>CM049426.1:103001891-108001891 GCA_026929855.1 Poa annua
TATCATCAATGAACACCACAACAAACTTATCCAGAAAGTCCATAAACACTTTATTCATCATGTTCATGAAGTATGCCGGTGCGTTGGTTAAACCAAACGGCATTACGGTGTACTCATATAATCCATATCTAGTAGTGAAGGCAGTTTTTGGTATATCTAGTTCTCTTACTTTCATTTGAAAGTATCCTGATCGCAAATCGATCTTAGAGAATACCGAAGCACCCTCTAGCTGGTCGAAGAGCTCATTAATTTTCGGTAGCGGGTACTTGTTCTTGATCGTCACCTCGTTGATTGCTCGATAATCCGTTACTAGCCTTTGAGTACTATCCTTTTTCTCTACAAACAGAATGGGTGCTCCCCAAGGTGATAAACTTGGGCGGATGAATCCTTTCTGCAGTTGCTCCTCTAACTGTTTCTTGAGTTCTTTCAATTCAGCTACAACCATTGGATATGGTCTCTTGGCTATGGGTCCCGTTCCGGGAACCAAACCTATAAGAAATTCAACATCCCTATCTGGTGGCATTCCCGGTAGTTCTTCGGGGAAAACATCAGGGTAATCTCTTACCACACGAACGTCTCCCATGCTAACCCCCTTAAGAGAATTTAGCTTAACTTTCTTAAATTCAAATTTGGATTTGTATTTGATCTTCTTCTTCTCGGGAGTGGTGAGTGTAATGGATCTATTCGCACAATCCAATACTCCTTCAAACTTGGCCAACCAATCCATACGGAGTATAACATCCAGACCCTGGGTCTCTAATATTATCAGGTTTACCGGAAAGGAGTGTTTACCAATTTCTAAACTCAAGTTTTGACAATCAGTTTGTGCGAGCATTTCCCCCCCTGGGGAACTCACCCTAACCGGATTTAGCAGGCTTGTAGTAGTCAGTTTGTTTTTATTAACAAAAGCTCTTGAGATGAATGAGTGGGATGCTCCCGTATCGAACAAGACTAATGCTGGAAAGGTATGTAGTAGGAACGTACCAATCACTGCATCCGGTTCATTCTGCACTTCTTCCACATCAAGATGATTCACCTGTGCCTTCTGGAAAGGATTAGGCTTTGATGCTTCCGGCGCCTTCTTCTTCTCTGGGCAGTCTGTTGAGTAATGTCCCTTGTTCCCACACTTGTAGCAAGTCACTTAACTAATATCTCGTTTAGGCTCATTGTTGTGGCGGTGTGGCTCTTTTCCACTATTGTTCCCATTGAACGGGTGGTTGTGTCCACTACCACCCTGTCCATTTCCTCTGTATCCGGAATTTCCTACTTTATGGATATGACCATTATGGTTGTGGCCACTTCCACTCTTGTGACTGTGGTGACCCCCACTGTTCTCAGGAACGTATGGTTTCTTCTGCATTAGATTAGTGTTGTACTTATTGGCGCTGAACTTCCTTTTTCTATTCTCCTCCTTCTTCATGTTGCTGTCCAGAGTAATGGCCTGATCAAGAAGGTCCTGATAATTGGGAGCATAGGCCACAGACAATGGTATTTTCAGCTCACCATTGAGTCCATTCAGAAACTTATACTTCCTCTTTGCATCGGTGTCTACATCCTCTGGGGCATAGCGTGAGAGGGAATTGAAGTCCTCCATGTACTCCCTCAGAGCACGATTTCCCTGTCTCAGGGTCCGGAACTCATCCCTTTTCAGATTCATGATCCAAGTACATATGTGAGCATTGCGGAAACCTTCTTTAAAGATTTCCCAGGTAAGTCCTTCAAGTGGGTGAGTGATATGATATGTTTCCCACCACTGTGCCGCTGGTCCCTCCAGTAGATGGGAAGTGAACCTTATTTTCTCCAATTCCATACACTCGCAAGTAACTAGATCCTTGTTCACAGAGCGTAGCCAATCATCGGCTACGATTGGTTCAGTAGCTGTGGAGAATTTGTTGGGTCTGAGCCTCAAGAACCTAGCAAGGTGGTCAACTTGGGGTGGGGGTGGTGGTGGCGGCGGTGGAGGGGGTGGTGGATTGTTTTGGTTTGCCATGAACTGAGCCATCATGGTCATCAACTGTGTCTGGGCTGCCATCATTTGTTGCATCATTTCGTTGGCATTGTTGTTGTCAGGATCACGACGTGGAGGCATCTGTATGGTGTGGGCATAGGTAAGTAGTGATAGAAGAGACTACAAAGGAAAAATCTACCCATGCACATCAACACACTTCACAGAAACATAACAAGCAAGAAATAAACAGACACACCCGAAGTATTTTATAAATTCGATATTTTAGAGACTTGCAAACCAAGCTAGGACATGGTTTTCAAGGTACTGCCTCACCACAAATTGGTGGGTCAATACAACTTCGATGAGGCTAGGAGAAATACTCGTAAGGTAAGGATAATTGGTGGTCTTACTAATCAAATTTTAAAACTCCTTATGTATTTGCGGGTGTTCCCACACTTCCGCTTCTTGACACCTGTGGCTTCCTTGGGAGTGTCCTCATCGGGATAGGTTAACACTAGGGGCTCTGGGGCGTCAGGGGGATGGTTCTTCTCTGCCTGAAGTTCCATTTGGCTTAGTTGTTCACACAAATGAGCACACTGATCCTGCAATGCCAAAATGTGGGCATCCTTCTGCGCAATCCTATCATCTTGCAGGTAAATCTTGTCTTCCAGTTCCTTGTTCTCCTTCGTTAGCACCTGAACTTCTACACGAAGAATATCTTTCTCTTCTTCTAAGCTTTCCTTAACGTGACGGTGGACACGCCTTAAATCTTCCCTGTAGAAGATCTCTTGTCCCAGAAGTATATCCAAGTTATGGCAATGAGCTCCAAGGTCTCCATGATGCTTCTCGTTCATACCCCTAAGTGAGGGTTGAACGGGTTGTCCAATGCTATCCCTCCTGGCAAAGTGTCGAAAGACGGAGTTGGGCTTGATCTCGTCATAGAACTGCTCAATGATGCGTGACAAGGTCTCCAGCATCGCCATCTCCACTCCATTCTTCCAGTTGGGGTATCTAGATCGGAAACGGATCAGCTGCGGTCCAGGAGGATCAAGACGAGGGAGAACTTCTGCCTCGATCTTCCAGCGTCCTTCAGGGTAATCTTCTGACATAATTTCTTTGCCCCTGAAGACTGGCGACGTCAACCTCAGGGTTTTGGAAATACTGAGGAGCTGGTCACTGAAGTAGTATTGGTCTCCTTTCTGCGGGGATAACTCACGAGTGAAGTTCTTCATCTACAAATTTTTTGAAGGGATAAGAATTAAGGAGATGAAACAAAATAAGAATGAAGAAGGTAAGGAACATATTATAAGAAAAGAAGTCTGGTATTTCGAAATTTGTTAACTATAAATATTTATTTTAGGGTTTGTATACAATCCTAGGGGTTTCGAGCCTACAGGCAACATTCGTGCTCTGATACCATCTGTAGTGCCCATGCTTATGAAAGCAGTGACACATATGAATAATGTAAAGACTTGGATCACATAAGTCTCACATTCTCCAATAAGATGAAATATCACATTACAATGTCATAATTTATTACAGAACGAGACGAATGATCCAAAAACAAATATCCTTACAACTTAGCATAGCGGAAATGTTAGCTGAATCAATAGTTCACACTTTATTTCAGAGTTCAAACGCAATACTAAAGGTAGCATGGAGCTACATCTTCTCTATGAAACCACTGGCAAATCATGTTGGTTGTAGCTCGAAGACGACCCCCTTACTCCTCATTCGGACATTCTGCAAGGTTTAGTTGCAGCCCAGCTATAAAGGGTCAGCACAATTGAATTGTGGTGGCAAGTGACTTTAATTCCTAATGTTCTACTATACTATAACTATATGCTTAGTTTGGCTGGTGGAGCTCAAGGCTATTGCGCAAAGCAAATTTTTTCCTACTTTTGGTAAACAATTTTCTTCAATCAATATCTTCTCCTTCAGAGACAATCTCGAGACAAGTCCATGTCTCCTACCCATGTTCACCCAACAAAAGTTTTATTAAGAAATTTGAGATGAGGAGATTTTCAGAACACAGCCTTGTGTAGTTACTCAAATTGTCCGTTGCCGGGGACACGGCTAAGATCTTAGGTTTTAACTCTCGAGAGGGTGTGCACTTTCACCATTAGACTCAATCAACCCAAACTATCCTCTACACTCCTTTAGTGAGAAGGAAATGGAGAAGATCAAGACGAGACTTTTCAGAAGTTGCTTTCCCATGATCATACTAAGAGATTACCACCATCCTATCAACTCTACCACCATCAATCTCTTGAGCTAGGTCCACAACAACTTACTCCATCAAGACAGAAGCCCTGGGTGGCCTACCACAAGTGAGCAACTCAGGTTAACACCGCATATTATGGCCCCAAGTAAGTAGAAACTACCCTGGGCGAAGACAACCATGACACTTGGCCCTGAGAAGCCACTCAACTTGAAACCTCCTCGATCGACCCAATCCACCCAGGCGTTAAATTTATTTAGTGGAAATTTTCATTTATCACATCAACCATAAAACAAATCATTTTTGCAGCAGTAGCTTCCACTAAATTATAATAGAGGTCTAATCTGGAATTTCTAAGGGGAAACCTAAAAGGTTTGCATAGCATACTACAATCTCCCAAAAACCTATTATGCATACTACTTTTGCAAATACTGTTTGAAACACTAGATATGCAATAGAATAAAATAGTAGGTGTTTTATGAAGTCACTTGCCTTGGCAGCAGGAGGGGCAGGCACGACAAGAATAGCAATCACAAGCAGGTCCTTCCTCTCCTTCACAATCTAGCACAAGCAATACATACAAATAAATATCCACACAAAATCTCACACACCAAATAAAAGATGTATGCATGCATGATATGCCATGTGTAGAATTAGACACACTTATCCATGATTTATATACTCTGGTATTAAATGCATGAGATGCAATTTCTAGGAATTTCTCAATTCACTTAACAATTTATTAATTTGAAAACAAAGTAACCAAAACTTAGATTATAACATTACAAATTTTATTGTTCTAAGAAAGTTTTCAAATAAGACATATATTAATATTCCTGGGCAGAGGTTGTTAACCTAAATCTAAAACAATTGAGTTTATTTGTAAAACATTTTTATTATTTAAGTTATGGATTTAATAGCCGAATTACTCCTCGGATGATCTTATGAATTATTATTTAACAAAAGCAAAAACAAATGATGTAGAATTAAACTACTCTAGCAGGGTTATCCGTGGATATAAAGTTCATTGAATTTGGACTTACAGAACATAAGTTATGAATTTTCTAAGTTTTGCATATTTTTCTGTTTTATTTATAAAATTCCTGCGAAAAAGAAAATAATGGGGCTACGTGGCGCGATCCTATTGGACGAAAACGATTCACGCGGATCGTGGACGAGAGCCGTCCGATTTAAATGAGATCGGACGCACGGGATCGTTTGGATCTAGATCCGTTGGATCTAGATCCAACTGCGTGGGACGCCCGGCCGAACCGAGCGGCGCGCGGGTCGCCGGAAGGCTCGCCGGCGGCGGCGCCCGCGGCGGCGGCGCGTCGGCCTCGACGCTTCCCGCATGAAAACACCGCCCCAGGACGAACGGTTCTTACCAAAAAGACGCGGAGGAGGAGGCGAGGTCGATGGCGCGGCGGCGGCGTCGAGACTCCTCTCCTTTCCTCGTCGGAGATGGTGGCCGGCGGCGGAGCACCTCGGTCGAGGTCGTTTTCGGCGTTCGGCTGCAAAATGGGACAAGCAAGGGGGCTCAACGGGTGCGCAAAAGGATGGGGAAGCGAGGGGGGGCTCGGTGGAGCTCGAGGAGCTTGGAGCTTACCGCACTCGCGAAAAAGCCCGGCGGCAATGGCGGCGACGGCGAGCTCGATTCCGAGCAGCCCGACGACGGAGAGGTATGGTTTGGGGGGGGGTTTCGGAGGCGGCCTCGCGGGGTATAAATAGGAGGGGGCGCGGGAGCTAATCACGGCGGAAACCGGCCCGAAAACGGCTCGGTCGTGGTCGTCGTCTCCGGCGCGATCTCCGGACGGAGGTGGAAGACGGCTGACAGGTGGGGCCCACCTGTCTGCGAGAGGGGAGCGGCGCGCGCGCGCTGGAGCGGGCCGATGGGCCGTTATCGACCGCGCGCGCGGTGGATAACGTCTGGGCCGGCCTGGTAACATAATCTTTTAAATAAAATAAAAACTGTTTTTCAAATCTGATTTACTAAATGATTTTTAAACCTATTCAAAACATTTCAGAAAAATTCATAAAAATATATTTTGGAAAGGTTATTTAAATTAGCAATTTTTAATAATAACCTTACCCATTATATAATTTGGAAAATTATATTTATGAAGTAAGTTTTAAATAAACATTTAAATGGGATTAAACATTATTTAAACTCATAATTGAATTTTTATTTAGTATTTTTGTGATTAAAAGTTAAGCCTATATGATGAATGAGGTATGAATGCAAAGTTTTAAATTTTAGCAAAATTGGGATGTTACACCGACAACATCCTTCATTCCTTGCTTGCCAGGGGTTTCATCTCGACGAAACTTGATCAAGTCAGGATCCTTCCAAATCCTCTAAATGTCTACATGGTTAAAGATATACAGACCGGAACGGCGAAGCATCGCTGTGTCACTGCTGGTGTCAAAACCAATAAACTTGTACTCCCAGTTTCGAAGGAAAGAATTAAACTTCACGGAGATCTCATCAGCATCACAGAAGATGTGATATACCAAGCAATCTTGGCCAACACACAGTTGCAGCACGGCTGCCATCTAGCGATAGCCTTTAGGACTGAACTCGACGTCGACTCCAACGAACTTTAGTTTGGACCCAGCCAAGAGACCTTCAGCCTTATCAACCCAGGCATCAGCCGATGCAGAGATGTTTGTGTACAAGGCGTTGATGGTGGAACTGGCATGCGTTACAAAGGAGTACTCATGGCTGAAAGGTGTATTGGCCATTGGAAATGTTTGCTGTGTTCTTGGGAAGGGGATGGAGAGGACGAGAAGAAAAGATCCAGGCTTATGAAGGTCGGAACGAACTTACATACAGATACCATCAAGAAACAGAAAAGAGAGAAAATAGGAAAATATAAGCTTATCCATCCATTTCGAATTATTCGGCTGCCAACAAACGGAGGTGTTAACGCGATCAGAGGAATATTATATGAGTATTAGCAAAATAGTTAACCACCGCAAAAAGAAGTTTAGAAAAAACCGCAAGAAGTACGAGATTTTAACGGAGTACCGGAAAAGCAGTTCATCTTGGGGTAGATAGCAGTTCAATAATTGGAAGTCCAACAAACTATGAGCCTAAAATGAAAATCGCGAAACAGATGAGACATGAACTTAACAAGATGGAAAATACAAATCAACAATTTACAGTTTGAAACATAGTTACAAGATAATACAAGCTCCCGCAAATTAAAACCAAAAACTGTTAACAAATTCGAGATCAAACAACTACCGCACGGGATCTACAGCAAACGGTAGTGTCCGCTCATATCGGGCCAACAAATTCGTACCAGACAATGATCAAAACACGATCTAAAATGCACGATACTATAAAACCACCAACCAAAAGATAAGTATCAAGTTAATTGCATGCTTATCGAAGAAACATAAATAATTCGTCGTCGTAGCATGCAGGCGGAACCAAAAACTTCTAGTGCCAACATATTCCAGCAGAATGTGGTTCCCCGAACAATCAGAAGCACATGAAGCTGTTAATATAACCAATTTACAGTAGCATATCAAGTTAATTGCGTAATTATTGACAAAACAGACCGAATTCGGCATCGGACTTGCAGGCGGAAAACACATATGAGTTCATCCGAGAAAAATTGGTAACCGGATCGATTTAAAGTTGGTCCTCAACACCTAGAACGATCAAGAGCCGTTAATTCACCGGTAAATGTCAAAATATAAAAGAATCTAACTCGGAATCACTGATTAACAGAAGAACTCGACATTTGACATGCTAGCGGATGAACATGGATAGCTTCATCCGAGATCAAATGTTTAGCAGATCGATCTAAAGTTGTTTTCAACGCCTCGAACGATCGTGAGCCCTTAATACACCAGTAAATGTTTAAAAATAAAAGAATCTAACCCGAAATCACCGATTAACAGAATAAAACATACCTGTACTTCTCGATCATCCAGGCATTACAAGTAGTTCAACTGGGCAGTACAACTTCGGTTGTAGATCCTTAATCTACAATCGGTTGTAGAATAGCTGACAGATATATAGCACTGGTATATTGTACAACTGGTTGTAGATTAATAATCTACAACAATCGCTCCCCTATACGGCGCGGGAGCACTTCAGACCGATAGGTCCGACCCAGTCGAGCCCAACAAGGGAGATCGCGCCGCCTCCGGCCACCTCCCCCACCTACCGCACCTCCTACCTACCGGTGCGGGCGAGCGAGCGGCGGCGGTAGCCGACGCGAGGGAGCATGCACCGGCCGTGTCTCGTCTCCGGCGACCTTCTCCGGCCACCTTGTGACACCCCGATCTAAAGACCGGAAATGCCCCGTATACTAGTCCTATAAATACTAGTATACGATCACTTGATATTAAAGACGAGACCAAATACATAGGTTCGAATAATTATACATGACACAACTCGCGAGAGCGGCTCCGGAGGTAGGCGCAGGGGCGCACACAACATTATGTACATTATTCTAGGTCGTCGGAGATAAGGACTTAAGCAGCCGAAAGTGTAGACGGAAGCGTAGTACGGCGGGCGGACTCCACGGGGTTCTGCCTGGAATACTTGATCCTAGTTTTCGTAGAGCGGGTACCCCGGGACGGGCGACGGAGGGTCTGACCAAAAAATTAGCAAGGTGAGTACATTGCATGTACTCGCAAGACATCGGCCACACAGCACACATGACTATGTATATGGCATGGCATAAGAACGAAAAGTAGCATGGCATAAGTATTAAAAATAGCATGGCATAAGTGCGGTAAGTAGCATTGCATAAGTACGGTAAGTATCATGGCATAAGTGTGGTATGTAGCATGGCATAACAAGTCACTCGAACACAACAAGTAGATTCAAGCAACGATAAGTTCCATCGCAAATGTTTCACAAGGTAAGTTTCACCACTTGCAGGCTCTCTAGCCCCTCACCACTTTGGTGCAACAATAGACTCCCCGAGTCTCGCGTAGTTTCAAGTTTAGTTTTCAAACTTTTCCCCGTGACAAGACTGACTCTAAGTGTGACTCTACCCAAACTTGTCCCGTATCCTTGGGACAAGGATAGTATCTAGATACACTCTCGAGAGGTCGCAACAACCACACGCTGGAGTGCACAATAGTCTCACCGGTACCAAAGTACTTAACCATTCCAGGCGGCGAGTGCCCACTCCCCAACCTTCCACAAGATCAAGACGCCCCCTATATAGTTACCGACATGCCTCACGGGCCTTGTCTTAGGATGAACTAAAGTTGCGGCACGTCCCCAACCTATGAGTGACGACGAGCTCCGGGACCATCACAAGTCTAGCCCCGACCACACAGGTAATTGACTAGACTCACCAAGGGGTGACATCAAAGAGGTGTATGATAATGCTACTAAGTTGAGTCTACCCATTTCGACGACATGTGACCGAGCTAAAAGGTTTGGTGAATGGCACCGATGAATCAATCTCTATCGAGGGAGGTGGTTAAGTTCTGAGTCATGTTTATCAATATTTTCAAAGACGTTTCCACAACAATGATTGTAAAAAAACACCCCTCATGAATCAATTAAACAACGACAACCAATAGTAAGTAAAATCTAGCATGAGCATCATATCATAAAAAGGACGATATAGGAACATATATCATATGTCAAGATGTAAATAAGGTCAAGTTATATCGGTCGGGCATGCGCGGCGGGTGTGCCGGAATTTCCCGTGTCGCCTTTAGTGAGTTGTTAGTTATTATTTAACAACTTAGTAAATACATATAACATGTGGGTTATGATTCATGCATATGTTCATTTAGCAAATACATATGACATGTGAGCTAAGTAATATTCAAACATCAATATAGTAAATGCATATGACATGTGAGCATGCAACGAAATAATTCAAGAACGCGTGAAAAATCATTCAAGTCCAATGGTGCAATCTCCAAATGCAGCAATGTTGGAATTTGATGGATGTCTTGCCTTCCACAAGATATGGTTCTGGTTCCTCCAGAAATTCCTGAGAATCTATTTCAAATAAATTAATAAGAGTTAAAAACCTACCAAATGTCAATAGAGAAAAGAACCAGCAAACAAACTTAAAATCAACCCATTCTGGTTTCATTGGATAGAGATTTCTCTCTAGTTTTCAGAAAGCTAAAGTTTGTAATTTTTGGACAACTATTGAGTGAGTTATGTCCTTCCAAAGTTTCTATTTTTAAATGATTTAAAACAGGTTTTAATTTAAAACAGAAAACGATTTGGATAATGTTTAAAACACTGACGTGCGGGTCCCACCAGTCAGCGACCCACGGTTCGAACAAACCGTTACGTGCGCGTCGAAACAGAATGGAGCGGCGCGTCCGACGCCGGCGAGGTCTCCGGCGAGGTCGTGCGGCCAGGGGAGGGGGTGCTAGGGCTATGGAACGGCACGGGGGTGCTCACCGTGCACGAGGGGGTCACGGCGGCGAGGTTTTGGGCGGCGGGGAAGGCTCGGGCAGAAACACCCCTTTCTTCCACGGCTCCGGTGTCGGGTCGTGGACGAATCCGACGATTCCGGCGATGGTTAGAAGATTGGATGGTGGCGTTGGGATCCTAGTGAGCTGGGGAGGCTAGGGCTAGGTTTAATCGACGAACGGAGCGTCGCTGGCGAAGAATGCGTCCACAGCCAAGATGTCTAGGGCATATCCATCGCCGGCGCTACGGTGCTCGTCGAGCAGCAATTGGACCAGAGGAGTGAGCTGAGGGGGAGAGGAGGTGGTGTGCGTCTCCGTCAAGGGCTGGGGGTTCATATAGGGGCGTAGCGAGCGGCCGGAGTAATGGAGGTGGCTCGGCCGGTGCGGAGGAGTAATCGCATATTGATTGCCGGTGTCGCGGGGGTGGTGGCACAGGGCAGTTCGTGGGAGCATAGTGGCGAGCGGGGTGTCGGCTAGCTGGTGGCGGCTTTGCGGCGGCGAGCGTGCGGGTGTGCGTGCGGCTGCGGGGGCGTCGACGGTCAAAGTAGGAGCAGGGGAGGGCTAGGGAGTGTGGGGGTATGCTGGGGCGCGCTGCTCCGGCGACCAGAAACGGGCGGCACCCTCAGGCACGTCGATGGCGACGTCGGCATGCTCCGGAGCATGCCAGAAATGACATCGGCATCGTTCTCTGCGCTCAGGGCACCAAATGGAAATGTGAGGACATCCCCGTGCGCCAAATGAGAAGGGCTACCAGAATGCAGAAGAAAGTTTTTGCAAAATCGAACAAAGTTCTATACAAAGTTTTCGAAAAACAGTTCTAGTCAAAAGAGAAATAGTTCATTTGGGGGTTTAAATGAGGTTGGTTGAAGATGGCCTTTTGTCCTGAGGTAGAGGGTGGTTAATTTGACCTTATCCTGGTATTGGATTTATCCAGGGAATTTTCTAAATAGGTGTTCAAAAAAGTTTTGAGAAATGGGCAGAATAGAAAGATGGGTGTGGAGAAATATTTTTCTATGGAAAGGCTCAAGGTTTTTCTAGAAATAGTTTCCACATCAACTAGGGATGCTTCCCTAATTTTTGTGGAATTTTTGGAGTTATAAATGTAGGGTTCCTTTGAAGGGTTAAATAAAAGGCAGATTTTAAAACAAGGAAAAGAATATTTTTAAATTAAAATTTGTCCAAGGCAAAAATGATAGTACCAAGTGGGAGGGAAAATACAAGGCACAAGATCCCACTTGATTTATCAGATTTAAAATCCAAATGGTTTTGCTGAGATTTAAATTCAAATACTTTTAAATAAATAGAAATAATGTATTTTGGAAATGTTTTTAAAAGGCCAAAAATCCAGGGTGTTACAAACCTTCCCCCCTTAAGATGAATCTCGTCCCCGAGATTCCTGTGGCTCGTTGAACAGGTATGGATACTCAGATCTCAGCAACTCTTCGTGCTCCCAGGTTGCTTCGTCCTTGGTGTGTTTGTCCCACTGGACTCTGTAAAACTTGGTAACCTTGCTGCGGGTGCGGCGTTCTGTCTCCTCGAGGATCTTAACTGGGTGCTCTTCGTAAGTCAAGTATGAGTTCAGCTCTAGTTCCTCAACATCTGTCTGCTTGGTGGGTGGCGAGATGCACTTCCTTAGATGAGACACGTGGAAGACGTCGTGGACTCCTGCCAATTTCTCAGGGAGTTCCAGCTGGTTGCGACGGCTCCCACCCTTGCCAGAATCTTGAAGGGGCCGGTAAATTGTGGAGCGAGTTTTCCCTTGAGATGGAACCTCTGCAGTCCCTTGAGGGGTGTCACACGGAGGTAGACATGGTCGTCCACTTCAAAACTCACGAGGCGGTGACGGCTGTCATAGTAACTTTTCTGGCGAGACTGGGCCGTTTTGAGTCTGTCACGAATCAGATGCACTTGCTTCTTGGCCTCGAGTAGAACTCCGGATCCGAAGATCTTGCCATCTCCTGTCTCCGACCAGTTGAGGGGGTCCAACACTTCCTTCCATATAGGGCCTCAAATGGTGACATTTGCAGGCTTCCCTGGAAGCTGTTGTTGTAGGAGAACTCGACGTATGGAAGGCAGTCGTCCCACCCAGTTCCGTACACGAGCACACAAGCGTGTAACATGTCTTCCATAATCTGGTCGATGCGCTCGGTCTGTCCATCAGTCTGTGGGTAGTATGCGGTGCTGAACGTGAGCTTGGTCCCCATAGTTTCACGGAGACTAGTCCAAAATTGCGAGGTGAATTGGGTCCCTCGGTGAGACACAATGGTCTTGGGGATACCGTGTAGTCTGACAATCTTGTACACGTACAACTTGGCTAGATGATCTGAGCGGTAGGTGGTTGTCACGGGGACAAAGTGGGCCACCTTGGTCAATCGGTCGACAATTACCCAAATGGAGTCATTTCCCCTGTTGGTCTTGGGGAGTCCACTGATGAAGTCCATGCCG
The DNA here is from genome assembly GCA_026929855.1 of Poa annua. Taxonomy (NCBI): domain Eukaryota; kingdom Viridiplantae; phylum Streptophyta; class Magnoliopsida; order Poales; family Poaceae; genus Poa; species Poa annua. Next base: position 103,014,923 of record CM049426.1, read on the forward strand.
ATATTGTCCAACTTCCATTCCGGCACGGATAGTGGTTGTAAGAGTCCAGCGGGCTTCTGGTGTACCGCCTTGATGAGGTTGCAGGTGTTGCAGCACGCGATGTGGTACGCGATCTCCTTCTTCATTCCGGTCCACCCAAATGTTTGCTTCAGGTCTTGGTACATCTTGGTGCCTCCCAGATGGATGGAATAGGGGGTGTCGTGGGCCTTGTTCAATATTTGTTTCCGAAGCTCGGCCTTCCCAGGTACGCAAAGGCGGTTGCCGAAGCGCAACACTCCGTCCTTTCCCATGGAGAATCCCTTTGCCTTCCCAAGTGGGATCCTGCCGATGATGTCCTGGATCTCGGGGTCGTCAGCCTGCCCAACCTTGATGTCTTCTTCTAGGTCGGGTTTTACCTCCAGGGCACTCAGGTAAGCCCGGTTGCCGATGCACAGTCTGCGCTTGGCGAACTCCTTTTCCAGACTCGGGGAAATGGGCAACGGACTTCGGCTTAACGCGTCGGCGACCACGTTGGCCTTCCCCGGGTGATAGTGGATGCCGAGGTTGTAGTCCTTGATTACCTCGAGCCATCTTCGCTGTCTCAGGTTGAGGTCGGGCTGGGTGAATATGTACTTCAAGCTCTTGTGGTTGGTGTAGATCTCGCATCTTCGCCCAATGAGGTGGTGTCGCCAATGCTTCAAGGCGAGTATGACTGAGGCTAGCTCCAAGTCGTGAGTCAGGTAGTTCATCTCATGGGTCTTGAGTTGATTGGACACATAGGCGATAACTTTCCCTTCTTCCATCAGCACGGCGCCTAGTCCGTTTCTGGAGGCGTCACAATACACTGTGGAGTCCTTGCTGTCATCGGGTAGAACCAGTATTGCGGCGGTGGTCAGTCGATTTTTGAGTTTGTTGAAACTCGCTTCACACTCATCGGTCCACGTGAACTTGCGGTTCTTCTTGAATAACTCAGTCATTGGCTTGGCAATTCGGGAAAAATTCTCGATGAACCTCCGGTAGTATCTGGCTAGTCCGAGGAAGCTCTGGTTCGGACACATTGGTGGGTTGACGGCTACGTCGGCACCTGACAGGACATGTCCGAGGAACTCGACTTTCTTTAGCCAGAACTGACACTTGCTGAACTTGGCGTAGAGTTGTTGCTCACATAATCTTGTCAAGACTAGTCGTAGATGCTCTCCATGTTCCTTCTCATTCTTGGAGTAGATGAGGATGTCGTCGATGAACACAACCACGAACTTGCCGAGGTACTCCATGAACACCTTATTCATCATCCCCATGAAGTAGGCCGGGGCGTTGGTCAATCCAAAAGACATCACGGTGCACTCGTACAATCCGTATCTCGTGGTGAAAGAAGTCTTGGGGATATTGCTCTCTCGGATCTTCAGCTGATAGTATCCGGTGCGAAGATCAATCTTGGAGAATACACGGGCACCACGGAGTTGGTCAAACAAATCATTGATTCGAGGCAACGGTTACTTGTTCTTTATGGTGACTTCGTTGAGGGTGCGGTAGTCGATGCACAAACGGAGGGTATCATCGCTCTTCTTAGCAAACATCACTGACGATCCCCACGGTGAAATACTTGGGCGGATGAACTTTTTCTCGATCAACTCGTCGAGTTGCCGCTTGAGTTCCACAACCTCGGGGCTCGTCATGCGGTAATGATTCTAGAATATTGGGTTCGTTCCAGGACGACTTCTATTGCAAACTCCACGTCTCGATCGGGCGGCATTCCGGGTAACTCTTCGGGTAATACGTCGGGGTATTCGCTGACCACGTAGACTTGACCAATTCCGGGGGCTTGAATGGTGAACATCATAGCGTTGATTTGGTGAGGTTTGTTTGGCTGGAATGTTGTGCGGATGCCTTCGGGGTTGGTAAGCGTCACTTGGCGGTTGGCGCAATCGATCTGCGCAGAGCGCTGGACCAACCAATCCATCCCCAGGATGGCATCCATCCCAGGCACATCGATCATGTTGAGTTGAGCGGGAACTCCACTTGGTTAACCCCGATAGTCAACCCCTTGCAGGCGGTGGTGGTATCCATCTCAGAGGCGGGGGTATGTATCACAAAAACATGGTCCAAAAGGGAAATTGGAAAACGATGTTTGGCGAGAAACTCTCTCGAGATGAAAGAGTGGGAAGCCCTAGAATCGAATAAACGAGAGCGAGTTTAGCGTTGATGGTGCACGTATCAAGCACTACGTCTGTGGCCTCATAGGTCTCCTCGGCAGACATGTGGTGGACGCGGGCGACCACAGGCGGCTTGGGTGCGTTGACCGGGTTGGCGTTGCTGTAGTTGTTGTCGCCGCTGTTAGGACAGTCTCTGATGTAATGTCCTGGCTTGCCACACCTGAAGCAGGTGTTGTCCTTCCTGCGATCGTCGGTCATAGGTCGCTTGTTGAAGACTTCGCGGTTTGGGAACACGGGCTTCTTGGTCTGAGCCCACGCGGGTGGTAGCGGTGGAAGGTTGTTGCTGTCGTTGGACTGCCACGGGCGGAACTTCGCGGATTGGCGGTCATGGTGACATTTGCAATCCTCAAACTTCTTCTTGTGGTTGTCATTGATGTGTGATCCTTTTCGGAGATCAATGCGGTGTTGACCATAGCCTGAAATCTGGGAACTGCATAACACTCAACTGGGTCTTGATGGCTTGGTGCAGTCCATGGAGGAACCTGACCTTCTTCTTTTCGTTAGTGTTGGTGTCATCGGGGAGATAGCGGGTGAGGTTGTTGAACTTGGTGAGGTACTAGCTGGTCGAGCGGCTGCCCTGAGTGAGCGCCAGAAACTCTTGTTGCTTCATCTTGACAAAGCTGGACGGGATGTGTGCCTTGCGGAAGGCTTCCTGGAAAGAAGCCCAAGGGATGGGCGCTTCGCCATTCTGCGCATCCATCTAGTTGTCCTACCAAGCGTTGGCTGGGCCCACGAGGTAGTGGGTGACGTACATCACTTTGTCTCGCTCGTCAACTCGGGCGATGGCGAGTTTCTTGTTCATGGTGCGGAGCCAATCGTCGCCTTCAAGTGGATCTTCCGCGAACGTGAACTTGGGAGGTTGGGTACGCTGGAAGTCTTGCAGTTTAGAGCGTTCGCCACGGTGCGCGGGCTGGGCTGTCATGTAGTTGCCCAATTCCCTCATGATTCTTGCCATGTGCTGACAGTGTATGTCATCCATCATTAACAGAAGCTGGCTTGGCAATGGCTCAATGGTTGGGCCATGCACCAAGTTGTCTTGATCCGCGGATCCTGGCGGGGTTTGGGTCTGGCTGCCATCGGTGGTCATCCTGAGTTTGCATGTTGTGTTTCATACCATGAACATCTTTAGGGGGTAAGCATCCAAGAAAACCAAATGGAAACCCAAATATTCGGAAGTAAGGGAAAAGTGGTATAAAACAATGGTAAGTGGTTTAGTACAAGGATGAGATAAGAGATACATGTATGGGTGCAATCTAAGCTACCTGGCTGAGTACAACCCAACATACAACATAAGTGCAACTAAAAGATGTAGGCATGAATGCAGCTACGATACATGGTTACGTACAACCGATACAAGCATCCCCCGAGCCTACCACTACGTTATTAAGCGTGATAACGATAAAGTACTCTAGTCTTCGACAGCTCCCAGCATCTAAAAGTCCATCATGATCGGAGTCGCTGGAGTAGCAGTGTCGAGGCCTGGTCCGACGGTGCCGTAGTCTGGAGTCGGTGGAGCGTCGCGGGGTCCTGGCACCTTGGGTGGAGCGACGGGGTGACCACGGGGACGACGGGTACGGATGATCGGAACGCACATGAAGCGGCGAGCAGCGGGGCGAAGAGGAACATCAGTAGGGGTGCAACGGGGAGCAGTCTCTCCTAGGCGCTCCCGGAGAAAGTCCAGGGTGCCACGGGTAGACATAGGGGAAGAGAAGGGACGAAAGTTAGCGTTGGCACCTGCGCCGCTAGGCGAGCAGCCGTGGCTAAGTCCACGTGGAGAGAACGCAAGCTGGTCAAGAGTGGCATGGAGGTACTGGTGGAGAAGCGACGTGTAGTGGATCAAGGCAGTAATGTAACGCCCCGAGATTTATCCCCTTTTAGTTTGTGTGTTTTCTTTTTGCATCAACATGACATTGCATTTCATCTCATTAATTTAATTTGATGCATTTAAATTCTTTTCCCACAATTAAATTCAAATGCATTTCAAATTAATTAAAAATGTGATATTTTCAAATCGTTTAAAAATGTTAAAAACTAGTTTATTAAATTGTCTATTTGAATCTAAAACTATTTTGTATAGTTTTCGTATTCAAATTCCATGTCTATTTTGTTTTAAAAATATAAAACAGAAAAGATTAAAAGGTGAGAAATAAGGCCCAAAGCCCACCTAAGCCAACCCTAGGTTTTCCCCTGTAAAATTCTTTCCCACCCCTGCCTTTTTCCAGTCACCCTCCTCCTGTTTTCTGTTTTTGCAAAAATATCCTCCCACCTCTTTTTTTTCCCTTCCTTTTCTTCTTTTTCTTTTTACTTTTTTCTTTTCTTCCTTTTCTTTTCTTTTCTTCTTTTCTTTTCTTTTCTTTTCTCCTTCCTTTCTCTCCTTCCCGCACCCGCACGGGAGAGCCGCACGAGCCGGTGCTCCCCCGACCCGTGCGACCGCCGCCGCCCTCTGGCCGCCCCGCTCCCTACGCCTCCGGCCGCCCCAGCCTCCGGCCCGCCGCCGCCTCCCCGCCCTCCGAGCCGCGTCGCCGCGCCGGCCCCACGCCCGCGGTGTGCCCCGCACGCGCATTCGCCTCCCCAACGCCGCTCCGTGCCGCCGCGCCCCACTCCTGCGGTCGCCGCACCTGCCGCACCGCCGACGTGCGCTCCGCCCCGCGCGCCGCAGCGCGCCACCGCCTCCTCTTCCTGGCCGCGTGCACGCCGCCGTCGCCACACGCCGCGCCGTCCTAGCCCGGTTCTCCGTCCGGTGGCGTCCCCGCGTCCGCCGCCCGCAAGGTGTTCGGTGAAATGGCCGCAAGACCCCGGCATCCCATTTTGTTGTCCGAGTTTTCCACCTTTCGTGGTGTTGCTACGTGCGCGTACCTCTTACGGTGCCGCGTTGCCGTGACCCCCATTTCCGTGTCGCGGTGCCCGCCCGTGCGCGTTTCCTTCTGGTGTCCTTTTGTCGTGCTCCTACGTGCCACGACTACCCCGACCACTTCCACGACACCGACAAACGACGATACCCCGGTTCCGCGACGACTACTTCCACGACGACGACTACTTCCTCTACGGATCAAAGACATCGGTTTCGAACCCTAGTTCACCCGATCCGACGTACGAACCCAAACCCTAACCCTATACCTATTTTATAAAATGTCATCTATCATGTACATATCGCATGATAATTGCATGTGTTGCATCTCTTGGGTTTGCGCGTGTAGCAAATCACCTAAATAATTCAATATGGAATGTGTGGGGTAATAAATATATAATGCCCTATTCCATTTAATTTAATTAGATCACCCATGCCATGTGTTGCCATGCTAACCAACATTTAATATTGCTGGTAAATAAATAACTTGCACCTAAATATTAATTGTCGGAATCCCGGTTCCGCTTAATTTGGATTAAGTGCATCTCGCATTGCATCTTGCCATGTCATTCATCTGTTCCATGATCATGCTGGATCTTTGCCGTAGTTGTAAAGTGCATCTCTTACGCTTTCCAGTGTTTGTTGCTTCTTCGCGGATAAGACGTTGAGATGTGTGAGCAACGACAAGATCTGCTTCCATGCGGGATTCCAGGCAAGCAAAGTTTGCTTGTTTACCTATACATTGTCTTTCATCCTTGCCTTTTGATCTATTCTATCCTAGTTACGATTCTTGAATTGGATCCCATCATATGTTTATCCTGCATCCCATACAGCTTTATCCCCACATCCCATCACCTGTTGTTTGTTTATCTGTTGGCCTTGCGAGTCGTAGGCATGCTTAGAGTTGATTGTGCGAGTCGTCTATTGGTCTTATGTTTCGTCTGCTTAGTATTACAGATTGTTCTACTTTAATAAATTGTTGTCTTATGTTGGGGTATTATAATAAAAAGATAAGGAACCAGGCGGAAGGCCTTGCGAGGTGCTTTGTTCTGCTCAGTGGCGACCTTGGAACTGAGATTTTGTCCTCGGATCCAATTTTGAGCGCACTAACCACTTGTGGGTGGCCCTATGGAGCCCCCCTCGACTTTGAACGGATCTTCATCTTGTCCATGTGCCGCAACTAGTTCGGGTTTTCCATTTTCTCATATGCATGTGCATAATGATGATGATTGATGAGAGGTTACGTGATATGGGGGTCATATAGGGGTGGTGCGCGCGAAGCGGACAGTTCCTACTGTGGTTTGAGCCGCATGGCGCGCAGGCACAAAATAATGAGTCCGCAATTGAGATTCGGCCGGACTCCTGACGCGGGTAACAACTCATATGGGTGGCACTTGGACTTGCTGTCGTGAAGGAATGAGTCGTGTTGAGATGCCCTGATGCCTGCTTGGGTTGATCATACGAGTATGGGTACAGTAGTGCACCCCTGCAGGGTATAATCTTATCGATAAGCCGTGTCCACGGTTATGGACGACTTTGGTGATGATGCTGGCTAACAAGATCTAGACAACTTGCACCTAATTAATGTTAATTAACTTGACTAGTACTATAGAATTACTTTCACAATAAATGGTAACTAAAAACTGAATATTGTGTGAGTTTCCCGAATTGCTTCCTCATAATTGGTTGAGGGGGTTAATCCGAGAATGGGTTATTATTGGTGTTAGTTGTAGATGTTTATCTTATGCGCTCTCTTATCCCTCTCTAATTAGACGAAGTTGTAGCGTGTCTCTTTAGGTTGCTAGTGCACTGAAACACGGTTTAGTTTCCGCCGCCGGCATTTCTCCGCCGTGTGTCTGGGCACTGAAACACGGTTTAGTTTCGTCAGTCTTCGTGCTTGTTTGCTAGGTTATTTTCAGTGTTTCGCGGTATATGACAACAACACGATCGAGCCGCACTGGCTAGCAGCGCTGATCCTCTGCGTCGTGCGCGTCTCCGGTTCGAACCTCGGCCGTGATGAATAAAAGGCCACCTTTTATTTTCTTTAAGCTCGCTGACATGTGGGTCCCTCCTATCATAGACTCCCAGAGACAGATCGGATCTGGCATTTTAGCCCGAGCCCCCTGACTTTCTATTTTCTGTACAGAGATCCCCACCAACACTTTTCCATCACCAACAGGTCCCTGTCTTTTGCAGAAACAACCCTAGAACTAAAATGCTAATAACTTTTATTCTATAACTCCAAATTTAATAATATTTATATGTTTAATTATCAGAAAAATTCAATAAACATTAATACGCCATTCTTATGCCATTTTGCATCATTTATTTTTAAATGCTTCGTGTAATTTAATATTGAACCTAAATAATAAATATGGAATATGTTGGGCAAATATTTAATTATTGCCTATTCCATTTAAATTTATTAGATCACCCATGCCATGCTATATATGTTAAACAACATTTAAATTGTTGGTTACACAAATAACTTGCAACATAATATTTTGCCAGGATTTCATCCCCGCTTTAATGTGACATAATCATCGCATACCATATTGCAACATCAATTGTTTGCGCATTTCTTTGTACTGATTATGTTTCCTATTGTCTGTGTTTTGCTCTTCTCTGGGTAGACGACCACGTGACTACTGACGGTACCTATGATACTGAGGTTCCAGCTTTCATGCTAGGCCACGAGCTGCCAGGCAAGCTTTGTCTAACATGTTACAGGCTGTTTGGTTTTCATCCTTGCCTTTTGATCTATGCTAGCCTAGTTTACGATTCTTGAATTGCGATCCCATCACATGTTATCCAGCAGCCATATATAGCTTTATCCCCACATCTCATAACCTTTGATATGATTATCTGTTAGCCTGGCGATTCGTAGTGCATGCTTAAGGTTGGTTCTACGAGTCTTTCTGTTCTATGTCACACATACTTAGCATGATAGAATATTTACTTTAATAAAATGTTATCTTCTGTTGGGAATTATAATTAAATGATAAGGCACCGGCGGAAGGCCTTGCGAGGTGCTTTGTTCTGCTAAGTTGTAACGCCCAAGGAATTTTCTCAATTAGAAAATTGTTTGTTTTTCTTTTTGCATCAACATGACATCATCATGCATCATTTGCATTTGTCAATCTTAATTTAAAATTATTGCATTTAAATTCAACTCCATTTAAATTCTTTTCTACTTTTAAATCTAAATGCAAATCAAATTAATTTAAATGTGGTATTTAAATTCTTTTCAAATATTCAAATTAATATATTAAATTGTGTATTGGAAACAATAAGTAAATTGCCTTTTTAAAACAAAAACTATTTTGTAAAGTTTCTCTATACAAATTCTTTTTCTATTTTGTTTTAAAATAAAAAAAACATAAAATAATTAAATAAAAGAAATAAAACCAGAAAGAAAACTTACCTGGGCCACTTCTCTCCTTCTGGCCCATCTTATTTTTTTCCCTGGCCGAATCTCACCTCTGGCCCATCTCTCTCTTCCCAAAGCCCAAGCCCACCTCCTTGTTGTCTTTTTCCCCTCATACGGAGAAGCTTTACACGGTGGAGGGCATGGCAGCCAACACCACGTTCTCCCCCTCCTCCCCTTCTTAGCCGGCCCCTCCTCCTCTTCCCCAATCCCTAGCCTCCTCACTCCTCCCATCTCGCGCCGCCGCCGCCCCCTTCTTCTTCCCCCTTTTCTCTGCCCTTTCCCTCACCGAAGCCACCGAAGACCCTCGCCGTCGAGCCGTTGCAGCGCCGCCGTCGAAGGACCGGGGAGCACTACCGGAGCTCCGCATCGTCGTCACCTCCCTCTCCCCCGAACAAATCAAGCCGGGAGCACTTGATTCCGACGCGCTCGTCCTCTTTGTCTCCACGGCCGGCCACCTCCGCCGCCCGAATTAGCCGCCGACGGTCTTCGCCAAGCACGAACGGCTACATCCGCACCCTCAACGTGAGCCACTCGTCCCATTCCCTCTCCCCCCTTTCGTTTTGTCGTCGGAGTAGTCGAATCGGTCCACACATTCATCTCCGGCTCCGGCCATGGCTAGGAGAGTCGTGCTCCTGTGTTCCTTTGCTGCTGTTGTGGATGCCGTAACTGCTTGATGGCCTGCTCTCTCCCTTCGCCCACAGCAGCACGACACCGCCTCACACCAACCTGACTGCGTCCTCCGGCAACAGCGGACTGCAGTTCGCCGTCGTTCTCTGACCTCCCGCCTGAAAACCTGAATCTCGATGCAGAGTTCAGTTATCAAATCAGTTATGCGCGGCCTCCCTCCTTCATCTTTCGCCTGTGTCCGATTCGAACACAAGAACAGAATGTCCTAGTGGTCGGGTGACCCTTTCCCCTTCATGCAGATTGGGAGATCAAATCCCCGCACAGCGCCCCTTTTTGTTTTCCTTCTGTTTTGTTCTTCTGGGATACCTGACGGGCTGCAAATCTGATGCTGCTAAAAATTCAGTTAACGTCCCAAGTCACCTTAAGAGCAAAACGGCGCATGACGTAGCAACAACACTTACCCCCCCCCCCCCCCCCCCCCCCCCCCACTGGTTAGCGCAGCGCTCCATCCCTCCCTGCGTCAGGTCGCGAGTTCAATTCCTCCGGGTGCGTAGAGAATAAAAGCCCAGTTTTTTTCTTGTTTCACTCTCTGACAGCTGGGACCACCGGTCAGTGACCAGATCTCCTGAGAGTTTTGCCCCGAGCCCCCTGTGCTCTTATCCTTGCAGTTAAGCCCTCGTCAGCAAGTTTTTTCATCACGAACAGGTCCTGTAAAATTGCAGAAACAACCGTTAACTTAATATACTAATAACTTTTAAGTTATAACTCCAAATTAAATAATCTTTATATGTTTATTTATCAGAAAAATGCAAAGAATATTAATATGCCATTTGTATGCCATTTTGCATCTGTTATTTTAATTGCTTAGTGTAATTTGTTAATTGCAACTAAATAATTAAATATGGAATGTTAGGGGTAATAAATATATAATGCCCTATTCCATTTAATTTAATTAGATCACCTATGCCATGTGTTGCCATGTTAACCAACATTTAATATTGCTGGTAAATAAATAACTGGCACCTAAATATTAATTGTCGGGGTTGCTCTCCCGCTTAATTTGGATTACCTGCATTGTATTGCATCTTGCCATGCCATGCATCATTCTCACATGATCATGCTGGATCTTTGCCGTAGTTATAAAATGCATCTTTTACGCTTTCCATTGTTTGTTGCTTCTTCGCGGATACGACGTTGAGATGTGTGATCACCGACAAGATCTGCTTCCATGCGGGATTCCAGGCAAGCAAAGTTTGCTTGTTTGCCTATACATTGTCTTTCATTCCTGCCGTTGATCTCTGCTACCCTAGTATTCGATTCTTATCGCGATCCCATCACATGTTTATCTTGCAGCCTATACAGCTTTATCCCCACAACCTATTACATGTTGTTTGTTTATCTTTTGACCTTGCGAGTCGTAGCGCATGCTTAGAGTTGTTTGTGCGAGTCGTCTGTTGGTCTTATGTTTCATATGCTTAGTATGATAGATTATTCTACCTTAATAAAATGTTGTATTATATTGGGGTATTATAATTAAAAGATAAGGACCCAGGCGGAAGGCCTTGCAAGGTGTTTTGTTCTGCTCAGTGTCGACCTAGGAACTGAGATTTTGTTCTCGGATACAATTTTGAGCGCACTAACCACTTGTGGGAGGCCCTATGTGTTGGGGATATATCAACTAGGGGTATAACCAACATGGATCAATCCGGCTAGTCCAGGGTGGCCCAAGGTTGGTAAGGCCGAGGCCTGCCGGGCGGCCCAGATAGCTGACGTACAAGGAAGTAGGCGGACGGTCCAAGGAAGGCGGAAGGCTGAAGCCCATCAAGCCACCGAGCCCAAGACGGAAGGCGGCAACTAAGCCGGCTAGGTCTAGGACTCTGTTTACTTGCCGGACAAGCACTTACCTTGTACCCTGGGGTCTGGCCGCCTATATAAGCCGGCCACCAGGGAGCCTTTAGGGCAGACAACTTCAATAGGCATCATACCCATTGTAACCTGTTCGCGGCTATTGCCTCATAGTGAATTATAGCAGCACGTAGGATCTCGCCACCGCTGCGGGATCCGAAGCTGGGTAAACTCGCCGTGTTCAATCCCGTCCTTGACGACACCAACCTTCTTCCCCACAATCCATACGTAGGCTAGAGGACCCCGTCTCCTATCAATCATGCAGATACCACGACAGTTGGCGCCCACCGTGGGGAATAAGGTTCCTGGCGTCACGTTCCAGGCGGGAACACTTGGCGGCGTGGGCAAGCTGATCGTCGTCGGTCGCGTCACAAGGTATGGCGGCCATAGCTACGTCAACTCGGATGAGTCCTAGCTCCCGGCGGACGACTACCTTATCGGATGCGCAATCGTGCCGATCGGAGGGATCGACGTCTTCATCGGGTACACGGCAGAGGCGTACGGCCTACCGCGTTTCTACAACCCCACCCACCAACCATTCAACCAAGCAGTCGACCAGCAAGATGGATCTGAATCCGCCTTCTCCCAGGAGTCGGCCGAATCTGATTTCCACTTCGTCGGAGTTGTCAGACTGGGATCCGACTCCCAGCCGGAAAACAACGACCCTGAGTCAATCCTCCCTGCTCTACAGGAGGATGCGATGTCAGATGCCGGATCCAGATCTACCGTTCAAGTCAACGTAGAATCTGACTCCGATGATGATGCTAGTCTCTTCGAAGAGAAGATCAAAACCCGCTTTTCCAGTGGTAATCCGGCTCCCTCAGAGGGTACATCGGATACAGACATGCCTGACAAGCTGGCTATGATGGTTGTTGTCGGTCACGAGACAACCCCAGTTACTTCGGAGGCGCAAAACAAGCCGGCGGAAGAAGCCGGTGACACCACTGCCGGCCAGCTCATTGAAAGTTCCGACAAGGTGCGCGCAAAGAAGAAAACTGGCCTCGAGAAAGGCGGCAGCAGCAAACCCACGGATTTTCTCTCCGTCATCAAAGAAGTAGACGAGATCATGAATACTCCGGTGAACAAAAACACCCCACTCGACGAAGTGGAAGAGCTTAGGCTTAACATGCTTAAGCACTCTGACTTCCTGCGAAAAAGAGAGGAGCACGTTGAGAGCCTTGCGAAGAAGATCGAGAAAGAGCAGGAGAAGATGTCGGCCAAAACAAGCCGGCAACTCTTCGAGGAGAAAAGGTCATAAAAAAACCATCGTGGAAAAGAGCCGCCTACGCAAGCAACGACAGCGGCTCAAGACCTAGGGTTCGATTGGCGTACGGCACCACAGCGAGTGGACAGAAGGGGGGATGTTGTCTTCTGCACCCCTGTCCTCAACGCGGTTGCCGCGTTAGATACCCTGGACGACAACACTTACACGGCGGAAGAAAAGCTGGCCAACGCAAGACACTTCGTGAGCAAGGCCCTAGAACAACAAGCTCGCGCTGATTCCTACGGCCACATGGCGGATGCTCGCGGGGGAGACCTAGAGTCTAAGTCGGGCAAGTGCAAAGCTGCACCCGGTGCCGACCCCGAAGGCCCGTCTGGCTCCAGTAGCCATGGCGACAAAAGGAAGGCAAGGCCACCTCCAAAGAAGGCGCCGCCGCCAAAGCCAAGGCGGGACGAGAATTCAAGGACAGGAAGCAGAGGAGACCTACCACCTCCATCTCAGCCAAGACGCGACAATGGCGGTAGCCTGAACAACAGGCCACCGCCTAGAAAAGATGCCGGCAACGACCCTCCCAGGAGAGGTCGAAGCCGATCTCCGCAGCGTAGCACTGGCAGCAAGAAGAGAGAGGAGGCAGAAGGGCCCAGGCGCAGCATAAGCCGGGCAGCGCAGGACGAGCCGGACGCAAACAGAGGCGCACGGCAGCTCGATCCAAAAGACGCACGACACCGCCTACAAGACATAGCAAGAGGAAAGGAACCGCTATACTCTGGACCAAAGTGCTTCGGTGATGCCATCCGCAGAGAGCCGTTCCCTAAAGACATGACATCAGTGTCAAAAAACTGTTCTAGGTACAACGGCCTCGTTAAGCCGGACTCATGGCTATCCGATTATGCCATGGCCATAGAGATTGCCGTCGGGAGCAGCCATATTGCCGTCCGCTACCTACCTCTCATGTTGGAAGGCACGACAAGAGCTTGTATCGACAACCTTCCTGAAAAGTCCATCCATAGCTGGTACGACATGGAAAAGGTTTTCTCCCAGCACTTCCAAGGAATATACAAGCGTCCAAATACCTACACGGATTTGCAACGTTGTATCCAAAAGCCGGACGAAACCATGATAGATTTTGTCAGCCGTTGGATATCCGAAAAAGCCAACTGTCATGGTGTTTCGGACGCACAGGCTATCCACGCCTTCTACACGGGCCTACAGAAGAAGTCCTTGCTCCGTCATAGGCTCGTCCGCGAGAAAATCACGGACCTTGGTGAGATGCTCAACCTGGCCGCCCAATACGCTGCGGCGGATGACGACGCCCGGGACGATGACCCAGACGTCATCATCATACCAAAGCGGAACAACAAGCGCAAGCAGGCGGCAGATGACAAAGCCGGGCCTTCCAATGAGGTAGCCGCAGCATTCCAAGGGAACGCCGGCAAAAAGAAGTGGAAGAATAAGAAAGATAGTCGCGAAGCCGGCTCAGGGCCTAAGGCGGCACGAATCACTTATGAACAGGCAAAGATTTTGCCATGTCCCATCCACGCCTCACTGGGCAAGGTCAACCATATGCTTGGTGAGTGCCGTTTCATGGACGACTTCAAAAAGGATCCCACAGTCGGCTGGAAGTCAAAGAAGTCAAAGAAGAACGACAAGAAAGACAGCAAGGAAGATGAGGATGACGACGACATGTCTATATCAAGCGAAGACGACGCAGCCGCCAAGAAAAAGAATAACTTGGGACCGTCTTCGGCTAAGGCGGATAAGGCGGAAATGCGCGAACTCAACGCGACAATGCCGGACGTCCCTCAGTACTTGAACTGGTCGGAGGCAACGATCACTTGGGACCGGTCCGACCACCCTGATCATGTTCCTCACCCAGGCAAGTACGCCCTTGTCGTCGATCCCATTGTCGACAACTTCAGACTCACAAAGGTACTTATGGATGGCGGCAGCAGCCTCAACATCCTGTACTACGACACACTAAGCCGCATGAACCTATCAGAGGATCAGCTGGACCACAACAACCTCACCTTTCATGGCATAGTGCCCGGCAGGCAAGCAAAGTCAATGGGGAGCACCAGGCTGAAGGTAACTTTCGGACCAAAAGAGAACTACCGCTCAGAGTTCCTCCGGTTCGAAGTTGTCCCCTTCAAAAGCGCCTATCATGCAATCTTCGGACGATCGGTTTTCGCCAAGTTCATGGCAAGGCCGTGCTACATATACAGCAAGCTTAAAATGCCGGGGGAAAACGGAACCATCACGATTTCCGGCAACTTCAAGAAAGCCAAGGAGTGCGAGCGTGGCATGGCCGCCTTCGCAGAAGCCGTCATCCACAAGGAAGAACTCGCGCTGCTCGGGGCGGATTCAGACAACTCCATGCCAAGGCCAAAGATTGATGTGAAGAAGACCTTCGAAGCTTCAGAAGACACCAAAAAGACGGACCTCATACCAGGTGACAAGTCTAAGCTAGTTTTCATCAGCTCCAACCTTGACAGCAAATAGGAAGGTGCGCTCGTCGAGTTCCTCCGTGAGAATCGTGACATCTTTGCATGGTCGCCTTCCGACATGCCTGGTGTACCGAGGGAACTTGCCGAGCACTCGCTCAACGTCATAAAAGGATCCAAGCCGGTGAAGCAAGCAACAAGACGCTTTGGAGATGAGAGGCGCAAGGCTATAGGAAAGGAGATAAATAGGCTGAAGGCCGCCAATTTCATAAAAGAAGTTGTACACACCGATTGGGTGGCAAATCCTGTACTTGTTCCAAAGAAGAATAAAGAGCTGAGGATGTGTATTGACTATACCGGTGTTAACAAGTGCTGCCCAAAGGATCCCTTTGCGCTGCCTAGAATTGACCAAGTCGTAGACTCCACAGCAGGCTCCGAGCTGCTTTGTTTTCTGGACGCCTACTCAGGATACCACCAAATCAAGATGAGAGAGTCAGATCAGCTGAAAACATCTTTCACCACTCCATATGGGACTTTCTGCTACATTACAATGCCTTTTGGCCTGAAGAATGCAGGGGCAACATACCAGCGCTGTATGCAAAATTGCCTGCACGAACAGATCGGCCGCAATGTTCACGTCTATGTAGACAACATCGCGGTAATGTCAAAAAAGAAGGCAGATCTCCTAGAGGATTTGGAAGAAACGTTTCAGAATCTCCGGAGGTACCAGATGAAACTCAATCCCGCCAAGTGCGTTTTCGGCGTTCCAGCCGGCAAACTGCTAGGGTTCATCGTCTCAGAACGAGGGATCGAGGTTAATCCGGAGAAGATCAAGGCCATCCAAAACATATCCAGACCTACTTGTCTGAAGGACGTGCAGCGCCTAGCCGGATCGGCGGCAGCCGTCAGTCGTTTCATAAGCCGCCTAGGGGAAAAGGCAATGCCTCTCTACCGGCTATTGAAGAAATCTGACAACTTTGAGTGGACAGCAGAGGCAGATGCCGCCTTACAACAACTTAAGGAGGCCCTCACATCCGCTCCGATATTGGCAGCACCTCGATCACAGGAACCAATGCTGCTATACATCGCGGCAACAGGAGCTGTTGTCAGCGTTATCTTGGCTGTGGAAAGAAAGGAGAACGAAGCCGCGACGTATGAGCAGCGACCGGTCTACTTCATCAGTGAAGTATTCTCCGCCTCCAAGAAGAGGTATCCGCATTACCAAAAGCTGGCTTATGGTGTATTCTTCGCCGCCAGAAAGCTTAGGCATTACTTCCAGGAACACACAGTGACAGTAGTTAGCAAGGCACCGTTGGGAGACATAATCAACAATGCAGAGGCAACAGGCCGAGTTGCCAAATGGGGCATCGAACTCGCCGCCTTTGATATAGTCTATAAACCACGGACCGCCATTAAGTCTCAAGCGCTTGCAGACTTTGTCGCCGACTGGACAGAGGCCATGGAGGAAACTACACTCCCCGAATCAGAATATTGGGTCATGCACTTTGACGGATCAAAGATGCTCAAAGGCTCGGGGGCTGGAGTCGTTCTACGCACGCCTAAAAGTGACAAGCTTAGCTACGTGTTACAAATCCACTTCACAACAACCAACAATGTTGCCGAGTACGAAGCCTTGCTTCACGGGTTACACGTGGCAAACGACCTAGGCGTCAAAAGAATCCTCTGTTATGGCGACTCAGATTTGGTCGCGCAGCAAGTAAGCGGAACATGGGATGCGAAAAGCGCAACAATGGCGGCTTACAGAGCCAAAGTTGATGAATTCGCAAAAAACTTCGTAGGCTACGAAGTCCGGCATGTTCCAAGAGCTGAGAATGAGGCGGCGGACACACTTGCAAGACTTGGATCGGAACGCAAAAAGGTACCAAAAGATATCTTCCTGGAGCATTTGCACAAGCCATCCATTAAAGGCGCCGATTTGATGGACCCCGACGCGGAAGAACCGGTAGAAGCGGCAAGTCTCGCTGTCTACTTAACACAGCCGGATTGGACAGTCCCATATCTCGATTTTCTAATCGACAAAAAGTTGCCGGAGGACGATGAGGTGCTAAAGAGGCAGATCATAAGGCGAGCCAAGGCATTCACGATAATAAAAGGCGAGCTATACAAGCGAAGCACTTGCGGCATCTATCAGCGGTGCATACAGCCGGAAGAAGGCCGGGAAATTCTGAAGGACATACATATTGGCACCTGCGGGCATCATGCTTCCGCTAGGTACATTGTATCCAAAGCTTTCCGCCAAGGTTTCTACTGGCTCACCGCCAAAGAAGACGCCGAGAACATCGTAAAGCATGCAAAGGCTGCCAGTTGTACGCTCGTCAACCTCATTTGCCGGCACAGGAGCTAAGGACGATCCCAATCACCTGGCCGTTCGCGGTCTGGGGCTTAGACATGGTGGGTCCCTTCAAAAAGGCGCGCGGTGGGTACACTCACCTATTGATCGCTGTCGACAAGTTCACCAAATGGGTCGAGGCTAAACCGATCAGCAAACTTGACGCACGAACAACCACCAATTTTCTCTGGGGAATTATCTCTCGGTTTGGAGTTCCACACAGCATTATCACCGATAATGGCAGCAATCTGTCTCAAGGCGACATAGAAGAATACTGCAGTGATCTAGGCATCCGGCTTGATTTGGCATCCGTGTCACACCCTCAATCCAATGGACAAGTAGAGCGTACAAACGATCTAGTCTTATCAGGACTTAAGCCTCGTCTCGAAGCTCCATTACACAGGGCAGCCGGCGCTTGGGTAGATGAGTTACAGTCGGTACTGTGGAGTTTGCGCACAACGCCAAACAGGTCTACCGGCTACACTCCTTTCTTCTTAGTATATGGCGCTGAGGCAGTGCTACCTACCGACATGAAGTACGACTCCCCAAGAGTTCAAGCCTACATCGAGCAAGACGTAGAAGGTGCAAGACAGGATAGCCTAGACCTGCTAGACGAAGAAAGAGACGTCGCTCTCCATCGCTCCGCCTTGTACCAGCAACAACTTCGCCGCTATCATAGCCGGAGAGTGCGGAAGCGAAGCTTCAGAACAGGTGACCTGGTTCTCCGCCTAATTCAAGACAGAAAAGGTTTGCACAAGTTATCCCCGCCATGGGAAGGACCGTTTATAGTCACAAAGGCGCTGCTCAATGGTTCCTACTACCTAGCCGACATCCGCGACGAAGACAAAAAGAAAATGCGCAAGAAGGCGGCAGGAAAAAGGGGAACCAAGCGCAAGAAAGGCATTGACGATCCGTTCGAGCAAACAAGACGGCCTTGGAATATTGAGCAGCTACGTCCTTTCTACACTTAGCAATTTATAATTGTAATAAGTTAAATATGATTATGAAATAAAAGTCTATGGTTCCTCATCTGTGTTGAGAAGCATGCCATCTTTTGTCTTTTCTTGCAATCATATTTCCCCTATGTATCTAAGTTACCTATTTTCTAGCTCCGTGCAAAGGTTCAAACTGGTAGATACTTGCAGCTTTCGAGCCAACCCAAAGCAAAAATAAACCTTTTTGCGCCGCCTAATTCCTTTACCTCTGATTACTTATATGTGGTTCGCCTAGTAGTATGTCTTTGACACCAACATGTTGGCTTTGGTCTCTGATTCTAAACGCATGGTTTAGCCCTGGTTGTTTCAGCTAAAGTTACCGGCTGAGGTTTCGTCAACATACAAAAAGTCAAGCATATAAGTCAGGATAAAATTAAGGCGGGCCATGCAAATAAAGACAAAATAAAACTTGTCAGCTAGTTTCCGCCTAGCAAAGCAGCAACAAAAGTATATACAAATGTTACAAGACAATGTTGCATTGTTTCAGGGGCCGACAAGTAAGGCTGATAGGAGGCAAGGACAGAAAAGATATGGCTCGGGGGAGCGTCTACATCAGGCTTGGGGGCTGACAACTTCAGCCCCTGAACTATCACTCCCCTTCGCCTCGGCCGCGCCGGCAGCTTCAGCTCCCTCTCCGCCAGGCACAGGATGGCGCCGGTAGAAGATTGAAGTGTCGACCATGTCGGCAACACGCGTGGCGTAGCCGGCAACGCTGTTCAAAACAGCGGCCAGCTCAACCTCGCTGCCGTCTTCATATGTTGACGGCATACCTTCAGTAACGGCTTCTATCTCCGCCTCGGGGTAGTGCGCCATAAACAACCCAAGGGCGGTCTTGGCTCCACCCCGTGCCGCCGACTTCAGCGAGCTTTTGTGCAGTTTGGTCGCCTGCTGCAAGATGGCGGGCACGTCGCTGAACTCGGTCGGTTCCTGGCTGCCGGACGAGGTGAAGAACTTGGCGGCAAACCGCTTGGATGCCGCCAAAGTCTCGGCGATCAGTTCGCCTAGACGCGCAAGGCGATCCAGGCGGGGGCTGACAACCTTGTCATCGCCTAAACCGGCGGGAAATGTATCAAAAAATAAAGCCATTAGTTTGGCTCAGGCTAAAGCAACATGGCAGCATAAAAAAGGAGTAAGAAATTAACAAGGACCGAGTTATGGAAAGCGGACAACTCAATCATATGAGTTGCCAGCGCGTCCTCCGCAGTTTGGGCGCGAGAAGTCTGCTTGGAGATTTCCTCCGCAGCCGTCTTCTCCGCCTCCGCCAACTTGTTGCGCAGGCTTTCTAGCTCACCAGTGAGCTGGCTAGATTCCTGCGCAAACTTGAGTTGCTGGGCCTCCATCTCCTTTTGATGAGCCTCCTTCAACTCCAAGTTGGCGGCCGCCAAGTCTGAAGCTCCATTCATAAGAGCTTGCATATCAGTGGACGCCTTCAGGATATCCTGGGCGTGCCAGTTCTACAAATATGGATTCGCTAGCTAAATGATTGACGGCAACATAAGTCAAAAGCATAGTTGAAGGTGAAAAGGATCAACCCTACCTTCATCTTTTTTGCGGGCCGCCTCCAACTCGGCAATCCGCAGGTCCTTGGCCTCGCACTCCTTCTTCAGGTCGCGGCAGCGCCGGTTTATCTCGACTCGGGAGGAGACAAGCTCGACGTTGGCGGACACAAGGCCCTGCAAGACAAAACAAAGGCATATAACATATTGTCGAATAACCACTAAGCCGGCAGTCAACATTTCTTTTGTTTTTGACTTGCCATCTAAGTGCTCGGGGGAAAGGCTATGTATATGCCGGAGTGGTAAAAACTTACGGATAGGTCGCCCTCCAAGTCGGCGAAGGCCTGCGAGGCGAAAGTGGCGAAAGCCAAAGTTGACTCCTTGGCCTCCTTAAAGGTGGACATGGGTCCCTGACCTTGCCGCCTCCCGCAGTCGGGGCTGCCAGCAGTAGTGGCATCATCGGCCGTAGCCTCAGCCAGCAGTAGAGGAGTCTTGGGCACGTGGTCGGTGGAAGAGGCCCTTGGCGGAACGCCAGAAGCCGGAGCCGGGGGCTGACGACGAGCGTCGCCCATAAAACCGCCGGCCTGGAGCTGAGGAGTAGGCGGCACAGTAGCCGGCGAGCTACCTTGTGGCCGCTTACCCTTGCCAAGAAGTCTGGTCGTCAACCGGGAAGTTGCGACCCTTTCCCTGTCAACAAAAAGCAAGCACAGTCAATTGGCCAGTATTGGAGAGGTTTGTCGTCTGATAAAGGCAAAATTGAGTACCTTCGGGGGATGTTAATCCCCGCGTTCTCGCCAATGTTGGCGAGAGCCGGCTCGGTAGCCGACGCGATCCGTTTCTTCCTCTCGGCATTCGCCGTAGAGAAAGCAGCGCCGGACGCCTTGCGCTTCTTCGTCTTCCCGGCTTCCGACTCGTAGAAGTCGGGAGCCAAGTCATCCTCCCCCAACTCGGAGAGCTGAAAAAGAAGACAAGTTTAATGGAACTCAATTCTAGCCGGCAAAGCTATCAAACAAGGGGCAAGGAAGAAAATATTTACCTCGAGGGGAGGGTTGTCGTGGGTGTGCATGGGCACGCCCTCCGCCGCCTTCACCAGCCCCGCCTTGACAAGGCTGCGGAGCCGGAATGCCAGGTCGGCAACCGGCAATATCTCTTCGCTCACGCGAAGAGAGGCCGTGTCAGTAGGCGAATACTGACACATCTTGTGCGGGCTGTACCGCAGGGGAAGGATCTGCCAGCCGAGCCAGCAGATGACGGTGTCGACCCCATCCAGCAGAGGGGGAGCCATCGTCCTCGTGAGGAATTCAATCCGCCTTTGAATAAGGCGGAGTTCCTCCGTCAACTTGGGCACCACCTCGTCCCAGCATGGCCGAGGCATGGGTGGCGCGTTGACGAATGCCGGGATGCCAACTTGGCGGCCCGGCGCTGCCATATCTTGGCAGTAGAAGAACGTGGAGGTCCATCCCTTGACGGACTCAAGGTATGGTATCTTAGGATACCACTGGCGGCCCTGGCGGCAGTTGAAGGTGACGCTGCCGCAGGTTGCCAGCCCGCCGTCCGGCACCGTCTGTCGCCGGCAACGGAAGCAGTATCTGAAGAAGTCTAAACTAGGCCTAATACCTAGGTAGCCTTCGAACAGAGCTGTGAAGCCGGCTAGGACTAATATACTATTGGGTGCAATGTTGTGGGGCTGGAGCCCATAGTGATCCAAAACCTTGCTAAAAAGACGGTAGGCGGAAGCGCCATTCCCCTAACTAGGTGGGAGGTGAGGATTACCCGCTCCCCGGCTTTCGGGGCCGGGATGACGTCTCCGAAGGCGGCCCTCCACCGGCAATCCTCCCGAGTGGGGAGGTAGCCGACAGCCTCCAAATCTTGGAGGGCATCTTCGTCGACGATGGAAGGTAGCCAGTAGCGGGACCCGAGGTCCGCCGCTTCCTCTTCCTCGTCGACGGGGGCGCCCGTCGTCGTCATCGCCGCGGTGGTTGGTGGAGGAGCCGAAGGACCCGCCGCTGACGCGCATGCGGTGGAAGTCCGGGGGGCGGCGGTGGCGACATTGCCCGTCGCCGCCGTCGCGGGACGAGTTATTGCACCGCCCATCGCCGTCGCGGGCGCGGTCTCGATCGCCGGACCGCTCGACGCCGTAGAGAGGGTCTGGCCGGTGGACATCGCCGCGAGGAGAGGTCGTCGGAGTAGAGGAGTTCGCCGGAGCTCGCTGTAACAGCCCAAGTTTGAAAACCTGAAACCCACTGTAATTTTTCCACTTTTGTGTAATTGCATCATGGCATTCATATCAACTTGCTACTATTATGTCAATTGCAATCAAACCATTTTAAACATGGCATATTTGTCAAGGAAGTTCCAGGAGTTCAACATGAGATATTTGCACTTGCTAAGAACAAACTATTTTGAATAATGGCATATTTGTCAAGGAAGTTCCAAGAGTTCCAAATATTATATTTGCTTGGTCTCCAAAGCAGTAAAGTGACAACTTATGGAAATATTAACAAAATGCCCTTTTTAACACCTATGAACAAAAGTGCACCAAACCATTTTATTTTGAGGAGCCAATTTTTGTGGTGCCTCTACATGATATGGGGAAGCTCCCTGATTTATCTCAGATTTTTATAAAGTGTTTAACTGCCCCAATTAAATCAAAACAGTGCACTGGTTTTAAAAATAAATAGAAAAGGACCTGTTTGTGATGGAAAATAAAAGGGCCAGGGAGGTTTCTGTAAAAACTCCATCTCCTTCCTCTGTAGCGACCGAGACGTTCGTCCCCGCCGGACCACATCGCCGTGTCAAGCAGAGCGACGCCGCGCCGGACCCCCCCTCCTCCTCTGCTGCCCTGGAGCGGATAAGGCCACCCCAAGACGTGCTCTGCCCACTCCCCCCCCCCCCCCAGTTTTTCCCTCTGTTCTCCCCCAAACCCTAGCGCCATGGCCGCCGAGCTCCGCCGCCGCATCGCCGTCGACTGAAGCCTCCCCGAGCCCAGCTAGCACCACCACGAGCACCGCCGCGTCGCCTCCTCCCTCTCCGCTGCAGGAATCGTGCCGGGGCGCTCGGGAACGACGCCGCCGTCCTCGTCTTCCCCGACTCCGGCCGCCGCGCCTCGAGCACGCTCGCCGTCGCCTCCGCCCTCCTCCGTCCGCTCTGAGCACCCGCACGCGACGAGGGTGAGCACCCGCACCCGCCCGTGCCTTCCGTTCATCTGCGCGAGCTCCGTAGCTAGTTCTAGCCGTAGCCCGCCGCCGGCCGCCGCTCGCCGCCGCTGCGCGCGCGCTCCGGCGACCTCTGCGTAGCGGCGCCGCCCGCATCTGGCTCCCCGCGCTCTGGCGCGTCGAACGCGCCCCTCCGCGAGCCCCCTAGCGCCGTGAAACGCCGTGCCCGTGCTCGTCGCCGCCGGCGGACGCCACGGCCGCGCGCTCCGGCGTGCGTTGACCGTCCCCACGCTCGCGTGGCTGCCAGCGTGGCGCTGGCCCACCCGCCAGTGGCTCGTGCTAGCCTCGCGTTCGGTGAAAAACGACCGGGGTATTTTCTGCGAATTATTAAAAAGACAGAAAATGTTTCAAACTTCAAAAATTCATAACTTCCACAATACTTATCCAAATTTAGCAAATAATATACCAAAATGCTCAGAAAAATAAATGCTATCTAATGGATTGATGCACCCTTCCATTACTGCTACTGTAATTTTCTGTTTTGCTAAAATGAAGAAAGGGGTAGAAATAAAAGGTATAGTTTAACTTCATAATAAATTCCTCAAATTGCTAGAATGGTACCCTCTAAGTAAAAATGATTATAAGCACGGGTTCTACACATTCAGAATAATTTCAAGCATGTACCTAAATTAAAAGTGTGGGGGAACATAAAAACAAATAGGAAAATATATTTCCTATGTCGTTGAATAATTATCCTTAGCATCCCATTTAATTGTCATATAGTTGTGATAATAGTTCAGTGCATTAAAATGTCATACCATCATGTGTTTGCGCATTGCATATGAATTGCTTGTATTGATTGTGTTCTTTCCGGTGTTTTTTAAACATCGATAGATCAAGGAACCGGGGTCTCGCCACATTACCTCGACGATCAGTATTACCCGCCTGCTGAGCAAGGCAAGCGTGATCCCCACCCTCTTGCATATCTTATCCTACTTTACGCAAACTATTTTCTCCACTATAATATTGCATGCGGTTCCAAATGTCAATTTGATTGGAGTAGAGTATCCTATCGTTGCATTCAGTTACCGGAGCCATTACCTGTTTCCCCTCCTATTATCCATAGGATTGTGTTGATGGCCTTGCTAGGTTAGTTACCTTGTTAGGTTGTTGCTTAGCCTTGCTTAGTTAGCTGCTTAGTGGTCCGATGGATATTCATGTTGGGAACAGATGTGAAATTCCGCGGATGATGGTGGAGAAATGGTGGTAACATATAATGAAATGCTAAAAGGTGGGGATGAGAGGCCACATGGTATGTGGTGGGTTGTCTCGTTCTCGCCGCCTCAGTGCGAGTTCTCGCCTTCGAGCCAAGTTGAGCGTGCTACCATGCGTGGGCATATGGAACCTCGTCGACCGACTAACTTGTGTCGGACTAGCCGGGGGTCCTCTAGTTTGGCTTTCCATTTGCGCGTGTGTTGAGATGGTGGCCAAGACTGAGATGAGGATGATGGTGGTAGGAAAATAAGTGGCCGAGGGGCAGGGTGTTGGAGGCACTGAACTTGTCCCCCAGTCACTGATGATCCTAGGTTAGTCCAAAGCGAGGTAAAGGTCGTAGCCGTTCCCACCCAGCCGGCTTTCCCAGGAAGAGAGCTAGTTGTACAGGCAATGGGCCGGACGGTACGCATGGATAAGGAGCTGGGAGGTCCCTCGGGAACCTGGCGACTTCCACATTGTACACCCCCTGCAGGGATAAATCTTTTCGAAAAGCCGTGTCCACGGTTAAGGACGACTTGGTGACGAATTCAGGGATCATAGAATAACTCTAACGGAATGATTAAAAACTGGGTACTAAAGGTACCACTCACGATTGTAAGGTTGACTTCCTCGAGGGTGATTCGGGGAGGTGCCTTTGAAGAACAGGTACAGTGGTGGAAGAGGATGAGTAAGTGAATAAAAAGAAAAGAGTTACTTCTTACCCCTCTTCGAAAATATTCTGATAGTCGATGCCTTGGAGTTATATTTTAAGAATAAAATCAGCTTTACGCAAAACAGCCATAAAACCTTGAGAGCCAATCATGGAGCAAATAGCTCAAAATCTTGTTGAGTTCGTCGAACTCACCCTTGTTTATTTTTGTTTCAGAGGAGGACTTTACCTACCCCGAAGGTGGGTTCTATGTTGACATCGACGAGTAGTCTGGGGTTCCCGGGTGGCAGCCTGGGGCAACTAGGAACCAGCTGGCACGGGATTGTTTATCTGTAGGCCTCTTAGGCCATATTTGGATCTTGTTGTTTAGAACAACTTAATTTGCTTCCGCTTGATGTACTGATGGGTCTATGACCTTGGATTGTAATATTTGCTATCTTTCTCTACTAAGAGTTGAACTATATTATCTTGAGTCGTAGGGTCTGTCATGTGCCCGGTGTTCCGGTGTCTTAGTCTCTGTATTATACTTGAGGGCTATGCTTTGGATATGGCATGATCGAAGGGTTGTGTTGCCGATGATCCATGCCGAGCACGCCTGCCGATGTTTACTCGGCCTGGGAGTGGTAACCCCAGTAACCTTCGATTATGTAGCATGACCACCGACACATAGCATCATTGTATAATTTATGGATTGGGGCATTACAACTTGGTATCAGAGCAGTACCGCCTGTAGGAAACCCTTACTACTGGTCGACGTTGAGTCTAGTGTTGGTAAAAATATTTTTAACCTAAAAATGAGTTGTGAAAACCATCTTAGGATTCTTTTTACTCCTTATCTGGTTACCCTATATTCTCGGAGCAATCTTACCTCTATTTGTTTTGGGCCTTATCACGTGTCGCTTCCGCCGCGCCTTGTTCACCACCATCTTGTTCCCCCGGTGCGAAAGCAGTTGGTTCCATTTTGTCATACAAGTGGTGTACTCTTACTCACTTTGGGTTCAGGGCGCGGGGCGACCAGCTTTTGGGGCTCCCGTCCCTCTGTTTGCTTTCAGGATCTTTTTCTTGCTGTTCCTAGTCTCTACCCGAGTTCTACTTTCATTCCTGACTCTAGAGTCTCCGGACCTGACATTTGAACTATTTTTGCTACAGATGACTGGTTCGGGCTTGGTTGTTCGCCTCACTCGATGTGAGGGTGTTCGAGGGTTCCCCGCCTTGTTTGCCGCAGCTTTGGCCAGCCAGGGTTGTAGGTGGTACCCAGAGTACACGGTGTATGAGGAGTATGCACCGTACAGCCAGGCGCAGTTCTTCTGTAAGGTGCGCGTGCTCAACGACGAGGGTCGCGTTGAGAACGTAGCTGGAGGCGTGGGTATGACCGTGGAGCAGGCGGTTCAGGAGGCCGCGTATAACGGCCTCTCCATTTACCGCAGCTACTGTCCGTACCTCGCTAACCAGGCGTCGGATTTCTGCCACTTCCCAGCTGCCGACGACAGCACGTCGGGTGTTTACCGAGCTGTGTATAGCAGCGGCGAGATGGAGTCGGACAGCAGGCACCGGGCACTGATTGAGCTAGTCCGAGCGTTGGACCGTCGAGCCCGGCAGTGGTACCTCTACGCTGTTTCGGCGCGCGCTAGCCACCGTCATACTCTGATGAGTATGCGCCCGTATGTCATGGATGGGACGCTTCCTCTCACACTACTTCGCCCACCCCCGTTGGAGGAGTTGCCTACCGACGTTTGCAGTCCGGATGTTGGTGGCGTAACCCCGCCTACCGGTCCTCACCGAGACCCGAGGCTTACTGCACTCGAGTCGCCGTATGGCCACCAGCCTGCCAGTGCGCGCCGCTTCCGCACTCCCCCGGCGCCACTTGATGAGGATGTCATGGCGTACTACTAGCTATGTGTAATACCAGGAGATGATAGAGTGATTGTGCCTTCCTGCGAGTTGTGCCAATTACTCCTTTGTTTGTATCTCTGGAGCCTGGAGCAGTAGAGCTCGTTATGTAACAGACTCGTCACTGTTATCTTCCTAGTAACCATTCGGTGTAATATGAATGAGGCTTGTACCTCTCTCTCTCAGCAGACTGTGGCTTGTACTAGAACCTATATTTGTGAACTCAGTTCCATCTATGCGTGCGTTTAGTAATGTGCATGTTGTTCTATCTGTTGCTACTACCAGTTCTGCTGTCCCTATTTTTGTTTACAAGGATGGCACGATGGGATTCTAACTGTGTCCTTGTCACTATCCAGAATGACGGGCCGTCGCCGTGGCGAAGATTTACCGCCACCTCCCACAATGGCGGAGGTCCTCCTGCTTATGGAGGAGGGCCGTGTGCGCAGCGACCGACTCCTCGAGCAGTTGGTGCACCAAGGGAAACGGAGGAATAACGATTGTCATAATCTCACTGAGTTCCTGCGGTCCCAGCCACCGTCCTTCTCCGATGCTAAGGAGCCCTTGGACGCAGATGACTGGCTGCGTGCACTGGAGCGCAAGTTCGCTGCCCTGCATGTTCCAGCTGTGGAACAAGTCAACTTCGCCACTTACCTGTTGGCGGGTGCAGCGGGCGCGTGGTGGGAGAGCCACCGGGCGATGTTCGCTGCTGGACATGTGTTCACCTGGGAGGAGTTTCGCACTGCCTTCCGTGCTGCCTACATTCCCAAGCCCCTCATGGACTTGAAGAGGAGGGAGTTCCTGGACTTGCATCAGGGACGGATGGACATTCCAGTCTATGGTCATGAGTTCAGCCGTCTCTCCCGTTACGCCCCTCGGGATGTGACCAATGATGCGGACAAGCAGGAGTTGTTCCACAAGGGGCTCAATCCACGGCTCTGTTACGAGTTGCTGCCTTTCAAGTTCCCGAGCTACCAGGTACTGTACAACCAGGCTCTCACCCTGGAACAGGGAAGGAAGGAATTAGAGGCCACTAAGAGGCCACTTCAGGGGGATCATCAGAGCTCCTCGGCTGCTGACGGCAAGAAGCGTAGGGTCTTCGTTCCCTACAGCTCCGTGCCCCGTCCTCCGTTTGTGCCAAGGACCTCGGAGTACAGGCCACCTCCGCCGCGCCCTCCAACTCCAAAAGTGGGCCCGGGCGGAAGTGGTTATCGTCCTCAACTCCCTGCACCACCGACAAGCACGTGCTACAGCTGTGGCCAGCCCGGCCACTACTCCAGGGAATGCCCGAGGAAGGCGCCACCACCAGCACCTGCCACGCCCGTAGCCAAGACGGGTACGGCTAGTCGTGGTCGCATGAACCACGTCACTGTTGAAGACGTGGAGGACGACCCCAGTGTTCTCATGGGTACGCTTCGAATTGCTAAAGCTCTAGCTACAGTACTGTTTGATTATGGAGCATCACATTCATTCATTTCGGTAGCATTTGCACAACGAAACAATATACCGTTTGAAGAGTTGGAAGCACCGTTATATGTCACCAGCCCGGGTACTCGTTGGCAAACCAAAAGGGTGACCCCCGAAGTTTCAATTAATATAGGCTCATTCCCCTTCCCGTTTCCGCTGATAGCCTTCAATTCAACCGGCTTTGATGCCATATTGGGTATGAACTGGCTAGGGAAATACAAAGCTAACCTCGACTGTGCTGCCAGAACCATCACCGTGACCTCATCTTCCGGCGAAATTGTGGAGTATTGGTCTGCACAGTCCAGCCCTCCATCTCCATCCAGGCCCAACTCACCTGAGCTTCTCCTTTGCCTTATGGAAGGCTTATCCCCTCCTGAAATCCAAGACATCCACGTTGTGTGTGACTTCCCGGATGTGTTCCCGGAGGAATTGCCGGGCATGCCACCTGAACGAAGTGTGGAGTTCGTCATAGAGTTGCTTCCCGGTACCGCGCCGGTTGCCAAGAAGCCCTACCGGATGCCGGTGGAGGAGCTGGCGCTGTTAAAGGAGCAAATTGATGAACTGTTAGCGAAAGAGTTCATTCGGCCGAGCAGTTCACCGTGGGGTTGTCCCGTACTCTTCGTCAAGAAGAGGGATTCTACCGTGCCTCGTCTAGTCTCTGACTACAGGCCGTTAAATGCGGTGACAGTCAAAAACAAGTACCCTATTCCTCGCATCAATGATCTATTGGATCAACTAGCTGGAGCAACGGTATTTTCCAAGATGGACCTGAGATCAGGGTACCATCAGATCAAGATCAGAGAACAGGATATTCCCAAGACGGCATTTGTTACTCGCTATGGCTCATATGAGTATACCGTTATGTCCTTC
The DNA here is from genome assembly GCA_026929855.1 of Poa annua. Classification (NCBI taxonomy): domain Eukaryota; kingdom Viridiplantae; phylum Streptophyta; class Magnoliopsida; order Poales; family Poaceae; genus Poa; species Poa annua. The sequence goes on from CM049426.1 coordinate 103,043,732, forward strand.
GGTCTCACAAATGCTCCGGCGACGTTCATGAGGCTCATGAACTCCGTCTTCATGGATTATCTCGACAAGTTTGTTGTCATTTACATCGACGACATTCTCGTCTACTCCAGAACCGATGAAGAGCATGCCGAACATCTTCGTTTGATCCTGACACGCCTTCGAGAACACCGCCTTTATGCCAAGTTCTCCAAGTGTGAGTTTTGGTTGGATAATCTTGTCTTCCTTGGACATGTGATATCCGCAAATGGAGTGGCTGTCGTTCCCGACAAGGTTCGAACTATTATGGATTGGATAACCCCCATGTCTGTCAAGGACATCCGAAGCTTTCTGGGATTGGCAGGTTACTACCACCGATTCATCGAAGGGTTCTCCAAAATAGCCAAGCCTCTGACCAACCTTCTCAAGAAGGATACAAGGTTCGTATGGACGGACCAAGCTGAGGAGAGCTTCAAAACCCTGAAGGCCAAACTCACTTCTGCTCCTGTGCTTGCCCTGCCAGACGCAAGCAAGGATTTCGTGGTCTTCTGTGACGCCTCTCTGCAAGGCTTGGGCTGTGTGTTAATGCAAGATGGCCATGCAGTGGCATATGCCTCTCGCCAATTGAAGACACATGAGCAAAACTACCCGACTCATGATTTGGAGCTTGCCGCAGTGGTTTATGCTCTGAAGCAATGGAGACCTTACCTGTTTGGTAACCGTTGCGAGATTTACTCAGATCACAAGAGTCTGAAGTACCTTTTCACTCAGCCGGATCTAAATCTCAGGCAAAGACGTTGGTTGGAGTTAATTAAAGACTATGATGTGAGTCTGAATTACCAACCCGGCAAGGCGAACGTCGTGGCTGACGCGCTAAGTCGAAAAGCTTATAGCAACAACCTGATGGTTGAGAAGGCTCAACCTGCTCTCCATGAAGAGTTCGCCCGTTTGAACCTAGAAATTGTCCCTGCTAGCTATCTCGCAAATCAGGAAATCAAATCTACTCTGGTAGACCAGATAAAGGAGGCGCAGAAACTAGATACTGGCATTCTTAATATCAAGAAGAACATTGCTAGTGGAAAGGCCAAATGCTTCTCGGAGAATGAAGCGGGAATCGTGTACTTTGGTGACCGTCTGGTAGTGCCAAAGGAACAAAATCTGAAGGAGCTGATCCTCAAAGAAGCGCATGATTCCCCTCTCTCTATTCATCCCGGTAGTACTAAAATGTACCAAGACCTCCGACCACTATTCTGGTGGACTCGGATGAAAAGAGAAATCGCCAAGTATGTTTCTGAATGCGACACCTGTCGTCGTGTAAAGGCTGAACATCAAAGGCCTGCTGGCACTCTTCGCCCGATTGCGATACCAGAATGGAAGTGGGATGAGATTGGTATGGACTTTATTACGGGTCTGCCAAAGTCTCCCAAGGGCAACGATGCTATCTGGGTGATCATCGATCGACTATCCAAAGTGGCTCACTTCCTCCCAGTGCGAGTCGACATCACAGCTGCTAAGCTGGCTGACCTGTATGCTTGCCGGATCATCGTACTTCACGGTGTTCCCAAGAGGATAATCTCTGATCGTGGCAGCTTGTTTACCTCGAAATTCTGGACGAGTTGCCAACAAGCCATGGGAACCCGCCTCAACTTCAGCACAGCTTTCCATCCCCAAACTGATGGACAGACCGAAAGGGTGAACCAAGTTCTAGAGAACATGCTTCGAGCTTGTGTAATCTCTTTTGGAAAGGGGTGGGAAAAATACCTTCCCTTCGCTGAGTTCTCCTACAACAATATCTATCAAGCGAGTCTGGGTATGGCCCCATTCGAGGTTCTGTATGGAAGGAAATGCCGAACTCCGCAAAATTGGTCCGAGACCGGAGAGAGGCAACTCTTGGGTCCAGATGTGATCAATGAAGCTGAGGAGAAGGTGAAAATCATACGAGAGAATCTGAAGATTGCCCAGTCTAGGCAGAAGAGCTACTATGATAAGCACCATCAGGAGGTCCATTATGAAATTGGTGACAGGGCCTATCTACGCGTCTCTCCTCTTCGTGGTGTTCGTCGCTTTGGAATCAAGGGAAAATTGGCCCCTCGTTTTGTTGGCCCTTTCACTATTCTGGCCAAACGAGGAGATCTATCCTACCAACTCGAACTCCCAGCCAACTTTCCGGATGTACATGATGTGTTCCATGTATCCCAACTCCGCCGTTGCTTCAAGGATCCTATCCGTGGAGTCAGTCATGAGGAGCTGGATATCCAGGCAGATCTCACCTATCGCGAGCATCCCATACGTATCCTAGATGAAGCAGAAAGGAAGACTCGGAATAAGACTACCAAGTTCTTCAAAGTTCAGTGGTCTCACCATTCCGAAGAAGAAGCTACCTGGGAAAGAGAGTCTAGTCTTCGTGAGGAATATCCCGACTTTCTTCCGCCACTTTAGAATCTCGGGAAGAGATTCCTGTAAGGGGGGTAGATTTGTAACAGCCCAAGTTTGAAAACCTGAAACCCACTGCAATTTTTCCACTTTTGTGTAATTGCATCATGGCATTCATATCAACTTGCTACTATTATGTCAATTGCAATCAAACCATTTTGAACATGGCATATTTGTCAAGGAAGTTCTAGGAGTTCAACATGAGATATTTGCACTTGCTAAGAACAAACTATTTTGAATAATGGCATATTTGTCAAGGAAGTTCCAAGAGTTCCAAATATTATATTTGCTTGGTCTCCAAATCAGTAAAGTGACAACTTATGGAAATATTAACAAAATGCCCTTTTTAACACCTATGAACAAAAGTGCACCAAACCATTTTATTATGAGGAGCCAATTTTTGTGGTGCCTCTACATGATATGGGGAAGCTCCCTGATTTATCTCAGATTTTTATAAAGTGTTTAACTGCCCCAATTAAATCAAAACAGTGCACTGGTTTTAAAAATAAATAGAAAAGGACCTGTTTGTGATGGAAAATAAAAGGGCCAGGGAGGTTTCTGTAAAAACTCCATCTCCTTCCTCTGTAGCGACCGGGACGTTCGTCCCCGCCGGACCACATCGCCGTGTCAAGCAGAGCGACGCCGCGCCGGACCCCCCTCCTCCTCTGCTGCCCTGGAGCGGATAAGGCCACCCCGAGACGTGCTCTGCCCACTCCCCCCCAGTTTTTCCCTCTGTTCTCCCCCAAACCCTAGCGCCATGGCCGCCGAGCTCCGCCGCCGCATCGCCGTCGACTGAAGCCTCCCCGAGCCCACTAGCACCACCACGAGCACCGCCGCGTCGCCTCCTCCCTCTCCGCTGCAGGAATCGTGCCGGGGCGCTCGGGAACGACGCCGCCGTCCTCGTCTTCCCCGACTCCGGCCGCCGCGCCTCGAGCACGCTCGCCGTCGCCTCCGCCCTCCTCCGTCCGCTCCGAGCACCCGCACGCGACGAGGGTGAGCACCCGCACCCGCCCGTGCCTTCCGTTCATCTGCGCGAGCTCCGTAGCTAGTTCTAGCCGTAGCCCGCCGCCGGCCGCCGCTCGCCGCCGTTGCGCGCGCGCTCCGGCGACCTCTGCGTAGCGGCGCCGCCCGCATCTGGCTCCCCGCGCTCTGGCGCGTCGAACGCGCCACTCCGCGAGCCCCCTAGCGCCGTGAAACGCCGTGCCCGTGCTCGTCGCCGCCGGCGGACGCCACGGCCGCGCGCTCCGGCGTGCGTTGACCGTCCCCGCGGTCGCGTGGCTGCCAGCATGGCGCTGGCCCACACGCCAGTGGCTCGTGCTAGCCTCGCGTTCGGTGAAAAACGACCGGGGTATTTTCTGCGAATTAATAAAAAGACAGAAAATGTTTCAAACTTCAAAAATTCATAACTTCCACAATACTTATCCAAATTTAGCAAATAATATACCAAAATGCTCAGAAAAATAAATGCTATCTAATGGATTGATGCACCCTTCCATTACTGCTACTGTAATTTTCTGTTTTGCTAAAATGAAGAAAGGGTTAGAAATAAAAGGTATAGTTTAACTTCATAATAAATTTCTCAAATTGCTAGAATGGTACCCTCTAAGTAAAAATGATTATAAGCACGGGTTCTACACATTCAGAATAATTTCAAGCATGTACCTAAATTAAAAGTGTGGGGGAACATAAAAACAAATAGGAAAATATATTTCCTATGTCGTTGAATAATTATCCTTAGCATCCCATTTAATTGTCATATAGTTGTGATAATAGTTCAGTGCATTAAAATGTCATACCATCATGTGTTTGCGCATTGCATATGAATTGCTTGTATTGATTGTGTTCTTTCCGGTGTTTTTTAAACATCGATAGATCAAGGAACCGGGGTCTCGCCACATTACCCCGACGATCAGTATTACCCGCCTGCTGAGCAAGGCAAGCGTGATCCCCACCCTCTTGCATATCTTATCCTACTTTACGCAAACTATTTTCTCCACTATAATATTGCATGCGGTTCCAAATGTCAATTTGATTGGAGTAGAGTATCCTATCGTTGCATTCAGTTACCGGAGCCATTACCTGTTTCCCGTCCTATTATCCATAGGATTGTGTTGATGGCCGGAATTAATTACCTTGCTAGGTTGTTGCTTAGCCTTGCTTAGTTAACTGCTTAGTGGTCCGATGGATATTCATGTTGGGAACAGATGTGGAAATTCCGCGGATGATGGTGGAGAAATGGTGGTAACATATAATGAAATGCTAAAAGGTGGGGATGAGAGGCCACATGGTATGTGGTGGGTTGTCTCGTTCTCGCCGCCTCAGTGCGAGTTCTCGCCTTCGAGCCAAGTTGAGCGTGCTACCATGCGTGGGCATATGGAACCTCGTCGACCGACTAACTTGTGTCGGACTAGCCGGGGGTCCTCTAGTTTGGCTTTCCATTTGCGCGTGTGTTGAGATGGTGGCCAAGACTGAGATGAGGATGATGGTGGTAGGAAAATAAGTGGCCGAGGGGCAGGGTGTTGGAGGCACTGAACTTGTCCCCCAGTCACTGATGATCCTAGGTTAGTCCAAAGCGAGGTAAAGGTCGTAGCCGTTCCCACCCAGCCGGCTTTCCCAGGAAGAGAGCTAGTTGTACAGGCAATGGGCCGGACGGTACGCATGGATAAGGAGCTGGGAGGTCCCTCGGGAACCTGGCGACTTTCACATTGTACACCCCCTGTAGGGATAAATCTTTTCGAAAAGCCGTGTCCACGGTTAAGGACGACTTGGTGACGAATTCAGGGATCATAGAATAACTCTAACGGAATGATTAAAAACTGGGTACTAAAGGTACCACTCACGATTGTAAGGTTGACTTCCTCGAGGGTGATTCGGTGAGGTGCCTTTGAAGAACAGGTACAGTGGTGGAAGAGGATGAGTAAGTGAATAAAAAGAAAAGAGTTACTTCTTACCCCTCTTCGAAAATATTCTGATAGTCGATGCCTTGGAGTTATATTTTAAGAATAAAATCAGCTTTACGCAAAACAGCCATAAAACCTTGAGAGCCAATCATGGAGCAAATAGCTCAAAATCTTGTTGAGTTCGTCGAACTCACCCTTGTTTATTTTTGTTTCAGAGGAGGACTTTACCTACCCCGAAGGTGGGTTCTATGTTGACATCGACGAGTAGTCTGGGGTTCCCGGGTGGCAGCCTGGGGCAACTAGGAACCAGCTGGCACGGGATTGTTTATCTGTAGGCCTCTTAGGCCATATTTGGATCTTGTTGTTTAGAACAACTTAATTTGCTTCCGCTTGATGTACTGATGGGTCTATGACCTTGGATTGTAATATTTGCTATCTTTCTCTACTAAGAGTTGAACTATATTATCTTGAGTCGTAGGGTCTGTCATGTGCCCGGTGTTCCGGTGTCTTAGTCTCTGTATTATACTTGAGGGCTATGCTTTGGATATGGCATGATCGAAGGGTTGTGTTGCCGATGATCCATGCCGAGCACGCCTGCCGATGTTTACTCGGCCTGAGAGTGGTAACCCCAGTAACCTTCGATTATGTAGCATGACCACCGACACATAGCATCATTGTATAATTTATGGATTGGGGCATTACACTCGCTCGGAAGCAAGAAGCGGAGAAGTGGAAGAGGCAATAGCGCACGGAGAGCAAAGGCTGGGTAGTGAAAATGGACCGTTTGGCTACCTATTTATAGGGCCAGGCGTTGCTCCCTGTGCAACGGCGTTTTTAGTCGGACACGTGTCCAGCATCCGTTGCGGCACACGATTGCACGATCTCCACGCCTCCTCTTTTCCCGCATTTTGTGATCATGGCGAGATTCCCGCCTAGGCTGTTTTCAAACTGTCGTGAGCCGGCTAGGTGGAAACCGTCACGAAGAATGCTCGGCAAAGATTGCCGAGTAGCCGTCTTTTCCCATGATGGATAAAGGCGGCCGCATGTCAACATCAAGACACGCATGCCTCGTTGATTTTCAGAATGGTTTAAGTCCTGCAGCCGCCAACCTTGGCAGATGAAGAATCAAGAAGAGGCCGGCGCCTGGAGAACTTCAACCCTTCTGGGGGCTAATGTTGGGGATATATCAACTAGGGGTATAACCAACATGGATCAATCCGGCTAGTCCAGGGTGGCCCAAGGGTGGTAAGGCCGAGGCCTGCCGGGCGGCCCAGATAGCTGACGTACAGGGAAGTAGGCGGACGGTCCAAGGAAGGCGGAAGGCCGAAGCCCATCAAGCCACCGAGCCCAAGACGGAAGGCGGCAACTAAGCCGGCTAGGTCTAGGACTCTGTTTACTTGCCGAACAAGTACTTACCTTGTACCCTGAGGTCTGGCCGCCTATATAAGCCGGCCACCAGGGAGCCTTTAGGGCAGACAACTTCAATAGGCATCATACCCATTGTAACCTGTTCGCGGTATTGCCTCATAGTGAATTATAGCAGCACGTAGGATCTCGCCACCGCTGCGGGATCCGAAGCTGGGTAAACTCGCCGTGTTCAATCCCGTCCTTGATGACACCAACCTTCTTCCCTACAATCCATACGTAGGCTAGAGGACCCCGTCTCCTATCAATTATGCCGATACCACGACACTATGGAGCCCCCTCGACTTTGAACGGATCTACAGCTTGTCCATGTGCCGCAAGTAGTTCGGGTTTTCCATTTGCTCATATGCATGTGCATGATGATGATGATGATGATGATGATGATGATGATGAGAGGTTATGTGATACGGGGGGTCATATAGGTGCTGTACGACACGAAGCGGACAATTCCTACTGTGGTTTGAGCCGCATGGTGGCGGAGTCGCAAACTAATGAGTCGGCAATTGAGATTCGGCCGGACTCCTGACGGGGGTAACAACTCATATGGGTGGCACTTGGACTTGTTGTAGTGAAGGAATGAGTCGTGTTGAGAGGTACTGATGCTTGCTTGGGTTGATCATGCGAGTATGGATACAGTAGTGCACCCCTGCAGGGTATAATCTTATCGATGAGCCGTGTCCACGGTTATGGACGACTTTGGTGATGATGCTGGCTAACAAGATCTAGACAACTTTCACCTAATTAAAGTTATTTAACTTGACTAGTAATATAGAATTACTTTCACAATAAATGGTAACTAAAATTGTTCAATGTGTGAGTTTTTACGAATTGCTTCCTCATATTTGGTTGAGGGGGTTAATTCGAGAATGGGTTATGTTTGGTGTTAGTTGTAGTTGTTTACTTTATGTGCTCTCTTATCCCTCTCTGATTAGACGGAAGTCGTAGCGTGTATCTTTAGGTTGCTAGTGCTGCTGCCGCTAAGTCCACCTCCCTATATTTTGGGAGATGGTGTAGAAAGTAGGCAAGTCGGCTTTGCTTGCCAGGGAGTGCCCTGACCCTCTTTTGGGTTATGCTTTATGTGCAGTCAAACAACTTTGAAGTCCGAAGACGTTAGCTTGGGAATCCCTCCAGCTTGGCTGGGCAGGGATATGGCGCCATTGATTATCTTCAGGATTCTTAGTCCAATTTGCATCTTATCCGTAGTCGGATACTATTTTTGCTTCCGCTGTCATTTGTATCTTTGTATTGTATCTTTTGTATGTTGACTCGTTTGAGTCGTTGTCGTAATTATATATATTCTGTTGTATTTGTGGATGTATCAGAACTGTTGTAATGTTATCACAATTCCACCCACATAATGCGCATATTTCGGCGTGAACATTATGTCTGGTGGGCGACCTAAAATCGTTATTATGCGGATTTCGGCGAGAACGCTTAAATCTACATAGTACCGATTTTAGGGCGTCACATAAGTGTCGACATAGGAACTTGGTTCTTGTCCTCAGATCCAATTTTGAGCGCATTAACCGCTTGTGGGAGGCCATATGGTGCCCCCCGCACCTTCGATCTAATCCGCTTCTTATCCAGGGCGCCGCAAGTAGTTTGGGCTTTCCATTTGATGCATGCATATGGTTACCTGACGATCTCATGATGATGGAGTAGTCGATTCTCATATAGGGTGGCATGTTCTTAGAGTGCTATGAAGGTTGATCCCGCGGGCACTTGACCTGATTATCCGTGCACACAATCATGCGGTTCTCTAGATGGGTTGTAGAGAAGAGATTTGCCGTGTTGAGATGCCCTACCTTCTGGCATTGCTTTTTGGGGTTGATCGAACGAGTACGGGTCCAGTAGTGCACCCATGCAGGGTATAATCTTATCGATGAGCCGTGTCCACGGTTATGGACGACTTGGTGATGATGCTGGCTAATAAGATCATAGACAACTTACACCTAATCATTCTTAATTAATTTGACTTGTAATATAGAATTACTTTCACAATAACTGGTAACTAGAACTATTCAACGTGTGAGTTTTTTCCCGAATTGCTTCCTCATACTTGGTTGAGGGGGTTAATCCGAGAATGGGTTGTGATTGTTGTTAGTTGTAGTTTTTTTACTTATGCGCTCTCTCATCGCTCTCTAACTTAGACGGAAGTTGTAGCTTGTCTCTATTAGGTTGCTAGTGCTGCTGCCGCTAAGTCCACCTAACCCCATACTTTGCACTAGTAGAAAACAGGCTAAAGGACCAAACTCCAAAACCCCATTTGTCCCGGTCGTACTGCAAACCGGGACAGATGGGGCATAAAACGCTACAACTAGTTCAGGCGACACTCATTTGTCCCGGTTCGTGGCTGGAACCGGGACAAATGAGGTAGCACCCGCAGGCGACACCCATTTGTCCCGGTTCCAGTCACGAACCGGGACAAATGGGCATGGTTTCAGTCACGCGCGTTTTTTCGACGCGCACGGAAGACGAACGGAAGTACGGCGCCGCCGGCGATTCCTCTGCCTCCGGCGATTAATTCCTCTGCTCTCCGGCCGGCGATTCATCTACCTCTCCGACGCTATAAAATGCACAGTACGGCTCCTCCACACACCATCTCTCCGGCTCCTCCACACACCATTTCTCCTCTCTTTTCTCCGGTCCTATGGAGCCACTCGCGCGTCTGCCTCGGTCCGAGTTGTACTACTACAAGAAGGAAGGCATGCGGTTCAAGGTGTGGGTCACCCTTCGTGCCTGGCGCGTAGAAAAGTGGATCCGCGACGTGAAGAAATACTTCCTCGACGCCGCTCCGATCAAAGCCGTTGGACTCGATTGCGAGTTCACCGACCCTCGACGGAAGGATACTCCGCAGCGCGCCGCCGTCCTTCAACTCTCGGTGGCGACCGAGACTCTTGTCTTCCAAATTTGCGAAGCTGATCGGGTGCCACAGGTCCTCGTGGATTTCTTAGGTGATGAGACAATCAAATTCTACGGCGTGGCAATCCATAATGACATGAAGATGCTAGCCTACTATGGAATAATTATTCGGTCCACGGTCGACCTGCAGAGGGATCGCCGAAACCCTACCGGCAATTTTACTCTGAGTCTATATGCTCTCTCTAATGCGGTCATTGGGACAAATCTTGAGAAGAAGAAGAAATACAAGAAGAAGAAGAACACGGACGACGACAAGGAAGACACGTTAGAAGAAGACCTAATTTTCGGATGGGGCAACGTTCCATTGAGCTACGATCAAATCATATATGCTGCTTTAGACGCTCGCCTTGGCTTCGAGATTGCACGGAAGTGGGATAGTCTACGCGGCTATAATACTGAGTATGATCATCTTAATGTCGTTGATGAGTAGACTATCTATGTATTCAAACATTTTTCATATTCATAGTTATTTAAAACAGAAAACAGAAAAAGAAAACAAAAAAAATGAAAAAAACCTCCATTTGTCCCGGTTTCAGTCTCAAACCGGGACAAATGGGCTCCTTTTTGTCCCGGTTTGAGACTGAAACCGGGACAAATGGGGGGGGGCTGCCTATATATACTGATCAGCAGCCCCCTCCCAAAACCATTGGAGGCATTTTTTTTTTGAAATGGAAGGAGGGGGTGTGTGCTAGTCTGTTTTTTTGTATGCATGCAAGGTGTTTGATGAAATGCCCGAGAGAGTTCACGAATTGATTTGATGTACACTTAAAGAAGTTTATTCTTCTTTTCGATTAAGGTTAATTTTTCTCTCATTTCATTTGTAATTAATTGATACCGTGCATGTTCAGTGTTTATTTGTCGATGTTCTGTAATGGTTATTGATGTAGTTCATTATATAATGCAGATGGACCGACAATGGATGTATGGTGACCGACGCACTGCCGAGTACATGACAGGTTTGAGGAAATTTCTTGAGAAAGCCCGGGCCCACAGTACGAATGGTTTCATGTGTTGTCCATGTGTCAACTGTCAGAATAAGACAGATCACCCAAACGTGAGAACCCTTCAAAGTCATCTTATTCGGCATGGTTTCATGCCCAGCTATAATTGTTGGACGAAGCACGGAGAAAAAGGTGTTATGATGGAAGACAATGAAGAAGAGGAAGATTATGACAACTATCCTATGTTCCCGGAGTACGGAGATTCTGCAACGGGGGAAACTGAAGCTGAAGAGGCACCAGATGAGCCCACTGACGATCTTGGTAGGGCCATTGCTGATGCAAAGAGAGAGTGCGGAACTGAAAAGGAGAGGTTGAAGTTCGACCAGATGTTAGAGGATCACAAGAAATTGTTGTATCCAAGTTGCGAAGATGGTCAGAAAAAGCTGGGTACCACACTGGAATTACTGCAGTGGAAGGCAGAGTGTGGTGTGACTGACAAGGGATTTGGAAAGTTGCTGCAGATAATTAGGAAGATGCTTCCAAAGGTCAACGAGTTGCCAGACAGCACGTACGAAGCAAAGAAGGTTGTGTGCCCTCTAGGATTAGACGTGCATAAGATACATGCCTGCCCTAATAACTGCATCCTCTACCGCGGTGAGTATGAGAATTTGGATGCATGTCCAGTATGCACTGCATTGCGGTATAAGATCAGACGAGATGACCCTGGTGAAGTTGAGGGTGAGCGTCCCCGGAAGAGGGTTCCTGCCAAGGTGATGTGGTATGCTCCTATAATACCACGGCTGAAACGCCTGTTCGCGAATAAAGAGCATGCCAAGTTGTTGCGATGGCACAAAGAGGACCGTAAGAAAGACGCGATGTGTAGACACCCCGCTGATGGGTCGCAGTGGAGAAAAATTGAGAGAGAGTTCCCGGAATTTGAAGATGACGCAAGGAACTTAAGGTTTGGTCTAAGTACAGACGGTTTCAATCCGTTTGGGGAGCAGAGCAGCAGTCATAGCACATGGCCTGTGACTCTATGTATTTATAACCTTCCTCCTTGGTTGTGCATGAAGCGAAAGTTCATTATGATGCCATTGCTCATCCAAGGCCCGAAGCAACCCGGCGACGACCTTGATGTGTACCTCAGGCCATTATTTGAAGAACTTTTACAGTTGTGGCGGGAAGAAGGTGTACGGGTGTGGGATGAGCACAAACATGAGGAATTTGACCTACGAGCTCTGCTTTTTGTAACAATTAACGATTGGCCTGCTCTTGCTAACCTCTCAGGGCAGTCGACCAAGGGGTACAATGCATGCACACACTGTTTGGGTGAGACTGAATGTTTATATTTGGATAAATGTAAGAAGTGTGTGTATCTGGGGCATCGTCGATTTCTTCCGATCAGGCATACCGCAAGGAAGAAAGGCAAGCATTTTAAAGGTGATGCTGATCACAGTAGGAGGCCTGTCGACCGTACTGGTGAAGAAATATTTGATATGGTCAAGGATCTAAAAGTAATCTTTGGAAAGGGTCCTGGAGGTCAACAGGTTCCGAAAGACGCTAACGGGCACGCACCCATGTGGAAGAAAAAATCTATATTTTGGGAGCTACCATATTGGAAGGTCCTAGAGGTTAGATCTGCTATCGACGTGATGCACGTGACGAAGAATGTTTGCGTGAACCTGCTAGGCTTCTTGGGCGTGTACGGGAAGAAAAAAGATACAGAGGAAGCACGGGAGGACCAGAAACGTGTGAAAGAACGAGACGGCCTAAGTCCCGAACACTACGAAGGTCCTGCCAGCTACGCTCTTACCAAACAAGAGAAAGTAATATTCTTTGAATGCCTGAGCAGTATCAAGGTCACGGCTGGGTTCTCGTCGAATATAAAGAGGATAGTAAATGTGAGACTCCAAAAATTTCAGAACCTAAAGTCTCATGATTGCCACGTGATTATGACGCAATTGCTTCCGATTGCACTGAGGGGGCTACTACCGGAAAATGTTCGAGTACCCATTGTGAAGCTTTGTGCATTCCTCAATGCAATATCTCAAAAGGTAATCGATCCGGCGATTCTACCAGGGTTGCAAAATGATGTGGTCCAGTGTCTTGTCAGTTTTGAGTTGGTGTTCCCTCCATCCTTCTTCGATGTTATGACGCATCTCCTGGTTCACCTAGTCGAAGAGATTCAAGTTCTCGGTCCTGTATTTCTGCACAATATGTTCCCATTTGAGAGGTTCATGGCAGTCTTAAAGAAATATGTGCATAACCGTGCTAGGCCAGAAGGAAGCATCTCCAACGGCTACGGTAAAGAGGAGGTCATTGAGTTCTGTGTTGACTTTATTCACGACCTTAAGCCGATAGGTGTTCCACAATCACGACATGAGGGTAGACTTAGTGGAAAAGGCACACTAGGAAAGAAAACAAAAATTTGTATGGATGGACATTCTTTCACTGAAGCACACTATACAGTTCTACAAAGTTCTACCTTGGTGGCCCCGTATATCGATGAACACAAGAATTTTGTACGCTCTCGTCACGCGGGGAAGTCTGACAACTGGATTGTACGTACACACATGGCCACGTTCGGCGGTTGGTTGCGAGCACATCTTGAAAATAAAGACAAGGTTGATGAAGAGTTACACTTGTTGGCCAGGGCACCATCTACAACTATATGTACTTTCCAAGGGTACGAGATAAATGGAAATACATTTTACACGAGTGTCCAAGATAAAAAGAGCACGAACCAAAACAGTGGTGTTCGCATTGATGCAACAAACAACAATGGGCAGAAGAACACATATTAAGGTTGCATAGAGGAGATATGGGAACTTGACTATGGACCTTCTTTTAAGATCCCTTTGTTTCGGTGCAAATGGGTCAATCTGAAAGGCGGGGTTGAGGTAGACAAGATGTACGGAATGACAACAGTGGATCTAAACAATCTTGCGTACAGAGATGAACCATTCGTGCTAGCCAATGATGTGGCTCAGGTTTTCTATGTGAAAGACATGTCTAGCAGACCCAAAAAAAGAAACATCCTGGGAGTGGAGGAGCCTAGGCGTCACATAGTTCTTTCAGGAAAAAGAAACATCGTGGGAGTGGAGGACAAGACAGACATGTCAGATGATTATAATAATTTTGATGAAATTCCGCCTTTCGTAGTGAACATTGACCCAATCATCAAGTTGATTGAAGAAGATGCTCCATGGTTCCGACGCAGAAGAACTGGCGGTGTTGTGTGATGGCGATATGTAATAATTAATATATTAAACTTTTGATATGAAGACGATGCTCCATTTTTACCTGCATATCAAATGGATCCGTCGGCGTTGATAGAACAAAACACACGATTTCACCTGCATACAGCCCCACGGTGGCTCTTGATGAGTGCCTGCATATCAAATGCACCGTGGGGCGTATGCAGGGAATCCGAGTAATTTGTATATATTCCTCAGTAGATGAATTGAACTATTCTTTTGATAGAACAAAACACACGATTTCACCTGCATACAGCCCCACGGTGGCTCCTGAGTGCCTGCATATCAAATGCACCGTGGGGCGTATGCAGGGAATCCGAGTGATTTGTATACCACACACCACCCGGCTAGGCACTAGAAGGAGGAAACACTGAGTGCTCACCTCGTCCGAGAGGGGGCTATATATAGGGTCACGGGCTCAACCAGTGGTACTGATAGTGTTGATCCAACAGCTATCAAGTGCTCAAAAGAAGCACACTCCTGATCCAACGACTAACAAGTGTTTCAAAGAAACACACGATCCGTGTGCTTCTATAGTCCCGGTTTGAAACTGAAAGCGTTAATCGAACAGCTCAGAAGCAATCAAAAGAAACACACACCTGATCAAACGGCTTACAAGTGCTTGAAAGAAACACACGATCCGTGTGCTTCTTTAGTCCTGGTTTTTGTATTAGTTAGTCAAATTCAAACACTTTTCATATTGAAAGTTTTTTCAAATTCCAAAGTTTGCAAAAGTTATACAAATTCACATTCAAAATAGTTTTAAACTAATTAAAATAATGGTTATAGAAAAGAGAAAATGTTTTTGTATTAGTTATTAGTCAAATTCAAACACTTTTCATATTGAAAGTTTTTTCAAATTCCAAAGTTTGCAAAAGTTATACAAATTCACATTCAAAATAGTTTTAAACTAATTAAAATAATGGTTATAGAAAAGAGAAAATGTTTTTGTATTAGTTATTAGTCAAATTCAAACACTTTTCATATTGAAAGGTTTTTCAAATTCCAAAGTTTGCAAAAGTTATACAAATTCACATTCAAAATAGTTTTAAACCAATTAAAATAATGGTTATAGAAAAGAGAAAATGTTTTTGTATTAGTTATTAGTCAAATTCAAACACTTTTCATATTGAAAGTTTTTTCAAATTCCAAAGTTTGCAAAAGTTATACAAATTCACATTCAAAATAGTTTTAAACTAATTAAAATAATGGTTATAGAAAAGAGAAAATGTTTTTGTATTAGTTATTAGTCAAATTCAAACACTTTTCATATTGAAAGGTTTTTCAAATTCCAAAGTTTGCAAAAGTTATACAAATTCACATTCAAAATAGTTTTAAACTAATTAAAATAATGGTTATAGAAAAGAGAAAATGTTTTTGTATTAGTTATTAGTCAAATTCAAACACTTTTCATATTGAAAGGTTTTTCAAATTCCAAAGTGAAAAGAAAAAGGGAAAAGAAAAAGAAAAAACCCCATCTATCCCGGGTGGTGGCTCAGCCCGGGATAGATGGGGTGGCTATCTATCCCGGGCTGAGCCACCACCCGGGACAGTTGGGTTGGCTATCTGTCCCGGGTACAGCCACCACCCGGGACAGTTTAGTGCTATCTGTCCCGGGCTGAGCCACCACCCGGGACAGTTGAGTGTTGCTATATAAGCAACACTTAGCCACGGGTGGTGGCTCAACCCGGAGCCAAATCAGAACGACGCCGTCAGGCTGCCAAAATTCACCTCGAGCGCCGCCGCCTCCTTCCTCGCCGTCCCCGCGCCTCCGACCATTCCTCCCCGCGCCTCCGGCGATCCCGACGCCGCTGCGCACTGCTGCGCCCTCGCCGTCCCAGCGCCTCCGGCCATTCCTCCCCGCGCCTCCGGAGCTGCCGCCCTCGCCGTCCCGCCGTTCTTCCTCGCCCTTACCAGAGCTCCGCCGAGCCATTGCCGAGGGTGAGTCCCTCCCTCACGACGCCCTTACAAGAGCTCCCTCCCTCACGACGCCACCGTGCCGCAATCCCTCGCCCTTACCAGGATTTCGGCCGGATTTCTCGATGAAACAGTTCATGTTGCAGTGATGTCATAGCTGACGTCACAAGTCAATTTCTTTTTCTGATTTTCCATTTTATTCATATCTTTTGATTTAAATGTCCAAATGAAGTCAAACAAATTTCTAAAAATTTGTAAAATTATTATCTTTGTGTTAAACCAGTTGTGGACATGTTTTGAATAATTTTGAAAATTAATATTTTGAAATATTCATAAAATGCAAAATTGCCCATTTAGGTCAACTTTGAGACTAGTTATTTAAATAATTCATTTTGGGTTAATAAAATATTTTTTGCTTTAATAGGTTATTTAAATAACATATTACAACTATATATATTGAAAAGAGAAAATGCAATGAAATATATATTGTGTTTTACATTTTTTGAATAGATTTTACAATCCAATGAAAATCAATGAAAATCAATGAATACATTTTTTGATATTACAACTATTGGAAATGAAAAGAGAAAATGCAATGAAATATATATTGTGTTTTACAATTTTTGCTTTAGAATAGATTTTACATTTAATTCTTTTCTTATATAGAATATATATTCATGAAAATCATTTTGTGTTTAGAATAGATTTTTGCTTTACAATTATGAAGTTATTAAAGTTATTTAGATGTTGAGTTATTAAAATTATTTAAATGGATTTAAATCTCTTGCAGAAACTATGGACACCCGTAGAAATCTTCAAGAAGAAGAGGACATGTTCGGCATCATTCGCGAAGGTGATGAATTGGACCCCGGCAGAAACCATGAACAAGAAGAGGAACACGTAGACGATTTCACCGGGCAATTTCTGAACGAGTCCGGTGACGGAATAGACGTCACCGACAGTTCAGCTCACCGACAGTTCACCGACTCTACTGTTGGAAAGTCGGCCGCCGAGGTAGATATATGCCCTCAGGTTTTTGTCTCCGTTGAAAAGATTTGTGTGTATACATATATTAACTATCACTTTTTCTTGTGTTTAGCCGTCGGCGGGCCATGAACCGGGACCAAGCAAAAAAGCAGCGGTGAAACGAGGCGGGCCGCGGACCGGGACCAAAAAGCTCCAAGGGAAACAGAAGTACCACATCGAGGAGATCAATGAAAAAGGAAAACCGATTGCTCCCGCTAACCACGCAAGGAAATTTGTAGCTCAGTGCGGAGTCATCGTTCGGGACAGACTGTCCATCAGGGCTCAAGAATGGTATAAGCCAAAGGTGCCAAAGGAGGGGGTTATTTATGTATCGAATGCAGACAAACAACTCCTTTGGGACGAGCTCATGCAGAATTTCACTTTACCGGAAGAGGAGGATGTAGAGGAGCCGGTTATAGAGAATCGATGCAAGGCCTGGACTTTTATTGAGATGGGTGAATTGTTCCACAGCTGGAAGAAAAGGCTTAACAAGTTCATAAAAGAAGGTAAAACTCCAGAATTTGTCGGAGTCTATGAAAAGATAAAAGATGAGTGGCCCGAATTTAAGGCGTACAAGCAATCGGAAGCCGCTAAGGCCATGTCAGAGAGAAATAAGAAAAATGCAGACAAAAAGATATATCACCATAACATGGGGTCAGGTGGCTACCTGACGGCCATGCCTAAGTGGACGAAAATGGAGGATGAGTTTTTGGCTAAAGGTATAGACATCGAGACATTTGGCTGGCCAGACCGGCTTAAGACTTGGTTCTATGGGCATGGTGGAAAGTTAGACCCTGAAGCAGGTGACTGTCTTTTTACCAAGGAGCACGGACCTGACCCTATTAAAGCTCTCAGAGAGGTATGGAAGGAGGTCACGGAAGGCAGGTTCCACCCTAACAGAGAGAAGGACGAGCTATCGCGAGCCCTTAAGAATCCTGAACACAGTGGACGAACAAGAGGAACCGTCGGCTCTGTACCGTGGATACTTGGGTTTCCCAAAGATGTTGGCACTTACAGAAGCCGATCGAGAAAGAAGAAAGAGATTGCCGACCGGGCCCAGTGGATGGAAAATAAATTACTGCAGCATGAGAAGGAGATAGCAGAGCTGAAGGCAGCGCAGGCTCGACGGATGCCCTGCGAATCTGAGACGCCCGAAAATCCTTCTCCTGATCCAAAATCAATGCGGAGAAGCAGCGTGGCTTCGACGGAGCTCGATCGCCACAATGATATGCCGGGTCCTCGTCACCCCGTGGATAATATCGTGCAGCGGGAACTTTGCGACCTACATGTGCCATGCTTGAACATAACCGTGAAGGTGGCGCATGGCTTTGCCCTACCGCCTAGCCCAAATGGAACTTACCATTGTCGCCCTATTCCAGATGGCTATGCTGTTGTCGGGGTTGATGAGGTTATCAAGACATATGAGGGAATTAAGCTGGACTTCAATACGGGTGAAGACGAGGTTGAGTTGAGATTTGCCCTCAAGAGTACCTGCTTATGGAAAAAAGAATACATCGTGTTCCCACACATGCAGCTAAATCGCCCTCCCAGTCCACAAGCCAGTCAACATAACTACAACAACGACAACCAAGGCGCTAGTCCAGACACCCCCCACAACGACAACCAAGGCGCTAGTCCATCTCCGCCGTCGCGTGAGCGTACTCCGCCGCGTGAGCGTACTCCGCCGCGTCAACGGACTCCATCGCCTCCGCAAAAGAAGCGGAAGTGCACCGCTGCGTCGACTAGTACTCAGAAAAGCGAAACAGCCGGGAAGTCTCGCTTTGTGAACTCTCGCAAAGATGTCGAGACATGGGTCGAGGAGATCCAGACTTCCCAGAGAAAGAAGGCAAAAAAGATGTCTTTGCCTGTTCTGGTTTATTCTCCGGAAGCGATACGGTGGGCCATAGAATTTCTTACGCATCCGTCGCAATATGAACTAAATATGGACGATGACTACACACGCGTTCTGGTGCGTACATCTAAGAGAGTGCGGGAAGAACAAAAATCTGCTGCCACCCAGAAGAGAGATGTTCCACAGCTCGGAATGCAGGCGGGACAATCAGCCCCTCCACTCATATTGGCGCCTTACAACCGGAACCCGATCGATGATGTACTTTCGCAGCAAGCTAGAGATATGGGTATAACTCTGGCAGAGCTGAAGGCATTGCAAGCTGGCGAGAGTGTCACCATACATGAGGTGGTGCGGACATATGTGAGAGGACAAGATCTTGTCGACCCTGCAATGGTGCGCACTCTACCAGCTAGGTTGCACCAACTCAATGCATGGTACTTGCGTACCACGAAAAGTCAAGAAGGAGACTGGCTCTATGGGAAAATTCCAAAGGATTTTTTTGGCCCAGGTGATGATGAGGTTCAAATCGAGTATTGCGAATTATGGCAGTTATTCAATTTTGACGCGCTCGAAAAATCTATCATCAGTGCCTTTTGCATGTAAGTAATTAAATTATGTATATATGTCAGTAATTCTCTAGCTCTACTTATTTTTCATTGCTTGTAATTATCCTTATCACTATATTACTTTTGTACTCTATTATGCAGGCTGAAAATTATACAATCTCGAAAGCTGGGACTCAATCACAAGATTGGATTCATTGACCCTAATCGAGTTCATCATCATGGTTTGTTACATTACCCAGATGATACGGAGGAGCTTTTGCTTAGTTATTTGATGGCGCAACATTACAAAAGCACCATAATTTTCCCGTTCAACTTCGAGTGAGTTGTTTACTTTCTTATACATACTCGATGTTAATTAAGTATATGTAATTGATGATTTAGTTATTAACAAATATAAACATATGGCAGATTTCACTGGGTATTATTGGAGATTGATGTTGAAAAGGCAATCGTTGATGTCTTGGACCCATTATCGAAACCTGAAGAAAAGTTCGACGACACGAAACAGATGCTCCAGAGGTAATTTCGATAATTATCACAATCGACCTCGTCTTTTCTAATAATATATAGTAATTAGTTAACTTCTTTACTAATTTTTCATACCGTAAACTTCAGGGTTTGGGACAAGTTCACCGGTTTCCACAAGGATGTCGGTATAGCTAAGAACCTCACTTTTAAATGGCGAGAGGTAAATATGTATACTAGCTAGGTTCCACATACGCATATTCTTAATTTCAGTCTCACAATACCATTTTTCCAATATTTATGATTATTTTTTATTAATTTCTTATCTTATTCTATCATAAAGTGTGCGAAGCAACAACAAGGCACCAATTTGTGTGGATTCTATGTCTGCGAGTTCATCCGAATTCACTTCAATGAGGGTGCAGACTGGAATAGGGTACGTTAACAATTCATTCAAACTTGTTCACTTCTCAAATTGAATTATTTTCATAATGGTTGATATATTGGTGTTGATCTCTCCTTTTTAGTTTGAGACGATCCGGAACAGGCTAGAAGCAAAAGACCGCCTACTACCAATCGCGGAGGAAATTGCGGGCTTTCTGCTTGACTATGTCATAAAGCCAGGCGCAGAATGCAGTATAATCCGGCCGCCAAAAAAGACCATCCCGAGGAAAAAATAGGGTCTAATGCTTCTCTGTCATGTAAAAAAATATTTGTACTTAGCCGTGTCCCCGGTACAGACATGATCTTCCGGTTGTAAATATTTGTTTGGGAGAACTCGTGTACTAGTAGTATTCATGACTACATCCCGAGGAAAAAATCATGTATTCATGATATATATTACATAGTAACGTATAATATGCAACTCGATATTGTTTGAAATGAAACATAAATGAAAAAACACAAACACAAAAGAATCAGTAACATAAATAGAAAACAGAAACAAAAATAGAAAACAGGAAACAAAATAAAAGAAACAAAAAAAAACATATATACTGTCCCGGTTCGTATTACGAACCGGGACAAATGAGTCGCAGGCAGAGCCTGCCTCGATTAGCCACGTGGCCCCCCTATTGGTCCCTACTGTCCCGGTTCGCGTTACGAACCGGGACAAATGAGTCGCAGGTAGAGCCTGCCTTGATTAGCCACGTGGCCCCCATATTGGTCCCGGGCCGTGGCGTGCCCGGGACAAATAGGGGGGCCTATTTGTCCCGAACACGCTGTCCCGGGCGCGTGACCGGGGCAAAAAGCCCTCACGGCCCGGGACCAGTGGCCTGTTTTGCTCTAGTGTTGGGAGTCTTTCAGTTTTGTAACTTGTTAACTCCAGCTTGTTCGATACGCTCCAGTGTATTGACCCGTTCGCGGGATGTGGTTTTCTCTGTAGTTGAGGATTCTCCGTACGACCAGGTGGGTGGCTACTACATGGAGTTCAACGAAGAGGTCTACGACGAGTAGTTAGAGTTCGCCTGGGCTTCTTCCTGGTGGACAGCGTGGATGTGACTTCTCTTTTCGTTTCGGCCTTGTGCCTATTTGCTTCTTGTCTGTACTCAGACCGGCATGTTTTCCTCTGAATGATGTAATGTTGGTACATGTGTCCTCTACTTGGTGATATTCGCTATATTTTCTCAGTGTGAGCTTTGGATATTTATTTCCTTTCTTTGTATCTTAGGTTTATCCTGTGATTTACATTCTGTTTCCAAACCGATTCGTATACAATGTATGTATGTTTGAAGTATACGAGTTGGTAGGATTTTGGATTTCATTCGTGCGCAATTGTGAGACGTACGTTACGTTGGGATCGCTAGGAGCTGTCGGCCGATGATCCATTCCAAGCCAGGCCTGCTTTTTCCTGGGGTTGGTAATCCCAGTATGCTCCTAGTTGTGTGGCCCAACCGGTACGTCTTCTTTATGACGTCTGAATCCAGGGTCTGATAGTTGGTATCAGAGCCTAAAAGCCCTCAGGTTCCCTTCTACTAGTCGTCGTTTGAGTCTAGAAAAATATTTTGTAGTTATCAGGAAAAATCTTAAACGTGAGAGTAGGAATTATGTTCTTTTATTCCTTTCCCCACCCACCCTCCCTGTTCTTCTGGTAAGGAAGTGTTACGATGTTTTTTCCCTTCTCATCTAAAATTTCAAACTAGGACATCACGTGTTCTGGGTTTCCGTAGTACCATAGTTGTAGGTGTCTTCAAGGTGGTGCTTTTCGTTTCATCAGTTATCAACCTCTTCGGCTACGTTCAGTTTCATTCTTGAATCAATCAGTTGTTTCTCCTCTTTTTGTGGAGTTACGTCAAACTCAATTGGTGTTTCCTCGTTCTAGTGCTAGTCTTCGTTCTTTCCTCTCTTTAAACCTTTATGGAAGTAAACAAAATGGCGTACCATGATGGATGGTCATGTCTTGATCCGTGTTATCTTTTCTGCAATCTGAAGTAATCCTTTAAGCACTTACATTGGATTTTTTTATCCGATTGTGGTGTTAACGTTGTGTCCTCCTCAGGATGGAGAGTGGTGAAGAAGATACTCAAATGCCATCCGAAACGAGGCAAGGGTTGTCTCAGATGACGCAAGTTTTGAGTCACATTCAGCAAAACCAAGACCAGGGCAGCTGCCGTGTGACAATCGTAGAGTTTCTCCAGCTCAACCCACGCATGTCTGATGTTCGCTCTGAGCCACTCGATGCAGATGACTGGCTGCGTGAGATGAACAATGCTCTTGCTGTCTCACACGTGTCTGATGAGGACCGTGTTCCTTTTGTGTCATATCTTCTCCACGGTAAATCCATGTCTGGGTGGGAGAACTTCCAAGAGTTACGAGAACCAGGTGTTGTTACTACTTGGGATGAGTTCAAAGAGGCTTTCAAACGCCACCATATTCCCGATGGGGTCATGGAAAGAAAGCGTGAAGAATTCTACGACTTGACTTAGGGCAGCATGTCTGATGCCCTGAAGCAAGCCAAATTTCACAGAGGTCTAAGCCCAAATCTGAAGTATGCACTCACCTTGTTCAAGTGCGTTACCTTTGAAGAGCTCGTCAACACAGCTCTCCGGGAGGAATTTGGTCGTGAGATGTTTGAAGAATCTCGAACACATGCTCTTGAAGGTGCTTCTTCTTTAGCAAACACCATGCCTCCACAGAAGCGTAGGCTTTGTGTTCCATATGCATCTCCAACTCAACCCACATATCTTCCAAGCTCTATAGGGTTCACTCCTCGTCCTCCCTCCGTAATGTTTCCTACAAGAGGTTCTCAAGCTCAGAAAAGGCCAAGTGTTCAAATTCCGCCAAAGCCAATGAGTGCTCGTCCTTCAAAAACCTGCTTCAAGTGCGGTTATCCATGCCATATCTCTATCCATTGTCCCCAAAACAAGCTTCATAAACAACAAACTTGTTCTTCTCCAACACAAGCTTTAGTTTGTGCAATCCCCAACATTAGGCCTGCAGCTAGGAGTGGAATGGTGAACCACCTCAATGCCAAAGAGGCAGAGGAAGCTCCAGAAGTTGTGATGGGCAAACTCCTAGTTAACTATTTTCCTGCTAAGGTATTGTTCGATACTGGAGCATCTCATTCTTGTGTGTCACTAACCTTCGCTGAAACAACGAAGCTGCCTCTAGATCCCTTATCTATTCCACTCGTCATCCATTCTCCGGGAACTCAGATGCAGACTTCCAGGGTGAGCCATGGAAACCAAATCGAGATTGGAGGTCACTTGTTCCCTGCTTCTCTAATCCTACTGGGTAACTCGGACATCGATGTCATTCTAGGCATGGATTGGTTGAAAGTCAATCAAGCTAAGATAGACTGTTCCTCAAAGACTGTAACTCTTTCTCATCCTTCTAGACAGATAGTCTATTCTCCAAACCAAATCTCTTCAGCTCAGCTTTTCGCTCTCAATGGTCATCCTCTTCCTGCTATGGAAGATATAGCGCTGGTTCGAGACTTTCCTGACGTCTTTCGTGAAGAATTGCCAGGTATGCCACCTGACAAAGCCGTGGAGTTCGTTATTGAACTAGAACCAGACACTGCTCCTATCTCCAAACGTCCTTACAAGATGGGCCCCAAAGAACTGGTTGAACTTAAGAGACAGCTATAAGAGTTGGAAAGTAAAGGTCACATCCAACCTAGTACTTCTCCTTGGGGTTGTCCTACTCTGTTTGTCAAAAAGAGGGACACGACTGAGCGACTGGTTGTTGACTACCGTCCTCTGAACAAGAAAACCATCAAGAACAAAGTATCCTCTTCCTCGCATCAATGATCTTTTCGATCAACTTGCTGGTGCTAAGGTTTTCTCCAAGTTGGACTTGAGGTCAGGTTATCACCAGATCAAGATCCGCAAAGTAGACATTCCAAAGACAGCTTTCACCGCTCGTTATGGTCTCTATGAATACATTGTCATGTCCTTCGGTCTCACAAATGCTCCGGCGACTTTCTCACGTCTCATGAACTTCGTTTTCATGGAATACCTCGACAAGTTCGTGGTAGTCTATCTCGATGACATTCTTATCTATTCCAAAACCGAGGAAGAACACGGAGAACATCTACGTCTTATCTTGTTGAAACTCCGAGAACATCGTCTCTACGCCAAGTTCTCCAAGTGTGAATTCCGGCTTCCTAAAGTATTTTACCTTGGTCATGTCATCTCTTCTGAAGGCAATTCTGTTGATCCAGAAAAAGTGAAGGCCATTGTTGAATGGTTGCCTCCTACAATGGTGAAACAAGTCAAGAGCTTCTTTGGCATGGCTAGCTATTGCCGTCGATTTGAGAACTTCTCCAAAATCGCTAAGCCTCTCACCGATCTTACTAGGAAGGATAGAAAGTTCCTTTGGACTCCAAAGTGTGATGAGAGTTTCAATCTCTTGAAATTAAACTCACTTCTACTCATGTTGTAGTTGGCCCAGACACTTCCAAACGTTTCCAAATCTTCTGTGATGCATCCCTTCGAGGACTAGGCGCAGTCCTCGTGCAAGAACGCAAAGTTGTGGCTTATGCATCTCATCAGTTGCAGCCTCATGAGCTCAACTATCCTACGCATGATCTTGAACTTGCAGCAATCATGTATGCCCTCAAGGTTTGGAGACCTTATTTGTTGGGGCACATCTGTGAGATCTTCACCGACCACAAGAGTCTCAAGTATCTCTTCACTCAATCAGATTTGAACCTCAGGCAAACAAGGTGGCTTGACAAACTCTCAGATTTCGATTTCACCATCTCTTACACTCCAGGCAAAGCTATTGTGATGGCTGATGCTCTTGGTCGCAAGTCCTATTGCAACAACCTCATGGTTGAGGACATCCAACCTCCTCTTCACGAAGAATTCAAGAAGCTCAATCTTCAAGTGGTTCCTTCAGGTTATCTTGCAAACTTGATTGCCACTCCTACACTTGAGGATAAAATCCGTGCCGCACAGTTGCGTGATTCTGGTGTCAAGAATATCAAAGTCAACATCGGCAAGGATAAGTACAAGAGTTTCTCTCTCGATGACAAGGGTACCTTGCTCTTTGAAGAACGCATTGTAGTGCCCAAGCTGGACAGCTTAAGAGAGCTGATTCTCAAGGAGTCTCATGATACTCCGCTCATCACGGATAACGGCACAAATTTCACAGCAGAAGAGTTCCAAACTTTTTGCAAAGAGTGGGATATTACGCTTAATTACGCATCGGTGGCACACCCGCAATCCGACGGACAAGTCGAAAAAGCAACGGGCTCGTGTGTACAGGTATGAAGAAAAGATTATTGGTTCCACTCAAGAGGGCCGCGGGTGCCTGGGTCGAAGAACTCCCTACAGTACTTTGGGGCCTCCGTACAACACCAAACGCATCGACTCAGTTCACCCCATTCTTTATGGTTTATGGAGCAGAGGCAGTCCTGCCACCGAAGATAAAGTTTAACGCACCAAGAGTTGAGGCATACAAGTAGGATGAAGCAAAGAAGTTACAAGAAGATAGAATGGACCTACTCGACGAAGCACGCGACACGGCCTTTGCCCGCATAGCTGTTTACCAGCAAGATCTCAGAAACTATCACAGTCGACGTCTCCGCCCTAGAACGTTCGTGGTGGGAGAATTAGTACTACGATTGAAGCAGAAGAGAGTGCACAAACTCGTATCACCATTGGAGGGCCCATTCATCATCACCGAAGTCATTGAAGGAGGCGCCTATCGACTGAAGCACGCCTAGACGGGAGAGTTATCACATAACCCATGGAACGTAGAGCACCTGCGCCGTTTCCGTGCATAGGTCTCTCGACAAATCTTTGTAAAAGAAAGTACAACATGTCAAAACGGCCAGTAGATTTCAGACACGCTCTATTCCTTACCAGGGCACCTAAGGGGACTCGAAGGTTTTTAATGAGGCGTTCTACTGGGAAAATATCTTCAATAAAGATGTTTTACTTCATATATATTACCTTATTCTTTACGCTATATAAACACGAACCCACCCGAACAACTCGGGGGCTGGGTCTTGATGAACATAAGCAAACATGCAAACATACCCGAACGACTCAGGGGCTGGGTCTTGCTGAACATAAGAAAACATACGAACCCACTCGAACGACTCAGGGGCTAGGATCCTACTCGAAGCGCATAAATATACAACATTACCTAATTAACTGGTAATTGGAAGACTTCAAAACAGAAAAAGCACAAACTGAGAAACATCACAGTTTATCGTATAAACCAACGCCACTCGATAGACTTGGGGGCTGGAGGTCAACTCAAAGGATAAACAAAAAGCCGAAGAGACAGAAGTCGACAATGAAGGACGAGCAAAAAATAAGCACCACAAATACTAATATCATATTACAAAGATCATCAGGTGGTTAGAGTAGATTACTAATCACAATGTGCTGATCCTATTTTATCACCATGGAGTTGGCGTGCAGCGGACGTCGCAGCCAGTAGATGCTCCATGGTACAAATGCTGGATGATGGAGACACCCCTCGTCAATTGGCGCTATCTGTGGGAAAAGGTAGTGTTGGGTCTACGGATTTTTCGGTCCTACTCGCAAACAGCCACTCGCCGACTTCATCAAAGGGATGCACATCAACGAATTCAGATCGC
Source organism: Poa annua (assembly GCA_026929855.1). Taxonomy (NCBI): domain Eukaryota; kingdom Viridiplantae; phylum Streptophyta; class Magnoliopsida; order Poales; family Poaceae; genus Poa; species Poa annua. The sequence goes on from CM049426.1 coordinate 103,070,469, forward strand.
ATCCAGTTCACAGGCGACCACTCACCAAAACCAGCATCACAAAACAGGATCAGGCCATATTCGCCTGTGGCTCAGGAGATCTACTCCAATCTCAGTTCAAAATTTGATCTAACCATCGGAAAACATAATTTTTTCGTAGATAAGTTTGGTGTGCAGGATCTAGCCGAACAGATCGCGACTGAGCCCCTCTAGGAAAGATCGATGGTGATCGAATCTTCAGCAAACAAGGAGGCCATCTCACTACAGCTCGATCTGATCCATCCACCCAAATCTCCCACGGAGTCAATGTCATCAACAGAGTTCAACAAATTCATGGCAGATGAATTCCCTAAAGATGAAGGTCAGTCGACTACCCCGCATAAATCAGTCGAAGATCTGGTCATATCGACAGCATCAGCAGAAGACACGAGGGCTGCTGCATCGTAGATCGATCTGATCTCATTATCAGGATCCATGACAGAATCCATGTCCACAAGGGAATTCAACGAGTTCATAAATCAAAACCAGCTAGAAGAGGAAGTACAGTCGAAACTCCAGACCGACCCAGTCGAGGATCATATGCAGATCGACGGTCCAGAAGAAAGCTTCCACCTCTCCGAGCATGAGGAGCTTCCAGAAGACAACATACGTCTGACCGACTTCAGCGATCTAGGAATCCAAGCCTCACTCGACGCATTCACCGACAACGGTGGACTCGCAGAGCAGTCATATAATGCTCAAAATAGCAAAAAAAAAAACGCAGACATGGATTAGACTAACGAAACTGAAGCAACTCCTGACACCCGCACAACTTACACATATCCTTCGCCCATACCCCGACAGGTTTGCGTCGCGATTATGGCGGAAACATTAGCAACAACAACCAATCGGAGGCCAGTCGAATACCCTTGCACAGTCTCCCTGCCAGATGGCTCAACTACTCTAGTCATCACAGCCGAGATGGCCGCAAAGATAACAAAAGTCATCGAGGATGGCACAATGATGCCAGCAGACGCAACTCCAGATGAGTTAACAACTTACAACTACTTCAACTGGCAAGAAGCACAGCACCTAAGGAAATATAGAGCAATACTCGAAGAGAGAAGGAGGCAGGCAAGCATATCAAGTGCTCGCAGGCGATAACTATCTATCAGTTCTATGGGAGCAACAGAAGGAAGACGCAAATCCAGATTCGAAAGAATCCCCGAGGAGGAAAGAGCAAGAGTCACACGGAACCTAGACCACTCTTTCATGACACTCGACTCAGGAGGCATATTCTTACCCAAGACAGTCGAAGGTGCGCTCATATCCATAGGAGCATACCTCCAAGCAGGAAAACCACTGGCAGGTGACCTAGCTGAGGAGATGTACCTCTAGCAGATGAAAGCTCTAGAAATCGCGGCTAAGGAGCTAGCAGATAGAGGAAGGTGAGGACGCAACAGAAGTCACTCGTGAGGGCATCGCAGTCGCAACCCTCCACGAAGCAGTGCTAGAAAGTGTTTTGGCCGCCTCAGATCAAGAAGCCGCTCGAGGAGCAGGTCCAGACGATCGAACAGTCGAGATTCACCTAACAATCAAGGTATAGGTTCGTGTGGAACACAATGTTTCACTCGACGGATCCAAGAAGCGAAACTGCCAAAGAAGTTTGGCCTGACTGCCATGCCAAAATTTAATTCCAAACAAGAGCCCTCAGGCTGGCTCGAGGACTACAAGCTGGCGGTCATATGCCAGTGAGGAACAACCACAACAACACTGCAATATTTGCAACTAATGCTTGAAGGCACAACCCAAGACTGGCTCAAATGACTACCCGAAGGATCCTACGACTCCTGGGACCACTTCAAAGAGGACTTCATAAAATATTTCGACCCTCTCTACGAACGACCAAAGACATTTGAACAACTATGTGCATGCAGGCAAAGGTCAGACGGAGCACTAAGGGCGTATATCAGAAGATGGACCGCCATACGAAACTCTGTCAGTGCAATATCAGAAGACAGGGCCATGGACGCTTTCACAATGGAAGTCAACAGAAAAGACTTCAAGGAGGCGCTTTGTCGACAAAAGCCAAAAACACATGGCGGAGCTCATGAGGCTGGCAACCGGGTGGGCAGATGGTGAAGATGCAGTTCAAAGCAAAGCTCCGCACTCGCCACAACGACGTCATAACCGGCGAGACAGTCGCGACCATCGCGACAGTCGAGATCGTCGAGATAGAGATGACAAGTGAAGAAGTGTAGTGTACCTGCACCCTAAATATGGCAAGGTACCCGTGTATATTGCAAATCACTGGATCGATTCGTTTGCACACACAGTTTACGATGTAATATCACAACAAAGTATCAATTTTATTACATCGATGATCCAGACTTGGAAAATATTCTTTTACAACTTGCATAGCATAAAGCTAGCACAGAAAGAGTAAACATCGGAAATACAATAGCAGTGAGTCTCCATCATCTTCATGTTACCACAGGCGAAAACATGTTGGTTGTAGACTCGAAACCTTTAAACGAAACCTCACTCGTCATCTGATCAATCCGCAATAAGAAAAATATTGCAACAACGTGGGTCAGATTCCATTAAAAATGGAGTCTGACAAGTGACACTATGGTGGACACTTAGTGGAATAACTCTAATAACCTATATGCATATTTCACTGGTGGAGTTCAAGGCTGTTTTGCATAAAGCCAATTTTTCCTAACTCTTTGGAAAACACTTTTCTTCTATTCGAGACATCCGTGGCATGAATCCACTGTCTCATTCTACCCTTGTTCACCCATCAAGTTTTAATTTCGAAGTTGGAATGGTGGAATCCTCCATTGACGTCCTCGTTCAGCTGCTCAAATTGTCCGAACCGGGGACACGGCTAAGTACTTAGTTTTAAACTCTGCAGAGGTTGTGCACGTTCACCATTGTACCCATTCGACTCAAACTATCCTTTACACTCTAAAGTGATAAGAAAAATGAGAAGATATCTTTCAGAAGCATTTTCCCTCCCACTCTGGCTTGACCCGTTCCACCTAACACCCTCTACATCTGCTTGTCAAGCCGGGGCGAGTCCATGCAACTTAGTTGACGAGCCCATTAGCAATGGCTGCACTGGAAGCAATCTTCACTCAGAGTTCTTTAGATCCCTTTGTTCCCTGGTTGCTCATCCACAAGTGCACATACTCCAGGAACCATAGACTTGGGCCTGAGTAGCCACTCAACTTCGCCACCATATACAGCCAATCCACCCAGGAGGTTCTTTATTAACTTATTAGAATTTAGATTTTCCCAAAACAACATTTGCATTCCATCAAATAATTCTACTGAGTATTGCATAGGAACCTAGACACAGGAGTAAGGAATTTCTACACATGTCTAGCATAGCAATACTATCCTACACATGCTTATATAAAATACACTAGGTAATGCATATAGAAAATAGTAGGAGGTTTATAAATGTGCCACTTGCCTTTGAATGATGTCTTTGCTCACAAACTCTTTTCAACGTAACTCGGGGCTCTCCGTTCAATCTAAACAATATAAGCAAACAACAATACAACAATCAACACAAAACACAACATCACAACGCATACAAACACTTTCAAAATGGGCAAACAAGTTTCATAAATTTCTAAGGAAAAATATGTTTATGCATGACGTGCAAAATATTTCTAAGGGCTAGAGATGCATGTCATGCCATGAAAATATTCTAAGTTAATGCAAGGCAATTATGTTTGTAAAAAATGACTAAGGAGTAAGGTCATAGGTTGGACAAAATAACTTTGTTATAAATCATCTTGAATAAGCACTCTAATGGCTTAGTCAGGATGTGCAAAAATACTTAGAGAAAATACTAAGTCTATTCGTCAAAGTGATCAACAATTATTAACAACTCTTTGTAAATTGGATATTCACTATAGTGAGAGAGACAGACACCCGACCAGCCACTTATAATTGTGGAACAGGTCTCATGTACGTGGAGATGTAAGCTTGGTCTCCAGGCCGCTTCATCTCACTATGCCGCTAGGATCCAACAACCTTCAAAGATGGTAATAACATGATCAAAAATTGTTTATGTCTAAAGTGAAAGACGAGATTAGGAAAGAGGGAACAAATAGAAAGGATGATGTAGTTGGTCTTCCAGGCTTCATCTCCAGTCTTATAACTTTCTCCTTGGTGATATATTGATTGAATTTTTGGTAGACTTGATAAATCTTCAGACTTGATGATTCTTGTATCACTTAGGCTGGTCTTGGATTTAACTTAGTCTTCATGAAGTCTCAGAGAAGAAGGGAGAAAAGAGAGATAGGAAGCAAGACTTAGAAAATATTGCTGGTTGGTCTTCATGCACTTCTTCTTGATTTTCTTCTAAGTGCTTCTACTTCTTGGAGATGCTTCCAGAGTACGTTTTCTTCTAAGTCCTTCATTGGCCTTCTAGCTCCATGTTGAAAAATCTAAGTGTCTAAGTGCATAGCACTTTAGCAAAATACTAAGCTTAGAGTAATCCTAACTTAGAGAAAATAATTAAGAGGTTTTCCTACGAGAAGTATATCTATATGAGAAAATATGTTATGCATGAAATGCACTTTTAATCATAAGAAACATCATACAAATTTTGTGGTATTTATAAAGTATGCATGAGGCTGTAAATGCAATTTAATTTATTTATATTTTTGCAAAATATAATAAAAGGAATAAATATAAGATTAAAGTTTTTTGTGATTAAATTTTTGTAACAAAATTTTATAAATAGTGTTAATAGACAGAGGGGATTCAAATAAATTTATACCAATTGTATTTATTCAAAAATAATCTTTCTATCTAAAGTTATGTTAAACATAGTCAAACTATTCAAATTAATGGTTTGATTATTAAATCATCAAAATAATACTCAAAAATATTTTAAAACAGAGGCATCATATTAAGAATATTCCAATGTTTCTAAAACAATTTTATTTTCAGTTTTTGGATTTATAGATTTAAAGTTATGACAAATATACTCCAATCATCCATTTGAAATTTGAATATTTTAAACTAAGTCAAATGTGAATTCCAACAGAACTAAAATATTCTACATGTCAAGGGCTTTGCAAATGTATAAAATTTGTCAAATTTGGATATACGATTAAAAACTTATGAAGGTTTGAATTTACAGGGACTTATCTGTAAAACTGCCAATTTAAATTAAATAGGAAAATGATTTCTGACGTGGGTGCTGACTGGGCGCTGACGGTGCATGCCACGTAGGCGCTGACGTGGTTAACTCATCAGATCTGGATCTGACGGTCCATATCTAACTATACCCCTTCGATTTAAAGATCTAATCTAGACAGTAGATGGAGGATCGGAGAGCTTACAGTGGTTGATCAAAGGGTGGCGGCGCCGACGACGGCTTTGGACGCGCCGGTCGTTTCCGTTCTTCCCCGAGCTCGCGGAGGGCGGCTTCGGACGCGACACTTCGATGCGAGGAGGATAAGCGCGTCGGTGGCGTGCTCTGCTCCCTGGGGTGACCACGATGACCGGCCACAGGGGTTCGAGCACCGGCGACCTTCGGCTCGTCCTCCCCCTCTTGATTATCTGCGAAGGCAGGTCTGGAATGGGTTAGGAAGATGCGCAAGTCAAAAATAAGAAGGAGGGGAGTAAAGAGGAGGCTCGAGGTGGTCTCCGTTCACCGGAATCGGAGGGATAGGGCTGCGGCAATGGCGGAGCTCCGAGGACGAACTCGAGCAGCCTGGGGGCTATCGGCTAGGGTTTTTGAGGGGAAACGAGAGAGGAGAATCTAGGGTTTAAATAGGGGGCAGAGGGGGAAACCAATTCCGCAAGAAACGCTCGAAATTGAGCTCGGGTCGGAGGAGGGATCGGGGGCGAAACTTTCTGCTAGAGGTTAGGGATGATGCCCCTGACAGGTGGGTCCTGCCTGTCAGGATTTTCACTTTTTCTTTTCTGATTTATTTAACCTTTATTTTAACTTTTTATTTAAAACTCCAAATCAAGTCAATTAAATTTCTAAAAATTTCTATAATTAATATCTTTGTTTTAAAACATTTGTGGGCATGTTTTGAATATTTTTGAAAAATAATATTTTGAAATATTAATAAAATACAATTTTGCCTATTTAAGGTTAACTTTGAAATTAGGGATTTAATAATTCTTTTGGGGTTAAATAAGATTTATGAAATTACCACAATCATATATGTTTGATATTAAGTTATCTTAAACTCATTTTCAATAACCATTTATTTTTATTTTGGTAGAATAGTAAAATAACAAAATATAATTTATTTTAAAAGGAATGGGAAAATTTTAAATAGTGATTAGTTGGATATTTTAAAATTTTAATATATAGAAAATGCTATGAAGTCTTTTAAAGTTGATTTTCTTATGCTTTTATAGTTTCATCTTAATCAAAAATAAAAGTTTAATTTTTTAGTGGTTTTTAAACATTACAAAATGTTGGGATGTTACAGACTACCACCCTCAAAAGGAATCTCGTCCCCGAGATTCGGAGAGGCTAGAAAGAAAAATCAAATGCTTGAAATGATTGTGATAACTCGAGAGGGGGAGAAACTTGTTGTTGACATGGAAACTAACAACCAGTAGAAAATGATTCCTCTTATTAGGAATGCTAGAAAGAAGGATCGGTTTGGATCTCCGGGTTTAGGCAACTGGATTTGAATTATCTGGGTGGCTACCACCCTTAAAGAAAAGTTTTGTTGATAGTTAAACATTCTAACTCATACAAGAAGATCAAGACAACTCATTACAAACAACATCTAACAAACATCAAGCAACAAGGTTCAAACACAAGCAAACAATCTAGTATTTTCACATAGCCTAAGTTAATATGATCAATACACTAACACAATATCATTGGTATAATTAAATGGTGGTCAAATCTATCTCCTTCATGAGTGCTTCAAGTTCTTGTTAAACTTTCTTGTATATCGTTGGTCTAATTAAATGGTGTTCAAATCTATCTCCTTCGTGAGTGTTGGCCGAATCCTGGTCCTTAAGTGGTGTTCCATGCATGTAGAACTTCACGATGAATTGTAGCTTTTCCATATGAGGCAGCATAATCCGACTTAGACTATAAGAACAAGGTCATCTAGAGTAAGATTAGGTATTTTCAGAAGGTTGATTGTAGATGAGAATACGAGGAAGATAAAATGAAAAAAAAAATCTACAAAACTGAATAAAATAGATTGTCGGATAGTGACTCCCATGAGATAGGGGTAGTCACTCCCTGAAGAGTAAATTCGTGAAGCGGATTGAACACGGAGGTCAAGACCATCGAGAGGCACGACGACGGTGCTCGCCGGGGTTAGAGAGGAAACACCCACGACAGAGATGGACACCGGCCCGTACCCAGGTTCACGACCCTCGGGAGGAGGTAAAACCGCTACTCCTGCTTGTCTGTATTGCACTGCAAAGGTTACAGTGCGATTGAGCTTGCCAAGGGCTCTCTTGAGGCAGTTCGTGCATGGAGAGGGAAACAATGATCTTCTTCCTCCTCCAGCCGAAGGTTATTCTACTAGCTGAGATAGGGTTTACAAGTGTTCTCCAAGCAATTGGACGACCCTTTCCTACGGTGGAGCTCCAGCTCCTTTTATAGGCGCCACCGGCGTCTTCCTTGCGCAGGGCGACCAAGGTGGGTTCCCACATGGCAGTGGCGCGGAGGAGTTGGAGTCCACCTCGGTCAAATCCTTCGTGGACGTGGTCCATTGGCGATAAAGTTGGGCGCGGTGGCCGACAGGTTGCAGTCCGCGCAGAACGGCTCGCAGGGGTTGCAGAGATCGGGGTGGAGCCCACGATGAAGAACCTCTTGGAGTGTTGCACTGTCCAACTGCTTTATCATCAGATAGGAAAGTCCCAGCTGTCCTGGCGCAGGCGGCGCAACTTTATTGACCCCTTTATCACCAAAACGGCAAAGGGAGTGCCCGCGTCACTCTGCGGTTGCGGCAGAGGCCATGTGCGCCCTGCAGTACTTACTTGGCCGCGAAGCTTCCCCGCAGGCCCGGGGCGGCCTGTGGAGGGATTTATGTTGACTTCTCTCCAGGTGTACGGCGCCTCGGGAGAGTCTCGTGAAGCGCAGGTCCCCTTCAGGCCTTCGCTTCCTCTTCTGGCCCTGAAGAGGATTTGCCTCTCGAGGGTCTCTCCAAGCGGCGGCTTGGTCCTTAGTCATTTTGTCTGATCTGCCCGTGCGCGAGGCCTGGGGAGAGTGGGCTCTTCATACCCCAGTCTTCACTGGGCCGACAGTAGCCCTCGGACCCGTGATGGGCACGATTGAGCCCATGGACGCAGGCGGAGCATCGTGGGCCCAAAGTGCCCGGCCGGCCTGAGCCACGCATCACTCAGACGAGTAACGGTCGCGCACGATCTGGGGCGTGCATCGTGAGGGGTCCCACCACGCCCCGGTCACTGCTCCTTCAAGAGACATAAAGCATGAGCGCCGGAGCAGGGAGCCGTTACTGTTTTCACTCCTTCTCGCAGAAGCCTCCGCCATTCTCGAGCTCTCCGGCTCCGCTATCTAGCGCTTTCTGCTCCTGTCGCCTCCAGCGATACACCCAATTCCGGTGATGAGTCCCGCCAAGAACAAGGGCAAGGCGGTCACGGTATCCTCTTCCCAGGAGGAGCCTCACGAGGCCGCGCATGGCGCTGCACTGCTCGGTGTGCGCATCAACGACAAGGCGCTCGCCAAGGTCCGCTTCCTGGTGGCGGACCGGACCAACCAGCATGGCGCCACTGCGCTCAAGCCTGTGGCGCACGGGAAACGCCCGCGAGGGGTTTTCCCGGTCTTTCAGCACTGCGTCTCCGCCGGGCTGGTGCCGCCGTTCTCTCCGTTCCTGGAGGCGGTGCTGGCCTTCTACCAGATCCATCTGTTGCATCATCACCCCAACTCCGTCCTCCTCCCCGCCGTGTTCGTCTACCTCTGCGAGGCGTCCTTGGGCCTGGAGCCCACGGTGGGGCTTTTCCGGTGCTTCTACCCGCTCCGGAACTTTGCAAAGAACGAGCGCTCGGGGTGCGTCTCGTTCCGCATCGAGGACGGCGTGGGGAGCATTTACATCCCCATGTCGTGGAGCGACGGCAAGGCCGTCACTTCGGTGACGAAGAAGGTGGACGACTTCCGCCAGCAGTGGTTCTTGGTCGGGGTGGAGTAGCCCTGCGCCTTCCTCGAGGTCCCTGACGCGCCGCCCATGAAGAACTCCCACTAGGGTAAGGCGCCCTTTGACGGCGCGCGGAACACGAGCTTGATGGGCCGCCTGAGCTTCCTTTGTGAGGAGGGCCTCACAGGGCAGATCATCGTGGCGGACTTGGTGACGCACCGCATCGCTCCCCTTCAGGCGCACTCGGTGCCCATGTGGATGTACTCCGGGCCTGACGACAAGATGCGGCTCCACCACGAGGACAACGAAAAGGACATCGTCGACAACGTAATGTCTGCGCTCTTCATCAACCCGGTGGTGCCTGCCGCGGACCAGCTCCCTGTCACGCTCCAGCCCCTCCAGCAATACAACATGACCGAGCGCATGGCCATCTTGGAGGGGATGCCTCTGTTTACCTCGGCAGGCCAGGCGGGGAAGAAGGTCCTGTGTTGGTGGTGCAGGAAGCGGAGGGAGCAGACTCTCCCTCAGCCTCGGGAGCCAGGCGAGGCGAGGAGTAGGCCACGACGGGGGAGGTGTCCTCTTCGAGGCCTGGGCCATTCACTGACGAGATTTGCGACATCTCGTCAGGTGATGATGACGCCTTCGTGGTCGCGCCCTCGCGCCTCGTGGAGGAGGAGGATGAGGAGAGGGAGGCCTCCGACGCGGAGGCCACTCCGTGCCGGCGCAAGCCCCGCACCAAGGCGGCCGTGAGCCGGTCTGGGGCGAGGCCGTCCGACGTCCCCTCCAAGAGGAAGGCCGTGGCGCCTCTGGAGGGGTCTGGCGCCAGGACTACGCCCTCCTAGCGCTCGACAGGCCTGGCGTGGGTCGACACGGGCGCTCAACCGTCCAGGTAAGTGTCTCTGGCACTCGGTCGTTTGACTATTGCTCTTTTTTCTCTTTGTCCTCTCTTGAAGATGCTTCCTTCGTTTCTGTTAGAGATATTGTGCCTGCGAAGCGCCGTAAGCTTCGCAAGGCAGCAGATGTGAAGAGAGCCACGTCTGAGGCCGTGGCTGAAGAGGCCACGAGGCCTGTGGAGACGGCCTCCACAAGTCCTACTGAGGAGGTGCCTCAAAGGGAGGCGACTACACCTCGGGCGGAGGCTGCAGCGCCTCAGGCGGAGGCTGCAGCGCCTTAGGCGGAGGCGGCCGCGCCTCGCCGAGAGGCCACTGCGCCGCCTCCCGAGCCAATGGTGGTGGAGGCTGCCCAGGAGGATAAGGTCGCTATTCCTCGTCGCGCCCCTACTCCACCTCGCGCGGGCACGCCACCGCGCGAGCCAACTCCGCCGCGTGAGCCCACTCCGCCGCGCAAGCCTATGCCTCCCGCGTAGCCAGAGGCCGTGGCGGGCCAGGCGCCACAAGGCGTGGACGAGTCCGCAGGAGGGGCTCCTTCTTCTCCGCCCCGTTCTGCTGCAGGGGGTGTGCACCAGGCTGGTGCGTGCACCGAGGAGGCTTCTGGCGCGGACCCCGAGCGTGTTCCGGGGCCAGGCTCTCGGGCTTCGACGCCGAGGTTGTGCCCTCGACAAGCCAATACCTGGTCCTCCGCGGATGGGACTCATGCGCTAGGCACCGCGAGGTCGCCTTTCGCCTCGTGAGGGAGTCCCTAGAGGGCTTGGAGGTGCACCTCGCCCTCGAGGACATACATCTCGCCCAGCAGCGCGAGGAGCTGGCAAGGGCATGGACGTCCTTTAATGCGGCCGTTAAGGTCTGTCGCCAAGAGGACTTGGCGTTGCAGGCCGCGCGCGAGGAGTCCATCCGCTGCGCCAAGGAGATCCACGAGGGGGCCATCCGCAACGCCTCCGAACTACTCGCGCCCCTCCAGGAGGAGCGTGACGCCGCTGCCGAGCTCCTGTCCGCGGCGACGGCCGAGCGCGAAGCCATGGAGGGCTTGCTGGCGCAAAAACGCCACGAGCTGGGCCATCTGGAGACCCGGCTTCTCTCCGCCCATTGGGCCGCGTAGGAAACCCTGGAGGAGGACCACAAGGGCCTTGCCGAGCGCGAGCGGCAGCTGGCCCTCAAGGAGAAGGAAGTGTGGCTGCGCGACGAGCAGCGGCTTCAGGCGGAGAGCGCACTCGCCATCCAGCGCGAAGAGCTCGTGGCACGCAAAGGGGACCTGGCCTAGGCGCTCTAGCAATACGACAAAGAACGTCGCCGCCCAGAAGCGTGCTTTGGAGCGCTTTGAGCAGCGGTATGCTGAGAAGAAGAAGGAAGCGAACGACGCCCTCCTGGAGCGCGAGAAGCAGTACAGGCTGACTAAAGCCCAGGAGTACCACGAGAAGGCCATCTCCAAGATCGAGGCCCGCCTCCAACGCGCCAAGGAAGGTCGACGTCTGGCGGAGGAGCCCCGCAACGCCGCCATCCAGGACCTCAACACCCTCGCTAAGGACGTGGAGGAGCAGGTGGCTCCCGCGATGGAGCAGGAGACGGAGGCTGCGGACACCGCCAAGGCGACCCGTGCGCTCACGAGGCAGCGGGAGCGCATGTTCGAGGCGCTGGTCGCCAGGGGCAATGAGGTCGCCGCCCAGCTTGGCGCGGACGCGCCGCACGCCGAGGTCCGAGGCCGTGGCGATGCTGCCATGTACCTGGTCAACTTCGACCAGCTCTTCACGACGCTCGAGGGCCCTGTCGCTGAACTCCGCGTGATGATCGAGGACAAGAGCCGGCAACTCCTGGGGGTGGTCGTTGACTGCATCTTCACCAACCTCAGGATCCTCATGCCGGGCTTCGACCTCTCCACCGTGATGGAGGCTCGTCAAGGCGAGGACGTGCGGCGGGACTCCAACTCCCTCCGTGAGCAAGTCGATGCCTTCTGCAACCGTTTCAAGCGTGCGGAGGTCGCCACGGAGGATAGCGAGGAGGGGGTCGCTTCTGCCGAGACCGAGGAGGGCACAGTGGAGGATGTGCAGGATGGCGCTGACTCCGCCTGAGCTGTGGTCATTGCGCCTGTGTGCGCTTGTATCTGAAACAATCTTATGTTTAGACATTATGCGACTGTTGGGCATGTAATATATTCTTATTCGCAATTTTCTTCTAGCTTGCTTGCCCCTCGAGAGGTCCCTTTGGACTTATCTTCATGGCTATGGGTTCTCTGCGTCGTTAGGACCCGTCTCCTCGTGCCATGACTCCGCCACTTCGGTATGCTAGAGCAATGACTCAGCAAGGCCGGGAGGAGTTTAAGCCTGGGAGAGGTAAGAGCCCTGAGGATCAATGCTCAAGTGCCCCCCTTATACGTACGAGTAGTCCATGTAGTATAAGGGAAAGCGAAGTCGCTTGAGGGGAAAACGTGCGCTTGCGGAGGAAAAAAGGCCCTCGAGGCAGGGTGCGAGACTTAGCTTCTCGAGGCTTTTGCACAGTAGAGGTTTTTCCCTGGCAAGGAGGTCCTCTCTAGGGGTTTTTCCCGGATGCCTCCTCGGGCTTGTGGGGACATTTCTTCCTTGTAAATGTTAGTAGGGCGAACCCAAACGCTTGTGCACGGTACTTAGGACTCGTGCGCGCTTATAGGTCCCCTCAACCGTTCCTCGCGAGGAGAGTAAGTACCAAGGTCCTTTGTAGAGATGGCGTGTTTGTGGGAGCTTACCCTCCAGCCCGAGCTCGGATCCTTGGGTTTTGTAGTGCTGCTGGTGTGTCATTTGAGGCACTGGCACCGTACTTAGCCCCCGCTCGTGAGGTGCGCATGTGGAGAGATATAAGCGCACATTTCAATGAAGTAATGCGTAAATAAAACTCACCACCAAATATTACATAGCGGCGCCGTAGCGCTAAGTTCACTTCGGAACGAAATTGTCTCATTTGCTTGGAGTTTCCAAGTTAATGTTTTGACCATGTCGAGGCATGGGGACCACCCATTAGTGGCAGAGACTCTCTACGGCCTGAGGTGGCTCGTTACATGGAGAGCTCGGAGGGTAGACCCTTGAGAAGCCTTTGGAGCTTGGAGGTTTAAGCCGTGAGCTTTTAACCTCTAGAGACAAAAAATGCTTGGAGATTGAGCCGTAAGCTGCCTCTTCCGCCAGATGTCTTGACGTGACAATGATCACGGGCGTGACATGATCACTTTTGCTTTTTATCCTTCTAGAGACAAAAAATGGTTGGAGGTTGAGCCGTAAGTTGCCTCTTCCGCCAGATGTCTTGACGTGACAATGATCACGGGTAGGTGCATGATGTTCCATGGATTCTTGACGGGGATGCCGTCTTGAGTTTCGAGGTGAGCCGCGCCTGGCCTGGCGATGTGGGTGACCCTGTAGGGGCCTTTCCACATCGGTGACAGCTTGTGGAGGCCTTCCATGGAATGGATTCTCCCGAGGACGAGATCGTCTGTCTCCACCGTGCGTGAGCGCACGTTGCGGCTGTGGTAGCGTCGCAGGTCATGCTGGTATTTTGCCGCCCGGAGGGCAGCACGGCGGCGTAGTCCCTCGAGAAGCAATAGGTCGTCGTTGTGGAGATCCTCTTGCTCGTCCTCGTTAAAAGCAAGGACCCGTGGGGATCCATGATTTATCTCTGTGGGGAGGACTGCTTCGGCTCCATAGATGAGGGCGAACGGTGTTTCCCCTGTAGGCTTTGGTGGCGTTGTGCGGATGGACCAGAACACCGAGGGGAGCTCGCTGATCCAGCCCTTGCCGTGGCCCTTGAAGACGTCGAAGGTCCTGGTCTTTAGGCCCTTGAGGACTTCTGTGTTTGCTCGCTCGGTCTGCCCATTGCACTGTGGATGAGCGACTGAGGCGAAGCAGAGCTTGATGCCCATCTTTTCGCAGTAAGCCCTGAATATGCCACTAGTGAATTGTGAGCCATTGTCGGTGATGATGTGGTTAGGCACTCCGAAGCGGCAGACCAGGCCTCTGATGAATTTCACCGCCGCGCCTGCTGGAAATGTGCGCGTTGCCTCCACTTCGGGCCACTTGGTGAACTTGTCGATGGCTACAAAGAGGTAGCGGTATCCCCCTTGCGGTGTTGGGAAAGGTCCCAGGATGTCCAGCCCCCAGACCGTGAACGGCCAGGAGAGCGGAATGGTATGTAGCCCCAGCGCAGGTTGGTGGATTTGCTTTGCGTGGAATTGGCAAGCTTCACATGCGTGAAAGATGTCAACTGCATTCTGAAGTGCTTGAGGCCAGTAGAAGCCGCTCCTGAAGACTTTGCCTGCGTGGGTGCGGACGCACGAGTGGTGGCCGCACTCCCCACTGTGGATGTCCTTGATCAGCATTTTGCCTTCTTCTGGAGGGACGCATTTGAGCGCGATGCCGTTTGGTCGCTCGCGGTAAAGATTTCCTTCGAGGATGTGGTAGGATTTTTCCTGGCGGGCGATTCGCTCCGCTTCAACATCTTCCTCGGGAAGGATTCCTTTGGCGAGGTAGTCTTTGAGCTCGTCAATCCAGCTTGTTTCTTGATGCGCCGCTGTAAGCAACAGACGTTCCACTGTAGGGGCCCGCAATTGCGAACCCCAACTGTAGGTGGTGGCGGGAGCACTTCGTCTACGCTTGCGAGCATGACCTCTTGAGGCTGTTTTATGGATGCCTTGACAAGTCTTTCTTCAAAGACGCATGGCAGCTGGGCTTGCCTCTTTGATGTGCGTTTGGCGATGTCATCAGCCTCTTGATTTTCTTTCATTGGGATGTGCATGAGCTCCATTCCCCTGAAGTGCTTCTCAAACCTGCAGACCTTTTCAAGGCATGCGGCCATTTGGTCGTCCTTAGGCTTGTAGCTCTTGTTGGAGAAGTTGACTAGCAGCTGGGAGTCGCCCTTGATGAGTAGGTGCTTGATGCCCAAAGCGATTGCGGTACGTAGGGCAGCGAGCAGGCCTTCGTACTCAGCAATATTGTTGAAGATCTTGTCGATTCCGAAGCATTGCTGGACCGCGTAATAGAGCTAGTCGCCCTTAGGTGAGTTCAAGACCACGCCAGCCCCACCGTGACGACAAGCGAAAGCTCCGTCAAACTTCATGGTCCAGTGGCTGGGCATTTTGTCTCCAGAGGGCTCTTGTTCTTCTCCTAAAGGCTCATCAGGGGTTGGATCAGTCCATTCGGCGACGAAGTCTGCCAGCGCTCTTCCTTTGATATACCCTTGTGGTATCTAAGCGCAAGTTGAATGGTTGTAGCTCTATGTTCCATCCCGCGACACGATCTGTGGTGTTAGGGCTGCGCAGGATTTGCTCTAGAGGGAATGAGGTAACCACCGTGATGGGGTGCCCCTGGAAGTAATGCCGCAGCTTTCTTGAGGCGATGAGGAGCGCGATGAGGAACTTCTGCTGCATTGTGTACCGCTCGCGAGCATCGCACAGTACTGTACTGACGAAGTAGACTGGATGCTCGACAAGGGTTGTCTGTTTAGTCTTGGCGCACTTTGCCTGAGGAGGCTCTGCAGGGCCCTCAAGGGGGTTGGCCTGTGGAGGCTCTTTAGGGTCCTCAAGGGGGTCGGCCTGTGGAGGCTCTTTAGGGCCCTCAAGGGGGTTGGCATGTGGAGGCTCTTTAGGCTCCCTGGCGAGATCGTCCTGTAGCGGTTGACTTAGGGCAAGCTCCGCTTGTGGCTTTGGGCCCGGCGGTGCGTTTGTGGGGCCTGCTCCTTTGTCGAACTCTTTGTCGGGCGGTTTTGGCTTTGGAGTGGTTGAACTCTTCTTGTGGAGGACTGACTCTTCCCTTTCTACCACCAGGACGGCACTGGCGGTCTATGGAGTCGCTGATAGATACAGCTTCATGTGCTCGCCTGTCCTTGGGGAAACCATGACTGGTGGGCTGACCAGGTACCTCTTCAAGTCCTCAAAGGATTTTCCGTTTCAGGCGTCCACTTGAAGGTGCCAGTTCTCTTCATGATCTTGAACAATGGCAGAGCTCTCTCGCTAAACTTGTTGATGAATCTACCCAAGCTGGCTATGCAGCCTGCTAGATGCTGCATATCCTTGAGCCGGTGTGGAGGTTGCATTTCCTCTATGGCCTTAATTTTGTCAGGGTTTGCCTCTATGCCTCGGTGGGACACGAGGAAGCCAAGCAATTTGCCTGAGGCACTCTGAAGACGCACTTGGCGGGGTTGAGCTTGATGTTCACCTTGCGCAAGCTGGCGAAAGTCTCTTCAAGGTCCCTAAGGAGAGTATCTCCCTCTCGAGACTTGATGACGATGTCATCGATGTAAGCCTCGGCATTTCCGCCCATTTGCTCGCCAAGCGCTATCTTCATGAGCCTCTGGAAAGTGGCTCCAGCGTTCTTCAGGCCGAAGGGCATGCAGACATAGCAATACACACCGCAAGGGGTAAGGAATGACGTCTTCTCCTCGTCTTCCTTAGCCATTTTTATCTGGTGATAACCAGAGAAGGCATCAAGGAAGCAGAGGAGGTCACAGCCTGTCGTGGAGTCCACTATCTGGTCAATTCTTGCCATGGGATAAGGGTCTTTAGGGCAAGGCTTGTCCACATCAGTGTAGTCGATGTAGAGGCGGCCTCCCCCGGTGGGTTTTGGGATGACCACGCCGTTGGAGAGCCAAGTGGGGTGCGCGACTTCGCGGACGACATTTGCTGCTTTTAGCTTCTCGACCTCTTTTGACGATGAATGCTTGCTTCCCGGGGGCTAGCTTCCTTGCCTTTTGCTTGACGGGGCATGCGTTTGGACACACAACTAAGTGGTGCTTGATCACCTCCCTCGGTACACCGGACATATCTGACGGAGTCCACGCGAACATGTTAGAGTTTGCCCGGAGGAAGGCGACAAGCGCGCTTTCGTATTTGGGAGGCAGCGCAGCGCCAATGGTGACGCTAGCCCCCGAGCCTTCAGACCCCGAGCTGCTAGAACTTAGAGAGATTTCCTTTGTAGCGGTTGGCTCCTGGGAGAACAGCTGCTTCTTCTTCTTGGGTCTCTCGAGAGGCTCCATGTCTTTGTTAGCAGGGAACTCGATGGCGTCTGCCTTGTAGGTTGTCTCGACAGCGCGCGTAGCATCCAGAAAATGTCCACGGATGGTGATTGTGCCAGTGCTGCCGGGAATCTTGACCATGTTGTAAGCATGATGCGTGACGGCCATGAATTTCGCGAGGGCAGGGTAGCCGAGGATGGCGTTGTACGGCAAGCTGATGTGCGCAACGTCGAAGTCGATGTGCGGTAGTTTTCCTCGCTGCCGAAGGTGACGGCAAGCCTGACCTGCCCAGAGGCTCGATCGAGCCGCTGGTGACTCCCGTGAAGGGCCTAGAGGGCATTAGCCACTCGTAGGGCACTTGAAGCGCCTCGAACGTCTCAATGGAGATGACATTCAAGCCTGCTCCACCATCAATGAGCGTCTTGGAGACGGCCAAGTTGTCGATGGTGGGGAGGCAGACCAGCGGGAGGGTTCCAACAGTCTTGGTGGACTTGGGGTGGTCCTGAGCGTCGAAGGCGATGCTGTACTGCGACCATTTGAGGGGCCTGGAGGTCTCGAGCCTGGGGAGGGCAGCGTTGAGCTCGCGGGTGAACTGCTTGAACTGATTGTTCGATTTGGGCGCATGTGCCCCACCGAGGATGTAGGCAATGGCGCCTCTTGGAGCTTGATAGCCTCCATCTTCCTCGCCAGGGAGGTTGCCGTTCCTCTCCGCAGTGTTGGCCTGATTGCCAAATGGCTTCTGGTTGCCGCCCTTGCGCCCGCTTCCGCGGTAGCCACGGCCTCGACCGCGGCTGCCGCTGCCCTCTGCTTGTTCACGCTCCTTGCTCAGCCTCTTGAGGTCGAAGCAAGTCTCTGTAGAGTGACCACGCATGTTGTGGTACATGCAGAATGGGCGGTGGTCGTCTTTTCTCTCCCAAGGCTCGGGAGAGTACCTGCGCGTGCCCTTAGCGTCAGGCTCTGCCGCGAGGACCGCGGTGGCCTTGCACTTGGGCTCCTCCTTCTTCTGACTCCTGGACCCCTCAGCGTGCTCGTCCCCTCTCGAGGACATCTTGACGAACAGGAGTCCCTCTTCAACCTTGGCGCACTTGTCGGCCAGGTCAAACAACTTCACCACAGAGGTGAGCTTGTCGTGGATACCAAGCTTCTCGAGCATCCTGCTGTTGGTGACGCCCTCGCGAAAGGCGGCGATGACTTGGGTGTCAGGGATGTTCGGGATTTTGTTGCGCACTTGGCTGAAGCGCTGGATGTACTTGCGGAGGGTTTCATCCTTCTTCTGCACCACAGCGCGCAGGTCGTTGTGGGTGAGCGCGCGCTCGTACGTCCCCTTGAAGTTGGAGACGAACTGCTTGCTGAGCTCCTCCCAAGAGTTCACAGAGTCCTCAGGGAGGTTCAGGAGCCACGACAGCGCAAAGTCGCGAATCGCGTGGGAGAACCAGCTGGTCATGACCTTGTCGTTCCGCCTGCCGCCTGGATGGAGGTGGTGTAGAGCTGCAGGAACTCGATGGGGTTGCTGGAACTGTCGTAGCCCTTGGGGAGAGCCAGCCTGAACTTCGGGGGCCATACCACGCGGCGCAGGGAGCGGGTGAACGCCATGCAGCCTGTGGCATACGTGGCGACCCCGTGCTGTAGCGCGCTGCGGTTCTGCTGGCCCGCCTTGCCGATTTCTTCCACGAGGCGGTTCTGACGGTTGCGCTGGAGCTCCATCCCCACGCGCGCGTCTGGCGCGGTGCGCTGCACGATCAAGCAATCGTGAGGCGAGGACGCGTGGGACGCTATCCTCTGCGTCGCAATCGGTGCAGGCCCTGGTGGTGATGGAGGTGCATCAGGCGCAGCCATGCCCGCGAGTGAGGGATGCACGACGGACTGCGACGGAGCGGGGCGAGTCGTGGCGATGCCGACGAGGTGGTTGAGGCGCTCCAGCCACTGCTCGTGTGCCGCAGGGGTAGGCTGATGGCGGAGAAGTTCTTGCACCATGAGCAGGGTGTTGTGCTCGGGCTCCTCCACATGAGGGCCTGAGTTGGCGTGCTCTTCACGGCGGGGTCGTCCCCGTCGTCCGCGCGTGGTCGTGGCGCAGGGCGCGGCGCGAGCTCCTTCAGGCACGCGTCTGTTGGCGTGGACGGCGCGAGTAGCGCGGGTGTTTGCCATGGTGCGGAGGCGGCTCGAAGGTCGTTGACGCGCCTCAGTCCCCTACCTAGCGCGCCAAATGTCGGATAGTGACTCCCACGAGATAGGGGTAGTCACTCCCTGAAGAGAAGTTCGTGAAGGGGATTGAACACGGAGGTCAAGACTCTCGAGAGGCACGACGACGGTGCTCGCGTGGCCTGGAGAGGAAACACTAACGACAAAGATAGACACCGGCCCATACCCAGGTTCACGGCCCTCGGGAGGAGGTAAAACCGCTACTCCTCCTTGTCTGTATTGCACTGCAAAGGTTACAGTGCGATTGAGATTGCCAAGGGCTCTCTTGAGGCAGTTCGTGCCTGGAGAGGGAAACAATTATCTTCTTCCTCCTCTAGCCGAAGGTTATTCTACTGGCTGAGCTAGGGTTTACAAGTGTTCTCCAAGCAATTGGCCGACCCTTTCCTACGGTGGAGCTCCTGCTCCTTCTATAGGGCCCACCGGCGTCTTCCTTGCGTAGGGCGTCCCAGGTGGGTTCACACATGGCAGTGTCGCGGAGGAGTTGGAGTCCACCGCGGCTGAATCCTTCGTGGACGCGGTCCATTGGCGATAAAGTTGGGCGCGGTGGCCGACAGGTTGCAGACCACGCAGAACAGCTCGCAGGGGTTGCAGAGATCGGGGTGGAGCCCACGATGATGGTCCTCTTGGAGTGTTGCATCGTCCAGCTGCTTTATCATCAGTGAGGAAAGTCCCAGCTGTCCTGGCGTAGGCGGCGCAACTTTATTGACCCTTTTATCACAAATACGGCAAAGGGAGTGCCCGCGTCACTCTGCGGTTGCGGCAGAGGCCATGTGCGCCCTGCAGTACTTCCTTGACCGCGAAGCTTCCCCGCAGGCCCGGGGCGGCCTGTGGAGGGATTTCTGTTGACTTCTCTCCAGGCGCACGGCACCTCGGGCGAGTCTCGTGAAGTGCAGGTCCCCTTTAGGCCTTCGCTTCCTCTTCAGGCACTCAAGATTATTTGCCTCTCGAGGGTCTCTCCAAGCGGTGGCTTGGTCCTTAGACGTTTCGTCTGATCTATCCGTGCGCGAGGCCTGGGGAGAGTGGGCTCTTCATACCCCAGTCTTCACTGGGCCGACATAGATTTTCAATCCTATGGTTAAATCCTATTTCTATCCAAACCTAGGGTGTCGAACCTACAGGCAACACCGTGCTCTGATACCATCTGTAGTGTACCTGCACTTAAAATATGGCAAGGTACCTGTGTATAGTGGAAATCCCTGGATCAATTCGTTTGCACACACAGTTTACGATGTAATATCACAACAAAGTATCAATTTTATTACATCGATGATCCAGACTTGGAAAATATTCTATTACAACTTGCATAGCATAAAGCTAGCACAGAAAGAGTAAACAGCGGAAATACAATAGCAGTGAGTTTCCATCATCTTCATGTTGCCACAGGCGAATACATGTTGGTTGTAGACTCGACACCTTTAAACGAAACCTCACTCGTCATCTGATCAATCTGCAATAAGAAAAATATTGCAACAACGTGGGTCAGATTCCATTAAAAATGGAGTCTGGCAAGTGACACTATGGTGGAAACTTAGTGGAATAACTCTAATAACCTATATGCATATTTGGCAGGTGGAGTTCAAGGCTATTTTGCATAAAGCCAAATTGTCCTAACTCTTTGGAAAACACTTTTCTTCTATTCGAGACATTTGTGGCATGAAATCCACTGTCTCATTCTACCCTTGTTCACCCATCAAGTTTTAATTTTGAAGTTAGAATGGTGGAATCCTCCGTTGACGTCCTCGATCAGCTGCTCAAATTGTTCGTACCGGGGATACTGCTAAGTACTTAGTTTTACACTCTGCAGAGGTTGTGCACGTTCACCACTGTACCCATTCAACCCAAACTATCCTTTACGCTCTTAAGTGATAAGGAAAAGGAGAAGAATGAGACGAGATCTTTCAGAAGCATTTTCCCTCCCACTCTGGCTTGACCCGTTCCACCTAACACACTCTACATCTGCTTGTCAAGCCGGGGCGAGTCCACGCACTTAGTTGTTCAAGCCAGAGCCCATTGGCAATGGCTGCATTGGAAGCAATCTTCACTCGAGTTCTTCAGATCCCTTTGTTCCCTGGGCGGCCATCCACAAGTGCACATACTCCAGGAACCATAGACATGGGCCTGAGTAGCCACTCAATTTCGCCACCATATACAACCAATCCACCTAGGAGATTTTTTATTAACTTAGTAGAATTTAGATTTTCACAAAACAACATTTGCATAGCATCAAATAATTCTACTTAGTATTGCATAGGAACCTAGAAACATGAGTAAGGAATTTCTACACAGGTCTATCATAGCAATACTATCCTACACATGCTTATATAAAACACACTAGGTAATCCATATAGAAAATAGTAGGAGGTTTATGAATGTGCCACTTGCCTTTGAATGATGTCTTTGCTCACAAACTCTTTTCAGCGTAACTCGAGGCTCTCCGTTTAATCTAAACAATATAGGCAAACAACAATACAACAATCAACACAAAACACAACATCACAACGCATACAAACACTTTCAAAATGGACAAACAAGTTTCATAAATTTCTAAGGAAAAATATAAATGCATGACGTGTAAAATATTTCTAAGGGCTAGAGATGCATGTCATGCCATGAAAATATTTTAAGTTAATGCAAGGCAATTATGTTGGTCAAAAATGACTAAGGACTAAGGTCATAGGTTGGACAAAATAAATTTGTTATAAATCATCTTGAATAAGCACTCTAATGGCTTTGTCAGGATGTGCAAAAATACTTAGAGAAAATACTAAGTCTATTCTTCAAAGTGATCAACAATTATTAACAACTCTTTATAAATTGGATATTCACTATAGTGAGAGAGACAGACACCCGGCCAGCCACTTATAATTATGGAACAGGTCTCATGTACGTGGACATGTAAGGTAAGTCTCCAGGCCGCTTCATCTCACTATGCCACTAGGATCCAACGAACTTCAAAGATGGTAATAACATGTTAAAAAAATTGTTTATGTCTAAAGTGAAAGACGAGATTAGGAAAGTGGGAATAGATAGAAAGGTGGATGTAGTTGGTCTTCCAGGCTTCATCTCCAGTCTTGATTTTCTTCTAAGTGCTTATACTTCTTGGAGATGCTTCAAGAGTCTGTTTTCTTCTATGTCCTTCATTGGCCTTCTAGCTCCATGTTAAAAATTCTAAGTGTCTAAGTGCATAGCACTTTACCAAAATACTCAGTTTAGATTAATCCTAACTTAGAGAAAATAATGAAGAGGTTTTCCTATGAGAAGTATATCTATATGAGAAAATATGTTGTGCATACAATGCACTTTTTAATCATAAGAAACATCATACTAATTTTGTGGTATTTATAAAGTATGCATGAGGCTGTAAATGAAATTTAATTTATTTCTATTTTTACAAAATATAATAAAAGGAATAAATATAAGATTAAAGTTTTCTGTGATTAAATTTTAATAACAAAATTTTATAAACAGTGTTAATAGATAGAGAGGATTTAAATAAATTTATACCAACTGGATTTATTCAAAAAAAATCTTTCTCTCTAAAGTTATGTTAAAAATAGTCAAACTATTCAAATTAAGGGTATGATTATTAAATCATAAAAATAATTCTCAAAAATATTTTATAATAGAGGCATTATATTACAAATATTCCAAAGTTTCTAAAACAATTTTATTTGCAAATTTTGGGTTTATAGATTTAAAGTTATGACAAATATACTCAAATCATCCATTTGAAATTTGAATATTTTAAACTAAGTCAAATTTGAATTTTAACAGAACTAAAATATTCTACATGTCATGGGCTTTCCAAATATATAAAATTTGTCAAATTTGGATATATGGTTTAAAATGTATGAAGGTTTGAATTTACGGGGACTAATCTGTAAAACTCCAATTTAAATTAAATAAGAAAATGATTTCTGACGTGGCTGCTGACTTGGTGCTGACTGTGCATGACACGTAGGCGCTGACGTGGTTAAGTCATCAGATCTGGATCGTTGGATCTGGATCTGACGGTCCAGATCAACTGTACCCCTTCGATTTAAAGATCTAATCTAGACCGTAGATGGAGGATCAGAGGACTTACAGTGGTTGACCAAAGGGTGACGGCGGAAGCTCGCCGGTGGTGGCGATGGTGGCGGCGCCGGCGTCGGCTTTGGACGCGCCGGTCATTTCCGTTCTTCCCCGAGCTCGTGGAGGGCGGCTTCGGACGCGGCGCTTCGAGGCGAGGAGGATGAGCGCGTCGGTGGCGTGCTCTGCTCCCTAGAGTGACCGCGACGACCGGCCGGAGGGGTTCGGGCGCCCGCGAGCTTCGGCTCGTCCTCCCCCTCTTGATTAGCTGCAAAGGGAGGTCGGGAATGGGTTAGGAAGATGCGCAAGTCAAAAATAAGAAGGAGGGGAGTGGAGAGGAGGCTCGAAGTGGTCTCCGTTCACCGGAATCGGAGGGATACGGCGGCGGCAATGGCGGAGCTCCGAGGACGAACTCGAGCAGCCTGGGGCGCTCGGCTAGGGTTTTTGAGGGGAAACTAGAGAGGAGGATCTAGGGTTTAAATAGGGGGCAGAGGGGGAAACCAATGCCGCAAGAAACGCTCGAAATTGAGCTCGGATCGGAGGAGGGATCAGGGGTGAAATTTTCGGCTAGAGGTTAGGGATGATGCCCCTGACAGGTGGGTCCCACCTGTCAGGTTTTTCACTTTTTCTTTTCTGATATATTTATTTCCTTTATAACTTTTGATTTTAAACTCCAAATCAAGTCAATTAAATTTCTAAACATTTCTACAATTAATATCTTGGTTTTAAAACATTTGTGGGCATGTTTTGAACATTTTGAAAAATAATATTTTGAAATATTCATAAAATACAATTTTGCCTATTTTAGGTTAACTTTGAAATTATGGATTTAATAATTCATATGAGGTTAAATAAGATTTATGAAATTACTACAATCATATATGTTTGATATTAAGTTATCTTAAACTCATTTTCAATAACCATTTATTTTTATTTCGGTAGAATAGTAAAATAACAAAATATAATTTATTTTAAAAGGAATGGGAAAAGTAATTTATTCATTTTCAAACTAAAAATACTTGTGCAAAATAATATGATAAATCATTTGAAAGCTCCATATATGCATTTGGAAAACATTCTACCTTTATCATACTAGATGACCCGTTGCGCAACTGCGCAACTGCCGGAAGCAGGATAATATTGTTGCCATAGTACTTCTTTGTTTTGCTACCCATAATGAAATTGAAATTAAGCCATTTTAAGGTAGATAATTGCCGGTTATTTCCATGTAATCACTTTAAGACTTTTCTTTTAGCTCGTTAAGCACATATACAAATATGGATATGCATGAATGCTGCATATATATATGGATGTACATGAAGCGCCATAATCTTGTTGCACTGCTATTTAGCTTCTTGCAACCACATGGACGGAATGTATGGAGTCTTTGCTATCATTCGAGCGCGACTCTTAGCAGCCGCATTGTCCGTCGTGTCAGAAAGTTACATATGTAACTCCTCCGAGGGCTTCTCAGGCAACGCCTCTCCTGGCACCTGTGCTTTCTCCTTTTAAGAGATTTATTAAGAATGTTTTTTTTGGGGCATGGAGCTTCCAACACGCCTTCGTCTTCTATCTAACCATGTACAGCTGTGTGCATCAATCGATGCAGAGGCTGAGGATTTCCCCTTTTCTAAAAAAAAATAAAAAAAATCTAACCATGATGAACAGCCGATGGAAATCTTGGCTGCTAGAGGAGGGTGTACAGAACGGAGATGGAGCAAATTCTATGGAGTGCCTGGACCGGGCTGTATATAAGGCGGAGGCGTGGGCGTCAACCCCCACGTGCAATGAACACCAATCGTCAGCTGCCACAGCCGATCTGAAAAAATATGTATCGCTTTCACACCCCTTCTCAGGCCAAATTTATTTTGCCGCTCTGTATTGGTACCGATTATTGGAGAAAGGGTGGAAACATCAGAATAGCAGGACTATGTTTGAGCCTATGGACATTATTTGCAACACGCTATTTTTTCTTAAAACCTGTCGTTAACTGGGGTAAGAACACCTTTAATGGCAGAGAGAAGCAGCACACATCATCATACACTATTGACAGCTATAAGTAGAAATTCTATGGTATGTGAAACCATCTAAGTAATAATGAGTCCAACATCAACCAACAGTGAGAAATAGTTTCAGACAAAGGATAGAACACAGGCAAGTTGGATTCATGGCTTGGCGCAGTTGTTAACATAGACAGATAAAAGCAGTAATTGATTCATGTAGCGCTAAATATAGTGAGGAGAAGCCACACGCACATTTTACTACAGCTTAGTCTCAAGATAAAAGGGGTCTTCCAAAGGTCACATCTTAAGGTTCAGGCAATTGCATTGGGCTTGTCAACTCGAATACAAAGAGGCATACATCACCCACTTCAAGCAATATGAACATCCAAAAGTAAACTGTTCATGTTTCGGGCAATTAGATTGGGTTCGTCAACTCGGATACAAAGAGGCAGACATCACCCACTTCAAGCAATGCGAACATCCAAAAGTAAACTGATCATCACCATCGGAACCTTGCAGGACAATGTATCTAGTTAGGTGCACTGAACCAATCAATAAAATCATCCCTGCTCGAGAATTTAAATTGGAGACAATATCCATCGTCGAAAACAAGAGAGGTTTATGTATTCTGAACGCATCATCTATACCTGATGCAAACCTAGAGTCATGTTGTCTAAGGCTTGGCTTTCTTGGAAAATGCGCTAACAACCTGAGAAAACAGATGTTAGTTGAAACACCTAAAAGTAAAAAAGGTAGTACTCATAATTTGTACATATATACTATTGGAACGACCGATCAATCAGGAGGAGCATATTACCTCACAAGTTTCTGTATACTCTAGCTTTCTCTAAAACCTCATATTCTAGCTCAGTTGCCTTACCTTTATCTTCATCATCTTGGAACAAAGGGCTGCAGACTTTGGAATCAATCAGAACATAACTCGTCCTGCAAGAAAACCATAGTAGTTGTACGCAGGAACCCACAATAGGTTTCTTACTTAGATGACTTGTTGTGCAACTGTCGGAAATAAGACAATATTCTTTCCAAAGTATCTCTTTGTTTCGCTTCCCATAATTTGATTGAAATGAAGCCATTTTTGGGCAGGCAACTAGTGTTCATTTTCAGTTTGTAACCGATGGCACCACCAAGTTTTTTTCGTCGAATACTTAGTGTGGTAGGGCTATGATGATTAGAAAATAGAATGGGAAGTAGTTACTTAAACAACTAATTATATTGCGCTCATTAAGTCGGATACATATATGTATATGCATGAAATATCAACTAAAAATAGAATTTAAAATAGTGAAAGGAGACAACAGAAACAAATTGCATGTTCTAAATGGGCCTCCTACTATCTTGGGTTTTTTACTGACAATTTGTTTTTGTCCTCCTACCAGCTCATCTTCGTGCGCTTTTGTTCGTCAACCTACTCGTCTCCACCTCCAGCAGAGAGCATCGCCACATTCTGCCTCCATGCACAGGATTCTCCTTCTGATTCCACCATTCCTCGTAGACCTTCCGCTAGGGTTTTGATGGATCTTCTTCTCATTTGTACCGTTGGGGCTTCGGGATCTTGTTGCACCACCGGCGCAAATGTTGGAAGTGAGGTTGTATTTAAGACATAATTTTTAGGAAAATGCATGTACCGGGTAACGCTCGTTTTGTATGTACATTCAGTTCTCAACTGGAGAACCCATTTTACTCGATTGCTGATGAGCATACCTGTTTCAACTGTTTTAAATTGCCTGACCCTATGTTTATTATTCAAACTTACCTAGCGGAGGCACGACATTTGCTAGCGATAGTGTCGATTTTCGTAGATACTTTTTCCGATGCGGTTGAATACCAAAACATGCAAGCAGCACACTTGTTTGGCATGCAACCAGAAAGATGGACGGTGACTTGTGATCTTTTTTATGCAGAAATAAGAATATGTGTATACTGTAAAGAGAAACCCAATTACCCAAATCTTCTGATGACCAGTCTTATTTTTATGTGTACGCGTCATCAGAAAAGGGAAACTAAAAGTTTCTAGGTGTGATCTTCAATAAGACCTGGAGGTTGTAGCAATTGAAAGTTGAACTTATATGGCAACCTATAGTTACTCCGCTCCATACTTCAAGTCCTTCATTTAATCATAAAATATTGTTGATCTCTCCAAGCAGCACTATTGCTAAAACTCTGAGCATGACCCAAAGTTGAACTTCTATTGAGTTACCTAAACTAATCAGGATGATAAACTGACAACACACAGTACCTGTTATGCATCATAAGCAGCTCCAGCTCAGATATGTTGTGGACAACAAACTTCTTGAACTTGTTAGGAAGGTAATGACTGGTCCTCTTGTCAGAGCCATAGCCAATGTTGGGTATCAAGGTGACTTCCTTGAGCTTTCTCCTAACACGAGAATCAATACCCTTTGGCCTGCGCCAGCTAGTCTACAACCAAAATTTGAAAAAAATAAGCAAGAAAGAGGCAGGTAATATAGAAACTTAATAGCATTGAGACAATACCCCTGCGGACACTAATGCAAAAGTGTTGCAGGGAGGATGAGCATACCTGCAGCAGAGCATCAGTGGCGGCCCGACCGACATCTCCATCGAATCTCCCGCAGCAACCCTTCTAGACTGCTCATCGTTGCCCTTATCTTGCATAAATTTGGCAAGCGACAAACGCATTAGAGACATCAACCAATCCATATAAGTACACAAGAAACAAGAAACAAAGAGCATCATCACAGAAATCTAATGTAAGTACACAAGTAAGCAAGCGAGGAGAAAACAAACAATAAAGAATGTAATAAGATGAATTTAGAAACAAAGAAAGAAACCCCCACATGTAATAAGATGAATCACACTGCAAAACCAACCAGATAACAATGTCTCACAGTAGGTAAGAAATGATAGATGAATTATATTTCACTAAAGAGGGATGTGTTTTGGATCAAACAATTAGCAATTAGCTGCGGTAGCGTTGAAGCTCTGGCTTCTTATCCAGTGAGCCACCACAAGAAAAAGAGTTAGCTGCGGTAACGTTGAAGCTCTGGCTTCTTATCCAGTGAGCCACCACAGGAAGAAGGGTATCGGCAATGAACACACACACACACACACACACACACATAATATATGATAACATATACCAAATATGGTCAATAGTATATATATATATATATATATATATATATAGAGAGAGAGAGAGAGAGAAGTGAGGGAGAGATTAAAATCATACAATGCATATGATAACATATACCAAATATGGTCAATAGTTTTCGTGCAGCAGAAAAGCTTAATTCCAGAAGCCAGTCAATTAGGATGAGAAGGACTCAAAGCTCATTCAGCATGTATGGGGGTGACTCATGAACCTTGAATAATGGGAATATAGTTATTTTTTAAATATTACTAAAGGAGAAAAGCACACAAATCTTTTCTATTATAAAAGCAAAATAACAACCTAAACCAATTAGGCATGCCAATATAAAGGAAGGAACATTCAGCAAAGAGATGGAGAACTAACAATAATTACCTCATGGAACTTTAAAAGTGGAACTATTTGTACAACTCTATCTTAAGTTATGATAACTGGAAAATTATTTGCAATTCTAAATCAACTAATGTCATTGAAAATATCATGCAGCCAATTTACTTTCATATAAAAACAGGTAACCTTGACATTAGACATTAATATCTTGATTTCAACACATGACATAAGAGAAAACCTTATGTATCTACAAACTGGTTATTTGCATGGTCGGCCCTGCTACCCTGCTAATTCCTAGAACTTGCAACCGCATATAGCATGTGTACCTCAAACTCATCTAGGACATGAAACCATAGATGCTTATATGACTTGTACACAGAGCTATTCTCATACATCGAACAAAAGATCAATATTATTTTGAGTGTTTGTCCCGGCAGGGGAATATAAGAATATCATTTGATTAATCAAAATTTGACTATATCACATTGTAGGAAAGCATACCGACTCTACATTTTCCATTGTAGAAAAGAAAATGCAGAACGACCAAACAAAAAGCTAAAAGAACAAATTCCTATAACTTGCAAGCGCATATAGCATGTGTACCTCTAACTCATCTAGGACATGAAACCATAGATGCTTATACGACTCGTACACAGAGCTCTTCTAATACATCGAACAACAGATAAATATTATTTTCAGTGTTGCTCCCGACATGGAAAATATAAGAGCAACGCATGTCGCCGATTTCTAATCCTGACAACATCCCTTTCAAAGACTAAAGCTTACGAACAATAAAACACAATGCCAAATCCAGCAGAGACGCTGCCAGCCTTCGGACGACCTCTAAAAAATAGGTGAAGAATTCAACAACCATGTCGGCCAAGAAACATAAAGAAGCGACGCCCCCCAGGAGCAAGAAATAAGGAACAATCCGAAGAAAGAATTTATCAAATGAAAGTGAGAACCAAAGAGGGAAAAAAGAGCAGTCCCAAATCGTGCACGAAAAAGGACGGAAGGATGAAAGAAATGATTCTCGAAATGGAGGAAGAACCCACGATTAATAACCCAACAGAAATAACCCAAAAGAAAGAACCCAAGGGAAAGAAGAGGAACCGGAGAATAAAAAATCGGAAAGATAGAAATTCAAGACAAAACGAAAAGGAAATAACTGGCCACTCAAACTTTGCAGCAATAACTGGAAGTAGGCAGCAGGTCACAAACTCTTGTACCATGTTGACCACCAGCTGAGCTTCACAGATCATGGAAGGGAAGAGACACCAGCAATAAATCTCAAGAAATGCATCAGACGAAAAAATGCATAGAAACATGAGTATTGAAACCGATTATATACCCTCGTATTCAACAATTTTCTATCCGAACCAAAACCAATAAGCCCGCAACGCAATCAACAACACAGAAGGTACAAAGAACTTAAACAAGCAAGAACAGAGCGGGTGGTGACCAGAACACACAGAAAAGTGGACACATTTTTTCAGTTATATAGCTTCCATTGGCTTCTTTTAAATGTCAAAAATCCAAGTTACTACCGGATCAATCATCAGCAGTAGGAAAATCCAGATCTGTAGCATCTAGGTGCAGTCCTGTCACTACAAATTGACCATACATGACATTCGGCAACCCTCTCAGCAAATACTGAACGATTTTCAAACAACTCCTCGATTTTAGCAATAAAAAATATTTGGCATGCAAAACAAAAAAGGGCGCTGAGAATAAGCACCTATAAGAACTGATCAAACCAACAAATGTGTTTTCCAAAATACCTACCTTTTAGATACAATCCTATATTCCAGGAATTTTACAAGGAAAGTCCAATACCAACCCTCTCATCTACCGTAAGTGCAACCATCAGGACTGTTGTTCTTGCAGGTAGTAGTATTCTTCAAATTAGCAGTTTAGACAATTTAGCTAATTTCTGTTAGGTGACTTTACATTATGATGTCTACAATAAAGAAAAATGGCATGGACTTGTTGTAGGAGGCTGAATGAGCCTCATACTACCTATTTTAATTATGTAAAATGTGTGAACACCAATAATATTACCATGAAGCAATTTTAAGAGGAAACCCTGTATTGAAGAATAATTTTGGTCACTTAAAAAGGCCACGGAACAACATTTCTTAAACTTGAAGAAATTCAGGGAGAAAGTGTCCAACGCTCAATAGTGAAGACATCGAACGGCTCAAAGCTCTGTGCAACTCATTTTTTAGGGAAAGAAGAGACAATTAACCAGCTAAAGAACAGTAGGAGACGAACCTTTTTAGGCGATATGATCCATTCACATAATTTGGGGTGCAATCCATAAGAAAAAATAACCAGATCGAAAGATACCATAAATCTCCCGCATCATAATGAAACCTGGAATAAAAAGGCTGCACAAGGCACCCAAGAATCATCTAAAGTGGAAGTGGGTCAATCAAAAAAATGGTGTGTAAACAAATGGGAGATGAGATAGTTCTAAAACAAAAGTTGAAGGAGATGTGAATCATACCATTCCCTGTTTTCTGTTGCTATCAACATCAGAGCTTCAACAGAGATAAATCTACCCATAGAGTCTGCAAATTATGCATAAACATATTTCCACCATCATAACTTTCTGCAAACAATCAATCAGCACTCCATGAGCATAACAATTAGCTACCATTTCTAGCGCGGAACTAAACTAAATACAAAATTATAGATGGCAAATTCAACCTCCTACAACACAATAGTTTTAGAGTAATGGTCAAATCCATGTCAAAGCTGCAACAAAAATCAGCTTCCTGCTACTCTTTACCTTTTTAAAATTTGTCAAGGCTGCAAATAATAGCAGCTAATCATCATGAAACCAGTTACCTAAGAACCAACTAAATCTAAACAATGTATGAAACTAAGAGAGACTGTAATAGAGAGGGATTATTATCATTACAAACAGAAAGCCAGGAGCACCATATGTAAGCAAGAAAAATGAATCACTAAATAACAGAGCAAACCATTAGGAAGGTGAGCATAAATAGCACTATGCATATAGCATCAGCACAATATCAAGAAGATCAACATAAACAAGCCGTGATGAAGAGCACGAACATCATAAACACGATAAACAGTAACATATGCAACACCCAAGGTTTAAAACAGCAGCAGAACACCTTTATTTTTCGCAGTTTTGCTCCTTTTCTTGTCCTCCAAACTCTACAAGCCGTCCCTCCAATTTAAAGAGCTGCAAGAACAAAAAGAACAAATATTTGCAAGCAATATTACCTAACTTTTATCTATATAGCTCTACAAGAAATATTAGCAAGGAAATACTATCTATATAACTCTACCATGCATATACATGCATATACCAGCTCGTACGGTTAAAACTATATGCTTGTACATAAGCCACGCCTTTGAAACATTTGACGCAGGGAAAGAAGAACCAGCTATTTAAGAATCAAATCCAAACTAAATTCACAAGCAGTTCGTGGACAAAGCTCACTTTTAAAGGAACGGGGAGAAATGAAAACAAGCAGGTAAAACCACATAAACATACTTAGAAGAACCTCCCTACGTGAGCAGAAAAATAGAAGACACATAAACCAAGACCACATAGATAAACCAGTTACCTAATAACCAACTAAATCTAAACAATGTATGAAACTAAGAGAGACTGTAATAGAGAGGGATTATTATCATTACAAACAGAAAGCCATGAGAACCATGTGTAAGCAAGAAAAATGAATCACTAAATAAGAGAGCAAACCATTAGGAAGGTGAGCATAAATAGCACTATGCATATAGCATCAACACAATATCAAGAAGAACAACATAATCATGTCGTGATGAAGAGCACGAACATCATAAACACGATAAACAGTAACATATGCAACACACACCCCCCACCTAAAACAACCAAAACAAAAAGACCTAGCCAAATCATAGACCTAAAAGTAAAACATTAAAATATGTACACAGCCTATCAAATTATACCTCTAAATAGAAATCACTACAATAGAATTTCCACAAGAAAACTCTGAACCATCGCGATGCCGATACGTACATACTAATGTAAACAACCTCTCAAATTATAGCCTTTCCCAGGATGCCGATACGTACAGATAAGCATAACTGATGGTGTTGCCGTCATCTCCGCTAAAACTCCCAGGGTTCCTCTTACCTTGCTCACTGCGGCACTTTTCCTGCTAAAAATAAAGCGAAACATGAATTATCAGCATTGACAAAAGGAACTCCTTAATAAAATGGAAGATATAACTGCATAAGAGAACATTGAAAGCTGCATTCATCGAAAGCTGCAAACGCTACCAGAAACCGAACCTCCACAGAAAGTTCATTAATTTAGAAGCAAATATGAAACCAAGACCACCCAGAGTGTAGAAAATATGATCTCAGATAAACGAAGAACACGCGTTGTGCAGAAAAATTCAGGACACCTGACAATCAACTAAATCTGAACAATGTATCAAATTACAACCGTTAAATAGAAGCATAAACGACGGGCCGACCGCGATCTCCGCGAAAGCTCCCACAACAACCCTTACCCTGCTCACCGTGGCCCTTCTCCTGCAACAACAAAAACAGACATGGATTATTAGCAGGACAAAAGGAACTATCTGTGTAAGCAAAAACTGAATCACTGGACAATTAGATAGAACTGAATAAGAACAACCTATCAACTCTGAATCCCTAAATAACACATCATACCATTGTGAGGATAAGCATACCTACAACAAAGCATGAATAACAGGCCAACCGCCATATCTGCCAAAGCTCCCACGACAATCCTTACCCTGCTTACCGTGGACCTTTTCCTGCAAGAAGGAAACCAGACATGGATTATTAGCGGGACGAAAGGAAGACAATGTACAATAGCATGGAGGCAAGCAATCAAAACGTAAACACACAGGGACCATGGATAAAATGCACAATCCGCTGAGCTCGAGATCCAACATAACCGTATGAGCACAACCTCACAGGTCCTAAAGATACTAATTGGACAGTTCGCCTCGTCCACTGATTTACCGGAATAGGAGCAGAGAGAGAAGAGGAAGACACAAACATGGACTACCCCTAGCCCCTTTCCTGTCGATGTCTCTTGAGGTCGACTGACGCCACCACCACGGTCCTCCTTCTCCTCCCGTTCACCCCCATCATCGGCCTCGTCGCCAGATGGAAGACGGCCGGCCCCGCGCTCCCGTGGCCGAGCGCCAACGGGCACCGTGGCTGAGGATGGGGCCGCACACATCCCTTCTTCCTCGAACCGCACGACCGGAGCTGGAGGGAGGAGGAGTGGATCGGGTTTGGTGGGTAGGGTTTTGCGGGGAAGGAGGTCTCGAGCGCCAATCCCTTGCCTTTTCTCCCCGCGCCATGGTGACGTAGAGCAAGGGAGATGGCGCGCGTGCTCGGCGGCGGTGGACGGGACAAGCGGAGCGAGGAGGAGGAGAAAGGGGAAATGGATTGGGGAGGACGACGACTGGCTAGGGTTTCACCCCGTACGCGGGTGTTGGCTCGCTGCGGCGAGCGAGCAAAAGGAGGGCGACGCGCGTAGGGGGGGCTCGCCCACTGACTGATGGACCCAGGTCCCACCCGTCATGGACCGTTAGCGGGATCCCTGTTCATGCCAAGCGAGTAACAAAGTTTTTCACCACATCCAACGGCTGTGGGCAAAAGTGGGACTCGAAATCACTATTCATAAGCCGATCCGACGACCGAGATTCGCCAGGAGGGGCACATAGTGTGAGGAGGGGGGTGGGCATTCAACCTTTATAGTAGTAATTTCTCATGTTGAAATTATTCATGAAATCCTTTTTATGTTTTGAAAGTTGATGGAAATGATTTAAATTAATTTACGAAAGTATAAATTTAGGGTTAAGAAGTACTTGTATAAAAGAATTTAAACTAAACTCCAAAATTTTAAATAGTGATTAGTTGGATATTTTAAAATTTTAATATCTAGAAAATGCTATGAAGTCTTTTAAAGTTTATTTTCTTATGCTTTTATAGTTTAAACTTAATTAAAAATAAAAGTTTAAATTTATAGTGATTTTAAAACATTACAAAATGTTGGGATGTTACAAGAAGGCGCAACTATGATCATGGAAGCAAACACAAAGTCAAATTCCTAGCAGCCGGATTCTCACATGATGATTGCAATCAAGATGATAGAAAACAAGAAGATCGGATCGACGTAAGAGTCGACAAGATGATCGTCGAGACATGCGAAGCAACAACTACCGAACGACCGACCAGTCCACCGCCGTGGCAACAGAAACCGTGACCAGCGTGGAGACTACAGAAGACAAGACTGGCAGAGATGCTCAGATCCAAGGACTGGTAGACGGGTCAGACTCCATATGTTCAAAGATCGGTGACTGGGCGGTTAACATCACATCATACGATGGGGAACTTCCACGAATTCGAACAAATGGAAGCAGAATACATGAAGCGGTTTAGGAGGGATCAATCACCAACCGTTCCGGCATCGTACGCAGTGCCACCACAACCAGTCGCGACACTACCACCGCCACCACCATCACACGACACAAGTAACCCAATGGCAGGCGCCATACACCACATACCACACAATGTGGACAACCAATACCAACAACCCAAAGGGCAGATGTACATGATTCAAAATGGGCGTACTTCCAATAGGCAACAAAAACGCCACACCCGATACGTCAATATGGCAGTCCTAGCACCACCCGCCGTACCCGAATTTTCGCCGGGATCGGAAACGACAATCGCCTTCAATCAAGAAGATCACTCGCCATCCATCTATTGACCGGGACATACCGCTTTAGTACTCGAACTTCAAATTGGAGGGTACGCTATGACAAAGATATGGACGGCGGCAGCGACGTCAACATAATATTCGTCGACACACTTCGCTGGATGAACAGGTCAGTCGAAAATCTATCGTAGTCCACAAATACTTTCCACGGTATTGTACCAGGCAAAGCCATACGACCCGAAGGAACAATCCAAATCAACGTCACGTTCGGGGATGCAACGCACTTCAGAAGTGAGTTGATCGACTTCGAAGTCGTCGACTGGAAATCGCAATATCATGCCATACTTGGACGGCCGACGTTCGCAAGATTCATGGCCGTACTAGATTACACTTATCTTAAGCTCAAAATGCCAGGTGCAAAAGGGGTAATCACAGTTAATGGAAAATTCCAGAAATCAGATGCCTGCGATAGATACTTCTGCAAAATCTCAGAAGCATTCTGAGCGGAACAACCCCCAGTTGGGCTACAGATGGAGAGAGAAACCACAATGGAACCAGAGCCTAAAAAATAGGCAGTCGCAGCTATAGTGCACGAAGTAAACGCCATATGGACAGTTGAGCCAGCAGAAGAAGAGAGTGCACAATCAGAAGGAGAACCTAACACCGCCAACATCTGGACAATATACTTTGATGGGTCAAAAGGGGGCAGAGGCGCAAGTATGATACTCATAACGCCCAACAGGGAACGAGTGAATTATGTTCGATAGATAGACTTCCCATCTCCATCCAAATTTGATGTAGATTACAAGGCCTATTCCAAGGCATGCGACTGGCCAAAGCCTCAGGAGCACAAGACATTGTCATTCGAGGAAACTCGTGCATAATCACACAAAACATGGAAAAAGCAAGAAGGACAAAGATGGACAAGCTGGACAGGTATCAAGACTACTTCGACGCATTACAAAGAAGATTCCGCAGTTGTGAACTACACCTTGTAGCACGCACTTGCAACACACAAGCAAACAGGTTGGCCAACATTGGGGCAGCAAAGGCGCGAGTACCGCCAGGTGTCTTCTTCAGGCGAATAAATTACAGGTCAATCAAAAGATGGCACCTGCAGACCACTCGAGTGATAACGGTCCTCAGCATGAAGCCATACAAAGATGATCCTCCACTCGGAGAAATTACAGCTACAACCAACATGACGATGCCAAGCAAGAACACGACGGTAACTAGAAAGTATATCACTACTATCTTCAATCAAGGATTCCCAAACTGCATCATCATAAACAACTCAACGCGAAATAGCAAGCACAAGCCAGAGGATCAGGATACAAAGGCATCACTGCCACTCGAAGCTTCATCAACAAGACATATCGTGCCATCACGAATAGACTCCTTCTACAGAGAAACCCCGATGCTTTGACTACAATATTCAAAGAGACCGTCAGCGTGGAGGTAAAACTCAAAGATACTGCAGCAGCAAGAAGCAACATACAGCTCGAAGAGCGTGACCATCTAAGGTCACCAATATTTAGCAAACACATCCAGTCGATGTAGCAAAAGCTTATGTATCAAAAAGACCAGCAGGTTTCAGACGCGCTCTTTCCCTTACCAGGATACCTAATGGGACTAGAAGGTTTTTAATGAGGCGGCTTGCTGGTCAACATTTATAAAGAGAATTTTTTGTCCGTACTCTCCTTGCATAATTTATCATTACAACGAGAAACAAAAAACCCCACTCAATACGCTCGGGGGCTACACATTGTTCAAAAACAAACAAATAGCCCGAACGCTATGAGAATTGCGAAGGCTAAACCTTATGCATATAAAGAACATAAAGCAACCACTCGATATGCTCGGGGACTTCGACTTGATAAAAAAACACGCAGCAGACACTCAGCCATTGCGGAGGATGGATCATAAACAAGGTTTCTATTATTTCATTCTAGCATAAACTCAGAACACACATATTTCACAACAAAGCCCCACTCGAATACACTTGGGGGTTTGATTCGTATATTGTACATCATTTACACCCATACGTGTTGAAGGCCTATGAAAGCAAAAAACTAGGAGTCCTCATCCTTCAACGGTAGGTTGGAGTCAATTAGTTGCTTGTGCACTCGACCTATCAACCTTTCAGCAGGAGCAAGAGTTCGCTCCAAATCATCGCTTTTCATCCGAAGCTCCGATCGAGATAAAGAGGAAGAGGCACGCCCAGAGTCTTGAGTCCGCATATACGCAAACGATGCATTGGCACCTAGGATAACCCGTAGGTTCACAACCTCTCGGATTGGCTCAGCAACACGAATAAAGTCGACTAACACATGAATCCTTTGAGGTTGTGGACTTTCAGGGGACAGATAATGATTCACCCGCATAAGAGTTGCCCTGCAACGCTCGAGTAGAATGGCGCCACGCCACACACGATCCTTCGGAGTAGCAAGTATAGTGGCATGATACTTATCAAGCCAGAAGTGCTGAGGACCGGTGACAGCGTCCATAGTCGCGCCATCTAGGCGATCGGTTACACGAGCGACATCGCCTTTGGAGTCATCTACAAAAACTACAGGCAGGACAAAGAAATCAGATGAAACGCCTCAAAGTAAACTCACATATACGCAAAAAAATCTGTCGACAAGTTGAATACCTTCAAGCTGCATGTTCGAGTCATTTATCTCCCTGAGAATATACACTTCCCTTTGAGTGGAGAGGGAAGGCCTCTCCTTAAGAATTTTTTTCCAGCATGAGCTGCTTTTAACTCCTGCTCCAGACGAACAACCTTCTTCTTCGCATAATCCAGAACCTTGGCATCATTCTTCAATTGGCCAGATGATCAGCGAGCATCATCCCCTAGACGAATAGCCTTCTAGGAAGCAGAATTGCTCGACTAAGACACAATCATAAAATCTCAGAGGAGAGAAGCAGAATACAATGGGAACATAAACACACAACAAGGACTCGAAAAAGCTATATTTCCAAAATACGGTCATAGTGGCAGAGTGCACATCACATATTACAAAATAACAAAAAAGTCAAAGAAAAGCACTGCCTAAGACTAGGCAGCGGACTCGGACCCATCCTTATGGGCAGCGGCAACTGCTGCCGATCGACGCTCCATAGTCGCGATGCTAGTCTCAGCAAGAAGAGACGCGCGCGACCCCAGATTCTTCAAACTTGAAAGTTTCCCATCTGACTTCTTAGGGAAGTCAGACAAGATGGACTCATAGTCGGTAGCCACACCATGACCTAGAAGAAGCTTGAGAGTGGATTCTGAGCCGCGTACCATCAGCTCCTGCGCAAAGGCCTTCAAAGTCTTCGACTTTGGGCCGAGTTGCGCAGCAAACTCGGCGATAGTCGACGGAGCTTCGGCAGACAGCAGCACCTCCTTGAAAATAGCACCAAGGGTCTGGATCGAAGTATCCAAAGAACCCTTGGCACACTGGATGGCCACGCCAACTTGGTCGACGGCTTGATCAAGTAACAAGGTGCCACTCGTCCCATCACCGGAGCCTGAGGAAGAGCCTACAAAGTAAAAGCAAACACCGAAGAAAGTGAGCTGAGGAGGAAAAAGAAAAATACCTATACAAGACACAAAATTGTCCTTACAATCAAGTGAATGCATGAAGCCAAGCAGTCGTTTGGCACGCTCTTCCTAGGAAGCAAGCGCAGCAACGTGAGCCTCGTCGAGCTCTTTCTTGGCAATCGACTGCTGAGAAGAGAGAGCCTTCTCCGCATCAGCCAGTCGGGTTGCAAGAGCATCCTTGTCCCCTAGACAAAAAAGACATCAGTCCCAGAGCAAACAGTGTCAGAGAGAAAAACACATCCAAAGGGAAACAAGAACTTACGGCTCAGCTCATCCAATCGAGAGCGGAGGGCACCTCGCTCCTCCTCCGACTGCGCAAAAGCCTGGCCAAAGGCAGCAAGGCCACTCACGATAGGCTAC
This sequence comes from Poa annua, assembly GCA_026929855.1. Taxonomy (NCBI): domain Eukaryota; kingdom Viridiplantae; phylum Streptophyta; class Magnoliopsida; order Poales; family Poaceae; genus Poa; species Poa annua. Next base: position 103,109,829 of record CM049426.1, read on the forward strand.
AAAAAAAACACCCATCATACACGAAGCTCATAATCAAGGAAAATACACGAAAGACACAAGGAAAAGGACTAACATGTTCTAGCCATGATGGTGCTGCAGAAGAGGAGGGTGCGGTAGTCGACGCAGCGGTAGTCGGCGTCGGAATCTCAGGTACATGACCGGTAGTCAAAACAGGAATGACTGTTGTTCCCATAACAGGAGTAGAAGTGGCAGTCGTTGCCGGCGCAGCCGAAGGGCTGAGAACCCGGTCGTCGCTAAGAATAAAAAGACAACAGAAAGAGGAAAACCAAATGAGCGACATAAGCAAAAAAAGCAGATGAGGCAAATTGTCCTTCAGTCAAAAGAGGTTACCTCTACTCGTCCTTGTCAGACAAAAGATCGTCATCCAAAAGAGGACCTCCAAAGCCAAACTGGCGAGTGGAGGACGGTGGCGATCACTCAGCCAGAGGTGGCACAACCTTTCCCATGCGATGATGCGCCAGAGTCCGCCATATCCTCATCCTCACCCGCATGTTGCAGACGATGGCGCTTGAGGATAGGCTCAGCGGCAGACTCAGCCTCTTTCTGCCCTACACCTTTTCCATCCACTTCGGTTTTCTCCGAAGAAGAAGAATCGGCGTCAGGCAATGAGTCCATAGACTTCTCCCCTTCCTTCAGCACAGCCGTCTCCTCGACACGACCAGCTTCAGGAAGAGGAGGGAGCGAAGACACAGTCGAATGCCCCTGCAAAAGGTAAAGCAAAAGAGGAACGAGTGAGCATAAATAACAAGTACCACTCGATAAAAGCATATATACACAGACAAAGAAATACATACTTCAGGAAGAGGATCCTCCAAGCAAAAGGAGCGGTGGAGAATCTGTAGTCGATAACATCATCAGCTTTGAAGCTGGTTATCGACTTTACAAGGGTGTCATCGCTCCACATCGCTCATCCGAGTGACATCGTGTGCGCCCTCGTACCCCCACATCAGGTGAGCACGCTGCTGGAGGGGGCACACACGACACTTTAGGACGGTGGAGATCAGCTGAATACCCGAGACGGTACTCAGCAACCTTTCAACCTTCTTCAAAAGGGGGGCAGCCTCTTGCTATTCGGCTGGCGAGAGAGCATGCCCCCACGCCTTCGTCTTCTCAGGGGTGGCTCCAGTCGAAAAGGCAGGGAGGACCACCTGACACACAGGGACGTAGAACCACTTGGTCCTCCACCCTTGAGCAGGGTCGACTGCTTTCAAACTGAAGTATATGTAGCTACTCTTGACCTGGAAGCCGACGCCGCCGACCAGGTTCACACGGCCGTTGCGGGCCATGGGACGCACTAGGAAGATGGACTTCCAAAGTGCCCAGCAGGGGATATCCCCAAGAAGCACTCGCACATCACCATAAATCAGGCAATGTGCAAGATACCATTGGGGACCAGATCATGGATCTGTATCCCATAGGCGTACAACAGCCCGCGCACAAAATTGTGCAACAGGAAGCCAAAACAACGGGGGAGGAAATCAGCGAAACATACCCGCTCGCCGAGGAGTGGCGCGGGGAGGTTCTCCTTTCCCGGAGCACGGACGACACGCTCCTCGGCTTGAGGAAGCATACCGTCTTTACGGAGGAGCGCCAGCCTTTTCTCCGTCATAATCGATGAAGAACAGCCGCGAGACTCCTTCTTGAGAGCGGCGGGGACGGTGGCGGCAAACGGCTCCTTCCTCTTTTTACCGGTCGCGGCCGCGGCAGCGGATGCAGATGATGCAGAACTTCTCTTGGGTGCCATGGCAGGAATGGTTGCAGCCGCGTGCAAAGAAGAAGATTGGATGCAAGAGCGGGAGCAGAGTAGACGCACGCGCAAGGAAGAAGATGAAGCAAAGGAAGGCAAGGGAAAAATGGCATGGTAAATTAATCCACAGCGGAGGAACCCATATTTACAGTAAGAAAAGAATTCATCACAACCGTCCGAGCAAAACTACCACGACACGTTGCGTAATCGGAGGGCAATCGACACAGGCCACGTCGCCCACTTCGTGCGCAAACCAAGGAGACCATCATCACGGCTGTAAAAATCTCGCCACGTCATGTTAAATAAGAACTGAACCGGCGTCCACCACGGTCAAAGGGATGGGCCCACCATGTCACGTACCATCAAAGTGCTATTCGCACGCCAAGAGTGTCACGTATGACATCATTCGCCTGGCAGACGAACCAAACGCATAAAAACAAAGGGCAGTGTTATCTCCTACTGGACAAAAGGAGAATCCACAATTCAAATGACTAGCGACTGAAGGCAACATCAAATCACACATACATAAAAGGGTCTAGTGGAAACTCCCATTGGGAGAAAGTAAATGTGTTCGACTCGCACAAAAAAAAATGAGATTCTCCTCTACTACAAGCAATAAAGCACAATCTCGGGGGCTACTCCCATCGGGAGCTCTGTCGTGCACCCAATCGAATCAAAAGCATACAGGAATTTAGTTGCTAAAAAGACAAAAATCATCATTCGAAAGCACAAAAACATAAAGATTCCCGTGTAAAAATCAGTCTATGATGTCTCGGATGCTACATACAGAAAATGCAAAGGTAAGACCCATTGATTAGTCGAAACGGGCCGAGGATCACTCCAGCAGTGTTGAAATCGTTGATTTTTCCGTATCAACAGATATGATGGAAATCCCGACGGACGCGCTGGGTAGCAAATTGAAACTGCAGAACGATATAATTAAGTCCGTCGACTGGCCTGAGACGAGTCTGTCCAGTATTTTTTAGGCTCGAGCCCAAGGACTCAAAACCTGATTGAAGGCTCGTAAGGTTTTTCCCAAGTGCAGTTAACTGGTCTCGACTCATAGAATAAACCCAGGCCTACTCAGTCGAAATCCTTTGGCATAATTCAATGTCAAAAGACAAAACGCAAAGATATCTTATCAAAAGCATAAACATGAGACGTGCACTATGAAGTGAGTCCCATGACCGATTCTCTGAATTAGCCAAGCACTCGGGCGCTAATGACGAGGTTATACCAAACGGGCACTCCTTCGTGTGGGTACCCGGTGCATGTAATTATTAAAGCCCAATTGTCAATAGACTGAAGAAGCCCAACAAGCGAAGCCCAAGTCCAAAACTTCTACCATAGATAAACATGGTCGGTCATACTTCCCATATCTGTTATCCTAGTCGGTAACCGCCCGAGACATGTACCTCTATATAAAGGACAAGAGGGTGGCCGATCAAGGATACGCCCAATCAGAACCACCATACCCTAGCAAGATCAACGTCTTGCTAGACCCTTGTACTCGCCACATATTCACAATCAATAACAGACATGCAGGATGTAGGGGTGTTACCTCAGTCGAGCGCCCTGAACCTAGGTAAACCCCGCTTGTCAGCCGACAAATCGACCAACACTACGCGTTCTATACCTCATAACTCTCACCCTAGGCTAGAAACCATGGATATTGATGGGGACACCCCTCGTCACATGCCTTGGCAAGACGAGCCGCAGAATCTGCGATGCCTCTGAAAGCCAAAGGTTTCCACACCATTCGCCAAAAGAAGCTTCTTAGTCGGCTTCCACACCTTTCGCCAAAAGAAGCTTCAAACTAGCCTCCGATCCGCGTACTATCAAGTCGCGCACCCACTCCTTCAGAGTTGTCGAGTCAGGACCCAACACATCAGAAAACTCTTCGGCAGTCGTCGGGATATAAGTCCACGGCAGGGCCTCAGCGAAAATAGCACCAAGCGTTCGAAGAGATAAATCCAAGGAACACTTGGTGCGCCCGAGAACCTTGCTTAGTTCCGCAATGGTACGCTCGAGTGACAAAACACCACTCGCGTTACTAGCATGAACGCACGAAGAAGAGCCTAGACAAGATAAACAAGGAAGGGATCTAAGGACTAAAAAGAACAAGCAAACAACATTCGCAGAGCATGAAACTCCCATACAGTCACTGCCTGTACAAGCCCAAGCAGTTGCTTAGCATGCTCCTCTTCTCGACTGGCGGAAGAACGGCTGGTTATCTCCAGCACCTCATCTGCGCGCAGTCGCTAATCATGGAGTTGCTATTCCAGAACAGCCAGTCGCCCTTCTAGGGCGATTTTCTCTTCTACAATAGCCATATCACACAGAATTACAAAAACCTCAAACGCTTAGATAAAAAATAAGCAAAAGCAGAAATGCTTATGAATGATTCGTTCCAGATCAGAACAAAGGGCAACTCGTTCCTCCTCTACTTGCACAAAAGACCGGCAAACAACGAAGGTCCTTCAAGAACAGTATTGCGGTCGCAACGGAGCTCTGGGTGAATATTGCCCGCCCGTATGAGCCGGGTTGTGAATATTTATAGGTCGGGGTCTTTACTGAAAAACCACAATACTACACTACAACAATTTGAAAAAATCAGCAAGTGACTATATTTTGAATTCACTAGTCGTGTTGAGTTGCCAGACCACTTACAGAAGGCTACGAAGAAGAAACTGACGCATATTAAACCAAAAAATCAATCCACGCGAAAGGAATAACTCGTAAAGTAAAACTTACGTCGTCAACCCAGGAGGAAGAGGATGGGGGTGACAGAACAGCAGCAGAGGCAGAAGCAAAACCCACATTTTTTCCCTCCTCGGGAGGAGAGGTGGGAATTTTCCTAACAAAAGAACTGTCCATACCATTAGCAAATTGTACATAAAGAAGACAAGAACAAAGACAGGAAACAGGAAACATAGTCAATATGAACATACTTATCTACATCGCCAGCGGATAACGCAGCCGCAACCACCAATGGCTGAAGAGTTGAAGGTGGAGCAATGGCAGTAGCCTCGACAGCCTTAGCGCGGTGCAGGCGACGACGTTTGACTACAGGATCAGTCGAAGGTTCCTCCGCCTCCTGATAGAAAGATGTTTTTTCCACAACACCCTCCTGGGAAGCAGAAAAGCCAGCTGAAGAAAGAGGGACATCGGCTGTTTCCAAATCAGCACTCGGACCGTCTCTACAGACGCTCCATGCTCAGGAAGGGGAGGTTGAGATGAAGCAGTCAAATGTCCCTGATCATATGAGATGACAACTACGTCAAACACATAACTTTATATACGGCATAAAAGTTATATTCGAGAAACGAAACACAAAAGAAGTGCAAAAAATACCTCGGGAAGCGGAGTCCCAAGGCTATAAGGAACGATGGTGAAGTCAAAAGAAGCAATATCTGTCGGCTGAATCCTGGTAATATGCTTAACATGACCATGAAACACATGATTGGTTAATTCGCCTCGCTCACGCGAGTGACGTCAAGAGGGCCCTCGTACCGCCATAAGGGATGTACACGTTGTCGCATAGGCCAAACTCGACGCTTCACAAAGGTGCTTATCAGTTGAATTCATGTGACAGTCTTAAGCAGATCCTGGACTCTAGTCATAAGAAGAGAGGCTTCCTTCTCCTCCTCAGTCGACAAAATATGCTGCCATGACTTTGACTCCACAGGAGGTGTGCCAGTCGAGAAAAAGGGCCTTATATCTTGATCGACTGTCACATAAAACCACTTCTTTCTCCATTTTTGGGCAGGCTCCACCGGCATCAAATCAAAATACGGACAGTCGTCACGTACATAGATACAAAAACCTCCAGTCGGAAAGGGACGTCCGTCACAATGCATGAAACACACTCGAAAGATATGTTTCCAGAGAGCCCAGCTGGGAGAAACTCCTAGGAAACAATCGCATAAAACTATAAAGCGGGCAATATGCAAAATGCCCTCGAGAGTGAGGTCATGCATCTGTACTCCGTAGGAAGAGAGAAGGCCTCGCAAAAAATCATGAAGAGGAGAACCGAAACCACGGGGAAGAAAATTGGCGAAACACACCCGTTCACCGGGAAGAGGCTCGGGGAGTACCTCTCGATGGGCAGGAACACGAGTGGCAACCACGTCTGATGGAGAAACTATCCTGGCTTGACGAAACGCCGCTAGCTTATCTTCTGTGACGAGGGATTTCACCCAATCCCTAGTCGTCTTCTTAACAACGGCAACAGTAGTAGCAGAAGTCGAGGAAGGAGCGACCTCCTTCTCCTTGCCGGTCAGGGCAGCAGCCGCAGAAACAGACGCAACAGAGCTTTTCTTGGGAGCCATGGCAAGGAGGATGTAGAAGCGAAAGCAGAGCAAATACGCGCGCAAGGAAGAAGACGATGTAGAGAAGGGAAAAGCAAATGGCAGGGTAAAGTAATCCACGGCGGAGAACCTCGTATTTACCATAACAACGGAGTTCATCACAGCCGTCCGAGCAAAACTACCACGTCACGTGGCGCAATCGGAGGGCAATCCTCGCAGGCCACACCGTCCACTACGCGCAGAAAACGAGGAAAACATCATCACGCCTGCAAAAATCTCGTCACGTCAGGTCAAATCAGAACTGAATCAGCGTCCGCTGCGGTCAAAGAGGTGGACCCACCATAGCTAGTCCCGTCAAAATATTGTTCACACGCCAAGGACGTCACGCATGACATCATTCACCTGGCAGACGAACCAAGCGCATAAAAACAAAAGTCAATGTTATTTCCGACTGGACAGAAGCAGAATCTACAAATCAAAAGCCTTACGACTGAAGGCAAAGTCAAACCATACACACACAAAAATGGCCGAGTGGAACTCCCATCGGGAGAGAGGAAAATATCTTTGACTATCATAAAAACAAAAATTGAGATTGTCCTCTATTACAAGCAATAAAGCACAATCTCGGGGCTACTCCCATAGGGAGCACTATCGTGCACCCGATAGAATCCAAAAACAAAAACCATAAATGCTATCAGTAAAAAAAAATAGACTAAGCCTCAGTCAAACACACAAAGTCATATAGCTTCCCAGTAAGACTCAGTCTATGATGTCTCGGGTGCTGCATACATAAACTGCAAAGGTAAGACCCATCAATCAGTCGAATAGGGCCGAGGACCACTCCGGCAGTGTTAAGTCCTTGAAATTTCCGTATCAACAGATGCGATGGAAAGCCCGGCGGACGCGCTGTGAAGCAAAATTGAAACTGTAGACCGATATCACTAAGCCCATCGACTAGACTGAGGCGAGTCTGTCCAGTATGTTCCAGGCTCGAGCCCAAGGACTCGAAACCTGACTGAAGACTAGTAAAGTTTTGCCCAAGTGCAGTTAACTGGTCTCGACTCATCGAATAAACCCAGGCCTACTCAGTCAAAATCGTTTGGCATAATTCATAGTCGAAAGACAAAACGCAAAGATATCTTATCAAAAGCATAAAACATGAGCCATGCACTATGAAGTGAGTCCATGACTGATTCTCCGAATTAGCCAAGCACTCAGGGGCTAATGACGAGGTTATACCAAATGGGTACCCCTTCGAGTGGGTACCTAATGCACGTGATGACTAAAGCCCAATTGTCAATAGACCGAAGAAGCCCAACAAGCGAAGCCCAAGTCGAGGATTGTTCCATAGATAGACATAGTCGGTTATACTTTACATATCTGTAATCCTAGTCAGTTACCACCCGAGACATGAATCCCTATATAAAGGACAGGTTGGTGGCCGATCAAGGACGCGCCCAATCAGAACCACCAAACCCTAGCAAGATCGACGTCTTGCTAGACCCTTGTACTCACCACATATTCCCAATCAATAACAGACAAGCAGGAAGTAGGGGTGTTACCTCAGTCGAGGGCCCTGAACCTGGGTAATTCCCGCTTGTCAGCGGACGAATCTACCAACACTACGCGTTCTCTACCTCATAACCCTCACCCTAGGCTAGCAACCATGGGTATTGATGGAGACACCCCTCGTCACCTGACATATACAAAACACACACATGCCCTCCGGTCATACCCCGGCAGGTCTACGTCGCGTTTAGTGTGGAAACATCAACACCATCAAGCAGTCGAAGGCCAACGAAATTTCCTTGCACAGTCACATTGCCGGACGGCACAACCAATCTAACTATCACAGCCGAGATGGCGGCAAACATAACGGAAGTCATCGATGATTTCACAATGATGCCAGCAGACGCAACACCGGACGAACTAATGGCCTACAATTACTTCAACTGGCAAGAAACGCTGCGTCTAAACCAGTACGGAGCAGCACTCGAAGAAACAAGGAAGCAGACAAGCATATAAAGCACACGCAGGCAGCCATTATCTCGTAGCTATATAGGGGCAACAGAAGGAAGACGCAGATCCAGATTCGCCAGAATCCAAGTAGAAGAAAGATCGGAGGTCATCGATGTCGGCCCAGGCCTCGCACGCGGGCTGATTAGACGGAACGACTAAGGACCAAGCCTCGCCACCTGGCGTGACCCTCAAGAGACAATCCCCTCGAGGGCATGAAGGGGAAGCGAGGGCCTCACGCGGACCCTCGCTTCAGGAGACCCTCCCGAGGGGCCAGTGCGCCTGGAGGGAAGTCAACAGAAATCCCCCCTCGGACCTCCCCAGGCTTGAGGGGAAATGTCGCGGCCAAGGAATCACGACGAGACGCACATGGCCTCTGCCATGCCCACGTGGTGACGCAAGCACCCCCGTTGCGTTTTGGTGATAAAGGAGTCAATAAAGTTGCGCTGCCTGCGGCAGGACTGCCAAGACCTTCCACTCTGGTGATATAGCAGGTGGACGGCGCAACCCTCCAAATGAAAACGTCATCGCGGGCTCCACCTCAGAGACTGCCCTCCCTGCGGACAGTACAGCGCGGTCGGCCGCCTGTCGGCCACCGCGCCCACCTTTACCAGTGATGGACCGCGTCCATGGACGAAGGGGCAGCGGTGGACTCCCGCCCCACCGTGCCACTGCCATGTGGGAACCACCTTGAAAGCTTAGGGGAAGAAGAGCGCCGGAGGCGCCTATAAAAGCACCAAGACCTCCATTGTAGCAGAGGTCGGCCAATTGGTTGTAGCCGCGCTTGTGAACCCTAGCAATCCCGAGTAGGATAGCCTCTGGCTGGAGAAGGAAGAAGGCCATCGCTTCCCTCCCCAGGCAAGAATTTCCTCAAGGGGGCCTCCGGCAAGCTCCGCTGTACTGTAATCACCATAATCCCATATAAACAAGCATGAGTAGCGGTCTTACCTCCTCACGAGGGCCGTGAACCTAGGTACGGGCCGGTGTCTATCTCTGTCGTGGGTGTTTCGTCTTCTGGCCCGGCGAGCATCGTCGCCGCGTCCCTCGAGGGTCCTGACCTCCGCGTTCAATCCCCTTCATGAACTACACTTCACGAAGTGACTACCCCCACTTCTTGGGAGGAATAACCCGACTTTTGGCGCGCCAGGTAGGGGATTGAGGTGCGTCAACGACCTTCGAGCCGTCTCCGCGCCATGGCGAACACCCGCGCTACCCACGCCGCCCGCGTCAGCCGACGCGCACCTGAAGGAGCCCGCGCCCCGCCAGGCGCCACGGCAACACGCACACGACGGGGCCGACCCCGCCATGAAGAGCGCGCCCCCTCGGGCCCTCATGCGTAGGAGCCCGAGCACAACTCCGAGCACGAGGAGGACGTGCAGTCGTCGCACCCGACGCAGCGCCCGAGCGGCTCCGGTCCTGGCCGGACGGACCCTGCGCCTCACACCGCGCTCCTCATGGCGCAGGAGCTTCTCCGCTACCAACCCACCGCTGAGGCCCACGAGCAGTGGCTCCAGTGCCTCAACCACCTCGTCGGCATCGCCACGACGCTCCCTGCTCCGTCGCAGTCCAACATGCACCCCTCTCTCGCGGGCACGGTCGCAACAAACGCGCCTCCGCCCCCGCCAGGACCTGCACAGGCTGCGACGTAGAGGGCTGCCTCGCACGCGTCCTCGTCGCACGATTGCTTGATCGTGCAGCGCACCGCGACGACGCTCGTGTGGGGATGGAGCTCCCGCGCAACCGCCAGAACAGGATCGTGGAGGAGATCGGCCAGGCGGGCCAGCAGAACCGCAGCGCGCTGTAGCACGGGGTCGCCACGTACGCCACTGGCTGCATGGCGTTCACCAGCTCCCTGTGTCGCATGGTCTGACCCCCGAAGTTCAAGCCGGCTCTCCCTAAAGGCTACGACGGTTCCATCTGACGTGGGGCTGCCTTGCGGATAGCCCACGATGATGCTACCTGGGCCACGCCAAGGATGGAAAGGCCCGTAGAAGGCCCACTCGGGGTACCTCGTATCCTAGTCCAACTCGGTTAGGTCTTGTGACCTACCGTATCTGTACCAATCACCCGAGACCTGGCTACCTATAAAGCCAGGAGGGTTGCCCATCCTAGAGGACACGCTGATAACGACTACGACAAACCCTAGCGAGATCGCAATCTCGCCATTGTAATCGCTACTCGCATCAATAACCAGACAAGCAGGAGTAGGGTGTTATCCTCCGGGAGCCTGAACCTGGGTAAACCTCGCTTGTCAGCCGTCTTGATCTCCTTGCACTCATCGCTCTCCCCATCAATCAACCCGGGGTGCACAACCCTGGGACTTGTCGAGTTAACACCTCGTCAATTGGCGCTGTCTGTGGGAAGGTCAACAAGTGCTAGGATCATGGTCGCACCGGCCCCATCCGCAATGAAGATCGGCGCATCCGCCATCAGGGAGTCGATCCGATTCGGCTCCTTCGAGTACGTCATCCACTCGCCACCGCATCAGTCGGCGTACGCCGATCTGGACAAAGGTATACACATCACCTTCGGCTCCATATTCTGCTGCATAGATAGTCGTGGCATACTCAGGTCTACGACTACTACGCTACGCGCGACGGCGTCACCAAAATCGCCAACCATCGCGCTCGCTGGACCCGCCAAGATCGCATCTGCCGCACCCGCGGAGATCGCGCTCGCTGAACCCGCTAAGATCGCATCTGCCGCACCCGCGGAGATCGCGACCGCCGAACCCGCGAAGATCGCATCTGCCGCCCCCGCGGAGATCGCGACCGCCGAACCCGCGAAGATCGCATCTGCCGCACCCGCAGGGGTAGCGCCAGCCGCACTCGCGAAGAGAACATCTACATCGACAATCTCGGCAACGGCCGCGCGAATCGAATCTGCTACCTCAACTTCGGTCGTGCGGTCGATCAAGTCAAGATCCACCTCCAACGTCGCACCCGCACGGGAGACCAGTGGCCCGCGTCCGACAGCTATGTCACGCGCCCCCTCGTCTTCGTGGAGATCTCAAGTCTACCCCAAGCCAATCGCACTCGCCCCAGCGAGCGTGAATACATGGACAATCGCGAAGAGACGCGACAGCGGGTGCGCCGCGCGCCACGTTGCGGCAATTTTCGACCCCGAGCAAGAAGCGGGCGACAGAAGCAGCAGCGGCAGCACCAACTCTCCAATTCATGCCTACCCCAAGCAGGTCTTCATGGCCGGCACAACACCGCATGACGACGAAGACGAACCCGCATACCCACTGGAGGTGGACATGCCGGACCAGACGAAACTTGTCATCACGCGGGACATGGCAATCCAAGCCATGAAACACGTGGACGAAGGCACGTTCCCGCCACCAAACGCACCTCGAGAAGACCACCTGGCAGTCCAGTACTTGCTACGCAAGGAAGGCGAACGAATTCGCGCCGAAAAAGCCGAACTTCTCAGGCAAAAGGGACGCGGATGCATCGAGCGCCAGGCGAGCCGCCCTCTCCTTCACATCCACCACAGAAGTGAACCAGGGAGCACGGCGAACCAGAGCCCGTGTCCCCCACATGGCAGAAGCTGATCGAACAAGGCTCACCCGTAACCTCGACTCGTCCTTCGTCACCGAAGATGAGAATGGGATACCCGTCCCGAAGACGGCGAATGCCGCCCTGATATCAGTCGAGACATACCTCCGGCTCACGCAGCCACCGGAGGGAGACGCGCGCTCCCTTCTCCACAAGCAACAAATTGCCTCCATAAGGGCAATCGAAGAGGCTCTGGCGGCCAAGGGGCCAAACAACAGAGCGACTGAACCAACGACATCGGGCATCCCAGCGGCGCAGCGACAAGCAGTCAAGGACCTCCGTGACGTCCTGACACAGAAGACGGTGGACCGCAGCCGCAAGGAGCTTTCGGCTAGCGTGGCACACGCAAACGACCACGCCGATCGCGACTTCGAGCCGTGTGGCGCAACATGCTTTAGCTTCAACATCCGCGACACCCGCATGCCTAAAGGCTTCAAGTTGACGGCTGGCACACCAAAATACGACGGGAAGCAAGACCCAAAGCTATGGCTCGAGGACTACCTCATCGCTTGCACCTGTCAAGGCGGAACGTCGACTACAGCCATGCAGTACATCCAGCTCATGCTGACAGACTCGGCACGCCGGTGGCTCACAAGACAACCGAAAGACTCTTTCCGAACATGGGAGGAATTCCAGGATAACTTCATCAAAAGTTTCTCAGGAACATTCGCCAGGCCGACGACCTACATCGAGTTGCAGGCCTGCAAGCAAGGGAAGGACGAGTTGCTCCGCTCTTACATCCAGAGGTGGACACTCCTCCGCAATAGCATGGAACCCGTATCAGAGGATCGAGTGATGGACGCCTTCATGCATGGCTTCGCTCGCCCGCGACCTCCGGGAGGAATTCGGTAGGCTCCAGCCGAAGACCACAATAGAACTCATGAAAACAGCCAACCAATGGGCCGAAGGAGAGGACTATGTCCGCGAAACTTCTCCCAAAAAGGAAGGCGAAACAAGCAACTGGCGCGAGGCACGTCAAAAGAAGAAGGCACGTTACACCCACGATTCAATCGAGTTAGTAGCGGCAGGGTACGAAACCCCCCGCGAGGACAAGCGTGACAACAGCCGACAATACGAGCAGAGTCGGCAGCCAAGCTCGAGTCAGTACAACCGTGGCAGCAGCAGCATCGACCACAATGATGGAAGTCAGAAGCGCGAGTGGAAGCGCCCGCTGACCCCAGCAGAGGAACTGATGCAACCCTGTAAGCATCACTCGTTCCGCAACCCCGCAACAGGAAAGTGGGGTTCAAACCACCTGTCGAAGGATTGCCGCAAAGCAAGAAAGATCTACCATGCCATGCAGCAAATCATCGCCCCGGTGCAGGCCATACAAGCGGCACCACAGCTAGCCATCCAGGCAGCACCCGCAAACAACAATCAAGTGCAGGCGGCAGGAGTGTTCCCCCAGCCGCAGCAGCAGCAACAAGGTCCGTCGGCAGCAGCCGACGCGTACCCAGCCGCACGGGGACAGTTGAACATGATCCAGAAAGGACCCCCGTCGAACAGGAGGCAGAAAATCATCACACGCCAAGTACTTCAAGCCATCAACAGCCCGCGCGCGGTACCAGACTACCTGCGCGGGTCGGAGACACCAATCACATTTTCCAGGGCAGATCACCCAGTAGAGGTAGTCCGACCCGGGCACGCCGCACTCGTGATTGAGGCTTTGATCGGCGACTACAGCCTGAAGAAGGTATTGCTGGACGGGGGCAGCGGCATCAACATCATATTCGCCGATACCCTCAGGCGAATGAACAGGTCGACAGAGAAATTGCCGGAATCGGAGACCACCTTCCACGGCATAGTGCCAGGGCAAGCAATCACGCCCATGGGAACAATCACACTCGACGTCATCCTCGGTACACCCGAGCACTTCAGGAAGGAATCGATAGACTTTGAGGTCGTCGACTGGAAGTCACAATACCACGCCATCCTCGGACGCCCAAGCTTTGCCAGGTTCATGGCAGTACCCCACTACGCCTACCTGATGATAAAGTTACCCGGGCCGAAAGGAGTGATCACCGTCCGCGGTGACTTCGGGCTCTCCAATAGCTGCGACCGCGAGTTCGCCAAGATCTCCGAGTTCTTCGGCGTCGAGGAGCACTTCAAGGCCATATCAGCGGACAACGACAAGACCATCTTCCCGGCTCGCAAGAAGCCTGCCAAAGACACAGCATTCAACACGAATGACGACACTGTCACCCACCAAGTTCATCCGACTGACAGCGGAAAGACAGTCAAGGTCTCATCGAGTCTGACTCCCGCATAGGAAGGCGCGCTCGTCGAGTTCCTGCGTGAGAACTGGAAAATCTTTGCATGGCAACCCTCTGACATGCCAGGGATACCCAGGGAACTCGCCGAGCACTCTCTCAAAGTCCACAAGGACGCAAGACCAGTCAAGCAATCCATGCGACACTTCTCAGGACCCAAACGAGACGCGATCACCATGGAAGTCGACAGATTACTGCACGCCAAGTTCATCCGAGAGATCAAGGACTCGGACTGGGTCGCCAACCCGGTTCTAGTTGAGAAAAAGAAGACGAAGAAACTGCGCATGTGCGTTGACTTCACCGCAGTCAACAAATGCTGCCCCAAGGACCACTTCCCGCTACCGCGGATAGACCAGATCATCGACTCGACTGCAGGTTGCGAACGCTTATCTTTCCTGGATGCCTACTGAGGTTATCAACAGATCAGGCTGAAAGTCGAGGACGAAGAGAAGACAACCTTCATCACACCCGACGGCGTCTTTTGCTACCAGACGATGCCGTTCGGGTTAAAGAACGCAGGTGCCACCTACCAGCGGACAATGCAAGCATGCCTCAAGGGGCTAATCGGGCAGATTGTCCAAGTCTACGTCGACGACATTGTCGTCACTACCCGAAAGGAGGATACCCTAGTCGACGACCTCCGCAAGGTCTTCGCTGCGCTGGACGTATATCAGATCAAGCTTAATCCAGAGAAGTGCGTGTTCGGCGTACCAGCCGGAGAGCTACTAGGGTACCTTGTATCCGCAAGAGGAATCGAAGCAAACCCCGAGAAGGTGCAGAACATACTCACAATGCCAGCACCAACCAAGCTCAGGGAGGTGCAACGACTAGCTGGCCGAGTCGCAGCTCTCAGCCGGTTCATTAGTAAGTTGGGAGAGAAAGCCTTACCTTTCTACCAACTGATGAAGAAGGCAGACAAGTTCGAGTGGACACAAGAGGCGCAGGACGCGTTCGACCATCTCAAGAAAACACTGACAACTTCTCCAGTCCTCGTGGCACCACTAGAAAATGAGCCGCTGTACCTATACGTCTCAGCAACGAACAGGGTGGTAAGCACGGTACTCGTGGTCGAACGCGAAGAAGAAGGGCACAGCCACCCGGTGCAGAGGCCCGTCTACTACCTCAGCGAAGTACTCACCCTGTCCAAGCAGAACTACCCTCATTACCAGAAGCTGGCATACGGAGTCTTCATGACCTCCAGGAAGGTCGTCCACTACTTCTCCGAGCACCCGATCACGGTGGTAAGCTCCTCTGGTCTAGCAGACATTCTCACAAACCAGCGCGCGACAGGACGAGTCGCCAAGTGGGTTGTCGAACTAGGACCATGGGGGTTGAAGTATGCTCACCCGAAGTCTATCAAGGCCCAAGTTCTCCCAGAATTCACAACCGAGTGGATAGAAGCCCAGCTACCAAATGTCCCCGACCTGTCCAACGCATGGACAATGTACTTTGATGGCTCGAAGAAATTCAAGTCAGCCGGGGCAGGAGTCGTGCTCATCTCCCCCAAAGGCGACAAGCTCAAATATGTCCTACAGATGGACTTCCCGAAGCCGTCCAACAACGAAGCCGAATACGAGGCCCTGATCCACGGCATGCGGATGGCCAAGAACTGCGGTGCCACGCACCTCATGATCTACGGCGACTCCTATCTGGTGGTACAGCAAACCATGAAGTCCTGCGACGCCATCGCTGACAACATGATCGCCTACAGAGACCTCTACGATCAGATGGAAGGGAACTTCGACGGCTGCGAGCTGCGCCACATTGGCCGTGAAAGCAACGAGGAAGCCGACGTCCTCGCTAACATGGGCTCAGACAGGGTGCCAGTCCCACCCGGCGTCTTCCTCGAGTGCATCACGCAGAGATCCATCAAGACTCAAAGTACAGCAAGCACAACCACACCAAAAAGCGACGCCAACCCATCAAGCCAAGACAAGGTCCCCATGGAGGTCATGCTAGTCGAAGCCACATGGACAGGACCGTACCTGGCATACATATTACATCAGAAGTTGCCAGTAGACCCAGTCGAAGCAAAGCGCATCATCAGGCGCTCCAAAAGTTTCACCGTCATCAACGGAGAACTCTACAAAAGAAGCATCACAGGAATCCTGCAAAGGTGTATAGATCCAGTCGACGGCCAAGCCATCTTATTCGACATCCATGCGGGTATCTGCGGGCATCACGCCAGCAGTCGGGCACTGGTGGCCAAGGCGCTACGCGCCGGATTTTACTGGCTGACAGCCATGCAGGACGCCGAGGAGCTGGTGAAGAAATGCACAGGGTGCCAGGAATTCGCCAACAAGCCGCACGCCCCAGCGTCAGAACTCAAGACAATACCCGCTGAAGAAATGGTGGGCCCGCTGAAGAAATCCTCACCCGGAGGTCACACTCACCTCCTGGTTGCAGTTGAGAAGTTCAAAAAGTGGATCTAAGCCGTGCCCATCACAAGTTCGACTGCATCCACAGCGGTCAACTTCATCAGGTCAATCATATTCAGGTTTGGGGTACCAAACGGGATCATCACCGACAACGGCTCAAACTTCACAGCGGAAGAATTCAAGGACTTCTGCTCAGAGCAGGGGATCAAACTCAACTATGCGTCTGTCTCGCACCCGCAATCCTCAGCATGAAGCCATACAAAGATGATCCTCCACTCGGAGAAATTACAGCTACAACCAACATGACGATGCCAAGCAAGAACACGACGGTAACTACAAAGTATATCACTACTATCTTCAATCAAGGATTCCCAAACTGCATCATCATAAACAACTCAACGCGAAATAGCAAGCACAAGCCAGAGGATCAGGATACAAAGGCATCACTGCCACTCGAAGCTTCATCAACAAGACATATCGTGCCATCACGAATAGACTCCTTCTACAGAGAAACCCCGATGCTTTGACTACAATATTCAAAGAGACCGTCAGCGTGGAGGTAAAACTCAAAGATACTGCAGCAGCAAGAAGCAACATACAGCTCGAAGAGCGTGACCATCTAAGGTCACCAATATTTAGCAAACACATCCAGTCGATGTAGCAAAAGCTTATGTATCAAAAAGACCAGCAGGTTTCAGACGCGCTCTTTCCCTTACCAGGATACCTAATGGGACTAGAAGGTTTTTAATGAGGCGGCTTGCTGGTCAACATTTATAAAGAGAATTTTTTGTCCGTACTCTCCTTGCATAATTTATCATTACAACGAGAAACAAAAAACCCCACTCAATACGCTCGGGGGCTACACATTGTTCAAAAACAAACAAATAGCCCGAACGCTATGAGAATTGCGAAGGCTAAACCTTATGCATATAAAGAACATAAAGCAACCACTCGATATGCTCGGGGACTTCGACTTGATAAAAAAACACGCAGCAGACACTCAGCCATTGCGGAGGATGGATCATAAACAAGGTTTCTATTATTTCATTCTAGCATAAACTCAGAACACACATATTTCACAACAAAGCCCCACTCGAATACACTTGGGGGTTTGATTCGTATATTGTACATCATTTACACCCATACGTGTTGAAGGCCTATGAAAGCAAAAAACTAGGATTCCTCATCCTTCAACGGTAGGTTGGAGTCAATTAGTTGCTTGTGCACTCGACCTATCAACCTTTCAGCAGGAGCAAGAGTTCGCTCCAAATCATCGCTTTTCATCCGAAGCTCCGATCGAGATAAAGAGGAAGAGGCACGCCCAGAGTCTTGAGTCCGCATATACGCAAACGATGCATTGGCACCTAGGATAACCCGTAGGTTCACAACCTCTCGGATTGGCTCAGCAACACGAATAAAGTCGACTAACACATGAATCCTTTGAGGTTGTGGACTTTCAGGGGACAGATAATGATTCACCCGCATAAGAGTTGCCCTGCAACGCTCGAGTAGAATGGCGCCACGCCACACACGATCCTTCGGAGTAGCAAGTATAGTGGCATGATACTTATCAAGCCAGAAGTGATGAGGACCGGTGACAGCGTCCATAGTCGCGCCATCTAGGCGATCGGTTACACGAGCGACATCGGCTTTGGAGTCATCTACAAAAACTACAGGCAGGACAAAGAAATCAGATGAAACGCCTCAAAGTAAACTCACATATACGCAAAAAAATCTGTCGACAAGTTGAATACCTTCAAGCTGCATGTTCGAGTCATTTATCTCCCTGAGAATATACACTTCCCTTTGAGTGGAGAGGGAAGGCCTCTCCTTAAGAATTTTTTTCCAGCATGAGCTGCTTTTAACTCCTGCTCCAGACGAACAACCTTCTTCTTCGCATAATCCAGAACCTTGGCATCATTCTTCAATTGGCCAGATGATCAGCGAGCATCATCCCCTAGACGAATAGCCTTCTAGGAAGCAGAATCGCTCGACTAAGACACAATCATAAAATCTCAGAGGAGAGAAGCAGAATACAATGGGAACATAAACACACAACAAGGACTCGAAAAAGCTATATTTCCAAAATACGGTCATAGTGGCAGAGTGCACATCACATATTACAAAATAACAAAAAAGTCAAAGAAAAGCACTGCCTAAGACTAGGCAGCGGACTCGGACCCATCCTTATGGGCAGCGGCAACTGCTGCCGATCGACGCTCCATAGTCGCGATGCTAGTCTCAGCAAGAAGAGACGCGCGCGACCCCAGATTCTTCAAACTTGAAAGTTTCCCATCTGACTTCTTAGGGAAGTCAGACAAGATGGACTCATAGTCGGCAGCCACACCATGACCTAGAAGAAGCTTGAGAGTGGATTCTGAGCCGCGTACCATCAGCTCCTGCGCAAAGGCCTTCAAAGTCTTCGACTTTGGGCCGAGTTGCGCAGCAAACTCGGCGATAGTCGACGGAGCTTCGGCAGACAGCAGCACCTCCTTGAAAATAGCACCAAGGGTCTGGATCGAAGTATCCAAAGAACCCTTGGCACACTGGATGGCCACGCCAACTTGGTCGACGGCTTGATCAAGTAACAAGGTGCCACTCGTCCCATCACCGGAGCCTGAGGAAGAGCCTACAAAGTAAAAGCAAACACCGAAGAAAGTGAGTTGAGGAGGAAAAAGGAAAATACCTATACAAGACACAAAATTGTCCTTACAATCAAGTGAATGCATGAAGCCAAGCAGTCGTTTGGCACGCTCTTCCTAGGAAGCAAGCGCAGCAACGTGAGCCTCGTCGAGCTCTTTCTTGTCAATCGGCTGCTGAGAAGAGAGAGCCTTCTCCGCATCAGCCAGTCGGGTTGCAAGAGCATCCTTGTCCCCTAGACAAAAAAGACATCAGTCCCAGAGCAAACAGTGTCAGAGAGAAAAACACATCCAAAGGGAAACAAGAACTTACGGCTCAGCTCATCCAATCGAGAGCGGAGGGCACCTCGCTCCTCCTCCGACTGCGCAAAAGCCTGGCCAAAGGCAGCAAGGCCACTCACGACAGGCTACAAAAAAAACACCCATCATACACGAAGCTCATAATCAAGGAAAATACACGAAAGACACAAGGAAAAGGACTAACATGTTCTAGCCATGATGGTGCTGCAGAAGAGGAGGGTGCGGTAGTCGACGCAGCGGTAGTCGGCGTCGGAATCTCAGGTACATGACCGGTAGTCAAAACAGGAATGACTGTTGTTCCCATAACAGGAGTAGAAGTGGCAGTCGTTGCCGGCGCAGCCGAAGGGCTGAGAACCCGGTCGTCGCTAAGAATAAAAAGACAACAGAAAGAGGAAAACCAAATGAGCGACATAAGCAAAAAAAGCAGATGAGGCAAATTGTCCTTCAGTCAAAAGAGGTTACCTCTACTCGTCCTTGTCAGACAAAAGATCGTCATCCAAAAGAGGACCTCCAAAGCCAAACTGGCGAGTGGAGGACGGTGGCGATCACTCAGCCAGAGGTGGCACAATCTTTCCCATGCGATGATGCGCCAGAGTCCGCCATATCCTCATCCTCACCCGCATGTTGCAGACGATGGCGCTTGAGGATAGGCTCAGCGGCAGACTCAGCCTCTTTCTGCCCTACACCTTTTCCATCCACTTCGGTTTTCTCCGAAGAAGAAGAATCGGCGTCAGGCAATGAGTCCATAGACTTCTCCCCTTCCTTCAGCACAGCCGTCTCCTCGACACGACCAGCTTCAGGAAGAGGAGGGAGCGAAGACACAGTCGAATGCCCCTGCAAAAGGTAAAGCAAAAGAGGAACGAGTGAGCATAAATAACAAGTACCACTCGATAAAAGCATATATACACAGACAAAGAAATACATACTTCAGGAAGAGGATCCTCCAAGCAAAAGGAGCGGTGGAGAATCTGTAGTCGATAACATCATCAGCTTTGAAGCTGGTTATCGACTTTACAAGGGTGTCATCGCTCCACATCGCTCATCCGAGTGACATCGTGTGCGCCCTCGTACCCCCACATCAGGTGAGCACGCTGCTGGAGGGGGCACACACGACACTTTAGGACGGTGGAGATCAGCTGAATACCCGAGACGGTACTCAGCAACCTTTCAACCTTCTTCAAAAGGGGGGCAGCCTCTTGCTATTCGGCTGGCGAGAGATCATGCCCCCACGCCTTCGTCTTCTCAGGGGTGGCTCCAGTCGAAAAGGCAGGGAGGACCACCTGACACACAGGGACGTAGAACCACTTGGTCCTCCACCCTTGAGCAGGGTCGACTGCTTTCAAACTGAAGTATATGTAGCTACTCTTGACCTGGAAGCCGACGCCGCCGACCAGGTTCACACGGCCGTTGCGGGCCATGGGACGCACTAGGAAGATGGACTTCCAAAGTGCCCAGCTGGGGATATCCCCAAGAAGCACTCGCACATCACCATAAATCAGGCAATGTGCAAGATACCATTGGGGACCAGATCATGGATCTGTATCCCATAGGCGTACAACAGCCCGCGCACAAAATTGTGCAACAGGAAGCCAAAACAACGGGGGAGGAAATCAGCGAAACATACCCGCTCGCCGAGGAGTGGCGCGGGGAGGTTCTCCTTTCCCGGAGCACGGACGACACGCTCCTCGGCTTGAGGAAGCATACCGTCTTTACGGAGGAGCGCCAGCCTTTTCTCCGTCATAATCGATGAAGAACAGCCGCGAGACTCCTTCTTGAGAGCGGCGGGGACGGTGGCGGCAAACGGCTCCTTCCTCTTTTTACCGGTCGCGGCCGCGGCAGCGGATGCAGATGATGCAGAACTTCTCTTGGGTGCCATGGCAGGAATGGTTGCAGCCGCGTGCAAAGAAGAAGATTGGATGCAAGAGCGGGAGCAGAGTAGACGCACGCGCAAGGAAGAAGATGAAGCAAAGGAAGGCAAGGGAAAAATGGCATGGTAAATTAATCCACAGCGGAGGAACCCATATTTACAGTAAGAAAAGAATTCATCACAACCGTCCGAGCAAAACTACCACGACACGTTGCGTAATCGGAGGGCAATCGACACAGGCCACGTCGCCCACTTCGTGCGCAAACCAAGGAGACCATCATCACGGCTGTAAAAATCTCGCCACGTCATGTTAAATAAGAACTGAACCGGCGTCCACCACGGTCAAAGGGATGGGCCCACCATGTCACGTACCATCAAAGTGCTATTCGCACGCCAAGAGTGTCACGTATGACATCATTCGCCTGGCAGACGAACCAAACGCATAAAAACAAAGGGCAGTGTTATCTCCTACTGGACAAAAGGAGAATCCACAATTCAAATGACTAGCGACTGAAGGCAACATCAAATCACACATACATAAAAGGGTCTAGTGGAAACTCCCATTGGGAGAAAGTAAATGTGTTCGACTCGCACAAAAAAAATGAGATTCTCCTCTACTACAAGCAATAAAGCACAATCTCGGGGGCTACTCCCATCGGGAGCTCTGTCGTGCACCCAATCGAATCAAAAGCATACATTTAGTTGCTAAAACGACAAAAATCATCATTCGAAAGCACAAAAACATAAAGATTCCCGTGTAAAAATCAGTCTATGATGTCTCGGATGCTACATACAGAAAATGCAAAGGTAAGACCCATCGATTAGTCGAAACGGGCCGAGGATCACTCCAGCAGTGTTGAAATCGTTGATTTTTCCGTATCAACAGATATGATGGAAATCCCGACGGACGCGCTGGGTAGCAAATTGAAACTGCAGAACGATATAATTAAGTCCGTCGACTGGCCTGAGACGAGTCTGTCCAGTATTTTTTAGGCTCGAGCCCAAGGACTCAAAACCTGATTGAAGGCTCGTAAGGTTTTTCCCAAGTGCAGTTAACTGGTCTCGACTCATAGAATAAACCCAGGCCTACTCAGTCGAAATCCTTTGGTATAATTCAATGTCAAAAGACAAAACGCAAAGATATCTTATCAAAAGCATAAACATGAGACGTGCACTATGAAGTGAGTCCCATGACCGATTCTCTGAATTAGCCAAGCACTCGGGCGCTAATGACGAGGTTATACCAAACGGGCACTCCTTCGTGTGGGTACCCGGTGCATGTAATTATTAAAGCCCAATTGTCAATAGACTGAAGAAGCCCAACAAGCGAAGCCCAAGTCCAAAACTTCTACCATAGATAAACATGGTCGGTCATACTTCCCATATCTGTTATCCTAGTCGGTAACCGCCCGAGACATGTACCTCTATATAAAGGACAAGAGGGTGGCCGATCAAGGATACGCCCAATCAGAACCACCATACCCTAGCAAGATCAACGTCTTGCTAGACCCTTGTACTCGCCACATATTCACAATCAATAACAGACATGCAGGATGTAGGGGTGTTACCTCAGTCGAGCGCCCTGAACCTAGGTAAACCCCGCTTGTCAGCCGACAAATCGACCAACACTACGCGTTCTATACCTCATAACTCTCACCCTAGGCTAGAAACCATGGATATTGATGGGGACACCCCTCGTCACATGCCTTGGCAAGACGAGCCGCAGAATCTGCGATGCCTCTGAAAGCCAAAGGTTTCCACACCATTCGCCAAAAGAAGCTTCTTAGTCGGCTTCCACACCTTTCGCCAAAAGAAGCTTCAAACTAGCCTCCGATCCGCGTACTATCAAGTCGCGCACCCACTCCTTCAGAGTTGTCGAGTCAGGACCCAACACATCAGAAAACTCTTCGGCAGTCGTCGGGATATAAGTCCACGGCAGGGCCTCAGCGAAAATAGCACCAAGCGTTCGAAGAGATAAATCCAAGGAACACTTGGTGCGCCCGAGAACCTTGCTTAGTTCCGCAATGGTACGCTCGAGTGACAAAACACCACTCGCGTTACTAGCATGAACGCACGAAGAAGAGCCTAGACAAGATAAACAAGGAAGGGATCTAAGGACTAAAAAGAACAAGCAAACAACATTCGCAGAGCATGAAACTCCCATACAGTCACTGCCTGTACAAGCCCAAGCAGTTGCTTAGCATGCTCCTCTTCTCGACTGGCGGAAGAACGGCTGGTTATCTCCAGCACCTCATCTGCGCGCAGTCGCTAATCATGGAGTTGCTATTCCAGAACAGCCAGTCGCCCTTCTAGGGCGATTTTCTCTTCTACAATAGCCATATCACACAGAATTACAAAAACCTCAAACGCTTAGATAAAAAATAAGCAAAAGCAGAAATGCTTATGAATGATTCGTTCCAGATCAGAACAAAGGGCAACTCGTTCCTCCTCTACTTGCACAAAAGCCCGGCAAACAACGAAGGTCCTTCAAGAACAGTATTGCGGTCGCAACGGAGCTCTGGGTGAATATTGCCCGCCCGTATGAGCCGGGTTGTGAATATTTATAGGTCGGGGTCTTTACTGAAAAACCACAGTACTACACTACAACAATTTGAAAAAATCAGCAAGTGACTATAATTTGAATTCACTAGTCGTGTTGAGTTGCCAGACCACTTACAGAAGGCTACGAAGAAGAAACTGACGCATATTAAACCAAAAAATCAATCCACGCGAAAGGAATAACTCGTAAAGTAAAACTTACGTCGTCAACCCAGGAGGAAGAGGATGGGGGTGACAGAACAGCAGCAGAGGCAGAAGCAAAACCCACATTTTTTCCCTCCTCGGGAGGAGAGGTGGGAATTTTCCTAACAAAAGAACTGTCCATACCATTAGCAAATTGTACATAAAGAAGACAAGAACAAAGACAGGAAACAGGAAACATAGTCAATATGAACATACTTATCTACATCGCCAGCGGATAACGCAGCCGCAACAACCAATGGCTGAAGAGTTGGAGGTGGAGCAATGCCAGTAGCCTCGACAGCCTTAGCGCGGTGCAGGCGGCGACGTTTGACTACAGGATCAGTCGAAGGTTCCTCCGCCTCCTGATAGAAAGATGTTTTTTCCACAACACCCTCCTGGGAAGCAGAAAAGCCAGCTGAAGAAAGAGGGACATCGGCTGTTTCCAAATCAGCACTCGGACCGTCTCTACAGACGCTCCATGCTCAGGAAGGGGAGGTAGAGATGAAGCAGTCAAATGTCCCTGATCATATGAGATGACAACTACGTCAAACACATAACTTTATATACGGCATAAAAGTTATATTCGAGAAACGAAACACAAAAGAAGTGCAAAAAATACCTCGGGAAGCGGAGTCCCAAGGCTATAAGGAACGATGGTGAAGTCAAAAGAAGCAATATCTGTCGGCTGAATCCTGGTAATATGCTTAACATGACCATGAAACACATGATTGGTTAATTCGCCTCGCTCACGCGAGTGACGTCAAGAGGGCCCTCGTACCGCCATAAGGGATGTACACGTTGTCGCATAGGCCAAACTCGACGCTTCACAAAGGTGCTTATCAGTTGAATTCATGTGACAGTCTTAAGCAGATCCTGGACTCTAGTCATAAGAAGAGAGGCTTCCTTCTCCTCCTCAGTCGACAAAATATGCTGCCATGACTTTGACTCCACAGGAGGTGTGCCAGTCGAGAAAAAGGGCCTTATATCTTGATCGACTGTCACATAAAACCACTTCTTTCTCCATTTTTGGGCAGGCTCCACCGGCATCAAATCAAAATACGGACAGTCGTCACGTACATAGATACAAAAACCTCCAGTCGGAAAGGGACGTCCGTCACAATGCATGAAACACACTCGAAAGATATGTTTCCAGAGAGCCCAGCTGGGAGAAACTCCTAGGAAACAATCGCATAAAACTATAAAGCGGGCAATATGCAAAATGCCCTCGAGAGTGAGGTCATGCATCTGTACTCCGTAGGAAGAGAGAAGGCCTCGCAAAAAATCATGAAGAGGAGAACCGAAACCACGGGGAAGAAAATTGGCGAAACACACCCGTTCACCGGGAAGAGGCTCGGGGAGTACCTCTCGGTGGGCAGGAACACGAGTGGCAACCACGTCTGATGGAGAAACTATCCTGGCTTGACGAAACGCCGCTAGCTTATCTTCTGTGACGAGGGATTTCACCCAATCCCTAGTCGTCTTCTTAACAACGGAAACAGTAGTAGCAGAAGTCGAGGAAGGAGCGACCTCCTTCTCCTTGCCGGTCAGGGCAGCAGCCGCAGAAACAGACGCAACAGAGCTTTTCTTGGGAGCCATGGCAAGGAGGATGTAGAAGCGAAAGCAGAGCAAATACGCGCGCAAGGAAGAAGACGATGTAGAGAAGGGAAAAGCAAATGGCAGGGTAAAGTAATCCACGGCGGAGAACCTCGTATTTACCATAACAACGGAGTTCATCACAGCCGTCCGAGCAAAACTACCACGTCACGTGGCGCAATCGGAGGGCAATCCTCGCAGGCCACACCGTCCACTACGCGCAGAAAACGAGGAAAACATCATCACGCCTGCAAAAATCTCGTCACGTCAGGTCAAATCAGAACTGAATCAGCGTCCGCTGCGGTCAAAGAGGTGGACCCACCATAGCTAGTCCCGTCAAAATATTGTTCACACGCCAAGGACGTCACGCATGACATCATTCACCTGGCAGACGAACCAAGCGCATAAAAACAAAAGTCAATGTTATTTCCGACTGGACAGAAGCAGAATCTACAAATCAAAAGCCTTACGACTGAAGGCAAAGTCAAACCATACACACACAAAAATGGCCGAGTGGAACTCCCATCGGGAGAGAGGAAAATATCTTTGACTATCATAAAAACAAAAATTGAGATTGTCCTCTATTACAAGCAATAAAGCACAATCTCGGGGCTACTCCCATCGGGAGCACTATCGTGCACCCGATAGAATCCAAAAACAAAAACCATAAATGCTATCAGTAAAAAAAAATAGACTAAGCCTCAGTCAAACACACAAAGTCATATAGCTTCCCAGTAAGACTCGGTCTATGATGTCTCGGGTGCTGCATACATAAACTGCAAAGGTAAGACCCATCAATCAGTCGAATAGGGCCAAGGACCACTCCGGCAGTGTTAAGTCCTTGAAATTTCCGTATCAACAGATGCGATGGAAAGCCCGGCGGACGCGCTGTGAAGCAAAATTGAAACTGTAGACCGATATCACTAAGCCCATCGACTAGACTGAGGCGAGTCTGTCCAGTATGTTCCAGGCTCGAGCCCAAGGACTCGAAACCTGACTGAAGACTAGTAAAGTTTTGCCCAAGTGCAGTTAACTGGTCTCGACTCATCGAATAAACCCAGGCCTACTCAAGCAAAATCGTTTGGCATAATTCATAGTCGAAAGACAAAACGCAAAGATATCTTATCAAAAGCATAAAACATGAGCCATGCACTATGAAGTGAGTCCATGACTGATTCTCCGAATTAGCCAAGCACTCAGGGGCTAATGACGAGGTTATACCAAATGGGTACCCCTTCGAGTGGGTACCTAATGCACGTGATGACTAAAGCCCAATTGTCAATAGACCGAAGAAGCCCAACAAGCGAAGCCCAAGTCGAGGATTGTTCCATAGATAGACATAGTCGGTTATACTTTACATATCTGTAATCCTAGTCAGTTACCACCCGAGACATGAATCCCTATATAAAGGACAGGTTGGTGGCCGATCAAGGACGCGCCCAATCAGAACCACCAAACCCTAGCAAGATCGACGTCTTGCTAGACCCTTGTACTCACCACATATTCCCAATCAATAACAGACAAGCAGGAAGTAGGGGTGTTACCTCAGTCGAGGGCCCTGAACCTGGGTAATTCCCGCTTGTTAGCGGACGAATCTACCAACACTACGCGTTCTCTACCTCATAACCCTCACCCTAGGCTAGCAACCATGGGTATTGATGGAGACACCCCTCGTCACCTGACATATACAAAACACACACATGCCCTCCGGTCATACCCCGGCAGGTCTACGTCGCGTTTAGTGTGGAAACATCAACACCATCAAGCAGTCGAAGGCCAACGAAATTTCCTTGCACAGTCACATTGCCGGACGGCACAACCAATCTAACTATCACAGCCGAGATGGCGGCAAACATAACGGAAGTCATCGATGATTTCACAATGATGCCAGCAGACGCAACACCGGACGAACTAATGGCCTACAATTACTTCAACTGGCAAGAAACGCTGCGTCTAAACCAGTACGGAGCAGCACTCGAAGAAACAAGGAAGCAGACAAGCATATAAAGCACACGCAGGCAGCCATTATCTCGTAGCTATATAGGGGCAACAGAAGGAAGACGCAGATCCAGATTCGCCAGAATCCAAGTAGAAGAAAGATCGGAGGTCATCGATGTCGGCCCAGGCCTCGCACGCGGGCTGATTAGACGGAACGACTAAGGACCAAGCCTCGCCACCTGGCGTGACCCTCAAGAGACAATCCCCTCGAGGGCATGAAGGGGAAGCGAGGGCCTCACGCGGACCCTCGCTTCAGGAGACCCTCCCGAGGGGCCAGTGCGCCTGGAGGGAAGTCAACAGAAATCCCCCCTCGGACCTCCCCAGGCTTGAGGGGAAATGTCGCGGCCAAGGAATCACGACGAGACGCACATGGCCTCTGCCATGCCCACGTGGTGACGCAAGCACCCCCGTTGCCGTTTTGGTGATAAAGGAGTCAATAAAGTTGCGCTGCCTGCGGCAGGACTGCCAAGACCTTCCACTCTGGTGATATAGCAGGTGGACGGCGCAACCCTCCAAATGAAAACGTCATCGCGGGCTCCACCTCAGAGACTGCCCTCCCTGCGGACAGTACAGCGCGGTCGGCCGCCTGTCGGCCACCGCGCCCACCTTTACCAGTGATGGACCGCGTCCATGGACGAAGGGGCAGCGGTGGACTCCCGCCCCACCGTGCCACTGCCATGTGGGAACCACCTTGAAAGCTTAGGGGAAGAAGAGCGCCGGAGGCGCCTATAAAAGCACCAAGACCTCCATTGTAGCAGAGGTCGGCCAATTGGTTGTAGCCGCGCTTGTGAACCCTAGCAATCCCGAGTAGGATAGCCTCTGGCTGGAGAAGGAAGAAGGCCATCGCTTCCCTCCCCAGGCAAGAATTTCCTCAAGGGGGCCTCCGGCAAGCTCCGCTGTACTGTAATCACCATAATCCCATATAAACAAGCATGAGTAGCGGTCTTACCTCCTCACGAGGGCCGTGAACCTGGGTACGGGCCGGTGTCTATCTCTGTCGTGGGTGTTTCGGCTTCTGGCCCGGCGAGCATCGTTGCCGCGTCCCTCGAGGGTCCTGACCTCCGCGTTCAATCCCCTTCATGAACTACACTTCACGAAGTGACTACCCCCACTTCTTGGGAGGAATAACCCGACTTTTGGCGCGCCAGGTAGGGGATTGAGGTGCGTCAACGACCTTCGAGCCGTCTCCGCGCCATGGCGAACACCCGCGCTACCCACGCCGCCCGCGTCAGCCGACGCGCACCTGAAGGAGCCCGCGCCCCGCCAGGCGCCACGGCAACACGCACACGACGGGGCCGACCCCGCCATGAAGAGCGCGCCCCCTCGGGCCCTCATGCGTAGGAGCCCGAGCACAACTCCGAGCACGAGGAGGACGTGCAGTCGTCGCACCCGACGCAGCGCCCGAGCGGCTCCGGTCCTGGCCGGACGGACCCTGCGCCTCACACCGCGCTCCTCATGGCGCAGGAGCTTCTCCGCTACCAACCCACCGCTGAGGCCCACGAGCAGTGGCTCCAGTGCCTCAACCACCTCGTCGGCATCGCCACGACGCTCCCTGCTCCATCGCAGTCCAACATGCACCCCTCTCTCGCGGGCACGGTCGCAACAAACGCGCCTCCGCCCCCGCCAGGACCTGCACAGGCTGCGACGTAGAGGGCTGCCTCGCACGCGTCCTCGTCGCACGATTGCTTGATCGTGCAGCGCACCGCGACGACGCTCGTGTGGGGATGGAGCTCCAGCGCAACCGCCAGAAAAGGACCGTGGAGGAGATCGGCCAGGCGGGCCAGCAGAACCGCAGCGCGCTGTAGCACGGGGTCGCCACGTACGCCACTGGCTGCATGGCGTTCACCAGCTCCCTGCGTCGCATGGTCTGACCCCCGAAGTTCAAGCCGGCTCTCCCTAAAGGCTACGACGGTTCCATCTGACGTGGGGCTGCCTTGCGGATAGCCCACGATGATGCTACCTGGGCCACGCCAAGGATGGAAAGGCCCGTAGAAGGCCCACTCGGGGTACCTCGTATCCTAGTCCAACTCGGTTAGGTCTTGTGACCTACCGTATCTGTACCAATCACCCGAGACCTGGCTACCTATAAAGCCAGGAGGGTTGCCCATCCTAGAGGACACGCTGATAACGACTACGACAAACCCTAGCGAGATCGCAATCTCGCCATTGTAATCGCTACTCGCATCAATAACCAGACAAGCAGGAGTAGGGTGTTATCCTCCGGGAGCCTGAACCTGGGTAAACCTCGCTTGTCAGCCGTCTTGATCTCCTTGCACTCATCGCTCTCCCCATCAATCAACCCGGGGTGCACAACCCTGGGACTTGTCGAGTTAACACCTCGTCAATTGGCGCTGTCTGTGGGAAGGTCAACAAGTGCTAGGATCATGGTCGCACCGGCCCCATCCGCAATGAAGATCGGCGCATCCGCCATCAGGGAGTCGATCCGATTCAGCTCCTTCGAGTACGTCATCCACTCGCCACCGCATCAGTCGGCGTACGCCGATCTGGACAAAGGTATACACATCACCTTCGGCTCCATATTCTGCTGCATAGATAGTCGTGGCATACTCAGGTCTACGACTACTACGCTACGCGCGACGGCGTCACCAAAATCGCCAACCATCGCGCTCGCTGGACCCGCCAAGATCGCATCTGCCGCACCCGCGGAGATCGCGCTCGCTGAACCCGCTAAGATCGCATCTGCCGCACCCGCGGAGATCGCGACCGCCGAACCCGCGAAGATCGCATCTGCCGCCCCCGCGGAGATCGCGACCGCCGAACCCGCGAAGATCGCATCTGCCGCACCCGCAGGGGTAGCGCCAGCCGCACTCGCGAAGAGAACATCTACATCGACAATCTCGGCAACGGCCGCGCGAATCGAATCTGCTACCTCAACTTCGGTCGTGCGGTCGATCAAGTCAAGATCCACCTCCAACGTCGCACCCGCACGGGAGACCAGTGGCCCGCGTCCGACAGCTATGTCACGCGCCCCCTCGTCTTCGTGGAGATCTCAAGTCTACCCCAAGCCAATCGCACTCGCCCCAGCGAGCGTGAATACATGGACAATCGCAAAGAGACGCGACAGCGGGTGCGCCGCGCGCCACGTTGCGGCAATTTTCGACCCCGAGCAAGAAGCGGGCGACAGAAGCAGCAGCGGCAGCACCAACTCTCCAATTCATGCCTACCCCAAGCAGGTCTTCATGGCCGGCACAACACCGCATGACGACGAAGACGAACCCGCATACCCACTGGAGGTGGACATGCCGGACCAGACGAAACTTGTCATCACGCGGGACATGGCAATCCAAGCCATGAAACACGTGGACGAAGGCACGTTCCCGCCACCAAACGCACCTCGAGAAGACCACCTGGCGGTCCAGTACTTGCTACGCAAGGAAGGCGAACGAATTCGCGCCGAAAAAGCCGAACTTCTCAGGCGCAAAAGGGACGCGGATGCATCGAGCGCCAGGCGAGCCGCCCTCTCCTTCACATCCACCACAGAAGTGAACCAGGGAGCACGGCGAACCAGAGCCCGTGTCCCCCACATGGCAGAAGCTGATCGAACAAGGCTCACCCGTAACCTCGACTCGTCCTTCGTCACCGAAGATGAGAATGGGATACCCGTCCCGAAGACGGCGAATGCCGCCCTGATATCAGTCGAGACATACCTCCGGCTCACGCAGCCACCGGAGGGAGACGCGCGCTCCCTTCTCCACAAGCAACAAATTGCCTCCATAAGGGCAATCGAAGAGGCTCTGGCGGCCAAGGGGCCAAACAACAGAGCGACTGAACCAACGACATCGGGCATCCCAGCGGCGCAGCGACAAGCAGTCAAGGACCTCCGTGACGTCCTGACACAGAAGACGGTGGACCGCAGCCGCAAGGAGCTTTCGGCTAGCGTGGCACACGCAAACGACCACGCCGATCGCGACTTCGAGCCGTGTGGCGCAACATGCTTTAGCTTCAACATCCGCGACACCCGCATGCCTAAAGGCTTCAAGTTGACGGCTGGCACACCAAAATACGACGGGAAGCAAGACCCAAAGCTATGGCTCGAGGACTACCTCATCGCTTGCACCTGTCAAGGCGGAACGTCGACTATAGCCATGCAGTACATCCAGCTCATGCTGACAGACTCGGCACGCCGGTGGCTCACAAGCCAACCCAAAGACTCTTTCCGAACATGGGAGGAATTCCAGGATAACTTCATCAAAAGTTTCTCAGGAACATTCGCCAGGCCGACGACCTACATCGAGTTGCAGGCCTGCAAGCAAGGGAAGGACGAGTCGCTCCGCTCTTACATCCAGAGGTGGACACTCCTCCGCAATAGCATGGAACCCGTATCAGAGGATCGAGTGATGGACGCCTTCATGCATGGCTTCGCTCGCCCGCGACCTCCGGGAGGAATTCGGTAGGCTCCAGCCGAAGACCACAATAGAACTCATGAAAACAGCCAACCAATGGGCCGAAGGAGAGGACTATGTCCGCGAAACTTCTCCCAAAAAGGAAGGCGAAACAAGCAACTGGCGCGAGGCACGTCAAAAGAAGAAGGCACGTTACACCCACGATTCAATCGAGTTAGTAGCGGCAGGGTACGAAACCCCCCGCGAGGACAAGCGTGACAACAGCCGACAATACGAGCAGAGTCGGCAGCCAAGCTCGAGTCAGTACAACCGTGGCAGCAGCAGCATCGACCACAATGATGGAAGTCAGAAGCGCGAGTGGAAGCGCCCGCTGACCCCAGCAGAGGAACTGATGCAACCCTGTAAGCATCACTCGTTCCGCAACCCCGCAACAGGAAAGTGGGGTTCAAACCACCTGTCGAAGGATTGCCGCAAAGCAAGAAAGATCTACCATGCCATGCAGCAAATCATCGCCCCGGTGCAGGCCATACAAGCGGCACCACAGCTAGCCATCCAGGCAGCACCCGCAAACAACAATCAAGTGCAGGCGGCAGGAGTGTTCCCCCAGCCGCAGCAGCAGCAACAAGGTCCGTCGGCAGCAGCCGACGCGTACCCAGCCGCACGGGGACAGTTGAACATGATCCAGAAAGGACCCCCGTCGAACAGGAGGCAGAAAATCATCACACGCCAAGTACTTCAAGCCATCAACAGCCCGCGCGCGGTACCAGACTACCTGCGCGGGTCGGAGACACCAATCACATTTTCCAGGGCAGATCACCCAGCAGAGGTAGTCCGACCCGGGCACGCCGCACTCGTGATTGAGGCTTTGATCGGCGACTACAGCCTGAAGAAGGTATTGCTGGACGGGGGCAGCGGCATCAACATCATATTCGCCGATACCCTCAGGCGAATGAACAGGTCGACAGAGAAATTGCCGGAATCGGAGACCACCTTCCACGGCATAGTACCAGGGCAAGCAATCACGCCCATGGGAACAATCACACTCGACGTCATCCTCGGTACACCCGAGCACTTCAGGAAGGAATCGGTAGACTTTGAGGTCGTCGACTGGAAGTCACAATACCACGCCATCCTCGGACGCCCAAGCTTTGCCAGGTTCATGGCAGTACCCCACTACGCCTACCTGATGATAAAGTTACCTGGGCCGAAAGGAGTGATCACCGTCCGCGGTGACTTCGGGCTCTCCAATAGCTGCGACCGCGAGTTCGCCAAGATCTCCGAGTTCTTCGGCGTCGAGGAGCACTTCAAGGCCATATCAGCGGAAAACGACAAGACCATCTTCCCGGCTCGCAAGAAGCCTGCCAAAGACACAGCATTCAACACGAATGACGACACTGTCACCCACCAAGTTCATCCGACTGACAGCGGAAAGACAGTCAAGGTCTCATCGAGTCTGACTCGCGCATAGGAAGGCGCGCTCGTCGAGTTCCTGCGTGAGAACTGGAAAATCTTTGCATGGCAACCCTCTGACATGCCAGGGATACCCAGGGAACTCGCCGAGCACTCTCTCAAAGTCCACAAGGACGCAAGACCAGTCAAGCAATCCATGCGACGCTTCTCAGGACCCAAACGAGACGCGATCACCATGGAAGTCGACAGATTACTGCACGCCAAGTTCATCCGAGAGATCAAGGACTCGGACTGGGTCGCCAACCCGGTTCTAGTTGAGAAAAAGAAGACGAAGAAACTGCGCATGTGCGTTGACTTCACCGCAGTCAACAAATGCTGCCCCAAGGACCACTTCCCGCTACCGCGGATAGACCAGATCATCGACTCGACTGCAGGTTGCGAACGCTTATCTTTCCTGGATGCCTACTGAGGTTATCAACAGATCAGGCTGAAAGTCGAGGACGAAGAGAAGACAACCTTCATCACACCCGACGGCGTCTTTTGCTACCAGACGATGCCGTTCGGGTTAAAGAACGCAGGTGCCACCTACCAGCGGACAATGCAAGCATGCCTCAAGGGGCTAATCGGGCAGATTGTCCAAGTCTACGTCGACGACATTGTCGTCACTACCCGAAAGGAGGATACCCTAGTCGACGACCTCCGCAAGGTCTTCGCTGCGCTGGACGTATATCAGATCAAGCTTAATCCAGAGAAGTGCGTGTTCGGCCTACCAGCCAGAGAGCTACTAGGGTACCTTGTATCCGCAAGAGGAATCGAAGCAAACCCCGAGAAGGTGTAGAACATACTCACAATGCCAGCACCAACCAAGCTCAGGGAGGTGCAACGACTAGCTGGCCGAGTCGCAGCTCTCAGCCGGTTCATTAGTAAGTTGGGAGAGAAAGCCTTACCTTTCTACCAACTGATGAAGAAGGCAGACAAGTTCGAGTGGACACAAGAGGCGCAGGACGCGTTCGACCATCTCAAGAAAACACTGACAACTTCTCCAGTCCTCGTGGCACCACTAGAAAATGAGCCGCTGTACCTATACGTCTCAGCAACGAACAGGGTGGTAAGCACGGTACTCGTGGTCGAACGCGAAGAAGAAGGGCACAGCCACCCGGTGCAGAGGCCCGTCTACTACCTCAGCGAAGTACTCACCCTGTCCAAGCAGAACTACCCTCATTACCAGAAGCTGGCATACGGAGTCTTCATGACCTCCAGGAAGGTCGTCCACTACTTCTCCGAGCACCCGATCACGGTGGTAAGCTCCTCTGGTCTAGCAGACATTCTCACAAACCAGCGCGCGACAGGACGAGTCGCCAAGTGGGTTGTCGAACTAGGACCATGGGGGCTGAAGTATGCTCACCCGAAGTCTATCAAGGCCCAAGTTCTCCCAGAATTCACAACCGAGTGGATAGAAGCCCAGCTACCAAATGTCCCCGACCTGTCCAACGCATGGACAATGTACTTTGATGGCTCGAAGAAATTCAAGTCAGCCGGGGCAGGAGTCGTGCTCATCTCCCCCAAAGGCGACAAGCTCAAATATGTCCTACAGATGGACTTCCCGAAGCCGTCCAACAACGAAGCCGAATACGAGGCCCTGATCCACGGCATGCGGATGGCCAAGAACTGCGGTGCCACGCACCTCATGATCTACGGCGACTCCTATCTGGTGGTACAGCAAACCATGAAGTCCTGCGACGCCATCGCTGACAACATGATCGCCTACAGAGACCTCTACAATCAGATGGAAGGGAATTTCGACGGCTGCGAGCTGCGCCACATTGGCCGTGAAAGCAACGAGGAAGCCGACGTCCTCGCTAACATGGGCTCAGACAGGGTGCCAGTCCCACCCGGCGTCTTCCTCGAGTGCATCACGCAGAGATCCATCAAGACTCAAAGTACAGCAAGCACAACCACACCAAAAAGCGACGCCAACCCATCAAGCCAAGACAAGGTCCCCATGGAGGTCATGCTAGTCGAAGCCACATGGACAGGACCGTACCTGGCATACATATTACATCAGAAGTTGCCAGTAGACCCAGTCGAAGCAAAGCGCATCATCAGGCGCTCCAAAAGTTTCACCGTCATCAACGGAGAACTCTACAAAAGAAGCATCACAGGAATCCTGCAAAGGTGTATAGATCCAGTCGACGGCCAAGCCATCTTATTCGACATCCATGCGGGTATCTGCGGGCATCACGCCAGCAGTCGGGCACTGGTGGCCAAGGCGCTACGCGCCGGATTTTACTGGCTGACAGCCATGCAGGACGCCGAGGAGCTGGTGAAGAAATGCACAGGGTGCCAGGAATTCGCCAACAAGCCGCACGCCCCAGCGTCAGAACTCAAGACAATACCATTAGCCTGGCCCTTTGCCCAATGGGGTCTAGGCATGGTGGGCCCGCTGAAGAAATCCTCACCCGGAGGTCACACTCACCTCCTGGTTGCAGTTGAGAAGTTCACAAAGTGGATCTAAGCCGTGCCCATCACAAGTTCGACTGCATCCACAGCGGTCAACTTCATCAGGTCAATCATATTCAGGTTTGGGGTACCAAACGGGATCATCACCGACAACGGCTCAAACTTCACAGCCGAAGAATTCAAGGACTTCTGCTCAGAGCAGGGGATCAAACTCAACTATGCGTCTGTCTCGCACCCGCAATCCAACGGACAAGTGGAGAAAGCCAACGGCCTCGTATGTAGCGGCATTAAGAAACGACTGCGCGTGCCCCTAAGACGCGCAGCGGGCGCATGGGTGGAAGAACTGCCATCGGTCCTCTGGAGCCTACGAACAACGCCGAATAGATCCACCCAGTACACTCCGTTCTTCATGGTGTACGGTGCAGAAGCGGTCCTCCCCTGCGACATCAAGTTCGACGCACCAAGAGTAGTCGCCTACGACGAGTCGGAAGCAGAGGAGGCACTCGAAGACAGCAGAGACACCCTGGACGAAGCGCGAGACATCGCCCTGGCACGATCAGCCGTGTACTAGCAGGACCTGCGCAATTATCACACTAGGAGGCTGCGACCAAGAGCGTTCGTTGCAGGCGACCTGGTTCTCCGACTCAAGCAAAAGAAGGTGCACAAGCTCGCCTCCCCATGGGAGGGCCCGTACATTGTAACAGAAGCAATAGGCAATGGAGCTTACCGCCTAAAGGACTCGAAGACAGGAGCAGACTGCAGCAACCCATGGAACGTAGCACAACTCCGCCGATTCTACGCCTAGCTCAAAACAACCATTGTACAAGAAAATCAGCGCGGCAGGTTTCAGACGCACTCTTTCCCTTACCAGGGTACCTGAGGGGACTGGAAGGGTTTTAATGAGGCGGCTTGCTCGCAAGAATCAATAAAGTGATTTGAAGAAATTATGTCCTCTTTACCTACCACTCAGGAGAAACTCAAAAATCCTAGGTCGCCACTCGAACCACTCGGGGGCTGCGCCACACAGGTTGAAATATAAGCTTAGGTCGCCACCCGAGTAACTCGGGGGCTGCGCCACACAAGCATATCCAAAATCCTAGGTCGCCACCCGAGCTACTCGGGGGTTGCGCCACACAGGTTGAAATAAAAGCTTAGGCCGCCGCCCAACTCACTCGGGGGCTGCGCCATACAAGCGTAAAGTCAAAAAATCCTAGGCCGCCACTCGACCGACTCGGGGGCTGCGCCATACAGGTCAAGTTCAAAATCCTAGGGCGCCTTCCGCCACACACGGGGGCTGCGCCACACAGGTCACACTTGTAACTCTAGGCTACCACTCGACTTACTCGGGGGCTACGCCAGCCGCCACTCGAACTTACTCGGGGGCTGCGCTGCACAGGTCAAGTTCCAAATCCTAGGTCAACACCCGACATACTCGGGGGCTGCGCCAAACAGGTAACACTTGTAAGCCTAGGCCGCCACTCGACCCACCCGGGGGCTGCGCCATACAGGTCTTCGCGAAAATCCTAGGCCACCACTCGAGCGACTCGGGGGCTGCGCCATACAGGTCAAGTTACAAAAATCCTAAGTCGCCACCTGATGTAATCAGAGATTGCGGCATGCAGGTGACACTTGAGAAAACCTAGGTCGCCGCCTAGCATTCTAGGTGACTGCGCCATACAGGTCGCAAACTCAAATCAGGCACTCACTTTCGAGTAAAAAGATCAACTCTTATAATTCCAAAGCATTTCAATCAATTGTCATACTTACACAGGCACATTTGCCACCCCCTATAGCTAACCCTGTACAACAGACGACAGCTACTCTACACTGCAGGTTCAGCCTTCGGTGCATCAAGAGGCCCTACAAGACGCTCGCTCAGGTCCTGAACCTGCCGGATAATCCGACGCGCAGCAGCCAGGGTCTCGTCGAAGTCATCATCACTCGGCAGGCCTTCAAGCACCCGCTCAAGCGGAAGATGTGGTCGGTGCATCCGGACGTATGCCAACGCAGCGTTCGCACCAGCCACAAGTTGGGCGTCGACGACCTCCTTCAACCCTTCACCATCGCGGAACCTCTCCAGCAAAGCAGACAACCCGTTCGGCTGCGCATTATGCGGGAAGTACACACGATTGATGTGCCAAAGGGTCTTCCGGCAGCTCTGCAGAAGAAAAGAAGCGCGCCACGTGCGATCAAGCATGGTGGCAAGGACGCGCCCCCTCGACTGGCTCACCCAGAACTGCCGAGCTTCGTATGAGCTGCCGGACGCCTCTCGGGTGACTCGCTCTTCAACGCGAACCCGCTCAGCCTCCCAGTCGGGATTGACGTCTGCGCACATAAAATGCAACTAAGAACGAGAAGGAAAGCCACAAAAGGACGGCAGCCGCCAAAAAGAGGACACATACCTTGCAGCTGTCGACTGATCAGGTCGATCTCCCCAAGCAAAAAGTCCTCACGTCGCGAGAACTCCGCCGTGGGATGCGACTGAGAACGTTGTAGCAGCCGCTCCGTATTCTTCAGGGTCGCCTCAAGCTCCGCCACCTTGTTCTTAAAAAATGTGATTATCCGCTGATCGTTGGCACTGCGTGGAGGAGCCGGCGCCGCCCGACGACGGCGAGCACCCGAAGAAGAAGCCGCGCCACTCGGCACGGCCACCGGAGAAGGCGGAGCATCATCGCGCGCAGCACTCTGCCAGGGATACGCAGAGTCAATACAATCAGGCGACTGCGAAGCACAAATCAACTCAGGAGAAATAAAGACCAGCAAAATCAATATCGAAGACCAAAAGACCCGACAGGGCAATGTTCATTACAAGCATAAAGTTCAAAATACAGATCGCGGCGACTGCCGCATTCCTACAACTATGCCTACTCTAAGGCCGCGGACTGCGACCGGGAACGGCCCTTCCGAGCTGCCGCCTCAGTCGCCTTAGCAAGGGCCCTCTCGAAGAGTGCCACAAGCTGCGCAGCCAGCTGCGAGGCGCGCTCCTTCACGCCACTCAGCGACGCGGTCCGGCCGTCGGGTTTGCAAGGAAAACCGCTGACGACCTTCTCGAAGTCACCG
The DNA here is from genome assembly GCA_026929855.1 of Poa annua. NCBI lineage: Eukaryota > Viridiplantae > Streptophyta > Magnoliopsida > Poales > Poaceae > Poa > Poa annua. Next base: position 103,148,564 of record CM049426.1, read on the forward strand.
GGGACTTGGTGGCCTAATAGGAGCTGGAAGGTGAGCTCGGAGCCGCGTACCGTCTGCGACCGCGTGAAATCGGCGATGGTAGTCGCGTCCTCAAACGGTGCAGCCAGGGCGTCCACGGTCGCCGGCGGCTGGTCACCCGGGAAGATGCTCTGGTGCACCACGGCCAGAGCTCCAGTCGACTTCTGCAGCGCGGCTGAAGACTTCTTCAGCGCGTCCGAAGCGTAGGCGCATACCCGGTCGAGGAAGCCAACAGCGGTTGCCAGGTCAACCGTGTCACTCGACGCGTCTTCGGGAGGAGCTCCACCGCAAGTCTCTGCGCAAAAAATTCAAAGTCAGATTAAGAAAAAGAGCAAAGACTCAGTAGGCGTCAAGCCGAAACTCACCCCTAAGTACACCAGCTAGCGAAAGGAGACGGCCAACTTGAGTCCTCTCCTTGGCGACCCGCGCCAGCTCCCGCTCTTGGGACTCGTGAAGAGCCTTCTCAAGCTCATCAACCCGCCCAGTAGCCTGGTCCAGCGAGGCACGCAGTTGGTCCCTCTCTTTCTCCAGGCGAACATAAGCTGCGGCTGCGTCGAGCTGCTGGCGATAGTAAGGCTGGAATAAAAGCAAGATGTCAATAAAGTTGCGGGCGACTATACTAGTCACCCACACCTTCAGGGGCTACTCCCATCGGGAGCGCTGACCGCGCACCCGATGAAAAATCAAGAACGCAAGAAAAAGCATGCAAGACTTACGTGGTCCAGGAGTTCAAGGTCCTCCGCAGTCGAAGGAGGCGCGCGGCTAGAGGATGCAATATCGGCGGGCTTAGCATGCACCTTCTCCACTACCACTGGCGTACCCAACCCAGTCGAAGGGGCGGATGTGAGCTCCACGTCCCGAAGGGGGGAGCTAACATCGTCAGAACGATGGCTACAGCAAAACCAAGAACGACAGTCGAATCAAAACGTCCAAACTGCAAAGTACATCTCGAAGGACACATGGTAAAGAAACTCACCTGGGGGTGCCGGCGTCGTCGTAGCTCTCCAAGGAAGGCGAAGGCATCCGCGCAAACGAGCGTGGTGCTGCGGAGCTGACTGGGGGAACGTTCAGAGGTTCCTCCCAGCCACCCGAAGACCGAGCACCCGGAGACGTCACGACGACCTCCTCCTCGGCAACGTCCACGTCCCGGGCGGGTGACGACGCAGTGGCAGACTCGCCGCGACTCGGAAGCTTCCGCTTCTTCCTCGCGGGTTCCTCCACCTCATCTTCCTCCTCCACCTCGTCGCGGGGAGAATGCGCGGAGGGAATCTCTTCGTCCTCGTCATCCTCTTCGACAAACCTCGACTCGTCGTCGGGTCCGTTCTCAGGGAGGGGAGGAAAGCTGATGAAAAGTCCTCGTCCCTGAAGCAAGTAGACACAAGTCGAACAAGGGCAGAGATAAGACAAGACAAGACTTACCTCAGGAACGGGGTTCGAGGCCCCGTAAGGAGAAATTGGGCACTTGATGTTGCACGTGTCCGCGGCTCGGAGGTTGGTGATGGACCTGACGCTGGCTTCCACCTCCTCGTCCTCCAGCGGCTTGGCGCTGACGCCTTCGGCGTCCCACATCGGGTGAGGCCGGGCGCTGAGCGGCTGCACCCGAAGACGGAAGAAGGTGTCCATCAGAAAGATGCCACCCGAATCGCGCCCAAGGGTCTGAGTCAGCTCGTGCAGCAGGCCCAGTAGTGGTCGCACAGCCTCCTTCTCCACGGCGGACAGCGGGTGCGCCCAGGCGCTAGTCTTCCGCAGACCACGCTTGCTGTCGAACGCGTCCAGGCCGTCGCCGTTCGACTGGACGTAGAACCATCTCCGGTGCCACCCTTGGACGGAGTCGGACTTCTTCATCTGAAAGTACGCGGTGTCACCGCGCACCTGGATTCCGAAGCCGCCCACTGGGAAGGTTAGCCCACTCTTCCCCACGTTCTTGCGAATGAGGAAGAGTGACTTCCACAATGCCCAGTGGGGCGATACACCCAAGAAGCACTCGCAGAGCACGATAAAGCCCGCGATGCTCAAGACGCCATTGGGGGTCAGATCGTGGATCTGAACCCCATAGGCGTACAGGAGACCGCGCACGAAATCGTGCATGGGGAACCCGAAGCCTCGCGGAATGAAGTCCGCGAAGCAAACACGTTCCCCATCGCGGGGAGTGGGGAAGACTTCCTTGCCAGGGACTCGTACCTGGACTTGGTCGGCAGGTGGCAGCAAACCCTGCGCGCGGAGCAGCTCCACATCGGTCTTCTTCGTCGAAGACCTCTGCCAATCGCCTTCGGGTTTCTTCATCACCCCGGCGTCGTCGGCGGCGGCGGAGGAGCCAGCAACGATCTTCGGCTTGCCCATCGCCGGTCGCAAGGTGCGTGGACAGATTGCTCGGAGCTTGGGATGGCGGCGGAAATGGTAGAGCGCAGGAGGAAAGAAGGCAAGAATCGATTGGAGAAGATGACATCCCAAAAGCCAAGACGCAGTACTTATGCCTCGAGGATTGACATCTCAACCGTCCATCGAGCAAGGGCTCCGAGCGGGAACATCCAGCCGTCCACGTGTCGCACGGAGAAACCAACCGTCACCACCAACTCCCTCCATTACGCACGAAAACCGAGGCGTCCTCATCGTGCCGCGCAAATTTCGCGCCCATTTCGGAGACGTGACAACTGCGGACCGTGGTCAGCTCTGACAGCGGGGCCCGCCACGTCACATCCCATCGGGCGCAGAGGCATGCGACGGATCGTCATCAATGATGTCACCAAGCCAACGGCTCCAAATTCGACCGAAGAAACTCGGAAGAGTTATTCGAGTGGTAAGCTTCGAGGCTGAAATCAACAAGGTAGGATCAGCCAATGATCCGAGCACCCGAAGAAATCATTCGAGTGGCAACGCAGTAAGCTCGAGCAGCCGAATCCATCCCACAGGTAAGCCAAAACAGGCTGAGAAGAAGCAAGCTTCACAAGAAGATGAAGGCAAAGTAATTCGACTGCACAGATTACTCCCATCGGGAGTGCCTGGTTCGACTGAAGAAATTCGAGTTCAAGCTCAAGATCAAGCAATCCAACGGCGCGTCCAGGAGGAAGGAGTCCTTTGTCCGACTCTACGCTTCGACCAAGCACTCGGGGGCTACTGACGTGGGGCTGCCTTGCGGATAGCCCACGATGATGCTACCTGGGCCACGCCAAGGATGGAAAGACCCGCAGAAGGCCCACTCGGGGTACCTCGTATCCTAGTCCAACTCGGTTAGGTCTTGTGACCTACCGTATCTGTACCAATCACCCGAGACCTGGCTACCTATAAAGCCAGGAGGGTTGCCCGTCCTAGAGGACACGCTGATAACGACTACGACAAACCCTAGCGAGATCGCAATCTCGCCATTGTAATCGCTACTCGCATCAATAACTAGACAAGCAGGAGTAGGGTGTTATCCTCCGGGAGCCTGAACCTGGGTAAACCTCGCTTGTCAGCCGTCGTGATCACCTTGCACTCATCTCTCTCCCCATCAATCAACCCGGGGTGCACAACCCTGGGACTTGTCGAGTTAACACCTCGTCACCATCAACCCCATCGAGTTCCTGCAGCTCTACACCACCTCCATCCAAGCTGCAGGTGCAGACGACAAGGTCATGGCCAACTGGTTCTCCCACGCGCTTCACGATTCTGCGATGTCGTGGCTCCTGAACCTCCCCAAGGACTCCGTGAACTCTTGGGAGGAGCTCTGCAAGCAGTTCGTCTCCAACTTCAAGGGACGTACGAGCACGCCCTCACCCACAACGACCTGCGCGCTGTGGTGCAGAAGAAGGATGAGACGCTCCGCAAGTACATCCAGCGCTTCAGCCAAGTGCGCAACAAGATCCCGAACATCCCTGACACCCAAGTCATCGCCGCCTTCCGCGAGGGCGTCACAAACAGCAGGATGCTCGAGAAGCTGGGCATCCACGACAAGCTCACTTCTGTGGTAAAGCTGTTTGACCTGGCGGACAAGTGCGCCAAGGCTGAATAGGGACTCCTCTTCGTCAAGATGTCCTCGACAGGGCACGACCACGCTGAGGGGTCCAAGAGCCAGAAGAAAAAGGAGGAGCCCAAACGCAAGGCCACCACGGTTCTCGCGACAGAGCCTGACGCGAAGGGCACCCGCAGGGACTCCCCTGAGCCTGGAGAGCGAAAAGACGACCAACCCCCGTTCTGCATCTACCACAACAGGCACGGTCACTCTACAGAATCTTGCTTCGACCTCAAGAGGTTGAGCCAGGAGCACGAGCAAGCAAAAGGCAGCGGTGGTCGCAGCCGAGGCCGTGGCTACCGCGGGAGCGGACGCAAGAGCGGCTACCAAAAGCCATCTGGCAATCACGCCAATGCTGCAGAAAAGAACGACAATCTCCCTGACGAGGAAGATGGTGGCTACCAAGCCACAAGAGGCGCCATTGCCTGCATCCTTGGGGGGGGCGCAGGCGCCAAAGTCGAACTATCAGTTCAAGCAGTTCGCCCGCGAGCTCAACGCCGCCCTCCCAAGCACTGAGACCTCCAGGCCCCTCAAGTGGTCGCAGTATACCATCGCCTTCGACGGCCAGGACCACCCCAAGTCCACCAAGACTGTTGGAACCCTCCCGCTGGTCTGCAGCCCCACCATCAACAACGTTGCTGTCTCCAAGAGTCCCATCGATGGTGGAGCAGGCCTGAACGTTATCTCCACAGATATGTTCGAAGCGCTTCAAGTGCCCTACGAGAGGCTCATGCCCTCGAGGCCCTTCACGGGGATAACCAGCGGTTCGATCGAGCCTCTAGGCCAGGTCAGGCTTGACGTCACCTTCGGAAGCAAGGAAAACTACCGCACCGAGCACATCGACTTCGATGTTGCGCACATCGGCATGCCATACAATGCCATCCTCGGCTACCCCGCGCTTGCGAAATTCATGGCCGTCACGCATCATGCTTACAACATGGTCAAGATCCCCGGCAGCGCTGGCACGATCACCATCCGAGGACATGTCCTGGATGCCACCCGCGCTGTCGAGACGGCCTAAAAGGCCGCGGCCATGGAATTCCCCGCGGATGAGGACCTAGAGCCTCTCGAGAGGCCCAAGAAGAAGAATCAGTTGTTCTCCCAGGAGCCAGCTGCTACAAAGAAAGTCTCTCTAAGCTCCAGCAGCTCGGGGGCTGAAGGCTCGAGGGCTAGCGTCACTATTGGCGCCGTGCTGCCTCCCAAATAGGAAAGCGCGCTCGTCGCCTTCGTCCAGGCAAACTCTGACATGTTCGCATGGACACCGTGAGACATGTCTGGTGTACCGAGGGAGGTGATCGAGCACCACTTAGCCGTGTTCCCAAACGCGCGCCCCGTCAAGAAAAAAGCAAGAAAACAAGCCCCCGAGAAGCAAGCATTCATCATCAAAGAGGTCGAAAAGCTCAAAGCAGCAAAGGTTGTCAGCGAAGTCGCGCACCCTACTTGGCTCTCTAACGGTGTGGTAGTACCAAAACCCGCTGGAGGAGGCCGCCTCTGCATCGACTACACTGATGTAAACAAGGACTGCCCCAAGGACCCTTACCCCATGCCAAGAATTGACCAGATCGTGGACTCCACGACAGGCTGCGACCTCCTCTGTTTCCTCGATGCTTTTGCTGGTTATCATCAGATAAAAATGGCTAAGGAAGATGAGGAGAATTCGGCTTTCCTCACCCCTTGCGGTCTGTACTGCTATGTCTGCATGCCCTTCGGCCTATAAAATGCTGGAGCCACCTTCCAGAGGCTGATGAGGATAGCCCTTGGCGAGCAAATGGGGAGGAACGCAGAGGCGTATGTCGATGACATCGTCGTAAAATCCCGAGGGGGAAATACTCTCCTCGGAGACCTTGAAGAGACTTTCGCCAACCTGCGCAAGGTTAACATCAAGCTCAACCCCGCCAAGTGCGTCTTCGGAGTGCCCTCAGGCAAACTGCTTGGTTTCCTCATGTCCCACAGAGGCATAGAGGCAAACCCTGACAAAATCAAGGAAATAGAGGACATGCAACGCCTAGCAGGATGCATGGCCAGCTTGGGTAGATTCATCTCCAAGGTCGGCGAAAGTGCCCTGCCCTTCTTCAAGATCATGAAAAGAACGGGCACTTTCAAGTGGACCCCCGAAGCTGAAAAAGCGTTTGAGGACTTGAAGAAGTACCTGGCCAGCCCACTAGTAATGGTCGCCCCAAGGTCAGGCGAGCACCTGAAGCTGTATCTATCAGCCACTCCACAGACCGCAAGTGCCGTCCTTGTGGTAAGAAAGGAAGAGCCAGTACTCCACAAGAAGAGTACGACCACTCCAAAGCCAAAACCTCCTGAGGAAGAGCTCGACGAAAGGGCAGGCCTCACAAACCCACCTCCAGGCCCAAAGCCCCAAGAGAGGCCTGCCCCAAGTCAACCGCTGCAAAATAATCTCGCCAGGGAGCCTGTCAAGTCCCTTGAGGACAACCCCCTCGAGGCTCATGTCAAGTCCCTTGAGGCCAACTCCCTCGAGGCTCATGTCAAGTCCCTTGAGGCCAACCCCCTCGAGGCCCATGACACGCCCCCTGAGGCCAACCCCCTTGAGGGCCCAGCTGAGCCCCCTCAGGCAGAAGATGCCAAGGCTACAGAAACTACCCTCGTCGAGCATCCAGTCTACTTCGTCAGCACAGTACTACGTGATGCTCGCGAGCGGTATGCAATGCAGCAGAAGCTCCTCCTCGCACTCCTCATCGCCTCAAGAAAACCGCGACACTACTTCTAGGGGCACCCCATCACCGTGGTCACCTCCTTTCCCCTGGAGCAAATCCTGCGCAACCCAAATACCACAGATCGTGTCGCAGGATGGAATATTGAGCTACAACCATTCAATTTGCGCTTCGATACCACAAGGGTAATCAAAGGAAGAGCGCTGACAGACTTCGTCGCCGAATGGACTGACCCAACCCCTGAAGATCCTTTGGGAGAAGAACAAGAGCCATGTGGAGACAAAATGCCAAGCCACTGGGCCATGAAGTTCGACGGAGCTTTCGCTCGTCACCACGATGGGGCTGGCGTGGTCCTTATCTCACCAAAGGGCGACAAGCTGTATTACGCGGTCCAGCTGTGCTTCGGAATCGACAAGATCTCCAACAATATCGCTGAGTACGAAGGCCTGCTTGCTGGCCTACGCGCCGCAATCGCCCTAGGCATCAAGCACCTACTCATAAGTGCGACTCCCAGCTGCTCGTCAACTTCTCTAACAAAAGCTACAAGCCCAAGTACGACCACATGGCCGCATACCTTGAAGAGGTCCGTAGGCTTGAGAAGCACTTCAGGGGAATGGAGCTCATGCACATCCCAAGAAAGGAGAACCAAGAGGCCGATGACATCGCCAAGCGCGCACCAAAGAGGCAGGCTCAGCCGCCAGGCGTCTTTGAAGAAAGGCTCGTCAAGGCATCCATAAAGCAGCCTCAAGAGGCAAGGCCCGCAAGCACAGACGAAGCGCTCCCGCCACCACCTGCAAACGGGGCTCCAGATTGTGGGCCCCCTACAGGGGAGCGTCTGTTGCTCACAGCGGTGCATCAAGAAGCAGGACGGATTGACGAGATAAAAGACTACCTCGACAAAGGGATCCTTCCAGAGGAAGATGTTGAAGCGGAGCGAGTCGCCCGCCAAGAAAAATCTTACCAAATCCTCGAAAGAAATCTCTACCGCAAGCGCCCAAACGGCACCGCGCTCAAATGTGTTCCTCCTGAAGAAGGAAAATTGCTGATCAAGGACATCCACAGCGGGGAATGCGGCCACCATTCGTGCGCCCGCACCCTCACAGGAGAAGTCTTCAGGAGCGGCTTCTACTGGCCTCAAGCACTTCAGGATGCAGTGGACATCATCAAAGCATGTGAAGCCTGCCAATTCCACGCCAAGCAAATCCACCAACCTGCGCTAGGCATACAAACCATTCTGCTCTCCTGGCCGTTCGCGGTCTGGGGGCTGGACATCCTGGGACATTTCCCAACAGCGCAGGGTGGATATCGCTACCTCTTCGTGGCCATCGACAAGTACACTAAGTGGCCCAAAGTGGAGGCGACGCGCACAATCACAGCAGGCGCGGCAGTGAAGTTCATCAGAGGCCTCGTCTGCCGCTTCGGAGTGCCTAACCGCATCATCACCGACAATAGCTCGCAATTCACCAGTGGCATCTTCAGAGCCTACTGCGAAAGAATGGGCATCAAGCTCTGCTTCGCCTCAGTCGCTCATCCGCAAAGCAGCGGACATGCTGAGCGCACAAACGCAGAAGTCCTAAAAGGCCTAAAGACCAGGACCTTCGATATCCTCAAAGGCCACGGCAAGGGCTGGATCAACGAGCTACCTTCGGTGCTCTGGTCCATCCGCACAACGCCGCCCAAGCCTACGGGGGAAACACCATTCGCCCTCGTCTATGGAGCCAAAGCAGTCCTCCCCACAGAGATAAAGCATGGATCCCCACGGGTCCTTGCCTTTAACGAGGACCAGCAAGAGGACCTTCACAACAACGACCTGCTGCTCCTTGAAGGACTACGATGCCGCGCCGCCCTCCGGGCGGTCAAATACCAGCAGGACCTGAGAAGCTACACAGCCGAAACATGCGCTCACGTACCCTGGAGGCAGGCGATCTCGTCCTTAGGCGAATCCTCTCCAGGGAAGGCCTCCACAAGCTGTCCCCGATGTGGGAAGGCCCTTACAGGGTCACCCACATTGCCAGGCCTGACGCGGCTCGCCTCGAAACTCAAGACGGCATCCCCGTCAAGAATCCATGGAACATCATGCACCTACGCAAGTTCTACCCGTGATCATTGTCACGTCAAGACATCTAGCGGAAGAGGCAACTTAGGGCTCAACCTCCAAGCATTTTTGTCTCCAGAGGTTAAAAGCTCACGGCTTAAACCTCATAGAATTTGATCATCGTCACGCCCGTGATCATTGTTACATCAAGACATCTGGCGGAAGAGGCATCTTACGGCTCAACCTCCAAGCACTTTTTGTCTTTAGAGGTTAAAAGCTCATGGCTTAAACCTCCAAGCTCCAAAGGCTTCTCTCGAGGGTCAACCCTCCGAGCTCTCCATGTAACGAGCCACCTCAGGCCGTTGAGAGTCTCTGCCACTAATGGGTGGTCCACATGCCTCGACATGGTCAAAAAATTAACTTGGCAACCCCAAGCATAATGAGACAATTTTGTTCCAAAGTGAACTTAGCGCATCGGCGCCGCTGTGTAATATATGGTGGTGAGTTTTATTTACACATTATTTTGTTGAAATGTGCGCTTATATCTCTCCACATGCGTACCACACGAGCGGGGGCTGAGTACGGTGCCAGTGCCTCAAATGACACACCAACAGCACTGCAAAACCCAAGGATCCGAGCTTTGGCTGGAGGGCAAGATCCCACAAACACGCCATCTCTACAGAGGACCTTAGTACTTACTCTACTCGCGAGGAACGCCTGAGGGGACCTATAAGCGCGCACGAGTCCCCTGTACCGTGTTCCAGCATTTGGGTTCGCCCCTCTAACATCTACATGGAAGATAAGCCCCCACAAGCTCGAGGAGGCGTCCGGGAACGATCCATCAAGTGGACCTCCTCGCCAGGCGAAAAGCCTCTACAAGGCGAAAACGTCGAGAACCTAAGTCTCGCACCCACGCCTTAAGAGCGTACTCTCCCCCTCTAGCACATGTTTGCCCCTCAAGCGACTTCGCTTGCCCTTACGCTTCATGGACTACTCGCACGTCTAAGGGGGGCACTTGAGTATCGCGACTCAGGGCTCTTACCTCTCCTAGGCCTAAACTCCGCCCGGCCTTGCGGAGTCATTGCTCCTGCATACCGAAGCGGCGGAGTCATGGCACGAAGAGATGGGTCGTACCGACACAGAGAACAAATAGACATGAAGATGAGTCCAAAGAGACCTCTCGAGGGGCAAACAAGCTAAAAGCAAACATCAGTTAAGAGTATATTACAGGCCAAAAGGTCTTAAGAATCTAAACACAAGATTGTTTCAGATACAAGCGCACGCAGGCGCAGTAACGGGTAGCTCAGGCAGAGGCATCGTCGTCTTGCACCTCTTCCACGGCGCCCTCCTCGGTCTCGGCAGAGGCGGCCTCCTCCTCGGTGTCCTCCTCCGCAGCCTCCGCACGCCTGAAGCGGTTGCAGAAGGCGTCAACCTGCTCACGGAGGGAGTTGGAGACCCTGTGCGCATCCTCGCCTCTGGCGGCCTCCGTCACGGTGGAGAGGTCGAAGCCTGGCGTGAGAAGCCTGAGGTTGGTGAAGATGTGATCAACAACCACTTCTAGGAGCTGCCGGCTCTCATCCTCGATCAGCTCGCGGAGCTCGGCGACGGGGCTCTCGAGGGCCGCGAAGAGCTGGTCAAAATAGACAAGGTACATGGCAGCATCACCACGGCCTCGGACCTCAGTGTGCGGCGCGTCCGCGCCGAGCTGCACGGCAAGCTCGTTGCCCTGGGCGACCAACGCCTCAAACATACGCTCACGCTGCTTCGTGAGCGTGCTAGCCGCCTGGGCCGAGTCCGACGCCTCCGCCGCCCGCTCCATCGCCGGAGCCACCTGCTCCTCCACATCCTTGGCCAAGGAGTTTAGGCCGTGAACTGCCTCGTCACAGGCCTCCTCCGCTCGGCGCCGGCCATCCTTGGCGCGCTTTAGGCGGGCCTCCAGCTTGGTGTTGGCCTTCTCAAGCTCAGCGATCCGCCGACCGTCTGCGGCGTGCTTGGCCTTGAAGCGGTCCTCCTGCTTCTGGGCCAGGTCGCGGTACTTCGGCGTGCTTGGCCTTGAAGGCGTTGCTGGTCGTGCTGCTGCAGCTCTTTCTCCTTGAGGGCCAGCCGTTGTTCGCGCTCGGCAAGGCCCTTGCGGTCCTCCTCCTGGGTAGCCTATGCAGCCTGGTGGGCGGAGAGCAGTTGAGCCTCCAGTTGGCCTAGCTCGCGGCGCTTCTGCGCCAGCGAGCCCTCCATCGCCTCGCGCGCGGCCGTGGCTTCGCGTAGGAGCTCTGCAGCGGCGTCGCGTTCCGCTTGGAGGGGCGCGACAAGTTCGTCGGCGTCACGGATGGCCCCTTCGCGGACCTCCTTGGCAAAGCGGATGGCCTCCTCGCGGGCGGCCTGTAGCGCCAGGCCCTCCAGACGGCTCGCCTCGACCGCCGCATGGTAGGACGCCCAAGACCTCGCCAGCTCCTCCTGCTGCCGGGCGAGCAGGTGCGCCTCCAGGCCCTCCAGAGACTCCCTCACGAGGCCAAAAGCGACCTCGCGGCGCCCCGCCCTCCAGTCCCAACCTCGAAGGACCAGCTCGTGGCATGAGGAGGGCCCGGCTCCGGCGTCGAGTCTCGAGAGCCCGATCTCGGGGAAAGCTCGGGGGCTAGCCTGGGCTCCGCATGTGCTCGCGCCAACGTCCTCTTCGAGACCCGCGGCAGCAGGGCGCTCATCGCCTCCAGCTGGACGAGGAGGCGAGGAAGAATCTCCTCCTGCGAACGCGCCCTCGCCTGCAGGCGCCTCGCGCGCTTCCGTCGCAGGCAGCACGGGAGCTGTGGTCACAGACGGCGGAGTGGGCGCACGCGGTGGCGTCGACATGCGCGGAGGCGTCGGCTCGCATGGTGGAGTCGCCTCGCGCGAAGGCGTGACTGCGCGAGGGGGAGAAGGAGCGCGAGGTGGCGAAGAGGGCCTCTCCTCCGTGGTTTCCCCCACCGTTGGCTAGGGGGGCGGTGTAGGTGCCTCTGGGCATGGCGTTTCCTCCTCCGCCTGAGGCTTTGCCGCCCCCGCCTGAGGCGCAGCCGCCCCCACTTGAGGCAACCCCTCAGTTGGGCCTGTGGAGGCAGGCTCCACAGGCCTCGTAGCTTCGTTAGCCACGGCCTCATCCGTGGCTCTCTTCACATCAGCCGCCTTACGAAGCCTACGGCGCTTCGCAGGCACAAGATTGACGAAAAATCCAAGGAAAGATCTTCAGTACAGGGAAAAATGAAAAGCAAGCGACCAAGTGTCATGAATACTCACCCTGAAGGGGGGAGGGGGGCGCCAGCATCGACCCATGCCAGGCTTGGCGAGCGCCATGAGGGGAATGCCATAACACCGGACCTCTCCGGGGGCGCCATCGCCTTCCTTTTCGAGGGGACATCAGATGGCCTCGCCCCCGTGTGGTCCACAGTAGCCTTCGTGCGGGGCCCGCGCCTCCCTGGGGAGTCCTCCGCATCGGAGGCCTCCCCTTCTTCAGCCTCCTCCTCCACGGGGCGCGAGGGAGCCACCACGAAGGCATCATCGTCTCCTGACGAGACGTCGCAGACCTCGTCGGTGAATGGCCCTGCCCTCGAGGAGGACACCTCCCCCGATGTGGCCTCCTCCTCACCTAGGCCAGCTCCTGCGGCCGAGGGAGAATCTGCCCCTTCCGCTCCCCGTATGGCAGGTGTTGGCACCTCCAAGTCCGCCTGGCCTGTCGGGGTGAACGGAGGCATCCCCTTCAAGATTGCCATGCGCTCCGTCCAGTTGTACTGGTGGAGAGGCCGGAGCGACGCAGGGAGCAAATCCACAGCAGGCAAAACCGGGCTGACGAAGAGCGCGGACAGGACGTTGTCGACGGTGTCCTGATCGTTGTCTTCCTTGGTGAGCCGCATCTTGTCACTCGGACCCGAGTACATCCACATGGGTACCGAATGGGCCTGGAGGGGCGCGATGCGGCGCATCACGAAGTCCGCCACGATGATATGCCCCATGAGGCCCTCCTCGTGAAGGAAACTCTTGCGCCCCATCAAGCTCGTGTTCCTCGCGCCATCGAAGGTCGCCTTGCCCCAATGGGAGTTCTTCAGCGGTGGTTCGTCAGGGACCTCGAGGAAGGCGCAAGGGTGCTCCACCCCAACGAAGAACCACTTCTGGCGGAAGTCGTCCACCTTCTTCGTCATCGAGGTGATGGCCTTGCCTTTGCTCCATGACATGGGGATGTAGACACTCCCATGCCGTCGACGATGCGGAACGAGACGCACCCGGAGCGCTCGTTCTTCGCCGTGCTCTGGAGCGCGTAGAAGCACCGGAACAACCCCACCGTGGGCTCCAAGCCCAAATACGCCTCGCGGAGGTACGCGCAGACGGCGAGGATGAGGCCGGAGTTGGGGTGCAGATGCAGCAACTGCACCTGATAGAACGCCAGCACCGCCTCCAGGAACGGCGAGAAGGGCGGCACAAGTCCGGCGGCAAGGCAGTGCTGGAAGATCGGGAAGTACCCTCGCGGGCGCTTCCCGTGCGCTGCGGGCTTCAGGGTGGTGGCGCCATGCTCGTTCGTCCGGTCCGCAACCAAGTACCGGACCTTGGCGAGCGCCTTCTCGTTGACACACAAGCCCAGCAGCGCCGCGCCCTGAACAGCCTCAGGAGCCTCCGGCTGGGAGGGCGACCCCGCAGCGGCCTTGCCCTTGCTCTTGAGGGGACTCATCGCCGGGGGCTCGGAGCGCTGGGGAAGATGGAGAAGAAGAATCGCAGGAGAGAGCGGAGGCGAAGCGCTCTAGGAGGCGGAAACTTTTGCGAGGAAGATTGGAAACGGTAACGGCTCCCTGCTGCGACGCTCGGGCTTTATATCCCCTCAAGTAGCAGTTACCGGAACGTGGTGGGACCCCCCACGACTCGCGCCACGGATCGTGCGAGACCGTTACTCGTCTGAGTGCCGCGTGGCTTGGGCCTGCTGGGCACTAAGGGCCCACGACGCTTCGCCTGAGCCCATGGGCTCAATCGTGCCCATCATGGGCACGGGGGCTACTGTCGGCCCAGTGGGAACTGGGGTATGGAGAGCCTACTCCCCCCAGGGCTCGCACGCGGGCTGATCAGACGGAACGACTATGGACAAAGCCTCGCCACCTGGCGTGACCCTCGAGGGGATACCCTCGAGAGACAATCCCCTCGAGTGCCTGAAGGGGAAACGAGGGCCTCACGCGGACCCTCGCTTCAGGAGACCCTCCCGAGGCGCCAGCGCGCCTGGAGGGAAGTCAACGGAAATCCCCCCTCATACCTCCCCAGGCCTGACGGAAAACGTCGGGGCCAAGGAAGCACGGCGAGACGCACATGGCCTCTGCCATGCCCACGTGGTGACGCAAGCACCCTCGTTGCCGTTTTGGTGATAAAGGAGTCAATAAAGGTGCGCCGCCTGCGACAGGACTACCAAGACCTTCCACTCTGGTGATAAAGCGGGTGGACGGTGCAACCCTCCAAATGAGAATGTCATCGCGTGCTCCACCTCAGAGACTGCCCTCCCTGCGGACAGTACAGCGCGGTCGGCCGCCTGTCGGCCACCATGCTCACCTTTACCAGTGATGGACCGCGTCCATGGATGAAGGGGCAGTGGTGGACTCCTGCTCGACCGTGCCACTGCCATGTGGGAACCACCTTGAAAGCTTAGGGGAAGAAGAGCGCCGGAGGCGCCTATAAAAGCACACATACCTCCATTGTAGCAGAGGTCGGCCAATTGCTTGTAACCGTTCTTGTGAACCCTAGCAATCCTGAGTAGGATAGCCTCTGGCTGGAGAAGGAAGAAGGCCATCGCTTCCCTCCCCAGGCAACAATTGCCTCAAGGGGGCCTTCGGCAAGCTCCGTTGTACTGTAATCACCATAATCCAATACAGACAAGCAGGAGTAGCGGTCTTACCTCCCCACGAGGGTCGTAAACCTGGGTATGGGGCGGTGTCTATCTCTGTCGTGGGTGTTTCGTCCCTGGCCCTGCGAGCATCGTCGCCGTGTCCCTCGAGGGTCCTGACCTCCGCGTCCAATCCCCTTCACGAACTACACATCAGGAAGTGACTACCCCCACTTCTTGGGAGTCATAAACCGACAATCGACATCTCGATCACTCATTCATGACACACGACTCGGGAGGGATACTCTTACTAACAACATGCGAAGGCACACTCATGTCAATAGGAGCATACCTCCAAGCAGGAAAACTACCAGCAGGAGACCCAACCAAAGAGCTATACCTCCGAGAGATGAAAGCTCTAGGAATCGCAGCGAAAGAACTCGCAGAAGGAAGAAGACGAGAGCGTAACAGAAGTCGATCACAAAATCATCGCAGTTGCAGTCCTTCTCGAAGTAGTGCAAGGAAGAACTCCAGTCGCCGTCGATCGAGGAGCCGATCGCGGAGCAGATCCAGTAGGTCGAGCAGCAGGGAGTCACCCGACAACCGCGGTACAGGACCATGCGGAGCGCAATGGTTCACTCGACGAATTCGCGAGGCCAAGCTACCCAAGAAATTTGGCCTACCCACTATGCCAAAATTCAATTGCACACAAGAACCCTCAGATAGGCTTGAGGATTACAAGTTAGCAGTTGTGTGTCAACGAGGAACAACTACAACAACACTTCAATACATACAACTGATGCTTGAGGGCACCGCTCGCGACTGGCTCAAATCATTACCCGAAGGAACTTACGACTCCTGGGATCACTTTAAAGAGGACTTCATAAAATACTTCGACCCTTTCTATGAGCGACCTAGAACATTTGAAGAACATGGGGCGTGCAAGCAAAAAACAGGCAAAACACTCAGAGTATAAATCAGAAGATGGACTACCATACGTAACTCAGTCATCACAATATCAGAGGATATGGCAATGGACGCTTTCACAATGGGAGTCTATAGAGAAGACTTCAAAGAGGCACTCGGTCGCAAAAAGCCAATGGAAAATCTCATGAAATTAGCGACTGAGTGGGCAGACGGCGAAGATGCCCTTAGAGCCAAACGCCCGCCTTTGCCACAAGGTCATCAAGACCGCCGGGATAGTCGAGACCATCGCGACAGTCGAGACCGTTACTCAGAGATGATAAGGGAAGAAGGCGTGACCACTGATACGTCACAAACATATCTACTTTCCCGAACACTTTTGCTATTGTTTTACCTCTAATTTGTGTGTTTTGAATGCAACTAACACGGACTAACGTTGTTTTCGGCAGAATTACCCTAGTGTCTCCTTTTTGTGCAAAAATATCAACTTTGTGGAAAAAGCCCGAAAAACACCTGAAAGTCGTTTTCTATCCGGAAGGGACCAGGATCCACAAAGACCAAACGGAGAAGAGCCACGAGGGCTCCACACCACCTCCTGGCGCGGCAGGCTCCTAGTCGCGCCAACAGGTCGTGGGTCCACCTCAGGCGCCTCCTCGCGACCCCCTCGCGGCAACTTAACCCTCCTGACCTAAAAACCCACGGGGGTATCCACTTTTCCAGAGAACATCTTCGTACACCGCCGCCATCGCAAACCCTAGTTAGGGTACCAGAAGTTTCTGTTCCGGCAAACTGCCGGAACGGGGAATCGAAGGGGATCATCGCCATCATCATCGCCAACGCCTCTCCATCAACCATCCATGTTTCCCCATCCATGAGTGAGTAATCCACCGTTGTAGGCTTGATGGGATGGTAGGGATTGGATGAGATCGTTCATGTAATAGTTGTAATATCGTTAGGGCATGGTGCCTAGTATCCGTTATCGGTGTTTTACGTCATTGTTGCAACTTGTTATGCTTAGTGCTTGACACTAGGGCTCGAGTGACATGATTTCAGATCTGAACATGTTATTGTATCATGAGAATAATTATTGTTTTAGATCATATCTATGAGTTGTATACACATATTATTGTCCAGAACCGATGCCCCCAAAATGACAGCAATTAGGATAACTAGAGGGAATGGCTGTGATGTGAGGATCACATGTGTTAACGGAATGTTAATGCTTTGCTACGGTACTTTATTAAAAGGAGCACCTTAATTGTCAGTAGTTTCCCTAGAGGCCCCGCTGCAAACGGGATGGCAGGACAAAATATGTTGTGCAAGTTTCTCATTGCGAGCACGCACAACTAAATTGGAATACATGCTTATGATTAGTTAATACTTGGATACTTTATATTATATATCTGCAAATGCCTATGCTATGATATTACATTAACTATCTTATCCATGCTACGCCCGTACATCCGTCCCTATGCCTATAATATTTAATCCTGCTATCTACCATAATCACTGTAACATCCCAATTTTCAGACAAATTTAAAACCTTGCATTCATGCATCATCATCATTTAAACTTGTCATTTGAATCACACATGAATTAAATTAAATTACTTTTATAAGTTTAAAATTGACCTTAAGTCCACTAAATTGTTATTTGAAGATATAATAATCTTCCTTTTATTTTATTTTTACTTTAGACAAGAATATTACCAACATGTTCTATTTTCAATAAGCTTTTCAAATTATATTTTTATGATTTTTTCTGAGAAGTTTTGATATATTTTTGAAATTGTTTAGTATTCAAAAGATTTAAAAACAGAAAATGAATTATATAAAAAATGGAGTCGGGCTAACCTTCTCAGCCAAGTGGGCCTAAGCCCACTAGCTATTAGCCGCGCGCGCAACGCCTCAGCCCGCCAGCAGCCCACTCCCGCCTGCGCGCCCCATCTCTCTATGGCAGGTGGACCACACCTGTCATCCTCGTCGCGGCAACTCCTTCCCCAAATCGCGCCCACGACCGAGCCGAAAACGGCCGAATCAATTTGATTCAATGCCGGTGATTCATTGCTCCATTTACCCCGCCGTTTCCCCCTATAAGACCACCTCGACCCTCTCTCTCTTTTGCCCCAAATCCCAGAGAACGAGAGCCAACAAGCCGCCCGCAAGCATCCCCGGAGCTCCGCCGTTGCCGCCGGTGAAAATCGCAACTCCGGCAACAACCCGTGAACCTCGAGCCCTCGCATCTCTCCCTTTCTCTTTTATTTCTTACTGCGCAAATTTTTGACTTGATCTCGTATTTTTTCGTGCGCCAGATCGACGCGCTCGTCCGCACCCGAAGCCCGCCGCCGCCTCCATCATCTCCGGCGAGCCACTCTGGGAGGCAGAGGACGCTCCGACGGCCGCAACCTCGCCATCGTCTCCGCCTCGGCCTCCTCCACGCTAGGGTATGTCTCATTTGTCCCCGTAGGCAGTAGAACGTAGGGAACGAGTGTCATCGGGCTTGGCGCCGCCGCGGGCACGCCTCGGGTTAGGTTTACGGTGGAAGCGCCGCCCGATTTTTTACCCTTTTAATCTGAGCCGTTAGATCTGTTGTGTACAGCCGAGATTAGAACCCTTTATTTTGAACCGGTACGCTGATGTGGCTTGCTCCGTCAGCGCACAGTCAGCGCCTCGTCAGTGCCACATCAACATCAAATATTAATTTCTGCGGATTTTCTTAAATCATTTTATTTGGAAGTTTTGCAGAAAACACCATGCATACTGTTTTTATCATTATTTTTTATCTGTTTAGCCAAATTCAAATATTTTTATATATTTGGAATCCGTAGAACCAGTAGAATCTTTTGGCTTCATTAGTTTTCTGTTTCTACACATTCAAAATTTCAAATATTCATGTGTGTAGTTTAAGTGGTTTTGACATAACTTTAGTTAGAAATATTATTTTTTAGAAAATCAAATTGCTAAAATTTTGTTTAGACGCCCTCTAGCTAATGGCTCTTTTTACAAATTTTAGTTATAGAAATTTTATTACAGTAAACTAAATTCTTGAGTTACCCTTTTTATTCAAGTCTAAATATTTGAAAACAAATTAAAAATGTCATCTTGCATACTTCATAAAAATTCTAAGAGATAAATATATTAGTTTCTTCAAATTAAATTATTGCATCTCATGCATAGCATATTTTGGTATGGTTATGTTGCTTGAGTGTTTATGTGGGGCATTTTATTTTGTTAGACTATTCGGATGGGAAACGAGGATCTTTGCAACTGTAACTGCTGCACTCCCGGTTGCCAAGGCAAGTGGCACACGCATAAACTTCCTAGTATTTTACTATGCATGAGTAGATTATTTTTCTATAAGCATGTGTAGGATAGTATTGCTATGCAAGCCAGGTTTAGACTTCTTTATTCATGTGTCTAGGTTCCTATGCAACACTTAGTAGAATTTTGATGTTATGCAAAACTATTTTTGATGAAATGTTAATTGTACTAAGTGAAGAATGAAATACCTGGGTGGGAAGTGGTTTTGTATGGTTTATGTTGAGTGGGTTCCCAGGGGTTTACATGTGGAATTACACTTGTGGATGGCCACCCAGGAATAGAGGAATCTGAAGAACTACGAGTGAAGATTACTTCCCGTGCAACCATTGCCAATATTGGCTCTGGCTTGATCAACTAAGCTGCGTGCACTCGCCCTGGCCTGACAGGTGGTGGTAGAGGATTTGTAGGTGGAGCGCGTCAGGCCGTTATGGGGAGGGAAAATTCTTTTGAAAGATCTCGTCTCATTCCTCTCCTTTTTCTTAACACTTCGAGAGTGTATAGGATAGTTTGGATTGAATGGGTACAATGGTGAACGCGCACAACCTCTGCAGAGTTAAAATCTAAGTACTTATCCGTGTCCCAGGTACGGACAAGTTGAGCAGCTGAACGAGGACGTCAACGGAGGATTCCACCATTCCAACTTCTAAGTTAAAACTTGATCGGTGAACAAGGGTAGATTGAGACTATGGCTTTCATACCATATCTTTCTCAACTAAGTAAAGTTGTTTTAAAGTGTTAGGGAAAAACTTGCTTTCCGCAAAATAGCTTTGAGCTCCACCAGCCAAATAAGCATATAGGTTATAGAGTTATTCCTTTAAGTGTGCACCACAGTGTCACTTGCCAGTTCCATTTTTAAACAGTTTTGACCCACGTTGTTGCAATATTTTTCTTATTGCAGACTATTCTGATGACGAGTGAGATTTTCGCTAAGGGTTTCGAGTCTTCAACCAACATGCTCGCCTGTGGCACATGTTGATGATGGGGACCCCATGAAGAATAATTTTCCACTGTTTACTCTTTCAGTGCTAGCTTTATGCTATGCAAGTTGTAAAGAATATTTTCTAAGTCTGGATCAACGTTGTAATAAATTGATACTTTGTTGTGATATTACATCGTAAACTGTGTGTGCAAACGAATCGATCCATGGATTTGCACTATACACAGGTACCTGCCATATTTTAAGTGCAAGTACACTACAGATGGTATCAGAGCACTGTGTTGCCTGTAGGTTCGAGCCCTTAGGATTGGATAAACCCTTTTGATCATGGTATTATCTCCTTAAGTACTTTGGATCCTAGCGGCATAGTGAGATGAAGCGGCCTGGAGACTAACCTTACATGTCCACATACATGAGACCTGTCCACAATCATAAGTCGTTGGCCGGGTGTCTGTCTCTCTCACTATAGTGAATATCCAATTTACAAAAAGGTGTTAATATTTGTTGATCACCTTGAAATTTTGACTTGGTATTTTCCAAAATAAAAATGCACATCATGACTAGTACCTCCTTACCTTATGCATTTCCTGTTTTAATCCTTTTCATTTTCTACCTAAAGGATGACGAGCTTCCACTTCACCACCGCGGAGGACTACAAGAACACCCGATTTGGCTGCTACCTCCTCGACATCGTCGAGAAGATAGGGTTACCGCTACCTCAGATCGAGGGCTTCATCCTGAAGAAATTCAACAAGGAGGGTTGTTGGGGAATAAAAGCAACTCAACTAGGACGTGGTGAAGAGCCCCCATTAGAGATTAAAATTGTTAGTGACTCCAAAGATAAAGGACTCAATCTAGTCATGCAAGACCTGATTGGGCGCCTCTGCGGACGCTACAGCACAAAGTTGAGGGGCCACTACTCCATTTTCTTTGGAAGAAGAAACGACGATGGAGAACCTTACCTTTTTGAGGTCGGAGATAGAGGCAAAGCAAAGCCCCTTAGTGTTTATTTCCAGGAGTTGGAAATCCTCGTCACAGAGCTGTATGAGGATAGGCGCACTAAACTCCTGAAGAACGATGAGCTATGTGCCTTACTCAAGGAGAACAAGGAGAAGGTCAAGGCTCAAGAGGAAGTGACTAAGGCCCAAGAAGAGAGGTTTGCTGCACAAGAGGAGAGGTACAAGAGACAGGGGAAAAGGGTTCAAGAGAAGAACAAGACTATCAAGAGAGCAGAAGGCAGAACTCGAGAGCAATGAAGTCAAGTTTGAGGCTAATAGTGACTTGATAAAGCGGCTTCGTACTGAGAAGAGGGAGCTGCAACAAAAGAACTCTGCTCTGGAGAAAGAAGTGAAGGAACTCAAGGAGGTACTCGACAATGAAGGAATCGAGATTCAAGAAATAGAAGAGGAACAAGATGACATGGTCGAGTAGTTAGTTAGTGGGACTACCATTTACTTTTCACCTCATTGTTATCTTTAGTTTCGTATTGATCTACCAACTTGTGGTAAGGCAGTACTTTCCCTTGTTTTCTTCAGAACCTCGTGGGTTTATCTTCCAAACGTTTAGATCGTGTATAATTCAAAAGAATTTGTTTCTGCGTGTTGGTTGTTTTCTTTTATAAGTTGTTTGTTTGTTCCGGTAGAAACTTTCCTTAGTTCTTTCAATCTAAACTCATATATGCTAAAAACCACAGATGCCTCCCCGTCGTGCACCCGACAACAGCAATAACAACAATGATGCCATACAACAGTAGATGGCCGCTCAAGCTCAGCTAATGACTACGATGACTCAATTCATTGCGGCAACCAACAACAATAACAATAACAACAACAACAACCACAACCCGCCACCGCCACCACCTCCCCAAGTGGATAGACTTACCCGATTTCTGAGGCTCCGGCCTAACAAGTTCTCCAATGCAACTGAGCCAATTGTGGCAGATGACTGGCTGCGCTCAGTGGACAGAGATTTAGTGACCTGTGAATGTACCGATGCTGAAAAGGTGAGATTCACTACTCATCTGTTGGAGGGACCAGCAATTCAGTGGTGGGAAACTTATCAGATCACTCACCCACTGGAAACCCTGACTTGGGAAAACTTCAAGGAAGGTTTTCGTAATGCCCATATCTCTTCGGGCATTATGAACTTGAAGCAGAAAGAATTTAGAAATCTGAGGCAAGGAAACAAGAGCCTTAAGGAGTACATGGATGACTTCCATGCCCTGTCTTGATATGCTCCTGAAGACATCAGCACTGAGGCTAAGAGGAAGGCAAAATTCCTAAATGGGCTGAGTGACGAACTGAAGATTCCTCTAACAGTAGCATATGCCCCAAATTATCAGACCCTCCTAGATCAGGCTATCATACTGGAGGATAACATCAAGAAGGCTGAAAGCAGGAAGAGAAAGCTGAATATTCACAAACACCATTCTGAACCTTCATTCAAAAGGCACTTTTCTCAAGACACAAACAATGGTCATAAGCATGGGAACGATCCTAGTGGAGGAAGAAACCACAAACATCATGGTCACAACCATAGTGGAGGTTTCAAAGAAAACAATGGAGGTCACAAAGGGAATGGACATGTTGGCCCTAACCATAACAATGGACAACATCGCCCAAATCCCGAGTTCAAAAAAGATATTAGCCAAGTGCTATGCTATAAGTGCAATAACAAGGGTCATTATGCCAATGATTGCCCAGAAAGGAAGGCTGCAGAACCTGCCAAGCCCAATCCTTTCCAGAAGGGACACGTGAAACGCATCAACGTGGAAGAAGTGTACGATGAACCTGATGATGTCATTGGTACGTTCTTGCTCAATTCATGTCCAGCATTGGTTCTATTTGATTCTGGAGCATCGCATTCATTCATTTCAAGGGTTTTTGTAAACAAACATGGGTTAGTTGTTGAGAACATAGGAAGCCCTATTAGAGTAAGCTCTCCTGGCGGAGAAATGTTAGTAACCTCAGGTTGTAGACAGTTGAGTCTGAAGATTGGAAAGCATCAGTTTCCTATGGACTTGATCATCCTAGAAATACAAGGCTTGGATTTTATCATAGGAATGGATTCGATGTCCCGTTTTGAAGGAATCATAGACTGCGCAAATAGAACCATCACTCTCACCACTCCAGAAGGATTGAAAATCAAGTTTGGATCAAAGTTTGAGCTAAAGAAGGTTAGGCTTAATTCTCTTAAGGCGGTTAGCCTTGGTGATGTTCTTATAGTCAAGGAATACCCTGCTGTGTTTCTGGAAGAACTACTGGGAATGCCACCCGATAGAGATGTAGAGTTCCTCATTGAACTGAAGCCGGGCACAGGACCAATTGCTAAAAGACCCTACCCGATGGCAACTCATGAACTGAAAGAACTCAAGAAGCAACTGGAAGAGTTTATGCAGAAAGGTTTTATCCGTCCAAGTTCATCACCATGGGGAGCCCCAATCCTTTTCGTCAAGAGGAAGGATAGTACACAGAGATTAGTAACCGATTACCGTGACATAACTTAGCATATAATCAAGAACAAGTATCTGCTACCCAAAAGCAATGAGCTCTTCGATCAATTAGAAGGGGCCGTTGTGTTCTCCAAGATCGATCTCAGATCAGGGTACTATCAGATGAAAGTTAGAGAGATTGATATACCCAAGACTGCCTTTGTTACAAGGTATGGTTCGTATGAGTACACAGTAATGCCTTTTGGGTTAACCAATGCTCCAGCCTATTTCATGAATATGATGAATAAGGTATTTATGAATTTTCTGGACAAGTTTGTCGTTGTCTTCATCGATGACATCTTAGTCTACTCCAAAAGTCACAAAGAACATGAAGAACATTTACGCCTGGTGTTGCAAAGACTCCGAGAGCATCAGTTATATGCTAAGTTCAACAAGTGTGAATTTTGGTTAGAACAAGTAGGATTCCTACGACACCTGATGTCTAAAGATGGAATAGCAGTGGATCCTGAAAAAGTTGCTGCTGTGACAAATTGGGAATCACCCAAAAATGTGGGAGAAATCCGCAGTTTTCTAGGACTGGCAGGATACTACCGTAGATTCATTGAAAATTTCTCCAAGATTTCCAAGGCCTTGACTGAATTACTGAAGAAGGGAAATAAGTTTGAGTGGACAGAAGCTTGTGAGACCAGCTTTCAAGAATTAAAGAAACGCTTAGTGTCTGCACCAGTCTTATGCCTACCAGATCTAGAGAAAGATTTCCAAGTTTATTGCGACGCTTCATATCGTGGTCTAGGAAGCGTATTGATGCAAGAACGCAAAGTAGTGTATTATGCTTCAAGACAACTCAAAAATCATGAAGTAAACTATCCCACTCATGATATAGAGTTAGCTTCTGTAGTACATGCCCTGAAAATATGGAGACCTTATTTATGGGGAAAGCGATGTGAAGTATTCACAGATCATAAAAGCCTCAAGTACTTGTTTACCCAGAAGGAATTAAACATGCGTCAAAGGAGATGGTTAGAATTGATCAAGGACTATGATTTAAGTCTACAGTACCACCCAGGGAAAGCCCATGTAGTGGCTGATGCCTTGAGCCGTAAGCCTTATGTAAACGGACTCCTGGCAGGTAAATTGCCTGAAGATCTATGTAAGGGATTTAAGGACCTTTGATTGGAAGTGGTACCTGAAGGATTCGTAGCATCCTTAGAAGTTCAACCTCTTTTGATTAACAGAATCAAGGAAGCTCAGGTAGAGGATAAAGCGATAAAAGAAGTCAAGAAGAACCTAAGTGAGGGCAAGGCCAGAGACTTTAGAGAAGATGAAGAGGGAACTGTATGGTATAAAGAACGCATATGTGTTCCTGATAATACTGATCTTAGGAAGTTAATACTCCAAGAAGCTCATGACTCACCTTATTCCATACATCCGGGTAACACCAAGATGTATATTGATGTAAAGGAGAGGTATTGGTGGATCAATTTGAAGAGAGATATTGCTGAATACATTGCAAAGTGTGACGTCTGCAGTCGTGTGAAAGCAGAACAACAAAAACCAGCGGGATTGTTGTAACCCTTACCAGTACCAGATTGGAAATGGGAACAGATTGGTATGGATTTCATCACTGGTCTGCCCAGGACTAAATCAGTGTATGATTCTATTTGGGTTATAGTCGATCGTCTGACGAAGGTAGCTCACTTTGTACCCGTGAAGACTACTTACACTAGTGCCAAACTAGCTGACATTTATATGAAGAGAAATGTTTGTCTACATGGTGTTCCCAAGAAAATTGTGTCTGATAGGGGTACTCAGTTTACTTCTCATTTTTGGAATCAATGACATGAATCATTGGGAACCAGATTAGAGTTCAGCACAACATTCCATCTGCAGACGGATGGACAGACAGAAAGAGTAAACCAAATCCTAGAAGATATGCTAAGAGCATGCGCTCTAGATTATAAGTCTAGCTGGGATGATAATCTCCCATATGCCGAGTTATCTTACAACAACAACTATCAAGCAAGCATAGAGATGTCGCCATTTGAAGCCCTGTATGGAAGGAAGTGCACTAGACCACTACCATGGAGTGGCATAGGAGAACGTAGTTTGTTCGGACCAGACATAGCAAGGAGGCTGAAGAAAAAGTCAGACTGATTAAGAACCGTTTAAAAATAGCACAATGCAGACAAAAAAGTTATGCAGACTCCAAGAGAAGGGAAGTCACTTATGAAGTAGGCGATAGAGCCTATCTCAGAGTGTCACCTATGCGTGGAGTAAAAAGATTTGGGATCAAAGGAAAATTGGCACCCCGATTTATTGGACCGTTCAAGGTTTTTTCTCCCAAAGGAGAGGTAGCCTATGAATTGGAACTACCGGAAGGTCTTTCCACAGTTCACAATGTATTTCATGTCAGCCAGCTAAATAAATGCCACCCAGAAATGGCAGAGACACCGCTAAGAGATACGGTGCCACTAGAGGAAGTACAACTAGAAAGTGATCTCACTTATGAAGAGAAACCTATAAAATATTTGGAGACAGCAGAACGTGTCACCCGAACCAAGACCATCAAATTCTGCAAAGTACAGTGGAATCACCATTCAGAGGAAGAAGCAACTTGGGAAAGAGAAGATGACTTGAAAGAAGACCACCCTCACCTATTTGGTAGCCAATCCGAATCTCGAGGGCGAGATTCATCTTAAGGGGGTTAGGTTTGTAACATCCCAATTTTCAGAAAATTTTGAAACTTTGCATTCATGCATCATCATCATTTAAACTTGTCATTTGAATCACACATGATTTAAATTAAATTACTTTTATGAGTTTAAAATTGACCTTAAGTCCACAAAATTGTTATTTGAATTTATAATAATCTTCATTTTATTTTATTTTTACTTTAGAAAAGAATATTACAAACAGGTTCTATTTTTAATAAGCTTTTCAAATTATATTTTTATGAATTTTTCTGAGAAGGGTTGATATAGTTTTGAAATTGTTTTGTATTCAAAAGATTTAAAAACAGAAAATGAATTATATAAAAAAATGGAGTCGGGCTAACCTTCTCAGCCAAGTGGGCCGAAGCCCACTAGCTATCAGCCACGCGCGCAACGCCTCAGCCCGCCAGCAGCCCACTCCCGCCCGCGCGCCCCCCCTCTCTCTCTCTGGCAGGTGGACCCCAGCTGTCATCCCCGTCGTGGCAACTCCTTCTTCCCCAAATTGCGCCCACGACCAAGCCGAAAACGGCATAATAAATTTGATTCAATGCCGGTGATTCATTGCTCCATTTACCTCGCCGTTTCCCGCTATAAGACCACCTCGACCCTCTCTCTCTTTTGCCCCAAATCCCAGAGAACGAGAGCCAACAGGCCGCCCGGAAGCATCCCCGGAGCTCCGCCGTTGCCGCCGGCGAAAATCGAAACTCCAGCAACAACCCGTGAACCCCGAGCCCTCGCATCTCTCCCTTTCTCTTTCATTTCTTACTGCGCAAAATTTTGACTTGGTCTCGTATTTTTTCGTGCGCCAAATCGACGCGCTCGTCCGCACCCGAAGCCCGCCGCCGCCTCCATCAACTCCGGCCAGCCATTCTAGGAGGCAGAGGATACTCCGACGGCCGCAACCTCGCCATCGTCTCCGCCTCGGCCTCCTCCACGCTAGGGTATGTCTCATTCGTCCTGTAGGCAGTAGAACGTAGGGAACGAGTGTCGCCGGCGATGGCGCCGCCGCGGGCACGCCTCGAGCTAGGTGTCCGGCGGAAGCGCTGCCAGATTTTTTACCCTTTTAATCTGAGCCGTTAGATCTGTTGCGTACGGCCGAGATTAGAACCCTTTATATTTAATCGGTATGATGACGTGGCTTGCTCCGTCCGCGCAGAGTCAGCTCCGCGTCAGCGCCATGGCAGATATTAATTTCTGTGGATTTTCTTAAATCATTTTATTTGGCAGTTTTGCAGAAAACACCCTGCATACTGTTTTTATCATTATTTTTTATCTGTTTAGCCAAATTCAAATATTTTTATATATTTGGAATCCTTAGAACCAGTAGAATCTTTTGGCTTCATTAGTTTTCTGTTTCGACACATTCTTAAATTTCAAATATTCATGTGATTAGTTTAAGTGTTTTTGACATAACTTTAGTTAGAAAACTTATTTTTGAGTAAATCAAATTGCTAAAATTTTGTTTAGATGTCCTCTATCCAATTATTACTGTAAACTAAATTCTTGAGTTACCCTTTTTATTCAAGTCTAAATATTTGAAAACAAAGTAAAAATGTCATCATGCATACTTCATAAAAATTCTAAGAGATAAATATATTAGTTTATTGAAATTAAATTATTGCATCTCATGCATAGTATATTTTTGTATGGTTATGTTGCTTGAGTGTTTATGTGGGGCATTTTATTTTCTTAGACTATTCGGAGGGAGACGGGGATCTTTGCAACTGTAACTGCTGCACTCCCGGTTGCCAAGGCAAGTGGCACATGCATAAACTTCCTAGTATTTTACTATGCATGAGTAGATTATTTTTCTATAAGCATGTGTAGGATAGTATTGCTATGCAAGCCATGTTTAGACTTCCTTATTCCTGTGTCAAGGTTCCTATGCAACACTTAGAAGAATTTTGATGCTATGCAAAACTATTTTTGATGAAATGTTAATTCTGCTAAGTTAAGAAAGAAATACCTGGGTGGGAAGTGGTTTTGTATGGTTTATGTTGCGTGGGTTCCCACGGGTTTACCTGTGGAATTACACTTGTGGATGGCCACCCAGGAACAGAGGAATCTGAAGAACTCCGAGTGAAGATTGCTTCCTATGCAACCATTGCCAATATGGGCTCTGGCTTGATCAACTGAGCTGGGTGGACTCGCCCCGGCCTGATAGGTGGTGGTAGAGGATTTGTCGGTGGAGCGCGTCAGGCAGTTATGGGGAGGGAAAATGCTTCTGAAATATCTTGTCTCATTCCTCTCCTTTTCCTTAACACTTCCAGAGTGTATAGGATAGTTTGGGTTGAATGGGTACAATGGTGAACGTGCACAACCTCTGAAGAGTTAAAATCTAAGTACTTAGTCGTGTCCCCGATATGGACAAGTTGAGCAGCTGAACGAGGACGTCAACGGAGGATTCCACCCTTCCAACTTCTAAGTTAAAACTTGATGGGTGAACAAGGGTAGATAGAGACTATGGCTTTCATACCATATCTATCTCCACTAAGTAAAGTTGTTTTAAAGTGTTAGGGAAAAACTTGCTTTCCGCTAAATAGCCTTGAGCTCCACCATCCAAATAAGCATATAGGTTATAGAGTTATTCCTTTAAGTGTCCACCATAGTGTCACTTGCCAGTTCCATTTTTAAATGGTTCTGACCCACGTTGTTGCAATATTTTTCTTATTGCAGACTGTTCTGATGACGAGTGAGATTTTGGCTAAGGGTTTCGAGTCCTCAACCAACATGCTCGCCTGTGGCACATGCTGATGATGGAGACCCCATGAAGAATAATTTTCCGCTGTTTACTCTTTCAGTGCTAGCTTTATGCTATGCAAGTTGTAAAGAATATTTTCTAAGTCTGGATCAGCGTTGTAATAAATTGATACTTTATTGTGATATTACATCGTAAACTGTGTGTGCAAATGAATCGATACAGGGATTTGCACTATACGCAGGTACCTGCCATATTTTAAGTGCAGGTACACAATAATCACAATCGCTGTCTAAATTCTACTGTTGTTGTTATTTCACTGCTGTTTTTGCGATAAAACTGTTGCTACTGATAATCTGTCTCGAGCAAGTCCATTCACAGGTGCAGATGATCTGACAAATCATCTGTTAAATCTTATAAATATTATTTGGTCCCCTTGTTTCCAATCAGTAAATTTGGGTTTTAATTCTCTTGAAGACTGTTGCAATCCCCTATACTTGTGGGTCATCAAGAATATTTTCTGGCGCCGTTGCCAGGGAGCATAGCTTTATTTGTAAGCCCACCTGATTGTGATATTGTTCGCTGGAATTTATTCATCATGGGAAGAAATAATGATAAGAAGTTTCCCATCGTGCCATCGACTACAAGGAAAGGTACAACTCTGAACTCCGCAACTGCTCTTGGTTCTCCATGTGTGTTGAGTAATCTTGTTACACCACCACAACTTGCACGTTCTGTTACTACTATTGAATCTGAAATTACTTATGATGATGCTTCTACTGTTCTTGATGAAACTGGTTCATTAGGTCCCTTTTTAGATGCTACTATTGCTAAATCTAAACAAATTGAAAATGCTAAAATTCCTAATGAAAATGATGAAACACTTGCTAATTCACCTGAATTTGCTCGTGATACTTATGATGAGCGTGATGATATGTATGTGGATCTTGATGATGCTCTTGTTGAAGAAATTAATGCTATGAAAGATGCTAGTGCTATTAAAAAACTTGTTAAAACACGTGTTGTTAGATATAAATTATCTCATGATACTAAATTTGCTACATCTCCTATAAACATTAAAGATAAAGCTTATGATTTCTCTCTTGATTTGGCTCATACAGCTATTATTGAAAGAGAACCTTTCTGTGGAACTGAAAATGAAAGTGCTATAGAACACATGATTGTATTGTCTGATTTAAGTGGAATATTTGCTAAGAACATTAAAAGACGCACTTACTTTGTTGCTAAAATATTTCCTTTCTCATTAAAAGGAGAAGCTAAAACTTGGTATAACAATTTGTCTCCTGGTTCCATCACTAGTCCTAAGGGTTTGCTTGATGCTTTCTTTGAAAAATATTTTCCTGCTAGTGCTCAACATGATGCTTTGTTAAGAATCTACAATTTTAATCAAGATGAAGATGAGAAATTGCCCAAAGCTTGGACACGGTTTTGTTCAATCTTAAGGGGCCAGCCGAACCATGATTTGGAGAAAAATGATTCACTTGATATATTTTATAGTGGACTAACTTCTGAATCTAGGACATATCTGGATAGTTTTGCTAGTTGTGTTTTTAGGAAAAGGACTCCCGAAGAGGCTGAGGAATTATTGGCCATAATATGCAAGAATAATGATGATTGGGATATTCCTGAACCTAGTCCAACACCACCTCCAACACTGAAAAAGAGGGGTATGATTGAATTAAACTAAGAAACGAT
Source organism: Poa annua (assembly GCA_026929855.1). Taxonomy (NCBI): domain Eukaryota; kingdom Viridiplantae; phylum Streptophyta; class Magnoliopsida; order Poales; family Poaceae; genus Poa; species Poa annua. The sequence goes on from CM049426.1 coordinate 103,178,855, forward strand.
GAGGGAAGCCTATTCCTCCTTCAACCGTAATTGAGGTACACTCTCTCCGAAGGTTTGATGATAGAGATATCCCTTACTCTAAACCTCCTACTCAATGCTTTGATGAAGTTGATGATTTTGTTACTAAGCAATGCAATTTTAATATGAGAATAGAGAATCATTTAATGGAAAATTCTCGTGCTATTAGTGATTTGCATGATATTGTTGATAGAACTTCTAATGATGTTAAAGTCCTCATTAAACATTTTCATATGGTTCAAACTCAAATAGATCAACTCACAAAAGTGCAAAAAGAATTGTTGTGAATGCCTCTATAGCTAAAGAAAAACTTGTTTGTGAAGTAACAACTAGAGGTGGTAAATCTACTCAAGATCCTTTATATCCTGAAGGACATTATAAAAGAATTGAACAAGATTGTCAACGAGTTAATGAACCTAGTACTCCTTCTAGGAAAAAGAAAAAGAAACATTAAACTGTTGTAGAATTCTCTGAACCTGTTAATGATCCTAATAGTATATCTATTTCTGATGCTGAAACTTAAAGTGGTAATGAAGACAACAATGATAATGCTAAAAACAATGATAACGATAAAAAATATTAATTCGGATGTAGAAGAATTAGAAGAGGAACCTGAAAAGCATGCTAAAAATAAAAAGTACAGTAAAGAAGATTTTATTGCTAAGAAACATGGTAATGAAAGAGAACCTTGGGTCCAAAAACCAATGCCTTTTTCATCTAATAAACTTAAAACTAAAGAGGAAGAACATCATAATAAATTTTGTTGGATGAAACCATTGTTCTTTCAAATTCCTTTGACTGATGCTATTAGGTTGCCTCCTTATTCTAAATATATGAAATATATTGTGAATCACAAAAAGAAAATTCCTAATGAGAAAATATCTACTATGCTTGCTAATTACTCTTCCAATGGCAAGATTCCAAAGAAGCTGGGTGATCCAGGTATACCAACTATTCCTTGCTCTATCAAAAATAATTATGTTAAAACTGCTCTATGTGATTTGGGAGTTGGAGTAAGTGTTATGCCTTTCTCTCTTTACAAGAGACTTTACCTTGATAAATTCATACCTCCTGATATATCTTTGCAAATGACTGATAAATCTACTGTTGTTCCTGTTAGAATTTGTGAGGATGTTCCTGTTTAAATAACTACCAATTGTTTAATTATGACTGACTTTGTTGTTCTTGAAATGCCTGAAGATGATAATATGTCTATTATTCTTGGAAGACCTTTTCTAAATTTTGCAGGGGTTGTCATTGATTGCAATAAAGGAAAAGTTACTTTTAATGTTCATGACAAGGAGCATATTGTTTGTTTTCCCAAGAAAGTTGATAAAATGCCTAGAGTTAATACAATCACCAATATGAGGTCTATTAGAGTGGGAAGTATTGATTGCCCATATAAAGAAGAATACAAAACTGTCATGACTGGATCCATACCAATTCAATATAAGGTAACATGAGTGTCTCATATGGTTTAAATCTTTTATGTCATATAAATTTCATTTGGTGGCAAGACTTGATTAACCTTTAAATGCATAAAGAGGATACACAATTTTCTTTCTCTCATTCTAGTTTTACCTACTGTAATGTTATTTAGTTTGCAGTTTTTAGTTGAATTTGTTGTTAGAAAAGAATTTTTCAATATTGAACTTAATAATTCAAAATACCTGAAAATGAAAAAAAATAAAGTTTCTTAGAAAATTTAAAAATTTATATCAAAAATCATATTTTCCAGGAGGCTCCTGGAAGTGCTAGAGAGCAACCAGGGGGACCCACAGGGCCACCTCATCACATGGTGGCGCGGCAGCCATCTTGCCGCGCCAGCACATGGTGTGGGGTCCATAGCCCCCCCACTTGCTCTCTCTCCTTCCCCTGCCTCCCTCTTGCCTGAAAATTCAGTTTTGGATAGCTCAAACTCGTGTTCTTGATGCTCATCTACTGTGATTTCGATCTCCACATTCAGCCAATTTCTGTTGCTGAAATTTGGTGCATCTACTCTCCGGTATGTGACTCCTCGGAATATCCAAGTAGAATTTTGTTTAGTGGTGTATATATGAAGTATTTTGCTGCTGTAGATATCTTATTTAGTGAGTTTGATTTATTTTTCTAAGTTGAAATAACTAGTGTTGATGCATGCTTAACCCTCTCGCAAGTCACTGTAGTAGTTTCCCTTCATTTAGTTGGCTATAAATCGACTTTTATGATGTTTGTTGAAAATTTCAGAAAAGGAAGATGCATAACCATGATTTTGATGACATGTTTGAGAGATTTCCAGAGGAGGGCAAGGCCTCCAAGGTTTGCCACTCGTGCTAGGCAATCCTACAACTAGGAAATCCTAGCACCGACGTTTGGAGATGAGCGAGATGCGGGAGTTCCACACTCCGCATCTCACCCATGTAATAATTTCCTTCGTGCTGCAGGTTTACTCGAGGATTTCTGAACTCTTGTGGAGAGTGTAGGCTTGACCTCCTACATGATGTATGAGAGGCCCCAATACTATGGGCTTTCCAAAACTTTTTCGGAGACCTTCAATTTTAACACCAAGTCTTATGGGAAGGCTATTTCTTTCAAGATATATGATGTGCCTGTTAGCATAACCTTGCACGAATTTTGTGGGGTGATGTAGCGCCCCACCTTTAAATAAAGATGGAACACCTGTGTTATGTGCTAGTCCCTGGATCACTGCTAGCACCACAGTACAAAATATATAGTATCATTGCATAAGTATCAAAATACTACATCGAGATCCAAAAATAGCCAAGTATAGCTTTATTACAAAGTGCATAGTCATGAAGACTAGCTAAAATATTCAGAGTTCACAACGAAAATAAAAGCAATGGGCCTTCTCTTCTAGCATACGCCACGAGCAGACATGTTGGGTGTAGAATCGAGTCCAAACTTACTCCTCATCAGAATTACCTGCACATTTGAATATGCAGCCCCCGAAGGAGGTCAATACAATGAAGTATTGGCAAGTGACTATGGTGAATGAATTATGACAAGTCTAATTCTATATGCATATTTGGCTTGGTGGAGTTTGTAGGGTATTTTGCAGAAAGCCAGTTTTCTCCTATCTTTTGTAAAACACTTTTGTATCTCAAAGACTTGGCACCAAGGGATGAAGCCCAAGTGCACCAATAATTCTTTCCTTAGCCAAATTTTACTTTACGAAAACCATGTTGAGATTCTTCCGTCCATCCTTGTCCAGTTGCTCGAAGTTGTCCATCACCGGGGACACGGCTGAGTACTCAGTTTGTCGACTCTGTAGAGGTTGTGCACTTTCACCTTAAGAATCAATTTGTCCGAGAAATCCTATACACGCGGAGTGTATTATGGAAAGGAGAGAATTGAGACAAGAACTTTCAGAAGAAGAATGCAACCATACTAGCAAGACCCGTTCCACCTATCAACTCTACATCTGCTTGTCAAGCTGACAGGTTGCACTCTCACAACTTAGTAGTTCTAGACAGAGCCCATTGTCAGAAGGCTGCACGGAAAGTTTCTAAACTTGGAGGGACTTAGAAATCTCTTTGTTCCTGGGTGGCCGTCCACAAGTGTACTTCTGGGTGAAAACCACCATACTCATGGCCCTAAGTAGAATAGAAATTCATCCTAGGCAAAGACAACCACAAGCATGGTCCCAAAAGCCACTCAACATAAACCATACAACCAATTCCACCCAGAAGTGCATTCAAAGTTTTAACACTTAGCAATAATTCTATAACATGATAAGTAGACTCCTTTATAGCATAACTAAGCATCTAATAAAACTTTTGGTGGCTGCATGGGGAGGGATGGCTACACACTACTAGGATATTTTCAAAGTGTAAACTAACTTAACATTATAAGATAGTATCCAAAATTTCCCTATCATGCATACTACTCAAAAATCTACTAATAATGCATATAGAAAACATATGATAGATTATGAATGTCACTTGCCTTGGTAACAAAGGGAACAAGCACAGCAAGAATAACAATCACAAGGACCTTCCTCCTCTTCACAATCTAGGGACAAACAATAACACTAAATAAACACACAAAACATACACTTAAAATATCAATACAAAAATATGTATGCATGCTTGATATGCAATGAACTTAACAAGACTAAATAATTACTATTTTAATTTCTCTGTTATTCATGCATGAAAATGCCATGCTCAATATTTTAATATTTTAATTAATCATTTAAACCATGAGCATATTAGTAGTTTTAAATTCTAAAACCAATTTCTTTAAGTCTATTAGAAGAAATTTCAAATAAAACTCATATTACACTCTCTGGACAGAGGGCATTAATATAACTCCAAATCAATTGGATTTATTTGGAGAGAAAATTTAATAATTAAGTTATAGATTTAATATCCGAAAGTTAAACAATTTAATTTCGCAATTTAATATGCACTAAAAGGATAAACTAATGAAACCATATTAAACTTCACGAGCAGAGCTTCACGTGGATATAAAATTCATCAAATTTGGATGAACAGATCGAAAGTTATGATTTTTGTAAGTTTGTGTTATTTTCTGTTTTTAAAACAAAATCTCTGCCGAAATAGAAAATAAAAGCGCCACGCGGCGTGCTGTGATTGGGCGATACCGGTTCGCGCGGATCGCGTGCGTGGACCGTACGATCTAATTTAAATCCAACGTGCCAGATCCACCCGATCTAGATCCATTGGATCTAGATCCGATGGCTAGGATCTAAAGGGGGGGTCGGGCGGCGCGTTTCGCCGGCGATCCCGTGCCCGCGGCGGCGCCATCATCGGAAACGATGAACCTCGTGTTCTACGGCTAGGGGAGGGGTGAAACTCATACCACTGGACGCGGGAGACGGCGGCGGACTCGATGGCGTAACGGGCGTGGTCGAGGTGGCTCTTCTCTTCCTCTGCGAGTTCGTCGGAGAAGCGCGGCGGACGGCGGCGTCGGTCTTCGATGGATCAGCCGCCCTGGTGCACAAAACCACACCGGAGCAAGTCCGTTAGACGCGTACGGTGAAGGGGAGGCGCAGAGGGGTGTGGGGATGAAGCTCGGGTGTTGAACTCACCAGAAAGATGCAAATTGCGGCGGCGGCAACGTCGGCGATGATCTCGCGATTTGGCGAGTTTCTGTTAGGGTTTTTGGACGCGGGAGACGGAGGCGGAGGGGGGGTTTATATAGGGACGAAGGGGAACGATTAATCCGCGATTAAACAACGGATTTGATCCGATTCGATTTCGAGTTCGGTAGGAGTTCGTGTTCTACACGATGAAGGAGATGACAAGTGGGGCCAGGCCGTCAGCGACTGCGAGGAGGGAGCTGGGCCGCGGCGTGGGCCTCTGCGCTGCGCGCGCGGCGGATAGCGAGGAATCAAAGTGGGCTTCGGCCCAAATTAGGTCGTCTCTCCCTTTTTTTTTAAACAAAGCCTTTTCTGATTTAAAACATTTAATCAAAATTGATTTTTAAAACTTATCAAAACATTTCATAAAAATTCATAAAAATATGTTTTGTAAAGCTAATTAAATTTATAAATTTTTGATATCATTTTTCTGAATAAATAAAATAATAAAATACTGATTTGTAAAAGGAGCTCAAATAAACCTCTTTAATGAAAACAATTCTATTTAACATTATAAATAAAATTCAATTTACTCCTTATGTGATTTCAATGCCATACTTTTATGATGCATGATGCATGAATGCAAAGTTTTAAATTTTTGAGAAATTTGGGATGTTACAGAGAAATTTGGGATGTTACAGACTAACCCCCTTAAGAAGAAGCTCGCCCTCGAGCTTCGAAAAGGTCAGCAAATAGGTGCGGGTGGTCTTCTCGGAGATCATCCTCTCGTTCCCAGGTGGCTTCGTCCTCTGTGTGATGATTCCACTGGACCTTGCAAAACTTGATGGTTTTGGTACGGGTGACTCTTTCTGTTGTCTGTAATATCTTGATGGGCTTCTCTTCGTATGTCAGATCACTCTCCAATTGTACCTCCTCGAGGGGTATTGTATCCTTTAAGGGGACTCCCATCATCTCGGGATGACATTTCTTCAAATGACTGACATGGAACACATTATGAACAACAGACAGTACTTCAGGTAGTTCTAACTCATAGGCCACTTCACCTTTGCGAGAAAGAATTTTGAATGGTCCAATGAATCGAGGTGCTAACTTTCCTCTGATTCCAAATCTTTTCACACCCCGAAGTGGTGACACCCTTAGATAGGTTCTATCTCCCACTTCATAGGTGACTTCTCTACGCTTGGAATCTGCGTAGCTTTTCTGGCGTGATTGTGCTATTTTCAATCTGTCCTTAATCAGCCTGACTTTTTCTTCAGCATCCTGTATTATATCAGGCCCAAAGAAACTTCGTTCTCCTACACCACTCCACAACAGTGGGGTTTTACATTTCTTTCCATATAAGGCTTCAAACGGTGCCATCTCAATGCTGGCTTGGTAACTATTGTTGTAGGAGAACTCAGCGTATGGCAAATTATCATCCCAACTAGACCCATAGTCGAGCGCACAAGCTCTTAACATATCTTCTAAAATCTGATTCACTCTTTCAGTCTGACCATCTGTTTGCGGGTGGAAAGCCGTACTGAATTCCAATCTGGTTCCCAAAGATTCGTGCAGTTGCTTCCAAAAATGAGAAGTGAACTGGGTCCCTCTATCAGACACGATACTCTTAGGAACACCGTGAAGGCACACAATTCTCTTCATGTAAATATCAGCTAGCTTAGCACTAGTATAAGTGGTCTTCACGGGTATGAAGTGAGCTATTTTGGTTAGGCGACAAACAATAACCCAAATAGAATCATAACCCGATCTAGTCCATGGTAATCCAGTGATGAAGTCCATCCCAATGGAATCCCACTTCCAATCCGGTACTCTCAAGGGTTGTAATAATCCTGCTGGTTTCTTATGTTCTGCCTTTACTCGACTACATACATCACACTTAGCGATGTATTCTGCTATTTCTCTCTTCAGATTATTCCACCAAAATCTCTCTTTCACATCCATATACATCTTGGTATTTCCCGGATGAATTGAATAAGGTGTTTCATGAGCTTCTTGCAGAATCAACTTCCTAATATCAGGGTCATTGGCCACACATACACGTTTTTCAAACCACAAAATCCCCTGCTCATCCTCATGAAATCCTTTAGCTTTTCCAGCTCTTAAATTGACTTTGATCTCTTCTATTTCCTTGTCTCCTTTCTGAGCTTCACGTATCTTGTCCATCAAAGTGGGCTGTACAACTAATGAGGTTACAAACCCTTCAGGTACTACTTCCAATCTGAGGTCCTTGAATGCCTTGCATAATTCCTCGGGTAATTCTCCTGCTGTAAGGCCGTTCACATACACCTTACGACTCAGAGCATCTGCTACCACATTAGCTTTTCCCGGATGGTATTGAAGGCTCAGATCATAATCTTTAATAAGTTCCAGCCATCTTCTTTGTCTCATATTCAATTCCTTCTGTGTGAATATGTACTTCAAACTTTTGTGGTCCGTGAATACCTCACATCTTTTTCCCATCAGGTAGGGTCTCCAAGTTTTCAAAGCATGCACTACTGATGCTAACTCGAGATCATGAGTTGGATAATTTGCTTCATGTTTCTTGAGTTGTCTAGAGGCATAAGATGCCACTCTGCCTTCCTGCATCAGTACACTTCCTAAACCTTGACATGAAGCATCACAGTATACTTGGAATTCCTTCTCCAAATCAGGTAAGCATAGCACTGGGGCTGAAACCAGACGTTTCTTCAACTCCTGAAAACTGGCTTCGCATGCCTCTGTCCACTCAAATTTCTTCTCCTTCTTTAATAATTCCGTCAAGGCCTTGGCAATCTTGGAGAAGTTTTCAATGAATCGTCGGTAGTATCCTGCTAAACCCAGAAAACTTCGTAATTCACCAACATTCTTCGGCGGTTCCCAATTAGTTACAGCTGAAACCTTTTCAGGATCCACTGCTATACCTTCCTTGGACACCACATGGCCTAAAAATCCTACTTGTTCTAACCAAAACTCACACTTGCTGTACTTGGCATACAACTTATGTTCACGCAGTCTCTGCAATACCAGACGCAAGTGCTCTTCATGTTCTTTGTGACTCTTAGAGTAGATTAGAATATCATCTATGAACACTACCACAAACTTATCCAGAAAATCCATGAACACTTTATTCATCATATTCATGAAATAGGCTGGTGCATTGGTTAATCCAAAGGGCATTACTGTGTACTCATAAGAGCCATATCTCGTAACAAATGTTGTTTTGGGTATATCCATTTCTCTAACTTTCATTTGGAGGTACCCCGATCGAAGATCGATCTTAGAGAAAACACAAGCACCTTCCAGTTGATCAAATAGTTCATTTATCTTGGGTAACGGGTACTTGTTTTTGATAGTTTGCTCGTTTATATCTCTGTAATCCGTGACTAGCCTCTGGGTTTGGTCCTTCTTCTTAACAAATAAGACTGGTGCTCCCCATGGCGATGAACTTGGACGAATGAATCCTTTCTGGATGTGTTCCTCTTATTGCTTCTTGAGCTCTTTCAATTCATCGACGGCCATAGGATAAGGTCTTTTAGCTATTGGCCCTGTTCCCGGCTTCAATTCGATGAGAAACTCTACATCTCTATCGGGTGGCATTCCCGGTAGTTCCTCCGAAAAAACATCTGGCTATTCCTTGACGATAAGCACATCACCAAGGCTAACCCCCTTAAGAGAATTTAGCTTAACCTTCTTAAGTTCGAAAGTTGATCGGAACTTAATCTTCCTTTTCTCTGGGGTGGTGAGGGTGATTGCTCTATTTGCACAATCTATGATTCCTTCACAACGAGTCATCCAATCCATTCCGATGATAACATCCAATCCTTGGGTCTCTAGGATGACTAAGTCTGTTGGGAAGGTGTGTTTTCCAATCTGCAAGTCTAACTGCCTACACCCGGAATTTACTAGCATCTCTCCTCCAGGTGAACTTACCCTAATAGGTTTTCCTAGACTTTCCTCAGCTAACCCATGTTTGTTAACAAAAGCTCTTGATATGAATGAATGAGATGCTCCAGTATCAAATAAAACTAATGCTGGAAAGGAGTTGAGCAAGAACGTACCAATCACAGCATCAGGTTCATCATGAACTTCTTCCACATTGATGTGATTCACTTGTCCCTTCTGAAAAGGATTGGGCTTGGAATTTTCATCAGTTTTCTTTTCTGGGCAATCAGTTGCATAATGTCTTGTCTTCTTGCACTTGTAGCAGGTCACATGAGACAAGTCTTTCTTCCCTTCATGGTTAGGACGGTGATTCCCATTCCCATGATTATGACCATGATGATGGTTTCCCCTGGATCCACCATTATTTCCGTTGTATCCTCCATTGCTTCCTTTGTTCCCTCCATTGTGGTTATGGCCATGATGTTTTTGGCCACTACCAGTGTTGGAGTGATTCCAGGGTTTATGGCTACTGACTTCAGAGGCGTGTTTCTTATATGTCCCTTCAGAATGAACTTTACTTGCACTGAACTTCCTCTTCCTGTTCTCTTCCTTTCTTATGTTGTTGTCCAAGGTGATAGCTTGATCCAGCAGAGCTTGATAGTTTGGAGTATAAGCCACAGACAACGGTATCTTCAGTTCTCCCTTAAGTCCATTGAGGAACTTTTCCTTCCTTTTTGCATCAGTATCAATGTCCTCTGGTGCATACCTTGATAGCATACAGAAGTCATCCATATACTCCTTCAGGGTTCTACCACCTTGCCTCAAGCTGCGAAATTCATCTTTCTTCAGGTTCATTATACCTGAGGAGATGTGAGCATTCCGGAAGCCTTCCTTGAACGCATCCCAAGTCATGCCATCCAAAGGATGAGTCACTTGATAATTTTCCCACCACAGTGCTGCGGGTCCTTCCAACAGGTGTGCAGTGAACCTCACTTTTTCTGCCTCAGAACATTCACAAGTTATTAAGTCCTTGTTGACTGAATGGAGCCAATCATCCGCCACTACTGGTTCAGTAGCAGAGGAGAACTTATTAGGCCTAAGCCTTAGGAATCTAGCAAGTCTGTCCACTGGGGGTGGTGGTGGAGGTGGCGGGTTGTTGTTGTGGTTGTTGTTGTTGTTGTTGTTGTTGGTTGCTGCAATGAACTGAGTCATCATATTCATTAACTGAGCTTGAGCGGCCATCAGTTGTTGCATGACATCGTCGTTGTTGGTATCACGACGAGGAGGCATCTGTAGGGTTTTTCAGCATAGATGAGTGAAAGATAGACAGAACTAAGAGAAGAAAAATCCTACCCATGCACAAAGCAACCAAGTCAACACAATCACACTCATAAGACAACTTAAAAGGAAAAAGTCTACTTAGCAAAACCAAACAAGTATTCTAAGTTGATTTAATAAAACACAGAGTCTGCAACCCCAAACATTCTATCATTGTCACACCACAAGTTGGAGATCAATGTTTTTAAAAAGAACGACGAACTAAACGAGGAAAAACATGGTGGTCCAACTACTAAGTCTAAACTTCGTCCATGACATCTCCTTCATCTTCTTCGATTTCCTCGATGATGATGCCTTCCTTTGTAAGGATCTCCTTGTAGTCATTCACCTCCTTCTCCAAGGCCTCGTTCTTCTCCTGTAACATTGTCGTCTCACGGTGCAGAGTCTCGATTGTTTCCTTCTCCAGGACTTCAATCTTTTCTTGTAGCATTCTCTTCTCACGGCGTAGAGTCTCGATCAAATCTCGATCAGCTTCGAACTCGACGTCGTTGCTCTGGATTTCATCCTTCAAGGTCCTGATCTCCTTGTTCTTGTCTCTAATTCTCTTTTCTTGGCTTTGAAACTTCTTCTCTTGAGCTCGGAACTTCTCCTCTTGAGCGTTGGCCACCTCTTCTTGGGCTTCAATCTTCTTTTGAGTCTCCTTGACTTGTGCCATTATTTCATCATTCTTCAACAGCTCATTGCGTCTATCTTCTTCTAGTTGCCAGAGGTGCAGTTCTAAGTCTTGGAGATATGGGTACAAAGCTTCTGGTTTGTTTTTGTCTTCCTCGCTAATACAGTAAGCAATCCCATGTTCGTCACGTTGGCCAAGGTGAGCAAAGTAGTGGTCTTTTAACTCTTCTTGGTATTGCAAGCAAAGACGTCCTATTAGCTCCTGCGTGACGAGATTCAGCCCTTTCTCCAAGGAGTCACTAATCGACTTGTACTGGATGTCTTCGGTCTTGGGTTCAGTCTGGCGCCCTTGTTGGTAAAGGCGAATTCCCCATACGTCTTCTTTGTTGAAGTGCTTCAGCTGGCTTGCCTTGATGATGGGTGTTGGAAGTGCCAACAGTTCTACCAACTCTAGAAGATATCTTCCAAAGCGCATGTCCTTGAAGTCCTCCGCGGTTTGATACATGAAGAACGACATCCTTAAGTGATAAAGGTAGAGTTTATTAAAACAAGACAAAGGTAAGATATACTAATTGTGGTGTACTTAAGTACTTAGAGAAAAAGAAGTTCTTCTCTAACAGGTGATCAATACTATTATCAACTCTTTTGTAAGTCGGATATTCACTATAGTGAGAGAGACAGACACCCGGCCAGCCACATATATTGTGGAACAGTACTCATGTACGCGGACATGTAAGGTTAGTCCCGGGCCGCTTCATCCCACTATGCCGTTAGGATCCAACATACTTCAAAGATGGTAATATTATGATAAAAAAAGGAGGCTTAACCAATCCTAAGGGCTCGAACCTACAGGCAACACTTTTGCTCTGATACCATTTTGTAGCGCCCCATCTTTAAATAAAGATGGAACACCTGTGTTATGTGCTAGTCCCTGGATCACTGCTAGCACCACAGTACAAAATATATAGTATCATTGCATAAGTATCAAAATACTACATCGAGATCCAAAAATAGCCAAGTATAGCTTTATTACAAAGTGCATAGTCATGAAGACTAGCTAAAATATTCAGAGTTCACAACGAAAATAAAAGCAATGGGCCTTCTCTTCTAGCATACGCCACGAGCAGACATGTTGGGTGTAGAATCGAGTCCAAACTTACTCCTCATCAGAATTACCTGCACATTTGAATATGCAGCCCCCGAAGGAGGTCAATACAATGAAGTATTGGCAAGTGACTATGGTGGATGAATTATGACAAGTCTAATTCTATATGCATATTTGGCTTGGTGGAGTTTGTAGGCTCTTTTGCAGAAAGCCAGTTTTCTCCTATCTTTTGTAAAACACTTTTGTATCTCAAAGACTTGGCACCAAGGGATGAAGCCCAAGTGCACCAATAATTCTTTCCTTAGCCAAATTTTACTTTACGAAAACCATGTTGAGATTCTTCCGTCCATCCTTGTCCAGTTGCTCGAAGTTGTCCATCACCGGGGACACGGCTGAGTACTCAGTTTGTCGACTCTGCAGAGGTTGTGCACTTTCACCTTAAGACTCAATTTGTCCGAGAAATCCTATACACGCGGAGTGTATTATGGAAAGGAGAGAATTGAGACAAGAACTTTCAGAAGAAGAATGCAACCATACTAGCAAGACCCGTTCCACCTATCAACTCTACATCTGCTTGTCAAGCTGACAGGTTGCACTCTCACAACTTAGTAGTTCTAGACAGAGCCCGTTGTCAGAAGGCTGCACGGAAAGCTTCTAAACTTGGAGGGACTTAGAAATCTCTTTGTTCCTGGGTGGCCGTCCACAAGTGTACTTCTGGGTGAAAACCACCATACTCATGGCCCTAAGTAGAATAGAAATTCATCCTAGGCGAAGACAACCACAAGCATGGTCCCAAAAGCCACTCAACATAAACCATACAACCAATTCCACCCAGAAGTGCATTCAAAGTTTTAACACTTAGCAATAATTCTATAACATGATAAGTAGACTCCTTTATAGCATAGCTAAGCATCTAATAAAACTTTTGGTGGCTGCATGGGGAGGGATGGCTACACACTACTAGGATATTTTCAAAGTGTAAACTAACTTAACATTATAAGATAGTATCCAAAATTTCCCTATCATGCATACTACTAAAAAATCTACTAATAATGCATATAGAAAACATAGGATAGATTATGAATGTCACTTGCCTTGGTAACAAAGGGAACAAGCACAGCAAGAATAACAATCACAAGGACCTTCCTCCTCTTCACAATCTAGGGACAAACAATAACACTAAATAAACACACAAAACATACACTTAAAATATCAATACAAAAATATGTATGCATGCTTGATATGCAATGAACTTAACAAGACTAAATAATTACTATTTTAATTTCTCTGTTATTCATGCATGAAAATGCCATGCTCGATATTTTAATATTTTAATTAATCATTTAAACCATGAGCATATTAGTAGTTTTAAATTCTAAAACCAATTTCTTTAAGTCTATTAGAAGAAATTTCAAATAAAACTCATATTACACTCTCTAGACAGAGGGCATTAATATAACTCCAAATCAATTGGATTTATTTGGAGAGAAAATTTAATAATTAAGTTATAGATTTAATATCCGAAAGTTAAACAATTTAATTTCGCAATTTAATATGCACTAAAAGGATAAACTAATGAAACCATATTAAACTTCACGAGCAGAGCTTCACGTGGATATAAAATTCATCAAATTTGGATGAACAGATCGAAAGTTATGATTTTTGTAACTTTGTGTTATTTTCTGTTTTTAAAACAAAATCTCTGCCGAAATAGAAAATAAAAGCGCCACGCGGCGTGCTGTGATTGGGCGATACCGGTTCGCGCGGATCGCGTGCGTGGACCGTACGATCTAATTTAAATCCAACGTGCCAGATCCACCCGATCTAGATCCATTGGATCTAGATCCGATGGCTAGGATCTAAAGGGGGGGTCGGGCGGCGCGTTTCGCCGGCGATCCCGTGCCCGCGGCGGCGCCATCATCGGAAACGATGAACCTCGCGTTCTACGGCTAGGGGAGGGGTGAAACTCATACCACTGGACGCGGGAGACGGCGGCGGACTCGATGGCGTGACGGGCGTGGTCGAGGTGGCTCTTCTCTTCCTCTGCGAGTTCGTCGGAGAAGCGCGGCGGACGGCGGCGTCGGTCTTCGATGGATCAGCCGCCCTGGTGCACAAAACCACGCCGGAGCAAGTCCGTTAGACGCGTACGGTGAAGGGGAGGCGCAGAGGGGGTGTGGGGATGAAGCTCGGGTGTTGAACTCACCGGAAAGATGCAAATTGCGGCGGCGGCAACGTCGGCGATGATCTCGCGATTTGGCGAGTTTCTGTTAGGGTTTTTGGATGCGGGAGACGGAGGCGGAGGGGGGGTTTATATAGGGACGAAGGGGACCGATTAATCCGCGATTAAACAACGGATTTGATCCGATTCGATTTCGAATTCGGTAGGAGTTCGTGTTCTACACGATGAAGGAGATGACAAGTGGGGCCAGGCCGTCAGCGACTGCGAGGAGGGAGCTGGGCCGCGGCGTGGGCCTCTGCGCTGCGCGCGCGGCGGATAGCGAGGAATCGAAGTGGGCTTCGGCCCAAATTAGGTCGTCTCTCCCTTTTTTTTTTAAAACAAAGCCTTTTCTGATTTAAAACATTTAATCAAAATTGATTTTTAAAACTTATCAAAACATTTCAGAAAAATTCATAAAAATATGTTTTGTAAAGCTAATTAAATTTATAAATTTTTGATATCATTTTTCTGAATAAATAAAATAATAAAATACTGATTTGTAAAAGGAGCTCAAATAAACCTCTTTAATGAAAACAATTCTATTTAACATTATAAATAAAATTCAATTTACTCCTTATGTGATTTCAATGCCATACTTTTATGATGCATGATGCATGAATGCAAAGTTTTAAATTTTTGAGAAATTTGGGATGTTACAGAGAAATTTGGGATGTTACAGACTAACCCCCTTAAGAAGAAGCTCGCCCTCGAGCTTCGGAAAGGTCAGCAAATAGGTGCGGGTGGTCTTCTCGGAGATCATCCTCTCGTTCCCAGGTGGCTTCGTCCTCTGTGTGATGATTCCACTGGACCTTGCAAAACTTGATGGTTTTGGTACGGGTGACTCTTTCTGCTGTCTGTAATATCTTGATGGGCTTCTCTTCGTATGTCAGATCACTCTCCAATTGTACCTCCTCGAGGGGTACTGTATCCTTTAAGGGGACTCCCATCATCTCGGGATGACATTTCTTCAACTGACTGACATGGAACACATTATGAACAGCAGACAGTACTTCACGTAGTTCTAACTCATAGGCCACTTTACCTTTGCGAGAAAGAATTTTGAATGGTCCAATGAATCGAGGCGCTAACTTTCCTCTGATTCCAAATCTTTTCACACCCTGAAGTGGTGACACCCTTAGATAGGTTCTATCTCCCACTTCATAGGTGACTTCTCTACGCTTGGAATCTGCGTAGCTTTTCTGGCGTGATTGTGCTATTTTCAATCTGTCCTTAATCAGCCTGACTTTTTCTTCAGCATCCTGTATTATATCAGGCCCAAAGAAACTTCGTTCTCCTACACCACTCCACAACAGTGGGGTTGTACATTTCTTTCCATATAAGGCTTCAAACGGTGCCATCTCAATGCTGGCTTGGTAACTATTGTTGTAGGAGAACTCAGCGTATGGCAAATTATCATCCCAACTAGACCCATAGTCGAGCGCACAAGCTCTTAACATATCTTCTAAAATCTGATTCACTCTTTCAGTCTGACCATCTGTTTGCGGGTGGAAAGCCGTACTGAATTCCAATCTGGTTCCCAAAGATTCGTGCAATTGCTTCCAAAAATGAGAAGTGAACTGGGTCCCTCTATCAGACACGATACTCTTAGGAACACCGTGAAGGCACACAATTCTCTTCATGTAAATATCAGCTAGCTTAGCAGTAGTATAAGTGGTCTTCACGGGTATGAAGTGAGCTATTTTGGTTAGGCGACAAACAATAACCCAAATAGAATCATAACCCGATCTAGTCCTTGGTAATCCAGTGATGAAGTCCATCCCAATGGAATCCCACTTCCAATCCGGTACTCTCAAGGGTTGTAATAATCCTGCTGGTTTCTGATGTTCTGCCTTTACTCGACTACAGACCTCACACTTAGCGATGTATTCTGCTATTTCTCTCTTCAGATTATTCCACCAAAATCTCTCTTTCACATCCATATACATCTTGGTATTTCCCGGAAGAATTGAATAAGGTGTTTCATGAGCTTCTTGCAGAATCAACTTCCTAATATCAGGGTCATTGGCCACACATACACGTTTTTCAAACCACAAAATCCCCTGCTCATCCTCATGTTATCTTGACCTTGCTGCCATGAAAGGCCATAAATTTTTCACTAACAGCTCCACTTTGGAGAACATTGTGTTTAGGGTCGTTTTTGCTAACGATCGTGAAAAGGAGGTCCCATTGCCACAACCTTCTTTGTTCAGTCTTAACAGCAGACCGTGGTCATACTCGATGGTGGAGTTGGAGGAGCAGTTGAGCACGCTGGGTTTTCACCAGGCGCACCGCGTGCAGCAGCCGCCGAAGGAGGATTACACCGGGTACCACGCCGGCGCATCCTCGAGCTCATACTACGGGGAAAGCTCTTTGACCTACCCCCACGGCACCGACGGATGTGGACATTGGGGCTGATCTCCACTTAGGCCAAAACCCTAAGCTTGGGGGAGGTATACCGATAGCACACTCATTTATATATAATATCATTCGGTACCTTGTATATCCATGTTTCGTTTTAGTTTTCTTTTTTTCATTTGTTCGAGCTTTGTTTGCTTTCCATAAACCTAATGTTGGCCCAGTGGAGACTGGGGAATGAAGATCCCCCCCCCCCAAGCCTCGCACGCGGGCTAATCAGACAAAACAACTAAGGACCAAGCCTCGCCGCCTGGCGAGACCCTCGAGAGGCAATTCCCCTCGAGGGCCTGAAGAGGAAGCAAGGGCCTCAAGGGGACCCTCGCTTCAGGAGACCCTCCCGAGGCGCAACGCGCCTATAGGGAAGTCAACAGGAATCCCTCCATAGGCCTCCCCAGGCCTGTGGGGAAACGTCGCGGCCAAGGAAGTACGGCAGGGCGCACATGGCCTCTGCCACGCCCACATGGTGACGCAAGCACTCCCGTTGCCGTTTTGGTGATAAAGGAGTCAAAAAAATTTGCGTTGTCTGCTCCAGGACTGCCAAGACTTTCTACTCTGGTGATAAAGCAGATGGACGGTGCAACCCTCCACAGAGAACATCATCGCGGGCTCCACCTCAGAGACTGCCGTCCCTGCGGATGGTACTGTGCGGTCGGCCACTGGTCGGCCACCGTGCCCAACTTTATCGATGATGGACCGCGTCCAGGGACGATCCCGCGGTGGTCGACTCCTGCTCCGCCTTGCCACTGCCGTGTTGGAGCCACCTTGGACGCCAAGCAGAAGAAGAGCGCCTCAGGCGCCTATAAAAGGAGCAAGACCTCCATCGTAGCAATGGTCGGCCAATTGCTTGCTACAAAGCTTGTAAAACCCTAACACTGCTGAGTAGGATAGCCTCTGGCTGGAGGAGGAAGAAGATCATCGCTTCCCTCCCCAGGCAATAACCGCCTCAAGGGGGTCCTCGGCAAGCTGTGATGTATTGTAACCTCCATAGTTCAATACAGACAAGCAAGAGTAGCGGTCTTACCTCCTCACGAGGACCATGAACCTGGGTACGGGCTAGTGTCTATCTCTGTCATGGGTGTTTCGTCTGCCGGTCCGGCGAGCATCGTCGCCGTGCCCCTCGAAGGTCTTGACCTCCGCGTTCAGTCCCCTTCACGAACCACACTTCAAGAAGTGACAACCCCTGATCCTAGGGAGTCATAACCTGTCATTTAGCGCGCCAGGTAGGGGACTCGAGGCGCGTCAACGACCTTCGAGCCGCCTCCGCGCCATGGCGAACACCCACGCTACCCGCGCCGCCCGCGTCAACCGACGCGCTCCTGAAGGAGGGCGCGCCCCGCCAGGCGCCACGACCACTCGCGCACGACGGGGCCGACCCCACCGTGAAGAGCGCGCCAACTCGGGCCCTCATGCGGAAGATCCCGAGCACAACTCCGAGCACCAGGAGGACGCGTAGTCGTCACATCCGACGCGACGCCCGAGCGGCTCCGGCACTGGTAGGACGGACCCCGCGCCTCATACCACGCTGCTCATGGCGCAGGAACTTCTCCGCTACCAGCCCACCGCTGAGGCCCATGAGCAGTGGCTGGAGCGCCTCAACCACCTCGTCGGCATCGCCACGACGCGCCCCGCTCCGTTGCAGTCCATTATGCACCCCTCCCTCGCGGGCACGGTCGCGACAGATGCGCCTCCGCCTCCGCTAGGACCTGCACCGGCTGCGACAAAGAGGGCTGCCTCGCACGCGTCATCGCCGCACGATTGCTTGATCGTGCAGCGCACCGCGCCCGACGTTCGCTTGGGGATGGAGCTCCAGCGCAACCGCGAGAACAGGCTCGTGGAAGAGATCGGTCAGGCGGGCCAGCGGAACCGCAGCGCGCTGCAGCACGGAGTTGCCACGTACGCCACCGGCTGCATCTCCCTGCGTCGCGTGGTCTGGCCCCCGAAGTTCAGGCCGGCTCTCCCCAAGGGCTACGACGGCTCCAGCAACCACATCGAGTTCCTGCAGCTCTACACCACCTCCATCCAAGCAGCAGGTGGAGACGACAAGGTCATGGCCAACTGGTTCTCCCACGCGCTTCGTGACTCTGCACTGTCATGGCTCCTAAACCTCCCCGAGGACTCTACGAACTCTTCGGAGG
This sequence comes from Poa annua, assembly GCA_026929855.1. Taxonomy (NCBI): domain Eukaryota; kingdom Viridiplantae; phylum Streptophyta; class Magnoliopsida; order Poales; family Poaceae; genus Poa; species Poa annua. The sequence goes on from CM049426.1 coordinate 103,197,622, forward strand.
AGCTCTCAAGTAGTTCGTCTCGAACTTCAAGAAGACGTACGAGCGCGCCCTCACCCACAACGACCTGCGCGCTGTGGTACAGGAGAAGGCTGAGACCCTCCGCAAGTACATCGAGCGCTTCAGCCAACAGCGCAACAAGATTACGAACATCCTTGACACCCAAGTCATCGCCGCCTTCCGCGAGGACGTCACAAACAGCAGGATGCTCGAGAAGCTGGGTATCCACGACAAGCTCACCTCGGTGGTGAAGCTGTTCGACCTGGCGGACAAGTGCGCCAAGGCTGAAGAGGGACTCCTTTTCGTCAAAATGACCTTGAGAGGGGACAAGCACGCTGAGGGGTCCAGGAGCCAGAAGAAGAAGGAGGAGCCAAAGCGCAAGGCCACCGCGGTTCTCGCGGCAGAGCCTGACGCGAAGGTCACCCGCAGGGACTCTTCTAAGCCTGGAGAGAGAAAAGACGACCACCGCCCAATCTGCATCTACCACAACAGGCGTGGTCACTCTACCGAGACGTGCTTCGACCTCAAGAGGTTGAGCAAACAGCGCGAGCAAGCAGAAGGCAGTGGCGGCCCCGGTTGAGGCCGTGGCTACCGCGGGAGAAGGCGCAAGAGCGGCTACCAGAAGACATCCGGCAACCAGGCCAACGCTGCGGAGAAGAATGGCAACCTCCCTGACGAGGAAGATGGTGGCTACCAAGCCCCAAGAGCCTCCATTGCCTGCATCCTCGGTGGGGCGCAGGCGCCAAAGTCGAACAATCAGTTCAAGCAGTTCGCCCGCGAACTCAATGCTGCCCTCCCCAGCACCGAGACCTCTAGGCCCCTCAAGTGGTCGCAGTACACCATCGCCTTCGACGCTCAGGACCACCCCAAGTCCACCAAGACTGTTGGAACCCTCCCGCTGGTCTGCAGCCCCACCATCGACAACGTCGCTCTCTCCAAGACACGCATTGATGGTGGAGCAGGCCTGAATGTTATCTCCACAGATACGTTCGAAGCGCTTCAAGTGCCCTACGAGCGTCTCATGCCCTCTAGGCCCTTCACGGGAGTCACCAGCGGCTCGATCGAGCCTCTGGGGCAGGTCAGGCTCGCCGTCACCTTCGGAAGCGAGGAAAATTACCGCACCGAGGACATCGACTTCGACGTTGCGCACATCGGCCTACCGTACAACGCCATCCTCGGCTACCCCACGCTCGCAAAATTTATGGCCGTCACACATCATGCCTAAAACATGGTCAAGATCCCCGGCAGCGCTGGCACAATCACCATCCGTGGACATATCCTGGATGCTACGCGCGCTGTCGAGACGGCCTACAAGGCCGCCGCCATGGCATTCCACGCAGACGAGGACATGGAGCCTCTCGAGAGACCCAAGAAGAAGAAGCAGTTGTTCTGCCAGGAGCCAGCCGCTACAAAGAAAGTCTCTCTGAGCTCTAGCAGCTCGGGGGCTGAGGGCTCGGGGGCTAGCAACACCATTGGCGCCGTGCTGCCTCCCAAATAGGAAAGCGCGCTCGTCGCCTTCCTCCAGGCGAACTCTGACATGTTCGCATGGACAGCGTCAGATATGTCTGGTGTACCAAGGGAGGTGATCGAGCACCACTTAGCCGTGTGTCCAAACACGCGCCCCATCAAGCAAAAAGCAAGAAAACAAGCCCCCGAGAAGCAAGCATTCATCGTCAAAGAGGTCGAGAAGCTCAAAGCGGCAAAGGTCGTCCGCGAAGTCGCGCACCCCACTTGGCTCTCCAACGGCGTGGTAGTCCCAAAACCCACCGGAGGAGGCCGCCTCTACATCGACAGCAATGATGTAAACAAGGCCTGCCCCAAGGACCCTTATCCCATGCCAAGAATCGACCAAATCGTGGACTCCACGGCAGGCTGCGACCTCCTCTGTTTCCTCGATGCTTTCTCTGGCTATCATCAGATAAAAATGGCTAAGGAAGATGAGGAGAAGACGGCTTTCCTCACCCCTTGCAGTGTGTATTGCTATGTCTGCATGCCCTTCGGCATAAAAAACGCCGGAGCCACTTTCCAGAGGCTAATGAGGATAGCACTTGGCGAGCAAATGGGCAGAAATGCCGAGGCGTATGTCGATGATATTGTCGTAAAATCCTGAAAGGGAAACACTCTCCTCAGGGACCTTGAAGAGACTTTCGCTAGCCTGCGCAAGGTGAACATCAAGCTCAACCCCGCCAAGTGCGTCTTCGGAGTGCCTTCAGGCAAACTGCTTGGTTTCCTCGTGTCCCACCGGGGCATAGAGGCAAACCCTGACAAAATCAAGGACATAGAGGACATGCAACTTCCACGTAGGCTCAAGGACATGCAACGCCTAGCAGGCTGCATGGCCAGCTTGGGTAGATTCATCTCCAAGTTCGGCGAAAGAGCCCTGCCGTTCTTCAAGATCGTGAAAAGAACAAACACTTTCAAGTGGACCCCTGAAGCTGAAAAAGCGTTTGAGGACTTGAAGAAGAACCTTGCCAGCCCACCAGTAATGGTCGCCCCAAGGAAAGGCGAGCACCGGAAGCTGTATCTATCAGCCACTCCAGAGACCGTCAGTGCCCTCCTGGTGGTAGAAAGGGAAGAGACATTACCACACAAGAAGAGTGCAACCACTCCAAAGCAAACACCTCCTAAGGAAGAGCTCGACGAAAGGGCAGGCCTCACAAACCCACCGCCAGGCCCAAAGCCACAGGAGAGGCCTGCCACAAGTCAACCACTACAAGATGATACCGCCAGGGAGCCTGAAGAGCCCCCACAGGCCAACCCCCTCGAGGGCCAGGACAAGCCTCCAGAGGCCAACCCCCTTGAGGGACTAGCGGAGCCCCTTCAGGCAGAAGACACCAAGGCTACACAGACTACCCTTGTCGAGCATCCAGTCTACTTCGTCGGCACAGTACTGCACAATGCTCGCGAGCAGTATACAATGCAGCAGAAGCTCCTCCTCGCACTCCTCATCGCCTCAAGAAAGCTGCGACACTACTTCCAGGGGCACCCAGTCACGGTGGTTACCTCTTTTCCCTGGAGCAGATCCTGCGCAACCCAAATGCCACAGATCGTGTCGCAGGATGGAATATAGAGCTACAACCGTTCAATTTGCGCTTTGATACCACAAGGGTAATCAAAGGAAGAGCGCTGGCAGACTTCGTCGCCGAATGGACTGACCCAACCCCTGAAGAGCCTTTGGGAGAAGAACAAGAGCCCTCTGGAGATAACATGCCCAACCACTGGACCATGAAGTTCGACGGAGCTTTCGCTTGTCGCCATGGTGGGGCTGGCATGGTCCTTATCTCACCAAAAGGCGACAAGCTATATTACGCGGTCCAGCTGTGCTTTGGAATCGAAAAGATCCCCAACAATATCGCTGAGTACGAAGGCCTGCTTGCTGGCCTACGCGCCGCAATCGCCCTAGGCATCAAGCACCTACTCATCAAGGGCGACTCCCAGCTGCTCGTCAACTTCTCCAACAAAAGCTATATGCCTAAAGACGACCACATGGCCACTTACCTTGAAGAGGTCCGTAGGCTTGAGAAGCACTTTAGGGGAATGGAGCTCATGCACATACCAAGAAAGGAGAACCAAGAGGCTGATGACATCGCCAAGCGCGGATCAAAGAGGCAAGCTCAAACGCCAGGCATCTTTGAAGAAAGACTCGTCAAAGCATCCATAAAACAACCTAAAGAGGCCATGCCCGCAAGCACAGAAGAAGCGCTCCCGCCACCACCTGCAAACGGGGCTCTAGATTGCGGGCCCCTGTAGGGGAGCGTCTGTTGCTCACAGCGGTGCATCAAGAAGCGAGATGGATTGACGAGATCAAAGACTACCTCGACAAAGGGATCCTTCCCGGGGAAGATGTTGAAGCGGAGCGAATCGCCCGCCAAGAAAAATACCAAATCCTCGAAGGGAATCTCTACCGCAAGCGCCCAAACGGCACCGCGCTCAAATGCGTTCCTCCTGAAGAAGGAAAAATGCTGATAAAAAAAATCCACAGCGTGGAATGCGGCCATCATTCATGCGCCCGCACCCTCGCAGGCAAAGTCTTCAGGAGCGGCTTCTACTGGCCTCAAGCACTTCAGGATGCAGTTGACATCGTCCAAGCATGCGAAGCCTGCCAATTCCACGCCAAGCAAATCCACCAACCTGCGCTGGGGCTACAAACCATTCTGCTCTCCTGGCCGTTCGCGGTCTGGGGGCTGGACATCCTGGGACATTTCCCAACAGCGCAAGGGGGATATCGCTACCTCTTCGTGGCCATCGACAAGTTCACTAAGTGGCCCGAAGTGGAGGTGACGCGCACAATCACAGCAGGCGCGGCGGTGAAATTCATCAGAGGCCTGGTCTGCCGCTTCGGGGTGCCTAACCGCATCATCACCGACAATGGCTCGCAATTCACCAGCGCATCTTCAGAGCTTACTGCGAAAGAATGGGCATCAAGCTCTGCTTCGCCTCAGTCGCGCACCCGCAGAGCAACAGACAGGCTGAGCGAGCAAACGCATAAGTCCTTAAGGGCCTAAAGAACATGACGTTCGACATCATCAAAAGCCACGGCAAGGGCTGGATCAACAAGCTCCCTTCGGTGCTCTGGTCTATCCGCACAACGCAACCAAAGCCTACGGGGGAAACACCGTTCGCCCTCGTCTATGGAGCCGAAGCAGTCCTCCCCACAGAGATAAAGCATGGATCCCCGCGGGTCCTTGCCTTTAACGAGGACCAGCAAGAGGACCTCCACAACGACGACCTGCTGCTCCTCGAGGGACTGCGACGCCGCGCCTCCCTCCGGGCGGCCAAATACCAGCGGGATCTTAGACGCTACCACAGCCGCAACCTGCGCTCGCATTGCCTGGAGGCAGGCGATCTCGTCCTCAGGCGAATACTCTCCAGGAAAGGCCTCCACAAGCTGTCCCCGATGTGGGGAGGTCCCTACAGGATCACCCACATCGCCAGGCTTGGCGCGGCTCGCCTCGAAACTCAAGACGGCATCCTCGTCAAGAATCCATGGAAAATCATGCACCTACGCAAGTTCTACCCGTGATCATCGTCACGCCCATGATCATTGTCACGTCAAGACATCTGGCGGAAGAGGCAGCTTACGGCTCAACCTCCAAGCATTTTTTGTCTCCAGAGGTTAAAAGCTCACGGCTTAAACCTCATAGATTTTTTGTCTCCAGAAGGAACACACGCAAAACGAGATCATAGTCACGCCCGTGGTCATTATAACGTCAAGACATCTGGCAAAAGAGACAGCTTATGGCTCAACTTCCAAGCACTTTTTGTCTCCATAGGTTAAAAGCTCACGGCTTAAACCTCCAAGCTCCAAAGGCTTATCTCGAGGGTCAACCCTCCGAGCTCTCCTTATAACGAGCCACCTCGGTCCGTTGAGAGTCTCTGCCACTAATGGGTGGTCCCCATGCCTCGACATGGTCAAAACATTAACTTGGCAACTCCAAGCATAATGAGACAATTTCGTTCCCAAGTGAACTTAGCGCCATGGCGCCGCTATGTAATATATGGTGGTGAGTTTTATTTACGCATTACTTCGTTGAAATGTGCGCTTATATCTCTCCACGTGCATACCTCACGAGCGGGGGCTGAGTACGGTGCCAGTGCCTCAAATGACACACCAGAAGCACTGCAAAATCCAAGGATCCGAGCTCTGGCTGGAGGGCAAGATCCCACAAACACGCCATCTCTACAGAGGACCTTGTTACCTACTCTCCTTGCGAGGAACGCCTGAGGGGACCTATAAGCGCGCACGAGTCCCCTGTACCGTGTTCCAACATTTGGGTTCGCCCCTCTAACATCTATAGGGAAGAAATGCCCCCACAAGCCTGAGGAGGCATCCGGGAACGATCCCTCAAGAGGACCTCCTCGCCAGGCTAAAATCCTCTATAGGGTGAAAACCTCGAGAAGCTAAGTCTCGCACGGGCTCCATAAGAGCGTTTTCCCCTCTAGCGCACGTTTGCCCCTCAAGCGATTTTGCTTTCCCTTACGCTTCATGGACTACTCGTACGTCTAAGGGGGGCACTTGAGCATCGCGGCTCAGGGCTCTCACCTCTCCTAGCCTAAACTCCCCCCGGCCTTGCGGAGTCATTGCTCCTGCATATCGAAGTGGCGGAGTCATGGCACGAAGAGAAGGGTCCTACCGATGCAGAGAACAAATATACATGAAGATGAGTCCAAAGAGACCTCTCGAGGGGCAAGCAAGCTAAAAGCAAATTGCAAATTAGCGTATATTACAGGCCAAAAGGTCGCAAATGTCTAAACATAAGATTGTTTCAGATACAAGCGCAGGCTGCCACAATGGCGTGTAGCTCAGGCGGAGGTGTCATCGTCTTGGACCTCCTCCACAGCGCCCTCCTCGGTCACGGCAGAGGCAGCCTCCTCCTCGATGTCTTCCGCCACAGCCTCCGCACGCCTGAAGAGGTTGCAGAAAGAGTCGACTTGCTCGCGGAGGGAGTTGGAGACCCTGCGCGCATCCTCGCCTTGGGCGGCCTCCGTCACGATGGAGAAGTCGAAGCCTGGTGTGAGGATCCTGAGGTTGGTGAAGATACGATCGACGACCACCCCCAGGACCTGCCGGCTCTCATCCTCTATCATCTCGCAAAGCTCGACGACAGGGCCCTCGAGAGCCGTGAAGAGCTGGTCAAAGTAGACCAGGTACATGGCAGCATCGCCACGGCCTCGGACCTCGGTGTGCGGCGCATCCGCGCCAAGCTGAACATCGAGCTCGTTGCCCGGGGCGACCAGCGCCTCGAGCATGCGCTCACGCTGCTTCGTAAGCGTGCGAGTCGCCTGGGCAGAGTCCGTCGCCTCCGTCGCCCGCTGCATCGCAGGAGCCACCTTCTCCTCCACATCCTTGGACAAGGAGTTGAGGTCATGGACTGCCTCGTTGCGGGCCTCCTCCGCTCTGCGACGACCATCCTTGGCGCACTTGAGGCGGGCCTCTAGCTTGGAGTTGGCCTTTTCAAGCTCGGCGATCCGCTGAGCGTCTGCGGCGTGCCTGGCCTTGAAGCGGTCCTCCTGCTTCTGGGCCAAGTCACGATACTCCTGAGACTTGGTCAGCCGGAGCTGCTTCTCGCGCTCAGCGAGGGCATCCTCCGCCTCCTTCTTCTTCTCGACGAACCGCTGCTCGAAGCGTTCATAAGCACGCTTCTGGGCAGCGACGTTCTTGTCGTACTTCGAGAGCGCCTGGGCTAGGTCTCCTTCGCTCGCCTCATGCTCCTCGCGCTGGGTGGCTAGGTCCTGCTCCGCCTGAAGCCGTTGCTCGTCGTGCTGCTGCAGCTCCTTCTCCTTGAGGGCCAGCTGCTGTTCACCCTCGGCAAGGCCCTTGCGGTCCCCCTCCAGGGTTGCATGCGCGGCCTGGTGAGCGGTGAGCAGCTGGGCCTCCATTTGGCCCAGCTCGTGCCGCTTCTGCGCCAGCGCGCCCTCCATTGCCTCGCGCTCGGCCGTGGGTTCACGCAGGAGCTCAGCAGCGGCATCACGTTCTTCTTGGAGGGGCGCGAGAAGTTCAGCAGCGTCGCGAATGGCACCCCTCGCGGATCTCCTTGGCGAAGCGGGTGGCCTCCTCGTGTGCGGCCTGCAGCGCCAAGTCCTCCAGACGGCGCGCCTCAACTGCCGCTTTGAAGGACGCCCACCACTTCGCGAGCTCCTCCCGCTGCTAGGCGAGCTGTATGTCCCCGAGGGCGAGGTGCACCTCCAAGCCCTCCAGGGACTCCCTCACGAGGCCAAAGGCGACCTCGCGGCGCCCCGGGCTCCAGTCCCAGCCTCAAAGGACCAGCTCCTGGCTTGAGGAGGGCCCAACCCCAACCTCAGGGAGAGCTCTGGGGCTAGCCTGGGCTCCACCCCCGTCAGCGCCAGCGTCCTCTTGGGCGCCCGCATCAGCAGGGCGCTCATCGCCTTCAGCTAGACGAGGAGCCGAAGAAGAACCTCCCGCCGCGGAAGCGCCCGTGCCCGTTGACGCATCGCTCGCTTCCGCCTCAGGCTGTGCGGGAGCCGTAGGCGCGCACGGCGGAGTGACGCACGCGGTGGCGTCAACATGCGCGGCAGTGTCGGCTCGCATGGCGGAGTAGCCTCGCACGGAGGCGTGACCGCGCGAGGGGGAGTAGGAGCGCGGGCCGGAGTGGAGATCCTCTTCTCCGCGGCCTCCACCACCATCGGCTCGGGGGGCGGCCTAGAGGCCTCTGGGTGAGGCGCGCCCTCCTCCGCCTGAGGCTCTGCCGCATCTGCCCGAGGTGCGGCTTCCTCCTCTTGAGGAACCCCCTCAGTGGGGCCTGTGGAGGCCGTCTCCACAGGCCTCGTGCCTCGTTAGCCACGGCCTCAGCCGTGGCTCTCTTCACGTTTGCAGCCTTGCGAAGCCTACGACGCTTCGCATGCATGAGATCAATGGCAAAAACCCAAGAAACGATCTTTAAGAGAGGGCAAAATGAAGAGAAAAACAAGAATCAAAACGACCAAGCGTCATGAACACTCACCCCGACGGAGGAGCGCCAGCATCAACCCACGCCAGGCCTGGTGAGCGCCAGGGTGGCATGGTCTTGGCGCCTGACCCCTCTGGAGGTGTCACCGCTTTCCTCTTGGAGGGGATATCGGATGTCCTCGCCCCAGAGCGGTCCACGGCGGCCTTGGTGCGAGGCCCGCGCCTTCCCGGAGAGGCCTCCGCGCCAGAGGCCTCCCCATCCTCAGCCTCCTCCTCCACGGGGCGCGAGGGAGCCACCACGAAGGCATCGTCATCGCTTGACGAGATGTCACAAACCTCGTCAGTGAATGGCCCGGCCCTCGAAGAAGACACCTTCCTTGCCGTGGCATCCTCCTCACGTGTCCAGCTCCTGAGGCCGAGGGAGAGTCCGCCCCCTCCGCTCCTCGCGTCACTGGCAGCGGCACCTCCGTTCCCGCCAAGCCTGTCGGGGTGAACGGAGGCATCCCCTCCAAGGTGCCCATGCTCCGTCATGTTGTATTGATGGAGAGGCCGGAGCGTCATGGGGAGCTGATCCACGGCAGGCACTATCGGGTTGACGAAGAGCGCTGACAGGACATTGTCCATGGTGTCCTTGTCGTTGTTCTCGCAATGAAGCCGCATCTTGTCGTTCGGCCCCGAGTACATCTACATGGGTACCGAGTGTGCCTGGAGGGGAGCGATGCGGCGCGTCACAAAGTTTGACACGATGATCTGCCCCATGAGGCCCTCCTCGCAAAGGAAACTCAGGCGCCCCATCAGGCTTGTGTTCCTCGCGCCGTCGAAGGTCGCCTTGCCCCAGTGGGATTTCTTGAACGGTGGCTCGTCAGGGACCTCAAGGAAGGCGCAGGGATGCTCCACCCCGACGAAGAACCACTTCTGGCGGAAGTCGTCCACCTTCTTCGTCACCGAGGTGATGACCTTGTCTTCACTCCATGACAAGGGGATGTAGAACTCCCATGCCGCCGACGATGCGGAATGAGACGCACCCGGAGCGCTCATTCTTTGCCGTGCTCCGAAGCGCGTAGAAGCACCGGAACAGCCCCACTATGGGCTCCAAGCCCAGGTAGGCCTCGCAGAGCTATGCGAAGACGGCGAGGATGAGGATGGAGTTGGGGTGTAGATGCAACAACTGCACCTGATAGAACGCCAGTACCGCCTCCAGGAATGGCGAGAAGGGCGGCACTAGCCCGGCGGCGAGGCAGTGTTGAAAAACCGGAAAATACCCTCGCGGGCGTTTCCCGTGCGTCGCGGGCTTCAATGCGGAGGCCCCGTGCTCATTCGTCTGGTCCGCAACCAGGTAGCGGATCTTGGCGAGAGCCTTCTCGTTGACGCACACGCCCAACAGTGCCGCGCCCTGCACAGCCTCAGAGGCCTCCGCCTGGGAGGAAGACCCCGCCGCGGCCTTGCCTTTGCTTTTGAGGGGACTCATCGTCGGTGGTTTGGTGTGTCTCTGGAGGCGGAAGGAGAAGAAATCGCAGAAGAGAGCGGAGGCAGAGAGCTCGAGATGGTGGAGGCTTCTGCGAGAAGAATCGGAAACAGTAACGGCTCCCTGGTGCGGCGCTCGGGCTTTATGTCACCTCGAGGAGCAGTTACCGGGGCGTGGTGGGACCCCCCACGATGCGCGCCCCAAATCGTGCGCAACCGTTACTCGTCTGTGTGCCACGTGGCTTGGGCCGGCCGTGCACTTTGGGCCCACGACGCTCCGCCTGCGCCCATGGGCTCACTCGCACCCATCGCGGGCCCGGGGGCTACTGTCGGCCCAGTGGAGACTGGGGTATGAAGAGCCCACTGCCCCCAGGCCTCACACGCGGGCTATTTAGACAAAAGAACTAAGGACCAAGCCTCGCCGCCTGGCGAGACCCTCGAGAGGCAATTCCCCTCGAGGGCCTGAAGAGGAAGCAAGGGCCTCAAGGGGACCCTCGCTTCAGGAGACCCTCCCGAGGCGCAACGCACCTGGAGGGAAGTCAACAGGAATCCCTCCACAGGCCTCCCCAGGCCTGTGGGGAAACGTCGCGGCCAAGGAAGTACGGCAGGGCGCACATGGCCTATGCCACGCCCACATGGTGACGCAAGCACTCCCGTTGCTGTTTTGGTGATAAAGGAGTCAAAAAAAGTTGCGCTGTCTGCTCCAGGACTGCCAAGACTTTCTACTCTGGTGATAAAGCAGATGGACGGTGCAACCCTCCACAGAGAACATCATCGCGGGCTCCACCTCAGAGACTGCCGTCCCTGCGGATGGTACTGTGCGGTCGGCCACTGGTCGGCCACCGCGCCCAACTTTATCGATGATGGACCGCGTCCATGGACGATCCCGCGGTGGTGGACTCCTGCTCCGCCTTGCCACTGCCGTGTTGGAGCCACCTTGGACGCCAAGCAGAAGAAGAGCGCCTCAGGCGCCTATAAAAGGAGCAAGACCTCCATCGTAGCAATGGTCGGCCAATTGCTTGCTACAAAGCTTGTAAAACCCTAACACTGCTGAGTAGGATAGCCTCTGGCTGGAGGAGGAAGAAGATCATCGCTTCCCTCCCCAGGCAAGAACCGCCTCAAGGGGGTCCTCGGCAAGCTGTGATGTATTGTAACCTCCATAGTTCAATACAGACAAGCAAGACTAGCGGTCTTACCTCCTCACGAGGACCATGAACCTGGGTACGGGCTAGTGTCTATCTCTGTCATGGGTGTTTCGTCTGCCGGTCCGGCGAGCATCGTCACCGTGCCCCTCGAAGGTCTTGACCTCCGCGTTCATTCCCCTTCACGAACCACACTTCAGAAAGTGACTACCCCTGATCCTAGGGAGTCATAACCTGTCATTTAGCGCGCCAGGTAGGGGACTCGAGGCGCGTCAACGTCACGGCCAAGGAAGTACGGCAGGGTTGATGGACCGCGTCCATGGACGATCCCGTGATGGTGGACTCCTGCTCCTCAACGCCACTGCCGTGTTGGAGCCACCTTGGACGCCAAGCAGAAGAAGAGCGCCTGAGGCGCCTACAAAAGGAGCAAGACCTCCATCGTAGCAAAGGTCGGCCCATTGCTTGCTACAACGCTTGTAAAACCCTAACACTGCTGAGTAGGATAGCCTCTGGCTGGAGGAGTAAGAAGATCATCGCTTCCCTCCCCGGGCAAGACCCGCCTCAAGCGGGTCCTCGGCAACCACTGTTGTACTGTAACCTCCATAGTTCAATACAGACAAGGAGGAGTAGCGGTCTTACCTCCTCACGAGGGCCGTGAACCTGGGTATGGGCTGGTGTCTATCTCTGTCATGGGTGTTTCATCTCCAGGTCCGGCGAGCATCGTCGCCGTGCCCCTCGAAGGTCTTGACCTCCACGTTCAGTCCCCTTCACGATCTACACTTCAGGAAGTGACTACCCCTGATCCTAGGGAGTCATAACCCGACACCTACAAACACCAAAAAGATTTTTGTTATTTATCTTGCTGGTTTGTTTTAGTATCGAGTATTAATATGCTTAGTGTTTATTTCAGTTCAATATGCAAAAACACAAAAATATTTTGCTTTGTTGCGTTCTGCTTCGCGCAAGGACAGATGTCTGCTGTCCACCATTTAATTGATAACATTTCACAGAAACGTCGGAATGACCTGAAATTTTGTTTTTCATGTTCCTGGGATGGGTACGCAACTTGCATTAGTTCTGAGTTTTCTTATCTGAACATGTTAAGGTCCTCTAAAAAAATCGTCTTTTCTGGTTGTTCTGTTTTAAGTTCCGAAATCCGAAAACCCAAAAATATTTGTTGTTTCTCTTTGCTCTTGTATAGTTTGTTTCAGAGGGCATTACCTTCAGTTACTCCATGGATCTTGGTTGTTACTTCATATCTTTCAAGCACACAAGTGATAAAGCGATTATGATGATCTATGACAATTTTCAGTTGGGTAAGCGGCTGGTAATGAACTCTATTTGCTTCTCATTTTTGTACATATACTCATTCATGTGAGCATGCTTAGATGGTTTGCATAAGGTATATGCGATTGGTGGATGCTTAGTAGTTCTTGTTCTCTTATGATCTTTTCCAATTTATTTATGATGGATGTCATGTCTCTATGGATATTTGCTTGCATTGTGTTGCTCATAATAGAATATGACATTATGTATCCTCCTCTGAATAATACAATGTCATATTCTATTATGAGCAACATAATGTCATATTCTATTATGAGCAACACAATGCAAGCAAATATCCATAGAGACATGACATCCATCATAAATAAATTGGAAAAGATCATAAGAGAACACGAACTACTAAACGTCCATCAATCGACATATACCTTATGCAAACTATCTAAGCATGCTCACATTAATTAGTATATGTACAAAAATGAGAAACAAATAGAGTTCATTACCAGCCTCTTACCCAACTCGAAATTGTCATAGATCGTCATAATTGCCTTATCACTTGTGTGCTTCAAAAATATGAGATAATAACCAAACTCCATGGAGTAACTGAAGGTAATGACATCTGAAACAAAATATACAAAAGCAAAGAGAAACATCGAATATTTTTGGGTTTTCGGATTTAGGAACTAAAAACAGAACAGCCAGCAAAGACGAATTTTTTTGAGTACCTTAACATGCCCAGATCAGAAAACTCAAAACAAATTAAAGTTGCATGCACATCCCAGGAATATGCACACGAAATTTCAGGTCATTCCGACGTTTCTGTGGAAAGTTATGAATTTAACGGTGGACAGCAGAAATCTGTCCCTGCGAGAAACAACACACACCAAAGAAAGATAATTTTGTGTTTTTGCATATTGAACTGAAGTAAATACTAAGCATATTAATACTAGATACTAAAACAAACCAGCAAGAGAAATAACAAAAATCTTTTTGGTATTTTTGAGTTTATAGAAAGCAAACAAAGCATGAAAAATGCAAGAAAGAAAACTAAAATAAAACATGGATATACAAAGTACCGAATGATAATGATATGTAAATGAGTGTGCTATCGGTATACCTCCCCCCAAGCTTAGACTTTTGGCCTAAGTGGAGATCAGCCCCAAGGTAAATAATTGCCCCAACTCGGTGGGTTATACCCCGTGTAGTCGTACTCCGCATCGGCTGCGGTTGAGGAAGATACTGAAGGTCCTGCATACCACGGATCCGGGTACACGAAGCTAGCTGTCTCCGGGGGCTGAACGAAACCACCCACATACTCTTCATCATTGCCCCTACTATCCGGACCGGGCTCCTCCTGAACTGTGTCCACCTCAGCCTCTGAGACTGACAAGTTCTCCCTGCAATGGTAGACACTGTATAGTATTTCTTCTTTGGAAAAGTTATTATGTAAGGGAGAAAATACAAGCTACCACTCCCAGCAATAAATTCATGCTTCTTCATTGAATCAATATCGAGTTTTTCTATAGGTAGCAAAATATCATGAGGATGAGGTTCCAAACAATGCAAAGCTAATAATCGTGAAGCGACTAGTCCTCCACAAATTCCTCCCCTTTCACGGTTAGTAGCGAAGCGGTGAGCAATCAGACCACCCAAGTTATAAGTTCTATCACTACGCAAAGTAGCTGCTAGAAAAGCTAAATCGGACAAGCCTAATTTACTAGTTGTTCTCCTATCTAGAACACATTTAGCAATGAAGTAAGCAAAATAACGAATGGAAGGGAGATGAATGCTTCTAATTTTACCGTCCTCCTTAGAGAAACTCCTCCCATACCAAATCTCTTGAAACTAATCCATCAATGGCCTTGGGTTCCCCTTCAGCTTCTCCAATGATCCTCCATGTGTAACTCTCATCACTGAACAGAAAACACCCAAGTCCACAGATTTGTTGTAAAATTTATAATGCACGGTGGGGTTAGATGAGTTCATTCCAGCGGAAATCCTGCACCACCGACATAGAAAAAATAGCATATTAGAAAGGTTGATCCTCAAGAAAACGTTCCAATCCTGCATTTGACAAGAGAATATGGAAACTTTGCGTAATCCCTGCAAACTCCATAAATTGCGAGCATAGGTAGATAGCAGGGTATACTCCTTCCCTACGAACTTTGAACTTCCCTTGCACCACTATATCACTAGGATCTAGTGCAAATGCATTTCACTCCATGTTCTGAAATTTTAAACAAACACGATAAAAATCAATTTTTAGCCAACTAAATGAAGGGGAACTAATATAGTGACTTGCTAGAGGCTGTCGACCAGTGAGGACCAGGGTCTGCAGAGCCCACACTCTACAGCCCTCGCACGCGACAGACTTGACGAAACGACCAAGGACCAAGCTACCGCTTGGAGAGACTCTCGAGAGGCGACTCCTCTCAAGGGCCCGAAGAGGAAGCGAGGGCCTGAAGAGGACCCTGCGCTTCAAGAGACTCCCCAAGGCTCCACCCGCCTGGAGAGGAGTCAACGTAAATCCCTCCGCAAGGCAACCGATGCCCTGTAGAGACACTTCGCGGCTAAGCAACCGCTGCAGTCGCACATGGCCTCTGCAGCAGCCGCAGAGTGACGCGCGCGTCTGCAGACAGTGACGCGGGCGCCGCAGTTGCCATTCTGGTAATTAAAGGAGTCAATAAAGCAGCGCCGCCAGAGCCAAATAGCAGGACTTTCCTCTTTGGTGATAAAGAGGTTGGACGACACAACGCTCCAAGGAGATCGTCATCGTGGGCTCCACCACGACCGTTGTAGCGCCTGCTAGCCGTTCTGCGCGGGCTGCGAGTTGTCGGCCACCGCGGCAATTGAAGCACGGATAGACCGAGTCCATGAGCTATTTTGCAGCGGTGAACACCACTCCTTCGCACCACTGCCATGTGGGAACCCATCCTCTGCATAAAGGGAAGGGATTAGGCCCGGGGCGCCGATAAAAGGAGGAGCACCTCCGTAGCAGGGGATCGCATTATGAATCCTTGGAACCCTAGCCAAGTGCGTAGGATAGCCAACTAGCTCGAGGAGGAAGAAGACCATAGCTTCCCTCTTCAAGCACCAAATTGCCTCAAGAGAGCCCTCGGCAAGCTCATTGTACTGTAAGCTCTGGAGTGCAATATAGACAAGCCGGAGTATCGGTGTTACCTCCTCCTGAGGGCCGTGAACCTGGGTACGGGCTAGTTTCCTTCTCTGTCGTGTCGCTCCTCTTCAGGCCCGACGAGCATCGTCGTCGTGCCTCTCGAGGGTCGTTTGACCTCCGCATTCAGCCCCCTTCGAACTACTCTTCAGGGTGTGACTATCCCTGTTTTGTGGGAGTCACTCTCCGATAATTTGGCGTGCCAGGTAGGGGATTGAGGCGCGTCAACGACCTCCGAGCCGCTTCCGCAACATGACGGACACTCGCGCCGCCCGTGCCAACAAGCGCGCGCCTGGAGGAACCCACACCGCGCCCGGCGCCACCGCCACTCGTGGACGACGGGGTCGCCCCCACCAGGAGAAGCGCACCAACACCGGCCCACATGTGGAGGAGCCCGAGAGCGAGCCCGAGTGTGATGGGGAGGAGCACCCTGAGCACCAAGCAGACGCAGAGTCCTCACACATGACGTAGCACCCGAGCAGCTCCTCACAAGGACGCGCGGAGCCAAGTCCGCACACAGCTCTGCTCATGGCGCAAGAACTTCTCCTCTACCGGCCTACTCCAGAGGCTCACGAGCAGTGGCTGGAACGCCTCAACCACCTCGTCGGCATCGCCACAACTCGCCCTGCTCTGTCGCGGTCGATTGTGCACCACTCCCTCCCAGGAACGGCTGCGCCTGACACGCCTCCTCCGGGTCCCGCTCCGTCCGCGGCACAAAGAGTTGTCTCACACGCGTCCTCGCCGCGCGACTGCAAAATCAAGCAGCGCATCGCGTCGGATGCACGCGTGGGGATGGAACGTCAGCGAGACCTCCAGAACCGCCTCGTGGAGGAGATTGGCCAGGCGGGCCAGCAAAACCGCGGAGCTCTGCAGAACGGGGTCGTCACGTACACCACGGGCTGCATGGCGTTCACCCGCGCCCTGCGCCGCGTGATGTGGCCTCGGAAGTTCAGGCCAGCCCTCCCCAAGGGCTACGACGACTCCAGCAACCCCATCGAATTCCTGCAGATCTACACCACCTCCATCCTACCTGCAGGAGGTAACGACAAGGTCATGGCCAACTGGCTCTTGCACATGCTCCGCGACTCCATGCTGTCGTGGCTCCTGAACCTGCCGGACGATTCCGTGGGCTCGTGGCAGGAGCTCTGCAAGCAGTTCGTCATCAACTTCAAGGGCACGTACGAGCGCGCACTCACCTACAACGATCTGCGCGATGTGGTGCAGAAGAAGGACGAGACCCTCCGCAAGTACATCCAGTGCTTCAGCCAGGTGCGAAATAAGATTCCGAATATCCCTAACACCAAGGTCATCGCCGCCTTCCGCCAGGCATCACAAACCACAGGATGCTCGAGAAGCTGGGCATCCACGACGAGCTCACCTCTGTAGTGAAGTTGTTCGACCTGGCGGACAAGTGCGCCAAGGCTGAAGAGGGACTCATCTTCGTCAAGATGAGCTCGCGTGGAGACGAGCCTGGTGAGGAGTCCAAGAGCCACAAGCGCAAGGCCACCGCTGTCCTCGCGGCAAAGCCTGACGCCAAGGGCTCCTGTAGGGACTCCCCAGAGCCTGGCGAGAAGAAGGAAGACAATCGTCCATTCTATGTCAACCACAATAGGCGCGGCCACTCTACAGAGAACTGCTTCGAACTCAAGAGGTTAAGAAAGGAGCGCGAGCAAGCTGAGGGCAGCGGCAGCCGCGGCCGAGGCCGTGGCTACCGCGGAGGCAGACGCAAGGGCGGCTACCAAAAGCCACTAGGCACTCAGGCCAACGCCGCCGAGAAGAACATCAACCTCCCCGACGAGGAAGATGGAGGCTACCAAGCCCAAAGAGGGGCTATGGCCTGCATCCTCGACGGGGCTCAGGCGCCCAAGTCAAACAATCAGTACAAGCAGTTCGCCCGCGAGCTCAATGTCGTGCTCCCCAGCGTCGAGACCTCCAGGCCCCTCAAGTGGTCTCAAAACACCATCGCTTTCGACGCGCAAGACCACCCCAAGTCCACCAAGACTGTTAGAACCCTCCCGCTGGTCTGCTCCCCCACCATCAACAACAGCCGTCTCCAAGACGCTCATTGATGGAGGTGTAGGCATGGACGTCATCTCTGTCAAGACCTTTGAGACGTTTCAAGTACCCTATGAGTGGCTCATGCCCTTAAGGCCCTTCACGGGAGTCACTAGTGGTTCAATCGAGCCTCTGGGGCAGGTCCGGCACGTCGTAACCTTCGGCACGCAGAAGAACTACCGCACCAAGCTCATCAACTTCGATGTTGCGCACATTGGCTTGCCGTACAACGCCATCCTCGGCTATCCCGCCCTCGCGAAGTACATGGCCGTCACGCATCATGCCTACAACATGGTCAAAATTCCCGGCAGTGCTGGCACCATCTCCATCCACGGCCACGTCCTGGACGACACGCGCGCTGTCGAGACCGCCTACAAGGCAGCCGCCATGGCATTTCCGGCTGAAGAGGACATGGAGCCTCTCGAGAGGCCCAAGAAGAAGAAGCAGTTGCTCTCTCAGGAGCCAGCTTCCACGAAGAAGGTCTCCCTGAGCGCCACCGGCTCGGGGGCTGAGGGCTTGGGGGCTAGCGTCACCATCGGCGCTGCTCTGCCTCCCAAATAGGAAAGCGCGCTCGTCGCCTTCCTTCGGGAAAACTCTGACATGTTCGCATGGACTCCGTCAGACATGTCCGGTGTACCTAGGGAGGTGATCGAGCACCACGTAGCCGTGTGTCCAAACGCACGCCCCGTCAAGCAAAAGGCAAGGAAGCAAGCCCCCGAGAAGCAAGAATTCATCATCAAGGAGGTCAAGAAGCTCAAAGCGGCAAATGTTGTCCGCGAAGTTACGCACCCCACTTGGCTCTCCAACGGCGTGGTTGTCCCGAAGCCCGCCGGAGGAGGCCGCCTCTGCATCGATTACACTGATGTCAACAAGGCCTGCCCCAAGGACCCATACCCTATGCCGAGGATCGACCAGATCGTGGACTCCACTGCAGGCTGCGACCTCCTCTATTTCCTTGACGCCTTCTCTGGTTATCACCAGATCAAGATGGCTAAAGAGGACGAGGAGAAGAAAACATTCCTCACCCCTTGTGTTGTGTACTGCTATGTGTGCATGCCCTTCGGCCTGAAGAACGATGGCACCACCTTCTAGAGGCTCATGAGGATAGCCCTTGGTGAGCAAATGGGAAGAAATGAAGAGGCATATGTCGACAACATTATCGTCAAGTCTCGAGAGGGAGATACTCTCCTTAGAGACCTCGAGGAAACCTTTGCAAGCCTGCGCAAGGTGAACATCAAGCTCAACCCCGCCAAGTGCGTCTTTGGGGTGCCTTCAGGCAAATTGCTTCGATTCCTCGTGTCCCACCGCGGCATAGAGGCAAACCCTGACAAGATCAAGACTATAGAGGAAATGCAGCCTTCCTGGCTCAAGGACATGCAACGCCTAGCAGGCTGCATGGCCAGCTTGGGCCGCTTCATCTCCAAGTTCGGCGAGAGAGCCCTTCCATTCTTCAAGATCATGAAGAGATTTGGCACCTTCAAGTGGACGCCTGAAGCGGAAAATGCCTTTGAGGACTTGAAGAAGTACTTGGCTAGACCACCACTCATGGTTTCCCAGAGGACATGCAAACATCTGAAGCTGTATCTCTCAGCACTCCTCAGACCGCTAGTGCCGTCCAGGTGGTAGAAAGAGAAGAGCCGGTCATCCCCAAGAAAAGTGCAACCACTCCAGGGCCAAAGCCGCTAGGCCCAGAGCCACAAACTGGGTCTGCCCCAAGCACCATTTCCAAGACGCCTACACAGGCTGATCTCGCCAAGGGGCCTGAAGAGCCTCCACCGGCTGATCTCGCCAAGGGGCCTGAAGAGCCTCCACATGACGATCTCCTCAAGGGTCTTGAAGAGCCTCCTTAGGCAGCCAACGCTGCGCCCAAACTGACAACCCTTGTCGAGGACCCCGTTGATACGTCTCCAACGTATCCATAATTTCTTATGTTCCATGCTATATTATATCATATTATTACATGTTTTATATGCATTCTATATAGTTTTATGCATTTTCTAGGACTAACCTATTACCAAGATGCCACAGTGCCAGTTCTCTGTTTTCTGCTGTTTTTGGTTTCAGAAATGTACTTAGGGAAATATCCGCTGTCGGCCCAGTGGGAACTGGGGTATGGAGAGCCCATTCCCCCAGGACTCGCACACTGGCCAGTAAGACAAAACGACTAAGGACCAGGCATCACCGCCTGGCGGGACCCTCGAGAGGCAACTCCCCTCGAGGGCCTGAAGTGGAAACGTTGGCCTCAAGGGGTCCCTCACCTCAGGGGACCCTCCCGAGGCACCAGCTCGCCTCGAGGGAGTCCTGCAGGAATCTCCCCTCAGGCCTCCTCGGTCCTGAAGGGAAACGTTGCGGCCAAGGAAGTACGGCAGGACGCACGTGGCCTCTGCCACGCCCATGCGGTGACGCAAGCATCCCCATTGTTGTTTTGGTGGTAAAGGGTCAATAAAGCGGCGCCGCCTGCTGCGCAACTGCCAGGACCTTCTACTCTGGCGATAAAGCAGGTGGACGGCGCAACCCTCCAACGGTGAACGTCATCGCGGGCTCCACCTCAGAGACTGTCCTCTCTACGGGCAGTACAGCGCGGTCGGCCGCCTGTCGGCCACCGCGCCCACCTTTGTCAACAATGGACCGCGTCCATGGACAAACGGACCGCGGTGGACTCCTACTCCACCATGCCTCTGCCGTGTGGGAGCCACCTTGAAGGCCAAGCCGAAGGAGAGCGCCAGAGGGGCCTATAAAGGGGACAAGACATCCATCGTAGCAAAGGTCGGCTCTTTGCGTGCTACAACCCTTGTAAACCCTAGCAACACTTGGCAGGATAGCCTCTGGCTGGAGGTGGAAGAAGACCGTCGCTTCCCTCCCCAGGCAAGAACTGCCTCAAGGGGGCCTCCGGCAAACTCCATTGTACTGTAACCTCCACCATCTAATACAGACAAGCAGGAGTAGCGGTCTTACCTCCTCACGAGGGGCGTGAACCTGGGTAAAGTCCGGTGTCTATCTCTGTCGTGGGCGTGTCGTCTTCGGGTCCGGTGAGCAACGTCGCAGTGTCCCTCGAGGGTCTTGACCTCCGCGTTCAACCCCCTTCACGAACTACTCTTCAGGAAGTGACTACCCCCGATTCTTCGGAGTCATAACCCGACATTTGGCGCGTTAGGTAGGGGGTTGAGGCGCATCAACAACCTTCGAGTTTGTCTCCGCGCCATGGTGAACACCCGCGCCGCTCGCGTCACCCGCGTCAACCGACGCGCGCCTGAAGGAGCGTGCGCGCCGCCGGACACCGCGAACACCCGCGCACGGCGGGGACGACCCCGTCACGAAGAGCGCGTCCCTTCCGGCCCTCATGCCGAGGCGCCGGAACGTGACTTCGAGCCTCAGGAGGACGCGCAGTCGTCGCACCCGACGCAGCACCCGAGCGGCTCGGGCCCGGGGAGGACAGACCCCGCGCCCCACACTGCGCTGCTCATGGCGCATGAGCTTCTCCGCTACCAAGCCCACCGCTGAGGCCGACGAGCAGTGGCTCCAACGCCTCAACCACCTCGTCGGCATTGGCACGACGCGCCCTGCTCCGTCGCAGTCCAACCTGCACCCCTCTCTCGCGGGCACGTTCGCGACAAACGCGCCTCCACAACCTCCGGGACCTGCACCGGCTGCGACATAGAGGGCTGCTTCGCACGCGTCCTCGCCGCACGATTGCTTGATCGTGCAGCGCACTGCGCCCGACGCTCGCGTGGGGATGGAGCTCCAGCGAAACCGCCAGAACAGGCTCATGGAGGAGATCGGCCAGGCGGGTCAGCAGAACCGCAGCGCGCTGTAGCACGGGGTCGCCACGTACGCCACAGGCTGCATGGCGTTCACCCGTTCTCTACGTCACGTGGTCTGGCCCCCAAAGTTCAGGCTGGCTCTCCCTAAGAGCTACGACGGCTCCAGCAACCCCATCGAGTTCCTGCAGCTCTACACCACCTCCATCCAAGCTGCGGGTGGAGATGACAAGGTCATGGCCAATTGGTTCTCCCACGCGCTTCACGATTCTGCGCTGTCGTGGCTCCTGAACCTCCATGAGGACTGCGTGAACTCCCGGGAGGAGCTCTGCAAGCAGTTCGTCTCCAAGTTCAAGGGAACATACGAGCGCGCCCTCACCCACAACGACCTCCGTGTTGTAGTGCACAAGAAGGATGAGATGCTCCGCAAGTACATCCAGCGCTTCAACCAAGTGCGCAACAAGATCCCGAACATCCCTGACACCCAAGTCATCGCCGCCTTCCGCGAGGGCGTCACAAATAGCAGGATGCTCGAGAAGCTGGGCATCCACGACAAGCTCACCTCTGTGGTAAAGCTGTTCGACCTGGCGGACAAGTGCGCCAAGGCTGAAGAGGGACTCCTCTTTGTCAAGATGTCCTCGAGAGGGGACGATCACGCTGAGGGGTCCAAGAGCCAGAAGAAGAAGGAGGAGCCCAAGCGCAAGGCCACCGCGGTTCTCGCGGCAGAGCCTGACGAGAAGGGCACCAGCAGGGACTCCCCTGAGCCTGGAGAGAGAAGAGATGACCACCGCCCTTTCTACATCTACCACAACAGGCGCGGCCACTCTACAGAGTCCTGCTTCGACCTTAAAAGGTTGAGCAAGGAGCGCGAGCAAGCAGAGGGCAGTGGCAGCCGCGGCCGAGGCCGTGGCTACCACGGGAGCGGACGCAAGGGCGGCTACCAGAAACCATCTGGAAATCAGGCCAACGCCGCAGAAAAGAACGGCAACCTCCCTGACGAGGAAGATGGCGGCTACCAAGCCCCGAGAGGCGCCATTGCCTGCATCCTCGGGCGGGCGCAGGCGCCCAAGTCGAACAACCAGTTCAAGCAGTTCGCCCGCGAGCTCAACACCGCCCTCCCAAGCATGGAAACCTCCAGGCCCCTCAAGTGGTCGCAGTACACCATTGCCTTCGATGCTCAGGACCACCCCAAGTCCACCAAGACTGTTGGAACCCTCCCGCTGGTCGGCAGCCCCACCATCGACAACGTGGCTGTCTCCAAGACTCTCATCCATGGCAGAGCAGGCCTGGACGTTATCTCCAAAGATACGTTCGAAGCGCTTCAAGTGCCCTACAAGAGGCTCATGCCCTCGAGGCCCTTCACGGGGGTCTCCAGCGGCTCGATCGAGCCTCTAGGCCAGGTCAGGCTTGCCGTCACCTTCGGGAGCAAGGAAAATTACCGCACCGAGCACATCGATTTCGATGTAGCACACATCGGCCTGCCGTACAATGCCATCCTCGGCTACCCCGCGCTCGCGAAGTTCATGGCCGTCACGCACCATGCCTACATCATGGTCAAGATCCCCGGCAGCGCTGGCACGATCACCATCTGTGGACATGTCCTGGACGCTATGCGCCGTTGAGACGGCCTACAAGACCGCCGCCATGGCATTCCCCGCAGACGAGGACCTAGAGCCTCACGAGAGACCCAATAAGAAGAAGCAGTTGTTCTCCCAGGAGGAAGCTGCTACAAAGAAGATCTCTCTCAGCTCCAGCAGCTCGGGGGCTGAAGGCTCGGGGGCTAGCGTCACCATTGGCGCCGTGCTGCCTCCCAAATAGGAAAGCGCGCTCGTCGCCTTCCTCCAGGCAAACTCTGACATGTTCGCGTGGACACCGTCAGATATGTCTGGTGTACCGAGGGAGGTGAACGAGCACCACTTGGCCCTGTGCCCAAACGCGCACCCCGTCAAGCAAAAAGCAAGAAAGCAAGCCCCCGAGAAGCAAGCATTCATCGTCAAGGAGGTCGAGAAGCTCAAAGCGGCAAAAGTCGTTCGCGAAGTCGCGCACCCCACTTGTCTCTCCAACGGCGTGGTAGTCCCAAAGCCCGCCGGAGGAGGCCGTCTCTGCATCGACTACACTGATGTAAACAAGGCCTGCCCCAAAGACCCTTATCCCATGCCCAGAATTGACCAGATTGTGGACTCCACGGCAGGCTGCGACCTCCTCTGTTTCCTCGATGCCTTCTCTGGTTATCACCAGATAAAGATGGCTAAGGAGGACGAGGAGAAGACGGCTTTCCTCACCCCGTGCGGTGTGTATTGCTACGTCTGCATGCCTTTCGGCCTAAAAAATGCCGGAGCCCCTTTCCAGAGGTTGATGAGGATAGCCCTTGGCGGGCAAATGGGGCGGAACGCCGAGGCATATGTCGATGACATCTTCATGAAATCACGAGAAGGAAATACTCTCCTCGGAGATCTTGAAGAAACTTTCGCCAGCCTGCGCAAGGTGAACATCAAGCTCAACCCCGCCAAGTGCGTATTTGGAGTACCTTCAGGCAAATTGCTTGGGTTCCTCGTGTCTCATCGAGGCATAGAGGCAAACCCAGACAAAATCAAGGCCATAGAATACATGCAACCTCCACGTAGGCTCAAGGACATGCAACGCCTAGCAGGCTGCATGGCCAGCTTGGGTCGATTGATCTCCAATTTCGGTGAAAGAGCCCTTCCGTTCTTCAAGATCATGAAAAGAACGGGCACTTTCAAGTGGACCCCTGAAGCTGAAAAAGTATTTGAGGACTTGAAGAAGTATCTAGCCAGCCCACCAGTAATGGTCGCCCCAAGGCCAGGCGAGCACGTGAAGTTGTACTTATCATCTACTCCGCAAACACCCAGTGTTGTCCTTGTGGTGGAGAGAGAAGAGCCAGTACTCCACAGGAAGAGTGCAACCAATCCAAAGAAAAAGCCTCCTGATAAGGAGCTTGACGAAAGGGCAGCCCTCACAAACCCACCGCCAGGCCCAAAGCCCCAAGAGAGGCCCGCCCCAAGCCAACCGGTGCAAGGAAATCCTACCGAGGAGCCTCAGGAAGCCAACCCCCTCGAGGCCCAGGACAAGCCCCTCGAGGCTAACCCCCTCGAGGCCCAGGTCAACCCCCTCGAGGACAACCCCCTCGAGGCCAAGGCCAACCCCCTCGAGGGCCAAGCTGAGCCACCTCAGGCCAAAGACGCCAAGGCTACAGGAATTACCATCGTCGAGCATCCAGTCTACTTCGTCAGCACAGTACTGCGTGATGCTCGCGAGCGGTATACAATGCAGCAGAAGCTTCTCCTCGCACTCCTCATCGCCTCAAAAAGCTACTACACTACTTCCAGGTGCACCCCATCACAGTGGTCACCTATTTTCCCCTGGAGCAAATACTGCGCAACCCAAACGCAACAGATCGTGTCGCAGGATGGAACATAGAGCTACAACCATTCAATTTGCGCTTCGATACCACAAGGGTAATCAAAGGAAGAGCGCTGGCTGACTTCATCGCCAAATGGACTGACCCAACCCCTGAAGAGCCTTTGGGAGAAGAGCAAGAGCCCTCTGGAGCCACAATGCCCAGCCACTGGACCATGAAGTTCGACGGAGCTTTCGCTTGTCGCCACGGCGGGGCAGGCGTAGTCCTGATCTCACCCAAAGGCGACAAGTTGTATTACGCAGTCCAGCTGTGCTTCGGAATCAACAAGATATCCAACAATATCGCCGAGTATGAAGGCCTGCTTGCCGGCCTACGAGCCGCAATCGCCCTAGGCGTCAAGCATCTACTCATCAAGGGCGACTCCCAGTTGCTCGTCAACTTCTCTAACAAAAGCTACAAGCCTAAGGACGACCACATGGCCTCATACCTTGAAGAGGTCCGTAGGCTCGAGAAGCACTTCAGGGGAATGGAGCTCATGCACATCCCAAGAAAGGAAAACCAAGAGGCTGATGACATCGCCAAGCGCGCATAAAAGAGGCAAGCTCAGCCGCGAGGTGTCTTTGAAGAAAGGCTCGTCTAGGCATCCATAAAGCAGCCCCAAGAGGCCCTGCCCGCAAGCACATACGAAGCGCTCCCGCCACCACCTGCAAGCGGGGCTCCAGGCTGCGGGCCCCCTGCAGGGGAGCGTCTGTTGCTCACAGCGGTGCACCAAGAAACAGGATGGATCGACGAGATCAAAGATTACCTCCACAAAGGGGTCCTTCCCGAGGAAGACGTTGAAGCGGAGCGAATTGCCCGCCAAGCAAAATCGTACCAAATCCTCGAAGGAATTCTCTATCGCAAGCGCCCAAACGGCGTCGCGCTCAAATGCGTCCCTCCGGAAGAAGGCAAACTGCTGATCAAGGACATCCACAGCGGGGAATGCGGCCACCATTCGTGCACCCGCACCCTCGCAAGCAAAGTCTTCAGGAGCGGCTTCTACAGGCCTCAAGCACTTCAAGATGCAATGGACATCATTCAAGCATGTGAAGCCCGCCAATTCCACGCCAAGCAAATCCACCAACCAGCGCTGGGACTACAGACCATTCCGCTCTCGTGGCCGTTTGCGGTCTAGGGGCTGGACATCCTGGGAAATTTCCCAACGGCGCAAGGTGGATATCGCTACCTCTTCGTGACAATTGACAAGTTCACAAAGTGGCTTGAAGTGGAGGCGACGCGCACAATCACAGCAGGCGCGGCGGTGAAATTCATCAGAGGCCTGGTCTGCCGCTTCGGAGTGCCTAACCGCATCATCACGGACAATGGCTCACAATTCACCAGTGGCATCTTCAGAGCCTACTGTGAAAGAATGGGCATCAAGCTCTGCTTCGCCTCAGTCGCCCATCCGCAAAGCAACGGACAGGCTGAGAGCGCAAACGCAGAGGTCCTCAAAGGCCTAAAGATCAGGACCTTCGATGTCCTCAAGGGCCACGGCAAGGGCTGGATCAACGAGCTCCCCTCGGTGCTCTGGTCCATCTGTACCACGCCACCCAAGCTCACCAGGGAAACACCGTTCGCCCTCGTCTATGGAGCCGAAGCAGTCCTCCCCACAAAGATAAAGCATGGATCTCCACGGCTCCTTGCCTTTAATGAGGACCAGCAAGAGGACCTCCACAAATACCAGCAGGACCTGAGACGCTACCACAGCTGCAACGTGCGCTCGCGCACCCTGGAGGCAGGTGATCTTGTCCTCAGGAGAATCCTCTCCAGGGAAGGCCTCCAAAATTTGTCCCCGATGTAGGAAGGCCCCTACAGGGTCACCCACATCGCCAGGCCTGGCGTGGCTCGCCTCGAGACTCAAGACGGCGTCCCTGTCAAGAATCCATGGAACATCATGCACCTACGCAAGTTCTACCCGTGATCATTGTCACGTGAAGGCATTTAGCGCAAGAGGTAGCCTACGGCTCAACCTCCAAGCATTTTTTGTCTATGAAGGTTAAAAGCTCAAGGCTTAAACCTCACAAAACTTTGTATCCACAAGGAACAAACTCAAAACGTGATCATCGTCACGCCCGTGATCATTGTCACGTCAAGACATAAAGCGGAAGAGGCAGCTTACGACTCAACCTCCAAGCATTTTTGTCTCTAGAGGTTAAAAGCTCACGGCTTAAACCTCCCAAGCATTTTTTGTCTCCTAAGGGAGCAAACGCAACCGTGATCATTGCACGCCCGTGATCATTGTCACGTCGAGACTTCTAGCGGAAGAGGCAGCCTACGGCTCAACCTCCAAGCATCTTTGTCTCTAGAGGTTAAAAGATCACGGCTTAAACCTCCAAGCTCCAAAGGCTTCTCTCGAGGGGAAACCCTCTGAGCTCTCCATTTAACGAGCCACCTCAGGCCGTTGAGAGTCTCTGCCACTAATGGGTGGTCCCCATGCCTCGACATGGCCAAACCATTTACTTGGCAACACCAAGCATAATGACTCAATTTCGTTCCCAAGTGAACTTAGCGCTTCGGCGCCGCTTTGTAATATATTTGGTGAGTTTTATTTTAGCATTACGTTGTTGAAGTGTGCGCTTATATCTCTCCACATGCGTACCTCGCGAGCGGGGGCTGAGTACGGTGCCAGTGCCTCAAATGACACACCAGCAGCACTGCAAAATCCAAGAGTCCAAGCTCTAGCTGGAGGGCAAGATCCCACAAACACGCCATCTCTACAGAGGACCTTGGTACTTACTCTCCTCGCAAGGAATGCCTGAGGGGATCTATAAGCACGCACGAGTCCCTTGAACCGTGTTCCAGCGTTTGGGTTCGCCCCTCTAACATCTGCAGGGAAAAATCCCCCCACGAGACTAAAGAGGCATCCGGGAGCGACCCCTCAAGTGGGCAACCTCGCCAGGCGAAAAGCCTCTGCAAGGCGAAAACCTCAAGAAGCTAAGTCTCGCACCCACGCCTTAAGAGCATTTTCTCCCCCTAGCGCACGTTTGCCCCTCAAGCGACTTCGCTTTCCCTTACGCTTCATGGACTACTCGCACGTCTAAGGGGGGCACTTGAGCATCGCGACTCAGGGCTCTTACCTCTCCTAGGCCTAAACTCCCCCCGGCCTTGCAAAGTCATTGCTCCTGCATACTGAAGTGGCGGAGTCATGGCACGAAGAGATGGGACCTACCGACGCAGAGAACAAATAGACATGAAGATGAGTCCAAAGAGACCTCACGGGGGGCAAACAAGCTCGAATCAAACAGCAATAAAGAGTATATTACCGACCTCGGTGCGAGCCTCCTCCGCTCGGCGACGACCGTCCTTGGCGCTCTTGAGGCGGACCTCCAGTTTAGAGTTGGCCTTCTCAAGCTCGGCGATCCGCTGAGCATCCTCGAAACGCTTGGCCTTGAAGCGGTCCTCCTGCCTCTGGGCCATGTCGCGATACTTCTGCGAGCTGGCCTGGCGGAACTGCTTCTCGCGCTCCATGAGGGCGTCCTCTGCCTCCTTCTTCTTCTCGGCGAAACGCCGCTCGAAGCGCTCGTAAGCTAGCTTCTGGGCAGCGACGTTTTCGTCGTACTTCAAGTTCGCCTTGGCCAGTTCTCCGTCGCACTCCTCAAGGGCCTCGCCTTGGGCGACCAGATCCTTCTCCGCCTGAAGGCGCTACTCCTCACGCTGCTGCAGCTCCTTCTCCTTGAGGGCCAGCTGCTGCTCACGCTCGGCAAAGACCTTGCGGTCCTCCTCCTGAGCGGCATGTGCGGCCTGGTCGGCGGAGAGCAGCTGGGCCTCTAGCTGGCCCAGCTCACGGCGTTTCTACGCCAGCGAGCCCTCCATCGCATCGCGCTCCGCCCTGACCTCGCGCAGGAGCTCCGCGGCAGTGTCGCGTTCCGCTTGGAGGGGCTCGAGGAGCTATGCAACGTCGCGGATGGCCCCCTCGCGAATCTCCTTGGCGAAGCGGGTGACCTCCTCGCGTGCGGCCTGCAGCGCCGCATCCTCCAGCCGGCGCGCCTCGACCGCCGCGTGGAAGGACGCCCATGACCTCGCCAGCTCCTCCTGCTGCCGAGCGAGGCATATGTCCCCGAGGGCGAGGTGCGCCTCCAAGCCCTCCAAGGATTCCCTCATGAGGCCGAAGGCGACCTCGCGGCGCCCCGCGCTCCAGTCCCAGCCGCGGAGGACCAGCTCCTGGCTCGTGGAGGGCCCGGCGCCGGCATCGAGTCTCGTGGGCCCGGCCTCGGGGAAAGCTCGGGGGCTAGCCTGGCTTCGTTTGTGCCCGCGCCGGCATATTCTTCCGGCCCTATAGCTGCAGGGCGTTCCTTGGTCACAGCTTGACGAGGAGGCGAGGAAGCATCTCCCCCAGCAGGTCCGCCTGTGCCTGCTCCTGCCTCGCGCGCTTGCCTCGCAGGCTGCACGGGAGCAGTGGCCGCATGCGGCGGGGTAGGCGCGCGCGGAGGCGTCAACACGCGCGGCGGTGTTGGTTCGCGCGGTGGAGTGGCCTCGCGCGGAGGCGTAGCCGCGCGAGGAGGAGTAGGAGCGCGAGGCGGCGTGGAAGTTTTCTCCTCCAAGCCCTCCACTACCAGAGGCTCGGGGGGCGGTGCAGGTGCTTCTGGGCATGCCGCGCCCTCCTCCACCTGAGGCCCTGCCGCCCCCGCCTGGGGCGCAGCCGCCTCCGCTTGAGGCGCCCCCTCAAGGGGGCCCGTGGAGGCCGTCTCCACAGGCCTCGCGGCCTCTTCAGCCACGGCTCCTGCCGTGGCGCTCTTCACATCAGCCGCCTTGCGAAGCCGGCGGCGCTTCGCAGGCACTAGATCACTGACAAGAGCCCAAGAAAATACCTTCAGTAAAGGGTAAAGTGAAAGAGAAAGCTAAAGGCAAACGATCCAGCATCATGAAAACTCACCCTGAAGGGGGGGCGCCAGCGTCGACTCACACCAAGCCTGGCGAGCGCCATGAGGGGAAGGGCTTGGAAGCAGGCCTTGCTGGGGGCGTCTCAGCCTTCCTTTTGGAAGGAACGTCAGACGGCCTCGCCCCCGAGCGGTCCATGGCGGATTTGGTGCGGGGCCCGCGCCCTTCCGGAGAGGCCTCCGTGTCAGAAGCCTCCTCTTCCTCAGCCTCCTCCTCCTCCACGAGGCGAGGGCGGCACCACGAAGGCGTCTTCATCGCCTGACGAGATATCACAAATCTCGTCAGTAAATGGCCCGGCCCTCAAGGAGGAAACCTCCCCTGCCGCGGCCTCCTCCTCACCTAGGCCAGCTCCTTAGGCCGAGGGAGAATCAGCCCCCTCCGCTCCCTGTGTGGACGGCGTCGGCACCTCGAAGTCCGCCTGGCCTGTCGGGGTGAACGGAGGCATCCCCTCCAGGAGGTCCATGCGCTCCGTCATGTTGTACTGGTGAAGGGGCCGAAACGCCGCGGGGAGCTCATCCACGGCAAGCACCGATGGATTAACGAAGAGCGCGGAGAGGACGTTGTCGATGGTGTCCTTGTCGTTGTCCTCGACGTGGAGCCGCATCTTGTGGCTCGGCCCCGAGTACATCCACATGGGAACCGAGTGTGCCTGGAGGTGCGCGATGCGGCGCGTCACGAAGTTCGCCACAATCATCTGCCCCGTGAGGCCCTCCTCGCGGAGGAAGCTCAGGCGCCCCATCAAGCTCACGTTCCTGGCGCCGTCGAAGGTGGCCTTGCCCCTATGGGAGTTCTTCACCGGGGGCTCATCGGGGACCTCGAGGAAGGCGCGGGGACGCTCCACCCCAACAAAAAACCACTTCTGACGGAAGTCTTCTACCTTCTTCGTCACTGAAGTGATGGCCTTGCCCTCGCTCCAAGACATGGGGATGTAGACGCTCCCCATGCCATCGACGATGCGAAACGAGACGCACCCAGAGTGCTCGTTCTTCGCCGTGTTCTGGAGCGTGTAAAAGCACCGGAACAGCCCCACCGTAGGCTCCAGGACCAGGTACGCGTCGCAGAGGTAGGCAAATACGGCGAGGATGAGGACGGAGTTGGGGTGCAGGTGCAGCAGCGGCACCTGGTAGAACGCCAGCACCGCCTCCAGGAACGGCGAGAAGGGCGGCACCAGTCCCGCAGCAAAGCAATGCTGGAAGAACGGGAAGAACCCACGCGGGCCCTTCCCGTGCGCCACGCGCTTCAGGGCGGTGGCGCCATGCTCGTTCGTCCGGTCCGCCACCAGGTACCGGACCTTGGCGAGCGCCTTCTCGTTGACGCGCACGCCAAGCAGCGCCGCGCCCAGAACGGCCTCAGGGGCCTCCGCCTGGGAGGAAGACCTCGCGGCGGCCTTGCCCTTTCTCTTGAGTGGGCTCATCGTCGAGGGCACGGAAGATTGAAGGAGACGGAGAAGGGAGAATCGCAGGAGAGAGCGGAGGCGGAGAGCTCTGGGAAGCGGAAACTTCTGCGAGAAGAATTGGAAACGGTAACGGCTCCCTGCTGCCTCGCTCAGGCTTTATGTCACCTCGAGGAGCAGTTACCGGGACGTGGTGGGACCCCCCACGACTCGCGCCCCGGATCGTGCGAGGCCGTTATTCGTCCAAGTGCCGCGTGGCTCGGGCCGGCTGGGCACTAAGGGCCCACGACGCTTCGCCTGAGCCCATGGGCTCAACCGTGCCCATCATGGGCCCGGGGGCTACTGTCGGCCCAGTGGGAACTGGGGTATGGAGAGCCCATTCCCCCCAAGCCTCGCACACTGGCCAGTCAGACGAAACGACTAAGGACCAGGCATCACCGCCTGGCGGGACCCTCGAGAGGCAACTCCCCTCGCCTCAGGGGACCCTCCCGAGGCGCCAGCTCGCCTCGAGGGAGTCCCGCAGGAATCTCCCCTCAGGCCTCCTCGGGCCTGAAGGGAAACGTTGCGGCCAAGGAAGTACGGCAGGACGCACGTGGCCTCTGCCACGCCCACGCGGTGACGCAAGCACCCCCGTTGTCGTTTTGGTGATAAAGTGGTCAATAAAGCGGCGCCGCCTGCTGTGCAACTGCCCGGACCTTCTACTCCGGCGATAAAGCAGGTGGACAGGCGCACCCCTCCAACGGAGAACATCATCGCGGGCTCCACCTCAGAGACTGCCCTCTCTGAGGGTAGTACAGCGCGGTCGGCCGCCTGTCGGCCACCGCGCCCACCTTTATCAACAATGGACCGCGTCCATGGACAAACGGACCACGGTGGACTCCTACTCCACCATGCCTGTAACATCCCAAAATTTGCAAAAATTTAAAACTTTACATCCATCCATCATTCATCATTTGGCATAAAACTACATCACAAAATTATTAAATAAAACTTCAAATTATAAATTTAAATAATCTATAATTCCATAAAGTGTTTATTTCAACTCCTTTAATAAATAAAATTTGATCAATTTATTTATGGGCAAGTATAATGTCAAAAAGTCCCATTTTTAATAACCTTTCCAAAACATATTTTTATGAATTTTTCTGAAATGTTTTGGATAGGTTTAAAAATCATTTTTGAAATCAGAATTTAAAAACAGATATTAATTTCATTTAAAAGGAAAAGTAAATCAGGCCGGCCCGTTTAGCTAACTGCCGCGCGCGCGAGACGCAACGGCCTGCCAGCGGCCCAGCGCCCCTCTCTCTCGCTCGCAGTCGCTGACAGGTGGGACACACCTGTCATCTCCCCCGCGGAGCAGTTCTTCCCCAAATCACGCCCTCGCCCCCGACTGAAAACGGCCGATTTGATTCGTTTCAATACGACGATTTATTACTCCATTTACCCCACATCCTCCCCCTACTAATATCCCCCTTCGCTCTCGTCCGTTTGCCCCAAACCATTCCTCCCGAGAGCCCCTAGGCTGCCCGCTCGAGCTCTCGCGATTCCGCCGTCGCCATCGGTAAGAACTCCGCCGCCCGAGCAACTCCGGCCACCTCGGACCCTCCCTCCACCCTCTTTTGATTTCTTTTATCCGTGCGCATCGAGTTGACACGGTGGGGCGTTTGTTTTCGCAGCGGAGCCACGCCTCCGTCCATGACCGAGAAGAACCGTCGCCGCACGCGTCTCCGGCGAGCTCTTCCCAGGAGACGAGGACGCTCCGATCATCGCCACCGCGCCATCGCAACCCACACGACGTCGCGCATCCCCCGGTGAGCTTTGTTTCCCTCCTAGCACCGTAGAACGTCGCAAGCACAAATGCCGGCAATGGCTCCGCCACGCCCCGTGCGTCTCTGGCGAGTCGCGCCGCCCGCGTTAGGTCAACGCATCCTGGACCGTTGGATCTAGATCCAACGGATCCGTTTTATTTTATTTTTTCGTCTCTGCGATTAATCATGCGCGTCCGATCTCATTTAGATCTAACTACTCCCGAGCGCGATCCACGTCGAAACGGTAGGGACGAATCAGGTCGCGCCGCGTGGCCGATTCTTTTTCTAATTCGATTAGAATTTAGAAAATTAAAACATAGAACTATTAAAACTTGCAAAATTCATAACTTTCAATCTGTAAGTCCAAATTTGATAAACTTTATATCATTGGAAAGCCCTGCCCATCTAGTTTATTCCTATATCATTAGTTTGTCATTTTAGTGTCTTAAAAATTGTGAAATTTACAGATTGGCATTTCTGCCATTTAAATTCATCATTTAAATATTAAAAATGTTTTTCATCTAATCCAATTGTTGTGGAATAATAATTTTGCTCTCTGTCCAGAAAATGCAACATGAGTTTTATTGAAAGTTTTGTAATTAAATTGACTATAATTGTTCTTTATATTTTAATTGTTAAAATAGGAAATAAAATATTGTTCATTGCATTGCATGCATTAAATAAACAGAGAAAACAAAAATTGATAATAAGTTGTTTGGTTATGTTTAAAACATATCATGCATGCATACATATTTATGCTTTGGAGTTTTAAGTGCTGCATGTTGTGTTTGTTTTTGTATTGCTTGTTGTTAGATTGTGAAGAGGAGGAAGGACTTGCTTGTGATTGTTACTCTTGCTGTGCTTGTGCCTCCTGTTACCAAGGCAAGTGACATTCATACTATATCCCATATTTTCTATATGCATAAGTAGTATATTTTGAGTAGTGTGCATGATAAGATTTTAGATTTATTCTATGATGCTAAGTTAGTTTGTATTTTAAAAATATCCTAGTAATGTGTAGCCACCCCTTCTCCTATGCAGCCATGAAAAGTTTTATTAGTTGCCTAGCTATGCTATAAAATGTTGACCCTGTTTTGGAAATGTTTCTAAGTGTTAAAAAATTTAAATACACATCTGGGTGGAATTGGTTGTTTGGATTATGTTGAGTGACTTTTGGGACTATGCTTGTGGTTGTCGTCTCCTAGGATGAATGTCTATTCTACTTAGGGCCACGAGTATGGTGTTTGTTACCCAGAAGTGCACTTGTGGACGGCCACCCAGGAAGGAAGAGATTACCAAGTCGATCCAAGTTTAGAAAGCTTCCCGTGCAGCCTTTTGACAATGGGCTCTGTCTAGAATAATTAAGTTGTGAGGGTGCAACCTGTCAGCTTGACAAGCAGATGTAGAATTGGTAGGTGGAACGGGTCTTGCTAGTATGGTTGCATTCTTCTTCTGAAAGTTCTTGTCTCAATTCTCTCCTTTCCTTAATGCACTCCGCGTGTATAGGATGTTTGGGTTAATTGAGTCTAAAGGTGAATGTGCACAACCTCTGCAAAGTCGACAATCTGAGTACTCAGCCGTGTCCCCGGAAATGGACTACTTCGAGCAACTGGACAAGGATGGTCGGAAGAATCTCAACAATGTTTTCATAAAGTAAATTTTGACTAAGGAAAGAATTGTTGGTGCACTTGGGCTTTATCCCTTGGTGCCAAGTCTTGAGAAATAAAAGTGTTTTACAAAATGATAGGAGAAAACTGGCTTTCTGCAAATAGCCTCCAACCCCACCAAGCCAAAAATGCATATAGATTTTAGACTTGTCATTATATATCCACCATAGTCACTTGACAATACATCATTGTATTGACCTCCTTCGGGGCTGCATATTCAAATGTGCAGGTAATTCTGATGCTGAATGAGTTGGACTCGAGTCTACACCCAACATGTCTGCT
The DNA here is from genome assembly GCA_026929855.1 of Poa annua. NCBI lineage: Eukaryota > Viridiplantae > Streptophyta > Magnoliopsida > Poales > Poaceae > Poa > Poa annua. The sequence goes on from CM049426.1 coordinate 103,232,344, forward strand.
TGTGGCGCATGCTTGAAGATGAGGCTCCATGTTATTTCGCTTTCGTTGTGAACTCTGAACTTTAGCTAGCCTTCATGGCTATGCAACTTGTAATAAAGCCATACTTGGCTATTATTTTTGGATCTCGTTGTAGCAATCTTAATACTTATTTACTGGTACCTTATATTTTGTACTGTGGTGCTGGTAGTGATCCAGGGACTAGCACATAACACAGGTGTTCCAACTTTAATAAAAGTTGGGGCGCTACAAAATGGTATCAGAGCAAAGTGTTGTCTGTAGGTTCGAGCCCCTAGGATTGGTTAAGCCCCTTTTGGTCATAATGTTACCATCTTTGAAGTATGTTGGATTCTAGCGGCATAGTGGGATGAAGCGGCCCAGGACAAACCTTACATGTCCGCGCACATGAGACATGTTCCACAATATAAGTGGCTGGCGGGGTGTCTGTCTCTCTCACTATAGTGAAAAATCCAATTTACGAAGAGTTGTTAATATCTGTTGACCACCTTAAGATTTTGACTTAGTATCCTTCTAAATTAATAATACACACCATGACTAGTACTTCCTTATCTTATGCAATTCTTGTTTTAATTCCTTTCTTCTACCTAAAGGATGACGAGCTTCCACTTCACCACCGCGGAGGACTTCGAGAACACCCGTTTTGGTTGTTACCTTCTCGACATCGGCGAGAAGATAGGGTTACCACTACCCCAAGTCAAGGGCTTCATCCTGAAGAAGTTTAACAAAGAGGGTTGCTGGGGAATAAAAGCAACTCAGCCAGGACTTGGAGAAGAGCCCCCACTGGAGATCAAAATGGTTAGCGACTCCAAAGATAAAGGACTAAATCTAGTCATGCAAGATTTGATTGGGCGCCTATGCGGATGCTACAACACAGAGTTGAGGGGCCACTACTCCATTTTCTTTGGAAGGAGAAACGAGGATGGAGAACCTTACCTGTATGATGTCGGAGAAAGAGGCAAGGCAAAACCCCTTAGTCTTTATTTCCAGGAGCTGAAAATCCTTGTCACTGAACTGTATGAAGATCGACACACTGAGCTCCTAAAGAACGATGAGCTATGTGCCTTACTTAAGGAGAACGAAGAGAAGGTGAAGGCTCATGAGGAAGTAACTAAGGCACAAGAAGAGAGGTTCGCTGCACAAGAGGAGAAGTACAGGAGGCAGGAGAAAAGAGTTCAACAGAAGAACAAGACTATCAGGGAACAAAAGGCAGAACTCGAGAGCAATGAAGTCGAGTTCGAGGCTGATAGTGACTTGATCAAAAGGCTTCGTACTGAGAAGAGGGAGCTGCAAGAAAAGAACTCTGCCCTGGAGAAAGAAGTAAAGGAACTCAAGGATGTACTCTCCAATGAAGGGATCGAGATTCAGGAAATTGAAGAGGAAGAAGATGACATGGTCGAGTAGTTAGTTAGTGAGACCACCATTTATCATACACCTCATCGTTATCTAAGCTTCGTATTTACCTACCAACTTGTGGTAAGGCAGTACCTTCCCTTGTATCCTCGGAAGCTCATGAGTTGATTTTTTTCCAAACTTTTATATCGCTTTCCTTAAGCCAAAGGTTTTGATTTGTTTGTTGATTGTTTTATAAGTGGTGTGTTGTTCATGGTGTGCTTGACTTGATTGTTTTGTGCATGAGTAGGATTCCTCCTTGTAGTTCTATCTATCTTTTACTCATCCATGCTAAAACCCCACAGATGCCTCCACGTCGTGATACCGACAACAACGAAGCTATGCAACAGTTGATGGCAGCTCAAGCCCAACTAATGACTATGATCACTCAGTTCATTGCAGCAACCAACAACAACAACAATAACAACCACCCACCACCACCACCACCACCTCCAGTGGACAGACTTGCAAGATTTCTCAGGCTTAGACCTAATAAGTTCTCCTCTGCTACTGAACCAATAGTGGCAGATGACTGGCTCCGTTCTGTCAACAAGGACTTAGTAACCTGTGAGTGTTCTGAGGCAGAAAAGGTGAGGTTCACTGCACACCTATTGGAAGGACCTGCTGCCATGTGGTGGGAGACCTATCAAGTGACCCAGCCCTTGGATGGTATGACTTGGGATGCGTTCAAGGATGGTTTCCGCAATGCTCACATCTCCTCTGGCATAATGAATCTGAAGAAGGAGGAATTTCGTAGCTTGAGACAGGGAGGTAGAACTCTGAAGGAGTATATGGATTACTTCTGTATGTTATCAAGGTATGCACCAGAAGACATCGACACTGATGCTAAGAGAAAGGAAAAATTCCTTAACGGACTTAGGGGAGAACTGAAGATACCCTTATCTGTGGCATATGCTCCAAATTATCAAGTTCTGCTGGATCAAGCAATCACTCTGGACAATAACATAAGAAAGGAAGAAAATAGGAAGAGGAAGTTCAGTGCAAGTAAGGGTAACTCTGAAGGGACACACAAGAAACCACACACCTCTGAAGTCAGTGGCCATAAACCCTGGAACTACTCCAACAGTGGTAGTGGCCAAAAGCATCATGGTCATAACCACAATGGAGGATACAAAGGAAACAATGGAGGGTACAAAGGAAATAATGGTGGGTTCAAGGGAAAACCATCACCATGGCCAAAATCATGGGAATGGTAATCCCCGTCCTAACTATGAAGGGAAGAAAGACTTGTCTAATGTGACTTGCTTCAAGTGCAAGAAGACAGGACACTATGCAACTGAATGCCTAGAGAGGAAGGCTGATGAAAATTCCAAGCCCAATCCTTTCCAGAAGGGGCAAGTAAATCACATCAATGTGGAAGAAGTTCATGATGAACCTGATGTTGTGATTGGTAAGTTCCTGCTCAATTCCTTTCCAGCATTAGTCTTATTTGATACTGGAGCATCGCATTCATTCATATCAAAAGCTTTTGTAAACAAACATGGGCTAGCCGAGGAAAGCTTAGGAAAACCTATTAGAGTGAGTTCACCTGGGGGTGAGATGATAGTAAATTCGGGCTGTAGGCAGTTAGATTTAAGGATTGGAAAATATCTTTTCCCAGCAGACTTAGTCATCCTAGAAACCCAAGGTTTGGATGTTATTATCGGAATGGATTGGATGACCCGTTTTGAAGCGATCATAGACTGTGCAAATAGAGCTATCACCCTCACCACCCCAGAAAAACAAAAGATTAAATTCAGATCAACTTTCGAACTTAAGAAAGTTAGGCTAAATTTTCTTAAGGGGGTTAGCCTTGGTGAGGTGCTGATTGTCCAAGAGTACCCAGATGTATTCCCAGAAGAATTACCGGGAATGCCACCCGATAGAGATGTGGAATTTCTCATTGAACTGAAACCGGGTACCGGACCAATAGCGAAGAGACCTTACCCTATGGTCGTCGATGAACTAAAAGAACTCAAGAAGCAACTGGAAGAACACCTTCTGAAAGGATTTATCCGTCCAAGTTCTTCGCCCTGGGGAGCGCCAGTTCTATTTGTCAAAAATAAAGATCAAACCCAGAGACTAGTCACGGACTACAGGAATATAAATGAACACACCATCAAGAACAAGTTTCCGCTACCCAAGATAAATGAATTATTTGATCAACTGAAAGGTGCATGTGTCTTCTCCAAAATTGATCTTCGATCAGGTTATCTCCAAATGAAGGTTAGAGAAATGGATATACCAAAGACATCGTTTGTTACAAGATATGGCTCTTATGAGTACACAGTAATGCCATTTGGATTAACCAATGCTCCAGCTTATTTCATGAATATGATGAATAAAGTGTTCATGAATTTTCTGGACAAGTTTGTGGTAGTGTTCATAGATGACATTCTGATCTACTCCGAGAGTCACAAAGACCATGAAGAGCATTTGCGCCTATTATTGCAGAGACTACGTGAACATAAGTTATATGCCAAATTCAGCAAGTGTGAATTTTGGTTGGAACAAGTCGCATTCCTAGGACACATAGTATCCAAGGAGGGTATAGCAGTAGATCCTGAAAAGGTTTCGGCGGTAACCAATTGGGAGCCACCAAATAATGTTGGAGAATTACGAAGTTTTCTTGGTCTAGCAGGATACTACCGAAGATTTATAGAAAACTTTTCCAAAATCGCCAAGGCACTGACAGAATTATTAAAGAAGGAGAAGAAATTTGAGTGGACTGACGCATGCGAAGCCAGTTTTCAGGAGTTGAAGAAACATCTAGTTTCAGCCCCAGTTCTATGCTTACCTGATTTTGAGAAAGAATTTCAAGTATACTGTGATGCTTCACCCCAAGGCCTGGGAAGTGTGCTGATGCAAGAAGGCAAAGTGGCATCTTATGCCTCTAGACAGCTCAAGAAACATGAAACAAATTATCCCACTCATGATCTCGAGCTAGCCTCAGTGGTACATGCCCTAAAAACTTGGAGACCCTACCTAATGGGAAAAAGATGTGAAGTGTTCACTGAACACAAAAGTTTGAAGTATATTTTCACTCAGAAAGAATTGAACATGAGGCAGGGAAGATGGTTAGAACTTATCAAGGATTATGATCTAAGTCTTCAATACCATCCTGGAAAGGCTAATGTAGTAGCTGATGCCCTGAGTCGTAAGGTTTATGTGAATGGCCTCATGGCAGGAGAGATACCCGAGGATCTATGCAAGGCATTCAAGGACCTCCGATTGGAAGTGGTACCAGATGGTTTTGTAGCCTCGTTAGTAGTACAACCAAATTTGATGGATAAGATACGTGAAGCTCAGAAGGGAGACAAAGATATTGAAGAAATCAAAGTCAATCTGAGAGCAGGAAAAGCCAAGGGATTTCATGAAGATGAGCAAGGAACCATGTGGTTTGAAAAACGAGTATGTGTGGCAAATGATCCTGATCTTAGGAAGTTAATTCTGCAAGAAGCCCATGAAACACCTTATTCCATTCATCCAGGAAATACCAAAATGTATATGGATGTGAAGGAGAGATTTTGGTGGAACAATCTAAAAAGAGAAATAGCAGAATATATCGCTAAGTGCGATTTACGCAGTCGAGTAAAGGCTGAGCATCAGAAACCAGCAGGGCTTTTGCAACCTTTGAAGGTACCGGATTGGAAGTGGGATTCTATTGGGATGGATTTCATCACCGGGTTACCAAGGACCAGATCAGGGTATGATTCTATTTGGGTTATTGTTTGTCGTTTAACCAAAATAGCTCACTTTATACCCGTGAAGACCACCTATACCAGCGCAAAGCTAGCTGATATTTACATGAAGAGAATTGTGTGTCTACACGATGTCCCCAAGAGTATCGTGTCCGATAGAGGGACCCAGTTCACATCCCATTTTTGGAAGCAGTTGCATGAATCACTGGGAACTAGATTGGAATTCAGTACGGCATTTCACCCGCAAACGGATGGTCAGACTGAAAGAGTAAATCAGGTTTTAGAAGATATGTTAAGAGCTTGTGCGCTTGATTATGGGTCTAGTTGGGATGACAATCTACCTTATGCTGAGTTCTCCTACAATAACAGTTACCAAGCTAGCATTGAGATGGCACCCTTTGAGGCTTTATATGGGAAGAAATGCACAACCCCATTGTTGTGGAGTGGTGTAGGAGAAAGAAGTTTCTTTGGACCTGATATAATCCAAGAAGCTGAAGAGAAGGTCAGATTAATTAAAGATAGATTGAAGATAGCACAGTCACGCCAGAAAAGCTACGTGGATTCTAAACGTAGAGAAGTCGCCTACGAGGTGGGTGATAGAACCTATCTCAGAGTGTCACCACTCAGGGGTGTAAAGAGGTTTGGAATCAAAGGAAAATTAGCACCTCGATTTATTGGACCATTTAAAGTTCTGTCTCGCAAGGGTGAGGTGGCATATGAGTTAGAACTACCAGAAGCTCTGTCTGCGGTTCATAATGTGTTCCATGTCAGTCAGTTGAAGAAATGTCACCCCGAGATGATTGGAGTTCCTTTAAAGGATACAGTACCTCTCGAAGAAGTACAATTGGAAAGTGACCTGACCTACAAAGAGAAACCCATCAAGATATAGCAGACCGCAGAAAGAGTCACCCGTACCAAAACCATCAAGTTTTGCAAAGTCCAATGGAATCATCACACCGAGGAAGAAGCCACCTGGGAACGAGAGGATGACCTCCGAGAAGACCATCCACACCTATTTGCTGACCTTTCCGAAGCTCGAGGGCGAGCTTCCTCTTAAGGGGGTTAGTCTGTAACATCCCAAAATTTGCAAAAATTTAAACTTTGCATCCATGCATCATTCATCATTAGGCATAAAACTACATCACAAAATTATTAAATAGAACTTCAAATTATAAATTTAAACAATCTATAATTCCATAAAGTGTTTATTTAAAATCCTTTAATAAATAATATTTGATCAATTTATTTATGGGCAAGTATAATGTCAAAAAGTCCCATTTTTAACAACCTTTCCAATACATATTTTTATGAATTTTTCTGAAATGTTTTGGATAGGTTTAAAAATCATTTTTGAAATCAGTATTTAAAAAGAGATATTAATTTCATTTAAAAGGAGAAGGAAATCGGGCCGGCCCGTTTAGCTAACTGCCGCGCGCTCGAGACGCAACGGCCTGCCAGCAGCCCAGCGCCCCTCTCTCTCGCTCGCAGTCGCTGGCAGGTGGGACCCACCTGTTATCTCCCCCGCGGAGCAGTTCTTCCCCAAATCACGCCCTCGCCTCTGACCGAAAACGGCCGATTTGATTTCGTTTCAATACGGCGATTTACTACTCCATTTACCCCGCATCCTCCCCCTACTAATAGCCCCCTTCGTTCTCGTCTGATTGCCCCAAACCATTCCTCCCGAGAGCCCCTAGGCTGCCCGCTCGAGCTCTCGCGATTCCGCCGTCGCCGTTGGTAAGAACTCCGCCGCCCGAGCAACTCCGGCCACCTCGGACCCTCCCTCCACCCTCTTTCGTTTTCTTTTAACGTTGCGCATCGAGTTGACACGGTGGGGCGTTTGTTTTCGCAGCGGAGCCACGCCTCCGTCCATGACCGAGAAGAACCGTCGTCGCGCGCGTCTCCGGCGAGCTCTTCCGAGGAGACGAGGACGCTCCGATCATCGCCACCGCGCCATCGCAACCCACACGACGTCGCGCATCCCCCGGTGAGCTCTGTTTCCCTCCTAGCACCGTAGAACGTCGCAAGCACAAACGCCGGCAATGGCTCCGCCGTGCCCCGTGCGTCTCCGGCGAGTCGCGCCGCCCTCGTTAGGTCAACGCATCATGTACCGTTGGATCTAGATCCGATCGAACGGATCTGTTTTATTTTATTTTTACGTCTCTGCGATTAATCTGGCGCGTCCGATCTCATTTAGATCTAACGGCTCCCGAGCGCGATCCGCGTCGAAACGGTATGGACGAATCAGGTCGCGCCGCGTGGCCGATTCTTTTTCTAATTCGAATAGAATTTAGAAAATTAAAACAGAAAACTATTAAAACTTGCGAAATTCATAACTTTCAATCTGTAAGTCCAAATTTGATAAACTTTATATCATTGGAAAGCCCTGCCCATGTAGTTTATTCCTATATCATTAGTTTTTCATTTTAGTGTCTTAAAAATTGTGAAATTTACAGATTGGCATTTCGGCCATTTAAATTCATCATTTAAATATTAAAAATGTTTTTCATCTAAATCCAATTGTTGTGGAATAATAATTTTGCTCTCTGTCCAGAAAATGCAACATGAGTTTTATTGAAAGTTTTGTACTTAAATTGACTATAATTGTTCTTTATATTTTAATTGTTAAAATAGGAAATAAAATATTGTTCATTGCATTGCATGCATTAAATAAACAGAGAAAACAAAAATTGATAATAAGTTGTTTGGTTATGTTTAAAACATATCATGCATGCATACATATTTATGCTTTGGAGTTTTAAGTGTTGCATGTTGTGTTTATTTTTGTATTGCTTGTTGTTAGATTGTGAAGAGGAGGAAGGACTTGCTTGTGATTGTTACTCTTCCTGTGCTTGTGCCTCCTGTCACCAAGGCAAGTGACATTCATACTATATCCCATATTTTCTATATGCATAAGTAGTATATTTTTAGTAGTGTGCATGATAGGATTTTAGATTTATTCTATGATGCTAAGTTAGTTTGTATTTTACAAATATCCTAGTAATGTGTAGCCACCCCTTTTTCTATGCAGCCATGAAAAGTTTTATTAGTTGCCTAGCTATGCTATAAAATGTTTACCCTGTTTTGGAAATGTTTCTAAGTGTTAAAAAATTTAAATACACATCTGGGTGGAATTGGTTGTTTGGTTTATGTTGAGTGACTTTTGGGACTATGCTTGTGGCTGTCGTCGCCTAGGATGAATGTGTATTCTACTTAGGGCCACGAGTATGGTGTTTGTTACCCAGAAGTGCACTTGTGGACGACCACCCAGGAACGAAGAGATTACCAAGCCCCTCCAAGTTTAGAAAAGCTTCCCGTGCAGCCTTTTGACAATGGGCTCTGTCTAGAATAATTAAGTTGTGAGGGTGCAACCTGTCAGCTTGACAAGCAGATGTAGAATTGGTAGGTGGAACGGGTCTTGCTAGTATGGTTGCATTCTTCTTCTGAAAGTTCTTGTCTCAATTCTCTCATTTCCTTAATGCACTCCGCGTGTATAGGATGTTTGGGTTAATTGGGTCTAAAGGTGAAAGTGCACAACCTCTGCAGAGTCGACAATCTGAGTACTCAGCCATGTCCACGGAAATGGACTACTTCGAGCAACTGGACAAGGATGGGCGGAAGAATCTCAACACTATTTTCATAAAGTAAAATTTGACTAAGGAAAGAATTGTTGGTGCACTTGGGCTTTATCCCTTGGTGCCAAGTCTTGAGAAATAAAAGTGTTTTACAAAATGATAGGAGAAAATTGGCTTTCTGCAAATAGCCTCCAACCCCACCAAGACAAAAATGCATATAGATTTTAGACTTGTCATTATATATCCACCATAGTCACTTGCCTATACATCATTGTATTGATCTCCTTCGGGGGCTGCATATTCAGATGTGCAGGTAATTCTGATGCTGAATGAGTTGGACTCGAGTCTACACCCAACATGTCTGCCTGTGGCGCATGCTTGAAGATGAGGCTCCATGTTATTTCACTTTCGTTGTGAACTCTTAACTTTAGCTAGCCTTCATGGCTATGCAACTTGTAATAAAGCCATACTTGGCTATTATTTTTGGATCTTGTTGTAGCAATTTTAATACTTATGCATTGGTACCTTATATTTTGTACTGTGGTGCTGGTAGTGATCCAGGGACTAGCACATAACACAGGTGTTCCAACTTTAATAAAAGTTGGGGCGCTACAATGCCTTTGCCGTGTGGGAGCCACATTGAAGGCCAAGCCCAAGGAGAGCGCCAGAGGGGCCTATAAAAGGGACAAGACATCCATCCTACCAAAGGTCGGATCTTTGTGTGCTACAACCCTTGTAAACCCTAGCAACACTTGGTAGGATAGCCTCTGGCTGGAGGAGGAAGAAGACCATCGTTTCCCTCCCCAGGCAAGAACTGCCTCAAGGGGGCCTCCGGCAAACTTTATTGTACTGTAACCTCCACCATCTAATACAGACAAGCAGGAGTAGCGGTCTTATATCCTCACGAGGGCCGTGAACCTGGGTAAAGGCCGTTGTCTATCTCTATCGTGGGCGTGTCGTCTTCGGGTCCGGCGAGCAACGTCGCAGTGTCCCTCGAGGGTCTTGACCTCCGCGTTCAACCCCCTTCACGAACTACTCTTCAGGAAGTGACTACCCCCGATTCTTGGGAGTCATAACCCGACATCCGCCAAATTGGAAATAAATCAACCAGGAATTATTTTTGGAATATTTGCGTCGCGAGGAACCGAAGACGAGACGAAGAAGGGCCGCGAGGAGGCCACACCACCTGCTGGCGCAGGCCCCATCCTGGCCGCGCAAGGAGGTGATGTGGCGCCCTCGGGCGCCCATCGACCTAGGTCTTTCACCCATAAATACCTACCTGACCTAAAAACTTGATACGGTTAATCACTTTTTCCTCCACGGGTCCCGAGCCGCCGTCGTCGTCAACACCAATTCAGGCGAGATCCGAACTGCTCCCCGACACCCTGTTGGGAGGGGGAATCGTCCCCGGAGGCCTCTTGTGCTATCAGGTTTAGATCTTGTGAGATGCCTATCATGATCAAGATCATCTTTATGTAATTCTCCATGTTGTGTTTGCTTGGATTCGATGAATATTGAGTACTAAAGTTATTGCTTCGTAATATATCATGTGTGTGCTATTTAATGATCTTGCATGCTCTCCGTTACTTGTGTGTGCTTTCGCCAAGTAGATGCTCGTAACTCCAAGAGTGGGTATTTATGCTCGATAGTGGGTTCATGTCTCTATTAAATCTGGGGCAGTGACAGAAAGCTCTAAGGTTCTACATGTACTGTTGCTACTAGGGATAACACAGTAGTACTTAGTCTAAGGATGATGTTACTTACTGACTTTACACACAGTGCTTATGGCGATAATCTGTTGCATGTAACTTAATACTGAAAGGGGTGCGGACGCTAACCGGAAGGTGGATTATTAGTCATAGATGCGGTTGGAACGGTCTATGTATATTATTGTAATGCCCGAATGAATCTCACACTAGACACCATATCATTAATATATGCATTGGGTGGCTCATCATTATTCTGTCAATTGCCTAGCTGTAATTTGTTTACCACGCATGGATGAATGTTATTATTTATGGAGAGACACCACTACTGAACTGTGGACCCCGGTCCTTCTCATTAATCTGATAAAACCACAACTGCAAACCTGTTACTTTCTGCAAATATACACTCTTTTTTCACACATATGTTTAATCCTTTGGTACAGCAAGCCGATGAGATTGACAGCTTCACTGTCAAGTTGGGGCAAAGTATCTTGATTGTTTGTGTGCAGGCTCCAAGTTCGCTGTTGACGCTGGTAATGTGTCGTGTCAACGTCGCCGCCAACAACCTCGGGTGAACATTCAGCTCCTACTGGTTTGATAACCTTGGTTTCATAACTAAGGGAAACTTGTTTTTGCACTACTTCATACCTTCCTCTTTGGGCCTCCCAACAACACACCCACCGTGTGCATCAAGCATTTTTCTGGCGCCGTTGCCGAGGATATTTAAAGATTCATCACGAGGGGAGATTTCGCACTTCCAATATTTTTATTTTGGTATTTTCTTGCTTAGTTTATTTTTATTACTGTCTTGTTTGCTTAATATCAAAAATACAAAAAAAAACTAGTTACTTGCATTACTTTTTATATTTCGGTTCACTATTTTATTTTCAGTTTTGTTGCTGTTGTTATTTCGGTTTGTCTATTATTTATCTATTATTGTTATTCGGTTTGTTAAGTAATTTGCTAAAATGAGTTCCGTTGAAAATACTAAGTTGTGTGACTTTATGAGCACCAACAATAATGATTTTATATGCACACTTATTGCTCCACTTGCATCTAAAGCTGAGTTCTTTGAAATTAAACTTGCTTTATTGAATCTTGTTATGAGAGAGCAATTCTCTGGTGTTAGTTATGATGCTGTTGCTGCCCATCTAAATAACTTTGTTGAATTATGTGAAATGAAAAAATATAAAGACATAGGTGGTGATATCATAAAACTGAAATTATTTCCTTTGTCCTTGAGAGGAAGAGCTAAAGAATGGTTGCTTTCATTGCCTAGGAATAGTATTGATTCTTGGATAAAATGCAAAGATGCTTTTATAGGAAAATACTATCCACCTGCTAAGATTATTTCTCTAAGAAGTAGCATCTTAAATTTTAAACAAATAGATAATGAATATGTTGCTCAAGCTTGGGAAAGAATGAAATCTACGATAAAGAATTGTCGAACCCATGGACTGACTGCTTGGATGATCATCCAAACCTTTTATGCAGGACTGATTTTTTCTTCAAGAAACTTATTGGATTCAGCTGCTGGAGGTACCTTTATGTCCATTACTTTGGGGGCTGCCACAAAACTGGTGGATGATATGATGTTAAATTATTCTGAGTGGCATACGGAGAGGACATCTCAAGGTAAGAAGGTAAATTTTGTTGAAGAAACCTCCTCCTTGAATGAAAAGATTGATATTATTATGTCTATGCTTGCTAGTGGTAAATCCCATATTGATCCCAATAATGTTCATCTTGCTTCTTTAGTTGCACAAGAAGAGCATGCTGATGTAAACTTTATTAAAAGCAACAATTTTAACAACAATGCTTATAGGAACAACTATGGTAATAACAACTATAAGCCCTATTCTCCTAATAGTAGCAACTCTTATGGTAATTCTTATCTTAAAATGCCTAGTGAGGAAAGGATTCTGGAAATTGAGAAAGCTACTAAAAGTTTTTATGCGAAAGCAATATAAGCAAAATAAAGTATTCACTAAAACCATGGAAGAACAATCTAATATGTTGAGAAATATTAGTCATCAAATGGAAAATTTTAATAGGGAGATTTTTGGGTCTCCAAGGAAAAATGACTAATGTTGAAACATGTATTACCTCTATATCTACAGTACAATCTTCTTTAATTAATAAAATGGCTGCTAAACCTGAAAATATAGATGAGAATCCTTTTGCTACTGCTAATGCCATCCAAATTCAAATTGATGAAAATGTTAGGATGATGGCTCAGTTACGTGCTAGATGGGAAACAGAGAGAACTAGAGAAAGAGGCTTATATTGTTAAAGTTCTTACTATTACTACCTATAAACATAATGGTGTTTCACATTCTAGTAAGCCTCCTACTATCAATGGTAACATAGTTGGTATAGGAAATGTCTCCTCTACTTCACCCATAAATTTAAAATTGTCTAAAACTGCTGAAACTAGTGTTGACAAAAGTGCTGAAATTTTTAAGAACGTGAGAGAATGTGGTTCGGTTTGCTTTGATGATAATAATTTTGATTTTTATAATTTTAATATCTCTGAAGTTATTAAGTTCTTGTGAAAATTGGCCACAAGTCCTAATGCTAGCTCTCTTAATTTGGCTTTTACTGCTCATATTACAAATGCTCTCATTAAAGCTAGGGAAGATAAATTAAAACTTGAAGCTTCTATACCTAGGAAGTTAGAAGATGGTTGGGAGCCCATCATGTAGATAAATTTGATTGCAATGCTTTGTGTGACCTTGGTGCAAGTATTTTTGTTATGCCTAAAAAGCTTTATGATATGTTTGATTTGCCACCATTGGAACATTGCTATTTGGATGTTTTTTCTTGCTGATAATGCTTTGAAGAAAACTTTGTGGAGGATCAATGATATTCCTATTGTGGTTAATAATAACCTGGTCCCCGTTGATTTTATTGTCTTGGATATTGAATACAATCCATCTTGTCCAATTGTGTTGGGAAGACCCTTTCTGAGAACTGAGGGTGCTATTATTGATATGAAAGAAGGTACCATCAAGTACCAATTCCCACTCAATAAAGGTATGGAACACTTCCCTAGGAAAATAATTAAGCTACCTTTTGACTCTATTGTTCGTTCAAATTATGGTGTTGATGCTTCATCTCTTGATAATACTTGAGTTTTTGTTCTTTGTGCCTAGCTCAAAGGCGTTAAACAAAATCTCTTATGGGAGACAACCCACTTTTATTTCCTGTCATTTTAATTAATTTTGTGTCAAGGACTTGTCCTAACTCTGTAGCAACTCCTTTATATCTTTATTTTATCGCAATGTTGGGTCAAGTTAAGCCTCTAGTTGAAAGTTGATGCTAAAATTCAATTCCTGTGCTGAAACGGTTTCTGCTGTCCACCATTAAATTTATATCAATTCACTGCAACGTCAGAAAACTCTGCTCCTTTTTGTGCGTAATCCTCAGATGTATACGCAACTTTCATTAGTTTTGAGTTTTCTGATCTGAGCAAGTTAAGTGCCTGGAAATAATTCGCCTTGACGGACTGTTCTGTTTTTGACAGATTCTGCCATTTTCTTTTGCAATGCCTCCTTTGCTAATTTGATTGGATCTTTTTATCCTATTAAGTATCAGTGGCTATAGCTAATGTCCAGTAGCATTGGTAGCAATTGTGTTACTACAGAATATCATATTTTTTGTGCACTAACTCTCTAATGAAGTTTACTCTAAGTTTGGTGTGGAGGAAGTTTTCAAGGATCAAGAGAGAAGGATGATGTAATGTGATCAAGAGGACAGTAAAGCCAAAGCTTGGGGATGCCCCGGTGGTTCACCCCCAATATAATGCAAGAAGACTCAAGCGTCAAAACTTGGAGATGTCCAAGGCATCCCCTTCTTCATCGACAAACTATCAGGTCCTTTCTAGTGAAACTATATATTAATTCCGTCACATCTTATGTGCTTATCTCGAAGCGTCTGTTTGTTTTTGTTTTTGTTTTTGTTATTTTCATTCTCTGAATAAAATGGATCCTAGCATTCTTTTGTGTGGGAGAGAGACACGCTCTGCTTTTTCATATGAATACTCGTATTCTTCGCTTATACTTGTTGAGTATTCTTTTCATGTTTTCGTTTGCTCTCTAGCTCTTGTTTTTCATGCATCTCTTGTCAGAGCTGTTAGCCTTGTTATATTATACTATCATATCTTATTGTTTAATTACTTGGAGAGTTTATCTTTTGAATAATTTGATTGGTGTTTGGTTAAGAACAGAAAATGCTAAATGTGGTAGATGGTATAATTAAATGATACATAATCTTGTAGATCATTAAATTGTGTCACTTAAATCATTGGTATTGTTTTGAGATATATTGTCATGCAACATTCATCTTACATTACGTACCTACTACAGAAAATGCTAAATTTCCCTACACATAAGCGAAAATATCTTCCTCAAAACATCCACCATACCTACCGACTACAGCATTTCCATAGTTGTTCCGAGATATATTGTCATACAACATCCATCTTACATTACATGACTTGTTGTCATTCATTACTTATATATTGATTTGCGTGTTTCTATAAAGCTGATGTGTGTTTTTACCCATGTTACGCTAGATCACTGCATAACCTGCTACACTGGCAGAGGCACCGTTGTCATATGCATTCTTATGGCATATTCATATAGTTACTTATTTCATCAGTATGTTGTTTTATCATCATTAGTGTGTTGTCATACATCATATTAGGATGCTTGCCCCTAAAAGTGAAAAGAACCATGGAGTCCATCGAAAAGAGAAACAGAAAGAGAAAAAGGAAAAAAAAGAAATAAATAAATAAAAAGGGGCAGCATTACTATTCTTTATCACACACTTGTGCTTATGTTATAGCACCATATCATTTATAGTCATCCTTTGTGCTGATGTTATAGCACCATATCATTTGTGATCATCATTTGTGCTCATGTTTAGCGCATTTACTCCACATGAGAGAGTTTTCATGTCTTAGTTGCATAACTATGTGGGGAATTTTACATTATAGAACTTGGCTTGTATATTCCAATGATGAGCCTTCTAAAAAGTGCTCTAGCTCTTCGTGAGCAAGCAAGTTGGATGCATGTGACGCTGTAAAATCGGTACTATGTAGATTTAAGCGATCCCGCCGAAATCCGCATAATAACGATTTGGGGTCGCCCACCAGACATAATGTGCACGCCGAAACATGCGCATAATGTGCACGCCCTATATGCATGTAACAAGGCACACCGCCAAAGTAAAATACTACACTAGTATCGATGCATATGAGACAAATGGAAAACCCGAACTAGGGGCGGCTCCCGGACAATTCGAAGTTCCAGTCAAAGTCGAGGGGGGCTCCATAGGGCCTCCCACAAGTGGTTAGTGCGCTCAAAATTGGATCCGAGGACAAAATTTCAGTTCCAAGGTCGACACTTAGCAGAACAAAGCACCCCGCAAGGCCTTCCGCCAGTGTAACATCCCAAAATTTGCAAAAATTTAAAACTTTGCATTCATGCATCATTCATCATTAGGCATAAAATTACATCACATAAATATTAAATAAAATTTCAGTTATAAGTTTAAATAATTTATAATTCCATAAAGTGTTTATTTAAACTTCTTTAATAAATATAATTTTTCCCAATTATTTAATGGGCAAGTATAATGCTAAAAAGTTCCATTTTTAATAACCTTTCCAAAACATATTCTTATGAATTTTTCTGAAATGTTTTGAATAAGTTTTAAAAATAATTTTTGAAATCAGTATTTGAAAACATATTTTAATTTTATTTAAAAGGTTAGGAGGTCGGGCCGGCCCATTGGTTATCTACCGCGCGCGCGTCCAAAAACGGCCCAGCCAGCCCGCGCAGCCCTTCTCTCTCCCTCCTCTCGCTGACAGGTGGGGTCCACCTGTCAGGTTCTTCCTCCTCCGCCGGAGATCGCGTCGAGCTCAAATCGGCGCCGGCCGGAAAATCCGGGCGTGATTAGCTCGGCGTTTGCCCCCTCTCCGACCCCTATTTAAACCACCAACCCCGCCGCCACCCTCCCCACCCCAAACCCTAATTTCCCCACCGTCGGGAAGCTCGCGAACGAGCTCGGAGCTCCGCCACCTCCGCCGCCGAAAACCTCGCCGTACGGAGTATTCTGGCCACCCCGGACTCGCTATTCGCCCCTCCTCGTTTCCTTTTCTCTTTGCGCATGTTTGTGACTTGGTCTTGCGGGTTAATTTGCAGCCGAGCGCCGTCCCCGTCCGCGACCGACGCCGCCGTCCGCCCCGTCGTCTCCGGCGAGCACCCGAGGAGAGGAGGAGACGCCGCGAAGCCCCCCCACCGCGCCATCGACTTCACCACGACGCCTCGCCTCGCTCTGTAAAGCCTCGCCCCTCCCGCTCCTCTTCTTGCGCTAGTCCGGCGATGGCGCCGCCGCGGTCGGGCGTATTCCGGCGACGGCGCCGCCCGTTTTTGGTCCTTGAGTCGTGGGCCGTTAGATCTAGATCCAACGGATCTAGATCGATCTAATCTCGTGCATCCATTTTTAATTAGATCGGACGGCTCGCGCCGCGATCCGCGTCGAACCGTTTTTGTCCAATGAGAACACGCCACGTAGCCCCCTTTTATTTCCTTTTCGCAGGAATTTTATAAATAAAACAGAAAATATGCAAAACTTAGAAAATTCATAACTTTTGATCTGTAAGTTCAAATTTGATAAATTTTATATCCACGGATAGCCCTGCTAGTGTAGTTTATTTCTACATCATTTGTTTTTCCTTTTGATAAATTATAATTCGTGTAATTATCCAACGAGTATTTCGGCTATTAAATTCATAACTTAAATAATAAAAATGTTTTGTAAATAAATTTAAATATTTTAGTGTTGTATTATTTCCCTCTGTCCAGAAATATTAATATGTGTATTATTTGAAAACTTTTATAAAACAATAAAAGTTGTAGTTATAGAAATCAAGTTTTGCTATATTGTTTTTAATTAGTTAATTGATAAATAAAATAAGAAATTCCTAGAAATTGCATTTCATACATTTAATAACAGAAGATAAAAATTATTAATAAGTGTGTCTTGTTATACTCATAGCATATCATGCATGCATACAAATTTATATTTGGTGTTGTGTGATATTGTGTTGGTATTTATTTTATGTATTGCTTGTGCTAGATTCTGAAGAAGAGGAAGGACATGCTTGTGATTGTTATTGTTGTTGTGCTTGCTCCTCCTGCTACCAAGGCAAGTGACATTCATATTATACCCAATATTTTCTATATGCATTAGTAGTATATGTTGAGTAATATGCATGATAGGAATTTTTATGAACTATTTTATAATGCTAAGTTAGTTTATACTTTGCAAATATCCTAGTAGTGTGTAGTCACCCTTTTCCTATGCAGCCATGTAAAGTTTTATTAGTTGCTTAGCTATACTATAAAAATGTTTATATACCATGTTATAGAAATGTTTCTAAGTGTTAACATTAAAATGCACATCTGGGTGGAATTGGTTGTTATGGTTTATGTTGAGTGGCTTTTGGGACTATGCTTGTGGTTGTCGTCGCCTAGGATGAATGTCTATTCTACTTAGGGCCATGAGCAGGGTGGTTGTTACCCAGAAGTGCATTTGTGGATGGCCACCCAGGAACGAAGAGATTACTAAGTCCATCCAAGTTTAGAATCTTCCCGGGCAGCCTTTTGACAATGGGCTCTGTCTAGAATAATTAAGTTGTGAGGGTGCAACCTGTCAGCTTGACAAGCTGATGTAGAGTTGGTAGGTGGAACGGGTCTTGCTAGTATGGTTGCATTCTTCTTCTGAAAGTTCTTGTCTCAATTCTCTCCTTTCCTTAATACACTCCGCGTGTATAGGATGTTTGGGTTAATTGGGTCTAAAGGTGAAAGTGCACAACCACTGCAGAGTCGACAATCTGAGTACTTAGCCGTGTCCCCGGAAATGGACTACTTTGAGCAGCTGGACAAGGATGGGCGGAAGAATCTCAACACAGTTTTCATAAAGTAAAATTTTACTAAATAAAGAATGGTTGGTGCACTTGGGCTTTATCCCTTGGTGCTAAATCTTTGAGAAATAAAAGTGTTTTACAAAAGATAGGAGAAAACTTTCTTTCTGCAAAATAGCCTCCAACCCCACCAAGCCAAATATGCATATAGATTCTAGACTTGTCATTTCATATCTACCATAGTCACTTGCCAATACTTCATTGTATTGACCTCCTTCGGGGGCTGCATATTCAAATGTGCAGGTAATTCAGATGAAGAATAAGTTTGGACTCGAGTCTACACCCAACATGTCTGCCTGTGGCGCATGCTTGAAGATGAGGCTCATTGTTATTCGCTTTTGTTGTGAACTCTGAATTTTAGCTAGCCTTCATGGCTATGCAACTTGTAATAAAGCTATACTTAGCTAATATTTTTGGATCTCGTTGTAGCAATTTGATACTTATGCAATGGTACTTTATATTTGGTACTGTGGTGCTGGCAGTGATCCAGGGACTAGCACATAACACAGGTGTTCCAACTTTAATAAAAGTTGGGGCGCTTTAAAATGGTATCAGAGCAAAGTGTTGCCTGTAGGTTCGAGCCCTTAGGATTGGTTAAGCCCCTTTTTGGTCATAATATTACCATCTTTGAAGTATGTTGGATTCTAGCGGCAGAGTGGGATGAAGCGGCCCGGGACAAACTTTACATGTCCGCGTACATGAGACCTGTTCCACAACATAAGTGGCTGGCCGGGTGTCTGTCTCTCTCACTATAGTGAAAGTCCAATTTACAAAGAGTTGTTAATAGTTGTTGATCACCTTAAGATTTTAACTTAGTATTTTCTAAATTAATGATGCACACCATGACTAGTACTCCTTTACCTTATGCATTTCTTGTTTCAATTCCTTTCTTTCTACCTAAAGGATGACGAGCTTCCACTTCACCACCGCGGAGGACTTCGAGAACACCCGTTTTGGCTGCTACCTCCTCGACATCGGCGAGAAGATAGGGTTACCGCTACCTCAAGTCAAGAGCTTCATCCTGAAGAAGTTTAACAAATAGGGTTGTTGGGGGATAAAAGCAACTCAGCCAGGACGTGGAGAAGAGCCCCCGCTGGAGATCAAAATTGTTAGCGACTCCAAAGATAAAGGACTCAATCTAGTCATGCAAGATCTGATTGGGCGCCTC
Organism: Poa annua; assembly: GCA_026929855.1. Taxonomy (NCBI): domain Eukaryota; kingdom Viridiplantae; phylum Streptophyta; class Magnoliopsida; order Poales; family Poaceae; genus Poa; species Poa annua. The sequence continues at coordinate 103,251,891 of CM049426.1, forward strand.
TGCGGACGCTACAGCACAGAGTTGAGGGGCCACTACTCCATTTTCTTTGGAAGGGGAAACGAGGATGGAGAACCTTATCTTTTTTATGTCGGAGAAAGAGGTAATGCAAAGCCCCTTAGTCTTTATTTCCAGGAGTTGGAAATCCTCGTCACAGAACTTTATGAGGATAGGCGCACCGAGCTCCTGAAGAACGATGAGCTATGTGCCTTACTCAAGCAGAACGAGGAGAAGATGAAGGCTCAGGAGGAAGTGACTAAGACACAAGAAGAGAGGTTCGCTGCTCAAGAGGAGAGGTATAAGAGACAAGAAAAGAGTTCAAGAGAGGAACAAGACTATCAAAGAATAGAAGGCAGAACTCGAGAGCAATGAAGTCGAGTTCGAGGCCGATAGTGACTTGATCAAACGGCTTCGTACTGAGAAGAGGGAGCTGCAAGAAAAGAACTCTGCCCTGGAGAAAGAAGTGAAGGAACTCAAGGAGGTACTCGACAATGAAGGAATCGAGATTCAGGAAATTGAAGAAGAAGATGACATGGTCGAGTAGTTAGTTAGTGAGACTACCATTTATCATACACCTCATTGTTATCTTAGTATTGTATTGACCTACCAACTTGTGGTAAGGCAGTACTTTCCCTTGTATCCTCGGAACCTCGCGAGTTTATTTTCCAAACTTTTATACCGTTTTTCCATAATCCAAAGGTTTTGATTTGTGTGTTGGTTGTTTTATAAGTTGTTTGTTGTTGATGGATTGCCTGACTTGATTGTTTTGTGCATGGGTAGGCTTCCTCCTTATAGTTCTATCTATCTTTTACTCATCCATGCTAAAACCCCACAGATGCCTCCACGTCGTGATTCCGACAACAACGAGGCTATGCAACAGCTGATGGCAGCTCAAGCCCAACTGATGACTATGATGACTCAGTTCATTGAAGCAACCAACAACAACAACAACAACAACAACAACAATAACAACAACCCACAACCTCCACCACCACCGCCACCTCCAGTGGACAAACTTGCAAGATTCCTAAGTCTTAGGCCTAATAAGTTTTCCTCTGCTACTGAACCAATAGTGGCGGATGACTGGCTCCGTTCAGTCAACAAGGACTTAGTAACTTGTGAGTGTTCTGAGGCAGAAAAGGTGAGGTTCACTGCACACCTATTGGAAGGCCCTGCTGCATTGTGGTGGGAGACCTATCAAGTGACTCATCCTTTGGGCGGCATGACTTGGGATGCGTTCAAGGAAGGCTTCCGCAATGCTCACATTTCCTCTGGCATAATGAACCTGAAGAAAGAGGAATTTCGCAGCTTGAGACATGGAGGTAGAACTCTGAAGGATTATATGGATGACTTCTGTATGCTATCAAGGTATGCACCAGAAGACATCGACACCGATGCTTAGAGGAAGGAAAAAATCCTCAATGGAATCAGGGGAGAACTGAAGATACCCTTGTCTGTGGCATATGCTCCTAACTATCAAGTTCTGCTAGATCAAGCAATCACTCTGGACAACAACATAAGAAAGGAAGAGGAAGTTCACTGCAAGTAAGGTTCACTCTGAAGGGTCACACAAGAAACAACATACCTCTGAAGTCACTGGCCATAAACCCTGGAATCACTCCAATAATGGTAGTGGCCAAAAACATCATGGTCATAACCACAATGGAGGATTCAAAGGAAACAATGGAGAATACAAATGAAATAATGGTGGATTCAAGGGAAATCATCACCATGGCCATAATCATGGAAATGGTAATCCCCGTCCTAACTATGAAGGGAAGAAATACTTGTCTAATGTGACTTACTTCAAGTGCAAGAAGACAGGACATTATGCAACTGAATGCCCAGAGAGGAAAGCTGATGAAAATTCCAAGCCCAATCCTTTCCAGAAGGGACAAGTGAACCACATCAATGTGGAAGAAGTTCATGATGAACTTGATGTTGTGATTGGTAAGTTCCTGCTCAATTCTTTTCCAGCATTAGTCTTATTTGATACTGGAGCATCGCATTCATTCATATCAAGAGCTTTTGTAAACAAACATGGGCTAGCCGAGGAAAGCTTAGGAAAACCTATAAGAGTGAGTTCACCTGGGGGTGAGATGATAGTAAATTCTGGATGTAGGCAATTAGATTTAAAGATCGGAAAATACCTTTTTTCCAACAGACTTAGTCATCCTAGAAACCCAAGGTTTGGATGTTATCATTGGAATGGATTGGATGACCTGTTTTGAAGGAATCATAGACTGTGCAAATAGAGCTATCACCCTCACCACCCCAGAGAAACAGAAGATTAAATTCAGATCAACTTTCGAACTTAAGAAAGTTAGGCTAAATTCTCTTAAGAAGGTTAGCCTTGGTGATGTGCTGATTGTCCAGGAGTACCCAGATGTTTTCCCAGAAGAACTACCGGGAATGCCACCCGATAGAGATGTGGAAATTCTCATTGAACTAAAACCGGGTACCGGACCAATAGCTAAGAGACCTTATCGTATGGCCGTCGATGAACTAAAAGAGCTCAAGAAACAACTAGAGGAACACCTTTTGAAAGGATTTATCCGCCCAAGTTCTTCGCCCTAGGGAGCAGGAGTTCTATTTGTTAAAAAGAAAGATCAAACCCAGAGACTAGTCACGGACTACATGGATATAAATGAGCACACCATCAAGAACAAGTATCCGTTACCCAAGATAAATGAACTATTTGATCAACTGGAAGGTGCTTGTGTCTTCTCCAAGATTGATCTTTGATCAGGTTACCTCCAAATGAAAGTTAGAGAAATGGATATATCAAAGACAGCGTTTGTTACGAGATATGGATCTTATGAGTACACAGTAATGCCATTTGGATTAACCAATGCTCCAGCCTATTTCATGTATATGATGAATAAAGTGTTCATGGATTTTCTGGATAAGTTTGTGGTAGTGTTCATAGATGACATTCTAATCTACTCCAAGAGTCAGAAAGAACATGAAGAGCATTTACGTCTAGTATTGCAGAGACGACGTGAACATAAGTTGTATGCCAAATTCAGCAAGTGTGAATTTTGGTTGGAACACGTCGGATTTGTAGGTCACATAGTATCTAAAGAGGGTATAGCAGTGGATCCTGAAAATATTTCAGCTGTAACCAATTGGGAGCCACCAAAGAATGTTGGAGAATTACGGAGTTTCCTTGGTCTAGCAGGATACTACGGAAGATTTATTGAAAACTTTATCAAAATCGCCAAGGCCTTGATGGAATTATTAAAGAAGGAGATGAAATTTTAGTAGACTGAGGCATGCGAAGCCAGTTTTCATGAGTTGAAGAAACGTCTAGTTTCAGCCCCAGTTCTATGCTTACCTGATTTGGAGAAGGAATTCCAAGTGTACTGTGATGCTTCACGCCAAGGCCTGGGAAGTGTGTTGATGCAAGAAGGCAGAGTGGCATATTATGCCTCTAGACAGCTCAAGAAACTTGAAGCAAATTATCCAACTCATGATCTCGAGTTAGTCTCAGTAGTACATGCCCTGAAAAACTTGGAGACCCTACCTGATGGGAAAAAGATGTGAAGTATTCATGGCCCACAAAAGTTTGAAGTACATTTTTACTCAGAAGGAATTGAACATGAGACAGAGAAGGTGGTTGGAACTTATCAAGGATTATGATCTAAGTCTCCAAAATCACCCGGGAAAGGCAAACGTAGTAGCAGACGCCCTGAGCCGTAAAGCATATGTGAATGTAGCGTACCTGCACTTTAAAAAAGGCAGACACCTGTGTATAGTGCAAATCCCTGGATCGATTCATTTGCACACACAATTTACGATGTAATATCACAACAAAGCGTCAATTTTATTACATCGATGATCCAGAATTACAAAATATTCGATACAAGTTGCATAGCATAAAGCTAGCATTTAAAAAGTACACAGCGGAAATACAATAGTAGTGGGTCTCCAACAACTTCATGTTGCCACAGGCGAAAACATGTTGGTTGTAGACTCGAAACCTATAAACGAAACCTCACTCGTCATCTGAACAATCTGCAATAAGAAAAATATTGCAACAACGTGGGTCAGATTTCCATTTGAAAATGGAGTCTGGCAAGTGACACTATTGTGGACACTTAATGGAATAACTCTATAGCCTATATGCATATTTGGCTGGTGGAGTTCAAGGCTATTTTGCATAAAGCCAATTTTTCCTATCTCTTTGGAAAACACTTTCTTCAAATCAAGACAAGTATGGCATGAAAACCATAAATCTCATCTTCCCTTGTTCATCCATCAAGTTTTATTTCTGAAGTTGGAATGATGGAATCCTTCGTTGACGTCCGTGATCAGCTGCTCAAATTGTCCGTACCGGGGACATGGCTAAGTACTTTGTTTTTCACTCTGCAGAGGTTGTGCACGTTCACCATTGTACCCATTCAACCCAAACTATCCTTTACACACCATTTGTGAATAGGAAAGGAGAAGAATGAGACGAGATCTTTCAGAAGCATTTTCCCTCCCACTCTGGCTTGACCCATTCCACCTAACATCCCCCTACATCTGCTTGTCAAGCCGGAGAGAGTCCACGCAACATAATTGATCAAGCCAGAGCCCATATGGCAATGGCTGCACTGGAAGCAATCGTCACTCGGAGTTCTTCAGATTCCTCTGTTCCCTGGGTGGCCATCCACAAGTGCACGTACTCCAGGAACCATAGATATGGACCGGAGTAGCCACTCAACTTCGCCACCATTAACAACCAATCCACCCAGGAGTTTCATTAACTTAGTGGATGTGCACTCTCAGGTAAAAATCACCATGCTCACGACCCTAAGTAGAATAGACATTCATCCTAGGCGACGACAACCATGAGCATAGCCCTGAGTAGTCACTTAATATTTTTTAAAACTTTTCATCAATTGCATAGCATCAATATTTCTGCTAAGTATGATATAGGAACCTAGACACAGGAGTAAGGGGATTCTACACAGGTTTATCATAGCAATACTATCCTACACATGCATATAAAAATACACTAAGTAATGCATATAGAAAATAATAGGAAGTTTATGAGGTGTGCCACTTGCCTTTGAATGTTGTCGTTGTTCACAAACTCTTTTCAACAATACTCGGAACTCTCCGTTCAGTCTAAACAATATAAACAAACAACAATACAACAATCATAAAACAAAACAACACAACACATACAAGAATACATAATGAACAAAAAAGTTTCATAACTTCTAAGGAAAACATGTCATGCATGATATGAAAATTATTTCTAAGGACTAGAGATGCATGTCATGCCATGAAATTCTTTTAAGTTAATGCAATGCAATTAGGTTGGTCAAAATGACTAAGGACTAAAGTCATAAGTTGAATAAAATATTTTTTTTTATATCATCTTGAATATGCCCTCTAATGGCTTAATCTTGATGTGTAGAAATATTTAGAGAAAATACTAAGTCATTTCTTCAAGATGATCAACAATTATTATCAACTCTTTGTAAACTGGACATTCACTATAGTGAGAGAGACAGACACCCGGCCAGCAACTTAAATTGTGGGACAGGTCTCATGTACGTGGACATGTAAGGTTTGTCTCCAGGCCGCTTCATCTCACTATGCCGCTAGGATCCAACAAACTTCAAAGATGATAACATCATGATCAAAATTCTTTTATGTCTAAAGTGAAAGGTAAGATTAGGAAAGAGGGAAAAGATAGTAAGAATGATGTAGTTGGTCTTCCAGGCTTCATCTCCAGATTTGTAATATTCTCCTTGGTGATGTCTTGATTGAATTCTTGGTAGACTTGAATAATCTTCAGACTTGATGATGTTTGTATCACCTAGGCTGCTCTTGGATTTAACTTAGTCTTCAAGAGGTCTAAGAGAAGAAAGGAGAAATGAAAGAGAGAGGGAGCAAGACTTAGAAAATATTTCTGGTTGGTCTTCATGAACTTCCTCTTGATTTTTCTTCTAAGTGCTTCTACTCCTTGGAGATCCTTCTGAAGTCTTGTTTTGGCTAAGTTCTTCATTGGCCTTCTAGCTCCATGTTGAAATACTAAGTGTCTAGTGCATAGTACTTTTACCAAAATACTAAGTTTAGAAATATTCCAAACTTAGAGACAATAATGAAGAGATTTCCTATGGGAAATATAATTATATAATAAAATATTTTATGCATGAAATGTAATTTTTAATCATAAGAAAGCATCAAAATAACTTTTGTGATTTCTTTATAAATATGCATGAATTTATAAATGCAATGTAATTAATTTCTATTTTTGGAAAAATATAACAAAAGGAATAATTATAAGATTAAAGTTTTATATGATTAAATTCTTGTAATATAATTTTATAAATAGTGTTATTAGACAGGGGGCATATTAATTAAATTTATAGAAATTTTCTTTAATCAAAATAATATTTTTATTAATAGTTCTGTTGAAAATACTCAAACTATTCAAATTAAATATATAACTATGAATTCATTCAAATATTACTCATAAATATTTTATAGCAGTGGCATCAATTTACAAATATTCCAAAGTTTCTAAAACAATTTTATTTGCAATTTTTGGATTTATAGATTTAAAGTTATGCCAAAAATACTCAAATTTTCCATTTGAAATTTGAATATTTTAAACTTAGTCAAATTTGAATTTTGGCCGATCTAAAATATTCTACATGTCAAGGGCTTTCCAAAAATCTAAAATTTATCAAATTTGGATGAGTGGTTAAAAAGTTATGAAGATTTGAATATGCAGGGGCTTTTCTACAAAAGTACCATTTAAACTAATTAAAAGAAATCAATTTCCACGTCAGCGCTGACTGGGCGCTGACTGTGCTGCTGACGCGGATCCGACGTGGCAAGTGGAATGATCTGGGCCGTCAGATTTGAATCCGATGGCTCAGATCTACCCGTACCCGTTCGCTAACGGGATCTAATCTGGGCCGTTGGAAGGAGATCGGACGGCTCACCTCGCTTTGGTCGGCGGCTGGCGGCGCGAGTCACCGGAGATGGAGGGGACGGCGGCGTTCGGCTCGGGCGTGGACGCTCCCGTCGGTGCGCTGCTCCCCTGGACACGAGATGACGACGACGAGGTGCTGCGGATCGCGGGGAAGACGATGGGCACGGTGGCGGCGCTGATAGCTCTGACAAACGGCGATGATGCACGGCCGGAGTGGAGGTTACAGTGCCGACTCTCGGGTCGAGCACCAACCGCTCGATTTGCTGCGAGGGCAGGGTAGAGAATAGGTTTAGGAAATGCGTAGGGATTAGAGGAAGAGGGTGGAGGGGTTCTCGGGCGAGGGGGCGTGCTTATCTGACCGGGGGCAGAGGAAGAACGGCGGCGGAAACGGCTTACTCCGGCGAGCGATTTCTCCGGCCTGGCGGCGCGTTTTCGAGAGGAAGGAGAGGGAAATAATCGAGGAGGGTGCGGGGTTTAAGTAGGGGCAGGAGAGGGAGCAAATCCCGTAGAACTCGCTCGAATTTTGGAAACGGGATCGGAGCAATTTTCGGGCGTGATTTCTGGCTAGAGGAAGAAGATGACCTCCCCTGACAGGTGGGTCCCACTGTCAGGGATTTTTCTTTTTCCTTTTCTGATTTTCTATTTTCTTAATAACTTTTGATTTAAAACTCCAAATGAAGTCAAACAAATTTCTAAAAATTTGTAAAATTATTATTTTTGTGTTAAACCAGTTGTGGGCATGTTTTGAACAATTTTCAAAAATAATAATTTTGAAATATTGATTAATGCAAATTTTGACACTTTATGTTATATTTGAAATTAGGGTTTAATTAATTTTATTTTTGACTAAAATAAATTCTATGAAATACCCACATTCAAATATGTTTGACTTTAAGTTATTTAAACTTGTTTTGCTGAAATCATTCATCTTTATTGTGGCGTAATATTAAAGGACTAAATATGAATAATTTTTAAGGAAATGTGACATATAATGTATTCATTTTTAATTGAGAAAAATTTGTACCCATTATATTTTATATTATGATAATTCACTTGGAAACTTCATAACAACTTTGGAAAATATTTTTGTTTTAATTCATTTCTTATTTAGAACATATTAATCATTTCATGTTTTGAAAATAAATGAAATTCATTTAAGCTAATGAAATATTTATTTGGAGAATTCCTTAATTATAAAATCTATGAAGTTTTTTTTTAAGTTATGAATTATAAACTTATAATTTCCAAAACTATAACTTCAATTTAGTTAAATGAATGAAAACCATTTCACAATTAGATCATGTTTTAAATAGTTTCAAAGAACACTTGCAAATATTATTTTAATTTATGAATAGCTAGGGCTAAGTGGTTGAATTCAAATACTTATAAGCAACTTTTTATTATATGAAATTGGTTTGAAAGTTTGTCAAACATTCATCAATTTACATATTAAGGGTTTTGAAATACAATGGATAATGTAATGTTTAATTGGAAATAACTTTTGAAATTCATGACACATTGAGAATTTTGAAATAATAGACTTTTTCAAATTGGTTGAAGTCTTTTATAGTTGGTTTCTTTAAGCATTTTAGTATTTTATTTCAATCAAAACAAAAGTTTTAAATATTTGTGATTTTTGAACATTAAAAAATGTTGCGATGTTACATACTACCACCCTTAAAAGGAATCTCGTCCCCGAGATTCGGAGAGGCTAGAAAGACAAAGAAAATGCTTGAATGATTCTGATAACTCGGGATGTTTTGAGAAGTGAAATTTCTGACATGAAAACTTGAAACTAGTAGGTGATGAATTTTCTGATTGGGGAGGCTCGAAAGAAAGATGGTTTGGGATCTCTGGGTTTAAGGCAGCTGGGTTAGAATTATCTGGGTGGCTACCACCCTTAAAAGAAATTTTGTGGTCAGTCTAGGAACTTTATTTAATCTTGTTTATTTCTCTAACGTAGAGCGTATAAGTATTCAAAATACAATGGCATGTGGTGGATACGAAAAGTTTTAGCACTCACGTTTTCCACTCGGTCCTTGGAGAGATTTATCCTTCTTCCACTCAGGGTATCCACTGGCATAGTGTCCCTTATCTTTGCACTTGTAGCATCTTATGTGGCTAAGATCTTTCTTGGATTCACCCTTTTGTCTTTGTTCCTCCAGGATCTTCATGAGAGACTGTCGCATTCCTTCCTTGGTTTTCTGGTTAGCTTGTTGCACCAAGGGATAAAGTTGACACTGAATTGGGACATGGTTTGTTCCTTCACACAGGAAGCAAGTAACCTGACTTGTGGGGCAAACTTTAACTAGATGTCTTGTATGATCATGGGGCCACTCATCAGGACATCCTTTGGACGTATGTTCTATCTCTCCACAAGTTTTGCATGCCTTTAGTTTGGTTATAAGGTTTTCTTCAAAATCTCTATGGTTTTGATCAATCTTAGGCAGTTCGTCATTGATCAATTTCCGCAGCTGACTCTGGTTCCCTAATAGTAGTCGCATTGTTGTGTGTAATTCATTGTTGCTGATATTGGGGTGAGAAATCTGTTTGGTTTAGAGAATAAATGAGTTGAGTTATATGTACTATGGAGAAATCCTAATTCAATAAATTCAGAACAAGGCAAGCAATCTCTAACACAAACAATCAATCAAGCTTCAAACACAAGCAAAGACATACGTGAAAATTTTCCAATTTCTTTTGAGAGTTCGAACTACTCGTTTATCGAACGAAACACACCATTGTCATGGAGAGACAAAATTGATAGTACTGCCATACCACAATTTGATAGGTCAATACATCAGCGGATCTTGTTATTCTAATAGGAAGGTGGTCTAATCTATCTTTTTCTTGAGTGCTTCAAGTTCTTGTTCAACTTTCTTGGATATCTTAGAAGTGTTGGCCGAATCCTGGTTCTTCAGTGGTCTTCCATGCATGTAGAACTTCAGGTTGAATTCAAGCTTCTCCATATGAAGCAGTAGAATCAGACTTAGACTACAAGAACATGGTCATCTAGAAAAAGATAAGGTATTTTCAGAAGGTTGATAGTAGATGAGAGTATGAGGAAGACAAAATAAAAAGTTTTGTTTTCAGAAAACTGAATAAAATAGATTTTGAATCCTATGGTAAAATCCTATTTCTATCCAAACCTAGGGTTTCGAACCTACAGGCAACACATCGCTCTGATACCATCTGTATCGTACCTGCACTTTAAATAAGGCAGATACCTTTGTATAGTGCAAATCACTGGATCGATTCATTTGCACACACATTTTACGATGTAATATCAAAGCGTCAATTTTATTACATCGATGATCCAGAATTACAAAATATTTGATACAAGTTGCATAGCATAAAGCTAGCATTGAAAAAGTACACAGCGGAAATACAATAGCAGTGGGTCTCCAACAACTTCATGTTGCCACAGGCGAAAACATGTTGGTTGTAGACTCGAAACCTATAAACGAAACCTCACTCGTCATCTGAACAATCAGCAATAAGAAAAATATTGCAACAATGTGGGTCAGATTTCCATTTAGAAATGGAGTCTGGCAAGTGACACTATGGTGGACACTTAATGAAATAACTCTATAGCCTATATGCATATTTGGCTGGTGGAGTTCAAGGCTATTTTGCATAAAGCCAATTTTTCCTATCTCTTTGGAAAACACTTTCTTCAAATCAAGACAAGTATGGCATCAAAACCATAAATCTCATCTTCCCTTGTTCACCCATCAAGTTTTATTTCTAAAGTTGGAATGATGGAATCCTCCGTTGACGTCCGTGATCAGCTGCTCAAATTGTCCGTACAGGGGACACGGCTAAGTACTTAGTTTTACACTATGGAGAGGTTGTGCACGTTCACCATTGTACGCATTCAACCCAAACTATCCTTTACACACCATTTGTGAATAGGAAAGGAGAAGAATGAGACGAGATCTTTCAGAACCATTTTCCCTCCCACTCTGGCTTGACCCGTTCCACCTAACATCCCCCTACATCTGCTTGTCAAGCCGGAGAGAGTCCACGCAACATAATTGATCAAGCCAGAGCCCATATGGCAATGGTTGCACTGGAAGCAATCGTCACTCGGAGTTCTTTAGATTCCTCTGTTCCCTGGGTGGCCATCCACAGGTGCACGTACTCCAGGAACCATAGACATGGACCGGAGTAGCCACTCAACTTCGCCACCATTAACAACCAATCCACCCAGGAGTTTCATTAACTTAGTGGATGTGCACTCTCAGGTAAAAATCACCATGCTCACGGCCCTAAGTAGAATAGACAATCATCCTAGGCGACGACAACCATGAGCATAGCCCTGAGTAGTCACTTAATATTTTGTAAAAAAATTCATCAATTGCATAGCATCAATATTTCTGCTAAGTATGATATAGAAACCTAGACACAGGAGTAAGGGAATTCTACACAGGTTTAGGATAGCAATACTATCCTACACATGCATATAAAAATACACTAAGTAATGCATATAGAAAATAATAGGAAGTTTATGAGGTGTGCCACTTGCCTTTGAATGTTGTCGTTGTTCACAAACTCTTTTCAACAATACTCAGAACTCTCCGTTCAGTCTAAACAATATAAACAAACAAAAATACAACAATCATAAAACAAAACAACACAACACATACAAGCATACATAATGAACAAAAAAGTTTCATAACTTCTAAGGAAAACATGTCATGCATGATATGCAAATTATTTCTAAGGACTAGAGATGCATGTCATGCCATGAAATTCTTTTAAGTTAATGCAATGCAATTAGGTTGGTCAAAATGACTAAGGACTAAAGTCATAAGTTGAATAAAATATTTTGTTTTATATCATCTTGAATAAGCCCTCTAATGGCTTAGTCTTGATGTGTAGAAATATTTAGAGAAAATACTAAGTCATTTCTTCAAGATGATCAACAATTATTATCAACTCTTTGTAAACTGGACATTCACTATAGTGAGAGATACATACACCCGGCCAGCCACTTAAATTGTGGGGCAGGTCTCATGTACGTGGACATGTAAGGTTTGTCTCCAGACCGCTTCATCTCACTATGCCGCTAGGACCAACAAACTTCAAACATGATAACATCATGATCAAAATTCTTTTATGTCTAAAGTGAAAGATAAGATTAGGAAAGAGGGAAAAGATAGTAAGAATGATGTAGTTGGTCTTCCAGGCTTCATCTCCAGACTTGTAATATTCTCCTTGGTGATGTCTTGATTGAATTCTTGGTAGACTTGAATAATCTTCAGACTTGATGATGTTTGTATCACCTAGGCTGGTCTTGGATTTAACTAAGTCTTCAAGAGGTCTAATAGAAGAAAGGAGAAATTAAAGAGAGAGGGAGCAAGACTTACAAAATATTTTTGGTTGGTCTTCATGAACTTCCTCTTGATTTTTCTTCTAAGTGCTTCTACTCCTTGGAGATACTTCTGAAGTCTTGTTTTGGCTAAGTTCTTCATTGGCCTTCTAGCTCCATGTTGAAATACTAAGTGTCTAGTGCATAGTACTTTTACCAAAATACTAAGTTTAGAAATATTCCAAACTTAGAGACAATAATGAAGAGATTTCCTATGGGAAATATAATTAGATAATAAAATATTTTATGCATGAAATGTAATTTTTAATCATAAGAAAGCATCGAAATAACTTTTGTGATTTCTTTATAAATATGCATGAATTTATAAATGCAATTTAATTAATTTCTATTTTTGGAAAAATATAATAAAAGGAATAATTATAAGACTAAAGTTTTCTATGATTAAATTCTTATAATATAATTTTATAAATAGTGTTATTAGACAGGGGGCATTTTAATTAAATTTATAGCAATTTACTTTAATCAAAAATAATATTTTTATTAATAGTTCTATTGAAAATACTCAAACTGTTCAAATCAAATATATAACTATGAATTCATTCAAATATTACTCAAAAATATTTATAGCAGTGGCATCAATTTACAAATATTCCAAAGTTTCTAAAACAATTTTATTTGCAATTTTTGGATTTATAGATTTAAAGTTATGCCAAAAATACTCAAATCTTCCATTTAAAATTTGAATATTTTAAACTTAGTCAAATTTGAATTTTGGCCAATCTAAAATATTCTACATGTCACGGGCTTTCCAAAAATCTAAAATTTATCAAATTTGGATGAGTGGTTAAAAAGTTATGAAGATTTGAATATGCATGGGCTTTTCTGCAAAAGTACCATTTAAACTAATTAAAAGAAATCAATTTCCACATCAGCGCTGACTGGGCGCTGACTGTGCTGCTGAAGCGGATCCAACGTGGCAAGTGGAATGATCTGGGCCGTCAGATCTGGATCCGATGGCTCAGATCTGCCCGTACCCGTTCGCTAACGGGATCTAATCTGGGCCGTTTGAAGGAGATCGGACGGCTCACCTCGCTTTGGTCGGCGGCTGGCGGTGCGAGTCACCGGAGATGGAGGGGACGGCAGCGTTCGGCTCGGGCGTGGACGCTCCCGTCGTTGCGCTGCTCCCCTGGACACGAGATGACGACGACGAGGTGCTGCGGATCGCGGGGAAGACGATGGGCACGGTGACGGCGCTGATGGCTCTGCCGAACGGCGACGATGCACGGCCGGAGTGGAGGTTACGGCGGCGACTCTCGGGTCGAGCACCAACCGCTCGATTTGCTGCGAGGGCAGGGTAGAGAATAGGTTTAGGAGATGCGTAGGGATTAGAGGAAGAGGGTGGAGGGGTTCTCGGGCGCGGGGGCGTGCTAATCTCACTGGGGGCAGAGGAAGAACGGCGGCGGAGAAGGAGAGGGAAATAATCGAGGAGGGTGCGGGGTTTAAGTAGGGGCAGGAGAGGGAGCAAATCCCGTAGAACTCGCTCGAATTTTGGAAACGGGATCGGAGCAATTTTCGGGCGTGATTTCTGGCTAGAGGAAGAAGATGACCTCCCCTGAGAGGTGGGTCCCACTGTCAGGGATTTTTCTTTTTCCTTTTCTGATTTTCTATTTTCTTAATAACTTTTGATTTAAAACTCCAAATGAAGTCAAACAAATTTCTAAAAATTTGTAAAATTATTATTTTTGTGTTAAACCAGTTGTGGGCATGTTTTGAACAATTTTCAAAAATAATAATTTTGAAATATTGATTAATGCAAATTTTGACACTTTATGTTATATTTGAAATTAGGGTTTAATTAATTTTATTTTTGACTAAAATAAATTCTATGAAATTCCCACATTAAAATATGTATGAATTTAAGTTATTTAAACTTGTTTTGCTGAAATCATTCATCTTTATTGTGGCATAATACTAAAAAACTAAATATGAATAATTTTTAAGGAAATGTGAAATATAAGGTATTCGTTTTTAATTGAGAAAAATTTGTACCCATTATATTTTATATTATGATAATTCACTTGAAAACTTCATAACAACTTTGGAAAATATTTTTGTTTTAATTCATTTCTTATTTAGAACATATTAATCATTTCATGCTTTGAAAATAAATGAAATTCATTTAAGCTAATGAAATATTTATTTGGAGAATTCCTTAATTATAAAATCTATGAAGTTTTTTTAAAGTTATGAATTATAAACTTATAATTTCCAAAACTATAACTTGAATTTAGTTAAATGAATGAAAACCATTTCACAATTAGATCATGTTTTAAATAGTTTCAAAGAACACTTGCAAATATTATTTTAATTTATGAATAGCTAGGGCTAAGTGGTTGAATTCAAATACTTATAAGAAACTTTTTATTATATGAAATTGGTTTGAAAGTTTGTCAAACATTCATCAATTTACATATTAAGGGTTTTGAAATACTATGGATAATGTAATGTTTAATTGGAAATAACTTTTGAAATTCATGACACATTGAGAATTTTGAAATAATAGACTTTTTCAAATTGGTTGAAGTCTTTTATAGTTGGTTTCTTTAAACATTTTAGTATTTTATTTCAATGAAAACAAAAGTTTTAAATATTTGTGATTTTTGAACATTAAAAAATGTTGGGATGTTACAGTGAATGGCCTCACAGCAGGAGAAATACCCGAAGATTTATGCAAGGCATTCAAGGACCTCAGATTGGAAGTAGTGCCAGAAGGTTTTGTAGCCTCATTAGTAGTACATCCTACTTTGATGGACAAGATACGGGACACTCAGAAAGGAGACAAATAAATAGAAGAAATCAAAGTCAATCTGAGAGCAGGAAAAGCTAAAGGATTCCATGAGAATGATCAAGGGATTTTGTGGTTTGAAAAACGCGTATGTGTGGCCAATGAGCCTGATATTAGAAAGTTAATTCTGCAAGAAGCTCATGAGACACCTTATTCTATTCATCCAGGAAATACCAAGATGTATATGGATGTGAAGGAGAGATTTTGGTGGAACAATCTGAAAAGAGAAATAGCAGAATATATCGCTAAGTGCGATGTATGCAGTCGAGTAAAGGCAGAACATCAGAAACCAGCAGGACTCTTGCAACCTTTGAAAGTACCGGATTGGAAGTGGGATTCTGTTGGGATGGATTTCATCACCGGGTTACCAAGGACCAGATCGGGTTATGATTCTATTTGGGTTATTGTTTGTCGTCTAACCAAAATAGCTCACTTTATACCCGTGAAGACCACTTATACAAGTGCAAAGTTAGCTAATATTTACATGAAGAGAATTGTGTGCCTACATGGCGTTCCTAAGAGTATCGTGTCTGATAGAGGGACCCAGTTCACTTCTCATTTCTGGAAGCAGTTGCACGAATCTTTGGGAACCAGAATGGAATTCAGTACGGCTTTCCACCCGCAAACAGATGGCCAGACTGAAAGAGTAAATCACATTTTAGAGGATATGTTAAGAGCTTGTGCACTCGATTATGGATCTAGTTGGGATGATAATCTGCCTTACGCTGAGTTCTCCTACAATAACAGTTACCAAGCCAACATTGAGATGGCACCGTTTGAAGCCTTATATGGGAAGAAATGCACAACCCCATTGTTGTGGAGTGGTGTAGGAGAACGAAGTTTCTTTGGACCTGATATAATCCAAGAGGCTGAAGAGAAGGTCAGACTGATTAATGATAGATTGAAGATAGCACAGTCACGCCAGAAAAGCTACGCAGATTCTAAACGTAGAGAAGTCACCTACGAGGTGGGTGATATAACCTATCTTAGAGTGTCACCACTACGGGGTGTAAAGAGGTTTGGAATCAAAGGAAAGTTAGCACCTCGATACATTGGACCATTTAAAATTATTTCTCGCAAAGGTGAAGTGGCATATGAGTTAGAACTGCCAGAAGTTCTGTCTGCTATTCATAATGTGTTCCATGTCAGTCAGTTGAAGAAATGTCATCCCGAGATGATGGGAGTTCCTTTAAAGGATACTGTATCCCTCGAGGAGGTACAATTCGAGAGTGACCTGACCTACAAAGAGAAGCCCATCAAGATATTGCAGACCACAGAAAGAGTCACCCGTACCAAAACCATCAAGTTTTGCAAAGTCCAGTGGAATCATCACACCGAGGAAGAAGCCACCTGGGAACGAGAGGATGACCTCCGAGAAGACCCTCCACACCTATTTGCTGACCTTTCCGAAGCTCGAGGGCAAGCTTCCTCTTAAGGGGGTTAGTCTGTAACATCCCAAAATTTGCAAAAATTTAAACTTTGCATTCATGCATCATTCATCATTAGGCATAAAATTACATCACATAAATATTAAATAAAATTTCAATTATAAGTTTAAATAATTTATAATTCCATAAAGTGTTTATTTAAACTTCTTTAATAAATATAATTTTTCCAATTATTTAATGGGCAAGTATAATGCTAAAAAGTTCCATTTTTAATAACCTTTCCAAAACATATTTTTATGAATTTTCTGAAATGTTTTGAATAGGTTTAAAAATCATTGTTGAAATCAGTATTTGAAAACAGATTTTAATTTTATTTAAAAGGTTAGGAGTTTGGGCCGGCCCGTTGGTTATCTACCGCGCGCGCGTCCGAAAACGGCCCAGCCAGCCCGCGCAGCCCTTCTCTCTCCCTCCTCTCGCTGACAGGTGGGGTCCACCTGTCAGGTTCTTCCTCCTCCGCCGGAGATCGTGCCGAGCTCAAATCGGCGCCGGCCGGAAAATCCGAGCGTGATTAGCTCGGCGTTTGCCCCCTCTCCGACCCCTATTTAAACCCCCACCTCCGCCGCCAAAAACCTCGCCGTACGGAGTATTCCGGCCACCCCGGACGAGCTATTCGCCCCTCCTCGTTTCCTTTTCTCTTTGCGCACGTTTGTGACTTGGTATCGCGGGTTAATTTGTAGCCGAGCGTCGTCCCTGTCCGCGACCGACGCCGCCGTCTGCCCCATCGTCTCCGGCGAGCACCCGAGGAGAGGAGGAGACGCCGCGAAGCCCCCCCACCGCGCCATCGACTTCACCACGACGCCCCGCCTTGCTCCGTAACGCCTCACCCCTCGCGCTCCTCTTCTTGCGCTAGTCCGGCGATGGCGCCGCCGCGGTCGGTCGTATTCCGGCGACGGTGCCGCCCGTTTTTGGTCCTTGAGTCGTGGGCCGTTAGATCTAGATCCCACGGATCTAGATCAATCTAATCTCGCGCGTCCATTTTTAATTAGATCGGACGGCTCGCGCCGCGATCCGCGTCTAACCGTTTTCGTCCAATGAGAACACGCCACGTAGCCCCCTTTTATTTCTTTTTCGCAGGAATTTTATAAATAAAACAGAAAATATACTAAATTTAGAAAATTGATAACTTTTGATCTGTAAGTTCAAATTTGATAAATTTTATATCCACGGATAGCTCTGCTATTGTAGTTTTTTTCTACATCTTTTGTTTTCCCTTTTGATAAATTATAATTCGTGTAATTATCCGAGGAGTATTTCGGCTATTAAATTCATAACTTAAATAATAAAAATGTTTTGTAAATAAATTTAATTATTTTAGTGTTGTATTATTTCCCTCTGTCCAGAAATATTAATATGTGTCTTATTTT
Organism: Poa annua; assembly: GCA_026929855.1. Lineage (NCBI taxonomy): Eukaryota > Viridiplantae > Streptophyta > Magnoliopsida > Poales > Poaceae > Poa > Poa annua. The sequence goes on from CM049426.1 coordinate 103,269,820, forward strand.
AAAACTTTCATAAAACAATAAAATTTGTAGTTATAGAAATCAAGTTTTGCTATATTGTTTTCAATTATTTAATTGATAAATAAAATAAGAAATTCCTAGAAATTGCATTTCATACATTTAATAACAGAAGATAGAAATTATTAATAAGTGTGTCTTGTTATACTCATAGCATATCATGCATGCCACATTTATGTTTGGTGTTGCGTGATATTGTGTTGGTATTTATTTTATGTATTGCTTGTGCTAGATTCTGAAGAAGAGGAAGAACTTGCTTGTGATTGTTATTCTTGTTGTGCTTGCTCCTCCTGCTACCAAGGCAAGTGACATTCATATTATACCCAATATTTTCTATATGCATTAGTAGTATATTTTAAGTAGTATGCATGATAGATAGAGAGGCCGGGAAGTGAAATTCTCCCCCATTTTTCAAGCTAATGGCTCCCACCCTCCCGAGCTCTGGCGGCTCCCGTGGCGACTCCCATGGCGATCTTGGTGCCCACCCCATCTAGGTCTCTCCATGGCGGTTGGAAGAGTGAGGATGGATCCTTTCAATGATCCCTCCTCCATTGCTCATCTCCTGGACTTCTCCATTGGTCACCAATTCAGATCTATGGTTCGCCATCTCTTTGCCTCTTCGGTTAGCCCTGTCTCCTCCTATCGACGTTTTTATCTTGTGGTCTCTTTTGGTCGTGCTGCCTTCCGTTTGGATGATTTGAATGTTAGTTTGGCCCTCTCGGCGGTGTTGGGAGTGGCCTATGATGAGATTGGTACGTCGGTTCTTGCCGATAGAGTATTCAAATTTGCAGTCAGTTCAAAAGAGGTGGGGTTCTTGATCTGTAATTTGAGATCTATTGACTGCAAAATGTTCAAATGCTATTTTCATCTCTGGGGTCATGGAGGACCTAACTGGATCAGAGAAGAAAAGATCTGGCTTCATCAAAGGAATGCGGAATGGTCTCAGGTGGGTGCACGTCGATCACGTCCCCATGCAAACCCTAGACAGCCGCCTGTTCCTCATATTTTTCAGCGTCTCCGGCTGCATCTAGAGACCAATTTGCCCAGCTCTTCTGTTCTCACGGGTGCTAATGCAATTCCGGTTGGTGTTCGTCATATTTTGGATTTAGATCCTACTGCTATTGTGGAAAATCATAGTGTTCATTCGATCCCGTTTACGTCGGCGCAAGAGCGGGATCTTAACAAATTTGCTTCTCGCCCAAATCTGAAGTTACAATGGAGGCCCATTCAGAGGCATGTGCAAGTTTCCTCTGTGGCCCGTACAGAGGCCCAACAACCTCTGGTTACTAAAGCTGCAAATCTGGCCCATTCAACAGAGGAGATTTTTTGCTGCTCCAGATGTCTCAGTCCGTTTCATGTTAAGATTGATTGTTCTAATCAGATTCGCTGCAGAATTTGTTCAAGATACGGTCACATTGCCCGTAATTACTTTGATCGTTATAACCATAAGAGGATCTTTCGTCGAGTTGCTGCTAAGGAAGTCTCTTTACTGAATAAAGAAATACCAACCGACCGAGCTCTTTCGGCGCCTTCCCTTGTTTTCCCCTGCTTCCCCTGCACCGGCGACTCCGCCAGCGCACCGCCGTCGGCTCCGACTCACATTGAAGCTATGGCGAACTACCCCGTCGACCCTGTCCCCCATCTGCCTCCTGGAGCGGGTTATGAACCTTTTAGTCCTCTCCGACCGCAACGAGGCTATGTGGTCATTGGCGGCTCTACTCCGGAGGTATGCGATGACTGGGCGATCATCCTCCTCGAACCAGAGCCTACCTGGGAGCAATTCGAAGGTACTTCTGCTCTGATCACTGCTCAGATGGTGCAGCGTGGATATGATATTCGCCAAGTCAGTCGTTGTGCTATGGGTGTTGCGATGACTAGATTTGATGGGGTTATTGACCGTGACAGTGCAATTAGGAACATCCCCTATTTTATTGGTGATTCTGTGATGCGTGTCATTGAACATGATAAAGAACACTTTTACTCATGATGTCTGGCTTATGCTACTAAACTTTCCTCCTGAGTGCTGGAGCCTTAACACCATAGTTACCACCTTTGCTCCATACGGGCGTTTCTTGATTTGGAATAGAGATGATTCCAACAAGGCTCGGATTCTTGTGAAAATAAGGGCTTTTGACATTTATAGAATTCCTGGCAGTATTGTTGTTATCCAGAACTACAGTGAGGATGGTAATGGTGGTTCTTGGTCCTGTCCTTGTATCATTCTGAATAGACGTATGCTGGGAGCCGGGGCAGGTGATGAAGATCCTCTCCCACCAGAGGGTGAGAACCCACACCCAGTTCCTATTGTGGTTGATGGATTTGCTATGTGGCATGAAGAAGAAGCTCAAGTTGTACCACCTATCCTTCCTGTTAATGAGGAGCCTGTTTTAGCTACCCCACCACAGAGTCCTGTCCCTGATGTTAACATTATCTTACCGGCTCTGGATGAACCTGTGATTGAAGTTCATGATCATGCACCTGTGATAGAAGAACTTGTTCATGTAGTGGAGGCTCCAGTTAATGAGCCAGTTGATGATCCAGTTGTCCAAGCTGCTCCACCTCCAGTGCAACCTATCTTTGTGGATGTGTTCCTCCCAGCTCGCAATCAACCTGTCCCCTCCTTAGGAAACACAAGCAACATCTCATCTGAGAATTCTGTTGCAGTTGGGAATGTTGCAGTTCAACTGCGAACTGACCACAATGCTGCAGCTCATAGCAAATCACTTGCTGATCAACAACCAGGTACCTCGGATGCACCAACTGCTACTCTATCTGCCTCAAGGAAGAGAAAAGGAAAAACTATTATGTCTGTTGAACAGGTCAGGAGAAGCACCAGAATTGCTAAGCTCAAGGAGGGCTTCAAGGATGTACCTGCTGATACTATCATTGAGGACCTTGAGGATGATGATGAGGACCAGGACAGGGGAGCTTTCATTGTTCTTGTCAGGGATGTCAATGCTCCTGCTCCATCATTTCTGCCTTTGGAGACTATCCAGGCTTTGGCTACTGGACCTTGTCAGATGCATCCTGAGGATGTATCAGAAGATAGTCTGAACTATGACAGTACCAATGATAGTGTTGAATAAGCTATGCGAAGAGGGGGGCAACAGGATCTTGTGCCTCATTCACTCTTGTTCCTTTTATGTTTATTTGGCTTGTAATTTGTCTAGACCTCTATCTTACCAGTATGGACTGTATTTGGCTGCTTGTGAACTTGGTTGTATGCTCTTTTGCTGTCAGTGTGCCATATTTGTGCTAGCTGGTGTTGACAACTTTTCTCAGATGACTGTGTCTGTTAATTCTGGGATATACTTTCAGTATGTATTCCTTCTGGCTGTATCCTGTGTTTCATCCATACAATTTGTGTTGTCTCTGGCAGTTGACTGTTGGCTCTTTTTATGTTCATGGAGGATTGTTTCTTGCAACTGCTTCTGCTTGTCCCTGGGCTTTTTAATATTGCTCAGCATAATCCGCATAGAATTGGTTATCAATGAGTAGACAATGGAATATTTTGGATTGGAATCTGAGAGGGATTAACTCACAGACCAGATGGGATGACATTAGGCAGAACATTAATGAATCAAATTGCAATATCATTTGTTTCCAGGAAACCAAAAAAGAACACTTTGACCTCCAATATGTCAGGAACTTTTGCCCTAGACGTTTCAATAAATTTGTATTTTCTCCTTCTATGGGGAGCTCAAGGGGTTTAATAACTATATGGAATGGGAACCTCTTTGATGGTACTGAGATTTCCTATTCTAAATTCCATGTGACTGTGCAACTGATCTGTAAGATTACTGGTCAGGTTTGGTATCTTACAAATGTATATGGACCAACCTCTCCTGCTGAGAGAGCTTTCTTTCTTAATTGGTTGATGAGCATCGACACGAGTCCCATGCATTTCTGGATGATACTTGGTGACTTCAATCTGATTAGGGGTCCAGAGAATAGGAGCAGACCTGGAGGGGACATCCATAATATGCTTGCTTTTAACAGATTTATTAGCCATCATGATCTTATTGATATTCCTCTAAAGGGTAGATCTTTTACCTGGAGTAACATGCAAGCTGATCCCTTGCTTGAAAAGTTAGATTGGGTTTTTACCTCGGCCAGCTAGACAGCTTTATTCCCTAATACTTTTGCTAATCCTCTAGCTAAATTATCATAGGATCATGTCCCTCTTACCAAAAGCACAGATTTTCAGATTTGAAGAATTTTGGCTGGGGATGCGGGGTTTTGCACAGATTGTATCTAATAATTGGCAGCATCTGGGGTCCTATAAAAATGTTGCACAAGATATTACAGCGAGACTGAAATCTTTGAGATATGGATTGAAGCGATGGAGCAAAAGCTTGTCTCAGTTAAGTAAGATTATTCAGTCATGCAACTATGTGCTAGCTTTATTGGATGGCATAGAGGACCAAAGGTTACTCTCTATTATAGAATCCAATTTTAGAAGAGTACTTAAAATCCATTTGACCAAACTACTGGAGGCCAAGAGGATTTATGGGCGCAGTAGAGCTAAAATCAGATGGGCTAAACTGGGAGGTGAAAACATGAGTTTCTTCCATACCTATGCCACCAAAAGCTTCAGATGTAATTATATTGCCATTTTAAGCACAGAGGATGATCATATGGTTTGTGATCATGAAGATAAAGCAGCAGTAATTTGGCATTCTTTTAAACAGAGGATTGGTTGTTTTGATAATCCAATTATGCTATTTGATCTAGGCAACCTCATTATACCCAATTCCAATATTGATTTTGCTAGCCTTGAGGTCCCCTTCACAAAGGATGAAATTGATGACATTGTTAAGTGTATGCCAACAGATAAGTCACCTGGTCCTGATGGGTTTAATGGAGCTTTCCTAAAAAAATGCTGGAATCAAGTTAAGGAGCAATTCTATCAGTTGTGTTTTAGTTTCTTTGCAGGTGATTTGGATATCTCCAGCATCAATACAGCCTCCATCACTCTAATTCCTAAGAAAGTTGATCCAGAATTTGTTAATGATTATAGACCAATCTCTCTGGTCAGTATCACTTTGAACCTATTGACCAAGCTGTTGGCTAAAAGGATGCAGAAGGTTATTATCCAAGCATTGCACAAGAATCATTATGGATTCATCAAAAACAGAACCATTCAGGACTGTCTTGCATGGGCATTTGAATACATTCACCTATGTTACAAGTCTAAGAGAGAGATCATTATCTTGAAATTGGATTTTGAAAAAGCTTTTGACAAGGTTGAATACTCTGCAATACTTTTAATGCTTAAGCATTTAGGGTTTGGAGACCTTTGGTTGAATTGGATATCCAAGATCCTTTACACTGCTTCCACCTCAGTACTTTTGAATGGTATACCTGGCAAGAAAATTTGGTGCAAAAGAGGAGTTAGGCAAGGTGATCCTTTGTCTCCTTTGTTGTTTGTGACTACTGCAGAGCTTCTACAATTCGTCATCAATGCTGCCTGGCAATATGGAGAGATTGGTTTGCCCCTTGATTGTTCTTATGGATTAGATTATCCTATAATACAATATGATGATGACACTTTGCTAATTATGCCAGCATGTGCTGAACAACTGAGAAGGTTGAAAGTTATCCTGGATAAATTTTCTTTATCTACTGGATTAAAGATCAATTTCAGCAAATCCTCCATGGTACCTATCAATGTTGATCAAGATAAAAGTGCTGAGCTGGCTCTGATTCTGGGGTGTAAAATTGAGGTCCTACCTTTTACTTACCTTGGTTTGCCTTTGGGGACCACTAGACCAATGATGGAAGATCTTATTGGAATTATTCATAGGATTGACAGACGATTAGTTGGCATTGCTGATACACTTTCCTATGACGGACGACTGGTGGTGATTAAATCCATCGTTTCTGCTATACCCAATTTTGCTATGTGCACTTTGAAACTGCCATTGGGTTTCCTAGATTACATTGAGGGATCTACCAGGCGTTTCTTTTGGAGAGGTAAAGATATTCATAAAAAAGGTAAATGCTTGGTCAAATGGGACAATGTATGTAAGCCTAAGAGAGTGGGTGGACTGGGAATTCTGAACCTCAGAACCCAAAATATTGCCTTACTCATGAAATACATTTTTAAGTTCATGAATAAGGAAGATTTGCCATGGGTCAAGCTTGTATGGCAAGCATATTATGGAAATGATAGAATACCACAAAACACTGGCCCTGTTGGTTCTTTCTGGTGGAAAGATTGTTTAAAACTACTTGATAACTTCCTGGAGTTGGCTGCTTGTGTCCTAGGTGAAGGTGGAACTGTAAGACTTTGGATGTATAAGTGGTCTGATGAGCTTCTTCGGCACCAATTGCCTCACCTATGCTCCTTTGCGAAGACACAATCCATTTCCCTTAAACAGGCTTTGGCTGTCTTTTCTGATGAAGAGTCATTGGATTTGTTTCACACCCCACTTTCAGTCCTTGCTGTTCATCAATTTGCCTAGTTCAATAATTTGCTGACAGGACAAATGGATACTTCTTCTGCTGAAATGTGGGTTCTGTCAAGCAGCAACAAAAGTTATTCGAGTAAGAGGGTTTATGAGACCTTAATGCCAAAAAATCCTGCACCATCCCCTTTTCAATGGATCTGGAAATCTTGTGTTCTCCCAAAACACAAGATCTTCTTTTGGCTTTTATTGCAAGACAGATTGAACACAAGAGACCTCCTAGCCAGAAAGCATTATCAGATTGAGGACTATAATTGTGTCCTATGCTCTCAGGCGACGACTGAAGAGTTTATCCATTTATTCTTTGAATGCGACTTCAGCAGGAACTTTTGGTGGAAATTATATCTTGAATGGGATACGGATCTGGACCTCTTCTCCATGCTGATTAAAGCAAAGAAAACTTACAGGCTGATTTTCTATAAGGAAATTCTCATTATTGGTTGCTGGAGTATTTGGACCCATAGGAACAGATGTATTTTTGATTCTCAGCCTATTTGTCTTGAGGCATGTTTCCAGGACTTTATTTGTTCTTTTAGATTGATTATGCATAGGGCTAAACCTTCCCTTAAGGAGGGGATGACCCAATGGGTAGACACTTTATGAACTATTCCTTGTATTTGTACAGCTGTCAATGAGAAAATAGAAAATTAAACAGTAGGGATTTTTCCCTACTGTTTTGCGCCTAAAAAAAAGTATGCATGATAGGATTTTTTTTGAACTATTTTATAATGCTAAGTTAGTTTATACTTTGCAAATATCCTATTAGTGTGTAGTCACTCTTTTTCCTATGCAGCCATGTAAAGTTTTATTAGTTGCTTAGCTATGCTGTAAAAATGTTTATATACCATGTTATAGAAATTTTTCTAAGTGATAATATTAAAATGCACATCTGGGTGGAATTGGTTGTTATGGTTTATGGTGAGTGGCTTTTGGGACTATGCTTGTGGTTGTCGTCGCCTAGGATGAATGTCTATTCTACTTAGGGCCATGAGCATGGTGGTTGTTACCCAGAAGTGCACTTGTGGATGGCCACCCAGGAACGAAGAGATTACTAAGTCCCTCCAAGTTTAGAAGCTTCTTGTGCAGCCTTTTGACAATCGGCTCTGTCTAGAATAATTATGTTGTGAGGGTGCAACCTGTCAGCTTGACAAGCAGATGTAGAGTTGGTAGGTGGAACGGGTCTTGCTAGTATGGTTGCATTCTTCTTCTGAAAGTTCTTGTCTCAATTCTCTCCTTTCCTTAATACACTCTGCGTGTATAGGATGTTTGGGTTAATTGGGTCTAAAGGTGAAAGTGCACAACCTCTGCAGAGTCGACAATCTGAGTACTTAGCCATGTCCCCGTAAATGGACTACTTCGAGCAGCTGGACAAGGATGGGCGGAAGAATCTCAACACTTTTTTCATAAAGTAAAATTTTACTAAAGAAAGAATGATTGGTGCACTTGGACTTTATTTCTTGGTGCCAAGTCTTTGAGAAATAAAAGTGTTTTACAAAAGATAGGAGAAAACATGCTTTCTGCAAAATAGCCTCCAACCCACCAAGCCAAATATGCTTATAGATTCTAGACTTGTCATTTTATATCTACCATAGTCCCTTGCCAATACTTCATTGTATTGACCTCCTTCGGGGGCTGCATATTCAAATGTGCAGGTAATTCAGATGAAGAATAAGTTTGGACTCGATTCTACACCCAACATGTCTGCCTGTGGCGCATGCTTGAAGATGAGGCTCATTGTTATTCGCTTTTGTTGTGAACTCTGAATTTTAGCTAGCCTTCATGTCTATGCAACTTGTAATAAAGTTATACTTAGCTAATATATTTGGATCTCGTTGTAGCAATTTGATACTTATGCAATGGTACTTTATATTTTGTATTGTGGTGCTGGCACTGATCCAGGGACTAGCACATAACACAGGTGTTCCAACTTTAATAAAAGTTGGGGCGCTACAGTCGGTGCCTTATCTTTTAATTATAATACCCCAATATTATACAACATTTGATTAAGGTAGAATAATCTATCAAGCTAAGCATATGAACTAGAAGACCAACTGACGACTCGCACAACCAACTCTAAGCATGCACTACGACTCGCAAAGCTAACAGATCAACATACAATAGGTGATGGGATGTGGGGATAAAGTTGTATAGTCTACAGGATAAACATGTGATGGGATCGAAATAAAGAATCGTAAACTAGGGTAGCAGAGATCAACGGTAGGAATGAAAGACAATGTATAGGTAAACAAGCAAACTTTGCTTGCCTCGAATCCCGCATGGAAGCAGATCTTGTCGTTGTTCACACATCTCAACGTCTTAACCGCGAAGAAGCGACAAACACTGGAAAGCGTAAAAGATGCATTTCATAACTACGGCAAAAGATCCAGCATGATCATACGAGAAAGATGAATGACATGGCAAGATACAAAACAATGTATTTAATCCAAATTAAGCGGGAAAGCAATCCCCACAATTAATATTTAGGTGCAAGTTATTTATTTACTCAACAATATTAAATGTTCGTTAACATGGTATTACATGGCATGGGTGATCTAATTAAATTAAATGGAATAGGGCGTTATATATTTATTACCCGACACATTCCATATTTAATTATTTAGTTGTAATTAACAAATTACACTAAGCAATTAAAATAACAGATGCAAAATGGCATACAAATGGCATATTAATATTCATTGCATTTTTCTGATAAAAATACATATAAAGATTATTTAATTTGGATGTATAGATTAAAAGTTATTAACATATTAAGTTTCTGGACTAAACTGCAAAAGGCAGGGACCTATTCGTGATGGAAACAGAATTTCTGGGGACTTAGGTGGAGAAACCAGAGAGCAGGGGGCTTTGTGTAAAAATTCCTGGCGCCAATGACTTTTCTCACCGAGTGGACGCTAGCGAGGGACGCTGACGCACGGGCCCAGGGTGCCACGCAGGTTGGTGTGTGCAGTGCGATCTCCCGCGGTCACTGACCAGCGGGACCCGCCTGTCAGTGTGTGCTAAAAATTGGAAAAAGGGGACTTTTTATTCCTCTGCCCAGGGTTCGAACTCGCGTGCGCGACGTAGGGGATGGATCGGTGTTGGTAACCAGGGGGCCTGTGAGTGTTTGTTGTCAGGTTAAGCGAAGGACTAGTTTTCAATCTGTCTAACAACCACCAAAACCTGACGAACTGAACGACACCGGAGACAGACGCTCGCGGCGGACTGAAACCGGACGCCGGCGGCGACCACGGGCTGCGCGCTACGCGTGTGAGGGTGCGTGTTGGTGCGGAAAAGTGTGGCAGACTCATTTTTGTGCCTAGCTGCAAAGGAGGGAGGCCACGTCCTCGTGTCCATGCTCAGCCATGGCGATGCCTGACGGACACTGGCGGTGCCGTGGACGAAAACGACGAAGGCCGCACGGATTAGCGACGGGGAGAGGGGGAAACGGAGGCAAAGCTCACGTAGGGTTCATCGGCGTAGTGGTTTGGCCCATGGAGAGCTCCGGGGCCGCGAATGTCGCCAGGATCGGAGGCGGGGGACCGCCGACCGTGGGGAAGAAGGGGGGCGGCGTCGTCGTTCCGGAGGCTCCCGGGACGATTCCATCGGTCGTGGAGGTCGAGGACGCCCTGGCGCAACCCCTGGGACCATCTGCTGGCCTTCGACGGCAATGCCGAGCCGGGGCAGCGGCGGGGTGCTCTCCGGTGGTGTTCCTCGGTGGAAGGAACGAGAGAGGGAAAGAGAGGTGGAGAGAAGAGGTGGAGGCGGCGGCGGATGGAGAGGGAGGAGTGGGGGATCTAGGGTTCCAGGAGGGGGTCGAGCTAGCTAAAAGGGAGAGGGGGGAGTGGTTGAGGTGGGGGCAGCCATGGCTGGCTCTCTCTGCCTCGCTGTAAAGCGAGGAAGACGACAGAGAGAGGAGGTGGACTGGGCTGGAAGGGAGAAAGGAGATGGGCCAGGTAAGTGGGCTTCGGCCCAGGAGGGTTTTTCTTTCCTTCTATGAAATTTTTATTTCTTTTGTTTCTTCTCTTTTGTTTTTGCATCTAAAACAAAATAGAAAATAATTTGTATAAAGAAACTTTATAAAATAGTTTTTTTTTTGTTTTAGATAGGCAATTTAATAAATTAGTTTTTATAATATTTGCAAAATATTTGAATTACCCATTTTAATTAATTTGAACAGCATTTGAAATTACTTGTGGGAATTGAATTAAAAGGGGGTTAAAGTTTAAATGAAATAAATAAAAATGAAATGACAAAAGCATGATGATATGATGGCATGAAGATGCACAAAGGAAAAACATAAAAAGCTAAAAATTGGGATAAATCCCGGGGCGTTACAATCGACACCACTAACAAGGGATCGCGTCCCGCGATCCACCTGAGATCACAAGAAGAGAGGGGTAACTACCGGGTCTTCAGGCTTCGTGATGAACTTATTGACACCACTAACAAGGGATTGTTGCTCCACCTCGAAAATCTCGACACCACTAACAAGAAGTTATGACTCCACCTTGAACTTCTCGACACCACTAACAAAAGAGTTGCTCCGTCGACGATGATTCCCAAAGATCGAACCTAATAGGATAAAAGGCAAGAGATCGTCCACCCACACGTAGGATCCTAAAACTTTGAAAGTTTGGATAAGATAAGAGACTCCAAAACAAACAAGATAAGAGGAGAAAAGAATTGAGGTAAGGAGTAAAAAGAAACCTATTGAGATCTTTTCAATATATTTTTTTGTCAAATAGTTTTGACACTCTAAAAACAACGACCGTTAGCGAGGTTATCCTACAGGCTTTTGCGGACGCGCTGCTTCGATAACCAATCGTATCGAAACAACAAGGAGATCGAAACCAAGGATCTGATACCACTTTGTGACGCCCTAAAATCGGTACTATGTAGATTTAAGCGATCCCGCCGAAATCCGCATAATAACGATTCTGGGTCGCCCACCAGACATAATGTGCACACCGAAACATGCGCATTATGTGGGTGGAATTGTGATAACATTACAACAGTTCCGATACATCCACAAATACAACAGAAGATATATAATATACAACACGACTCGAACGAGTCAAGATACAAATGATACAACACAAAGATTCAAATGACAGCGGAAGAAAAATAGTATCTGACTATGGATAAGATACAATTTGGACTAACAGTCCTGAAGATAACATGGCGCCATATCCCTGCCCAGCCAAGCCGGAGGGATTCCCAAGCTAACATCGTCAGACTTCAAAACTATTGACTACACATAAAGCACAACCCAAAAGAGGGTCAGGGCACTCCCTGGCAAGCAAAACCGACTTGCCCACTTTCTACACCATCTCCCAAAATATAGGGTAGGTGGACTTAGCGGCAGCAACACTAGCAACCTAGAGAGACACGCTATAACTTCCGTCTAATCAGAAAGGGATAAGAGAGCGCATAAGTAACCAGCTACTACTAACACCAAACATAACCCATTCTCGGATTAACCCCCTCAACCAAGTATGAGGAAGCAATTCGGGAAACTCACACGTTAAACAGTTTTAGTTACCATTTATTGTGAAAGTAATTCTAAATTACTAGTCAGGTTAATAAACAATGATTAGGTGTAAGTTGTCTAGATCTTGTTAGCCAGCATCATCACCAAAACTTCCATAACCGTGGACACGGCTCATCGATAAGATAATACCCTGCAGGGGTGCACTACTGGACCCATACTCGCATAATCAACCCAATCAAAAACATTAGGGCCTCTCAAGCCAACTCTTTTCCTTCACCGCAACAAGTCCAGGAGCCACGGGAGCTATGCCGGTCCCGACCAAAAGGGTGCGGACTCCCAAAGGACACACCCCTCCGCACCAACAGGCCGCGCCCTATATGCATGTAACAAGGCACACCGCAAAAATAAAATACTACACTAGTATCGATGCATATGAGACAAATGGAAAACCCGAACTAGGTGCGGCTCCCGGACAAGTCGAATTTCCAGTCAAAGTCGAGGGGGGCTCCATAGGGCCTCCCACAAGTGGTTAGTGCGCTCAAAATTGGATCCGAGGACAATATCTCAGTTCCTAGGTCGACACTTAGCAGAACAAAGCACCTCGCAAGGCCTTCCGCCGGTGCCTTATCTTTTAATTATAATACCCCAATATAATACAATATTTTATTAAGGTAGAATAATCTATCAAGCTAAGCATATGAAATAAAAAACCAACTGACGACTCGCACAACCAACTCTAAGCATGAACTACGACTCGCAAGGCTAACAGATCAACATACAACAGGTGATGGGATGTGGGATAAAGTTGTATAGGCTGCAGGATAAATATGTGATGGGATCGCAATAAAGAATCGTAAACTAGGGTAGCAGAGATCAACGCCAGGAATGAAAGACAATTATAGGTAAACAAGCAAACTTTGCTTGCCTGGAATCCCGCATGGAAGCAGATCTTGTCGTTGCTCACACATCTCAACGTCTTAACCGCGAAGAAGCGACAAACACTAGAAAGCATAAAAGATGCATTTCATAACTACGGCAAAAGAACCAGCATGATCATACGAGAAAGATGCATCACATGGCAAGATACAAAACAATGTATTTAATCCAAATTAAGCGGGAAAGCAATGCCGACAATTAATATTTAGGTGCAAGTTATTTATTTACTCAACAATATTAAATGTTGGTTAACATGGTATTACTTGGCATGGGTGATCTAATTAAATTAAATGGAATAGGGTGTTATATATTTATTACCCCACACATTCCATATTTAATTATTTAGTTGTAATTAACAAATTACACTAAGCAATTAAAACAACAGATGCAAAATGGCATACAAATGGCATATTAATACTCATTGCATTTTTCTGATAAAAATACATATAAAGATTATTTAATTTGGATTTATAAAAGTTATTAACATATTAAGTTTCTGGACTAAACTGCAAAAAGCAGGGACCTATTCGTGATGGAAATATAATTTCTGGGGACTTAGATGGAGAAACCAGAGAGCAGGGGGCTCTGTGTAAAAATTCCTGGCGCTAGTGACTTTTCTCACCGAGTGGACACTACCTAGGGACGCTGACGCACGGGCCCAGGGTGCCACGCAGGTGGGTGTGTGCAGTGTAGGCTCCCGCGGTCACTGACCAGCGGGACCCGCCTATCAGTGTGCGCTAAAAATTGGAAAAAGGGGGGCTTTTTATTCCTCTGCTCAGGGTTCGAACTCGCGCGCGCAACGTAGGGGATGGATCGGTGCTGGTAACCAGGGGGCCTGTGAGTTTGTTGTTAGGTTAAGCGAAGGACTAGTTTTCAATCTGTCTAACAACCACCAAAACCTGACGAACTGAACGACAACGGAGACAGACGCTCGCGGCGGACTGAAACCGGATGCCGGCAGCGACCACGTGCTGCGCGCTACGCGTGCGAGGGTGCGTGCTGGTGCGGAAAAGTGTGGCAGACTCATTTCTGTGCCTAGCTACAAAGGAGGGAGGCCATGTCCTCGTGTCCATGCTCGGCCATGGCGATGCCTGACGGACACCAGCGGTGCCGTGGACGAAAACGACGAAGGACGCACGGATTAGCGACGGGGAGAGGGGGAAAGGGAGGGAAAGCTCACGTAGGGTTCGTCGGCGTAGTTGTTGGGCGCGGGGAGAGCTCTGGGGCCGCGAATGTCCCCGGGATCGGAGGCGGGGGACCGCCGGACGCGGGGAAGAAGGGGGGTGATGTCATCGTTTTGGAGGCTCCCGGGACGATTCCGTCGGTCGAGGACGCCCTGGCGCAACCCCTGGGACCATCTGCTGGCCTTCGACGGCAATGGCGAGCCGGGGCAGCGGCGGGGTGCTCTCCGGTGGTGTTCCTCGGTGGAAGGAACGAGAGAGGGAAAGAGAGGTGGAGAGAAGAGGGGGAGGTGGCGGCGGATGGAGAGGGAGGAGTGGGGGATCTAGGGTTCCAGGAGGGGGTCGAGCTTGTTGGATTTGCCCCTATACGCCGAGTACTTTCCGACGTAGACGACGACGAGTTTTCGACGAGACGTGCGTACTCCAATCCGCTGCGCTACACGTGCGTGCAAACCAAGCTCTCTGATCAGTACGGTCGATCGATTTCAGCTAGTATTACTCAGACACACACGGAAACAACGATTTGGTGACCAGAGGCTCGTATTGAGCCTTGCTCTTCTTTTTCTTTTCTTGCACAATCTGGTGAAGATTACAGGGGCTTCTACATGTATATATAGGAGCACACTTGATCAACTAAACGTAGTAGGAGTAGGAGTAGGAGAACTAATCCCAATACTACTTGGATTCTGATCCGTATACAACTCGTATACCTTCCATAGTGCTTACTTCCAACATTCACCCCCCTAAGCACGACCTTCACTTCGTCCTGGGTCCCAGATACGCCAGTCACTTCGCGTAGATGTTACCTTCGATAGTACTTTCGACGCTTCAGGCTCCATCATCGACATTACTTTCGTCGTTCCTTGAGAATTCCATGACATCGACATTGCTTTTGTCGACTCATCTACATTCCGGCGGCGATCATCCTTTTTGTCGACCTCTTCAAACATCATCTTTGCTTCGTTGCTTCTGAAGCAATCTTCTGTGTACTTCATCGACTTCATCTCCGGAATAATCACCTTGAACAAATGTAGTCGCGCAAAATGCATATCACCTTCATCTTGTCGCTCTTCTGCCAGCGGCGTTGGCCTTTCTTGAGGCAAACACTCCATCGTATTTGCGTCTTCTTTCTTTGATTTACCACAGTTCCTTTCTTGATAGCTTTCTAGCGGTACATGTTGACGTGGGGCTACCTTGCGGGTATCCCACGATGGGGCTACCTGGGCCGCGCCAAGGATGGAAAGGCTCGCAGAAGGCCCACTCGGGGTATCTCATATCCTAGTCCAACTCGGTTAGGACTTGTAACCTACCGTATCTGTACCAACCACCCGAGACCTGGCTGCCTATAAAGCCAGGAGGGTTGCCCGTCCTAGAGGACAGGCGCAGAACCACAAACCCTAGCGAGATCGCAATCTCGCCATTGTAATCGCTACTCGCATCAATAACCAGACAAGCAGGAGTAGGGTGTTATCCTCCGGGAGCCTGAACCTGGGTAAACCTCGCTTGTCAGCCGTCGTGATCACCTTGCACTCTCCTCTCTCCCCATCAATCAACCCGGGGTGCACAACCCTGGGACTTGCCGAGTTAGCACCTCGTCAATTGGCGCCGTCTGTGGGAAGTTCAAACAAGTGCTAGGATCATGGTCACGCCGGCTCCATCCGCAATGAAGATCGGCGCACCCGCCATCAGGGAGTCGATCCAATTCGGCTCCTTCGAGTACGTCATCCACTCGCCAGCTCATCAATCGGTGTACGCCAATCTGGACAAAGGTATACACATCACCTTCGGCTCCATATTCTGTTGCATCGATAGTCGTGGCATGCTCAGGTCTACGACTACCACGTTACGCGCGGCGGCGTCATCAAAATCACCGACCACCGCGTCCGCTGGACCCGCGAAGATCGCATCTGCCGCACCCGCGGAGATCGCAACCGCTGGACCCGCAGAGATCGCATCTGCCGAACCCGCGAAGATCGCATCTGTCGCACCCGCAGAGGTCGCGCCAGTTGCACCCGCGAAGAGGACATCTACAACGACAATGTCGGCAACGACCGCGCGAATCGAGTCCGCTACGCCAACCTCGGTCGTGCGGTCGATCAAGTCAAGATCCACCCCCACCGTCGCACCCGTGCGACCAACCAGGGGCCCGCGTCCGACAACCATGTCACGCGCTCCCCCGTCTTCATGGAGATCCCAGGTCTACCCCAAGCCACTCGCACTCGCCCCGTCGAGTGCGGGCAC
The DNA here is from genome assembly GCA_026929855.1 of Poa annua. NCBI lineage: Eukaryota > Viridiplantae > Streptophyta > Magnoliopsida > Poales > Poaceae > Poa > Poa annua. The sequence goes on from CM049426.1 coordinate 103,286,154, forward strand.
ATGGACAATCGCGAAGAGACGCGACAGCGGGTGCGCCGCGCGCCACGTTGCGGCAATTTTCGACCCCGAGCAAGAAGCGGGTGACATAAGTAGCAGCGGCAGCACCAACTCTCCAATCCATGCCTACCCCAGGCAGGTCTTCATGGCCGGCACAGCGCCGCATGACGACGAAGACGAACCCGCATACCCACTGGAGGTGGACATGTCGGACCAGACGAAGCTTGTCATCACGCGTGATATGGCGATCCAAGCAATGAAGCATGTGGACGAGGGCACGTTCCCGCCACCCAACGCACATCGAGACGATCACCTGGCGGTCCAGTACTTGCTACGCAAGGAAGGCGAACGAATTCGCGCCGAAAAGGCCGAACTTCTCAGGCGCAAGAGGGACGCGGATGCGTCGAGTGCCAGGCGAGCTGCTCTCTCCTTCACATCCTCCACAGAGGTGAATCAGGGAGCACGGCGAACCAGAGCCCGTATCCCCCACATGGGAGAAGCTGATCGACAAGGCTCACCCGCAACCTCGACTCGTCCTTCGTCACCGAAGACGAGAATGGGATACCCGTCCCGAAGACAGCGAATGCTGCCCTGATATCAGTCGAGACATACCTCCGGCTCACGCAGCCACCGGAGGGTGACGCGCGCTCCCTCCTCCACAAGCAACAAATTGCCTCCATAAGGGCAATCGAAGAAGCTCTAGCGGCCAAGGGGCCAGGTAATCAAGCTCACGAACCAACGACGTCGGGCATCCCGGCGGCGCAGCGACAGCCAATCAAGGACCTCCGTGACGTCCTGACGCAGAAGACGGTGGACCGCAATCGCAAGGAACGTTCGGCTAGCGTGGCACACGCAAACGACCACGCCGACCGCGATTTCGAGCCGTGTGGCGCAGCATGTTTCTCCTTCAACATCCGCGACACCCGCATGCCTAAAGGCTTCAAGTTGACGGCGGGCACACCAAAATACGACGGGAAGCAAGACCCAAAGCTATGGCTCGAGGACTACCTCATCGCTTGCACCTGCCAAGGCGGAACGTCGACTACAGCCATGCAGTACATCCAGCTCATGCTGACAGACTCGGCACGCGGGTGGCTCACAAGCCAACCCAAAGACTCTTTCCGAACATGGGAGGAATTCCAAGATAACTTCATCAAGAGTTTTTCAGGAACATTCGCCAGGCCAACGACCTACATCGAGTTGCAGGCCTGCAAGCAAGGGAAGGACGAGTCGCTCCGATATTACATCCAGAGGTGGACGCTCCTCCGCAATACCATGGAACCCGTATCAGAGGACAGGGTGATGGACGCCTTCATGCATGGCGTTGCTCGCCGCGACCTCCGGGAAGAGTTTGGTAGGCTCCAGCCGAAGACCACAATAGAGTTAATGAAGACAGCCAACCAATGGGCTGAAGGAGAGGACTACGTCCGCGAAACCTCTCCCAAAAAGGAAGGCGAAACAAGCAACTGGCGCGAGTCACGTCAGAAGAGGAAGGCACGTTACACGCACGACTCAATCGAGTTAGTAGCGGCGGGTTATGAAACCCCCCGCGAGGTCAAGCGTGAGGGCAGCAGACAGCACGAGCAAAGTCGACAGCCAAGCTCGAGTCAGTACAACCGTGGCGGCAGCAGCATCGACCACAGCGATGGAAGTCAGAAGCGCGAGTGGAAGCGCCCGTTAACCCCGGCAGAGGAACTGATGCAACCATGTAAGCATCACTCGTTCCGCAACCCGGCAACAGGAAAGTGGGGTTCAAACCACCTATTAAAAGATTGCCGCAAAGCAAGGAAGATCTACCATGCCATGCAACAAATCATCGCCCCGGTGCAGGCCATTCAAGCGGCACCACAACTAGCCATCCAGGCAGCACCCGCAAACAACAATCAAGTGCAGGCGGCAGGAGCGTTCCCCCAGCCGCAGCAGCAGCAACTAGGTCCATCGGCAGCAGCCGACGCGTACCCAGCCGCACGAGGACAGTTGAACATGATCCAGAAGGGACCCCCGTCGAACAGGAGGCAGAAAATCATCACACGCCAAGTACTTCAAGCCATCAACAGCCCGCGCGCGGTACCAGACTACCTGCGCGGGTCGGAGACACCAATCACATTTTCCAGGGCAGATCACCCAGCGGAGGTAGTCCGACCAGGGCACGCCGCACTCGTGATTGAGGCTTTGATTGGCGACTACAGCCTGAAGAAGGTGTTCCTGGACGGGGGCAGCGGCATCAACATCATATTCGCCGACACCCTCAGGCGAATGAACAGGTCGACAGAGAAATTGCCGGAATCGGAGACCACCTTCCACGGCATAGTACCAGGGCAAGCAATCACGCCCATGGGAACAATCACACTCGACGTCATCCTCGGTACACCCGAACACTTCAGAAAGGAGTCGATAGACTTCGAGGTCGTCGACTGGAAGTCACAATACCATTCCATCCTAGGACGCCCAAGCTTTGCCAGGTTCATGGCGGTACCCCACTACGCCTACCTGATGATAAAGCTACCCGGGCCAAAAGGAGTAATCACCGTCCGCGGCGACTTTGGGCTCTCCAACAGCTGCGACCGCGAGTTTGCCAAGATCTCCGAGTCCTTCGGCGTCGAAGAGCGGTTCAAAGCCATATCAGCCGACAACGACAAGACCGTCTTCCCGGCTCGCAAGAAGCCTGCCAAAGACGCATCGTTCAACACGAATGACGACACCTTCACCCACCAGGTCCATCCGACTGACAGCGGAAAGACAGTCAAGGTCTCATTAAGCCTGACACCCGTATAGGAAAGCGCGCTCGTCGAGTTCCTACGTGAGAACTGGAAAATCTTCGCATGGCAACCTTCTGACATGCCGGGGATACCCAGGGAACTCGCCGAGCACTCTCTGAAAGTACACAAGGACGCAAGGCCTGTCAAGCAATCCATGCGACGCTTCTCGGGGCCCAAACGAGACGCTATCACCATGGAAGTCGACAGATTATTGCACGCCAAGTTCATCCGAGAGATCAAGGACTCGGACTGTGTCGCTAACCCGGTTCTAGTTGAGAAAAAGAAGACGAAGAAACTACGCATGTGCGTGGACTTCACCGCAGTCAATAAATGCTGCCCCAAAGACCACTTCCCGCTCCCGCGGATAGACCAGATCATCGACTCGACTGCAGGTTGCGAACGCCTATCTTTTCTGGATGCCTACTCAGGTTACCAGCAGATCAGGCTGAAGGTCGAGGACGAAGAGAAGACAGCTTTCATCACACCCGACGGCGTTTTCTGCTACCAGACGATGCCGTTCGGGTTAAAGAACGCAGGTGCCACGTACCAGCGGACAATGCAAGCATGCCTCAAGGGGCTAATCGGGCAGATCGTCCAAGTCTACGTGGACGATATCGTCGTCACTACCCGAAAGGAGGATACCCTAGTCGACGATCTACGCAAGGTCTTCGCCGCACTGGACGTATACCAGATCAAACTCAATCCAGAGAAGTGCGTGTTCGGCGTGCCAGCCGGAGAGCTACTAGGGTACCTTGTATCCGCAAGAGGAATCGAAGCAAATCCCGAGAAGGTGCAGAACATACTCACAATGCCAGCACCAACGAAGCTCAGGGAGGTGCAACGATTAGCCGGCCGAGTCGCAGCTCTTAGCCGGTTCGTTAGTAAGTTGGGAGAAAAGGCCTTACCCTTCTACCAACTGATGAAGAAGTCAGACAAGTTCGAGTGGACGCAAGAGGCGCAGGACGCATTCGACCATCTCAAGAAGACACTGACAACCTCTCCGGTCCTCGTGGCACCACTGGAAAACGAGCCGCTCTACCTGTACGTCTCAGCAACAAACAGGGTGGTGAGCACGGTGCTCGTAGTCGAACGCGAAGAGGAAGGGCACAGCCACCCGGTGCAGAGGCCCGTCTACTACCTTAGCGAGGTGCTCACCTTGTCCAAGCAGAATTACCCGCATTACCAGAAACTGGCATACGGAGTCTTCATGACCTCCAGAAAGGTCGTCCACTACTTCTCCGAGCACCCGATCACGGTGGTAAGCTCCTCCGGACTAGCAGACATCCTCACAAATCAGCGCGCGACAGGACGAGTCGCCAAGTGGGTTGTCGAACTAGGACCATGGGGGCTGAAGTATGCTCACCCGAAGTCCATCAAGGCCCAAGTCCTCCCAGAGTTCACCACTGAGTGGATAGAAGCCCAGCTACCGAACATCCCCAACTTGTCCAACGCATGGACAATGTACTTTGATGGCTCCAAGAAATTCAAGTCAGCCGGGGCAGGAGTCGTGCTCATTTCCCCCAAAGGCGACAAGCTCAAGTATGTCTTGCAGATGGACTTCCCGAAGCCGTCCAACAACGAAGCCGAATACGAAGCCCTGATCCACGGCATGCGGATGGCCAAGAACTGCGGCGCCACGCACCTCATGATCTACGGCGACTCCTACCTGGTGGTACAGCAAACCATGAAGTCCTGCGACGCCATCGCTGACAACATGATCGCCTACAGAGACCTCTACAATCAGATGGAAGGAAACTTTGACGGCTGCGAGCTACGCCACGTCGGCCGTGAAAGCAACGAGGAAGCCGACGCCCTAGCTAACATGGGCTCGGACAGGGTGCCAGTCCCACCCGGCGTCTTCCTCGAGTGCATCACACAAAGATCCATCAAGACTCAGAGTACAACAAGCACTGCAACCACAAAAGGCGATGTCAACCGGCCAAGCCAGGACAAGGTCCCCATGGAAGTCATGCTAGTCGAAGCCACATGGACAGGACCATACCTGGCATACATACTGCATCAGAAGCTGCCAGCTGACCCAGTCGAAGCAAAGCGCATCATCAGACGCTCCAAAAGTTTCACCGTCATCAACGGGGAACTCTACAAAAGAAGCATATCAGGAATCCTGCAAAGGTGCATACATCCAGTCGACGGTCAAGCCATCCTACTCGACATTCACGCGGGTACATGCGGACATCACGCAAGCAGCCGGGCACTGGTGGCCAAGGCGCTACGAGCCGGATTCTATTGGCTCACAGCCATGCAGGACGCCGAGGAGCTGGTGAAGAAGTGCACAGGGTGCCAGGAATTTGCTAACAAGCCGCACGCCCCAGCATCGGAGCTCAAAACAATACCACTAGCCTGGCCCTTTGCCCAATGGGGCCTGGACATGGTGGGCCCGTTGAAGAAATCCTCACCCGCGTCCACAGCGGTTAACTTCATCAGGTCAATCATCTTCAGGTTTGGAGTACCTAACGGGATCATCACCGACAACGGCTCGAACTTCACAGCCGAGGAATTCAAAGACTTCTGCTCAGAGCAGGGGATCAAGCTCAACTACGCGTCGGTCTCGCACCCGCAGTCCAACGGACAAGTAGAGAAGGCCAATGGCTTAGTCTGCAACGGCATCAAGAAGCGACTGCGCGTACCCCTAAAACGCGCAGCGGGCGCATGGGTGGAAGAACTGCCGTCAGTCCTCTGGAGTCTGCGAACAACGCCGAATAGATCCACCCAGTACACGCCATTCTTCATGGTGTACGGTGCAGAAGCGGTCCTCCCCTGCGACATCAAGTTTGACGCACCAAGAGTAGTCGCCTACGACGAGTCAGAAGCAGAGGAAGCACTCGAAGACAGCAGAGACGCCCTGGACGAAGCACGCGACATCGCCCTAGCACGATCAGCCGTGTATCAGCAGGACCTGCGTAATTATCATACTCGGAGGCTGCGACCAAGAGCGTTCGCGGCAGGCGACCTGGTTCTTCGACTCAAGCAAAAGAAGGTGCACAAGCTCGCTTCCCCATGGGAGGGCCCGTACATCATAACAGAAGCAATAGGCAATGGAGCATACCGCCTAAAGGACTCGAAGACAGGAGCGGACTGCAGCAACCCGTGGAATGTAGCACAACTCCGCCGGTTCTACGCCTAGTTCAAAGCAAGCATTGTACAAGAAAGTCAACGCGGCAGGTTTCAGACGCACTCTTTTCCTTACCAGGGTACCTGCGGGGACTGGAGGGTTTTTAATGAGGTGGCCTGTTCGCAAGAATCAATAAAGTGATTTGAAGAAAATCGGTCTCCTCTTTCCCGTCACTCAAGAAGCTCAAAAATCCTAGGCCGCCACTCGATCCACTCGGGGGTTGGCCACACAGGTTGAAATAATAGCTTAGGCCGCTACCCGAACCACTCGGGGGCTGCGCCATACAAGCACGCCAGAAATCCTAGGTCGCCACCCGAACTACTCGGGGGCTGCGCCATACAGGTTGAAATAAAAGCTTAGGCCGCCACCCAACTTGCTCGGGGGCTGCGCCACACAAGCACAGAATCAAAAATCCTAGGCCGCCACTCGACCGACTCGGGGGCTGCGCCATACAGGTCAAGTCCAAAATCCTAAGGCGCCACCCGCAACCCACGGGGCTGCGCCACACAGGTCACACTTGCAATCCTAGGCTACCACTCGACTTACTCGGGGGCTACGCCAAACAGGACTCTGAAAAATCCTCGGCCGCCACTCGAACCCACTCGGGGGCTGCGCTGCACAGGTCAAGTTCCAAATCCTAGGTCACCACCTGACATACTCGGGGGCTGCGCCAAACAGGTAACACTTGCAATCCTAGGCCGTCACTCGACCTACTCGGGGACTGCGCCAGACAGGAATTATTCAAAACCCTAGGCCACCTCTTGAACGACTCGGGGGCTGCGCCGTACAGGTCAAGTTACAAATCCTAAGTCGCCACCTAATAAAGTCAGAGGCCGCGGCATACAGGTAACACTTGAAAAACCTAGGCCGCTGCTTAGCACACTCGGCAGATGCGCCACACAGGTCGCAAATCGAATCAGGCACCCTCACTTTCGAGTAAACAGATCAATTCTCATTACTCAAAAAAGTACTATAATTTGTTACATTGTATTTACACAAGCATACTTGCCCTCTATGGCTAACCCTGTGCATCAGGCGACAGCTACTCTAAACTGCAGGTTTAGCCTTTGGCGCATCGAGAGGACCTACAAGCCGCTCGCTCAAGTCCTGGACTTGCCGGATAATCCGGCGCGCAGCCGGCAAGGTCTCGTCGAAGTCGTCGTCACCTGGCAGGCCTTCAAGCACCCGCTCAAGCGGAAGATGTGGCCGGTGCATCCGAACGTACGCCAGCGCCGCGTTCGCACCAGCCACAAGCTGAGCGTCGACAACCTCCTTCAGCCCTTCGCCATCGCGGAACCTCTCCAGCAAGGCAGGCAACCCGTTCGGCTGCGCATTATGCGGGAAGTACACGCGGTTGACGTGCCAAAGTGTCTTCCGGTAGCTCTCCAGAAGAGAGGCAGCGCGCCACGTACGATCAAGCATGGTGGCAAGGACGCGCCCCCTCGACTTGTTCACCCAGAACTGGCGAGCTTCATAGGAGTCGCCAGACGCCTCTCGAGTGACTCGCTCTTCGACGCGAGTCCGCTCGGCCTCCCAATCGGGATTAACATCTGCACACACGAACTGCAATTCAGAACGAGAAGGGCAAACAAGGGGGAAGGCAGCCGCCAACTTGATACATACCCTGCAACTGCCGACTGATCAGGTCCATCTCTCCAAGTAAAAAATCTTCACGACGTGAGAACTCCGCCGTGGGATGCGACTGGGAGCGCTGCAACAGCCGCTCCGTATTCTTCAGGGTCGCCTCAAGCTCCACCACCTTGTTCTTCAAATAGGTGATTACCCGCTGGTCATTTGCACTGCGCGGAGGAGCCGGCGCCGCCCGACGACGGCGAGCACCCGAAGAGGAAGCCGCGCCACTCGGCTCGGCCAAGGAAGAAGGTGGAGCATCATCGCGCATGGCACTCTGTCAGGAATACGCAGAGTCAATACAGAAATGCGACTGCCAAACACAGTTCAACTCAGAAGACAGAAAAGTCAGCAAAATCAACAGTGAAGAGCAAAAGACCCGACAGGGCAATATTCATTACAAACATGAAGTTCAAAATACAGGCCACAGCGACTGCCACATCCCTACAACTACGCCTATTCTAAGGCCGCGGACTGCGACCGGGAACGGCCCTTCCGAGCAGCCGCCTCAGTCGCCTTAGCAAGGGCCCTCTCGAAGAGTGCCACAAGCTGCGCAGCCAACTGCGAGGCGCGCTCCTTCACGCCACTTAGCGACGCGGTCCGGCCATCGGGTTTGCGGGGAAAACCGCTGACGACCTTCTCGAAATCACCTGGAACTTGGTGGCCTAACAGGAGCTGGAAGGTGAGCTCGGAGCCGCGTACCGTCTGCGACCGCGTGAAGTCGGCGATGGTGGTCGCGTCCCCAAACGGCGCAGCCAGAGCGTCCACGGTTGCCGGCGGCGGGTTGCCCGGGAAAATGCTCTGATGCACTACGGCCAGAGCTCCGGTCGACTTCTCCAACGCGGCGGAAGACTTCTTCAGGGCATCCGAGGCGTAGGCGCAAACCCGGTCGAAGAAGCCAACCGCGGTCGCCAAGTCGACCGTGTCACTCGACGCGTCTTCGGGAGGAGCTCCACCGCAAGTCTCTGCGCCGAAATTCAATGTCAGGACAAGAAAAGGGACGAAGACTAAGTAAGCGTCAAGCCGACACTCACCCCCAAGAACAGCGGCGAGTGAAAGGAGACGACCGATCTGAGTCTTCTCCTGGGCGGCCCGCGCCAGCTCCCGCTCTCGAGACTCACGAAGAGCCTTCTCAAGCTCGTCCACTCGGCAAGTAGCCTGGTCCAGCGAGGAACGCAGTTGGTCCCTCTCCTTCTCCAGGCGAACATAAGCCGCGGCTGCATCTAGCTGCTGGCGATAGTATGGCTGAGCACAAAAAAAAGAGCACGGTGTCAATAAAGTTGCGGGCGACTATACTAGTCACCCACACCTTCGGGGGCTACTCCCATCGGGAGCGCTGATCGCGCACCCGATGAGAAATCAGAAATACAAGAAAAACAAGAGAAGACTTACGTGGTCCAGGAGCTCAAGGTCCTCGGCAGCCGAAGGAGGAGCCCGGCTAGTCGAGGCCAGGCCGGCGGCCTCAGCATGCACCTTCTCCACAACAACAGGCGTCTCCAGCCCAGTCGAAGGGCCAGAAGTAAGCTCCGTGTCCCGAAGGGGGGAGCCGATGTTGTCAGAGCGATGGCTGCAGCAAAATCAAGAACACAAGTCAACTAAACGGCGAACCTGCAAAGTACTACTCGAAGAACATCTTGCAAAGAAACTAACCTGGGGGTGCTGGCGTCGTCAAAGCTCGACAGAGAAGGCGAAGGCATCCGCTGCGAACGACAGAGGCGCTGCAGAGCTGACTGGAGGAACGTTGAGAGGTTCCTCCCAGCCACCCGAATATTGCGCACCCGGGGACGTCGCCACGGTCTCCTCCTCAGCAACATCCGCACCCCTGGCAGGCGACGACGCGGTGGCAGACTCGCCGCGACTCGGAAGCTTCCGCTTCTTCTTCGCGGGTTCCACCACTTCGTCTTCCTCCTCCACCTCATCACGGGGAGAATGTGCGGAAGGGATTTCTTCGTCCTCGCCCTCCTCCTCGACGAACTTCGATTCATCGTCGGGTCCGTTCTCAGGGAGGGGAGGATAGCTGATGAACTGATCCCGACCCTAAAGCAAAGTAGACGTAAGTCGAATCAAAATGCAAAGTAGACTCAAGTCGAAGAAGTACAAAAAGAGAGCAAGATCAGACTCACCTCAGGAACGGGTTTCGCGGCCCCGTAAGGAGCAATGGGGCACTTGACGTTGCAGGCGTCCGCGGCTCGAAGGTTGGTGATGGACCTGACGTTGGCCTCCACCTCCTCGTCATCCAGCGGCTTGGCGCTAACGCCCTCGGCGGCCCACATCGGGTGGGGCCGGGCGCTGAGTGGCTGCACCCGAAGGCGGAAGAAGGTGGCCATCAGAAAGACGCCACCCGCTTCACGCCCAAGGTTCTGGGTCAGCTCGTGCAGCAGGGTCAGCAGGGGCCGCACAACCTCCTTCTCCACGGCAGATAGCGGGTGCGCCCAGGCGCCAGTCTTCCGCAGTCCGCGCTTGCCGTCGAATGCGTCCAGTCCGTCTCCGTTCGACTGGACGTAGAACCATCTCCGGCGCCACCCTTGGACGGAGTCCGACTTCTTCATCTGGAAGTACGCGGTATCACCGCGCACCTGGATTCCGAAGCCGCCCACTGGGAAGGTCAGCCCACTCTTCCCCACGTTCTTGCGAACGAGGAAGAGCGACTTCCACAGGCCCCAGTGGGGCGCGACGCCCAGGAAACACTCGCATAACACGATAAAGCCCGCGATGCTCAAGACGCCATTGGGGGTCAGATCATGGATCTGAACCCCATAGGCGTACAGGAGCCCGCGCACAAAATCGTGCATGGGGAACCCGAAGCCACGCGGAATGAAGTCCGCGAAGCAAACGCGCTCCCCATCGCGGGGAGTGGGAAACGCTTCTTTGCCAGGGACTCGTACCTGGACTTCGTCCGCAGGTGGCAGCAGGCCTTGCGCGCGGAGCAGCTCGACATCGGTCTTCTTCGTCGACGACCTCTGCCAATCGCCCTCGGGCTTCTTCATCACCCCGGCGTCGTCGGCGGCGGCGGAGGAGGAGCCAGCAGCGCCCTTCGGCTTGCCCATTGCCTAAGTCGCAGGGTGCGTGGACAGATTGCTTTGAGCTTGGAGCGGCGGCGGCAATGGCAGAGCGCAAGAGGAGAGGGAAGGCAAGAATCGTTTGGAGCAGATGACATACCAAAGGACGAGGCGCAGTACTTATTCCTCGCGGATCGGCATCTCAACCGTCCATCAAGCAGGAGCTCCGAGCGAGACCATCCGGCCGTCCACGTGTCGCACGGAGAAACCAATCGTCGCCGCCAACTTCCTCCACTACGCACGAGAACCGAGGCGTCGTCATCGTACCGCGCAAATTTCGCGCCCACTTCGGAGACGTGACAACTGTGGACGTGGTCAGCTCTGACAGCGGGACCCACCACGTCACGTCCCATCGGGCGCAGAGGCGTGCAGCACAACCGTCATCAGTGACGTCACCAAGCCAACGGCTACGAAATTAACCGAAGAAACTCGAAAGATTCATTCGAGTGGTAAGCTTCACAGCTGAAACCAAAAAGGTAAGATCAGACAGTGATCCGAGCACCCGAAGTAACCTTTCGGGTGGCAACACAGTAAGTTCAAGCAGCCGAATCCATCCAACAAGTAAGCCAAAGCAGGCCGAATAGAAGCAAGCTTCACAGGGAGAAGTCAAAGTAATTCGACTGCACAGATTACTCCCATCGGGAGCGGCTGGTTCGACTGAAGAAATTCGAGTTTAAGCTCAAGATCAAGCAATCCAATGGCGCGTCCAGGAAGAAGGAGTCCTTTGTCCGACTCTGAGACTCGATCAAGCACTCGGGGGCTACTGACGTGGGGCTACCTTGCGGGTAGCCCACGATGGGGCTACCTGGGCCGCGCCAAGGATGGAAAGGCTCGCAGAAGGCCCACTCGGGGTATCTCATATCCTAGTCCAACTCGGTTAGGACTTGTAACCTACCGTATCTGTACCAACCACCCGAGACCTGGCTGCCTATAAAGCCAGGAGGGTTGCCCGTCCTAGAGGACAGGCGCAGAACCACAAACCCTAGCGAGATCGCAATCTCACCATTGTAATCGCTACTCGCATCAATAACCAGACAAGCAGGAGTAGGGTGTTATCCTCCGGGAGCCTGAACCTGGGTAAACCTCGCTTGTCAGCCGTCGTGATCACCTTGCACTCTCCTCTCTCCCCATCAATCAACCCGGGGTGCACAACCCTGGGACTTGCCGAGTTAGCACCTCGTCACATGTACTCCCTGTTGCGTTCCCTGCATGTCGTCTTCTATACTGGGTGCCCCTTGAACTTCCTCTGACCGTAGCTCCTCATGTGGTGAACCTCCTCCTTGGTCATCAGCTGGACTCGCTTTGTCCCCTTCTCCTTTTTCTGGACTGCCTCCGGGCATGCTGCTTATTTCTTCCATAACGATAGGTTTTCCCCATGACGCAACAGTGCGCCTCACCCTACCCTGCGACACCATGATGCGCCGCACTTCATGGACTTCTGACGCCATGTACGTCTTCTCTTCTTTTTTCTGTGACGCGGCACTACGTCGCATATCATGGACTTCTGGCACCATGTATGCCTTCACTTCTTTTTCCTTCGACGTGACACTACGCCGCTCATCATAGACTTCTGGCGCCATGTACGCCTTCATACCAGTACTATCGGCATGAGTTCTTGAATCACCTCCCGTGTCAGTAGCATCGACACGAGTTAGTGGAACTTGAATGCAAACTTTCTCTTCCACAAGCGTGTCAGTTTCTTTAGCCACCGCTTGAAGAACTGGATCATCCCCGTCCATCAGTTCACACATCAGGTGCATCGGACTATCGTCTTCTTCCTGGGCCAAGAGAGCCCTCTGCTTCGATGATTTTCGGCAATCAGACTTGAAGTGCCCGAGTTCTCGGCAGTTATGACACCTTACTTTCTTTATGTCAAACTTCCTCCTCGGCGGAGTATCCTCCTCCTCCTCTTCTTCATCGTCGTCCTCTTGCTCATCATCATCTTGCTCATCATTATCCTGCTCAGTGATGTACTTTTTCGCTGGGTGTTGCTTATCCTTCCTTTTCTCTCGCTCTTTAGCAAGTCGAGCCTCAAGATCAGCATGAGAATATAAAATTTCTCACCATTGTCCTTGGACTCTTTCCTTCCCTTCTGATTCTCTTCGTGTGTCCTCAATCTTCCAATCGCTTCAGGCACCGTCATCTTTGTGACATCGCTGAACTGCTCGATCGTCCCAATTATATTCGTGAATTCGTCGGTGACTGATGAAAACAGCTTCTCGACGATATTTGTATCCGTGATGGCTCCTCCAAGAGATTTAATCTCACTTGCCAAGTTCGTTAGCTTCTCGGAATACTCAGCGATTGTTTCCCCTTTGGACATCTCTAACTTGTTAAGCTGCCTCTTAAGCACTTGTGCACGGGCACGCTTCACCTTATCTTCGCCAACTCGCATCTCCCGTATTGCTTCCCACGCTTCCCTCGCCGTCTCGTAATTGGCAAGAGTCATCACCATGGAATCTGGTACGGACTGCGAGAGAGCAGCCATGGCACCATCGTCAACCTCGTCCTCCACCGCGCCATCGCCTTCTATAGCCTTCCAGACATGGAGGTTTCGGAGAATGAATTTCATCTTTGTGGCCCAAACCACATAATTTGTGTCGGTCAGCATTGGATACTGAATCGGCACATAACTTGTTCTTGACATCATCATGAGCGTCTTGCCGCTACCTTGGGACGTCACCGGCGCCTGCTTCGCCGCAGCCGCTGCCTTCTCCTTCTTCGTTTCCTCGTCGTCGCTTGACCTGGCTCTGATACCACTTGTTGGATTTGCCCCTATACGCCGAGTACTTTCCGACGTAGACGACGACGAGTTTTCGACGAGACGTGCGTACTCCAATCCGCTGTGCTACACGTGTGTGCAAACCAAGCTCTCCGATCAGTACGGTCGATCGATTTCAGCTAGTATTACTCAGACACACACGTAAACAACGATTTGGTGACCAGAGGCTCGTATTGAGCCTTGCTCTTCTTTTTCTTTTCTTGCACAATCTGGTTATGATTACAGGGGCTTCTACATGTATATATAGGAGCACACTTGATCAACTAAACGTAGTAGGAGTAGGAGTAGGAGAACTAATCCCAATACTACTTGGATTCTGATCCGTATACAACTCGTATACCTTCCATAGTGCTTACTTCCAACAGAGCTAGCTAAAAGGGAGAGGGGGGAGTGGTTGAGATGGGGGCAGCCATGGCTGGCTCTCTCTACCTCGCTGTAAAGCGAGTAAGACGACAGAGAGAGGAGGTGGACTAGGCTGGAAGGGAGAAAGGAGATGGGCCAGGTAAGTGGGCTTCGGCCCAGTAGGGTTTTTCTTTCCTTCTCTGAAATTTTTATTTCTTTTGTTTTTGCATTTAAAACAAAATAGAAAATAATTTGAATAAAGAAACTTTATAAATAGTTTTTGTTTTTGTTTTAGATAGGCAATTTAATAAATTAGTTTTTATAATATTTGCAAAATATTTGAATTACCCATTTTAATTAATTTGAAAAGCATTTGAAATTACTTGTGGGAATTGAATTAAAAGGGGGTTTAAGTTTAAATGAATAAATAAAAATGAAATGACAAAAGCATGATTATATGATGACATGAAGATGCACAAAAGAAAAACATAAAAAGCTAAAAATTGGGATAAATCCCGGGGCGTTACAATGCACCCCCACTAGTTCCATTGGAGAGCTTTCATATATTTATAGCTCCATGTGCATCTGTTGTATGGCAATCACTACTCCTTGCATAGTTTCGATTGTATGACTTTCTCTTGTCTAATGATCTTCTACAGCTTTGTGGCCTTTCTTCTGTTCGCCTTCCAAACCTCCGTTAACATTCTCTTAGCCATAACGTCCTGGTGCCGGGAACCAATGTTGAACGCTTGCTTGTTTCTTTTGAACAAATAATATATTTACCTTCTACGTGCATATTGCTATTACTTGACTTGATCCTTTCATTAAGTTGTCATGTTTGTTGGAAGCATTAGATGGTTATATTGTTCTGCTTGAAGCTTAAACCATCTTTAATATCTACTTTGCACAGTTGATTGCTATCTAGTACTATATCATTCAAAGCTTTGCTTGCTTCACCTTCTTGTTTATTCATTACTCGTTTGATATCAATATAAACTATAGCCCTTATTCATTTGATATCAGTTTACATGCCTTACATTATTATATGATCAAGATTGTGTTTAAGCATGTGACTTCAGAAATTATTCTTCTTTTATCGTTCTTGCCTACTCGGGACGAGTAGAACTAAGCTTGGGGATGTTGATACGTCTTGTAACGCCCCGGGATTTATCCCAATTTAGTTTTTGTTTGTTTTTTTCTTTTGCATCATCATATCATCATACCATCATGCATTTGTCACTTCATTTAATTTTTTGCATTTAAATTTTAAATCACACAATTTGAATTCAAATACATTTCAAATTAATTAAAATGTGTATTTTAAATATTTTGCAAATATTATAAAAACTAGTTTATTAAATTGCCCATTTTGAACTAAAACTATTTTGTAAAGTTTCTTTATTTAAATTCTTTTCTATTTTTGCTTAAAATACAAAAACAGAAAATAATTAAACCAAAAATAAAAGTTCAGAGAAGAAAAACCTTACCTGGCCGAAGCCCACCTGGCCATCTTCCCTCTCCCTCTTAGGCCAGCCCACTCTCCCTCATCCCCTTCCTTCGTACGGAGAGCAGATGGGCACCTCGCTTTACAGCGAGGCAGCCATGGCGCCCCACCACGTGCTCCCCCTCCTCCCCTTCTTAACCGGCCCCCTCCTTTGCCCGAACCCTAACCCTACCCCCACTCCTCCCTCTCCATCCGCCGCCGCCACCCCTTTCTCTGTTTCTTCTCCATCGGAGCTACCGAACCACCTCTCCGTAGCTCACCCCCCTCCGTTGCCGTCGAAGCTCCGAGGAGGAGACCCGGAGCAGCGCCACCCCGCCGGCGAGCTCCTCCCCCGAGCAATTGGACGCGGAGCCCGTCTCTGCGACGAGCTCGTCCCCGACTCCGGCGACCTCCGCCTCCGATTTCCGGCCACCACAACTTCCCCGACAAGAACGGCTACACCGACGACCCCACGGTGAGCCACCGGTCCGGTTCCCGCTCTCCTTTTCTCAAATCCGAGGCGCATCCAACGAATTCGTCCATGTTCATCTCCGGTTCCGCCATGGTCGGGCGGGCCGAGCTCCTGGTCTGGCTCGTTGTTGCCCCTGTTGTCCCTCACGAGCACACCGCCACAGCGCACCCGATCAGATCCTCCAGCACCGCGTCCGCACCATGTTTCTCGCCGCGCATGACCAGGATCGTTGCTGCTCCATTCGTCGTACTCGTCGTCCTGTTCCACCCGCACAAAAAGCCTGAAGATTTCCCTGTTATGGTTCAGTTAAACATCGCTGGGTCACCTCATAAGCTATTTCTTCGCTAGGTACATCACCAACACAGTCCGGTCGTAGTGGCTAGCGCAGCCGCCTCGTTCGCTCGCCGCGCGCGCGCGAGTTCGACCGCCGGCCCCCGTGGATTAAAAGTCCATTTTTCCGTTTTTTTGGCACACTGACAACAGTGGCCCACCGGTCAGCGACCGTGGCGCCACACACACACACGCGCCCACGCCAACATGGCGTTTGGACCCACTGGTCAGCCTCTCGTGCAAGTTCACCTTCAGTGAGAAAAGTCCAGAGGGACTGGAATTTGCACTCAGACCCCCTGCGGTCTCTGTTTTCTGCACAGAGCCTCCCCAGTACTGTTCCCTCACAGATAGGTCCCTGTATTTTACAGAAGAACCCTAAAACTAAATTGTTAATAAATTTTAATCTATAACTCTAAATAAAATAATCTTTATATGTTTATTTATCAGAAAAATGCAATGAATATTAATATGCCATTTGTATGTCTTTTTGCATCTGTTATTTTAATTACTTAGTGTAATTTGTTAATTGCAACTAAATAATTAAATATGGATTGTGTTGGGCTTTATTTAATTATTGCCCTATTCCATTTAATTTATTTAGAGCACCCATGCCATGTGTTACCATGTTAACCAACATTTAATATTGCTGGTAAATAAATAACTTGCACCTAAATATTAATTTCCGGGGCTGCTTTCTCGTTTAATTTGGATTACCTGCATTGTATTGCATCTTGCCATGCCATGCATCATTCTCGTTGATCATGCTGAATCTTTTGCCGTAGTTGTAAAATGCATCTTTTACGCTTTCCAGTGTTTGTTGCTTCTTCGCGGATACGACGTTGAGATGTGTGAGCAATGACAAGATCTGCTTCCATACGGGATTCCAGGCAAGCAAAATTTTCTTGTTTACCTATACATTGTCTTTCATTCCTGCCGTTGATCTCTGCTACCCTAGTACTCGATTCTTTATTGCGATCCCATCACATGTTTATCCTGCAGCCTATATAGCTTTATCCCCACATCCCATCGCCTATTAAATGTTTATCTGTTAGCCTTGCGAGTCGTAGCGCATGCTTAGAGTTGGTTGTGCGTGTCCTCTGTTGGTCGTTTATTTCATATGCTTAGCTTGATAGATTATTCTACCTTAATAAAATGTTGTATTATATTTGTGGTATTATAATTAAATGATAAGGCACCGGCGGAAGGCCTTGCGAGGTGCTTTGTTCTGCTAAGTGTTGACCTAGGAACTGAGATTTTGTCCTCGGATCCAATTTTGAGCGCACTAACCACTTGTGGGAGGCCCAATGGAGCCCCCCTCGACTTTGACTGGAACTTCGACTTGTCCGGGAGCTCCACCTAGTTCGGGTTTTCCATTTGCCTCATATGCATCAATACTAGTGTAGTATTTTTACTTTGGCGGTGTGCCTTGTTACATGCATATAGGGCGCGGCCTGTTGGTGCGGAGGGGTGTGTCCTGCGGGAGTCCGCACCCTTTTGGCCGGGACCAGCATAGCTCCCGTGGCTCCTGGACTTGTTGCGGTGAAGGAAAAGAGTTGGGTTGAAATGCCCTAATGTTTTTGACTGGGTTGATCATGCGAGTATGGGTCCAGTAGTGCACCCCTGCAGGGTATAATCTTATCGATGAGCCGTGTCCACGGTTATGGACGTTTTGGTGATGATGCTGGCTAATAAGATCTAGACAACTTACACCTAATCATTGTTAAATAACCTGATTAGTAATATAGAATTACTTTCACAATAAATGGTAACTAAAATTGTTCAACGTGTGAGTTTCCCGAATTGCTTCCTCATATTTGGTTGAGGGGGTTAATTCGAGAATGGGTTATGTTTGGTGTTAGTAGTAGTTGGTTATTTTATGCGCTCTCTTATCCCTCTCTAATTAGACGGAAGTTGTAGCGTGTCTCTTTAGGTTGCTAGTGATGCTGCCGCTAAGTCCACCTCCCCTATATTTTGGGAGATGGTGTAGAAATTAGGCAAGTTGGTTTTGCTTGCCAGGGAGTGCCCTGACCTTTTTTGGGTTATGCTTTATGTGCAGTCAACAGGTTGAAGTGAGACGACGTTAGCTTGGGAATCCCTCCGGCTTGGCTGGGCAGGGATATGGCGATATTGCTTATTTTCAGGACTCTTAGTCCAATTTGCATCTTATCCGTAGTCGGATACCATTTTTGCTTCCGCTGTCATTTTGAATCTTTGTATTGTAACATTTGTATCTTGACTCGTTTGAGTCGTTGTTGTATTTATATTTTCTGTTGTATTTGTGGATGTATCGGAGCTGTTGTAATGTTATCACAATTCCACCCACATAATGCGCATGTTTCGGCGTGCACATTATGTCTGGTGGGCGACCTAAAATCGTTATTATGCGGATTTCGGCGCGAACGCTTAAATCTACATAGTACCGATTTTCGGGCGTCACACGTCTCCAACGGACCCATAAGTTCTTATGTTCCATGCAATGTTATATCATATTCTAACATTTTTATATGCATTTTTATAGTTTAATGCATTTTCTAGGACTAACCTATTAACAAGATGCCACAGTGCCAGTTCTCTGTTTTCTGTTGTTTTTGGTTTCAGAAATGTACTTAGTGAAATATCCGCCAAATTGGAAATAAATCAACCAGGAATTATTTTTGGCATATTTGCGTCGCGAGGAACCGAAGACGAGATGAAGAAGGGCCGCGAGAAGGCCACACCACCTGCTGGCGCAGGCCCCATCCTGGCCGCGCAAAGAGGTGATGTGGCGCCCTCGGGCGCCCATCGACCTAGGTCTTTCACCCATAAATACCTCCCTGACCTAAAAACTTGATACGGTTAATCAGTTTTTTCTCCACGGGTCCCGAGCCGCCGCCGTCTTCCACACCAATTCGGGGGAGATCAAAACTGCTCCCCGGCACCCTGTTGGGAGGGGGAATCGTCCCTGGAGGCCTCTACGTCGCCATGACCGCCTCCGGACTGATGCGTGAGTCGTCTACCTTGGACTACGGGTCCATAGCAGTAGCTAGATGGTTGTCTTCTCCTCTTGTGATATCATGTTTAGATCTTGTGAGCTGCCTATCATGATCAAGATCATCTTGATGTAATTCTCCATGTTGTGTTTGCTTGGATCCGATGAATATTGAGTACTAAAGTTATTGCTTCATAATATTTCATGTGTGTGCTATTTAATGATCTTGCATGCTCTCCGTTACTTGTGTGTGCTTTGGCCAAGTAGATGCTCGTAACTCCAAGAGTGGGTATTTATGCTCGATAGTGGGTTCATGTCTCTATTAAATCTGGGGCAGTGACAGAAAGCTCTAAGGTTGTAGATGTACTGTTGCTAATAGGGATAAAACAGTAGTACTTTGTCTAATGATGATGTTACTTACTTACTTTACACACAATGCTTAAAGCGATAATCTGTTGCATTCAACTTAATACTGAAAGGGGTGCGGACGCTAACCGGAAGGTGGATTTTTAGTCATAGATGCGGTTGGAACGGTCTATGTATATTGTTGTAATGCCCGAATGAATTTCACACTAGACACCATATTATTAGTATATGCATTGGGTTGCTCATCATTATTCTGTCAATTGCCTAGTTGTAATTTGCTTACCATGCATGGATGAATGTTATTTTTTATGGAGAGACACCACTAGTGAACTGTGGACCCCGGTCCTTCTCATTAATCTTATAAAACCTCAACTGCAAACTTGTTACTTTCTGCAAACATACACTCTTTATTTCACACATACGTTTAATCCTTTGTTACAGCAAGCTGGTGAGATTGAAAACCTCACTGTTAAGTTGGGGCAAAGTATCTCGATTGTTTGTGTGCAGGCTCCACGTTCGCTGCTGACGCTGGTATTGCACCGTGTCAACGTCGCCGCCAACAACTTCGGGTGAACATTCATCTCCTACTAGTTCGATAACCTTGGTTTCATAACATAGGGAAACTTGCTGCTGCACTACTTCATACCTTCCTCTTGTGGTCTCCCAACAACACACCCACCGTGTGCATCACCCGTCTTCTTCGTCAGTACAGTACTGCGGGATGCTCGGGAATAGTACACAATGCAGCAGAAGCTCCTCCTTGCGCTCCTCATCGCCTCAAGGAAGCTGCGACACTACTTCTAGGGCCACCCCATCACGGTGGTCTACTCATTTTCCCTGGAGCAGATCCTGCGCAACCCTAACGCCACAGATCGTGTCGTGGGATGGAACATAGAGCTACAGCCATTTAACTTGCGCTTTCATACCACAAGAGTCATCAAAGGAAGAGCGCTGGTAGACTTTGTCGCCGAATGAACTGACCCAACCCGTGAAGAGCCTCTAGGAGAAGAGCCAGAGCCCTCGGGCGAAAAGATGCCCAGCCACTGGACCATGAAGTTTGACGGAGCCTGCGCCTGCCGCAATGGTGGGGCTGGCGTCGTCTTGATCTCGCCCAAGGGCGACAAGCTCTACTACACGGTCCAGCTGTGCTTCGTAATCGACAAGATCTCCAATAACATCGCTGAGTACGATGGCCTGCTCACCGGCCTACGGGCCTCCATCGCTCTAGGCGTCAAGCACCTGCTCATCAAAGTCGATTCCCAGCTGCTCGTCAACTTCTCTAACAAGAGCTACACGCCTAAGGACGACCACATGGCCGCATACCTTGAAGAGGTCTGCGAGCTTGAGAAGCACTTCAGGGGCATGGAGCTTATGCACATCCCGAGGAAGGAAAACCAAGAGGGTGATGACATCGCCAAGCGTGCATCAAGGAGGCAAGCTCAGCAGCCAGGCGTCTTTAAAGAGAGACACGTCAAGGCATCCATAAAGCAGCCTCAAGAGGCCATAGCCGCAAGCACAGACGAAGCGCTCCCACCACCTCCTGCGACTGGGGCTCCCGATTGCGGCCCCTACACAGGGGAGCGTGTAACACCCCGGCCCACCCCTGGACCGAGCCTATCACGCCTGGCAGCTCTCTATGATCTCTAGACTGGCCCCGTAGATCAACACTACTCTTTTCTGCGCACTTTGTCCTCACTCGTGCGTACCCGGGAAGGACTTCCCGGTCGGTCACCCATCCTTGGAGTACTCCAGGCCAAGCACGCTTAACCTCGGAGTTCTTTTCAGATGAGCTTCCGAAAAAGAAGTTGCAACTTGTTGATATGAGTATTCTATCAAATACTATTAAGACCTGAGCCAGGATCTCACATCTGAGCCAGGATCTCACATCCTTCCCCCCTTAGAAGACCGACGCCCTCGTCGGTCAGCCCCTAGTCCAGGAACTCCCCCCCTTGGCACCCGTCCATGCGTCCAGTGCCGGCACATATCACATGTCCGCCCACTAACCCGCACACGCCCGAGTAACCGCGAGGGTCGGCTCTGATACCAATTGTAACACCCCGGTCCACCCCTGGACCGAGCCTATCACGCCTGGCAGCTCTCTAGGATCTCTAGACTGGCCCCGCAGATCAACACTAGTCTTTTCTGCGCACTTTGTCCTCACTCGTGCGCACCCGGGAAGGACTTCCCGGTCGGTCACCCATCCTTGGAGTACTCCAGGCCAAGCACGCTTAACCTCGGAGTTCTTTCCAGATGAGCTTCCGGAAAAGAAGTTGCAACTTGTTGATATGAGTATTCTATCAATCCTATTAAGCCCTGAGCCAGGATCTCACATCTAAGCCAGGATCTCACATCCTTCCCCCCTTACAAGACCGACGCCCTCGTCGGTCAGCCCCCAGTCCAGGAACTCCCCCCCTTGGCACCCGTCCATGCGTCCAGTGCCGGCACATATCACATGTCCGCCCACTAACCCGCACACGCCCGAGTAACCGCGAGGGTCGGCTCTGATACCAATTGTAACACCCCGACCCACCCCTGGACCGAGCCTATCACGCCTGGCAGCTCTCTAGGATCTCTAGACTGGCCCCGTAGATCAACACTAGTCTTTTCTGCGCACTTTGTCCTCACTCGTGCGCACCCGGGAAGGACTTCCCGGTCGGTCACCCATCCTTGGAGTACTCCAGGCCAAGCACGCTTAACCTCGGAGTTCTTTCCAGATGAGCTTCCGGAAAAGAAGTTGCAACTTGTTGATATGAGTATTCTATCAATCCTATTAAGCCCTGAGCCAGGATCTCACATCTGAGACAGGATCTCACAGAGCGCTTGTTGCTCACAGCGGTGCATCAAGAAGCAGGATGGATTGACGAGCTCAAGGACTACCTCGTCAAGGGAATCCTCCCCGAGGAAGATGTCGAAGCAGAGCGAATCGCTCGTAAGGCGAAATCCGACTACATCCTCGAGGGAGATCTCTACCGCAAGCGCCCGAATGGCATCGCGCTCAAATGTGTCCCTCCTGAAAAAGGAAAAAGGTTGATCAAAGACATCCACAGTGGGAAATGCGGCCACCATTCATGCGCCCGCACCCTCGCAGGAAAAGTCTTCAGGAGCGGCTTTTACTGGCCACAAGCACTTCAAGATGCAGTCAACATCGTCCAAGCGTGCGAGGCCAGCCAGTTCCACGCCAAGCAAATCCATCAGCCGGCGCTGGGGCTGCATACCATCCCGCTCTCCTGGCCTTTCGCGGCCTGGGGGCTGGATATCTTGGGACCATTCCCCAAGTCTCAAGAGGGCTATCGTACCTCTTCGTGGCCATCGACAAGTTCACTAAGTGTCCCGAGGTTGAAGCGACACGCACAATCCCATCAGGCGCAGTGTGACGTCCTAAAATCGGTACTATGTAGATTTAAGTGATCGCCCCAAAATCCACACAATAACGATTTTAGGTCGCCCACCAGTGGTTAGTGCGCTCAAAATTGGATCCGAGGGGGGCTCCATAGGGCCTCCCACAAGTGGTTAGTGCGCTCAAAATTGGATCCGAGGACAAAATCTCAGTTCCTAGGTCGACACTGAGCAGAACAAAGCACCTCGCAAGGCCTTCCGCCTGGTGCCTTATCTTTTAATTATAGATCCCAATATCAGACAGCAGTTTATTATAGTAGAACAATATATCATACTACGCAGATGAAACATAAGACCAAAAGACGACTCGCACAATCAACTCTAAGCATGCGCTACGACTCGCAAGGCCAACAGATAAACATTCAACGGGTATTAGGTTGTGGGGATAAAGATGTATGGGCTGCTGGATAAACATGTGATGGGATCGTGATAAAGAATCGAATACTAGGGTAGCAGAGATCAACGGCCGGAATGAAAGACAATGTATAGGTAAACAAGCAAACTTTGCTTGCCTGGAATCCCGCATGGAAGCAGATCTTGTCGTTGCTCACACATCTCAACGTCATATCCGCGAAGAAGCAACAAACACTGGAAAGCATAAAAGATGCATCTTATAACTACGGCAAAGATCCAGCATGATCATGGAAGAATGATGCATGACATGGCAAGATGCATTGCGAGATGCACTTAATCCAAATTAAGCGGAACCGGGATTCCGACAATTAATATTTAGGTGCAAGTTATTTATTTACCGGCAATATTAAATGTTTGTTAGCATGGCAACACATGGCATGGTGATCTAATCAAATTAAATGGAACGGGGCAATACATATGGTGATTTGCCCCACACATTCCATATTTATTATTTAGTTGATTTGCTACACCCGTAAACCCAAGAGATGCAACAATGCAATTATGATGCGATATGCACAAGATAGATGACATTTAATAAAATAGGTAGGGTTAGGGTTTGGGTTCGTACGCCGGATCGGGTGAACTAGGGTTCGAAACCGACGTCTTCGGTCCGTAGAGGAAGTAGTTGCCGTCGGGGAAGTAGCCGTCGCGAAACCAGGGCATCGTCGTTTGTCGGTGTCGTGGAAGGGGGCGGGAAGTAGTCGTACTCGGTCATCACCGTTGACGGGCGTGGGCACGTAGGAGCACGGCAACGGACACCGGAAGGAAAGCGCGCACAGGCGGGCACCGCGACACGAACATGGGCAGTCGCGACAAGGCGGCACCGGAAGAAGCACTCACACGCGCATGTAGCAACACCTCGAAGGGTGGATACCTCGGACAAAAAATGCGACGCCGGGGTCTTGCGGACATTTCACCGAACACTTTGCGGGCGGCGGAAGCGGGACGCCACCGGACGGAGACGGAGTGCACGCGGCCGGAAGAGGAAGCGGGAACGCGTGCATGCGGGAGGCGGCGGCGCGAAGCGGCACGGCGGCGAGCGGCGGCGCGGCTACGCGGCGCGGGAGGCGTAGGTGGCCGGACGGAAGGAGCGCGGCGGCGTGGAGGTGTGTGGTGGAGCAGGGGCACGAGGCGCGCGGCGGGGAGGCGGCACGCGCGGACAGCGCGGCGCGGGCGACAGCCGGAGAGAGGCGGCACGGGGGGCGGAGCTCGGGCCGGTCAGAGGAGCAGGGGGCAGCGAGCGGCGGGAGGAGGAGCGCGGGGTGCGGCTCACGGCGGCGGCTCGGGGACGCGGCGGGCGCGCGGGCGGCGCGGGGCGCGCACGGGCGGCAGCCGGCGGAGAGAGGGTGGCCGGAGCAGTTGAGGCGGGGCACGGCGCGGCGGCGGGCGCGCGGCGAAGGCGCAGGGGCCAGCGTGGGCGTGGGGAGCGGGCGGCACGGGGCGGGCGGGCGGCGCGCGGCGAGCTGGCTGCGGCCGGTGGCGCGGGCGCGGCACTGGCATGCGCAGGCGCTGGCGGCGCGGGGCGCTGGGCGGCGGCCGGAAGGAGCAGGGCGCGGCGGGAGGTTGGTGCGCTCAAGCTCGGTGGAGCTCGGGGCTGGGAGGAGAAGCAAACTCCCGTGCGGTGCGGGAGAGAAAGGAAGGAAAGAGGAGAGAAAAAAGGAAAGAAAAGAAGAAGAAAGGAAGGAAAGAAAGGAAAAAAGAAAAGAAGAGAAAAAGGAAGGGGAAAAAAGAAAGAAAGATAGGTGGGAGGACTTTTGTAAAATTCCAGAAAAATAGAGGAGGGTGGCTGCAACATTCCAGTGGGGTGGATTACTTTTCTAGGGGGAAACCCTAGGGTTTGGGGTTAGATGAGCTTGGGCTTTTATTTCTCACCCATTTAATCTTTTCTGTTTTATATTTTTAAAACAAAAACGAACAGGAATTTGAATACGAAACCTTTACAAAATATTTTTAGTTTTGAATAGACAATTTAATAAACTAGTTTTTAACATTTTTAAAAGATTTGAAAATAACACATTTTTTAATTAATTTGAAATGCATTTGAATTTAATCGAGGGAATTTGATTTAAATGCAACGAATTAAATTAATGAGATGCAATGCGATGTCATGTTGATGAAAAAGAAAACACACACAACTAAAAATGGGGATAAATCCCGGGGCGTTACACGCAGCGATGAAGTTCATCAGAGACCTGGTATGCCGCTTCAGAGTGCCTAATCGCATAATCACCGACAACGGCTCGCAATTCACAAGTGGCATCTTCAGGGCTTACTGCGGAAAACTGGGCATCAAGCGCTGCTTCGCCTCGGTGGCTCATCCACAGAGCAATGGCCAAGCCGAGCGAGCAAACGCAGAAGTCCTCTGGGGCTTAAACACCAGAACCTTCAACATCCCCAAGGGCCACGTCAAGGGCTGGATCAACGAGCTCCCTTAGGTGCTCTGGTCCATCCGCACAACGCCGCCAAAGCCCACGGGAGAAACACCGTTTGCCCTCGCCTATGGAGCCGAAGCAGTTCTCCCCCACAGAGATCAAGCATGGATCCCCACGGATCCTTGCCTTCAAAGAGGACGAGCAAGAGGACCTCCACAACGACGACTTGCTGCTTCTCGAGTGACTACGCCGCCGTGCTGCCCTCCGGGCGGAAAAATACTAGCAGGACCTGCGACGCTACCATAGCCGACATGTGCGCTCGCGCATCCTGAAGGCAGGCGATCTCGTCCTCAGGCGAATCCTCTCCAGGGAAGGCCTCCACAAGCTCCAATGTGGGAAGGTCCCTACAGGGTCTCTGATACGTCTCCAACGTATCCATAATTTTTTGTGTTCCATGCTATGTTATATCATGTTATTACATGTTCTATATATATATAGTTTTATGCATTTTCTAGGACTAACCTATTAACAAAATGGCACAGTGCCAATTCCCTGTTTTCTGTTGTTTTTGGTTTCAAAAAAGCTCTTAAGGAAATATCCGCCAAATTGGAAACGAGACAACCAGTATTTATTTTTGGAATATTTGCAACCAAAAGAACCAAAGACAAGACGAATACGGGCCCCGAGGGGCCCACATCGCCTGCTGGTGCGGCTCCCAAGCCTGCACAGGTCCCGAGTCACCGCCGTCGCCGTCACCACTTCGGGAGAGATCAGAACTGCTCCCTGAAACCCTGTCGGGAGGGGGAATCGTCCCTGGAGGCTTCCACGTCGCCATGACCGCCTCCGGACTGATGCGTGGGTAGTCTACCTTGTACTACGGGTCCATAGCAGTAGCTAGATGGTTGTATTCTCCTCTTGTGCTATCATGTTTAGATCTCGTGAGCTGCATATCATGATCAAGATCATCTTTATGTAATTCTCCATGTTGTGTTTGCTGGGATCCGATGAATATTGAGTACAAAAGTTATTGCTTCATAATATATCATGTGTGTGCTATTTAATGATCTTGCATGCTCTCTGTTACTTGTGTATGCTCTGGCCAAGTAGATGCTTGTAACTCCAAGAGGGGGTATTTATGCTCGATAGTAGGTTCATGTCTCTATTTAATCTGCGGCAGTGACAAAAAGCTCTAAGGTTGTAGATGTGTTGTTTCTACTAGGGATAAAACAGTAGTACTTTGTCTAAGGATGATGTTACTTACTTACTTTACACACAGTGCTTAAGGCGATAATCTGTTGCATGCAACTTAATACTAAAAGGGGTGCAGACGCTAACCGGAAGGTGGATTATTAGTCATAGATGCGGTTGGAATGGTCTATGTATATTGTTGTAATGCCCGAATGAATCTCATACTAGACACCATATCATTAGTATATGAATTGGGTTACTCGTCATTATTCTGTCAATTGCCAAGCTATAATGTGTTTACCACGCATGGATGAATGTTATTATTATTTATGGAGAGACACCACTAGTGAACTGTGGACCCCGGTCCTTCTCATTAATCTGATAAAACCACAACTGAAACCTGTTACTTTCTGCAAACATCACTCTTTCTTCCACACATACGTTTAATCCTTTGTTACAGC
Organism: Poa annua; assembly: GCA_026929855.1. Classification (NCBI taxonomy): domain Eukaryota; kingdom Viridiplantae; phylum Streptophyta; class Magnoliopsida; order Poales; family Poaceae; genus Poa; species Poa annua. The sequence continues at coordinate 103,313,305 of CM049426.1, forward strand.
AAACCGGTGAGATTGACAACCTCACTTTTAAGTTGGGGCAAAGTATCTTGATTGTTTGTGTGCAGGCTCCACGTCAACCACCAGGAAGCATTTTTCTGGCGCCTTGACACCTCAAGGGAAACCTTCATCTCCTACTGGTTCGATAGCCTTGGTTTCAAACTGACGGAAACTTGTTGTTGCACTACTTCACACCTTCCTCTTGGGGTCTCCTAACAACACACCCACCGTGTCCATCAAGCATTTTTCTAGCGCCGTTGCCGGGGATTTGAAGATTTACTGCGAGGGGAGTTTTCGCGCTTACAATCTTTTTATTTTGTTATTGTCTTTCTTAGTTTATTTTTATTACTGTTTTTTTTTCTTAATATCAGAAAAATACAAAAAAATAGTTACTTGCATTACTTTTCTTATTTCGGTTTGCTATTTTATTTTCAGTTTGGTTGCTTTGTTTATTTTGGTTTGCAATTTCTTTTCCTTTAATTTTGCTATTTCGGTTTGTCTATTAAATTGCTAAAATGAGTTCCGCTTAAAATACTAAGTTGTGTGACTTTACAAGCACCAACAGTAATGATTTTATAAGCACACCTATTGCTCACCTGCATCTAAAGCTGAGTTCTTTGAAATTAAACCTCCTTCATTGAATCTTGTTATGAGAGAGCAATTCTCTGGTGTTAGTTCTGATGATGCTGCTGCCCATCTAAATAACTTTGATGAATTATGTGAAATGCAAAAATATAAAGATATAGATGGTGATATTATAAAACTGAAATTATTTCCTTTCTCTTTGAGAGGAAGAGCTAAAGAATGGTTGCTTTCACTGCCTAGGAATAGTATTGATTCATGGATTAAATGCAAAGATGCTTTCACTGGAAAATACTATCCTCCTGCTAAGATTTTTTCTCTAAGAAGTAGCATCATGAATATTAAACAACTTGATAATGAACATGTTGCTCAATCTTGGGAAAGAATGAAATCTTTGATAAAGAAATGCCCAACCCATGCACTGACTGCTTGGATGATCATCCAAACCTTTTATGCAGGACTGAATTTTTCTTCAAGAAACTTATTGGATTTAGCTGCGGGAGGTACCTTTATGTACATCACTTTGGGGGCTGCAACATAACTCTTTGATGATATGATGGTATATTATTCTGAATGGCATACGGAGAGGACACCTCAAGATAAGAAGGTAAATTATGTTGAAGAAACTTCCTCCTTGAGTGAAAACATTGACATAATTATGTCTATGCTTGCTAGTGGTAAATCCCATATTGATCCTAATAATGTTCATTTAGCTTCTTTAGTTGCACAAGAAGAGCATGTTGATGTAAACTTTATTAAAAGCAACAATTTTAACAACAATGCCTATAGGAACAACTATGGTAACAACAACTATAAGCCCTATCCTCCTAATAATGGACACTCTCATGGAAATTCTTATGGTAATTCTTATAACAACTATAGGACTACCACCTCTGAACTTGAAACCATGCTAAAAGATTTTATTACTACACAAACTTTGTTTAATAAAACGGTTGAGGAAAAGTTTGGGAAAATTGATATTCTTGCGTCTAAAGTTGATATTCTTGTCCTTGATGTTGATCTTTTAAAATCTTAGATCATGTCTACTGAAACTAAAGAGAATAATCCATTTGCTAAAATTAATGCCATCCAAGCTCAAATTAATGAAAATGTTAGATTGATGGCTCAATTACGTGCTTGATGGGAAAGAGAGAGAGAATTAGAGAAATAGGCTAATATTGTTAAAGTTTTTACTATTACTACCTCTGAAAATAATGATGTTTCACATGTTATTAAGCCTCCTACTATCCATGGTAACATAGTTGGTGTTGGAAATGTTTCCTCTTGTAACATCCCAACATTTTATAATGTTCAAAAATCACTAAAATTTAAAACTTTTCTTTTTATCAAAATAAAATATTAAATGCAAAAGGAAACCAACTATAAAAGACTCCAAACTTATTGAAAGAGTTTAATATTTCAAATGTCACAGTTTAAACATTTTATTATCCACTTTATTTCAAAAACCTTAAAATGTAATTTGACAAATATTTTACAAACTACAATCCATTTTATTTTAAGTAAATAGTTTACTTATAAGAAATTGATTCCAACCACTTAGCCAAATAAACATTTCATTTGCTTAAATGAATTTCATTTATTTTCAAAGCATGAAATGATTAATATATTCTATATAAGGAAATGAATTAAATCTAAAATCTTTTCCAAAGTTGATATGAAGTTTTTCAAATGATTAAGCATAATATAAAACATAATGGTGTAAAAAACATTTAGAATTAAAAATGGAATTCATTATATTTCCCATTTCCTTCAAATTAGTTATATTTTGTTCTTTAATATCATGCAAAAATAAAGAAGAATGATATCAGCAAAACAAGTTTAAATAACTAAAATTCAAACATAATTGAATATGGGTATTTCATATAATTCATTTAGCCAAAATTAAAATGAATTAAACCCTAGTTTTAAATTAAACATAAAGTGTCAATTTTACATTTAATAAATATTTCGACATTATTATTTTTGAAAAGTGTTCAAAACACTCCCACAATTGGTTTAACAGAAAGATAATAATTTTACAAATTTTTAGAAATTTGTTTGACCTCATTTGGACAATTAAATCAAAAGTTATGAATTAATTGGAAAAAAATCAGAAAAAGGAAAATTGATAACGTCACTGCTGACATCATCCATCTTCAACCTCCAGCGAGTATTTCGCACCCGAAAATCTGCCTCCGATTCCAATCCCAAATCAGAGCGAAATCTCCGCGATTTGTTTCCCGGAGCACCCCCTTATAAACTCCACCACCCCCGCAGTTTTTCCCCTCTGCCTCCTCTTCAAATCGCGCCGCCAGGTTCGAGAATTTGCTCGCCGGAGTCCGCACCATCCGCCGTCGTTTTTCTTCAACTTCCGGCGAGGTGAGCCACCCCCTCGCACCTGAGGCCCCTCCTCCTCTTTCCCTGGACCATGCGCACCCTCCAACCCCTTCCTCGCTTCGTATCTGCAGCAGTTCGTCAGGGAAGAACTCAATCGAAGCCCGCCGGCGTTTGAGAAAGACCGGCCGCGCCTCCACGCCCCTCCAGGACGCGAAGCTCGGCATCTTCACGCCCGTCGTCTTCGCGGCATCCTTCTGCGCGTCGTAGTCGCTCCGCCGCTGCAAGTAGACCACCGGAGCCTCGCCATCGTCCTCACCGAGGCCGCGCCGCCGTCTTCGTCGCCGCCGGTGACCACTGCGCCGCCACGGTATGGACCAAACTCCTAGCGCCGTCCGATCTGCTGTTAGCGGTCAGGATTAGATCTCTTAAAACGAACCGGTACGTTGTGTTCTCATCCGTTAGATCTAAAACGTGCGGATCAGATCTGATCACTTATCCAGCTCAGCGCCTAGTCATCAGCCACGTCACTGCCCAGTCAGCTGCCACGTGAGAAATGATTTTCCTATTTAAATTTAATTTGGCAGGTTTACAGAAACACCCATGCCACTTAGATCTGTCACAACTTTTTAACCACTTATCCAAATTTAACAAACTTTATATTTTTGGAAAGCCCTCGACATGTAGAATATTTTGGATCTGCCAAAATTCAAATTTGACTTAGTTTAAAATATTCAAATTTCAAATGGTGAATTTGAGTATTTTTGTCATAACTTTAAATCTGTAAATTCAAAAATTGCAAATAAAATTGTTTTAGAAACTTTAGAATATTTGTAAATTGATGCCACTGCTATAAAATATCTTTGAGTAATTTTTGAATGAATTCATAGTTATATATTTATTTTGAATAGTTTAGTATTTTCAACATAACTATTAATAGAAATATAAATTTTGATTAAATCAAATTGCTATAAATGTAATTAAATGCCCTCTGTCTATTAACACTAATTATAAAATTTTGTTATAAAAATCTAATCATAGGAAACCTTAATCTTATAATTATTCATTTTATTATATTTTCCAAAAATAGAAATTAACTAAAATTGCATTTATAAATTCATGCATATTTATAAAGAAATCACAAAAAACATTTTGATGCTTTCTTGTGAATAAAAAATTGCATTTCATGCATAACCTATTTTATTATATAATTATATTCCCCATAGGAAAACCTCTTCATTAGTTTTCTCTAAGTTAGAAATAATTTCAACTTAGCATTTTTGTGAAGTGCCACACTTAGACACTTAGTAAGTTTCAAGATGGAGCTAGAAGGCCATTGTAGGACTTAGCCAAAACAAGACTTCAGAAGTATCTTCAAGGATAAGAAGCACTTAGAAGAAAATCTAGAAGAAGTTCATGAAGGACTTAGAAGAAACCAGACTCTGGAAGCATCCCAAAGATGTCAAGCACTTGGAAGAAAAGTGAGAAGACGTTCAAGAACGCCAACCCCCTTTTTATTCTCTAAGTCTTTCTCTCTGTCTTTCTTCTCCTCTGAGACTTCATGAAGACTAAGTAAATCCAAGACCAGCCTCGAGGATACAAGAATCATCAAGTCTGAAGATTCATCAAGACTACCAAGAGCTCAATCAAGACACCATCCAGAAGGAAGTTACAAGTCTGGAGATGAAGCCTGGAGGACAACTACATCTTTCTTTCTATCTTTTCCCTCTTTTCTAATCTTGTCTTTCACATTTGACTTAAACAAATTTTGATCATGATGTTATCATCTTGAAGTTGTTGGATCCTAGCGCCATAGTGGGATGAAGCGGCCTGGAAACAAACCTTACATGTCCACGTACATGAGACATGTTCCACAATTTAAGTGGCTGGCCGGGTGTCTGTCTCTCTCACTATAGTGAATGTCCAATTTACAAAGAGTTGATAATAATTGTTGATCATCTTGAACAAATGACTTAGTATTTTCTCTAAATATTTCTACACATCAAGACTAAGCCATTAGAGGGCTTATTCAAGATGATATAAAACAAAATATTTTATTCAACTCATGACCTTAGCCCTTAGTCCTTTTGGACCAACCTATTTGCCTTGCATTAACTTAAAAGATTTTCGTGGCATGAAAAAGCATTTCTAGCCCTTGGGAATATTTTGCACATCATGCATAAACATATTTTCCTTAGAAAGTTTTATAAAACTTATTTATTCATCTAGTATGTGTTTGTATGCATTGTGGAGTTGTGCTTGATGTTGATTGTTGTATTGTTGCTTGTCTATACTGTTAGATTGAACGGAGAGTCCCGAGTATCGTTGAAAAGAGTTGTGAACAACGACAACATTCAAAGGAAAGTGGCACACCTCATAAACTTCCTATTATTTCTATATGCATTACTTAGTGTATTTTTATATGCATGTGTAGGATAGTATTGCTATGCTAAACCTGTGTAGAATTTTTATTCCTGTGTCTAGGTTCCTATGCAATACTTAGTGGAATTATTGATGCTATGCAAATGTTGTTTTGTGAAAATCTAAATTCTACTAAGTTAAGAATGAAACACCTGGGTGGTAAGTGGTTGTATGGTTTATGTTGAGTGGCTACTCAGGTCCATGTCTATGGTTCCTGGAGTATGTACACTTGTGAATGGCCACCCAGGAACAGAGGAATCTGAAGAACTCCGAGTGACGATTGCTTCCAGTGCAGCCATTGTCATATGGGCTCTGGCTTGATCAATTATGTTGCTTGGACTCTCCCCGGCTTGACAAGCAGATGTAGTGGGATGTTAGGTGGAACGGGTCAAGCCAGAGTGGGAGGGAAAATGCTTCTGAAAGATCTCGCCTCATTCTTCTCCTTTCCTATTCACAAATGGTGTGTAAAGGATAGTTTGGGTTGAATGGGTACAATGGTGAACGTGCACAACCTCTGCAGAGTGTAAAACTAAGTACTTAGCCGTGTCCCCTGTACGGACAATTTGAGCAGTTGATCACGGACGTCAACGGAGGATTCCACCATTCCAACTTCAGAAATAAAACTTGATGGGTGAACAAGGGAAGATGAGATTTATGGTTTTCATGTTATACTTGTCTTGATTTCAAGAAAAGTGTTTTTCAAAAAAAAGATAGGAAAAATTGGCTTTATGCAAATTAGCCTTGAACTCCACCAGCCAAATATGCATATAGGCTTTAGAGTTATTCCATTAAGTGTCCACCATAGTGTCACTTGCCAGACTCCATTTTTAATGGAATCTGACCCACGTTGTTGCAATATTTTTTCTTATTGCAGATTGATCAGTTGACGAGTGAGGTTTCGTTTAAAGGTTTCGAGTCTACAACCAACATGTTTTCGCCTGTGGCAACATGAAGTTGTTGGAGACCCACTGCTATTGTATTTCAGCTGTGTACTTTTCAATGCTAGCTTTATGCTATGCAACTTGTATCGAAGATTTTGTAATTCTGGATCATCGATGTAATAAAATTGACGCTTTGTTGTGATATTACATCGTAAACTGTGTGTGCAAATGATTCGATCCAGTGATTTGCACTATACACAGGTATCTGCCTTATTTAAAGTGCAGGTACGCTACACCTCTACTTCACCCAAAAATTTAAAACTGTCGAAAACTGCTGAAACTAGAGTTGATAAAAGTGCTGAAATTTTTAAAAACGTGAGAGAAAGTGGTTCGGTTTGCTTTGATCATAATAATTTTGATTTTTATAATTTTAATATCTCTGAAGTTATTAAGTTCTTGCAAAAATTGGCCAGAATTCCTAATGCTAGCTCTCTTAATTTTGCTTTTATTGTTCATATTACAAATGCTCTCATTAAAGTTAGGGAAGATAAATTACAACTTGAAGCTTCTATCCCTAGGAAGTTAGAAGATGGTTGGGAGCCCATCATGAATATGAAAGTAGATAAATTTGATTGCAATGCTTTGTGTGACCTTGGTGCAAGTATCTCTGTTATGTCTAAAAAGATCTATGATATGTTTGATTTGCCACCATTGGAACATTGTTATTTGGATGTTTTTCTTGCTGATAATGCTTTGAAGAAACCTTTGGGGAGGATCAATGATATTACTATTATGGTTAATAATAACCTGGTCCCCGTTGATTTTATTGTCTTGGACATTGAATGCAATCCATCTTGTCCAATTGTGTTGGGAAGACCCTTTCTGAGAACTGTGGGTGCAATTATTGATATGAAAGAAGGTACCATCAAGTACCAATTCCCACTAAAGAAATGTATGGAACACTTCCCAAGGAAAAGAATGAAGCTACCTTTTGATTCTATTGTTCGTTCAAATTATGGTGTTGATGCTTCATCTCTTGATAATACTTGAGTTTCACTTTGTGCCTAGCTCAAAGGCGTTAAACAAAAGCGCTTATGGGAGACAACCCACTTTTATTCATGTTATTTTAATTTGTTTTGCTTGTGTCAAGGACTTGTCCTACCTTTATCGAAATTCCTTTGTATCTTATTTTTATTGCAATTTTGTGTCAAGTTAAGACTCTAGTCGAAAGTTGATGTTAAAATGCAATTCCTTTGTTGAAACAGATTTCTGTTGTGCACCGTAAAAATTATATCAATGCACTGGAACGTCAGCAAAATCTGCCCTTTTTTGTGCATAATACTCAGATGTATACGCAACTTTCATTAGTTTGAGTTTTCTGATCTGAGCAAGTTAAGTGCCTTGAAAAAATTCGTCTTTACGGATTGTTCTGTTTTTGACAGATTCTGCCATTTTCTTTTGCAATGCCTCTTTTGCTATTTTGATTGGATCTTTTTATCCTTTTAAGTATCAGTGCCCGTAGCTAATATCCAGTAGCATTTGTAGCAACTGTGTTACTACAAATTATAATATATTTTTGTGCACTAACCCTCTAATGAACTTACTCTAAGTTTGGTGTGGAGGAAATTTTCAAGGATCAAGAGGAGAGGATGATATAATTTGATCAAGAGGATAGTAAAGACAAAGCGTGGGGATGCCCTGGTGGTTCACTCCAATATAATTTAATAAGACTCAAGCATCAAAGCTTGGGGATGCCCAAGGCACCCCCTTCTTCATCAACAAACTATCAGGTCCTTTCTAGTGAAACTATATTTTAATTCCGTCACATCTAATGTGCTTATCTTGAAGCTTCTGTTTGTTTTTAATTTTGTTTTTGTTATTTCAATTCTCTGAATAAATATGGATCCTAGCATTCTTTTGTGTGGGAGAGAGACACGCTCCGTTTTTTCATATGAATACTCGTATTCTTCGCTTATATTCGTTGAGTATTTATCTTTTGTTATCATTTGCTCTCTAGCTCTTGTTTTTCATGCATCTCTTGTTAGAGTTGTTAGATTTGTTATGTTATACTCTCATATCTCATTGTTTAATTACTGGGAGAGTTTATCTTTTAAATAAGTTGATTGGTGTTTGGTTGAGAACGGAAAATGCTAAATGTGGTAGATGGTATAACTAAATGATACATTAATCTTTTAGATCATTAAATTATGTCACTTGAATCACTGATGTTGTTTTGAGATATTAATTTGCTTAATGATAAACATGATGGTCTAGTAAAGTGGAATGATTAAATGGTTGGTCCAGAGAAACTAGAAAACTGTGTCACACTTAAATTTAAAGTTGATTGCATAATGGTATATGACTTCTTTTTGCCTAAGGCAACCGTAATGGCTTTATTTTATGCGCTACGGTCGGGGAAGCCAACGGTGACTTTGTCATTCGCCATGATCCCTCTAGGAGTAATTTTCATTATGCCTTACATGATCATATTTTTATTTGGAATCTTTTTACTCGTGAGTTCTAAAACTGCGATTTTCATGGCACTTCCACCACCATATTGCTAGTCTCTTCGGTACTTTGTTTTGCCCTTTCTCACATTGAGAGTTGGTGTCTTTTTCGCGGGTACATCCAAACTCGTGGAAGCCAAATATTTTCCTCAAAACAGCCACCATACCTACCTACTACAGCATTTCCATAGTTGTTCCGAGATATATTGCCATGCAACATCCATCGTACATTACATGACTTGTTGTCATTCATTACTTATTTATTGCTTTGCGTGTTTCTATAAAGCTGATGTGTGGTTTTACCCATGTTACGGTAGAGCACTGCATAACCTGCTACACTGGCAGAGGCACCGTTGTCATATGTATTTTTATGGCACATTCATATTAGTTATTTGTATCATCAGTATGTTGTTTTATCATCATTAGTGTGTTGTCATACATCATGTATCATATTAGGATGCTTGCACCTAAAAGGGAAAAAAGCCATGGAGGCCATCGAAAAGAGAAACAGAAAAAAAGAGAAAAAGAAAAGAAAAAAGAAATAAAGAAAAGAAATAAAAAAGGGGCAATACCATATCATTTATAGTCATCACTTGTGCTCATGTTATAGCACCATATCATTTGTGCTCATGTTTAGCACCTTTACTCCATATGAGAGAGTTTTCATGTCTTAGTTGCATAACTATGTGGGGAACTTACACTATAGAACTTGGCTTGTATATTCCAATGATGAGCCTCCTCAAAAGTTTTCTAGATCTTCGTGAGCAAGCGAGTTGGATGCACCCCCACTAGTTCCATTGGAGAGCTTTCATATACTTATAGCTCATTGTGCATCCGTTGTATGGCAATCACTACTCCTTGCATAGCTTCGATTGTATGATTTTCTCTTGTCTAATGATAATCTCTACCTTTGTGAGCCTTTCTTCCGTTGGCCTTCCAAACCTCCGTTAACATTCTCTTAGCCATAACATCCTGGTACTAGGAACCAACGTTGAACGCTTGCTTCTTACTTTTGAACAAATAATATATTGATCTTCTACGCGCATATTGCTGTTACTTGACTTGATCCTTTCATAAAGTTGTCATGTTTGTTGTAAGAATTAGATGATTATATTGTTGTGCTTGAAGCTTAAATCATCTTTAATATCTACTTTGCACAGTTGATTGCTATCTAGTACTATATCATTGAAAGTTTTGCTTGCTTCACCTACTTGTTTGTTCATTACTCATTTGATATCAATATAAACTACAACCCTTATCAGGGGCGGAGCTGGAGCTCGAGTCACCCTGATGCACCACTTCAGTATGCCATAAAATTTTCAACCAACAGTGTGCTATATAAAATATTTTCTTCTTACCACTTCTTTAAAATTAGGATGATAATGCTATATCAGTTTGCTCTTGCCTAGATCATATTGAATCTCCTCTTTCCAGTTCATGTCTTCCGGGACATCTGATGTCTACATTGCTTAGTTGTATTAGGTAAACACATATTTTCATATCAGACTTGAAATTTTCTACTGAAAATATTACTAGATAAAATATTTCATTCAAAACAAAATACATATTAGCTTACACAAATCAATTTTCAGGAAATTGCATCAACCAACCTACAATATACCCTATATATAAAAGTTGGACGGATTGGCTTCCTGTCCTGCGTCCACGTCACCCAATTTTCGTCGGCCGTCCGATCGAAGCAATCGACGCTCCAGAATGTAAATTGTTGGGGAGGAAACGCGCATTACTATAGCACGGGCCTCCGCACCAATCACGCCGCGACGCGTGGCCCGGTCGCCACCCAGTGTCCCCCGATTCCACCGGTGACCGAGGCTTTTTGGCAGAAAGACGCCTCAAAGATTTGCGCACCAAACCCGCAGTCCACGAAATAACGGACGAAAGGATCTCACTGTAATTTCCCGGAACGTCACATGCTTTTTTGTAAAATAACCCGCAGAATCCATCTCCCCTTCCTCTCTCCTACACGATTCCGCCGCCGCCGCACGCCGCCGCCGCGCGAACACGAGTCCAGGCCCTTTCTCAGCTCAGGGAGAGGCTCACACCGGCCGCTGCCGCGTCGAGTGACAGGCGCACGCGTTGCGCACAGTCGACCTCGCTCCTGTGTCGCTCCCCGTTCTCAATCCCTAACCCTAGAATTGTGGCGGCCAGCAGCGGTCAGGATTCGCGGCCGCCGGAGGCCAGGCTGCACCGCTACCTCAAGCGGCTCAACAAGAAGCCGGTCAAGAGCTTCGAGGTGTGTGCGCGCCCCGAGCTAGATTCTCCTTTCTATCGTTCTTCTTCTTCAAGATATGAATGGGGATTTCTTCCTTCATGTTCAAACCTAGTGCTTTTAGCTGCATTTGGGCGGATTTGAGCCGGATGGTAGCTATGGTTCTTGGCAAATCGCTCAAAGTTACACTCGGATTCAAAAGGATGTTTGGCCTTCCGCCCCCCTTTTTTCCCTGGTTGTTCTTCAGGCCGATTCGCTTTCTCGCTTTACAACTTTTGCGAAAGTCCCATCTTTCTTTTTCTTTTGGGTTCTGAAGCTTCAGTGGATGCCAAAGCAGTGTCGATTCTTACTCAAACTTCAGTGGATGCTAATATTTGCTGTTTTCAAATCAATCGAGCAGAGCCCCGATGGGGACATCATAGATTGCATGCACATCTCGAACCAGCCAGCTTTTGACCACCCTACCTCAAGAACCACACTATCCAGGTAATAACTTGGATAGCAACGGATGTGTTGCTGTAGAAGCCATGTTTTTTTGTTTGGCCATATTTCTAAGCTTTTAGCACCTGCAGATGTGGCCGACCTATCACCCGGACGACCTGTACGACGAATCCAAAAGCAGTGTAGCCTACTCCAGCGGCGGCGACGGCAAGAAGCCCATGGCTCAACTGTGGCACCAGAACAGCAGGTGCCCCAAGAACATGGTCCCTGTCCTAAGAACGAAGAAGGGCGACCTACTCCGGGCAAGCTCGATGAGGAGGTACGCCAGGAAGGTGCACACGGTGGCGAACCCGATGTCTGTCGATCCCGCCAGTGGCCATCAGGTACGAGCACACATAATGTGAGCCCCGTGGTTACTGAGACCACACGATCGTCTATGGAGGTATGCAACATTGCTCAAACACAGATGCAAACCGTACAGTCATCTTATTGTGTTGTTGATAATGATAAATAATAAATAATTTGCGATGTGCATCCTCTCATGTTCCATCATGGCTTAGTCTAATGTTCACACAAAATATTTTAACTTATTGTTTATAGGAAGTTTGATATGTTCCCACTTGAACGCATGCAAAATGAATTTGATATGCCTTGATCTTGATGTCAAATATTTATTTGGTATAAAGGTAGTTTCTGTGTTGACACCTTTCTTTCTATAAATTTAGATATTGCATCTTAGACCGTAATTACCTTCAGACTAGATGAGCACAACTGGTTGCTTAATTGGATGAGACTGCAATGGCCGAATACGCTTCTATGAATACTCTTTCGTCTCGGATCAAAAGTTAGTGTAAGTGTTGAACATTGTGTACATGCTACGTTGTGCTAATACAACAATGTTAACATTGACGGTGTTGGCACCTGATGTACATGCATACAACATGCTGAAGGTACATGAATAGACTCATATCGATGTATTAGGCTCATATCGATGTATTAGAATCTACCATAGAAAACACAGATGCAACCAAACTTGGAGCTTACAAAAGATCATTATAATTGGCTCTCTATAAAAAGAAGAAAAGACATCTAGAAATAAATAAATGCTTTTCTTAGATAATGCAGCAACAATAATGGAACAAATAAGCAGGAACTTCCTAATTTAATTGCATTACCAAACATGCATGCTCCAGCAAGTTAAATATTATAAAGTGTAGTTAGCTTCACGAAACGTGCCCTTATGTGTTACTTCTGAGCACATTTATCTTAATCTAGGCAAAAAAAATCCACTGATATCTGCACATACAGATTATTGACCTAATTTCTCTGCCAATGTTCTGACTTTTCAGATATCACCTCTATTATTATCATTAGTTATGTCTTTGTCCTTTGTTAGACAGGATATCAAAAGCATATCAGATGATCACGTCCTATTTTCAGATTGCTATATCATTTTTTCAATCAAGGATCACTATGTTTTGAGACGGAAACTTGACGGGTAAAAATCTAGATGTTAAATATATGATGCATTCCAGTTTTGCTGGGGTTTCTTGATCTAAGATGCAAGACTATCAAGATGGCATGGCTTTTTGCGGCGAATATTGTGAGGATGATCCTTTTATCATCTTGACATGTAATCCAAAATATCGTTATGCTTGTGTCCAAGCCTGGAGAGTTGTTACACATGTTTTCAACATGAAGTTTAACGAATTTGTACATGACGTGAAAAATACCTCCTTTTTAGAGCAATTTAGACCTATAATATCTTTTGCGCTTCTGTTGCCTCTTTTTTTCATGGCCCAATTAAGATTCTCTTTACATGGTTTATGTTTTGATTCATTATTTAATGTGCCAAACTATTTTAGTTGGTTTATATTTGTTGACTTCTTTATGATAATGCTTGCTTTCTTTTTAGCTGATTAGGCTCCGACGACCAATAAACGGCGGCGCCACCGCTACGGGGCAGCCCGTGTCGAGGCGCCTCCAGCGCGCTCAGCGGCATGTCCAGAGTCGCACTGGTTGGTCGCCAGCGACCTCAACGCCAGGGCGAGGGCTAAGGTCATCCAGACGTCAGCGGTTTTTCCCCTTCGAGAAAACCCAGAAAATGCTTAATATTGCAAAATTAATATCTTAAAATCTATCCATCAGACAAATATGAAAACAATATGGAAATGATCACAAAAAACACTAATTGTTTATTTGACAATTTTTAGCAGATTGGAAAACCGTTAATATTTCAAAAAGTCCATATTCGTTTCGCCATCTTTAAATCTATCCATCAATAATATTTGGGAACGAACCCAAATGGTATGCTAATACAGTGGAATTAATAAATGCTCACACAATATATTTTGGAATTACATTAAATATTTAAGAGAAAATATAAACTTATTATAACATTCTACGCCCCGGTATTTCATCTTTTAATGACACGGGCGTGACGTTTACCGCCCTAAGTTGTCAAGAAATGGTTGAATATTTGAAATTCGTGAATATTTGGAAAAAAATCCTATTTCACATCCTCTTTAGAATAATTTCTAGAACATGCAAGTATTTCTATAAATAGTCTCGCAAAAACAAATGCTGATAATTTGTGGTACTTAAACAAATTTCAAACTTGCATATTTTGCATGCCTTTTGGATCTACTAATTTTACAACCGCAAAAGAAATACAAATATGAATAACACCCCAACTTGGACAATTTTAAAATCTAAGCAACTTTTGTAAGCGCAAAATTCTTTGAATTTCGCTAATTTTTAAACCTACACAATTTTTAAATATACACTAACAATTTTAAATTCATGGGCGCGGCATCGCCACGCTAATTTCACTAGTTTTCTTAAAAGATGATTAGAATAGAGGTTAAATTACTAGTGGGAGGAGTTGGAGCTGTATAATTGCATCTGAAGGCCGAGACTAGCAGAGACATGGAGATCGCGGGCTGATGGATCATCTGAATTCCACGTACGAACGAAGAGCGGGCGGACGGGTGGATGATCGCACTGGCCGGAGATTGCTGGTTGGAGGCGTGCCTAAGGTTTTGCGTGTTGCGTCGGGCGGAGTCACGGAGTTCCCCTGAATCCCAGATTGGAGTCGTTGCTTGGGTTTCTCTTTCAGCCATGAATTGTGATGTGTGTTTTCCCCTGTTGATCGATTAGGAAACCAGCAGTGTAGGAGAGAAATCAACGATTGGCTGTTCTGACCACAGCGGCTCGGGCCCTAATGCACTTCCCTAAGCCCACCCTGATGCACTGCGTGAGGCACACCCTGATGCCTTGGCCCAAATCGATGCTATGTGACTACTAAAAATAATTTCCAACCGTATTCTTGTGCATCAGGGTTCATCCATAGAGCTCCGCCCCTGGCCCTTATTCATTTGATTTCAGTTTGCCTTACAATGAATTACATGATCAAGATTGTGTTTAATCATGTCACTTCAGAAATTATTCTTCTTTTATCGTTCTTGCCTACTCGGGACGAGTAGAACTAAACTTGGGGATGTTGATACGTCTCCAACGTATCCATAATTTCTTATGTTACATGCTATGTTATATCGTGTTATTACATGTTTTATATGCATTTTATATAGTTTTATGCATTTTCTACGACTAACCTATTAATAAGATGCCACGGTGTCAGTTCCCTGTTTTTTGCTGGTTTTGGTTTTAGAAAAGCTCTTAAGAAAATATCCGCCAAATTGGAAACGAGTCAACCAATATTTATTTTTGAAATATTTGCGACCGGAAGAACCGAAGACGAGACGAAGACTGGCCCCGAGGGGCCCCATTCGCCTGCTGGCGCGGCTCCCAAGCCTCCCGCGCCGGGAGGGGGTGTGGCGGCCTCAGGCGCCCACCGGCCTAGGTCTTTCGCCCATATAAACCCCCTGACCTAAAAACTCCAGGCGTTAATCACTTTTTCCTCTACGGGTCCCGAACCACCGCCGTCACCACTTCGGGAGAGATCAGAACTGCTCCCCGGCACCCTGCCGAGAGGGGGAATCGTCCCCGGAGGCTTCTACGTCACCATGACCGCCTCCGAACTGATGCATGAGTAGTCTACCTTAGACTACGGGTCCATAGCAGTAGCTAGATGGTTGTCTTCTCCACTTGTGCTATCATGTTTAGATCTTGTGAGCTGCCAATCATGATCAAGATCATCTTTATGTAATTCTCCATGTTGTGTTTGCTGGGATCCGATGAATATTGAGTACTAAAGTTATTGCTTCATAATATATCATGTGTGCTATTTAATGATCTTGCATGCTCTCCGTTACTTGTGTATGCTCTGGCCAAGTGGATGCTTGTAACTCTAAGAGGTGGTATTTATGCTCGATAGTAGGTTCATTTCTCTATTTAATCTGTGGCAGTGTCAGAAAGCTCTAAGGTTGTAGATGTGTTGTTGCTACTAGGGATAAAACAGTAGTTTTTTGTCTAAGGATGATGTTACTTACTTACTTTACACACAGTGCTTAAGGCGATAATCTGTTGCATGCAACTTAATACTGAAAGGGGTGCGGACGCTAACCGGAAGGTGGATTATTAGTCATAGATGCGGTTGGAACGGTCTATGTATATTGTTGTAATGCCCGAATGAATAGACACCATATCATTAGTATATGCATTGGGTTGCTCATCATTATTCTGTCAATTGCCTAGCTGTAATTTGTTTACCACGCATGGATGAATGTTATTATTATTTATGGAGAGACACCACTAGTGAACTGTGGACCCCGGTCCTTCTCATTAATCTGATAAAACCACAACTGCAAACATGTTACTTTCTGCAAACATCACTCTTTCTTCCACACATACGTTTAATCCTTTGTTACAGCAAGACGGTGAGATTGACAACCTCATTGTTAAGTTGGGGCAAAGTATCTTGATTGTTTGTGTGCAGGCTCCACGTCAACCACCAGGAAGCATTTTTCTGGCGCCTTTACACCTCAAGGGAATCCTTCATCTCCTACTAGTTCGATAACCTTGGTTTCAAACTGAGGGAAACTTGCTGCTGCACTACTTCACACCTTCCTCTTGGGGTCTCCCAACAACACACCCACCGTGTGCATCAGTCACCCACATCACCAGGCCTGGTGCGGCTCGCCTCGAGACTCAAGACGGCATCCCTGTCAAAAATCCGTGGAACATCATGCACCTACGCAAGTTCTACCCGTGATCATCGTCATGCCCGTTATCATTGTCACGTCAAGACATCTGGCTGAAGAGGCAGCTTACGGCTCCACCTCCAAGAATTTTTTTGTCTCTAGAGGAAAGTTCACGGCTTCACCTCCAAGCTTCACAAAAGCTTCCCTCGAGGGTCATCCCTCTGAGCTCTTCTTGTAACGAGCCACTGCAGGCCGTAGAGAGTCTCAGCCACTAATGGGTAGTCCCCATGCCTCGACATGGAAAATACATTAACTTGGCAACCCCAAGCATAATGAAAAATTTCGTTCCTAAGAGAACTATGCGCTACGGCGCCACTATGTAATATTTTGGTGGTGAGTTTTATTCCTGCATTATTGTTTTCCAATGTGCGCTTATATATTTCCCCATCACACACGAGAGGGGGCTGAGTACGGTGCCAGTGCCTCAAATGACACACCAGCAGCACTGCAAAACCCAAGGGATCTCAGCTCTGGCTAAAGGGCAAGGTCCCACAAATACGCCATCTCTCCAAAGGACCTTGGTACTTACTCTCCTCGTGAAGAACGCCTGAGGAGATCTATAAGCGCGCATGAGTTCCTACTACCGTGCACAAGCGTTTGGGTTTGCCTCTCTAACATCCACAGGGAACAAGTG
This sequence comes from Poa annua, assembly GCA_026929855.1. Classification (NCBI taxonomy): domain Eukaryota; kingdom Viridiplantae; phylum Streptophyta; class Magnoliopsida; order Poales; family Poaceae; genus Poa; species Poa annua. The sequence continues at coordinate 103,330,494 of CM049426.1, forward strand.
TCCCCCCAAGCCTGAGGAGGCAAAATACTCAAACCTTGAAAAGGAAATCCCTACAGGGAAAAATCTCTACAGGGCAAAGAGCCTCGAGAAGCTAAGTCATGTACTCATGCCTCACGAGTTTTTTCTCCTCCGCAAGCGCACGTTGTCCCTCGAGCGTTTCATTGTTTCCTTACACTTCATGGACTACTCGTACGTCAAAGGGGGGCACTCGAGCATCGCGACTCGGGGCTCTTACCTCTCCAAGCCTTAAACTCCCCCCGGCCTTGCTGAGTCATTGCTCTAGCATACCGCTGTGTCGGAGTCATAGCACGAAGAGACGGGTCCTAACGACGCAGAGCAAACATAGACATGAAAATAAGATAAAGGGCCTCTTGAGGGGCACTCGAGCTAAATTAAAAGTACTTAAAGAGTATATTACAAGCCAAAGTGCAAATCGTCTAAACAAAAATTGTTCTCATACAAGCGCTTCAAGCGCATGGCAGATAAAGCTCAGGCTGAGTCTGCACCATCGCCCGTCTCCGCGGCCTCCTCTTCGCCAGCCTCGGTGGAGCCACCTTCCTCGCCACTCTCACCTGCTGCCTCAGTACGCCTTCAGCGGTTGCAGAAGGACTCCACTTGGTCGCGGAGGGAGTTGGAGACCCGCCACACTTCTTCGCCCTCAAGAGGCTCGGTCACCGACGAGAGGTCGAAGTCGGGCGTGAGGAGCTTGAGGTTGGCGAAGATACAGTCAACGACCACCGCTAGGAGCTGGCGGCTCTCTGCCTCGATCACCTCGCGAAGCTCCGCTGCATGGCACTCGAGCGCCGTGAAGAGCTGGTCGAAGTAGACAAGGTACATAGCAGCATCGCCGCGGCCTCGGGCAGCGGCGTGCGGTGCCTACACGCCAAGCTTGGAGGCGAGCCCGGTGCCCCTAGTCACAGGTCTTGGGTGGTCGCCCAGCTAGTATCCTCCGCCTGGCGACGGGCCTCGTTGGCGCGTTGGACGTGGCCCTTAGCTTGGCGTTGGCATTCTCGAGCTCTGCGATCCGCTTGGCGTCCTCGGCGCGCTTGGCCTTGAAGCGGTCCTCCTGCTTCTTGGCCTTGTCGCGGTAGTCCTAGGCGATGGACTTCTGAACTTCTTCTCCCGTTCTTGGAGGTCCTTCTCCGCCTCGTGCTTCTTCTAGGTGAACTTGGTCTTGAAGCGGTCCATGATCTCTGCTGGGAGGCAACATCTTTGTTGTGCTTCTGGAGCGCCTGGGCCAGGTTCCCCTCCCGGGACTCGAGCTCCTCGCGCTTGGCCGCAAGCTCATTCTCCGCCTCAAGCCGCTGCTCGTCGCGCAGGCGGACCTATTTCTCCGTGGAGATCAGCTGCTGCTCGCGGACGACCATCGCCTCCTCGCGTGTGGCCTTCAGCACCAATTTCTTCTGGCGGCGAGCCTCCACTGCGGCGTGGAAGGACGCCCACGCCTCCGCGAGCTCGTCGTGCCGTTAGGCGATCTGGGCGTCCTCAAGGGCAAGGTGCGCCTCCAAGCCCTCCAGCGACTCCCGCACCAGGCGGAAGGCGACCTCGCGGTGCCCCTTACTCTAGTCCAGCCGCTGGAAACTAGGTCACGGCAGGAGGAGGGCCCCGCTCTTGCGTCGAGCCTCGAGAACGGAACCTCGGGGCGGGTCTGGGGGCTAGGCAGCGAGCCACCCTCCTTGGCGCCCACGTCCGTCTCGCCATCCTCGCCATCCTGGCGCACCATCTTCTGCTGCTCATTTCCTGCAGCGGGGCGCGGCGGAGACGAAGAAGAGGCTCCACCTTCATACTCACAAGCGCCAGGCTGGCCCTGGCCCGCCCCAACCTCCTGCTGCGCGAGAGGAGTAGCCGCGTGGGGCGGAGTAGACGCGCGAGGCGGAGTTGCCTCGCGAGGGGGAATTGCCTCGCGAGGTGGAGTTGGGGGCCCGAGGAGGAGTAGGCACCCGCTCCACGTGCCTCTCAGGCTTCGCCTGCTCAAGAGGCGACGCAGTCGCCTCCGCCTGAGGCACTTCCTTGGTTGGGCCTGTGGAGCCCGTCTCCACAGGCCTCGAGGCCTCGTCAGCCACGGCCTCTGTCGTGGCTCTCTTCACATCAGCTGCCTTACGAAGCTTGCGGCGCTTTGCAGGCACAAGATCACTGGCAAGCAACAGAGAAAGATCTTCAGAAAAGGTTGAGGGAAGGAAGACCAAGAAACAGGCAAATGAAAGTTAAAAATACTTACCCAGATCTCCTGGCGCCGGTGTCCACCCACACCGAGCCTGGCGAGCGCCATGAGGGCTTTGCCTTCGCGCCAGACCCTTCCGGAGGTGCCTCAGCCTTCCTCTTGGAAGGGACGTCAGATTGCCTCGCCCCAGGCCTGTCTACGGCCGCCTTGGACCTTGGCTCTCGCTGCCCTGCCGCGGCCACCTCATCATCGACCTCGTCCTCCTCCTCCTCCACGTGGCGCGAAGGCGCCACCACGAAGGCCTCGTCGTCGCCTGACGAGATCTCGCAGATCTCGTCAGTAAAGGGCCCGGCCCTTGAAGAGGACGCCTCCCCTGCGGAGGGATTCGCCTGGGCCTCCTCCTCGCCTTGCCCGGCTCCCGAAGCGGAGGGCGAGTCTGTGGCCCCCGTCTCATGCGCCACCGGCGCGGCCACCTCCCTCTTGTCTCCCGCCAGGCCTGTCGGGGTGAACGTTGGCATCCCCTCCAGAACGGCCAGGCGCTCGGTCAGGTTGAGCTGGTGCAGGGGCCTTAGCGAGAGCGAGAGCTTTTCCATAGCTGGCACCTCCGGGTTGATGAAGAGGACGGATAAGAGATAGTCGACGGCTCCTTCTCGTTGTCATCGGGATGGAGCCGCATCGAGTCCTTGGGGCCCGCGCACATCCACATCGGCTTCTTGTGAGCCTAAAGCGGAGCGATGCAGCGCGTCACGAAGTCCGCAACGACTATATGTCCTGTGAGGCCCTCCTCCCGGAGATAGTGCATGCGGCCGACCAGCTTCGCACTCTCCATGCTGCTGAAGGGAGCTTTGCCCCTGTGGGAGTTCTTCACGGGCGGCTCATCGGGGATGTCTAGGAAGGCGGAAGGCAACTCCACGCCAATGTAGAACCATTTCTGGCGGAAATCATCCAATTTCTTTGTCACCGCCGTGACGTTCTTGTCCCCGTTCCACGACATGAGGATGTAGATGCCCCCCATGCCGTCCACGATACGGAAGGAGACGCACCCAGAGCGCTCGTTGCCCGCGGTGCTCTGGAGGGCGTAGAAGCTCCTGAAGAGGGCCACCGATGGCACCACGCCCAGGTAGGCCTCGCAGAGGTAGGAGAAGATGGAGAGGATGAGAATGGAGTTTGGATGCAGATGGAGGAGCTGGATTTGGTAGAACTCCAGCACGGCCTCCAGGAAGGGCGAGTACGGCGGCACCAACCCGGCGGTAACGCAGTGGAGGAAGATGGGGAAAAACCACTGCGGCCGCTCCCCGAGCTCCGCGGTCCGGAGCATGCTGGGGCCGTGCTTGTTGGTCCGCCCCGCGACCATAAAGCGGATCTTGTCCAGCGCGGTCTCCAGGGTGCGTGCCCCGATCAACACCGCGCCATACGTGGGCTCGGCGGATGCAGCCTGCGAGGACACCGCCATAGCCTCCTTGCCCTTGCCCTTGGCGGGACTCATCATCGGCGAGAGAGAAGGCTGAGGGGCGAGAAGGGTTGGAGGAAGAAGGAGACGAGTTCGCCGGAGAGCGCAGGCGGAGAGCTCGAGAGCAGGAGGCTTGTGCGCGAAGAATGAGAGCAGTAACGGCTCTTCGTCGCGGCGTGCAGGCTTTATGTCTCGTCAGGAGCAGTTACCGGGGCGTGGTGTAGGGGTGAAAACGGTACGGATTATTCCGATCGACCGTCCGGACACTCACGGAAGATAAATACGGATTCGGTCGGATAGTTGGCAGATACAGTCACGTATATGGATAGTAATCCACGGATATGGAAAAGTATGTGGTTTTACTAATATCCGTCCGTATTCGAAGATATACCATATTTCACGGTTATATCCGACGATTATCCGATGAAATATCCGACAACTAATACCACGAACCTCATGTGACCGAGTTTTAGGCAAGATCAAACTTATGTACTTACATAACTCCACACAAATCTTCTCAAGCCGTTACCATGTTTGCGAATCACATTTGTTGGAGGCACCCTTAGATCATTCAAGGTCAAACATAAGTAGTCACTTGGAAAAGATAAGTATGAGTTACTAAAACATTCTATCACAATATATAAATTTAATTTGTTGTAAGTTGGTTGATACTATTTGATAAATGTTAGTCATATTTTCTGTTCCACATCCGACAAAATGTATATCCGTACCCGAACCATATTCGCCCCGTATTCGATCCATATTCGTAACTGACATGATCCGGTTCCATATTCGTATCTGCACACTATCCGCTCTGACTCCGTATCCGAAAAAAATATGGTCGCGGACATGGTTTCACTACTATTCGACTATATCCGCTCTGTTTTCACCCCTAGCGTGGTGGGACCCCCCACGACGCACGCCCCAGAGATCGTGCGCTGCAGTTGCTCGACCATGCGATGCGTGTCTCGGGCCGGCCGGACACTTTGGTCCCACGACGATTCGGCTGCGTCCATGGGCTCAGCCTTGCCCATCATGTGCCCGGGGTCTACTGTCGGCCCAGTGAGGATCAGGGTGTGCAGAGCCCACACTCTACAGCTCTCGTACGCGACAGACTCCACGAAATGACCAAGCACCAAGCTACCGCTTGGAGAGACTCTCGAGAGGCGACTCTTCCCGAAGGCCTGGAGAGGAAGCGAGGGCATGAAGAGGACCCTGCACTTCAAGAGACTCCCCAAGGCTCCACCCGGCTGGATAGGAGTCAACATAAATCCCTGTGCAAAGCCACCGATGCCCTGTAGAGACACTTTGTGTAACGCCCCGGGATTTATCCCCTTTTGTTTTGTGAGTTTTTTTTTTGCATCAACATGGCATCGCATTAATTTAATTGTTGCATTTAAATTTTTTACCACGATTAAATTCAAATGCATTTCAAATTAATTAAAATTGTGATATTTTTTAAATCTTTTAAAAATGTTAAAAATTAGTTTATTAAATTGTCTATTGAAAACTAAACTATTTTTGTATAGTTTTCGTATTCAAATTCCTCTTCGTTTTGGTTTTAAAAATGTAAATGAGAAATAAATAAACGGGTGAGAAATAAAGCCCAAAGGCCCATCTAACAAAACCCTAGGGTTTTCCCTGGAAACTTGTTTCCCACCCCCCTACAATTTCGCAGCCGCACCCTCCACTTTCTCCTTTTTTTCTCTTTCTCTTTTTTCCCCCTCCTTCTCTTTTTCTTTTCTCTTCTTTCTTTTTTTTTCCCTCTTCTTCTCCTTCCCGCACCAGCCCCGCACGCACCAGCCAGCCCGACCCAGCGCCTCCTTCCCCCGACGCCACCTTCCCCAGCGCCGGCCGCCGCGCCCTGAGCGCGCCGCCGCGCCGAGCCGCTCCCCGGCCGCCCCGCGCGCCGCCAGCGCCCACCGCCGCTCGCCGCGCTCCTCCTGTCCCCGCCGCCCGGCGCCCCAGCCGCGCCGGCCTCCTGCGCCTCCGCCCGGCCGTCGCCTCGAGCGCCCCACGCCGCCGGCCGCCGCGCCGTGCCGCCCTCTGGCCGCCTGTGCGCGCCGCACCGCCGAGCTCGTCCCGACGCCGCCGCTCCCCTGCTCCTTCCCCCTGCACGCCCCCTACTCCTCCTCCGCCGCGTCGCCCCGCTCCCGCACCGGCCGCCGCCGCGCCCGCCTCCGCCTGCAGCCGCCTGCGCCGGCCGCCGCCTCCTTCAGCTCCCGAGTCGCCGCCGCCGTCAGGCCGCGCCTCCCCGCACGCCCCCGCGCGCTCCCGCGTGCTCCGTCCGCCTGCTCCTCTGCCTCCCCCGCGCGAGCGCCTCCGCCTGCTGCTCTGCCTCCCCGCCGCGCGCCTCCGCGTACTCGCGCCCGCGCGCCTCCGTCTCCTCCCGCCGCCGCGCACTCGCTGCCGCGCTGCGCCCGCCGCCGGCTACCTCCACCCATCGCCTCGCGTCCCCGGCCGCTGTCGCCGCCGCCATGCGTTTCGCCCGCGCCGGGTCGCCGTCCCCGCTGCCTCTTCGGCCGCGTGCGCGCCGTCTCCGTCCGGTGTTCCCCCGCGTCCGCCGCACGCCGGGTGTTCGATGCAATGCCCGCAAAAACATCCGGCGTTGCATTTGTTGCCCGGTTTGTCCACCCTTCGAGGTGCTGCCCGTGCGCGCTTCTTTCCGGTGTCCGTTCCCGTGCCCCTCCGTGCCTGTGAACCGACAAGATCCGCCACAACGACGACCGTGACAAGTGCTACGTGCTCGTGACCGTCGACAAGGACTCCTCTTCGTGTTCGTCTCGTATGTGTTCGCTTTGCGTTGGCCGCCTTCGTGCGTGTCCAGGAAGACCGTGATCCGCAAATGATGATGCCCGAGTACGACTACCTGACCACTTCCACGACACCGACAAACGACGATGCCCCGGTTCCGCGACGACTACTTCCCCGACGACGACTACTTCCTCTATGGACCGAAGACGTCGGTTTTGAACCCTAGTTCACCCGATCTGACGTACGGACCCAAACCGTAACCCTATACCTATTTTATTAAATAGCATCTATCTTGTGCATATCGCCTCATAATTGCATGTGTTGCATCTCTTGGGTTTGGGGGTGTAGCAAATCACCTAAATAATAAATATGGAATGTGTGGGGTAATAAATATATAATGCCCTATTCCATTTAATTTAATTAGATCATCCATACCATGTGTTGCCATGCTAACCAACATTTAATATTGCTGGTAAATAAATAACTTGCACCTAAATATTAATTGTCGGAATCCCGGTTCCGCTTAATTTGGATTAAGTGCATCTCGCATTGCATCTTGCCATGTCATGCATCATTCTCATGATCATGCTGGATCTTTTGCCGAAGTTGTAAAATGCATCTTTTACGCTTTCCAGTGTTTGTTTCTTCTTCGCGGATAAGACGTTGAGATGTGTGAGCAACGACAAAATCTGCTTCCATGCGGGATTCCAGGCAAGCAAAGTTTGCTTGTTTACCTATGCAGTGTCTTTCATTCCTGCCGTTGATCTCTGCTACCCTAGTATTCGATTCTTATCGCGATCCCATCACCTGTTTATCCTGCAGCCCATACAGCTTTATCCCCACATCCCATCACCTGTTGTTTGTTTATCTGTTAGCCTTGCGAGTCGTAGCGCATGCTTAGAGTTGACTGTGCGAGTCGTCTGTTGGTCTTATGTTTCATCTGCTTAGTATGATAGATTATTCTACCTTAATAAAATATTGTCTTATATTGGGGTATTATAATTAAAAGATAAGGCACCAGGCGGAAGGCCTTGCGAGGTGCTTTGTTCTGCTCAATGTCGACCTAGGAACTGAGATTTTGTCCTCAGATCCAATTTTGAGCGCACTAACCACTTGTGGGAGGCCCTATGGAGCCCCCCTCGACTTTGAACGGATCTACAGCTTGTCCATGTGCCACAACTAGTTCGGGTTTTCCATTTGCTCATATCCATGTGCATGATGATGATGATTGATGAGAGGTTACTTGATACGGGGGGTCATATAGGGGTGGTGCGCGCGAAGCGGACAATTCCGTTTGTTCTTTGAGCCGCATGGCGCGCAGACACAAACTAATGCGTCCGCAATTGAGATTCGACCAGACTCTTGACGCGGGTAACAACTCATATGGGTGGCACTTGGACTTGCTGTAGTGAAGGAATAAGTCGTGTTGAGAAGCCCTGATGCTTGCTTGGGTTGATCATGCGAGTATGGGCACAGTAGTGCACCCCTGCAGGGTATAATATTATCGATGAGCCGTGTCCACGGTTATGGACGACTTTGGTGATGATGCTGGCTAACAAGATCTAGACAACTTACATCTAATAATTATTAATTAATTTGACTAGTAATATAGAATTACTTTCACAATAAATGGTAACTAAAATTGTTCAACGTGTGAGTTTCCCGAATTGCTTCCTCATACTTGGTTGAGGGGGTTAATCCGAGAATGGGTTATGTTTGGTGTTAGTAGTAGTTGGTTACTTATGCGCTCTCTTATCCCTCTCTAATTAGACGGAAGTTGTAGCGTGTCTCTTTAGGTTGTTAGTGCTGCTGCCGCTAAGTCCACCTACCCCATATTTTGGGAGATGGTGTAGAAAGTAGGCAAGTCGGTTTTGCTTGCTAGGGAGTGCCCTGACCTTGTTTTGGGATGTGCTTTATGTGCAGTCAACAGGTTTGAAGTCTGACGACGTTAGCTTGGGAATCCCTCCGGCTTGGCTGGGCAGGGATATGGCGCCCTGGCTTATCTACATGACTCTTAGTCCAATTTGCATCTTATCCGTAGTCGGATACTATTTTGCTTCCGCTGTCATTTGAATCTTGTATTGTAATATTTGTATCTTGACTCGTTCGAGTCGTTGTTGTATTATACCTTATGTTGTATTTGTGGATGTATCAGAACTGTTGTAATGCTATCACAATTCCACCCACATAATGCGCATGTTTCGGCGTGCACATTATTTCTGGTGGGCGACCTTAAATCGTTATTATGCGGATTTTGGCCGGATCACTTAAATCTACATAGTACCGATTTTAGGGCGTCACAAAGTGGTATCAGAGCCTTGGTTTTGATCTCCTTGTTGTTTCGATACGAATGGTTATCGAAGCAGCGGGTCCGCAAAAGCCTGTAGGATAACCTCGCTAACGGTCATTGTTTCTAGAGTGTCGAAAACTATTTGACTAAAATTATTTTGAAAAATATCTCAATAGGTCTCTAATTTCTCCTTACCTCAATTCTATTTCTCCTCTTACCTTACGTGTTTTGAGTCTCTTCTCTTATCCAACTTTCAAAGTTTTAGGATCCTACGTGTGGGTGGACGATTTCTTGCCTTTTACCCTATTAGGTTCGATATTTCGGAGTCATCTTCGTCGTGAGCAACAATCCCTTGTTAGTGGTGTCGAGAATTTCCAAGTGAAGCAACAATCCCTTGTTAGTGGTGTCGAGAAGTTCATCACGGAGCCTGAAGACTCGATAGTTACCCCTCTCTTCTTGTGGTCTCGGCGTGGATCGCGGGACGCGATCTCTTGTTAGTGGTGTCGATTGTAACGCCCTGGGATTTATCCCCTTTTGTTTTGTGAGTTTCCTTTTTTTTTTGCATCGACATGGCATCGCATTGCATCGCATTAATTTAATTGTTGCATTTAAATTTTTTCCCACGATTAAATTCAAATGCATTTCAAATTAATTAAAATTTCGATATTTTTTAAATCTTTTAAAAATGCTAAAAATTAGTTTATTAAATTGTCTATTTAAAACTAAAACTATTTTTGTATAGTTTTCGTATTCAAATTTCTCTTGGTTTTGGTTTTAAAAATATAAATCAGAAATAAATAAACGGGTGAGAAATAAAGCTCAAAGGCCCATCTAACAAAACCCTAGGGTTTCCCTGGAAACTTGTTTCCAACCCCCCTGCAATTTTGCAGCCGCCCCCTCCACTTTCTGTTTTTTTTTTCTTTTTCTCCTTTTCCCCATCCTTCTCTTTTTCTTTTCTCCTCTTTCTTTCTTTTTTTTCCCTCTTCTTCTCCTTCCCGCACCAGCCCCGCACGCACCAGCCAGCCCGACCCAGCACCTCCTCCCCCCCCGACGCCACCTTCCCCAGCGCCGGCCGCCGCGCCCCGAGCGCGCCGCCGCGCCGAGCCGCTCCCAGGCCGCCGCCGCGCCGCCAGCGCCCGCCGACGCTCGCCGCGCTCCTCCTGTCCCTGCCTCCCGGCGCCCCAGCCGCGCCGGCCTCTTGCGCCTCCGCCCGGCCGTCGCCCCGAGCGCCCCACGCCACCGGACGACTGTGCGCACCGCGCCGCCGACCTCCTCCCGGCGCCGCCGCTCCCCTGCTCCTTCCCCCTGCACGCCCCCTACTCCTCCTCCGCCGCGTCGCCCCGCTCCCGGACCGGCCGCCGCGCCCGCCTCCGCTTGCCGCCGCCGCGCGCGTGCCGCCTGCGCCGGCCGCAGCCTCCTCCTGCTCCCAAGCCGCCGCCGCCAGTCGCCGCCGCTGCCAGCCGCGCCTCCCCGCACGCTCCGTCCGCCTGCTCCTCTGCCTCCCCCGTGCGAGCGCCTCCGCCTGCTCCTCTGCCTCCACGCCGCGCACCTCCGCGTGCTCGCGCCCGCGCGCCTCTGTCTACTCACGCCTCCGCGCACCCGCTGTCGCGCTGCGCCCGCCGCCGGCTACCTCCACCCGTCGCTCCGCTTCCCCGGCCGCCGTCGCCGCCGCCGTGCGTTTCGCCCGCGCCGGGTCGCTGTCCCCGCTGCCTCTTCTGGCCGCGTGCGCGTCGTCTCCGTCCGGTGTTCCCCCGCGTCCGCCGCACGCCGGGTGTTCGACGCAATGCCCGCAAAAACGTCCGGCGTTGCAGTTGTTGCCCGGTTTGTCCACCCTTCGAGGTGCTGCCCGTGCGCGCTTCTTTCCGGTGTCTGTTCCCGTGCCCCTCCGTGCCCGTGAACCGACAAGATCCGCCACAACGACGACCGTGAAAAGTGCTACGTGCTCGTGACCGTCGACAAGGACTCCTCTTCGTGTTCGTCTCGTCTGTGTTTGTTTTGCGTTGGCCGCCTTCGTGCGTGTCCAGGAAGACCGTGATCCGCAAATGATGATGCCCGAGTACGACTACCCGACCACTTCCACGACACCGACAAACGATGATTCCCCGGTTCCGCGACGACTACTTCCCGGACGAAGACTACTTCCTCTATGGACTGAAGACGTCGGTTTCGAACCCTAGTTCACCTGATCTGACGTACGGACCCAAACCCTAACCATATACCTATTTTATTAAATAGCATCTATCTTGTGCATATCGTCTCATAATTGCATGTGTTGCATCTCTTGGGTTTGGGGGTGTAGCAAATCACCTAAATAATAAATATCGAATGTGTGGGGTAATAAATATATAATGCCCTATTCCATTTAATTTAATTAGATCATCCATACGATGTGTTGCCATGCTAACCAACATTTAATATTGCTGGTAAATAAATAAATTGCACCTAAATATTAATTGTCGGAATCCCGGTTCCGCTTAATTTGGATTAAGTGCATCTCGCATTGCATCTTGCCATGTCATGCATCATTCTCATGATCATGCTGGATCTTTTGCCGTAGTTGTAAAATGCATCTTTTACGCTTTCCAGTGTTTGTTTCTTCTTCGCGGATAAGACGTTGAGATGTGTGAGCAACGACAAGATCTGCTTCCATGCGGGATTGCAGGCAAGCAAAGTTTGCTTGTTTACCTATACAGTGTCTTTCATTCCTGCCGTTGATCTCTGCTACCCTAGTATTCGATTCTTATCGCGATCCCATCACCTGTTTATCCTGCAGCCCATACAGCTTTATCCCCACATCCCATCACCTGTTGTTTGTTTATCTGTTAGCCTTGCGAGTCGTAGCGCATGCTTAGAGTTGACTGTGTGAGTCGTCTGTTGGTCTTATGTTTCATCTGCTTAGTATGATAGATTATTCTACCTTAATAAAATATTGTCTTATATTGGGGTATTATAATTAAAAGATAAGGCACCAGGCGGAAGGCCTTGCGAGGTGCTTTGTTCTGCTCAGTGTCGACCTAGGAACTGAGATTTTGTCCTCAGATCCAATTTTGAGCGCACTAACCACTTGTGGGAGGCCCTATGGAGCCCCCCTCGACTTTGAACGGATCTACAGCTTGTCCATGTGCCGCAACTAGTTCGGGTTTTCCATTTGCTCATATCCATGTGCATGATGATGATGATTGATGAGAGGTTACTTGATACGGGGGGTCATATAGGGTGGTGCGCGCGAAGCGGACAGTTTCGTTTGTGGTTTGAGCCACATGCGCGCAGACACAAACTAATGAGTCCGCAATTGAGATTCGGCCAGACTCTTGACGCGGGTAACAACTCATATGGGTGGCACTTGGACTTGCTGTAGTGAAGGAATAAGTCGTGTTCAGAAGCCCTGATGCTTGCTTGGGTTGATCATGCGAGTATGGGCACAGTAGTGCACCCCTGCAGGGTATAATATTATCGATGAGCCGTGTCCACGGTTATGGACGACTTTGGTGATGATGCTGGCTAACAAGATCTAGACAACTTACATCTAATAATTATTAATTAATTTGACTAGTAATATAGAATTACTTTCACAATAAATGGTAACTAAAACTGTTCAACGTGTGAGTTTCCCGAATTGCTTCCTCATACTTGGTTGAGGGGGTTAATCCGAGAATGGGTTATGTTTCGTGTTAGTAGTAGTTGGTTACTTATGCGCTCTCTTATCCCTCTCTAATTAGACGGAAGTTGTAGCGTGTCTCTTTAGGTTGCTAGTGCTGCTGCCGCTAAGTCCACCTACCCCATATTTTGGGAGATGGTGTAGAAAGTAGGCAAGTCGGTTTTGCTTGCCAGGGAGTGCCCTGACCCTCTATTGGGATGTGCTTTATGTGCAGTCAACAGGTTTGAAGTCTGACGACGTTAGCTTGGGAATCCCTCCGGCTTGGCTGGGCAGGGATATGGCGCCCTCGCTTATCTACAGGACTCTTAGTCCAATTTGCATCTTATCCGTAGTCGGATACTATTTTGCTTCCGCTGTTATTTGAATCTTGTATTGTAATATTTGTATCTTGACTCGTTCGAGTCGTTGTTGTATTATACCTTATGTTGTATTTGTGGATGTATCAGAACTGTTGTAATGCTATCACAATTCCACCCACATAATGCGCATGTTTCGGCGTGCACATTATGTCTGGTGGGTGACCTAAAATCGTTATTATGCGGATTTCAGCGGGATCGCTTAAATCTACATAGTACCGATTTTAGGGCGTCACACTTTGCGGCTAAGCAACCGCTGCAGGGCGCACATGGCCTCTGCAGTAGCCGTAGACTAGCGCACGCACAGTGACACGAGCGCCGCAGTTTCCATTCTGGTGATTAAAGGAGTCAATAAAGCAGTGCATGCTGATAAAGCAGCTGGACGGCGCAACGCTCCAAGGAGATCGTAATTGTGGGCTCCACCACGATCGTTGCAGCGCCTGCTGGCCGTTCTGCGCGGGCTGCGAGTTGTCGGCCACCACGACAACTTTAGCACGGATGGACCGAGTCCATGAGCTATTCTGCGACGGTGAACTCCACTCCTTCGCGCCACTGCCATGTGGGAACCCATCCTCTGCATAAAGGGCAGAGATGAGGCCCGGGGCGCCTATAAAAGGAGGAGGAGCACCTCCGTAGCAGGGATCGCATTATGAATCCTTGGAACCCTAGCCAAGTGTGTAGGATAGCCAACCAGTTCGAGGAGGAAGAAGACCATAGCTTTCCTCTTCAAGCACCAAATTGTCTCAAGAGAGCCCTCTGCAAGCTCATTGTACTGTAACCTCTACAGTGCAATACAGACAAGCAGGAGTAGTGGTGTTACCTCCTCCTGAGGGCCGTGAACCTGGGTACGGGCTGGTGTCCTTCTCTGTCGTGTCGCTCCTCTTCAGGCTCGACGAGCATCGTCGTCGTGCCTCTCGAGGGTCGTTTGATCTCCACGTTCAGTCCCCTTCGAACTACTCTTCAGGGTGTGACTATCCCTCTATCGTGGGAGTCACTCTCCAACAGAGGCTTAAGCATGCATCAAACTAGTTATTTCAACTTAGAACAAGCATTCAAACTCACTAAGCAAGATATCTACAGCAGCAAAATACTTCATATATACACCACTAAACAAAATTCAACTTGGATATTCGGAGGAGTCACATACCGGAGAGGAGATGCACAAAATTTAAGCAACAGAAATTGGCTGAATGGGGAGATCGAAATCCCAGGAGATGAGCAGCAAGAACACGAGTTTGAGATATCCAAGAGTGATTTTTCGGGCAAGAGGAAGGCATGGGAAGGAGAGAAAGAAAATGGGGGGTCTGTGGGCCCCACACCATGTGACGGCGTGGCCACTTGCCAGCCGCGCCACCATGTGGTGAGGTGGCCCTGTGGGTCCCCCTGGTGGCTCTCTGGCCCTTCCAGGAGCCTCCTCGAAAAATATGATTTTTCATATAAAATTTTAAATTTATGTGAAACTTTATTTTTTTCATTTTCTGGTATTTTGCATTATTAAATTCAATACTGAAAAATTATTTTCTAACAACAAATTCAACAAAACATTGCAAACTAAATAACATTACAGTAGGTATAACAAGGATGAGAGAAAGAAAATTATTTATCCTCTTTATGCATTCAAAATGCACTTGTTAACAAGGTTGATCAAGTCTTGCCACCAAATGAATTTTATATGACATGAAAGATTTTAAACTAAATGAGACACTCATGTTACCTTATATTGAATTGGTATGGATCCAATCATGAGAGTTTTGTATTCTTCTTTATATGGGCAATCAATACTTCCCACTCTAATAGACCTCATATTGGTAATTGTATTAACTCGAGGCATTCTATCAACCTTCTTGGGAAAATAAACAGTATGCACCTTGTCATGAACAGTAAAAGTATTTTTTCCTTTATTGCAATCAATAACAGCCCCTGCAGTATTTAGAAAAGGTCTTACAAGAATAATAGACATATTATCATCTTAAGGCATTTCAAGAACAACAAAGTCAGTCATAGTTAAACAATAGGTAGTTATTTGAACAGGACCATCCTAAGAAACTTCAACAGGAACAGCTGTAGATTTATCAGCCATTTGCAAATATATATCAGTAGGTATCAATTTATCAAGGTAAAGTCTCTTGTAAAGAGAGAAAGGCATAACACTAACTCCAGCTCCCAAGTCACATAGAGCAGTTTTAACATAATTATTTTTGATAGAGCAAGGAGTAGTTGGTATACCTGGATCACCCAGCTTCTTTGGAACTTTGTCATTGAAAAAATAATTAGCAAGCATAGTAGATATTTCCTCATTAGGAGTTTTCCTTTTGTTAGTCACAATATCTTTCATATATTTAGAATAAGGAGGCAACTTAATAGCATCAGTCAAAGAAATTTGCAACAACAATGGTTTCATCCAATCAAAAATTTTATTATAATGTTCTTCCTCTTTAGTTTTAAGTTGCTTAGTAGGAAAAGGCATTGATTTTTGAACCCAAGGTTCTCTTTCATTAACAAGTTTCTTAGCAATAAAATCTTCTTTAGTGTACTTTTTATTTTTAGCTTGCTTTATAGGTTCCTCTTCTATTTCTTCTTGATCCGAATTGGCATATTTATTATTATCATTGTTATTAGCATTATCATTCTTGCGTTCATTACCACTTTCAGTTTCAGCATCAGAAACAGATATACTATTAGGATCATTAACAGGTTTAGAGGATTCTATTTATGTTTCTTTTTCCTAAAAGGAGTACTAGGTTCATTAACTCGTTGAGAATCTTGTTCAATTCTTTTATACTGTCCTTCAGGATACAAAGGGTCTTGAGTTGATTTACCACCTCTAGTTGTTACTTCACAAACAAGTGTTTCTTTAGCAATAGAGTTATTTACTAGCAATTCTTTTTGCACTTTAGTGAGTTGATCTATTTGAGTTTGAACCATATGAAAGTGTTTAATGAGCACTTTAACATCATTAGAAGTTCTATCAACAATATCATGCAAATCACTAATAGCACGAGAATTTTCCATTCAATGATTCTCTATTCTCATATTAAAATTGCATTGCTTAGTAATAAAATCATCAAATTCATCTAAACATTAAGCAGGAGGTTTAGAATAAGGGATATCTCTATCATCAAACTTTTGGAGAGAGTGTACATCAGTTATGGTTGGAGGAGGAATTGGCTTACATAATTCTTCAATAGGAGGTAAATACTTCACATCTTCAGATTTAATACCACTTTCTTGAAGAGATCTTTTAGCTTCCCTCATCGTTTGTTTATTTAATTCAATCATACCCCTCTTCTTCGGTGTTGGTGGTGTTGTTGAAGTAGGTTCAGGAATATCCAATCATCATTATTCTTGCATATTGTAGCCAGTAATTCTTCAGCTTCTTTAGGATTCTTTTTCCTGAAAACACAACTAGCAAAACTATCCAGCTATGTCCTAGATTCAGCCGTTAGTCCACTATGAAATATATCAAGTAGATCATTTTTCTCCAAATCATGGTTCGGTTGGCCTCTTAATATGGAATAAAAGTGTGTCCAAGCTTTGGAAAATTTCTCATCTTCATCTTGATTAAAATTATGGATTCTTAACAAAGCATCATGTTGAGCACTAGCAGGAAAATATTTTTGAAAGAAAGCATCAAGCAAAACCTTAGGACTAGTGATGGAACCAGGAGACAAATTATTATACCAAGTTTTAGCTTCTTCTTTTAATGAGAAAGGAAATATTTTAGCAACAAAGTAAGTGCGTCTTTTAGTGTCCTCAGCAAATATTCCACTTAAATCAGAAAATACATTCATGTGTTCTACAGAACTTTCATTTGCAGTTCCATAGAAAGGTTCTCTTTCAACAATAGCTATATGAGCCAAATCAAGAGAGAAATCATAAGCTTTATCTTTAATGTTTACAAGAGATGTAGCAAATTTAGCATCAGGAGATAATTATATCTAACAACACGTTTTTTAACAAGTTTTTAAAAGGCACTAGCATCTTTCATAACATTAATTTCTTTAACAAGAGCATCATCAAGATCCACATATATATCATCACGCTCATCATCAGTATCACGTGTAAATTCAGGTGAATTAACAGGTGTTTGGCATTTTCATTAAGAATTTCAGCATTTTCAACTTGTTTAGATTTAGCAATAGTAGCATCTAAAAAGGGACCTAATGAACCAGTTTCATCAAGAACAGTAGAAGTATCATCATAAGTAATTTCAGATTCAGTAGTAGTAACAGAACATGCAGGTTGTGCTGGTGTAACAAGCTTACTTAACACAGACGGAGAATCAAGAGCAGCAGCGGAGTTCAGAGTTGTACCTTTCCTTGTAGTGAATGGCACAATGGGAAACTTCTTATCAGTATTTCTTCCCATGATGAATAAATTCCAGCGAACAATATCACACTCAGGTGGGCTTATAAATAAAGCTATGCTCCCCGGCAACGACGCCAAAAAATAGTCTTGATGGCCCACAAGTATAGGGGGTCGCAACATTCTTCGAGGGAAGTAAAAGCCAAATTTATTGATTCGACACAAGGGGAGCCAAAGAATATTTATAATCTTTAACAGATGATTTGTCAGATCAGCTGCACCTGTGAATAGACTTGCTCGAGACAGATTATCAGTAGCAATAGTTTTATAGCAGAGATAGTAGTGAAATAACAGTAGCAGGAGAATTGAGACAACGATTGTGATTGATGTATACGGTAGGATTAAAATACTGTAGGCAAAGAGACGGATGTACGGGCGTTGCATGGATAAGATAATTCATATAATATCATAGCATAGGCATTTGTATATACATAATTTAAAGCATCCAAGTATTAACTAATCATAATCTTTTATTCCCATTTAGTTGTGTGTGCTCTCAATGAGAAACTTGCAGAACATCTTTTGTCCTGCCAGCCCGTTTGCAGCGGGGACTCTAGGGAAACTACTGGCAATTAAGGTACTCCTTTTAATAAAGTACTGGAGCAAAGCATTAAAATTCCGTGAACACATGTTATCCTCACATCATAGCCATTCCCTCCGGTTATCCCAATTGCTGTCACTTTGGGGCCATCGGTTCCGGAAAATAATATGTGTATACAACTCATAGATATGATCCAAAACAATAATTATTCTCATGATACAATAATATGTTCAGATCTGAAATCATGGCACTCGGGCCCTAGTGTCAAGCATTAAGCATAACAAGTTTCAACAATGAAGTAAAACACCGATAACAGATACTAGGCACCATGCCCTAACAATATTACAGCTATTACATGAGTGGTCTCTTCCAATCCCTACCATCTCCTCAAGCCTACATCGGTGGATTACTCACACATGGATGGGGGAAACATGGATAGTTGATGGAGAGGCGTTGGCGATGACGATGGCGATGATCCCCTTCGATTCCCTGTCCCGGCAGGGTGCCGGAACAAAGACTTCTGGTCCCCGAACTAGGGTTCACGATGGCGGCGGCGTACGGTGATGTTTCGTGGAAAAGTAGATACCCCGCGTGGGTTTGTAGGTCAGGAGGGTTAAATAGCCGCGAGGGGGTCGCGAGGAGGTGGCCGAGGGGGTCCCACCCCTGCTGGCGCGGCCAGGGCCCACCCGCGCCAGGAGGTGGTGTTGCGGCCTCATGCCTCCTCTCCGTTTGGTCTTCGTGGTTCTTGGTCCTCCTCCGATAGAAAATGACTTCCAGATGTTTTTCGGGCTTTTTCCCTAAAGTTGATATTTCTGCACAAAAAGGAGACACCAGGGTAATTCTGCTGAAAACAGGGTTAGTTCGTGTTAGTTGCATTCAAAACACATAAATTAGAGGTAGAACAATAGCAAAAGTGTTCGAGAAAGTAGATACATTTTGGACGTATCAATCCCTGGTGAATTATCTTCAATAAAGATAATGTTTCTTCATAAATATTTTCACATACCTTACGTCATATACTCACAACCCACCCGAATGACTCGGGGGCTGGGTCTTGCTTAAAATAGATAAACACACAAACCCACCCGAAATGACTCGGGGTTTGGGTCTTGCTCAAAAGAAATAAACATACAGCCCCACCTAATAGCTCGGGGGCTGGAAATCTTAAAATCAGGACAAACTTGAAGAATACTTACAGATACAAGTTGTTTCTTCACACACATACATATTAAGATTCCATATAACCCAGCGCCACTCGACGGTCTCGGCGGCTGGAGGGTTACACAATGCTCAAACGGATGCCCTTGGCACCAATGCCTCTGTTACCATGGAATCGACTGGACGTCAAGCATATAATCACAAGATTTAGGTGTAAAAGAAAATATCACAAGCATTACAGCAGAAGAGAGACGAAAGAATGTTTGAAGGCCACGAGCACATTATACAATACAAATATAGCAAAAGCATAAGTATCATAATAATATTGTCATATTACAAGACCATTAGATGATCAAAAGTGGTGAGTAATCAAGGGATGCAGGACCCATCTTATCCTTGTGAGGTTTGTGCATAGCAGAAACCTCAGCTAGTCGATGTTCCATGGTACAAATGCTAGCCCTAACAAGGCGAGCAGCAGAATCCGCCACACCCCGGAAAGCCAAAGGTTTTCCATTTGGCTTCCTAGGGTAATCGGATAGGACGGCTTCATAATCATCAACCACGCCATTTGCAAGGAGAAGTTTAAGAGTGAACTCTGAGCCGCGTACCATCAATTCACGTGCCCAGACTCTCATAGTTGATGAACCAGGACCTAAAACATCAGCAAATCCTTGT
Organism: Poa annua; assembly: GCA_026929855.1. Lineage (NCBI taxonomy): Eukaryota > Viridiplantae > Streptophyta > Magnoliopsida > Poales > Poaceae > Poa > Poa annua. The sequence goes on from CM049426.1 coordinate 103,349,902, forward strand.
GTCGCCTCAGGAACCTCGGTCTAGGGCCGAGCCCTCCGCAAACACATCATTAAGGGTTCGAGTGGACGTATCCAAAGAGCCGCTCAGGTGATCGACAGGTGTGCTCACCTCTTCATGACATGCTCGAGTGACAAATTGATTTGCCTTTTTTCAATTAATTAAGAAGAAGTTGTGGACAAGTTCTAGTGTTATAGACCACCACCCTTAATACAAAAAGCCTAATCTCCCGGCAATAGATGACCCAAATGCTTGGCACCCGCAAGCACCCAATTCCTCGCCTCTAGCTTAATCCTAGCGAATATTAACGTCGGAAGTGTGCTCAAGTGCTTGAAAATCCGCGAGTTGCGCTCGTTCCAAATTTCCCAAGTCACAAGCATGAGTAGTGACGGGATTGCCTTCCTTCTTCTCCCATTTGCGATGGCAAGGTGCTCCCACCAAGATTGGACGTCATTGAAGGCCACCCAATCCGGGGGATTGAAGTCCCCAACATTGAGCCAATTCTTGATCATGCCCCAAAGACGAATAGAGAAGCGGCAAGTGAAGAGAAGGTGTCTAGCCGTCTCATCTTCACGACGACAAAGGGGGCAAAGCCGACCATTAGGCCATCCCCTTCTCTCAAGGCGGTCGGCCGTCCACACGCGGTTTTGGATTATTAGCCATGAGAAGAGCTTGCATTTGGGCGGAGCCCAATTCTTCCATACCATATTGTCCAACGGCGAGGCGACCTCCCCGACGAATTGCTCATTGTAGGCCGAGGAGCAAGAATAGGCACCCGAAGGGGTGAGCTTCCATGTGATAGTGTCCGGTACATCGTCTTGAAGTTGAAGTTGTGAGGTGAATTGCCAAAGTTTAGTGTACTCCTCAAGGTGTTGGACCGAGAGCCCCTCTCCGAAGTCAATATCGAGGATCCACGCGTCATCGGTGATGGCCTCCTTGACGGACCATGTCTTCTTCTTTGAGAGATCGTAAATGAGAGGGGCGATAAGCTTGGGGCTGATCCCGTCCGCCCACGGCGCATCCCAAAAAGAGGCCTTGACCCCATCACCAAGGGTCACCGTTGACATGGCATGGAAGAGATCCATTTCAACATTCTTGCAAGGGGCCTCCATTCCCACCCATGGTCTCTCCGGCGTCGTCCAATCTAGCCAAGCCCACCTAAGGCGAAGAGCCTTCGCAAATTTGTCCATGTTGAGGAGGCCGAGCCCCCCCAAGGAAGTAGGTTTGCACACCACCGCCCAATTGACCTTGCACTTGCCGCCGGAAACCTTGTCGGTACCCGCCCAAAGGAAGCTCCTAATAAGTTTCTTGAAGAATAGCATAGTCTCCGGCGCGATATCAAGAACGGTGAGAGGGTAAATGAGTTGAGATGTGAGGACCGCCTTTGCAAGGGTTTTGCGACCCGCAATGTTGAAGCATCTACCCACCCAAGGGTTGAGCTTAGCCACCGCCTTATCCTCAAGGTATTGGAAGTGGACCTTCTTTAGTTTCTTCACCGCAAGGGGGAGCCCAAGGTAGCGCAAAGGGAAGCAAGCGGTTGGAGCCGGGAGATCAAGTAGCACATCATCAAGATCAACATTATCGCAACGGATGGGAGTGACCGAACTCTTCGCAAAGTTAGTCACAAGCCCCGTGGCCTCTCCAAAGTTGTTTAGGATTTGAGCAAGTGTGGATATGTCATCACGAATAGGACACATGAAGATGGCCGCATCATCGGCATAGAGGGAGGACCGAAACCTAGCACCCTTCCCGGGAAGATGGTGAAGAAGCCCTTGATCCGTGGCCACTTGAAGGATGTGTTGAAGAGGATCGATGGCGATGTCGAAAAGGAGCGGTGAGAGGGGGTCACCTTGCCGCAGACCCCTCCCATGCTTTATTGGAGCACCCGGAATGCCATTTAGGAGCACACGCGAGGAAGCCGTAGAGAACAACGCCGCAAGCCAATCACGAAATTTAGGAGGGAAGCCAAGATGATCAAGAAGCTCGAAGATGTAACCCCACTTGACCGAGTCAAATGCTTTCTTGATGTCAAGCTTGAGGAGTAGGGTGGCCTTTTTCCTCCGGTGAAGCCAACGGGCATAGTTGCGAACAAAAAGGAAGTTATCATGGATGCTCCTAGTCTTGATGAAGGCGCTTTGGGCTTGAGAAACAAGGACGTTCATGAGAGGGGCGAGGCGTAAAGATAGAATCTTGGCCACAATCTTGGCGATGCCATGGATGAGGCTAATCGGCCTAAAGTCGGAGATCTCCTCCGCCCCCTCCTTCTTGGGTAGAAGCACAACGTTCGCCGAGTTGAGCCAATGAAGGTTGTTGGTGTGGAGGTTGGAGAACCGGAACATGACCGCCATGACGTCTGCCTTGATAATGTCCCAACATGCCTTGAAGAATTTGCCGGAGAACCCATCCGGGCCGGGTGCCTTGTTGGAGGGCATGGCCATGATAGCCGCTTTAACCTCCTCCTCCGTGAAGTCATCATCGAGCCCCTCGAGGTTATGGGTGGGAAGGTTTATAGCATTCCAATTGAGAGCACAAGCCCCAGTGCCACGACGGCCAATAGCCTCACGGAAGTGATTTTGAGCAATCGCTTGCTTGTCTTCATGAGAGGTGACCCACCCTTGATTGTGACGAAGTTTGTAGACAAAGTTTTTCCTCCTCCTAGAATTCACCTTGGCATGAAAGTACCTAGTGTTGGCATCCCCTTCCTTGAGATTATCGATTCTAGCACGTTGTTTCTTCCGAGATCTCTCAAGTGACGCCAAAGCAATGACCCGCCTCTTCAATCTAGCCCGGATGTCCCTCTCATCCGGAGAAAGAGCCCTAGCCTCCATGGCTTTGTCAAGTTGCAAAATGACAAGCAACGCCATGTGGAGTTGAATTTTGTTGTTGGAAAAGAGGCCGCGACTCCAAGCTTTGAGCTTCCTTCCGGTCCGTTTGAGCTTGTCATGGAGGATGTGGTAGGGGTCGGTGTGAAGAGAAGGTTCGGCCCACGCTTCCCTCACCACATCCATGAAGCCGGGCATGCATACCCAAAAGTCCTCAAAGCGGAAGGTATTGGGCTTTTTAGGACCCCGACAACAAGCAAGAAGCAATGGGCAATGATCGGAGAGCGAAGACGAGAGAGCGTGAAGAATATGATCGTCATGAGTGATATCCCATTCTTCATTGCAATAGTAGGCGTCAATCTTGCTCATGGTGGGAGTGTTACGTTCATTGGACCAAGTGAAACGTCGAGATTGAAGGTGGATCTCTTTGAGCTCACATGCATTGATAGTTGTCCGAAATCTGTTCATACGACTTCTATTGATGTTATTATTATTCTTGTCCCGAGCCCGCCGAATTTGATTGAAGTCTCCTAGCACCAACCATTTCTCCCCCGCCAACGGCTTAAGGTCAACAAGCTCTTGAAAGAAGTCATCTTTGAGCGCGTCATTAGTAGGACCATAGACCCCCGTGAGCTTGAACACCTCACCGTCACGCTTCGATGTCACCATGGCTGAAATTGAGAAGGAGTGAAGCACCACATCCGTTATATCCACCGCGTCGAGATCCCAAAGAAGTAGGATTCCCCCTCGCGTCCCGTCGGCTGGTTTTTGGGCGAAGCCTTGGAGACGCAAGCCCCCAATGGAAGCAGCAATGAAGGAGTCGACAATCTGGAGTTTCGTCTCTTGAAGGCACACAATGTGACAGGAGCAGCTCGTGATGGTTTCAAGCACAGCTGAGCGGCGGTCAGGATCATTGAGCCCCCGAACATTCCAACTTACAATATCGATGAAGTAGTCACTCATTGGAAACAAGGTAGACCCAGAAGTGGAGCATGCAGAGGAGGCCTACGCCGGCGCGGACGCCCCGCTAGCGCCCACCCCAGCAGCATCAGGAGGGGCCTCGACGTCACCATCAGCGGCATGCTCGATCGCCGCCGCGCCACCGTGGGCCAAGAGAGCTTCTTCCACTGCCGTAGCTAGGTCGCAGTCTAGACGGAACAGGGCCCTCAGCGCTGCCACGGCAATATCAGGTAATTTACCCTGAAAAAGCTCAACGAATTTGGCTATGGCGTTCTCAGTTATCATCTCGCCCTCCTTGAGGATCCCCAAACGCTTGCACAGGAGCTTCTCGGCGAGGGCAGCGATAGGAACTTTCTTCCGCTTGTGTTTGGTCATGAGACGCGCGCTGGAGCGCGGTAGAGAGAAATGCGTCACTCCCGCAAGCGTCTTGCGGCGGGCCGCCGGAGGGGATGGCCTTGGTGACGGAGAGCGTAGGGGCAGGAGCGGAGGCTGGCACGAGGTGAAGATGCTAGCAGCGTGATCAGCTTGAGAGATGAGTCTATCATCGTGGCCCGACAGGTCGCCGTCCGCAGGTGTCCGAGCCGGCGATCCTCCCGGGTTGTGGACCGGAGTGGAAGCAGGCGAGGAGGACATCATCATACCCACTCCCCCACACGGCGTACTGAACACACATGGAGAGGAGGGGGTGGCCGACGCGGGTGTCGGGGTGAAGTCCAGCAGCCTTGCGCACGAGAGGATCCTGCTTGCAGAGCGAGGCGTGGAAGTGCGCGGCGGAGAGGAGCTGGAGCCCGGCGCACACCTTGGTTGCGTCGGTGCCAGGATGGCGGGGCCGTCCGCGCCCAGGAAGGCGACGGAGGCAAGACGCCGAGCCTGCCCGGTGGCGCGACATGGAGAGCGGCCACGGTCGCCAGTGATGCGAGCCTTGCTGCTACGTCGGGAGGGAGTGGGCGAGATGCCCTTGCGGCGAAGGCCTGAGGCGGGGATGATGGAGCCGCCCTTGAGGCTCTGCACCAGCTCGAGGTCGACCTTGTGGTGGTCGGGGACTGGAGGCACGGTCATGCGTCTATCATGGCGATCGTCGCGTCGCCCACCTCCATGTCGGCGTTGGCGGTCATCAGCGCCCCGGCGCCCCGCGTCAACAGAGCGAGAGCGGCAGCAGAAGGTCTCATGGCCGGCCCGGCGGCGGTTCCTGTCATCGTCACGGTCGCGGCGATCATCAACTCGCCGACCTCGCTGGTCGTGGCGCTGTTGGTGATCCGCGTTGCAACTTGGAGACCTCGAGTTCCTGTCGCGCACCAACTCCTGGCGCAGAGTAGCATCGACAGAACGCTGCAAGGCAGTGGCAGTGGCGGCCAACTGAGGAAGTGGATGTGGCGGACGAGGAAGCGGCGGTGGCGGTGGGAGCTGGCTTTCCGATGGCTTGGAAAGCGTTGGAGCTTGTTGGCGACGAGCATCCAGGTCCCGACGGCGACGGCGGCAGTGCCTCTCGATGTGCCCCAGGTAGCGGCAGTAGCGACAGCGAATTGGGTTTCTGCAGAACTTGGCGATGTGGCCGACGGAGAAGCAACGGAAGCACTCTCTGCGCCTGTGGACCGAAAGAGCACCTTGCTTCTCCCTGGTGATGAAAGCTGGAAGGTGAGGCCGTCTTGGAGCTCCTCTTGAGTGCTGCCTCGCTTGCCTGAACGATGGCTGCTGGCGCCACCAGTGTCGGGGACGAACAGGGTGCCAGTCCGCCTCGAAGACTTGAGGTCCGTCCTCAAAAGCCGCGGGCTGGGGCGCCGCGTCAGAGGTGAGCACCTTCGAGGCCGGGGCCACCTGCCCCGGGAGCGCAGACCAGTCGATGGAGATGCCCGCAGTGGGGGCGTTGGAGATGAGCGGCTTTGAAACCGGGGCCGCCTGCCCCGGCATTGCAGTCCAGCTGATGGACGCCGCGGCGGGCCGCAGCTGGCTTGTCGGCGTCTCCGGCACCATGGAGGATGACGAGCTCGGGGGGCGGCGCACCGGGGGAAACGAATCTGGGAAAGATCCAAATCGCAGCCCGCCCCCAAAATCCGCAGCAAGCGAGGCGAATCCAGGCGGAAGGAGAGGCGAAGAGGTCGAGGGAGAGGTGGCGGAGCAGACCTGGGAGGTTTGGGCGGCCGGAGCGGTCGCGCGGGCGGCGGCGGCGGCAGGGGCCGCGGGGGGGCGTCGCAGGAGCTGCATCTTTCCGTTCGAGTTGACCAGGAGCAGACACACTCACAATATCATCAAGAGCGCATAAAGAAGACCCTTTAAAAAACACACAAAGAGGAAATCTAAGAAGAGGAAAAAGAAAATAAAAAGGAGCATAGGCAAAGCATAAACTGACGAATCTGTCGTAGCGTGCACAAGGCTAAGCAGCTGTTTGGCATGTTCTTCTTCTCGGCTGACAGCAGAACGTCGAACTTTATCCAGCTCCCCTTCAGCACGCAGTCGTTGATCAGTGAGCTGTTGTTCCAAATCAGCTAGTCGTTTCTCCATGGAAATCTTCTCTTTTGTAGAAGTCATATGGTAAGACATATGTCTACATAAAGCACAGACACCGAAATATCATATGGCATCAGGAGCAGAAACGCCTACGGTTTATTTCTTCCAAACTAGAACGAAGAGCGATCCGCTCCTCCTCCGACTGCACAAAAGCTTGACCAACAGCAACTAGGCCACTCACGGCAGGCTACACAAAAAGAAAAAAAGACACATAATAATGCAAGCGAGCGATCCACACAAAAGCATAACTCGTGACACATGTCTTACATGATCAACCTAGGAGGAGGAAGTAGAAGTTGAAAGGCCGGCAGTTGAAACAGCGGCAACTGATTTCTCGGCAGCAGTCGACGTTGCAACCGTCGATGGAGCCTCGATCTTCTCAGCTTCAGCATGCAAAGATGTCATAACAGCTCCTTCCTTGCTTGGAGGAGTGAGAGCTTGCCTGACAAAAATTATTCACAAATCAGATAAGACAACATACAAAGAAAGAAAACCCAATGAAGCATAGTTAAAAGAACATACTTATACACATCTCCGATGGCAGACTCGGTGGCAACAACTGGAAGTTGAAAATCCAGATGCTCTACATCATTCACAGATGAAGCAATCTCCGCAGACCCCTCAACCCATGGAAAGGATGCTCCTTGTCAGCGACATCCTCCTTGGCGACAAAAAAATCAGCCGAAATTGGAAGAACATTAGTCGCCTCCAGCACGGCAAATTGACATATTTCTTCAGAGTCGCCATGCTCAAGAAGAGGAGGAAGAGATGAAGCAGACAAATGTCCCTTATCACAACCAAACAAACAACACATCAAAATATTATTTATGCACACGACGGGATCAGAGAAGCAAACTCAAGTAGAAAAGCAAAAAGATGCACAAAATACCTCAGGAAGAGGAGTCCCAAGGCTAAACGGGACAACTGTGAAGTCAAAAGATACAACATCATTCGGCTTGATGCTGGTAATATACTTAATGTGATAATGAAAAGCATGATTTACTAATTCCACATCACTCATACGAGTAACCTCAAGTGGACCCTCATACCGCCACAAAGGATGGGCACGTTGTTGCAAAGGCCACACGCGACGCTTCATAAAAGTGCTTATAAGGATAATTCCTGTGACGGTCTTAAACAGCTCCTGGACTTTTGTCATAAGAAGATAGGCCTCTTCTTTTTCCTTAGTCGAAAGGGAATGCTGCCACGCCTTGGTCTTCATAGGAGGTGCACCAGTCGAGAATCATTGCCTTACATCCTGGTCGACTGGCACATAAAACCACTGGTTCCTCCACTTCATAGTAGGGACGACCGCCATCAAATCAAAGTAGGGGCAATCATCGCGTACTTCAATACAGAAACCTCCAGTCAAAAAGGGACGGCCAACGCAACTCATAACATCCAGTCGGAAAATAGATTTCCAGAGGGCCCAGCTAGGAGAAACTCCTAAGAAACACTCGCACAGTACCTTAAAACAGGCAATGTGCAAAATGCCTTGAGGAGTGAAGTCGTGCATCTGAACCCCATACGCATAGAGAAGACCACGCACAAAATCGTGTAGAGGAAAAACCAAAGCCACGAGGAAGAAATTCTGCAAAACATACCCGTTCACCGGGATCGAAGAGGCTCGGGAAGAACTTCTTTGTTAGAAGGAGCACGGGCAACAAGCTTATCCGCTGGAGGAAGTAGCCCGCATTGGCGAAAAGCTATCAATTTCTCTTCGGTTATGGCAGATTTAACCCAGGTTCAAGTTATCTTCTTCAAACTGGCAAGCGAGGCAGCCGTTGGAACCGCAACAGTCGAATCCCTCTTCCTTTTTCTGACCAGAAGCAGCAGAAGGGGTCCCAGCGGCCGCATCAATGTTCTTCTTAGAAGCCATGGCGCAAAGTGTGTATGGAAGTAGAGGCAGAGCAAAAGTGTGTGAGGAAGAAGACGAACCAAGAAAGAAGAAAGTAAAAGCCGAGGTAAAAATCTACGGCGGCAAGATCCATATTTACCAGGGCAAGAAAACTGATCTCAGCCGTCTGTGCAAAATCACCATAACACGTAGCGCCATCAGAGGACAACAGTCGCAGACCACGCCGCCCACTACGCGCGCAAAACGAGGAAACCATCATCACGCCTACGAAAATCTCGTCGCGTCAAGTCAAATCGAAACTGAACCGGCGTCCACCGCGGTCAAAGAGAGGGGCCCACCATGACATGTCCCATCAAAATTCTACTCGTACGCCATGGTGCTCACATATGACATCATTCGCCATGGCAGACAAAATAGACGTCCATAAAGGAAGAGTCGACTATAAGCTCGACTGGATAAAAGCAATATATCAAATCAGAAGTCTCACGATTGGTTGCAAAATCAAATCATAGCTCAAAAAATATGGTCGAGTAATACTCCCATCGGGAGAGAGCAAAAAAGTCTTCGATCAACATAAAATAAAGAACAAACAACAAAATTGAGATTATCCTCTATTACAAGAAATAAAGCACAATCTCGGGGGCTACTCCCATCAGGAGCACTGTCGTGCACCCGATAGAATCAAATAAGAATAAATGTGATCAGTCGATAAAAGACTCGCCTCAGTCAAAAAGGAAAAATTCCCGGGTAAAAATCAGTCGATGATATCTCGATGATGCATGCATGAAATGCAAAGGTAAGACCCGCCGATCAGTCGGGTAGGACTGAGGACCACTCCGGCAGTGTTAGTCCTTATACTTTCTGCGTCAACAGATGCGATGAAAATCCCGGCGGACGCGCTGGGTAGCAAAGTTAAAACTGCAGAACAAATCAGTAAGTCCATCGAGTGGCCTGAGTTGAGTCTGTCCATTATGTGCTAGGTTCGAGACCGAGGACTTGAACTTGATTGAAGACTAGTAAGGTTTTTCCCAAGTGCAATTAACTGGTCTCGGCTCATCAAGTAAATCCAGGCCTACTTAGTAGAAATCTTTTTTCATAATTCATAGTCGAAGAAACAATACACACAAATATAATGTCAAAAGCATAAAACATGAAACGTGCACTATATAGTGAGTCCATGACTGATTCTCCAAATTAGCCAAAGCACTCGGTGGCTAATGACGAGGTTATACCAAAAAGGTACCATATCGTGTGGGTACCTGGTGCATGATATGTCTCAACGTATCTATAATTTCTTATGTTCCATGCTATATAAAACCAAGTTATTACATGTTTAATATGCATTTTATATGGTTTTATGCATTTTCTGGAACTAACCTATTAACAAGATGACACAGTGCCAGTTCCATGTTTTCTGCTATTTTTGGTTTCAGAAAAGTACTTAAGGAAATATTCTCGGAACTGGGCGATTTCTTTTCTGAAGTCTGTTTTTAATTGGGAATGTTCCAGAAGACCGAACACGAGACGAAGTGGGCGGCCGAGGCGGCGGCACCATGTCCTCACGCGGCAACCCTTCTGGCCACACGAGGGACAGGTGTGGGCCCCTCAGGCCTACACCGACCTCGCCCTTTCACCTACATATATCCCCCGAACCAAAAATCCTAGCACGGTGTTCATTATTTTCTCCACGGGTCCCGAGCCGCCGCCGTCGTCAACACCAATTCGGGAGAGATCAGAACTTCTCCTCAACACCCTGCCGGGAGGGGGAATTGTCACCGGAGGGCTCTAGGTCACCATGCCCGCCTCCGGACTGATGCGTGAGTAGTTCACCCTTGGACTACGGGTCCATAGCAGTAGCTAGATGGTTGTCTTCTCCTCTTGTGCTATCATGTTTAGATCTTGTGAGCTGCCTACCATGATCAAGATAACTGTTATGTAATACTTCATGTAGTGTTTGCTGGGATCCGATGAATATTGAGTACTAAAGTTATTTCTTCATAATATATCATGTGTGTGCTATTTAATGATCTTGCCTGCTCTCCGTTACTAGTAGATGCTCTCCGAGATAGGGTATTTATGCTCGATAGTAGGTTCATGTCTCTATTTAATCTGGGGTGGTGGCAGCTAGCTCTAAGGTTGTAGATGTATTGTTGCTACTAGGGATAAAATAGTACTCCCTCCATTCCATAATGTAAGAGCTATAGTTTTTTGAGAAAAATTCCAAAATATATGGTTTACAACGATTTTTGGATGAATTTACCGATGAAAAAGTGAGTATCATTCTCGAACGGAGTGATTTTATGGATTGTTTTCCTTTCTTGTCTATTATAGAGTCCTCTCTTCTGAATTTTGTCTAAAACAAATGAGTCCATAGTATGTCAAATACTCATGTCTTAATATCCGTGCAGAAAACTATAGCTCTTACATTCAGGAACAGAGGGAGTAGTACTTTGTCTAACGATGATGTTACTTACTTTACACACAGTGCTTAAGGCGATAATCTGTTCCATGCAACTTAATTCAGAAAGGGGTGCGGACGCTAACCGGAAGATGGATTATTAGTCATAGATGCGATTGGAACGGTCTATGTATATTGTTGTAATGCCTAAATGAATCTCACACTAAACATCATAACGTTGGTATATGCATTATTATGCACTTCTTTATTCTATCAATTGTCCATCTGTAATTTGTTTACCCGCATGAATGTTATTATTATTTAAGGAGAGACACTACTAGTGAACTGTGGACCCCGGTCCTTTTCTTTAATCTGAGAAATCACAAACTGCAAAACCTGTTACTTTCTGCAAACAAACATCTTTCTTTCACACATATGTTTAATCCTTTGTTATAGCAAGCCAGTGAGATTGACAACCTCACTGTTAAGTTGGGGCAAAGTATCTTGATTGTGTTGTGTGCAGGTTCCACGTCAACTTAGCACCAGTCTTTCTAGCACCGTTGCGGGAAGACGAGATTCTCTTGAAGACCCTCACACTCCCTCATCAAGCTCTTTTCTGGCGCCGTTGACACCTTGAGTGAATTCTCATTTCCTACTGGTTCGATAACCTTGGTTCCATAACTGAGGGAAATTTGCTTATGCACTACTTCATACATTCCTCTTGGGGTTTCCCAACAACACACCACCGTGTGCATCAGTGCACGTGATGACTTTAGCCCAATTCTCAATAGACTGAAGAAGCCCAACAAGTGAAGCCCAAGTCGAAGACTGTTACCATAGATAGACAAAGTCAGTTATACTTTCCATGTATGTAGTCCTAGTCGGTTACGTACCCGAGACCTGTACCCCTATGTAACGGACAGGAGGGTGGCCGATCAGAGACACGCCCAATCAGAACCACCAAACCCTAGAAAGATTGACATCTTGCTAGACCCTTGTACTCGCCGCATATTCACAATCAATACAGACAGGCAGGAAGTAGGGGTGTTACCTCAGTCGAGGGGCCTGAACCTGGGTAATTCCCGCTTGTCAGCCGACAAATCTACTAACACTACGCGTTGTCTACGTCATAACTCTCACCCTAGTCTAGTAACCATGGGTATTGATGGGGACACCCCTCGTCATGCGATATACCTTTAACCAATAGTAAATACCATATGGATCCGAGATAACCGATATGAGCGGGACCTTTGTCATGAATATACTCTCGGTAAAACTGACATTACCTCTTAATGTTAGTTTAGGCAGACATATATTTAACAAGAACAATAACTCTATTTAACAAATCAAACTTGGTCTAGGACAGGACAGAAATTTCAATGAGCCGCAAATTTATGCACTAGGTGCCGACTTGGTTTTCACCGAGTCCCCGAGCTATTTTCGAGATCTAGCAGAAATAACATAATGCACTGGCGAGCCAGTCCCCGAGTCAAGACATCCTGCTCCCGGGGAACACAGCCAGACAACATAGCCGAATTACTTTTGAGACCGAGTCCCCGAGTTGGTTTTCATGTTTATTACATTTCACAACCTCTGCTCTTTACTACCATTTAGGCGTTCGCCAGTCAAGTCACAAGATTATATCCGGCATCATACATTCTTGAACTTCGAAACGAGGTTAAAAGCTTATTTGGCATATAAACAACATCAGTAACATACATTCATACAGATAAGGCAGTCCCCGAGTTACTGTACAAACCTAGGAGAAAAATCATAGCTGATAAGTGAGGCAGTCTCCGGGTCATGACATCTTGCTCCCGGGGAAAATACTAAGGGCACTTCCAACGGCCCAGCGTATATGGACAGGGATTCCGGACCGATTCGGTCTGGTTTGGGTTGACAACAGACAAATTTTGGTCCTTTATACGTTGTGCGGTGGAGGTGCCCCCAACGTCCGGTCGCATTTCATAAAAAAATAGGTCATAGGAATTTCATTCATTTTATTACAGCAAAGTTTGGGTAGCAAATAAACACGTTGAAATATTATTCATTTATTACAACAAAGTTCAAATAGAAAGAAAAATAAACATGTAGCACTACTGGTTTCCAAAATAAGTCCACATGTGCTCTATCAGATCATTCTGCAGACGTTTATGCAGTGGCCTGTCACGCACCCTCAAATTCCCAGCCTTGATCAAATATCCTCGCATCATCCCGTTCATTCTCAACAATTATGTTGTGCATGATCATGCAAGCAGTCATCACCTCCCACATGACCTCCTAGCTCCACGTTCTTGCCGGGTGCCGAACAATAGCAAACCTAGACTAGAGCACACCAAATGCTCGCTCGACATCCTTCCGGCAAGCTTCTTGTTCTTGAGCAAACTTGCGAGCTTTCTCATTTCTAGGCATGTGAATGGTCTTCACAAAGAAAGGGCACAAAGGGTATATACCATCAGCAAGGTAGTACCCCTTGTCATATGCATTTCCATTAACCTCAAAGTTGATCACTGGTGCATTTCCCTCGGCCAACCTATCAAACACCGGTGATCTCTGAAGAACGTTGATATCGTTGTGAGATCCTGACATGCCAAAGAAGTGCCAAATCCACAGATCTTTAGATGCAACAACCTCAAGTATGATTGTGCAGTCTCCAACGTGTCTCTGATACTGTCCTTGCCAAGTAAAAGGACAGTTCTTCCACTCTCAATGCATACAGTCTATGCACGCAAGCATGCCAGGGAAGCCTCAGCTCAAGTTCATGTTCAGAATACGGGCAGTGTCTTCCAAATTCGGCTCCCTCAAGTACCCGGGACCGAACAACTGAACAATAGCCTCACATAACTTGTACATGGACTCTAGGCAACTGGACTCACTCATGCGCAAATATTCATCTACCAGATCACCGTCTACTCCATATGCAAGCATGCATATAGCTGATGTGCACTTCTGATAAGATGAGAAACCATACGTACCAGTAGCATCGGGTTTGGCGACGAAGTACTCATCGTATGCCCTCACCCCCTTCAAGTATATGCATGCACAAGTTTCGTAACATCCAAAAACGGCGACGAAACTAGTGATCCGGATATGTTGGCTTCACGGTATGGAAATAGTCCTTCCAAAGTTGGTAGTGACCTTGTTGGTCAAGATCCAATGCAGGAGCCCTTCCAACAACCGACCCAACATGCCGAGGCCACTCCGTCTGGTTGAAGTTGTGGACAGGCGTGGTCGCGACCATCGTAATTTCGGAACCGTCCTCCGATTCTTCGTCCGATGTATCGATAAAGGTCTTGTAGAAGAACTCATCATCACTTTTGAAAGGACCGAGATGGTAACCTAGAGGGGGGTGAATAGGTTTCTACAAATTTTACTTTTCTTTTCACAAGTTTTAGGCTATGCGGATAAATAAGATGTGCCTAACAACTAGATGAAACAACCTATATGATGCAATACAATACTTCAAGCACGAAGGCTATCACAAATAAAGCAACAATAGTGAAAGAGCTCAGATAGAAATAACCGAGGCACGCGGAGACGAAGATATAACCCGTGTTCCTTCTCTTGAGCGAGAAGTACGTCACGTTGGAGAGATGCGGGATACCACGAAGGAAACCCGAGCGCCACGAAGGCTCACCTTATTCTCCTTGAGCCTCTTCCACAAAGAAATAGCTCAATCCACTATTGGTAGGCCTTGAGGCGTCCTCCGAACCTTTACAAACTTTCCTGAAGCAAGAACCACAACCCGGAAGCTTCAGGGCGACCCTAGCCGCCTAGGGTTTCAACAAAACGCAAGAGTAACAAGAAACTTGATGAACTCAAGGGGGAATCACTTTTGGCTCGGTGGAATCATAGATCTAGATCTCCTCTTGGTTTTCACCTAAGGGATTTGAGTTTGAGTGGAGCGCTAGAGAGATCTTGAAGCTTTTGGAGTCAACAACAATGGAGGAGAGAGAGCTTAGCCTTTTTCGTGTTTGGAACTGGTTGACTTGCATTTTGGAGAAGAAGAGGTGGGCTTATATACTTATCCATTAAAATCTGGCCGTTATGCAGGAAAACTGGTCCACCCGGTATGGATTCCGGTTTGCACCGGGCTGTATACCGGATGGGTCCGGAATGAATTCCGGGGTGCAAACCGGCTAGTCCCTGGACTCTCCCGGTTTGCACTCGGAATTGATTTCGGGTCCATCCGGTACCAGATCCGGTATATACTGCATTCCATACCGGATGACTAGTTTCCTGAACATGGCCAATATATCAAGAGACAAATATATTAAACTTTCTCATATTTTGTGGAGGCTTTAGAAGGTGTATGGAAAGGGATATGAAATAGAGTTGCAAGAGTTCATCCCCAATGAAAACAACAAGTTACCCCTCTTAATAGTGCGGTGATCCTATTGACTCAAGAAGTTAATAGAGAAAGATATAAATAACACCGTCACTTGATCATCCTAAAATGGGGGGCCTCCAATCTCCAACCATCATCATACAAGCGGACTAAAAACCTGAGAATATACTTTAGAGATAGCATTAGTCCTCACTAACTCGAGTGTCATCTTAACCAAAATCTTAAGAAGGGACATTCCCTTTCAATCTCCCCCTTTTTGGTTGAAGATGACAAACGAGTTAGATCTCAACAAATAAGGAATATAAACTCTTGAGAGATTTCTAAAGGATATAGAGAAAGCTCCCCCTAAATGTATGCACTTGGTAGAACATAGCTTTTGAATGCAAAGTGCATAGAGATTAACATATGGAGAGCTCCCACTATATTCTTTAGAAATAAGAAGAGGTGATGCAAGTGAGGATCAAGAGTGAGAGATCAACTTTGCAAAAACAAGCTAGAGAGTGAGCAAGAATAACAAAAGCATATGAGTACTCACTAGCTTGGTGTGTGCGACATAACAAGATTTGTAAACAAAATAGCATACACATGGATAACTAGTAGAAGATAAACATTTAGGGCAATCGACATAGATATCCATGGATAATAAACTCACACTTGTCCAAAGCATGTCCAACACACACAAGCATAGAACATAGTCTTACACAAGATATGATAATAAGGTAATACGACAAAGTAGACACAAGCCAAAGAGAACCAAATCCAACAAACGAAGGCTTGTGACAACAAAGGAAAATCCAAGGGCTCCCGCACAACCTAATAAGAGCTCAAACATCTTCTGCCCCTTTGGCATCGAAACACCAAAAAGGGGATAAGAGCGAGATACTAACGAACCCAACCACTCCTAGAACTGAGCATCTTCGTCGGCGGCGTCATCATCATCAACATCAACACTGCCACCTGCATCACCAGAAGTACCCCAAGCAGTCCAAGAGAAAAAGTCATCAACTGGGAAGTCCTGCATAGGAATGTCCACGAACGGTGTAGGAGCTAACTCGGGACCATCAACAACTGAGAAACCTGCAGCCCTTTTATCGCCATTCTGAATACGGCGACTCTCCTTTGCAAGCTCCTGAGCATTGTGACTGTAAGCGCGGGCATCACGGCAAGATGAGAACATAGAAGTGAAGAACTTCGCGATGCCACTCTTCTTCTTCTTGGACATAGGACGGGCTGAGGAGCTAGCACCAGGAGAAAAGGAGGGATCATGTTGTTGCTTAGTGCGAGCCTCAAGAGGAGGAAAGACCGCATGAGTAGGACCGTCCACAGCAGTAATGGCATGCATCTCATGCCTAAACATCTCTTGCCCATGGGCAACCTTCCTGAATTTCCCTTCTCCCAAAGCATGCCTAATGAAGAGCTGGAGATAGGCAAAATAAGCAGGGACTCTCCGTGTCATCACACCAGTATAGATCTCCTCATAGATAAATGACACAGCATCAATCGGCCTTTGATTCTCAGGCTTGGTATAGAACATAAGGTTAGTCATGTACCCACGAACCTTTGTGAGATCACCAGACTTGCTCATGATAGTGTCACGAAATAGGTTGGCAAGGTAGCGATACACGGGGTACATCTGAGTGACAGTGTCCATGGTACAGTTCTCCTGTGGAGGAAAACAAAATGAAAGATCTTCCTTCGCAAACACCTCATCCTTGTCAATCTGCCAACCTCCTTTATTGAGACCCAAAGCCTTTATGAGCTCCTTCACATTGGTAGTGTAACAGCCCAAGTTTGAAAACCTGAAACCCACTGTAATTTTTCCACTTTTGTGTAATTGCATCATGGCATTCATATCAACTTGCTACTATTATGTCAATTGCAATCAAACTATTTTGAATAATGGCATATTTGTCAAGGAAGTTCCAAGAGTTCCAAATATTATATTTGCTTGGTCACCAAATCATTAAAGTGACAACTTATGAAAATATCAACAAAATGCCCTTTTTAACACCTAAGAACAAAAGTGCACCAAAACATTTTATTTTGAAGAGCCAAATTTTGTGGTGCCTCTACAAAGTGTGGGGAAGCTCCCTGATTTTTCTCAGATTTTTATAAAGTGTTTAACTGCCCCAATTAAATCAAAACAGTGTACTGGTTTTAAAAATAAATAGAAAAGGACCTGTTTGTGATGGAAATAAATTGGGCAGGGGGCTTTCTGCAAAAAGGTCTTCTTCTTCCCTGTAGCGACCGAGCCGTTCGTCCCCGCCGGACCACATCGCCGTGTCGAGCTCTCCGACGCCGCGCCGGACCCCCCCCCCTCCTCCTCTGCTGCCCTGGGAGTGGATAAGATCGCCACCGCGCTGCTCAGCTCTCTCCCCCCGATTTTTCCCTCTGTTCCTCCCCCCCCCCAAACCCTAGCGCCATGGCCACCGAGCTTCGCCGCCGCGTTGCCGTCGACTGAAGCCTCCCCGAGCCCAGCTAGCACCACCACGAGCAACGCCGCGTCGTCTCCTCCCTCTCCGTTGCAGGAATTGTGCCGGGGCGCTCGGGAACGACGTCACCGTCCTCGTCTTCCCCGACTCCGGCCGCCGCGCCTCGAGCTCGCTCGCCGTCGCCTCCGCCCTCCTCCGTCCGCTCCGAGCACCCGCACGCGACGAGGGTGAGCACCCGCATCCGCCCGTGCCCTCCGTTCCTCCGCGCGTGCCCCGTAGCTAGTGTTCCCGCGAGCTCGCCGCCGGCCGCCGCTCGCCGCCGCTGCGCGCGCGTTCCGGTGACCAGTAGGTGGCGGCGCCGCCGTAGAACGGTTCCCCTCGCTCTTGCGCGTCGACCGCGCCCCTCCGCGATCTCCCTGGCGCTGTAGAACGACGCGCGCGTCCACCTCGCCGCCGGCGACCACCGCGGCCGCTCCGGCGTGCGCTGCCGTTCGGGCCCACGCGCCAGTGACCCGGAGCCAGCCCCGCGCCGCGTCAGCGCCACATGGCCCCTGGCCCGCGCGTCAGTGGCTCGGGCTAGACTCGCGTTCGGTGAAAAACGACCGGGGTATTTTCTGCGAATTAATAAAAAGACAGAAAATGTTTCAAACTTCAAAAATTCATAACTTTCAAAATACTTATCCAAATTTAGCAAATAATATACCAAAATTCTCAGAAAAAGAAATGCTATCTAATGGATTGATCCACACTTCCATTACTGCTACTATAATTTTCTGTTTTGCTAAAATGAAGAGAGGGGTAGAAATAAAAAGGTGTAGTTTAACTTCATAATAAATTCCTCAACTTGCTAAAATGGTACCCTCTAAGGAAAAATGGTTATGAGCACTGGTTCTACACATTCAGAATAATTCAAGCGTGTACCTAAATTGAAAGTGGAGGGGAACTTAAAAACAAATAGGAAAATATATTTCCTATGTCGTTGAATGATTATTCTTAGCATCCCATTTAAATGTCATATAGTTGTGATAATAGTCCAGTGCATTAAAATGTCATACCATCATGTGTTTGCGCATTGCATATGAATTGCTTGTATTGATTGTGTTCTTTCCGGTGTTTTACGCATCGATAGATCCAGGAACCGGGGTCTCGCCACAATACCCCGAAGATCAGTATTACCCGCCTGCTGAGCAAGGCAAGCGTGATCCCCACCCTCTTGCATATCTTATCCTATTTTCTGCAAAGTATTTTCTCCACTATAATATTGCATGCGGTTCCAAATGTCATTTTGATTGGACAAAGTATCCTAAAGTTGCATTCAGTTACCGAAGCCATTACCTGTTTCCCCTCCTATTATCCATAGAATTGTGTTGATGGCCGGAAGTAATTACTTTGCTAGGTTGTTGCTTAGCCATGCTTAGTTAACTGCTTAGTGGTCCGATGGATATTCATGTTGGGATCAGAGGTGGAAATTCCGCGGATGATGGTGGAGAAATGGTGGTAACATATAATAAAATGCTAAAAGGTGGGGATGAGAGGCCACATGGTATGTGGTGGGTTGTCTCGTTCTCGCCGCCTCAGTGCGAGTTCTCGCCTTCGAGCCAAGTTGAGCGTACTACCATGCGTGGGTATATGGAACCTCATCGACCGACTAACTTGTGTCGGACTAGCCGGGGGTCCTCTAGTTTGGCTTTCCATTTGCGCGTGTGTTGAGATGGTGGCCAAGACTGAGATGAGGATGATGGTGGTAGGAAAATAAGTGGCCGAGGGGCAGGGTGTTGGAGGCACTGAACTTGTCCCCCAGTCACTGATGATCCTAGGTTAGTCCAAAGCGAGGTAAAAGTCGTAGCCGCTCCCACCCAGCCGGCTTTCCCCGGAAGAGAGCTAGTTGTACAGGCAATGGGCCGGACGGTACGCATGGATAAGGAGCTGGGAGGTCCCTCGGGAACCTGGCGACTTTCACATTGTACACCCCCTGCAGGGATATATCTTTTCGAAAAGCCGTGTCCACGGTTAAGGACGACTTGGTGACGAATTCAGGGATCATAGAATAACTTTAACGGAATGATTAAAAACTGGGTACTAAAGGTACCACTCACGATTGTAAGGTTGACTTCCTCGAGGTTGATTCGGGGAGGTGCCCTTGTTAAATAGGTACAGTGGTGGAAGAGGATGAGTAAGTGAATAAAAGAAAAGAGTTACTTCTTACCCCTCTTCGAAAATGTTCTGATAGTCGATGCCTTGGAGTCATATTTTAAGAATAAAATCAGCTTTACGCAAAACAGCCATAAAACCTTGAGAGCCAATCATAGAGCAAATAGATCAAAATCTTGTTGAGTTCGTCGAACTCACCCTTGTTTATTTTTGTTTCAGAGGAGGACTTTACCTACCCCGAAGGTGGGTTCTATGTTGACATCGACGAGTAGTCTGGGGTTCCCGGGTGGCAGCTTGGGGCAACTAGGAACCAGCTGGCACGGGATTGTTTATCTGTAGGCCTCTTAGGCCATATTTGGATCTTGTTGTTTAGAACAACTTAATTTGCTTCCGCTTGATGTACTGATGGGTCTATGACCTTGGATTGTAATATTTGCTATCTTTCTCTATTAAGAGTTGAACTATACTATCTTGAGTCGTAGGGTCTGTCATGTGCCAGGTGTTCCGGTGTCTTAGTCTCTTTATTATACTTGAGGGCTATGCTTTGGATATGGCATGATCGAAGGGTTGTGTTGCCGATGATCCATGCCGAGCACGCCTGCCGATGTTTACTCGGCCTGGGAGTGGTAACCCCAGTAACCTTCGATTATGTAGCATGACCACCGACACATAGCATCATTGTATAATTTATGGACTGGGGCATTACAACTTGGTATCAGAGCAGTACCGCATGTAGGAAACCCTTACTACTGGTCGACGTTGAGTCTAGTGTTGGTAAAAATATTTTAAACTAAAAATGAGTTGTGAAAACCATCCTAGGATTCTTTTTACTCCTTATCTGGTTACCCTCTAATCTCGGAGCCATCTTACCTCTATTTGTTTTGGGCCTTATTACGTGTCGCTTCCGCCGCGCATGGCTTGTCATACAAGTGGTGTACTCTTACTCACTTTGGGTTCAGGGCGCGGGGCGACCAGCTTTTGGGGCTCCCGTCCCTCTGTTTGCTTTCAGGATCTTTTCTTGCTGTTCCTAGTCTCTACCCGAGTTCTACTTTCATTCCTGACTCTAGAGTCTCCGGACCTGACATTTGAATTATTTTTGATACAGATGACTGGTTCGGGCTTGGTTGTTCGCCTCACTCGATGTGAGGGTGTTCGAGGGTTCCCCGCCTTGTTTGCCGCAGCTTTGGCCAGCCAGGGTTGTAGGTGGTACCCGGAGTACACAGTGTATGAGGAGTATGCACCGTACAGCCAGGCGCAGTTTTTCTGTAAGGTTCGCGTGCTCAACGACGAGGGTCGCGTTGAGAACGTAGCTGGAGGCGTGGGTATGACCGTGGAGCAGGCGGTTCAGGAGGCCGCGTATAACGGCCTCTCTATTTACCGCAGCTACTGTCCGTACCTCGCTAACCAGGCGTCGGATTTCTGCCACTTCCCAGCTGCCGACGACAGCACGTCGGGTGTTTACCGAGCTGTGTACAGCAGCGGCGAGATGGAGTCGGACAGCAGGCACCGGGCACTGATTGAGCTAGTCCGAGCGTTGGACCGTCGAGCCCGGCAGTGGTACCTCTACGCTGTTTCGGCACGCGCTAGTCACCGTCATACTCTGATGAGGGTGCGCCCGTACGTCATGGATGGGACGCTTCTTCTCACACTACTTCGCCCTCCCCAGTTGGAGCAGTTGCCTCCCGACGTTTGCAGTCCGGATGTTGGTGGCGTAACCCCGCCTACCGGTCCTCACCGAGACCCGAGGCTTACTGCACTCGAGTCGCCGTATGGCCACCAGCCTGCCAGTGCGCGTCGCTTCCGCACTCCCCCGGCGCCACTTGATGAGGATGTCATGGCGTACTACTAGCTATGTGTAATACCAGGAGATGCTCGAGTGATTGTGCCTTACTGCGAGTTGTGCCAATTACTCCTTTGTTTGTATCTCTGGAGCCTGGAGCAGTAGAGCTCGTTATGTAACAGACTCGTCACTGTTATCTTCCTAGTAACCATTCGGTGTAATATGTATGAGGCTTGTACCTCTCTCTCGCAGCAGACTGTGGATTGTACTAGAACCTATATTTGTGAACTCAGTTCCATCTATGCGTGCGTTTAGTAATGTGCATGTTGTTCTATCTGTTGCTACTACCAGTTCTGTTGTCCCTAATTTTTGTGTACAAGATGGCACGATGGGATGCTAACTGTGTCCTTGTCAATATCCAGAATGACGGGCCGTCGCCGTGGCGAAGATTTACCGCCACCTCCCACAATGGCGGAGGTCCTCCTACTTATGGAGGAGGGCCGTGTGCGCAGCGACTGACTCCTCGAGCAGTTGGTGCACCAAGGGAACCGGAGGAATAACGATTGTCATAATCTCACTGAGTTCCTGCTGTCCCAGCCACCGTCCTTCTCCGATGCTAAGGAGCCCTTGGACGCAGATGACTGGCTGCGTGCACTGGAGCGCAAGTTCGCTGCCCTGCATGTTCCAGCTGTGGAACAAGTCAACTTCGCCACTTACCTGTTGGCGGGTGCAGCGGGCGCATGGTGGGAGAGCCACCAGGCGATGTTCGCGGCTGGACATGTTTTCACCTGGGAGGAGTTTCGCACTGCCTTCCGCGCTGCCTACATTCCCAAGCCCCTCATGGACTTGAAGAGGAGGGAGTTCCTGGACTTGCATCAGGGAAGGATGGACATTCCAGTCTATGGTCGTGAGTTCAGCCGTCTCTCCCGTTACGCCCCTCGGGATGTGACAAATGATGCGGACAAGCAGGAGTTGTTCCGCAAGGGGCTCAATCCAAGGCTTCGTTACGAGTTGCTGCCCTTCAAGTTCCCGAGCTACCAGGAACTGTACAACCATGCTCTCACACTGGAACAGGGAAGGAAAGAACTAGAGGCCACTAAGAGGCCACTTCAGGGGGATCATCAGAGCTCCTCGGCTGCTGACGGCAAGAAGCGTAGGGTCTTCGTCCCCTACAGCTCTGTGCCCCGTCCTCCGTTTATGCCAAGGACCTCGGAGTACAGGCCACCTCCGCCGCGCCCTCCTACTCCAAAAGTGGGCCCGGGCGGAAGTGGTTATCGTCCTCAACTCCCTGCACCACCAACAAGCACGTGCTACAGCTGTGGCCAGCCAGGCCACTACTCCAGGGAATGCCCGAGGAAGGCGCCACCACCAGCACCTGCCACGCCCGTAGCCAAGACGGGTACGGCTAGTCGTGGTCGCATGAACCACGTCACTGTTGAAGACGTGGAGGACGACCCCAGTGTTCTCATGGGTACGCTTCGAATTGCTAAAGCTCTAGCTACAGTACTGTTTGATTCTGGAGCATCACATTCATTCATTTCGGTAGCATTTGCACAACGAAACAATATACCGTTTGAAGAGTTGGAAGCACCGTTATATGTCACCAGCCCTGGTACTCGTTGGCAAACCAAAAGGGTGACCCCTGAAATTTCAATTAATATAGGCTCATTCCCCTTCCCGTTTCCGCTGATAGCCTTCAATTCAACCGGCTTTGATGCCATATTGGGTATGAACTGGCTAGGGAAATACAAGGCTAACCTCGACTGTGCTGCCAGAACCATCACCGTGACCTCATCTTCCGGAGAAATGGTGGAGTATTGGTCTGCTCAGTCCAGCCCTCCATCTCCATCCAGGCCCAACTCACCTGAGCTTCTCCTTTGCCTTATGGAAGGCTTATCCCCTCCTGAAATCCAAGACATCCACGTTGTGTGTGACTTCCCGGATGTGTTCCCGGAAGAATTGTCGGGCATGCCACCTGATCGAAGTGTGGAGTTCGTCATAGAGTTGCTTCCCGGTACCGCGCCGGTTGCCAAGAAGCCCTACCGGATGCCGGTGGAGGAGCTGGCGCTGTTAAAGGAGCAAATTGATGAACTGTTAGCGAAAGAGTTCATTCGGCCGAGCAGTTCAGCGTGGGGTTGTCCCGTACTCTTCGTCAAGAAGAGGGATTCTACCGTGCCTCGTCTAGTCTCTGACTACAGGCCGTTAAATGCGGTGACAGTCAAAAACAAGTACCCTATTCCTCGCATCAATGATCTATTGGATCAACTAGCTGGAGCAACGGTATTCTCCAAGATGGACCTGAGATCAGGGTACCATCAGATCAAGATCAGAGAGCAGGATATTCCAAAGACGGCATTTGTTACTCGCTATGGCTCATATGAGTATACGGTTATGTCCTTTGGTCTTACCAATGCTCCTGCGACGTTCATGAGGCTCATGAACTCCGTCTTCATGGATTATCTCGACAAGTTTGTTGTCATTTACATCGACGACATTCTCGTCTACTCCAAAACCGATGAAGAGCATGCCGAACATCTTCGTTTGATCCTGACACGCCTTCGAGAACACCGCCTTTATGCCAAGTTCTCCAAGTGTGAGTTTTGGTTGGATAATCTTGTCTTCCTTGGACATGTGATATCCGCAAATAGAGTGGCTGTCGTTCCCGACAAGGTTCGAACTATTATGGATTGGATAACCCCCATGTCTGTCAAGGACATCCGAAGCTTTCTGGGATTGGCAGGTTACTACCGCCGATTCATCGAAGGGTTCTCCAAAATAGCCAAGCCTCTGACCAACCTTCTCAAGAAGGATACAAGGTTCGTATGGACGGACCAAGCAGAGGAGAGCTTCAAGACCCTGAAGGCCAAACTCACTTCTGCTCCTGTGCTTGCCCTGCCAGACGCAAGCAAGGATTTCGTGGTCTTCTGTGACGCCTCTCTGCAAGGCTTGGGCTGTGTGTTAATGCAAGATGGCCATGCAGTGGCATATGCCTCTCGCCAATTGAAGACACATGAGCAAAACTACCCGACTCATGATTTGGAGCTTGCCGCAGTGGTTTATGCTCTGAAGCAATGGAGACCATACCTGTTTGGTAACCGTTGCGAGATTTACTCGGATCACAAGAGTTTGAAATACCTTTTTACCCAGCCGGATCTAAATCTCAGGCAAAGACGTTGGTTGGAGTTAATTAAAGACTATGATGTGAGTCTGAATTACCAACCCGGCAAGGCGAACGTCGTGGCTGACGCGCTAAGTCGAAAAGCTTATAGCAACAACCTGATGGTTGAGAAGGCTCAACCTGCTCTCCATGAAGAGTTCGCCCGTTTGAACCTAGAAATTGTCCCTTCTGGCTATCTCGCAAATCTGGAAATCAAATCTACTCTGGTAGACCAGATAAAGGAGGCGCAGAAACAAGATGCTGGCGTTCTTAATATCAGGAAGAACATTGCTAGTGGAAAGGCCAAATGCTTCTCGGAGAATGAAGCGGGAATCGTGTACTTTGGTGACCGTCTGGTAGTGCCAAAGGAACAGAATCTGAAGGAGCTGATCCTCAAAGAAGCTCATGATTCCCCTCTCTCTATTCATCCCGGTAGTACTAAAATGTACCAAGACCTCAGACCACTATTCTGGTGGACTCGGATGAAACGAGAAATCGCCAAGTATGTTTCTGAATGCGACACCTGTCATCGTGTAAAGGCTGAACATCAAAGGCCTGCTGGCACTCTTCGCCCGATTGCGATCCCAGAATGGAAGTGGGATGAGATTGGTATGGACTTTATTACGGGTCTGCCAAAGTCTCCCAAGGGCAACGATGCTATCTGGGTGATCATCGATCGACTATCCAAAGTGGCTCACTTCCTCTCAGTGCGAGTCGACATCACAGCTGCTAAGCTGGCTGACCTGTATGCCTCCCGGATCATCGTACTCCACGGTGTTCCCCAGAGGATAATCTCTGATCGTGGCAGCTTGTTCACCTCCAAGTTCTGGACGAGTTTCCAACAAGCCATGGGAACCCGCCTCAACTTCAGCACCGCCTTCCATCCCCAAACTGATGGACAGACCGAAAGGGTGAACCAAGTTCTGGAGGACATGCTTCGAGCTTGCGTAATCTCTTTCGGAAAGGGGTGGGAAAAATACCTTCCCTACGCTGAGTTCTCCTACAACAATAGCTATCAAGCGAGTCTGGGTATGGCCCCATTCGAGGTTCTGTATGGAAGGAAATGCCGAACTCCGCTAAATTGGTCCGAGACCGGAGAGAGGCAACTCTTGGGTCCAGAGGTGATCAATGAAGCTGAGGAGAAGGTGAAAATCATATGAGAGAATCTGAAGATTGCCCAGTCTAGGCAGAAGAGCTACTATGATAAGCACCATCAGGAGGTCCATTATGAAATTGGTGACAAGGCCTATCTACGCGTCTCTCCTCTTCGTGGTGTTCGTCGCTTTGGAATCAAGGGAAAATTGGCCCCTCGTTTTGTTGGCCCTTTCACTATCCTGGCCAAACGAGGAGATCTATCCTACCAACTCGAACTCCCCGCCAACTTCCCGGATGTGCATGATGTGTTCCATGTATCCCAACTCCGCCGTTGCTTCAAGGATCCTATCCGTGGAGTCAGTCATGAGGAGCTGGATATCCAGGCGGATCTCACTTATCGCGAGCATCCCATACGTATCCTAGATGAAGCAGAAAGGAAGACTCGGAATAAGGCTACCAAGTTCTTCAAAGTTCAGTGGTCTCACCATTCCGAAGAAGAAGCTACCTGGGAAAGAGAGTCTAGTCTTCGTGAGGAATATCCCGACTTTCTTCCGCCACTTTAGAATCTCGGGACGAGATTCCTGTAAGGGGGGTAGATTTGTAACAGCCCAAGTTTGAAAACCTGAAACCCACTGTAATTTTTCCACTTTTGTGTAATTGCATCATGGCATTCATATCAACTTGCTACTATTATGTCAATTGCAATCAAACTATTTTGAATAATGGCATATTTGTCAAGGAAGTTCCAAGATTTCCAAATATTATATTTGCTTGGTCACCAAATCATTAAAGTGACAACTTATGAAAATATCAACAAAATGCCCTTTTTAACACCTAAGAACAAAAGTGCACCAAAACATTTTATTTTGAAGAGCCAAATTTTGTGGTGCCTCTACAAAGTGTGGGGAAGCTCCCTGATTTTTCTCAGATTTTTATAAAGTGTTTAACTGCCCCAATTAAATCAAAACAGTGTACTGGTTTTAAAAATAAATAGAAAAGGACCTGTTTGTGATGGAAATAAATTGGGCAGGGGGCTTTCTGCAAAAAGGTCTTCTTCTTCCCTGTAGCGACCGAGCCGTTCGTCCCCGCCGGACCACATCGCCGTGTCGAGCTCTCCGACGCCGCGCCGGACCCCCCCCCCCCCCCTCCTCCTCTGCTGCCCTGGGAGTGGATAAGATCGTCACCGCGCTGCTCAGCTCTCTCCCCCCAATTTTTCCCTCTGTTCCTCCCCCCCAAACCCTAGCGCCATGGCCACCGAGCTTCGCCGCCGCGTCGCCGTCGACTGAAGCCTCCCCGAGCCCAGCTAGCACCACCACGAGCAACGCCGCGTCGTCTCCTCCCTCTCCGCTGCAGGAATTGTGCCGGGGCGCTCGGGAACGACGTCGCCGTCCTCGTCTTCCCCGACTCCGGCCGCCGCGCCTCGAGCTCGCTCGCCGTCGCCTCCGCCCTCCTCCGTCCACTCCGAGCACCCGCACGCGACGAGGGTGAGCACCCGCATCCGCCCGTGCCCTCCGTTCCTCCGCGCGTGCCCCGTAGCTAGTGTTCCCGCGAGCTCGCCGCCGGCCGCCGCTCGCCGCCGCTGCGCGCGCGCTCCGGTGACCAGTAGGTGGCGGTGCCGCCGTAGAACGGTTCCCCTCGCTCTTGCACGTCGACCGCGCCCCTCCGCGATCTCCCTGGCGCTGTAGAACGACGCGCGCGTCTACCTCGCCGCCGGCGACCACCGCGGCCGCTCCGGCGTGCGCTGCCGTTCGGGCCCACGCGCCAGTGACCCGGAGCCAGCCCCGCGCCGCGTCAGCGCCGCGTCAGCGCCACATGGCCCCTGGCCCGCGCGTCAGTGGCTCGGGCTAGACTCGCGTTCGGTGAAAAACGACCGGGGTATTTTCTGCGAATTAATAAAAAGACAGAAAATGTTTCAAACTTCAAAAATTCATAACTTTCAAAATACTTATCCAAATTTAGCAAATAATATACCAAAATTCTCAGAAAAAGAAATGCTATCTAATGGATTGATCCACACTTCCATTACTGCTACTATAATTTTCTGTTTTGCTAAAATGAAGAGAGGGGTAGAAATAAAAAGGTGTAGTTTAACTTCATAATAAATTCCTCAACTTGCTAAAATGGTACCCTCTAAGGAAAAATGGTTATGAGCACTGGTTCTACACATTCAGAATAATTCAAGCGTGTACCTAAATTAAAAGTGGAGGGGAACTTAAAAACAAATAGGAAAATATATCTCCTATGTCGTTGAATGATTATTCTTAGCATCCCATTTAAATGTCATATAGTTGTGATAATAGTCCAGTGCATTAAAATGTCATACCATCATGTGTTTGCGCATTGCATATGAATTGCTTGTATTGATTGTGTTCTTTCCGGTGTTTTACGCATCGATAGATCCAGGAACCGGGGTCTCGCCACAATACCCCGAAGATCAGTATTACCCGCCTGCTGAGCAAGGCAAGCGTGATCCCCACCCTCTTGCATATCTTATCCTATTTTCTGCAAAGTATTTTCTCCACTATAATATTGCATGCGGTTCCAAATGTCATTTTGATTGGACAAAGTATCCTAAAGTTGCATTCAGTTACCGAAGCCATTACCTGTTTCCCCTCCTATTATCCATAGAATTGTGTTGATGGCCGGAAGTAATTACTTTGCTAGGTTGTTGCTTAGCCATGCTTAGTTAACTGCTTAGTGGTCCGATGGATATTCATGTTGGGATCAGAGGTGGAAATTCCGCGGATGATGGTGGAGAAATGGTGGTAACATATAATAAAATGCTAAAAGGTGGGGATGAGAGGCCACATGGTATGTGGTGGGTTGTCTCGTTCTCGCCGCCTCAGTGCGAGTTCTCGCCTTCGAGCCAAGTTGAGCGTACTACCATGCGTGGGTATATGGAACCTCATCGACCGACTAACTTGTGTCGGACTAGCCGGGGGTCCTCTAGTTTGGCTTTCCATTTGCGCGTGTGTTGAGATGGTGGCCAAGACTGAGATGAGGATGATGGTGGTAGGAAAATAAGTGGCCGAGGGGCAGGGTGTTGGAGGCACTGAACTTGTCCCCCAGTCACTGATGATCCTAGGTTAGTCCAAAGCGAGGTAAAAGTCGTAGCCGCTCCCACCCAGCCGGCTTTCCCCGGAAGAGAGCTAGTTGTACAGGCAATGGGCCGGACGGTACGCATGGATAAGGAGCTGGGAGGTCCCTCGGGAACCTGGCGACTTTCACATTGTACACCCCCTGCAGGGATAAATCTTTTCGAAAAGCCGTGTCCACGGTTAAGGACGACTTGGTGACGAATTCAGGGATCATAAAATAACTTTAACGGAATGATTAAAAACTTGGTACTAAAGGTACCACTCACGATTGTAAGGTTGACTTCCTCGAGGTTGATTCGGGGAGGTGCCCTTGTTAAACAGGTACAGTGGTGGAAGAGGATGAGTAAGTGAATAAAAGAAAAGAGTTACTTCTTACCCCTCTTCGAAAATGTTCTGATAGTCGATGCCTTGGAGTCATATTTTAAGAATAAAATCAGCTTTACGCAAAACAGCCATAAAACCTTGAGAGCCAATCATAGAGCAAATAGCTCAAAATCTTGTTGAGTTCGTCGAACTCACCCTTGTTTATTTTTGTTTCAGAGGAGGACTTTACCTACCCCGAAGGTGGGTTCTATGTTGACATCTACGAGTAGTCTGGGGTTCCCGGGTGGCAGCTTGGGGCAACTAGGAACCAGCTGGCACGGGATTGTTTATCTGTAGGCCTCTTAGGCCATATTTGGATCTTGTTGTTTAGAACAACTTAATTTGCTTCCGCTTGATGTACTGATGGGTCTATGACCTTGGATTGTTATATTTGCTATCTTTCTCTATTAAGAGTTGAACTATACTATCTTGAGTCGTAGGGTCTGTCATGTGCCAGGTGTTCCGGTGTCTTAGTCTCTTTATTATACTTGAGGGCTATGCTTTGGATATGGCATGATCGAAGGGTTGTGTTGCCGATGATCCATGCCGAGCACGCCTGCCGATGTTTACTCGGCCTGGGAGTGGTAACCCCAGTAACCTTCGATTATGTAGCATGACCACCGACACATAGCATCATTGTATAATTTATGGACTGGGGCATTACAGCTAGTGACCTTAAGATCTCCAGACATCCATGTCATAGTGCAATCATCATCCTCATGGAAATAGACATTGCAATAGAATTGCTTCACCAAATCTGGCATGACATCAGGAGAGTGAAGACACACAACATCCCACAAGTTCATCTTCTCAAGGGTACGCCGCACATAAGGGAAATCCTTCTCATGAAGAGAGAAGTGCTCGAGATTAAGAGACTTCTGTGGTACCCAAGACTTCCTGGAGCTGAAAATAGCATACACATGCTCCCACTGAAGCTGCTGAGTGCGAGTCCAGAACCTAGTATCCCCAGGGTTAGTTCTCACACGAAAGACCTTCCAATCGCTAACAGCCATAGTCTTCATATTGCCAGTGGGCACAATCTCCGTCTCATCCTCAGAATCAGAAACATCCTCAGCCCCATCAGACTCTTCTTCTGGAACAATATCCTCAGAGGGGTGGCCACGGTCAACAGAAGAGCGACCACGACCACGACTGTAGGCAGTACAGGATGCTGGCAGTGGAACCTTGGCAGCGCTTGACGGGTTCGTCTTCTTGCTTGACACTTCAGCATACTTGCCCTTGCGACGCCTCTCATGCATCTCGATACGGTCACGGCTGTCACCTGTGAATTAGAGCATAGTTGCGAGCATGGGGATAAGTGCACAAGCCACAGGAAGGTAGGATAGATAGATGTGATGAAAAGATGTGTCAAGACTTGAGCAAAGTTTCGAAATCCATTCCGTCTGGTACCAGGTTCGGTATAAACCGGACTGGCTACCGGAAGCATCCGGTACCAGGTCCGGTGTAAAACGGAATCTATACCGGGTGGGAACAAAAATTTCGAAATATTTGCAAAAATGGTTGAACTCAGCAACATCTACTCATTACATCTAAGGAGCAACACGATCGAACGAGCGGAACCTTCAAGGACTAAAAGATCTACAGGGAGAGAGAGAGAGAGAGAGAGAGTGGGAAGGTGGTGAGATACTGGAGGACATGGTGGAGAACTTGAGGAATCCTTCGGTAAACTTCCTCCAAGCAAGGAGAGGGACCAAGGAGGCCCAACTCGGAGCCCCGGGCGATGGAGAACTCTTCCCGGAGATGGAGGAGACGTTGGCGACGGCGGCGGCGGCTGGGGCGGTTTAGGTCGGAGGGGAAAAAGAAGAGACAAGAAAAAACCTTCCCC
Source organism: Poa annua (assembly GCA_026929855.1). Classification (NCBI taxonomy): domain Eukaryota; kingdom Viridiplantae; phylum Streptophyta; class Magnoliopsida; order Poales; family Poaceae; genus Poa; species Poa annua. The sequence goes on from CM049426.1 coordinate 103,380,712, forward strand.
GACCTCGAACATAACGGTTCAAAATTCCATCCCTGTCCGGTATGGATTCCGGTATGTACCGGGTGTGTTACCGGATGGATCCGGAATGGATTCTGGGGTGCATACAGGGTAGCCCCTGGACTCACCCGGTTTGCACCCGGAAACTCACTCCAGGTCCGTCCGGTACCAGATCCGGCATATACCGGATTCCATAACGGGTCACCAGAAATCCTCCAAACAATTAGATATCAAGATGACTTTTGCATAGAATGAATAAATGGGCAAGGTAGACAGCAGAGATGCAAGGTAAGATTAAAATAATTGTTCTACACATGTTTCTTGGAAAAAGAAAATGAATCCAAAGAGCAACAAGTAACATGTTTTCGAATAGAGAAATGCAAATCCAGTAAGCCGAAGGATAAAAACACCAAATATGAGAGGCAAGTTGGCGGGGTATTTCTCCCCCTATGTTAGAGCACAAATATCATTGGTTCCGCGAAGAGACATGCTTGGGTCCATTTGATATTAGATCTTTATGATATAGCACACATAGGTATGCATCATGCTAAGATATGGTAAGATGCTATCCCTACATATGCGGTGCACCTAAACAAGATAACAAGCTAGTAAATAGAATAGTGCAAGTAAATCAATCCAAGTTTTTAGGATCAAGGATACCGAGTTCTCCTCTCAATTTAACGAACCGGGCTTCATCCAAAGGCTTTGTGAAAATGTCCGCCAATTGGTCATTTGTCCCCACATAAGTAAGGGAGATGTTACCATTTGCGACATGATCACTTAGGAAGTGATGGCGAATGTCAATATGTTTGGTTCGAGAGTGTTGGACGGGGTTATGGGCGATCTTTATTGTGATGTCATTGTTGCATAGAAGGGGCACCGGACCAAGACACACACCATAGTCAAGCAAGGTTTGCCTCATCCACAACAATTGAGCGCAACAAGATGTTGCGGCGATGTATTCGGCTTCGGCGGTGGATAGGGAAATGGAGTTTTGTTTCTTGGATGACCAACTCACCAATGACCGGGCAGTAAAGTGGCAAGCCCCGGAGGTAGACTTCCGATCTACTTTGTCACCGGCCCAATCGGAGTCCGAATTGCCATGGAGAGCAAAAGTAGATCCATTTGTATACCAAAGCCCGAGAGTTGGAGTGTGAACAAGTTACCTAAAAATCCGTTTGACTGCCACAAGGTGGCTCTCCTTTGGAGCGGATTGGAGACGAGCACACATTCCAACACTAAACATGATATCCGGTCTAGATGCACAAAGATAAAGCAAAGAGCCAATCATAGAATGGTATACCTTTATGTGCGCATCCTTCTCCTTCTTACATGCCCCTAGTTGTCCATTAGTCGCCATGGGCATCTTTGCAATAGAGGCACCAACCATATTAAACTTCTTGAGCATGTCCTTCACATATTGTTCTTGAGAGATGAAGGTTCCTTCTTCTAGTTGTCTCACTTTGAATCCAAGGAAATATTTCAACTCTCCCATCATGGACATCTCGAATTTCCTAGTCATCAACTCGGAGAAAGCTTTGTTATGGCGTTCAAATGAACCACCGAAAATGATATCATCAACATAGATTTGGCATATGAAAATACCACCACCCTTAAACCGCTTGGTAAAAAGGGTGGAGTCGACTTTCCCAATTTCAAACCCATCCTTGAGTAGAAAATCCCTAAGGTGCTCATACCAAGCACGTGGAGCTTGCTTGAGGCCTTAGAGCGCCTTATGGAGTTTATACACACGGTTGGGGAATTTGGGGTCCTCGAAACCCGGGGGTTGTGCAACATATGCCTCCTCTTTCAAAGGACCATTAAGAAATGCACTTTTCACATCCATTTGATAAAGCTTGAATTCATGAAAAGAGGCAAATGCAAGCAAGAGACGAATAGCTTCAAGACGAGCCACAGGCGCAAAGGTGTCATCAAAATCCATACCTTCTATTTGTGCAAACCCTTGCGCCACTAACCGTGCCTTGTTTCGAATGACGACTCCATTCTCGTCTTGCTTGTTCTTGAAAACCCATTTGGTTCCAATGACGTTGATCTTGTGGTTTATCCACGAGTGACCATACTTCATTGCGGGTGAAGCACTCAAGTTCTTCTTGCATAGCCATGATCCAATCGGGGTCTTGCAAGACCGCTTGTACCTTAAGAGGTTCAAAACGAGAGATAAATGAGTGATGCTTGCTAAAGTTTGCTAAGTGTTTTAACTTTTTACGAGTGAGTACTCCCTTTGATATGCTTCCAAGTATCTTGTTGACTTGCATCCCACTTGCTTTTCTTTTGGCTTTGATGTTTCTTGTGCTGCCCTTGTAATCAACAAACTCTCCTTTTAGACGTTCTAGTTCTTGAGGCTCAACTTGAGCTTGATCTTGAGAGTTAGGTCCATCTTGTTCTTCTTCTTGAAAAAGGTCAAGGAGTTGAGGGCTTGGGGTTTGATCTTGGACATGATTCTCTTCATGAGATTCTTGTTGAACTTGTGGTGTAGTTGGTGGCTCTTCTTGTGTTGAGTTTGACTCTTCTTGAGTTGACCTAGGCTCCACTTGAGTTGAGTCATTCTCCATTAGGGTTGAGCTTGGTCCTTCTCCATTAAAGGCTTGATCTTGATTTTGAGCTTGATGAGCCTCATGAGGCCAGATGTGCCCAATGCCCATTGCCTTAATGACTTGAGAAGGATCTTCATCACCTACATCACGTGAAACAACTTGCTCTTTTTGGGAGCCATTATTCTCATCGAAATCCACATCACAAGATTATTCAATCCTTCCCGAGGAACTATTGTAGAATCTATAGTTCTGGATAGTTCTGGATTCGAATTTACCAAGCCTCTCTTTCTTGTTCTTGACGAAGCATTTGCATCCAAAGACGTGGAAGTACTTACATTGGGCTTGTTCCCGGTGAGAAGCTCGAAGGCGGTCTTGTTGTGGAAGGAGTGGAGCAAGAGCCGGTTTGTAGCATGAACGACGGTGGCAATGGCTTCACCCCAAAAGTTGTAGGGTGAATTGAATTCATTCAACATAGTTCTTGCCATCTCAATGATTGTCCGGTTCTTCCTCTCCACAACACCATTTTGTTGGGGTGTGAAAGGTGAAAGAGTATTGATGCTTGATACCTTCCCAATCAACAAAATCTTGCATGGTGTAGTTCTTGAATTCGGTGCCATTGTCGGTTCGAATTGCTTTGATCTTCTCATCATATTGACGTTGAGCTTGTGTGGCAAAGTCGATGAAGCATTTTTGGGTCTCGTCCTTGGACTTCTTCCCGCCAAGAGTGTAGTAGTCATCCACAATCACAAGACCAAACTTCTTCCCGCCAAGAGTGTCATAGTTGGAAGGCCCAAAGAGATCCAAATGAAAGAGCTCCAATGGCCTAAAGGTGGTGACGAGGCTCTTGGAGGGGTGAGCCTTGCCCTCTTTCTTCCCGGCTATGCATGCACTACACACACGATCTCTTTCAAAGTCAACATCGGCTAATCCAATAATGTGATCATCTTTTATGAGTAATTTAAGATTTCTCATGTTGACATGGCCTAGCCAGCGATGCCAAAGCCAACCCTTGTCAACCTTGGCCATTAGGCATAGTGAGGAAGAGGAGTTCTCTTGCGAGAAATCATCCACATAAAGACCGTCCTCAATATGCCCAACAAAGACCAATTTGAGATTATCACTCCTAAAGACCATCACCTTATCTTTAGTAAAATAGCAATCGTAACCAATGTTTGTAAGATTATTGATGGAAAGCAAGTTGTAACCAAGGGATTCAACAAGCATGACATTCTCGAGAGACACGACTTTCGTGATTGCCACCTTGCCGTATCCCAATACCTTTTGCTTTGTATTATCTCCAAAAGTGATGTAGGAGGTGTGGTTGACATCATCAATGAAACGCTCAAGCAACTCCTTTTCTCCAGTCATATGATGAGTGCATCCACTATCAAACACCCATTTAGGGCCACCGGAGAAATATCCCTACACACAATCAATTCTTAGATTTAGGAACCCATTTAGGAATGGGTTCCTTGGCATTAGATGTAACGCCCCGGAGTTTTCTCGAATTAGATTTTGTTGTTTTTCTTTTTGCATTATCATGTCATTGCATTATCATCTCATTAATTTAATTTGTTGCATTTAAATTCAATTCCCACAATTAAATTCAAATGCTTTTCAAATTAATTAAAATGTGTTATTTCAAATCTTTTGTAAATATTATAAAAACTAGTTTATTAAATTGCCTATTTGAAACTAAAACTATTTATAAAGTTTCTTTATTCAAACTCTTTTTCGATTTTGTTTTAAAATACAAAAACGGAAAAGAATTAAACAAAATAAATAAAAAATCCAGTGAGAAACCTTACCTGTGCCGAGTCCCCCATTGCTGGCCCATCTTCCCTCTCTTTCTAGCCCAGCCCACCTTTCCCTCCTGTCTCTTTCCTTCATACAGAAAGCAGCAGAGCAGAAAGCGCCATGGCTGCCCCCACCATGTGCCCACTCCAACCACTCCCCCTCCCCTCTTTTAGTCGGCCCCTCTCCCTCTCCTGGAAACCCTAGCCTCTCCTCCCTGTTGCGCCGCCGCCTCCCCTCTTTTTCCCCTCCATCTTCTCTGTTTTCCTACCCCAAATCTTCACCTCCATGACCGAAACTCGAGGTGGTCTGAGCCGTCTCATTGTTCTTCATCGTTCTCTCCTAAGCGCGGGAATGGAAGCGGGTATTCTTCCTCGTCAATATTGCCGCAGGAGTCGGGGCCGGAGCTGTCCGGGAGCAACGCCAAGATCCTCGTCACCGTCGTCGACTACGTCCAGCCAGGAGCGCCCGACCTCCTCTCCTTCCACTTCTCCCCACGTCTTCTTCAGCCTCCGAGCCGACCCCGGCCTCCCTCGGTGAGCTCCGGTCCTCCCTCTCCTTCCTCCCGTGCTATGTGGACTCGCCGTCGCGCGGCCTGAGTAGATCGACGCCTGTGTCGCCGTGTCCAGCCTCTGTCGAGAGAAGAGTTTCTCTGAAACTCTATCGAATTCAGTTTAGACAGTATTCAGAACAATAGGTTTGGTTCAAAACAAAAGCGCTTCCTTTGTGAACAACAACACGATCCCGCTCCCCTGGCTAACAACACTGATCCTCCCCGCGCGCGCTCGCGAGTTCGATCCCCAGCCCGGCCGAATAAAACCCCCCTTTTTCCCATTTTTCTTCGCCACTAACATGCGGGCCCCACCTGTCGTCGACAGCGGAGGCCAGCGCAGCGCGTACCCGCCCGCATGGCGCCTGGGTCTTCATGTCATCCTCGCCGGGTGGATCCGTGCGCGGTGACAAAACTTTCAGATCCAGATCTGCTCTGGTACTTTTGCATCGAGCCCCCTGTTTCTCTGCGTTTCACACAGAAGCACTCACAGATAGGTTTTCCATCACGAACAGGTCCTATTAATTGCAGAAAGAACCCTAAAACTAAAATGTCAATAACTTTTAATCTATAAGTCCAAATCAAATAATCTTTATATGTATTATTATCAGAAAAATGAAATAAATATTAATATGCCATTTGTATGCCATTTTGCATCTGTTATTTTAATTTCTTAGTGTAATTTGTTAATTGCAACTAAATAATTAAATATGGAATGTGTGGGGGTAATAAATAAATAATGCCCTACTCCATTTAATTTAATTAGATCACCCATAGCATGTGTTACCATGTTAACCAATATTTAATATTGTTGAGTAGATAAATAACTTGCACTTAAATATTAAATGTCGGGATTGCTTTCCCGCTTAATTTGGATTAATTGCATTTGTATTGCATCTTGCCATGACATGCATCATTTCTCATATGATCATGCTGAGTCTTTTCCCGTAGATATAAGATGCATCTTTTACGCTTTCCAGTGTTTGTTGCTTCTTCGCGGATAAGACGTTGAGATGGTGAGCAACGACAAGATCTGCTTCCATACGGGATTCCAGGCAAACAAAGTTTGCTTGTTTACCTATACATTGTATTTCATTCCCGCCGTTGATCTCCGCTATCCTAGTATTCGATTCTTTATGTGATCCCATCACATGTTATCCTGCAGCCTATACAGCTTTATCCCCACCACCTATTACCTGTTGCTTGTTTAACTATTGGCCTCGCCAGTCGTAGCGCATGCTTAGAGTTGTTTGTGCGAGTCGTTTGTTGGTCTTTATTTCATATGCTTAGTATGATAGATTATCCTACCTTAATAAAATGTTGTGATATGTTGGGTATTATAATTAAAAGATAAGGCACCGGCGGAAGGCCTTGCGAGGTGATTTGTTCTGCTAAGTGTCGACCTAGGAACTAAGATTTTGTCCTCGGATCCAATTTTGAGCGCACTAACCGCTTGTGGAAGGCCCTATGGAGCCCCCCACGGCTTCGATCTAATCCGCTTCTTATCCAGGGCGCCGCAAGTAGTTCGGGTTTTCCATTTGATGCATGCATATGGTTACATAACGATCTCATGATGATGGAGTAGTCGATTCTCATATAGGGTGGCACGTTCTTAGAGTGCTATGAAGTTTGATCCCACGGGCACTTGACCTGATTAGCCGTGCACACAATCATGCGGTTCTCTGGATGGGTTGTATAGAAGAGATTTGCCGTGTTGAGATGCCCTACCTTCTGGCTTTGCTTTTCGGGTTGATCGAACGAGTACAGGTCCAGGAGTGCACCCCTGCAGGATATAATCTTATCGATGAGCAGTGTCCACGGTTATGGACGACTTGGTGATGATGTTGGCTAACAAGATCTAGACAACTTACACCTAATTAATGTTAATTAATTTGACTAGTAATATAGAATTACTTTCACAATAAATGGTAACTAAAACTGTTCAATGTGTGAGTTTCCCGAATTGCTTCCTCATACTTGGTTGAGGGGGTTAATCCGAGAATGAGTTATGATTGGTGTTAGTTGTAGTTGTTTACTTATGCGCTCTCTTATCCCTCTCTAATTAGACGGAAGTTGCAGCATGTCTCTTTAGGTTGCTAGTGCTGCTGCCGCTAAGTCCACCTACCCCCATATTTTGGTAGATGGTGTATAAAGTAGGCATGTCGGTTTTGCTTGTCAGGGAGTGCCCTGACCCTCTTTTGGGTTGTGCTTTATGTGCAGTTAACAGGTTTGAAGTCTTGTAACATCCCATTTTTGCAAAAATTTAAAACTTTGCATTCATACATCATTCATCATATAGGCTTAACTTTTAATCACATAAGTACTAAATAAAATTTAAATTATGAGTTTAAATAATGTTTAATCCCATTACGTGTTTATTTAAACTTACTTAATAAATATAATTTTTCCAAATTATATAATGGGTAAGTTTATTATTAAAAATTGCTAATTTAAATAATCTTTCCAAAATATACTTTTATGAATTTTTCTGAAATGTTTTGAATAGGTTTAAAAATCATTTAGTAAATCAGATTTGAAAACAGTTTTTATTTAATTTTATTAAAAGAATATGTTTCCGGGCCGGCTCACACGCTATCCGCCGCGCGCGCGTAGGATAGCAGCCCATCGGCCCGCTCCAGCGCGCGCCTCTCTCCTCTCTCGCTGACAGGTGGGCCCCACGGCCCACCTGTCAGCCGTCTTCCACCTCCGTCCGGAGATCGCGCCGGAGAAGGAGTCCGCGTTCGAGCCGTTTTCGGCCGTTTCTCGCCGCATCTAGCGCCCCTGCCCCCTCCTATATATTATCCTCGAGGCCGCCTCCGAACCCCCCCCCCCCCAAACCCTACCTCTCCGCCGCCGGGCTGCTCGGAATCGAGACCGCCGCCGCCGCCGCCATTGCCGCCGGACTTTTGCACGATTTCGGTAAGCACCGAGCTCCTCGAGCGCCACCGAGACTCCCCCTCGTTTCCCCATCCTCTTGCGCATCCGTTGAGCCCCCTCGCTTGTTCTATTTTGCAACCGAACGCCGAAACCGTCCTCGACCCGAGGCCGTTGCCGCCGTCCACGACTCCGACGAGGAAAGGAGAGGGTTACCGACGCCGCCGCCGCGCCATCGACTTCGTCTCCTCCTCCGCTTCATTTTGGTAAGAACCGCGCCTCCCGGAGCTTCGTTTTAACGCCGGAAACGTCGAGGCCGACGCGTCGCCGCCGCAGGCGCCATCGCCGGCGAGCGTTCCGGCGACCCGCGCGCCGCTCGGTTCGGTCGGGCGTCCCAAGCCGTTGGATCTAGATCCAACGGATCTAGATCAAAACGCTCCCGCGCGTCCGATCTCATTTAAATCGGACGGCTCTCGTCCATGATCCGCGCGAACCGTTTTCTTCCAATAGGATCGTGCCACGTAGCCCCTCTTATTTTCTTTTTCGCAGGAATTTTATAAATAAAACAGAAAATATGCAAAACTTAGAAAATTCATAACTTATGTTCTGTAAATCCAAATTCAATGAATTTTATATCCACGGATAGCCCTGCTAGATTAGTTTAATTCTACATCATTTGTTTTTGCTTTTGATAAATAATAATTCATAAGATCATCCGAGGAGTAATTCGGCTATTAAATCCATAACTTAAATAATAAAAATGGTTTACAAATAAACTCAATTGTTTTAGGTTTATGTTATTAACCTCTGCCCAGGAATATTAATATGTGTCTTATTTGAAAACTTTCTTAGAACAATAAAAGTTGTAATTGTAAAATCTAAGTTTTGCTATATTGTTTTCAATTATTAAATTGTTAAGTGAAATGAGAAATTCCTAGAAATTGCATCTCATGCATTTAATAACAGAGAATATAAATTATTGATAAGTGTGTCTAATTCTACACATGGCATATCATGCATGCATACATCTTTTATTTGGTGTTGTGAGATATCGTGTGGATATTTATTTGTATGTATTGCTTGTGCTAGATTGTGAAGGAGAGGAAGGACTTGCGTGTGATTGTTATTCTTGTTGTGCCTGCCTCTCCTGCTGCCAAGGCAGGTGACTTCATAAAACACCTACTATTTTATTCTATTGCATATCTAGTATTTTTAAACAGTATTTGCAAAAGTAGTATGCATGATATGTTTTGGGAGATTGTAGTATGCTATGTAAACCTTTTAGGTTTCCCCTTAGAAATTCCAGATTAGACCCCTATTTTAATTTAGTGGAAGTACCTGCTGCAAAAATGATTGTTTTTGGTTGATGTGATAAATGAAAATTTCCACTAAATTAATCTAACGCCTGGGTGGATTGGGTCGATCGAGGAGGTTTCAAGTTGAGTGGCTTCTCAGGGCCAAGTCTCATGGTTGTCTTCGCCCAAGATAGTTTTCACTTACTTGGGGCCATGATATGCGGTGTTAACCTAAGTTGCTCACTTGTGGTAGGCCACCCAGGGCTATGAGATTTAAGTTTACACTGAGTCTAGTTGCTTATCGTGCAACCATTGGTCAATATGGGCTCTGCCTTGATGGAGTAAGTTGATGTGGACCTGGGTCAAGAGATTGATGGTGGTAGAGTTGATAGGATGGTGGTAATCTCTTAGTATGACCGTGGGAAAGCAACTTCTGAAAGTCTCGTCTTGATCTTCTCCTTTCCTTCTCACTAAAGGAGTGTAGAGGATAGTTTGGGTTGATTAAGTCTAATGGTGAAAGTGCATACCCTCTCGAGAGTTAAAACCTAAGATCTTAGCCGTGTCCCCGGCATCGTACAAATTGAGTAACTACACAAGGTTGTGTTCTGAAAATCTCTTCATCCCAATTTCTTAATAAAACTTTGTTGGGTGAACATGGGTAGGAGACATGGACTTGTCTCGAGATGTCTCTTAAAGAGAAGATATTGAATTCAAAAAGTTGTTTATCAAAAGTAGGAGAAAACTTGCTTTGCGCAACAGCCTTGAGCTCCACCAGCCAAACAAGCATATAGATATAGCTTAGTAGAACATTAGAAATTAAAGTCACTTGCCACCACAATTCAATTGTGCTGACACTTTATAGTTGGGCTGCAACTAAACCTTGCAGAATGTCCGAATGAGGAGTAAGGGGGTCGTCTTCGAGCTACAACCAACATGATTTGCCAGTGGCTTCATGGAGAAGATGTAGCTCCATGCTATCTTTAGTATTGCGTTTGAACTCTGAAATAAAGTGTGAACTATTTTTCCAGCTAGCATCTCCGCTATGCTAAGTTGTAAGGAGTATTTGTTTTTGGATCATTTGTCTCGTTCTGTAATAAATTATGACATTGTACTGTGATATTACATCTTATTGAAGAATGCGAGGCTTATGTGATCCAAGTCTTCGCACTATTCATATGTGCCATTGCTTTCGTAAGCAAGGGCACTACAAGTCTGATGACGTTATCTTGGGAATCCCTCCGGCTTGGCTGGACAGGGATATGGCACCATCGCTTATCTTCAGAACTCTTAGTCCAATTTGCATCTTATCCGTAGTCGGATACTATTTTTCTTCCGCTTTCATTTGTATCTTTGTATTGTAATATGTGTATCTTGACTCGTTCGAGTCGTTGATGTATTATATATCTTCTGATGTATTTGTGGATGTATCGGAACTGTTGTAATGCTATCACAATTCTACCCACATAATGCGCATGTTTCGGCGTGCGTGTGCACTGGTGGGCGACCTAAAATCATTATTATGCGGATTTCGGCGGGATCGCTTAAATCTACATAGTACCGATTTTCGGCCGTCACAAAGTGGTATTAGAGCCTTGGTTTTGATCTCCTTGTTGTTTCGATACGATTGGTTATCAAAGCAACGGGTCCGCAAAAACCTGTAGGATAACCTCGCTAATGGTCGTTGTTTCTAGAGTGTCTAAACTATTTGACTAAAATTATTTTGGAAAAATATCACAATAGGTTTCTTTTATTCCTTACCTCTATTCTATTTCTCCTCTTACCTTACTTGTTTTGAGGCTTCTCTCTTATCAAACTTTCAATGTTTTAGGATCCTACGTGTGGGTGGACGATTTCTTGCCTTTTATCCTATTAGGTTCGATCTTATGAGTCGTCTTCGTTGTGAGAAACTCTCCTTGTTAGTGGTGTCGACAACTTGAAGGTGGAGTCAGAACTCCTTGTTAGTGGTGTCGAGAGTTTTTTGATGTGGAGCAACAATCCCTTGTTAGTGGTGTCGAGAAGTTCATCACGGAGCGTGAAGACTCGGTAGTTACCCCTCTCTTCTTGTGGTCTCGGCATGGATCGCGGGACGCGATCCCTTTTTAGTGGTGTCGATTGTAACGCCCCGGAGTTTTCTCCAATTAGATTTTGTTGTTATTCTTTTTGCATTATCATGTCATTGCATTATCATTGCATTTAAATTCAATTCCCACAATTAAATTCAAATTCTTTTCAAATTAATTAAAATGTGTTATTTCAAATCTTTTGCAAATATTATAAAAACTAGTTTATTAAATTGCATATTTGAAACTAAAACTATTTTATAAAGTTTCTTTATTCAAACTGTTTTTCTATTTTGTTTTAAAATACAAAAAACAGAAAATAATTAAACAAAAGAAATAAAAAATCCAGTGAGAAACCTTACCTGGGCCGAGTCCCCCATTGCTGGCCCATCTTCCCTCTACTTCTAGCCCAGCCCACCTTTTCCTCTTATCTATTTCCTTCGTACAGAAAGCAGCAGAGCAGAAAGCGCCATGGCTGCCCCCACCATGTGCCCACTCCAACCACTCCCCCTCCCGTCTTTTAGTCGGCCCCTCTCCCTCTCCTGGAAACCCTAGCCTCTCCTCCCTGCTGCGCCGCCGCCTCCCCTCTTTTTCCCCTCCATCTTCTTTGTTTTCCTCCCCCAAATCTTCACCTCCATGACCAAAACTCGAGGTGGTCCGAGCCGTCTCCTTGTTCTTCATCGTTCTATCCTAAGCGCGGGAATGGAAGCGGGTATTCTTCCTCGTCAATATTGCCGGAGGAGTCGGGGTCAGAGCTGTCCGGGAGCAACGCCAAGAGCCTCGTCACCATCGTCGACTACGTCCAGCCGGGAGCGCCCGACCTCCTCTTCTTCCACTTCTCCCCACATCTTATTCAGCCTCCGAGCCGACCCCGACCTCCCTCGGTCAGCTCCGGTCCTCCCTCTCCTTCCTCCCGTGCTTTGTGGACTCGCCGTCACGCGGCCTGAGTAGATCGACGTCGGAGTCGCCGCGTCCAGCCTCTATCGAGAGAAGAGTTTCTCTGAAACTCTCTGTCGAATTCAGTTTCGACAGTATTCAGAACAGTAGGTTTGGTTCAAAACAAAAGCGCTTCCTTTGTGAACAACAACACGATCCCGCTCCACTGGCTAACAGCACCGATCCTCCCCGTGCGCGCGCTCGCGTGTTCGATCCCCAGCTCGGCCTAATAAAACCCCCCTTTTTCCCATTTTTCTTCGCCACTGACATGCGGGCACCGCCTGTCATCGATAGCGGAGGCCAGCGCAGCGCGTACCCGCCCGCGTGGCACATTGGTCCGCATGTCATCCTCGCTGGGTGGATCCGGGCGCGGTGACAAAAGTTTCAGATCCAGATCTGCTCTGGTACTTTTGCACTGAGCCCCCTGTTTCTCTGCGTTTCACACAGAAGCACTCACAGATAGTTTTTCCATCACGAACAGGTCCTATAAATTGCAGAAAGACCCCTAAAACTAAAATGTCAATAACTTTTAATCTATAAGTCCAAATCAAATAATCTTTATATGTATTATTATCAGAAAAATGAAATAAATATTAATATGCCATTTGTATGCCATTTTGCATCTGTTATTTTAATTGCTTAGTGTAATTTGTTAATTGCAACTAAATAATTAAATATGGAATGTGTGGGGTAATAAATAAATAATGCCCTACTCCATTTAATTTAATTAGATCACCCATGCCATGTGTTAGCATGTTAACCAACATTTAATATTGTTGAGTAGATAAATAACTTGCACTTAAATATTAAATGTCGGGATTGCTTTCCCGCTTAATTTGGATTAATTGCATTTGTATTGCATCTTGCCATGCCATGCATCATTTCTCATATGGTCATGCTGAATCTTTTCCTGTAGATATAATATGCATCTTTTACGCTTTCCAGTGTTTGTTACTTCTTCGCGGATAAGACGTTGAGATGGTGAGCAACGACAAGATCTGCTTCCATGCGGGATTCCAGGCAAGCAAATTTGCTTGTTTACCTATACATTGTCTTTCATTCCCGTCGTTGATCTCTGCTACCCTAGTATTCGATTCTTTATGCGATCCCATCACATGTTATCCTGCAGTCTATACAGCTTTATCCCCACCACCTATTACATGTTGCTTGTTTAATTGTTGGCCTCGCGAGTCGTAGCGCATGCTTAGAGTTGTTTGTGCGAGTCGTTCGTTGGTCTTTATTTCATATGCTTAGTATGATAGATTATCCTACCTTAATAAAATGTTGTGATATGTTGGGTATTATAATTAAAATATAAGGCACCGGCGGAAGGCCATGCGAGGTGATTTGTTCTGCTAATTGTCGACCTAGGAACTGAGATTTTGTCCTCGGATCCAATTTTGAGCGCACTAACCGCTTGTGGGAGGCCCTATGGAGCCCCTCGCGGCTTCGATCTAATCCTCTTCTTATCCAGGGCGCCGCAAGTAATTCGGTCTTTCCATTTGATGCATGCATATGGTTACATAACGATCTCATGATAATGGAGTAGTCGATTCTCATATAGGGTGGCTCGTTCTTAGAGTGCTATGAAGGTTGATCTCGCGGGCACTTGACCTTATTAGCCGTGCACACAATCATGCGGTTCCCTGGATGGGTTGTACAGAAGAGATTTGTCGTGTTGAGATGCCCCACCTTCTGACTTTGCTTTTGGGGTTGATCGAACGAGTACGGGTCCAGTAGTGCACCTCTGCAGGGTATAATCTTATCGATGAGCCGTGTCTATGGTTATGGACGACTTGGTGATGATGTTGGCTAACAAGATCTAGACAACTTACACCTAATTAATGTTAATTAATTTGACTAGTAATATAGAATTACTTTCACAATAAATGGTAACTTAAACTGTTCAATGTGTGAGTTTCCCGAATTGCTTCCTCATACTTGGTTGAGGGGGTTAATCCAAGAATGGGTTATGATTGGTGTTAGTTGTAGTTGTTTACTTATGCGCTCTCTTATCCCTCTCTAATTAGACGGAAGTTGTAGTGTGTCTCTTTAGGTTGCTAGTGCTGCTGCCGCTAAGTCCACCTACCCCCATATTTTGGGAGATGGTGTAGAAAGTAGGCAAGTCGTTTTTGCTTGCCAGGGAGTGCCCTGACCCTATTTTGGGTTGTGCTTTATGTGCAGTTAACAGGTTTGAAGTCTGACGACGTTAGCTTGGGAATCACTCCGGCTTGGCTGGACAGGGATATGGCGCCATCGCTTATCTTCAGGACTCTTAGTCCAATTTGCATCTTATCCGTAGTCGGATACTATTTTGATTCCGCTTTCATTTGAATCTTTGTATTGTAATATTTGTATCTTGACTCGTTCGTGTCGTTGATGTATTATATATCTTCTGTTGTATTTTTGGATGTATCGGAACTGTTGTAATGCTATCACAATTCCACCCACATAATGTGCATTTTTCGGCGTGCACATTATGTCTGGTGGGCGACCTAAAATTGTTATTATGCGGATTTCGCCGGGAGCGCTTAAATCTACATAGTACCGATTGTCGGGCGTCACATTAGAAACAAGAGATTTCGGTACCCAAATCGAGTACCATCTAAAAGCATTGCGGGGACCAATAAATTTATCATAAACATCTCCCCTTGTGTCCTTACACAACACATAAGATGGGTCAGCTTATCCCGCGGAAAGTTGGTTAGAATTTCCCTTATAGACACTTTCTTCAACCACAACTTTCTTACATTTGTCAACCTCCTTGTGTCCTTCACGCACAAAGTTAACATTCTTCAAAGGATTGGCCTTCTCCTTACCATTCTTCATTGTGATGTAACCAAGTCCTTGATGTGGAGCTCTCATCTTTTGTTTAGCTAGAATCTCATTTAGAGTCTTCTCACCTTGACTAGATATGAGACGTTCCTTCTTGAGTTGCACCTTCAACTTCTTATTTTCCTCAACAAGTCAGACTTGACCATTCAAGGTATTAGAAGTACTAGCAATATTTTCAACAATAATGGGAGCGCTTGAAGAACCAAGAGACTTGTCATAAGTAGCTCGAAGTTGATCATACTTCTCCTCAAGTTTCATGAACTCATCCTTGATAAGCTTATGGGCATTCTCAAGGTGTTCAAGATCCTTAGTGAGAGAGGCATGAGCAACCTCAAGTTTCCTTTTAGATGAATCAAGTACTTGAGACATTTCAAGTACCCTATCAATAGAGGCAACATCTTTAGCTTTGTCAATCTTATAAGTTTCCAATTGTTGAGATAGAGTAAAAGAATTATGTTTTTCATTAGTGAGCTCTTGCTTAAGAAGATTGAATCTCTGTCTCCCATCATCAGTATGGGATTCAAGTTCCTCAATGGTATCGTCACGTGAAGAGACGGTGTCCATTAAGTACTCTAATTGAGATAAAGCATCACCATGTATGGAGCACATAACTTTATGCAAGGCAAGCATCCTATCATTTCCATCCTCATCAATATTGTCTAACTCATGAGAAGGTAAAGGTGGCTTAGCATTAAAGATGGGAGCGTTTGAAGGAGTATGCACCTTTGGTCACTTTGCCATGAGTCATTTTTGGGATTTCTTCTTGGAGGTAGAGGTGTAGTCTTTGGTGTAGTCGTAGGGGAGAGAGAACTCAAGTCCACGCTCCAACTTGGCTACTTCATCTTGATCGTCCTCGTCCCCCTTTGTAAATCTTGCCATGAGACACTTCGTGGAGGAAGATGTGTAGTCCTTGGTATAGTCATATGTGAATAAGGAGCCGGGCATAGCATGAGCTAAACCGACTACTCCAACTTGCGCATCTTCCTCTTTCTCCACATCATCGGACATGTACTCGACCCCAACAAAAGCCTTGCCTTCTCTTCTCTTGTTGATGCGGTTGGGAGGAGCTTCTTCCTTGCCTCCTTGTCATAGTTAGGCTTGTCTTCTCTTTTCTCATAGGGACACTTGTCGGAGAAGTGACCCGGTTGATCACAATTGTAGCAATTCCTTCTTATGTTCTTTGGGAGGCTTGCATTCTTGTTCATGAAGTTCTTGCCCCACTTCCTAGAAAAGAAGGCAAGATCCACCGGTAGCTCACTCGTTGAAGTCATCTCTTCAAGCTCAACTTCTTCTTCATATTCTTCCTCAACAACACGAGTCGCCTTGGCCTTCAAAGCAAGGTTGGGCGAGTTCATGGCACGGACAAGTTGTCTTGTTTGGTTTCCTTGATCAACCATAGTTTGGTGGACAATGAATAAGGAGATAAGATCATCCGGAGACATAACCTTCTTGGCATCCAAGACTTGCATCATGTAACGCCCCGGAAAATTTTCCCTAATTAGATTGTTTGTTTTTCTTTTTGCATCATCATGTCATCATGCATTTAATCACCTTTACATATTTTGCCAAAACTCAAACATGTTTTTATGCACAACTTATTTGTGTCTCAAATAATAAATGCATCTCTCTCTATTTTAAATACAACCTCAAGATAATATTTGTGAACAATTCCAAATGTATTTTAAATCACAAAGGTTTTAAAAACTAGTTTATAAATATTGGACTTCTTTTCTTTTCCCTCTCTTTTCTTTCCTTTTCCCTCTTATCTATTTTTATTTCCTCTTTTTTTTCCTGGTAATTGGAAAAGGAGTGGCAACCCTCCTTTTAGCCCATTTGAAGCCCAACTCCTCTGGCCCACTTTCTCATCCTTCCTCCTCCCTACGAGAGAGACAGAGGAGGAGAACGAGATGTGCGTGACTCCTCTCCCCACCATGTGCCCACTCCACCAGCTCCCCCTCTCCCTTTTAGCCGCCCCCTCCTCCTCTGCCGTAACCCTAGCCCCTCTTTTCACTCGCCGCCGCCTCCCCTCTTCTTCTCTCCTCCTGATCCTCTGTTCTTCCACCATGAAAACTCCACCGAAGCTCCCTCGTCGCCGCGCCGTTCCTACGGACCGTCCCCTGCCTCGCCTTCACGCCACCAGCTGCGCCTCGTCTCCGGCATCGTCTACACGGAGGGAATTGAGCCGAATCTCCTCCGATGCGTCGAGTTCTTCCGCTTCCTCCCCATGGCCGGCGAAGCTCCTGCGTGCAATTCCGGCCACCACGACCTCCCCGGCAAGAACTGCTCCTCCCACACCCTCCCGGTGAGCCTCCGTTTCCATCCCCGCCTTCCCCTTCTCGAGTAACTGTCGGAATCGCCGAATTCGTCCACGTTTTCCACCACCGTCCGCCATGGACGAGCTCAAGCTTGGACCCTTGGTCTTCTCTTGCCCCTGCCCGAGCTGCTGCTCTGGTCGTGCCTCTCCGCACCTTCCCTGCACCATCCAACGCCCTGGTGAATGCCTGCACCTCGCCCCAGGGACGCGCAAGGATCGACCGTAGTCGGTTGCGTCTTCCCATTCCAAAGTCTGAACGTTGTTCTTCAGTTCGTCAGAAACAGCACACACATACCCTTCCGATCTATTGCTTTAAACCATCAGGGAACTAACCCAGTGGCTAGCACATTGATCTTCAGCGCCTCACCTGCACCACCATGCCCGTTTCCGTCCGTCGTGGTGGTTGCAGGTCGCTAGTTCGTCGTCGCCTCGCTGCTCCAAAATTTGAACGTTGAGGTTCAGTTAACCTTGCCCGATCAAACCTTATAGGGTGGGGCTTGGATGCAAACACTGACAACCATCCGACGCAGTGGCTGCGTCCCTAATCCGCGAACTGCAGGTCACTAGATCGATTCTGGAGAATGCAATAATCGAAACACTTTTTCCTGTTTTTTGTTCGATCGGCTTAAGGCCTAAAGTTTGTGTCTTTCAAAATTCAGTTAACGCATCTAACTTACTTCATCTACAGTCGGTGTTGCAAACAAACAACAACCAACACCTGTCTACGCTTCCTCTCCCCGACTTGCAGATCCGGAGTTCAAATCCTTGTGATCCATAAAACCCCACATTTTTCTCTTTTTCAATAAATGTGTAAATCTTATTTATATCTTATCTTTTGTTTTACCAATTCAATTAATACAATGTTTATATCTATTTTGATCATAAAATGCAATGAACATTAATATTCCATTCTTATGCCATTTTGCATCTTTTATTTTCATTGCTTATTATAATTTGTTAATTGCACCTAAATAATAAATATGGAATGTGTTGGGCATTTATTTAATTATTGCCCTATCATTTAATTTAATTAGATCACCCATGCCACGTGTTACCATGTTAACCAACATTTAATATTGTTGAGTAGATAAATAACTTACACCTAAATATTAATTGTCGGGTTGCTTTCCGGCTTAATTTGGATTAATTGCATTTGTTTTGGATCTTGTCATGTCATGCATCATTCTCGTATGATCATGTTGGATCTTTTACCGTAGTTGTAAGATGCATGTTTCACGCTTTTCAGTGTTTGTTACTTCTCCGCGGATAAGATGTTGAGATGTGTGAGCAATGACAAGATCTTCTTCCATGCGGGATTCCAGGCAAGCAAAGTTGGCCTGTTTACCTATACATTGTGTTTCATTCTTGCCATTGATCTCTGCTACCCTAGTATTCAATTCTTTATCGCGATCCCATCACATGTTTATCCTGCAGCCTATACAACTTTATCTCCACATCCTATTATCATTGCATGTTTATCTGTTGGCCTTGCGAGTCATACCGCATGCTTAGAGTTGTTTGTGTGAGTCGTTTGTTGGTCTTATATTTCTCACATGCTTAGTATGATAAATTGTTCTACCTTAATAAAATGTTGTCATATGTTGGTTATTATAATTAAAAGATAAGGCATCGGCGGAAGGCCTTGCGAGGTGTTTTGTTCTGCTAAGTGTCGACCTAGGAACTGAGATTTTGTCCTCGGATCCAATTTTGAGCGCACTGCTTGTGGGAGGCCCTATGGAGCCCCCCTGCGGTGCGGCTTCGATCTAATCCGCCTTTTATCCAGGGCACCGCAAGTAGTTCGAGTTTTCCATTTGATGCATGCATATGGTTATATAACGATCTCATGATAATGGAGTAGTCGATTCTCATATAGGGTGGCACGTTCTTAGAGTGTTATGAAGGTTGATCCCGCGGGCACTTGACCTGATTAGCCGTGCACACAATCATGCGGTTCACTAGATGGGTTGTAGAGAAGAGATTTGCCGTGTTGAGATGTCCTACCTTCTGGCTTTGCTTTTTGGGGTTGATCGAACGAGTACGGGTCCAGTAGTGCACCCCTACAGGGTATAATCTTATCGATGAGCCGTGTCCACGGTTATGGACGACTTGGTGATGATGCTGGCTAACAAGATCTAGACAACTTGCACATAATCAATGTTAATTAATTTGACTAGTAATATAGAATTACTTTCACAATAAATGGTAATTAAAACTGTTTAATTTGTGAGTTTCCCGAATTGCTTCTTCATACTTGGTTGAGGGGGTTAATCCGAGAATGGGTTATGATTGGTGTTAGTTGTAATTGTTTAGTTATGCGATCTCTTATCCCTCTCTAATTAGACGGAAGTTGTAGCGTGTCTCTATTAGGTTGCTAGTGCTGCTGCCGCTAAGTTCACCTACCCTATATTTTGGGAGATGGTGTAGAAAGTAGGTAGGTTGGTTTTGCTTGCCAGGGAGTGCCCTGGCCCTCTTTTGGGTTGTGCTTTATGTGCAGTTAACAGGTTTGAAGTCAGACCACGTTAGCTTGGGAATCCCTCCGGCTTGGCTGGGCAGGGATATGGCGCCATTGCTTATCTTCAGGGCTCTTAGTACAATTTGTATCTTATCCGTAGTCGGCTACTATTTTGCTTCTGTTGTCATTCGTATCTTTGTATTGCATCATTTGTATCTTGACTCGTTCGAGTCGTTGATGTATTTATATCTTT
The DNA here is from genome assembly GCA_026929855.1 of Poa annua. Classification (NCBI taxonomy): domain Eukaryota; kingdom Viridiplantae; phylum Streptophyta; class Magnoliopsida; order Poales; family Poaceae; genus Poa; species Poa annua. The sequence goes on from CM049426.1 coordinate 103,400,627, forward strand.
TGTTGTTATTGTGGATGTATCAGAACTGTTTTAATGTTATCACAATTCCACCCACATAATGCGCATGTTTCGAGGTGCACCTTATGTCTGGTGGGCGACCTAAAATCGTTATTATGCGGATTTCGGCGGGATTGCTTAAATCTACATAGTACCGATTTTGGGGCGTCACACATCATGAGAGCCATTTGCTTGTCATCGGGAGCAATTATTTGACAAATCTTGTTTTTGATAAACTCATCATTCCCATCAAACCCATCATTGTATTGTCACACCCAAGGCCTTGGATCTTTACGCGAAGAACGCCAAGTCTTGAGTAGGCATCTCTAAGGTTCTCACCATCCTTGATCACAAAAAAATCCATCTCACTCTTGGCATATTCATAGTTGGTCTTTTGGGTTATGGATGTTCCTTCTTAATGAATCACAACTATATCCCACAACTCCTTGGCGGACTCAATGGGGTGGACTAGATTGTAGAGACTTTTTGGAAGAGCACATCGAATCTTGTCACGGGCCGTGGAATTGAGTTGCCGAAGTACCCGTTCATTAGTTGTCAAGCTATTTGCATCCATGGGCACAAAGCCTTGCTCAACAATGTCCCAAACCTCCTCGCACATACTGCAAAGATAAGATTCCATAGAAGATTTCCAAAGGAAAAGTGAGTTCCATCATACATGGGTGGGGCACCACCATTAATCATGTTTGGCAATGAGATAGGAGGGAGAGGGTACGTGTGACCAACGGCGCCGTACGCGGGGCTAAGTTTGGTTGAGGGGGCGCTCTCCACCTTATCCTTTCCATCGTCACTAGTGCTAGTGTCGGGGAAAAGAGTAACGGCGGCCAAACGCTTCTCAACTTCATTAGCCACGTATAATTCAAAGTTCTTGTTCACACGATCCTCAATGGTTTTCTGAAGGGCAGCTTCACGGGAGGCCCACTTGTCCTCCTCGACTTTCCTTGCTAACTCCTCTTCCAAAGGATTAACCATCTCGCTCTTAAGGCGGTAAAGCCCTTAAAAAGAGACCTCGGCTCTGATACCAATTGAAAGGACCGAGATGGTAACCTAGAGGGGGGTGAATAGGCTTCTACAAATTTTACTTTTCTTTTCACAAGTTTTAGTCTATGCGGATAAATAAGATGTCTCTAACAAGTAGATGAAACAACCTATATGATGCAATACAATACTTCAAGCATGAAGGCTATCACAAATAGAGCAACAATAGTGAAAGAGCTCGGATAGAAATAACCGAGGCACGCGGAGACGAAGATATAACCCGTGTTCCTTCTCTTGAGAGAGAAGTACGTCACGTTGGAGAGATGCGGGATACCACGAAGGACACCCGAGCGCCACGAAGGCTCACCTTCTTCTCCTTCAGCCTCTTCCACGAAGAAATAGCTCAATCCACTATTGGTAGGCCTTGAGGCGGCCTCCGAACCTTTACAAACTTTCCCGAAGCAAGAACCACAACCTGGAAGCTTCCGGGCGACCTAGCCGCCTAGGGTTTCAACAAAACCCAAGAGTAACAAGCAAGTTGATGAACTCAAGGGGGAATCACTTTTGGCTCTGTGGAATCACAGATCTAGACCTCCTCTTTGTTTTCACCAAAGGGATTTAAGTTTGAGTGGAGGGCTAGAGAGATCTTGAAGATTTTGGAGTCAACAACAATGGAGGAGAAAGAGCTAGCCTTTTTCGTGTTTGGAACTGGTTGACTTGCCTCTTGGAGAAGAAGAGGTGGGCTTATATACTTGTCCATTAAAATCTGGCCGTTATGCAGGAAAACTGGTCCACCCGGTATGGATTCCGGTTTGCACCGGGTTGTGTACCGGATGGGTCCGGAATGAATTCCGGAGTGCAAACCGGCTAGTCCCTGGACTCGCCCGGTTTGCACTCTGAATTGATTCCGGGTACATCCGGTACCAGATCCGGTATATACCGGATTCCATACCGGATGACCAGTTTCCTGAACATGGCCAATATTTCAGAGAGAAATATATTAAACTTTCTCATATTTTGTGGAGGCTTTAGGAGGTGTATGGAAAGGAATATGAAATAGAGTTGCAAGAGTTCATCCCCAATGATAACAACAAGTTACCCCTCTTAATAGTGCGGTGATCCTATGGACTCAAGAAGTAAATAGAGAAAGATATAAATAACAATGTCACTTGATCATCCAAAAATGAGGGGCCTCCAATCTCCAACCATCATCATACAAGCGGACTGAAAACCTGAGAATACACCTTAGAGATAGCATTAGTCCTCACTTACTCGAGTGTCATCTTAACCAAAATCTTAAGAAGGGACATGCCCTTTCAACTGTCCATCTAAGCAGAACACACAAGTTAGAATGAAATTACATCACTTGTTCAACCAAAAAAGATGGGTTGGTTACCTTTCGTCGAACACCTTTGGGGCAGTGGACTTCATACGATTTAGATCTAATGTTCCAGATTGGATCGCCCAAAACCGAGCGGCGCTACGTCACCGGAGACCTCGCCGGAGATGCGCCCGCGGCGGCGGCGCGGCGTTCCGGATGTTCTACAGCTTCCCGGGATGAACGGGACTTACCAGAGCGAAGAGGAGATCGTGCAGACGTCGATGGCGAGGTAGCGGAGAGCGGAGCGTCACGGTTCCTCTTCTATTGCTCGCCAGAGTTGCGCACGGCGTCGGCTTGCTCCGGGCGAGGAAGAACGTGACGACCTGGTGCACGAACAATTACCCGAGCGAGTCACGAGGATGCGCATGATGTCAGGGGGTCTAGAGAGAAGCGTCTGGGTGCTTGGGGAGCTCGGTACTCACCGGAGTTTGCAGAAAACAGGCGGCGGCAATGGCGGCACGGCGGCGGCGATTTGCGGGCAGCCTAGGGGCGAATAACTTAGGGTTTTCAAGGGGAAAGGTGGCGGAGGTGCTGGGGCTTTTATAGGGTCGAACGCGGGAAGTAAATCGCGTCAATTGCGCTCTAATTTGGCGACGAGATCGGAGCTGGAAATCTCGGCCAGAGGTTGAAGAAGGTGTGACGTCAGCATGACGTCAGCGATTTTTTTTTTCTTTTTCTGATTTTTTTTTTATTAATATCTTTTGATTTTAGTGTCCAAATGATGTCAACTTAATTTCTATAAATTTGTAAAATTTATATCTATGTTTTAAAACATTAGTGGGCATGTTTCGAAAACTTTTGAAAAATAAATATTTTGAATTATTCATAAAATACAATTTTACCTATTTTAGGTTAACTTTGAAATTAGGGATTTAATAATTCATTTGAGGTTAAATAAAATATATGAAATTACCCACATTCAAATATGTTTGAAATCAAGTTATTTAAAATTGTTTTGCTGAAATACTTCCTCTTTATTTTGGCATAATAGTAAAATAACTAAATATAAATAATTTTAGGAAATGGGGATATAGTAAATTATATTTTAATTCACAATATTTTAGGTACCATTATGTTTTATATAATGCTAAATAATTTGAAAACTTCATAAAACAACTTTGGAAAAGGTTTTAGATTCAATTGATTTCTTATATAGAGTATTAATCGTTTCATGTTTTGAAAATTAATGAAAGTAAATTAAGTACATGAAATGCTTATTTGGATAACACTTTTTATTTTAATAAAATGGTTTGAAAGTTTGTAACACATTTGTTAATCTATATATTGAGGTTTTAAGGAATACAATGGATAATAAATTGTTTAACTTGAAACAACTTTTGAAAATAATGTTAAACTGAGATATTTGAAATATTAAACTTTTTGAAGATGCTTGAAGTCTTTTATAGTTGATTTTCTTATGCATATTAATGTTTTATTAATAAAAAACAAAAGTTTTAAATTTTAGTGATTTTTAAACATTATAAAATGTTGGGATGTTACAGACTACCACCCTTAAAAGGAATCGCGTCCCCGAGATTCGGAGAGGCTAGAAAGAAAAGCAACTGCTTGGAAAGATTATGATAAATCGAGAGGTTTCAAGAAATGAAATTTTCTGACATGGAAACTGGAAACTAGCAGGGGATGAATTTTCTGATTTGGGGAGGCCAGAAGAAAGACGGTTTGGGATCTCCGGGTTTAAGCGGCTGGGTTTGAATTATCTGGGTGGCTACCACCCTTAAAAGAAATTTTTGTGGTCAGTCTAGAATTTTGGTTAAATCTTGTTTATTTTTCTGATGTAGAGTGTACAAGTATTCAAAATACAATGATATATGGTGGAAGGAACTATTAAGGGCTTACTATAGTCCCATTGATGGACACCTCCTTCCTCTTCTTAGGGCAACAGTTGGCATAGTGCCCTTTATCATTACACTTGTGACACGTCACGAGACTGATATCATTCTTGTGCGAGCGGATAAGGTTGTTCTCCTTCGCCTTTTCTGGGCACTTATCCGCGTAATGTCCCTTGTACTTACATTTGAAGCATATTACGTCGCTTAAGTTCTTATTCTTCTTAGGTGTTTCCAGGGCTAAAAGTTCTTCCAACTCTTGTGTGCCATATTCTATCTCAATTAAAGAAGTCCAGTATCTTTTGATGAGACAACTTTGAGCTAGGTGATCTCCTTCACACTTATAGCAACACTTGGAGGTACTTTTGGATATCTTCGGATGTGACTTTACTCTCACTTCATTTTCCATCTTGGTAGGAGCTTCAATCGTTCATGGACAATGATTTGGTTCAGTGTCCTTACCAATCTTCTCCTTTATGCGGTTCGATGAATAATGTCCTTGTTCTTTGCACTTGTAGCAATTGATGTGGCTAAGATCTTTCTTGGGTTTAACCTTTTGTTCTTGTTCTTCTAGGGTCTTCATGAGAGACTGTTGCATTCCTTCCTTGGTTTGCTGGATAACTTCTTGCACCAAGGGATAAAGTTGACACTGAATTGGGACATGGTTTGTTCCTTCACAGAGGAAGCAAGTAATCTGACTTGTGGGGCATCCCTTAACTAGATGTGGGGCCACTCATCAGGACATTCTTTGGACGTATGTCCTAACTCTCCACAAGTTTTGCATGCCTTCGGTGTGGTCATAAGAACCTCTTCAAAATCACTATGGTTTTGATCAATCTTAGGCAGTTGGTCATTGATCAAATTCCACAGCTGACTCTGGTTCTATAATAGTAGTCGCATTGTGGTGTGCAAATCATTGTTGTTGGTATTAGGGTGAGACATCTGTTTGGTTTAGAACATAAATGAGTTGATTATAGGTATTATGGAGGAATCATAGTTCGATAAATCAGAACAAGGCAAGCAATCTCTAACAATTCAATCAACATGGTTCAAACACAAGCTAACACAAACATAACAAAAACTTCAAATTTCTTTTGAAAAACCAAACTAATCGTTTATCGAACGAAAATACATCAATGTCATGGAAAGACAACCATGATAGTACTGCCATACCATAATTTGATATGTCAATACATCGTCGGATCTCGTTATTCTAAAGGATAGGTGGTCTAATCTATCTTTTTCTTGAGTGCTTCAAGTTCTTCCTCCACTTCCTTGAGTTCTTCAAGATACTTCTGGGTGTTGTGGAGCCTAAAATGAAGTCTTTCTGCAAGGTACTCGATGGCTCTCCATGCTGCATTTCTTGCTGAATCAAAGAATGATGTATAAAGTATTGGGTTGGTGAACATGCTGTCACCCTCAGTCGTGTAGTCAGTTTCTTTGCTCATGTATAGATGGACTTGCACCCACCAATAATCTTGGCCTTCATCCATGAAAGGAAAACCTTTGTATACTGCTTCTCTTTCAAAACCTAAGCTCTTCATGTTATCCTTAAGTGCTCTTGGAAACTCTGTCTCACATTCCAAGGTCATGGTCATCACTGGTCCCTTCTTGAGTGATTCAATGAGGGCGGTCATCTAAAGAAAACAAGAGAAGATACTTAGAAAATAAAAAGTTAAGATAGTTACAAGAATGATATTTGAAAAGTTTTATTTTCAACATACAGAATGAAATAGATTTTTCAATCCTATGGCCAAATCCTATTTCTATCCAAATCTAGGGTTTCGAACCTACAGGCAACATAGTGCTCTGATACCATCTGTAGCGTATCTGCACTTTAAATAAGGCAGATACCTGTGTATAATGCAAATCACTGGATCGATTCGTTTGCACACATAGTTTACGATGTAATATCACAACAAAGTATCAATTTTATTACATCGATGATCCAGACTTACAAAATATTCAATACAAGTTGCATAGCATAAAGCTAGCTTTGAAAGAGTAAACAGCGGAAATACAATAGCAGTGAGTCTCCATCAACTTCATGTTGCCACAGACGAAAACATGTTGGTTGTAGACTCGAAACCTTTAAACGAAACCTCACTCGTCATCTGAACAATCTGCAATAAGAAAAATATTGCAACAACATGGGTCAGATTCCATTAAAAATGGAGTCTGGCAAGTGACACTATGGTGGACACTTAATGAAATAACTCTATAGCCTATATGCATATTTGGTTGGTGGAGTTCAAGGCTATTTTGCATAAAGCCAATTTTTCCTAACTCTTTGGAAAACACTTTTCTTCTATTCGAGACATTCGTGGTATGACAACCACGATCTCATTCTACCCTTGTTCACCCATCAAGTTTTAATTTTTGAAGTTGGAATTGTGGAATCCTCCGTTGACGTCTGTGATCAGCTGCTCAAATTGTCCGTACCGGGGACACGACTAAGTACTTAGTTTTACACTCTGCAGAGGTTGTGCACGTTCACCATTGTACCCATTCAACCCAAACTATGCTTTACACACTTATAGTGATAAGGAAAAGGAGAATAATGAGACGAGATCTTTCAGAAGCATTTTCCCTCCCACTCTGTCTTGACCCATTCCACCTAACACCCTCTACATCTGCTTGTCAAGACGGAGAGAGTCCACGCAACATAGTTGATCAAGCCAGAGCCCATTGGCAATAGCTGCACTGGAAGCAATCGTCACTCGGAGTTCTTCGGATCCTTTTGTTCCCTGGGTGACCATCCACAAGTGCACGTACTCAAGTATACACCATAGAAATGGTCCTGAGTAGCCACTCAACTTCGCCTCCGTATACAACCAATCCACCCAGGAGGTTCTTTATTAACTTAGTAGAATTTAAATTTTCATAAAACAACATTTGCATAGCATCAATAATTCTACTGAGTATTGCATAGGAGCCTAGACACAGGAGTAAGGGATTCTACACAGGTTTAACATAGCAATACTATCCTACACATGCTTATATAAAAATACACTAAGTAATGCATATAGAAAATAATAGGGAGTTTATGAGGTGTGCCACTTGCCTTTGAATGTTGTCGTTGTTCACAAACTCTTTTCAACGATACTCGGAACTCTCCGTTCAGTCTAAACAATATAAACAAACAACAATACAACAATCATAAAACAAAACAACACAACACATACATAATGCACAAACAAGTTTTATAAAACTTTTAAGGAAAATATGTCATGCATGATATGCAAATATATATATCTAAGGACCAGAGATGCATGTTATGTTATGAAAATCTTTTAAGTTAATGCAAGGAAATGTGTTGGTCAAAATGACTAAGGACTAAGGTCAGAAGTTGGACAAAATAACTTTGTTATAAATTATCTAGAATAAGCACTCAAATGGCTTAGCCATGATGTGCATAAATACTTGGAGAAAATACTAAGTCTATAAGGTGATCAACAATTATTATCAACTCTTTGTAAATTGGATATTTACTATACTGAGAGAGACAGACACCCGGCCAGCCACTTAAATTGTGGAACAGGTCTCATGTACGTGGACATGTAAGGTTAGTCTCCAGGCCGCTTCATCTCACTATACCGCTAGGATCCAACAAACTTCAAGATGGTAATTACATGATCAAAATTGTTTAAGTCTAAGGTGAAGACAAGATTAGGAAAGAGGGAAAAGGTAGAAAGAAAACTGTAGTTGGTCTTCCAGGCTCCATCTCCAGACTTGTAATATTCTCCTTGGTGATGTCTTGACTGAATTGTTGATAGACTTGAATAATCTTCAGACTTGATGATTTTTGTATCACCTAGGCTGGTCTTGAATTTAATTTAGTCATCATAACACTAATAGAAGAAGTGAGAACAGAAAGAGAGAGGGAGCAAGACTTAGAAAATATTGCTGGCTGGTCTTCATGACTTCTTCTTGATTTTCTTCTAAGTGCTTCTACTCCTTGAAGATACTTCTGAAGTCTTGTTTTGGCTAAGTCCTTCATTGTCCTTCTAGCTCCAGGTTGAAAATCCTAAGTGTCTAAGTGCATAGCACTTTTACCAAAATACTAAGTTTGAAAATAATCCTAATGCATAACATATTTTTTCATATAGTTATATTTCTCATAGGAAAACCTCTTCATTATTTTCTATATGGGTTAAATATAATATTTTGCAAAACATAATAAAGGGTTAAATATAATATTAGAGTTTTATGTGATTAAATTTTTATAACAAAAAATTGTAATTTAGTATTAATAGACAGAGGGGATATAAATAAATTTATAGCAATTGGATTTATTCAAAATTAATGTTTATGTTAAAAGTTATGTCAAAAATATTCAAACTATTCAATTTAAATAGATAACTATGAATTCATCCAAATACTACTCAAAATTATTTTATAACAGAGGCATTATATTACAAATATTCCAAAGTTTCTAAAACAATTTTTGAATTTGTAGATTTAAAGTTATTACAAATATACTCAAATCCTCCATTCGAAATTTGAATATTTTAAACTAAGTCAAATTTGAATTTTGGCAGATCTAAAATGTTCTACATGTCAAGGGCTTTCCAAAAATATAAAATTTGTAAAATTTGAGCAAGTGGTTAAAAAGATATGATAGTTTGAATAGACAGGGGCTTTTCTGCAAAACTGCAATTTAATCTAATTAAAAGAAATCCTTTTCTGACGTGGAAGCTGACTGGGCGCTGACTGGGATCTGACTGGGCGCTGACGCGGATCTGACGTGGCAACTCCTGATTCGCCCGTACCTGTTCGGTTAATGAAATAAACACGGGCCGTACGATTTAGATCTAACGGTCCAGATTGGATCGCCCAAAACCGAGCGGCGCTAGGTCACCGGAGACATCGCCGGAGATGCGCCCGCGGCGGCGACAAGGCGTTCCGGACGTTCTACAGCTTCCCGGGATGAACGGGACTTACCAGAGCGAAGAGGAGATCGTGGAGACGTCGATGGCGAGGTGGCGGAGAGCGGAGCGTCACGCTTCCTCTCCTATTGCTCGCCGGAGTTACGCACGGCGTCGGCTTGCTCCGGGCGAGGAAGAACGGGACGACCTGGTGCATGAACAATTACCCGAGCGAGTCACGAGGATGCGATGTCAGGGGGTCTAGAGAGAGGCGTCTGGGTGCTTGGGGAGCTCGGTACTCACCGGAGTTTGCAGAAAACAGGCGGCGACAATGGCGGCACGGAGGCGGCGATTTGCGGGCAGCCTAGGGGCGAATAACTTAGGGTTTTCGAGGGAAAAGGTGGCGGAGGTGCTAGGGCTTTTATAGGGTCGAACGGGGGAAGTAAATCGCGTCAATTGCGCTCTAATTTGGCGACGAGATCGGAGGCGGAAATCTCGGCCAGAGGTTGAAGAAGGTGTGACGTCAGCATGACGTCAGCGATTTTTCTTTTTCTTTTTCTGATTTTTCATTTTATTAATATCTTTAGATTTTAGTGTCCAAATGATGTCAAATTAATTTCTATAAATTTGTAAAATTCATATCTATTTTTTAAAACATTAGGGGGAATGTTTCGAAAACTTTTGAAAAATAAATATTTTGAATTATTCATAAAATACAATTTTGCCTATTTTAGGTTAACTCTGAAATTAGGGATTTAATAATTCATTTGAGGTTAAATAAAATTTATGAAATTACCCACATTCAAATATGTTTGAAATCAAGTTATTTAAACTTGTTTTGCTGAAATCCTTCCTCTTTATTTTGGCATAATAGTAAAATGACTAAATAAAAATAATTTTAGGAAATGAGGATATAGTAAATTATATTTTAATTCACAATATTTTAGGTACCATTATGTTTTATACAATGCTAAATCATTTGAAAACTTCATAAAACAACTTTGGAAAATCTTTTAGATTTAATTCATTTCTTATATAGAGTATTAATCGTTTCATGTTTTGAAAATTAATGAAAGTAAATTAAGTACATCAAATGCTTATTTGGATAACACTTTTTATTTCAATAAAATGTTTGAAAGTTTGCAGAGGTATTCAAGGAATACAATGGATAATAAATTGTTTAATTTGAAACAACTTTTGAAAATAATGTTCAACTGAGATATTTGAAATATTAAACTTTTTGAAGATGCTTGAAGTCTTTATAGTTGATTTTCTTATGCATATTAATGTTTTATTAATCAAAAACAAAAGTTTTAAATTTTAGTGATTTACATTATAAAATGATGTGATGTTACAGCGTTGGGCCGTTGGAGGTGTCCTAAGCAAAGTACGAGGGGCAGTCCCTGAGTAAATTTCTTATTAGGACGTCGGCGCCAAATCCCGACGATCCAGCACGCGCTGGATGCGCACGCTTGTGGAGTGCTTGAGAGCGGCCGCCCCGCTGTTAGTAGGTCGCCGGAGGACGCCGGAACAGAATCGACGCCGTGCGGATGCGATGGTGAAGACCGATCGAGACGGCGTCGATTGCGGCGTGTGGGCGACGTCCCGGCTCGCGAAACTCAGCGAGGACGGATAAAACGTGACGGCGGATCTCCCTGTGCCAGTCGATTTGAGCGGGGAGGTGTGTGCAGCGGCGGTGGCGTGCGGCGGCGGCGATCCCCGGGTCGTGGGAGAGAGGAAGCGGGAGGGGGGAATGCGCTGGCATTTTTACAGAAAAGCATGTGGTTTTCTGGCGAATTGCAATGCGGTCCCTAAGTGAGTTGGGGTGTGGGCTGCTGGTTGGTGCGCAATTCTTGGAGGGGTGTTTTTGCAAAAGGACCATGAACGGCGTACGTGTCCAACTCTGATTGGAAGATATTTGGATGAACAGTAACCAGAGCGCTGAGGAAGAGAGGATGATGCGCGCTTTTATATATAGATAGATATCCCCCTGGGTGCCATTATGGGGATAATATGCCCCCTACGTTGCGGCTCACATGTGGGCCCAAAATGGCCAGGAGGGTTATTAGGGATTCCCTAGATGTGGCAAGGGGAGCCGATCGCCGGTAGGGGTGTAAACGGATAGGATAATTTCCGCACCAGACCCGATTCCGAAACCGTTTTCAACAATCCATATCCGGTTTTAAGCAATCGGACGGATAAGGATATCCGATTCCGAACTTGACACCCGGAAATGGTATAGGATATGGTATGTTAAACAGCCTAAAATATTGCCAAATTTTAAATAGGATTATCCGATGGTTTGAATCTGAATAATCCGATTCTCTACTGAAATGTCTAGTCTAATATAGCATAATTTGCAGCTAGTAAGTTGTCGAGTTCGTTAGTCAAACAACATCTCACTTAAATAGTCATTGTAAAGACCATGAATTACGAGTTTGTTAGTTATTAGGACATCGAACAATTATTTTTGTATGTATGGTTCGACAATTTACTTGTACACGTATATATCCGATTAATTTTGTACCGCTCCGAATCCGTCCCGTTTCCGCCTCTGAATCCGCCATCACGGATATCCGCATCCGAATCCGCATCTGGTCATTATCTGATCCGCTCCGAATCCGATGAAAAATTATGGTAAAGAATATGGTAAAGGCAAAATCTGATCCGATCCGAACCGTTTACACCCCTAGTCGTCGGGGATCTAAGTCGCAGGCCCCGATACCAGCGAGTAGGAGAAGAGGATGCGCGAGCCTACACGGGTGGGGATCCGGTCGTGGTTGCGTTCCGCCTGGAGATGAACTGCGTGGTCGAGGCGGGGATGCGGAGTGTTGATGGAGGAGCAGGGTCGCGGCAGCCGGGGGCGTGGGAGATGGTCGGCGGCGAGCTGGACGCAGGGGTCGGCCATGGCTAGGCGCAGGACCTGGAGGCAGCGAATGGTGGGGGTACGTGCAGCCGCTGGCGCTAGATGTCGAGGGCGCCAGCACGAGCGCAGACGGGTGTGTGTGCGTGATTGACGGCGTAGACGAGCTTGAAGGGGATGCACGCTGCCGAAGATGCGCGGGCGCGGCGACGGCGCCAAACCTTCGAGCTTTTTCAGGATAAGTTTCACGATGGCGACGAGCCTCCAGGCTCCTTCCGGAGAGTTCGGCAATGGCGCGACGGTGACGACGAACTTCTGGGTTGCGCTGGGTAATGGCGATGTTGAGTCCCCGTGTTGACGAAGTAGGTCTCGTCCAAATTTGCTCCAGCAAGCGCCACTGTCGGCCCCAAAGTGGGTGCCTCGTCGTGGTGAACAACAAATGCCTACGGGTAGGCTAATATTTGGGCCGATGAACGCTAGAGGATTCGGGGAGGGATAGCGCGCTAATAAGCACACACGGATGAACAAATTGACACAAGGATTTACCCTGCTTCGGGCCTCTCAAGAGAAGATAAAACCCCTACTGCAACATCTAGCACATCGGTGTATTTTCCCTTGTATATCCTTGGTACAACTTGCTCCATGAGCTGATCAAAGAATGCCTCTAAGAGGACTTGGGGAGGAAATGGCAAAGGTGTCCTCTTATTCACGATTTGACTACTAGGGTCTAATCAACACTATTCCATGTGCCATAGGCATGGGCTTGCCCATTATCGGGGATACGAAACCGGGCGTCCCCAAACCACCCTAAAAACCCTAAAAATACGTAAACCGGTTTCCCCGAGGGCACCCGGCCAGAAGACGCGACCACTCGCTCCAGCGGAAACCCTTCCAGGTAGAAGGCTTCCAACCGTCCGGCTGCCGACTTCCGACTGTCGGGCTGCCGACAGTCGGCTCCGAGTAGAAGCTTGTAACGCCCCGGTATTTATCCCCTTTTTATTTTGGTGTGTTTTCTTTTTTTGCATCGACATGACATTGCATTTCATCTCATCATTTTAAATTGTTGCATTTAAATCATTTTTACCACAATTAAATTTAAATGCATTTCAAATTAATTAAAAATGTGTTATTTTTAAATCTTTTAAAAATGCTAAAAACTAGTTTATTAAATTGTCCTTTAAAAACTAAAAATATTTTGTAAACGTTTCGTGTTCAAATTCGTTTTCTATTTTGTTTTAAAAATATAAAACCGAAAAGAATAAGGGGAGAGAAATAAGGCCCAAAGCCCATCTAACTCAAACCCTAGGTTTTCCCCACAGAAAATTCTTTTCCACCCTCTGACTTTTTGTAGCCATCCTCCTCCTTTTTCTGAAATTTTGCAAGACATCCTCCCACCTCTCTTTTTCTCTTTTTCCCCTTCCTTTCTATTTCATTTTCTTTTTCCTCTTTTCTTTTTTTTCTCTCTTCTCTTTCTTCCTTCTCCAACCCGTACGGGAGAAACTCCCGCATCGAGCCTCCACCCCGTGCTCCCGAGCCGAGCGCACCCCGTCGCCCCTCACCCTGCTCCTCCGGCCGCCGGCCACGTGCCCCGCCTCCCGCCGGCCGCGCGCCGCTCCTCCTCCACCGTAAGCCCTGCTCCTTCCGGCCGCCGCCCGGCGCCCTGTGCCCCCGCGCCGCGCTCCAGCCGCACCCAGCGCCGGCCGCCATACGCGCCGTGTTCCATCGCCGCGCCGCCGCCCCAACTCCCGGCCGAACCCGAGCGCCTCCTCCGCTGTGCGCCTCACCCGGGTCGTCGCTTCCGGCATCGCCCATCTCTCCGCCGGCCGCGCCTCGCCCCCAGCGCCGCCCGCGCCGCTGGACACCCCTGCGCCTCCGGCCGCGCGCCCGCCGCCGCGCCGTGCCCCGCCTCGACTGCTCCGGCCACCCACTCTCCGCCGGCTGCCGCCCGTGCACGCCGCCGCTAGCTGCCGCCGCCGCGTCCCCGAGCCGCCGCCATGAGCCGCACCCCGCGCTCCTCCTCCCGCCGCTCGCTGCCCTCTGCTCCTCCGCAGTGCCCGCAGCATCTCCGCCCCGCGTCCCCGTGCGCTCGCCGCCGCCGTGCGTTTCGTCCGCGCCACGCCGCCGTCCCCGTTGCCTCCTCTTCCGGCCGCATGCACGCCGTCTCCGTCCGGTGGCGTCCCCGCACCTGGCGCTCGCAAGGTGTTCGGTGAAATGCCCGCAAGAACTTTGTCGCAATTTTTGTCCGAGTTGTCCACCCTTCGAGGTGTTGCTACATGCGTGTGCGAGTGCTTCTTCCGGTGTCGCGTCGCCGTGACCACCCGTGTCCGTGTCGCGGTGCCCGCCCGTGCGTTTCTCCTTCCGGTGTCCGTTGTCGTGCTCCTACGTGCCACGACTACCCGACCACTTCCACAACACCGACAAACGACGATGTCCCGGTTCCGCGACGACTACTTCCACGACAACGACTACTTCCTCTACGGACCGAAGACGTCGGCTTCGAACCGTATCGCTCCCGATCCAACGTGCGAACCCAAACCCTAACCCTACCTATTTTATAAAAATGCCATCTATCTTGTGCATATCGCATCATAATTGCATTTGTTGCATCTCTTGGGTTTGCGGGTGTATCAAATCACCTAAATAATAAATATGGAATGTGTGGGGCAAATCACTATGTGTATTGCCCAATTCCATTTAATTTGACTAGAACACCTTTGCCATGTCTTGCCACGTTAATGAACATTTAACTTTGATGGGTAGATAAATAACTCGAACATAAACATTAATTGTCGGAATCCCGGTTCCGCTTAATTTGGATTAAGTGCATCTCGCCATGCATCTTGCCATGCCATGCATCATTCTTCTATGATCATGCTGGATCTTTTGCCGTAGTTGTAAAATGCATCTTTTACGCTTTCCAGTGTTTGTTGCTTCTTCGCGGATAAGACGTTGAGATGTGTGAGCAACGACAAGATCTGCTTCCATGCGGGACTCCAGGCAAGCAAAGTTTGCTTGTTTACCTATACATTGTCTTTCATTCCTGCCGTTGATCTCTGCTACCCTAGTATTCGATTCTTATCGCGATCCCATCACATGTTTATCCTGCAGCCCATACAGCTTTATCCCCACAACCTAATACCCGTTGCATGTTTATCTGTTGGTCTTGCGAGTCGTAGCGCATGGTTAGAGTTGTTTGTGCGAGTCGTCTGTTGGTCTTATGTTTCATCTGCTTAGTATGATATATTATTCTACCTTAATAAAATGTTGTATTATATTGGGGTATTATAATTAAAAGATAAGGTACCAGGCGGAAGGCCTTGCGAGGTGTTTTGTTCTGCTCAGTGTCGACCTAGGAACTGAGATTTTGTCCTCGGATCCAATTTTGAGCGCACTAACCACTTGTGGGAGGCCCTATGGAGCCCCCCTCGACTTTGAACGGATCTACAGCTTGTCCATGTGCCGCAAGTAGTTCGGGTTTTCCATTCGCTCATATGCATGTGCATGATGATGATGATGATGATGATGATGAGAAGGTGTGTGATACGGGGGGTCATATAGGGGTGGTGCGTACGTAGCGGACAGTTCATACTGTGGTTTGAGCCGCATGGTGCGTAGGCACAAACTAATGAGTCCGCAATTGAGATTCGGCCGGACTCCTGACGCGGGTAACAACTCATATGGGTGGCACTTGGACTTGTTGTAGTGAAGGAATAAGTCGTATTGAGAAGCCCTGATGCTTGCTTGGGTTGATCATGCGAGTATGGGTACAGTAGTGCACCCCTGCAGGGTATAATCTTATCGATGAGCCGTGTCCACGGTTATGGACGACTTTGGTGATGATGCTGGCTAACAAGATCTAGACAACTTGCACCTAATTAATGTTAATTAATTTGATTAGTACTATAGAATTACTTTCACAATAAATTATAAATAAAAACTGTTCATTGTGTGAGTTTCCCGAATTGCTTCCTCATACTTGGTTGAGGGGGTTAATTCGAGAATGGGTTATGTTTGGTGTTAGTTGTAGATGTTTATCTTATGCGCTCTCGTATCCCTCTCTGATTAGACGGAAGTTATAGCGTGTCTCTTTAGGTTGCTAGTGCTGCTGCCGCTAAGTCCACCTCCCCTATATTTTGGTAGATGGTGTAGAAAGTAGGCAAGTCGGTTTTGCTTGCCAGGGAGTGCCCTGACCCTCTTTTGGGATGTGCTTTATGTGCAGTCAACAGGTTTAAAGTCTGACGACGTTAGCTTGGGAATCCCTCCGGCTTGGCTGGGCAGGGATATGGCGCCATCGCTTATCTTCAGGACTCTTAGTCCAATTTGCATCTTATCCTTAGATGGAAACTATTCTGCTTCCGCTGTCTTTTGAATCTTTGTATTGTATCATTTGTATCTTGACTCGTTCGAGTCGTTGTTGTAATTTATCTTCTGTTGTATTTGTGGATGTATCGGAACTGTTGTAATGTTATCACAATTCCACCCACATAATGCGCATGTTTCGACGTGCACATTATGTCTGGTGGGCGACCTAAAATCGTTATTATGCGGATTTCGACGGAACGCTTAAATCTACATAGTACCGATTTTAGGGCGTCACAAAGCTACAGGTTCCCAACCCTGCAGCCCGGAAGTCAACAACCACGTCCCATCGGGCACTCAAAACGAGGCAACTATACCAAAACGACCTCCCCGTAAGAAGACAAAGATGAGCACATAAAGTAAGAAACACTATGCACGGTGGGTCACCCCTTTTCCCTTGGACATCACTCAGCTTGTTTGATTTGTAGGATAGGAAAGACATAGGAATAGGAAAAGTATAGGATTGCTATGTCATGTCCACTTCAATCCTATAGGATTTGGTTTGTATAGAAGTTTGTTTGATTCCATCAAAGAAATTGTAAAATAAGCTTGGAGTGGATGTTAGAAATCCTATAGGAAGTAGTACAAAGATTCCTATAGGAATTTTTCCTATAGGAACTCATGACCAACTAAGGAAAAATCCATATGGGTTAAAATCCTATCAGATAGAGGGGATCTGATCCAGGGAAGGCTCATTCATACCAAGCAAACTAGCCTTGCGCCACACTCTCTTCCCACTCACGTACAAGAGAAGAGGCCAATCATTCAGCTCACGTACGAGAAAAGGAGCAAGTTAGCTAGCTTCTCACATAGACTGTACTAGGAAGATTTGCGCGGTGACCCGCGCCCGTTGCTGTAATGTGGGCAGTAGAATTAAGTACAATAATGTAGATTTATAATAAGTGGCATGTTTCTTGGTATGTTTGTTCATGTGGAGAGATGTTGATGTGGGAACAATGGAACATATGTCTGACTTTATCGTAATTATTCAGTAACCACAACCTTGTGTTTTTGCTACAATCATTTTCAGCTGTTGTTCGAAAATATATAAAAATGCATGTGCTTCAAGTTATATCCATAAAATTAACAGAAATCTATCTTAATGACCAGTCTGAATGCTTCAAGTTCAAGCTATAGAATTAACAGAAATCTATCTTAAAGATTGAACCTTGCCTTGTCTATAGCGTGATCAAACTCTTGATGACGTTGATTTCTTCTCATTTTGCTCCAGAATAGTAAGGAAAACAACTGAGTGAATAGTCATATAACCAGCAGTTAAGTATTATGAACTAAACAGAAATATCATGGATCTAGCAGGCTTTCATATTTATGGAATCATGAAGTAATAAATATACTTTTTAACAGAAATACCTTTTTAACTGAACCACATTCATTCCATAAATATCACATTGTTACTTAGTACGTCAATAATAATGTAGTTTCTAAAAGAGAAAAGCTAACCTCCTGAGCAAATCCAAATTATTTTCACACCCAAAATGGAACATATGCATTATCAATATTTTTCTCTCATTCACCATCATTAAAAGGAGAGGACAGTAATCGGTTAGCCGGTGCATTATTTTTCTAACTTTTTCATTACTGACTTCAAAGCAAAATAGGATACACCTTTAGATATCAGCCAAATCTCCAACAGAAATAGATCGATTAGGTTAATGGGAAGGGGGAAAAGGTTGAATAAGAGAAGGTGGACCAAAAAAGTAGCAACATTCTATGTACCTTAATCAGCATGCAGCGTGTCTCAGCCTCTCTCACGAATGCAGATTGACTCAATCAAGCAGACTGGATGGTCACTAACCTGTTGTATCAATTTTAATTAGTGTGTGAATTGTTCAAAGAAGCTGTAACAGCGAAATAAGCAAAACCAAAGGATATTTGCAACTGAAATTGGCAATAACGCATAAAACACTTGGTGTGTTCAGTGTGGTAAAAACTGACAACAAAAACTGATTATCACAAAGCAAGATAGCCAACGGAATAAAGCATTTTACGTGTTAAAATTTAGCAAACAACAATTATCCATGTATGCATATGCTTATTCTAGAATAAATCATTTTACGTGTTAAAATTTAGCAAACAACAATCATCCATGTATGCATATGCTTATTCTATCAATAGCGTCAAATATCATTATACGCATCAATAGATTGTAGGTAGTTCAGCAATTAGGTCCATATAATTAATCAGCTAGTAGGATCCAAATAAATTGCATGCTGATGTAAAAGGAGAATAAATCTGAGACCCCAATATTATGAAAAAAGTAAAGATTTGTTGTATAGGGCATATGGAGAAAGCGGAACATTTAATCTCACTATTTGAACAAAATGATACACAATTGAATGTATATGAGTTAAAAATAGTGTGTATACCAAAAGGTTAAGAAAGCCGTAAAATCAAAAATCTAAGAATCTTACCTCACAACTGTTATTCTGCTGCAATATGGGAAAAATCAAAGAGAATCTTACCGCATTAAACCGTGGTGATACCTGACACCTAACACACGTAGGAAAGAAAGAGTACTTGTCATATCATGGAATTATGACAGTGTTGTTAAATGGAAAACTGAATCTGCAGTACGCCCTGGTGGTGTTCTTGCTGTTGGTCATCTTGCTGGCACTTCTTTTCCTCCTACTGTGGCTTTGGATATTGGTTTGCTTCTGCTCAATCTTCTGCAGAATCACTTTAGAAGTAACATTACCCAACATATAAGAAAAGCTGAAACGAACTAATGTATTCAAACTCAAATCACTGGTACTTAGTAAAGATAACTAAGAAGTAAGCATTGCATTCAAAATCGAAAGCTCATACTCTCAACAAATAGTAACCACGATAATATACATGTATTACATGCAAAAAAAAATAGTACATGTATGTATGCTATCCAATTTTCAATGAAAAAATCGAGAACTTGGTCTCCTTTACAAATATTGTGTGTGGTCCATATAAGAATTAGGAAATGAGTGAAGCAATCAATCATGTGTTCAGCATGCACATATGCAGAGGGGTTCACCAAATTTTCCAAGAAATGGCATCAGAATGCTGCTGCAGTACTATATATTGTGCTGCTTAAGCTTGTGTGCACATATTTAATAATTCAGTCATAAAAGCTACGAAAAACTTAACCTTTATCTGTAAAATATAGGCTTAAATTTGTAATTGCTGAGCTCCTCCTCTCTTCTGCTTGCTTGCAGCTTGCTTATTCCATATGGTACCTACACAGTTACACGTGTTATAATATTTAAGCATATTTCTTTGAGACTAACAACAATTATAATTTTGGTACAGCGAACATATGTAAGAGAAACTGGATGCTTCAAATGCAATAGAATGGTAAATATTTTCTTCTATAGAAATTGTTATATTTTTTAATGTTTGACATCATCCGCCGCCGTGAAATAGGGCGCCCTCGGCGACTCCGACGTCCATATGGTCTCAAGCGCCGCTCCATCACCTGAGTAGCATATTAAGTTGCATCTTTTTTTTACAGAGTTACATGCCTGCTACTCCACAATACAATACAGCAAATGGGATTGGTACACAATAAATCCCTTCCTTCTAGAAAATGATAGTGCATTCATTGTGCCAAAAATGGTATATGTTTTTGAATATGCACAGGAGGGAGTGTGACCCTTCCAGCATAGATGGCATACCTGTCAAAAGGGCCAAGTCTGATGATAACATCTGCAAAATTAGAATTAGCCTTGCACTGTAACATCCCAAATTTCACAAAAAATTTAAACTTCCAAATTCATATCATTGCATGCATTGTCATTACGTTTTGCATTTGCATCATTACATATAAATGTTGAAAGAATACCAAAATAATTAATTATAAAAAAAATGTTATAAAATACTTTAAAAGGTTTAGTTTGGTAAGGATAAATTTTACAAAATTTTACAAATTATTTTGAATCATTTTGAAGTGGCAACTCAAAAAGGTGTGTAAATTCAGAAAAGAAAAAGAAAAGAATACAAAAAAAGGGGGCTTGCCGAGCTGGCCTGGCACGGCCCATTTCCCCTCTCTCACGCGCGCTGGGCGTAGCGGCCCAGTAAAGGCCCGAGTCCGCACCCCGCTCCCTCTCTCGCTGACGCCAGGGACCCACACGCTGATGTCAGCGATGACGTGCCATCTTCAACCTCCCAGCGAGATATCCTCGACGCGGAGTCCGTTTCGATCACGAGAAGTTGATGTCGTGTGCTCTACGATTGTGTGTCGTACGCCGCCTACTTAAACCCAGTCCTGCCGCCTCCCTTTGCACCCCGAAACCCTAAAAAACGCGCCCTAAGGTTGCTCGGACGGAGCTCGCCGCCGCAATCTGCAAGTTCGGGTGCGTTTCCGACCTCCCCGAGTCCTCTCGTTTGTCCCGTAATTCGTCCCTCGTCCTGGTGCGTCCGTTTGACCTCGCCGTTCGTCCTCTTCCACGCCAGATCGAGTTGCCCGTGATCAATCGAAGGAAGCCGCCGTCGTCACCGTCTTCGGCGCGGAACCCCAGACGAAGAAGAGCACGCCCGATCGCTCCAACGCGCCAACGTCACCGCCTCGTCCTCCCCAGCACCGCGGTAAGTTCTGGCCATCTCACTCGCCCCGGGTCAATAGCAACGCTCGTCGCCGCCGCGATTTTTGGCTCACCGGAGAAGTTCCGGCGAAAAGCGTCGCCGGTTTCTGCCCCCTTTGTTTTGCGCCGTTAGATCTGTTATCGACGCGCCAGATTAGATCTCATCGCGAAGAGGTATCGACCAACCAGAGCGCGCCACGTCACCGAAGAACCCACCGGATCCCGTCCGCGTCCGTCCGCGCCGCGCCGTCCGCGCCCACTTGTCCCGCATCGCTAGGAGCGCACCAATCAGAGGAGGCCACATCGCCCGAGGATCTCTACGTGAAGATTATTTTTCTGTTTATCACAGATTAGTCCCTTGAATTTGTTTCTATCATTAATTTTCACTCCTTTATCCAAAAATTATAAAAAAAAATGTTTTGGAAAGCTTATGAAGTATAGAAACTTTTGGCATCATTACATTGGTATTTTATCGAATAAATTTTGTTTAAAAACAGAAGTGGCATTAATGGTAAATTAAGCATAACTACATATATAAAATTTATTTTTCATCAAACTATTTTGCTATGAACTTGTAAGGCTAAGTACTAGCTGCAGGAATTTTCCAATATTTTGTTTAGAATATTTTATGAGCTTTTGTGTAATTATTGTGATTAAAAGCTTTTTAGACATTGTATAATAAATAAAATTAAATATAAAGATAAAAAAAAAGAATTGTTTACTTTATATTTTCGAAATATAAAAGTATATATTATATTATAGAATCCTTACCACCTAAAATACTTAGAAAATAAGTGAGGAGCTTTTATTTGGCTAGAGGTGCTAATTTTTCTCTAAGTGTTGTCTTTAGAAAATTATTGGAAACTCCTAAGTCCTTAGTAAAATTTTGGAACACAAAACTTGCTTCGCATTAACTCACATATTTCATCGCATGGCATGCATCTAGTCCTTAGAAATATTTTGCTCATCATACATGGCATATTTCCCTTAGTATTTTTAAGAAACTTGTTTGTTTATGTTGTATTGTTTGTTGTGTTATAATTTTCGGAGAGGAACGAGTACTGCAGTTGCTGTTGTTGTTCTGCCTGTTGCCAAGGCAAGTGGCACACCCCAAAAATTTCCTAAGTATTTTCTATGCATTACCTAGAGTATTTCTATATGCATGTGTAGGACTTAGTAGATTGCTATGCAAAACCTTAGAACTCTCCACCCCTTGAGTCTAGGAACCTATGTAATAATTTAGTAGAATTATTGATGCTATGCAAAAGTTGCTTTATGAAAAGTTAAATTCTACTAAGTTAATGTAACACCTGGGTGGAATTTGGTGTTGATTGGTTTATGTTGAGTGTTATTCATTAGGGGTGACCTCTAAGGAATAGTCACTTGTGGATGGACACCCAGGGTAATAATAGGACCAATGTTTTCTCTAAGTGAAGATTGCTTCTCGTGCAACCATTAGTCAATGGGCTCTGGCTAGATGGAGTAAGCTGCGTGGACTCGGCCCGACTTGACAGGTGGTGGTAGATGGTTAGCTTGGAGCGCGTCAAGTCTGCAAGGGACGGGAAAATGTTTCTGAAAAGTCTCGTCTCAACTCTCTTCTTCTCCTTAGCACAAATGGTGTGCTTGAGGATAGTTTGGGTTAGTTGGGTCTAATGGTGAAAGTGCACAACATCTGCAGAGTTAAAACTAAGTACTTAGCCGTGTCCCCGGATACGGACAATTTGAGCAGCTGATCAAGGATTCAACGAAGGCTCCCAACATTCCAATTTCTAAGTTAAAATTTGATGGGTGAACAGGGGAAGATGAGATTATGGTTTTCATGCCATACTCGTCTTGAATTTAAGAAAAGTGTTTTCAAAAGAGTAGGAAAAATTGGCTTTATGCAAATTAGGCTTAAACTCCACCAGCCAAATATGCATATAGGCTTTAGAGTTATTACACTAAGTGTCCACCATAGTGTCACTTGCCAGACTCCATTTTATATGGAATCTGACCCACTCTGCTGCAAATCATTATTTATTGCAGAAGTTTCTGATGAAGAGTAAGGAATACGTTTTGGGTTCGAGTCTGCACCAACATGTTATCGCCTTTGGCGTGTCATGAAGATGAAGGCTCATTGAAGTTTATTTCCGCTGCTTTACTGTTTGAGCTAGCTTTATGCTATGCAAAGATGTATCGAACTATTTATTTTACCAAGTCTGGATTATTCGTGTAATATTGATACAATGTTGTGATATTCATCGTAAACTGTGTGTGCAAATGAATCGATCCAGGGGTTTGCACTATACACAGGTACCTGCCATATTTTTAAGTGCAGGTACATTACATGCACACAAGTTGAAATAGCTTATTTCTTTTCATTGTGCAGTCCTCGGTCTTCTACATGAAACGTTTGATTTCAGTAAATTCCGCAAACATATCATTCACCTAAAAAAGTAGCACATTAAAACTTTAATAATGATGTTCAAACCTTGCAACCAAATGGAAATAGTTGGTGCCTTTGGTCAATCTCAGTACCTGCCGTATATGGTGATGAAGAGTCTCAAGCGCCGCTCCATCGCCTGAGTAGCATATTAAGTTACATCTTTTTTTTTACAGAGTTACATGCCTGCTACTCCACAATACAATACAGCAAATGGGATTGGTACACAATAAATCCCTTCCTTCTAGAAAATGATAGTGCATTCATTGTGCCAAAAATGGTATATGTTTTTTGAATTGGCAGAGGAGGGAGTGTGACCCTTCCAGCATAGATGGCATACCTGTCAAAAGGGCCAAGTCTGATGATAACATCTGCAAAATTAGAATTAGCCTTGCCCACAAGTTAAAATAGCTTATTTCTTTTCATTGTGCAGTCCTCAGTCTTCTACATGAAACGTTTGATTTCAGTAAATTCCGCAAACATATCATTGACCTAAAAAAGTAGCACATTAAAACTTTAATAATGATGTTCAAACCTTGCAACCAGATGGAAATAGTTGGTGCCTTTGGTCAATATCAGTACCTGCCATATATAGTGATGAAGAGCAACACTTTCAGTGAGAACACTTTTCAGAGTTATATAAGCAACCCCTCCTTTCATCCAAGTCGTCAGGGATAGCTTCTCAAGTAATGCATAACCAATAAATTAGTAAAGACTTTCAGTAACAGAGGTTACAGAGCATGCCTATCGCTCTAAGGTCTCTATTATTATCGTTTTCAAACAGAGATGTAACAGTTAAGACTCGTAAAAGCTCGAACGAATAAAATCACATTGGTTAATCTGTTGTTGTACATAATATATATCCTAACAATAAAGACAAAACGACAAAGTTCTAGTGAAGATTACATGAATGAATCTTTTATGGTGCATTATATGCAGTTAGTTCACAAAGTTACATGAATGAAATCACACAGGTTTAACATAGCAATACTATCCTACACATGCTTATATAAAAATACACTAAGTAATGCATATAGAAAATAATAGGGAGTTTATGAGGTGTGCCACTTGCCTTTGAATGTTGTCGTTGTTCACAAACTCTTTTCAACGATACTCGGAACTCTCCGTTCAGTCTAAACAATATAAACAAACACCAATACAACAATCATAAAACAAAACAACACAACACATACATAATGCACAAACAAGTTTTATAAAACTTTTAAGGAAAATATGTCATGCATGATATGCAAATATATATATCTAAGGACCAGAGATGCATGTTATGTTATGAAAATCTTTTAAGTTAATGCAAGGAAATGTGTTGGTCAAAATGACTAAGGACTAAGGTCAGAAGTTGGACAAAATAACTTTGTTATAAATTATCTAGAATAAGCACTCAAATGGCTTAGCCATGATGTGCATAAATACTTGGAGAAAATACTAAGTCTATAAGGTGATCAACAATTATTATCAACTCTTTGTAAATTGGATATTTACTATACTGAGAGAGACAGACACCCGGTCAGCCACTTAAATTGTGGAACAGGTCTCATGTACGTGGACATGTAAGGTTAGTCTCCAGGCCGCTTCATCTCACTATACCACTAGGATCCAACAAACTTCAAGATGGTAATTACATGATCAAAATTGTTTAAGTCTAAGGTGAAGACAAGATTAGGAAAGAGGGAAAAGGTAGAAAGAAAACTGTAGTTGGTCTTCCAGGCTCCATCTCCAGACTTGTAATATTCTCCTTGGTGATGTCTTGACTGAATTCTTGATAGACTTGAATAATCTTCAGACTTGATGATTTTTATATCACCTAGGCTGGTCTTGAATTTAATTTAGTCATCATAACACTAATAGAAGAAGTGAGAACAGAAAGAGAGAGGGAGCAAGACTTAGAAAATATTGCTGGCTGGTCTTCATGACTTCTTCTTGATTTTCTTCTAAGTGCTTCTACTCCTTGAAGATACTTCTGAAGTCTTGTTTTGGCTAAGTCCTTCATTGGCCTTCTAGCTCCAGGTTGAAAATCCTAAGTGTCTAAGTGCATAGCACTTTTACCAAAATACTAAGTTTGAAAATAATCCTAATGCATAACATATTTTTTCATATAGTTATATTTCTCATAGGAAAACCTCTTCATTATTTTCTCTAAGTTAGGATAACATAAGAAACATTATACTAATTTTTGTGATATTTATAAAATATGCAATAAGTTATAATTGCAATTTTAATTAGTTTCATATTTTGCAAAACATAATAAAGGGTTAAATATAATATTAGAGTTTTATGTGATTAAATTTTTATAACAAAAAATTGTAATTTAGTATTAATAGACAGAGGGGATATAAATAAATTTATAGCAATTGGATTTATTCAAAATTAATGTTTATGTTAAAAGTTATGTCAAAAATATTCAAACTATTCAATTTAAATAGATAACTATGAATTCATCCAAATACTACTCAAAATTATTTTATAACAGAGGCATTATATTACAAATATTCCAAAGTTTCTAAAACATTTTTTGAATTTGTAGATTTAAAGTTATTACAAATATACTCAAATCCTCCATTCGAAATTTGAATATTTTAAACTAAGTCAAATTTGAATTTTGGCAGATCTAAAATGTTCTACATGTCAAGGGCTTTCCAAAAATATAAAATTTGTAAAATTTGAGCAAGTGGTTAAAAAGATATGATAGTTTGAATAGACAGGGGCTTTTCTGCAAAACTGCAATTTAATCTAATTAAAAGAAATCCTTTTCTGACGTGGAAGCTGACTGGGCACTGACTGGGATCTGACTGGGCGCTGACGCGGATCTGACGTGGCAACTCCTGATTCGCCCGTACCTGTTCGGTTAATGAAATAAACACGGGTCGTACGATTTAGATCTAACGGTCCAGATTGGATCGCCCAAAACCGAGCGGCGCTAGGTCACCGGAGACATCGCCGGAGATGCGCCCGCGGCGGCGACAAGGCGTTCCGGACGTTCTACAGCTTCCCGGGATGAACGGGACTTACCAGAGCGAAGAGGAGATCGTGGAGACGTCGATGGCGAGGTGGCGGAGAGCGGAGCGTCACGCTTCCTCTCCTATTGCTCGCCGGAGTTACGCACGGCGTCGGCTTGCTCCGGGCGAGGAAGAACGGGACGACCTGGTGCATGAACAATTACCCGAGCGAGTCACGAGGATGCGATGTCAGGGGGTCTAGAGAGAGGCGTCTGGGTGCTTGGGGAGCTCGGTACTCACCGGAGTTTCCAGAAAACAGGCGGCGACAATGGCGGCACGGCGGCGGCGATTTGCGGGCAGCCTAGGGGCGAATAACTTAGGGTTTTCGAGGGAAAAGGTGGCGGAGGTGCTAGGGCTTTTATAGGGTCGAACGGGGGAAGTAAATCGCGTCAATTGCGCTCTAATTTGGCGACGAGATCGGAGGCGGAAATCTCGGCCAGAGGTTGAAGAAGGTGTGACGTCAGCATGACGTCAGCGATTTTTCTTTTTCTTTTTCTGATTTTTCATTTTATTAATATCTTTTGATTTTAGTGTCCAAATGATGTCAAATTAATTTCTATAAATTTGTAAAATTCATATCTATGTTTTAAAACATTAGGGGGAATGTTTCGAAAACTTTTGAAAAATAAATATTTTGAATTATTCATAAAATACAATTTTGCCTATTTTAGGTTAACTCTGAAATTAGGGATTTAATAATTCATTTGAGGTTAAATAAAATTTATGAAATTACCCACGTTCAAATATGTTTGAAATCAAGTTATTTAAACTTGTTTTGCTGAAATCCTTCCTCTTTATTTTGGCATAATAGTAAAATGACTAAATAAAAATAATTTTAGGAAATGAGGATATAGTAAATTATATTTTAATTCACAATATTTTAGGTACCATTATGTTTTATACAATGCTAAATCATTTGAAAACTTCATAAAACAACTTTGGAAAAGCTTTTTGATTTAATTCATTTCTTATATAGAGTATTAATCGTTTCATGTTTTGAAAATTAATGAAAGTAAATTAAGTACATGAAATGCTTATTTGGATAACACTTTTTATTTCAATAAAATGTTTGAAAGTTTGCAGAGGTATTCAAGGAATACAATGGATAATAAATTGTTTAATTTGAAACAACTTTTGAAAATAATGTTCAACTGAGATATTTGAAATATTAAACTTTTTGAAGATGCTTGAAGTCTTTATAGTTGATTTTCTTATGCATATTAATGTTTTATTAATCAAAAACAAAAGTTTTAAATTTTAGTGATTTACATTATAAAATGATGTGATGTTACAGCGTTGGGCCGTTGGAGGTGTCCTAAGCAAAGTACGAGGGGCAGTCCCTGAGTAAATTTTGATATGAGTACCAAGCATGCACAAATATAATGTAAGTACTCACATTGCTGTCTCGGCGTGGGTGTATGTCATTATAGCATCTGCTATGTCGGCACAGCGGATGATACGAGGATCCTGACCCACCTGACCGGAATGAAACCGGATCATCCGAGACATTAAACTACCGACATGTAACTCGGCTCGACTGTATGTATCGATATAAATATCCCGGTTCACCTGGACGCCGATTTGTCGACATGCACGCCTCGGGGCGCACCTTGACACCTGCAGTCTTTCTCTTTTCCTTTTCCTGTTCTTTTTTTTCTTCCTCTACCCGGCCGGATCGGTCGTTTCTTTCTTCTTTTTCTCTCCTGAACGATTCGTCCGGCCTCTTTTCTTCTTCTTTCTTTTTCTTCTCTTTCTCTCCCGAGTTGGCCCTGGGGATAATTTACGACTAGTGGAGTTTAGCGCGGCATCGTGCGTGTCCGTGTGGTAAACGATGTTTAAATTTGGTAGTTTCAACAATTTGAAGTTATGTAGGGCTAGTAGACACAAAATGTAAACTCGGTAATGTGCGCATTCACAAAAAAAAAATAGTCTTGAATATTACCGGAATCAAAAGAAGTTTGCATATAAAAATTGTCTAGGTTTACGAAATAAATCAATTTGTGGCGGTTTTAAATTCAAATTTGTTTTGAAAATGGATCGTAAAGTTGTTGAAACTACACCGTGTAGAAACTCTCAAATATTTCTGTATTTTTATATTAGGCACTTCGTTCTTTTTCTGTGGTTAGTTTGATATTTTATGGTTTATATTTAAAGATATATTTAAAGAAAAAGATTTGAAATTTGCCCAAGTCTAAAATGTTTTTAAATGTAAAAATGTTTTGTATTCTTGCCATAGGTAAGTAGGTCTCTTTTTTAGGATTAGTTCGATATTTTTCTTGTATTTTGTTGGTGGATAAATTAGAAGTTATTAATAATCCCAATTTATGTTTAAAGGAAATAGAGTTGAAACTTGCCCAAATTTAATTGTTTTGAAATGTTAAACTGTTTTGTATTCTTGCCATAGGTTATAAGTTTTTTATTATGATCATTTTGATAGTTTTTTTGAATTTTTCTAATGGTTAAATGTGGAGAATTTAATTTTCAAAGTTTAATCAATTTCTGTTTTTTTTCTTTTTCGGAAAAATAGTAAGACGCTGACAGGCTGGCCCCACCGTGACGCCGCGCTGACATCAGCGGCGGGCAGAACTGCTAGGGCGGCGATGCGGACGCCGGCGCCAAATCCCGACGATCCAGCACGCGCTGGATGCGCACGCTTGTGGAGTGCTTGAGAGCGGCCGCCCCGCTGTTAGTAGGTCGCCGGAGGACGCCGGAACAGAATCGACGTCGTGCGGATGCGATGGTGAAGACCGATCGAGACGGCGTCGGTTGCGGCGTGTGGGCGACGTCCCGGCTCGCGAAACTCAGCGAGGACGGATAAAACGTGACGGCGGATCTCCCTGTGCCAGTCGATTTGAGCGGGGAGGTGTGTGCAGCGGCGGTGGCGTGCGGCGGCGGCGATCCCCGGGTCGTGGGAGAGAGGAAGCGGGAGGGGGGAAATGCGCTGGCATTTTTACAGAAAAGCATGTGGTTTTCTGGCGAATTGCAATGCGGTCCCTAAGTGAGTTGGGGTGTGGGCTGCTGGTTGGTGCGCAATTCTTGGAGGGGTGTTTTTGCAAAAGGACCATGAATGGCGTACGTGTCCAACTCTGATTGGAAGATATTTGGATGAACAGTAACCAGAGCGCTGAGGAAGAGAGGATGATGCGCGCTTTTATATATATATAGATATCCCCCTGGGTGCCATTATGGGGATAATATGCCCCCTACGTTGCGGCTCACATGTGGGCCCAAAATGGCCAGGAGGGTTATTAGGGATTCCCTAGATGTGGCAAGGGGAGCCGGTCGCCGGTAGGGGTGTAAACGGATAGGATAATTTCCGCACCAGACCCGATTCCGAAACCGTTTTCAACAATCCATATCCGGTTTTAAGCAATCGGACGGATAAGGATATCCGATTCCGAACTTGACACCCGGAAATGGTATAGGATATGGTATGTTAAACAGCCTAAAATATTGCCAAATTTTAAATAGGATTATCCGATGGTTTGAATCTGAATAATCCGATTCTCTACTGAAATGTCTAGTCTAATATAGCATAATTTGCAGCTAGTAAGTTGTCGAGTTCGTTAGTCAAACAACATCTCACTTAAATAGTCATTGTAAAGACCATGAATTACGAGTTTGTTAGTTATTAGGACATCGAACAATTATTTTTGTATGTATGGTTCGACAATTTACTTGTACACGTATATATCCGATTAATTTTGTACCGCTCCGAATCCGTCCCGTTTCCGCCTCTGAATCCGCCATCACGGATATCCGCATCCGAATCCGCATCTGGTCATTATCCGATCCGCTCCGAATCCGATGAAAAATTATGGTAAAGAATATGGTAAAGGCAAAATCTGATCCGATCCGAACCGTTTACACCCCTAGTCGTCGGGGATCTAAGTCGCAGGCCCCGATACCAGCGAGTAGGAGAAGAGGATGCGCGAGCCTACACGGGTGGGGATCCGGTCGTGGTTGCGTTCCGCCTGGAGATGAACTGCGTGGTCGAGGCGGGGATGCGGAGTGTTGATGGAGGAGCAGGGTCGCGGCAGCCGGGGGCGTGGGAGATGGTCGGCGGCGAGCTGGACGCAGGGGTCGGCCATGGCTAGGCGCAGGACCTGGAGGCAGCGAATGGTGGGGGTACGTGCAGCCGCTGGCGCTAGATGTCGAGGGCGCCAGCACGAGCGCAGACGGGTGTGTGTGCGTGATTGACGGCGTAGAAGAGCTTGAAGGGGATGCACGCTGCCGAAGATGCGCGGGCGCGGCGACGGCGCCAAACCTTCGAGCTTTTTCTGGATAAGTTTGACGATGGCGACGAGCCTCCATGCTCCTTCCGGAGAGTTCGGCAATGGCGCGACGGTGACGACGAACTTCTGGGTTGCGCCGGGTAATGGCGATGTTGAGTCCCCGTGTTGATGAAGTAGGTCTCGTCCAAATTTGCTCCAGCAAGCGCCACTGTCGGCCCCAAAGTGGGTGCCTCGTCGTGGTGAACAACAAATGCCTACGGGTAGGCTAATATTTGGGCCGATGAACGCTAGAGGATTCGGGGAGGGATAGCGCGCTAATAAGCACACACGGATGAACAAATTGACACAAGGATTTACCCTGCTTCGGGCCTCTCAAGAGAAGATAAAACCCCTACTGCAACATCTAGCACATCGGTGTATTTTCCCTTGTATATCCTTGGTACAACTTGCTCCATGAGCTGATCAAAGAATGCCTCTAAGAGGACTTGGGGAGGAAATGGCAAAGGTGTCCTCTTATTCACGATTTGACTACTAGGGTCTAATCAACACTATTCCATGTGCCATAGGCATGGGCTTGCCCATTATCGGGGATACGAAACCGGGCGTCCCCAAACCACCCTAAAAAACCCTAAAAATACGTAAACCGGTTTCCCCGAGGGCACCCGGCCAGAAGACGCGACCACTCGCTCCAGCGGAAACCCTTCCAGGTAGAAGGCTTCCAACCGTCCGGCTGCCGACTTCCGACTGTCGGGCTGCCGACAGTCGGCTCCGAGTAGAAGCTTGTAACGCCCCGGTATTTATCCCCTTTTTATTTTGGTGTGTTTTCTTTTTTTGCATCGACATGACATTGCATTTCATCTCATCATTTTAAATTGTTGCATTTAAATCATTTTTACCACAATTAAATTTAAATGCATTTCAAATTAATTAAAAATGTGTTATTTTTAAATCTTTTAAAAATGCTAAAAACTAGTTTATTAAATTGTCCTTTAAAAACTAAAAATATTTTGTAAACGTTTCGTGTTCAAATTCGTTTTCTATTTTGTTTTAAAAATATAAAACCGAAAAGAATAAGGGGAGAGAAATAAGGCCCAAAGCCCATCTAACTCAAACCCTAGGTTTTCCCCACAGAAAATTCTTTCCCACCCTCTGACTTTTTGTAGCCATCCTCCTCCTTTTTCTGGAATTTTGCAAGACATCCTCCCACCTCTCTTTTTCTCTTTTTCCCCTTCCTTTCTATTTCTTTTTCTTTTTCCTCTTTTCTTTTTTTTCTCTCTTCTCTTTCTTCCTTCTCCAACCCGTACGGGAGAAACTCCCGCATCGAGCCTCCACCCCGTGCTCCCGAGCCGAGCGCACCCCGTCGCCCCTCACCCTGCTCCTCCGGCCGCGGCCACGTGCCCCGCCTCCCGCCGGCCGCGCGCCGCTCCTCCTCCACCGTGCGCCCTGCTCCTTCCGGCCGCCGCCCGGCGCCCTGTGCCCCCGCGCGGCGCTCCGGCCGCACCCAGCGCCGGCCGCCGGCCGCGCCGTGCTCCATCGCCGCGCCGCCGCCCCAACTCCCGGCCGAACCCGAGCGCCTCCTCCGCTGTGCGCCTCACCCGGGTCGTCGCTTCCGGCATCGCCCATCTCTCCGCCGGCCGCGCCTCGCCCCCAGCGCCGCCCGCGCCGCTGGACACCCCTGCGCCTCCGGCCGCGCGCCCGCCGCCGCGCCGTGCCCCGCCTCGACTGCTCCGGCCACCCACTCTCCGCCGGCTGCCGCCCGTGCACGCCGCCGCTAGCAGCCGCCGCCATGAGCCGCACCCCGCGCTCCTCCTCCCGCCGCTCGCTGCCATCTGCTCCTCCGCAATGCCCGCCGCATCTCCGCCCCGCGTCCCCGTGCGCTCGCCGCCGCCGTGCGTTTCGTCCGCGCCACGCCGCCGTCCCCGTTGCCTCCTCTTCCGGCCGCATGCACGCCGTCTCCGTCCGGTGGCGTCCCCGCACCTGGCGCTCGCAAGGTGTTCGGTGAAATGCCCGCAAGAACTTTGTCGCAATTTTTGTCCGAGTTGTCCACCCTTCGAGGTGTTGCTACATGCGTGTGCGAGTGCTTCTTCCGGTGTCGCGTCGCCGTGACCACCCATGTCCGTGTCGCGGTGCCCGCCCGTGCGTTTCTCCTTCCGGTGTCCGTTGTCGTGCTCCTACGTGCCACGACTACCCGACCACTTCCACAACACCGACAAACGACGATGTCCCGGTTCCGCGACGACTACTTCCACGACAACGACTACTTCCTCTACGGACCGAAGACGTCGGCTTCGAACCGTATCGCTCCCGATCCAACGTGCGAACCCAAACCCTAACCCTACCTATTTTATAAAAATGCCATCTATCTTGTGCATATCGCATCATAATTGCATTTGTTGCATCTCTTGGGTTTGCGGGTGTATCAAATCACCTAAATAATAAATATGGAATGTGTGGGGCAAATCACTATGTGTATTGCCCAATTCCATTTAATTTGACTAGAACACCTTTGCCATGTCTTGCCACGTTAATGAACATTTAACTTTGATGGGTAGATAAATAACTCGAACATAAACATTAATTGTCGGAATCCCGGTTCCGCTTAATTTGGATTAAGTGCATCTCGCCATGCATCTTGCCATGCCATGCATCATTCTTCTATGATCATGCTGGATCTTTTGCCGTAGTTGTAAAATGCATCTTTTACGCTTTCCAGTGTTTGTTGCTTCTTCGCGGATAAGACGTTGAGATGTGTGAGCAACGACAAGATCTGCTTCCATGCGGGACTCCAGGCAAGCAAAGTTTGCTTGTTTACCTATACATTGTCTTTCATTCCTGCCGTTGATCTCTGCTACCCTAGT
This sequence comes from Poa annua, assembly GCA_026929855.1. Classification (NCBI taxonomy): domain Eukaryota; kingdom Viridiplantae; phylum Streptophyta; class Magnoliopsida; order Poales; family Poaceae; genus Poa; species Poa annua. The sequence continues at coordinate 103,434,041 of CM049426.1, forward strand.
ATTCGATTCTTATCGCGATCCCATCACATGTTTATCCTGCAGCCCATACAGCTTTATCCCCACAACCTAATACCCGTTGCATGTTTATCTGTTGGTCTTGCGAGTCGTAGCGCATGCTTAGAGTTGTTTGTGCGAGTCGTCTGTTGGTCTTATGTTTCATCTGCTTAGTATGATATATTATTCTACCTTAATAAAATGTTGTATTATATTGGGGTATTATAATTAAAAGATAAGGCACCAGGCGGAAGGCCTTGCGAGGTGTTTTGTTCTGCTCAGTGTCGACCTAGCAACTGAGATTTTGTCCTCGGATCCAATTTTGAGCGCACTAACCACTTGTGGGAGGCCCTATGGAGCCCCCCTCGACTTTGAACGGATCTACAGCTTGTCCATGTGCCGCAAGTAGTTCGGGTTTTCCATTCGCTCATATGCATGTGCATGATGATGATGATGATGATGATGATGAGAAGGTGTGTGATACGGGGGGTCATATAGGGGTGGTGCGTACGTAGCGGACAGTTCATACTGTGGTTTGAGCCGCACGGTGCGTAGGCACAAACTAATGAGTCCGCAATTGAGATTCGGCCGGACTCCTGACGCGGTTAACAACTCATATGGGTGGCACTTGGACTTGCTGTAGTGAAGGAATAAGTCGTATTGAGAAGCCCTGATGCTTGCTTGGGTTGATCATGCGAGTATGGGTACAGTAGTGCACCCCTGCAGGGTATAATCTTATCGATGAGCCGTGTCCACGGTTATGGACGACTTTGGTGATGATGCTGGCTAACAAGATCTAGACAACTTGCACCTAATTAATGTTAATTAATTTGATTAGTACTATATAATTACTTTCACAATAAATTATAAATAAAAACTATTCAATGTGTGAGTTTCCCGAATTGCTTCCTCATACTTGGTTGAGGGGGTTAATTCGAGAATGGGTTATGTTTGGTGTTAGTTGTAGATGTTTATCTTATGCGCTCTCTTATCCCTCTCTGATTAGACGGAAGTTATAGCGTGTCTCTTTAGGTTGCTAGTGCTGCTGCCGCTAAGTCCACCTATATTTTGGGAGATGGTATAGAAAGTAGGCAAGTCGGTTTTGCTTGCCAGGGAGTGCCCTGACCCTCTTTTGGGATGTGCTTTATGTGCAGTCAACAGGTTTAAAGTCTGACGACGTTAGCTTGGGAATCCCTCCGGTTTGGCTGGGCAGGGATATGGCGCCATCGCTTATCTTCAGGACTCTTAGTCCAATTTGCATCTTATCCTTAGATGGAAACTATTCTGCTTCCGCTGTCTTTTGAATCTTTGTATTGTATCATTTGTATCTTGACTCGTTCGAGTCGTTGTTGTAATTTATCTTCTGTTGTATCTGTGGATGTATCGGAACTGTTGTAATGTTATCACAATTCCACCCACATAATGCGCATGTTTCGACGTGCACATTATGTCTGGTGGGCGACCTAAAATCGTTATTATGCGGATTTCGGCGGAACGCTTAAATCTACATAGTACCGATTTTAGGGCGTCACAAAGCTACAGGTTCCCAACCCTGCAGCCCGGAAGTCAACAACCACGTCCCATCGGGCACTCAAAACGAGGCAACTATACCAAAACGACCTCCCCGTAAGAAGACAAAGATGAGCACATAAAGTAAGAAACACTATGTACGGTGGGTCACCCCTTTTCCCTTGGGCATCACTCACCTTGTTTGATTTGTAGGATAGGAAAGACATAGGAATAAGAAAAGTATAGGATTGCTATATCATGTCCACTCCAATCCTATAGGATTTGGTTTGTATAGAAGTTTGTTTGATTCCATCAAAGAAATTGTAAAATAAGCTTGGAGTGGATGTTAGAAATCCTATAGGAAGTAGTACAAAGATTCCTATAGGAATTTTTCCTATAGGAACTCATGACCAACTAAGGAAAAATCCATATGGGTTAAAATCCTATCAGATAGAGGGGATCTGATCCAGGGAAGGCTCATTCATACCAAGCAAACTAGCCTTGCGCCACACTCTCTTCCCACTCACGTACAAGAGAAGAGGCCAATCATTCAGCTCACGTACGAGAAAAGGAGCAAGTTAGCTAGCTTCTCACATAGACTGTACTAGGAAGATTTGCGCGGTGACCCGCGCCCGTTGCTGTAATGTGGGCAGTAGAATTAAGGGTGTGTTTGGTTTAGGGGATATCCCCCAAGTGGTAGGGGTAGCCACTTTTTTAGTGGTTATCCAGTGTTTGGTTTGAGGGATGGAGGAGGCAGCGGTAACCAGATTCCCCGAATATTCGCATGAAACACTGGCTCCGCTCGTCCGGCCAAATCTGCCGGATGGCGCTAACCACTTCTCGCTCCCGCGCTATCGTGACCCGAAATAATTTTTTGGCGCCGAAGTCGCTCGCTCACCGCCCAGGCAAGGAAAGAAAACCCTCACCTTATCCTATTTCCTTCTCTCTGTCCTCACTTTCCCCTCACGAACCAGAGAGGCGGCGGCGACTGCAAATCGAGCGGCGCGCCGGGACCTCGCCGGAGCTGCTCCAGGGCTGCGGCAGCGGGTACCTCTCTTCCTCTCCGCTCCGTTCCATGGTCGAGCGGCGCGCGGCGACCTGAAAATCGAGCGGAACCAGAGAGGCGGCGGCGACCTGCAAATCGAGCGGCGCGCCGGGACCTCGCCGGAGCTGCTCCGGGGCTGCGGAAGCGGGTACGTCTCTTCCTCTCCGCTCCGTTCCATGGTCCGATGCCGTTGTTCTCTCTCGTTGCTCCTCACTCTCCTCTTCTATCGGTGTAACCAGGGACGGCGGCGGCGGTAAGAAATCGAGGTGTGGTGACCGGCGGCGGCGGGGCTACTCCGGACGGCGGCACGAGGTATCTTCCTCCCTCTCCCCTCTTTTTCTTTGGTCAGCGGCGGCAGGGCCCCTCCTCCCAGCTCGCCATGTCCATCGGTAGTATCCATCCTCACATAATTCTTTCTCTGATTTGCACAGGGGAACGAGGTGGACTAGCAGATCTTCATTGAACTACCAGATTTGTGGAGTTTGTCACTAATCAGTGGTATAATTTTGTTCCCTGTATGATGTGTGTTACATTATGTTACAATGTTGAACCAGCAGATGTGTGTTTTTGCTCAGTTGTTCTTTCTATTGTAGATGGACAACGAGAAAAGGAAGTTAATTAATTCGGCAGTGGCATATATATTTATTTCAATGTTGACCTTGGTTGTGCAATCCAGAAAACGAAAACGGAGAGAAAGAATTAGTTATGCACCAATAGATGAAACCGATAGGATGAGAAGAGAGTACCTAGATAACAAAGTATGGAAGAATGACACAACTTGTTTGAACATGCTTAGGCTTCGGAGAGCACCTTTTTTCCGTTTATGCCAACTATTTAGAGATCGTAATTTGTTGGAGGACACAATACATACATCTATTGAGCTACAAGTAGCTATGTTCTTGCACACCGTTGGACACAATGTTAGGAATAGGGTAATTGGATTGAACTTTGGTAGATCTGGTGAAGTTGTTAGCCGGTATTTTAAAAGAGTCCTCCATGCCATCGGTGAGCTGCGAGATGAGCTTATTAGGAAGCCATCAATGGACACTCCTGCCAAAATAGAAGGAAACCATCGGTGGGATCCATACTTTAAGGTATGAGATGGTGTGTCAACAGATATTGTTTTGTAAGCATGGTGATGTCTAGATCATAAACTTTTCTTTTTTCACCAATAGGATTGTGTTGGAGCTATTGATGGAACACATGTGCGGGCCTCCGTTACAAAGGATATGGAGGCTTCTTTTCGTGGTAGAAAGACCCATACCACTCAAAATGTGATGGCAGCCGTTGATTTTGATCTTCGGTTCACATATGTGCTGGCTGGTTGGGAGGGGACAGCACATGATGCACTTGTACTACGTGATGCTTTAGAACGTGAGAATGGTTTACGTGTCCCACAAGGTAATAGATTATCAACCAGCTGTCAATCATAGTCTTTATAAACCATATAAATAACCCAAATGTCCCTCATTTGTTAGGAAAGTTTTACCTAGTTGATGCTGGATATGGAGCCAGACCGGGGTTCTTGCCTCCATTTCGACGTGTGAGATACCATTTGAATGAGTGGGGAAACAATCCAGTGCAAGATGAGAAGGAGTTGTTCAACCTTAGGCATTCTTCTCTACGCGTGTCCGTAGAGCGTGGATTTGGGTCACTCAAGAGAAGATTCAAAATCCTTGATGATGCCCAACCATTTTTTCGTTTTCCTACTCAAGTAGACATTGTTGTAGCTTGCTGCATTATTCACAACTGGGTTATAAATGATGGGATAGACGAATATATCATACCGGAGGATGAATGGACACCAAACATTCAGCATGCCTCAACATCAAGTGGCCAAGCACAAGAACTTGCATACATGTCTAATTTTAGGCAAGAAATTGCTGATCAAATGTGGGAAGATCGACAAAACTATTTGCAGCAACAAAATATGTAATAATTGTTGGTTGGCCGTGTTTGTAATGACATTTTATTTGCTGAAATGAAGTTCCTAATGAAATTTTATTTGCTGGAATTAAATTGTATGGAGATGATTGCTTGCTGATTTTGTTTCTCTATGTTCTAATAGAAAACTGTAATGTCTCACATGTCCAACTTGTTGCTGAAATTATTTTTTTATGTCTAATACACAATCGCAGTGTGTTCTTTTGTGTGGAATATTGTAGGAAATGGAAACTAAGCAAGTTGCATGGACACCTACCATGTCAGCATACATGCTTGCTAATCTATGTGATGTTGTGGCTAAGGGCACTCGAACATCTACCGGCTTCAAGAAGTGTCACTACGTTGCTTGTGCCAAAGCTTTGAATGAGCACTTTCATCTTAGCTTGACCGATACACAAATCAGTAATCATAACAGGACATGGAGGAGGAAGTATCAAAAGATTGTGAAACTGAAGCAGTTGAGTGGTGCAGGATGGGATGAAGAGAAGTTCATCATTATTCTTGATCATGAGCATTACACAAGCCACATTCTGGTATAATACTTGCTGATATGAATCCCCATATGCCTATATATTGCTGAAATTGTTCCTTTTCTATGTTTTTGTATTGCTGGAATTTTTTTATGCCTATATATAGCTGTAATGTGTATCTTTTGTGTCAAATACTTGCTGAATGAATCTTGTTATGCCTATATATTGCTGAAATTGTTCCTTTTCTATGTTTTTGTATTGGTGGAAATTTTTTATGCCTATATATACCTGTAATGTGTATCTTTTGTGTCAAATACTTGCCGAATGAATCTTCTTATGCCTATATATTGCTGAAATGAACCTTTTCTTTCACCTCTTGAAGGACCATAAAGAGGACGAACCTTTTCTTAACAAGCCCATTGAGCATTATGGTGAGATGGCTACAATTCATGGAGGAAGCATGGCCACGGGGCAATTTGCTAGAGGATCAAGTGAGCCTCTAGCATCACACAATGTGATTGAGCTTGATGAAGAAGGAGCTGCCACCGTTGAAGAAACTAGCCAATCACACAATGTGGGTGAGTCCTCGGCTCCCAAGCATAAAAAGGCCAAAGTTAATCCTTCTGTAGATGAGGGGCTGCAGGCAACTCTCATTGCTTGTAGTGAAAGGTTGGCTGTTGCCATAGAGAAGACTGCTACCACCGACAACAACTCTCCATCGGACCTTTGGGAGAACATGAAGACACTCCCAGGTTTTGGTTTGGATTTTCTTGCCCACTACTATGCCTACTTGGTTGAAAATCCTCGTACCGCAACGGCGTTCCAAGTGATGGAGAACAATCAAAAGATGGTTTGGGTTGCTAGGTATATCAAGAATACCTTTCCAGAGTTTGTTCCAAATGTTGATCCAAGTAATGGAGATGTCGAAGGTTGATGGCTGATTGCTTGTGGTACTTGTTTTGTGCTTTTGATGACAACCAAACATTAGTCTATGGGTTGTATTGACTTGTGCATGTCAACTGAACTTTGATTTCTCTTGTTGGAGTATGGCATGTAAAGTTGTAGCTAGCCTAAGTAATATTTCTCGAATTATGATGTTGGACTTTTAGTATCAACTTGTAATTACCAATTTCGAAATTATGTTGAGCCTCCGTCTCCTTATTATTGTTGTGAGTTCAATATATTGTGAGATATGATTTGAAACAATCACATTACTGAGGTAATCTCACCATACCACCAAAGAGGTCACCATAAACAGTTTATGCACTGCTATTTCTCAACCCCAACCACATTTTGTCTATCCAACCAAACAAAAAACTGGTTCATCCCATATTCTCAACCAAACAGAAAAGTGGTTATCCCTAACCAGGTGGTTGGGGATACCCTCATCCCCTACACCATACCCTCTAAACCAAACGCACCCTAAGTACAATAATGTAGATTTATAATAAGTGGCATGTTTCTTGGTATGTTTGTTCATGTGGAGAGATGTTGATGTGGGAACAATGGAACATATGTCTGACTTTATCGTAATTATTCAGTAACCACAACCTTGTGTTTTTGCTACAATCATTTTCAGCTGTTGTTCGAAAATATATAAAAATGCATGTGCTTCAAGTTATATCCATAAAATTAACAGAAATCTATCTTAATGACCAGTCTGAATGCTTCAAGTTCAAGCTATAGAATTAACAGAAATCTATCTTAAAGATTGAACCTTGCCTTGTCTATAGCGTGATCGAACTCTTGATGACGTTGATTTCTTCTCATTTTGCTCCAGAATAGTAAGGAAAACAACTGAGTGAATAGTCATATAACCAGCAGTTAAGTATTATGAACTAAACAGAAATATCATGGATCTAGCAGGCTTTCATATTTATGGAATCATGAAGTAATAAATATACTTTTTAACAGAAATACCTTTTTAACTGAACCACATTCATTCCATAAATATCACATTGTTACTTAGTACGTCAATAATAATGTAGTTTCTAAAAGAGAAAAGCTAACCTCCTGAGCAAATCCAAATTATTTTCACACCCAAAATGGAACATATGCATTATCAATATTTTTCTCTCATTCACCATCATTAAAAGGAGAGGACAGTAATCGGTTAGCCGGTGCATTATTTTTCTAACTTTTTCATTACTGACTTCAAAGCAAAATAGGATACACCTTTAGATATCAGCCAAATCTCCAACAGAAATAGATCGATTAGGTTAATGGGAAGGGGGAAAAGGTTGAATAAGAGAAGGTGGACCAAAAAAGTAGCAACATTCTATGTACCTTAATCAGCATGCAGCGTGTCTCAGCCTCTCTCACGAATGCAGATTGACTCAATCAAGCAGACTGGATGGTCACTAACCTGTTGTATCAATTTTAATTAGTGTGTGAATTGTTCAAAGAAGCTGTAACAGCGAAATAAGCAAAACCAAAGGATATTTGCAACTGAAATTGGCAATAACGCATAAAACACTTGGTGTGTTCAGTGTGGTAAAAACTGACAACAAAAACTGATTATCACAAAGCAAGATAGCCAACGGAATAAAGCATTTTACGTGTTAAAATTTAGCAAACAACAATTATCCATGTATGCATATGCTTATTCTAGAATAAATCATTTTACGTGTTAAAATTTAGCAAACAACAATCATCCATGTATGCATATGCTTATTCTATCAATAGCGTCAAATATCATTATACGCATCAATAGATTGTAGGTAGTTCAGCAATTAGGTCCATATAATTAATCAGCTAGTAGGATCCAAATAAATTGCATGCTGATGTAAAAGGAGAATAAATCTGAGACCCCAATATTATGAAAAAAGTAAAGATTTGTTGTATAGGGCATATGGAGAAAGCGGAACATTTAATCTCACTATTTGAACAAAATGATACACAATTGAATGTATATGAGTTAAAAATAGTGTCTATACCAAAAGGTTAAGAAAGCCGTAAAATCAAAAATCTAAGAATCTTACCTCACAACTGTTATTCTGCTGCAATATGGGAAAAATCAAAGAGAATCTTACCGCATTAAACCGTGGTGATACCTGACACCTAACACACGTAGGAAAGAAAGAGTACTTGTCATATCATGGAATTATGACAGTGTTGTTAAATGGAAAACTGAATCTGCAGTACGCCCTGGTGGTGTTCTTGCTGTTGGTCATCTTGCTGGCACTTCTTTTCCTCCTACTGTGGCTTTGGATATTGGTTTGCTTCTGCTCAATCTTCTGCAGAATCACTTTAGAAGTAACATTACCCAACATATAAGAAAAGCTGAAACGAACTAATGTATTCAAACTCAAATCACTGGTACTTAGTAAAGATAACTAAGAAGTAAGCATTGCATTCAAAATCGAAAGCTCATACTCTCAACAAATAGTAACCACGATAATATACATGTATTACATGCAAAAAAAATAGTACATGTATGTATGCTATCCAATTTTCAATGAAAAAATCGAGAACTTGGTCTCCTTTACAAATATTGTGTGTGGTCCATATAAGAATTAGGAAATGAGTGAAGCAATCAATCATGTGTTCAGCATGCACATATGCAGAGGGGTTCACCAAATTTTCCAAGAAATGGCATCAGAATGCTGCTGCAGTACTATATATTGTGCTGCTTAAGCTTGTGTGCACATATTTAATAATTCAGTCATAAAAGCTACGAAAAACTTAACCTTTATCTGTAAAATGTAGGCTTAAATTTGTAATTGCTGAGCTCCTCCTCTCTTCTGCTTGCTTGCAGCTTGCTTATTCCATATGGTACCTACACAGTTACACGTGTTATAATATTCAAGCATATTTCTTTGAGACTAACAACAATTATAATTTTGGTACAGCGAACATATGTAAGAGAAACTGGATGCTTCAAATGCAATAGAATGGTAAATATTTTCTTCTATAGAAATTGTTATATTTTTTAATGTTTGACATCATCCGCCGCCGTGAAATAGGGCGCCCTCGGCGACTCCGACGTCCATATGGTCTCAAGCGCCGCTCCATCACCTGAGTAGCATATTAAGTTGCATCTTTTTTTTACAGAGTTACATGCCTGCTACTCCACAATACAATACAGCAAATGGGATTGGTACACAATAAATCCCTTCCTTCTAGAAAATGATAGTGCATTCATTGTGCCAAAAATGGTATATGTTTTTGAATATGCACAGGAGGGAGTGTGACCCTTCCAGCATAGATGGCATACCTGTCAAAAGGGCCAAGTCTGATGATAACATCTGCAAAATTAGAATTAGCCTTGCACTGTAACATCCCAAATTTCACAAAAAATTTAAACTTCCAAATTCATATCATTGCATGCATTGTCATTACATTTTGCATTTGCATCATTACATATAAATGTTGAAAGAATACCAAAATAATTAATTATAAAAAAATGTTATAAAATACTTTAAAAGGTTTAGTTTGGTAAGGATAAATTTTACAAAATTTTACAAATTATTTTGAATCATTTTGAAGTGGCAACTCAAAAAGGTGTGTAAATTCAGAAAAGAAAAAGAAAAGAATACAAAAAAAGGGGGCTTGCCGAGCTGGCCTGGCACGGCCCATTTCCCCTCTCTCACGCGCGCTGGGCGTAGCGGCCCAGTAAAGGCCCGAGTCCGCACCCCGCTCCCTCTCTCGCTGACGCCAGGGACCCACACGCTGATGTCAGCGATGACGTGCCATCTTCAACCTCCCAGCGAGATATCCTCGACGCGGAGTCCGTTTCGATCACGAGAAGTTGATGTCGTGTGCTCTACGATTGTGTGTCGTACGCCGCCTACTTAAACCCAGTCCTGCCGCCTCCCTTTGCACCCCGAAACCCTAAAAAACGCGCCCTAAGGTTGCTCGGACGGAGCTCGCCGCCGCAATCTGCAAGTTCGGGTGCGTTTCCGACCTCCCCGAGTCCTCTCGTTTGTCCCGTAATTCGTCCCTCGTCCTGGTGCGTCCGTTTGACCTCGCCGTTCGTCCTCTTCCACGCCAGATCGAGCTGCCCGTGATCAATCGAAGGAAGCCGCCGTCGTCACCGTCTTCGGCGCGGAACCCCAGACGAAGAAGAGCACGCCCGATCGCTCCAACGCGCCAACGTCACCGCCTCGTCCTCCCCAGCACCGCGGTAAGTTCTGGCCATCTCACTCGCCCCGGGTCAATAGCAACGCTCGTCGCCGCCGCGATTTTTGGCTCACCGGAGAAGTTCCGGCGAAAAGCGTCGCCGGTTTCTGCCCCCTTTGTTTTGCGCCGTTAGATCTGTTATCGACGCGCCAGATTAGATCTCATCGCGAAGAGGTATCGACCAACCAGAGCGCGCCACGTCACCGAAGAACCCACCGGATCCCGTCCGCGTCCGTCCGCGCCGCGCCGTCCGCGCCCACTTGTCCCGCATCGCTAGGAGCGCACCAATCAGAGGAGGCCACATCGCCCGAGGATCTCTACGTGAAGATTATTTTTCTGTTTATCACAGATTAGTCCCTTGAATTTGTTTCTATCATTAATTTTCACTCCTTTATCCAAAAATTATAAAAAAAATGTTTTGGAAAGCTTATGAAGTATAGAAACTTTTGGCATCATTACATTGGTATTTTATCGAATAAATTTTGTTTAAAAACAGAAGTGGCATTAATGGTAAATTAAGCATAACTACATATATAAAATTTATTTTTCATCAAACTATTTTGCTATGAACTTGTAAGGCTAAGTACTAGCTGCAGGAATTTTCCAATATTTTGTTTAGAATATTTTATGAGCTTTTGTGTAATTATTGTGATTAAAAGCTTTTTAGACATTGTATAATAAATAAAATTAAATATAAAGATAAAAAAAAAGAATTGTTTACTTTATATTTTCGAAATATAAAAGTATATATTATATTATAGAATCCTTACCACCTAAAATACTTAGAAAATAAGTGAGGAGCTTTTATTTGGCTAGAGGTGCTAATTTTTCTCTAAGTGTTGTCTTTAGAAAATTATTGGAAACTCCTAAGTCCTTAGTAAAATTTTGGAACACAAAACTTGCTTCGCATTAACTCACATATTTCATCGCATGGCATGCATCTAGTCCTTAGAAATATTTTGCTCATCATACATGGCATATTTCCCTTAGTATTTTTAAGAAACTTGTTTGTTTATGTTGTATTGTTTGTTGTGTTATAATTTTCGGAGAGGAACGAGTACTGCAGTTGCTGTTGTTGTTCTGCCTGTTGCCAAGGCAAGTGGCACACCCCAAAAATTTCCTAAGTATTTTCTATGCATTACCTAGAGTATTTCTATATGCATGTGTAGGACTTAGTAGATTGCTATGCAAAACCTTAGAACTCTCCACCCCTTGAGTCTAGGAACCTATGTAATAATTTAGTAGAATTATTGATGCTATGCAAAAGTTGCTTTATGAAAAGTTAAATTCTACTAAGTTAATGTAACACCTGGGTGGAATTTGGTGTTGATTGGTTTATGTTGAGTGTTATTCATTAGGGGTGACCTCTAAGGAATAGTCACTTGTGGATGGACACCCAGGGTAATAATAGGACCAATGTTTTCTCTAAGTGAAGATTGCTTCTCGTGCAACCATTAGTCAATGGGCTCTGGCTAGATGGAGTAAGCTGCGTGGACTCGGCCCGACTTGACAGGTGGTGGTAGATGGTTAGCTTGGAGCGCGTCAAGTCTGCAAGGGACGGGAAAATGTTTCTGAAAAGTCTCGTCTCAACTCTCTTCTTCTCCTTAGCACAAATGGTGTGCTTGAGGATAGTTTGGGTTAGTTGGGTCTAATGGTGAAAGTGCACAACATCTGCAGAGTTAAAACTAAGTACTTAGCCGTGTCCCCGGATACGGACAATTTGAGCAGCTGATCAAGGATTCAACGAAGGCTCCCAACATTCCAATTTCTAAGTTAAAATTTGATGGGTGAACAGGGGAAGATGAGATTATGGTTTTCATGCCATACTCGTCTTGAATTTAAGAAAAGTGTTTTCAAAAGAGTAGGAAAAATTGGCTTTATGCAAATTAGGCTTAAACTCCACCAGCCAAATATGCATATAGGCTTTAGAGTTATTACACTAAGTGTTCACCATAGTGTCACTTGCCAGACTCCATTTTATATGGAATCTGACCCACTCTGCTGCAAATCATTATTTATTGCAGAAGTTTCTGATGAAGAGTAAGGAATACGTTTTGGGTTCGAGTCTGCACCAACATGTTATCGCCTTTGGCGTGTCATGAAGATGAAGGCTCATTGAAGTTTATTTCCGCTGCTTTACTGTTTGAGCTAGCTTTATGCTATGCAAAGATGTATCGAACTATTTATTTTACCAAGTCTGGATTATTCGTGTAATATTGATACAATGTTGTGATATTCATCGTAAACTGTGTGTGCAAATGAATCGATCCAGGGGTTTGCACTATACACAGGTACCTGCCATATTTTTAAGTGCAGGTACATTACATGCACACAAGTTGAAATAGCTTATTTCTTTTCATTGTGCAGTCCTCAGTCTTCTACATGAAACGTTTGATTTCAGTAAATTCCGCAAACATATCATTCACCTAAAAAAGTAGCACATTAAAACTTTAATAATGATGTTCAAACCTTGCAACCAAATGGAAATAGTTGGTGCCTTTGGTCAATCTCAGTACCTGCCGTATATAGTGATGAAGAGTCTCAAGCGCCGCTCCATCGCCTGAGTAGCATATTAAGTTACATCTTTTTTTTACAGAGTTACATGCCTGCTACTCCACAATACAATACAGCAAATAGGATTGGTACACAATAAATCCCTTCCTTCTAGAAAATGATAGTGCATTCATTGTGCCAAAAATGGTATATGTTTTTTGAATTGGCAGAGGAGGGAGTGTGACCCTTCCAGCATAGATGGCATACCTGTCAAAAGGGCCAAGTCTGATGATAACATCTGCAAAATTAGAATTAGCCTTGCCCACAAGTTAAAATAGCTTATTTCTTTTCATTGTGCAGTCCTCAGTCTTCTACATGAAACGTTTGATTTCAGTAAATTCCGCAAACATATCATTGACCTAAAAAAGTAGCACATTAAAACTTTAATAATGATGTTCAAACCTTGCAACCAGATGGAAATAGTTGGTGCCTTTGGTCAATATCAGTACCTGCCATATATAGTGATGAAGAGCAACACTTTCAGTGAGAACACTTTTCAGAGTTATATAAGCAACCCCTCCTTTCATCCAAGTCGTCAGGGATAGCTTCTCAAGTAATGCATAACCAATAAATTAGTAAAGACTTTCAGTAACAGAGGTTACAGAGCATGCCTATCGCTCTAAGGTCTCTATTATTATCGCTTTCAAACAGAGATGTAACAGTTAAGACTCGTAAAAGCTCGAACGAATAAAATCACATTGGTTAATCTGTTGTTGTACATAATATATATCCTAACAATAAAGACAAAACGACAAAGTTCTAGTGAAGATTACATGAATGAATCTTTTATGGTGCATTATATGCAGTTAGTTATTGACTGTAACTGTATCTACACAGTAATGAATAAGATATATGTGATCAGTAAAATTTAGATCATTTCAATCACCAGATTTAGCAAGTTGTTAATAACAGTAGATGAGCGGAAGGGGGTGGATAAATCACTGAGCTGATCACAATACCATTTCAGCTTGTAGTGGAGCAAGCTCATCGTCCTGAGCTGATGCTTTCTAAAGAGCAGGGCGAATTGGTTGCTTGTTGGCTGGGACCTGCATCGGATGATAAGGCAACTGGCTCTAGTAGTTGAGATTCCAACTCTGCTCCCTCCAATTCTTCCAGCTCCGCTTCCAATTAACCTTGTCAAAATTTCAGTGGAGTCAGTATAAACTGCATGATTCAGAGGAGAAGAAAGTCTAAACCTTCATTGTAAATCCTAAATGGCTAGTGAGATACCTCATCAAAATCAGCAGACGCTCCAATAGGAGCTGACAAAGCATCTTGTATTTGTTTCATGTTTTCAGTCGGTTCGTTAATTCCATCCATAGTCTTATCGACACCATCAATATTTCTGCAATGAAAGACAAATAGTCATATTGCAACTACACTTCCAGGCCCAGATTCCATAGTTACAGAGAGCCTTTATCATAAAAAGAAATCAGTACAGGGTAGGGGATGGGAGGTAGGATATGAGAGGGGAGGAGAGGAGGAACAATCATACCTTTCAAGCGCACAGTCGATCTCCTGCCGAGCAGCAGGGACACGGCGGCGTGGGCAGGGATTCAGGCAAGCGCGGGTTCAGGCAGACGCCGAACAGCACAGGCGGAGGAGGTGGAGGGCGACCTCAATGGCCGGAGACCGGAGGCAGGGGAGATCGAGTCGATCCGCCCGATTCGCCGCGACTTGGCTCGAGCTACTCAGGGTGGAAGTAGGGAAGGAGGCGCTTCAGGCAGTGGCGGCAGATCCGCCCGGCCCGGAGCGTCTGGAGACGGCGGAGCTTGTGGCGGCGCCGGGTCACGGCAGGGAAAAAGCGGAAGCGCTCTAGCTGCTGGAGCGCGGAGGAGGCCGCCATCATCGCCAGGGCTGCTCTGCTAGAGGCGGCGGGGGCGGGCTGGAGGTGAGGGAAACGGGGGGAACTGAGGTCGATCTCAGTTTTAGGGTTAGCCCGTGAATTATATCTCGGAGGACCTATCTGCAATAGTTGAAAAATGAGCGCCTTTTTTGCAAAAATGCACGGGGACCGTCGGATGCGGATCGGACAACGCGGAGGCGGCCGGGTAATGTTTTTTTTTTTTTTGAGATTGGCGGCCGGGTAATGTTGAAGGGGCTCTTCTACAGTAATCACACGACGTGGCGGCGCGCGACTGGCTGGATCGGCATATGAACATTATAGCTGGTCAAACGGGCCGCCCGGCACGGCCCGTCGCGTGCCGGCCTCGGTACGGCCCACGAGCGGCACGGCACACGAAGGGCACGACAGCATTCGTGCCGTGCCGGGCCAGCCCATGTGCTGTGCTCGGTTTCCGGGCACGAGCACGCCGACACGTGGGCCGCACGTTGGCCCGGCACGGCACGGTCGGACCACGACGGCACACTGGAAAAAATTAAAAAAATAATTAAAAAAAAAATTCTGGCGTGCAGGGCCGGCCCACGTGCCGTGGAGCCAAGCTCAGCACGAGCACGCACGGGCCACGTGCCAGCACGACACGGTTGGTCGTGGGCCGGGCCGTGCCTGGGCCGTGCTGAAACAAGCGTGCCTCGGGCTGGCCTGTTTGGCACGGCCCATTTGGCCAGCTATATGAATAGTAGGCAAACGCAGGAGAGATAGGAGAAGCCTTCAGCTTTAATATAGTGTACTAGAAGGAGAGCGCGGGTTGCGGCGCCAGTTTCAATATAATAAAAAGAAATCATTTTATGTCATTTTATAATTTTCATAATAAATTATAAATAATTAGAGAAATCAAACACACTAATATGAACCTACCGAGTAATTGGCAACCCAAACTGACCATCTAACAGCACCACATTTGTTCTATAAGACTGTGCCCCAAACAACTTTGCTCAATCAGGTGCAGAGCTGACGTTAGTATCAACCTTAAGTCGACCAGTGTTGAGTCTAGTTTGTAATTCTTTGGAGTGGTGAGATTGTTCCCACCATTGAATTCAGAGTCTGGGTGTGAACAACTTTCACGAGTTCGCATCTAAAGGCCAAACACCAACCTGAATGAGTACATGAGAAGAACAAAACATTAAAAGGAGTGCGGAAGCAGCAACGAATCCTCAAAATCACCAGCCGAAGACACATACCTACAAATAAGAACACAAGATCTAGTAAAAAAAGCAGAAAAATGAATGAAGAGATGAATGGAGACACAGATTAATGAGGAAACAAAGAAAACAATTGACCCCAAAAAATGGATTATGTCGCTGATGTAGCGGCCGCCGGAAAGATAAACCCCCAAAATCACTAACTGGAGACGGGGCCCTAAAAAATAAGAACACATGACACAGTAAAACAGAAAAATATTCACTGAAAGACAAATGAAGTTGTGCGACTGGTAGGACGAGCACCACTCGATCCCGCAACAGCAAGATTATTTGCTTTTGCTAGAAAAAAAGCACGCACAAAAAGCGCCGATCTATGAGGAAACAAAGAAACAAGAAAATAGCTAACTTGGGGAAACATGTTTTTTCTGTAGCCGACACAGCGGCCATCGTAAAGGAGTCTAAGTCACCGGCGAAACACCAAATACACTTATGAAAGACAGGGGGCTGCAAAATAATAGCACAAGATGTAAGAAGAAATAAGAAATACGTAGGAAAAACAAAAAAAGGAGGCAAATGAAGAAAAAACCAAGGAAGACGAAGCAGAGAGAAGCACAACAAAGAAATGAAGGAGCGGGAAAACCTAACCCGGCAAACACGAATCCTGTGAAAGTAAAGTCAATTGACAGAAGACACCGAACTGCAGACCATGAGAGTGAGATCTAAGAACAAAAGCAGAGAAGAAATCTGAAACCAACAAAGAGGAACAAAACGAAAGAAAACCAGAGAGAGGAGCGCATAGAATAGATAGAGGAACGAAGGCTAGAGGAGCCCAAAAAAAACGCAGACATGGGAGAAGAGAATAACACGCGTCCAACATGTAGAGAACACATGCCCAATATGCCGTTTCACACGGGTATAAACTGACCCAACTCATAAGAAAAAATAAATGCACCCAAAAAGCACGCACATAATTACACACGATATGATTTATAAATGGGAACACACTGTCTCTCACAATTAAAATTTGGTAGCACACCAGGAGCAAAGCATGTGCCCACGCGGCATACATGTGGATGGACGTATGACTGTAGAAGGAGGAATCAGAGCATGCACAAAGTAAGTAAGAAAGAAAAACTAGGACACTGCAATGCGGGCCCATACCGTGGATGGCTGAGAAGCCAGGAAACCCAGCCGGCTTAGTATTCTTAGGAGATTATACTAGCTCACGTGAGGCAAGGCATGAACAGCTCGACTCGAGTAGCAAACTTGTAACGGATATACTCCACCATAACAGATTAGACGTAGGAGGTAGGGGTTTCACCTTCTCACAAGGGACCTAAACCTAGGTACGTCGTGTATGTTATCCGTGCTCGTGCCCAATCCCGCCGGAACGTCGTCGCTCGTGTTGTCTCGCCCCTCAATTAGCTACCCCGTAGCATATGTCGTTTCCAATACGACGACACTCATCTTGTCAGTCCTTAGCCCTGCATCACAGGGATGGGCATGACATGTCTTGTTTGTCATTTGTCTTGTCATGTAGTGTTTGGCATGACATCTTTTCTGCTTAACCCGGCATAGATATGCCGGATATCTCGGCAACTCCTCTTCTGAGCAACCCGGCATGGACATGCCGGATAGCCTTCTGCTCCCGAGACCCGGCATGGTTATGTCGGATTATCCTTACTAACCGTTCTCCCTACACATAAGAGAAAACTAGAAGATATCGACATAGATATGTCTGGTATAACATGTCGGTTAGCATAAGTCGTTCAGAGTATATCGGGTTGCACCCAGATCATATATCGGTCTCTTCCAGCCCGAACATATGCCAGTCAACAAGTATCTCGGTCTATCCTTGAACATAGCTTTTACCACATCATGACACTATTCGGGGGCAGCCCCCCGACAGCAGGGGAAGTGACTTACCAAAGATAGCAGCAACCACACGGAGCTTCTCTTCCTTCATCGGTGAATCAAACACCTACTGGAGTTCGTGCATAGCTTTGTCATCAGGCTCGATATCCGACGACAAAATGTCTAGCACAGTTAGCAGCGCCATCTCTACAACCGAAGCCTTCTTGGTTGACAGGACAATCTACGAGCCGCCACCGTTCCTAGTGATTCTGCAAGGAGCGAAAGTTTCAGCGTTAGTGCGTAGCTTCGAGGCAGGCTCCACGACGCTCCCGGCACAGAAGGATTTGATCCTTCCAAAGGCAACTCGTTCGTCTTCTCACATCCCTCCATGTTGTCCTCCACACGCTGCTGGCGCAACTGGCATTGTGTTGCCATCACTCAGCTCTTCCGTTGACGATTCCTCCAGACCCGACATCTGCATAGGGAAGTAAAAGCATGTGGATTGCGTGCAAGAGGTCATACCAGCGCCTCCGAGATCGCAGGTTAGGTCATTTGAGGACGAAACCACCTCTGTGGACATGGGCCTTGGCTCAGAAACAGGCCCAGTTAGAGAGTCTTGCACGACAGAGGGAGTCGAGGAGGAAGTCGCGTTGTTGGGGGAGCCTCCATGGCCCAAGCCAACCCCATGGCCCAAGTTTGGCAGGCCCAGCTCAACCGGCCCTGTCTCCTCCACGAACTCATGGCCGGGTTCCACCTGTTCTACCAAAGGCGTGATTGTCTCCTGGATCAGGTTGTTGTCGCTGCCTAAAATATGTCGATCGTTTGAATCAGCCTCGGGATCCGCAGCCCGCTCCCCATCTGCTCCTGGAACGGCCAGATCCTCTTTGTCTCCCTCGACCAGACCAACTTCCTTTTTCTTGGTCAATAGTTGTGGCATGTTGTCGCGTACCTCTTGTACCGCTTGGCGCGGCTCCACGCGGCGCTCCACCATTGGTGGCATCCTCCAGTTCGTGGCAGGGGCCACCACTTGGCAAAAGGATCGCTGCAGACGACGAGCCACCGACACGGCCCCACCATGTGACGAGGGTGTAACTCGACAAACCCTGGTTTGTCCACCCCGGGTTGATTGAGGGGGAGAGAGAAGCGTTGGTGATCACGACGGCTGACAAGCGGGGCGATTTACCCAGGTTCAGGCTCCCGAAGGATAACACCCTACTTCCTGCTTGTCTGATATTGATGGCGAGTAGCGATTACAATGGCGAGATTGTGATCTCGCTAGGGTTTGTGGTGGCGGCTACGAGTGTGTCCCTGAGACGAGCAACCCTCCTGGCCTTTATAGGTAGGCCAGGTCTCGGGTGAACGATGTCGTATGGCAATTACAGATATGGCAGGTTATGCGACCTAACCGACTAGGACTAGGTCACATGATACCCCTAGTGGGCCTTCTGTGGGCCTTCGTAAGCTTGGCGCGGCCCAGGTATCCTCACCGTGGGATAGTCGAAGAGTAGCCCCACGTTAGTAGCCCCCGAGTGCTTGGTCGAATCGTAGAGTCGAGCAAAGGACTCCTTTCTCCTAGGAGCGCCGCCAGATTTCTTGCTCTTGAGTCTGAACTTGCTTTCTTCAGTCGAAGAGGACGCTCCCGATGGGAGTAATCTCTGCAGTCGAATTACTTTATCTTGGCCTTGTGCGAAACTTGCTTTTATTCTGCCTGTTGGCTTACTTTGTAGATTGGTTCAGCTGTGTGAGCTTACTTCCTTTTCTTTGCCCCGAATGATTGATTCGGGTTTTCGGATCAGCACCCTGTCCTACTTGTTTGTTTTCAGCTGTAAAGCTTACTACTCGAATCTTGTGTTCGACTTGTCGTGCTGCTTCGCTTCTTCTCTAGAGCCATTGTCTTGCTAACGTCAGTGATGACGCTTCGTGGCACGCCTCTGCGCCCGATGGGACGTGACGTAGCGGGGCCCACTGTCAGTGTTGACTGTGGTCAGCAGTTGTCACGTCTCTCCGAACTGGGCGCGGAAATTTCGCGGCACGATGATGACGCCTTGATTCCCGTGCGTAGTGGACGGAGTGGGCGGCGACGGTTGGTCTCTCCGCACGACACGTGGACGGCTGGATATAGCTGCTTGGAACAGTTCCTTTGCGGATGGCTGAGATAAATTTTGCAAGGCATAAGTACTGCGCCGCAGCGCGACGTCGTCATCTTCTCCAATCGTCCGCGCCTCCATTCCTTTGCTCTCTGCCATTCTTGCCTCCATCCAAGCTCTGTGCCAATTGTCCTCCCACCTTCTGCGATCCCTCGACGCCATGGGCAAGTCGAAGATCGCCGCTAACGCCTCCGCCGCCGAAGCCGGGGTGATGAAGAAACCCGACGGCGATTGGCAAAGGTCCACGGTGAAGAAGACGGACTTCGAGCTCCTGCGCGCGCAGGGTCTCCTGCCCCCGACTGACGAGGCCACGGTACGTGCTCATGGCAAGGAGGTGTACCTCGCGCCTCGCAAGGGGGAAGGCGTGTGCTTCGTGGATTTCCTTCCACGGGGCTTCGGGTTCCCTCTCCACGATTTCGTTCGTGGTCTTTTGTACGCCTATGGGGTTCAGATCCACGATCTGACCCCCAATGGCGTCTTAAGCATCGCGAGCTTCATCGTGCTTTGCGAGTGCTTCCTGGGGATCGCACCCCACTGGGCTCTCTGGAAGTCACTCTTCCTCGTTCGCAAGAACGTTGGGAAGAGCGGGTTAACGTACCCCGTGGACGTCTTCGGCATCCAGGTATGCGGCGACACCGCGTTCTTCCAGATGAAGAAGTCGGACTCCGTCCAGGGGTGGCGAAAGAGGTTGTTCTACCTCCAGTGCGACCAGGAGGGTCTGGCGCCCCTCGACGTCGAGCGCGTCTTGCGAAAGACCCGTGCCTGGGCACACCCGCTCGCCGAGGCGGATAAGGAGTCCGTGAAGCCTCTGCTGAGCCTGCTGCGCAACCTTCTCAAGACCCTGGGGCGCGAGACGGGTGGCGTCTACTTGATGGCCACCTTCTTCCGGCTGCGCATCCAGCCGCTACGCGCACGCCCCCACCCGATGTGGGCAGTCGAGGGTGTCAGCGACCAACCGCTTGACGATGAAGAAGTGGAGACCAAGGTGAGGGGCATCACCAGCCTTCGAGCCGCGGACCCCTGCAATGTCAAGTGTCCGGTCGCTGCGTACGGAGGAGCGAACCCTGTTCCTGAGGTGAGTTTTTGCATTGTTCTCTTTGTTGCTGTTTTCTTGATCTTCTTTTTCTTGATTCGACTCTGCTTTGTTTGCTTCAGGGTCGCTCTCTTCTTGTCAGCCTTCCTCCTCTCCTTGAGAACGGACCTCACGATGAGTCGAAGTTTGTGGAGGAGGAGGATGACGATGAGGACATCCCGTCCGCTATCTCTCCTGGCGAAGAGTTGGAGGATGACGATGACGAGGAGGAACCCGCACGGAAGAGGCAGAAGCGGCGAAGTGGTGGCGACTCTACGACTGCGTCGTCACCCGTGAAGGATGGCCGATGTTGACTTGGAGGAGGCTGGCATGTCCTCTTCGGGTGTGCGGTCCCAGGACGACTGGGACGAGCCCTTGGCTGCTCCTCCGGTCAGTTCGGCGCCGCCGCGTGGGTTCGCTCGGATGCCGTCCGTCTCCCTGGGGAGCTATGATGTCGACGAGGCCGCCAGGTGAGTTCCTTTTCTTACTTCTTCGTCGTGTTGTATTTTCGAGTTTCGAGTGACGTGGGGCTGCCTTGCGGGTAGCCCACGATGATGCTACCTGGGCCGCGCCAAGGATGGAAAGGCCCACAGAAGGCCCACTCGGGGTACCACGTATCCTAGTCCAACTCGGTTAGGTCTTGTAACCTACCGTATCTGTACCAACCACCCGAGACCTGGCTACCTATAAAGCCAGGAGGGTTGCCCGTCCTAGAGGACACGCTCATACCACCACAACAAATCCTAGCGAGATCGCAATCTCGCCATTATAATCTCTACTCGCATCAATAACCAGACAAGCAGGAGTAGGGTGTTATCCTCCAGGAGCCTGAACCTGGGTAAACCTCACTTGTCAAGCCGTCGTGATCACCTTGCACTCATCCCTCTCCCCATCAATCAACCCGGGGTGCGCAACCCTGGGACTTGTCGAGTTAACACCTCGACAATTGGCGCCGTCTGTGGGAAGTTCAACAAGTGCTAGGATCATGGTCGCACCGGCTCCATCCGCAATGAAGATCGGCGCATCCGCCATCAGGGAGTCGATCCGATTCGGCTCCTTCGAGTACGTCATCCACTCGCCAGCTCATCAATCGGTGTACGCCGATCTGGACAAAGGTATACACATCACCTTCGGCTCCATATTCTGCTGCATAGATAGTCGTGGCATACTCAGGTCTACGGCTGCTGCGCTACGCGCGACGGCGTCACCAAAATCGCCGACCATCGCGCCCGCTAAAGCCGCCGAGATCGCATCTGCCGCACCCGCGGAGATCGCGACGCCGGACCCGCTGAGATCGCATCTGCCGCACCCGCGGAGATCGCGACCGCCAAACCCGCGAAGATCGCATCTGTCGCACCCGCAGAGGTCGCACCAGCTGCACCCGCGAAGAGGACATCTACATCGACAATCTCGGCAGCGGCCGCGCGAATCGAGTCTGCTACCCCAACCTCGGTCGTGCGCTCGATCAAGTCAAGATCCACCTCCACCGTCGCACCCGCACGGGAGACCAGGGGCCCGCATCCGACAGCCATGTCACGCGCGCCCTCGTCTTCGTGGAGATCTCAAGTCTACCCCAAGCCAATCGCACTCGCCCCGGCGAGTGCGAGCACATGGACAATCGCGAAGAGACGCGACAGCGGATGCGCCGCGCCCCACGTTGCGGCAATTTTCGACCCCGAGCAAGAAGCGGACGACAAAAGCAGCAGTGGCAGCACCAACTCTCCAAATCGAGTCTGCTACCCCAAGCAAGTCTTCATGGCCGGCACAACACCGCATGACGACGAAGACGAACCCGCATATCCCCTTGAGGTGGACATGCCGGACCAGACTAAACTTGTCATCACGCGGGACATGTCGATCCAGGCCATGAAGCATGTGGACGAGGGCACGTTCCCGCCACCTAACGCACCTCGAGAAGACCACCTGGCGGTCCAGTACTTGCTACGCAAGGAAGGCGAACGAATTCGCGCCGAAAAAGCCGAACTTCTCAGGCGCAAAAGGGACGCGGATGCATCGAGTGCCAGGCGAGCCGCCCTCTCCTTCACATCCTACACAGAGGTGAACCAGGGAGCACGGCGAACCAGAGCCCGTGTCCCCCACATGGCAGAAGCTGATCGAACAAGGCTCACCCGTAACCTCGACTCGTCATTCGTCACCTAAGATGAAAATGGGATACCCGTCCCAAAGACGGCGAATGCCGCCCTAATATCAGTCGAGACATACCTTCGGCTCACGCAACCACCGGAGGGGGACGCGCGCTCCCTTCTCCACAAGCAACAAATTGTCTCCATAAGGGCAATCGAAGAAGCTCTGGCGGCCAAGGGGCCAAGCAACAGGGCGACTGAACCAACGACGTCGGGCATCCCAGCGGCGCAGCGACAGGCAGTCAAGGACCTCCGGGACGTCCTGACACAGAAGACGGTGGACCGCAGCCGCAAGGAGCGTTCGGCTAGCGTGGCACACGCGAACGACCACGCCGACCGCGACTTCGAGGCGTGTGGCGCAGCATGCTTTAGCTTCAACATCCGCGACACCCGCATGCCTAAAGGCTTCAAGTTGACAGCTGGCACACCAAAATACGACGGGAAGCAAGACCCAAAGCTATGGCTCGAGGACTACCTCATCGCTTGCACCTGTCAAGGTGGAACGTCGACTACAGCAATGCAGTACATCCAGCTCATGTTGACAGACTCGGCACGCGGGTGGCTCACAAGCCAACCCAAAGACTCTTTCCGAACATGGGAGGAATTCCAGGACAACTTCATCAAGAGTTTTTCAGGAACATTCGCCAGGCCGACAACCTACATCGAGTTGCAGGCCTGCAAGCAAGGGAAGGATGAGTCGCTCCGCTCTTACATCCAGAGGTGGACACTCCTCCGCAATACCATGGAACCCGTATCAGAGGATCGAGTGATGGACGCCTTCATGCATGGCGTCGCTCGCCGCGACCTCCGGGAGGAATTCGGTAGGCTCCAGCCGAAGACCACAATAGAACTCATGAAGACAGCCAACCAATGGGCCGAAGGAGAGGACTACGTCCGCGAAACTTCCCCCAAAAAGGAAGGCGAAACAAGCAACTGGCGCGAGGCACGTCGGAAGAAGAAGGCACGTTACACCCACGATTCAATCGAATTAGTAGCGGCGGGTTATGAAACCCCCCGTGAGGACAAGCGTGACAGCAGCCGACAGTACGAGCAAAGTCGGCAGCCCAGTTCGAGTCAGTACAACCGTGGCAGCAGCAGCTTCGACCACAATGATGGAAGTCAGAAGCGCGAGTGGAAGCGCCCGCTGACCCCAGCAGAGGAACTGATGCAACCCTGTAAGCATCACTCGTTCCGCAACCCGGCAACAGGAAAGTGGGGTTCAAACCACCTGTTAAAGGATTGCCGCAAAGCAAGAAAAATCTACCATGCCATGCAGCAAATCATCGCCCCGGTGCAGGCCATACAAGCGGCACCACAGCTAGCCATCCAGGCAGCATCCGCAAACAACAATCAAGTGCAGGCGGCAGGAGCGTTCCCCCAGCCGCAGCAGCAGCAGCAAGGTCCGTCGGCAGCAGCCGACACGTACCCAGCCGCACGGGGACAGCTGAACATGATCTAGAAGGGACCCCCGTCGAACAGGAGGCAGAAAATCATCACACGCCAAGTACTTCAAGCCATCAACAGCCCGCGCGCGGTACCAGACTACCTGCGCGGGTCGGAGACACCAATCACATTTTCCAGGGCAGATCACCCAGCGGAGGTAGTCCAACCCGGGCACGCCGCACTCGTGATTGAGGCCTTGATCGGCGACTACAGCCTGAAGAAGGTATTCCTGGACGGAGGCAGCGGCATCAATATCATATTCGCCGATACCCTCAGACGAATGAACAGGTCGACAGAGAAATTGCCGGAATCGGAGACCACCTTCCACGGCATAGTACCAGGGCAAGCAATCACGCCCATGGGAACAATCACACTCGACGTCATCCTCGGTACACCCGAGCACTTCAGGAAGGAGTCGATAGACTTTGAGGTCGTCGACTGGAAGTCACAATACCACGCCATCCTCGGACGCCCAAGCTTTGCCAGGTTCATGGCAGTACCCCACTACGCCTACCTCATGATAAAGTTACCCGGGCCGAAAGGAGTGATCACCGTCCGCGGCGACTTCGGGCTCTCCAACCGCTGCGACCGCGAGTTCGCGAAGATCTCCGAGTTCTTCGGCGTCGAAGAGCACTTCAAGGCCATATCAGCCGACAACGACAAGACCATCTTCCCGGCTCGCAAGAAGCCTGCCAAAGACGCAGCGTTCAACACGAATGACGACACTGTCACCCACCAAGTCCATCCGACTGACAGCGGAAAGACGGTCAAGGTCTCATCGAGTCTGACCCCCGCATAGGAAGGCGCGCTCGTCGAATTCCTGCGTGAGAACTGGAAAATCTTTGCATGGCAACCCTCTGACATGCCAGGGATACCCAGGGAACTCGCCGAGCACTCTCTAAAAGTCCACAAGGACGCAAGACCAGTCAAGCAATCCATGCGACGCTTCTCAGGACCCAAACGAGACGCGATCACCATGGAGGTCGACAGACTACTACACGCCAAGTTCATCCGAGAGATCAAGGACTCGGACTGGGTCGCCAACCCGGTTCTAGTTGAGAAAAAGAAGACGAAGAAACTGCGCATGTGCGTTGACTTCACCGCAGTCAACAAATGCTGCCCCAAGGACCACTTCCCGCTCCCGCGGATAGACCAGATCATCGACTCGACTGCAGGTTGCGAACGCCTATCTTTTCTGGATGCCTACTCAGGTTACCAGCAGATCAGGCTGAAAGTCGAGGACGAAGAGAAGACAACCTTCATCACACCCGACGGCGTTTTTTTTACCAGACGATGCCGTTCGGGTTAAAGAACGCAGGTGCCACGTACCAGCGGACAATGCAAGCATGCCTAAAGGGGCTAATCGGGCAGATCGTCCAAGTCTACGTCGACGACATCGTCGTCACTAACCGAAAGGAGGATACCCTAGTCGACGACCTCCGCAAGGTCTTCGCCGCACTAGACGTGTATCAGATCAAGCTCAACCCAGAGAAGTGTGTGTTCGGCGTACCAGCCGGAGAACTATTAGGGTACCTTGTATCCGCAAGAGGAATCGAAGCAAACCCCGAGAAGGTGCAGAACATACTCACAATGCCAGCACCAACCAAGCTTAGGGAGGTGCAACGATTAGCTGGCCGAGTCGCAGCTCTCAGCCGGTTCATTAGTAAGTTGGGAGAGAAAGCCTTACCTTTCTATCAACTGATGAAGAAGGCAGACAAGTTCGAGTGGACACAAGAGGCGCAGGACGCATTCGACCATCTCAAGAAAACACTGACAACTTCTCCAGTCCTCGTGCCACCACTGGAAAATGAGCCGCTGTTCCTATACGTCTCAGCAACGAACAGGGTGGTAAGCACGGTGCTCGTAGTAGAACGCGAAGAAGAAGGGCACAGTCACCCGGTGCAGAGGCCCGTCTACTACCTCAGCGAAGTACTCACCCTGTCCAAGCAGAACTACCCTCATTACCAGAAGCTGGCATACGGAGTCTTCATGACCTCCAGGAAGGTCGTCCACTACTTCTCCGAGCACCCGATCACGGTGGTAAGCTCCTCTGGACTAGTAGACATTCTCACAAACCAGCGCGCGACAGGACGAGTCGCCAAGTGGGTTGTCGAACTAGGACCATGGGGGCTGAAGTATGCTCACCCGAAGTCCATCAAGGCCCAAGTTCTCCCAGAATTCACCACCGAGTGGATAGAAGCCCAGCTACCAAATGTCCCCACCTGTCCAACGCATGGACAATGTGCTTTGATGGCTCCAAGAAATTCAAGTCAGCCGGGGCAGGAGTCGTGCTCATCTCCCCCAAAGGCGACAAGCTCAAGTATGTCCTACAGATGGACTTTCCGACGCCGTCCAACAACGAAGCCGAGTACGAGGCCCTGATCCACGGCATGCGGATGGCCAAGAACTGCGGTGCCACGCACCTCATGATCTACGGCGACTCCTACCTGGTGGTACAGCAAACCATGAAGTCCTGGGACGCCATCGCTGACAACATGATCGCCTACAGAGACCTCTACAATCAGTGGGAAGGCAACTTCGACGGCTGCGAGCTGCGCCACATTGGACGTGAAAGCAACGAGGAAGCCGACGTCCTCGCCAACATGGGCTCAGACAGGGTGCCAATCCCACCCGGCGTCTTCCTCGAGTGCATCACGCAGAGATCCATCAAGACACAGAGTACAGCAAGCACTGCAACAACAAAAGGCGATGTCAACCCGCCAAGCCAAGACAAGGTCCCCATGGAGGTCATGCTAGTCGAAGCCACATGGACAGGACCGTACTTGGCATACATACTACATCAGAAGCTGCCAGCCGATCCAGTCGAAGCAAAGCGCATCATCAGGCGCTCCAAAAGTTTCACCGTCATCAACGGAGAACTCTACAAAAGAAGCATCTCAGGAATCCTGCAAAGGTGTATAGATCCAGTCGACGGCCAAGCCATCTTACTCGACATCCACGCGGGTATCTGCGGGCATCACGCCAGCAGTCGGGCACTGGTGGCCAAGGCGCTACGCGCCGGGTTCTACTGGCTGACAGCCATGCAGGACGCCGAGGAGCTGGTGAAGAAATGCACAGGGTGCCAGGAATTTGCCAACAAGCCGCACGCCCCAACGTCAGAACTCAAGACAATACCATTAGCCTGGCCCTTTGCCCAATGGGGTCTGAACATGGTGGGCCCGCTGAAGAAGTCCTCACCCGGAGGTCACACTCACCTCCTGGTTGCAGTCGATAAGTTCACAAAGTGGATCGAAGCTGTGCCCATCACAAGTTCGACTGCATCCACAGCGGTCAACTTCATCAGGTCAATCATCTTCAGATTTGGGGTACCAAACGGGATCATCACAGACAACGGCTCGAACTTCACAGCCGAAGAATTCAAGGACTTTTGCTCAGAGCAGGGGATCAAACTCAACTACGCGTCTGTCTCGCACCCGCAGTCCAACGGACAAGTGGAGAAAGCCAACGGCCTCGTCTACAGCGGCATCAAGAAACGACTGCGCGTGCCCCTAAAACGCGCAGCAGGCGCATGGGTGGAAGAACTGCCATCGGTCCTCTGGAGTCTGCGAACAACGCCGAATAGATCCACCCAGTACACTCCATTCTTCATGGTGTACGGTGCAGAAGCGGTCCTCCCCTGCGACATCAAGTTCGACGCACCGAGAGTAGTCGCCTACGACGAGTCGGAAGCAGAGGAGGCACTCGAAGACAGCAGAGACACCCTGGATGAAGCGCGAGACATCGCCCTGGCACGATCAGCCGTGTATCAGCAGGACCTGCGCAATTATCACACTCGGAGGCTGCGACCAAGAGCGTTCGCTGCAGGCGACCTGGTCCTTCGACTCAAGCAAAAGAAGGTGCACAAGCTCGCTTCCCCATGGGAGGGCCCGTACATCGTAACAGAAGCAATAAGCAATGGAGCTTACCGCCTAAAGGACTCGAAGACAGGAGCAGACTGCAGTAACCCGTGGAACGTAGCACAACTCCGCCGGTTCTACGCCTAGTTCAAAACAACCATTGTACAAGAAAACCAGCGCGACAGGTTTCAGACGCACTCTTTCCCTTACCAGGGTACCTGAGGGGACTGGAAGGGTTTTAATGAGGCGGCCTGTTCGCAAGAATCAATAAAGTGATTTGAAGAAATTATGTCTCCTTTACCTGTCACTCAGAGGAAGCTCAAAAATCCTAGGCCGCCACTCGAACCACTCAGGGGCTGCGCCACACAGGTTGAAATATAAGCTTAGGCCGCTACCCGAACCACTCGGGGGCTGCGCCATACAAGCATGGCCAAAATCCTAGGTCGCCACCCGAGCTACTCGGGGGCTGCGCCACACAGGTTGAAATAAAAGCTTAGGACGCCACCCAACTTACTCGGGGGCTGCGCCATACAAGCATAAAGTCAAAAATCCTAGGCCGCCACTCGACCGACTCGGGGGCTGCGCCATACAGGTCAAGTTCAAAATCCTAGGGCGCCGTCCGCCACACACGGGGGCTGCGCCACGCAGGTCACACTTGTAACCCTAGGCTACCACTCGACTTACTCGGGGGCTACGCCAAACAGGCATTCTCAGAAAAATCCTCAGCCGCCACTCGAACCCACTCGAGGGCTGCGCTGCACAGGTCAAGTTCCAAATCCTAGGTCACCACCCGACGTACTCGGGGGCTGCGCCAAACAGGTAACACTTGTAATCCTAGGCCGCCACCCGACTTACTCGGGGGCTGCGCCAGACAGGTCTTAGGCAAAATCCTAGGCCACCACTCGAGCGAATCGGGGGCTGCGCCATACAGGTCAAGTTGCAAAAATCCTAAGTCGCCACCTGATAAAATCAGAGACTGCGGCATACAGGTTACACTTGAAAAACCTAGGCCGCTGCCTAGCATACTAGGCGACTGCGCCATACAGGTCGCAAATCAAATCAGGCACTCTCACTTTCGAGTAAACAGATCAACTCTCATAACTCGAAAGTATTTCAATCTGTTATCATACTTACACAGGCACATTTGCCCCCTATAGCTAACCCTGTACACCAGACGACAGCTACTCTAAACTGCAGGTTCAGCCTTCGGCGCATCAAGGGGCCCTACAAGGCGCTCGCTCAGGTCCTGAACCTGCCGGATAATCCGACGCGTAGCCGCCAAGGTCTCGTCGAAGTCGTCGTCATCCGGCAGGCCTTCAAGCACCCTCTCCAGCGGGAGATGTGGCCGGTGCATCCGGACGTATGCCAACGCCGCGTTCGCACCAGCCACAAGTTGGGCGTCGACGACCTCCTTCAACCCTTCACCATCGCGGAACCTCTCCAGCAAGGCAGACAACCCGTTCGGCTGCGCATTATGCGGGAAGTACACACGATTGATGTGCCAAAGTGTCTTCCGGCAGCTCTCCAGAAGAAAAGAAGCGCGCCACGTACGATCAAGCATGGTGGCAAGGACGCGCCCCCTCGACCGGTTCACCCAGAACTGTCGAGCTTCGTAGGAGTCGCCGGACGCCTCTCGGGTGACTCGCTCCTCAACGCGAACCCGCTCTGCTTCCCAGTCGGGATTAACATCTGCGCACATAAAATGCAAGTCAGAATGAGAAGGAAAGCCACCAAGGACGGCAGCCGCCAAAAGGATACATACCTTGCAGCTGCCGACTGATCAGGTCGATCTCCCCAAGCAAAAAATCCTCACGTCGCGAGAACTCCGCCGTGGGATGCGACTGAGAACGATGCAGCAGCCGCTCCGTATTCTTCAGGGTCGCCTCAAGCTCCGCCACCTTGTTCTTCAAACACGTGATTATCCGCTGATCATTTGCACTGCGTGGAGGGGCCGGCGCCGCCCGACGACGGCGAGCACCCGAAGAAGAAGCCGCGCCACTCGGCTCGGCCACTGGAGAAGGTGGAGCATCATCACGCGCAACACTCTGCCAGGGAAACGTAGAGTCAATACAATCATGCGAGTACGAAGCACAAATCAACTCAGAAGAAAGAAATTCAGCAAAATCAATATTGAAGACCAAAAAACCCAACAGGGTAATATTCATTACAAGCGTGAAGTTCAAAATACAAATCGCGGCGACTGCCGCATTCCTACAACTATGCCTACTCTAAGGCCGCGGACTGCGACCGGGAACGGCCCTTCCGAGCAGCCGCCTCAGTCGCCTTAGCAAGGGCCCTCTCGAAGAGTGCCACAAGCTGCGCAGCCAGCTGCGAGGCGCGCTCCTTCACGCCACTCAGCAACGCGGTCCGGCCATCGGGTTTGCGAGGAAACCCGCTGACGACCTTCTCGAAGTCACCTGGAACTTGGTGGCCTAATAGGAGCTGGAAGGTGAGCTCGGAGCCGCGTACCGTCTGCGACCGCGTGAAGTCGGCGATGGTGGTCGCGTCCTCAAACGGCGCAGCCAGGGCGTCCACGGTCGCCGGCGGCTGGTCACCCGGGAAGATGCTCTGATGCACCACGGTGAGGGCTCCAGTCGACTTCTGCAACGCGGCTGTAGACTTCTTCAGCGCGTCCGAAGCATAGGCGCAGACCCGGTCGAGGAAGCCAACGGCGGTCGCCAAGTCAACCGTGTCACTCGACGCATCTTCTGGGGAGCTCCACCGCAAGTCTCTGCGCAGAAATTCAAAGTCAGGATAAGAAAAAGAACAAAGACTCAGTGGGTGTCAAGCCGAAACTTACCCCCAAGAACACCGGCGAGTGAAAGGAGACGACCAACTTGAGTTTCTCCTGGGCGACCCGCGCCAGCTCCCGCTCCCGAGACTCGTGAAGAGCCTTCTCAAGCTCATCAACCCGCCCAGTAGCCTGGTCCAGCGAGGCACGCAGTTGGTCCCTCTCTTTCTCCAAGCGAACATAAGCCGCGGCTGCGTCGAGCTGTTGGCGATAGTACGGCTGAAACAAAAGCAAGATGTCAATAAAGTTGCGGGCGACTATACTAGTCACCCACACCTTCGGGGGCTACTCCCATCGGGAGCGCTGATCGCGCACCCGATGAAAAATCAAGAACGCAAGAAAAATGAAGAAAGACTTACGTGGTCCAGGAGTTCAAGGTCCTCCGCAGTCGAAGGAGGCACGCGGCTAGAGGATGCAATACCGGCAGGCTCAGCACGCACCTTCTCCACCACCACTGGCGTCCCCAACCCAGTCGAAGGGGCGGATGTGAGCTCCACGTCCCGAAGGGGGGAGCTAACATCGTCAGAGCGATGGCTGCAGCAAAACCAAGAACACATGTCGAATCAAAACGTCGAAACTACAAAGTACAACTCGAAGGGCACATTGCAAAGAAGCTCACCTGGGGGTGCCGGCGTCGTCGTAGCTCTCCAGGGAAGGCGAAGGCATCCGCGCGAACGAGCGTGGCGCTGCGGAGCTGACTGGAGGAACGTTCAGAGGTTCCTCCCAGCCACCCGAAGACCGAGCACCCGGAGACGTCACGACGACCTCCTCCTCAGCAACGTCCACGTCCCGGGCAGGTGACGACGCAGTGGCAGACTCGCCGCGACTCGGAAGCTTCCGCTTCATCCTCGCGGGTTCCTCCACCTCATCTTCCTCCTCCACCTCATCGCGGGGAGAATGCGCGGAGGGAATCTCTTCGTCCTCGTCCTCCTCCTCGACGAACTTCGACTCATCATCGGGTCCGTTCTCAGGGAGGGGAGGAACGCTGATGAACAGAGCTCGACCCTGAAGCAAGTAGACACAAGTCGAATCAAAAAGCGAAGTAGACCAAAGTCGAACAAGGACAGAAAGAAACAAGGCTAGACTTACCTCAGGAACGGGGTTCGAGGCTCCGTAAGGAGAAATCGGGCACTTGACGTTGCACGTGTCCGCGGCTCGGAGGTTGGTGATGGACCCGACGTTGGCCTCCACCTCCTCATCATCCAGCGGCATGGCGCTGACGCCTTCGGCGGCCCACATTGGGTGAGGCCAGGCGCTGAGCGGCTGCACCCGAAGACGGAAGAAGGTGGCCATCAAAAAGACGCCACCCGCCTCGCGCCCAAGGGTGTTGGTCAAGTCGCGCAGCAGGCCCAGCAGGGGCCGCACGGCCTCCTTCTCCACGACGGACAGCGGGTGCGCCCAGGCGCCGGTCTTCCGCAGTCCGCGCCCGCTGTCGAACGCGTCCAGTCCGTCTTGGTTCGAATGGACGTAGAACCACCTCCTGCGCCATCCTTGGACGGAGTCGGACTTCTTCATCCGAAAGTACGCGGTGTCACCGCGTACCTGGATTCCGAAGCCGCCCACGGGGAAGGTCAACCCGTTCTTCCCTACGTTCTTGCGAACGAGGAAGAGCGACTTCCACAACGTCCAGTGGGGCGCGACGCCCAAGAAGCACTCGCAGAGCACGATAAAGCCCGCGATGCTCAAGACGCCATTGGGGGTCAGATCGTGGATCTGAACCCCATAGGCATACAGGAGACCGCGCACGAAATCGTGCATGGGGAACCCGAAGCCGCGCGGAAGGAAGTCCGCGAAGCAAACGCGTTCCCCATCGCGCGGAGTGGGGAAGACTTCCTTGCCAGGGACGCGTACCTGGACTTGGTCGGCAGGTGGCAGCAGGCCCTGCGCGCGGAACAGCTCCACGTCGGTCTTCTTCATCGAGGACCTCTGCCAGTCGCCTTCAGGCTTCTTCATCACCCCGGCGTCATCGGCGGCGGCGGAGGAGCCAGCGGCGCTCTTCGGCTTGCCCATTGCCAAGGTCGCAAGGTGCGTGGACGGATTGCTCGGAGCTCGGGATGGCGGCGGAAATGGTAGAGCGCATGAGGAAAGAAATCACGGAGCGATTGGAGAAGATGAAGTCCCAAACGTCAAGACACAGTACTTATGCCTCGAAGATCAACATCTCAACCGTCCATCGAATAAGGGCTCCGAGCGGGCACATCCAGCCGTCCACGTGTCGCACGGAGAAACCAATCGTCACCACCAACTTCTTCCACTACGCACGAAAACCGAGGCGTCGTCATCGTGCCGCGCAAATTTCGCGCCCACTTCGGAGACGTGACAACTGTGGACCGTGGTCAGCTCTGACAGCGGGGCCCACCACGTCACGTCCCATCGGGCGCAAAGGCGTGCAACGGATCGTCATCAATGACGTCATCAAGCCAACGGCTCCAAAATCAACTGAAGCAACTCGACAGAGTTGTTCGAGTGGTAAGCTTCACAGCTGAAATCAACAAGGTAGGATCAGCCAATGATCCGAGCACCCGAATAAACCATTCGAGTGGCAACGCAGTAAGCTCGAGCAACCGAATCCATCCACAAGTAAGCCAAAAACAGGCTGAGTAGAAGCAAGCTTCACAAGAAGGTGAAGGCAAAGTAATTCGACTGCACAGATTACTCCCATCGGGAGTGGCTGGTTCGACTGAAGAAATTCGACTTCAAGCTCAAGATCAAGCAATCCAACGGCGCGTCCAGGAGGAAGGAGTCCTTTGTCTGACTCTACGCTTCGACCAAGCACTCGGGGGCTACTGACGTGGGGCTGCCTTGCGAGTAGCCCACGATGATGCTACCTAGGCCGCGCCAAGGATGGAAAGGCCCACAGAAGGCCCACTCGGGGTACCACGTATCCTAGTCCAACTCGGTTAGGTCTTGTAACCTACCGTATCTGTACCAACCACCCGAGACCTGGCTACCTATAAAGCCAGGAGGGTTGCCCGTCCTAGAGGACATGCTCATACCACCACAACAAACCCTAGCGAGATCGCAATCTCGCCATTGTAATCGCTACTCGCATCAATAACCAGACAAGCAGGAGTAGGGTGTTATCCTCCGGGAGCCTGAACCTGGGTAAACCTCGCTTGTCAAGCCGTCGTGATCACCTTGCACTCATCCCTCTCCCCATCAATCAACCCGAGGTGCGCAACCCTGGGACTTGTCGAGTTAACACCTCGTCATCGAGCTTCGAGTTGAGTTTTGCCTTGAATTTGTTCCAGCAACCGCTCTGGCGAGGTCAGCTCCGCTCGCCGCGAAGTGGAGCACACCTCTGCTCCCTCGACTGAGTTGGTAACGCAGGCGGTGGTCGAGGAGCGTGCGCCGACTGGTGACTTCAGGGCACCGAGTCGTGCTCCCCCCGCGGCTTCGGATGATGTCGACCTTCTGGATCACGTAAATTGCTCTTGTTCTTGTAGTCCTTAAATTTCATCGGGTGCGCGAACAGCGCTCCCGATGGGAGTAGCCCCCGAAGGTGTGGGTGACTAGTATAGTTGTCCGCAACTTTATAACGTTTTGTTGTTTCTGCAGACATACTACCGCCAACAGCTTGAGGCAGCCGCTGCCTATGTTTGCCTGGAGAAGGAGAGGCACGAGCTGCGTACCTCTCTGGACTAGGCTACTAAGCGAGCTGAAGAGTTGGAGCTGAAGCTTCAGGCTCAGGCGGAGCTTGAGAAGGCCCTGCACGAGTCCCAGGAGCGCGAGCGTATGCGGGTCGTCCGGGAGAAGACCGAGGTCGACCGCCTGCTCTCACTCGCCGGCGCCCTTGGAGGTGAGTTTTCGGCTTAGCGCCTACTTTTGTCTTTGCTTCTTTTTCTTTCTGTTGATTTGTGACCTCTCGTTTCAGAGAAATGTGGCGACGCTCCTTCGGAAGGCTCGTCCAGCGACATTGTCGACTTGGCCACCGCGGTCGGGTTTCTCGACCGCGTCTGCGCGTATGCATCCACTGCGCTGCAGAAGTCGTCGTCGGCGCTGCAGAAGTCGACTGGAGCGCTCACGACTGTGCACCGGAGCATCTTTCCGAGCGACCCGCCGCCGACTGCCGTCGATGCCCTCACGGCGCCGTTTGAAGATGAAGCGACTACCCTCGCCGACTTCACTCGGGCATAGACGGTACGCGGCTCCGAGCTCACCTTCCAGCTTCTGCTAGGCCATCAAGTAGCTGGCGATTTCGAGAAGGTTGTCAGCGGCTTCCCGCGAAGGTCCGATGGCCGGACCGCGTCCCTTAGCGGGGTGAAGGCGCAGGCTGCACAGCTAGCTGTGAAGCTTGTGGCCACCTTCGAGAGGGCGCTTGCCAAGGCAACTGAGGCGGCTTCTCGGAAGAGTCGCTCCCGGTCGGAGTCGGTAGTTTAGTAGCTTTTGTAGCGTGGGTCCTTTTAGTCGCAAGAACTTGTATTTCATTCTGCAGCTTCTAATGACCTTTATTTTGTCGGGTCTTCTGGCCTTGGAACCTCTTATTCTGAATTATAATTTCTTTCCCTTCAATTGTGCTTTGGCTGAGCAGTATTTTTGCTGTATTGACATTGCATATCCGTGACAGACTGACACGCATGAGGCCACTTCTGCCGCTGCGACGACTCGCGCGAGTGGCGAGGGAGGTTCTCACTCGACTGCAGCTGGGCGTCGTCATCGATCAGCACCCGTTCCACAGCGAAGCACAAATGACCAGTGGTTGATCACCTGTATGAGGAATAAGGTGGTTAGCCTTGAAGCGAGTCTGAAGCTTGCTGAGTTGGAGCTGGAGCGCTCCAAATCGCGTCCCACTGCGGGGTTCTCCCAGCGCGAGGAATTTTTGCTTGGCGAGATTGATCTAATCAGTCGACAGCTGCAAGGTTGGTAGCCTTTTGTTGCTTGACTTCCTCCTTTAGATTTGCTGGTTCTAACTTGTAATTTCTGGGCGCAGATGTGAACCCAGATTGGCAGGCTGAGCAGGATCGGGTTGAGGAGCGGGTCACCCGAGAGGCGACTGGCGATTCTTTCGAGGCTCGCCAATTCTGGTCAAACAAGTCGGGAGGGCAAATCCTTGTACGCATGCTTGATCGAACTTGGCGGGCTGCCTTTCTTCTTGAAGGTTGCCGGGAGACCCTCTGGCATATCCACCGTGTGTACTTCCCACACAACGGGCAGCCGCATGGGCTGACCGCCTTGCTGGAGAGGTTCCGCGAGGGTGATGCGTTGAAGGAGGTAGTCCACGCGCAACTCGTTGCTGGGGCGAATGTGGCGTTGGCGTACGTTCGACTGCACCGGCCAAACCTTCCTTTGGAGAGGGTGCTGTGCGGCCTGCCCGGTGACGATGACTACGCCGACACCTTGGCGGCTGCTCGCCAAATGGTTGAACAGGTCCAGAAGCTGAGTGAGTACCTTGTAGGGCCACTCGGCGCGTCAAAGGATGAGCCTGCAGAATAGGGACAACAATGTTCTGTTGTACAGGATTAGTCATAGGAGGCGAATTTGCCGAATGTAAACATCAATGTATTAGATATGGGGAATGCCCGAGTAAGCAAGTTAAAACTATTTGCTTTACTGTGCGATTATCTGTGGTGCTCCTTCGAATGGACTTAGTGCGACTTAGTACTAGGTCTTGTGCGACGTGGCTCGGGTACATTGAGCGCGAGTCGTGGACCTATGCGACGCAGGCCCCGAGCACCTTGGGTAGCGGCCATGGCTTTGTCGTGGACCTGTATGGCGCAGCCCCCGAGTGTTTCGAGTGGCGTCCTAGGATTTCAAGTGTTACCTGTAAAGCGCAGCCCCCGAGTGTTTCGAGTGGCGGCCTAGGATTTGAGTACTTGACCTGCATGGCGCAGCCCCCGAGTGGTTTAGGTGGCGGCCTAGGATTTTACGAGTAGGTCCTGCATGGCGCAGCCCCCGAGTAGTTCGAGTGGTGGCCTAGGATTTCAAGTGATACCTTTGAAGCGCAGCCCCCGAGTGTGTCGGGCGGCGGCCTTAGGATTTTAGGACTTGACCTGTATGGCGCAACCCCCGAGTGGTTCAGGTGGTGGCCTAGGATTTTACGAGTAGGGCCTGCATGGCGCAGCCCCCGAGTGATTCAAGTGGCGGCCTAGGCTTATTTTTCAACCTGTATGGCGCAGCCCCCGAATTATTTGAGTGGCGACCTAGGATTTTTGTTTCAACCTGTATGGCGCAGCCCCCGAGTGATTCGAGTGACGGCCTAGGTTACTAATTGCCTTGACTGAGAAGGTAAAGTGAACAACTTTTTCTGTAAATCTTCTTTATTGATTCTTGCGAACATGCCGCCTCATTAAAACCCTTCCAGTCCCCTTAGGTACCCTGATAAGGGAAAGAGTGCGTCTGAAACCTGCCGCGTTGACATGCTTTCCTTGGTACAATGATTTTGTCGACTAGGCGTAGAACCGGCGAAGTTGTGCGACGTTCCACGGGTTGTTGCAGACTGCTCCCGTCTTTGAATCCTTCAAACGGTAGGCTCCGTTGCCGATTGCCTCTGTCACAACATACGGGCCCTCCCATGGTGAGGCCAGCTTGTGCACCTTCTTCTGGTTGAGGCGGAGGACTAGGTCGCCTGCTACGAATGCCCTTGGTCGCAACCTCCTTCCGTGGTAGTTGCGCAGGTCTTGCTGATACACAGCTGACCGTGCTAACACGATGTCACATGCTTCGTCCAGGATATCCATGCTGTCTTCGAGTGCGTCTTCTGCATCTGACTCGTCGTAGGCGACCACTCTTGGCGCGTCGAATTTGATGTCGCAGGGGAGAACCGCCTCTTCACCGTACACCATGAAGAATGGAGTGTACTGAGTGGATCGGTTTGGCATGGTTCGCAAGCTCCAGAGAACTGATGGCAGTTCTTCGACCCACGCGCCTGCGGCGCGTCTCAGTGGCACTCGAAGACGTTTCTTGATGCCGCTGCAGACTAGGCCGTTGGCTTTCTCAACTTGCCCATTGGATTGTGAGTGTGAGACAGATGCATAGTTGAGTTTGATGCCTTGATCTGAGCAGAAGTCTTTAAACTCTTCGGCTGTGAAGTTTGAGCCGTTGTCCGTGATAATCCTGTTTGGCACCCCGAATCTGAAGATGATGGATCTGATGAAGTTTACCGCTGACGATGCAGTCGAACTTGTGATGGGTACTGCCTCAATCCACTTGGTGAACTTGTCGACTGCGACCAGGAGGTTAGTGTGCCCTCCGGGCGAGGATTTCTTCAGCGGACCTACCATGTCCAACCCCCATTGGGCGAAGGGCCAGGCTAGTGGTATTGTCTTGAGTGCCGACGCCGGTGTGTATGGCTTGTTTGCAAATTCCTGGCATCTGGGGCATTTCTTTACTAGGTCTTCTGCGTCTTGCATAGCTGTTGGCCAGTAGAACCCGGCTCGCAGTGCCTTGGCCACCAAGGCTCGACTGCTTGCATGATGCCCGCAGATCCCGCATGGATGTCGAGTAGGATGGCATGGCCGTCTACTGGATCTACGCACCTTTGCAGAATTCCTGAGATGCTTCTCTTGTAGAGTTCCCTGTTGACGACGGTGAAACTTTTGGAGCGCCGGATGATGCATTTTGCTTCGACTGGATCAGTTGGCAGCCTCTGGTGCAGTATGTACGCAAGGTATGGTCCTATCCATGTAGCTTCGACCAGCATGACCTCCATGGGCTCTTTTACCTTGCTCGGCGGGTTGATGTTGCTCGTTGCTGGTGTGGAGGGTTTCGTTGCGGGTCGAGTCTTGATGGATCTCTGTGTGATGCGCTCGAGGAAGACGCCGGGTGGTACTGGTACCTTGTCTGAGCCCATGTTGGCGAGAGCGTCGGCTTCCTCCTTGCTATCGCGACCGATGAGCCGCAACTCGCAGCCATCGAACATGCCCTCCAGCTGGTTGTACAGGTCTCTGTAGGCGATCATGTTGTCGGCGATGGCGTCGCATGACTTCATGGTTTGCTGTATGACGAGGTAGGAGCCGCCGTAGATCATGAGGTGCGTGGCGCCACAGTTTTTGGCCATCCGCATGCCATGGATCAGGGCCTCGTACTCTGCTTCGTTGTTAGAGGGTGTCGGGAAGTCCATCTGCAGAACGTATTTTAGCTTGTCGCCTTTGGGGGAGATGAGTACGACTCCTTCCCCTGCTGACTTGAACTTCTTGGAGCTGTCAAAGTACATTGTCCATGCGTTGGACAGGTCAGGGACATCTGGTAGCTGGACTTCTATCCACTCGGTGGTGAATTCCGGGAGGACTTGGGCCTTGATAGACTTTGGGTGAGCGTACTTCAGCCCCTAGGGTCCTAGTTCGACAACCCACTTGGCAACCCGTCCTGTCGCGCGCTGGTTTGTGAGGATGTCTGCTAGGCCAGAGGAGCTTACCACCGTGATCGGGTGCTCGGAGAAGTAGTGGGCGACCTTCCTGGAAGTCATGAAGACTCCGTATGCCAGCTTCTGGTAGTGCGGGTAGTTCTGCTTGGACAATGTTAAAACTTCACTGAGGTAGTAGACTGGCGTCTGGACAGGATGACTATGCCCTTCTTCTTCCCGCTCAACCACGAGTATTGTGCTCACCACCATGTTTGTCGCTGAGACGTATAGATATAGCGGCTCGTTCTCCAGTAGTGCTACCAGGATTGGGGAAGTCGTCAGGGTCTTCTTAAGCTGGCCGAATGCCTCTTGTGCTTCTGTTGTCCACTCGAACTTGTCCGTCTTTTTCATCAGTTGGTAGAAAGGCAAGGCCTTCTCCCCAACTTACTTATGAACCAGCTGAGAGCTGCGAATCGGCCGGCTAATCGTTGTCCTTCACGTAGCTTGGTCGGTGCTGGCATCGTGAGTATATTCTGCACCTTCTCGGAATTTGCTTCGATTCCTCTTGCAGAGACGAGGTACCCTAGTAGCTCTCCGGCTGGCACGCCGAAAACACACTTTTCTGAGTTCAGCTTGATCTGATATGCGTCGAGCGCCGCGAAGACCTTGCGCAGGTCGGTGACTAGGGTGTCCTCCTTTCGGGTCGTGACGACGATGTCATCGACGTAGACTTGGACAATCTGCCCGATGAGCCCTTTGAGGCATGCTTGCATCGTGCGCTGATACGTGGCGCCAGCGTTCTTCAACCCGAAGGGCATTGTCTGGTAGCAAAAGACACCGTCGGGTGTGATAAACGCCGTTTTTTCTTCGTCTTCAACTTTCAGTCTGATCTGCTGGTAACCTGAGTAGGCGTCCAGAAAGGACATGCGTTCGCAGCTTGCTGTCGAGTCGATGATCTGATCTATCCGTGGGGGCGAGAAATGGTCCTTGGGGCAGCATTTGTTGACGGCGGTGAAGTCGACGCACATGCGTAGCTTCTTCGTCTTCTTCTTCTCTACTAGGACAGGGTTGGCGACCCAGTCTGAGTCCTTGATTTCTCGGATGAACTTGGTGTGCAGCAGTGGGTCGACTTCTGCGGTGATCGCGTCCCGTTTGGGTCCGGAAAAACGTCTCATGGCCTGTTTGACGGGTCTGGCGTCCTTGTGAACTTTTAAGGAGTGCTCGGCGAGATTCCTGGGTATTCCTGGCATGTCAGAGGGTTGCCATGCGAAGATTTTCCAGTTCTCATGTAGAAACTCGACGAGCGCGCCTTCCTATGCGGGGGTCAATCTTGACGACACTTTGACCGTCTTGCTGTTGTCACTCGGATGGACCTGATGATTTGTGGTATCGTCATTCGTGTTGAAGACGGCGTCCTTGGCTGGTTTCTTTCGGGGTGGGAAGATGGTCTTGTCGTTGTCGACTGATATGGCCTTGAAGTGCTCTTCGACCCCGAAGAACTCAGAAATCCTGCTGAACTCGCGGTCGCAACTGTTAGAGCGGTCGAAGTCGCCGCGTACCGTAATTACTCCTTTGGGTCCAGGCAACTTGATCATCAGGTAGACGTAATGAGGTACTGCCATGAACCTGGCGAAAGTTGGGCGCCCAAGAATAGCATGTTACTTTGACTTCCAGTTGACAACCTCGAAGTCGATCGACTCTTTCCTGAAGTGCTCGGGTGTCCCGAGTATGACGTCGAGTGTGATCGTTCCCATGGGTGTGATTGCTTGCCCTGGTACTATGCCATGGAATGTGGTCTCGGACTCTAGCAGCTTATCTGTCGACTTGTTCATCCTTCTCAGGGTGTCGGCGAATATGATGTTGATGCCACTTCCTCCATCCATGAAAACCTTCTTCAGGTTGTAATCTCCCATCAGGGCTTCAACGACTAGGCGGCATGCCCGGGTCGAGGTACATCTTTCGGGTGGTCTGCCCTGGAGAACGTGATTGGCGTTTCTGACCCTTTCAGGTAGTTCGACACTACGGGTGGGCAAGTAGTAGCCTGTAGCACTTGGCGGGTTATGAGCTTCTGCGTCCTGTTTGAAGGGCGTCCTTTTTGTATCATATTGAGCTGTCCCCGCGCGGCTGGGTACGCGTCGTGTGCCATTGGCTGGTCTTCCTCTAGCTGCTGCTGGGGAAAGGTGCTCGCTGCCTGTGTCGGGTTGTTTTTCACGGGTGCTTCCTGAATGGCGAGCTGCGGGGCCGGCTGCAGCGCTGGCACAGGGGTGATGATATTTTGCATCGCCTGGTAAATCTTGCGTGCTTTGCGGAAATCTTTCAATAGGTGGTTGGCGCCCCACTTGCCCATTTTTGGGTTGCGGAACGAGTGATGCTTGTAAGGTTGCATCAGCTCCTCTGCTGGGGTCAGCGCGCGCTTCCACTCGCGTTTCTGGCCTCCATCATTGCGGCTAATGCTGCCGCTGCTGCGGTTGTATTGTCCTGGGTCGGACTGCCGACCCGTGTCGCTGGTTCGACTGTACTGGCGTCCTTCATCATAGTGGCGACTGCTATCGCGTGTGTCATCACGGGGGGTTTGATATCCCGCCGCTACTAGCTCGATCGAGTCGAGGTTGGTGAAACGTTGTTTCTTCTTCTGGCATCCATCGCGCCAGTTACTTTTTCCGGCTTCGTTCTTTG
Source organism: Poa annua (assembly GCA_026929855.1). Lineage (NCBI taxonomy): Eukaryota > Viridiplantae > Streptophyta > Magnoliopsida > Poales > Poaceae > Poa > Poa annua. The sequence goes on from CM049426.1 coordinate 103,475,984, forward strand.
GAGAGGTGTCGCGTACGTAGTCCTCTCCCTCGGCCCACTGGTTGACTATCTTCATGAGCTCGATCGTGGTCTTCGGCTGGAGCCTACCAAACTCTTTGCAGAGGTCACGGCGAGCGACGCCATGCATGAACGCGTCCATCACCCGGTCTTCTGAGACGGGTTCCATGGTGTTGCGGAGGAGTGTCCACCGTTGGATGTATGACCGGAGCGACTCATCTCTTCCTTGTTTACAGGCTTGCAACTCGATGTAGGTCGTCGGCCTTGCATATGTTCCAGAGAAACTTTTGATAAAGGTATCTTGGAATTCTTCCCATGTCTTGAAAGAGTCCTTGGGCTGGCTGGTGAGCCATCCGCGTGCCGAATCCGTGAGCATGAGCTGGATGTACTGCATCGCTGTGGTCGATGTCCCACCTTGACAGGTACAGGCGATGAGGTAGTCTTCGAGCCAGAGGCGCGGGTCTTGCTTTCCGTCGTACCTAGGTGTTCCTGCTGCTAGCTTGAAGCCCTTCGGCATGCGGGTGTCGCGAATGTTGAAGCTGAAACATGCGGCATCGCACGGCTCGAAATTGTGGTCGGCCTGCTCATCTGGGTTCGTCGTGCCAGTCGAACGCTGGCTGCGGTTGCGGTCTACCGTCCTTTGCGTGATGACGTTGCGAAGGTCTTCGCCTGGTTGTGGCTGTCGCAGTGGTTGTGCTGCAGGGACGTCCGGTGCTGCCGGATCGCGAGCTTGGCGTTCTTGTTCTTCGCGTGCCCGGTTGCTTGGCACCCTATTTGCCAGGGCTTCCTCGATTGTCTTCATGGACATGATCTGTTGCTTGTGGAGAAGGGCTCGTGCGTCTCCCTCTGGTGGCTGTGTGAGTCGAAGGTACGTTTCGACTGCTATGATGCAGGCGTCCGCCGTTTTTGGGACGGGTATCCCGTTTTCGTCCTCGGTGACGAAGGATGAGTCAAGGTTGCGCGTGATCCTGGCTCGATCGGCTTCCGTCATGAGGGGAACGCGGCCTCTGCGTCGCCGTCCTCCTTGGCTGACCTCGGTGGAGGAAGTGAACGAGTAGGCGGCCCTCCTGGCGCTTGACGCGTTCGCATCCCTCTTGCGCCAGATGAGTTCGGCTTTTTCGGCGCGTAGTCGTTCGCCTTCCTTGCGTAGCAAGTACTGGACTGCCAGCTGATCCTCCCGAGGTGCGTCGGGTGGTGGAAACGTGCCGTCGTCGACGTGCTTCATGGCCATGATCGCCATGTCGCGCGTGATGGTGAGTCGAGTCGTCTTGTCGGGCATGACCACCTCCAGTGGGTATGCGGGTTCGTCGTTGCCTTCTGGAGGTGCTGTGTCGGCCATGAAGATTGCTGGGGGTAAACCTCGGTAGGGGTGTTTACGCTGCCGCTGCTGCTTCCGTCATCCGAATCTTGCTCTGGATCGAAAATTGATGCCACGTGGCGGGCGACGCAGCCGTTGTTGCGTCTTCTCGTGATCTTTGCAGGAGTCGTGGAAGGAGATTTCGCAGTCGCCGGAGCGAGTGCGATTGGCTTGGGGTAGACTTGATGGGTCCACGAAGATGCGTGCGACATGGCTGTCGGCAGCGCGTCCTTGGTCACACGCGCGGGTGCGATCGCTGCAGTCGTGGTCGAGGCAGATCTTGGTTTTGTCGGCCGTGCGATCGAGGTGGTTGAAGTAGACTCGATCTGCATGGCCGATGTCGAAGTAGTCGAAGTAGATGCGATCCTTGCAGTTGTAGCAGATGCGACTCCCGCGATAGTGCGGTCGATGCCGTGCGTGGTGCGGTCGCCGCGGATTTGAATATTCTACGACTGTCGACGAAACAGTATGTGGAGCCAAAGGTGATGTGTATATCTTCGTACAGATCGGTGTACACCGAGCGGCGGGCCGCCGGGTGGAAGGCGTACTCGAAGGAGCCGAAGCGGATGGGCTCCCGGGTGGTGCAGACGTCGATCTTCCTTGCGGATGGAGCCGGTGTGACCATGATTCCAACGCTTGTTTATTCCCACAGACGGCGCCAATTGACGAGGGTGTAACTCGACAAATCCCTGGGTTGTCCACCCCGGGTTGATTGAGGGGGAGAGAGAAGCGTTGGTCATCACGACGGCTGACAAGCGGGGCGATTTACCCAGGTTCAAACTCCCGGAGGATAACACCATACTTCCTGTTTGTCTGATATTGATGACGAGTAGCGATTACTATGTCGAGATTGCGATCTCGATAGGGTTTGTGGTGGCGGCTACGAGCGTGTCCCTGAGACGAGCAACCCTCCTGGCCTTTATAGGTAGGCTAGGTCTCGGGTGAACGATGACGTATGGCAATTACAAATATGGCAGGTTATGCAACCTAACCGACTACGACTAGGTCACATGATAGCATTAGTGGGCCTTCTGTGGGCCTTCGTAAGCTTGACACGGCGCAGGTATCCTCACCGTGGGATAGTCGAAGAGTAGCCCCACGTCACCATAGTTGTCCGGCACTCCGCGGCTCCAGCGTGGGCGGCGGGAAACGCGGCCACCGCCGATGCCACGGCTGATGCCACCGTCTTCGAACCTCTCCACTGTTCCCACTTCCCGACGAAGACGGTGCCAGCCAGAATCTAGGATCCACAACTTCTTCAATGTGGTCGATGTGGATGAGTGTGCGTTACTTGAGCAACCAAACCCGGTCCACTACAGGTTATTCCCGGCGCTGAGGTGTGCTTCGCGAGTCTCTAGACTCCGTGGCCGACGATGGCCTGTCCTCGCGGATAGCTACAGGCTCTGGGATTGCCAGGATACTCACCCGTGAGATCTTCCCCGGCTCGTTTGTCCAAGCGGGCTTGAGCAGGCTCAGATCTTCCCTAGAGCAAGTGGTTGGCGCAATTTTGTCCACCACGCACGAGGAGCCAAGCAGATCCTCTACAATTTCACGATCTCAGACATGTGGCGGAATACCTTTGATCACGATGTCGACCTTGGACCTAAAGAATTCTGATGTTGCTTGTGTTTGTCCAACGATTCTGATGTTGCTTGTGTTTGTCTGGTCCACTATCAGAAGAACATGGTAAAGCAAGGGCCGTTGAGGCAGGGCAGCGCCGCCAGCCTGTTGCGCAGCTCGGCGATGTCGCAGACCACCAGGAAATCCTCCGGCTGGAACAGGTGGATCGTGATTCTGCAACCCGCAGCACCGAGACTAGCACAAATCGCCATGGAAGCCTGTTCGCGGGACAAAGCTGGTCATGCGTGGCTGACGTAAGCCACGAAGGTGTTGCGTAGGCGGGATTCCAGGTCCTCCACCATTTGCGAGCGGCGCACCACGCAGATTGGTACGTCCTCGGCCTCCTCCTCGAGCCACGACCCGCATTCGCACCGCCCAGATCCGGCCAGACCTTAACGGCCTGGGTGGCCGGCGGCGACACATGACGCGGTATCGTGGTATCGCACCAGGAGGGGAGATGCTCCGATGAACTCTTGGTGCAGGCTGGGGCGCGTGTCTTGCCATCTTGACGAGCGCCTCGCGACGGCGGTCCTCCTCCGACATGGGGCTCTGTGGCCGCTTGCAGTCAAAAGTGTGGTGGCCTAATTTGCCGCACCTGATGCAAACATCTCTATTGTACACTCATGCCTGTAGTGCCCCGTCTCAAAGCACTTGAAACAAAGCCCGACGAGCTCTGGCGGTGGAGGCCGAGAGGGGCCAGCTTCTTCACGCCACAGCACCTTGCGGCGTATCCAAAGCATCTTTCTTGAAGGCCGCGGAGCAACCCAGGTGAGCCTACCCTGGATTCCGCCGCCGCCCAAGACTGTAGCCGCAGCCGACGTTCCCTCATCACCTTCTTCCCCAACGCCAGCAACGCTAGCCAGAGAGGAAGGAGCAGAGGAGGAGATGCCGAGGCTGAAGACCACCGGCATGTCGCTTACCTGCCGGATCTGGGAGGAGATGGACCCAGGTGAAGAGGAGCGCACCCACCTGTGGACGTAGCACGGGGAGTAGACTGGATCCACCATGGTTGCGGGCGGGGTAGGCGCCGGTGCCGGAGTGGCGGCCTACGGGGGCTTGATGGGCGTCCAGGTTGGAGTGGCTGATCGCGCTATCAAGGTTTCGCGCAAGAGAGGTGTATCAAGGATGCTTTGGTTGTGTAGAAATTTGATTTTACATCTTACTACCGAATCAAAATTAAATATGAAGATTATTTGTTGATGGGATTTGCCAAAATAAATATGAACATTCACAGTCTAATCTAAACAACAATCTTATCAAGAATTCATGTGAACATCTTGTTTTCTTATGCACAAGTTGCAACACAAAATATCGAGACCCCTTTATCAACCACAACAAGTCAACAAAACCAGACCATGGCTCTTGTTTCCAACCAAATAAGTTACGTGAAGACTCCACGCCATGCCCACACCCCACACCAAACACGTGGTGGCATGGGATTAGGCCACATGTAAGAAAAAAACATCATGATTAACTAGGCCGGCGTAAGGACATCGCGAATTCAAGAAGGAAATAAAACAGCATTAAAGTGCAATTAAACACCTCTTATAATTAGAAAGTTTACAATATCATCAATTAATGTCTACTATGTATCTTCAATAATCATCATAGGAAAAAAAATAGAAAGAGCATTCTAGAGAGGTTTACAAAGACCAAAGTACCGGCAGAGAAATTTGAGAAAGGCATTGAGATTTGGCAGATTTTTTTTTTCAGAAGAACTTGTGTCAGGAATTTTTGAAGCGAATGGAGGGCAAAGGCAAGAGTGGTTATGGAGTTGACGGAGGTAGAAAGGGCTCTCTTCAAAATCAGCAGCACTCGGTTTGTGCCTATTCACCTATCCATGTTTTCCCATCCCGATCTTGTTATACGAGTTATGCTATAATCTGATAAATAGTCCCCGCAACCTTTTTGTGACTTGTCTTTGCGTAGTGCAGTCCTTTTTTATTTACATTTTCATGTCATATCGGGAATATATCTGCAGTTCAAAGTCGAAAGAATCGCGGTTCCCATGGTATTTTGTTTCCTGCTGCGGATTTTCTTAGTTCTCTACAGGAAGACGAAGCATGTCCACCTGAAGCTTTTCTTTGTTTGCACCCTATAGGATTTTATTAGATTTCCCTAGGAAGACAGAGCATGTAGTTTATATCAAGTAAACAATAAAAGAGAAATGCTCCTGCGCTTTCCCAGAAGTTTTTTTTGCATGAACTTTAAAGTATATCGACGGCTGTGATTAAGTTCATATAAGGTCTAAAAGTGATGTAGGAAGAGTACTAACTAGGTAGGATTAGCACCCCACAATCTCCACCCATAATCACAGCCATTGATGTGTTTTAAAATTCGTGCAAAATAACTTATGGGAAAGCACAGGAGCACTTCTCTAAATAAAAACATAATCCATGAGTATTACAGAGTTGCACCACACATGACAGATAATATGCTAAATTTTTGAAGCCGTTCCAAGGAGACGAGATTATTAGGGTTCCCCCGACTGAAGCACCTGTGACAATTAAGCGCTTCAGCTGGCTTGTGCACAACCCAAAGCTAAAGCAAGGGTCTTTTGCATTTAACCCATCAGTTTGATCCACAACATCCAAAGCTTTTTTCCAAGCTCCTGGAAAACAGTCTGAGGCCCAGGATGGACGAGCTCATCAGCACGAACCAGTCGGCGTTTATCAAGAAGCGCAGCCTGCATGATAATTTTCTTCTTGTCAGACAGATCGCGAGAAAGATCAATGGTCGCAGAGAGCTAGGTACGCTTCTCAAGTTGGACATATCGAGAGCTTTTGACTCGATTTCTTGCCCTTCTTGCTCGAGGTTTTGAGGCATCTGAGCTTCTCGGAGCTATGGATCAGCTGGATGGCTATCCTGTTCAGCACTGCGAGTTCCAAAATCATGGTTGTTATGCAACCGAATATCTCTAGGATATCGTTGCATTTAAATCATATCTTGTGCCTCCCGTTTATATGAGATTGAGGCTATTATGGTTTAGATTGTAATCATCCGTTACCTTGTATTTGACTATATATACGAGGCATCAGGGAAGGCACCGATCGTGACCTATCCCATCCTATTCTATCTATTCACATGGTATCAGCCAGAAAATACAACGCTTCCGCTCCAGGCCTAGTCTACCGCCGCCGCGCCTGCAGGGCTTCGATCCCGCGCCGTCGTGCCTCCTCTCCTGCCATGTCTACCGCCGCCGCCCACCCTCTCGCCGGCCTTTGGGCGCAGGCCACCAACATCCAGAGCGTCAAGGCGCTCATCCCCGTCACCCTCGACCTGAAAGCGTTGAACTTCTCCCGCTGGCGCAACATGGTTCAGATCGCCGTCACCACCTACGGGCTCGCCGATCACCTCGACACGGCCCTGCCGCCCGCCGACGAGGAGTGGCTGCGCTTGGACGCTACCATCCTGCGCTGGCTCTACGGCTCCGTCACGCCAAAGATCACCGACATGGTGATGGAGGAGATCACCACGGCCTACTCCGTATGGACGCGCATCGGCGCCCTCTTCCGCGACAACCAGCAGGCGAGGGCCGGCTACCTCGGCCAGAAGTTCCGCAATCTGGAGCAGGAAGGCAAGTCCATCACGGCCTACTGCCTCGAGCAGAAAACCATGGCTGACGCTCTTGCTGATGTCTGCGCCGCCGTCACCGACGACGCCCTCGTCTGGAACATCCTCAAAGGGCTCGACGAGAAGTTCGACCACGTCGCCGCGCTCGTCCCTCTGCTCACCCCGTTCCCGTCCTTCCTGTAGCTGCGGAACATGCTCTTGCTCCAAGAGCTCAAGCCGCACCATGGCGGACGCACCTCCAACGCTGCTGCTCTCTACTCCAACACGAGCGGCGGGCCTGCCCCCGGCGGTCCTGCTCCTGGGTGTCGCGGCCCTGCACCGCCTCGCCCTCCGCCTCCGGGTTACGGCTCTCCCGCCACTGTTGGGTATGGGAACCCGACACCGTTCAACCCCAGCCCCAACGCTGGCCGCTACAAGGGCAAGAAGAGGAAGGTCGTCGGTCCTGCACCAGCCGGGACCATGGCTGCTCTCCCCTCCCCAACGCCCTACAACCCATGGACAGGGTCCATCCACATGTACCCCATGGGCTCGGCTGCTCGGGCATCCTTGGCCGCGGACCACCTCGTCCTGCGGCGCATGGCTTCATGGCGTCCACACCAATGGCGCCACCTCCCCTCGGCTACTACAACCACGCCATGCAAGCCCCTGCGTCACCCTACGGCTTCGCCTCGACCCTGCCCGCGGCGTGCGCCGCCTCTCCGTCTTGGGACACCGCGGCGCTCATCAACCAACTCAACGCCATGAGCCTTCAGCCACCCACCCAGGAGTGGGTCATGGACAGTGGTGCATCCGCCCACATGTCCTCCGATGCGGGTATCCTTCATTCTCTCAACTCACGCACTCCTTTCTCTAACGTAGTCGTTGGTGATGGTTCTTTTCTTCCCGCCACCGCCTCCGGCTCGTCCTCTCTTTGCTCTTTTTCTTCTACTCACCCACTTCATCTACAAAATGTTCTAGTTACTCCTAGTATCATTAAAAATCTAATCTCGGTTAGACAATTTACATGTGATAATTGTGTTTCCGTTGAGTTTGACCCTACTGGTTTCTCTGTGAAGGATCTCCATACTAAGGCGGTACTGCTCCGGTGTAATAGTACGGGTGATCTCTACCCCTACTCCGCTCCTGGTGTTGCTCTCCACGCTTTGGTCGCCTCCACCGACGCCCCCACCCTTTGGCATCGCCGCCTCGGCCATCCCGGGCAAGCTTCGCTTCGCCGTCTTGCGTCGTCATCTTCAGTTCCATGTCATAAATAAATAAATGGGTCAAGTTTGTGTCATGCGTGTCAACTTGGTCGACACGTCCGTTTACCTTTTTCAGATTCGTCTAGTCGTACTTCACGTCCTTTTGAGCTTGTTCACTGTGATCTCTGGACCTCTCCGGTTGAAAGCATGTCTGGTTACAAATACTTTCTGGTCATATTAGATTATTTTACTCATTTTTTGTGGACTTTTCCTTTACGACGTAAATCTGAAACATATGGTGTTCTCTCTAATTTTCGTGTTTTTGTTCAGACTCAGTTTGCACTCACTCTCCAGCAAATACATGCGACAATGGCAAGGAATTTGACAATCGATCTCTCCATGATCTTGCGTCCACTCACGGCATACACGTGTGTTTTTCCTGCCCCTACACCTCCCAACAAAACAGCAAAGCCGAACGCGTCATTCGCACGGTCAATGACATCGCTCGCACCCTCTTGTTTCAAGCTTCTATGCCGCCTAAGTTTTGGGTCGAGTCCTTACACGCAGCCACATATCTTCTAAATCGCCTCCCGACTACAGCAATTTCGGCTTCCTGTCCCTTTTCTGCCCTATACACTACCTCTCCCTCTTACTCCCACCTCCGTGTCTTTGGATGTCTTTGCTATCCCAACCTCGCATCCACCATGCCGCATAAGTTGTCTCCTCGCTCAACTCCGTGTGTTTTTCTTGGATACGCCCCTAATCATAAAGGCTATCGATGCATGGACATAGGGACTCGTCGTATAATCATATCTCGGCATGTCGTTTTTTATGAGACTAACTTCCTGTTCGCTAAAACGAACGTTACACATTCATATGATTTCCTACAGGAACACCATGCGGCACCTACCTCGGATGACGACGTTGACATGATCCTCCCCAACCCGCCAGCCCCAATAGCTGGGTTACAGCAGCGTTCCCCAAGAGCTGGGCTGCAGCAGCGTTCTACGTTGTTTCCTGCCACGGCCACTACCCCTACGGCTACACGCGCAGGGCAGCAGCAGAGTTTTCGGCACCCTGCTGCTGCTACTTCACCGCCTACTACTCCACCGTCCGCTGCAACCCAACAGTCCTTGGCGCTCGGCTCCCCTGCCGCGTCATCCTCGTCTGCAGCTCCGTCTCCCACGCCATCGACTGGTTCAGCCGATGCCTCGCTACCCGCCTCGCCGACAACCTCGGATACGACTACCTCGGCGTCCTCTCCACCGAGCTCTCCTGCGCCCACGCCGCCATGTTCACCGCTTGTTCATCAGATGGTGACCCGACGGCAAGCTGGCAAGCTCTTCGGACCACGGGAGCGCCTCAACCTCCATGCTGCCGCCACGGGTGTCCTCTCTCCGATCCCTAAAACGGTTCAGACAGCTCTCAAGGACCTTAATTGGCTCGACGCCATGAAGGCCGAGTACGGTGCTCGCATGTCCAACAACACATGGGACCTCGTGGAACCTCCTTCCAAGGCCAACATCGTCACCGGCAAGTGGGTCTTTTGCCATAAGCTCAACCCGGACTGCTCGCTTTATCGATACAAGGCACGTTGGGTGCTTTGTGGCTTCTCCCAAGCTCCTGGCATTGACTTCGGTGAGACGTTCAGCCCAGTTGTAAACCAGCAATGATTCGTGTCATCCTCTCCATCGCGCTCTCCCTCAACTGGCGTGTTCGCCAGCTCGACGTCAAGAACGCCTTCCTCCATGGGACGCTGTCTGGGGTCGTCTACTGTCGCCAACCTACGGGTTTCGTCGACGCCACGCGACCGGATCACGTTTGTCGCCTCAACCGTTCTCTCTACGGTTTGAAGCAGGCTCCACGAGCATGATACCAACGTTTTTCCTCCTTCGTCACCACCGTTGGTTTCACCTGCTCCAAGTCCGACACCAACCTCTTCGTGCTGCACAGCACCTTGGGAACGGCCTACCTGCTCCTCTACGTCGACGAAATTATTCTCACGACTTCCTCGACTATCCTCCTCGAGCGCGTCATCACGACCCTCAACTCTGAGTTCTCCATGACAGATATGGGTGACCTGCACTACTTTCTCGGCATCGCAGTCTCTCGCACTGCTTCGGGGATGTTCCTCTCCCAGGAGAAGTATGTTGCCGAGATCTTGGATCGTGCCGGCATGACAGGGTGCATATCTTCCTCGACTCCCATCGACACCGCGCCGAAGCTTGCCTCCTCCGCTGGTTCTCCTGTGGCCGATCCCACGGAGTACCGCATCATCGCCGGCGCACTACAGTATCTGACGTTTACCCGGCCAGATATTGCATATGTCGTCCAGCAAATCTGCCTCCACATGCATGATCCACGAGACCAGCATGTTGATTAAGCGTGTTCTTCGCTACGTCAAGGGCACTCTTGGCCACGGTCTTCAGCTCACGCCGTCCGCCGCCGACACCTTGATCACATACACTGATTGGGAAGGTTGCCCTGACACGCGACGCTCCACCTCTGGTTACTGCGTCTTCCTCGGCGATAACCTGGTGTCTTGGTCCTCTAAATGCCAACACACCGTGTCCCGCTCCAGCGCGGAAGCCGAGTACCGCGCCGTCGCCAATGCTGTTGCCGAGTCCACCTTGCTGCGCCAACTCTTGGAGGAGCTTCATCGACCTCTCCCTCGGGCTACCGTCGTGTTCTGTGACAATGTTAGCGTTGTCTACATGTCTACGAATCCGGTTCAGCATCAGCGCACCAAGCACATCGAGATTGATCTACACTTCGTTCGAGATCGAGTGGCTCTGGGTCAAGTGTGTGTCCTTCACGTACCATCTTCGCGCCAGTTTGCTGACATCTTCACCAAGGGATTAGCACCACCATTGTTTTCTGGATTTTCGGTCCAGTCTCAACGTCCGTCAGTCTCCCGCTGCGACTGCGGGGGAGTGTTAGGCAACCGAATATCTCTAGGATATCGTTGCATTTAAATCATATCTTGTGCCTCCCGTTTATATGAGATTGAGGCCATTATGGTTTAGATTGTAATCATCTGTTACCTTGTATTTGACTATATATACGAGGCATCAGGGAAGGCACCGATCGTGACCTATCCCATCCTATTTTATCTGTTCACAGTGGTCAACGGTGTCCCAGGCAAGAAGATCTGGCATGGCCGTGGTCGGTATGGAGGTGCTAACTTGCCTGGTTGCTTTGGCGGCAGAGGAAGGGTTGTTGTCGCCAATTGGAGCTACGATGTGGCGCTCTTCGTCAAGCCACTGGTAGGTGACCTGGTGGCGACTCGTGAGATTTTGCAGCTCTTCGGTGCGGTGTCTAGGCTTAATGTTAACTATCTGAAATCGTCAGCTACGGTGATCCGGGGAGGCCCGCTAGACAAACTACGGGTGTAGAACCTTCTGCACCATCATGGACTTCCCGATTATTATCTCAGACTGCAGCTAGCGCTGCGGCCGCTTACTAAGGCGGAGTGGCAGCCAACACTCGACAGGTTCAGAGAATTCTTTCCGGCTTGGCAGCGAGGCCTGATTTCTAGGGAGGGTAGACTGATTATTATCAAATCGGTGATCTCGGCCAGGCCAATACACCACTTGTTGGTTGCGGATGCCCCAACCTGGCTTTTGGAAGAACTTAATTCATGCTTAAGGGCATTCTTTTGGGCAGGCAAGGATAAGGTGAATGGTGGACAGTGTTTGGTGGCTTGGGACGCCATCTCTCGCCCCACAAGCTATGGCGGCTTAGGAGTCAAAAACCTGAAGCTACATGGTCTGGCATTGTGAGTGCGCTGGGAGTGGCTGAGAAGGGTGGATGATCGGCATCCTTGGCAGGGGCTGCCGAAGCTGAAGGATAGGTTGGCTGAGGACACTTTCGACAACCTGGTGGCAATTAAGGTGGGGAATGGAGCTAAGACGATGTTCTGGACGAACCGCTGGCTGGATGGCGAGGCGATCGCAGATGTAGCGCCCTTGTTGTTCATCGAAGTCAGTCAGGTGCTCAGGAAACGACGCTCGGTGCTAGAGGCGTTGAACCTAAATAAATGGATGTCCGACTTGGGTGGATAGATGTCCCATGCCGAGGCGTTGCAATGCGTTCAGCTTTGGCTGCGGTTGCATAGGTTCCGGGGACTCAACGACGCACTAGACGAGTTTTGTTGGCCTTGGGCTAGCGACGGCTGTTACTCGGCGAAATCCACGTATAATATGCTAGTCCTGGGCCAGACGACGTTTGCACTAGCCGAGGCTATTTGGAGCAATGGGGCAACGCCGAAGACGAAGATTTTCATGTGGCTTGCTGCGCAACACCGCCTTCGAACCTCAGATCGGAGGTTTAGATTTGGGTTGCAAAACGCCACAGCGGCATGTTTTGTATGCCTACAAGAGGAAGACACGGTAGAGCATATCGTCATACAATGTGTTCATGCGAGGCAAGTTTGGTATTACTGCTTGCAGCCCACGGGTGCAGCGGTGCCGCTGGGGACGGAGAGGATCCAGCAGTGGTGGCTACGATCGCGGGAAGAGTTCTCGGCCAAGACAAGGAAGAACTTCAATGCCCTCGTGATCTTAGTCAGCTGGAGCCCTTGGAAGAATAGGAATGCTTGGTGTTTTGCGAACATTAACAAGCAGGTGGCTGCGATCAAGGACGAGTTCCAGCACTGGTGTTTGGCCAGGCGAGGTGTAGCGACGGTGTTTTCCAAAATACCGCGAGAGTAGGCTTAGATTTCCGGTGGGTGTTTGTTGGTGTGTGTGAGTTCCCCTGTCGTTCGTCGAGTTCTGAATTTGCGTTCCTATGCATAGCCCAACTAAAAATTATGTCTGTACTCATGATTTCACTAGAACTTCCAACATCCTATATCGAATAAACCGAAGCAAATTTAATAAGAAACGCAATTTAGTATATGATTCGTCATGAACATTTACTCAGAAAAGACAATTATAAGCTTGACACATAAGATAAAAATAAGCGTATAAAGTTAGTGGGCATATGTACAAGTGAGGTTCCTATTTTGTAATGACTACGGTAAATTTCCAAGCTTAAAAATTTCAATGCATCAGCTATTCCGGGATAAAATCTGCAGTCTTGCATAATTCTTGTTCAAAATGTAGGAGCCAAAGAAAGTTTGCGTTATTGTGAAGACTAGTACTAATATAGGACCTAAACGCACAGATATAGGTGGGCCTATATGACCTAGAAACCGGGCAAACAATTTATGAGACTTTTTAAGGATAAGTTTGTTATATTATTTATTCCACTTTTTATTCTATTTAACGCTACAGATTCAGGCTTCTGCAATCAAAGTGGAATCACCAGCAGAAGATATGAGGGAAAGAATTTTCTGTAAAGAAAAGATGATGCCAAAATCAAATGAAGGTAACTTTTTGACTGAATTCGGAGTTGCTGCATCATAATTGGACATTTGGACCAAATGTTAATCTTCCCATATGTACATCAGTTCATGTTCCTACATCAATTTTGTCAGTGAAAGAAGCAACAACCACAATAATATAATAAGGAATATATGGGAAATCAACTTTGGCTCCCATGTGCATATGCACTCGATATTTACAAAACACATTTCAAAATGTCGATTTTTTTAAATATTATTTCACAGATACAACTTCACATTCTATCTATTTACAAAGTCGTTTCACACTAAACCAAAAAATTGTCCTGTATAAAAAGACAAAATATATGAATTATGAAAAGCCTTAGTTTAATACCAAATTTTATTTTATTTTAAATAGGCCACAAAAAATGTGGGTTTTTGGTGAAACGACTTCATGAACATAAAGGATGTTAAGATCTACTCTCTCCATTTTTTAACATAAGATGTTTTAGTTATTGCACATGTTGTCTAGATACACACACAAATGAGTGAATATGGACACTAAAACATATGTAGATACAAGTTTGGACATGTGAATGTGAAAAAAGGCTAAAACATCTTATATAAAAAAACAGAGGTAGTATGAGAAAATATGTTTTTGCAATTTTTTTGACATTTAACAATGCACTTTATATAAAGCACCCGGGAGCCAAAATGTCTCTCTCGGACTATACACAGAATATGAGCCATGGTTAACATGTAGTAGCATGTATTTTTTACAAATTAATAATTAAATGACACTGTTCAGCTCGAGAACGACTGAACTGCATCACCTTCCCTCACAAGATGGTACGCTCCAGATATGTTGCCCGTAACAAATGAGAAAACATAGAGAATAATAGATTACATCGCACACAAGAAAAGCCATGGGTCACATGTTTGACTAAATCACAATGCTAAGATTGTAAGTAAAAATAATAAAGAATAGCGAAGGAACATTTCCCTTTCCATGTTTATTAATAATAAGGATGACGACATTACAAATATACCATGAATATCCAGATTAGGATCAGCCAGTAAGTTTACTGTCAAAGGCATTAAAAGTTGGAAAAGTGAGGCATAAAAGTTAATATCCATATAATTTATTACTATGACAGAGAATAGCATGCTAAGGCATGAGATATGTGAACAGGAACATTCTTAGAACCCAAAACATCTACAACCGAATGTGTTTCAATGTAATACCCTGCCTTCAAGGCCAGTGCATATCCCCAACATTGACTCAAACAAAGATCAAGAGTTTCTAGTGTGCAATGCAGAAACAGGCGGAAAGTGTTTCCTGCCATGATATCCATACCGATAAATTAGTCACATAGAAAATACGGGTGCATGTGCCCTTTGACTATTTCAGTTAAATAGACACAAAATATAATTCTTGGTTTTTACTGAGAACAAATTTTTATAAGATCCATATGGTCAGAGAAAATAAAATATATACTCAATGTATGTTTCAGAGTTTAAGGTGATCATGAATCCTTCATATATTCAAAACAAAGAAATAAATAAATTTAAAGCATCCACGTCTCCATATGCAAGTAACTTGCTATATGTAGAATGTCATACTTGTAAGGCAAACTTACCCTCATAATATGTAGTTAAAGTTAAATACCCCCTTGCCTCCAAGGAGTTTCAGTTGAATACCCGTCTTACCTCCTACTCCCTCTGTTTTTCAATATAAGATGTTTTAGGTGCTTCACATATTGTCTAGATACATACTAAAATGGGTGAACATACACACTAAAACTTGACTAGATACATTTGTATACATATGAATATGGACAAATAATAAAACATATTATATTCAAAAACTGAGGGAGTAGGAGCTAAAGTTAAATACCCATCTTACCGCATAGGAGTAAGTCGCCTGCTGAAAATGCTCTACAAATTAACTACTTCCTCCGTCCCAAAATAAGTGTCTCAAATTTGTCCAAAAATGAATGTATCTAGACATGTTTCATATATAGATACATCCACTTTTGAGTAAACTTGAGACACTTATTTTTGGACGGAGGGAGTACTCATCTTGAATTGTTGTTTAAACTTCCCTTCATGTTTGCAGTTACATGCATAGCAGTCTGTTAATAACCTTGTGTGCATGTGAATGATTAGAAGCTGTTTTTACTATTATCCAGGATCATCAAAGGATTCTGAATTTGATACTGAACACAGACAGACCTCTGAAAGATTTAGCATCTGCAGGCCTGTAAAACCGACTTTACCAGATGAATTACCTCATAGATGCTCCTTGCAACATGAGAACAATGGAGTGAAATACTATAGCCTTTCTAGAAGGTTACGCAACCAGAAACAACAAAGACCTGATATAGCAACTACCCATGTACATTCAACTTGCTCAGGAGATTTGACAGCAAAACTGAACAGCGATAAACTTATGAATCCTAAGAAGCATGGAAAACGTTCAGCCCGCACTAGGGGGGAAAATTCAACACTGTGGGCAGGAGTTCGTGTGACTGATACTGCTGCTGCATACTATCTACTGCAGACCACTCTTCCTCCCCAAAAAGGCAAAGCAAATAATGTAAAGTTTCAGCCCACAGTATTCTCAAGTATGAAACTACGCACTAGGGCTAAGGATTTTGATCTTTCAAGTGCAAAATCTGCTTTGGCATCTATATATGGAGAGTCTAAACGAGACTTGAGCATTGAGTTTGCTGTCAAGCTCCTAATGGATGAAATTAGGCTGCCAAAGGAAGCTGCAGAAGTTGAAAATTTCTTCAAACGGAAGATGAACAGTGAGAAAAGGCACAACACCAGGACGTTCCGAGGCTCGGTAAAGCTGCAAATCTCTTAATTATAGAAATAGAAAATGAGTAACATCTGCTCAATAGGAGAAACCTGATCAGATGTGATTAACATCTAGTATGAGTCAGTTAGTGCCTTAGTGGG
Source organism: Poa annua (assembly GCA_026929855.1). Lineage (NCBI taxonomy): Eukaryota > Viridiplantae > Streptophyta > Magnoliopsida > Poales > Poaceae > Poa > Poa annua. Next base: position 103,492,005 of record CM049426.1, read on the forward strand.
TGAATTGATGTTTGTTATTTACACCAAAGTTAGTCTGTCTATTTGTATCTTGTTGATGCCAAGCAGTGAGCAGCTGAAACATGCCCGGTTAGCACATGCATTGGCATCCCCAGCTTTCCAATATGTTGTTCCTAATAGAAGCAACAATTCTACTGCATTGGAATGAACAATGTGCTACTTCAGATATCATAATCAACTGAAGAATTATAAATGAATAAAACAGAAGAACGAAAAATTAAGAAAGAATCAAGTCGGGTTACATTCAATGTGTTTCAGTAGCATTTGTAAGGGCTTGTTAGAGAGCTACTTACCAAACAGTACTTGTCCATATGATTGCAGTTGCCCGTTTTAGGCCTAACCTTATAATCTTAAAGGGACCTCTATGGGAACACACTAAGATGAGTAACTTTATAATCTTTAGGAGTCATCTATGACAACATAATTTGATCAGTCATTCAGTTATCCACATAGCCGCTAAGCCGATTATCTCAAATATATATTTAGTTGAAATTTTGTCAATCATTTAAGATCATATGGTCTTTAGTTGCCTATGAACCGCTCTTGTTGTTCAGATTTGTGGCATTACTTGCCATCTAGTGCAGAACATCCAATGCACGAATGTCTACGTAAAGTTTCTGTACATCGTTATCTACATATACCGCGGATGCAAGGGGGGTTCTAATGTACCACAGACAGTCAATCCATAGCGGCCGGGATTCTGTCAACTCCTTCCTCCAATGCAACCATATTGCCGGAATAATGTTGAAATGTATGTGTGATCTGCAGCCATTATGTACCTTCAGCAGACTAAAACACAAATGCTTGGGTAAAACTATATGGCTAATTAACTAGTCGAACTAGAGACTTCAGTAATGCTATACCAACCGTCTGTTTTGCCGTCATGGCACCTATTCAAAGGAAACACGGTACAGTATCAAGGCAATGAGACTAGATGACATTGTTGGAACTTTTAATTGTGATCTTGTCATAAATTTTTTTGGTTACACTTCTCCCACCCGACTGTGATTGGTGAGTTATATTCCAGCACGTTGCTTCAGATTTTTTTCCCTCATTTTTGCAGAAAAGAGTCATCTTCCATTTTGTTCCATTTTGTTAGAGTACAATACGGTTTAGGTATATTTGGTATTAGGATTGTAATCCAAGTCTATCTCTATTAGGTTTCGTAGTCTCCAAGTCTTGTACCCTTTTATATACAGCCCACCGTGGCTCATTGTAGTCTCCAAGTCTTCTCAAGATTACAATGAGCCACGGTGGGCTGTATATAAAAGGGTACAAGACTTGGAGACTACGAAACCTAATAGAGATAGACTTGGATTACAATACCAAATATACCTAAACCGTATTGTACTCTTAACACATTTGATTGACTCATGGTATTTAATCTAAACTGAATTCCAAATTTATGCACCTAAGAATACACGTTACAGACTCAGAATGCATGTTGTCGGAAGCAGTGGCGGCGCCAGTAGGGGGTCGAGGGTAGTCGGCCGACCCGGCTCAGATTTGGTGAAAAAATTAACAGCTGCTACGAAAAAAGAAGTCACCCCGTCCCTGACCGGTCCTCTCTATCGAGTGCAGGTCGAGCGAGTCCCCAACCCTACTTCGCCGATCCCCCAGCGCCGCCACCCACCTGCATGCCTAGCCGCGTCGTGCCACCTTGCCCACCTGCCGGCCACTGCTACGCCCCCGCGCCGCCGGCCCGCCCCCGCGCCGCCACCCCGGCTTGCCCGCGCCCCGCCGCCCGTCCAAGCCTCTTCTCTCCATCTCCACGCGGCCGCGTCGCCACCTTGCCCCAACGCACATCGCGATCCCGGCCGCAACATCAACGCCCAGCTCCGGCCGGCCATGCCGCGCGCCGCCCCGCTCTCATCTCCCCGTCCCCTCACGGCCGCGCCGCCACGCCCTGCCCCAGCGTGCATCGCGCCTCCGGCGGACACCTCCACGCCACGATCAGGTCGATTTCCTTCTTGATTTCAGATAGAATTTTAATTGAGATGTCTACTTTGTCCAGTGACTAGTAGTGTGCAGGAGATTGCTCAAAAATTAAGTTCAATTAAAATGTTGTAGGACACTTAAGAAGCAAATATTTCTGAAATCTTTGATCTATCAAATGTCGTTGCTGATCATGGAGTTTGGAGACCAATTGATAAATTTGGTACCCTGAAATCATAGATAAAATGAGATGGGCATATTTGTCAAGAGGCGTAATCGTTTAATTCGTCATAATTTATCAAAATGTAGCACTATTTGGTATTTGTTTTGTTGAGTACACTTGCTTTTCCGTGCAATTTTTTAGAGCTTGTTTGTTCGACCCGGCTTGGTTCAATTCCTGGCTTCGCCACTGGTCGGAAGCAAATGGAACACTCGAAGGTTACACTAGAACACGGGGTAGTGGAGTAAAAAACCATCAGCCGGAGTGCAACGCAGTACTCGATTGAAAGAAAGTGGACTCGGAAGTCACAGGCAGAATGTTGGTCTTATTTCCCACTAGAAATGGGCAACGCAAGCATGAAGCCGCGAACTCTAAAAGAACAGAGTAGAGGTAGAACAAGGGAATCCACCGCATTTTAAAAAACCGAGCTACTGAGACATATCGTCGAACACCTTGCGTGCCCGAACCACTGCGGCGTGGGCTGCCACGACGACCTTCCCCTCACTTAGCGTCAGGCTCAGCGCAGACTTCCTTGAGCCTCCCTACTGCCTCAGAGTCGATGGAGTACTGCAAGCCACGCGTTAGTTACACAACCAGGAACAGTGAGATACCAGCTTAGGTCGTCGAAGGATTCCCATGACCCGCGAATGGACAGCAGAGAGAGCGGTGCGTGCGCGTTGACGTGACGGTACCTTGGAGAGGACCCAAGCGGAGTGGTCGTGCGCGCGGCGGAGGAGAGCGGCGAGGTCGTCGTCGGCAGAGAGGTGGCGGTAGTTGACGAAGTTCTCACGGGCGTACTTGGCGTAGTAGGACCGCGTGTCGGCGGGCAGCCGCCGCACCTCCCGGTACGCACGCAGCCCGGCGTTCGCCATCGACTCCGCTTCGATCGATCCGGTTCCGGTCGAGCAAGGAGAACGACGCAACACTACATCGTCTCTAGCAGACCTTAAGAGCGGTTAGTAAAACAACCGCCTTTTATGGAGAGTCATACCAAAAAAAAAAACTCAAACTGACCCCTTAAAATCATTCGACCTTCAAAAAAATTACAGGATGTCCGAAACCCCTGTATCTAAAGTTTTGAAGGCAATTTTACCAGACCTAAATAGCAGTCAACGCTAGCGGTTGGCAAGTTTCAGCTCACCTTCCGCCAGTAGACTCGTCGGAGTGCGCCAAAATTCATTTCAAATTCGCGTCGATTCGCATAGACTCGTCGTAGTGGGAGGCCACACGGCCGCTCGCAAGAGCTACCTCAACCTTGTCAGCGATAAATGCGTTGTCATCCGAGGCTATAGGGAGGAGGTGGGCGAAGCCAAGGGAAGAGGGCGGAGCAGGGGTCGATTCCATGTCGGCGGGGCTTCAGGAGAGTTGTGCGACATCGAGGCTCTGGGTGCTCACCCCTGCTGTCCCGCATGGTCGCGGTGCTGGTGGCACGGACTTAGGGTGAGGCCGGGAGGTGGGCAGCCGAGAGCATGGAGGACACGCGGTGCTGGTGGGCTACTTAGTATCTGCGGACGACATGAGAAAGAATATTGGAAAAATATAAAAAGGAAAAATAGATTTTTGTAAGCCTTACTGAGATTAAGGGTCAATTTTTGCCGCAGCCCAAACCGACCCTTAAATACGTTTTTCGTGGCATGTATCCGCGTTAAGGTCACAGTTTTAAGTGGTCTAGCAGAGATGCTCTTACTAGACTACCAATTCACGTGCTCTGTAGCACGTGTATCTAGAGTGCAACGTTACAGATTATTTACGAAGAGCTACTACACCGGAGTCAGGGGAAGGACCCTCCAAGGTCTCGGAGGACGAAGATGTAGTGGTGGCGTTATATATTTACAAAGAGAACATCTTAGGAAAAAGAAATAATACCATGATACTTGCATTATCACACCAAAATCTAACGAAAAAGAAATAATATTTGGCTCCTTAAACGACGATGCGGTGAAGCTTTAGAGCATGACCATCCGCTTCGGCACCAGGGATAAACCACTTGGTTGGGAGCAGATGGACCACATCAGGGTAATAAACAATGACATCTTTTTTGGCACACTAACCTAGAGGTTGAAGAAGAACCGGCTTTGAAGAGATGCTCGGAGCAGCTGTCCTTCAACTATCATGGTTGACGATGATAGGCCGTGAAAGAGCCACCAAGGAGGGACAGAGCCAGGATCTCAGATCAAGGGGGACAAAATAGTGTCTGATCTTGGTGAGGAGGGGGGCTAATCAAGGTAAATTGTACTAATTAAACAGCCATAATGACTAATATTGCAATGAAAAGCATGAGCATAAGGGGGCGTAGCTCTGCTCGCCCCCCCCCCCCCCCCCCCCTCTCTGTCCCTTCCGCCAAGGATGAGGTACAAATGAAAATGGCTTGAGAACCCCAAGGAGTCTCAAATCTGGCCAAATCCTCATTGATTCCATTGCCTCATGTTTGATGCTATCACTTATAAATCTGCTACTTCTAATAATGCAAGAGCCGCATGACTCAGTTTTTGTTCCGGCAGCGCAAGGAGAGGATCAGTGTCTTCAGCCGTGTTTTTGGTACATGAGTGTTCTCTCCCTAAAGACCATCAAATGAGGTCCACTTGCAAACGTTCCAGGAAGGATTAGGGTTTAGGGTTTTTGAAGTCATCCATATTAAGGCTTAAGGGTTCGTTCGACAATCTTGTATCTTTGGTTATGTTTTGATTTGGTGAACACAATGTGTCTCTTCATTTAAGTTGGTTACTGTGCGTGGAGTAGATCGCACCTAATCAATGCGAGAATTTATCCAAGGTTTACAGTTTGGTTTGGACATATTAGATTCCTCTTGTTGCAATTCTGATTCGCCATGAAAGACTGAGTCTAAAACCCCTAGAACCATGAGTGGAATGGATCCACAAGACCAGGGAGGTGAAGCTCCAACAAGCTTATTGAAGAAATCCTCAACGGACACACTCCTCTCCCGTGGCCTACACCGTGGAGGAAGGAGGAAGATAGGAGAAGACCTTTTACTGTACCTTTTACTAGTCCTAAAAAAGGAGTAGTATGGTTTTATCCTACGGCTGAGAAAGATTTGGCCCAGCAGGCCCATTTGTAGTTTTTGTTTAAGAAAATAGTAGCCTAGTAGCCCAAATTCCAGTGCAAAAAACGCTGTCAGGTTTTCAGCAACGAAGGAATCCTCCGCCCTCACTGCACGCCACCACGCCTCCTCTTCGCTGAGCTCTCGCGGCTGCCGCTGCACCCTCCAACCCTCTTCGAAGTCGCCGCGGTGCCTCGTCCTCGCTCAGCTATCGTCGCTGCCTGCCGCACGTTCTCCTCTCTCAGGTCTCACCAACGCTCGTTGCGCATCCTCCGCTCAGCTCTCGCCCCCGCCGCTGCGCGTCCTCCTCTCTCAGCTCTCTCTGCCGCCGCTGGTTTCCTGCTGGTAGTAGGAGGTCGCGGCTGTTCCAGTTACAGGTCGCAAGTGCTCGCCGGGCCTCCGACGGCCGCATCATCATCGAACTTCGTCGGTATGCATCTGCTCGTGTTTGTCTGTCAGTTCTACTCGTGTTTGTATGTCAGTTTAGAGTCACATTCAGTTAACGGGATACTAGTTTGCTCGTGTTGCTCTTGTTTGTCTGTCGGTTCTACTAGTGGCAGCTAACTGTGTTAAATCTTTTGTTGCTCAGGAGCAGTTTCGAGCTTTAAATGATAATGTTGAACCAGCGGATGCAAGTATCAAAGTTTCTTGCATGGAAACTTACGCTGAGAAGTGAGAGGGCAAAGTTAGCTTCCAATGGATATTGTGGCAAGAAGTGAACTTCGGCAGTTTATGATCTAATTCTTTGCACGCTCAAGTTTGCAAATGTGTGTCGGGATATTATGTTGTAAAACATCTAGCTCTTGCAGCATTCTTCAGCATAGTGTTAAAGGTTTAATTAAGTGTGTGCAACAGAACGCCTCTCAGTATTGCGGCACATATGAGTTCTTCCATCTTATAATATGTACATGTATCTCATGGAATAATTGTAAAATCAGAGATAGTACTCTGATCCAAAAGAGCACCGTGAGATATTGTTCACTCCTGCCTGGATATCTAATGAATTGTGTGCCCTCCGTATGGCCAAAATTGGGAAGCATGTAGATCTTCTATGCACTGTTGTCGGATAGGTCTATGGTTCACATAATCATTTGTCTTCTTAAAGTTTCAGACGCTTTTCAGTCGAGCTCCTCTGGTTTGTGGCTCAACCCGGTGCTTCTTTTTTTATGCTAGTGAACTTGAGATGAAGTTTTTGTTATTGGGAGTCCGAATTAGTTTGCATATTCAGTGGAAAATAATTGTATTACTAAGTGATGCCCGTGACATTGTAATTAAGCTCTTGTAAATTGTAATTGGCCTCAAAGATCAAATGTGCTATTCAAAATGAGTTCAACTATTTTTTTATCACAGTACAAAATGTTTCATATGAATGTATTATCATACTGCATATCCACTGATTTGGGATTATTCCTCGAGCTAGAAAACCGTAGTTCCCACATTTGCATTTCTCTTCCATATGTATCTTGTCTACTGATGTGTCATGAGAGTGCTTCTCCCTGTATGCAAACAATTCACTGATTTGGGATTAATCCTCAAGCTACATACACCAATAACATAAACCAGAAAACTGTAGTTTCCACATTTGCATTTCTGTTATATATGTATCTTGTCTACTGATGTGTCATGCGAGAGTGCTTCTTCATGTATGCAAACAGTTCTGAACCGACGAACATGTATGGCGCGCTGAAGACAACCTCTGAACAGCAGCTCAACAGTTACAAAACCAAAGTGTACACATCAAACGCAACTTCTAAGTTTTGCGGAAAATTAACATGACTGAGCAGGCATATCTATGAGAAGACTCGGTGTAATAGCTAGCAGGAAAGACAGGCGTTTTGGTGGACACGATATCTTCGTCGTTGAGGATCATGTCCACCCGGTGGGTGGTACTATTCTACAGACATCAAAGATTGAATCCAGAAAAATAGCTAAGCACGACTTGCAAATTTATAAGCTGCTTGTGCAAAAGGTCGCGATGACGGATGTCAGCACATGCGGCCGAGGACGACGTCTCCGACACCTCAGATGTCGCGGACGACGCGGCGGCCCTCTAGCTCTGCCCACCAGACGAGCTCCGAATCTCCGACGCCATCGATCCATTTCCGCTGCTTTCCCCCGGCTACTGACGGCCTTGCACGCCGCCTGCGGCGTCGGCGGCTCCTAGTACCCGGTGGCGAAGGGACGAGCGGGATGGTCGCTTCCAGGTCGACTACCGAAACGGGCGGCGACACGGAGGCGAAGACAACGAGCACATCTTCTTCTTCGCTAGAGGCATGGACGAGTTAGGGTTTCCGTTTCTACCAAATTGGAGAATTCCGGCAAGGATGAACTGCATCCGGGACAGCGTCTCATTAATTTGGTTTTGCCATGGACCAAAATCGTTCTATCTTCTTGGGCCAGAGCCCATCTACGTTCTCATCCAAAGGATGCACGGAAATAAACGGATGTGGTTAATTTGAGGGTACCATAAAAGACCGACCTCGAGAAGGACGCTGGCAACCCCCTCATGCTGGCACATAGAGATTTCGAAAAAACAGCATACAGCCGAAGTCCACCAGTGCACACAACCTACTCCTACCCGTATATACAGGTGGCCGACCTACTCAACGCCTCCCTATATTTTCTCAATATTACTAGTTTTGGTTGTATTTGTTAAGCGCATACATGATTACTAGTTTTACAAAACTCTCACTTCAGCTAGTGCCTCTACCCTGTGACGAAAAGGAGCGCGTGTCAATTCACCAACGCGTCCCCAGTGGAACTCATGTTCCTAATGGGGGAGCCTCCAAAGTCACAGTTCGGGACCACGCCATGAAAAACAAGATAAGATGGATGATCAAATATTGACTAGTCAAAATCTTAGAGGAACTTTATATAAATCTTAGAGGAGTCAGCCTTCCAGCCAAAGCAACTGAATTGTGACGCGAAATATTACTTTACAACTACAGGGGTGGATTCCTTGATGTAAGTGATGTGCAAATGATACGATGTAGTGTTTCAGACGGGCGAATGAACCCAAGCACATCAAGTCAAGTGGGGCCACCAGAAAGAAAAATCAGTTTGGTGAATTGCATCCTTCCCAGCTATTTAAGATTCCTGCTGAAGTCAGGGAGATCAATGACTTTGACTCTTGATATGTCGCTTGCTTCCTCCCTCTCTTTCGGTGTGTTGTATCCCCAGTTTACTGAAAATATGGCATCCGAAACATTCAGCTAGATGAACTAGTCTAACAAATCACACAGGTTGAATAATTACTAAAGACATGGCTTACCTAGGTAGAGGTTCCATTTTTCAAGTGCCGGCTCTTTGATCACATTCTTCAAAGTTGCAAGGCGGTCCTCAACAAAACTGGTAAGATGGAACATATAGAAAAAAAACTTTCAAATTTAAGGCAGTGAGCTACTTCAAGATAGGTTTTGTAAATTATTTAAGGGTGTGATATTAGGGACTTACTGAAGTGTCAAGCCTTGATGCTGAGGCATTTGCTGCAGTTGCTGAAGAACTTTTACCTTTGGACTGAAGCAAGAGGTACAGATTCAGAAATAAACTTCTTAATATGTGCAGAGGAGAAAATAAGAAGTGTACCAACCCAGTGCCAAGGCCGTATATCCTTTCAGACGGAATCTCTATTCCAGCCAATTCTTTCAGTAGTGCTTCAGCAAATCTGCCCTGAAAAGGCAAATAAAAGTTTATTACGTAGTGTCAGCTTCCTCTGCTGTGTGCACACAACAGGCAACCATGGAATACAAATGAAATGGGTAGACACAGGAGCCAACATTGGCATATTTCCCCCATAAGTTATTGAATGAAATATTTATTCCTGAATACAGTTGTTAGCATCATCTGTTGTTTGACGGACGGTATCTCAACATTGCAGAAGCTGACACCAAATGCATTTTAAATAGTCATAAAACATATCGCTCCGCTACATACTAGGAAGCCGAATATTCTAGTACAAGGGAGCAACATAGTAACACTATATCAATATGATGTTTGCCATTGCACCTTCCTCCAATTGGAGCTGTGAATTGACGTCATCACTAAGAAAGTGAGCCTACTTCACTTGGTTGGGTTCTCAGTGAATTTGCATTCCTATGTGCAGTCCAACTAAAAAGAATGTACATACTCATGATTTCACTAGAACTTATGATATATCACCCAACATCCGATATCAAATAAACCGAAGCAAATCTAATAAGAATGCAGTTTAGAATATTGATTGGTCATGAACATTTACTCAGAAAAGACAATTATAAGCATGACACAGAAGATAAAAATAAGCATATAAAGTTAGTGGGCAGATTTACAACTGAGGTACCTGTTTTGTAGTGACTATGTAAATTTCCGAACTTGAAAATTTCAATGCATCAGCTGTTCCGGGATAAAATCTGCAATTTTGCATAATTCTTGTTCAAAATGTGCAGTGTGATGTGGCCAGCGCCTTGCTCTCTCACAAGAGGTAATACCCCGACTGGACCTCCTTATCCTCTTTTGTTCCTCTCAATAAGCATTTCCCTGTCTTTAGCGCATGTTGATATGCTAGTTTTCCACTATCTGATATTATGTTCCTTTTCTAAGAAAAGCGAACAATTCTGTGCAACTCTTAACAAACTGACAAACATTTTCTTTTATTATTGGAATCAAAACATGAGTAAGTTCTACTATATTTGTCAAAAAAAAAATAGGGTTGAGAAGATAAAGACAGTTCTAAATAAAAAAATGCATGGTTTAAGCATCAATACGCTGGTGGAGACCTGAGTAACCCATGGTGCATTTAGCAAGCTATAACAAACATATGAATAATTTCTTCAATGACAGAATAGCTTCACTCGATATCGAAGAAACTATTCATATGAATGAAACTGTAAACAAAAAGGAGAGGGTGGCGAAATTAGCATATCATCTTATTCTTCACTACAGAATACAGTATAGCATATTTTATTCAGATTCCACAAGATATCTGGTGGTGCTTTCCTAAGCTATCTTTGTATGCTCATCGTATGAAAGCCAAGATAAAGTGCATAATACATCAGTGTGGTTAGATCCTGGAAGTGTGTCTAGAAAGTTTTGCATGTTCCTCTCAACTTACGACAGCCTCTTATAGCTCTAAATATAACTGGTTCTCCAAGATAAGTGTGTGCCTTCCAAGTTCCAACACTTCAAGTCAGAGAGTGTTATGTTAAATATATCTTACTTTCTCTGCAACTGTATTGGAAAATATATATACCAATTATTCTTTACAAAAGTCACCTGTTAGCACCTATCCAGCCTGGCAAATCATTTTCAATCCAGTCATCCCTTATGCAGCCAAACAGATCAACTAGAGAGTCCCTATCTTCTTTCCATTCATACATGATGGTCGGCTTCAGTTTTAACCAGTTCTCCAATATCTCTTGGACGCTAAGCCCATCTGAAACCTTGCACGTATAGCCTAGATATAAACATTATCAAGCTAGAACCATATGTTCCAGTATACCACCAAGAAAATTGCATGAATCCAATCAATAGCCGACTAGCGACATATTGTCAATTCTCTACAAATGGACTGGAGTATTAAGAAAAACTTACTGATGAATGTCGAGCAGAGGGTACCAGGATCTCAACAAGCAACCTAACAAGCAAGAGATTCTCATATCCTGTTTCCACCACCGGACGAAGCTGTAACAGTGGAAAATATTCTAGAGCAATATTGACGTGTGGTCATCAACTTATGAAGACGAATCTTATGGTCCTTATGAAACTATGTTGCATGACCATGGACATATATATATTCCATTCCAGCAATATTTTGAAAACAACACCACGTCTAGCAATCGCTCGCACGTATTTACCATATTGGGTACTAGGTAATTGACATGAATGTGTAAACACTGAGAGGTTGAAAAGCGACAGCTAGAAGGAGCATTTGTGCTAGAAGGAAAGTGCACAGCTAACTAGCTAAGGGGAAAGTTGTTACACAAGAAGTGATGTGCATTAGGTTTGCTAGGTCAAAACTGAAAGTTAATTCCTCTGCTATTAGCACTCAGTTTGTGCGGTTGCTGAAGTGTGCTGTGATGTGCTTATTTTAAAATCTGATGTTGAAAATATCCCTACAAGTAGCTGTTCAAACAAATACTAAAATAGGGGGAAACGGGTGAAACAAACACTAAAATATGCAAAAGTGCGTGGTGCAAACATGATCATGATAATCCACGACAATGCCAAAGACTCCCTCCGGTCCTTGTTACAAGATTTACTAGTTCTTTGGAAAGTCAGACTTGCAATCTTTAACCAAGATTTTAGAATGACGAATCTAATGATGCTGATTTGATATAGTAACTGCTAATATTATTTTCTAAAAAATTGGTCAGAGATCATCTCATTTGAATTTTCCAAAAACTAATACATCTTATAAGATAAGAAGGAAAGACTACATACTAACTAGCTGGAGAAGCAAGGCTGCAGCTAGCCATCCTCGACTGAAAGGTACTATGAGAGCCCATCAAATTTGGAACATGTTCCAAGAAACATGAAACATAGAGACACACTGCAAGCTCTTCATCTGGCATTGCACGCACCTCTAGCAATGGGCAAGGAGATGGCAATGATGAAAATAAGAATTTGAGGAGGAGGAAATCTCATGCTAGCGTCTCGCTTGTACTGAACAAAACAGCATCAGACTGGTTTGCACTCTTCAAAAAAAATATTCTTATTTGATTGTTTAATGACGTAAAGAAATATAGTTGCTTCTAGGATGCAAGTAGTTGTTTGACTAAGCAATTCAGTTGGTATATATATGGTGACAAAAAAGAAAGGAGAAAGATTATTGGAAGGCACCAAAGACTACACCAAAAAGTTACCACCCGGACAAACAAAAATAAGCTCAAACTGCAAGGACCATTGGGGCAAGACGAAAAAGGTCAGACGTTTTCATGGTATTTATTGCAGGCTTAAAGATATGCACATTCTATGCCCATCAATCAGCCGAGGTGTCATAATCCTGAGCCTAAGAGGCGATGCTAATCCAAAGGCAAGAACAACAACATACTAGCCGAATGTCGGGATTGTTTTGCTTGGCGCCCATGGATAGCACTGCCTTAGACATGGTTGCTAGATGCTCCAGCCATATAAAAAACTATCGCATGCCCGATATACTTATTCAGACGCAAACTGCAAAGATGATTTTGGGTGTGTGGGAACCAAATGTGCTTACAGTGTGCATTTGTTCCACGATCCACCCTTCCATGGTGGCGTCAACATGCTCAAACACCCAAGGCCATCGGACCTTTGCAGCCTGACAAACGAAAGCAGAAAATCAAACACAAAGTTAGATATAAGTGCAAACAAACACTAAAAAGATAGAAATAAGAATAGGACAAGTCGACCAACTAGCCATTGTCCACAGTACCAATTACGCAAGCATCAGCCTTAACGAAATTCATGCCAAAAGAGACAAAATTAGTAAGACATAAGTTCTTGTGCTACAAGCTTTTGTGGAGCTACTGGCTACCATGGTTTCGGTTGCTGTCGTGCTCTCACTGCATAGCCGGAACTTGTCACTACAGAGTACGTGATTTGGCAGAATTAAGATGTAGAACCCTACAAAGTTCAACTGCAAGTTGCATCCACACATTGAGAACAGGAAAAGAGAGTCAAATCCAGTCATGAATAGTAACCAAATGTACCATTCACAGCTGAATTTTGAAATTAGTGCTACCCACAGCTGGATTTATTTTCTTTCATGAACTCAATTTGAAGTTGAAAACTTTACATTTTGATAGATACTTCTTCTACCAATTAAACAATCCACTCAGATTTAAGAAAAAATCAATGCCCGGATTTCTGCCACTATGTTGCCGCAGGTGACCATGGCGCATTGGCGCGTACCCATAGGTAAGGATGCGAAAACAGGACCCGTTTACCCCACTTTTTCTCCATTTTGTGAATGTGTAGTATAAATTTTTTGTCCAAAACTTTTTACTACACATGCATAAAATGGGAAAAAGTTGAGACAAATGGGTCCCGTTTTCGCATCCCTACCCCCTCCAAAATTAGACCATGTTGTTGGAATAATCCTGTGCATTCTAGAAATATCTACCAAGTACTAGTATTCTTTTGACTACAGTAGCTTAGTAGCTAAGCCAGTAGCTAGTAGTAGTATCTAGAATACACATGTGATATAATCTGGTAGAAGACACTAGAAGCTAGTAGTAGATATTTTCCTACCTAGGTCGGTTGTAAAGTCTTATAAATAGGACATGCACCCAAAGGTGTGGAGAAGCTTGTAAGTCAAGATGTAGCCTCAAGCATATGTATGATATATAGAGCATATATGTGGTCTGTCATATATGCATATTTGTTAGTGTGTGTGAAGCACAACCATATCGCTTGTAAACTGAAGCATTCAAGCTTACAACAATTGGTATCAGAGCCGCAAGGTTCAGGGCCGTGGCGTGCGGAGGCTACGGAGGCGCTGCGTGGTGGCGCAGCGGCTTCAGTGGCGCGGCATGGCGGCAGCATAGAGGAGCTGCGCGGCCACGGAGAACGTAGCGGCGCCATGCGACGGCCATGGAAGCAGCGACCGGCGTGTGTGTGCGCTCCGGTTGTTCCGTGTGTCACCGCTGGAGAAGAAGCTCGGCGTGTGTCACCGAGGAAGAAGACCGCGTCCTGGGCACGCAGGGCCGGCCATGTTGACTGCATCAGCGCGCGATCATGGCAACGAGCTGGGGCGTGTGGATCCCGGGACGATCGAGGAGGGGAAGACCAGATCGAGCTGCTTGAGACGGCCGTGTTGCCTGAGTCAATGCGCGGCATGTGCGTGAGCTGAGGGCGTGCCGATCGTGTCACATCGGAAGCGTCATGGGTGCGGACGTTGATGTATGTGCTGACGTATGTGCGAGCCACGGCTATAAATCCCCAACCTCGTAACTCCATTGAAGCACCACGAGGTTGAGCTCGAGTGGAAGTGGCGACCGGCGTATGTAAGCGCCAGGTTGTGTTCATGGCGGTGGCGACCGCCGTACGTGAGCGCCAGGTTGTGTCCGTGGCAGTGGCGACCGGCATATGTGAGCGCCAGGTTGTGTCTGTGGCGGTGTGGTGACCGGCGTATGTGAGTGCCAGGTTGTGTACGTAGCGGTGGCGACCGGCGTATGTGAGTGGCAGGTTGTGCCCGTGGCGACCGGCGTATGTGAGTGGCAGGTTGTGCCCGTGGCGACCGGCATATGTGAGTGGCAGTTTGTGCCCGTGGCGGCCGGCGTATGTGACCGCCAGGTTGTGTCCGTAGCGGTGGCGACCGGCGTATGTGAGCGCCAAGTTGTGTCTGCGGCGGTGGCGACTGGCGTGTGTGCGCCAGGTCAAGTCTGCGGCCGCTAGGCTTCACAAGTGAACGCATCAGGATTAGGTATTAGGGGGTGATTGTTGGAATAATCCTGTGCATTCTAGAAATATCTACCAAGTACTAGTATTCTTTTGACTACAGTGGCTTAGTAGCTAAGCCAGTAACTAGTAGTAGTCTCTAGAATACACATGTGATGTAATCTGGTAGAAGACACTAGAAGCTAGTAGTAGATATTTTCCTACCTAGGTCGGTTGTAAAGTCTTATAAAGAGGACATGCACCCAAAGGTGTGGAGAAGCTTGTAAGTCAAGATGTAGCCTCAAGCATATGTATGATATATAGAGCATATATGTGGTCTGTCATATATGCATATTTGTTAGTGTGTGTGAAGCACAACCATATTAGAAGGGAGCTAAGCGATTTAGCTTACAACACATGGCACCCACTCCAAAATTTCAAATCAACTAACACATGTTATTAACAGTTTAAAGTATATTTTGGAACCATGTAATATTGAATCACAATCATATTAAGACAAAAACACACTATTTATAGTGTAATATTCACAATGTTTTCCCGCTTCAAAAAATATTCACAATTTTTAACCAAAATATTGAAGTTATGTCATTCATCCATTGTAGTGTAAATTTTGGCACCCGCAACGCAGGCACAGTTTGTAGGCGCTTGGCTATCAGGCTATGCCGTCCTGCCCACAGCAGCATGCGATACGCAGATGGCGGATCCGGTGCGCGGCAGACTGAATGGTCTTGTAACTCATTTGTAGAACTAACTAAATCGTGTTTTCGGGAGCGATCAGGGCTCTGATTTTGTGTCCCTATTTCTCCTTATCAGACACTAGAAGAGAACTGCGATCCGCTGGTTAGCTTGCTCGTCAAACTTGGTTTGCACGGATCCAGTTCGTTTGGAGATAGCTAGAAGAACAACAGGGAGAAGCAAACCAAACCAAGAAGGGGAATGGAGGAGACCTTAACGGCGGAGAGGGAGCTCTCCCCACAGCTGTCGCAGAGGACGCCGTCGAAGTCGAACGCGTAGAGGTGGCCGCCCATCGCGCAGCGCGCCGGCCGGTCTTCGCTCTGCTCCTCGGCTCGAGCAAATGGGATGGAGTTCAACGATGTTTGTCTTGGATCAGGGAAACTGACAAGGCGAGCTCTCCGCTCCGCACAATCTCCTCTCCGATGCTATGCTAGGCCTAGGCTGCCGGCCGATCCGAGGGAGTTAAGCCCCCCTCCCAACCGTCCGATTAAGGTAAAAAGTATGATCTAGGCCGTCTGTCCATGGCACGCATTTCCCCATCTGAGTAGGCATATCACGTTGTATACTTACTGTTGTAAACTTATTGCAGATGGGCGAAGAGAAATGAGAGAAAATGCACGTCTCATGAATTGAGTTTGAATTCTAAACTTTTGCTATGGTAGATAACAAGATAAATCTTTAAAACTACATGTGTAGTAAGATATATTGATCTAGTAGATGTTTGGCTATAATCTATGTTAATGTACCAACCGACAAAAAAGACAGTTAATTATGCTCTTAGTTTGATTGGATAGTACCACCAACCCTATCCCCTCGCGTCGCTCCCCTGACGGCGCCAGGGGCGACGATCTCCACCAGCGCGAGCGCCCCTCCCCCTGGCCTTCCTTGCCGCTGCTGCCGCTGGCGTCCGCTGCGGCGGTGGCAGCACCCCCGGCGCCAAAGGTGGTCGAGGGCTTTCCCCTTTCTCGCATGGTGGTGGCAGGCTCGTGGGGGTGACGGCGGTCGGGGTCGGGGAGGTCGAGTCGGCGGACTCGGGTCTGGGCTGCCATGGCGTCCTCTACCGGTCGCGGTGGCGCGAGGTGGAGCTACGATGGCGTGGCGGGACGGGAGCGCGCATGGTGCGCTCGCGGCGACGGGCTTGATCTGGCCCGGGATGGGCCACGAGCTCGAGCGCGTGGTTGGTCGCCGTCAAGGCGTCGGCTTGCTCCTGGTGGTCGGCGTGGGCTGCGGGCATGGTCCTCCTGCTCGTGGTGGGCGGCTGTCCTACCCGATCTTCTTCTTGGCTCGGGTAGGCCGGTGGTGATGATATGAACATCGGCACTTCTTGTAGTTGCGTCGGGAGCTTAGGCGCAGCGGTGTGTGGGGGTTGGGCTCGGCTGCTTTGTCCGGCGGTTTCGACGGAGGACATCGTGACATCTCCGCGGCGGTCGACGGACGAGCCATGGTGGGCTCCATCTTGGCGTGGTGCCAGGAAGCCGGGGCGGCGGCCCCTGATGGTGGTCTCTGTTATCACGGCGATCAAGGAGGTGGCTCGGCGTGAAGCGTTCCTGGGCCCCGAGGCCTAGGTTCGATGTGGCCTCACACTATCGGGCCCGTGGGGCTGATGGTCTGTGCACGGGTCTGGATGGTGGTCTCGCCGGTTTCAATTGAGCGGTTTGCGGGGTTTGCGAAACATCACTAGGTGAAAGCTCTGCCCTGGTTGTCGGCTTGGGCCGGCAATGGCGACGTCCTTGGGTGATGCATCTTTCTTGAAGGCATCGTAGAGGTGGTATTATTGCTTCTCCGCGCTGGGTTCTCTGGGGGAAACCCTAGATCCTACACGAGATCATGTGAGGGTGGCGCTTCTGCGTCGCTTGCCTCTTGGGGCCTCATCTTGGATGATCCATCGGCCAGGGGGACTTGTGTTGCTAGTTGGTGGTCGGCGGTAGCGAGATTTTATCTTCGGCTAGGTGGTGCGCGGCCCTGGAGCCGGCGAGGATGTCGGAGCGGCAGCTCCGGATTTCGTCATGCGTTGAAGTCGCCTCCGCCGTGGTTATGTCGATTGTGGTTCCTAGGGCAACAAGATCGTCGACTCGTTTCAGGGCCGTGGCCTTGGGGCCGGTGTGGATGTCAGAGCGGTGGCTCCAGGTTTTTTCTCTTTGCATTGAGATCGCATCCACCGTGTTGGTGTCGGTCATGGTTTGCTAGGGTAACATGGTCGTCGGCTAGTTTTATGGAGCGTGGTCTTGGGGCCAGCGTGGTGTGTTGTGTTGTATGGTTTTTGGACAGTTTCCTTTATAAACCATCTAACTTATTCTTCTTCTTTATTAATATAAAGGCAGAGCTTTTATTTTAAAAAAAGTGAATCTCAGTTTCCTCGATAGTTCAGATATCTTTATATCTCTATCGATCGCCGGTCCAAGTAGTTCAGATATTTCGACATACAGATCCAACATGTTTCTGGAACCTTGTAACGGTGTGTCACCTCCTTTGTCGGTAGATCTTGGCAATTTGACAAAGATTTACTCCATGGTGGACGAACAAACTTTTATAGCTTTAAGTGGCATGATAAAATCTTCATGCTACATGTAATGACTCAAGAACAATAGTCGCTGACAATGTCAAGACACTAGCAAGAGTACAACAAGAGAGAACTAGTAAGATAAGTGGTGAGAGAGAACCACCTTCATGTGAATGAGAGCTGGAGGCCAAATATGAGTGCAAAATGAAGAGACACCTATAGTATAGTTTTACCGGACACCAAACGTGCGATGTTCAAGTGAGTGAAAACACTTCCACTCTCCACCTTGTGCTTTTGAGTAAAGGAGAGGTAACTGGAACTAACAACTTAGCCAATATTTTTCCGTCTTTGATTTCTATTTTGCAAGAATTTGTGACATCGATAACCACATTGATCTCATACCAAGTGCACATCGGCTCTTCACAATAGTGCTCCTTAGACCATCTCTAGCAGCGTGCTCAAAGTCACACCCTTAAATAATTTTTAAGATTCAACTTTTGCGCGAATTCTACGAGCTACTTTTCTGGCAGCTTTGCTCTCTTTCTGAAAAACAGACACCTTTATACGACGATAGGAAGAGCACAATGCACGCTTTCTACGATTAACACATAGCAGAAACCTTAAACTGGATCTGTAAAAGATCAAATTTGGACGCGAACGATTTTGCTTTCTTCTGCACGGAAGAGTTCACCACCAAATCGAACATCGCCGCCCTACTCTACTACCAAAATTTGGCTCACCGGAGCCTCTGGTTCGGCGGCGACGAGATTCAGTACTCGTCGCGGCGGTGCTATGCTTTCTTCTCCTTCCGTAGCAGGACGAGTGAGAGGATGCAGCCCACCATCTCGACGGGGATCGTGTCGAGAAGGTCGAGGGCGTCCATTTGAAGAAGATCGAGCGTCCGCTCGAGCATGTCGAGGCACGCGGCCGTCTCCGCCTAGGTCTCCGTCTCGCGGCGGACCTTCATCTGCCGCCCGAGGCGCGCGGCGGCGGCCTTCGAGCTCTCCAGAATGTCGTGGCGCACCCTCTCGCGGTCGAACTCCTCCACCTCCCGGCGGTAGCACGACCACGGGACCTCCTTCGCCTGTTGCTCGAACTTCTTCATCAGTCGCTTGCGACCGGCGTCGGCGCGGACGAGAATCTTTCTCCTCGCGGCGGAGAAGTCCCCGAATCGGCCGCTGTGACCTGATGCACACGGTGGGTGTGTTGTTGGGAGACCCCAAGAGGAAGGTATGAAGTAGTGCAGCAGCAAATTTCACTCAGTTATGAAACCAAGATTATCAAACCAGTAGGAGATGAATGATTCCTTCGAGATTGTTGGTGGAGACGTTGTCACGGCGCAACACCAGCGTCAGCAAAGAACGTGGAGTCTGCACACAAACAAGCAAGATACTTTTCCTCAACTTAACAGTGAGGTTGTCAATCTCACCGGCTTGCTGTAACAAATGATTAAACGTATGTGTGGAATAAAGATCTATGTTTGCAGAAAGCAACCGGTTTACAGTTGTGGTTTTATCAGATTAATGAGAAGGACCGGGGTCCACAGTTCACTAGTGGTGTCTCTCCATAAATAATAATAACATTCATCCATGCGTGGTAAACAAATTATAGCTAGGCAATTGACAAAATAATGATAAGCAACCCAATGCATATACTAATGATATGGTGTCTAGTGTGAGATTCATTTGGGCATTACAACAATATACATAGACCGTTCCAACCACATCTATGACTAATAATCCACCTTCCGGTTAGCGTTCGCACCCCTTTCAGTATTAAATTGCATGCAACAGATTATCGCCTTAAGCACTGTGTGTAAAGTAAGTAAGTAACATCATCCTTAGACAAATTA
The DNA here is from genome assembly GCA_026929855.1 of Poa annua. Classification (NCBI taxonomy): domain Eukaryota; kingdom Viridiplantae; phylum Streptophyta; class Magnoliopsida; order Poales; family Poaceae; genus Poa; species Poa annua. Next base: position 103,511,677 of record CM049426.1, read on the forward strand.
CTACTGTTTTATCCCTAGTAGCAACCGTACATCTTCAACCTTAGAGCTTTATGTAACTGCCCCAGATTTAATAGAGACATGAACCTACTATCGAGCATAAATACCCCCTCTTGGAGTTACGAGCATCTACTTGGTCAAAGCACACACAAGTAATGGGGAGCATGCAAGATTATTAAATAGCACACACATGATATATTATGAAGCAATAACTTTAGTACTCAATATTCATCGGATCCCAACAAACACAACATGGACAATTACATAAAGATGATATTGATCATGATAGGCAGCTCACAAGATCTAAACATTATAGCACAAGAGGAGAAGACAACCATCTAGCTATTGTTATGGACCCGTAGTCCAAGGGTAGACTACTCACAGTCAGTCCGGAGGCGGTCATGGCGACCTAGAAGCCTCCGGGGACGATTCCCCCTCCAGACAGGGTGCCGGGGAGGAGTTCTGATCTCTCCCGAAGTGGTGGCGGCGACGACGGTGGCTCGGGACCCGTGGAGGAAAAAGTGATTAACCTTCCGGAGTTTTTAGGTCAAGGGGGTTTATATGGGCAAAAGACCTAGGTCGGTGGGCGCCCGAGGCCGCCACACCACCTCCCGGCGCGGCCAGCATGGGGCCCGCGCCACGAGGCGGTGTGGGCCCCTCGGGGTCCGTCTTCGTCTCGTCTTCGGTTCCTCTGGACGCAGATATTCCAAAAATTAATACTGGTTGGCTCGTTTCCAATTTGGCGGATATTTCCTTCAGAGCTTTTCTGAAACCAAAAACAGCAGAAAACAGGGAACTGACACATTGGCATCTTGTTAATAGGTTAGTCCCAGAAAATGCATATAAAACATGTAATAACATGATATAACATAGAATGGAACACAAGAAATAATGGATACGTTGGAGACGTATCAACATCCCCAAGCTTAGTTCTACTCGTCCCTAGTTGGCAAGAACGATAAAAGAAGAATAATTTCTGAAGTGACATGCTTAACACAATCTTGATCATGTAATAATGTAAGGCATGTAAACTAAGATCAAATGAATAAGGGTTGTAGTTTATATTGATATCAAATGAGTAATGAACACACAAGTAGGTGAAGCAAGCAAAGTTTTCAATGATATAGTACTAGATAGCAATCAACTGTGCAAAGTAGATATTAAAGATGATTTAAGCTTCTAGCACAACAATATAATCATCTAATGCTTCCACAAACATGACAATTTTATGAAAGGATCAAGTAAAGTAATAGCAATATGCACGTAGATGATCAATATATTATTTGTTCAAAAGAAGCAAGCAAGCGTTCAACGTTGGTTCCTGGCACCAGGATGTTATGGCTAAGAGAATGTTAACGGAGGTTTGGAAGGCCAACGGAAGAAGGGCTCACAAAGCTATAGATGATCATTAGACAAGAGAAAGTCATACAATCGAAGCTATGCAAGGAGTAGTGATTGTCATACAACGGATGCACATGGAGCTATAAGTATATGAAACTCTCCAATGGAACTAGTGGGGGTGCATCCAACTTGCTTGCTCACGAAGACCTAGAGCACGTTTGAGGAGGCTCATCATTGGAATATACAAGCCAAGTTCTATAGTGTGAAGTTCCCCACATAGTTATGCAACTAAGACATGAAAACTCTCTCATATGGAGTAAAGGTGCTAAACATGAGCACAAATGATGATCATAAATGATATGGTGCTATAACATGAGCACAAGTGATGACTATAAATGATATGGTGATGTAACATAAGCACAAGTGTGCGATAAAGAATAGTAATGCTGCCCCCTTTTTTATTTCTTTCTTTCTTTTTCTTTTTTTCTATTTTTTCTTTTTCTGTTTCTCTTTTCGATGGCCTCCATGGCTCTTTTCACTTTTTAGGGGCAAACATCCTAATATGATATATGATATATGAAAACACACTAATGATGATAAAACAACATACTGATGATACAAGTAACTAATATGAATGTGCCATAAGAATACATATGACAACAGTACCTCTGTCAGTGTAGCAGGTTATGCAGTGATCTAGCGTAACATGGGTAAAACCACACATCGGCTTTATAGAAACACGCAAAGCAATAAACAAGTAATGAATGACAACAAGTCATGTAATGCAAGATGGATGTTGCATGGCAATATATCTCAGAACAACTATGGAAATGTTGTAATAGGTAGGTATGGTGGCTGTTTTGAGGAAGATATTTGGCTTATGTGTAGGAGAACAAGATGAAGATCTCCCACGAGTTTGAATGTACCCGCGAAAAATGCACAACCTCTGAATGTGAGAAAGGGCAAAGCAAAGTACCGAAGAGGCTAGCAATATGGTGGTGGAAGTGCCATGAAAACTGCAGTTTTAGAACTCACAAGTAAAAAGATTCCAAATAAAAATATGATCATGCAAGGCATAATGAAAATTACTCCTAGGGGTGCTCTGGAAAATGAAAAAGTCACTGTTGGGGACCCGATCGTAGCGCATAACATAAAATCATTACGGTTGCCTTAGGCAAAAAGAAGTCATATACCATTACGCAATCAACTGAAAATTTAAGTGTGGCACAGTTTTCAAGTTTCTCTAGACCAACCATTTAATCATTTCACTTTACTAGACCATCATGTTTACCATTAAGCAAATTAATATCTCAAAACAACATCAATTATTCAAGTGACACAATTTAATAATCTACAAGATTAATGTATCATTTGAATTATACCATCTACCACATTTAGCATTTTTTGTTCTCAACCAAACACCAATCAACTTTTTAAAGATAAACTCTACAAGTAATTAAACAATGAGATATGCGAGTATAACATAACAATGCTAACCTCTCTAACAAGAGATGCATGAAAAACAAGAGCTAGAGAGCAAACGATAACAAAAGACGAATACTCAACGAATATAAGTGAAGAATACGAGTATTCATATGAAAAAGCGGAGCGTGTCTCTCTACCACACAAAAGAATGCTAGGATCCATATTTATTCATAGAATGAAAATAACAAAAACAAAAACAAACAAACGCTTCAAGATAAGCACATAAGATGCGACGGAATTAAAATATAGTTTCACTAGAAAGGACCTAATAGTTTGTCGATGAAGAAGGGGGTGCCTTGGGCATCCCCAAGCTTTGACGCTTGAGTCTTCTTGAATTATTGGGGTGAACCACCGGGGCATCCCCAAGCTTTGTCTTTACTATCCTCTTGATCACATTGTATCATCCTCTTCTCTTGATCCTTGAAAACTTTCTCCACACCAAACTTAGAGTAACTTCTATAGAGTGTTAGTGCACAAAAAAATTATGATATTCTGTAGGAACACAATTGCTACCATTGCTACTGGACATTAGCTACAGCTGCTTGCCTCTTGAAAGGATAAAAAGATGCTATCAAAATAGCAAAAGAGGCATTGCAAAAGAAAATGGCAGAATCTGTCAAAAACAGAACAGTCCGTAAAGACGAATTTTTTCGAGGCACTTAACTTGCTCAGATCAGAAAACTCAAAACTAATGAAAGTTGAGTATACATATGTGTATTATGTAGAAAAAAGGACAGATGTTTCTGACGTTCCAGTGAATTGATATAATGTTTACAGTGGACAACCGAAATCTGTTTCAGCACAGGAATTGAATTTTAACATCAACTTATAAATAGAGCCTTAACTTGACACAACATTGCAATAAAAATAAGATATACAGGAATTTCTATAGAGGTTGTACAAGTCCTTGACACAAGCAAAATAAATTAAAATGACAGAAAATAAAAGTGGGTTGTCTCCCATAAACGCTTTTGTTTAACGCCTTTGAGCTAGGCACAAAGTGAAACTCAAATATTATCAAGATCAAAAATAGAAACCCTCTCAACTATGTATTGTATTTTATCTATATAAGGTTCAGAGTTTCCTCTTTCATTCCTTTTAGGCTTACTACTTTCATCAAATGGATTTTTAGAGATAATCCAATCAAAATTTTGTTCCTAAGCTTCATGCATAGCTACAAGTTTAACGGGTATCGCAACTTTCATTTCCACCCCTTTTATAGGTTTGGTTTTCACTAGTTTTTACAGTGCATTAATAACATCTAAACATGAGCCAAGCATATATAAAAAACTTTCCTAGCTTCTATGGCAACATCACCAAATTCTTTAAGCAAGGTTTCCATGATAAAATCCTTCTTTTCAGCATTTTAACATTGTGAAGATCAAGAAACATTTGTTGCATTATGGGATGAAGGTTAACAAAGCTAGTTTCTAGCATGTGAACTAAGGAAGTTGCAGCAATTTCATAGTTTGGGGCAAGTTCTGCTATGGGTTTCTCCTCAATATCACTATTCTTACTAATATGATTAAAAAACTCCCCGATATTTTATTTTCCAATTATAGAACCACTACCTACTGAAGATCCTCAAAAGTGTACTTAGGAAGCAACATTATAATTAAAAAACCGAAATAACAAAAACAGAAAAAATATTATTAAACCGAAATAAGAAAAACAACAAAACTGAAAATAAAAGACAAAACCGAAATAAGAAAAGTAATGCAAGTAACTATTTTTTTTGTATTTTTGATATTAAGCAAACAAAACAGTAATAAAAATAAACTAAGCAAGACATAACAAAATAAAAAGATTGGAAGTAAGAAAATTCCCCTCGTAGTGAATCTTCAAATCCCCGACAACGCGCCAGAAAAGAGCTTGATGCACACGGTGAGTGTGTTGTTGCGAGACCCCAAAAGGAAGGTATGAAGTAATGCAGCAAATTTCCCTCAGTTATGAAACCAAGGTTATCGAACCAGTAGGAGATGAATGATTCCTTCGAGGTTGTTGGTGGAGACGTTGGCACGGTGCAACACCAGCGTCAGCAACAAACGTGAAGCCTGCACACAAACAATCAAGATACTTTGCCCCACCTTAACAGTGAGGTTGTCAATCTCACCAGCTTGCTGTAACAAATGATTAAACGTATGTGTGGAAGAAAGATTTATGTTTCCAGAAAGTAACAAGTTTGCAGTTGTGGTTTTATCAGATTAATGAGAAGGACCGGGGTCCATAGTTCACTGGTGGTGTCTCTCCATAAATAATAATAACATTCATCCATGCATGGTAAACAAATTACAGTTAGGCAATTGACAGAATAATGATAAGCAACCCAATGCATATACTAATGATATGGTGTCTAGTGTGAGATTCATTCGGGCATTACAATAATATACATAGACCGTTCCAACCGCATCTATGACTAATAATCCACCTTCCGGTTAGCATCCGCACCCCTTTCAGTATTAAGTTGCATGCAACAGATTATCGCCTTAAGCACTGAGTAACATCATCCGTAGACAAAGTACTACTGTTTTATCCCTAGTAGCAACAGTACATCTACAACCTTAGAGCTTCCTGTCACTGTCCCAGATTTAATAGAGTCATGAACCTACTATCGAGTATAAATACCCCCTCTTGGAGTTACGAGCATCTACTTGGCCAAAGCATACACAAGTAACAGAGAGCATGCAAGATCATTAAATAGCACACACATGATATATTATGAAGCAATAACTTTAGTACTCAATATTCATCGGATCCCAGCAAACAAAACATGGAGAATTACATAAAGATGATCTTGATCATGATAGGCAGCTCACAAGATCTAAACATGATAGCACAAGTGAAAGTGCATTCCTTGCACTCCCATATTTTGGTGACTAATGACAACACAAAAGGTGTTCTAATGTTTGTGATGAAGTATGCAGGTTCTAGTACAGGTCGGTTGATAAGAGTGAATATTGAAATTGCCTAATTTTCAGTACTGCATCACTTGATCTTTCATCAGGAAATCATTCAGGAGATTTCCGGAACTCGGAGATTTCTGGTCCCCAGTCCGGAGATCTCCGAACTAATCAAAAATTCCACTAAGTCAAGAACTCCAGTGCGCACTGACTACATTTCGTTTTAACCGGAAAAGCTCCAGGAGATTTCCGGTGCTCGGAGATTTCCGAGTCCCAGTCCGGAGATCTCCGGGTGACAGAAGAATTTCACCAAGTCAGGAACTCAGATGCGCACTGACTCCAATTCGAGTTTAGCCAGAAATGGTCTAGGAGATTTCCGGCGCTCGGAGATTTCCGAGCCCCAGTCCGGAGATCTCCGAGTGGCAGAAGATTTTCTACCAAGTCAAGAAGACCAATCAGTACTGACCTCGAGCTCCACTCAGCCGTAAATACTGCAGGAGATTTCCGGAGACAGGAGATCTCCGGACCTCAAGCCGGAGATCTCCGAGCTGGCGGCTTTACAACGGGCAGAATTTGGGGAGGGGTATAAATACCCCTCCACTTACCTCCGGCAGTTTAAGCTTCTCGTTTTCTCTCTCCTCCATTGGTGCAGAAGCTTGTTTATTCCGGATCTCCCAATCTAGCCACTCAAATCTTTTTATACTTGGGGATCTGAGGGAGAAGCCACCGATCTACAACTCCAACGAAGCGTTTTGATTTCCCCCTCTATATCTTGAGGGGCAACGGATTTAGGGTTCCTTTGTGGATAGCTAGGTTCAATATTGTGTGTTTTGATCCTTTGTGGATTCTTTGTGGAAGAGACCTGTTGTGGTCGTTGTGAGAGCCCCCAATTCAGTTGTGGGTGTGTGCCTCACGAATTTGTACGGGACCTTCTCCGCCCTTAAAGGAGTCCTTAGTGGAAACGTGGATTCGCACCTTTGTGGTCGAATTCACAGGAGAATAGGGTGAGACCTTTGTGGCGTTGAGCAAACCTTTGTGGTAGCTCACACCCCTCCAACGAGACGTACACCTATGTGGTCGAACTCAGGATAAAATCGTCGTCTTCGAGTTCCTACGGTTATCTTGTTCCACTCTCCTTTACCGCATCTTCAATTCATGTACTCGCTTAGTTTCTTTGTTGTCTATCACTTGTATCACCTAGTTGCACATATAGACAACTTACTTTCCGCTAGCGTAAAACTGAAAAAGACAGAAAAATTGGTCACCACCTATTCACCCCCCCCTCTAGGTGGTCAACTGTCGTTCAATTGGTATCAGAGCGAGGTTTTCTCTTACAAGGTTCACCGCTGGAGACCAACCTTGGACAATGCAAGTTGACCCGAAAGAGGTTACCGAAGCGGATGTCGCGACTTTGGCGGCAATGCAAGAGAAAGGTGCCACTATGGCCGATATCAACTCTTTGGAAACAAAGTTGACATCGTCCATACAAACCTAGTTCAAGAAGTTTCATGATATGCTTGAGTCTCTCAAGACATCTAAGGAAATCTCTCTTGCATTGCCCTCAAAGCCTCCGGTGCTTCCGGGCTTACTCACGATGTGGACCCCGAATTGATAAAGGGAAAGCAATTGCCTTTGGATGGGAAGGGCGATGCTAGTAGTTCCTCAAACCATCAAAACACTCCATCTTCCCAAGATGAAGTGCCTGAAGGCTACAACGCCACTCCTCCCCCATCCCAATACCATACCCCCGATCCCATTATTCCTCATCCGCAAGTTTCTCATAGGGGTGATCCCCCATTGCTTAAAGATTATACATTCTCTCAATGGCAATATGTGATGAAGTCTCATGTGTGCAGCTCTTCAATCGAGTTGTGGCGCATCATTCAAGTTGGATACAAGCCGCATGATCCGACCAACTTAACAAGAAGAGAAGTGGTGGAGGCTCAACTTGATGCCACCGCTCTCTACATGATCCAAAAGGCGGTTGGGAACAAGGACATGTCTCTCATCCAACACCTCACCACCGCCAAGGATACATGGGATGCTCTATCCGAGTTGTTCGTTGGAAATGATAGCATGAGGAGGAGCCGCTATTACTCTTTGAGCAATGAAACCGAGGGCTTCTTCAAGCTTGATGGTGAAGACCATGAGATGATGTATATAAGATTGGTGACCATAGCCACAAGCTTTCGAGAAGTTGGTGCATCTCATATTGATGATGCATGGATCAAGAGGAAGTAAGTGAGCTCTATGATGTCATGTGAGCCAACCGACGTCAAGAGTCTTCAAGGAAGACACAACTACCATCTCATGACGTCTAATGAGGTTATGCAAGGGATGGCCGCATACAAGGTGGCCACGAAGAATGCTTAAGACGCAAGGGCAAGGGATCTTGGAATGCAAAGAGGCACAACCAACCTTGCCTTGAAGGCTACCGTTGAGGAAGACAACGATGATGATCTTGGAAGCTTTGCCACCATGTCCGAGTAAGCACTCAAGATTGTTTACAATGATCATCTCCCTCTTGCGGCTCGCACATTTTGGAACAACCCTTCAAGAGGCAAGATGCGAGTTGACAAGAGTCTACCTCAAGCCGATAGGGTCTCACCCTCCAAGTCAAGGACATGTTACAATTGTCAAGACAAGTTCCATTTCGTCGCCGATTGCCCTTATGAGAAAAGAGAAGAGCATGGTGGACGTCCAGTGCTCAAGGACAAAACCAAGATGCCTCCCAAGAAGGCCTATGGAAATAAGAGGCCTCTTCACAAGAAGCCTCGCATCGTGTTGTTGACTCAAGAGGAGTACCCCACCGATGATGAAGAGTCGGAGGAAGAAACGCCAAATGAAGTGGCGGCTCTGTCCAACACATCAACACCTACCGCTCCTTCATCAACGACAAGAACTCCCTCATCAACGACAAGAACTACTTCAACTACGAAAAGCTCTTCATCATCTCTATTCACGTCGCCAAATGAGAACTCCATCACCAAGATCTCAAGATGTCTTATGGCCAAGGCATCGGAGGTACCTTCATCCTCTTCCTCTCTCATGAATGAGCTTGATGATGCCTCTAGCCTTCAAATCAAGCAAGAGCTTGTGGCCTTCGATTATATTATCACTAACTTGCAAGGTGATAGCAAGAAACATGTTGGTGCCCTCATGGCTCGTATTGGTGAGCTAGAGCATCTCAATGAAGAGAAGGGTAAGATTGAAAGAGAAGACGATATTTCTCTATCTTATTTTAAGTCCTTGAGGAGGTTGAAGAGTCTCATGCACGTCTTGAGGAGCAACTTGAAACTATTGAGGAAACTCATAACTCCTCACATGCTAAGCTCATTAAGGATCGTGATATGCACTTTGCTAAATTCAAGGTGGCTCAACAAGATAAAACCAAATTTGCGGTTGGGCATGTTAGACTCATTGAGGACATGGAGAAGCTCGTCATAGCTCACAAGGCTTTGGAGAGTGAACATGCTCTTCTAAAAAAGTCTTATGCTCAACTCCAAACTCGGCTAACTAACCTTGACTCTCCTAGCATCTCTACCTCTAATTGTTCGTGTGATAATGCTAATCTTGTGAAGGAGAATGCTAGGTTGAAGAATGAGATTGCTAAGGCCTCCACATCCAAAATCATCCTTCTCAAGGGTAAGAAAGTTGTTGAGACTCCCATCATGGAGCCTCACACTTGACAAGGTAAGGAAGGCCTTGGATATGTGCCTCCCATGAAGATGAATGCCAAGAAGGGTATTCCCAAGAGCGTCAACCCCATCCAAGCCAAGAAGGCCTACTCCATTCAATCCAAGGATGGTCTTGCGAGTAGGAATGCCTCAAGGGGCAAGCCTAATCGTAAAGATCATGCCGGGGACAACAACCCTAACTATGCTTTATATGTCGATTATTATGGGAATGTTTGTGCTCGTTACATTGGACCCTACTATGGTTTTATTTCATATGCTATTTGGGTTCCTAAGTTTCTTGTCGCTAACCACAAAGCACCCATTGTGAAGCAATGGGTTGCTGAATGCAAGAATTGATCTCTTGTAGGACCTTTCTCCCGGTGGTTCAAAATGGATAATTGATAGTGGATGTACAAGTCATATGACCGGGAGCAAAGAACTCGTCACGGAGTTGAAACCTAATGTAGATCAAGTAACCATGACGTTTGGTGACTTATCAAGGTCTAAGGTAAACGGGCTTGGCAAAGTGGTAGTTGCCCCCGACATTACTCTTGTCAATGTTATGCTTGTTGAATCTCTTGGCTATAATTTGTTATCGGTTCGTTCCTTAACAAAGTTAGGGATCTCTCCCTTCTTTGATAAGGACATTGTGGTCCTCTTGTGGAGCAAGTCGCTAAGAGTGGCTTTCGTGGGATACGTAGAGCATGAGCTTTATGTGGTGGACTTCTCCGGAGCCACCACTACTCAAGCCATGTGTCTCTTCGGAAAAGCCGACGTGGGTTGGCTTTGGCATCGCCGACTAGCCCACGTAAACATGTGCACTTTGCAAAGTCTTCACAAGGGTGGCCACATCCTTGGACTAAAAGATCATGTTTTCTTTTCAAGGGATTGAATTTGTAGAGCTTGTGTGGAAGGCAAGATGCATGATATTCCTCATCCAAGCAAGACCATCATATCTTCGTCCTGGATTTTGGAGCTCCTTCATGTTGATCTATTTGAACCAATTCCGGAGATAAGTCTTGGGGGCAAGAAATATTGCCTCGTGATTGTTGACGACTATTCAAGATATACATGGGTCTATTTTTTCAAGACCAAGGATGAAACTCAACAAGTCTTCATCGACTTCTCAAAGGAGGTTCAACGCCAACATGACCTCCCCATATTGGTTGTTCGAAGTGACAATGGGTCGGAATTCAAGAATTACACTCTTAACGACTTTCTTAGTGAAGAAGGCATTCATCACCAATATTCCGTTGCATACACTCCTCAACAAAATGGCGTTGCCGAAAGGAAGAACCGGACTCTCATCGACATGACAAGATCACTGTTGGCGGAGTTCAAGTCTCACATCAACTTTTGGGCGGAGGCCATTTTCACCGCTTGTCACTCATCAAACCGCCTCTACTTTTGCAAGGGCTTGAAGAAGACTCCATATGCGATTCTTATCGGCAACAAACCCAACATTGGCTACTTCCGAGTGTTTGGATGTAAGTGCTATTATCTCGTCAAGGGTGTCCGGTTGGGTAAGTTCCACTCTAAATCAATTGAGGGGATATTTGTTGGCTATGGTAGCGAGTCCCACACTTATAGAGTCTTTGATAAATCCTCCCGGATTATCATAGAATCGTGTAGTGTGGAATTCGATGAAAATGATGGCTCCCAAGTGGAGCAAGTTGGTGTTTGTGATGTAGGTGATGATCAACCTTTTGATGCCATTAAGAAGATGGGAGTGGATTTTCTTCGCCCCATTGAAGTTCATCAAGAAGTTGTTCAAGAAAGCTCAAACTCTTCTATCAAGGAGACCTCACCTTCACAAGAGCCACAAGGTGACTCACCCATAGCAAATAATGATTCCCCTCAAGAAAAATCTCAAGATCTTCCTGAACAAGAACAAGCTACCTCTTCTCAAAATGAAGCCCATGATGAGCCTCAACAAGATCTTCATCAACAAGTAGATCATGCCTCCCCCACCAAGATTATCAAAGATAACTCCACTTCTCCAAGTTCTACTCAAGGTCAAGATCATTCTCCCCCACTGCTTGAAGAAGTTTCTCATGATGATCAAGGCCCTCAAGAAGGTCAAGACGTGGATCCAAAGGACCAAGATGGTCAAGATATTGTCCCCACAACAAGGGCGCCAACTGAAACCCGTCGTCAAGCTCGCTTTGCAAAGTTATTGGAACTAAGAGCTTTATCTCTCGACAAGGTCATCGGTGATATACGAGCAAAGGTCTCTACACGAAGTCAATTGGCTCACTTTAGTGAGCATCAAGCACACATTTCCATGGTCGAGGCCAAGAAAGTATTCGATGCTCTTGAAGATCCCGATTGACTAGGGGCTATGCATGAAGAACTTAACAACTTCAAGCGCAACAAAGTGTGACGCCTAGTTGAGAAGCCCAAAGATTGCCGCAACGTTATTGGCACTTAGTGGATCTTCAAGAATAAGCAAGATGAACATGGTATCGTTGCAAGGAACAAGGCGCGATTGGTGGCTCAAGGTTTTTCTCAAGTCGAAGGCATCGACTTTGGAGAAACTTTCACGCTGGTCGCAAGACTCGAATCGATACGTATTCTCATCGCTTATGCATCTCATCATGGTTTCAAATTGCAACAAATGGACGTAAAAAGTGCTTTTTTCTTAATGGTCCCTTGCAAGAACTTGTGTATGTTAAACAACCCCCGTGTTTTGAGAACCCCAACCATCCTCACCACGTCTATGTCTTGGACTAAGCTCTCTATGGCCTTAAACAAGCCCCCCGTGCATGGTACAAACACTTGAGAGAGTTCTTGGTAGACCGTGGATTTGAGGTTGGGGTAATCGATCCCACTCTTTTTACTAAAAAGGTTAATGGTGAACTCTTCATTTGTCAATTATATGTCGATGACATTATCTTTGGTTCTACTAACCGTGTGTTCAATGATGAGTTTTCCAAGCTAATGACCGACAAGTTCGAGATGTCCATGATGGGTGAACTCAAGTTCTTTCTTGGTTTTGAGATCAAGCAAATGAGGGAAGGGACTTTTATTTGTCAAGCCAACTACATTCAAGATATGATCAAGAAGTTTGAGTTGCTTGGCCTAAATGGTGTGCCTACTCCTATGGAAACCAAGTGCCACCTCCAACTCAACCCCGACGGTAAAGAGGTAGACCAAAAGGAGTATCGTTCTATGATTACCTCTTTACCGTCGGGGTTGAGTTGGAGGTGGCACTTGGTTTCCATAGGAGTAGGCACACCATTTAGGCCAAGCAACTCAAACTTCTTGATCATATCTTGAATGTAGTTGGCTTGACAAATAAAAGTCCCTTCCCTCATTTGCTTGATCTCAAAACCAAGAAAGAACTTGAGTTCACCCATCATGGACATCTCGAACTTGTCGGTCATTAGCTTGGAAAACTCATCATTGAACACACGGTTAGTAGAACCAAAGATAATGTCATCGACATATAATTGACAAATGAAGAGTTCACCATTAACCATGTGTTCAGTGAAGCTTCTTGCAAGTATGTCTTGAAGGATTCAAGACATCATATTAGTGAAGAAATGTTGAAAGATACAAGGTTGATCAAGATATTGATCAACACACAAAGCTACAAGATGTACCAAGAGCGATCATGCATATCTTGGGATGGTAAACACTTGTCCGCATAGCTTTGTGAACTAACCAATTATATATGTGTGTGTGGTATCATTATATGAGGTTAGGTATCTTCCCATGGGATTGCATCAAATGAAGATTTCATATAGCTCATGGAGGATGATGTCACGTGGTGATCGTCATCAAGGTGAGATGTGCAAGACCAAGAGAAGCTTCTTGAAGAGATCCTATGCTTGGTGCTTGCAATGGATACATGAAGACGGAGCTAAGCGAGACTCTCCCATTGTGAGCATGGGGGAGTATTTGGAGAAGTCTTCATCAAGCATGTGCTTGGACGCGCAATCAAGAAAAGATGAACCACTTGAAGAGATCAAGATAGTCTTCATCCACCTCAAGTGGAATGCTCAAGGCAAAGGTATGATCTTGATAGGGCTATAGGATAGATAGGCGTACTATCCAGAGGGGCTCTCAAGTTAGTAACTTGATCGCATGGTTGTGGAGAGCTCAAACCTTTGCATACTGGGCATATCATATTTCTTGGTTCTTATTTGGCTTTTATGGTGATGAGGAACTAGAGCTTGGTTCATCTCCATGTCAAGCTCTTGTTAATCGGAAACGGTCTTACTTTAGAAAACTTGTTGGCTTTCATCCATGTGAGGATTTAGAGCTTGGTTTATCTCCATACTAAGCTCTAGTTCATCAAAAACGGATTTTGTATGAATATCTTGTTATGTTTTTTATATTGGAGGTTTTACCGGTTTACATGTTTTACGAAAGTTAAACTTTTCCCCATTTGGTTTTATCCTGACATGATGTACTATGATGTTTCTATGCATATTCAAGTAGAGCTCGTTTTAACGATTCCAACGAGCCAAAAATCATAAAACGGAGTCCGGATGGAAAAGATATTGCAGTTTTGGTTTTGCTGTTTCTGTCAGTTTTCAGTCACTCGGAATATCCGATTCTGGACTGAACCGGAATATCCGATTCTCGCAGTTTTTCTCGAAAAAGAGGCACTGATCGAAACCGGAAAATCAGCTCGGAAATTTCACTTTTGGGCGAATTTCCGGTGTAAATTCTGGGTGCAACGGTTCTATTTTCTGGGGGGGGGGGGGGGGGGGTATAAATACCCCTCCTCTTCTTCTTCCCTTTCCCAAATAAGGTAGCACGAATTTCCTCTCTCTCCTACTCCATTGTTGACCTTGGAAAGCTTGATTCCTCTCAATCACTCCATTGATTCTTCCATATTCTTTAGGGAAAGTTGAGAGGAGATCTAGATCTACAATCCTACCAATCCATCTCTCCTCTAAGTGAGGCGAACCTAGTGGATCTAGTTCTTGGAGTTCCTTTGTGGTTCTTCTCCTTTGTTCTTCCTCTCCTCTCCCCCCATAAGCATTAGTTGTTTTTTGGGGGATTTGGGAGTGAAGGATTTGACTCCTTTGTGGTTTCCTTTGTTCTTCCTCTCTTATTTCCCCCATAAGCATTTGTTGCTTTGTTGGAATTTGAGAGTGAAGGACTTGAGCACTTCGTGTGCTCTTGCCATTGAATTTGCATCGGTTTGAGCCCTACACGAGGATTCGTGGTGGTGATTCTTGTGAGCTTGTTAGTCTTGGGTCTTTGGACCCTAGACGCCTTTTGTGGCCAAGACCTTTTGTGGTCAAGACCTTTTGTGGTCACTTGAGAGCCCCCAATTAAGTTGTGTGTGTGTGCCTCAAGACTTGGGAGCCCCCAATTAAGTTGTGGGTGTGTGCCTCAAGAGTTGTACGGGATTCGATCTCCGCCCCAAAGGAGATCAATAGTGGAAGGTGAACTCGCAACCTTTTGTGGTTGAGTTCATCAGGAGGAGAAGGTGAGCCTTTGTGGCGTTGCGACTAACCTATTGTGGTTGCGCACACCTCTCCAAACGAGACGTACACCCTTTGGGTGGAACTCGGGAATACATCCTCGTCTACGCGTGCCTCGGTTATTTCTATACCCGAGCTCTTTACTTATGCACTTTACATTGTGATAGCCTTTGGTGCACATAGGTGAGCCTAGTATTTATATCTAGGTTGTATGCTTGTTAAAGTAAACCTCTAGTTTTATTCCGCCTTTATCAAGCATACCGGAATTTCCGGGTCATTCTTTGTAGTGTACCTGCACTTTAAATAAGGCAGATACCTGTGTATAGTGCAAATCCCTGGATCGATTCATTTGCACACACAATTTACGATGTAATATCACAACAAAGCGTCAATTTTATTACATCGATGATCCAGAATTACAAAATATTTGATACAAGTTGCATAGCATAAAGCTAGCATTGAAAAAGTACACAGCGGAAATACAATAGCAGTGGGTCTCCAACAACTTCATGTTGCCACAGGCGAAAACATGTTGGTTGTACACTTGAAACCTATAAACGAAACCTCACTCGTCATCTGAACAATCTGCAATAAAAAAATATTGCAACAACGTGGGTCAGATTCCATTAAAAATGGAGTCTGGCAAGTGACACTATGGTGGACACTTAATGGAATAACTCTATAACCTATATGCATATTTGGCTGGTGGAGTTCAAGGCTATTTTGCATAAAGTCAATTTTTCCTATCTCTTTGGAAAACTCTTTCTTCAAATCAAGACAAGTATGGCATGAAAACCATAATCTCGTCTTCCCTTGTTCACCCATCAAGTTTTATTTCTGAAGTTGGAATGATGGAATCCTCTGTTTGACGTCCGTGATCAGCTGCTCAAATTGTCCATACCGGGGACACGGCTAAGTACTTAGTTTTACACTCTGCAGAGGTTGTGCACGTTCACCATTGTACCCATTCAACCCAAATTATCCTTTACACACCATTTGTGATAAGGAAAGGAAAAGAAAGAGACGAGATCTTTCAGAAGCATTTTCCCTCCCACTCTGGCTTGACCCGTTCCACCTAACACCCCCCTACATCTGCTTGTCAAACCGGAGAGAGTCCACGCAACATAATTGATCAAGCCAGATCCCATATGGCAATGGCTGCACTGGAAGCAATCGTCACTCGGAGTTCTTCAGATTCCTCTGTTCCCTGGGTGGCCATCCACAAGTGCACGAACTCCAGGAACCATAAACATGGACCGGAGTAGCCACTCAACTTCGCCACCATTAACAACCAATCCACCCAGGAGTTTCATTAACTTAGTGGATGTGCACTCTCAGGTAAAAATCACCATGCTCACGGCCCTAAGTAGAATAGACATTCATCCTAGGCGACGACAACGATGAGCACAGCCCTGAGTAGTCACTTAACATTTTGTAAAACTTTTCATCAATTGCATAGCATCAATACATCTACTAAGTATTATATAGGAACCTAGACACAGGAGTAAGGGAATTCTACGCAGGTTTAGCATAGCAATACTATCTTACTCATGCATATAAAAATACACTAAGTAATGCATATAGAAAATAATAGGAAGTTTATGAGGTGTGCCACTTGCCTTTGAATGTTGTCGTTGTTCACAAACTCTATTCAACAACGAACGTATGCTCTTCGTTCAATCTAAACAATATAAGCAAACAACAATACAACAATCAACAAACAACAATCATCAATCATACATGCACATACGTAGTTAACAAATAAGTTTCATAACACTTCTAAGGAAAACATGTTATGCATGATATGCAAATTATTTCTAAGGACTAGAGATGCATGTCATGCCATGAAATTCTTTTAAGTTAATGCAAGGCAATTAGGTTGGTCAAAATGACTAAGAACAAAAGTCATAGGTTGGACAAAATACTTTGTTATAAATCATCTTAAATAAGCACTCAGTGACTTAGTCATGATGTGCATAACTGCTTAGAGAAAATACTAACTCTATTCTTCAAGGTGATCAACAATTATTAACAACTCTTGTTAAATTGGATATTCACTATAGTGAGAGAGACAGACACTCGGCCAGCCACTTAAATTGTGGAACAGGTCTCATGTACGTGGACATGTAAGGTTAGTTTCCAGGCCGCTTCATCTCACTATGCCGCTAGGATCCAACAAACTTCAAGATGGTAATAACATGATCAAAAATCGTTTATGTCTAAAGTGAAAGATAAGATTAGGAAAGAGCGGAAAAGATAGAAAGAAAGATGTAGTTGTCCTCCAGGCTTCATCTCCAGACTTGTAACTTTCTTCTGGATGATGTCTTGATTGAACTCTTGGTAGTCTTGATGAATCTTCAGACTTGATGATTTTTGTATCACCTAGGCTGGTCTTGGATTTACTTAGTCTTCATGAAGTCTCAGAGAAGGAGGGAGAAAGAAAGAGGGACAAGACTTAGAAAATATTTTCTGTTGGTCTTCATGAACTTCTTCTTGATCTTTCTTCTAAGTGCTTCTACTCCTTGGAGATACTTCTGAAGTCTTGTTTTGGCTAAGTCCTGCATTGGTCTTCTAGCTCCATGTTGAAAATCCTAAGAGTCTAAGTGTATCACTTTACCAAAATGCTAAGTTGAAAATATTTCTAACTTAGAGAAAATGGGGAAGGAGTTTTCTTATGGGAAAAATATATCTATATGTGAAAATAAGTTATGCATGCAATGCACTTTTAAATCCTAAGAAATATCATACAAAATTTGTGATATTTATAAAGCATGCATTAGGCTATAAATGCAATTTAATTAATTTCTATTTTTGGAAAATATAATAAAAGGAAACATATACATTAAAGTTTTATGTGAATTAATTTTTATAGCACAATTTTCTTATAAATGGTGTTAATAGATGGAAGGGTTTTAAATAAATTTATAGCAATTCGATTTAGTCAAAATAAAGTTTCTATTAATAGCTATGTCAAATTTACTAAATATCATATTTTAAATTTGAATAAATCTAAATTTCTCAAGGTTGGAAAATAACATAACTAGCACAATCTATAGGTCATGGGCTTTTCAAAGATATTTTATTTACAAATTTTGACCTTACAGAATTAAAACTATAATTAAAATAATATTTTACATGTTTCTGTAAATATCAAGTTAGTGCACGACTAAAATACAAGTTTTTATTATACCACTATTTTCTACAGGTTCATACGATTCCATAGACTACAAAAACATCAAAAACGGAGTTACGGTCGATTTAATATGAATTTTGGAAGTTATGTCTAGTCAGAAAAACGAAAATGTAAAATAGCTAACACAACAGTCGCGCCGCGCGATGCTATTGTATCAAACAAGTCATCTAATCTACACCGCTGGATCAAGATCTAAGGGCTTACAGCGAGATGGTATGGAGGTGGCGGCGCGGTTCACCGGAGTTGAGGGAGACTGCGGCGCCGACGTCGGGTGGAGGTCGGAGACGATGTTCTCGTGGTTCTCCGGACGTGTAGAGGGGTTCCCCGTATGCGGCGCGTCGCGACGGAGAGGATGGTGGCTTCGACGTTGAGCGCCGCGCCTTGGTGCGGCGCGGAGGAGCGGCCGGAGTGCGTCGGGCGTCGGCGAGTTTCGACGTGCTTGCCCCGAGCGTTTTGGTCGTGGAGGAGAGGCGAGCATGGGTCGAGGGGGTGCGCACGGGCAAGGCGGACGGAATGGAGGTGGTCTCGGTGCTCGGAGGTCGCCTCACCTCGCCGGAATCAATGAAATCGTCCGTGGATGTGAAGAACTCCGGCGAGCAAATTCGTCGGCCTAGTGGCGTATTGGAGAGGGCTTTTGGGGGAGAATGGAGGAGGAGGTCAAGGGCTTTATATAGAATCCGACGGTGCTTGATTTGGTGCAGTAATTTGCCCGCAATCAATCGGACATTAATTTCGACCAAAAACGTCCATATTTAATGGCGGACGAAATTAGAGCAATTTAGGGCATTTAAGAGAGGGCTTTTATGGGGGAATGAAAGAGGAGATCAAGGGCTTTAATTAGAAACAAACGGTACGTCATTTGGGGCTCTAAATCAACGGGAATCAATTCGGAAAGTTTGCACGGGAGCTGATTTCGCGTTTCCTGGTTCTGGAGCTTGAAGACGACGCTGACGTCATCGCTGACGTCAGCGATTTTCCTTTTTCTGATTTTTCTCCAATTAATTCATAACTTTTGATTTAAATGTCCAAATGATCTCAAATTAATTTCTAAATTTTTTAAAAAATAATATCTTGCTGTTAAACCAGTTGTGGTTATGTTTTGAGAACTTTTTAAAATTAATAAATTTGAAATATGGGTTTAATACAATTTTGACACTTTATGTTAAATTTAAAACTAGGGTTTAATTAATTTTTATTTTTGGCTAAAATAAATTCTATGAAATACCCACATTCAAATATGTTTTGAATTTAAGTTATTTAAACTCATTTTCAAATACTAAATTCATTTTAGGCTTTAGTATAATACTAAATAACATAACACTTACTATATGAAAATAAAAAGGGAAAATAATGTATTTATTTTAATTCAAAATAATTTGTGCACTATTATATTTTATATTAAGATAATTCAATGGAACTTCATAACATATTTGGAAAAGATTTTAAATTCCTTCCTTATTTAGAATTTATTAATCATTTCATGCTTTGAAAATAAATGAAATTCATTTAAGCAAATGAAATGTTTATTTGGCTAATTCATTAATTTAAATCTATGAAGTTTATAGTTATAAATTACAGAATTGAAATTTTAACACCATTTTTAAATAATTTATGAAGTTAGGAATAGATATGGCTAAGTGGTTGAAATCAATTACTTATAAGTAACTATTTATAAAACATTTGTCAATTTACATATTAAGGTTTTTGAAATACAATGGATAATGTAATGTTTAATTGGAAATAACTTTTGAAAATAATGACACATTGGAAATTTTGAAATAAAATAGATCTTTTCAAATTGGTTGAAATCTTTTATAGTTAGTTTTCTTATGCATTTTAATATTTTATTTTAATCAAAACCAAAAGTTTTAAATTTTAGTGATTTTTGAACATTATAAAATGTTGGGATGTTACATTCTTGGACCGGATATTCCGTCTCCTCAGAAAAAGTTTTAAATCGCCTATTCACCCCCCCCCTCTAGGCGACGTCTATCCGTTTAATTGGTATCAGAACCAAGTTATCTCATTATTAGGACTAACCGCCTAGAGATAAAGATGTCGTTTAGAGATCTAGTGCACAATCCCACTTATAGATTCGATGGCACAAATTATGATGTTTGGAAAATTCGCATGCTTAATCTTTTTAGAGACATGGGTTCAAATTTAGAGAGTATTGTAGATATGGGTTTTTCTCCTCCAAAGGATTCACAAGAATTATCTTTAGAGGATGAGAAAAACTCTTATCTTGATACTCTAGCATCTAATGGTCTTATATGTGCTTTGAGCGATGTAGTCCTTGCGTCAATCATGCCTTTTCGGAGCGCTCATGAATTATGGACAAAGCTTCAAGATATATATGAGGTGTCCAACATTTCCAAGTATGATTGTCCTCCTTCCACATCCGGTCGTGATGAGCTCACGTCTTCTTCCACTTCACCGACATGTAGTTTGCCACAAGGTAAATATATGGTGAGTGGTGATAGAAATTGCATTCTTGATGGAGAAACCACTATTGACTATACTTCACACCCATCTTATTGCAATGCTCTTTCTTTGGACTTAAACACCTCTAGCACTCCAAATGTCATACATGAAGGAGATATGCCCTAGAGGCAAATAAATAAATAGTATTTATTGCATTATCTCATAAGTTTATAATAGGTTTGTGTATTATGCTATAACTGTATTAATCGGAATTATTAATACACGTGTGATACATAGACAACCAGGTCCCTAGCAAGCCTCTATATGAGCTAGTCCGTTGGGCAACAGTTGATCGAGATTCCCGATCAAGGACAATGACGTCGGTTGACAATGGGGTCATCTTGTTAGTTGAATAAGGTGGTGGACATACGCAAAGTATTGCAATAAGATCGTATTACGATGTTTGTCATTTGCAATAGATAAGAATATGGTAGCTTATTCCTTAGACCGTGAGACCGTACTTATTAATGCTTCGTAGGGGTGCTTTGAGAGCATCAAACGTTGTGTCTTATATAGCATGACAATAACGGTGTCCATCTTGGGTATTCCGAAAGAGCATCAAGACGTAAGGATCAAGAGCGGGATTTGTTCATTCATGTAATGAAAGATACTCTGGGCCCACTCGGTGATATTGCATCTATATAGCTGCGCAGCTTATGACTAGGTCATGGGGATGTAATATCGCAGACGAGTTAATAACCTTCGTCGGTAACGAGATACAACAAAGTCATCGGTGTGTCTGCGATCATATCTCGGACAAGGTAGTATCGCAGAGACAAAGGGAATGAATATCATATTTATGGTTCAACGACGATATTCGTGGAATGCACAGGGGTCGTCATATATTTCCAGGTATCCCTGACGATCATTGGTGAGCGGAGTGTCTCGACCATGTCTGGAGTGTTCTCGAACCGTAGCGTAACAAACTTAAGGTCTTAGCGACGCTAGGAGATAGGTTCTGGAATATTATAGGATTTTGTTGGAGAGAGAGAAATGATCCGGAAAGAGTTCCGGTGGTCCGGAAGGAGTTCCGGGAAGGTATGGAATGGTTCCGGGAATGTCCGAAAGTTGTTCGGGTGGTTCCGAAATAGTTTCGGAGTCATGGGATATTGAATTATATATAAATATATTAATTATGAATTAATGGGAATTTATATTAATTAAATAAAGGAAAAAGGGGGCTCCCACCTACATGGGCCCTAAGAGGGCCCAAGAGGGGGGAGCCGCACCCCACAAGGAAGGGAGGCTTGGGCCTCCTAGTCCGAGTTGGACTAGGAGTAGGAAAGCCCAAGGGGGGGTTCGGCCGAACCCCCCTCTCCCCTCTCCTCCTTTAGTCCCACATGGGGGAGCCAAGGGGTTTGCACACCCCCTTCCCCCTTTATATAGCAAGGCATATTAATTGATTTAATTCATTAGAAAATACAATTAATTGTATGCAGGCCGGCCGAGCTGTTTCTCCGCCCGTTTTGCCCCCTCTCTCTCCACCTAAGCTATACCGCAGAGCGCCGTTGCTCTGCGGAATTCCAGATAAGATCTACCCCTGCGATTTCAGCTGGATCTGAATGACCGGGGGTTATCGCTAAGCTCCGTATGTTTGTGAGTGCTCGGAGGTAACTCTTTTGAGTAGCCTGGGCGACGTCGTCTCGCCGCGCAGCCGCCGCGCCTCCCCTCCCTTTGCTGCCGGCGCACCAACCCCGGTGCTGGCGCTCTGCCTTCTTCCGCCCAACGCCCGTCGACGCAGATCATCGTCAACACCCCGGCGTCATCGACTTCGACATCACGGCAAGTTCTTCGCGACCTCGAGGTCGGCTACGTACGACTTCATCATCAACGCTTGTGCGGGAGCGTAATCCCCGCTATCGGTCTACATGGAGGTAATGTAACCCGTTGCGCCACCGTTATCGCATGTACTAGATAGATAGATCCTGGCTAGTTAGGGTTTCGTTCGCTAGAAAAATTATTGTTTTCTGCACCGTAACCCCTTCAATACATGCTAGTGTTGATTGTCCTTGCATATCATGTAGTTGTTGCTTAACTAAATCTCATGATGATATGCTTTTCTTGTCTTGTTGCCATGATCAAAATGTTTCTATTTCCTCTAGTACTTTGGCTAACAATGTAGAGGAATCCCAACAATTGTTGGAACAAGACTTGGACCTCAAAGGTGCTTCAAGTGTCTCTTCATTGTCTTCATCCACTACTCACATTTGCCTAATGGCTAAGTAGTATAAGGTATCTCCTACCATGCACTCCAATATATCTCATGATGATAATGATGATGATGATCTAATTAAGGAGAAGTTTGATATTGTCTCTCATGCTCTCTTAAATAATAAAAATGCTCATGAGAACTTCTTAGAAATCATGACTACCCTTTTTGAGCTCAAGGAGACCTTTGAGTCTATGGAGACCCGTTGTCATGAAGGGCGGGGTCTTGCTCGTGATTCTGCGGGTGAGGTCCACAATCTTGAGAATGCTCTTGAGGAATAGCAAGAAACTCGGGTTGCTCTCGAGGAGATATTGGAATCTCGCGAGGAGTTAAACAATGAAGTAATTGCTAAACTCACTAAAGAACTTGACCATGCTATTGCTAAATGTAATGTGCTTACTAAACAAAATGCTAAGTTAAATAATGAGCTTGTCATGTTGTCTCCTTCCACTTCTAATGATAATGATGCTTGTGCTACTAACTCCACTTTGTGTGAAGCATCTATTTTAAAGGAGAATGTTGAGCTAAGGGCTCAACTTGATTTGCTAACTAGCAAGTATGGGATATTAGAAGAAAATCATGAAAAGCTTTCAAACTCTAATGAGGATCTTCTAGCATCCCATGCTAGGCTAAAGTTAGATCATGAGGCGGTCACTACGAAGGTAAAATATTGTGAGCCTCTTGTGGTCACTAGCACGAACTCTACTTCTAATGCATTATTACCATGTGCTAGTTCTAGTAATTCATCCACTAATAAAATTGCTACATCTTGTGATGAATTACTTTCCTTGCCTTGTTGCTCTAACATTGTAGCATCTACTTCCTCTAGTATTTGTGTTGAAACTAACCATGTAGAGGAACTCAAAGAACTCAAGGCACAAGTCACTTCATTGAAGAAAGACTTGAAGAAGTGTCATGAAGGGAAGTCCACCCTCGACAACATGTTGAGAGTGCAACAACTTCCTCATGACAAGAGTGGAATTGGATTCAAATCCAATAACAAGAACAAGTCCAATGTCAAGAAGAAGCACAAGTTCGTCAAGAAGAAGGGCCAAGAACAAGCTATTGATTCGGCCAAGATTGTGTGCTTCAAGTGCAAGGTTGAAGGGCACCCTGTTAGATCTTGCCCGTTGAAGAAGAAGCCTCTTAGTGAGAAGCAACAAGGGAAGCGACCTCAAGTCCCAACTCAAGCTTCCCGAGTTGAAGAACCTTCCCTTCCCAAGAAGAAAGGTAAAAGCCGACTTTGCTACAAATGTCGTGGGAAGGATCACTTTGCTTCTTCATGCACTCATGGTAACTTATCCAACCCCACTACTATCGATAATGTTCATTCTCTTCAGAAGGATAAGGTTGGCAATGTGTTTGCCAAAGTTATTGGTACTCAAAGTGGTGTCAAGAAAAGAACCATTTGGGTTGACAAGCCTATTGTGACTAACCTCTTAGGACCCAACTTGGTTGGGGACCAACGAGCTAAAACTTGATCAATAGGTGAAAACGGAGGACATTGGAGACTTGACTACATCATGAAGAATTAAGGGATCTTCATCATCCATATTATCTCAAGTCAAGTCAAGTGGATTATATTGTCTTAGCATATATCCAATGCTCCTCCTTGCGGTAACTTGTATTTAAATCATATGTATGCATTGAAAGTTACTTGCACCCTTGCATGTGTTTCGTTTTGTACCTTACAAGTGTTTATATGTGTTGTGCACTCTACTTACTTATGTTGAGTAATCAAGCTTGTTTATGTTGGTTTGCACACCATGTATGTTTTGAGCCTCTTGCCTATTTGCTTTCATCTTAATTGGCTCTTATAAGGATATTAATGGACTATCCCATTTTGGGGGAGTGTTGTGCTTTTTGGTAACACATTATCCTAAAATGTGTATTCATAAGGACTACCACTTAGTGGTGATATATCAATGTTATCTACTCTCTTTGTGGTATGTCTTACTAATGAGAAATTCAAATTCTAATGTCCATTAATTATCTCTTGGATTTCGTTTGCCTTTTGTTAAAAGGAATGGATTATCACATTATGGGGGAGTAATAAGCTATGTGCATATTACAAGCCTATAAAATGTGAACATGTGAGGTAGTGTCATCTAGAGTTGATATTGTTGATTATCTTGTTCCTAGGTGACATGGTACTCAAACAAGTTCCATATTTGATTAAATGCACTTTGTTCACCCATCTTTTGGTATCTTGTTTGTGAGAGAGTTTCTTGATGCTTAGTATGATCATTGAATATGTGAAGTCATCAAGAATCTCTATATAAGCATGTTTTTCAATTCTTATCTTTTGCCACATGCTTATGTTTTGTGAATATTATCTTGAAAATATTTTCCATCTATCACCAAGAGCTATCTCCATACAATCATTGTCTTTGACAAGTGATAATTATATTTGTGGTAAATTTATTGATCATATTCACATTGGCTATTGTTCTTAAGTTGTATTTTTATATCGCCAAGTTTGTTTTGGTTTAACCATCCTTTTGTCTTCTTTGCTTCATTTGGATCCTTTTGTTGCTCTACTCATAATTTGTGTTGAACTTTCTTGAGTTAGGAAAAGCAAGGATCCCATTGTTGTGCATTTACATTCGAAGACTTAATTCTAAGTAATGCACTATTCTTGGGGGAGCTATCCTACATTGAGTAGAACATCATCCTTTTAATTGTTATCGGGACTCATTGTTTTTCTTGAACTTTGTGCTCAAAAGGATATATGGAGGGTAATGATCCCACTTGTGTGCATTTTGTATTTACATACAAGATCTCAAATAATGCACTAATCATGGGGAAGCTACTCTATACTCTTTAAAACACTATTATTTAAATTGGTTTGGTATCTTATTGCTCTTCTTGAACATGACTAATGTTTTAACAATGTATATGAAGAGTAATGATCTCATTTGTGTGCATTTTGTATTCAAATACAAGATCATAAGTAATGCACTAATCTTGGGGGAGCAATCCTATATGTTATTGAACATTAGTTCTCTTCAATTGGTATTTGATCCCGATGACATGTCTCTTTGAAAGACAAACATTTTTCGTCTTTGGTACTTTGTGCCATCATTAAAAGTGTAAAGGGATTGGTTTATTTGTTGAAACCTTAATATTCTTTGTGGAGTTGGCTATCTCATCCCATGGTTCCTAAACTACCTTTTTAGATGAGGTAAACCTTCGAGCATGCTTGTTTGATTTATTTCTTATGCTCATTGGTTTAGCCTTGACCTTCTTTTCATTTGATATCTTTTCAAATTGGTTTCTCCAATCATGTGTTGATTTGAGTCTTTGATATAATATGGACATATCTTTCTCTTGCCACACTTTTTTATAGCTTCTTGATTTATTTCGTGTTTTGTCCAAATTGTATCTCGTTTGGTTCTTGAAAGTTTTGCGCATGCATATTTACTATATGTATATCTTATGGCATGCTTACTTTCGTTGATCCAATATATAGGATAAACTCCATCAAATCCTAAATGGCTAAGATGTGCATGTTTATTTCATATCAATATGCACATATTTATGTGGAGTTTGTCCTATGTATTGTAGTTAGTCTAACTACTTTGGACCCAACTAGTTTGGGTACCATAGTGTACTTGATTTGTTTTAGGTACATGGGAGATGCATTGGAAGCTTGCCTTTTTTAAAGAAGATGTCTTCACCATGTGCTTCTTGGAGTCAAGCTTGGATGATTGTGAACTCTCATCTTCTACACCGTCAATGCTATCTCGGTAAAAAGTATCTAACTCATGCATATACTTCTAGCTCTCAACCTTGTGTAGGTTGTTCTTTGGCATGAGTTTCTCTAAGTTTCATTTGATATGGTTTTTGCAAAGTTTTTTTCAAAACATCTTCATTGCAAATGTGAGTTAGCCGGGATGATTAAACATCAAGGGGAATATATATTTATGTATAATCATTTTCATGATTCTCGGATCCCCAATATGTTAATCTAGCAAATTCATTTCAAAGTCTCTCATATGCAATATTGATGAATTCTCATAAATCATTTGGCTTATGTGATATTTGTTTTGTGTCTCGAAGTATCCCAACTATCACTTATCCTATGTGGGTACTTGTGATGCTTTGAGAACTTGGTGTTGGAAGTTCATCTATACCCTCTAAGAATAATTTGAGCTATGTGCTTTGCGTTTAAGCAAAAATCTTATCGGTGTATTTAT
This sequence comes from Poa annua, assembly GCA_026929855.1. NCBI lineage: Eukaryota > Viridiplantae > Streptophyta > Magnoliopsida > Poales > Poaceae > Poa > Poa annua. The sequence continues at coordinate 103,538,606 of CM049426.1, forward strand.
GACTTCCTCTTGGATACCATGTGCTTTACCCTGTACCTACATTGTGTGTGCATGTTTCTTTGTGGACTTAGTATCCACTTAGAAACTTATACACATGAGGGTAGTTACATATTTAATTGGTATCCAAAATCTTTAGTGATCACCTTTTATTACCTTCTTGATTCTTTGGTGATCTCTAAAAGGCACAAGTTTTGTTTTTCTATTGGTATCACATTGCCTCTTGATAAGATTGTGATCCTATTTGATGTATCCTCTTTGGTGTGCTTGTATGCGAAATACATGTAATGCACTATGTGCCTCATAATTTGAAAGACTATGATGTTGCTTCGGCTCATCCTTGTTTAGTCTCCTAAATTGTATTTCCATGTCACACCCATCCTTTCCCGGTTGAGCAAGCCTTTATTCAATGCACCATTTTGTGTTCAAAATTATCTAGGAGAGAGTGAGGGTTCCATGTTGTGCACACTATATTGAAATGCAATCCTTCATTGTGCACGTACCTTGGGGAGTCCCCTCTTTAATTTTAGAAATCTTGGTTGATCTTATCATAATATCCTATTGTGCTCAATTGGTTTTGGATCCCTTGATTGCTTGCTTCTTTGTGAATGCTTTCCCCCTTTGCAATTGGTATCCTTCCAGTGGATTTCAATTGATATATTTCTTGTGCAAGTTTTGGATCCTCGATATAGTTTGATCCTCTCCATCTATTCGTCATTGGATAAGTGCATTTGATTTCACTCATATCATGAGAAATGCATAAATCATGAAGGAGATCTTATTATGTTTCCTTTCCAAAGCCTTTCGCCCATTTCGGCAATCGTTGCCAATGGGGGAGAAGTTTTGGAGGGTTGTATGGAATTGGATTTGTACTTTGATATTTTCTTAAGTATTTGCCTTCCTTGCCTTTGCATTTGTTGCTTGGTTTTATATATAGTGGAAACTCCACCATCGGTAATGGTTGACAATATATGCAATGAATTCATGTTCATACACACGTGCATAAATTATGGGGGAGTTTGCTCTATATATGTGGATGGACTAACATCACATATCTTTGTAGTATTTGATGTTAGTGCAACCATTCTTGTTCGTTAAATTACATATTATGAACCCTCTCAAAAGAGATTGTCATCAATTACCAAAATGGGGGAGATTGAAAGAGCATTTTCCCTCATGTGTGGTTTTGGTAATTATATGACAATCTCTATGGACTAATGTTTGCATTGAGATATCCTTATAGATCTTTTCAATGGAATTATGGAGTTCATGTGTTGGACTCTTGAAACTTATGTGTTCAGTGAAGCTTCTTGCAAGTATGTCTTGAATGATTCAAGACATCATATTAGTGAAGAAATGTTGGAAGATACAAGGTTGATCAAGATATTGATCAACACACAAAGCTACAAGATGTACCAAGAGTGATCATGCATATCTTGGGATGGTAAACACTTGTCCGCATAGCTTTGTGAACTAACCCATTATATATGTGTGTGTGGTATCATTATATGAGGTTAGGTATCTTCCCATGGGATTGCATCAAATGAAGATTTCATATAGCTCATGGAGGATGATGTTTCTTGTTGGTCTTCTCTTTTGGTTTATGTTTCTTGTAACTTGAGTGTTTCTTCTTTATTCAGTTTGAGTATCTATCCTAAGCCTTTCACTATCTTCAAACATGCTTTTCCCCACTCATGTCCTCTTATTGATTTCTTGTTCCTGTAGTTTTTGGAGTTGAACGGAGATCTCCGAGCCCTACCCGGAAATCTCCGGTCTACCAGAAAATTTCGAGACTAAGTCTGTTCAAAAATCAGCACTGATCTGTGTTGATTATTGACCGGAAATAGTCCCGGAAATTTCCGGAGTCCGGAAATTTCCGGCTGAGACTCGGAAATCTCCGACCCCTGCGATTTTTCAGCACCTAAGTCCTTTTCAAATTCCGCACTGCACCCAGTCGAAGATGAATCGGAATTAGAGCCGGAAATCTCCGGGGTCTGGAAATCTCCGGGGTCTGGAAATCTCCGGTCCGATGTCCGGATATCCCCGAACGTGCAAAAATTTTCAGGGCTAAGTCCAAATCAGATTCGGCACTGACCTCAGGCGAATCCGATTTGGAAATAGCACCGGAAATTTCCGGCACCCGGAGATCTCCGAGACTCAGTCCGGATATCTCCGGTTCAATTTGGCCTGTCTATGTAAGGGCACGGGTGGAGTGGCCGATTCGGCCAGTTCATCCACCCCGTGCCCTAATCCTCTCTCTCCTCCAAAAATCTCCTCATTCTTTTGATCCTTGCAGCGGGTGTTTCGTCCAAGGGATTCTCGCGTGCTTCTCGTATCTGCTTCTCCTTGTTGAGGGCTTCGTTTACATCCGCACGCTTTTCGCAATGTCTTCCGGTAACTCCTCGTATTTCAAATCTAGGACGAAACTTGTTTTCGTTTAACCTAGCCGATTTAGGAGGTTGTTGATTGTTTCCTTTGGTAGAATTACTCACCTAGGCATGCTCTACCTTCCACATGCACAGATCTGTTTTTCATTCATAGATTTTGTTCAAATCTGTCAAAATTCGTGCAGACCGGATATCTCCGAGTCAGACCCGGAAATCTCCGGCCTTCTCAGAATGAAATCAGCTAAGGACAGAAACTTTGATTGCTTAAACTTCTCTAGTACGTTCCATTTTCCTTCTCGGACATGAGTGCTTACCCCATATGCTTTCTATCCTCTCTATGATGTGTGTTTGCAGGTTCCAACCCTCGTGGTCGTGTCAAGCAAATAGCTCAACGAGGAAGGGCCAAACCAGTTCATTCTCGCCCTCCCAGCGGGTCCTCGAGTGAAGATAGCACCCCAGCTGAGTCTGCAACTCTGCTCAAGAGAGCCACAAGGCCAAGCAAGAAGAAGAGGCCCGAGCTCCGCCTTGAGGATTTCAACAAAGGCAGTTTTCGCAAGTGGCGAATTGAGCTATCTTACAACATGGAATCTGATGATCCCAAGTTTTTCTGCACCGAGATGGCATGGCTCTATAGGGAAGTTTATCAGAAGTTCTCCATTGACAAGCCCATTTTCCCCATGAAGTGGATTGACTTCGACAAGTTAATGAAGAAGGCTGATTATTTTGGGGGAGCAGTCCAGGTCTGCTGCGTTCTGGGTTTAGAGCATTTGATGAGGCCCGAGTGCAGCTACAATGTATCTCTCATCCATCAGTTTTATGCTACTGTGGTGTTTGACTCTTTTGAGGATATTGGGTTGACTTGGATGTCTGGCATGCAGCGCTTGACCTCCTCTTTCCGTGAGTTTGCTCGGATTCTTGGCTGTCCTTTCAGTGGTCTCTCTGTTCCAGCTGGTGCCCGCATGCACGTCCATGGCGTGTCCTACAACAAGCATGTCATGACTGATCTATACCATGGGTTCCTCTTTCTCAATTGCCTGGAGGTAAAATTGGCTCTCAATATGGACTCCTACCCACTTATGATATCTTGCTTCGCATGTTCCGTTGGACCATTGCTCCCATTGTCGGCAATGCGAACAATATTGCCGGGGCTCTAGTTAACTTGATGGCCAAGGCTCATGCGGCCTATCTTGGGGAGTATGAGGTTGAGCAGGATGCCTTCAATGTGGATGTCATGGACTTCATTTTCCAAGAGATGAACCTAGCAGTTTTTGAGAGGAAAGTTCCTCCATATGCTCCCTATGTGATGTTGCTCATTAAGAGGCTCTACAAGCTCTCCGAGGAAGATGGTGATGACTTTGATGCAGCTCTTGGTTGTCAGCCCCACAAGGCAGCCTTGGTAACCCAAAAATCTGCTAATGTTGTTCAACAACAAGCCTCCATGCAAGATATCAATGAGGATGAGATTTTTGGTGGTCCATCTCGGGTTCCTACCAATCCCAACATCAAGAAAGCTGCAAAGAAGAGTCGCCCATGGGTTGTACGGGCAATTGAGAAGATCCTCAATATGAACTGCTGCATTCACAGTGAGAACTACTCCATCTACTCTCAGAATCATTGCATTATGAAGCGTCAAGAGGAGATTATGTCTCATTTGAAGATGCCTGCTCCAAAGCACCCTTTGAAGCCCGTGATTCCATTCAAGGATTGGAATGCCGATGGTCTCAACTTTGATTGGGATGATGCAGTGCCAGAGGACAGTGATATCTCTTTAGGACTCTTGGGATTTGCATGGGTTGGTAGCACTTCGTATTGTTTTCCTTTCGTTTTGTCTTAAGTGCTCCCTCTTATTGGTTTGTTTTATCTCGTCATGTGTGTGAGACATGATACCTTCAAACCTCTATTGTAATAACTATGTTGCTCAAGTTATTCGCTACTATTGTGTATTGTTATATTTGTTTGCTTGCGTGGTTTGTAAAATCTAGGGGGATTGTTGATCCTAAGGAATGTGCATTTTGTATTCCAAAAACATCCTAAATAGTGCACTTACTTAGGGGGAGCTCCGTCTATATTTTGCAAATCCATTCTCCTTTCGTTTTGTCATCATTCGCCAAAAAGGGGGAGACTGAAAGTGTATTCCTTACACTCCCATATTTTGGTGACTAATGACAACACAAAAGGTGTTCTAATGTTTGTGATGAAGTATGCAGGTTCTAGTACAGGTCGGTTGATAAGAGTGAATACTTAAATTGCCTAATTTTCAGTACTGCATCATTTGGTCTTCCATAAGGAAATCATTCAGGAGATTTTCGGAACTCGGAGATTTCCGATCTCCAGTCCGGAGATCTCCGAGCTAATCAAGATTTCCACTAAGTCAAGAACTCCAGAGCGCACTGGCTACATTTCGTTTTAACCGGAAAAGCTCTAGGAGATTTCCGGTGCTCGGAGATTTCCGAGTCCCAGTCCAGAGATCTCCGGGTGACAGAAGAATTTCACCAATTCAGGAAGTCAGATGCGCACTGACTCCAATTTGAGTTTAGCCGGAAATGCTCTAGGAGATTTCCGGCGCTCGGAGATTTCCAAGCCCCAGTCCGGAGATCTCCGAGTGGCAGAAGATTTTCTACCAAGTCAAGAAGACCAATCAGCACTGACCTCGAGCTCCACTCAGCCGGAAATACTGCAGGAGATTTCCGGAGACCGGAGATCTCCGGACCTCAAGCCGGAGATCTCCGAGCTGGCGGCTGTACAACGGGCAGAATTTGGGGAGGGGTGTAAATACCCCTCCACCTACCTCCAGCAGTTTAAGCTTCTCGTTTTCTCTCTCCTCCATTGGTGCTGAAGCTTGTTTCTTCCGGATCTCCCAATCTAGCCACTCAAAGCTTTTGATACTTGGGGATCTGAAGGAGAAGCCACCGATCTACAACTCCACCGAAGCGTTTTGATTTCCCCCTCTATATCTTGAGGGGCAACAGATCTAGGGTTCCTTTGTGGATAGCTAGGTTCAATATTGTGTGTTTTGATCCTTTGTGGATTCCTTTGTGGAAGAGACCTGTTGCGGTCATTGTGAGAGCCCCCAATTTAGTTGTGGGTGTGTGCCTCACGAATTTGTACGGGACCTTCTCCGCCCTTAAAGGAGTCCTTAGTGGAAACGTGGATTCACACCTTTGTGGTCGAATTCACAGGAGAATAGGGTGAGGCCTTTGTGGCGTTGAGCAAACCTTTGTGGTAGCTCACACGCCTCCAACGAGACGTACACCTATGTGGTGGAACTCGGGATAAAATTGCCGTCTTCGAGTTCCTACGGTTGTCTTGTTCCACTCTCCTTTACCGCGTATTCAATTCCTGTACTCGCTTAGTTTCTTTGTTGTCTATCACTTGTATCACCTAGTTGCAGATACAGACAACTTACTTTCCGCTAGCCTAAAACTGAAAAAGATATACGAATTGGTCACCACTTATTCACCCCTCCCTCTGGGTGGTCAACTGCCGTTCAATAAGAGGAGAAGATAACCATCTAGCTACTGTTATGGACCCGTAGTCCAAGGGTAGACTACTCACGCATCAGTCCAGAGGCAGTCATGGCGACGTAGAAGCCTCCGGGGACGATTCCCCCTCCCGGCAGGGTGCCGGAGAGCACTTCTGATCTCTCCAGAAGTGGTGGCAGCGACGGCGGCGGCTCGGAACCCGTGGAGGAAAAAGTGATTAACCGTCCGGAGTTTTTAGGTCAGGGGTGTTTATATGGGCGAAAGACCTAGGTCGGTGGGCGCCCGAGGCCGCCACACCACCTCCCGGCGCGGCCAGCATGGGGCCGCGCCACGAGGCGGTGTGGGCCCCTCGGGGTCCGTCTTCGTCTCGTCTTCGGTTCCTCTGGTCGTAAATATTCCAAAAATAAATACTGGTTGGCTCGTTTCCAATTTGGCGGATATTTCCTTAAGAGCTTTTCTGAAACAAAAAACAGCAGAAAACAGGGAACTGACACTGTGGCATCTTGTTAATAGGTTAGTCCCAGAAAATGCATAAAATTATATAAAATTCATATAAAACATGTAATAACATGATATAACATAGCATGAAACACCAGTAATTATGGATACGTTGGAGACGTATCACGGCCGCGCAGATTCGACCTCGCCTTCTTAGGTGCCATCACGCGGCGACGGCCTAAACTACAACGTGGATTGCGTATTGCTCGTCGGAGTTGAAAGGGCGGCGGCGTGGATTGCTCGTCGGCGGCGCGGGTGGATAAGGATTTTGACCTACAAATGTGACCCAACCCGGCATAAATACAGATGGACGCGCCGCCTCGACGGGCGCCCTTATCCCGTTTGAGGGCCGGTTCGCGTTCACGGGCTCTACTATGGGCCAAAAAAAGCCTCGGCCCGTGAAGTCGCCGGAGTTATAAGGGTTTGAGGGCTCTGCTAGAGATGCTCTTACCACACCAACCCGGAAAAGCAGAGGAGACTGAGCAACAAATATAAGATCCACAGTCCAAGGATTCTATCTGTAAGAGCTCCATGCATGTTTCGTACCCATGCTTCTATATATTTAGAGAAGATTTTCTCCTTCCCCGCTTCGAAAATTCGGCCGTCCGATCTTTATCGGACGGCCCAGATCGCCCAATTCATGCAGTGAACAGTTATGAATAGTGTCAGGCGCATTTTTGCAATTTCCCACGAAAGTATACCTAGGTAATTATCAGAAACTGCACATACTATTTTGCAAAAGTGTTCCTCATTTCCCCGTGCCGGCTAGGGTTAGCCGCTGGCTCCCCTAACCTCTTGCCGCCCGAGGCCGCCGTCCGCACCCACATCCTCTGCCTCGACGCCGCCCCTCACCCCGCCGCCGTGCGCAGCATCTCCAGCGCCGCCATCTGCGTCCACAGCAGCTCCAGTGCCCAACGCCGCGCACCTGTCCACCGCCAACTCCGGTTCATCTCCTCTAGCAGCGTGAGGGGCAACACCTCGCTGGTCGTCGCCGGCTCCCGCACCGCGGCCACCACTCTGTCCTGCTGCGTCGTAGCGCCCGCGAGGCCCAACGCCTCCACGGCCGCCGACGCCGCACCCGCGGGGCCCACTGCCACACCTCGCTTCCAGCTTGGCTGTCGCCGGTTCTCGCACCGCGGCTACCACCCTGGCCACGACGCCTGCGGGCGTTTCGCCACTGTCGACCTGAGAGTATCTGCGCTGCCTTCTCGCCTGCCCTCCAAGCCACCTACGCCCCCGTCCCCTGTCCCTACTACAGTTAACCTAGGTCAGCACCATCTCGGCTGACCCTGTCCCCTTCTCAATTTTTTCCATGCTTCGATGTATAGCCGTGTGTTGTTGTGCTCATTTATCTGCTAGGTGCTATGAATCTGTGCTAGCTAGATAGATTTAGTAGATGCTTGCCGCTACTTGCTCGCTATACATTTCAATTTTCGCCTGATTTAAGCTTGGCCATCTGATCTTAGCTTTTAGGAGAATTACTGGATCAATCCTATGGTTTGTCGTCCTTGTTGGAATAATCCTGTGTGTTCACTCTCCCTCTACATAGTTCTAGAAAAATCTACCATCATACCATATGGCACAGTTCTAGAATGATCTACCCTGTACTAGTAGTCTGTTCAGCTTAGTAGCTAAGGTAGAAACTAGCAGCAGTTTCTAGAATACACAAGAGTTCTAACCTAGTGGAAGTAACCTGGTAGAAGACACTAGAAGCTTGTAAGGTTGGTTGTGAAGTCCTATAAATAGGACATGTACCCCATGGTTGTAAAGTGAGCTGAGAACAATTTGCAAGCTAACACATAGCAATAGAGCTTCAGTGTGTACGTGAGCTGTCTCCAATACCTCTCATTCCACTCAAGTGTGTGTTCGTGTGAGCCAAACTAGCTAGCTGAGAGCATCAGCCCGGGACATCAAAGTGGTATCAGAGCCATGTCGAAGTCTCAGGAGGTCGGCGAGAAGGGTGAACGCAGCGGGTCCAAGACGCCGCCGCGGGTCGCAAGGCGACGCCCTTCCACATCTCCGATGCCTCGTCGGGGTCGTAGCCCGACACGCCGCGGTGGCGGCGAGCTGGTGGTGCGCGAGCGTGTCGTGAGGGAGAGCACTAGCTCAGCCCAATATCCGACGCTTACCCGCTCAAACTATGCTGAGTGGGCGATGGTGATGCGCGTCCAGCTCCAGGCTCAGCACTTGTGGGATGTCATCGAGTTTGGCGCCGACGACGAACACGACGATCGAGAAGCGCTGGCAGCCTTGCTCCGGGCCGTTCCACCGGAGCTGGTGCGTACGCTGGCAGCAAAGGACAACGCAAAGGCAGCATGGGACACGCTCAAGACAATGCGTCTCGGCTCTGAGCGCATTCGTGAGGCAAAGGCACAGACAAGACGTCGCGAGTTCGAGGAACTTCGTTTCCGCCCCGGTGAGTCAATCGAAGATTTCTCAATCCGACTAACAAGCATCGTCAGTGATCTCGAGCTCCTCGGCGATCCCATAAGCGAGTACAAGGCAGTGCTCAAGTTCTTGCGCGTGGTGCCGCGCAAGTTCCGACCGGTGGTGATGGCCATCGAACAAGTTGTCAACCTCCGGGAGTTGACAATCGAGGAGCTGTGTGGTCGGCTTCTCACCGCAGAGGAGGGGTACGACCTAGATGATGCTACTGACGGCGTCAACAAGCTTCTCCTCACAGAGGAGGAATGGGCGAGCCGTCAACGACAACGCGGCAAGCTTCTCCTCACAGAGGAGGAATGGGCGAGCCGTCAACGACAACATGGAAAGAGTGTGCCCAGTAGCGATAGAAACAGCAGGCCGGCATCCAGGCAGAAGCAACAAGGTGCACAAGGCGGCAACACAGGCTCAGGTGAGCGTCGTAAAGGGAGTTGTCGGTATTGTGGTAAGCTTGGGCATTGGGCAAAAGAGTGCCGCAAAGCAAAGCGTGACCGCGAACGACGTGGCGAGGCGGCTAACTTTGTGCAGGCTGAAGAAGAGGACAACACGCTGCTAATGGCAACCCATACCGAGGTTGCAGAGGCAGTGGCTGTGCCTGCGGTGGATACAGCGAACCCCTCTACACCAACTCTAGGGGAGCAGGTCTTCCTCAACGAAGAACGTGCACACGTCGAGCTGCGCAAGTCCACGACTGACATCGACACGACATGGTACCTGGACACAGGCGCCTCAAACCACATGACTGGGGATGCAACCGTCTTCGCTGATCTCAACGAGAAGGTCTCCGGCACGGTACGTTTCGGTGATGGCTCCCTCGTCAACATTTGCGGACGTGGCACAGTGATGTTCGCAATGGATGGAGGACGCCACAGGGCGTTGACAAACGTCTATTGGATCCCACGGATCAAGACGAACATCATTAGCATCGGACAACTCGACGAGACTGGGTGCCCAACACATGTTGAAAATGGCATGATGATCATCCGCGACCGGCAGAAGAAGCTCATTGCCAAGGCTCCTCGCATGCGAAATCGGCTGTACATGGTACATCTCCAGATCGAGAAGCCGGTACGTCTAGCCGCTCATATGGGCGAGGGCCCGTGGATATGGCACGCGCGCTTTGGCCACCAGAATTTTGAAAGTCTCGAGAAACTTGCTCGGAATGACATGGTTCGGGGCCTTCCCATGATCAAGCACGTGGAGCAGCTGTGTGAGGCGTGCCTTGCCGGCAAGCACCGGCGCGCCCCATTTCCTCAGGTGGGAAAGTACCGTGCTACCAAACCACTGGAGCTCGTGCATGGTGATTTGTGCGGTCCTATCTCGCCGCCCACGCCAGGAGGAAAGCGCTACTTCCTTCTCCTCGTCGACGACTACAGCCGGTACATGTGGATCTTCCTCTTGCGTACGAAGGACGAAGCACCGGCGGCCATCCGTCGCTTCCAATCTGGTGTAGAGGTGGAGTCACACGCTCCGCGTCTTCCGCACCGACAGAGGCGGGGAGTTCACCGTGGAGTTCGCGGACTGGTGCGCTGATCAAGGGATCAAGCGACACCTCACTGCTCCATACTCACCCCAACAGAACGGCGTGGTGGAACGGCGTAATCAGACGATCGTCGGCACGGCGCGTTGCATGTTGAAAGGCACCGGCATGCCAGCACAGTTTTGGGGAGAGGCGGTCACCACGGCCGTATTCGTTCTCAACCGTTCATTCACGAGGAGCGTGGACGGGCGTACTCCATACGAGGCATGGCACGGTATGAAGCCAAATGTACACTTCCTTCGAGTTTTTGGTTGCAGGGCTCAAGATCACCACACCAAACCTAAAGAAGTTGGATGACCGAAGTAAGCCCATGGTGATGCTCGGGTACGAACCCGGCAGTAAGGCATACCGTCTCTACGACCCGGCGACAAAACGTGTTCACGTCTCCCGCGACGTTATCTTCGACGAGAGTGTTGGTTGGGACTGGAGCACGCACAACATGGCAGAAGATTATGGCGGAGGAGAGTTCACCATTGAATACTCCTACACGTCGGCACCGACGACATCACCCACTTCGCCAAACCAGTCCACTACCGCCACTCCTGCCCCGACAGAGATTCAGCCCGAAAACAATTCGGAAGCAAAGTCTACAGTGAGGACGCCCACAACACAAACCTCGGAACAAGTGAGGTTTTCCACACCTCCGTCCACACCAGACTCGGAGTTCTTCGACGAAAGCAATGATCCAGATTATCCACACCGCTACCGCCGCATCCTCGACATGGTGGAGCCCGACGCACAGGTGCCAGGGCAGGCTGAGCGCCTTCTACTCACTCCCTCTGGTGAGCCATCCACGTATGCAGAGGCGGAGCACGACGAGCAATGGCGCACCACGATGCGTTAAGAGTTGAGGTCTATTGAGGAGAACAAGACATGGACCCTCACTGACTTGCCTGCAGGTCACAAGCCAATCGGTCTCAAATGGGTCTTCAAGCTCAAACGAGATGCCAACGGCAACGTGTTGAAGCACAAGGCGCGCTTGGTGGCGAAGGGCTACGTGCAACGGCCGGGGATCGACTTCGACGAGGTTTTTGCCCCGGTGGCGCGTCTGGACTCTATTCGTCTACTTCTCGCCGTTGCTGCGCAGAAAAGGTGGGAGGTGCACCACATGGACGTCAAGACTGCGTTCTTGAATGGAGAACTCGGCGAAGAAGTATATGTTACGCAACCGCCGGGCTTCACGACCTCCGCCACATCAAGCAAGGTACTGCACCTTCACAAGGCACTATATGGTCTTCGTCAAGCCCCTAGAGCGTGGAATACCAAGCTCGACAGCGTGCTGGTGTCACTCGGGTTCACTCGTAGCCCATCTGAGCATGCTGTGTACACCAGAGGCGAGGATGGTGAGCGGCTTCTCCTAGGCATCTATGTTGACGACTTGATCCTGACAGGAGCAAGCACCAAGACTATCTCCAAGTTCAAAGAGGAGATGAGCAGAAGATTCTGCATGAGCGACCTAGGATTGTTGACGCTCTATCTTGGCATAGAGGTCAAGCAATCACCAGGTGAGATCACCCTGAAGCAGGCTGCGTTCGCTAGCAAGCTGTTGGAGAAGGCGGGCATGGAGGATTGCAACGCCGTACATGTTCCCATGGAGCCGCGCTTGAAGCTATCCAAGGTAAGCACTAATCCATCTGTGGATGTCACTAAGTACAGGAGCATTGTCGGCAGCCTCCGCTACCTTGTGCACACACGGCCAGACATTTCCTTCGCCGTCGGTTACGTCAGTCGCTTCATGGAAAAGCCAACAACCGAGCACATGAGCGCCGTCAACCATATTCTGAGGTATATCCAAGGGACACTACACTACGGCTGCAGGTACAGTTACAGCGACAACAAAGACATACACCTAATTGGCTTTAGTGATGCCGACCACGCCGGAGACATCGACGACAGGAAGAGCACAACGGGGACTCTCTTTTTCTTTGATAGCTGCCCGATCACTTGGCAGTCTCAGAAGCAGAGGGTGGTCTCCATATCATCCTGCCAAGCAGAGTATATTGCCGCTAGTACCGCAGCATGCCAAGCCGTTTGGCTCGGACGGCTCATAGGCGATCTTTTTGCTACAGACCCCATGGTCCCTACACTTCTCGTGGACAACAAGTCAGCGATCCAACTAAGCAAAAATCCGGTCTTTCACGACCGGAGCAAGCACATTGAGACCCGCTATCATTTCATACGGGAGAACGTCGAGAGCGGCAAGATTGTTGTCGACTACATCAACACCGACGATCAGCTAGCGGACATCCTGACCAAAGCACTTGGTCGAACCAAGTTTCAGACTCTACGCAAGAAGATTGGCATCGTCGAGATCAAGTGAACGCATCAGGATTAGGGGGGTGAATGTTGGAATAATCCTGTGTGTTCACTCTCCCTCTACATAGTTCTAGAAAAATCTACCATCATACCATATGGCACAGTTGTAGAATGATCTACCCTGTACTAGTAGTCTGTTCAGCTTAGTAGCTAAGGTAGAAACTAGCAGCAGTTTCTAGAATACACAAGAGTTCTAACCTAGTGGAAGTAACCTGGTAGAAGACACTAGAAGCTTGTAAGGTTGGTTGTGAAGTCCTATAAATAGGACATGTACCCCATGGTTGTAAAGTGAGCTGAGAACAAGTTGCAAGCTAACACATAGCAATAGAGCTTCAGTGTGTACGTGAGCTGTCTCCAATACCTCTCATTCCACTCAAGTGTGTGTTCGTGTGAACCAAACTAGCTAGCTGAGAGCATCAGCCCGGGACATCAGTCCTAAGTTATCAGTAGTTTCAATATAGATAATTTGTAGTAAGATCTGGATTAAGTAGCTGTAATTCTTTATCCGTGAATGATTATTTCATACTGATTTTAAAAGTTGAGCACTGCTTTTGGAAGATTTAGGGAGTGAGCTGTTCTCTTTTCTAGATATAGCACTCATATTGAGTGAGTTGTGGACAATTTGTGTTTCTTGGCTGCAACAACTGCAATGCCCACATAATGATTAAATTATAAATTGTGTGTGCAATAGACAAGTTATTAAGTAAAACTACACTCATATGAAATAATCTTATTGAGAAATTGCATACAATGAAATCTTCAGTTCTTGCAACTAGGCAACACAAATAGTTCATTAAAGATAATTTACTTTCTTGATCATAGCGTTTCTAATCCTTGCACGGCTTAAGTACTTATGGAAAATTATAGAGATAACCCATTGTATTAGTTGTTTTTACTATTCTCTCCGCTTGACATGGAGTACAAGAGATACCATCTGACGGCCTGTACATGCTTATGCATGAGAACGATTTGTGCAGTTGCTCTTTTTTTCCCCACAGATTTCTTTGTCCAGTTTGCGCAACAGGTAAAGTGTTGGGGCTAGGCCTAAAGTGATGCTGATGGGCGAGTCGTTCTCCACAGGCTGCTGGTTGCTACTCTCTATACCGGTTGATACCGACAAGGTGAACTAAATATCATTGCACAACAGAGTAGTAAAAAAGTCAGAGCGGTTTATATACTTCAAATTTCATTGTAGATTAACTGTCACTGGTTTATGTTTAGTTCTCCATAGGTGGTAGTTTGAGGGTTAGATTCGGTTGACTTCGTGTCCTCCATTCATGCTGAAGTCTTTTGCTCTTTAGTTACTCATAATAAATTTTTTTCTCCGTCATTGGTGTAACAGTTTCATAAACATTAGTTTATGTTTTCTAATGTCAAAGATGATGCTTATAACCAAATATTGTTGGACTGAATCACAGAATGTATTGTTTGTTCTCAACATACATGCATAGTTGTAAAGAGGATAAATTACTCTACCTTGCCATTCTGTACAAATGAGGGGGGGGTCTCCAATTAATATTATGGTTTTACTCTAGAAACAAAGTTAAATTTGGATTTTCCTAATAGTTATTTGTGTGTGTTCCGATTTACTCTATCTTGCCATTCTGTACAAATGAGGGGGGGGGGGGGGGGGGGGTGTCTCCAATTAATATTATGGTTTTACTCTAGAAACAAAGTTAAATTTGGATTTTCCTAATAGTTATTTCATTCATAGTTAGTTTATTTGATGTTCTGTGTTCGCATGAAGCAAAACATTTGTCTGTTGTTTAAGCTGCTCCTTGTGCCCTTTTCCCTCAGGTGTAAGCAATTCATGTTCTTCACTTCTATGAGAATCGAGTGTTTTGTGCCATGGGACAGTGGTTTCTTCCAATGAGGATGCATTCTTGGGTCGAATCCGATGGGGCTGTTACATTTGGATGGCTTAGAGATAGGTTTGTCAGAAAACATTTCTTCATCAAGCTCAGTATACCGTCCTTCAGTTTGTTTGTAGTTTTGGGGGTGATTCATTACAGATTCAAAATGCTCTGCCATGCTTGAATGTGATTTTGAAGGTAAATTATTCAGCTGATTGTTTTTTGTGTATTTTTTGTGGACTCGAATTTAGAACTCAAACTGAGGTCTGATTGTTATTGAAGAATCATTCCAAGAGGTATAATTACTGAAGGTGGACAAGGGCGTATGGGGAATGCTTAAAGATATATTTCGCTCGGTTGAGCATATGGCCTTTCAATTCCAAGGTAAATACTTTTTGGCTCATGGGATAAATATGTATTGTGTATATTGCAGGATATATGCTTCAACTATGTATATGTTTTCTCATGCTTTTTAAGCAATAGTATGAATGTGTAATGGCATGACACCTACAAAGTGTAGAAATTCTCTCTTACTAATATATACAGTGATAGAGAATAGAGGCACACAATGTTGATATTATTTTGATACAGGCACACAATAGATATTGTTTTGATAATCCACTTTTACACGTAGGAGATATGTTTGAAGCAATGCCTCTGTACGTATAGGGGTTTGCCTCTTGATAATGCACAAATTGGTTGATGTTACTCTAGGGGCTCGACAACATAAAATGCAAGATGAATTATAGTGGCCTATTATGGTGTAGAATAAATTCGTAAAGGGTCCTTTGTTTTCATGAAAAGAATGATGGAGTGATTGTAGGAAATACTTACTTACCACGTTAACCAGCTAAATGCGATATTTCAGTTTCCTTTTCTTTTTGGCACCAAAGATGAATAGGTTCTGGTTATGTAAGAAGTTTGAAAATATATGTTTATCCAATGTGCACCTTCAATTGCTTTGCTTATAATCTAGCATTTTGTAGGGAGAGCTGTCTCATTGTCTTTCCTTCCTCATGGTTATTTCTTGGCGGATAAACTATGATCGAATCACAAGCTGCTGTATCAGTTTCTACTGATATTGTACAGTTTCGACATTAAGCAGCTCAAGCATTTGGCTATTTCTACTGATATTGTACAGTTTCTAATGCGATCAACACAACACATTTCAGGCTGAAGCTTATGTTAGCTAAGTATAAGTCCTATGTGCCAATTTTTCTGACGACGATGTGGCTTCCATATTGATCAAGCCACTGCCTCTATGACGTCTATCCGGGCCACTTTGTTAATCAGACAAACGACATGTTTTAAGCTTTGAAGATTTTGTAAATAGAATACATGAAACATGACAATTCCAAGGCAACTCTGGTTTTATAAAAACGGACAACCTACCAGCTGATGCAAACCGGGTGTAAATATGTACATACATTCCCATATATATGTAGCTATTTCTCAGCATCCGTGCTTCAGTTACAAAATCTATTTACATAGATTTATTATACATAAAATTTCACACAAAGGGCGTGGTGTGTCGCCGCGCCAATTTTAACTAGTAATTCTAATATCCAAACAAGACGACACATTACGGAGTACATGGATGTCATCCCATCAATGGCACTATGGTGAGATATCGTCATCCCATTACTGACTTGGATGATATGTTATATGAGCTTTGTGGAGTCACTATTTTCTCTAAAAATTGATTTACGGAGTGCCTACCACCAAATTAGTCCCATATTTGCATCAGCTCCTTCTGTTTCACTCATTGATTCGTCCCAAATTTAGCGCTCACTAACAACTGAATTCCTTATGCCTCCCAATCCAACCTATACACTAGAACATGGCTACCTCGAAGGTTGAATGTTGGCAATCGATAATGTGTTGAAGAGTGTGTCACATGCCTCCCTTTATTATATCACTACCCTCCACTGGCCCCTCCACTGGCTGCCATTCATAGGGCTAGATCATGAACGTGTGGGACTGCTATCGTCTTTAGAGCTCAACTCAGTAAAGCACATAAATATTTTCAGCTAATAGAGCAAACAACGGACAGGCACACAGCAATATTTGTCCCTATGCTCAGATGACACGGCAGCCTCCACCGAATTATACATGCAGATTAATATGCAAAGTGATGGTGAAAGCAATCAAATATGATTTCACCTCGCTTCATTATAGACATCGTGCTTCAAGCTGCCACAAAGAGACTTGAAAAGATCACCGTTCCCTGTTATGCATGCTGATCCACACAAAAAATCCAGTGGCTCGCACAAGATATCACATTACTTTCCTCATGAATCCTTAGTGAAATTGAACCCTTTCTTACAACATTTTTCAAAATGTTTTGTCAACACAACCATTTTTACAACGTACAGGAATCCACAGAACACGAGTAAGATGACGATTTTCTGTGCATGACGATAGTGATGTTAACCTGCCGCGCTAGCAAATAGAACTGTGAACATCCATTGCAACTTTCAGATTATCAGAAAACGAGCTGCAGCATTTTTAGCGGATTCAACTAGCTACTGAACTCTAAATTCTATCACAATCAGACTGCACATTTTCATTCTTCGCTACACCTGTCTAGACTGCCTGTCCAAGTAGTTCAGATATCTCGACATAAAAATCCAGCATGTTTCTGGAACCTTGTAACGGGAATGGTTCGCCAAGGCTAGGACTACATCAAGAATGAACCTTTGTGATTCAGGTTTCAGGACAGAACGGATTAGCATCGCACTCCACGCATTTGGGGCCAAACTGGTTGCTTGACGGAAAGATTGGACTCCATTAATCAATCTTCTGATCATTTTACTTCTCTACATGTTCAACAGAATAATAACCTTCAATATATACTGTTAGGCAGTATAGTACGTAACATATAGATGATATGCAATGCCAGTAAAGAGTAACTCATGCAGCTCAGACAAGCATTGACTAACCTCTGGGTGTTGCTCCCCTGTAGTTCCCTCTTCGTCAAATATACCTGGAAATGCTGCTTCTTGTAAGAACGCATCCGAAGCCTTCACAATGTCCTGGATTAGGAAAACACGAACCCTCCAGCCTTTCCTTGATAGAATGAAACCAAAAAGGTCTTCTGTAGCTGCAACAACAGAATGCATATCAAATGATCCCCACTCGGAACTGCTAGCAGTATTTTCGTCTCCCTGTTTGTTTGAAGATTCTGATGACTGTTGAGATATTGCTGCAATCTGAATACAGAAGAATATTAGTTATGAAACATAGTATCAAAAGCCGAAAGCAAAGAATACCAACCAGATGGCTGTCAGTAAATTAATTCTTAGTGATGCAAAACAAACATTATGATGTATTTCTTTCAGTACCATGTTAGCTGAAGTATAATGGCTGACGCAGAAAAATGTAAATACTATTGTAGACATGGGCGGATCCAGATGGGTAATTGAGTGTACAAATGTACACCCATTATTCAGGGGAAAGCAAACTCCATCTACGTATAACTAAGCAAACACATGACAATGCCCCTCTCATAATTCGGCATATTAGGGTATTTTTTTCCAGCTCTGTACAACAATTGTAGATCCTAGCTCCGCCACTGACTGTAGAGCTGGATGTATTTATATATTTTTGGTCTTAATACAATATACTCCCTCCATACCAAAGCCTTTCTGACATTGTCCTGATTCGTACGTATGTAGATATGTTTTAGTGTGTTGATTCGCTCATTTAGGAATGAATCAGGACAAAGTCAGACAAGTTAGGAAGTCTTATATCTTGATACGGAGTATATTTCAATTTCCAAGTGAACAAGGGCAAAAAGGGACTACCACAAGTTATTATTCATGCTCATGAAGAGGAAGGGGCAAAAAACTGATAATTAGAACCACAAAGCTACTGTCATCGCAGACATGGCAATAATTCTAGTGTGTAAATATCAAGAGTGCATTGCAGATAATTCCAAGTTTCCAACAAGACAAGAAACAGAAAGTAGAACAACGAGAATATACCAATCGCTCCAGTCGATTCCATCTGATGGATCCATCATCACATATCAGAAGCTCCCTCAGTATTTTCCTCATGTCAGGCCTGGGGTCTGCAAGGAGCCTCCCAATGACAAATGGGTATGCACTCTCAATAACTTTGAAATCAGGATCCAGTGCTTTTGCAGTCCCTTCTAAAGAACCCAGTGCTCTTATCACCAGGGCATAATCCGGAGGAAGGGAGAAATTAAAATCATACATAACATCATACAGATGGTTCATTACCCCCTGTAAGAGAATGAGGATTTAGAATGCACTAACTCATCCAGGTTAGAAAACTAAAAACAGAAGGGGCATATACAGGCAGCAACCATAGAAAATATCCGGGAATGTGGTAGAGGCCCCAGTCAAACAACAGTGTGTACCAGGAATGCAGCTAATTATTTCCAGAATGTCCGAACCTCAACAGCAAGAGCATGGACAGAAGAAAATGGCATTGCTCGACTAAATCTTTGATACCATGCCTAATATATGTTTTCAAGGCACATCAGAAAATTGTCGTTCCAAACATATACTACCTCCATTTCAAAATAGAAGTTCTATAAATTTAGTCAAATTGTACTAAATTTGACTGAATATATAGAAGCTAATATCAACATCTACAATACTGAATAAACATAGTACAGAAAATATATTTTATGGTAGATCTATTGACATTGATTTTGTGTTTACGTGTTAGGTTGTTTACTCATCAAGTTCCACACAGAGTGTTGCATATTTGACCTGTTTGTTAAGACTACTAGCTAAGGCCTATAGTATATGTATTCACTCTTTAAGTCTCAACCATGCTTAAGATGCCTGAATCCATTGATTTTAATACTGCACCACAGAATACAAACTATCATAATAAGAGGACATATACTGGAACGAAGAACACTAACCTGGAAATCATTTGATTGCCTCCTTCCATCACCAAAAGCAACCCTCAATGCAGTTGCAACTGCGTGTAGGTCTGTTCCCTCAGGGACAAATCCCAGTGAATGGAAGTCGTTCGCCAAGCCCAAGGGGTCACGATTTACATAGTGCACGAGCTGAAACAAGTGAGCTCAGTCCCTATAAATTATATTCGTATTTGAAGAAAGGGACACAAATGAAACCAACGAAGGGCATATGAACTCAGAGAAAAGTATGTGTCATTTCCTCAAACAACTACTACCTGCTTACATGGTAGCACATATGCACTAAAACATACTCAGATTTATGTTCTTAATCCAAAAGTCATTTAAGTAGGTTACATTTTCTACATGTATGAGTACAACTATATTGCTTCTTGGCTCTATATTTACTGTGGTACATAACTAATCATTTTCACTTCTACTGACTTGCAATTCATCCAAATGTCCTACCTATAGTAAGTTGTGATAATTATGAAACATTATGACTATTCGGTAGACAATCTCAAGGCTTTACATCCGTTAAAAAAAAGATGTGGTCTAGCATAAGAAACAAGGTTATCAATGTTAAACCTATTCTAAAAAAATACTTATACTCCCTCCGTTTTTTATATAAGATGTTTTAGCTATTGCACATGTTGCAAAAATGAGTGAATATCGACACTAAAACATGTCTAGATACAAGTTAGGAAATGTGAATGTGGAAAAAGGCTAAAACGTCTTATATTAAAAAACAGAGGTAGTAGCAAACTCTTCTCCGGCCATAGAAGACCATAAAGTAAAAGCTTAAACCCAATAGATTTGGTATATAATAAATATATATAATAGGTATGGCCACATAACATCTAAGTGTCAAATATATCTGGTTTTACCATTAATCACCCTTTAACAACTGACAAGCAAGAAGCAACAAAATAGACGAAGGAATAAAGATCAAGGAAGCTTACCATTTGTATTAGTCCTACTCGATAGTGTCTTGGAATATCACCCATCATACCAAAGTCAAAATATGCAAGAGACCCATCTGCAGTTGCCACCAGATTACCTGGATGGGGGTCTGCGTGGAAAAACCCATCTTCAAGAAGTTGTCTCAACGAGCAATAGAGACCCTGTAAAGTTCGTACAAATTATTAGCTGGCAAAATAAAAACATGCCTTTCCAATGAAACCAACCAGACAGCTTTCAAACATAACGAACGAGTATGCTCAAAACAGCGAAACTCACAAATACAAAAAATGTCAAGGTCTAGTAGCTAATCTAACATATCATACAAAAATATTAAACTTTATGCAAAATTATGCAGACCTAAGGTACAAAGAGCATCTCTAGCAGTCCCCGTAAAAGGGCCGATAAAATCACGACTATATGGTTTCGGCCAAAAATCCGCGCAGATCAGAACCCATAAACGCGGCCCGCCCCATAAACCGTTTTACAGCCCCGTAATCGCGACGCCGAGACCCACATATATAACGTCCGGAGGGCGTTTTATGGGTCGCAAACCCTACTCCTCCGGCCACTCTCCCACCAGCCACCACTACGCCTCCCGCCACCGTTCCTGGCCCCAATTGGCAGATCCGCCACCATCGATGGCATCTCGGTGACCTGCTACAGACCGCGATGACCGAGCGGCGGGCGTGCTTCGTCCGCTCCGAGGCGGCGAAGAAGTGTGTCGTGCGCAAGTACACCAAGCTGCCCTCCCTGGCGGCGTATGCAAACTACGGCGAGGGCACGTCGTCTTCCTCATGCCATCGCCGCTGGAGTTGGACCCCACCTCCTTCCTCCGACGAGGCCGAGGAGGGGCGCGTCATCGTCCCCAATGACTACGTCCCCAATGACTACGTCCAGGACGAGGCACGAGTGCAGGCGGATGCGCTAGACGAGACGGCGGAGGCGGCCGCAGCGCAGAAGGTGGCGGAGGAGGCGAACTGTCACGCCGCTCTGCGCCATCGAGTCCTTCCAAGCGAGGGAGGCCGCCCGCGCCCAAAGGATGGAGGAGGCCGCCCGCGCCCAGGCATTCGATGTCTCCTCCGACGAGTCCTTCTAGGTCGCCGCACTGCCGTAGAAGCCCCGTTGAGTTCTCCCGGGGCCGCATTTTGTGTAGTATGAATCCAAATGCGTGTACGGCGATGAACTATGTTTTAATTTCAGTAATTTCAGTGAAATGTGATCGTTTGCGATGAACTGCTCGCAAACTGCGATGAGCTAAATTCGGCGCGAATGTTTATAAAAAATTTATGGTTTGGGCTACGGGTTCTGATCTGTGCCGACAACAATGCGAACTACAAACTCGTTTTCGGCTTCCCTCACTAGCATTTTTATGGTTTTGGATTTACGGGGACTGCTACAGATGCTCTAAGGTGTTTGGTTCAGGAACTGTACTGTGAACGCAAATTGAATGAGATTACCCTGCTAATGTCAACAGAAGGGAGCAAAACGAGAATTAATTTTTGTACTGAAGGGAAAACTCAGCAATAGGGGAAAAACCTCACCAAATTGGCAATTTGAAAATAAACAAAATGGAAATAACCGAATCACAAATCACCAACCTGATTGTAATTTATAACCGAATCAATTATTCAGAAGAACTCGTAATAATTTATAACCGTCTCAGCATCCGTGTGCTCGCAATTGAGCAGAGCGGCGGCGCTCTTGGTGTAGTTCACCTGCAAACCTGAGGCGTGGCTAAGATGCGTAGTATGGCCTTGACAGCCGTGATGTAGCTTGGGCAAAGGTGGCAGAAGAGCATGACGTCGTCGGCATAGAGCGAGCACTGGGGGATCGGCCGTCGAGGGTGCAGCGGCTGCAAGATGCCCAGCACAGTGGCGCGCCGGATTAGGCAACCAAGGACATCGACCGTGGCGATGCCAGATTGGGGGTCCTGGGTCGCCCCTCAGCAGTACTCTCGTGCTGGCTGAGCTAAGGAGGATCGCGAGCCAGTCCAGGAAGCGGTTGCTGAACCCATACCGGCGCAGCACCTCAAAGAGAAACGGCCAAGATAGCATTTACCTCATGGCTGAACGGGAGAAGAAGACATACAGAAGGATGATATGGCGGGAGAGAATTGCACGAGAGCCTAGTGAGAGTGACTTGCCAGCTCTGGTATCGGTTCTCGATACCGGTGAGGGGTAAGTGGTATTGACCGTGAATAGCGTTGTAATCAGATTACAGGCTGCCTAAACCAAACGTGAGTAACATTTTAATTTACGTCGTATTCCGATTGAGGGCTAAATTCGGCGAACCACAAACACCTTCTACAAGTTTAGGAAACAATTCAAGACAATATCGGCTGTACTAATGTCGGTATATAACTAGTTAAAGAACACTGCAAGTTTACCTCGTCAATCATCTTTTTCCTGTTTAGATTAGCTTTGCTAATGCGCTCAGCATCGGTTAGCTTGATCCCATCAATCCATTCCAGTGCTAATATAGATTTACGTGTATAATTCCAGTAGACCTTTGGGACCTTGATACTTGTCCTGCCTTCACCGCCTGAACCTGATAAGAAACTAAGATCATGGCCTTACAAAGAGTTGCATATGTCAATTTTATTATGCATTGCATTCACAGCTGAAAATATGTTTGATATTAAGAGATTTGAGGATTTACGTCCAGATATAATGCTCAAGGGAAAATGGGAGTGGGACCCATGCCAAGGATATGTTTTTAGAGGATCATACTGACAATCACGAACTGAATAAATGAAGATTCCAAAACTCACCATGAGAATAAAGGATCGCAAATCTTTCAGCATTTTTTCCTTCTAAAACATAATCGATCTCATCAAACATGTGCCTAACCTGTTGAACACAAGGTAAAGATCTGTGTTAACTATAATGCACTGCATATCAAAGTCCAAGCGTTTGGTTAGTGAAGCATGGCTCGAACCCACTCTCTAACAATAATCACCAGAGCACGTGACCAAGGGATTCGCGGAAAAAATTAAATAAGCTATGTATTACAGCAGAGCACATCAGCTTCAATCAAATCATCGTATTCTATTCTATATAAATAATGTTCAACTTTCTTGGTGCAAATATTCCCTTGGCAATATTTCCAGGAATCATATTGTAGAATTGCATGCACCATCCAGTTCACCCAAAAGCTCGAGCTTTGTGGAGGTGGGAAATGCACTTATACTTCAACACTCCCTCTCACGGGTGGTTCGCTCATCTTAACGTGGACTGAAAGTGGGCTGCATTTTTTTAAGAATTGAGCCAGCTAGGTCTTTGAACTCGAGACCTCTTGGTTCTGATACCATATTGAAAGGCATGCATCACCAAGTTCACCCAAAAGCTCGAGCTGATGAAGAAGGTGGGCAATGCACATATATGATATACTTGTGTGTGGACTTAAGAGCCACCACAGAGTAACTACCGTGCAGAAGATAGCCAGAATAACTAGGGAGATATTAGATTGATTGGTCTTGCTCGTCTCAACGTGGATACATGTCATACTTAATTCAGCACCCACACTTATGCCGAATTTAATCCATCACACACGTAAGTGGACAGAACCAAAGCTAGGAAAGTATACAATTACATATGCCGAACACTCTCATTTTGGATTAAGGGAATCTGGTAAAACTAACTTAAACCATTACTAAATTAATCAGTTTTAAATTAAGAAATTATAAGGGCAAAATGGTTAAGATCAGAGTGAGAAAGATGTGAAAACTCACGATTTCATTAACGGCTACCAGTAAATCTTTGCGGGCCTTAGCAAATCGTTTTAGCTGTCCACCAATCATATTAAAAAGAAGTGCATCTAGAGTCAGCAAGGGCGCCATTCCAGGCCTCTGAACTTTGATTGCGACAAGCTCTCCAGAGTGTAGATGAGCTGCATGACTTGAAATATCAAGGGATGCATTTCAATTTGGATGACTAAGATGTGAAATATAAGCTAAAGGAAGCAAGATAAAACCAGTGAACAACAAGGATGATCACAAGATAACACAAAATTCCTTGTCCTATACAACTAACCTTTGTATACTTGCCCGAGTGATGCTGCTGCAACTGGCTCTGGGCTGATATCAGCAAAAAGATCAGAAATTCGAGTGCCCAGTTCAGACTCGATAGTCCTGACTGCGATACGGGTTGGAAATGGTGGTATTTGATCCTAATAAGATGGTTGTCAGCGAACACAATGGCACACAATCAATAACTAAATCAAGAAAAAAAAATCTACTACAACAAATTCTCAGTATCAAAAATTCGACTCAGTTCTGTTGATTACAGAAAATGTCACTTTGCCATACAACTTTGAGCTTCTGCCATTTTAGAATCTAAACTTTCCAGTATCCTATATTGATTCCTCGATTCCAAGACCCTATGTCCATCTCTAATCCTTGGTCTCGTCATTCAGGTGCAAAAAGAATACTAAAGCTAGGCATAAAAACGCATATCCTTACAATTGTGTTGGTTGGCAGTCAAATGAAACTATGTAAAACACGATGAGATGCTACCTGCAGCTTTGAGAGCTCTTGACAATATGCGCTGGGCAGTATATCAGGTCGTGTGCTCAATGCCTGTCCAAGCTGCATGGTGGGAAAGGTTCAGATAAAGGATAAAATTATAAACTCTCAACAATGACTATGGAAAAGGATGACATCTTACAGACAGTATAATAAACAAACCATGAAACCAATACCATATGTTGGTACAATTGCACAACGGCATGCAACCACAAGTTTTCACCACTATAACAAATGCACACATAGTAAAGGTTGATGTGAGTGACTAAAGATCATGCTAATTCCAGAGGTTCTGATAGGCATGATAAATCTTACATTTTAGTACCATTTCAATATCCAAAATGAAAGATTCACAACATAGAAAAGGTAAACAAAAATAATACTACCTCAGTTCCAATGAATAAGGCTTATATTATTTTGGACAAGTCAATCCATGTAAAGTTTGACCAAGTTTTTATGAAAAAATATTGACATCTCTGTTTTTGAGTCGCTCGACTAGTCGCGACTAGTCGACGACTAGTCAATGAGTCGCAATACAAAGTCCGACTCGGCATCTCGACTCGACTCATCGGTTGAGTCGAGCGACTCAATCGACTAGTCTCGACTAGTCCATGTTTTTGAGTCGAACGCGACTCAAAGTTGCCCAGCTCCATGTGAAAACTTAGATCGACCACATGCTTAGGGCTCGATTAGGTGAACAAACAATTGAGTGAAGTTATTTTTCTTTTTTCACGGACCCAGTCCCAGCCAGAGATAGCCCAGGTTGTTCGTTCAGCTCAAGCTGTAGCAGAAACTGATGAGCAATATGACCCATTCAAATATCCTAAGAGTAGGCCAACAATTATAGACTATTAATAAGTATATAGTTATATACAATTATACATATAATATGGCAATTTTATACTACCTATTGCTAAACGACTCATGTCGACTAGTCTATCATGAGTCTTGATTAGTCACGACTAGTCAAGAGTCGCTACCCCTGAACGATTCGTCGACTTGTCGACTCAAGAACCTTGATTGACATGCAAAATGTAAAACTTATATCTTTAGAAACATCATGAACTATATTTTCATATGATATCTATATAATATCATATTTGTTGATAGATTTTTCTAAAAGTTTGGTCAAACTTTACTTGGCTTGACTTTTGTAAAAATATAAGCCTTATTCATCGGAACGGAGGGAACGGAGGGAGTATAGCATAAAAGTTTAAGTCATGTCGCATTGTAGAGATCTCCCATTGTTTATCATTTTCTACAGAAGTTGTTCTGGCGTACCTTGATGTAAAAAGGCCCCAAGCGTATCAACGTCTCTCGGAACTGAAACAAAAGGAAAATGGCAAGACACTCAGTTCCTCCACCAATAGAACATATATGCAACGGAAAGAGAGGCAAAGTGGGGCAAGAAAAATACCTTCTCAGCACGTTTATGCACGTCACTGAGCAATAAATGCCAGAAAGTGAGCTTTACAACATGAAAAGAAATAGTTGCTGCCCTGTACAGTGCAAGGAACGGACCAAAGCCGAGTGTACGAGAACTTGACCCCAAGATTCTTCCAAACTGGGTTTCCAGTGACTCCTTTCTGATCTTTGCATATTCTGACGATGGCCTCCCGCCATGCACACTTGTGAATGCACTTGAATAGCTACAAACAGGAAACGACTTCCCTAAAGATAATGACTTTTAGACAATAAGGCTAGAATTAACCTGAGGTTGGAGTGAAAGCGTTATATTTTTTTCCTGTAACTAGCTATTTTTTGTTCAGGTTGCAACTCCGCTTACCAAATGGAATAAACAAGATAACAGTGCTCTATCCAAACTGATTAACAGGAATTAGGAATTTCTACTGAGGTTAAGAAAGCTTGGGGAGAACAAAGCTTATCGGAGTGATGATCAAGTTGTAGACTGTCATCTTGGAGATCTGTTTGTAATCCTTGCAAATCATTCAGTTCAAAGATAAGTGCATTATTACACGTACACATAGTTAGATTATCGCCACATAGTACAATTGGCTCTACATTCGACGACTTGAATCATATGGATTTCTATCTATCGAGGCAAAACGCTAGAACTAGCAAAAAGGGAGTCATCAATTTACATCGTCTGTCGCAATTTGGCAGTGCCGAATAACGAAGAAACCTTGGAGTGCATTGCAGGAAAACTGACAGTGGAATAAATAGACAGTAAGCCTACGCAATTGCCTTCTTTCTTCCTCCATGCGTAGGTACATTATGACGAGTATTTTGACAAAAATACGGCAGGGTCCAACCGAAATTCCAAGTGGAACTGAATTTGTTTCTTCTCCATGTGTACATTATTATTTCTCTGAGATTAATACTGGGCATCCAAAATTCCTTTCTGTTATTAGTACCTTCTAACAACAGGAGGCGCGGCGGAGAGGGGTTGCCGCGGGGAGGGATCAGTGGCGGGGGCGGCGTAGGACTGGAGGGAGCGGAGGAGGAGGAGGCCGTGGCGGTGGCGGCCGAGGTCGGCGGCGCGGTAGAGGTGGAGGAGCCGCGAGGTGGGGCCCGCCATGGCCGGGATCTCATCGGCTATGCATGCAGCTCCGCGTCCGACCGAGCATAGAGGAGAGGCAGGAGATGCTGGGTTTGGGAAGAAATGGCGGAGGTGGGAAGAAGAAGGAGAGGAGAGAGGAGGCGGCGCCACGTGACCGGACCCACAACGGCGAGGTGGCGGTTTGCTTTGGTTCCGTCCCTTACTCGGTGCGGTGCTGGGCCACTGGGCCGCTCGCCTCTTGCCGACATCGGAGTAAAGGACTTTTTTTGAGAATCTATCGGAGTCAAGGACTGAATGGCAGGCCGGGTAGGTTCTCAGAGTCCCCCTCCCTCACGCCAGAGCGATCCCTGATCCCATTTCGCCCGATTGAGCCGGCCCAGTTAGCTAACATCGATATGTTGCATTTGTTTCTTTTTCTTCTAATTGTGTTCTGCGATTCCTTCAAGCTGCGGGGCCTGCTTGTCAGACGGCAATGAATGACTTGCTGATGCTCGTACACGGATGAGCAGATCACCGTATTTAAACTGGTGCGCATCTTACTAATCTTTCGAGGTTGAACTAAACTTACACGCCCGTACCGAAGAGTCAGGTTGCAGACACTTCTAGAAATAATATAATGGGAAGGAGGAACAAGACTGTTTGTTCGTAAATGGGCTGGAACAAGATTCTTGGCTAAGATTTGACCGGTTTGCTGCAAACTTTTAGGGAACAAAAAAGCGGGAACAAGATTCACGTGGTTTATGGTTTTTTATCATTTCGTTGCCACTTTTATAGTAATAAAATAAGCGAGAACACGAAAGGAACAAAACTCCTTGTTCTGAACAGTTTTCTGTGAAGCAAAATAATCGGAGAGCGTAATATATGTAAGGACCCCTCTGACTACCCGTCAGAGATGCACACGTTATGTAAACAAATCACGATCCCAATGATCAGTGCATCGCTGAAAGTGCATTCTTTGCACTCCCATATTTTGGTGACTAATGACAACACAAAATGTGTTCTAATGTTTGTGATGAACTATGCAGATTCTAGTACAAGTTGGTGGATAAGAGTGAACACTTAAATTGCCTGGTATTCAGTACTGCCTCACTTGGTTTTTCATCAGGAAATCCAGCAGGAGATTTCCGAATCCCGGAGATTTACGGCCCCAGTCCGGAGATCTCCGAGCGGAACAAGAAATTCACCAAGTCAAGAACTCTATAGCGCATTGATTGCAAATCGTGTTTAGCCGGAAATGCTCCCAGAGATTTCCGGTGCTAGGAGATTTCCGAGCCGTAATCCGGAGATCTCCGAGTGGCATAAGTTTTTCGACTAAGTCCAGATTGTCTGAGCGCACTGACTCCAACTCAAGCTAAGCCGGAAATACTCTGGGAGATTTCCGAGCCCTAGTCCGGAGATCTCCGAGTGATAGAGGATTTTCAGCCAAGTCTAGAAGATCAATCAGCACTGACCCTGAGCCCAGCGCAACCGGAAATACTACCGGAGATATCCGGAGTACGGAGATCTCCGGTGCTCAACCCGGAGATTTCCGAGCTGGCGGCTGTACAACAGGCAGAATTTGGGTAGGGGTATAAATACCCCTCCAACTACCTCCAGCAGTTTAAGCTTCCAGATTTCTCTCTCCTCCATTGGTGCTCCATTGGTGCTGAAGCTCGTTTCTTCCGGATCTCCCAATCTAGCCACTCAAATCCTTTGATACTTGGGGATCCGAGGGAGAAGCCACCGATCTACAACTCCACCGAAGTGTTTTGATTTTGCCCCCTCTATTTCTTGAGGGGCAACGAATTTAGGGTTCCTTTGTGGTTAGCTAGGTTCAATCTTGTGTGTTTTGGTCCTTTGTGGATTCCTTTATGGAAGTGACATGTTGTGGTCATTGTGAGAGCCCCCAATTCAGTTGTGGGTGTGTGCCTCACGAATGTGTACAACACCTTCTCCGCCCTTAAATGAGTACTTAGTGGAAACGTGGATTCACACCTTTGTGGTCGAATTCACAGGAGAATAGGGTGAGACCTTTGTGGCGTTGAGCAAAACTTTGTGGTAGCTCACACTCCTCCAACGAGACGTACACCTATGTGGTGGAACTCGGGATATAATCGCCGTCTTCGAGTTCCTACGGTTGTCTTGTTCCACTCTCCTTTATCGCATCTTCAATTCTTGTACTTGCTTAGTTTCTTTGTTGTCTATCACTTGTATCACCTAGTCGCATATATAGACAACTTACTTTCCGCTAGACTATAACTGAAAAAGACATAAAAATTGGTCACCACCTATTCACCCCCCCCCCCCCATCTAGGTGGTCAACTGTCGTTCAATTGGTATCAGAGCCAGGTTGTCTCTTAAATGCTTCACCGCTTGAGACCAACCTTGGACAATGCAAGTTGACCCAAACGAGGTTACCAAAACGGACGCCGCGACTTTAGCGGCAATGGAAGAGAAAGGTGCCACTATGGCCGATATCAACTCTTTGGAAACAAAGTTGACATCGTCCATACAAACCGAGTTCAAGAAGTTTCATGATATGCTCGAGTCTCTCAAGACATCCAAGGAAACCTCTCTTGCATTGCCCTCAAAGCCTCCGGTGCTTCCGGGCATTACTCACGATGTGGACCCCGAATTGATAAAGGGAAAGCAATTGCCTTTGGATGGGAAGGGCGATGCTAGTAGTTCCTCAAACCATCAAAACACTCCATCTTCCCAAGATGAAGTGCCTGAAGGCTACAACGCCACTCCTCCCCCATCCCAATACCATACCCCCGATCCCATTATTCCTCATCCGCAAGTTTCTCATAGGGGTGATCCCCCATTGCTTAAAGATTATACATTCTCTCAATGGCAATATGTGATGAAGTCTCATGTGTGCAGCTCTTCAATCGAGTTGTGGCGCATCATTCAAGTTGGATACAAGCCGCATGATCCGACCAACTTAAAAAGAAGAGAAGTGGTGGAGACTCAACTTGATGCCACCGCTCTCTACATGATCCAAAAGGCGGTTGGGAACAAGTACATGTCTCTCATCCAACACCTCACCACCGCCAAGGATACATGGGATGCTCTATCCGAGTTGTTCGTTGGAAATGATAGCATGAGGAGGAACCGCTATGACTCTTTGAGCAATGAAGCCGAGGGCTTCTTCAAGCTTGATGATGAAGACCATGAGATGATGTATAGAAGATTGGTGACCATAGCCACAAGCTTTCGAGAAGTTGGTGCCTCTCATATTGATGATGCATGGATCAAGAGGAAGTATGTGAGCTCTATGATGTCATGTGAGCCAACCGACGTCAAGAGTCTTCAAGGAAGACACAACTACCATCTCATGACGTCTAATGAGGTGATGCAAGGGATGGCCGCATACAAGGTGGCCACAAAGAATGCTCAAGACGCAAGGGCAAGGGATCTTGGAATGCAAAGAGGCACAACAAACCTTGCCTTGAAGGCCACCGTTGAGGAAGACAACGATGATGATCTTGGAAGCTCTGCCGCCATGTCCGAGGAAGCACTCAAGATTGCTTACAACGATCATCTAGCTCTTGCGGCTCGCACCTTTTGGAACAACCCTTCAAGAGGCAAGATGCGAGTTGACAAGAGTCCACCTCAAGCCGATAGGTTCTCACCCTCCAAGTCAAGGACATGATACAATTGTCAAGACAAGTTCCATTTTGTCGCCGATTTTCCTTATGAGAAAAGAGAAGAGCATGGTGGACGTCTAGTGCTCAAGGACAAAGCCAAGATGCCTCCCAAGAAGGCCTATGGAAAGAAGAGGCCTCTTCACAAGAAGCCTCGCATCGTGTTGTTGACCCAAGAGGAGTACCCCACCGATGATGAAGAGTCGGTGGAAGAAACGCCAAATGAAGTGGCGGCACTTGCCACCACATCAACACCTAGCGCTCCTTCATCAACAACAAGAACTCCCTCATGAACAACAATAACTCCTCCAACTACGACAAGCTCTTCATCATCTCTATCCACGTCGCCAAATGAGAACTCCATCACCAAGAGCTCAAGATGTCTTATGGCCAAGGAATCAGAGGTACCTTCATCCTCTTCCCCTCTCATGAATGAAATGAATGAGCTTGATGATGCATCTAGCCTTCATATCAAGGAAGAGCTCGTTGCCTTTGATTCCTTCATCACTAACTTGCAAGGGGAGAGCAAGAAACACGTTGGGGCTCTTATGGCTCGTATTGGTGAGTTAGAGCACCTTAATGAAGAGAAGGGTAATATTGAAAGGGAGGACTCCATTTCTCTATCCTATTTGAGATCCTCTCTTGAGGAGGTTGAAGAGTCTCATGCTCGTCTTGAACATCAACTTTAAACTATTGAGGAAACTCATAACTCCTCGCATGCTAAGCTCATTAAAGATCGTGACATGTACTTTGATAAATTCAAGGTGGCTCAACAAGATAAAGCCGAATTTACGGTTGGGCATTTTAGACTCATTTAGGACATGGAGAAGCTCGTCATAGCCCACAAGGCTTTGGAGAGTGAACATGCTCTTCTAAAGGAGTCTCATGCTAAACTCCAAACTCGGCTAACTAACCTTGACTCTCCTAGCATCTCTACCTCTATTTGTTCTTGTGATAATGCTAATCTTATGAAGAAGAATGCTAGGTTGAAGAATGAGATTGCTAAGGCCTCCACATCCAAGATCATCCTTCTCAAGGGTAAGCAAGTTGTTGAGACTCCCATCGTGTAGCCTCACACTCGACAAGGGAAGGAAGGACTTGGATATGTGCGTCCCATGAAGATGAATGCTAAGAAGGGTATTCCCAAGAGCCTCAACCCCATCCAATCCAAGAAGGCCGACTCCATTCAATCCAAGGACGATCTTGCAAGTAGGAATGCCTCAAGGGGCAATCCTACTCGTAAAGATCACGCTCGGGACAACAATCCTAACTATGCTTTATATGTCGATTATTATGGGAATGTTTGTGCTTGTTACATTGGACCCTACTACGGTTTCATTTCATATGCTATTTGGGTTCCTATGTCTCTTGTCGCTAACCATAAAGCACCAATTGTGAAGCAATGAGTTGCTAAATGCAAGAATTGATCTCTTGTAGGACCTTGCTCCCGGTGGTTCAAAATGGATAATTGATAGTGGATGTACAAGTCATATGACCGGGAGCAAAGAACTCGTCACGGAGTTGAAACCTAATGTAGATGAAGTAACCGTGACGTTTGGTGACTTATCAAGGTCTAAGGTAACCGGGCTTGGCAAAGTGGTAGTTGCCCCCGACATTTGTTATGCTTGTTGAATCTCTTGGCTATAATTTGTTATCGGTTCGTGCCTTAACAAAATTGGGGATCCCTCCCTTCTTTGATATGGACGTTGTGGTCCTCTTGTGGAGCAAGTCGCTAAGAGTGGCTTTCGTGGGATACGTGGAGCATGAGTTTTATGTGGTGGACTTCTCCGGAGCCACCACTACTCAAGACATGTGTCTCTTCGGAAAAGCTGACGTGGGTTGGCTTTGGCATCTCCGACTAGCCCACGTAAACATGCGCACTTTGCAAAGCCTTCATAAGGATGGCCACATCCTTGGACTAAAAGATCATGTTTTCTTTTCAAGGGATCGAGTTTGTAGAGCTTGTGTGGAAGGCAAGATGCATGATATTCCTCATCCAAGCAAGACCATCATATCTTCGTCCCGGATTTTGGAGCTCCTTCATGTTGATCTATTTGGACCAATTCCGGAGATAAGCCTTGGTGGCAAGAAATATTGCATAGTGATTGTTGATGACTATTCAAGGTATACATGGGTCTATTTCTTCAAGACCAAGGATGAAACTCAACAAGTCTTCATGGACTTCTCAAAGGAGGTTCAACGCCAACATGACCTCCCCATATTGGTTGTTCGAAGTGACATTGGGTCGGAATTCAAGAACTACACCCTTAACGACTTTCTTAGTGAAGAAGGCATTCGTCACCAATATTCCGCTGCATACACTCCTAAAAAAAATGGCGTTGCCGAAAGGAAGAACCGGACTCTCATCGACATGGCAAGATCTATGTTGGCGGAGTTCAAGTCTCCCATCAACTTTTGGGCGGAGGCTATTTCCACCGCATGTCACTCATCAAACCGCCTCTACTTCCGCAAGGGCTTGAAGAAGACTCCATATGAGATCCTTACCGACAACAAACCCAATATTGGCTACTTCCGAGTGTTTAGATGTAAGTGCTATTATCTCGTCAAGGGTGTCCGGTTGGGTAAGTTCCACTCTAAATCAATTGAGGGGATATTTGTTGGCTATGGCAGCGAGTCCCACACTTATAGAGTCTTTGATAAATCCTCCCGGTTTATCATAGAATCTTGTAGTGTGGAATTCGATGAAAATGATGGCTCCCAAGTGGAGCAAGTTGGTGTTTGTGATGTAGGTGATGAACAACCTTTTGATGCCATTAAAAATATGGGAATGGGCTTTCTTCGCCCCATTGAAGTTCACCAAGAAGTTGTTCAAGAAAGCTCAAGCTCTTCTATCAATGAGACCTCACCGTCACAAGAGCCACAATGTGGCTCACCCATAACAAATGATGAATCCCCTCAAGAACAATCTCAAGATCTTCCTCAACAAGAATATGCTACTTCGTCTCAAGATGAAGCCCATGATGAGCCTCAACAATATCTTCATCAATAAAAAGATCATGCCTACCCCACCAAGATTATCGAAGATAACTCCACTTCTCCAAGTTCTACTCAAGGGCAAGATTATCCTTCCCGACCACATGAAGAAGCTTCTCATGATGATAGGTCAAGACGAGGATCCAAAGGACCAAGATGGTCAAGAGATCGTCCCCACAACAACGGCGGCAATTGAAACTCGTCGTCAAGCTCGCTTTGCAAAGTCATTGGAACTAAGGGCATTATCTCTCGACAAGGTCATTGGCGATATACGAGCAAGGGTCTCCACACGAAGTCAATTAGCTCACTTTAGTGAGCATCAAGCGCACATTTCCATGGTCTAACCCAAGAAAGTATTCGATGCTCTTGAAGATTGGTTAGGTGCTATGCATGAAGAGCTTAACAACTTCGAGCGCAACAAAGTGTGGCGACTAGTTGAGAAGCCCAAGCAGTGCCGCAACGTTATTGGCACTAAGTGGATCTTCAAGAACAAGCAAGATGAAGATAGTATCGTTGTGAGGAACAAGGCGCGGTTGGTGGCTCAAGGGTTTTCTCAAGTCGAAGGCATCGACTTCGGAGAAACTTTCGCGCCGGTCGCAAGACTCGAATCTATACGTATTCTCATCGCTTATGCATCTCATCATGGTTTCAAATTGCAACAATTGGACGCAATAAGTGCATTTCTTAATGGCCCTTTGCAAAAACTTGTGTATGTTAAACAACCCCCGGGTTTTGAGAACCCCAACCATCCTCACCATGTCTATGTCTTGGACAAAGCTCTCTATGGCCTTAAACAAGCCCCCCGTGCATGGTTCGAGCACTTTAGAGAGTTCTTGGTAGACCGTGGATTTGAGGTTGGGGTGATCGATCCCACAATTTTTACTAAAAAGGTCAATGGTGAACTCTTCATTTGTCAATTATATGTCGATGACATTATCTTCGGTTCTTCTAACCGTGTGTTCAATGATGAGTTTTCCAAGCTAATGACTGACAAGTTCGAGATGTCCCTGATGGGTGAACTCAAGTTCTTTCTCGGTTTTGAGATCAAGCAAATGAGGGAAGGGACTTTTATTTGTCAAGCCAAGTACATTCAAGATATGATCAAGAAGTTCAAGTTGCTTGGACTAAATGGTGTGCCTACTCCTATGCAAACCAAGTGCCACCTCCAACTCAACCATGACGGTAAAGAGGTAGATCAAAAGGAGTATCGTTCTATGATTGGGTCTCTCCTTTACTTATGTGCGTCTAGGCCCGATATCGTTTTAAGCGTTGGAGTGTGTGCTCGTTATCAAGCCGCGCCTAAGGAAAGTCATTTGATGGCTGTGAAGAGAATCTTCAGATATTTGGTTCATACCCCTTGTTTCAGGTTGTGGTATCCCACAGATGGCACCATGTCTTTTTGTGGATACACCGACTCCGATTGGGCGGGCGAAATTGATGATAGGAAGTCCACATCCGGGACGTGTCAATTTCTTGGAAGATCTTTGGTGAGTTGGTCCTCGAAGAAACAAAATTGCATCTCATTATCCACGGCAGAAGCCGAGTACGTCGCCGCCGCAAGCGGATGTTCTTAACTTCTTTGGATGCGGCAAAATTTAAAGGATTACGGTGTCCTCTTGGACAAAATGTCGTTTTTATGTGATAATGAGAGTGCCATCAAAACTGCATACAATCCGGTGCAACATTCAAGAACCAAGCACATTGAGATTCGCCATCATTTCATCCGCGATCACGTGGCACGAGGAGATATTGATCTATCATATGTTGGTATAAGGGATCAATTGGCGGATATCTTCACGAAGCCACTTGATGAAGCCCGCTTTTGCTACTTGAGGAATGAGCTCAATATCGTAGATTCTCGGGCCTTGGCTTGAAATCCTTGCACACTCTCCAACGTTTAAGGCTTTATTAGAACTAGAGGCACGCATGAACTTAGGGGTAGTGTTTTCCTAATACATTGGACTCTTCCTCCCCCTATTATTCATATAGTGATGTATCATTGCTAAAACTTCAAATTAAATCTAATATGGGAGCTTCAATGTTTAGATGTAGTTATGGACCCAAGTTCGGCCAGTTCATCCACCAAAAAACTCCTCTTTCTTTCAATCTTTGCTGCGGGTGGTTCGTCCGAGGGATTCTCGCGTGCTTCTCGTATCTATTTCTCCTCGTCAAGGGCTTCGATTCCATCCGCACACTTTTCGCAATGTCTTCCGGTAACTCCTCGTATTTCAAATCTAGGACGAAACTAGTTTTCGTTTAACCTAGCCGATTTAGGAGGTTGTTATTTGTTTCCTTTGGTAGAATTGCTCCTCTAGGCATGCTATACCTTCCACGTGCACAGATCTGTCTTTCATTCATTGATTTTGTTCAAATCTATCGAATTTCGTGCAGACCGGAAATCTCCGGTCCTGACTCGGAAATATCCGGACCCCGGAAATCTCCGAGTCAAACCTGAAAATCTCCGGCCTGTTCAGAATTACATCAGCTAAGGATAGAAACTTTGATTGCTTAACTTCTCTACTACGTTCCAGTTGCCTTCTCGAACATGAGTGCTTACCCCATATGCTTTCTATCTTCTCTATGTTGTGTGTTTGCAGGTTCCAATCCTCGTGGCCGTGTCAAGCAAATCGCTCAGCGAGGGAGGGGCAAACCAGTTCATTCTCGCCCTCCCAGCGGGTCCTCGAGTGAAGATAGCACCCCCACTAAGTCTGCAGCTCTGCTCAAGAGAGCCACAGGGCCAAGCAAGAAGCAGAGGCCCGAGCTCCGCATTGAGGACTTCAACGAAGGCAGTTTTCGCAAGTGGCGAAGTGAGCTATCTTACAACATGGAATCTGATGATCCAAAGTTCTTGTGCACCGAGATGGCATGCCTCTATAGGGAAGTATATCAGAAGTTCTCCATTGAAAAGCCCATTTGCCCCATGAAGTGGATTGATTTCGACAAGTTGATGAAGAAGGTTGATTATTTTGGGGGAGCTGTCCATGTCTGTCGCGTTCTGGGTTTGGAGCATTTGATGTGGACCGAGTGCAGCTACAATGTTTCTCTTATCCATCAGTTTTATGCTACTGTGGTGTTTGACTCTTCTAAGGATATTGGGATGACTTGGATGTCTGGCAGGCAGCGCTTGACCTGAAGGGAATATGCCCTAGAGGCACTTAATAAACATAATTTATTGGTTATATTCCAATTGTTCATTATATGTTATATACCATGCTATAACTGTATTAAGCGGAAACATTAATACAGGTGTGGTAGATAAACAACCAGATCCCTAGTAGCCTCTACTAAGACTAGTTTCATTCCACGATTGATGATCGAGGTTTTCTGATCATAGGGCATGGCGCCGGTCGGCAATGGAAGTCATATCGTTGGTTGAACGATGTGATGGACATATCCAGTATTTATAGGACATAGTCATTACGCCTTAAGACCGTGAGACCAACTCTTATTGTTATTCCTGGAAAATACTTCGACTGCACCAAACGTCGTATCTTATGTAGTATGACAATAACGGTGATACTTTAGGGTAACGGAAGGGGGTAGTTGAGACGAGGGGTCAACAACGGGATTTGTCAGTCCGTATAGCCGGATCGATACTCTAGGGCCCACTCGGTGAGATTATGCCAAATGAGTTTGCAAACATGTGACTAGGTCACCAGCTGACCTAATATCATAGACGAGTAGAAGATAGCGATGTCGGTAACGAGATCATGCTAGGTATGGAGATATCTGAGAATGATCCTCGGACACGCTAAGTATCGCCATGACAAAGGGTTTAAGACTAGACGTCCAGATTTGATAGATGAAAGTCATTCGTTATATCACAGGAATTAATTCATGGGGTCAAGGCCTACGAGTTAGTCATTGATTGGAGAGGAGTCTCGATCATGTCGGTTATTATATCAAACCGCTAGGGTAACACACTTAAGGGGTTTTGACAAGACAACCGGAAAGGAAAGAGATCACCGGGAACGTCCCGGGAATGGTACGATGGAGATCGGGCAGCGACGAAATAGTTTTCGGAGCTAGGAAAAATATATATAATATGTTTGATATTAATTAGTGTAATTTATATTTAAATATGATTTTATATATTTATTTTCGAATTTATTTAGGCTGATTTCCCTAAATGGGCCTTCTGGTCGAAAGAAGACCCATAAGGGGGAAAACCCTCGAGGGGAAATTCGGTGGTGGGCTTGGCCGGCCTTGGTGGGCCAAATGGGGCCCACCTAGGGCCGGCGCACCATGTAGAGCCGCACCAAGGCATGTGGGATAGTCCCACTTTGCCTGGCTGGTGAGTTGGCTCCCCCCGGGGAGCCTATATAAGAAGGGGCACCCCTGACCTTTTAATTCACCAATTAATTCCCTAATTCTCTCTCGATCTCGTGATTCCCTTTGTCGGAGTTACGCCGAGTAGAGAAGGGGGATCTCTCCTGATGTTTCGGTCCAAGTCTTCCGCTGCTCGTCCTGGACTGGAGCTTCGGAGGCCGTCGTCTCCACCGTATGTGTGTAACGCCCTGCGAGGTGCTGCGCTAGCGTTACTCACAGGCCTACTTCCTCCACCCAACCTCGACGTCATCTTCGTCGTCTTCATCGCGCCGAGTTCTTTGCGACCTAGAGGTCGGCTACGTCGTCTTCGTCGTCAACGCTTGTGCGGGAGCGTAATCCCCGCTATTCGGTCTACGAGGGTATGTATTCCGATCTCCGCCGTACTTTTATATCTGCATAGTGTAGATCTTGGCTAGTTTAAGGATATCGTTGCTAGGAAATTTTTTGTTTTCTGCATGCGGTCCCTTTCAGTGGTGTCAGAGCCGATCTATCATAGATATAGCTGTAGGCTGTTAGAACCCGTGTTCTGCACGGGGGCACCGTTCCTTTTATTTGCTACCCTCTAGCATGCACTTGCTTTACGCGTACGCTTACGCGAGACTGGTTCCACTACTGACATACGTCTTGTACCGTATCTATGGCTGGCGGGTGTCTATTTCTCTTTCTTTAGTTGGCTTTGCATTTTCAATGGAGGG
The DNA here is from genome assembly GCA_026929855.1 of Poa annua. Classification (NCBI taxonomy): domain Eukaryota; kingdom Viridiplantae; phylum Streptophyta; class Magnoliopsida; order Poales; family Poaceae; genus Poa; species Poa annua. Next base: position 103,577,668 of record CM049426.1, read on the forward strand.
CCCGAAAGGGATGCTTAAACATGCAATTATTGGATCGTTGTTGTGATCATAAGATTCGTAGGTATGAAGTGGTTCTATTTACGACAGCCCCAAGCCACGTAAAATATGCAAAAGATAAAGTAGAAGCGTCTAACTTTATTTTGCAGGGGCAATGTGATATGGTCAAGGTAGGTTTATTAAATTGTTTATGAACTGCGGGCGCCAAGAATACCATGGCGCGATGGACCATATCACGTCGCATTACATTTGATGTTTTGTGTGCATCTTATATTGTGTGATTATATATTAGTATATATTAGTTACACGGCGGTAGTTATATATAAATGATCCCTTCAAAAACCACAAGTGTTCTTCCTCCAACGAGCACCACCAAGAAAGTTCTACGTTATGATGCAGGCCATGACGATCGGGTGTCAGACATATCGTCGTTCGCATACAGTGGGTGTAAGCCATGTTGCACAAGCGTTACGTGGAGGATATTGTAGCGAGCCTAGCATATGCAGATATGGCCTCGGAACACGGAGGCCGAAAGGTCGAGCATGAGTCACAGAGTTGTTGTGATTGACAATTGTCTACCCTTGAAGTTGTGTTGCCGGCTCTGACGATGAGGGGTTGTGCAATGGATGGGGGTCGTGTAATCGCTTAAACGACCAGGAGGGATGTTCGTTTGAGTGGGAGTTCGGATAGTTATTTTCTAAAATACTAGAACTCAAAATATAATGAACAAAGTCTGTTTTGCAAGCCTTTGTAGATATTAACCAATGTAATAGCATCTTTTCAAATTAGGCGCATTCCTAAGATTGAGAAACTTAAAAGGTTGGGTCCAAACTTCATAGTTTTATACTTTAGCTTGAGGATACTCCTTGTTTAAACCGTTAGCTCTTTGTGATACAATGCCCGCTAGGAGATAAACCCGAAGATTCCGCTAACAAAAGATAATTTGGATTATCAGATTTTGTGCGGATGATATCATCATAGTCCACTGTACGCTATGATCTCTGCCATAGAGAACCAACGGTGGGTACGAGTTGTTGGATCGCGAACATATGAGATGGTCGCTGAACTCGGGGTACCCCTAAAGTTGGGTTGATGAAATTTATCAGTACGTTGACTGATTGTCTTCTCAACCAAGATGGAAGAGAATACACATATTGAAGGAGCACGTGGCGGTCATACTTGATGACATTGGTCATACTTGATGACATTGAAGGAGATATGCCCTAGAGGCAATTAATAAAGTGTATTTCTTTATCATATCTCGTTTGTGTAGCGAACCTGCACTTAAAATAAGGCAGATACCTGTGTATAGTGCAAATCCCTGAATCGATTCGTTTGCACACACAGTTTACGATGTAATATCACAACAAAGTATCAATTTTATTACATCGATGATCCAGACTTACAAAATATTCAATACAAGTTGCATAGCATAAAGCTAGCTATGAAAGAGTAAACAACGGAAATACAATAGCAGCCAGTCTCCATCACATTCATGTTGCCACAGGCGAAAACATGTTGGTTGCAGACTCGAAACTTTTAAACGAAACCTCTAATAAGAAAAATATTGCAACAACGTGGGTCAGATTCCATTAAAAATGGAGTCTGGCAAGTGACACTATGGTGGACACTTAGTGGAATAACTCTAATAACCTATATGCTTATTTGGCTGGTGGAGTTCAAGGCTATTTTGCATAAAGCCATTTTTTCCTAACTCTTTGGAAAAACACTTTTCTTCTATTCAAGACATTTGTGGTATGACAACCACTGTCTCATTCTACCCTTGTTCACCCATCAAGTTTTATTTTTGAAGTTGGAATGTTGGAATCCTCCGTTGACGTCCGTGATCAGCTGCTCAATTTGTCCGTACATGGGACACGGCTAATTACTTAGTTTTACACTCTGCAGAGGTTGTGCACGTTCACCATTGTACCCATTCAACCCAAGCTATCCTTTACACACTTATAGTGATAAGGAAAAGGAGAAGAATGAGACGAGATCTTTCAGAAGCATTTTCCCTCCCACCTGGCTTGACCCGTTCCACCTAACACCCTCTACATCTGCTTGTCAAGCCGGAGAGAGTCCACGCAACATAGTTGATCAAGCCAGAGCCCATTGGCAATGGCTGCACTGGAAGCAATCGTCACTCGGAGTTCTTCAGATTCCTCTGTTCCTGGGTGGACATTCTCAAGTGTACGTACTCCAGGAACCATAGACATGGCCTGAGTAGCCACTCAACATAAACCATACAACCACTTACCACCCAGGTGTTTCATTCTTAACTTAGTAGAATTTAGATTTTCACAAAACAACATTTGCATAGCATCAATAATTCTATTAAGTATTATATAGGTACCTAGACACAGGAGTAAGGAATTTCTACACAGATTTAGCATAGCAATACTATCCTACACATGCTTATATAAAATACACTAAGTAATGCATATAGAAAATAGTAGGAAGTTTATGAGGTGTGCCACTTGCCTTTGGGTAATGTCTTGCTCACAAACTCTTTTCAACGTAACTCGGGCTCTCCGTTCAATCTAACAATATAGACAAGCAACAATACAACAATCAACATAAAACACAACTACATAATGCATACAAACACATACCCAATGAACAAACAAGTTGTATAAACTTCTACGGAAAATATGTCATGCATGATGTGCAAAATATTTCTAAGGACTAAGGGTGCATGCCATGCCATGAAAATCTTTTAAGTTTATGCAAGGCAAGTATGTTAGTCAAAATGACTAAGGACTACGGTCATAATTTGGATAAAATCCTTAGCTATGAATCATCTTGAAAAAGCACTCTAATGTCTTAGTCATGATGTGCATAAATTCTTAGAGAAAATTACTACTCTATTCTTCAAGGTGATCAACGATTATTAACAACTCTTTATAAATTGGATATTCACTATAGTGAGAGAGACAGACACCCGGCCAGCCACTTAAGTTGTGGAACAGGTCTCATGTATGTGGACATGTAAGGTTAGTCTCCAGGCCGCTTCATCTCACTATGCCGCTAGGATCCAACAAACTTCAAGATGGTAATAACATGATCAAAAATTGTTTATGTCTAAAGTGAAAGACAAGATTAGGAAAGAGGGAAAAGATAGAAAGAAAAATGTTGAATCTTCTCCTTGCTTCCTTTTCTTCTTGATGTGATGACTTCATTGCAATTTTGTAGACTTGATGGCTTTGAAGACTTGATGGTGTTGATAGCCTCCAGATTGGTCTTGAATATACTTAGTCATCATAAGGCTAAGAGAAGAAGGGAGAAAAGAAAGAGAGAGGAAGCAAGACTTAGAAAATATTGTTGGTTGGTCTTCATGAACTTCTTCTTGATTTTCTTCTAAGTGCTTCTACTCCTTGAAGATACTTCTGAAGTCTTGTTTTGGCTAAGTCCTTCATTGGTCTTCTAGCTCCATGTTTAAAATTCTAAGTGTCTAAGTGCATAGCACTTTACCAAAATACTAAGTTGAAATAATCCTACTTAGAGAAAATAATGAAGAGGTTTTCCTAAGAGAAGTATAACTACAAAATAAAATATGCTATGCACGAAATGCAATTTTTAATCACAAGAAAGCATCATAACAACTTTTGTGATTTTTGTAAATATGCATGAAGTTATAATTGAAATTTAATTAATTTCTATTATTGCAAAATATAATAAAAGGAATAAATATAAGATTTAAAGTTTTCTGTGATTAAATTTTTATAACAAAATTTATAAATGGTGTTAATAGGCAGAGGGGATTCAATTAAATTTATAGTAATTGGATTTATTCAAAAATGATATTTCTATCAAGAGTTATGTCAAAAATTATTCAAACTTTTCAAATTAAATATATAACTATGAAATCATTCAAATACTACTCAAAAATATTATATAATAGAGGCATCATTTTACAAATATTCCAAAGTTTCTAAAACAATTTTATTTGCAATTTTTGGATTTATAGATTTAAAATTATGACAAATATACTCAAATCCTCCATTTGAAATTTGAATATTTTAAACTAACTCAAATTTGAATTCTAACTGATCTAAAATATTCTACATATCAAGGGCTTTCCAAATATATAAAAATATTTGAATTTGGATAAACAGAGAAAACGATATGATAGTTTGAATAGAAAGGGGCTTTTCAAAAGTGCCAGATATGTTGACTGTGCCGCTGACTCGGCGCTGACGCGGCTGCCACGCTGGCGCTGATGTGGATAAGTGATTGGATCTGGGCCGTTCAGATTTAGATCTACGGTCCAGATCTAACTGTACCGGTTCGAAATAAAATCTAATCTCAGCCGTTAAAAAGAGATCGGACGGTTTACGGCGGGTGGACGAGGTCGTGGCGGCGCCAGTGACCGGAGAGGTTGAAGGCTTGGTCTTGGACGAAGACTATGCTCCGGTGATCTCTGCGGCTCGGGATGGCGACAGAAACGCGCGGGGCGAGGTGGCGGAGAAGATGGTGACGTCTTCGGCCACCTGTTCGTCCCAGAGCAGCTTGGAGATGTCGACGGGGGCTCGGGTTGCTCCGGCGACCTTCGGTCGGGTTCGTCCCCGATGGATGGCTGCGGGAAACAACGAGATAAAGGAATTAGGGGGTGTACCTGGACGTGGGGAAGAGAGAGGAGAGGGTCTCGGGCTCGGGGGCGACTCACCTCGCCGGGGATTGAAGAAACACGGCGGCTGAAGCTTGCGGACTCCGGCGAGCTTTTTGAGCGGCCTGGCGACGTAATAGCTAGGGTTTGTGAGGGGGAAAGATGCGGCGTGATTTGGGGTTTATATGGGGGGGGGGGGGGTGAGGGGAGAAATTTCCGCAAGAAACGCGTCGATTTGGAACTAATTTGGAAAGCAAATTTTCGGGAGAGATTTCCTGCGGGAGGTTGAAGACGATGACGTCACGCTGACGTCATCCGGCCTTTTTCTTTTCTGATTTTCTATTTTATTCATATCTTTTGATTTAAGTGTCCAAATGATGTCAAATTAATTTCTATAAATTTTTAAAATTCATATCTATACTTTAAAACATTAGTGGGTATGTTTTGAAAACTTTTTAAAACTAATAATTTTGAAATATTCATAAAATGCAAATTTGCCCATTTATGTCAACTTTGAAATTAGTAATTTAATAAATACATTTGGGTTTAAATAAAGTTTATGAAATTACCACAATCATATATGATTGATATTAAGTTATTTAAAACTCTTTTTTAATAACCATTTATTCTTATTTTGGGTATACAAAAATGCTTTTGTAGCGGCACTAACGTGTGTGAGAGCTATCCCGCCCCTCCATTTACTACTCTGTGCTTTGAGATTCGCAATGTCCCCTCGTCTTATATGGGAGCCGAAATGTTTTTCAGTGTTTTCTGGAATATATTCAACAGGAATCGGAAGTACTAGATGTGATAGAAAGCTGACACGCACGTCTCCACCTCCCCGGATTTGACGGCACGCCCGTCCCCTGTCGAACATCAATTTGTGGGGCGGCTTACTGTGATGGCGAGTCATAGCTTCCTCAGGCCAGCTCTCTGTCCCCCCCCCCCCCCCCCCCCCACACACACACATTTCTCACCTACCTCGGCAGCCTCCCTCTCGCGATCGATCTCTCCTGCCCCTCCGCCGCCTCCGCCAATGTCCGACGAATCATCTCGTCCGAGCAGCGGGTTCGGTCATGTAAGGACGACCGGCTCTAATGAGATTGATTCGGCCGATCCGACCTCGCCCCCGGTGTTAAATTGTGCTTGCAAGATCCCTCTGTGCCAAAGAACCTCTAACACCCCTCGGAATCCAGATCGAGAGTAATACGTCTGCTACAAAGTAGGGACACAAGCTGTAAGTTTCTTCCGCACTAACCAATTTTTGAGTCTTTCAATTTATCTGCGTTCTACCTTATCCCCATCATTTGCGTTGCTGATTTTGCTCCGATGATCTCCTGCACAGGAGAGATACGGATGCAAGACATGGATTTGGGTAGATCTCGTGTAGTCGTATGTTGATGTGTCCGTCAAGTTCGCAACAAGGGTTATAGGGATGGAGCTTTCAGTCCTGAAAGATGAACTGGAGAAAAGAACGAGCTCATCAACCTGTTACAGAAGGAGAGGATTGACAGGAACCAGATGCAGCGGGAGAAGATCAGTCTCATGTCTATCTGATCAAGAAATCTTATGAGCGAATTAGGTTATCTTAGGAATGAACGGGTTAGATGTAGCTCTGATGGTGGGTTGTACTATCAAATATAGCACTGATAATACCATGTTAGGATCAGTGTAATGTTCAATGTAAAACCATGTTAGGATCTGTGTAATGTTCAATGCACAGCTGAAGAATTTTTGTGTTGTGCCCACTGTTAAACCATCTTGTGTTAAGATGTGCACCTAATCACCTGTCGATCAGTGTTCCAGTATATCATCCTGGAGCCTTTTATTATGCTTTCATGCTGACCAAATTGAAGGAACAGTGGAGGCAGCTGCGCAGGCAAGGTTAGTCTCTACCCTTCCAGATTTTATGGCTTTTCTCTCTGAACACTGTGGCACGTCTTTGTGCGTCTAGTCAAACACTGCACACGGAGTGCGGTTTTCCCACAACTTCGTTCGGGTACCCTTCCTATCTGAGACGTTCATCTGGTGCAGATCCGGTTGAAACGGGAGCCTCGATGAAAAACTGTCTAAACTGTACCTCCCCACAGTTATCTCTCCTTCCTCTGTTCGCACGTCTCCGGCCCCCCACATCCTGTCGGCTCGCACGTCGCAGGGGCGCGGTTGTTCAGCATCGGCTCAGGCTCCACGACGGCGGCGCTCCTCTTCTGGACGTACTCGACATCAGCTCAGGCTCCACGACGGCGACGAGCTCGGAGGAGCAGACATAGGGGTTGATGCCGCCGACGCCGAACGGGGTTGATGCCGCCGACGCCGAACTGGGCGGTGTCGTCGGGGCGGAGGCGGGAGCGGGAGGAGTCAGGATGGGCCGTGCTGGTGGGGCTGGGACCTTTAGGAGCGGGCGCGGGAGGATTAGAAGTCGTCGGCAGCGGGCTGGAAGCGAATGGAGCAGGGGATGTTGCCGGCGGCGGGATCGAAGAGGTCAGAGGCGGAGGGGCGGGAGACGTTGCCGCCGAGGTGCCACCGGATTCGTTGCCGTTACGGCCGGCGAGGACCATGAGTCCGTGACGATGAGCTTCTCGTTGACGCGGTAGTTGGCGTCGACGCCGTAGATGAAAAAGAAGGCGCCGACGCGGTCTAGCGTGAAGACGGTGTTGCCGTCGGAGAACTTCTTGCTGTAGTCCGCTGGCTGCACCACCAGCACCGAGTCCGTGTCCTTGGGGTACACGTCACGAACACTCTACGAACCAAAGCAAACCGCCATTAACACATCAAGAAGAACTGAAGATCAGCAGAGTTTCACTGATCATGGCTGAAATCTTCATGGCCCAAGTGTTGTATGATCAAGAGGTGTGCTCTGAAGTTTTCGGCAAGATGAATTGGAATGGGATGAAGGATGAGAAGTACTGGCGAAGTTCTGGTTGTTACAATGTTACTCTTTTTTCCTGATGTTGTGCTGAGCATGTTGAGGAGGAGTGACATGGATGATCTGGTTGTAATAACTGACATTTTGGTTTCATTTTGAAATGAAATCGGGGCGGAAGCCCTTTAATTCGAAAAAAATGGCTGAAATCTTGACAAAGATGTTTCACATCAGAATTACATAGTGTCGCTGAGCTTGAACCTGCAGTTCTTCATGGCCCAAGTGTTGAACGAATGGGCTCTGGCGCCGGCCATGGCCGCCACGAGAGCAAAGCACGTGAACCCAAGGAAATAACCAGCACCCTTCGCCATGGCTGGCAACCTGAGATTCCCGAGCTCGAGCTAGATAGCTACACAACCGAGTGCTTCTTCTTCTAGTGGATGGATGAGATGGAAGAGCTTGGGGATGCCGTCCTGGGCGCGCGGCATCTTATTGCACCGCGCCTGCTCCTGCAACTGCCGCGGCTTCAATCCATCGACCAGCGGTGGCCGGCCGCCTGCTCTTGTCGCGGGTCTGCTGAAGCTTCTTGAGCCGTTTCAGCTTCATGCGGTCGCGCCACATGCGACGCTCCAGCTAGCTCCTCGATGTCAGCCACACCATCGTCGTTGTCGTCCTCCCCGACCACCATCTGACGGCCCAATCTGTTCGGCGTAGAGCTCGTCTCCGCTGCGGCAGGTGCTCCAATCGGCTGCAGATGGGCCTCAACTGCTGCTGCGGCATGAGGATTCGGCGGACATGGAGTCGCTAGCGGTGGCGGCGGCAGCGCTGGCTTTGGAGAGGATGGGGTATTGGGGTGGTGAAGCGAAGTGGTGGCGGCGGGGTGGGCTGTGGTGAGAAAATGGTGGGGCGGCGACCGGAGCCGAGATGCGGGAGAAAGGCGGCTGGGCGAAGGTGAGAGGATGTCGGCGACGGGCGGGCGCGAGAGGATAAGACGATAGCGATGGTGATTTGTGGACGCTAACACCGAATGGCGCAGGGGTGTGAGGTCGTTGACTAACACGGATCTTTCAGCGCATGGATGGTGTGGATAGGCCGGGTACCCGAACAAATGTGTGGGATTGCATTTTCGACTGCACACGTCGCCTTCCAGCCAAGTAGTACTTGCCATTTTGGTACTCACTGAGCTCTGCACGTCGCATTTCAGAACGTCTCTCCCCCATCCCCGTCCAGCTCTACCATTCAAACAAGAACGCACCTCTCATCCGCCATGGACTCCGGCAAGGCGCCTGGTGCAGGCTCACTCACGGTAAGCACCTTTCATCTGGTTTTAGCTGCTTCAGCATCCTCTCCTCCTTTCTACTTCCTTGTACTTTGTTGGTGAAGGCGATTTATGTTGGCTAATTTTGGATGAGGCAGAGAGCGAAGGCACTCGTACGTGCCGCAGCTCGGCACGCCACGTTTGTACCGTCATGGCTAAGTTCCGATGCGTGCTTCTGGAGATGCATTATTGCCTCAGTTTTTTTTAATAGTACAAGGTATGGCCCGTCTAGACCATACCGGCGACTGTACACCCCATGTCTTCTACTATGCACACCCGCCAAAACCGTGCACACATACCAAGAAAGCCAAAGTATACGTAGAAAGGTACAAGAACGATTTGACAGATTAATTCAGCAGCCCTCCCCTTAGGGGAACCAAAATGTTCCGCGCACAGATCTCGAGAACAGAACGGATGGACAGGATATGCCCCATACCCATTAGTGCATGTAAGAAATCCACACTCTTTGGGTATAATAGTAAAATAATAAAATATCAATATTTTTAAAGTAATAGGAAATATAATGGATTCAATCTTAATTAAATTTTATTTTGTGCACCATTATATTTTATATTAAGATAAATCATTTGAATACTCCATAATACAACTTTGGAAAAGATTTAGATTTAATTCATTTCTTATATAGAATATATTCATCATTTTATGTTTTGAAAATTAATAAAAGTAGTTTAAGTTAATGCAATGCTTATTTGGAAAATTAATTAATTATAAAATCTATGAAGTTTTAAGGTTATAAACTATAGACTTGTAATTCCCAAAAACTATGTTTTGAATTCAGGCAAAGAATGAAAACCATTTGGCAATTATACCATTTTAAATAGACTTGAATTTATGTATATATATGGCTAAGTGGTTGAAATCAATTTCTTATAAGGAAACTAATTTTATTTCAATAAAATGGTTTGAAAGTATGTAACACATTTGTCAAATTAGATATTGAGGTTTTAGGAAATACAATGGATAATAAAATGTTTAACTTGAAACCACTTTTGAAAATAATGATAAACTGAGATATTTGAAATATTAAACTCTTTGAATATGTTTGAAGTCTTTCATAGTTGGTTTTCTTATGCATTTTAATGTTTTATTTTAATCAAACAAAAAGTTTTAAATTTTAGTGATTTTTAAACATTCCAAAATATTGGGATGTTACAGTTTGTTTATAATATGTTTTTATGTCATGCTATAACCGTATTAAGCGAAAACATTAATACGGGTGTGATGCGTAAACAACCAGGTCCCTAGTAGCCTCTAATAAGACTAGTTTCATTGCGCGATCGATGATCGAGGTTTCCTGATCATAGGGCATGGTGCCGGTCGGCAATGGAAGTAATATTGCTGGAGAACGATGTGATGGACATACCAATATTTGGAGGACGTAGTCATTACACCTTTGACCGTGAGACCAACTCTTATTGTTATTCCAGGATGATACTTTGATTACACCAAACGTCGTATCTTAATTAGTATGACAATAACGGTGATACTATTGGGTGTCCGAAAGGAGTAGTTGAGACGAGGGGTCAAGAGCGGGATTTTCCGGTCCGCATAGCAGGATAGATACTCTAGGGCCCACTCGGTGAGATCATGTCTAATGAGCTTGCAAGCATGTGACTAGGTCACGGAGACATAAAATAATACACGAGTAGAAGATAGCGTTGTCGGTAACGAGGTCAAGATAGATATGGAGATATCTATGAACGACGCTTGGACACGCTAAGTATCGCCATGGCAAAAGGTTTAAGACTTTACGTTCAGTTTTGATAGATGAAAGTCATTCGTTATATCACAGGGATTAATTCATGGGATCCAGGCCTACAAGTTAGTCATTGATCGGAGAGGAGTCTTGATCATGTCTGTTATTATATCGAGCCGCTAGGGTAACACACTTAAGGAGTTTCGACAAGACAATCGGAAAGGAAAGAGATCACCAGGAACGTCTCGGGAGAGGTCCGATGGAGATTGGGCAGCGACGAAATAGTTTTCGGAGCTATAATAAATTATATATAATATGTTTGATATTAATTAGTGTAATTAATGTCCAAATATTATTTTATATATTTATTTTCGAATTTATACAGGACGATTTCCCTAAGTGGGCCTTCTGGTCGAAAGAAGGCCCAAGAGGGAAAAATTCCCTAGGGAATTCGGTGGGGGCTTGGGTGGCCGACCCAGGTGGGCCAAGAGGCCCACCAGGGGGCCGGCGCACCAGCCATGGCCGCACAAGGCATGTGGGAATAGTCCCACATTGCCTTGCTGGCAGGTTGCCTCCCTCCTGAGAGCCTATATATAGAGGGGCACCCATGGCCTTTTAATTCACCAATTAATTGCCCAATTCTCTCTCGATTTCGTGATTCCCTTTGTCGGAGTTGCGCCGAGTTGAGAGGGGGATCTCTTCCACCATAGCCCGCTGCCGCGCTGCTGGTGTTCCGGTCCAAGTCTTCTGCTACTCGTCCTGGACTGGAGCTTCGGAGACCGTCATTTCCACCGTACTTGTGTAACACCCTGCGAGATGCTGCACTAGCGGTACTCGGAGGTTTGCTTCCTCTACACGACCTTGAGGTCAGCTTCGTCGGTCTTCATCGACAACGTTTGTGCGGGAACGTAATCCCCGCTTTCGGTCTACAAGGGTATGTATTGCGATCTCCGTTCGTACTACTATATCTGCATAGAATAGATCTTGACATGTTTTAGGGATATCGTTGCTAGGAAAATTATTGTTTTCTGCACCCGATCCCTTTCAGTGGTATCAGAGCCGATCTATCATAGATATATCTGTACGCTGTTAGAACCCGTGTTCTGCACGGGGGGCACCGTTCCTGTTATTTGCTACCCTCTAGCTTGCACTTGTGATTCCAGCGGCATCGAGTTGATGAAGCGGCCCGGACCGACTTTACGCGTACACTTACGCGAGGCTGGTTCCACTACTGACATACGGCTTGTACCGTATCTGTGGCTGGCGGGTGTCTATTTCTCTCTCTTTAGTTGGCTTTGCATTTTCAATGGAGGGCCCGAAAGGGATGCTTAAACATGCAATTATTGGATCGTTGTTGTGATCATAAGGTTCGTAGGTATAAAGCGGTTCTATTTACGACAGCCCCAAGCCACATAAAATATGCAAAAGATAAAGTAGAAGCGTCTAACTTTATTTTGCAGGGGCAATGTGATATGGTCAAGGTAGGTTTATTAAATTGTTTATGAACTGCGGGCGCCAAGAAGACCATGACGCAATGGACCATATCACGTCGCATTACATTTGATGTTTTGTGTGCATCTTATATTGTGTGATTATATATAAGTATATATTAGTTACACGGGGTAGTTATATATAAGATGATCCCTTCAAAAACCACAAGTGTTCTTCCTCCAACGAGCACGACCAAGAAAGTTCTACGTTATGAGGTCGGCCGTGACGATCGGGTGTCAGACATATCGCCGTTCGCATACGGTGGGTGTTGCACAAGCGTCAGCGTGGAGGTTATATTGCGTGGAGGTTATAGTGGCGAGCCTAGCATATGCAGATATGGCCTCGGAACACAGAGGCCGAAAGGTCGAGCACGAATCACAAAATTGGTGTGACGGACAATTGTCTTCTCTTGAAGTTGTGCCGCCGGCTCTGACGATGAGGGGTGGTGCAATGGACGGGGGTTGTGTAATCGCTTAAACGACCAGGTGTCGGGGGGCTGCCCCTCGGGTAGGGACAGAACCCAGTATAACTCAGCAATATGCCAACAATACTTGACCTTTGACGAAAGCAAGGGAAACCCCCTGGTGTGCTGAAGGGGCAACTTGGCCCTTGAGCGCCGGAAGAGTGCTAAGTGCCACCTGGCAGGCGCAAGGGTCAGCTCTAACAGCTATAAATAGACACCCCGAGCCTTCACAATGGCAGCAAAGGCATCATCGGATGGTTCCTCTAAGAACTAGCTTCTCGAAGATGTCTTTGCCGGTAGGCTAAGACATCTTCGGGAGGCTAGGCCTAGAGATACGCATCCACGGACGAGCTCGGACACCTCCGGAAAGGATCTCGAATCTTGGGCTCCGAGGAGACTCCCGGAAGGAGGTGTATTCGGTTTTACCGGATAGATGGTCCGGGTAAGTGCTAACCGGAGTGTCTATCTCGGTCTTGATCTTATGCAGGAGAGGCTCGCGGGGGCAAGCAAGGAGGTAACCGGCATGAGGGATCCCGGTAGGCCGTCAACTGTCTGTAGCAGGCTTTTCCCGCCTGATGCGGGGGGAAATACCTTTCCTTCTGACACGGAAGCATGGTCACCTCCCGCCTGACATGGAAGCATGGTCACATCCCGCCTGACACGGGAGCGCGTCAGCCGGTACGACAAGACACGACGTGCCTAGCCCGGCAATCTGGAAAAGGCTATCCGGGATGGGCAAAGACATGTCCTGTCTCTGACAGGGGGACAATGATGATCCAGGACGGCGCCTGTTGTCCTTGCCGAGATGATAACGAAGGGGCTACGCCGGATAGCGCGGCGACTAGGTCGCACTAGCCGGTGACAACATGCCGGCTAGGCCTGTCCGGTGGGGCCAAGCCGGTTTAGGGTTTCCGGCCCTCCTGGCCGAAACCCTATAAAAGGCACCATAACTGCTTCTGTGAGGAGAGGACCAACTTGGGAGCCAAAGCAGTAGTTGCATTTACTCCTAGAGCTTTTAATTCTTCATACCTTGAGTTCATCTAGTTCTTCGTGTTCTTCACTTCGAGAGATCTAAGAGCAAGTTGTAGCCCTTGTACCACAGTTATATAGAGAGGAAAGGCAGGAGTAGGGGTGTTACCTCCTCACGAGGGCCCTGAACCTGGGTATATCGTGTGTGTGTTGTGTGCCTTCGTGCATTTGTTCTTGTTTGTTAGATCTCCCCTATATCGTGTTGCTGTTGTTTCTAGTTCTTAGGAGATCTCGGTTATACCGGGATCCTCCTCGTGTGGGCTATTCAGCTCGCTATCCCTCCCCGGATCCACCAACGTCCATCGGCCCCACACATTAGCCATCCTATGGCATCTGCCGTGACACCACCACGACAGTTGGCGCCCACCATGGGGCTGACAGAGGCGTTGGCTGGTGTACACATCCGGACGGGCTCCCCCGTTCATTTCGACGTTCGGGTTCTCTCTGGCCTGGTTGTAAGGCTAGGGGAGATGGACTTCGTCTGCGACAACGCAGGATGCTTTCGGAACAGACCCTTTCCGGTGAACGGATGTCTCATTGACTTTGGTGGTTTCACCACCTACGTCGCCACCAAAGTTATCTGTAGCTACCCGGACGTGGTCCTGGAAGCTGAGGACCCTCCCATGCTCTGCGCTGCTCGGGGTCTGCGTGCCGGTCGCCCCCCGAGTTCCGTCGCGGTGATGATGGTCGGGGCAACCGAGGAGGAGTACCAGGACGCTGACGGCGACACCGGAAGCGGCCACATCCGTTTGGCCAAACCTCCTCAGGAAAGAGGTGCGGCCCGGGATGGCGATCCACAGCCGTTCCAGCCACGACGTCGTCCGGATCTCCTCTCGGGCCTGGTGGCCAAGTTGGTTGTGCCTGTAACTGCTGAAGCGGATACCCAGGCCACTTCGGCTGATTTGGAGGAGCAGCGGAGGTTGCTACTCGCTGAAGCACAGGAGATCGCCGAGATCCGTCGCGAGCTCAATGCTAGCCTCCGGGAGTACAATGCAGCTCACGGATTCCTTAAGATAGACTCCCGAAACAAGCGCATCGCGGATCTGCGCAAGAAAGGGAGAATGGTGAATGACGAGCTGACAGGTGGAGCCACAACCAGTCACACGGGAAGCCGGATTTCAGCGGGGAAGCCGGTGTACAGCTCACCGGCGAAACCTCGTAGGGCTACCGAATCCGCCATGGCCGAGTTGGTAGGGTTATCCGGTGAGGCCCTACGCAAACAACAGGAGCGAGTAAACGAGTTGGTGATTGAGGCCAACCGTCAGAATCAGGCCTTCAAGAAGAAGAACCCCGGAGCAGTATCCCAAATGCACTCAGCCAGACCCAATAGCCAGAAATCGGACGGGGAGGCCTCTTCCCCGCATCCGAGCAAAAGCAAGAGCAAGAGCAAGAGCCGGAGCCGGAGTCGAGGTTCCGGGAAGAACAAGCATCTACAGACCTATGATCCGGCCTTCGCCGGTATCCAGCAAGCAGGGCAGCTTAACTCGGGGCAGGCGGGAAGTACCCGTGAGGACGGTAACCTGGGTGTAGGAAACAATAACCTTGGTCGGCCGTGGTAATCCACCCCGGAACCCTCCTCATGTTCAGGGAAACCCACAAAGGGAGGTCGCCTCTGTTCCACAGCAGGCTGTGATCCCGGCGCAGAACAGGCTCAACGATGGTAACTCGAGACTGCAGCAGCTCGGATATCAGCCCGACGAGAATCCTTTGGGATCTCGGATAGGAACCAGACAGCTGAATCCGGCAGATACCAGATTCCGGCTCGACCGGATTCACCAATCCGAGCTAGTGGAAGAGCAAGGGCCTCCGGGACCTGCCTGCTTTGGACCCCGGATCATGCGGGAACCACCTGTTCGGAATTTTCAGCTCAACAGGGGTGCCAAGACCTATGACGGCAGCAAGAAGCCGGAGAATTGGCTAACCGACTATGTAACTGCAGTAAGCATAGCCGGGGGAAACAGACGATGGGCGGTACGATACGTACCGCAGATGTTGGAAGGACCTGCCCGGATTTGGTTGAACAACCTGAGAACTGGCAGCATAGACTGCTGGTTAGACTTTGAGGAGGCATTCATCAGCAACTTCACCAGCACGTACAAAAGGCCTAACAGGCCTCAGCAGCTCGCCATCTGTAGGCAAAGGAGTAACGAGACTGACCGGGAGTATCTTACCCGGTGGAGCAATATTCGCAATTCTTGCGAAGGAGTGGTAGAGGCACAGGCCATCTCCTGGTTTGCACAAGGATGCCGACATGGCTCAATGCTGTGGCAGAAGTTGCAAAGAAAGATGACGGCGACCTTGGCAGAGACCATGCGCATCGCCGATACCTATACGCTTGGAGATCCCATGCAACCCCTGGTGGATGTCGGTGACTCCAACAGGAGGAATGCGGGACCTCAGCGTTTGGGATCTGGCAGGAGCCATGATCGCCAGGATTTTGGCCAGAAAAGGAGTCAGCCCGAGTACCACCATGCTGCACAGCACGTCGCAGCAGTAACCCGGGAGCAAGAGGATGCCGGCAACAGTCAGCGTCAAAAGACAAGTGGCCCGGCTTGGGGTCAGAGTCAGGAGGTGCAAAAGACCTGGGTGGAACAAAAGAAGCCCCTGACATATGAGGAGATGCTGAACAAACAATGCTGCTACCATACTCTGGAGGCCAACAAGCCCGCAAACCACTCTACTCGGCAGTGCAGCTGGTATCAGCGCACATTGCAGGAACGCAGCTCGGGAGCTGTTCGGACGAGTGCTCCGGCATCTCGGCCCAACATTCCGAGACCCCCTCCTCCGACATCGGGGGCCAACGCTATCCGAATCAACCCGCCTCCGCGAGGGCCCCTATCTCGGCCAGTGAATATGGTGCACACACGGAACGACAACGGTGCAGGCCCCAGTAACCAAGCCGGACAGCAGCAGGGTAACTACCGGGAAGCACATCAAAGCTATGTGGTCTTCGTGACCGAGCCCACTGACCGGAGGAGTGTGCGACAGCGTGCCCTGGAGGTGAACGCTGTGATCCCGGCGGTGCCCAAGTTCTTGCACTGGTCCGAGATGGAGATCACATGGAACCGGAAGGATCATCCCAGGGTTATGCCTAAGCTGGGGGCGTATGCCTTGGTGGTGGACCCAACTTTTGTCGGACCAAACTTCAATATCCGCTTCAGCCGAGTTCTGATCGACAATGGCAGTGCCATTAAGATCATGTACAAGGACACGATGCTGAAGCTGGGGGTGTCCATGAACACCTTGCTGCCTACCGAGACGACCTTCCACGACATCGTGCCCGGAGTCTCTTGCTCACCCATGGGAAAAATCTGGGTTGAAGTACTGTTCGGAACCCGGGAGAACTGCTGAACCGAGAGCTTGGAGTTCGAGGTCGTGGACCTCGAGAGCCCGTATCACGCACTGATCGGCAGGCCAGCCCTGGCCAAGTTCATGATCTCAACTCACATGGGCTACCTGAAGATGAAGATGCCGGGACCAAACGGTGTAATCACCATCTCGGGAGACCACAAGCGCTCCATGGAGTGTGCCTCGGCGGGGTCATGCTTAGCTGAGTCCCTGGTGATCGCTGAAGAAAAGAAGAGGATCCAGCAAGTGGTGGCAATGGCCAAGACCTCCCAACTCGGAATGCCCGAGATGGTGAACCCGGAGCAGGGTGCATCGTTCCAGCCCCCCAAGGAGACCAAGAAGGTGGGTGTGGACCCCAACAACCTGGAACGCCAAGTTATCATTGGCAGCAACCTGGACAGCAAATAGGAAGGCGAGCTCGTCGACTTCCTCCGTGAGAATCGGGATGCTTTTGCGTGGTCGAGTGACGATCTGCAAGGTGTCCCGAGGGAGTTGGATGAGCACTCTCTGTTTGTTAGACCAGATGCGAAGCCGGTGAAGCAACCAACTAGGCGCCTCTCGGATGAAAGAAGAGCTGCCGTCATGGAGCATCTGGCTATACTACTGGCGGCTGGATTCATAATGGAAGTGCTGCACCCGGATTGGATATCGAATCCGGTCCTGGTAGAGAAGAAGAAGGATGATCCCCTCCTGCTTAAGGTGTGGCGCATGTGCATTGACTTCACCAACCTCAACAAAGCATGCCCGAAGGACCCCTTGCCACTGCCCCGGATAGATCAAGTAATAGATTCCACTGCCGGGAGTGAACTTTTGACTTTTTTAGATGCCTATTCTGGTTTTCACCAGATACCTTTGAATCCGGATGATCAATTGAAAACTGCTTTTATTACCCCTTATGGGGCTTATTGCTATCGTGTCATGACTTTCGGTTTGAGGAATGCTGGTGCTACATACCAGAGGTGCATGCAGAAATGTTTGCATGACCAGATAGGCCGGAATGCCGAGGTCTATGTCGATGACATAGTCATAAAGACAAAAGAAAAAGCCTCACTAATAGATGATCTGAGGAAAACATTTAAGAACTTAAGAAGATTCCGGATGAAATTGAACCCGGATAAGTGCACATTTGGGGTTCCGGCGGGGAAATTACTCGGTTTCCTCATCTCGAGCCGAGGAATCGAGGTCAACCCGGGTAAAATTCGTGCTATCGAGAGCATGAAATTGCCCGTGCGTCTCAAAGATGTACAGAAGTTCACTGGTTGCCTTGCATCCTTAAGTCGGTTTGTGAGTCGACTTGGGGAGAAGGCCTTGCCCCTGTACCAATTGATGAAGAAAAGCAAAACATTTGTTTGGACCCCGCAAGCTGACGCGGCATTCAACGATTTGAAGAAGATGCTCTCAACAGCACCCGTGTTTGCATCCCCATTACCCAAGGAACCTATGCTGCTATATATCGTTGCAACCAACCGGGTAGTCAGTGTGGCAATGGTGGTAGAGAGGGAAGAAGGGGGCAAGCTGATACAAAGGCCGGTGTATTACCTCAGTGAGGTGATCTCGGAATCCAAGCAAAACTACCCGCATTACCAGAAGATGGCGTATGGAGTATACATGGCAGTAACCAAGCTCAAGCACTACTTTCAAGAGCACCCGATCACAGTGGTATGCGAAGCTCCTCTGGCCGAGATCATCGGTTGCAAGGACGCTAGCGGCCGGGTAGCCAAATGGGCCATCCAGTTGTCTCCATACGCTCCGGCGTATGAGAGACGAGATGCCATCAAGTCGCAGGCGCTGCCGGACTTTTTGGTAGACTGGGCCGAGATGCAGTATGAACCTCTGATGCCGGATTACAATTTCTGGAGGATGCATTTCGATGGTCAAAGGCTAAGATCGGATTGGGTGTCGGAGTGGTCCTCACTTCACCAAAACAGGATGTACTGAAGTATGTTCTGCAAATCCATTTCCGGGCATCTAACAATGTCGCGGAATATGAGGCCTTGGTTCATGGACTGAACGTCGCCAAGGAGATCGGCATCCGCCGGATAGAGTGTTTCGGTGACTCCGACCTCGTAGTGCAACAGGTGTCGGGGAATTGGGATGCCCTTGATGCAAACATGGCCTTATACAGGTTTCATGTGCATAAAGTATCCGGAAGGATGCGAGTTCAAGCACATACCCAGAGGAGAAAACGAGGCAGCGGATGTCTTGTCCAAACTAGGGTCATCTCGGGATGCCATCCCACTCGGATAGCTCTGGAGCATTTGAGGAAGCCATCTATTCAACCCTCACCCGAGTCGGATTCTATCTTCATCCCCAAGGAGCCTGGTTCAGATGCCATACCCATGGAAGTAGATGTCGGGAGCATCACATCGAACCCGGGGACTGCGTCACAGTGCTTAGAGAGGCAGAGAAAGATGATGATGGATGTGATGTCGGCAGAGCCAATGGACATAGACGCTCCCGTGTTCCCGGTTCGACCTGTCCCGGGATGGGCACAGCCCATTATGGCTTACATCTTGGAAGGAACCCTCCCGGAGAATGAAGTAGAAGCCCGACAAATAATGCGAAGGTCAAAAGCATACACCGTCATCAATCAAGAGTTGTACAAGAGGAGTGTCACTGAGGTACTCCAGAGGTGTGTAGAACCGGCAGAAGGACAAGAGATGCTCCTGGAAATACATCAGGGGGAGTGTGGACATCATGCATCATCCCGGGCCCTGGTGGCAAAAGTGTTCCGGCATGGGTTCTACTGGCCCACTGCGCTGCAGCAAGCAGAAGACATTGTCCGGAAGTGTGGAGGATGCCAGAGATTTGCTCACCGGATACATATGCCGGCGTCAGCACTGAAGACAATCCCTATCACTTGGCCATTTGCAGTATGGTGTTTGGATATGGTCGGGCAGTCCAAACCGGCAAGAGGCAATATGACGCACATACTGGTCATGGTGGATAAATTCACCAAGTGGATAGAGGTCAAGCCAATCCGGAAGTGTGATGGACACACCGCTGTGCAATTCCTGAAGGACATCATCTTGAGATACGGATACCCGCACAGCATTATCACGGATAATGACATTTTGCTGTGGGGGAATTCGCTCGATTTTGTGCTAAGAAGGGAATCCGGCTGGATGTAGCATCAGTTGCACACCCGGAAGCGAACAGGCAAGTCGAAAGAGCAAATGCCTTGGTCTTGGCCGACATCAAAGCTCGCCTGATCGAGCCACTGTTGAGAACTCCGGGATGCTGGATAGAGGAGTTACCTGCGGTTTTGTGGGGTCTCCGGACTACACCGAATAGATCTACCGGATACACGTCATTCTTCATGGTGTACGGTGCCGAGGCAGTACTCCCGACCGACATACAATATGATTCCCCGAGAGTGACAATGTTCACCGAGACCGAGGCAAAGGAGGCCCGAGAAGATGATGTTGATTTACTTGAAGAGGCAAGGGAATTGGCACTGTCTCGGTCGGCAATTTATCAACAAAACCTCCGTCGCTATCATAGCCGGAAAGTGCACCCGAGGGTGTTCCGAGAAGGGGATCTTGTGCTGAGGCTCATCCAACGCACGGCCGGAATGCATAAATTGTCACCTCCATGGGAGGGGCCTTTTGTGATAAGCAGGGCATTGCACAATGATTCTTATTACCTTGTAGATGCACAAGAAGCTAGGAAGGGTGTAATGGACAAATCCGGAGAGGAAACCAAACGCCCATGGAATGTAGCTCTACTTCGACCCTTCTACACATAAAGGGCTCAGTGTATGATGTATCTCAGTTTTCGGTATTAATGAAAATAAGGCACCCCGGGAGGAACCCGGGGACTGCCTGGTTATGTGCCTATTTTATTTTTGTTTTGTCAAATTCATTTGTTGTTTTATACCGGCATCTCGGGAAAGAACCCGGGGACTGCCGGGTAGCTGTCTTTTGTATTATTTGTATGCCGGGAAAGTTCCGAGTTCGATTCTTAAAGTCAGAGTAATGTATGTCATGTAAAATCATCTTGTGACTCGACTGACGCACGCCGAAATGGTAGTCAAGAGCAAAGAGAGTCAAATGTGGGGAACACGAAAATGGTCTCGGGGACTCGGAGAAGGAACTTATCCGGCATACCTATTTTTTGCTAACCCAGTTATTTTTTATGTCGGGAATTCGGTTAGCCAGAACTCGGTTTGTCTTAAGTAATGTATGCCGTATATGGAGTTTTGTGACTCGACTGTCGAACGCCGAAATGGTAGACAAGAGCAGAAATTACCTAAGTACGGTAAACATGAAAAGGCAACTCGGGGACTCGTAACAGAATAGATCGACATAACTTGTTCAGATAGATAACTGAGTACGGAGCATAAGTGTTAAAATAGTGTATGTTACATCTTGCACCCGGCATCCCGGGGATTTAACAGTTCTACTCTTAAGATTTTTCTAAGTGGTAGGGGAAGCCGGCTTCTCGGCGGTGACATCAGCAGGAGCAGCAATCTCGGTGGCAGCAGCGGGAGCAGCGATCTCGGGAGCAGCAGCAGGAGCAGCAGTGGCTTCAGTTTCGGCGGCGGTACTCGGGGCATCAGGGCGCACCTCGGCCTGAGAGGCCTCGGGTGTCGGAGAAGTTGTAGCGTCCCGGGGAACCACGGTCTCGGTCGCAGCACCAGAGGCAGCGTCGTCTTCTTCCGGGATCTCATCATCCGCGTCACCGGTCCCGCCGGTTTCTTCGTCATCCTCGTAGTCGGATTCGGAATCAGAAGCAATGACGCTGGCGGTGAAGGCACGAATGTTGGACCACGAGGCGATGCGGTGCGCCACCTCTTGTCGCCGATGTTCCTTAGCTGGATCGCTGCACCACGGCGAGATCGTCCGCAGACGCTGGATCGCGTCCAGGTCGAGACCTTCGTACCAGCTAAGTACTTGGGTCAAGACCTGGTCGGCACCGGCCCGTGCACCGGAGCGCTTCCAGGAGTGGATACGCCTCCCGGCACATCGGAGTGCGCTCGCGAGTTCTGCGACCGAGAGCGTCGCGCGGATACTCGGCCACAGCACGCCATGGACGTGGATCGCAGCGCTGAGCAGCTCCGTCCCGATCGACCGGAGAGGCACTATCCGGGCCTTCAGGGCGGTGAGCTGGTCCTCAATATCCCAAGCATCCGAGACAGCACCCTTCCCGGCACGCTTCTCCCGGGCAGCATCAACGGCAAGAGCAGCAGCCTCGCGGGAGTGCTCGAATTCCCCTTTAAAAAGAAGAGCTGTCAAGCGACTAAGGCATAAGAAGAGAAACAACAAAGAAAGAGAGCAAGGAAAACATGGGGGATGTCGGCCCACTTACTGTTAAGGTCCCGGTTCAATACAGTTAGCTCGGAGAGCCAACTATCGGACCGTGACCGGAGAAGAGCCAGCCCGGTCTCAGCGAGATGCGCGCGCTCCTCGGATTGATCCAAGGTCTCCCTTTGTTTCTTCGTCGCCTCAACGAAGCGCGTCTTCATCTCGGTCGCAGCAGCCTTGGCCTTTTCAAGCTCGCCATTGAGTCGCGCGATCTCGGCTTGCACGGTAGCAAGTGCAGCCTTCTGATCTACCGAGATCTTGTGCGCGGCATCTCGCTCCTCCCGGAGACGCCCCTCGCACTTCTTGGACTGACCGAGGTCAGCAAGAATTCGGTTGAAGATGCTGCCGCGTTTCTTGCTGCACTCCTGAAATCAAGACAAAGAAGGATGAGTCAATCTGGGAAAAGATGTAAGGAAATCGGGAGATTCCGAGATCAGTAGCAAGTAAAGGCTAACCGGTTGGGAGGATCTCGGGGACTCGGTGTCCGAGTCCTGAAATTTTCTCTAAGATTGGAGCCTAGTGGTCTGCTATTCGGTGGAATCTAGAGCACTAAGCACCAATCTCGGGGACTAGTGGTGATGGAAAATTTTGAAACAAGCTAACCGGTTGGGAGGATCTCGGGGACTCGGTGTCCGAGTCCTGAAAATTTTCTCTAAGATTGGAACCTAGTGATCTGCTATTCGGTGGAATCTAGAGCACTAAGCAGCAATCTCGGGGACTAGTGGGGAAGGAACAAATATTTATTGGAGAAAGAAAGGGAACAAACTTACCTCGGTCACCCGAGTAACATCCAGCGCGGCCACCTAGAGAGCGTGCAGAGCTTGCGCGTTGCGGCCAGGGCCGGCAGCGTGCAAGTCCCCCACGGTCTCGGAGGCGTCAGCGGCAATCCAGGCCTGGTTGTATTCGTCAACAACGTGTATGCCGGAGCCGCCGGGCGCGCGAGTAGCAACAACGTCCCGGGATCCTGAAGGCACAAAGGACCTTACGGTTGCTCGCAACATCCGCAGGGCGGCAGTAGGGATCTCGGCGGGAGGCGGTGGTAACGATGAGAACTTACCCGTGCGCAGGGCCAAGTCTTGGGCCGAGGATGTCGGGGCAGCAGTAGGTTTGGCAGAAGTTGTTTTCTGCCCGGCAACCTTGGGGCGCGATTTCGCGACAGGTGGATCAGCTAGCCGGGAAGAAGCTATCGGCTGTTTCTCCGACGCGGCATTGTTCGCAGCTTGCCGGGAGGGACCACTTGGCACGAGCTGCCGGGGAGGGCTAAGGATCTCTGCCTCAAGCCCGGGCACCCTGCGCGGACTCTCCGGAAGAAGAATGTCTCCCGAGGTGGTCGTGGCCTGCACCGGGGTCTCGTCGATCACCGGACGTGCATCCGGAGTCACAACAGTAGCCGGTGCGGCACCGGAAGCAGCATGCGCGCTTCCTCGAGTAGAAGGGCGAGGTGGAGAAGAGGCAGCCCGAGCCGAGCTGGGAGTCCGAGTTCCGGGAGGAGGAGGAACAACGGGTGACGGGAGGTCGAGTGCGTCCCTGAAAGAAAATATCTCAGTAATAATTTATGGAGAGGGCAAGGTCATGTAGCATAAGGCAAAGAAAATGTACCCGGAATCCACAGTGGGAGGACCCTTCCTCTGGCGTCGAGGAGGCTTCTCGGCCGTTTGTTTGTTCGGCTTGCTCCTCTTGGGGGGGGGGGGGGGGGGGGTTGCCGGAGTCATCGGCAGCATCGGTGTCGGAAGCCGCACGCTTCCGGCTCTCGGCGCGTTTGGTCACGGCCGTCGGCTTCGGAACCACTGCTGAGGCCCAGTTGAGAGGAAGAGCGTCAATCACATCGAGAATTTGACAGTCAATCTCATCCTCATCATCCGAAGAAACGGAAACTGCCTCTGAGGTTGAAGGATTACCCGGAGCGGCAGCTTTCACTAGAGGAACGGAAGGTTGCTCCTCACCGTCGGGATCCTCCCTCGGCATCTCTTCCGGTACTGGGAAGTTCGGCGCGAAATTCCTGTTGGCGTGGATAGCGTCCTCCTCGGTTTGCCGCTCGAATAACTGCGCAAATAAATCACCACATGATAACCATGTCGGTTTCCAGCAGAACCCGGGTGCGAATGCAAGTTTACGAAAGGCAGACATGAGCACCTGCTTCAGGTTTTTTTTCCGGGATCCCCCGATGGCACCCGAAGAATAGTCATCCGTCATCTTTGTCCGAGCAATAGCTCGAACGCGTCGGACGACCGTAGCATGATCTAACCCAAAAATACTGGTCCGGGTAGGGTCTAAGTTCCCGGCCATAT
Organism: Poa annua; assembly: GCA_026929855.1. NCBI lineage: Eukaryota > Viridiplantae > Streptophyta > Magnoliopsida > Poales > Poaceae > Poa > Poa annua. The sequence goes on from CM049426.1 coordinate 103,602,097, forward strand.
GGCACATCTTGTGTACTCGGGTTTGGAGGGGGCAGACGCGGCGAATGATGAAGAAACGCAGGAGATCATCGCCGGTCATCGTATCGGTCAGCACGTTCAGAACGTCGTGCATACACCTGACTTCCTCGGTGTCGGGGAACCGTTTCCATAGGTTGAATTTACGAGGAGGACCAATGGCGAACTCCGGCAGGTTGATGAAGTCCGGATTCGAGGATCCCGGAGCATCTCCCGAGCTCTCCCGGTTCTTCACATAGAAGAAGTTGCGCTGCCACTTCCGGCAGGACTCTAGTCCTTTGACTATTGGGAATCCGGAGTCAGCACGGGGGATGATGGTGGCAGCTCCGCAGTCGACCAGGTCTTTTACTTTCTGATCCGGATTGGGGATGACTTGGCGACGAAGGATGAAGTACCTGGCCCAGAGGTCCAGGAATGGCCACACGCCGAGATATGCTTCCGAGTAGGTGGTGAAGACCGAAAGCATCATGATGGCGTTGGCGGGGAGATGATGGGGTTGGAGGCTGTAAGTGTCGAGGAAGTCGCGGAAGAAGGGGCTAGCCGGAAGCCCATACCCACGCTCAAAATGCGTGAGGAATACAACGTATTCCCCGGGTTGGGGTTCCGGTTGAACCTCGTCCTCCGGGAGACGGCTCTCAACTTCCGGCGGAATCCGGTGGGTCCGATACAGCCAGTCCAGGTCGTCCTGGGTGGTCTCGGATCCATCCCAGCACCCCCGGATACTTTCTTCGCCCATGCCGGAGGAGTCCGCAGAGGTATCCGGGCTACTCTGCAGGCGTAGTGGCAGTTAGTCGGAGTTAGTCTACCGGGAGCTAAGATGCCGGATCGCAAACTCCTAAACACGACCGAGTTCATGGCAAGTAAGATCTACCGTGTGCAGATAAATCGAAACTAAAGTGAGGAAAATAAGCTCGGGCTAAACTCGAACGAGGCGTAATCGGGGCGAAAGATCTAAGTCCTACCGCAACGGTGCATCCTCGCCGCGCACCCCGTGCGCGCCGCTCGGATCATGCTCACCGGCGGCGGCGCAGCCGCGCGTGTGTTAGGGTATGATCGAGTGCGAAGCATCGTTCCCGTAAAGAAGATCATCGGGGCGGAGAGAGGAACTCACCGGAGAAGAGGAGGTCGATGACGCGCAAGAGGAACGGCGGCGTTCGGACTCCGGCGACCGGTGAGAGCAGTGGCGTTCGGGCTACGGGCACGGCTGCGGCGGAGCGCTCGAGACGACAGGACGGAGGAGTGAAGAAGAGGAAGAAGAAGAGATGACCGTTCCGGTCCCCTATTTATGGGGGGATTCCGGAGCGGTTTCCAATTTTCCCGCCCACGATCCCTCCGATCGTTGGTGGGATCCGTTCTGTGCAGCGTGACACGTGGCGCTCGCCGGAGCGCCCGATCCGGCCACACCGAGGGCCACACGGCCCCAACGGTTGGGCTTCGGATCGGCTGCGTCTCCCGGCGCGCGAACCCAAGCGACGGCGTGCTCGGGCAGAGGCACTCGAGTGCGCTTCTGGTCAGACGAGACGTCGGATGGGACCCAGCTCGAGATCTCGAGTTCAATACGGAGCCAACGGTCAAGATTCACTGACACTGCGGTATCCGGTTACAGGCTTCATCTTCCGGTTGAAACAGTCTCGGTAAGAGGATCTCGGGAAGAATCGATCTCGGCCTATAGTCGAAGGGTGGTGTCATATGTTCTCAGAAGATAGTTGTTATTAAAGCTGATCCCGCACATCATCCGAGGTCGCTGTGCAGCACCAGCTTCGGGGACTAGTGTCGGGGGGCTGCCCCCCGGGTAGGGGCAGAACCCGGTATAACTCAGCAATATGCCAACAGTACTTGACCTTTGACGAAAGCAAGGGACACCCCCTGGTGTGCTGAAGGGGCAACTTGGCCCTTGAGCGTCGGAAGAGTGCTAAGTGCCACCTGGCAGGCGCAAGGGTCAGCTCTAACAGCTATAAATAGACACCCCGAGCCTTCACAATGGCAGCAAAGGCATTAGCGGATGGTTCCTCTAAGAACTAGCTTCTCGAAGATGTCTTTGCCGGTGGGCTAAGACATCTTCGGGAGGCTAGGCCTAGAGATACGCATCCACGGACGAGCTCGGACACCTCCGGAAAGGATCTCGAATCTTGGGCTCCGAGGAGACTCCCGGAAGGAGGTGTATTCGGTTTTACCGGATAGATGGTCCGGGTAAGTGCTAACCGGAGTGTCTATCTCGGTCTTGATCTTATGCAGGAGAGGCTCGCGGGGGCAAGCAAGGAGGTAACCGGCATGAGGGATCTCGGTAGGCCGTCAACGGTCTATAGCAGCCTTTTCCCTCCTGATGCGAGGGGAAATACCTTTCCGTCTGACACGGAAGCATGGTCACCTCCCGCCTGACACGGAAGCATGGTCACATCCCGCCTGACACGGGAGCGCGTCAGCCGGTACGACAAAGGTACGACAAGACACGACGTGCCTAGCCCGGCAATCCGGAAAAGGCTATCCGGGATGGGCAAAGACATGTCCTGTCTCTGACAGGGGGACAATGATGATCCAGGACGGCGCCTGTTGTCCTTGCCGAGATGATGACGAAGGGGCTACGCCGGATAGCGCGGCGACTAGGTCGCACTGGCCGGTGACAACATGCCGGCTAGGCCTGTCCGGTGGGGCCAAGCCGGTTTAGGGTTTCCGGCCCTCCTGACCGAAACCCTATAAAAGGCACCATAACTGCTTCTGTGAGGAGAGGACCAACTTGGGAGCCAAAGCAGTAGTTGCATTTACTCCTAGAGCTTTTACTTCTTCATACCTTGAGTTCATCTAGTTCTTCGTGTTCTTCACTTCGAGAGATCTAAGAGCAAGTTGTAGCCCTTGTACCACAGTTATATAGAGAGGAAAGGCAGGAGTAGGGGTGTTACCTCCTCACGAGGGCCCTGAACCTGGGTATATCGTATGTGTGTTGTGTGCCTTCGTGCATTTGTTCTTGTTTGTTAGATCTCCCCTATATCGTATTGTTGTTGTTTCTAGTTCTTAGGAGATCTCGGTTATACCGGGATCCTCCTCGTTGGGCTATTCAGCGCGCTATCCCTCCCCGGATCCACCAACGTCCATCGGCCCCACACATTAGCCATCCTATGGCATCTGCCGTGACACCACCACGACACCAGGAGGGATGTTCGTTTGAGTGGGAGTTATGTTAGTTATTTTCTAAAAATACTATAACTCAAAATTATTATGAACAAAGTCTTATGTTGTTGCAAATTCCATTGTTGATGTCTCACCCCTCCTTTAACCTAGCCCTATTCCTTGAGAAAGAGAAGCTTAAGACTGATGGGTCTAACTTCGTGTCATGGTTCCGCGACCTGAATTCTATTCTTGAAACCCACAAGGTGTCCTACATCCTTGAAGCCCCCTTAGGTGATCTTCCAAACACCGCCTCAGAAATCGAAAGGAATGTCCATGAGGTTAAGGCGGAGATTTCTTCTTATTTCCAGAGTGGCATGCTCTTTGCCATGGAGGCTGACCTGCAAAACCATTTTGTGAACAAGGATGTTTATGAGATAATCACTGAACTCATGGTTGCTTTTGAACGACAAGTCAAGGCTGAGACGTTCGAAGCATCAGTGCTTTTCTTCTCAGCCCAGATGGAAGAGAACGACAATATAAGTGAGCACTTAGTCAAGGTTTTTGGCTGCGTTCAGCTCCTGAGTGATCTGGGAAGTGTGATCCCAGAAGAGCTAGTTATTGATAGGTTGCTGATTTCTCTGCCCCCTGGCTATAAGAACGTCATCGTGAACTACGACATGAAAGGGACGTCAAAACCCCTATCGGAAATCCTAAAGATGCTCGAAGTGGCCGAATTAGAAATCAAGCTGGAAAGGATGGTGGTGACCATCGGATCACCTGAGCGCAACTGCCCCAAGTACCTGGAGGATAGGAAGTCTAGCAAGACAGTCGACAAAGAGCAAGGTATATTTGATATACATGTTATAGATGTGTACCTTACATCCGCGCGTAGCAACATGTGGGCATTTGATACTGGTTCTGTTGCTCATATATGTAACTCTCAGGAGCAGTTATGGAATAAACGGTGGCTGGCTAAGGATGAGGTGACGATGCACGTCGGCAATGAATCGAGAGTCGACGTGGTGGCTGTCGGCACGCTCCCTCTACATCTACCATCGGGATTAGTTTTGGTTTTAAATAAGTGTTATTTTGTACCATCCTAGAGTGTAAACATTATAAGTGGGTCTTACCTGTTACAAGACGGTTTTATATTTAAATCAGTATCAAGCAGTTGTGCTATTTATATGAATGATATCTTTTATGTTGATGCTCCCGAGAATAATGGTTTATTCTTGTTGAATCTCGATCGTAGTACTCACATCCATAACATAGAAGCCAAATGGATTAAGTGTAGTGATGATACCGCCATGTGAAACTCCACTTCGATGGACTTTTGGACTCGTTGGATTTCGGATCCCTCGATACATGCGAACCATGCCTTATGGGCAAAATGAACAGGACACCGTTCAAAGGTTTCGTTGAACGGGCGTCGGATTTATTGGGGATCATACATACAGATGTGTGTGGACCAATGAGCGTTTTGACACACAATGGTTATCGTTACTTCGTCACCTTCACTAATGACTTGAGTAGATACGGTTATATCTATTTGATGAAACACAAGTCTGAAACTTTTGAAAAGTTCAAATAATTTCAAAGTGAAGTTGAGAATCAGCTTAAGCACCTCCGATCCAATCGTGGTGGCGAGTATTTGAGTTTTCAGTTTGGCACACATCTAAAGAGTTGTGGCATAGTACCTCAACTTACGCCTGCCCGAAAACCGCAACGTAACGGCGTGTCCGAGCGACGTAATCGTACTCTACTGGATAGTGTACGATCTATGATGTCTCTTACCGATTTGCCCGTATCCTTCTGGGGTTATGCGTTAGAAACAACCGCATTCATTTTAAATAGGGCTCCATCCAAATCCGTTGAAATGACACCGTATGAATTATGGTATGGCAAGAAGCCTAAGTTATCGTTTCTGAAGGTTTGGGGTTGTGAGGCGTATGTTAAGAAACTACAGCCCGACAAACTCGAACCAAAGTCGGAGAAAGTCATCTTTGTAGGATATCCGCGGGAAACCGTTGGATACACCTCCTACAACCAAGCTGAGGGCAAAACGTTTGTCGTGAAGACCAGTACCTTTCTAGAGAAGGAGTTTCTCACGAAAGGAGTAAGTGGGAGGAAGGTAGACCTCGATGAGATCATTGATCCTGAACTCGAGATTCCGAGTGGCGCAACGGAAGCTATTCCAGAAACGTCTTCCGCGGATGGAGTGGGAGAAACTGTCGAGGAAAGTATTCTACCTTGTAGGTCTGGTAGATCTCGGATCGCACCAGAATGGTATGGCAATATGGTTTGCACCGTCATGTTAATTGAATAAGACGAACCTACGAACTACAAGGAGGCAATGGCGAGTCTAGATTCCGAGAAATGGCTAGAAGCCATGAAATCCGAAATAGGATCCATATATGATAACAAAGTGTGGACTTTGATGGATATTCCCGAAGGGCGCAAGGCCGTCGAGAATAAATGGATCTTTAAGAAGAAGACTGATGCTGATGGTAATGTGACCGTCTATAAAGCTTGGCTTGTCGCAAAAGGTTTCCGACAAGTTCATGGGATTGACTACGATGAAACTTTTTCACCGGTAGCGATGCTGAAGTCTATTCAGATTTGTTAGCATTTGCTGCCTATTACGATTATGAAATATTGCAAATGGATGTCAAAACAGCCTTCCTAAATGGAAACATTGAGGAAGAGTTGTACATGGTATAACCGGAAGGTTTTGTCCATCCAGGAAATGCTGACAAGGTATGCAAGCTTCAGCGATCTATCTATGGATTGAAGCAAGCATCTTGGAGCTGGAATCTTCGCTTTGATGAGGTAATCAAAGGTTTCGCATTTGACCAAAATTTGGAAGAGACCTGCATTTACAAGAAAATGAGTGGGAGCTCGGTTGTGTTCTTAGCACTATATGTAGATGACATATTGCTGATTGGGAATGATGTGGAACTTCTGAATAGCGTGAAGGATTATTTAAACAACAAATTTTCCATGAAGGACTTAGGAGAAGCTGCATACGTCTTAGGCATAAAAATCTATCGTGATAGATCAAGACGTCTATTAGCGTTGAGTCAGAGTACTTATCTTGATAAAATACTGAAGCGTTTCGGTATGGAGAAGGCAAAGAAGGGTTCTCTGTCGGTTATCAAGCATAAAACATTGCGAAAGGCACAGTGTCCGGTAACGAAACATGATAAGGCCGATATGACTAAACATCCTTATGATTCAGCCATAGGATCGATTATGTATGCAATGTTAAGTACTAGACCTGATGTGGCATTAGCTCTAAGTTTGACAAGCCGGTTCCAGAGTAATCCTAGAATGGCGCATTGGATTGATGTTAAGAGCATTCTTAAGTATCTCAATAAGACAAAGGAAATGTTCTTTGTCTATCGTGGCTGCGATGAAGAACTTGGCGTAACAGGTTACGTGGATGCAAGTTTCTGCTCAGACCCCGATGACTCTAAGTCACATATAGGTTATGTGTTCAAGGTGAATGGGGGCGCTGTGTGCTGGAGAAGTGGGAAGCAACCCATCGTCGCACAATCTACAATGGAGTCGGAGTACATTGCTGCTTGCGAAGCCGCGAATGAAGCTGTGTGGCTGTGGAAGTTCATCATTGAACTTGAAGTGTTCCCGAGCGTGCAAGACCCCGTGATCCTAATCTAGTATAATTTGTACTCTAGTGCAAGTGGGAGACTGAAGGAGATATGCCCTAGAGGCAATTAATAAAGTGTATTTCTTTATCATATCTCGTTTGTTCATAATATGTTTTTGTGTCATGCTATAACCGTATTAAGCGGAAACATTAATACGGGTGTGATGCGTAAACAACCAGGTCCCTAGTAGCCTCTACTAAGACTAGTTTCATTGCGCGATCGATGATCAAGGTTTCCTATCATAGGGCATGGTGCCGGTCGGCAATGGAAGTCATATCGCTGGAGAACGATGTGATGGGCATACCCATATTTGGAGGACGTAGTCATTACGCCTTTGACCGTGAGACCAACTCTTATTGTTATTCCTCGATGATACTTTGATTGCACCAAACGTTATATCTTAATTAGTATGACAATAACGGTGATACTTTTGGGTGTCGGAAAGGAGTAGTTGAGACGAGGGGTCAAGAGCGGGATTAGCCAGTCCGCATAGCAGGATAGATACTCTAGTGCCCACTGAGATCATGTCTAATGAGCTTGCAAGCATGCGACTAGGTCACGGAGACATGAAATCATAAACAAGTAGAACATAGCGTTGTCGGTAACGAGGTCAAGCTAGATATGGAGATATCTATGAACGACGCTCGGACACGCTAAGTATCGCAATGGCAAAAGGTTTAAGACTTTACGTTCAGGTTTGATAGATGAAAGTCATTCGTTATATCACAGGGATTAATTCATGGGGTCCAAGCCTACGAGTTAGTCATTGATCGGAGAGGAGTCTCGATCATGTCTGTTATTATATCGAACCGCTAGAGTAACACACTTAAGGGGTTTCGGCAAGACAACCGGAAAGGAAAGAGATCACCGGGAACGTCCCGGGAGAGGTCCGATGGAGATCGGGCAGCGACAAAATAGTTTTCGGAGCTAGAATAAATTATATATAATATGTTTGATATTAATTAGTGTAATTAATGTCCAAATATGATTTTATATATTTATTTTCGAATTTATTTAGGCTGATTTCCCTAAGTGGGCCTTCTGGTCGAAAGAAGGCCCAAGAGGGGAAAAATTCCCTAGGGAATTCGGGGGGTTTGGGTGGCCGACCCAGGTGGGCCAAGAGGCGCACCAGCCATGGCCGCACCAGGCATGTGGGAATAGTCCCACATTGCCTGGCTGGCAGGTTGGCTCCCTCCTGGGAGCCTATATATAAAGGGGCACCCATGGCCTTTTAATTCACCAATTAATTGCCCAATTCTCTCTCGATTTCGTGATTCCCTTTGTCGGAGTTGCGCCGAGTTGAGAGGGGGATCTCTTCCACCATAGCCCGCTGCCGCGCTGCTGGTGTTCCGGTCCAAGTCTTCTGCTACTCGTCCTGGACTGGAGCTTCGGAGACCGTCATTTCCACCGTACGTGTGTAACGCCCTGCGAGATGCTGCGCTAGCGGTACTCGGAGGTCTGCTTCCTCTACACGACCTTGAGGTCGGCTTCGTCGGTCTTCATCGACAATGTTTGTGTGGGAACGTAATCCCCGCTTTCGGTCTACAAGGGTATGTATTCCTATCTCCGTTCGTACTACTATATCTGCATAGAATAGATCTTGGCATGTTTTAGGGATATCGTTGCTAGGAAAATTATTGTTTTCTGCACGCGATCCCCTTCATACATATGGTCATACTTGATGAACATTGAGACGCCTCGCTCAGCTCGATCACTGGATGACAGACGTCGTTGCCAAGTGCAAATGCTATATCATAGACTATGTCATGCAAGGGGAATCGTTCACCTTCATGGTTCTTGATAACGTTGGAAGTATCAAGAAGATGAAACAGATCGCCGGAAGTCATCAATGATGATGGTGTATGTATGATATACATGTTATGAATGTTTTAGCTAAGCAAGTACTCGCAGTAGTGACTAAGTTTTTGATACTCATCATGTTTTGTGAAAACCAGGTTTACTGCTTGAATAGCTTGAAAGGATGAGGCGACATTGCGTGTTGATAATGGCAGACAAACTGTTGTGATGGCCATAGACACTCTCCATCTAGATCTACCATTTGAATAAATTCTTTATGATCGCCTGTTAGTATGATCGTTACAAGTGTGTCTCCTTTAGCGAGACACTTGTTCATGCATGTTAGTGAGAAATTCGTTGTCCCATATTTATGAAGTAATGATCATATGCCGATTTGAATTTAGATGGTAGAAGCTCCAACATTCATAATATTAATGCCAAAGGATACAAACTTAATAAATACACTACATATGTGTGGCACTACCGTTTAATTCATGTCAATGTTATAGTCAATGAATTAGCTCTATACCGGATGGATCTACAAGTCCTTAGATTTGATCTTTTGACACTTATAAAATAACTAAGACACCGTTTTCGGAAAACGGGTATATAACTTATTGATAGTCATGCATATAGATGTATGTGGTTCAATGAAGTAATTGACGGATAGTGGAGACCTGTATTTCATGAACTTCACTAAACGTTTTGAGTATAGCTTGTTGAGAATCATGCATATGGGTGTATGTGAATCACTGAAGTACTTTAACGTGTAGTGGAAGTTTTTTCATAGACTTCATGAATATTCGAGTAGATATATGGATATCCACTCAGTGAATGTTGGTCTGGAATTTTGATTCGATCAAACAAGTTCAGAATGAAGTAGGAAATAAATCTAACAAGAAAATCAAATTCCTGTGATACAGATCGAGGAAATAAAGATTTGAATTATAATGTTGGCACATCATTGGGAGACTTGTGAGAAGAGTTCCACAAATTACGTCGCATGGAACATCATAGTGTTATGGTATGTTAGGACGTCGTTATTGCACCCTATCGGATAGTGTGTGCTAAATAAATCTCTTACCGAATTATTGTGATCCTTAGAGTCATATGGTAGAGTCATATGGTAGGATTCTAGACACTACTAGTGTAAGGGATATAGTAGTTTCAGCATAGCAATACTATCCCACACATGCATATAAGAAACACACTAAGTAATGCATAGAAGATACTTAGGAAATTTATGGGGGTGTGCCACTTGCCTTGGCAATAAGAAGAATAGCAACAGCAGCGGCAACAGTTGTCGTTTCCCTGCGAAATTTCTAACACATCAAACAAGGCCAAATAAACATACAAACAAAATAACAATACAAAAATATGTTATGCATGATGTGCAAAATATTTCTAATAACTAGTGATGCATGCCATGCCAAGTTCTAAGTTAATGCAAGCCAAGTGTGTTAGTCGAATATGACTAAGGACCAAGGTCATAAAATCAATTGCTATAAGTCAACTTGACTAAGTTGTAAGACTGCTCCTAGTCTTCATCATGTTTGATCTTGAATTCTTCAACTCCTTTGTAGTTTCCTTCATCTTCAATTAGCACTCTAAGGACTTGGTCAAAAATCACTAAGGACTTGGTTTATGTCCAAAGTGGAAGAAGAATAGGAAGGCAGAAAAAGATAGTGAAAAAGATGTAGTTGATCTCCCAGGCTTCATCTCCAGACTTGTAACTTTCTCGTTGGTGATGTCTTCATTTAATTTTGTAGACTTGATGGTTCTTCAGACTTGATGATTTTGGTATCAACAGGGCTGGTCTTGGATATAACTTAGCCACCACGAGTCTAAGAGAAAGAGAGAAGAAAAGTAAAGAGAGAAAGACTTAGAGAAATAAAGGAGGTTTGTCTTCTTGAAGTTCTTCTTGATTTTCTTCTAAGTGCTTCCACTTCTTGGAGCTGCTTCCGGAGTCTGTTTTCTTCTAAGTCTTCGTTGGCCTTCTAGTCTTCATATAGAAATTCCCAAGTGTCTAAGTGCATAGCACTTTACCAAAACACTATGCTCAAAATAATCCTAACTTAGAGAAAATAAGTAAGAAGTTTTCCTAAGAGGGTATAACTATACAATACAATATGCTATACATGCAATGCAATTTATTTCTAATGACCACACTTATAAAAAGAAAACAACTAAGTTTTGTAGATGCTAAATTTCTCTAAGGAAAATATTTAGCATTTTTAAGGTGTTGAAATTTTTCTAAGGGAATGCATTGTCAAATATTTTCTAAGAGAGAAATTTACTTTGTTTGAGAAGGCAAAATATTTCTAAGTAATTTTTGTGACCAAAGTGGTCAAAATATGACTAAGTCATTTTATTATTCGAATAAATAAAGAAAAATAATTTTAATCAAATTTTAATTATTAAAATATCCCCTAAAAACATTTAATCAATATAAAATTACAAAACCATAGAAAAATATTCTACAAAACTTTATTTGAGTATTCTTATGGCCAGTACTTAGACATTCAAATTTTATAGCAAAAGAGTTTGATAAATTTTAAATTTTAAATTTAAAGTTATGTTCAAATTACCATTAATGCCACTTTTGAATTTCAACAAATTTTAATTTGACAAAACATAAAAGTAATGATGTCAAAAGTTTCTATTAGTAATAAGCTTTCCAAAAATATAAAGTTTGAAATTTTTGGCCAAGCCAATAAAAAAGAGTGATAGATCTAAAATCTAGAATTTTTCTGAAAAATTGCCGGTCTTCGGTTGATTGTTGACTCTGACCGCAGACGTGGGGATTGACTCGCTGACATGGCAGGCTGACTGGGATTTGACTACGAATTTGACCCCAAAAAAAGTTGCTCGGATGGAAAAACACTCTTAACGAAAGTTGTAGAGAATTATGTGCTCTTTCTAATTATCACAATTATAACATAAGTGGATGAATAGATTGGTCACAAATCACAAAATACCTTTCTGGTCCGAAACTTCAAACACGAATATCTCTCAGCTCGCTGAACCAAATAAGATGAATCTTGGGGCAAAAGAAAGGTTTTGATTATGGGAACAACTTTCGTATTGTCGTCCCAAACTTTTGAGATGGTTTGGTTACTCGAACAACATCAAACACAATCTGTATTATACAGAAAATTACGTACGTTAAAATAAAAAGTTGTCAACAAGCAAGTTGTAGATATAGAGTAGATCTACCTTTTCACCGGAGGAATTTCAATTTTGCGCAACAAGCACGAAGAGATCTGAGAAATACGACTTCAGATCTGATGTATGACGATTCGAAATTCTTGCTCCACACTTGATAAAAAGATTTGAGACTTATTGGGATGGAAAGGTATCGACGAGATCTGCAACAATAGTTAAGACTTCGTCGCAATTCGAGATCGTTCAGGTGGTCAAATCAATTAAATACGATTTCGCTGATTAGCGGTGGAACAAAAAATTAAAAAGAGATGTCGGCGGCTACATGGGTTTATATAGGCGGAGGGATGGTGGAATAGATAAGTATCAAAGTTGTCAACGCGTAGGATCAAGCGAATCCAGATTTGGAGTTATATTTCTCGAGATAAACATTTTTGAATGAAAGGTGGTTGGAAAACCGAATTTTAAAAATTAGACTTCGGTACGACTCGGTTTGGTCTGGATTGGGCCGGCACGATTCGTTTTTTTTATTTCTTTTATATCTTTTGTTTTAGAATTCCGAATTAAGTAAAATTAATTTGTAAAACTTTCTAAAAATCATATCTTTATTTTAAAACATTTGTGGACATGTTTTAAACACTTTTGAAAAATATTAATTTTCAATATTTGATTAACTGCAAATTTGACACTTTTGTCAAATTTGGAAATAGAGCTTTTATTGAATTTATTTGTGGTTAAATAAAATTTGGTACCACAATTGTAAACATATAAAAATAATTATTTCCAATAAATACAATCCAATCATTAGAGTAAAAATAAGATAAATATCATAATCGCTATTTTGTTTTTTTTTATATTTTCTCAAATAGATTTTCAAGTGGAAATAATATTTCAACCATTGTAATTTCAAATATAAATAATGCAACAAAATGATGAATGCATGCATGAATTTTATTTTCAAATCGACATACATATAGTTTTCAAAAAGTTTTAAATTTTTCTGATTTTTATTTGTTACAGACTACCACCCACCCACTCTGTTGCAAAATTTTATTTGTTACAGGTTATTCAGATGACGACTGAGGTTTTCGTTAAGGGATTTCGAGTCTGCAACCAACATGTTTTCGCCTGTGTCAACATGAAGATGGAGACTTACTGCTATTGTATTTCCGTTGTGTATTCTTTCCAATGCTAGCCTTATGCTATGCAAATTGTAATGAATATTTTTAAGTCTGGATCATCGATGTAATAAATTTGATACTTTGTTGTGATATTACATCGTAAACTGTGTGTGCAAACGAATCGATCCAGTGATTTGCACTATACACACGTACTTGTCATATTTTAAGTGCAGGTATGTTACAAAACGTAACATTCACGTTAGGTAATAGGGAAACCATTTAAATCCATGGAGACAATACCATATGAGTAATGGCATGGCTTTGAACCTAGATTGTCGTTTCAGCAATTTACTGTTTCGATGTGATCAAACCTAAAATAGATTAATCTTTGTAGTGTACCGTACATAAAGAGTTAGTTGGGTACATGTCTCACGACATAAGCAAAATCGTTGCCGGGATATACCTTGCGAAAAAAATAGTTTCTTGTCCAAGGGTATAAGTGAGAAAGAAAGTAGAGCAAGACAAAGTTGATGAACTTTCTCTCCAGACATCAGAGTGGCGCAACCGAAAGTTTTTTCGGTGTCATGATCCACAGCTTGAAGAAAGCTGATGATACAAGATCATGATGCTCTGAGCACATACTATGAACGTAGGCGTACGAGGTTGTGTTCCACATTGTGTGTTACGACAATCTTGTTATGAAGATCATATTAATGGAATATGACAGACCTACGAACTACGAAGAAGAGATGGTGGACCTAAGTCCAAGAAATGGCTATGAGTCATATATGATCCGAAATAAAATCCATATACGATTACCAGGTAATTACTTGGGAGATCTTCTTGATGGCCTATAGGATGTTAATAGAATATGGAATTTTATGAGAGAATAGACATTGATAAGGATCAATTTGTCTTGAAGTAGTTCTAACAGATTCAAAGTTGACCACAATAAGATTTTGTCTCAAGTGGCGAAGCCTAAATCTATTCTAGGTCGTTTAGCAATTACTATAATTTCGATTGAGAAATTGATAGAAGGATAAGAAAGCCATGTTTCTTAATAGTGTCATTAAGAAAGATTTGTATTCATTACAATAATGGTTTATTGATCCTGAGAATGCTAAACATGTATGCAAACTTCAGTTGTCCATTCATGGGCTCAAGCAAGCATATCGGAGCTGGAATCTTCACTTTGATAAGCAAGCATATCGGAGCTGTCCAAAATAGTTGAAGAAACCTGCATTTGCAAAGAAGTGAGTAGGATCAAAGTAGCTTTTCTTGATCTTATATGCGGAAGGCATATTTGAGTGGGAGCTAAGTAGCTTTCCTTGATCTTATATGCGGAAGGCATATTTGAGGGAGAGCTAGATGTCATTTGTGATTTTGTATGTAATGACATACTAAATGACACAGATCCTCTAGTAGAGTGTAAAGGATTATTTAAGTGATTAAATTTTCTATGAAATGAAGTTAGGAGTATTTGGCATCCGATTTATAATTGTATAGATCGTAAGGGGCTTAATAACATTAAGTCGGAATATTTCCTAAGTTAAGATTCTGAAGTGCTTCAGAATAGAACAAGCGAAGAAAGAGGTTCTTGCTTGTATGGCTAGCTAAAATATTAAGTTTATCTTGGCATTTTCAGTGATAGAAAATGATGTTCCACATTCTCTATGTATCAGACATAGATTCTATCAGACTGAAAGCTCGACTTGGTGTGACCCAAGTTCTTGGTAGAAGAACAGGTTCTAGAGTGATCCTTGTGTGGATCAATGAACAAACGTTAAGTATATTTTTCAGTGTCTATGAGAACTGAAGATATGTTTTCTAGTAAAGGGTAAGAGTGGAAAAACAACTTGCCGTAAATAGGTTACGATGATGCAAGTTATTACACTGGCCCATACAACTAGAAATCTCATATAGGAGATGTCCTTTATTTTGAAAAAAGACATGGTTAGCTTGCGAAGTCGCATATGAATGCACTATCGCATAATCTACATAGGTATAGAAATATATGTCAACTTCAGAAGTAGCAAGTGTGATTGGACTGAGCAGTTTTCCAAGCGTATGTGGTCCCCTTAATAGATCTCTTAGACTTTTAAGACCCATGCTACGCGAATGTTCGAGTCTCACTCCATCCACTAGGATATATTTCACCGTCATCGTAAGATACGGGATGATGTCAAACTATGTGACATAGAAGTGTTGCAAAACACATATAGGTCTCAATATGTGAGATCTATTGACTGTATTCCTCTTCCACGAGGCGAGTAGGCACCAAGTTGTAAACTAGATTAAGTGTTACTCTAGTGCAAGTGGGAGACTGAAGGGAATATGCCCTAGAGGCACTTAATAAACATAGTTTATTGGTTATATTCCAATTGGTCATTATATTTTTTATACCATGCTATAACTGTATTAAGCGGAAACATTAATACAGGTGTGGTAGATAAACAACCAGGTCCCTAGTAGCCTCTACTAAGACTAGTGTCGTTGAGCGATTGATGATCGAGGTTTTCCGATCATATGACATGGCGTCGGTCGGCAATGGAAGTCATGTCGTTGGTTGAACGATGTGATGGACATACCCAGTATTTATAGGACATAGTCATTACGCCTTAAGACCGTGAGACCAACTCTTATTGTTATTCCTGGAAGATACTTTGATTGCACCAAACGTCGTATCTTATTTAGTATGACAATAACGGTGATACTTTTGGGTATCGTAAGGGGGTAGTTGAGACGAGGGGTCAACAGCTGGATTTGTCAGTCCGTATAGCCGGATAGATACTCTAGGGCCCACTCGGAGAGATTGTGTCACGTGAGTTTGCAAACATGTGACTAGGTCACCAGCTGACATAATATCATAGACGAGTAGAAGATAGCCATGTCGTTAACGAGATCATGCTTGGTATGGAGATATCTGAGAACAATGCTCGGAGACGCTAAGTATCGCCATGACAAAGGGTTTAAGACTAGACATCCAGGTTTGATAGATGAAAGTCATTCGTTATATCACAGGGATTAATTCATGGGGTCCAGGCCTACGAGTTAGTCATTGATCAGAGAGGAGTCTCGATCATGTCTGTTATTATATCGAACCGCTAGGGTAACACACTTAAGGGGTTTCGACAAGACAACCGGAAAGGAAAGACATCACCGGGGACGTCCCGGGAATGGTTCGATCATGTCTGTTATTATATGTAGAATAAATTATATATAATATGTTTGATATTAATTAGTGTAATTAATATTTAAATATAATTTTATATATTTATTTTTGAATTTATTTAGGTTGATTTCCCTAAATGGGCCTTCTGGTCGAAAGAAGGCCCATAAGGGGGAAAACCCTCAAGGGGAAATTCGGTGGGGGTCTTGGCCGGCCTAGGTGGGCCAAATGGAGCCCACCCAGGGCCGGCGCACCATGTAGAGCCGCACCAAGGCATATGGGATAGTCCCACATTGCCTGGCTGGTGAATTGGCTCCCCCCGGGGAGCCTATATAAGAAGGGGCACCCCTGGCCTTTTAATTCACTAATTAATTCCCTAATTCTCTCTCGATCTCGTGATTCCCTTTGTCGGAGTTGCGCCGAGTAGAGAGGGGGATCTCTCCACCATAGCCCGCTGCCGCGCTGCTGGTGTTCCAGTACAAGTCTTCCGCTGCTCGTCTTGGGCTGGAGCTTTGGAGGACGGCGTCTCCACCGTGTGTGTGTAACGCCCTGCGAGGTGCTGCGCTAGCGGTTCTCGGAGGCCTACTTCCTCCACCCGACCTCGAGGTCATCTTCGTCGTCTTTCTTGCGCCGAGTTCTTCGCGACCTAGAGGTCGGCTACGTCGTCTTTGTCGTCAACGCTTGTGCGGGAGCGTAATCCCCGCTATTCGGTCTACGAGGGTATGTATTCCGATCTCCACCGTACTTCTATATCTCCATAGTGTAGATCTTGGCTAGTTTAAGGATATCGTTGCTAGGAAATTTTTGTTTTCTGCATGCGATCCCCTTCATGACCTCCTATTTCCGTGAGTTTGCTCGGCTTCTTGGCTGCCCTTTCGGTGGACTTCTGTACCAGCTGGTGCCCGCATGCACGTTCATGGCGTGTCCTACAACAAGCATGGCATGTCTGATCTATACCAGCCCGGAGACAAAATTGGCTCTCAATATGGACTCCTTCCCACTTATGACATCTTGCTCCGCATGTTCCCTTTGACCATTGCTCCCATTGCCGGCAATGCGGACAATATTGTCGGAGCTCTAGTTAACTTGATGGCCAAGGCTCATGCGGCCTATCTTGAAGAGTATGAGGTTGAGCAAGGAGTTTACAAGGTGGATGTCATGGACTTCATTTTCCAAGAGATGAACCTAGCAGTTTTTTAGAGGAAAGTTCCTCCCTATGTTCCCTATGTGATGCTGCTCATCAAGAGGCTCTACAAGCTCTCCGAGCAAGATGGTGATGACTTTGATGTAGCTCTTGGTGGTCAGCCCCACAAGGCAGCCCTGCTAATCCACAAATCTGCTCATGTTGTCCAACAACAAGCCTCCATGCAAGAGTTCACTGAGGAAGATATTTTTGGTGGTCCATCTCGGGTTCCTACCAATCCCAACATCAAGAAAGCTGCGAAGAAGAGTCGGCCATGGGTTGTTCGAGCAATTGAGAAGGTCCTCAATATGAACTGCTGCATACACAGTGAGAACTACTCCATCTACTCTCAGAATCATCGCATTATGAAGTGCCAAGAGGAAATTATGTCTCATTTGAAGATGCCTGCTCCGAAGCATCCTTTGAAGCTAGTGATTCCGTTCAAGGATTGGAATGCCGATGGCCTCAACTTTGATTGGGATGATGCAGTTCCAGAGGACAGTGATCTATAGTATGATGATGATGATGTTGAAGAGGAGTATGAGGAGGCCGAGCAGGGTTCCGACTCTTGAGTCATGGGACGTTAGTGGAAACTCCTCCCCTTTTGGTATCTTGATGCCAAAGGGGGAGAAGTATCTCATTAGGACTCACGGGATTTGCATGGGTTGGGAGCACTTCGTTGTTTTCCTTTCGCTTTGTCTTATATTCTCCCTCTTATTAGTTGTTTTATCTCGTCATGTGTGTGCGAAATGAGTACCTTTGAACCTCTTATTGTAATAACTATGTTATTTGCTACTATTGTGTATTTGTGTATATTTTGCTTGCGTGGTTTGTAAAATCTAGGGGGAGTGTTGATCCTAAGGAATGTGCATTGTGTATTCAAAAACATCCTAAAATAATGCACATACTTAGGGGGAGCTCCGTCTATATTTTGCAAATCCGTTCTCCTTTCGTGTTGTCATCATTCGCCAAAAAGGGGGAGATTGAAAGTGCATTCTTTGCACTCCCATATTTTGGTGACTAATGACAACACAAAAGGTGTTCTAATGTTTGTGATGAACTATGCAGGTTCTAGTACAGGTTGGTGGATAGGAGTGAACACTTAAATTGCCTGGTATTCAGTACTGCCTCACTTGGTTTTTCATCAGGAAATCCAGCAGGAGATTTCCGGATCCCGGAGATTTCCGGCCCCAGTCCGGAGATCTCCGAGCTGAACAAGAAATTCACCAAGTCAAGAACTCCAGAGCGCACTGATTGCAAATCGTGTTTAGCCGGAAATGCTCCCAGAGATTTCCGGTGCTCGGAGATTTCCGAGCCCCAATCAGGAGATCTCCGAGTGGCAGAAGTTTTTCGACTAAGTCCAGATTGTCTGAGCACACTGACTCCAACTCAAGCTAAGCCGGAAATGCTCTGGGAGATTTCCGGCGCTCGGAGATTTCCGGCGCTCGGAGATTTCCGAGCCCCAGTCCGGAGATCTCCAAGTGACAGAGGATTTTCAGCCAAGTCTAGAAGATCAATCAGCACTGACCCTGAGCCCAGCGCAACCGGAAATACTACCGGAGATATCCGGAGTACGGAGATCTCCGGTCCTCAACCCGGAGATTTCCGAGCTGGCAGCTGTACAACGGGCAGAATTTGGGGAAGGGTATAAATGCCCCTCCACCTACCTCCAGCAGTTTAAGCTTCCAGATTTCTCTCTCCTCCATTGGTGTTGAACCTCGTTTCTTCCGGATCTCTCAATATGGCCACTCAAATCCTTTGATACTTGGGGATCTGAGGGAGAAGCCACCGATCTACAACTTCACCTAAGCGTTTTGATTTCCCCCCGCTATTTCTTGAGGAACATCGAATCTAGGGTTCCTTTGTGGTTAGCTAGGTTCAATCTTGTGTGTTTTGATCCTTTGTGAATTCCTTTGTGGAAGTGACCTGTTGTGGTCATTGTGAGAGCCCCCAATTCAGTTGTGCTTGTGTGCCTCACGAATTTGTACGGACCTTCTCCGCCCTTAAAGGAGTCCTTAGTGGAAACGTGGATTCACACCTTTGTGGTCGAATTCACAGGAGAATAGGGTGAGGCCTTTGTGGCGTTGAGAAAACCTTTGTGGTAGCTCACACCCCTCCAACGAGACGTACACCTATGTGGTGGAACTCGGGATAAAATCGCGTCTTCGAGTTCCTACGGTTGTCTTGTTCCACTCTCCTTTATCGCATCTTCAATTCCTGTACTTGCTTAGTTTCTTTGTTGTCTATCACTTGTATCACCTAGTCGCACATATAGACAACTTACTTTCCGCTAGCCTAAAACTGAAAAAGACATAAAAATTGGTCACCACCTATTCACCCCCCCCCCTCTAGGTGGTCAACTGTCGTTCAATTGTGGTGGGGTGAGAGAGGATCACATAACCAACATGGTATACAAAGAACATCATTCAACTCGAATAGTACAGGGCTTACATAAATAATGGTCACAAGACCAAGTCTGTAATCATTGTCACACATGATGGAAATGAACTAAGGTACAACGGAAGTTTCGGCTAGCGTCGGCCCTCGTCATGTCCTGACGCATTCCAACAGAGAAGTTGACCTAGTGACACCCAGTTGGCGTAGTCGTCGGCGTACTCCTCCTTCCTGTCGTACATCTCCTAATTGTAATCTGGACATTTCAATATCCAGGGATAGAGCCATATGAGTACATTTACGTACTCGCAAGACCACCTCTAAGGTTTAAGTTTTCCAGGTAATGCAAGAAAACACTTTTCGAAAACTAGGATAACTACTATATACGACCATAGGGCTTAGTTTTCGAATACGATGATTTTAGGCATAGAGAATATGACATCTCTATATCTTTGTTGAAGAAAACATTTAAAGATAGAAATCCCTTCTCTTGGATGTACCGAGCACATATCCAATTCTTGAAAACTTTCTTTAGCAAAATTTGTCAAAACACTAGGGATACTCCTTTTTATTTCCTTGATATTTGATTGATTGTCTCCCCGAGATCAACCATCTTCTCTCAAATTCCGTACCTCCCAGGTACCTCCTTGTTTGCCTCCTTGTTTTCCTCCCAAAACATTTCTCTTTAGAAACCATAAAACAACAAGCATGCCTAGTGGGAGCTTTCCAACGGTCCATGACCGTGGACGCGGCTATTCGAATAGATTTACACTCTGCACTACAGAGGTTGCACACTTTACCCACATCAAACGGTCATTCGCCGTGTCTGCCACGGCCCGTCATACGACAGTATGCAGGGGTCCGGATAACGCGGTCAAAGCTTTCCACTATGTCCACCCTAGTATCGGGGCCTCCCGGTAGGTTTGTTCTCCCCGGCACTCTGTGCTCCACTGGACCCATGGTCTTTCCTCGGGACGCTACACCGCCTCAGCAGGAGACCCGCCGTAATCGTCCAGCGCGATTCCCACTTGTGTATTGCCTCGTACAACGGCAACCTGGCTTCAGGGGCCCGGCCCCCATAGATATGATGAGAGGCCCAATACTAAAACATACAAGCTTCCGGCTAAGCCCTACCCATGTCAGGTAGTGTGGTTGCGAGGGTTAATTGTTCGGGCGGCAGCTAGGGTCAAACTTTGTTTTTTAAAACACCTCGTCCTCCGACTACTCCCAGCAGCTCGGGTTTTCGCAAACATCTCCGATTTCTCCTAGCAAATCTGTTTTTAATAAAGCACTTGCTCGCCGATTGCTCCCAGCAACTCGGGTTTTTCTTCGAAAAACATTTTTATCAATCCAGTCTCCCATCCTAAGATTTTGAGGTGAGGATAAAAGAATATACTACTAAAAACATGTTTTTCTTTATTGAGCCTTCAACAACAAGGCTCATAAAGTGAATACTCATTTTGATAACACCTAATATAATCTAGTGGATAACTTTGGCCAAAAAATATTTTTTAAAATAGTTTTCGGGTGGCATGGTGCCACAAAAGAGGTAAAGCATGCATTATTTTATTTTGAAAACAAAACATGCTTTGTAAATTGTAGGATTCATAGTGGTGAGGTGGGCTTGCATGGCTCAACAATATGTTCTTGGTCTTCATTTTACTCAGTTTCACTCCTCACTTTCAGTTCCTTCACGATCATATCTAACGTCGTAAACAGAAAAATGAACAACACTCAGAATACAAGACAAAGCCACAAGGACATAACAAACAACAAGCATTGCACAAGACACTAAGCTTGAAGGGAATATGCCCTAGAGGCACTTAATAAAGATAGTTTATTGGGCAAATATCAATTGTTCATTATATGTTTTATACCATGCTATAACTGTATTAAGCGGACACATTAATACACGTGTGGTAGATAAACAACCAGGTCCCTAGTAGCCTCTACTAAGACTAGTTCATTGTGCGATTGATGATCAAGGTTTCCTGATCATGAGACATGGCGTCTGTTGGCAATGAAGTTATATCGTTAGGTAGAACGATGTGATGAACTTACCCATAATTTGTAGGACGTAGTCATTACGCCTTCGACCGTGAGATCAACTCTTATTGTTATTCCTGGAAGATAATTTGATCGCAACAAACGTCATATCTTATGTAGTGTGACAATAATAGTGATACTTTTGGGTATCGGAAGGGGGTAGTTGAGACGAGGGGTCAAGAGCGGGATTTGTCAGTCCATATAGCCGGATTGATACTCTAGGGCCCACTCGTGAGATTATGTCAAATGAGTTTGCAAACATGTGACTGGGTCACCAGCTGACATAATATCATAGACGAGTAGAAGATAGTGTTGTCGGTAACGAGATCATGCTAGGTATGGAGATATCTTTGAACGAGTCTCGGACACACTAAGTATCGCCATGACAAAATGTTTAAGACTTAACGTTTAGGTTTGATAGATGAAAGTCATTCGTTATATCACAGGGGTTAATTCACGGGGTCCAGGCCTACGAGTTAATCATTGATCAGAGAGGGGTCTCGATCATGTTTGTTATTATATCGAACCGCTAGGGTAACACACTTAAGGGGTTTCGACAAGACAACCGGAAAGGAAAGAGATCACCAGGAACGTCCCGGGAATGGTCCGATGGAGAATGGGCAGCGACGAAGTAGTTTTCGGAGATAGAATAAATTATATATAATATGTTTGATATTAATTAGTGTAATTAATGATTAAATGTGATTTTATATATTAATTTTCGAATTTATTTAGGTTGATTTTCCCAAATGGGCCTTCTGGTGGAAAGAAGTCCCATGGGGGGAAATTCCTCAAGGGAATTTGGTGGGGGCAAGGAGGCCGGCCTAGGTGGTCCAAATGGGGCCCACCTAGGGCCGGCACACCTATTGGAGCCACACCAGGCAATGGGGATAGTCCCACATTGCCTGGCTGGGAAGGTTGGCTCCCCCCGGGAGCCTACATAAAGAAGGGCACCCCTGGCCTTTTAATTCACCAATTAATTTCTCCTTTCTCTCTCGATTTCATGATTCCCTTTGTCGGAGTTGCGCCGAGAAGAGAGGGGGTCTCTCCACCATAGCCCGCTGACGCGTTGCTGGTGTTTCGGTCCAAATCTTCTGCTGCTCGTCCTGGACTGGAGCTTCGGAGGTCGTCGTCTCCATCGTATGTGTGTAACGCCCTGCGAGGTGCAGCGCAAGCGGTGTTCGGAGGCTTACTTCCTCCACCCGACCTCGAGGTCATCTTCGTCATCTTCGTCGCGCCGAGTTCTTCGTGACCTAGAGGTCGGCTACGTCGTCTTCATCGTCAACGCTTGTGCGGGAGCGTAATCCCCGCTTTTCGATCTACAAGGGTATGTATTCCGATCTCCGTTGTACTTCTATATCTGCATAGTGTAGATCTTGGCTAGTTTAAGGATATCGTTGCTAGGAATTTTTTTGTTTTCTGCCTGCGATCCTCTTCAGTGGTATCAGAGCCGATCAATGCGTAGATATAGATGTACGCTGTTAGAACTCATGTTCTGCACGGGGGCACCGTTGTTGTTATTTGCTACCCTCTAGCGTGCACTCGTGATTCCGACAGTATTGAGTTGATGAAGCGGCCCGGACCGACTTTACGTGTATGCTTACGCGAGACTGGTTCCACTACTGACATAACGGCTTGTACCGTATCTGTGGCTGGCGGAGGTCGGTTTCTCTCTCTTTAGCTGGCTTTGCATTTTCAGTGGAGGGCCCGAAAGGGATGCTTAAACATGCAATTATTGGATCGTTGTTGTGGTCATAAGTTCGTAGGTAAGAAGCGGTTCTTTTTACGACAGCCCCAAGGCACGTAAAATATGCATAGATAAAGTAGAACGCGTCTAACTTTATTTTGCAGGGGCAATGTGATATGGTCAAGGTAGGTTTATTAAATTGGCTATGAACTGTGGGCGCCAAGAAGATCATGGCGCATGGACCATATCATGTCGCATTACATTTGATGTTATTGTGTGCATCTTATATTGTGTGATTATATATTAGAATATATTAGTTACACGGCGGTAGAAATATAAGATGATCCCTTCAAAATACCACTAGTGTTCTTCCTTCGACGTGCACCACCAAGAAAGTTCTACGTTATGAGGCAGGCCGTGACAATTGGGTGTCAGACATATCATCGTTCGCATACAGTGGGTGTAAGCCATGTTGCACGCGCGTTCGTTGAAGGTTATTGTGGCGAGCCTAGCATATGCAGATATGGCCTCGGAACACGGAGGCCGAAAGGTCAAGCATGAGTCACAGAGTTGTTGTGATCGACAATTCGTTATCCACCCTTGAAGTTGTGTTGCCGGCTCTGACGAGGAGGGGTTGCGCAATGGATGGGGGTCGTGTAATCGCTGAAACGACGAGGATGGATGTTCGTTTGAGTGGGAGTTCTGATAGTTATTTTCTAAAATACTAGAACTCAAAATATAATGAACAAAGTCATGTTTTTCAAAACATTTGTAGATATTGACCATTGTGATAGCTTCTTTAAATTTAGGCGCAATCCTAAGATTGAGAAACTTAAAAGGTTGGGTCCAAACTTCATAGTTTTATACTTTAGCTTGAGGATACTCTTTGTTTGAATCATTAGCTCTTTGTGATACAATACCCGCTAGGAGATAAACCCAGAGATTCCGCTAACTAAAGGATAATTTGGATTATCAGGTTTTGTGCGGATGAGATCATCATAGTCCAGTGTATGCTATGATCTCTGCCATAGAGAATCAATGGTGGGTACGAGTTATTAGATCTCGAACATATGCGATGATCGCTAAACTCGGGATACCCCTAAAGTTGGGTTGATGAAGATTATTAGTACGTTGACTGTTCTTCTTCTCAACCAAGATGGAAGAGAATACACACATTGAAGGAGCACGTGGCAGTCATACTTGATGACATTGTTCATACTTGATTACATATGGTCATACTTGATGAACACTGAGACACCTCGCTCAGCTTGATCACTGGATGACAGACGTCGTTGCCAAGTGCAAATGTTTTGTCATAGACTATGTCATGTAAGGGAAATCGTTCACCTTCATGGTTCTTGATTACGTTGGAAGTATCAAGAAGATGAAACATATCGACGGAAGTCATCAATGATGATGGTGTATATATGATATACACATTATGAATGTTTTACCTAAGCAAGTACTCGCAGTAGTGACTAAGTCTTTGATTCTAGTCATGTTTTATGAAAACCAGATTTACTACTTGAGTAGATTGGAAGGATGAGGCGACATTGTGTGTTGATAATGGCAGACAAATTGTTGTGATGGCCATAGACACTCTCCTTCTAGATCTACCATTGAATAAATTCTTTTATGATCGCCTGTAAGTATGATCATTATAAGTGTGTCTCCTCTAGCGAGACAATTGTTCATATATGCTAGTGACAAATTTGTTGTCCTATATTTATGAAGTAATGATCATAAGAAAATTTGAATTTAGATGGTAGAAGCTCCCACATTCATAATATTAATGCCAAAGGATACAAACTTAATAAAGACACCACATTCGTGTGGCACTACCGTTTAATTCATGTCAAAGTTATAGCCAATGAATTAGCTCCATAACGGATGGATCTACAAGTCCTTAGATTTGATCTTTTAACACTTGCAAGATAAGTAAGACACCATTTTCGGAAAATGGGCATACAAATTATTGATAGTCATGCATATAGATGTATGTGGATCAATGAAGTAATTGACGGGTAGTGGAGACCTTTATTTCATGAACTTCACTTAACGTTTTGAGTAAGTACTAATTACAACTCTTTCTTAATGATACCATTAAGAAACATGGTTTCCTTATCCATCTATCAACTTCTCAATTTGAAATTATAGTAATTGCTAAACGACCCAGAATAGATTTAGTCGTTGCCACTTGAGACTAAATCTCGTTGTGGTCAACTTTTGAATCTGTCGGAACTGTTTTACGAGAAATCGATCCTTATCAGTATCTACTCTCTCATAAAATTCCATATTCTATTAACAGTCTAGATGTCATCAAGAAGATCTCCCAAGTCATTACCTGGTAATCGTATATGGATTTTACCTCGGATCATATATGACTCATAGCCACTTCTCGGACTTAGGTCTACCATCTCTTCTTCGTAGTTCGTAGGTCTGTCATATTCCATTAACATGACCTTCATAACAAGATTGTCGTAACACATAGTGTGGAACACAACCTCGTACGCCTACGTTCTTAGTATGAGCTCAGAGCATCATGATCTTGTATCATCAGCTTCTTTCAAGTTGTGGAGCATGACACCGAAAACACTTTCGGTTGCGCCACTCTGATGTCTGGAGAGAAAGTTCATCAACTTTTCCTTGCTCTACTTTCTTTCCCACTTATACCCTTGGACAAGAAACTATTTCTTTCGCAAGGTATATTCTGGCAACGATTTTGCCTATGTCGTGAGACATGTACCCAACTAACTCTTTAGGTACGGTACACTACAAAGATTAATCCATTTTAGGTTTGATCACATCGAAACACTAAATTGCTGAAACGACAATCTAGGCTAAAAGCCATGCCATCACTCATATGGTATTGTCTCTATGGATTTAAATGGTTTCCCTATTATCTAACGTGAATGTCACGTTTCTACCATATGACTCTAATGATCACAATAATTCGATAAGAGATTTATTTAGCACACACTATCCGATATGGTGCAATTACGACGTCCTAACATACCATAACATTATGGTGTTCCATGCGACATAATTCTTGGAACTCTTCTCACAAGTCTTCCAATGATATGCCAACATTATAACTCAAATCTTTATTTCCTCGATCTGTATCGCAGGAATTTGATTTTCTTGTTAAATTTATTTCCTTCTTCATTTTGCACTTGTTTGATCGAATCAAAATTTCTAGACTAACATTCCTGAGTGGATATCCATATATCTACTAGGAATATTCAAGAAGTCTAAGAAATAAAGACTTCCACTTCACGTTAAAGTACTTCTTTGATTCACATGATGGTTCGGTGATCCAGAGGATGCTAAACATGTATGCAAACTTCATTTGTCCATTCATGGGCTGAATCAAGCATATATGAGCTAGAATCTTCACTTTGATAGTGTGATCAAAGGATTTTGGAGTTGTCCAAAATAGTTGAAGAAACTTGCATTTGCAAAGAAGTGAGTGGGAGCAAAGTAGCTTCTCTTGATCTTATATGCGGAAGGCATATTTGAGTGGGAGCTAAGTAGTTTTCCTTGATCGTATATGCGGAAGCCATATTTGAGTGGGAGCTAGGTGTCATTCATGATTTTATATGTAACGACATATTGAGAATGATACAGATCCTCTAGTAAACTATAAAGGATTATTTAAGTGATTAAATTTTTCATGAATGAAGTTAGGAGTATTAGGCATCCGATTTATAATTGTATAGATCAAAAGGGGCTCAATAAAATTAGGTTGGAATATTTTCGTAAGTTAAGATTCTGAAGTGTTTGAGAAAAGAACAAGCGAAGAAAATGGTTCTTGCTTGTATGACTAGGTAAAGTATTAAGTTTATCTTTGCATTTTCAGTGATAGCAAATGATGTTCGACATTCTCTATGTATCAGATATAGATTCTATCAGACTGAAAGCTCGACTTGGTGTGACCCAAGTTCTTGGTTGAAGAACGGGTTCTAGAGTGATCCTTGTGTGGATCAATAAACAAACGTTAAGTATATTCTCCAGTATCTGTGAGAACTGAAGATATGTTTTCTGGTAAAGGGTAAGAGTGGAAAGACAACTTGCCGTAAAACGGTTACGATGATACAAGTTGTGACACTGAACCATACGACTAGAAATCTCATATAGGAGATGTTCTTTGTTTTGAAGAAAGACATGGTTAGTTTGCGAAGTCGCATATGAATGCACTGTCACATAATCTAGGTAGGTATAGAAATACATGACAACTTCAGAAGTAGCTAGTGTGATTGGACTGAGTCTCAGTCCATCCACTAAGATATATTTCACCATCATCGTAAGATACGGGATGATGTCAAACTAGGTGACATAGAAGTGTTGCAAAGCACATATAGGTCTCAATGTGTGAGGTCTGTTGACTGTATTCCTCTTGCGCGAGACAAGCATGCACCAAGATGCTATGGGTGTTGAGCTTTTACCAAGTTGTAAACTAGATTAAGTGTTACTCTAGTGCAAGTGGGAGACTAAAGGGAATATGTCCTAGAGGCACTTAATAAAGATAGTTTATTGGGCATATATTTATTGTTCATTATATGTTTTAAACCATGTTATAACTGTATTAAGCGGAAACATTAATACACGTGTGGTAGATAAACAACCATGTCCCTAGTCGCCTCTACTAATACTAGTTCATTGTGTGATTGATGATCGAGGTTTCCTGGTCATGAGAAATGGCGTCTGTTGGCAATGGAGTCATATCGTTAGGTAGAACAATGTGATGAACTTACGCATAATTTGTAGGACGTAGTCATTACGCCTTCGACCGTGAGATCAACTCTTATTGCTATTCCTGGAAAATACTTTGATCGCACCAAACGTCATATCTTATATAGTGTGACAATAATGGTGATACTTTTGGGTATCGGAAGGGGGTAGTTGAGACGAGGGGTCAAGAGCGGGATTTGTCAGTCCATATAGCCGGATTGATACTCTAGGGCCCACTCGGTGAGATTATGTCAAATGAGTTTGCAAACATGTGACTGGGTCACCAGCTGACATAATATCATAGACGAGTAGAAGATAGTGTTGTCGGTGACAAGATCATGCTAGGTATGGAGATATCTATGAACGAGGCTCGGACACACTAAGTACCGCCATGAGAAATGGTTTAAGACTTAACGTTCAGGTTTGATAGATGAAAGTCATTCGTTATATCACAGGGGTTAATTCACGGGGTCCAGGCCTACGAGTTAATCATTGATCAGAGAGGGGTCTCGATCATGTCTGTTATTATATCGAATCGCTAGGGTAACACACTTACGGGGTTTCGACAAGACAACCGGAAAGGAAAGATATCACCGGGAACGTCCCGGGAATGGTCCGATGGAGATCGGGCAGCGACGAAATAGTTTTCGGATCTAGAATAAATTATATATATTATGTTTGATATTAATTAGTGTAATTAATGATCAAATATGATTTTATATATTTATTTTCGAATTTATTTAGTCTGATTTCACTAAATTGGCCTTCTGGTGGAAAGAAGTCCCATGGGGGGGGGGGGAATTCCTCAAGGGAATTCGGTGGGGGCAAGGAGGCCGGCCTAGGTGGGCCAAATGGGGCCCACCTAGGGCCGGCACACCTATTGGAGCCGCACCAGGCAATGGGGATAGTCCCACATTGCCTAGCTGGCAAGGTTGGCTCCCCCGGGAGCCTATATAAAGAAGGGCACCCCTGGCCTTTTAATTCACCAATTAATTTCTCCTTTCTCTCTCGATTTCGTGATTCCCTTTGTCGGAGTTGCACCGTGAAGAGAGGGGATCTCTCCACCATAGCCCGCTGCCGCGCTGCTGGTGTTCCGGTCCAAATCTTCCGCTGCTCGTCCTGGACTGGAGCTTCGGAGGTCGTCATCTCCACCTTATGTGCGTAACGCCCTGCGAGGTGGTGCGCTGGCGGTGATCTGAGGCCTACTTCCTCCACCCGACCTCGAGGTCATCTTCGTCGTCTTTGTCGCGCCAAGTTCTTCGCGACCTAGAGGGCGGTTACGTCGTCTTCATCGTCAACGCTTGTGCGGGAGCCTAATCCCCGCTTGTATTGCGATCTCTGTTGTACTTCTATATCTACATAGTGTAGATCTTGGCTAGTTTAAGGATATCGTTGCTAGGAATTTTTTTGTTTTCTGCCCGCGATCCCCTTCAAAGCTAACAATCAAAAGCAAACAATTTACTTAGTTAAACAACATCAATCAACAAGTCCATATAGTTAAGACAAACAACAGATTCACCTAAGAAAATAGACACAAGACCCTAATTAATAGAAAGATAAATTTAACTGAATCACTAAAGCAAAACTTCACTTAGGGTTATCATATCATTTTAACAATGGATGCTATACTAGTCCAGGAAATACTTCAGACAAAAGTATCTTAATAAGCAAGCATTAACACTAGCATTAAGCACACTCACCTGCAAATATGTTACTAGCTCAAGAAACAAATACCAATAAGTAGTTGATCAG
Source organism: Poa annua (assembly GCA_026929855.1). Classification (NCBI taxonomy): domain Eukaryota; kingdom Viridiplantae; phylum Streptophyta; class Magnoliopsida; order Poales; family Poaceae; genus Poa; species Poa annua. The sequence goes on from CM049426.1 coordinate 103,631,927, forward strand.
GCAAGAAAGGTTAGCACCACTACTCACACAAGTTGTTGATTAAGAGCTAAAAAGGTGCACTAGACTTATTTAAGAAGACACGACACACAAGATCACTTCAACAATAAAATCAAACAATCACACACTAACCACGTGTTGACAACAATCTAAAATAAGAAAATCATACATAAAGCATTGCAAAACACAAGAAACTATTGGATAAAAACATAACCTACAAACACAACTTCAAACAAAGTATACAAAACACTTGGTGTTATTATTAGGTTACAAAGTGGAATATGTTAAACCTAGAAAACCATGCACCACCATAAAAAAATTGTTCTGCACAATTTATTATGGTAGAATTTAAGGTTCTGGACTTCAAAGTTGATTAGTAACATTCATACAATTGATACTTACTAAAAACAGAGAATTAAAATAATACTTTTATTAGATAACAAGGTGCTGTTTTGGAAGATAAATCATAACTCCTAGGATAATGTTCAAAACATTAAATCCTTCTACCACAATACTCCTAGTAACTATAGGGAGCTATGAAAAATAGGTTTGCATTTAAAGCTATTACTAAACAGACACTAAAAATCACCCAAATGCTTCTGGTCTCAAAACCACAATAAATATAGTTTCAGTTTTAAGAATCTCTTAGATTCAAGACTAATTTCCATGGATAGGTATTGATTTTATATTTATGTAGAAATTGGATTCACTCAATTTGGACCTTCCTAGCTCAATCAATTTCAGTTTTAGTGAAATAAACACATTTTACCAATAATTGTGTACATAACAATGTATAAATTATTTTTAGACAAACTCAGTGTTACATGTTAAAGAAAACACAAGGATACTCCACAAAAATACTCCTAAACTATTTGCACAAACATATCTATCATAAACAATTAAAACTAGATACATGCAAATAACAGAAAATAAGAATATACATTTTAAAGTGTAATAACCCACTGTTTTAGAAAATAATTCACTATGTGCAAAATATAAGTTGTACAAATTAACAAAGATAGTACATGATAGCTACTACTAATATCTACCACATGCAATTGGATTCAAACTAAAAACCATTTTTAATATTGAATTAAAAATCATCCAAAAGCTACTGTTGTTAACCTTAAACTTAATAGAACTTTAATTATACAAATATCCTGCATGCAAGGTTTATAGATCTGGATAGGTATTCTCAGTAGCTTTCCATAGAACTCAAGTTTTCTAATTTGGGATCTATTAAACTCAAGTTATTCAATAAATGGTGAAAATAATACTTTTTACAAGACTAAAATTAGCTCACTTATAAAAAACATATTTTGGCAAGAGGCCAGTCCACATGGTTAGGAAAACACTCCGAAATAATAGAAAATTTATTCCAACTAATTTGCATGCACAGATCTAGCACAATCGAATTAAAGCTAGGCTACCAAATAACTGGAAAAATAAACAGAGAATAAATTTTAACAGAAAAACCCTTGGACGGGCCAGATCTGGCCGGAGTTAGGCCACCAGAGGCAAGCCGGCCCATGGATGCTGCGCGTGCGGCAAAGAGGCACGCGGTCGTGGATCTGAGATCCAACGGCCAGAATTAGAAGGTGCATGATTCAAACTCGTGCGTTAATTTGAAATCCGACGGCCACCGGTCGTCTTCTTCCTCTAGAACACAGAGAGCGGGCCAAAACCCTAGAAACGGTGGACAGCCCGAGTTTCTCACCTCGGGCGCGGTCCGCACGAAGGGGAGGGGTCTAGGAAGGCGCGGAGGACTTGGGAGAGACGAGGGTGGCAGAAGATCTTGTCGGAGAGGTCCCAAAAGGCGGGAACACCGAGGTTGTCTGCGGGTGGCACGGGCAGGGCACGGCGGCTCCGGCGTTCCTATAGGCAAACGGGGATATCTAAGAGGTGGCCCAGGGGGAGAGGAGCATGAGGGAACAACAATGGCGGGTTGAGGGGGTCGGTAACAAAGGCAAGCATGCACAACAACTTGCGGCCCGAGCGGAGTTCATCACACGTTCTAGGGAAACAGTGGCCGAGAGGGCTTCTTCTCTCGCTTGAGGTGGAAGAGTGGAGGGATGTAAAGGTATTGGGCATAGATAGAGGGCAGGAGGGGGTTTCAGTTTAAATAAGATAAGAGGATGGCCGGCTCAATGCTCTCTGCATGGCACGGAAGAGAGAGAGGGCTCTGGCCAGAGATTGGCTCGGGGAGGCGGTGAGGGAACGTCTCTGTGTGCAGCTGCAGGTTTTGGAGGCTAGCAATTGGCTCGGGGTTGTTGGACGAGGTGAGGTAATTGCTTTGTTGTCTCCTGCCTGCAAGGTGCTCGACAGAAGGTCCAAAAGGAAAGGACAAATGATTTGGGGCTAGGGTTTTGGTCCAGGTCATGGTTGAGAGTTTTCCAGGGGTGTGGGGAGGGGGGGGTCCAAAACAACCTTAAACCACTGATTGGACAAGGTTAGAGGGAGAGGTTGTTTTTTGACGAATTTGGGCTGATTAGGTTAGGAACTTTGCAAACAGGGATTAGTCAACCCTTTGATTAGAAAAAAGAGATAAGATGGGATGATCAGAAAGGATATGGGTGAAGCTTTAGGCTTAAAAGTTTAGGTCAAAAAGTTCAACAACAACTAGATAAGAAAATGCAAAAAGTCTATCTAATACAAACTCAAATGGTCACCTTATAATGTATCACTCAACACAAGCATTAATAAGGGAACAAGCATTTTTATAAATTTTAAGGAAGGTTGCATAAGGCAAGTAGGGGTGATGTAGATGATGTTAGGGGTTTTGTATTTCCAAAATGAATTGAGTAAACCCTAATTGACATGCTCTAGCAAGGCTAAAAATTAATAGTAATGAAGATAGTCATCTCCTATTTCAAAATAGAATGTTTGAGTTTCTATTGAAACTAAACATAGAAAATACACCACAATCATAATAGAGAACATTAAAGCACGAAAAATCTGCATCAAACCTCACACAAAAATGGACACATAGTATCCACATATGCAAGCAAGCCAATTCAAATACAAACTAAACAACAAGTAATTGCATAACCAATCAAGCATTAAGGATTTAACAAGTATAAGTTGAGATGGTGACCAATATGATCAAGACAAAGTTTTTGGTAGGAGTATAATTTAACAAACACTTTGATTTTCCAAAGACCAATAGAATTGGGGTTTTGAAAAGAGAGTTGCTAATACTTGCAACATTTTAAACTCAAAATATATTACGACTTCTTATATAGTTGTTTATAGCTTTGCAAACATATGCTTTGTGGAAATACTTTTTATTTTCTCAAATTAATAGGTCTATTGGGTAGTTGCTAAAATTAAAACATCATGATAAATAGAGTTTCTTAAAAATAAGATAAGAGGACATACATGGACTATTTTACTTGTCATAACCTTGATCTCAGAGGTCATATTATAACTTGTTTGAGTTTAGTAGGTTGTTATTTAGAAGTCAACAACACAAACAACAAAACACAACATGACACATAGAGCATATAAGAGAAAACACATCCCTTAAAAGGACACTTCAAAAAGTTTTTGTTGTTTCTGATTTTTGGGTTTTTTATAATTAAGTATATATCTCTAATAAAAGGAGCAAAAAACTCTACAAAAACAAACAACACTACTTTTGAGAGAAACATAACTCTATTTGAGAGGAACAAAAACTCTAAATGGAACAAAAAAAACTGAACAAAAATATATGAGAGAGGAACATGTCTATAGTAAATGGAACAAAATCTTGATAAACAGGAACAAAAATCCTATTTAGATAATTAAACTCTAAGGATTTAGGAACAAATAAGCAGGAACATGAAGGAACAAGACTCATGTGGTTATTTATCATTTCGCTACACACTTTTACAGGAACAAATAAGCGGGAACACGAAGAAACAAAACTCCTGTTCATAATTGATTTTTGGGGAACAAATTATCGGAGAGAGGAACAATCTCTAATCTTCTCTATTTAAAAAGGAGATCCCCACTAACTGATTTTCCTGCCTTCTCGTGAGGCCACGTCACCCTTTTATCCCCCACCCCATACAGTCATTCAGGGCGTCGCTTGCTCGCTTCCATTCCCGGCACGATGTTGTTTTTTCAAACATGCGCAGGAGGTCCATGGTGGGCTAGCCCGTGGAGCCATATGGGCTGGACTTCCCTTCGTGGATTCGCAAAGCTGAAAACTTTCTACACATAGAGCCATCTGTCTACCTGTTCTTCCAGCAAAGAAAAAGTAGACAATCGCCATCAATTAATCCTCCACTCCATGATGTACGTCATCTTAATAGCCACCAGCAATGCTCCCCCGTGACCTAAGGTCTTCTCGCAGTTAATAATCATCAAACCGCATAAAAATTCCAACATTCATCGAGTAGAAACTGCACGATTTAAGTGAACCGCCACCGCTTCTAGGTAAAAAACCACCCGTGCCATTGGCATGAACCATGCTAGTGTTCTCGGGTCGCCACCTCTAGCAGCATTCTCCATATTGTTAGCTGTCCGCTCCCGATTAAATTCGCCCTTTCTTATTTTCGATCCTACAACATAGGCTCATCAATCTGACAGGCTTTGCTTTTGCTTGGAAGTTGTTCGACATTTTGCGCCTCCAGTTGATTTAGTTGAATTTTGCGTGATGCTTGCTCAGGTCCCCGCCCCACTCCATGGTTTCTTTTGACTTATTGTATTCTGCGTGATGATCTTGAAGATAGGACGGAGCGGTTAATCAGACGTGCTGCCTACTAGCGCTGGACTACCTGCTTGCAGTACATAATCTCTCATCTCTTACTCCTAATTTTTTAATTGCATAAGATGAGCACATGCATCTTATACTAATCTTGCTGGCTGCAGGTATTTGTTACCATGGAATCTTCCCTAATTTAATGAGATACAAATGGAGTTTGCTCCAAGGTCAGGTCCTCTCTCCGATCTGAATAGGGGCATTTATGCTTTACTCAGTCAGCACTATATTTGACCATCTGAAAGCCAAGTGAAACATTATTCAGAGCTAGAGAGACCCTCCTATCTGTATATGTATGTCTTCCTTCAAATTCTTATATTCTTAAGTTCGGTTTTCTTGGATCAATAGTTGATGGCTAGCAAGTTCTCACATATTTTTAACGTTGTCAGGAAACAATTGTTGTTTACCAACGAGTAAGTAAATATAAGCAATTTTTTTGCAGCTCCAACGTTTTTTCAGTGTACATTGAGCATTCTTATGGTCCAAGTTTTAAGGACCCAATAATGTTAGAGCAACAAAAGGATATTCAGTTCCAACCGAAAGCAAGCTACAAGGACAGATCAAATGATGTAACTAGTAGCGTCTCTAAACGTTCTTTTCATTTCTATGGTGTGTCGCTTGAACATCATGTCCATGTTTAGCATTATCCTGATGTCCAATGGTTGATAAATGAATAAAGAGGATTCGCTTGGACATATCAAATACGAATGGAATTATGCTCAGATTTTTTCCCACTATTAAAATGTTTTCTTTGGCAGTGTCATTGCATACTTCTGTTGAGTTTGTCTCATATGCAATCTTTCAAAGATATATTTCAAATTTAACTGCCAACAAAAATCCTTCAAACAATGTTCCGCAGCAATGCGCGGGAAATCATCTAGTTAATAAAAAGGACAAAATCTACATGGAAAAAGACTCCACGGAACAAAAGTTTGTGGAAACAAGACAACAAGAAACAAGAGTACGTTGCAACAAGCCTCCAGGGGACAAGACTACTTGCAACAAGATGACATCAAAAACTATGTGTAACAAGACTCCAGGGAACAAGATACATGGAATAAAACTACATAGAACAAGACTACATGGAACAGACTGAACAAAGAGCATGTGGAACAACACTATGTGGAACAAGACTGCGTGGAACAAATAGAATCTACAAGAGGAATAAAACATCAACCTATTAGGAACAAAAGTTGCCACCACATGGGACAACCAATTAGAATACATTCAGACGCATGAAAGTTAGACTGCCGGAACAGACATATAGACTATTGGACCAAAAATTTAAACAGTTGAAACAAATCATGACAACTGTTCCAACAAAAATCTAAACCAAAAGTTGTCGAAACAAAAGTTAAGAATAGGTAGAAAAATCTTTAATCTAGAAAATAATACAGCCTAACTTGGAATAGAACATGAGGACTAAAACTGATGATAAAAAGGGACGAACAAAAGATTAAATAAGAGAATGAAACGTGCGAACGAGCAGAATGAACAATACTGAAAGCAAAAAAGTGAAAAGAAAGGACACGAACATACACCTGAACGAACAAAAGAACGGAATGCACCGTGTCACGCGGAACTCTCTTCCTCCGCCAAAAGCAATACTTTATGGCCCCTTTGGCGCGACCCAATAAAAAGAATCTTTATTATATTGATAAAATGTAAATATTTTAAATCTGACAAATTTCATATCTGAACATTTTTTAAAAACTATTTTTACTCAAAATCTGAATATTTTTTTTAGAATTGTTTTTTAAAAATATGAACAATTTTCAATATTTTCTGGATCTTGAATAAAATCTGAAGTTAACCATTTTTTAAATTATGAACAATTTTAATCTAGATAATTTTTAAAATCTGAAGAAGATTTCAAATTTAGAACAATTTTAAATTGAATATTTTCCAAAATTTGAAGAAAAAAGGAAAAGAAGAAGAAAATAGAAAACTTATAAGAGAGAAGAAAAAGAAAACAAAAACACCACCTAATTAGTCGGTCCCTGCCTCGTCTACCCCCTTCCGAGCTCCACACCGCCGCCGCCCCCCGTCATCTACTTCCCCTCCGGTGCTCTGCTACCCCCTGTTGGCTTCTGCCGCCGCTATGAGAACCCCTCTGACTACCAGCCAGAGATGCCCACATTATGTAAACAGATCACGATCCCAATGATCAGTGTATCGCGATCACATAACCAACTTGGTATACAAAGTTACATCATACAACTCGAATAGTACAAGACTTACATATATACTGGTCACATGACTAAGTCTGCAATCATCGTCGCGCGTGACGAAAATTAACTAAGGTACAACGGAAGATTTTGCGACTAGCGTCGGCCCTCGTCACATCTTGACGCAATCCCATAGAGAAGTTGAGCGGTGACACTCAGTTGGCGTAATCGCCGGCATACTCCTCCTTCTTGACGTACATCTTCTTAATGAAACTTGGACGTTTAAATATCCAGGAACATAGCCATATGAGTACATTTACGTACTGCAAAACCACCTCTAAGGTTTGAATTTTCAAGGTAATGCAAGAAAAAGACCTTTCAAAAACTGGGATAGCTGCTATATATGACTATCGGGTTTAGTTTTCGAATACGATGATTTTAGGCATAGAGAATACGACATCTCTTTATCTTTGTTGAAGAAAATATTTAGAGATAGAATTCTCTTCTCTTAGATATAGCAAGGACATACCTAAGTACATAAACTTCTTTTGTAAAACCTTTAAAAACACTAGGATGGGGATACCCCTTTTTCCTGACTTGAGATCGGAATGGTTGTCTCCCCGAGATCAACCATCCTCACCCAAATGCCGTACCTCCCAGGTACCTCCTTTTTTCACCGAAAACACTTTTCTTGAAAACAACTTCTTTCTCCATGGCGCCCAGTGTGGCCTTTCCAACTGTCCATGACCGGGGACGCGGCTATTCGAATAGATTTACACTCTGCAGAGGTTGCACACTTTACCCACACCAATCGGTCCTTCCGCCGTGTCTGCCACGGCCCGTCATACGACAGCATACGGGGGTACGGATAACCAGATCAAAGCTTTCCACTATGTCCACCCTAGTATCGAGGCCTCCCGATAGGTTTGTTCACCCCGGCACCGTGTGCTCTACTAGACCCCTGATCTTTCCTCGGGACGCCACACTGCCACGACAGGAGACCCGCCGTAATCGTCCGGCTGCTGGTCCGCAGTAGTGTATTGTCTCTTCCGGACGACAACCCGGCTTCGAGGGCCCTGCCCCTATAGAAAGTATGAGAGCCCCAATACTAAAACATACAAGCTTCCGGCTAAGCCCTACCCATGTCAGGTAGTGTGGTTGCACGGGTTAATTGTTCGGACGGCAGCAGGGACTTCAAAATTAAACCTCCATCTCCGACTGCTCCCAGCAGCTCGGGTTTTCGCAACATCTCCGAATGCTCTCAGCATCTTGGGTTTTCATAAAGCATTTTTTTTCTCGCTGATTGCTCCCAGCAACTCAGGTTTTCCTCCATAAAACAGTTTTATCAAATAGTTCCCATCCTATAGTTTTGAGATAACGAAATAAGAATATACTACTAGATAACTTAATCTTCTTGATGGAGCCTTCAACAACAAGGCTCATCAAGTGAAAACTTATTTTATAACACCTATAGTATTCTAGTAGATAACTTTGGTCAAACAATATTTGGTAAAATAGTTTTCGGGTGGCAGGGTGCCACAAAGAAGTGAAACATGCATTATTTTATTTTGAAGACAAAACAATGCTTGATAAAATAGTAGGATTCATTATAGTGGTGAGGTGGGCTTGCCTGGCTCATCAATATGTCCTTGGTCTTGATCTTGATATCCCTCAGGTTCACTCCTCGCTTCCAGTTCCTTCCCGATCGTATCTAACGTTGCAAACAGGAAAGAGAGCAACACTCAAAATACAGGACGATGCCACAAGGACATAACAAACAACAAGCATCGCACAAGACATTAAGCTAACAATCAAAAGCAAACAACTCATTTAGCTAAACAACAATAAACCACAAAATCCATAGAGCTAGACAAACACCGGATTCTCCTAAGAAAATATACCCAGCAACCCTAATTGTCAAAAAGGTAGTTTTAACTGACACTAAAGCAAAACATCTCTTATGGTGATTAGATCATTCAACAAGGGTTGTTACATTAGTTTTCAGGAAATACTTCAGACAAAAGTATTTTAGTAGTTCAGGAAATACTTCAGACAAAGTATGTTTTAAATCTAGGAGATACTCCTATCAAAAGTATGTTATCACACAAGCAAGTGTTAACATTAACACTAGCACACTCTCATGCAGACGTGTTAATATTTCTAAGACACATTCTAGTAAGTAATCAATCAACCAACAAAGGCTAACACTAATGTTCACCCAAGTATTTGATTAAGAGTTAAAAAGGTGCACTAGACTATTTAATAAGATGCCACAACTAAGACCACTTCAACAATTAAACCAAACAATCACACACTAACCACGTGTTGACAATAATCTAAAATAAGAAAGTCATGCATTAAGCAGTACAAAACAAGCAACTACTGGACAAAAATATAACACATAAGCACAACCACATATAAGGCTTATAAAAACACTTGATGCCATTTTTAGGGTACAAGGTGAGTTATGCTAAATATGAAAAAGAGAGGCACCACAACACTAATAAAAGTTTACAAGCAAGTATGGTAGGTTATGGATTCTAAGTGTATTAAAAACATGCACACCATTTGCATAAACTAAAACAGGAAATTATCTCAAATTTACTTTTAGTTAGCTAGTTGCTGTTTTGGGAGAGAAATGAATAACTATTAAAGTAATTATCATAAAATTAAACCCTTCTACCACCATATACCTTGTAACTATAGGAACCTAGGAAGGTTATATTTGCATCAAAAGCTATTACTAAACAGTAGTTAAAAATCATTCAAATGCTACTGAACTCAAACCCATAAAGATTATAGCTTCAGTTTTAGGAATCTACTATATGCAAGGTTAATTTCTATGGATAGCTATTTCCTTAAGCTTTCTATAGAAATTGGATTCACCCTATTTGGACACTCTTATCTCCATATATTTCAGTTTTAGTGGAACACACACATTTTACCATTAATAGTGTACAACATAAGATATAAATTAGTTTTAGACAAAACCAACTGTGCATGTTTAGGAAAACGCATAAGAACTCCACAAAAACACTCCTAATTTATTTTCATAAACAGATATAACACAAAACATTAAAATCAAGCACATGCAATTAACAGGAAATAAAACAATAAGTTTTCAATAGTAATAACACCCTGTTTTGGAGAAGAGTTCACCAAGAGCAAAATACAAGCTAGAAAATTCTACCAAATTAGGAAATGATAGCTACTACCCATATCTATCACATGCAATTGGATTTACTACAAAAAGTATTTTTAATAATGAATTAAAATCACCAAACAACTACTGTTGTAAATCTTAAACTTAATAGAACTTTAGTTAGATGCATCTCCTGTATGCACGGCTTATAGATTTAGGTAGGTGTTCTCTTAGGCTTTCCATATAACTAAAGATTACAAGTTTTGGATATACAAAACTCCCACCATTAAATAAATGGTGAAAACTATACTTTTTGCTAGATCTAACCTAACACACACACACTAATATTTTTTTGAAAACGACCAATACCACATAGTTAAGAAAACACACAGGAACTCTGCAAAATTTACTTTACAACAATTGCATGCACAGATATTCCAGAAACGAATTAAAGCTAGACTATCAAATAACAGGAAAATAATCAGGGAAAAGGTTTTAAAAGGAAAAGAAAATATGGGCTGGATCTGGCCGAATTCGTCCGAGCAAGCTGGGCCGGCCCACGGCGGCGCGCGCGCAGGGCAGGGATTACGTCACCGCCGGATCAAAAACCGACGGCCAGGATTAGATCGGAGACGTTTCAAACACGTCCGTTGATGCAGGGATCGACGGCTCTGGCCCTTTCTTCTTCCTCCAGACGCCAGGAGAGGGGCCAAAACCCTAGAAATGGTGGCCATCACGAGTTGCTCACCTCGGGCGTGTTCTGGACGAAGGGGAGGGGTCGAGGAAGGTGTGGAGGACTTGGGAGAGACGAACGCAGCGACTGATATTGTCGGAAGATCTCCAAACAACGGGAACGCCGATGGCGGCCAGAACGGGCACGGCGAGGTCGCGGGAGCTCCAGAGCACCTGAGAACAAACCACAATGTCTTAAATCAAGCTCTCAGAGAGGGAAAATCGGAGGGACAAGAATGGAGGGCAGAGATGAACAGAGGTGACGACGGCGTCAAGGGCAAGCTCACATGACCGAGCTAGAGAACGCGCGTTTCCTCGACAACACGGAGGAAGAGAGCACGAGATCTCGCAGGAGGTGGGTGAGTGGATGGTAAGGAGGTGGAATGGCAATGATGGGATGGTAAGGAGGTGGACACGGGCATGAGCACGTGAGAGAGGAGGGGGGGAAGGTGAACGGATAGACGTCGCCTAGAGGGGGGGGGGGGGGGGGGGTGAATAGGCGATTTAAAACTTTTTCTGAGGAGCCGGAATATCCGGTCCAAGAGTGACCCGGAAATTCCGGTATGCTTGATAAAGGCGGAATAAAACTAGAAGTTTACTTTAACAAGCATACAACCTAGATATAAATACTAGGCTCACCTATGTGCACCAACAACTTATGCTAAGCAATACAAGTAACAAGGTGATAGCAAGATATATGACTTCAAGCACGAAGGCTATCACAATGTAAAGTGCATAAGTAAAGAGCTCGGGTATAGAAATAACCGAGGCACGCGGAGACGAGGATGTATTCCCGAGTTCCACCCAAAGGGTGTACGTCTCGTTTGGAGAGGTGTGCGCAACCACAACAGGTTAGCCTCAACGCCACAAAGGCTCACCTTCTTCTCCTGATGAACTCAACCACAAAAGGTTGCGAGTTCACCTTCCACTATTGATCTCCTTTGGGGCGGAGATCGAATCCCGTACAACTCTTGAGGCACACACCCACAACTTAATTGGGGGCTCCCAAGTCTTGAGGCACACACCCACAACTTAATTGGGGGCTCTCAAGTGACCACAAAAGGTCTTGACCACAAAAGGTCTTGGCCACAAAAGGCCGGCCACAAAAGGCGTCTAGGGTCCAAAGACCCAAGAGTAACAAGCTCACAAGTATCACCACCACGAATCCTCGTGGAGGGCTCAAACCGATGCAAATGCAATGGCAATAGCACACGAATTGCTCAAGTCCTTCACTCTCAAATTCCAACACAACAACAAATGTTTATGGGGGAATAAGAGAGGAAGAACAAAGGAAACCACAAAGGAGTCAAATCCTTCACTCCCAAATCCCACCAAAAACAACTAATTCTTATGGGGGGAGAAGAGAGGAAGAACAAAGAAGAAGAACCACAAAGGAACTCCAAGAACTAGATCCACTAAGTTCCCCTCACTTAGAGGAGAGATGGATTGGTAGGATTGTAGATCTAGATCTCCTCTCAACTTTCCCTAAAGAATATGGAAGATTCAATGGAGGGATTGAGAGGGAAGTGAGCTTTCCAAGGTCAACAATGGAGTAGGAGAGAGGGGAAAGTCGTGCTGCCTTTTATTATTTGGGGAAGAAGAAGGGGAGGGGTATTTATACCCCTCCAGGAAATATAGCCGTTGGCTGTTTCGACACTCGGAAATTCCGGTATAAGTGAGACTCGGAAATTCCGGTTACCCGGAAATTCCGAGTCCATGAAATTTCCGAGCTGAAAATCCGGCTGGAGTCAGAAGCAAAACCAAACTTTTCCTTAGCCATTTCTGGAGGACTTTTCTGGGGGCACTCGGAAATTCCGGTAGACGGAAATTTCCGAGCATAATTTCCGGTTCGAGTCAGAACCAAAAGTCCTTCTTTCCTTAGCCAAAACTGGAGGGCTTTCTGGGTGCACTCGGAAATTCCGGTAGACGGAAATTTCCGAGCACAATTTTCGACTGGAGTCAGAACCCTTTTTCTCCTTTCCTTAGCCGTTTTCTTGGATGAGCTGGGGAACCGGAAATTCCGGTAGAGCGGAATATCCGGCCCCAATAATCCGAATCAGCAAAACACCAAAACGAAAACTGCTATAACTTTTGCAAATGAACTCCAAATGAGGTGAGGCCAATTTTGTTGGAAAGATAGCGACGATGAGCCGACAAGGTGTGGGACTTTCCTCATGGTAGAACCGACAATATTTCTGCCACCGAAAATGCAACAAGTTGCCCAAAGTAAAACCGATTTCGATGAACAAGAGCTTGACATGGAGATGAACCAAGCTCTAACTCCCCACCACCATAAAAGCCAAATAAGAACCAAGAAATATGATATGCCAAGTATGCAAAGGTTTGAGCTCTCCACAACGATGCGATCAAGTTACTAACTTGAGAGCCCCTCTTGATAGTACGCCTATCTATCCTATAGACCTATCAAGATCATACCTTTACCTTAAGCATTCCACTTGAGTTGGATGAAGACTATCTTGATCTTTTCAAGTGGTTCATCTTTCCTTGATTGCGCGTCCAAGCACATGCTTGATGAAGACTTCTCCAAATACTCCCCCATGCTCACAATGGGAGAGTCTCGCTTAGCTTCATCTTCACGTATCCATTGCAAGCACCAAGCATAGGATCTCTTCAAGAAGCTTCTCTTGGTCTTGGTCTTGCACATCTCACCTTGATGACGATCACCACATGATGTCATCCTCCATGAGCTATATGAAATCTTCATTTGATGCAACCCCATGGGAAGATACCTAACCTCATATAAAGATACCACACACACATATATCATGGGTTAGTTCACAAAGCTATGCGGACAAGTGTTTACCATCCCAGGAGATACATGATCGCTCTTGGTACATCTTGTAGCTTTGTGTGTTGATCAACATCTTGATCAACCTTGTATCTTCCAACATTTCTTCACTAATATGATGTCTTGAATCCTTCAAGACATACTTGCAATATGCTCCACTCAACACATAAGGTTCAAGAGTCCAACACATGAACTCCACAACTCCATGGACATGATCTATAATGATATCTCAAAGTAAACATTAGTCCATAGAGATTGTCATTCAATTATCAAAACCACACATGAGGGAAAATGCTCTTTCAGAAGGCTCAGTATAGGAGGAGAGGAGCGGTGGAGCAATGATGCCTCGCTCTCGAACACGTTTTGGAAACAAGCAAATGGAGTGGGGCTTTTGGAAGGGGTGAGGTAATGGAGTGTGCAGTCCTGCACGCAAGGTGCTCGTCAAAATATCCAAACGAAAAAGACAAACGAGACACGAGGCTAGGGTTGTACAGGGTCGTGGCTAAGGGTTTCCAGAGGTGTGTGAGTGTTCAAGGCAGACCCAAAACAAGGGTTGGGAAGAGAGGAGTGAAGGTTAGGGTGTTGAATTATTTTTTAGATGGATGGACTAGGTCACCAAGCTAAGATGGATTAGTCAATACTTTAATTTGAAAAATTATAAAACAAGATGACTTGGTTAGAGGGGATATAGGTTTAGCATTTAGGGTTAAGAGTTTAAGAAAAAGGGTCATTCAACAACTAGATACAAAAATGGGAAAAGACTAATTAATAAAACACTTATGGTCACTTTAAAATGTTGCACTCAAATCAGACATGGATTAGTCATCAAACAATTTTGAAGACTTTAATTAAGATTATTCATGAGCAGTAGAGATGATAAGGATGAGGTTAGGTGAGTTGCATTTTCAAACTGAATAAAATAAACTCTAACTATCATGTTCTAGAAATACTAAAAATTAATGAAAAAGAAGATAGTTATTTTCTATTTAAAAAAGGGTAATATTTGAGTTTCTCCTAAAATCAAATATAATAATAAAAAGTTAAACACACCACAACCATATGGCACAATATTTAAAGCATGAATGATCTTAATTAAATTATATAAATAAATGTTGTCTCATACACCACCACATGAACACACATAAAATAACACACTTATGAGAAACAATTTGAGCACATCATATAGGTCAACCACAGACATAAATAGATAAACACCCACATAATTGGATCACTAACTATACTTTTAATATAAATAAAAAACATTTGTTAAGAGGTGATCAACAAAGATCAAGACAGGCTATAGTCGATTGACGCCTAGTGCTTGCCCATTTCTTTTGAGTTAAAGAAGCCCTACGTAGGATCGATAAATTAATGCTTTAGTCTTGTGTAGTGTAACTCGCGGGCTAGCGTGAATAAACGAGAGTGGTCGTATGCGTTCCCATGATCGTGGTGCAGGCTAGTGACAAGAATTACATAAAGCTCGAGTCTTGACTTGAGTAGATATTCTGCGTGACAGGGTGACCATGCGTGTGCTGTTGGACCAATTGGCAATTCCATCCGCTACCAGAATGATTCGACGACGATCGCTTCTTTCTCCTCACCACAGCAGGGTCACTGTCCGTTCCCAAAGCAGCAGAAGCGAGCGGCTGGGGAGAACCCATCCCGCTCCTGGCCAGTGCCTCGCTGACACATCACCTGAGGCGATAGTGGCGGCCACGCCGACGCCGTCGCTGCCGACAGCCAGCCACGAGCCACGTCCTCCTCTCCTTCCCCTCCAAGTTACCCCACCGAACATCTTCATCCCGCTGACACGCCCGCCCCACCATTTGTGCTCTCACTGACATATTATGGCCACCGGTAGCCTCGCCTTGGCGTCAAAGTCGGCGCGCAGCTGTATCTCTCTGGCCGCTTCTCATCATTCGCTCGCCTCGCCTGTGCAGAATTTTGTCCACGCTTCCATTCCTCCTACGCTTTCGGTTCCAGGTCCTGTTCGTTCGTGCGTGCGGACAAATACTCGCCGATTTTCTCTTCTCAGAAAGGAGCGAGAGGCAAGGAATCTCCCCCGGTTCGGAAAGATTCTTCCTTTCCAACCCAACCCGCCTTTATCCCCTCCGACCGGCCGATTCTTATCCAGCTCGATCCGATTCGGCTCTGTCCAGCTCCGGTTGGTGCTACGGGGACCGGGATCGGGCTGTCTCTTGCCCAATTTGGTCTCCGGACGATCGGATTCGATCCGGGGCTGCTGTGCTGCTCCGAATTGGAATCATATACTACCGGGGATTCCTTTCCTCCCTCCACTGTTCGATCTGATTTCCTCTCCACTGGGGCCTGCTGCAGCTGCTGAAATGCTCCCGATAGCATAGTCTTGCTGCGGATTTCCCTCCTTCCTGCCGTTTCCGTCTCGCTCCTCCGGATCGTTGGATGATTCCCATCGATTCGGGGCCAAAGCCGCCAAATTTCCGCCCCGAGGAGGATCGTCCTGCTCCTGCCGCTATTCTCGGACTAGGAGGGGCTCGTCGCTCAGCCTGCTGTGGCGGTGGATCCGTCATGGCTGGGGAGAAGTCGCCGCGCGCCTTCTCCATGGAGGAGCTGCCGGGCCACCTCATCGGGGAGGTCCTCACCTCCGGCAGGCTCGCCGCCGGTGACCTCGCCAGGCTGGAGCTCACCTGCCGCGCCCTTCGTCCTCTTGCCGAGCACGCCGCCTCGCGCCTCTGCGCCGACCGCACAGTCTTTGCCGTCTTGGGGCCTGCGGACCGCGGGGAGCTCCTCGCCAGGTGTGGAGGTAGCTGGAAGAAAGTGCTCAGGTTCCTGCAGTCTGTCCAGCAGTCCTCCGACACCGTCGAGACCTCGTCCGGCAACGTGAGGATCCTTTTAATTTTTGTTTTCATTCCTATATAATGCAAACCTTAGTTGACTTGGGGGCAATACTATCTAGAGATTTTACTATGTTATTATCGTCCAAACGATTGCGTTTTACATTTGCCCGTATGAAGATTGCCATGTATGTTTCAGGGCATTCGTAGTGCCCAAAGTTAAGTACTTTTCTGTTCTATGCACTTTTATGAAGTACAATGCTGTCATGAACATGGAATGCGAATATGTAGTCATTTCGGAATGCTTTGTTCTGATGGCATCCTGGTGAATTCTATTGCTATTGCGTTTTTTGTGTTTAAGTCATTTACACTGTGCTTGAATTTGTAGTTGTACCCATTCCAATTATTGATGGAAAGTACACATTAGACTGGATTTGACTCACGTATTAGGTTGTTCAGGAGAGGGCAAAAGTGCTCATTTGAATTTGACATTTTCAGCCTTCTGCCTTCTGACTTTAATAGTACGTTGAGCTTGTTGTGACTGTGAATTTTGGTATGTTTGTCAGTAAGTAAACAAATTAGCCAAGAAAATTGCTTCTTTTCCTAAAAAACATCTTTTCTATTTGTTCGCAACGTTGTCTTAGAATGACACTGAAATGGTTACAATTTTCTGATATTAGAAAAGCATGTCCTAACTGGCTTCTTATGTACGTCAACATGTTGTATGTTTCCAGATGCAAGTAGCGACAGGGAGATACCACACACTATTAGTCCATGACTCTTCTGTCTATTCTTGTGGGTCGAGTCTGTGTGGTGTCCTAGGGCATGGTCCTGACACTACACAGTGTGTGGCATTCACCCGAGTTTCCTTCCCGTCGCTTGCCCGTGTTGTTAACATCTCCGCCTTTCACAACCATGCCGCATTTGTTACAGAGTCTGGAGAGGTAATTGACGCTCTCGTTCGTGGTTACTATGTACTGATTAACAATATAATTTTGTTACATGTAACTTGCAGTTCTAAAGTATTTTGTATAAATAGGTCTTCACATGTGGAGATAATTCATCATCTTGCTGTGGTCACGGTGATGTGGGGCGAACTATATTTCGTCCAACCCAAATAGAAGCCCTTAAAGGAATTACGTGCAAGCAGGTAGGGTCATTGATCTTTATGACTGCTTTATTTTCCATCTTATGGTATACCATGATGGTTGTTTCTCTCTCTTTCACACAAAGTTATATTCTTTACCTAAGTACTCAATTAATATTTTTCTTGAATGCCGACCAATGTTCTAAGTAACTTGTTATAGTTGCGTTGTAGTTGTTATGGACACCATAGCTAATAACCAGCAGGTGCTATAGCTTAGCTATTGGCCTTAGAGCATCTCTAGCAGATACCGGATAAGTTGGTACCGGATATTGTTGTTTTCCGGTACCGTGCGGCGCCCTGTGCGCATTTGTTCTGCCCCTGAACCCGGTACCGGAAATCAATTTTCATCATTTGCATACAACAATGCGATACATCTGGAAGTTTCAAGTTTTAACCGAATATAAAGCCTAGTACAACTACTACACATCCAAAATCATGCGCAATATAGGTAGCAATACAATTGTCCAAAAGAATGCGTAATCAATCAACTCGAAAGTCAATCAAGCATTGACGTCAAGAATGTCCGCAACATCACCACCACCAAGACCTACTCCAACACCACCATCTCCAATACCTCCATCAACACCAACATCGCCACCACCCCCTCCATTGGCCGAAGCACCACCATCACCACCACCAACATCACCACCCCCTGCATTGGCCGAAGCACCATCACCACCCCCTCCATTGGTCGGAGTACCATAACCAACCATAAGATCATGAAGCTCTTGTCTCCTTCGGTACATGATCTCTCCGCTCTTGTGAGTTCCCAAAACTCTCTTGCCATCGGTTCCATGGTAACTGGTTCTCTTGTGAGTTCCCAAAACTCGCTTGCCATCGTTTCCATGGTAACCGATTCTCTTCGGCCAATTCTCCACCGTCATCTTTTTCTCCTCAATGGAGATCTTGCACTCTTCAAGTGTGCATCTTGTTGCCCACTTCTTCTCTTTGCCTTGATTCTTCTTTTCGGCCAATGCCACCTTGGTCTCCAAGTGTTTTTCCATCGTTGCTTCTTTCCCTACATCATTGAAGCATTTTGATCTCTCATGGAGGAGGCCTCGGCCGACCTTCTTAGCTTGAGCTTTCTCCATCCTTCTTCCATCCGGCTTGTCCTTGTTTCTTCCTCCCTTTGGCGCATCATCACTATCTTCGCCATCTTCCATCTTCGAAAGAGAGCCTTTCTTTGGTGGAGGTGTGTGAGCTCAACCAAAGAAAACATGAACACAAATGTGGAACCAAGGAAAACTTGAACACAAACGTGTGAAAGATTTCACATAGTCGTTGATGGCGCAACCGCTAGGAGGTGCATTCCTCACTTGCTCCAAGCATCTACATCAAGTCATCAATGGCCACATGATTGCTCGGTGATCTCCCACCGGCCTTGGATAGATCACAATTAATGTTGACAAGCTTTTGGTACTTGTCATCGATGCGTTGCCAATATCTTGCTCTTGTTTGATCATTGTCCACACTGACATCAAGTGATACACTCTCCCATGCTCGGATCAATGTGGTATCCTCCAACTCTGTGTAGTTGCCGGCATGTTTTCACAACGTGATTGGCTTGCATGGTACACCTCCTCCTCAATTTCTTCAACTTCATCGTCACCATCAGCTTCTCCCACCCCTGCTTCGGCCTTGGGCATCTCACACTCGAACGAGTCAAGTGGAGCACTCATGAGATCGACTGTGTTCCTATCCAACAATTGCGAGTATGTTGAATGCACATAATAGCTACACAATTGAAACATTGCTTAGCAAATTCATCGATTTTGCGCAAATTTTGGAGAAAGAAAAGAAATTGACCTCCCCGGACTTTCCTCGAACCACGAGGAGCACGGCCGCAGACCGCTGGAGCCTTGGATAGCCCGGTGGTGTGCGACTTCGGATTTGCATGGGGCACCACGAAAGCCGCGCCGGCAGCCGCGGCAGAGTAGCCTTGCGCAGTAGGAGGAGGAGGAGGATGGGCGCTACCGATCCCGAGCCTCTTTGGTTTTTGCGTGTGGACGACCGGAATTGGTGTGGCGACGGAGACGCCGGCCGCCGGAGGGCCTTGCGTAAATTGGGGGGCTGGCCTTGCGTGCTGCAAACATGATACTATAACAATTTAAAATATGGATGCCAACTGAATGAATATACCAATAAACTCCCCAACTGGCGAACTTTGATGCTGCAAGATTGTTTTTTGTCCATCTTCTAGTTTTAGTCATCGCGCGTGCATATGTCTGTAGCATCTTGCAAATCAGCTTCACATGTTGTACTCCTTTCCTTTTGCGACCACCTGACCCCTTTCTTTCACTGTTGGTACTAATCAATTTCTGTTACATGTAAAATCAACACGTTCGTTGTCATGTGGGGATTTTTATGCTTTTTTTTCCATGATCATTTCCTTGTATGTGCCTAGATAGCATCATTTTAGCTTATGTTTTGAGATTATTCTATACATTTCTTAAAATGGTTAGCTCTTGTTAGTTGTTACAAGTGCTTTATATTGGTTCCTCATTTCTTTGTGATGCACTGTCCTAGTTTCATCTTATCCTGTAATTTTGGCAGGTCGCCACTGGTCTAAGTTATACCGTCATTCTTACAAGGAACGGGCAAGTGTATACGTTTGGAAGTAACACACATGGCCAACTGGGTCATGGTGACACAATAGACAGGCCTGCTCCAAAAATTGTTGAATTATTTGAAGGCAGCAGTCCAGTGGTGCAGGTTGCAGCTGGTGCAAGCTATACATTTGCTGTGACAGATGATGGGACAGTTCATTCTTTTGGGTCTTGTACTAACTTCTGCCTTGGACATGGGGATCAGCATAATGAACTTCTTCCACGTGCAATCCAATCATTTAAGAAGAGGAACATTCATGTAGTTCGTGTATCTGCTGGAGATGAGCATGCTGTGGCTCTTGATGCACTGGGACATGTGAGTATATCGTTCAAAGGACTTTCAGCTATCTGCTGTGACTGTTAGCCACTCTCCTCCAGACATAAGTAAAAGTCTTTTTTTTAGGTCTATACATGGGGTAGAGGCTACTGTGGAGCATTAGGTCATGGTGATGAAAATGATAAAACTAGCCCAGAATTGATTGGCAGTCTTAAGGGTCAAGTTGCTGTACAGGTATGTTGAAATTTTTGTACCAAACTTTCCTGACTTTGTTAAAGCATATAAGAAGATTTTTCTTATGTGTTGTCTAGATTTGAATAATACTCCCTTCGTTTTTTAATATAAGATGTTTTAGAAATTGCACATGTTGTCTAGATATACACAAAAATAAGTAAATATGGACACTAAAACATGTCTAGATACAAGTTTGGACATGTGAATGTGGAAAAAGGCTAAAACATCTTATATTAAAAAACAGAGGTAGTATATCTTACTTTGTTATTTTTTTTGGAATAAAAAGTTCCAAAGTGATTTGCGGTTGTCTGTTGCAGTTAAAGTATCCCACCTGTAAAGAAAGGAATTGCTATGCTTATAGTTTTAAAGTTCATGGACAGTAGTATGTAACTGAATTGCCTGTTCTAATGAAAATTCCATTATCCCATGCTTTTACATCATTTTTTTCATGTGTAAAAGTGCTTGTGTTCCTGAATTTTGGCAGGTATGCGCAAGAAAGAGAAAGACCTTTGTTCTCACTGATGAAGGCTCGGTAATTGCATTTGGATGGATGGGCTTTGGGAGTTTAGGGTTTCATGACCGAGGATCATCTGAGAAAGTGATGCAGCCTCGCGTTCTAGACAGCCTGCGTGGCCACTATGTATCCCAAATAAGCACTGGACTATATCACACCGTTGCAGTGACAAATAAAGGTATCGTGTTTGGTTTTGGGGACAATGAGCGAGCCCAACTTGGGCATGAGTACATTCGCGGGTGCTTGAAACCAACAGAGATAATGTTCCACAAAATTAGCATTGAAGATATACCCATTGCAGCGCCTATCGGGTAGCAGATAATTTCGAGGATGAGATACCGTGTTATAGTCAGCAATAATAAGCATATGTTGTTTCATGTCAGCAACTGTATTTTTATAACTTTTCAGTGTTCTGTGAGAATTTGGGTAAACGAGAGAGGTGCAAAAAATGGAGGACAGTCTTGTTGTAGTTAAAGAAGCAAATAGTAAAGTAATTTGGCGATGTATTGAGTACTCCAACTCGGCAATATGTTATGTATAAATATACTGGCGTGATTAGTGTTTTACATTTTGTTTCTTAATTCTGCGTTTGGCTCCGCCAACTCCTTGAACGCCTTTGTTTTTCTGGCAAAGTTGTCTGAATGCTTGAGTCTCTGGGCACTACTGTCTACCATGACTTTTATCAAACTTCCTTCGTTTCAAATTAGATGTCTACCATGACTTTTATCAACTACTTACTTTCTCTGTTTTAAATTAGATGACTTATATTTGTCTAAAAGTGGATGTATCTAAACATTACATCCATTTTTGGATAAATAAAGTCACGTAGAGGGAGTACTATTCCTAGAACATTGGTGTATTCCTATATGAGTCGAAATTGTCATGTTTTCATTGTTTCGTCATACAGCAGCATTGTCTGGCCCATTTAAAGAAAACTGATGAATTTTTCACAAGCTGGATAGCTGTGATAGACATGTCTATACCTGCACGGGTGCGCATTGTGGAAGCGACGCTAGACGGTCATGAGCTAGACGGTCATGAGGTAGCGAACTCATGTGGGGATCTTGGACTAACTGTCCGAAATACCCGATTATGCTTAACATAACGATCTCGTGATCAGTCTGTCGTTGCACATAATCTGAACTGAATACCAAAGTTTACATTCATTACAATACCGAATTAAAGTCTTACATAAATGGTCATTTAGTCCAAGTCTTACATAGGTGCCCTTATGGGCCAAACCAAAATAATCAGCGGAACTAAGGCGTAGTAGACGTCACATCCTAGCGATGACCCGGCAGGCAGTCGACTTATGAAGATCCTCAGTTGGCATAGATATCGCCATACTCTTCCTGGGCGTAGGGCTCCTCGAAGTCTGGCTACGACAATAGCCAGGGACAAAACTAGTATGAGTACATTTGAATGTACCCGCAAACTACTCCAACATGAGTGCACTAGTCTCAGTTTTAGTTTCACACTTTTATTTATTTATAACATCTCTGTATCTTTGTTGAAGAAGATAAGGAGATTATAACTACTCTTAATATCTCAATTTTATTAGTTTTCTCCTAAAACTCCTCCTGGGTAATTAATCGCCAACACCGTTGGTATAGGTGTATGGAACATTCCCCACCTCCTTTTCCTTTTTAGAACTCAAACCTTTTTCCAAAAATTGCACATGGTCAAAGTAGGGCCTCTCAACTGTCCATATCCGAGGACTCGGCTATTCGAATAGTTTAATTACCCTCTGCAGAGGTAGCACGCTTTTCCCACACTCATCCGATAACTCATCGTATCAGCCACGTTCCGCCATACCAGTGGTATGCGAAGTTGAGTCACCGACCCTAGTCTTTCCTTTGCTCATGCTAGTATAGGATCATGCCCATATGATACTTTCCATCGACACTTAACCCAGCCCGTCGGGATCTAAGTGTGAGGACTCACAGGTTTTATCTGGCGGTGTATAGGGGACATCCTTCTATCCTCCTCCTTATCTACTCATAGAGTTTGAGCGAGGACCCAGGTCAGGGGTAGGTCATTAAACCATCCCCTCATGCATAACAGAGTTATCTCCGTTGATGAGGTATCCCACACTAATATGAGCAAACTATATGACTAAGCCCTTTCCCATATGTGGGTAAATGTGGTCGCACAGAGTATCGGCTGATTGACGTAAGTACTAAGACATAATGTGCGTTTTATCAAACCACCATTTTCCTTTTTCTCCGCTTCAGCACCGACATCTCGGTGTTTCATAGCCACACAGGTTTTCAAAAGGGTTTTGAATAAAACAATCTTTATTTTTCCATCCTATAATTTATCATATATTTCTACATAGGGTGGCAAAAATAATTTCCATATGCTTTTGGAAAAGATTTTATAAGAACCTTTGCTTTAAAAATGACTTTGTAAAAGTAGATGCATGTATTATGGTGCAAGCTCAGAGAGTAGCTTGCCTTGCTCGGCAAAGTGATCCTGGTCTTGATCTTCAGGTTCCACAAATCCTTCCTACTCGATATATCCGGCAACGTTCTCGTCTAATACACAACCAAGCAAATACAAACAATCACTAACCTACTCAATCAATCACCACAACAATTCAATCTCAATTGCTCTGAATAACCACTTCATATATCTAACAATACAATTGGGTTTCAATTTAATTGATTTAACTATTATTCAATTGTATTTTAATTAGGGCAGAAACTAGTTGCACATGTTTAATTACACAACTCAAGTTCCGTGGGTCACAAAAATACAAACTAAATTTCTACAGAAAGCTAATGATGTGTAGAAGATGACCCAATTGGATTTGAGTCATTTGGAGTTACCAAACTCCCTACACAATGTTTTGAATCCAGAAGCCAATTAATAAAGTTTTGGCTATTATTTAAATTATGTTCATCTAAAAATTAAAACCTTTTTAGGGGTGACTAACCATGGTTAAATGTGACCTAATAAAATTAGTTTCAACTAATTTGGATCAACAGAGTATCAGAAACAAACAAGTTTAGAATTTAAACCTTTTAAGGTATTTTGAATAGTGTATTTTTATTATATATCCAAATGGAGTGAAACCAATTGTGTTGGATAGATAATTTTATAAGCTTTCCAGAACATTTGGATTTGATTTATTTGGAGTTATAAATTTGAAGTTATAGAATTTCAAAGTTTAATCCAGTACTGATTTCTAATTAATTCCAAAAATCGAATTAGAATTCTGAGTGGATAATGTTGAGAATCCTGACGGGTGGGGTCCACTCGTCAGTGACTTAACTAAAAACAGTGTGCGCGCTGGGAAATGTTTAAAAACCTGACGGGTGGGGTCTACTCGTCAGTTTCTTTTTAATTAAGCGAAACGGTAAGGCACCGTTGGATCAAGATCCAACGACCCTCGATCGACCGCGACGCCGGCGACCTAAAACCGGCGGCGCGCTATTCCGGCGACGGCGAGGAGGAAGGGAGGCTCACCTAGGGGCTCGGGAGGCGGCAGCGACGGTGCAGGAGGGGTGCGGCGGCTCGGGAAAACTCGTGGGCGAGGTGGTGCGGGCCGGGGAGGCTCCTGGCGGCGACGACGTCGAGCTCTTCCTTCCACGGCTGCGCTCCAACTCCGGCGAGTCCTCTGCGTCGCTCCTGGGCACGAACCAGAGGGGAAAAGGGACCGGGTGAGCGAGGCGGTAATGGGGAAGGGGATGGGGGTCAGAGAGAAGAGAAAGGGAGGGCAGCACGGCTCGGCCGTGGTCGTCGTCTACCTCGGGCACGGAGAGCTCGAGGAGACCCACGGGCGGCCGGGGTTTCGCGGCGAAGGCGCCGCCCTCCAGGCGGTGCACGAGAGGGGTGGTGTGAGGGGGAGAGGCAGTGGGGTGGCGTGGCAAGGATGGAGCACGGGGGTGCCCTTTATAGCGGACGGGCGGCGCACGGTGGACGCAGTGCAGAGGGCGCCCGTGGCCGTGCTAGCCCGCCGTAGGCCGGTGGAGGGGGTGGCTGGGTTGCGGGGCGCTCGGGGGACCATTTGGGCAAGGAGGGGAGGCGTGGCGATGAGCTGCGCGTTCTCGGGTGGGGGACGGCCGTGAGCGCGCTCGGGCGGTGCATGACGTGCACGGCATGGCGCGGATGTGGCGTGCTCGGGCGGCGGCTGGTGCGTGCTGCTGCTGCGCGAGGGGGCCAGGAGGTGAGGGAGAGCGAAGGGAGGCACGGAGCGGCCAGCACGTCACGGCGTCGTCGCGGCCACAGTGCCGACGTGCGCGCGCCCGCTGCTGTCTCCGGCGGTTCCTCGGCGCTCCCGAGGCCAATTCCTCGCGTTCTTGAGTGCGGTGAGGTTAGAGGAGTGAGGCAAATCGAGTGGGGGCATTGGTTTGCATCAATTTGATCGGAATTGATCAAATCATCCAAGGATTTGGTTCGGTTTGGGAAGAACAGGGTGGTGATCAACAGGTGTTTGATAAAATGCATGAACCAGAACAGTGTGTAATTTTTGAGTTTTATTTTCATAATTTGCTTCTCCTATTTTTGTCTAACTTTGTGGTATGGTTTAATTTTTGATGATTTGAATATTTAAAGAAAGAGTCATAATTTGAATTTAAGTTTTTGAAATGGATATTTTGAAGAGGGAAAACTTGTGGAACTCAAATAGGAGTGTTTATAATATTACTCCATTGATTTTGGTTTGAAAATAAAATTATGTTTCTTACTTTGGAAAATATTGTGACATGTGTCACATGGTGTTATGTTTTTTAATTTGTTTTGTTTGTTTTCTTTTCTTCGAATTTTTAATTAGAGATAGAATTCCACAATCTTGCAAGCAATGCAAACAAAGAATAGGCAAGAAATAAACATACACTAATTTTATAAGAAAAGTTTTTGTTGGCCCACATTATTGGTTATAGTATTTCATAATATAAATTTGGGATGTTACAGATCCTTCCCCCCTTAAAATAAATCTCGTCTCGAGATTTGCTAGGTCTGGACACTAAAGAGGTTTGGGAATTCGCTTCTAAGGTAGTCTTCGCGTTCCCAAGTTGCTTCATCTTCAGAGTGGTTAGTCCACTGGACTTTATAGAACTTGATCGTGCGCCTTCGGGTAAGACGAACATCTTTGTCGAGAATCTTGAGGGGCGTCTCACGATAAGTCAGATCTTGATTCAGGTCGATGGAATGGTGGTCGATGTTTTTGAAAACATCCGGTTGGTCAGGAACTTCAAGACATTTCCGGAGCAAGGAAATGTGGAAGACATCATGATAATCTGCTAGCTCCTGGGGCAACTCCAGTTGATAAGACACTTCTCCTCGACGGGCAAGGATCTTGAAGGGTCCAATATACCTTGGCGCTAACTTTCCTTTGACATGGAAACGCTGCATTCCTTTAAGGGGTGTCACTCGGAGATAGACGTAATCTACGATACTGAAGGTGACATCACGACGCTTGGGATCAGCGTAACTCTTCTGACGGGATTGGGCGGTCTTGAGTCGCTCACGGATAAGCTGGACTTGCTCTTCAGCCTCACGGAGGGTATCTGGTCCAAACAGTTTGCCTTCTCCGGTGTCGGACCAATTCAGGGGCGTACGACACTTCTTGCCGTAAAGGGCTTCAAAAGGGGCCATTTGCAGACTAGACTGGTAACTATTGTTGTAGGAGAACTCTGCAAATGGAAGACAATCTTCCCACTTGGATCCATAGGATAGGACACATGCGCGAAGCATGTCCTCTAATATCTGGTTCACTCTCTCAGTTTGGCCTCCCGTCTAGGGATGATAAGCTGTGCTAAATGCTAACTTGGTTCCGAGGGCTTCGTGTAGGGCTTTCCAGAACCTTGAGGTGAATTGTGTGCCTCTATCTGATACAATCCTCTTAGGCACACCATGCAGGCTTACTATTCTGGAAATATACAGGTCTGCTAACTGATTTCCCCGATAAGTGGTGTTGACGGGAATAAAATGGGCAACTTTGGTTAGTCTATCAACGATGACCCATATTGAGTCATGGCCTCGGTTGGATCTTGGAAGCCCGGTGATAAAATCCATTCCAATCTCATCCCACTTCCACTCGGGAATTTTCAAGGGTTGAAGCAATCCAGCGAGTCGCTGATGTTCAGCCTTGACTCGCTGACAGATATCACACTTGGCTACAAAAACACCAATCTCTCGCTTCATTCCGTGCCACCAAAATCTCTCACGAAGGTCTTGGTACATTTTGGTTCCGCCGGGGTGGATTGAATAAGGGGTCTCGTGGGCTTCCTTTAGGATTAAACCCTTGATTGAATAAGGGGTCTCGTGGGCTTCCTTTAGGATTAAACCCTTGAGTTCCGTAACATTAGGGACATAGATACGACCATTGAATCTCAACACTCCTTCAGCATCCTCGGTAAAACCAGGCGCCTTACCGAGAGAAATCTTCTTCTTGATTCCTTCTATACTCTCATGACCTTTCTGGGCTTCCTTGATTTGATCCATCAGGGTTGGGAATAACTCTAAATGGGCGAGATAACCGCGGCTAACAAGCTCTAGTCCAAAATCTTTGAACTCTTTGAACAGGGCTGGCTGTTCTGCTTGGATCATGGCATTCAGGGTGCAGGGTTTGCGACTAAGGGCATCGGCAACTACATTAGCCTTTCCAGGGTGATAATGGATACCGATATCATAATCCTTGATTAATTCTATCCACCTTCTCTGTCGCAAATTTAACTCCTTCTGAGTGAAGATATACTTCAAGCTCTTATGATCCGTATAGATCTCGCAACGATGTCCCGCCAGATAGGAGCGCCACGTCTTCAGAGCAAGAACAACAGCGGCTAACTCCAGGTCATGGGTTGGGTAGTTCTCTTCATGTGGTCGCAACTGCCGAGACAGATATGACACCACTTTGCCTTCTTGCATCAGAACACAACCAAGTCCTAGACGTGATGCATCGCAATACACGTCGAAACTCTTGGTGACGTCTGGCATAATCAGGACAGGGGTTGAGGTCAATCTCTTCTTTAATTCCTGGAAACTCTCTTCACACTTCAGGTTCCATTCAAATTACTTGTCCTTTTTCAGCAGTTGGGTAAGGGGTTTGGCCATACTGGAGAATCCCTCAACGAACTTGCGGTAGTATCCCGCTAGTCCGAGAAAGCTTCGGATTTCAGTCACAGTAGTTGGGGCTTCCCAGTTCACAATGGCTTGGATCTTCTCTGGGTCAACAGAAATTCCTCCCGCAGACACAACATGTCCGAGAAATGCTACTTCTCTGAGCCAAAACTCACACTTGCTAAACTTGGCATACAACTGATGCTCTCGGAGGGTTGTTAAAACTAGTCGCAGGTGTTCAACATGCTCTTCTTCAGTTTTGGAGTAAATAAGGATGTCATCAAGGAAAACTACCACGAACTTGTCAAGATACTCCATGAAGATCTTGTTCATGAGATTCATAAAATAGGCTGGGGCATTGGTCAGACCAAAGGACATTACAGTGTATTCAAATAAACCGTAGCGGGTGGTGAAGGCAGTTTTGGGAATGTCTGTCTCTCGGATTTTTAACTGATGATACCCTGACCGAAGATTGATCTTGGAAAAGACTCGGGCTCCGTTCATTTGATCGAACAGATCCTCGATCTTTGGGAGAGGGTACTTGTTCTTAATGGTCACATCATTTAACTTGCGATAATCCACACGCAGGCGTGTGGTACCGTCTCTCTTATCCACAAAAATAATGGGTGATCCCCAGGGTGAAGCACTTGGGCGAATAAGTCCTTTGCTGAGCATATCTGCTAACTGCTTCTTCAACTCAACCAGTTCTTCCGGATTCATCCGATAAGGTCTTTGGGATATAGGGGCTGTCCCTGGGATACGTTCAATGATGAACTCAATATCCCGATCTGGCGGCATACCAGGCAATTCTTCAGGAAAGACATCTCGAAACAGGTGAACAACACGGATCTCATCTAGGGTGGGTCGAGCTATGCTCTCATGGCATCCTGGTTGGGGTCGACTGGTTTCTGACACATACTCCACTTCTACTTCTTTGTCGGTGGTGAGGGATACAGCTCTTCTGGCACAGTCAATTCGACCACGGTACTTGGCTAGCCAATTCATACCCAGTATGACATCTATTCCTTGGGTTCCTAGAATGATTAAGTCGACTAGGAACTTTTCCCCTTTGATCTCAAGGGAAACGTCCGGGCAAAATGACTTGGTATCTATGGTGGATTCTGGGATTTGGATGACCATGGGTTTGGGTAAGAGGTTTCCGACTAAACCTCCCTTAGCAACAAATTCTTGGGTAACAAAAGAATGAGTAGCACCAGAATCAAACAGAACAGTTGCAGGTACTGAGTTGACAAGGAACGTACCCAGCACAACATTCGGCGCATCCATGGCCTCTTCAGCATTGATGTGGTGCAGGCGTCCCTTGGCAACAACAACATTTCTGCGGGGTGCGGGGTTCTTGCCATTTCCATTACGGCCTTGGCCATTGTTCGGCGCCCGTGCATCGGGGCGTGGACCATTCTTCTTAGGATTGGGGCATTCTTTGGAGTAGTGACCTTTGGTACCGCAATTAAAACAGACAACATTGGTATTGCGGTTGAGGTTGTTAGAGTTCCCTCCGGGACGGGTGTTGTCAATGGGACGGTTGAAGTTGTTTGGGTTGTTTGGGTGCTTAGGGTAATTGGGGCGTGGGGTTGGTGGCGGTCGATAGGCTGGCTTGGGGTTTTGTGGGTAGGTGCGAGGCTTCTGGCTGCTCGAACCTTCCTGGGCAATCATTCTCCTCTTACGACCTTCAAACATGGACTTGCGCTTGGTCTCCAACTGGATGGCCTTGTCGACAAGTGACTCCAAATCAACAAAGTCATGGATAACCAAAGCGCATTGCAGTTTATCATGAAGTCCGTTCATGAAACGCTCCATCTTCTTCCTCTCGGTGTCGATGTCATCAGGAGCATACCGAGACAAGTCAGTGAACTCATCCACGTATCCGACCACATCTCTACTTCCCTGCCGCAACTTGCGGAATTCATCCTTCTTCCGCTCAATGAGTCCGCGGGGAATGTGCTTCTTGCGGAACTTCTCCTGGAACTCAACCCAGTTGATAACATAGCCAACTTGCTAGAGAGCCTTGGTAGCTTCCCACCAAGACCGTGCAGGTCCTGCAAGATAGTGGGTCGCATACAGCACCTTCTCAGGTTCTCCCACGGCTGCAACTTCCAGGTTGTTGTTAATGGTGCGAAGCCAGTCATCGGCCTCAAGTGGGTGAAGTCCCTTGGAATAGGTGGGTGGGTTGGTCTTTTGAAAGTCGCTCAAAGTGGACCGCTGATTTCCTTCACCATTGCCATTGTTGTTGTTGTTGTTGTTGTTGTTGTTGTTGTTGTTGTTGTTGTTGTTGTTGTTGTTGTTGTTGTTGTTGTTGTTGTTGTTGTTGTTGTTGTTGTTGTTGTTGTTGTTGTTGTTGTTGTTGTTGTTGTTGTTGTTGTTGTTGTTGTTGTTGTTGTTGTTGTTGTTGTTGTTGTTGTTGTTGTTGTTGTTGTTGTTGTTGTTGTTGTTGTTGTTGTTGTTGTTGTTGTTGTTGTTGTTGTTGTTGTTGTTGTTGTTGTTGTTGTTGTTGTTGTTGTTGTTGTTGTTGTTGTTGTTGTTGTTGTTGTTGTTGTTGTTGTTGTTGTTGTTGTTGTTGTTGTTGTTGTTGTTGTTGTTGTTGTTGTTGTTGTTGTTGTTGTTGTTGTTGTTGTTGTTGTTGTTGTTGTTGTTGTTGTTGTTGTTGTTGTTGTTGTTGTTGTTGTTGTTGTTGTTGTTGTTGTTGTTGTTGTTGTTGTTGTTGTTGTTGTTGTTGTTGTTGTTGTTGTTGTTGTTGTTGTTGTTGTTGTTGTTGTTGTTGTTGTTGTTGTTGTTGTTGTTGTTGTTGTTGTTGTTGTTGTTGTTGTTGTTGTTGTTGTTGTTGTTGTTGTTGTTGTTGTTGTTGTTGTTGTTGTTGTTGTTGTTGTTGTTGTTGTTGTTGTTGTTGTTGTTGTTGTTGTTGTTGTTGTTGTTGTTGTTGTTGTTGTTGTTGTTGTTGTTGTTGTTGTTGTTGTTGTTGTTGTTGTTGTTGTTGTTGTTGTTGTTGTTGTTGTTGTTGTTGTTGTTGTTGTTGTTGTTGTTGTTGTTGTTGTTGTTGTTGTTGTTGTTGTTGTTGTTGTTGTTGTTGTTGTTGTTGTTGTTGTTGTTGTTGTTGTTGTTGTTGTTGTTGTTGTTGTTGTTGTTGTTGTTGTTGTTGTTGTTGTTGTTGTTGTTGTTGTTGTTGTTGTTGTTGTTGTTGTTGTTGTTGTTGTTGTTGTTGTTGTTGTTGTTGTTGTTGTTGTTGTTGTTGTTGTTGTTGTTGTTGTTGTTGTTGTTGTTGTTGTTGTTGTTGTTGTTGTTGTTGTTGTTGTTGTTGTTGTTGTTGTTGTTGTTGTTGTTGTTGTTGTTGTTGTTGTTGTTGTTGTTGTTGTTGTTGTTGTTGTTGTTGTTGTTGTTGTTGTTGTTGTTGTTGTTGTTGTTGTTGTTGTTGTTGTTGTTGTTGTTGTTGTTGTTGTTGTTGTTGTTGTTGTTGTTGTTGTTGTTGTTGTTGTTGTTGTTGTTGTTGTTGTTGTTGTTGTTGTTGTTGTTGTTGTTGTTGTTGTTGTTGTTGTTGTTGTTGTTGTTGTTGTTGTTGTTGTTGTTGTTGTTGTTGTTGTTGTTGTTGTTGTTGTTGTTGTTGTTGTTGTTGTTGTTGTTGTTGTTGTTGTTGTTGTTGTTGTTGTTGTTGTTGTTGTTGTTGTTGTTGTTGTTGTTGTTGTTGTTGTTGTTGTTGTTGAGCGGCAGCGATCTGTTGCAGGGCAGCGATATGAGCTTGACGCTCTGTCCGGGCAGCTTGGCGTTCCTCCATGATAAGCGCAAGAAGTTGGGCGGTGGTTGGTTCCGGTGGGGGTGGTGGTCCTCCATCCGTGTTGGAGCGACGAGTGTCCACCATCCTGAAGCACACCGGGTATAAGGGGAAAGCAAAAAGGGTTTTGATCAAGGAAAAGGTTGGTTTCACGTAGGGATTGATTAACTAAGGATTATAGGAGAAACATTTTACACAGATTAACAAGACTAGCACACACTTATATAGCACAACCATTTCATCAAGAGTTCACCATATCAAGCCTACAACATTTTCCCTTAAGCTAAGGTACATAGTGAAAGTTCCAAAAGAACCACAATTTCGACTCTACTAGCGATAGGGGGTCGACCTAATCCTGCGGTAGTACTCAAGTCACTCGCCTACTGAGGTGGAACCTCAGGCTCTGCTACGTCAGCGTCGGACTGGTAGGGTGGCTCCTATGGATCCTCCTCCTCGTCATCCTCCTCCTCATAGTCCATCTCCTCCAGATAGTCATCATCATCGCTGAGGAAGGCGTCGTTCTCCTTGCGGAGATCCTCGCCCTCCTCCTCCATCTCGTCAGTACGGAGCTCTAAATCCTCGATCAGCTCGTCCTGCTCTGCAACCTTCTTGCGGAGCTTCGCTATGGTCTTCCTCATCTGGGTTCCCTTCTTGAGAAGAGCGACCTTCTCAGCCTTCAGTTGTGCCTCACTCTCGCGACTCTCCTTGAGCGAGAGGCGCTCAAAGTGAGACCGAAGTCTAGCGCACCTCAGATCCTCCTGGGTGCGAAAGAGCATAATCTCCATGTCCAAGATATACTCTCCGAACGTCGGGTGTAGAGGGGACCGAATAGGGTGTCCATCGATGGTGCGCCTCCCGTAGAACTGGAAACGAGAGTTTGCCAACTCCGCCTTGTGCTCCTCACAAAGTCGGGATAGCATCCGCTGCATGGAACGACACAGTCCGTCGTCCCAGTGGACGTCCATGGTGGTAAAGGTGAGTGTCTTGGATCCGGGGGACTTGATGTTCCCACGAACAGACGCCTCGACCAACAAAGACAAGTTCCCGTTACCGGGAGTGTCTCCTGGGCTCCCTTAAACTCAGGAGTGGGGCGACCTAACAGCTTGGTCAACTCAAACAAGTCCTTCTCGAACATCAACTTGCCGTCCTTCTCAAGCTGAATGGACTCGGTGAAATGGATCGCCATCTATAATTTTTAGTCAAATTTTTAAGTTAGTGAGATAAAAAGTATATCAAATTTTAATGTAAGGGACAATATGTGAGCAGATTTTTAAGTTTATTAAAATGACAAGTGTGGCAAGTTTTTATGAATATGAGAGAAAACTTAGTAGTTTGTAAGAAGAGAATTTTGCATAAGTGAGAGGGTTAGAGATAAGCATTTTTTTGAAAATAATTCCTTCCTTTGTTTTCTTTAAAACTTAACTTTTGTAATAACTATCTAGCGACCATGCTAATCTAAGGCTCCTAAAGTCGAGATGGCTCTGATACCAGGTCTGTGGGGACCCCGGACTAGCTGTCCGAAATACCCGATTATGCTTAACACAACGATCCCGTGATCAGTCTGTCGTTGCACATAATCCGAACTGAATACCAAAGTTTACATCCATTACAATACCGAATTAAAGTCTTACATAACTAGTCATTTAGACCAAGTCTTACATAGGTGCCCTCATGGGCCAAACCAAAATAATCAGCGGAACTAAGGCGTAGTAGACGTCACATCCTAGCGATGACCCGGTAGGCAGTCGACTTATGAAGATCCTCAGTTGGCATAGATATCGCCATACTCTTCCTGGGCGTAGGGCTCCTCGAAGTCTGGCTACGACAATAGCCAGGGACAAAACTAGTATGAGTACATTTGAATGTACTCGCAAACTACTCCAACATGAATGCACTAGTCTCAATTTTAGTTTCACACTTTTATTTATTTAAAACATCTCTGTATCTTTGTTGAAGAAGATAAGAAGATTATAACTACTCTTAATATCTCAATTTTATTAGTTTTATCCTAAAATTCCTCCTTTTCCGACCATAAACCATCAGGGTAATTAATCTCCAACTACCTCATACCGATCCGTTGGTATAGGTGTATGGAACATTCCCCACCTCCTTTTCCTTTTTAGAACTCAAACCTTTTTCCAAAAATTGCACATGGTCAAAGTAGGGCCTCTCAACTGTCCATATCCGAGGACTCGGCTATTCGAATAGTTTAATTACCCTCTGCAGAGGTAGCACGCTTTTCCCACACTCATCCGATAACTCATCGTGTCAGCCACGTTCCGCCATACCAGTGGTATGCGAAGTTGAGTCACCCACCCTAGTCTTTCCTTTGCTCATGCTAGTATAGGATCCTGCCCATATGATACTTTCCATCGACACTTAACCCAGCCTGTCGGGATCTAAGTGTGAGGACTCACAGGTTTTATCTGGCGGTGTATAGGGGACATCCTTCTATCCTCCTCCTTATCTACTCATAGAGTTTGAGCGAGGACCCAGGTCAGGGGTAGGTCATTAAACCATCCCCTCATGCATAACGGAGTTATCTCCGTTGATGAGGTATCCCACACTAATATGAGCAAACTATATGACTAAGCCCTTTCCCATATGTGGGTAAATGTGGTCGCACAGAGTATCGGCTGATTGACGTAAGTACTAAGACACAATGTGCGTTTTATCAAACCACCATTTTCCTTTTTCTCCGCTTCAGCACCGACATCTCGGTGTTTCATAGCCACACAGGTTTTCAAAAGGGTTTTGAATAAAACAATCTTTATTTTTC
Source organism: Poa annua (assembly GCA_026929855.1). NCBI lineage: Eukaryota > Viridiplantae > Streptophyta > Magnoliopsida > Poales > Poaceae > Poa > Poa annua. The sequence continues at coordinate 103,666,735 of CM049426.1, forward strand.
CATCCTATAATTTATCATATATTTCTACATAGGGTGGCAAAAATAATTTCCATATGCTTTTGGAAAAGATTTTATAAGAACCTTTGCTTTAAAAATGACTTTGTAAAAGTAGATGCATGTATTATGGTGCAAGCTCAGAGAGTAGCTTGCCTTGCTCGGCAAAGTGATCCTGGTCTTGATCTTCAGGTTCCACAAATCCTTCCTCCTCGATATATCCGGCAACGTTCTCGTCTAATACACAACCAAGCAAATACAAACAATCACTAACCTACTCAATCAATCACCACAACAATTCAATCTCAATTGCTCTGAATAGCCACTTCATATATCTAACAATACAATTGGGTTTCAATTTAATTGATTTAACTATTATTCAATTGTATTTTAATTAGGGCAGAAACTAGTTGCACATGTTTAATTACACAACTCAAGTTCTGTGGGTCACAAAAATACAAACTAAATTTCTACAGAAAGCTAATGATGTGTAGAATATCACCCAATTTGATTTGTGTCATTTGGAGTTACCAAACTCCCTACACAATGTTTTGAATCCAGAAGCCAATTAATAAAGTTTTGGCTATTATTTAAATTATGTTCATCTAAAAATTAAAACCTTTTTAGGGGTGACTAACCATGGTTAAATGTGACCTAATAAAATTAGTTTCAACTAATTTGGATTAACAGAGTATCTGAAACAAACAAGTTTAGAATTTAAACCTTTTATGGTATTTTGAATAGTGTATTTTTATTATATATCCAAATGGAGTGAAACCAATTGGGGTGGATAGATAATTTTATAAGCTTTCCAGAACATTTGGATTTGATTTATTTGGAGTTATAAATTTGAAGTTATAGAATTTCAAAGTTTAATGCAGTACTGATTTCTAATTAATTCCAAAAATCGAATTAGAATTCTGAGTGGATAATGTTGAGAATCCTGACGGGTGGGGTCCACTTGTCAGTGACTTAACTAAAAACAGTGTGCGCGCTGGGAAATGTTTAAAAACCTGACGGGTGGGGTCCACTCGTCAGTTTCTTTTTAATTAAGCGAAACGGTAAGGCACCGTTGGATCAAGATCCAACGACCCTCGATCGACCGCGACGCCGGCGACCTAAAACCGGCGGCGCGCTACTCCGGCGACGGCGAGGAGGACGGGCGGCTCACCTAGGGGCTCGGGAGGCGGCAGCGACGGTGCAGGAGGGGTGCGGCGGCTCGGGAAAACTCGTGGGCGAGGTGGCGCGGGTCGGGGAGGCTCCTGGCGGCGACGGCGTCGAGCTCTTCCTTCCGCGGCCCTGCTCCAACTCCGGCGAGTCCTCTGCGTCGCTCCTGGGCACGAACCAGAGGGGAAAAGGGACCGGGTGAGCGAGGCGGTAATGGGGAAGGGGATGAGGGTCAGAGAGAAGAGAAAGGGAGGGCAGCACGGCTCGGCCGTGGTCGTCGTCTACCTCGGGCACGGAGAGCTCGAGGAGACCCACGGGCGGCCGGGGTTTCGCGGCGAAGGCGCCGCCCTCCAGGCGGTGCACGAGAGGGGTGGTGTGAGGGGGAGAGGCAGTGGGGTGGCGTGGCAAGGATGGAGCACGGGGGTGCCCTTTTATAGCGGACGGGCGGCGCACGGTGGACGCAGTGCAGAGGGCGCCCGTGGCCGTGCTAGCCCGCCGTAGGCCGGTGGAGGGGGTGGCTGGGTTGCGGGGCGCTCGGGGGACCATTTGGGCAAGGAGGGGAGGCGTGGCGATGAGCTGCGCGTGCTCGGGTGGGGGACGGATGTGAGCACGCTCGGGCGGTGCATGACGTGCACGGCATGGCGCAGACGTGGCGTGCTCGGGCGGCTGCTGGTGCGTGCTGCTGCTGCGCGAGGGGGCCAGGAGGTGAGGGAGAGCGAAGGGAGGCACGGAGCGGCGTCGTCGCGGCCACAGTGCCGACAATGGCGACGTGCGCGCGCCCGCTGCTGTCTCCGGCGGTTCCTCGGCGCTCCCGAGGCCAATTCCTCGCGTTCTTGAGTGCGGTGAGGTTAGAGGAGTGAGGCAAATCGAGTGGGGGCATTGGTTTGCATCAATTTGATCGGAATTGATCAAATCATCCAAGGATTTGGTTCGGTTTGGGAAGAACAGGGTGGTGATCAACAGGTGTCTGATGAAATGCATGAACCAGAACAGTGTGTAATTTTTGAGTTTTATTTTCATAATTTGCTTCTCCTATTTTTGTCTAACTTTGTGGTATGGTTTAATTATATTGGAGGCAAGTGTCGCATAGCACTTTTTGATGATTTGAATATTTAAAGAAAGAATCATAATTTGAATTTAAGTTTTTGAAATGGATATTTTGAAGAGGGAAAACTTGTGGAACTCAAATAGGAGTGTTTATAATATTACTCCATTGATTTTGGTTTGAAAATAAAATTATGTTTCTTACTTTGGAAAATATTGTGACATGTGTCACATGGTGTTATGTTTTGTAATTTGTTTTCTTTGTTTTCTTTTCTTCAAATTTTTGATTAGAGATAGAATTACACAATCTTGCAAGCAATGCAAACAAAGAATAGGCAAGAAATAAACATACACTAATTTTATAAGAAAAGTTTTTGTTGGCCCATATTTTTGGTTATAGTATTTCATAATATAAATTTGGGATGTTACAAAGTAGGCACTGGAGTTCTAAGCAAAATACGAATGCAGCAGGACACACTTTTTTAAATAAAGGCAAATTTTATAGTACCTTTTACTACTCCTAACTACTCCTAAAACATGACTTGATCTAACGGCTGAGATAGATTAGGCCCAACCGGCCCAACTAGTTGTAATTTCGTGAGAAAATAATGAGAACGAACAGAGACCCTTTCCTTCTCCTGTCCATCGACCACTACACCCAGCACTTGCGCCGCCGTCTAGGTCACATCCGTCGACCGTCTCCATCCCCAACTCGCAAAGCCAACACCTGCCCCATGCTTGTCGGCCGCCCCTGCGCTGCTACGCAACGACACCGGCGCCAACTCCACCCTACACATCAAGCCGACGCCAGAAGGAACACGGAGGTGGACGCCACTGCCGCCGAGTCCAGCCCGTGCGCCTCGTCCGCCGAACCCACCCTGCACGCGGATGCCATACGGCACACCGGAGATGAACGCCAACAAAGTTTCAAGAACAGGTTGCAAACACGGTTCATTTTGGTCCATCCCATAGATCAGCCTTTTCAGATTAAGGAGAAAATAGGTTTAACAAAGTTCATGAATCTTGTGATGAGCGTCGAGCTGCAGTGAGCAAGCTATTTATGTTTGTAAAACTATGGCCACATATAAGTACTATAGATCTATCACATTAGGTAATGTGCACTGATAAAGAACAACTATTTGACACTCAGGCTAGACACCCAATTAAGCACCGGTGAGAACAAAGTTTGTTGTTCAATCCAACAGCAGTATTCTGTATCTATGGCCAGATTCGATCAAGTTTGTTGTGTGATATAGCCAGATACAATATATAAGTGTACTCAATCTACAAATATTTAATGCAGTAGTACAGAAGATTGTTGTGCATTCTATGTTGTGTTGCGTATCCTATGTGAATTCAGTGATCATATCTAGCATATCATTAAGTGCAGTTGTGCAAGTATAGTAGATTTTACTTGCTTTTCTAGCAGCAATATTTACGGATGATCACATAATCTGAAATGACAGAGGAAAGATGACGAAGCTGATTCTATCTTCCAGCCTAGGGAAAGATGGTTGCATCCATACAAAAAAGACTAGAATGGTTAATATCATGCGCAAGGATATCAAAGAACAGGAACAGAGAATAACATAACAATGAAGTCCACAGGAGAATTGATTGGAGCTAGCTATTCAGCTCAGCATGAGTTGGCAATAGTATTTGTTGCCTTGGCTGAACATAGTATGGCATGAATCATTCGAGCAAAGTTGATATTTCAGGAGAAAATTTTGTACTTTGCGGCTTAGAGATGCCATGAAGGGAGATGACAAGGCTCTGGTTAAACTGGATGTGTTTTCCTGATTCTGTTTAGGTACTAGCTAAATGTTAAGTGATCAGGAGCTTTGCGACTGGAAACTGCCGTGAAGGGAGAAGACAAGGCTGGTTCAACTGGAATGGTATTTTGGATCCTCTGTCGATGTACTTGCTGAATGTCAAGTGATTTGGTACATGTGTGTAAATTCTAAAACTGTCCATATATGTTCTGTGTGGTGAATAGGTGGAATGAGAATAATATTTGAACCTTTGATGGTTCCTGTATTTTAACGCGATTGAATGCAAAGTTCAGCAATTCCACCGTGGACTTACTTTTACACGATCAAATGCAATATTGTATTGTCAACTTATAATCTATTATTTGAGTTTACTGAATCTAACATTGTACTCCTATATAATTATATGGTGTATTACTAGATTTTCTTGCATTATGCCGACATAAACCATTTGACATTTAGTCTCAGAATACTAGTTAAGAAATATATGTTGTTTTATAACTTCTTGTAGAAATAAAGACATAGAAAAACAATAAATTTCCCATGTCAACTAGTTAAAGGGCACATGTTGTACATATTTTAAAATGCTCATGAAAAATGAGACATAAAAATTCTCAAGTTCCCATTTCAACAAGGCAAAGGACATGTGGTAAGTATCTTCCATTTCTCACGAAAATGAATATACATTTGGAACTGATTTGAATAGACAATAACCACAAGAATCAGTATACATCGACAGGCAAGTTTTAAAACTGTAGTAGGAACATGCAGGACCAGCCACCATTGACACTGCTTGTTTAGAGTGGAAGTCTCTTTTGCACACACCGATTGAGATCTGTGTCAAAATTCAGTTCGTGTGAAACTTGAAACCGTTAACAACCAACCATGATGCAACTTTCAACGTCTACAAAGAAAGTGCAAAATGAAGGTTTAAACTACAACCTGGAGACTTGAGTTTGTGCCATCAACATGGTCATCTATGTATCTTCCAATCATGAAGAGAAGGGTAAGGTAGAAAGAGAAGACGCTATTTCTCTATCTTACTTGTAATCCTCTCTTGAGGAGGTTGAAGAGTCTCATGCTCATCTTGAGGAGCAACTTGAAACTATTGAGGAAACTCATAATTCCTCACATGCTAAGCTCATTAAGGATCGTGATATGTACTTTGCTAAATTCAAGGTGGCTCAACAAGATAAAGCCGAATTTGCGGTTGGGCATGTTAGACTCATTGAGGACATGGAGAAGCTCGTCATAGCTCACAAGGCTTTGGAGAGTGAACATGCTCTTCTAAAGGAGTCGTATGCTCAACTCCAAACTCGGCTAACTAACCTTGATTCTCTTAGCATCTCTACCTCTAAGTGTTCGTGTGATAATGCTAATCTTGTGAAGGAGAATGCTAGGTTGAAGAGTGATATGACTAAGGCCTCCACATCCAAGATCATCCTTCTCAAGGGTAAGCAAGTTGTTGAGACTCCCATCGTGGAGCCTCACACTAGAAAAGGAAAGGAAGGTCTTGGATATGTGCCTCCCATGAAGATGAATACCAACAAGGGTATTCCCAAGAGCGTCAACCCCATCCAAGCCAAGAAGGCCGACTCCATTCAATCCAAAGAAGGTCTTGCGAGTAGGAATGACACAAGGGGCAAGTCTACTCGTAAAGATCACGTCGGGGACAACAACCCTAACTATGCTTTATATGTCGATTATTATGGGAATGTGTGTGCTCGTTACATTGGACCCTACTATGGCTTTATTTCATATGCTATTTGGGTTCCTAAGTCTCTTGTCGCTAACCATAAAGCGCCCATTGTGAAGCAATGGGTTGCTAAATGCAAGAAGTGATCTCTTGTAGGATTTTGCTCCCGGTGGTTCAAAATGGATAATTGATAGTGGATGTACAAGTCATATGACCAGGAGCAAAGAACTCGTCACGGAGTTGAAATCTAATGAAGATCAAATAACCGTGACGTTTGGTGACTTATCAAGGTCTAAGGTAACCGGGCTTGGCAAAGTGGTAGTTGCCCCCGACATTACTCTAGTCAATGTTATGCTTGTTGAATCTCTTGGCTATAATTTGCTATCGGTTCGTGCCTTAACAAAGATGGGGATCTCTCCCTTATTTGATAAGGACATTGTGGTACTCTTGTGGAGCAAGTCGCTAAGAGTGGCTTTCGTGGGATACGTGGAGCATGAGCTCTATGTGGTGGACTTCTCCGGAGCCACCACTTCTCAAGCCATGTGTCTCTTCGGAAAAGCCGACGTGGGTTGGCTTTGGCATCGCCGACTAGCCCACGTAAACATGCGTACTATGCAAAGTCTCCACAAGGGTGACCACATCCTTGGACTAAAAGATCATGTTTTCTTTTCAAGGGATCGAATTTGTAGAGCTTGTGTGGAAGGCAAGATGCATGATATTCCTCATCCTAGCAAGACCATCATATCTTCTTCCCGGATTTTAGAGCTCCTTCATGTTGATTTATTTGGACCAATTCCGGAGATAATTCTTGGTGGCAAGAAATATTGTCTCGTGATTGTTGATGACTACTCAAGGTATACATGGGACTATTTCTTCAAGACCAAGGATGAAACTCAACAAGTCTTCATCGACTTCTCAAAGGAAGTTCAACGCCAACATGACCTTCCCATATTGGTTGTTCGAAATGACAATGGGTCGGAATTCAAGAATTACACTCTTAACGACTTTCTTAGTGAAGAAGGCATTCGTCATAAATATTCCGCTGCTTACACTTCTCAACAAAATGGCGTTGCCGAAAGAAAGAACCGGACTCTCATTGATATGGCGAGATCTATGTTGGCGGAGTTCAAGTCTCCCATCAACTTTTGGGCGGAGGCTATTTCCACCGCTTGTCACTCATCAAATCGCATCTACTTCCGCAAGGGCTTGAAGAAGACTCCATATGAGATCCTTACCGGCAATAAACCCAACATTGGCTACTTCCGAGTGTTTGGATGTAAGTGCTATTATCTCGTCAAGGGTGTCCGGTTGGGTAAGTTCCACTCTAAATCTATTGAGGGAATTTTTGTCGGATATGGTAGCGAGTCCCACACTTATAGAGTCTTTGATAAATCCTCCCGGATTATCATAGTGTCTTGTAGTGTGGAATTCGATGAAAATAATGGCTCCCAAGTGGAGCAAGTTGGTGTTTGTGATGTAGGTGATGAACAACCTTTTGATGCCATTAAGAAGATGCGGGTGTGCTTTCTTCGCCCCACTGAAGTCCATCAAGAAGTTGTTCAAGAAGACGCAAGTTCTCCCATCAAGGAGACCTCACCATCACAAGAACCACAAGGTGGCTCACCCATAGCAAATGATGAATCCCCTCAAGAACAATCTCAAGATCTTCCTCAACAAGAGCATACTATTTCTTCTCAAGATGAAACTCATGAGGATCATCAACAAGAACTTCATCAACAAAAAGATCATGTCTCCTCCACCAAGATTATTGAAGACAACTCCACTTCTCCAAGTTCTACTCTAGGGCAAGATCATCCTTCTCCACCACACGAAGAGACTTCTCATGATGATCAAGGCCCTCTAGAAGGTCAAGACGAGGATCCAAAGAATCAAGATGTTCAAGAAATTGTCCCCACAACAAGGGCGGCAATTGAAACTCGTCGTCAAGCTCGCTTTGCTAAGTCTTTGGAACTTAGGGCATTATCTCTCGACAAGGTCATTGGTGATATACGAGCAAAGGTCTCCACACGAAGTCAATTAGCTCATTTTAGTGAGCATCAAGCACATATTTCCATGGTCGAGCCCAAGAAAGTTTTCGATGCTCTTGAAGATCCCGATTGGCTAGGGGCTATGCATGAAGAACTTAACAACTTCGAGCGCAACAAAGTGCAGCGCCTAGTTGAGAAGCCTAAAGATTGCCGCAACGTTATTGGCACTAAGTGGATCTTCAAGAACAAGCAAGATGAACATGGTATCGTTGTAAGGAACAAGGCACGGTTGGTGGCCCAAGGATTTTCTCAAGTCGAAGGCATCGATTTTGGAGAAACTTTTGCACCGGTTGCAAGACTTGAATCGATACGCATTCTCATCGCTTATGCCTCTCACCATGGTTTCAAATTGCAGAAAATGGACGTAAAAAGCGCCTTTCTTAATGGTCCCTTGCAAGAACTTGTGTATGTTAAACAACCCCCGGGTTTTGAAAACCTCAACCATCCTCACCACGTCTATGTCTTGGACAAAGCTCTCTATGGCCTTAAACAAGCCCTCCGTGCATGGTACGAGCACTTGAGGGAGTTCTTGGTAGACCGTGGATTTGAGGTTGGGGTAATCGATCCCACTCTTTTCACTAAAAAGGTTAATGGTGAACTCTTCATTTGTCAACTATATGTCGATGACATTATCTTTGGTTCTACTAATCGTGTGTTCAATGATGAGTTTTCCAAGTTAATGACCGACAAGTTCGAGATGTCCATGATGGGTGAACTCAAGTTCTTTCTTGGCTTTGAGATAAGGCAATTGAGGGAAGGGACGTTCATATGTCAAGCCAAGTACATTCAAGATATGATCAAGAAATTCAAATTGCTAGGACTTAATGGTGTGACAACTCCTATGCAAACCAAGTGCCACCTCCAACTCAACACCGACAATAAAGAGGTAGACCAAAAGGAGTATCGTTCTATGATTGGGTATCTTCTTTATTTGTGTGCGTCTAGGCCCGATATCGTTTTAAGCGTTGGAGTGTGTGCTCGTTATCAAGCCACGCCTAAGGAAAGTCATTTGATGGCCGTGAAGAGAATCTTCAGATATTTGGTTCATACCCCTTGCTTTGGGTTGTGGTATCCCAAAGATGGCACCTTTTCTCTTTGTGGATACACCGACTCCGATTGGGCGGGCGACATTGATGATAGGAAGTCCACATCCGGGACGTGTCAATCTCTTGAAAGATCTTTGGTGAGTTGGTCCTTGAAGAATTGCATCTCATTATCCACGGCGGAGGCCGAGTACGTCGCCGCCGCAAGCGGATGTACTCAACTTCTTTGGATGCGGCAAACTTTAAAATATTACGGTGTCCTCTTGGACAAAGTGCCGCTTTTATGTGATAATGAGAGTGCCATCAAAATTGCATACAATCCGGTGCAACATTCAAGGACCAAGCACATTGAGATTCGTCATCACTTCATCTGCGATCACGTGGCACGAGGAGATATTGATCTATCATATGTTGGTACAAGGGATCAATTGGCGGATATCTTCACGAAGCCCCTTTATGAAGCCCGTTTTTGCTACTTGAGGAATGAGCTCAATATCATAGATTCTCAGGACTTGGCTTGAACTCCGTACACTCACTCCAACGTTTAAGGCTTTATCAGACCTAGAGGTACGCATGGACTTAGGGGGAGTGTTTTCCTAATACATTGGACTCTTCCTCCCGCTAATATGCATATAGTGACATATCATTGCTAAAACTTCAAATTAAATATAATTTGTGAGCTTCAATGTTGAGATGTAGTTATGGACCCAAGATATATCTTCGCGGTACCATGCTACAACTCATACACGGTGGCCTCGGCCACCAACACTCTTTTTCTTTGGATTCTATTTGGTTTTATTTTTGATTCTCACTTGCATTGTCTTTGGCTCTTTTGGGAAAACACACTCTTGGTTGGTCTTCTCTTGTGCTTTATAATTCTTGCAACTTGAGTGTGTCTTCTTTTTCAGTTTGAGTGTCTATCCTAAGCCTTTCACTATCTTTAAACATGCTTTTCCCCTCTCATGTCCCCTTTTGTTTCTTGTTCCTGGAGTTTTTGGGTTTGAACGGAAATCTCCGAGCCTTACTCGGAAATCCCCGGTCCACCAGAGAATTTCCAGACTAAGTCCATTCAATAATCAGCACTGACATGTGATGATTATTGACCGGAAATAGTCCCGGAAATTTCCGAGCTGAGACTCGGAAATCTCTGGCCCCTGCGATTTTTCGGCACCTAAGTCCTTTTCAATTTCGGCACTGACCTCAGGCGAAGCTGAATCAGAATTAGAGCCGGAAATCTCCGGGGTCCAGAAATCTCCGAGCGTGTGAAAGTTTTCCAGGGCTAAGTCCGAATCCGGAAATAGCCCCGGAAATCTCCGGCACCCGGAGATCTCCGAGCCTAAGTCCAGAGATTTCCGGTTCAAATTTTTCTGCCTATATAAGGGCACGGGTGGACCGGCCGGTTCGGCCAGTTCATCCACCCCGTGCCCTATTCCTCTCTCTCCTCCGAAAATCTCCAAATCTTCCGTTCCTTGCTGCGGGTGGATCGTTCGAGGGTTTCTCGCGTGCTTAGGGGATCTTCTTCTCCTCCTCGAGGGCTTTGTTTTCATCCGCATGCTTTCCGCGATGTCTTCCGGTAACTCCTCGTTTTTCAAATCTAGGACGAAACTAGTTTTCGTTTAACCTAGCCGATTTAGGAGGTTGTTGCTTGTTTCTTTTGGTAGAATTGCTCCCCTTGGCATGCTCTACACTCCACGTGCACATATCTGTTTTTCGTTCATAGTTTTTGTTCAGATCTATCAAAATTTCGTGCAGACCGGAAATCTCCGAATCTGACTCGGAAATCTCCGGACCCCGGAGATCTTCGAGTCAGACCCGAAAATCTCCGGCCTACTCAGAATCAAATCAGCTAAGGACAGAAACTGTGTTTGCAAAAACTTCTCTAGTACCTTCCATTTTCCTTGTCGGACATGAGTGCTTACCCCATATGCTTTCCATCCTATCTTTGCTGTGTGTTTACAGGTTCCAACCCTCGAGGCCGTTTCAAGCGAATCTCTACTCGTGGAAAAGGCAAACCAGTTCATTCTCGCCCTCCCAGTGGGTCCTCAAGTGAAGATAGCACACCTGCTGAGTCTGCAGCTCTGCTCAGGAAAACCACTGGGCCTAGCAAGAAGAAGAGGCCCGAGCTCCGTCTTGAAGAATTCAACAAAGGCAGTTTTCGCAAGTGGCGAAGTGAGCTCTCCTACAATGTGGAGTCTGATGATCCTAAGTACTTTTTCACTAAGATGGCATGGCTCTACAGGGAAGTTTATCAGAAGTTCTCAATTGACAAGCCCATCTGCCCCATGAAGTGGATTGACTTTGACAAATTAATGAAGAAGGCTGATTATTTTGGTGGTGCTGTCAAGGTATGTGGACTTCTGGGTTTGGAGCACTTGATGAGGACTGAATGCAACTACATCGTATCTCTTATCCATCAGTTCTATGCTACTGTGGTGTTTGACTCCTCAGAGGATATTGGGATGACTTGGATGTCTGGCAGGCAGCGCTTGACTTCCTCTTTCCGAGAGTTTGCTCGGATTCTTGGCTGTCCCTTCAGTGGTTTGTCTGTTCCAGCTGGCGCCCGCATGCATGTCCATGGCATTGCTTACAACAAGCATGTCATGTCTGATATTTATCAGCCTGGAGGAAGGATTCGCTCTCAGAATGGTCTCCTCCCTACTTATGATATTCTGCTTCGCATGATCCATTGGACTATTGCTCCCATTGCAGGCAATGCGGACAATATTGTTGGGGCTCTAGTCAACTTGATGGCCAAGGCTCATGCGGCCTATCTTGGTGAGTATGAGGTTGAGCAGGAAATCTACAAAGTGGATGTCATGGATTTCATTTTCCAGGAGATGTCTGTAGCAATTATCGAGAGGAAAGTTCCTCCGTATGCTCCCTATGTGATGTTACTCATCAAGAGGCTCTACAAGCTTTCTGAGCAAGACGGAGATGATTTTGATGCAGCCTTTGGTACTCAGCCCCACAAGGCAGCCCTGCTTATCCAGAAATTTGCTCACCTTGTTCAACTACAAGCCACCATGCAAGATATCAATGAGGATGAGATTTTTGGTGGTCCATCTCGGGTTCCCTCCAATCCCAACATCAAGAAAGCTGACAAGAAGAGTCGCCCATGGGTAGTTCGAGCTATTGAGAAAATCATGAACATGAACTGTTGTATTCACAGTGAGAACTACTCCATCTACACTCAGAACCATCGCATTATGAAGCGGCAAGAAGAGATGATGGCTCATATGAAGATGCCTGCTCCGAAGCACCCTTTGAAGCCTGTGATTCCTTTCAAGGATTGGAATGCAGATGGACTCACTTTTGATTGGGATGATGTAGTGCCAGAGGACAGCGATCTTGAGTATGATGATGATGCTGATGCTGAGGAGGAGCAGGATGATGATGCCGAGCGGGGTTCCGACTCTTGAGTCATGGGACGTTAGTGGAACCTCCTCCCTTTTTGGTATTTTGATGCCAAAGGGGGAGAAGTATCTCTAGGACTCTCGGGATTTGCATGGGTTGGGAGCACTTCTTTCTTTTCGCTTTGTTTTAAAAGTGCTCCCTATTTTCGTGACGGTTTATTTTCTTCATGTGTGTGAGACATGAGTACTGTTAAATTCTCTATTGTAATAACTCTATTGTCTAAGTTTGTTGCTTCTTGTATGTATTGTGTATTTGTGTGTTTTGTAAAATCTAGGGGGAGTGTTGATCCTAAGGAACATGCACTTTGTATTCCAAAAACATCCTAAAATAGTACACTCACTTAGGGGGAGCTCCGTCTATATTTTGCAAATCCGTTCTCCTTTCGTGTTGTCATCATTCGCCAAAAAGGGGGAGATTGAAAGTGCATTCTATGCACTCCCAGATTTTGGTGACTAATGACAACACAAAAGGTATTCTAATGTGTGTAATGAAGCTTGCAGGTTCTTTTACATGTCGTTTGATAAAGAGGAACACTTACTTGGCCTAAGTTTCAATTCTACTTCACTTGGTCTTTCATCAGGATTTCAGTCAGGAGATTTCCGGGGTTCGGAGATTTCCGGTCCACAGACCGGAGATCTCCGAGCCAATCAAGTTTTTCGCTAAGTCTCAAATCACAATGTGTACTGACTCCAACTCAAGCTGAGCCGGAAATGCTCTCGGAGATTTCCGAGCCCCGGTCCGGAGATCTCCGAGTGACAGAGGAATTTCAACCAAGTCCAGAACTCAAAATGCGTACCGACTCCAACTCAAATTTAGCCGGAAATGCTCCAGGAGATTTCCGAGCCCCAGTCCGGAGATCTCCGAGTGTCAGAGAATTTTCTACCAAGTCAAGAAGCCCAACCAGTACTGATCCAGAGTCAAGCTCAGCCGGAATTCCTACCGGAAATTTCCGGGCTCCGGAGATCTCCGGTCCTCGACCCGGAGATTTCCGGGCTGGCGGCTGTACAACGGGCAGATTTTGGAGAGGGGTATAAATACCCCTCCACCTACCTCCAGCAGAAAAAGCTTCCAGATTTTCTCTCTCCTCCATTGGTGCTGAAGCTTGTTTCTTCCGGATCTCCCAATCTAGCCACTCAAATCCTTTGATACTTGGGGATCTGAGGAAGAAGCCACCGATCTACAACTCCACTGAAGCGTTTTGATTTCTCCCTTCTATTTCTTGAGGGGCAACGAATCTAGGGTTCTTTTGTGGATAGCTAGGTTCAACTTTGTGTGTTCTTGATCCTTTGTGGATTCCTTTGTGGATTTGACCTGTTGTGGTCTTTGTGGGAGCCCCCAATTCAGTTGTGGGTGTGTGCCTCACGTGTTTGTACGGGATCTTCTCCGCCCTTAAAGGAGTCCTTAGTGGAAGAGTGGATTCGCACCTTTGTGGTCGAATTCGCAGGAGAATAGGGTGAGGCCTTTGTGGCGTTGAGCAAACCTTTGTGGTAGCTCACACCCTTCCAACGAGACATACACCTATGTGGTGGAACTCGGGATAAAATCGGTGTCTACGAGTTCCTACGGTTGTCTTGTTCCACTCTCCTTTACTGCATTCCTGTACTTGTTTAGTTTCCTTGTTGTTGTTCACTTGCATCACCTAGTTGCACATTTAGACAACTTACTTTCCACTAGCCTAAAACTGAAAAACACATAAAAATTGGTCACCACCTATTCACCCCCCCTCTAGGTGGTCAACTGCCGTTCATGATTGCTCTATTTGCACAGTCTATGATTTCTTCAAAACGAGTCATCCAATCGATTCCGATGATAACATCCAAACCTGAGGTTTCTAGGATGACTAAATCTGTTGGAAATGTGTGCTTACCAATCTTCAAGTCTAACTGCCTACACCCAGAATTTACTATCATCTCCGCTCCAGGTGAACTTACCCTAATAGGTTTTCCTAGACTTCCCTCAGCTAACCCATGTTTGTTTACAAAAGCTCTTGATATGAATGAATGCGATGCTCCAGTATCAAATAAGACTAATGCTGGAAAAGAATTGAGCAGGAAATTACCAATCATAGCATCAGGTTCATCATGAACTTCTTCCACATTGATGTGGTTCACTTGTCCCTTCTGGAAAGGATTGGGCTTGGAATTTTCATCAGCCTTTCTCTCTGGGCATTCAGTTGTATAATGTCATGTCTTCTTGCACTTGAAGCAAGTTACATTAGACAAGTCTTTCTTCCCTTCATAGTTAGGACGGTGATTACCATTCCCATGATTATGGCCATGGTGATGGTTTCCCTTGAATCCATCATTATTTCCTTTGTATCCTCCATTGCTTCCTTTGTATCCTCCATTGTTGTTATGACCATGATGTTTTTGGCCAGTACCATTGTTGGAGTGATTCCAGGGTTTATGGCTACTGACTTAAGAGGTGTGTTGTTTCTTGTGTGTCCCTTCAGAATGAACCTTACTTGCACTGAACTTCCTCTTCCTATTCTCTTCCTTTCTTATGTTGTTGTCTAGAGTGATTGCTTGATCCAGCCGAGCTTGATAGTTAGGAGCATATGCCACAGACAAGGGTATCTTCAGTTCTCCCCTAAGTCCATTGAGGATTTTTTCCTTCCTTTTTGCATCAGTGTCAATGTCTTCTTGTGCATACCTTGATAGCATACAGAAGTCATCCATATACTCCTTCAGAGTTCTACCTCCCTGCCTCAAGATGCGAAATTCCTCTTTCTTCAGGTTCATTATGCCAGAGGAAATGTGAGCATTGCGGAAACCTTCCTTGAATTCATCCCAAGTCATGCCATCCAGAGGATGAGTCACTTGATAAGTCTCCCACCATAATGCAACAGGTCCTTCCAACAGGTGTGCAGTGAACCTTACTTTTTCTGTCTCAGAGCACTCACACGTTACTAAGTCCTTGTTGACTGAACGGAGCCAGTCATCCGCCACTATTGGTTTAGTAGCAGAGGAGAACTTATTAGGCCTAAGCCTTAGGAACCTAGCAAGTCTGTCCACTGGGGGTGGTGGTGGTGGAGGTGGCGGGTTGTTGTTGTTGTTGTTATTGTTGGTTGCAGCAATGAACTGAGTCATCATAGTCATCAGTTGAGCTTGAGCGGCCATCAGTTGTTGCATGGCATCATTGTTGTCGGTATCGCGACGAGGAGGCATCTGTGCGGTTTTCAGCATAGATGAGTAAAAGATAGATAGAGATAAGAGAAGAAAAATCCTACCCATGCACAAAACAACCAAGTCAAACAATCAACACTCAATAAACAACTTAAATTTTTTCTTACATAGCGATTCGAAACAGGCATTCTAAGTTGATTAAGTAAAACGACAGAGTCTGCAAACCAAAATATTCTAACATTGTCACACCACAAGTTGGAGATCAATGTTTTTTTTTAAAACGACGAACTAAACGAGGAATAACATGGTGGTCCAACTACTAAGTCTAAACTTCGTCCATGACGTCTCCTTCATCTTCTTTGACCTCCTCGATGGTGAGGCCTTCCTTCATAAGAATCTCCTTGTAGTCGTTCACCTCCTTCTCTAAGGCTTCATTCTTCTCCTGTAGCATTGTCTTCTCACGGTGCAGAGTCTCGATCGCTTCCTTCTCCAGGGCTTCAATCTTCTCTTGTAGCATTCTCTTCTCACGGCGTAGAGTCTCGATCAAATCTCGATCAGCTTTGAACTCGACGTCGTTGCTCAGAATTACATCCTTCAAGGTCTTGATCTCCTTGTTCTTGTCTCTGATTCTCTTTTCTTGATTTTAGAACTTCTTCTCTTGAGCTCGGAATTTCTCCTCTTGAGAGTTGGCCACCTCTTCTTGGGCGTCAATCTTCTTCTGAGTCTCCTTGACTTGGGCCATTATTTCATCATTCTTCAGCAGCTCATCGCGCCTATCCTCTTCTAGTTGCCAGAGGTGAATTTCTAAGTCTTGGAGATAAGGGTGCAAAGGTTCTGGTTTGTTTTTGTCTTCCTCGTTAACAAGGTAGGGTATCCCGTCTTTGTCACGTTGGCCTAGGTTAGAAAAATAGTGGTCCTTCAACTCCTCCTGGAATTGCCAGTAAAGACGTCCTATTAGCTCCTGCGTGACGAGATTCAGCCCTTTCTCCAAGGAGTCACTAATCGACTTGTATTGGATATCTTCGGTCTTGGGTTCAGTCTGGCGCCCTTGTTGAAAAAGACGAACTCCCCATAAGTTTTCTTTGTTGAAGTGCTTCAGCTGACTTGCCTTGATGATGGGTGTTGGAAGCACCAGTAGTTCTACCAACTCCAGAAGATATCGTCCAAAACGCATGTTCTTGAAGTCCTCCGCGGTTTGATACATGAAGAACGACATCCTTAAGTTATAAGAGTAGAAATTGTTAAAACAGGATACATAAGGTAAGAAGTACTAGTCGTAGTGTAATTAAGTACTTAGAGAAAATAAGGGTTCTATTCTAAAAGGTGATCAACACTATTATCAACTCTTTGTAAGTCGGATATTCACTATAGTGAGAGAGACAGACACCCGGCCAGCCACTTATAATTTTGGAACATGTCTCATGTACGCGGACATGTAAGGTTAGTCCCAGGCCGCTTCATCCACCTATGCCGCTAGGATCCAACATACTTCAAAGATGGTAATATTATGATCAAAAAGAGGCTTAACCAATCCTAAGGGCTCGAACCTACAGGCAACACTTTGCTCTGATACCATTTTGTAGCGCCCCATCTTTTATATAAAGATGGAACACCTGTGTTAAGTGCTAGTCCCTGGATCACTGCCAGCACCACAGTACAAAATGTAAAGTATCATTGCAGAAGTATCATAATACTACAACGAGATCCAAAAATAGCTAAGTATAGCTTTATTACAAGGTGCATAGCCATGAAGGCTAGCTAGAATATTCAGAGTTCACAACAAAAATAAATAGTAGATGAGCCTCATCTTCAAGCATGCGCCACAGGCAGACATGTTGGGTGTAGACTCAAGTCCAAACTTATTCTTCATTAGAAGCACCTGCACATTGGAATATGCAGCCCTCGAAGGAGGTCAATACAATGAAGTATTGGCAAGTGACTATGGTGGATAGTTTACAACAAGTCTAATTCTATATGCATATTTGGCTTGGTGGAGTTGTAGGCTATTTTACAGAAAGCAAGTTTTCTCCTATCTTTTGTAAACCACTTTTGTTTCTCAAAGACTTGGCACCAAGGGATGAAGCCCAAGTGCACCAACAATTCTTTCCTTAGTCAAATTTTACTTGATAAAAACTATGATGAGATTCTTCCATCCATCCTTGTCTAGTTGCTCGAAGTAGTCCATCACGGGGGACACGGCTAAGTACTCAGATTGTGGACTATGCAAAGGTTGTGCACTTTCACCTTTAGACTCAATCAACCCAAACATCCTATACACGCGGAGTGCATTAAGGAAATGAGAGAATTGAGACAAGAACTTTCAAAAGAAGAATGCAACCATACTAGCAAGACCCGTTCCACCTACCAACTCTACATCTGCTTGTTAAGCTGACAGGTTGCACTCTCACAACTTAATCATTCTAGACAGAGCCCATTGTCAAAAGGCTGCACGGGAAGCTTCTAAACTTGGAGGGACTTAGAAATCTCTTTGTTCCTGGGTGGCCGTCCACAAGTGCACTTTTGGGTGACAACCACCATGCTCATGGCCCTAAGTAGAATAGACATTCATTTTAGGCAACGATAACCACAAGCATAGTCCCAAAAGCCACTCAACATAAACCGTACCAACCAATTCCACCCAGGTGTGCATTTTAAGTTTAACACTTAGCAATATTTCTATAGCATGGTATGTAAACACTTTTTATAGCATAGCTAAGCATCTAATAAAAACTTTTAATGGCTGCATGGGAAAGGATGGCTACACACTACTAGGAATTTGCAAAGTGTAAACTAACTTAGCATTATAAGATGGTTCAAGATTTCCTGTCATGCATACTACTCAAAATATACTACTAATGCATATAGAAAATATTGGGTAGATTATGAATGTCACTTGCCATGGTAGCAGGAGGAGCAAGCACAACAAGAATAACAATCACACGCAAGTCATTCCTCTTCTTCACAATCTAGCACAAGCAATACATAAAATAAATACCCACACAATATCATACAACACCAAACATAAATATGTATACATGCATGATATGCCATGAGTATAACAAGACACACTTATTAATAATTTGTATCCTCTATTATTAAATGCATGAAATGCAATTTCTAGGAATTTCTTATTTTACTTATCAATTAAATAATTGAAAACAGTATAGCAAAAACTTGAATTCTACAATTACAACTTTTATTGTTTTATGAAATTTTCAAATAGAACCCATGTTAATATTTCTGGACAGAGGGCAATAATACAACACTGAAACAATCAAATTTATTAGAAAATAATTTTTATTATTTAAGTTATGAATTTAGTAGCCGAAATACTCCTCGGATAATAAAATGAATTATAATTTATCAAAAGGAAAAACAAATGATGTAGAAATAATCTACACTAGCAGGGCTATCCGTGGATATAAAGTTTATCAAATTTGGACTTACAGATCAAAAGTTATGAATTTTCTAATTTTTACATATTTTTTATTTATAAAATTCCTGCCAAAAAGAATAAAGGAAGGGCTACGTGGCGCAATCCCATTGGAGGGTACCGTTTCTATGCATATCGGCAGCGCGAGCCGTCCGATCTCTTTAAAAACGAGTGCTCGGTGTTGAATTGATCTAGATCCGTTGGATCTAGATCCAACGGTCCCGGAGCGGAGGCGTTTCTAAACGCGGGCGGCGCGGTTCGGCGGAAGACTCCCGATTGCGACAGCGCCATGGCCGGCGTCGGAGTACTCCGTACGGCGGGCTCGACGGCGGCGGAACACGCGAGATGCCGACCTCGGTTGCGGCAGCCCGGTGGCGTAGAAAATTAGGGTTTTTAGGGTGAAATCGGGAGGCGTGGCCGTAGGATATATATAGGGCGTCTCCGGGGAACGAATCGCGCGAAAACCGCGAGGATTTGATCCGTGCTCGGATCGGTCTCCGCCGGATTCCTTGCTAACGGAGGTTGAAGACTCTGACGGGCGGTCCCCACCCGTCAGCGAGGGGAGAGCGGAAGATGGGCTGCGCGGGCTGGTTGCTGGGCCGCTTCCTTGCGCGCGCGCGTCAGATAGCGGGGGTCCGGCCCGTTTTCTTTTTCTATTTCCTTTTTTCACATTAAATTATGTTTTCACAATTAATTCCCAAATGATCTTTAACTCAGTCAAAACATTTTAGAAAATTTCATAAAAATAGGTTTTGGAGAGATTATTAAATTTAGAACTTTTTAGTATTATTCTTGCCCAATAAATAATTTGGAATTTTTTTTATTAAAGAAGTTTTAAATGAACCACTTTATGGAATTATAAAATTATTTAAACTTATAATTAATTTTTTTTAGTACTTATGTGCTGTAATGTTATGCCTAAATGATGAATGATGCATGGATGCAAAGTTTTAAATTTTTTAAATTTTTGGGATGTTACAGCCACGAGTCCTACCTCCAACAGCCTCCTGCTCTCTCTCTCCCCGGTGAGTTGCTAGTGAGATTAGTGTAGCTTTTTTGATCTTGTCTCACAGTTATTTCTAGAGTAAGAGTAGCAATAGAGTTCGAGTAGGATTTTTGATCTTGTGTAAGACTAAGAGTAGCAACGATGTGTAGCAATATCTCGTCGCTACAAAGAGTTTCTGGCGTCCCGAGGCTTCCAGATCATGATGAACATGGGCCGAACTTCTAAGGGAGCCATCAACACACAAGAAGTTCTGTTGACATGTAAAAATCTGATTGGATCGATTCTTTTATGCAGCAGACAAATACTCTGAAATTTTGGTCAGATCCAGACAGTTCTGAATTTTTGGTGGTATACATACACAATTGTGCACCCTGTTGTGCCAATTCTTGTCAAAGCAAAAGTAATTGGATATTGTAGTTTGTAGGATAGAGCTGACAGGATAAGATACCATCTTTTGTATACGTGTTCATCAGTTTGTAGGAGTACATTGAACAATAAATAAAGATTTTGAAGCTTGGAAGAAATATGAGACCCCTCCTTTTTTAAAACTGTATCCCTCCTTTCTTTTCTGTGTTCATAGTTTTGCAAGAGCTATAATACTTCCTTGATCTTGTCTCACTGTTATTTCTTGAGTAAGAGTAGCAGTAGAGTTCTAGTAGGAATATTTTCTTATGCTTGCTGGAGTACTGCTATTGAGGTCCAGTTTATGGCTGCTGTCTCTCACAGTTGTTGCTATCTTTTACTCCCTCATATCATGTTGCTTACTGACAGTTTATGTCCATAGTTTGATTATGTTGAACATGATAGCTCGCTTTCATTGAAAGTATTGCTTGTAGTTCTCCTAATGACATACAAAAACACACAAGTATTGCTTGCACTCTTTGGAGATGATTTCCACTAGCAACAAATACTTTTTGGAGTACACATAGCACATACAACCAACAATTTGTAGTAGCCATACATTACATATCAACACAAATACTTGTACTGTTTACATACACACAACACAGGGACAAATTTGCAATAGACATACACATAACACAGACAAACACACATGAACATTTAGCATTAGCATCATGTTTGTAGCTTCAACAAGCAGTGATAGCAGCAGTAGCAGTAGCAACTGATGTGCTTGCACTGCTTGTTGTAGCTTCTCCTCGCTCTCTGTCTAGCACTTGTAGGGCATGAGCATAAACTTCTGCTGGAAGTTGTAGCCTTAGAGGGAGCCTCCCAATTCTTTCCAGCCTTTCTTTATTCACATGTGGGATTTTGTAGCAATTTCCACTACCATGGTTTATAATTTCCATCATGCATCACTGCAGGGTTAGGAAAATCCTGTTGAGCTTACAGGAATCATAGCCCTCAAATTCTTCCAAAAGTCCTTTAGTTAGATCTTGAAGTGTTCTTGGGGTTCTACAATCTGTTAGAGATTGTATGGAGTTGAAGAACCCAAGATCGAGGATATTTAGATCTGGGCCGTATGCTGGCTGTTGAATCAGTCGGATATCGAGTCCTGTCTTAGCCACAGCTGCCATTAACTCTGGGTTTTTAGGTAAAATGTGAGCTCTGCCATTATCCTGTTGGATAAAAATTACTTGTCCAACTTCCTTATCTGGCCAAGCTGCTACTATTGCGGGCAAAACTTTCTCAATTAGGAACTCTCGCATTACTTCGCGAGTAACTTTTACTGATTTAGTCTCTAGTTTTCCTTTAGGCCTGTTCTCACTCCTCCTAGCTGTTGGAACTTCTTTAACAAAAGGCCAACAACCAATTTTTCCGGAAAAAGTTTCATTTCCGGCACGATCGAATCTAGGTCTCGCTAAAGCTGTCAGAAACATAATCTTCCCAATGTTGTTTTTGTGTCTTGTAGGATCTTCTTCGTCGACTAGGAGATAATAGTTTATGTTTACTTTTGTCATGTTAAAGAATTTTTCATCAATATGCACAATCCTGTGCATGTTGGTGAACCACAGTCTTGCATTTGCTGTAGTTTCCTCATCGATCATCGAGAAGCAAAATTCCACTCTCGTCTTCTTATGCTTTTTTGTTAGAGCTGCTTCACGGTATTCGAGACCCTTCTTATTTCCTGCATGGTGATCTTCCGGAACAATGTAGTGGGGTTGCATCCTAACTGCCAAGACAATGCCCTTATAGTAGATCTGTTTTTCAGTGGGATAGTTGGGATTAGAGCTAGATTAATATTAGCTTGCTTCCTTCTGCACCTGCCCTTTTCTTTTGTTTGAGACATCAACCTCCAAACCATTTCCTATTTGTCGCATGGTAGTCTTCCAAATCCGTTGGATAGCCTGTATATCTGCTTGAAAAAATTCAGCAACCTTTTTCTTGTCACTTCTCTTAAACTTCCCACCATTGCTCATGCAAAGAAAATGCATTGCCACATAGGCAGCATATTTCTATTGGTCTGTAAGTAACTTTCTTGTCCTCTTTGCTTGCTGCACGCCTACAACAAGAAATCAAACAAAAAATTACTGTACTGAAACTTGTTAGCAAGTGCTAGTAGCAGGAAGTGTTCCTTATGATGTCTATTGTTACTTTTTAATTTTATGGAGCATGTAATGTAGGAATATGCTAGAGTAGATCATTTTAGGCACCTGCATCTTCATTATTTTCAGGTACCGCATCTTCATCCATTGCATCTCCATCTTCATCCATTGTAGGTACTGCATCTTCATCAATTGCAACTCCATTTTCATCATTTTCAGTGACTGCCTCATCCATTGCATCTCCATCTTCATCCATTGCAGGTACTGCATTTTCTCCCATTGCATTTCCATCTATTTGAAGAATTTGTTCTTCTTGTGTCTCAGGTGGACTAAAGTTTAGGTCCGGCAATACCATTGGTGTTGATGTTTTATTGTTCCGGTGTTTATGTTTCTGCTGCTGGCAGCGAAGCACATGATAGCGAGATGCTAGGCGAGGAGGACATGGTCCGGCGACATCCTTCTCTGGCCAGGTGCTCTGGTGGTGCTTGATCTGCGTCTTGAATTGATCTGGAGCTTGAAAGGACAATGATGTCGCCTAGAGGGGGGGGGGGGTGAATAGGCTGTTTAAAACTTTTCCGGTTTTGGCTTGATAATTGCGGAATAAAACTATGTGTTTAAATTAATAAGCCGACAACCTAAATAAACTAGGTCACCTATGTGCATCAACAACTTATGCTAAGCAAGATAAACAACAAGGTGATAGCTATAGAATACTTCAAGCACGAAGGCTATCACAATGTAAACTGCATAAGTAAAAGGCTTGGGTATAGAAATAACCGAGGCACGCGGAGACGAGGATGTATTCCCGAGTTCCTACTTGTTAAGGGTGTACTTCTCGTTGGAGAGGTGTGAACCGACACAACGTTTCAACAACCACAAAGGTTTCACCTTCTTCTCCGATGAACCGCACCACAAAGGCTTGGTTCACCTTCCACTATCGGAATTCCTTCGAGGCGGAATCCGGAGCCTTTCAACAACAATCCGGGGCACAACCCATAATGGGATTGGGGCCTCCCAAACGGCTTCCAACAACAATCCGGGGCACAACCCACAATGGGATTGGGCTCCCAAACGGCTTCAAGTGATCACACAAGGGTCCAACCACCACAAAGGCGTCTAGGGTCCAAGGATCAAAGAGTAACAAGCTCACAAACTTTCAACTTCCACGAATCCTCGTGGAGAGCACACCGATGCACCAAATGCAAAAGGCAAGAGCACAAGTGCTCAAATACTTCACTCTCGAATTCCCACAAAGCAACAAATGCTTATTGGGGAATAAGAGAGGAAGAACAAAGAGGAGATGCACCAAGAACTCCAAGATCAAGACTACTAGGTTCCCCTCACTTAGAGAAGAGATGGATTGGTGGAAATGTAGATCTAGATCTCCTCTCTCAAAGATGTGCAAGAATCATGGGAGGAAATGGGAGAATCGCAAGCTTTCCAAAGCCAACAATGGAGGTGAGAGATGGGGAAATTTTGTGCTTGGAAGAGCTGGTCACTTTGGGGAAGAAGAGGGCCTTTTATAGGTCCCACGAAAAAGAGCCGTTGCAGCAAATCTTCACACCGGAGTTTCCGGCCCACCCGGGTATAGATTCTGGAATATACTGGGTCTGGTACTGGATCAACCCAGAAATCATTCCGGAACTTGAACCTGGTAGCTACTGGAATCACCCGGAAAAGGCCCGGAATTCATTCCGGACAAATTCGGTAAAAACCGGATTCTAAACCGGATGGGAAAAGCCTGCTAGAAAAGTATCACGAAAACTGAAATAACTATTTCACCCGGACTCCGTTTTCGATGATTTTTGGCTCGTTGGATTCGCAACGAAGAAACTAAATGCGAGGATAAAACCAAATGAGGAAAGATTGAACTTTCCTATAACATGTAAACTGATAAGACCTTCAATATCAAAAACACAACAAGACATTCATATGAAATCCGTTTTTGATGAACTAGAGCTTAGTATGGAGATGAACTAAGCTCTAAATCCTCACATGGATAAGATCAACAAGTTTTCTAGATTAAACCGTTTTCGAAGCACTTGGGCTTGTCACGAGGATCACGACAACCAACAAAACCCAATCAAGGAGAAAAGCCAAATAAGAACCAAGAATGATGAAATGCCAAGTATGCAAAGGTTTGAGCTCTCCACAAAGATGCGATCAAGTTACTCACTTGAGAGCCCTTCTTGATAGTACGCCATCTATCCTAAAACCCGGTAACACCATGAGACCGGTAAGATAGAAAACCTATCAAGATCATACCTTTGCCTTGCGCATTCCACTTGAGCTTGATGATGAAGATCTTGACTCTCTAAAGTTGAAACACCTTTCTTGATTGTGCTTGCTGGCACATGATTGATGAAGATTTCTCCAAATGCTCCCCCATACTCCATTATGGGAGGGACTCGGTAAGCTTCATCTTCATGTTTCCTTTGCAAGCTTCATTCAAAAGATATCTTCCGATAAGCATCATACTGAACTTGCAATTCATCTTCTTCTCTTGATCATGTATGATGGCTTGGGGTTAAACATGATTGTTCACTCAATTTTCGATTCCGAGCCATACTTGCAATGAGATCAACTCTACACATGACCATTCTTCATATAAACACTTGAATAGAGCATTGGTCATTATGTCATCTTGAAGAGTCCAACACATGAACTCCTATAATTTCCTATGGAAAAGATCTATAAGAATATCTCAATGTAAACGTTAGTCCATAAGGATTGTCATTAATTACCAAAACCACGCATGGGGGCAACCATGCACTTTCAGAGCTGCAATAGTGACTTGGAGCAGCAACCACTTGGAGGTGGTCGAGCTGAGGTGTCCTGAACTTGGACGGGGCAGCAGCTGCGACCTGGAGCAGCTGGGACGATCTCCACCGAGGACCTGGAGCAGCAACTTGGAGCAGCAGCGACCTGGAGCTGATCGAGCTGAGGTGAGTTTTCTGACTTGATCGAGCTGATTTCCTGATGGCTTGATCAAGATCGAGCTGCCCACAACATGTGTATCCTGATGTTGATCAGGGGAGGAGGGTGCTGATCTGCACCTGGCCGCACCCTTGCAGGTTGTGATGTACCTGGGTGAGGAGCTGCTGTTGGGAGGAGCTGCTGAGGCCCTGGAAGAAGTGGGGATCTGCACAGAACTTCCTAGAGATTATGATGGACTGGGAGCGAGCTGTTGTTGGGAGGAGATGGGGATCTACACCTGGGCCGCCCCCTCCGGCGATATTCACCTGAGCCTCCCACTCCGGCGATCTGCAGTTTCAAAACCTGACCGACGAGATCTGGCGAGGCGAGGTACCGCGCCCTGGGCGAGGAGGAAGACTTGATTCAAATCTGTTTCGCTGGGAAAATCTGATGCGTAGCGTTATTTTTTGCTTCTGAAGCGTTTTTCAGTGCGGGATGGCATAAATTGTAATTTCAGTTATTAGGATGGACAAACAGGTCATTTTGTGTGATTTCACCTGGTCGGAAAGAATCCTTTAACGTCATACAATTAGGAACGGAGGGAGTATATGATACTACTATCTCAATATTGGGTGGTAACATAGGTGTAGTATCATATAATCATGTATTTATTAGTCTATATACTCATCTTGTTTCGAAATCCGCTATGTTACGGTATATGATACCACCACCACCTCTCTCTTCATTAAATACTTGCCACATCACTATTTTTGCCTATATAGATCTTATGTTACGAGTGTGGATAAATGGAACCCGGGGGCATGTGCTCCTGGTTATTTGAATTGCAAAAAAAGTCAAACCATGTTTACAAAATGTCTTTCAAGACATTATAGGAGACTAATACAAGGATGACAACATCAACATAGTCTTTCAAGAAGAGTTGCACATAGTGCATATCATGTCTTTCCCATACCCACACACCAAAAGAGGTATAGCAAAAAGCTCTACAATCTTAGTAAAATGCACCAAGCATAACCCATGGAAAATAAAGCTTGAGTCTTTTAGAAACCACCAAGGAGTCAAAAACAATAAGAGGTGGTAACTAATGATTTGGAATATCAATTAAAGATGTGTTATTCTCATGTGTATAAGTTACTAAGTAGACACGAATCACTAAGATATGGGTCTACCAAGAAGCATGTACACACAAGATAGATACAAAGGTGAAGAACATGATATCCAAGAGGAAGTTATAAATATTCCAATAAGATATTTGCTTGAAATCATAGCCCAAAGCCCAAATATATCTTGACGGAATATAAATGAACTTCCAACACATACTCATCATAGCATCAAAAATTATTCACAAGGAATAAAGCTTAACAAACGGATGCTCCGAGTAAGATAACAAGTATCACAAAACGCAAATGATTTTGATAATTCATCAATGTTGCACATGAGAGACTTTAATTAGAAAGTGCTAGATTGACATAATTGTAATGATGAATCATAGAAATGGCTATATAGTTCCCTTATATGTAATCATCCCGGCTTACTCACATTTGCAATAAAGACGTTTCGTAAGAACCAAATAAATTACACAAGAGGAGAATCATGCCAAGATATAACCTACACAAGGTTGAAATAGAAGATAAGAGTTAACGATCATCCAAACCTAGCTCCAATGAACACATGGTGACAACACCTTCTTTGAAGATGAGACAAGCTTCCAATGCATCTCCAATGTACCTAAAACACATTCAAGTACAACATGGTACCCAAACTCATTGGGTCCTAAGTAGTTAGAGAAACTACAATACATAGGCCAAACTCCAAAAAAAATGTGCATACTAATGTGAAATTGAATTTCATGCACATCTTAGCCGTATAGGATTTGAAGGAGTTTATCCTATATATTGGATAACGAAAGTAAGCATGCCAAACAAATACATATAGTAAATATGCATGCACAAGACTTTCAATAACCAAAAGAGATACAATTTGGAAAAAAAACACCAATTAAAACAAGAGAGCACACAATAGTGTGACACGAGAAGAATTTGTCCAAATTAGATCAAATACGCAAATCAAGACATGATTTAAGATACCAAAAATAAAAGATACCAAATGAAAATATGGTCAAGGAATTGCAATACTAATTTAAAGAACGATGTTCCACTCAAAGTAGGATAGCTTCCCAAAGAATAGTGCATTATCAAAAAGTATGACTTTTGAATTTCAATGCACAAGAATTGGACCATTGATTTTCCGAACTCAAGAAAGCACAAAACAAATTTCAAGTAGCAAAAAAAGATCCAAAAGATACAAGGAAGACAAATAAGAGTTAGATCAAAACAAATCCTTGGCAATCAAATAAGGCCATACAAAGCAAGAGCCAAAAGGAATATGATCAATATATTTACCCCAAATATGATTATCACTTGTCAAGACAAGTAACGTAAGGAGATATTTCTACTAGGTGGATTGCAAGGATATATTCAAGATCATATTCACAAAACATAAGCATGAGGCAAAGGATAGAAATCAAAAGCCATGCTTAGATAGATAGATATTCTTGATAGCTTCACAAATCATGCGAAGGTGCAAAGCAACTCCAAGGAGTAGCTTGAATCAATTGGCTTCCCAAAAAGATACATGAGAACATATTTAGGGAAAGCCATACCAAGAACATCCACCACAAACAAGATCCAAAAGAGTGAGAGACAAAAAGCATTGAAGTAAATGGGAACTTGTTTGAGCAACATGCCACATAGGAACAAGATAACTAGCAATATCAATTCTAGGTGGCAAAACCTCACATGTTCACATTTTCTAGGTTTGTAATATGCACATAGCTTATTACTCCCCCATAATGTGATAATCCATTTATTTTAAAACAAGAGGCAAACAAAAACAACTAGAGAAATTAATGGACATTATAGAATTTGAATTTCTCATGAGCAAGACATACCACATAGAGAATAGATAATATCGAAATAGCAACACTAAGTGGTATTTGTAGCGTACCCGCACTTTCAATAAGGCAGATACCTGTGTATAGTGCAAATCCCTGGATCGATTCGTTTGCACACACAGTTTACGATGTAATATCACAACAAAGTATCAATTTTATTACATCGATGATCCAGACTTACAAAATATTCAATACAAGTTGCGTAGCATAAAGCTAGCTTTGAAAGAGTGAACAGTGGAAATACAATAGCAGTGAGTCTCCATCACATTCATGTTGCCACAGGCGGAAACATGTTGGTTGTAGACTCGAAACCTTTAAACGAAACCTCACTCGTCATCTGAACAATCTGCAATAAGAAAAATATTGCAACAACATGGGTCAGATTCCATAAAAAATGGAGTCTGGCAAGTGACACTATGGTGGACACTTATTGGAATAAATCTAATAGCCTATATGCATATTTGGCTGGTGGAGTTCAAGGCTATTTTGCATAAAGCCAATTTTTCCTATCTCTTTGGAAAATACTTTCTTCATAACAAAACAAGTATGGCATGAAAACCATAATCTCATCTTCCCTTGTTCACCCATCAAGTTTTATTTCTGAAGTTGGAATGGTGGAATCCTCCGTTGACGTCCTCGTTCAGCTGCTCAATTGTCCGTTTCCGGGGACACGGCTAAGTACTTAGATTTTTAACTCTACAGAGGTTGTGCACGTTCACCATTGTTCCCATTCAACCCAAACTATCCTTTACACGCTTATAGTGATAAGGAAAGGAGAAGAATGAGACGAGATCTTTCAGAAGCATTTTCCCTCCCACTCTGGCCTGACGCGCTCCACCTACAAACCACTACCTCCACCTGTCAGGCCGGGGCGAGTCCACACAGCTTAGTTGATCAAGCCAGAGCCCATATTGGCAATGGATGCACGAGAAGCAATCTTCACTCGGAGTTCTTCAGATCTCTTTGTTCCTAGGTGGCCATCCACAAGTGAATATCCCATAGGTAAATCCCCTGGGGACAACACTCAACTCATACAGCCAAGCAACCAATTCCACCCAGGTGTTTGATTATAACTTAGTAGAATTTAACATTTCATCAAAAATAGTTTTGCATAGCATCACAATTCTACTAAGTATTTTCATAGGAACCTAGACACAGGAATAAGGAAGTCTAAACATGGCTTGCATAGCAATACTATCCTACACATGATTATAGAAAATAATCTACTCATGCATAGAAAAATAATAGGACTTTTATGGGGGTGTGCCACTTGCCTTTGAATGTTGTCGTTGTTTCACAAACTCTTTTCAACAACGAACGTTTGCTCTCCGTTCAGTCTAAACCATATAAGCAAACAACAATACAACAATCAACAAACAACAATCATCAAACATACGTGTACATACATAGTGAACAAACATGTTTCATAAACTTCTAAGGAAAATAAGTTTATGCATGAGGTGAAAAATAATCCTAAGGACTAGAGATGTATGTTATGCTATGAAAATCTCTTAAGTTAATGCAAGGAAAATAGGTGGGTCAAAAATGACTAAGGACTAGGATATTAAGTTGGATAAAATAACTTTGCTATAATTCATCTTGAATAAGCACTCTAATGACTTAGTCATGATGTGCAAAAATACTTAGAGAAAATACTAACTCTATTCTTCAAGGTGATCAACAATTATTAACAACTCTTGGTAAATTGGATATTCACTATAGTGAGAGAGACAGACACCCGACCAACCACTTAAATTGTGGAACAGGTCTCATGTACGTGGACATGTAAGGTTAGTTTCCAGGCCGCTTCATCTCACTATGCCGCTAGGATCCAACAAACTTCAAGATGGTAATAACATGATCAAAAATCGTTTATGTCTAAAGTGAAAGATAAGATTAGGAAAGAGGGAAAAGGTAGAAAGAAGGTTGTAGTTGGTCTTCTAGGAATCTTCTCCATACTTGTAACTTTCTCATGAACTTCTTTTTGATTTTTCTTCTAAGTGCTTCTACTTCTTGGAGATTCTTCTAGAGTCTTGTTTTGGCTAAGTCCTTCGTTGGTCTTCTAGCTCCATGTTGAAAATCCTAAGTGTCTATGTTATAATACTTTTACCAAAATACAAAGTTTGAAAATATTTCTAACTTAGAGAAAATGGGGGAGGAGTTTTCTTATGGGAAATGTAACTACAAAATAAAATAAGCTATGCATGAAATGCAATTTTAAATCACAAGAAACATAATACTAATTTTTGTGATATTTATATAAATATGCATGAATTTATAAATGCAATTTAATTAATTTCTATTTTTGGAAAACATAATAAAAGGAATAAATATAAGATTAAAGTTTTATGTGATTTAAATTTTTATAAGAAAATTTTATAATTAGTATTAATAGACAGGGGGCATTCAGTTACATTTATGGCAATTGGATTTATTCAAGAATAATGTTTATATCATAAGATATGTTGAAAATATTCAAATTATTCAATTTAAATATACAACTATGAATTCATCCAAATATTACTCAATTATTATTTTATAACAGAGGCATCACACTACAATTATTCTAAAGTTTCTAAAACAATTTTATTTGCAATTTTTGGAATTATAGATTTAAAGTTATGGCAAATATACTCAAATCTACCATTTGAAATTTGAATATTTTAAACTATGTCAAATTTGAATTTTGTCAGATCTAAAATATTCTACATGTCGAGGGCTTTCCAAATATATAAAATTTATCAAATTTGGATAAGTGGTTAAAAAGATATGATAGTTTGAATAGAAAGGGGCTTTTCTGCAAAACTGCCATTTAATCTAATTAAAAGAAATCAAATTCCACGTGGCTGCTGACTCGGCTACTGACTGGGATCTGACTGTGCATGCTGACGTGGATAAGTGAAATGATCTCGGCCGTCAGCCTGGATCTGGCGGTCCAGATCTGTCCGTACCGGTTCGACTAATGAATCTTATCCCGTGCGTCGATTTCAAATCGGACGGTTCTGGGGCTATGACCAGAGAGCGGCGCTAGGTCACCGAAGGACCTCGCCGGAGAAGCGCACGCGGCGGCGACATGCACGGCATCGCGCGTTCCCGATGAAGCAAAGCCTACGGAGACAAACGGGATATACCTTTAGGTCGGGGAGATCGAGGCGAAGGCGTTGGCGAAATGGTGGGGGTCGCAGCTTCTCCTGCCTCCTCCGGTTGCTCGCCGGAGTTGCTGCGGGCGACGGTGAACGGGAATCCGGCACCTAGAGGGGGGGGCGGGTGAATAGGTGCTATTACAAATTTTAGGTCTTTTCAAATTTAGGCTCAACACAAAGGTAAATTCTCTAGATATGCAACTACGGTGAATTTACCTAAATGACAATCTAAGCAAAAACAAGATAACCAGGCTAACAAGACGAGTAAGTAAGGGAGCAAAGATAAGGGGAACCAAGCGAAGCACGCGGAGACGAAGATGTAATCCCGAGTTCCACCCAAGGGTGTACGTCTCGTTTGGAGAGGTGTGCGCTACCACAACAAGTTAGCCGCAACGCCACAAAGGCTCACCTTCTTCTCCGATGAACTCAACCACAAAGGTTGCGAGTCCACCTTCCAGTATTGATCCCCTTTTAGGGCGGAGATCGAATCCCTTACAAACGCTTGAGGCACACACCCACAACTTAATTGGGGGCTCTCAAGAAGACCACAAAAGGTCAAGACCACAACAGGTCAAGCTTACACCAAGTACCAACAATGGTGAGACCTAGGTTTTCCTTGAGGAAACCCTAGACTCGAAATCCCCAAGTGAATGGGGAAAGATTACAAATCGCTTCGGTGAAGTAGTAGATCGGGGCCTTCTCCTTCACTCCTCCAAAGATCAACGGATTTGGGTGGAGGAGTTGGGATATCTTGAAGATTTGAGCTTCAGCAATTTATGACGAGAGAGAGTGTGAAAAGCTGAAATGGCTGGAGGTAGGTGGAGGGGTATTTATACCCCCCTCCACCAACTAGCCGTTTTTTACTGCGCAGGCCGGAACTTCCGGTCACTTAGGCCGGAACTTCCGGTCACCCCGGAAAGTTCCGGCCAAAGTTCCGGAGGAACTTCCGGCCTGGCCAGGGCGCAGGCAGTTCCAGACTTGGAGAAAAACCAGCATGTTCAGCACCGGAACTTCCGGTGGTTTGGCCGGAACTTCCGGTCGCCCGGAAAGATCCGGCCAAAGTTCCGGCTTTGCCCGAGCGCGAGCAATTCCTGACTTAGCCGATTTTCTCGTTTGTCTGGAACGGAACTTCCGGTCGAGGGCCAGAACTTCCGGTCGCCCGGAAAGTTCCGGCCAAACTTCCGGTGAAAGTTCCGCCTATGCCAGGGGCTAAATCCTAATAGGACTTAGCCGTTTTCTGGCCAGATGGAAATGTCCGGTGCGGTGCCCAGAACTTCCGGCCCTTCGGCCGGAACTTCCGGTCACAACACCGGAACTTCCGGCCTGACAAAACAGGAAAAACTGCCAGCCAGTTCTCTCATTCAACCCTGATGATCTTCATCCTTTTTGTTCTTCAAGGTTATGTAGTATCTGAAATACTCAGGCACACCGTTAAACATCCTTTTCGTGTTGTCATTCCTAACCAAAACTCAGGAGACAGAAAATGCTCTTTCAATCTCCCCCTTTTTGGTTAGAGATGACAACACAAACGGGATAAAGGATTTGCAAAACATAGACGGGCTCCCCCTAAATATATGCACTATTAAATATTGTGTTTGAATACAAGTGCACATCTATTTAGGATCACAGCTCCCCCTATCTTTTACAATTCTAGCAAGTTCATCAAATGAAGAATAGATAGCATAACTTGCTGAAATAGACAATAAGGTAAGACACGAATAAACTGATTACATCACAAAAAAATGTTTCACATGTCTTACCACATGCTAAAAGATAGAGTTCCAAACCAAACGACTAAAAGTTCAAGAAGCACAAATTAAAACCGAAAGAGAAATAAAGGTTTGTGCTTCCACCCTTGCAAATCCCCGAGAAGTCCTAATAGATAAACTTCTCCCCCTTTGGCATCTTGCGAGACCAAAAAGGGAGAAGACCGATGCTAACGCCCCAAGAGTCAGTCGACGTCGTGGTGCAGGCCCTCCTCATCTTCATCCATGGCATCTTCGTCAACTGTGGCATCTTCTGGCACATCAATGTCCCAACTAATCCCTCTGGCGTTCCAGTGCTTGTAAGCAACGAGTGGAGGAGGAGCAGCCGGTGGGTTGGGCATCTTCAGGTGAGCCATCATAGCGGACTGGTTGGGGAGGATGGCATGGTTCTGCTCGTACATGGCATAGTCCTCCCTATGCAGACAAGAACCCATGTGCATGATCTTCTCAAGAGCCCTCACAAACCACGGACGCTTCTTCTTGGCAGCCTTCTTGACAGTGGGATCAGAGGGAGCGCGGTTGCACCCAGTGGTGGCTTCCTCATCATAATAGGTACCCATGGGGCGAGATGGAGCAGCCAAGTGGGATTTCTACATGTGGAGACGAACATGCAAGTGAATGGTGCACTCAAGGGCAGCGTCCACATCAATACGCTCCTCAGGGGTGAAAGGAAACCTGTCCTTAATGAGCAGCATGATGTAAGGTGCATAGGGAGGCACCTTCTTGTGGAAAATAGCATAGTGCATCTCGCGGAAAATGAAGTCCATGACATCAAAGGAGAATGCATTGGGCTCTGGCACTGAGTCTGAGAGGTACGCTTGGCTTGCCAATGCCATGAGATGGACAAGTCCTCGACGAATAGCATCATTGTTCCCAACACTTGGAGCAATGGAGTGGCGGAACATCCGAAGGACAATGTCATACACGGGCTTCAAGCCATGAGTGCCGCCAATGGTGCCATTAGTCTCATAGCACTCGGCCATATCATTCTTGTCGTAGCGGTCATCATCATTGTGCAACCTCATACCAGCAGGCTCATCTAACCCTTGGAAGGGGTAACCAAGAAGAGCAGCCAAATCCTTGATGGAAGCCTGAAGTCTGAATCTTCCTGACATCCAAGTCATCCCAATGTTGGGGGAGTCATCAAACACCACAGTGGCGAAGAACTGATGGATCAATGGAATGATCTAGTTGCATTGACGGGTCATAAGGGGCCGAAGCCCAAGAGCATCCACAATAGTGACAGCACCCCCATAGTAGCTTCTCTTCTTCTCAAGATAGTCGAAGTCAATGCTATGCATCGGGCACACGCGCTTCTTCTCAAAGAAGCCGCAATAGAGCTCATCATGAAGGAGCTTCATGTCCAAGCTGTGGAAAATCTGGTGCTCCTTCGGATTGGCATAGTCAAATGTGCACCTCCACTGATAGAAATCCGAGGCAGACATGCGCAGAACAGAGACAGCGGGCCCCTTGTTTTTCTTGTTGGAGCGAGCTGCAGAAGACTAAACCCAAGCTGGATCTGGCTGATGCTCTTCCTCAGACAAGATCTCCACTTCTTCTTCGTCGTGAGCTGGTCCACGACTTGCCCTTCTCTTCACAACCTGCTTCTTAGGACGACCAGGGCGACTACCATCCTGACTCCCTGCCCCTGCATGAACACAGCATAGATATAGAGGAAAGCACGGGGATAAGCACTCATGTCCAAGGAAACAAGATTCAGTAGCAAAAAGAATTAGTCCTGAAATTTCTGATTTTGGGCCGGAAGTTCCGGTTTTAGTCTGAAAGTTCCGGTCTGGGGGACCGGAAGTTCTGGTCAAGGAGACCGGAAGTTCCGGTCAGCGGACCGGAACATCCGGTGCCCCGCAAACTTCCGGCAATTCTTCCGGGCAAAGTTCCGGTTTCTCCAGGGGCTGGAGAAACTGGACTTAGTCGCAGGAGGGATTGCTGGAAGTTTTCCAGGCATCGGAAGTTCCGGCCTGTAGGCCGGAAGTTCCGGTTTTTCGGACAAAAACCAAAATTCCATGTAACTTCAAGAAATTTCAACACAAATTCAAATTACTACTGAGAGATTGTAGGGCAAGCCTAAGAGATGGTTTCTACCAAGGGATTCTACATAATATGTTCTAAATCCACTAGGTTAAACGAAATGAGATTCGTCCTAGATTTGAAAATAGAAGACATTACCGAAGTCCATGGCGAAAACTGATCGGAGAAAACGGATCCCCTCGTCGAGGAGATGCAGATCCGGCTTTGAACCGAAGGAATCCAAGGTCGGAAGGCCTCGGATTGATTTGGTGGAGTTCTAGGGCTCGGGAGAGGAGAGAGAATGAATCTGGGCGGCGCGGGGGTGGAAGAACCGTTCGAAACGAAACAGTTCACCCTGCACAGCCCTATTTATAGACCCGAGCCACTTAAGCCGGAAGTTCCGGTCCTCACACCGGAAGTTTCCGGTCTTTCTTGCGGGCAAAGTTCCGATTTCTCTAGGGGATGGAGAATTCCGGACTTAGCCACTGGAAGAAAGGCTGGAAATTTCCTAGCACCGGAAGTTCCGGCCAGGAGGCCGGAAGTTCCGGTGCACCGGAAACTTCCTGTCGGGGGGCTGCCCCCCGGGTAGGGGCAGATCCCGGTATAACTCAGCAAGGTGTCAACAGTACCCGACTTTTGGCGAGAGCAAGGGACACCTCCTGCTGTACTGAAAGGGCAGATTGACCCCTGAGCGCTGGTAGAGGACAAAGTGCCTCCTGGCAGGCGCAAGGGTCAGGTCTCGCAGCTATAAATAGACACCCCCGGCCCTCACAATCGCAGCACAAATATGAGCGGGTGGTTCCTCTAAGAACTAGCTTCTCGAAGATGTCTTTGCTGGTAGGCTAAGACATCTTCGGGAGGCTAGGCCTAGAGATACTCATCCTGAGGCGAGCTCGAACGCCTCCGGGAAGGATCCCGGATCTAGGACTCCGGGGAGACTCCCGGATGAAGGTGTACTCGGTTTTACCGGATAGGTAGTCCGGGTAGGTATTAACCGGAATATATGTCTCGGTATTGATCTTATGCAGAACAGGCTCACAGTGGCAAGCAAGGAGGTAGCCGGCGAGAGGGCTTCCGGTCGGCCGTCAACGGTCTATAGCAGGCTTTCCCGTCTGTTGCGGGGGGAAGTACCATTCCGCCTGACACGGAAGCATGGTCACCTCCCGCCTGACACGGAAGCATGGTCACCTCCCGCCTGACACGGGAGCGCGTCACCCGGTACGATCGTGGTACGACAAGACCTGACATGCCTAGCCCGGCAATCCGGAAAAGGCTATCCGGGATGGGCAAAGGCATGTCTTGTCTCTGACAGGGGGACAATGATGATGCAGGACGGCGCCTGCCGTCCTTAACGAGATGATGACGAAGGGGCTACGCCGGATAGCCCGGCGACTAGGTCGCACTAGCCGGTGACGGCATGCCGGCTAGGTCTGTCCGGTGGGGTCAAGCCGATTTAGGGTTTCCGGCCCTCCTGGCCGGAACTCTATAAAAGGCGCCATAACTGCTCCTGAGAGGGAGAGAGACCAACTTGAGAGCCAAAGCGATAGTCGCATTTACTCTTAGTGCAGTTACTCCTTCTCACCTTGAGTTCATCTAGTTCTTTGTACTCCTCCCTTTGAGAGATCTTGTAGCAAGTTGTAGCTCTTGTTCCACAAATATATAGAGAGGAAAGGCATGAGTAGGGGTGTTACCTCCTCACGAGGGCCCTGAACCTGGGTATATCGTGCGTGTGTTGTGTGTCTTCGAGCATTTGTTCTTGTTTGTTAGATCTTCATCTTCGTGCTTTGATCTTGTTTCTTGTTCCTGGGAGATCTCGGTTTTACCGGGATCCTCCCCCGTGTGAGCTCTTTAGCTCGCTATCCCTCCCCGGATCCACCAACGTCCATCGGCCCCACAAGTTAGCCATCGTATGGCATCTGCCGTGACACCACCACGACAGTTGGCGCCCACCATGGACGTCAGCAAGAAGCCGGAGGACTGGCTAACCGACTATGTAACTGCAGTAAGCATAGCCGGTGGAAACAGAAGATGGGCGGTACGTTATGTGTCGCAGATGTTGGAAGGACCAACCCGGATCTGGTTGAACAACCTGAGGACTGGCATCATAGACTACTGGTTGGATTTCGAGGAGGCATTCATCAGCAACTTCACCAGCACGTACAAAAGGCCCAACATGCCTCAGCAGCTCGCCATCTGTAGGCAAAGGAGCAACGAGACTGACCGGGAGTACCTCACCCGGTGGAGCAATATTCGCAACTCTTGCGAAGGAGTGGTGGAGGCGCAGGCCATCTACTGGTTTGCACACGGATGCCGGCATGGCTCAATGTTGTGGCAGAAGTTGCAGAGAAAGATGCCAACAACCTTGGCAGAGACCATGCGCATCGCCGATACCTATACGCTTGGAGATCCCATGCAACCCCTGGTGGATGTCGGTGACTCCAACAGGAGGAATGCGGGACCTCAGCGTTCAGGACCGAGCAGAAGCCATGATCGCCAGGAGTTCGGCCACAAAAGGAATCAGCCCGAGTACCACCATGCTGCACAGCACGTCGCAGCAGTGACCCGGGAACAGGAGGATGCCGACAACAGCCAGCGTCAAAAGACAAGTGGCCCGGCTTGGGGTCAGAGTCAGGAGGTGCAGAAGACTTGGGTGGAACAAAAGAAGCCCCTGGCGTATGAAGAGATGCTGAACAAGCCATGCTGCTACCATACTCTGGAGGCCAACAAGCCCGCAAACAACTCTACTCGGCAGTGCAGTTGGTATCAGCGCACGTTGCAGGAAGGCAGCTCGGGAGCTATTCGGCAGGGTGCTCCGGCATCTCGGCCCAATATCCTGAGACCCCCTCCTCCGACATCGGGGGCCAATGCTGTTCGACTTCCCCCTCCTCCGAGAGGACCCCCACCTCGGCTAGTGAATGTAGTGCATACCCGGAACGACAACGGTAACCAAGCCGGACACCAGCAGAGCAACTACCGGGAGGCTCATCAGAGCTATGTGGTCTTTGTGACCGAACCCACTGATCGAAAGAGTGTACGGCAGCGTGCGCTGGAGGTGAATGCTGTGATCCCGGCGGTGCCCAAGTTCTTGCACTGGTCCGAGATGGAGATCACGTGGAGCCGGAAGGATCACCCCCGTGTGATGCCTAAGCCGGGAGCATATGCCCTGGTAGTGGACCCAACTTTTGTCAGACCTAACCTCAACGTCCGCTTCAGCCGGGTTCTGATTGACAATGGCAGTGCCATTAATATCATGTACAAGGACACGATGCTGAAGCTGGGAGTGTCCATGAACACCCTATTACCTACCGAGACAACCTTCCACGGCATTGTGCCCGGAGTCTCGTGCTCGCCCATGGGAAAACTCTGGGTTGAGGTGCTATTCGGAACTCGGGAGAACTGCCGAACCGAGAGCTTGGAGTTCGAGGTCGTGGACCTCGAGAGCCCGTATCACGCACTGATTGGCAGGCCAGCCCTGGCCAAGTTCATGATTTCAACTCACATGGGCTACCTCAAGATGAAGATGCCGGGACCTAACGGTGTAATCACCATCTCGGGGGACCACAAGCGCTCCATGGAATGTGCCTCGGCGGGGTCGTGCTTGGCTGAGTCTCTGGTGATCGCGGAAGAGAAGAAGAGGATCCAACAGGTGGTGGCGATGGCCAAGACCTCCCAACTCGGAATGCCCGGGATGGTGAATCCGGAGCAGGGTGCGTCATTCCAGCCCCCCAAGGAGACCAAGAAGGTGTGTGTGGATCCCACCAACCAGGAGCGCCAAGTTATCATTGGCAGCAACCTGGACAGAAAATAGGAAGGCGAGCTCGTCGACTTCCTCCGTGAGAATCGGGATGCTTTTGCGTGGTCGAGTGACGACCTGCAAGGCGTCCCGAGGGAGTTGGCTGAGCACTCTCTATTTGTTAGACCGGATGCGAAGCTGGTGAAGCAACCGACTAGGCGCCTCTCGGATGAGAGAAGAGCTGCGGTCATGGAGCATTTGGCTATACTGCTGGCGGCTGGATTCATAATGGAGGTGCTGCACCCGGATTGGATATCGAATCCGGTCCTGGTGGAGAAGAAGAAGGATGATCCCCTCCTTCTTAAGGTGAGGCGCATGTGCATCGACTTCACCAACCTCAACAAAGCCTGTCCGAAGGACCCCTTTCCGCTGCCCCGAATAGATCAAGTGATAGACTCCACTGCCGGGAGTGAGCTTTTGACTTTTTTAGATGCTTATTCTGGTTTTCACCAGATACCCTTAAATCCGGATGATCAATTAAAAACTGCTTTCATTACCCCGTATGGGGCTTACTGCTATCGTGTCATGACTTTCGGGTTGAGGAATGCTGGTGCCACATACCAAAGATGCATGCAGAAATGTTTGCATGATCAAATAGGCCGGAATGCCGAGGTCTATGTCGATGACATAGTCATAAAGACAAAAGAAAAAGCCTCACTAATAGATGATCTGAGGGAAACATTTAAGAACCTAAGAAGATTCCGGATGAGGTTGAACCCGGATAAGTGCACATTTGGGGTTCCGGCGGGAAAATTTCTCGGTTTCCTCATCTCAAGCCGGGGAATCGAGGTCAACCCGGGTAAAATTCGTGCTATCGAGAGCATGAAGTTGCCTGTGCGCCTCAAGGATGTGCAGAAGTTTACCGGGTGTCTTGCATCCCTAAGTCGATTTGTGAGCCGACTTGGGGAGAAGGCCTTGCCTCTGTACCAGCTGATGAAGAAGAGCAAGACATTTGTTTGGACCCCGCAAGCTGACGCGGCGTTCAACGATTTGAAGAGAGTGCTCTCAACAGCACCTGTGTTGGCATCCCCGTTACCCAAGGAACCTATGCTGCTATACATTGCCGCAACCAACCGAGTAGTCAGTATGGCAATGGTGGTAGAAAGGGAAGAAGGGGGCAAGCTGATACAGAGGCCGGTGTATTACCTCAGTGAGGTGATCTCGGAATCGAAGCAGAACTACCCGCACTACCAGAAGATGGCATATGGGGTGTACATGGCAGTGACCAAGCTCAAGCACTACTTTCAGGAACACCCGATCACAGTGGTGTGCGAAGCTCCTCTGGCCGAGATCATCGGTTGCAAGGACGCTAGCGGCCGGGTAGCCAAATGGGCCATCCAGTTGTCTCCATACGCTCCGGCATATGAGAGACGAGATGCCATCAAGTCGCAGGCGCTGCCGGAATTTTTGGTAGACTGGGCCGAGATGCAGTATGAACCTCCGATGCCGGATTACAATTTCTGGAGGATGCATTTCGATGGCTCAAAGGCTAAGATCGGATTGGGTGCCGGAGTGGTCCTCACTTCCCCAAAACAAGATGTACTGAAGTATGTGCTGCAGATCCATTTTCGGGCATCTAACAATGTCGCGGAATATGAGGCCTTGGTTCATGGACTGAACGTCGCCAAGGAAATCGGCATCCGCCGGATAGAATGCTTTGGTGACTCGGACCTCGTAGTTCAACAGGTGTCGGGAAATTGGGATGCCCTTGATGCAAACATGGCCTTATACAGGTTTCATGTGCAGAAAGTTTCCGGATTTTTTGAAGGATGCGAGTTCAAACACATACCCAGAGGAGAAAACGAGGCAGCGGATGTCTTGTCTAAGCTAGGATCATCTCGGGATGCAATCCCACCCGGGATAGCTCTGGAGCATTTGAGGAAGCCATCTATTCAACCCTCACCCGAGTCGAATTCTATCTTCATCCCCAAGGAGCCTGGTTCAGATGCAATACCCATGGAAGTAGATATCGGGAGCATAACATCGAACCCGGGGACTGCGTCCCAGTGCTCAGAGAGGCAAAGAAAAATGATGATAGAGGTGATGTCGGCAGAGCCAATGGACATTGATGCCCCCATGTTCCCGGTCAGACCTGTCCCGGGATGGGCACAACCCATTATGGCTTACATCTTGGAGGGAACTCTCCCGGAGAATGAAGTGGAAGCCCGACAAATACTGCGAAGATCAAAAGCATACACTGTCATCAATCAAGAGCTGTACAAGAGAAGTGTCACTGAGGTACTCCAGAGGTGTGTAGAACCGGCAGAAGGGCAAGAGATGCTACTGGAAATACATCAGGGGGAATGTGGGCATCATGCATCATCCGGGGCCCTGGTGGCGAAAGTATTCCGGCATGGGTTCTACGGGCCCACTGCATTGCAGCAGGTAGAAGATATTGTCCGGAAGTGTGGAGGATGCCAGAGATTTGCAGACCGGATACACATGCCGGCGTCAGCACTGAAAACAATCCCCATCACTTGGCCATTCGCAGTATGGTGTTTGGACATGGTCGGGCAATTCAAGCCGGCAAGAGGCAATATGACACACATACTGGTTATGGTGGACAAGTTCACTAAGTGGATAGAGGTCAAGCCAATCCGGAAGTGCGATGGACACACCGCTGTGCAATTCCTGAAAGACATCATCTTGAGATACGGATACCCACACAGCATTATCACAGATAATGGAACCAACTTTGCTGTGGGGGAATTCGCTCGATTTTGTGCTGAGAAGGGAATCCGGCTGGATGTAGCATCAGTTGCACACCCGGAAGCAAATGGGCAAGTCGAAAGGGCAAACGCCTTGGTCTTGGCCGGCATCAAAGCTCGTTTGATCGAGCCACTATTGATAACTCCGGGATGCTGGATAGAGGAGTTACCGACAGTACTATGGGGTCTCCGGACTACACCGAATAGATCTACCGGATACACGCCATTCTTCATGGTATACGGTGCTGAGGCAGTACTCCCAACCGACATACAGTATGATTCTCCGAGAGTGACAATGTTCACCGAGACCAAGGCAAAGGAGGCCCGGGAAGATGATGTCGATTTACTCGAAGAGGCAAGAGAGTTGGCACTATATCGGTCTGCAATTTATCAACAGAATCTCCGTCGCTATCATAGCCGGAAAGTACACCCAAGGGTGTTCCGAGAAGGGGATCTGGTGCTGAGGCTCATCCAACGCACGGCCGGAATGCATAAATTGTCACCTCCATGGGAGGGACCTTTTGTGATAAGCAGAGCATTGCACAATGATTCTTATTACCTTGTAGATGCACAGGAGGCTAGGAAAGGTGTAATGGACAAATCCGGTGAGGAAACCAAGCGTCCATGGAATGTAGCCCTACTTCGACCCTTTTACACTTAAAGGGCTCAGTGTATGTGTATCTCAATTTTCATTATTTATGGAAGTAAGGCACCCCAGTAGGAACCCGGGGACTACCTGGTTCTGTGCTCTTTTTTACTTCTGTTTCGTCAAGTTTATTTTTTTTGTACCGGCATCCCGGGAAGGAACCCGGGGACTGCCGGATAGCTATCTTTTATATTGTGTGCATGCCGGGAAAGTTCCGAGTCCGATTCTCAAAGTCAGAGTAATGTATGTCATGTGAAATCATCTTGTGACTCGACTGACGAACGCCGAAATGGTAGTCAAGAGCAAAGAGAGGGAAGGTGAGAAACACGAAAATGGTCTTGGGGACTTGGAGCAGGAACTTATCCGGCATGCTTGTTTTTTACTAACTTAGTTGTTTTTTATGTCGGGAATTCGGTTGAACGGAACTCGAATTGTTCTAAGTAATGTATGCCGTATGTGGAGTTTTGTGACTCGACTGTCGAACGCCGAAATGGTAGACAAGAGCAGAAATTACCTAAGTACGGTAAACATGAAAGGCAAGTCGGGAACTCAAAACAGAATAAATTGACATAGATTACTCGGGTAAATAGTTCAATACGAAACAAAAGTGGTGTAAGTATATATTACATATGGCACCCGGCATCCCGGGGATTTGACGAATTTACTCTTAAGTTTTTCAAGCGCTAGGGGAAGTCGGCTTCTCGACGGAGACCTCGGGAGCAGCAGCCTCGGGAGCAGCAGCAGCAGAACCAGCAGGAGCGGCAGCGGGAGCGACTTCGGCTTCAGCTCCGGCAGCACTACTCGGGGCGTCGGGACGCACCTCGGTCTCGGTGGCCTCCGGTCTCGGCGAAATCATTGCGTCCCGGGGAACCTCGCTCTCGGGCGCGGCACCGGAAGTAGCATCATCTTCTTCCGGGGCCTCGTCTTCTGCGTCGCCGGTCGCGTCAGTTTCTTCGTCATCCTCGTAATCGGATTCCGAGTCGGAAGGAAGGACGCTGACGGTGAAGGCGCAGATGCTTGCCCACGTAGCGATGCGGTGCGCCACCTCCTGTTGCTGCTGGATCTTGGCCGGGTCACTAACCCACGCCGAGGTCGTCCGCAGCCGCTGGATCGCCCCCAGATCGAGACCTTCGTACCAGCTGAGTACTTGGGTCAAGACCTGGTCGGCGCCAGCCCGCGCACCGGAACGCTTCCAGCGTGGATGCGCCTCCTGGCACCCCGAAGTGCGCTCGCGAGCTCGGGAATCGAGAGCGTCCCGCCAATGCTTGGCCACAGTGCGCCGTGGACGTGGACCGCAGCGCTGAGAAGTTCAGTCCCGATAGACCGAAGAGGTACTATCCGGGCCTTCAGGGCGGTGAGGTGATCCTCGATGTCCCAGGCATCCGAAATGGGACCCTTCCCGGCGCGCTTCTCTCGGGCGGCAGCAACGGCTTTAACAGCAGCCTCCCGGGAGTGCTCGAATTCCCCTTTAAAAATAAGAACTGTCAAACAACTGAGTCATAAGAAAGGCAACAGCGAAGAAAGGAAGCAGCAAGAGAAGAGGGATGTTGGTCAACTTACTGTTCAGGTCCCGGTTCAATACAGTAAGCTCGGAGAGTCAAGTATCGGACCGTGACCGAAGAAGAGCAAGCTCGGTCTCAGAAGTATGTGCACGCTCCTCGGACTGGTCCAAGGTTTCTTTCTGCTTCTTGGTCACCTCGATGAAGCACGTCTTCATCTCGGTCGTAGCAGCCTTGACCTTTTCAAGCTCGCCGTTGAGCCGCGCGATCTCGGATTGCGCGGTGGCGAGAGCGGTCTTCTGATCCACCGAGACCTTGCGCGCCGCATCTCGCTCCTCCCGGAGGCGCTCCTCGGATTTCTTGGACTGCCCAAGGTCAGCAAGAACCTGGTTGAAGATGTTGCGGCGTTTCTGGCTGCACTCCTGAAATCAAGACAAAGGAGTTAGTCTGGAAAAGATGTAAGGAACCCGGTTGGGAGGATCTCAGGGACTCGGTGTCCGAGTCCTGCAATTTTCTCTAAGATTGGAGCCTAGTGATCTGCTATTCGGTGGAATCTAGAGCACTAAGCACCAATCTCGGGGACTAGTGGTGATGGAGCAAATTT
Organism: Poa annua; assembly: GCA_026929855.1. NCBI lineage: Eukaryota > Viridiplantae > Streptophyta > Magnoliopsida > Poales > Poaceae > Poa > Poa annua. Next base: position 103,711,052 of record CM049426.1, read on the forward strand.
TGAAGCAACCTATCCGGTTGGGAGGATCTCGGGGACTCGGTGTCCGAGTCCTGAATTTTTCTCTAAATTGGAACCTAGTGATCTGCTATTCAGTGGAATCTAGAGCACTACGCACCAATCTCGGGGACTAGTGGTGGTGGAAGGAACAAGTATTGTTTGATAAAAGAAATAGAACAAGCTTACCTCGGTCACCCGAGTAACATCCAGTGCGGCCACTTGGAGAGCGTGCAGAGCTTGGGCGTTGCGGCTTGGGCCTGCGGCGTGCAAGTCTCCCGCGGTCTCGGAGGCATCGGCGGCAAGCCAGGCATGGTTGTATTCGTCAACAACCCGTATGCCGGAGCCGCCGGGCGCGCGGGAAGCAGCAACGTCCCGGGATCCTGAAGGTACAAAGGAACTGACGGTTGCTCGCAACATCCGCAAGGCAGCAGTAGGGATCTCGGCGGGAGGCGGTGGTAGCGATGAAAACGTACCCGTGCGCAGCGCCAAGTCACGGGCCGAAGATGTCGGGGCAGCTGCAGGCGGGGCAGAAGGTATCTTCTGCCCAGCTATCTTGCCGCGAGACTTGGGAGGTTGATCGGCTGGCCTGGAGGAGGCTGTGGGCTGTTTCTCCGAGATGGTCTTGGTCGCGACTGGCCGAGAGGGGCCGCTTGCCGCGGGTTGCCGGCGAGGGCTAAGGATCTCTGCCTCAAGCCCGGGCACCCGGCGCGGACTCTCCGGAAGAAGAATTTCTCCCGAGGTGGTCGTGGCCTGCACCGGGATCTCGTCGGTCACCGGAGGTGCATCCGGGGTCACAACGCTAGCCGGTGCGGCACCGGAGGCGGCAGGCTCACTTCCTCGAGTAGAAGGGCGAGGAGGTGACGGAGAAGCCCGAGCCGGGCTGGGAGTCCGAGTCCCGGGAGGAGGAGGAACAGCAGGTGACGGGAGCTCGAGCGCATCCCTGAAAGGAAATGTCTTAGTAATAGTTGTGGAGAAAACAAAGTCAGATAACATAAGGCAAGGAAAACGTACCCGGAATCCACTGTGGGAGGACCCCTTTGCCGACGCTGAGCAGGCTTCTCGGTTGTTTGCTTACTCGGCTTGCTCCTCTTGGGGGGGTTGCCGGGGTTATCGGCTCCCTCGGTGTCGGAAGCCGCGCGCTTCCGACTCTCGGCACGTTTGGTCCCGGTTGTCGGTTTCGGAACCACTGCTGAGGCCCAATTCAGAGGGAGAGCGTCAATAACATCGAGAATCTGGCAGTCAATCTCATCCTCCTCATCCGGAGAGCGTCAAGGATTACCCGGGGCAGCAGCCTTGACGAAAGGGATGGCGAGATGGTCCTCGCCGTCGGGGTCCTCCCTCGGCATCTCGTACGGTTTGGGGAAGTTCGGCACGAAGTTCCCGTTGGCGTGAACATCGTCTTCTTCAATTTGACGCTCAAACAACTGCGCAAACAAATTAGGCCGTGTCGGTGTCCAGGTGAACGCATGTACGAAGGTGAATGCACGAAAGACTGATATAAGCACCTGGTCGCATGGTTTGTTCCGGGATCCCCCAATGACCCCCCAAGAGTAGTCATCCGTCATCTCTGTCCGGGCAATAGCTCGAACGCGACGGACGACCCCTGCGTGACTTAGCCCAAAGATGCTGGTCCGGGTGGGGTCTAGGTTCCCGGCCATGTGGCACATCTTGTGCACTCGGTTTTGAAGGGGGAAGACGCGGCGAATGATGAAGCAGCGTAGGAGATCATCGCCGGTCATCTTCTCCTTTAGCACGTTCAGAACGTCGTGCATGCAATTAACCTCGTCGTTATCCGGAAGCTTCTTCCAAAGACGGAATTCGCGCGGAGGGCCAATAACGAACTCCGACAGATTGATGAAGTCCGGATTCGAGGATCCCGGACCATCTCCCGAAGGCTCCCGATTCTTCACATAGAAGAAGCTGCGCTGCCACTTCCGGCAGGACTCTAGTCCCTTGACTATGGGGAATCCGGAGTCCGCGCGAGGGATGATGGTGGCCGCTCCGCAATCGACTAATTCTTTTATCTTCTTATCCGGATTGGGGATGGCTTGGCGGCGGAGAATGAAGTACTTGGCCCAGAGATCCAAAAATGGCCAGATGCCGAGGTATGCCTCCGCGTATGTGGTGAAGACCGAGAGCATCATAATGGCGTTGGCGGGAAGATGGTGAGGTTGGAGGTCGTAGAGGTCGAGGAAGTCGCGGAAGAAGGGGCTAACCGGAAGCCCAAACCCACGCTCGAAGTGCGCGAGGAATACCACGTATTCCCCGGGTTGGGGTTCCGGTGCAACCTCTCCCTCCGGGAGACGGCTCTCGACTTCCGGAGGAATCCGGTGAGTCCGATACAGCCAGTCCAGATCTGACTGCTTGGTCTCGGACCCATCCCAGCACCCCCGGGTACGTTCTTCGCCCATGTCGAAGAAGTGTGCGAACGTATCCGAGCTACTCTGCAGATGCAGCGGAGGTTAGTCGGAGTTAGTCTACCGGAAACTAGGATGCCGGAGCACAAACTGCTAAACACTACCGGATTCCTGGGAAGCAAGATCTACCGTGTGCTAAATAATCAAAACAAAAGGGAGAAAAAAGGGGCAGGCTAAACTCTAACGAAGCAGTGCGAGTGAATGATCTACGCCCTACCGCGACGATACATCACCGCCGTGTGCCTCGTGCGCGCCGCTCAGGTTGTGCTCACCGGCGGCGGCTCAACCGCACTTGTGTTACGGCACGGCCGGAGTCGGACGGTGGCGTTACCGAAGAAAAACATCGGAGCGGAGAAGAGGAACTAACCGGTGAAGGAGGAGATCGGTGACGAGCGAGACGGACGGCAACGTTCGAGCTCCGGCGCGCGGCGAGGGCGACGGCGTTCGGTGACAGGCGCAGCGGCGGCGATGTGCTCGAGACAACGGTGGAGAAGCAAGAAAGAAGAAGAAGGGGAGGAGACCGTTCCGGTCCCCTATTTATGGGGGGGATTCCGGAGCGGTTTCCGATTTTCCCGCCCACGATCTCCACGATCGTGGGTGGGATCTGGTTTGTGCAGCAAGCCACGTGGCGCTACCCGGAGCATCCGATCCGGCCACACCGAGGGCCACACGGCCGCAACGGTTGGATTCCGGATCGGCTGCGGATCCCGGCGCGGGAACCCAAGCGACGGCGTGCTCGCGCAGAAGCACTCGAGTGCGTTTCTTCTCAGACGGGACGTCGGGTGGGCCCTGGCTCACAGTCTCGAATTCGTCAGGAGGCCAACGGTCGAGATTCACTGAAGATGTGTTATCCGGTTGCAGGCTTCGCCTCCCGGTAAACATAGTCTCGGTAAGAAGATCTCGGAAGAACCAACTTCGGCAGAAAGGGAAAAGCTGTCGGCGTGTGTTCTCAGAAGATAGTTGTTTAAAGCTGATCCCGCACATCATCCGAGATCGCTGTGCAGCACCAGCTTCGGGGACTAGTGTCGGGGGGCTGCCCCCCGGGTAGGGGCAGATCCCGGTATAACTCAGCAAGGTGTCAACAGTACCCGACTTTTGGCGAGAGCAAGGGACACCTCCTGCTGTACTGAAAGGGCAGATTGACCCCTGAGCGCTGGTAGAGGACAAAGTGCCTCCTGGCAGGCGCAAGGGTCAGGTCTCGCAGCTATAAATAGACACCCCCGGCCCTCACAATCGCAGTACAAATATGAGCGGGTGGTTCCTCTAAGAACTAGCTTCTCGAAGATGTCTTTGCTGGTAGGTTAAGACATCTTCGGGAGGCTAGGCCTAGAGATACTCATCCTGAGGCGAGCTCGAACGCCTCCGGGAAGGATCCCGGATCTAGGACTCCGGGGAGACTCCCGGATGAAGGTGTACTCGGTTTTACCGGATAGGTAGTCCGGGTAGGTATTAACCGGAATATATGTCTCGGTATTGATCTTATGCAGAACAGGCTCACAGTGGCAAGCAAGGAGGTAGCCGGCGAGAGGGCTTCCGGTCGGCCGTCAACGGTCTATAGCAGGCTTTCCCATCTGTTGCGGGGGGAAGTACCATTCCGCCTGACACGAAAGCATGGTCACCTCCCGCCTGACACGGAAGCATGGTCACCTCCCGCCTGACACGGGAGCGCGTCACCCGGTACGATCGTGGTACGACAAGACCTGACATGCCTAGCCCGGCAATCCGGAAAAGGCTATCCGGGATGGGCAAAGGCATGTCTTGTCTCTGACAGGGGGACAATGATGATGCAGGACGGCGCCTGCCGTCCTTAACGAGATGATGACGAAGGGGCTACGCCGGATAGCCCGGCGACTAGGTCGCACTAGCCGGTGACGGCATGCCGGCTAGGTCTGTCCGGTGGGGTCAAGCCGATTTAGGGTTTCCGGCCCTCCTGGCCGGAACTCTATAAAAGGCGCCATAACTGCTCCTGAGAGGGAGAGAGACCAACTTGAGAGCCAAAGCGATAGTCGCATTTACTCTTAGTGCAGTTACTCCTTCTCACCTTGAGTTCATCTAGTTCTTTGTACTTCTCCCTTTGAGAGATCTTGTAGCAAGTTGTAGCTCTTGTTCCACAAATATATAGAGAGGAAAGGCAGGAGTAGGGGTGTTACCTCCTCACGAGGGCCCTGAACCTGGGTATATCGTGCGTGTGTTGTGTGCCTTCGAGCATTTGTTCTTGTTTGTTAGATCTTCATCTTCGTGCTTTGATCTTGTTTCTTGTTCCTGAGAGATCTCGGTTTTACCGGGATCCTCCCCCGTGTGAGCTCTTTAGCTCGCTATCCCTCCCCGGATCCACCAACGTCCATCGGCCCCACAAGTTAGCCATCCTATGGCATCTGCCGTGACACCACCACGACACTTCCGGTCTTTCTTCCAGGCAAAGTTCCGGTTTCTCCAGGGGATGGAGAATTCCAGACTTTGTCACTGGAGGAAATACTGGAGTTTCCTGAGCACCGGAAGTTCCGGTCTGAGACCCGGAATTTCCGTACTTAAGGAAAACCAAACCAAATTATCTGGAAAATAAAAATAAAATAAAATAAAGGACATGAGCGATGGAATAGCAGGGTTCAAGGGGGAAGGCTTAGGTGATAAATCCAAACTGATGATGGTACTTCACACTCAAGTTGCAAAAAGCAATAAGTTGTCAAGAAGACCAACTTGAGTGTGTTTTCCATAGTACCAAGAAGATGCAAATGAGAAATCAGCGAAAGTCAATAAAACCAACTCGTCCTAGAAAAATAGGAAGAGGTTGGTGGCCGAGGCCACCATGTTGGAGTGTCGGGCATGTCACCGCGAAGATATATCTTGGGTACAAACCACTACTCGTCGTTTTAGCTCAAGATAGTCATAAGAATGAATATAGAGATAAAAGAACACTTGTTATTGGCATAATGGGGGAGGGATGGTCCAATGTATTAGGACCGCACTCCCCCTATTTCCATGCCTACATCTTAACAAGATAAGATGCAATTACGCCCTAGGTGAGTGTGCAAGCGATCATGCTAAGGACCTCGAATCAATGATATTCAGCTCATTCCTCAAAAAGAAAAACCTTCCTTCCTCAAGGGGCTTTGTGAAGATATCCGCCAATTGATCCCTTGTGCCCACATATGATAAGTCAATGTCTCCTCGGGCCACATGATCTCTTATGAAATGATGGCGGATCTCAATATGCTTGGTTCTTGAATGTTGCACCGGGTTGTAAGCAATCTTGATGGCACTTTCGTTGTCACATAGAAGAGGCACTTTGTCGCAATCGACTCCGTACTCCTTTAAAGTTTGCCTCATCCATAGCAACTGAGTGCAACAACTTGCAGCGGCAACATACTCGGCTTCGGCGGTGGAGAGAGATATACAATTTTGCTCCTTAGAAGACCAATTTACCAAGGACCTCCCAATAAATTGACAAGCGCCGGAGGTTGAATTCCTATCATCATGATCTCCCGCCCAATCAGAATCCGTGTACCCACATAATGAGAAATTTGCATCCTTGGGGTACCACAATCCATAGGTTGGGGTATAAGCCAAATATCTAAAGATCCTCTTGACCGCCACATCATGGCTTTCTTTAGGAGCCGCTTGATATCTTGCACACACTCCTACGGCTAGCACTATATCCGGTCTAGATGCACAAAGGTAGAGGAGAGATCCAACCATGGAGCGGTATACCTTTTGATCCACATCCTTACCCTTCGGATTGAGCTCAAGGTGGCATTTGGTTTGCATTGGGGTAGAGGCACCCTTGAGATCAAGCAACTCGTACATCTTGAGCATGTCTTGAATGTACTTTGCTTGGTTGATAAACGTTCCTTCCCTCAATTGTTTGATCTCAAATCCGAGGAAGAACTTCATCTCGCCCATCATAGACATCTCAAACCTGTCAGTCATAAGCTTAGAGAATTCTTCGTTAAATGCTTTGTTAGTCGATCCAAATATAATGTCATCCACATATAATTGACAAATGAAAAGCTCTCCATTAACTTTCTTAGTGAAAAGTGTGGGGTCGATTTCCCCAACTTGGAATCCACGGTCTACAAGTAGTTCTCTAAGGTGCTCGTACCACGCTCGTGGGGCTTGTTTAAGGCCATAGAGTGCCTTATCCAACTTGTAGATATGGTTCGGATACTTGAGGTCCTCGAACCCCGGTGGTTGCTTAACATAAACAAGTTCATTTAGTGGACCATTTAGAAAAGCGGATTTAACATCCATTTGTTGCAACTTAAAGTTATGATGAGAGGCATAGGCAAGAAGAATACGGATTGACTCAAGTCGAGCCACGGACGCGTAGGTTTCTCCAAAGTCAATGCCTTCAATTTGGGAGTAACCTTGAGCCACCAATCTTGCCTTGTTCCTCACCACCATGCCATGTTCATCTTGCTTGTTCTTGAAAATCCACTTGGTGCCGATAACATTGCGGCAATCTTTGGGTCTTTCCACCAACTTCCACACCTTGTTGCGCTCGAAGTTGTTGAGCTCTTCATGCATAGCATCAAGCCAATCTTTATCTTCAAGATCTTCAAAGACCTTCTTGGGTTCCACCATGGAGATGTGAGCTTGATGTTCACTAAAGCTTGCAAGTTGTCTTCGGGTAGAGACCTTGCTTCTCACATCACCAAGCACCTTGTCAAGAGATAGAGCTCTTAATTCTTGTGAGGTGCCAACCCTATTCAAGCGGCGGATCTCGATTTCCCTCCGAGTGGTGGGAGGTATCGCTTGATCATCTCGATCATTCATGTCTCCGCCTTGACAGAATTGATGGCCTTGATCAACGAAAGGTGAAACTGATGAGGGAGGAGGTTGATCTTGGCCTTGGGGAGTACTGCTCCTTGGAAAATCCTTGGTACCGGAAGTTCCGGTCTGAGGGACCGGAAGTTCCGGTCTTGGCACCGGAAGTTCCGGATCGGAGATCGGAAGTTCCGGACATGGGACTGGAAGTTCCGGACCAGACACCGGAAGTTCACGTCCATTGACCGAAAGTTCCGGGCCAAAGGCCGGAAGTTCCGGTGTACCAGAAATTTCAGGGGCAGAAGCAGTTTCTTGTGCTTCTTCTCGTTGAGACAAGTTGGGCACGACGTTGTTGTCGAGTGTTTCTTGTGGGGTAGAACCTTGTTGAGCAACCTCATAGTAGAGTTCAACGGGGCGGTGGACTCCCAACCCTATTCTTCCGATAGCATCTTGAGATTGATCATCACCTACAACGGAAACACCACTTTGCTCCTCAAGGGAGCCGTCATTCTCCTCGAACAACACACTACAAGTTTCTATGATTATGCGCGAGGCCTTATCATAGACTCTATAAGTGTGGGATTCGGACCTGTAGCCCACAAAAGTCCCTTCAAGAGACTTAGATTCAAACTTGCCTAAACGAACACCTTTGATGAGATAAAAACACTTACAACCAAAGACTCGGAAGTAGGAGATATTGGGCTTGTTCCCGGTGAGCACTTCATAGGGGGTCTTCATGAGTCCTTTGCGGAAGAAGAGTCGGTTGGATGAATGGCAAGCGGTGTTGACGGCTTCGGCCCAAAAGTTGTGAGGGGACTTGAACTCGGCCATCATCGACCTTGCCATCTCAATAAGAGTGTGATTCTTCCTTTCGGCTACACCATTTTGTTGGGGAGTATAAGCAGCGGAATATTGATGACGAATCCCTTCTTCACTAAGGAACTCGTTTAAGGTGTAGTTCTTGAACTCGGACCCGTTGTCACTTCTTATCACCAAGATAGGGACATTGTGTTGACGTTGAGCCTCATTGGAGAAGTCGATGATAGTTTGTTGAGTCTCCATCTTCGTCATGAAGAAGAAAACCCATGTGTATCTTGAATAGTCATCAACAATCACCAAGCAATATTTCTTGCCACCAAGACTAGCTTCCGGAATGGGACCAAAGAGATCAACATGGAGAAGCTCCAAAACCCTCTTTGAAGAGATGATGGTCTTGCTTGGATGGTAGATGTCATGCATTTTTCCTTCAACACACGCCCTACACATTCGATCCTTCGAGAAAGAAACATGGTCTTTTAGTCCTAGGATATGGCCACCCTTGTGGAAACTTTTCAAAGTCCTCATGTTGACATGGGCTAGTCGGCGATGCCATAGCCAACCCAAGTCCGCCTTTGCGAATAGGCACATTGTATGGGAAGTGGTGACTCCGGAGAAGTCAACCACATAGAGCCCATTCTGAATGTACCCAACGAAAGACACATTGAGAGACTTGCTCCGCAAGAGAATGACCATTTCCTTTTCGAAGACAACGGTATAACCCAAACAAGTTAAGGAATGGACCGAGATTAAGTTGAAACCTAGGGACTCGACAAGCAAGACATTCACAAGTGTGATGTCCGGTGCCACTACCACCTTGCCGAGCCCTATTACCTTAGACTTTGAATTGTCACCATATGTAACGGTCATTTGATCATCATTGGGCTTCAATTCCGTTACAATCTCCTTGCTTCCGGTTATATGACTAGTGCACCCACTATCAATTATCCATTTCGATCCTCCGGAAGCAAGGCCCTACACACAATTAATTCTTTGGTTTAGGTACCCATTTTGCAATGGGTGCCTTTTGGTTAGCAACAAGGGTCTTTGGAACCCAAATAGCATATTCAATATAACCATCAAAAGGACCAATGTATCTAGCATAGACATCCCCATAATAATAAACATATAAAGCATAGTTGGGGTTAGATATGCCCGCAAAGTCATCATGAGTGGGAATGCCCCTTGTGGCATTTCCACTCGCAATGTCATCTTTCTTGGCTTGTACGGGCTTGATCTTCTTCTTGATCTTCTTATTCTCCTTAGCAACATATCCTAAACCTTCCTTACCCTTGTGGGGCACTCGCTCATGAAGAGGAGTAGTGAGCTTCCCTTTGCCTTTATCAAGGGAGGTCTTGGGCTCGGTTGCCATGGAGGGAACAAACAAGATCCTAGCTTTATCCTTGACAACATTTGCATTAGTATTCAAAGGAGTAGAAGTACTAGGTTTCGCAAGAATAGATATCCGAGTTTGGAATTGATCACGAGACTTGAGGAGACGTTCGTGATCACTTGTCAATACCTTGTGAGTATTTTCAAGTGACTCGAAGTCTTCACAAAGTCTAGCATGAGCAACTACAAGCTCGGACTTTCCATTTTGCACAATTTTACATTTAACAAAGTAGAGATCACGATCCTTAGTGATCTTAGCAAGTTGCTCCTTGAGGAGAGCATGAGCTTCTTGTTCCTCTTCGAGAGAGGATTGGAGGGACACCTTAGCGTGTGCATCATCTCTCTCAATCTCACCTTTTAAATCAAGCTCATCCTCAAGCTCACCTATACGACTCATAATTGAGCCAAAGTGTTTCTTTCCTTCTCCTTGCAAGTTATTCATGAATTTATCAAAAGCAATAATTTCTTCCTTGACTTCTAGGCTCATTCCATCATCAATGTCATGGGATATGGAGGTGGGGGACAATTTTACCTCGGATGTCTTTCCCATGAGACATCTTGGATTCTTGATGATGGGGCTCTCGTTTGGGGAGGAGAAGAGTGATGGAGGAGTGGAAGAAATGGCTAGTGCGGCCACTTGCGTTGGAGTATCCTCCTTGTCACTATCTTCATCATCGGTGGGATATTGCTCTTGAGTTACCAAGACAATCTTGTGGTTCTTCTTGAAGAAGGGATTCTTCATGGGCATGGGCCCCTTGCCCTTCGTCTTGGCCACGAGCCTCCCACCATGATCCTCTCTTCTCTCCCATGGGCAATCTTCAACAAAGCGGCTTTTGTCATCACAGTTATAGCAAAGCCTCACCTTGTTGAATGGCTTTCCTCCATTGGATGGAAACTTCTTGTCAATCCTCGCTTTGGCCCTTCCGGGATTCTTCCAAAACGTTCTTGCCGCAAGACCCATATGTTGAGTAAGAGTACTTGAGAGGGTCTCACTAGATAGCTCGACTTGATCATCATACTCCTCTTCATCCTCTTCTTCAACGGTGGCCTTCAAGGCAATTGAGGCATGCTTGTGCATCCCTATGGCTCTAGCTCTTGCGTCTTGTGCAATCTTGGAGGCCACCTTGTATGCGGTCATCTCTTGCATGACTTCATTGGATGTCATCTTTGCGAAGTCATGTCTCCCTTGGAGTGTCTTCAAATCCGTTTCCTCAAAGGGAAAGAGAGCGGTCACAAACTTCCTCTTGATCCAAGCATCATCAATGTAGACCGCCCCGAGGTTCTTGAAGGAGTTGGCAACCAACACCAACATCCGGTACATGTCCTCGTGGCTTTCTCCATCCAACTTGTAGAACCCTTCCACCTCATTGCATAAGGCATCATACCGGTTCTTCTTCATGCTCTCATTCCCGACGAAGATGTCGGAAAGAGCATTCCAAACTTCTTTGGCGGTGGAGAATTGTTGGATGAGCGCCATGTCCTTCTCTCCAACGGCCATTTGGAGTTGATAAAGAGCGGTGGCGTTGAGTTGGCTATCAACCACCTCTCTTCTTGTCAAGTTGGTTGGATCATGGGGCTTGTATCCTTCTTCAATGATGCGCCATAGCTCAATGGAGGCACTTCATAGATGAGACTTCATTTGAAATTGCCATTGAGAGAAATGAGTAGGTTTAAGCTTAGGAGGATCACTTCTAAAGTTTACATGAGGGTGAGGGATAGGAGGGTTAGGAGAGTAATTATGGTTGACATTATGAAATTCCTCTCCTTTGAGGGTGTTAGAGGAGCTAGGTGATTCATCCTTTTCCGCCTTCCCGGGGGGAACACTTGAAGTAACATCTTTGGACCCATCCGAAGATGACTCCTTAGAGTTCTCAACAAGCTCCTTGGGAGGAGGAGAGGGAGAAGTAGCCTCGGGCTCCTTAGACTTCAAGAGTGCCATGAGCATCTCGTTCATCTTGAGGAGTTGGGCCTCCAAGGACGATCTCATATCAATAAGATCGGCCATGGTTGCCCTTTGGCTAACGCCTCCTTCTCCGCCTCTAATTTCTCACGGGCGGCCCTCTCGGTATCGGATTCCGTCATCGTTGCACTTAGGCGGTTAAGCCCTTAAAAGTGAACATGGCTCTGATACCAATTGAACGGGAATCCGGCACCTAGAGGGGGGGGGGGGTGAATAGGTGCTATTTCAAATTTTAGGTCTTTTCAAATTTAGGCTCAACACAAAGGTAAATCCTCTAGATATGCAACTACGGTGAGTTTACCTAAATGACAATCTAAGCAAAAACAAGATAACCAGGCTAACAAGACGAGTAAGTAAGGGAGCAAAGATAAGGGGAACCAAGCGAAGCACGCAGAGACGAAGATGTAATCCCGAGTTCCACCCAAGGGTGTACGTCTCGTTTGGAGAGGTGTGCGCTACCACAACAGGTTAGCCGCAACGCCACAAAGGCTCACCTTCTTCTCCGATGAACTCAACCACAAAGGTTGCGAGTCCACCTTCCACTATTGATCCCCTTTTAGGGCGGAGATCGAATCCCTTACAAACGCTTGAGGCACACACCCACAACTTAATTGGGGGCTCTCAAGAAGACCACAAAAGGTCAAGACCACAACAGGTCAAGCTTACACCAAGTACCAACAATGGTGAGACCTAGGTTTTCCTTGAGGAAACCCTAGACTCGAAATCCCCAAGTGAATGGGGAAAGATTACAAATCGCTTCGGTGAAGTAGTAGATCAGTGCCTTCTCCTTCACTCCTCCAAAGATCAACGGATTTGGGTGGAGGAGTTGGGAGATCTTGAAGATTTGAGCTTCAGCAATTTATGATGAGAGAGAGTGTGAAAAGCTGAAATGGCTGGAGGTACGTGGAGGGGTATTTATACCCCCCCTCCACCAACTAGCCGTTTTACACTACGCAGGCCGGAACTTCCGGTCACCCCGGAAAGTTCCGGCCAAAGTTCCGGAGGAACTTCCGGCCTGGCCAGGGCGCAGACAGTTCCAAACTTGGAGAAAAACCAGCATGTTCAGCACCGGAACTTCCGGTGGTTTGGCCGGAACTTCCGGTCGCCCGGAAAGATCCGGCCAAAGTTACGGCTTTGCCCGAGCGCGAGCAATTCCTGACTTAGCCGATTTTCTCGTTTGTCTGGAACGGAACTTCCGAACGAGGGCCGGAACTTCCGGTCGCCCGGAAAGTTCCGGCCAAACTTCCGGTGAAAGTTCCACCTATGCCAGGGGCTAAATCCTAAAAGGACTTAGCCGTTTTCTGGCCAGATGGAAATGTCCGGTGCGGTGCCCGGAACTTCCGGCCGTTCGGCCGGAACTTCCGGTCACAGCACCGGAACTTCCGGCCTGACAAAACAGGAAAAACTGCCAACCAGTTCTCTCATTCAACCCTGATGATCTTCATCCTTTTTGTTCTTCAAGGTTATGTAGTATCTGAAATACACAGGCACACCGTTAAACATCCTTTTCGTGTTGTCATTCCTAACCAAAACTCAGGAGACAGAAAATGCTCTTTCAGGCGGCTTGCTCTGGTCGCAGACGTGGTCCTCAATTTGCTGCGGAAAAGAAGTGAGCGAAGACGTCACAAGAAGGCGCACGGCTACGGGGAACCGAGAGAGATACTAGGGATGACCTGAGGAGCTCGGGACTCACCGGAATTCAAGAATTTGGCCGGCGGAAGTGGTGGCACGGTGGTGGAAATATGCGGCAGCCTGGTGGCTCCCGTGCTGCGGTTTCTAGTGCAAATTGAAGAGGAGTGCGGGGGCTATTTGAAGGCATATACGAGGGAAGGAATCGCGACTTTAATTGCCTGGAATAAATAGGAGAGATCGCCGGTCAGAAATTGCCATGGACGGGCACGTGATTTGGGGAAGAAGATGGTGATGACAGGTGGGGTCCGCATGTCAGGGACTTTTCTTTTTCCTTTTTCCGATTTTCTATTTTCTTAATAACTTTTGATTTAATATTCCAAATGAAGTCAAATAAATTTCTAAAAATCTATAAAATTAATATCTTTGAGTTAAACCAGTTGTGGCATGTTTTGAATAAATTTCAAAAATTAATAATTTTGAAATATTTGATTAAATACAAATTTGACACTTTATGTTAAAATTAAAACTACGGTTTAATAAATTTTATTTTAGCTAAAATAAATTCTATGGAATACCCACATTCAAGTATATTTGAAGTCAAGTTATTTAGACTCATATTAGAAAATTAAATAAATTTTAGCTTTAATATATTATTAAATGTCATAATAAAATTATTTGTAATGAAGAGAGAAAATGTAATGCAATCATTTTTAATTCAATTTATTTTGTGCACCATTAAGTTTTATATTAAGATAAATCAATTGAAACTTCATAACAACTTTGGAAAAATATTTTAGTTTAATTCATTTCTTATTTAGAATATGTATTCATGAAGTCATTAAATGTTTTGAAAATAAATAAAAATCATTTAAGCTAATAAAATATTTATTTGGATAATTCTTTAATTATAAAATATATGAAGTTATTAAAGTTATAAATTATAGGGTTGTAATTTCAACACTAGGTTTGGACTTAGTTGCAGAATGAAATCCATTTGGCAAAATAGATTATGTTTACAAAGTTTAAAAGAATAATTCTAAATATTATTTTAATTTATGAATAGCTATGGCTAGGTTATTTAAATCAAATACTGGTAAAGAAACTTTTTATTACAAGGCAAAGGTTTGAAATTTTGTAAAACATTTGTCAAATTACATATTGAGGTTTTTAGAAATACAATGGATAAATAAAATGTTTAACATGAAACACTTTAAAAATAAAGTTTACTTGAGGTATTTGAAATATTTAACTCTTTCAATGTGTTTGAAGTCTTTCATAGTTGGTTTTATTATGCATTTAATATTTTATTTTAATGAGAAGAAAAGTTTTAATTTTTTGTGATTTTTGAACATTATATAATGTTGGGATGTTACAGTATTCCTCATGTACACACATTTTAGGATGGTGAAGTGCACGAAGCATATCACACTCCAAAGATAGATAGTCCATTAATCTCTCAAAGAGAGACAACACGATAAGATAGCAATTAAAGGCAATAAGGCTCAAAAAACAAGTAAATGGTGTGCAAACCAAAATACATGAACTTGATTTCTCAAGATAAGTAAGTAGAGAGCACAACATATAAAAACACTAGCAAGGTACAAAACCTAACACATGCAAGGGTGCAAGTAACTTTCAATGTATATATGATTTAAATAAAAGTTACCACAAGGAGGAACACTGGATATGAGATAGAACAATATAATCCATATGACTTGACTTGAGAGAATATAATTGATGAAGATCCCTTAATTCTTTATAGTGTAGCCAAGTCTCCAATGCCCTCCAACAACACATATTGATCAAGTTTTGGCTTGTTGTTCCCCAACCAAGTTGGGTCCTAAAAGGTTAGTCACAATAGGCTTGGCAACCCAAATGCTTCTTTTCTTGAAACCACTTTGAGTACCAACATATTTGGCAAACACATTGCCAACCTTATCCTTTTGAATAGAATAAACATCATCAACTACAATGGGGTTGGATAAGGTACCATTCGTGCATGAAGACGCAAGGTGACCCTTCTCACGGCATAGGTAGAACATCTACTTCCTCCTCTCTTCTTAGTTGGAGTCTTGACTTGAGGAGGGTTAGCTTGATTCTTCTTGGGAAGAGACGGTTCTTCAACTTGATTAGCTTGAGTTTGAACTCGAGGCTTCTTCCCTTGTTGCTTCTCACTAAGTGCCTTCTTCTTCAAAGGGAAAGATCTAACATGGTGCCCTTAAACTTGCAATTGAAACAAACATCTTGGCCGAATCTTTGACTTGTTCTTGGCCCTTTTTCTTATTGATGATCTTGGACTTGTTCTTGTTATTGGAGTTGAATCCAATTCCACTCTTATCATTGGGGCGTCTTTGAATATTCGACATATTGCCAAGTGTGGACTTCCCAACATGACGCTTTTCCAAGTATTTCTTCAAAGAAGTGATTTGGGCCTTGAGCTCTTTTAATTCTTATACATGGTTAGTATCAACACAAATACTAGAGGAAGTAAAAGCTTCATTGTTAGAGCAACAAGGTATGGAAAGTGATTCATCACAAGATGTAGCAACATTGTGAGTAGATTAATCACAAGGACTAGCATAAGACGATATAGCATTAAGAGAAGAAGTTGTGCCATTGTCCACATGAGGCTCACACGATGTTACCTTTGACATAATAGCCTTATGAGCTAACTTTAGCTTAGCATGGGATGCTAAAAGATCATCATTAGAGATAGAGAGCCTTTCATGACTTTCTTCCAATTTCCCATACTTGCTAGTTAGCAACTCAAGTTGGGCCCTTAGCTCAACATTCTCCTTCAAAATAGATGCTTCACAAGAAGTAGAGTTAGTAGTACAAGCACTACTGATATTAGAAATAGAAGAAGACAAATTGGTAAGCTTATTATTCTTAGATAGTTGAGTTTGTAGTTGATCATGAGACTTGATAAGGACAGAGTGTTCACTTTCTAAAGCCTTGTGAGCTTTGTCAAGTTTCTCTATGTCCTCACTTAGTCTAGCATTTCCAACGCCAAATTCAACCTTTTCCTTTTTAAACACTTTATATTTAGCAATAGCATGATCTCTTTCCTTAATGATTTTGGCAATGATAAGATCATTAGATTCATCAAGAGATTCAAGTTTCTCCTCAATAGACACTCGAAGCTCTTGCTCTTCGTCGAGGGCATTCTCTAAGGATGCTTTTTCAATAGCATCTTCTCTCTCAATTTTACATTTTTGCTCAAATTGAGTATCCAAATCCTCGATGATTTCTATACATTTAATACCATGAGCAACAATTTCACATAGAGAAGAGATAGCTTCACTACCATTGGGTAGAACACCAAGAACAATCTCACCCTTCTTGGTTAAGGTTTCAACGTCAAAATCTCCATGAGGATCCTTAACCACATCATCACATATCTCGGGATTTGAGGTAGAAGTTACCTTGGAACCCTTAGCCATGAGGCAAACATGATTAATGGGTGAGGAGGATGAAGAATTACTTAAATCACCATTGATGTCCATGTCTTGTTCCAACAAATGTTGGGATTCCTCTACATTATTAGTCATACAAATACTAGATGATATGGAAGAATTATTTTCATGACAACAAGACATAGAGAGCATATCATCATTATATTTAGTTAAGCAACTATTACTTGATATGCAAGGACCATCAACTCTAGCGTATATGACATTTGGAGTGCTAGAAGAGTTTAAGTCCAAAGATAGAACATTGCAATGTGATAGAGAATAAGTATACTCAATAGTAAGTTCACCATCACCAATGCAATGCAATTTCTATCACCACTCACCATATCATTACCTAGTGACAAATCACATGTTGGTGAAGTGGAAGAAGTTGTGAACTCATCACGACCGGTGGTGGAGGGAGAACAATCATCCTTAATAAATTTGGACACTTTATATATATATTTATATATATTTATATATATATATATATATATATATATATATCTTGAAGCTTGGTCCAAAGCTCATGTGCATTTGAAAAGGCATGACTGAAGCAAGAACTACATCGGTCAAAGCACACATAAGACCATTAGTAACTGTAGTCTCGAGATGAGAGTTTATCTCATCCTCTAAAGATAGTTCATGCGAATCCTTTGGAGGAGATAAACACACATCTAAATCCTCTTAACATAATTTGGACACATGGCCCTAAAATGATTAAGCATGCAAATTTTCCAAACATCATAATTTGTGCCATCGAATAAGAAAGTGGGATCGTGCACTAATTCTCTAAAACGACATCTTTTACTCTCTAAGCGGTAAAGCCCAACAAGAGAGCCCAGGCTCTGATACCAATTGAAAGGATAATGATGTCGGCTAGAAGGGGGGTGGGGGTGAATAGGCGGTTTAAAACTTTTCCGGCTAGCCTTGATAATTGCGGAATAAAACTAGGTGTTTAAATTAACAAGCCGACAACCTAAATAAACTAGGCTCACCTATGTGCACCAAGAACTTATGCTAAGCAAGACAAACAATAAGGTTATAGCTATAGAATACTTCAAACTGCATAAGTAAAAGGCTTGGTTATAGAATTTTCAAATAACCGAGGCATGCGGAGACGAGGATGTATTCCCGAGTTCCTCCTTGTTAAGGGTGTACGTCTCGTTGGAGAGGTGTGAACCGACACAACGTTTCAACAACCACAAAGGTTTCACCTTCTTCTCCGATGAACGCACCACAAAGGCTTGGTTCACCTTCCACTATCAGAATTCCTTCGAGGCGGAATCCGGAGCCTTTCAACAATAATCCGGGGCACAACCCATAATGGGATTGGTGCCTCCCGAATGGCTTACAACAACAATCCGGGGAACAACTCACAATGGGATTGGGGGCTCCCGAACGGCTTCAAGTGACCACACAACGGTCCAACCACCACAAAGGCGTCTAGGGTCCAAGGACCCAAGAGTAACAAGCTCACAAACTTTCAACTTCCACAAATCCTCGTGGAGAGCACACCGATGCACCAAATGCAAAAGGCAAGAGCACTAGTGCTCAAATGCTTCACTCTTGAATTCCAACAAAGCAACAAATGCTTATGGAGGAATAAGAGAGGAAGAACAAAGAGGAGATGCACCAAGAACTCCAAGATCAAGACTACTAGGTTCCCCTCTCTTAGAGAAGAGATGGATTGGTGGAAATGTAGATCTAGATCTCCTCTCTCAAATCCCTCCAATATATGCAAGAATCATGGGAGGAAATGGGAGAGGGGCAAACTTTCCAAGGTCAACAATGGAGGTGAGAGATGGGGAAATTTCGTGCTTGGAAGAGTTGGTCACTTTGGGGAAGAAGGGGGCCTTTTATAGGTCCCACGAAAAAGGGCCGTTGCAGGAAATCTTCACACCGGAGTTTCCGGCCCACCCGGTATAGATTCCAGAATATACTGGGTCTGGTACTGGGGCAACCCAGAAATCATTCCGGAACTTGTACCGGGTAGCCACTGGAATCACCCGGAAAAGACCCGATATTCATACCGGACAAATCCGGTACTAGATCCGGTGAAAACCGGATTCTAAACCGGATGGGAAAACCCTGCTAGAAAAGTATCACGAAAACTGAAATAACTATTTCATCCGGACTCCGTTTTCGATGATTTTTGGCACGTTGGATTCGCAACGAAGAGCACTATAAGATCATACAGAGAAACATCATAATCCATCATGTGAGGATAAAACCAAATGAGGAAAGATTGAACTTTCCTATAATATGTAAACTGACAAGACCTCCAATATCAAAAACACAACAAGACATTCATATGAAATCCGTTTTTGATGAACTAGAGCTTAGTATGGAGATGAACTAAGCTCTAAATCCTCACATGGATAAGATCAACAAGTTTTCCAGATTAAACCGTTTTCGAAGCACTTGGGCTTGTTATGAGGATCACGACAACCACCAAAACCCAATCAAGGAGAAAAAGACAAATAAGAACCAAGAATGATGAAATGCCAAATATGCAAAGGTTTGAGCTCTTCACAAAGATGCGATCAAGTTACTCACTTGAGAGCCCCTCTAGATAGTACGCCATCTATCCTATAACCCGGTCTCCTACTAACACCATGAGACCGGTAAGATAGAAAACCTATCAAGATCATACCTTTGACATGCGCATTCCACTTGAGCTTGATGATGAAGATCTTCTCTCTCAAGGTGAAACACCTTTCTTGATTGTGCTTGTTGGCACATGCTTGTTGAAGATTTCTCCAAATGATCCCCCATACTCCATTATGGGAGGGACTCGCTAAGCTTCGTCTTCATGTTTCCTTTGCAAGCTTCAATCAATAGATATCTTCCGATATGCATCATATTGAATTTGCACTTCATCTTCTTCTCTTGATCATGTATGATGGCTTGGGGTTAAACATGATTGTTCACTCAATCTTCTATTCCAAGTCATACTTGCAATGAGATCAACTCTACACATGACCATTCTTCATATAAACACTTGAATAGAGCATTGGTCATTATGTCATCTTGAAGAGTTCAACACATGAACTACTATAATTTCCCATGGACAAGATCTATAAGAATATCTCAATGTAAACATTAGTCCATAAGGATTGTCATTAATTACCAAAACCACGCATGGGGGCAACCATGCACTTTCAGAGCTGCAATAGCGACTTGGAGCAGCAACCACTTGGAGGTGGTCGAGCTGAGGTGTCTTGAACTTGGACGGGGAAGCAGCTGCGACCTGGAGCAGCTGGGACGATCTCCACCGAGGACCTGGAGAATCAACTTGGAGCAGCAACGACCTGGAGCTGATCGAGCTGAGGTGAGTTTTCTGACTTGATCGAGCTGATTTCCTGATGGCTTGATCAAGATCGAGTTGCCCACAACATGTGTATCCTGATGTTGATCAGGGGAGGAGGGTGTTGATCTGCACCTGGCCGCACCCTTGAAGGTTGTGATGGGCCTGTGTGACGAGCTGCTGTTGGGAGGAGCTGCTGAGGCCCTGGAAGAAGTGGGGATCTGCACAGAACTTCCTAGAGATTATGATGGACTGGGAGCGAGCTGCTGTTGGGAGGAGATGGGGATCTGCACCTGGGCCGCCCCCTCCGTCGATCTGCACCTGAGCCTCCCACTCCGGCGATCTGCAGTTTCAAAACCTGACCGACGAGATCTGGCGAGGCGAGGTGCCGCGCCCTGGGCGAGGAGGAAGACGCGATTCAAATCTGTTTCGCTAGGAAAATCTGATGAGTAACGTTATTTTTTGCTTCTGAAGCGTTTTCTAGTGCGGGATGGCATAAATTGTAATTTCAGTTATTAGGATGGACAAACAGGTTATTTTGTGTGATTTCACCTGGTCGGAAAGAATCCTTTAACGTCATACAATTAGGAACGGAGGGAGTATATGATACTACTATCTCAATATTGGGTGGTAACATAGGTGTAGTATCATATAATCATGTATTTATTAGTCTATATACTCATCTTGTTTCGAAATCCGCAATGTTCGGTTGATGATACCACCACCACCTCTCTTCACTAAATACTTGCCACATCACTTATTTTGCCTATATAGCACTTATGTTACGAGTGTGGATAAATGGAACCCGGGGGCATGTGCTCCTGGTTATTTGAATTGCAAATAAAGTCAAACCAAGTTTACAAAATGTCTTTCAAGACATTATAGGAGACTAATACAAGGATGACAGCATCAACATAGTCTTTCAAGAAGAGTTGCACATAGTGCCTATCATGTCTTTCCCATACCCACACACCAAAAGAGGTATAGCAAAAAGCTCTACAAGCTTAGTAAAATGCACCAAGCATAACCCATGGAAAATAAAGCTTGAGTCTTTTAGAAACCACCAAGGAGTCAAAAGCAATAAGAGGTGGTAACTAATGATTTGGAATATCAATTAAAGATGTGTTATTATCATGTGTATAAGTTTCTAAGCAGACACGAATCACTAAGATATGGGTCTACCAAGAAGCATGTACACACAAGATAGATACAAAGGTGAAGAACATGATATCCAAGAGGAAGTTATAAATATTCCAATAAGATCTTTGCTTGAAATCATAGCCCAAAGCCCAAATATATCTTGACGGAATATAAATGAACTTCCAACACATACTCATCATAGCATCAAAAATTATTCACAAGGAATAAAGGTTAACAAACGGATGCTCCGAGTAAGATAACAAGTATCACAAAACGCAAATGATTTTGATAATTCATCAATGTTGCACATGAGAGACTTTAATTAGAAAGTGCTAGATTGACATAATTGTAATGATGAATCATAGAAATGGCTATATAGTTCCCTTATATGTAATCATCCCGGCTTACTCACATTTGCAATAAAGACGTTTCGTAAGAACCAAATAAATTGCACAAGAGGAGAATCATGCCAAGATATAACCTACACAAGGTTGAAAGCTAGAAATGTATGCATGAGGTAGATACTTGTTACCGAGATAGCATTGGTGATATAGAATATAAGAGTTAACGATCATCCAAACCTAGCTCCAATGAACACATGGTGACACCACCTTCTTTGAAGATGAGACAAGCTTCCAATGCATCTCCAATGTACCTAAAACACATTCAAGTACAACATGGTACCCAAACTCATTGGGTCCTATGTAGCGTACCTGCACTTTAAATAAGGCAGATACCTGTGTATAGTGCAAATCCCTGGATCGATTCATTTGCACACACAGTTTACGATGTGATATCACAACAAGGCGTCAATTTTTATTACATCAATGATCCGTAATTACAAAATATATTTGATACAAGTTGCATAGCATAAAGCTAGCATTGAAAAGTACACAGCGGAAATACAATAGCAGTGAGTCTCTATAACTTTCATGCTGCCACAGGCGAAAACATGTTGGTTGTAGACTCGAAACCTTTAACGAAACCTCACTCGTCATCTGATCACATCTGCAATAAGAAAAATATTGCAACAACGTGGGTCAGATTCCATTAAAAATGGAGTCTGGCAAGTGACACTATGGTGGACACTTAATGGAATAACTCTAAAGCCTAGATGCATATTTGGCTGGTGGAGTTCAAGGCTATTTTGCATAAAGCCAATTTTTCCTATCTTTTTGGAAAACACTTTCTTCAAATTAAGACAAGTATGGCATGAAAACCATAAATCTCATCTTCCCTTGTTCACCCATCAAGTTTTATTTCTGAAGTTGGAATGGTGGAATCCTCCGTTGACGTCCGTGATCAGCTGCTCAAATTGTCCGTACCGGGGACACGGCTAAGTACTTAGTTTTACACTCTGCAGAGGTTGTGCACTTTCACCTTTAGACTCAATTTGTCCGAGAAATCCTATACACGCGGAGTGTATTATGGAAAGGAGAGAATTGAGACAAGAACTTGCAGAAGAAGAATGCAACCATACTAGCAAGACCCGTTCCACCTATCAACTCTACATCTGCTTGTCAAGCTGACAGGTTGCACCCTCACAACTTAATTATTCTAGACAGAGCCCATTGTCAAAAGGCTGCACGGGAAGCAATCGTCACTCGGAGTTCTTCAGATTCCTCTGTTCCCTGGGTGGCCATCCACAAGTGCACTCTCAGGTTGACAACCCCCATGCTCATGGCCCCAAGCATAGTAGAAACTACCTTAGGCGAAGACAACCACAAGCACAGTCCTGAGTAGCCACTCAACATAAACCATTCAACCAATCCACCCAGGTGTTTCATTAACTTAGTGGATGTGTACTCCCAGGTTGACAACCACCATGCTCACGGCCCTAAGTAGAATATAAATTCATCCTAGGCGACGACAACCATGAGCACAGCCCTGAGTAGTCACTTAACATTTTGTAAAACTTTTCATCAATTGCATAGCATCAATATATCTACCAAGTATGATATAGGAACCTAGACACAGGAGTAAGGGAATTCTACAAAGGTTTAGCATAGCAATACTATCCTACACATGCATATAAAAATACACTAAGTAATGCATATAGAAAATAATAGGAAGTTTATGAGGTGTGCCACTTGCCTTTGAATGTTGTCGTTGTTCACAAACTCTTTTCAACAATGAACGTTTGCTCTCCGTTTAATCTAAACAATAATAGCAAACAACAATACAACAATCAACAAACAACAATCATCAAACATACATGCTCATGTCAAATGAACAAACAAGTTTTGTAAAACTTCTAAGGAAAAGATGTCATGCCATGAACATCTTTTAAGTTAATGCAAGCGAAATGTATGTCAAAATGACTAAGGACTAATGTCAATAGTTGAATAAAATATTTTGTTTTATATCATCTTGAATAAGCCCTCTAATGGCTTTGTCTTGATGTGTAGAAATATTTAGAGAAGATACTAAGTCATTTCTTCAAGATGATAATATCATGATCAAAATTTGTTTAAGTCAAATTTGAAAGACAAGATTCGAAAAGAGGGAAAAGATAGAAACAAAGATGTAGTTGTCCTCCAGGCTTCATCTCCAGACTTGTAACTTTCTTCTGGATGATGTCTTGATTGAACTCTTGGTAGTCGTGATGAATCTTCAGACTTGATGATTCTTGTATCACCTAGGCTGGTCTTGGATTTAACTTAGTCTTCATGAAGTCTCAGAGAAGAAAGGAGAAGAGAAAGAGAGAGGAAGCAAGACTTAGACAATATTGCTGGTTGGTCTTCATGAACTTCTTCTTGATTTTCTTCTAAGTGCTTCTGCTCCTTGAAGGTACTTCTGAAGTCTTGTTTTGGCTAAGTCCTTCATTGGCCTTCTAGCTCCATGTTTAAAATCCTAAGTGTCCAGTGCATAGTACTTTTACCAAAATACTAAGTTTGAAAATAATCCTAACTTAGAGAAAATGGGGGAGGAGTTTTCTTATGGGAAATATAACTACTAAATACAATATGATATGCATGAAATGCAATTTCAAATCACAAGAAATATAATACTAATTTTTTTGTGATATTTATAAAGTATGCATAAAGTTATAATTGCAATTTAATTAGTTTCTAATTTTGCAAAATATAACAAAAGGGTTAAATATAATTATTAGAGTTTATGTGATTAAATTTTATAACAAAGTTTTGTAATTAGTATTAATAGACATAGGGGATTTAAATAAATTTTATAGCAATTGGATTTATTCAAGAATAATGTTTATATTAAAAGTTATGTTGAAAATATTCAAACTATTCAATTTAAATATATAACTATGAATTCATTCAAATATTACTCAAAAATATTTTATAACAGAGACATCACACTACAAATATTCTAAAGTTTCTAAAACAATTTTATTTGCAATTTTTGGAATTATAGATTTAAAGTTATGACAAATATACTCAAATCTTCCATTTGAAATTTGAATAATTTAAACTTAGTCAAATATGAATTTTGGCAGATCTACAATATTCTACATGTCAAGGGCTTTCCAAATATATAAAAATATTTGAATTTGGATGTGTGAGTAAAAAGTTATAACAATTCTAAGTGACAGGGGTGTTTCTGCAAAATTGCCATTTAATTAAATCGAGAGAAATCATTTTACACGTCAGCGTTGACTGGGCGCTGACGTGGCACGACATGGCGCTGACTGGATTAAGTCATTGGATCTGGGCCGTCAGATCTGGATCTGGCGGTCCAGATCTAATCTTACCGATTCGGTTACGAGTTCTAATCTCGGCCGTAGAAAAAGGATCGGACGGCTTACAGAGCTTTGACCAAATCGGGGCGGCGCTTCTCGCCGGAGACGGAGGATGACGGCGGCGCGGGCTCGGGCACGGACGGCGCAGGCGTTGGGGTGGCTCCCCGGGTGAACGGAGGCTACGACGACGATCGTGGCGCGGCGGCGGAGACGATGGAGGTGGTGGCCATGAGCAGTTCGTCCTGGAGCGGATAGAACGCACGGGTGGAGGCGGGGATACTCCGGCGAGCTTCGGTCTAGCACGGTGTGCTCGAACCGCTGCGTACAAAAATCGAAGGAGAGGATTAGGAGTTGCGCTCGGGCACGAGGAAGAGGATGGGGAGGTTCTCGGGCTCGGGCGGGGGCTTACCACTCCAGGAATCGAAGAACACGGCGGTGGGGAAAATGGACTCCGGCGAGCTATTCTCGCAGCCTGGCGGCGTTATAGAGAGGGAAAACAGAGGGGAAAGGTGGAGGAGGGTCGGGGCTACAAATAGGGCAGGAGAGGGAGAGGTTTAAAGGCCTTAATCGCACAAATCAATGCGAGTAATCGCCGGCGGTTTTCGGTCGAGGCGTGGTCTGCGGGAGGAAGACGATGCTGACGTCAGCATGATGTCAGCGATTTTTCTTTTTCTTTTTCTGATTTTCCATTTTATTTATATCTTTTGATTTATAACTCCAAATGATGTCAATTAAATTTCTAGAAATTTGTAAAATTACTATCTTTGTGTTAAACCAGTTGTGGGCATGTTTTGAAAACTTTTTAAAATTATGAAATTTGAAATATTGGTTTAATACAAATTTGACACTTTATGTTAAAATTAAAACTAGGGTTTAATTAATTTTATTTTTGGCTAAAATAAATTTATAAAAATACAACACTTATATAAGTTTAAATTTAAGTTATTTAAACTCATTAAATAATTTTTGGCTTTAATAGATTATTAAATATCATATTACAAGTATTTGTAATGAAAAGAGAAAATGTAATGTAATCATTTTTAATTCAAATTATTTTGTGCACCATTATATTTTATATTATGATAATTCATTTGAAAACCTTATAACAACTCTGGAAAAGATTTTTGATTTAATTCATTTCTTATATAGAAAATATATTCATGAAAGTCATTTAATGTTTTGAAAATAAATGAAAATCATTTAAGCTAATGAAATGTTTATTTGGGTTGTTAAGTAGTTATAGAATCTATGAGGTTTTAAAGTTATATGCTATAGACTTGTAATATCCAAACTATGTTTTGAACTCAGGTAAATAAATAATAATCTTTTGGCAAATAGACAATGTTTTCAATTGTTTAAAATAACACTTGTAATTATTATTTTAATTTATTTATAGCTAAGGCTAAGTGGTTGAAATTAATTATTTATAAGTAAACTATTTACTTAAAATAAAATGGTTTGTACTTTATAAAACATTTGTCAAATTACATATGAAGGTTTTTGAAATACAATGGATAATGTAATGTTTAATTGGAAATAACTTTTGAAAATAATGACACATTGGGAATTTTGAAATAATAGACTTTTTCAAAATTGGTTGAAGTCTTTTATAGTTAGTTTTCTTATGCATTTTAATATTTTATTTTAATCAAAACAAAAGTTTTAAATTTTAGTGATTTTTGAACATTCCAAAATATTGGGATGTTACATCCTAAGTAGTTAGAGAAACTACAATACATAGGCCAAACTCCAAAAAAAATGTGCATACTAATGTGAAATTGAATTTCATGCACATCTTAGCCGTATAGGATTTGAAGGAGTTTATCCTATATATTGGATAACGAAAGTAAGCATGCCAAACAAATACATATAGTAAATATGCATGCACAAGACTTCCAATAACCAAAAGAGATACAATTTGGAAAAAACACCAATTAAAACAAGAGAGCACACAATAGTGTGACACGAGAAGAATTTGTCCAAATTAGATCAAATACACAAATCAAGACATGATTTAAGATACCAAAAATAAAAGATACCAAATGAAAATATGGTAAAGGAATTGCAATACTAGTTTAAAGAACGATGTTCCACTCAAAGTAGGATAGCTTCCCAAAGAATAGTGCATTATCAAAAAGTATGACTTTTGAATTTCAATCCACAAGATTTGGATCGTTGCTTTTCCCAACTCAAGAAAGCACAAAACAAATTTCAAGTAGCAAAAAAAGATCCAAAAGATACAAGGAAGACAAATAAGAGTTAGATCAAAACAAATCCTTGGCAATCAAATAAGGCCATACAAAGCAAGAGCCAAAATGAATATGATCAATATATTTACCCCAAATATGATTATCACTTGTCAAGACAAGTAACGGAAGGAGATATTTCTACCAGGTGGATTGCAAGGATATATTCAAGATCATATTCACAAAACATAAGCATGAGGCAAAGGATAGAAATCAAAAGCCATGCTTAGATAGATAGATATTCTTGATAGCTTCACAAATCATGCGAAGGTGCAAAGCAACTCCAAGGAGTAGCTTGAATCAATTGGCTTCCCAAAAAGATACATGAGAACATATTTAGGGAAAGCCATACCAAGAACATCCACCACAAACAAGATCCAAAAGAGTGAGAGACAAAAATCATTTAAGTAAATGGGAACTTGTTTGAGCAACATGCCACATAGGAACAAGATAACTAGGAATATCAATTCTAGGTGGCAAAACCTCACATGTTCACATTTTCTAGGTTTGTAATATGCACATAGCTTATTACTCCCCCATAATGTGATAATCCATTTACTTTAAAACAAGAGGCAAACAAAAACAACTAGAGAAATTAATGGACATTATAGAATTTGAATTTCTCATGAGCAAGACATACAAAATAGAGAATAGATAATATCAAAATATCAACACTAAGTGGTATTCCTCATGTACACACATTTTAGGATGGTGAAGTGCACGAAGCATATCACACTCCAAATATAGATAGTCCATTAATATCTCAAAGAGAGACAACACGATAAGATGGCAATTAAAGGCAATAAGGCTCAAAAAACAAGTAAATGGTGTGCAAACCAAAATACACGAACTTGATTTCTCAAGATAAGTAAGTAGAGAGCACAACATATAAAAACACTAGCAAGGTACAAAACCTAACACATGCAAGGGTGCAAGTAACTTTCAATGTATATATGATTTAAATAAAAGTTACCACAAGGAGGAACACTGGATATGAGATAGAACAATATAATCCATATGACTTGACTTGAGAGAATATAATTGATGAAGATCCCTTAATTCTTCATAGTGTAGCCAAGTCTCCAATGCCCTCCAACAACACATATTGATCAAGTTTTGGCTTGTTGTTCCCCAACCAAGTTGGGTCCTAAAAGGTTAGTCACAATAGGCTTGGCAACCCAAATGGTTCTTTTCTTGAAACCACTTTGAGTCCCAACATATTTGGCAAACACATTGCCAACCTTATCCTTTTGAATAGAATAAACATCATCAACTACAATGGGGTTGGATAAGGTACCATTCGTGCATGAAGACGCAAGGTGACCCTTCTCACGGCATAGGTAGAACATCTACTTCCTCCTCTCTTCTTAGTTGGAGTCTTGACTTGAGGAGGGTTAGCTTGATTCTTCTTGGGAAGAGACGGTTCTTCAACTTGATTAGCTTGAGTTTGAACTCGAGGCTTCTTCCCTTGTTGCTTCTCACTAAGTGCCTTATTCTTCAAAGGGAAAGATCTAACATGGTGCCCTTAAACTTTGCAATTGAAACAAACAATCTTGGCCGAATCTTTGACTTGTTCTTGGCCCTTTTTCTTCTTGATGATCTTGGACGTGTTCTTGTTATTGGAGTTGAATCCAAGTCCACTCTTGTCATTGGGGCGTCTTTGAATATTCAACATATTGTCAGGTGTGGACTTCCCAACATGACGTTTTTCCAAGTATTTCTTCAAAGAAGTGACTTGGGCCTTGAGCTCTTTTAATTCTTCTACATGGTTAGTATCAACACAAATACTAGAGGAAGTAAAAGCTTCATTGTTAGAGCAACAAGGTATGGAAAGTGATTCATCACAAGATGTAGCAACATTGTGTGTAGATGAATCACAAGGACTAGCACAAGACGATATAGCATTAAGAGAAGAAGTTGTGCCATTGTCCACATGAGGCTCACACGATGTTACCTTTGACCTAATAGCCTCATGAGCTAACTTTAGCTTAGCATGGGATGCTAAAAGATCATCATTAGAGATAGAGAGTCTTTCATGACTTTCTTCCAATTTCCCATACTTGCTAGTTAGCAACTCAAGTTGGGCCCTTAGCTCAACATTCTCCTTCAAAATAGATGCTTCACAAGAAGTAGAGTTAGTAGTACAAGCATTATTGATATTAGAAATGGAAGAAGACAAATTGGTAAGCTTATTATTCTTAGATTGTTGAGTTTGGAGTTGATCATGAGACTTGATAAGGAGAGAGTGTTCACTTTCTAAAGCCTTGTGAGCTTTGTCAAGTTTCTCTATGTCCTCACTTAGTCTAGCATTGCCAACGCCAAATTCAACCTTTTCCTTTTTAAACACTTTATATTTAACAATAGCATGATCTCTTTCCTTAATGATTTTGGCAATGATAAGATCATTAGATTCATCAAGAGATTCAAGTTTCTCCTCAAGAGACACTCGAAGCACTTGCTCTTCGTCAAGGGCATTCTCTAAGGATGCTTTTTCAATAGCATCTTCTCTCTCAATTTTACATTTTTGCTCAAATTTAGAATCCAAATCCTCAATGATTTCTATACATTTAATACCATGAGCAACAATTTCACATAGAGAAGAGATAGCTTCACTACCTTTGGGAAGAACACCAAGAACAATCTCACCCTTCTTGGTTCAGGTTTCAACGTCCAAATCTTCTCCATGAGGATCCTTAACCACATCATCACATATCTTGGGATTTGAGGTAGAAGTTACCTTGGAATCCTTAGCCATGAGGCAAACATGATTAATGGGTGAGGAGGATGAAGAATTACTTAAATCACCATTGATGTCCATGTCTTGTTCCAACAAATGTTGGGATTCCTCTACATTGTTAGTCATACAAATACTAGAGGATATGGAAGCATTATTTTCATGACAACAAGACATAGAGAGCATATCATCATTATATTTAGTTAAGCAACTATTACTTGATATGCAAGGACCATCAACTCTAGCATGTATGACATTTGGAGTGCTAGAAGAGTTTAAGTCCAAAGATAGAACATTGCAATGTGATAGAGAATAAGTATACTCAATAGTAAGTTCACCATCACCAATGCAATTTCTATCACCACTCACCATATCATTACCTAGTGACAAATCACATGTTGGTGAAGTGGAAGAAGTTTTGAACTCATCACGACCGGTGGTGGAGGGAGAACAATCATCCTTAATAAATTTGGACACTTTATATATATATATATATATATATATATATATATATATATATATATATCTTGAAGCTTGGTCCAAAGCTCATGTGCATTTTGAAAAGGCATGATTGAAACAAGAACTACATCGTTCAAAGCACACATAAGACCATTAGTAACTTGAGTCTCGAGATGAGAGTTTATCTCATCCTCTAAAGATATTTCATGCGAATCCTTTGGAGGAGATAAACACACATCTACAATTCTGTTAACATAATTTGGACCCATGGCCCTAAAATGATTAAGCATGCGAATTTTCCAAACATCATAATTTGTGCCATCAAATAAGAAAGTGGGATCGTGCACTAATTCTCTAAAACGACATCTTTTACTCTCTAGGCGGTAAAGCCCAACAAGAGAGCCCAGGCTCTGATACCAATTGAAAGGACAATGATTTCGCCTAGAAGGGGGTGGGGTGAATAGGCGGTTTAAAACTTTTCCGGTTTAGGCTTGATAATTGCGGAATAAAACTAGGTGTTTAAATTAACAAGCCGACAACCTAATAAACTAGGCTCACCTATGTGCACCAAGAACTTATGCTAAGCAAGGCAAACAATAAGGTGATAGCTATAGAATACTTCAAGCACAAAGGCTACCACAATGTAAACTGCATAAGTAAAAGGCTTGGTTATAGAAATAACCGAGGCATGCGGAGACGAGGATGTATTCCCGAGTTCCTCCTTGTTAAGGGTGTACGTCTCGTTGGAGAGGTGTGAACCGACACAACGTTTCAACAACCAGAAAGGTTTCACCTTCTTCTCCGATGAACCGCACCACAAAGGCTAGGTTCACCTTCCACTATCAGAATTCCTTCGAGGCGGAATCCGGAGCCTTTCAACAACAATCCGGGGCACAACCCATAATGGGATTGGTGCCTCCCGAATGGCTTACAACAACAATCCGGGGAACAACTCACAATGGGATTGGGGGCTCCCGAACGGCTTCAAGTGACCACACAAGGGTCCAACCACCACAAAGGCGTCTAGGGTCCAAGGACCCAAGAGTAACAAGCTCACAAAATTTCAACTTCCACGAATCGTCGTGGAGAGCACACCGATGCACCAAATGCAAAAGGCAAGAGCACAAGTGCTCAAATCCTTCACTCTCGAATTCCAACAAAGCAACAAATGTTTATGGGGGAATAAGAGAGGAAGAACAAAGAGGAGATGCACCAAGAACTCCAAGATCAAGACTACTAGGTTCCCCTCTCTTAGAGAAGAGATGGATTGGTGGAAATGTAGATCTAGATCTCCTCTCTCAAATCCCTCAAAGATATGCAAGAATCATGGGAGGAAATGGGAGAGGGGAAAACTTTCCAAGGTCAACAATGGAGGTGAGAGATGGGGAAATTTCGTGCTTGGAAGAGTTGGTCACTTTGGGGAAGAACGGGGCCTTTTATAGGTCCCACGAAAAAGGGCCGTTGCAGGAAATCTTCACACCGGAGTTTCCGGCCCACCCGGTATAGATTCCAGAATATACTAGGGCTGGTACTGGATCAACCCGGAAATCATTCCGGAACTTGTACCGGGTAACTACTGGAATCACCCGGAAAAGGCCCGAAATTCATACCGGACAAATCCGGTACTAGATCCGGTGAAAACCGGATTCTAAACCGGATGGAAAAACCCTACTAGAAAAGTATCACGAAAACTGAAATAACTATTTCATCCGGACTCTGTTTTCGATGATTTTTGGCACGTTGGATTTGCAACGAAGAGCACTATAAGATCATTAAGAGAAACATCATAATCCATCATGTGAGGATAAAACCAAATGAGGAAAGATTGAACTTTCCTATAACATGTAAACTGATAAGACCTCCAATATCAAAAACACAACAAGACATTCATATGAAATCCGTTTTTGATGAACAAGAGCTTAGTATGGAGATGAACTAAGCTCTAAATCCTCACATGGATAAGATCAACAAGTTTTCCTGATTAAACCATTTTCGAAGGACTTGGGCTTGTTATGAGGATCACGACAACCACGAAAACCAAATCAAGGAGAAAAAGCCAAATAAGAACCCAGAATGATGAAATGCCAAGTATGCAAAGGTTTGAGCTCTCCACAAAGATGCAATCAAGTTACTCACTTGAGAGCCCCTCTAGATAGTACGCCATCTATCCAAAAACCCGGTCTCCTACTAACACCATGAGACCGGTAAGATAGAAAACCTATCAAGATCATACCTTTGACTTGCGCATT
This sequence comes from Poa annua, assembly GCA_026929855.1. Classification (NCBI taxonomy): domain Eukaryota; kingdom Viridiplantae; phylum Streptophyta; class Magnoliopsida; order Poales; family Poaceae; genus Poa; species Poa annua. Next base: position 103,743,326 of record CM049426.1, read on the forward strand.
CCGCTTGAGCTTGAGGATGAAGATCTTCTCTCTCAAGTTGAAACACCTTTCTTGATTGTGCTTGCTGGCACATGCTTGATGAAGATTTCTCCAAATGCTCCCCCATACTCCATTATGGGAGGGACTCGGTAAGCTTCGTCTTCATGTTTCCTTTGCAAGCTTCAATCAATAAATATCTTCCGATATGCATCATATTGAATTTGCACTTCATCTTCTTCCCTTGATCATGTATGATGGCTTGGGGTTAAACATGATTGTTCACTCAATCTTCTATTCCAAGCCATACTTGCAATCAGATCAACTCTACACATGACCATTCTTCATATAAACACTTGAATAGAGCATTGTTCATTATGTCATCTTGAAGAGTTCAACACATAAACTCCTATAATTTCCCATGGACAAGATCTATAAGAATATATCAACATAAACATTAGTCCATAAGGATTGTCATTAATTACCAAAACCACGCATGGGGCAACCATGCACTTTCAGAGCTGCAATAGCGACTTGGAGCAGCAACCACTTGGAGGTGGTCGAGCTGAGGTGTCCTGAACTTGGACGGGGCAGCAGCTGGGACGATCTCCACCGAGGACCTGGAGCAGCAACTTGGAGCAGCAACGACCTGGAGCTGATCGAGCTGAGGTGAGTTTTCTTACATGATCGAGCTGATTTCCTGATGGCTTGATCAAGATCGAGCTGCCCACAACATGTGTATCATGATATTGATCAGGGGAGGAGGGTGCTGATCTGCACCTGGCCGCACCCTTGCTGGTTGTGATGGACCTGGGTGACGAGCTGCTGTTGGGAGGAGCTGCTGAGGCCTTGGAAGAAGTGGATATCAGCACAGAACTTCCTGGAGATTATGATGCACTGGGAGCGAGCTTCTGTTGGGAAGAGATGGGGATCTATACCTGGGCCGCCCCCTCCGGCGATTGCCCCTGAGCCTCCCACTCCGGCGATCTGCAGTTTCAAAACCTGACAGACGAGATCTGGCGAGGCGAGGTGCCGCGCCCTGGGCGAGGAGGAAGACGCGATTCAAATCTGTTTCGCGGAGCGAATCTGATGCGTAGCGTTATTTGTTTGCTTCTGAAGCGTTTTCCAGTGCGGGATGGCATAAATTGTAATTTCAGTTGTTAGGATGGACAAACAGGTCATTTTGTGCGATTTCACCTGGTCGGAAAGAATCCTTTAACATCATACAATTAGGAACGGAGGGAGTATATGATACTACTATCTCAATATTTGGTGGTAATATAGGTGTAGTATCATATAATCATGTATTTATTAGTCTATATACTCATCTTATTTCGAAATCCGCTATGTTACAGTATATGATACTACCACCACCTCTCTCTTCATTAAATACTTGTCACATCACTATTTTTGCCTATATAGCTCTTATGTTACGAGTGTGGATAAATGGAACCCGATGGCACGTGCTCCTGGTTATTTGAATTGCAAAAAAAGTCAAACCATGTTTACAAAATGTGAAACAAAAATTTCATGTACATAATTTACAAAACATGTACCCATCCACGAGTTTCGTGACAAATTTATTATTTATTTTTTTTGTAAAAAAGAGAAAATTTATGTGCTATATAGTAGTATATATTTGATGTATTTTTTATCTTTTTACACGGGCTAAATGAAAAATCATTTTTCCACAAAACTTGCGAGACATGCCTCGTACATGCGATATCTACGTACGCGTATTATTTACATACATTTTTAAAATTGGGAAAATGATTTTCTGAACCGGGTGCACATGCACCCGGGAGCAACACATCATTTTCCTTTTGTTACTACTTATGTTACTCCCACTATGACTAGTCTTATGAACGCACGAAAGGGGATTCGAGGAGGAATAGTGAGGTTCAGAAGACTAGAAGCAGTATTGGGATCTGAGATCTAGAAAGTGGATTCAGTTATGACAAATTCGATGAGAAGATCTCTTCAGAGACTTGGTCATATAGGCTAGTGGCGATAATCACTAAATATCCCGCACCAACCACCCCATTTCCTCAAAATATAAACTCTAGTCCATACTAGTGTATTGTATGAGAATAAATGTATCTCCAGTCGCCCGAGAGCCTCCAAAAGGTCTTTTTAGCGCCGACACAAGCAAAAAGCTGTATTTCTACCAGCCGCCCCCCAGAAGTCCAATTAGCGCCGTTTCAGCGTTATTTTGCGCCGGCGCACCCAGACGAGGGTCAGCACTATCAGCGATGCGGGAGAAAATGGCACGGAACAGAAACCGCCTGTGCTCGTCGTCTCGGCAATAGTAACATCATCCTTAGACAAAGTACTACTGTTTTATTCCTAATAGCAATAGTGCATCTACAACTTTAGAGCCTTCTGTCACTGTCCCAGATTTAATAGAGACATGAACCCACTATCGAGCATAAATACCCCCTCTTGGAGTTACGAGCATCTACTTGGCGAAAGCACACACAAGTAACGGAGAGCATGCAAGATCATTAAATAGGACACACATGATATATTATGAAGCAATAACTTTAGTACTCAATATTCATCGGATCCCAGCAAACACAACATGGAGAATTACATAAAGATGATCTTGATCATGATAGGCAGCTCACAAGATCTAAACATGATAGCACAAGAGGAGAAGACAACCATCTACCTACTGCTATGGACGCGTAGTCCAAGGTAGACTACTCACGCATCAGTCCGGAGGCGGTCATGGCGACGTTGAGGCCTCCGGGGACGATTGAAGGGGATCGCAGGCAGAAAACAAAAAATTTCCTTCCAATGATATCCTTAAACTAGGCAAGATATATACTATGCAGATATATCAATACGGCGGAGATCGGAATACACACCCTTGTAGACCGAAAACAGGGATTACGCTCCCGCGCAAGCGTTGACGACGAAGACGTAGCCGACCTCTAGGTCCCGAAGAACTCGGCGCGACGAAGACGACGAAGATGACCTCGAGGTCGGGTGGAGGAAGTAGGCCTCCGAGAACCGCTAGTACAGCACCTCGCAGGGCGTAACACACATACGGTGGAGACGAGCAGCGGAAGACTTGGACCGGAACACCAGCATCGCGACAGCGGACTATGGTGGAGAGATCCCCTCTCAGTTCTGCGCAACTCCGACAATGGGAATCACGTAATCGAGGAGAGAAAGAGAATTTAATTGGTGAATTAAAAGGCCATGGTTGCCCCTTCTTATATAGGCTCCCGGGGGGAGCCAACCTTGCCAGCCATGCAATGTGGGACTATCCCCCATTGCCTGGTGCGGATCCAACAGGTGCGCCGGCCCTAGGTGGGCCCCATTTGGCCCACCTAGGCCGGCCATACCTCCCCACCGAATTCCCTTGAGGAATTTCCTCCCATGTGCCTTCTTTCCACCAGAAGGCCCATTTAGTGAAATCAGTCTAAATATATTTGAAAAAATATATAAAATCATGTTTAATCATTAATTACACTAACTAATATCAAACATAATATATATAGTTTATTCTAGCTCCAAAAACTATTTCGTCGCTGCCCGATCTCCACCGGACCATTCCTGGGACGTTCCCGGTGATCTCTTTCCTTTCCGGTTGTCTTGTCGAAACCACTTAAGTGTGTTACCCTAGCGGTTCGATATAATAACAGACATGATCGAGACTCCTCTCCGATCAATGATTAACTCGTAGGCTTGGTGAATTAACCCCTGTGATATAACGAATGACTTTCATCTATCATACCTGGACGTCGAGTCTTAAACCTTTTGCCATGGCGATACTTAGTGTGTCTGAGACTCGTTCATAGATATCTCCATACCTAGCATGATCTCGTTACCGACAACACTATCTTCTACTCGTCTATGATATTTTATCAGCTGGTGACCCAGTCACATGTTTGCAAACTCATTTGACATAATCTCACCGAGTGGGCCCTAGAGTATCTATCCGGCTATACGGATTGACAAATCCTACTCTTGACCCCTCGTCTCCACTACCCCCTTCTGATACCCAAAAGTATCACCGTTATTGTCGCACTATATAAGATATGACGTTTGGTGCGATCAAAGTATCTTCCAAGAATAATAATAAGAGTTGATCTAACGGTCGAAGGCATAATAACTACGTCCTACAAATTATGAGTAAGTCCATCACATCGTTCTACCTAACGATATGACTCCATTGCTAACAGACGCAATGTCTCATGATTGGGAAACCTCGATCATCAATCGCACAATGAACTAGTCTTAGTAGAGGCTATTAGGGACCTGGTTGTTTATCTACCACACGTGTATTAATGTTTCCGCTTAATACAGTTATAGCATGGTATAAAACATATAATGAACAATTGGGAATAACCTATCTTTATTAAGTGCCTCTAGGGCATATTCCCTTCAACGATTCCCCCTCCCGGCAAGGTGCCGGGGAGCAGTTCTGATCTCTCCCGAAGTGGTGGTGACGACGGCGGCGGCTCGAGACCCGTGGAGGAAAAAGTTATTAACCGTCTCGAGTTTTTAGGTCAGGGAGGTATTTCTGGGCGAAAGACCTAGGTCGGTGGGCGCCCGAGGGCGCCACATCACCTCCTGGCGCAGCCAGGATTGGTCCCACGCTAGCAGGTGGTGTGGGCTCCTCGCGGCCCCTCTTCGTCTTGTTTTCGCTTCCTCGCGACGCCAATATTCCAAAAAAATCCAGGTTGATTTATTTCCAATTTGGCGAATAATACCTTAAGTGATTTTCTGAAACCAAAAACAGCAGAAAACAAGGAACTGGCACTTTGGCATCTTGTTAATAGGTTAGTCCCAGAAAATGCATAAAACTATATAAAATGCATATAAACATGTAATAACATGATATAACATAGCATGGAACATAAGAAATTATGGATACGTTGGAGACGTATCAACATCCCCAAGCTTAGCTCTACTCGTCCCGAGTAGGCAAGAACGATAAAAGAAGAATAATTTCTGAAGTGACATGCCTAAAACACAATCTTGATCATATAATAATGTAAGACATGTAAACTGAGATCAAATGAATAAGGATTGTAGTTTATATTGATATCAACCGAGTAATGAATAAACCAGTAGGTGAAGCAAGCAAAGCTTTCAATGATATAGTACTACATAGCAATCAACTATGCAAAGTAGATATTAGAGATGATTTAAGCTTCAAGCACTACAATATAATCATTTTATGTTTCAAACAAACATGACAACTTAATGAAAGGATCAAGTCAAGCAATATCAATATGCACGTAGAAGATCAATATATTATTTGTTCAAAAGAAACAAGCAAGCGTTCAACGTTGGTTCCTGGCACCATGATGTTATGGCTAAGAGAATGTTAACGGAGGTTTGGAAGGCTAACGGAAGAAAGGCTCACAAAGTTGTAGATGATCATTAGACAAGAGAAAGTCATACAATTGAAACTATGCAAGGAGTACTGATTGCCATACAACGGATGCACATGGAGCTATAAGAATATGAAAGCTCTCCAATGGAACTAGTGGGGGTGCATCCAACTTGCATGCTCACGAAGACCTAGAGCACTTTTGAGGAGGCTCATCATTGGAATATACAAGCCAAGTTCTATAGTGTAAAGTTCCCCACATAGTTATGCAATAAGACATGAAAACTCTCTCATATGGAGTAAAGGTGCTAAACATGATTACAAATGATGACCATAAATGATATGATGCTATAACATGATCACAAATGATGACTATAAATGATATGTTGTTGTAACATAAGCACAAGTGTGTGATAAAGAATAGTAATGTTGCCCCCTTTTTATTTCTTTCTCTTTTTTTTTTCTTTTTCTGTTTCTCTTTTCGATGGCCTCCATGTCTCTTTTCACTTTTAGGGGCAAGCATCCTAATATGATATATGATATATGACAACACACTAATGATGATAAGACAACCTACTGATGATACAAGTAAATAATATGAATGTGTCATAAGAATACATATGATAACGATGCCTCTGCCAGTGTAGCATGTTATTGATGCACACGGTGGGTGTGTTGTTGGGAGACCCCAAGAGGAAGGTGGAAGTAGTGCAGCAACAAATTTCGTTCAGTATGAAACCAAGGTTACCAAACCAGTAGGATACGAAGAATTCTCTCGACGTATCAACAGCGCCAGAAAAGAGCTGTTAATGTGGAGCCCTGCACACAAACAATCAAAATACTTTGCCCCAACTTAACAGTGAGGTTGTCAATCTCACTGGCTTGCTGTAACAAAGGATTAAACATATGTGTGGAAGAAAGATGAATGTTTGTAGAAAGTAACAGGTTTGTAGTTGTGGTTTTATCAGATTAATGAGAAGGACCGGGGTCCACAGTTCACTAGTGGTGTCTCTCCATAAATAATAATAACATTCATCCATGCGTGGTAAACAAATTACAGCTAGGCAATTGACAGAATAATGATAAGCAACCAATGCATATACTAATGATATGGTGTCTAGTGTGAGATTCATTCGGGCATTACAACAATACACATAGACCGTTCCAACCGCATCTATGACTGATAATCCACCTTCCGGTTAATGTCCGCACCCCTTTCAGTATTAAGTTGCATGCAACAGATTATCGACTTAAGCAAAGTGTGTAAAGTAAGTAAGTAACATCATCCTTAGACAAAGTACTACTGCTTTATCCATAGTAGCAACATCACATCTACAACCTTAGATCTTTCTGTCACTGCCCCAGATTAAATAGAGACATGAACCTACTATCGATCATAAATACCCCCTCTTGGAGTTACGAGCATCTACTTGGCCAGAGCATACACAAGTAACAGAGAGCATGCAAGATCATTAAATAGCACACACATGATATATTATGAGCAATAACTTTAGTACTCAATATTCATCGGATACCAGCAAACACAACATGGAGAAATACATAAAGATGATCTTGATCATGATAGGCAGCTCACAAGATCTAAACATGATAGCACAAGAGGAGAAGACAACCATCTAGCTACTGATATAGACCCGCAGTGCAAGGTAGACTACTCACGCATCAGTCCGGAGGCGGTCATGGCGACGTAGAGGCGTCCGGGGACGATTCGCCCTCCCGACAGGGTGCCGGGAAGTAGTTATGATCTCTCCTGAATTGGTGTTGACGACGGCGGCGGCTCGGGACCCGTGGAGGAAAAAGTGTTCAACCGTGCTCTGTTTGTAGGTCAAGGGGGTATTTGTAGGCGAAAGATCTAGGTCGGTGGGCGCCCGAGGGCTCCTTCTCACCTCCTGGTGCGGCTGCCTTGTTGGCCGCGCCACCAGGTGATGAGGGCGCCTCGCGGCCCCTCTCCGTCTCGTCTTCGGATTTCCTGGACGCATATATTCCAAAAAAAAAAAACATCCTTGTTGGCTCGTTTCTAATTTGGCGGATATTTTCTTAAGAGCTTTTATGAAACCAAAAACAGCAGAAAACATGTGTCGTTGTGGTATCACGGCATATGCCATAGGATGGCTAATGTGTGGGGCCGATGGACGCTGGTGGATCCGGGGACGGCTAGCGAGCTAAGAAGCTCACACGACAGGAAATGCCGAGACACTCAAGAACATCGAATAACGCACTCAAACGTCTACAAAACCCAAGCAAATGCACGAAGGCTAGTCCACACACACGATATACCCAGGTTCAGGGCCCTCGTGAGGAGGTAAGACCCCTACTCCTGCCTTTCCTCTCAATATATGTATGTCACAAGATCTACAACTTGCTCATTGAGCTGTTTCGGTGATGAACTGGATGAACTAGAGGGGAAGACGAAGTAAATGTACTAGGAGTAAATGAGACTATAGTTTTGGCATCCAGGTTGGTCATCCCCCCACAGGAGTAGTTATTGTGCCTTTTATAGAGTTCCGGCCGGGAGGACCAGAAACCCTAATCCGGCTTGGGCCCACCTGCTAGGCCAACGGTTATGTCGACACCGGCTAGTACGACCTAGCCGCCGAGCTATCCGCCATAGCCCTGCCGTCATCATCCCGGCAAGGACCGCAGGCGCCATCCTGGATCATCATTGTCCCCTTGTCAGAGACAAGACATGTCTTCGCCCATGCCTAGTAGCCTTTTCCAGATTGCCGGAGTAGACATGCCCAGTCTTGTCGCAGCGTCATCATACCGGCTGACACGCTCCCGTGTCAGGCGGGAGGTGACGACGTTTCCGTGTCAGGAGGGATATGATTTCCCCCGTGTTCGGCGGAAAGCCTGTACCTGCACCTTGACTCCTGCCCGACATGCCCCATGTCGGTTTCTCACTCTGGTACTTCCAGAGAGCCGTCCTAGACATCGGATAGAACCAAGCAGAGCTAGGGTAGGTTAGTCGGTTAAGCTTATACGATCACGCCGGAGGATCCCGCCATACTGCCAAGCCGGACGATCCTTCCGGTTCGTACCGAGTTCCACCTAGAGCTCGGGTAGCGACTTAAGAGGAGTATCTCTAGGCCTAGTTTCCCGAAGATGTCTTAGGCTCTTACCAAATACATCTTCGAGAAACTAGTTCTTAAACAAACTCTCTGCTGGTGCTTGTACGGCTCAGGGGGTCTGGGGGTCTATTTATAGTCTCCACCGATGACCCTTGCGGCCCCCAGGAGGCACTCTGGCCCTGCCAACCACCCAAAGGTCAAGTTGTCTCTTCGGCATACCAAAGGATAACTCTTAGCCACTTCCATAGGTCAATTCCGGTAGCCATACTGCTGATCGGAACCGGGTTCTGCCCTACCCCGGGGGTAGCCCCCCGACAACATGGTATTGGTATTGTGGCATCTTGTTAATAGGTTAGTCCCAAAAAATGCATAAACTATATAAAATGCATATAAAACATGTAACAACATGATATAACATAGCATGTAACATAAGAAATTATGGATACGTTGGAGACGTATCAACATCCCCAAGCTTAGTTCTACTCGTCCCGAGTAAACAAGAACGATAAAAGAAGAATAATTTCTGAAGTGACATGCTTAAACACAATCTTGATCATGTAATAATGTAAGGCATGTAAACTGAGATCAAATGAATAAGGGTTGTAGTTTATATTGATATCAAATGAGTAATGAACACACAAGTAGGTGAAGCAAGCAAAGCTTTCAATGATAAAGCAATCAACTGTGCAAAGTTTATATTGGTATCAAATCAGGAATGAACAAACAAGTAGGTGAAGGAAGCAAAGCTTTCAATGATATAGTACTAGATAGCAATCAACTGTGCAAAGTAGATATTAGAGATGATTTAAGCTTCAAGCACAACAATATAATCATCTAATGCTTCCAACAAACATGACAACTTTATGAAAGGATCAAGTCAAGTAATAGCAATATGCACGTAGAAGATCAATATATTATTTGTTCAAAAGAAACAAGCAAGCGTTCAACGTTGGTTCTTGGCACCAGGATGTTATGGCTAAGATAATGTTAACGGATGTTTGTAAGGCCAACGGAAGAAAGGCTCACAAAGTTGTAGATGATCATTAGACAAGAGAAAGTCATACAATCGAAGCTATGCAAGGAGTAGTGATTGCCATACAACGGATGTACAATGAGCTATAAGTATATGAATGCTCTCCAATGGAACTAGTGGGGGTGCATCCAACTTGCTTGCTCACGAAGACCTAGAGCACTTTTGAGGAGGCTCATCATTGGAATATACAAGCCAAGTTCTATAGTGTAAAGTTCCCCACATAGTTATGCAACTAAGACATGAAAACTCTCTCATATGGAGTAAATGTGCTAAACATGAACACAAATGATGATCACAAATGATATGGTGCTATAACATGAGCACACGTAATGATTATAAATGATATGGTGCTATAACATAAGCACAAGTTTGTGATAAAGAATAGTAATGCTGCCCCTTTTTTATTTCTTTATTTATTTATTTCTTTTTTCTTTATTTTTTCTCTTATTTTATTTTTTATTTTTATGTTTATCTTTTCGATGGCCTCCATGACTCTTTTCACTTTTAGGGGCAAGCATCCTAATACGATACATGATGTATGAAAACACACTAATGATGATAAAACAACATACTGATGATATAAGTAACTAATATGAATGTGCCATAAGAATACATATGACAACGGTGCCTCTGCCAGTGTAGCAGGTTATGCAGTGCTCTAGCGTAACATGGGTAAAATCACACATCAGCTTTATAGAAACACACAAAACAATAACTAAGTAATGAATGACAACAAGTCATGTAACGTAAGATGGATGTTGCATGACAATATATCTCGAAACAGCTGTAGAAATGCTGTAGTAGGTAGGTATGGTGTATGTTTTGAGGAAGATATTTGGCTTATGTGTAGGAGAACAAGATGAAGATCTCAACAAATTTGGATGTACCAGCGAAAAATGCACCAACTCTCAATGTGAGAAAGGGCAAAGCAAAGTACCGAAGAGGCTAGCAATATGGTGGTAGAAGTGCCATGAAAACCGCAGTTTTAGAACTCACGAGTAAAAATATTCCAATTAAAAATATGATCATGCAAGGCATAATGAAAATTACTCCTAGGGGGTAGCAAATGAAGAAGGGGGTGCCTTGGGCATCATCAAGCTTTGACGCTTGAGTCTTCTTGAATTATATTGGCGTGAACCACCAGGGCATCCCCAACCTTTGTCTTTACTATCCTCTTGATCACATTAAATCATCCTCTTCTCTTGATCCTTGAAAACTTTCTCCACACCAACCTTAGAGTAACTTCATTAGAGAGTTAGTGCACAAAAAATTATGATATTCTGTAGGAACACAATTGCTATCATTGCTAATGGACATTAGCTACAGCCACTGATACTTAAAAGAATAAAAAGATCCAATCAAAATAGCAAAAGAGGCATTGCAAAAGAAAATGACAGAATCTGTCAAAAACAGAACAGTTCGTAAAGGCAAATTTGTTCGAGGCACTTAACTTGCTCAGATCAGAAAACTCAAAACTAATGAAAGTTGTGTATACATCTGAGGATTGCGCACAAAAAAGGGAAGATTGTTCTGACGTTCCAGTAGGGAGATATAAATTTTACGGTGGACCACAGAAATCTGTTTCAGCACAGGAATTGAATTTTAACATCAACTTTCAACTAAACACAACTTTGCAATAAAAATAAGGGGTTCATTGGTTCTGTGTCATACCTAGCTGAGTTTTATCGGTATGTGCCCTACCCGCGCTGTTACTCAGTTATGTGCCCTGGTTTGCTCGCATATCGCTCAAACGCTCGTTTCCCTCTGGTCTACCTACTTTGACCCGCACTTGGCCTGACTGGTGGGGTCTGTCTGGCACGGCTTGGCTCGTTTGTCGGCTCGGTTGGGATTTTCCTGGGGGCGGCGCGTGGGGCCGGGCACTAGTCTGACTGGTGGGGCTGTGGCACTAGTCTGACTGGTGGGGTTGTGGCACTAGTATGATTGGTGGGGCTGTGGCACTAGTCTGACTGGTGGAGACGACACGTGGGGTGCGCGTGGGGTCAGCGTGGCACTGCACCTCCGCTTGGAAGACGCATCCATGGCGGAAGATCCAGGCCTCGTGTTCCGCCCGTTCCGCTGGTCAATTGTGGACAGGTTCATCCTACTGCAGGATTGAGGTGGTTCGAACAAATTTAACATGTCGAACACATTGCGACCCACACGAACCACCTCCGATGAACAAGATTGAGGTGGTTCGGAAACGAATTCAACATGAATGCATACTGTCGAACACCTTGCGGGGACACGAACCGCCGCCGATGAACAACATAAACGGTGAACACAAATTGATTCAAACATTTAAATGAGATTTAACAAACTTACAATTACAAATCTAAATGAGATTAAACAAACTTAAACCTAAACAAAGGGTTTAGGGTTTAGGATGAGAGAGAGGCCTATGCATGGCCATCCCTCAACACCATCACCGGCGAAGAGATACCGCTCCATCCCGGTGAGTGGGAGAAGATGCGAACCAAGTCAGCCTTCACCTGGTCCGTAGCCACCGCCGTGGCGGCTGAGGCTTCTGGCTTCGCCGGTGCCGTTTTCGATTCACCGCCATGACATGCGGGGGGGGGGGGGGGGCGTTTTAAGATAAGACTCTTCGTCTTGCAACGCCGCTTTCTTCGGTGAAAGCGACGCTGCTGACCAGACGCTAGTAGAGGCAGATCGGGCAGCTCGGGGTCATCGCCGTCCTCGCCGTCACAGTCGTCGTCCGTTGAGGACAACTCCGGCGTCGGCTTTGGTCGACCGCCAAGACGCGCCTCGTACTCCTTGTCCACCACGGCGTGCCAATAGGGCGCCGAGATGGAGTAATTGGGGTCGAGCCTTTGCTCGCACGGCATCTCCGTCCACTTGCCCTTCATGAACTTGACGCTGGCCTGCCCGCTGAGCCGCGGCGCCACCGGAATGTACACGACGCTCCTCACCCACCCATCCGGAAGGATGGCATCGTCGTCCACCGGCAGCTGGTGGCGGCTACTCAGCCGCGCGGTCTCCAGCGAGAGCACGTAGGGACGAGAGGTCCAGGCCTCCTCGCCCCACATGACTCGCTCGAATGCCTTGGCCATCTCCGCGTGCTCGTTGCGACTCTAGAGTTCCTCCAGCTGCAAGTGGCGTTGCTGCCCGCCAAGGCTGCCCGCCATGGTGGCCTATGTTTCCGTTTCCTTGGGGAGAAGAAGAGAGAGGAGGAAGTGTTGGTGAGAGGAGAGGAGGGTTGCGCTGCGTCGGGTTTTAAAGGCGGCCGGAGGAGCGGGGTTGGGTGGCCTGCATTAACGCGGCCACCGCTTCGCCTGGCCGTGCATTGACGTCGACGCAATCAGACGGTGCGACTGCCAGCACGCGTCGCTTCTGTCTGGGCCATTGGAAGCGGCGCGGCGTTCTTGCTTCCGTCTGTAGGGCGCCGACTGCAGCACCCGTCGCTTCGGTCTGCGCCCGCCAGGGGAATGTGATGCGTGATGCCACGAAAAAGACAAGTAAGAAGGGTAAAACTAAAGACCACTTGCGTAGACGAAAGCGAGGCGTGCTGGAGTCGTTTTTCAACATGAGCATCACCAGCAATTTTGTTATTGTACTTTTGTCGAACACCTTAAGTGCGCACTCTAGACGCGCTTAGAGCGTGCCCGGCGTGCTCTGGGCGCGCACAGGCGCACATTTGTGTAAAATTTGGGCGTGAGCTAAGCCTAGACCATTCTTAGTCACTCCTAAATGATACTTTCGTGAGTATTTTGAAATTATCATGTTGCAATTCTCATTTGCACATTTGAGTTATGCGATATCACATGAGATCCATGACCTTCTCATTTGAATGTATATATTCCATGTTTTTCAACTTGAGTCGTTAGTATATGACATAAGAAGACTATGTGCGTCGGTTTTTCAATTTTTCGATAATTTTTTATGGTTATTTCAAAATCGGTCAAACCTAAGTTTGACCAACATTTAAACAAGTTTAAAACATGAAAATGAAAAACTAATCATGGTTCCTTCTTATTCACCCCAAATTGAAGTTTTAGTGAGGTTTTTGAAAATTGCAATTCTAAAACCACTTCTCTCCAACCTTAGACCTCATAGTTTGAGTTATGCGATATCACCTGAGATCCATGCCATTCTCCTTTTGAATGTATGTAGACCATGTTTTTCAACTTGAGTCGTTAGTATATGACATAAGACGACTATGTGCGCGGGATTTTTCATTTTTTCGATATTTTTTGAATATTTGAAGCTGATTTCCTATACAAGGAATCTGCAGCCGTCCGATTTCCTCTACAGGGAATCTGCGTCCGTCTGAGTTCCTCTAGAAGGAATCTGCAGGCAGACTCGGGGCGATCCGCGAGAAGCTCATTCTGCGATCTGATTGGACGCGCGCGTAGGACAAGGGATGTACAACCGCTGACGAGTGGACCACGGCAGACCCAAATGCGGATAGCCATGACCTTTCTCAAATCTAGCTTGGACTCGCTAAAAAATGTGTTTCGAATGAGCTCGAAAGGTAGGGTAAACGGCCTCATTATTAAGAAAAAATGGTGGACTCGCCCAAAAATGTGTTTCAAATGAGCTCCAAAGGTAGGGTGGTGGACTCGCTAAAAAATGTGTTTCAAATGAGCTCAAAAGGTAGGGTAAACGGCCTCATTTCTAAACAAAAATGGTGTACTCGCCCAAACATGTGTTTCCAATGAGCTCCAAAGGTAGGGTGGTGGACTCGCTAAAAAATGTGTTTCAAATGAGCTCGAAAGGTAGGGTAAACTGACTCATTTCTAAGCAAAAATGGTGGACTCGCCGAAAAATGTGTTTCAAATGAGCTCGAAAGGTAGGGTGGTGGACTCGCTTAAAAATGTGTTTCAAATGAGCTCGAAAGGTAGGGTAAACGGTCTCATTTCTAAGCAAAAATGGTGGACTCGCCAAAAAATGTCTTTCAAATGAGCTCGAAAGGTAGGGTGGTGGACTCGCTTAAAAATGTGTTTCGAATGAGCTCGAAAGGTAGGGTAAACGACCTCATTTCTAAGCAAAAATGGTGGACTCGCTGAAAAATGTGTTTCAAATGAGCTCGAAAGGTAGGGTGGTGTACTCGCTTAAAAATGTGTTTCAAATGAGCTTGAAAGGTAGGGTAAACAGCCTCATTTCTAAGAAAAAATGGTGGACTCGCCGAAAAATGTGTTTTAAATGAGCTCGAAAGGTAGGGTGGTGGACTCGCTTAAAAATATGTTTCAATGAGCTCGAAAGGTAGGGTAAATGGCTTCATTTCTAGGCAAAAATGGTGGACTCGCTGAAAATGTGTTTCAAATGAGCTTCAAAGGTAGGGTGGTGGTCTAGCTGAAAAATGTGTTTCAAATGAGCTCCAAAGATAGGGTAAACGGCCCCATTTCTGAGCAAAAATGGTGGACTTGCTTCAAAGGTGACTTATAAACCGGGATGGAGGGAGTACTAGCTATAGCAGAACGAGCGGCACGTATACGTTCATATTAGGGTTACCTTCATGTTTATCCGTTCTAGCGTGAAAGCAAGAATCCGAAGCAAATCAATTTTCACGAGTCGTACGATGAGAGTATGAGACACATTTGTCTGAGAGCCTTCCAGTTCGTGCGCACTGAATACGTGCGTATTGAATACGTGTGTGGCATGCCGTGGTCCACCATGCCGTCTATGCAGCGTGCACGGATAGGCATGGCCATTGAAATGAAAGCTTTTGTTATTAGATGGTTATGCTTCGCTACCTACTCCTCCCGCTCCTCTAGCTTCATCTCCTGCATGTCGTGCATATTTCCTCAGGCGAGTAGAGATCCGAGTCCGGCATCGGCGATGGCGTGCTCAACCACATTTTCAAGGGAGGGAGGGGAGAGAGAGGTAGAGAAAATGGAGTTTCTAGGGCGAGGGTGGCGTCCTTTTATTAGCCGCGGCGGGGAGGGCAGGCAAACCCTAACCGACCCACGCTGACCCCACGCGCCAACCCCACTCGCACCCCACGTTCCGTCCCCACCCGCCAGACTAGTGCCATAGCCCCACCAGTCAGACTAGTGCCCGGCCCTACGCGCCGCCCCCAGGAAATCCCAACCGAGCCGACAAACGAGTCGAGCCACGCCAGGCCGACCCCACCAGTCAGGCCATATGCGGGTCAAAGGAGGTTGACTAGAGGGAGACGAGCGTTTGGGTTATATGCGAGCAAACCAGAGCACAAAACAAAGAAACAACGCGGGAAGGCACAGCGAACCATGGCACAAAACAAATTGACCCAAAAATAAGATACAAAGGAATTGCTATAGACGTAGGCATGTTCCTTGACACAAGCAAAGAAAAATAAAATAACAGGAAATAAAAGTGGGTTGTCTCCCTTAAGCGCTTTTGTTTAACGACTTTGAGCTAGGCACAAAGTAAAACTCAAGTATTATCAAGAGATGAAGTATCAACACCATAATTTAAACGAACAATAGAATCAAAAGATAGCTTCATTCTTTTCCTAGGGAAGTGTGCCATACCTTTCTTGAGTGGGAATTGGTACTTGATGGTACCTTCTTTCATATCAATAATTGCACCCACAGTTCTTAGAAAGGGTCTTCCGAACACAATTGGACAAGATGGATTGCATTAAATGTCGAAGTCAATAAAATCAATGGGGACTAGGTAATTATTAACCATAATAGGGATATCATTGATCCTCCCCAAAGGTTTCTTCAAAGCATTATCAGCAAGAAAAACATCCAAATAGCAATGTTCCAATGGTGGCAAATCAAACATATCATAGAGCTTTTTAGGCATAACAGAAATACTTGCACCAAGGTCACATAAAGCATTGCAATAAAATTTATCTATTTTCATTTTAATGATGGGCTCCCAACCATCTTCTAACTTTCTAGGGATAGAAGCTTCAAGTTTTAATTTATCTTCCCTAGCTTTAATGAGAGCATTTGTAATATGAGCAGTAAAAGCCAAATTAAGACAGCTAGCATTAGGACTTGTGGCCAATTTTTGCAAGAACTTAATAACTTCAGAGATATTAAAATTATCAAAATCAAAATTATTATCATCAAAACAAACCGAACCACTTTCTCTCACGTTGTTAAAAATTTCAGCACTTTTATCAACTCCAGTTTCAGCAGTTTTAGGCAATTTTAAATTTTTGGATGAAGTAGAGGAGACATTTTCAACACCAACTATGTTATAATGGATAGTAGGAGGCTTACTAACATGTGAAACACCATTATTTTCAGAGGTAGTAATAGTAAAAACTTTAACAATATTAGCCTCTTTCTCTAATTCTCTCTCTTTCCCATCTAGCATGTAATTGAGCCATTAGTCTAACATTTTCATCGATTTGAACTTGGATGGCATTAATTTTAGCAAAGGGATTATTCACTTTAGTTTCAGTAGGCATGATTTTAGATTTTAAAAGATCAACATCAAGGACAAGACTATCAACTTTAGACACAAGAATATCAATTTTTCCAAGGTTTTCCTCAACAGTTTTATTAAACAAAGTTTGTGTAGTGCTAAAATCTTTTAGCATGGTTTCAAGTTCAGAGGTGGTAGTCCTATTGTTGTTATAAGAATTACCACAAGAATTACCATACGAGTTTCCATTATTAGGAGGATAGGGCTTATAGTTGTTGTTACCATAGTTGTTCCTATAGGCATTGTTGTTAAAATTGTTGCTTTTAATAAAGTTTACATCAACATGATCTTCTTGTGCAACTAAAGAAGCTAAAGGAACATTATTGGGATCAATATGGGATTTACCACTAGCAAGCATAGACATAATAATATCAATCTTTTCACTCAAAGAGGAGGTTTCTTTAACATAATTTACCTTCTTACCTTGAGGTGTCCTCTCCGTATGCCATTCAGAATAATTTACCATCATATCATCCAAGAGTTTTTTTGCAGCACCCAAAGTGATGGACATAAAGGTACCTCCAGCAGCTGAATCCAATAAGTTTCTTGAAGAAAAATTCAGTCCTGCATAAAAGGTTTGGATGATCATCCAAGCAGTCAATTCATGGGTTGGGCAATTCTTTATCAGAGATATCATTCTTTACTAGCTTGAGCAACATGTTCATTATCAAGTTGTTTAAAATTCATGATGCTACTTCTTAGAGAAATATTTTTCGCATGAGAATAGTATTTTCCATCCATGAATCAATACTATTCCTAGGTAGTGAAAGCAACCATTCTTTAGCTCTTCCTCTCAAGCAGAAAGGAAATAATTTCAGTTTTATAATATCACCATCTATATCTTTATATTTTTGCATTTCACATAATTCAATAAAGTTATTTAGATGGGCAGCAGCATCATCAGAACTAACACCAGAGAATTGCTCTCTCATAACATGGTTCAGTAAAGCAGGTTTAATTTCAAAGAACTCAGCTTTAGATGCAGGTGGAGCAATAGGTGTGCATATAAAATCATTATTGTTGGTGCTTGTGAAGTCACACAACTTAGTATTTTCAGCGGAACTCATTTTAGCAATTTAAAATAACAAACCGAAATAACAAAATAGGAAAAATATTACTAAACCGAAATAACAAAAGCAACAAAACTGAAAATAAATAGCAAACCAAAATATAAAAAGTAATGCAAGTAACTAATTTTTTTGTATCTTTGATATTAAGAAAACAAAACAGTAATACAAATAAATTAAGCAAGGCAATAACAAAATAAAAAGATTGGAAGTGCGAAAACTCCCCTCGTGAAGGAATGCTTGTCTCCCCGGCAATGGCGCTAGAAAAGAGCTTGATGCACACGGTGGGTGTGTTGTTGGGAGACCCCAAGAGGAAGGTATGAAGTAGTGCAGCAGCAAATTTCCCTCAGTATGAAACCAAGGTTATCAATCCAGTAGGAGACGAAGAATTTCCTCAAGGTATCAACGGTGCCAGAAAAGAGCTGTTGACATGGAGGCTGCACACAAACAATAAAGATACTTTGCCCCAACTTAATAGTGAGGTTTTCAATCTCACCGACTTGATATAAGAAAGGATTAAATGTATGTGTGGAAGAAAGATGTATGTTTGCAGAAAGTAACAGGTTTGCCGTTGTGGTTTTATCAGATTAATGAGAAGGACCGGGGTCCACAGTTCACTAGTGGTGTCTCTCCATAAATAATAATAACATTCATCCATGCGTGGTAAACAAATTACATCTAGGCAATTGATAGAATAATGATAAGCAACCCAATGCATATACTAATGATATGGTGTCTAGTGTGAGATTCATTCGGGCATTACAACAATATACATAGACCGTTCCAACCGCTTCTATGACTAATAATCCCCATTCCGGTTAGCGTACGCACCCCTTTCAGTATTAAGTTGCATGCAACAGATTATCGCCTTAAGCACTATGCGTAAAGTAAGTAAGTAACATCATCCTTAGACAAAGTACTACTATATTATCCCTTGTAGCAACAACACATCTACAACCTTAGAGCTATATGTCACTGCCACAGATTAAATAGAGACATGAACCTACTATCGAGTATAAATACCCTCCCCCCTCTTGGAGTTACGAGCATCGACTGGCCCAGAGCATACACAAGTAACGGAGAGCATGCAAGATCATCAAATAGCACACACATGATATATTATGAAGCAATAACTTTATTACTCAATATTCATCGGATCCCAGCAAACACAACATGGAGAATTACATAAAGATGATCTTGATCATGATAGGCAGCTCACAAGATCTAAACATGATAGCACAAGAGGAGAAGACAACCATCTAGCTACTGCTATGGACCCGTAGTCCAAGGTAGACCACTCACGCATCAGTCCGGAGGCAGTCATGGCGACGTAGAGGTCTCCGGGGACGATTCCCCCTCCCGGCAAGGTGCCGGGGAGCAGTTATGATCTCTTCTGAATTGGTGTTGACGACGGCGGCGGATCTGGATCCGTGGAGGAAAAAGTGTTCAACCGTGCTCTGTTTTTAGGTCAAGGGGGTATTTGTAGGCGAAAGACCTAGGTCGGTGGGTGCCAGAGGGCTCCTTCTCACCTCCTGGCGCGGCTGGCTTGTGGGCCGCGCCACCAGGTGATGAGGGCGCCTTGTGGCCCCTCTTCGTCTCGTCTTCGGTTTTACTGGACGCATATATTCCAAAAATAAATTCTGGTTGGCTCGTTTCCAATTTGGCGGATATTTCCATAAGAGTTTTTCTGAAACCAAAAACAGCAGAAAACACGGGACTAGCACTGTGGCATCTTGTTAATAGGTTAGTCCCAGAAAATGCATAAAACTATATAAAATGCATATAAAACATGTAATAACATAATATAACATAGCATGGAACACAAGAAATTATGGATACGTTAGAGACGTATCAGTTAAGAAGTGTTCTAGCGTAATTACTACTATAAAGGTTGAATGCCCACTCCCCTCCTCACACCATGTGCCCCTCCTGGCGAATCTCGGCCGTCGGATCGGCTTATGAATAGTGATTTCGAGTCCCACTTTTGCCCACAGCCGTTCGATGTGGTGAAAAACTTTGTTACTCGCTTGGCATGAACAGGGATCCCGCTAACGGTCCATGACGGGTGGGACCTGGGTCCATCAGTCAGTGGGCGAGCCTCCCCCTAGCGCGTCGCCCTCCTTTTGCTCGCTCGCCGCAGCGAGCCAACACCCGCGTACGGGGTGAAACCCTAGCCAGTCGTCGTCCTCCCCAATCCATTTCCCCTTTCTCCTCCTCCTCGCTCCGCTCGTCCCGTCCACCGCCGCTGAGCATCCATTTACCCTTTCTCCTCCTCCTCGCTCCGTCGTCCCGTCCACCGCCGCCGAGCACGCGCGCCATCTCCCCTGCTCTACGTCGCCATGGCGCGGGGAGAAAAGGCAAGGGATTGGCGCTCGAGACCTCCTTCCCCGCGAAACCCTACCCACCAAACCCGATCCACTCCTCCTCCCTCCAGCTCCGGCCGTGCGGTTCGAGGAAGCAGGGATGTGTGCGGCCCCATCCTCAGCCACGGTGCCCGTTGGCGCTCGGCCACGGGAGCGCGGGGCCGGCCGTCTTCCATCTGGCGACGAGGCCGATGATGGGGGTGAGCGGGAGGAGAAGGAGGACCGTGGTGGTGGCGGCGGCAGTCGACCTCAAGAGACATCGACAGGAAAGGGGCTAGGGTTAGTCCATGTTTGCGTCTTCCTCTTCTCTCTCTGCTCCTATTCCCGTAAATCAGTGGACGAGGCGAACTGTCCAATTAGTATCTTTAGGATCTGTGAGGTTGTGCTCGTACGGTTATGTTGGATCTCGAGCTCAGCGGATTGTGCATTTTGTCCATGGTCCCTGTGTGTTTACGTTTTGAGTGCTTGCCTCCATGCTATTGTACATTGTCTTCCTTTCGTCCTGCTAATAATCCATGTATGGTTTCCTTCTTGCAGGAAAAGGTCCACGGTAAGCAGAGTAAGGGTTGTCGTGGGAGCTTTTGCAGATATGGCGGTTGGCCTGTTATTCATGCTTTGTTGTAGGTATGCTTATCCTCACAATGGTATGATGTGTTATTTAGGGATTCAGAGTTGATAGGTTGTTCTTATTCAGTTCTATCTAATTGTCCAGTGATTCAGTTTTTGCTTACACAGATAGTTCCTTTTGTCCTGCTAATAATCCATGTCTGTTTTTGTTGTTGCAGGAGAAGGGCCACGGTGAGCAGGGTAAGGGTTGTTGTGGGAGCTTTCGCGGAGATCGCGGTCGGCCCGTCGTTTATGCTTCTATTTAACGGTTGTAATTTGATACATTGTTCAGATTTAGTTGATTGTCAGGTGTCCTGAATTTTTCTGCACAACGCGTGTTCTTCGTTTATCTAAGATCATATTTTCTGCACTCTGGGTGGTCTTGGTTTCATATTTGCTTCTAAATTAATGAACTGTCTGTGGAGGTTCGGTTTCTGGTGGCGTTTGCAGCTTTCGATGAATGCAGCTTTCAATGTTCTCTTATGCAGTTATATCTTCCATTTTATTAAGGAGTTCCTTTTGTCATGCTGATAATTCATGTTTCGCTTTATTTTTAGCAGGAAAAGTGCCGCAGTGAGCAAGGTAAGAGGAACCCTGGGAGTTTTCGCGGAGATGACGGCAACACCATCAGTTATGCTTATCTGTACGTATCGGCATCCTGGGAAAGGCTATAATTTGAGAGGTTATTTACATTAGTATGTATGTATCGGCATCGCGATGGTTCAGAGTTTTCTTGTGGAAATTCTATTGTAGTGATTTCTATTTATGTGGTTTTACCTGCTTGTTTATGTGGTTTATTTGAGAGGTTCTTCTAAGTATGTTTATGTGGTTTTACCTGCTTGTTTTCATTTCTCCCCGTTCCTTTAAAAGTGAGCTTTGTCCACGAACTGCTTGTGAATTTAGTTTGGATTTGATTCTTATATAGCTGGTTCTTCTTTCCCTGCGTCAAATGTTTCAAAGGCGTGGCTTATGTACAGGCATAAAGTTTTAACCGTACGAGCTGGTATATGCATGTATATGCATGGTAGAGTTATATAGATAGTATTTCCTTGCTAATGTACATGAAATTCTATTGTAGTGATTTCTATTTAGAGGTATAATTTGATAGGCTGTGTACATACTTTAATGTTTTACTTTTAGGTCTATGATTTGGCTAGGTCTTTTTGTTTTGGTTGTTTTAGGTGGGGGGGTGTGTGTTGCATATGTTACTGTTTATCGTGTTTATGATGTTCGTGCTCTTCATCACGGCATGATTATGTTGTTCTTCTTGATATTGTGTTGATGCTATATGCATAGTGCTATTTATGCTCACTTTCCTAATGGTTTGCTCTCTTATTTAGTGATTCATTTTTCTTGCTTACACATGGTTCTCCTGGCTTTCTGTTTGTAATGATAATAATCCCTCTCTATTACAGTCTCTCTTAGTTTCATACATTGTTTAGATTTAGTTGGTTCTTAGGTAACTGGTTTTGTATCGTAATCTATGTGGTCTTGGTTTATGTGTCTTCTATTTTTCTGCTCACGTAGGGAGGTTCTTCTAAGTATGTTTATGTGGTTTTACCTGCTTGTTTTCATTTCTCCCCGTTCCTTTAAAAGTGAGCTTTGTCCACGAACTGCTTGTGAATTTAGTTTGGATTTGATTCTTATATAGCTGGTTCTTCTTTCCCTGCGTCAAATGTTTCAAAGGCGTGGCTTATGTACAGGCATAAAGTTTTAACCGTACGAGCTGGTATATGCATGTATATGCATGGTAGAGTTATATAGATAGTATTCCTTGCTAATATTTCTTGTAGAGCTATATAGATAAAAGTTAGGTAATATTGCTTGCAAATATTTGTTCTTTTTGTTCTTGCAGCTCTTTAAATTGGAGGGACGGCTTCTAGAGTTTGGAGGACAAGAAAAGGAGCAAAACTGCGAAAAATAAAGGTGTTCTGCTGCTGTTTTAAACCTTGGGTGTTGCATATGTTACTGTTTATCGTGTTTATGATGTTCGTTGTTAGCTTAAACCCTGACTTCCTCCTTGTTCTCTGAACTTCTGTTAGGTGTAGCGTCTAGGTAAATTCAGTCAACTCTTAGCAGATAAGTTTGTTAGCAGTCTCGAGTCAATTGGCCAGGAGTACGCGATCTGTGCGGCACTGGCTGAGTCGTAGTTTGTTGGGCACGAAGCTCGGATCGTGGGATGGCACGATCGGTCGTGGAGCGCGTGGTTCGACCTGTATCTTTCCCTACCTTATATATGGAAACACAGAAAAGCTGCAATGCTTCAAGCGGCACAAAATTCTTCAGGCTATGTTTGTTTCCCGTGTATTTCTGGGGTTTGGTAGGGATTATCCCTGCAGGGATTAAATGCAAACCCTGCCGTCACCCAATACTCCTCCCAATCCCCCGTCCAGTGAAACCTCTCCCAATCCCCTGTCCAGCCAAATCATGTTTCCCACCTCAGTACGCAGCACCTTCCAGGGACAGGGATAGAGATTTCAGTTTTTACAGGAACCAGTGCATACATCCCACATATTTACAGGAATTTAAAAGCATTTCAATGAAAGATCTAGTTTTTATCAGCTCTGAGAACCCAAACATCATTAGAGAATTGGTGGAACAACATTTTTAGTGTGACAACAAAATACAAGTGGCAACATTTTCAGCACGCAAACATCAGTACAGAGTACAGACTACAAGCATCATTATCTCTTCTCCAAAATTTCACTAGACTGAACAATGTCCAACATATATAACAATTATCCATGCATCAACTCGGACTAAGCACAATTTGATGTTCAGCATACGTAACCAATGTCTTCTACAGATCAAGGGAAGGATTAATCCAACGACCAAATCACAAGATGTAGAACTAAGGAAGCAGAGAATGATCTTAAGCTACCAGGATACGGTGCCCATCGAACACAAGACTGTGCCTACGCTAAGCAGAACCAACAAACTTCATTGCACCATTTTCACTTCATTTTTTTAATACAACCAGATAAGACTCTTTCCAAAATTGTTGCTTCCCTTCCTTGCAATCTTCAAGAGCACAAGGCTGAGCATTAAGATGGCCTGTAAGCATGCAAATATGTTAGAGAAGTGTTTGATTCACATGGAACAACATCCTACCACACCTTGGAATACAAGATGGTAGAAAAGGTGCAAAAATTACTCAAATTTATTAAATAGAGAGGAACCTAGCATCGACCAGTACATGGAGAAGATGATGCATGGATCTAGTACACTAGGTAGCTAGTACAAAATTCAAGCAAGAACACACCAGGTAGCTAGTAACATATTACTACTCTATTTTATTTAGGAGAAGAGAAATTCAACAAAGCTATATTTCAGCACATGTTGTTGTAACAGAGGCACATATGATTGTGAACATGAGAAATTGAGGATACATACCCAGGTAAATCTTCAATTTCTTGCCGAAGCCACATGATGCTCGTCTCTCGATCCACATCAGCTGATGTAAGGAATGTTTCTCGGTTTTCAGCACTTTTGAAGACTTTGTAAGCTTTCTTTTTCTCCTCACGTGCAAGCTCGTTCATGCTTTGTAAAACTACAATGCATTTGGTGATTGCGAACTTGTTCACATCTTTAGACTCCGCCTTTTCATCCTCAGCTTGCTTTTCTTTGATATTGACAAACCTCTCCATGACACCAACTAACCCATCGCCGGTACTCTTCTTGGGGCTCTTCTTAGGCTTCTTATTCCTATTTGTGGAAGGACAGGTAGCCTTTTTTTGATTGACTTGTGCATGCTCCACCTCGGCATTCCTTTGATTGACTTGTGTATGATCCACATCAGCATTCATTTGATTGAATTGTACATGCTCCACCTCAGATTTATCTAGCATTTGCAAATTCTCATCTTTCTCTCCCGCATCACTTTCATCATCATCACTTTCGATATCTGTAACTCCAGGTTTCAGAAATTGCTTGGCAGTAGAGGTAAAGTTATAATTGCCCTCAGCTGTGTGCTCTGTAAAAGGCATGTTAGTAACCAGATGAACTAGCTAGAGTAATAAATGAAGATGTGGCAGAGCAAACGTACTATGGTATAGTTCAGCAAGCGAATCATACAGAGGAAACGATTTCCTTTTGAACCTCTGAATTCTTGTACCAAAAGACTAGAGTGAAATAGATGATCAAGTTAACATGAGTGGAACACTGACAAAAAAATAAATACTAATTCCAACAAAGAGGTAACTTACAACTTCTAAGTTATCCCACAAATGAGGTTCAGCCGGCAACTTGAAATTAGTTTCCTGCCACCCAACTCCGCTTTGCATACGTGCATCCTTCAGCATTCTGTAGTCCCTTTTCAACTCCTTTTCCTTGTCCTGCACCTGTGACTTGGCGAAATTCACATGGTTGTTTCTTTCGTGGAAAAGATCAACCATTATATTCCATGTCTCTTTGCTCCAGCCATTCTGCCCTCTGTGGTAAGAATTATCATGCTCATGAAGGATTTCAACAAGAGACTTCTCAAGTTGAGTAGTCCATTGGGCTCTCTGTTTTGGTGCTGCACAAGCATAAACAAAATTATCCATCACTAATTCATCAATTGAAAGGTAGAGTTTCTGTGTTGAAGTTATGAATAATAACTTTTGGAGTGCTCCTTTTGCTAATTTTTGGAGAAGGCCTTTTGGTATGCTTCGGAGTGCTCCTTTTCTTTCCCATTGTACTTAACTGGCTAACGATGTACTTTGGGGACCCTTTTGGATACATATCTGGTTCATATAAAATAATTAACACAATTCTAGAGTACAACTGAGTTCACAATGACTGCAAAGAGTACAACTGAGTCTACAAATGATTCATTATTATTACATAGACTGCAAAGAGTAGAACTGAGTTCACAATGAAAGAACACAAACAATTCATTATTACACTACCAAGTACAACATTACAAATAAGGCAATAACTACTCATTTTGGTAATCAGCCCACATTTGAAATGCAATTTGGTCCCTCAAAGTATTGCCTTCCAAATTGTTTCCCGGAAGCCCTTGGTAGTTATCATCATCATCATTAGGAAGATCTACAAACTGAGTCAGATCTATGTTATCTTCTTGGTTGTCAAGCCACTCCTCGTCTCCATTATGTTGCTTGATTATATTATGGAATATTGCCGTAGCTGCTGGTATCTTCACTTGGTTCCTCATTTTGTGAGAGGTGCCAACTTTGAGAATAGAAAAGAGTTTTTTTAGATTTCCCAAGACTCTTTCCACATGATTTCTCATAACAGCGTGGCGGTTATTGAACAACTCTTTGTAGTTTTGTGGACGACGGCGGCCATGCCCAAACTCTTTCAAATGATACCGCACACCTCGGTATGGAGCAAGGAAGAATTGGGTATTGGCGTAGCCACCATCAACCAAGTAAAACTTCCCATTAGGTACTTTAAATCCTCTAAGGATGGCTGAACTAAGAACCCTAGCATCTGTGGCAGACCCCTCCCAACCGCAAGAGATAAAAGTTATATTGAGGTCAAAGTCACAAACAAACATGACATTCTGACTAAGGCTGCCTTTTCTGTTCCTCCATGGAGCGGCACGGCTAGGTGTTCTAGTAATAGGCACATGAGACCCATCAATTGCCCCAATACAATTCTACAAAGAGAAAATTTGGGAACATATAAGAATTAGACATGAAATCAGTTTTGCAAAGAAGTAGATAAGAAAAGGAGTCTGAAGTTTGGAAACCTGAAAATATGGGAAGAAGCGAGGGTCTGTAGTTATTTTCGGATGTGGTTCATCAAGATTGGTAGGCTTGAGAAACCTAGCTGACAAAGTGGGAATGATGTCGAAGAATTGATTGATATATTTGCTAAAGATCTGTCCACTATGGTGAAACTCTA
Source organism: Poa annua (assembly GCA_026929855.1). Classification (NCBI taxonomy): domain Eukaryota; kingdom Viridiplantae; phylum Streptophyta; class Magnoliopsida; order Poales; family Poaceae; genus Poa; species Poa annua. The sequence continues at coordinate 103,770,043 of CM049426.1, forward strand.
ACTGTAGATCTTCATACGAAGCATTGTGTGACAACATAAAGAGAAAGAATGCCAGCTTCTCTTCAACCTTGATTCTTGAATCTGAAACCAAACCTTCACTCCTAAGGTATGAAGCCAACCACATGAAAATGTGGGGCTCCATCCTAAATGCAGTAAGACAATTTTTTAGGTGCCCTTGAAGTAGCTCCCTGACATACTCCTTGCCGTATAAAAAGTACAAGTGTCGTTTCTGTCTCTTTCTTTGGCTTACATACAAGTACAATGCAGGCAAAATGATAAACATAATCTCTTCATCTTCATTATTTCTTTTCCTAACACGTTCTAGGCTCCTCGAGCTCATCTCAGCACTAATGAAAATAATGCATCAAGCAATCAATAAGATGTAAATATAATGGATGCAGTATGTCAATTTATTCATTTGTTAGCAGATACATACCAAAATTTGGTGTTATCACTGGATCCCAAGAGGGTGGGGGCTCATCAACGAATGAATATGTCAATGGGGAGGGTCTCTGTTATAAAATAGCATGTAAAATCAGAAACATAGCAATCAGTTTTGGTAACAATAAAATAGCAATCACATAGAAGAAAGCTCACCGGAGAGAAGGCCAGATTGAAAACAGGGTTAAGTAGTTATTTCCTGCACATTTGGAAGAAAGAGAATTAATTTACAGTATATGATTGGGACACTAGCATACAATAGAACACGAGACATGGACCAGTTCTTCGACAAACAATTAATTTAAAGTACATAATATATCACCCCAAGCAGTCAACCCACATTGCCAAAACATTATTAGTCAGTACACCAAAGATCAAAGATATACAATACATATACTTGCAGGTGACACTGCGCTACAAAAAAAAATCAGTCATGTAAATGTTCGCTCGAGAACAAGAACCACACAACTGATAGCATTCCCTACTACCCGAAGGAGATGTAAGATCACGGAAGGTCATAAAACCTGACGAAAGGGAAGGCCGGGAGAGAGAGAGAATATTACCCCGAGGTTGTTTGCCTGAGCTGAAGATGTTGTCGAACAGCTAGCTGAAGCAGTTGAGAATGAGATGAGGAAGAACGAGTTGGGCGTTGTGGAGGATGGCGCTGGTCTGCTCGTTTGGCGGCGTCACGGGCGCGCAGCTCCCTGATCTCCTCCTCCCACTTCTCCACCTTCTCCTTGTGAATCCTACAATTTCTCCCAACATTGAAAGATACAACAAAGAGCGGAGCGTTGCTGGGGCGCTAGTGAGAGAGGGAGGTGCATACCGGAGGATCTGCCCGTAGGTAGCCAAGAACGGCAACAAGGTCAAGTCGCTCGGCTGTGAGATCCAGGATGGTCCGGGAGATGCTCTCCCGCCGCCCCTTTCTTTCCGACCCTCTGTCCTTCCCCTCTCTCTTCCTCGCCGCCGCTGGCCCGCCTTCGCTCCGCAAGGCGGCGCCGTCGCTGCGTACGCCGCCGCCTCTCTCTTCGCGTGCGCTCGGGGACGGCTGGACGGGACAATACGCGAGCCCTGCCTCGTGTCTCGGTTATCAGAAGAAAAAGCTCGGGTTTGGGGAAAGTGGGGGAATTGCTGGGATTCAACCGGGCCGAAAACACGCGAAACAAACGGGCTTTTGGAGATTAGGCCGGGATTGGGATTGCGCCGGTTTATTCCCCACCAAACCCTGAGAAAACACGAGAAACAAACAGGGCCTCAGTGTTCTATTTTCTCTGAAACTCTACAGCGAGCTAGACTTCAGGGAGACAATTGGTATCAGAGCATAAGATCCCGTGGCCATGTTGCACACGCCGCACCAGTCACGAACTCCTCCGCCCGCGCAGCGACGGCGCTCGCCCAGCCGCGGCAGAAGTAGAGTTCCACGTCGTGGCAGCGAGGTGGTCGTGCAGCAGATCGTGCGCGAGCCCAGCAGCGGCTCCGGCGCAAACCTGCAGTTCCCGATGCTGACACGCGGCGGGTACACGCATTGGGCGATGGTCATGGAGGTAAATCTCCAGGCCGCATCGCTCTGGGACGCGATCGAGGACGACAACGTCCCTCGCGTCGACGACAACAAGACCTTGGCGGCACTGCTCCGATCGACGCCGGCAGACATGCATTGCATGTTGATCGGGAATGGATCAGCCAAGGCGGCATGGGAGGCGATCCGGGTCCAGTACCAGGGACCTGATCGTGTACGCGACGGACGTCTGCGGCGTCTCCGGACTGAGTTCGAGACCGTGGTGTTCAAGGGTGGCGAGAAGATCCAGGACTTCGCCATCCGCATCTCCAACCTCGCAGCTGCACTGCGTTCGCTGGGGGAGATCGTCGACGAAGAAAAAATCGTGAGAAAGTTCCTTTCTGTGGTTCCTTCACGTTTTGCGCAGATTGCTTTCTCGATGGAAACCCTTCTCGACCCTGCATCGATGACTGTCGAGGAGGTTACGGGCCACCTTCGTGCGATCGAGGAGCGCATGGACGGCGACCAGGGCACTAGCTCCGCAGGCGGGCAGCTGCTCCTCACGGAGCAACAGTGGGAAGCGCGCAAGAAGCAGCCTCGTGGTGGCGGCCGCACCAGCGAAGGAGAAAAGGGCGGACAGCCTCGACAACAGGAGCCGCCTGCGTGCGACGCGAACGGCAACGTCCTCGACAAGGAAAAGTGCAAGTACTGCGGCAAGAAGGGACATTGGGCCCGCGAATGCCGTAAGAGGCTGCGTGACCAGGCCGCGGCGGCGACTGGCGCTGCTAACCTGGTACAGGCAGAGGAAGACGACGTCGACCCTCGTCTGAACATGGTGTGCGTCGTGGACGTACATGAGCACGTCGCCCCAACACTGGTGGTCAGCAACGTCGTGGCAACATCAGAGCTGGCTCTGCCTATGGCCATGGGCGGCCAGGTCTACCTCAACGAGGAAAGGGCCGTGATCACGCCCACTCGTGACGACGTCGAGTATGGCGTCCAGTGGGTCCTCGACACGGGAGCCACGAACCACATGACCGGCGCCCTCGACGCGTTCGCCGAACTGGACCACTCGGTCACCGGCAAGGTCCGCTTTGCGGATGGCTCGGTGGTGGACATTCGTGGCCGTGGCACGGTCGTGTTTGCCATCGATGGGGGGGATCACCGCTCCTTCTCGGACGTCTACTACATCCCCGCCCTCAAGAGCAGTGTGGTGAGCCTAGGCCAGCTCGACAAGAGCTGGTACGACATCAACATCCGCCGCGGCACGCTCACCATACGCGACCATCACGGGCAGCTCCTGATCAAGGTAAAAAGATCACAAAATCGTCTGTACCGGCTCACGTTTCGTCCTGTCATACCAGTTTGTCTCGCCATGGGTCACGTCTCCGACGAGTGGCGTTGGCACGCAAGACTTGGACATCTACACTTCGACGGCCTGCAAAGGATGGCGCGCGGCGAATTCGTGCGTGGTCTTCCACACATCGACCATGCTGACGAGCTATGCGAGGCCTGCCTGGCAGGGAAGCAGCGGCGACTCCCGTTTCCGCAGACAGCAAAGTACAGGGCGCAGAAACCCCTCGAGCTGGTGCACGGTGATCTCTGCGGCCCCATCACACCGGCGACCCCTGGTGGCCGTCGCTACATACTGCTGCTCATCGACGATCGCAGCCGCTTCATGTGGGTGGAGCTGCTCGCCTCAAAGGGCGACGCCGCACGCGCCATCATCAAGTTCCAAGCGGCCGTGGAGGTGGAGTGCGGCCATAAGCTGCGTGTGCTGCGTACAGACCGCGGCGGCGAGTTCACGTCCGCCACGTTCTACAAGCACTGCGAGGAGCAGGGGGTGCATCGCCACCTCACTGCACCCTACACGCCACAACAGAACGGCGTCGTGGAGAGGAGGAACCAAACCGTGCTCGGCATGGCACGGAGCATGTTGAAGGCCAAGCGCGTGCCCAACATGTTTTGGGGGGAGGCGGTGCTCACCGCCGTCTTCATCGTCAACCGTTCCTTCACGAGGCCCGTCGACGGCATGACGCCCTATGAGGCATGGCACGGAGTGAAGCCGGATGTCCGATTCCTCCGCATCTTTGGCTGCGTCGGCCATGTCAAAACCGCGCGACCACAGCTGAAGAAGCTGGATGATCGGAGCACGCCCATGGTCTTCATCGGGTATGAGATCGGCTCGAAGGCATATAGAATGTACGATCCGGCGGCGCAGCGCGTGCACGTCTCCCGCGACGTCATCTTTGACGAAGAGGCTCGCTGGAACTGGGAGGCGCCAGGGGAGCCACCAGCGAGCTGGGAGTTCTTGGTGGAATACCCACTGTACTCACGAGTTACTGCCACAATGGAGAAGAAGGGAAAAACTCCTGTCACGGCACACGCTCGCACGGCAGCGAGTTCTCCAACCACTGACGACGCAAGCACTGCCTCCAGCAACAGTACACCCAACCCAGCACACAAGGACGACATCGGCATGCCCTCACCTGCTGCGACTCCATCAACACCAGTTCGTTTCGTGTCCCCACCGCCGGCATTCGCGGACAGCTCGACGCTGATGATGATCCTGCCAAGCCACATCGATTCCGCATCGTCAAAGACCTTCTCGGATCACCAGCGGGAACACCGCAGCAAGCACAGCGGCCAGCAGCGCCGCTCTCTGACGACGAAGATGATGAGCTGCTCCTTGTTGCTGGAGAAGAACCGGCGAACTTCGCAGAAGCTCATCGCGAGGATTGCTGGCGCCATGCGATGCTAGACGAGCTTCAGTCCATCGACGACAACAACACATGGACACTCACCTCCCTTCCTGCAGGTCATAGAGCAATTGGACTCAAATGGGTGTTCAAGGTCAAGCGGGATGAGCACGGGCACATCGTCAAGCACAAGGCCCGCCTCGTGGCAAAAGGTTACGTCCAGCGAGCAGGCGTGGACTTCGAGGAAGTATTCGCGCCGGTGGCAAGACTAGAGTCCGTGCGCCTCATCCTTGCTTTGGCGGCGCACCGCGGTTGGGAGGTCCACCACATGGACGTGAAGTCGGCGTTCCTGAACGGCGAGCTCGAGGAGGTGGTCTACGTGTCCCAGCCGCCAGGATTCATCGCTGATGGACATGAACACGGTGTGTACGAGCTCCACAAGGCCCTGTATGGACTGCGCCAAGCACCTAGGGCCTGGAACGCCAAGCTGGACGCGAGCCTGGCTTCACTTGGGTTCACTCGCAGCGTCACAGAACACGGCGTGTACTCACGAGGTGCCGGGAACACGCAGCTCATCGTCGGCGTCTACGTCGACGACCTGGTCATAACCGGAGCTGAGCAGCAGGAGGTGCAACACTTCAAGGGAGAGATGAAGAATCTTTTCAGCATGAGTGACCTCGGCTTGCTGCACTACTACCTTGGACTGGAGGTAAAGCAGGAACGAGGGAGCACCACGATCAAGCAAGCATCATACGCAAGCAAGCTGATCGAGAAGGCCGACCTGGCAGGCTGCAACGCCGTCAAAACACCTATGGAAGCAAGGTGCCAATTGAGCAAGGAGAGCAAGGAGAAACCGGTGGATGCCACCTTCTACCGGAGCGTCATTGGCAGTCTCCGGTACCTGGTTCACACACGCCCAGACATAGCTTTTGCTGTGGGCTATCTGAGTAGGTTCATGGAGGCTCCGGCAAGTGATCATCTTGCAGCAGTGAGGCATCTCCTTTGGTACATCGCTGGGACACTGCACCATGGATGCGTGTATCGCCGTGGCGACAACGAGACACTAAGTGGGTTCAGTGACTCCGATCATGCCAGCGACGTGGACACCAGGAAGAGCACATCCGGTGTTCTGTTCTATCTTGGTGCAAGCCCAATAAGCTGGCAATCACAGAAGCAAAAGGTGGTTGCCGCATCTTCGTGCGAGGCGGAGTACATCGCGGCGGCAACAGCGGCGTGCCAAGGGATTTGGCTCGCCCGTCTTCTCGGTGAGATCCTAAACAAGGAAGCTGCGCCGGTCATCATCCACATCGACAACAAATCTGCAATCTCGCTCTGCAAGAACCCGGTACTTCACGATCGCAGCAAGTACATTGATCTACGCTACCACTTCATACGTGATTGTGTTGAGAAGGGCACGGTTACTGTCGAGTTCATCGGGACCAAGGAGCAGAAGGCAGACATTCTGACAAAGGCGCTCGGTCGTGTTCGCTTCCAGGAGCTGCGCGACATGATCGGGATCGTTGACATCAAGATCGTTCGTCAGGGTTGAGGGGGAGATTGTTAGCTTAAACCCTGACTTCCTCCTTGTTCTCTGAACTTTTGTTAGGTGTAGCGTCTAGGTAAATTCAGTCAACTCTTAGCAGATAAGTTTGTTAGCAGTCTCGAGTCAATTGGCCAGGAGTACGCGATCTGTGCGGCACTGGCTGAGTCGTAGTTTGTTGGGCACGAAGCTCGGATCGTGGGATGGCACGATCGGTCGTGGAGTGCGTGGTTCGACCTGTATCTTTCCCTACCTTATATATGGAAACACAGAAAAGCTGCAATGCTTCAAGCGGCACAAAATTCTTCAGTGTTCTATTTTCTCTGAAACTCTACAACGAGCTAGACTTCAGGGAGACATTCGTGCTCTTCATCACGGCTTGTTTATGTTGATCTTCTTGATATTGTGCTGATGCTATATGCATAGTGCAATTTATGCTCACCTTCCTAATGGTTTGCTCTGTTATTTAGTGATTCATTTTTCTTGCTTACATATGGTGCTCCTGGCTTTCTGTTTGTAATGATAATAATCCCTCTCTATTACAGTCTCTCTTAGTTTCATACATTGTTTAGATTTAGTTGGTTCTTAGGTAACTGGTTTCATGATGATTAGCTGCTTTTATTTGCAGCCTTGACAAATTTTAAAAAGGTAAAGAGTAGCAGGAAGCTGATTTTTGTTGCAGCTTTGACATGGATTTGACCATTACTCTAAAACTATTGTGTTGTAGGAGGTTGAATTTGCCATCTATAATTTTGTATTTAGTTTAGTTCCGCGCTAGAAATGGTAGCTAATTGTTATGCTCATGGAGTGCTGATTGGTTGTCTGCAGGAAGTTGTGACGGTGGAAATATTTTTATGCATAATTTGCAGACTCTATGGGTAGATTTATCTCTGTTGAAGCTCTGATGTTGATAGCAACAGAAAACAGGGAATGGTATGATTCGCATCTCCTTCAACTTTTGTTTTAGAACTATCTCATCTCCCATTTGTTTACACACCATTTTTTTGATTGACCCACTTCCACTTTAGATGATTCTTGGGTGCCTTGTGCAGCCTTTTTATTCCAGGTTTCATTATGATGCGGGAGATTTATGGTATCTTTCGATCTGGTTATTTTTTCTTATGGATTGCACCCCAAATTATGTGAATGGATCATATCGCCTAAAAAGGTTCGTCTCCTACTGTTCTTTAGCTGGTTAATTGTCTCTTCTTTCCCTGAAAAATGAGTTGCACAGAGCTTTGAGCCGTTCGATGTCTTCACTATTGAGCGTTGGACACTTTATCCCTGAATTTCTTCAAGTTTAAGTAATGTTGTTCCATGGCCTTTTTAAGTGACCAAAATTATTCTTCAATACAGGGTTTCCTCTTAAAATTGCTTCATGGTAATATTATTGGTGTTCACACATTTTACATAATTAAAATAGGTAGTATGAGGCTCATTCAGCCTCCTACAACAAGTCCATGCCATTTTTATTTATTGTAGACATCATAATGTAAAGTCACCTAACAGAAATTAGCTAAACTGTCTAAACTGCTAATTTGAAGAATACTACTACCTGCAAGAACAACAGTCCTGATGGTTGCACTTACGGTAGCTGAGAGGGTTGGTATTGGACTTTCCTTGTAAAATTCCTGGAATATAGGATTGTATCTAAAAGGTAGGTATTTTGGAAAACACATTTGTTGGTTTGATCAGTTCTTATAGGTGCTTATTCTCAGCGCCCTTTTTTGTTTTGCATGCCAAATATTTTTTATTGCTAAAATCGAGTAGTTGTTTGAAAATCGTTCAGTCTTTGCTGAGAGGATTGCCGAATGTCATGTATGGTCAATTTGTAGTGACAGGACTGCACCTAGATGCTACATATCTGGATTTTCCTACTGCTGATGATTGATCCGGTAGTAACTTGGATTTTTGACATTTAAAAGAAGCCAATGGAAGCTATATAACTGAAGAAATGTGTCCACTTTTCTGTGTGTTATGGTCACCACCCGCTCTGTTCTTGCTTGTTTAAGTTCTTTGTACCTTCTGTGTTGTTGATTGCGTTGCGGGCTTATTGGTTTTGGTTCGGATAGAAAATTGTTGAATACGAGGGTATATAATCGGTTTCAATACTCATGTTTCTATGCATTTTTTTTGTCTGATGCATTTCTTGAGATTTATTGCTGGTGTCTCTTCCCTTCCATGATCTGTGAAGCTCAGCTGGTGGTCAACATGGTACAAGAGTTTGTGACCTGCTGCCTACTTCCAGTTATTGCTGCAAAGTTTGAGTGGCCAGTTATTTCCTTTTCGTTTTGTCTTGAATTTCTATCTTTCCGATTTTTTATTCTCCGGTTCCTCTTCTTTCTCTTGGGTTCTTTCTTTTGGGTTATTTCTGTTGGGTTATTAATCATGGGTTCTTTCTCCATTTCGAGAATCATTTCTTTCATCTGCTGGTTCCTTCCGTCCTTTTTCGTGCACGATTTGGGACTGCTCTTTTTTTCCTCTTTGGTTCTCACTTTCATTTGATAAATTCTTTCTTCGGATTGTTCCTTATTTCTTGCTCCTGGGGGGCGTCGCTTCTTTATGTTTCTTGGCCGACATGGTTGTTGTATTCTTCACCTATTTTTTAGAGGTCGTCCGAAGGCTGGCAGCGTCTCTGCTGGATTTGGCATTGTGTTTTATTGTTCGTAAGCTTTTGTCTTTGAAAGGGATGTTGTCAGGATTAGAAATCGGCGACATGCGTTGCTCTTATATTTTCCATGTCGGGAGCAACACTGAAAATAATATTTATCTGTTGTTCGATGTATTAGAAGAGCTCTGTGTACGAGTCGTATAAGCATCTATGGTTTCATGTCCTAGATGAGTTAGAGGTACACATGCTATATGCGCTTGCAAGTTATAGGAATTTGTTCTTTTAGCTTTTTGTTTGGTCGTTCTGCATTTTCTTTTCTACAATGGAAAATGTAGAGTTGGTATGCTTTCCTACAATGTGATATGGTCAAATTTTTGATTAATCAAATGATATTCTTATATTCCCACAAACACTCAAAATAATATTGATCTGTTGTTCGATGTATGAGAATAGCTCTGTGTACAAGTCATATAAGCATCTATGGTTTCATGTCCTAGATGAGTTTGAGGTACACATGCTATATGCGGTTGCAAGTTCTAGGAATTAGCAGGGTAGCAGGGCCGACCATGCAAATAACCAGTTTGTAGATACATAAGGTTTGCTCTTATGTCATGTGTTGAAATCAAGATATTAATGTCATATGTCAAGGTTACCTGTTTTTATATGAGAGTATCTTGGCTGCATGATATTTTCAATGACATTAGTTGATTTAGAATTGCAAATAATTTTCCAGTTATCATAAAACTTAAGATAGAGTTGTACAAATAGTTCCACTTTTAAAGTTCCATGAGGTAATTATTGTTAGTTCTCCATCTCTTTGCTGAATATTGGCATGTCTAATTGGTTTAGGTTGTTATTTTTCTTTTATAATAGAAAAGATTTGTGTGCTTTTCTCCTTTAGTAATATTTAAAAAATAACTATATTCCCATTATTCAAGGTTCATGAGTCACCCCCATACATGCTGAATGAGCTTTGAGTCCTTCTCATCCTAATTGACTGGCTTCTGGAATTAAGCTTTTCTGCTGCACGAAAACTATTGACCATATTTGGTATATGTTATCATATGCATTGTATGATTTTAATCTCTCCCTCACTTCTCTCTCTCTCTCTCTCTCTCTCTCTATATATATATATATATATATATATATATATATATATATATATATATATATATATATATATATATATATGTGTGTGTGTGTGTGTGTGTGTGTGTGTGTGTGTGTGTTCATTACCGATACCCTTCTTCCTGTGGTGGCTCACTGGATAAGAAGCCAGAGCTTCAACGTTACCGCAGCTAACTCTTTTTCTTGTGGTGGCTCACTGGATAAGAAGCCAGAGCTTCAACGCTACCGCAGCTAATTGCTAATTGTTTGATCCAAAACACATCCCTCTTTAGTGAAATATAATTCATCTATCATTTCTTACCTACTGTGAGACATTGTTATCTGGTTGGTTTTGCAGTGTGATTCATCTTATTACATGTGGGGGTTTCTTTCTTTGTTTCTAAATTCATCTTATTACATTCTTTATTGGTTGTTTTCTCCTCGCTTGCTTACTTGTGTACTTACATTAGATTTCTGTGATGATGCTCTTTGTTTCTTGTTTCTTGTGTACTTATACGGATTGGTTGATGTCTCTAATGCGTTTGTCGCTTGCCAAATTTATGCAAGATAAGGGCAACGATGAGCAGTCTAGAAGGGTTGCTGCGGGAGATTCGATGGAGATGTCGGTCGGGCCGCCACTGATGCTCTGCTGCAGGTATGCTCATCCTCCCTGTAGCACTTTTGCATTACTGTCCGCAGGGGTATTGTCTCAATGCTATTAAGTTTCTATATTACCTGCCTCTTTCTTGCTTATTTTTTCAAATTTTGGTTGTAGACTAGCTGGCGCAGGCCAAAGGGTATTGATTCTCGTGTTAGGAGAAAGCTCAAGGAAGTCACCTTGATACCCAACATTGGCTATGGCTCTGACAAGAGGACCAGTCATTAACTTCCTAACAAGTTCAAGAAGTTTGTTGTCCACAACATATCTGAGCTGGAGCTGCTTATGATGCATAACAGGTACTGTGTGTTGTCAGTTTATCATCCTGATTAGTTTAGGTAACTCAATAGAAGTTCAACTTTGGGTCATGCTCAAAGTTTTAGCAATAGTGCTGCTTGGAGAGATCAACAATATTTTATGATTAAATGAAGGACTTGAAGTATGGAGCGGAGTAACTATAGGTTGCCATATAAGTTCAACTTTCAATTGCTACAACCTCCAGGTCTTATTGAAGATCACACCTAGAAACTTTTAGTTTCCCTTTTCTGATGACGCGTACACACAAAAATAAGACTGGTCATCAGAAGATTTGGGTAATTGGGTTTCTCTTTATAGTATACACCTATTCTTATTTCTGCATAAAAAAGATCACAAGTCACCGTCCATCTTTCTGGTTGCATGCCAAACAAGTGTGCTGCTTGCATGTTTTGGTATTCAACCGCATCGGAAAAAGTATCTACGCAAATCGACACTGTCGCTAGCAAATGCCGTGCCTCCGCTAGGTAAGTTTGAATAATAAACATAGGGTCAGGCAATTTAAAACAGTTGAAACAGGTATGCTCATCTGCAATCGAGTAAAATGGGTTCTCCAGTTGAGAACTGAATGTACATACAAAACGAGAGTTACCCGGTACATGCATTTTCCTAAAAATTATGTCTTAAATACAACCTCACTTCGAGCATTTGCGCAGGTGGTGCAACAAGATCCCGAAGCCCTAGCGGAAGGTCTACGAGGAATGGTGGAATCAGAAGGAGAATCCTGTGCAGGGAGGCAGAATGTGGTGATGCTCTCTGCTGGAGGTGGAGACGAGTAGGTTGACGAACAAAAGCGCACGAAGATGAGCTGGTAGGAGGACAAAAACAAATTGTCAGTAAAAAACCCAAGATAGTAGGAGGCCCATTTAGAACATGCAATTTGTTTCTGTTGTCTCCTTTCACTATTTTAAAATCTATTTTTAGTTGATATTTCATGCATATACATATATGTATCCGACTTAATGAGCGCAATATAATTAGTTGTTTAAGTAACTACTTCCCATTCTATTTTCTAATCGTCATAGCCCTACCACACTAAGTATTCGACGAAAAAAACTTGGTGGTGCCATCGGTTACAAACTGAAAATGAATGCTAATTGCCTGCCCAAAAATGGCTTCATTTCAATCAAATTATGGGAAGCGAAACAAAGAGATACTTTGGCAAGAATATTGTCTTATTTCCGACAGTTGCACAACAAGTCATCTAAGTAAGAAACCTATTGTGGGTTTCTGCTTACAACTACTATGGTTTTCTTGCAGGACGAGTTATGTTCTGATTGATTCCAAAGTCTGCAGCCCTTTGTTCCAAGATGATGAAGATAAAGGTAAGGCAACTGAGCTAGAAGATGAGGTTTTAGAGAAAGCTAGAGACTGTAGAAACTTGTGAGGTAATATGCTCCTCCTGATTGATCGGTCGTTCCAATAGTATATATGTACAAATTATGAGTACTACCTTTTTTTACTTTTAGGTGTTTCAACTAACATCAGTTTTCTCAGGTTGTTAGCGCATTTTCCAAGAAAGCCAAGCCTTAGACAACTTGACTCTAGGTTTGCATCAGGTATAGATGATGCGTTCAGAATACATAAACCTCTCTTGTTTTCGACGATGGATATTGTCTCCAATTTAAATTCTCGATTAGGGATGATTTTATTGATTGGTTCAGTGCACCTAACTAGATACATTGTCCTGCAAGGTTCCGATGGTGATGATCAGTTTACTTTTGGATGTTCGCATTGCTTGAAGTGGGTGATGTCTGCCTCTTTGTATCCGAGTTGACGAACCCAATCTAATTGCCCGAAACATGAACAGTTTACTTTTGGATGTTCATATTGCTTGAAGTGGGTGATGTATGCCTCTTTGTATTCGAGTTGACAAGCCCAATGCAATTGCCTGAACCTTAAGATGTGACCTTTGGAAGACCCCTTTTATCTTGAGACTAAGCTGTAGTAAAATGTGTGTGTGGCTTCTCCTCACTATATTTAGCGCTACAGGAATCGATTACTGCTTTTATCTGTCTATGTTAACAACTGCTCCAAGCCATGAATCCAACTTGCCTGTGTTCTATCCTTTGTCTGAAACTATTTCTCACTGTTGGTTGATGTTGGATCCATTATTACTTAGATGGTTTCACATACCATAGAATTTCTACTTATAGCTGTCAATAGTGTATGATGATGTGTGATGCTTCTCTCTGCCATTAAAGGTGTTCCTACCCCAGTTAACGACAGGTTTTAAGAAAAAATAGCGTGTTGCAAATAATGTCCATAGGCTCAAACATAGTCCTGCTATTCTGATGTTTCCACCCTTTCTCCAATAATCAGTACCAATACAGAGCGGCAAAATAAATTTGGCCTGAGAAGGGGTGTGAAAGCGATACGTATTTTTTCAGATCGGCTGTGGCAGCTGACGATTGGTGTTCATTGCACGTGGGGGGGTGACGCCCACGCATCCGCCTTATATACAGCCCGGTCCACGCACTCCATAGAATTTGCTCCATCTCCGTTATGTACACCCTCCTCTAGCAGCCAAGATCTCCATCGGTTGTTCATCATGGTTAGATTTTTTATTTTTTTTAGAAAAGGGGAAATCCTCAGCCTCTGCATCGATTGATGCACACAGCTGTACATGGTTAGATAGAAGACGAAGGCGTGTTGGAAGCTCCATGCCCAAAAAAAAACATTCTTAATCAATCTCTTACGAGGAGAAAGCACAGGTGCCAGGAGAGGCGTTGCCTGAGAAGCCCTCGGAGGAGTTACATATGTAACTTTCTGACACGACGGACAATGCGGCTGCTAAGAGTCGCGCTCGAATGATAGCAAAGACTCCATACATTCCGTCCATGTGGTTGCAAGAAGCTAAATAGCAGTGCAACAAGATTATGGCGCTTCATGTACATCCATATTTATATGCAGCGTTCATGCATATCCATATTTGTATATGTGCTTAACGAGCTAAAAGAAAAGTCTTCAAGTGATTACCTGGAAATGACCGGCAATTATCTACCTTAAAATGGCTTAATTTCAATTTCATTATGGGTAGCGAAACAAAGAAGTACTATGGCAACAATATTATCCTGCTTCCGGCAGTTGCGGAGTTGCGCAACGGGTCATCTAGTATGGGTAAAACCACACATCAGCTTTATAGAAACACGCAAAGCAATAAATAAGTAATGAATGACAACAAGTCATGTAATTTAAGATGGATGTTGCATGGCAATATATATCGGAACAACTATGGAAATGCTGTAGCAGGTCGGTATGGTGACAGTTTTGAGGAAGATTTTTGTCTTATGTGTAGGAGAACAAGATGAAGATCTCCCACAAGTTTTGATGTATCCGCGAAAAATGCACCAACTCTCAATGTGAGGAAGGGTAAAGCAAAGTACCGAAGAGGCTGGCAATATGGTGGTGGAAGTGCCATGAAAACCGCAGTTTTAGAACTCACAAGTAAAAAGATTCCAAATAAAAATATGATATACAAGGAATTATTCCTAGAGGGATCGTGGCGAATGACAAAGTCACCGTTGGCTTCCCCGACTGTAGCGCATAACATAAAGTCATTAAGGTTGCTTTAGGCAAATAGAAGTCATATTAATTATGCAATCAACTGGAAATTTAAGTGTGGCACAGTTTTCAAGTTTCTCTAAACCAACCATTTAATCATTCCACTTTACTAGACCATCATGTTTACCATTAAGCAAATTAATATCTCAAAACAACATCAATGATTCAAGTGATACAATTTAATGATCTACAAGATTATGAATCATTTAGTTATACCATCTACCATATTTAGCATTTTCTGTTCACAACCAAACACCAATCAACTTATTTAAAAGATAAATTCTCCAAGTATTTAAACAAGGAGATATGAGAGTATAATATAACAAAGCTGACACCTCTAAAAAGAGATGCATGAAAAACAAGAGCTAGAGAGCAAACAATGACATGAAAAGAATACCCAACGAATATAAGTGAAGAATACGAGTATTCATAAGAAAAAGCGGAGCGTGTCTCTCTCGCACATAAAAGAATGCGTGTCTCTCTCGCACACAAAAGAATGCTAGGATCCATTTTATTCAGAGATTGAAAATAAAAAAAATAAAAATAAAAACAAACAGACGCTTCAAGATAAGCACATAAGATGTGACGGAATTAAAATATAGTTTCACAAGAAAGGACATGATAGTTTGTCGAGGAAGAAGGGGATGCCTTGGGCATCCCCAAGCTTTGACGTTTGAGTCTTCTTGAATTATATTGGGGTGAACCACCGGGGCATCCCCAAGCTTTGGCGTTACTATCCTGTTGATCACATTGTATCATGCTTCTCTCTTGATCCTTGAAAACTTCCTCCACACCAAACTTAGAGTAACTTCATTAGAGGGTTAGTGCACAAAAAATTATGATATTCTGTAGGAAAATAATTTCTACCAATGCTACTGGACATTAGATACAGCCACTGATATATAATAGGATAAAAAGATCCAATCAAAATAGAAAAGGAGGCATTGCAAAATAAAATGTCAGAATCTGTTAAAAACATAAGAGTCCGTAAAGACGAATTTTTTCGAGGCACTTAGCTTGCTCAGATCGGAAAACTCAAAACTAATGAAACTGTCGTATACATCTGAGGATTACGCACAATAAAGGGAAGATTTGTATGACGTTCCAGTGAATTGATATGAATTTAACGGTGGACAGCAGAAATCTGTTTCAGCACATGAATTGAATTTTAACATCAACTTTCGACTAGAGGCTTAACTTGACACAACATTGCAATAAAATAAAGATATAAAGGAGTTGCTATAGAGGTAGGACATGTCCTTGACAAATGCTGAAAATAAAAGATAATGGGTTGCCTCCGAAAAGCGCTTTCTTTAATGCCTTTTAGCTAGACTTGATAGTTGTTATGATGCTCTCATAAATAAAGAAATTGAAGCAAAAGGAGCATCAACGGAAAATTCAAAACACATTTAAGTCTAACCCAGTTCCTATGAACAGAAATCTTATACAAAAATAAATCCACAAATAACAAAGTAACAAGCATAGGAAGATAAAACAAGAGTAACTTCAAAACTTTTAGCATATAGAGAGGTGTTTTAGTAACATAAAACTTCTACGACCATGTTCTCCTCTCTCATAGTAATTTTCAGTAATAGAAAGCAATTCAACCATATAACCACAAGAATCATTCAACTTAGATAATATAGGCACATAAAAGATCATTAAATTTATCTTGGGATTCATTAGCATGCTTCCCTCTTTCAAAATAGTTATTAAGATCAATATCAAGTTTAAGATCATGGTTGCAACAGAGATTTGAAACGAGAGACGATTGTAAACCACTTAAGTATTTATCAACATAAACAAGTTTCTCCCCCATGGTATAATTAGGAGAATTCAAGAACAAAGTAGGACTCTCGTGATTAAGAGTACCATCACAAGCAGCAATTATATCATTTTTTATCCTCACATGAATAAGTAATAACTTCTAAACATAGAGGATTATTGATAAGCATAGGACCATCATCTAAAGCATTATCATATATAACATTGGAGACCACATTTTTACTTCTGTTATTTTGTTTTGTTTTGCTTGTGCCAAGGAGCATGTCTTTTTCAAATTTATCAAAAGTAGATATTGCAATAGGTTCATGACATTCAACAATATAGCACACTTCCTCCTTAGGCACGTATGGAGGGCAATCAAATAATTTAAGAGTTAAAGAGTTACTCTCTTTAGAAGGTAGATTCTCCTTTTGTTCTTCACTCTCCTCCTATTTTTCATCAAATTAGATTTCAGGTTCAGCAATTTCTTCTTCGACAGGTTCCTGCAAGACAACGGTTTCTTCTATTTTAGGATATCTTTTCTCAAGAAATTAAGCAATATAAGGATTATCATTATAATATTCAAGACAGTAACCAAGTATAGCATAACTCTCAGTTTTACTAGGGGCATCATCATTTTGAATATAACCAACAATTTCATAGGCACCCTTAAAAACAACAAATTCTTCAGTTTGTTGAAGATTACCAAAGTCATAGTTTCCTTTAGCATAAGTAGCCAAGGTTTTATTATCATTATAATCACATTGGAAAGGGAGGTGTTTATGCCTTCTACAACAAAAGGATTCATTAAAACAGTAGGATTCATCATATGTAGAACACAAGTTCTTAGCAAAATAATTCAATCTACTTATTTGTTCCCATAAATATTTCCCCTTTTTAGACAAGCGGTATTCCTATTTATATTAAATATACAATCCATTGATAGCAAGTAAAGAACCAGACATAATATGCAAACCGAAATAAAAATGGCAACAAAACTGAAAATAAAATATCAAAACCGAAATAACAAAAGTAATGCAAGTAACTATTTTTTTTTGATATTAAGCAAATAAAACAGTAATAAAAATAAACTAAGCAAGAAAATACCAAAATAAAAAGATTGGAAGTGCGAAAACTCCCCTCGTAGTGAATCTTCAAATCCCCGGCAACGGCGCCAGAAAAATTGCTTGATGCACACGATGGGTGTGTTGTTGGGAGACCCCAAGAGAAAGGTATGAAGTAGTGCACAACAAGTTTCCCTTAGTTATGAAACCAAGGTTATCGAACCAGTAGAAGATGAATGTTCACCCGAGGTTGTTGGCGGCGACATTGACACGACGCATTACCAGCGTTAGCAGCGAATGTGGAGCCTGCACTCAAACAATCAAGATACTAGTGAGGTTATCAATCTCACCGGCTTGCTGTAACAAAGGATTAAACGTACGTGTGGAAGAAAGATGTATGTTTGCAGAAAGTAACAGGTTTGCAGTTGTGGTTTTATCAGATTAATGAGAAGGACCGGGGTCCACAGTTCACTAGTGGTGTCTCTCCATAAATAATAATAACATTCATCCATGTGTGGTAAACAAATTACAGCTAGGCAATTGACAGAATAATGATAAGCAACCCAATGCATATACTAATGATATGGTGTCTAGTGTGAGATTCATTCGGGCATTATAACAATATACATAGACCGTTCCAACCGCATCTATGACTGATAATCCACCTTCCGGTTAGCGTCCACACCCCTTTCAGTATTAAGTTGCATGCAACAGATTATCGACTTAAGCAAAGTGTGTAAAGTAAGTAAGTAACATCATCCTTAGACAAAGTACTACTGCTTTATCCATAGTAGCAACATCACATCTACAACCTTAGATCTTTCTGTCACTGCCCCAGATTAAATAGAGACATGAACCTACTATCGATCATAAATACCCCCTCTTGGAGTTACGAGCATCTACTTGGCCAGAGCATACACAAGTAACAGAGAGCATGCAGGATCATTAAATAGCACACACATGATATATTATGAAGTAATAACTTTAATACTCAATATTCATCGGATCCCAGCAAACACAAAATGGAGAATTACATAAAGATGATCTTGATCATGATAAGCAGCTCACAAGATTTAAACATGATAGCACAAGAGGAGAAGAAAACCATCTAGCTACTTCTATGGACCCGTAGTCCAAGTTTGACTACTCACGCATCAGTCTGGAGGCGGTCATGGCGAGAAGAGGCCTCCGGGGACGATTCCCATCCCGGCAGGGTGCCGGGGAGCAGTTCTGATCTCTCCCGGAGTGGTGGTGACGACGGCGGTGGATCGGGACCCGTGGAGGAAAAATTTATTAACAGTCTCGATTTTTTAGATCAGGGAGGTATATATGGGCGAAAGACCTACGTCGGGCGCCACATCACCTCCTGGCGCGGCCAGGTTAGGGCCCGCGCCAGCAGGTGGTGTGGGCTCCTCGTGGCCCCTCATAGTCTCGTCTTCGCTTTCTCGCGACGCAAATATTCCAAAAATAATTCCAGGTTGATTTATTTCCAATTTGGCAAATATTTCCTTAAGTGATTTTCTAAAACCAAAAACAACAGAAAACAGGGAACTGGCACTGTGGCATCTTGTTAATAGGTTAGTCACAGAAAATGCATAAAACTATATAAAATGCATATAAAACATGTAATAACATGATATAACATAGCATGTAACACAAGAAATTATGGATATGTTCGAGACGTATCAACATCCCCAAGCTTAGCTCTACTCCTCCCGAGTAGGCAGGAACGATAAAAGAAGAATAATTTCTGAAGTGACATGCTTAAACACAATCTTGATCATATAATAATGTAAGGCATGTAAACTGAGATCAAATGAATAAGCGTTGTAGTTTATATTGATATCAAACGAGTAATGAATAAACAAGTAGGTGAAGCAAGCAAAGCTTTCAATGATATAGTACTAGATAGAAATCAACTGTGCAAAGTAGATATTAAAGATGATTTAAGTTTCAAGCACAAAAATATAATCATCTAATGCTTCCAACAAATATGACAACTTAATGAAAGGATCAAGTCAAGCAATATCAATATGCACGTAAAAGATCAATATATTATTTTTTCAAAAGAAACAAGCAAACGTTCAACGTTGGTTCCTGGCACCAGGATGTTATGGCTAAGAGAATGTTAATGGAGCTTTGGAAGGCCAACGGAAGAAAGGCTCACGAAGCTGTAGATGATCATTAGACAAGAGAAAGTCATACAATCAAAACTCTGCAAGGAGTAGTGATTTCCATACAACGGATGCACGTGGAGCTATAAATATATGAAAGCTCTCCAATGGAACTAGTGGGGGTGCATCCAATTTGCTTGCTCACGAAGAACTAGAGCACTTTTGAGGAGGCTCATCATTGGAATATACAAGCCAAGTTGTATAGTGTAAAGTTCCCCACATAGTTATGCAACTAAGACATGAAAACTCTCTCATATGGAGTAAAGGTGCTAAACATGAGCACAAATGATGATCATAAATGATATGGTGCTATAACATGAGCACAAGTGATGACTATAAATGATATGGTGCTATAACATAAGCACAAGTGATGACTATAAATGATATGGTGCTATAACATAAGCACAAGTGTGTGATAAAGAATAGTAATGTTGTCCCCTTTTTATTTCTTTCTTTTTTTTATCTCTTTTTTCTATTATTTTTTTGCTTTTTATGTTTCTCTTTTCGATGGCCTCCATGGCTCTTTTCACTTTTAGGGGCAATCATCCTAATATGATATATGATATATGACAACACACTAATGATGATAAGACAACATACTGATGATACAAGTAACTAATATGAATGTGCCATAAGAATACATGTGACAACGGTGCCTATGTCAGTGTAGCAGCTTATGCAGTGCTCTAGCGTAACATGGGTAAAACCACACATCAACTTTATAGAAACACGCAAAGCAATAAATAAGTAATGAATGACAACAAGTCATGTAATGTAAGATGGATGTTGCATGGCAATGTATCTCGGAACAGCTATGAAAATGCTATAGTAGGTACGTATGGCGGCTGTTTCGAGGAAGATATTTTGCTTATGTGTAGGAGAACAAGATGAAGATCTCCAACGAGTTTGGATGTACCCACGAAAAATGCACCAACTCTCAATGTGAGAAAGGGCAAAGCAAAGTACCGAAGAGGATAGCGATAAGGTGGTGGAAGTCCCACGAAAACACAGTTTTAGAACTCACAAGTAAAAAAGATTCCAAATAAAAATGATCATACAAGGCATAATGAAAATTACTCCTATAGGGATCGTGGCGAATGACAAAGTCACCGTTGGCTTCCCCGACTGTAGCGCATGACATGAAGTCATTAAGGTTGCTTTAGGAAAATAGAAGTCATATACCATTATGCAATCAACTGGAAATTTAAGTGTGGCACAATTTTCAAGTTTATCTAGACTAACCATTTAATCATTCCACATAGCACAAGAGGAGAAGACAACCATCTAGCTACTGCTATGGACCCGTAGTCCAAGGTAGACTACTCACGCATCAGTCCGGAGGCGGTCATGGCTACGTAAAGGCCTCCGGGGATGATCCCGCCTCCCGGCAGGGTGACGGGGAGCAGTTCCGATCTCTCCCGAAGTGGTGGTGACGACGGCGGCGGCTCGAGACCCGTGGAGGAAAAAGTGATTAACCGTCTCGAGTTTTTATGTCAGAGAGATATTTATGGGCGAAAGACCTAGGTCGGTGGGCGCCCGAGGGCGCCACATCACCTCCTGGCACGGACTGGATGGGGCCCGCGCCAGCTGGTGGTGTGGGCTCCTCCCGGCCCCTCTTTGTCTTGTCTTCGGTTCCTCGCGACGCAAATATTCCAAAAATAATTCCAGGTTAATTTATTTCCAATTTGGTGAATATTTCCTTAAGTGATTTTCTGAAACAAAAAACAGCTGAAAATAGTGAACTGGCACTGTGGCATCTTGTTAATAGGTTAGTCCCAGAAAATGCATATAAAACATGTAATAACATGATATAACATAGCATGTAACATAAGAAATTATGGATACGTTGGAGACGTATCAGCGGGCGGCCAGTAAGAGCGCGCCAGTACTGCCGGCGTAATGGCGTGGCGCGGTACGGCTGCGACGGCCAATCGAAGGGGCACGTGGAGCACAGTAATGGCGAGCTACCACCGCCCCTTCGCCTGGCCGCCGTGCTTTGAAACCACCCAAACCATCGCTGTCTCTCCCCACACTTTTCGTTCTTCTCTCGCCGCCTCTGCCTCTCACTCTCCCACTCCATTCTCGCCACCGAAAATGCCGTACGACGCCGCCGCCGCAAGCTGGAGGCGTGGTCACTGTACATCGCGGGCTACCCGTGCCCGCCCGACATGCGCGTCCCTGGGGCCTCCAAGGACCCGCGCTGGAGGCCAAAAGGCAACAACGGCTTCTGCACGACGTACTTCCAGCGCCGCCACGACGAGGAGGTCGCCGACCGCGGCAAAAACGACCCGGTGGAGGGCCGCTGCAACTCCCTCGGTCGCAAGCGATGGTGGGGCGGCGAGCACCGCACTTTGCAGTGGGTGCACGACTACATCGCTGCCGGCAACGAGCCCCGGCTGACGATGCCCCCGCGCCATATGGCGTGGATGCCGAGGCGGATGGGAGCGGGCAGCTCCTCGTCGGCAACGTCTTCTTCCTCCGACGTGCACTCGGTGCCTCCACCAGGTACGCTTGCGGCGCCGCACTCCCTAACCCCTCTGGTCCTCAACTCCGGGCGTCGTGCCCCCATGCGCAGCGGCGCCCTCCGCATCGGCGAGCCGCGCCAGCGACGCGCGGCGTCGCTCTTCCAACGCGTCGTCAGGCCAAATAAGGAGACTACGCCGGCGGAGGAGGAGCATGAGGAGGAGTGGTCCGGCCTGAAGGAGGCCGAGTAGCTCTCCTTCAACACCACCCAACCGGTGGAGGATGGGTTTGCCGAGGAATGGAGCCTCGGCGAGTTCACGGCGCAGAAGATGGAGCTCCATCTCCAGCGCCAGCTCCTCGCCGAGGCAGAGCAAAAGCGCGCAGAGCGCGAACAGCAGGCCGCCGGCCACCGCCGCATCCCTGCAGCGGAGCAGGTGGTGGGGCGACGACACCGGTGTAGGCCCGAGCAAGCAGCGCAAGGACGACGACGGCGGCGACGAAGACTACAGCCAGGCGATCGCGGCCAGCCTCGGCCTGTTCAACTAGGCATGTTTTAGTTATGTTTTAAGTTTTTATTTATGTTTAAGTTTTTAGTTTAAATTTCTGCCATATTATCGGTGAGTTTGCCAAATATGAATGTAGTCGCCACTGTTTGCATCATAATACGAATGAAAATTGCCACGGTTTCTACCCGTCATTTTTAAATCGCATGGGCCGAAGCTTAGACTGGGGGACGGCGCGCCCCAGGTTAGAGCTGTTTGGCGCCGCGACGGCCCCAAAACAGCGATGTTTTTTGTGCCCTTGGAAGGCGAGACGACTGAAGATGCCCTAATATTTGTGGGAATGTTCACCAAATATCGTCCCATCCCCACTCTTTCCATGCTAAGAAAACCTTTGAAATAAACAAGGCCCTAAAGAACTGCTTGACCCAAAGCAGTTGCATTCGGCTATCGGAGGTAGAGATCAGTAGCATCTTATGAGGTCGTCAGTTGAGGAGTGTCTATTGACCAACGAACAAGCACTCGTGCAAAACTGCAAATGACTTTCCTTCTTTAACCACTTCCTTTTGCCTGATGATTTGAGTAGGACTGTAGGAGTGATGGCTAGGGCCGGATCAGTCGAGACAAGAGTTATAGAAGTGTGCACCTGGGTATTTGCAAGAACTTGTCGTTTCAGTTGTGAAACATGAACGACCGGATGAACGTGACTCGATGCTGGCAAGTCCAGTTTGTGTGCCACATCTCCCACACGTTGAATCACCTTGTATTGGACCAAATAAACGTGAAGGAGAGCTTCGAATTCCCTCGTACCTCGACAGATTCCTGAATGTATGGTTTTTTTATTTAAAAAACACCATGTCCCCATCCGAGAAGGACCTTTTCGAGTGGTTCATGTCTACCTGGAGCTTCATCTGTTGTTGAACACGCAGGAATCCTGCTGCAATAGAGTTGTCATGCTTGCCCGCTCTTTCAACCATGTCTCCAGGTCTGCTGATGCACACAAATCCATAACAAAGCCAAACATGCAAGAAACGTGCAACAGCTCCCGTGTGGAGCAGTGGTTCCCATTGCAGGTAGGCGCCCGGAGCGCCACGCTCTCAGGGTTCGGGCAGCTCTCGCCGCGTCGTTCGCGGCCACTCGCCCACGGTCCACTCTGCGAACGTGTGCATCCGCGTCTGGCGTTGCAAGACTGCACTTCCGACTGTTTCGACTATGATCATGGACATGCCAACGACGTCGGTGACACCGACAACCCTTCCGCTAGAGCTCGACGCGGTGGTCTCCCCCACCTCACCTGTGGGGAGATCATATTTATCACCCGCTTAGGTTACCATCTCTATCCTTTCTATAACGACCGCTTATAAACTTATGATCCACTTAGATTTTTACCTTTCTTTAGTTACCTTACTGGGATAAAGAGAATACATGCTATTGGAATCTTGAGGACCTTACAAGATAAATGCCTAGAGGAGCTAGTATGTTCTTATTCTTATCCTAACTTCATATCATAGTACTTAAGGCTATACTCTGATTTATTCTTAATTCTAAATTGCTTAAGATTCTCCCTTTCGAGTATAAGAGAGATGATTAGTAAAATAAATCTCTATGTTAGTACGTGATGCCTATATAAATGTTATCTTGCACACAAATACGTTGCACCAACATTATATCAATCTAGAGTAGACCTATTTCCACCATACTTTTAAGAGAGTGGGCATAAGTGAACTCATGCACCCGGTTTAATTGTTATCGTAAGAAAACACTTTCCAACGCATTTAGATCACTTTTCATTTTCATTTCATAAAAAATCCGAAAATACAATTCATGTAGCTCTAGATCACGCTCGAGCACACGACACTAACAGACATGTCTCACAAGCTGATATTGCGCCGCAGAAAGGCTAGGTCGGGTCGCCGATGGGCTACACAAAATTGGATAGTTCTTGCAGCTCTGGATCACGCTCGAGCACACGATACTAACTGATGTGTCTGACAAGCTTATCAGAATTGGACAGCGTCTAGCTAATATTCTGCCCGCTCCTGCTTTGCCGCCATGTTTCAAGGATCACTCCACAGCAACACATGGAAGATGATATGGAAGTGTTGGGCGCCCGTCAAGGTTAAATTCTTCCATTGGCTGGCTGAGCAAGATCGTTGCTGGACTGCCTAAAGGCTCCTGTCCTGTTACATCATACACGCTGCACAACCAAGGGGTGGAAACCATTGCCCTCTTTACCGCGTGCCCCTTCTCGTGACACGTGTGGCACGATGCCCAGTCCTGGCTGTGTATCCCCTGGGATGTTCATAGATGTATGCTTCTCATTTGTTGCCATGTACATCTGATGTGGTTATACCTAACGGGTATACCTACTCGACTATAATGGCTACAATGAAGCCTATTCTATTAAAAGGCTCACCTGATGGCCCATGTAACGCCCTGTGATTTTTTCGTAATTAGAGAATTTTTGTTTTTCCTTTTCCAACATCATACATGCACTTTGCATGTTTTTCTAAATAAACTTGAATTGTTATTTTTGTGCAACCCTTTTTATTGTGTAAATAATAAATCTCTCTCTTTTATACTTTAAACAAAATCTTCAAATTGTATTTTGGAAATAATTGCAAATATAATTTTGTCTCTAAAAATATTTGCAAAAGTCTTTTCTCTCTTTTCTTTTCTCTTTTTCTGTTTATTTCAATTTCAGGAGGAAAAATCTTAGTTGGGCCAATTCCCTCTCTTTTTTTCTGGCCCAACTCCTTTGGCCCATCTCCTCCCTCCTTCTCCCTACGAGCACGAGAGAATGTGACTCCTCTCCTTGATGCCATGTCGCCCCCACCTCCTCCACCTGCTCCCCTCTCCCCTCCTTTTAGCGTCCCCCTCCTCCGAAACCCTAGCCGCCTCCTCCTTCCTTCCCCTCCCAGCGCCAGCGTCGCCTCCCTCTTCTTCTCCCCTCCTTCTCCTTTGTTTCTTCCACCATGAAAAGCCACCGAGCTCACCTCGCCGTGGAGACGCCGCATCGCACCCGACGAAAGGCCGTGGTTCCACCCCGGAGGAGCGCTTCACCTTCTTCAAGCTCCTCCCCGAAGCAATCGAGCTGAGAGCGCCTGAGTCCGACAAAATCGTCTCCATCTTCCTCGGCACCGGCGACGTCCGCCGCCGCAATTCGTCGTCTCCGCTCCTCCTCGTGCACGAACGACTACCTTGAGCCCCTCCCGGTGAGCATCTGGTTCGATCCACGTCGTTTACCATCTCGATTGTATGTCCTAGACGTCGATTTCGTCCACTCCCTCCTCCAGTTTCCGCCATGGCCGGGCGGGCTGAGCTCCTGGGTTCGTTTGCTGTTGTCCCTCACGAGCACACACCCCCGGCGCACACGCTCAGATCCTCCCGCACCACTCCAGCACCCTCACGTTCGCACCCGCGCCAGGATCCAGCAGCGCTGTTGCTGATTCGCGTCCGTCAGCAGAGCTTCTGCAAATCCGTCCTCTGTTCGTCTGTTACGGCAAGACTGAAACATTCAGTTAACAACGCAGCCTAACATCATCTTAACCTGTTCCCGATAATATTCAGAAGCCCCGAGCTAGCCAGTGGGAACGCTCCATCGCGTCCTCCAGGACCTCCACCAGCTCCCGGACGAGGCTGTGGCCTGAGCCGACGAGATGTGGGCCGCCAGGCAGCGCTGATTTTATTGCGCACAACAACCATCACCGCGTCTACAAGCTGGGCTCCGGCGGTGGGATGAACTGGGGCACAACCGCGCCTTCATCACTGTCGCTTGCATTTTGGGAGGGTTTGTGCTTGCTCGCGTAAGACCTGAACTGATCTCACTCATCCCAGCAATGAGTGGTATTCGTATCAAATTACAAGGGAGACACGAAGAAGGAAGGAGCAGTCGTCGGCGGCCGGCCAGCGGCGACGGATCTGATTCCTGCTCCTACTGGCCCTAATCAAATGAAAATCAAAATACGGAGGAAAAGACTCTACGGACCACCCCCGCGTCGCTCTCGCCCAGGGCGACACCCCAACCCTACCTTCTTCCGTCGCCGCCCTCCCCTCCCTTGCCCGCGCCGCCGCCGGAGGAAGCCGCCGGGCAAAGCCCGCGCGGCCGACGGCGGCGGCGGGGCGTTTCCTCGCAGCTCCTCGCGTCCCCTTGGCGGCGGGTCTTGGCGGAGCTTGGTGGGTCGCCTGCGCCTCGCGTCCTCGCTGCTCCTCGCGTCCCCTCGCTGTGGTGCTCGGGCGTTTGCGTGACGCAGTGCGGCGGCGCACCTCTGCGTTTGGTGGCGGCCGTTTTGGTGGGGCTCGTGCTGGCTGCGGCCCGATCTAGGCCCGGACGGGCCAGGCGCACCTTCTTCAGTGCGGTGGCACGAGGTTTCCTTCGGGCAGCCGCGTGGAGGCGCGCTAGGGGCGCGGCGGCACTGGTTGCAGGCTGCAGCTCGGGACCGCGGTGGTGCTGAGCTTCGAGCAGCGCTACTCTGCCTATGCCGGCATGGTGCTCGGCGAGGTTTGGGTTGGCGCTGCGTCCGGCGGCCTTGGAGGCTCTGGTGTTTGCGCTGATGTTGGTCGTGGGCGTTCTCCGCAAGGCGTGGTTGAGTGCAGCGGCTGGTGGTGTCCATCCCCCCTTCCTGTAGGTAAATGCTCAAAACTCCGGGTGAGAACCCTGCGTCGACTTGTCGATGCCGGTGGCAGCGGTGTTCTTCGACACCGTTTCCTCGCTGGAGGTGCCACTATGGAGCTCCAGCACCTACAGTACTCGGGGGGTCTCCGGGTGAAAACCTTAGAGTCGGCTTGCCGGCTCGGATGATGGTGTTGTCTCTGCAGCACTCCCTCCTTGGAGGCGTTATCTTGGAGACCCTGACTATGGTTGTGGTTGCGGCAAGGGCTGGCGGTGTTTTGTTTTGGTGGTGTCGGTGCGGCCAACTTGGGGCCGATGGTGGTTTGTTGTCCCTCTCTGGCAGGTCTTCGCGTGATCTCGATCACTTGGTTTTGCTTGCCCAAGACCCTCCCTTGGCGGCCGTGCAGTGTGGCGAGCTTCGAGCTCTCGGTGGCGTCTCGGTTCACTTTTGCTCAATGACGATGCAAATATGCCTCCCCCACCTGCTTGTCGTCTCGTTTTCTCGTGGCGGAGCTCCCAGTCAGGGTTCGTGCTAGGTGCTAAGCTTTGGCACTCGTTGATTGTGGGTGCTCCTGAGTTGTGCCGTGGGTTTCGATACACTCGTCGGTGTGGCGCTCGGCTTATTGTTAAATCTTGGTATTATGATCCCTCGACAACACCCCTCTTCTTCTGGTGCCTCTGGGTGGTTCTTGCCGCTCCCTCTCTTCGTGTGTGTTTTTTCCTTTTTTTCTCCCCTTGTAATCCTCGTGTACTCTGGTTCGTTTGAACCCATCTTGTACAGGTTGCAAAACCTCATATGCAACTTTGATATAAATATTCAGGTGGGGTGACCATCAAAAAAAAATCAAAATACGGAACCAAGAGAAATCTAAATGTTGTGTAGAAAATCGAAGCCCCTGCTCCTAATGGCATGGAGGAAGTCGTCGGTGGACGGCTAGCAGAAACGGATCAGATTCCCTGCTCGCCGGTGCAGAGGACGTCGCTGGCCGGTGTCGGGGTAATGGAATATGTCGCCGTCCGTCAGCCACATAGCCTCGTACATAGGATTACCCCGAGAAGTGTATTTGTGATTTACTACTATTTATCCGAAAAGGGACATACGGGTGTGGAAAAGAAAAGTAACCGTACGATGTCTAATGAAGAACGGCGGGGCGCACGGATGAGCGCACAGCCGCGGCGCAGGCAAGCCCCGTCCCCAGCTCCCTGGATCTAAGCCCCTGCAGGCATGTTCCACCCTTTTTTATCCTTTTTGTTTGATCCGGCTTAAAGTCTGAAGATTTTCTTCAGTCATGGCACTGCAGGTCATAATAGTCTTGTCGTTAACAAACACCAACACGAACCTAGCACAGGGGCTTCCTCTATCTAGAACCGAGCAGACACGAGTTCGAAACCCTCCTAGTACAATCCACCCCTTTTTTTGTTATTCTTTTTATTTCCTGATATTTTATTTCTATAAATCCTGTATATGTTGTATCTTTTGTTTTATAACTCCAAATGATACAAATTTTATATTTATTTTGATCAGCAAAATGTAAGGAACATCAATATGACATCCATGCTCATGCTTGCATCTTGCAAATTGTTCTTTACTTATATTTTGGCAATTCATCTAAGTATTTACATATGGAATGTGTTGGGTATTTAATTATGAATTGCCCTATTCCATTTAATTGGACTAGATCACTTATGCCATGTCTTGACATGTTAACCAACATTTAATTTGATGGTTAGATAAATAATTTGAACCTAAATATTATTTGTGGGGATTGTATTCCCGCTTAATTTGGATTAAGTGCATCTCGTATTGTATCTTACCATGTCATGCATCATCTCATGATCATGTTGGATCTTTGGTCGTAGTTGTAAGATGCATCTTCTACGTTTTTCAGTGTTTGTTTCTTCTTCGCGGATAAGACGTTGAGATATGTGAGCAACGACAAGATCTTCTTCCATGCGGGATTCCAGGCAAGTGTTCCCCTATGATCATCTATGCATGCATTTTGCCGCTATTGCTAGCCTTGTGATACGATGCTTGTGTCTCGATCCTATTCCATGTTTACCTTGCAACCATGATATAGTCCCCACCTCCACATCCTATTAACTGTTGTTTGTTTACTTGTTGGCCTGCGAGTCGTAGCGCATGTTTAGAGTTGGTTGTGTGAGTCGTCTGTCTGTGTTATGTTTCACATGCTTAGTATGTTAGAATGTTCTATCTAAATAAAATGATATCTTGTGTTGGGTATCTAACTAAATGATAAGGTACCGGCGGAAGGCATTGCAAGGTGCTTTGTTCTGCTAAGTGTCGACTTAGGAACTGAGATTTTGTACTCGAATCCAAGTCTGAGCGCACTAACCGCTTGTGGGTGGCCCTATGGAGCCCCCCTCGACTTTGAACGGATCTTTAGCTTGTCCATGGTGCCGCAAGTAGTTCGGGTTTTCCATTTGCTCATATGCATGTGCATGATGATGATGATTGATGAGAGGTTATGTGATATGGGGGGGGGGGGGGTCATATAGGTGCGGTATTACGTGAAGCAGACAGTTCCTACTGTGGTTTGAGCCGCATGGCGGAGTAGACGCAAACTAATGAGTCTGCAATTGAGATATCGGCTGGACTCTTGACGCGGGTAACAACTCATATGGGTGGCACTTGGACTTGCTGTAGTGAAGGAACGAGTCGTGTTGAGAGGCCCTGATGTTTGATTGGGTTGATCGAACGAGTATGGGTACAGTTGTGCACCCCTGCAGGGTATAATCTTATCGATGAGCCGCGTCCGCGGTTATGGACAACTTGGTGATGATGCTAGCTAACAAGATCTAGACAACTTGCAGCTATTTGATGTTAATTTATTTGACGAGTAATATAGAATTACTTTCACAATAAACGGTAACTAAAACTGTTCAATGTGTGAGTTTTCCCGAATTGCTTCCTCATACTTGGTTGAGGGGGTTAATCCGAAAATGGGTTATGATTGGTGTTATTTGTAGTTGGTTACTTATGCGCTCTCTTATCCCTCTCTAATTAGGCGGAAGTTGTAGCGTGTCTCTGGAGTTGTCTAGAGCTTGCGCGCTGCCGCTAAACCTTCGTAAGGAGATGTGCTCACCTGTTCGGAATGCATATTACGCATTCGTTAAACTCTCCTTAATGCTTGCCTTGCTATCATTACCGATAGTATTGACCCATGTATATGGGCTGTATTTATGTGCAGTTAACAGGTTTGAAGTCTGACGTTAGCTTGGGAATCCCTCCGGATTGGGCTGGGCAGGTGTAACATCCCAAGATTTAGAGTCCATAAATAGAGTGGACATAGGAATGTGCATTGCATTAATGCATAGAAAATCCAAAGATTTTTCGCACAAAACAAAAAGAGTAGGGCAAGTGCGACAAATTTTGACATGACCTCTGCTGTATCTTTATGTTAGAGGGGAGAACATTTCAAAGTTGAATAATCAAACAACATATTTGAATTCAAAAGAAATTTGAAATTGAATTATAAATGAAAAACAAATTACAAGGGTAAATTATAATTGAATGGTTATCTATAAATAAGATATAAATATTACAAGATTCAAATTACAAAAAGAAAGAATAATTCACCTTATTAAGTATTATATAATATTACACTATCATCATCTAAAGCGAAAAGAAATTACAACAATATGAAAAGAAAACCAAAACTATTTTCTATCTATTTTCTTGATCCTTTATATCTTCGTTCTTCATATTCTTCTTTCCTGTAAAACAAAAGAAAGCAAAACAAAAATAAAAGAAGACAAAATAGCAACAAGTAATAAGAGGGGAGTGACAGTTAAATATTACTCTCAGCTTGAGGAGTGTGATGCACCGCTAATCACATCATTGAGCTTAAACCTTAATCAAGGTTGAGTAACTGTTCTTAGGATCTTAAATAACCTCAGAGAAACATCATTGGTTAGGCAACATGTTACACTTGGCAACCAAAACAAAGATAATGACAGGATAATACCAAAACCAGCCATAGCCTATCCATCTCCCAAAAGATCTGGAGGAGGCAAGCATGCAGGCAGCTTACCAGCACCTCAGTGCATGGCCTTGATGTCAACACAAGGATGATCACAAGAGAAAATAAGAGCAGCTGCCGAAGCAAGGCAAGTCCTTTTGGTCACCTCAGCTCACACAACACACAAAACTCCATCTCATCTGTTCATCCCCAAATCACCAGATCATGTCCACCAATTTAACCCCTAAGCACCAGCAGTCCCTATCTCACCGTTGCCAAAAGCAAAGCAAGAAGAAGGCCATCAGCACCTAGGAGGAGAAGGGCTGAGCACAAGAGGAGGAGAAGGGCTGAGTACAAACCAGGAGGAGAAGGGCAGCAACCAAAAAGCAACTAGGAGCTGTAGATCAAGAACCCACAAGATCAATTGATCAAGTTCTGCTACCACTACATCAGCACAAGCTCCATTGCCACACCACCATCTTCTAGTTAATTATGCAAGCAATAGAAAAGCTTGTAGTTAATAAATCCCTTAGACATGCATAGAAATGCTATGCATGGCTCTTCACAGGGAAGTAATTAAAGTAAAGCAAGCAAGCATCTGTTCTTTTTAAGATATAGCATCAGCCTATGCATCATAGGCAAGGGGGCAACAGTTAATTCCTAAGCCAGCACCCAAATATATTTCCCAAGTAATAAAAGCCTCAGTCTGAGCATCACTGGCTGAGGCAGCACAATCAAATGTTTATTCAATCCTTTAGCAACAGATTGCAAAGCAGGTGCAAGTCAATAACCAAATCCAGCA
This sequence comes from Poa annua, assembly GCA_026929855.1. Classification (NCBI taxonomy): domain Eukaryota; kingdom Viridiplantae; phylum Streptophyta; class Magnoliopsida; order Poales; family Poaceae; genus Poa; species Poa annua. The sequence goes on from CM049426.1 coordinate 103,801,835, forward strand.
TATGATTTCCTGGGCACTAATTTCCAATGGAATTCGCACCACAAACCCAAAGCATCTGATTATGTTTAACAATAGCCTCAGTCCAACATCATTGGCTGTAGACAATCAACTAAATGTTATAAAACACCTAGGAGATAATTGAAACCCAAACAACTAGCTGCTTGATTAAATAAAGATTTGTTGGGCACTAATTCCTTGAGGGAAATAGCACCACAACACACAAACCAGAATTTAATAATAGCTCCAGAAGCCAGGAATCCACCATTTAAATTTTGTATCATCTTCCTGGATGTAAAATTCCAAGAATCAAATAAATTGCATAATACATCAATGTTCTGAGATTATAAAAGCATATGAACCAGTTAAAGCATTGGGCTCATCTTTGAACTCGTAGAATTCAGAATAGCACATAAATGAATAACCCGCGGGAACATCAACTGATAGCAAACAGTCACTGTAGTCTCAGATTTATTTATAGCAACCGAACCACATCACTGAAATAAATTCAGTCGGATTATCAGGGGCATATTCTTATTCTAAGAACACCACATCACTACCTATATAACAGTAAGAAGCACAACACAAGTCACACACCAGCACATATTTAGGAATAACTGGAGCACTACACGCACATCATTTACCAACCTCGTGGTCACAAGATCATACCAGCATGTATCTGTGGGTGTAGTCATGTTGGATGTCGAGGCAGCGCCGGGGTTGCATCTGCGACACCGTCCCACCGGCGTCGAGGTCGGAGTGGCCGCAGCTGAAGCCAACCACCAGAACCACCACATCTGCACCACAGAAGCACCGCGGGAAGGCCAGTTTAGCACGCGGGGTTGCAGCCACACTGCCATTCCGCCGGCGTCGAGGTTGAAGAAAACAACAGCTCGAAGAGACACGGGCGAACTAGGGTTCGTAGGGGTCAAGGAAATAGAGCAGGGGATCCAGGAGCGTATACGGAGGCGCAGTCGGAGGCGCAACGGCGTGGCATCACGCCGGCGACCAAGCCATGGCGGCTAGGGTTCGCGAGCAAGCACGAGCGGGGGATGCTGCAGTACGAATTGGAGGCGGAGAATCAAAGGAACAGTGGTGTATGAGCAACGCCCGGGCGTGGCGGCGCCGGAGCCAGCCAGCAGCGGCCGGAGCAGAGGGGCGAGGCGGCGGTGCTATCGCCTGGAAGGAAAAGAGATGGGGGCGAGCTCGGAAAGGCCCCATACTCAAATCATTTTGGACAAAGGTGTTTGCTGGAGGACGGCAGAGCCTCGGCGACGGCCGCAACGGTCTGCATCGCCGGAAATCAGGCAGGCGGCGGCGACTCGCCGAGGAGGCAGTGAGGAACGAGCGAGAGATGAGGGGATCGAATTGTGCTGGTACGTGCGTAGTGTGCGTGGCTGTGTTGTGTACGTTCACGGGCTGGGTCCAACCAACAACCAAGGTAGGCTAATGTACGTGAGTGCTTTTAGGCCCAACTATTAAATATTTAATTTCTTGGGCATTATAAGTCGAATTAAAAGACTTCAAAGAATTTAACTTAAATTTTAAATATTAAAAAAACTATTGTATATTCTTAATAACCCAATGTATTACAAAATAATTTACAATGCGGTTTTGCTTCATAAATAAAGCATTATAAATTCATTAAGTCTTTTGAGTTACCAAAAAGAAATATTCCAAAATTTCTTGACTTGACATTTAGAAAATGTATCAATTAATTACTTAATGTTTTCTAAAATAATTTTTACTATTTTCGTGGTGATATAAATTAATTAAATAGAATACAGATTTCGGGATTTAAAAAGAAAAACTAAACGTTTAAATAATGGTTAAGTTTTCTTTAATAAAATTCATTTAAGGAATTACTTACAAGAAAGTATAGAAATTTAAATATAAAAGATGTTATTTTTGTTGGTGTTTACTTTCAATGTTATTCTTTAAGGGGATGTTATCTTAGTACTCAATAAAAGATAAACATTTAAGTCTACTCTTTATGTCTGTTAAAATTATACTTGATTGCTTAACTAAAAGGGATACACACTTTAACACCCATTAAGTTCCTAATCTTAAACAATCACCAAGTCCAACTCATTAACAACTGAAGTACTACTAACATCACCTAGACTTAATTCACACACAACATCACAACATCGTGGATTACTTCGGGGTTTTACAAAATGCATCTCATACTTATGCATTAAACATGTTGCTTCTTTAAACATTAGTCCTTACCGGACCAATGATGCTATTTTCAGATTTGGAGTTTATATTGTCTAGAAGATCGTGATTGCATAATCTTGCAATTACAAAGGCAAGTTCATCCCTATTATTCATGTCCTGTTGACGTATTTGTTAAGAAACTATTTTCAAAATGTTATTATTGCATATCGCACAAAAAGGGCAGAAAACTTATTTTATAATAATATGACTTTGGTTATCCACCAGTAAGAATGTTGCGGTGGAGGTCCCATTTGCACGGGAAAGTATCACCTTGGACTTAACAACAAATGTCGCAAGTGATTCTTGAGCCGAATATTACGCGCAACCATGAGATCTGAAATGAGACGGAGAAGTCAGTTGTACCCTTTTCCTCTTGTACACTGTCAGACCCTGAATTCAGTCTACACAAACAAAGCGTCTCGGTTGGGCCACACAACCAAGAGCATACTGGGGAATACCAATCCCAGGAACATGCAGGCCTGGCTCGGAATGGATCATCGGCCGACAGCTCTTGGCGATCCCAACGTCACATACGTTTCCAGATTGTGCACGCATGAACCCAAAAAGTCTTCCAACTCGTATACTTCAACCATACACACACGGTATACGAGTCGGATTTTAACAAGTTGAAACCACAGAATAAACCTAAGACACAAAGAAAGGAAATAATTATCCAAATCTCTCACTGAGCAAAATATAGCGAATGACACCAATCAGAGGACACATGTCCCAACATTACATCATGCAGCGGAAAACAAACCGGTCTGAGTACAGACAAGAAGCAAAGGGCTCAAGGCCGAAACAAAAAAAGAAGGCACATCCACGCGGTCCACCAGGAAGAAGCCCAGGGGAACTCTAACTACTCGTCGTAGATCTCGTCGTCGAACTCCACGTAGTATCCACCAACCTGGTCGGGCGAAGAATCCTCAACTGCAGAAAAACCACAGCCCGCGAACGGGTCAATACACCGAAGCGTAGCGAACAAGTTTAACCTAACAGGTTACAAAACTGTAAGATTCCCAAAGTATGGGGGTAGGTGTACTTAGCGGCAGCATCACTAGCAACTTAAAGAGGCGCGCTAAAACTTCCGTCTAATTAGAGAGAGATAAGAGAGCGTTTAAGTAGCCATCTAGAACTAACACCAGTCATAACCCATTCTCGAATTAACCCCCTCAACCAAGTATGAGGAAGCAATCCGGGAATACTCACACGTTAACAATTTTAGTTACCATTTATGGTGTAAGTAATCCTGTAATACTAGTCAAATTAATTAACAATGATTAGGTGTAAGTTGTCTAGATCTTGTTAGCCAGCATCATCACCAAAGTCGTCCATAACCGTGGACACGGCTCATCGATAAGATTATACCCTGCAGGGGTGCACTACAGTACCCATACTCGCATGATCAACCCAGTCAAAAACATTAGGGCCTCTCAACATGACTCATTCCTTCTCTACAGCAAGTCCAAGTGCCACCTATATGAGTTGTTACCCGAGTCAGGAGTCCGGCCGAATCTCAACTGCGGACTCATTAGTTTGTGCCTGCGCGCCATGCGGCTCAAACCACAGTAGGAACTGTCCGCTTCACGCGCACCACCCCTATATGACCCCCCGTATCAAGTAACCTCTCATCGAACATCATCATCATGCACATGCATATGAGCGAATGGAAAACCCGAACTACTTGGGGCACATGGACGAGCTGAGGATCCGTTCAAAGTCGAGGGGGGCTCCATTGGGCCACCCACAATTGTTTAGTGCGCTCAAAATTGGATCTGAGGACAAAATCTCAGTTCCTAGGTCGACACTGAGCAGAACAAAGCACCTCGCAAGGCCTTCTGCCTGGTGCCTTATCTTTTAATTATAGAACCCCAAAATAAGACATAAGTTTATTATAGTAGAACAATCTATCATACTAAGCATATGAGATAAAAGACAAAGGAACGACTCGCTCAACCAATTCTAAGCATGCACTACGACTCGCAAAGGCCAACAGATAAACATGCAAGGGGTTATGGGTTGTGGGGATATAGCTGTATAGGCTGCAGGATAAACATGTGATGGGATCGCATTTCAAGAATCGATAACTAGGATAGCATAGATCAAAAGGCAAGAATGAAAATCAAACAATCGTGTAACCGGTTAGCAGAATCGTGCCTGGCAGCTCATGGCCTGGCACGGAAACTTGAGCCTCTGTATCGTAGGTACTCGCAGCAGACACGTCGTCATCTACCCAAATAAAGCCAAACACAGACAATAGGAAACGATAATCAATACAGAGAAATGCGCAATCAAATGATGGTGCATTGTGTATGAGGTGATTAGGTCATTTTAAAGCGGGGATGAAATCCCGACAAAAGATTAGGGTGCTAGTTATTTGTGTAGACAACAACTTAAATGTTACTTAATATATATAGCAGGTATGGTGATCTGATTAATTTAAATGGAATAGTCATTAATTAATTATTTGCCCAACACATAACATATTTAGTAATTAATTGCAAATTATTTATCTTCAACTCAAATTAATTATTTATTAGCATGGTAAGGCATGGTATAAAGATATGAGCATATTAAATGGACTTAGACATTACATATTTATTACCCCACCATTCCATATTTAATTAATTGCATTTGTTAAATTAAACTAAGCATTTAAAATAAATGAGGCAAAATGACATAATAATGTTTATTGCATTTTTTTGATATAAAAACATTTATTTGAGTTTATAGATTTAAAGTTATTGCATTTTTAAACCTAGGGTGTTTTTCTGAAATTGCCAGAGACTTATCCGTGATAGAAAAGTAACAGGAAAGGTCCTCTGTGCAAAAACTGGGAGGCAGGGGCTCCGGTGTAAAAAATACTGCGCCCAGGAATTTTCTCACCGCAGCGGGGGCGCACCCAGCGACTGCCAGGCGGGGCCAGGCTGCCTCGCTGGCGCGCGTGGTGCTGACTGAGCGCTGCGGGTGAAGGGGATCGTGTGCATAAAATAAAAAAATTCCTACCGACGATATCCTAAAAGCATGCCAAGATCTATTCTATGCAGATATAGTAGTACGAACGGAGATCAGAATACGTACCCTTGTAGACCGAAAGCGGGGATTACGTTACCGCACAAACGTTGTCGATGAAGACCGACGAAGCCGACCTCAAGGTCGTGTAGAGGAAGCAGGCCTCCGAGCACCGCTAGCGCAGCACCTCGCAGGGAGTCGCACACATACGGTGGAGACGACGGCCTCCGAAGCTCCAGTCCAGGACGAGCAGCGGAAGATTTGGACCGGAACACCAGCAGCGCGGCAGTGGGCTATGGTGGAGGAGATCCCCTTGCTCTGCTCGGCGCGGCTCCAACTTGGGAACCACGAGATCGAGAGAGAAATCGGGAATTAATTGGTGAATTAAAAGGCTGTGGATGCCCCTTCTTATATAGGCTCCCAGGGGGAGCCAACCTTGCCAGCCAGGCAATGTGGGACTATCCCACAGCCTGGTTCGGCCAAGGAGGGTGCGCCGGCCCCCTGGTGGGCCCCATTTGGCCCACCTAGGCCGGCCTCCATGCCCCCACCGAATCCCCAAGGGGGTTCCCCCCCCCTCTTGGGCCTTCTTTCGTCCGGAAGGCCCATTTAGGGAAATCTGCCTAAATAAATTCGAAAATAAATATATAAAATCATATTTGCATATTAATAACACTAATTAATATCAAACATAATATATATAATTTTTCCTAGCTCCGAAAACTCTTTCGGCGCTGCCCGATCTCCATCGGACCCCTCCCGGGACGCTCCGGGTGATCTCCTTCCTTTCCGGTTGTCTTGTCGAAACCCCTTAAGTGTGTTACCCTAGCGGTTCGATATAATATCAGGTATGATCAAGACTCCTCAATGATCAACGACTAACTCGTAGGCCTGGACCCCATGAATTAATCCCTAAGATATAACGAATGACTTTCATCTATCAAACCTGAACGTAAAGTCTTAGACCTTTTGCCATAGCGATACTTAGCACGTCCGAGCGTCGTTCCATAGATATCTCCATACCTAATCCCGACCTCGTTACCGACGACGCTATCTTCTACTCGTTCATGATCTCATGTCTCCGTGACCTAGTCACATGCTTGCAAGCTCATTAGACATGATCTCACCGAGTGGGCCCGAGAGTATCTATCCTGCTATGCGGACTGGCAAATCCCGCTCTTGACCCCTCGTCTCAACTACTCCTTTCCGATACCCAAAAGTATCACCGTTATTGTCATACTAAATAAGATATGACGTTTGGTGCAATCAAAGTATCTTCCGGGAATATCAATAAGAGTTGATCTCACGGTCAAAGGCGTAACGACTACGTTCTCCAATCTGGGTATGTCCATCACATCGTTCTCTAGCGATATGACTCTCATTGCCGACCGGCGCTATGCCCCATGACCGGGAAACCTCGATCATCAATCGCGCAACGAAACTAGTCTTAGTAGAGGCTACTAGGGACCTGGTTGTTCACGTATCACACCCGCATTAATGTTTCCGCTTAATACGGTTCTAGCATGACACAAAAACCTATTATGAACAAATGAGATATGATAAATAATACACTTTATTAATTGCCTCTAGGGCATATCTCCTTCAGCGGGCTCCCGCGGTCACTGACCGGTGGGGCCCGCGTGTCAGTGTGCGCGAGGGAAAAAGGGTGCCTTTTTTATCTACCACGGCACGACGAGGTTTCGAACTCCGGCGCGCGGGCGAGCGAGGAACGGGACGCGCTGCTAGCCACTCGGGCTCGGGTGGTGATGTTGTTAGCGAACACGAAAAACAAGTTTTAACACGAACCATGAATACTAAGACTGACGAACTGCATCTCGAGTTTCAGAGGAACTTGTCCGAGACGAATAACGACGACAAATTTGCCGGCGACGACTCGTTCTAGGAAGGGATGCGGCGTGAAGGGTGTGTGGAGGTGCGTGGTGTGTGCGGGCTTCAGTTCCCGTCCTCAACAAGGAAAAAGAAGGTGCGATGGCTCGGGCCCGTGGTCGACACCGAGCGGCGCGTGCCCGTGGTGGCCGCCTCCGGCATCGGCGAAAATAGCGACCGAAACGAGACGGAAGGAAAGGGGAAAGGGGGTCGGGGAGCTGTGGCTCACCGAGAGGGGAGTTCGCCGGCGGGAGAAGGCTTCGGGGGTGACGGAGGAGCGGCGCGGCGACAGCTCCGGTGGTGTTTGGGTGGAGAGGGCCGGCGGCGCTAGGAGGGGGAAGAATGAGGCCTAGGGTTAGGGTTCTCCGGGGCGCTACGCGATTAAAAGAGGGAGGATAGTGGGGCAGCAGGTGGGGGCGAGGAGGCAGTGGCAGCGCCTCCATGCCTCGCTGTAAAGCGAGGTCCCTGTACGGACAGAGGTGGGAGACGACTCCAGAGGTGGGCTGGGCTAGTTCGGCCGAGACCAGGCCATGTTCTTTTTTATTTATTTTTCTTCTCTGATGTTTTTCTCTTTTAGTTATTTTCTGTTTTTGTGTTTTCAAACAAATCAGAAAAGAAACATCATAAAAACTTTTGAGCAATTTTTGATAGTTTCAGATTAGACATATTAATTACTGGTTTGAATATTTATAAGCAATTTGAAACTTTAATTGAGTTTATTTGAAAGCATTTGAATTTAAAATAAAAGACTTAATTTTGGAAAAAAGAATTTGGAACACATAATTTAATGCAACCACACATGTAAATGATGACATGAAACTCCATGTTATTGCACACAAATTTGGAAAGTTACAAACGAGCTGTTACATACACCAACGGGTACTATTCTGGGCCGGGTAGTGCGTACAAGCCACCAGTAAAGCCGTATTACCGGGAGATGTCTATCGGTGGGCTTGTTTGACGTTGCGAGTTCGCAGTTCCAGGATAAAGCCGTATTACCGGGAGATGTCTATCCTGTGAATCACAACGGCCGGATGTCTAGTATCTATTGAGGGTTGGCTTCAGGACCAGTTTGAGACGGGCTTCAAATGGTCAGCAAATTGAAAGTTTGTGTAACATCCCAAAATTTTGGAATGTTTAAAATTCACAAAAATTTAAAACTTTTAATTTATATTAAAATAGAATCACCTTTATCCTAGAAGATCAACTCATAAGGATTATTTTGACCTAGTCAAATGTTTTATGATATTAATACAATGAGGTAAACTTTATTTCAAGCTTGAGTGTGGATCTATATAAAAAAACAATATTCTAAATATTTCTTATACCCTAAAACTATATTTGCAAAGTACTTTAAGTTATCTAAAATATACCTAATGCTTTAAAAATGTTTTGTTTAAAACTAGAAATTTCAAAACAATATGTTTTGGGTTCTTGATAAACCCTAGATAAATATTTATGATCACAAAACTATCTGGAACATTTTCTATTTTTAAATATAGTATTGAATCAAGTGTTTGATTTTGAAAATGGTTTAGAAATATTTATTTTACATATAAGTATTTGTGATCTATTTCTTGATTTTATTATGACATAAATTCTTTATTAAAAACTCTATTTTAAACTCCACAAAAACTGTTAAATTATGTTCTTTGAAAAGTTTATAAATTGAAATACATTGAAAACATGGGTTTGAATGTTTTTAAAGATAGATCTGAGTTTTACAAATTTATAGAAATTTGTTTGATATCTTTCGGGTAAATACAATAGAGGATATAGAAGAAATAAGAAAAAAAAACAGAAAAGGAAAAAAAAAGATAACCGAACCAGCACCAGCCGGCCCACCACCTATCTACCGTACTCGCGAGGCGCAGAGGCCCAATATCAGCCCACCGCGGCCCCTCTCTCTCCTCCTCTCACTGACTGCAGGACCCACCCGTCAGTCGGGTCATCCCCAACCTCCAGCCGCCCACGATCCCGCCCCACCTCCTCCACTCGCCTCTCTCCCCCTCGAGCCCCCCCCCCACGACGCGCTCTACCCCCCCCCCCCCCCTTAATTTCCGAGACCCCGGCCTCCATTTCTTTCTCTCGCTCGTAAGAATAGCACCGCCGGATCGCCGTTTGAGCTCGCCGGAGCAAGCTTGCCGCCGCCGCCTTTCTCTCAAATTTGGTGGGGAGAGTACACCGCCCGAACCCGAGAGCAGCGCTCGCACGTTCACCGTGACGAGGCGCGCGTCTCTCCCACTCCGTCGAGCTAGAGGACCGTCGCAGAGACCGGCCGGTCCACACTCGAGCGCGGCGCCGCCACCCTCTCCTCTCCGGCGGAAATCCCACGCCACCCCGAGACGCGCCGCTCGACGCCGTCGCCCCCATCTTCACCGCCAGCTCCCGACGCGCCTCGTCCGCGTCTACTCGTGTCCGGGGAATCACCAGGACATCGACGATGTCCACTCCCGAGCCGCCGGCCACCGCGCTACCCTTTTCCGGCGAACTTCCGCCGCCTGGTTTTGGTCAAACTCCCAGAGCCGTCCGATCCCACATCTACGGCCAGGATTAGAAGACCCAAGCGAAGAGGTATATTCTAATCTCATCCCTTAGATCCAGATCCAATGGCCAAAACCAAATCACTTATTTTCTGGATTTATCCCGAATAGAAAATAAATTGTAGATTTCCAGAAAAGCCCCTGATAATTAAAACCATCATATCTTTTAAACCACACATCCAAATTTGACAAACTTTATACCATTGAAAAGCCCTTGACCTGTAGAATCCTTTAGCACTGTTAAATTTCAAATTCGACTAGTTCAAATTCATTCAAATTTCAAATGGACGATTTGAGTAAATTTGACCTAGGTTTAAATACATAAGTCCAAAAGTTGCAAATAAAATATTTTTGAAAATCTTAGGATCCATCTAATAATGTTGCACTGCTAAAATGAATTTGAGCAATGTCATTTACATTTAAAATCAGAAACCCTAATTGTATGTTTATAACATAGTTTAAATTCTATTAATCTTATTAAATTGTTTTCTTTTACAAAAATAACACAAGTATTATCTTTTAACCAGAGCTAACAAAACTAAGCCTACTCAACCACTTTTGAAATATAAACTTGTAAATATGTGTTTAAAACCTATTAGATTTCAAGATTGTATTAGTTTAAATGTATTCAAATTTCAAAATTAAAGAATTGTGTAAATTTGACATAAATATAAATTCATGGATCCTAAAAATGCAAATAAATATTTGTACTAACCTTGCAACTAGTATAACATGTTGCCACTATTAGAAATGAATTTTTCTAATTAAATATGGTTTTATAAATCAGAGATACAACTTGTGGAATTTAGATATAACTTAAATTCCACGAATCATTTTAATGTGAAATCTTCTACAAAATGCCACTAAAATAACCATAGTCTTGGAGGAGCCAATACTAAACTTCATTAGATCCAAAAGATTCATAAACATGTGAAGTTGATTATAATCTTGTGCCTTTCTTAAATCACAACCATAGTTGGAAATGTTATTATTTCCTTTGATAAAAGTATTACGCAAATATTTTGTACATGACCAAATATTACAATACTGAAACAATACTTCAACCTATTCAGGTTTTAAATATTCAAATTTGATTTAGACCATCCCTTGACCACAAATGGCAAACCCTAAGTCCTACCACATTAATTCCTTTTGTAAATTGAATTATGTGATACGACTTGACCATAAACTAAATGAACTAAAACAACTGTTGATGAACACATTATTGTGATGTTTGCCTTTATGTGTTATGTGTTTGTTCGAATTGTTTGTTTATTGTATTTCTCTTTCATCGTATAGATTAAACGAAGTGATACGTTCATCGTTGAAGAGAGTGTGAGAAACGACAAGTTTCAAAAGGCAAGTGACGCTCATAAACCACCTATTATTTTCACTATATGCATAGTAGTGTTTTTCTGTAGTATTACATGTTAGGAGTTGTGTGCAGTTCTATATTATGCTATGCTCCTATGTAGTGTTTAGCTATCCCCCACCCTGAGCTTAGAAGCAAGAACACTTAGTAGGATGCTTAGCCCAGCAATGAAAAATGTTTTGTTTAGTTGGATAGTGAAAAATTAATGAAGTTAATTAATGAACTACCTGGGTGCTGGTTGGAGAACCATGGTGGGTGGCTACTCAGGGGGTCCATGTTTATGGTAATTACCCTTGGTGGAAGCGCACAAATGTGGGAAGTCACCCAGGATTAAAAAGATTATAGACGCACCTTGTTTAGTGGCTTCTAGTGCAACCACTTGTCAAATGGGCTCTATCTTGACCATACATGTTGTGAGACCCCGATCCGTCGTGACCAGCAGATGTAGGGGGATGACAGGTTGGTTCGGATCACGCGTTGTGACTCAGGGAATTACTTCGGAAAGGTCTCGTTTCGGTCTTCTCTTTTCCATTTCATAATTGGTTGACATGGACGAGGGAATGATTGGGTCTTGTGGTGAAAGTGCACACCCTCTCGAGAGTTAAAAACTAAGTATACTTAGCCGTGTCCCCGGTTATGGACATTTGAGCAACTAGACAGGGCAGATGTTGAAGATCTCCTCATCCTAATTTCTATAATAAAATTTGATGGGTGAACAAGGGTTTGGGAGAGCTCACCGCTTTCTATCGGTGGTGCTCGTTGTGAGTAGTTTTTAAAGTTGTTCACCGTTTTCTATCGGTGGTACTCTTTGTTGTCAAAGGTGTTCACTGTTTTCTATCAGTGGTACTCTTTGTCTAAGATGAAAAGTTGTTTTATAAATGATAGGACAAAACTGGCTTTATGCAAATCAGCCTGAAACTCCACCGAGCCAAATATGCATGTAGATATAGTCTTAGTAATTTCAATTACAAAGTGTCATCTTGCCACCAATATTCAATTGTGCTGACCCAATATAGTTTGGGCCGCAACTCACCATTGCAGGACCCTCAGACTAGGAGTAAGGATTGTTAGGGTCGCGAGTCTCCAACCAACATGCCTTGCCTGTGGCACATGATGAAGATGGAGCTCACTTATCCATTTTCTTTCCGCTGTGTATTTATTTCGGTTTGAGCTAGCCATGAGCTATGCACCTTGTATCGAACCCCTTTTATTTCTGGATCATCGTGTAATGAATATTGATGCAATGTTATGGTATTTCATCTTAAACTGTGTGTGTTAGCAAGTCGATCCAGGGACTAGCACTATACACAGGAGGTCGCTACCTTATAATAAGGAGGACCTTTACAGTTTGATTTCCCATCAACTTGTAAACTGAAGTAATGGGGGGTGTGTGTTGGAAAGGCGCAGTGATTGGTTGGATTACTGACTGGGCCACACACCAAGGAAGTCTGGATGGGAAGATCGCCCGATTGTGCAACAAGGTCTTGATCTCTTATGGGTAAAGCAGCGCACCTCTGCAGAGTGTATGAATGTGACATGTTACTCACTGTTCCAAGACGGAACGACGAACGCAGTAGGAAAGGAGGCTCCTCAAAGCCCTAGCCCTGTGACTCCTGACGAGCATAGTCTTCAGAATAACCTTTTGAAGAAATGTTTTCGAAAACTTATATTATCCTACGACAATCCATTGTATGTGGCTGTATTTATGCATCAAACTTCCCACCTTGCATAGTGAACTTGCTGGGTAACGCTGTTACTCACCCTTGCCTCTTAAACCCCTACTAGACATGAAGAACCACAAGAAGGCAACACTTTAGGCTATGAAGACTGCGATGGCGGATAAACTCAAGATACCAAAGAAGGCAACTACAACGATTTGAAGCAATCCAGAGAAGATGGAGGACAAATGAAGGCTTAGAGTAGAAGAGGATATATTCCTAGTCATAGAACCTATCTCTGTACGCGTTGCTACAGCGCAACCGCAAGCCTTGCTGTATTAGCAATAGGCTTAGTATCGGTTAGTTCCTCCGAGGTTTTTCATTTGATCTTCTTTTAGTAGGACCTTGCCTCATTGTTTTTAAGAGGTTCTAAAGATCTGTTGTTTTGGATCTCCTGTTTGTAATCTTTAGTCATGCCTTGGATCTGCGATGTTTCTGTTGTACCACTCTGATGACGTAACACTGGTGGACGGTGATCCATTGGTGCTATGTCAACGACTATAGAATACTACACCATGAAGTGGTATGCTGGGTCACCACAGCTGGTATCAGAGCAAACACTTTGACCCTAGGATTAAAACCCTCTAAAGGAGACCTATAGGTTGGGTAGTGACTATAGGTGGCCATCTTATCTAAACCAAACTTCTAAAAGACTTGTGATGGATATTCACTTGGGAATAACCTTATCACATTAGAGGAAGATCTTCTTTCACATCTTTTTGGAAGAAGTATTTCCTATCTCTTCTTAGGTAAAATTATGTATCTATTCTTCTAATGAATAAGTACATATCTCATCTTAGTATGTATGACCTCCTATAACCATCGGTGTTTAATGAATTGAAGTAAGAACAATTTAGTAGCACCTATATTTGTTGATGGTGGTATCTTTTAAAGAGAAGCCATCTGAGATAGTATAACCACAACTACAAATCACGTGAGATTCACTTGTGATTCTTTACATGATGGTGTAGCATCCTTAGAGGGACAATACCATTGTACCCTAAGATAAGGAGTATGATGATAGTAGATTCATAAAAGAAAGTCTCATGGTGAGTTTAGCTCCTAAACCATGATAGGAAAGTTAATTTTGACAACCATCTAGTAATTAACCTTGATAAAAGGACGATTGTATGGTGTAGGATCATGACGGAAGTCATAGATCATATTTAGGTTGGATAGCTAATATCTGTGTAGCAAATGTGAGAGATTTTGTGAGGTTAGTACTTAGTTGGAACACAATTGGTAGCATGCATAGTAAGTGAGTTAGATCACATTTAGTGCTAGATAGTTACCACTATAGATCACTTTGGCGATGTTTATCCTGTTGCAAATGGTCAACTGGGGTAATCAGTAAGATGAACAGTAGTATGAACACTATACCTTACCATACAACGGTACAGAACTATATACTACTATATGTGTGCATCATATTATAATCTATAGAAGCCTTAGTACGAGAGATGTTATACTCGAAGTGCTATGTTGTAGGCTTTACTTATGCATGTATGCATATCATTTGGATTTCTTGGATTGTATTGGTTCTTTGTGTGACTAGATCTATTCATGAAGTTTGGCTTGATGTGCAAATGCATGTTGCATCACCAAGCTATGACTTAATGTTATAAATCTAGATAGAATAGGAATTCGTGTAAGGAAGAGACGAGTTCCAAGGACAAAGATGAAGACTTGTAAGAAGACGAAGACTTGCATGAAGATGAAGGGTTATGGTTCTTGGGCTATTTGTTATGCAGTTTTGGCTATGCCCGTGTTATGGCGCAACTGAGGGGTTGTGTGTCGATGATCCATTCCGAGCATGCCTACCGATGAGCATCGGTCTGGGATTGGTAAACCCAGGGACCCTTGGTTACGTAGCATGACCAGTGACACATATCATTGCCTTATAATTCATAGGTCGAGTCCGACAATAACACGATTCTAGGATTCTTTGTTATGCATTCTTGGTTATGATTATCGTGGTAGTCTTCCGAGGGGTTTGTGTGACCGGTTTTCCCGGCACGCCTGAAGTGCAATTCCGCCTGGGAGTGGTACCCCAGTAACTCTCGGCTAACATGTCTAAGAGCAAATAACAGTTGTGTATAACTCTGAATTCCGGGATTCGCCAGAAGTATTGGCATCAGAAGAGACGAAGGACCTTCTAGCGTGAAGATTGTTTGGAAAATTTACCTCGGATATCCACAATTGTGTGGGTACACCACAGATTTCCTTGTGAGATCAGATAAAGGTAAATGTAAGGTATACAAAGACCATGATCCCAACCCTAAGACCCATGTTGGTACACCCAAAGTGTGGAAACCATTACAAAAATCTAAGGAGGGGAGTAAATAAAGAAGTAGAAGTGTGGAGGTATGATCAATTGGAGTAAAAGATGAGAAGGAACCTAAGATTTGGAGCAGTTGGGCCTTATTATCATAAGGGTTGCTGTAATCCAGACAAAGATAGAACCCTTGTGGTAATCTCAATTCAGGAGTTGAGGTTCCTACCAGAATGAAGTAAGGAGTAGATTTGAAGTGGTGACTGACAAAACCAAGTTGTTGAACCGCTTTTGTCAATAAAGGGTCATTCCTTGGTTCCAACCCAGAGAATGACAAGAGAAGTGGGTAGAAGAAATCACCTAGTAAACCATATCAGAAGATCACTTTGCATCACTAGGATGAGTGTATTATGAAGATTCCAGATGACACGAGAAAAGTAAAACCGATTAAGTAAGCCTTTGGAAGTAAATCTTCCTGACCAATTATATTAGGGTGGCCCAGGTATAGTGTCATTACCAAGGTTGGTTGCAGAATAAGTAGTAGTGTACCTTCATAAGACTTCCTAAAACCTAAGTACCTTCTCAAGAGTAGGTCAGACATTAAGTAAAGGAGTTTAGTTAGAATTGCTAATAGGATTAACAAGGATTAGATGAAGCCTTGATTCAAGGAATTTTCAAGAAGATAGATCCAGGAGTGGAATATTCCAAGAAGGAATCACATTATCAATGGAATTAATAGTTAGCAATTGCTATGTCAAAAGAGGATGCCAGGATGAAATATATGGATTTGGAGATACACCAATTATCTCCATTAAGGATCAACAGGAAGTTTGAGAACTGTCAGCTTATACACAAGATGGATCCACAATCCGAAATGTAAGAGAGTACGAACTTCGGGGACAAAGTTTAGTTTAAGGAGGGGAGACTGTAATATCCCAAGATTTAGAGTTCAGAAATAGAGTGGACACAGGAGTGTGCATTGCATTCATGCATAAAAAATTCGAAGAATTTTTGCGCAAAACAAAAAGAGACGTAGGGGAATAGAGATCTCTCTTGCTCTAATGGAAACGTCAGGGCAAGTGCGACAGATTTTGACATGACCTCTACTGTATCTTTATGTTTGAGGGGAGAACATTTCAAAGTTGAATAATCAAACAACATATTTGAATTCAAAAGAAATTTGAAATTGAATTATAAATGAAAAGAAATTACAAGGGTAAATTATAATTGAATTGTTATGAATAAATAAGATATAAATATTTCAAGATTCAAATTACAAAAAGAAAGAATAATTCACCTTATTAAGTATTATATAATATTACACTATCATCATCTAAAGCGAAAAGAAATTAGAACAATATGAAATAAAACCATAACTATTTTCTATCTAATTTCTTGATCCTTTATATCTTCGTTCTTCATATTCTTCTTTCCTGTAAAACAAAAGAAAGCAAAACAAAAATAAAACAAGACAAAATAACAACAAGTAATAAGAGGGGAGTGATAGTTAAATATTACTCTAAGATTGAGCAGTGTGATGCACTGCTAATCACATCATTGAGCTTAAACCTTAATCCAGGTTGAGTAATTGTTCTTAGGATCTTAAATAACCTCAGAGAAACATCATTGGTTAGGCAACATGTTACACTTGGCAACCAAAACAAAGATAGTGACAGGATAATACCAAAACCAGCCGTAGCCTATCCATCTCCCAAAAGATTCTGACGAGGCAAGCATGCAAGCAGCTTACCAGCACCTCAGTGCATGGCCTTGCTGTCAAACACAAGGATGATCACAAGAGAAAATAAGAGCAGCTGCTGAAGCAAGCAGTGAGGCAAGTCCTTTTGGTCACCTCAGCTCACACAACACACAACACTCCATCTCATCTGTTCATCCCCTAATAACCAGATCATCTCCACCAATTCAACCCCTAAGCACCAGCAGTCCCTATCTCACCTTTGCCAAAAGCAAAGCAGGAAGAAGGCCATTAGCACCTAGGAGGAGAAGGGCTGAGTACAAACCAGGAGGAGAAGGGCAGCAACCAGAAACCAACTAGGACTGTACATCAAGAACCCACAAGATCAATTGATCAAGTTCTGCTACCACTACATCAGCACAAGCTCCATTGCCACACCACCATCAACTTAAGGTTGATTCCAACTTCTAGTTAATTATGCAAGCAATAGAAAAGCTTGTAGTTGATAAATCCCTCAGACGTGCATAGAAATGATATGCATGGCTCATCACAGGGAAGTAATTAAAGTAAAGCAAGCAAGCATATGTTCTTTTTAAGATATAGCCTCAGCCTATGCATCATAGGCAAGGGCGCAACAGTTAATTCCTAAGCCAGCACCCAAATACATTTGCCAAGTAATAAAAGCCTCAGCCTGAGCATCACTGGCTGAGGCAGCACAATCAAATGTTTATTCAATCCTTTAGCAACAGATTGCAAAGCAGGTGCAAGTCGTTAACCAGATCCAGCATATGATTTCCTGGGCACTAATTTCCAATGGAATTCGCACCACAAACCCAAAGCATCTGATTATGTTTAACCATAGCCTCAGTCCAACATCATTGGTTGTAGACAATCAACTAAATGTTATAAACCACCTAGGAGATAATTGGAACCCGAGCAACTAGCAGCTTGATTAAATACAGATTTGCTGGGCACTAATTCCTTGAGGGAAATAGCACCACAACACACAAACCAGAATTTAATAATAGCTACAGAAGCTAGGAATCCACCATTTAAATATTGTATCATCTTCCTGGATGTAAAATTCCAAGAATCAAATAAATTGCATAATACATCCATGTTCTGAGATTATTAGTAGGAGACGGGGGTCCTCTAGCCTACGTATGGATTGTGGGGAAGAAGGTTGGTGTCGTCGAGGACGGGATTGAACACGGCGAGTTCACCCACCTTCAGATCCCGCAGCGGTGGCGAGATCCTACGTGCTGCTATAATTCACTATGAGGCAAATAGCCGTGAACAGGTTACAATCGGTATGATGCGTATTGAGCGTGCCCTAAAGGCTTCCTGGTGGCCGGCTTATATAGGCGGCCAGACCCCAGGATACAATGTCGGGTTATGACTCCCGGGAATCGGGGGTAGTCACTTCCTGAAGTGTAGTTCGAGAGGGGATTGAACGCGGAGGTCTAAACCCTCAAGTGGCCCCGCGACGTTGCTCGCCGGACCCGAAGAAGACGCACACCCGACCAAGGAAAACACCGTCCTTTACCCAGGTTCACGGCCCTCGTGAGGAGGTAAGACCGCTAGTCCTGTCTGTCTGTATTATATGTGGGAGATTACAGTACAATTGAGCTTGCCGGAAGCCCCCTTGAGGCAGTTCTTGCCTGGGGAGGGAAGCGATGATCTTCTTCCTCCTCCAGTCAGAGGCTAACCTAACCAGAGCTGCTAGGGTTTACAAGGGTGTTTTGCACGCAAAGGGCCGACCTCTGCTACGATGGATGTCTTCTCTCGTTTATAGGCGCCTCGGACCTTCTTCTTCGGCTTGGCCTTCAAGGTGGCTCCCACTTGCCAGTGGCGGGGCGGAGCACGAGTCCACCGCGCTCCATTCGTCCATGGACTCGGTCCATTGTTGATAAAGGTGGCGCCGTGGCCGACAGGCGGCCGACCGCGCTCGTACCACCCGCGGAGCGGGCAGTCTCTGAGGTGGAGCCCACGATGACGATCTCCGTTGGAGGGTTGCGCCGTCCACCTGCTTTATCGTCAGAGTAGAAGGTCCTCACAGCTGTGCAGCAGGCGGCGCAACTTTGTTGACCGCTTTACCACTAGGGACAGCGACGGAGGTGTGAGTGCCACTGTACGAACGTGGCAGAGGTCACGTGCACCCTGCCGGGATTCCTTGGCGACGACGTTTCCCTCCAGGCCTGAGGGGAGATTTCTGCCGGACTTCCCTTAGGCGGGTTGGTTCCTTGACGGGGAGGATCCCCTGAAGCGAGGGGTCCCTTGAGGCCCTCGCTCCCTCTTCAGGCCCTCGAGGGGAATCACCTCTCGAGGGTCCCATCAGGCGGTGACGTCTGGTCCTTAGTCGTTTCGTCCGTCTGGCCCGCGAGCGAGGCCTGGGGGGAATGGGCTCTTGATACCCCAGTTCCCACTGGGCTGACAGTAGCCCCCAGGCCCATGATGGGCACGACTGAGCCCATGGGCTTAGGCGAAGCGTCGTGGGCCCTTAGTGCCCAGCCTGCCCGAGCCACGCGGCACTTGGACGACTAACGGCTTCGCACGATCTGGGGCGTGAGTCGTGGGGGGTCCCACCACATCCCGGTAACTGCTCTTGGAGGGGACATAAAGCCCGAGCGCTGCGGCAGGGAGCCGTTACCGTTTCCATCTCCTCGCAGAAAATTCCGCTCCACAGAGCACTCCGCCTCCGCGCTCTCCTGCGAGTTCCTGTTCTCCGACTCCTTCCACCTCCGCACCCGTGATGATGAGTCCTCTTAAGAGCAAGGGCAAGGCCGCCGCGGGGTCCTCCACCCAGGCGAAGGCCGCAGAGACTGTGATGGGCGGGGCGCTGCTCAGCGTTCGCGTCAACGAGAAGGCGCTCTCTAAGGTCCGATACCTGGTGGCGGACCGGACGAACGAGCACGGCGCCACCGCCCTGAAGCCTGCGGCGCACGGGAAGCGCCCGCGGGGATTTTTTCCGGTCTTCCAGCACTGCCTGGCCACGGGACTGGTGTCGCCCTTCTCTCCGTTCCTGGAGGCGGTGTTGGCGTTCTACCAGGTGCAGCTGCTGCACCTGCACCCCAACTCCATCCTCATTCTCGCCGTCTTCGCCTACCTCTGCGAGGCGTACCTGGGCCTGAAGCCCACGGTGGGGCTGTTCCGGTGCTTCTACGCGCTCCGGAACACGGCGAAGAACGAGCGCTCCGGGTGCGTCTCGTTCCGCATCGTCGACAGCATGGGGGGCGTCTATATCCCCATGTCCTGGATCGAGGGCAAGGCCATCACGTCTGTGACAAAGAAGGTAGACGACTTCCGCCAGAAGTGGTTCTTCGTCGGGGTGGAGCGTCCCTGCGCCTTCCTCGAGGTCCCTGACGAGCCTCCGGTGAAGAACTCGCATTGGGGCAAGGCTACCTTCGACGGCGCCAAGAATGCGAGCCTGATGGGGCGCCTGAGCTTCCTTCGCGAGGAGGGCCTCACAGGGCAGATGGTCGTGGCGGACTTCGTGACCCGCCGCATCGCGCCCCTCCAAGCTCACTTGGTCCCCATGTGGATGTACTCGGGGCCGAATGACAAGATGCGGCTCCACGTCGAGGACAACAACAATGACGTCGTCGACAACATCCTCTCCGCGATCTTCGTCAACCCCTCCGTGGTCCCCGCGGATGAGGTCCGCGCTGCGCTCCGGCCCCTTCACCAGTACAACCTGACGAAGCGCATGGCCCGCCTGGAGGGGATGCCTTCGTTCTCCCCGACAGGCCCGGCGGACTCTGATGTGCCGCTGCCGGCCCCGCGGGGAGCGGAGGGGCCGATTCTCCCTCGGCCTCTAGAGCTGGCCTAGGCGAGGAGGAAGCCGCAGCCGGGGAGGTCTCCTCTTCTAGGGCTGGGCCTTTTACTGATGAGATTCGTGATATCTCATCAGGCGACGAAGACGCCTTCGTGGTGGCGCCCTCGCGCCCCGTCGTGGATGAAGCTGAGGAAAGGGAGGCCTCAGGTGCGGAGGACTTTCCCGGGAGGCGCGGACTTCGCACCAAGGCCGCCGTGGACCACACAGGGGCGAGGCCCTCCGACGTCCCTCCCAAGAGGAAAGCAGAGGCGCCCCCCGCGAGGCCTACTTCCAAGCCCTTTCCCTCGTGGCGCTCGTCAGGCCTGGCGTGGGTCGACGCTGGCGCTCCCCCTCCAGGGTGAGTTTATACGTCGTTGGGTCGTTTGCCCTTTTGATTTCTAATTCCACTTCATCTTTTGCTGAAGTTTCTCCTTGCGCTCTTGACAGCGGACCTGCGCCTGCCAAGCGCCGCCGGCTCCGCAAGGCGTTCGAGGTGAAGACCGCCACGGCAGGGGCCGTGGCTGACAAGGCCGCGAGGCCTGAGGGGGCGGCCCCAACAGTCCCCCTTGAGGAGGCGCCTCAAGTAGAAGCGACGGCGCCCCTCGTGGGGGCGGCTGGTCCACCCGAGAAGGAGAGTGTCGTAGGCTCGGACGCTACTGCAACACCGCGCGAGTCTCCGTTGGTGGAGGGCTCGGAGGCGAGGACTTTTGCGCCCGCTGGTGCCGCCGCTCCGCCTCGCGCGGCTACGCCTCCGCGCGAGGTCACTCCGCCACGTGCGGCTACGCCTCCGCGCGAGGCCACTCCGCCACGCGAGCTGACGCCGCCGCGCGTGTCGACGCCTCCGGGTGTGCCTGCTGCATCATCTGCGCCCAACGCCTCTGCGCAGCCCGCGATTGAGGCCTTCGAGGCGCCGGCGGGTGCGTCTGTCGGGGACGGTTCCTCCTCTTCTCCGCGCCAGGCTGGAGGCGAGGAGCGCCTCACGGCCGCAGGGTCTGAAGGAGGCGCGGGCACGGGCTCCGGTGGGGCTCCAGCCAGCCCCCTTGTCCTCTCCGCGGCCGGACCTGCGGGACTCGACGCCGAGGCCAGCACTTCTGCGAGCCAAGACCAGGTGCTCCGCTGCTGGGACTGGAGCGCGGGGCGTCGCGAGGCCGCCTTTAGCCTCGCGAGGGAGTCCTTGGAGGGCTTGGAGGCGCACCTCGCCCTTGGGGACATATGGCTCGCTCAGCAGCAGAAGGAGCTGGCGGAATCGTGGGCGTCCTTCCAAGCGGCGGTCGAGGCGCGCCGGCTGGAAGACTTGGCGCTGCAGGCCGCCCGCGAGGAAGCCGTCAACTTCGCCAAGGAGACCCGTGAAGCGGCCGCCCGCGACGCTGCGGAGCTGCTCCTCCCCCTTCAGGCAGAACGCGGCGCTGCGGCGAAGCTCCTGCGCGAGGTCGGGGCGGAGCGCGAGGCGATGGAGGGCTCGTGTGCGCAGAAGCACCGCAAGCTGGGCCAGCTGGAGGCCCAGCTGCTCTCCACCCACCAGGCCGCATCGGCTGCTCTGGAGGAGGACCGCAAGGCCTTTGCCGAGCGCGAGCAGCAGCTGGTCCTCAAGGAGGAGGAGCTGCAGCAGCGCGAGGAGCAGCGCCTCCAGGCGGAGAAGGACTTGGCTGCTCAGCGCGAGGCCCTTGAGGAGTGAGAAAGCGAGTTGGCCCAGGCGACTCTGAAGTACGAGGACAACGTCGCTGCCTAGAAGTTCTGCAAGTCCACTTCTCAGAAGTATCGCGACATGGCCCAGGCGCAAGAGGACCGCTTCAAGGCCAAGCACACCGTGGACTCTCGGAAGATCGCCGAGCTTGAGAAGGCCAACTCTAAGCTGGAGGCCCGCCTCACTCGCGCTAAGGATGGCCGCCGCCGTGCGGAGGAGGCTCGCACCGAGGCCGTCAACAACCTCAAATCCCTAGCCAAGGACGTGGAGGAGCAAGTGGCCCCGGCGATGCAGCGGGCGGCGGAGGCCTCGGACTCCGCCAGCGCGGCTCGGACACTCACGAAGCAGCGCGAGCGCAAGTTCGAGGCGCTGGTCGCCCGTGGCAACGAGCTGGCTTCGCAGCTGGGAGCAGATGCGCCGCACACCGACGTCCGGGGCCACGCCGACGTTGCCATGTACTTGGTCTATTTCGAGCATCTCTTCGCAGCGCTCGAGGGTCCCGTCGCCGATCTTCGGGAGATGATCGAGGACGAGAGTCGGCAGCTCTTGGGGGTGGAGGTGGACCGCATCTTCACCAACCTCAAGCTTCTCACGCCAGGCTTCGACCTAGGTTCTGTGACCGAAGCCGCCCAGGGCGAGACGCGCTGCGGGTCTCAAGCTCCCTCCGCGAGCAGGTGGACGCCTTCTGCAACCGCTTCAGGCGCGCGGAGGCTGCGCCGGAGGACAGCGAGGAGGAGGCCTGCTCTGCGGAGGCTGAAGAGGCCGCCGCAGAAGAGGTCCAAGACGCTGCTGCTTCTCATTGAGCCATCCTCTATTGCGCCTGCGAGCGTTTGTATCTGCACCAGCTGTGTGCCTTTAGACATCTTAAGACTTTTTGGCATTAATATACTTTTAATTGTTGTTTTAATTCGAGCTCGTCTGCCCCTCTCGAGGTCTCTTTGGACTCATCTTCATGTCTATTTGTTCTCTGCGTCGTTAGGTACCATCTCTTCGTGCCATGACTCCGCCACCTCGGTCCGCGGGAGCAATGACTCCGCAAGGCCAGGGGGGAGTTTAGGCCTAGGAGAGGTAATAGCCTTGAGTCGCGATGCTCAAGTGCCTTCCTTAGACGTGCGAGTAGTCCATGAAGCATAAGGGAAAGCGAAGTCGCTCGAGGGGCAGAGACGCGCGCTAGGGAGAGAAAAACGCTCTTAAAGCGTGGGTGCGAGACTTAGCTTCTCGAGGTTTTCGCTTCTGCGAAGGTTGTTCGCTTGGCGAGGTTGCCCAGTTGAGGGGTAGCTCCTGTGGAGGCCTTTTGCCTGGCGAGGTTGCCCGCTTGAGGGGTCGCTACTGGGGAGGCATTTTGCCTGGCGAGGTTGCCCGCTTGAGGGGTCGCTCCTGGGGAGGCATTTTGCCTGGCAAGGTTGCCTACTTGAGGGGTCGCTCACGGATGTCCCTACAGGCTCGCGGGGGAAATCTTCCCTGCAGGTATTAGAGGGGCGAACCCAAACGCTAGAACACGGATCAAGGGATCGTGCACGCTTATAGGTCCCCTCAGGCGTTCCTTGCGAGGAGAGTAAGTACCAACGTCCTCTGTAGAGATGGCTTGTTTGTGGCGAATTGCCCTCCAGCCAGAGCTCGGACTCTTGGATTTTGCAGTGCTGCTGGTGTGTCATTTGAGGCACTGACACCGTACTCAGCCCCCGCTCGCGAGGTACGCATGTGGAGAGATATAAGTGCACACTTCAACAATAGTAATGCATAAGTAAAACCCCCCAACAACGTTTTTTTCTAAGCGGCGCCGAAGCGCTAAGTTCACTTAGGAACGAGATTGAGTCATTATGCTTGGGGTTGCCAAGTTAATGCTCTGACCATGTCGAGGCATGGGGACCACCTGTTGGTGGCAGAGACTCTCAACGGCCTGAGGTGGCTCGTTTTAATTGAGAGCTCGGAGGGTTTTTCCCTCGAGTGAAGCCTTTGGGGCTTTGGAGGTTTAAGTCGTTGGCGGTTTAACCTCCGGAGACAAGAATGCTTGTAGGTTGAGTCGTAAGCTGCCTCGTCCGCTAGGAGTCTCGACGTGACAATGATCACGTGCGTGGCAATGACCACGGTTGCTTTTGTTCGCTTAGGAGACAAAGCATTTGTTTGAGGTTTAAGCCTTTTGGTGTTTTAACCTCTAGAGTCGACATTGCTTGGAGGTTGAGCCGTAAGCTGCCTCTTCCGATTTGTTTTCTCGACGTGACAATGATCACGGGTGTGACAATGACCACTTTGGCATTTGTTCTTTTAGGAGACAAAGCTATGTTTTTTGGAGGTTTAAGCCTTTCGGCGTTTTAACCTCTAGAGACGAAAAATGCTTAGAGGTTGAGCCGTAGGCTGCCTCGTCCGCTTGACGTCTCGACGTGACAAAGATCACGGGCGTGACAATAATCACTTTTTTTTTCTTGTTCCTGGCGGATACAAAGGTTTGCGGTGTTTAAGCCTTGAGCTTTTAACCTTGAGGGACAAAAAGGTGCTTGGAGGTTGAGCTGTGGGCTGCCTCTTTCGCTAAATGCCCTGACGTGATGATGATCACGGGTAGAACTTGCGTAGATGCATGATGTTCCACGGATTCTTGACGGGGACGCCGTCTTCCGTCTCGAGGCGAGCCGCGCCAGGCCTGGCGATGTGGGTGACCCTGTAGGGACCTTCCCACATCGGGGACAGCTTGTGGAGGCCTTCCCTGGAGAGGATTCGCCTGAGGACGAGATCGCCTGCCTCCAGGGTGCGCGAGCGCACATTGCGGCTGTGGTAGCGCCTCAGGGACTGCTGGTACTTGGCCGCCCGTAGAGCGGCGCGGCGTCTTAGCCCTTCAAGGAGCAGCAGGTCGTCGTTGTGGATATCCTCTTGCTGGTCCTCATTAAAGGCAAGGACCCGTGGGGACCCATGCTTTATTTCTGCGGGGAGGACTACTTTGGCTCCATAGACGAGTGCGAACGGCGTTTCCGCGGTGGGCTTGGGTGGCGTGGTACGGATGGACCAGAGCACCGAGGGTAGCTCATTGATCCAGCCCTTGCCGTGGCCCTTGAGGACATCGAAGGTCCTGGTCTTCAAGCCTTTGAGGACCTCTGCGTTTGCGCGCTCAGCCTGTCCGTTGCTTTGCGGATGGGCGACTGAGGCGAAGCAGAGCTTGATGCCCATTTTCTGGCAGTAGGCTCTGAAGATGCCGCTTGTGAATTGCGAGCCATTGTCGGTGATGATGCGGTTAGGCACTCCGAAGCGGCAGACCAGGCCTCTGATGAATTTCACCGCCGCGCCTGCTGTGATTGTACGCGTCGCCTCCACTTCAGGCCATTTTGTGAACTTGTCGATGGCCACGAAGAGGTAGCGATATCCACCCTGCGCCGTTGGGAAATGTCCCAGGATGTCCAGCCCCCAGACCGCAAACGGCCACGAGAGCGGAATGGTTTGTAGGCCCAGCGTTGGTTGGTGGATTTGCTTGGCGTGGAATTGGCAGGCTTCACAAGCTTGAATGATGTTCGTTGCATCTTGAAGCGCTTGAGGCCAGTAGAAGCCGCTCCTGAAGACTTTCCCTGCGAGGGTGCGGGCGCACGAATGGTGGCCGCATTCCCCGCTGTGGATGTCCTTAATCAGCAGTTTTCCTTCTTCAGGAGGGACGCACTTGAGCGCGTTGCCATTTGGGCGCTTGCGGTAGAGATTTCCTTCGAGGATTTGGTACGATTTTGCTTGGTGGGCAATTCGCTCCGCTTCGACATCTTCCTCGGGAAGGATCCCTTTTTGGAGGTAGTCTTTGATCTTGTCGATCCATCCTGCCTCTTGGTGCACCGCTGTGAGCAACAGACGCTCCCCTGTTGGGGGCCCGCAGCCTGGGGCTCCGCTTGCAGGTGGTGGCGGGAGCGTTTTGTCTGTGCTGGCGGGCAGGGCCACGAGAGGCTGCTTTATGGATGCCTTGACGAGCCTTTCTTCAAAGACACCTGGCAGCTGGGCTTGCCTCTTTGATGCGCGCTTGGCGATGTCATCAGCCTCTTGGTTCTCCTTTCTTGGGATGTGCATGAGCTCCATTCCCCTGAAGTTCTTCTCCAGCCTACGGACCTCTTCAAGGTATGCGGCCATGTGGTCGTCCTTGGCCTTGTAGCTTTTGTTGGAAAGAGTTGACGAGCAACTGGGAGTCGCCCTTGATGAGTATATGCTTGACGCCTAGGGCGATTGCGACGCGTAGGCCAGCAAGCAGCCCTTCATACTCGGCGATGTTGTTGGATATCTTGTCGATTCCGAAGCACAGCTGGACTGCGTAATACAAATTGTCGCCTTTTGGTGAGGTCAGGACTACACCTGCCCCACCGTGGCGACAAGCGAAAGCTCCGTCGAACTTTATGGTCCAGTAGCTGGGCATTGCGGCTCCAGAGGACTCGTGTTCTTCTTCCCAGGGCTCTTCAGGGGTTGGATCAGTCCACTCGGCGACGAAGTCTGCCAGCGCTCTTCCTTTGATTACCCTTGTGGTATTGAAGCGCAAATTGAATGGCTGTAGTTCGATGTTCCATCCTGCGACACGATCTGTTGCATTTGGGTTGCGTAGAATTTGCTCCAGGGGGAAAGAGGTTACCACCGTGATGGGGTGCCACTGGAAGTAGTGTCGCAGCTTTCTTGAGGCGATGAGGAGTGCGAGGAGAAGCTTCTGCTGCATCGGGAACCGCTCGCGAGCATCACGCAGTACTGTGCTGACGAAGTAAACTGGATGCTCGACAAGAGTGGTTTCTGTTTCCTTGGCGTCTTTCACTTGAGGTGGCTCAGCTTGACCCTCGATGGTGTCGGCTTCAAGGGGCTTGTCCTGGGCCTCGAGGGACTTGGCCTCGAGGGACGTGGCCCCGAGGGGCTTGGCCTCGAGGGACATGGCCTCGAGGGGCTTGGCCTCGAGGGACGTGGCCTCGAGGGGCTTGGCCTCGCAGCGTTCCTCCTGGGCCTCGAGTGTGTTAGCCTTTTGAGGCTCCTCGGTCCCCTCGGCACGAACCTCTTGCAGCAGTTGGCTCGGGGCA
This sequence comes from Poa annua, assembly GCA_026929855.1. Taxonomy (NCBI): domain Eukaryota; kingdom Viridiplantae; phylum Streptophyta; class Magnoliopsida; order Poales; family Poaceae; genus Poa; species Poa annua. Next base: position 103,829,059 of record CM049426.1, read on the forward strand.
GTCTCCTCTTGAGGATTTGGGCCTGGCGTGGGCCTTGTGATGACCGCCCCTTCGTCGAGCTCTTTATCAGGAGTCTTTTTCTTTGGAGTGGTTGCACTCTTCTTGTGAAGTACAGGCTCCTCTCTTTCCACCACAAGGACATCACTGGCTGTTTGTGGGGTGGCTGACAAGTACAGCTTCAGGTGCTCGCCAGGCCTTGGGGCGACCATTACAGGTGGTCTGGCCAAGTACTTCTTCAAGTCCTCAAATGCTTTTTCAGCTTCAGGGGTCCACTTGAAAGTGCCCGTTCTTTTCATGATCTTGAAAAACGGCAGGGCCCTTTCACCGAATTTGGAGATAAACCTACCCAAGCTGGCCATGCAGCCTGCTAGGCGTTGCATGTCCTTGAGCCTGCGTGGGGGTTGCATGCATTCTATGGCCTTGATCTTGTCTGGTTTCGCCTCTATGCCCCGATGAGACACGAGGAAGCCCAGCAATTTGCCCGAAGGTACTCCAAAGACGCACTTGGCGGGGTTGAGCTTGATGTTCACCTTGCGCAGGCTGGCGAAGGTTTCTTCCAGGTCTCCGAGGAGAGTATTTCCTTCTCGTGACTTCACGACGATGTCATCGACATATGCTTCAGCGTTTCGCCCCATTTGCCCGCCAAGGGCTATCCTCATTAACCTCTGGAAAGTTGCTCCGGCATTTTTAGGCCGAAGGGCATGCAGACGTAGCAATACACACCGCATGGGGTGAGGAAAGCCGTCTTCTCCTCGTCCTCTTTAGCCATCTTAATCTGATGATAACCAGAGAAGGCATCGAGGAAACAGAGGAGGTCGCAGCCTGCCGTGGAGTCCACGATCTGGTCAATTCTGGGCATGGGGTAAGGGTCCTTGGGGTAGGCCTTGTTTACGTCGGTGTAGTCGATGCAGAGGCGGCCTCCGCCGGCTGGTTTTGGTACTACCACACCGTTGGAGAGCCAAGTGGGGTGCGCGACTTCGCGAACGACTTTTGCCGCTTTGAGCTTCTCGACCTCCTTGACGATGAATGATTGCTTCTCGGGAGCTTGTTTTCTTGCTTTTTACTTGACGGGGCGCGCGTTTGGGCACACGGCCAAGTGGTGCTCGATCACCTCCCTCGGAACACCAGACATATCTGACGGTGTCCATGCGAACATGTCAGAGTTTGCCTGGAGGAAGGCGACGAGCGCGATTTCCTATTTGGGAGGCAGCGCGGCGCCAATGGTGACGCTAGCCCCCGAGCCTTCAGCCCCCGAGCTACCTGAGCTCAGAGAGATCTTCTTTGTAGCAGCTGCCTCCTGGGAGAACAAATGCTTCTTCTTCTTGGGCCACTCGAGAGGCTCTTGGTCCTCGTCTGCAGGGAAGGCCATGGCGGCAGTCTTGTAGGCCGTCTCCACAGCGCGCGTAGCGTCCAGGACATGCCCACGTATGGTGATCGTGCCGGCACTGCCGGGGATTTTGACCATGTTGTATGCATGGTGCGTGACGGCCATGAACTTCGCGAGCGCGGGGTAGCCGAGGATGGCGTTGTACGGCAGGCCGATGTGCGCAACATCGAAGTCGATGTGCTCGGTGCGGTAATTTTCCTCGCTCCCAAAGGTGACGGCAAGCCTGACCTGGCCTAGAGGCTCGATTGAGCCGTTGGTGACCCCCGTGAAGGGCCTCGAGGGCATAAGCCTCTCGTAGGGCACTTGAAGCGCTTCGAACGTATCTATGGAGATAACGTTCAGGCCTGCTCCGCCATCGATGAGCGTCTTGGAGACAGCCACATTGTCGATGGTGGGGGTGCAGACCAGCGGGAGGGTTCCAACAGTCTTGGTGGACTTGGGGTGGTCCTGAGCGTCGAAGGCGATGGTGTACTGCGACCACTTGAGGGGCCTGGAGGTTTCCGTGCTTGGGAGGGCGGCGTTGAGCTCGCGGGCGAACTGCTTGAACTGGTTGTTCGACTTCGGCGCCTGCGCCCCCCTAGGATGCAGGCAATGGCGCCCCTCGGGGCTTGGTAGCCGCCATCTTCCTCGTCAGGGAGGTTGCCGTTCTTTTCTGCGACGTTGGCTCGATTTTTAGATGGTTTCTGGTAGCCGCCCTTGCGTCCGCCTCCGCGGTAGCCACGGCCTCGACCGCGGCCGCCGCTGTCTTCTGCTTGCTCGCGCTACTTGCTCAACCTTTTGAGGTCGTAGCAGGACTCCGTAGAGTGGCCGCGCCTGTTGTGGTAGATGCAGAAGGGGCGGTGATCATCTTTCCTTTCTCCCGCCTCGAGGGAGTCCCTGCGGGTGCCCTTTGTGTCGGGCTCTGCCACGAGGACTGCGGTGGCCTTGCGCTTGGGCTCCTCCTTCTTCTTCTGGCTCTTGGACCCGTCAGCATGATCGTCCCCCCTCGAGGACATTTTCACGAAGAGGAGCCCCTCTTCAGCCTTGGCGCACTTGTCCGCCATGTCGAACAGCTTGACCACAGAGGTGAGCTTGTCGTGGATGCCCAGTTTCTCGAGCATCCTGCTATTTGTGACACCCTCGCGGAAGGCGGCGATGACTTGGGTGTCGGGGATGTTCGGGATCTTGTTGCCCACTTGGCTGAAGCGCTGGATGTACTTGCGGAGCGTTTCGTCCTTCCTCTGCACCACAGCGCGCAGATCGTTGTGGGTGAGGGCGCGCTCGTACGTCCCCTTGAAGTTGGAGACGAACTGCTTGCAGAGCTCCTCCCAGGAGTTCACAGAGTCCTCCGGGAGGTTCAGGAGCCACGACAACGCAGAGTCGCGTAGCGCGTGGGAGAACCAGTTGGCCATGACCTTGTCGTCTCCTCCCGCAGCTTGGATGGAGGTGGTGTAGGGCTGCAGGAACTCGACGGGGTTGCTGGAGCCGTCGTAGCCCTTGGGAAGAGCCGGCCTGAACTTCTGCGGCCAGACCACGCGACGCAGAGAGCGGGTGAACGCCATGCAGCCCGAGGTGTACGTAGCGACCCCGTGCTGAAGCGCGCCGCGGTTCTGCTGTCCCGCCTGGCCGAGCTCCTCCACGAGGCTGTTCTGGAGCTCCATCCCCACAAGGGCGTCGGGCGCGGTGCGCTGCACGATCATGCAATCGCGCGGCGAGGTCGCGTGCGAAGCAGCCCTCTGCGCCGCGGCCGGCGTAGGCCCCGGAGGCGGCAGAGGCGCATTTATTGGACCGTACCCACGAGAGAAGGGTGCGCGTTGGACTGCGACGGAGCAGGGCGCGTCGTGGCGATGCCGACGAGGTGGTTGAGGCGTTGGAGCCACTTCTCGTGGGCCTCGGCGGTGGGCTGGCAGCGGAGCAGCTCCTGCGCCATGAGCAGCGCGGTGTGTGGCGCGGGGTCGGTTCTCCCCGGGCCCGAGCCGCTCGGGCGCTGCGTCGGGTGCGACGACTGCGCGTCCTCCTGGTGCTCGGCGTCGTGCTCCGGCGCCTCCACGTGAGGGCCAGAAGGGACATGCTCCTCTTGGCGGGGTCGGATCCGCCTTGCGCGGGTGGTCGCTCGGGTGGTCGCGGCGCCTGGGGGTGCGCGTGTTCCCGTGGGCGCACGTCGGCTGACTCGAGCGGTGCGGGTGGCGCGCATGTTCACCATGGCGCGGAGACGAACTCGAAGGTTGTTGACGCGCCTCAATCCCCTACCTGGCGCACCAAATGTCGGGTTATGACTCCCGGGAATCGGGGGTAATCACTTCCTGAAGTGTAGTTCGAGAGGGGATTGAACGCGGAGGTCTAAACCCTCAAGTGGCCCCGCGTTGTTGCTCACCGGACCCGAAGAAGACGCACACCCGACCAAGGAAAACACCGTCCTTTACCAAGGTTCACGGCCCTCGTGAGGAGGTAAGACCGCTACTCCTGCATGTCTGTATTATATGTGGGAGATTACAGTACAATTGAGCTTGCCGGAAGCCCCCTTGAGGCAGTTCTTGCCTGGGAAGGGAAGCGATGATCTTCTTCCTCCTCCAGTCAGAGGCTAACCTAACCAGAGCTGCTAGGGTTTACAAGGGTGTTTTGCACGCAAAGGGCCGACCTATGCTACGATGGATGTCTTCTCTCTTTTATAGGCGCCTCGGGCCTTCTTCTTCGGCTTGGCCTTCAAGGTGGCTCCGACTTGCTAGTGGCGGGGCGGAGCACGAGTCCACCGCGCTTCATTCATCCATGGACTCGGTCCATTGTTGATAAAGGTGGCGCCGTGTCCGACAGGCGGCCGACCGCGCTCGTACCACCCGCGGAGCGGGCAGTCTCTGAGGTGGAGCCCATGATGACGATCTCCGTTGGAGGGTTGCGCCGTCCACCTGCTTTATCGTCAGAGTAGAAGGTCCTCACAGCTGTGCAGCAGGCGGCGCAGCTTTGTTGACCGCTTTACCACCAGGGACAGCGACGGGGGTGTGAGTGCCAATGTACGAACGTGGTAGAGGTCACGTGCGCCCTGCCGGGATTCCTTGGCGACGACGTTTCCCTCCAGGCCTGAGGGGAGATTCCTGCCGGACTTCCCTTAGGCGGGTTGGTTCCTTGACGGGGAGGATCCCCTGAGGCGAGGGGTCCCTTGAGGCCCTCGCTCCCTCTTCAGACCCTCGAGGGGAATCGCCTCTCGAGGGTCCCGTCAGGCGGTGACGTATGGTCCTTAGTCGTTTCGTCCGTCTGGCCCGCGAGCGAGGCCTGGGGGGAATGGGCTCTTGATACCCCAGTTCCCACTGGGCCGACATACAGGGCAAGTACTTGTTTGACAAGTAATCAGAGTCCTAGACTTACCCGGCTTAGTTGCCGCCTTCCGTCTTGGGCTTGGTGGCCTAATGGGCTTTGGCCTTCCGCCTTCCTTGGACCGTCCGCCTACTTCCTTGTACGTCAGCTATCTGGGCCGCCCGTCAGCTATCTTTGACGGATGACGCCAATCAGTTCACGACAGTTTGAAACCAAATGAAGCGAAAATCACGTCATGATTGCAAATCGCGGGAAAAGAGGAGTCATGGGGATCGTGCGATCGTGCACTGCTCTATGGCAACAGATGTCCGTCACGTGTCTGACTAACTGTGTCGTTGCAAAGGGAGCAACGCCCGGACCTATAAATAGGGAGCCGAGCAGTTCATTTTCCTTCTCCACTCTCGCTCTCCTCCGTCCTTTGCTCTCCCACGCTCTCGCTTTTCCAATCTTCCTCACTTCACCGAGCGAACTCCGACAAACCTTTCCCTCCGGCGACCTCTCCGCACGACAATGTCCACCGAGCAAGACGTTACTCTGGCGGCGTCCAGCGGGCATGCGGCCGAGACTACCGTCGCAGCGGCGATGGGTGGCGCGGTGTCGCGCCTTGCGACGGCACACACGGGTAATGTCGCCACCGCTCCATCTTCGACCCCCGCCGCGCGCGCTTGTGCGACGGCGCCCTCGGCGCCTTCGTCTGCCACCGCGTCGGCGGCGGCTGGCGGTGCGCCTGTCAACGAGGAGGAGGAGCCAGCCGACCTCGGGTCGCGCTACTAGCTCCCCTCCATTGTCGACGAAGAGGCGCTCCAAGACCTGGAGGCTATCGGCTATCTCTGGTCTCAGGAGGACTGCAGATGGAGGTCCGCCTTCGGGGACGTCATCCCGGCTCTGAAAGCCGGGGAGCGGGTAATCCTCATCTCCCACTTAGTTAGGGGAATGGCCTTGCCGCCTTCCGCCTTATTTAGCGAGGTGTTAGATCACTACGGGCTCCAGCCCCACAATATAGCGCCCAATAGCATATTAGTCTTAGCCGGCTTCACAGCTCTGTTTGAGGGCTATCTAGGTATTAGGCCTAGTTTAGACTTCTTCAAATACTGCTTCTGTTGCCGGCGCCAGACTGTGCCGGACGGCGGACTGGCAACCTGTATCACTCTCAACTGCCGCCAAGGACGCCAATGGTATCCCAAGATACCATACATCGAGTCCGTCAAGGGCTGGACATCCACCTTCTTCTACTACCAAGACATGGCAGCACTGGGGCGCCAATTTGGCGTCACGGACTTTGTCAACGCGCCGCCTATGCCCAGGCCATGCTGGGACGAGGCGGTCCCCAAGTTGACGGAGGAGCTCCGCCTTATTCAAAGGCGGATCGAGTTCCTCACTCGCACGAGGGTTCCCCCCTTGCTGGATGGGGTGGACACCGTCATCTGCTGGCTTAGCCGGCAGATACTGCCTTTGCGGTATAGCCCGCACAAGATGTGTCAGTATTCGCCTACTGCCACGGCCTCTCTTCGCGTAAGCGAAGAGGGGTTACCAGCTGCCGACCTGTCGTTCCGACTTTGCAGCCTTGTCAAATCAGGGTTGGTGAAGGCGGTGGAAGGCGTGCCCATGCACACCCACGACAACCCTCCCCTTGAGGTAGATATTTCTCTTGTTGCCCTTCTTTGACGGCTTTTGCCGGCTTAATGGAGTCCTGTTAACACTTGCTTTCTTCTCGATTGGCAGCTCTCTGCTCTGGGGGAGAATGACCTGGCTGCCGACTTTTACGAGTCGGAAGCCAGGAAAACCAAGAAGCACAAGGCGTCCGGCGCTGCTTCCTCTACGGTTAATGCCGAGAGGAAGAAACGGACCGCAACGGCTACAGAACTGGTGCTCGTCGACCTCGACGAGAACATGGGGATTAACATCCCTATTACCGGTATTCACCTGGCTGACTTTGCTTTGTTGCCAGGGAGCGGGTGGCAACTTCCAGGTTGCCGTCCAGGTCCCTTCTGTCCAAGAGAAAGCGGCTCCAGGGTAGCTTGCCCGCTACCGTGCCGCCAACTCCTCAGCCCCAAGCCGGCGGCTTTATGAGCGATGCTCGCCGCCAGCCCCAGGTTCCGGCTTCAAGCCCGCCGCCAAGGGCCTCCTCTGCTGGCCGTGCAACTAGCACTTCCTTTCCATCGGCTGAGGCTATGGCCAATGAAGACGTTCGATCGCGCGCCGCCAAGGAGGAGTTGCTGGTGGAGGTTGCCGACGGAACGCGGAGGGCAGCCCCGGCTGCTGGAGGCGGCAGAGTTAGGGATCCTTGGTCCACCTTTAAGGAGGCCAAGGAATCCACCCTGGCTTTTGCCGACTTCGCCTCCCAGACCTTTGCCGACTTGGAGGGCGATATTTCTGTAAGTTATCTAACTTGGCGGCATATACATAGTCTTCCCCACCGAGCACTTAGATGGCAGATCAATAACATTGGTCGCCGGCTTAGTGGTTTTTTGACAATATGTTATATGCCTTTGTCATTGTCCGCAGGGCATCCTGTCCGCCAACGTGGAGCTTATCTCCTCCAGGTTGGAGATAAACCAGCAGTGTCGCGATCTGAAGAAAGATTGCGAAGCCAAGGATCTGCGGATTGCCCAATTGGAAGCGGACCACAAGAAGGATGAAGGTAAAATCATTGTTTTTTGCCTTCCGCCATGTTTTCTGTTTTGCTGCCGCCAATCATTTAGCTAGTGAATCCATATTGTAGAACTGCTAGATCACGCCCAGGATATACTGAAGGCGTCCACCGATATGTAAGATATTCTTAATGAAGCTTCTGATTTGGCGGACGCTAACTTGGCGATGAAGGAGGAGCATCAGAAGGAGATGGAGGCCCAGCAGATGAAGTTTGCGCAAGAGTCTAGCCAGCTTACTGGAGAGCTGGATAGCCTGCGCCAAAAATTGGCGGAGGCGATGACAGGCGGCTGCTGAGGAGATATCCAAGCAGGCTTCTCGCGCCAAGACTGCGGAGGATGCGCTGGCAGCTCATATGATTGAGTTGTCCGCCTTCCATAACTCGGTCCTTGGTAAGCCCTTCCTTACCCTTCATCTTTTGCCGTCAATTTGTTAGCCTGAGACAAACTGACGTTTATTATTTTTGATACAGTTGCTGCCGGCTTAGGCGATGACAAGGTTGTCAGCTCCCGCCTAGATCGCCTTGCGCGCCTGGCTGAGCTGATCACCGAGACTATGACGGCGTCCAAGCGGTTTGCCGTCAAGTTCTTCATCTCCTCCGGCAGCCAGGAGCCGGCCGAGTTCAGCGATGTGCCCAGCATGCTGGAGCAAGCCACGAAGCTACACAAGAGCTCGCTGAAGTCGGCGGCGTGGGGTGGTACCAAGACTGCGCTTGGATTATTCATGGCGCACTACCCCGAGGCGGAGATAGGAGTCGTCACTGAAGGCATGCCGTCTACTTATGAAGACGGCAGCGAGGTCAAGCCGGCTGCTGTGCTGAACAGCGTTGCCGGCTATGCCACGCGGGTTGCCGACATGGTTGATACAACGGTCTTCTATCGGCGCCATCCTACGCCTGTTGCTGGAGAAGCTGGAGCTGCCGACACGGCCGAGGCGGAGGGGAGCGACAGCTTGGGGCTGAGGTTGTCAGCCCCCAAGCCTAATGTAGGCGGCCCACGAGCCTAAGTTGTTGTTGCCGGTCTCCTTTATGTCTTGACGACTAGCCCTTTCCTACCCCTGAAACAATCAAATCTCGACCTGTAATATTTGTAAATACTTTTGGAGATGTTCTGCTAGGCGGGAAGCCAGCTAACTTGTTTTATTTTGCCTTATTTTTATTTGGCCCACCTTAATTTTACTCTGACTTATATGCTTGACTGTTTGTACGTTGGCAAACCTTAGCCGGAAACTTTAGCTGAAACAACCAGGGCTAAACCATATGTTTAGAATCAGAAACCAAACCAACATGTTGGCGCCAAAGACATACTACTAGGAGAACCACATATAAGTAATCAGGCGTAAAGGAATTAGGCGGCGCAAAAAGTTGATTTTTGCTTTGGGTTGGCTCGAAAACTGCAAGTATCTATCAGTTTGAACCTTTGCACGGAGCTAGAAAAATAGGTAACTTAGATACATAGAGGATATATGATTGCAAGAAAAGACAAAAGATGGCATGCTTCTCAACACAGATGAGGAACCATAGACTTTTATTTCATAATCATATATAACTTATTACAATTATAAATTGCTAAGTGTAGAAAGGACGTAGCTGCTCAATGTTCCAAGGCCGTCTTGTTTGTTCAAACGGGTCGTCAATGCCACTTTTGCGCTTGGTTCCTCTCCTTCCTGCCGCCTTCTTGCGCCTTTTCTTTTCTTCTTCGTCGCGGATGTCTGCTAGGTAGTAGGAACCATTGAGCAACGCCTTTGTAACTATAAACGGTCCTTCACATGGAGGGGATAGCTTGTGCAAGCCTTTTCTGTCTTGAATTAGGCGGAGAACCAGGTCACTTGTTCTGAAGCCTCGCTTCCGCACTCTCCGGCTATGATAGCGGCGGAGTTGTTGCTGGTACAAGGCGGAGCGATGTAGAGCAACGTCTCTTTCTTCATCTAACAGGTCTAGGCTATCCTGTCTTGCACCTTCTACGTCTTGCTCGATGTAGGCTTGAACTCTTGGGGAATCTTATTTCATGTCGGTAGGTAGCACCGCCTATGCGCCATATACTAAGAAGAAAGGAGTATAGCTGTTGATCTGTTTGGCGTTGTGCGCAAACTCCAGAGTACGGACTGTAGCTCTTCTTCCCAAGCGTCGGCTGCCCTGTGTAACGGAGCTTCGAGACGGGGCTTAAGTCCTGAGAGGACCAAGCCGTTTGTACGCTCTACTTGTCCATTTGATTGAGGGTGTGACACGGATGCCAAATCAAGCCGGATGTCTAGATCACTGCAGTATTCTTCTATGTCGCCTTGAGACAGGTTGCTGCCATAATCAGTGATAATGCTGTGTGGAACTCCGAACCGAGAGATAATTCCCCAGAGGAAATTGGTGGCTGTTCGTGCGTCAAGTTTGCTGATCGGCTTGGCCTCGACCCATTTGGTGAACTTGTCGACAGCGACCAATAGGTGGGTGTACCCACCACGTGTCTTCTTGAAGGGACCAACCATGTCTAAGCCCCAGACCGCGAACGACCAGGTGATGGGAATTGTCCTGAGCTCTTGTGCCGGCATGTGAGGTTGGCGGGCGTACAACTGGCAGCATTTGCATGTTTTCACGATGTGCTCGGCGTCTTCATTGGCGGTAAGCCAGTAGAAACCTTGGCGGAAAGTTTTGGACACAATGGACCTGGCAGATGCGTGATGCCCGCAGGTGCCGACATGTATGTCCTTCAGAATTTCCCGGCCTTCTTCTGGCAGTATGCAGCGCTGATAGATACCGCACGTGCTTCGCTTATATAGCTCGCCTTTGATTATTGTGAATGTCTTGGCTCGCCTTATGATCTGCCTTTTTAACACCTCATCATCCTCCGGCAACTTCTTGTCGATTAAGAAATCGAGGTATGGGACAGTCCAATCCGGCTGTATCGAGTAGACAGCGAAACTTGCCGCTTCTACTGGTTCTTCTGCATCGGGGTCCAACAAGTCGGCGCCCTTAATGGACGGCTTGTGCAAATGTTTCAGGAAAATATCCTTTGGCACTTTTTTGCGTTCTGACCCGAGTCTGGCGAGGGTGTCTGCCGCCTTGTTCTCAGCTCTTGGAACATGCCGGACTTCGTAGCCCATGAAATTTTTGGCGAATTCGTCAACTTTGGCTCTGTATGCCGCCATTGTTGTGCTCTTCGCATCCCATGTGCCGCTTACTTGCTGCGCGACTAAATCGGAGTCGCCATAACAGAGGATTCTCTTGACGCCGAGGTCGTTTGCAACGTGTAACCCGTGAAGCAAAGTTTCATACTCTGCGACGTTATTGGTTGCTGTGAAATGAATTTGCAACACGTGGCTGAGCTTGTCGCCTTTGGGTGTGCGCAGAACAACTCCGGCCCCTGAGCCTTTGAGCATCTTTGATCCGTCAAAGTGCATGACCCAATATTCTGACTCGGGGAGTACTGTTTCCTCCATGGCTTCTGTCCAATCGGCAACAAATTATGCGAGTGCTTGAGTCTTAATGGCGGTCCGTGGTTTATAGACTATATCTAAGGTGGCAAGCTCGATGCCCCATTTGGCAACTCGGCCGGTTGCCTCTGCGTTGTTGATTATGTCTCCCAACGGTGCCCTGCTGACTATTGTCACTGTGTGCTCCTGGAAATAATGCCTAAGCTTTCTGGCGGGGAAGAATATACCATAAGCCAGCTTTTGGTAATGTGGATACCTCTGCTTGGAGGCGGAGAAGACTTCACTGATGAAGTAAACCGGACGTTGCTCAAACGTCGCGGCTTCGTTTTCCTTTCTTTCCACAGCCAAGACCACGCTGACAACTGCTCCACTTGCCGCGATGTAGAGCAGCATTGGTTCCTGCGATCGGGGTGCTGCCAATATTGGAGCGGATACGAGAGCCTCCCTAAGTTGCTGCAAGGCGGCATCTGCTTCTGTTGTCCACTCAAAGTTGTCAGATTTCTTCAATAGCCGGTAGAGGGGCATTGCCTTTTCACCAAGGCGGCTTATGAAACGACTGACGGCTGCCGCCGATCCGGCTAAGCGTTGCACGTCCTTCAGACAAGTGGGTCTGGATATGTTTTGGATAGTCTTGATCTTCTCCGGATTAACTTCGATCCCTCGTTCTGAGACGATAAATCCGAGTAGTTTGCCGGCTAGAACGCCGAAAACACACTTGGCGGGATTGAGCTTCATCTGATATTTTCGGAGATTCTGAAAAGTTTCTTCCAAATCCTCTATGAGATCCGCCTTCTTTTTCGACATCACCGCAATGTCGTCTACGTAGACGTGAACATGGCGTCCAATCTGTTCGTGCAGGCAATTTTGCATACAGCGCTGGTATGTTGCCCCTGCATTATTCAGGCTGAAAGACATCGTGATGTAGCAGAAAGTCCCGTATGGAGTGGTGAAAGATGTTTTCAGTTGATCTGACTCACTCATCTTGATTTGGTGGTATCCTGAGTAGGCATCCAAAAAACAAAGTAGCTCGGAGCCTGCTGTGGAGTCTACGACTTGGTCAATTCTAGGCAGCGCAAAGGGATCCTTTGGGCAACACTTGTTAACACCGGTATAGTCGATACACATCCTCATCTCTTTATTCTTCTTTGGGACAAGTACAGGATTTGCCACCTAATCGGTGTGTACAACTTCTTTTATGAAATTGGCGGCCTTCAACCTATCTATCTCCTTTCCTATAGCCTTGCGTCTCTCATCACCAAAGTGTCTTGTTGCTTGCTTCACCGGCTTGGATCCTTTTATGACGTTGAGTGAGTGCTCGGCAAGTTCCCTCGGTACACCAGGCATGTCGGATGGAGACCATGCAAAGATGTCGCGATTTTCACGGAGGAACTCGACGAGCGCGCCTTCCTATTTGCTGTCAAGGTTGGAGCCGATGACAACTTGCTTAGACTTGTCACCTGGGATGAGGTCCGCCTTTTTGGTGTCTTCTGAAGCTTCAAAGGTCTTCTCGACATCAATCTTTGGCTTGGGCATGGAGTTGTCTGGGTCCGCCTCAAGTAGTGCGAGCTCTTCCTTGTGGATGACGGCTTCTGCGAAGGCAGCCATGCCACGCTCGCACTCCTTAGCTTTCTTGAAGTTGCCGGAAATCGTGATGGTTCCATTTTCCCCTGGCATTTTAAGCTTGTTGTATATGTAGCACGGCCTTGCCATGAACTTGGCGAAAGCCGGTCGTCCGAAGATTGCATGGTAGGCGCTTTTAAAGGGGACAACTTCGAACCGGAGAAACTCTAAGCGATAGTTCTCCTTTGGTCCAAAAGTTACCTTTAGCCTAACGCTCCCCATTGACTTTGCTTGTCTGTCGGGTACTATGCCATGAAAAGTGAGGTTGTTGTGATCAAGTTGATCCTCTGATAAGTTCATGCGGCTTAGTGTATCATAGTACAGGATGTTGAGGTTGTTGCCGCCATCCATGAGTACTTTTGTGAGCCTGAAGTTGTCGACAATGGGGTCGACGACAAGGGCGTACTTGCTTGGGTGAGGGACGTGATCAGGGTGGTCGGACCGATCCCAAGTGATTGCCGCCTCGGACTAGTTCAAATACTGAGGGACGCCCGGCATTGTCGCGTTGAGTTCGCGCATCTCCGCCTTTTCCACCTTAGCCAAAGACGTGCCGACAAAACACACGAGTGATTCTTTGACCTTCGGGTATGGCTTATTTTTCTTGGTGGCAACGTCGTCATCGCTTGAGATTGACATGTCGTCGTCATCCTCGTCATCCTTGTTGTCTTTCTTGTCGTACTTCTTTGACTTTTTTGACTTCCAGCCAACTGTGGGATCCTTTTTGAAGTCGTCCATGAAACGGCACTCGCTGAGCATATGGTTGACCTTGCCGAGTGAGGCGTGGATGGGGCATCGAAAAAGTTTTGCCAGCTCGTAAGTGATACGCGTCGCCTTAGGGCCTGAGACAGCATCACGATTATCTTTCTTGTTCTTCCACTTCTTTTTGCCGGCATTCCCTTGGAACGCGACGGCTACCTCGTTAGAAGGTCCGACTTTGTCTTCCACTGCTTGCTTGCGTTTGTTGTTCCGTCTTGGCGCGGTGCTGACGTCTGGATCATCGTCATGTGCGTCATCATCTGCTGCCGCGTATTGGGCGGCTAGGTTGAGCATCTCGCCAAGGTCCGTGACTTGCTCGCGGACGAGCCGGTGACGGAGCAGGAATTTCTTCTGCAGGCCCGTGTAGAAGGCATGGATAGCCTGTGCATCCGATACACCATGACAGTTGGCCTTTTCGGAGATCCAACGGCTGACAAAATCTGTCATGGTTCCGTCCGGCTTCTGAATACAGCGTTGCAAATCCGTGTAGGTATTTGGACGCTTGTATGTTCCTTGGAAGTGCTGGGAGAAAACCTTTTCCATGTCGTACCAGCTATGGATAGACTTTTCAGGAAGGTTGTCGATCCAAACCCTTCACCTGCCTTCTAACATGAGAGGTAGGTAGCGGACGGCAATATGATTGTTTCCACCGGCAATTTCTATGGCCATGGCATAATCGGCTAGCCATGAATCCGGCTTAACGAGGTCGTTATACCTAGGACAATTTTTAGACACTTATGTCATGTCCTTGGGGAACGGCTCTCTGCAGATGGCGTCGTCAAAGCACTTTGGTCCAGAATATAGCGGCTCCCTTCCTCTTGCTATATCTTGTAGGCGATGTCGTGCGTCTTTTGGATCGAGTTGTTGTCCGCCTCGGTTTGCGTTTGGCTCATCCTGCGCTGCCCGGCTTACGCTGTGCCTGGGCCCTTCTGCCGCCTCCTTCCTTTTTGCTGCCGGTGCTGCGCTGCGGAGACCGGTTTCGACCTCTCTTGGGAGGATCGTTACCGGCGTCTTTTTTAGGCGGCTGTCCGTTGTCCCGGCTACCGCCATTACCGCGCCTTGGCTGGGTTGGAGGTGGCAGGTCTCCTCTGCTTCCTGTCCGCGAATTCTCGTCCCGCCTTGGTTTTGGCGGTGGCGTCTTCTTTGGAGGTAGCGTTGCTTTCCTTTTGTCGCCAGGCTACTGGAGCCGGACGGGTCTTCGGGGTCAGCGCCAGGTGCAACTTTGCACTTTCCTGACTTGGATTCTAGATCTCCCCCGCGAGCATCCGCCATGTGGCCATAGGAGTTAGCACGGGCTCGCTGTTCTAGGGCCTTGCTCACGAAGTGTCTTGCGTTGGCCAGCTTTTCCTCCGTTGTGTAAGTCTTGTCATCTAGGGTGTCTAGCGCAACAGCATCGTTAAGGATGGGGGTGCAGAAGACAACATCCCCCTTCTGTCCACACGATGTGGTGTTGTGCGCCAGTCAAACCCAAGATCTTGAGCTGCTGTTGTTGCACGAATTGGCGGCTCCTTATCACGGCGGTTTTTTTATGGACTTTGTTCCTCGAAGAGCTGCCGGCTCGTTTTGGCCGACATCTTTTCTTGTTCTTTCTCGATCTTCTTTGCAAGGCTCTCAACATGCTCCTCTCTTTTGCGCAGGAAGTCAGAGTGCTTAAGCATATTAAGCCTAAGATCCTCCACTTCGTCGAGTGGGGTATCCTTGTTCACCAGAGTGTGCATGATCTCCTCTACTTCTTTGATGACAGAGAGCAAATCTGTGGGTTTGCTGCTGCCGCCTTTCTCGAGACCAGTTTTCTTCTTTGCGCGCACCTTGTCGGAACCGTCAATGAGTTGACCGGAAACGGTGTCGCCGGCATCTTCTATCGGTTTATCTTGCGTTTCAGAAGCAACTGGGGTTGACTCGTGACCGATGACAACCATCATAGCCAGCTTATCAGGCATGTCAGTATCCGCTGTGTTCTCTGGAGGAACCGGATTATCACTGGAAAAGTGGCTTTTGATTTTCTCTTCGAAGAGACTAGCATCATCATCAGAATCAGAATCTATGTTGACTTAAACAGTAGATCTGGATCCGGCATCTGACATTGTATACTCCTGGAGAGCAGGAATGATTGACTCAAGATCGTTGTTTTCCGGCTGGGAGTCGGATCCCAGTCCGACAACTCCGATGAAGTGGAAGTCAGATCCGGCCGACTCCTGGGAGAAGGTGGATTCAGATCCATCTTGTCGGTCGACTGCTTGGTCGAAGGGTTGGTGGGAGGGGTCGTAGAAGCGCGGTAGGCCGTACGCCTCTGGCGTGTACCCGATGAAGACGTCGATCCCTTCGATCGGTACAATTGCGCACCCGATAAGGTAGTCATCCGCCGGGAGGCAGGACTCATCTGAGTTGACGTAGCTGTGGCCGCCATACCTTGTGACGCGGCCGACGGCGATCTGCTTGCCCACGCCGCCAAGTGTTCCCGCCTGAAACGTGACGCTAGGAACCTTATGCCCCACGGTGGCGCCAACTGTCGTGGTATCAGCATATTTAGTAGGAGACGGTGGGTCCTCTAGCCTACGTATGGATTGTGGGAAAGAAGGTTGGTGTCGTCAAGGACGGGATTGAGCACGGCGAGTTTACCCAGTTTCAGATCCCGCAGCGGTGGCGAGATCCTACGTGCTGCTATAATTCACTATGAGGTAAATAGTCGTGAACAGGTTACAATGGGTATGATGCGTATTGAGCGTGCCCTAAAGACTTCCTGGTGGCCGGCTTATATAGGCGGTCAGACCCCAAGATACAAGGCAAGTACTTGTCCGGCAAGTAATCAGAGTCCTATACTTAGCCGGCTTAGTTGCCGTCTTCCGTCTTGGGCTTGGTGGCTTGATGGGGTTCGGCCTTCCGTCTTCTTTGGACCGTCCGCCTACTTCCTTGTACGTCAGCTATCTGGGCCGCCCGACAGGTTTCAGACTTATCACCCTTGGGCCACCCTGCACTAGTCGGATTGATCCATGTTGGAGATACACCTAGTTGGTATATCCCCAACAAACAGTCACTTTAGACTCAGTTTATTTATAGCAACCAAACCACATCACTGAAATAAATTCAGTCAGATTATCAGGGGCATATTCTTATTCTAAGAACACCACAGCACTAGCTATATAACAGTAAGAAGCACAACACAATTCACACACCAGCACATCTTTAGGATTAACTGGAGCACTACACGCACATCATTTACCAACCGTTCATCAGCACGAGAGCTGGTCACAAGAGCATACCAGCATGTATCCGTGGGTGTAGTCGTGTTGGATGTCGAGGCAGCGCCGGGGTTGCATCAGCGACACCGTCCCACCGTCGTGGAGATCGGAGTGGCCGCAGCTGAAGCACACCACCAGAACCACCACATCTGCACCACAGCAGTACCGCGGGAAGGCCAGTTTAGCACACGGGGTTGCAGCCACACTGCGATTCCGCCGGCGTCGAGGTTGAAGAAAACAACAGCTCGAAGAGACACGGGCGAACTAGGGTCCGTAGGGGTCAAGGAAATAGAGCAGGGGATCCAGGAGGGTATACGGAGGAACGGCGTGGCATCACGCCGGCGACCAAGCCATGGCGGCTAGGGTTTGCGAGCAAGCACGAGCGGGGGATGCTGCAGTACGAATTGGAGGCGGAGAATCGAATGAACAGTGGTGTCTGAGCAACGCCAGGGCGTGGCGGCGCCGGAGCCAGCCAGCAGTGGCCGGAGCAGAGGGGCGAGGCGGCGGTGCTATCGCCTGGAAGGAGAAGAGATGGGGGCGAGCTCGGAAAGGCCCCATACTCAAATCGTTTTGGACAGAGGTGTTTGCTGGACGACAGCAGAGCCTCGGCGACGGCCGCAACGGTCTGCATCGCCGGAAATCGGGCAGGCGGTGGCGACTCGCCGAAAGAGGCAGTGAGGAACGAGCGAGTGATGAGGGGTCGAGTTGTGCTGGTACGTGCGTAGTGTGCGTGGCTGTGTTGTGTACTGGGTCCAACCAACAACAAAGGTAGGCTAATGTACGTGAGTGCTTTTAGGCCCAACTATTAAATATTTAATTTCTTGGGAATTATAAATCGAATTAAAAGACTTCAAAGAATTTAACTTAAATTTAAATATTTTAAAAAACTATTGTATATTTGAAATAACCCAGTGTATTACAAATAATTTACAATGCGTTTTTGCTTCCTATATAACTTTATAAAATTCATCAAGTCTTTTGAGTTACCAAAAAGAAATATTCAAAATTTCATGACTTGACATTTAGAAAATGTATCAATTAATTAATTAATGTTTTTCTAAAATAATTTTTACTATTTTCTTGATGATATAAATTAATTAAATAGAATACAAATTTCGAGATTTAAAAAGAATAACTAAACCTTTAAATAATGGTTAAGTTTTCTTTAATAAAACTCATTTAAGGAATTACTTAAAAGAAAGAATAGAAATTTAAATAAAAAGATGTTATTTTTGTTGTTGTTTACTTTCAATGTTATTCTTTAAGGGAATGTTATCTTACTTCTCAATAAAACATAAACATTTAAGTATACTCTTTATGTCTGTTAAAATTATACTTGATTGCTTAACTAAAAGGGATACACACTTTAATACCCATGTAGTTCCTAAATCTTAAACAATCACCAATTCCAACTCATTAACAACTGAAGTACTACTAATATCACCTAAACTTAATTCACACACAACATCGTGGATTACTTCGGGGTTTTACAAAATGCATCTCATAATTATGCATTAAACATGTTGCTTCTTTAAACGTTAGTCCTTACCGGACCAATGATGCTATTTTCAGATTTGGAGTTTATATTGTCTAGAAGACCGTGATTACATAATCTTGCAATTACAAAGGCAAGTTTTTTTTTGAGGCGCAAAACAGTAGGGAAAAATCCCTACTGCTTAATTTCTCACTCAGTCCAAACTGTACATAATCTTGCAATTACAAAGGCAAGTTCATCTCTTTTATTCATGTCCTCTTGACGTATTTGTTAAGAAACTATTTTCAAAATATAGGCAGAAAACTTATTTTGTAATAATATGACTTTGGTTATCCACCGGTGAGGTGGTAATTGAAGGGGTTACGGTGCAGAAAACAATAATTTTTCTAGCGTACGAAACCCTAACTAGACATGATCTATCTATCTAGTACATGCGATAACGGTGGCGGAACGGGTTACATTACCTCATGTAGACCGATAGCGGGGATTACGCTCCCGCACAAGCGTTGACGTTGAAGTCGTACGTAGCCGACCTCGAGGTCGCGGAGAACTTGCCGCAATGACGAAGACGATGACGCCGGGGTGTCGACGATGATCTGCGTCGACGGGCGTCGGGCGGAAGAAGGCAGAGCGCCAGCACCAGGGGTGGTGCGCCGGCAGCAGAGGGGAAGGGGGCGCGGCGGCTGCAGGGGCGAGACGACGTCGCCCAGGCTACTCAAAAGGAGTTACCTCCGAGCACTCACAAACATACGGAGCTTAGCAACAACCACCGGTCATTCAGATCCAGTTGAAATCGCAGGGTAGATCTTATCTGGAATTCCGCAGAGCAACGGCGCTCTGCGGTATAGCTTAGGTGGAGAGAGGGGGGCAAAACGGGCGGAGAAACAGATCGGTCGGCCTGCATACAATTAATTGTATTTTCCAATGAATTAATCCAATTAATATGCCTTGCTATATAAAGGGGGGAGGGGGTGTGCAAACCCCTTGGCTCCCCCATGTGGGACTAAAGGATGAGAGGGGGTGGTGCGCCCCCACCATGGGCCGGCCGAACCCCCCATGGGGCCCACCCCCTTTGGTGGTGCGGCTCCCCCCTCTTGGGCCCTCTTAGGGCCCATGTAGGTGGGAGCCCCTTTTTCCTTTATTTAATTAATATTAAATTAATATAAAAATCCCATTAATTCATAATTAATATATTTATATATAATTCAACATCCCGTGACTCCGAAAACTCTTTCGGACCACCCGAAAAACTTTCGGACATTCCTGGAACCATTCCAGACCTCTCCGGAACTCCTTCCGGACCACCGGAACTCTTTCCGGATCATTTCTCTCTCTCCAACAAATTCCTATAATATTCCAGAACCTATCTCCTGGTGTCGCTAAGACCTTAAGTTTGTTACGCTACGGTTCGAGAACACTCCAGACATGGTCGAGACACTCCGCTCACCAATGACCGTCAGGGATACCTGGAAGTATATGACGACCCCTGTGCATTCCACGAATATCGTCGTTGAACCATAAATATGAAATTCATTCCCTTTGTCTCTGCGATACTACCTTGTCCGAGATATGATCGTAGACACACCGATGTCTTTGTTGTATCTCGTTACCGACGAAGGTTATTAACTCGTCTGCGATATTACATCTCCATGACCTAGTCATAAGCTGCGCAGCTATATAGATGCAATATCACCGAGTGGGCCCAGAGTATCTTTCCATTACAAGAATGAACAAATCCCTCTCTTGATCCTTACGTCTTGATGCTCTTTCGGAATACCCAAGATGGACACCGTTATTGTCATGCTATATAAGACACAACGTTTGATGCTCTCAAAGCACCCCTACGAAGCATTAATAAGTACGGTCTCACGGTGTAAGGAATAAGCTATCATATTCTTATCTATTGCAAATGACAAACATCGTAATACGATCTTATTGCAATACTTTGCGTATGTCCACCACCTTATTCAACTAACAAGATGACCCCATTGTCAACCGACGTCATTGTCCTTGATCGGGAACTCGATCAACTGTTGCCCAATGGACTAGCTCATATAGAGGCTTGCTAGGGACCTGGTTGTCTATGTATCACACGTGTATTAATAATCCCGATTAATACAGTTATAGCATAATACACAAACCTATTATAAACTTATGAGATAATGCAATAAATACTACTTATTTATTTTCCTCTAGGGCATATCTCCTTCAGTAATCTCATATGGCTGGCAGATGAGACCACGGTAAGAATTTTGTGGTGGAGGTCCCATTTGCACGGGACAGTATCACCTAGGACTTAACAACAAATGTCGCCAGTGATTCTTGCGCTGAATATTACGTGCAACCATGAGATCTGAAATGGGACGGAGAAGTCAGATGTACCCTTTTCCTGTACACCAACGGGTACTATTCTGGGCCGGTAGTGTGTACAAGCCACTGGTAAAGACGTATTACCGGGAGATGTCTATCGCTGGGCTTGTTTGACGTTGCGAGTTCGCAGTTCCAGGATAAAGTCGTATTACCGGGAGATGTCTATCCTGTGAATCACAACGGCCGTATGTCTAGTATCTATTGAAGGTTGGCTTCAGGACCAGTTTGAGACGGACTTCAAATGGTCAGCAGGTTGAAAGTTGGATTTCCCGTCAACCTGTAAACTGAAGTAATGGGGGGGTGTGCGGGGATGGTAGAAAGGCGTAGTGATTGGATTGGATTACTGACTAGGCCCCACACCAAGGAAGTGTGGACGGGAAGATCGCCCGGTTGTGCAACAAGGTCTTGATCTCTTCTGGGTAAAACAACGCACCTCTGCAGAGTGTATGAATGTGACATGTTACTCCATGTTCCAGGACGGAACGACTAACGCAGCAGGAAATGAGGCTCCTCAAAGCCCTAGCCCTGTGACTCCTGACGAGCATAGTCTTCAGAATAAAAGCAAACTTTTGAAGAAATGTTTTCGAAAACTTATATTAGCCTACGACAATCCATTGTCTGTGGCTGTATTTATGCATCAAACTTCCCACCTTGCATAATGAACTTGCTGGGTAACGTTGTTACTCACCCTTTTCTCTTAAACCCCTGCTAGACATGAATAACCACAAGAAGGCAACACTTTAGGCTATGAAGACTGTGATGGCAGATAAACTCAAGATACCAAAGACGGCAACTACAACGAGTTGAAGCAAGCCAGAGAAGATGGAGGACAAATTAAGGCGTGGAGTAGAAGAGGATAGATTCCTAGTCCTAGAATCTATCTCTATAGGCGTTGCTACAGCGCAACCGCAAGCCTTGCTGTATTAGCAGTAGGCTTAGTATCGGCTTAGTATCGGTTAGTTCCTCCGAGGTTTTTCATTTGATCTTCTTTTAGTAGGACCTTGCCTCATTGTTTTGAGGAGGTTCTAAAGATCTGTTGTTTTGGATCTTCTGTTTGTAATCTATAGTCATGTCTTGGACCTGCGATGTTTCTGTTGTACCACTCTGATGACGAAACACTGGTGGACGGTGATCCATTGGTGCTATGTCAACAACTATAGCATACTACACCATGCAGTGGTATGCTGGGTCACCACAGCAGGGATATGGCGCCATCGCTTATCTTCAGAACTCTTAGTCCAATTTATATCTTATCCGTAGTCGGATACTATTTTGCTTCCGCTCTGCTTTGTATCTTTGTAATGTATCTTTTGTATCTTGACTCGTTCGAGTCGTTGTTGTATATATTATATCTTCTGTTGTTGTTGTGGATGTATTGGATCCGTTGTAATGTTATTATAATTCCATCTACATAATGCGCATGTTTCGGCATGCACATTATGTCTGGTGGGCGACCTAAAATCGTTATTATGTGGATTTCGGCGGGATCGCTTCAATCTACATAGTACCGATTTTGGGGCGTCACAGCCCAATAAGCGAGGCTACAAGGAAGGCGTATGGTGGCCCATATGAGATGGAGTGCGACTCAAGAAAGAGAAATTGTACCGACTATAGACTTATCATATATGTAATCCTACTCGGACAAGGGCCAAGAGGGTGACGATAGAACACACGGAATATCATGGCCAGAAACTCTAGGGAGCTTTCGACTCGCCGGGACGTCATTGTAGCCACCTTGTAACACTGAGATCCATAATCAGACTAACATGAATTAGGGTGTTATACTTCGGAAGCCTGGACCTGGATAAATCCTTACTTGTTAGCCGTCCGAAGTCACCAACGACCATATATTCTTCCTCCCGACTAAACCCATGGTGATTTGACGTAATTACACCTCATCAACACCTCTCTTCAGTAGTTTCATAAAAAAACACCTCTCTTCAGGAATAAACGTCTACTAGGTAAGATGGCGCGGCGACACGCCGTGGCTGTGTGTACATGAGCCTATCTTGTGTTTTTAACATTTTTTAATAGTAAGTTTTTTTGTTCAGAGGGTAAAAGGGATCTGCTGAACCGAAAGATTGTATGTACTAAGTGAAGTGTTTGTAGTTAGACGTGTGAGTTCAATTTGTATTGACCGGTACCGTGGTTTTATTAAATCATTGAATATTTTTGTGATCACCAATTGTAATATTTTAAAAATAAACTGGGATGAATCTAAAAATAGCCGGATGTTTAGTGGATTGATGTTAGACGAAAATTGGCGCTGACGGAAATTCGTGTCGCAAATTATCCTTCTATAGGCTAAAAAGAAGAAATGAGAAAAAGAGGAGAAAATTTTAGTTGTTTTTTTTAAGAAATACAGTCGGAAAGTCTACTTGTTCAAGAGGTATATGTATGTATGTAATTGTGGTTGGTAAGTTGTACACAAGAAGAAAGGCCAAAAATAACATCAAAAAGTCCTAAAAAAGTTTTAAAAACTACAAAAAAAACTGAAGGAAAACATTTATAGGTAAGTTATTATACACAAAAGAAAGGCCAAAAATAAATATTGGAAATTCCTCAAAAAGGTTTAAAAAGCTGTAAAAAGACTAAAGGAAAATATCGTCAAAAAGTTTAAACTCATTTAGGTCCGGAAATGATTATGTACAGCAGAGGGCACAAGTAGGACAGCAGTGCACACACCCATGGTGTTTTTGAATTTGAACGTGGCCCCACCTGTGTAAACTTTGCTGTAGGTCTGGAGAGCACTTTTTGATAAGCGGCACAGGATGTGGTATGCTGCATCTGTTTCCAGGTTACACCAAATTTTTGGTTTGCAACAAGCTAGTCATAGATGGAAAAAGCATTGTAATGGAACAAGTGAGGGCCAGATGACCACATTGTAGTTTTTGCAACAAAAAAAGCCACGAAATGGGGAGATTTGCTAATGTTTATAACAACAAACATAAATGCCTGAACATAGCAACTAGGGGGCAGCTCCCCGTTACATGATTCCATACAAATAGTCTGAAATGGAATTACAACAACTAATCTTGTTTTTAGAACACGCTACCGTTCCGGAGATGCTCATCCAGGATAGGCTTAAACCATGGCCGCTCTATCAGCCAGGCCTTCTAGATGTGTTGTTCGGGTATCTTCCCGTCCATAAATTAACTCTGGGGCTTAAGCACCATCAATAATTGGATCTAGTATGTCCCTAGCAGACTTTGTCCACCTCTTCCCAGACCCAGGATCATGAGCTGCAATTTATAAAACATAAAGACATATTATCAGGTTCAATTTATGCAACAATTGAATCCAATATGTATTTAGTACTCCTCGTTCGAAGGGCTCTCTCAACTGCTCCCGCTCTAGCAGGTCCAACATGAGTTTTGGAGCCTGCGCGCCCTCGAAATCTAAACATAGCCACATTTTTTGAGAGTTAGAGGTTGAAACATACAGAGACACTCCAAACCTAGCGTTAATTTCTTTTGGCAGATCGAATCTGAAAACCGAATGCCTACACAAGGAAAATGAACTGATTTTCAGCACATACCCTGCAATCTAAAACTGATCAAAACTCTTTAGTTACTATACCAAAGGGTTCGTTATTCTTTTTTCCCGGAACGAATCTGAAAACCGAATGCTTACGAGGAAAAGCAAATGATTTTCAACAGATAAACTCTGCAATCTAAAGCTGATCATAACTGGAACGGAGCAACTGCATCAAAAATTCAAAAATTCAGCATACGGACAGTGGTAAACTCTAAGCAACAACGGAAATCAGATCAGTAAACAGCGGTAGATCTACCGCATCCTGGATGCCTAAAAATAACACATGATTATTGGAGGATTGCCTTCTGTAACTCTCACCTTTTTTTTGTATCCACCGCAGCCGCTGCCGGAATTTCCCCCCGCGGCACTGACATGTTGGTTCGCCAGTGTGTTGCATGCCTCCCCCCGTTCACCTTCTCCTCATCTACAACAAATGGGCAAAATGTCCCGCCGGCTGTGGCGGAACCCATCAGCTCGGCGGCGTCTGCTGGCGTGGGAAAACAGCCGAACCACCTTCCTCAATCATGACCTACAAGGGACCAGGGAGCACGGCGGTCAGCACAAATGTGTAGATCTAATGGTGAGAAAGAAGGTAGGTAGGCAGTAAAACGCAAGAACAAAGGGGAGGAGACAAAGACAGTGTGCGAGGGCAGCAGATTGAGAGCTAAACGAAAGAACTTACCCGGGGTGCGAGGGCAGCGGATTCTGACCGCTGGAACAGAATCGCCGGAACAGAACAGAGGGGGAGGAGACAGCAAGTAGCAGCCACCCGTGACGGTCTCGCCGGGAGTGGGGGAGGAGACAACGACGGAGCCACGAAGGTGAAGCTGTGGATAATTTGCTCACGCCAAGTTTGAGAGGACTAGGTATGGCGCCGTGATGACCATACCGCACGTACTGTTTTGAGTCGTGGCCTCGCCCAACGTGGTAAAGAGTAATGAGGAAAGTACAACCGCGACATGACAGATTAAATATTCACGCCTCCACGCCTCCATATAGGAAACTAAAATGTTCTGTACAAATCTCTATGAATGTACCAACGGACAGGATAACACCCACACTCATGCATGTGTACAAAATCCACACTCCATTTAGGTCGAACAAATTAAATTTGTTCGAGAAGTTTATGCATATATGTAAGTGCAGTTGGTAATTTTATGCCAAAAATATGTAAACGTGGTTGATAATTTTATGCAAAAGAAACAAAAGAATAAATACGTTCCAGACTGTTTATGACCGACACTGTTCATGCGGACACACTGGTTGACGGAAGTGTTCATACCGATAGGACGCAACACGGTTGATGTAACGACTGTTTCATAACCCTTACTGTTCATGGTGTTCGTGCGATTGTACTGTTCGCCGTTTTCTAAACTTCTCCAAAAAATTCAGAAAAAAATACATGGATGTAACTAACTCGTATTTAGTACTGTACGATCGTGCCAAAACTCACTGGAAAACACTTTCTATTTTGGGCTCAGAAAAAATGACAAAATAAACAAATTTTGGTTCGTTGTAAATATGGTTGTCAAAAGTTGTAGCTGAGAATACTGCTTAATAGAAGTCGTGTCAGAAAATTATTATGAAAGTAAATATTCATATTTAAATATTAGCGGCGTATGAAAAAATATTGTCATACATGTAGGACAATTAACTTCAGAAAATTAAGGCCGGAAAGATGTGTCAAAAATCTATTGGCTAGCAGCTTAAAAAAAGGTAGAAAACAACGTCAAGTCAGATATCTTGTTTGATAGGTAGACATCAGTAGTCATGGCAAGGAAATTTTAGCAAAAAGGTTGTGTTGGAAATTATCATCGAAGAGGCTAAAAAGAGGCGAGGAGAAATAATTTACGGTAAGGAAATGTTAGCAGGAAAGGTGTGGTAGAAAATATCGTCATAGAGGTTAGAATTTTTTTAGGTAGGTATAGTTAACGGTATTAGAATTTTTTTCGAAAAGGCTAGAAAGAGGAATGGAGGAGGGAAAAAGTTCTCTGTGGTACTCTTTGCGCTGCTTGCTGACACTCTTCAGTAGCACTGTTATTTGGGTGTGGACGTGTTGGAGCGTGGTTAGTTAAGAATAGCCAGATATACGATGGACGAATGCTAGACAAATATTGTGTAAAAAATTACCATACAATAGGCTAAAAAGAAGAAATGAGAAAAAAGAAAACGTTTAGACATTTTTTGTATGAGAGGTAGATGTATGTAAGTGCAGTTTGGAAATTTTCAAACGAAAATACAATCAAAATGTGTAAACTTGTTTGAGAGGTAGGTGTATGTAAGCGAGGTTAGTAAATTTTAGACAAAAAATGCCAAATAAGTAATATAAAAAATTCTAAAAAAGGTTTTAAAACTATAAAAATGTAAAGAAAAATATTGTCAAAAAGTCTAAATCGTTTAGGAGGTAGATCTATTTAAATACAGTTGGCAAATTTTAGCCAGAAAAAATATGCCAAGAACTACTGTCAAAAAGGAAAGTCTATGTTCAAAAAGAAACAAAGAAAAAACTAAAAAAGGAAAGAGAAAAATGAACAACGGAGATGACTGGAACTGTTCACCGCACAGTATACTGTCCACCGGTGTGACCAGGTTGTCAACCGGTGAAACAACCGAGTACTACTACTGGTACTGTTCACTGGGACAGCGTACTGTTCAGTGGGTGATGTGTTGCAGCACGATTGGTTCAAAGTGGATGATGAATAGTAGTTGATGTGGCGGGGGATGGAACGTGGGTCGTCAATTCGCGATCGGACGGTACAAATTATCATGTTAGATGAACAGTACCACATGGTCTGAGAGGCCGCGAACATCTTGCGCCATAATATATACTAGGTAAATCCGGTCGCCGCGCCCTTGGAGAAAAAATAGCGGTGTCGGTCTATTTTCTTTTTACAGTAAGAACAAAATGTTTGTTTGTTGAATAACTGGATAAAGTATTATCTATAATGAGTATGATGATGTTAGAAGCCGGTGCATAGTAGTATATATACATAGTTACAATAGCTAACATGATGATCATTTGTACAAACGCCTGTGGGTGAACTTATATGAAGCTGATGCATATCAGCAATATATATATGAGCAGATAAGCAAAGGCAATGTCATTATTTATTTGTTGATCCAGTTGTATGCCTGTTGTATTGATTGGCTGGCTGTGTAGAGCAGCAATAAAGATATCTACAGACTGGAAAACAATGTGTGTTAACAAATGAAAGGTGCACTAATTCAAAAAGAATATAGGTGGGCTAAGTTCAAGTTCCACTGTTGGAGGATTCTTAGTAGCAAGAATGGTGTATTATAGCAGACGAAGGAATACAATTTGCACATAATTTATCTCAGATTAATACTCTTTAACACCAGCTTTAAATCCAATACTTGCTTTAGTTTCTGTTTGTGATGACAGGCTTAGTGAACTACCACTCATAAGCAATGGTTCAGGATAAAGCTAACAATGATGTGAGAACAGTTTTTTCCTCACCCAAACCAAACAAATGTATAAATATAAGACATGATAAGAATTCAACGTTTGCATGGATATAGGGTGAGGTAAGTCTAGGCATACTTCTCCAGGTTCACAATAAACAAAATGTACATAAATGGGTAAAATGTGTCGAGCATAAATTCGTAAGGAGCAGGTGACAAATATTATTTAAGGAGCAGGTGACAAATATTATTACCAATACTCCAGCTGAACAGGGAATTAAAATCACTTACTAAAACTGTAGTGTAAGTAACTGAAGCTGGATTATCTCACTACTTTGGCCAAGTCTGATTGTACACCTGTTACACACAAGTAACATAAATGATGGTGTTGTAGTACAGAAACCTAATACCTTACTAAGGAAGTGTAATCGTTGAAGTGATATAATATAAAATACAAATGACCATATAGTTTTCTTGTTTAGATAATTACTCTTAACAATAAGTAGTATACTAATGCGAGTTAACGTGTAGTTTGGCCTTACTTCGTTGAGTGACAAAAATGAAACTGATCAAGGAGTTCACAATAAATAAAAAATAAGCGTTCCTGCTCCAATATCAAAGTAGCAACAAAGAGCTTTTTTCAATTGGGTAATCTAGGGAAATGGATCTCTTCAACAAAAATAATAGTCCAGAGAAGATAAGTAACAAAACCAATATCGTTGTGAAGGAAAGCGACAAACATCAACTCAAGACAGAGAGGGAAAAATTGTAAACAGAGAAGCAGAACACTATTCTATTTTTCATCTGCATAAAAATGATGTGTGATAATCAGTCATTTATGAGTCTAAATTCAACTCAAGACAGAGAGCAAAAGATCCAAACAGATAATCACAACGCTGCTCCATTTTCCATCAGTATAAGAAGGTAATTATGGCCTACATGACCTAAGCGCGTATACGAAAACTTATATTTTACATATCTTAGGTGAAAGACTATAGATTTATCTCAATATACAGAACCGAAAGCTACATGGAAACAAAAAGAAAAAGGGACCAGGATAGCCGAGGGAGACCAAGCAATTTGAAGCTCGTCTCAATAAACAATGAGTTATGTGGTGCTCTATTGATGGGCCGACCACGACATCACCAGCAGCGGAGCAGAAAACATGGCCAGCCGGCGGACTGAGGCAGCAAAGCAACAATCACGGTCACGCATTTTCACATTTTAACTAAATAATCCAGTTTAGAAATAGTCATAACTAAACCCTATGAATAAAATGGCAGGGGAACCGTAAGAACCAACCAACTTGCAGATAAGAACCACATTTTAACTAAATAATCGGATTTCACTGACAGCAGAGAAAAAAGAAGACCAACAAAGGTACAACCGTGTATTTACATATTTGACTAAATAATCAGGTTTATAAATAGGCAGGCCGAGCACAAATAGTCATGAGCATATACATGAGATTATGTAATGAGCATAACGGAAACTTGTACATTCAAGTGTTGGAAGATACAACAAACTACATGTATGTGCAAGTTCAATCACCATATGCATCACATGTTCTGCTGAAGAGTAGACAACAGGAATGAATTAGGCAGAGATAATCAAGTTATCCATGATGCACGAACCGAACCACATTTTGTTAAATGGTCGAGTCATAGACCGTTGAATAGAGTGAGAAAAATGTGCATTGTGTTGCACAGTTGAGCCTAAGGTGCCGTAGGTTGGCTTAAATTTCAAAAATGAGGTACCACAGACAACTTCAAATATAAGTGCAGCCTGAGTATTTGAGTTACCCAAAGACATAATTTGGTTTAAGAAAATAAAGAATAGCAGTAAATACCTCTATAACTCGTTGCAGACTCGTATATTTTATCAAAATGCTACAACTAACGGCAGTCTAAAACATTTTGCATTTGTCGTATCTGTGCAATTGTCTAAGCAACACCCCAAAAAAATGTCAGTAAATTTTTTTTGTAGGTAAACAGAAAGTGAAAGAGCCATCTTTCCATAACTGCAATTCATTTCAATCGATTTCATGTGTTAACTTAGCTTCATCAGACAAAAAAATTCTAGCATGTCCAGATAATTTAATACATTTTCTCCAAAATGCAACTCATAGTTACCAAGATCCACACCTTGGTGCATGGTGCAACTAAAGTAATAAACCCCAATTTTGCAGCCTTAAGAGACAGTACACATCATACTGATAATTAAAAAGAAGGTGATCAACGGTATAACAAACCGAGCAGAAAGAGCCACACCTCGATTTCCTGCCTCACTTCATTAACGCTAGGTTTAGGTGCTCATATGTGTCCTCAACCTGCTACACCTGCTAGGTCAGTGAGATATGCATCCCCTACAATCGGAACCAAAATTTGAAGAAAACCACGTGATTAGCATCATACTGAAGTGAAGAAACCACAAACTGATAGTAGAATAAACATGCTTGAAAGATTGCCAGGTTCAGCACCACCAGAGTATTAGTGTTGATTGAATAGATCACTGACATGACCATCGAAACTTAACAAACAAACAAAAGATACAGATATCAGTGATTGATCGAAGTCAGTTACTGGGTTAT
Source organism: Poa annua (assembly GCA_026929855.1). Classification (NCBI taxonomy): domain Eukaryota; kingdom Viridiplantae; phylum Streptophyta; class Magnoliopsida; order Poales; family Poaceae; genus Poa; species Poa annua. Next base: position 103,858,836 of record CM049426.1, read on the forward strand.
CACTGCATTTTACTGCCTGATTTCAGCGTCGGGCCTAGTGTAATTGATTAGCTACGGATTCTACCTGTGAAAGTTCAGTAAATATGCACTTGCTACACGTCATCAGCTGAAATACATTATTTGGTTCAGTGACCAAACGATTGAACCAATTCCAATCTGAATAGAAAACTTATGAACAAAATATGGTTGCTTGAAGTTAAAAGTTACTGGGTCATAGGTTCAGATGGTTTATTGACGCATTTCAGTCGTGTTGAAACTTGCTTATATTACAGTCATTGTGTACAATTGTACAGAAACACAAAGATGTAAAGGCCAACAACTAAAAGCATACCGTGAGAAGAGAATCAGAGCAATCATCAAGAACCGGAGGCTTGCCTAGCCAGCCCAGTGTGCGCGTCGTACCGGCCGGCCGTCCTCACGAAGAGAATCAGAGCAATCATCCATAAGAGAATGAAAGCGTCCATCAGGAATCAGATGCATAGCACGCACACCTCAGCCCAGCGTCACCGCGCGCGCCGCCCTACCGGCCGGCCGGCCGCCCTCCGACCCAGCCGAGTCGCTCCATCCGTCATGCTCCGCCGGCTCATCTTGTGGGCGTCTCCCGCCTCGTCCCCAGCCTGGAAAAGAGGATAAGCGAGCTCGCCAGATCACAGAGGAGCGGTGCGGGTACGAATGGAGCTCGGCGGCGAAGCTGGAGGAAGGCGAGCAAAGGGAAGCAGGAGGGGGACGCGCGCGAGAAGAAGATGGATGAGCAGCGTCGCCTCCCGCGCGCCGCCCGGCTGCGTCGCTCCGGCCGCCATGGTCCGCCCAACGCCGCCCCGCTCCCGCGTGGAGATCATCCAGACGCAGCCGCCTCGGGGAGGAGCTGGGGCTCGTCGCCTCCCGTGCGTCGCCCGGCTACCTCGCTCCGGCCGCCATGGTCCGCCCAGCGCCGCCCCGCTCCTCCAGCCACAGCCGTCTCGGGCTCCCGTGCGTCGCCCGGCTACCTCGCTCCGGCCGCCATGGTCCGCCCAGCGCCGCCCCGGCGCCCCGCTCCTCCAGCCACAGCCGTCTCGGGGAGGAGATGGGATCCACCACCACCGCCCACGAATTTGGATTAAAATCGCAGCTTTCAACTCGACCACGGTGGGGGCGAACAGCAGCTCGGGCATGGCGACGGAAGGAGAGCTCGCCGGCGTGGAGGATGGAGGTAGAAGAGGGGAGAGAGTCGTGGTAGGGAGAGGCGGCGGCGCTAAGCAAAGGGAGGAGCCAGGGTGGGGAAAAGGGAGCGGGCAAGATCTAGGGTTAGGCTCACTATATTAAATAGGAGTATCGTCTCATGATTTGCAGAAAGTGGAAGGGCTTTTGTGCAAAACAGCCGCACGGGGACGCCGCAGGAAGCCGAACCAAACAGCCGCTGCACTATTCCGCACTGTTCATAATGAACAGTAAATTGAGCGCTCTCAGCGCGAGATTTCCTCCGCCCTTAATATATAGTGTAAAGTAGTATAAAACTCCTCTTTTTTAATGAAACGAAACACAAATTTTTTTTGTGTTTCCGAAAAAAAAACAATACTTCATCATTCATACTAAGAGACATCCATACGTCCCAGCAGCTATTGTTCCTTCAATTCTCACATTGACAAGGTACTTGTTCTGCAGTAATATTGTATGGCGGAGTATATATAGAAAAAACATGCAAATGTCAGAAGCATGACATAATGAATAGATTATTTGGACTGATTGGATGACCTGAACTTTTTAAGTATTAAAAAGAATGCCTTAGTTCCTGCATTGAGGTAACCATTTCCTGGATTAAGGGTCTCTTTGGATTACATGATTTTTAAACATAAGAATAGGAAAAATATAGGATTGAGATGTCATACACTTCAATTCCTATAAGATTCCAAAACACGTAAATTTTGTAAACGATGTCGTTGGATGGCGCACAAGACACGAACACTGAAAATTTACAGGAATGAGGAGAGAAGTAGAGAGGTAGAGTTGAGTGCATTGGACTTCGTAAATGAAAAGTAAAATGAGGTTTAAGATCTATGGAATTGAGGGTTCAAGGCATTCCTTAGGAAAAAAAATCAATCCAAAGAGGCCCTAACTAAGGAGACCATACATTTCTTGTCTAAAATAAGATGTAAAATCTAGAAAAAACCAACTGCATGGCCATGCAAATAACTGAAAGGTTATGCATATCCAAAAGAAAAGAGTACACAAACCAGATGTGATGTTTTGCTTGAGATACTTACCAGCTCCATCCATGTACTTAATAGGTTACCTTATATTGTTGGTTGACATCAACATCGGTCCAGGAGCTGATTTAATCCTAGAAAACACAGCAGTCCTACAATAGATATTAGCATCACAAACCAAGTTGCAGAATAACCTTCACCTTAGGAAATGTATCGGAGGACACAAAATGGCAATTTATTTCCACTCTTTTTCAACTATTATCAATACATGCAACACAAGTTGCAACTTCAAAACAAGCTGCCACGTGCTGGCATACAACATTGGCATAAGGTGTCCAAGTGAGCGCAACAAGCTATCAGTGATCTAACCAAGCAACCTACCAGTTATCTTAACAAGCAGAGCTTGTTTTTGGAACTGAAAACTCCATCACAGTGCCTTCCTTATGGGAACCAAACCACAGAGATAACTTTAAACATCAAAAGCTTCGAACGGTTCACTGAGATCAATTTCATGGAATAGAGGAAGATACGACCGGAGTGGCAGACTGTGCCGACTGAAACCAACACTTTACAGTGTGTCCACTCCTCAGCTGAGCCATCTCCATTTCTTCTGGCAATTCTACCTATCATATGGCCAAGCTCTATCACAGTCCACGTTACACCTCCCCTGCACCTCAAACAAAAATATTTAACCATTATCTCAAGTTCCTCCTAAGCAAGTCCCAGCAAGACATTTGAGCCTGAAGTCACTAAACAAAACATCCCATCCCTAACCTTAAAGTGCATCAATCATTACAATGTCTTGAGTTCCTGCCTAAGCAACAAGGCAAGTTCTCTGACCCAAGGTCATCTTACAAACTAATACACCCATGCTGCTGCTTGTGGGGTTGTAAGGTCCGTATCAATCCCCTTGCTACTCATTACACTGTGATCAGATTCAGCGGCATACTAGCTGCACGAGGCACTATAGAGCATACCAGTAACCAATTGTTCAAACATCACGAGCCCTCAGCTGAAAACAGTCAAAGACCACCAAGCCAGCAACCGTATTATCAAACATTCAAGTGACCCGTCAGTGGTGAACAGCAAGTCAGCAACTACCAGAACAAAAGCCCTTACTACAAACATCCAAAAAATATGCATTTCATGGTCCAGTCTGTTAGAAGTATAATAGTCTTATTGTAGTCTAATTGTAACTCCCCACTATTAAGAGGTTTCCTGCATATTCACACCTGTACATGTCCTTTATATTGTGGCCTTTGGCCTCCTGGAATACAACAAGTCTATTCCTAACATGGTATCAGAGCGGTTTTAGATCTTGCCGCCATCGTAATCTTTTTTTCTCCGACGTCGCCGCCGCCCTCCGGCCGCCACCGCCGCGCCCCGGCCGCCCCGCCGTCGTCCGGCCGCCTCGGCCGCCACCGCCGCGCCCCGGCCGCCCCGCCGTCGCCAGCGTTCGGCCGCCCCGGCCGCCTCCGCCGCGCCCCGGCCGCCCCGCCGTCGCCAGCTTCTCCGACGTCGCCGCCGCTGCGCCCCGGTCGCCGCCGCCCTCCGGCCGCCACCGCCGCGCCCCGGCCGCCACCGCCGCGCCCCGGCCGCCCCGCCGTCGCCAGCTCCGGACCCGCCCCGGCCCGCCCCGCCCGTCACAGAAAGAGAGTTATGTCATCCTCGGGCTACGTTGCAATCCCTCGCTGCCCGGTGATTTTTGATGGCGCGAATTATCCTGATTTCGCTGCCTTTATGCGCGTCCACATGCGCGGTCTTCGTCTTTGGGGTGTGCTGTCTGGCGAGGTCCCCTGTCCGCCGCGCCCCACTGCTCCCACGGCGCCTATTCCACCGACGCCCGTCTCCTTTGCGTCTGACGCTACTCAGACGGTCAAGGATGCAGCCAGGAGTGCTGATGATTCTGCTATGGCGGCTTATGACCGGCAGGTACAGGAGTATTCGGACGCTCTTTCGACCTACCGGCTGGATCTGACTGACTTCACTCAGTGGATGGATGAGGATGCCCGTGCTGCAGCTGTTCTCACTTCCAGCGTTCTGCCTCAGTATGCTGCCGAGTTCATGAGTCTTCCCACTGTTGCTGCTCAGTGGGCTTTTCTTCGCCAGCGTTATCAACCGTCTGGGGATGCTCTTTACCTATCTGTGGTTCGCCAGGAGCATGCTCTTCAGCAGGGTGATTCCACCATTGACGAGTTTTATACTCAGAGTGCTGCTATTTGGCGTCAGCTTGATTCCCTTCGTACAACTGTGTGTGGCATATGTCCCTGCTGTCTGATTGTGCGCGCGGATCTGGAGTTTCAGCGCGTCTATGAGTTCCTATCTCGGCTCCGCAAGGAGTTTGAGCCCCGTCGTGCCCAGCTGCTTGCTCGCGGTCGTGTACCGCTCTCTGAGGTCCTGTCTGAGCTTCGCGCTGAGGAGACTCGCCTTCGCAGTGCTGGACTTCTTGAGGTTTCATCTGTTCTTGCCACTCGTGGCCCCCCTGCGCCGGCACCTTCGTTGCGGTCTTCAGCACCGCCGCTCCTCTCCAGTCCTCCGGTCCAGGGTCAGGGTCAGACTCAGCAGTCTCGTGGTCAGTCCCGCCCCACTCGTCCTCCCTGCTCCTACTGTGGCCGGACTGGCCACGATTTCTCTGGCTGCTGGAAGAGGGATCCCAGTTTACGTCTGCAGTACCTTGCTCGTCAGCAGTCTGGTTCGTCAGGATCTTCTGCAGTTGCTCGTCAGCAGGTTGTTTCGCCAGGATCTTCTGCAGTTACACTCTCTGAGCAGGATATTATTCGTGGTCTTCGTGGTCTGCTCGCTGCTACAGGATCTTCCTCGTCGGGCACTGCTGGTTCTGTGCCTACCTCTTCTGACACTGCGCGCCCACCATCTTCTACACAGTCAGGTATGTCGTCCCCGTGGTATCTGGATTCTGGAGCTTCTTTTCATATGACTTCTGCGTCTTCTATTCTTTCTGCTCTCCGTTCTCTTATTTCTCCTGTCCGTGTTATCACAGCCGATGGTACCTCTCTTCCTGTTTCCAGTCGAGGTTCCCTTTCTACCTCCTTTTTCTCTGTTCCTGATGTTTCTCATGTTCCTAGTCTTAAGATGAATCTTTTCTCTGCTAGTCAGCTCACTGATTCTGGTTGTCGCATCATCCTTGACGCTGATTCTTGTTCTGTTCAGGACCGCCACACTCAGGCCCTGGTTGGAGCTGGCCCTCGTAGCCGTGAGTCCCCGGGGTTCTGGGAGTTAGACTGGCTTCGCGTTCCACCTTCTGCTTCTTCATCGACCAGTTCTTCTGCGGTTGCTGCTTCCGCCTCCAGCTCTTTTCAGCAGTGGCATCATCGTCTGGGTCACCTTTGTGATTCCCGCTTATCGTCTTTAGTTCGTAGTGGTCTTCTGGGGTCTGTCTCAGGAGATGCGTCTTTACATTGTCAAGGTTGTAAGTTAGGCAAACAGATTCAGCTTCCCTATCCTACTAGTGTGTCTTCATCTCAGCGACCGTTTGATTTAGTTCATTCAGATGTTTGGGGTCCGGCTCCCTTTGCTTCAAAAGGGGGTCATCGCTACTATATTTTATTCATTGATGATTTTTCCCGGTACACCTGGTTATATTTTATGCGCTCTCACAGTGAGGTCCTCTCTATTTATCAGCGTTTTGTGGCCATGGTACACACTCAGTATTCCACGCCTATTCGTGTTTTTCGTGCTGATTCTGCAGGAGAGTACATCTCCCAGCATCTGCGTGGTGTTCTTGCTGAGCAGGGCACCCTTGCTCAGTTCTCGTGTCCCGGCGCTCATGCTCAAAATGGTGTCGCCGAGCGTAAGCATCGTCATATTCTTGAGACTACCCGTGCCATGATGATTGCTATCTCCCTTCCGCCGCATTTCTGGGCTGAGACTGTTGCTACGGCGACTCATCTCATTAACATTCAGCCTTCTGCTGCCATTCAGGGTGGTATTCCTCTCGAGCGTCTCTCTGGTAGTTCTCCAGACTACTCGACTCTTCGTTTATTTGGTTGTGTTTGCTATGTCCTTCTCCCTCCTCACGAACGCACCAAACTGACTGCTCAGTCGGTTGAGTGTGTTTTTCTCGGATACAGTGATGAGCATAAGGGCTATCGTTGTTGGGATCCCGTTGGTCGTAGGCTGCGCATCTCTCGTGATGTCACGTTTGATGAGACACGTCCCTTCTATCCTTGCCCCACCTCGGGTACCTACCCGGTGGGTGATATATCCTTTCTTCTTTTTCCGGATACGCCTCCCCCTATCCCCTCGTCCTCGGTGTCTTCTTCGACCGCGGCGCCCCCTTCGACTTCGGCGCCACCTTCGATCTCGGCGCCACCTTCTACCTCGGCGCCGTCCTCTCCTAGTACTCCTCCGTCTAGTTCCCCTAGTTCTCCTCGTTCTCCGGTTTCGGATTCTTCCTCTCCTGTTTCTTCTTCCTCTTCTTCTGATGAGTCGTTTTCTGCCGATGAGCCTTCCTCTTCACGACCTGTTCGTCTACGACGTGCTCCAGACCGTTACTCTCCTAGTCAGTATGGTCTCTCTATTACCTCCGAGCCGACTTCTTATAGGGATGCCGAGCGTCATCCGCACTGGCAGCCTGCCATGGCCGAGGAGATTGCTGCGCTAGAGCGCACTGGCACCTGGGAGCTTGTTTCTCCTCCTCCCGGTGTTCGTCCTATCACGTGTAAGTGGGTCTGTAAAATTAAGACCCGCTCTGATGGATCTCTTGAGCGATATAAAGCTCGTCTTGTAGCTCGTGGTTTCCAGCAGGAGCACGGCCGTGACTATGATGAGACCTTTGCGCCCGTGGCTCATATGACCACTGTGCGCACTCTTCTTGTTGTTGCCTCTGTTCGCCGTTGGTCCGTGTCTCAGCTTGATGTGCAGAATGCATTCCTTAATGGCGAGTTACGTGAGGAGGTTTACATGCAGCCTGCACTTGGGTATTATGTTCCTGATGGGATGGTTTGTCGTCTTCGGCGTTCTCTCTATGGGCTGAAACAGGCCCCTCGAGCTTGGTTTGAGCGTTTCGCCTCTGTGGTGACCGCCGCCGGCTTCTCTCCTAGCGCACATGATGCTGCACTTTTTATCCACACTTCTTCTCGTGGTCGCACTCTTCTCCTTCTCTATGTTGATGACATGATCATCACTGGAGATGACCCTGAGTATATCGCCTTTGTTAAGGCTCGTCTTCGTGATCAGTTTCTTATGACTGATCTTGGTCCTCTTCGATACTTCCTTGGGATTGAGATTTCTTCTACTTCTGATGGTTTTTCCATCTCCCAGGAAAGGTATATTCAGGACCTTCTTGCTCGTGCTGCTCTTGGGGATGAGCGCACTGTTGAGACTCCTATGGAGCTTAATGTTAAGCTCCGTCCTACTGATGGTGAGCCCCTTTCTGATCCGACGCGCTATCGTCATCTCGTTGGGAGTCTTGTCTATCTCGCCGTCACTCGTCCGGATATTTCCTATCCTGTTCATATTCTGAGTCAGTTTGTCTCAGCTCCTACCACGGTTCACTACGGTCATCTTCTTCGTGTTCTTCGTTACCTTCATGGTACGAGTACTCGTCGTCTTTTCTTCCCTAGCTCCAGTTCTCTCCAGCTCCAGTGCTACTCGGACGCTACGTGGGCGAGTGATCCCACGGATCGTTCGTCTCTTTCTTCTTACTGTGTTTTTCTTGGTGGTTCGCTGGTTGCTTGGAAGACGAAGAAACAGAAAGCAGTTTCTCGCTCGAGTGTTGAGGCTGAGCTGCGCGCTATGGCCTCGTTGATTGCGGAGGTGACCTGGTTACGGTGGTTACTTGCAGATTTTGGGGTCTCTGTTACGACACCCACTCCACTTTTGTCTGACAGTACAGGTGCTATCAGTATTGCACGTGATCCGGTCAAGCATGAGCTGACCAAGCATATTGGTGTTGATGCTTTCTACACACGTGCAAATGTGCAGGATCGGGTAGTTACCCTCCATTATGTGCCTTCAGAGTTGCAAATAGCGGATTTCTTCACCAAGGCACAGACTAGAGCGCAGCATGTTTTCTTTCTCTCCAAACTCAGTGTTGTTGACCCAACATGAGTTTGAGGGGGGGTGTTAGAACTATAATAGTCTAATTGTAGTCTAATTGTAACTCCCCACTATTAGGGGGTTTCCTGCATATTCACACCTGTATATGTCCTTTATATTGTGGCCATTGGCCTCCTGGAATACAACAAGTCTATTCCTAACACAGTCGAGCCAGCAGAAAGTGAGCCATCTCTCAAATGAAGTAGGTACAGTTGCAGTTGCTTCTGGACCATTTCGGCAACCATTTGAAGCCTTCCTTGGCCTGTCTCTCCAGTTGCTGGAGACCCATTCATTGCCTTCACTGCTTTAACAACACTCTGCTTACACCTCTCCCAATCCTCGTGTTGCAACCAGCAAGCCCTACCACCATGGCTTCCATCCATTGCAAGGTATGAAACATGAGTATTGTCCCCAAAGGTGTACCTTAATCTCAGAGAAACACAATACGGCAGCCAGCTGGCTCCACCAGATGTGGTCATATGTGGTGTTACATTATGGTCAAGTATGAAAGTTATGGTAAACGCTACTGAACTGTTAGCTCTGTCATGCTGAATATTACTCTTTGAGGATAAAGAACTTTCAGCATAATCGTCTGAAAATGATGTCGAGTGCTTTTCCAAACAAATCTCAACACGTGCCCTCTGCACAGTAACAATCTCCCCATGAGCCCGGGAGAAGCTTTTATTCCATGCAATTAGTTTAAGAAATTCTTGTATAACTGGAATGGGCAGAGTAAGCAACATGACAAAAGAAGCTATCCTAGAAACATCATAAGGTTCACAGGCAACACATCTGCTAAAGTAATCACATATCTCATGTATCTCAGATGGTGTTAGCTCTTCCTGAGTACTACTCGGAGGAGCTTGCTGTTGCTGTTGCTGTTGCTGCTGGTGGTGAAACCTCTTCACATTAAGAACTTGAAGAAGCAGTTGAACTTGATGAACACTAACTGCGAAGACATTTTTTTTATATTTTTTAGAAAAGGGCACCCCAGCCTCTGCATCAAATAGATGCATGCGGCTTTTATTTTATTGATTCAAAAAGTCATACAGTCATACATGAGAATTACATCACGGATCACTCAAAGTTTCAACATGAATCATCCAACGAAAAAACAAGGAAAACATAGTGTGATCTTGCATCAACATGTTATCCTAAGGTCAGAACGCCAACTGAATTGGGCATATAGATCCGATGCCACCGACTCCAGGCGGCTGCACCCAAAATCCATTGCGATGCGCTTCTCCGTTGATTGTAGGAAGGACCACGTACGGATCCAATGAGTAGCCAAAGGGATAACCTGCAAGAAGGAGTATTTTTTCGCTCTGTTAAAAATATAGTCATTTCTTACGTTCCAAATTGCCCAAAGCAAAGCACATACACCAACTCGAATTTGAACTTTTTCCAATTTCGAGACCCCCATCCACCAATCGGTAAACAAACTTTCTATGTTTTTCGGAGCTTGTAACCCGAATGCCATATGCACAATACGCCATACCATTCTTGCTAGTGGGCAATCAATGAATAAATGTTGTATTGTTTCATCTTGATCACAAAAGCAACACTTAGTACATCCATTCCAATTTCTCTTAGCTAGGTTATCTTTTGTGAGAATCTCCCTACGATATAGGAACCACATGAAAATCTTAATTTTTAGTGGCACCTTGATCTTCCACAAATATTTTCGTAAGAATTTAGTATGGCCACTCATAAAATCTTGATAGAGTGACTTAACAGTGAAAACCTCATTGACTGTCAAATTCCACCTAAAAAAGTCTTTTTGATCGGTGAGATTAATATTCATTAGTTTGTTTACCAAATGGAGCCATCTGTCCCACTTATTCCCCGTCAATGCTCTCCTAAAGCCCATATTTAGAGGAGGCGCATTGACTAAAACATCAGCTACTAAAACTTGTTTTCGGTAGACAATATTGTAAAGAGAAGGATATTGTTTGGAGAGGGGCTTGTCCCCCAGCCAAGTATCTTCCCAGAACCTAATTTTCTTACCATCACCCAAGACGAAAGATCCTCTATCCAAGAAATCATCTTTGCCCTTCAAAATGCCCTTCCAAAAAGGAGAGTCCGTCGTTTTACTTTGAACTTGTGATAGTGATTTTGTATGAAGATACTTATTATTTATCAACTCGTGCCACACACCCCCTTCTTCTACCAACAATTTAAACAACCATTTACTTAAAAGGCATTTATTTTTCAGCTCTAGATCCTCAATTCCGAGCCCCCCTTGATCTTTTGGTCTACACATAATATCCCATTTGGTAAGCCTATACTTACGTTTATGGCCATCACTTTGCCAAAAGAAACGAGATCTAAAAAAATCCAATCTTTTACGCACCCCTATAGGTATTTCAAAAAAAGATAGTAGGAACATAGGGAGGCTAGTCAGAACTGAATTAATTAGAATCAGCCTATCCCCATAAGACAATAATTTCCCAGCCCAACTTGCAAGTTTTTTCTCGAATCTGTCTTCAATAGCCTTCCATTCTCCATTAGTCAATTTTCTGAAATGAATGGGGATACCCAGATACTTGAAAGGATATTCCCCCGACTCACAGCCAAAAAGTAATCTATATTGGTTCTCCACCTCCTTTGCTTTCCCAAAACAAAAGAGCTCACTCTTGTGAAAGTTTATTTTTAACCCAGATAGTTTTTCAAAGATACACAAAACTAGTTTCATGTTTAGTGCCTTTTCCAGATCATGTTCTAAAAAAAGTATCGTGTCATCCGCATATTGCAAGATAGAGATTCCTCCATCCACCAGATGAGGTATAAGTCCATCCACCTGACCATCTTCCTTAGCTCGCGCAATCATTATGGCAAGCATATCTGCTATAATATTGAAGAGAATCGGTGAGAGAGGATCCCCCTGCCGCAACCCCTTATGAGTTCGGAAATAATGTCCTAACTCATCATTCACTTTAATTCCAACCGTACCACGTGTAACGAAATGCTCTATCCACTTACACCATTTTTGATTAAAACCTTTCATACGAAGCACTTGTTGCAAGAAAGGCCATCTCACCTTGTCATACGCCTTTTCAAAATCTAATTTTAATAGAACTCCATCCATTTTCTTCCTATGAAGCTCATGGATGGTCTCATGTAAAATTAGTACCCCTTCTAGAATGTGCCTGCCGGCCATGAATGCCGTTTGGGTAGGTCGAATGACCTTATTTGCCACTTCTGAAATTCTAAGCATTCCCACCTTGGTGAAAATCTTGAAACTCACGTTGAGTAAACAAATAGGACGATATTGCTGGATCTGGATCGCATTTTGTTTCTTAGGTAGAAGAGTAATATTCCCATAATTCAATTTAAAAAGCGGTAATTCATCCTTTTGGAAGGCAAAGAATAAGTTCATTAAGTCCTCTTTGACAAAACCCCAACAATTTTGATAAAACTCGGCCGGAAAACCATCAGGGCCTGGCGCCTTATTATTTTTCATCTGCATAATTGCCTCATACACCTCCTTGTGGGTGAAATCAGTTGTTAGAATCGAATTTTCTTCCGATGAAATCTGAGGGATGTCCAAAATTTGAGTCTCGTCTAGAGACACAAAATTAGGATCCGAATCACTGAACAAATTTTTGTAGAAGGTTGTTATGTAATTTTTAATATTTTCTTGACCAATAATTATACCTTCATCCTGTTCTAACTGAAAAATTCTCTTCCGCCTATGCTTCCCATTAGCAATTAAGTGAAAGTATTTTGTATTATTGCCGCCTTCCTGGATATGCTTAACTTTGGCACGTTGTGCCCATTTTGCCTCCTCATCTCTCCTAAGATCAGCTATTTGCTTTGTTGCTTCCCTAAGCTCAAGTCTCTCAGAATCATCCAAAGGAGAGGATTCAGCTTGTATATCCAAACGATCAATAAGACTTAGGAGTCTTGCTTTCTCCTGCTTATAGATGCCACTAATATTTTTAGCCCAACCCCGAAGGAATGAGCGTAAGTGACGAATTTTGTTTTGCCACACCTCCAACGGAGTAACCCCAGCTGAGATAGATTTCCATTCTTTCTCAACCATATCTTTGAAACCTTCTTTTTTAAACCAGGATAATTCGAACGAAAATTGTGCCTTATTGCCTAGGTGAGCTTGTTCACCTGAGTCAATTAGCAAAGGAGTATGATCTGAACCGGCCCTAGTTAGCGCACGCACACTTACTAAAGGAAATTTCTGCTCCCAAGACACACTTGCCATAACTCTATCTAACTTTTCATAAGTCGGAATAGATCTTCGATTAGCCCAGGTAAATTGTCTCCCTGAAAGATCTAGCTCCCTTAGGTCTAGACTTTCAATTATCGCATTAAAAATAAAAGGCCACCTATCACTAAAATTATCATTATTTTTCTCACTTTGTCTCCTAATAATATTGAAATCTCCTCCTATCAAGATTGGCAGCGTTTCATCCTCACAAATGCGCACTAGTTCACTCAAGAATTCCCCTTTTTGGTCATCTTGAGCCGCTCCATATACCGCTACCAGTACCCATTCAAAATTATCAAATTTAGAGATAATATGAAACTTGACACATCTATCTCCAGGAACTACCTTTGTCACACTGATAGTCTGAGAGTTAATACCAACAAGAATCCCTCCCGACCTCCCTTGTGGAGGTAGGCAGTACCAAGAAAAATCCAAACCTCCTGCCAGGTGCCTAAGGAATGGTGTACTGAAATTATCTCTTCCTGTTTCCAAGACTGCAAAAAAATCTAGTTTGAAATCATGAATTGTTTCCGAAACTACCACATGCTTCGCTGTATCTCTAAAACCCCCGCTATTCCAAAAACACCCTCTCACCATTAATTTTTTTTAGTCTTCAAACGAATACTTCTACGGACAGAAGAATTTTCATGAATTCTTCGCGAGTAAACTCTTTTTGGTTTAGCTACGGGAAACAGAAAGTCCTTGTGACCGTCTGATTCCAAAGAAAACCCGTCCACTAAATCAGTACTAAGATCCATAGCCTCATTCATAACATCATTACTTTCTGAGAATTTTGATTGTTGTATTTCCTCCTCTTTTTTCTTTAACATTATTAAAGTTCTATTCAAATCAATTTCCTTCAAGGAAGTTATCGAAGATCCTATTTGAGTCGCACACTCCCCTAAAGAAACACCCAAAGTTTTGGCCCTAGCACATACAACTTCATCCGAAAAAGAAGCAACAGTAAACTTGGAAATTGAAGGTGTACCTGACAAAGCGATCTCATTCTTTTCCTGCAGTATTTTTTGAGCTCTAGCCAATTGTGTGTCATCCGCATTTGCTTGAGCTTGAACGCGCGTACTTGTTCGCACCTTGTTTGCTGAAGCTTCAGATGTCCCACCGTACTTGATGATCTCGTCACGTGTGCAATTACTTCCAAGGAAGACTCCTGTACCCCGCCTTGGTGAGATAGGAGTCCCAGCAGCGAACCCGCCTCCTGGAATAAAATCCATAGGCACCGACTTGCCCACTTCCTCCAACACAATATCAGTACACGGGAACGCCCCCCTCTTCTTTGTAGATTGCCTAGGATGTGTCTTTGCCATCCCTTCAGCCGGCACGTCACCATGAAAACCAGCGGATAGAACTTGCTCTCTCGTTGTTTCAAATTGTATACCAGCCCCGGATGATGTACCCTCGACTGGCTTGCCTCCCGTGGCCTCAAACTGCAGCTTCTGGACACAACCAAGAGGAGGAACAGACATAGCAAGTGGGGAAGGCAGCTCCTCGTCCTCCTCAGCCCTATCACCCCATAATTTCTTAGGAACTGATGCTGAAGTTAACACCTTAGGCAAAGAGCGAGTTGGAGTCAAAAAATCTGAATCAAGAGACCCGAATTGAATAAAAGGTATTGCTTCTTTGTTTGTTTCCATTCCAACTGAATCACAAATCGCAGTATCACCTTGAGTTGTCTGCCCCTCATTCTCGGAAACCTTGTCATCCGTTGCCATATCTTCAGTATCGTCTAACAGATCATCATCTAAATTATCATTATCCGAAAAATCCTTAGGTGGTTTCTCCTCCTGTTTCTTTTCAGTCCCCTGATTATCATTATCCTTATCCTCACTTTTTGCATCGGCATCAGGATCTTGCATATTAAAATCACCCGCAGCGACAATAGAACCATCCTCCGCCTCAATATCAAAAAGAATACCATAACCTTCACCTTCGTAAAAGAAATCCAAGGATCTCGGTATGCCTGCTGGGTTGGCACAATCCAACCTAGCTCTCACCACACCGTGCTCTCTAGTAAAATGCATATCAATCTCTTTAGTCCTCCCAACCAAAGAACCCACTGCAAATAGGGCCAAATAATCACGACACAAAGTATCAGGACAACCAGACATCCGAACCCAAACATCATACAAACCCCATTTGTCAAAATGCTTTGAGGTCCAATCCTCAAAATGTAAAGACATATCCGTATCCTCTACCTCAATGCACTTAATTCTATTCAACCTCAATAAATCAGCCTTGGACGGAAACACCACCCTAAACTCCGTGTCTCCAGCGGGATAAATCTCCCAAACATGGTCTCCAGGAACCAGCCACTCTAGTTCCTTCAAAACTTGAGTAGCTGACAAATTACCTCCCAAAACTTTGATCCTTCCCACCTTTCCGGTTTCATTCTTAAGTCTCAAATTATCTGACTTGTCAACCTTGAAAAACATCAAACATTCCCTCGCCATCCCATACAAAGTAGCTGTCGGCTTGGGCATTTTAGGCAACGGACATGCATCATCTGAATGCAAAGCGGAGTCATAGTAGACACACAAAATCGCAGCACAAGCAGTCCCAATGTGTCCAGTTAATCCACACCTAAAACACAAAATCTTCTCTTGTTTTGTTTTGTTTTGTTTTTAGCCTGCTGTCCCACAGCATTTTCAACCTGCGTAGTAGCCTCTTTAGGCTTGTAAACTTTTGCTGCAACTCCCACAACATTAGTCATTGCTACCTCTGACTTCCCTGCCGCATCTGGTACAGCAATGTTCCTAGTTTGATTAGCCAGCAGACCTCCTTGAAGACTACCTCGACCTCCCCCTTGCTGGGTACCTCGGCCCTGACCATTAGCTCCGAAACTTGCTTGATTATGTCGGAACCTCTGGTTATTAAACTGAGTGTTACTCTGAAAATTTCTGTTTCCTCGTTCATAGTACCCCGCATTGTAACTTCCAAAGTCCCCTCTGAATTCTCCTGACTGCTGACCACGATAATCTGAAATATGTCTTCGGTCCTCCTGACCCGCAGCACTGCCTTCTCCCCTCTCGAAATTCCCCTGTCTGTTACGGAAATTCTGATTCCGATGCCCTTGTGCACCCGACGCAGCACCTCCCTGGCGTCCTTGATTCCAGCCCTGTCCACCGTTGCCCGAAAGAGCACCACGATCTTCCCTAGGGCCAGGAAAACGAGTGTTCTGCCGGCCCTGGAATTGATTGAACCCTCCTCCAAAGCCTGACCCTCTACCCGCCATCGTTGATGAACAAGAAAGCTCCGCCGCCCTCGCAGCTGATAGACTGTACGTGAAGCAGCGATTAGGGTTACGTCTCTGTAAGCCTAACACCTCAGCCTCGATAAACCCTCTGGGCCTTGTGCCCTTGGTAGCAATGCAAAGGACGTTCGGCAATAGGCCCTTGTGGCCCAAAGAACTCCTCGTACGCACCCAGTTGCCCGACTCGGATTTGTTTCGAATCCCCACGGTAGCCGATTTCAAATTTTGAACGGAAACAAAGCAATCACGATCCTGAAACTTCGGTCTTGTACCGTTGACTGTCCTTAATGGTTTCCTGCCCGATCTCACCGCCAGCGATCGCCTGAAACCAGCCGTACTTCTGCCGGCAACTATAGAGGCAGTCACCGTCTTCCCTGCTTCTTCCTTGTTTCTACGCCGTCGCTGAACCAACGTCCACTTCGCGTCATCAAGGACCCCCTCAAGCTGGAATGTGGAAGGCGGCATCACCGGGATCTTGATCGCCACTGGACCTGCACCATAAGACACTGGTTTGCTCACCGGAGAACTTACCCCGTCCGATACCGCATGTAGTTGTTGTGCCGCCCAGCCCCGCATCTTGTTTTTCTTCCGCTTCTCCTTGGAGTTCCGAAGATCACACCCCGATCTCCTCTCCGGCGTCGTGCAACGGTAGAGCCACGACCTAGAACTCGGTTCCGGGGACTGCTCCTCCCCGCTCTCTTCCTCACTCTCCGACGAGGCCTCCCAGAAACGACCAGCGAGCCGCCCGGACGCAGAATCGCTCGGCATCCTGATTCCCAACAGCGAAGACATAACCACTGCAGGAAAAATTAGGCTAAACATAATCAGATACAGTACTCCTTAAGAAATCTACATACAGTGTCACTGCATATTGACTAATGTGATACAAACTAATATATAATAGATTAAGGAATGTGATTTTGACCCTCCGGTATATCCCAGCACTTAATCCTACCATTTGATTTACAATTCAACACGTAGAAAAAGATCATCTACTTGTATCATTGCTCTATTTTGTCAGAACCTAAAATAGCATTCTGGCTGGTACTGTTCAGGCCCTGAGCAACTATACAGATTGGGTAAGATCTCAAGATTGCTCTTTCACCTTTTGGGTTCATTATTTGAGATAATGTTGCACTGTTTTTTCAGTTACATTCTTTTGTTAGGGATGAGATCTCACAGGGATATAATTGTTTTTAGTTGGCCAAGATTCGTAGGCGAGTCTCTATTTAAGGATGTGCATAATTTGTACTTCTGGTCAAGCAGGTTCCCTAGTCCTTTCTTCAGCCAATCCAGGCTTTGGTGGCCGAGAACATGGAAGTGGTCCCCCCACCCTTTTGGTCCTTGGACTCTTTACATAACCAGGTCTTGAAGAACTAGTGCAGTATATTCAAATGATGGCAAAAGCCTTAAAGAACATAAATAAGAATGCTAATATGGAAGATGAGATTATGTTGAAAGTAAAAAGGAAAAATGACATGTGGAGAGGATGTTTAATTTCACCCACGGACTTATCACATGAAGCATCATGAACACACATGCACGAAAAACATGTGGCCAAGGGCCCGTATCATGCCATTCTTTTTACAGCCTCATGTGTATATCTACACGAAGCCACGACCCACTACGACCTAAACCTAAACCTAAACAGACTTGACATCCTAGCATCACTCGGACTCTACACGGCAACTAGCAGTTGGCTAATTCAACTACAACTATGATTCATCAATTGAAAATGTACATATATTCAGACATTGCAAGCAGATACCAAGCTCAGCTACCACCACTTGCATGCAAGCCGATTAGGAAATAAACTACTCAACCTTCTTAGACTTAAAACACTAACTCAATACTAACCAGGCTGCATTAGAGACAAGATTATTTCCAATAGAGGGTGCTATACAGTGCCACTACTCATGCATATCAACCAGCCCAGCAGCTGGTGCAACATGGCTTAGGGGTTAAAAAAATCTTTAGCATCTGGTAATTTAGTGACAGAAACATTCAGTTTTCCCTGCACCCTATTAACTGTATAGAGGTTGTCGGGGGCAAACTCTCTATTTTACAGGAGAGGGCACAATTGCTTCTATTCAGAAGAAGGGAGTAATTCTCCCTCCAATAGTGCATCACACAAATATTTTGGCTTCACCTCACCCCTAAAAATCGTCCTCTTTCAACCCTTGTCATCCAGCCCTTCTTTTGTACAATATATGCAAAAACCTAAGTCGGCACTAAAAATAGGAAAAAAATAATGTACAGAATGGTAAGATTTTGCTCGACTCTGGGAGCTTCCCATCTGCAATCGTGTTCTCTAATGAACACAGTCATCCAATTATATCACATTAGGCCATTAACATATCAAAAAAGCTGGGGATATTGGTTTTATGTGAAGTATAAAGGGTATAGTCAGTGCATATCATGCTAATACAAATAAACTGTATCTTACCCCACAAAGAAGCGCAATGCTGGCTGTTCCTGATCCAAATTCAGTAGTGCACCTTCATTATCTTTCAAAACTGACCCCAATATATCTCTCAGAAGATCAGGCAATTGTGCAAACAACCATAGAACTCCAAGGTACTTAAGAATGCTTCGCAGTGTTAGGAATAGACTTGTTGTATTCCAGGAGGCCAAAGGCCACAATATAAAGGACATGTACAGGTGTGAATATGCAGAAAACCTCCTAATAGTGGGGAGTTACAATTAGACTATAATTAGACTATTATACTTCTAACACCCCCCTCAAACTCATGTTGGGTCAACAACACTGAGTTTGGAGAGAAAGAAAACATGCTGCGCTCTAGTCTGTGCCTTGGTGAAGAAATCCTCTATTTACAACTCTGAAGGCACATAATGGAGGGTAACAACCCGATCCTGCACATTTACACGTGTGTAGAAAGCATCAACACCAATATGCTTGGTCAGCTCATGCTTGACCGGATCACGTGCAATACTGATAGCACCTGTACTGTCAGACAAAAGTGGAGTGGGTGTCGTAACAGAGACCCCAAAATCTGCAAGTAACCACCGTAACCAGGTCACCTCCGCAATCAACGAGGCCATAGCGCGCAGCTCAACCTCAACACTCGAGCGAGAAACTGCTTTCTGTTTCTTCGTCTTCCAAGCAACCAGCGAACCACCAAAAAAACACAGTAAGCAGAAAGAGACGAACGATCCGTGGGATCACTCGCCCACGTAGCGTCCGAGTAGCACTGGAGCTGGAGAGAACTGGAGCTAGGGAAGAAAAGACGACGAGTACTCGTACCATGAAGGTAACGAAGAACACGAAGAACACGAAGAAGATGACCGTAGTGAACCGTGGTAGGAGCTGAGACAAACTGACTCAGAATATGAACAGGATAGGAAATATCCGGACGAGTGACGGCGAGATAGACAAGACTCCCAACGAGATGACGATAGCGCGTCGGATCAGAAAGGGGCTCACCATCAGTAGGACGGAGCTTAACATTAAGCTCCATAGGAGTCTCAACAGTGCGCTCATCCCCAAGAGCAGCACGAGCAAGAAGGTCCTGAATATACCTTTCCTGGGAGATGGAAAAACCATCAGAAGTAGAAGAAATCTCAATCCCAAGGAAGTATCGAAGAGGACCAAGATCAGTCATAAGAAACTGATCACGAAGACGAGCCTTAACAAAGGCGATATACTCAGGGTCATCTCCAGTGATGATCATGTCATCAACATAGAGAAGGAGAAGAGTGCGACCACGAGAAGAAGTGTGGATAAAAAGTGCAGCATCATGTGCGCTAGGAGAGAAGCCGGCGGCGGTCACCACAGAGGCGAAACGCTCAAACCAAGCTCGAGGGGCCTGTTTCAGCCCATAGAGAGAACGCCGAAGACGACAAACCATCCCATCAGGAACATAATACCCAGGAGGAGGCTGCATGTAAACCTCCTCACGTAACTCGCCATTAAGGAATGCATTCTGCACATCAAGCTGAGACACGGACCAACGGCGAACAGAGGCAACAGCAAGAAGAGTGCGCACAGTGGTCATATGAGCCACGGGCGCAAAGGTCTCATCGTAGTCACGGCCGTGCTCCTGCTGGAAACCACGAGCTACAAGACGAGCTTTATATCGCTCAAGAGATCCATCAGAGCGGGTCTTAATTTTATAGACCCACTTACACGTGATAGGACGAACACCGGGAGGAGGAGAAACAAGCTCCCAGGTGCCAGTGCGCTCTAGCGCAGCAATCTCCTCGGCCATGGCAAGCTGCCAGTGCGGATGACGCTCGGCATCCCTATAAGAAGTCGGCTCAGAGGTAATAGAGAGACCATACTGACGTGGGGCTACCTTGCGGGTAGCCCACGATGAGGCTACCTGGGCCGCGCCAAGGATGGAAAGGCCCGCAGAAGGCCCACTCGGGGTATCTCATATCCTAGTCCAACTCGGTTAGGACTGGTAACCTACCGTATCTGTACCAACCACCCGAGACCTGGCTGCCTATAAAGCCAGGAGGGTTGCCCGTCCTAGAGGACACGCTGAGAACCACAAACCCTAGCGAGATTGCAATCTCGCCATTGTAATCGCTACTCGCATCAATAACCAGACAAGTAGGAGTAGGGTGTTATCCTCCGGGAGCCTGAACCTGGGTAAACCTCGCTTGTCAGCCGTCGTGATCACCTTGCACTCTCCTCTCTCCCCATCAATCAACCCGGGGTGCACAACCCTGGGACTTGCCGAGTTAGCACCTCGTCAATTGGCGCCGTCTGTGGGAAGTTCAAACAAGTGCTAGGATCATGGTCACGCCGGCTCCATCCGCAATGAAGATCGGCGCACCCGCCATCAGGGAGTCGATCCAATTCGGCTCCTTCGAGTACGTCATCCACTCGCCAGCTCATCAATCGGTGTACGCCGATCTGGACAAAGGTATACACATCACCTTCGGCTCCATATTCTGTTGCATCGATAGTCGTGGCATACTCAGGTCTACGACTACCGCATTACGTGCGGCGGCGTCGTCAAAATCACCGACCACCGCGTCCGCTGGACCCGCGAAGATCGCATCTGCCGCACCCGCGAAGATCGCAACCGCTGGACCCGCGGAGATCGCATCTGCCGCACCTGCGGAGATCGCAGCTGCAGCACCCGCAGAGATCGCATCTGCCGAACCCGCGAAGATCGCATCTGTCGCACCCGCAGAGGTCGCGCCAGTTGCACCCGCGAAGAGGACATCTACAACGACAATCTCGGCAACGACCGCGCGAATCGAGTCCGCTACGCCAACCTCGGTCATGCGGTCGATCAAGTCAAGATCCACCCCCACCGCCGCACCCGCGCGGCCAACCAGGGGCCCGCGTCCGACAACCATGTCACGCGCGCCCCCGTCTTCATGGAGATACCAGGTCTACCCCAAGCCACTCGCACTCGCCCCGTCGAGTGCGGGCACATGGACAATCGCGAAGAGACGCGATAGCGGGTGCGCCGCGCGCCACGTTGCGGCAATTTTCGACCCCGAGCAAGAAGCGGGTGACATAAGTAGCAGCGGCAGCACCAACTCTCCAATCCATGCCTACCCCAAGCAAGTCTTCATGGCCGGCACAGCGCCGCAGGACGACGAAGACGAACCCGCATACCCACTGGAGGTGGACATGCCGGACCAGACGAAACTTGTCATCACGCGTGATATGGCGATCCAAGCCATGAAGCATGTGGACGAGGGCACGTTCCCGCCACCCAACGCACCTCGAGACGATCACCTGGCGGTCCAGTACTTGCTACGCAAGGAAGGCGAACGAATTCGCGCCGAAAAAGCCGAACTTCTCAGGCGCAAAAGGGACGCGGATGCGTCGAGTGCCAGGCGAGCTGCTCTCTCCTTCACATCCTCCACAGAGGTGAATCAGGGAGCACGGCGAACCAGAGCCCGTATCCCCCACATGGCAGAAGCTGATCGAACAAGGCTCACCCGCAACCTCGACTCGTCCTTCGTCACCGAAGACGAGAATGGGATACCCGTCCCGAAGACGGCGAACGCCGCCCTGATATCAGTCGAGACATACCTCCGGCTCACGCAGCCACCGGAGGGAGACGCGCGCTCCCTTCTCCACAAACAAAAAATAGCCTCCATAAGGGCAATCGAAGAGGCTTTGGCGGCCAAGGGGCCAAGCAACAGAGCGACTGAGCCAACGATGTCGGGCGCCCCTGCGGCGCAGCGACAAACAATCAAGGACCTCCGTGACGTCATGACGCAGAAGACGGTGGACCGCAATCGCAAGGAACGTTCGGCTAGCGTGGCACACGCAAACGACCACGCCGACCGCGATTTCGAGCCGTGTGGCGCAGCATGTTTCTCCTTCAACATCCGCGACACCCGCATGCCTAAAGGCTTCAAGTTGACGGCGGGCACACCAAAGTACGACGGAAAGCAAGACCCGAAGTTATGGCTCGAGGACTACCTTATTGCTTGCACCTGCCAAGGCGGAACATCGACCACGGCAATGCAGTACATCCAGCTCATGCTGACAGACTCTGCACGCGGGTGGCTCACAAGCCAACCCAAAGACTCTTTCCGAACATGGGAGGAATTCCAAGATAACTTCATCAAGAGTTTCTCAGGAACATTCGCCAGGCCAACGACCTACATCGAGTTGCAGGCCTGCAAGCAAGGGAAGGACGAGTCGCTCCGATCTTACATCCAGAGGTGGACGCTCCTCCGCAATACCATGAAACCCGTATCAGAGGACAGGGTGATGGACGCCTTCATGCATGGCGTTGCTCGCCGCGACCTCTGGGAAGAGTTTGGTAGGCTCCAGCCGAAGACCACAATAGAGTTAATGAAGACAGCCAACCAATGGGCTGAGGGAGAGGACTACGTCCGCGAAACTTCTCCCAAAAAGGAAGGCGAAACAAGCAACTGGCGCGAGTCACGTCAGAAGAGGAAGGCACGTTACACGCACGACTCAATCGAGTTAGTAGCGGCGGGTTATGAAACCCCCCGCGAGGTCAAGCGCGAGGGCAGCAGACAGCACGAGCAAAGTCGACAGCCCAGCTCGAGTCAGTACAACCGTGGCAGCAGCAGCATCGAACACAGCGATGGAAGTCAGAAGCGCGAGTGGAAGCGCCCGTTAACCCCGGCAGAGGAACTGATGCAACCATGTAAGCATCACTCGTTCCGCAACCCGGCCACAGGAAAATGGGGTTCAAACCACCTGTTAAAGGATTGTCGCAAAGCAAGAAAAATCTACCACGCCATGCAGCAAATCATCGCCCCAGTACAGGCCATACAAGCGGCACCGCAGCTAGCCATCCAGGCAGCACCCGCAAACAACAATCAAGTGCAGGCGGCAGGAGCGTTCCCCCAGCCGCAGCAGCAGCAACAAGGTCCGTCGGCAGCAGCCGACGCGTACCCAGCCGCACGGGGACAGTTGAACATGATCCAGAAGGGACCCCCGTCGAACAGGAGGCAGAAAATCATCACACGCCAAGTACTTCAAGCCATCAACAGCCCGCGCGCGGTACCAGACTACCTGCGCGGGTCGGAGACACCAATCACATTTTCCAGGCAGATCACCCAGCGGAGGTAGTCCGACCAGGGCACGCCGCACTCGTGATTGAGGCTTTGATCGGCGACTACAGCCTGAAAAAGGTGTTCCTGGACGGGGGCAGCGGCATCAACATCATATTCGCCGACACCCTCAGGCGAATGAACAGGTCGACAGAGAAATTGCCGGAATCGGAGACCACCTTCCACGGCATAGTACCAGGGCAAGCAATCACGCCCATGGGAACAATCACACTCGACGTCATCCTCGGTACACCTGAACACTTCAGAAAGGAGTCGATAGACTTTGAGGTCGTCGACTGGAAGTCACAATACCATTCCATCCTAGGACGCCCAAGCTTTGCCAGGTTCATGGCGGTACCCCACTACGCCTACCTGATGATAAAGCTACCCGGGCCAAAAGGAGTAATCACCGTCCGCGGCGACTTTGGGCTCTCCAACAGCTGCGACCGCGAGTTTGCCAAGATCTCCGAGTCCTTCGGCGTCGAAGAGCGGTTCAAAGCCATATCAGCCGACAACGACAAGACCGTCTTCCCGGCTCGCAAGAAGCCTGCCAAAGACGCATCATTCAACACGAATGACGACACCGTCACCCACCAAGTCCATCCGACTGACAGCGGAAAGACAGTCAAGGTCTCATCAAGCCTGACACCCGCATAGGAAAGCGCGCTCGTCGAGTTCCTACGTGAGAACTGGAAAATCTTCGCATGGCAACCTTCTGACATGCCGGGGATACCCAGGGAACTCGCCGAGCACTCTCTGAAAGTACACAAGGACGCAAGGCCTGTCAAGCAATCCATGCGACGCTTTTCGGGGCCCAAACGAGACGCTATCACCATGGAAGTCGACAGATTGTTGCACGCCAAGTTCATCCGAGAGATCAAGGACTCGGACTGGGTCGCTAACCCGGTTCTAGTTGAGAAAAAGAAGACGAAGAAACTACGCATGTGCGTGGACTTCACCGCGGTCAATAAATGCTGCCCCAAAGACCACTTCCCGCTCCCGCGGATAGACCAGATCATCGACTCAACTGCAGGTTGCGAACGCCTATCTTTTCTGGATGCCTACTCAGGTTACCAACAGATCAGGCTGAAGGTCGAGGACGAAGAGAAGACAGCTTTCATCACACCCGACGGCGTTTTCTGCTACCAGACGATGTCGTTCGGGTTAAAGAACGCAGGTGCCACGTACCAGCGGACAATGCAAGCATGCCTCAAGGGGCTAATCGGGCAGATCGTCCAAGTCTACGTGGACGATATTGTCGTCACTACCCGAAAGGAGGATACCCTAGTCGACGATCTACGCAAGGTCTTCGCCGCACTGGACGTATACCAGATCAAACTCAATCCAGAGAAGTGCGTGTTCGGCGTGCCAGCCGGAGAGCTACTAGGGTACCTTGTATCCGCAAGAGGAATCGAAGCAAATCCCGAGAAGGTGCAGAACATACTCACAATGCCAGCACCAACGAAGCTCAGGGAGGTGCAACGATTAGCCGGCCGAGTCGCAGCTCTTAGCCGGTTCGTTAGTAAGTTGGGAGAAAAGGCCTTACCCTTCTACCAACTGATGAAGAAGTCAGACAAGTTCGAGTGGACGCAAGAGGCGCAGGACGCATTCGATCATCTCAAGAAGACACTGACAACCTCTCCGGTCCTCGTGGCACCACTGGAAAACGAGCCGCTCTACCTATACGTCTCAGCAACAAACAGGGCGGTGAGCACGGTGCTCGTAGTCGAACGCGAAGAGGAAGGGCACAGCCACCCGGTGCAGAGGCCCGTCTACTACCTTAGCGAGGTGCTCACCTTGTCCAAGCAGAATTACCCGCATTACCAGAAGCTGGCATACGGAGTCTTCATGACCTCTAGAAAGGTCGTACACTACTTCTCCGAGCACCCGATCACGGTGGTAAGCTCCTCGGGACTAGTAGACATCCTCACAAATCAGCGCGCGACAGGACGAGTCGCCAAGTGGGTTGTCGAACTAGGACCATGGGGGCTGAAGTATGCTCACCCGAAGTCCATCAAGGCCCAAGTCCTCCCAGAATTCACCACTGAGTGGATAGAAGCCCAGCTACCGAACATCCCCGACTTGTCCAACGCATGGACAATGTACTTTGATGGCTCCAAGAAATTCAAGTCAGCCGGGGCAGGAGTCGTGCTCATTTCCCCCAAAGGCGACAAGCTCAAGTATGTCTTGCAGATGGACTTCCCGAAGCCGTCCAACAACGAAGCCGAATACGAGGCCCTGATCCACGGCATGCGGATGGCCAAGAACTGCGGCGCCACGCACCTCATGATCTACGGCGACTCCTACCTGGTGGTACAACAAACCATGAAGTCCTGCGACGCCATCGCTGACAACATGATCGCCTACAGAGACCTCTACAATCAGATGGAAGGAAACTTCGACGGCTGCGAGCTACGCCACGTCGGCCGTGAAAGCAACGAGGAAGCCGACGCCCTAGCTAACATGGGCTCGGACAGGGTGCCAGTCCCACCCGGCGTCTTCCTCGAGTGCATCACACAAAGATCCATCAAGACTCAGAGTACAGCAAGCACTGCAACCACAAAAGGCGATGTCAACCCGCCAAGCCAGGACAAGGTCCCCATGGAAGTCATGCTAGTCGAAGCCACATGGACAGGACCATACCTGGCATACATACTGCATCAGAAGCTGCCAGCTGACCCAGTCGAAGCAAAGCGCATCATCAGACGCTCCAAAAGTTTCACCGTCATCAACGGGGAACTCTACAAAAGAAGCATATCAGGAATCCTGCAAAGGTGCATACATCCAGTCGACGGCCAAGCCATCCTACTCGACATTCACGCGGGTACATGCGGACATCACGCAAGCAGCCGGGCACTGGTGGCCAAGGCGCTACGAGCCGGATTCTATTGGCTCACAGCCATGCAGGACGCCGAGGAGCTGGTGAAGAAGTGCACAGGGTGCCAGGAATTTGCTAACAAGACGCACGCCCCAGCATCGGAGCTCAAAACAATACCACTAGCCTGGCCCTTTGCCCAATGGGGCCTGGACATGGTGGGCCCGTTGAAGAAATCCTCACCCGGAGGTCATACCCACCTCCTGGTCGCGGTCGATAAATTCACAAAGTGGATCGAAGCCGTGCCCATCACAAGTTCGACTGCGTCCACATCGGTTAACTTCATCAGGTCAATCATCTTCAGGTTTGGAGTACCTAACGGGATCATCACCGACAACGGCTCGAACTTTACAGCCGAGGAATTCAAAGACTTCTGCTCAGAGCAGGGGATCAAGCTCAACTACGCGTCGGTCTCGCACCCGCAGTCCAACGGACAAGTAGAGAAGGCCAATGGCTTAGTCTGCAACGGCATCAAGAAGCGACTGCGCGTACCCCTAAAACGCGCAGCGGGCGCATGGGTGGAAGAACTGCCATCAGTCCTCTGGAGTCTGCGAACAACGCCGAATAGATCTACCCAGTACACGCCATTCTTCATGGTGTACGGTGCAGAAGCGGTCCTCCCCTGCGACATCAAGTTTGACGCACCAAGAGTAGTCGCCTACGACGAGTCAGAAGCAGAGGAAGCACTCGAAGACAGCAGAGACGCCCTGGACGAAGCACGCGACATCGCCCTAGCACGATCAGCCGTGTATCAGCAGGACCTGCGTAATTATCATACTCGGAGGCTGCGACCAAGAGCGTTCGTGGCAGGCGACCTGGTTCTTCGACTCAAGCAAAAGAAGGTGCACAAGCTCGCTTCCCCATGGGAGGGCCCGTACATCATAACAGAAGCAATAGGCAATGGAGCATACCGCCTAAAGGACTCGAAGACAGGAGCGGACTGCAGCAACCCGTGGAACATAGCACAACTCCGCCGGTTCTACGCCTAGTTCAAAGCAAGCATTGTACAAGAAAGTCAACGCGGCAGGTTTCAGACGCACTCTTTTCCTTACCAGGGTACCTGAGGGGAATGGAGGGTTTTTAATGAGGCGGCCTGTTCGCATGAATCAATAAAGTGATTTGAAGAAAATCTGTCTCCTCTTTCCCGTCACTCAAGAAGCTCAAAAATCCTAGGCCGCCACTCGATCCACTCGGGGGCTGGCCACACAGGTTGAAATAATAGCTTAGGCCGCTACCCGAACCACTCGGGGGCTGCGCCATACAAGCACGCCAGAAATCCTAGGTCGCCACCCGAACTACTCGGGGGCTGCGCCATACAGGTTGAAATAAAAGCTTAGGCCGCCACCCAACTTGCTCGGGGGCTGCGCCACACAAGCACAGAATCAAAAATCCTAGGCCGCCACTCGACCGACTCGGGGGCTGCGCCATACAGGTCAAGTTCCAAATCCTAAGGCGCCACCCGCAACCCACGGGGCTGCGCCACACAGGTCACACTTGCAATCCTAGGCTACCACTCGACTTACTCGGGGGCTACGCCAAAACAGGACTCAGAAAAATCCTCGGCCGCCACTCGAACCTACTCGGGGGCTGCGCTGCACAGGTCAAGTTCCAAATCCTAGGTCACCACCCGACATACTCGGGGGCTGCGCCAAGCAGGTAACACTTGCAATCCTAGGCCGTCATTCGACCTACTCGGGGACTGCGCCAGACAGGAATTATTCAAAACCCTAGGCCACCTCTTGAACGACTCGGGGGCTGCGCCGTACAGGTCAAGTTACAAATCCTAAGTCGCCACCTAATAAAATCAGAGGCCGCGGCATACAGGTAACACTTGAAAAACCTAGGCCGCTGCTTAGCACACTCGGCAGATGCGCCACACAGGTCGCAAATCGAATCAGGCACCCTCACTTTCGAATAAACAGATCAATTCTCATTACTCGAAAAAGTACTGTAATCTGTTACATTATATTCACACAAGCATACTTGCCCTCTATGGCTAACCCCGTGCATCAGACGACAGCTACTCTAAACTGCAGGTTCAGCCTTTGGCGCATCGAGAGGACCTACAAGCCGCTCGCTCAGGTCCTGGACTTGCCGGATAATCCGGCGCGCAGCCGGCAAGGTCTCGTCGAAGTCGTCGTCACCTGGCAGGCCTTCAAGCACCCGCTCAAGCGGAAGATGTGGCCGGTGCATCCGAACGTATGCCAGCGCCGCGTTTGCACCAGCCACAAGCTGAGCGTCGACAACTTCCTTCAGCCCTTCGCCATCGCGGAACCTCTCCAGCAAGGCAGGCAACCCGTTCGGCTGCGCATTATGTGGGAAGTACACGCGGTTGACGTGCCAAAGTGTCTTCCGGCAGCTCTCCAGAAGAAAGGCAGCGCGCCACGTACGATCAAGCATGGTGGCAAGGACGCGCCCCCTCGACTTGTTCACCCAGAACTGGCGAGCTTCATAGGAGTCGCCGGACGCCTCTCGAGTGACTCGCTCTTCAACGCGAGTCCGCTCGGCCTCCCAATCGGGATT
This sequence comes from Poa annua, assembly GCA_026929855.1. NCBI lineage: Eukaryota > Viridiplantae > Streptophyta > Magnoliopsida > Poales > Poaceae > Poa > Poa annua. The sequence goes on from CM049426.1 coordinate 103,887,494, forward strand.
AACATCTGCGCACACGAACTGCAATTCAGAACGAGAAGGACAAACAAGGGTGAAGGCAGCCGCCAACATGATACATACTCTGCAACTGCCGACTGATCAGGTCCATCTCTCCAAGTAAAAAATCTTCACGACGTGAGAACTCCGCCGTGGGATGCGATTGGGAGCGCTGCAACAGCCGCTCCGTATTCTTCAGGGTCGCCTCAAGGTCCACCACCTTGTTCTTCAAATAGGTGATTACCCGCTGATCATTTCCGCTGCGCGGAGGAGCCGGCGCCGCCCGACGACGGCGAGCACCCGAAGAGGAAGCCACGCCACTCGGCTCGGCCAAGGGAGAAGGTGGAGCATCATCGCGCATGGCACTCTGTCAGGAATACGCAGAGTCAATACAGAAATGCGACTGCCAAACACAGCTCAACTCAGAAGGCAGAAAAGTCAGCAAAATCAATACCGAAGAGCAAAAGACCCGACAGGGCAATATTCATTACAAACATGAAGTTCAAAATACAGGTCACAGCGACTGCCGCATCCCTACAACTATGCCTACTCTAGGGCCGCGGACTGCGACCGGGAACGGCCCTTCCGAGCAGCCGCCTCAGTCGCCTTAGCAAGGGCCCTCTCGAAGAGTGCCACAAGCTGCGCAGCCAGCTGCGAGGCGCGCTCCTTCACGCCACTCAGCGACGCGGTCCGGCCATCGGGTTTGCGAGGAAAACCGCTGACGACCTTCTCGAAGTCACCTGGAACTTGGTGGCCTAAAAGGAGCTGGAAGGTGAGCTCGGAGCCGCGTACCGTCTGCGACCGCGTGAAGTCGGTGATGGTGGTCGCGTCCCCAAACGGTGCAGCCAGAGCGTCCACAGTCGCTGGCGGCTGGTTGCCCGGGAAAATGCTCTGATGCACCACTGCCAGAGCTCCGGTCGACTTCTCCAACGCGGCGGAAGACTTCTTCAGGGCATCCGAGGCGTAGGCGCAAACCCGGTCGAAGAAGCCAACCGCGGTCGCCAAGTCGACCGTGTCACTCGACGCGTCTTCTGGAGGAGCTCCACCGCAAGTCTCTGCGCCGAAACTCAAAGTCAGGACAAGAAAAAGAACGAAGACTCAGTAAGCGTCAAGCCGACACTCACCCCCAAGAACAACGGCGAGTGAAAGGAGGCGACCGATTTGAGTTTTCTCCTGGGCGACCCGCGCCAGCTCCCGCTCTCGAGACTCACGAAGAGCTTTCTCAAGCTCATCCACCCGGCCAGTAGCCTGGTCCAGCGAGGAACGCAGTTGGTCCCTCTCCTTCTCCAGGCGAACGTAAGCCGCGGCTGCGTCGAGCTGCTGCCGATAGTATGGCTGAAAATAAAAAAGAGCAACGTGTCAATAAAGTTGCGGGCGACTATACTAGTCACCCACACCTTCGGGGGCTACTCCCATCGGGAGCGCTGATCGCGCACCCGATGAGAAATCAGAAATACAAGGAAAACACGAGAAGACTTACATGGTCCAGGAGCTCAAGGTCCTCGGCAGCCGATGGAGGAGCCCGGCTAGACGAGGCCAGGCCGGCGGCCTCAACATGCACCTTCTCCACCACCGCAGGCGTCTCCAGCCCAGTCGAAGGGCCAGAAGTAAGCTCCGTGTCCCGAAGGGGGGAGCTGACGTTGTCAGAGCGGTGGCTGCAGCAAAATCAAGAACACAAGTCAACTAAACGGTGAACCTGCAAAGTACTACTCGAAGAACATGTTGCAAAGAAACTAACCTGGGGGTGCTGGCGTCGTCGAAGCTCGACAGAGAAGGCGAGGGCATCCGCGCGAATGACAGAGGAGCTGCAGAGCTGACTGGAGGAACGTTGAGAGGTTCCTCCCAGCCACCCGAAGATTGCGCACCCGGGGACGTCGCCACGGTCTCCTCCTCAGCAACATCCACACCCCTGGCAGGCGACGACGCGGTGGCAGACTCGCCGCGACTCGGAAGCTTCCGCTTCTTCTTCGCGGGTTCCGCCACTTCGTCTTCCTCCTCCACCTCATCGCGGGGAGAATGTGCGGAAGGGATTTCTTCGTCCTCGCCCTCCTCCTCGACGAACTTCGATTCATCGTCGGGTCCGTTCTCAGGGAGAGGAGGATAGCTGATGAACTGAGCCCGACCCTAAAGCAAAGTAGACGCAAGTCGAATCAAAATGCAAAGTAGACTCAAGTCGAAGAAGTACAAAAAAGAGAGCAAGGTCAGACTCACCTCAGGAACGGGTTTCGCGGCCCCGTAAGGAGAAATCGGGCACTTGACGTTGCATGCGTCCGCGGCTCGGAGGTTGGTGATGGACCTGACGTTGGCCTCCACCTCCTCGTCATCCATCGGCTTGGCGCTAACGCCTTCGGCGGCCCACATCGGGTGAGGCCGGGCGCTGAGTGGCTACACCCGAAGACGGAAGAAGGTGGCCATCAGAAAGACGCCACCCGCATCACGTCCAAGGGACTGAGTCAGCTCGTGCAGCAGGGACAGCAGGGGCCGCACAGCCTCCTTCTCCACGGCAGACAGCGGGTGCGCCCAGGCGCCGGTCTTCCGCAGTCCGCGCTGGCCGTCGAACGCGTCCAGTCCGTCGTCGTTCGACTGGACGTAGAACCATCTCCGGCGCCACCCTTGGACGGAGTCGGACTTCTTCATCTGGAAGTACGCGATATCACCGCGCACCTGGATTCCGAAGCCGCCCACTGGGAAGGTCAGCCCACTCTTCCCCACGTTCTTGCGAACGAGGAAGAGCGACTTCCACAGTGCCCAGTGGGGCGCGACGCCCAGGAAGCACTCGCATAGCACGATAAAGCCCGCGATGCTCAAGACGCCATTGGGGGTCAGATCATGGATCTGCACCCCATAGGCATACAGGAGTCCGCGCACGAAATCGTGCATGGGGAACCCGAAGCCACGCGGAATGAAGTCCGCGAAGGAAACGCGCTCCCCATCGCGGGGAGTGGGAAACACTTCTTTGCCAGGGACTCGTACCTGGACTTCGTCCGCGGGTGGCAGCAGGCCTTGCGCGCGGAGCAGCTCCACGTCGGGCCTCTTCATTGACGACCTCTGCCAGTCGCCCTCGGGCTTCTTCATCACCCCGGCGTCATCGGCGGCGGCGGAGGAAGAGCCAGCAGCGCCCTTCGGCTTGCCCATTGCCTAAGTCGCAGGGTGCGTGGACAGATTGCTTTGAGCTTGGGGCGGCGGCGGCAATGGCAGAGCGCAAGAGGAGAGGGAAGGCAAGAATCGTTTGGAGAAGATGACATACCAAAGGCCGAGGCGCAGTACTTATTCCTCGCGGATCGGCATCTCAACCATCCATCAGGCAAGGGCCCCGAGCGAGAGCATCCAGCCGTCCACGTGTCGCACGGAGAAACCAATCGTCGCCGCCAACTTCCTCCACTACGCACGAGAACCGAGGCGTCGTCATCGTGCCGCGCAAATTTCGCGCCCACTTCGGAGACGTGACAACTGTGGACGTGGTCAGCTCTGACAGCGGGGCCCACCACGTCACGTCCCATCGGGCGCAGAGGCGTGCAGCACAACCGTCATCAATGACGTCACCAAGCCAACGGCTCCGAAATTAACCGAAGAAACTCGAAAGATTCATTCGAGTGGTAAGCTTCACAGCTGAAATCAACAAGGTAAGATCAGACAGTGATCCGAGCACCCGAAGTAACCTTTCGGGTGGCAACACAGTAAGCTCAAGCAGCCGAATCCATCCAACAAGTAAGCCAAAGTAGGCTGAATAGAAGCAAGCTTCGCAAAAAGAAGTCAAAGTAATTCGACTGCACAGATTACTCCCATCGGGAGAGGCTGGTTCGACTGAAGAAATTCGGGTTTAGACTCAAGATCAAGCATTCCAATGGCGCGTCCAGGAAGAAGGAGTCCTTTGTCCGACTCCGAGATTCGATCAAGCACTCGGGGGCTACTGACGTGGGGCTACCTTGCGGGTAGCCCACGATGAGGCTACCTGGGCCGCGCCAAGGATGGAAAGGCCCGCAGAAGGCCCACTCGGGGTATCTCATATCCTAGTCCAACTCGGTTAGGACTGGTAACCTACCGTATCTGTACCAACCACCCGAGACCTGGCTGCCTATAAAGCCAGGAGGGTTGCCCGTCCTAGAGGACACGCTGAGAACCACAAACCCTAGCGAGATTGCAATCTCGCCATTGTAATCGCTACTCGCATCAATAACCAGACAAGCAGGAGTAGGGTGTTATCCTCCGGGAGCCTGAACCTGGGTAAACCTCGCTTGTCAGCCGTCGTGATCACCTTGCACTCTCCTCTCTCCCCATCAATCAACCCGGGGTGCACAACCCTGGGACTTGCCGAGTTAGCACCTCGTCAATTGGCGCCGTCTGTGGGAAGTTCAAACAAGTGCTAGGATCATGGTCACGCCGGCTCCATCCGCAATGAAGATCGGCGCACCCGCCATCAGGGAGTCGATCCAATTCGGCTCCTTCGAGTACGTCATCCACTCGCCAGCTCATCAATCGGTGTACGCCGATCTGGACAAAGGTATACACATCACCTTCGGCTCCATATTCCGTTGCATCGATAGTCGTGGCATACTCAGGTCTACGACTACCGCATTACGTGCGGCGGCATCGTCAAAATCACCGACCACCGCGTCCGCTGGACCCGCGAAGATCGCATCTGCCGCACCCGCGGAGATCGCAACCGCTGGACCCGCGGAGATCGCATCTGCCGCACCTGCGGAGATCGCAGCTGCAGCACCCGCAGAGATCGCATCTGCCGAACCCGCGAAGATCGCATCTGTCGCACCCGCAGAGGTCGCGCCAGTTGCACCCGCGAAGAGGACATCTACAACGACAATCTCGGCAACGACCGCGCGAATCGAGTCCGCTACGCCAACCTCGGTCATGCGATCGATCAAGTCAAGATCCACCCCCACCGCCGCACCCGCGCGGCCAACCAGGGGCCCGCGTCCGACAACCATGTCACGCGCGCCCCCGTCTTCATGGAGATACCAGGTCTACCCCAAGCCACTCGCACTCGCCCCGTCGAGTGCGGGCACATGGACAATCGCGAAGAGACGCGACAGCGGGTGCGCCGCGCGCCACGTTGCGGCAATTTTCGACCCCGAGCAAGAAGCGGGTGACATAAGTAGCAGCGGCAGCACCAACTCTCCAATCCATGCCTACCCCAAGCAGGTCTTCATGGCCGGCACAGCGCCGCATGACGACGAAGACGAACCCGCATACCCACTGGAGGTGGACATGCCGGACCAGACGAAACTTGTCATCACGCGTGATATGGCAATCCAAGCCATGAAGCATGTGGACGAGGGCACGTTCCCGCCACCCAACGCACCTCGAGACGATCACCTGGCGGTCCAGTACTTGCTACGCAAGGAAGGCGAACGAATTCGCGCCGAAAAAGCCGAACTTCTCAGGCGCAAAAGGGACGCGGATGCGTCGAGTGCCAGGCGAGCTGCTCTCTCCTTCACATCCTCCACAGAGGTGAATCAGGGAGCACGGCGAACCAGAGCCCGTATCCCCCACATGGCAGAAGCTGATCGAACAAGGCTCACCCGCAACCTCGACTCGTCCTTCGTCACCGAAGACGAGAATGGGATACCCGTCCCGAAGACGGCGAACGCCGCCCTGATATCAGTCGAGACATACCTGACTGTGTAGAAGATGGTGGGCGCGCAGTGTCAGAAGAGGTAGGCACAGAACCAGCAGTGCCCGACGAGGAAGATCCTGTAGCAGCGAGCAGACCATGAAGGCCACGAATAATATCCTGCTCAGAGAGTGTAACTGCAGAAGATCCTGACGAAACAACCTGCTGACGAGCAACTGCAGAAGATCCTGACGAACCAGACTGCTGACGAGTAAGGTACTGCAGACGTAAACTGGGATCCCTCTTCCAGCAGCCAGAGAAATCGTGGCCAGTCCGGCCACAGTAGGAGCAGGGAGGACGAGTGGGGCGGGACTGACCACGAGACTGCTGAGTCTGACCCTGACCCTGGACCGGAGGACTGGAGAGGAGCGGCGGTGCTGAAGACCGCAACGAAGGTGCCGGCGCAGGGGGGCCACGAGTGGCAAGAACAGAGGAAACCTCAAGAAGTCCAGCACTGCAAAGGCGAGTCTCCTCAGCGTGAAGCTCAGACAGGACCTCAGAGAGCGGTACACGACCGCGAGCAAGCAGCTGGGCACGACGGGGCTCAAACTCCTTGCGGAGCCGAGATAGGAACTCATAGACGCGCTGAAACTCCAGATCCGCGCGCACAGTCAGACAGCAGGGACATATGCCACACACAGCTGTACGAAGGGAATCAAGCTGACGCCAAATAGCAGCACTCTGAGTATAAAATTCGTCAATGGTGGAATCACCCTGCTGAAGAGCATGCTCCTGGCGAACCACAGATAGGTAAAGAGCATCCTCAGACGGTTGATAACGCTGGCGAAGAAAAGCCCACTGAGCATCAACAGTGGAAAGACTCATGAACTCGGCAGCATACTGAGGCAGAACGCTGGAAGTGAGAACAGCTGCAGCACGGGCATCCTCATCCATCCACTGAGTGAAGTCAGTCAGATCCAGCCGGTAGGTCGAAAGAGCGTCCGAATACTCCTGTACCTGCCGGTCATAAGCCGCCATAGCAGAATCATCAGCACTCCTGGCTGCATCCTTGACCGTCTGAGTAGCGTCAGACGCAAAGGAGACGGGCGTCGGTGGAATAGGCGTCGTGGGAGCAGTGGGGCGCGGCGGACAGGGGACCTCGCCAGACAGCACACCCCAAAGACGAAGACCGCGCATGTGGACGCGCATAAAGGCAGCGAAATCAGGATAATTCGCGCCATCAAAAATCACCGGGCAGCGAGGGATTGCAACGTAGCCGAGGATGACATAACTCTCTTTCTGTGACGGGCGGGGCGGGCCGGGGCGGGTCCGGAGCTGGCGACGGCGGGGCGGCCGGGGCGCGGCGGTGGCGGCCGGAGTGCGGCGGCGACCGGGGCGCAGCGGCGGCGACGTCGGAGAAGCTGGCGACGGCGGGGCGGCCGGGGCGCGGCGGAGGCGGCCGGACGCTGGCGACGGCGGGGCGTGGCGGTGGCGGCCGGAGGGCGGCGGCGACCGGGGCGCAGCGGCGGCGACGTCGGAGAAAAAAGATTACGATGGCTGCAAGATCTAAAACCGCTCTGATACCATGTTAGGAATAGACTTGTTGTATTCCAGGAGGCCAAAGGCCACAATATAAAGGACATGTACAGGTGTGAATATGCAGAAAACCCCCTAATAGTGGGGAATTACAATTAGACTATAATTAGACTATTATACTTCTAAGCAGCACCTTCTTAAGAGCAGCATGAGGGACCCAGCCACCGCCATAGCCACCATCATCCCCAAGCCCAATAAAAGCAGTGTTCAGTTCTCCTTTCATATGCACAGGAAGGTTAGTGCCTGGAGAAAGGTGTGCAGAAGCTCCAGCAGTCCCTGAAGGAAATCCTGAAGAAGACGGCATGGTATTGCCTGCTCTACTTACACTAGGTGCTGTCTGACTGCCAACACCTGGAGTTAGCTTAACTCCCTCAGGAGCATCGCCACTCAAGCGGTTCGGAGAAGTAACTATTTGATGACTTTCATATGAAGTATTGACACTAGCATTCAAATGTGGACCAGCATCTCTAGCATTCAGAAAGCTCGGCTCCAGAGTATTTAGACCCTGGGCAACATGCTCCATAATGAATGGTCGAAATTGTGGGCAAGGTAAAGATCCACCAACGAGGTGTTGCTGGCTGCAGCCAGACCTGATCCCAGCAAAGCAGCGCATGTCAACAGCGAACTTGTTGCGATATAAAATGCGCATCCAGTATGGCCCACGGTCTATGTTGCAGGGATACGGCCGGAAGGTGCCGTATCAGTGCAAAACGCTGCACCAGAACGGGGATATGCAGGGATACGCTCGGGATATACATATCACACCATATCTCCTTTTTCCGAGAATTAAAATAAATAGAAAATTAAAAAACGTCTGGGATACACAGGGGATACAGTACAGGTACGTACAGGCCATTGTTTCGATCGATCTATAGCCCATCAGAAAACCTACTGAAGCTTGATGCCTAGGCCTTCAGCTTCCCCCATTTATTTCTATTCCAAGTTAGTTTCATTTGATCTGTAATGCACTACCGAACTATGTCGTGTGCTGTTTAGGTGAACTTCTAGACTATTTTTTATGCATTTATACATATACTCGCCGTATCCTCGTAAGTCCATTTTCAGAAAATGCCGTTTTCCCGTATTGCCGTATCCGTATCCCTGTACCCGTATCCCTGTACCATGTATGTAGCGGAGGACAACAGAAACATCGAAAGGCATCAAAGGACTAGGAATTAATCCAGGCCCAGTCCGGCCTGCAGCAGAGAGCATAGAGGAAGTCTGAGCACCATCACTGTTTATATGCACAGTAGTTGATGGTGAAACATTTGCCAAAAGAACGCCGTTTTGCTTTTGTGCAGCACTGCAAACAGCAGGCGTCTTTGCAGGACGCATTGCACCACCAAGGGATAGTAAAGGACCTGTTGTCAACCTGATGCAATCCAAGAATGGTGCTACTTCATTGCAATTCACAAAATCCTCCAAAAACTGCATTATGGGAACATGATTAAGTGAAAGATTGGAGATAATTGCAAATAACCACCACAATTGTGCCTAGGGTTTTAAAAAACCACCATGTCTTCATTTTTTTTTAGCAAAAAACACTCTTTTTGGGTCTGACGGTCGCAACGAACACTGATTGGTCGGTTGTCATGCCTACGCGTCAAGGAGAAGTGGTATTAAATTTACAGGGTCTTTTATGTAAAGTTTCAGCTTTGTCAGCCATCTCTCCCGTGACCCATCCAAGCGCCGCCGGCTCACCCACGGTCGCGGCCCGCGCTGCTCCGGCCGCTGGAAGCTCTCCAGGAGAGGCGCGTACCATGCTAAGGGAAAAGGGAGTTTGGGCAGAGCTCGCCGTCACGCTACACGACCCTCTCTCTGCTAGAGCTCGTCGCCGACGGGCGGCTGTGGTGACGCGAGCGCGTCGCGGCCAAGAGGACGGGCAGGTGCTGGCGGCTCGGCCGAGCTCGCCGCCGGAATTGCACGCGCGGGGAGACCAGGATCAGTGCGGGCGGGTCTGTGGTAGCTCGTCGCAGCCAGGGGGACGGGCGGGTGCGGGCGGGCGGCTCGGCCGAGCTCGCCCCCGGAAGCTGAGCTCGCCGCCGGAAGCTAGCGCTCACCGCTCCTCACCCACGCCACTGTCGGTACGGCCGCTCGCCGCTCCTCACCCACGCCTTCCCGCCCCGATGGGAGATGGTGGCCCAAGACCGAGCTCGCCGCCGGAAGCTGCGCCGCCACCGCTGGCAGGAGGTGGACTTGGGCGCGCTGGGGCTGGAGGTGCAGGGGCTCGGCAACGAGCACGACCGCCGCCGACGACAGGGTGGTCTCCGGCGACGGATGCTTCTCCGCCGCTCCGCCGCCGCAGCACGAGTGGGGATTCCCCATCTCCGTCTCCTGCCCAACTTCGTCGCCTTCCTCACCATCCTCGCTGCTGGCGGCGTTGCCACCACCATGAACCCCTCCAGCTCCCGCGCCGAGATAGCCCACTGCCTCCTTGACTCCGGCCCGTCGCTTGGGTCCATCTCCCTCCTCCACCCGCTGCACCTGCTCCTTGCTCTGGCAGGCCCGGATCCGGAGATCAGGGCGGCACGGCCCTTTGTGCCGTGGACCCTGGGGGAGCGTGCAAGGGGCATGGCCAAGGAGGCGGTGGAGCTCAGGGGCGGGGTGGAGGCGGTGGCCAGTCCACCGGCAAGCTGCTCAATGACCGGTAGGAGTCTAGGAGGGATGAGGAATTAGAAGATATAATTTATAAAGGTTTTTTTTGTAAAATAGACATACCACGTAAGTCTGTCACTGGTTCCGCTGGTCAGAATTTTAATTAGGACGTATAAAACGCCCGATCAGTGTTCCTTGCGACCATCAGACCCAAAAAGAGTGTTTTTTGCTAAAAAAATGAAGACATGGTGATTTTTTGAAACCCTAGGCACAATTGTGGTGGTTATTTGCAATTTTCTCAAAAGATTGAGAAAATCCCATGATAATTTTGTATAAAAGTACACAGATTCCTGTTCAAAATTTTGGAATGCCTAAATAGCAAACTTAAAAGTCTGGCACAACATATAGATTCGCAAATCTCTTTGCACTTTCTTGGTCAAAAAAGTGTTTCCCCCTATTGCTAGAAAAGGATTATCATGCACAGAATGATGCTCTGTAGTCACATTTTGGTCAAAATGAGCTCAAGTTAAGCAGTGATGCATCACGATTTTGTTCATGAACCAATCGCTGGCCAACTACATACAAGGAAACCAAATCTTAAACCACCAGTATTTGGCAACTTAGTTATAAATAAAACATGCCCTGGTCGACTGCTAACACTACAAACATATGAACATGCACTTTGATTGATACTTTCTATGTCAGACTAACCAGCATCATATCCACAAAAAACAGTACCTAAACTTTAAATAACTCGGTGAATTGAAGTGCCTATAAATTCATTGATGGCACATGTTAGTATAAAAATAACTTAGATGGATACGGTTAACAGAGTATATACACACAAGGGACGTTGCAGCTACCTATTATACCAGCCTCACCAAGATAAATCTCTAATCCCCATCATAACAGTATCGCTGAGACTCGATTAATATCCAGTCTAGTAAATGAGGTGATACATTCTCACATATCGTACTTCAGTCAGTATGTTAACCTAAAAGAAGCGTTATCATAACTCAGCTTAACATACAGTAATGTAACTCACAGTTGCATTACTGTGATGCGGTACTGCCGTCGGCGTCAGTGTGGGTGGTTACGGCGCCGTCAGGTCGCTTCATCCAGACGCCCACGCGGGGGAGACGGGGGGAGAAGTCCGACGGTGTTTTGACGCCGACGGTGGCCGTCGGGGTCACCACTAGAACGCCGACGGGGTTTTGAGCCCGACGGTGTTTCTCTGGCCGTCGGTGTTAGATTGTGACGCCGACAGCCCCGACGTTTGGCCGTCGATGTTATAATTGCCGTCGGGCTGGGCTGCCACTCCCGTAGTGACGCTTGTATCCAAAACCATACCTTTGTGTGTGGCCAAAGATGATCTGGTGAAACATGCATTGTGCAACCAATCTTACCGGCCTCCCATTCAACAACAAAGTGAACCATAGGCATGGCACCATAACTGAACCACAAGCTCATCAAACCAACAGCGTCAATCCGGAATGTTTTAGTCATCTGGTCAATCCGGAATGTTTTAGTCATCTGGTCAGATAACCTGTCTCGGAAACCTCTTTTTGCAGAATGTAACTTCATCTTTGTAGCTAACTGATTCTGAACTTTCTCATCTACCTTAACACGAACCAATCTTCGCATTCCACAAGCAAACACACGAGCATTTGAAAGTCGTTGCAATTCTGAGACAAGCCGTTGTATACTATCAACCTCAAGAGAGTTGTAAGTTAAAATAACCCCATCATCGTCAAAAGAGATGTGTGAATCCATCTCAGTAGTATTTGCAATGCGAACACGAGAACCCCATCCTGCAGCAGTAGTCGGGTATGGATCGTTGACCCTAACATCCCACGACATACTTCCAGCTTTACCAAGACGTAAGCGTATGTGTTTCCAGGAATCATCTGGAGCAAAAGGTAACCGTAACCAGAGATTAGAGGAAGGTGTCGCCAGGTCAACTTCTTCTACATATGGAATGTTGAGAGAATTCATCTGGGTAGTCAGCTGAGCATATTTGATACGAAGTAGACAATGCTTTATGACTTGAAGAAGCACAGAAGCATAAATATTTTCTGTAATGCAACAATTTCCCTCTGCGAGTATAGTTCCGTAGGTAAGAATTGTTCAAGATTAAGGCCATGCGCCGCAAGGCTGCACGCAACCTGGACTATAGTGGTACGAATTTGGGTTCTAAATCTTTTCTTTCTTTTTCTCCTAATTCCATTCAGTCAAACCTTTCTAGTATAGGTTTTAATCTTGGTAGTGGTACTTTACAAGTTGATTTGTCAACTAAAGTCTTGAGGCATATGGAATTTGACCGTCTTACGGTTATTCCTAAAGCTTCGACTGGGTTGACTTCCACCTATTTGGATGAAGATGAAGCGAATGCCACATCAGATGGTCAGCCTTTTTTCTCATCTAATTGGTGAAGTGTTGGATGGTGGTTTGGATGACGACGGCTTGAGTTCATTGTATGACTTAAAAGCGACTGGTCGGAAATCTAAAACTACCAACAACAAGTTTCGGAAACGTTGCAAGTTATCCAAATCCCCCATGGTTTCCCAATGAATGGCATGTTTGCAAATAGCAGAGGTCTTGGTGACTTGGCTAAACATTTGCATTTTGCTGGTTGTGTTCGGGATCATAATTTGGATTTCTTGGCTATTTCCGAGTCGGGTAGACGTGAGTTTTCCCAATCGCTTCTGAACCGACTTTCGGGCGGTATAGAGTTTGATTGGTACTCACGTCCCCCTCATGGCCGTTCAGGGGGCATTCTACTCGGTGTAAGGACTGATACCATGGAAGTGTTGGAGGTTACGGATGGTGCTTTTCATATCAAAATGCACATCCGTAACAAATCCGACAACTTCATTTGGAGTCTTGTTTCCGTGTATGGACCGGCTCAGGAATCGGCAAAGACTTCTTTTCTCTGTGAAATGGTAAACTTGGCAAAGGATAACCCCCACCCTCTTATCATTGGGGGGGATTTCAATTTGCTACGCTTTCCGTTTGAGAAGAGTAAGGGTAGATTTGATAACCGTTGGCCTCTTTTGTTCAATGCAGTCATTGACAGCTTGGACCTTAGAGAGGTTACAATGGTGGGGAGACAGTTCACTTGGGCAAACTCTCTCCCTGATCCCACATACGAAAAACTAGACCGTGTACTCATGGATACTGATTGGGAAGTTAGGTTCCCACTGGTGTCGGTACGGGCGCTAGAACGTATTGAAGGTTTGTCGGACCATGCTCCTATTCTTTTGACTACTGGATTACCTATACCACAGTGTAGGCCACGTTTCAAGTTCGAGCTTGGGTGGCTACATCGTGAAGGTTTTCATGAGATGGTCAAAAGGATTTGGGATTTACCGGTTACGGGTGATACGCCTATTCAGCGGTGGAACAATAAGATACGTGCTCTACGCACGCACCTAGTTGGCTGGGCGCGTCATACCTCTGGCTTACTTAAAAAGGAAAAGGTTCGACTTTCCTCCATAATTGATGCTTTTGAAGCATCAGCAGAAGTTCGTTTACTATCCGCGCAAGAGATTGAGCTCAAAAGCCAATCCAATGCAAAAATAGCAAAACTTCTGCGAGAGGAAGAGTTAAAATGGTATCAACGGTCTAAAGCCCAATTCATACTGGAAGGGGATTCGAATACACGCTATTTCCATAGTATTGCCAATGGCAGACACAGGAAAAAGCGCATTCATTCTCTAGTTCAGGACGAGGGAACGATTGAGGGCCATGAACAACTTAAGTCGTACATTACAAATTATTATAAGGGACTGTTCGGCGACTCGGAGGAAGGAAACTTCTCTCTCGATGAGTCCCGAACAGAAGATATCCCCCAGGTTTCAGAAGTGGAAAATAGCCTGCTAACTAAACTCTACACAGAAGAGGAAGTGAGGTTGGCGGTTTTCCAAATGAAACATAATTCAGCACCTGGACCTGATGGTTTCCCGGTAGAGTTCTACCAGAACTTTTGGGATGTTATCAAGTCTGATTTGCTTAAACTGTTCGACTGTCTTCACGTTGGACAGCTAGAGTTGTTTCGACTAAATTTTGGTGAGATAATTTTATTACCTAAGGTTAACGAGGCAGAGAGGATTCAACAATTCAGACCCATTTGCCTCCTTAACGTTAGTTTTAATATATTCACCAAAGTGGCTACGATACGGCTGAACAGTGTGGCGGATCATGTGGTTCGTCCGTCTCAGACGGCTTTTATGAAAGGTCGTAATATCCTTGACGGAGTTGCGATTTTACATGAAACACTGCACGAACTACATAGGAAAAAGCTAAACGGGGTAATCCTTAAATCTGACTTTGAGAAAGCTTACGATAAAGTCAAATGGTCTTTCCTTCAGCAGACACTCAAAATGAAAGGTTTTTCTTCTAAGTGGTGCGCGTTAATTAATAGCTTTGTTTCGGGGGGAAGCGTTGCCATCAAGGTCAATGATGACACTGGCAAGTACTTTCAAACGAAGAAAGGCCTTAGACAGGGTGACCCGTTATCGCCAATTCTATTTAATATAGTGGCTGATATGTTGGCTATCTTGATTGAACGTGCTAAATCTGAGGGTCAATTTGATGGAGTGATTCCACATCTTGTTGATGGTGGTTTATCGATACTTAAATACGCCGATGATACAATTCTTTTTATGGAACATGACATCGAAAAAGCTCGTAACCTAAAACTGATCTTGTCAGCTTTCGAGCTTCTTTCGGGTCTTAAGATAAACTTCCATAAAAGTGAATTATTTTGTTTTGGCGAGGCTCAAGAGGACGCCACCTTGTACGCTGAACTTTTTGGCTGTCAACAAGGTCAATTTCCTATCAACTATTTGGGTATTCCGATTCATTATCGGAAACTTACAAATGCTGAATGGAAAAAGGTGGAAGAAAGATTTCAACTTCGGTTAAACAGTTGGAAAGGAAAACTCTTATCCCTAGGTGGAAGATTAGTACTCATAAACTCAGTGCTATCAAATATGGTACTGTATATGATTTCTTTCTTTCAATTGCCCAAAGGAGTCTTGAAAAGGCTGGATTATTTCCGGTCTAGATTCTTTTGGCAAGGGGATTCTGAGAAGAAAAAGTATCGCCTGACTAAATGGAGTGTGGTTTGTTGCCCTAAAGACCAAGGAGGGCTTGGAATTCATGACCTAGAGGTCAAGAACCGTGCCTTGCTAGGGAAATGGCTCTTCAATCTTCTTTCAGAAGATGGAGTTTGGCAAACCCTTCTTAGGAGAAAGTATGTGGGAGACCAAGTTGTTTCCCAGATTCAGTGGAAACCGGGTGATTCTCACTTCTGGGCTGGTCTTATGGCTACAAAGAAGTTTTTTTCCCACATGGTTCTTTCTCAATTAGGGATGGATCGGAAATTTGGTTCTGGGAGGATAAATGGCTTGGCCATGTTACCCTTAGAGAACAATATCCGGCTCTTTACTCTATCGTACGAAACAAAAGCGACACGATCGCCAGGGTGTTGGGTTCCTCCCCACCGGATGTTTCGTTTCGACGAACCTTATTTGGTATGAGACAAGCATCTTGGCATGCCTTGCTCATCCGACTAGAGTCAGTCCAATTGTCGGAAGGTCCAGATAAATTTCTATGAAATCTCACCAAGAATGGTAAATTCTCAGTTGATTCTATGTATAGAGCACTTATCCTACCCGAAGCCCCAGTCAATACTAAGGATTGTAATATGATTTGGAAAATGAAAATACTTACGTGGTACCTTCGTCGGGGGGTCATCCTTACTAAAGACAACCTTGCAAAGCGTAATTGGCACGGAAGTAAAAAATGTGTTTTCTGTCTTCATGACGAGACCATTACACACTTGTTCTTCCAGTGCGAATTCGCGAGGTCTATATGGTCAGCCATCTAGATAGGTTCTACCTTACATCCACCAAATACAGTTGCCAACATTTTTGGCAATTGGCTGAATGGTGTAGATCCTAGGTTTAAACGTTTCTGTAGGATGGGCGCGATTGCCATTATTTGGTCGCTGTGGCTATGTAGAAATGACAAGGTTTTTAACAATTCAAATGTTACTGTTTTGCAGGTCATATATCGGTGCACGGCTACCTTACGAGCTTGGTCCGCGCTACAGCGTGTGGAGCACCGGAACCTTTTTTTGGAGGTGGCGGCGAGGCTGGAGTCCGCGGCAAGGGAGATTCTCTGCCGGCATGGATGGCAGCATAGTCTCCGGATAGACCTTCCAGTACTTTAGGCGGATCTACAATTTCTCATTATGATATGTAATTCGCCTTTTTATGTTTGAATTGGATTCTCGTGAACGGGTGGCTGTGTGCATCTTAGTTATGCAGAGGCCGGGTGTAACGCTTAAAACTCTTAAGTAATAAAACTCCCTTTATCTAAAAAAAATCTTCTGGCAGTTTTCTTCTTTTGTTTGGCCCACCATTGATTATTAATCCTTGTAATGATGGGACATTCAACAGGAATTCTGAAAGAGATCGCTTTCCAAATGCAACTTCAGACCGCAAAGTGGAGAAATTCTCCAAACCTGCCAATTTCCAAAGAAAACATAAACACAGTAAGAACAATACATCTTTCTCTATAAAAAGAAAAGCAGTGTGAATATTTAGATACTACAAATCCTAATTTGGGTTAATGTACATAGCGCTATAGTTTTGACTATCTGAGAAAACAAGGTACGGAGATTTATTTCCATCTACAACAACAAGGTTTCTCGAGATCTAAATGAGCTTAAGTCATGATCAGATTTGCCAGCTAACAACTTGGATGGTATTCTCAACAAAAAAAAAACAGCTTGGATGGATCACCTGCAGGGACTGAACCGGATGTCTCTGTACTATGTGCAGACTTTGAATTACTCAGCGGGTAACTGTTTAAACTGACATCAGCAGCAACCTTTTCTCTGTCGATGTTAGAATTTAGTAAGCCATCATCCAGCTCAGGTGGGCAATTTGTGCCACTAACCCCCTGAAGACCAATTTTTAGAGAACTCAAACGAGTAGAGGTCAAATTATAAGACAGCTGATTTTCTTTACTTGGAGAATGTCGCTCATATCCCAATACTGTGTTAACAATAGAAGAAAACGAAGTCTTCAGAGGAAGAGACTCGTCATTTTCACTTTGTCTAGGAGACCTATTCTCCATGCTTCTGCTGTTCAACATGCTTTGTAGCACCTGCATTTTGTCTACATTGAGAATATTTGCACTGCATTCATCTTTACCTATTTGCATCTGGCCAATATCAATTCTGTTGAACCTTACAGCTTTTTTAGCATCACTAGTTGCATCAGCATCAGACCTGTCTTCGCCATCAGTATGCACCTCAAGTAAATAAAAAACGGGGATAAGGTTGTCATCAAGTTGCATCAGAAGATAATAGGCATTTGCATGCCAAGGAAGTCCCATAACCATAAAATCTGAACCATGCAGTATAGTTTAATCTGAGACTGAGAGTAAACCTGGAATAACCACCAGAAAATTATATTTAGCATATAGGTTTAAAGATAGTAAATGTTATAACGAGGTTTAACTATGAATATAGTATTACAAATAAAAGGTGAAAGTTTCTAAAATATTTGGGGCGCTGCCAGATACAAAGCTTAGGCTTTTCCATGTGGGCTAGTAGGTGATAGTATATTAAAATCTAATGTATAGTCCAAAGGCATATATTATTAGAATAACGGTGGTACTAGCAAAAAGAGATTTTCTCTACATATGCTAGATGAATGGATCATAAGCATAACACTTAGATCTTGCTTTAAGCTTGAAACAATGCATTTAGGACCAGGTACATTAACCTTAATTGCAGCTTACCAGGTTTTTAAATCATGAACAATTTGGACAAGCGAGTTCAAACTAATAGTCTGGTTTAGTCCGGGGAAGAACTAAAAAGGGCCAATCCAATAGTTCAGGCCTACTGTCAGTTGACATATCCATGGCAATTTACTTCACTCTCCGCCACCTCATTCTCGAATAATGATTTCGTCACGTTATGTCAGAGTAAAACTGTCACGTAGTGGATAATCTGCCAAACCCCTGGACCTCTGTAGCGCGAATCCAGCCGTGATGGGGTTGTCGCACAACAGAGGCAGGGGAAGAGGTAACGTAGGAGGAATAGATCTGTTTATTTCTTGATTGCCCGTAAGGGTCTAGAGGCAGGCACTAAATAGCCACGTACAAAACTTGAGGCCTAAGGCAAGAATCCTAAAAAACTTGGAAATGACTAAACAAACTTAGAAACTAACTCTAGAGATAAGATCCTATTTAATTAAAAGGATAAAGATTGACTCTCTTTCCAATCTATCCGCTCCTAGCTGAAGCAGTCACAAGCCCTCACGTGACATTTCCCCCCCCCCCCCCCCCCCCCCGAGAGTCAGCTCGTCCTCGAGCTGATGAACTTGATAGGGCTGGGCTGCTAGAACTCAGCCATTATCAGCTGCATTGTCATCGTCAAGGAACGGATCAACCTCCATGATATATAGCTTCTTGCAGCGGTGACCTGGGCCAAACTGCTCCTCACAGTTGAAACATAGGCCCTGGGCTCGGCGGGCTGCCATCTCCGTCTGAGATAGCGTGCGGCGTTGGCGCCCAGCTCGTGCTGTAGCCACTCCTGGTGGCGGGAGAGCTGGAACAGGGAGGACATCAGAGTCCTGAAGCAGCGCATTAGCAGCACTCATGGCTGGTTCTGGAGCTGGGGGTACCCAGTTTGTCCGGCGTTCACAAGTGCGCGTCAAACTCATCGCCCCAGGAGAGAAGTCAGCCGCCACATCTCCACATCAAGTTTGAGAGGCTCCCGGAGATTAGTGGTGTAAATCATAACCTGTTGGGCAGCTGGTAGGCGCGGTGCACGACTAAGTAGCGCATTGAACTGCTTGTTGAAGTCTGCCACCAGGCCTGTGCACTGGAGGGAGATGAGCTCGCCGAGGGCGTTGTTGCGGGAAGGCGGACCAAATTGGGTATTAACCAACCTAGTAAACTGGTTCCATGGAGGAGCCCCATAGGCGTCCTTGTACTGGCCGTACCATAGCTGGGCGTCACCCACGAGATGGACGGACGCGAGACCCACCTTCTCAGCTTCCATCGTCCGCTGTGCGATGAAGAAGAGATCGCAACGATTTAGCCAAGACAGCGGATCGACCTCACCATTGTAGGTGGGGAACTGTTAGACTTAGGCTATGTGGAAGGTGTTCTCTATATGCTGCAAAAGCTCTTGTATTACATAGGGGTATATATAGGCGTACAAGGTTGGTGACTACAACCTTCTACAATGTTCTACAACTAGGTTTTTATAGCTAGTTTTTCTACAGCCTTCTACAAGCTTCTACTGCTAGCTGGCAAATACTTCTACTCTATCTTACAGCATAAAGATTAGTCTAGAACATTCTAGCAGTAAGCAAGGATTACTCTAACAATTCTCCCCCTAATCCTTGCTCTTCGAGCTTGACTTGATCTGGACTATCCCAATTCGAGCACGCAGCTCCTGAAACTTCACTCGCCCCAAAGGTTTTGTCAAAATGTCCGCGAGCTGATCTGATGTGTTGATGAAGCTGGTGCTGATGCTTCCATCTTCCAAGCAATCTCTGATGAAGTGATACCGAATGTCGATATGTTTGCTACGCTCGTGGAAGATTGGATTTTTGGCTAATGCTATGGCAGACTTGCTGTCTATCTTGAGCTCAACTGTCTCAGCTTTCCTTCCTTGAAGCTCACCAAGAAGTCGAGCCAACCAAATTCCCTGATTTGCTGTAGTTGTGGCTGCTACATATTCTGCCTCGCAGGAAGACTGAGTAACCACGCTCTGCTTGAGAGATTGCCAACTTACCAAGCAGTTCCCGAGGAAGAACAATGTGCCACTCGTGCTCTTCCTAGTGTCAATGTGGCCAGCCAGGTCACTATCACTATAACCAATCAGACGTACCTCATGTGTCTTCCGTCTGTAGTGAAGACCATAGTTGATCGTGCCAGCGACGTAGCGAAGAATTCTCTTCACAGCCATCATGTGCTCCTTGGTGGGTCGTTCCATGAATCGACTCACGAACCCAACAGCAAATGCTAGGTCTGGCCTGGTGTGGACACGATAGCGGAGGCTGTCAACGATCCGCCGGTACTCTGTAGCGTCCACCACTTTTGCTGTACTTTCACGGCTCAGCTTGAGTCGTTCCTCCATTGGGGTGTGTGCTGGATTGCATCCTTCCATTCCTCCCAGCTGAAGGATGCGAGAGGCATAGTGTGCTTGACATAGGCTGATGCCATCGGCATGTTGCTGGACTTCAATTCCGAGATAAAAGGACAACAATCCAAGGTCACTCATTTGAAATTTTGTCTTCATCTCGTCTTTGAAGCTCTCGATTGAAATAGTGTGCTTGACAATGTCGCGCACGGTGCCGGAAAGGCTATCCACCTTAACAGCAAGAGCCTTATGGTCCGCGGAGAGCTTCTTCTGGACTTCCCACATGGTGGTCTGCGTGTTGCACAGAGCCATCAAGGATTCCTGAATCTTCTCGAGCTTCTCTTCCAAGGACATGGTGGCGGCGAGCATGGTGGGAGTGGTGGGAGTGGTGGGAGGCATCGATCGGAATCTGATGGTCAGATATTTGGGTATGTAGATAGGTGACTCCCCAGCATTAATACTTCATCAACAAAAATATTTGCAAGAAACATAGTATGATGAAGTGGCCACGACCAGACTCACCGGCAACAAGGCACAACCGGACTCAACTTGGAGACGGCTAAAATGGAGTGGCGGTGATGTTTCCCTCATGCAGATGGCAACAGCAGCAGCAGAGCTGCACTGCAGCTTGCCAGAGACGGGTTCAACCCGATGTTGTGAGCTCGGATGTTGCGGAAACACATAGGTGTGATGTCAGTGTATTTGATCTCGAAATGCTAACAGTAAAGCTCCTGGACATGCCAATGGTACCGAAGATAACCCGTGCTTGTCAGTGGCGTTGGCACACTGCCGACATGGCCGTAGGTTGTTCTTTAGCACAAAACAAAGAACATCTATTGAAGGAATGAGCGTTATTAGGAGGCCACAGTGAGGTTGTAGAACCTTATAGTTCAAGAATGGCTCACATAAGACAAACAACTACACCATTGTCCCAGTGCTCTTGGGAAAGAAAACAGCAGCTCAGGTCCTCCAAAAGCTTTTGAGTGCCACCGAGAAGTAAGGATGGCAGATATTCTGTCCAGATCTGGCCCAAATTGTGGCCGGTGAGTCCCTACGAGCCAGAGTCACCATCACACAACACCACCATTATTGTCTGAGCCAGCCTTGTGTGGACCTGGGTGAGAGAGGACGTTGCCCTAGCATCTCCCGTTCTTCTGAGATGGAGAGAAGCGGAAGAAATCGCCGATGAACGAGTGAGAGGGTGTAGACCCTGGAAGTTAAACGAAGTGTTTAGGGTTTTCCGTGGGGCAAAGCCTCTCCACGCATCAATCTATATATAGTGATCAGCTAGGTTTACATACGAGTTACATACGTATACACGTGACATATATAAACATCTAGACCTACTTTAACACTCCCCCTCAATCTGAACTACTTCTCTGTACAAGATTCAGATTGGCTGCAAATCGGTCTAGCATCTGTCGAGTGGCTGGTTTAGTGAACACATCAGCCAGCTGATCATCTGAAGAAATGAATCTGACCTGTAGCGCTCCAGATGCCACGCGCTCTCGCACAAAATGGAAATCTATCTCAATGTGCTTGGTTCGTGCGTAGAAGACTGGGTTAGCGGTCAGATAAGTAGCCCCTAAGTTATCACACCACAATATGGGGGTACGCTGCTGAGAAACGCCTAACTCCGTGAGTAGCGACTCAATCCATATGGCTTCAGCGGCGCCATTTGCCAGTGCCTTATACTTCGCCTCCGTACTTGACCTCGATACAGTGGGTTGTTTCTTCGAACTCCAGGAGATGAGGTTCGGTCCAACAAAAACAGCGAAACCTCCCATTGAGCGACGATCATCAACACATCCTGCCCAATCTGCATCAGTAAAGATACTAATACTGGTGGAGGCAGCCTTGCGAAAACTCAACCCTGTATTGAGTGTTCCCTTAACATATCGTAGAATCCGCTTGACTGATTCCCAATGAACATCAGTCGGCTGGGATAGGAACTGGCACACTTTGTTCACGACAAAGGAGATATCTGGACGAGTGAGCGTCAGATACTGAAGACCTCCAACAACACTGCAATACCGGAAAGAGTCAGCGGTACTAAGGAGAGTGCCAGATGCTCGAGCAAGCCGCTCCGTTGCATGCAGCGGTGTAGGAGTGGGCTGACAATTCTCCATACTCACACGGTGCAATAGATCCAAAGCATACTTCCATTGAGTGACTGTCATCCCCCCGGAATTGTAAGCCGCTTCTAATCCCAGAAAATACTCGAGAGTACCAAGTGAAGGGGTTACGGTGCATAAAACAATAATTTTTCTAGCGAACGGAACCCTAACTAGCCAGGATCTATCTATCTAGTACATGCGATAACGGTGGCGGAACGGGTTACATTACCTCCATGTAGACCGATAGCGGGGATTACGCTCCCGCACAAGCGTTGACGATGAAGTCGTACGTAGCCGACCTCGAGGTCGCGGAGAACTTGCCGCGATGTCGAAGCCGATGACGCCGGGGTGTCGATGATGATCTGCGTCGACGGGCGTCGGGCGGAAGAAGGCAGAGCGCCAGCACCAGGGCTGGTGCGCCGGCAGCAGAGGGGGGGAGGCGCGGCGGCTGCAGGGGGCGAGACGACGTCGCCCAAGCTCCTCAAAAGAGATGCCTCCGAGCACTCACAAACATACGGAGCTTAGCGACAACTCCCGGTCATTCAGATCCAGCTGAAATCGCAGGAGTAGAACTTATCTGGAATCCCGCAGAGCAACGGTGCTCTACGGTATGGCTTAGGTGGAGAGAGACCCCTTTCCTCAGCTCGGCGCGGCTTCAAACTGGGAACCACGAGATCGAGAGAGAAATTGGGAATTAATTGGATTTTCCTATGAATTAAAACAATTAATATGCCTTGGTATATAAAGGGGGAAGGGGGTGTGCAAACCCCTTGGCTCCCCCATGTGGGACTAAAGGAGGAGAGGGGAGAGGGGGGTTCGGCCGAACCCCCCCTTGGGCTTTCCCACTCCTAGTCCAACTCGGACTAGGAGGCCCAAGCCTCCCTTCCTTGTGGGGTGCGGTTTCCCCCTCTTGGGCCCTCTTAGGGCCCATGTAGGTGGGAGCCCCATTTTTCCTTTATTTAATTAATATTAAATTAATATAAAATCCCATTAATTCATAATTAATATATTTATATATAATTCAATATCCCGTGACTCCGAAACTATTTTGGAACCACCCGAACAACTTTCGGACATTCCCGGAACCATTCCACACCTCCCCGGAACTCCTTCCGGACCACCGGAACTCTTTCCGGATCATTTCTTTCTCTCCAATAAACTCCTATAAAATTCCAGAACCTATCTCCTAGCGTCGCTAAGACCTTAAGTTTGTTGCGCTATGGTTCGAGAACACTCCAGACATGGTCGAGACACTCCGCTCACCAATGATCGTCAGGGATACCTGCAAATATATGACGACCCCTGTGCATTCCACGAATATCGTCGTTGAACCATAAATATGATATCCATTCCCTTTGTCTCTGCGATACTACCTTGTCTGAGATAAGATCGTAGACACACCGATGCCTTTGTTGTATCTCGTTACCGACGAAGGTTATTAACTCGTCTGCGATATTACATCTCCATGACCTAGTCATAAGCTGCGCAGCTATATATAGATGCAATATCACCGAGTGGGCCCAGAGTATCTTTCCATTACAAGAATGAACAAATCCCGCTCTTGATCCTTACGTCTTGATGCTCTTTTGGAATACCCAAGATGGACATCGTTATTGTCATGCTATATAAGACACAACGTTTGATGCTCTCAAAGCACCCCTACGAAGCATTAATAAGTACGGTCTCACGGTCTAAGGAATAAGCTATCATATTCTTATCTATTGCAAATGACAAACATCGTAATACGATCTTATTGCAATGATTTGCGTATGTCCATCACCTTATTCAACTAACAAGATGACCCCATCGTCAACCGACGTCATTGTCCTTGATCGGGAATCTCGATCAACTGTTGCCCAATGGACTAGCTCATATAGAGGCTTGCTAGGACCTGGTTGTCTATGTATCACACGTGTATTAATAATTCCGATTAATACAGTTATAACATAATACACAAACCTATTATAAACTCATGAGATAATGCAATAAATACTACTTATTTATTTGCCTCTAGGGCATATCTCCTTCAGTCTCCCACTTGCACTAGAGTACAAATAAACCAGCAACATTTTACTTTATCAAAATCCCTTATCAAATAAGAATCATTTGATAATGCTTGCTCGTGGAAAAGTGTTACTGCACAATCCATGATTGTGCATGCTTTTGCGACTCACTGACATCAACTTGCTTGATATCATTATGTTGTCTAACAACATATATGAAAATACTGTAACTAAGTGAGAATTCTGTTTCCCAGCGCTTACTCTGATTATACTAACCAGATAACTGCCCTGAAAAACACACTCAGCCATACAGAGCCCCTTGTAACAATTACAAACTCGCGATATCTACAAACTTTCACACCAATGCAGAAAACTTGACATTCAAATGTCAATCCCTTAACTAACGCACTTCTACTTCCAGTAAATTCCAAATTCACTTTCATAACTGCTCTTATTCCAAGAACATCGGTTATATTTCATCGAGCAGATAATATGGTTTCTGTATAATGTCTAATATTACATAATAGACCCACATGTCATACAACCATTACTTTCATGCATCATTACTCTTAATGATCAATTGGATTTCAAAGGATCATCCTTTTGATTCTATTCTGACTCCTCAGATATAGTCCAACACAACTCGACTAACTATTTAAAATTCCCGTTGTATTTAAAAATAGACACTAACTTTTAAATAGTTTCACAACTTCATCCTATTCTATCGGTACAGTTTCACAATGTGTTAACTACACAAAATGAATTCGACTCCCACTCAAATTATGTCTCCACATATTTGACAACACGAGCTCCCACTCAAAAACATGTTATCTACATATTTGAGTTCCTAAGCTCCCACTCAAAAAATATGTTCACATATTTCTCCTGAGTGAACTAACTATGACTCCCACTTAAATCGACATCTCGGTTAAACCAAAATCATTGATCTACTATCAATTCGAATTTAATACAAACTACAGTATTACATTAATACAAATCCCTCAGACTTCAAGCATGTCTACATAAATGTAGTCAACAAATTTGATCTTGTCCAAGACACATTTCTTGACAAGACATGCTCTCGCGTCTTTCTTATAGTCACATTTTCATATAACACTTTATATGACGATTAAACAATCTTATTCCTCTAATAAGAATTGCAGCAACAATTACTCTTTTAATCCTTTTAAATGTAACTTGGATTTCCAGGCTGAAGAGCCTTTGTTCGTATTCCGATACTTTCTCAACTTTCTTTGTATTCATAAAGTGCACCTTGATCCGTCAACAAGATCTGTAATACTTAATACAGTGCTGTGACCCGACAGCAATATTAAATATAACAACACTTTATTTAGAAGTTTCTTTCATGAAAATATTATGATCTTTATGAAGAGGATTGCAAGCAGAAAACAATTTTCTAGTCTCCCTCACTCTTAATCACTAAACTTTCATTAGCAGACATATACTCTTTGGAACACGTTCCAACATAGGTCTGACACTTTATTCCAAACTTTCTAATTCCAATCCACAAACCATAATTCGAAAAGTCATCTTTTCTCGGAATTACATAGACAACAAACTGAACTTTGTTTCTAATTGGTTTTGGAATACACTCTCATCCAATGCGAGCAATCTACAAAGAACCACTCATGTATATTCCGAATTATCGCATAATCATATACATGTCGACACTACTGTCGATCCTATGAATTTTCGTTGAGAAAAATATCTATTTTCTAAAGTGGACATCGACTATAATGTTTCGAACATATTAGGAGATTCTAAGACTGATTCTGACAGATCACACTTTATTTAAAATAGAGCATGATTATAATTCCCCACATATCACTATATATGACATTATAATTTTGTGAAGCAAATTTCCACAAGTCTCTTGCGCTGAAATCACAATTCAAAAAATACTGTCCTTTGATCGAATTTTGTGAATACAATGTTCACTAATCTTTCTTCTGAAAAACCCCATTTGATCTATTATTAAATTAATCTCAGACTCCATAATTTATCGGGAAAATACTCCTATTTACCAAAATCAAGGAGGAATTCGGATCAAGTAGTAAACACCATTAATTAATCATTAAAAATGACACTCAATTAATTTCCGCCAGTATTGCAACTTCAATACTTGATTTCAAACTTAATCAACTAAGCACTTTGAAATACTTAAATGGACCAAGACATCCATTACTTCTGTCATTGCTTTTATGACCAAACTCGACGGTGTTTGTTGTAGTAATAGAAGTCTTATTCATAGGACACGCTATTTTATCATTCCTACAATTATGAACACTTATCATACAATCAGTGTAACTGAGATGTGGAATCTTTATTCATAAGATAAAACAACTGACTTGTTCCATAATATAAAACAACTGAACTTGTCTTATTACATGAATAACTTTGTCTTGCAACAATCAAGACACACACACTCGCTCACTATTACAAAAGATCGTATCAAAAACTATTAATGATAACTATGATAACTTGAGGACGTGAACACCAAAAGGCCATCAACTCCTTGACTACCAGCTTCAGCGCCAGGTCACATCAAACTGCGCCGCATATATGTGATAATCAGGACCTGTTTCACAAACAGAACAAGTATCAAATACTTCATCATATACCAAGGGCGAATTCATAATTCTGCATATATCAAATATATACCTGTAGCATCGAAGATCTCTCCTTCGATGGAATCAACCTTCAGAGACTGGAACTCACGTATGAACTTGTAGAAGTTCATATCGTCGGCTTTCAAAATGTACTTGCGCACATGCTTCTCATAGCTAGGAGGTAGAGATATCAGGACAGTCTGAATGGCACAAGAATCTGCCATCCAGTAATCGAAGACCATCGTCAGCTGGAAGTAGATGTCATACAATCTCTTCAAATGTGTCTTCAGACAGGTATGCTCCTCCATGTGAATGGTCTGGAACATTCTAAGCTGTCTGAATTGCTCACGCTTTAATTCATCTCCGAAGTGAGTCCTTATCGCATCCATCATGACGCTTGGCTCCTTGCGTCGAAACATCTCTTTCAACTCGGGTGCCAGGCATACGGTCATGGTGATCTCCACTTCAATGAATATGTCTCGACGCCTACGGAAATCATCTTCCTCCTCCTCGCTTGCAGAATCTCCTGGTCCTCCTCCTAACGGTTCATCGAGAACATATAGAATGTTGTTGTGTTCGAGAATGTTTCTAAAACCCCTGTACCATCTGATGAAGTTGGACCCGTCGGCTTCTAATGTAGCATCCGGGCTCTTGAGGAAGTAACCGAAGTATAGTTGCGTAGTCTATAGATGTGATCGCAAAAGAGGTAAGGTTAAGTTTATAATATGTAGGTGATTTTTAGTTCTGTAATCTCATTATCAAAAACACACCACACCAAGATTATTATCCCTAAAATAATAATGGCGATGACACGACCCCCATCCACTACACCACCCCCGATCATCACGGCCGGCAGCACAACTTCAAAGGTGGACATAAAATGTCGATCATAACAACTCTATGACTCGTGCTCGATCTTTCGATCTTCCCGTGTTCCGAGGCCATACCTCTGAGTATGCTAGGCTCGCCAATCAAAACTCGAAGACCATGCGCGTGCAACATGGCTTACACCCACTGTATGCGAACGACGAGATGTGTGACACCCGATCATCACGGCCTGCCTCATAACGTAGAACTTTCTTGGTGGTGCGCAACGAGGGAGAACACAATTTTGGTATTTGTTAGGGATCATCCTATTTATGACGCTACCGTTGTATATCTAGCATATAAGCAATCAATAGGATGCACACACAACAGCACACAATAATGATGCAACGAAGTGCGATGTGACATGGTCGATGCGCCTGGACCTTCATGGCGCCATGTGCCTGGCCCCCGGCGCCCCGGCATGGCTCCAAGTCTACAGAGCCCTCCATTGCCTCCGACAGTACGAGTAATATCAAAACTTACCGTAACCATGTCACATAAAATAACGCCTCTGCAAAACAAAGTTAGACGCCTCTAGCTTTATTTAGTTTTGCAAGTTTTACGTGGCATATAGGCTTATTCGTAAGAGAATCGCTTCCCTACCTACTAACTTTGTACCACAACGTCGATCGTATAATTGCATGTTTAAGCATCCCTTTCGGGCCCTCCATTGAAAATGCTTTGCCGACTAGAGAGAGAGAAACAGACACCCGCCAGCCACAGATACGGTGCAAGCCGTATGTCAGTAGTGGAACCAGTCTCGCGTAAGCGTACGCGTAAAGTCGGTCCGGGCCGCTTCATCAACTCAATACCGAAGGCATCGCAAGTGCACGCTAGAGGGTAGCAAATATAAGAAAGACGCCCTCATTCAACATGAGTTCTAACCGTACCAGCAGTACTACGCATAGATCGGCTCTGATACCACTGAAGGGGTTACGGTGCAGAAAACAATAATTTTTCTAGCGAACGGAACCCTAACTAGACAGGATCTATCTATCTAGTACATGCGATAACGGTGGCGGAACGGGTTACATTACCTCCATGTAGACCGATAGCGGGGATTACGCTCCCGCACAAGCGTTGACGATGAAGTCGTACGTAGCCGACCTCGAGGTCGCGGAGAACTTGCCGCGATGTCGAAGCCGATGACGCCGGGGTGTCGATGATGATCTGCGTCGACGGGCGTCAGGCGGAAGAAGGCAGAGCGCCAGCACCAGGGCTGGTGCGCCGGCAGCAGAGGGGGGGAGGCGCGGCGGCTGCAGGGGGCGAGACGACGTCGCCCAAGCTCCTCAAAAGAGATGCCTCCGAGCACTCACAAACATACGGAGCTTAGCGACAACTCTCGGTCATTCAGATCCAGCTGAAATCGCAGGAGTAGAACTTATCTGGAATCCCGCAGAGCAACGGTGCTCTACGGTATGGCTTAGGTGGAGAGAGACCCCTTTCCTCAGCTCGGCGCGGCTCCAAACTGGGAACCACGAGATCGAGAGAGAAATTGGGAATTAATTGGATTTTCCTATGAATTAAAACAATTAATATGCCTTGGTATATAAAGGGGGAAGGGGGTGTGCAAACCCCTTGGCTCCCCCATGTGGGACTAAAGGAGGAGAGGGGAGAGGGGGGTTCGGCCGAACCCCCCCTTGGGCTTTCCCACTCCTAGTCCAACTCGGACTAGGAGGCCCAAGCCTCCCTTCCTTGTGGGGTGCGGTTTCCCCCTCTTGGGCCCTCTTAGGGCCCATGTAGGTGGGAGCCCCCTTTTTCCTTTATTTAATTAATATTAAATTAATATAAAAATCCCATTAATTCATAATTAATATATTTATATATAATTCAATATCCCGTGACTCCGAAACTATTTCGGAACCACCCGAACAACTTTCGGACATTCCCGGAACCATTCCACACCTCCCCGGAACTCCTTCCGGACCACCGGAACTCTTTCCGGATCATTTCTTTCTCTCCAATAAACTCCTATAAAATTCCAGAACCTATCTCCTAGCGTCGCTAAGACCTTAAGTTTGTTACGCTACGGTTCGAGAACACTCCAGACATGGTCGAGACACTCCGCTCACCAATGATCGTCAGGGATACCTGGAAATATATGACGACCCCTGTGCATGCCACGAATATCGTCGTTGAACCATAAATATGATATCCATTCCCTTTGTCTCTGCGATACTACCTTGTCCGAGATATGATCGTAGACACACCGATGCCTTTGTTGTATCTCGTTACCGACGAAGGTTATTAACTCGTCTGCGATATTACATCTCTATGACCTAGTCATAAGCTGCGTAGCTATATATAGATGCAATATCACCGAGTGAGCCCAGAGTATCTTTCCATTACAAGAATGAACAAATCCCGCTCTTGATCCTTACGTCGTGATGCTCTTTTGGAATACCCAAGATGGATCGTTATTGTCATGCTATATAAGACACAACGTTTGATGCTCTCAAAGCACCCCTACGAAGCATTAATAAGTACGGTCTCACGATCTAAGGAATAAGCTATCATATTCTTATCTATTGCAAATGACAAACATCGTAATACGATCTTATTGCAATGCTTTGCGTATGTCCATCACCTTATTCAACTAACAAGATGACCCCATCGTCAACCGACGTCATTGTCCTTGATCGGGAATCTCGATCAATTGTTGCCCAATGGACTAGCTCATATAGAGGCTTGCTAGGGACCTGGTTGTCTATGTATCACACGTGTATTAATAATTCCGATTAATACAGTTATAACATAATACACAAACCTATTATAAACTCATGAGATAATGCAATAAATACTACTTATTTATTTGCCTCTAGGGCATATCTCCTTCACCAAGATCCTTGATAGGAAACTGTGCAGAGAGAGATCGAACAAGGCCATCAACTGCTCCTGGAGACGAACCGACAATGACAATATCGTCCACATAGACAAGCATGTAAATCTGCACACCATTCTGAGAGAAGTGGAACAATGATGTATCGGCTTTCGAGGAAACAAACCCGAGCTCAGCCAGAAGAGTGCTCAGCCGAGCATACCAGGCGCGCGGAGACTGCTTGAGACCATACAGGGCTCGCTGTAATTTGCACACATGAGAGGGATATCGTTCATCCTCAAATCCAGGGGGCTGCTGCATATACACATCCTCAGACAGAAAACCATGGAGAAAGGCATTACTCACATCAACCTGACGGAGACTCCATCCGGAAGAGACGGCGAGGGAGAGAACCAACCGGACCGTGGCTGGTTTGACGACCGGGCTAAAAGTGTCACCATAGTCGATGCCATGCTGCTGAGTGAACCCGCGAGCAACAAGCCGCGCTTTGTGCTTATCAACGGAGCCATCATGACGGTATTTCGTCTTAAAGATCCATTTGCTGCCGACGATGTTAACTCCTGGAGGACGGGGAACCAAAACCCATGTCTTTGTCTGATGGAGAGCATCAACCTCTTCAGACATGGCTGCGCGCCAAGCAGTCTCGCGAAGAGCATCATGATGGGACATAGGAGCCGCAGAGAAAGCACGACGCCGAGGATCGTAGCGAACCGTACCATCAGTCGGTATCCTCTCACGACGAGTATTATCTCGTGCGCGAGTGACTATGGTGTGACCTGGATCATCCGGAGGCGTCGCGGTCAGAGATGCCGGAGCAATCTCGACAGAAGGCGATGCGGGCTGATCGGGATGAGGCGTACCAGAAAGCGGTGAACACGGCGGCGACGAACAAATCGGCCCAGGCGAAGACGAATGCGACTCTGGAGACGTGAAGGAGCGCGGCAAAGACGCTGGCCCATGCAGAGGCAGCGTAGGCGATGCGGGCGCCCTCAGGGCGCGGTCCTCCGCATGCACGTCGATCGCTGCATGCGCGTCGACTGCTGGCGACGGGGCTGGTTCGTCCTGTGAAACAGAAACACTGCCTGGAGTAGGCATATCAGTGGAGAAATAGGCCAAGTCATATTTGCGCATAGTGGTACTCGTAACCGGTTCATCAGATGGATATGACAAAGCATCTTCGAGAGTAGAGGTATCGACCTTAACACCAGGAGTGGCGTAGGGAAAAACAGATTCATCGAAGGCAACATCACGAGATATGTAGATTCGTCCTGTCAAACGATCCAGACACTTATACCCTTTGTGCATCGTACTGTACCCTAGGAACACGCACATAGTGGAGCGGAACGCGAGCTTGTGTGCGTTGTACTTGCGCAGGCTGGGCCAGCATGCACAACCAAAGGTACGGAGAAAAGAGTAATCAGGCTGGATTTGGAGCAGCCGATGAACTGGGGTATCCTGCTGTAACACAGGAGTGGGCATGCGATTGATAAGATAACAGGCGGTAAGGAAGGCTTCATCCCAAAAGCGCAAAGGCAGGGATGAGTGTGCGAGAAGAGCCAGTCCTGTTTCTACCAAGTGACGGTGCTTGCGCTCGGCTACCCCGTTTTGCTGCGAGGTATGCGGGCACGAGACGCGATGGACAATACCAGTACGCTGAAAATGACTATGGAGCTTATGATACTCGCCACCCCAATCCGACTGAACGGCTTTGATTTTAGTGTCTAACAAACGCTCAACATGAGTCTGAAATTCGTAGAACACAGACTCGACATCAGACTTGTGCTTAAGGAGGTAAATCCAAACAAAACGAGAGTAATCATCCACAAAACTCACATAATACTTATACCCTCCCGAGGAAGAAATAGCAGGACCCCAAACATCGGAGTGAACCAACTCAAGAGGCATTGTGGAAACACGATTTGAAGCATTATATGGTAATTGACGACTCTTAGCACATTGACAAGCATCACAAACAGAAGTCTGATAATTCGATGAACACACTAAATCATTACTCCTAACAATGTGTTGAACTACATTATTGGTGGGATGACCGAGACGATGATGCCACTGTGAGGCAGTGGCGCGAATGCCGGAGGACACATGACGTGACGGGGAAGACGATGCATGACCGTACGGGATGGGGTAGAGGCCGCCATGACTTCTACAGTGAAGAAGAACTTTCCGCGTGGCTTTTTCCTTAACAAGGAAAAAGAAACGATGAAATTCGACAAAAACATCATTGTCGGAGACAAGACGTGAAACGGAAAGGAGATGCTTGCTAATATATGGAACATGAAGGATATTCTTCAACTGAAGAGAAGAACCGGCTAATTTAGAGTGACCAATATGCGAAATAGACAAACCTGCACCGTTGGCCACTTGTACTTGGTCCTTGCCTCCATAGCGCTCATGAACGTGGAGACGCTCGAGATCACTCGTCAGGTGGTCGGTGGCACCCGTATCCATGTGCCAATGCTGCTCGGTGGAGGGGGTGGTTGAGGCAGCGTTGACGGAGCGGGGATCCTGATCATAACGCTTGCGGCAGTCAGTCGCCTCATGTCCCCAATTGCAGCAGAGTTGGCACTTGGGACGCCAGCGGCGATTGCGGCCATTGCCGCCGCCGTTGCCTCCTCCATTGCGGCCGTAGCCGCTGTTGCCGTCGTTGTTGCGACGATCCTGGCCACCTTGGGCCGAGACGGTCTGCCCTTGTTGGGCACCGTTGGTGGGGCGACCTCCACCAGATCGGTTGGCGTCGTACGGGCGTGCGTCGTACGGGCGCCCGGAGTTGTTGTTGTAGCCCGGGCGTGAGGCGAGATTTGTCGAAGATGACCAATCCTCGGTCTCCGCTTGCTGCTTCTGGAGAGCCTCGTAATTGAGGACATTGGAGTAGAACTGCCCGATGGTGACAGGAGCACCTGAGAAACCCATGCTGGCAGCGATGGGATTGTAGACGGAGCCCAGTCCGCCCAGCATGATGTCGATGACCTCGTCATCGCGAAGTGGCGAGCCAGCGGCCGCCATAGCATCAGCGAGCGACCGCACCTTCTGGATGTACTCACTGGCGGACTTGTCGCCCTTCTTCAGCCCGTGTATCTGACGCCGGAGAGCACGGATGCCGGCGCTGTTCTCCGCAGCAAACATGGCGTGGACGGCGCCCCAAGCCGCCGCAGCCGACGTGCACCCGATGAGCTGGGCTGAGATGTCCTCGTGCATAGAGCCGAGGAAGTGGCCGAGGACCTTCTGATCCAAAGTCCACCATTGCGCGTAGTCAGGATTGGTGACCACGCGTGCGGCGGTGCCCGTTCCTTCCGTGATCGTTGGTACCAGCGCCTTCGCCGATCCGTCGAGGAAGCCATGGAGGCGGGCACCGGCGAAGTTGGGGAGGCAGAGAGCCTTCCACAACATGAAGTTGCTGCCGTTCAGACGCACGGCGATGTTGGGGATGATCGGCGCAACTGTCGATGCAGATGGCGGCTCGATGATGGGGCCGGCAACAGCTGCGGTGACACTGGAGGATGTCAGCGCAAGCGCTGAGTTGAAGGCCATCGTGGCGGCGACCGCGAGCGAACGCGGCGGCGGCTGCGGACAGAGGACGGAAACGGCGGCGCGGCGCGCTAGGGTTCAGCGGCGGCGGAAGGGAGCCCGATTCGGCTCTGATACCAAGTTAAACGAAGTGTTTATGGTTTTCCGTGGGGCAAAGCCTCTCCACGCATCAATATATAGTCATCAGCTAGGTTTACATACGAGTTACATACGTATACACGTGACAGATATAAACATATAGACCTACTTTAACACTGGACTCGTTCTTTCGTTCTGTGCCTGATTCACCAAGCAATTGTGTCTCACGGTCTTCAGCAGAAATGAGCCGAAGGTAGCCATAAGTACATCTGATGCTGCTAGACTATGTGGGAGCTACTCATAATCATGCCGCTAATTAGTACCGCATGTGGTATCTTCAGCAGAGATGAGCCGAGGGTAGTGTATGTCTAGTGTTGCTAGACTATGTGGGAGCTAGCCGCAATCATGCCGCTAATTAGTACCTCACGTGGTGTTGGCATGGCAACTGACAGTGGGCCTGAGTCAATAAACTGGTCGGTTTTATTAAACCTGGTCCAAATTGCTAGATCAGTGTGGCCCCACTTGTATTACATGGCAGATTCTCTAAGACATGGTGACAGCTGCAACTGAAGTTAAATTTCTTCACAGTTAACTACTTTTATTTACATTCTGACAGTTCACGTTATTCATATCGGATTCATACCAATTAGGGAGTACGAGCTACTGTTACTTCGGCAGTATATTTACTAGGAAAATTGCTAACATGAAAACCATTCAATTTGTACAAGATTTTACATAGCAAAGTTCTCACACATATTTACAACAGAAGACATCAAATGTGAATTCCAGTTGGATATGCTGATTCAGATGAGGATATCTAGAGTATCATTCACTAAGCTTCTGTATGGAACCAAGGTTTTGGTTCCCGAATTATTATTTTTCCCGAGGGGGCTCGGGATTCCCGGTTACCGCAGTAACCGAGAAATCCCGGAAATTTACCGGACGAATTTAAAAATTAAATTCGAATTCAAATTAGCTTTCAGACAATAAGAACGTGCCCAACTGTATTCTACAATACATTCGTTAGCAACCCAGTGGTAATGCCTCTGTGCCTTATACGGCCGCAACCAAGCAGGTCCCAGGTTCGAACTATGTCCCCCCATTTTTTTTTGCATAATTATCGAGATTAATCCGAAAAACATGTTTTAACTCGCAAAAAAATAGTGCGTTCGCGTGAGTCGAACACAGGATCACCAGTAGAGAAGCGTAGGTCGCAGCCACTGGGTTGCATCATTGAAGTTGCGCATGCTTTTAGGATACACTCTATTTATCGGCATCTAAGTAGTTTAAATTCAAACTTTTCAAAAAATCTCGAATTTTTTTGCTCGGCAAGCACGTTTCCCGGGGGTGCTCGGGAAACCCGGTTACCGCCCGGTAACTCGAAATCCCGACCGGTAACCAAAACCTTATATGAAACTAGAGTATCATTCACTAAGCTTCTGTATAGATCTTAATCCAGAAAATATTTTGAAAAACTTATCAAACAAATAAAATGCCAGCCCGCTGGGCAGGAAAATGGTTAATACGAAGTATGATCAATTAATTGCATGAGAATTCTTTATTTTAACAAATTTGATTACCAAGAAAATAATTGTTCTAACCATTAAGGTTCTGGTTTATGTTCATTCATGAAAAGAGATGATTTATTGCTGTTTAAGTTGTTTATCTGAAGATCCAAATTTTCCAGTATTCAACGAGATATTTGCAAGAAGTTTTAAAGCTAATTACACCACAACAGAAGATAAAGACAGCCAGTTGACCAAGTTGAT
Source organism: Poa annua (assembly GCA_026929855.1). NCBI lineage: Eukaryota > Viridiplantae > Streptophyta > Magnoliopsida > Poales > Poaceae > Poa > Poa annua. The sequence continues at coordinate 103,923,268 of CM049426.1, forward strand.
AACCTTTAGGCCCAAAAACCTTCCAGTCGCAGCTAATAAGTGGAGGATGCTTCTGGTCTTTAAGCTCACAAAAACCTCAGGGGGTGTTATGATCTGTTTGTTTAGAGCTTCTTCAGATTCTAATACTGCAGAAGGTGGCAATATATTTTTTGGTGATTGGAGGAGGAAGCCACCACTCCTATTGTAGAAAGAAATAAAGTAAAATTTAGGAAGTAAAGGAGACTGACCTGGAAAAAATATAGAGATTAGATACAGGGGCATAATCTTACCATTTTATATGCTTCGTAATGTTGGGGGGCAGAGGTCTTACTCATACATATTCTAGGATTTAGTGGAAATTTTAATTAAGCTACAAATCAACTCCCATTATCATTTTAGTAGAAGTCATAAAAAGAATCTACATGTCTGTGACTTCTACATGTTGCCCACATTGAAATGATGTCATTGGAGTTTTTATAAATAACTCTTCCATAGTAATACAAATTTGTGATTTCTACTAAAATTACTACTCCAAAAGCAAAGATTGACTCACATTAAAGCTATGAGAAGGCATGATCATACCTACATTGCCAGAGAGTTTATGATTGCATGTTAGTTCTTTAATTACCATGACCATGGAACAAATGTTCTACAAGAGAAAACATACTGAACAAGTACCGTGTGGATAATGAATAAGAAAGTAAGGATAAAGCATCAACCATGCAAAAGGTAGGTAACAACAGACCTGATGTTTATTCCAAGGTGAATATAGGATTGTCCATATGCCCTAACCTGAAGCACTTCATTTGTACAAGAATTCTCAAAGTCCCTTCTATCCATTGTCTTGCAATTTACAAACAGAGAAAAAGCACAAAAAATCAGAGCTAAGTAGGGAAGCAATCAAACATTAAAGCTGTCCACGATCAAAAGAACTTGACAAGCCATCATGTACAATTCTACCTCAAGCAAATATAAGAAAAGAAAGATTCCAGTAATGGACTGGTATGAAGAAAATTTAAGAATCCTGCTTTGGCACTTGTAAATCAGCATATCATCGTGACCATACGGAAAATCCACTAGAATGTTCCTAAACGTAATTTTCATATTAGTACCTTTTGCAGGATGGTCATATGAACTTCTTCCCGTTTCAGGACAACATCAGTTGGTGATCGAGAAATCTGAATATTTTTTTCAACTCCCTGTGAATTTCCAAAAGATGTGTGTGCCTATTGCAAGCAATTGCTTTGAAAATGAGTGCCTCAACATCAATGCAACTAAGGTTAAGAGAAAGATCAGCTTCTTTATCCGTAAGTGGATCCAATACAAATGAACTGTGCTGACACTTTATTTGCATATCTTGCAGTGCCTCAACTTTAATAAATGGAGATGAATCAGGTTCTGCTGACCCACTGTTTCTTTCATCCAACCAATAATTTACTTTCAAACCAGGTATCTTAAATCCACTTGAATCAAGGTCTCCCTCTTGACCTAGCTGCGTTGGAGCATTATTCCCACCCTGTCCTGCAGTAGTCTGACTATCTGAGATAAGTTCAGATTTTATTGCTTCTTTCCATCTACCTTGTCGGAGAACATTAGTCTGTCTAATTACAGTATCCATAACAAGATAGATGCATAGCTCATGGAGAATTGTATACAAAATTGTGAAGGGATTATCAGCCACAGCCATTCTCCGTTCAATGTCATCACCCAGAACATACCTCCTTGTCTCTTCAAGCTTAATAGGCCCGGTCTTCTCGCCAACAAGTATCTCCATGTGCAATATCCTCCACAATGAAAAGTGCCCACGGTAACCTAAAGTAAGGAGGACTTTGAATTCGCCATCTAACTGAACATTGGCTATTCCATCAGTTACTGAAACCTCGGATATTTCTTTAGGAACTAGGGTTTCAAGTAATTTAGCCCGCACAACGGTGCTTAATTTCTTCAACGTAGGCTTTCGCTCATGTTGAAAAAGTGTATTCTGAGTACCTATTTCCTCTACACATTTTGGCACTCTCCTATAGCTCCCTGTATGTATGACTTCTATAGCAGATGGAACATCAAAAATGGGCGCACGGGCTTGCTGCAATCCTTCGTGCATAAAGAAGAGGGAGTCGCCCGTTTGGGTGAAACATGTTTCATGGCTACAGAGGGTTGATGCAAGTTGCTGGCAGTAATGAACTAGGGGAACCTGCAAAAGATCAAAAACAATCTTCTCGGTCACAAGATTCCTGAGATATACTGAAAGCCCGAAAATGAATAATGGGGAAAACTTAGTATTGTAGTACATTCCTTCTTGAGTGGTTCAGGAACTAAGGTAGATAATAGCCTGTCAGAGCGAATACGCATGGATATAATACTTTAAGTTCACATTTTTTTCTTTATGACCTTGGTACACACTCTTCAGCGGCACTTTCGTACAAAGAATTTCTAGATAAATCCACAAGAAATCACCTTTTTTGTGAGGCAAGTAATAAGATGGTCAAATAGACAAGAAATGAAAATAGAATTTAAGTCTACAGCAACACACAAACCAAACACCAATATCCTTAGTATAAGGTTCACAAACTGAGGCTTTAAAATACCAAATATGTCTAAGATACGAGGCCTAAATGCCAATGAGACCTGCTACAGACCATCTTTTTGGATTTTTTTAGTATTTGCAAGTACAGGGAACTACTTTAGGAAGAAAAAAAAATGTCACTCAGCTATTACCAAATTAAATGTTCAGTCCCTCAACCCCAAACAAGAAATGCATGAGTGTCAAAACCGTTTAATTTGGTTTGTTCTCCATCGAATTAAGTTTTTAAAGATGACGACGGTTTCACACATGTGGCAACCCAATCAGCAGGAAGAAAAATAAAAGTAGGAGAAATTAGAAGAAAAATGTGAAGGGAACATGTGGAGGGTTGGCAAGTTTCCATATGCAACCAAAATTTCACAAACTAACCAAGTAAGAGCCAAACATCATAGGCTGGCAAAATTTTGCTAGGGAAAAAATTTGGGCACTAACCGAACATACACAGAAACAAATGGAAATTTAAAAGGAGAAAAAGAAAAAAAAACAGAATCAGAATAAACATAATATAAGAGGAACTTTCAAAGAAGCTGGATTTTCCAGCAAAATGCCAAAGTTACTAAAATATGAATTTTAAAGATGGAAAAAAGGATAAAAAGTCTTTCGTAAACCTTACCAAATTCCATGGTTTTTCAGAATATTTCTATTATTATGAAATTTCATAAAATTCCATGAAAATATGAATTTAAAAGTTGGAAAAAACCAAAAACAATGGAACAAAAGCCTTTGGTAACCTTCCAAAATTCTATGGTTTTCCAGAATATTTATATTATTATAAAATTTATTAAAGTTTTCATGCTTTTAGGGTGTGTTTGATTCTAGAATTAGGTGGAACGGAATGGAACCGTTCCGCACCTGGGATGATTCAAGTGTTTGGTTAGGTAGATAGAAGGGAACGAAGTCGTTAATCGGAAGCGGATATTCGCAGTAGATGCGGAATGCGCCCGTCCGACCAAATCGGTCGGACGGCGTGGAACGGTGCAACTAATTACCGCAAACCGATCCTAAAAAAAGAAAAAAAGTCGTAACCCTCGCTCCCCGACCCTATCTGTTGCTCATTCACGCACCAGCCTGCCTCTCTCTCGCTTGCGCCGCCACCACGACGAGAGCACCAGCGGAGCGAGCTGCAGCAGCAGCGGAGCGAGCTGCAGCAGCAGCGTAGCGAGCGGATGGAGCGGCGGCGGTGGAGCGAGCAGACAGCGCGGCGGCAGCGGAGCGAGCGGACAGCACGGCGGCGGCCGAGCAAGCAGACGACACGGTGGCAGCGAAGCGAGCAGAGCGAGCTAGCAGTACGCCGCCGCCGTCTTCCACGGCATGATCCGGAGGTAGCAGCACATCGCATTGATTCAATCCGTTTGTATTTTCCTATCATGTGACTCCTGTCCGTCCTAGTTCAACCTAAAAAATTCATTTTTTTCAGAATAATCTCTCAGCAATATGCTGATGTACGGTGCTGTTGCTAATAATATCATCATATATTTTGATTACTAGTGGTACAAAGACATCTGTGGCCACCTAAACATTCATGTCAAATAGGTGTTTTGAACCCCATTCTATGAATTCCATTCTTAGAACGAAACAAAGAATGGAACCATTCCGTGAGAGTTTTCTTGTCCAAACCAAACATAAGAATGGAATGGTTCCATTCTGCTGGAATGGAACGGTTCCATTCCGTTCCACCTAATTCCAGAGCCAAACACACCCTTAGTAAACTTGCTGGAATCTTTACTATTAAATGGGAGTCTGCGGTGGTGATGGTCAGTCACGGTAGGTTGGTACGTCAAACGGCAGAATTTTCTGCCTCTGCCTCGATCGGCAGACGATTAGGGGCATCCTGACCGCCGTCTGATCTTACGCTAGATTGCCACCGCTAAGTGGCCAAAGCAGTACGCACGGTCCTCTCTTGCCTCCTGCCGCTCGTCTTTCCTGACAGAACTAACCACTAACCCTAGCGGTTCCCGACTCCACCCCGACGTCAGCCGATCCACGCTGGCTGACGGAGAATCGAGGTCTCCGGCGACCAAGTCGAGTTACCGAACACATATAATACAAGTTCCTCATGCCGCCGTGAGGAGTCCAACCCCAGGCTCCGCTCTGATGCTGCCACCATAAGTGCGACTCCGGCCCTACTCGTTGCCGCCGCCAAAAGCCCCATGCGGTCCCGTGCTCTACTATGTGCACTTCGATTTCCAGGCCAACCCTGACCTTTGCTGCATCGATCGATTTCTAGCCCCAGTCCGGCCAGGAATGAGTTGATGGTGAGGACGGGGAAGAAGAGCAGCGAGGAGCAGCAAGATGTGGACTGAAGGTCAGACGAGGATGCACCCATCCATTGAGGCTCAGACATTTGAGAAACATGGGCTGGAGAAGGCCGAGCAGACATTCAAGGTCATTCAAGGTGCTCGACCTCAACAAGGTAACATATCCGCTTACAGTCGAGTTGGTCAATTTTTGTAGATGTATCCATGCGTTGCTCTGATTGATGGGAAAAAATCCTAATAGTATATTTATCTTGTGAAAATGCATCATGGGTATAGTTTCGTATCTAACTGTTTTTTCACGTGCAAACTGAAGCTTCTGAAGCACAGGCTAGCGGGTAATACTTAAGAAATGTTGGCAATTCGATTGACTATGGCTGCAATAAGATGAAGATACTCTCTCGGACAATGGGGTGTAATATTTTTCATTCTACTACACGTACTCTCTCGGACAATGGGGTGTAATATTTTTCATTCTACTACACGTTTTAGATAACTGCTATCCTTTTTAGGTGGTAAATAAAGCTTTGATAACTGCTATCCTTTTATGTGACATATAAGAAAATTGTCGAACTTGAAGATATGTTTTGTAAAACTAGCCGAGACTGCAATGTGCACGTTATAGGCTTTTTAAGATGAATGTCTTCTGTTTTTCAGATATATGACCACTGATCATTCACCCTAATCAGTATAGTGGTGTTTACAGTATACAAGTGTGTGATATGTCATCACACCTCCTCCAACAGTCAACTGTTGATACCCTGCCACTGCTCGGATCAACACTAAATTCAGAGTGCTGATCTTCTCTGATGCCTCTTGGAAGAACGGGAATATACTGTCGATGCCCTGCCACTGCTCGGATCAACACTCAGTTCAGAGTGTTGATCTTCTCTGATGCCTCTTGGAAGAACAGGAATATACTGTCGATACCCTGTGTAACACCTGCATCGACTTAGCTGCCTCGCATGTGCTACGAACAAGTGGAGTGGGCTCGCCATGTGGGCCGATAGCCAGTATGGCCGTGTGTGGCCCATGAAGTAGTGACCGTGGTTATAAGGTCCGACTGGTATCCTGTGTTGAGAGGGGATAAGAAATGTGTGACGAAACCTCATCTTTCTTTGCAAGTTTTCTCATCTCTCTGCTTGCTTTTCCTCACCCCCTCCTTACCAATTATCCTGGCTTCCCTTGTTCGATCCGAGCTCCAGGAAGCGGTTCGTGACAATTTGTTATCTAGAGCCACGATTTTTTCCCCAATTTTGGCCCGCCGAAGCTGCGCTCTCTAATCTCTCGGCATCGATCCGTAAATCCGGTCGAAAGGTGTGGATTCGCTTCGGTGAAATCATACAAAATCCTTAGACTGGTCGATCTTCTTGGAGCGAGTCGCAACGGCGCCGCCAAAAGCTTCTGCACAGAAATTTTTCGTCACCCAGTTTCTGTTGGGACTGAAGGATGAATTGCGCGCAGCGGTTCGCATTCAGGCTCCTACCAGTATCACTCGAGCCACCGTGTTCGCACGTATCCAGGAAGAGGAATTGGAGATACAACGCCCACGACCACGTCCTGCTCTCGCTGGACGACCTCCACCTGCTCCAGCACAAGGGCAACCACGAGCCCTCGCCGCACCACGCACCGGCGGCGATGATTTTGGCCGTGAGCGCCAACTGCGGGATTACAAACGCGCCAACGGGCTGTGCTTCAAATGTGGTGATCATTATTCGCGTGAGCATCAATGTAAAAAGCAAGCTCAGCTATTGACAATTCAAGTAGGGGATTATGGGGAAATGTTATCTGACGAGACTGTCCGCACTTTGGAGTTGCTGGATGAACCTGCCGCTCAACCTGGGTGTTGCATGTTGTCAGTTCAAGCACTGTCCGGAACTGAATCTACATCCACGATTCAGTTACCAGTTCATGTCGGAAACCAAGTAATGTTGTTGCTCCTCGATTCTGGCAGTACCCATAGCTTCATTAACAAGAATTTTGTGGACAACGTTGGCGTCAAGACAGTGCTAATAGCGGCTGTTCTTGTGAAGGTTGCAAATGGTCAGCTGCTCAATTGTGACACTATGGTACGACAACTGAAATGGCAATGTCAAGGACATGAGTTCCAAACTGATTTGAGGGTTCTAGAGTTGGGAGCATATGATGGGGTACTGGGTATGGATTGGTTGTCAACTTTCAGTCCAATGCAGTGCAATTGGCAACAAAAATCAATTGCATTCTCGCATCGGGGAAACTTGGTTACATTACAAGGAGTGCAGGCGACAACAACCACGTCTCTGACCTCAATGGACCTCCAGGAGCTTCTCGAGCTGCAAGCGACTAATGGCATTTGGGGGATGGCAGTGGTCGAAAACATTTTGGGTGGGACAACAGCGGGAGATCTTCCTGGCACTATCACCACATTACTGACAGAGTTTGCAGACGTGTTTGCTGAACCTGAAGGTCTACCACCACATCGGCAGTACGACCATGCTATTACACTCGAAGCTGGTGCTCAGCCGCCAAATGTTAAACCTTATCGCTACTCGCCCATGCAGAAGGACGAGATTGAAAGGCAAGTTCAAGAGATGCTCCGCACTGGCGTCATCGTGCACACTATGAGTCCCTATGCAGCACCGGTTCTGCTAGTCAAGAAGAAAGACGGCAGCTGGCGATTTTGTATTGATTTTCGTCGACTGAATCAAGTGACGATTAAGAACAAATTTCCATTGCCGATAGTCGACGAGCTATTGGATGAACTTGCCGGTGCTGCCTATTTCTCCAAGCTGGATCTGCGCGCCGGGTATCATCAAATTCGCATGCGGGAAGAGGATGAGGAGAAAACTGCGTTCAAAACGCACCACCGCCACTTCCACTTCCGCGTGATGCCGGCCTCACCAACGCACCGGCGACTTTCCAATGCTTGATGAACACGATTTTTGCACCATTCACTCGTAAGTTTGTCATTGTTTTCCTCGATGACATCTTGGTGTACAGTACTAATCTGCAGGATCATCACAAGCATCTGAAATTGGTCCTAGAACTACTACGTCAACACAATCTGTTTGCAAAAGCGTCCAAATGTTTCTTTGCCCAGCGCAGCATTGAGTATTTGGACCATGTCATTTCCGAGCAAGGTGTGGCCACTGACAGGGCAAAGACGCAGGCAATGCTTGATTGGCCGGTGCCGACTTCACCAACTGAACTCCGTGGGATTCTCGGGTTCACAGGGTACTACCGCAAGTTCGTACCACACTACGGCATCATCGCTAAACCATTGACACAGTTGTTAACTAAGAAAGGATTCAGCTGGAACGAACAGGCGCAAGAGGCTTTTGAGAAACTGAAGTTGGCCATGGTGAATACTCCAGTTCTCGCCTTGCCACGGTTTGATCGCCCTTTCTCGATTGAAACCGACGCGTGCGACACATGCATTGGTGTTGTGCTTGTGCAGGACAAACACCCCATAACATACTTCAGCAAGGCGTTAGGTGTGAAGAACCAGAAACTTTCAACATATGAGAAGGAATTCCTTGCCGTGATGATGGCAGTGGATACAATACTTACAGCGGGTCCATTTACCATTGTGACGGACCACAAAAGTTTGTGCAATTTGGGAGACCAACAATTGGACACGGAACTCCAGAAGAAGGCTATGTCAAAGCTTGTTGGTTTACAGTTTCGTTTCCAGTACAAGCGTGGGACAGATAATGGCGCTGCAGATGCACTCTCAAGGGTGGGGCACTTGTTGACAGCGAACGCACTGTCACTCTGTCAACCGAGATGGACACAAGAGGTGATCAATTCGTATGAAACAGATGCTGCGGCTGAAGAGTTACTTGCGCAGTTGGCTCTATGCAGTCCTGATGACAAGGGGTATACACTGAACCACGGCTTGATTCGTTACCGAGGGCGGCTGTGGATTGGCGCCAATTCAGCACTGCAAACAAAGTTGATTAGTGCTTTATATCATAGTGACGTGGGTGGACACTCTGGAGCCACCGCAACATATCAGCGTGTGAAGAAACTATTCATGTGGCATGGACTGAAAGCAGCTGTGACAGACTTTGTGAAGCAGTGTCAGACTTGTCAACAGGCCAAGCATGAAAATATCAGTCCCGCCGGCAAACTCCAGCCGCTGCCAGTACCAGCCACACCATGGCAAGACATTACCATGGATTTCGTTGAAGGCTTACCCAAATCAGAGGGGTTTGAGGTGATCATGGTGGTGGTGGACCGTCTGACTAAATTTGCACACTTTGTGCCCTTGAAACACCCATTTACAGCAGCTCAGGTGGCCCGTGCCCTGTGGGATAATGTGATCAAACATCATGGGGTTCCACTGACCATCGTCTCGGATCGAGATCGCATATTCACCAGTTCGGTTTGGAGAGAGTTACTGTTCACAACGGGTACCAAGCTCTTGTACTCTACAGCTTATCATCCACAGACGGATGGCCAGACATAGTGCGTGAATCAATGCTTGGAGATGTACTTGCACACTGCAGTTCACGACTCACCCAAGCAGTGGCGTCGTTGGCTTCCGGTTGCTGAATTCTGGTGTAATTCTAGCTTCCATTCTTCTCTGGATTGCTCACCATTCAAAGCTTTGTACGGTCGTGAACCAAATTTGGGCGCCATGCTGGAGTGGAAAGCAGAGGATGGTTTGGAACAAGAACTAGATTGGGTGGAACACACTGCTCAGTTGAGGGGCAAATTGCTGGGAGCGCAAGAGCGTTTCTGTAACGTCCCGGGATTTATCTCAATTTAGTTTTTTTGTTTGTTTTTCTTTTGCATCATCATATCATCATATCATCATGCAATTGTCAATTCATTTGTTTAATTGTATTTAAATTTAAATTCAACTCCATTTAAATTCTTTTCCACTTTTTAATCTAATTGCAAATCAAATTAATTTAAATGTGGTATTTAATTTCTTTTCAAAAATATTCAAACTAATATATTAAATTGTATATTTTAAAAACTATTTATTTTTGCAAAATGTTTCTTTCTCTCTTCTTTTCTATTTTACTTAAAAACACAAAAAAAGCGAAAAGAATAAAAAAAGAAAAGAAATAAAAAACACAGAAAAACCCTTCTTGGGCCGAAGCCCACTTACCACCTAAGCCCATCTCCCCTGTCTCTTTCTTCTTCGTACGGAGACAGAGAGGAGGGGGCACCTTTCCAGCTCGACCATGGCTGCCCCCACCTCAACCACCCCATCCCCTCTACTTAGCCCGAGCCCCTCCTCCAACCCTAACCCTAGCTGCACTCCTCCTCCCTCTCAGCCGCCACCGCCTCCCCTCTGCCTTTCCTCGATCCTCCTCCGTTTCTTCCCCCAAAAACTCACCGGAGCAACCACGACGTCCCCTGCTACTCCGGTGCCGTCGAAGCCCCGAAGAGGAGCCCCGAAGCACTGCCTCCCCGTCGGCATCGTCTACGCGCCAGGAATTGGAGCCCGGATCGCCTAATTCGTCGCCCCCGTCCCCGTCTCCCTCGGCTCCGGCGGGCCTCCGCCGCGCGATTCCGGCGACCCGGACCTCCCTGCGCCTCCGCCTTTCGTCGACGAGCACCCCCAGGGTGAGCCTCACCCGCCTCCCCGCCGCTTCTTTCCCCCTCCCGTTACGGTCTCGGTCGCTGTATTTTAGGTTACGCTGCCGCCGGACACGGCCATGGCACGCCGCACCTTCCGAGCACCATCGCGAGCGCCTCGGGCCTTCTTCTTTGCGTCGGAGAGCAAAAATGGGTAGGCCGCACGCTCCCGCACCCACGACACACACGCACGCGTCCCGCGCAACCCGTGGTCGTCGCCGGCGTCCGGTTTCAGTCCGCCGTGCGCGTCTGTCTCCGGTGATGTTCAGTTCCGTCAGGTTTTGGTCTCCGTTGGACACATTAAAATCAGTGCTTTGCATAGCATGACAACAACACCAACCTGGACCTCTGGCTAGCGCGTCCGATCGATCCGTGCTTGCGCAGACCCGGGTTCGAATCCCTCTGGGCGCGGTGAATAAAGCCCACCTTTTTCTCTCTGCCACTGACAACCCGGCCCCACCTGTCAGCGAAAGTGAGAGCCGCACTGCACCCACACTCCCGCACATGCCAGCGTGGCGCTGGGTCCCGCTGGGCAGCCTCTCGGGCTCGTTTCGGCTCGGTGAGAAAAGTCTGGGCGCCAGGAATCTTACACAGATCCCCCCCTGCTGTCTAGTTTTCCACCTAAGTCCCCAGAATCTCTGTTTCCATCACGAACAGGTCCTGCAAAATTGCAGAAACACCCCTAAAACTTATTTTGTTAATAACTTTAATTCTATAACTCCAAATAAAATAATCTTTATATGTTTATTTATCAGAAAAATGCAATAAATATTAATATGCCATCTTGCATATGTTATTTAATTGCTTAGTGTAATTTGTTAATCGCAACTAAATAAATAATATGGAATGTGTGGGGTAATAAATATATAATGCCCTATTCCATTTAATTTAATTAGGTCACACATGCCATGTGTTACCATGTTAACCAACATTTAATATTGTTGGTAAATAAATAACTTGCACCTAAATATTAATTGTCGGGGTTGTTTTCCCGCTTAAATTGGAATTACCTGCATTGTATTGCATCTTGCCATGCCATGCATCATTCTCGTATGATCATGCTGAATCTTTTGCCGTAGTTGTAAAATGCATCTTTTACGCTTTCCAGTGTTTGTTGCTTCTTCGCGGATACGACGTTGAGATGTGTGAGCAACGACAAGATCTGCTTCTATGCGGGATTCCAGGCAAGCAAAGTTTGCTTTTTTACCTATACATTGTCTTTCATTCCTGTCGTTGATCTCTGCTACCCTAGTATTCGATTCTTTATCGCGAACCCATCACATGTTATCCTGCAGCCGATACAGCTTTATCCCCACATCCCATCACCTGTTGTATGTTTATCTGTTAGCCTTGCGAGTCGTAGTGCATGCTTAGAATTGGTTGTGCGAGTCGTCAGTTGGTCTTTTATTTCATATGCTTAGCTTGATAGATTATTCTACCTTAATAAAATGTTATATTATATTGGGGTAATATAATTAAAAGATAAGGCACCGGCGGAAGGCCTTGCGAGGTGCTTTGTTCTGCTAAGTGTCGACCTAGGAACTGAGATCTTGCTCCCCTAATCCAAGACTGAGCGCACTAACCACTTGTGGGAGGCCCTATGGAGCCCCCCTCGACTTTGACTGGAACTTCAACTTGTCCGGAAGCCACACCTAGTTCGGGTTTCCATTTGTCTCATATGCATTGATGATACTAGTGTAGTATTTTACTTTGGCGGTGTGCCTTGTTACATGCATATAGGGCGCGGCCTGTTGGTGCGGAGGGGTGTGTCCTGCGGGAGTCCGCACCCTTTTGGCCGGGACCAACATAGCTCCCGTGGCTCCTGGATTTGTTGCGGCGAAGGAAAAGAGTTGGGTTGAAAGGCCCTAATGTTTTTGACTGGGTTGATCATGCGAGTATGGGTCCAGTAGTGCACCCCTGCAGGGCATAATCTTATCGATGAGCCGCGCCCGCGGTTATGGACAACTTGGTGCGTTGCCGACTAATGATCTAGACAGTTTACACCTAATCATTGTTAATTATTTTGACTAGTAATATAAAATTACTTTCACAATAAATGGTAACTAAAACTGTTCAACGTGTGAGTTTCCCGAATTGCTTCCTCATACTTGGTTGAGGGGGTTAATCCGAGAATGGGTTATGCTTGGTGTTAGTAGTAGCTGTTTATCTTAAGCGCTCTCTTATCCCTCTCTGATTACACGGAAGTTGTAGCGTGTCTCTTTAGGTTGCTAGTGCTGCTGCCGCTAAGTCCACCTCCCCTATATTTTGGGAGATGGTGTAGAAAGTAGGCAAGTCGGCTTTGCTTGCCAGGGAGTGCCCTGACCCTCTTTTGGGATGTGCTTTATGTGCAGTTAACAGGTTTGAAGTCTGACGACGTTAGCTTGGGAATCCCTCCGGCTTGGCTGGGCAGGGATATGGCGTCATTGCTTATCTTCAGAACTCTTAGTCCAATTTGCATCTGATCCGTAGTCGGATACCATTTTGCTTCCGCTGTCATTTGAATCTTTGTATCGTATCATTTGTATCTTGACTCGTTCGAGTCGTTGTATTTATATCTTCTGTTGTATTTGTGGATGTATCGGAACTGTTGTAATGCTATCACAATTCCACCCACATAATGCGCATGTTTCGGCGTGCACATTATGTCTGGTGGGCGACCAAAAATCGTTATTATGCGGATTTCGACAGGAGCGCTTAAATCTACATAGTACCGATTTTCAGGCGTCACAGTTTCAAAAGGAAGGCAGACAAGCATCGAACTGAGCGCAGTTTCGAGGTTGGTGAACAGGTTCTTCTGAAATTGCAGCCTTATGCTCAGTCCACCGTCGCCAATCGACCGTGCCGAAAACTGGCGTTCAAGTACTTTGGACCATTTTCAATCCTGCTGAAATTTGGTGCTACGGCTTACAAATTGGACCTGCCATCTGAGGCGCGCATTCATCCAGTTTTTCATGTGTCACAGCTCAAACCCTTCACCCCAGATTACAGTCCGCGTTCGGGGAATTACCTCATCTCCCTGATCTGTCCACAACGGACATTGTTCCTGAGGCAATTCTGGAGAGGCGCTTGCGGAAGAAAGGGAACAACCAAGTCGTCCAGTTACTCATTTAAGGGTCCAATCACGCCCCTGAAGCAGCAACATGGGAAGATTATGATGTGCTGCGAGCTCGCTACCCAGCAGCTTCAATTTGGGACGAGGCTCGTTCTCCAGGAGCGGCAATTGTAACACCTGCATCGACTTAGCTGCCTCGCATGTGCTACAAACAAGTGGAGTGGGCTGGCCATGGGCCGATAGCCAGTATGGCCGTGTGTGGCCCATGAAGTAGTGACCGTGGTTATAAGGTCCGACGGAAATTCTTAGAAAGAGGGTTCACTTCGTAAAGGTCCACGCGCGTGCGCTTCGGTGCTGACAAATATCGCAATTTCATTCGTTTCTGCTCCCACCTTTTCTCCCTGCTGGTGGGCAGAGGGTTGTACATGCATTTATTTTGAGATTCGTTTTTTTAAAAACGAAATATCTTGAGAACCGTTTATCCAATTTACAAACCGTTTTCACTTTTGAACTCCTCGCGTCGAGATCTTCAAAACTAGATCCATAATTGATAGGTTTCGACAAACTTTTTTTTTGTACTTCGGATTGTGTATGTTTTGTACACTCTAAGTGTAGTCGTACGTACAAACTGAATTTTGTAGTTGTACGTACAACTTGCTACGTGTAGTTGTTTGTACAACCCGAATGTATTTCTACGTACAACATGTCATGTGTTGCTGTACAACCCGGTCTATATTGTTGTACAACCCGGATTGTGTGTTGCTGTACAACCCGGTTTTTGTTGTTGTACAACACGGTCTCCGTTGCTGTACAATGCGGTCTCCGTTGCTGTACAACCCGGTCGGGGTTGCTGTACGTACAAACTGATTTGTGTTGCTGTACAACCCGGTCTGCATTGTTGTACATCCCGTTCTGCGTTGATATACTATCATAGTTTGTGTTTTGTACAAATTTAATAATAGATCCAGATCTAGATCTGGATTTGAATCTGGATCTATCCATGTGCGGGACCGCCTCAATTTACGTGTCCACGTGGCGACAGCAGATCACGCGCGGGACCACGAAATAGACCTTCACGAAGGTCACCCTTTTCCTAGTCCAACCCAGGTCCGACTGGTATCCTGTGTTGAGAGGGGATAAGAAATGTGTGACGAAACCTTATCTTCTTTCTATGCAAGTTTTCTCATCTCTCTGCTTGCTTTTCCTCACCCCCTCCTTACCAATTATCCTGGCTTCCCTTGTTCGATCCGAGCTCCAGGAAGCGGGTCGTGAAGATATGTTTTTAGGTGGTAAATAAAGCTTTGATAACTGCTATCCTTTTATGTGACATATAAGAAAATTGTCGAACTTGAAGATATGTTTTGTAAAACTAGCCGAGACTGCAATGTGCACGTTATAGGCTTTTTAAGATGAATGTCTTCTGTTTTTCAGATATATGACCACTGATCATTCACCCTAATCAGTATAGTGGTGTTTACAGTATACAAGTGTGTGATATGTCATCACACCTCCTCCAACAGTCAACTGTTGATACCCTGCCACTGCTCGGATCAACAATCAATTCAGAGTGTTGACCTTCTCTGATGCCTCTTGGAAGAACGGGAATATACCAGAAAGTGCAAGCTCACAGGCTGTCAGTGGTCTCTATCTTCAGTTCCAAATCTCTCAAGCCAGCTGCAGTATGATGATCAAAGATTATGCAGAGCATGTACCCTCACCGATGCAGGCAAAAGTGGCAGCTCTTCTTGCATTAATGTGGCACAGTTGTTCCAGCCGCAGCGAATCACTTTTTTTACGGACAGTTGCTCACAGCCAAAGCATTAGCTAGAAACTAAAAATTAAAACTGTCCTTGCTTCATTCCTCTCTGCTCAACTCCAGGCTGCATTATTTCACGTCAAAAGAGACCCCAATGGAATTTCTCATGACTGCACTTCAGGCTATCAAAACCATTGAATGGGAGTCTGCGGTCGTGATGGTCAGTCACGGTACGTACGTTGGTACGTACGTCAAACGGCAGAATTTTTTGCCTCTGCCTCGATCGGTAGGCGATTAGGGGCATCCTCACCGTCGTCCGATCTTACGCCAGATTGCTACCGCTAGGTGGCCAAAGCAGTATGCACGGTCTGTCTCTCTTGCCTCCTACCGCTCGTCTTTCCTGACAAAACTAACCACTAACCCTAGCGGTTCCCGAGTCCACCCCGCCGTCAGCCGATCCACGCCGACCGACGGAGAATCGAGGTCTCCGGCGACCAAGTCTATGTATGTTGGTCCTAGAAGTAGCTAATGCCCTATGTATGTTGGTCCTCACTCAGCAAACATACAGGCTATACACTACACTTAGGGTGTGTTTGGTAGCCCGTATGGCTTCAACAAGACTTTCTCACATGGGGCAAACTGAGGTTATACAGGTTGGGCTAAGATATTTCTGTGTGTTTGGTAGATTGCATGTGTTGAAACGGGCTGACCTGAGAAGCTGTTTGGTAGGATGTATGTGCTGAGACTAAAGTCTAGAAAATAAAATTATAGATAGGTCCAAACATTAAAAAAACGTCCTTAGAAAGAAATTGAAAAAGCAATCAGATCCTCCATTCGCTGTGTGTCGACGCATGACGCCGGAGCTCAGGGCAAGCACGGTCGGATCCTGGAGGCCATGGCTTTAACGGCGGCCAGCGCAACCTGAACGTCCAGCCGCGTGCGCTTTGCCGGCTAGCTGCATCCCTCGTCGCCGCTGGACGTAGCTCCAAATCTGCTCGTCCCCCGCAGCTTACGCTTGGCCATGGACCGTGCGCCTTCATCGACGAAGCTCCGGATCGAGCGGCGGCGCATAGTCAAAAGGGGTCTTCGGGCTCGACGCGGCCATGAAGGCCTCCTTCCGCGCGGCCACCTTGTCGCCCACGCGTGGCCGCGTTGTCCGCTCCACGCCGCTCATGGAAGGGACGGATCTGGACGCCGACCTCAAGAACTCGCGCTTGACCTTCGTAACGCGAGGGGGCGGCGACCACGCTGTTTCCTCCTCACTGGAAGATGCGCAGGGGTGCCACAGCCGCGCGTAGAGGCCGTCCAACGAAGGCGACCATCCATTCGACCGCACACGCAGCAGGGCAGGCGGTTGCCGGAGGAGAGCAGAGGAGGCGAGGGAGAGAGCTCCAGACGCAGGGAGGAGAAGGAGGAAAGGCTGCGGGGGCAAATGAGGCCGTTTTTTGCGAGGGGCTCGCGGCGCAAACGCTCGGGTGGGGTCACGCGTGGGGATTTTTCCGTATGAGTTGAGCCAGGCTGAGTTGTGAAGCTCGATTTGAGCTTCTCTCACGGGTCTGGCTGAGAGGGGTTTTCGGGGCGAAGTGGGCATGGCCCAGACGCGAGACACGGGCTACCAAATAGCCAAGAATCTCATGGGGAGAGATTATCTAAGGTGGGGCAGTCTACCAAACACACCCTTAGTATATTGTGATTGAGCTGAAATTATATTGGCGCCCCAGGCACCCTTTTTTGTTCAAAGAAGAAAATAATTTACAACATTTGTAGCCACCTTAGATACCAATCAAGTGTCTTCCAGATCCTGTGAGAATTCCAGAAGGACTGTTTACTTTAATTTCACAGGTGGATGCGAGAATTTCATGCATATCTTAACTCGATTGTGGGTAACTTGTTTCTTTCTTTAGAAGTATTTCATATAGGAATGAACAATGAAGTAACTGAAAGGTACTGAGTATGACCCCATTTCACTCAGATGTTTCACCTTAGAAGCATTTTCCCATGTACAGAAATATTTCTACAAGGATAAAGGTAGTTTGGGATTCATGAAAAAATAAACTATTTTATATTTCCGTATCTACGTTTCAAATGTTGCTTTGCATAATATTAGATCATCTGAAATTTGTGACATAAACAAACTGCTGGAAACTTGCAAGGTGAAAGAGAAACTGGTGGCTCGGCGACTAAGCCGAGCCAAGTTTAATATGATACCTACCACTAATTGAGCTTAATGAGCCAAGTTCATGAGTTATTCGTTTAACAGGTCAAGCTAGGCCAATATCAGCGTCCTCAAATCTGGCCAATCTGGCCTAATTAGCCAAGTTAATGAGTTACTCGTTTAACTTGATAGAGATGGAGTATAATTATGACTTGAGTAATTATATTATTCTCTTGTACAAGGCTGAGAATTGTGCAAAGTCTCGCGGTTGTAGTATTTGTGCTTCGAATGAAATACCAGTCACTAATATCTCAGAATATTCACTATCAAACAAACATTCTCTTGAGTTTACATTGAATTTTATCTAAACAAACAGACATGCTCCATGCATGAATGTTTCCTACCTTCATCATCGGCTGTGATTTAGAAAGATAGCATCACATAAGGGCTGGATGGGTTAGTGGTGTAATCGGCAAGCACATATAGTTTCCCATTGAGGCTCCAAAGTGTTCTGATTCACTCGAAGAAGAGTAGACAAAGCAACGCTCGGAAGTCAGGCTACATCTCCCTCTTCTGATTACTAGAGCCTTGAGAAGGGTTCCGTACCAACGCACGGGCATTCAACTAGTAATTAAGAATTTCCTACATTTTTGGTAAACTATTGGTATATTTAAGTTTTTCCATAAATTTGCTTTTTAAAAATTTCCTGATTGTTATTTTCGGTGCTGCATGTGTTGCCACGTGGAGCAAGGGAGGGACCACATCTAGAAGGGTTTGACACTTGAGCAAGGAAGAGACCACATTAGTTTCATGAGAGGGAGGGGCAAAGAGATTGAGAGCAGATTTTTCTTTCATGAAATACTGGTTGGCTACCACTACATACTGGTTTCAACTTATGCTATATCCTCAAAAGGACACAGGCCTATTTATTTTGTGCTGGCTCGGTTTCATGAGAGTTTGAACAAGGGAGAAACGCAGATTTTTCTAGTGTTTTTGCTCTGGTACATTCCTTCATGCATATTGGCGCAAAACCAGCACATAATATGGTTCCAAATGATGTCTTGGTCATGCATATATTGGTGAAAAATCGGTACAGAGAGTGTGTTCTCATGATTTTTATGTCCAATATAAATAAACAGGCATGTTTTGCAAAATGAGAGGAATCACATGAAGATAAATATATGTGGCTGGGAGTGTTCTTTGCAAAATAAAAGGCGCAAATCTTAAGGCGATAAGAGGAATATAGGATGAGATAAGACCATGGCATCCTACTACTTGTGAACTTGCATTTTCATGGCATCTAGTCAAGAAATTTAAGCAGATAAACTAGAAGGTTAAGACAAGTTTGATGTACACACTCTTTCGATGCAATCATTGTCATCTCGGAGATTCTAAACTAATATGGAATCTAAACAAGGATATTTAAAATACGTGTAGTCCCAACAGAGTGCTGAACAATGAATTCCTATTACAGTAAACACTGCTTACCATACTCCAACAAAATTCCAAAACGGTTTCCTTTCACCCCCATTCAACTAACGCAGCCAACATCGTGAAAGGCTAGAGCAATCAAAGGTGTGATCCTAAAACGAACACTTAGGAGTTCAGGAAATAAATTGCGTTTCTGGTTGAGCCATGGAAGTTAAGAGTACTTAGAGCATCACTAGCAGCGCCCTCAAACTGGTCAAACCCTCAAATTAACTGCTTTTTTGAGGGTTGAGGTCGAAAGGTGGCGCGGAACAGAGCCCTCAAACCCGTGAACCCTCAAAAAAATTTGAAAGCCCAACCCTCAATTCCCATCCCAACCTGCACAAACACAGGTTGATAGCCCAATTCACAAGGCTCTTCATTCCGGTCAACCACATCACGCGGGAGGGAAAAATCCCAACCGCTCCTTCTCCCCCCGTGCGCCGCCGCCGGCCCTCGTCCGCCCCGTCGCCGGCCATGGAGGCACCGCCGGCCCCCGCCCCGAGCGCCCCCGCCCCGCCGCCGATTCCCGCGCCCGGCCGCGCCTCCCCTGCCCCGCATCCGCCTCCCGCCCCCGCCCAGCCGCCTCCCGCCCCGGCCCCGAGCGCCGCCGTGGTGGCATCCACGCACGTGGGCTCTAAGAGGCGGCGGGCACACGTGGTCACGGGCCACACTGCCGCGGCCGTGCCTCCCGCAGCCGCCCCCGCCCCCGCCTCCGTCGCCCCCGCCCCCGTTCCGAAGAGGAAGAAGGTTTCCTCCTTGGGGCCAAAGCATGCCCGAGAGACGAGGAACGCCGTACCGAAGAAGACGGTCAGCCGCAACTTCTTACATGGGCCTTCTCAACGATGCCGAGGTGAACATTGGGGATCCTCCCCTCGATTCATTCGACTTCGAAGTTGACGAGGAAGAGGATGAGGAGGAGGAAGAGGTGGCCGAGATCAATGAGGCGGCGTTCCAAACCGCTCGAGAGGAAGGGGGTGCTCGCCGGCCCATAATCCGCTCGTCGAACTACACCGAAGTTGAAGATGTTCTTTTGGTTCGTGCTTGGTCCGAAGTTGGGATGGATGCCATTCATGGCACGGATCAAACCGGTAAACGCTATTGGCAAAGGATCGAGGACAAGTATTGCAAGCTCAAACCAAAGACCTCGTGCTTGGCCCATCGTTCTTACCGGTCACTTCAAGGACGGTGGGAGGTGATAAAGCCCGCTTGTGCTCGTTGGAGTGCGGCTATGGATCAAGTCATAAACGCTCCACCAAGCGGCACCGTTGAGAGTGACTATGTGAGTATACTTAACCTTACTCTTTCGTTCATGCCTATTTACACACAGTTGTGATCATGCTATGCTTGCAATTGTAGGAGACATATGCCGATTTGCGGTATAAGGACATGGCCGGTTCCAAGGGAAAACATTTTGCCTTCAAGCATTGTTGGGCATTGCTTAAAGAGCTTGAGAAGTGGAAAGTAAGGGATCAAGAATCCGCACCTAAGAAATCGGATATGCTCAATATGGAAGATAGTGAGGATGAAGGAAGGAACCATGCCAAGCCCGAGGGATCCAAGAAGGTCAAGGAAAGGATGAAGTTGGAAGCGGATGCATCAAGCTTGAAGGACAAGCTTGATCAAATGATCAAGGCGAAGGAGAGCTTGACATTGAAGGCATTGGAGACCAAACTCATTATCACCGAGAAAAAGAAAGAGGTGAAGCTTGCACAATTGGAAGCTAGGCGGGAAGATGCCAACCGGAAGGCCGGATTGGAGGAGAGGATGATCAAGCTCAAGGAAGCAAAGGCACGGAAAGAGCTCATGGCCGAGGAAAAGGAGCACATGATGGTGTCTACGAAGGACATGGATGGAGACAAATTGGCGTGGTGGAAGGAGACCAAGGAGGACATCACGGAGAGGAAGAGGCTACTGCGTGGTGGTGGTGCATCGTCTACTCGTCGAGGTGAGTCTCCGATGAGTGGTGGTGGCGACGGAGGTGTGGAGAACTTTGCTTGAGTCACCGATGTGGTGGTGATGATGATCGTTTGGGAGGAAAAATGTTGATTATGTGATGTAAAACTATGAACCATGCATCATTTATGATCATTTGCAAGTTTGTTTCATGATATGTGTGTTCCATGATTGTGTTTTGCTATAAATATCCATTTG
Source organism: Poa annua (assembly GCA_026929855.1). Lineage (NCBI taxonomy): Eukaryota > Viridiplantae > Streptophyta > Magnoliopsida > Poales > Poaceae > Poa > Poa annua. The sequence goes on from CM049426.1 coordinate 103,944,241, forward strand.
CAAACCATGTATGTTGCTGTCATTTTTGGTTTGTTGTCTCAAATCATGTTTTCAGGGTTTGAAGGCCGGGGCGTAGATCAGTGCCCTCAAACTAACCCTCAAAACAGAATATTCTGTTTTTGAGTGTTAGTTTGAGAGCACTGATCTACGCCGGCCGTTCTGAGCCTTCATACTCGCGTTTTCCAGGCCCTCAAACTGGTGTTGAGGGTTACCAGTTTGAGGGCACTGCTAGTGATGCTCTTATAGGTGGAAGTGGAAGCGAAAAAATTGACAGTTACGGACCTGTTGGCACCACTTGGCGAGGACATGGAGGCGGAGCATGCGCTGGCCGGTGCGGTCGATGAATTTGAGCATGTCGATCTTCTTCTCCGTATCCGACCTCTGCTGCCCGCCCTCCCCCTCGGCGTCCGTCGCCCGCAACTTCTCCACGAGGTCCCGCAGCGCCAGGTAGGACTCCTCCGCCGCCTGCCGCACCACCGTCCCCAGCTCCACTGTCTGCTGACCCAGCTCCCCCGCCATCTCACCACCGCCGGAGAGTGAAGAGTCAAGGGCTTCGCGTAGGCTTCTAGAATAGCATCGCGATAGCGACCGCAGGTCCGCACCTGCTCTCCTTGTGGGGTTCGCGGATGAAGGAGGACCGAGGCGGAGTTACTACCCCGCAGAGCCACCGACGGCTTCCAGTTGGGGATCCCGAGGCGTCAGTTGGTAGGGTTCTGCCTGGATTGAAAGGGGAAAGTTCGAGAAGTTTCTGGAAGCGGGGCCGGATCGCGAGGCGGCGGCCGGCAGGAAGGAGATGGGCGAGCTGGGTTGTGGAGGAATGGGCGGTGGTAAGGCCGTCCTTTGGCTTGCTGGTAAACATACGAGGGCTCATCTATAAAACTAGACACACAAGGGTTGTTTCTCGAAGAAATGGTTCCATTGGCATGGTGTCCCGGTCTCAGCGGACCACACGTAAGGAGGGCATCTCCAGTCGCCCAGCCCAATCAGGAGGCCTTTTTGACACCGGTAAAATTAAATAGCGTCATTTTTCGACTAGCCGGCGCCATTTCGGCGAAAAATAACGCCAGCCCCACCAGGTGAAACCTAACCCATCAGGCTCGGTCTAGGGGGCGAAATGGCGGGAAAGGCGACGTGGGAGAAAATGGCGTGGAACAGAAACCGCTCGTGCTTGTCTTCTCGGCTCCCGCGTCGGTTCTGCGACGTTCAATCGAAGGGGCACGCGACGCGCAGTAATGGCAGCCGCCTCTCCGCCCCCTTCGTCTGGCCGCGTGGCGCTATAAAAACCCCCAGCCTCGCCGCCCATTGTCATTCCTCTCTCACCGCCTCTGCCTCACACCCACCCTCTCCCCTCCACCGTCGCAGCCCAGCAGCCCGCCGCCGCCGAGAAGATGGACGCCACCGCGAAAAACGGCTCGGTGCGCCTTTTCCTCAGAAAGGAAGAGGCCTGGTCCCAATACAGCGCGGGGTACCCATGTCCTCCGGACATGCGCGTCCCCGGTGCCACCGGCGGCCATGGACTGTGGACGCTGAGCGTCGGAGGCATTCCGATGCCGCCCATCCACGTCGAGCGGGAACACGCCTACGCCATCGCGGAATTCCGGGCAACCTTGACGCCGGAGCAGGCCGCGGACCCGCGCTGGAGGCCAGAAGGCAACGATGCCTTCTGGACGGCGTACTTCCAGCGCCGCCGTGAGGAGGAGCTCGCCGACCGCTGCAACAACGGCTCGGTGGAGGGCATGTGCACCGCGCATTGCCGCAGGCGGTGGTGGGGTGGCGAGCACCACACTTTACAGTGGGTGCTCGACTACATCGTCGTCGGAAACGAGCCCCGGCTCACCATGCCGGCCTGGGTGCCCAGGCGGATGGGCACCAGCTCCTCCTCGGCGGCGACGAACTCCTCCTCCTCTGGCACAAGCTCGGCTCCTCCAGGTACGCGCACGGCGCCCAGCTCTTCGACCCCTCCCCTCTCAACTCCGGGCGCCCTGCCCCCGTGTGCGGCGGCGCCCTCCACATCGGCCAGCCACGCCAGCGGAGCTCAATGTCTCCGGCCGCCCTGTTCTCGCGCATCGTCAAGCTGAAGCGCGAGCTGAAGCACGAGTCGGAGGAGCGGGAGGAGGGGCCGGGATTGAAGGAGGCTGAGGAGGCCTCCTTCAACACGATCCAGCCGCCGGCGGACAACTTCGCCGACAGCTGGAGCCTGCGCGAGTTCACAACGCAGGAGCTCGAGCAGCAACGGCAGCTCCTCGCCGAGGCGGAGCGCAGGTGTGCAGAGCGCGGACATCGCACCTCCCTCCCCCGCTGCAGCCGCATTCCTCCCCCGCCGCAGCCGAAGAAGATCGAGTACTACGTACTCGACTCGAGCGACGGGGAGGAGGAGGACGACGACGACGAGCCGTTCCAGCGTACCCTGCAGATGAGCAAGTGGTACGACGACGGCGACGCCGGCCCAAGCAACCGCCACTGCCGCAAGGATGACGACGGCTCGGACGACGACGGCAGCGTCGGCGACTACAGCCAGGCGATCACGGCGAGTCTCGACCTCCTCGACAACTAGTTTTAGTTTCCTTTTTGTAATCTCCTATGTTTGCGGCTAAAATCAATGAAATCGCCTATGTTTGTGCGCCAATTTAAATGAAATCGGCTCTGTTCGCGCCAATTTATGTTTGCACCGTTTTTGAATTGCGTGGGCCGAAACTTGGGCTGGGAACGACTGGAAACCGAGTCCCCCCAAGTTTCACAATAGCGCCATTTGGCGCCGCGGCGGAAGTGAAACATCGGCGTTTTGGGCTTTAGGGGGCGCAACAACTAGAGATGCCCTAATCCTTGAATGTTTGATTGGGGCTTAATTTTGCCGTTTGATTTTTAACTAGGCTTAATTTTATCATTTGTTTTTTAGGTTTTTTTCCCGTAGGTGGTTCCTTATTACAAATCATACGTGTAGACATCTTTGAATAAAATTCAGCAAAGCATCTTTGAATATTCAAATCGAAACCAACTCATCTCATGTTGAAATCGGTTTTTCTTATCGGAGGGTCGATATGGTCCATTGATCAATAGATGGGAAAAATCCCATTAGACCGGGTTTATTTCCTTGTCTTGACTCTTACTCGAGAACTCCACATGTGGTTCACTAATCCAAAAGCATCCCATCTTCCCCATGTCGTTCATATCTTCCTAAATTTGCATGTCTTCGTTAAACATAGAGTTCCCCTTGAGTTCCCACCCCCGACCCCTCCTAACCCCATGTGGTGGCGTCGCGCCACACCGGGGTGTCTCCTATGGGCCGCCTCCTCCCACCCGTCCCATCAGCAGCGGCGACGGTTTTCCACAATAAAAAGCCGGAACGACGTGGCGGCGATCCACTCCGACTTGATCTAAGGCAGTGGTGTGGGTCAACGGCGACCAGAGTCGACTTGCAGGCGGTGGAGGCTGATGACCCACAAGTATAGGGGGTGTATCACAGTACTTTCGATAAATAAGAGTGTAAAACCCAACGAGAAGCAGAAGGTGTTGACAAGTGATTTTGATGAGGAATTCACTGTAAACACTAGCAGATAAGTTTTCAGTAGACTTTGAGATAACAGAGAAATAAAGTGCGAGTAAATAGAGCGCGGCAATTATAATTGCAGCGAATGGCCCAATCCTTTTGAGAGCAAAGGACAAGCCGGTTTGTTTAACTATGATGACCAAACCTTCTTGAGGACACACAGGATTTCTGTCTAGTGCTTTCGCTTCATATTGATGAATAATCTTTAGTGTTTAGATAAGTGTCATGTGGGTGAACCTATGCTAAGGCACCGTCCTTTCTAGGAATAATACATACTTATGATTATACCCCTTGCAAGCATCCGCAAATACAAGAAAGTAGTTAAGATAAATCTAACTAGAGCCTTAAACTCCGAGATCCTGCGATCCCTCGCGCATAGTAATACCAACGGGGGTTTAGGTTTCTGTCACTCCGGCAACCTCACAAATGATAACCGAGTACACGATGCATTCTCCTAGGTCCATAAATGTGAAGTGTCATTTAGTCGACGTTCACATGACACCACTAGAAGAATGGCACCACAACTTAAACATCAAAACATCAAATATTAATCAACATAGTTCACTACTAACATCTAGACTTCTCCCATGTCCTCAAGAACACAACGAACTACTCACAACACACCATATGGAACATGATCAGAGGTGATATAATGATGGATAACAATCTGAACAACCCCAGTTCAACGGTTTCACTCAATATCATCAATAACAAGAGTAATCAACACCGGGAGAGTTTTTCCTATCAAATACACGGAGTTTAGCCCTAGATGTTACAACGGGCTCAGAGTGGATGGATGGAGATGATGGCGTCGGCGGTGGAGATGGTGGTGTTGGCGATGGTGATGGAGTGCAGCTCGATGACGGTGACGATGGCGATGTTTCCCCCCTCCGAGAGGGAATTTCCCCGGCGGCAACGCAGCCTGCCGGAGAGCTTTTCTCTTTCTGTCTTCTCCGCCTCGTGGTTGCGGCGGAGATGGATTATGGACAACCTCTAATTTTTAGGTCTTCGGGGGGATGAAGTACGCGAAGTGGTACGCCAGTAGGTGGGCCAGGGTGGCCTCACCACCTGCTCCCGTGGCCAGATGGGATGCCGCTCCATAGGGTGATGAGGGCCCTATAGGCCCCACCCGAGGCTCTCCTTTTGGCCTCCTTCGTGATATAATTTGGAAATAAATCCCAGATGTTCATTTTGTTCTTCTGGACTTCGCAAATATTGTATCTTGACGATGTTTTTTCCAGCATAATTCAGACTCCGGAGTTCCATCCCCCAATGATCGTCAATCATGCAAAATAGATGAAATAGCATAAGTATCATCTCTAAATACGAAATATATCAATGAATAGCAGTAAATTATGATATAAAATAGTGATGCAAAATGGACGTATCAACTCCCCCCAAGTTTAGACCTCGCTTGTCCCAAGCGAAAGTTGAACTCGGTAAACATGACCACAGGTTTATGGAGTGAAGTGTCGATATAAAATATACGGACAAGAAGCATCACATGTATAAATGCACAAGTCATCTTAAATATTTACTTCGTTCATGTATAAATCAACTTGTAACAAGTAGAGGAAAACCACAGTAAAGTACATAGAGGAAACCATAGTTGGTGTTGGCAAACTTAGTTCTTGGTAGGAGAACAATGAGCAATTGAGTTTAGTTTATAAAACAGCCCTCTTTATAGGTTGATAGCTCCAAAAATCAAATTCATTAGATGCCAACAATGTGCTAAACAACAAAGAATGAATGACAAGATTAACAATACTAATGTATAAATGGTTGAATCACAATCAACTCAAATGTTTGCTTAAGATAGAAGGAGATAGGTTTACTGACTCAACATAAAGTAAAAGTGGCCCTTCGCAGAGGGAAGCAGAGGTACAAGCATGTGCTAGAGCTTTTGGTTTTATAGCTTTTCAAAATCACACACAGAGCATAAAATGCGTTTTGAGCGGTGTTTGTCGTTGTCAACTATTTGTAACAGAGTTCTTGTTATCTTCCATACTAAGCAAGTTAAGGGTGGTTCCGATTATTTTTTAAAACAAGACTTCATCATATTCATCTTCTTTTTCTCTTTACTATCACAGCCATGACATCCTCCCCACTTTTCTATTCGTACCATGGCTAGCCGAATTCTCGGGTGCCCACCAATCAATCTAAAACCATTGAGGAGTAACTATATTTTTGAAAAACTCAAACTTTGATATTATAGTGGTCTAACCACCCCTTTGCAATATTAATGACGAGCAGAGGTAGCATGCAAGTCATGAGTTACTTAATTAGTATAGAAGATAACAAACCCAGCTATTATTTCCTCATGAGCTAGTGAATATTGACACAAATAAGGGATAATTTTGAATAAATATAGCACAAGAAGTATTTACTTGGAGTGGCGCAAAATACCACATAGTAGGTAGATATTGTGGACACAAATGGCAAGGGTTTTGGTTCAAAGTTTGGATGTATGAGAATCATTCCCTCTCGATACAGGTCTTTGGCTAGCAAGGTTGGGTAGCAAGCATAAGAGTTGATGGATACAAACAAACATTCATGTAGTAAAGACAATCATGCAATTCTTACTTGAAAGCACACACAATTTTAAGTTGTGAATACTAAGCTTGTCATCGACAAGTGAGAAAGATCAATGAATGCTATATTCTACATGTAATTTTTTTTCCTCTTAAGTCTCAAAGTATTGTAGCTACGGACCAATGCTAAGTTTGCCAAAGCCAAAAGATTTACTATATGTTCCCAAAGTGATTACCAATACTAAATGACAAGATCGATCATATATGATAAAAGTTGCAACCTAGAATAAAGTGTGCATAAAATAAATGATAACACTTCTCATTAATATTCCATAACGGCAACTCACATCAAGGGATACATAAATAACCGACGAAAAGAGAGATATTTCCACATTGCAAACCATCATATAAAATAACTTCCCTACTCATGATATGACACTACTAAAAGGTAAAAGATGAAAGATAATGGTGATACCGCGACGCTCCCCCCAAGCTTGGAACAAGCTAAGGGAGATGCCAATACCGATGATGAATTACTCCTTCGGTGGCGATGGTGATGAGTCCTCTTGATCCAGCTTCTAAGGTAATGGTTCTCCATCAACAAAAGATGCCTGGGTCTCGAGGATCCTGAAACTCGCAGCAGCACTAATGCGTTTAAACCTGGTTTCATACTCACAGATCTGATCCTGAAAATCATAGAGTTGAGCCTGAAGAGCGTTTGTGGTCTTGTGGAGTGAGAGGATGTCCTCCCAGAGCTTCGAAGTCTCCTCTTTATGATTGGCCATAAGTTCAGAGACGATCCGGTGAACAATGTCCCCCTCACACTCCGCCATCTTCTTGTACTTGAAAACTTCTTGTTCCAGGCTCCTCATCCTATCTTCCATGCTTCCTTCCCGTTGTGGACCCTGAACATCTTCAACTTGTAACTTCCCTTGCTTGAGAGACAACTCTTTAGGATGCATATTCAACTCGTTCATGTACGGGTTGACCACGTTCGCAAAGAAGTTGTCCTTGGAGGGCTCGGATGAAGACATGATGGCTCTAGATCCACGGCTAAAATCTGGCAGAAACAGCTCAAAACAAAAACGCGTCGAAAACACGATATACGGACCTCCAGGGCTCCGGGTGATTATATAGCAAAAATTTACTAAATAAAAGTAAGGCAACAGGGCAAAACCGAGTAGGAGAGGAGCTCCGAGGCCTCCTCACCAAGTGCTCGCGCGGCCAGCATGGGTACCACGCCACGAGGTAATGAGAGCGCATAAATAGCGTAAAAGATGCCTTTTACAACTACGGAAAAAAGAGATGGCGTCTCTCCTCCCCCACCTCCCCCTCCGGCTACCCACCTCTCCCACCAACTCTAACCCTAGCGATGATGTTCTGGTGGATTGACTACTTCGATGGATCTCTTCTCCTCTGGGGATCTTTCCCCTGGTCGTGCAATGGCCGCTCAGGTGCGTCATTTCTTCAGATCTATGGTCCATTTCTCTCCCTCGTCACCCTCCAAGGAGTTCTTTCTGGTGGCACACTTTGTGCATGCTTCATTCGATCTTTCGGTGGAATCGGTTGCTTTGGCCTTACAATGTTGCATTGGTGGTGATCCCTCTTTGCTCCGAGTTATTCAGATTGCTGATAAGAGGTTTCGGTTTTCTCTGGCTTCTAATAATGTTGGGCATTTCATTTATTCCCTACGGGAAAGAACCTGGCCAGACTTCCAAATTTTATTCAAATTGTTCAGAGGAGATGTCTCTGCGTGTCCTTCAAAAATTCTTTGACGAGCTTGTCCACGTTTAAACCTAGATCAAAGTTGGTTTGTTCTCCTCTGGTGGCTGGATCATTTGATAAGACTCATCTGCAATTGGGATCCTTTGATCCGTGTGATTCAAGTAATTCTCGTTTGAATGTTCCTCCGAAATTGGTTCCTCCGAAGTTACCGGATCCTTCTGTTGACGTTGTCCCTGTTTCATTGGGATCGCTAACGTTCTCGGTTTTGAAAAACCCTTAATCAGCGCAGCGACGTGCATGGAAATTCTGTGGGCACAAGTTTGCGGGTAGCAAGCCACGTGGACCAATCTTTGATTCTGATCTTTTTGGGCATATGGATGATCTAATTATGTCACGATATGAGAATCATCAGATTGCAAAAACCTTGGGATTTCTGGCATGCCATCACGGCAGTTCATTCAGGAGATTCAGTCAAAAAGATATCCTCGTTTTAAATGCAACACATCTGGACATATTGGATCATCTTGTTCACAGAAGGCTAATTTTGATACTGCCATAACAGATTCAGTTTTGATACGGAAAAATAAACTCAAATGGGTTGTTAAAGGTAGTTCTTTAAAGAAACCGCAATCATTGTATTCTGGGGTTGAGTTTTCTGCGCACCCCAAAGTTGTTAAGGCGGCTGTGTCCAGGACCGTTCGATGTGATCACTGCGGGTTTTATGGCCATTCGATCTCTGGTTGCTTTGCGGTGGCGCGACTAAAAAACAAGGTTTGGAAACCCAAGCGTCCTCTTATGCCTTGCCCCTCCTCTTCTCTCGAGCTGGTCGCCTCTGTTCCGCAGACAGAAACCCTCCCCTGCACCGAGCCCATCGCCGCCATGGCAAACTTTCCACTCAACCCCGTCCCGTTCCTCCCGGATGGTATGTCCATTGACCATGGCCCAGCTGATCGCAAGGTTCGCTCTGACATGGTGGTGCCACCGACACCTCCATTGCAGCACGACCGGATGGTGATTGCGGAGACTAGCAGATTTATCCCAATTCAACTCCGAGAAGAAACAAGGTTAGCGATCATTGATCTTCTTTTCGAGAGTGGCTACCCAGTGGCAGATTCAGATGATACAGCCTTCGGCATTGGTACTCTCACCTTTCACTCCACCCTGATTGCGGATACAGTCGTAGGGCTTTCTTTTGAGTTGGATGAGATCACCTCTGTTACATTTGTTAAGCATGATGCTGCTAGTAATAGAAGGCTAACCACTTTTGGTCGTGAAACATGGATTATGTACTTGGGATTTCCTTTGGATTACCAGACCAATGCTTATATCAATCGTGCTGTGAGTGACTTCGGACTGCTTTCGGTTTGGCAGAATCCTAGGGGGAATCACTATAGAGTCCTTGTGAAAGTTTGGTTAGTGCACCCCAAATTTGTGCCGAAGAGTTTAGTGATCCGTCAGTTGGGAGGTGCTAGAAGTTCTTGGACAGTGCCTGTTTATATCCTGCGTAGTAGTGATTGGAATGCACACATCCACCATATCCCTCCACCACCTGAATATCCTGAACCAGATAACCTGCACCCACACCCCATGTATGGTGACTACTTCACTACTGAACAGATCTTTCAGCAGCAAGTAACTCTTTGGTTGCAGCAGAATGGGGCACCTGGGATGCAGCAGCAGCAAAACCACAATCATCGCCATCATGCTGTTCAGGTTGTGGTTGCTGCACAAGATAATACCAGCCCTCAGTCTAACCAGCCACTTATTGCCACCCAACTGTCTCACCATCTTAGCTTTGCATAGTTCCTAGCTGATCAGGGCATCCCTTTCTCGGCTGGTTTCCATCCTAGGGCTGGTAACATTACTGACAATCCTTTGGAGGCTTGGCATGATTCCATTACACCGGTCAGTAGTGATCCAGACAGTGCTGACAGTGGATTAACTGATAATGTGGTGGAGTTTGTTCAGATGGGAGTTCAGTCTCATGATGCGTTAGCATTAGTGCCTGTTAACTCCCCTAGTTTGGGGGGTTTTTCATTTGCTGCAGAGGAGATTAGAGGACTGACTGTGCCAGATCCTTTTGCTGACACAATCTTACAGCCCAACTTTGAGAGCTTGATTTGGCATTCCAATTCTATTGGTGGCAAGAGAAGCTCTGCTGAAATCTATCACCCACTGGATCAGTTTGGGGCTAGGAGAGTTTCCAGGAAATTATTTATTGCTCAGTCCCCGGCTGACAACCCTCTGGCCATTGTACCCTATTTCTGCAGGGAACAGTTGATGAACTCTGCAGCTGATCTGGGATTATTGTCTGCTACACCTGCTACTGTTACAGCTCGTCGCATCAAAAGATTTGTGCCAGCATGCTCCACTCAGGTACGCCGAAGTACAAGAAGTACTAGATATGATGGCTTTAAGTGCAATGCAGTCTCTGATTCTAAGCCTTATAAATCAAAGGTTAAGGCCAGGAGAACGCCGGATCTAGCTTTGGATGCTGATACTTCTGTGGAAGAATTGAACGCGGAGCAAGAGGACGTAAGCACTGAGATCCCTCCTGACACCCCGGTCCAAGTCCTGCAAAGCATTGCTATCAACCTATGTGGTGTTCCACCTGAAGAAGTCTCTCGAGCAAATCTGCTGGCTAGTCTCCAGTTGGATGAGGCCCCCACTTCATCCACCATTTGATCTAGTTTTTTAATGAGTATATTAAAAACTTGGTGTGTTTTGTGCTGGAATATTCGAGGTTTAAATTCCAGAGATAAGCCGTTAGCTTTGTGGAATGCTATTAATGTTAGTGGTTGTGCTGTAATATGTTTGCAAGAAACTAAGAAGTACCACTTTGATCCTGGGTTTATTAAGACTTGTTGCCCTGCCCGTTTTGATGAGTTTGTATTTGTCCCCTCAGCTGGGGCCTCGGGTGGTCTCATTGTGATTTGGAACAGTGCTATCTTCAGTGGCATGGTCATGCATTGTGAACCCTTTGCACTGTCGGTTTATTTCACTTCCACCCAATCTGCTCAGTCTTGGACACTAGTGAATGTGTATGGTCCATGTTCTGGTGAACAGAGAGATACTTATGTAAAATGGTTATTTGATTTGAACATACCAGATGATGAGGACTGGTTAATCCTGGGAGACTTCAACTTTATGCGTTTTTCGAGCAACCGCAATAAACCAGGGGGCAATACAGCTGACATGATGCTTTTCAATGATTTTATCCGAGAACAAAACCTTACTGAATTACCTATAAAAGGAAGACAATATACCTGGAGTAATATGCAAACTGATCCTTTACTCGAGCAACTCGATTGGTTTTTCACGTCTTTGCACTGGACTACTTCTTTTCCGAATACAGTGGTTAACCCTCAAGGCAAACCGACCTATGATCATACTCCTTGCGTAGTGTCCATTAAAACTTCTATCCCTGGAAGTAAGTTGTTTCGTTTTGAAAATTACTGGACTGCCCATCCTGGATTCCTTGATACAGTGAAGGCTAGTTGGTGTAAGCCTACACATAAGAGTAATAGTGCTGCTAATTTGAATGCTAAGTTCAAAAGACTACGTTCTGATATTAAGCATTGGAGTAAAGGCATTTCTAGGCTCAAGATATGTATTGATAACACAAACAAGGCTATCAGTGAGTTGGATCTTCTTGAAGATCAGAGAGGGCTATCTGTTCCTGAATACAACTGTAGAGTCATCCTGAAAAAACACTTGTTGAGGCTACTTGATTATCAGAACAAGTATTGGAAGAAGAGATGTACAGTTAGATGGACTAAGCTGGGTGACGAGAATACAAAATTCTTTCATTCTACTGCCTCTGAGCGTTACAGAAGGAATAATATTGCTAAGCTGGTTTACCGGATGGCTCTGAAGCTGTTTCCCACATGGAAAAAGAAAAGGTTATTTTTGACACTTTCAAAGACAGACTTGGTACGTCTTACTCCCCTCCGATGATTTTTGATCTGAATAAACTTATCCAACCAATTCCTGGTTTGGAAGAGCTCTCAGTGGCTTTTACTACAAAGGAGATTGATGATATTGTTAAGCTCATGCCTGGTGATAAAGCCCCTGGCCCGGATGGTTTTAATGGGCATTTCTTAAAGAATACCTGACATATTGTGAAGCAAGACATATATCAGCTCCGTTTTGATTTTTATGAGGGGAAAATGAATATCGAAAGTATTAACATGGGGTACATTACACTGGTTCCTAAAATTGGTGCTCCTTCCGGTGTTAATGATTATCGCCCGATCACTTTGCTCAATTGCTGCCTCAAGATTCTCACCAAACTGCTTGCCAACAGATTGCAAAAAATTGTTCTCAAGATAGTACATAAGAATCAGTATGGTTTCTTGAAGGGGAGGACAATTCAGGATTGCTTAGCATGGGCTTTTGAATTTATTCACCAATGTTATACCTCCAAGAAAGAAATTATAGTGCTTAAGTTGGATTTTGCTAAGGCTTTTGATACTATTGACCATGAGGCGATGCTCAAAATCATGGTAAGCATGGGGTTTGATGCTAAATGGAATAGTTGGATTAAACTTATCTTTCAGTCTGGCCTGTCCGCAGTTCTTCTAAATGGTACTCCTGGGAGACAGTTTCATTGCAGGCGAGGTGTCAGGCAGGGTGACCCTCTTTCTCCCTTATTATTTGTGCTGGCTGCTGACCTGCTCCAATCTGCTATCAACAAAGCGTTTCGAGATAATATCCTAACAACACCTCTCTCCCCTGCCTTTGGGATGGACTACCCTGTTGTACAGTACGCAGATGACACCATTCTGATTATGCCTGCATGTCCCCAGCAGATTATCATAATGAAAGAAATCCTGAATACATATGCAACATCGACTGGGTTATGCATTAATTATCAGAAATCTTCAATGATTCCTTTGAACCTGTCTGAGTCTAGGGCTAAGGAGCTGGCTAACATTCTGCAGTGTAGCATTGGGAAAATGCCCTTCACCTATTTAGGTTTGCCGATGGGGACTACTAAGCCTACTGTTCTTGATTTAATGCCGCTAGTAGATCGGATTGAAAGACAACTCTCTGCTAATTATATGATGATGGCCTACAGTGGCAGGGTAACATTGATCAACTCCTTACTTACGTCAATTGCCATGTTTGCCATGTGTTCTATTAAAGTGCCTCCTAAGATCTTAGAGCACATTGAAAAAATTAGGAGACACTGTTTGTGGAACAAGAAAACTGATGATGGGGAAAAAATGTAACTCTCTGGTTGCTTGGAAAGAGGTTTGCAAACCAAAAAACAAAGGAGGATTAGGTGTACTTAATCTCAAAGTCCAGAATGAAGCTCTGCTGCTGAAGGCTTTACATAAATTTTATTCCAATAATGACACCCCGTGGGTACAACTTATTTGGAGAGCATATTATACAGGGAAGGTTCCTCATGATTTGGCTCCATGTGGTTCTTTCTGGTGGAGAGATGTATTTAAACTGAACCCAACTTTTAGAGGGATAACTCAATGTGAGTTGTTATCTGGAACTAGTGTTCTTTTCTGGAAGGATAGTTGGCTGGGAGTGGAAAACTCCAGTTCTTACCCCAGAGCTTACTCCTATGCCCAGAAAGAGGATATTTCTATGCAAGAATTCTTAAATACTAATGATTTAGCAGCCCTATTTCATCTGCCCTTGTCACCACATGCCTTAAATGAGGTTAGAGCTCTGCAGCAAGCATCCCTTCATATCTCTCTAGATGGTAATGCCGCTGGTGACAGTTGGATCTTTCAATGGGGTCCAAAGAGCTATGCTGCCAGTAAATACTATAAATTCTGTCACAGAAATATCAATCCTCATGAAGCTTTCCTGTGGTTATGGAAATCCAAATCGACACTGAAGCTTAAGTTCTTCTGTTGGTTACTGCTTGCTGATAGACTCAACACCAGGAACATGCTTAGAAGGAGACATTTTAATATTGGAAACAACTACTCTTGCTTGCTTTGCAATTCTGCTCCAGAGGAGACGGTGGAACACCTGTTTTTTCAATGTCCTTTCAGTAGAGAATGCTTGAGTGAACTTGGTTTTAGTTGGGGGCCTGCTCACAACAGATTGACTCTGGTCTCCTTTGGTAGAGCTAAATGGAATAAACCCTTGTTTATGGAGATATTCACCACAGCTGATTGGAGCATTTGGAAGGAGCGGAACATATTACTATTCGAAGGCTTCCCACATTCCTTGACTTCATGCAAATATTGATTTAAGGAAGATTTCTCTTTGCTAGACTTCATGCAAATATTGATTTAAGGAAGATTTCTCTTTGCTACAATATAGGACTAAGTCCTCCTTACACCTCTTCATTTTTTCTCTACTTAATAGACTTTGAAAACTTTGGGGCTTGGCCCCTCCCCCTGTAAATATGTAATGCTATGGTTGTTTAATCAGAGGCAGTAGGAGTCTTTCCTACTGTCATAAAGCTTCAAAAAAAAAAGAGCGCCTCAGACTTCGTGTCATGTTCGTTTTCGTCTCATATTTTTCCATATTTTCCAAAAATAAATCACAGATGTCTAAAAATTAAGTTCGCGAACTTTTTCTTACCGAAACTGTACATTTTCGAAATAAGGTTCTGCAGACTCAGAAATATTTTCCTTAATAAAGTCTTCGGGAGTGATTGCTTGAATAATATCAACATCTTCATTATAAGAATCTCAAGAAATATAATGCTTGATTCATTAAAGATTTTTTGAAGCAATTTTAATGATGTTTCTTGAATCACCAAACCTAGGGATATCATCTACCCATTTTGAATCACCAAACCTAGGGAAAATAATTTCTTGAAGCATTTTTAATGATGTTTCACCATCAGCACTTTTAGTAGGAATATCATCTACCCATTTAGTAACATAATCAACAACAACAAGTATATGTGTATTACCTTCTGAAGAAGGGAAAGGACCCATAAAGTCAAATCCCCAACAATCAAACGGTTCAATAACAAGAGAATAATTCATAGGCATTTCATTACGTCTAGATATATTACCAACTCTTTGACATTCATCACAAGATAAAATAAACTTTCTTGCATCATTAAAGAGAGTAGGCCAATATAAACCTGATTGTAAAACCTTTTGTGCGGTTCTATCTCCAGCGTGATGTCCTCCATAAGCACTAATATCGCACTTTCTCAATATCTCTTTTTGTTCATACTTCGAAACACATCATCGCATAATACCATCAACTCCTTCTTTATATAAGTGTGGGTCATCCCAGAAATAACGCCTCAAGTCAGAAAATAATTTTCTTCTTTGTTGAGATGAAAAGGTTGGAGGCAAATACTTCGAAACAATAAAGTTAGCATAATCTGCATACAAAGGACTATCTCGTGAACTCACCCTTATTGCAGCCAATTGTTGATTTGGAAAACTATCATTAACAGGGATAGGATTGATGACCCACAAGTATAGGGGGTGTAGCGCAGTACCTTTGATAAATAAGAGTGTCCAACCCAACGAGGAGCAGAAGGTGTTGACAAGTGGTTTCGATGAGGAATTCACTGTAAACACTAGCAGACAAGTTTTCAGTAGACTTTGATATAACAGTGAAATAAAGTGCGAGTAAATAGAGCACGGTAATTATAATTGCAGCGCGTGGCCCAATCCTTTTGAGAGCAAAGGACAAGCCAGTTTGTTTAACTATGATGACCAAACCTTCTTGAGGACCCACATGATTTCTGTCTAGTGCTTTCGCTTCATATTGATGAATAATCTTTAGTGTTTAGATAAGTGTCGTGTGGGTGAACCTATGCTAATGCACCGCCCTTCTTAGGACTAATACATACTTATGATTATACCCCTTGCAAGCATCCGCAAATACAAGAAAGTAATTAAGATAAATCTAACCATAGCCTTAAACTCTGAGATCCAGCGATCCCTCGCGCATCGGAATACCAACGGGGGTTTAGGTTTCTGTCACTCCGGCAACCCCACAAATGATAACTGAGTTCACGATGCATTCCCCTAGGTCCATAAAGGCGAAGTGTCATGAAGTCGACGTTCACGTGACACCACTAGAAGAATGGCACCACAACTTCAATATCAAAATATCAAATATTATTCAACATAGTTCACTACTAACATCTAGACTTCTCCCATGTCCTCAAGAACACAACGAACTACTCACAACACACCATAATGAACATGATCAGAGGTGATATAATGATGGATAACAATCTGAACATAAACCCTAGTTCAAAGGTTTCACTCAATGGCATCAATAACAAGAGTAATCAACACCGGGAGAGTTTCCCCTATCAAATACATAGAGTTTAGCCCTAGATGTTACAGCGGGAACAGAGTGGATGGATGGAGATGGCGGCGTCGGCGGTGGAGATGGTGGTGTTGGCGATGGTGAGGGAGTGCAGCTCGATGACGGCGACGATTTCCCTCCTCCGGGAGGGAATTTCCCCGGCGGCAACGCAGCCTGCTGGAGAGCTTTTCTCTCTTTGTCTTCTCCGCCTCGTGGTGGCGGCGGAGATGGTTTCTGGCCAACGTAATAATATTAGGTCTTCGGGGGGGGGGGGGGGGGGGAAGAAGTACGCGAAGGGGTGCGCCAAGTGGTGGGCATGGGTGGCCACATCGCTTGCTCGCGCAGCTGGCTTGAGAGCCACGCCGGGAGGTCGTGTGGGCCCCCTGGGCCCCACCCCAGGCTCCCCTTTTGGCCTCCTTCATGAAATAATTCAGAAATAAATCCCAGTTAGCCACTTTGTGCTTCTGATCTTCGCAAATAATTTATCTTGACGGTGCTTTTTCTAGCAAAATTCAGACTCCGGAGTTCCATCCCCCAATGATCATCAATCATGCAAAATAGAATAAATAACATAAGTATCATCTCCAAATACGATTTATATCAATGAATAGTAGTAAATTATGATAGAAAATAGTGATGCAAAATGGAAGTATCAACTCCCCCCAAGTTTAGACCTCGCCTGTCCCCAAGCAAAAGCTGAACTCGGTAAACATGACCACATGTTTATCGAGTGAAGTGTCGATATAAATATACGGACAAGAAGCATCACATGTATAAATGCACAAGTCATCTTAAATATTAACTCCGTTCATGTATAAATCAACTTGTAACAAGTAGAGGAAACCACAATAAAGTACATAGAGAAAACCATAGTTGGTGTTGGCAAATTTAGTTCTTGGTCAGAGAACAATGAGCAATTGAGCTTAGTTTATAAAACAGCCCTCTTTATAGGTTGATAGCTCCAAAAAATAAATTCATTAGATGCCAACAATGTGCTAAACAACAAAGAATGAAAGACAAGATTAACAATACTAATGTATAAATGGTTGAATCACAATCAACTTAAATGCTTGCTTAAGATAGAAGGAGATAGGTTTACTGACTCTGACTCACCATAAAGTTAAAGTGGCCCTTCGCAAAGGGAAGCAGAGATGCAAGCATGTGCTAGAGCTTTTGGTTTTATAGCTTTTCAAAATCACACACAGAGCATAAAATGCGTTTTGACCGGTGTTTGTCGTTGTCAACGATTTGTAACAGAGTTCTTGTTATCTTCCATTCTAAGCAAGTTAAGGGTGGTTCCGATTATTTTTTAAAACTAGACTTCATCATATTTATCTTCTTTTTCTCTTTACTATCACATCCATGACATCCTCCCCACTTTTCTATTCATACCAGGGCTAGCTGAATTCTCGGGTGTCCACCAATCAATATAAAACCATGGAGGAGTAGCTATATTTTGAAAAACTCAAACTTTAATATTATAGTGGTCTGACCACCCCTTTGCAATATTAATGACGAGCATATGTAGCATGCAAGTCATGGGTTACTTAATTAGTATGGAAGATAACAAACCCAACTATTATTTCCTCATGAGCTAGTGAACATTGACACAAATAAGGGATAATTTTGCATAAATATAGCACAAGAAGTATTTACTTGGAGTGTCGCAAAATACCACATAGTAGGTAGATATTGTGGACACAGATGGCAAGGGTTTTGGTTCAAAGTTTGGATGTATGAGAAGCATTCCCTCTCGATACAGGTCTTTGGCTAGCAAGGTTGGGTAGCAAGCATAAGAGTTGATGGATACAAACAAACATACATGTAGTAAAGACAATCATGCAATTCTTAATTGAAAGCACACACAATTTTAAGTTGTGAATACTAAGCTTGTCATCGACAAGTGAGAAAGATCAATGAATTCTATATTCTACATGTAATTCTTTTTCCTCTTAAGTCTCAAAGTATTGTAGCTACGGACCAATGCTAAGTTTGCCAAAGCCAAAAGGTTTACTATATGTTCCCAAAGTGATTACCAATACTAAATGACAAGATCGATCATATATGATAAAAGTTGCAACCTAGAATAAAGTGTGCAGAAAATAAATGATAACACTTCTCATTAATATTCCATAACGGCAACTCACACCAAGGGATACATAAATAACCAACTAAAAGAGAGATATTTCCACATTGCAAACCATAATATAAAATAACTTCCCTACTCATGATATGACACTTCTAAAAGGTAAAAGATGAAAGATAATGGTGATACCGCGACGCTCCCCCCAAGCTTGGAACAAGCTAAGGGAGATGCCAATACCGATGATGAATTACTCCTTCGGTGGCGATGGTGATGAGTCCTCTTGATCCAGCTTCCAAGGTAATGGTTCTCCATCAACAAACGATGCCTGGGTCTCGAGGATCCTGAAACTCACAGCAGCACTAATGCGTTTAAACCTGGTTTCATACTCACACTTCTGATTCTGAACATCATAGAGTTGAGCCTGAAGAGCGTTTGTGGTCTTGTGGACTGAGAGGATGTCCTCCCAGAGCTTCGAAGTCTCCTCTTTATGCTTGGCCATAAGTTCATAGACGATCCGGTGAACAATGCCCCCCTCACACTCCGCCATCTTCTTGTACTTGAAAACTTCTTGTTCCAGGCTCTTCATCCTATCTTCCATGCTTCCTTCCCGTTGTGGACCCTGAACATCTTCAACTTGTAACTTCCCGTGATTGAGAGACAACTCTTTAGGATGCATATTCAACTCGTTCTTGTTCGGGTTGACGACGTTCGCAACTGTCCTTGGAGGGCTCAGATGAAGACATGATGGCTCTAGATCCACGGCTAAAATCTGGCAGAAACAACTCGAAACAAAAACGCGTCGAAAACACGATATACGGACCTCTAGGGCTCCAGGTGAATATATAGCAAAAAATTACTAAATAAAAGGAAGGCAACAGGGCAAAACAGAGTAGGAGAGGAGCTCCGAGGCCTCCTCACCATGTGCTCGCGCGGCCAGCATGGGGGCCGCGCCACGAGGTGATGAGAGCACCTCGGACTTCGTGTCCTGTTCGATTTCATCTCATATTTTGCCATATTTTCCAAAAATAAATCACATATGTCTAAAAATTAAGTTCACGGACTTTTTCTTACCGAAACTATACATTTTCGAAATCAGGTTCTGCAGACTCAGAAATATTTTCCTTAATAAAGTCTTCCAGAGTGATAGCTTGAATAATATCAACATCTTCATTATAAGAATCTCCAGAAATATAATGCTTGATTCTTTGTCCATTAACCACTTGTGTAGAATCATCCTTGAGCGAAGCAAATTTTATCACACCCGAACAAAACACCTCCACAATAACATATGGTCCTTCCCACTGGGAGATTAGTTTTCCTACAAAGAATCTAAGACGAGAGCTATACAATAGAACTTTCTCACCAACGTGAAACTCTCTCTTAAGGATTCTCTTATCATGCCATCTTTTAACTTTTTCTTTAAAGAGTTTAGCATTTTCATAAGCTTCACTTCTCCATTCATCTAAAGAACTCTAACTAAGTAATCTTTTCTCACCAGCAAGTTTAAAATCTCTATTTAATTCTCTCACCGCCCAATAAGCTTTGTGTTCTAATTCCAAATGCAAGTGACATGCTTTTCCATAAACCTTTGTATAAGGAGACATTCCCATGGAATTTTTATAAGCAGTTCTATAAGCCCACAATGCATCATTAAATTTACTAGCCTAATTCTTTCTCGTTCTATTAAAGTCTTTTTTCAAGATAGATTTAATTTCCCTATTTGATAATTCTACTTGTCCACTAGTTTGAGGATGATAAGCTGAAGCAATTCTATGATTAACACCATATTTAGCAAGAACTTTTCTAAAACCACCATGAATAAAATGAGAACCTCCATCAGTCATAAGATATCTAGGAACACCAAACCTAGGGAAAATAGTTTCTTGAAGCATTTTTAATGATGTTTCACCATCAGCACTTTTAGTAGGAATATCATCTACCCATTTAGTAACATAATCAACAACAACAAGTATATGTGTATTACCTTCTGAAGAAGGGAAAGGACCCATAAAGTCAAATTCCCAACAATCAAACGGTTCAATAACAAGAGAATAATTCATAGGCATTTCATTACGTCTAGATATATTACCAACTCTTTGACATTCATCACAAGATAAAATAAACTTTCTTGCATCATTAAAGAGAGTAGGCCAATATAAACCTGATTGTAAAACCTTTTGTGCGGTTCTATCTCCAGCGTGATGTCCTCCATAAGCACTAATATCGCACTTTCTCAATATCTCTTTTTGTTCATACTTCGAAACACATCATCGCATAATACCATCAACTCCTTCTTTATATAAGTGTGGGTCATCCCAGAAATAACGCCTCAAGTCAGAAAATAATTTTCTTCTTTGTTGAGATGAAAAGGTTGGAGGCAAATACTTCGAAACAATAAAGTTAGCATAATCTGCATACAAAGGACTATCTCGTGAACTCACCCTTATTGCAGCCAATTGTTGATTTGGAAAACTATCATTAACAGGGATAGGATTGATGACCCACAAGTATAGGGGGTGTAGCGCAGTACCTTTGATAAATAAGAGTGTCCAACCCAACGAGGAGCAGAAGGTGTTGACAAGTGGTTTCGATGAGGAATTCACTGTAAACACTAGCAGACAAGTTTTCAGTAGACTTTGATATAACAGTGAAATAAAGTGCGAGTAAATAGAGCACGGTAATTATAATTGCAGCGCGTGGCCCAATCCTTTTGAGAGCAAAGGACAAGCCAGTTTGTTTAACTATGATGACCAAACCTTCTTGAGGACCCACATGATTTCTGTCTAGTGCTTTCGCTTCATATTGATGAATAATCTTTAGTGTTTAGATAAGTGTCGTGTGGGTGAACCTATGCTAATGCACCGCCCTTCTTAGGACTAATACATACTTATGATTATACCCCTTGCAAGCATCCGCAAATACAAGAAAGTAATTAAGATAAATCTAACCATAGCCTTAAACTCTGAGATCCAGCGATCCCTCGCGCATCGGAATACCAACGGGGGTTTAGGTTTCTGTCACTCCGGCAACCCCACAAATGATAACTGAGTTCACGATGCATTCCCCTAGGTCCATAAAGGCGAAGTGTCATGAAGTCGACGTTCACGTGACACCACTAGAAGAATGGCACCACAACTTCAATATCAAAATATCAAATATTATTCAACATAGTTCACTACTAACATCTAGACTTCTCCCATGTCCTCAAGAACACAACGAACTACTCACAACACACCATAATGAACATGATCAGAGGTGATATAATGATGGATAACAATCTGAACATAAACCCTAGTTCAAAGGTTTCACTCAATGGCATCAATAACAAGAGTAATCAACACCGGGAGAGTTTCCCCTATCAAATACATAGAGTTTAGCCCTAGATGTTACAGCGGGAACAGAGTGGATGGATGGAGATGGCGGCGTCGGCGGTGGAGATGGTGGTGTTGGCGATGGTGAGGGAGTGCAGCTCGATGACGGTGACGATTTCCCCCCTCCGGGAGGGTATTTCCCCGGCGGCAACGCAGCCTGCCGGAGAGCTTTTCTCTCTCTGTCTTCTCTGCCTCGTGGTGGCGGCGGAGATGGTTTCTGGCCAACTTAATAATTGTAGATCTTCCGGGGGAAGAAGTACGCGAAGGGGTGCGCCAAGTGGTGGGCCAGGGTGGCCACATCGCTTGCTCACGCAGCTGGCTTGGGAGCCACGCCGGGAGGTCATGTTGGTCCCCTGGGCCCCACCCCAGGCTGCCCTTTTGGCCTCCTTCATGAAATAATTCAGAAATAAATCCTAGTTAGCCACTTTGTTCTTCTGATCTTCGCAAATATTGTATCTTGATGGTGCTTTTTCTAGCAGAATTCAGACTCCGGAGTTCCACCCCCCAATGATCATAAATCATGCAAAATAGATGAAATAACATAAGTATCATCTCCAAATACGATTTATATCAATGAATAGCAGTAAATTATGATATAAAATAGTGATGCAAAATGAACGTATCAACTCCCCCCAAGTTTAGACCTCGCTTGTCCCCAAGCGAAAGCTGAACTCGGTAAACATGACCACATGTTTATGGAGTGTAGTGTCGATATAAAATATACGGACAAGAAGCATCACATGTATAAATGCACAAGCCATCTTATATATTAACTCCGTTCATGTATAAATCAACTTGTAACAAGTAGAGGAAAACCACAGTAAAGCACATAGAGAAAACCATAGTTGGTGTTGGCAAACTTAGTTCTTGGTCAGAGAACAATGAGCAATTGAGCTTAGTTTATAAAACAGCCCTCTTTATAGGTTGATAGCTCCAAAAATCAAATTCATTAGATGCCAACAATGTGCTAAACAACAAAGAATGAAAGACAAGATTAACAATACTAATGTATAAATGGTTGAATCACAATCAACTCAAATGCTTGCTTAAGATAGAAGGAGATAGGTTTACTGACTCAACATAAAGTAAAAGATAGGCCCTTGGCAGAGAGAAGCAGAGATAGAAGAATGTGCTAGAGCTTTTTGTTTTATAGCTTTTGGAATCATATAGAGAGCATAAAAGTAAGTTTTTGAGCGGTGTTTGTTGTTGTCAACGATTCATAACAAAGTTCTTGTTATCTTCCATACTAAGCAAGTTAAGGGTGGTTCCGATTATTTTTTAAAACAACCCTTTATCATATTGATCTTCTTTTTCTCTTTACTTTCACAACCATGACACTCCTCCCCACCTTTGTAGCATAACCATGGCTAGCCGAATTCACGGGTGCCCACCAATCAATCTCAAACCATGGAGGAGTGCCTATATTTTTGAAAAACTCAACCTTTGATATTATAGTGGTCTGACCACCCCTTTGCAATATTAACGACGAGCAGATGTAGCATGCAAGTCATGGGTTACTTAATTAGTATGGAAGATAACAAACCCAACTATTATTTCCTCATGAGCTTGTTAATATTGACACAAATAAGGGATACTAATTTTGAATAAAGATGGCACAAGAAGTATTTACTTGGAGTGGCGCAAAATACCACATAGTAGGAAGATATGGTGGACACAGATGGCAAGGGTTTTGGGTTCAAGGTTTGGATATATGAGAAGCATTCCCTCTCGATACAGGTCTTTGGCTGGCAAGGTTGGGTAGCAAGCATAAGAGTTGAAGGATGCAAACAAATATACATGTAGTAAAAGACAATCATGCAATTCTTACTTGAAAGCACGCACATTTTTAAGTTTTTAATACTAAGCTTGTCATAAACAAGTGAGAAAGATCAATGAATGCTATATTCTACATGTATTTCTTTTTCCTCTTAAGTCTCAAAGTATTGTAGCTACAGACCAATGCTAAGATTGCCAAAGCCAAAAGATTTACTATATGTTCCCAAAGTGATAACCAATACTAAATGACAAGATCAATCATACATGATAAAAGTTGCAACCTAAAATAAAGTGTGTAGAAAATAAATGATAACACTTATCTTTAATATTCCATAACGGGAACTCACACCAAGGGATACATAGATAACTAACTAAAAGAGAGATACTTCCACATTGCAAACCATAATATAAGATAACTTCCCTACTCATGATATGACACTACTAAAAATTGAAAAGATGAAAGATAATGGTGATACCGCGGCACTCCCCCCCAAGCTTGGAACAAGCTAAGGGAGATGCCAATACTGATGATGATTACTCCTTCGGTGGCGATGGTGGAAGGACTCGAAGTGGAGTAAGGTAACGCTCCAACATCTTGAGGAGCCTGTTATTCTCCTCTTGAAGTATATCCACCTCCCTCCTAAGGACGCAGTACTGCTCGCAAAACTGATCCGTGACTCGAAGAGCTTCAGTTGCTTCTGGAAAAGAGCTAAGATCCAGAACAGGTGGTATTGATCCTTGCATGTTATGAGAAAAAGCACGCTGAGCGTTAATTGATCCCACGAAGATGGGCTGGCTGGTTCCCATCCTTGCGCGATCCTTCTTTGCTGTTTGCATCTTCTTCACCTCCTACATGACGCTCTCGTCCATGTCCTTGCGCGTAGCCTTCACCTTCTCTCGTCCGCCCATCCAACAAAAGTGTAACATCCCAAAATTTTCAAAAAAATTAAACCTTGCATTCATGCATCATTCATCATATAGGCATGCCATATAAATCACATAAGGACTAAATAAAATTTTAATTATAAGTTTAAATAAATTATATTTCCATAAAGTTGTTTATTTGTACTCCTTGTAATATTCCTTTTTATCAAATTATTTGTTAGGCAAGTATGATACTAAAAGGTTCTAAATTTAATAAGCTTTCCAAAATATTTTTTTATGATTTTTCTGAAATGATTTGGTTAAGTTTAAAAATCATATTTGAAATCAGGTTTGAAAAACAGAAAAGTATTTGAATAAAAATAAATAAGCTTTCCGAGCCAATTGGGCCGAGGCCCGTAGCTATCTACCACGCACGCGCAACGCATCAGCCCGCCAGCGGCCCAACCCTCCTCTCTCTCTCTCTCTCTCTCTCTCTCTCTCTCTCTCTCTCTCTCTCTCTCTCTCTCTCTCTTGCTGACGCTGACAGGTGGGACCCACCTGTCATCTCCCCGCGGCAGCGTTTCTTCCCCAAATCACGCCCCGACGCCGACCGAAAAACGCCCGATTGATTTCGTTTGATTGCGGTGATTTACTACTCCATTTACCTCGCCTCTTTCCCCTACTAAAACCCTCGAGCCCCTCCATCGTTTTCCCCAAACCTCACCTCCCGAGATCCCCTAGGGTGCCCGCTAGAGACCCTGCACCTCCGCCGTCGCCGTCGGTAAGAATCTCGCCGTGCGCGCAACTCCTGCCACCTCGGACCCTCTCGTCTCTCCCTTCCGCTCTACTTCTCCCTTGCAAAGCCTTTTGACACGGTTTTACATTTTCTCCCGCAGCACAACGCCGTGTCCGTGCTCGCTCGAGGAGAACCGCCGCCTCGTGCTACTCCGGCGAGCTGTTCCGGGAGGAGGAGTACACGACGGAGATCGCCACCTCGCCATCGTCTCCATCTCGACGTCGTGCACCCCCTGGTGAGCTCCGTTCTTCCCCTAGGACTGTAGAACGCAGAGAGCGCGACCGCCGGCCATGGCTCCGCCGCAACCAGCGCGTCTCTTGTGACTCGCGCCGCCCGCGTATGGTCAACGTGTTCTGGACCGTTGGATCTAGATCCAACAGATCAGTTTTTATTTAATTTTCCGTCGCGGTCGATTAATCTGGTGCGTCTGTTTTCAGTTAGATCAAACGGCTCACGATCACGATCCGCACCGAAGTGGTACGCGCGAATCAGATCGCGCCGCATGGCCTATTCTTTTTCTTTTTCGATAGAATTTCAGAAATTAAAACAGAAAACTATTAAAACTAGCAAAATTCATAACTTTAAATCTGTATGTCCAAATTTGATAAATTTTATATCATTAGAAAGCTCTGCTCGTGTAGTTTATTATTGATTCATTAGTTTGTCATTTTAGTGTATTTTAATTTGCAGAATTAACAGATTGGTAATTCGGCTATTTAAATTCATAACTTAAATAATAAAAATGTTTTTCACATAAATCCTATTGTTTTGGAATTGTAATTTTGCTCTCGGTCCAGAAAGTGCAACATGAGGTTTATTGAAAATTTCATAAAAGAATTAAATAATTTGATTGTAGGACTTAATTGTCTATATTTTGTTCTCTATATTTTAATAGTTAAAATAAGATAATAAAATGTTGTTCATTGCATTTCATGCATTAAATAAACAGAGAGAATAAAATGATAATAAATTGTTTGTTATGTTCGTAGCATATCATGCATGCATAAATATTTATGCCTTGATGTTTTAAGTGTTGCATGGTGTGTTTATTTATTTTTGTATTGTTTGTTGCTAGATTGTGAAGAGGAGTAAGGAATTGCTTCTGATTGTTATTCTTGCTGTGCTTGTTCCTCCTGTTACCAAGGCAAGTGACATTCATGAAATCAGCCATTATTCCTATATGTATTTGTAGAATTTTGGAGTAGTATGTATGATAGGAAACTCTTGTTATTATTTTATTTGGCTAAGTTAGTTTTATGCTATGCAAATTCCTAGTAGTGTGTAGCCATCCTCTACCATGCAACCATTTAAAAGGTTTTATTAGATGTTTAGCAATGCTATAAAAATGTTTACATTCTTTGTTGTGGAATTATTTCTAAGTGTAAAATTAAAATGCACACCTGGGTGGATTGGTTGGTATGGTTTATGTTGAGTGGCTATTTGGGACTATGCTTGTGGTTGTCTTCGCCTAGGGTGAATTTATTCTACTTAGGGCCATGAGCATGGTGGTTTTCACCCAAAAGCACACTTGTGGATTGCCACCCAGGAATAAAGAGATTACTAAGTCCCTCCAAGTTTAGAAGCTTTCCGTGCAGCCTTTTGACAATGGGCTCTGTCTTGAACAACTAAGTTGTGTGAGTTCAACCTGTCAGCTTGACAAGCAGATGTAGAGTTGGTAGGTGGAACGGGTCTTGCTAGTATGGTTGAATTCTTCTTCTGAAAGTTCTTTTCTCAATTCTCTCATTTCCTTAATGCACTCCGCGTGTATAGGATGTCTGGGTTAATTGAGTCTAAAGGTTAAAGTGCACAACCTCTGCAGAGTCAACAATCTGAGTACTTAGTCTTGTCCCCGGTGATGGACTACTTCGAGCAGCTGGACAAGGATGGACGGAAGAATCTCAACACTATTTTGATGAACTAAAATTTGACTAAGGAAAGAAAAGTTGGTGCACTTGGGCTTCATCCCTTAGTGCCAAGTCTTTGGAATTAAAAGTGTTTATGAATGATAGGAGAAAACTTGCTTTCTGCAAAATAGCCTCCAACTCCACCAGGCCATATATGCATATAGATTCTAGACTTGTCATTTTATATCCACCATAGTCACTTGCCAATACTTCATTGTATTGACCTCCTTCGGAGGCTGCATATTCAAACGTGCAGGTACTTCAGATGAAGAATAATTTTGGACTCGAGTCTACACCCAACATGTCTGCCTCTGGCGCATGCTTGAAGATGAGGCTCTTTGCTATTTTTCTTTTGTTGGGAACTCTAAATATTCTAGCTAGGCTTCATGGCTATGCACTTTGCAATAAAGCTATACTTAGCTATTTCTGGATCTCGTTGTAGTAATTTGATACTTATGCAATGATACTTTATATTTTGTACTGTGGTGCTGGCAGTGATCAAGGGACTAGCACTTAACACATGTGTTCCAATTTTATTAAAAGTTGGGGCACTACAAAAAGACCCTTGATCAAGATCTTGAAGGAGTTCACGTTGGCGACAAAGTGCGTAGTCTTCGGAGCAAGATCCCTGAGACGACATCTGGAAAGCAACAGCTTGAAACAAAAACACGTCGAAAACATGATATACAGACCTCGGGGGCCCGGGTGAATATATAGCAAAAATTTGAAGGAGATATGCCCTAGAGGCAATTAATAAAGTGGATTTCTTTATCATATCTCGTTTGTTCATAATACGTTTTGTGTCATGCTATAACTGTATTAAGCGGAAACACTAATACACGTGTGATACATAAACAAATAGGTCCCTAGTAGCCTCTACTAAGACTAGTTCATTGTGCGATTGATGATCGAGGTTTCCCGATCATGGGGCATGGCGCCAGTTGGCAATGAAGTCATGTTGTTGGTAGAACGATGTGATGGACATACCCATATTTGTAGGACGTAGTCATTGCGCCTTCGACCGTGAGATCAACTTCTATTGTTATTCCTGGAAGATACTTTGATCGCACCAAACATCGTATCTTATATAGTATGACAATAACAATGATACTTTTAGTATCGGAAAGGGGTAATTGAGACGAGGGGTCAAGAGCGGGATTTGCCAGTCTGCATAGCAGGATAGATACTCTATGGCCCACTCGGTGAGATTATGTCTAATGAGATTGCAAGCATGTGACTAGGTCACGGAGACGTGAAATCATAGACGAGTAGAAGATAGTGTTGTCGGTAACAAGGTCATCTAGCTATGGAGATATTTATGAACGATGCTCGGACACGCTAAGTATCGCTATGGAAAAAGGTGTAAGACTTAACATTCATGTTTGATAGATGAGAGTCATTCGTTATATCACAAGGGTTAATTCATTTGGTCCAGGCCTACGAGTTATATTGATCAGAGAGGGGTCTCGATCATGTCTGTTATTATATCGAACCGCTAGGGTAACACACTTAAGGGGTTTCGACAAGACAACCGGAAAGGAAAGAGATCACCGGGAACGTCCCGGGAATGGTCCGATCGAGATCGGGCAGGGACGAAATAGTTTTCGGAGCTATAATAAATTATATATAATATTTTTTGATACTAATTAGTGTAATTAATGTTTAAATATGATTTTATATATTTATTTTCGAATTTATTTAGGCTGATTTTTCCGAAATGGGCCTTCTGGTGGAAAGAAGGCCCATCGGGGGGGGGGGGGGGAATCCCCAAGGGAATTCGATGGGGGAGGCTTGGCCGACCTAGGTGGGCCAAATAGGGCCCACAAGGGATGGCGCACCAGCCTATGCCGCACCAGGCATGTGGGGGTTAGTCCCACATTGCCTGGCTGGCAAGTTTGCTCCCTCCCGAGAGCCTATATAAGAAGGGGCAGCCTTGGGCTTTTAATTCACCAATTAATTCTCTTTTTTGTCTCGATTTCGTGATTCCCTTTGTCGGAGTTGCGCCGAGAAGAGAGGAGGTCTCTCCACCATAGCCCGCTGCCGCGCTGCTGGTGTTCCGGTCCAAGTCTTCCGCTGCTCGTATTGGACTGGATCTTCGGAGGTCGTCGTCTCCACCGTACATGTGTAACGCCCTGCGAGGTGCTGCGCTAGCGGTGCTGGGAGGTCTACTTCCACTACACGACCTTGAGGTCGTCTTCGTCGGTCTTCATCGTCAACGTTTGTGCGGGAACATAATCCCGCTTTCGGTGTCCAAGGGTATGTATTCCGATCTTTGTTGTACTTCTATATCTGCATAGTATAGATCTTGGCTTGTTTACACTACAAGAAATATGTCAACTGGGGACCCTCAATTTTGGTCACAGAAAGGTCACTATAAGTCATTTGTGACCTATTTGTGACCAAAAAAGGAAGGTCACATACCGAGGGTCACTAATGACAGTATGTGACTTTTTTTTTCAATTGGTCATAGATTGGTTTGTGACCAATCCAACTATTTGGTCACCAACAATTTCAGCCAGGCCACGTTGGAAAGCTGAGCTGGCATTCATCCGACATGGCGCGTGGATCAGTGACCAAATTAGATGGTCACAGACAGATTGAGAACAATCCAGTTGAGTCATCTAAATGGGCCAAGCCCAACAAGCAAGCCTTTTTATTATTTTTCTAGACAATTTTGGTAGGTTAAATGGGCCAAGCCCAACAATTCAGCCCATTTGATTTATGCCATTTTCGACTGGGCTGGTCCCACACGTCAGAATGACCCACTTGTCATACTATCTCACAATTGGTCCCACAAGTCAGAAATTTCAAAATTGGCAAACAATTTTCATAGTTACTCAAATCATTTATTCCATCACTAATTGAAACAGACTAAGTTTGTCCAAAAACAAGACTAAATTTACCTGTTACAATCTTTATACCCAACTACAACCCATATGTCAACTACAACCCAGATATGCATACTACTTCCTACTATCACAATATGTATATGCTACTCTTCGCTTGATAAGCTTCACGGCTTCCCCCTGACTTGGTATTCACCTGTGCAGAAATAAGAATAAGAAGAATGTACACAACATCAAACAGTAGCAAACACCAGAAGCATCGACTGTAGAGAACAGTAGCAAATGACAGTGGCAAATGACAGCAGAAAATAACCGCATTACAATATTACAAACAAGCACCAAGCAAGGAATCTGGAATAGATTACACAAAGAAGTAGGGCAACATGTACATCACAATCAGGAGAGGAAGAGTACTGAAGTTGCAGGTATTGCATTCTAAAGAACAAATATTCCTGGCAAAACTGTACCTCGCAAATTAATTAAAACATCGACTTGTGCCAACATGGTTACCATCCAGATCAGCAACCTGAAATAAAATAAAGAGAAGCACATATTTACTCTTCCCAAGTACAAGGTACAAGGAAAAGCCAATTAGATGATACAGCAGGAAATGAAGTGGTTAGACACATCTTTAAACCATGGAAGTGCTAAGAGCATACAATCATAGTACACTACTAAAGGGAAAATAGTGTTCATTTCGTTGTACATTATCTTGGCTCTGCAGCAACAGGTTCATAACTACACCAAAATCATTGTTGGGATACTTTGGAAATATCAACATTTGGAGAAGGTTTTTGTTTCAAGTATGAAGGAGAACACTTTTATACCTTGTGGGAATCGGGTACTCTGGGAAGAGTGCAGCGAGGATCCGACATCGTCCTCTCGGCGTAGACGTAGCGGCGTCCACCGGCTCCTGGCGCCTCCAGCACCCTGACGTGCGCCTCGACGGCGTCCCTGACGTGCACCAACGTTGTGATCAGACGTGCAGAATATCAATTCCTAGTAGAATGCTAATGAACATAGAAAATCAAGCTGCATGAGGCGGCAAAAGGAAAAACAGCAAGCATGTAGTACACAAAAATGCATTTCAACAAACTTATAGCAAAACCGACAGTCAGACATGACATGTCATATGACTATTGCACAAGGTGCCTCACTAGCAAAATGTTACATGAAAACTGTAACGTACCTGCACTTAAAATAAGGCAGATACCTGTGTATAGTGCAAATCCCTGGATCGATTCGTTTGCACACATAGTTTACGATGTAATATCACAACAAAGTATCAATTTTATTACATCGATGATCCAGACTTGGAAAATATTCTTTTACAACTTGTATATCACAAAGCTAGCACATAAAGAGTAAACAGCGGAAATCCAATAACAGTGAGTCTCCATCATCTTCATGTTGCCACAGGCAAAAACTTGTTGGTTGCAGATCGAAACCTTTAAACGAAACCTCACTCTTCATCTGAACAATCTGCAATAAGAAAAATATTGCAACAACGTGGGTCAGATTCCATTAAAAATGGAGTCTGGCAAGTGACACTATGGTGGACACTTAGTGGAATAACTCTAATAACCTATATGCTTATTTGGCTGGTGGAGTTCAAGGCTATTTTGCATAAAGCCAATTTTTCCTAACTCTTTGGAAAACACTTTTCTTCTATTCGAGACAGTCGTGGCATGAAAACCACTGTCTCATTCTTCCCTTGTTCACCCATCAAGTTTTAACTTAGAAATTGGAATGGTGGAATCCTCCGTTGGCGTCCGTGATCAGCTGCTCAAATTGTCTGTACCGGGAACACGGCTAAGTACTTAGTTTAACACTCTGCAGAGGTTGTGCACGTTCACCATTGTACCCATTCAACCCAAACTATCCTTTACACACTTATAGTGATAAGGAAAAGGAGAAGAATGAGACGAGATCTTTCAAAAGCATTTTCCCTCCCACCTGGCTTGAACCGTTCCACCTAACACCCTCTACATATGCTTGTCAAGCCGGGGCGAGTCCACGCAACATAGTTGATCAAGCCAGAGCCCATTGGCAATGGCTGCACTGGAAGCAATCGTCACTCGGAGTTCTTCAGATTCCTCTGTTCCTGGGTGGCCGTCCACAAGTGCACTTACTCTAGGAAGCATAGCCACTCAACATAAACCATACAACCACTTTCCACCCAGGTGTTTCATTAACTTAGTGGATGTGTACTCTCAGGTGACAATCACCATGCTCAAGACACTAAGTAGAATAGACATTCATCATGGGCGACGACAACCATGAGCACAGTCCTGAGTAGCCACTTAACATTTTGTAAAACTTTTCAGCAATTTCATAGCATCAATATTTCTACTAAGTGTTATATAGGAATCTAGTCACCGGAGTAAGGAATTTCTACACAGGTTTAGCATAGCAATACTATCCTACACATGCTTATATAAAAATACACTAAGTAATGCATATAGAAAATAGTAGGAAGTTTATGAGGTGTGCCACTTGCCTTTGAATGATGTCTTTGCTCACAAACTCTTTTCAATGTTACTCGGGACTCTTCGTTCAGTCTAAACAATATAAACAAACAACAATACAAAAATCATAAAACAAAACAACACAACACATACAAGCATACATTATGTACAAACAAGTTTCATAAACTTCTAAGGAAAATATGTCATGCATGATATGCAAATTATTTCTAAGGACTAGAGATGCATGTCATGCCATGAAAATCTTTTAAGTTAACGCAAGGCAATTAGGTTGGTCAAAAATGACTAAGGACTGAGGGCATAAGTTGGATAAAATAACTTTGTTATAATTCATCTTGAATAAGCACTCTAATGACTTAGTCATGATGTGCATAACTACTTAGAGAAAATACTAAGTTTATTCTTCAAGGTGATCAACAATTATTATCAACTCTTTGTAAATTGGATATTCACTATAGTGAGAGAGATAGACACCCGGCCAACCACTTAAGTGTGGAGCAGGTCTCATGTACGTGGACATGTAAGGTTAGTCTCCAGGCCGCTTCATCTCACTATGCCGCTAGGATCCAACAAACTTCAATATGGTAATAACATGATCCAAAAGTGTTTATGTCTAAAGGGAAAGACAAGATTAGGAAAGAGGCAAAAGATAGAAAGAAGAATGTAGAATCTTCTCCTTGCTTCCTTTTCTTCTTGATGTGATGACTTCATTGCAATTTTGTACACTTGATGGCTTTGAAGACTTGATGGTGTTGATAGCCTCCAGGGGTGTCTTGAATATAACTTAGTCATCATGAGGGCTAAGAGAAGAAGGGAGAGAGGAAGCAAGTCTTAGAAAATATTTCTAGTTGGTCTTCATGAACTCCTTCTCTCTTTTCTTCTAAGTGCTTCTACTCCTTGAAGATACTTCTGTAGTCTTTTTTTTTTTGGCTAAGTCCTTCATTGGTCTTCTAGCTCCATGTTGAAAATCCTAAATGTCTAGTGCATAGCACTTTACCAAAATACTAAGTGGAAAATAATCCTAACTTAGAGAAAATAAGGAATAAGTATAACTATACAACATATGCTATGCATGCAATGCAACTATTTCTAAGGACAACACTTCAAAATAAAACTATTAAGTTTTCTAGATGCAAAAAAATTTCTAAGGAAAATATTTAGCATCTTTAAGATGTTGAAATATTTCTAAGGAAGAGTGTTGTCCAAAAATAGTTATCAATTATTTTCTAAGAAAGAATTTACTTTGTTCAAAGAGGCAAAATATTTCTAAGTACATTTTAATACAAAGTGGTCATAATATGACTAAGTACTTTATATTTCGAATAGATGATGAAAATAACTTTTAATAATTTTTTAATCAATTTTAATCATTAAAACAACACTTAAAAAGTATTTAATCAATATTAATTACCAATTCACAAAAAAATATTCTACAAAAACTAGTAGAAAATTCCTACTGCCTATACTTAGTCATTCAAATTTATAGCAAAAGAGTTTGATCAATTATCAATTTTTAATTTGAAGTTATGTTCAAAATACTTTTAAATCTATTTTTAAGTAATTTAACAATAATAAGTTTATTCCCAAACTAAAAGTGGAAACTTATAATTTTAATAAATTATACATATTATTCTGATTTCATGGATATAAAGTTTGCTGAATTTGGAGTTACGGTTTAACAGTTATGAATTTTCAAAGTTTGACAAATTTTCTGAAATTTAAAATAAACTAAGACGACGTGCCGTCTTCTGATTGGCTGCCTTCGCTGAACGTGATGCTGACTGGACGCTGACTGGGCTGTTAACTATGAATTCGACCGAAAATAAAGTTGCTTGGATAAAAAAACAATACATATGAAAGTTGTAGAGAATTACACGATCTATCTAACTAACATAATTATATGATGAGTGAATGAATAGATTAGTCACAAATCACATTATAGCTTTCTGGTCCGAAACTTCAAACGCGAATATCTCTCAGCTCGCTGAATCAAATAAGACGAATCTTGTGGCAAATGAAAGGTTTTGATCAGGGGAACAACTTTCGTATTGTCGTTCCAAAGTTTTGAGATGGTTTGTTTCCTCGAAAAACATCAAACATGATCTGTGTTATATAGAAAATTACGTACGTTAAAATAAATAGTTGTCAACATGAAAGTTGTAGATATAGACTAGACATACCTTTTCACCGGAGGGATTTTGATTTGACGCAACGAGCGCGAAGAGGTCTGAGAAATACGACTTCAGATCTGATGGATGACGATTTGAAATTCTTCCTCCACGCTTCATAAAAACAGTTGAGACTTCTTGGGATGGAAAGGTATCGACGAGATCTACAACAATGGTTAAGCTTCTGTCGCGATTGGAGATTGATTTGTTCGTCAAACGAACGAAATACAATTTTGCTGATTAGGGTTTCGGTGGAATGAAAAGAGGAAAAGAGATGCCGGCGGCTATAGGGGTTTATATAGGCAAATAGGTGGTCGAACAGATGGCCTCGAAGTTGTGAACGCGTAGAATCAAACGGATCCGGATTTGGAGTTATATTTTTAGAGATAAACGTGTTTTATTGGAGAGTGGTTAGAAAAACGAATTTTGAAACGTGAGAGACTCGGTGCGACTGGTTCGGTTGGTCTGGCTCGGTCGGCTGGGCCGGCCGACTGGCCCGTTTTAATTTTTGTTGTTGTTGTTGTTATTTCTTATTTCTTTTATATCTTTTATTTTAGAACTCCGATTTAAGTGAACTTAATTTTTAAAATTACTAAAAATCTTATCTTTATTTTAAAACATTTGTGGATATGTTTTGAACAATTTTTAAAAATATTAATTTTGAATATTTGATTTAATGCAAATATGACACTTTTGTCAAATTTGAGAATAGGGACATAATCAATTTATTTGTGGCTAAATAAAATTTGGTACCACAATTGTGAACATATGAAAATAATTATTTCTAATAAATACAATCAAACCATTAAAGTAAAAATAAGATAAATAGCATAAATGATATTTTGTTTTTAACATTTTCTTGAATAGGTTTTCAAGTGGAAATAATATTTCAACCATTGTAATTTCAAATGCAAACAATGCAAGAAAAAAAAATGATGAATGCATGCATCAATTTTGTTTTCAAATCGACATACATATAGTTTTCAAAAAGTTTTTTTTTTTTTGATTTTTCAAAAATTGAAAAATCCCAGGATGTTACAGACTAACACCCTTAAAAGGAATCTCGTCCTCGAGATTTGAGAAGGCTAGCAAAAGGTTGTGACTGGTTTAACCGGATGGGCTACCACCCTTAAAAGAAACTTTTGCGCCAAACTGAAATCTTTTCTTCAATCTTTGAGTCGAACTTTTCCATCATGGTAGGGTGTATGGTATCAGAAGTCTCCTGAATTGCTTTTGATATTGTATGGTCATTTCTGGGTCAATCTGAAAGCCAATTTAAGAAGATTTCACGATGACCCCTAAATCCCAATCACTTGATGTTCTCCTGTGCTTCGTCTTTACAGCTTCCAGCTTCCAAGCAACTAACGTAACTCTCATGGCAGAAAAATCTTCGATTGTAGGGTAACTCCAAAACTTTGCTTGTGGTTATCCTCACCGTAATTTAATACAATTTGGCACCTCACATAGGGTTGTATATACCTACCATTCTATGGTTTAGGATAAAGATCGTCGTCTCTCTTATAGGTATGTCACTCAGATTTACCATTCCGCATAGCAAGAGTGAATAATGTGAGTATTCATCACGGGGGTCAATCCATGTTGTACTCAATTATTATCTTGTACTTTGATTGGTGAATCTCGTATGATAACACTAGGTCACCTCACCTGCCTGACAGAGAGTTTCTAGTATGTAAGACAACTTGAGCTAAACTATCGTTTCTCAAACTATTGGGGTTGCGTAACCTCTTTGCACCTCCCGTTGAATAGTTGCAATTTCTTCATATATTCTTCTTCCGGGTAGTAAGCTTCCACGATGCCTTAGCACATGTAACTTGCATTTCACATGCATATCGTCACTTCTTGATGGACTTGCTGCTCTTTAGGATAGGGTGGCTTAATCATGGATGAATAGAGATTAGAAAGAGACTAAGGGAGAATTCTACCCAAACATTGTAGACTGAGGCAATTCATCTTACAAAAAATATCTAACAAACATCAAGCAACAAGTTTCAAACACAAATAAGCAATCTAGTATTGTCATACCACACTAAGTTGGCATGAACAATACACTATGACGGTGTCGTTGTTATAATTAAATGGTGGTCTCTTGTCTATCTCCTTGTTGAGTGCTTCAAGTTCTTCTTTCTTCAAAAAATCTTCTAAGTGTTTGAGCTATGAATCTGGATTTTTAAGTGTTCTTCCATGCAGGTAGTGCTTCATGTTGACTTGTAGAATTGCATATGAAGTATCGAACTCAGACTTTACGAACATGGTCAACTAGAAAAGATATTGTCAGAAGTTTGATATTAGACGAGAGTATAAGAGAGGATAAAATGAAAAGTTTTGTTTTTAGATAACTGAATAAAAATAGATTTTCAATCCTATGGCCAAATCCTATTTCTATCCGGACTTAGGGTTTCGAACCTACAGGCAACACAATGCTCTGATACCATCTGTAGCGTACCTACACTTAAAATAAGGCAGATACCTGTGTATAGTGCAAATCCCTGGATCGATTCGTTTGCACACATAGTTTACGATGTAATATCACAACAAAGTATCAATTTTATTACATCGATGATCCAGACTTGGAAAATATTCTTTTACAACTTGTATATCACAAAGCTAGCACATAAAGAGTAAACAGCGGAAATCCAATAACAGTGAGTCTCCATCATCTTCATGTTGCCACAGGCAAAAACTTGTTGGTTGCAGATCGAAACCTTTAAACGAAACCTCACTCTTCATCTGAACAATCTGCAATAAGAAAAATATTGCAACAACGTGGGTCAGATTCCATTAAAAATGGAGTCTGGCAAGTGACACTATGGTGGACACTTAGTGGAATAACTCTAATAACCTATATGCTTATTTGGCTGGTGGAGTTCAAGGCTATTTTGCATAAAGCCAATTTTTCCTAACTCTTTGGAAAACACTTTT
Organism: Poa annua; assembly: GCA_026929855.1. Taxonomy (NCBI): domain Eukaryota; kingdom Viridiplantae; phylum Streptophyta; class Magnoliopsida; order Poales; family Poaceae; genus Poa; species Poa annua. The sequence continues at coordinate 103,981,546 of CM049426.1, forward strand.
CTTCTATTCGAGACAGTCGTGGCATGAAAACCACTGTCTCATTCTTCCCTTGTTCACCCATCAAGTTTTAACTTAGAAATTGGAATGGTGGAATCCTCCGTTGGCGTCCGTGATCAGCTGCTCAAATTGTCTGTACCGGGAACACGGCTAAGTACTTAGTTTAACACTCTGCAGAGGTTGTGCACGTTCACCATTGTACCCATTCAACCCAAACTATCCTTTACACACTTATAGTGATAAGGAAAAGGAGAAGAATGAGACGAGATCTTTCAAAAGCATTTTCCCTCCCACCTGGCTTGAACCGTTCCACCTAACACCCTCTACATATGCTTGTCAAGCCGGGGCGAGTCCACGCAACATAGTTGATCAAGCCAGAGCCCATTGGCAATGGCTGCACTGGAAGCAATCGTCACTCGGAGTTCTTCAGATTCCTCTGTTCCTGGGTGGCCGTCCACAAGTGCACTTACTCTAGGAAGCATAGCCACTCAACATAAACCATACAACCACTTTCCACCCAGGTGTTTCATTAACTTAGTGGATGTGTACTCTCAGGTGACAATCACCATGCTCAAGACACTAAGTAGAATAGACATTCATCATGGGCGACGACAACCATGAGCACAGTCCTGAGTAGCCACTTAACATTTTGTAAAACTTTTCAGCAATTTCATAGCATCAATATTTCTACTAAGTGTTATATAGGAATCTAGTCACCGGAGTAAGGAATTTCTACACAGGTTTAGCATAGCAATACTATCCTACACATGCTTATATAAAAATACACTAAGTAATGCATATAGAAAATAGTAGGAAGTTTATGAGGTGTGCCACTTGCCTTTGAATGATGTCTTTGCTCACAAACTCTTTTCAATGTTACTCGGGACTCTTCGTTCAGTCTAAACAATATAAACAAACAACAATACAAAAATCATAAAACAAAACAACACAACACATACAAGCATACATTATGTACAAACAAGTTTCATAAACTTCTAAGGAAAATATGTCATGCATGATATGCAAATTATTTCTAAGGACTAGAGATGCATGTCATGCCATGAAAATCTTTTAAGTTAACGCAAGGCAATTAGGTTGGTCAAAAATGACTAAGGACTGAGGGCATAAGTTGGATAAAATAACTTTGTTATAATTCATCTTGAATAAGCACTCTAATGACTTAGTCATGATGTGCATAACTACTTAGAGAAAATACTAAGTTTATTCTTCAAGGTGATCAACAATTATTATCAACTCTTTGTAAATTGGATATTCACTATAGTGAGAGAGATAGACACCCGGCCAACCACTTAAGTGTGGAGCAGGTCTCATGTACGTGGACATGTAAGGTTAGTCTCCAGGCCGCTTCATCTCACTATGCCGCTAGGATCCAACAAACTTCAATATGGTAATAACATGATCCAAAAGTGTTTATGTCTAAAGGGAAAGACAAGATTAGGAAAGAGGCAAAAGATAGAAAGAAGAATGTAGAATCTTCTCCTTGCTTCCTTTTCTTCTTGATGTGATGACTTCATTGCAATTTTGTACACTTGATGGCTTTGAAGACTTGATGGTGTTGATAGCCTCCAGGGGTGTCTTGAATATAACTTAGTCATCATGAGGGCTAAGAGAAGAAGGGAGAGAGGAAGCAAGTCTTAGAAAATATTTCTAGTTGGTCTTCATGAACTCCTTCTCTCTTTTCTTCTAAGTGCTTCTACTCCTTGAAGATACTTCTGTAGTCTTTTTTTTTTGGCTAAGTCCTTCATTGGTCTTCTAGCTCCATGTTGAAAATCCTAAATGTCTAGTGCATAGCACTTTACCAAAATACTAAGTGGAAAATAATCCTAACTTAGAGAAAATAAGGAAGAAGTATAACTATACAACATATGCTATGCATGCAATGCAACTATTTCTAAGGACAACACTTCAAAATAAAACTATTAAGTTTTCTAGATGCAAAAAAATTTCTAAGGAAAATATTTAGCATCTTTAAGATGTTGAAATATTTCTAAGGAAGAGTGTTGTCCAAAAATAGTTATCAATTATTTTCTAAGAAAGAATTTACTTTGTTCAAAGAGGCAAAATATTTCTAAGTACATTTTAATACAAAGTGGTCATAATATGACTAAGTACTTTATATTTCGAATAGATGATGAAAATAACTTTTAATAATTTTTTAATCAATTTTAATCATTAAAACAACACTTAAAAAGTATTTAATCAATATTAATTACCAATTCACAAAAAAATATTCTACAAAAACTAGTAGAAAATTCCTACTGCCTATACTTAGTCATTCAAAGCTAGCACAGAAAGAGTAAACAACGGAAATACAATAAAAGTGAGTCTCCATCATCTTCATGTTGCCACAGACAAAAACATGTTGGTTGCAGACTCGAAACCTTTAAACGAAACCTCACTCGTCATCCGAACAATCTGCAATAAGAAAAATATTGCAACAACGTGGGTCAGATTCCATTAAAAATGGAGTCTGGCAAGTGACACTATGGTGGACACTTAGTGGAATAACTCTAATATCCTATATGCTTATTTGGCTGGTGGAGTTCAAGGATATTTCACATAAAGCCAATTTCTCCTAATTCTTTGGAAAACTCCTTTCTTCTATTCGAGACATTCGTGGCATGAAAACCAATGTTTCATTCTACCCTTGTTCACCCATCAAGTTTTAACTTATAAATTGGAATGGTGGAATCCTCCGTTGGCGTCCGTGATCAGCTGCTCAAATTGTCTGTACCAGGGACACGGCTAAGTACTTAGTTTTACACTCTGCAGAGGTTGTGCACGTTCACCATTGTACCCATTCAACCCAAACTATCCTTTACACACTTATAGTGATAAGGAAAAGGAGAAGAATGAGACGAGATCTTTCAGAAGCATTTTCCCTCCCACCTGGCTTGACCCGTTCAACCTAACACCCTCTACATATGCTTGTCAAGCCGGGGCGAGTCCACGCAACATAGTTGATCAAGGCAGAGCCCATTGGCAATGGCTGCACTGGAAGCAATCGTCACTCGGAGTTCTTCAGATTCCTCTGTTCCTGGGTGGCCGTCCACAAGTGCACTTACTCTAGGAAGCATAGACATGGACCAGAGTAGACACTCAACATAAACCATACAACCACTTTCCACCCAGGTGTTTCATTAACTTAGTGGATGTGTACTGTGACGCCCGAAAATCGGTACTATGTTGATTTAAGCGATCCCGCCGAAATCCGCATAATAACGATTTTAGGTCGCCCACCTGACATAATGTGCAAGCCGAAACATGCGCATTATGTGGGTGGAATTGTGATAACATTACAACAGTTCCGATACATCCACAAATACAACAGAAGATATAATACAACAACGATTCGAACGAGTCAAGATACAAATGATACAATACAAAGATACAAATGACAGCGGAAGCAAAATAGTATCCGACTACGGATAAGAAGCAAATTGGACTAAGAGTCCTGAAGATAAGCGATGGCGCCATATCCCTGCCCAGCCAAACCGGAGGGATTCCCAAGCTAACGTCGTCAAACTTCAAACCTGTTGACTAAAATTATTTTTGAAATGGTCTCAATAGGTTTCTATTTATCCCTTAACTCTAATCTATTTGTCTTCTTATCTTATTTGTTTTGGAGTCTCTTCTCTTATCCAACTTTCAACGTTTAGGATTCTACGTGGGTGGACGATTTCTTGCCATTTACCCTATTAGGTTCGATCTTTCGGAGTCGACTTCGTCGTGAGCAACAATCCCTTGTTAGTGGTGTCGAGAAGTTCTTCATGGAGCCTGAAGACTCGGTAGTTACCCCTTTCTTCTTTTGGTCTCGGCGTGGATCTCGGGACGCGATCCCTTGTTAATGGTGTCGATTGTAACGCCCCGGGATTTATCCCCTTTTAATTTTGTGTGTTTTCTTTTTGCGTCAGCATGGCATCGCATTGCATCTCATTAATTTAATTTGTTGCATTTAAATTCAATTTCCACAATTAAATTCAAATGCATTTCAAATTAATTAAGATTGTGATATTTTCGAATCTTTAGCAAATGCTAAAAATTAGTTTATTAAATTGTCTATTTAAAACTAAAACTATTTTGTATAGTTTTCGTATTCAAATTCGTTTAATATTTTGTTTTAAAAATATAAAATAGAAAACATTAAAAGGAGACAAATAAAATCCCAAAAGCCCAACTAAACAAACCCTAGGATTTCCCCTAGAAAAATTCTTTCCCACCCCCTGCAATTTTGCAGCCACCCTCCTCTAATTTTCTGGGATTTTGCAAAAGTCCTCCCACCCCCTTTTTCTTTCTTTTTCCCCCTCCTTTCTTTCTTTTTCCTTTTTCTTTTTTTTTTTCTCTTCTTCTTCTCCTCCTTCTCTCTTTCACGCACGGGAGTCAAACCGCATCAGCCCGAGCGAGGCCGGCCCGAGCACGGCCCCGCGCATCCCGCTCGCGCGCCCCCGGCTGCCCGCAACCGCCGTCGCCTCCGGCCGCCGCCACGCGCCGCCGCGCCTCCGACGCCGCCGCGCGCGCTCGCGTCCGGCCGCCTCCACGCCCTGCTCCGCCGCCGCGCCGCCTCCGGCCTCCACCGCGCGCCTCCCCTACCCCAACGTCGCCGCCGTTGGCCGCTCCCCTGCACCCACGCCTGCGACCTCCTCCCGAGCCCCGAGCACCCCGACGCCAGCCTCCCCAACCCGCCCGTGCCGCACGCCCCGGCCTGCCCCCCTGCTCCGGCCGGCCACCTCTGCGTCGTGCTCGCCCGCGCGCGTCCGCCTCTGGCCGCCCCGTCGCCCTGCTCCGTGTGACGCCCGAAAATCGATACTATGTAGATTTAAGCGATCTCGCCGAAATCCGCATAATAACGATTTTAGGTCATCCACCAGGCATAATGTGCACGCCGAAACATGCACATTATGTGGGTGGAATTATGATAACATTACAACAGTTTCGATAAATCCACAAAATACAACAAAAGATATAATTAGAACAACGACTCGAACGAGTCAAGATACAAATGATTCAATACAAAGATACAAATGACAGCGGAAACAAAAATAGTATCCTACTACGGATAAGATACAAATTGGACTAAGAGTCCTGAAGATAAGCAATGGCGCCATATCCCTGGCCAGCCAAGCCGGAGGGGTTCCCAAGCTGACGTCGTCAGACTTCAAAGCTGTTTACTGCACATAAAGCACATCCCAAAAGAGGGTCAGGGCACTCCCTGGCAAGCAAAACCGACTTGCCTTATTTCTACACCATCTTCCAAAATATAGGGGAGGTGGACTTAGCGGCAGCAGCACTAGCAACCTAAAGATACACGCTACAACTTCCGTCTAATCAGAGAGGGATAAGAGAGCGCATAAGATAAACATCTACAACTAACACCAAACATAACCCATTCTCGGATTAACCCCCTCAACCAAATATGAGGAAGCAATTCGGGAATACTCACACATTGAACAATTTTAGTTACCAGTTATTGTGAAAGTAATTCTATATTACTCGTCAAGTTAAATAACAATGATTAGGTGTAAGTTGTATATGATCTTGTTAGCCAGCATCATCACCAAGTCGTCCATAACCGTGGGTACGGCTCATCGATAAGATTATACCCTGCAGGGGTGCACTACTGGACCCGTACTCGTTCGATCAACCCCAAAAGAAAAGCCAGAAGGTAGGGCATCTCAACACGGCAAATCTCTTTCTACAACCCATCCAGGGAACCGCATGATTGTGTGCACGGCTAATCAGGTCCAGTGCCCGCGGGATCGACCTTCATAGCACTCTAAGAGCGTGCCACCCTATATGAGAATCGACTACTCCATCATCATGAGATCGTTAGGTAACCTTATGCATGCATCAAATGGAAAGCCCGAACTACTTGCTGCGCCCTGGATAAGAAGCGGATTAGATCGGAGCCGCGGGGGGCTCCATAGGGCCTCCCACAAGCGGTTAGTGCGCTCAAAATTGGATCCGAGGACAAGAACTGAGTTCCTAGGTCGACACTTAGCAGAACAAAGCACCTCGCAAGGCCTTCCGCCGGTGCCTTATCTTTTAATTATAATACCCCAATATAAGACATCATTTTATTAAGGTAGAATAAGCTATCATACTAAGCAGGTGAAATAAATAATACAGATAGACGACTCGCACAAACAACTATAAGCATGCGCTACGACTCGCAAGGCTAACAGATAAACATGCAACAGGTATTAGGATGTGGGGATAAAGCTGTATGGGCTGCAGGATAAACATGTGATGGGATCGCGATAAAGAATCGAATACTAAAACTTTGCTTGCCTGGAATCCCGCATGGAAGAAGATCTTGTCGTTGCTCACACATCTCAACATCTTATCCGCGAAGAAGCAACAAACACTGGAAAGCGTAAAAGATGCATTTTACAACTACGGCAAAAATCCAGCATGATCATATGAGCATGATGCATGGCATGGCGAGATGCAATTTCAGATGCACTTAACTCAAATTAAGCGGAACCGGGGTTCCGACAATTAATACATAGGTGCAAGTTATTTATCTACTCCACAAATTAAATGTTCATTAACATGGCAAGACATGGCAAAGATGATCTTGTCAAATTAAATGGAATGGGGCAATACATATAGTGATTTGCCCCACACATTCCATATTTATTATTCAGGTGATTTGCTACACCCGCAAACCCAAGAGATGCAGCAAATGCAATTATGATCCGATATGCACAAGATAGATGACATTTAATAAAATAGGTTTTAGGGTTAGGGTTTGGGTCCGTACGTCGGATCGGGTGAACTAGGGTTCGAAACCGACGACTTTGGCCCATAGAGGAAGTAGTCGACGTCGGGGAAGTAGCCGTCACGGAACCGGGGCATCGTCATTTGTCGGTGTCGTGGAAGTGGGCGGAAAGTAGTCGTACTCGGTCATCACCGTTGACGGGCGCGGGCACGTAGGAGCACGGCAAACGGACACCGGAAGGGGCGCGCGCACGCGCACGGGGCAGCACCACGAAGGGTGGACAAACACGGACAACAAAGCGACGCCGGGGTCTTGTGGACGTTTTGTCAAACACCCGGCGTGCGGCGGACGCGGGGAGGCCACCGGACGGAGACGGCGGATGGAGCGGAGGCGCGGAGTGGAACGCATGCCGGCAGCGAGCGCACGGGGACGCGGGGCGTCGGATGGAGGTGGGCGAGCGGAGGCGCGCGGGGCGGCCGGAGGCGACGTGCACAGGAGAGCACGCGGGCACGGGCGGACGCGGCGGCGACGTGGCGCTGGACGGCGCGCACGGGCGACGCGGCGCCGGCGACGGGCGGAGCGCGGCGGGCGCGCAGCGTGGAGGCGGCCGGGCGCGGCGGGGTAGAGGTGCGGAGGCGCAGGGGAAGCAGGGGCCGGAGGCGGAGGCGGGAGGGGCGGAGCTCGGCCGGACGTGCGGGGCGGCGCTCGGGCGCTGGCGGCCGGGGGCGGCCGCGGCGGGCGGCGGCTGGCGACGGGGCAGAGCGCGGCGCGACACGGGCGGCGGAGGCAGCGGCGGCCGGAGGAGCGGCGCGGTCGGAGGAGGAGAGGCGCTCGCGGCGCGGGAGCGCGCGGTTGGCAGGCGGCGGCGGCAGGGAGATGGAGGCGCGCGGCGCGCACGGGGAGGAGGAGGGAGGCGACGCCGGCGAGGTGACGAGCCGGAGCAGGGGGAGGCCGGGGTGCGGCGGCAGCCGGGGAGGAGGCCGGCGGCGGGGCACCGTCGGGCGGGTGACGGCGGTTTTTCCCGTGCGGGCTCAGGAGTTGGTGCGTGCGGGATGGGGAGGAAGGAAGGAGAAGAGAAGAGAGAAAAAAAAGAGGAAAAAAGAAAGAAAAGAAAAAAGAATGAAAAGAGGGGGAAAAAAGAGAAACAAGGGGGTGGAAGGACTTTTGCAAAAATTCCAGAAAAAGGAGGAGGGTGGCTGCAACTTTTCAGGGGGTGGGAAAGAAGTTTCCAGAGGGAAATCCTAGGGTTTGGGGTTAGATGGGCTTTGGGCCTTATTTCTCTCCCGTTTAATTATTTTCTGATATATATTTTTAAAACCAAATAGAAAAAGAATTTGAACACGAAACCTTTACAAAATATTTTTAGTTTTAAATAGATAATTTAATAAACTAGTTTTCAACATTTTTAAAAGATTTGAAAATAACACATTTTAAATTAATTTGAAATGCATTTGAATTTAATTGCGAGGAATTAAATTTAAATGCAACAAATTAAATTAATGAGATGCAATGCGATGCCATGTTGATGCAAAAAGAAAAAAAACACACCAAATTAAAAGGGGATAAATCCCGGGACGTTACAATCGACACCACTAACAAGGGATCGCGTCCCTCGATCCACGCCGAGACCACAAGAAGAGAGGGGTAACTATCGAGTCTTCACGCTCCGTGATGAACTTCTCGACACCACTAACAATGGATTGTTGCTCCACCTTGAAATTCTCGACACCACTAACAAGGGATTGTTGCTCACGACAAAAACGACTCCGAAAGATCGAACCTAATAGGGTAAAAGGCAAGAAATCGTCCACCCACACGTAGGATCCTAAACTTTGAAAGTTGGATAAGAGAAGAGACTCAAAACAAGTAAGGTAAGAGGAGAAATAGAATTGAGATAAGGAATAAATAGAAACCTATTGAGACCATTTCAAAAATAATTTTAGTCAAATAGTTTCGACACTCTAGAAACAACGACCGTTAGCGAGGTTATCCTACAGGCTTTTGCGGACCCGCTGCTTCGATAACCATTCGTATCGAAACAACAAGGAGATCGAAACCAAGGCTCTGATACCACTTTGTGACGCCTGAAAATCGGTACTATGTAGATTTAAGCGATCCCGCCGAAATCCGCATAATAACGATTTTAGGTCGCCCACCAGACATAATGTGCACGCCGAAACATGCGCATTATGTGGGTGGAATTGTGATAACATTACAGCAGTTCCGATACATCCACAAATACAACAGAAGATATAATACAACAACGACTCGAACGAGTCAAGATACAAATGATACAATACAAAGATACAAATGACAGCGGAAGCAAAATAGTATCCGACTACGGATAAGAAGCAAATTGTACTAAGAGTCCTGAAGATAAGCGATGGCGCCATATCCCTGCCCAGCCAAACCGGAGGGATTCCCAAGCTAACGTCGTCAAACTTCAAACCTGTTAACTGCACATAAAGCACATCCCAAAAGAGGATCAGAGCACTCCCTGGCAAGCAAAACCGACTTGCCTACTTTCTACACCATCTCCCAAAATATAGGGGAGGTGGACTTAGCGGCAGCAGCACTAGCAACCTAAAGAGACACGCTACATCTTCCTTCTAATCAGAGAGGGATAAGAGAGCGCATAAGATAAACATCTACAACTAACACCAAACATAAGAGATGGACGTTACATGTACTCTCAGGTGACAATCACCATGCTCACGACCTAAGTAGAATAGACATTCATCCCGGGCGACGACAACCATGAGCACAGTCCTGAGTAGTCACTTAACATTTTGTAAAACTTTTCAGCAATTTCATAGCATCAATATTTCTACTAAGTGTTATATAGGAATCTAGACACAGGAGTAAGGAATTTCTACACAGGTTTAGCATAGTAATACGATCCTACACATGCTTATATAAAAATACACTAAGTCATGCATATAGAAAATAGTAGGAAGTTTATGAGGTGTGCCACTTGCCTTTGAATGATGTCTTTGCTCACAAACTCTTTTCAACGTTAATCGGGACTCCCCGTTCAGCCTAAACAATATAAACAAACAACAATACAACAATCAAAAAACAAAACAACACAACACATACAAGCATACATAATGAACAAACAAGTTTCATAAACTTCTAAGGAAAATATGTCATGCATGATATGCAAATTATTTCTAAGGACTAGAGATGCATGTCATGCCATGAAAATCTTTTAAGTTATCGCAAGGCAATTAGGTTGGTAAAAAATGACTAAGGACTAAGGTCATAAGTTGGATAAAATAAATTTGTTATAATTCATCTTGAATAAGCACTCTAATGACTTAGTAATGATGTGCATAACTACTTAGAGAAAATACTAAGTTTATTCTTCAAGGTGATCAACAATTATTATCAACTCTTTGTAAATTGGATATTCACTATAGTGAGAGAGACAGACACCCGGCCATCCACTTAAGTTGTGGAACAGGTCTCATGTACGTGAACATGTAAGGTTAGTCTCCAGGCTGCTTCATCTCACTATGCCGCTAGGATCCAACAAACTTCAATATGGTAATAACTTGATCCAAAAGTGTTTATGTCTAAAGGGAAAGACAAGATTAGGAAAGAGGGAAAAGATAGAAAGAAGAATGTAGAATCTTCTCCTTGCTTCCTTTTCTTCTTGATGTGATGACTTCCTTGCAATTTTGTACACTTGATGGCTTTGAAGACTTGATGGTGTTGATAGCCTCCAGGTTGGTCTTGAATATAACTTAGTCATCATGAGGGCCAAGAGAAGGAGGGAGAAAAGAGAGAGAGGAAGCAAGTCTTAGAAAATATTTCTGATTGGTCTTGATGAACTCCTTCTCTCTTTTCTTCTAAGTGCTTCTACTCCTTGAAGATACTTCTGTAGTCTTGTTTTTTTTGGCTAAGTCCTTCATTGGTCTTCTAGCTCCATGTTGAAAATCCTAAATGTCTAAGTGCATAGCACTTTACCAAAATACTAAGTGGAAAATAATCCTAACTTAGAGAAAATAAGGAAGAAGTATAACTATACAACATATGCTATGCATGCAATGCAACTTATTTCTAAGGACAACACTTAACAAAATAAAACAACTAAGTTTTATAGATGCTAAAATTTCTAAGGAAAATATTTAGCATCTTTAATGTAAGGGCCCCTCGAAACAAGTCCGAGATGCCCACGTTATGTAAAAGATCACGATCCCAATGATCAGTGCATCGCAATCACATAACCAACATAGGTATCAAAGAGTTACATCATTCAAGTCGTACGAATAAAAGTCTTACAACACATAGACGGTCATACGACCAAATTCAGCAAACCTCGTCACGCAAGACGGAATTAACTAAGATAGCGGAAGCTCGTGGCTAGCGACGGCTCTTAACATCTCCGAGCGCTGATCCCACAGGTGTAGTTGACCGGTGACAACTAAGTGGCGAAGTCGTCGTCGTACACCTCCTCCTCGACGTAAGCCTCCTCAGTATAATCTGGACATTTGAATATCCAGGGACAAAGCCATATGAGTACAATTACGTACTCGCAAGACCACCTCTAGGCTTAAGTTTTCATGGTAATGCAAGAAAACACTTTTCGAAAACTGGGATAGCTGCTATATACGACTATAGGGCTTAGTTTTCGAATACCATGCTTTTCGACATAGAGATTACGACATCTCTATATCTTTGTTGAAGAAAACATTTAGAGATAGAATTCTCTTCTCTTAGATATAGCAAGGACATATCTAAGTATTGAAAACTTTCTTTTAGCAAAACCTTTAAAAACACTAGGATAGGGGTAACCCTTTTTCCTTCCTTGAGATCAGACTGATTGTCTCCCCGAGACCAGTCATCCTCTCCCAAATTCTGTACCTCCCAGGTACCTCCTGATTCCACATAAACACTTTCCTTTATGAAGCAACTTCTTTCCCCAGGCGCCCAGTGTGGCCTTTCCAACCGTCCATGACCGCGGACGCGGCTATTCGAATAGAATTACACTCTGCAGAGGTTGTACACTTTTCCCTCACCTATCGGTTAATCCACCGTGTCTGCCACGGCCCGTCATATGGTAGCATGCAGGGGTCCGGATAACACGATCAAAACTTTCCACTATGACCACCCTAGTATCGGGGCCTCCCTGTAGGTTTGTACTCCTCGGGACGCCACACCGCCAAGTCAGGAGACCTGCCGTAATCGTCCGGCTGCTGATCCGCAGCAGTGTATTGTCTCTTCCGGACGACAACCCGGCTTCGAGGGCCCAGCCCTCATAGAAAGTATGAGAGCCCCAACACTAAGACAGACAAGCTTCCGGCTAAGCCCTACCCATGTCAGGTATTGTGGTTGCACAGGTTAATTGTTCGGGCGGCAGCAGGGACTTCGAAATTAAATCTCCAACTCCGACTGCTCCCAGCAGCTCGGGTTTTTGCAACATCTCCGAATGCTCTCAGCATCTCGGGTTTTCATAAAACATTTCTTTCTCGCTGATTTGCTCCCAGCAACTCAGGTTTTCCTCCATGAAACAGTTTTATCAAACAGGTTCCCATCCTATAGTTTTTGAGGTAAGTAGTTGAAGGTAAACTACTCGAAAACTTAACCTTTTTGGTGGAGCCTTGAACAACAAGGCTCACCAAATAAACTCTTTTTGTAACACCTATAATATTCTAGTAGATAGCTTTGGCCAAACAATATTTTGTAAAATAGTTTTCGGGTGGCAAGGTGCCACAAAAGAAGTAAAACATGCATTATTTTATTTTTAAAACAAAACATGCTTGATAAAATAATAGGATTCATTATAATGGTGAGGTGGGCTTGCCTTGCTCAGAGTACTGCCCCTGGTCTTGTTCTTCTTCGTAGTTGTGCTCAGCTACCTCGTACTGCTCTTCCTCGGGTTGCGATTCTACCGTAACATGAAAAAAACAAACGAGGCTAGTGTAAATCCTAAACTGCGAGTTGATAACAATCTAAAGTATAACAACAAACAACAAGCATCACAAAACAGAAAATACAACTAATGCGTTTAAATATTCATCAAGGGATGTTTATATGAAAAAGGCATAACTCCTAAGGTGCTTCTCCTAAAATTAAACCCTTCTACAACATTACTCCTAACCACTATATGGATCTCTGAAAATTAGCTGAGCATGAAAATTTATCACCAAATAATAATCAAAAATCAGATAAGAGCTACTGATGTCAAACTCAAACAGAAAATAGACTCAGTTTTATAGATCCCCTGTATGCACAATTAACTTTTCTGGTGAGATATGAGTTTTCTCTTTAAGTGGAGATTTTGTTCATCAAATTTGGCTACTCCTAGCTCAAGTTATCCTTGTTTTAAGATAACATAAACTTCTGACTATTATTTAAGTCTAGGAAATAATATGGGGTATTTTGGTGTCAAACCAGTGCGGTAAGTTAGATAAAACATGTGACTTTTCCACAAAAATACCCCCAATATTAATCTAGGGACAAAGGTGGCTCAATCAAACAAAACTTGACATGCAATAATCTCTGAATTTACAGAAATGCACTTTAAGCGAATACCTCCCTGTTTTTAAGAAATTTACTCAATAAGTAATAAATGTTTACTGGAAAAATCCACATTTGGAGTATATGATACCTCCAACACATATCTAACACTACCAATTGGATTTATCTCAAAAAGTGTTTTTATTTTAGAGTTAAAAATCTCCAAACACCTACTGGTGTTATGCTTAGACTAAATATATCTTTTGCTAGAGTAATCTCCTGCATGCAAGACTTATAAATATAGATAGACATTTTTACTGGCTTGCCAGAGTATCCAAGTTTGCATGATTTGGATTTATAAATCCCAAGTTATTAAACAAATGGTGAAAAGAATACTTTTTACTAGATCTGTTCTACCAGTCAACAGAAAATACATTTTGGTGGTTAAGAAAATGTATATGCATGCTACAAAATTAGTCTCATTATTTTAGCTAATGCAGATTTATCACAAATGAATAAAAGCTAGACTAAAGATTCAATGGAAATATTAATCAGAAAATGATTTTATAAAGGAAAAAGGGCCGGGCGGCCAGATCTGGGCCGAATCGGTACCGCGACCACGCGGAGCAGCGTGGGAGACCGAACTGGGCCGGCACAATCGCGCGAGATCGCGCGCGCACGGTGAGGTTCAAACCTTGCCGTAGATCTCGCGATCGACGACTCATGGTCGTCGTCCTCCTCGCGACGCGGCGCAGACGAACCAGACGCGGAGGAGAAAAGCGACGGCGACAGCGCTCACTAGAGACCGTGCGCGGCCAGGGGGAGGGCAGAGGTCGAAAGAGGGGAAGATGGCGAGCTCGACGACGCCCTCAGCTCCCGCATGCAACGTCGGCATCCATGGCGGTGGCGGAGACGAGCTTCTCGGGTCGAGGATGAGCGCGGCGGCTACGGGCACCTAGAAGAGAAAAGGAGGGCAGGGGGGTTAGGTCAAGCCGAGGCGCGCTCGAGGGGCCAAAAATGGCAGAGAGAGGTGCAGAGAATCGATGGTGAGGGTCGTGGGAAGAGCTCGGTCACCGGCGGAATTTTCTTCTTCCAGAGCACGAGAGAGGACGCGGTTTTGGGCGAGGGTGGTATGGGTGAGTAGAGGAGGTGAGGGAGAGCCTCTGGCAAGGATTTAAGGGGGAGGGCGTTGCTGAGCACGGCTCCAAAACCGGGGGCTGGTTTTCGGGTCTCCTTCGGACAGGAGCGGTTTGGGGAGGGGGAGGGGTGATCTGATTGGTCCTCCTAGGCGGTGGAGAGGGGCAGGAGGGATGTTGGTCAGGGTGACTCGACCTGGCCAGTGGGAGGAGAGGAGGGGTGCTCCGGTTGGGTGAAGGAAAAGGGAAAAGAAGAAGAGAGAAGGGGGGGTGACCCAAGTCCATGACATGTGGGGCCAGGGAAGGCGGTGCTGCTCCCCTTTTCCAGCGGGTGAAGTGGAAATGAGAGAGAGAGAGAAAAAGATGAAATATTGGAGTAAAATGTTCAAATGATTTTCAAACCGTAAGTTTGAATTATTCAAACATTGCTCACAAAAGGAAATGAACCAATTTTATAAACTCACAACATTGAGTTGAAACTACTGAATTTATCATTGCCCAAGTCAAACATCTCATTTAGCTCTCAAAGAAAAGAAAACTTTTAGTGAGAAGGAAAAGAATAATTCAAATGGTCATGTTATTCTGATGGCTACTAGAGCTAGTGAGATTTATGTGCAAGCAAGCTCTTTTGTGAAAACTTAGATCAGGGTATGAAACTATATAAGACCTAGATCACAATGTTTTAAATGCATGCCAAAAACCATTTAGGGTTTGCTTAATAAAAGCTCCTAGTGTGGCTAAGTTTTAACAGGCATGAAGATCCTAATATTTTATGTTGTAATTTAATTGTTGTGGTTTTTAGTGTTTCTATCAACTTGGAAGGCTAGTGGAACACAACAAGCATAGAGAGTGCAAACAGTATACCTCATGCTACAAAGTTCTACGCACATGAAAGTTTTTGCTAAGGTTGAAAATTCTAGGCTAACACCACAATTACTAATGCTGAGAAAATTGGGGTGTCACAGACCTTCCCCCCTTAGGAGAATCTCGTCCCCGAGATTCCAGAGTTGAAGACAAAAGGAAACCAGGAAAATCACGCTCCCAGGTAGCTTCTTCCTCTGAATGGTTGCTCCATTGGATCCTCATGAATCTGATCTTCCGGCTCCGAGTCAGACGGACGTCTTCCGCGAGAACACGGAGTGTTCGTTCTCGGTAGGTGAGATCATGGTTGAGATCAATAGTGCGATGATCTATCTCTTGATAAGAATGAGTACCACCAGGAACTTGCAGGTACTTCCGGAGCAGAGACACGTGAAATACGTCATGAAAATTAGACAGATGGGGTGGAAGGTCTAGCTGATAAGATACTTCTCCTCTTTGACCGTTTACTCTAAAAGGACCAATATACCTCGGTGCCAACTTTCCCTTCACATGAAAACGTTGCATTCCCTTGAGTGGTGTAACGCGCAGGTATACCATATCACCTTCCTTGAAGCTGAGTTCACGCCTCTTGGAATCGGCGTAACTCTTCTGCCTGGATTGGGCGGCCTTAAGACGGTCGCGAATGAGTTGAACTTGCTCTTCGGCTACCCTCAGGGTGTCAACCTCAAAAATTTGGCTGTCTCCTATTTGTGACCAGTTCAATGGAGTACGACACCTTCGTCCGTACAAAGCCTCGAATGGTGCCATCTTCAGACTAGCTTGGTAACTGTTGTTGTACGAGAACTCAACAAACGGCAAACAACTTTCCCACTTGGCCCCATAAGCTAATACACAGGATCGAAACATATCCTCTAAGATCTGGTTGACCCTTTCCGTTTGTCCTCCTGTCTGAGGGTGATATGCGGTGCTGAAAAATAGTTTTGTTCCCAGGGCTTCATGCAGCTTAAACTAGAAACGAGATGTGAATTGGGTCCCCCTATCAGACACAATGGTCTTGGGAATCCCGTGAAGGCTGACGATACGGGACATATAAAGATCTGCCAGTTGATCCGATCGATGGGTGGTGCGCACAGGTAAGAAATGTGCGACCTTGGTGAGTCTATCCACAAAAACCCAAATAGCGTCATGCCCGCGATTGGATTGGGGTAATCCAGTGATAAAATCCATGCCGATTTCATCCCATTTCCACTCGGGAAACTTGAGGGGTTGGAGTAATCCAGCGGGTCGCTGGTGTTCTGCTTTGATCCTTTGGCAGATGTCACAATTCTGGACGAAGAGTGCAATCTCGCGTTTCATGCCATGCCACCAGAAATTCTGTTTTAAATCCTGGTACATCTTGGTTCCCCCGGGGTGGATAGAGTACAAAGTCTCGTGGGCCTCCTTCATGATTAACTGCTTCAAAGTAGGATCTGACAGTACGCAGATGCGTCCCTTGTACCAAAGAGTACCGTCAGAGTCGATGGTGAACCCAGGGACTTCCTCTTTGTCCAATCTTTGTTTGATGCCCTCAATGCTTTCGTGACCCTTCTGTGCTTCCTTGATCCGCTCCCATAAGGTAGGTTGCAACAGGAGTTGATCGACTGCCCCATAACTGACTACTTCTATACCCATCTTATCAAGCTCTTCCCAGAGTTCTGGCTGTCGAATCTTGATCATGGAGTTGAATGAACACGGCTGACGGCTAAGGGCATCAACTACAACGTTAGCTTTTCCAGGGTGGTAATGGATGTCCAAGTTATAATCTTTGATTAGTTCTATCCATCTTCGCTGCCTCATATTCAAATCCATCTGGGTGAAGATGTACTTCAGGCTCTTGTGATCGGTGTAAATTTCGCAGCGGTTGCCCATCAGAAAGTGTCGCCAAGTCTTGAGCGCATGGACCACTGCAGAAAGCTCTACGTCATGGGTTGGGTAATTCTGCTCATGCTTGCAGAGCTGTCGCGGCGAGTAGGAAATCACTTTGCCCTCTTGCATAAGGACGCATCCAAGTCCAAGTTTGGAGGCATCGCAATAAACCACGAAATCTTTGGTCACATCAGGCATGGTTAAAATAGGTGCGGTAGTAAGGCGCTTTTTCAGTTCCTGGAAGCTGGCTTCACATTTGTCGGTCCAGATAAACTTCTGGTCCTTCTTCAAAAGTTGAGTAAGGGGCTTGGCGATGCTCGAAAATCCTTCAACAAACTTGCGGTAATAACCCGCTAATCCAAGGATGGACCTCACTTCGGTCTGGTTGGTGGGGGTTGGGAATTTAAGGATGGACTTGATGTGGGTAGGATCTACATATATCTTTCCGGCTGAGATAACATGGCCAAGAAACCCTACTTCTTTCAACCAGAACTGACACTTACTGAACTTAGCATACAACTGGTGCTCTCATAGGGTACGAGAACCAATGTAAGACGCTTTTCATGCTCCTCTTCCGACTTGGAATAAATCAGGATGTCATCGATGAAGACAACTACAAACTTATCCAAGTACTCCATGAAGACCTTGTTCATGAGGTTCATGAAGTAGGCAGGGGCATTAGTTAGGCCGAAGGACATCACCGTATACTCAAACAATCCATAACGAGTGATGAAGGCCGTCTTAGGGATGTCAGATTCTCTTACTTTCAGCTGATGGTAACCGGTGCGGAGATCGATCTTAGAGAAGATTCGGGCTCCGTTGAGCTGATCAAATAGATATTCAATTTTGGGTAGAGGATACTTGTTTTTAATAGCCACATCATTCAACTTATGGTAATCCACACACAAGCGAGTGGTACCGTCCCTTTTATCTACAAATATGATTGGTGACCCCCAGGGTGACGCACTAGGGCGAATCATCCCTTTTCTAAGCAGGTCATCCAACTGCTTCTTCAGTTCCACCAACTCTTCGGGGTTCATCCGGTAAGGTTTTTGAGCTATAGGGCCAGTACCGGGTACCAACTCAATGATGAACTCGATATCCCGATCTGGTGGCATACCGGGTAACTCCTCGGGAAAAACATCCGGGTAATCACATACTACCGGTACCTCTTCCAAAATGGTTCCAGCAACACTCTTGTGGAAATGACCCGTGGTGGAGTATTGGGTCGAGAAGTGTGTAATTTCTTGTCCCTCCGGGGTGGTTAGGGTGACAGACTTGTTAGTGCAATCATCTTCCCCCGGTTGACTGCCATCCATTTCATTCCTAAAACCACTTCTATCCCTTGTTTTCCTAAGACCACCAAGTCTGCATGGAATCGGGCTCCCTGAATTTCCACAGGAGTATCCTTGCACGACAAAATGGCCTTGGTAGTGGCCCCCGGAATTTGCACCCTCATAGGACGATGCATCAAAGTTGGAACCATACCACTCTTCCTAACAAACGGCTCCGTAACGAAGGAATGGGAAGCTCCTGAATCAAACAAAACTGAGGCAGGAACTGAGTTGACAGGGAACGTACCCATAACCAGGTCTGGCACTTCCTGAGCTTCTTCTGCACTGATATGATTCAGATGGCCTTGGGTGACAGGGGCTGCTTTCTTTGGGTACGGGTTCTTGCCTCCAGGTGGGCGGGGTGGCCCTTGGTTCATTTTTGTCGCATTAGGGCGACCACCGGCGGGCTGCCTAGTGGGACAATCTCGCGAGAAATGCCCAGGTTGTCCACAAGCGAAACATCCACCTGTTGGCTTAGGAGCAGGCATCCTATTAAAGTTGAGGCCGGGGTTGGAACCACCTCCAGGACGAGGTGCATGCGGGCGAGGAGGGTAGCTGGGTCTTGGCGCAAAGATTGGGGGCCTTGGTGATGGATAAGAAGGCCTTGGTGGAGGTGAAGGGCGTGGACGGGGGTAACTCCCAGCCGGGCTGCTGCTGCTACTGCCTTGCTGCATCTGCTGGCGACCCTTGCGGTTATCAAACAAAGCCTTGCGCTTGTGCTCCATCATAATGGCTGCATCCGCCAGAGACTCCAGGTCGGTGAAAGGCATCACCACCAGGATACACTACATCTCATCATGGAGCCCATTCAGGAACCTCTCCTTCTTCTTGTCTTCAGTATCGGTGTCAGTGGGCGCATACCTTGCTAGAGAAGTGAACTTCTCCAAGTACTCACTCACAGACATACCGCCTTGCTTGAGCTGCAGGAACCTCTCTCGCATGATACTGACGAGTCTGGAGGGCACATAACGCTTCAAGAACTTGGTCTTGAACGCCGCCCAAGCCACAACTTCCTCCAGCGGCAACAGAGCACGAATGGCCTCCCACTAGGCTCGGGCAGGCCCAGAGAGGTAGTGAGTGGCGTAGACCACCTTCTCGTTGTCACCCACTTGGGCGACTCTCAGGTTGTTCTCGAGGGTACGGATCCAATCATCAGCATCCAGGGGTACTTCACTTTTGGAGAAGACTGGCGGGTTGGTGTTCTGAAAATCACGCAGCTTGGAACGGGGTTCCTCATTCCCTTGGCCGCCATTCTGATTGACGGCAATCTGAGCAAGATGCTGCAGGGTGGCAAGGTTGGCATTCCTCTCAGCGCGAGCTGCCTCGCGATCCTCCAAGAGAAGACGTAGCACTTGAGCCATAGAGGGCTCGGGTGGTGGGGGTGGTGGTGGATCCCTTGCCATTCTGAATTTCAGATTAAAACACACATAAATATTCTTATTAGAATTTTTAAAACAGGTTTTGGGAAAATAGTTCATCAATCAGACACAACAACATATAAATTTTAGCAAGACATTACTCATAATAAGACATGATCCACTCCATAGCAAGGTTCCAAAAGCATCATCACATAGTTCACAACCACAAAACACCGAACTGACATAGTCTTACAATAATTTAGACACACACTCATGCTAACTAGACCACACAATCGCATCCACTTATCGCGATGGTTCGGTCCTAACCCAAAAGGTACTACGCAACTAGCTACTCCACGTCCACGGCAGCGTCACTGTCGAAAGGTGGATCGTCGGGGTCCTCGTCCTCGGACATCACAGCCCCCGAGTCCTCACCGTCCTCGCCTCGAAGGTCGTCGTCGTCCTGTCCACTCTCAGGCTCCATATACATATCCTCCATAGGGTCCTCATCATCAGGCAACAGATCATCGTTCTCCTTGCTCAGCGCCTCCACCTCGCTCTCCAGCTCGCTAATCCTCTCGTCGCGGTCGTCAATGGTTGACCGGAGCATGTCAACCATACCGTCAAGATGGAACTTGTAGAAGCGAGTAGTCTGGAAACGCGCAGAGACGGAACGGCGCTCCTTGCGCTCCTTCTTGAGCTCTGCCTGGGACTCCACTAGACGCTCCTCTGAGGTCTTGAGCTTCAGCTCCACGGTCTTCAGCTTGTTCTGAGACGCCTTGAGTTGCGTCTCCAGGTCCTCGATCCTCAGCTCAGCTGCCGAGATCCGCACCTCAGCACCGTCGTGATTCAGACGGTGAAGATCACTCTCGAA
Source organism: Poa annua (assembly GCA_026929855.1). Lineage (NCBI taxonomy): Eukaryota > Viridiplantae > Streptophyta > Magnoliopsida > Poales > Poaceae > Poa > Poa annua. The sequence continues at coordinate 104,002,179 of CM049426.1, forward strand.
ACGACTAGTGACCAGCTGGGACTGGGTGTACTCGACGAGGAGTCCCAGCTCGGCCAAGTGGTTCCCGAAAGTGGGGTGGGGAGGCGGCGGCACAGGGTTACTCTGCTCGTCCAGGCCAGAGTAAAACTCGAAACGGGTGCTACCCAGCTCGGTGTTGTGAGCACACACCAAGCGAGCAAGAGCTCTCTGCAGCACGGTGACGAACGCCCCCATCTGAGTCGATGCAAGGGCATCCTCAATCAGCTCCTCGGCGAAGGGTGGCACCAGCGGTCCTAGAAGGATGCACCTCACGGTCCAGGACATATCGTCCCCAACCATGGGTAGACAGCGTCCAATCAGCAGCTCAGGTAGCGGACGCCTCAAGTGCCGGGTCAGCTGCAGTAGGTCGGCCTGGAACAGACGCGAAACTCCAGTGTCGGGCACAACTCCAAACTGAATCAACGACGAGAACTCTCCGCTCATCTACACAAAATTTTAAATGGAGGTTGAATTAGTGAACGGTGCGCAAAATTTTAAACAGGTAAAAACATAAGGTTTAATGCATGTATAATATTAATCAGTAACCAATAACAGAGGGGAGGGGATAGCAGTATATTCTTCATATTTTAAATATCTCTCCTAAGTTTTTAGGAAATTTTTTTTTGCGTGACGTCGACGCCCAACCTAGCTAAAGTCTCCTAAGGTCAACGATGGCTCTGATACCAAGTCTGTAAGGGCCCCTCGAAACAAGTCCGAGATGCCCACGTTATGTAAAAGATCACGATCCCAATGATCAGTGCATCGCAATCACATAACCAACATAGGTATCAAAGAGTTACATCATTCAAGTCGTACGAATAAAAGTCTTACAACACATAGACGGTCATACGACCAAATTCAACAAACCTCGTCACGCAGGACGGAATTAACTAAGATAGCGGAAGCTCGTGGCTAGCGACGGCTCTTAACATCTCCGAGCGCTGATCCCACAAGTGCAGTTGACCGGTGACAGCTAAGTGGCGAAGTCGTCTTCGTACACCTCCTCCTCGACGTAAGCCTCCTCAATATAATCTGGACATTTGAATATCCAGGGACAAAGCCATATGAGTACAATTACGTATTCGCAAGACCACCTCTAGGCTTATGTTTTCATGGTAATGCAAGAAAACACTTTTCGAAAACTGGGATAGCTGCTATATACGACTATAGGGCTTAGTTTTCGAATACCATGCTTTTCGACATAGAGATTACGACATCTCTATATCTTTGTTGAAGAAAACAATTAGAGATAGAATTCTCTTCTCTTATATATAGCAAGGACATATCTAAGTACTGAAAACTTTCTTTTAGCAAAACCTTTAAAAACACTAGGATAGGGGTAACCCTTTTTCCTTCCTTGAGATCAGACTGATTGTCTCCCCGAGACCAATCATCCTCTCCCAAATTCCGTACCTCCCAGGTACCTCCTGATTCCACATAAACACTTTCCTTTATGAAACAACTTCTTTCCCCAGGCGCCCAGGGTGGCCTTTCCAACCGTCCATGACCGCAGACGCGGCTATTCGAATAGATTTACACTCTGCAGAGGTTGTACACTTTTCCCACACCTATCGGTTAATCCGCCGTGTCTGCCACGGCCCTTCATATGGTAGCATGCGGGGGTCCGGATAACACGATCAAAACTTTCCACTATGACCACCCTAGTATCGGGGCCTCCCGGTAGGTTTGTTCTCCTCGTCACCATGTGCTCCAGTAGACCTCTTGGTCATTCCTCGGGACGCCACACCGCCACGTTAGGAGACCTGCCGTAATCGTCCCGCTGCTGATCCGCTGTAGTGTATTGTCTCTTCCGGACGACAACCCGGCTTCGAGGCCCATCCCTCATAGAAAGTATGAGAGCCCCAACACAAAGACAGACAAGCTTCTGGCTAAGCCCTACCCATGTCAGGTAGTGTGGTTGCACAGGTTAATTGTTTGGACGGCAGCAGGGACTTCGAAATTAAACCTCCATCTCCGACTGCTCCCAGCAGCTCGGGTTTTCGCAACATCTCTGAGTGCTCTCAGCATCTCGGGTTTTCATAAAACATTTCTTTCTCGCTGATTTGCTCCCAGCAACTCAGGTTTTCCTCCATGAAACAATTTTATCAAACAGGTTCCCATCCTATAGTTTTTGAGGTAAGTAGTTGAAGGTAAACTACTCTAAAACTTAACCTTTTTGGTGGAGCCTTCAATAACAAGGCTCATCAAATAAACTCTTTTTGTAACACCTATAATATTCTAGTAGATAGCTTTGGCCAAACAATATTTTGTAAAATAGTTTTCGGGTGGCAAGGTGCCACAAAAGAAGTAAAACATGCATTATTTTATTTTTAAAACAAAAGATGCTTGATAAAATAATAGGATTCATTATAATGGTGAGGTGGGCTTGCCTTGCTCAGAGTACTGCCCCTGGTCTTGTTCTTCTTCGTAGTTGTGCTCAGCTACCTCGTACTGCTCTTCCTCGGGTTGCGATTCTACCGTAACATGAAAAAAACAAACGAGGCTAGTGTAAATCCGAAACTGCGAGTTGATAACAATCTAAAGTATAACAACAGACAACAAGCATCACAAAACAGAAAATACAACTAATGCGTTTAAATATTCATCAAGGGCTGTTTATATGAAAAAGGCATAACTCCTAAGGTGCTTCTCCTAAAATTAAACCCTTCTACCACATTACTCCTAACCACTATATGGATCTCCGAAAATTAGCTGAGCATGAAAATCTATCACCAAATAATAATCAAAAATCAGATAAGAGCTAGTGATGTCAAACTCAAACAGAAAATAGACTCAGTTTTATAGATCCCCTGTATGCACAATTAACTTTTCTGGTGAGATATGAGTTTTCTCTTTAAGTGGAGATTTTGTTCATCAAATTTGGCTACTCCTAGCTCAAGTTATCCTTGTTTTTAGATAACATAAACTTCTGACTATTATCTAAGTCTAGGAAATAATATGGGGTATTTTGGTGTCAAACCAGTGGGGTAAGTTAGATAAAACATGTGACTGTTCCACAAAAATATCCCCAATATTAATCTAGGGACAAAGGTGGATCAATCAAACAAAACTTGACATGCAATAATCTCTGAATTTACAGAAATGCACTTTAAGCGAATACCTCCCTGTTTTTAAGAAATTTACTCAATAAGTAATAAATGTTTACTGGAAAAATCTACATTTGGAGTATATGATACCTCCAACACATATCTAACACTTCCAATTGGATTTATCTCAAAAAGTGTTTTTATTTTAGAGTTAAAAATCTTCAAACACCTACTGGTGTTATGCTTAGACTAAATATATCTTTTGCTAGAGTAATCTCCTGCATGCAAGACTTACAAATATAGATAGACATTTTTACTGGCTTGCCAAAGTATCCAAGTTTGCATGATTTGGATTTATAAATCCCAAGTTATTAAACAAATGGTGAAAATAATACTTTTTACTAGATCTGTTCTACCACTCAACAGAAAATACATTTTGGATCAAATCCAACGCCACGTGGTTAAGAAAATGTATATGCATGCTACAAAATTAGTCTCATTATTTTAGCTAATGTAGATTTATCACAAATGAATAAAAGCTAGACTAAAGATTCAATGGAAATATTAATCAGAAAATGATTTTATAAAGGAAAAAGGGCCGGGCGGCCAGATCTGGGCCGAATCGGCCCAGCGACCACGCGGAGAAGCGTGGGAGACCGAACTGGGCCGGCCCAATCGCACGAGATCGCGCGCGCACGGTGAGGTTCAAACCTTGCCGTAGATCTCGCGATCGACGACTCATGGTCGTCGTCCTCCTCGCGACGCGGCGCGGACGAACCAGACGCGGAGGAGAAAAGCGACGGCGACGGCGCTCACTAGAGACCGTGCGCGGCCAGGGAGAGGGCAGAGGTCGACGGAGGGGAAGATGGCGAGCTCGACGACGCCCTCAGCTCCCGCATGCAACGTCGGCATCCATGGCGGTGGCGGAGACGAGCTTCTCGGGTCGAGGATGAGCGCGGCGGCTACGGGCACCTAGAAGAGAAAAGGAGGGCAGGGGGTTAGGTCTAGCCGAGGCGTGCTCGAGGGGCCAAAAATGGCAGAGAGGGGTGCAGAGAATCGATGGTGAGGGTCATGGAAAGAGCTCGGTCACCGGCGGCGTTTTCTTCTTCTAGAGCACGAGAGAGGACGCGGTTTTGGGCGAGGGTGGTATGGGTGAGTAGAGGAGGTGAGGGAGAGCCTCTGGCAAGGATTTAAGGGGGAGGGCGATGCTGAGCACGGCTCCAAAACCAGGGGCTGGTTTTCGGGTCTCCTTCGGACAGGAGCGGTTTGGGGAGGGGGAGGGGTGATCTGATTGGTCCTCCTAGGCGGTGGAGAGGGGCAGGAGGGATGTTGGTCAGGGTGACTCGACCTGGCCAGTTGGAGGAGAGGAGGGGTGCTCCGGTTGGGTGAAGGAAAAGGGAAAAGAAGAAGAGAGAAGGGGGGGGGGGGGGGGTGTGACCCAAGTCCATGACATGTGGGGCCAGGGAAGGCGGTGCTGCTCCCCTTTTCCAGCGGGTGAAGTGGAAATGAGAGAGAGAGAGAGAAAAAGATGAAATATTGGAGTAAAATGTTCAAATGATTTTCAAACCCAAAGTTTGAATTATTCAAACATTGCTCACAAAAGGAAATGAACCAATTTTATAAACTCACAACATTGAGTTGAAACTACTGAATTTATCATTGCCCAAGTCAAACATCTCATTTAGCTCTCAAAGAAAAGAAAACTTTTAGTGAGAAGGAAAAGAATAATTCAAATGGTCATGTTATTCTGATGGCTACTAGAGCTAGTGAGATTTATGTGCAAGCAAGCTCTTTTGTGAAAACTTAGATCAGGGTATGAAACTATATAAGACCTAGATCACAATGTTTTAAATGCATGCCAAAAACCATTTAGGGTTTGCTTAATAAAAGCTCCTAGTTTGGCTAAGTTTTAACAGGCATGAAGATCCTAATATTTTATGTTGTAATTTAATTGTTGTGGTTTTTAGTGTTTCTATCAACTTGGAAGGCTAGTGGAACACAACAAGCATAGAGAGTGCAAACAGGATACCTCATGCTACAAAGTTCTACGCACATGAAAGTTTTTATTAAGGTTAAAAATTCTAGGCTAACACCACAATTACTAATGCTGAGAAAATTGGGGTGTCACAGACCTTCCCCCCTTAGGAGAATCTCGTCCCCGATATTCCAGAGTTGAAGACAAAAGGAAACCAGGAAATTCACGCTCCAAAACATCTTCACGCTCCCAGGTAGCTTCTTCCTCTGAATGGTTGCTCCATTGGATCCTCATGAATCTGATCTTCCGGCTCCGAGTCAGACGGACGTCTTCCGCGAGAACACGGAGTGGTCGTTCTCGGTAGGTGAGATCATGGTTGAGATCAATAGTGCGATGATCTATCTCTTGATAAGAATGAGTACCACCAGGAACTTGCAGGTACTTCCGGAGCAGAGACACGTGAAATACGTCATGAAAATCAGACAGATGGGGTGGCAGGTCTAGCTTATAAGATACTTCTCCTCTTTGACCGTTTACTCTAAAAGGACCAATATACCTCGGTGCCAACTTTCCCTTCACATGAAAACGTTGCATTCCCTTGTGTGGTGTAACGCGCAGGTATACCATATCACCTTCCTTGAAGCTGAGTTCACGCCTCTTGGAATCGGCGTAACTCTTCTGCCTGGATTGGGCGGCCTTAAGACGGTCGCGAATGAGTTGAACTTGCTCTTCGGCTACCCTCAGGGTGTCAACCTCAAAAATTTGGCTGTCTCCTATTTGCGACCAGTTCAATGGAGTACGACACCTTCGTCCGTACAAAGCCTCGAATGGTGCCATCTTCAGACTAGCTTGGTAACTGTTGTTGTACGAGAACTCAGCAAACGGCAAAAAACTTTCCCACTTGGCCCCATAAGCTAATACACAGGATCGAAACATATCCTCTAAGATCTGGTTGACCCTTTCCGTTTGTCCTCCTGTCTGAGGGTGATATGCGGTGCTGAAAAATAGTTTTGTTCCCAGGGCTTCATGCAGCTTAAACTAGAAACGAGAGGTGAATTGGGTCCCCCTATCAGACACAATGGTCTTGGGAATCCCGTGAAGGCTGACGATACGGGACATATAAAGATCTGCCAGTTGATCCGATCGATGGGTGGTGCGCACAGGTAAGAAATGTGCGACCTTGGTGAGTCTATCCACAAAAACCCAAATAGCGTCATGCCCGCGATTGGATTGGGGTAATCCAGTGATAAAATCCATGCCGATTTCATCCCATTTCCACTCGGGCAACTTGAGGTGTTGGAGTAATCCAGCGGGTCGCTGGTGTTCTGCTTTGATCCTTTGGCAGATGTCACAATTCTGGACGAAGAGTGCAATCTCGCGTTTCATGCCATGCCACCAGAAATTCTGTTTTAAATCCTGGTACATCTTGGTTCCCCCGGGGTGGATAGAGTACAAAGTCTCGTGGGCCTCCTTCATGATTAACTGCTTCAAAGTAGGATCTGACAGTACGCAGATGCGTCCCTTGTACCAAAGAGTACCGTCAGAGTCGATGGTGAACCCAGGGACTTCCTCTTTGTCCAATCTTTGTTTGATGCCCTCAATGCTTTCGTGACCCTTCTGTGCTTCCTTGATCTGCTCCCATAAGGTAGGTTGCAACAGGAGTTGATCGACTGCCCCATAACTGACTACTTCTATACCCTTCTTATCAAGCTCTTCCCAGAGTTCTGGCTGTCGAATCTTGATCATGGAGTTGAATGAACACGGCTGACGGCTAAGGGCATCAGCTACAACGTTAGCTTTTCCAGGGTGGTAATGGATGTCCAAGTCATAATCTTTGATTAGTTCTATCCATCTTCGCTGCCTCATATTCAAATCCCTCTGGGTGAAGATGTACTTCAGGCTCTTGTGATCGGTGTACATTTCGCAGCGGTTGCCCATCAGAAAGTGTCGCCAAGTCTTGAGCGCATGGACCACTGCAGCAAGCTCTAGGTCATGGGTTGGGTAATTCTGCTCATGCTTGCAGAGCTGTCGCGACGAGTAGGAAATCACTTTGCCCTCTTGCATAAGGATACATCCAAGTCCAAGTTTGGAGGCATCGCAATAAACCACAAAATCTTTGGTCACATCAGGCATGGTTAAAATAGGTGCGGTAGTAAGGCGCTTTTTCAGTTCCTGGAAGCTGGCTTCACATTTGTCGGTCCAGATAAACTTCTGGTCCTTCTTCAAAAGTTGAGTAAGGGGCTTGGCGATGCTCGAAAATCCTTCAACAAACTTGCGGTAATAACCCGCTAATCCAAGGATGGACCTCACTTCGGTCTGGTTGGTGGGGGTTGGGAATTTAAGGATGGACTTGATGTGGGTAGGATCTACAGATATCTTTCCGGCTGAGATAACATGGCCAAGAAACCCTACTTCTTTCAACCAAAACTGACACTTACTGAACTTAGCATACAACTGGTGCTCTCATAGGGTACCGAGAACCAATCTCAGATGCTTTTCATGCTCCTCTTCCGACTTGGAATAAATCAGGATTTCATCGATGAAGACAACTACAAACTTATCCAAGTACTCCATGAAGACCTTGTTCATGAGGTTCATAAAGTAGGCAGGGGCATTAGTTAGGCCGAAGGACATCACCGTATACTCAAACAATCCATAACGAGTGATGAAGGCTGTCTTAGGGATGTCAGATTCTCTTACTTTCAGCTGATGGTAACCGGTGCGGAGAACGATCTTAGAGAAGATTCGGGCTCCGTTGAGCTGATCAAATAGATCTTCAATTTTGGGTAGAGGATACTTGTTTTTAATAGCCACATCATTCAACTTACAATAATCCACACACAAGCGAGTGGTACCGTCCCTTTTATCTACAAATATGATTGGTGACCCCCAGGGTGACGCAATAGGGCGAATCATCCCTTTTCTAAGCAGGTCATGCAACTGCTTCTTCAGTTCCACCAACTCTTCGGGGTTCATCCGGTAAGGTTTTTGAGCTATAGGGCCAGTACCGGGTACCAACTCAATGATGAACTCGATATCCTGATCTGGTGGCATACCGGGTAACTCCTCGGGAAAAACATCCAGGTAATCACATACTACCGGTACCTCTTCCAAAATGGTTCCAGCAACACTCTTGTGGAAATGACCCGTGGTGGAGTATTGGGTCGAGAAGTGTGTAATTTCTTGTCCCTCCGGGGTGGTTAGGGTGACAGACTTGTTAGTGCAATCAATCTTCCCCCGGTTGACTGCTATCCATTTCATTCCTAAAACCACTTATATCCCTTGTTTTCCTAAGACCACCAAGTCTGCATGGAATCGGGCTCCCTGAATTTCCACAGGAGTATCCTTGCATGACAAAATGGCCTTGGTAGTGGCCCCCGGAATTTGCACCCTCATAGGACGATGCATCAAAGTTGGAACCATACCACTCTTCCTAACAAACGGCTCCGTAACGAAGGAATGGGAAGCTCCTGAATCAAACAAAACTGAGGCAGGAACTGAGTTGACAGGGAACGTACCCATAACCAGGTCTGGCACTTCCTGAGCTTCTTCTGCACTGATATGATTCAGATGGCCTTGGGTGACAGGGGCTGCTTTCTTTGGGTACGGGTTCTTGCCTCCAGGTGGGCGGGGTGGCCCTTGGTTCATTTTTGTCGCATTAGGGCGACCACCGGCGGGCTGCCTAGTGGGACAATCTCGCGAGAAATGCCCAGGTTGTCCACAAGCGAAACATCCACCTGTTGGCTTAGGAGCAGGCATCCTATTAAAGTTGAGGCCGGGGTTGGAACCACCTCCAGGACGAGGTGCATGCGGGCGAGGAGGGTAGCTGGGTCTTGGCGCAAAGATTGGGGGCCTTGGTGATGGATAAGAAGGCCTTGGTGGAGGTGAAGGGCGTGGATGGGGGTAACTCCCAGCCGGGCTGCTGCTGCTACTCCCTTGCTGCATCTGCTGGCGACCCTTGCGGTTATCAAACAAAGCCTTGCGCTTGTGCTCCATCATAATGGCTGCATCCGCCAGAGACTCCAGGTCGGTGAAAGGCATCACCACCAGGATACACTACATCTCATCATGGAGCCCATTCAGGAACCTCTCCTTCTTCTTGTCTTCGGTATCGGTGTCAGTGGGCGCATACCTTGCTAGAGAAGTGAACTTCTCCAAGTACTCACTCACAGACATACCGCCTTGCTTGAGCTGCAGGAACCTCTCTCACATGATACTGACGAGTCTGGAGGGCACATAACGCTTCAAGAACTTGGTCTTGAACGCCGCCCAAGCCACAACTTCCTCCAGCGGCAACAGAGCACGAATGGCCTCCCACTAGGCTCGGGCAGGCCCAGAGAGGTAGTGAGTGGCGTAGACCACCTTCTCGTTGTCACCCACTTGGGCGACTCTCAGGTTGTTCTCGAGGGTACGGATCCAATCATCAGCATCCAGGGGTACTTCACTTTTGGAGAAGACTGGAGGGTTGGTGTTCTGAAAATCACGCAGCTTGGAACGGGGTTCCTCATTCCCTTGGCCGCCATTCTGATTGACGGAAATCTGAGCAAGATGCTGCAGGGTGGCAAGGTTGGCATTCCTCTCAGCGCGAGCTGCCTCGCGATCCTCCAAGAGAAGACGTAACACTTGAGCCATAGAGGGCTCGGGTGGTGGGGGTGGTGGTGGATCCCTTGCCATTCTGAATTTCAGATTAAAACACACATATATATTCTTATTAGAATTTTTAAAACAGGTTTTGGGAAAAGAGTTCATCAATCAGACACAACAACATATAAATTTTAGCAAGACATTACTCATAATAAGACATGATCCACTCCATAGCAAGGTTCCAAAAGCATCATCACATAGTTCACAACCACAAAACACCGAACTGACATAGTCTTACAATAATTTAGACACACACTCATTCTAACTAGACCACACAATCGCATCCACTTATCGCGATGGTTCGGTCCTAACCCAAAAGGTACTACGCAACTAGCTACTCCACGTCCACGGCAGCGTCACTGTCGAAAGGTGGATCGTCGGGTCCTCGTCCTCGGACATCATAGCCCCCGAGTCCTCACCGTCCTCGCCTCGAAGGTCGTCGTCGTCCTGTCCACTCTCAGGCTCCATATACATATCCTCCATAGGGTCCTCATCATCAGGCAGCAGATCATCGTTCTCCTTGCTCAGCGCCTCCACCTCGCTCTCCAGCTCGCTAATCCTCTCGTTGCGGTCGTCAATGGTTGACCGGAGCATGTCAACCATACCGTCAAGATGGAACTTGTAGAAGCGAGTAGTCTGGAAACGCGCAGAGACGGAACGGCGCTCCTTGCGCTCCTTCTTGAGCTCTACCTGGGACTCCACTAGACGCTCCTCTGAGGTCTTGAGCTTCAGCTCCACGGTCTTCAGCTTGTTCTGAGACGCCTTGAGTTGCGTCTCCAGGTCCTCGATCCTCAGCTCAGCTGCCGAGATCCGCACCTCAGCACCGTCGTGATTCAGACGGTGAAGATCACTCTCGAAACGACTAGTGACCAGCTGGGACTGGGTGTACTCGACGAGGAGTCCCAGCTCGGCCAAGTGGTTCCCGAAAGTGGGGTGGGGAGGCGGCGGCACAGGGTTACTCTGCTCGTCCAGGACAGAGTAAAACTCAAAACGGGTGCCGCCCAGCTCGGTGTTGTGAGCACACACCAAGCGAGCAAGAGCTCTCTCCAGCACGGTGACGAACGCCCCCATCTGAGTCGATGCAAGGGCATCCTCAATCAGCTCCTCGGCGAAGGGTGGCACCAGCGGTCCTAGAAGGATGCACCTCACGGCCCAGGACATCTCGTCCCCAACCATGGGTAGACAGCGTCCAATCAGCAGCTCAGGTAGCGGACGCCTCAAGTGCCGGGTCAGCTGCAGTAGGTCGGCCTGGAACAGACGCGAAACTCCAGTGTCGGGCACAGCTCCCAACTGAATCGACGACGAGAACTCTCCGCTCATCTACACAAAATTTTAAATGGAGGTTGAATTAGTGAACGGTGCGCAAAATTTTAAACAGGTAAAAACATAAGGTTTAATGCATGTATAATATTAATCAGTAACCAATAACAGAGGGGAGGGGATAGCAGTATATTCTTCATATTTTAAATATCTCTCCTAAGTTTTTAGGAAATTTTTTTTTGCGTGACGTCGACGCCCAACCTAGCTAAAGTCTCCTAAGGTCAACGATGGCTCTGATACCAAGTCTGTAAGGGCCCCTCGAAACAAGTCCGAGATGCCCACGTTATGTAAAAGATCACGATCCCAATGATCAGTGCATCGCAATCACATAACCAACATAGGTATCAAAGAGTTACATCATTCAAGTCGTACGAATAAAAGTCTTACAACACATAGACGGTCATACGACCAAATTCAACAAACCTCGTCACGCAGGACGGAATTAACTAAGATAGCGGAAGCTCGTGGCTAGCGACGGCTCTTAACATCTCCGAGCGCTGATCCCACAAGTGCAGTTGACCGGTGACAGCTAAGTGGCGAAGTCGTCGTCGTACACCTCCTCCTCGACGTAAGCCTCCTCAGTATAATCTGGACATTTGAATATCCAGGGACAAAGCCATATGAGTACAATTACGTATTCGCAAGACCACCTCTAGGCTTATGTTTTCATGGTAATGCAAGAAAACACTTTTCGAAAACTGGGATAGCTGCTATATACGACTATAGGGCTTAGTTTTCGAATACCATGCTTTTCGACATAGAGATTACGACATCTCTATATCTTTGTTGAAGAAAACAATTAGAGATAGAATTCTCTTCTCTTGTATATAGCAAGGACATATCTAAGTACTGAAAACTTTCTTTTAGCAAAACCTTTAAAAACACTAGGATAGGGGTAACCCTTTTTCCTTCCTTGAGATCAGACTGATTGTCTCCCCGAGACCAATCATCCTCTCCCAAATTCCGTACCTCCCAGGTACCTCCTGATTCCACATAAACACTTTCCTTTATGAAACAACTTCTTTCCCCAGGCGCCCAGGGTGGCCTTTCCAACCGTCCATGACCGCAGACGCGGTTATTCGAATAGATTTACACTCTGCAGAGGTTGTACACTTTTCCCACACCTATCGGTTAATCCGCCGTGTCTGCCACGGCCCTTCATATGGTAGCATGCGGGGGTCCGGATAACACGATCAAAACTTTCCACTATGACCACCCTAGTATCGGGGCCTCCCGGTAGGTTTGTTCTCCTCGTCACCATGTGCTCCAGTAGACCTCTTGGTCATTCCTCGGGACGCCACACCGCCACGTTAGGAGACCTGCCGTAATCGTCCCGCTGCTGATCCGCTGTAGTGTATTGTCTCTTCCGGACGACAACCCGGCTTCGAGGCCCATCCCTCATAGAAAGTATGAGAGCCCCAACACTAAGACAGACAAGCTTCTGGCTAAGCCCTACCCATGTCAGGTAGTGTGGTTGCACAGGTTAATTGTTTGGACGGCAGCAGGGACTTCGAAATTAAACCTCCATCTCCGACTGCTCCCAGCAGCTCGGGTTTTCGCAACATCTCTGAGTGCTCTCAGCATCTCGGGTTTTCATAAAACATTTCTTTCTCGCTGATTTGCTCCCAACAACTCAGGTTTTCCTCCATGAAACAATTTTATCCAACAGGTTCCCATCCTATAGTTTTTGAGGTAAGTAGTTGAAGGTAAACTACTCGAAAACTTAACCTTTTTGGTGGAGCCTTCAATAACAAGGCTCATCAAATAAACTCTTTTTGTAACACCTATAATATTCTAGTAGATAGATTTGGGCAAACAATATTTTGTAAAATAGTTTTCGGGTGGCAAGGTGCCACAAAAGAAGTAAAACATGCATTATTTTATTTTTAAAACAAAACATGCTTGATAAAATAATAGGATTCATTATAATGGTGAGGTGGGCTTGCCTTGCTCAGAGTACTGCCCCTGGTCTTGTTCTTCTTCGTAGTTGTGCTCAGCTACCTCGTACTGCTCTTCCTCGGGTTGCGGTTCTACTTTAACATGAAAAAAACAAACGAGGCTAGTGTAAACCCTAAACTGCGAGTTGATAACAATCTAAAGTATAACAACAAACAACAAGCATCACGAAACAGAAAATACAACTAATGCGTTTAAATATTCATCAAGGGCTGTTTACATGAAAAAGGCATAACTCCTAAGGTGCTGCTCCTAAAATTAAACCCTTCTACCACATTACTCCTAACCACTATATGGATCTCTGAAAATTAGCTGAGCATGAAAATCTATCACCAAATAATAATAAAAAATCAGATAAGAGCTACTGATGTAAAATTCAAACAGAAGATAGACTCAGTTTTATAGATCCCCTGTATGCACAATTAACTTTTCTGGTGAGATATGAGTTTTCTCTTTAAGTGGAGATTTTGTTCATCAAATTTGGCTACTCCTATCTCAAGTTATCCTTGTTTTTAGATAACATAAACTTCTGACTATTATCTAAGTCTAGGAAATAATATGGGGTATTTTGGTGTCAAACCAGTGGGGTAAGTTAGATAAAACATGTGACTGTTCCACAAAAATACCCCCAATATTAATCTAGGGACAAAGGTGGCTCAATCAAACAAAACTTGACATGCAATAATCTCTGAATTTACAGAAATGCACTTTAAGTGAATACCTCCCTGTTATGAAGAAATATACTCAATAAGCAATAAATGTTTACTGGAAAAATCTACATTTGGAGTATATGATACCTCCAACACATATCTAACACTTCCAATTGGATTTATCTCAAAATGTGTTTTTATTTTAGAGTTAAAAATCTCCAAACTCCTACTGGTGTTATTCTTAGACTAAATATATCTTTTGCTAGAATAATCTCCTGCATGCAAGACTTACAAATCTAGATAGACATTATTACTGGATTTCCAGAGTATCCAAGTTTGCATGATTTGGATTTATAAATCCCAAGTTATTAAACAAATGGTGAGAATACTTTTTACTAGATCTTTTCTACCACTCAACAAAAAATGCATTTTGGATCAAATCCAACGCCACATGGTTAAGAAAATGTCTGTGCATGCTACAAAATTAGTCTCATTATTTTAGCTAATGTAGATTTACCACAAATGAATAAAAGCTAGACTAAAGATTCACTGGAAATATTAATCAGAAAATGATTTTATAAAGGAAAAAGGGCCGGGCGGCCAGATCTGGGCCGAATCGGCCCAGCGACCACGCGGAGCAGCGCGGGAGACCGAACTGGGCCGGCCCAATCGCGCGAGATCGCGCGCGCACGGTGAGGTTCAAACCTGGCCGTAGATCTCGCGATCTACGGCTCACGGTCGTCGTCCTCCTCGCGACGCGGCGCGGACGAACCAGACGCGGAGGAGAAAAGCGACGACGCTCACCAGAGACCGTGCGGGGCCAGGGGGAGGGCAGAGGTCGACGGAGGGGAAGATGGCGAGCTCGACGACGCCCTCAGCTCCCGCATGCAACATCGGCATCCATGGCGGTGGCGGAGACGAGCTTCTCGGGTCGAGGATGAGCGCGGCGGCTACAGGCACCTAGAAGAGAAAAGGAGGGCAGGGGGGTTAGGTCTAGCCGAGGCGCGCTCGAGGGGCCAAAAATGGCAGAGAGAGGTGCAGAGAATCGACGGTGAGGGTCGTGGGAAGAGCTCGGTCAGCAGCGGCGTTTTCTTCTTCCAGAGCACGAGAGAGGACGCGGTTTTGGGCGAGGGTGGTATGGGTGAGTAGAGGAGGTGAGGGAGAGCCTCTGGCAAGGATTTAAGGGGGATGGCGATGCTGAGCACGGCTCCAAAACCGGGGGCTGGTTTTCGGGTCTCCTTCGGACAGGAGCGGTTTGGGAAGGGGGAGGGGTGATCTGATTGGTCCTCCTGGGCGGTGTAGAGGGGCAGGAGGGATGTTGGTCGGGGTGACTCGACCTGGCCAGTGGGAGGAGAGGAGGGGTGCTCCGGTTGGGTGAAGGAAAAGGGAAAAGAAGAAGAGAGAAGGGGGGGGGGGGGGGTGACCCAAGTCCATGACATGTGGGGCCAGGGAAGGGGGTGCTGCTCCCCTTTTCCAGTAGGTGAAGTGGAAATGAGAGAGAGAGAAAAAGATGAAAGATTGGAGTAAAATGTTCAAATGATTTTCAAACCCAAAGTTTGAATTATTCAAACATTGCTCACAAAAGGAAATGAACCAATTTTCCAAACTCAAAACATTGAGTTGAAACTACTGAACTTATCATTGCCCAAGTCAAACATCTCATTTAGCTCTCAAAGAAAAGAAAACTTTTAGTGAGAAGGAAAAGAATAATACAAATGGTCATGTTATTCTGATGGCTTCTAGAGCTAGTGATATTTATGTGCAAGCAAGCTCTTTTGTGAAAACTTAGAGCAGGGTATGAAACTATATAAGACCTAGATCACAATGTTTTAAATGCATGCCAAAAACCATTTAGGGTTTGCTTAATAAAAGCTCCTTGTTTGGCTAAGTTTTAACAGGCATGAAGATCCTAATATTTTATGTTGTAATTTAATTGTTGTGGTTTTTAGTGTTTCTATCAACTTGGAAGGCTAGTGGAACACAACAAGCATAGAGAGTGCAAACAAGATACCTCATGCTACAAAGTTCTACACACATGAAAGTTTTTGCTAAGGTTGAAAATTCTAGGCTAACACCACAATTACTAATGCTGAGAAAATTGGGGTGTTACATTTAAAATGTTGAAATTTTTCTAAGGAAGAGTGTTGTCCAAAAATAGTTATCAATTATTTTCTAAGAAAGAATTTACTTTGTTCAAAGAGGCAAAATATTTCTAAGTATATTTTAATACCAAAGTGATCATAATATGACTAAGTACTTTATATTTTGAATAGATGATAAAATAACTTTTAATAAAATTTTAATCAATTTTAATCATTAAAACAACACTGAAAAAGTATTTAATCAATATTAATTACCAATTCACAGAAAATTATTCTACAAAAACTAGTAGAAAATTCCTACTACCAATACTTAGTTATTCAAATTTATAGCAAAAGAGTTTGATCAATTATCAATTTTTAAGGTGAAATTATGTTCAAAATACTTTTAAATCTATTTTTAAGTAATTTAACAATAATAAGTTTATGCCCAAACTAAAAGTGGAAACTTATAATTTTAATAAATTATACATATTATTCTGATTTCATGGATATTAAGTTTGCTGAATTTGGAATTACGGTTTAACAGTTATGAATTTTGAAAGTTTGACAATTTTTTTGAAATCTGAAATAAACTAAGGCGATGTGGCGTCTTCTAATTGGCTGCCTCCGCTGACCGTGCTGCTGACTGGACGCTGACCGGGCTGTTGACTATGAGTTTGATCGAAAATAAAGTTACTTGGATCGAAATACAATACATACGAAAGTTGTCGAGAATTACGCGATCTATCTAACAAACATAATTATATGATGAGTGAATGAATCGATTAGTCACAAATCACATTATACCTTTCTGGTCCGAAACATCAAAAGCGAATATCTCTCAGCTCGCTGAACCAAATAAGACGAATCTTGGGGCAAATGAAAGGTCTTGATCAGGGAACAACTTTCGAATTGTCGTCCCAAAGTTTTGAGATGGTTTGTTTCCTCGAAAAACATCAAACACGATCTGTGTTATACAGAAAATTACGTACGTTAAAATAAATAGTTGTCAACAGGAAAGTTGTAGATATAGACTAGATATACCTTTGCACTGGAGGGATTTTTATCTGACGTAACAAGCACGAAGAGATCTGAGAAATACGACTTCAGATCTGATGGATGACGATTCGAAATTCTTCCTCCACGCTTGATAAAAACTAGTTGAGACTTCTTGGGATGGAAAGGTATCGACGAGATCTACAACAATGGTTAAGATTCCGTCGCGATTGGAGATTGTTTTGTTCGTCAAACGGACAAAATACAATTTCACTGATTAGGGTTTCGGTGGAATGAAAAAAGGAAAAGAGATGTCAACGGCTACAGGGGTTTATATAGGCAAAGGGGTAGTTGAACAGATAGGCCTCGAAATTGTGAACACGTAGAATCAAACATATCCGAATTTGGAGTTATATTTTTTTAGAGATAAACGTGTTTAATGGAGAGTGGTTAGAAAAACGAATTTTGAAACGTGAGCGACTCGGTGCGACCGGTTCGGTTGGTTTGGGTCGGTCGGCTTGGGCCGGCCGACTGGCCCGTTTTTTTTTTTTGTTATTTCTTATTCCTTTCATATCTTTTGTTTTAGAACTCCGATAAGTGAAATTAATTTCTAAAAATCTTATCTTTATTTTAAAACATTTGTGGATATGTTTTGAACACTTTTAAAAAATATTAATTTTGAATATTTGATTTAATGCAAATATGACACTTTTGTCAAATTTGAAAATAGGGATTTAATCAATTTATTTGTGGCTAAATAAAATTTGGTACCACAATTGTGAACATATGAAAATAATTATTTCTAATAAATACAATCAAACTATTAAAGTAAAATTAAGATAAATAGAATAAATGATATTTTGTAGGTTTTCAAGTGGAAATAATATTTCAACCATTGTAATTTCAAATGCAAACAATGCAAGAAAAGAAAAAATGATGAATGCATGCATGAATTTTGTTTTCAAATCGACATACATATAATTTTCAAAAAGTTGAAAAATCACAGGATGTTACAAAAACAAACTCTAGTAGCAAGGTATGTCGGATTTATCGAGAACGAACTGTAGGGTATACTTTTGAAGCATCATAACCTCTCCATCTTAGATATAGATACTAGTGGCTGGTAATGGAATTACGAGCTACAAATGTTTCTGAACTCAATAGGATGCTGGGACAAAAAGTAGAGATGGATGTACACATTTCTCTCACGGACTTCCTATGAAGCAGTTTGTGAAAAAGGAGCATTGTGGTTTGCTATATATTGTTAATGCAAATTACAGCTACCTATATGAGATGAACAAACATACAGACAATTAATGATATGCATGACTAGATCACACTTGACAATTTAAAAAAGCAGAGCTAACAACGACACTTAAAGTTGCGGATAACTGACATGATGTCAATCAAATCAAAGCGACGGGCCAGACGTCCACCACACACAGAAAACACGTGAAAATTCACGGTCGGCGGCGGAAGGAGGGGAGAAGAAAGGGAGGACCTGCTCACGTCGGAGAAGGAGCGGTGTGAGAGGTCGAGGAACGTGGCCATGCAGCCGGCGGGGCCGCCTCCCTCATTGTCTAATCCACCGTCTGCACGCCTCTGGACCTGAAAACCAAACCAGACAACAAATACTTCAGATCCACAACTAAGCTGTTGTGGAAATTTGGAGAGCAAGATGGAGAGGGGTCCCAAAACGCGACGTGATCCCGGAAGACGAGTAGGATTAAGTTCCCATCGTCCTTGACATGGTGGTCCTCCAGCATGGGATGCAGACCACCTTCCTCGCTTGGTTCTTCCTGTATACAATGATCGATCATTTGAAAGTTAGCACCGAAGAGGAACAAAATATCACAAACCTGAAACATCACAACTGTTTCACAATATATGTAGCTAGGTACTCATAAGTTAGTATGTGGAAATGTTGTGACTAAATTTAAACGTAGTGGTACTAATTGCTTAGGGTTTCATAAAGCTGAACTTGCCGGCGGGAAAGAAACCTGACTAGGTCTATATGCACACAATACATTTCCACATGCCTTGACCTCGATCTCGATCGTATTGAGACATTGTTTTGCCAATTCAGAAATATTCCGATCACCATGACCATGTGGCCACGAAGACTCGTTTGCCTAAAATTTCGAGCTCCAGGCAATACTCACTGTCTTGCCGACTAATTCTGGTCACATATCCCGAGAAATCCTCGGAACTTCCCCGACTAATTCAAGGTGATGTGAAGAACACGGAAAGAAGAAGGGGGGAATCAAAGAGTGGAAGAAACTTCAAGAAAGGAAAAGAGACCAGTCGCTGAACTTTCCCTTAAAAATCACTCACGAAGTACCTAGAGCTAGCCAAGAAGAGATGTAGCATGCTCAAGTATGCATGCAACGCGACGAGGAATTCTAGCTTGGATCAGTTCAGATCTAGCTATATCCGGCTGTGAACAAGCGATATGAACTTAGCCGTGCCCAACCTGCGCTTGATCCCGCCAACGTTGCGTGGCGAGGACATCTGCATGCCGGCGACGGCGGCGTCGATGGCGCAGCCGGCGGCCTGCCCCGCCGTGATGCCGAGCTTCATCATGTCTCCCGTGGTCATCGCTAGGTACGGGCGTATAGCTATCAGCAACAAAGCGCTGGTGAGCGCAGCCCTGACGGTGGATCTGGCGGCGAGAGGCATAGGGTGGGAGAGGGTCTGGCGGCGGGAGGCATGCGGTGGATCGCGAGAGAGGGAGGCGCAGCGATTTAGGGTTTGCGTGGGTGGCTCACGAGAGAGGGAGGCGTGGCGGCGGGCTCGTGGGTGGATGGTCTGGCGAGTGAGCGGACTAGGGTTTCCTTTGGGTGGGTGGTTTGGCTACATAGATGGTGGGGGATTTCGTGAAACTGCCCCTGACAATTTCGGTTGTCCAAGCCTAGCAATTTTAGGGTAGTTAGGTCAATTTAAGTCAAACAGTAGGGGATCAGGTATGACTTTAGAGCGTTGGATGGAGCCCATTTTAATGACTGAGATCTGTTTCGGTAGGTGATCCGCGAGTAGGCTCATGCTCTCTTCTGATTGGTTGGAATTATTCTGAAGACCTCTTCTCATATTCTGTTTTTTTGTCAAGCATATTTCAAGAATATGTCTCAAAATGGGGTACCACCATATTGTATCTACTTTATTGTAAATGTTGCCGAAGTAAGTTTTTATTTTTCGTTGCATAAACCAACCATTTTTTTTATTTTCGGAGTGCAAAAAATGGTTTTTTTGTGAACCATCTACCAAAAAGATGTTGCAAAATGGGAAATGACCATTTTTATAAAATATTATACCATATTTCATGTACAAATAACCAAATGGTTGTGTCGAAAAAGATTTCCATACATCTCTTTCCAAAAACACAAATTCCCGCCGATTCAGTTAAAACCGCGTCAAATTTGAACTATAAGTGCTAATCATTTTTGGGTACACAAGTACCTGTTTCATCATAGATACACCAAGAGTTTGACAAAACTCCACGCCTAGATACGAATGATAGCGCCCCCGTTTTGAACCTATTTTGAATTCGACGCATAGAATTCAAAAATATAAAAAAGGTGTGAATCCTTCGCCAAGTGTCATTATATGTGACCTAGTTTTGAGAAAAACTAACAAACTTGGAAAATGGGCGATATTTTTAAAAAGTGTTCACATAAATGACCTCTCGTGTACGAAGATTTGTGTCTTTTAACCCAAATGACCAATGTTATAGAGATAAACGTGACATAGTTTGTTCAAATGATCTTATATTGCGCACAAACATAAATCTTGGAATGGAGAACAATATTGCCGAAAAAAGTTTTCATTTTTCTATACACAAAAAAACCCTTTTTCATTTTCCGAGTGTAAAAAAGGAGTTTTTTTGTGAAGCATCTACCAAACATATGTTGCAAAATGGGAGAACTTATTTTTTTGAAAATATTAGATCACATTTAATGTACAAATAACCAAATGGTTGTGTCTTAAAATCGTTCCATCCACCACTTTCCAAAATGACAAATTCCCGCCGATTCAGTTGAAGCATGATCGAATTTGAACAATAGGTGCTTTATAGTTTGCTCATGATTTTTTGAAAATTTGATTTCTAGGTACACACGTACCTATTTAATCATAGATACACAAAGAGTTTCCCAAAATTCCACCCCTAGATACGAACGGTCACGCCCCCGTTTTGATCGTATTTTGAAATCGGCGCATAGAATTAAAAAAAAAAATCAAAAAGGTGTAAATCCTTCGCCAAGTGTCATTATATGTGACCTAGTTTTGAGGAAAAAAATAAGAAACTTGAAAACGGATGATATTTTCAAAAAGTGTTCACAAAAATGACCTCTCATGTACGAAGATTCGTGGCTTTCAGCCAAAATGACCAATGTTATGGCGATAACCGTGACATAGTTTGTTCAAATGATCTCATATTGCGCACAAACATGCATATTGGAATGGAGAACATTGTTGCCGAAGAAAGTTTTCATTTTCTCTACACACACAAACCCTTTTATATTTTCCGAGTGTAGAAAAAGGTTTTTATTGTGAATCATCTACAAAAAATACGTTGCAAAATGGGAGAACTTATTTTTTAAAATATTATACACATTTAATGTACAAATAACCGAATGGTTGCGTATTAAAATCTTTCCATCCATCCCTTTCCAGAATGACAAATTCCCACCGATTCAGTTGAAACCTGATCAAATTTAAACTATACGTGCTTTATAGTTTGCTCATGATTTTTTGAAAATTTCATTTCTAGGTACACAAGTACCTATTTCATCATAGATACACAAAGAGTTTCACAAAATTCCACCCCTAGATACGAATGGTCACGCCCCCGTTTTGATCATATTTTGAAATCGGCGCATAGAATTAAATAAATAAAAAATGTGAGAATCCTTCGCCAAGTGTCGTTATATGTGACCTAGTTTTGAGAAAAAATAACAAACTTGGAAAACGGACGATATTTTCAAAAAATGACCTCTCATGCACGAAGATTCGTGCCTTTCAGACCAAATGACCAATGTTATGGCGATAACCGAGACATAGTTTGTTCAAATGATGTCATATTGCGCACAAACATGCATCTTGGAATGGAGAACAATGTTGCCGTAGAAAGTTTTCATTTTCTTTACACAAAAAACCCTTTTTCATTTTCCGAGTGTAAAAAAGGTTTTTTTTGAAGCATCTACCAAAAATATGCTGCAAAATGGGAGAATTTATTTTTCATAAAATATTAGACCACATCTAATGTACAAATAACCAAATGGTTGTGTCTTAAAATCTTTCCATCCACCCCTTTCCAAAATGACAAATTCCTCCCGCCGATTAAGTTGAAATCTGGTCAAATTTGAACTATAGACGCTTTATAGTTTGCTCAGGATTTTTTGAAAATTTCATTTCTAGGTTCACAAGAACCTTTTTAATCATAGATACACAAAGATTTTCA
Source organism: Poa annua (assembly GCA_026929855.1). Lineage (NCBI taxonomy): Eukaryota > Viridiplantae > Streptophyta > Magnoliopsida > Poales > Poaceae > Poa > Poa annua. The sequence continues at coordinate 104,024,324 of CM049426.1, forward strand.
CAAAATTCCACTGTGACGCCTTAAAATCGGGACTATGTAGATTTAAGCGCATCCGCCGAAATCCGCATAATAACGATTTTAGGTCGCCCACCAGACATAATGTGCACGCCGAAACATGCGCATTATGTGGGTGGAATTGTGATAACATTACAACAGTTCCGATACATCCACAAATACAACAGAAGATAAAATACAACAGCGACTCGAACGAGTCAAGATACAAATGATACAATACAAAGATTCAAATGACAGCGGAAGCAAAATAGTATCCGGCTACGGATAAGATGCAAATTGGACTAAGAGTCCTGAAGATAAGCGATGGCGCCATATCCCTGCCCAGCCAAGCCGGAGGGATTCCCAAGCTAACGTCGTCTGACTTCAAACCTGTTAACTGCACATAAAGCATAACCCAAAAGAGGGTCAGGGCACTCCCTGGCAAGCAAAACCGGCTTGCCTACTTTCTACACCATCTCCCAAAATATAAGGGAGGTGGACTTAGCGGCAGCAGCACTAGCAACCTAAAGAGACACGCTACAACTTCCGTCTAATCAGAGAGGGATAAGAGAGCGCATAAAGTAAACAACTACAACTAACACCAGACATAACCCATTCTCGAATTAACCCCCTCAACCAAATATGAGGAAGCAATTCGGGAAACTCACACGTTGAACAGTTTTATTTATAATTTATTGTGAAAGTAATTCTATAATACTAGTCAATTTAATTAACATTAATTAAGTGTAAGTTGTCTAGATCTTGTTAGCCAGCATCATCACCAAAGTCGTCCATAACCGTGGACACGGCTCATTGATAAGATTATACCCTGCATGGGTGCACTACTGTACCCATACTCGCATGATCAACCCAAGCAAGCATCAGGGCTTCTCAACACGACTTATTCCTTCACTACAGCAAGTCCAAGTGCCACCCATATGAGTTGTTACCCGCGTCAGGAGTCCGGCCGAATTCTCAATTGCGGACTCATTAGTTTGCGACTACGCCACCATGCGGCTCAAACCACAGTAGGAACTGTCCGCTTCGTGTCGTACCGCACCTATATGACCCCCCGTATCACATAACCTCTCATCATCATCATCATCATGCACATGCATATGAGAAAATGGAAAACCCGAACTACTTGCGGCACCTGGACAAGCTGTAGATCCGTTCAAAGTCGAGGGGGGCTCCATAGGGCCACCCACAAGTGGTTAGTGCGCTCAAAATTGGATCCGAGGACAAAATCTCAGTTCCTAGGTCGACACTGAGCAGAACAAAGCACCTCGCAAGGCCTTCCGCCTGGTGCCTTATCTTTTAATTATAATTACCCCAATAAAATACAACATTTTATTAATGTAGAATAATATATCAGGCTAAGCAGATGAAAACATAAGACCAACAGATGACTCGCACAAACAACTCTAAGCTTGCGCTACGACTCGCAAGGCCAACAGATAAACATGCAACAGGTATTAGGTTGTGGGGATAAAGCTGTATGGGCTGCAGGATAAACATGTGATGGGATCGCAGTTCAAGAATCGATAACTAGGGTAGCAGAGATCAACGGCAGGAATGAAAGACAATGTATAGGTAAACAAGCAAACTTTGCTTGCCTGGAATCCCGCATGGAAGCAGATCTTGTCGTTGCTCACACATCTCAACGTCGTATCCGCGAAGAAGCAACAAACACTGGAAAGCGTAAAAGATGCATTTTACAACTACGGTAAAAGATCCAGCATGATCATGCGAGAATGATGCATGACATGGCAATATGCATTGCGAGATGCACTTAATCCGAATTAAGCGGAACTGGGATTCCGACAATTAATATTAATGTTGAAGTTATTTATCTACCCCACAAATTAAATGTCCATTAAGATGGCGAGGCATGGTAAAGATGATCTAGTCAAATTAAATGGAATAGGCAACAATAGTAATTAAATGCCCACACATTCCATAATTATTATTTAGGTGAATCGCTACACCACCAAACCCAAGAGATGCAACACATGCAAGTGTGATGCGATATGCACAATATAGATGACATTTAATAAAAGAAGGTAGGGTTAGGGTTTGGGTTCGCACGTTGGATCGGGAGAGAGGGTTCGAAACCGACGTCTTCGGAACGTAGATGAAGTAGTCGACGTCGGGGAAGTAGGCGTCGCAGAACCGGGGCATCGTCGTTTGTCGGTGTCGTGGAAGTGGTCGGGGTAGTTGTACTCGGTCATCACCGTCGACGGGCGCGGGCACGCAGGAGCACGGCAACGAACACCGGAGGGAAAACGCACGGGCGGGCAGCACCTCGAAGGGTGGACAAACGCGGACAACAAAATATGTCGGGGTTCTTTCGAGCATTGCGTCGAACACCTGGCGGGCGGCGGCGGTGTGCATGCGGGAGGCGGAGATGCGCACGGCAGCGAGCGGCGCGCGGCGGACTAGCCCGGAGGCGACGGCGCACGGCCGGCGAGCGGAGCAGGAGACGGCGCGCGGGCGAGCAGCGCGGCGGCGGCTGGCGGCGGCGGCGCACAGCGCGCGCGGGGGCAGGGCGCGGCGGCCGGCGGAAGGCAGCGTGCGGCGTGGCGACGCGGGGGCGCGCGCGGCGCCGGGAACACGGCGGAGCAGGAAGCTCGGCGGACGGTCGAGGGCGGCGCGGCCGGCGGCGGCGAGCGGGAGGCGAGCTCGGGAGGCGTCCTGCCGGCGGCCGGCGGGAGGCGGCCGGGCGGCGCAGATGCGAGGAGACGCGGCGCGCGGCGGCGGGGTCGGCCGGAGGCGCGACGGCGCTTGGGGCAGGCGAGGCGGCCGGGGCCGACGGCGCTGGGGAGGTTGCGTCGGGGCGCGGCGGCTAGGGAGGCGCGCGGCTGCGGCGGCGGCGGGCGCGGCGCGAGCGGGAGGCACGGCCGGCGGCGGCGCCTGGCAGGGGAGGCGCGGCGGCGGAAGAAGGCCGGTCGTGCAGAGCAAGCTCGGGAGCTCTCTCCCGTGCGGGATGCGCTCGGGAAGGAGAAGAAAGAAAGGAAGAAGAAAAAGAAAAAGAAAGAAAAAGAGAAAAGAAAAGAAAAGGAGGGGAAAAAAAGGAAAAAGGTGGGTGGGAGGACTTTTGCAAAAATCCATAAAAAAGGAGGAGGGTGGCTGCAAAATTTCCAGGGGGTGGGAAGAAAATTTCAGGAGATAAAACATAGGGTTTGGGGTTAGATGGGCTTGGGCTTTATTTCTCTCCCCTTATTAATTTCTGTTTTATATTTTTAAAACAAAATAGAAAAGGAATTTCAACACGAAACCTTTACAAAATATTTTTAGTTTTCAAAGGACAATTTAATAAACTAGTTTTTTTAACATTTTTAAAAGATTTGAAAATAACACATTTATAATTAATTTGAAATGCATTTGAATTTAATTGTGGGAAATTTAATTTAAATGCAACAAATTAAATTAATGCGATGCGATGCCATGTCGATGCAAAAAGAAAAACTCACAAAAACCAAAGGGGATAAATCCCGGGGCGTTACAATCGACACCACTAACAAGGGATCGCGTCCCGAGATCCACGCCGAGAGCACAAGAAGAGAGGGGTAACTATCGAGTCTTCACGCTCCGGGATGAACTTCTCGACACCACTAACAAGGGATTGTTGCTCCACCTTGAAATTCTCGACACCACTAACAAGGGATTGTTGCTCACGACGAAGACGACTCCGAAAGATCGAACCTAATTGGGTAAAAGGCAAGAAATCGTCCACCCACACGTAGGATCCTAAAACTTTGAAAGTTTGGATAAGAGAAGAGACTCCAAAACAAGTAAGGTAAGAGGAGAAATAGAATTGAGGTAAGGAGTAAATAGAAACCTATTGAGACATTTTTCAAAAATAAATTAAGTCAAATAGTTTTCGACACTCTAGAAACAACGACCGTTAGCGAGGTTATCCTACAGGCTTTTGCGGACCCGCTGCTTCGATAACCATTCGTATCGAAACAACAAGGAGATCGAAACCAAGGCTCTGATACCACTTTGTGACGCCCTAAAATCGGGACTATGTAGATTTAAGCGCATCCGCCGAAATCCGCATAATAACGATTTTAGGTCGCCCACCAGACATAATGTGCACGCCGAAACATGCGCATTATGTGGGTGGAATTGTGATAACATTACAACAGTTCCGATACATCCACAAATACAACAGAAGATAAAATACAACAACGACTCGAACGAGTCAAGATACAAATGATACAATACAAAGATTCAAATGATAGCGGAAGCAAAATAGTATCCGGCTACGGATAAGATGCAAATTGGACTAAGAGTCCTGAAGATAAGCGATGGCGCCATATCCCTGCCCAGCATAGCCGGAGGGATTCCCAAGCTAACGTCGTCTGACTTCAAACCTGTTAACTGCACATAAAGCATAACCCAAAAGAGGGTCAGGGCACTCCCTGGCAAGCAAAACCGGCTTGCCTACTTTCTACACCATCTCCCAAAATATAGGGGAGGTGGACTTAGCGGCAGCAGCACTAGCAACCTAAAGAGACACGCTACAACTTCCGTCTAATCAGAGAGGGATAAGAGAGCGCATAAAGTAAACAACTACAACTAACACCAGACATAACCCATTCTCGAATTAACCCCCTCAACCAAATATGAGGAAGCAATTCGGGAAACTCACACGTTGAACAGTTTTATTTATAATTTATTGTGAAAGTAATTCTATAATACTAGTCAATTTAATTAACATTAATTAAGTGTAAGTTGTCTAGATCTTGTTAGCCAGCATCATCACCAAAGTCGTCCATAACCGTGGACACGGCTCATCGATAAGATTATACCTTGCAGGGGTGCACTACTATACCCATACTCGCATGATCAACCCAAGCAAGCATCAGGGCTTCTCAACACGACTTATTCCTTCACTACAGCAAGTCCAAGTGCCATCCATATGAGTTGTTACCCGCGTCAGGAGTCCGACCGAATTCTCAATTGCGGACTCATTAGTTTGCGACTACGCCACCATGCGGCTCAAACCACAGTAGGAACTGTCCGCTTCGTGTCGTACCGCACCTATATGACCCCCCGTATCACATAACCTCTCATCATCATCATCATCATCATCATGCACATGCATATGAGCAAATGGAAAACCCGAACTACTTGCGGCACATGGACAAGCTGTAGATCCGTTCAAAGTCGAGGGGGGCTCCATAGGGCCACCCACAAGTGGTTAGTGCGCTCAAAATTGGATCCGAGGACAAAATCTCAGTTCCTAGGTCGACACTGAGCAGAACAAAGCACCTCGCAAGGCCTTCCGCCTGGTGCCTTATCTTTTAATTATAATTACCCCAATATAATACGACATTTTATTAAGGTAGAATAATATATCAGGCTAAGCAGATGAAAACATAAGACCAACAGATGAATCGCACAAACAACTCTAAGCATGCGCTACGACTCGCAAGGCCAACAGATAAACATGCAACGGGTATTAGGTTGTGGGGATAAAGCTGTATGGGCTGCAGGATAAACATGTGATGGGATCGCAGTTCAAGAATCGATAACTAGGGTAGCAGAGATCAACGGCAGGAATGAAAGACAATGTATAGGTAAACAAGCAAACTTTGCTTGCCTGGAATCCCGCATGGAAGCAGATCTTGTCGTTGCTCACACATCTCAACGTCGTATCCGCGAAGAAGCAACAAACACTGGAAAGCGTAAAAGATGCATTTTACAACTACGGTAAAAGATCCAGCATGATCATGCGAGAATGATGCATGACATGGCAATATGCATTGCGAGATGCACTTAATCCGAATTAAGCGGAACTGGGATTCCGACAATTAATATTAATGTTGAAGTTATTTATCTACCCCACAAATTAAATGTCCATTAAGATGGCGAGGCATGGTAAAGATGATCTAGTCAAATTAAATGGAATAGGCAACAATAGTAATTAAATGCCCACACATTCCATAATTATTATTTAGGTGAATCGCTACACCACCAAACCCAAGAGATGCAACACATGCAAGTGTGATGCGATATGCACAATATAGATGACATTTAATAAAAGAAGGTAGGGTTAGGGTTTGGGTTCGCACGTTGGATCGGGAGAGAGGGTTCGAAACCGACGTCTTCAGAACGTAGATGAAGTAGTCGACGTCGGGGAAGTAGGCGTCGCAGAACCGGGGCATCGTCGTTTGTCGGTGTCGTGGAAGTGGTCGGGGTAGTTGTACTCGGTCATCACCGTCGACGGGCGCGGGCACGCAGGAGCACGGCAACGAACACCGGAGGGAAAACGCACGGGCGGGCAGCACCTCGAAGGGTGGACAAACGCGGACAACAAAATATGTCGGGGTTCTTTCGAGCATTGCGTCGAACACCTGGCGGGCGGCGGCGGCGTGCATGCGGGAGGCGGAGATGCGCACGGCAGCGAGCGGCGCGCGGCGGAGTAGCCCGGAGGCGACGGCGCACGGCCGGCGAGCGGAGCAGGAGACGGCGCGCGGGCGTGCAGCGCGGCGGCGGCTGGCGGCGGCGGCGCACAGCGCGCGCGGGGGCAGGGCGCGGCGGCCGGCGGAAGGCAGCGTGCGGCGTGGCGACGCGGGGGCGCGCGCGGCGCCGGGAACACGGCGGAGCAGGGAGCCCGGCGGACGGTCGAGGGCGGCGCGGCCGGCGGCGGCGAGCGGGAGGCGAGCTCGGGAGGCGTCCTGCCGGCGGCCGGCGGGAGGCGGCCGGGCGGCGCAGATGCGAGGAGACGCGGCGCGCGGCGGCGGGGTCGGCTGGAGGCGCGACGGCGCTTGGGGCAGGCGAGGCGGCCGGGGCCGGCGGCGCTGGGGAGGTTGCGTCGGGGCGCGGCGGCCAGGGAGGCGCCCGGCTGCGGCGGCGGCGGGCGCGGCGCGAACGGGAGGCACGGCCGGCGGCGGCGCCTGGCAGGGGAGGCGCGGCGGCGGAAGAAGGCCGGTGGTGTGGAGCAAGCTCGGGAGCTCTCTCCCGTGCGGGATGCGCTCGGGAAGGAGAAGAAAGAAAGGAAGAAGAAAAAGAAAGAAAAAGAGAAAAGAAAAGAAAAGGAGGGGAAAAAAAGGAAAAAGGTGGGTGGGAGGACTTTTGCAAAAATCCAGAAAAAAGGAGGAGGGTGGCTGCAAAATTTCCAGGGGGTGGGAAGAAAATTTCAGGAGATAAGACCTAGGGTTTGGGGTTAGATGGGCTTGGGCTTTATTTCTCTCCCCTTATTAATTTCTGTTTTATATATTTAAAACAAAATAGAAAAGGAATTTCAACACGAAACCTTTACAAAATATTTTTAGTTTTCAAAGGACAATTTAATAAACTAGTTTTTTAACATTTTTAAAAGATTTGAAAATAACACATTTATAATTAATTTGAAATGCATTTGAATTTAATTGTGGGAAATTTAATTTAAATTCAACAAATTAAATTAATGCGATGCGATGCCATGTCGATGCAAAAAGAAAAACTCACAAAAACCAAAGGGGATAAATCCCGGGGCGTTACATCCACCCCTAGATACGAACGGTCACGCCCCCCGTTTTGATCGTATTTTGAAATCGACGAATAGAATCGAAAAAAATAAAAAATGTGTGAATCCTTCGCCAAGTGTCATTATATGTGACCTAATTTTGAGGAAAAATAACAAACCTGGAAAACATACGATATTTTCAAAAAATGTTCACGAAAATGACCTCACATATACGAAGATTCGTTGCTTTCAGCCCAAATGACCAATGTTATGGCGATAACTGTGACATAGTTTGTTCAAATGATCTCATATTGCGCACAAACATGCATCTTGGAATGGAGAACAATGTTGGCGAAGAAAGTTTTCATTTTCTTTACACAAAAAAACCTTTTTCATTTTCTGAGTATAAAAAAGGTTTTTTTGTGAAGCATGTACCAAAAATATGTTGCAAAATGGGAGAATTTTTTTAATAAAATATTAGACCACATTTATGTAGAAATAACCAAATGGTTGTGTCTTAAAATCTTTCCATCCACCCCTTTCCAAAATGACAAATTCCCGCCGATTCAGTTAAAACCGGGTCAAATTTGAATTACGTGTGCTTCTTACTTTGCTCATGCTTTTCGCGAAAATAATTTTTGCATACAAAAGTATGTACTTTATCATAGATATAACATTTTTTGTCAATATTCGACACCTAAATAGCAATGGAAATATCAGCCGTCTTAATCGTATTTTCAAAGCCCCATGCAAAGCAATATATAAGGTTACTTGAATTTTCGAATTTTAATTTGATTAAATTTAGTCTCTAATAGTCTATAATTACAGAGTATAATTTTAGAATTTTTACAAAATTTATTTGGTTGAAATTGAAGTTAAAGATCGAGAGTAATAAAAGAATAATAAAAGGAAAAAAAAGTTGGCCGGCCCATTAGTTTGGGCCCTGGCCTTTGTCCGGCGGCGTATTGATAAGAAGGCTTAAATTCCTTCTCTTATATCAAGTTCAATTGTTGTCCATAGGTTGTGAGCGCTCTCCTCCATTAGGAGGTCGCGGGTTCAAGTCCCCTCACCCCCATTTTGGCAAATATTAGCACTTTGAGCGTGCAAGCTTTGTGGCTGGACCCGGTTGTGAGATGGGGCGGGACCCACTTGTCTGAGAGCGGTGTGGCGGGACCTGCTTGTCAGTCTGGCAGGGCGGGACCCACTTGTCTGTCCGGTGGGGCGGGTCCCATTTGTCAGCCGGGTGTGGGACCCGCTTGTCAGTCCGGCGGGTCGGGGCAGGACCCACTTGTCTGAGCGCGGTGTGGCGAGACCCGCTTGTCAGTCCGGCGGGGCGGGACCCACTTGTCAGTCTGGTGGGGCGGGTCCCATTTGTTAGCCAGGTGCGGGACCCGCTTGTCAGTCCGGCGGGGCGGGACCCACTTGTCATATCTGACATTTGTCAACGATCAACACCTTCTGAAAACATGCCTGACGAGGGTGTAACTCGACAAATCCCAGGGTTGTGCACCCCGGGTTGATTGAGGGGGAGAGAGAAGAGCGCTGGTGATCACGACGGCTGACAAGCAAGGTTTTACCCAGGTTCAGCCTCCCGGAGGATAACACCCTACTCCTGCTTGTCTGTTATTGATGGCGAGTTGCGATTACAATGGCGGCGAGATTGCGATCTCGCTAGGGTTTGTGGCGGTGGCTGTTGGCGTGTCCTCTAGGACGAGCAACCCTCCTGGCTTTATAGGTAGCCAGGTCTCGGGTGGTCGGTATCGATGGTGATTACAGACATGGAAGGTTATGAGAACTAACCGAGTTGGATTAGGTTACACGGTACCCCGAGTGGGCCTTCTGTGGGCCTCCCCGTGCTTGGCGCGGCCCAGGTAGCCTCATTGTGGGCTAGTCGAAAGATAGCCCCACGTCAGTAGCCCCCGAGTGCTTGGTCGAAGCGTAGAGTTGGGCAAAGGACTTCTTCCTCCTGGACGCGCCACTGGATTTCTTGATCTTGAGTTTGCACTCCTTTTCTTCAGTCGAAGAGGACACTCCCGATGGGAGTAGTACCTTCAGTCAAATTTCTTTGTCTTGTTCTTCCTGTGAAGCCAGCTTCTATTCGGCCTGTAGGCGTACTTGTAGATTTGATTCGGCTGCTTGAGCTTACTCAACCTTCTTTGCCACCCGTATGAATGTTTCGGGTTCCTACTTTGTTGTTTCAGCTATAAAGCTTACTACTCGAATCTTGCGTTCGAGTTATCATGCTGTTTCACTTGTTTGAAGCCGTTGGCTTGATGATGTCACTGCTGACGTTTCCTTGCACGCCTCTGCGCCTGATGGGACGTGACGTAGTGGGGCTCACTGGCAGAGCTGACCACAGTCAGCAGTTGTCACGTCTCCGAGCTGGGCGCGAAATTTTTGAGGCACGATGATGACGCCTCGATTCCCGTGCATAGTGGACAGAGTGGCCGGTGTCGGTTAGTCTCTCCGCGTGACACGTGGATGGCTGGATGCCATTGATTGGGGCAGTTCTTTTTCGGACCGCTGGGATTGAAACTTGCCCGGCATAAGTACTGCGCCGCTGCCCGAGGGCATCGTCTTCTCCATTCGTCCGTGCCTCCTATTCTATTGCTTTCTGCCATTCTTTCTTCCACGAGAGCTTTCAGCTTTTAGTCCTCCCACCTCCTACGATCTGCTGCGACCATGGGCAAGCCGAAGACCGCTGCTGGCACCTCCGCCGCCGCCGCCGGATTGATGAAGAAGCCGGAGGGCGACTGGCAGAGGTCGACCGTGAAGAGGATGGATCTTGACGCGCTGCGCCTGTAGGGCCTCCTGCCTCCTTCTGACCAGGCTTAGGTACGCGCCCCTAGCAAGGAGACGTCCCCTACACCCCGCGAGGGGGAGCGCGTTTGTTTCGTCGAATTCCTTCCACGGGGCTTCGGGTTCCCTCTCCATGATTTTGTTCGTGGTCTCTTGTATGCCTATGGGGTGCAGATCCACGATCTGACCCCCAATGGCGTCTTGAGCATCGCGAGCTTCATCGTGCTTTGCGAGTGCTTCCTGGGGATCGCACCCCACTGGGCGCTATGGAAGTCGCTATTCCTGGTTTGCAAGAACGTCGGGAAGAGCGGGTTGACATACCCGGTGGGCGGCTTCGGCATCCAGGTGCGCGGTGACACCGCGTACTTTCAGATGAAGAAGTCGGACTCCGTCCAGGGGTGGCGGAGGAGATGGTTCTACATCCAGTGGAACCAGGAGGGTCTGCCACAGTTTGAGGGCGAGCGAGGGTTGCGGAAGACCCGCGCCTGGGCGCACCCGCTCGCCAAGGAGGAGAAGGAATCGACGAGGCCGCTGATGGGCCTGCTGCGCGACCTCATCAAGACCCTAGGGCGGGAGTCGGGTGGCGTCTTCCTGATGGCCACCTTCTTCCGTCTTCGTGTGCAACCACTGAGTGCTCGGCCCCACCCGATGTGGGCCGCTGAGGGCGTCAGCAATGAGCCACTCGATGACGAGGAGGTGGAGACCAAGGTTAGGGGCATCACCAACCTCCGAGCCGCGGACCTCTGCAACGTCAACTGTCCAATCGCTGCGTATGGAGCAGCGAACCCTGTCCCCGAGGTAAGTCCTTGACTTGTTCTCTCTGTTGCTTCGTTTCTTGATTTCTTGCTTCTTGATTCGACTTGCGTCTACTTGTTTCAGGGTCGGTCTCTGTTTGTCAGCCTTCCTCCTCTCCCTGAAGACGGACCCGCTGACGAGTCGCAGGTTGTGGAGGAGGAGGATGACGACGACGACCTTCCGTCTGCTACCTCGCCCAACGAAGAGGTGGAGGACGAAGATGACGAGGAGGAACCCGTATGGAAGAAGCTGAAGCGCCAGAGTGGAGGCGACTCTGCGACTGCCTCGTCGCCCGCGAGGGGTGCCGATGCTGATCTGGAGGAAGCCATCTCGACGTCCTCGGGTGCGCATTCTCCGGGTGGTTGGAGTGAGTCGTTGGTTGTTCCTCCGGTCGGCTCCGCGCCACCACGCGCGTTTGCGCGGCTGGCGTCTGTCTCCTTGGGGAGTGATGATGACTTTGATACACCAGGTGAGTATCTTGGTTCCTAGTTGGTTTCGAGTTGCACTTTGTAGTTCAAGTCTGAGTTGACCATTGTACTGTTTTTGCTCCAGCCGTCGTTCTCGCGATGTCAGCTCCCCTCACCGTGAAGTGGAGCACATGTCCGCCCCTTCGAAGGAGCTGGTGACTCGGGTGGCAGTCGAGGAGCACGCGCAGCCTGCTGGCATCGCGTCGTCAAGTCGCGCTCCTCCGTCGTCTTCCGAAGATGTCGACCTCCTGGACCACGTAAGTCCTTTATGCTTGAACTTGTAATACTGCAGTTTCATCGGGTGCGCGATCAGCGCTCCCGATGGGAGTAGCCCCCGAAGGTGTGGGTGACTAGTATAGTCGCCTGCAACTTTATTAATTTCTTGCTTGTGTTTCAGCCGTACTACCGCCAGCAGCTTGATGCAGCCGCGGCTTACGTTCGCCTGGAGAAGGAGAGGGACCAGCTGCGTGCTTCTCTGGACCAGGCTGATAGGCGGGTTGCTGAGCTGGAGTTGAAGCTTCAGGCTCAGACTGAGCTTGAGAAGGCTCTTCACGAGTCCCAGGAGTGGGAGCGGGTCGTCCAAGAGAAAACTCAAGTCGACCGCCTCCTCTCACTCGCCGGTGCTCTTGGAGGTAAGTTTCGGCTTGACGCCTACTGTTTCTTTTGCTTTGCCTTTGTCTGACATTAGATCTGCTGTTTAGATAACTGCGGTGGAGCTCCTCCGGAGGGCTCGTCGAGTGACACCGTTGACTTGGCGACTGCCGTCAGCTTCCTTGACCGCGTCTGCGCGTATGCGTCTGATGCGGTGAGGAAGTCGGCAGCTGCGCTGCAACAGTCGACTGGTGCGGTTACGACGGTGCACCGGAGCATCTTCCCAAGTGATGCGCCGCCGGCTGCCATTGACACTCTTGCCGCTTCGTTTAAGGACGACGCGACCACCCTCGCGGACTTCACTCGGGCGCAGACGGTACGCGGCTCCGAGCTCACCTTCCAGCTTCTTCTAGGCCACCAGATTCAGGGCGATTTCGTGAAGGTCGTCAGCGGCTTCCCTCGGAAGCCTGATGGCCGAACCGCGTCCCTGGGCGGAGTGAAGGCGCAGGCTAAACAGCTAGCTGTGAAGCTTGTGGCTACCTTTGAGAGGGCGCTCGCCAAGGCGACTGAGGCGGCTGCTTCCCGGAAGACCCGCTCCCGGTCGGAGTGTGCTGCCCCGGAGTAGTAGTGGTGTAGGGATTTGGCAATCGCCATGGCCTGTACTTATAACTTTTGCTTGTAATGACTGATATTTTGTTTGGTCTTCTGACCTTGAACAGTATTTTATGCTGAAATTGAGTATCTCTTCAACTATATTTGTTTGTGCTGAGCAGTTGCACATCTGTATTGACTCTGCGAACTCATGGCAGACTAACGTGCGCGGCGGCACTTCTTCTGCTTCTGCGGCTGGGCCGAGCGGCGAGGGATCTTCGTCGGGTGCTCGCCGCCGTCGAGCGACGCTAGCTCCTCCGCGAAGCGCGGACGACCAGCGGATCATCACGTACTTGAAGAATAAGGTGGCTGAGCTTGAGGCGAGCCTGAAGAATACCGAGCTGTTATTGCATCGGTCCCGGTCGCATCCTACCGCAGAATTCTCCCAGCGTGAGGATTTTTTGCTCGGGGAGATCGATCTGATCAGTCAACAGCTTCAAGATTAGTATCCTTTGCGGCTGGTTTCTTTGGTCACACTTGCTGGTTCTGACTTCTAGCTTTTGTATGCAGATGTGAACCCTGATTGGCAGGCTGAACAGGATCGTGTTAAGGAGCGAGTTACCCGGGAGGCAGCTGGCGACTCATACGAAGGCCGCCAATTCTGGGTGAACAAGTCGAGGGGGCGGGTCCTTGCACGCATGCTTGATTGGACTTGGCGTGCAGCCTTTCTTCTGGAAAATTGCCGGAAGACCCTCTGGCACATCCACCGCGTGTACTTCCGGCACAATGGGCAGCCGCACGGGTTGACCGCATTGTTGGAGAGGTTCCGCGAGGGTGATGCGCTGAAGGAGATCGTCCATGCCCTGCTCGTTGTCGGGGCGAACGCGATGCTGGCGTACGTCCGGCTGCATCGGCCGCACCTACCCCTGGATAGGTTGCTGGGTGGCCTGCCTGGTGATGACGACTACGCCGATACCTTGGCGGCTGCGCGCCAGATGATCGAGCAGGTGCAGAAGCTGAGTGAGCGCCTTGTAGTCCCACTCGACGCGTCGAAGGACGAACCTGCGGATTAGAGGTAGCTCTCGTCTGATGTACATGGTTAGCTATATGTGGCGAATATGCCATTATAAATGACAGTATATGAAGTTAAAAGAGTTCTCGAGTAATGAGTGAAATTATTTGCATTACTGTGCGAGTATTTGCTTCGGCTTTGACTTGTGTGGCGCAGCCCCCGAGTACCTTGGGTGACAACCTAAGTCTGCGTTGTGAACCTGTTTGGCGCAGCCCCCGAGTGAGTCGGGTGGCGTCCTAGGATTTTTCAAGTGAGACCTGTATAGCGCGACCTCCGATTGTATCGGGTGGCGATTTAGGGTTTAGGACTTGACCTGTATGGCGCAGCCCCCGAGCAGCTCGGGTGGCGGCCTAGGATTTTTTCAGTGAGGCCTGTATGGCGCAGCTCCCGAGTAGTTCGAGTGGCGGCCTAGGGATTTTCAAGTGTGACCTGTGAGGTGCAGCCCCCGAGTGCGTCGGGTGGGGGCCTAGGATTTTTGACTTGACCTGTGCGGCGCAACTCCCGAGTAGGTCAGGTAGAGGCCTAGGATTTTTTGAGTTGTCCCTGTGCGGCGCAGCCCCCGAGTGGTTCGAGTGGCGGCCTAGGCTTTTTCAAGTGTGACCTGTGAGGTGCAGCCCCCGAGTGCGCCGGGTGGCGACCTAGGATTTCTTACTTGACCTGTGCGGCGCAACTCCCGAGTAGATCAAGTAGAGGCCTAGGATTTTGCGAGTTGTGCCTGTATGGCGCAGCCCCCGAGTGGTTCGAGTAGCGGCCTAGGCTTTTCTTTCAACCTGTGTGGCGCAGCCCCCGAGTGATTCGAGTGACGGCCTAGGATTTTTGTTTGCCTTGACTGAGAAGGTAGAGTGGACAACATTTTCTTCAAATCACTTTATTGATTGTTGCGAACAGGCCGCTCATTAAAACCCTTCCAGTCGCGTTAGGTACCCTGGTAAGGGAAAGAGTGCGTCTAAAACCTGTTGCGTTGACATGCTATCCTTGTTACAATGGCTGAGTCGACTAAGCATAAAACCGCCAGAGTTGTGCGACGTTCCACGGGTTGCTGCAGGCTGCTCCTGTCTTCGAGTCCTTTAGGCGATATGCTCCGTTGCCAATTGCCTCTGTCACAATGTATGGACCCTCCCATGGGGAGGCGAGCTTGTGCACTTTCTTCTGTTTGAGGCGGAGGACCAGGTCACCTGCGACGAAAGCTCTTGGTCGCTATCTCCGTCCGTGATAGTTGCGCAGGTCTTGCTGGTATACGGTTGATCGCGCCAGGGCGATGTCGCGTGCTTCGTCCAATATGTCCATGTTGTCTTCCAGTGCCTCTTCTGCGTCTGACTCGTCGTAGGCGACCACCCGTGGTGCGTCAAACTTGATGTCGCAGGGTAGGACTGCTTCTGCACCGTACACCATAAAGAATGGAGTGTACTGGGTGGATCTGTTAGGCGTGGTCCGCAGAATCCAGAGGACTGACGGCAGTTATTCGACCCATGCGCCCGCTGCGCGTCTGAGTGGCACACGCAGTCGTTTCTTGATGCCGCTGCAGACGAGACCGTTGGCCTTCTCCACCTGTCCATTGGATTGCGGGTGCGAGACAGACGCATAGTTGAGCTTGATACCTTGATCTGAGCAGAAGTCTTTGAACTCTTCGGCTGTGAAGTTCGAGCCGTTGTCTGTGATGATCCCGTTCGGAACTCCAAATCTGAAGATGATGGACCTGATGAAGTTGACCGCTGATGATGTAGTCGAACTTGTGATGGGTGCGGCCTCAATCCACTTGGTGAACTTAACAACTGCAACCAGGAGGTGAGTGTGGCCTCCGGGTGAGGATTTCTTCAGCGGGCCTACCATGTCCAGTCCCCATTGGGCAAAGGGCCAGGCTATCGGTATTGTCTTCAACTCGGACGCCGGCACGTGTGGCTTGTTGGCGAACTCCTGGCACCCAGTACATTTCTTTACTAGATCTTCTGTGTCTTGCATAGCTGTTAGACAGTAGAACCCGACTCGTAATGCTTTGGCCACCAGTGCTCGACTGCTGGCGTGATGCCCCCAGATGCCCGAGTGGATGTCGAGTAGGATGGATTGGCCGTCGACTGGATCTATGCACCTTTGCAGGATCCCTGAGATGCTTCTCTTGTAGAGTTCTCCGTTGATGACGGTAAAACTTTTGGAGCGCCTGATGATGCGCTTTGCTTCGACTGGGTCTTCTGGCAGCCTCTGGTGCAGTATGTATGTCAGGTACGGCCCTGTCCAGGTAGCTTCGACTAGCATGACTTCCATGGGTTCCTTTTCTTGGCTTGACGGGTTCGCGGTGCTTGTTGCCGGTGTGGAAGGTTTTGCTGCAGGTCGAGTCTTGATGGACCTTTGCGTGATGCGCTCGAGAAAAACGCCTGGTGGTACCGGTACCCTATATGATCCCATGTTGGTGAGGATGTCGGTTTCCTCGTTGCTGTCACGGCCGATGTGTCGTAGCTCACAGCCGTCGAAGGCGCCCTCTAGCTGGTTGTACAGGTCTCTATGGCGATCATGTTGTCGGCGATGGCGTCGCAGGACTTCATGGTTTGCTGCACAACCAGGTAGGAGTCGCCGTAGATCATAAGGTGGGTGGCGCCGCAGTTCTTGGCCATCCGCATGCCGTGGATCAGGGCTTCGTTGTTGGAGGGTGTTGGGAAGTCCATCTGCAGGACATACTTCAACTTGTCACCTTTGGGGGAGATGAGCACAACTCCTGCCCCAGCCGCCATGAATTTCTTGGAGCCGTCGAAGTACATGGTCCATGCATTGTGTAAGTCGGGGATGTTTGGTAGCTGGGCCTCTATCCACTCGGTAGTGAATTCCGGAAGGACTTGTGCCTTGATAGACTTCGGGTGAGCATATTTCAGCCCCCAGGGTCCTAGCTCGACAACCCACTTGGCGACTCGTCCTGTCGCGCACTGATTGGTGAGGATGTCTGCTAGGCCGGAGGAGCTTACCACCGTGATCGGGTTCTCGGAGATGTAATGGACAACTTTCCGTGAAGTCATGAAGACCCCGTACGCCAGCTTCTGGTAGTGCGGGTAGTTTTGCTTGGACAGTGTTAAAACATCGTTGAGGTAATAAACTGGCCTCTGGACAGGATGAGTATGCCCTTTTTCTTCTCGCTCAACCACGAGTACCGTGCTCACCACCCTGTTTGTCGCTGAGACGTATAGGTATAGCGGCTCGTTCTCCAGTGGTGCCAATAGGACTGGGGAAGTCGTCAGGGTCTTTTTGAGATGGTCGAACGCCTCTTGCGCCTCCTGTGTCCACTCGAATTTGTCCGTCTTCTTCATAAGTTGGTAGAAGGTTAAGGCCTTTTCGCCCAACTTACTTATGAACCGGCTGAGAGCTGCGACTCGGCCGGCTAATCGTTGCACTTCCCTGAGTTTGGTGGGTGCTGGCATCGTGAGTATGTTCTGCACCTTCTCGGGATTTGCTTCGATTCCTCTTGCGGAGACAAGGTATCCCAGCAATTCTCCGGCTGGCACGCCGAATACGCACTTCTCTGGGTTGAGCTTGATCTGATATGCGTCGAGTGCTGTGAAGACCTTGCGAAGGTCGTCGACTAGGGTGTCCTCTTTCCGTGTCGTGACAACGATGTCATCGACGTAGACTTGGACAATTTGCCCGATAAGCCCTTTAAGGCATGCCTGCATGGTGCGCTGATATGTGGCGCCAGCGTTCTTCAACCCGAAGGGCATCGTCTGGTAGCAAAAAACGCCGTCGGGTGTGATGAATGTTGTTTTCTCTTCATCTTCGACTTTCAGCCTGATATGCTGGTAGCCTGAGTAGGCGTCCAGGAAAGATATGCGCTCGCAGCCTGCTGTCGAGTCGACGATCTGATCTATCCGCGGGAGCGGGAAGTGATCCTTTGGACAACATTTGTTGACTGCGGTAAAGTCTACACACATCCGTAGTTTCTTCGTCTTCCTCTTTTCCACCAGGACAGGGTTGGCGACCCAGTCCGAGTCCTTGATTTCTCGGATGAACTTGGCGTGCAGTAGCCGGTCGATTTCTGCGGTGATCGCGTCCTGTTTGGGACCTGAAAAGCGTCGCATGGCTTGTTTGACTGGTCTTGCTTCCTTGTGGACCTTTAGAGAGTGCTTGGCGAGTTCCCTGGGTATTCCTGGCATGCCAGAAGGTTGCCATGCAAAGATCTTCCAGCTCTCACGTAGGAACTCGACGAGCGCGCTTTCCTATGCAGGAGTCAAGCTTGACGATACTTTGACCGTCTTGCTGCTGTCAGTCGGATGGACTTGGTGGGTGACGGTGTCGTCGTTTGTGTTGAAAGCGGCGTCCTTGGATGGCTTCTTACGAGGTGGAAAGATGGTCTTGTCGTTGTCGGCTGATATGGCCTTGAAGTGCTCTTCGACCCCGAAGAACTCAGATATCCTGCTGAACTCTCGGTCGCAACTGTTGGAGCGGTCAAAGTCGCCGCGCACTTTGATTACTCCTTTGTGTCCGGGCAACTTGATCATCAGGTAGGCGTAATGAGGTATTGCCATGAACCTGGCAAAAGTTGGGCGCCCAAGTATGGCGTGGTACTGTGATTTCCAGTCGACAACTTCAAAGTCGATCGACTCTTTCCTGAAGTGCTCGGGTGTACCGAGGATGACGTCGAGTGTGATTGTTCCCATGGGCGTGATTGCTTGCCCTGGTACCTGTTCATTCTTCTCAGGGTGTCGGCGAATATGATGTTGATGCCGCTGCCTCCGTCTATGAATACTTTCTTCAGGCTGTAGTCGCCGATTAGGGATTCGATAACCAGAGCGGCGTGACCGGGTCGTGGCACATCCGACGGGTGGTCTGCCCTGGAGAATGTGATTGGCGTCTCTGACCCTCTCAGGTAGTCTGGTACTGCGCGCAGGTTGGTGGTAGCCTGGAGTACTTGGCGGGTGATGAGCTTCTGGGCCCTGTTCGAAGGGTGTCCTTTTTGTATCATGTTGATATGTCCTCGCGCAGTCGGGTATGCTTCGTGCGTCGCCATCTGGGTGTCATGCTGCGGCTGTTGCTGAGGGAAAGTTCTAGCCGCTTGTGTTGTGTTGTTGCTTGCGGGTGCTGCCTGAATAGCGAGCTGCGGAGTCGTCGTCAATGCCTGCACGGGAGTGATGATCTGCTGCATAGGCTGGTAAATCTTTCGCTCCTTGCGACAGTCCTTCAACAGGTGGTTGGCGCCCCACTTGGCTATCTCCGGGTTGCGGAACGAGTGATGCTTGCAAGGTTGCATCAATTCTTCGGCTGCGGTGAGCGGACGCTTCCACTCGCGTTTCTGGCTTCCGTCATTGTGGCTAACGCTGCCGCTGCTGCGATTATACTGCCCCGAGCTGGACTGCCGACTCTGATCATATTGTCGACTGGTATCTCGTATGTCATCACGGGGGGTTTGATATCCCGCTGCTACTAGCTCGATGGTGTCTGAGTTGGTGAAACGTTGCTTCTTCTTCTGGCGTCCGTCTCGTCAGTTGCTTGTTTCGGCTTCCTTCTTTGGGGAGGTGTCGCGGACGTAGTCCTCTCCTTCGGCCCACTGGTTGGCTACTGTCATGAGCTCGATCGTAGTCTTCGGCTGGAGCCTACCAAATTCCTCGCGGAGGTCGCGGCGAACGACGCCGTGCATGAAGGCATCCATCACCCTGTCTTCTGAGACGGGTTCCATAGTATTCCGTAGGAGTGTCCATCGCTGGATGTACGCGCGGCGCGACTCGTCCTTTCCTTGTTTGCAGGCTTGCAACACGATGTAGGTAGTCGGCCTTGCGAATGTTCCAGAGAAACTTTTTATGAAAGTATCTTGGAATTCTTCCCAGGTTTTGAAGGAGTCCTTGGGTTGGCTGGTGAGCCACCCGCAGGCTGAGTCCGTGAGCATGAGCTGGATGTATTGCATTGCCGTAGTCGACGTCCCGCCTTGACAGGTGCAGGCGATGAGGTAATCTTCAAGCCACAGGCGCGGATCTTGATTTCCGTCATACTTGGGGGTTCCTGATGTCAGCTTGAAACTCTTAGGCATGCGGGTGTCGCAGATGTTGAAGCTGAAGCATGCAGCGCCGCACGGCTCGAGGTTGCGGTCGGCCGGATCATCCAGGTTCATCGCGTCCGCCGAGCGCTGGCTGCGATTGCGGTCCACTGTCCTTTGTGTGATGACGTTGCGGAGATCTTTGCCTGGTTGGGCTTGTCTCAGCGGCTGCACTACCGGGGTCCCAGATGTTGCTGGCTCACGGGTTTGGCGCTCCCGTTCTTCACGTGACCGGTTGTTTGGTGCTCCAGTTGCCAAAGCTTCCTCGATTGCTTTCATGGACATGATCTGCTGTTTGTGGAGAAGGGCGCGTGGATCTCCCTCCGGCGGTTGCGTGAGCCGGAGATACGTCTCGACTGACATGATGGCGGCGTTCGCTGTCTTGGGGACAGGTATCCCGTTCTCGTCCTCGGTGATGAAGGATGAGTCGAGGTTGCGGGTGACCCTTGCTCGGTCCGCGTCTGTCATGTTGGGAACGCGAGCTCTGTGTCGCCGTCCTCCTTGGTTAACTTGTGTGGAGGAAGTGAACGAGATCGCGGCCCGTCTAGCACTCGATGCATCTGCGTCCCTCTTGCGCCTGGGCAGTTCGGACTTTTTGGCGCGAAGTCGCTCGCCTTCCTTGCGTAGCAATTACTGGACCGCCAGGTGGTCTTCTCTAGGCGCGTCGGGTGCAGGGAAAGTGCCATCATCGATATGCTTCAGGGCCCTGATTCCCATGTCTCGCGTGATGGTGAGTCGTGTCTGGTCCGGCATGACCACCTCTAGTGGATATGCGGGTTCCTCGTTGCCTTCTGGGGGCTCGGTGTTGGCCATGAAGACTTGCTGGGGGTAAACCTCGGTAGGAGTGTTTACGCTGCCGCTGCTACTTCCTTGATCTGAATCTTGCTCGGGGTCGAAAATTGCTGCCACGTGGTGGGCAACACAGTCGCCGTTGCGTCTTCGCAGGATGGTCACCGTGGTCGTGGACGGAGATCTTGTAGTCGCTGGGGCGAGTGCGATTGGCTTGGGGTAGACTTGATGGTCCCACGCGGCAGTCGACGGCACGCCCTTGGTCGCACGCACCGGTACAGACGTAGTTGAGGTAGATCTTGACCTTGTCGACCGTGCGATCGAGATGGTTGGAGTGGACTCGATCTGCGCGGCCGTTGCCGAGGTTGACGATGTAGTCGATGCAGGTACGATCTTCGTAGGTGTGGCAGATGTGGCTCCCGCGGCGGATGACGTCGACGGTGGCACGCGGGTGATGGATGCGGGTGGCATGGCCACACGTGGCGCGGTTGTCGCACACCTGAACATGCCACGACTGTCGACGAAACAGTATATGGAGCCGAATGTGATATGTATACCTTTGCGCAGGTTGGCGTACACCGAGCGATGGGCCGGCGGGTGGAGTGCATACTCGAAGGAGCCGAAGCGGATGGGCCCCCGGGTGATGTCGATCTCGATCTTCATTGCGGATGGAGCCGGTGCGACCATGATTCCAACGCTTGATATCTTTCCCACAGATGGCGCCAATTGACGAGGGTGTAACTCGACAAATCCCAGGGTTGTGCACCCCGGGTTGATTGAGGGGGAGAGAGAAGAGCGTTGGTGATCACGACGGCTGATAAGCAAGGTTTTACCCAGATTCAGTCTCCCGGAGGATAAAATCCTACTCCTGCTTGTCTGTTATTGATGGTGAGCTGCGATTACAATGACGGCAAGATTGCGATCTCGCTAGGGTTTGTGGCGGTGGCTGTTGGCGTGTCCTCTAGGACGAGCAACCCTCCTGGCTTTATAGGTAGCCAGGTCTCGGGTGGTCGGTATCGATGGTGATTACAGATATGGCAGGTTATGAGACCTAACCGAGTTGGACTAGGTTACACGGTACCCCGAGTGGGCCTTCTGTGGGCCTCCCCGTGCTTGGCGCGGCCAAGGTAGCCTCATCGTGGGATAGTCAAAAGATAGCCCCACGTCAATGCCGCACATGTAAGTATGGTGACACGTAGGAGAGATATAGGGACATGGTCGGACACGTAGGTGATAGATAGTGACACGTAGGCGAGTTGTCTTAGGTGTCAGCTAACTCGCACAAATATATTAGTGCTGTTAGAATTTATGACCAATTGGTGTCTGGGTGTTATGACCTTTCTAAAACAGAAGGTCATAATTTTATCCCTCTCAGTTGGGTTATGACCAACGAGTTTAAAATGGTCATAAATTTATGACAAAAAAAACTTGGTCGTTAAGATAAGGTCACCAGTTGATATATTTCTTGTAGTGTTAATGATATCGTTGCTAGGATTTTTTTTTCCTGCATACGATCCCCTTCAGTGGTATAAGAGCCAGGTTTATCGTAGATATAGCTGTATGCTGTTAGAACCCGTGTTCTGCACGGGGGCACCGTTCCTGTTATTTGCTACCCTCTAGCGTGCACTTGTGATTCAAGCGGCATCGAGTTGATGAAGTGGCCCGGACCGACTTTACGTGTACGCTTACGCGAGACTGGTTCCACTACTGACATACGGCTAGTATTGCATCTGTGGCTGGCGGGTGTCAGTTTCTCTCTCTTTAGTTTGCTTTGCATTTTCAATGGAGGGCCCAAAAGGGATGCTTAAACATGCAATTACTGGATCGTTGTTGTGGTCATAAGTTCGTAGATAAGAAGCGGTTCTTCTTACGAAAGCCCCAGCCACGTAAAATATGCAAAAGATAAAGTAGAAAGCTTCTAACTTTATTTTGCAGGGGCAATGTGATATGGTCAAGATAGGTTTTATAAATTGTTAATGAACTGCGGGCGCCAAGAAGACCATGGCGAAATGGACTATATCACATCGCATTACATTTGATGTTTGGAGTGCATCTTATATTGTGTGATTATATATTAGAAATATTAGTTACACGACGGTAGAAATATAAGATGATCCCGTCAAAATACCACTAGTGTTCTTCCTTCGACGTGCACCACCAAGAAAGTTCTACGTTATGAGGCAGGCCGTGACGATCGGGTGTCATACATATCACCGTTCGCATACAGTGGGTGTAAGCCATGTTGCACGCGTGTTCGTTGAAGGTTATTGTGGCGAGCCTAGCATATGCAGATATGGCCTCGGAACACGGAGGCCGAAAGGACGAGCATGAGTCACAGAGTTGTTGTGATCGACAATTCATTGTGCACCCTTTAAGTTGTGTTGCCGGCTCTGACAATGAGGGGTTGTGCAATGGATGGGGGTCGTGAAATCGCTGAAACGACCAAGAGGGATGTTCGTTTGAGTGGGAGTTCTGATAGTTATTTTCTAAAATACTATAACTCAAATTATTATGAATAACGTCTTATGTTGTTGCAAATTTCAATGTAGATGTCTCGCCCCCCGTTTAACCTAGGTCTGTTCCTTTAGAAAGAAAAGCTTAATACCAATGTGTCGTGGTGGTGTCACGGCAGATGCCATAGGATGGCTAATGTGTGGGGCCGATGGACGTTGGTGGATCCGGGGAGGGATAGCGAGCTGAAGAGCACACACGAGGAGGATCCCGGTGTAACCGATATCTCCCAAGAACGAGAAACAAGATCAAAGCGCGAGGGGGAAGATCTAACAAACAAGAACAAAATGCACGAAGGCACACAACACACACACGGTATAACCAGGTTCAGGATCCTCGTGAGGAGGTAACACCCCTACTCCTGCATTTCCTCTCTATATAAGTGTGGTACAAGGACTACAACTCGCTCTTAGATCTCTTGAACTGAAGAACATAAGGAACTAGATGAACTCAAGGTAAGAAGAAGTAAATTCTCTAGTAGTAAATGGGACTATAACTTTGGCTCCCAAGTTGGTCTCTCCTCCACAGAAGCTGTTATGGCGCCTTTTATAGAGTTCCAGCCAGGAGGGCCGGAAACCCTAAACCGGCTTGGCCCCACCGGACAGGCCTAACTGGTATGTCGTCACCGGCTAGTGCGACCTACTCGCCGCGCTATCCGGCGTAGCCCCTTCGTCATCATCTCGGCAAGGACATCAGGCGCCGTCCTGGAACTTCATTGTCCCCCTATCAGAGACAAGACATGTCTTTGCCCATCCCGGATAGCCTTTTCCGAATTGCCGGGCTAGGCACGTCGTGTCTTGTCATACCGCCTGACGCGCTCCCGTGTCAGGCGGGAGGTGACCATGCTTCCGTGTCAGGCGGGAGGTGACCATGCTTCCGTGTCAGACGGAACGGTACTTTCCCCCGCATCAGGCGGGAAAGCCTGCTATAGACCGTTGACAGCCTACCGGGATCCCTCATGACGGTTATCTTCTTGCTCGACCTCGCGAGTCCTTCCTGCACAAGTCCAGGACAGAGATAAGTGTTCCGGTTAGCACTTACCCGGATTGCCTATCCGGTAAGACCGAGTACTTCTCCTTCTGGGAGTCTCCTCGGAGCCCAAGATCCGAGATCCTTTCCGGATACACCCGAGTTCGTCTCAGGATGAGTATCTCTAGGCCTAGGCTCCCGAAGATGTCTTAGCCTACCAGCAAAGACATCTTCGAGAAGCTAGTTCTTAGAGGAACCACCCGCTGATGCTTGTGCTGCTATTGTGAGGGCTCGGGGTGTCTATTTATAGCCGCCAGAGCTGACCTTTGCGCCTGCCAGGAGGCACCTTGCACTCTACCAGCACTCAAGGGTCAAGTTGCCCCTTCAGCACACTAGGGGGTGGCCCTTGCTCTCGCCAAAGGTCAAGCACTGTTGGCACACTGCTGAACTACTCCGGGATCTGCCCTACCCGGGGGGCAGCCCCCCGACACTAGTCCCCGAAGCTGGTGCTGCGCAGCGATCCCGGATGATGTGCGGGATTAGCTTTAACAATAACTATCTTCCCAGAAACTATGAGACTATCCTTCGACTATACGGCGAGACTAGTTTTTGCCGAGATCCTCATACCGAGATCGTTTCGACCGGAAGGCGATGCTCGTAACCGGATAGTGCCATCTGAGTGAATCTTGACCGTTGGCTCTGCATTGAATTCCAGATCGTGAGCTGGGTCCCACCCGAGGTCCTGTCTAATAAGAAGTGCACTCGAGTGCCTCTGACCGAGCACGCCGCCGCTCAGGTTCGCGCGCTGGGAGCCGCAGCCGATCCGAAGTCCAACCGTTGGGGCTGTGTGGCCCCCAGTGTGGTCGGATCGGGCGCTCCGGTAGACGCCACGTGCCGCGCTGCACAAAATGGATCCCACCCACGATCGGAGAGATCGTGGGCGGGAAATTCGGAAACCGCTCCGGAATCCCCCCCATAAATAGGGGACCGGAACGGTCATCTCTTCTTCTTCCTCAACTTCACACTTCCGCCACCGTCGTCTCGAGCACGCCGCCGTAGCCGTGCCCGGAGCTCGAACGCCGCCGCTCTCGTTGGTCGCCGGAGCCCTTCGCTTCCACCATCGGTTCGCGCCCTTCTTGCCCGTCACCGGCCTCGCTTTCTCCGGTGAGTTCTTCTCTTCGGCCCGATGAACTTCTCTTTTACAGGAACGATACCTCGCGCTCGGTCGTGCCCTAACGCACGCGCGGCTGTGCCGCCGCCGGCGAGCACGATTCACGCGGCGCGCATGGGGCGCGTGGCGGGGATGAAGACGCGCCATAGATCTTAGCCTCTTGCCCGCACTAGGCCATGTTTGTGTTTAGCCCGAGCGTATTTCCATCGATTAAGTTTCGATTTTCTAGCACGCGGCAGATCTTACTTGCCAGGAACCCGGTTATCTTTAGGAGTTTGTGATCCGGTATCTTAGCTCCCGGTAGACTAATTACGACTAACTGCCGCTGCGCCTGCAGAGTAGCCCGGATACATCTGCGGATTTCCCCGACATGGCTGAAGAAAGTGTTCGGGGGTGCTGGGATGGGTCCGAGACCATACAGGAGGACCTCGACTGGCTGTACCGGACTCACCGGATTCCGCCAGAAGTTGAGAGTCGTGTCCCGGAGGGCGAGGTTCAACCGGAACCCCAACCCGAGGAATACGTTGTATTCCTCACGCATTTCGACGTGGGTTTGGGCTTCCGGCTAGCCCCTTCTTTCGCAACTTCCTCGACACCTACAGTCTGCAACCCCATCATCTCCCAGCTAACGCATCATGATGCTTTCGGTCTTCACCACCTACTCGGAAGCATACCTCGGCGTGTGGCCATTTTTGGACCTATGGGCCAAGTATTTCATCCTCCGCCACCAAGTCATCCCCAATCCAGATCAGAAAGTAAAAGACTTGGTCGACTGCGGAGCGGCCACCATCATTCCCGTGCTGACTCCGGATTTCCTATAGTCAAGGGACTAGAATCCTGCCGGAAGTGGCAGCGCAGTTTCTTCTATGTGAAGAATCGGGAGACTTCGGGAGATGGTCCGGGATCCTCGAACCCGGATTTTTTAAATTTACCGGAGTTCGCCATTGGACCTCCCCGCAAATTCAACCTCTGGAAGCGGCTTCCAGATACCAAGGAGGTCAGATGTATGCACGACGTCCTCGGCGTGTTGACTGACAAGATGACTGGCGACGATCTCTTGCGCTGCTTCATTATTCGCCGCGTCTGCCCCCTACAAACCCGAGTGCACAAGATGTGCCATATGGATGGGAACTTTGATCCCACCAGGACCAGCATTTTCGGGTGTTCCCGTCCCGCGGTCGTCCGGCGCGTTCGAGCTATTGCTCGGACGAAGATGCCGGATGACTATGTTTGGGGTGTCATCGGGGGATCCCGGAAAAAACCACTGAAACAGGTGCTCCTGTCTGTCTTTCGCAAACTTGCATTTGCACCCGGGTTCTGCTGGAAACCGACATGGTTGTCATGCAATGATTTATTCGTGCAGTTATTCGAGCGGCAAACCGAGGAGGACGCGATCCACGCCAACGGGAATTTCGCGCCGAACATGCCGGCCCCGACTAAGATGCCGAGAGAGGATCCCGACGGCGAGGACCATCTTGCCATTCCTCTAGTCAAAGCTGCCGCCCCGGGTAACCTTTCAACCTCAGAGGCTATTTCCGTTTCTTCAGATGACGAGGATGAGATTGACTGTCAAATACTCGATGTGATTGACGCTCTTCCCCTCAACTGGGCTTCAGCAGTGGTTCCGAAACCCACGACCGTGATAAAACGCGCCGAGACCCGGAAGCGTGCGGCTCCCGATACCAACACTGCCGATGCTTCCGGCAACCCCCCCAAGAAGAGCAAGCCGAACAAACAAACGACCGAGAAGCCTCCACGCCGCAGGAGGGTTCCTCCCACCGTTGATTCCGGGTAAATTTTCTTTGCCTCATGTTACATGATCTTGTCTTCTCCTGAAGTCTTTACGGATATATTTCTTTCAGCGATGCACTCGACCTCCCGGCATCGTTTGCCTCCCGACCTCCTGGATCCCGGACTCCCAGTCTGCCTCGGGCTGCTTCTTCTCCACCTCGTACTTCCGCCCGAGGAAGCGAGCCTCCTGCTTCTGGTTCTGCACTGACTGCCGCTGTGACTCCGGATACTCGTCTCGTGGTCGACGAGATTCTAGTCCAGGCCACGACCATATCGGAAGACATCCTTCTTCCGGAGAGCCCGCGCAGGGTGCCTGGGCTTGAGGCGGAGATCATAAGTCCTCTTCGGCAGGTCGTGCCAAGTGGCCCCTCCCGGCAAGCCGCGAGCAAGACAGCCCCAGTAAAACAGCCCGCGTTCTCTTCCCGGCAACCTGATCACCCTGCCGGGAAAGCGCGCACGAAGTTCGCCGGGCAGAAAACAACCTCTGCCAAACCTACTGCTGCCCCGACATCCTCGGCCCAAGACTTGGCCCTAAGCACGGGTAAGTTTTCACCGTTACCGCCACCTCCTGCCGAGATCCCCACTGCTGCCCTGCGGACGCTGCGAGCAACCGTAAGCTTCTTTATGCCTTCAGGATCCCGGGAAGCTGTTGCTGCTCGCGCGCCTGGCGGCTCCGGCATACACGTTGTTGAAGAATACAACCAAGCCTGGATTGCCGCTGATGCCTCCGAGATCGTGGAGGACTTGCACGCTGCCGGCCCTAGCCGAGCGCCCAAGCTCTGCACGCTCTCCAGGTGGCCGTGCTGGACGTTACTCGGGTGACCGAGGTAAGTTTGTTCCCTTTACCTTCTCCAATAAATACTTGTTCCTTCCCCACTAGTCCCCGAGATTGGTGCTTAGTGCTCTAGATTCCACCGAATAGCAGACTACTAGGCTCCAATCTTAGAGAAAATCTCAGGACTCGGAAGCCGAGTCCCCGAGTTCCTTTCCACCGAGTAACTTTTTTCAAAAATGCGTCCATCTCCACTAGTCCCCGAGATTGGTGCTTAGTGTTCTAGATTCCACCGAATAGCAGACCACTAGGCTCCAATCTTAGAGAAAATGTTAGGACTCGGAAGCCGAGTCCCCGAGTTCCTTTCCACCGAGTAACTTTTTTAAAAAAATTGTCCATCTCCACTAGTCCGCGAGATTGGTGCTTAGTGTACTAGATTCCACCGAATAGCAGACCACTAGGCTCCAATCTTTGAGAAAATCTTAGGACTCGTAAGCCGAGTCCCCGAGTTCCTTTCCACCGAGTAACTTTTTTTTCAAAAATTTGTCCATCTCCACTAGTCCCCGATATTGGTGCTTAGTGCTCTAGATTCCACCGAATAGCAGACCACTGGGCTCCAATCTTAGAGAAAATTTCAGGACTCGGAAGCCGAGTCCCCAAGTTCCTTTCCACCGAGAAACTTCTAATTGTTATTGATCTCGGAACTTCCCGAGTCCCCGGGATCTTTCCCTAGATTGACCTATGTTTCTTTGTCTTGAATTCAGGAGTGCGGCAAGAAACGTGGCAGCATCTTCAACCGGGTTCTTGCTGATCTCGGTCAGTCCAAGAAGTGTGAGGGGCGCCTCCGGGAGGAGCGGGATGCTGCGCGCAAGATCTCGGTGGAGCAGAAGGCTGCACCTGCTACCACGCAGGTCGATATCGCGCGGCTAAGTGCGGAGCTTGAAAAGGCAAAATCTTCCGCGACCGACATGAAGACGCGCTTCGTGGAGGCGACGAAGAAGCAGAGGGAGACCTTGGACCAATCCGAGGCGCGCGCGCATCTCGCCGACACCGGGCTGGCGCTTCTTCGGTCACAGGCCGATACTTGGCTCTCTGAGCTAACCGTATTGAACCGGGATCTTAACAGTAAGTTGACCGACATCCACCTTTTTTCCTTGCTCTCTTTCTTTGTTGTTACCCTCCTTATGACCTAGCCGCTTGACATCTCTTCTTTTTAAAGGGGAATTCGAGCACTCCCGCGACGCTGCCGCTCTTGCGGTTGCTTCCGCCCAGGAGAAGCGCGCCGGGAAGGGCCCTGTCACGGACACTTGGGACATTGATGATCACCTCACTGCCCTGAAGGCCCGGATAGTGCCTCTCCGGTCGATCGGGGCGGAGTTGCTCAGCGCCGCGATTCACGTTCACGGTGCGCTATGGCCGGGCGTCAGCGCGACGCTCTCGGTTGGCGAACTGGCGAGTGCACTCCGAGGTGCTGGGAGGCGTGTCCACGCTTGGAAGCGCTCCGGTGCGCGGGCCGGTGCCGATCAGGTCTTGAGCCACGTACTGAGTTGGTACGAGGGTCTCGACCTTGACGTGATCCAGCGCCTGCGCACCATCTCGCCGTGGTGCAGCGATCCGGCTAAGGTCCAGCGGCGACAAGAGGTGGCGCATCGTATCGCCTCCTGGTCCAACATTCGCGTCTTCACCGCCAGCCTCATCGCTTCTGACTCCGAGTCAGATTAGGAGGATGACGACGAAACCGGTGCAACCGATGACGTGGACGCTGAGATCCCAGAGGAGGACGACGCTGCTTCTGGTGCCGCCACCGAGACCGTGGTTTCCCGGGATGCTTCAACTCCTCCGCCACTCGAGGCCCCTCAGGCCGAGGCGCGCCCAGATGCCCCGAGTACCACTGCCGGTGCTGAGGATACTGTCACCGCCGCTCCCGCTGCTGCCACCGCCGAGAAGCCGGCTTCCCCTACTACTTAGAAATACTTAAGAGTAGAACTGTTAAATCCCCGGGATGCCGGGTGCAAGATGTAATATATACTTTCAAGATTTATGTTTCGTACCAAGTTATCTATCAGAACAAGCTATGTCGGTTTACTCTGTCACAAGTCCCTGAGTTCCTTTTTATGTTTACCGTACTTAGGCAATTTATGCTCTTGTCTACCATTTCGGCGTTCGACAGTCGAGTCACAAAACTCCATACACAACATACATTACTTAAGAATATTCGAGTTCTAGTTAACCGAATTCCTGACATAAAAAATAAATGGGTTAGTAAAAACAGGTATGCCGGATAAGTTCCTGCTCCGAGTCCCCGAAACCATTTTCGTGTTCCCCGTATTTGATTCTCTTTGCTCTTGACTACCATTTCCGCGTTCGTCAGTCGAGTCACAAGATGATTTCACATGACATACATTACTCTGACTTTGAGAATCGAATTTGGAACTTTCCCGGCATACAGATAACATAAAAAATAGGTACTAGGCAGTCCCCGGGTTCCTTTCCCGGATGGCGGTATGAAATAACAAACAAATTGGACAAAGTAAATGGGCACACAACGAGGCAGTCCCCGGGTTCCTCCCGGGGTGCCTTACTTTCATTAATACATAAAAACTGAAATACATCATACACTGAGCCCTTTACGTGAAAAAGGGTCGAAGCAAGGCTATATTCCATGGACGCTTGGTTTCCTCTCCGGATTTGTCCATTACACCTTTCCTAGCCTCCTGTGCATGTACAAGGTAATAAGAATCATTGTGCAATGCCCTGCTTATCACAAAAGGTCCCTCCCATGGAGGTGACAGTTTATGCATTCCGGCCGTGCGTTGGATGAGCCTAAGCACAAGATCTCCTTCTCGGAACACTCTCGGGTGCACCTTCCGGCTATGATAGCGACGGAGGTTTTGCTGGTAAATTGCAGACCGAGACAATGCCAATTCTCTTGCCTCTTCAAGTAAATCAACATCATTTTCTAAATACTATTCGGTGTAGACCGGAGACCCCATAATACTGCCGGTAACTCCTCTATCCAGCATCCTGGAGTTCTCAACAGTGGTTCGATCAAGCGAGCTTTGATGTCGGCCAAGACCAAAGCATTTGCTCTTTCAACTTGTCCGTTTGCTTCCGGGTGTGCAACTGATGCTACATCCAACCGGATTCCCTTCTCAGCACAAAATCGAGCGAATTCCCCCACAACAAAATTGGTGCCATTATCCGTGATGATGCTGTGCGGGTACCCGTATCTCAAGATGATGTCTTTCAGGAATTGCACTGCGGTGTGTCCGTCACACTTCCGGATTGGCTTGACCTCTATCCACTTGGTGAATTTATCTATCATGACCAGTATATGTGTCATATTGCCCCGTGCCGGTTTGAACTGCCCGACCATGTCCAAACACCATACCGCGAATGGCCAAGTGATAGGGATTGTCTTTAGTGCTGATGCCGGCATATGTATTCGGTGAGCAAACCTCTGGCATCCTCCACATTTCCGGACAATGTCTTCTGCTTGCTGTAACGCAGTGGGCCAGTAGAACCCATGCCGGAACACTTTCGCCACCAGGGCCCGAGATGATGCATGATGTCCACATTCCCCCTGGTGTATTTCCAGCAGCATCTCTTGTCCTTCTTCCGGTTCCACACACCTCTGGTGTATCTCGGTGACACTCCTCTTATATAGCTCTTGATTGATGACGGTGCATGCTTTTGACCTCCGCACTATCTGCCGGGCTTCCACTTCACTCTCCGGGAGGGTTCCTTCCAAGATGTAAGCCATAATGGGCTGTGCCCATCCCGGGATAGGTCGAACTGGGAACACGAGAGCGTCTATGTCCATTGGCTCTGCCGACATCACCTCCATCATCATCTTTCTTTGCCTCTCTGAGCACAGTGGTGCAGTCCCCGGGTTTGATGTGATGCTCCCGACATCTACTTCCATGGGTACGGCATCCGAACTAGGCTCCTTGGGGATGAACATAGAATCCGACTCGGGTGAGGGCTGAATAGATGGCTTCCTCAAATGCTCCAGAGCGATCCCGGGTGGGATGGCATCCCGAGATGATCCTAGCTTGGACAACACATCTGCCGCCTCATTTTCTCCTCTGGGTATGTGCTTGAACTCGCATCCTTCGAAAAATCCGGATATTTTCTGCACATGAAATCGATACAAGGCCATATTTGCATCCAGCGCATCCCAGTTCCCCGACACCTGCTGCACCACGAGGTCGGAATCGCCGAAACACTCTATCCGGCGGATGCCGATCTCCTTGGCGACATTCAGTCCATGAACCAAGGCCTCGTACTCAGCGACATTGTTAGATGCCCGGAAATGAATTGTCCAAAACAAGAGGGAGTAGCAGCGGAGAGCATGGCCAGAGCATCTACTAGCATCTACTAGATAGTGGGTTCATGACTCTATGGGGAGTGAAAGCAACCTCTAAAATTGTAGATGTAGTGTTGCTTCAAGGGAAAAAACAATAGTTCTTTATCTAAGGATATTTGTATTACTTACATTACACACTTTGCCTTATGCAATAATCTGCTACTTGCAACTTAATACTGAAAGGGGTGTAGATGCTAACCGGAAGGTGGAATATTAGTCATAGATGCGGTTGGAACGATCTATGTATATTGTTGTAATGCCCAAATGAATCTCATACTAGACATCATGACTATAGTATATGCATCATTATGCACTTCTTTATTCTGTTAGTTGCCCATCTGTAATTTGTTTACCCACATGTATGCTATTATTATATGGAGAGACACCACTAGTGAACTGTGGACCCCGATCCTTTTCTTTAAAACTGATAATACAACCTACTACAATCATGTTACTTTCATTCTCTGCAAACAAACATCAATTTTCACACATACGTTTAATCCTTTGTTACAGTAAGCCAGTGAGATTGACAACCTCACTGTTAAGTTGGGGCAACGTATCTTGATTGTGTTGTGTGCAGGTTCCACTTCAGCAACACGCCACAAGAATTTCTGGCTTAGAAAGCATCAAGAATTCCTGGCGCCGTTCACACCTCCGGAAGAATTCTAGTTTCCTACTAGTTCGATAACCTTGGTTTCACAACTGAGGGAAAACTTGCTGATTCTGCATCATCACACCTTCCTCTTGGGGTAGCCCAAAGTTGCCAGAGTATCAGTGGTCGCTGGAGAAGGTCACCGGAGGAGGAGGAGGAGGTCATCGTCGAAGTCGCCGGAGGTGATCGCCGGAGTAGGCGGAGGAGGTAGAATTCGTCTCTCTTCGCCGGAGTCGGTGAAGTGGAGAAGGTGAGTGGAGAGGTGGAGGAGGGGAGGAGTGGTGCTGGAGAAGGGTAGATAAGAAGCGGAGAAGGGACAAGGGGAGAGGAGAAGTGGAGGAGAGGAGGAGGAAATGATAGAAGGGGAGAGGATAAGGGGGAGCCGGCCGCTCCCATTTCAAATTTCAGTTCCCGCTCAAACATTCTGTGGCGCACCGGGAGGTGCGCCACCGTTTTTTCTTCTATTTTTTTGATTTTGCTGAAAAAACAATCATTAGAAAATAACTTTTTTCTTTTCGAATTTTGAGATCTGATTCAAGCCTCACTGGCCAAAAGTTATGGCGCCATTCTATTTTTGTCTAGTTTTTTAAGGTATTAAACACATTTTTTCGACATCGTATGCAAAAGGTATGGCCGTTTTGAGTTTTTTACAGTGATTTTTCATAAAAGGTCAAAATTCATATTTCAAATATTCTACACGATGTAGACACTAATACCTAACCATATATTAAAGGATGGAATTTTTCTAACATTTTTTCATTTTCTTATTTTTGCCGCAAAATTGAAAAGGTGATCCCATGTGCCACCGAAAGTGCAGAAAGTTTGTGGCGCGCGCCACCTTATGTGCCACGGAATATCCAATTTCTGTGGCGCACCCCGCCTGAAGCGCCACAGAAAGACGACATTCTGTTGCGCATGTGACATGATGCGCCACACAAACTCATATTTCTCTGGCGCACCCGGACCCATGCACAGGAAGTCATTTTTCTGCAGTGCACCCCACCTGCTTCTGTACTTGGTGCGCCACCAAAAGGTGTAACATCCCAATTTTCAGAATAATTTAAAACCTTGCATTCATGCATCATCATCATTTAAACTTGTCATTCCAATCACATATGATTTAAATTAAAATACTTTTATATGTTTAAATTTATTTTAAGTCCAAAAAATTGTTATTTGAATTTATAAAAATCTTCCTTTTTATTTTATTTTTACATTAGACAGAAATACTACCAAAAGGTTCTAGTTTTAATAAGTTCTTCAAATTATATTTTTATGAATTTTTCTGAGAAGTATTGATATAGTTTTGAAATTGTTTTGTATTCACAAGATTTAAAATAGAAAATTTATTTGTATAAAAATTTTTGAGTCGGGCCAGTCCTTCCAAGCCAAGTGGGCCGAAGCCCACCCCTTTCTACCGCGCGCGCGTCGCTTTCAGACCGCCAGCGGCCCAACCCGCATCTCCTCTCTCTAAGTCACTTCCATGCGGGCCCCACCTGTCATCACCGGCGCGGTCTTCTTCCCCAAATGGCGCGTCCGTCCATGGCAACCTCCGACCGGCGATTCCTCCTCTTTAATCCAGGCAATTAAAGAAGCGATTCCTTTCCTCGCTTACGCCTTCAAATAGCCCCCGCGCTCCACTTCGTTTTTCCCTAGAAAACGTACCACGGGAGCTACCAGGTTGCTCACACGCCACCCCGCATTTCCACCTTGCCGCTGGCGAACTTCTTCATTTGCGGCGAGTATAGGAAGCCTCGGGCCCTTCCTCCACTTCCTTGCTTCATCTTGCAGTCTTACGCACGGTTATGACTTTACGCGGTATTTTATTTCGCGGCGGAAACATCCCTCCGTCCTCGACCCAAAGCTCCCGCCGCCGGTCGCAACTCCGGCGAAGGATTTCCGACGAACGAAGAAGCTCTGAGGCCTTCGAACGCGCCATCGTCACCACCTGGCCTTCCTCTTCGAAACGATACCCCTCATCCATCTCGTAGACGTGTAGAACGGGCGTGCGTGCAACACTGGGAATGCCACCGCCGTGGTTTGAAGCCACCGGCATGTCTCCGGCCCCGGCGCCGCTCGATTTTAGTCAAACCCCCCAGAGCTGTCCAATCTTAATCGTGCGGCCGGGATTAAATCACTTAACCGAATCGGTATCGGCGAATCAGGAGCAGCCACGTCAGATCCGCGTCAGCAACACAGTCAGCGCCACGTCAGATATTAATTTCTGCAGATTTTTCTTAATTCTTTTTATTTGGTAGTTTTGTAGAAAACACCCTGCATACTGTTTTTATCATTACTTTTATCTGTTTAACCAAATTCAAATATTTTTATATAGTTGGAATCCTTAGAACCAGTAGAATCTTTTGGCTCATTAGTTTTCTGTTTCGACACATTCAAAAATTTCAAATATTCACGGGAGTAGCTTCAGTGTTTTTGACATAACTTTAGTTAGAAAATTTATTTTTAAGTAAATCAAATTGCTAAAATCTTGTTTAGATGCCCTCTGTCCAATAGCCCTTTTTACAAATTTTATTTGTAGAAATTTTACCATAGTAAACTAAATTCTTGAGTTACCCTTTTTAATTCAAGTCTAAATACTGAAGACAAATTAAAAATGTCATCATGCATACTTCATAAAAATTCTAAGAGATAAATATATTAGTTTCTTGAAATTTAATTATTGCATCTCATGCATAGCATATTTTGTGTGTTTATGAATGGCGTTTTATTTTGTTAGACTATTCGGAGTGAAACGAGGGTCTTTGCAACTGTAACTGCTGCACTCCCGGTTGCCAAGGCAAGTGGCACACCTTATAAAAGTCCTAGTATTTTTCTATACATGAGTAGATTATTTTTCTATAAGCATGTGTAGGATAGTATTGCTATGCAAGCCATGTTTAGACTTCCTTATTCCTGTGTCTAGGTTCCTATGCAACACTTAGTAGAATTTTGATGCTATGCAAAACTATTTTGATGAAATGTAAAATTCTACTAAGTAAAGAATGAAATACCTAGTGGAAAGTGGTTGTGTATGGTTTATGTTGAGTGGGTTCCCAGGGGTTTACCTGTGGAATTACACTTGTGGACGGCCACCCAGGAACAGAGGAATCTGAAGAACTCCGAGTAACGATTTCTTCCAGTGCAGCATTGCCAATATGGGCTCTGGCTTGATCAACTAAGCTGCGTGGACTCGCCCCGGCCTGACAGGTGGTGGTAGAGGATTTGTAGGTGGAGCGCGTCAGGCCGTTATGGGAAGGGGAAATGCTTCTGAAAGATCTCGTCTCATTCTTCTCCTTTTCCTTAACACTTCCAGAGTTTATAGGATAATTTGGGTTGAATGGGTACAGTGGTGAACGTGCACAACCTCTCCAGAGTTAAAAACTAAGTATTTAGCCGTGACCCCGGTACGGACAAGTTGAGTAGCTGAACTTTAAAAG
The DNA here is from genome assembly GCA_026929855.1 of Poa annua. Lineage (NCBI taxonomy): Eukaryota > Viridiplantae > Streptophyta > Magnoliopsida > Poales > Poaceae > Poa > Poa annua. Next base: position 104,060,557 of record CM049426.1, read on the forward strand.
ACTTCATAGCTTTTCTAGATATTTAAAATTTAAAATATCCAACTAACCATTATTTAAAAATTTTGAGTTTAGTTTAAATTCTTGTATACAAAGTATTTCTTAAACCTAAAATTATAATTTGGTAAATAATTTAAATCATTACCATCAACCTTCAAAAGATAAAAATGATTTTCATGAATAATTTCAACATGAGAAATATGATAAAGATAGATTGTATTCCAAATGCATATATGGAGTTTTCAAATGATTTATCATGATATAAAACTTAATGGTGCACAAAATATTTTGAATTAAAAATGAATACATTACATTTCCCTTTTCATTTCAAATAGATGTGTTATGTTATTTAATATGGTACTAAAGCCAAAAATTATTTAATATTGTAAAATGAGTTTAATTAACTTAATTTCAAACTTATATATGTATTGTAATTTTATAAATTTTATTTTAGTCAAGAGTAAATTTAATTAAACCATATTCTAAAAATTGACCTAAGTATCAAATTTGTATTTAATCAATATTTAAAAATTATGATTTTTAAAAATTGTACAAAACATACCCATAAGTAGTTTAAATGATAGATACTATTTTTACAAATTTTTAGAAACCAGTTTGAGAATTGGACACTTAAATCAAAAGTTACAAAAGAAATAGAAAAACAGAAAAGAAAAAGAAAAATCCCTGACTGGCGGGACCCACCTGTCAGGGGGGTCGTTTTCAACCTCCAGACGGATTCACGCGCCCGAAAACCGCCGGCGATTACTCCCTTCAATTCACGCGTTGAAGAGCCTAAATCAACGCCCCTCCTGCCCTATTTAAACCCCACACCCTCGTCTACATTTCCCCTCTCTTCCCTCTCTGTTTCACGCCGCCAAGCCGTCCAATTGCATCGTCGGAGCTCCGTGACCGCCGCCGCGTTTTCCTTCCGATTCCGGCGAGGTGAGTATTGCTCGAGGCCAGAAACCCTTCCCTCTTATTCCCCACATCCGGGCGCACCCCCTAATGCCTTTCCCGCAGCTGTTCCTCGAGGACGAACACGGTCGATTGTCGCCGGAGCAACCAGTGCCTCCGTGGACGCCTCCAAGCCGCTCCGGGACGAAGTGGCCGAAGACGTCACCATCTTCTCCGCCACCTCGCCCCGCGTGTCTCCGTCGCTTTCCGGAGCCGGGAGAAACACCGGAGCCACCGCACCGTCCTCGCTCGAGCGCAGCGCCGCCGTCGTCGACGTCTCCGGCGACCATCCGCGCCACCCGGTGAGCCTCGCCTCCCAGCTCCGTCCGATCTAGAACGAACGCCCTAGATTAGATCTGGAATATCCGAACTGGTACCACTCGATCCGATCCGTCAGATCTAGATCTGACGATCCAGATCGTTTCACTTATCCAACTCATCGCCTGTCAGCAGCCACATCATTGCCCAGTCAGCAGCCACGTCAGAAATCTTTTTTCCTATTTAGTTTAATTGGCAGTTTTACAAAAAAGTCCCTGCCTACTAGAATTGTTATAACTTTTTAACCACATATCCAACTTTGACAAATTTTATATATTTGGAAAGCCCTTGACATGTAGAATATTTTAGTACTGTTAGAATTCAAATTTGACTTAGTTTAAATTATTCAAATCTCCAATGGATGATTTGAGTATATTTGTCATAACTTTAAATCTATATGTTCAAAAATTGAAAATAAAATTGTTTTGGAAACCATAGAATATGTGTAATATGATGCCTCTGTTATAAAATATTGTTGAGCATTAATTTTGATGATTTAACAATAATATGTTTAATTTGAATAGTTTGAGTAATTTTGACATAACTTTTGATAGAAACATTGTTTTTGATTAAATCCAATTGCTATAAATTTATTTGGATCCCCTCTGTCTATTAGGACTGTTTATAAATTTTTGTTAGAAAAGTTTAATCACAGAAAACTTTAATATTGTAATTAACCCTTTTATTATATTTTCTTATAATAGAAATTAATTAAATTGCAATTATAACTTCATGCATACTTTATAAATATCACAAAAATTCGTATGATGTTTCTTATGATTAAAAAGTGCATTGCATGCACAACATATTTTCTCATATAGATATACTTCTCATAGGAAAACTTCTTCCTTATTTTCTCTAAGTTAGGATTATTTTCAACATAGTTGTTTTAGTAAGTGTTATGCACTTGGGATTTTCAACATGGAGCTAGAAGGCCAATGAAGGACTTAGCCAAGAAAACAAGACTTTAGAAGTATATTCAAGGAGTAGACGCACTTAGAAGAAAATCAAGAAGAAGCTCATGAAGACCAACCAGCTACATTTTCTAAGTCTTGCTACCCTTCTATCTTTTCTCCCTTCTTCTCTTAGACCTCATGGTGACTATGTTATATTCAAAACCAACCTGGATGATATCAACAACTTCAATATTCAAGACCACCAACCCTACAATTGGCAATGAAGTCATCACATCACGGAGAAAAGGAAGCAAGGTGAAGATTCCTGGAAGACCAACTACATCCTTCTTTCTATCTTTTCCCTCTTTCCTAATCTTGTCTTTCACTTAGACATAATTTTTTTTTGATCATGTTATTACCATCTTTGAAGTTTGTTGGATCCTAGCGGCATAGTGAGATGAAGCGGTCTGGAGACTAACCTTACATGTCCACGTACATGAGACCTGTTCCATAACTTAAGTGGTTGGCCGGGTGTCTGCCTCTCTCACTATAGTGAATATCCAATTTACAAAGAGTTGTTAATAATTGTTGATCACCTTGAAGAATAGACTTAGTATTTTCTCTAAGTTTTTCTGCACATCATGACTAAGCCATTAGAGTGCTTATTCAAGATGATTTATAGCAAAGTATTTTTTCCAACCTATGACCTTAGTCCTTAGTCATTTTTATCAACATATTTGTCTTGCATTAATTTAGAAGATTTTCATGACATGACATGCATCTCTAGTCCTAAGAAATATTTTGCACGTCATGCATAAACATATTTTTTCCTTAGAAGTTTATGAAACTTGTTTGTTCATTATGTAAGCGTTTGTATGTGTTGTGATGTTGTGTTATTGTGTTGATTGTGGTATTGTGGTTTGTCTATATTGTTTAGATTGAACAGAGAGACTCGAGTTACGTTGAAAAGAGTTTGTGAACAAAGACATCATCCAAAGGCAAGTGGCACATTCATAAACCTCCTATTATTTTCTATATGCATGACTTAGTGTATTTTTATATAAGCATGTGTAGGATAGTATTGCTATGCAGACATGTCTAGATTACCCCTACTCCATTGTGTCTAGGTACCTATGTAATGACTAAGTAGAATTATTGATGTTATGCAAATGTTGTTTTATGGAAAAGTTAATCTCTACTAAGTTAAAATGAAACACCTCGGTGGATTGGTTGAATGGTTAATGTTGAGTGGCTACTCAGGGTTGTGCTTGTGGTTGTCTTCGCCTAAGGTCGTTTCTACTATATTAGGGCCATGAGCATGGTGGTTTTCACCTGAGAGTACACTTGTGGATGGCCACCCAGGGAACAAAGGGATCTTAAGAACTCTAAGTGAAGATTGCTTCCAGTGCCGCCATTGCCAATGGGCTCTGGCTTGATCAATTAAGTTGTGTGGAATCGCCCCGGCTTGACAAGCAGATGTAGAGCGTGTTAGGTGGAACGGGTCAAGCCAGAGTGGGAGGGAAAATGCTTCTGAAAGATCTCGTCTCATTATTCTCCTTTTCCTTATCATTTCAGAGTGTAAAGGATAGTTTGGGTTGAATTGGTACAATGGTGAACGTGCACAACCTCTGCAGAGTGTAAAACTAGGTACTTAGCCGTGTCCCCGGTACGAACAATTTGAGCAGCTGAACGAGGACATCAACGGAGGATCCCACCATTCCAATTTCTAAGATAAAATTTGATGGGTGAACAAGGGTAGAATGAGACAGTGGATTTCATGCCACGGATGTCTCGAATAGAAGAAAAGTGTTTTCCAAAGAGTTAGGAAAAATTGGCTTTATGCAACATAGCCTTGAACTCCACCAGCCAAATGTGCATATAGGTTATTAGAGTTATTCCACTAAGTGTCCACCATAGTGGCACTTGCCAGACTCCATTTTTAATGGAATCTGACCCACATTATTGCAATATATTTCTTATTGCAGATTGTTCAGAGGACGAGTGAGGCTTTGTTTAAAGGTTTCGAGTTTGCAACCAACATGTTTTCGCCTGTGGCAATATGAAGATGATGGAGACTCAATGTTATTTTATTTCCGATGTTTATTCTTTCAGTGCTAGCTTTATGCTATGCAAATTATAAAGAATATTTTCCAAGTCTTGATTATCGATATAATCAAATTGATACTTTGTTGTGATATTACATCGTAAACTGTGTGTGCAAATGAATCGATCCAGGGATTTGCACTATACACAGGTACCTTGCCATAATTTAAGTGCATGTACGCTATAATGGGCCCCTAGGGCCTATCCGAACTCCCCTTTGTGGGTTTGGCCCTTAGGTAGGAATTCGGCCCCTACATGGGCCTTCTCCATCCCGGGAGGGCCCATTTAGTGGGCTGCATGTTTAAATACGAATTTAATCATTATAAATTCATTTAAATAATATTAATTCACCAATTAATATTAATTTAACATATATAAATAATTTCCTCTCTTCCGGAACTTTTCCGAAACTCTCCAAACTATCTTAGGTTCTCCGATCTCCATCAGAACTTTCCCGGGACGTTCCTGGTGCTCTCTTTTCCTAATTTCTCTTCCGGTAAATATGTCGAAACCCCTTAAGTGTGTTACCCTAGCGGTTCGATATAATAACAGCCATGATCGAGACACCTCTCCGATCAATGACTAATTCGTGAGCCTGGACGCCTTGAATTAATCCCTGTGATATAACGAATAACTTAGTCGATCGAACCTAGACGTCGAGTCTTAAACCTTTTTCCATGGCGATACTTAGCGTGTCCGAGACTCGTTCATAGATATCTCCATACCTAGCTTGATCGAGTCACATGTTTGCAAACTCATTTGACATAATCTCACCGAGTGGGCCCTAGGGTATCTATCCTGCTATGCGGACTGGCAAATCCCGCTCTTGATCCCTCGTCTCAACATACTCTCTTCTGATACCCGAGAGGAACACCTTTATTGTCACACTATTAAGATATGACGTTTGATGCAATCAAAGTATCTTTCAGGAATAGAAATAAGAGTTGATCTCACTGTTAAAGGCGTAATTACTACCTCCTACAAATATTGGGTATGTCCATCACGTCATTCTCCCAATGACATGACTCCATTGTCAACTGACATAAATGTCACATGATTGGGAAATCTAGATCATTGATTGCACAATGAACTAGTCACGTAGAGGCTACTAGGGACCTGGTTGTTTATTTACCACACGTGTATTAATTTTTCCGCTTAATCAGTTATAGCATGGTATAAAACGTATAATGTAGAATTGACATATGACTAATAAACTATCTTTATTAAGTGACTATAGGGCATATTCCCTTCACATCCTTGGACTAGAGGTCCATAGCAGTACCTTGATGGTTGGCTTGTCCTCTTGTGGTACCATGTTTAGATCTTGTGAACTGTCTATCATGATCAAGATCATCTTTATGTAATGCTACATGTTGTGTTTGCTGGGATCCGATGAATGTTGAGTACTATATTATTGCTTCATAATAAAATATGTGTGTGTTATTTATGATCTTGCATGCTCTCCGCTGCTAGTAGATGCTCTGGCCAAGTAGATGCTTGTGACTCCAAGAGGGAGTATTTATACTATATAGTGGGTTCATGACTCTATGGGGAGTGAAAGCAACCTCTAAAATTGTAGATGTAGTGTTGCTACAAGGGAAAAAACAATAGTTCTTTATCTAAGGATATTTGTATTACTTACATTACACACTTTGCCTAATGCAATAATCTGATACTTGCAACTTAATACTGAAAGGGGTGCAGACGCTAACCGGAAGGTGGAATATTAGTCATAGATGCGGTTGGAACGATCTATGTATATTGTTGTAATGCCCAAATGAATCTCATACTAGACATCATGACTATAGTATATGCATCATTATGCACTTCTTTATTCTGTCATTTGCCCATCTGTAATTTTTTTACCCACATGTATGCTATTATTATATGGAGAGACACCACTAGTGAACTGTGGACCCCGATCCTTTTCTTTAAAACTGATAATACAACCTACTACAATCATGTTACTTTCATTCTCTGCAAACAAACATCAATTTCCACACATACGTTTAATCCTTTGTTACAGTAAGCCAGTGAGATTGACAACCTCACTGTTAAGTTGGGGCAACGTATCTTGATTGTGTTGTGTGCAGGTTCCACTTCAGCAACACGCCACAAGAATTTCTGGCTTAGAAAGCATCAAGAATTCCTGGCGCCGTTCACACCTCCGGAAGAATTCTAGTTTCCTACTAGTTCGATAACCTTGGTTTCACAACTGAGGGAAATTTTGTTGATTCTGCATCATCACACCTTCCTCTTGGGGTAGGTCAACGTTGCGAGAGTATCAGTGGTCGCTGGAGAAGGTCACCGGAGGAGGAGGTGATCGCCGGAGGAGGAGGAGGTCGTCGTCGAAGTCGCCGGAGGTGATCGCCGGAGTAGGCGGAGGAGGTAGAAGTCGCCTCTCTTCGCCGGGGTCGGTGAAGTGGAGAAGGGGAGTGGAGAGGTGGAGGAGGGGAGGAGTGGGGCTGGAGAAGGGTAGATAAGAAGTGGAGAAGGGATAAGGGGAGAGGAGAAGTGGAGAAGAGCAGGAGGAAATGATAGTAGGGGAGAGGAAAAGGGGGAGCCGGCCGCTCCCATTTCAAATTTTAGTTCCCTCTCAAACATTCTGTGACGCACCAGGAGGTACGCCACTGTTTTTTCTTCAATTTTTTTGATTTTGCTGAAAAAACAATCATTAGAAAATAACTTTTTTCTTTTCGAATTTTTAGATCTAATTCAAGCCTCACTGGCCAAAAGTTATGGCGCCATTCTATTTTAATCTAGTTTTTTTAAGGTATTAAACACATTTTTTCGACATCGTATGCAAAAGGTATGGCCATTTTGAGTTTTTTACAGTGATTTTTCATAAAAGGTCAAAATTCATATTTCAAATATTCTACACGATGTAGACTCTAATACCTAACCATATCTTAAAGGATGGAATTTTTCTAACATTGTTTCATTTTCTTCTTTTTGCCGCAAAATTGAAAAGGTGATCCATGCGCCACAGAAAGTGCAGAAAGTTTGTGGCGTGCGCCACCTTATGTGCCACGGAATATCCAATTTCTGTGGCGCACCCTGCCTGAAGCGCCACAGAAAGTCGACATTCTGTGGCGCATGTGACATGATGCGCCACATAAACTCATATTTCTCTGGCGCACCCGGACCCATGCACATGAAGTCATTTTTCTGCAGTGCACCCCACCTGCTTCTGTACTTGGTGCGCCACCAAAAGGTGTAACATCCCAATTTTCAGAATAATTTAAAACCTTGCATTCATGCATCATCATCATTTAAACTTGTCATTCAAATCACATACGATTAAAATTAAATTACTTTTATATGTTTAAATTGATTTTAAGTCCAAAAAATTGTTATTTGAATTTATAAAAATCTTCCTTTTTATTTTATTTTTACTTTAGACAGAAATACTACCAAAAGGTTCTAGTTTTAATAAGTTCTTGAAATTATATTTTTATGAATTTTTCTGAGAAGTTTTGATATAGTTTTGTATTCACAAGATTTAAAACAGAAAAATTATTTGTATAAATTTTTTTGAGTTGGGCCAAACCTTCCAAGCCAAGTGGGCCAAAGCCCACCCCTATCTACCGCGCGCGCGTCGCTTTCAGCCCGCCAGCGGCCCAACCCGCATCTCCTCTCTCTAAGTCACTTCCATGCGGGCCCCACCTGTCATCACCGACGCGGTCTTCTTCCCCAAATGGCGCGTCCGTTCATGGCAACCTCCGACCGGCGATTCCTCCTCTTTAATCCAGGCAATTAAAGACGCGATTCCTTTCCTCGCTTACGCCTTCAAATAGCCCCCGCGCTCCTCTTTGTTTTGCCCTAGAAAACGCAGCACGGGAGCTACCAGGCTGCTCACACGCCACCCCGCATCTCCACCTTGCCGCTGGCGAACTTCTTCATTTGCGGCGAGTACTGGAAGCCTCGGGCCCTTCCTCCACTTCCTTGCTTCATATTGCAGTCTTACGCACGGTTATGACTTTACGCGGTATTTTATTTCGCGGCAGAAACATCCCTCCGTCCTCGACCCAAAGCTCCCGCCGCCGGTCGCAACTCCGGCGAAGGATTTCCGACGAACGAAGAAGCTCCGAGGCCTTCGAACACGCCATCGTCACCACCTGGCCTACCTCTTCGAAACGATACCCCTCATCCATCTCGTAGACGCGTAGAACGTGCGTGCGTGCAACACCGGGAATGCCACCGCCGTGGTTTGAAGCCACCGGCGTGTCTCCGGCCCCGGCGCCGCTCGATTTTAGTCAAACCCCCCAGATCCGTCTGATCTTAATCGTGCGGCCGGGATTAAATCACTTAACCGAATCGGTATCGGCGAATCAGGAGCAGCCACGTCAGATCCGCGTCAGCAGCACAGTCAGCGTCACGTCAGATATTAATTTCTGCGGATTTTTCTTAATTCTTTTTATTTGGTAGTTTTGTAGAAAACACCCTGCATACTGTTTTTATCATTACTTTTTATCTGTTTAACCAAATTCAAATATTTTTATATATTTGGAATCCTTAGAACCAGTAGAATCTTTTGGCTTCATTAGTTTTCTGTTTCGACACATTTAAAAATTTCAAATATTCAGGTGAGTAGTTTCAGTGATTTTGACATAACTTTAATTAGAAAATTTATTTTTAAGTAAACCAAATTGCTAAAATCTTGTTTAGATGCCCTCTGTCCAATAGCCCTTTTTACAAATTTTATTTGTAGAAATTTTATTACAGTAAACTAAATTCTTGAGTTACCCTTTTTAATTCAAGTCTAAATACTGAAGACAAATTAAAAATGTCATCATGCATACTTCATAAAAATTCTAAGAGATAAATATATTAGTTTCTTGAAATTTAATTATTGCATCTCATGCATAGCATATTTTCTATGGCTATGTTGCTTGTGTGTTTATGTGTGTCATTTTATTTTGTTAGACTATTCGGAGTGAAACGAGGGTCTTTGCAACTGTAACTGCTGCACTCCCGGTTGCCAAGGCAAGTGGAACACCTTATAAAAGTCCTAGTATTTTTCTATGCATGAGTATATTATTTTTCTATAAGCATGTGTAGGATAGTATTGCTATGCAAGCCATGTTTAGACCTCCTTATTCCTGTGTCTAGGTTCCTATGCAACACTTAGTAGAATTTTGATGCTATGCAAAACTATTTGATGAAATGTAAAATTCTACTAAGTAAAGAATGAACTACCTAGTGGAAAGTGGTTTTGTATGGTTTATGTTGAGTGGGTTCCCAGGGGTTAACCTGTGGAATTACACTTGTGGACGGCCACCCAGGAACAGAGGAATCTGAAGAACTCCGAGTGACGATTGCTTCCCGTGTAGCATTGCCAATATGGGCTCTGGCTTGATCAACTAAGCTGCGTGGACTCGCCCCGGCCTGACAGGTGGTGGTAGAGGATTTGTAGGTGGAGCGCGTCAGGCCGTTATGGGAAGGCGAAATGCTTCTGAAAGATCTCGTCTCATTCTTCTCCTTTTCCTTAACACTTCCAGAGTTTATAGGATAGTTTGGGTTGAATGGGTACACTGGTGAACGTGCACAACCTCTCCAGAGTTAAAATCTAAGTATTTAGCCGTGACCCCGGTACGGACAAGTTGAGCAGCTGAACGAGGACGTCAACGAAAGATTCCACCATTCCAACTTCTAAATTAAAACTTGAGGGGTGAACAAGGGTGAATGAAACTATGGCTTTCATACCATATTTGTCTCCACTAGGTAAAGTTGTTTCAAAGAGTTAGTGAAACACTTGCTTTCTGCAAAATAGCCTTGAGCTCCACCAGACAAATAAGCATATAGGCTATAGAGTTATTCCTTTAAGTGTCCACCATAGTGTCACTTGCCAGTTCCATTTTTAAATGGTTCTGACCCACGTTGTTGCAATATTTTTCTTATTGCAGACTGTTCTGATGACGAGTGAGATTTTGCTAAGGGTTTCGAGTCTTCAACCAACATGCTCGCCGGTGGCACATGCTGATGATGGGGACTCCATGAAGAATAATTTTCCGCTGTTTACTCTGTTCACTGATAGCTTTACGCTATGCAAGTTGTAATGAATATTTTCTTAGTCTGGATCAACGTTGTAATAAATTGATACTTTGTTGTGATATTACATTGTAAACTGTTTGTGCAAACGAATCGATCCAAGGATTTGCACTATTCACAAGTACCTGCCATATTTTAAGTGCAGGTACACTACAGATGGTATCAGAGCACTGTTTTGCCTGTAGGTTCGAGCCCTTAGGATTGGATAAACCCTTTTGATCATAGTATTATCTCCTTGAGTATTTTGGATCCTAGCGGCATAGTGAGATGAAGCGGCCTGGAGACTAACCTTACATGTCCACGTACATGAGACCTGTTCCACAATCATAAGTGGCTGGCCGGGTGTCTTTCTCTCTCACTATAGTGAATATCCAATTTACAAAGAGTTGCTAATATTTGTTGATCACCTTAAGATTTTGACTAAGTATTTTCCAAAATAATAATGCACATCATGACTACTACTTCTTTACCTTATGCATTTCCTGTTTTAATTCCTTTCTTTTCTACCTAAAGGATGACGAGCTTCCACTTCACCACCGTGGAGGACTTCGAGAACACCCGTTTTGGCTGCTAGCTTTTCGACATCGTCGAGAAGATATGGTTACCGCTACCTCAGGTCAAGGGCTTCATCCTGAAGAAGTTTAACAAAGAGGGTTGTTGGGGAATAAAAGCAACTCAGCCAGGACGTGGAGAAGAGCCCCCGTTAGAGATTAAAATTTAGTGACTCCAAGGATAAAGGACTCAATCTAGTCATGCAAGACCTTATTGGGCGCCTCTGCGGACGCTACAGCACAAAGTTGAGGGGCCACTACTCCATTTTCTTTGGAAGGAGAAATGAGGATGGAGAACCTTACCTTTTTGAGGTCGTAGATAGAGGCAAAGCAAAGCCCCTTAGTCTTTATTTCCAAGAGTTGGAAATCCTTGTCACAGAGCTTTATGAGGATAGGCGCACTGAACTCCGGAAGAACGATGAGCTATGTGCCTTACTCAAGGAGAACGAGGAGAAGGTGAAGGCTCAAGAGGAAGTGACTAAGTCCCAAGAAGAGAGGTTTGCTGCACAAGAGGAGAGGTACAAGAGACAGTAGAAAAGGGTTCAAGAGAAGAACAAGACTATCAGAGAACAGAAGGCAAAACTCGAGAGCAATGAAGTCGAGTTTGAGGCTGATAGTGACTTGATCAAACGGCTTCGTACTGAGAAGAGGGAGCTGCAAGAAAAGAACTCTGTCCTGGAGAAAGAAGTGAAGGAACTCAAGGAGGTACTCGACAATGAAGGAATCGAGATTTAGGATAATGAAGAAGAAGATGACATGGTCGAGTAGTTAGTTAGTGAGACTACCATTTACCTTACACCTCATCGTTATCTTTAGTCTTGTATTGACCTACCAACTTGTGGTAAGGCAGTACTTTCCCTTGTATCCTTAGAACCTCGCGAGTTTATTTTCCAAACTTTTATATCGTTTTTAATCCAAAGGTTTTGTTTTGTGTGTTGGTTATTTTTATAAGTTGTTTGTTTGTTGGGGTAATTTTTTCCTTAGTCCTTTCCATCTAACCTCATCTATGCTAAAAACCACATATGCCTCCCCGCTCTGCGCCCGATAACAACAACAACAAAAACAACAACAACAACAACAACAACAACAACAACAACAACAACAACAACAACAACAACAACAACAACAACAACAACAACAACAACAACAACAACAACAACAACAATGATGCTATACAATAGTTGATGGCCGCTCAAGCTCAGCTAATGACTATGATAACCCAGTTCATTGCGGCAACCAACAACAATAACAACAACAACAATAACCACAACTGCCACCGCCACCACCTCCCCAAGTGGATAGACTTACCAGATTTCTGAGGCTCCGGCCTAACAAGTTCTCCAATGCAACTGAGCCAATTGTGGCAGATGACTGGCTGCGCTCAGTGGACAGAGATTTAGTGACCTGTGAATGTACCGACACTGAAAAGGTGAGATTCACTACTCATCTGTTGGAGGGACCAGCAATTCAGTGATGGGAAAGTTATCAGATCACTCACCCACTGGAAACCCTGACTTGGAAAAACTTCAAGGAAGGTTTTCGTAATGCCCATATCTCTTTGGGCATTATGAACTTGAAGCAGGAAGAATTTAGAAACCTGAGGCAAGGAAACAGGAGCCTTAAGGAGAGCATGGATGACTTCCATGCCCTTTCTCGATATGCTCCTGAGGACGTCAACACTGAGGCTAAGAGGAAGGCAAAATTCCTAAATGGGCTGAGTGACGAGCTGAAGATTCCTCTAACAGTAGCATATGCCCCAAATTATCAGACCCTCCTAGATCAGGCTATCATACTAGAGGATAACATCAAGAAGGCTGAAAGCAGGAAGAAAAAGCTGAATATTCACAAACACCATTCTGAACCTTCATTCAAAAGGCACTTTCCTCAAGATACAAACCATGGTTATAAGCATGGGAACTATCCTAGTGGAGGAAGCAACCACAAACATCATGGTCACAACCATAGTGGAAGTTTCAAAGGAAACAATGGAGGTCACAAAGGGAATGGACATGTTGGCTCTAACCATAACAATGGCCAACACCGCCCAAACCCTGAGTTCAAGAAAGATATTAGCCAAGTGCTATGATATAAGTGTAATAACAAGGGTCATTATGCCAATGATTGGCCAGAAAGGAAGGCTGCAGAAGCTGCCAAGCCCAATCCTTTTCAGAAGAAACACGTGAACCACATCAACATGGAAGAAGTGTACGATAAACCTGATGCTGTCATTGGTACGTTCTTGCTCAATTAATGTCCAACATTAGTTTTATATGATACTAGAGCATCGCATTCATTCATTTCAAAGGCTTTTGTAAAAAAACATGGGTTAGTTGTTGAGAACATAGGAAGGCCTATTAGACTAAGCTCTCCTGGCGGAGAAATGTTAGTGACCTCAGGTTGTAGACAGTTGAGTCTGAAGATTGGAAAGCATCCGTTTCCTACGGACCTGATCATCCAAGAAACACAAGGCTTGGATGTTATCATAGGAATGGATTGGATGTCCCGTTTTGAAGGAATCATAGACTGCACAAATAGGACCATCACTCTCACCACTCCTGAAGGATTGAAAATCAAGTTCAAATCAAAGTGTGAGCTAAAGAAGGTTAGGATTAATTCTCTTAAGGGGGTTAGCCTCGGTGATGTTCTTGTAGTCAAGGAATACCCTGATGTGTTTCTGGTAGAACTACCGGGAATGCCACCCGATAGAGATGTAGAGTTCCTCATTGAACTGAAGCCGGGTACAGGACCAATTTCTAAAAGACCCTGCCCGATGGCAACTGATGAACTGAAAGAACTCAAGAAGCAACTGGAAGAGTTTATGTTGAAAGGTTTTATCCGTCCAAGTTCATCACCATGGGGAGCCCCAATCCTTTTCGTCAAGAAGAAGGATAGTACACAGAGATTAGTCACTGATTACTGTGACATAAATGAGCATACAATCAAGAACAAGTATCCGCTACCCAAAATCAATGAGCTCTTCGATCAATTAGAAGGGAATGTTGTGTTCTCCAAAATCGATCTCAGATCAGGGTACTTTCAGATGAAAGTTAGAGAGATGGATATACCCAAGACTGCCTTTGTTACAAGGTATGGTTCGTATGAGTACACAGTAATGCCTTTTGGGTTAACCAATGCTCCATCCTATTTCATGAATATGATGAATAAGGTATTTATGGATTTTCTGGAAAATTTTGTCGTTGTCTTTATCGATGACATCCTAGTCTACTCCAAAAGTCACAAATAACATGAAGAACATTTACGCCTGGCGTTGCAAAGACTCCGAGAGCATAAGCTATATGCTAAGTTCAACAAGTGTGAATTTTGGTTAGAACAAGTAGGATTCCTAGGACACCTGGCGTCCAAAGATGAAATAGCAGTGGTTTCTGAAAAAGTTGCTGCTGTGACAAATTGGGAATCACCCAAAAATGTGGGAGAAATCCACGGTTTTCTAGGACTGGTAGGATACTACCGGAGATTCATTGAAAATTTCTGCAAGATTGCCAAGGCCTTGACTTAATTACTTAAGAAGGGAAAGAAGTTTGAGTGGACAGAAACTTGTGAGACCAGTTTTCAATAATTAAAGAAACGCTTAGTGTCTGCACCAGTCTTATGCCTACCAGATCTAGAGAAAAATTTCCAAGTTTATTGCGACGCTTCACATCGTGGTCTAGGAAGCGTATTGATGCAAGAAGGCAAAGTAGTGTCTTATGCCTCAAGACAACTCAAAAATCATGAAGTAAACTACCCCACTCATGAGTTAGCTTCTGTAGTACATGCCCTGAAAATATGGAGACCTTATTTATGGGGAAAGCGATGTGAAGTATTCACAGATCATAAAAGCCTCAAGTACTTGTTTACTCAGAAGGAATTAAACATGCGTCAAAGGAGATGGTTAGAATTGATCAACGACTATGATTTAAGTCTACAGTATCACCCAGGGAAAGCCAATGTAGTGGATGATGCCTTGAGTCGTAAGCCTTATGTAAACGGACTCACGGCAGGAGAATTGCCTGAAGATCTATGTAAGGGATTTAAGGACCTTCGATTGGAAGTGGTACCTGAAGGATTCGTAGCATCCTTAGAAGTTCAACCTCTTTTGATTAACAAAATCAAGGAAGCTCAGATAGAGGATAAAGCAATAAAAGAAATCAAGCATAACCTAAGTGAAGGCAAGGCCAGAGACTTTAGAGAAGATGAAGAAGGAACTGTATGGTATAAGGAACGCATATGTGTTTCTGATAATACTGATCTTAGGAAGTTAATACTTCAAGAAGCTCATGACTCACCTTATTCCATGCATCCGGGTAACACCAAGATGTATATGGATGTAAAGAAGAAGTATTGGTGGATCAATTTGAAGACAGATATTGCTATATACATTGCAAAGTGTGACGTCAGTTTTCCTTGGTGTTCCCAAAGGTAATCATTTTACATGGTGTAACACAAAGTCTACATGGTGTTCCCAAGAAAATTGTGTCTGATAGGGGTACTCAGTTTACCTTTCATTTCTGGAATCAATTACAAGAATCATTGGGAACCAGATTAGAGTTTAGCACAACATTCCACCCTCAGACGGATGGACAGACAGAAAGAGTAAACCCAATCCTAGAAGATATCCTAAGAGCATGCGCTCTAGATTATAAGCCTAACTGGGATGATAATCTCCCATATGCTGAGTTCTCTTACAACAACAGCTATCAAGTGAGCATAGAGATGTCGCCATTTGAAGCCCTGTATGGAAGGAAGTGCACTACACCACTACTATGGAGTGACGTAGGGGAACATAGTTTGTTCGGACCAGACATAATCAAGGAGGCTGAAGAAAAATTCAGACTGATTAAGGACCGTTTAAAGATAGCACAATCCAGACAGAAGAGTTATGCAGAGTCCAAAAGAAGGGAAGTCACTTATGAAGTAGGCGATAGAGCCTATCTCAGAGTTTCACCTACGCGTGGAGTAAAAAGATTTGGGATCAAAAGAAAATTGGCACCCAGATTTATTGGACCGTTCAAGGTATTATCTCGCAAAGGAGAGGTAGCCTATGAATTGGAACTTCCGGAAGCTCTTTCCGCAGTTCACAACGTATTCCATGTCAGCCAGCTGAAGAAATGTCACCCAGAAATGGCAGAGACACTGCTAAGAGATACGGTGCCACTAGAGGAAGTACAACTAGAAAGTGATCTCACTTATGAAGAAAAACCCATACAGATTTTGGAGACAGTAGAGCGTGTCACCCGAACCAAGACCATTAAATTTTGTAAAGTACAGTGGAATCACCATGCAGAGGAAGATGCAACTTGGGAAAGAGAAGATGACCTGAAAGAAGACCACCCTCACCTATTTGCTATCCAGTCCGAATCTCGAGGGCGAGATTCATCTTAAGGGGGTTAGGTTTGTAACATCCCAATTTTCAGAAAAATTTAAAACCTTGCATTCATGCATCATCATCATTTAAACTTGTCATTCAAATCACATATGATTTAAATTAAATTACTTTTATATGTTTAAATTGATTTTAAGTCCACAAAATTGTTATTTGAATTTATAATAATCTTCCTTTTTATTTTATTTTTACTTTAGACAGAAATACTACCAAAAGGTTATATTTTTAATGAGCTCTTCAAATTATATTTTTATGATTTTTTCTGAGAAGTTTTGATATAGTTTTGAAATTGTTTTGTATTCACAAGATTTAAAACAGAACATTTATTTGTAAAAAAAATTGAGTCGGGCCAGTCCTTCCAAGCCAAGTGGGCCAAAGCCCACCCCTATCTACCGCTTTCAGCCCGCTAGTGGCCCAACCCTCATCTCCTCTCTCTCTGTCACTTCCATGCGGGCCACACCTGTCATCACTGAAACGGTCTTCTTCACCAAATCGTGCGTCCGTCCATGGCAACCTCCGGCCGGCGATTGCTCCTCTTTAATCCAAGGCAATTAAAACTGCGATTCCTTTCCTCGCTTACGCCTTCAAATAGCACCCGCGCTCATCTTCGTTTTGCCCCAGAAATCGCAGCACGGGAGCTACCAGGCTGCTCACACGCCACCCCGCATCTCCACCTTGCCGTCGATGAACTTATTCATTTGCGGCGAGTACAGGAAGCCTCGGGCCCTTCCTCCACTTCCGTGCTTCATATTGAAGTCTTGCGCACGGTTATGACTTTGCGCGGTATTTTATTTCGCAGCGGAAACATCCCTCCATCCTCGACCCGAAGCTCCCGCCGCCGGTCGCAACTCCGGCGAAGGATTTCTGACGAACGAAGAAGCTCCGAGGCCTTCGACCGCGCCATCGTCACCACCTGGCCTTCCTCTTCGAAACTGTACCCCTCATCCATATCGTCGACGCGTGGAACGTGCGTGCGACACCGCAATGCCGCCACCGTGGTTTGAAGCCACCGGCGTGTCTCCGGCCACCGGCGCCGCTCGATTTTAGCCAAACCCCCAGATCCGTCCGATCTTAATCGTGTAGCCGGGATTAAATCATTTATCGAATCGTGTAACCAGCGACTTAGGAGCAGCCACGTCAGATCTGCGTCAGCAGCACAGTCGGCCCCGCGTCAGCGCCACGTCAGATATTAATTTCTGCGGATTTTTCTTAATTCTTTTTATTTGGTAGTTTTGTAGAAAACACCATGCGTACTGTTTTTATCATTACTTTTTATCTGTTTAACCAAATTCAAATATTTTTATATATTTGGAATCCTTAGAACCAGTAGAATCTTTTGGCTTCATTTGTTTTGTGTTTTGACACATTCAAAAATTTCAAACATTCATGTGACTAGTTTAAGTGTTTTTGACATAACTTTAGTTAGAAAATTTATTTTTAAGTAAATCAAATTGCTAAAATCTTGTTTAGATGCCCTCTGTCCAATAGCCCTTTATACAAATTTTATTTATAGAAATTTTATTACAGTAAACTAAATTCTTGAGTTATCATTTTTAACTCAAGTCTAAATATTGAAGACAAATTAAAAATGTCATCATGCATACTTCATAAAGATTCTAAGAGATAAATATATTAGTTTCTTGAAATTTAATTATTGCATCTCATGCATAGCATATTTTGTATGGTTATGTTGCTTGTGTGTTTATGTGTGGCATTTTATTTTGTTAGAATATTCGGAGGGAAACGAGGCTCTTTGCAACTGTAACTGCTGCACTCCCGGTTGCCAAGGCAAGTGGCACACCTCTTAAAAGTCCTAGTATTTTTCTATTCATGAGTAGATTATTTTCTATAAGCATGTGTAGGATAGTATTGCTATGCTAGCCATGTTTAGACTTTCTTATTCCTGTGTCTAGGTTCCTATGCAACACCTAGTAGAATTTTGACGCTATGCAAAACTATTTTGATGAAATGTAAATTATACTAAGTTAAGAATGAAATACGTGGGTGGAAAGTGGTTTTGTATGGTTTATGTTGAATGGGTTCCGAGGGGTTTACCTGTGGAATTACACTTGTGGACGGCCACCTAGGAACAGAGGAATCTGAAGAACTCCGAGTGACGATTGCTTCTCGTGCAGCATTGCCAATATGGTCTCTGGCTTAATCAACTAAGCTGCGTGGACTCGCCCCGGTCTGACAGGTGGTGGTAGAGGATTTGTAGATGGAGCGCGTCAGGCCGTTATGGGGAGGGCAAATGCTTCTGAAAGATCTTGTCTCATTCTTCTCCTTTTCCTTAACACTTCCAGAGTGTATAGGATAGTTTGGGTTGAATGGGTACAGTGGTGAACGTGCACAACCTCTGCAGAGTTAAAATCTAAATACTTAGCCGTGTCCCCCGTACGGACAAGTGGAGCAGCTGAACGAGGACGTCAATGTAGGATTCCACCATTCCAACTTCTAAATTAAAACTTGAGGAGTGAACAAGGGTAGAATGGGACTATGGCTTTCATACCATAATTGTCTCCACTAGGTAGAGTTGTTTCAAAGACTTAGGGAAAAACTTGATTTCTCAAAATAGCGTTGAGCTCCACCAGCCAAATAAGTTTATATGTTATAGAGTTATTCCTTCAAGTGTCCATCCTAGTGTCACTTGCCAGTTCCATTTTTAAATGGTTCTGACCCACGTTGTTGCAATATTTTTCTTATTGCAGACTGTTCTGATGACGAGTGAGATTTTGCGAAGGGTTTCGAGTCTTCAACCAAGATGCTCGCCTGTGGCACAGGCTGATGATGGGGACTCCATGAAAAATAATTTTTCGTTGTTAACTCTGTTCACTGCTAGCTTTACACTATATAAGTTGTAATGAATATTTTCTAAGTCTGGACCAGCAATGTAATAAATTAATACTTTGTTGTGATATTACATCGTAAACTGTGTGTGCAAACGAATCGATCTATGGATTTGCACTATACACATGTACCTGCCATATTTTAAGTGCAGGTACACTACAAAAGGACTCCACCTATAAGTCTTTTCCTACTAGTGTGGGTAAAAAAGGGAAAGAAACATCCCCTTGAGTTCAACAGACAGCAGGAGCCGAGCTCTAAGCCAAAGCCGCGTCGTGTTAAGGACAGTATTACCATTGAGAAATGGCATACTCAGTCGCGTGTCTACTGATAGGAAGAACGTCCATAACACTATTCAGTACGTGGAGGGCAATCTTCTGAAGGAGCAAAATCCATCACTTCCGCTTTTTGTTGCGAGGGTACCAGGGTTCAACTTTGTCCACGAAGACCCCGGGCACATGATCCCCACAAGATTTGATGACCGCTTTAACATGTTCCACATGAATGCGCTCCACATGTCCATTGTCCGTCTGGTTTCGCTCAATATGGGGCAACAACTCATTAGAAATAAAACCAATTGCATCTCGATAATTGACCTCGTGTACATGCTTGAGGGCTGGTTGAAGAACAATGAGGGTGGGCAACGGATGTTGCAATTCCTTGAAAATTTCTTCCACAATAATTCATCAAAGGACTGCTTTCTCATGCCTTACTTTCCTAAGTAAGTTGTCATGTATTCCCTTTAAT
This sequence comes from Poa annua, assembly GCA_026929855.1. Lineage (NCBI taxonomy): Eukaryota > Viridiplantae > Streptophyta > Magnoliopsida > Poales > Poaceae > Poa > Poa annua. Next base: position 104,080,401 of record CM049426.1, read on the forward strand.
TAGTACATTCCTATCGTTAACTCTTCATGAACATACGTTAATTTGTCTATCTAAAACTTTTTCCGCAGAAATAAATACGACACCCTCATTGTTATACACCCAAAAGATTCTAGTGCCCTTTATCTCGACGCGGGTGATAATGAGAAGCCGAAGGACTACAAGTTAATCGGGGATGTTCTCGATCAGGCTCTCAACGGTTACTACTTAAATGAAGGACCGATGAGAAAAGTGAACAAATGGCGCGGAAAGATCATGTTCTAGCACAAGATAAAGTTCCCTTGCACCAAGAAGGCGCCTGGCAGTCCGATGGACGCCTGGTACATCCTTCTACACATGTGGGACTATATTATGGATCAAGAACGGAAACAATTTCCTCCTACTTTGGACAAATCGGCACGGTTACTAGCCGACGTTGATGATTCTACAATCAGACGAGAATTCAGACACATCCAGCAAAGGACCGCCGAAATAGTCTAGAAGGATGTCATCATGACAAATGGGATATTCTACTACCATCGACCACCAACCAATAACGCGGAGATTGAGGCCCTACAACTGCAACAGGGTGATCACCGGCCCTTCCAGTAGTTAGAAAGTGGTCTCCTGTTCCCGCGGAAGAAGTGGGTGAAGCCGACGGCCTAGAAAGTGACGATTTGGTTCTCGATTTAGTAGTTTGTTTCAATCCAAGTTGGGTAAATTTAGTTTAAATTAATCATTACAATTGATGGACATCTATACTCTACATCTTTCCGTACCGAAATTCTTGCATTTAACATTCTTATTTGTCTTATGTATAGAGATGAAGAAGTGTGGATGGAGGAAAGGAGGACGAGCCGGAGAAGCTTGAAGATATGAGCCGGAAGACCATTACTTCATCGCGATCATGTAGTGCCCCATCTTTTTATTCTAGATAGAACACCTGTGTTAAGTGATAGTCCCCGGATCTCTGCCAGCACCGTAGAACAAAATTTATAGTATCATTGCAGAAGTATCAAGTTACTACAACGAGATCCAAAAATAGCTAAGTATAGCTTTATTACAAGGTGCATAGCCATGTAGACTAGCAATAATATTTAGAGTTCACAACAGAAACAAAATAGCAATGAGCCTCATCTTCAAACATGCGTCACAGACAGACATGTTGGGTGTAGACTCGAGTCCAAACTTATTCTTCATCTGAAGTACTTGCACATTTGAATATGCAGCCCCCAAAGGAGGTCAATACAATGAAGTATTGGCAAGTGACTATGGTGGATATAAAATGACAAGTCTAAATCTATATGCATATTTGGCTTGGTGGAGTTGTAGGTTGTTTGCAGAACGCAAGTTTTCTCCTATCTTTTGTAAAACACTTTTATTTTCAAAGACTTGTTACCAAGGGATGAATCCCAAGTGGACCAATATTTCCTTCCTTAATCAAATTTATTTCATGAAAAACAGTGTTGAGATTTTTCCGTCCATCCTTATCCAGCTGACTCGAAGTAGTCCATCACCGGGGACACGGCTAAGTATTCAGATTGTTGACTCTTCAGAGGTTGTGCACTTTCACCTTTAGACTCAATTAACCCAGACATCCTATACACGCGGAGTGCATTAAGGAAATGAGAGAATTAAGACAAGAACTTTCAGAAAAAGAATTCAACTATACTAGCAAGAACTGTTCCACCTACCAACTCTACATCTGCTTGTAAATCTGACAGGTTGAACTCTCACAACTTAATTGTTCAAGACAGAGCCCATTTTCAAAAGGCTGCACGAGAAGCTTCTAAACTTGGAGGGAATTAGTAATCTCTTTTTTTCCTGGGTGGCAATCCACATGTGCACTTTTGGGTGAAAACCACCATGCTCATGGCCCTAAGTAGAATAAATTCACCCTAGGCGAAGACAACCACAAGCATAGTCCCAAATAGCCACTTAACATAAACCATACCAACCAATCCACTTAGGTGTGCATTTTTAGTTTAACACTTAGAAAAACTTTCCACAACAAAGCATATAAACAATTTTATAGCATTGCTAAGCATCTAATAAAGCTTTTTAAATGGCTGTATGGTAAAGGATGGCTACACACTACTAGAAATTTGCGTAGTATAAAACTAAGTTAGCATAATAAAATAAAGATTCCAATCATGCATACTACTCAAAAAATTTACTAATGCATATAGGAAAATAATGAGTGACTCATGAATGTCACTTGCCATGGTACCAGGAGGAGCAAGCACAACAAGAATAACAATCACAAGAAAAACCTTCCTCCTCTTCACAATCTAACACAAAGAAAACATAAAAAAATAAACACCCAATACAACACTTACAACATAAACATGTATGCATGCATGATATGCTATGAATATAAACAAACTAACTAATTACAATTTTATTTCCTCTGTTTATTAAATGCATGAAACGAAATGAACATTATTTTATTATTTCATTTTAACTATTGAAAATAATGGAAAGCAATATAGCTAATTATGTCCTACAACCAAATGATTTAATTCTTTTGTGAAAAGTTTCAAATGAAAACTCAAGTTACATTTTCTGGACAGAGGACAGAAATACAGATCTAAAATAAATGGATTTATTAGAAAAGCATTTTTATTATTTAAGTTATGAATTTAAATAGCTGAAATACCAATCTGTTAATTACTCGATTTAAACGATGTCAAAAGGGAAAACAAATGATACAGAAATAAACTACACGAGCAGGGCTATCTGTGGATATAAATTTATCAAATTTGGACATACAAATCAAAAGATATGAATTTTCCAAGTTCTAAATATTTTCTGTTTTAATTTCTATATTTCAGTCGAAAAAGAAAAAGGAAACAGCCACGCGGCGCATTCTGATTCGCTCCTACCCCTTCCCGTGGATCGCGATCTGAAGCCATCCGATCCAACTAACACATACGTGCCAGATTAATCGACAGCTAGAAGGAAAATAAATAAAAACGGATCCGTTGGATCAGATGCAAAGGACAGAAACGGGTGGCACGGTTCGCCGGAAGGCCGGTCGGAGATGGCGCCCGCGGCGGAGACACACCGGAAAAATTGCTCTACTCGAAAGGAAGACGCACTGGTAAGAATAGCTCATACCGAGGCTTGGAGAACGACGTGGCGAGGACGATGGCGTGGCTTCTGGAGCTTCTTCTCCTCCCTTCAGCTCCTCGCCGGAGACGGAGACGGCGGCGGGGTTCTTCGGTTGCGGATGGAGGCGACGTTTGGCTGCGTTAAGAGATAAAATTTGATGTCACGAAGATGCGTACGGTGATAGGAAGAAGAAATAGAGAGTCGCGGGGGTGTAACATCCCAATATTTTGGAATATTTAAAAATCACTAAAATTTAAAACATATTGAAAAAGTTAAATATTTCAAATATCTCAATTTATCATTATTTTCAAAAGTTGTTCAAGTTAAACATTTTTATTATCCATTATATTTCTTAAAGCTCAATATATTATTTGACAAATGATTTACCAACCTTCAAACCATTTTCATGTAATACAAAGTTTATTTTTAAGTATTTGATTTCAACCACTTAGCCATATCTATTCATAAATTCATAAATTCAAAACTATTTGAAAATGGTTTTCATTCTTATACCTAAGTTCTAAACATAGTTTTGGAAATTATAAGTCTAAAGTGTATATATTTAAAACTTCATAGATTTTATAATTAATTGATTATCCAAATAGGCATTTCATTAACTTAAATTCATTCCACTAATTCTCAAAACATAAAATGATTTTCATGAATATATTTAATATAAGAAATGAAATAAATCTAGAATCCTTTCCAAAGGTGTTTTATGAAGTTTTAAATGAATTATCTTAATATAAAATATAATGGTGCACAAAATAAAATTGAATCCATTATATTTCCTATTACCTTAAAAATATGTATATTCTATTATTCTTCTATTATGCCAAAATAAAGATGAATTATTACAGCAAAATAAGTTTAAATAACTTGAATTCAAACATATTTGAATGTGGGTAATTTCATCAATTTTATTGAACCCCAAATGAATTTTTAAATCCCTAATTTCAAAGTTAACCTAAAATAGGCAAAATTGTATTTTATGAATATTTCAAAATAATTATTTTTCAAAAAGTTTCAAAACATGCCTACTAATGGTTTAAAGCATAGATATGAATTTTACAAATTTATAGAAATTTGTTTGACTTCATTTGGAGTTTTAAATCAAAAGTTATAAAGGAAATAAATAAATCAGAAAAGAAAAAGTGAAAAACCTGACAGGCGGGACCCACCTGTCAGGGGATTCATCCCTAACCTCTAGCCGAAAATTTCGCCCCCGACCCCTTCTCCGATCCGAGCTCAATTTCGATTGATTCTTGCGGAATTGGTTTCCCCCTCTGCCCCCTAATTAAACCCTAGATCCTCCTCTCTCATTTCCCTCTTTTCCCTCTCGAAAACACGCCGCCAGGCCGCAATATGTGCTCGCCGGAGTTCCTCTACTCCGCTGCCGTGTTCCTCCCTTCCCCGGCGAGGTGAGACACTTCCCGAGCCAAGACCTTCTCCAATCTCCTCCCCTTGTCCTTTTACTTGTCCCTAACCACTCCTCCAAATTTTTTTCGCAGCGAAATCGCCGAACTCGAGCATGTCCGAAGCTCGTCGAAGCCAGACGCACTCCGGCCGCTCCTCCATGCCGCATCGAGACGCGCCGCTCGAGGCCGACGCCACCATCGCCTCCAGCACGCCGCGCCGCACCTCTCCGCGGTCTCCTCGAGGCCGGGGAGGCACCGTATCGACCGGAGCGTGCACGCCTGAGCGGAGCGCCGTCGTCTTCCTCGTCTCCGGCGACCATCGGCGCCGCCCGGTGAGGTCTCCTTCTCCTCAGCTGTCCGATCTTCTTTTACTGGTCGGGATTAGATCTTCTTATTCGAACCGGTACGGTGGCTGTTGACCGTTAGATCTAGATTCACCGGCCCAGATCGAATCACTTAACCCAGTCAGCATTGCACAGTCAGCAGCCACGTCAGACCCAGTCAGTGCACAGTCAACAGATCTGGCACTTTTACAGAAACACCCCTGCTTATTAACATTGTTATAACTTTTTATTCACACATCCAAAAAAAAAATCTGGAAAGCCCTTGACTTGTAGAATATTTTAGATCTGTTAGAATTCAAACTTCACTTAGTTTAAAATATTCAAATTTCAAATGGAGGATTTTAGTATATTTGTCATAACTTTAAATCTATAAATCCAAAAATTGCAAATAAAAATTGTTTTAGAGACTTTACAATATGTGTTATATTATGCTTCTGTTAGAAAATAATTTTTGAGAGTAGTTTGGAGGATTTAATAAGCATACCCTTAATTTGAATAGTTTGAATAATTTTGACATAACTCTTGATAGAAAAATTATTTTTGAGTAAATCCAATTGTAATAAATTTATTTAAATCCCCTCTGTCTATTAAAACTATTTATAAAATTTTATTATAAAAACTTAATCACAGAAAACTTTTATCTTATACTTATTCCTTTAATAATATTTTCAAAAATAGAAATTAATTAAATTGCATTTATAGCCTCATGCATACTTTATAAATATCACAAAGATTAGTATGATGTCTCTTATGATTAAAAAAGTGCATTTCATTCATAACTTATTTTATTATATAGTTATACTCCTCATAGGAAAACTTCTCACTTATTTTCTGTAAGCTAGGATTATTTTCAACTTAGTATTTTGGTAAAAGTGCTATGCACTTAGACACTTAGGATTTTCAACATGGAGTTAGAAGGCCAATGAAGGATGTAACAGCCCTACTGTATCTTTCCTTTTGGTGTGCAATAAAATTGTTGAATCATGTCATCATTCCATAATTGGTTGCATTTAATTAAATATGGCTCCCAAATGTTTTCTAAATTTAAAAATTCTTATTTTGAATTCAAATGCTTTCAAATAAATTCATTTGAAGTTTCAAATTAATTATAATTAACCAAACTAGATATTAATATGTCTAATTTGAAACTAGCAAAAATTGCTCAAAAGTTTTTATGAGGTTCCTTTCTGTTTTGCTTGGAAAAATACAAAAACAGAAAAGTTTTTAAAAAGGAAATTCAAAAACCAGAAAAAAAAAATGTGGGGAGGGAGCTCCAGGCCGAACTGGGCCACTCCCTGGCCCAGCAAACCCCCAGCCCGGCCCGTTTTCTTCTTCCTCTTCCTCCGTACACCTTTACAGCGTGGAGGAGCAGAGAGGCCATGGCGTGGAGCCTCTGCAGCTCGCCCCCACGCCCTTTGCCCGGCCCCCTCTCCCCTTCTCTTTAAACCGCGCAGCCGGAGCGAAACCCTAACCCTAGACCTTTCTTCCTCCTCCCCCCGCCGCCGCTCGCTTCCTAGCTTCCGCCGTCGCCATGGAAACCGAGGGGCTCCGTTCGTCGCCGGCGTGACTCAGGCCTCCATCTCCTTCCTCCTCGCGCCAGCAGCGCCCCCCTGACCTCCTCTTCACCCTCGACGCGCGCAGGACGGACGGGAGGCAGCAACTCCTTCTTCTTCTTCCACGACGTCCGCGCGGCCCCGAGCTCCGCCGCGCCTTCCCGAGCACCGTCTGCTCGTCTCCGACCACCTCGACTCCCTGCCGTTCGCCATCCGCCTCCTGGTGAGCTGCGCCACCGTTTCCCCTCCTTTCCCCCTGCATTCTCGCATCCGCTCGCCGTATTCTGGCCGGCGCCGGAGTGTTGCCGTCGCGGACCGAGCGCCCCCGAGCCGTGTCGAGCAAGAACGCGAGGCCTCGAGGCACCCCCTTCTCTGTCGAGCACGGGAGCAGAAAGAGCACCCTTCACCGCACGCACCCCGCCTCACGCACGCGCCTAGCGCCGCTGGGAATGTCGCCGCCGGCGAGTTTCTGCCGCCGCCGCGCGCTGTGTCTTCGTCAGTTCGTCAGAGAAAAATGACACCTTCAGTTTCGTCAGAAATAGCTAGCCTTTTAATTAGCTAAAAACCTAACCTAACCTAGATCTAACAAGATCACTAACCTAACCCTACCGGCTAACAGCGCTGCGCTATTCCCCCCCCCCCCGCGCGTCGCGAGTTCGAAACTCCAGGGCGCAGTGGAAAATGCCCCATTTTTGCGCCGCCCACTGACAAGCCTGGCCCACCGGTCAGCGACCGGCCAGGCCGGCGCAGTCCAGTGAGCGCCACGCTGGCACTGGCCCCGCCTGGCAGTGGCTGGGTATGCCCCCGCTGCGGTGAGAAAAGTCCGGGGCTTTGTCTTTTTGCACCGAAGCCCCTTCCTTTCTGTTTTTGCACAGAGGACCTCCTCTGCTAGTTTTCTTTCACGGATAAGTCCTCGGGTTTTACAGAACCACCCCTACACTTATAAACTGCATAACTTTTAATTTATAACTCCAAATTAAATAAACTTTATATGTTTTTATATCAGAAAAATATAATAACCATTAATATCTTATTCTTATGTCTTTTTGCATCATTTATTTTAAATGCTTATTTTAAATTAACAAATGCAATTAATTAATTAAATATGGGGTATGAGGGTAATATTTATATAATGCCCAAGATTCCATTTAATATGCTCATCCCTTTTATACCATATCTTGCCATGCTTAAATATTTAATTTGAGTTAAGAATAAATCACTTGCATTTAAAATACTAAATATGGAAGGTGTTGAGCAATTAATGCCTATTCCATTTAAATTAATTTGATCACCACACCTGCTATATATGAAGTAACATTTAAATTGTTGGATACACAAAATAACTTGCACCCTAATCTTTTGCCGGGATTTCATCCCCGCTTTAATATGACCTAATCATCGCATACCATGTCGCATCTTCATTTGTGTGCGCATTTCTCTGTATTGATCATTGTTTCCTATTGTTTGTGTTTGGCTCTCTTTGGGTAGACGACGACGTGTCTGCTGCGAGTACCTACGACACCGAGGTTCCAGCTATCGTGCCAGGCTACGAGCTGCCAGGCAAGCTTTTGCTAACCGGTTACACGATTGTCGGGTTTTCATTCCTGCCTTTTTGATCTATGCTATCCTAGTTATCGGTGCTTGAATTGCGATCCCATCACATGTTTATCCTGCAGCCTATACAGCTATATCCCCACAACCCATAACCCCTTGCATGTTTATCTGTTGGCCTTTGCGAGTCGTAGTGCATGCTTAGGATTGGTTGAGCGAGTCGTTCCTTTGTCTTTATCTCATATGTTTAGTATGATATATTGTTCTACTATAATAAACTGCTGTCTTATTTTGGGGTTCTATAATTAAAAGATAAGGCACCAGGCGGAAGGCCTTGCGAGGTGCTTTGTTCTGCTCAGTGTCGACCTAGGAACTGAGATTTTGTCCTCGGATCCAATTTTGAGCGCACTAACCACTTGTGGGTGGCCCAATGGAGCCCCCCTCGACTTTGAACGGATCCGCAGCTCGTCCATGTGCCGCAAGTAGTTCGGGTTTTCCATTTGCTCATATGCATGTGCATGATGATGATGGTGATGATGAGAGGTTACTGGATACGGGGGGTCATACAGGGGTGGTACGTCGCGTAGCGGACAGTTCCTACTGTGGTTTGAGCCGCATGGTGGCGTAGTCACAAACTAATGAGTCCGCAATTGAGATTCGGCCGGACTCCTGACGCGGGTAACAACTCATATGGGTGGCACTTGGACTTGCTGTAGTGAAGGAACGAGTCTTATTGAGAGGCCTTAGCGGGTTGATCATGCGAGTATGGGTACGGTAGTGCACCCCTGCAGGGTATAATCTTATCGATGAGCCGCGTCCACGGTTATGGACGACTTTGGTGATGATGCTGGCTAACAAGATCTAGACAACTTACACCTAATCATTGTTAATTAATGTGACTAGTAATATAGTATTAATTACACCCTCAATGGTAACTAAAATTGTTAAGTGTGAGTTTCTCGGATTGCTTCCTCATACTTGGTTGAGGGGGTTAATTCGAGAAGGGGTTATGGCTGGTGTCAGTTGTAGGTGGATATTTCAACGCTCTCTTATCCCTCTCTGTTTAGACGGAAGTTTAGCGTGTCTCTTTAGTTTGCTAGTGCTGCTGCCGCTAAGTACACGTACCCCCCATATTTTGGGAATCCTACAGTTTTGTAACCTGTTAGCTTAAGTTTGTTCGATACGCTTCGGTGTATTGACCCGTTCGCGGGCTGTGGTTTTTTTCTGCAGTTGAGGATCCTTCACTCGACCAGTTGGGTGGATACTACGTGGAGTTCGACGACGAGAGCTACGACGAGTAGTTAGAGTTCCCCTGGGCTACTTCCTGGTGGACTGTGTGGATGGGCCTTCTTTTCGTTTCGGCCTTGAGCCCTTTGCTTCTTGTCTGTACTCAGACCGGTTTGTTTCCGCTGCTTGATGTAATGTTGGGACATGTGTCCTCTGATTGGTGCCATTTGATATATTTTGCTCAGTGAGAGCTTTTGGATATTTTTTCCTTTCTTTGTGTCTTAGGTTTATTCTGTGGTTTCGACTTGTTAAAAAATCCGACTCGTATACCATGTGTGTATGGTTGAAGTATACAAGTGGGAAGACTTTTTTGGATTCTTCCGTGCACAATCTGGAAACGTACGTGACGTTGGGGTCGCCAAGAACTGTCGGCCGATGATCCATTCCGAGCATGGCCTGATTCTTCCTGGGATTGGTAACCCCAGTATGTTCTTGGTTGTGTGGCCCAACCGGTACGTTTTGTTTGTGTAGCTTGAATTCAGGGTCTGACAGTTGGTATCAGAGCTTAAACGCCCGCAGGTTCCCTTCTACTGGTCGTTGTTTGAGTCTAGAAAAATATTTTTGTAGTTATCAGGAAATCTTAAACGTGAGAGTAGGAATTCTGTTCTTTTACTTCTTTCCCCACCCACCCTCCCTGTTCTTCTGGTAAGGAAGTGTTACGATAATTCCCTTCTCACCTTAATTTTTAAAAATTTAGGACATCACGTGTTCTGGGTTTTCCGTAGTACCATAGTTGCAGGTGGGTTGTGTCGTTTTGGTGGTTATCAACTTCTTCGGCTATGTTCACTGTCAATCTCGAATCAATCAGTTGTTGTTCTACCTTCTCTGGTTTTCATCTCCTGGTCATTGTACAATTTGTTCTGTGCAATCAATCCTTTGGTTTCCGGAGGCTAACTTCTACTTCAAACTGCTATGTAGATGGCGCACTATCAGGTGGTCCGTAAGACCCACTGTGAGCAGACTACCGGTTACCCGAAGCTTCTCACGAGCATGGTTGACTATGTCGGTTTCAGCTACCTCCCGGAGTACCAGGTGTCTGAGGTCCCCAGAGATTACGGACAGACCTTCTACAGAGCTACTGTTTGGATCAGCGGAGATGATGGTGATACTGCGCACAAGCACGTTGCTGAGGCTTCCACTGTGGACATGGCAGTACACTTGGCAGCTTACGATGCAGCGCTGGCTCTGCGCAGGGAATACTACTGCTTCAACGACCATCCATTCTGCTACGTTCCATACTACCCCTACACGGACTCTCAGTACGAGCTCGTGGCTCTGGACATGACCGCTCAGTTTGGCCAGTCTTCAGACTCAGTTGCTGGGACTCTACGCTTGGAGATAGCAGCACTCCGTCAGCAGCTGCACCGGGCACTCTCTCACCTGGGGCAGTATGACAGGGGGAACGTCACACCAGACGCTTTCCCGAGGTTCCAGCTCGCTTTTCCGAGTCGTCTGTCTGCTGTGGGTGGATACATTCCAGAGCGGGGTCCTCTGATCACTACTGATCCAGACCACGTTGGACCACTACTGTACGGGACACAGACGCCAGATGCCTACTCCGTTCAGTTGCGACACATTGTGCGAGACCACCGCTTGTACTGCGATCGTCGCTACACCCATCGCAGCAGCCTAGTTTCGTCTTCTGAGGGAAGCGAGAGCTAGTCTTCGAGTTGTATCTTTTCCTTGTTGTAGTAGCTATCCTTTGTACCGAAACCGTGTTGGTTGTACGGATGGTTAACTTTGTACTAATAGCTGTCCTTGTAGTACTGAAACCTTGGTGGTTGTACTAATGGCTAACTAAGTATATGGTTATGAATCTTTGTTATGAGAAGCTTATCCTTGTTATCCTACAGTTGGCAACTGTTTTTTTTTCTAAGCAAGAATTCGACCTTCCAAGTTTTCCCTGGCTTTGTGTATCTTGTCGCGGTTCTAATATCCAATGTCTCCAGGATGACGAACACCAGGAACAACCGCAATGCGGAGGACGCACCACCACCGCCTCCAATCACGGAATTGCTTGGTCAGATGACCCAAGTTCTGGCTCAAATGGCCGAGAACCAAGTCTCTCAGAACAACAACGGGCATCGCAATGAAGGCAATGCACGTGTGACCATCAAGGACTTCCTCGGTCTGGGCCCAAGGAACTTCGCTTCCCCCATTGAGCCGCTAGAAGCTGATGATTGGCTTCGCGAGATGGAAAGGACCCTTGCTATCGCCCACGTCGCTGAGCATGACAAGGTGCCTTACGTGTCCTACCTGCTTAGGGGCAAGTCTGCCTCATGGTGGGAAAACTTCCAGGCTATGAGAGCTCCCGGGGTGGTTACCACTTGGGGGGATTTCAGGGCAGCCTTCCTGCGCCACCACATCCCGGAAGGTCTCATGGACAGGATGCGCGAGCAGTTTAACTCGCTGTCGCAAGGCAAGATGGACGTGATGGGGTACAATGGCGAGTTCAATCGCCTTGCTCGTTACGCTGGAGATGAGGTGAACACTGAGGCCAAGAAGATGGCCAAGTTCCGCAAGGGTTTCAACCCCGCGCTCAAGTACAAGCTGAACCTCGTCAAGGCCGACAACTTTGAGGACCTCGTCAACATCGCGCTCAATGAGGAGCATGGGCGCAAGGTCTTCGAGGAGTCGCGCAAGCACTCTCGTGAGACCAACTCTTCTTCGTCGTCAATCGCCGCCACTCCTGCTCAGAAGCGTCGGCTCTGGGTGCCTAACAGCGCCTTCGCAAGAGCTACCTACGTGCCAGGACCTCCAGGACTCGCGCCTCGCCCACCGAACCCGGCTCTTGCTATGAGGGGTTTCGGAGGACCGCCAAGGCCAACAGGCGCTCGCCCCAACGTGACCTGCTACCAGTGCGGGAAACCGGGCCACTACTCCAACAACTTCCCGGAGACCCGTACACTTCCTCCACCACATCGCCCTTCTCCAACTCAGGCGATGGTCCGCGCACCTGCCCCGGCTAGGCCTTTCGTCCCCAACACCAGGCCTCCGGCACGTGCTGCGCGGGTGAACCACATCACGGCTGAGGAAGCAGAAGAAGCTCCAGAAGTTGTTCTTGGTACACTTCCTGTCAACTGTATCTCTTCTAGAGTGTTGTTTGATACAGGAGCATCTCATTCTTTCGTTTCAACTAAGTTTGCTGTAACTCATAGTTTACCTCACGAACCCCTCTCGAGCAATCTCACTGTCACTTCCCCCGGCGTGCAAATGACTTCGTCCAAGATAAGCCTCGACAATGAAATCCAAATTGGAGGCCATATCTTCTTGGCATCTCTAATAATTCTCGGCAATTCTGATATTGATGTCATTCTGGGCATGGATTGGTTGAAGGCCAATCAAGCTAAGATAGACTGTTCCACAAAGACTGTAACTCTTTCTCATCCTTCTGGACAGATAGTCTATTCTCCAAACCAAACCTCTTCAGCTCAGCTTTTCGCTCTCAATGTTGATCCTCTTCCCTCCATAGAAGCTATTCCGGTGGTCCGAGACTTTCCTGACGTCTTTCCTGAAGAATTACCAGGTATGCCACCTGACAGAGCCGTCGAGTTCGTTACTGAACTAGAACCGGGCACTGCTCCTATCTCCAAACGTCCTTACAAGATGGGCCCCAAAGAACTGGCTGAGCTTAAAAAACAGCTAGAGGAGTTGGAAAGGAAAGGTCATATTCAACCTAGTACTTCTCCTTGGGGTTGTCCTACTCTATTTGTCAAAAAGAGGGACACGACTGAGCGACTGGTTGTTGACTACCGTCCTCTGAACAAGAAAACCATCAAGAACAAGTATCCTCTACCTCGCATCAACGATCTGTTCGATCAACTGGCTGGTGCTAAGGTTTTCTCCAAGTTGGACTTGAGGTCAGGTTATCACCAAATCAAGATCCGCAAAGAAGACATTCCAAAGACAGCTTTCACCACTCGTTATGGTCTCTACGAATACACTGTCATGTCTTTCGGTCTCACAAATGCTCCGGCGACGTTCTCACGTCTCATGAACTTCGTTTTCATGGAATACCTCGATAAGTTCGTGGTAGTCTATCTCGATGACATTCTTATCTATTCCAAAACCGAGGAAGAACATGGAGAACATCTACGTCTTATCTTGTCGAAACTCCGAGAACACCGTCTCTACGCCAAGTTCTCCAAGTGTGAATTCTGGCTTCCTAAAGTATCCTACCTTGGTCATGTCATCTCTTCTGAAGGCATTTCTGTGGATCCAGAAAAAGTGAAGGCCATTGTTGAATGGTTGCCTCCTACATCGGTGAAACAAGTCAGGAGTTTCCTTGGAATGGCTAGCTATTGCCGTCGATTTGTTGAGAACTTCTCCAAAATCGCTAAGCCTCTCACCGATCTTACAAGGAAGGATAGAAAGTTTCTTTGGACTCCAAAGTGTGATGAGAGTTTCAATCTCTTGAAAGCTAAACTCACTTCTACTCCTGTTCTAGTTGGTCCAGACACTTCCAAACCTTTCCAAATATTCTGCGATGCATCTCTTCAAGGACTAGGCGCAGTCCTCATGCAAGAACGCAAAGTTGTGGCTTATGCATCTCGCCAGTTGCAGCCTCATGAGCTCAGCTATCCTACACATGATCTTGAACTTGCAGCAATCATGTATGCCCTCAAGGCTTGGAGACCTTATTTGTTGGGGCACAGCTGTGAGATCTTCACTGATCACAAGAGTCTCAAATATCTCTTCACTCAACCAGACTTGAACCTCAGGCAAACCAGGTGGCTTGAGAAGCTCTCAGATTACGAGCTTACCATCTCTTACACTCCAGGCAAAGCTAATGTAATGGCTGATGCTCTCAGTCGCAAATCCTATTGCAACAACCTCATGGTTGAGGACATCCAACCTCCTATTCATGAAGAATTCAAGAAACTCAACCTTCAAGTGGTTCCCTCTGGTTACCTTGCAAACTTGGTTGCCACTCCTACACTTGAGGATAAGATCCGTGCCGCACAGTTGCGTGATTCTGGTGTCAAGAATATCAAAGACAACATTGGCAAGGACAAGTACAAGAGTTTCTCTCTCGATGACAAGGGTACCTTGCTGTTTGAAGAACGCATTGTAGTGCCTAAACTTGACAGCTTAAGAGAACTCATTCTCAAGGAGGCTCATGATACTCCGCTTTCTATTCACCCTGGCAGCACAAAGATGTACCAGGATCTCAAGTCAATCTATTGGTGGACTAGGATGAAGCGTGAAATTGCTCGCTATGTGTCTCATTGTGATGTTTGCTGTCGTGTCAAGGCAGTTCATCAGAGACCACCTGGACTTCTTCAACCACTGCAAATTCCTGATTGGAAATGGGACAAGATCGAGATGGACTTCGTTACTGGGTTTCCAAAGTCCAAGAAAGGCAACGATGCAATCTTTGTTGTCATTGATCGTCTCTCCAAAGTGGCTCACTTCTTCCCAGTCAAAGAGACAGTATCAGCTAGTCAGTTGGCAGAACTCTATATGACAAGACTGGTGCCTTTACATGGTGTTCCTTTGGCAATAAGCTCAGATCGTGGAAGTATCTTCACTTCTCGATTTTGGGATAGCTTTCAGAAAGCCTTGGGTACCAAACTTCTGTTCAGCACAGCTTACCATCCGCAGACAAGTGGACAGGTTGAAAGAGTAAACCAGATTTTGGAAGATATGCTCAGAGCTTGTGTTATCTCCTTTGGCATGAAATGGGAGGATTGCCTTCCGTATGCTGAGTTCTCCTACAACAACAGCTTCCAAGCAAGTCTAGGCATGGCTCCGTTTGAAGCTCTCTATGGCCGCAAATGTAGAACTCCTCTCAATTGGTCTCAAGCTGGTGAACGTCCATTCTTTGGGCCGGATATTATCCAGGAGGCTGAAGAAAAGGTTCGCATCATTCGTGACAATCTGAAGATTGCCCAGTCCCGGCAGAAAAGCTATTATGATAGCAAGCACAGGGACATGGTCTATGCACCGGGTGATCAAGCTTACCTTCGGGTCACTCCTCTGAGAGGCACGCAACGCTTTGGCATCAAAGGCAAACTCGCTCCGCGTTATGTTGGGCCTTTCAACGTTCTTTCAAGGCGTGGTGATTTGGCTTACCGTCTGGAACTTCCTCCAAACCTCTCCAAAGTGCACGATGTCTTCCACGTGTCACAACTCAAGAAGTGCTTCAAAGATCCAGGTCGTGCAGTTGATCATGGATCAATTGAACTTCGAGAAGATCTCTCTTATGTGGAACAACCGATTCGCATTCTTGACGAAGCTGAACGTCGCACCCGTAACAACACTGTCAAGTTCTACAAGGTTCAATGGTCTAATCATTCTGACGAGGAAGCCACATGGGAACGTGAAGACCATCTCCGTGCCGAATACCCCAACCTCTTTGTTGCTCCATGAAGAATCTCGGGGCGTGATTCCTTTGAGGGGGGGAGTGTTGTAACAGCCCTACTGTATCTTTCCTTTTGGTGTGCAATAAAATTGTTGAATCATGTCATCATTCCATAATTGGTTGCATTTAATTAAATATGGCTCCCAAATGTTTTCTAAATTTAAAAATTCTTATTTTGAATTCAAATGCTTTCAAATAAATTCATTTGAAGTTTCAAATTAATTATAATTAACCAAACTAGATATTAATATGTCTAATTTGAAACTAGCAAAAATTGCTCAAAAGTTTTTATGAGGTTCCTTTCTGTTTTGCTTGGAAAAATACAAAAACAGAAAAGTTTTTAAAAAGGAAATTCAAAAACCAGAAAAAAAAAATGTGGGGAGGGAGCTCCAGGCCGAACTGGGCCACTCCCTGGCCCAGCAAACCCCCAGCCCGGCCCGTTTTCTTCTTCCTCTTCCTCCGTACACCTTTACAGCGTGGAGGAGCAGAGAGGCCATGGCGTGGAGCCTCTGCAGCTCGCCCCCACGCCCTTTGCCCGGCCCCCTCTCCCCTTCTCTTTAAACCGCGCAGCCGGAGCGAAACCCTAACCCTAGACCTTTCTTCCTCCTCCCCCCGCCGCCGCTCGCTTCCTAGCTTCCGCCGTCGCCATGGAAACCGAGGGGCTCTGTTCGTCGCCGGCGTGACTCAGGCCTCCATCTCCTTCCTCCTCGCGCCAGCAGCGCCCCCCTGACCTCCTCTTCACCCTCGACGCGCGCAGGACGGACGGGAGGCAGCAACTCCTTCTTCTTCTTCCACGACGTCCGCGCGGCCCCGAGCTCCGCCGCGCCTTCCCGAGCACCGGCTGCTCGTCTCCGACCACCTCGACTCCCTGCCGTTCGCCATCCGCCTCCTGGTGAGCTGCGCCACCGTTTCCCCTCCTTTCCCCCTGCATTCTCGCATCCGCTCGCCGTATTCTGGCCGGCGCCGGAGTGTTGCCGTCGCGGACCGAGCGCCCCCGAGCCGTGTCGAGCAAGAACGCGAGGCCTCGAGGCACCCCCTTCTCTGTCGAGCACGGGAGCAGAAAGAGCACCCTTCACCGCACGCACCCCGCCTCACGCACGCGCCTAGCGCCGCTGGGAATGTCGCCGCCGGCGAGTTTCTGCCGCCGCCGCGCGCTGTGTCTTCGTCAGTTCGTCAGAGAAAAATGACACCTTCAGTTTCGTCAGAAATAGCTAGCCTTTTAATTAGCTAAAAACCTAACCTAACCTAGATCTAACAAGATCACTAACCTAACCCTACCGGCTAACAGCGCTGCGCTATTCCCCCCCCGCGCGTCGCGAGTTCGAAACTCCAGGGCGCAGTGGAAAATGCCCCATTTTTGCGCCGCCCACTGACAAGCCTGGCCCACCGGTCAGCGACCGGCCAGGCCGGCGCAGTCCAGTGAGCGCCACGCTGGCACTGGCCCCGCCTGGCAGTGGCTGGGTATGCCCCCGCTGCGGTGAGAAAAGTCCGGGGCTTTGTCTTTTTGCACCGAAGCCCCTTCCTTTCTGTTTTTGCACAGAGGACCTCCTCTGCTAGTTTTCTTTCACGGATAAGTCCTCGGGTTTTACAGAACCACCCCTACACTTATAAACTGCATAACTTTTAATTTATAACTCCAAATTAAATAAACTTTATATGTTTTTATATCAGAAAAATATAATAAACATTAATATCTTATTCTTATGTCTTTTTGCATCATTTATTTTAAATGCTTATTTTAAATTAACAAATGCAATTAATTAATTAAATATGGGGTATGAGGGTAATATTTATATAATGCCCAAGATTCCATTTAATATGCTCATCCCTTTTATACCATATCTTGCCATGCTTAAATATTTAATTTGAGTTAAGAATAAATCACTTGCATTTAAAATACTAAATATGGAAGGTGTTGAGCAATTAATGCCTATTCCATTTAAATTAATTTGATCACCACACCTGCTATATATGAAGTAACATTTAAATTGTTGGATACACAAAATAACTTGCACCCTAATCTTTTGCCGGGATTTCATCCCCGCTTTAATATGACCTAATCATCGCATACCATGTCGCATCTTCATTTGTGTGCGCATTTCTCTGTATTGATTATTGTTTCCTATTGTTTGTGTTTGGCTCTCTTTGGGTAGACGACGACGTGTCTGCTGCGAGTACCTACGACACCGAGGTTCCAGCTATCGTGCCAGGCTACGAGCTGCCAGGCAAGCTTTTGCTAACCGGTTACACGATTGTCGGGTTTTCATTCCTGCCTTTTTGATCTATGCTATCCTAGTTATCGGTGCTTGAATTGCGATCCCATCACATGTTTATCCTGCAGCCTATACAGCTATATCCCCACAACCCATAACCCCTTGCATGTTTATCTGTTGGCCTTTGCGAGTCGTAGTGCATGCTTAGGATTGGTTGAGCGAGTCGTTCCTTTGTCTTTATCTCATATGTTTAGTATGATATATTGTTCTACTATAATAAACTGCTGTCTTATTTTGGGGTTCTATAATTAAAAGATAAGGCACCAGGCGGAAGGCCTTGCGAGGTGCTTTGTTCTGCTCAGTGTCGACCTAGGAACTGAGATTTTGTCCTCGGATCCAATTTTGAGCGCACTAACCACTTGTGGGTGGCCCAATGGAGCCCCCCTCGACTTTGAACGGATCCGCAGCTCGTCCATGTGCCGCAAGTAGTTCGGGTTTTCCATTTGCTCATATGCATGTGCATGATGATGATGGTGATGATGAGAGGTTACTGGATACGGGGGGTCATACAGGGGTGGTACGTCGCGTAGCGGACAGTTCCTACTGTGGTTTGAGCCGCATGGTGGCGTAGTCACAAACTAATGAGTCCGCAATTGAGATTCGGCCGGACTCCTGACGCGGGTAACAACTCATATGGGTGGCACTTGGACTTGCTGTAGTGAAGGAACGAGTCTTGTTGAGAGGCCTTAGCGGGTTGATCATGCGAGTATGGGTACGGTAGTGCACCCCTGCAGGGTATAATCTTATCGATGAGCCGCGTCCACGGTTATGGACGACTTTGGTGATGATGCTGGCTAACAAGATCTAGACAACTTACACCTAATCATTGTTAATTAATGTGACTAGTAATATAGTATTAATTACACCCTCAATGGTAACTAAAATTGTTAAGTGTGAGTTTCTCGGATTGCTTCCTCATACTTGGTTGAGGGGGTTAATTCGAGAAGGGGTTATGGCTGGTGTCAGTTGTAGGTGGATATTTCAACGCTCTCTTATCCCTCTCTGTTTAGACGGAAGTTTAGCGTGTCTCTTTAGTTTGCTAGTGCTGCTGCCGCTAAGTACACGTACCCCCCATATTTTGGGAATCCTACAGTTTTGTAACCTGTTAGCTTAAGTTTGTTCGATACGCTTCGGTGTATTGACCCGTTCGCGGGCTGTGGTTTTTTTCTGCAGTTGAGGATCCTTCACTCGACCAGTTGGGTGGATACTACGTGGAGTTCGACGACGAGAGCTACGACGAGTAGTTAGAGTTCCCCTGGGCTACTTCCTGGTGGACTGTGTGGATGGGCCTTCTTTTCGTTTCGGCCTTGAGCCCTTTGCTTCTTGTCTGTACTCAGACCGGTTTGTTTCCGCTGCTTGATGTAATGTTGGGACATGTGTCCTCTGATTGGTGCCATTTGATATATTTTGCTCAGTGAGATCTTTTGGATATTTTTTCCTTTCTTTGTGTCTTAGGTTTATTCTGTGGTTTCGACTTGTTAAAAAATCCGACTCGTATACCATGTGTGTATGGTTGAAGTATACGAGTGGGAAGACTTTTTGGATTCTTTCGTGCACAATCTGGAAACGTACGTGACGTTGGGGTCGCCAAGAACTGTCGGCCGATGATCCATTCCGAGCATGGCCTGATTCTTCCTGGGATTGGTAACCCCAGTATGTTCTTGGTTGTGTGGCCCAACCGGTACGTTTTGTTTGTGTAGCTTGAATTCAGGGTCTGACAAAGGACTTAGCCAAAACAAGACTTCAGAAGTATCTTCAAGGAGTAGAAGCACTTAGAAGAAAATCAAAAAGAAGTTCATGAAGACCATCCAGTAATATTTTCTAAGTCTTGCTTCCTCTCTCTCTCTTTTCTCCCTTCTCCTCTTAGCCTTTTGATGACTAAGTTATATTCAAGACCAACTTTGATGCTATCAACACCATCAAGTCTTCAGAGCCATCAAGTCTACAAAATTGCAATGAAGTCATCACATCAAGAAGAAAAGGAAGCAAGGAGAAGATTCTACATCTTTCTTTCTATCTTTTACCTCTTTCCTAATCTTGTCTTTTACTTTAGACATAAACATACTTTTGATCATGTTATTCCCATCTTGAAGTATGTTGGATCCTAGTGGCATAGTGAGATGAAGCGGCCTGGAGACTAACCTTACATGTCCACGTACATGAGACATGTTCCACAATTTAAGTGGCTGGCCGAGTGACGTGGGGCTGCCTTTCGGGTAGCCCACGATAAGGCTACCTGGGCCGCGCCAAGGACGTGGAAGCCCACAGAAGGCCCACGCGGGGTACCATGTAACCTAGTCCAAGTCGGTTAGGAAGCATAACCTGCCATATTTGTAGTTGCTATCGGCATCAACCACCCAAGACCTCACTGCATATAAAGCCGGGAGGGTTGCTCGTCCCAAAGGACACGCTCATAGCCGCCACCACAAACCCTAGCGAGATCGCAATCTCGCCATTGTAATCGCTACTGGCATTAATAACCAGACAAGCAGGAGTAGGGTGTTATCCTCCGGGAGCCTGAACCTGGGTAAATCCTTGCTTGTCAGCCGTCGTGACCACCTGCACTCATCTCTCCCCCCATCAATCAACCCGGGGTGCACAGCCCTGGGACTTGTCGAGTTAACACCTCGTCAATTGGCGCCGTCTGTGGGAACGTCAAACAAGTGCTAGGATCATGGTCGCTCCGGCTCCATCCGCAATAAAGATCGGCGTATCCGCCGCCAGGGAGTCGATCCGCTTCGGCTCCTTCGAGTACGTCCTCCACCCGCCGGCTCACCGCTCGGTGTACGCCGATCTGGACAAAGGTATACACATCACCTTCGGCTCCATATACTGCTGCATCGATAGTCGTGGTATACTCAGGTCTACGACTACCGCGCTACGTGCGGCGGCGTCACCCTAATCGGCAACCCCCGCGCCCGCCGAACCCGTGAAGGTCACGTCTATCGCACCCGCGGAGGCCGCGCCCGCCGAACCCGCGAAGATCGCATCTACCGCACCCGCGGAGGCCGCGCCCGCTGCACCCGCGAAGATTGCATCTACATCGACTACATCGACGATTTCGGCAACGGCCACGCGGATCAGGTCCACTACCCCAATATCTACGTCAACTGTTGCGCCCGCACGGGCAACCAGGAGCTCGCGCCCGACAGCCATGTCGCGCGCGCCCTCATCTTCGTGGAAATCCCAAGTCTACCCCAAGCCAATCGCACTCGCCCCGGCGAGCGTGAACACAGGGACGATCGCGAGAAGACGCGACAGCGACTGCGCCGCGCGCCACGTTGCAGCAATTTTCGACCCCGAGCAAGACGCGGGCGACAGAAGCAGCATCGGCAGCACCAACTCTCCGACTCAAGTCTACCCCAAGCAATTCTTCATGGCCGGCACAGCACCGCATGGCGACGACGAAGAACCAGCATATCCGCTAGAGGTGGACATGCGGGACCAGACTAAACTTGTCATCACACGGGACATGGCGATCCAAGCCATGAAGCGTGTGGACGAGGGCACGTTCCCACCACCCAACGCACCTCGAGACGACCACCTGGCGGTCCAGTACTTGCTACGCAAGGAAGGCGAACGAATCCGCGCCGAAAAAGCCGACCTGCTCAGGCGCAAAAGGGACGCAGACGCATCGAGTGCCAGGCGAGCCGCCCTCTCCTTCACATCCTCTACGGAGGTTAACCAAGGAGCACGGCGAAACAGAGCCCGCGTTCCCCTCATGGAAGAAGCCGATCGAACCAGGCTCACCCGCAACCTCGACTCGTCCTTCGTCACCGAAGATGAGAACGGGATACCCGTCCCAAAGACGGCAAACGCCACCCTGATCTCAGTCGAGACGTACCTCCGGCTCACGCAGCCACCGGAGGGGGACGCGCGCTCCCTTCTCCACAAGCAGCAAATTGCCTCCATAAGGGCAATCAAAGAAGCGCTGGCGGCCAAGGGGCCAAGCAACCGGGCGCACGAACCAACAACCTCGGGCATCCCAGCGGCACAGCGGCAACCAGTCAAGGACCTTCGCTACGTCCTCACACAGAAGACGGTGGATCGCAACCGCAAGGAGCGCTCGGCTGGTGCGGCAAACACGGACGACCATGCTGACCGTGACTTTGAGCCGTGCGGCGCGGCTTGCTTCAGCTTCAACATCCGCGACACCCCATGCCTAAGGGCTTCAAGTTGACAGCAGGCACACCAAAGTATGACGGGAAGCAAGATCCAAAACTGTGGCTCGAGGACTACCTCATCGCCTGCACTTGCCAAGGCGGGACGTCGACTATGGCAATGCAGTACATCCAGCTTATGCTGACGGACTCGGCACGCGGGTGGCTCACAAGCCAACCCAAAGACTCTTTCCGAACATGGGAAGAATTCCAGGATAACTTCATCAAGAGTTTCTCGGGAACATTCGCAAGGCCAACGACCTACATCGAGTTGGAGGCCTGCAAGCAAGGAAAGGATGAGTCGCTCCGCTCCTACATCCAGCGATGGACACTACTCCGCAACACCATGGAACCCGTCTCAGAAGATCGGGTGATGGACGCCTTCATGCACGGCGTCGCTCGCCGCGACCTCCGCGAGGAATTCGGTAGGCTCCAGCCGAAGACTACAATAGAGCTCATGAAAACAGCCAACCAATGGGCCGAAGGAGAGGACTATGTCCGCGAAACTTCCCCCAAGAAAGAGGTCGAAACAAGCAACTGGCGTGAGGCACGCCAAAAGAAGAAGCCACGTTACACCCACGATTCAATCAAGCTAGTAGCGGCGGGCTATGAAACCCCCCGTGAGGACAAACGCGACAACAGTCGACAGTACGACCAAGGTCGACAGTCTAACTCGAGTCAGTATAACCGTGGCAGCAGCAGCATCGGCCACAATGATGGAAGCCAGAAGCGCGAGTGGAAGCGCCCACTGACCCCAGCAGAGGAGCTGATGCAACCCTGTAAGCATCACTCGTTCCGCAACCCGGAGACAGGCAAATGGGGTTCCTGCCACCTGCTGAAGGATTGTCGCAAAGCAAGAAAGATATACCAAGCCATGAAGCAAATCATCGCTCCAGTACAAGCAATACAGGCGGCCCCGCAGCTAGCCATCCAGGCAGCACCCGCAAACAACAACCAGGTGCAGGCGGCAGGAGCATTCCCCCAGCCGCAGCAACAGCAACAGCAACAAGGTCAGTCGGCAGCAACCGACACGTACCCACCCGCACGGGGACAGCTGAACATGATCCAGAAGGGACCCCCCGTCAAACAGGCGCCAAAAGCTCATCACCCGCCAAGTACTTCAGGCCATCAACAGCCCGCGCGCGGTACCAGACTACCTGCGCGGGTCTGAGACACCCATCACATTTTCCATGGCAGATCACCCATCCGAGGTAACCCGACCCGGGCACGCCGCACTCGTGATTGAGGCCTTGATCGGCGACTACAGCTTGAAGAAGGTGTTCCTGGACGGAGGCTGCGGCATCAACATCAGATTCGCCGACACCCTGAGGAGAATGAACAGGTCGACAGAGAAATTGCCGGAATCGGAAACCACCTTCCACGGCATAGTACCAGGGCAAGCAATCACGCCCATGGGAACAATCACACTCGACGTCATCCTCGGTACACCCGAGCACTTCAGGAAGGAGTCGATAGACTTTGAGTTCGTCGACTGGAAGTCACAATACCACGCCATCCTCGGGCGCCCAACCTTTGCCAGGTTCATGGCAGTACCCCACTACGCCTACCTGATGATAAAGCTGACCGGGCAGAAAGGAGTAATCACCGTACGCGGCGACTTCGGGCTCTCCAACAGCTGCGACCGCGAGTTCGCCAAGATTTCTGAGTTCTTCGGAGTCGAAGAGCACTTCAAGGCCATATCAGCCGACAACGACAAGAAGGTCTTCCCATCTTGCAAGAAGCCAGCTAAAGACGCAGCATTCAAAACGAACGACGACACCGTCACCCACCAAGTCCATCCGACTGACAGCAGAAAGACGGTCAAGGTCTCGTCAAGTCTGACCCCCGCATAGGAAAGCGCGCTCGTCGAGTTCCTACGTGAGAACTGGAAGATCTTTGCATGGCAACCTTCTGACATGCCAGGGATACCCAGGGAACTCGCCGAGCACTCTCTAAAGGTCCACAAGGAAGCAAGACCAGTCAAACAAGCCATGTGACGCTTTTCAGGTCCCAAACAGGACGCAATCACCGCAGAAATCGACCGGCTGCTGCACGCCAAGTTCATCCGAGAAATCAAGGACTCGGACTGGGTCGCCAACCCTGTCCTGGTGGAAAAGAGGAAGACGAAGAAACTACGGATGTGTGTTGACTTCACCGCAGTCAACAAGTGCTGCCCCAAGGATCACTTCCCGCTCCCGCGGATAGACCAAATCATCGACTCGACAGCAGGTTGCGAGCGCCTTTCCTTCCTGGATGCCTACTCAGGTTACCAGCAGATCAGGCTGAAAGTCGAGGACGAAGAGAAAACGGCCTTCATCACACCCGACGGCGTCTTTTGCTACCATACGATGCCGTTCGGGTTAAAAAACGCAGGTGCCACGTACCAGCGGACAATGCAAGCGTGCCTCAAGGGGCTAATCGGGCAGATCGTCCAAGTCTACGTCGATGACATTGTTGTCACGACCCGAAAGGAGGGTACCCTAGTCGACGACCTCCGCAAGGTCTTCGCCGCACTCGATGTATACCAGATCAAGCTCAACCCAGAGAAGTGCGTGTTCGGCGTGCCAGCCGGAGAACTACTAGGATACCTCGTATCTGCAAGAGGAATCGAAGCGAACCCCGAGAAGGTGCAGAACATTCTTACAATGCCAGCACCAACAAAACTCCGCGAGGTGCAGCGATTAGCCGGCCGAGTCGCAGCTCGCAGCCGGTTCATTAGTAAGTTGGGAGAGAAAGCCTTACCTTTCTACCAACTGATGAAGAAGACGGACAAGTTCGAGTGGACACAGGAGGCGCAGGACGCATTCGACCATCTCAAGAAAACCCTGACAACCTTTCCAGTCCTCGTGGCACCACTGGAAAACGAGCCGCTATACTTATACGTCTCAGCAACAAACAGGGTGGTGAGCACGGTACTCGTAGTCGAACGGGAAGAAGAGGGGCACAGTCACCCGGTGCAGAGGCCCGTCTACTACCTAAGCGAAGTCCTCACCCTGTCCAAGCAGAACTACCCGCATTACCAGAAGCTGGCATATGGAGTCTTCATAACCTCCAGGAAGGTCGTCCACTACTTCTTTGAGCACCCGATCACGGTGGTAAGCTCCTCTGGACTAGCATACATTCTCACAAACCAACGCGCGACAGGACGAGTCGCCAAGTGGGTCGTCGAGCTAGGACCATGGGGGCTGAAGTGTGCTCACCCGAAGTCCATCAAGGCCCAAGTCCTCCCAGAATTCACCACCGAGTGGATAGAAGCCCAGCTACCAAATGTCCCCGACTTGTCCAACGCATGGACAATGTATTTTGATGGCTCCAAGAAATTCATGTCAGCCGGGGCAGGAGTTGTGCTCATCTCCCCCAAGGCGACAAGCTCAAGTACGTCCTGCAGATGGACTATCTGACGCCGTCCAACAACGAAGCCGAGTACGAGGCCCTGATCCACGGCATGCGGATGGCCAAGAACTGCGGCGCCACGCACCTCATGATATACGGCGACTCCTACCTGGTGGTACAACAAACCATGAAGTCCTGCGACGCCATCGCCGACAACATGATCGCCTACAGAGACCTCTACAATCAGTTGGAAGGCAACTTCGACGACTGCGAGTTACGGCACATCGGCCGTGAAAGCAACGAGGAAGCCGATGTCCTCGCTAACATGGGCTCAGACAGGGTGCCAGTCGCACCCGTCGTCTTCCTCGAGCGCATCACGCAGAGATCCATCAAGACTCAGAACACAGCAAGCGCTGCAACAACAAAAGGCGATGCTAACCCGCCAAGCCAAGACAAGGTCCCCATGGAGGTCATGCTAGTCGAAGCTACGTGGACAGGACCATACCTGGCGTACATACTGCATCAGAAGCTGCCAGCTGACCCAGTCGAAGCAAAGCGCGTCATCAGGCGCTCCAAAAGTTTCACCGTCATCAACGGAGAACTCTACAAAAGAAGCATCTCAGGAATCCTGCAAAGGTGCGTAGATCCAGTCGACGGCCAAGCCATCTTACTCGACATCCACGCGGGTATCTGCGGGCATCACGCCAGCAGTCGAGCATTGGTGGCCAAAGCACTACGAGCCGGGTTCTACTGGCTGACAGCCATGCAGGACGCCGAGGAGCTAGTAAGGAAATGAACAGGGTGCCAGGAGTTTGCCAACAAGCCACACGCGCCAGCATCAGAACTTAAGACAATACCATTAGCCTGGCCCTTCGCCCAATGGGGTCTGGACATGGTGGGCCCGCTGAAGAAATCCTCACCCGGAGGTCACACTCACCTCCTGGTTGCAGTAGATAAGTTCACAAAGTGGATCGAAGCCGTGCCCATCACAAGTTTGACTGCATCCACAGCAGTCAACTTCATCAGGTCAATCATCTTCAGATTTGGAGTACCGAATGGGATCATCACCGACAACGGCTCGAACTTCACAGCCGAAGAATTCAAGGACTTCTGCTCAGAGCAGGGGATCAAGCTCAGCTATGCGTCCGTCTCGCACCCGCAATCCAATGGGCAAGTGGAGAAAGCCAATGGCCTCGTCTGCAACGGCATCAAGAAGCGACTGTGCGTGCCACTAAAACGCGCAGCGGGCGCATGGGTGGAAGAACTAACGTCGGTCCTTTGGAGTCTACGAACAACGCCAAACAGATCCACCCAATACACTCCATTCTTTATGGTGTATGGTGCAGAAGCGGTTCTCCCCTGCCACATCAAATTCGACGCACCGAGAGTAGTCGCCTACGACGAGTCGGATGCAGAGGAGGCACTCGAAGACAGCATGGACACCCTGGATGAAGCACGCGACATCGCCCTGGCACGATCAGCCGTGTATCAACAAGACCTGCGCAACTATCACACTCAGAGGCTGCGACCAAGAGCGTTCGTTGCAGGCGACCTGGTTCTCCGACTCAAGCAGAAGAAGGTGCACAAGCTCGCTTCCCCAAGGGAGGGCCCGTACATCGTGACAGAAGCAATCGGCAACGGAGCTTACCGCCTGAAAGACTCGAAGACGGGAGCAGACTGCAACAACCCGTGGAACGTGGCACAACTCCGCCGGTTCTACGCCTAGTTCAACCCAATCATTGTACAAGAAAAATCAGCGCGGCAGGTTTCAGACGCACTCTTTTCCTTACCAGGGTACCTAAGGGGACTGGAAGGGTTTTAATGAGGCAGCTGTTCGCAAGAATCAATAAAGTGATTTGAAGAAAATCTGTCTCCTTTACCTTTCACACAGAGGAAGCTAAAATTCTAGGCCGCCACTCGAACCACTCGGGGGCTGCGCCACACAGGTTGAAAGAAAAGCTTAGGCCGCTACCCGAACTACTCGGGGGCTGCGCCATACAAGCATAAATCAGAAAATCCTAGGCCGCCACCCGACCCACTAGGGGGCTGCGCCATACAGGTCAAGTTCAAAATCCTAGGTCACCACTCGACATACTCGGGGGCTGCGCCAAACAGGTAACACTTGTAATCCTAGGCTACCACTCGACCTACTCGGGGGCTACGCCATACAGGCCTTCTCAGAAAATCCTCAGCCGCCACTCGAACTCACTCGGGGGTTGCGCTGTACAGGTCAAGTTCAAAATCCTATGTCGCCACCCGACATACTCGGGGGCTGCGCCAAACAGGTAACACTTGTAATCCTAGGCTGCCATTCGAATAACTCGAGGGCTGCGCCACACAGGTCAAGTTGCAAAAATCCTAATTCGCCACCCGTTAAAGTCAGAGACTGCGACATACAGGTCACACTTCGAAAAACCTAGGCTGTTGCCTAACGTACTAGGCGACTGCGCCCAACAGGTCGAAAATCAAAACATGCATTTACACGCCCGAGCAAGCAGATCAATTCTCATTACTTGCAAATATTTTTAATCTAGTACATTGCGACTTGCACAGGCACATTTGCCCTCTATAGCTAACCCTGTACAGCAGACGACAGCTACTCTAAACTGCAGGCTCGGCCTTCGGCGCATCAAGTGGACCTAGAAGGCGCTCACTTAGATCCTGAACCTGCCTAATAATTTGGCGCGCAGCCGCCAAGGTCTCGTCGAAGTCGTCATCACCAGGCACCTTATCGAGCGGAAGATGCGGCCGATGCATCCGAACGTATGCCAACGCCGCATTCGCCCCAGCCACAAGTTGTGCGTCGACGACCTCCTTCAGACCTTCACCATCGCGAAACCTCTCCAGCAAGGCGGACAGCCCGTTCGGCTGCGCGTTATGCGGGAAGTACACACGATTGATGTGCCAGAGTGTCTTCCGGCAATTCTCCAGAAGAAAAGCAGCACGCCACGTACGATCAAGCATAGTGGCAAGGGCGCGCCCTCTCGACTTGTTCACCCAGAACTGCCGAGCTTCATAGGAGTCGCCGGACTCCTCTCGGGTAACTCTTTCTTCAACGCGAGCCCGCTCAGCCTCCCAATCCGGATTCACATCTGCACGCGTAAACTGCAAGTCAGAACAAGCAAGCTTCAGCAAAGAAAGCAGCCGCCAAAAGGATACCAACCTTGCAGCTGTCGACTGATCAGATCGATCTCCCCAAGCAAAAAATCCTCACGTCGTGAGAACTCTGCAGTAGGATGCGACCTGGAGCGGTGCAGTAGCAGCTCAGTATTCTTCAGGGTCGCCTCAAGCTCAACCACCTTGTTCTTCAGGTACGTGATTATCCGCTGATCATTTGTACTACGTGGAGGAGCCGGCGCCGCCCGACGACGGCGAGCACCCGAAGAAGAAGCCTCGCCACTCGGCTCAGTCGCAGGAGAAGAAGAAGCACCACCGCGCATGATAGTCTGCGACGAATACACAGAGTCAATACAATCATACGAGTGTGAAGCAAAGTTAAACTCGGCAGAAAGAAATTCAGTTCTAGCAAAAGCACTGTTGAAGGCGAAAAGACCTGGCAGGACAATATTCATTACAGGGCCAGAAGTTTAAAAGTACAGACCACGGCGACTGCCGAATTCCTAAGCTACGTCTACTCTAAGGCTGCAGACTGCGACCGGGAGCGACTCTTCCGAGTGGCAGCCGCCTCAGTTGCCTTAGTAAGGGCCCTCTCGAAGAGTGCCACAAGCTGCACAACCAACTGTGTAGCACGCTCCTTCACACCACCCAGCGACGCGGTTCGGCCATCGGGTCTTCGAGGAAAGCCGCTGACGACCTTCTCAAAGTCACCCGGAACCTGATGCCCTAAGAGGAGCTGGAAGGTGAGCTCGGAGCCGCGTACCGTCTACGACCGTGTGAAGTCGGCGATGTGTCCTCAAACGGCGCAGCAAGGGCGTCCACGGCTGCCGGCGGCTGGTCGCTCGGGAAGATGCTCCGGTGCACCACGGTGAGGGGTCCAGTCGACTTCTTCAGCGCGGCTGTGGACTTCTTCAGCGCGTCGGATGCATAGGCGCAGACCCGGTCGAGGAAGCCGACAGCAGTCGCCAAATCAACCGCGTCACTCGACGTGTCTTCCGGAGGAGCTCCACCGCAAATCTCTGCGCAAGGGATTCAATGTCAGACAAAGAAAAATGTCAAGACGCAGTAGGCATTAAGCCGAAACTTATCCCCAAGAAGACCGGCGAGTGAGAGGAGACGATCGACTTGAGTCTTCTCCTGGGCGACCCGCGCCAGCTCCCGCTCTCGAGACTCATGCAGGGCCTTCTCAAGCTCGGTAACCCGCCCAGTAGCCTGGTCCAGAGAAGCACGCAGCTGGTCCCTCTCCTTCTCCAGGCGAACATAGGCCGCGGCTGCGTCAAGCTGCTGACGGTAGTACGGCTGAAAAAAAAGCAAGATGTTAATAAAGTTGCGGGCGACTATACTAGTCACCCACACCTTCGGGGGCTACTCCCATCGGGAGCGCTGATCGCGCACCCGATGAAAACTCAAGAATACAAGTACAAGCGTAAAGGGCTTACGTGGTCCAGGAGATCAGGGTCCTCTGAAGCCGAAGAAGGATCGCGACTCGACGATGCAACGCCAGCAGGCTGTGCACGCACCTTCTCCACCACCGCCTGAGTCCCCAATTCAGTCGAAGGGGCGGATGTATGCTCCATGTCCCGACGGGGGGAGCTAACATCGCCAGAACGATGGCTGCAGCGAAAACGAGCACACTGGTCAGCTCAAACGTTGCAGCTACAAAACACAACTCGAAGGAAACAAATCATCAAGAAGCTCACCTGGTGGTTTCAAGGTCGTCGTAACTCTCCAGGGAGGGCGACGCCATCCGCACAAACGAACGAGGAGCCGCGGAGCTGACTGGAGGAACATTCAAGGGCTCATTCCAGCCACCCGAGGACCGCGCACCCGACGACGTCGCGACGGCCTCCTCCAGAGTAACGTCGGCATCCTTAGCAGGTGACGACGTAGTAGCAGAGTCGCCACGGCTCGGGAGCTTCCGCTTCTTCCGTACAGGTTCCTCCTCTTCATCTTCATCCTCCACCTCTTCGTGGGGAGAATGTGCGGAAGGAATCTCTTCGTCGCCGTCCTCCTCCTCGACAAACTTCGACTCGTCGTCGGGTTCGTTCTCGGGAAGAGGAGGAAGGCTGATCAGAAAAGACCGACCCTGAAGCAAGTAGACACAAGTCGAATCAAGAAGAAAGTAGACGCAAGTCGAGTCAAGACAAAAGGAAAACAAGCCAAGACTCACCTCAGGAACGGGGTTCGATGCCCCGTAAGCAGCAACCGGGCACTTGACGTTGCACGTGTCCGCGACTCGGAGGTTGGTGATGGACCTTACTTTGGTTTCCACCTCCTCATCGTCAAGCGGCTCGGTGCTGACGCCCTGCACGGCCCACATCGGGTGAGGCCGAGCGCTGAGCGGCTGCACCCGAAGACGGAAGAAGGTGGCCATCAGGAAGACGCAACCCGCCTCGTGCCCAAGGGTCTTGGTCAGATCGCGCAGCAGACCCAGCAGGGGCCGCACGGCCTCCTTCTCCACAGCAGACAGCGGGTGCGTCCAGGCGCCAGTCTTCCGCAGCCCACGTCCGCTGTCGAATGCACCCAGGCCGTCCTGGTTCGACTGGACGTAGAACCATCTCTTGCGCCACCCCTGGACGGAGTCCGACTTCTTCATCTGGAAGTACGCGGTGTCACCGCGCACTTGGATTCCGAAGCCGCCCACGGGGAAGGGCAACCCGCTCCTCCCAACATTCTTGCGAACGAGGAAGAGCGACTTCCATAGTGCCCAGTGGGGCACGACACCCAGAAAGCACTCGCAGAGCATGATGAAGCCCGCGATGCTCAAGACGCCATTGGGGGTCAGATCGTGAATCTGAACCCCATAGGCATACAAGAGACCGCGCACAAAATCGTGCATGGGGAACCCGAAGCCCCACGGAAGGAAATCCACGAAGCAAACACGTTCCCCATCGCGGGGTGTGGGGAAAACCTCTTTGCCAGGAGCGCGTACCTGGACTTGGTCAGCAGGTGGAAGTAGACCCTGAGCGCGGAGGAGTTCCACCTCTGCCTTCTTCACCGACGATCTCTGCAAGTCGACGTCGGGCTTCTTCATCAGCCTGGCTTTGTCGGCGGCGGCGGAGGAGCCATTGGCACTCTTCGGCTTGCCCATGGCGCCGCGAGGCAGCGCAAGGTGCACGGACAGAAAGCACGGAGCTCGGGATGGCGGCGGAAATGGTAGAGCGCAGAGGAAAAGGAGGCCAGAACGATTGGAGAAGATGAAGGCCTTCACATCAAAACGCAGTACTTATGCCTCGAAAGAGTTTCATCTCAACCGTCCACAGAACAAGGGCTCCGAGCAGACACATCCGGCCGTACACGTGTCGCACGAAGAAACCAACCGTCGCCGCCCACTTCGTCCACTACGCACGAAAACCGAGGCGTCATCATCATGCCACGCAAATTTCGCGCCCAGTTCGGAGAGGTGACAACTGCTGACCGCGGTCAGCTCTGACAGCGGGGCCCACCACGTCACGTCCCATCGGGCGCAGAGGCGTGCAATGGATTGGCACCAATGACGTCATCAAGACAACGGCTCCAAAAACAACTGAAACAGCTCAACAGAGTGATTCGAGTAGTAGGCTTCTTAGCTGAAATCAACAAAGTAGGATCGACTGGTGATCCGAGAACCCGAAGAAATCATTCGGGTGGCAAAGAAAAAAACGAGTAAGCTCGAGCAGCCGAATCCATCCACAAGTAAGCCAACATGCCGAGTAAAATCAAGCTTCACAAGAAGACGAAGGCGAAGTAATTTGACTGCAAAGGTTACTCCCATCGGGAGCGGCCGGTTCGACTGAAGAAATCGAGTTCAAGCTCAAGATCAAGCAATCCAATGGCGCGTCCAGGAGGAAGAAGTCCTTTGCTCGACTCTACGCTTCGACCAAGCACTCGGGGGCTACTGACGTGGGGCTGCCTTTCGGGTAGCCCACGATAAGGCTACCTGGGCCGCGCCAAGGACGTGGAAGCCCACAGAAGGCCCACGCGGGGTAACATGTAACCTAGTCCAAGTCAGTTAGGAAGCATAACCTGCCATATCTGTAGTTGCCATCGGCATCAACCACCCGAGACCTGGCTGCCTATAAAGCCAGGAGGGTTGCTCGTCCCAAAGGACACGCTCACAGCCGCCACCACAAACCCTAGCGAGATCGCAATCTCGCCATTGTAATCGCTACTCGCATCAATAACCAGACAACCAGGAGTAGGGTGTTATCCTCTGGGAGCCTGAACCTGGGTAAATCCTTGCTTGTCAGCCGTCGTGACCACCTGCACTCATCTCTCTCCCCATCAATCAACCCGGGGTGCACAACCCTGGGACTTGTCGAGTTAACACCTCGTCACCGAGTGAATGTGTCTCTCACTATAGTGAATATCCATTTTACAAAGAGTTGTTAATAATTGTTGATCACCTTGAAGAATAGACTTAGTATTTTCTCTAAGTATTTATGCACATCATGGCTAAGCCATTAGAGTGCTTATTCAAGATGATTTATAGCAAAGTATTTTATCAAACTTATGACCTTAGTCCTCAGTCATTTTGACCAACCTAATTGCCTTACAATATTTTGCACATCAAGCATAAACATAATTTCCTTAGAAGTTTTATAAAACTTGTTTGTTCATTAGGTATGTGTTTGTATGCATTGCGTAGTTGTGTTTTATGTTGATTGTTGTATTGTTGCTTGTCTATATTGCTTAGATTGAACGGAGAGCCCCGAGTTACGTTGAAAATAGTTTGTGAGCAAAGACATCATTCAAAGGCAAGTGGCATATTCATAAACCTCCTACTATTTTCTATATGCATTACTTAGTGTATTTTTTATATAAGCATGTGTAGGATAGTATTGCTATGCTAGACCTGTGTAGAAATTCCTTACTCCTGTGTCTAGGTTCCTATAGAATATTTAGTAGAAATATTGATGCTATGCAAATGTTGTTTTGTGAAAATCTAAATTCACTAAGTTAAGAATGAAACACCTGGGTGGAAAGTGGTTGTATGGTTAAAGTTGAGTGGGTTCCCAGGGGATTTACCTGTGGAATTACACTTGTGGACGGCCACCCAGGAACAGAGAAATCTGAAGAACTCCGAGTGACGATTGCTTCTTGTGCATCCATTGCCATATGGGCTCTGGCTTGATCAACTAAATTGCGTGGACTCGCCCCAGCTTGACTAGCAGATGTAGAGGGTGTTAGGTGGAACGGGTCAAGCTAGAGTGGGAGGGAAAATGTTTCTGAAAGATCTCGTCTCATTTTTCTCCTTTTCCTTATCACTATTAGCGTGTAAAGGATAGTTTGGGTTGAATGGGTACAATGGGGAACGTGCACAACCTCTGCAGAGTGTAAAACTAAGTACTTAGTCGTGTCCCCGGTACGGACAATTTGAGAAGCTGATCACGGACGTCAACGGAGGATTCCACCATTCCAATTTCAAAAATTAAAACTTGATGGGTGAACAAGGGTAGAATGAGACAGTGGTTGTCATGCCACAAATGTTTCAAATAGAAGAAAAGTGTTTTCCAAAGAGTTAGGAAAAATTGGCTTTATGCAAAATAGACTTGAAACTCCACCAGCCAAATAAGCATATAGGTTATTAGAGTTTTTCCACTAAGTGTCCACCAAAGTGTCACTTGCCAGACTCCATTTTTAATGGAATCTGACCCACGTTGTTGCAATATATTTCTTATTGCAGATTGATCAGATGACGAGTGAGGTTTCGTTTAAAGGTTTCGAGTCTACAACCAACATGTTTTCTCCTGTGGCAACATGAAGATGATGGAGACTCACTGCTATTGTATTTCCGTTGTTTACTCTTTTAGTGCTAGCTTTATGCTATGCAAGTTGTAAAGACTATATTTCCCAAGTCTGGATCATCGATGTAATAAATTTATACTTTGTTGTGATATTACATCGTAAACTGTGTGCGCAAACTAATCGATCCAGGGATTTGCACTACACACCGGTATCTTGCCATATTTTAAGTGCATGTACGTTACAGATGATATCAGAGCACTGTGTTGCCTGTAGGTTTGAAACCCTAGGTTTGGATAGAAATAGGATTTGTCCATAGGATTGAAAATCTATTTCATTCAGTTTGCTGAAAAGGAACTTTTCAAACATCATTCTCGTAACTATCTTAACTATTTCCTTTCTAAATATCTTCTCTTGTTTGTTTTTAGATGACCGCCCTCATTGAATCACTCAACAAAGGACCAGTGATGACTATGACCCTGGAATGTGAGACGGAGTTTCCAAGAGCACTTAAGGATAACATGAAGAGCTTGGGTTTTGAAGGAGAAGCAATATACAAAGGTTTTCCTTTCATGGATGAAGGCCAAGAGTACTGGTGGGTGCAAGTCCATCTAAACAGGAGAAAAGAAGCTGACCACAAGACTGAGGTTGACTGCATGTTCACCAACCCAATACTTCACACATCATTCTTTGAGTCAGCAAGAAATGCAGCATGGAGAGCCATCGAGTACCTTGCAGAAAGACTTCGTTTTAGACTTCACAACACCCACAAGTATCTTGAAGAACTCAAGGAAGTAGAAGAGGAACTCGAGGCACTCAAGAAAAGGATAGATTAGACCACCTACCCATTAGAATAACGAGATCCGATGATGTATTGACCTATAAATTGTGATATGGCAGTACTATCAATTTTGTCTTTCCATGACATTGGTGTGTTTCGTTCGATAAATGATTAGTTTGGTTTTTTCAAAATAAGTTTGAAGTTTTGTTACGTATGTGTTTTCTTGTGTTTGAACCATGTTGATTGATTTTGTTAGGGACTGGTTGCCTTGTTCTGAATTATTGAATTAGAATCCCTCCATAGTACCTTTAATTCAACTCATTTATTTTCTAAACGAAACAGATGTCTCACCCCAATACCGACACCAATGATTTGCACACAACAATCCGACTACTATTAGAGAACCAGAGTCAGTTGTGGAATTTGATCAATGACCACCTGCCTAAGATTGATCAAAACCATAGTGAGTATCAAAAGGGTCTAATCACCAAACCGAAGGCATGCAAAACTTGTGGAGAGCTAGGACATACGTCCAAAGAATGTCCTGATGAGTGGCCTCATGGTGAGACAGGACGTGTAGTTAAAGGATGCCCCATAACTCAGGTTACTTTCTTTTTTGTGTGAAGGAACAAATTATGTCCCAATACAATGTCAACTCTACCCCATGGTGCAAGAAGTCAGTTAGCAAGCCAAAGAGGAAAAACAACAAAATCTCATGAAGTATGTGGAAGTACAAGAAAACAAAGAGGAAAACAAAAGAGATACTAGCCATATAACATGTTTTACCTGTGGAGAACAAGGACATTATTCATGGGACTGGAAAGAGAAAAGGATTGGTCAGGATACTGAACAAAATCTTTATCAAAATAAGATTATGGATCATACTAAGGTGAAAAATGAAATAAGAGTAAGGTCACTTCCGAGGACATCCAAACATACCTCCAAGTATAGCTATAAGTGCGAAGGAGATCACCTAGCTCGAAATTGTCACATAAACGAGACTGGACTTCGTCAATTGAGATAGAGTATGGTAAAAAAGATTTGGAAGAACTTTTAGCCCTGGAAACACCTAAGAAGAAGAAGAACTTAAGCGACGTAATTTGCTACAAATGTAAGGACAAGGGACATTATGGTGATAAGTGCCCAAAAAAGATGAAGGAGAAATGCTTTACCCGCTCGCACAAGAAAATCATCAGTCCTGTGACATGCCGTAGAAGCAAAGTAACATGGCACTATGTCAGTGGCTGCCCTGAGTGGAAGAATGATAAAGCTCTCCAAGGATCGAGTGGAAAATGTGAGTATTGTAACTTTCCGTATCACCACATACCATTGTATATCTAAAACTAGTACACTTTACATCAGAAAAGTAAGCAAGATTAAACAAAGTTTCTAGACTGACCACAAAAATTTCTTTTAAGGGTGGTAGCCAACCAGTTAATTCAAACCCAGTTGCTTAAACCCAGAGATCCCAACCCATCTGTCTTACTAACCTCCCCAATCAGAAAAATCATCCCCTGCTAGTTTTCAAGTTTTCCATGTCAGAAACTACATTTCTCAAACTTCCCAAGTTATCACAATCATCCCAAGCATTTCCATTTTCTATCTAGCCTCTCCGAATCTCGGGGACGAGATTCCTTTTAAGGGTGGTAGTCTGTAACATCCCAAGATTTTGGAATATTTAAAAATCACTAAAATTTAAAACTTTTATTTTATTAAGTTAAAATATTAAAATGCATAAGAAAACCAACTATAAAAGACTTCAAACATATTGAAAAAGTTTAATATTTCAAATATCTCAATTTATCATTATTTTCAAAAAATGTTCAAGTTAAACATGTTAATTATCCATTATATTTATTAAAGCTCAATATATTATTTGACAAATGATTTACCAACCTTCAAACCATTTTCATGTAATAAAAAGTTTATTTTTAAGTATTTGATTTCAACCACTTAGCCATATCTATTCATAAATTCAAAACTATTTAAAAATGGTATAATTGCAAAATGGTTTTCATTCTTATACCTGAGTTCAAAACATAGTTTTTGAAATTATAAGTCTATAGTTTATATCTTTAAAACTTCATAGATTTTATAATTAATTAATTATCCCAATAGGCATTTCATTAACTTAAATTGATTTCATTAATTCTCAAAACATAAAATGATTTTCATGAATATATTTAATATAGGAAATGAAATAAATCTAGAATCCTTTCCAAAGGGGTTTTATGAATTTTCAAATGAATTATCTTAATATAAAATATAATGGTGCACAAAATAAAATTGAATTAAAATTGAATCCATTATATTTCCTATTACCTTAAAATATTTATATTCTATTATGCTACTATTATGCCAAAATAAAGGTGAATGATTACAACAAAATAAGTTTAAATAACTTGAATTCAAACATATTTGAATGTGGGTAATTTCATAAATTTTATTGAACCCCAAATGAATTATTAAATCCCTAATTTCAAAGTTAACCTAAAATAGGCAAAATTGTATTTTATGACTATTTCAAAATAATTAGTTTTCAAAAAGTTTCAAAACATGCCCACTAATGGTTTAAAGCATAGATATGAATTTTATAAATTTACAGAAATTTGTTTGACTTCATTTGGAGTTTTAAATCAAAAGTTATAAAGGAAATAAATAAATCAGAAAAGAAAAAGTGAAAAACCTGATAGGCGGGACCCACCTGTCATGTGCTTCATCCCTAACCTCTAGCCGAAAATTTCGCCCCTGATCCCTCCTCCGATCCGAGATCAATTTCGAGCGATTCTTGTGGAATTGGTTTCCCCCTATGGCCCCTATTTAAACCCTAGATCCTCCTCTCCCGTTTCCCCTTATTTCCCTCTCGAAAACACGCCGCTAGGCCTTAATACGTGCTCGCTGGAGTTCCTCTACACCGCCGCCGTATTACTTGCGCTTGTCCCTGACCACTCCTCCAAATTTTTTCGCAGCGAAATCGCCGAACTCGAGCACGTCGGAAGCTCACCGACGCCCGACGCACTCAGGCCGTTCCTCCACGCTGCACCGAGAAGCACCGCTCGAGGCCGACGCCACCATCGCCTCCAGCACGCCGCGCCGCACCTCTCCGCGGTCTCCTCGAGGCCGGGGAGGCACCGTATCGACCGGAGCGTGCACGCCCGAGCGGAGCGCCGCTGTCTGCCTTGTCTCCGGCGACCATCCGCGCCGCCCGGTGAGGTCTCCTTCTCCTCAGCCGTCTGATCTTCTTTTAGTGGTCAGGATTAGAGCTGCTATTCGAACCGGTACGGTGGCTGTTTACCGTCAGATCTAGATTCATCGGCCCAGATCGAATAACTTAACCCAGTCAGCATTGCACAGTCAGCATCCACGTCAGAACCAGTCAGCGCCCAGTCAACAGATCTGGCACTTTTGCAGAAACACCCCTGCTTATTAACAATGTTATAACTTTTTACTCACACATCCAAATATAATTGTTTTTATATTTTTGGAAAGCCCTTGACTTGTAGAATTGTTTAGATCCGTTAGAATTCAAATTTGACTTAGTTTAAAATATTCAAATTTCAAATGGAGGATTTGAGTATATTTGTCATAACTTTAAATCTATAAATCCAAAAATTGCAAATAAAAATTGTTATAGAGACTTTAGAATATGATTTATATTATGCTTCTGTTAGAAAATAATTTTTGAGAGT
The DNA here is from genome assembly GCA_026929855.1 of Poa annua. Classification (NCBI taxonomy): domain Eukaryota; kingdom Viridiplantae; phylum Streptophyta; class Magnoliopsida; order Poales; family Poaceae; genus Poa; species Poa annua. Next base: position 104,119,085 of record CM049426.1, read on the forward strand.
AATTTTGAGGATTTAATAATCATACCCTTAATTTGAATGGTTTGAATAATTTTGACATAACTCTTGATAGAAAAATTATTTTTGAGTAAATCCAATTGCAATAAATTAATTTAAATCCCCTCTGTCTATTAACACTATTTCTAAAATTTTATTATAAAAAATTAGTCACAGAAAACTCAAAAATAGAAATTAATTAAATTACATTTATAGCCTCGTGCATACTTTCTAATATCACAAAGATTAGTATGATGTCTCTTATGATTAAAAAAGTGCATTTCATGCATAACTTATTTTATTATATAGTTATACTCCTCATATGAAAACTTCTCCCTTATTTTCTCTAAGTTAGGATTATTTTCAACTTAGTATTTGGGTAAAATTGCGATGCACTTAGAGACTTAGGATTTTCAACATGGAGCTAGAAGGCCAACGAAGGTCTTAGCCAAAAAAAGATTTCAGAAGTATCTTCAAGGAGTAGAAGCACTTAGAAGAAAATCAAGAAGAAGTTCATGAAGACCAACCAACAACATTTTCTAAGTCTTGCTTCCTCTCTCTCTCTTTTCTCCCTTCTCCTTTTAGCATTTTGATGACTAAGTTATATTCAAGACCAACTTTTATGCTATCAACACCATCAAGTCTTCAGAGCCACCAAGTCTACAAAATTGCAATGAAGTCATCACATCAAGAAGAAAAGGAAGCTAGGAGAAGATTCTACATCTTTCTTTCTATTTTTTCCCTCTTTCCTAATCTTGTCTTTTACTTTAGACATAAACAAACTTTTGATCATGTTATTTCCATCTTGAAGTATGTTGCATCCTAGCGGCATAGTGAGATGAAGCGGCCTGGAGACTAACCTTACATGTCCACGTACATGAGACATGTTCCACAATTTAAGTGTTTGCCCGGGTGTCTATCTCTCTCACTATAGTGAATATCCAATTTACAAAGAGTTGTTAATAATTGTTGATCACCTTGAAGAATAGACTTTGTATTTGCTCTAAGTATTTATGCACATCATGGCTAAGCCATTAGAGTGCTTATTCAAGATAATTTATAGCAAAGTATTTTATCAAACTTATGACCTTAGTCCTCAGTCATTTTGACCAACCTAATTGCCTTGCATTAACTTAGAAGATTTTCATGGCATGACATGCATCTCTAGTCCTTAGAAATATTTTGCACATCATGCATAAACATATTTTCCTTAGAAGTTTTATAAAACTTGGTTGTTCATTAGTTATGTGTTTGTATGCATTGTGTAGTTATGTTTTATGTTGGTTGTTGTATTGTTGCTTGTATATATTGCTTAGATTGAACGTAGAGCCCCGAGTTACGTTGAAAAGAGTTTGTGAGCAAAGACATCATTCAAAGGCAAGTGGCACATTCATAAACCTCCTACTATTTTCTATATGCATTACTTAGTTTATTTTTTATATAAGCATGTGTAGGATAGTATTGCTATGCTAGACCTGTGTAGAAATTCCTTACTCCTGTGTCTAGGTTCCTATATAATATTTAGTAGAAATATTGATGCTATGCAAATGTTGTTTTGTGAAAATCTAAATTCTACTAAGTTAAGAATGATACACCTGGGTGTAAAGTGGTTGTATGGTTTATATTGAGTGGGTTCCCAGGGGATTTACCTGTGGAATTACACTTGTAGACTGCCACCCAGGAACAGAGGAATCTGAAAAACTCCGAGTGACGATTGCTTCCAGTGCAGCCATTGCCATATGGTCTCTGGCTTGATCAACTAAGTTGCATGGACTCGCCCCGGCTTGACAAGCAGATGTAGAGGGTGTTAGGTGGAACGGGTCAAGCTAGAGTGGAAAATGCTTCTGAAAGATCTCATCTCATTGTTCTCCTTTTCCTTATCACTATTAGTGTGTAAAGGATAGATTGGGTTGAATGGGTATAATGGTGAACGTGCACAACCTCTGTGGAGTGTAAAACTAAGCACTTAGCCGTGTCCCCTGTACGGACAATTTGAGCAGCTGATCACGGACGTCAACGGAGGATTCCACCATTCCAACTTCAAAAAATAAAACTTGATGGGTGAACAAGGGTAGAATGTGACAGTGGTTGTCATGCCACAAATGTCTCGAATAGAAGAAAAGTTTTTTCCAAAGAGTTAGGAAAAATTGGCTTTATGCAAAATAGACTTGAAACTCCACCAGCCAAATAAGCATATAGGTTATTAGAGTTTTTCCACTAAGTGTCCACCATAGTGTCACTTGCGAGACTCCATTTTTAATGGAATCTGGCACACGTTGTTGCAATATTTTTCTTATTGCAGGTTGATCAGATGACGAGTGAGGTGTCGTTTAAAGGTTTCGAGTCTGCAACCAACATATTTTTGTCTGTGGCAACATGAAGATGATGGAGACTCACTGCTATTGTATTTCCGTTGTTTACTTTTTTTGTGCTAGCTTTATGCTATGCAAGTTGTAAAGACTATATTTGCCATGTCTGGATCATCGATGTAATAAATTGATACTTTGTTGTGATAGTACATCGTAAACTGTGTGTGCAAACGAATCGATCTAGGAATTTGCACTACACACAGGTACCTTGCCATATTTTAAGTGCATATACGTTACAGGGGGGCTCAGAGAGAACGGACGTCGCCGGAAGCGGCGTTTCTCACCGGCGGCAATGGCAGCGGGGGAAACTCGAAACCCGAGCAGCCTGGTGGCGAGAAGCTAGGGTTTTCTGGGGAAAAAAGGAAGGCGGCGGGGTAGGGTTTATATAGAGGCGTCAAATGAAACAATCTCGCAAGACAAGGAGTTGATTTGATCCGAATTAAGATCGAGTTTCTCGAACGAGAATCGCGGACGGAGGTTGAAGATCACCTGATAGGTGGGTCCCACCTATCAGCGAGAGAAGAGAGGAGCGCAGGCTGATCTTGGGCTGCTCCGGGGCCGTTACACAGCGCGCGAGCGGCGAGAAGGAATGGGCCGGCTCTGTTGCCATTCTCCTTATGTTTTTTGTCAAATCATTTAATGTTTTCAAAACCTGATATCAAAAATGATTTTTAAAATCAACTAAAACATTTCATAAAAATTCATAAAAATATGGTTTAGAAGGCTTATTGAATTTAGAACTTTTTATAAGTATTTTGACAATTAAATAATCAGATAAAATAAGGAATATAATAAGGAGTTCAAATACACCTCTTTATGGAATACAAATTCATTGAAACTTATAATTACATTTTAAATTACTCCTTATATGATTTAAATGTCATGCCTATATGATGAATGATGCATGAATGCAAGGTTTTAAATTTTTGAGAATTTTGTGATGTTACAAACTAACCCCCTTAAGAGGAAGCTCGCCCTCGAGCTTCGGAAAGGTCAACAAATAGGTGAGGATGGTCTTCTCGAAGATCATCTTCTCGTTCCGATGAGGCTTCTTCCTCGGTGTGATGACTCCATTGAACCTTGTAGAACTTGATGGTTTTGGTATGGGTGACTCTTTCTGCTGTCTATAATACCTTGATAGGTTTCTCTTCATAGGTCAGATCACTCTCAAATTGTACTTCCTCGAGGGGTACAGTATCCTTCAATGGAACTCCCATCATTTCGGGGTGCCATTTCTTCAATTGGCTGGCATTGAACACATTATGGACCACAAACAGAATTTCGTGCAGTTCTAACTCATATGCTACTTCATTAGTAAGTTGGGAGAGAAAGCCTTACCTTTCTTACAATGCCAGCACCAACAAAACTCCGCGAGGTGCAGCGATTAGCCGGCCGAGTCGCAGCTCGCAGCCGGTTCATTAGTAAGTTGGGAGAGAAAGCCTTACCTTTCTACCAACTGATGAAGAAGACGGACAAGGTTCGAGTGGACACAGGAGGCGCAGGACGCATTCGACCATCTCAAGAAAACCCTGACAACCTTTCCAGTCCTCGTGGCACCACTGGAAAACGAGCCGCTATACTTATACGTCTCAGCAACAAACAGGGTGGTGAGCACGGTACTCGTAGTCGAACGGGAAGAAGAGGGGCACAGTCACCCGGTGCAGAGGCCCGTCTACTACCTAAGCGAAGTCCTCACCCTGTCCAAGCAGAACTACCCGCATTACCAGAAGCTGGCATATGGAGTCTTCATAACCTCCAGGAAGGTCGTCCACTACTTCTTCGAGCATGATCGGTAAGCTCCTCTGGACTAGCAGACATTCTCACAAACCAACGCGCGACAGGACGAGTCGCCAAGTGGGTCGTCGAGCTAGGACCATGGGGGCTGAAGTGTGCTCACCCGAAGTCCATCAAGGCCCAAGTCCTCCCAGAATTCACCACCGAGTGGATAGAAGCCCAGCTACCAAATGTCCCCGACTTGTCCAACGCATGGACAATGTATTTTGATGGCTCCAAGAAATTCATGTCAGCCGGGGCAGGAGTTGTGCTCATCTCCCCCAAAGGCGACAAGCTCAAGTACGTCCTGCAGATGGACTTTCTGACGCCGTCCAACAATGAAGCCGAGTACGAGGCCCTGATCCACGGCATGCGGATGGCCAAGAACTGCGGCGCCACGCACCTCATGATATACGGCGACTCCTACCTGGTGGTACAACAAACCATGAAGTCCTGCGACGCCATCGCCGACAACATGATCGCCTACAGAGACCTCTACAATCAGTTGGAAGGCAACTTCGACGACTGCGAGTTACGGCACATCGGCCGTGAAAGCAACGAGGAAGCCGATGTCCTCGCTAACATGGGCTCAGACAGGGTGCCAGTCGCACCCGTCGTCTTCCTCGAGCGCATCACGCAGAGATCCATCAAGACTCAGAACACAGCAAGCGCTGCAACAACAAAAGGCGATGCTAACCCGCCAAGCCAAGACAAGGTCCCCATGGAGGTCATGCTAGTCGAAGCTACGTGGACAGGACCATACCTGGCGTACATACTGCATCAGAAGCTGCCAGCTGACCCAGTCGAAGCAAAGCGCGTCATCAGGCGCTCCAAAAGTTTCACCGTCATCAACGGAGAACTCTACAAAAGAAGCATCTCAGGAATCCTGCAAAGGTACGTAGATCCAGTCGACGGCCAAGCCATCTTACTCGACATCCACGCGGGTATCTGCGGGCATCACGCCAGCAGTCGAGCATTGGTGGCCAAAGCACTACGAGCCGGGTTCTACTGGCTGACAGCCATGCAGGACGCCGAGGAGCTAGTAAGGAAATGAACAGGGTGCCAGGAGTTTGCCAACAAGCCACACGCGCCAGCATCAGAACTTAAGACAATACCATTAGCCTGGCCCTTCGCCCAATGGGGTCTGGACATGGTGGGCCCGCTGAAGAAATCCTCACCCGGAGGTCACACTCACCTCCTGGTTGCAGTAGATAAGTTCACAAAGTGGATCGAAGCCGTGCCCATCACAAGTTCGACTGCATCCACAGCAGTCAACTTCATCAGGTCAATCATCTTCAGATTTGGAGTACCGAATGGGATCATTACCGACAATGGCTCGAACTTCACAACCGAAGAATTCAAGGACTTCTGCTCAGAGCAGGGGATCAAGCTCAGCTATGCGTCCGTCTCGCACCCGCAATCCAATGGGCAAGTGGAGAAAGCCAATGGCCTCGTCTGCAACGGCATCAAGAAGCGACTGTGCGTGCCACTAAAACGCGCAGCGGGCGCATGGGTGGAAGAACTAACGTCGGTCCTTTGGAGTCTACGAACAACGCCAAACAGATCCACCCAATACACTCCATTCTTTATGGTGTATGGTGCAGAAGCGGTTCTCCCCTGCGATATCAAATTCGACGCACCGAGAGTAGTCGCCTACGACGAGTCGGATGCAGAGGAGGCACTCGAAGACAGCATGGACACCCTGGATGAAGCACGCGACATCGCCCTGGCACGATCAGCCGTGTATCAACAAGACCTGCGCAACTATCACACTCAGAGGCTGCGACCAAGAGCGTTCGTTGCAGGCGACCTGGTTCTCCGACTCAAGCAGAAGAAGGTGCACAAGCTCGCTTCCCCAAGGGAGGGCCCGTACATCGTGACAGAAGCAATCGGCAACTGAGCTTACCGCCTGAAAGACTCGAAGACGGGAGCAGACTGCAACAACCCGTGGAACGTGGCACAACTCCGCCGGTTCTACGCCTAGTTCAACCCAATCATTGTACAAGAAAAATCAGCGCGGCAGGTTTCAGACGCACTCTTTTCCTTACCAGGGTACCTAAGGGGACTGGAAGGGTTTTAATGAGGCGGCCTGTTCGCAAGAATCAATAAAGTGAATTGAAGAAAATCTGTCTCCTTTACCTTTCACACAGAGGAAGCTAAAATTCTAGGCCGCCACTCGAACCACTCGGGGGCTGCGCCACACAGGTTGAAAGAAAAGCTTAGGCCGCTACCCGAACTACTCGGGGGCTGCGCCATACAAGCATAAATCAGAAAATCCTAGGCCGCCACCCGACCCACTAGGGGGCTGCGCCATACAGGTCAAGTTCAAAATCCTAGGTCACCACTCGACATACTCGGGGGCTGCGCCAAACAGGTAACACTTGTAATCCTAGGATACCACTCGACCTACTCGGGGGCTACGCCATACAGGTCTTCTCAGAAAATCCTCAGCCGCCACTCGAACTCACTCGGGGGTTGCGCTGTACAGGTCAAGTTCAAAATCCTAGGTCGCAACCCGACATACTCGGGGGCTGCGCCAAACAGGTAACACTTGTAATCCTAGGCTGCCATTCGAATAACTCGAGGGCTGCGCCACACAGGTCAAGTTGCAAAAATCCTAAGTCGCCACCCGTTAAAGTCAGAGACTGCGACATACAGGTCACACTTGGAAAAACCTAGGCTGTTGCCTAACGTACTAGGCGACTGCGCCAAACAGGTCGAAAATCAAAACATGCATTTACACGCCCGAGCAAGCAGATCAATTCTCATTACTTGCAAATATTTTTAATCTAGTACATTGCGACTTGCACAGGCACATTTGCCCTCTATAGCTAACCCTGTACAGCAGACGACAGCTACTCTAAACTGCAGGCTCGGCCTTCGGCGCATCAAGTGGACCTAGAAGGCGCTCACTTAGATCCTGAACCTGCCTAATAATTTGGCGCGCAGCCGCCAAGGTCTCGTCGAATTCGTCATCACCAGGCACCTTATCGAGCGGAAGATGCGGCCGATGCATCCGAACATATGCCAACGCCGCATTCGCCCCAGCCACAAGTTGTGCGTCGACGACCTCCTTCAGACCTTAACCATCGCGAAACCTCTCCAGCAAGGCGGACAGCCCGTTCGGCTGCGCGTTATGCGGGAAGTACACACGATTGATGTGCCAGAGTGTCTTCCGGCAATTCTCCAGAAGAAAAGCAGCACGCCACGTACGATCAAGCATAGTGGCAAGGGCGCGCCCTCTCGACTTGTTCACCCAGAACTGCCGAGCTTTATAGGAGTCGCCGGACTCCTCTCGGGTAACTCTTTCTTCAACGCGAGCCCGCTCAGCCTCCCAATCCGGATTCACATCTGCACGTGTAAACTGCAAGTCAGAACAAGCAAGCTTCAGCAAAGAAAGCAGCCGCCAAAAGGATACCAACCTTGCAGCTGTCGACTGATCAGATCGATCTCCCCAAGCAAAAAATCCTCACGTCGTGAGAACTCTGCAGTAGGATGCGACCTGGAGCGGTGCAGTAGCAGCTCAGTATTCTTCAGGGTCGCCTCAAGCTCAACCACCTTGTTCTTCAGGTATGTGATTATCCGCTGATCATTTGTACTACGTGGAGGAGCCGGCGCCGCCCGACGACGGCGAGCACCCGAAGAAGAAGCCTCGCCACTCGGCTCAGTCGCAGGAGAAGAAGAAGCACCACCGCGCATGATAGTCTGCGACGAATACACAGAGTCAATACAATCATAAGAGTGCCACAAGCTGCACAGCCAACTGTGTAGCACGCTCCTTCACACCACCCAGCGACGCGGTTCGGCCATCGGGTCTTCGAGGAAAGCCGCTGACGACCTTCTCAAAGTCACCCGGAACCTGATGCCCTAAGAGGAGCTAGAAGGTGAGCTCGGAGCCGCGTACCGTCTACGACCGTGTGAAGTCGGTGATGCGTCCTCAAACGGCGCAGCAAGGGCGTCCACGGCTGCCGGCGGCTGGTCGCTCGGGAAGATGCTCCGGTGCACCACGGTGAGGGCTCCAGTCGACTTCTTCAGCGCGGCTATGGACTTCTTCAGCGCGTCGGATGCATAGGCGCAGACCCGGTCGAGGAAGCCGACAGGAGTCGCCAAATCAACCGCGTCACTCGACGTGTCTTCCGGAGGAGCTCCACCGCAAATCTCTGCGCAGGGGATTCAATGTCAGACAAAGAAAAATGTCAAGACGCAGTAGGCATTAAGCCGAAACTTATCCCCAAGAAGACCGACGAGTGAGAAGAGACGATCGACTTGAGTCTTCTCCTGGGCGACCCGCGCCAGCTCCCGCTCTCGAGACTCATGCAGGGCCTTCTCAAGCTCGGTAACCCGCCCAGTAGCCTGGTCCAGAGAAGCACGCAGCTGGTCCCTCTCCTTCTCCAGGCGAACATAGGCCGCGGCTGCGTCAAGCTGCTGACGGTAGTACGGCTGAAACAAAAGCAAGATGTTAATAAAGTTGCGGGCGACTATACTAGTCACCCACACCTTCGGGGGCTACTCCCATCGGGAGCGCTGATCGCGCACCCGATGAAAACTCAAGAATACAAGTACAAGCGTAAAGGGCTTACGTGGTCCAGGAGATCAGGGTCCTCTGAAGCCGAAGAAGGATCGCGACTCGACGATGCAACGCCAGCAGGCTGTGCACGCACCTTCTCCACCACCGCCTGAGTCCCCAATTCAGTCGAAGGGGCGGATGTATGCTCCACGTCCCGAAGGGGGGAGCTAACATCGCCAGAACGATGGCTGCAGCGAAAACGAGCACACTGGTCAGCTCAAACGTTGCAGCTACAAAACACAACTCGAAGGAAACAAATCATCAAGAAGCTCACCTGGTGGTTTCAAGGTCGTCGTAACTCTCCAGGGAGGGCGACGCCATCCGCACAAACGAACGAGGAGCCGCGGAGCTGACTGGAGGAACATTCAAGGGCTCATTCCAGCCACCCGAGGACCGCGCACCCGACGACGTCGCGACGGCCTCCTCCAGAGTAACGTCGGCATCCTTAGCAGGTGACGACGCAGTAGCAGAGTCGCCACGGCTCGGGAGCTTCCGCTTCTTCCGTACGGGTTCCTCCTCTTCATCTTCATCCTCCACCTCTTCGTGGGGAGAATGTGCGGAAGGAATCTCTTCGTCGCCGTCCTCCTCCTCGACAAACTTCGACTCGTCGTCGGGTTCGTTCTCGGGAAGAGGAGGAAGGCTGATCAGAAAAGACCGACCCTGAAGCAAGTAGACACAAGTCGAATCAAGAAGAAAGTAGACGCAAGTCGAGTCAAGACAAAAGGAAAACAAGCCAAGACTCACCTCAGGAACGGGGTTCGATGCCCCGTAAGCAGCAACCGGGCACTTGACGTTGCACGTGTCCGCGACTCGGAGGTTGGTGATGGACCTTACTTTGGTTTCCACCTCCTCATCGTCAAGCGGCTCGGTGCTGACGCCCTGCACGGCCCACATCGGGTGAGGCCGAGCGCTGAGCGGCTGCACCCGAAGACGGAAGAAGGTGGCCATCAGGAAGACGCAACCCGCCTCGTGCCCAAGGGTCTTGGTCAGATCGCGCAGCAGACCCAGCAGGGGCCGCACGGCCTCCTTCTCCACAGCAGTCAGCGGGTGCGTCCAGGCGCCAGTCTTCCGCAGCCCACGTCCGCTGTCGAATGCACCCAGGCCGTCCTGGTTTGACTGGACGTAGAACCATCTCTTGCGCCACCCCTGGACGGAGTCCGACTTCTTCATCTGGAAGTACGCGGTGTCACCGCGCACTTGGATTCCGAAGCCGCCCACGGGGAAGGGCAACCCGCTCCTCCCAACATTCTTGCGAACGAGGAAGAGCGACTTCCATAGTGCCCAGTGGGGCGCGACACCCAGAAAGCACTCGCAGAGCATGATGAAGCCCGCGATGCTCAAGACGCCATTGGGGGTCAGATCGTGAATCTGAACCCCATAGGCATACAAGAGACCGCGCACAAAATCGTGCATGTGGAACCCGAAGCCCCACGGAAGGAAATCCACGAAGCAAACACGTTCCCCATCGCGGGGTGTGGGGAAAACCTCTTTGCCAGGAGCGCGTACCTGGACTTGGTCAGCAGGTGGAAGAAGACCCTGAGCGCGGAGGAGTTCCACCTCTGCCTTCTTCACCGACGATCTCTGCAAGTCGACGTCGGGCTTCTTCATCAGCCTGGCTTTGTCGGCGGCGGCGGAGGAGCCATTGGCACTCTTCGGCTTGCCCATGGCGCCGCGAGGCAGCGCAAGGTGCACGGACAGAAAGCACGGAGCTCGGGATGGCGGCGGAAATGGTAGAGCGCAGAGGAAAAGGAGGCCAGAACGATTGGAGAAGATGAAGGCCTTCACATCAAAACGCAGTACTTATGCCTCGAAAGAGTTTCATCTCAACCGTCCACAGAACAAGGGCTCCGAGCAGACACATCCGGCCGTACACGTGTCGCACGAAGAAACCAACCGTTGCCGCCCACTTCGTCCACTACGCACGAAAACCGAGGCGTCATCATCATGCCACGCAAATTTCGCGCCCAGTTCGGAGAGGTGACAACTGCTGACCGCGGTCAGCTCTGACAGCGGGGCCCACCACGTCACGTCCCATCGGGCGCAGAGGCGTGCAATGGATTGGCACCAATGACGTCATCAAGACAACGGCTCCAAAAACAACTGAAACAGCTCAACAGAGTGATTCGAGTAGTAGGCTTCTTAGCTGAAATCAACAAAGTAGGATCGACTGGTGATCCGAGAACCCGAAGAAATCATTCGGGTGGCAAAGAAAAAAACGAGTAAGCTCGAGCAGCCGAATCCATCCACAAGTAAGCCAACATGCCGAGTAAAAGCAAGCTTCACAATAAAGACGAAGGCGAAGTAATTTGACTGCAAAGGTTACTCCCATCGGGAGCGGCCGGTTCGACTGAAGAAATCGAGTTCAAGCTCAAGATCAAGCAATCCAATGGCGCGTCCAGGAGGAAGAAGTCCTTTGCTCGACTCTACGCTTCGACCAAGCACTCGGGGGCTACTGACGTGGGGCTGCCTTTCGGGTAGCCCACGATAAGGCTACCTGGGTCGCGCCAAGGACGTGGAAGCCCACAGAAGGCGCACGCGGGGTAACATGTAACCTAGTCCAAGTCAGTTAGGAAGCATAACCTGCCATATCTGTAGTTGCCATCGGCATCAACCACCCGAGACCTGGCTGCCTATAAAGCCAGGAGGGTTGCTCGTCCCAAAGGACACGCTCACAGCCGCCACCACAAACCCTAGCGAGATCGCAATCTCGCCATTGTAATCGCTACTCGCATCAATAACCAGACAACCAGGAGTAGGGTGTTATCCTCTGGGAGCCTGAACCTGGGTAAATCCTTGCTTGTCAGCCGTCGTGACCACCTGCACTCATCTCTCTCCCCATCAATCAACCCGGGGTGCACAACCCTGGGACTTGTCGAGTTAACACCTTGTCACCGAGTGTATGTCTCTCTCACTATAGTGAATATCCATTTTACAAAGAGTTGTTAATAATTGTTGATCACCTTGAAGAATAGACTTAGTATTTTCTCTAAGTATTTATGCACATCATGGCTAAGCCATTAGAGTGCTTATTCAAGATGATTTATAGCAAAGTATTTTATCAAACTTATGACCTTAGTCCTCAGTCATTTTGACCAACCTAATTGCCTTACAATATTTTGCACAGCAAGCATAAACATAATTTCCTTAGAAGTTTTATAAAACTTGTTTGTTCATTAGGTATGTGTTTGTATGCATTGCGTAGTTGTGTTTTATGTTGATTGTTGTATTGTTGCTTGTCTATATTGCTTAGATTGAACGGAGAGCCCCGAGTTACGTTGAAAATAGTTTGTGAGCAAAGACATCATTCAAAGGCAAGTGGCATATTCATAAACCTCCTACTATTTTCTATATGCATTACTTAGTGTATTTTTTATATAAGCATGTGTAGGATAGTATTGCTATGCTAGACCTGTGTAGAAATTCCTTACTCCTGTGTCTAGGTTCCTATAGAATATTTAGTAGAAATATTGATGCTATGCAAATGTTGTTTTGTGAAAATCTAAATTCACTAAGTTAAGAATGAAACACCTGGGTGGAAAGTGGTTGTATGGTTAAAGTTGAGTGGGTTCCCAGGGGATTTACCTGTGGAATTACACTTGTGGACGGCCACCCAGGAACAGAGAAATCTGAAGAACTCCGAGTGACGATTGCTTCTTGTGCATCCATTGCCATATGGGCTCTGGCTTGATCAACTAAATTGCGTGGACTCGCCCCAGCTTGACTAGCAGATGTAGAGGGTGTTAGGTGGAACGGGTCAAGCTAGAGTGGGAGGGAAAATGTTTCTGAAAGATCTCGTCTCATTTTTCTCCTTTTCCTTATCACTATTAGCGTGTAAAGGATAGTTTGGGTTGAATGGGTACAATGGGGAACGTGCACAACCTCTGCAGAGTGTAAAACTAAGTACTTAGTCGTGTCCCCGGTACGGACAATTTGAGAAGCTGATCACGGACGTCAACGGAGGATTCCACCATTCCAATTTCAAAAATTAAAACTTGATGGGTGAACAAGGGTAGAATGAGACAGTGGTTGTCATGCCACAAATGTTTCAAATAGAAGAAAAGTGTTTTCCAAAGAGTTAGGAAAAATTGGCTTTATGCAAAATAGACTTGAAACTCCACCAGCCAAATAAGCATATAGGTTATTAGAGTTTCTCCACTAAGTGTCCACCAAAGTGTCACTTGCCAGACTCCATTTTTAATGGAATCTGACCCACGTTGTTGCAATATATTTCTTATTGCAGATTGATCAGATGACGAGTGAGGTTTCGTTTAAAGGTTTCGAGTCTACAACCAACATGTTTTCTCCTGTGGCAACATGAAGATGATGGAGACTCACTGCTATTGTATTTCCGTTGTTTACTCTTTTAGTGCTAGCTTTATGCTATGCAAGTTGTAAAGACTATATTTCCCAAGTCTGGATCATCGATGTAATAAATTTATACTTTGTTGTGATATTACATCGTAAACTGTGTGCGCAAACTAATCGATCCAGGGATTTGCACTACACACCGGTATCTTGCCATATTTTAAGTGCATGTACGTTACAGATGATATCAGAGCACTGTGTTGCCTGTAGGTTTGAAACCCTAGGTTTGGATAGAAATAGGATTTGTCCATAGGATTGAAAATCTATTTCATTCAGTTTGCTGAAAAGGAACTTTTCAAACATCATTCTCGTAACTATCTTAACTATTTCCTTTCTAAATATCTTCTCTTGTTTGTTTTTAGATGACCGCCCTCATTGAATCACTCAACAAAGGACCAGTGATGACTATGACCCTGGAATGTGAGACGGAGTTTCCAAGAGCACTTAAGGATAACATGAAGAGCTTGGGTTTTGAAGGAGAAGCAATATACAAAGGTTTTCCTTTCATGGATGAAGGCCAAGAGTACTGGTGGGTGCAAGTCCATCTAAACAGGAGAAAAGAAGCTGACCACAAGACTGAGGTTGACTGCATGTTCACCAACCCAATACTTCACACATCATTCTTTGAGTCAGCAAGAAATGCAGCATGGAGAGCCATCGAGTACCTTGCAGAAAGACTTCGTTTTAGACTTCACAACACCCACAAATATCTTGAAGAACTCAAGGAAGTAGAAGAGGAACTCGAGGCACTCAAGAAAAGGATAGATTAGACCACCTACCCATTAGAATAACGAGATCCGATGATGTATTGACCTATAAATTGTGATATGGCAGTACTATCAATTTTTTCTTTCCATGACATTGGTGTGTTTCGTTCGATAAATGATTAGTTTGGTTTTTTCAAAATAAGTTTGAAGTTTTGTTACGTATGTGTTTTCTTGTGTTTGAACCATGTTGATTGATTTTGTTAGGGACTGGTTGCCTTGTTCTGAATTATTGAATTAGAATCCCTCCATAGTACCTTTAATTCAACTCATTTATTTTCTAAACGAAACAGATGTCTCACCCCAATACCGACACCAATGATTTGCACACAACAATCCGACTACTATTAGAGAACCAGAGTCAGTTGTGGAATTTGATCAATGACCACCTGCCTAAGATTGATCAAAACCATAGTGAGTATCAAAAGGGTCTAATCACCAAACCGAAGGCATGCAAAACTTGTGGAGAGCTAGGACATACGTCCAAAGAATGTCCTGATGAGTGGCCTCATGGTGATACAGGACGTGTAGTTAAAGGATGCCCCATAACTCAGGTTACTTTCTTTTTTGTGTGAAGGAACAAATTATGTCCCAATACAATGTCAACTCTACCCCATGGTGCAAGAAGTCAGTTAGCAAGCCAAAGAGGAAAAACAACAAAATCTCATGAAGTATGTGGAAGTACAAGAAAACAAAGAGGAAAACAAAAGAGATACTATCCATATAACATGTTTTACCTGTGGAGAACAAGGACATTATTCATGGGACTGGAAAGAGAAAAGGATTGGTCAGGATACTGAACAAAATCTTTATCAAAATAAGATTATGGATCATACTAAGGTGAAAAATGAAATAAGAGTAAGGTCACTTCCGAGGACATCCAAACATACCTCCAAGTATAGCTATAAGTGCGAAGGAGATCACCTAGCTCGAAATTGTCACATAAACGAGACTGGACTTCGTCAATTGAGATAGAGTATGGTAAAAAAGATTTGGAAGAACTTTTAGCCCTGGAAACACCTAAGAAGAAGAAGAACTTAAGCGACGTAATTTGCTACAAATGTAAGGACAAGGGACATTATGGTGATAAGTGCCCAAAAAAGATGAAGGAGAAATGCTTTACCCGCTCGCACAAGAAAATCATCAGTCCTGTGACATGCCGTAGAAGCAAAGTAACATGGCACTATGTCAGTGGCTGCCCTGAGTGGAAGAATGATAAAGCTCTCCAAGGATCGAGTGGAAAATGTGAGTATTGTAACTTTCCGTATCACCACATACCATTGTATATCTAAAACTAGTACACTTTACATCAGAAAAGTAAGCAAGATTAAACAAAGTTTCTAGACTGACCACAAAAATTTCTTTTAAGGGTGGTAGCCAACTAGTTAATTCAAACCCAGTTGCTTAAACCCAGAGATCCCAACCCATCTGTCTTACTAACCTCCCCAATCAGAAAAATCATCCCCTGCTAGTTTTCCAGTTTTCCATGTCAGAAACTACATTTCTCAAACTTCCCAAGTTATCACAATCATCCCAAGCATTTCCATTTTCTATCTAGCCTCTCCGAATCTCGGGGACGAGATTCCTTTTAAGGGTGGTAGTCTGTAACATCCCAAGATTTTGGAATATTTAAAAATCACTAAAATTTAAAACTTTTATTTTATTAAATTAAAATATTAAAATGCATAAGAAAACCAACTATAAAAGACTTCAAACATATTGAAAAAGTATAATATTTAAAATATCTCAAATTTATCATTATTTTCAAAAAATGTTCAAGTTAAACATGTTAATTATCCATTATATTTCTTAAAGCTCAATATATTATTTGACAAATGATTTACCAACCTTCAAACCATTTTCATGTAATAAAAAGTTTATTTTTAAGTATTTGATTTCAACCACTTAGCCATATCTATTCATAAATTCAAAACTATTTAAAAATGGTATAATTGCAAAATGGTTTTCATTCTTATACCTGAGTTCAAAACATAGTTTTTGAAATTATAAGTCTATAGTTTATATCTTTAAAACTTCATAGATTTTATAATTAATTAATTATCCCAATAGGCATTTCATTAACTTAAATTGATTTCATTAATTCTCAAAACATAAAATGATTTTCATGAATATATTTAATATAGGAAATGAAATAAATCTAGAATCCTTTCCAAAGGGGTTTTATGAATTTTCAAATGAATTATCTTAATATAAAATATAATGGTGCACAAAATAAAATTGAATTAAAATTGAATCCATTATATTTCCTATTACCTTAAAATATTTATATTCTATTATTCTACTATTATGCCAAAATAAAGGTGAATGATTACAACAAAATAAGTTTAAATAACTTGAATTCAAACATATTTGAATGTGGGTAATTTCATAAATTTTATTGAACCCCAAATGAATTATTAAATCCCTAATTTCAAAGTTAACCTAAAATAGGCAAAATTGTATTTTATGACTATTTCAAAATAATTAGTTTTCAAAAAGTTTCAAAACATGCCCACTAATGGTTTAAAGCATAGATATGAATTTTATAAATTTATAGAAATTTGTTTGACTTCATTTGGAGTTTTAAATCAAAAGTTATAAAGGAAATAAATAAATCAGAAAAGAAAAAGTGAAAAACCTGATAGGCGGGACCCACCTGTCATGTGCTTCATCCCTAACCTCTAGCCGAAAATTTCGCCCCTGATCCCTCCTCCGATCCGAGATCAATTTCGAGCGATTCTTGTGGAATTGGTTTCCCCTTATGGCCCCTATTTAATACGTGCTCGCTGGAGTTCCTCTACACCGCCGCCGTATTACTTGCGCTTGTCCCTGACCACTCCTCCAAATTTTTTCGCAGCCAAATCGCCGAACTCGAGCACGTCGGAAGCTCACCGACGCCCGACGCACTCAGGCCGTTCCTCCACGCTGCACCGAGAAGCACCGCTCGAGGCCGACGCCACCATCGCCTCCAGCACGCCGCGCCGCACCTCTCCGCGGTCTCCTCGAGGCCGGGGAGGCACCGTATCGACCGGAGCGTGCACGCCCGAGCGGAGCGCCGCCGTCTGCCTTTTCTCCGGCGACCATCCGCGCCGCCCGGTGAGGTCTCCTTCTCCTCAGCCGTCTGATCTTCTTTTAGTGGTCAGGATTAGAGCTGCTATTCGAACCGGTACGGTGGCTGTTTACCGTCAGATCTAGATTCATCGGCCCAGATCGAATAACTTAACCCAGTCAGCATTGCACAGTCAGCATCCACGTCAGAACCAGTCAGCGCCCAGTCAACAGATCTGGCACTTTTGCAGAAACACCCCTGCTTATTAACAATGTTATAACTTTTTACTCACACATCCAAATATAATTGTTTTTATATTTTTGGAAAGCCCTTGACTTGTAGAATTGTTTAGATCCGTTAGAATTCAAATTTGACTTAGTTTAAAATATTCAAATTTCAAATGGAGGATTTGAGTATATTTGTCATAACTTTAAATCTATAAATCCAAAAATTGCAAATAAAAATTGTTATAGAGACTTTAGAATATGATTTATATTATGCTTCTGTTAGAAAATAATTTTTGAGAGTAATTTTGAGGATTTAATAATCATACCCTTAATTTGAATGGTTTGAATAATTTTGACATAACTCTTGATAGAAAAATTATTTTTGAGTAAATCCAATTGCAATAAATTAATTTAAATCCCCTCTGTCTATTAACACTATTTCTAAAATTTTATTATAAAAAATTAGTCACAGAAAACTCAAAAATAGAAATTAATTAAATTACATTTATAGCCTCGTGCATACTTTCTAATATCACAAAGATTAGTATGATGTCTCTTATGATTAAAAAAGTGCATTTCATGCATAACTTATTTTATTATATAGTTATACTCCTCATATGAAAACTTCTCCCTTATTTTCTCTAAGTTAGGATTATTTTCAACTTAGTATTTGGGTAAAATTGCGATGCACTTAGAGACTTAGGATTTTCAACATGGAGCTAGAAGGCCAACGAAGGTCTTAGCCAAAAAAAGACTTCAGAAGTATCTTCAAGGAGTAGAAGCACTTAGAAGAAAATCAAGAAGAAGTTCATGAAGACCAACCAACAACATTTTCTAAGTCTTGCTTCCTCTCTCTCTCTTTTCTCCCTTCTCCTTTTAGCATTTTGATGACTAAGTTATATTCAAGACCAACTTTTATGCTATCAACACCATCAAGTCTTCAGAGCCACCAAGTCTACAAAATTGCAATGAAGTCATCACATCAAGAGGAAAAGGAAGCTAGGAGAAGATTCTACATCTTTCTTTCTATTTTTTCCCTCTTTCCTAATCTTGTCTTTTACTTTAGACATAAACAAACTTTTGATCATGTTATTTCCATCTTGAAGTATGTTGCATCCTAGCGGCATAGTGAGATGAAGCGGCCTGGAGACTAACCTTACATGTCCACGTACATGAGACATGTTCCACAATTTAAGTGGTTGCCCGGGTGTCTATCTCTCTCACTATAGTGAATATCCAGTTTACAAAGAGTTGTTAATAATTGTTGATCACCTTGAAGAATAGACTTTGTATTTGCTCTAAGTATTTATGCACATCATGGCTAAGCCATTAGAGTGCTTATTCAAGATAATTTATAGCAAAGTATTTTATCAAACTTATGACCTTAGTCCTCAGTCATTTTGACCAACCTAATTGCCTTGCATTAACTTAGAAGATTTTCATGGCATGACATGCATCTCTAGTCCTTAGAAATATTTTGCACATCATGCATAAACATATTTTCCTTAGAAGTTTTATAAAACTTGGTTGTTCATTAGTTATGTGTTTGTATGCATTGTGTAGTTGTGTTTTATGTTGGTTGTTGTATTGTTGCTTGTATATATTGCTTAGATTGAACGTAGAGCCCCGAGTTACGTTGAAAAGAGTTTGTGAGCAAAGACATCATTCAAAGGCAAGTGGCACATTCATAAACCTCCTACTATTTTCTATATGCATTACTTAGTTTATTTTTTATATAAGCATGTGTAGGATAGTATTGCTATGCTAGACCTGTGTAGAAATTCCTTACTCCTGTGTCTAGGTTCCTATATAATATTTAGTAGAAATATTGATGCTATGCAAATGTTGTTTTGTGAAAATCTAAATTCTACTAAGTTAAGAATGATACACCTGGGTGTAAAGTGGTTGTATGGTTTATATTGAGTGGGTTCCCAGGGGATTTACCTGTGGAATTACACTTGTAGACTGCCACCCAGGAACAGAGGAATCTGAAGAACTCCGAGTGACGATTGCTTCCAGTGCAGCCATTGCCATATGGTCTCTGGCTTGATCAACTAAGTTGCATGGACTCGCCCCGGCTTGACAAGCAGATGTAGAGGGTGTTAGGTGGAACGGGTCAAGCTAGAGTGGAAAATGCTTCTGAAAGATCTCATCTCATTGTTCTCCTTTTCCTTATCACTATTAGTGTGTAAAGGATAGATTGGGTTGAATGGGTATAATGGTGAACGTGCACAACCTCTGTAGAGTGTAAAACTAAGCACTTAGCCGTGTCCCCTGTACGGACAATTTGAGCAGCTGATCACGGACGTCAACGGAGGATTCCACCATTCCAACTTCAAAAAATAAAACTTGATGGGTGAACAAGGGTAGAATGTGACAGTGGTTGTCATGCCACAAATGTCTCGAATAGAAGAAAAGTTTTTTCCAAAGAGTTAGGAAAAATTGGCTTTATGCAAAATAGACTTGAAACTCCACCAGCCAAATAAGCATATAGGTTATTAGAGTTTTTCCACTAAGTGTCCACCATAGTGTCACTTGCGAGACTCCATTTTTAATGGAATCTGGCACACGTTGTTGCAATATTTTTCTTATTGCAGGTTGATCAGATGACGAGTGAGGTGTCGTTTAAAGGTTTCGAGTCTGCAACCAACATATTTTTGTCTGTGGCAACATGAAGATGATGGAGACTCACTGCTATTGTATTTCCGTTGTTTACTTTTTTTGTGCTAGCTTTATGCTATGCAAGTTGTAAAGACTATATTTGCCATGTCTGGATCATCGATGTAATAAATTGATACTTTGTTGTGATAGTACATCGTAAACTGTGTGTGCAAACGAATCGATCTAGGAATTTGCACTACACACAGGTACATTGCCATATTTTAAGTGCATATATGTTACAGGGGGCTCAGAGAGAACGGACGTCGCCGGAAGCGGCGTTTCTCACCGGCGGCAATGGCAGCGGGGGAAACTCGAAACCCGAGCAGCCTGGTGGCGAGAAGCTAGGGTTTTCTGGGGAAAAAAGGAAGGCGGCGGGGTAGGGTTTATATAGAGGCGTCAAATGAAACAATCACGCAAGACAAGGAGTTGATTTGATCCGAATTAAGATCGAGTTTCTCGAACGAGAATCGCGGACGGAGGTTGAAGATCACCTGATAGGTGGGTCCCACCTGTCAGCGAGAGAAGAGAGGAGCGCAGGCTGATCTTGGGCTGCTCCGGGGCCGTTACACAGCGCGCGAGCGGCGAGAAGGAATGGGCCGGCTCTGTTGCCATTCTCCTTATGTTTTTTTTCAAATCATTTTATGTTTTCAAAACCTGATATCAAAAATGATTTTTAAAATCAACTAAAACATTTCATAAAAATTCATAAAAATATGGTTTAGAAGGCTTATTGAATTTAGAACTTTTTATAAGTATTTTGACAATTAAATAATCAGATAAAATAAGGAATATAATAAGGAGTTCAAATACACCTCTTTATGGAATACAAATTCATTGAAACTTATAATTACATTTTAAATTACTCCTTATATGATTTAAATGTCATGCCTATATGATGAATGATGCATGAATGCAAGGTTTTAAATTTTTGAGAATTTTGTGATGTTACAAACTAACCCCCTTAAGAGGAAGCTCGCCCTCGAGCTTCGGAAAGGTCAACAAATAGGTGAGGATGGTCTTCTCGAAGATCATCTTCTCGTTCCGATGAGGCTTCTTCCTCGGTGTGATGACTCCATTGAACCTTGTAGAACTTGATGGTTTTGGTATGGGTGACTCTTTCTGCTGTCTATAATACCTTGATAGGTTTCTCTTCATAGGTCAGATCACTCTCAAATTGTACTTCCTCGAGGGGTACAGTATCCTTCAATGGAACTCCCATCATTTCGGGGTGCCATTTCTTCAATTGGCTGGCATTGAACACATTATGGACCACAAACAGAATTTCGTGCAGTTCTAACTCATATGCTACTTCACCTTTGCGAGAAAGAATTTTTAATGGTCCAATGAATCACGGTGCTAACTTTCCTTTGATTCCAAACCTTTTTACACCCTAAAGTGGTGACACTCTAAGATAGGCTGTATCACTCACCTCGTATGTGACTTCTCTACGCTTGGAATATGCGTAGCTTCTCTGTCGTGACTGTGCTATCTTCAATCTATCCTTGATCAGTCTTACCTTATCTTCAACATCCTGGATTATATCAGGTCCGAAGAAACTTCGTTCTCCTACACCACTCCACAACAATGGGGTAGTGCATTTCTTTCCATATAAAGCTTCAAACGGTGCCATCTCAATGCTGGCGTGGTAATTGTTATTGTAGGAGAACTCAGCGTAAGGTAGATTATCATCCCAGCTAGATCCATAATCAAGCGCACAAGCTCTTAACATATCTTCCAAAATCTGATTTACTCTCTCAGTCTGACCATCTGTTTGCGGGTGAAAAGCCATGCTGAATTCCAATCTGGTTCCTAGTGATTCATGCAACTGCTTTCAAAAATGAGAAGTGAACTGGGTTCCTCTATCAGACACGATACTCTTAGGAACGCCATGAATGCACACAATTATCTTCATGTAAATATCAGCTAACTTAGCACTTGTATAAGTGGTCTTCACGGGTATAAAGTGAGATATTTTTGTTAGACGTTAAACAATAACCCAAATAGAATCATAACCCGATTTGGTCCTTGGTAATCCTGGGATGAAATCCATTCCAATAGAATCCCACTTCTAGTCCGGCACTTTCAAAGGTTGTAGAAGTCCTGCTGGTTTCCGATGTTCTGCTTTTAATCGATTGCATACATCACACTTTGCGATATATTCTGCTATGTCCCTCTTCAGATTGTTCCACCAAAACCTCTCCTTCACATCCATATACATCTTAGTATTTCCCGGATGAATGGAATAAGGTGTCTCATGGGCTTCTTGCAGAATTAACTACCTAAGATAGGGTCCTTGGCCACACACACACGTTTCTCAAACCACAAGGTTCCTTGCTCATCTTCGTGAAATCCCTTAGCTTTTTCTGCTCTCAGATTGACTTTGATTTCTTCTATATCCTTCTCTCCCTTTCGAGCTTCGCGTATTTTGTCCATCAAAGTTGGTTCTACTACTAATATGGCTACAAAACCTTCTGGTACTTCTTCCAATCTGAGGTCGTGTAACGCCCAAAATTTTTGGAAGCAGACAACAACATAATTATAAAATATCCAAAATTCAGAGGCAACAAAAACTTTTTGAAATGTCTTGTCAATGGATGTGTTTATCCCCTGATTACTCTTTTGGTCATGTTGTGCTTTGTGTTTGTGTTGATAACCTCTCTAGCTATTGTAGCGCCCCATCTTTTAAATAAAGATGGAACACCTATGTTATGTGCTAGTCCCTGGATCACTGCCAGCACCACAGTACAAAATATATAGTATCATTGCATAAGTATCAAATTACTACAACGAGATCCAAAAATAGCTAAGTATAGCTTTATTACAAAGTGCATAGTCATGAAGACTAGCTAAATATTCAGAGTTCACAACGAAAATAAAAGCAATGGGCCTCCTCTTCTAGCATACGCCACAAGCAGACATGTTGGGTGTAGAATCGAGTCCAAACTCACTCCTCATCAGAATTACCAGCACATTTGAATATGCAGCCCCCGTACGAGGTCAATACAATGAAGTATTGGCAAGTGACTATGGTGGATAAATTATGACAAGTCTAATTCTATATGCATATTTGGCTTGGTGGAGTTGTAGGCTATTTTGCAGAAAGCCAGTTTTCTCCTATCTTTTGTAAAACACTTTTGTTTCTCAAAGACATGGCACCAAGGGATGAATCCCAAGTGCACCAACAATTCTTTCCTTAGTCAAATTTTACTTTATGAAAACCATGATGAGATTCTTCCGTCCATCCTTGTCCAGTTGCTCGAAGTAGTCCATCACCGGGTGAAAGTGCATTCTATGTACTCCCAAGTTTTGGTGACTAATGACAACACAAAAAGTATTCTAATGTTTGTGATGAAGCATGCTGGCTACTTTACAGGTTGACTGTCAAAGAGAAATACTTAAGTTGCCTAAATATCATTTCAATTGCACCTGGTAATTGTTCAGGAATTCTGTCAGGAGATTTCCGGGGCCCGGAAATTATTTCCGGTCCACAGACCGGAGATTTCCGAGCCAAACTCATTTTTCACTAAATCTGAACTCAAATTGCGTACTGACTCCAAATCAATTTTAGCCGGAAATCCTCCCGGAGATTTCCGGCGCTCGGAGATTTCCGAGCCACAATCCGGAGATCTCCGAGTGTCAGAGGAATTTCGACCAAGTCCAGAAATCCAACCAGTACTGATCCAGAGTCAAGTTCTACCGGAATTTCACCCGGAAATTTCCGGTCCTCAACCCGGAGATTTCCGAGCTGGCGGCTGTGCAACGGGCAGATTTTTAGGAGGGGTATAAATACCCCTCCACCTACCTCCAGCTCCTTAGCTTCCAGATTTTCTCTCTCCTCCATTGGTGCTGAAGCTCGTTTCTCCCGGATCTCTCAATCCAGCCACTCAAATCCGTTGATACTTGGGGATCTGAGGGAGAAGCCACCGATCTACATCTCCACCGAAGCGATTTGACTTTCCCCCTCTATTTCTTGAGGGGCAACGAATCTAGGGTTCCTTTGTGGATAGCTAGGTTCATCTTTGTGTAGTTTGATCCTTTGTGGATTCCTTTGTGGAAGTGACCTGTTGTGGTCGTTGTGAGAGCCCCCAATTCAGTTGTGGGTGTGTGCCTCACGAATTTGTACGGGACTTTCTCCGCCCTTAAAGGAGTCCTTAGTGGAAGTGTGGATTCGCACCTTTGTGGTCGAATTCACAGGAGAATAGGGTGAGGCCTTTGTGGCGTTGAGCAAACCTTTGTGGTAGCTCACACCTCTCCAACGAGACGTACACCTATGTGGTGGAACTCGGGATAAAACCTTGGTCTTCGAGTCCCTACGGTTGTTTCGTTCCACTCTCCTTTACCGCATCTTTATTTCCTGTACTTGCCTAGTTTCCTTTTAGGTTGTCACTTGAATCATCTAGTTGCACATCTAGACAATTTACTTTCCGCTAGCCTAAAAACTGAAAAAGAGATAAAAATTGGTCACCACCTATTCACCCCCCCCCCCCGCTCTAGGTGTACAACTGCCGTTCAATTGGTATCAGAGCCAGGTTGTCTCTTATAAGCTTCACCGCTTGAAACCAACCTTGGACAATGCAAGTTGACCCAAAAGAGGGTTCCGAAACGGACGCCGCGACTTTGGCGGCAATGCAAGAGAAAGGTGCCACTATGGCCGATATCAACTCTTTGGAAACAAAGTTGACATCGTCTATACAAACCGAGTTCAAGAAGTTTCATGATATACTTGAGTCTCTCAAGACATCTAAAGAAACCTCTCTTGCATTGCCCACAAAGCCTCCGGTGCTTCCGGGCATTACTCTTGATGTGGACCCCGAATTGATAAAGGGAAAGCAATTGCCTTTGGATGGGAAGGGTGATGCTAGTAGTTCCTCAACCCATCAAAACACTCCATCATCCAATGATGAAGTGCCTAAAGGCTACAACGCCACTCCTCCCCCATCCCAATACCATACCCCGATCCCATTATTCCTCATCCGCAAGTTTCTCATAGGGGTGATCCCCCATTGCTTAAAGATTATACCTTTTCTCAATGGCAATACCTGATGAAGTCTCATGTTTGCAGCTCTTCAATCGAGTTGTGGCGCATCATTCAAGTTGGATACAAGCCGCATGATCCGACCAACCTAACAAGAAGAGAAGTGGTGGAGGCTCAACTTGATTCCACCGCTCTCTACATGATCCAAAAGGCGGTTGGGAACAAGGATATGGCTCGCATTCAACATCTCACCACCGCCAAGGAGACATGGGATGGTCTATCCGAGTTGTTCGTTGGAAATGATAGCATGAGAAGGAACCGCTATGACTCTTTGAGCAATGAAGCCGAGGGCTTTTTCAAGCTTGATGGTGAAGACCATGAGATGATGTATCAAAGATTGGTGACCATAGCCACAAACTTTCGAGAAGTGGGTGCCTCTCACATTGATGATGCTTGGATCAAAAGGAAGTATGTTAGCTCTATGATGGCTTGTGAGCCTACCGACGTCAAGAGTCTTCAAGGAAGACACAACTATCATCTCATGACATCTAATGAGGTTATGCAAGAGATGGCCGCATACAAGGTGGCCACTAAGAATGCTCAAGATGCAAGGGCAAGGGCTCTTGGAATGCAAAGAGGCACAACCAACCTTGCTTTGAAGGCTACCGTTGAGGAAGACAACGATGATGATGATCTTGGAAGCTTTGCCGCCATGTCCAAGGAAGCACTCAAGATTGCTTACAATGACCATCTCGCACTTGCGGCTCGCACCTTTTGGAACAATCCCTCAAGAGGCAAGATGCGTTTTGACAAGAATGCACCTCAAGCCGATAGGGTCTCACCCTCCAAGTCAAGGACATGTTACAATTGTCAAGACAAGTTCCATTTCGTTGCCGAGTGCCCTTATGAGAAAAGAGAAGAGCATCGTGGACGTCTAGTGCTCAAGGACAAAACCAAGATGCCTCCCAAGAAGGCCTATGGAAAGAAGAGGCCTTTTAACAAGAAGCCTCGCATCATGTTGTTGACTCAAGAGGAGTATCCCACCGATGATGAAGAGTCGGAGGAAGAAACCCCAAATGAAGTGGCGACCCTTGCCACTACCTCGACAACTATCATCTCTCCATCAACGACAAGAACTCCTTCAACTACGACAAGCTCTTCATCGTCTCTATTCACATCGCCTAATGAGAACTCCATCACCAAGAGCTCAAAGTGTCTTATGGCAAAGGCGTCGGAGGTACCTTCATCCTCCTCCTCTCTCATGAATGAAATGAATGAGCTTGATGATGCCTCTAGCTTTCAAATCAAGCAAGAGCTTGTGGCGTTCGACTCCTTTATCACTAACTTGCAAGGTGATAGCAAGAAACATGTTGGTGCCCTCATGGTTCGAATTGGTGAGCTAGAGCATCTCAATGAAGAGAAGGGTAAGATAGAAAGAGAAGACGCTATTTCTCTATCTTATTTGAAGTCCTCTCTTGAGGAGATTGAAGAGTCTCATGCTCGTCTTGAGGAGAAACTTGAAACTATTGAGGAAACTCATAACTCCTCACATGCTAAGCTCATTAAGGATCGTGATATGTACTTTGCTAAATTCAAGGTGGCTCAACAAGATCAAGCCAAATTTGCGGTTGGGCATGTTCGACTCATTGAGGAAATGGAAAAGCTCGTCATAACTCACAAAGCTTTGGAGAGTGAACATGCTCTTCTAAAAGAGTCGTATGCCCAACTTCAAACTCGGCTAACTAACCTTGATTCTCTTAGCATCTCTACCTCTAAGTGTTCTTGTGATAATGCTAATCTTGTGAAGGAGAATGCTAGGTTGAAGAGTGAGATGACTAAGGCCGCCACATCCAAGATCATCCTTCTTAAAGGTAAACAAGTTGTTGAGACTCCCATCGTGGAGCCTCACACTCGACAAGGAAAGGAAGGTCTTGGATATGTGCCTCCCATCAAGATGAATGCCAAGAAGGGCATTCCCAAGAGCATCAACCCCATCCAAGCCAAGAAGGCCGACTCCATTCAATCCAAGGAAGGTCTTGCGAGTAGGAATGTCACAAGGGGCAAGCCTACTCGTAAAGATCACGCCGGGGACAACAACCCTAACTATGCTTTATATGTCGATTATTATGGGAATGTTTGTGCTCGTTACATTGGACCCTACTATGGTTTTATTTCATATGCTATTTGGGTTCCTAAATCTCTTGTCGCTAACCATAAAGCACCCATTGTGAAGCAATGGGTTGGTAAATGCAAGAATTAATCTCTTGTAGGATCTTGCTCCCGGTGGTTCAAAATGGATAATTGATAGTGGATGTACAAGTCATATGACCGGGATCAAAGAACTTGTTACGGAGTTGAAACCTAATGAAGATCAAGTAACCGTAACTTTTGGTGACTTATCAAGGTCTAAGGTAACCGGGTTTGGCAAAGTGGTAGTTGCCCCCGACATTTCTCTTGTCAATGTCATGCTTGTTGAATCTCTTGGCTATAATTTGTTATCGGTTCGTGCCTTAACAAAGATGGGGATCTCTCCCTTCTTTGATAAGGACATTGTGGTCCTCTTGTGGAGCAAGTCACTAAGAGTGGCTTTCGTGGGACACGTGGAGCATGAGCTCTATGTGGTGGACTTCTCCGGAGCCACCACTTCTCAAGCCATGTGTCTCTTCGGAAAAGCCGACGTGGGTTGGCTTTGGCATCGCCGACTAGCTCACGTAAACATGTGTACTTTGCAAAGTCTTCACAAGGGTGGCCACATTCTTGGACTAAAAGATCATGTTTCCTTTTCAAGGGATCGAATTTGTAGAGATTGTGTGGAAGGCAAGATGCATGACATTCCTCATCCAAGCAATACCATCATATCGTCATCCCGGATTTTGGAACTCCTTCATGTTGATTTATTTGGACCAATTCCGGAGATAAGTCTTGGTGGGAAGAAATATTGCCTCGTGATTGTTGATGACTATTCAAGATATACTTGGGTCTATTTCTTCAAGACCAAGGATGAAACTCAACAAGTCTTCATCGACTTCTCAAAGGAAGTTCAACGCCAATGTGACCTTCCCATTTTGGTTATTCGTAGTGACAATGGGTCGGAATTCAAGAACTACACTCTTAACGACTTTCTTAGTGAAGAAGGTATTCGTCATCAATATTCCGCTTCTTACACTCCTCAACAAAATGGCGTTGCCGAAAGAAAGAACCGGACTCTCATCGATATGGCGAGATCTATGTTGGCGGAGTTCAAGTCTCCCATCAACTTTTGGGCGGAGGCTATTTCCACCGCTTGTCACTCATCTAATCGCCTCTACTTCCGCAAAGGTTTGAAGAAGACTCCATATGATATCCTCACCGGCAATAAACCCAACATTGGCTACTTCCGAGTGTTTGGATGTAAGTACTATTATCTAGTCAAGGGTGTCCGGTTGGGTAAGTTTCACTCTAAGTCTCTTGAGGGGATCTTTGTCGGTTATGGTAGCGAGTCCCACACTTATAGAGTCTTTGATAAATCCTCCCGGATTATCATAGAGTCTTGTAGTGTGGAATTCGATGAAAATGATGGCTCCCAAGTGGAGCAAGTTGGTGTTTGTGATGTAGGTGATGAACAACCTTTTGATGCTATTAAGAAGATGGGGGTGGGCTTTCTACGCCCAATTGAAGTCCATGAAGAAGTTGTTCAAGATGATTCAAGTTCTCCCATCAAGGAAACCTCACCATCACAAGAACCACAAGGTGGCTCACCCATAGAAAATGATGATTCCCCTCAAGAACAATCTCAAGATCCTCCTCAACAAGGGCATGCTATTTCTTCTCAAGATGAACCTCATGATGAACCTCAACAAGATCTTCATCAACAAAAAGATCATGCCTCCTCCACCAAGATTATCGAAGCCAACTCCACTTCTCCAAGTTCTACTAAAGGGCAAGATCATCCTTCTCCACCTCATGAAAAGACTTCTCATGATGATCAAGGCCCACAAGAAGGTCAAGACGAGGATCCAAAGGATCAAGATGGTCAAGAAATTGTCCCCACCACAAGGGCGGCAATTGAAACTCGTCGTCAAGCTCGTTTTGCAAAGTCTTTGGAACTTAGAGCATTATCTCTCGACAAGGTCGTTGGTGAAATTCGAGCAAGGGTCTCCACACGAAGTCAATTAGCTCACTTTAGTGAGCATCAAGCACACATTTCCATGGTCGAGCCCAAGAAAGTCTTTGATGCTCTTGAAGATCCCGATTGGCTAGGGGCTATGCATGAAGAACTTAACAACTTCGAGCGCAACAAAGTGTGGCGTCTAGTTGAGAAGCCTAAAGATTGCCGCAACGTTATCGGCACTAAGTGGATCTTCAAGAACAAGCAAGATGAACATGGTATCGTTGTGAGGAACAAGGCGCGGTTGGTGGCTCAAGGATTCTCTCAAGTCGAAGGCATCGATTTTGGAGAAACTTTCGCGCCGGTCGCAAGACTCGAATCGATACGTATTCTCATCGCTTTTGCTTATCACCATGGTTTCAAATTGCAACAAATGGATGTAAAATCTGCTTTTCTTAATGGTCCATTGCAAGAACTTGTTTATGTTAAACAACCCCCGGGTTTTGAAAACCCCAACCATCCTCACCACGTCTATGTCTTGGACAAAGCTCTCTATGGCCTTAAACAAGCCCCCCGTGCATGGTACGAGCACTTGAGAAAGTTCTTGGTAGACCGTGGATTTGAGGTTGGGGTAATCGATCCCACTCTTTTCACTAAAAAGGTTAATGGTGAACTCTTCATTTGTCAACTATATGTCGATGACATTATCTTCGGTTCTACTAACCGTGTGTTCAATGATGAGTTTTCCAAGCTAATGACCGACAAGTTCGAGATGTCCATGATGGGTGAACTCAAGTTCTTTCTTGGCTTTGAGATAAAGCAATTGAGGGAAGGGACTTTCATTTGTCAAGCCAAGTATATTCAAGAGATGATCAAGAAATTCAAATTGCTTGGGCTTAACGGTGTGACAACTCCTATGCAAACCAAGTGCCACCTCCAACTCAACCCCGACGGTAAAGAGGTAGACCAAAAGGAGTATCGTTCTATGATTGGGTCTCTTCTTTATTTGTGTGCCTCTAGGCCCGATATCGTTTTAAGCGTGGGAGTGTGTGCTCGTTATCAAGCCGCGCCTAAGGAAAGTCATTTGATGACCGTAAAGAGAATCTTCAGATATTTGGTTCATACCCCTTGCTTTGGGTTGTGGTATCCCAAAGATGGCACATTGTCTCTTTGTGGATATACGGACTCGGATTGGGCGGGCGACATTGATGATAGGAAGTCCACATCCGGAACGTGTCAATTTCTTGGAAGATCTTTGGTGAGTTGGTCCTCGAAGAAACAAAATTGTATCTCATTATCCACGGCGGAGGCCGAGTATGTTGCTGCCGCAAGCGGATGTACTCAACTTCTTTGGATGCGGCAAACTTTAAAGGATTACGGTGTCCTCTTGGACAAAGTGCCACTTTTATGTGACAATGAGAGTGCCATCAAAATTGCGTACAATCCGGTGCAACATTCAAGGACCAAGCACATTGAGATTCGTCATCACTTCATCCGCGATCACGTGGCACGAGGAGATATTGATCTATCATATGTTGGTACAAGGGAACAATTGGCGGATATCTTCACGAAACCCCTTGATGAAGGCCGCTTTTGCTACTTGAGGAATGAGCTCAATATCATAGATTCTCGGGCCTTGGCTTGAGCTTCGTACACACACTCCAACGTTTCAGGTGTTATAAGACCTAGAGGTACGCATGGACTTAGGGGGAGTGTTTTCCTAATACATTGGACTCTTCCTCCCCCTATTATGCATATAGTGACATATCATTGCTAAAACTTCAAATTGAATCTAATTTGTGAGCTTCAATGTTGAGATGTAGTTATGGACTCAAGATATATCTTCGCGGTACCATGCTACAACTCATATACGGTGGCCTCGGCCACCAACTCTTTTTCTCTTTGGATTCCATTTGGTTTTATTTTTCTTATTCTCACTTGCATTGTCTTTGGTTCTTTTGGGAAAACACACTCTTGTTGGTCTTCTCTTGTGTTTTATGGTTTTTGCAACTTGAGTGTGTCTTCTTTTCAGTTTGAGTATCTATCCTAAGCCTTTCACTATCCTGTAAACATGCTTTTCCCCACTCATGTCCCTTTTTGGTATCTTGTTCCTGGAGTTTTTGGGTTTGAACGGAAATCTCCGAGCCTTACTCGGAAATCTCCGGGCTACCAGAAAATTTCGAGAGTAAGTCCCTTAAAAAATCAGCACTGACCTGTGTTGATTTTTGACAGGAAATAGTCCCGGAAATTTCCGGCGTCCGGAAATTTCCGAGCTGAGACTCGGCAATCTCCGGCCCCTGCGATCTTCAGCACCTAAGTCCTTTTCAATTTCGGCACTGACCTCAGGCGAAGCTGAATCGGATTTAGAGCCGGAAATCTCCGGGGTCCGGAAATCTCCGGTCCGATGTCCGGAAATCTCCGAGTGTGCCAAAAGTTTTCCAGGGCTAAGTCCTATCCGTAAATAGCCCCAGAAATCTCCGGCACCAGGAAATTTCCGAGCCTCAGTCCGGAAATTTCCGGTTCAAATTTTCCTGTCTATCTAAGGGCACGGGTGGATCGGCCGGTTCGGCCAGTTCATCCACCCCGTGCCCTAATCCTCTCTCTCTCCTCCGAAAATCTCCAAATCTTCCTTTCCTCGCTGCGGGTGGATCGTTCGAGGGTTTATTGCGTGCTTCCGGGATCTGCTTCTCCTCGTCAAGGGCTTCGTTTCCATCCGCACGCTTTTCGCAATGTCCTCCGGTTCCAACCCTCGTGGCCGCGTCAAGAAAATGGCTAATCGCGGGAGAGCCAAACCAGTTCACTCACGCCCTCCCAGTGGGTCCTCCAGTGAAGACAACTCACAAACTGAGCACTCAGCCTTCCTCAGGAGACCTATTGGTGCTAATAAGAAGAAGAATACCGAGCTCCGCCTTGAAGACTTCAACAAATGAAAGTTTTCGCAAGTGGCGAAGTGAACTATCCTATGATGTGGAGTCTGATGATCCCACTTACTTTTGCACAGAGATGGCATGGATCTACAGGGAAGTGTATCAGAAGTTCTCCATTGACAAGCCAATCTGCCCCATGAAGTGGATTGACTTTGACAAGTTAATGAAGAAGGCAGATTATTTTGGTGGTGCTGTGAAGGTGTGTGGTCTTTTGGGTTTGGAGCCTTTGATGAGAACTGAGTGCAGCTACAGCGTCTCTCTCATACATCAGTTCTATGCCACTGTGGTGTTTGACTCCTCAGAGGATATTGGGATGACTTCGATGTCTTGCCGGCAGCGCTTATCTTCTTCCTTCAGAGAGTTTGCTCAGATTCTTGGTTGCCCGTTCCGTGGTCTTACTACTGCAGCTGGTGCCCGCATGCATGTGCATGGCGTGTCCTACAACAAACACGTCATGACTGATCTATACCAGCCTGGAGGGAGGATTGGCTCTCAGAATGGCCTTCTGCCCACTTATGATATCCTGCTGATTCCATTGGACCATTGCTCCCATTGCCGGCAATGCAGATAATATTGCCGGGGCTCTAGTAAACTTGATGCGGAAAGCTCATGATGCCTATCTTGGGGAGTATGCAGTTGAGCAGGAGGTCTATAAGGTGGATGTCATGGACTTCATTTTCCAGGAGATGTCCCTAGCAGTCTTTGAGAGGAAAGTTCCTCCATATGCTCCTTATATTATGTTGCTCATCAAGAGCCTCTACCAGCTGTCTGAGCAAGACGGTGATGACTTTGATGCAACTTTTGCCACTCAGCCTCACAAGCCAGCCCTGCTTGTCCAGAAATCTGCTCACCTGGTTCAACAACAAGCCACCATGCATGATATCAATGAGGATGACATTTTTGGTGGTCCATCTCGGGTTCCCTCCGATCCCAACATCAAGAAAGCTGCCAAGAAAAGTCGCCCCTGGGTAGTTCGAGCTATTGAGAAAATCATGAACATGAACTGTTGCATTCACAGTGAGAACTACTCCATCCACTCTCAGAACCATCGCATTATGCAGCGCCAAGAAGCAATGATGGCTCACATGAAGATGCCTGCTCCGAAGCAACCTTTGAAGCCTCGGGTTCCCTTCAAGGATTGGAATGCAGATGGTCTCACTTTTGATTGGGATGATGCTGTGCCAGAGGACAGCGATCTTGAGAATGCTGACACGGAGGAGGAAGAGGAAGATGATCAGGACGCGGGTTCCGACTCTTGAGTCATGGGACGTTAGTGGAACCTCCTCCCTTTTTGGTATCTTGATGCCAAAGGGGGAGAAGTATCTCTAGGATTCTCGGGATTTGCATGGGCTGAGAGCACTTCTTTCTTTTCGCTTTGCTTTCTTCAGTGCTCTCTTATTTCGTGACTATGTTTGTTTCGTCATGTGTGTGAGACATGAGTACTGTTAAATTCTCTATTGTAATAACTTTTTATCTAAGTTTGTTGCTTCTATTATGTTTGTGTGTGCTTTGCAAAATCTAGGGGGGAGTGTTGATCCTAAGGAATGTGCACTTTGTATTCCAAAGACATTCTTAATTAGTGCACTCACCTAGGGGGAGCTCCGTCTATATTTTGCAAATCCACTCTTTTTTTGTGTTGTCATCATTCGCCAAAAAGGAGGAGATTGAATGTGCATTCTATGTACTCCCAAGTTTCGGTGACTAATGACAACACAAAAAGTATTATAATGTTTGTGATGAAGCATGCAGGCTACTTTACAGATTCACTGTCAAAGAGAAATACTTAAGTTGCCTAAATATCATTTCAATTGCACCTGGTAATTGTTCAGGAATTCTGCCAGGAGATTTCCGGGGCCCGGAAATTTCCGGTCCACAGACCGGAGATTTCCGAGCCAAACTCATTTTTCGCTAAGTCTGAACTCAAATTGCGTACTGACTCCAAATCAATTTTAGCCGGAAATCCTCCCGGAGATTTCCGGCGCTCGGAGATTTCCGAGCCACAATCCGGAGATCTCCGAGTGTCAGAGGAATTTCGACCAAGTCAAGAAATCCAACCAGTACTGATCCAGAGTCAAGTTCTACCGGAATTTCACCCGGAAATTTCCGGAGTCCGGAAATTTCCGGTCCTCAACCCGGAGATTTCCGAGCTGGCGGCTGTGCAACGGGCAGATTTTGAGGAGGGGTATAAATACCCCTCCACCTACCTCCAGCTCCTTAGCTTCCAGATTTTCTCTCTCCTCCATTGGTGTTGAAGCTCGTTTCTCCCGGATCTCTCAATCCAGCCACTCAAATCCGTTGATACTTGGGGATCTGAGGGAGAAGCCACCGATCTACATCTCCACCGAAGCGATTTGACTTCCCCCCTCTATTTCTTGAGGGGCAATGAATCTAGGGTTCCTTTGTGGATAGCTAGGTTCATCTTTGTGTAGTTTGATCCTTTGTAGATTCCTTTGTGGAAGTGGCCTGTTGTGGTCGTTGTGAGATCCCCCAATTCAGTTGTGGGTGTGTGACTCACGAATTTGTACGGGACTTTCTCCGCCCTTAAAGGAGTCCTTAGTGGAAGTGTGGATTCGCACCTTTGTGGTCGAATTCACAGGAGAATAAAGATGAAGTGCTCGGAAGGAGGAGTCCACACGGTCCTTTACTCCTTTATATTTCTCAATTGGTTTCTTTTGCATATCTGACCAATGTGGCTTGCTACTGATGCTATCAGTTAATATTTCTGCGGTCAAAAGTATACATTTCATATACCCCAAACTGGTGGATATTGCCTCTTTTTTTAGAGTTACAGAACATTCCCTGAACCACGCAAAGAAAAATAAAAGTTCAACACCGACAATTTAGCCGCAAGCCAATGGAAACTGTATAACCACCACGTTTGAGAGGATACATTTCAACAAAGAATCAACTAAGGTTGTTAGACTGAGTACTCAGATTGTCGACTCTGCAGAGGTTGTGCACTTTCACCTTGAGACTCAATTAACCCAAACATCCTATACACGCGGAGTGCATTAAGGAAAGGAGAGAATTGAGACAAGAACTTTCAGAAGAAGAATGCAACCATACTAGCAAGACCCGTTCCACCTACCAACTCTACATCTGCTTGTCAAGCTGACAGGTTGCACTCTCACAACTTAGTAATTCTAGACAGAGCCCATTGTCAAAAGGCTGCACGGGAAGCTTCTAAACTTGGAGGGACTTAGAAATCTCTTTGTTCCTGGGTGGCCGTCCACAAGTGCGCTTCTGGGTGACAACCACCATACTCATGGCCCTAAGTAGAATAGACATTCATCCTAGGCAAAGACAACCACAAGCATAGTCCCAAAAGCCACTCAACATAAACCAAACAACCAATTCCACCCAGGTGTGCATTTAAAGTTTTAACACTTAGCAATATTTCAATAACATGGTAAGTAAACACTTTTTATAGCATAGCTAAGCATCTAATAAAACTTTTGGTGGCTGCATGGGGAGGGATGGCTACACACTACTAGGAAATTTTCAAAGTGTAAACTAACTTAGCATTATAAGATAGTTCAAAATTTACCTATCATGCATACTACTCAAAAATCTACTAATAATGCATATAGAAAACATTGGGTAGATTATAAATGTCACTTGCCTTGGTAGCAAGAGGAACAAGCACAGCAAGAATAACAATCACAAGGGCCTTCCTCCTCTTCACAATCTAGAGACAAACGATAAAACTAAATAAACATACAACACAACACTTAAAAATATCAAGACAAAATATGTATGCATGCTTGATATGCAATGAACTTGACAAGACAAAACTAATTACCATTTTATTTCCTCTGTTATTAATGCATGAATGCAATGATCAATATTATAATATTTTATTTACTCATTTAAAATATTGAGCATAACATAGAAGTTTTAAGTTCTAAAACCAATTTCCTTAATTCTATTATGAGAAGTTTTCAAATAAAACTCATGTTACACTCTCTGGACAGAGGGCATTAATAAACTTCTAAAACAACTGAATTTATTGGAAAGAATTTTTATTAATTAAGTTATAGATTTAATATCCGAAAGCTAAACAATTAAATTCCACAATTTAATATACACTAAAAGGACAAACTAATGAAACCATACTAAACTACACGAGCAGAGCTTCACGTGGATATAAAATTCATCAAATTTGGATGAACAGATCAAAAGTTATGAATTTTATAAGTTTGTATTGTTTTCTATTTTTAAAACAAATTTTCAGCCGAAATAGAAAATTAAAGAGGCCACGCGGCGCGCTCCGATTGGATGGTACCTGTTCGCCGCGGATCGCGAACGCGAACCGTCCGATCTACTTTAAAACGGGCGCTCAGGATCGACTGATCTAGATCCATTGGATCTAGATCCAACGCTTCACGCGACTCGGGCCAAAAGCGGGCGGCGCAACGCCGGAATTCATCCGAGCGCGGCGGCGCCATCGCCGGAGTTGCGGCTACGACTAACAGAAGCAAGATCGGAGGGGGTTTTGCTCACCACTTGATGCGGAACGTCGTGGCGAACTCTATGGCGCGGTAGGTGCGGTCGAGGTGGTCTGCTCCTCCCCTTGCGTGCTCGTCGGAGATGAACGGCGGACGGCGGCGTTGGGTCGTCGATGGATACGTCGCCCTGGTGCATAAAAAGAGGCCGGAGCAATCCCGTTAGGTGCGTACGAAGGCAGGGAGTCGCAGAGGGATGTTGGGGTGGTGCTCGGGGCGCCGTACTCACCGGAACGGAACGAATCGCGGCGGCGGCAATGGAGGAGAGGAAAGCTCGATTTCACGCGATTACGGCGAGTAGTGGTTAGGGTTTTGGGCGTGGGGAACGGCGGCGGAGATGGGGGTTTATATGGTGGCGGCTAGGGAACAAATCCCGCACGAATCGGAGTGGAAAATCCCACCGGATCGAGCCGTGTCTCGCGCGGACTCCGCTTGGAGGTTGAAGATCCACCTGACAGGTGGGTCCCACCTGTCAGTGTGAGGAGGGAAATGGGCTGCTGCTGGGTTGCTAACTGCTGCGCGCGCGACGGTTAGTAAATGGGCTCGGCCCAGTTAGCTCGTTAAACATTTGTTTTCTGTTTTAAATCTTTTCCAAACATCTTGATTTTTAAAACTTATCAAAACATTTCAGAAAAATTCATAAAAATATGTTTTGAAAAGCTAATTTAATTTAGAACTTTTTGATATCATTTTGCTAAATAAATAAAAAATAAAATACATATTTTTATAAAGAGCTCAATTAGACCTCTTTATTGAAAACGACTTTATTTAACTTATAATTAAAATTCAAATTATTCTTTATGTGATTTCAATGCCATGCCTATATGATGCATGATGCATGATGCAAGGTTTTAAATTTTTGAGAAATTTGGGATGTTACAGACTAACCCCCTTAAGACGAAGCTCGCCCTCGAGCTTCGGAAAGGTTAGCAAATAGGTGTGGGTGGTCGTCTCGGAGGTCATCCTCTCGTTCCCAGGTGGCTTCGTCCTCGGTGTGATGATTCCATTGGACTTTGCAAAACTTGGTGGTTTTGCTACGGGTAACTCTTTCTGCTGTCTGTAATATCTTGATGGGCTTCTCTTCGTATGTCAGGTCACTCTCCAATTGTACCTCCTCGAGGGGTACAGTATCCTTTAAAGGAACTCCCATCATCTTGGGATGACATTTCTTCAACTGACTGACATGGAACACATTATGAACAACAGACAACATTCAGGTAGTTCTAACTCATATGCCACTTCACCTTTGCGCGAAATAATTTTGAATGGTCCAATGAATCGAGGTGCTAACTTTCCTTTGATTCCAAACCTTTTCACACCCCGAAGTGGTGACACTCTTAAATAGGTTCTATCACCCACTTCATAGGTGACTTCTCTATGCTTGGAATCTGCATAGCTTTTCTGGCGTGACTGTGCTATTTTCAATCTGTCCTTAATCAGCCTGACTTTCTCTTCAGCATCCTGTATTATATCAGGCCCAAAGAAACTCCGTTCTCCTACACCACTCCACAACAGTGGGGTTGTGCATTTCTTTCCATATAAGGCTTCAAACGGTGACATCTCAATGCTGGCTTGGTACCTGTTGTTGTAGGAGAACTCAGCGTATGGTAAATTATCATCCCAACTAGATCCATAGCCGAGTGCACAAGCTCTTAACATATCCTCTACAATCTGATTCACTCTTTCAGTCTGACCATCTGTTTGCGGGTGGAAAGCCGTACTGAATTCCAATCTGGTTCCCAAAGATTCGTGCAACTGCTTCCAAAAATGAGAAGTGAACGGGGTCCCCCTATCAGACACGATACTCTTAGGAACGCCGTGAAGGCACACAATTCTCTTCATGTAAATATCGGCTAGCTTTGCACTGGTATAAGTGGTCTTCACGGGTATGAAGTGAGCTATTTTGGTTAGGCGACAAACAATAACCCAAATAGAATCATAACCCGATCTGGTCCTTGGTAATCCGGTGATGAAGTCCATCCCAATGGAATCCCACTTCCAATCCGGTACTTTCAAAGGTTGTAAGAGTCCTGCTGGTTTCTGATGTTCTGCCTTTACTCGACTACATACATCACACTTAGCGATGTATTCTGCTATTTCTCTTTTCAGATTATTCCACCAAAATCTCTCTTTCACATCCATATACATCTTGGTATTTCCCGGATGAATAGAATAAGGTGTCTCATGAGCTTCTTGCAGAATTAACTTCCTAATATCAGGATCATTGGCCACACATACACGTTTTTCAAACCACAAAATCCCCTGCTCATCCTCATGAAATCCTTTAGCTTTTCCGGCTCTTAGATTGACTTTGATCTCCTCTGTTTCCTTGTCTCCTTTCTGAGCTTCATGTATCTTGTCCATCAAAGTGGGCTGTACAACTAATGAGGTTACAAACCCTTCAGGTACTACTTCCAATCTGAGGTCCTTGAATGCCTTGCATAAATCCTCGGGTAATTCTCCTGCCGTAAGCCCATTCACATACACTTTACGACTCAGAGCATCTGCTACCACATTAGCTTTTCCCGGATGGTATTGGAGACCTAGATCATAATCTTTAATAAGTTCCAACCATCTTCTTTGTCTCATGTTCAATTCCTTCTGTGTAAATATGTACTTCAAACTTTTGTGGTCCGTGAATACCTCACATCTTTTTCCCATCAGGTAGGGTCTCCAAGTTTTCAGGACATGCACTACTGATGCTAACTCGAGATCATGAGTTGGATAATTTGCTTCATGTTTCTTGAGTTGTCTAGAGGCATAAGATGCCACTCTGCCTTCCTGCATCAACACACTTCCCAAGCCTTGGCGTGAAGCATCACAATATACTTGGAATTCCTTCTCCAAATCAGGTAAGCATAGAACTGGGGCTGAAACCAGACGTTTCTTCAACTCCTGAAAACTGGCTTCGCATGCCTCCGTCCACTCAAATTTCTTCTCCTTCTTTAATAATTCCGTCAAGGCCTTGGCAATCTTGGAGAAGTTTTCAATGAATCATCGGTAGTATCCTGCTAGGCCCAGAAAACTTCGTAATTCACCAACATTCTTCGGCGGTTCCCAATTAGTTACAGCTGAAACTTTTTCAGGATCCACCGCTATACCTTCCTTGGACACCACATGGCCTAAAAATCCGACTTGTTCTAACCAAAACTCACACTTGCTGTACTTGGCATACAACTTATGTTCTCGTAGTCTCTGCAATACTAGACGCAAGTGCTCTTCATGTTCTTTGTGCCTCTTGGAGTAGATTAGAATATCATCTATGAACACTACCACAAACTTATCCAGGAAATCCATGAACACTTTATTCATCATATTCATGAAATAGGCTGGTGCATTGGTTAATCCAAAAGGCATCACTGTGTACTCATAAGAGCCATATCTCGTAACAAATGCAGTTTTGGGTATATCCATTTCTCTAACTTTCATTTGGAGGTACCCCGATCGAAGATCGATCTTTGAGAACACGCAAGCACCTTCCAGTTGATCAAATAGTTCATTTATCTTAGGTAACGGGTACTTTTTTTTAATAGTTTGCTTGTTTATATCTCTATAATCCGTGACTAGCCTCTGGGTTTGATCCTTCTTTTTAACAAATAAGACTGGTGCTCCCCATGGCGATGAACTTGGACGAATGAATCCTTTCTGGATATGTTCCTCTAGTTGCTTCTTGAGCTCTTTCAATTCATCGACGGCCATAGGATAAGGTCTTTTAGCTATTGGTCCTGTTCCCGGCTTCAGTTCGATGAGAAACTCTACATCTCTATCGGGTGGCATTCCCGGTAGTT
This sequence comes from Poa annua, assembly GCA_026929855.1. Classification (NCBI taxonomy): domain Eukaryota; kingdom Viridiplantae; phylum Streptophyta; class Magnoliopsida; order Poales; family Poaceae; genus Poa; species Poa annua. Next base: position 104,159,136 of record CM049426.1, read on the forward strand.
CCTCCGGAAAAACATCTGGGTATTCCTTGACAATAAGCACATCACCAAGGCTAACCCCCTTAAGAGAATTTAACCTAACCTTCTTAAGTTCGAAAGTTGATCTGAACTTAATCTTCCGTTTCTCTGGGGTGGTGAGGGTGATTGCTCTATTTGCACAGTCTATGATTCCTTCAAAACGCGTCATCCAATCCATTCCGATGATAACATCCAATCCTTGGGTTTCTAGGATGACTAAGTCTGTTGGAAAGGTGTGTTTTCCGATTTGCAAGTCTAACTGCCTACACCCGGAATTTACTATCATCTCTCCTCCAGGTGAACTTACCCTAATAGGTTTTCCTAGACTTTCCTCAGCTAACCCATGTTTGTTTACAAAATCTCTTGATATGAATGAATGAGATGCTCCAGTATCAAATAAGACTAATGCTGGAAAGGAGTTGAGCAAGAACGTACCAATCACAGCATCAGGTTCATCATGAACTTCTTCCACATTGATGTGGTTCACTTGTCCCTTTTGGAAAGGATTGGGCTTGGAATTTTCATCAGCTTTCCTCTCTGGGCATTCCGTTGCATAATGTCCTGTCTTCTTGCACTTGAATCAAGTCACATTAGACAAGTCCTTCTTCCCTTCATAGTTAGGACGGTGATTACCATTCCCATGATTATGCCCATGGTGATGGTTTCCCTTGGATCCACCATTATTTCCATTGTATCCTCCATTATTTCCTTTGTATCCTCCATTGCTTCCTTTGTATCCTCCATTATGGTTATGAGCATGATGTTTTTGGCCACTACCAGTGTTGGAGTGATTCCAGGGTTTATGGCTACTGACTTCAGAGGTGTGTTGTTTCTTATATGTCCCTTCAGAATGAACCTTACTTGCACTGAACTTCCTCTTCCTATTCTCTTCCTTTCTTATGTTGTTGTCCAGGGTGATAGCTTGATCCAGCAGAGCTTGATAGTTTGGAGTATATGCCACAGACAAAGGTATCTTCAGTTCTCCCTTAAGTCCATTGAGGAACTTTTCCTTCCTCTTTGCATCAGTGTCAATGTCCTCTGGCGCATACCTTGATAGCATACAGAAGTCATCCATATACTCCTTCAGAGTTCTGCCTCCCTGCCTCAAGCTGCGAAATTCATCTTTCTTCAGGTTCATTATACCTGAGGAGATGTGAGCATTCCGGAAACCTTCCTTGAACGCATCCCAAGTCATACCATCCAAAGGATGAGTCACTTGATAAGTCTCCCACCACAATGCTGTGGGTCCTTCCAACAGGTGTGCAGTGAACCTCACTTTTTCTGCCTCAGAACACTCACAAGTTACTAAGTCCTTGTTGACTGAACGGAGCCAATCATCCGCCACTATTGGTTCAGTAGCAGAGGAGAACTTATTAGGCCTAAGCCTTAGGAATCTAGCAAGTCTGTCCACTGGGGGTGGTGGTGGAGGTGGCGGGTTGTTGTTGTTGTGGTTGTTGTTGTTGTTGGTTGCTGCAATGAATTGAGTCATCATATTCATCAACTGAGCTTGAGCGGCCATCAGTTGTTGCATGGCATCATCGTTGTTGGTATCACGACGAGGAGGCATCTGTAGGGTTTTCAGCATAGATGAGTGAAAGATAGACAGAACTAAGAGAAGAAAAATCGTACCCATGCACAAAGCAACCATGTCAACACAATCAACACTCAAAAGACAACTTAAAAAGAAAAAGTCTACTTAGCAAATCGAAACAAGTATTCTAAGTTGATTTAATAAAACAACAGAGTCGGCAAACCAATCATTCTATCATTGTCACACCACAAGTTGGAGATCAATGTTTTAAAAAGAACGACGAACTAAACGAGGGAGAACATGGTGGACCAACTAGTAAGTCTAAACTTCGTCCATGACGTCCCCTTCATCTTCTTCGACTTCCTCGATGGTGATGCCTTCCTTCGTAAGGATCTCCTTGTAGTCATTCACCTCCTTCTCCAAGGCCTCGTTCTTCTCCTGTAACATTGTCGTCTCACGGTGCAGGGTCTCGATCGCTTCCTTCTCCAGGACTTCAATCTTCTCTTGTAGCATTCTCTTCTCACGGCGTAGAGTCTCGATCAAATCTCGATCAGCTTCGAACTCGACGTCGTTGCTCAAAATTTCATCCTTCAAAGTCTTGATCTCCTTCTTCTGGTCTCTAATTCTCTTTTCTTGATTTTGGAACTTCTTCTCTTGAGCTCGGAACTTCTCCTCTTGAGCGTTGGCCACCTCTTCTTGGGCTTCGATCTTCTTTTGAGTCTCCTTGACTTGTGCCATTATTTCATCATTCTTCAACAGCTCGTTGCGCCTATCCTCTTCGAGTTGCCAGAGGTGAAGTTCTAAGTCTTGGAGATATGGGTACAAAGGTTCTGGTTTGTTTTTGTCTTCCTCGCTAACAAGGTAAGGAATCCCATGTTCGTCACGTTGGCCAAGGTTAGAAAAGTAGTGGTCTTTTAACTCATCCTGGAATTGCCAGCAAAGACGTCCTATTAGCTCCTGCGTGACGAGATTCAGTCCTTTCTCCAAGGAGTCACTAATCGACTTGTCCTGGATGTCTTCGGTCTTGGGTTCAGTCTGGCGCCCTTGTTGGTAAAGGCGAATTCCCCATAAGTCTTCTTTGTTGAAGTGCTTCAGCTGGCTTGCCTTGATGATGGGTGTTGGAAGTGCCAACAGTTCTACCAACTCTAGAAGATATCTTCCAAAGCGCATGTCCTTGAAGTCCTCCGCGGTTTGATACATGAAGAACGACATCCTTAAGTGATAAAGGTAGAGTTTGTTAAAACAAGACAAAGGTAAGATATACTAGTTGTGGTGTATTTAAGTACTTAGAGAAAAATGAGTTCTTTTCTAAAAGGTGATCAACACTATTATCAACTCTTTGTAAGTCGGATATTCACTATAGTGAGAGAGACAGACACCCGGCCAGCCACTTATAATTGTGGAACAGGTCTCATGTACGCGGACATGTAAGGTTAGTTCCGGGCCGCTTCATCCCACTATGCCGCTAGGATCCAACATACTTCAAAGATGGTAATATTATGATAAAAAAGAGGCTTAACCAATCCTAAGGGCTCGAACCTACAGGCAACACTTTAGCTCTGATACCATTTTGTATCGCCCCATCTTTTAAATAAAGATGGAACACCTGTGTTATGAGCTAGTCCCTGGATCACTGCCAGCACCACAGTACAAAATATACAGTATCATTGCATAAGTATCAAATTACTACAATGAGATCCAAAAATAGCTAAGTATAGCTTTATTACAAAGTGCATAGTCATGAAGACTAGCTAAATATTCAGAGTTCACAACGAAAATAAAAGCAATGGGCCTACTCTTCTAGCATACGCCACAAGCAGACATGTTGGGTGTAGAATCGAGTCCAAACTCACTCCTCATCAGAATTACCTGCACATTTGAATATGCAGCCCCCGTACGAGGTCAATACAATGAAGTATTGGCAAGTGACTATGGTGGATAAATTATGACAAGTCTAATTCTATATGCATATTTGGCTTGGTGGAGTTATAGGCTATTTTGGAAAAAGCCAGTTTTCTCCTATCTTTTGTAAAACACTTTTGTTTCTCAAAGACTTGGCACCAAGGGATGAAGCCCAAGTGCACCAACAATTCTTTCCTTAGTCAAATTTTATTTATGAAAACCATGATGAGATTCTTCCGTCCATCCTTGTCCAGTTGCTCGAAGTAGTCCATCACCGGGGACACGGCTGAGTACTCAGATTGTCGACTCTGCAGAGGTTGTGCACTTTCACCTTGAGACTCAATTAACCCAAACATCCTATACACGCGGAGTGCATTAAGGAAAGGAGAGAATTGAGACAAGAACTTTCAGAAGAAGAATGCAACCATACTAGCAAGACCCGTTCCACCTACCAACTCTACATCTGCTTGTCAAGATGACAGGTTGCACTCTCACAACTTAGTAATTATAGACAGAGCCCATTGTCAAAAGGCTGCACGGGAAGCTTCTAAACTTGGAGGGACTTAGAAATCTCTTTGCTCCTGGGTGGCCGTCCACAAGTGCGCTTCTGGGTGACAACCACCATACTCATGGCCCTAAGTAGAATAGACATTCATCCTAGGCAAAGACAACCACAAGCATAGTTCCAAAAGCCACTCAACATAAACCAAACAACCAATTCCACCCAGGTGTGCATTTAAAGTTTTAACACTTAGCAATATTTGAATAACATGGTAAGTAAACACTTTTTATAGCATAGCTAAGCATCTAATAAAACTTTTGGCGGCTGCATGGGGAGGGATGGCTACACACTACTAGGATATTTTCAAAGTGTAAACTAACTTAGCATTATAAGATAGTTCAAAATTTCCCTATCATGCATACTACTCAAAAATCTACTAATAATGCATATAGAAAACATTGGGTAGATTATGAATGTCACTGGCCTTGGTAGCATGAGGAACAAGCACAACAAGAATAACAATCACAAGGGCCTTCCTCCTCTTCACAATCTAGAGACAAACGATAAAACTAAATAAACATACAACACAACACTTAAAAATATCAAGACAAAATATGTATGCATGCTTAATATGCAATGAACTTGACAAGACAAAACTAATTACCATTTTATTTCCTCTGTTATTAATGCATGAATGCAATGATCAATATTTTAATATTTTATTTACTCATGTAAAATCTTGAGCATAACATAGAAGTTTTAAGTTCTAAAACCAATTTCCTTAATTCTATTATGAGAAGTTTTCAAATAAAACTCATGTTACACTCTCTGGGCAGAGGGCATTAATAAACTTCTAAAATAATTGGATTTATTTGGAAATAATTTTTATTAATTAAGTTATAGATTTAATATCCGAAAGCTAAACAATTAAATTCCGCAATTTAATATACACTAAAAGGACAAACTAATGAAACCATACTAAACTACACGAGCAGAGCTTCACGTGGATATAAAATTCATCAAATTTGGATGAACAGATCGAAAGTTATGAATTTTATAAGTTTGTATTGTTTTCTGTTTTTAAAACAAATTTTCAGCCGAAATAGAAAATTAAAGAGGCCACGCAGCGCGCTCCGATTGGATGGTACCGGTTCGCCACGGATAGCGAACGCGAACCGTCCGATCTACTTTAAAACGGGCGCTCAGGATCGACTGATCTAGATCCATTGGATCTAGATCCAACGCTTCACGCGACTCGGGCCAAAAGCGGGCGGCGCGACGCCGGAATTCATCCGAGCGCGGCGGCGCCATCGCCGGAGTTGCGGCTACGGCTAACAGAAGCAAGATCGGAGGGGGTTTTGCTCACCACTTGATGCGGAACGTCGTGGCGAACTCTATGGCGCGGTAGGTGCGGTCGAGGTGGTCTGCTCCTCCCCTTGCGTGCTCGTCGGAGATGAACGGCGGACGGCGGCGTCGGGTCGTCGACGGATACGTCGCCCTGGTGCATAAAAAGAGGCCGGAGCAAGCCCGTTAGGTGCGTACGAAGGCAGGGAGTCGCAGAGGGATGTTGGGGTGGTGCTCGGGGCGCCGTACTCACCGGAACGGAACGAATCGCGACGGCGGCAATGGCGGAGAGGAAAGCTCGATTTCACGCGATTACGGCGAGTAATGGTTAGGGTTTTGGGCGCGGGGAACGGCGGCGGAGATGGGGGTTTATATGGTGGCGGCTAGGGAACAAACCCCGCGCGAATCAGAGTGGAAAATCCCACCGGATCGAGCCGTGTCTCGCGCGGACTCCGCTTGGAGGTTGAGGAGGGAAATGGGCTGCTGCTGGGTTGCTAACTGCTGCGCGCGCGACGGTTAGTAAATGGGCTCGGCCCAGTTAGCTCGTTACACATTTTTTTTCTGTTTTAAATCTTTTCCAAACAATTTGATTTTTAAAACTTATCAAAACATTTCAGAAAAATTCATAAAATTATGTTTTGAAAAGCTAATTTAATTTAGAACTTTTTGATATCATTTTGCTAAATAAATAAAAAATAAAATACAGATTTTTATAAAGAGCTCAATTAGACCTCTTTATTGAAAACGACTTTATTTAACTTATAATTAAAATTCAAATTATTCTTTATGTGATTTCAATGCCATGCCTATATGATTATTATGTTGATTTTAGGAGAAACTGAAAGATAATCCTTTTTCAAATAAGAAACAACTATCTTCATTTTCATTAATTTTTAACATTTCTAGAGCATGACAATTAGGGTTTATTTTGTTCATCTTGGAAATACAAAACCTCTAGCTCTATCTACATCACCTCTACTTCCCATTTATAGCCTCCTTTAAATTTTACAAAAATGTTTAATCACTAACTCTTGCTTGTTTTGAGTGCTTAAACATAAGGTGGCCTTAGGTTGTTTTATAGACTAGCATTTTGGCATTTTAGTATCTAGTTGTTAATGAGCCCCTTTGACCCAAAGTTTTAAATAGAATGTTTAACCCTTATGCCCTCTAGCAAACCCAATTTGTTTTATAACTTTTAGGTCAAGAGATTTACTAATCCATGTGGGTAATGTGGCTTAGTGTGAGTAGCCCAAAAATCTCATAAAACCTAAACCGACACTCCCCTCCTCCCAAACCCTGATCTTAGACTAGCATTGGATACCCACTCACCCCTAGACCCCTTGGACTCGCCCCTGGCAAACCCTAGCTCCCCTCTTCTCTTGTCCTCTTCTCTTCGGCATTTCATCGAGCAGTTTGCAGACAGGAAAACCCCACCCCATTACCTCACCACCTCCAGCAGCCCCAGGCCATAAGCTAGCTTCCAGCGACCCCGTTCGGGACCGATCCCGTGCATGCAAGCTCTCCAGCGACCCCGTCCCTCTTTTCCTCTCCTCTCTTCACCATTTCGTTTCCCTCACCGTGTGCTACCTCCTAGACATCTCCTTGTGGCTGCAGGAACTACGGAGCAGCAACGACCTCGTCGTGACCGAAGCGGACCGCCTCGATGCCGCCGTCCACTTGAGACTTCCCGTCGAGTTCTGCGGCCACCCCTCGTCTTCCCCGACTCTCCGCATCCTCCCCCTAGCTCGCCAGCACCCGTTGCAAGCTCTAGGTGAGCGCTCCGTCCGTGCCTCCTTTTATCTCTCTCTCTGGTTCGGCCTGTCCAGGTCGGGAGGAAGAAGATCAGCAGGAGTCGTCGATTCCGCGATCGACGGTCCAGCTTGAAAGCTCTCTGATATAATCCCTGCCTTCAGATCCAGATCGTGCGGTGACTTAACCTTTCGCTCTCCCGCGCGCGCGCTTCGGCCGGCCCATCTCACGCGCCTCGTCCTGCTCTGGATCTGGCCCGTTTCGTTGTTTTTCCTTGTAAATATTTCTCTGTTTAATTTCCAGAGAATAACTAGCTTAGCTTTAATGCACTTCTGGGAGATTTACTAATCGAAATTGGTTGATTCAAATTGTTTTGATTAGCTATGATTTTTCTTAACCATGTGGCACTGGACTTTCTCAAAAATATGTTTGTATGTGTTCTCTATGTTCAATCTTTTAAGAAGTGGATTTTGCACCATTTACTTAATAACTTGAGTTTTATAAATTGAAATCTTGCAAACTTTAGTTCTAGGGAAAGCCAGTGAGAATACCTACCTAGATCTATAAGCCTTGCATGCAGGAGATGTTTATAACTAAAGTTATATCATTTTTAAGATTGACACCAGTACCACTTTGGTGATTTTTAGTTCATTATTAAAGATACTTTTTGGAGCCAATCCAATTGCATGTGTTAGATATGAGTAGTAGCCATCATATCCTAGCTTGTTAGAATTTTACAGCTTATATTTTGCGCATGGTGGATTATTCTCTTAAACAGTAGGTTTTTGCACTTCAAAAATAGTATATCTATTTTCTGTGGTTTGCATGTGTCCAGTTCTAATTGTTTGAGCTATATATGTTTGTGAAAATAGTTTAGGAGTATTTTTGTGTAGTACATATACTTTTTGTTTATCTTACAAAGTTGGATTTGTCTAAAAATAAATCCTATCTTGTGTTGCACACTATTAATCGTAAAATGTGTGTGTTCCACTAAAACTGAAGTATATGGAGCTAGGAGAGTCCAAATTAAGTGAATCCAGTTCCTACAGAAAGATAAAACCAGTACCTATCCATAGAAATTAACCTTGCATACATGAGATTCCTAAAACTGAAACTATATTCATTATGGTTTTGAGACCAGTAGCATTTGCATAATTTTTAGCTACTGTTTTGTAATAGCTTATTATGCAAATCCAGTTTTCACCACTTCATATGGTTGCTAGGTGTACTGTTGTAGAAGGATTCTACTTTATGAACATTATCTTAGGAGTTATGATTTATCTACCAAAACAACAACATTTGGCTAATAGAAGTATTAGTTTTTAATCATCTGTGCTTAGCAAATACGAATTGTAGAAATATTACTAATCATCTTTTGAAGATCAGAACCTTAACTCAATAATAATTACTTGATTAAACCATTTTTATAATGTGTGGTGCATTGTTTACTTATGTTTAGCATTATTCACGTTGTACCCTTATGATAAACTCAATTGTGTTTATATGCTTTGCTTGTGGGTATGTTTGTATGTTATGTTTATCTCTTTAAACAAAATCTTATTTATACAATAAATGTAATAAGTTAATTCCCTGTTTTTACTTGAATTGTTATGTATTGATGTGCTTAGTATCTCATAAGTCCAGAAACTTAGGTTATCCTTTAATAACCTTAATGAATTTCCTAAAAGTATTGTTAGCCCTTTCACTTTTGAGTTTCACATAGTTCATCTTGCTTCCTAGGAGTTGCACTGATTTCATTTGTGAGTTATGCATGTAAATGATTGTTTGGTGTTAATTTTTATCCAGTAGTTCCTTGTGTTTTGCAATGCTTAATATATGACTTTCTTATTTTAGATTGTTGTCAACACTTGGTTGCCATGTGAATGTTTGTTTATTGGTTGAAGTGACCTTAGTTGTGGTGTCCTGCTAAATAGGCCTAGTGCACCATTTTAGCTCTTAATCAAATACTTGGGTGAACATTAGTGTTAGCCTTTGTTGGTTGATTAATTACTTACTAGATTGTGTCTTAGAAATATTAGCATGTCTGCCTGAGAGTATGCTAGTGTTAATGTTAATACTTGCTGGTGTGATTAAGATACTTTTGTCTGAAGTATTTCCTAAACAATTAATATACTTTTGTCTAAAGTATTTCCTAATCTACTAAGATACTTTTGTCTGAAGTATTTCCTGAAACTAATATAACAACTCTTATTAAATTATGTAATAACCCTATGTAATGTGTTGTTATAATGTTCTAAAGAACTACCTCTTTAATACTCAGAGTTGTTGTGTATATTTTTAGGAGAATCTGTTATCGTCTTAGCTCTATGGACCTTGTTGTGTTGTTGTATAGCTAAAGGAGTTGTTTGCTTCTGTTTGTATCTCAGTGTCTTGTACAATGCTTGCTGTTTGTTATGTCCTTGTGGTTTTGTCTGGTGTTCTGAGTGTGGTTCATTTTCCTTTTTACGACGTTAGATACGATCGGGAAGGAACATGAAGTGAGGAATGAACCTGAGGAACATCAAGATCAAGACCAAGGACATATTGCTGAGCCAGGCAAGCCACCTCACCACCATTATGCAAATCCTACTATTTACAAAGCATGTTTTGTTTTAAAATAAAATAATGCATGTTTTACTTCTTTTGTCGCACCTTGCCACCCGAAAACTATTTTACAAAATATTGTTTGGCCAAAGTTATCTACTAGATTATTTATAGGTGTTACAAACTGAGTTTTCACTTGGTGAGCCTTGTTGTTGAAGGCTGCATCAAGAAGATCAAGTTTTCTAGTAGTATACTCTTGTTGTCTTACCTCAAAACTATAGGATGGGAACCTATTTGATAAAACTGTTTTTACGGAGGAAAACCCGAGTTGCTGGGAGCAATTGGAGAGCAGGTGTTTTATTAAAACCCGAGTTGCTGGGAGCAATCGGAGATGTTTGCGAAAACCCGAGCTGCTGGGAGTAGTCGGAAGATTGGAAGTTGTTTTTGAAAAACAAAGTACTGCCCTAGCAGCCGCTCGAACAATTAACCCGTGCAGCCACACTACCTGAGGTAGGGCTTAGCCGAAAGCTTGTCTATTTTAGTGTTAGGGCTCTCATACTTTCTATAAGGGTTGGGCCCTCGAAGCCGGGTTGTCGTCCGGAAGAGACAATACACTGTTGAGGACCAATAGCCGTACGATTACGGCGGGTCTGCTGACATGGCGGTGTGGCGTCCCGAGGAGAGACCAAGAGGTATAGTGGAGCACACGGTGCCGAGGAGAACAAACCTACCGGGAGGCCCCGATACTAGGGTGGTCATAGTGGAAAGTTTTGATCGTGTTATCCGGACCCCCGCATGCTGTCGAATGACGGGCCGTGGCAGACACGGCGGAAGGACCGATTGGTGTGGGTAAAGTGTGCAACCTCTGCAGAGTGTAAATCTATTCGAATAGCCACGTCCGCGGTCATGGACGGTTGGAAAGGCCACTGATCTAGGCGTATGGGCAATTTGGTTTTAAAAGAGAAATGTTTTCGGAGGAAACAAAGAGTCATCAAAGAGGTACCTGGGAGGTACGGAATTTGGGTGAGGATGATTGGTCTCGGGGAGACAACCAGTCCGATCTCAAGGAAGGAAAAAGGGGTATCCCCATCCTAGTGCTTTTAAAGGTTTTACGACATAAATTTTTGAACTTGGATATGTCCTTGCTATATCTAAGAGAAGAGAATTCTATCTCTAAATGTTTTTCTTCAAAAAAAAGATATAGAGATGTCGTATTCTCTATGCCTAAAATCATCGTATTCAAAAACTAAGCCCCATAGTCTATATAGCAGCTATCCTAGTTTTCGAAAAGTTTTTTCTTGCATTATCATGAAAACTTAAGCCTTAGAGGTGGTCGTGCGAGTACGTAAATGTACTCATATGGCTGTGTCCCTGGATATTCAAACGTCCAGGTTGTAATGAGGAGATGTACGACAAGAAGGGGGAGTACGCCGATGACTACGCCAACTGAGTGTCCCGCTCAACTGCTCTGTGGGAATGCGTTAGGACGTGACGAGGGTCGACGCTAGCCGAATCTTCCGCTGAACCTTAGTTAATATTCGTCAAGTGCGACGATGTTTGCATACTTGGTCATGAGACCATTATTTATGTAAGTCTTATACTATTCGAGTTGTATGATGTAACTTTGTATACCATGTTGGTTATGTGATCGCGATGCACTTATCATTGGGATCGTGATCTGTTTACATAACGTGGGCATCTCTGACGGTTAGTTAGAGGGGTCCTTACAGGTCGTTGAACGCCTTGCATAAATCCTCGGGTATTTCTCCTGCCTGGAGGCCATTCACATATACCTTACGAATCAGGGCATCTTCCACTACATTAGCCTTTTCCCAGATGGTATTGGAGACTTAGATCATAATCTTTGATAAGTTCCAACCATCTTCTCTGCCTCATGTTCAATCCTTATGCGTGAAAATATACTTCAAACTTTTGTGGTTAGTGAATACTTCACATCTTTTCCCCATCAGATAGGGTCTCCATGTCTTCAGGGCATGTACTACTGAGGCTAACTCGAGATCATGTGTAGGATAATTTTCTTCATGTTTCTTGAGTTTTCTGGATGCATAGGATGCCACTCTGCCTTCCTGCATCAATACACTTCCCAGACCTTGGAGTGAAGAATCACAATACACTTGGAATTCCTTCTCTATATACGGTAAGCATAGAACTGGGGTTGAAACTAGACGTTTCTTTAATTCCTGAAAACTGGCTTCACAGGCCTCAGTCCACTCAAACTTCTTCTCCTTCTTCAACAATTCCGTCAAGGCCTTGGCAATCTTGGAAAAGTTTTCAAGGAATCTTCGGTAGTATCCTGCTAGACCAAGAAAACTACGTAGTTCACCCACATTCTTTGGTGGCTCCCTATTTGTTATAGCAGAAACTTTTTCAGGATCCACAGCTATACCCTCCTTGGATACCACATGGCCTAGAAATCCGACTTGTTCTAACCAAAACTCACATTTGCTGTATTTGGCATACAATTTATGTTCACGTAGTCTCTGCAATACCAGACGCAAATGCTCTTCATGTTCTTTGTGACTCTTGGAGTAGATTACAATGTCATCGATGAAAACTACCACAAACTTATCTAGAAAATCCATGAACACTTTATTCATCATATTCATGAAATAGGCTGGAGCATTGGTTAATCCAAAAGGCATTACTGTGTACTCATAAGAGCCATATCTCGTAACAAATGCAGACTTTGGTATATCCATTTCTCTAACTTTGATTTGGAGGTACCTTGATCGAAGATCAATCTTTGAGAAAATACAGGCACCTTCTAGTTGATCAAATAGTTCATTAATCTTGGGTAACTGGTACTTGTTCTTGATAGTTTGCTCATTTATATCCCTGTAGTCTGTGACTAGCCTCTGGGTATGATCTTTCTTTTTAACAAATAGGGCTGGTGCTCCCCATGGCGATAAACTTGGACGAAAAAATCCTTTCTGAATGTGTTCCTCCAGTTGCTTCTTGAGCTATTTCAGTTCATCGACGGCCATAGGATATGGTTTCTTAGCTATTGGTCCAGTACCCGGTTTCAGTTCAATGAGAAACTCTACATCTCTATCGGGTGGCATTCCCGGTAGTTCTTCTGGAAAAACAACTGGGTATTCGTTGACAATAAGCACATCACCTAGGCTAACCCCCTTAAGAGAATTTAGCTTGACTTTCTTAAGTTCGAAGGATGATCTGAACTTAATCTTCTTTTTCTCTGGGGTGGTGAGGGCGATAGCTCTATTTGCACAGTCTATGATTCCTTCAAAACGAGTCATCCAATCCATTTCGATGATAACATCCAAGCCTTGGATTTCTAGGATGACTAAGTCCGTTGGAAAAAGGTACTTTCCAATCTTTAAGTCTAACTGTCTATACCCAGAATTTACTATCATCTCTCCTCCAGGTGAACTCACTCTAATAGGTTTTCCTATGCTTTCCTCAGCTAGCCCGTGTTTGTTTACAAAAGCTCTTTATATGATTGAATGCGATGCTCCAGTATCAAATAAGACTAATGCTAGAAAGGAATTGAGCAAGAACGTACCAATCACAACATCAGGTTCATCATGTACTTCTTCCACATTGATGTGGTTCACTTGTCCCTTCTGGAAGAGATTGGGCTTGGAATTCTGATCAGCCTTTCTCTCTGGGCAGTCAATTGCATAATGCCCGGTCTTCTTGCACTTGAAGCAAGTCACCTCAGACAAGTCCTTCTTCCCCTCGTAGCTGGACGGTGCTGATCATTTCTATGATTATGGCCATGGTGATAGTTTCCCTTGAATCCTCCATTGTTTACCTTGTATCCTTCATTATTTCTCTTGTATCCTCCATTAGGGTTCTGACCATGATGCTTGTGGCCATTTCTGTTGTTGGACTGATTCCATGGTTTATGCCCACTGCCTTCAAAGGTGTGATGTCTCTTGTGTGTTCCTTCAGAATGAACCTTACTTGCACTAAACTTCCTCTTCATGTTCTCTTCCTTTCTTATGTTGTTGTCCAAAGTGATTGATCCAGCAGAGCTTGATAGTTGGGAGCATAAGCCACATACAAGGGTATCTTCAGTTCTCCCCTAAGTCCATTGAGGAAATTTTCCTTCCTCCTAGCATCAGTGTCAATGTCTTCTGGTGCATACCTTGATAGCGTACATAAGTCATCCATATACTCCTTCAGAGTTCTACCTCCCTGCCTCTAGCTACGAAATTCTTCTTTCTTCAGATTCATTATGCCCGAGGAAATGTGAGCATTGCGAAAACCCTCCTTGAAAGAATCCCAAGTCATGCCCTCTAGAGGAAGAGTCACTTGATAAGTCTCTCACCACAGTGCAGCGGGTCCTTCCAGCAGGTGTGAAGTGAACCTCACCTTCTCTACCTCAGAACACTCACAAGACAGTAAGTCCTTGTTGACGGAGCGAAGCCAGTCATCAGCCACTATAGTTTCCGTAGCAGAGGAGAACTTATTAGGCCTAAGCCTTAAGAATCTTGCAAGTCTGTCCACTTGAGGTGGTGGTGGTGGAGGTGGCGGGTTGTGGTTGTTGTTGTTGTTGGTTGCTGCAATGAACTGAGCTTGAGCGGCCATCAGTTGCTGCATAGCATCAATGTTGTTGTCGGGATCACGACGTGGAGGCATATGTGGGGTTTTCAGCACGGATGAGTAAAAGATAGATAGAACTAAAAGAAGGAAAATCCTACCCATGCACAAAACTACCAAGTCAATCAATCAACAATCAATAAACAGCTTAAAACTTTTCTTTCTTAGCAACTCGAAAAAGGCATTGTTGGTAGATTAAATAAAACGACAAAGTTTGCAAACCAAGACATTCTAACATTGTCATACCACAAGTTGGAGATCAATGTTTAAAAAAAATTACGAGCTAAACGAGAAATAAAGCATGGTGGTCCAACTACCAAGTCTAATTTTCGTCCATGACATCTCCTTCATCTTCTTCGACTTCCTCGATGGTGATGCCTTCCTTCATGAGGATCTCCTTGTATTCGTTCACCTCTTTATCTACAGCTTCATTCTTCTCCTGTAGCATTGTCTTCTCACGGCGCAGAGTCTCGATCACTTCCTTCTCTAGGGCTTCATTCTTCTCTTGTACCATTCTCTTCTCACAACGCAGAGTCTCTATCAGATCACGATCAGCCTCGAACTCGACGTCGTTGCTCAGAATTTCATCCTTCAAGTTTTTAATGTCCTTGTTCTTGTCTCTGATTCTCTTCTCTTGATTTTGTAACTTCTTCTCCTTAGCCCTGAATTTCTCCTCCTGAGCGTTGGTCACCTCTTCTTAGCCGTCAATCTTCTTTTGAGTCTCCTTGACTTGGGCCATTATTTGATCATTCTTCAGCATATCTTTGCGCCTATCCTCTTCTAGTTGCCAGAGGTGAATTTCTAAGTCTTGAAGATATGGGTGCAAAGGATGGGATTTGCTTTTGTCCTCCTCAATTACAAGGAAGGGTATCCCATCTCCATCACGTTTGCCTAGGATAGAAAAATAGTGGTCCTTTTGAAGGGGATCGTGTGTAGAAAACAAAAACTTTCCTAGCAACGATATCCTTAAACTAGCCAAGATCTACACTATGCAGATATAGAAGTACGGTGGAGATCGGAATACATACCCTCGTAGACCGAATAGCGGGGATTACGCTCCCGCACAAGTGTTGACGACGAAGACGACGTAGCCGACCTCTAGGTCGCGAAGAACTCGGTGCGACGAAGACGACGAAGATGACCTCTAGGTCGGGTTGAGGAAGTAGGCCTTTGAGCACCGCTAGCGTAGCACCTCGCAGGGCGTTACACACATACGGTGGAGACGACGGCCTCCGAAGCTCCAGTCCAGGACGAGCAGCGGAAGACTTGGACCGGAACACCAGCAGCCCGGCAGCGGGCTATGATGGAAGAGACCCCCCTCTCAACTCGACGCAACTCCGACAAAGGGAATCACGAGATTGAGAGATAATTGGGGAATTAATTGGTGAATTAAAAGGCCAGGGGTGCCCCTTCTTATGTAGGCTCCCGGGGGAGCCAACCTCCCTAGCCAGGCAATGTGGGACTATCCCACAGCCTTGGTGCGGCTAGAGAGGGTGCGTCGGCCCCCTAGTGGGCCAGGCCCACATGGGTCGGCCCCCAAGTCCCCCACCAAATTCCCCTAGGGAATTTTCCCCTCTTGGGCCTTCTTTCGACCAGAAGGCCCATTTAGGGAAATCAGCCTAAATAAATATATAATATCATATTTAGATATTAATTAAACTAATTAATATCAAACATATTATATATAATTTATTCTAGCTCTGAAAACTCTTTCGTCGCTGCCCGATCTCCATCGGACCATTCCCGGGACGTTCCCGGTGATCTCTTTCCTTTCCGGTTGTCTTGTCGAAACCCCTTAAGTATGTTACCCTAGCGGTTCGATATAATAACAGACATGATCGAGACTCCTCTCCGATCAATGACTAACTCGTAGGCCTGGACCCCATGAATTAATCTCTGTGATATAACGAATGACTTTCATCTCTCAAACCTGGACGTCTAGTCTTAAACCCTTTGTCATGACGATACTTAGCGTGCCCGAGCATCATTCTCACATATCTCCATACCTAGCATGATCTCGTTACCGACAACACTATCTTCTACTCGTCCATGATATTATGTCAGCTGGTGACCTAGTCACATGTTTGCAAACTCATTTGACATAATCTCACCGAGTGGGCCCTAGAGTATCTATCCGGCTATGTGGACTGACACATCCTGCTGTTGGCCCCTCGTCTCAACTACCCCCTTCCGATACCCAAAAGTATCACCGTTATTGTCACACTAAATAAGATATGACGTTTGGTGCAATCAAAGTATCTTCCAGGAATAACAATAAGAGTTGGTCTCATAGTCTTAAGGCGTAATGACTATGTCCTATAAATACTGGGTATGTCCATCACATCGTTACACCTAACGATATGACTTCCATTGCCGACCGACGCCATGCCCTATGATCGGAAAACCTCGATCATCAATCGCGCAATGAAACTAGTCTTAGTAGAGGCTACTAGGGACCTGGTTGTTTTATCTACCACACCTGTATTAATTTTTTCGCTTAATACAGTTATAGCATGGTGTAAAACATATAATGAACAATTGGGATATTGCCAATAAACTATGTTTATTAAATGCCTCTAGGGCATATTCCCTTCACCTTTACCTCCTCCTGGAATTGCCCACAAAGACATCCTATTAGCTCCTGCGTGACGAGATTAAGTCCTTTCTCCAAGGACTCACTAATCGTCTTGTACTGGATGTCTTCAGTCTTGGGTTCAGTCTGGCGCCCGCGTTGCATGAAACAAACTCCCCATAAGCCATCTTTGTTGAAGTGCTTCAACTGACTTGCCTTGATGATGGGTGTTGGAAGTGCCAGTAGTTCCACCAACTCCAGAAGATATGTCCGAAACGCATGTTCTTGAAGTCCTCCGCGGTTTGAAACATGAAGAACGACATCCTTAAGTTATAGGAGTAAAAATTGTCAAAACAGAATACATAAGGTAAGAAGTACTAGTCATGATGTAAATAAGTACTTAGAGAAAATGATGGTTCTATTCTACAAGGTGATCAACATTATTATGAACTCTTTGTAAATTGGATATTCACTATAGTGAGAGAGACAGACACCTGGCCAGGCACTTATAATTGTGGAACAGGTCTTATGTACACGTACATGTAAGGTTAGTTTCCGGCCGCTTCATCTGACTATGCCGCTAGGATCCAACATTCTTCAAAGATGATAATATTATGATAAAAAGGGGGTTTAACCAATCCTAAGGGCTCGAACCTACATGCAACACTTTGATCTGATACCATTTTTTAGTGCCCCATCTTTTATTAAAGATAGAACACCTGTGTTAAGTGCTAGTACCTGGATCACTGCCAGCACCACAGTACAAAATTTATAGTATCATTGCAGAAGTATCAAGTTACTACAACGAGATCCAAAAATAGCTAAGTATAGCTTTATTACAAGGTGCATAGCCATGAAGCCTAGCAATAATATTCAGAGTTCACAACAGAAACAAAATAGCAATGAGCCTCATCTTCAAGCATGCGCCACAGGCAGACATGTTGGATGTAGACTCGAGTCCAAACTTATTCTTCATCTGAAGTACCTGCACATTTGAATATGCAGCCCCCGAAGGAGGTCAATACAATGAAGTATTGGCAAATGACTATGGTGGATATAAAACGACAAGTCTAAATCTATATGCATATTTGGCTTGGTGGAGTTGTAGGCTGTTTGCAGAAAGCAAGTTTTCTCCTATCTTTTCTAAAACACTTTTATTTTCAAAGACATGGCACCAAGGGAGGAAGCCCAAGTGCACCAATATTTCCTTCCTTAGTCAAATTTTATTTCATGAAAAACAGTGTTGAGATTCTTCCGTCCATCCTTGTCCAGCTGCTCGAAGTAGTCCATCACCGGGGACACGGCTAAGTACTCAGATTGTTAACTCTGCAGAGGTTGTGCAGTTTCACCTTCAAACTCAATTAACCCAGACATAGTATACACGCGGAGTGCATTAAGGCATGGAGAGAATTGAGACAAGAACTTTCAGAAGAAGAATTCAACCATACTAGCAAGACCCGTTCAGCCTACCAACTCTACATCTGCTTGTCAGGCTGATAGGTTGAACTCTCACAACTTAATTGTTCTCGACATAGCCCATTGTAAAAAGGCTGCACGGGAAGCTTCTAAACTTTGTGGGTGAAAACCACCATGTTCATGGCCCTAAGTAGAATAAATTCACCCTAGGCGAAGACAACCACAAGCATAGTCCCAAACAGCCACTCAACATAAACCATACAAACCAATCCACCCAGGTGTGCATTTTAGGTTTAACACTTAGAAAATCTTTCCACAACAAAGCATATAAACAATTTATAGCATTACTAAGCATCTAATAAATCTTTTTAAATGGCTGCATGGTAAAGGATGGCTACACACTACTAGGAATTTGCATACCATAAAACTAACTTAGCATAATAAAATAAAAGATTCCTATCATGCATAAAACAAACTTAGCATACTAAACTAACTTAGCATAATGCATATAGGAAACTAATGGGTAATTCATGAATGTCACTCTCCTTGGTAACAAGAGGAGGAAGCAGAAGAAGAATAACAATCACAAGAAAAACCTTCCTCCTCTTCACAATCTAGCACAAACAAAACATAAAACATCAAGACATAAACATGTACACATGCATGATATGCTATGAATATAAAAAAACTAACTAATTACAATTTTATTTCCTCTGTTCATTAAATGCATGAAATGCAATGAACAATATTTTATTATTTCATTTTCACTATTAAAAATAATGGAAATCAATATAGCTAAATTAAGTCCTACAACCAAATGATTTAATTCTTTTGTGAAAAGTTTCAAATAAAAACTCAAGTTACACTTTCTGGACATAAATACAGATCTAAAACAATTGGATTTATTAGAAAAGCATTTTTATTATTTAAGTTATGAATTTAAATAGCCTAAATATCATTCTTTTAATTACTCGAATTAAAAGATATCAAAAGGGAAAACAAATGATACAGAAATAAACTACACGAGTAGGGCTAATTTGGACTTACAGATCAAAAGATATGAATTTTCCAAGTTCTAAACGTTTTCTGTTTTAATTTCTATATTTCGGTCGAAAAAGAAAAAGGAAACAGCCACGCGGCGAGATCTGATTCGCTCCTACCCCTTCGCGCAGATCGCGATCCGAAGCCGTCCGATCCAACTAACACAGACGCGCCAGATTAATCGACAGCTAGAAGGAAAATAAAAAAAAACGGATCCGTATGATCTAGATCCAACGGTCCAGATGCAAAGGACAGAAACGGCCGGCGCGGTTCGCCAGAATGCCAGTCGGAGATGGCGCCCGCGGCGGAGACACGCCGGAAAAATTTCTCTAGTCGAAAGGAAGACGCCCAGGGAAGAATAGCTCATACCGAAGCTTGGAGAAAGACGTGGCGAGGACGATGGCGCGACGGTGGCTTCTCAAGCTTCTTCTCCTCCCTTCAGTTCCTCGCCGGAGACGGAGATGGCGGCGGAGTTCTTCGATTGCGGACGGAGTCTACGTTCGGCTGTGTTAAGAGATAAAATTTGATGTCACGAAGATGCGTACGGTGATAGGAAGAAGAAATAGAGAGTCCGGAGGCTCGGAGAGCACGTATGTCGCCGAAAGCGGCGTTTCTCAAGGGCGGCAATGGCAGGGGCAGAACCTCGAAACCCGAGCAGCTTGGGTTTTCTAGGGAAAAAAGGACGGCGGAGGGGTAGGGTTTATATAGAGGCGTCAAAGGAAACAATCCCACAAGACAAGGAGTTGATTTGATCCGAAATCGGATCGAGTTTCTCGAACGAGAATCGCGAACAGAGGTTGAAGATCACCTGACAGGTGGGTCCCACCTGTCAGGAAGAGAAGAGAGGAGCACATGCTGATCTTGGGCTGCTCCTGGGCCATTACACAGCGCGCGAGCGGCGAGAAGGAATGGGTCGGCTCGGTTGCCCTTCTCCTTCTTTTTTTTGTCAAATCATTTGCTATTTTCAAAACCTGATTTCAAAAATGATTTTTAAACTCAACTAAAACATTTCATACAAATTCATAAAATATGTTTTAGAAGTCTTATTGAATTTCGAACTTTTTATAAGTATTTTGACAATTAAATAATCAGATAAAATAAGGAATATTATAAGGAGTTCAAATATACCTCTTTATGGAATATAAATTTATTCAAACTTATAATTAAATTTTTCATTACTCCTTATATGATTTAAATACCATGCCTATATGATGAATGATGCATGAACTCAAGGTTTTAAAGTTTTGAGAAATTTGGTATGTTACACATCATCCTCTCATCATCGTTCTAGTCCTCTAGATAGAAGTAGACTGAGTCATTGTAATATACCTTGCCTCTCCCGACTTGAGTAGCCGTACTTGAGTGATGGATCTATATTATGGTTACTTGTGTATCTGTCCTTCTTGATTCATGTACTTTTATTTGTCTATTTTCTGCAATTATATATGAATTTGCTGATGTATATGAATTATATATGAATTTGTTGCTGTAATTCCAATTTTCAGCAAAACAATTTAATTTGAAAGTGTACCGCTGGCGAACATCTTGGACTACCCCTGGCGAACTTGGGTTTACTCCTGGCGAACCCACATGGCACCCCAGGGCTATCCCACCTTCAGCGCTGGCGAACGCGAAAGCTTGTTCGCCAGGAGTAAAAGAGCAAGCCCTGGCGAACAGAAAGTATTCGCCAGGGGTAGCTATTACCACTAGCATGACAGTGATGGTGAAGCTCTATTCGCCAGCACTAGCGAAAAACAGTTTGCCAACAATAGGCTTTCTCCTACTAGTGTTTGTTGCGCCATGCCGTTAAGACACGTCGTCGGCAACGGGGTAGATGTACATGAAGGAGATATGCCCTAGAGGCAAATAAATATATAGTATTTATCGCATTATCTCATAAGTTTATAATATGTTTTTGAATCATGCTATAACTGTTTTAATCGGAATTTTTAATACACATGTGATACATAGACAAACCAGAGTCCCTAGTAAGCCTCTATATAAACTAGTTCATTGGGAAACTGTTGATCGAGATTTCCCGATCATGGACAGTCACCTCGGTTGACAATAAGGTCATCTTATTGGTAGAATAAGGTGATGGACATACGCATCAAAGTATTGCAATAGGATCATATTATGATGGTAATCATTTGCAATATGAAAGTAATATGAGAGATTATTCCTCGGACCGTGAGATCATATTTATCGCTGCTTCGTAGGATACCCTAAGTGCATCAACCGTCAGTCCATAAATGGGTGACTATAAAGGTGTATCTTGTCTATCTCGAAAGAACACGTTGAGACATATGGATCAAGAGCAGGATTTGTTCATTGGCGTAATGGAAAGATACTCTTGGCCCACTTGGTGAGAATACGTCTATAAAGCTGCACAACTTATGACTAGGTCATGGAGATGTAATATCACAGACGAGTTATTAATCCATGTCGGTAACGAGATCCAGCAGGGCATCGGATGTCTAAGATCACATCACGGATAAGGTAGTATCATAGAAACAAAAGGAATGGATATCATGTTTATGGTTCAATGACGATATTCATAGAATGCACAGGGACCGTCATAGGAATCTAGGTCTCCCTGGCGGTCATTGGCGAGCAAGGGGTCTCGACCATGTCTGGAGTATTCTCGAACCGTAGCGTAACAGGACTTAAGGTCTTAACGACACTTGGAGATAGTTTTGGAATAATATAGGAAGAAGATAGAGAGAGAGAAAAATAATTAGGAAAGGGTTCCGGTGGTTCCTGAAGGAGTTCCGTGGAGGTTCGGAACGGTTCCGGGAATGTCTCAAAGAAGTTCGGGTGGTCCGGAAATTGTTTCAGAGTCACGGGAGATTAAATAATATGTAAATATATTAATTATGAATTAATTATATTTTATATTAATTTAATATTAATTAAAAAGGAGGAAAAAGGGGGCAGCCCACTTAATGGGCCAAGAAAAGCCCATGGGGGGGCCGGCGCACCAAGGGGTGGGGCCCATGGCCACCATTCACCTTGCATGGTGCGGTCGGCCATCCCCCCTCCCTCCTTTAGTTCCACATAGGGGAGACAAGGTGTTTGCACACCCCCTACCCCCTTTATATACATGGCCATATTAATTGGAGTAAATACATCTAAAATACAATTAATGTTGTATCTGCCGGCCCGAGTTAATTCTCCGCCCACTTCTCTCTCTCTCTCTCTCCCACGAAGCTATATAGCTGGGCGCCGTAGCCCTGCGGGATTCCAGAAAATTTCTACTCCTGCGATCTCAGCTGGATCTGAGTGACCGGGGGTTGTTGTTAAGCTATGTATGCTTGTGAGTACTCGGAGGCGCCACATTTGAGGTGCCTGGGCGACGTCGTCTCGCCACTGCCGCTGCCCTGCTGCTGGCGCCACAACCCTGCCGCTGGACGCGCCCGTCCCTGTTGAAGCTGTGTCTTTGTCAACATCGCCACATCATCGTCTACTTCGTCGCGCCGAGTTCTTCGCGACCTAGAGGTTGGCTATGTCGGCTTCATCAGGAACGCTTGTGCGGGAGCGTAATCCCCGCCATTCGGTCTACAAGAGGTATGTGACCAGTTCCGCCACCGTTACCGCATGTACTAGAAAGATATATCCTTTCTAGTTTCGGTGTTCGTTAGTTAGATAAATTATTGTTTTCTGCTACGGAACACCTTCAGTGGTATCAGAGCCGATCTATGCGTAGTCTTGCTGGTACGGTTAGAACTCATATTGAATATGAGGATGTCTTTCTTATATTTGATACCCTATGGAGTGCACTTGCTATGCCTTCAGTATTGAGTTGATGAAGCGGCCCGTACCGACTTTACGCATACACTTACGCGAGACTGGTTCCACTACTAACATACGGCTTGTACATTATCTGTGGCTGGCGGGTGCCTGTGTCTCTCTCTCTCTTTAGTCGGCTTTGCATTTTCAACGGAGGGCCCGAAAGGGATAATTAAACAGGCAATTATATGTTCGACGTTGTGGTACAAAAGTTTGTAGGTAGGGAATGGTTCGCTCGCGAATAATCCTATAAGCCACGTAAAATTTGCAAAACTAGATAAAGGTAGAAGCATCTAATTTTGTTTTGCAGAGGCGTTTATATATGATATGCTTACGGTAAGTTTTGTATAACTCGTACTGTCGGAGGCAATGGAGGCACCATAGACTCGAAGCCATGTCGGGCGCCTGGTCCAGGCACATGGCGCCATGGAGGTCCAGGCGCACGACCATGTCATATCGCACTTCATTACATTATTTGATATTGTGTTGTTGTGTGTACTTCCTATTGATCGCTTATATATTAGATATACAACGGTGGCTATAATAGGATCATCCCTAACAAATACCAAAATTGTGTTCTCCCCCGTTGTGCACCACCAAGAAAGTTCTACCTTATGATGTAGGCCGTGACGATCGGTGTCATACATTTCGTTGTTCGCATATAGTGGGTGTAACCCATGTTGCACGCACAAAACCACCGAGGTTTAATTGGCGAGCCTAGTATATGCAAACATAGTCTCGGAACACGGGAAGATCGAAAGATCGAGCATGAGTCACATAGTTGTTGTGATCGACATTTCATATCCACCTTTGAAATTGTGCCGCCGGCCGTGACAATCGGGCGTGGTATAGTGAATTAGGGTCGTGTAATCGCTAAAATTATTGTAGGGATAATAATCTTAGTTGAGTGTGATTAAATAATATGATTATAAACTAAACTCACATTGTTATAAACTTAGCCTTACCTTGTTTGCGATCATATTTGTAGATGGTGCTCTACTTCAGACACTTCCTTAGAAGTGCATCCCGGTTGGTGCAAGAATCTTAGAGAAACTCTCAAACACAACGATATACTATATGTCATGGAACAAGGATTAGTAGAGAAACCAGATGATTCTGCTAGGAAGGAGGAAGACGAGGAATTTCGTCAACGTCGTGACATTTTCATAGAAGTGCAATCCGTCATGGCCATAAGCTTGGTACCAGAGTTGAAAGAGCGGTTTGAACAAATGGAGCCTTATGATATGATTGATGCGATCAAGGGGCGCTTCATAGATGAAATTAAGTATGAGCAATTCAGACAGCTGAGAAAGTCCCATTCACTCCAGATGGAGGAACATACCTGTTTGGAAACACATTTGAAGAGGATGTATGACATTTACTTCAAACTTACGAATGTTTATGACTACTGGATGGCGGAAACATGTGCGATAGAGACTCTGTTTATATCTTTACCTCCCAGCTATGAGAAACATGTACATGGCTATGCTATAAAGAGAGATACGATGAATTTCTTCGTATTCATAAGCCAGTTCAAATCTGTAAAGGTTGAACCCATCGAAGGAGAAATCTTCGATGCTGGTATGTTTGATATACAAAGTTATAAATGTATTCTTCTCATGATACTTGA
The DNA here is from genome assembly GCA_026929855.1 of Poa annua. Lineage (NCBI taxonomy): Eukaryota > Viridiplantae > Streptophyta > Magnoliopsida > Poales > Poaceae > Poa > Poa annua. The sequence continues at coordinate 104,183,758 of CM049426.1, forward strand.
TGAAAAGTATTTGATACTTATTCTGTTTATTAAATAGGTCCTGAATATCACAAGTATGCGAAGGAATATTATGTGACAGTGCGCAAGTGATGGCAAGCAAAGGAGTTGATGGCCAGTGATGCTCACGTCCTCAAGTTATCATTATAGTTATCATTAATAGTGTTTGATAAGACCTTTTTATAATAGTGAGAGTGTGATTTTGTTCAGTGTCTTGAATGTTACGAGACAAAGTTATTCATATATGTAATAGAACAAATCGGTTGTTTTATGTTATGGAAGTCATTTGTTTTCTATTATGAGTAAAGTTTTTATGCAATCACATCTCTATTACATTACTCGAATGATAACATGATATACATTTATAAAACCAGGAATGATAAAATTATATGTCCAAATATTAAATGATTTTGTTTCATGAACAAACGCCACCAAATTTAATCATAACCGCATTGTAAGAAATACAAATACTTTGATCTATCAAAGTTACATATGCCGAATTGATTAAGTTATATTAGATACTGAAATGTCAATATACAAGGAAATTAATTGAAAGTCATACTAGATGATTATTATATTAAATAAGTGGTGAATTTCATTGTTTCAAATCTTTCTATGATTCTAAGTAAATAAATGTATTTACTTAAGGAAACATGAGTCTGAAAACAATTTGATAAAAGATCAAAGGAATGTTTCAGAAGAAAGATAAATGGATATTGTATCCACAAGATTTAATCAAACAGGCCAATATTTTTTAATTATGGTTTCAACACAAAAGGACTTGTGGAAATTTGTTTCACAAAATTATAATATCAGATATGGTGATATGTGAAATATTATAATCATACTCTATTTTCGATAAAGTGTGGTCTTTTAGAATCTCTTATAGAATCTCTTAATATGTTCAAAACATTATAGTCGACATCCACTTTAGGAAAAGGATATTTTTCAACGATGAATCGTGTGAGCGACAGTAGTGTCGTGGTATAGATGATTATACAATAATTCAGAATATACACGAATAATTCTTTGTAGAATACTCATATTAAGATGAGAGTGTATTCCAAATACCAACAGAAGCAAAACTTGTATTGATGTATGTGTAATTCAAAGTAAAATTAAGATTTTTCGAATTATGGTTGATGGAATAAAAGTAGAAGCTTAAAATAAGGTATCAGACCTATTTTCCATAAATGTAGAATATCCGGATATGTTACGAAAAGAATATATCTACGAATGTCGGGTTATGACTCCCTAGCATCGGGGATAGTCACTTCCTGAAGTGTAGTTCGTGAAGGGGATTGAACGCGGAGGTCAAGACCCTCGAGGGGCACGACGACGTTGCTCGCCGGACCTGGAGACGAAACACCCACGACAGAGTTGGACACCAGCCCGTACCCAGGTTCACGGCCCTCGAGAGGAGGTAAGACCGCTACTCCTGCTTGTCTGTATTGAACTATGGTGGTTACAGTACAACAGAGCTTGCCGAGAGCCCTCTTGAGGCAGTTCTTGCCTGGGGAGGGAAGCGATGATCTTCCTCCTCCTCAAACCAGAGGCTATCCTACTCAGAAGTGCTAGGGTTTACAAGTGTTGTAGCAAGCAATTGGCCGACCTTTGCTACGATGGAGGTCTTGCCCCTTTTATAGGCGCCTCAGGCGCTCTTCTTCTGCTCGGCGTCCGAGGTGGCTCCCACACGGCAGTGGCGTGGAGTAGCAGGAGTCCACCACCGCCGGATCGTCCATGGAGGCGGTCCATCATCATTAAAGTTGGGCGCCGTGGCCGACAGGCGGCCGACCGCGCAGTACTGCCCGCAGGGACGGCAGTCTCTGTGGTGGAGCCCGCGATGACGTTCTCTTTGGAGGGTTGCGCCGTCCATCTGCTTTATCATCAGAGTAGAAGTACTTGGCATTCCTGGAGTGGGCGGCGCAACTTTATTGACTCCTTTAGCATCAAAATGGCAACGGGAGTGCCTGCGTCACCATGTGGGCGTGGGAGAGGCCATGTGCGCCCCGCCGTACTTCCTTGGTCGCGGCGTTTCCCCACAGGCGAGGATTCCTGTTGACTTCTTTCCAGGCACGCTGGCGCCTTGGGAGGGTCTCCTGAAGCGAGGGTCCCCGTGAGGCCCTCGCTTCCTCTTCAGGCCCTCGAGGCGAATTGCCTCTCGAGGGTCCCGCAAGGCGGAGAGGCTTGGTCCTTAGTCGTTTTGTCTGATTAGCCCGCGTGCGAGGCCTGGGGGAGTGGACTCTTCATACCCCAGTCTCCACTGGGCCGACAGTAGCCCCTGGGCCCACGATGGGCGCGAGTGAGCCCATTGGCGCAGGCGGAGCGTCGTGGGCCCATAGTGCCCGGCCGGCCCGAGCCACGCGACACTCAGACGAGTAACGGTTGCGCACGATCTGGGCGTGCGTCGTGGGGGGTCCCACCACGCCCCGGTAACTGCTCCTCGAGGTGACATAAAGTCTGAGCACCGCAGTAGGGAGCCGTTACTGTTTCCCATTCTTCTCGCAGAAGCCTCCACCGTCTCGAGCTTTCCGCCTCCGCTCTCTCCTGCGATTTCTCCTCCTTCCGTCTTCCTCGGCACAGCGAGCCCACGACGATGAGTCCCCTCAAGAGCAAAGGCAAGGCCGCTGCAGGGTCTTCCTCCCAGGCGGAGGCCTCCGAGGTCGTGCAGGGCGCGGCACTGTTGCACGTGCGTGTTAATGAGAAGGCACTCGCCAAGGTCCGCTACCTTGTTGCGGACCGGACGAGTGAGCACGGCGCCACCGCACTGAAGCCCGAGGCGCACGGGGAACGTCTGCGAGGGTACTTGCCGATTTTCCAGAACTGCCTCGCCGCCGGGCTGGTGCCGCCTTTCTCGCCATTCCTGGAGGCGGTACTTGCGTTCTATCAGGTGCAGTTGCTGCATCTGCACCCCAACTCCATCCTCATCCTCGCCGTCTTCGCATACCTCTGCGAGGCATACCTCGGCTTGGAGCCCATGGTGGGGCTGTTCCAGTGCTTCTACGCGCTCCGGAGCACGGCGAAGAATGAGCGCTCCGGGTGCGTCTCATTCCGCATCGTTGACGGCATGGGGAGTGTCTACATCCCCATGTCGTGGAGTGAAGACAAGGCCGTCACGACTGTGACGAAGAAGGTGGACGACTTCCGCCATAAGTGGTTCTTCGTCGGGGTGGAGCATCCATGCGCCTTCCTTGAGGTTCCCGACGAGCCACCGTTGATGAACTCCCACTGGGTCAAGGCGACCTTCGACGACGCGAGGAACACAAGCCTGGTGGGGCGCATGAGTTTCCTCCACGAGGAGGGCCTCACGGGGCAGATCATTGTGGCCGACTTCGTGACGCGCCGCATCGCTCCCCTCCATGCACACTCGGTGCCCATGTGGATGTACTCGGGGCCGAACGACAAGATGCGGCTTCATTGCGAGGACAACGACAAGGACATCATCGACAATTTCCTGTCCGCGCTCTTCGTCAACCCGATGGTGCCTGCCGTGGATCAGCTCCCCATGACGCTCCGGCCTCTCCATCAATACAACATGACGGAGCGGATGGCCATCTTGCAGGGGATGCCTCCGTTCACCCCGACAGGCTTGGCAGGGATGGAGGTGCCCCTGCCAGCGACGCGAGGAGCGGTGGGGGCGGACTCTCCCTCGGCCTTCGGAGCTGGGCTAGGTGAGGAGGAGGCCACGACAGGCGATGACGATGCCTTCGTGGTGGCTCCTTCGCGCCCCGTGGAGGAGGAGGCTGAGGAAAGGGAGGCCTTTGGTGCGGAGGCCTCTCTGGGAAGGCGCGGGCCCCGCACCAAGGCCGCCGTGGACCGCTCCGGGGCGAGGCCATCCGACGTCTCCTCCAAGAGGAAAGCGGTGACGTCTCCTGAGGGGTCAGGCGCCAAGACTATGCCCTCCTGGCGCTCGCCAGGCCTGGCGTGGGTTGATGCATGCGCTCCTCTGTCGGGGTGAGTGTTCATGACGCTTGGTCGTTTTGATTCTTGTTCTCTCTTCGTTTTTCCCTTTCTTGAAGGTATTTTCTTGGATTTTTGTCAGTGATGTTGTGCCTGCGAAGCGCCGTAGGAGTCGCACGGCTGCTGACGTGAAGAGAGCCACGGCTGAGGCCGTGGCTGATGAGGCCACGAGGCGTGTGGAGACGGCCTCCACATGCCCCACTAAGAGGGTGCCTCAAGTGGAAGGGGCTGCACCTCAGGCGGAGGAGGACGCGCCTCGCCAGAGGCACATACACCGCCCCCCGAGCCAATGGTGGTGGAAAACACGGAGGAGAGGGCCTCTACTCCACCTCGTGCTCCTACTCCCCCTCGCGTAGTCACGCCTCCGCACGAGGCAACTCCGTCGTGCGAGCCAACGCAGCCACGCGTGTCGACGCCACCGCGTGCGCCCACTCCGCCGTGCGCGCCCACGGCTCCCGTGCAGCCTGTGACGGGAGCGAGCGAGGCGCCAGCGGGCGCGGGCGTGTCCGCAGGAGGAGGTTCTTCCTCGCCTCCTCGTCCAGCTGGAGGTGATGAGCACCCTGCTGTCGCGGGCGCCGAAGAGGATGCTGGCGCGGTCGGGGGCGGAGCCTAGGTTAGCCCCCGAGCTCTCTCTGAGGTCAGGCTCTTGGGGCTCGACACCGGGGCTGGGCCCTCCTCAAGCCAGGAGCTGGTCCTTCGTGGCTGGGACTGGAGCGCGGGGCGCCGGGAGGTCGCCTTTGGCCTCGTGAGGGAGTCCCTTGAGGGCTTGGAGGCGCACCTCGCCCTCGGGGACATACAACTCGCCCAGCAGCGGGAGGAGCTCGCGAAGTCATGGGCGTCCTTCCATGCGGCGGTCGAGGCGCGTCGGCAGGAGGACTTGGCGCTGCAGGCCGCACACGAGGAGGCCACCCGCTTCGCCAAGGAGATTCGCGAGGGGGCCATTAGCGATGCTGCAGAACTTCTCGCGCCCCTCCAAGAGGAACGTGATGCCACTGTCAAGCTCCTGCGCGAAGCCACGGCCGAGCGCGAGGAAATGGAGGGCGCGTTGGCGCAGAAGCGACGCGAGCTGGGCCAACTGGAGGCCCAGCTGCTCACCGCCCACCAGGCCGCGCAGGCAACTTTAGAGGGGGAACGCAAGGGCCTTGCCGAGCGTGAGCAGCAGCTGGCTCTCAAGGAGAAGGAGCTGTAGCAGCACGACAAGCAACGGCTTCATGCGGAGCAGGACCTAGCCACCCAGCGTGAGGAGCTAGAGGCGCGCGAAGGAGACCTAGCCTAGGCGCTCTCGAAGTACGACGAGAACGTCGCTGCCCAGAAGCTTGCTTATGAATGCTTCGAGCGTCGGTTCTCCGAGAAGAATAAGGAGGCAGAGGATGCCCTTGCGGAGCGCGAGAAGCAGTTCCGGCTGGCCAAGTCTCAGGAGTACCGTGACTTGGCTCAAAAGCAGGAGGACCGCTTTAAGGCCAGGCATGCCGCAGATGCTCGGCGGATCGCTGAGCTCGAGAAGGCCATCTCCAAGCTGGAGACCCGTCTCAAGCGCGCCAAGGATGGCTGTCGCCGAGCGGATGAGGCCCGCACCGAGGCGGTTCATGACCTCAACTCCTTGGCCAAGGATGTGGAGGAGATGGTGGCTCCCGCGATGGAGCGAGCGGCGGAGGCGACGGACTCCGCCCAGGCGACCCACGCGCTTACGAAGCAGCGTGAGCGCATGTTTGAGGCGCTGGTCGCTCGGGGCAATGTGCTCGCTGCGCAGCTAGGCGCGGACGCGCCGCACACCGAGTTCCGAGGCCGTGGCGATGCTGCCATGTACCTGGTCTACTTTGACCAGCTCTTCACGGCGCTCGAGGGCCCTGTCGCCGAGCTTCGCGAGATGATAGAGGACGAGAGCCGGCAACTCCTGGGGGTGGTCGTCGATCGTATCTTCACCAACCTCAGGATCCTCACGCCAGGCTTCGACTTCTCCACTGTGACGGAGGCCGCCCAAGGCGAGGATGCGCACAAGGTCTCCCAACTCCCTCCGCGAGCAAGTTGACGCTTTTTGCAACCGCTTCAGGCGTGCGGAGGCTGCGGCGGAAGACAGCGAGGAGGAGGCCGCCTCTGCCAAGACCGAGGAGGGCGCCGTGGAGGAGGTCCAAGACGACGAAACCTCCGCCTGAGCCACACGTCATTGCGCCTGCGTGCGCTTGTATCTGAAAAACCTTATGTTTAGACATTTGTGATCTTTTGGCATGTAATATACTCTTATTTGCCATTTGCTTTTAGCTTGCTTGCCCCTCGAGAGGTCTCTTTGGACTCATCTTCATGTCTATTTGTTCTCTACGTCGGTAGGACCCATCTCTTCGTGCCATGACTCCGCCACTTTGGTATGCAGGAGCAATGACTCCGCAAGGCCGGGGGGAGTTTAGGCCTAGGAGAGGTAAGATCCCTGAGTCGCGATGCTCAAGTGCCCCCCTTAGACGTGCGAGTAGTCCATGAAGCGTAAGGGAAAGCGAATTCGCTTGAGGTGCAAACGTGCGTTAGAGGAGAAAACGCTCTCAAGGCGTGGGTGCAAGACTTAGCTTCTCGAGGTTTTCGCTCTGTAGAGGATTTTTTCCTGGCGAGGAGGTCCTCTTGAGGGATCGTTCTCGGATGCCTCCTTAGGCTTGTGGGGGAATTTCTTCCATGTAGATGTTAGAGGGGCGAACCCAAACGCTGGAACACGGTACGGTTGACTCGTGCGCGCTTATAGGTCCCCTCAGGCGTTCCTCACGAGGAGAGTAAGTACCAAGGTCCTCTATAGAGATGGCCTGTTTGTGGGATCTTACCCTCCAGTCAGAGCTCGGATCCTTGGATTTTGCAGTGCTGCTGGTGTGTCATTTGAGGCACTGACACCGTACTCAGCCCCTGCTCGTGAGGTACGCATGTGGAGAGTTATAAGCGCACATTTCAACAAAGTAATGCGTAAATAAAACTCACCACCATATATTACATAGAGGCGCCGTGGCGCTAAGTTCACTTGGGAACGAAATTGTCTCATTATGCTTGGGGTTGCCAAGTTAATGTTTTGACCATGTCGAGGCATGGGGACCACCCATTAGTGGCAGAGACTCTCAACGGCCTGAGGTGGCTCGTTACATGGAGAGCTCGGAGAGTTGACTCTTGAGAGAAGCCTTTGGAGCTTGGAGGTTTAAGCCGTGAGGTTTTAACCTCTAGAGACAAAAAGTGCTTGGAGGTTGAGCCGTAAGCTGCCTTTTCCGCCAGATGTCTTGACGTGACAATGATCACTGGCGTGACGATGATCACGTTCTGCGTTTGTTCCTTCGGGAGACAAAAAATTCTGTGAGGTTTAAGCCGTGAGCTTTTAACCTCTAGAGACAAAAAATGCTTGGAAGTTGATCCGTAAGCTGCCTCTTCCGCCAGATGTCTTGACATGACAATGATCACGGGCGTGACGATGTTCACGGGTAGAACTTGCGTAGGTGCATGATGTTCCATGGATTCTTGACGAGGATGCCGTCTTGAGTTTCGAGGCGAGCCGCGCCAGGCCTGACGATGTGGGTGACCCTGTAGGGACCTTCCCACATCTGGGACAGCTTGTGGAGGCCTTCCCTGTAGAGGATTCGCCTGAGGACGAGATCGCCTGCCTCCAGGGTACGCGAGCGCACGTTGCGGCTGTGGTAGCGTCTCTGGTCCTACTGGTATTTGGCCGCCCGGAGCGTTGTAGTCCCTCAAGGAGCAGCAGGTCGTCGTTGTGGAGGTCCTCTTGCTGGTCCTCGTTAAAGGCAAGGACCCGCGGGGATCCATGCTTTATCTCTGTGGGGAGGATTGTTTCGGCTCCAAAGACGAGGGTGAACGGTGTTTCCCCCGTAGGCTTGGGCGGCGGTGTGCGGATGGACCAGAGCACCGAAGGGAGCTCGTTGATCCAGCCCTTGCCGTGGCCTGTGAGGATGTCGAAGGTCCTGGTCTTTAGGCCCTTAAGGACTTCTGCGTTTGCTCGCTCAGCCTATCCGTTGCTCTGCGGATGCGCGACTGAGGCGAAGCATAGTTTGATGCCCATTCTTTCGCAGTAAGCTCTGAAAATGCCTCTGATGAATTTCACCGCCGCGCCTGCTGTGATTGTGCGCGTCGCCTCCACTTCAAGCCACTTAGTGAACTTGTCGATGGCCACGAAGAGGTAGAGATATCCTCCTTGCGTTGTTGGGAAATGTCCCGGGATGTCCAGCCCCCAGACCGCGAACGGCCAGGAGAGCGGAATGGTCTGTAGCCCCAGCGTAGGTTGGTGGATTTTCTTGGCGTGGAATTGGCAGGCTTCACATGCTTGGACGATGTCCACTGCATCCTGAAGTGCTTGAGGCCGGTAGAAGCCGCTCCTGAAGACTTTGCCTGCTAGGGTGCGGGCTCACAAATGGTGGCCGTATTCCCCGCTGTGGATGTCCTTGATCAGCATTTTGCCTTCTTCAGGAGGAACGCATTTGAGTGCCGCTTGGGCGCTTGCGGTAGAGATTCCCTTGGAGGATTTTGTAAGATTTTGCTTGGCGTGCGATTCGCTCCGCTTCAACATCTTCCTCAGCAAGAATCCCTTTGTCGAGGTAGCCTTTGATCTCGTCAATCCATCCTGCTTCTTGATGCGCCGCTGTGAGCAACAGACGCTCCGCTGTAGGGGGCCCGCAATCTGGAGCCCGATTTGCAGGCGGTGGCGGGAGCGCTTCATCTGTGCTTGCTGGCATGGCCTCTTGAGTCTGTTTTATGGATGCCTTGACGAGTCTTTCTTCAAAGACGCCTGGCGGTTGAGCTTGCCTCTTTGATGCGCGCTTGGCTATGTCATCAGCCTCTTGGTTCGCCTTTCTTGGGATGTGCATGAGCTCCATTCCCCTGAATTGCTTTCCAAGCCTACGAACCTCTTCAAGGTATGCGGCCATGTGGTCGTCCTTAGGCTTATAGATTTTGTTGGAGAAGTTGATGAGCAGCTGGGAGTCGCCCTTGATGAGTAGATGCTTGATGCCTAGGGCGAATGCGGCGCGTAGGCCAGCAAGCAGGCCTTCGTACTCAGCGATATTGTTGGAGATCTTGTCGATTCCGAAGCACAGCTGGACCGCGTAATATAGCTTGTCACCTTTTGGTGAGATAAGGACCATGGCAGCCCCACCGTGAGCGAAAGCTCCGTCAAACTTCATGGTCCAGTGGTTGGGCATTTTATCTCCAAAGGGCTCTTGTTCTTCTCCCAAAGACTCTTCAGGGGTTGGGTCAGTCCATTCGGCGACGAAGTCTGCCAGCGCTCTTCCTTTGCTTACCCTTGTGGTATCGAAGCGCAAATTGAATGGCTGTAGCTCTATATTCCATCCTGCGACACGATCTGTGGCATTTGGGTTGCGTAGGATTTTTTCGAGGGGAAAAGAGGTAACCACCGTGATTGGGTGCCCCTGGAAGTAATGTCGCAGCTTTCTTGAGGCAATGAGGAGTGCGAGGAGGAGCTTCTGCTGCATCGTATACCGCTCGCGAGCATCACGCAGTACTGTGCTGACGAAGTAGACTGGATGCTCGACAAGGGTAGTCTGTGTAGCCTTGGTGTCTTCTGTCTGAAGGGGCTCCGCTAGGCCCTCAAGGGGGTTGGCCTCTGGAAGCTTGTCCTGGCCCTCGAGGGAGTTGGCCTGTGGAGGCTTTTTGGGGTCCTCGAGGGGATTGGCCTGTGGGGGCTCTTCAGGCTCCCTGGTAGGATCATTTTGCAGCGGTTGACTTGGGGCGGGCCTCTCCTGTGGCCTTGGGCCTGGCGGTGGTTTTGTTTGGCTTGCCCTTTCGTCGAGCTCTTCCTCAGGAGGTTTTCGCTTTGGAGTGGTTGCACTCTTCTTGTGGGGTATTGGCTATTCCCTTTCTACCACAAGGACGGCACTGGCGGTCTGTGGAGTTGTTGATAGATAAAACTTCAGGTGCTCGCTTGTCCTTGGGGCGACCATTACTAGTGGGCTGGCTAGATACCTCTTCAAGTCCTCAAACGCTTTTTCCGCTTCTGGTGTCCACTTGAAAGTGCCTGTTCTTTTCATGATCTTGAAGAACAACAGGGCTCTTTCGCCGAATTTGGAGATGAATCTACCCAAGCTGGCCATGCAGCCTGCTAGGCGTTGCATGTCTTTGAGCCTGCGTGGAGGTTGCATGTCCTCTATGGCTTTGATTTTTTCAGGGTTTGCCTCTATGCCCCGATGGGACACGAGGAACCAAAGCAATTTGCCTGAAGGCACTCCAAAGATGCACTTGGCGGGGTTGAGCTTGATGTTCACCTTGCGCAGGCTGGCGAAAGTCTCTTCAAGGTCCCTGAGGAGAGTGTTTCCCTCTCGGGATTTTACGACAAGTCATCGACATATGCCTCGGCGTTTCTCCCTATTTGCTCGCTAAGCGCCATCCTATTTAGCCTCTGGAAAGTGGCTCCGGCGTTTTGTAGGCCGAATGGCATGGAGACATAGCAATACACACTGCAAGGGGTGAGGAAAGCCGTCTTCTCCTCATCTTCCTTAGACATTTTTATCTGATGATAACCAGAGAAAGCATCGAGGAAGCAGAGGAGGTCGCAGCCTGCCGTGGAGTCCACGATCTGGTCGATTCTTGGCATGGGATAAGGGTCCTTGGGGCAGGCCTTGTTTACATCAGTGTAGTCGATGCAGAGGCAGCCTCCTCCGGCGAGTTTCGGGACTACCGCGCCGTTGGAGAGCCAAGTAGGGTGCGCGACTTCGTGGACGACCTTTGCCGCTTTGAGCTTCTCGACCTCTTTGACGATGAATGCTTGCTTCTCGGGGGCTTGTTTTCTTGCTTTTTGCTTGATGGGGCGCGTGTTTGGAGACACGGCTAAGTGGTGCTCGATCACCTCCCTCGGTACACCAGACATATCTGACGGTGTCCACGCGAACATGTCAGAGTTTGCCTGGAGGAAGGCGACGAGGGCCCTTTCCTATTTGGGAGGCAGCGCGGCGCCAATGGTGACCCTCCCCCGAGCCCTCAGCCTCCGAGCTGTTGGAGCTTAGAGAGACTTTCTTTGTAGAGGCTGGCTCCTGGGAGAACAGCTGCTTCTTCTTCTTGGGTCTCTCGAGAGGCTCCATGCCCTCGTCTGCGGGGAATGCCATGGCGGCGGCCTTGTAAGTCGTCTCGACAGCGCGCGTAGCATCCAGGACATGTCCATGGATGGTGATTGTGCCAGCGCTGCCGGGGATCCTGACCATGTTGTAGGCATGATGCGTGACGGCCATGAATTTCGCGAGCGCGGGGTAGCCGAGGATGGCATTGTACGGCAGGCCGATGTGCGCAACGTCGAAGTCGATGTGCTCGGTGCGGTAATTTTTCTTGCTTCCGAAGGTGACGGTGAGCCTGACCTGGCCCAAAGGCTCGATCGAGCCGCTGGTGACTCCCTTGAAGGGCCTAGAGGGCATGAGCCACTCGTAGGGCACTTGAAACGCTTCGAACGTATCTGTGGAGATAACATTCAGGCCTGCTCCACCATCAATGAGTGTCTTGGAGACAGCGACGTTATCGATGGTGGGCTGCAGACAGGTGGGAGGGTTGCAACAACATTGGTGGACTTGGGGTGGTCCTGAGCGTCGACGGCGATGGTGTACTACGACCACTTGAGGGGCCAGGAAATCTCGGTTTTAGGGAGGGCAGCAATGAGTTCGCGGGCGAACTGCTTGAATTGATTTTTCGACTTTGGCGCCTGCGCCCCACCGAGGATGCAGGCGATGGCGCGTCTTGGGGCTTGGTAGCCACCGTCCTCCTCGTCAGGGAGATTGCCATTCTTCTCCGCGGATTGGCCTGGTTGCCAGATGGCTTCTAGTAGCCGCTCTTGCGCCCGCTCCTACGGTAGCCACGGCCTCGACCGCGACCGCCACTGCCTTCTGCTTGCTCGCGCTCTTTGCTCAACCTCTTGAGGACGAAGCAAGTCTCGGTATAGTGACCGCGCCTATTGTGGTAGATGCAGAATGGGCGGTGGTCATCTTTCCTCTCTCCAGGCTCGGGAGAGTACCTGCGGGTGCCCTTCGCGTCAGGTTCTGCCGCGAGAACCGCGGTGGCCTTGCGCTTGGGCTCCTCCTTCTTATTCTGGCTCCTGGACCCCTCAGTGTGTTCGTCCCTTCTCGAGGACATTTTGACGAAAAGGAGTCCCTCTTCAGCCTTGGCGCACTTGTCCGCCAGGTCGAACAGCTTCACCACAGAGGTGAGCTTGTCGTGGATACCCAGCTTCTCGAGCATCCTGCTATTTGTGACGCCCTCGCGGAAGGCGGCAATGACTTGGGTGTCAGGGATGTTCGGGATCTTGTTGCGCACTTGGCTGAAGCGCTGGATGTACTTGCGGAGAGTCTCATCCTTCTTCTGGACCACAGCGCGCAGGTCGTTGTGGGTGAGGGCGCGCTCGTACGTCCCTTTGAAGTTGGAGACGAACTGCTTACACAGCTCCTCCCAAGAGTTCACAGAGTCCTCGGGGAGGTTCAGGAGCCACGACAGCGCAGAGTCGCAAAGCGCGTGGGAGAACCAGTTGGCCATGACCTTATCGTCTCCACCTGCAGCTTGGATGGAGGTGGTGTAGAGCTGCAGGAACTCGATGGGGTTGCTGGAGCCGTCGTAGCCCTTGGGGAGAGCCGGCCTGAACTTCGGGGGCCAGACCACGCAACGCAGGGAGCGGGTGAATGCCATGCAGCCGGTGGCGTACGTGGCGACTCCGTGCTGCAGCGCGCTGCGGTTCTGCTGGCCCGCCTGGCCGATCTCTTCCACGAGCCTGTCCTGGCGGTTGCGCTGGAGCTCCATCCCCACGCGAGCGTCGGGCGCGGTGCGCTGCACGATCAAGCAATCGTGCGGCGAGGATGCGTGTGAGGCAGCCCTCTACGTCGCCACCGGTGCAGGTCCTGGCGGAGGCGGAGGCGCGTCTATTGCGACCGTGCCCGCGAGAGAGGGGTGCATGATGGACTACGACGGAGCGAGGCGCGTCGTGGCGATTTTGACGAGGTGGTTGAGGCGCTCCAGCCACTGCTCGTGGGCCTCAGTGGTGTGAGGCGCGGGGTCCGTCCTGCCAGGGCCGGAGCCGCTCGGGCGCCGCCTCGGGTGTGACGACTACGCGTCCTCCTGGTGCTCAGAGTTGTGCTCGGGATCCTCCGTATGAGGGCCCGAGTGGGCGCGCTCTTCACGGCGGGGTCAACCCCGTCGTGCGCAAGTGGCCGTGGCGCCTGGCGGTGCGCGCGCTCCTTCAGGCGTGCGTCGGTTGACGCGGGCGGCGCGGGTAGCGCGGGTGTTCGCTATGGCGCGGAGGCGGCTCGAAGGTCGTTGACGCGCCTCAATCCCCTACCTGGCGCGACAAATGTCGGGTTATGACTCCCTAGAATCGGGGATAGTCACTTCCTGAAGTGTAGTTCGTGAAGGGGATTGAACGCGGAGGTCAAGACCCTCGAGGGGCACGGCGACGTTGCTCGCCGGACCTGGAGACAAAACACCCACGACAGAGTTGGACACCAGCCAGAGACGAAATGTGTCTTGAACACAATCAAATTTGTTGACTACATAAATGTAGACATGCTTAAAGTATGTTGGATATGTATTAATAGAATACTTACATATCGTATTAAAGCTCGAATTGATAAATGATCAATGATTTTGGTTTGACTAAAATATTGAGAGAAACTATGAATTTACTAATTTAAGTGGGAGTCGAATTAGTTTACTCAAATTTAATATGTGAGTGACATATTTTTGAGTGGGAGCTCATACCCTCATATATGTAGATGACATATTTTGAGTGGGGGCTTATATCCTCAAATATGTAGGTTACATAATTTGAATGGGAGTTAAATTCCTCGTATGTAAATGACATATCGCGGATAGTACCAGTAGAATTAATTAGAAAGATGAAGTTGTGAAACTATTTAAAAGATAGTGTCTATTTAGAATAGAATAGGAATTTTAAATAGAAAGTTGAGTTGTTTTATTTGGATTGATTCTGACAGGTCAGAATAGATTAAAACCAATGGAAAGGTCCTTGGAAATCCAATTAAACATTAATTGTAATGATACACCATAATAGTGGTTATAAGATATGTTGGTCTATTATATTGTGATATTAGACATCATCATATAGGAACCATATTATGTGCTCGATAAAGTATGACCCATGTACTTAGATGAAGAACAATTATCAAAGTAAATTTAGAATTTACTAGAAGTAGAGAAGTATTAGGCTCTAGATTGACATTGAAATGTCAAAACTCTACATAGATGTGAAAGATATATAGATATCGTGAGATTGTAAATGTTACAAAGAGTTCTCAATAACCGAGTGTGTTTGTAAAGCAATTGTCTGGTTAACAAAATCACAATAAGCGCTGGGAAACAAAAGTCTCAGTTAGTTACGGTATATGTATATATGTTATCAGATAACATGATGATATCAAACAAGGTGATATCAATGAATCGCAAAGAACATACAATTATGTATTGTACAGATTGTTGAAGTAACACTCTTCCACGAGCAAGCATTATCATATAACGCTTATAAGATAAGGGAATATGATTATAAGTAAAATGCAGATGGTTTATTTGTACTCTAGTGAAAGAGGGAGACTGAAGGAGATATGCCCTAGAGGCAAATAAATATATAGTATTTATCGCATCATCTCATAAGTTTATAATATGTTTTTGTATCATGCCATAACTGTATTAATTGGAATTGTTAATACACATGTGATACATAGACAAACCAGAGTCCCTAGTAAGCCTCTATATAAACTAGTTCATTGGGCAACTGTTGATCGAGATTTCCCGATCATGGACAGTCACGTCGGTTGACAATGAGGTCATCTTATTGGTAGAATAAGGTGATGGACATACGCATCAAAGTATTGCAAAAGGATCGTATTACGATGTTAATCATTTGCAATAGGAAAGTAGTATGATAGATTATTTCTCAGACCGTGAGATCATATTTATTGCTGCTCCGTAGGATACTCTAAGTGCATCAACCGTCAGTCCATAAATGCGTGACTATAAAGGTGTATCTTGTTTATCTCAAAAGAGTACGTTGAGACACATGGATCAAGAGTGGGATTTGTTCATTCGCGTAATTGAAAGATACTCTGGGCCCACTCGAGCGAGGGGTCTCGACCATGTCTGGAGTATTCTCGAACCGTAGCGTAACAAGACTTAAGGTCTTAACGACAATTGGAGATAGTTTTGGAATAATACAAGAAAAAGATAGAGAGAGAGAGAGAAATAATCCGAAAAGGGTTCCGGAAGGAGTCCCGGGGAGGTCCGGAAGGGTTCCGGGAATGTCTGAAAGAAGTTCGGGTGGTTCGGAAATTGTTTCGGAGTCACGGGAGATTAAATAATATGTAAATATATTAATTATGAATTAATTATATTTTATATTAATTTAATATTAATTAAAAAGGAAGAAAAAAGGGGCAGCCCACTTAATGGGCCAAGAAAGGCTCATGTGGGAGCCGGCGCACCAAGGAGTGGGGCCCATGGCCACCACGCACCTTGCATGGTGCGGCCGGCCATCCCCCCCTCCCTCCTTTAGTCCCACATGGGGGAGCCAAGGTGTTTACACACCCCCTCCCCCCTTTATATTCAAGCGCATATTAATTGGAGGAAATACATCTAAAATACATTTAATGTTGTATATGCCCGCTTGAGTTAATTCTCCGCCCGCTTCTCTCTCTCCCCCAAAGCTATACCGCTGGGCGTCGTTGCACTACGGGATTCCATAAAAGTTCTACACCTGCGATCTCAGTTGGATCTGAGTGATTGGGGGTTGTTGTTAAGCTCTGTATGCTTGTGAGTACTCTAAGGCGCCACATTTGAGGTGCTTGGGCGACGTCGTCTCGCCAGCCCCGCTAACCTGCCGCCGGCGCCACCCCTTGTTGCCGCTGGACGCGCCCGTCCCCGTCGATGTCGTGTCTTCCTCAACATCTCCACGTCATCGTCTACTTCGTTGCACCGAGTTCTTCACGACCTAGTGGTCGGCTATGTCGGTTTCATCGGCAACGCTTGTGCGGGAGCTTAATCCCCTTCATTCGGTCTACAAGAGGTATGTGACCAGTTCCGCCACTGTTACTGCATGTACTAGATAGATAGATCCTGACTAGTTTCGGTGTTCATTAGTTAGAAAATTATTGTTTTCTGCTACGGAACACCTTCAGTACACCGCTCCACTTCTTGCGTCCTCCGTCTAACAGATGCTCCAAAAACGATGCCCCCAAGAAGAAGAGCTACATCGAGAGCGGCACTAGCATCCTACCATGAAAGCACAAGATATGTGGTTTCCCCGGAGCAGTGTGAGTGGGTAGATAGTAGCTGCAAGGGCGATGCCTTCAACAAGGTAACGACACGTAAGTGCCGCCATCGCCTGTCATGAACGTGGTCTGAACTTAGTTTAACACGTAGCCTCGCCACCCCAACTCACTGCCGGGACAAGTTGTGAGATCAAAGCTCCGCCACAACCAGCCAACCATCCACCTTCGACGAAGAAGGAGGCCACCTCCACCATGCCAAGGGCCATCCCAGAATTGCGTGCCGAAACTTATCTAGGTATAGATCGAGCACCTGCCCCGCCCCCGCTGGCCATCGCACGGCCCGCCTCTGATACGTCCATTTTGCATCACTATTTAATATCATAATTTACTGCTATTCATTGATATAGGTCTTATTTAGAGATTATACTTATGTTATTTCATCTATTTTTCATGATTGATGATCATTGGGGGATGGAACTCCAGAGTATGAATTCTACTGGAAAAAAGCATCGTCAAGATACAATATTTGAGAAGACCAGAAGAACAAAATGAACATCTCAGATTTATTTCCAAATTATATCACGTAGGAGGCCAAATGGAGAGCCTGGGGTGGGGCCTACGGTGCCCTCATCACCCCATGGCGAGGCAGCCCATCTGGCCGCGCGAGCAGGTGGTGAGGCCACCCTGGCCTACCTCCTGGCGTATCCCTTCGCGTACTTCATCCCCCTGAAGACCTAAAAATCAGAGGCTGTCCAGAATCCATCTCCGCCGCCACCACGAGGCGGAGAAGACAGAGAGAGAAAAGCTCTCATGCAGGCTGCGTTGTCGCCGGGGAAATTTCCTCCCGGAGGGGGGAAATCATCGCCATCGTCACCGTCATCGAGCTGCACTCCATCACCATCGCCAACACCACCATCTCCACCGCCGACACCCTCATCTCACCCATCCACTCTGTTCCCGCTGTAACATCTAGGGCTAAACTCTGTGTATTTCATAGGGGAAACTCTCAAGTTGTTGATTACTCTTTTTATTGATGCTACTGAGTGAAACCGTTGAACTAGGGTTTATGTTCAGATTCTTATCCATCATTATATCACCTCTGATCATGTTCATTATGGTGAGTTGTGAGTAGTTCGTTGTGTTGTTGAGGACATGGGAGAAGTCTAGATGTTAGTAGTAAACTATGTTGAATAATATTTAATGTTTTGATATTTAAGTTGCGGTGCCATTCTTCTAGTGGTGTCATGTGAACGTCGACTACATGACACTTCGCCTTTATGGACCTAGGGGAATGCATCGTGTACTCGGTTATCATTTATGGGGTTGCCGGAGTGAAAGAAACCTAAACCCCCCTTGGTATTCCTATGCACGAGGGATCGCAGGATCTCGGAGTTTAAGGCTATGGTTAGATTTATCTTAATTACTTCCTTGTATTTGCGGATGCTTTCAAGGGGTATACTTATAAGTATGTATTAGTCCTAGAAAGGGCAGTGCATTAGCATAGTTTCACCCACACGACACTTATCTAAACACTAAATATTATTCATCATTATGTAGCGAAAGCACTAGACAGAAATCCAGTGTGTCCTCAAGAACGCTTGGTCATCATAAGTAAACAAACCGCGTTGTACTTTGCTCTCAAAAGGATTGGGGCACTCGCTGCAATTATAATTTCCACGCTCTATTTACTCGCACTTTATTTCCCTGTTATCTTAAAGTCTACTGAAAACTTGTCTTCTAGTGTTTCCTCATCAAAACCACTTGTCAACACCTTTTGCTCCTCGTTGGGTTCGACACTCTTATTTATCGAAAGTACTGCGATATACTCTCTATACTTGTGGGTCATCAAGATTATTTTCTGGTGTCGTTGTCGAGGAGTGAAGCGCTATAGGTAAGAGGAACTGGTAAGGAAAACTTCAACTGTAAGTGTTGTTTTTATTTCTGTGTCCTTATTCGCTTAATAATGGAGAGAAGAAATGTTGCTTTCCTGTTTGGGAAGCCTTCTTTCACTGCTGAGGTAGAAACTGACGCGCCTCCTGATGATATTGTGCCATTTAAAATACCTATTAAAATTATTGAACGTGTTATGAATAACCGCTATGTTGGGGATGGAACAGTCCACCCCGGTGATCAATTTCTGTATTTACATGAATTATGCGAGTTGTTCAAGTGTGCATGTGTTAGAATGGACGAAGTCAGGAAGAAATTATACTCCATATCACTTGGTAGGAGAGCTGCGCACTGATATAAACTGCTGAAGAACGGAGATTCTATTGGATGGGAGGAAATTGTACCTCTATTTTATTCTAAATTTTCTCCTCCAAGTGAAATTCTCCAAGATCGGAATTCTGTATATCTTTTCTGGCCTCATGATGGAGAAAGTATTGCCCAAGCGTGGGGGAGATTGAAGGCATTAATGCTCAAATGTCCTATTCATGAGCTTCCTTGTAATATTATTGTTGATAACTTCTATGCAAGACTCTCCTTTGAAGATAAACCATTATTGGATACTTAGTGTGCTGGATCATTCACTCATAATAAGAATGAGTTTTAATGGGATCTTCCTGATCGTATTGAAGAAAATACTGAAGCATGGGAGAACGGCAAAGGTAGGGAGTCAGGTATAAAATATGACTTTGAATGCATTAAAAGTTTCATAGATACTGATGTATTTCGAAATTTTAATAATTCTTATGGTCTTGACTCTCAAGTTGTTGCAAATTATTATAAAACCTTTGCTGATTATTTCGTTTTGCCCAGGAAGGAGTTTGAAAAATATCATGAACCTTATAAATATAAACCTATTGCTCCTTTAGCTAAAATTATTGAAGTTAATATTGTTGATCACATCATTCCTGAGCATTATATTGATAAAATTCCTTTTCTTGTTAAAGTGAAAGAACATTTTATTATGGCTAGTGTGGTTAGCAAAAGTGATAAGAAAGCTAAAGAACCTGATGAACAAATTAAAGTTGAACCTTTTGTGGCTATAGTTAAATAACCTAATTCTGAAAATGTGGGAGAAGAGTATATTATATTTTGTGATGATGATTCTAATGTTGTCTCTCATCCTGCAAAGCCAAGAAAGGAAAGTGTTCCTGTGTTATATGTTAAAATTGGTGATCATTGCTATTATGGTTTATGTGATATTGGTGTAAGTTCAAGTGCTATTCCTTATGAGCTTTAAAAAGAAATTATGCATGAAATTGGTCCTAGTGAACTCGAAGATATTGATGTGGTTATTCAACTTGCTAATAGAGAAACTATCTCTCCCATTGGTATTGTTAGAGATGTTTAAGTTATATGTGGTAAGACTAAATATCCCGCTGATTTTCTTGTACCTCGTTCTGGTGCTAGTAAGACTTGTCATAATATTTTTGGTAGACCTTTTCTAAATACTTGTGGTGCTATTATAGATTGTAGGAAAGAGAAAATTCTTACTAAATTTGCTGGTGATTCATATGAATTCAATTTTTTGAAATTTGCAAAAACTCCTTATGAACCCGAATTGCCTAATGAAGATTTTAGAGTAGAACAACTTGCTTCTATTGCTCTTGCTCCTACTAAATATATTCAGCAATTTATCGAAGATCATGAGAGTGAATCTTTTATGGAAGAAAGAAATGAAATTGAAGACATATTCCTTCGTCAACCTATTCTTAAACATAATTTAAAAGTGGAAGACTTGGGTAAAACACTTCCACCTAAAGAGGATCTTGTGTTTGATTTAAAACCTTTGCCTGATAATCTTAAGTATGCTTATCTTGATGATAAGAAAATATACCCTGTTATTATTAGTGCTAACCTTTCAGGTAAAGAAGAAGAAAGATTATTACAAATATTGAAGAAACACCGTGGAGCTACGGGTTATACTTTGGATGATTTGAAAGAGATTTCTCCTTCTATATGTCAACATTGTATTTATATGGAGCCTGACGCGAAGCCAGTTGTTGAACATCAACGCCATTTAATACCTAAGATGAAGGAATTGGTAAGAAATGAGGTATTAAAACTTCTTGATGCTGGTATCATTTGTCCTATTGCTGATAGTAGATGGGTTAGTCCTGTACATTGTGTTCCTAAGAATGGTGGAATCATTGTTGTACCTAATGATCATGATGAACTTATTCCTCAAGGAGTAGTAATTTGTTATAGAATGTGCATTGATTTTAGAAAGGTTAATAAAGTTACTAAGAAAGATCATTATCCATTACCCTTTATTGATCAAATGTTGGAAATATTAGCCAATAAAACTCATCTTTGCTTTCTTGATGGTTATTCTGATTTCTCTCAAATTGCTGTTAAAACTCAAGATCAAGAGAAAACCACATTTATTTGTCCTTATGGTACTTATGCTTATAGACGCATGCCTTTTGGTTTATGTAATGCTCCTGTTACTTTTCAAAGATGTATATCTGCTATCTTTCATGGTTTTTGTGAAGAAATTTTGGAGGTGTTCATGGACGATTTCTCCGTCTAAGGCACTTCTTTTGATAATTGCTTGCACAATCTTGATAAGGTTTTGTAGAGATGTGAAGAAACTAATATTGTTCTTAATTGGGAGAAATGCCACTTTATGGTTAATGAGTGGATTGTTCTTGGACATAAAATTTCTGAAAAAGGAAATGAAGTTGATAGAGCTAAAGTGGAGGCAATTGACAAAATGCCTTGCCCCTGAGATGTTAAAGGTATCCCTAGTATTCTTGGTCATGCTGGTTTCTATAGAAGGTTCAAAGACTTTGCTAAGGTATCAAAGCCTCTTACTAATCTCCTACAAAAAGATATACCATTTGTTTTTTATGATGATTGTAAGGAAGCTTTTGAAACTCTTAAGAAAGCTTTAATAACTGCTCCTATTATTCAACCACCTGACTGGAATTACCCATTTGAAATTATGTGTGATGCCAGTGATTTTGGTGTTGGTGTTGTTCTTGGACAAAGAATAGATAAAAAGTTAAATGTTATTCATTATGCTAGTAAGACTCTTGATTCTGCTCAAAAGAATTATACTACAACTGAAAAAAGAATTTCTAGTTGTTGTCTTTCTTTGTGATAAATTTAGACAATACATTGTTGATTCTAGAGTTATTATCCACACTGATCATGCTGCAATTAGATACCTTATGGAAAAAAAAGATGCAAAGCCTAGGCTTATTAAATGGGTATTACTTTTGCAAGAATTCGATATAGATCATAATTTACTACTTTTTAATTAATATAGATCGTATTTGGAGATGATACTTATGTTATTTCATCTATTTTGCATGATTATTGATCATTATGGGATGGAACTCCGGATTCTGAATTCTGCTGGAAAAAGTACCGTCAAGATACAATATTTGCGAAGACCAGAAGAACAAAGTGGCTAACTGGGATTTATTTATGAATTATTTCTTGAAGGAGGCCAAAAGGGGAGCCTGGGTGGGGCCCAAACCACCTCCCGGCGCGGCTCCCAAGCCAGCCGCGCGAGCAGGCGATGTGGCCACCCTGGCCCACCACTTGGTGCACCCCTTCGTGTACTCCTTCCCCCCCGAAGACCTCAAATTATTACATGGTCCAGAAACCATCTCCGCCGCCACCACGAGGCGGAGAAGACATATAGAGAAAAGCTCTCCTGCAGGCTGCGTTGTCGCCGGGGAAATTTCCCCCCGGAGGGGGGAAGTCGTCGCCATCATTACCGTCATCGAGTTGTACTCCATCACCATCGCCAACACCACCATCTCCACCGCCGACGCCGCCATATCCCTTCATCCACTCGGTTCTCGCTGTAACATCTAGGGCTAAACTCTGTGTATTTGATAGGGGAAACTCTCACGTTGTTGATTACTCTTTTTGTTGATGCTATTGAGTGAAACCGTTGAACTAGGGTTTATGTTCAGATTGTTATCCATCATTATATCACCTCTGATCATGTTCATTATGGTGTGTTGTGAGTAGTTCGTTGTGTTCTTGAGGACATGGGAGAAGTCTAGATGTTAGTAGTGAACGATGTTGAATAGTATTTGATGTTTTGATATTTAAGTTGTGGTGCCATTCTTCTAGTGGTGTCATGTGAATGTCGACTACATTACACTTCGCCTTTATGGACCTAGGGGAATGCATCGTGTACTTGGTTATCATTTGTGGGGTGCCGGAGTGACAGAAACCTAAACCCCCATTGGTATTCCCACATGACACTTATCTAAACACTAAAGATTATTCATCAATATGAAGTGAAAGCACTATACAGAAATCCCGTGTGTCCTCAAGAACGTTTGGTCATCATAAGTAAACAAACCGGCTTGTCCTTTGGTCTCAAAAGGATTGGGCCACTCGCTGCAATCATAACTGTCGCGCCCTATTTACTCGCACTTTATTTATCTGTTATATCAAAGTCTACTGAAAATTTGTCTGCTAGTGTTTACAGTGAATTTCCCAAAAAACCACTTGTGAACACCTTCTGCTCCTCGTTGGTTTCGACACTCTTATTTATCGAAAGTACTGCGATACACCGCCTATACTTGTGGGTCATCAAGATTATTTTCTGGCGCCGTTGCCGGGTAGTGAAGCGCTATTGGTAAGAGGAATTGCTAAGGCAAACTTCAACTTTAAGTGTTGTTTTTATTTCTGTCTCCTTATTTGCTTAATAATGGAGAGAGGACATGTTGCTTTCCTGTTTAGGAAGTCTTCTACCGCTGCTGAGGTAGAACGTGAGGCGCCTCCTGATGATATTGGATCATTTAAAATACCTATGAAAATTGTTAAACGTGTTATGAATAACCACTATTTTGGGGATGCAACTGTACACCTTGGTGATCATTTGTTGTATTAACATGAATTATGCGAGTTGTACAAGTGTGTAGGTATTACGATGGGCGAAGTCAGGAAGAAATTATTCTCCATATCACTTCGTGGGAGAGCTGCGCATTTGTATAAACTGCTGAAGAACAGGGATTCTCTTGGATGGGAGGAAATTGTACATCTCTTTTATTCTAAATTTTATTCTCCAAGTGAAATTCATCAAGATCGGAATTCTATATATAACTTCTGGCCTCATGATGGAGAGAGTATCGCCCAAGTTTGGGGGAGATTGAAGGCATTAATACTCAAATGTCCCATTCATGAGCTTCCTGGCAATATTATTGTTGATAACTGATGGTGCTTAGCGTGTGGTTGGTGAATCCCTAAGAGGAAGGTGTGAAGTAGCCGAGCAGCAAGATTTCCCTCAGTTATGAAACCAAGGTTATCGAACCAGTGGGAGATGAACGTTCCCCTCGAGGTGTCAACGGCGCCAGAAACTCTTGGTGTGGCGTCGGAGATGTGGAATCTGCACACAATACCATCAAAGTATTTCGCCCCAACTCAACGGTAAGGGTGTCAATCCCACCTGCTTGCTGTAACAAAAGATTAAACGTATGTGTGGAAGAAAGATGTTTGTTTGCAGAAAGTAACAGGTTTGCAGTTGTGGTTTTATCAGATTAATGAGAAGGGCCGGGGTCCATACTTCGCTAGTGGTGTCTCTCCATAAATAATAACATTCATCCATATATGGTAAACAAATTACAGCTAGGCAATTGACAGAATAATGATGAGCAACCCAATGCATATACTAATGATATGATGTCTTGTGTGAGATTCATTCGGACATTACAACAATATATATAGACCGTTCCAACAACATCTATGACTAATTATCCACCTTCGCGTTAGCACCGCACCCATTTCAGTATTAAGTTGCATGCAACAAATTATCGGCTTAAGCATTGTGTATAAAGTAAGTAAGTAACATCATTCTTAGACAAAGTACTACTGTTTTATCCCTAGTAGCAACAGTACATCTACAACCTTAGAGCTTTCTGTCACTGCCCCAGATTAAATAGAGACATGAACCTACTATCGAGCATAAATACCCCCTCTTAGAGTTACGAGCATCTACTTGGCCAAAGCACACACAAGTAACGGAGAGTATGCAAGATCATTAAATAGCACACACATGATATATTATGAAGCAATAACTTTAGTACTCAATATTCATCGGATCCCAGCAAACACACCATGGATAATTACATAAAGATGATCTTGATCATGATAGGCAGCTCACAAGATCTAAACATGATAGCACAGGAGGAGAAGACAACCATCTAGCTATTGTTATGGACCCGTAGTCCAAAGTAGACTTCTCACGCATCAGTCCGGAGGCGGTCGTGGCGACTTAGAAGCCTCCGGGGACGATTCCCCCTCCCGACAGGGTGTCGGGGAGAAGTTCTGATCTCTCCCCAAGGGGTGGTCACGACGGCGGTGGCTCGGGACCCGTGGAGGAAAAAGTGTTCAACCGTGCTATGTTTTTAGGTCAGGGGGGTTTATATAGGCGAAAGACCTAGGTCGGTGGCCGCCCGAGGCGGTCTCCTCACCTCCTGGCGCGGCCAGGCTGGGGCCCGCGCCAGCAGGGTGTGAGGGCCCTCGCGGCCCTTCTTCGTCTCGTCTTCAATTCTTCGCGACACAAATATTCCAAAAATATTTCCTATTGATTTATTTCCAATTTGGCGGATATTTCTTTAAGTACTTTTCGAAACCAAAAACAACAGAAAACGGCGAACTGGCACTGTGGCATGTTGTTAATAGGTTAGTCCCAGAAAATGCATAAAAATATATAAAATGCATAAAACATGTAATAATATGATATAACATAGCATGGAACATAAGAAATTATGGATACGTTGGAGACATATCAGCATCCCCAAACTTAGTTCTACTCGTCCGGAGTATGCAAGAACGACAAAAGAAGAATAATTTCTGAAGTGACATGCTTAAACACAATTTTGATCATGTAATAATGTAAGGCATGAAAACTGATATCAAATGAGTAAGGGTTGTAGTTTATATTGATATCAAACGAGTAATGAATAAACAAGTAGGTGAAACAAGCAAAGCTTTCAATGATATAGTACTAGATAGCAATCAACCGTGCAAAGTAGGTATTAGAGACGATTTAAGCTTCAAGCACAGCAATATAATCATCTAATGCTTCAAACAAACTTGACAACTTTATGAAAGGATCAAGTCAAGTAATAGCATATGCACGTAGAAGATCAATATATTATTTGTTAAAAAGAAACAAGCAAGCGTTCAACGTTGGTTCCTGACACCATGATGTTATGGCTAAGAGAATGTTAACGGAGGTTTGGAAGGCCAACGGAAGAAAGGCTCACAAAGCTATAAATGATCATTAGACAAGAGAAAGTCATACAATCGAAGCTATGCAAGGACTAGTGATTGCCATTCAACGGATGCACAATGAGCTATAAGTATATGTGATGACCCACAAGTATAGGCTCTCGCAACAGTCTTCGAGGGAAGTAAAACCCAAATTTATTGTTTCGACACAAGGGGAGCCAAAGAATATTTGTAAGCTTTAACAGATGATTTGTCAGATCAGCTGCACCTGTGAATAGACTTGCTCGAGGAAGATTATCAGTAGCAACAGTTTTATAATAGAGACAGTAGTGAAATAACAGTAGCAGGAGAATTAAGACAGCGATTGTGATTGATATAGACAGCAGGATTAAAATACTATAGGCAAAGTGACGGATGTACGGGCGTTGCATGGACAAGATAATTCATGTAATAACACAACATAGGCATTTGCAGATAAATAATATAAAGCATCCAAGTATTAACTAATCATAAGCATGTATTCCAATTTTGCTGTACGTGCTCACAATGAGAAACTTGCACATCATCTTTTGTCCTGCCAGCCCGTTTGCAGCGGGGCCTCAAGGGAAACAACTGGCACTTAAGGTACTTCTTTTAATAAAGTACAGGAGCAAAGCATTAATACTCTGTGAATACATGTGATCCTCACATCATAGCCATTCCCTCCGGTTATCCCAATTGTTGTCACTTTGGGGCCATCAGTTCCGGACAATAACGTGTTTTTACAACTCATAGATATGATCCAAAACAATAATTATCATCATAATTCAATTACATGTTCAGATCTGAAATCATGGCACTCGGGCCCTAGTGTCCAGCATTAAGGATAACCAGTTGCAACAACGACGTAAAACACCAAAAACGGAAACTAGGCACCATGCCCTAACAATCTTACAACTATTACATGAGTGATCTCATCCAATCCCTACCATCCCCTCAAGGCTACAGCGGTGAGTTACTCACTCATGGACGGGAGAAACATGGATGGTTAATGGAGAGGCAGTGGAGATTGCGATGGCGATGATCCCCTTCGATTCCCCGTCCGGGCAGGGCGCCGGAACAGAACCTTCTGGTCCCCGAACTAGGGTTCGCGATGGCGGCGGCACACGGTGGAGTTCTCTAGAAAAGTGTCTATCCCCCAAGCATTTTTAGGTCAGAGGGGTTTTGTAGCCGCGAGGGGGTCGCGAGGAGGTGGCCGAGGTGGCCACACCACCTCCTGGCGCGGCCAGATGGGCCCCGCGCCACGGGGTGGTGTGAGCCCCTCAGGCCTCTTCTCCGTTTGGTCTTCGTGGTTTTGAGTTCCCCTCGGATGAAAAATAATTTCTGTTTGGATTTTGGGGTTTTTCTCCAAAGTTGATATTTCTTCACAAAAACAAGACACTAGGGTAATTCTGCTGAAAACAGCGTTAGTCCGCGTTAGTTGCATCCAAAACACACAAATTAGAGGTAAAACGATAGCAAAAGTGTTCGGGAAAGTAGATGCGTTTTGGACGTATCAACTCCCCCCAAGCTTAGCTTATTGCTTGTCCTCAAGCAATTCAGTTAACAACTGAGTGGGATAAAAGAACTTTCACTAACTCATTTGCTCATGTGATGTAAATATTCTCATTATGAGGACAAATGCTTAGACTATTCATAACAAGGCATATATAAACGGTGTCACCCAATAGTTATGTAAACCATGAAAAGATGCCAATTATGCCGATGATAAATAAGATGAAACATATCAATTCAGAGGATTGCAATGATCATAAGAAAGTATGATAAAGAGGTATCTCGCTAGCCCGAATGTAACAGCAAAACATAAATGCCCAGGCACCTCTGAATTTCAAGAGAAGACTAGAGGTAAGGATATCAAAGATAAAAGCATCTAGATTACACCGCGGTTAACATATTAAGGGACAAGCACATTACACTAAGAATGACAATTATGCTCTCTTGAAGGTGCTCAAAGAAGGATGGAGACTCAACAGTAAAGTAAAAGATATGCCTTCACCGAGGGAAGTAGGGATTCAACATGTGCTAGAGCTTTTTATCATTTTGAAAACAGAGGTAAAATTGTTTTTGAGTGGTGGCTGTTAGGTCAACGAATGGTAATGGGTACTCCACCCCCCTTGTCAACCAAACTTTCTTAAGAACGGCCCCCATGAAGGACGTTATTTCTACCCAAGGGCAGATCATCCCACGTTTCTCTTTTGTTTACACATGTAGTTAAAAACTATTGACATTGCTTGACTGATTAGATCAGGGGAAAAATGTGAAGAGAGTGCAACAATTAAAGTTGGATTTAATTTGGGGTTGGGCACCCCATTTGCCAACTCTTTCTACAATTTAATAGATAAGCGGATGTATATGCCACTAGTCTGGTTGGCGAAAGTCTGTCAAAAGGCAAACGACAAGGTTGATATCCGTAACCCACATACTTCCTCATGAGCTCAAAACAGTATCACAAATTAAGAAGTGTTTGAAGGTTTTAAAGGTAGCCCATGCGAATTTACTTGAATGGTTTGAAATTGCCATGTATAGGTGTTTATGGTGGACTCTTTGGAATAAATTGGTTTTCAAGGATTTGGAAGCACAAGCATTTTGCTCAGCTTAGTACAAGTGGAGGCTAGCAAAAGATGTGAAGCGACAATTAAAAGAGCAATAACCGTCATAATCATGCTTGCGACGAAATATAATGAACGGAGGCATAATAAATATTCAAGAACTCCGAGTCAAAATATGTCATGAAGGCTTAATTGACTTTTTGTTTTCAGTCATAACATGTGTAAGCATGTGCCAAGTCAATTCAAATGAAATATTCAGACGAGGATACCACAGTGTCATATTCTATTATGAGCAAAGCAATGCAACCGAATATCCAAAGAGACATGACATTCATCATAAATAAATTGGAAACGATCATAAGAGAACACGAACTACTAACATCCACCAATCGACATATACCTTATGCGAACCATCTAAGCATGCTCACA
Source organism: Poa annua (assembly GCA_026929855.1). Lineage (NCBI taxonomy): Eukaryota > Viridiplantae > Streptophyta > Magnoliopsida > Poales > Poaceae > Poa > Poa annua. The sequence goes on from CM049426.1 coordinate 104,212,115, forward strand.
TGAATGAGTATATGTACAAAAATGAGAAACAAATAGAGTTCATTACCAGCCTCTTACCCAACTCGAAAATGTCATTGATCATCATAATTACCTTATCACATGTGTGCTTGAAAGATACGAGATAATAACCAAGCTCCATGGAGTAATTGAAGATAATGATATCTGAAACAAACTATACAAAAGCAAAGAGAAACGACAAATATTTTTGGGTTTCATATTTAGAAACGAGAAACAGAACAGCCAGCAAAGATGAATTTTTTCGAAGGCCTTGACATGCCCAGATCAGAAAACTCAAAACTAAGGCAATACACATCCCAGGAATAGGCACACCAAAATTCAGTTCATTCCGACATTCCAGTAATAACGTATGAATTTTACGGTGGACAGCAGAAATATGTGCCTTCACGAAACAACACAGAACAAAGCAAAATATTTTTGTGTTTTTGCATATTGAACTGAAATAAATACTGAGCAAAATAATACTAGATATTAAAACAAACCAGCAAGAGAAACAACAAAATATTTTTGGTATGTTTGGGTTTATGGCAAGCAAACAAAGCATAAACAAATGAACGAAAGAGAGAAAACTAAAACGAAACATGGATATACAAAGTACCGAATGATATGATATATACATGAGTGTACATCGGTATACCTCCCCCCAATCTTAGGCTCTCGGCCCAAGTGAAGCTCAAGGCCAATATCCCCATCCGTCGAGGTCGCGGGGGTGTGTCGAAGAGCTTTCCCCGTAGTATGAGCTCGAGGATGCGCCGACGTGGTATCCGCTATAATCCTCCGGCGGTGGCTCCTGCCTGCGATGCGTCTAGTGAAAACCAAGTACGCTCAGCTGCTCCTCTAGCTCTACCAGCGAGTACGACCACGGTCTCCTGTCAAGACTGAATAAAGAAGGTTGTGGCAAGGAGAATTCCTTTTCACGATCGTCAGCACAAACAACACTAAACATTCACCAAAGTGGAGTTGTTCGTAAAAAAATTGTGGCCTTTCATTGCAGCAAGGCCAAGATAGCATGGTTCAAGTGGTACATCATTAGGACTAATGGGCAGCCTAAAAAATTCAGCAATACGAAGAGCAAGAACGCCTCCAAAGATGGGGCCTCTAGCCACTAAACGGCGAGCAATTAAAGAGCCAAGGTTATACGGGAATTCATCCTTAAGGGCGCCCAAAAGAAATGCAATTGCAAGTTAGAAATATTGCTAGAGTTTTCCCTACCAAGCATACTAGTAGTAAGATAGTAAACAAAATACTTGATGGCGGGGAATTGAATGTTCCTTATCTTGCCGCGATGTGCGGAGCGGGTGTCATTGTCGGTCACCTCTTGGTAGGTTTGGGCCAACTCCGGTGGATTTGAGACAATCCTTACTGTCGTCCCCATGTTTGCTGTACCAACAATCCCACAAAACTCCTCCAAGGTTAGGCTACAAGGCATATCATATAACTTGAAAGAAATGCCCTTTGCATATGACTGGGTGTTGAAGGTGAAGGATTCCGAGAAAGTCTTGGTCAGCCGATAGTATTGTGGCCTCTCTTCCCTCATGTAGGTGGTCAAGCCAACTCTCTCAACGAGAGGTTGGAAGTCCTCAAGTAAACCTGCAGCACGAAGGAAAGCATAACAAGGATAAGATACAGCATGAGGTTCTCCCGCATCTCCCTCATCTCCGATCGTCGGTGCGAGGATCTCCGCGTTGTAGGACTGCCTAATGCGAGTGGCGGTCCTTGGACGCCTTGTCCTCCTCTTAAAATCTCCCTCAAACACCTCATCAAAGTCACGGTTGTTCATCTTCCTTTTCTGAAATTTTCAACAATCATCATAAAAATCGATTTTTAGCCAACTAAATGAAGGGAAACCACTATAGTGACTTGCTAGAGCCTTAAGCATGCATCAAAACTAGTTTCATCAACTTAGAACAAGCATTCAAACTCACTAAACAAGATATCTACAACAGGAAAATACTTCATATATTCACCATTAAACAAAATTCCACATGGATATTCGGAGGAATCACATGCCGGAGAGAAGATGCACCAAATTTCAGCACCAGAAATTGGCTTAATGTGGAGATCGAAATGCCAGGATATGAGCAGCAAGAACACGAGTTTGAGCTATCCAGAAGATATTTTTAGGGGAAGAGGAAGACAGAGGAAGGAGAGAGAGCAAGTGGGGGCTTGTGGGCCCCACACCATGTGCTGGCGCAGCCACATGGCTATCGCGCCACCAGGTGGTGTGCTGGACCAGGCGGTCCCCCTGGTGGCTCTCTGGCACTTCCAGGACCCTCCTCGAAAAATAGGATTTTTTATATAAAAAAATTTAATTTTCTGAGAAACTTTATTTTTTTCATTTTCTGGTATTTTGCATTATTAAATTCAATACTGAAAAATTATTTTCTAATAACAAATTCAACTAAACATTGCACACTAAGTAATATTACAGTAGGCATAACAAGGATGAGAGAGAAAATTGTTTAGCCTCTTTATGCATTTAAAATGCACTTGTTAACAAGGTTGATCAAGTCTTGCCACATAATGAACTTTACATGACATGAAAGATTTTAAAACAAATGAGACACTCATGTTACCTTATAATGAATTGGTATAGATCCAATGTGTAGCGTACCTGCACTTTAAATAAGGCAGATACCTGTGTATAGTGCAAATCCCTGGATCGATTCATTTGCACACACAGTTTACGATGTAATATCACAACAAAGCGTCAATTTTATTACATCGATGATCCAGAATTACGAAATATTTGATACAAGTTGCATAGCATAAAGCTAGCTTTGTAATAGTACACAGCGGAAATATAATAGCAGTGAGTCTCTATAACTTTCATGCTGCCACAGGCGAAAACATGTTGGTTGTAGACTCGAAACCTTTAAACGAAACCTCACTCGTCATCTGATCAAATCTGCAATAAGAAAAATATTGCAACAACGTGGGTCAGATTCCATAAAAAATGGAGTCTGGCAAGTGACACTATGGTGGAAACTTAATGGAATAACTCTAAAGCCTATATGCATATTTGGCTGGTGGAGTTCAAGGCTAATTTGCATAAATCCAATTTTTCCTACTCTTTTGAAAACACTTTTCTTGAAATCAAGACAAGTATGGCATGAAACCATAAATCTCATCTTCCCTTGTTCACCCATCAAGTTTTATTTCTGAAGTTGGAATGATCGAATCCTCCGTTGACGTCCGTGATCCGCTGCTCAAATTGTCCGTACCGGGGACACGGCTAAGTACTTAGTTTTACACTCTGCAGAGGTTGTGCACGTTCACCATTGTACCCATTCAACCCAGATTATCCTTTACACACCATTTGTGATAAGGAAAGGAGAAGAATGAGACGAGATCTTTCAGAAGCATTTTCCCTCCCACTCTGGCTTGACCCGTTCCACCTAACACCCTCTACATCTGCTTGTCAAGTCGGGGAGAGTCCACACAACATAATTGATCGAGCCAGAGCCCATATGGCAATGGCTGCACTGGAAGCAATCGTCACTCGGAGTTCTTCAGATTCCTCTGTTCCCTTGGTGGCTTTCCACAAGTGCACGTACTCCAGGAACCATAGACATGGACCTGAGCAGCCACTCAACTTCGCCGCCATTCAACCAATCCACCCAGGAGTTTCATTAACTTAGTGGATGTGCACTCTCAGGTAAAAATCACCATGCTCACGGCCCTAAGTAGAATAGAAATTCATCCTAGGCGACGACAACCATGAACACTGTCCTGAGTAGTCACTTAACATTTTGTAAAAAAAAAACCTTTCATCAATTGCATAGCATCAATATTTATGCTAAGTATGATATAGGAACCTAGACACAGGAGTAAGGGAATTCTACACAGGTTTAGCATAGCAATACTATCCTACACATGCATATAAAAATACACTAAGTAATGCATATAGAAATAATAGGAAGTTTATGAGGTGTGCCACTTGCCTTTGAATGTTGTCGTTGTTCACAAACTCTATTCAACAACGAACGTTTGCTCTCCGTTCAATCTAAACAATATAAGCAAACAACAATACAACAATCAACAAACAACAATCATCAATCATACATGCACATACGTAGTTAACAAATAAGTTTCATAACACTTGTAAGGAAAACATGTTATGCATGATATGCAAATTATTTCTAAGGACTAGAGATGCATGTCATGCCATCAAATTCTTTTAAGTTAATGCAAGGCAATTAGGTTGGTCAAAATGACTAAGAACTAAAGTCATAAGTTGGACAAAATACTTTGTTATAAATCATCTTGAATAAGCACTCAATGACTTAGTCATGATGTGCATAACTACTTAGAGAAAATACTAACTCTATTCTTCAAGGTGATCAACAATTATTAACAACTCTTGTTAAATTGGATATTCACTATAGTGAGAGAGACAGACACCCGGCCAGCCACTTAAATTGTGGAACATGTCTCATGTACGTGGACATGTAAGGTTAGTTTCCAGGCCGCTTCATCTCACTATGCCGCTAGGATCCAACAAACTTCAAGATGGTAATAACATGATCAAAAATCGTTTATGTCTAAAGTGAAAGATAAGATTAGGAAAGAGGGAAAAGATAGAAAGAAAGACGTAGTTGTCCTCCAGGCTTCATCACTTAGGCTGGTCTTGGATTTACTTAGTCTTCATGAAGTCTAACAGAAGAAGAAGGGAGAAAGAAGAAAGAGGTAGAAAGACTTAGAAAATATTTCTGGTTGGTCTTCATGAACTTCTTCTTGATCTTTCTTCTAAGTGCTTCCACTCCTTGGAGATTCTTCTGGAGTCTTGTTTGGCTAAGTCCTTCATTGGTCTTCCAGCTCCATGTTGAAAATTACTAAGTATCTAAGTGTAGCACTTCACAAAAATGCTAAGTTGAAATTATTTCTAACTTAGAGAAAACTAATGAAGAGGGGTTTTCCTATGAGAATTATATCTACAAAATAAAATATGCTATGAATGAAATGAAATTTTAAATCACAAGAAACATCAAAAATAACTTTTGTGATTTCTTCATAAATATGCATGAATTTATAAATGCAATTTAATTAATTTCTATTTTTGGAAAATATAACAAAAGGAATAATCATAAGATTAAAGTTTTCTATGATTAAATTTTTATAATATAATTTAATAAATAGTATTAATAGACAGGGGTATTCTAATTAAATTTATAGAAATTTACTTTAATCAAAAATAATATTTTTATTAATAGTTATGTTGAAAATAGTCAAACCATTCAAATTAAATATATAACTATGAATTCATTCAAAAATTACTCAAAAATATTTTATAGCAGTGGCATTAACTTACAAATATTCTAAAGTTTCTTAAACAATTTTATTTGCAATTTTTGGATTGATAGATTTAAAGTTATTACAAATATACTCAATTTCACCATTTGAAATTTGAATATTTTATACTAAGTCAAATTTGAATTTTGGCCGATCTAAAATAATCTACATGTCAAGAGCTTTCCAAAAATATAAAATTATTAAATTTGGAGTAGTGGTTAAAAAGTTATAGATGTTTTAATTACAGGGACTAATCTGCAAAACTTCCAATTAAAATTAAAATAGAAAATGATTTACACTCTGGCGCTGACGCGAATGCTGACGAGGCACTGACGTGTCCTTCCCTGATTCGCCGATACCCCTTCGTTTAAGTCATCCTATTCCAGCCGTCGGATCGAGATCTAAAGGCCTACGTCTAATGCTATCCGATCTAATCTGGACCGAAGGATTTCAATCGGACGGCGCTGGGACTTGGACCATACCGTGGCGGCGGAGTTCACCGGAGATGGCGACGACGGCGGCGCTGCGGTCAGGCGTGGACGCTCTCGTCGTTTCGGTTCCTCCCCGGGCTCGTGGAGGTGACGTAGAGGTGCGGCTGGGCAAGGCGGATGCGATAGAGGGGTCGGTGACGTGTCGTTCGTCTCGGTGTGGCGGCCTCGGGCGGATGAAGAAGTGCGGACGCCGGCGAGCTTCGGCTCCTGCTCGTGCTTGACGTTCTGGTAGCAACAGAAATCGGAGGAGGGGTCAGGACGATACGCACGGGCGCGGCGTGACAGATAAGCGTGGTCTCGGAAACGGGGAGGGTTTACCTCGCCGGGAAAAGAAAGAAAACAGAGGCGGCTTCGAGCTTCTCCGGCGAGCAACCGTGGCGGCCTGGCGGCGCGTTTTGAGAGGGGAAAAGAGGGGAAAGTGCGGCGTGGTCTGGGGTTTATATGGATGCATCTACGGAAACTAATCCCGCAAGAAACGGAGAGGATTTGACGCTGATTCGAATCAATCTTCGGGCGCATTTTTCGGACAGAGGTTGAAGACGATGCTGACGTCATCGCTGATGTCAGCAGGTATTTTCTTTTTTCTGATTTTTCTCCAATTAATTCATAACTTTTGATTTGAATGTCCAAATGAGGTCAAACAAAATTCTAAGAATTTGTAAAATTATTATCTTTCTGTTAAACCAATTGTGGGAGTGTTTTGAACATTTTTCAAAAATAATAATTTCAAAATATCGATTAAATGTAAAATTGACACTTTATGTTTAATTTAAACTAGGGTTTAATTAATTTTAATTTTGGCTAAATAAATTATATGAATTACCCATATTCAATTATGTTTGGATTTAAGTTATTTAACTTGTTTTGCTAAAATCATTCTTCTTTATTTTGGCATGATATTAAAGAACTAAATATAAAATTGTTTAGGGAATGTGAAATATAGGGTATTCATTTTTAATTGAAAATAATTTGTGCAACATTATATTTTATATTATGATAATTCATTTGAAAACTTCATAACAACTTTGGAAAAGATTTTTGTTTTAATTCTATTCTTATTCAGAAGATATTAATCATTTCATGCTTTGAAAATAGATGAAATTCATTTGAGCAAATGAAATGTTTATTTGCCTAATTTATTAATTTAAAATCTATAAAGTTTATAGTTATAAATTACATAATTTAAATTTTAACACCATGTTTTGAACTTAATTGAGAGAATGAAAACCATTTGGCAACTAACACCAAATTTAATTAATTTGAGAATTTTATGGATAGATATGTCTAAGTGGTTGAAATCAATTTCTTATAAGTAAACTATTTACTTAAAATAAAATGGATTGTAGTTTGTAAAATATTTGTCAAACTACATTTTTAGGTTTTTGAAATACAGAGGATAATAAAATGTTTAAACTGTGACATTTGAAATATTAAACTCTTTCAGTAAGTTTGAAGTCTATCATAGTTGGTTTCCTTATGCATTTAATATTTTATTTTAATAAAAAGAAAAGTTTTAAATTTTAGTGATTTTTGAATATTATAAAATGTTGGGATGTTACAGACTACCACCCTTAAAAGGAATCTCGTCCCCGAGATTCGGAGAGGCTAGAAAGACAAAGCAATTGTTTGATTGATTCTGATAACTCGGGATGTTTTGGGAAATGAAATTTCTGACATGGAAACTTGAAAACTTGGCAGCGGATGATTTTTCTGATTAGGAGGATGGAAAGAAGGATAGTTTGAGATCTCTGGGTTTAAGCGACTGGGTTTGAATTATCTAGGTGGCTACCACCCTTAAAAGAATTTTTTTGTTGATAATTAAACATTCTAATGTACAACCGAAAATCAAGGTAATCTATTACAAACATCAAGCAACAAGATTCAAACACAAGCAAATGCATACATGAAAATTTCAAACTTATTTTGAGAAATCGAACAATTCGTTTATCAAACGAAACACACCAAAGTCGGGAAATACAAAAGCAACAGTACTGCCATACCACAATTTGATAGGTCAATACATCAAATCGATACGATAAACTAAAAGAGATAAATGGTGGTCCCTCTAACGTGGTTTGGGTTGCTACACTTATTCCTCCTAAATATTACGCTTGCGTTTTATTGCGTGGTTATTTGCCACAGGCGTGACTTCTCCCTCAGTTGACTCTTCAAACAGCACCTCTTCGGGGTCTTCTTCCTTTGGTCCTTCCTCCTTCGTAGCTGCAGATACAGTCACATCTCCAGTGCCTTGGTCACCTCCTTCTTCAGCTACTGGCGGTGGTGGAGGTGGAATGAGTTGCGCCTCAAGCATGGCAATTTGCTCATCCTTGCCAATGTTCTCCAAATGTAGGTCATGGATGAGTTCCTCCAAATGACCAATAAGATTTTCAGAAGCCTGGAGTTCTTGGGTTTTTGCGTGTATGATGGCTTGTGCATGATCCGTGACGTCATAAGCCTGTTGGACCCTCCTGGTCAGACAGTTGATGAGAAAATCCAAGTCTTCAAACGTCTTGTTAACAAGGGCAGGTCCAAGCGATTTCCCGTGTGAGCCATCGAGAGACCATGTGCATCCCTCTTCCCAAAGGCACGGAAGGGCGATCCTGGTGCTAGCTTGTTGCGATACTTGTAACACAAACGAGCCATTAAGTCCACCATAGCTATGTTCACTCCCTCAATCCACTCTGGGTAGTAGGTGACATAGTCCACAGGCTCGAAGTCTGGCATCGTAGGATTCGGGGTCATGATGGTGCGTATTTCCCAACGTGTCCCATGGGGTATGTCGGTCTCCTCCTTCCTTCCTCGGAAATAGGGTGGTGGTAGCTTCAATACACTTGTCAACCTAGACAGCTGCCTCCCAAAGATGAAACCCGACAAAACTCCAGCATACGCAGTCTCAGTGTACTCTCCCATCTAGAATTTTGAACAGGTAAGAGTATTAGAATTTAAAAGGAAGGGAAAAGATGCAAGACAAGATCAATAATGTAAAACAATATTAAAGGAATTTTCAAAATTTTCTCATGTTTTGGAAACCTAGTTTAGTTAACTATTTAACCTTTGGGGTCTCAGTCTAATCCTAGGGGTTTCGAACCTACAGGCAACACAGTGCTCTGATACCATCTGTAGCGTACCTGCACTTTAAATAAGGCAGATACCTGTGTATAGTGCAAATCCCTGGATCGATTCATTTGCACACACAGTTTACGATGTAATATCACAACAAAGCGTCAATTTTATTACATCGATGATCCAGAATTACGAAATATTTGATACAAGTTGCATAGCATAAAGCTAGCTTTGTAATAGTACACAGCGGAAATATAATAGCAGTGAGTCTCTATAACTTTCATGCTGCCACAGGCGAAAACATGTTGGTTGTAGATTCGAAACCTTTAAACGAAACCTCACTCGTCATCTGATCAAATCTGCAATAAGAAAAATATTGCAACAACGTGGGTCAGATTCCATTAAAAATGGAGTCTGGCAAGTGACACTATGGTGGACACTTAATGGAATAACTCTAAAGCCTATATGCATATTTGGCTGGTGGAGTTCAAGTCTAATTTGCATAAAGCCAATTTTTCCTACTCTTTTGAAAACACTTTTCTTGAAATCAAGACAAGTATGGCATGAAACCATAAATCTCATCTTCCCTTGTTCACCCATCAAGTTTTATTTCTGAAGTTGGAATGATGGAATCCTCCGTTGACGTCCGTGATCCGCTGCTCAAATTGTCCGTACCGGGGACACGGCTAAGTACTTAGTTTTTCACTCTGCAGAGGTTGTGCACGTTCACCATTGTACCCATTCAACCCATATTATCCTTTACACACCATTTGTGATAAGGAAAGGAGAAGAATGAGACGAGATCTTTCAGAAGCATTTTCCCTCCCACTCTGGCTTGACCCGTTCCACCTAACGCCCTCTACATCTGCTTGTCAAGCCGGGGAGAGTCCACACAACATAATTGATCAAGCCAGAGCCCATATGGCAATGGCTGCACTGGAAGCAATCGTCACTCGGAGTTCTTCAGATTCCTCTGTTCCCTGGGTGGCTTTCCACAAGGGCACGTACTCCAGGAACCATAGACATGGACCTGAGCAGCCACTCAACTTCGCCGCCATTCAACCAATCCACCCAGGAGTTTCATTAACTTAGTGGATGTGCACTCTCAGGTAAAAATCACCATTCTCACGGCCCTAAGTAGAATAGAAATTCATCCTTGGCGACGACAACCATGAACACAGTCCTGAGTAGTCACTTAGCATTTTGTAAAAAAAAACCTTTCATCAATTGCATAGCATCAATATTTATGCTAAGTATGATATAGGAACCTAGACACAGGAGTAAGGGAATTCTACACAGGTTTAGCATAGCAATACTATCCTACACATGCATATAAAAATACACTAAGTAATGCATATAGAAATAATAGGAAGTTTATGAGGTGTGCCACTTGCCTTTGAATGTTGTCGTTGTTCACAAACTCTATTCAACAACGAACGTTTGCTCTCCGTTCAATCTAAACAATATAAGCAAACAACAATACAACAATCAACAAACAACAATCATCAATCATACATGCACATACGTAGTTAACAAATAAGTTTCATAACACTTCTAAGGAAAACATGTTATGCATGATATGCAAATTATTTCTAAGGACTAGAGATGCATGTAATGCCATGAAATTCTTTTAAGTTAATGCAAGGCAATTAGGTTGGTCAAAATGACTAAGAACTAAAGTCATAGGTTGGACAAAATACTTTGTTATAAATCATCTTGAATAAGCACTCAATGACTTAGTCATGATGTGCATAACTACTTAGAGAAAATACTAACTCTATTCTTCAAGGTGATCAACAATTATTAACAACTCTTGTTAAATTGGATATTCACTGTAGTGAGAGAGACAGACACCCGGCCAGCCACTTAAATTGTGGAACATGTCTCATGTACGTGGACATGTAAGGTTAGTTTCCAGGCCGCTTCATCTCACTATGCCGCTAGGATCCAACAAACTTCAAGATGGTAATAACATGATAAAAAATCGTTTATGTCTAAAGTGAAAGATAAGATTAGGAAAGAGGGAAAAGATAGAAAGAAAGACGTAGGTGTCCTCCAGGCTTCATCTCCATACTTGTAACTTTCTTCTGGATGATGTCTTGATTGAACTCTTGGTAGTCTTGATGAATCTTCAGACTTGATGATTTTTGTATCACCTAGGCTGGTCTTGGATTTACTTAGTCTTCATGAAGTCTAACAGAAGAAGAAGGGAGAAAGAAGAAAGAGGGAGAAAGACTTAGAAAATATTTCTGGTTGGTCTTCATGAACTTCTTCTTGATCTTTCTTCTAAGTGCTTCCACTCCTTGGAGATTCTTCTGGAGTCTTGTTTGGCTAAGTCCTTCATTGGTCTTCCAGCTCCATGTTGAAAATTACTAAGTGTCTAAGTGTAGCACTTCACAAAAATGCTAAGTTGAAATTATTTCTAACTTAGAGAAAACTAATGAAGAGGGGTTTTCCTATGAGAATTATGTATACAAAATAAAATATGCTATGAATGAAATGAAATTTTAAATCACAAGAAACATCAAAAATAACTTTTGTGATTTCTTCATAAATATGCATGAATTTATAAATGCAATTTAATTAATTTCTATTTTTGGAAAATATAACAAAAGGAATAATCATAAGATTAAAGTTTTCTATGATTAAATTTTTATAATATAATTTAATAAATAGTGTTAATAGACAGGGGTATTCTAATTAAATTTATAGAAATTTACTTTAATCAAAAATAATATTTTTATTAATAGTTATGTTGAAAATACTCAAACCATTCAAATTAAATATATAACTATGAATTCATTCAAAAATTACTCAAAAATATTTTATAGCAGTGGCATTAACTTACTAATATTCTAAAGTTTCTTAAACAATTTTATTTGCAATTTTTGGATTTATAGATTTAAAGTTATTACAAATATACTCGATATCACCATTTGAAATTTGAATATTTTATACTAAGTCAAATTTGAATTTTGGCCGATCTAAAATAATCTACATGTCAAGAGCTTTCCAAAAATATAAAATTATTAAATTTGGAGTAGTGGTTAAAAAGTTATAGATGTTTTAATTACAGGGACTAATCTGCAAAACTTCCAATTAAAATTAAAATAGAAAATGATTTACACGCTGGCGCTGACGCGGATGCTGACGAGGCGCTGACGTGTCCTTCCCTGATTCGCCGATACCCCTTCGTTTAAGTCATCCTATTCCAGCCGTCGGATCGAGATCTAAAGGCCTACGTCTAATGCTATCCGATCTAATCTGGACCGAAAGATTTCAATCGGACGGCGCTGGGACTTGGACCATACCGTGGCGGCGGAGTTCACCGGAGATGGCGACGACGGCGGCGCTGCGGTCAGGCGTGGACGCTCTCGTCGTTTCGGTTCCTCCCCGGGCTCGTGGAGGTGACGTAGAGGTGCGGCTGGGCAAGGCGGAGGCGATGGAGGGGTCGGTGCCGTGTCGCTCGTCTCGGTGTGGCGGCCTCGGGCGGATGAAGAAGTGCGGACACCGGCGAGCTTCGGCTCCTGCTCGTGCTTGACGTTCTGGTAGCAACAGAAATCGGAGGAGGGGTCAGGACGATACGCACGGGCGTGGCGGGACAGATAAGCGGGACAGATAAGCGTGGTCTCGGAAACGGGGAGGGTTTACCTCGCCGGGAAAAGAAAGAAAACAGTGGCGGCTTCGAGCTTCTCCGGCGAGCAACCGTGGCGGCCTGGCGGCGCGTTTTGAGAGGGGAAAAGAGGGGAAAGTGCGGCGTGGTCTGGGGTTTATATGGACGCATCTACGGAAACTAATCCCGCAAGAAACGGAGAGGATTTGACGCTGATTCGAATCAATCTTCGGGCGCATTTTTCGGACAGAGGTTGAAGACGATGCTGACATCATCGCTGACGTCAGCAGGTATTTTCTTTTTTCTGATTTTTCTCCAATTAATTCATAACTTTTGATTTGAATGTCCAAATGAGGTCAAACAAAATTCTAAAAATTTGTAAAATTATTATCTTTCTGTTAAACCAATTGTGGGAGTGTTTTGAACATTTTTCAAAAATAATAATTTCAAAATATTGATTAAATGTAAAATTGACACTTTATGTTTAATTTAAACAAGGGTTTAATTAATTTTAATTTTGGCTAAATAAATTATATGAATTACCCATATTCAATTATGTTTGGATTTAAGTTATTTAACTTGTTTTACTAAAATCATTCTTCTTTATTTTGGCATGATATTAAAGAACTAAATATAAAATTGTTTAGGAAATGTGAAATATAGGGTATTCATTTTTAATTGAAAATAATTTGTGCAACATTATATTTTATATTATGATAATTCATTTGAAAACTTCATAACAACTTTGGAAAAGATTTTTGTTTTTATTCTATTCTTATTCAGAAGATATTAATCATTTCATGCTTTGAAAATAGATGAAATTCATTTGAGCAAATGAAATGTTTATTTGGCTAATTTATTAATTTAAAATCTATAAAGTTTATAGTTATAAATTACAGAATTTAAATTTTAACACCATGTTTTGAACTTAATTGAGAGAATGAAAACCATTTGGCAACTAACACCAATTTTAATTAATTTGAGAATTTTATGGATAGATATGTCTAAGTGGTTGAAATCAATTTCTTATAAGTAAACTATTTACTTAAAATAAAATGGATTGTAGTTTGTAAAATATTTGTCAAACTACATTTTTTGGTTTTTGAAATACAGAGGATAATAAAATGTTTAAACTGTGACATTTGAAATATTAAACTCTTTCAATAAGTTTGAAGTCTATCATAGTTGGTTTCCTTATGCATTTAATATTTTATTTTAATAAAAAGAAAAGTTTTAAATTTTAGTGATTTTTGAATATTATAAAATGTTGGGATGTTACACAATGATGAGAGTTTTGAATTCTTCTTTATATGGGCAATCAATACTTCCCACTCTAATAGACCTCATATTGGTAATTGTATTAACTCCAGGCATTCTATTAACTTTCTTGGGAAAATACACAGTATGCTCCTTGTCATTAACATTAATAGTAACTTTTACTTTATTGCAATCAATAACATCCCCTGCAGTATTTAGAAAAGGTCTTCCAAGAATAACAGACATATTATCATCTCCAGGCATTTCAAGAACTGCAAAGTCAGTCATAATTAAACAATTGGTAGTTATTTGGACAGGAACATCCTCACAAATTCCAACAGGAACAAAAGTAGATTTATCAGCCATTTGCAAAGACATATCAGTACCTATCAATTTATCAAGGTGAAGTCTCTTATAAAGAGAGAAAGGCATAACACTAACTCCACCTCCCAAATCACATAGAGCAGTTTTAACATAATTATTTTAAATAGAGCAAGGAATAGTAGGTATACCTGGATCACCAAGCTTCTTTGGAACCTTACCATTAAAAGAGTAATTAGCAAGCATAGTAGATATTTCCTCATTAGGAATTTTCCTTTTGTTAGTCACAATATCTTTCATATATTTAGAATAAGGAGGCAACTTAATAGCATCAGTCAAAGGAATTTGCAAGAACAATGGTTTCATCCAATCACAAAATATATTATAATGATCTTCCTCTTTAGATTTAAGTTTCTTAGCAGGAAAAGGCATTGGTTTTTGGACCCAAGGTTCTCTTTCATTACCATGTTTCATAGCAATAAAATCTTCTTTATTGTACTTTTTATTTTTAGCATGTTTTTCAGGTTCTTCTTCTATTTCTTCCTGATCCGAATTGGCATTTTTATCCTTATTTTTTGGTTATTAGCATTATCATTGTTGTCTTCATTACCAGTTTCAGTTTCAGTATTAGAAACAGATATACTATTAGGGTCAATAACAGGTTCAGAGGATTCTACAACAGTTTTATGTTTCTTTTTATTTTTCCTAGAAGGAATACTAGGTTCATTCACTTGTTGAGAATCTTGTTCAATTCTTTTATCATGTCCTTTAGGATACAAAGGATCCTGAGTAGATTTACCACCTCTAGTTGTTACTTCGCAAACAAGTTTTTCCTTAGCAATAGAGTTGTTTACTAGCTATTCATTTTGCACTTTAGTGAGTTGATCTATTTGAGTTTGAACCATATGAAAGTGTTTAATTAGAACTTTAAGATCATTAGCAGTTCTTTCTACAATATCATGTAAATCACTAATAGCATGAGAATTTTTCATTAGGTGATTCTCTCTTCTCGAATTAAAATTGCTTTGCTTAACAACAAATTCATCAAAGCATTGAGCAGGAGGTTTAGAGTAAGGAATATATCTATCATCAAACCTTTGGAGAGAGTGTACCTCAATAACGGTTGGAGGAGGAATAGGCTTACATAATTCTTCAATAGGAGGTAAATACTTCACATCTTCGGATTTAATACCACTTTCTTGAAGAATTTTTTAGCTTCCCTCATTGTTTCTTCATTTAATTCAATCATACCTATCTTCTTCGGTGTTGGTGGAGGTGTTGGAGTAGGTCTAGGAATATCCCAATCATCATTATTCTAGAATATAGTAGCCAACAATTCTTCAGCTTCCTCGGGAGTCCTTTTCCTGAAAACACAACTAGCAAAACTATCCAGGTATGTCCTAAATTCAGCAGTTAGTCCACTATAAAATATATCAAGTAGATCATTTTTCTCCAAATCATGGTTCGGCTACCCCCTCAACATGCAACAAAAGCGTGTCCAAGCTTTGGGCAATTTCTCACCCTCATCTTGATTAAAATTATATAATTTTAGCAAAGCATCATGTTGAGCACTAGCAGGGAAATATTTTCGAAAGAAAGCATCAAGCAAACTCTTTGGACTAGTGATGGAACCAGGAGACAAATTATTATACCAAGTTTTAGCTTCTCCTTTTAATGAGAAAGGAAATATTTTAGCAACAAAGTAAGTGCGCATTTTAATGTCTTCAGCAAATAATCCACTTAAATCAGACAATACACTCATGTGTTCTACAACACTTTCATTTTCAGTTCCACAAAAAGGTTCTCTTTCAACTATAGCTATACGATCCAAATCAATAGAGAAATCATAATCTTTATCTTTTATGTTTATAGGAGATGTAGCAAATTTAGCATCAGGAGATAAATTATATTTAACAGCACGTTTTTTAACAAGTTTTTCAAAGGCATTACCATCTTTCATAATATTAATTTTTTGAACAAGAGCATCATCAAGATTCACATATATATCATCACACTCATCATCAATATCACATGTAAATTCAGGTGAATTAACAGGTGTTTCAACATTTTTATTAGGAATTTCAGCATTTTCAATTTGTTTAGATTTAGCAATATTAGCATTTAAAAAGGGAACTAATGAACCAGTTTCATCAAGAACAGTAGAAGCATCATCATAAGTTACTTCAGATTCAGCAGTAGTAATAGAATATGCAGGTTGTGGTGGTGTAACAAGCTTACTCAACATAGATGGAGAGTCAAGCGCAGCAGCAGAGTTCAGAGTTGTACCTTTCCTTGTAGTGGAAGGCACAATGAGAAACTTCTTATCAGCATTTCTTCCCATGATGAATAAATTCCAGCGAACAATATCACACTCAGGTGGGCTTGCAAATAAAGCTATGCTCCCCGGCAACGGCGCCAGAAAATAGTCTTGATGACCCACAAATATAGGGGATTGCAACAGTCTTCGAGGGAAGTAAAACCTAAATTTATTGATTCAACACAAAGGGAGCCAAAGAATATGTGTAAGCTATAACAGATGATTTGTTAGATTAGCTGCACCTGTGAATAGACTTGCTCGAGTAAGATTATCAGTAGCAATAGTTTTATAGCAGAGACAATAGTGAAATAACAGTAGCAGGAGAATTAAGACAACGACTGTGATTGATGTAGACAGCAGGATTAAAATACTGTAGGCACAGCGATGGATGTACGTGCGTTGCCTGGATAAAATAATTCATGTAATAACATAGCATAGGCATTTGCAGATAAAAAATATAAAGCATCCAAGTATTAACTAATCATAAGCATGTATTCCAATTTAGTTGTGCGTGCTCACAATGAGAAACTTGCACATCATCTTTTGTCCTGCCAGCCCGTTTGCAGCGGGGCCTCAAGGGACACTACTAGCAATTAAGGTACTCCTTTTAATAAAGTACCGGAGCAAATCATTAACACTCCGTGAATACATGTGATCCTCACATCATAGCCATTCCCTTCGGTTATCCCAATTGCTGTCACTTTGGGGCCGTCGGTTCCAGACAATAACGTGTGTATACAACTCATAGATATGATCTAAAAGAATAATTATAATCATAATTCAATAACATGTTCAGATCTGAAATCATGGCACTCGGGACCTAGTGTCAAGCATTAAGCATAACAAGTTGCAACAATGACGTAAAACACCGATAACGTATACTAGGCAACATGCCATAACAATCTTACAGCTATTACATGAGTGATCTCATCCAATCCCTACCATCCCCTCAAGCCTACAGCGGTGAATTACTCACTCATGGACGGGGGAAACATGGATGGTTGATGGAGAGGCGGTGGAGATGGCGATGGCGGTGGCGATGATCCCTTTGGATTCCCTGTCCCGGCAGGGTGCCGGAACAGAGACTTCTGGTCCCCGAACTAGGATTCGCGATGGCGGCAGAGCACGGTGGAGTTCTCTAGAAAAGTGTCTATCCCCATAGTGTTTTTTAGGTCATAGGGGTCTTGTAGCCGCGTGGGGTCACGAGGAGGTGGCCACACCACCTCCTGGCGCGGCCAGATGGGCCCCGCGCCACGGGGTGGTGTGAGCCCCTCATGCCTCTTCTTCGTTTGGTCTTCGTGGTTTTGAGTTCCCCTCGGATGAAAAATAACTTATGTTTGGATTTTCAGGTTTTTCTCCGAAGTTTATATTTCTGCACAAAAACAAGACACTGGGGTAATTCTGCTAAAAAAAGCGTTAGTCCACGTTAGTTGCATCCAAAACACACAAATTAGAGGTAAAACAATAGCAAAAGTGTTCGGAAAAGTAGATACGTTTCGGACGTATCAATATGAAAGCTCTCCAATGGAACTAGTGGGGGTGCATCCAACTTGCTTGCTCACGAAGACCTAGAGCACTTTTGAGGAGGCTCATCATTGGAATATACAAGCCAAGTTCTATAGTGTAAAGTTCCCCACATAGTTATGTAACTAAGACATGAAAACTCTCTCATATGGAGTAAAAGTGCTAAGCATAAGCACAGATGATGATCACAAATGATATGGTGCTATAACATGAGCACAAGTGTGTGATAAAGAATAGTAATGCTGCCCCCTTTCTATTTCTTTTGTTTCTTTTTCTCTTTTTTCTATTTTTTGTTTCTCTTTTCGATGACCTCCATGGCTCTTTTCACTTTTAGGGACAAGCATCCTAATATGATATATGATATATGACAACACACTAATGATGATACAAGTAACTAATATGAATGTACCATAAGAATGCATATGACAACTGAAAGAGCATTTTCCCTCATGTGTGGTTTTGGTAATTGAATGACAATCTCTATGGACTAATGTTTGCATTGAGATATCCCTATAGATCTTATCCATGGAATGGTGGAGTTCATGTGTTGGACTCTTGAAGCTTATGTGTTGAGTGGAGCATATTGCAAGTATGTCTTGAAGGATTCAAGACATCATATTAGTGAAGAAAGGTTGGAAGATACAAGGTTGATCAAGATGTTGATCAACACACAAAGCTACAAGATGTACCAAGAGCGATCATGTATCTCTTGGGATGGTAAACACTTGTCCGCATAGCTTTGTGAACTAACCCATGATATATGTGTGTGTGGTATCTTTATATGAGGTTAGGTATCTTCCCATGGGATTGCATCAAATGAAGATCTCATATAGCTCATGGACGATGACGTCATGTGGTGATCGTCATCAAGGTGAGATGTGCAAGACCAATACCAAGAGAAGCTTCTTGAAGAGATCCTATGCTTGGTGCTTGCAATGGATACATGAAGATGGAGCTAAGCGAGACCCTCCCATTGTGAGCATGGGGGAGTGTTTGGGGAAGTCTTCATCAAGCATGTGCTTGGACGCGCAATCAAGAAAGATTAACCACTTGAAGAGATCAAGATAGTCATCATCCAACTCAAGTGGAATGCTCAAGGCAAAGGTATGATCTTGATAGGGCTATAGGATAGATAGGCGTACTATCAAGAGGGGCTCTCAAGTTAGCAACTTGATCGCATTCTTGTGGAGAGCTCAAACCTTTGCATACTTGGCATATCATGTTTCTTGGTTCTTATTTGGCTTTTATGTTGGTGAGGAATTAGAGCTTGGTTCATCTCCATGTCAAGCTCTAGTTCATCGAAATCGGTTTTACTTTGGACAACTTGTTGCGTTTTCGGTGGCGGAAATATTGCCGGTTCTTCCTTGAGGAAAGTCCCACACCTTGCCATGTGTAGTCTTCGTCGCTATCTTTCCAACAAAATTGGTCTCACCTCTTTTGGAGTTCATTTGCAAAAGTTATAGCAGTTTTCGTTTCGGTGTTCTGCTGGTCCGGATTATTGGGGCCGGATATTCCGCCCTACCGGAAATTCCGGTTCCCCAGCTCATCCAAGAAAACGGCTAAGGAAAGGAGAAAAAGGGTTCTGACTCCAGTCGGAAATTGTGCCCGGAAATTTCCATATACCGGAATTTCCGAGTGCCCCCAGAAAAGTCCTCCAGAAATGGCTAAGGAAAAGTTTGGTTTTGCTTCTGACTCCAGCCGGAATTTCCGAGCTCTCTTAGACCGGAATTTCCGGGTGACCGGAATTTCCGGGTCTCTCTAGACCGGAATTTCCGGATTACCGGAATTTCCGAGTCTAACTTATACCGGAATTTCCGGGTGTCAAAACTGCCAACGGCTATATTTCCTGGAGAGGTATAAATACCTCTCCCCTTCTTCTTCCTCAGCCAATCCAAGGCAGCACGACTTTCCCCTCTCCCCTACTCCATTGTTTACCTTGGAAAGCTCACTTCCCTCTCAATCCCTCCATTGAATCTTCCATATTCTTTAGGGAAAGTTGAGAGGAGATCTAGATCTACAATCCTACCAATCCTTCTCTCCTCTAAGTGAGGGGAACTTAGTGGATCTAGTTCTTGGAGTTCCTTTGTGGTTCTTCCTATTTGTTCTTCCTCTCTTATCCCCCCATAAGCATTAGTTGCTTTTGTTGGGATTTGGGAGTGAAGGATTTGACTCCTTTGTGGTTTCCTTTGTTCTTCCTCTCTTATTCCCCCATAAACATTTGTTGTTGTGTTGGAATTTGAGAGTGAAGGACTTGAGCACTTTGTGTGCTCTTGCCATTGCATTTGCATCGGTTTGAGCCCTCCACGAGGATTCGTGGTGGTATTACTTGTGAGCTTGTTACTCTTGGGTCTTTGGACCCTAGACGCCTTTTGTGGCCGGCCTTTTGTGGCCCAGACCTTTTGTGGTCAAGACCTTTTGTGGTCACTTGAGAGCCCCCAATTAAGTTGTGGGTGTCTGCCTCAAGACTTGGGAGCCCCCAATTAAGTTGTGGGTGTGTGCCTCAAGAGTTGTACGGGATTCGATCTCCGCCCCAAAGGAGATCAATAGTGGAAGGTGAACTCGAACCTTTTGTGGTTGAGTTCATCAGGAGAAGAAGGTGAGCCTTTGTGGCATTGCGGCTAACCTGTTGTGGTTGCGCACACCTCTCCAAACGAGACGTACACCTTTGGGTGGAACTCGGGAATACATCCTCGTCTCCGCGTGCCTCGGTTATCTCTATACCCGAGCTCTTTACTTATGCACTTTACATTGTGATAGCCTTCGTGCTTGAAGTCATATATCTTGCTATCATCTTGTTACTAGTATTGCTTAGCTTAAGTTGTTGGTGCACATAGGTGAGCCTAGTTTATATATCTAGGTTGTATGCTTGTTAAAGTAAACCTCTAGTTTTATTCCGCCTTTATCAAGCATACCGGAATTTCCGGGTCATTTGTGTACCAGATATTCCGGCTACTCGGAATTTCCGGTCACTCTTGGACCGGATATTCCGGCTCCTCGAAAAAGTTTTAAATCGCCTATTCACCCCCCCCCCCCCTCTAGGCGACGTCTATCCGTTCAACAACGGTGCCTCTTCCACTGTAGCAGGTTATGTAGTGCTCTAGCGTAACATGGGTAAAACCACACATCAGCATTATAGAAACACGCAAAGCAATAAATAAGTAATGAATGACAACAAGTCATGTAATGTAAGATGGATGTTGCATGGCAATATATCTAGGAACAGCCATGGAAATGCTGTAGTAGGTAGGTATGGTGGCTGTTTTGAGTAAGATATTTGGCTTATGTGTAGGAGAACAAGATGAAGATCTCCCAGGATTTTGTATGTACCCGCGAAAAATGCACCAACTCTCAATGTGAGAAAGGGCAATGCAAACTACCGAAGAGGCTAGCAATATGGTGGTGGAAGTGCCATGAAAACCGCAGTTTTAGAACTCACGAGTAAAAAGATTCCAAATAAAAATATGATCATGCAAGGCATAATGAAAATTACTCCTCGGGGAACTGTGGAGAATGAACAAGTCACTATTGGGAACCCGACCGTAGCGCATAACATAAAGTCACGCTTTAGGCAAAAAGAAGTCATATACCATTATGCAATCAACTGGAAATTTAAGTGTGGCACAGCTTTCAAGTTTCTCTAGACCAACCATTTAATCATTCCACTTTACTAGACCACCATGTATACCATTAAGCAAATTAATATCACAAAACAACATCAATGATTGAAGTGACACAATTTAATGATCTACAACATTAATGTATCTTTTAATTATACCATCTACCACATTTAGCATTTCTGTTCTCAACCAAACACCAATCAACTTATTTAAAATATAAAATCTACAAATAATTAAACAATGAGATATGAGAGTATAATTTAACAAAGCTAACAACTCTAACAAGAAATGAATGAAAAACAAGAGCTAGAGAGCAAACTATAACAAAAGACGAATACTCAACGAATATAAGTGAAGAATACGAGTATTCATATGAAAAAGCGGAGCGTATATCTCTCTCGCACAAAATAATTCTAGTATCCATTTTATTCAGAGAATGCAAATAAAAAAAACAAAAACAAACAAACGCTTCAAGATAAACACATAAGATGTGACAGAATTAAAATATAGTTTCACTAGAGAGGACCTGATAGTTTGTCAATGAAGAAGTGGATGCCTTGGGCATCCCCAAGCTTTGAAGCTTGAGTCTTCTTTAATTATATTGGGGTGAACCACCGGGGCATCCCCAGACTTTGGTATTACTATCCTCTTGATCACATTATATCATCCTTCTCTCTTGATCCTTGAAAACTTCCTCCACACCAAACTTAGAGTAACTTCATTAGAGGGTTAGTGCATAAAAAATTATGATATTCTGTAGGAAAACAATTGCTACCATTTGTACTGGACATTATCTACAGCCACTTATACTTAATAGGATAAAAATATCCAATCAAAATAGCAAAAGAGGCATTGAAAAAGAAAATGGCAGAATCTGTCAAAAACAGAACAGTCCATAAAGACGAATTTTTTCGAGCCACTTAGCTTGCTCATATCAGAAAACTCAAAACTAATGAAAGTTGTGTATACATCTGTGGATTGCGCACAAAAAAGGGAAGATATTTATGATGTTCCAGTAGGGATATATGAATTTTACGGTAGACAGAAGAAATGTGTTTTAGTACATGAATTGAATTTAAGCATCGACTTTCAACTAGAGTCTTAACTTGAGACAACATTGCAATAAAATAAAGATACAAAGGAATTTCTACAGAGGTAAGACAAGTCCTTGACACAATCAAAACAAAATAAAATAACATAAAATATAAGTGGGTTGTCTCCCATAAGCGCTTTTGTTAAACGCATTTGAGCTAGGCACAAAGTGAAACTGAAGTATTGTCAAGAGATGAAGCATCAACATTACGAGCACGAGCAGCTCTTCATTTGTTTCTCCTACCATCTTTCTTACCTTTGTTTGTAGGGAACGTTTGCCAACTTTCAGGGGAGGTAGTGAAGCTCATAGTACCTTTTCCCACATCAATTTTCGCTCCCAAAAGTTTCAGCAGGGATCTTCCAATAGTAATTTGTCACGTTCCTGCACATTCAATGACATGGTAATCAATGGATACTGTACTTCCTAAGAGTGTTGTAAATACTCCCTCAGCTACCCCAATGGGTTGTATAATAGTATTATCGGTGAGGGTTATTTCTTCTCCCCCTTCAACAGTTCCCCGAGTATTTACAGATATATGAATGTATTTAGGCATAAGACAAAACTCAGACATAATGTCACAACGGGCAAGAAAAACTTTATTACCAATAGTCACTTTCAATGTAGGGAGCCACAATGATGGTTCAGTGTTTATTGGAACATAGTCAAGTTTCTCACGAATCTTATTGTACCCATCTTTTAAGAAAGAAATGCTTGACTCAAGGGTATTTAGTCTAGTATGAATATTACCAATACTTGTACTACATTTATTAAATGAAGAAGAAGACATAATTAATTAATTTATTCTTTGAAAGCTTGATCTCCATCACATTGAAGGAAATCTCCTCCCACTACAGCATCTAAAGCATACCTATAGAAAAGAACAAGCCCAAAATAAAAGCTACAAAGAAGTAAACTTAAAGTCATTTTAGGTTCAGTTTCACCATAAGTTTCAAAAATTCTAGACCAAGCTTCTCCATAAGTTTCTTCATTCCCTTGTTTAAAATTAAAGATTAATTCCTCGGGTGACACAGTAACAGGGAAAATATCAGCCATGATGATTAATTAAAATAATTTTCTTATTTTTGATGGTAAAGATAACGCAAATGAAGGACAAGCCGAAATAAACAAAACAACAAAACTGAAAATAAAAGTGTAAACCCGAAATAACAAAAGTATTGCAACTAACTAATTTTTTTGTGTTTTTGATATTAAGCCTAAACGGTAATAAAAATAAACTAAGCAAGACAATAGCAAAATAAAAAGACTGGAAATGCAAAAACTACCCTCGTGAAGAATGCACAAATCCTCGGCAACGGCGGCAGAAAATCCTTGATGGTGCTAAGTGTGTTGTTGGGAGACTCCAAGAGGAAGGTGCGAAGTAGCAGAGGAGCAAAATTTCACTCAGTTATGAAACCAAGGTTATCGAACCAGTAGGAGATGAACGTTCCCCTCGAGGTGTCAATGGCGCCAGAAACTCTTGGTGTGGCATCGGAGACGTGGAATCTGCACACAACAGAATCAAAGTATTTTGCCCCAACTCAACGGTGAGGGTGTGAATCCCACCGGCTTGCTGTAACAAAAGATTAAACGTAAGTGTGGAAGTAAGATGTTTGCTTGCAGAAAGTAACAGGTTTGCAGTTGTGGTTTTATCAGATTAATGAGAAGGACCGGGTCCACAGTTCACTAGTGGTGTCTCTCCATAAATAACATTCATCTATGCGTGGTAAACAAATTACAGCTAGGCAATTGACGGAATAATGATGAGCAACCCAATGCATATACTCATGATATGGTGTCTAGTGTGAGATTTATTCAGGGATTACAACAATATACATAGACCGTTCCAATCGCATCTATGACTAATAATCCACCTTCCGGTTAGCGTCTGCACCCTTTCACTATTGAGTTGCAAGCAACAGATTATCGCCTTAAGCACTGTGTGTAAAGAAAGTAAGTAACATCATCCTTAGACAAAGTACTATTGTTTTATACCTAGTAGCAACAGTACATCTACAACCTTAGATCTTTCTGTCACTGCCCCAGATTAAATAGAGACATTAACCTACTTTCGAGCATAAATACCCCCTCTTGGAGTTACGAACATCTACTTGGCCAAAGCACACACAAGTAACGGAGAGCATGCAAGATCATTAAATAGCACACACATGATATATTATGAAGCAATAAATTTAGTACTCAATATTCATCGGATCCCAGCTAACACAACATGGATAATTACATAAAGACGATCTTCATGGATCCTAGCTCACAAGATCTAAACGTGATAGCACAAGAGGAGAAGACAACCATCTAGCTACTGTTATGGACCTGTAATCCAAGGTAGACTACTCACGCATCAGTCCGGAGGCGGCCATGGCGACGTAGAAGCCTCCGAGGACGATTCCCCCTCCCGACAGGGTGCCGGGGAGAAGTTCCGATCTCTCCCCAAGTGGTGGTCACGACGGCGGCGGCTCGGGACCTGTGGAGGAAAAAGTGTTCAACCGTGCTCTGTTTTTAGATCAGGGGGGTTTATATGGGCGAAAACCCTAGGTTGGTGACCACTCGAGGCGGTCTCCTCACCTCCTGGAGTGGCCAGGCTGGGCCAGCGCCAGCAGGTGGTGGGGGCCCCTCATGGCCCTTCTTCGTCTCGTCTTCGGTTCTTCGCAACGCAAATATTCCAAAAATATTTCCTTTTTGATTTATTTTCAATTTGGCGAATATCTCTTTAAGTATTTTTCTGAAACCACAAATAGCAGAAAACAGGGAACTGGCACTGTGGCATGTTGTTAATAGGTTAGTCCCAGAAAATGCATAAAACTATATAAAATGCATATAAAACATGTAATAATATGATATAACATAGCATGGAACATAAACAATTGTGGATATGTTGGAGACATATCAATAACTTCAATGCAAGACTCTCATTTGAAGATAAAACATTATTGGATACTTCATGTGATGGATCATTCACTCGTAATAAGAAAGAGTTTAAATGGGATCTTCTTGATCGTTGATACGTCCATTTTGCATCACTATTTTATATCATAATTTACTGTATTCATTGATATATTCCGTATTTAGCGATGATACTTATGTTATTTCACCTATTTTGCATGATTGATGATCATTGGGGGATGGAACTCCGGAGCCTGAATTCTGCTAGAAAAAGCACCGTCAAGATACAATATTTGCGAAGACCAGAAGAACGAAGTGGCTAACTGGGAATTATTTCATGAAGGAGGCCAATAGGGGAGCCCGATGTGGGGCCTAGGGGGCCCACATCACCTCCCGGCGCGGCAGACCCCCTGACCGCGCGAGCAGGTGATGAGGCGGCCCTGGCCCACCACTTGGTGCACCCCTTCACGTACTTCTCTCCCCCGAAGTCCTAGAATTATTATGTTGGACAGAAACCATCTCCGTCGCCGCCACGAGGCTGAGAAGACAGAGAGAGAAAAGCTCTCCGGCAGGCTACGTTGCCGCCGGGAAAATTCCCTCCCGGAGGGGGGAAATTGTCGCCATCGTCACCGTCATCGAGCTGCACTCCATCACCATCGCCAGCACCACCATCTCCACCGCCGACGCCGTCATCTCTATCCATCCACTCCGTTCCCGTTGTAACATCTAGGGCTAAACTCTGTGTATTTGATAGGGGGAACTCTCCCGGTGTTGATTACTCTTGTTATTGATGCTATTGAGTGAAACCGTTGAACTAGGGTTTATGTTCAGGTTGTTATTCATCATTATATCACTTCTGATCATGTTCATTATGGTTTGTTGTAAGTAGTTCGTTGTGTTCTTGAGGACATGGGAGAAGTCTAGATGTTATTTGTGAATTGTGTTGATTAATATTTGATGTTTTGATATTTAAGTTGTGGTGCCATTCTTCTAGTGGTGTCATGTGAATGTCGACTACATGACACTTCGCCTTTATGGACCTAGGGGAATGCATCGTGTACTCGATTATCATTTGTGGGTTGCTGGAGTGACAGAAACCTAAGCACAAGGGATCGCAGAAGCTCAGAGTTTAGGCTATGGTTAAATTTATCTTAATTACTTTCTTGTATTTGCGGATGCTTGCAAGGGGTATAATAATAAGTATGTATTAGTCCTAGGAAGGGCGGTGCATTAGCATAGATTCACCCACACGATACGTATCTAAATACTAAAGATTATTCATCAATATGAAGCGAAAGCACAAAACAGAAATCACATGTGTCCTCAAGAATGTTTGGTCATCATAAGTAAACAAACCGGCTTGTCCTTTTCTCTAAAAAGGATTGGGCCCCTCGCTGCAATTATAATTGCCGCGCTCTATTTACTCACACTTTCTTTCTCTGTTATATCAAAGTCTGCTAAAAACTTGTCTGCTAGTGTTTAAAGTGAAATCCTCATCAAAACCACTTGTCAACACCTTCTACTCCTCGTTGGGTTCGACACTCTTATTTATCAAAAGTATTGCGATACACCCCCTATACTTGTGGGTCATCAAACGTATTGAAGAAAATACTGAACCATGGGAGAACGACAAAGGTAGGGAGTCAGGTATAAAATATCACTTTGAATGCATTAAGACTTTTATGAACACTGATGTATTTCGAAATATTAATAATTCTTATGGTCTTGATTCTCAAGTTGTTGCAAATTATTATAAATCCTTTGCTGATTATTTTGGTTTGCCCAAGAAGGGGTTTTAAAAATAACATGAACCTAATAAAGTTAAATATGCTGCTCCTTTAGCAAAAAGCATTGAAGTTAATATTATTGATCATATCATTCCTGAGGCTTATATTGATAAAATTCCTTTTCTAGTTAAAGTGAAAGAACATTCTATTATGGCTAGTGTGGTTAGTAAAAGTGATAAGAAAGCTAAAGAACCTGATGAACAAATTAAAGTTGAACCTTCTGTGGCTATAGTTAAAAATCTTGTTTCTGAAAATGTGGGAGAAGAGTATATTATATTTTGTGATGATGCTTCTAATGTTGTCTCTCATCCTGCAAAGCCAAGAAAGGCTAGTGTTCATGTGTTATCTGTTAAAATTGGTGATCATTACTATTATGGTTTATGTGATATTGGTGCAAGTTCAAGTGTTATTTCTTATGAGCTTTACAAAGAGATTATGCATGAAATTGGTCCTAGCCAACTTGAAGATATTGATGTGGTTATTCAACTTGCTAATGGAGAAACTATCTCTCCCATTGGTATTGTTAGAGATGTTGAAGTTCTATGTGGTAAGACTAAATATCCCGCTAATTTTTTTGTACTTGGTTCTGTTGCTAGTAAGACTTGTCGTATTATTTTTGGTAGACCTTTTCTGAATACTTGTGGTGCTGTTATAAATTGTAGGAAAGAGAAAATCCTTACTAAAGTTGCTGGTGATTCATATGAATTCAATTTTCTAAATTAGCTAAAACTCCTTATGAACCCGAGTTGCCTAATGAAGATTTTAGAGTAGAACAACTTGCTTCTATCTCTCTTGCTCCTACTAATTATATTCAGCAATTTATGGAAGATCATGAAGATGAAACTTTTATGGAAGAAAGAAATGAACTAGAGGACATATTCCTACGTCAACATATACTTAAACATAATTTAAAAGTGAAAGATTTGGGTAAAACACTTCCACCTAAAGAGGATCTTGTCTTTGATTTAAGACCTTTGCATGATAATCTTAAATATGCTCATCTTTATGATAAGAAAATATATCCTGTTATTATTAGTGCTAACCTTTCAGGAAAAAAAGAAAAAAGATTATTGGAAATATTGAAAAAACACTGTGGAGCTATGGGTTATACTTTGGATGATTTGAAGGGGATTTCTCCTTCCATATGTCCGCATTCTATTAATATGTAGCCCGATGTGAATCCAGTTGTTGAACATCAACGCCGTTTGATACCTAAGATGAAGGAAGTGGTAAGAAATGAGGTATTAAAACTTCTTGATGATGCTATCATTTATCCTATTACAGATAGTAGATGGGTTAGTCCTGTGCATTGTGTCCCTAAGAAGGGTGGAATTACTGTCGTACCTAATGATCATGATAAACTTATTCCTCAAAGTGTAGTTGTTGGTTATAGAATGTGCATTGATTTTAGAAATGTTAATAAAGTCACTAAAAAAGATCATTATCCATTACCCTTTATTGATCAAATGTTGAAAAGATTAGCCAATAAAACTCATTTATTTTCGTGATGGTTATTCTGGTTTCTTTCAAATTGTTGTTTAAACTCAAGATCAAGAGAAAACCACGTTTACTTGTCCCTATGGTACTTATGCTTATAAACGTATGCCTTTTTGTTTATGTAATGCTCCTGCTACTTTTCAAACATGTATGTCTGCTATCTTTCATGGTTTTTGTGAAGAAATTGTGGAGGTGTTCATGGATGATTTCTCCGTCTATGGTACTTCTTTTGATAACTGCTTGCACAATCTTGATAAGGTTTTGCAGAGATGTGAAGAAACTAATCTTGTTCTTAATTGGGAGAAATTTCACTCTATGGTTAATGAAGGGATTGTTCTTGGACATAAAATTTCTGAAAGAGGTATTGAAGTTGATAGAGCTAAAGTGGAGGCAATTGAGAAAATGCCTTGCCCCCGAGATGTTAAAGGTGTTCGTATTATTCTTGGTCATGCTGATTTCTATAGAAGGTTTATCAAAGACTTTGCCAAGGTACCAAAGCCTCTTACTAATCTCCTGCAAAAAGATATACCCTTTGTTTTTTATGATGATTGTAAGGAAGCTTTTGAGACTCTTAAAAAAGCCTTAATAACTACTCCTATTGTTCAACCACCTGATTAGAATTTGCCATTTGAAATTATGTGTGATGCTAGTGATTTTGTTGTTGGTGTTGTTCTTGGTCAAAGAGTAGATAAGAAATTAAATGTTATTCATTATGCTAGTAAGACACTTGATTCTTCTCAAAAGAATTATGCTACAACTGAAAAAGAATTTCTAGTTGTTGTCTTTGCTTGTGATAAATTTAGACAATACACTGTTGATTCCAAAGTTATTATTCATACTAATCATGCTGCAACTAGATACCTCATGGAAACGAACATCCCTCCTGGTTGTTTCAGCGATTACACGACCCCCATCCATTGCACAACCCCTCATCGTCAGAGCCGGCAACACAACTTCAAGGGTGAAGAACGAATTGTCGATCACAACAACTTTGTAACTCATGCTCGACCTTTCGGCCTCCGTGTTACGAGGCCATATCTGCATATGCTAGGCTCGCCACAATAACCTTCAACGAACACGCGTGCAACATGGCTTACACCCACTGTATGTGAACGACGATATGTCTGACACCCGATCGTCATGGCCTTCCTCATAACGTACAACTTTCTTGGTGGTGCACGTCGAAGGAAGAACACTAATGGTATTTTGAAGGGATCATATTATATTTCTACCGCCGTGTAACTATTATATTCTAATATATAATCTCACAATATAAGATGTACTCAAAACATCAAATGTAATGCGATGTGATATAGTCCATTTCGCCATGGTCTTCTTGGCGCCCGCAGTTCATAAACAATTTAATAAACCTACCTTGACCATATCACATTGCCCCTGCAAAATAAAGTTAGACGCTTTCTACTTTATCTTTTGCAGTTTTTTAGGTGGCTGGGGCTTTCGTAAAAAGAACCGTTTCTTACCTACAAACTTATGACCATAACAACGATCCAATAATAGCATGTTTAAGCATCCCTTTCGGGCCCTCCATTGAAAATGCAAAGCCAACTAAAGAGAGAGAAACTGACACTCGCCAGCCACAGATACGGTACAAGCCGTATGTCAGTAGTGGAACAGTCTCGCGTAAGCGTACGCGTAAAGTCGGTCCGGGCCGCTTCATCAACTCGATGCCGCTGGAATCACAAGTGCACGCTAGAGGGTAGAAAATAACAGGAACGGTGCCCCCGTGCACAACACGGGTTTACAAGCGTACAACTCCGACAAAGGGAATCACCAGCTGTGCGGGGAGGGAGACAACTTGCCAACCAGGCAATGTGGGACTAACCCCCACATGCCTGGTGCAGCATAGGCTGGTGCGCCGGAAGCTACAGTCCAGGACTAACCTCCGAAGCTACAGTCCAGGACGAGCAGCGGAAGACTTAGACCGGAACACCAGCTGTGCGGCAGCGGGCTATGGTGGAGAGACCTCCTGTCTTCTCGGCACAACTCCGACAAAGGGAATCACGAAATCGAGAGAGAAAAGAGAAATTAATTGGTGAACTAAAAGGCCGGGGAGGGAGACAACTTGCCAACCAGGCAATGTGGGACTAACCCCCACATGCCTGGTGCAGCATAGGCTGGTGCGCCGGCCCTGATGGGCCCCATTTGGGCCACCTAGGCCGGCCAAGCCTCCCCCACCGAATTCTCTAGGGGATTTTCCCCCCGTGGTCCTTCTTTCCACCAGAAGGCTCGCTTAGGAAAATCAGCCTAAATAACTTCGAAAATAAATATATAAATCATATTTAAACATTAATTACACTAATTAATATCAAACATATTATATATAATTTATTCTAGCTCCAAAAACTATTTCGTCGCTGCCCGATCTCCAACGGACCATTCCCTGGAGGTTCCCGGTGATCTCTTTCCTTTCTGATTGTCTTGTCGAAACCCCTTAAGTGTGTTACCCTAGCGGTTCGATATAATAACAGACATGATCGAGACTCCTCTTCGATCAATGATTAACTCGTAGGCCTGGACCCCATGAATTAACCCCTGTGATATAACGAATGACTCTCATCTATCAAACCTGAACGTTAAGTCTTAAACCTTTTGCCATAGCGATACTTAGCGTGACCGAGCATTGTTCATAGATATCTCCATACCTAGATGACCTCGTTACCGACAACACTATCTTCTACTTGTCTATGATTTCATGTCTCCGTGACCTAGTCACATGCTTGCAAGCTCATTAGACATAATCTCACCGAGTGGGCCCTAGAGTATCTATCCTGCTATGCGGACTGGCAAATCCCGTTCTTGACCCCTCATCTCAACTACCCCTTTCCGATTCCCAAAAGTATCACCGTTATTGTCATACTATATAAGATACGATGTTTGGTGCGATCAAAGTATCTTCCAGGAATAACAATAAGAGTTGATCTCACGGTCGAAGGCACAATGACTACGTCCTACAAATATGGGTATGTCCATCACATCGTTCTACCAATGACATGACTTCATTGCCAACTGGCGCCATGCCCCATGATCGGGATACCTCGATCATCAATCGCACAATGAACTAGTCTTAGTAGAGGTTACTAGGGACCTGGTGGTTTAAGTATCACACGTGTATTAATGTTTCTGCTTAATACAGTTATAGCATGACACAAAACATATTATGAACAAATGAGATATGATAAAGAAATCCACTTTATTAATTGCCTCTAGGTCATATCTCCTTCGGTCTCCCACTTGCACTAGAGTACAACTTAATCTAGATTACAACTTGGTAAAAGCTTAACTCCCATAGCTACTTGGTGATTTTCATGCTTGTCAAGCGCGGAAGAGGCTTTGTCAGGGGATCTTCCACATTCAGATCCGTATGTACTTTGCAAATCTTCACATCGCCTTCTTGTACGTACTGTCGTATCACATGGAAGCGTTGGAGAATGTGTTTGGCGGTGGAGTGAGACCTTGGCTCCTTCGCGTTAGCAATAGCACCCGTATTGTCGCAGAAGAGGATCACGGGGTCTTGCGCGCTTGGGAACACTCCAAGTTCAATGATGAACTTCCTCAGCCACATAGCTTCATTTGCGGCTTCACAAGCAGCGATGTACTCCGAACCCATTGTAGATTGCACGATGATGGTTTGCTTCCCACTTCTCCAGCACATGGCGCCTCCATTCACCTTGAACACATAACCTATCTGTGACTTAGAGTCATCGGGGTCTGAGCAGAAACTTGCATCAACGTAACCTGTTACGCCAAGTTCTTCATCACAGCCACCATAGACAAGGAACGTTTCTTTTGTCTTCTTGAGATACTTAAGAATGCTCTTAACAGCAATCCAATGTTCCATTCCTGGATTACTCTAGAAACGGCTCGTCAAACTAAGAGCCAATGCTACATCAGGTCGAGTACTCAACATTGCATACATAATCGATCCTATGGCTGAAGCATAAGGATGTTTAGTCATTTCGGCCTAACCCAGTTCTGTTAAGGAACATTGTGCATTTCGCAATGTTTTATTCTTCATAACAGACAGAGAACCCTTCTTTGTCATCTCCATACCAAAACGCTTTAGTATCTTATCAAGATAAGTACTCTGACTTAACGCTAATAGACTTCTTGATCTATCACGATATATGTTAATGCCTAAGACGTATGCAGCTTCTCCTAAGTCCTTCATGGAAAATTTACTGTTTAAATATTTCTTCACGCTATTCAGAAGTTCCACATCATTCCCAATCAACAATATATCATCTACATATAGTGCTAAGAACACAACCGAGCTCCCACTCATTTTCTTGTAAATGCAGGTCTCTTCCAAATTTTGGACAAATCCAAAACCTTTGATCACCTCATCAAAGCAAAGATTCCAGCTCCGAGATGCTTGCTTCAATCCGTAGATGGAATGCTGAAGCTTGCATACCTTGTCAGCATTTATTGGATCGACAAAACCTTCCGGTTGTACCATTATACAACTCTTCATCAATTTTACCATTCAGGAACGTTGTTTTGACATCCATCTGTCGTATTTCATAATCGTAATATGCAGCAACTGCTAACAAAATATGAATAGACTTTAGCGTCGCTGCCTGTGAAATTTTTTCATCGTAGTCAATCCCATGAACCTGTCAGAAACCTTTTGCGACAAGCCGAGCTTTATAGACGGTCACATTACCGTCAGCATCAGTCTTCTTCTTAAAGATCCATTTATTCTCGACGGCCTTGCGCCCTTCGGGAATCTCCATCAAAGTCCACACTTTGTTATCATACATGGATCCTAATTCGGATTTCATCGCTTCTAGCCATTTCTGGGACTCTAGACTCGCCATTGCCTCCTTGTAGTTCGTAGGTTCGTCCTGTTCAATTAACATGACGGTGCAAACTAGGTTGCCATTCCATTCTGGTGCGATACGAGATCTACCAGACCTACGAGGTAGAATACTTTCCTCGACAGTTTCTCCCACTCCATCTGTGGAGGACGTTTACGGGACAGCTTCCGTTGCGTCACTCGGAATTTCGAGTTCAGGATCAACGATCTCGTCGAGGTCTACCTTCCTCCCACTTACTCCTTTCGCGAGAAACTCCTTCAGAAGAAATGTACTGGTCTTCGCGACAAACGTTTTGCCCTTAGCTTGGTTGTAGAAGGTGTATCCTACGGTTTCCCGTGGATATCCTACAAAAACGACTTTCTCAGATTTCGGTTCGAGGTTGTCGGGTTGTAGTTCCTTAACATACGCCTCACAACCCCAGACCTTCAGAAACGATAACTTAGACTTCTTGCCATACCATAACCCATACGGTGTCGTTTCTACGGATTTGGACGGAGCCCTATTTAAAATGAATTAGGCTGTTTCTAACGCATAAGCCCAGAAGGATACTGGCAAATCGGTAAGAGACATCATAGACCGGACGTTATCTGATAGACTACGATTACGTCGCTCGGACACGCCGTTACGTTGCGGTGTTCTGGCACGCGTAAGTTGCGGCACGATGCGACACGCCTTCAGATGTGTGCCAAACTCCAAACTCAAATACTCGCCACCACAATCGGATCAGAGGTGCTTGATTTTCTTGTTAAGATGATTTTCAACTTCACTTTGAAATTCTTTGAACTTTTCAAATGTTTCTGACTTGTGTTTCATCAAATAGATATAACTGTATCTACTCAAGTCATCGGTGAAGGTGACAAAGTAACGATAAACATTGCATGTTGACACGCTCATTGGTCCACACACATCTGTATGTATGACTCCCAACAAGTCCGACACCCGTTCAACGAAACCTTTGAACGGTATCTTGGTCATTTTGGCCATAAGGCATGGTTCACACGTATCGAGGGATCCAAAATCCAACGAGTCCAAAAGTCCATCGGCACGGAGTTTCTTCATGCGCTTTACACCAATATGACCAAGACGGCAATGCCACATATACATGGCGGTATCATCACTACACTTAATCCTTTTGGCAGCTGACGAGGGATGTCGCCATCAATACCCATGGTTACTAGCCTAGGGTAAGAGTTATGATGTAGAGAACGCGTGGTGTTGGTAGATTTGTCGGCTGACAAGCGGGAATTACCCAGGTTCGGGGCCCTTGAGTGAGGTAAAACCCTTATTCCTGCTTGTCTGTTATTGATTGTGTATATGCGGTGAGTACAGGGGTCTAGCAAGACGTCGATCTTGCTAGGGTTTTGTGATTCTGGTTGGGCGTGTCCTTAGTCGATCACCCTCCTGTCCTCTATATACGGGTACAGGTATCGGGTCGTAACCGACTAGAACTACATGTATGGGAAGTATTACCGACTATACTATTTATAGTAAGAGATCTTCGACTTGGGCTTCGCTTGGTGGGCTTCCTCAGCCGGATGACAATTGGGCTTTATTCATTACGTGCACCAGGTACCCACACGAAGGGGTACCCGTTTGGTATAACCTTGTCATTAGCCCCCGAGTTCTTGGCTAATTCGGAGAATCAGTCATGGACTCACTACATAGTGCACGTCTCATGTTTTATGCTTTTGATATGATGTCTTGATTTTATGAGTTTTGGCAAAGGATTTCGACTAAGTAGGCCTGGAATTATTCGATGCAGTCGAAACCAGTTAACTGCACTTGGGCAAAATCTTACTAGCTTTAAGTCAGATTTCGAGTCCTTGGGCTAGAACCCGGAACATACTGGACAGACATTCCTCAGGCCAGTCGATGGTCTTACTGATATTGTTCTGCAGTTATAATTTGCTACCCAGCGCGTCCGCCAGGATTTTCATTGTATTTGTTGATACGGAACGTTCTAGGATGAAACACTGCTGGAGTGATCCTCGGCCCTTTCAACTAATCGATGGGTCTTATCTTTGTATTTCTTGTATACAGCATCTGAGGTACTCTGTCGACTAATTTTCACTCCTTGAGTGTCCTTTGACTCTATCGGGTACACGACAGTGCTCCCGATGGGAGTAGCCCCCGATATTGTGCTTTACTGCTTGCAGTAGAGGATAATCTCAATTTTTCGTTTTGTCAGTCGAAATAGATTTTACTTTTATACTTTGCGACTGCGTTTTGTGAGGAGCCTTTCATGTTTGTCCATCGCGATAGGATGCATTTTGTGTTTGTTCATCTAAAATGACGTCATGCGTGACATCTTTGGCGTGCGAGTAGCACTCTGATGTGACATGACATAGTGGGTCCCATTCTTTGACCGTTGTGGACGCCGGTTCAGTTCTGATTTGACTTGAAGTGGCAAGATTTTCGCAGATGTGATGATGTCCTCCCCGTTTTGCGCGCATAGTGGGCGGCGTGGCCTGCGACGATCACTCTCCGATTATGCCACGTGTCGCCGTTTTTTTTGTTTGAATGGCTATGATGGAGTTCTGGTTATGCCATAAGTATAGGTTTCTCCGTTTATTTTTGTTTTACCCTGCCATTTGTCTCTGCGCTCCTCTGCTTTGTCTTCCTCCTCGCCGCCACTCTGTTTTTTCGCTGTCGAACCGTCTTCTTCCCGCGATCACCACCCACCATGGCTCCTAAAAAGAGTTTGTCCGCCGCCACCACTGCTACCACCAGCCAGAAAAGGAAGAAGGCGGGTGGCGCCACCGTTCCTCCCGTGGTGCAGAAGGCGTCTAGCGGTTGGACTTCATCGACCGTGTCGGAGAAGAAGTTGACGCTCCTCCGCAATGAGGGCCTTCTCCCTCCTGCCACGGTGATCGCCGTTCGTGCTCCGGGTAAGGAGAACTCCCCCGCTCCACTTCTTGTTGAGCAGGTTTGCTTTGCGGACTTTCTCCCCCGCGGTATTGGTTTTTCGTTGCACGATTTTGTGCGCGGCCTTCTTTTTGCCTACGGGATCCAGATTCATGATCTGGTTCCCAATGGTGTTCTGCACATTGCCTGTTTCATGGTAATGTGCGAGTGCTTCTTGGGTGTTTCCGCTTCCTGGCCTCTCTGGAAGTCTATTTTCCAGGTGCGCCATATGGCCCACAACAATCGGGTGAACCCAGTCGGAGGGATTGGCTTCCAGGTCAAGAGTGGCTGCAAGTACTTCGCTTTGAAGGCAGTCGACTCCGCTCAAGGATGGAGGACCAGGTGGTTCTACGTCCCTTTGGGCCACGATGTTAAGCCTGCCTTTTCGACTGGAGATGCTCCCGAGAAGACAAAGGCTTGGGAGCATGCTCTTACCCCAGCCGAAGAGCTCGAGGCTGCCCCGCTACTGGAGAAGGTCGACAGGTTGCTGAACACCGGTGTCACTGGTGTTCAGCTGATCTATACCTTTTTGAACCGTCGGGTGTGTCCCTTCAACAGCGTGCGCACCCGATGTGGGCGTATGAGGGGGCACACGACGCTACTCGAATTAGCGATGTGGAGCTGTCGGCGAACGAGCTTGATACACTCGTGAAGTCGGTGACCAGCTACACAGTCGAGGCCACCATCAACTATGCGTTTGCCAAAGATCCCTTCAGTTTGGAGAATCCCCTTCCTGAGGTTAGTTCCTTTTTGCTTATACTTTTGCATTCATTGCTTTTGTCGTGTGGATTTCTGCTATCAGCTTCTATTCTGACCTTTCATCTTTTTGTTTCGTGTAGGGGCACTCGACCAAGTCTTCACTTCCTCCCCTTCCTGAAGTCGGGCCTGTCAAGGAGTCAATTGTGCTGAAGGAAAGCGAGAAGTTTGTCGACTCCATTCCTTTAGCTGAAACCTCCTCTTCGGAGAAGTCTGGAGAAAATGGAGGGGGTGCGGGCCAAAACGAGGTTGCGACAACTACAGAGCCCGCTCTCAAGCGGCACCATTCAACGCACCTAGGTGAAGATGAGGAGATGGCGGACTCTGGTGCCTCTTCACCTACGCGAGTTGTGTCGCCTCTAGCTCAGCGCTCGCCACCACCTTCTACTTGCCACTCTGGTTTTGGCGGTCCTCGATTTGATGGCGACTTGTCTTCTGATGAGGACGAGCAAAAGTATCTTTTCTTGTCCTCCGAACGCGTATATATCCCTTGTCTGTTTGTTGTTTTTGTTTCTGAACATTCCTCTATTGCCTCTTGGGTATTCTAGCGATGACCGGACCGCCAGCCCTTTGGCTGCCCGTGCAGCGACTGACACTTCCTATCCTGCTGCGGAAGTGATAGCCACCCCTTCGCCTCCATCTGTTCCTGCGACTATCGCCATGGATCCTCCCTGCCATCCTGGTTGAACCATGTAAGGTTCTTTCCTTTTGTTACTGAAGTATTTATGCTTTTGACATTCGTTTATAATGTATATATTGTGTTTGCAGCCGGCTGTGAGTGGTCTTGCTTCTTTTGGCGAGGCCTTTGCGCAATCAGAGGAAGAGCTGGGTGTTCTTCGCTCTCAGCTTGACCAGCTCAACCGTAAGCCTTTTTCCTTTTCTGCATTCGTTGTTTTATCTTTTCCTTTTATGTGACTGGAGCGTTTTCCCTTTTGTTTTTAGGGGAAAAGTATACTTTGGAGTCCCGGTTGGCCGAACTAGAGAAGACCATCTCCCAGCAGTCGGCCTGCCAGGAGGAGCTGGATGATCTTCGTGTTTTGGAGGGGGAGCGGGCCAAGCGACTGCTTGGTTATGCACACTCTCTTGTAGGTGAGGATAATACGCGTCCCGTTCCCGGATTTGCTTTTTCCTTTTTCCACCTTCTTGATGTGAACATCCTTCTTTTGCTATGCAGGTCCTTCTTCCAGCTCCGGTGGCGCAGCGAGTGATGCCTTATCACTTGACCAAGCCATTGACCAGGTTGGGGCAACCATGAAACACGCCAAGAAATCTCTGGAGACATCCGTCCAGACTCTCGGTGCTGTCTTCAAGGAGGTTTTGCCTAAAGATGAGGTCCCGCTGACCATCGCGGGGTTTGTTGCGCGACTGGGGCCTAAGTCGAAGACATTAAAGTCTTACGCGCAGGAGCTTATGGTACGCAGCTCAGACTCCACCTTCAAGCTTCTGCTTAGTCGTGGCGCGGATGCTGATTTTGGGTCCCTCGTGTCTGACTTCCCTAAGAAGTCGGATGGGAGACCTTCCAACTTGGGGAAATACAGCGCCCGTGCCTCTAGCCTTGCTAAATCTAGCATGGCGACTATGGAGCGCCGCTCGGCAGCCATTGCTGCTGCCCGCAATACTTAGTATGAGTCTGTTGTCTAGTCGTAGGCCACTTTTAGTTTGTTAGCCCTTTTGCCTTGTGCTGTAATTTGTGATGTACCTTATGCCACCAATGCTGATATTTTGGATAATGTATCTTTTGTTGATGCTTGCATGCTTGCTTTGTGACTTCTTTTGCTTCGATTTTCCTGAAGTGTTTATGTTTGTGTCTCAGTCGAACTGCTCGACCACTTCGAGGGAAGCTCGAGTGGGAGCAGATCGGCGCTCGGCTACGCAAATTGCGAATGATGCCCGCGTGCTTGAGTACGCGAAGAAGAAGGTTGTTCAGCTGGAGCAGCAACTCAAGTCCACCTTAACTAACCTTGAAATTCTTCTCGGGAAACCTTGTCTTTCCACTGAGAGAGAGAGAGAGAGGTTTGTTCTTTATAAAGTGGAGGACTCGAATAGGCAACTCGAAGGTATCTGTTTGTGTAGATCTTGCTTCTTGTGTGTGTGCTTTGTGCCTAAACTTTTGTCTTTTTGCTTTTGTCTGTACTTTTTTCGACAATCCCCAGGCTGAAGTTGCTCATGTGGCAGAATGCCTAGCAGAGGCTACTCAGAATCCTATCACCGGTCCTCAACTTTTTTGGCTTGACGCATATCATGCCAATATTCTTGCCACGTTGAAGGATCGTGCCTGGCGTGGCGCCATCCTGTTGGAGCGTTGTCGGGCGGCGCTTATGCGGGCAAACCACTACTTGTTTCTTGAGGGTCCCCAACCGCGAAGGATGCATACCTTAGTGGAGATATTTCACGCTCATGAGCCCATTCGCGAGGCTGTGACTCGTCGGGATGTGCTTGGGACCAACGCTGCATTCGCCTACATCAAGCGTCAAGATTCTTCGCATCCGTCTTCATCTTCATCTCGGTTACTGTCTAATGAAGAAATGGAAAAAACTCTTGCTCCTGCTGATAGGCTGATAAGCCGGGCGCGGGAGCAGTTAATTGACTCCAATCTGCCGCTGAAGGATGAAGATGCCTAGTTTATGTACTAATAGTTTTTTGCACTTGTGCATATAACATGTAGATCTAGCCCCCGAGTATAGCAAGTCGGGTTTTGTTGTTTACGCCATACGAATCCTTTTGTCCGGCTATATTGGATGCTCTCAAGGATTTTTTGAGTTTGTTTGTGTTTATATTTTTCGATATAGAAGTTAACTCACCAGCACGTTGGGTGGCTACTTTATGCGCAACCCCCGAGCACATCGGGTGGCCGTTTTATGCGTTGCTCTTGAGCACACCGAGCGTTTTCTTTATGCGCAGCCCTCGAGCTCGTCGAGTGGTTGCTCTAGGCGCGTCTCCCGGGGGTCTTTTATAGGGCGATCCTGGGCCCAGTTTCTCGAAGATGTCTTTAGGGTTGATTGCGAAGACATCTTCGAGAAACTAGTTCTCAGGAGAACTCCCTGTACTTGCTTTTGTTCCCCCGGAGAATCTGATGTGTTCTGAGAGAGTCGCCCTAGGCCCAGCCGCTCGAAGATGTCTTAGCCTATGCCGCCGAAGACATCTTCGAGAAGTAGGGGAATTCCCTTCTTGTGCCTGAGTGAGAGCGAAGGGCTAGGGGTCTTTTTATAGCACGTATCCCTGTCCTTTGCCTTCTTCGAAGGGTAGTTCCAATCAGCATTCCAAAGGTCGCCTTTTGTTCTGCCCCAAAGGTCAATTTATAGTCTCTTGAAGGGTTAGGTGGCTCTTGACGCTAGTCAAAAGGGGTCAATCTGACATCCATGAGGGCCCACCTGTACAGGCTTTTATACTATCAGGGGTTAGCTCCCCGATTTATGTGCAGCCCCCGAGCCTGTCGAGTGGCTGTTTTTTGATTTCCGACGTACGTGCAGCCCCCGAGTATATCGAGCGACTGTTCTTTTGTTATGAAAAATTATGTCGGGAAGATATGAATAATATCTTTTCTTTATAAATGTTGACCAGCAAGCCGCCTCATTAAAAACCTTCCAGTCCCTTTAGGTACTCTGGCAAGGAAAAGAGCCCGTTTGAAACCTGCTGGCCTTTTGATACATGAGTCTTTTGCTACATCGACTGGGTGTTTTTGCTATGTGATGACGACCCAAAATGGTCGTACCTTCCGAGCTGTGTGCGCCCTCTTGGTGTTGTGGCATCCGGAGCTTGTACCTCCTTTCGTATGACCTTCCTGGCTTGTGCGGTCGCACTATTAGGGGTTCTCCTTTGACCGTGTCTTCCTCTGGCAGTGTGATGTGCATAGCCTTAAAAGCTTCGAGTGGCGCTGCTCCTGATGCGTCTTGCTTTCTCATTTTGCGATTGTCACTTATGTTGACACAGTTTGGCACTCCTTGACTGAAGATTGTGGTGGTTTGACTTGAGCTCATTGTTCTGTTTGTGCCGGACCGTGATTGGTCAGTAATGACCTGCCTTTCTCTGCTTGGGACATCCTCTTGATCTGGCTTTTTCCTGAAGATTTGTATTTCGCGAGCGGCCTGTGGATGCCACCTTCTGATTGATATGTGGTTTATGTGCTTGAAGAGGACACCTGGCGGTACATGCGCCTTTGCTGCTCCAATGTTTGTTAGCCTGTTGGCTTGTTTCTTGCCCGTGGACGATATGTGTTGTAGTTCGCAGCTGCGAAATCTTCTTTGCCACATATCAAATTAGTCTTGATATCTAGCCAGCTTGTCCCTATTCAATCTGCCTGCACCTGCCATGTTTTGTGTGATTGTACACGAGTTCCCTCGGATGATTATGTCTTGTGCCCCTGAGGCGCATGCCTTGGAACAGACATTCGTAGTCGATTTCAACTTTTGATGGTGCCGAGAAGTTTATTTGCAATTTATAACGCACTCGCTCCTTTTTGGGGTTTATGAGTATCATACCTGCGCCTGTGCCTCTGCCGTTTTTGGTCCCTTCGAAGTGTATTGTCCATCGTTCGGCTGAAATGTGTTCTTCTTCTTCCTCGGGCTCGACTGTCCATATGGTATTTACTTCATGTACCGCGATTACGGTTGCTCTCCTCTTGCGTTTTGGTTCTATCGTTTCCTCCTTTAGGCCTTTTGTCTGGGGTTTCTTCGACTCCGTATTTCTCTGAGATCCTGCAAAAGTCTTAGTCACAGTCATCTCACTTTTGGAAGTTTGCGTTGACTGTGATTACTCCTTTTGGACCTGGCATTTTGAGTTTAAGGTATGCGTAGTGGGGTACTGCCATGAACCTTGCAAATGTTGGTCGTCCCAATATAGAATGGTACTGTGATTTCCAGTCGACGACGTCAAAGTCGATGACCTCGCTTTTGAAGTGGGTTGCATCTCCGAATGTGAGGTCGAGTTGGATTTTCCCTTCTGGACGCAAGCTTTGCCCGGCACAATCCCGTGGAAAGTGTTTGTGGATTTCGGGAGGTTTTCGACTGACCTGTTCATCCTCCGAAGTGTGTCTATGAATATTATGTTGACGCCACTGCCTCTGTCCATGAATATTTTGGTCATAGTGTAGCCTCCAATCTGCCCTTTGAGTACTAGGGCGGCGTGTTCTGCCCGATAGATGGCTGGCGGGTGATCCCCCTGATCGAAAGCGATTGTTACGTCTGATCCTTGCAAAAATTCTGTTACCGGGGGTGGAGCTAATACTGCCATATCGACGTTTCTGGTGTGGCGCTTTTGCCTTCTGTTGGACGTGTATCCTTTCTGTATCATGTACATTTGCCCTTTTGGTTGCGGATATTGGACGTCCATGTTATGCGGTATGTGATGTATGGCGCCTGCCATCTGGCTTTCCGCATTGTGTTGTGGTGGAGGCGGTAGTGCTGCCACGATTTGTGGGGGTGCTATGTATGCCGCTGGTACAGCTTGTGGTTGTTCTCTCTTCATCTAGTTTATGTAATCCATCGCCATTTTTCCGAATTCGCGGCAGCTTCCCATTGTGTGATGTGATGTTAACCGTCCAGTCGCCGGGTCCTTGAACATATGGAGTCTACAATCATCCTCCATTTTTTCTTGAAATGATTTCTCGACCCTTGGTTCTGAGCGTTTCAGCCAGTCTTGTCTTCTATAGCTTCCGCGCTGGTCTCGACCTCGGTCGTCGCGTCTGTAGACTGGCCTATCTCGTCTGTAGTTATCGCTTCGTGTGTCCCTGCGATCATCTTGCCGGCTACTTCGCCTGTCCTCTTGTTTTCTATCATATTGGTTTTGGTCATCATTCGAGAATCCGGCTGCGACAAATTTGACTTTACCCTTGCCGCGGTGGTCGTAGTCGCGACTTCTTCGTTTGTCATCTCTATCACGTCGATCTCTACCGTCGTGGTAGTCGCTGCTGTCTCGTCTGTCACGATGTCGTTGCAGCGAGTGTGGGTTTTTTCTCTGGACTGCATCTTCGCCATCTGCCCACTCGGTTGCTAGCTTCATAAGTTCTACCATGCTTTTTGGCTTTTGCCGTCTAAGCGCCTCGCGAAAATCTTTCCTAAGGACTCCGTTTGTGAAGGCGTCCATGGCCCTGTCCTCTGATATTGCGCCTACTGAGTTTCGAATGGAGGTCCACCTTCTGATGTAAGATCTGAGCGTCTCGTTTGACCTCTGTCGACATGCTCTCAGTTCTTCAAATGTTTTCGACCTTTCGCAGAGGGGGTCGAAATATTTTATGAAGTCCTCTTTGAAGTGATCCCAGGAGTCGTAGGCTCTTGCTGGTAATGATTTGAGCCAGTCGCGGGCTGTGCCTTCAAGCATTAGCTTTATGTATTGCAGTGTTGTCGTTGTTGTTCCTCTTTGGCATATGACTGCTAATTTGTAATCTTCTAGCCATCCCGAGGGTTCTTGTTTTGAGTTGAATTTCGGCATGGTCGGTAGGCCGAACTTCTTTGGGGGTTTCGTTTCCTGAATCCGTCGAGTGAAGCATTGTGCTCCGCATGGTCCTGCACTGCGGTTGTCAGGTGATTCCCGACCG
This sequence comes from Poa annua, assembly GCA_026929855.1. Lineage (NCBI taxonomy): Eukaryota > Viridiplantae > Streptophyta > Magnoliopsida > Poales > Poaceae > Poa > Poa annua. The sequence continues at coordinate 104,255,933 of CM049426.1, forward strand.
CATGATCCTCTGGATCTGCTTCTTTATCTATGGCGGCTTGAACTTCTCCTGCCGCTGCTGCGCTGAGGACTACGACTGGCGCGTTCCCTTGAGCGGCTTCTGCTATGCCTTCTCCTTCCTCCATCGACTAGTTCTTTTGCTGCGATCTCAAGCGCCTTCATTTGTTGTAGGTATCTTGCCTCAGCTGGGTCACCTGCCGGTGGTTTTTCTGTTTGGAGGTATGCTCATATGGATATGAGGGCCCCTTCTGCTGTTTTCGGCTGGATTATGCCGTCAGAGTCGACGGTTAGGAACGAGTTGTTCAGGTTTCGAGTGACGTCTGCCCTTTCGTGTTCAGTGATTCTGTCGAATCTGGATCTGCGTCGTGCTGTAGTTGCTCCTGGAGAACTCATTGATAACTATCGTCTGCGAGCACTTGATATGCTTGCTTGCCTTTTTCGCTCTTCGAGTGTTGCCCTATATTGCTTTAAGCGTTGTGCTTCCTGCCAGTTGAAGTAGTTGTATGTTGCCAACTCGTTTGGAGGTGCATCTGCTGGCATCATTATGCCCTCTTCGATGAATTTTGTTATTTTTGACGCTGTTTCTGCTGAGATGTCTAGGGTGGTTATGCCGTCTGGCAGGGTGACTGTGCACGGGTACTCGACGGGTTGTCGATTGGCCGCATTTTCTGATGTTTCTGCTGCCGTTGCTTCGTAAACTTAACGTGGTATGCGATATGTGTAGTCGGACTGTTCTTCATATGATGTTCCGTTGTTACTGCTCTGCTCTATGTTTTTGCTGCCTTCGTCATCTTCTGTATGTTGCGTATGTTCATCATAGTCGACTACAGTATGTTTTGGCAATTGGGTCTCTGTGCCGCTGAAGTCGGCTAGATGTATGCTGTCTTCTATAGGCTCATCATAATCTGTTAGGTGAAAGATTTCTTCTGGAGCGTCGATCTGCATACTATCTTCAATTGGGTTGATATGGAAGGTAGACTGCACTTATTCTTCCATCTCGTTTGCCGTATGAATTCGTTGAATTCCTTTGTGGACATGGACCCAGCTATGGATGAGATCGGATCGATCTGTGATGTTGGCGCTCCAGTGCTTCCAGCCGAAGCTGTCGATATGACCATGTGTCGACTGAAGCAATCGATAGTTCCTCCTCTTCAGGGAACTCATCTGCCATGAATTTGTTGAATTCTGCGGATGTCATTGACTCTGTTGGAGATTGTGGCGGCGGGATCAAATCGATCTGTGACAAGGTATTTTCTTTGTCTGTTGTAGATGCGATCTCAGTCGATTTCTCCTGGGGTAGCTGAGTTGCGATCTGTTCGACTAAATCCTGCACACCAAACTGATCAATAAATAAATTATGTTCTCCAACAATTAGATTAAAATCTGAATCGAGTATGGAATAGATCTCCTGAGCTTCGGGTGAGTATGGCATGATCCTTGCTGGCGATGCTGCCTTTGGCGAGTGGTCGCCTGTGATCTGGATATGAGATGCTGTTGCTGATGTGGATCCTTCTGAAGTAGTCGGCGGATCGCCGTTTGAAATTTGGACAAAAAATCCGTGGATCCAACACCACCTATTCCCACAGACGGCGCCAATTGACGAGGTATATCCCCATCAATACCCATGGTTACTAGCCTAGGGTAAGAGTTATGAGGTAGAGAACACGTGGTGTTGGTAGATTCGTCGGCTGACAAGCGGGAATTACCCAGGTTCGGGGCCCTCGAGTGAGGTAAAACCCTTACTCCTGCTTGTCTGTTATTGATTGTGTATGTGCGGTTAGTACAGGGGTCTAGCAAGATGTCGATCTTGCTAGGGTTTTGTGATTCTGGTTGGGCGTGTCCTTAGTCAATCACCCTCCTGTCCTTTATATAGGGGTACATGTCTCGGGTCGTAACCGACAAGGACTACATTTATGGACAGTATTACCGACTATACTATCTATAGTAAGAGATCTTCGACTTGGGCTTCGCTTGGTGGGCTTCCTCAGCCGGATGATGTAGCACCCCCGAGAGCCAGGCTGGACAAATCCCAGATATCCATCTGATATAAGCCTAACCTCGATCTCGAGAGCCAACAGCTGAACATTCGATAACACAGCAGTGACTCTACGACTCAAAGTAATATTATACAAACTCTTAGCGGAGTGAAGATAGCAAATATTACAAGCCGAGGTCACTGACCCATCAACACATCAAACAGCGAAAGCAAATTATGTTATGCTACATAACAAGAACCAAAAGGCCTAAGAGGCCATAACATAAGCGACGTCCCGCCCATCGATTCCAGCCTGCTGCCCGGGAACCCCGATCTACTCGTCGATGTCCAGGTAGAAACCAGCAGTGGAGTTGGAACCTTCACCTGTCCAAAAAGTGCGCAAGGCTGAGTACAGGAGGTACTCAACAAGACTTATTTTACCTTCTATATATCTGCCCGTTCAGAGAGTAATCATGAATGTCTTTGCATAAAGCCATCTTTGTTTTCAAATCGAGGGAGGAGAGAATCTCGCATCAATAGACCTTTAAAATGGGATAAGGAAGCAACACCTCTGACTTCATCCTCCTTCTTCTGTAGCCACCGAGATGTCATCGCTTGCACCACCCTCAAGAATCACCCCCTCGCTCAACCCGAGGAAGTAACCCTAACCACCCTTAGTTGACAGTTTTATGATTAATTTCAAGTTGTCTATGATCACCGAAATAAGGTACCAAGTCGTCCATAACCGTGGACACGGCTTTCCGAAAAGATTTACCCTGCAGGGGGTGTAACTACCCACACGCGCCAACCAACCGATACGCCAGACATTAGCACTCTACCTGGGAGTGCCGGCTGGAGAGTTGGCCACGACCTTTCCCAAGCTTCGCCTATGTTCATGAGCCACAGCAGTAGGTCAGACCGCCATCTCAGCGATCCCTAGTGCGGGTTGCCGGGGTCAAGATCAGAGCGTCACACTCTCCTGACCCAAGCCCTAAATTTTCTCCTCAAATCATTTTACCGCACACGCAAATGGAACACTCGAACTAGTGGCTTCACGTAGTAGGCTAGGCAAGTTGGAGTCGAGGGGTTTCCGAGCCCCGTGTGGATGCACGGATAGTCTTGGTTCCGAACCCAGGAACTCAGTTCCTAATGTCGACGAGAACGAGACAATCCACCACGAACCCAATGTGGCCTCTCGTCCAAGTCTTTAACATTAACAAGTCATGTATACTTATCCCACCCCAATCCTCTCAACTGGATGGAGAAAGGAACAACTAAGCAAGTCTAAGCGGCAATGCAACGCAAGTGACACTCTATACCTTGACCAAAACATCTTTGAACCGTATGCATAACACAAGAATCAAATACTTTGGAAATCTTATATGTGCAGATATAAGGTTATGCTTGCCTTGCTCTTCAGTAGCTGGGTATTGATCTTCGGGGGCGTTGCAAACACTCTCGGGCTCAAATCCTATCGCGAAGAACCAAATACCGGAAAGGAATGACACAATCAATACAATATTGATGCGATGCGCAATCACATGAATGATATGTCATTTTAGAATTTCCTAGATGCAAGCACCAAATTAAATGGATGAATATAACATACCCATAATTTAAATTAGGGTTTACTAAGGGAAGACTAGTAACATTATTTTTCTTGTATGGAATATGTATGATTAAATTATAATTGAGTAGATTTTATTTTTCTGAATATTTTGATATAAAAATCATATTTTTCTGATTTAAAATGAATTAGTTATGAATTTTCAAAGTTTAAACAATTTAATTCAAATTTCAAATTTATTTAAATAAATTGACCCCACATGTCATAATTTTAATCATTTCAGAAAATAATAATGTAAAAAGATTAAAACTCTGACAACATGGTCCCACATGTCATTTAATTAAATGATTACAGAAAAGAATTAATGATTTTATGAATTAAAAGGAGATGATGACGTCAGCTGACGTCATCGGCGCCCAAATCCTCTCTGCTGATCACGATTCTCTCGAACCAGAGAGAGTTGGGGCGATTGGATTGCAGCAAAGGGAAGAGGAGGCCGAGGCGGACCAGAAAGTGGCGGCGTTGTGACCAAATGGTCACCGGAGTGCGGCCACGGCGCGGCGGCCGGAGCTCGGGTTCGTCGGCCGCAAGAACCAGAGCGAACGGGAGGAGGAGAGGAGGTACATGAGGACCAGCAGCTCACCCTGGTGCTCGTGGAAGTGTCGAGGAGGCGAGGGGAGCTCGGGGATGGCCGGAAACCGTGGTCGACGGCGGCGGACCAGCGGAGGGAATCGATCGATTTCTCCGGCTTCGCGGCTTCCTGGCACGAGCAACTCAAGGAGGAGGAAGAGAGGAGCGCGGCGGAGCTCCTGGTCTTCTCGCCGGAGCAGGAGGTGGCCGGGATTCGCCGGGGTTTCTCGCCGGACGTAGCTAGGGTTTCGGGCGAGCTGAGGAAGGAGGAGACGAAATGGGAATGGCTTAGGGTTTCTCCGGAGCGGCGGCGGGCTTCTTGTAGTCCAGGGAAGGGCGGCGGCGCGAATCGCAGCGCGGGGAGGCGAGGGACGGCGGAGCGCACGCCACCGGCGCACGGGGAGGTCGGAAGCTTGAAGACGATCCCTGTTTTCTGAAAACCCCCCTGAAGATTTTAATTATTGCCAGTTTCTTTCACAAACAGGCCCCTGGTTACTTATTTAAAAGGTTTGGGCTTTTCTGTAAAAAGAAAAATTTGCAGAAAAATACTAGAAGATTCAAAATTTCACAAGGAAGCCACTGGTAGTCTTGGATTTTGAATATTTGGAATATTTTGAGTTCACCAAGAATAACAAGAATTTAACCCTTTCTTTCAAAAGCAAACATGTGAAATTAAAAATGCAAATTCTTGTCCAAATTAAATAGGATGCATGCAATGCTCAAAACACACCTTATATTTCCATTTAGCAAACTTGGGTTGTTACAGATGACAATTGGGTTTTAGTCATTATGTGCACCAGGTACCCACACGAAGGGGTAGCCGTTTGGTATAACCCTGTCAGCAGCTATGTTATGGATGTGAGTACTACGATCGAGATTCAACAAGAATAAACCATTACTCTCGAGAGCATCAACATAAAAGATATCATTCATCGAAATAGCACAACCACTTGATACTAAATTGAATGAATATTCGTCTTGCAACAAGCAAGAACCACTGATAATGTTTACACTCAAAGACGGTACAAAATAACATTTATTTAAAACCAAAACTAATCCTGATGGTAGATGCAGAGGATTGTGCCGACAGCCACCACGTCGACTCTCGATCCGTTGCCAATGCGCATCGTCACCTTGTCCTTAGCCAGGCGCCTCTTATTCCGCAACTCCTCCTGAGAGTTACAAATATGAGAAACAGAACCAGTATCAAATACCCAAGTGTTGCTACGGGCGAATGTAAGGTACACATCTATAACATGTATATCGAATATACCTTTCCCTTTGGCGACTATCTTGCCAGCTTTCTTGTCCTCCAGGTACTTGGGGCAGTTGTGCTTCCAGTGACCATCTCCCTTTTAGTAGAAGCATTCCACGCCAGCTTTGGGACCAGATTTGGGAGTCTTGGGCTTGGCAACAAGTTTGCCCTCCCTCCTGGACTTCCAGCTCTTCCTTCCCTTGCCACCGGATTTCTTGAAATCGACGGTCCTGTTGACCATCAACAGCGTGGGCTCCTTCTTGATCTCCACCTCAGCAGTCTTGAGCATCACGAATACTTCACCCAGGGACTTAGCCATGCCCTGCATGTTGTAGTTCGTGACGAAGCCTTTGTAGCTAGGGGGCAACGATTGCAGCACCCTATCTATCGCCAACTCATCGGGAATCTTGCATTCCAGAGCGTTCTGGCGTTGAACATAGCCAGACATCTTGACCACGTGCTCGCTCACACTGCTATGCTCTTCCATCTTGGCCGAGAAGAAAAGCTCAGAAGCTTTGTATCTCTCAGCCTTAGCCTGCGGCGCAAAGACAACCTTGAGATCAGAAATTATCTCGAAGGCACTCATCTTCTCAAAGTGCTTCTGCAGGTCGGCTTCCATGGCGAAGAGAATGCCACTCTGGACAAAGGCGGAATCCTCCGATTTGGTCTGGAAGACCTTCTTCTCATCATCAGAGGCGTTATCTGCGGGAGGGTCTCCTATGGTGGCTTCAATGACGTAAGCCACCCTATGGGGAGTGAGGAGGATCCACAGGTTGCGGAACCAGGCCATGAAGTTGTACCCATTGTGTCGGGGGGCTGCCCCCCGGGTAGGGCAGATCCCGGAGTAGTTCAGCAGTGTGCCAACAGTGCTTGACCTTTGGCGAGAGCAAGGGCCACCCCCTAGTGTGCTGAAGGGGCAACTTGACCCTTGAGTGCTGGTAGAGTGCAAGGTGCATCCTGGCAGGCGCAAAGGTCAGCTCTGGCGGCTATAAATAGACACCGCGAGTCCTCACAATAGCAGCACAAGCATCAGCGGGTAGTTCCTCTAAGAACTAGCTTTTCGAAGATGTCTTTGCTGGTAGGCTAAGACATCTTCGGGAGGCTAGGCCTAGAGATACTCATCCTGAGACGAACTCGGGTGTATCCGGAATGGATCTCGGATCTTGGGCTCCGAGGAGACTCCCGGAAGGAGAAGTACTCGGTCTTACCGGATAGGCAATCTGGGTAAGTGCTAACCGTAACACTTATCTCTGTCCTGGACTTGTGCAGGAAGGACTCGCGAGGTCGAGCAAGAAGATAACCGGCATGAGGGAATAGCAGGCTTTCCCGCCTGATGCGGGGGGAAGTACCGTTCCGTCTGACACGGAAGCATGGTCACCTCCCGCCTGACACAGAAGCATGGTCACCTCCCGCCTGACACGGGAGCGCGTCAGGCGGTACGACAACGGTACGACAAGACACGACCTGCCTAGCCCGGCAATCCGGAAAAGGCTATCCGGGATGGGCAAAGACATGTCTTGTCTCTGACAGGGGGACAATGATGTTCCAGGACGGCGCCTGCTGTCCTTGCCGAGATGATGACGAAGGGGCTACGCCGGATAGCGCGGCGAGTAGGTTGCACTAGCCGGTGACGACATACCTGTTAGGCCTGTCCGGTGGGGCCAAGCCGGTTTAGGGTTTCCGGCCCTCCTGGCTGGAACTCTATAAAAGGCGCCATAACTGCTTCTGTGGAGGAGAGACCAACTTTGGAGCCAAAGTTATAGTCGCATTTACTACTAGAGCATTTACTTCTTCTTACCTTGAGTTCATCTAGTTCCTTATGTTCTTCACTTCAAGAGATCTAAGAGCGAGTTGTAGTCCTTCTACCACACTTATATAGAGAGGAAAGGCAGGAGTAGGGGTGTTACCTCCTCACGAGGGCCCTGAACCTGGGTATATCGTGTGTGTGTTATGTGCCTTCGTGCATTTTGTTCTTGTTTGTTAGATCTTCCCCCTCACGCTTTGATCTTGTTTCTCGTTCTTGGGAGATATCGGTTACACCGGGATCCTCCCCGTCTGAGCTCTTCAGCTCGCTATCCCTCCCCGGATCCACCAACGTCCATCGGCCCCACACATTAGCCATCCTATGGCATCTGCCGTGACACCACCACGACAGTTGGCGCCCACCATGGGGCAGACAGAGGCGTTGGCTGGTGTACAAATCCGGACGGGCTCCCCCGTTGACTTCGACATTCGGGTTCTCTCTGGCCTTGTCGTAAGGCGGGGTGAGATGGACTTCGTCAGCGACAACGCAGGGTGCTTCCGGAACAGACCCTTTCCGGTGAACGGATGCCTCATTGACTTTGGTGGCTTCACCACCTACGTCGCCACCGAAGTTATCTGCAGCTATCCGGACGTGGTCCTGGAAGCTGAGGATCCTCCCATGCTCTGCGCTACTCGGGGTCTGCGTGCCGGTCACTCCCCGAGTTCCATCACGGTAATGATGGTCGGGGCAGCCGAGGAGGAGTACCAGGACGCTGACGGCGATGCCGGAAGCGGCCACGTTCGTTTGGCCAAACCTCCTCAGGAAAGAGATGCGGCCCGAGACGGCTATCCGCAGCCGTCCCAGCCACGTCATCGCCCGGATCCCCTCTCGCGTCTGGTGTCCAAGTTGGCTGTCCCTGTGACTGCTGAAGCGGACACCCAGGCCACTTTGGCTGACTTGGAGGAGCAGCGTAGGTTGCTACTCGCCGAAGCGCAGGAGATCGCCGAGATCCGGCGTGAGCTCAATGCTAGCCTCCGGGAGTACAATGCGGCTCACGGATTCCTTAAGATAGACTCCCGGGACAAGCGTATTGTGGAGCTGCGCAAAAAGGGAAGAATGGTGAATGATGAGTTGGCGGGTGGAGCCGCGACCAGTCACACGGGTAGCATGATCTCGGCGGGGAAGCCGGTATACAACTCCTCGGCGAAAACTCTTAGGGCTGCCGAAGCCGCCATGGCCGAGTTGGCAGGGTTATCCGGTGAGGCTCTGCGCAAGCATCAGGAGCGGGTGAATGAGTTGGTCGTCGAGGCCAACCGGCAGAATCAAGCCTTCAAGAAAAAGAACCCCGGGGCGGGGTCCCAAGTGCACTCAGCTAGGCCCAATAGCCAGAGATCGAACGGAGAGGCCTCCTCCCCACATCCGAGCAGAAGCAAGAGCAAGAGAAAGAGCCGGAGCCGAAGTCGGGCTCCGAAAAAAACAAGCAGTTGCAGGCTTATGACCCGGCCTTTGCCGGCATCCAGCAAGCCGGGCAGCATAACTCGGGGCAGGCAGGAAGTACCCGTGATGGTGGCAACCTGGGTGTAGGAAACAATAACCCGGCTAGCCGTGGTAATCCACCCTGGAACCCCCCTCATGTTCAGGGAAACCTGCGAAGGGAGGCCGCCTCTGTCCTGCAGCAGGCTGTGATCCCGGTACAAGACAGGCTCGACGATGGCAACTCAAGATTGCAGCAGCTCGGGTACCAGCCCAATGAGAATCCTTTGGGATCCCGGGTATGAACCAGACAGCTGGATCCGGCAGATGCCAGATTCCGGCTCGACCGGATCCACCAGTCCGAGCTAGTGGAAGAGCAAGGACCTCCGGGACCTGCCTGCTTTGGACCCCGGATCATGCGGGAGCCGCCTGTCCGGAATTTTCACCTCAACCGAGGTGCTAAGACCTATGACGGCAGCAAGAAGCCGGAAGACCGGTTAACCGACTATGTAACTGCAGTAAGCATAGCCGGTGGAAACAGATGCTGGGCAGTACGTTACGTACCGCAGATGTTGGAAGGACCTGACAGAATCAGTTTGAACAACTTGAGAACTGGCAGCATAGACTGCTGGTTAGATTTCGAGGAGGCATTTATCAGCAACTTCACCAGCACGTACAAAAGGCCAAACAGGCCTCAACAGCTCGCCATCTGTAGGCAAAGGAGCAACGAGACTGACCGGGAGTACCTTACCCGGTGGAGCAATATTCGCAACTCTTGCGAAGGTGTGGTAGAGGCACAGGCCATCTCCTGGTTTGCACAAGGATGCCGGCATGGCTCAATGCTGTGGCAGAAATTGCAAAGGAAGATGCCGGCGACCTTGGCAGAGACCATGCGCATCGCCGATACCTACACGCTTGGAGATCCCATGCAACCCCTGGTGGATGTCGGTGACTCCAACAGGAGGAATGCGGGACCTCAGCGTTCGGGATCGGGCAGGAGCCATGATCGCCAGGATTTTTTCCAGAAGAGGAATCAGCCCGAGTACCACCATGCCGCACAGCATGTCGCAGCGGTTACCCGAGATCAAGAGGATGACGGCAACAGTCAGCGTCAGAAGACAAGTGGCCCGGCTTGGGGTCAGAGCCAGGAAGTGCAAAAAACTTGGGTGGAACAGAAGAAGCCCCTGACGTATGAAGAGATGCTGAACAAGCCATGCTGCTACCATTCCCTGGAGGCCAACAAGCCGGCGAACCACTCTACTCGGCAGTGCAGCTGGTATCAGCGCACATTGCAGGAGGGCAGCTCGGGAGATGTTCGGCCGGGTGCTCCGGCATCTCGACCCAACATTCCGAGACCTCCTCCTCCGACATCGGGAGCCAACACGGTCCGGATCAGTCAACCTCAGCGAGGACCCCCACCTCGGCCGGTGAACGTGGTGCATACCCGGAACGACAATGGTGCAGGCCCCAGTAATCAAGCCGGACAGCAGCAGGGCAACTAACGGGAGGCACATCAAAGCTATGTGGTCTTCGTGACCGAGCCCACTGACCGGAAGAGTGTGCGACAGCGTGCCCTGGAGGTGAACGCTGTGATCCGGGCGGTGCCCAAGTTCTTGCACTGGTCCGAGATGGAGATCACGTGGAGCCGGAAGGATCATCCCAGAGTTATGCCTAAGCCGGGGGCGTATGCCTTGGTGGTGGACCCAACCTTTGTCGGACCAAATCTCAATGTCCGCTTCAGTCGGGTTCTGATTGACAATGGCAGCGCCATTAACATCATGTACAAGGATACAATGCTGAAGCTGGGGGTGTCCATGAACACCTTGTTACCTACCGAGACGACCTTCCACGGCATTGTACCCGGAGTCTCTTGCTCACCCATGGGTAAAATCTGGGTTGAGGTGTTATTCGGAACCCGGGAGAACTGCCGGACTGAGAGCTTGGAATTCGAGGTCGTGGATCTCGAAAGCCCGTATCACGCACTGATCGGCAGGCCGGCCCTGGCCAAGTTCATGATCTCAACTCACATGGGCTACTTGAAGATGAAGATGCCGGGACCTAACGGCGTAATCACCATCTCGGGAGACCACAAGCGCTCCATGGAGTGTGCCTCGGCCGGCTCGTGCTTAGCTGAGTCCCTGGTGATCGCGGAAGAAAAGAAGAGGATCCAGCAGGTGGTGGCGATGGCCAAGACCTGCCAACTCGGAATGCCCGGGATGGTGAACCCGGAGCAGGGTGCATCATTCCAGCCCCCTAAGGAGACCAAGAAGGTGGATGTGGACCCCAGCAACCCGGAGCGCCAAGTTATCATTGGCAGCAACCTGGACAGCAATTAGGAAGGCGAGCTCGTCGACTTCCTCCGTGAGAATCGGGATGCTTTTGCATGGTCGAGTGATGATCTGCAAGGTGTTCCGAAGGAGTTGGCTGAGCACTCTCTGTTTGTTAGACCGGATGCGAAGCCGGTGAAGCAACTGACTAGGCGCCTCTCGGATGAAAGAAGGGCTGCCGTCATGGAGCATCTTGCTATACTGCTGGCCGTCGGATTCATAATGGAAGTGCTGCACCCGGATTGGATATCTAATCCCGTCCTAGTTGAGAAGAAGAAGGATGATCCCCTCCTGCTTAAGGTGTGGCGCATGTGCATCGACTTCACCAACCTCAACAAAGCATGCCCGAAGGACCCCTTTCCACTGCCCCGAATAGATCAAGTAATAGATTCCACCGCCGGGAGTGAGCTTTTGACTTGCCTATTCTGGTTTTCACCAGATACCGTTGAATCCGGATGATCAATTGAAAACTGCTTTTATTACCCCTTATGGGGCTTATTGTTATCGTGTCATGACTTTCGGTTTGAGAAATGCTGGTGCTACATACCAAAGGTGCATGCAAAAGTGTTTGCACGACCAGATAGGCCGGAATGGCGAAGTCTATGTCGATGACATAGTCATAAAAACGAAAGAAAAAACCTCATTGATCGATGATCTGAGGGAATCATTTAAGAACTTAAGAAGATTCCGGATGAAGTTGAACCCGGATAAGTGCACATTCAGTGTTCCGGCAGGAAAGTTACTCGGTTTCCTAATCTCAAGCCGGGGGATTGAAGTCAACCCGGGTAAGATACGTGCTATCGAGAGCATGAAATTGCCCGTGCGTCTCAAAGATGTGCAGAAGTTCACTGGTTGTCTTGCATCCCTAAGTCGGTTTGTGAGCCGACTTGGAGAAAAGGCCTTGCCCCTATACCAGTTGATGAAGAAGAGCAAAACATTTGTTTCGACCCCGCAGGCCGACGCGGCGTTCAACGATTCCGACTCAACATTCAAGATCAAGATTTTATAGCTGCGGAGAGCATGCAAGATCATAAATAACACACACATATTATATTACGAAGCAATAATATAGTACTCAACATTCATCGGATCCCAGCAAACACAACATGTAGCATTACATAAAGATGATCTTGATCATGATAGACAGTTCACAAGATCTAAACATGCTACCACAAGAGGACAAGCCAACCATCTAGGTACTGCTATGTACCTGTAGTCCAAGGATGTGAAGGGAATATGCCCTATAGTCACTTAATAAAGATAGTTTATTAGTCATATGTCAATTCTTCATTATACGTTTTATACCTTGCTATAACTGATTAAGCGGAAACATTAATACACGTGTGGTAAATAAACAACCAGGTCCCTGGTAGCCTCTACGTGACTAGTTCATTGTGCAATCAATGATCTAGATTTCCCAATCATGTGACATTTATGTCAGTTGACAATGGAGTCATGTCATTGGGAGAATGACGTGATGGACATACCCAATATTTGTAGGAGGTAGTCATTACGCCTTTAACAGTGAGATCAACTCTTACTGCGATTCCTGAAAGATACTTTGATTGCATCAAACGTCATATCTTAAAAGTGTGACAATAAAGGTGTTCCTGTCGGGTATCAGAAGAGAGTATGGTGAGACGAGGGATCAAGAGCGGGATTTGCCAGTCCGCATAGCAGGATAGATACCCTAGGGCCTTCTCGGTGAGAATATGTCAAATGAGTTTGCAAACATGTGACTAGGTCACCAGGACATAATATCACAGAGGATTAGAAGATAGTGTTGTCAATAACAAGATCAAGCTAGGTATGGAGATATCTATGAACGAGTCTCGGACACGCTAAGTATCGCCATGGAAAAAGTTTTAAGACTCGACGTCTAGGTTCGATCGACTAAGTTATTCGTTATATCACAGGGATTAATTCAAGGCGTCCAGGCCCACGAATTAGTCATTGATCGGAGAGGTGTCTCGATCATGGCTGTTATTATATCGAACCTCTAGGGTAACACACTTAAGGGGTTTCGACCTATTTAACGGAAGAGAAATTAGGAAAAGAGAGCACCGGGAACTTCCCGGGAAAGTTCTGATGGAGATCGGAGAACCGAAGATAGTTTGGAGAATTTCGGAAAAGTTCCGGAAGAGTGGAAATTATTTATTTATGTTAAATTAATATTAATTGGTGAATTAATATTGTTTAAATGAATTTATAATGATTAAATTCGTATTTAAACATGCAACCCACTAAATGGGCCCTCCCGGGATGGAGAAGGCCCATGTAGGGGCTGAATTCCTACCTAAGGGCCAAACCCACCTAGGGGCCAATTATAGCCTACATGCACTTAAATTATGGCAAGGTACCTGTGTATAGTGCAAATCCCTGGATCGATTCGTTTGCACACACAGTTTACGATGTAATATCACAAAAAAGTATCAATTTTATTTTATTGATAATCAAGACTTGGAAAATATTCTTTACAATTTGCATAGCATAAAGCTAGCACTGAAAGAGTAAACAGCGGAAATAAAATAATAGTGAGTCTCCATCATCTTCAAATTGCCACAGGCGAAAACATGTTGGTTGCAAACTCGAAACCTTTAAACAAAGCCTCACTCGTCCTCTGAACAATCTGCAATAAGAAATATATTGCAATAATGTGGGTCAGATTCCATTAAAAATGGATTCTGGCAAGTGCCACTATGGTGGACACTTAGTGGAATAACTCTAATAACCTATATGCACATTTGGCTGGTGGAGTTCAAGGCTATGTTGCATAAAGCCAATTTTTCCTAACTCTTTGGAAAACACTTTTCTTCTATTCGAGACATCTGTGGCATGAAATCCACTGTCTCATTCTACCCTTGTTCACCCATCAAATTTTATCTTAGAAATTGGAATGGTGGGATCCTCCGTTGATGTCCTCGTTCAGCTGCTCAAATTGTTCGTACCGGGGACACGGCTAAGTACTTAGTTTTACACTCTGCAGAGGTTGTGCACGTTCAGCATTGTACCCATTCAACCAAACTATCCTTTACACTCTGAAGTGATAAGGAAAAGGAGAAGAATGAGACGAGATCTTTCAGAAGCATTTTCCCTCCCACTCTGGCTTGACCCGTTCCACCTAACACGCTCTACATCTGCTTGTCAAGCCGGGGTGATTCCACGCAACTTAATTGATCAAGCCAGAGCCCATTGGCAATGGCGGCACTGGAAGCAATCTTCACTCGGAGTTCTTAAGATCCCTTAGTTCCCTGGGTGGCCATCCACAAGTGTACTCTCAGGTGAAAACCACCATGCTCATGGCCCCAGTATAGTAGAAACGACCTTAGGCGAAGACAACCACAAGCACAACCCTGAGTAGCCACTCAACATAAACCATTCAACCAATCCACCCAGGTGTTTCATTGTAACTTAGTACAGATTAACTTTTCCACAAAACAACATTTGCATAACATCAATAATTTTACTTAGTCATTACATAGGTACCTAGACACAATGTAGTAGGGGAAATCTAGACATGTCTGCATAGCAATACTATCCTACACATGCTTATATAAAAATACACTAAGTCATGCATATAGAAAATAATAGGAGGTTTATGAATGTGCCACTTGCCTTTGGATGATGTCTTTGTTCACAAACTCTTTTCAACGTAACTCGAGTCTCTCTTTTAAATCTAAACAATATAGACAAACCACAATACCACAATCAACACAATAACACAAAATCACAACACATACAGACACTTACATAATGAACAAACAAGTTTCATAAACTTCTAAGGAAAAAATATGTTTATGCGTGACGTGCAAAATATTTCTTAGGACTAGAGATGCATGTCATGTCATGAAAATCTTCTAAATTAATGCAAGACAAATATGTTGATAAAAATGACTAAGGACTAAGGTCATAGGTTGGAAAAAATACTTTGCTATAAATCATCTTGAATAAGCACTCTAATGGCTTAGTCAGGATGTGCAGAAAAACTTAGAGAAAATACTAAGTCTATTCTTCAAGGTGATCAACAATATTAACAACTCTTTGTAAATTGGATATTCACTATAGTGAGAGAGACAGACACCCGGCCAACCACTTAAGTTATGGAACAGGTCTCATGTACGTGGACATGTAAGGTTAGTCTCCAGACCGCTTCATCTCACTATGCCGCTAGGATCCAACAAACTTCAAAGATGGTAATAACATGATAAAAAAAATTATGTCTAAGTGAAAGACAAGATTAGGAAAGAGGGAAAAGATAGAAAGAAGGATGTAGTTGGTCTTCCAGGAATCTTCACCTTGCTTCCTTTTCTCCGTGATGTGATGACTTCATTGCAAATTGTAGGGTTGGTGGTCTTGAATATTGAAGTTGTTGACATCATCCAGGATGGTTTTGAATATAACATAGTCACCATGAGGTCTAAGAGAAGAAGGGAGAAAAGATAGAATGACGATATCGTGTTAATATCAACTTGGCTATATGACAATACTAGATTTGACCACCACCTAAATAGAATGACGATATCATGTTAGTGTATTGATCATATCAACTTGGCTATATGACAATACTAGATTGTTTGTTTTTTGTGAACCTTGTTGCTTGATGTTTGTTAGATATTGATTGATTTTGTTATAGATTGGTTGCCTTGTTTTGTTTTATTCAACTAGGATTCCTCCATAGTAAAAATAATTCAACCCACTGCTTTCTAAACCAAACAGATGTCTCACCCCAATACCAACACCAATGATTTGCATACATCGTATGTGTGTGACGCCCTGCAAGGTGCCACGCTAGTGGTGCTGGGAGGTTGGCTTCCTCCACCCGACCTGGAGGTCATCTTCGTAGTCTTCGTCGCGCCGAGTTCTTCGTGACCTAGAGGTCGGCTACGTCGTCTTCGTCGCCAACGCTTGTGCGGGAGCGTAATCCCTGCTATTCGTTCTACGAGGGTATGTATTCCGATCTCCGTCGTACTTCTATATCTGCATAGTGTAGATCTTGGCTAGTTTAAGGATATCGTTGGTAGGAAAAAAAAATCTGCCTGCGATCCCCTTCAGTGGTATCAGAGCAGATCTATCGTAGATATAGTTGTACGCTGTTAGAATCCGTGTTCTGCACAGGGGCACCGTTCCTGTTATTTGCTACCCTCTAGCATGCACTTGTGATTCCGGCAGTATTGAGTTGATGAAGCGGCCCGGACCGACTTTACGTGTACGCTTACGCGAGGCTGGTTCCACTACTGACGGGTGTGTGTCTCTATCTCTTTAGCTGGCTTTGCATTTTCAATGGAGGGCCCGAATGGGATGCTTAAACATGCAATTATTGGATCGTTGTTGTGGTCACAGGTTCGTAGGAATGAAGCTGTTCTATTTACGACAGCCCCAAGCCACGTAAAATATGCAAAAGATAAAGTAGAAGCGTCTAACTTTATTTTGCAGGGGCAATGTGATATGGTCAAGTTAGGTTTATTAAATTGTTTATGAACTGTGGGCGCCAAGAAAACCATGGCGCAAGGACCATATCACGTTGCATTACATTTGATATTATTGTGTGCATCTTATATTGTTTGATTATATATTAGAATATATCAGTTACAGGGCGGCAGAAATATAAGATGATCCCTTCAAAATACCACTAGTGTTCTTCCTTCGACGTGCACCACTAAGAAAGTTCTACGTTATGAGGCAGGCCGTGACGATCGGGTGTCAGACATATCGTCGTTCGCATATAGTGGGTGTAAGCCATGTTGCACACGCGTTCGTTGAAGGTTATTGTGGCGAGTCTAGCATATGCAGATATGGCCTCGGAACACGGAGGCCGAAAGGTCGAGCATGAGTCACAAAGTTGTTGTGATCGACAATTCGTTGTCCATCCTTGAAGTTGTGTTGCCGGCTCTGACGATAAGGGGTTGCGCAATGGATGGGGGTCCTCATCGCTTAAACGACCAGGAGGGATGTTCGTTTGAGTGGGAGTTTTGATAGTTATTTTCTAAAATATTAGAACTCAAATTATAATGAACAAAGTCATGTTTTGCAAAACCTTTCTAGATATTAACCAATGTCATAGCTTCGTTAAAATTAGGCGCAATCCTACGATTGAGAAACTTAAAAGGTTGGGTCCAAACTTCATAGTTTTATACTTTAGCTTGAGGATACTCCTTGTTTAAACCGTTAGCTCTTTGTGATACAATACCCGCTGGAGATAAAACAGAAGATTCCGCTAACAAAAGGATAATTTGGATTATCAGGTTTTGTGCGGATGATATCGTCATAGTCAAGTGTATGCTATGATCTCTGCCATAGAGAATCAACGATGGGTACGAGTTATTAGATCGCGAACATATGAGATGATCGCTAAACTCGGGATACCCCTAAAGTTGGGTTGATGAAGTTTATCAGTACGTTGACTGATTATCTGTAACATCCTAGGATTTTTCAAATTCTGAAAAATCAGAAAAAAATTAAAAACTTTTTGAAAACTATTTGTATGTCGATTTGAAAAAAAAAATCATGCATGCATTCATCATTTTCATGCATTGTTTAGATTTGAAAATTCAATGGTTGAAAAATTATTTTCAGTGGAAAATCTATCTGAGAAAATATTAAAAACAAAATAATGATTATGCTATTTATCTTATTTTACTTTAATATTTTAATTGTAATTATTAGAAATAATTATTTTCATATGTTCACAATTGTGGTACCAAATTTTATTTAGCCATAAATAAATTAATTAAATTTCTATTTCCAAATTTGACAAAAGTGTCAAATTACATTAAATCAAATATTCAAAATTAATATTTTTAAAAAGTGGTCAAAACATGTCCATAAATGTTTTAAAATAAAGATATGATTTTTAGAAATTAATTTCACTTAATTCGGAGTTCTAAAACAAAAGTTATGAAGGAATTAAGGAAGAAAAAAAACACGAATCGGGCCAGCCAGCCGGCCCACCGAAGGAACCGTAACCTGCTATCGTATCCAACTCAAACTCTGAAATTCGTTTTTCTAACCACCTTTCATTCAAACACGTTTATCTCGAGAAATATAACTCCAAATCCGGATCCGCTTAATACTACGCGTTCACAACTCCGAGCCCGATCTATTCCACCATCCCTCCGCCTATATAAACCACTGTAGCCTCCGACATCTCTTTTACTCTTTTCGTTCCACCGAAACCCTAATCAGCGAAATAGTATTTCGTTCGTTCGACGAACAAAACCATCTCCAATCGCGACGAAACCTTAATCATTGTTGTAGATCTCGTCGATACCTATCCATCCCAATAAGTCTCAACTCTTTTCATCAAGCGTGGAGGAAGAATTTCGAATCGTCATCCATCAGATTTGAAGTTGTATTTCTCAGATCTCTTCGCGCTCGTTGCGTCAAATCGAAATTCCTTCGGTGAAAAGGTATATCTACTCTATATCTACAACTTTCCTGTTGACAACTTTTTAATTTAACGTATGTAATTTTCTGTATAATACAGATCGTGTTTGATGTTGTTCGAGTAACCAAACCATCTTAAAAGTTTGGGAAAACAATAAGAAAGTTGTTCCCCTGATCAAGACCTTTCTTTTGCCCCAAGCCTCACCTCTTTTGGTTCAGCGAGCTGAGAGATATTCGCGTTTGAAGTTTCGGATCAGACAGGTATTTTGTGATTTATGACCAATCTATTCATCTACTTATGTTATAATTCTGATAATTAGAAAGAGCACTTAATTCTCTACAACTTTCGTTAAGAGTGTTTTTCCATCCGAGCAACTTTATTTTTGGTCAAATTCGTAGTCAAATCCCAGTCAGCCTACCACGTCAGCGAGTCAATTCCCACGTCAGCAGTCAAAGTCAACAGTCAACCGAAGACCGGCAGTTTTGCAGAAAAATCCTAAATTTTAAATCTACCACTACTTTTTATTGGTTTGGTCAAATTTTACAAATAAAATATTTTTGGAAAGCTTATGACACGTAGAAACTTTTGGCATCATTACTTTTATGTTTTGTCAAATTAAAATTTGTTGAAATTCAAAAGTGGCATTAATGGTAATTTGAACATAACTTCAAATTTGAAATTTAAAATTTATCAAACTCTTTTGCTATAAATTTGAATGTCTAAGTATTGGAAGTAGTATTTTTCTACTAATTTTGTAGAATAATTTTTCTATGATTTTGTAAATAATATTGATTTAATACTTTAAATGATATTTTAATGAATAAAAAAACTTATTAAAAATATATTAAAATTAATTTCATCATCTATTCGAATTATAAAGTACTTAGTCATATTATGACCACTTTGGTATTAAAAGGTACTTAGAAATATTTTGCCCCTTTAAACAAAATAAATTCTTCCTTAGAAAATATTTGATAACTATTTTTTGACAACACTCTTCCTTAGAAAAATTTCAACACCTTAAAGATGCTAAATCTTTTCCTTGAAAATTTTAGCATCTGGAAAACTTAGTTGTTTTATTTTGTTAAGTGTTGTCCTTATAAATAAATTGCATTGCATGCATGGCATATTTATTGTATAGTTATTGTTTTTCTCTAAGTTACTATTTTTCAACATAGTGTTTTGGTAAAGTGCTATGCACTTAGACACTTGAGATTCTTAACATGAAGACTAGAAGGCCAATGAAGACTTAGCCAAGAAAAACAAAACTCCGAAGGCATCTCTAAGAAGCAAAAAAAAACATTTAGAAGAAAATCAAGAGGAACTGCAAGAAGACCATCCCCCTTTATTTCTCTAAGTCTTTCTATCTTCTTCTCTTTCTCTTAGACTTCGTGGTGGCTAAGGTATATCCAAGACCAGCCCGGGTGATATACAAATCATCAAGTCTGAAGAACCATCAAGTCTACATGATTCAGTGAAGACATCGGAGAAAGTTACAAGTCTGGAGATGAAGCCTAGAAGAAAAACTACATCTTTTCTTTATCTTTTTCCGCCATCCTATTCTTCTTTCACTTTGGGCATAAACCAAGTCCTTAGTGATTATGACCAAGTCTATAGTGATTATGACCAAGTCAGAATGCTAGTTGAAGATGAAGAAAATTACAAGGGAGTTGAAGATTTCAAGACCAAGCATGTGAAGACTTGCAGCAGCATTACAACTTATTCAAGTTGATTTATAGCCAAGTTATTCTGTCCAACCTATGACCTTGGTACTTAGTAATTTTGACTAACACACTTGCCCCGCATTAACTTAGAATAATTTCATGGCATGACATGCATCTCTAGTCCTTAAGAATATTTATCAGATCATGCTTGTCATATTTTTCTAAGTGTTGCATTTATGCTTGTATGTTTATTTGGGGCTTGTTTGACTTGTTAGAAAATTCGGAGAGAAACGAAGGCTTTTGCAACTGTTACTCCTGTTCTCCCTGTTGCCAAGGCAAGTGGCACACCCTCATAAACTTCCTAAGTATTTTTCTATGCATTAATTAGTGTATATCTTATATGCATGTGTTGGATAGTATTGCTATGCTAAAACTACTATATCCCTTACACTAGTTGTGTCTAGAATCCTATTGGTAACTTGGTAGAAATATTGATGCTATGCAAAAGTTGTTTTATGAAAAAATAAATTCTACTAAGTTAATGTAACACCTGGGTGGAATTTGGTGTTGATTGGTTTATGTTGAGTGTTATTCATTAGGGGTGACCTCTAAGGAATAGTCACTTGTGGATGGCCACCTAGGGTAATAAAGGGACCAATGTTTTCTCCAAGTGAAGATTGCTTCTAGTGCAACCATTAGTCAATGGGCTCTGGCTAGATGGATTAAGTTGTGTGGACTCGCCCCGGCCTGACAGGTGGTGGTAGAGGTTTTGTAGGTGGAGCGCGTCAGGCCGTTATGGGGTGGGAAGATGCTTCTGAAAAGTCTCGTCTCAACTCTCTCCTTTTCCTTAGCACAAATGGTGTGCTTGAGGATAGTTTGGGTTTGTTGGGTCTAATGGTGAAAGTGCACAACGTCTGCAGAGTGTAAAACTAAGTACTTAGCCGTGTCCTCGGTTACGGACAATTTTGAGCAGTTGATCAAGGACGTCAACGGAGGATCCTATCATTCCAATTTCTAAGTTAAAAGTTGATGGGTGAACAAGGGAAGATGAGATTATGGTTTTTATGCCATACTCGTCTTGATTTCACGAAAAGTGTTTTCAAAAGAGTAGGAAAAATTGGCTTTATGCAAATTAGCCTTGAACTCCACCAGCCAAATATGCATATAGGTTATAGAGTTATTCCATTAAGTGTCCACCATAGTGTCACTTGCCAGACTCCATTTTTAATGGAATCTGACCCACTCTGTTGCAAAAATTTATTTGTTACAGGTTATTTAGATGACGAGTGAGGTTTTCGTTAAGGGATTTCGAGTCTGCAACCAACATGTTTTTCGCCTGTGGCAACATAAAGACGGAGACTTACTGCTATTGTATTTCCGCTGTGTATTCTTTCCAATGCTAGCCTTATGCTATGCAAATTGTAATGAATATGTTCAAGTCTGGATCATCGATGTAATAAATTTGATACTTTGTTGTGATATTACATCGTAAACTGTGTGTGCAAACGAATCGATCCAGGGGTTTGCACTATACACAGGTACCTGCCATATTTTAAGTGCAGTACGTTATAGATGGTATTAGAGCACTATGTTGCCTGTAGGTTCGAAACCCCTAAGTCTGGATAGAAATAGGATTTGGCCATAGGATTGAAAATCTATTTCTATTCAGTTATCTAAAAACAAAACTTTTCATTTTATCCTCTCTTATACTCTCGTCTAATATCAAACTTCTGAAAATATCTTATCTTTTTCTAGTTGACCATGTTCGTAATGTCTGAGTTCGATACTTCATATGCAATTCCACAAGTCAGCATGAAGAACTACCTGCATGGAAGGACACTGAAGAATCCAGATTCATAGCTCAAACACTTAGAAGATTTTTGAAGAAAGAAGAACTTGAAGCACTCAACAAGAAGATAGACAAGAGACCACCATTTAATTAGAACAACGACACCTTGATAGTGTATTGATCATGCCAACTCAGTGTGGTATGACAATAGTAGATTGCTTGTTTGTGTTGAAACTTGTTGCTCGATGTTTGTTAGATATTGTCTGTAAGATGATTTGCCTCGGTTTTTGAGTTTGGGGTAGAAATTTTCCCTAGTATCCTTCTATCTTTTACTCATCAATGCTAAACCCAAAAAAATGTCTCGCCCAAGCACCAACGATGAGATGACAGTTGCAATTCAACTATTAGAAGCTCAGAGTCAGTTGATGCAACTCATGGTAGAGAATCAAGTCCACAATCACAACAGAGAGTTACCTCAGGGAATGCAACAACTGTTGGATAACTAGACCCACATTGTGCAGATGATGCGTCACAACATGACCAACAGTAATATGAACCCACCCCAGATGGACATTGGTAACAAGGATGTCAAAGGAAGTAGTTTGACAAAACCTCAAGCCTGTAAAACGTGTGGAGAAATAGGACACATCCAAGGAATGTCATGATGAGTGGCCCCATGGTGTCTCCAACCATCCAACCAACGGATGCCCCACAACCATGGTTACTTGCTTTTTGTGTGAAGCAACAAATCACGTCCCGACTAAATGTCAACTCTATCCCATGGTGCAAGAAGTCGGTCAGCAAGTCAAAGAGGGAATGCAACATAAACTCAGGAAATATATGGAAGTACAAGAACACAAGGAGGAACGCAAAAGAGATACTAGCCGTATAACATATGTTACTCGTAGAGTACGAGAACATTATTCATGGGGCTGCAAGCAAAAGAAGATTGGTCAGGATACTGAACAAAATCATTATCAAAATGAGACTGTGGATCAAACTAAGGTGAAAAATGAAATAAGAGTAAGGTCACTTCCGAAGACATCCAAACATAACTCCAAGTGCTGCAATAAATGTGAGGGACATCACTTAGCTCGAAATTGCCCCATCAAGCGAGACAGGACTTCGTCCATTGGGATAAAATATGATGAACAAGATTTAGAACAATTTTTAGCCTTGGAAGCACCAAAGAAGAAGCGGAGCTTAACCGAGATCATTTGCTACAAGTGCAAGAGCAATGGCCATTACGCCAACGAGTGTCGAGAAAAGAAGAAGGCCGAAGAAGCTGGCAAGACAAATCCTTTTGATAAAGGATATGTGAACCATATCACTGTGGAAGAAGTGAACGGTACATTTTGAATCAAGTTTCATATCCAAGTTTTCACTACCAACAAAGATTCCTTTTAAGGGTGGTAGCCCACCCAGATATCCAGTCACAACCTTTTGCTAGCCTTCTCGAATCTCGAGGCCGAGATTCCCTTTAAGGGTGGTAGTCTGTAACATCCTAGGATTTTTCAAATTCTGAAAAATCAGAAAAAATTAAAAACTTTTTGAAAACTATTTGTATGTCGATTTGAAAAAACAATTCATGCATGCATTCATCATTTTCTTGCATTGTTTAGATTTGAAAATTCAATGGTTGAAATACTATTTTCAGTGGAAAATCTATCTGAGAAAATATTAAAAACAAAATAATGATTATGCTATTTATCATATTTTACTTTAATATTTTAATTGTAATTATTAGAAATAATTATTTTCATATGTTCACAATTGTGGTACCAAATTTTATTTAGCCATAAATAAATTAATTAAATTTCTATTTCCAAATTTGACAAAAGTGTCAAATTGCATTAAATCAAATATTCAAAATTAATATTTTTAAAAAGTGGTCAAAACATGTACATAAATGTTTTAAAATAAAGATATGATTTATAGAAATTTTTAGAAATTAATTTCACTTAATTCGGAGTTCTAAAACAAAAGTTATGAAAGAATTAAGGAAAAAAAAAACACGAATCGGGCCAGTCGGCCGGCCCACCGAAGGAACCGTGACCTGCTATCGTATCCAACTCAAACTCTGAAATTCGTTTTTCTAACCACCTTCCATTTAAACACGTTTATCTCGAGAAATATAACTCTAAATCCGGATTCGCTTGATCCTACGCGTTCACAACTCCGAGCCCTATCTATTCCACCATCCCTCCGCCTATATAAACCACTGTAGCCTCCGACATCTCTTTTACTCTTTTCGTTCCACCGAAACCCTAATCAGCGAAATAGTATTTCATTCGTTCGACGAACAAAACCATCTCCAATCGCGACGAAGTCTTAATCATTGTTGTAGATCTCGTCGATACCTTTCCATCCCAATAAGGCTCAACTCTTTTCATCAAGCGTGGAGGAAGAATTTCGAATCGTCATCCGTCAGATCTGAAGTTGTATTTCTCAGATCTCTTCGCGCTCGTTGCGTCAAATCGAAATTCCTTCAGTGAAAAGGTAGATCTACTCTATATCTACAACTTTCCTGTTGACAACTTTTTATTTTAACGTACGTAATTTTCTGTATAATACAGATCGTGTTTGATGTTGTTCGAGTAACCAAACCATCTCACAAGTTTGGGACATTGAAGGACGTTACAGGTACCTGCCATATTTTAAGTGCAGTACGTTACATTATCTTCTCAACCAAGATGGAAGAGAATACACACATTGAAGGAGCACATGGCAGTCATACTTGATGACATTGGTCATTCTTGATGAACATTGAGATGTCTCGCTCAGCTCGATCACTGGATGACAAACGTCGTTCCCAAGTGAAAAAGCTTTGTCATAGACTATGTCATGCAAGGAGAATCGTTCACCTTCATGGTTCTTGATTACGTTGGAAGTATCAAGAAGATGAAACAGATCGCCGAAAGTCATCAATCATGATGGCGTATATATGATATACATGTTATGAATGTTTTACCTAAGCAAGAACTCGCAGTAGTGACTATGTTTTGATACTATCATGTTTTATAAAAACCAGATTTACTACTTGAGTAGCTCGGAAGGATGAGGCGACATTGCGTGTTGATAATGGAAGACAAAATTGTTGTGATGGCCATAGACACTCTCCCTCTAGATCTACCATTTGAATAAATTCTTTTATGATCGCCCGTCAGTATGATCGTTATAAGTGTGTCTCCTCTAGCGAGACAATTGTTCATATTTTTTAGTGACAAATTCTTTGTCCTATATTTATGAAGTAATGATCATATGCCGATTTGAATATAGATGGTAGAAACTCCCACATTCATAATATTAATGCCAAAGGATACAAACTTCATAAAGACACCACATATGTGTGGCACTGCCTTTTGATTCATGGCAATGTTGTAGTCAATGAATTAGCTCCATAACGGATGGATCTACCAGTCCTTAGATTTGATCTTTTGACACTTGCAAGATAACTAAGACACCGTTTTCGGAAAACGGGCATATAACTTATTGATAGTAATGCATATAGATGTATGTGAATCAATGAAGTAATTGACGGGTAGTGGAGACCTTTATTCCGTGAACTTCACTGAACATTTTGAGTATAACATGTTGAGAATCGTGCATATGGGTGCATGTGAATCAATGAAGTACTTTAACGTGTAGTGGAAGTCTTTATTTCATAGACTTTATGAATATTCCGAGTAGATATATGGATATCCATTAAGGGAATGTTCGTCTGGAAATTTTGATTCGATCAAACAAGTTCAGAATGAAGTAGAAAATAAATTTAACAAGAAAATCGAATTCCTGCGATACAGATCAAGGAAATAAAGATTTGAGTTATAATGTTGGCACATCTATTGGAATACTTGTGAGAAGAGTTCCACAAATTACGTCGCATGGAACACCATAGTGTTATGGTATGACGTCGTAATAGCACCCTATCGGTTAGTGTGTAGTAAATAAATCTCTTATCGAATTACTGTGATCATTAGAGTCATATGGTAGAAACGCAACATTCACGTTAGATAATAGGGAAACCATTTGAATCCATGGAGACAATACCATATAAGTGATGGCATGGCTTTGAGCCTAGATTGTCGTTTCAGCAATTTAGTGTTTCTATGTGATCAAACCTAAAATGGATTAATCTTTATAGTGTACCGTACCTTAATAGTTATTTGGGTACATGTCTCACAACATAGGCAAAATTGTTGCCGGGATATACCTTGCGAAAGAAATAGTTTCTTGTCCAAGGGTATAAGTGAGAAGGAAAGTAGAGCAAGACAAAGTTGATGAACTATCTCTCCAGACATCAGAGTGGCGCAACCGAAACTATTTTCGGTGTCATGCTCCACAACTTGAAAGAAGCTGATGATACAAGATCATGTGCTCTGAGCTCATACTAAGAACGTAGGCGCACGAGGTTGTGTTCCACACTATGTGTTACCACAATCTTGTTATGAAGGTCATGTTAATGGAATATGATAAACCTACGAACTACGAAGAAGAGATGGTAGACTAAGTCCAAGAAATGACTATGAGTCATATATGATCCGAGATAAAATCCATGTACGATTACCAGGTAATGACTTGGGAGATCTTCTTGATGGCATCTAGGCTGTTAATACAATATGAAATTTTATGAGAGAGTAGATACTGATAAGGATCGATTTATCGTGAAACAGTTCCGACGGATTCAAAAGTTGACCACAACGAGATTTTGTCTCAACTGGCGAACCCTAAATATATTATGGGTCGTTTAGCAATTACTATAATTTCGAATGAGAAATTGATAGATGGATAAGGAAACATGGTTTCTTAATAGTGTCATTAATAAAGAGTTGTAATCAGTACAATAATGGTTTGGTGATCCTGAGGATGCTAAACATGTATGCAAA
This sequence comes from Poa annua, assembly GCA_026929855.1. Classification (NCBI taxonomy): domain Eukaryota; kingdom Viridiplantae; phylum Streptophyta; class Magnoliopsida; order Poales; family Poaceae; genus Poa; species Poa annua. Next base: position 104,282,626 of record CM049426.1, read on the forward strand.
CTTCAATTGTCCATTCATGGGCTGAAGCAAGCATATCGGAGCTGGAATCTTCACTTTGATTATGTGATCAAATAATTTTGGAGTTGTCCAAAATAGTTGAAGAAAATTGCATTTGCAAAGAAGTGCGTGGAAGCAAAGTAGTTTTCTTGATCTTATATGCGGAAGGCATATTTGAGTGGGAGCTAAGTAGCTTTCCTTGATCTGATATGTGGAAGGCATATTTGAGTGGGAGCTAGGTGTTGAAAGGAATATGCCCGAGAGGCAATAATAAAGTGGTTATTATCTTATTCCATGTTTATGATAAATGTTTATTTCTCATGCTAGAATTGCATTAATCGGAAACATTAATACATGTGTGACTAATGAATAAATTAGAGTTCCTAGTAAAGCCTCTCGTTTAACTAGCTCGTTGATTAACTGATGATCAAGGTTTCCTGATCATGAACATTGGATGTTGTTAATAATGGGATCACATTATTAGGAGAATGATATGATGAACACACCCAAATTAAGTATAGCAATACGATCAAGTCATTAAGTTTATATTGTTGTACTGAGCATACGAAGTAACCCTAATCCTTAGACCATGAGATCATGTCAATCACTAACACCGGAAGAAAGCTTTGATGACATCAAACGTCACACTGTAACAGGGTGACTATGAAGGTTGCGTTGGGTATTCCGAAAGTATTAGTTGAGGCTCGTGGATCAAGAAGTGGGATTTGTCCATCCAGATGACAGAGAGATATACTCTGGGCCCTCTCGGTGATATCACATCGACACCGCTTGCAATCATGTGACTAGGTCACAAGGATGTCATATCACAGAACGAGTAAAGAGTACTTGTCGGGAACGAGATCGAACAAGGTATAGATAATACCAATGATCGGATCTCAGACAAGTAAAATATCGCGAGACAAAAGGAATTGGTTATGACGTTTTTGGTTCACACGATTACAAGATTCTTCGTCGAATATGTAGGAGTCATTATGGATCTCCAGATCCCGCTGTTGACTATTGATTGGGGAGGTGTCTCGATCATGTCTACATTATTCCCGAACCGTAGGGTGACACACTTAAGGTTCGTCGACGCTTTTGGGTAGACACGGAATTTCGGAGAAAAATTTGGATAGCACTGAAATTGTTTTGGGTAATATTGAAATAGTTCAAGGAGTTAATTGTCAATGGTTGACAATGGTTGTTAATATAATTAACCAATGAACCAAGGGGGTAAGTGTTAATGTTTATTAATAGAATTAACAAATATTAAAAAGAAATGAAATTGTTTTATTTAATAAAGAAAACCTTGGAATTTTGAGTGGGAATTGATGAGAGAATGAATGGGTTGAGTGGAGACTCCACTCACATGACGAGGGGAGAGGTGGGGGCACTCCAAAATTCGTGGATTCCTCCCCCTCCTATCTAAAGACGGGTGTAAGCTCCCTCTCCCCACACACTTGCCTCTATCTCCCTCCTCCCGCTGCTCCACCTTCCAGCCATCCGCATGGCGAAGCCATGGCCGATTAATTTCTCCACCACAGCACGCCGTCGTGTTGCTGAAGTTTCTGGTGGTTCTACTTCTTCTGCTGCCCAGCTGGATCGAGGGAAAGGAGGTCGTCATCAAGCCGTACGTGTGACTGAGTACGGAGGCGCTGCCCGTTGCAGCGCACATCTTCATGATCCTGAGATCGGCGAGTGAACGACTACATCATCCACGAGAATTATTCTCGAAACCCTTACGGTCTCCGAGGGTTAGTTCTCTTCGAATTTGTTCCACTCGTTACGAGCATCTCCTAGACCAGATCTTGGCTTGTTGGTTTGTTCACACCATAGGAAAATTTTTGTTTTCTATGCTACTATCGGGTTGTGACTCCCACGGAACAGGGGTGGTCACTCCCTGAACCTGGAGAGGCACGACGACGGTGCTCCCGGGCCTGGAGAGGAACACCCACGACAGAGATGGACACCGGCCCGTACCCAGCTTCACGACCATCAGGAGGAGGTAAAACCGCTACTCCTGCTTGTCTGTATTGCACTGCGGAGGTTACGGTACAACTGAGCTTGCCGAAGGACCTCTTGAGGCAATTCGTGCTAACAGAGGGAAGCAATGGTCTTCTTCCTCCTCCAGCCGAAGTCTATTCTACTAGTTAAGCTAGGGTTTACAAGTGTTCTCCAAGCAATTGGCCGACCCTTCCTACGGTGGGGGTCTTCTTCCTTTTATAGGCGCCCAGGCGTCTTCCTTGCGCTAGGCTTCCAAGGTGGGCTCCCACACGGCAGTGGCGTGGAGGAGTTGGAGTCCACCGCGGCGGAATCCTTCATGGATGCGGTCCATCGGCGATAAAGTTGGGCGCGGTGGCCGACAGGCTGCAGACCGCGCAGAACGGCTCGCATGGGTGGCAGTCTTCGGGGTGGAGCCCACGATGACGATCTCCTTGGAGTGTTGCGCCGTCCAACCGCTTTATCATCAAAGAGGAAAGCCCCAGCTGTCTGGGCGCAGGCGGCACAACTTTATTGACCCCTTTATCACAAAAACGGCAAAGGGGGGTGCCTGCGTCACTCTGTGGATATGGCAGGGGCCATGTGCGCTCTGCCATACTTCCTTGGCTGCGAAGCTTCCCTGTAGGCCTGAGGTGGCCTGTGGAGGGATCTTTGTTGACTTCTCTCCAGGCGCACAGCGCCTCGGGAGGGTCACTTGAAGCGCATGTCCTCTTCAGGCCTTCGCTTCCTCTTCAGGCCCTCAAGAGGATTTGCCTCTCGAGGGTCTCCCCAAGCGGTGGCTTGGTCCTTAGTCGTTTCGTCTGATCAGCCCGCGTGCGAGGCCTAGGGAGAGTGGGCTCTTCATACCCCAGTCTCGACTGGGCCGACAGTAGCCCCCAGGCACGCGATGGGCACGATTGAGCCCATGGGCGCAGACAGAGCATCGTGGGCCCAAAATGCTCGGCTAGCCCGAGCCACGCGTCGCTCAGACGAGTAACGGGCGCGCACGATCTGGGGCGTGCATCGTGGGGGGTCCCACCATGCCCCGGTAACTGCTCCTTGAAGAGACATAAAGCCCGAGCATCGGAGCAAGGAGCCGTTACTGCTTCCAATCCTTCTCGCAGAAGTCTCCACTATTCTCGAGCCCTTCGCCTTTGCTCTCTAGCGCTCTCTTCTCCTCTCGCCTCCAGCGACACACTAAACTCCGGCGATGAGTCCCGCCAAGAATAAGGGCAAGGCCGCAAGGGAGCCTCTTCCCAGGCGGAGGCCGTATGGCGCGGCACTGCTTGGCGTGCGCATCAACGACAAGGCGCTCGCCAAGGTCCGCTTCCTGGTAGCGGATCGGACGAATGAGCACGGCGCCACCGCGCTCAAGCCCGCGGCGCACGGGAAACGCCGGCGGGGGTATTTCCCGATATTCCAGCATTGCCTTTCCGCTGGGCTGATGCCGCCATTCTCGCTGTTCCTGGAGGTGGTGCTGGTGTTCTACCAGGTCCAGTTGCTGCATCTCCACCCTAACTCCGTCCTCATCCTCGCCGTCTTCGCTTACCTCTGCGAGGCGTACTTGGGCTTCGAGCCCATGGTGGGACTCTTCTGGTGCTTCTGCGCGCTCCGGAACACGGCGAAGAATGAGCGCTCGGGGTGCGTCTCGTTCCGCATCGTGGACGGCATGGGGAGCGTCTACATCCCCATCGTGTGACAAAGAAGGTGGATGACTTCCGCCAGAAGTTGTTCTTCGTCGGGGTGGAGTAGCCCTGCGCCTTCCTCGAGGTCCCCGATGCACCGCCCGTGAAGAACTCCCACTCGGGCAAGGCGCCCTTCGACGGCGCGAAGAACGCAAGCTTGATGGGATGCGTGAGCTTCCTTCGTGACGCGCCGCATCGCTCCCCTCCAGGCACACTCGGTGCCTATGTGGATGTACTCCAGGCCTCACCACAAGATGAGGCTCCACCGCGAGGACAACGATAAGGACGCCGTCGATAACGTCCTGTCCACGCTCTTCATCAACCCGGTGGTGCCTGCCGCGGACCAGCTCCCTGTCACGCTCCAGCCCCTCCACCAATACAACATGACTGAGCGCATGGCCATCTTGGAGGGGATGCCCCTGTTTACCCCGGTAGGCCAGGCGGGGCTGGAGGTGCCGTGCCGGTGGCGCAGGAAGCGGTGGGAGCCGACTCTCCCTTAGCCTCGGGAGTCGGGCGAGGCGAGGAGGAGGCCACGACGTGGGAGGTGTCCTCTTCGAGGCTTGGTCCATTCACTGACGAGATTTGCGACATCTCGTCAGGTGACGATGACGCCTTCGTGGTGGCTCCCTCGCGCCTCGTGGAGGCGGAGGATGAGGAAAGGGAGGCCTCCGACGCGGAGGCCACTCCGGGGAGGCGCGAGCCACGTACCAAGGCGGCCGTGGGCCATTCTGGGGCGAGGCCGTCCAATATCCCCTCCAATAGGAAGGCCGTGGGGCCTCCGGAGGGGTCTGGCGCCAGGACCACGCCCTCTTGGCGCTCACCACGCCTGGCGTGGGTCGACACCGGCGCTCAGCCGTCCGGGTAAGTGTCTCTGGCGCTCGGTTGCTTTGACTCATGCTCTTTTTCTCTTTACCCTCTCTTGAAGATGCTTCCTTGGACCTTGCCAGTGATCTTGTGCCTGCGAAGCGCCGTAAGTTGCGCAAGGCAGCAGATGTGAAGAGAGCCACGGATGAGGCCGTGGCTGAAGAGGCCACGAGGCCTGTGGAGACGGCCTCCGCAGGCCCTACTGAGGAGGTGCCTCAAGGGGAGGCGGCTGCGCCTCAGGCGGAGGCTGCAGTGCCTCAGGCAGAGGAGGCCACGCCTAGCCCAGAGGCCTTTGCGCTGCCTCCTGAGCCAACGGTGCTGGAGGCTCTGGAGGAGAGGGCTGTTTCTCCTCCTCGCGCCCCTAATCCACCTCGCGCGGCCACGCCCTCGCGCGAACCAAACCCGCCGTGCTAGCCAACTCCGCCGCGTGAGCCAACTCCGGCGCGTGTGCTTACGCCTCTCGCGTAGCCAGAGGTCGAGGCGAGCCAGGCGCCGCCAGGCGTGGGAGAGTCCACAGGAGGGGTTCCTTCTTCTCCGTCCCGTTCCGTTGCAGGGGGTTTGCACGAGGCTGGTGCTGTCGCCGAGGAAGCTTCCGGCACGGCGGGGGACGCGGTACAGCCAAGACCCCGAGCGCACTCTGGGGCTAGGCTCTCGGGCCTCGACAACAGGGTTGGGCCCTCGACAAGCCAGGATCTGGTCCTTCGCGGCTGGGACTGGAGCGCTGGGCACCGCGAGGTCTCCTTTCGCCTCGTGAGGGAGTCCCTAGAGGGCTTGGAGGTGCACCTCACCCTCAAGGACATACAGCTAGCCTAGCAGCGTGAGGAGCTGGCAAGGGTGTGGACGTCCTTCAACGCGGCCGTTGAGGCCCGTAGCCAACAGGACTTCGCGTTGCAGGCCGCGCGCGAGGAGTCAATCCGCTTCGCAAAGGAGATCCGCAAGGGGGCTATCCGCGACGCCTCCGCGCTTCTAGCGCCCCTCCAGGAGGAGCGTGACGCCGCTGCCGATCTCCTGTCCGCGGCGACGGCCGAACGTGAAGCGATGGAGGTCTCGTTGTCGCAAAAATGCCGCGAGCTGGGCCATCTGGAGACCCAGCTCCTCTCCGCCCACCGGGCCGCGCAGGAGACCCTAGAGGAGGACAGCAAGGGCCTCGCCGAGCACGAGCGGCAGTTGGCCCTCAAGGAGAAGGAGGTGCGGCTGCGCGACGAGCAGCGGCTTCAGGCGGAGAACGCGCTCGTCATCCAACGCGAAGAGCTCGAGGCGCGCAAAGGGGACCTGGCCTTAGCAATCAGAAAATACGACGTGAACGTCGCCGCCCAGAAGCGCGCCCTGGAGCGATTTGAGCAGCGGTACGCCGAGAAGAAGAAAGAGGCGGACAATGCCCTCCTGGAGCGCGAGAAGCAGTACAGGCTGATGAAAGCCCAGGAGTACCGCGACTTGGCCCAGAAGCAGGAGGACCGCTTCAAGGCCAGATGCGTCGCCGATGCCCAGCGGATCACGGAGCTTGAGAAGGCCAACTCCAAGCTCGAGGCCCGCCTCCAACGCGCCAAGGAAGGCCGACGCCGGGCAGAGGAGGCCCGCAACGCGGCCATCCAGGACCTCAACACCCTCGCCAAGGACGTGGAGGAGCAGGTGTCTCTAGGGATGGAGCGGGCGACGGAGGATGTGGACACTGCCCAGGCGGCCCGTGTGCTCACAAGGCAGCCGAAGCACATGTTCGAGGCGCTGGTCGCCCGGGGTAACGAGCTCGCCGCCCAGCTTGGCACGGACGTGCCGCACGCCGAGGCCCGAGGCCGTGGCGATGCTGCCATGTACCTGGTCTACTTCGACCAGCTCTTCACGACGCTCGAGGTCCCTATCGCTGATCTCCGCGAGGTAATAGAGGACGAGAGCCGGCAGCTCCTGGGGGTGGTCGTCGACCGCATCTTCACCAACCTCAGGATCCTCACGCCAGGCTTCGACCTCTCCACAATGACGGAGGCTCGTCAAGGCGAGGACGTGCGGCCGGTCTCCGGCTCCCTCCGCGTGCAAGTCGATGCCTTCTGCAACCGATTCAAGCGTGCGGAGCCCGCTGTGGAGGATAGCGAGGAGGGGGCCGCCTCAGCAGAGACTGAGGAGGGCGCGGTGGAGGATGTGCAGGACGATGCTGAATCCACCTGAGTTGTTGTCATTGCGCCTGTGTGCGCTTGTATCTGAAACAATTTTATGTTTAGACATTTGCGACTTTTGGGCATGTAATATATTCTCGTTTGCAATTTGCTTCTAGCTTGCTTGCCCCTCGAGAGGTTCCTTTGGACTTATCTTCATGTCTATTTGTTCTCTGCGTCGTTAGGACCCATCTCTGCGTGCCATGACTCGGCCACTTCGGTATGCTAGAGCAATGACTCTGCAAGGCTGGGGGGGGGGGGGGGGGGGTTAGTCCGAGGAGAGGTAAGAGCCCTGAGTCGCGATACTCATGTGCCCCCCTTAGACGTACGAGTAGTCCATGAAGCATAAGGGAAAGCGAAGTCGCTTGAGGGCAAAACGCGTGCTTGCACGAAAAAGGCTCTCGAGGCACGGGTGCGAGACTTAGCTTCTCGAGGCTTTTGCCCTGTAGAGGTTTTTTCCTGGCGAGGAGGTCCTCTCTAGGGGCCTTTCCCGGATGCCTCCTCAGGCTTGTGGGTGCAATTCTTCACTGTAAATGTTAGAGGGGCGAACCCAAACACTTGTGCACGGTACAGGGGAGTCGTGCGCGCTTATAGGTCCCCTCAGGCGTTCCTCACGAGGAGAGTAAGTACCAAGGTCCTTTGTAGAGATGGCGTGTTTGTGGGAGCTTGCCCTCCAGCCAGAGCTCGGATCCTTGGATTTTGCAGTGCTGCTGGTGTGTCATTTGAGGCACTGGCACCATACTCATCCCCCGCTCGTGAGGTGTGCATGTGGAGAGATATAAGCGCACATTTCAATGAAGTAATGCGTAAATAAAACTCACTAGCAAATATTACATAGCGGCGCCGTAGCGCTAAGTTCACTTAGGAACGGAATTGTCTCATAATGCTTGGGGTTGCCAAGTTAATGTTTTGACCATGTCAAGGCATGGGGACCACCCATTAGAGGCAGAGACTCTCGACGGCCTGAGGTGGCTCGTTACATGGAGAGCTCGGCGGGTTGACCCTCGAGAGAAGCCTTTGGAGCTTGGAGGTTTAAGCCGTGAGCTTCTGACCTCTAGAGACAAAAAATGCTTGGAGGCTGAGTCGTAAGCTGCCTCTTTCGCTAGATGTCTTGACGTGACAATGATCACGGGCGTGACAATGATCACGTTTTTCTTTTTATCCTTCTGGAGACAAAAAATGCTTGGAGGTTGAGCCATAAGCTGCCTCTTCCGCCAGATGTCTTGACGTGACAATGATCACGGGCGTGACGACGATCACGGGTAGAACTTGCGTAGGTGCATGATGTTCCATGGATTCTTGACGGGGATGCCGTCTTGAGTTTCAAGGCGAGCCGCGCCAGGCCTGGCGATGTGGGTGACCCTGTAGGGGCCTTCCCACATCGGCGACAGCTTGTGGAGGCCTTCCCTGGAGAGGATTCGCCTGAGGACGAGATCGCCTGTTTCTAGTGTACGTGAACGCACGTTGCGGCTGTGGTAGTGTCGCAGGTCCTGCTGGTATATTGCCGCCCGGAGGGCGGCACGGCGGCGCAGGCCTTCAAGAAGCAGCAGGTCGTCGTTGTGGAGATCCTCTTGCTCGTCCTCGTTAAAGGCAAGGACCCGTGGGGATCCATGCTTTATCTCTGTGGGGAGGACTTCTTCGGCTCCATAAACAAGGGCGAGCGGTGTTTCCCCTGTAGGCTTTGGTGGCGTTGTGCGGATGGACCAGAGCACCAAGGGGAGCTCACTGATCTAGCCCTGGCCGTGGCCTTTGAGGATGTCGAAGGTCCTGGTCTTTAGGCTCTTTAGGACTTCTGCGTTTGCTCGCTCGGCTTGTCCATTGCTTTGTGGATGAGCGACTGAGGCTAAGCAGAGCTTGATGCCCATCTTTTCGCATTAATATCTGAAGATGCCACTGGTGAATTGCGATCCATTGTCGGTGATGATGCGGTTAGGCACTCCGAAGCGGCAGAACATGCCTCTGATGAATTTCACCACCGCGCCTGCTGGAATTGTGCATGTCGCCTCTACTTCGGGCCACTTAGTGAACTTGTCGATGGCCACGAAGAGGTAGCGATATCCCCCTTACGCTGTCGGGAAAGGTCCCAGGATGTCCAGACCCCTGACTGCGAACGGCTAGGAGAGCGGAATGGTCTGTAGCCACAGCGTAGGTTGGTGGATTTGCTTGGCGTGGAATTGGCAAGCTTCACATGCTTGAACAATGTCAACTGCATCCTGAAGTGCTTGAGGCCAGTAGAAGCCGCTCCTGAAGACTTTGCCTGCGAGTGTGCGGGCGCACGAGTGGTGGCCGCACTCTCCGATGTGGATATCTTTGATTAGCATTTTGCTTTCTTCAGGAGGGACGGATTTGAGCGTGATGCCGTTTGGGCGCTTGCGGTAGATATTTCCTTCGAGGATGTGGTAGGATTTTACCTGGCGAGCGATTCGCTCCGCTTCAACCTCTTCCTCGGGAAGGATCCCTTTGGCGAGGTAGTCTTTGATCTCGTCAATCCATCTTGTTTCTTGATGCGCCGCTGTTAGCAACAGACGTTCCCCTGTAGGGGGCCCGCAGTCCGGAGCCCCGACTATAGGTGGTGGTGGGAGCGCTTCGTCTGTGCTTGCGGGCATGGCCTCTTGAGGCTGTTTTATGGATGCCTTGACAAGTCTTTGTTGAAAGACTACTGGCAACTGAGCTTGCCTCTTTGACGCGCGTTTGGCGATGTCATCAGCCTCTTGATTTTCCTTTCTTGGGATGTGCATGAGCTCCATTCCCCTGAAGTGCTTCTCAAGCCCGCGGACCTCTTCAAGGTATGCGGCCATGTGGTTGTCCTTAGGCTTGTAGCTCTTGTTGGAGAAGTTGACGAGCTACTGGGAGTCGCCCTTGATGAGCAGGTGCTTGATGCCCAAAGCGATTCGGCACGTACGCCCGTGAGCAAGCCTTCGTACACGGCAATTGTTGGAGATTTTGTCGATTCCGAAGCACAGCTGGACCGCATAATAGAGCTTGTTGCCCATTGGTGAGGTCAAGACCATGCCAGCCCCACCGTGACGACAGGCGAAAGCTCCATCGAACTTCATGGGTTCAGTTGCTCAGTCCATTCGGCGACGAAGTCTGCCAGCGCTCTTCCTTTCATTACCCTTGTGGTATCGAAGTGCAAATTGAATGGCTGTAGCTCTATGTTCCATCCTGCGACACGATCTGTGGCGTTAGGGTTGCGCAGGATCTGCTCCAGGGGAAAAGAGGTGACCACCGTGACGGGGTGCCTCTGGAAGTAGTGTCGCAGCTTTCTTGAGGCGATGAGGAGCGCGACGAGGAGTTTCTGCTGCATTGTGTACCGCTCATGACCATCGCGCAGTACTGTGCTGACGAAGTAGACTGGATGCTCGACAAGGGTTGTCAGTTTAATCCTGATGCACTCCGCTTGAGGATGCTCTGCAGGCCCCTCCGGTGGGCTGGCCTGTGGGGACTCTTTAGGGACCTCGAGAGGGTTGGCCTGTGGAGGCTCTTTAGGGGCCTCGAAGGAGTTGGCTTGTGGCGGTTGACTCGAGGCAAGCTCCGCTTGTGTCTTTGGGCCTGGCGGTGGGTTTATGGGGCCTGTTCCTTTGTCGAGCTCTTCGTCAGGTGGTTTTGGCTTTGGATTGGTTGCACTTTTCTTGTGGAGGATTGGCTCTTCCCTTCTACCACCAGGACGGCAGTGGCGGTTTGTGGTGTTGCTGATAGGTACAGCTTCAGGTGCTCGCCTGTAACGCCCCGGGATTTATCCCCATTTAGTTTTGTTTGTTTAATTTTTGCATCAACACGACATTGCATTTCATCTCATTAATTTAATTTGTTGAATTTAAATTCAATTCCCACAATTAAATTCAAATGCATTTCAAATTAATTAAAAGTGTCATATTTAAAAATCTTTTGCAAATGTTAAAAACTAGTTTATTAAATTTTCTATTGAAAACTAAAACTATTTTGTAAAGTTTTCGTATTCCAATTCCTCTTCTATTTTGTTTTAAAAATATAAAACAAAAAAGAATAAAGGAGAGAAATAAATGCCCAAAGCCCATCTAAGCCAAAACCCTAGGTTTCCCCCTGCAAAATTCTTTCCCACCCCCTGCCTTTTTGCAGCCGCCCCGCTCCATTTTCTCCTTTTCCTTTTTCCCTTTTTTTCCCATTTATTTTTTTATTTCTTTTTCTTCCTTTTCTTTCTTCTTTCATTTTTTTTTCTTTCTCTTCTTCTCTTCCCCATCCCGCACGGGAGACCAGCCCGTGCTCCCCGAGCTTCCTCCTGCACCTGACGCCCTGCGCCTCCCCCGACCCTGCCGCCGCCCGCCGCACGCCTCCGCCGCCCTCCGCCCTCTGCCGCCCGCCGCGCGCCTCCGCCGGCGCCGCCGCCCCTGCTCCGCGCTCCGGCTGCCCCACGCCACCGCCTCGGCCGCCCTACTACGCCCGTGCCGCCTCCGGCCGCTGGCCCCGCGCCGAGTCTCCCCCACGCCGCGCCCCCCCGGCCGCAAGCCCACCGCACGCTCGCCGCCGCAGCACGCGCCGCCGCCCACGCGCGTCCTCCCCTGTACCGCCTCCCCGCAGCCGCGCGCTCCCGGCCACCGCGCGACGCCGCACCTCCACCGCCGCCCTGCCGCCGCTGCACGCCACGCCTGCTCCGCCACCCGCAGCCGCCCTGAACCCCTCCCGTGTGCGGCGCCCACGCCGCTCCCTCGCGCCCTCCGCACAGCCGCTGCCCGCGTGCGCGTCCGCCGCCTTGCGCCTTCACCCCCCAGCTCCTCCCGCGTGCGCGTGCTCGCAGTCCGCTATGCGCCTCCGCTCCGCTCCGCCGGTTTCCCCGTCCGGTGGAGTCCCCGCATCCGCCGCCTGCAAGGTGTTCGACACAATGCCCGAAAGACATTCGGCGTCGCAATTTTGTCTGAGTTGTCCACCCTTCGAGGTAATGCTACATGCGCGTGCACGTGGCTCTTCCGGTGCCGCGTTGCCGTGACCGCCCGTGTCCGTGTCGCGGTGCCCGCCCGTGCGCGCTTCTTTCCGGTGTCCGTTTGCCGTGCTCCTACGTGCCACGACTACCCCGACCACTTCCACGACACCGGCAAACGACGATGCCCCGGTTCCGCGACGGCTACTTCCCCGACGGCGACTACTTCCTCTACGGACCAAAGACGCCGGTTTCGAACCCTAGTTCACCCGATCCGATGTACGGACCCAAAACCTATCCCTATGCCTATTTTATAAAAGGGTCATTTAATGGATTGCCTCTAGCAGCCTTCTCAGACTCAGTTTTGCCCCTAGTTGCGAATCGTCCTCAGTTTTGCCCCTAGTTCGTTCGCATGTACTAAGGTTTTCCCTCAACGTCAAGTTTGAAGTCTGTTCCGTCTGATGGCGTTACTGACAGTGGGTCCATAACATAGAGTTGAGACCGACTTGGTACAGTTCTTTCAAATTCGAATTTATTCGAATTTCAAGTTTGAACGAATTGTAAATGTGAAAAAAATTCCAGGTGTTGCTAATGATATAGGAAACAACTTTGCCAAAGAGATTTTTCAAATTCTTGTGTCGTTTGACCTGTGTAAAAAAAAACAAATTTCTAAATCTGACATCTAGATCGGAGATGAACAGTACAGAATTAAAAAAAAATCAACTTTCGAATTTAAGTATGAAAAAATCTTCCATGTTGACAATGATATAGGAAACAACTTTGCCAAAGCTATTTTCCAAATTCTTGTGTCGTTTGTCCTGTGTAAAAAAGTCAAATTTCTAGATCGGTATCTAGATCTACGACACTGTAGAATTCGAAAAAAAGTTAACTTTAGAATTTCAATGTGAAAAAAATCTCCGATGTTGCCAATGATATAGTCAACAACTTGGCCAGAGCGATTTTCCAAATTCTTGTGTCGTTTGGCCTGTGTAAAAATGACAAATTTCTATATCGCATATCTAGATCTACAATCCTGAAGAATTCAAAAAAAGTCAACTTTCAAATTTAAATATGAAAAAAATCTACTATGTTGCCAATGATATAGTAAACAACTTTGCAAAAGAAAATTTTCCAAATTCTTGTATCGTTTGGCCTGTATAAAAAAGACAAATTTCTAGATCTGACATCATCTAGATATAGATCAGTGCATAATTCGATAAAAGTCAAATTTTGAATTTAAATATGAAAAAAATCTTCGATGTTGCCAATGATATAGTAAGCACCTTTGCCAAAGCGATTTTTCTAATTCTTATGTCGTTTAACCAGTGTAAAATGATCGTAAAACATTCTGCTATACGTGAGTTGATGGCTCGCTGGGTAGCTCGTATACGTGAACGCCGCAGTGCTCGATTTACCTTCGTCCGACCTCACTTTCCACTCTATCGTGCTCATGATGAACCGAGTGTCTTAATGGGCAAAGTGTTACGCGAGAGAGAGGGTTTCTCAGCGATCACAAGCGGGCGACGCCGTTGAACTATCGTCGAACAGCTTGAGTGCGCGATCTGAGCATGTCAATGTTGGCATCAGCATGATCCCACCGATTCCCAACTAATTGGGAAGAAATCTTTATATTTTTGTGTGCAGAGCTAGATTTCCACAACTTTCCAGTTATACGTATTTGCTAGTTTTGAACTTGCTCTATCGTGTTTTCGTGAAAAACTGATCTAGTCCGACCTCCCAGTCCACTTTATCATGCTCAGTGTGAGCCGAGTGTCCTAATGGGTATGTTTTGACGCACGAGAGAGTGCTTCTTCGACTACCACGAGCGAGTGGAGCCGTCAAACTACTGCCGAACACCTTGAGGGCGCGATCTTAACATGTTCATGTCGGCATCAGTATGGCCATTATCGTGTCATAGTTTGTGATCAAGTTCTCATATTCAGCACATATGTGTGCCATGGTATAGGAAACAATGTCACCGAAGCGATTTTCAAAATTGTTTTTAGAAATATCATTTTTCATTTTTTAGGTGCTAAAAATGACATTTTTTGTGAAGAAGTACATAAATATGGTCCAAAATGACACCCATTTAATTTTCACAAAGGGTAGTACATATTTTTTGGATAATCCCTAAATATGAGAATTTTCCATACTTTCTATCTAAATTTTCCATACTTTCACAAAGGGTAGTACCGTGTCATAGCTTGTCCAATTAAAGAGGGGAATTTAGATAGAAAGTATGGAAAATTCTCATATTGAAGGATTATCCATCAAATATGTACTACTCTTTGTGAAAATTAAATGGGTGTCATTTTGAACCATATTTTATGTACTTGCTTCAAAAAGTGGAAAATGATATTTGTTTAAAGAATTTGGAAATTGTTTCGGCGACGTAATTTCCCATACCATGGCACACATATGTGCTGAATATAAGAACTTTATCACAAACTATGACACGATAATGGGCATACTGATGCCGACATGAACATGTCAAGATCACGCCCTTAAGGTGTTCGACAGTAGTTTGACGGCTCCACTCGCTCGTGGTAGTAGAAGAAGCCCTCTCTTCTGCGTCAAAACATACCCATTAGGACGCTCGGCTCACAATGAGCACGATAAAGTGGACTGGAAGGTCGGACTAGATCAGTTTTTCACGAAAACACGATAGAGCAAGTTCAAAACTAGCCAACACTTATAACTTAAAGTTGTAGAAAATCTAGTTCTATACACAAACATAAAAACATTTCTTCTCAATTAGTTTGGAATCGGCGGGAACATGCTGATGCCAACATTGGCATGCTTAGATCGTGAAGTCAACCTGTTCGACGATAGTACAACGGCGCTACCAGCTTATGATCGTGGAGAAACCATCTCTCGCGTAACACCTTGCACATTAGGACGCTCGTTTCATCCTGAGCACGATAGAGTGGAAAGTCATGTCCGACGCAGGTGAATCGAGCAGTGCGGCGGTCATGTATACGAGCTGGCCAGCGACCCATCAACTCATGAATAGCATAATGTTTTACGATTTGTTTCATTTTACACCGGCCAAACGACATAATAATTTGGAAAATCGCTTTGGCAAAGTTGTTTATTATATGGTTGGCAACATCCGAGATTTTTTCATATTTAAATTCGAAATTTAACTTTTTTTTCGAATTATGCACTGATCTAGATCTAGGTTGATGTCAGATCTAGAAATTTGTCTTTTTTCTACAGACCAAACGATACAACAATTTGGAAAATCTCTTTTCCAAAGTTGTTTCCTATACCATTGGCAACATCGGAGATTTTTTTCACATTTAAATTCAAAAGTTGACTTTTTTCGAATTCTCCACCGTTCTAGATCTAGATTTCCGATCTGGATGTCAGATCTTTAAATTTGTCTTTTTTATAAAGGCCAAACAATACAATAATTTAGAAAATCTCTTTGCCAAAGTTGTTTCCTATATCATTGGCAACGTCGGAGATCTTTTTCACATTTAAATTTGAAAGTTGACTTTTTCCGAATTCTACACCGTTCTAGATCTAGATTTCCGATCTATATGTCAGATCTAGAAATTTATCTTTTTTACACAGGCCAAACGACACAAGAATTTTGAAAATCGTTTTGGCAAAGTTGTTTTCTACTTCATTAGGAACACTTGGAATTTTTTTCACATTTTCGAGTTTTTCAAACTTAAAATTTGAATTTGCACTGTTTGAATCTCTTCCGGGTCCCACAGCCAACGATTGTCTTCTGGGTCCCACATATAAGAAAGGCTAACGGAGACGGCTAGAGTGACGGAATGAATCCTTGTGCACGGAGTAGGGGCAAAACTGAGCACGATTTGCGACTAGGGGCAAAACTGAGGTCTATGCCACAACTGATGGCAGCCTGATAAATAACCCTTTATAAAATGCCCTCTATCTTGTGCATATCAAATCATTCTTGCATGTGTTACATCTCTTGGGTATGCGGGTGTAGCAAATCACCTAAATAATAAATATGGAATGTGTGGGGCAAATCACTATATGTATTGCCCAATTCCATTTAAATTGACTAGATCACCCATGCCATGTCTTGCTATGTTAATCAACATTTAATTTGGTGATTACATAAATAACTTGCACCTAAGTATTAAATTGTCGGAACCCGGTTCCACTTAATGTGGATTAAGTGCATCTCACATTGCGTCTTGCCATGTCATTCATCTGTCCCAAGATCATGCTGGATCTTTTGCCGTAGTTGTAAAATGCATCTTTTACGCTTTCCAGTGTTTGTTGCTTCTTCGTGGATACGACGTTGAGATGTGTGAGCAACGACAAGATCTGCTTCCATGCGGGATTCCAGGCAAGCAAAGTTTGCTTGTTTACCTATACATTGTCTTTCATTCCTGCCGTTCATCTCTGCTACCCTTGTATTGGATTCTTGAATTGCGATCCCATCATATGTTTATCCTGCAGCCTATACAGCTTTATCCATTGCGATCCCATCATATGACAAATTATAACTAAAACTGTTCAACGTGTGAGTTTCCCGAATTGCTTCCTCATACTTGGTTGAGGGGGTTAATCCGAGAATGGGTTATGATTGGTGTTAGTTGTAGATGCTTATCTTATGCGCTTTCTTATCCCTCTCTAATTAGACGGAAGTTGTAGCGTGTCTCTTTAGGTTGCTAGTGCTGCTGCCCCTAAGTCCAACTACCCCATATTTTGTGAGATGGTGTAGAAAGTAGGCAAGTCGGTTTTGCTTGCGAGGGAGTGCCCTGACCCTCTTTTGGTTTGTGCTTTATGCGCAGTTAACAGGTTTGAAGTCTGACGACGTTAGCTTGGGAATCCCTCCGGCTTGGCTGGGCAGGGATATGGCGCCATTGCTTATCTTCAGGACTCTTAGTCCAGTGTGTATTTTATCCGTAGTCGGATACTATTTGGCTTCCGTTGTCATTTGAATCTTTGTATTGTATATTTGTATCATGACTTGTTCGAATCGCTGTTGTATATTATACATCTTCTGCTATATTTGTGGATGTATCAGAACTGTTGTAATATTATCACAATTCCACCCACATAATGCGCATGTTTCGGCGTGCACATTATGTCTAGTGGGCGACCTAAAATCGTTATTATGCGGATTTCGGCGGGATCACTTAAATCTACATAGTACCGATTTTAGGGCGTCACATCGCCTGTCCTCGGGGCGACCATGACTGGTAGGCTGGCCAGGTACCTCTTCAAGTCCTCAAAGGCTTTTTCCGCTTCAGGAGTCCACTTGAAGGTGTCAGTTCTCTTCATGATCTTGAAGGTGCCACTTGGAGATGAATCTACCCAAGCTGGCCATGCAGCCTGCTAGACGTTGCATATCCTTGAGCCGGAGTGGAGGTTGCATTTCCTCTATGGCCTTGATTTTTTCAGGGTTTGCCTCTATGCCTCGGTGGGACACGAGGAAACCAAGTAATTTGCCTGAAGGCACTCCGAAGACACACTTGGCGGGGTTGAGCTTGATGTTCACCTTGCGCAAGCTGGCAAAGGTCTCTTCAAGGTCCCTGAGGAGCGTATCTCCCTCTCGAGACTTGACGACGATGTCATCGACGTAAGCCTCGATGTTTCTGCCCATTTGGTCGCCAAGTGCTATCCTTATTAGCCTCTAGAAGGTGGCGCCCGCGTTCTTCAGGCCGAAGGGCCAGACATAGCAATACACACCGCAAGGGGTGAGGAATGTCGTCAGCCATATTGATCTGGTGATAACCAGAGAAGGCATCGAGGAAGCAGAGGTGGTCGCAGCCTGCCGTGGACTCCACGATCTGGTCAATTCTTGGCATGGGATAAGGGTCTTTGGCGCAAGCCTTGTTGACATCAGTGTAGTCGATGCAGAGGCGGCCTCCTCCGGCGGGTTTTGGGATGACCACGCCGTTGGAGAGCCAAGTGGGGTGCGCGACTTTGCGGTCGACATTTGCGGCTTTTAGCTTCTCGACCTCTTTGACGATGAATGCCTGCTTCTCGGGGGCTTGCTTTCTTGCTTTTTGCTTGACGGGGCATGCGTTTGGACACACAGCTAAGGGGTGCTCGATCACCTCCCTCGGTACACCGGACATATCTGTCGGAGTCCATGCGAACATATCAGAGTTTGCCCGGAGGAAGGTGACGAGCGCGCTTTCCTATTTGGGAGTCAACGCAGTGCCAATGGTGACGCTAGCTCCCAAGCCTTCAGCCCCCGAGCTGATGGAGCTTAGAGAGATTTTCTTCGTAACGGATGGCTCCTGGGAGAACAGCTGCTTCTTCTTCTTGGGTCTCTCGAGAGGCTCCATGTCCTCGTCAGTAGGGAACTCCATGGCGGCTGCCTTGTAGGCTGTTTCGAAGGCCCGCGTGGCATCCAGGACATGTCCACGGATGGTGATTGTGCCACCGCTGCCGGGAATCTTGACCATGTTGTAGGCATGATGCGTGACGGCCATGAATTTCGCGAGGGCGGGGTAGCTGAGGATGGCGTTGTACGGCAAGCCGATGTGCGCAACATCGAAGTCGATGTGCTCGGTGCGGTAGTTTTCCTCGCTGCCGAAGGTGACGGCAAGCCTGACCTGCCCCAAAGGCTCAATCGAGCCGCTGGTGACTCCCGTGAAGGGCCTAGAGGGCATGAGCCGCTCGTAGGGCACTTGAAGCGCTTCGAACGTCTCAATGGAGATGACATTCAGGCCTGCTCCACCATCTATGAGCACTTGGAGACGGCGATGTTGTCAATGGTGGGGCTGCAGACCAGCGGAAGGGTTCCCACAGTCTTGGTGGACTTTGGGTGGTCCTGAGCGTCGAAGGGGATGGTGTACTGTGACCATTTGAGGGGCTTGGAGGTCTCAGGGCTGGGGAGGGCGGCGTTGAGCTCGCGAGCGAACTGCTTGAACTAATTGTTTGACTTGGGCGCATGTGCCCCACTGAGGATGCAGGCAATGGCGCCTCTTGGAGCCGTATAGCCTCCATCTTCCTCGTCAGGGAGGTCGTCCGGATGGCTTCTGGTAGCCGCCCTTGCGCCCGCTTCCGCGGTAGCCACAACCTCGACCGCGGCTGCCTCTGCCCTCTTCTTGTTCGCACTCTTTGCTCAGCCTCTTGAGGTCGAAGCAAGTCTCTATGGAGTGACCACGCCTGTTGTGGTAGATGCAGAACGGGCGGTGGTCGTCTTTTCTCTCCTCAGGCTCGGGAGAGTCTCTGCGGATGCCCTAAACCACGTAGGTAACAACAGTTCTATCTTCGAAAGCCCTAAACCACGTAAAATATGAAAAAATAAATTAGAGGACGTCTAACTTGTTTTTGCAAGGCATGTGATGTGATATGGTCAAAGTTACAAATTCGATGTATGAGATGATACCTTTTATAAATTATGACAAACCGGCAGAAGCCAAAAGGTTGTCTTTTTTAATTTATGGCATGCGTGCTAAATATATTATCTAGATGATATGTTATAAATTTGGAGGAAAATCAAGAAGGAGGCGCCATTGACCTTGGTGCCACGCTAGTGGAATGATGGAGATCATGCCAAGATGAGTTCTTCCTTAGCATGCACCATTAAGAAAGTTCGTCGTTTCGAAGCACCACCTGATGATTGGGTGTGATAGACTCAACGTTCGCATACAACGGGTGTAAGCCAGATTTACACACGCAAATAATATGGTTTTCTTGGCGAGCCTAGCATGTACAGACATGGTCTCGGAACATGTAACCGAACAGTAAAGCATGAGTCAGATAGATGATATGATGAATATGTCGATGTTCGCCTTTGCAGCTGCACCATCTCTCCTGATGATCGGTTATTGGTGTAGTGAATTTGGTTTGTGTAATCACTAAAACGACTAGAGGGATTTTTTTGAGTGGGAGTTCACGTAATAATTTTAAATTAACTTGAACTTAATTTATCATAATCTGAGTCTAAATAGTCTTTGCAAATATGTTGTAGATCGTGGCACCAGCTGCTTTCAATTTCAATATGTTTATGGAGAAAGAGAAACTAGCAAACAATGGAAGAAACTTCACCAATTAAACACTTAACCTGAGGATTCTCCTCACAGCTTGTCAAAAGCTCTATGTGCTTGATGCACCACTAGGTGCCCCGCCCGCCGACGACGCTCACGATGATGTGAAAAAAGTTTTCCTGGCTGAGAAGGACGACCACAGTGTAGTTCACTATGGCATTCTGTATGGTTTAGAGCCGGAGCTGCGAAAACATTTCGAGAACAACACCGCTTTTGATACAATGGGAGAATTGAAAATGATTTTCGATACCCATGCTACCGTAGAGAGTTATGATGCTTCAGAAAAGTTCTTTAGGTGCATGATGGAAGAGAACAACTCTGTTAGCCAGCACGTACTCAAAATGTCTGGGTACGCCGATAAGCTCATAGACCTGGGTATATCGATCCCCAATGAGCTAGGAATTCATCGTGTTCTCCAATCACTCCCACCGTAGGGTGACACACTTAAGATTTGTTGACGCTTTTGGGTAGACACAAAATTTTGGAGAAAAGTTTGGATAGCACCGAAATTCTTTCCGGTAATATTGAAATAGTTCAAGGAGTTAATTATCAATGGTTGCCAATGGTTTTTAATAGAATTAACAAATGAACCAAGGGGGTAAGTGTTAACGTTTGTTAATATAATTAACAAATATAAAAAAGAAATGAAATTGTTTTATTTAATAAAGAAAACACCTTGAAATTTTGATTGGGAATTGATGAGAGAATGATTGGGTTGAGTGGAGACTCCACTCACATGATGAGGGGAGAGGTGGGGGCACTCCAATATTCGTGGCTCCCTCCCCCTCCTATATATAGAGGGGTGTAAGCTCACTCTCACCCTATAGTTGCCTCTCTCTCTCCCTCCTCCCGCTGCTCCACCTTCCAGCCATCCGCTTGGCGAAGCAATGGCCGATTAGTTTCTCCACGACAGCACGCCGTCGTGTTGCCGGAGTTTGCGGTGGTTCTACTACTTCCACTGCCCCGCTGGATCGAGGAAACGGAGGTCGTCATCAAGCCGTACATGTGACCGAGTACGGAGGCGCTGCCCGTTGCAGCGCACATCTTCACGATCTTGAGATCGGCGAGTGAACGACTACATCATCCACGAGAATTATTATCGAAACGCTTACGGTCTTAGAGGGTTAGTTTTCTTGGAATTTCTTCCACTCGTTACGAGCATCTCCTAGACTAGATCTTGGCTTGTTGGTTTGTTCACACCGTAGATTTTTTTTTGTTTTCTATGCTACGAACCCATCAGTGGTATGAGAGCAGTGTCTATGCGTAGATGCTTTGTACGGGTAGAGCACATATGTGTATGTGGGCGTTGATGATCATGCTATTGCTTCCTTTGTATATTTTATATCTTAGTCGCTTAGTGGGATGAAGCGGCCTGGACTAACCTTACATGTCCAAGCACATGAGACTTGTTACACGAGTGACATGCAACATGTTTTGCATAAGTAGCTTTGCGGGTGTCTGTCTCTCCTACTATAGTTAAGATTTAAAATAGAACGGGTTGCTTATAATATTTTCATCACTTTGTGGTTTCATGTTCGTAGGTAAGGACAGTTCTATCTTCGAAAGCCCTAAACCACGTAAAGTATGCAAAAATAAATTAGAGGACGTCTAACTTGTTTTTGCAGGCATGTGATGTGATATTCTCAAAGTTACAAATTTGATGTATGAGATGATACCTTTTATAAATTATGACACACCGGCAGGAGCCAAATGGTTATCTTTTTTAATTTATGGCATGCGTGCTAAATATCATATCTAGATGATATGTTATAAATTTGGAGGAAAATCTGGAAGGAGGCGCCATTGACCTTGGTGCCACGCGGGTGGAATGATGGAGATCATGCCAAGATGCACAAGATGGAGATCAAGTGCAAGAAGGACCATATCATATCACATTATCCATGCATGTGATATTAATCCTTTTATGCATCTTATTTTGCTTAGATCTTTGCTTAGATCGCGACGGTAGCATCATAAGATGATCCCTCTCACAGTTAATATCAAGATAATAATGAGTTCTTCCTTAGCATGCACCGTTAAGAAAGTTCGTCGTTTCGAAGCACCACGTGATGATTGGGTGTGATAGACTCAACGTTCGCATACAACGGGTGTAAGCCAGATTTACACACACAAATACTATGATTTTACTTGACGAGCCTAGCATGTACAGACATGGTCTCAGAACACGTAACCGAAAGGTAAAGCATGAGTCGGATAGATGATATGATGAATATGTCGATGTTCGCCTTTGCAGCTGCACCATCTCTCCTGATGATCGGTTATTGGTGTAGTGAATTTGGTTTGTGTAATCACTAAAACGACTAGAGGGATGTTGTTTTTGAGTGGGAGTTCACGTAATAATTTTGAATTAACTTGAACTTAATTTATCATAATCTGAGTCTAAATAGTCTTTGCAAATATGTTGTAGATCGTGGCACCAGCTGCTTTCAATTTTAATATGTTCATGGAGAAAGAGAAACTAGCAAACAATGGAAGCAACTTCACCAATTGGACACTTAACCTGAGGATTCTCCTCACAGCTTGTCAAAAGCTCTATGTGCTTGATGCACCACTAGGTGCCCCGCCCGCCGACGACGCTCCCGATGATGTGAAAAAAGTTTTGCTGGCTGAGAAGGACGATCACAGTGTAGTTCACTGCGACATTCTGTATGGTTTAGAGCTGGAGCTGCGAAAACATTTTGAGAACAGCACCGCTTTTGATACAATGGGAGAATTGAAAATGATTTTCGATACCCATGTTGCCGTAGAGAGTTATGATGCTTCAGAAAAGTTCTTTAGGTGCATGATGGAAGAGAACATCCCTGTTAGCCAGCACGTACTCAAAATGTCTGGGTACGCCGATAAGCTCATAGACCTTGGTATATCGATCCCCAATGAGCTAGGAATTCATCGTGTTCTCCAATCACTCCCACCGAGTTACAAGAACTTTGTGATGAACTACAATATGCAAGGCATGAAGAAGACACTCCCCGAGCTTCTGTCCATGCTCAAAACTGCTGAAGTGGAGATCAAAAAGGAGCATCAAGTGTTAATGATCAATAAAACCACAAGTTTTAAGAAAGGCAAGCCAAAGGGTAATTTCAAGAAGGGGGGCAAAACTGTTGCCGCACCTGAGAAAAAGACCTAGGCTGGCCCTAAGCCTGACACTGAGTGCTTTTACTACATGGGCACTCGGCACTGGAAGCGTATTTGCCCCAAATATTTGGCGGATAAGAAAGCCGGCAAAGTGAACAAATGTAATGGGTTCGTAGCATAGAAAACAAAAAAAATTCTACGGTGTGAACAAGCCAACAAGCCAAGATCTAGTCTAGGAGATGCTCGTAACGAGTGGAACAAATTCCAAGAGAACTAACCCTCGAAGACCGTAAGCGTTTCGAGAATAATTCTCGTGGATGATGTAATCGTTCACTCGCCGATCTCAAGATCGTGAACATTTGCGCTGCAACGGGCAGCGCCTCCATACTTGGTCACACGTACGGCTTGATGACGACCTCCGTTCACTCGATTCAGCGGGGCAGCGGAAGTAGTAGAACCACCGAAAACTCAAGCAACACGACGGCGTGCTCCGGTGGAGAAACTAATCGGCCATGGGAGGAAGGTAGAGCAACGGGAGGAGGGAGAGAGAGGCAAGTGTGTGGGTAGAGGGAGCTTACACCCCTCTTTATATATGTGGGGGAGGAAGCCACGAATTTTGGAGTGCCCCCACCTCTCGCCTCATCATGTGAGTGTAGTCTCCACTCAACCCACTCATTCTCTCATCAATTCCCACTCAAAATTCCAAGTGGTTTTCTTTATGAAATTAATCAATTTCATTTCTTTTTTATTTTGTTAATTCTATTAACAACATTAACACTTACCCCCTTGGTTCATTTGTTAATTCTATTAACAACCATTGGAAACCATTGACAATTAACTCCTTGAACTATTTCAATATTACCCTAAACGATTTCGGTGCTATCCAAACTTTTCTCCGAAATTCCGTGTCTACCCAAAAGTGTCGACAAACCTTTCGTGTGTCACCCTATGGTTCGTGAATAATGAAGACATGACCGAGACACCTCTCCGATCAATAGTCAACAGCGGGATCTGGAAATCCGTAATGACTCCTACATATTCGACGAAGTATCTTGTGATCGTGTGAACCAAAAACGTCATAACCAATTCCTTTTGTCTCGCGATATTTTACTTGTCCGAGACCTGATCATTGGTATCATCTATACCTTGTTCGATCTCGTTCTCGACGAGTACTCTTTACTCGTTCTGTGATATGACATCCTTGTGACCTAGTCACGTGCTTGCAAGCGGTGTCGATGTGATATCACCGAGAAGGCCCAAAGTATATCTCTTCGCCATCTAGATGGACAAATCCCACTTCTTGATACATGAGCCTCAACTAATACTTTCGGAATTCCCAACGCCACCTTTATAGTCACCCTGTTACGGTGTGACGTTTGATGTCATCAAAGCATTCTTCCGGTGTTAGTGATTGACATGATCTCATGGTCTAAGGATTAGGGTTACTTTGTATGCTCAGTACAACAATATAAACTTAATGACTTGATCGTATTGCTATACTTAATTTGGGTGTCTTCATCATATCATTCTCCTAATGACGTGATCCCGTTATTAACAACATCCAATGTTCATGATCAGGAAACCTTGATCATCAGTTTATCAACGAGCTAGTTAAACGAGAGGCGTTACTAGGAACTCTAATTTGTTCATTAGTCACACATGTATTAATGTTTCCGATTAATACAATTCTAGCATGAGAAATAAACATTTATCATAAACATGGAATAAGATAATAACCACTTTATTATTGCCTCTCGGGCATATTGCTTTCAGTCTCCCACTTGCACTAGGTGCAATAATATGTATTACATTGTAATGATCCTAACACCCATGGAGTTCCGGTGTTGATCATGTTTTGCCCTTGGGAGTTGTTTAGTCAAAGGGCCTGCCACATTCAGACCTGTATGCACTTTGCAAATCTTTCTATCAATATCCTTTACATGCTCACGGATGGAGTGATAACGGCGCTTGAAATGCTTGGAATTCTTGTGAGACCTTGGTTCTTTAGCATTGGCTATGGCACCATTGTTGTCACAATAGATAACCATCGGATCCAACGCACTGGGAACCACACCTAGTTCAGATATGAACTCCTTCATCCAAACTCCTTCCTACGCTGCCTCCGAGGCAGCAACATTGTAACGCCCCGGGTTTTTCCCCAATTAGAAAATTGCTTGTTTTTATTTTTTTTGCATCATCATATCTTCATACATGTTGGCACCTTCCATGTTTTCCAAAATAAACTTAAATTGTTATTTTGTGCAACCACTTTTATTGTGCAAATAATAAATCTCTCTCTTTTCTATTTTAAACAAAAGTTTCAAATTATAATTTGGAAACATTTACAAATGTATTTTGTCTATAAAAATATTTGTAGAAGTCTTGAATCTCCTTTTCTCCTTCTCTAATTCTTTTCCCTTTTCTTTGCCTCTTTTTTCCCCCTCTTTTTTTCCTGGTAATTGGCAAAGGGCCGAAGCCCACTTCCCAGGCCCAACTTCTCCTTCCTCCTCCTCCGTACACCTAGAAACGCACGAAGGGTGACCACCTCCGTGGCCATGGCCCCCACCTCCCACCTGCTCCCTTTCCCCTCCTTAAGCCGCGCCCCCTGCTCCCCCCAAACCCTAGATAGACTCCCCATCCAGCGCCGCCACCATCCCCTCTGCTTCCCCTTCCTCATCTCCCTCTGTTTTCCTCCATGGCCGGAAGACCTCTTGTTACGCCGCTGCAACGCCGTCGTCGAAGAGACGCGGGGAACCTCTGGAGCTGCGCCTCGTCCTCGCCAAGCTCTTCGCCGAAGCAATTGGACCGTGAGCCTGTGTGGCCGACGAGCTCGTCCATGTCTTCTTCAACACCGGCGACCTTCGCCACAAACATTCGTCGCCGTCGTTCCTCCTCGAGCAAGAACAACTACACCAAGCCTCTCCCTGTGAGCTTCTCCTCCGATTCCCTTTCTCTCCCCGATCGAATTCCTCCCGTATGCATCGCATGCATCTGTCCTTCGTCCGTCGCCATGGCCGACCTCGCGCACAAGCTCGATTTGCTGCGGCCCTTCCTCTGCTTGGCCTTTCATGCACGCACTCGTTGCTCCGGAACGTCGCTGCACCCCTAGCTCCCCCACGCACGAGCGCCCCTGTTGCGGCTCGTTGTCACCGGAGCCTCCCGAAGTTCGTCACCAGCGTCGTGCATCTGAAGGACTGAATTTTGGGTTTCAGTTACCGTGCAGAAACACTTCAAAAGAAAATCGTTTACCCGTCCATCACCACCAGAGCAGTAGCCCAGTGGCTGCGCTCCCGATCCCACTCCCATCGATCAGATTGTGAGGTCGAATCCCAGCTCCGCATAAACGACCTATTTTTCCCTTCTCTCTGTCTCTGTTTTGTTCAGATAACAATCGCCGTTTTGGATCATATACACTCAGCTTCACATCTATTCAGAAACCAGCAGCCTAGTCCCGTGCCTAGTTGCACTCAGCTTCTCATCTATTCAGAAACCAGCAGCCTAGTCCCGTGCCTAGTTGCACTTTGCCGTGCGCAGCAACTCAAGTTCGAATCACCTACCACACCAATTCCACTCCTTTTGTTATTCTGTTTCTTTCCTGTTATTTTTATTTCTACAAAACTTGTATATTTTATATCTATTGTTTTATAACTCTAAATAATACAAATTTTATATCTATTTTTCTCCGAAAAATGCAATAAACATTAATATGCCATTTGTATGCCCTTTTGCATCTGTTATTTTAATTGCTTAGTGTAATTTGTTAATTGCAACTAAATGAATAATATGGAATGTGTGGGGTAATAAATATATAATGCCCTATTCCATTTAATTTAATTAGATCACCCATGCCATGTGTTGCCATGCTAACCAACATTTAATATTGCTGGTAAATAAATAACTTGCACCTAAATATTAATTGCCGGGCTTGCTTTCCCGCTTAAATTGTATTACCTGCATTGTATTGCATCTTGCCATGCCATGCATCATTCTCGTATGACCATGCTGAATTTTTTGCCGTAGTTGTAAAATGCATCTTTTACGCTTTCCAGTGTTTGTTGCTTCTTCGCGGATAAGACGTTGAGATGTGTGAGCAACGACAAGATCTGCTTCAATGCGGGATTACAGGCAAGCAAAGTTTGCTTGTTTACCTATACATTGTATTTCATTCCTGCCGTTGATCTCTGCTACCTTAGTATTCGATTCTTATCGCGATCCCATCACATGTTTATCCTGCAGCCCATACAGCTTTATCCCCACATCCCATCACATGTTGTTTGTTTATCTGTTGGCCTTGCGAGTCGTAGCGCATGCTTAGAGTTGATTGTGCGAGTCGTCTGTTCGTTTTATGTTTCATCTGCTTAGTATGATATGTTATTCTACCTTAATAAAATGTTGTATTATATTGGGGTATTATAATTAAAAGATAAGGCACCAGGCGGAAGGCCTTGCGAGGTGCTTTGTTCTGCTCAGTGTCGACCTAGGAACTGAGATTTTGTCCTCGGATCCAATTTTGAGCGCACTAACCACTTGTGGGAGGCCCTATGGAGCCCCCCTCGACTTTGACCGGATCCTCAGCTCGTCCATGTGCCGCAACTAGTTCGGGTTTTCCATTTGCTCATATGCATGTGCATGATGATGATGATGATGATGATGAGAGGGTATGTGATACGGGGGGTCATATAGGGGTGGTGAGTACGTAGCGGACAGTTCCTACTGTGGTTTGAGCCGCATGGTGCGTAGGCACAAACTAATGAGTCCGCAATTGAGATTCGGCCGGACTCCTGACGCGGGTAACAACTCATATGGGTGGCACCTGGATTTGCTGTAGTGAAGGAATGTGTCGTGTTGAGAGGCCCTAACGGGTTGATCATGCGAGTATGGGTACTGTAGTGCACCCCTGCAGGGTATAATCTTATCGATGAGCCGTGTCCACGGTTATGGACGACTTTGGTGATGATGCTGGCTAACAAGATCTAGACAACTTGCACCTATTTAATGTTAACTAAATTGACTAGTAATATAGAATCACTTTCACAATAAATTATAACTAAAACTTTTCAACGTGTGAGTTTCCCGAATTGCTTCCTCATACTTGGTTGAGGGGGTTAATTCGAGAATGGGTTATGTTTGGTGTTAGTAGTAGTTCACTACTTTATGCGCTCTCTTATCCCTCTCGTATTAGACGGAAGTTGTAGCGTGTCTCTTTAGGTTGCTAGTGCTGCTGCCGCTAAGTCCACCTACCCCATATTTTGGGAGATGGTGTAGAAAGTAGGCAAGTCGGTTTTGCTTGCCAGGGAGTGCCCTGACCCTCTTTTGGGATGTGCTTTATGTGCAGTTAACAGATTTGAAGTCTGACGACGTTAGCTTGGGAATCCCTCCGGCTTGGCTGGGCAGGGATATGGCGCCATTGCTTATCTTCAGGACTCTTAGTCCAATTTGCATCTTATCCGTAGTCGGATACTATTTTGCTTCCGCTGTCATTTGTATCTTTGTATCGTAATATTTGTATCTTGACTAGTTCGAGTCGTTCTTGTAATTTATCTTCTGTTGTATTTGTGGATGTATCGGAACTATTGTAATGTTATCACAATTCCACCCACATAATGCGCATGTTTCGGCGTGCACATTATGTCTGGTGGGCGACCTAAAATCGTTATTATGCGGATTTCGGCGGGATCGCTTAAATCTACATAGTACCGATTTTAGGGCGTCACAAACATATTCCGCTTATGTCGACGATCCCGCCACCACGGGTTGCTTGTAACTCCTCCAGCTTACTGCTCCTCCATTCATAAGAAATACGTACATAGATTGTGACTTAGATTGATCCGGATCGGTGTCGAAGCTAGCATCGACGTAACGTCCGGCGACGATCTCTTCTTCACCGCCATACACGAGAAACATATCCTTAGTCCTTCTTAAGTACTTTAGGATATTCTTTACTGCCATCCAGTGTTCCAAACCTGGATCATATTGGTACCTTCTAGTCAAGCTAATAGCATGTGCCACATCCGGTCTTGTACATAACATAGCATACATGATAGAGCCTATGGCTGAGGCATAGGGGAACTTGTTCATCAATTCTCTATCTTCCGATGTAGCTGGACTTTGAGTCTGACTCAATGTCTTTCCTTGTAACATAGGTAAGAGCCCTTTCTTACTTTCGTCCATTCTGAATTTCTTCAGAATCTTGTTAAGGTATGTACTTTGCGAAAGCCCAATTAAGCGTCTTGATTTGTCTCTATAGATTTTGATGCCTAATATATACGATGCTTCACCGAGGTCCTTCATAAAAAAACTATTGTTCAAATAACCTTTTATACTATTCAATAATTCTATATCATTTCCAATCAACAATCTATCATCCACATATAGTACTAGAAATGCTACGGAGCTCCCACTCACTTTCTTGTAGATACAATCTTCTCCATAAGTTTGGACAAATCCAAACCCTTTGATCACCTCATCAAGGCGGAGGTTCTAACTCCGGGATGCTTGCTTCAGTCCATAAATGGATCCCTGAAGTTTGCATACCTTGTCAGCATCCTTAGGATCGACAAAACCTTTGGGTTGCACCATGTACAACTCTTCCTCAATGTGACCATTAAGGAACGCAGTTTTGATATCCATTTGCCAGATTTCGTAATCGAAAAATGCAGGAATTGCTAACATAATCCTAAGAGACTTCAGCATCGCTACATGAAAGAAAGTCTCCTCGTAGTCAATTCCTTGAACTTGTCGAGAACCTTTTGCGACAAGTCGAGCCTTATAGAAAGTCACATTACCATCAGTGTCAATTTTCTTCTTAAAAAACCATTTGTTCTCAACAGCCTTGCGGTCATTGAGAAAGTACACCAAAGTCCATACTTGGTTTTCGTACATGGATTCCATTTCGAATTTCTTGGCTTCTATCCATTTGTTGGAATCTGAGCCCATCATCGCTTCATCATATGTCGCAGGGTCATCATTATCAACTACCATGACGTTCATGACGGGGTTGCCGTTTAGTTCAGGAGATGTACGAGTCCTTGTTGACCTGCAAAGTACGGTAGTATCCTCTTTCAGAGTTTCATGATCTTGATTATCATTAGTTCCCTCTTCATCTGGTGAAGTCAACTCCGGAACAATTTCCGGCGCTGCGCTACTCGCCATTCCAAGAAGAGAAGGTTCAATAACCTCGTCAAGTTTTACCTTCCTACTACTCACACCTTTTGAGAGAAACTCCTTCTCCAAAAAGGATACGTTCTTGGCAACAAAAACTTTGCCTTCGGATTTGTGATAGAAGGTGTACCCAATTGTTTCTTTAGGGTATCCTATGAAGACGCATTTTTCCGCTTTGGGTTCGAGTTTATCAGGCTGAAGCTTCTTCACATAACCATCGCATCCCCAAACTTTTAGAAACGATAGCTTAGGTTTGTTTCCAAAACATAGTTCATACGGTGTCGTTTCAACAGATTTAGATGGAGCCCTATTTAAAGTGAATGTAGTTGTCTCTAGTGCATGACCCCAAAATGATAGTGGCAAATCTGTTAGAGACATCATAGACCGAACCATATCCAATAAAGTAAGATTACGACGTTCGGATACACCATTATGCTGTGGTGTTCCGGCAGGAGTGAGTTGTGAAACTATTCCACATTCTTTCATATGTGTGCCAAACTCGTAACTCAAATATTCACCTCCACGATCAGATCGCAAAAATTAAATTTTTCTGTTACGATGGTTTTCCACTTCACTCTGAAATTCTTTGAACTTTTCGAACGTCTCTGTAACATCCTGGGATTTGAAAAATCAGAAAAATTTAAAACTTTTAAAAATTACTTTGTATGTTACTTTTGAAAGAGTATTCAAGCATTGCACTCATGCATTCATGCATAAACATCATTTCATCTTGTGGCTTAAATTAAATAAGAGTTTGAAATTTTAAATTTTATTTATATGTTGTTCTTAATAATATGCCAAGATAAAGATGAATGATTTCAGCAAAACAAGTTTAAATAACTTAAATTCAAACATATTGAAATGTGGGTATTTTACAAATTTATTTTAGCCAAAAGAAAATTTAAATAAGAAATATATCCAAATTTGACTTAAGTGTCAAATTTGTAATTAAGCAATATTTCAAAATATTAATTTTCAAAAATGTTTAAAACACACCTACAATTGGTTTAACAGAAAGATAAACAGTTTACAAATTTTTAGAAATTTATTTGACATCAATTGGAGGTAGAAATCAAAAGATATGCATTAAGGAAATAAAATCAGAAAATAAAATGCTGGCTGACGTCATGCTGACGTCAGCGGATCTTCTTCCTCCTCAAACCGAACGAACGCAAATTCTGGAGATCGAATCGGAGACGATTTCTTCCCGATTCGTGCGGGATTCGAACTCCTGCTGCCCCTTATATAAACCTCACGCCCCCGCCGTTCTTTTGCCCCAAAACCCTAATCAAACCGTGCCCCCAGGCCGCCGGAACAGCTCGCCGGAGCACCGAAGTAGCCGCCGCCGTTTCCTCCGTTTCCCGGCGAGGTAAAGCCTCCCCATCTCCGAGACCACGCCCATCTGCCACGCCGCATCCGTGCGCATCTTCTGACCCCTTCCCTCGATCTCTTTCGCAGCGAATCGCGGGGAGTGGAGTTCGCCGGAACCGCCGGCGCCATTGCTTCTCCCCCGCACCTCCCTGCCGTTCCAAGAAGAACGAGACGACGGCGTTAGGCCCATCGTCTCCAGCACGCCGCGCCGCGCCCCTCCGTGCCCTCGGCGATCCAGGAGACCTCCCGGAGCGTCGAACTCGTCCGCGCCAGAGCCGCGCCACCGTCTTCGTCGCCGCCGGTGGCCACTGCGCCGCCACCTCCTCTTCGTCGCACGGTGAGCCCTTGGATCTACTGTTAACGGTCACGATTAGATCAACGAGGACGAACCGGTACGGTTAGATGTGATCCATCGGATCTGGATCTAACGATCCAGATTCATCCACTTATCCACGTGGACAGCCACGTCAGCGCCACGTCACGGCACAGTCAGCGCCAGCGTGTAAATCGAATTTCTATTATAATTTTAATTGGAAAATTTGCAGATTAGTCCCTGTAATTAAAATATCCATAACTTTTTAACCACAAATTCAAATTTAATAATTTTTATATATTTGGAAAGCTCTGGATGTGCAGAATAATTTGGATCAGACAAAATTCAAATTTGACTTATTATAAAATATTCAAATTTCAAATGGTGAATTTGAGTATATTTGTAATAACTTTAAATCTATAAATCCAAAAATTGCAAATAAATATGTTTTAGAAACCTTAGAATATTTGTAAATTAAGGCCACTGCTATAAAATATTTTGAGCAATTTTTGAATGATTTCATAGTTGTGTGTTTAATTTGAATAGTTTGACTAATTTTGAATTAACTTTTAATAGAAATATTATTTTTGATTAAATCCAATTGCAATAAATTTAATTAAAAGATCTCTGTCTATTAACACTGATTATAAAATTTTGTTATAAAAGTTTAATCATAGAAAACTTTAAATTAGAAATTAATTAAATTGCATTTATAAATTCATGCATATTTATAAAGAAATCACAAAATATATTTTGATGTTTCTTGTGATTTAAAATTGCATTTCATTCATAGCATATTTTATATTGTAGACATAATTCTCAAAGGAAAACCCCTCTTCTTTAGTTTTCTCTAAGTTAGGATTATTTTCAAACTTAGTATTTTGGGAAAAGTGCTATGCACTTAGATACTTAGTAATTTTCAAGATGGAGCTAGAAGACCATTGAAGTACTTAGCCAAAAACAAGACTTCAGAAGTATCTTCAAGGAGAAGAAACACTTAGAAGAAAATCGAGAAGAAGATCTCCAAGTCTTGTTCTCTCTCCCTCTCTCTCTTTCTATTCTTTATGTCTTTCTCTCTGTCTTTTCGTCTCCTCTGAGATTTCATGAAGACTAAGTAAATCCAAGACCAGCCTCGAGGATACAAGAATCATCAAGTCTGAAGATTCATCAAGACTACCAAGAACTCAATCAAGACCCCATCCAGAAGAAAGTTACAAGTCTGGAGATGAAGCCTGGAGGACAACTACACTTTCTTTCTATCTTTTCTGTCTTCCTATTCTTCTTCCACCTTGGACATAAACCAAGTCCTTAGTGATTTTGACCTAGGTCCTTAGTCATATTTGACTAACACACTTGCCTTGCATTCACTTAGAATAATTTCTTGGCATGGCATGCATCTCTAGTTTTTAGAAATATTTTGCACATCATGCATAACATGTTTTTGTATGGTTATTTTGTTTGTATGTTTATTTGTGTCTTGTTTGATGTGTTAGAAATTTCGGAGGGAAACGACAACTGTTGTAGCTGCTGTTGCTATTCTTCTTGTTGCCAAGGCAAGTGGCACACCCTCATAAACTTCCTAAGTATTTTCTATGCATTACTTAGTATGTTTATTATATGCATGTGTTGGATAGTATTGCTATGCTGAAACTACTATATCACTTATACTAGTTGTGTCTAGAATCCTATGGGTAACTTGGTAGAAATATTGATGCTATGCAAAAATTGTTTTGTGAAAAGTTAATTTCTACTAAGTTAAAGATACTTCTGGGTGGATGTGGCAAGAGGATGGAGGTTAGAGTTGAGTGGCTGCTTAGGCTCATTTAGGTGGGTGCCCCTGGCTAAGACCCAGGCTCATTTAGATGAGTGAACCTGAGTATGTACACTTGAGGATGGCCACCCAGGAACAAAGGGACCAACGTTTTCTCCAAGTGAAGATGCTTCCAGTGCAACCACGTGGTATAATGGCTCTGCCTTGACTTTTCCCCAAAGGTCTCGTCTCAGGCTTCTCCTTTCCTTTTCACTACATGAGGGTCAAGGACAGAAGGGTTGTTTGAGTCTCGTGGTGAAAGTGCACAACCTCTGCAGAGTGTAAAACTAAGTACTTAGCCGTGTCCCCGGTTACGGACAATTTTGAGCAGCTGATCAAGGATTCAACGGAGACTCCCAACATTCAAATTTCTAAGTTAAAAGTTGATGGGTGAACAAGGGAAGATGAGATTATGGTTTTCATGCCATACTCATCGAGATCTCAAGAAAAGTGTTTTCCAAAGAGTAGGAAAAATTGGCTTTATGCAAATTAGCCTTGAGCTCCACCAGCCAAATATTCATATAGGCTTTAGAGTTATTCCATAAGTGTCCACCATAGTGTCACTTGCCAGACTCCATTTTTAATGGAAATCTGACCCACGTTGTTGCAATATTTTTCTTATTGCAGATTTGATCAGATGACGAGTGAGGTTTCGTAAAGGTTTCGAGTCTACAACCAACATGTTTTCGCCTGTGGCAGCATGAAAGTTATAGAGACTCACTGCTATTCTATTTCTGCTGTGTACTTTTCAAAGCTAGCTTTATGCTATGCAATTTGTAAAGAATATTTTGTAATTCTGGATCATCGATGTAATAAAATTGACCTTTGTTGTGATATTACATCGTAAACTGTGTGTGCAAATGAATCGATCCAGGGATTTGCACTATACACAGGTATCTGTCTTATTTTAAGAGCAGGTACGCTACAGATGGTATCAGAGCACTGTGTTGCCTGTAGGTTCGAAACCCTAGGTTTGGATAGAAATAGGTTTGACCTTAGGATTGAAAATCTATTTTTCTTCACTTTTCTAAAAACAAATCTTTTCACTATGTCTTTCTCGTATTCTCATCTACTATCAACCTTCTAAAAACCTCTTATCTTTTTCTAGATGACCATGTTCTTATAGTCTAAGTCTGATTCTGCTGGCTCATATGGAAAAGCTACGATTAATCATGAAGTCTGCATATATGGAAGACCACTGAAGAACCAGGATTCGACCAACACTTCTAAGATATCCAAGAAAGTTGAACGAGAGCTTGAAGCAGTCATGAAGGAGGTAGATTTGACCACCACCAAAAATAGAATGACGATATCGTGTTAGTGTATTGATCATATCAACTTGGCTATATGACAATACTAGATTGTTTGTTAGTTTTGAACCTTATTGCTTGATGTTTGTTAGATGTTGTTTGTAGTGGATTATCTTGATTTATGGTTGTGCATTAGGATGTTGAATTATCAACAAAACTTTTCTTTTAAGGGTGGTAGCCACCTAGAAAATTCAAACCCAACTTCTTAAACACAGAAATCTCAAACTATCTTCTCTCCATCTTCCTAATCAGAAAAACCATTCACTGTCAAGTTTTTAAGTTTCCTTGTCAGAAATTTCATTTCTCAAAACATCTCGAGTTATCAGAATCATTTAAGCCTTGCTTTCTCTTCTAGCTTCTCCGAATCTCGGGGACGAGATTCCTTTTAAGGGTGGTAGTCTGTAACATCCTGGGATTTGAAAAATCAGAAAAATTTAAAACTTTTAAAAATTACTTTGTATGTTACTTTTGAAAGAGTATTCAAGCATTGCACTCATGCATTCATGCATAAACATCATTTCATCTTGTGGCTTAAATTAAATAAGAGTTTGAAATTTTAAATTTTATTTATATGTTGTTCTTAATAATATGCCAAGATAAAGATGAATGATTTCAGCAAAACAAGTTTAAATAACTTAAATTCAAACATATTGAAATGTGGGTATTTTACAAATTTATTTTAGCCAAAAGAAAATTTAAATAAGAAATATATCCAAATTTGACTTAAGTGTCAAATTTGTAATTAAGCAATATTTCAAAATATTAATTTTCAAAAATGTTTAAAACACACCTACAATTGGTTTAACAGAAAGATAAACAGTTTACAAATTTTTAGAAATTTATTTGACATCAATTGGAGGTAGAAATCAAAAGATATGCATTAAGGAAATAAAATCAGAAAATAAAATGCTGGCTGACGTCTGACGTCAGCGGATCTTCTTCCTCCTCAAACCGAACGAACGCAAATTCTGGAGATCGAATCGGAGACGATTTCTTCCCGATTCGTGCGGGATTCGAACTCCTGCTGCCCCTTATATAAACCTCACGCCCCCGCCGTTCTTTTGCCCCAAAACCCTAATCAAACCGTGCCCCCAGGCCGCCGGAACAGCTCGCCGGAGCACCGAAGTAGCCGCCGCCGTTTCCTCCGTTTCCCGGCGAGGTAAAGCCTCCCCATCTCCGAGACCACGCCCATCTGCCACGCCGCATCCGTGCGCATCTTCTGACCCCTTCCCTCGATCTCTTTCGCAGCGAATCGCGGGGAGTGGAGTTCGCCGGAACCGCCGGCGCCATTGCTTCTCCCCCGCACCTCCCTGCCGTTCCAAGAAGAACGAGACGACGGCGTTAGGCCCATCGTCTCCAGCACGCCGCGCCGCGCCCCTCCGTGCCCTCGGCGATCCAGGAGACCTCCCGGAGCGTCGAACTCGTCCGCGCCAGAGCCGCGCCACCGTCTTCGTCGCCGCCGGTGGCCACTGCGCCGCCACCTCCTCTTCGTCGCACGGTGAGCCCTTGGATCTACTGTTAACGGTCACGATTAGATCAACGAGGACGAACCGGTACGGTTAGATGTGATCCATCGGATCTGGATCTAACGATCCAGATTCATCCACTTATCCACGTGGACAGCCACGTCAGCGCCACGTCACGGCACAGTCAGCGCCAGCGTGTAAATCGAATTTCTATTATAATTTTAATTGGAAAATTTGCAGATTAGTCCCTGTAATTAAAATATCCATAACTTTTTAACCACAACTTCAAATTTAATAATTTTTATATATTTGGAAAGCTCTGGATGTGCAGAATAATTTGGATCAGACAAAATTCAAATTTGACTTATTATAAAATATTCAAATTTCAAATGGTGAATTTGAGTATATTTGTAATAACTTTAAATCTATAAATCCAAAAATTGCAAATAAATATGTTTTAGAAACCTTAGAATATTTGTAAATTAAGGCCACTGCTATAAAATATTTTGAGCAATTTTTGAATGATTTCATAGTTGTGTGTTTAATTTGAATAGTTTGACTAATTTTGAATTAACTTTTAATAGAAATATTATTTTTGATTAAATCCAATTGCAATAAATTTAATTAAAAGATCTCTGTCTATTAACACTGATTATAAAATTTTGTTATAAAAGTTTAATCATAGAAAACTTTAAATTAGAAATTAATTAAATTGCATTTATAAATTCATGCATATTTATAAAGAAATCACAAAATATATTTTGATGTTTCTTGTGATTTAAAATTGCATTTCATTCATAGCATATTTTATATTGTAGACATAATTCTCAAAGGAAAACCCCTCTTCTTTAGTTTTCTCTAAGTTAGGATTATTTTCAAACTTAGTATTTTGGGAAAAGTGCTATGCACTTAGATACTTAGTAATTTTCAAGATGGAGCTAGAAGACCATTGAAGTACTTAGCCAAAAACAAGACTTCAGAAGTATCTTCAAGGAGAAGAAACACTTAGAAGAAAATCGAGAAGAAGATCTCCAAGTCTTGTTCTCTCTCCCTCTCTCTCTCTTTCTATTCTTTAAGTCTTTCTCTCTGTCTTTTCGTCTCCTCTGAGATTTCATGAAGACTAAGTAAATCCAAGACCAGCCTCGAGGATACAAGAATCATCAAGTCTGAAGATTCATCAAGACTACCAAGAACTCAATCAAGACCCCATCCAGAAGAAAGTTACAAGTCTGGAGATGAAGCCTGGAGGACAACTACATCTTTCTTTCTATCTTTTCTGTCTTCCTATTCTTCTTCCACCTTGGACATAAACCAAGTCCTTAGTGATTTTGACCTAGGTCCTTAGTCATATTTGACTAACACACTTGCCTTGCATTCACTTAGAATAATTTCTTGGCATGGCATGCATCTCTAGTTTTTAGAAATATTTTGCACATCATGCATAACATGTTTTTGTATGGTTATTTTGTTTGTATGTTTATTTGTGTCTTGTTTGATGTGTTAGAAATTTCGGAGGGAAACGACAACTGTTGTAGCTGCTGTTGCTATTCTTCTTGTTGCCAAGGCAAGTGGCACACCCTCATAAACTTCCTAAGTATTTTCTATGCATTACTTAGTATGTTTATTATATGCATGTGTTGGATAGTATTGCTATGCTGAAACTACTATATCACTTATACTAGTTGTGTCTAGAATCCTATGGGTAACTTGGTAGAAATATTGATGCTATGCAAAAATTGTTTTGTGAAAAGTTAATTTCTACTAAGTTAAAGATACTTCTGGGTGGATGTGGCAAGAGGATGGAGGTTAGAGTTGAGTGGCTGCTTAGGCTCATTTAGGTGGGTGCCCCTGGCTAAGACCCAGGCTCATTTAGATGAGTGAACCTGAGTATGTACACTTGAGGATGGCCACCCAGGAACAAAGGGACCAACGTTTTCTCCAAGTGAAGATGCTTCCAGTGCAACCACGTGGTATAATGGCTCTGCCTTGACTTTTCCCCAAAGGTCTCGTCTCAGGCTTCTCCTTTCCTTTTCACTACATGAGGGTCAAGGACAGAAGGGTTGTTTGAGTCTCGTGGTGAAAGTGCACAACCTCTGCAGAGTGTAAAACTAAGTACTTAGCCGTGTCCCCGGTTACGGACAATTTTGAGCAGCTGATCAAGGATTCAACGGAGACTCCCAACATTCAAATTTCTAAGTTAAAAGTTGATGGGTGAACAAGGGAAGATGAGATTATGGTTTTCATGCCATACTCATCGAGATCTCAAGAAAAGTGTTTTCCAAAGAGTAGGAAAAATTGGCTTTATGCAAATTAGCCTTGAGCTCCACCAGCCAAATATTCATATAGGCTTTAGAGTTATTCCATAAGTGTCCACCATAGTGTCACTTGCCAGACTCCATTTTTAATGGAAATCTGACCCACGTTGTTGCAATATTTTTCTTATTGCAGATTTGATCAGATGACGAGTGAGGTTTCGTAAAGGTTTCGAGTCTACAACCAACATGTTTTCGCCTGTGGCAGCATGAAAGTTATAGAGACTCACTGCTATTCTATTTCTGCTGTGTACTTTTCAAAGCTAGCTTTATGCTATGCAATTTGTAAAGAATATTTTGTAATTCTGGATCATCGATGTAATAAAATTGACCTTTGTTGTGATATTACATCGTAAACTGTGTGTGCAAATGAATCGATCCAGGGATTTGCACTATACACAGGTATCTGTCTTATTTTAAGAGCAGGTACGCTACAGATGGTATCAGAGCACTGTGTTGCCTGTAGGTTCGAAACCCTAGGTTTGGATAGAAATAGGTTTGACCTTAGGATTGAAAATCTATTTTTCTTCACTTTTCTAAAAACAAATCTTTTCACTATGTCTTTCTCGTATTCTCATCTACTATCAACCTTCTAAAAACCTCTTATCTTTTTCTAGATGACCATGTTCTTATAGTCTAAGTCTGATTCTGCTGGCTCATATGGAAAAGCTACGATTAATCATGAAGTCTGCATATATGGAAGACCACTGAAGAACCAGGATTCGACCAACACTTCTAAGATATCCAAGAAAGTTGAACGAGAGCTTGAAGCAGTCATGAAGGAGGTAGATTTGACCACCACCAAAAATAGAATGACGATATCGTGTTAGTGTATTGATCATATCAACTTGGCTATATGACAATACTAGATTGTTTGTTAGTTTTGAACCTTATTGCTTGATGTTTGTTAGATGTTGTTTGTAGTGGATTATCTTGATTTATGGTTGTGCATTAGGATGTTGAATTATCAACAAAACTTTTCTTTTAAGGGTGGTAGCCACCTAGAAAATTCAAACCCAACTTCTTAAACACAGAAATCTCAAACTATCTTCTCTCCATCTTCCTAATCAGAAAAACCATTCACTGTCAAGTTTTTAAGTTTCCTTGTCAGAAATTTCATTTCTCAAAACATCTCGAGTTATCAGAATCATTTAAGCCTTGCTTTCTCTTCTAGCTTCTCCGAATCTCGGGGACGAGATTCCTTTTAAGGGTGGTAGTCTGTAACATCCTGGGATTTGAAAAATCAGAAAAATTTAAAACTTTTAAAAATTACTTTGTATGTTACTTTTGAAAGAGTATTCAAGCATTGCACTCATGCATTCATGCATAAACATCATTTCATCTTGTGGCTTAAATTAAATAAGAGTTTGAAATTTTAAATTTTATTTATATGTTGTTCTTAATAATATGCCAAGATAAAGATGAATGATTTCAGCAAAACAAGTTTAAATAACTTAAATTCAAACATATTGAAATGTGGGTATTTTACAAATTTATTTTAGCCAAAAGAAAATTTAAATAAGAAATATATCCAAATTTGACTTAAGTGTCAAATTTGTAATTAAGCAATATTTCAAAATATTAATTTTCAAAAATGTTTAAAACACACCTACAATTGGTTTAACAGAAAGATAAACAGTTTACAAATTTTTAGAAATTTATTTGACATCAATTGGAGGTAGAAATCAAAAGATATGCATTAAGGAAATAAAATCAGAAAATAAAATGCTGGCTGACGTCTGACGTCAGCGGATCTTCTTCCTCCTCAAACCGAACGAACGCAAATTCTGGAGATCGAATCGGAGACGATTTCTTCCCGATTCGTGCGGGATTCGAACTCCTGCTGCCCCTTATATAAACCTCACGCCCCCGCCGTTCTTTTGCCCCAAAACCCTAATCAAACCGTGCCCCCAGGCCGCCGGAACAGCTCGCCGGAGCACCGAAGTAGCCGCCGCCGTTTCCTCCGTTTCCCGGCGAGGTAAAGCCTCCCCATCTCCGAGACCACGCCCATCTGCCACGCCGCATCCGTGCGCATCTTCTGACCCCTTCCCTCGATCTCTTTCGCAGCGAATCGCGGGGAGTGGAGTTCGCCGGAACCGCCGGCGCCATTGCTTCTCCCCCGCACCTCCCTGCCGTTCCAAGAAGAACGAGACGACGGCGTTAGGCCCATCGTCTCCAGCACGCCGCGCCGCGCCCCTCCGTGCCCTCGGCGATCCAGGAGACCTCCCGGAGCGTCGAACTCGTCCGCGCCAGAGCCGCGCCACCGTCTTCGTCGCCGCCGGTGGCCACTGCGCCGCCACCTCCTCTTCGTCGCACGGTGAGCCCTTGGATCTACTGTTAACGGTCACGATTAGATCAACGAGGACGAACCGGTACGGTTAGATGTGATCCATCGGATCTGGATCTAACGATCCAGATTCATCCACTTATCCACGTGGACAGCCACGTCAGCGCCACGTCACGGCACAGTCAGCGCCAGCGTGTAAATCGAATTTCTATTATAATTTTAATTGGAAAATTTGCAGATTAGTCCCTGTAATTAAAATATCCATAACTTTTTAACCACAACTTCAAATTTAATAATTTTTATATATTTGGAAAGCTCTGGATGTGCAGAATAATTTGGATCAGACAAAATTCAAATTTGACTTATTATAAAATATTCAAATTTCAAATGGTGAATTTGAGTATATTTGTAATAACTTTAAATCTATAAATCCAAAAATTGCAAATAAATATGTTTTAGAAACCTTAGAATATTTGTAAATTAAGGCCACTGCTATAAAATATTTTGAGCAATTTTTGAATGATTTCATAGTTGTGTGTTTAATTTGAATAGTTTGACTAA
The DNA here is from genome assembly GCA_026929855.1 of Poa annua. NCBI lineage: Eukaryota > Viridiplantae > Streptophyta > Magnoliopsida > Poales > Poaceae > Poa > Poa annua. Next base: position 104,323,874 of record CM049426.1, read on the forward strand.
TTTTGAATTAACTTTTAATAGAAATATTATTTTTGATTAAATCCAATTGCAATAAATTTAATTAAAAGATCTCTGTCTATTAACACTGATTATAAAATTTTGTTATAAAAGTTTAATCATAGAAAACTTTAAATTAGAAATTAATTAAATTGCATTTATAAATTCATGCATATTTATAAAGAAATCACAAAATATATTTTGATGTTTCTTGTGATTTAAAATTGCATTTCATTCATAGCATATTTTATATTGTAGACATAATTCTCAAAGGAAAACCCCTCTTCTTTAGTTTTCTCTAAGTTAGGATTATTTTCAAACTTAGTATTTTGGGAAAAGTGCTATGCACTTAGATACTTAGTAATTTTCAAGATGGAGCTAGAAGACCATTGAAGTACTTAGCCAAAAACAAGACTTCAGAAGTATCTTCAAGGAGAAGAAACACTTAGAAGAAAATCGAGAAGAAGATCTCCAAGTCTTGTTCTCTCTCCCTCTCTCTCTTTCTATTCTTTAAGTCTTTCTCTCTGTCTTTTCGTCTCCTCTGAGATTTCATGAAGACTAAGTAAATCCAAGACCAGCCTCGAGGATACAAGAATCATCAAGTCTGAAGATTCATCAAGACTACCAAGAACTCAATCAAGACCCCATCCAGAAGAAAGTTACAAGTCTGGAGATGAAGCCTGGAGGACAACTACATCTTTCTTTCTATCTTTTCTGTCTTCCTATTCTTCTTCCACCTTGGACATAAACCAAGTCCTTAGTGATTTTGACCTAGGTCCTTAGTCATATTTGACTAACACACTTGCCTTGCATTCACTTAGAATAATTTCTTGGCATGGCATGCATCTCTAGTTTTTAGAAATATTTTGCACATCATGCATAACATGTTTTTGTATGGTTATTTTGTTTGTATGTTTATTTGTGTCTTGTTTGATGTGTTAGAAATTTTGGAGGGAAACGACAACTGTTGTAGCTGCTGTTGCTATTCTTCTTGTTGCCAAGGCAAGTGGCACACCCTCATAAACTTCCTAAGTATTTTCTATGCATTACTTAGTATGTTTATTATATGCATGTGTTGGATAGTATTGCTATGCTGAAACTACTATATCACTTATACTAGTTGTGTCTAGAATCCTATGGGTAACTTGGTAGAAATATTGATGCTATGCAAAAATTGTTTTGTGAAAAGTTAATTTCTACTAAGTTAAAGATACTTCTGGGTGGATGTGGCAAGAGGATGGAGGTTAGAGTTGAGTGGCTGCTTAGGCTCATTTAGGTGGGTGCCCCTGGCTAAGACCCAGGCTCATTTAGATGAGTGAACCTGAGTATGTACACTTGAGGATGGCCACCCAGGAACAAAGGGACCAACGTTTTCTCCAAGTGAAGATGCTTCCAGTGCAACCACGTGGTATAATGGCTCTGCCTTGACTTTTCCCCAAAGGTCTCGTCTCAGGCTTCTCCTTTCCTTTTCACTACATGAGGGTCAAGGACAGAAGGGTTGTTTGAGTCTCGTGGTGAAAGTGCACAACCTCTGCAGAGTGTAAAACTAAGTACTTAGCCGTGTCCCCGGTTACGGACAATTTTGAGCAGCTGATCAAGGATTCAATGGAGACTCCCAACATTCAAATTTCTAAGTTAAAAGTTGATGGGTGAACAAGGGAAGATGAGATTATGGTTTTCATGCCATACTCATCGAGATCTCAAGAAAAGTGTTTTCCAAAGAGTAGGAAAAATTGGCTTTATGCAAATTAGCCTTGAGCTCCACCAGCCAAATATTCATATAGGCTTTAGAGTTATTCCATAAGTGTCCACCATAGTGTCACTTGCCAGACTCCATTTTTAATGGAAATCTGACCCACGTTGTTGCAATATTTTTCTTATTGCAGATTTGATCAGATGACGAGTGAGGTTTCGTAAAGGTTTCGAGTCTACAACCAACATGTTTTCGCCTGTGGCAGCATGAAAGTTATAGAGACTCACTGCTATTCTATTTCTGCTGTGTACTTTTCAAAGCTAGCTTTATGCTATGCAATTTGTAAAGAATATTTTGTAATTCTGGATCATCGATGTAATAAAATTGACCTTTGTTGTGATATTACATCGTAAACTGTGTGTGCAAATGAATCGATCCAGGGATTTGCACTATACACAGGTATCTGTCTTATTTTAAGAGCAGGTACGCTACAGATGGTATCAGAGCACTGTGTTGCCTGTAGGTTCGAAACCCTAGGTTTGGATAGAAATAGGTTTGACCTTAGGATTGAAAATCTATTTTTCTTCACTTTTCTAAAAACAAATCTTTTCACTATGTCTTTCTCGTATTCTCATCTACTATCAACCTTCTAAAAACCTCTTATCTTTTTCTAGATGACCATGTTCTTATAGTCTAAGTCTGATTCTGCTGGCTCATATGGAAAAGCTACGATTAATCATGAAGTCTGCATATATGGAAGACCACTGAAGAACCAGGATTCGACCAACACTTCTAAGATATCCAAGAAAGTTGAACGAGAGCTTGAAGCAGTCATGAAGGAGGTAGATTTGACCACCACCAAAAATAGAATGACGATATCGTGTTAGTGTATTGATCATATCAACTTGGCTATATGACAATACTAGATTGTTTGTTAGTTTTGAACCTTATTGCTTGATGTTTGTTAGATGTTGTTTGTAGTGGATTATCTTGATTTATGGTTGTGCATTAGGATGTTGAATTATCAACAAAACTTTTCTTTTAAGGGTGGTAGCCACCTAGAAAATTCAAACCCAACTTCTTAAACACAGAAATCTCAAACTATCTTCTCTCCATCTTCCTAATCAGAAAAACCATTCACTGTCAAGTTTTTAAGTTTCCTTGTCAGAAATTTCATTTCTCAAAACATCTCGAGTTATCAGAATCATTTAAGCCTTGCTTTCTCTTCTAGCTTCTCCGAATCTCGGGGACGAGATTCCTTTTAAGGGTGGTAGTCTGTAACATCCTGGGATTTGAAAAATCAGAAAAATTTAAAACTTTTAAAAATTACTTTGTATGTTACTTTTGAAAGAGTATTCAAGCATTGCACTCATGCATTCATGCATAAACATCATTTCATCTTGTGGCTTAAATTAAATAAGAGTTTGAAATTTTAAATTTTATTTATATGTTGTTCTTAATAATATGCCAAGATAAAGATGAATGATTTCAGCAAAACAAGTTTAAATAACTTAAATTCAAACATATTGAAATGTGGGTATTTTACAAATTTATTTTAGCCAAAAGAAAATTTAAATAAGAAATATATCCAAATTTGACTTAAGTGTCAAATTTGTAATTAAGCAATATTTCAAAATATTAATTTTCAAAAATGTTTAAAACACACCTACAATTGGTTTAACAGAAAGATAAACAGTTTACAAATTTTTAGAAATTTATTTGACATCAATTGGAGGTAGAAATCAAAAGATATGCATTAAGGAAATAAAATCAGAAAATAAAATGCTGGCTGACGTCTGACGTCAGCGGATCTTCTTCCTCCTCAAACCGAACGAACGCAAATTCTGGAGATCGAATCGGAGACGATTTCTTCCCGATTCGTGCGGGATTCGAACTCCTGCTGCCCCTTATATAAACCTCACGCCCCCGCCGTTCTTTTGCCCCAAAACCCTAATCAAACCGTGCCCCCAGGCCGCCGGAACAGCTCGCCGGAGCACCGAAGTAGCCGCCGCCGTTTCCTCCGTTTCCCGGCGAGGTAAAGCCTCCCCATCTCCGAGACCACGCCCATCTGCCACGCCGCATCCGTGCGCATCTTCTGACCCCTTCCCTCGATCTCTTTCGCAGCGAATCGCGGGGAGTGGAGTTCGCCGGAACCGCCGGCGCCATTGCTTCTCCCCCGCACCTCCCTGCCGTTCCAAGAAGAACGAGACGACGGCGTTAGGCCCATCGTCTCCAGCACGCCGCGCCGCGCCCCTCCGTGCCCTCGGCGATCCAGGAGACCTCCCGGAGCGTCGAACTCGTCCGCGCCAGAGCCGCGCCACCGTCTTCGTCGCCGCCGGTGGCCACTGCGCCGCCACCTCCTCTTCGTCGCACGGTGAGCCCTTGGATCTACTGTTAACGGTCACGATTAGATCAACGAGGACGAACCGGTACGGTTAGATGTGATCCATCGGATCTGGATCTAACGATCCAGATTCATCCACTTATCCACGTGGACAGCCACGTCAGCGCCACGTCACGGCACAGTCAGCGCCAGCGTGTAAATCGAATTTCTATTATAATTTTAATTGGAAAATTTGCAGATTAGTCCCTGTAATTAAAATATCCATAACTTTTTAACCACAACTTCAAATTTAATAATTTTTATATATTTGGAAAGCTCTGGATGTGCAGAATAATTTGGATCAGACAAAATTCAAATTTGACTTATTATAAAATATTCAAATTTCAAATGGTGAATTTGAGTATATTTGTAATAACTTTAAATCTATAAATCCAAAAATTGCAAATAAATATGTTTTAGAAACCTTAGAATATTTGTAAATTAAGGCCACTGCTATAAAATATTTTGAGCAATTTTTGAATGATTTCATAGTTGTGTGTTTAATTTGAATAGTTTGACTAATTTTGAATTAACTTTTAATAGAAATATTATTTTTGATTAAATCCAATTGCAATAAATTTAATTAAAAGATCTCTGTCTATTAACACTGATTATAAAATTTTGTTATAAAAGTTTAATCATAGAAAAATTTAAATTAGAAATTAATTAAATTGCATTTATAAATTCATGCATATTTATAAAGAAATCACAAAATATATTTTGATGTTTCTTGTGATTTAAAATTGCATTTCATTCATAGCATATTTTATATTGTAGACATAATTCTCAAAGGAAAACCCCTCTTCTTTAGTTTTCTCTAAGTTAGGATTATTTTCAAACTTAGTATTTTGGGAAAAGTGCTATGCACTTAGATACTTAGTAATTTTCAAGATGGAGCTAGAAGACCATTGAAGTACTTAGCCAAAAACAAGACTTCAGAAGTATCTTCAAGGAGAAGAAACACTTAGAAGAAAATCGAGAAGAAGATCTCCAAGTCTTGTTCTCTCTCCCTCTCTCTCTTTCTATTCTTTAAGTCTTTCTCTCTGTCTTTTCGTCTCCTCTGAGATTTCATGAAGACTAAGTAAATCCAAGACCAGCCTCGAGGATACAAGAATCATCAAGTCTGAAGATTCATCAAGACTACCAAGAACTCAATCAAGACCCCATCCAGAAGAAAGTTACAAGTCTGGAGATGAAGCCTGGAGGACAACTACATCTTTCTTTCTATCTTTTCTGTCTTCCTATTCTTCTTCCACCTTGGACATAAACCAAGTCCTTAGTGATTTTGACCTAGGTCCTTAGTCATATTTGACTAACACACTTGCCTTGCATTCACTTAGAATAATTTCTTGGCATGGCATGCATCTCTAGTTTTTAGAAATATTTTGCACATCATGCATAACATGTTTTTGTATGGTTATTTTGTTTGTATGTTTATTTGTGTCTTGTTTGATGTGTTAGAAATTTTGGAGGGAAACGACAACTGTTGTAGCTGCTGTTGCTATTCTTCTTGTTGCCAAGGCAAGTGGCACACCCTCATAAACTTCCTAAGTATTTTCTATGCATTACTTAGTATGTTTATTATATGCATGTGTTGGATAGTATTGCTATGCTGAAACTACTATATCACTTATACTAGTTGTGTCTAGAATCCTATGGGTAACTTGGTAGAAATATTGATGCTATGCAAAAATTGTTTTGTGAAAAGTTAATTTCTACTAAGTTAAAGATACTTCTGGGTGGATGTGGCAAGAGGATGGAGGTTAGAGTTGAGTGGCTGCTTAGGCTCATTTAGGTGGGTGCCCCTGGCTAAGACCCAGGCTCATTTAGATGAGTGAACCTGAGTATGTACACTTGAGGATGGCCACCCAGGAACAAAGGGACCAACGTTTTCTCCAAGTGAAGATGCTTCCAGTGCAACCACGTGGTATAATGGCTCTGCCTTGACTTTTCCCCAAAGGTCTCGTCTCAGGCTTCTCCTTTCCTTTTCACTACATGAGGGTCAAGGACAGAAGGGTTGTTTGAGTCTCGTGGTGAAAGTGCACAACCTCTGCAGAGTGTAAAACTAAGTACTTAGCCGTGTCCCCGGTTACGGACAATTTTGAGCAGCTGATCAAGGATTCAATGGAGACTCCCAACATTCAAATTTCTAAGTTAAAAGTTGATGGGTGAACAAGGGAAGATGAGATTATGGTTTTCATGCCATACTCATCGAGATCTCAAGAAAAGTGTTTTCCAAAGAGTAGGAAAAATTGGCTTTATGCAAATTAGCCTTGAGCTCCACCAGCCAAATATTCATATAGGCTTTAGAGTTATTCCATAAGTGTCCACCATAGTGTCACTTGCCAGACTCCATTTTTAATGGAAATCTGACCCACGTTGTTGCAATATTTTTCTTATTGCAGATTTGATCAGATGACGAGTGAGGTTTCGTAAAGGTTTCGAGTCTACAACCAACATGTTTTCGCCTGTGGCAGCATGAAAGTTATAGAGACTCACTGCTATTCTATTTCTGCTGTGTACTTTTCAAAGCTAGCTTTATGCTATGCAATTTGTAAAGAATATTTTGTAATTCTGGATCATCGATGTAATAAAATTGACCTTTGTTGTGATATTACATCGTAAACTGTGTGTGCAAATGAATCGATCCAGGGATTTGCACTATACACAGGTATCTGTCTTATTTTAAGAGCAGGTACGCTACAGTCTCATACTTGTGTTTCATTAAGTAAATATACCCATATCTACTTAAATCATCAGTGAAGGTAAAAAAATAACGATATCCACCGTGCGCTGACACACTCATTGGACCACACACATCAGTATGTATGATTTCCAACAGATCCGTCGCTCATTGCATCGTGCCGGAAAACGCGGTTCTAGTCATCTTGCCCATAGGGCATGGTTCACATGTCTCAAATGATTCATAATAGAGTGATTCTAGGAGCCCATCAGAATGGAGCTTCGGCATGCGCTTAACACAAATATGACCTAAGCGGCAATGCCACATGTATGCAGCAATATCATCATTCAACTTGATTCTTTTGGCATTCACATTATGAATGTGTGTATCATTACTATCAAGATTCAAAAGAAATAAACCATTCTTCATAGGTGCATGACCATAAAAGATACCATTTTATATAAATCGAACATCCATTGTTCTCATACTTAAATGAATAACCGTTTTGCATTAAACAAGATCCAGATATAATGTTCATGCTCAACGTAGGCTCCAAATAACAATTATTTAGGTTCATCACTAATCCTGATGGTAGACGAAGAGGTAGCGTCCCGACAGCGATCACATCAACCTTTGATCCATGTCCGACGCGCATCGTCACCTCATCCTTTGCTACTTGTCGTCTATTCTGTAGTTGATGTTTCGAGTTACATATGTTAGCAATCGAACCAGTATCAAGTACCCAGGCGCTACTGCGAGTACTAGTAAGGTACACATCAATAACATGTATATCACATATACCTTTGTTCACTTTGCCGGCCTTCTTATCCGCCAAATATTTGGGTCAATTATGCTTCCAGTGCCCAGTGCCCTTGCAGTAAAAGCACTCAGTGTCAGGCTTAGGGCCAGCCTTGGTCTTTTTCTCAGGTGCGGCAACAGTTTTATCGCCCTTCTTGAAATTACCCTTTGGCTTGCCTTTCTTGAAACTAGTGGTCTTATTGATCATCAACACTTGATGCTCCTTTTTGATCTCCACTTCAGCAGTTTTGAGGAATGACAGAAGCTCGGGGAGAGTCTTCTTCATGCCTTGAATATTGTAGTTCATCACAAAGTTCTTGTAACTTGGTGGGAGTGATTGGAGAACACGATGAATTCCTAGCTCATTGGGGATCGATCTACAAAGGGCTATGAGCTTATCAGCGTATCCAGACATTTTGAGTACGTGCTCGCTAACGGAGCTGTTTGTAAGGACCCGTCTGACTAACCGTCAGAGATGCCCACGTTATGTAAACAGATCACGATCCCAATGATCAGTGCATCGCGATCACATAACCAACATGGTATACGAAGTTACATTATACAACTCGAATAGTATAAGACTTACACAAATAATTGTCTCATGACCAAGTCTGCAAACATCGTCGCACTTGACGAATATTAACTAAGGTTCAGCGGAAGCTTCGGCTTGTGTCGACCCTCGTCACGTCCTGACGCATTCCCACTGAGCAGTTGAGCGGGACACTCAGTTGGCGTAGTCGTCGGCGTACTCCCCCTTCTTGCCGTACATCTCCCCATTTCAACCTGGACGTTTGAATATCGAGGGACACAGCCATATGAGTACATTTACGTACTCGCAAGACCACCTCTAAGGCTTAAGTTTTCATGATAATGCAAGAAAACACTTTTCGAAAACTGGGATAGATGCTATATACGACTATGTGGCTTAGTTTTCGAATACGATGATTTAGGCATAGAGAATACGACATCTCTATATCTTTTTTTTGAAGAAAAACATTTAGAGATAGAATTCTCTTCTCTTAGATATAGAAAGGACATATCCAAGTTCAAAACTTTCTGTCGTAAAACCTTTAAAAGCACTAGGATGGGGATACCCCTTTTTCCTTCCTTGAGATCGGACTGATTGTCTCCCCGAGACCAATCATCCTCACCCAAATTCCGTACCTCCCAGGTACCTCTTTGATGACTCTTTGTTTCCTCCGAAAACATTTCTCTTTTAAAACCAAATTGCCCATACGCCTAGATCAGTGGCCTTTCCAACCGTCCATGACCGCAGACGCGGCTAGTCGAATAGATTTACACTCTGCAGAGGTTGCACACTTTACCCACACCAATCGGTCCTTCCACCGTGTCTGCCACGGCCCGTCATACGACAGCATGCGGCGGTCCGGATAACACGATCAAAACTTTCCACTATGACCACCCTAGTATCGGGGCCTCCCGGTAGGTTTGTTCTCCTCGTCACCGTGTGCTCCACTAGACTTCTTGGTCTCTCCTCGGGACGCCACACCGCCACGTCACGAGACCCGCCGTAATCGTCCGGCTGTTGGTCCTCAACAGTGTATTGTCTCTTCCGGACGACAACCCGGCTTCGAGGGACCAGCCCTTATAGAAAGTATGAGAGCACCAACACTAAAACAGACAAGCTTCCGGCTAAGCCCTACCCATGTCAGGTAGTGTGGCTGCACAGGTCAATTGTTCGAGCGGCTGCTAGGATAGTACTTTGTTTTTCAAAAACCACTTCCAATCCTCCGACTACACCCAGCAGCTCAGGTTTTCGCAAACATCTCCGATTGATCCCAGCAATTCGGGTTTTAATAAAACACCTGCTCTCCGATTGCTCCCAGCAACTCGGGTTTTCCTCCGTAAAAACAGTTTTATCAAATAGGTTCCCATCCTATAGTTTTGAGGTAAGACAACAAGAGTATACTACTAGAAAACTTGATCTTCTTGATGGAGCCTTCAACAACAAGGCTCACCAAGTGAAAACTCAGTTTGTAACACCTATAAATAATCTAGTAGATAACTTTGGTCAAACAATATTTAGTAAAATAGTTTTCGGGTGGCAAGGTGCCACAAAAGAAGTAAAACATGCATTATTTTATTTTAAAACAAAACATGCTTTGTAAATAGTAGGATTTGCATAATGGTGGTGAGGTGGCTTGCCTGGCTCAGCAATATGTCCTTGGTCTTGATCTTGATGTTCCTCAGGTTCATTCCTCACTTCCTGTTCCTTCCCGATCGTATCTAACGTCGTAGAAAGGAAAATGAACCACACTCAGAACACCAGACAAAACCACAAGGACATAAAAAATAGCAAGCATTGTACAAGACACTAAGATACAAACAGCAGCAAACAACTCCTTTAGCTATACAACAACAATCAACAAGGTCCATAGAGCTAAGACAATAACAGATTCTCCTAAAAATCTACACAACAACTCTGAGTATTAAAGAGGTAGTTCTTCAGAACATTATAACAACACATTACTTAGGGTTATTATATCATTTAATAAGAGTTGTTATACTAGTTTCAGGAAATACTTCAGACAAAAGTATCTTAGTAGATTAGGAAATACTTTAGACAAAAGTATATTAATTGTTTAGGAAATACTTCAGACAAAAGTATCTTAATCACACGAGCAAGTATTAACATTAACACTAGCACACTCTCAGGAAGACATGCTAATATTTCTAAGACACAATCTAGTAAGTAATTAATGAACCAACAAAGGCTAACACTAATGTTCACCCAAGTATTTGATTAAGAGCTAAAATGGTGCACTAGGCCTATTTAACAGGACACCACAATTAAGGTCACTTCAACCAATAAACACACATTCACATGGCAACCAAGTGTTGACAACAATCTAAAATAAGAAAGTCATATATAAAGCATTGCAAAACACAAGGAACTACTGGATAAAAATTAACACCAAACAATCATTTACATGCATAACTCACAAATATAATAAGTGCAACTCCTGGGAAGCAAGATGAACTATGTGAAACTCAAAAGTGAAAGGGGTAACAATACTTTGAGGAAATTCATTAAGGTTATTAAAGGATAACCTAAGTTTCTGGACTTATGAGATACTAAGCACATCAATACATAACAATTCGAGTAAAACAAGGCATTAACTTATTACATTTATTGGATAAATAAGATGATGCTTAACGAGATAAACATAACACACAAACATACCCACAAGCAAAGCATATAAACACAATTGATGTCATCATAAGGGTACAACGTGAATAATACTAAAAATAAGTAAACAATGCACCACACATTATAAAAGTGGTTTAATCAAGTAATTATTATGGAGTTAAGGTTCTGATCTTCAAAAGATGATTAGTAATATTTCTATAATTCACATTTGCTAAGAACAGATGATTAAAAACTAATACTTCTATTAGCCAAATGTTGTTGTTTTTGTAGATAAATCATAACTCCTAAGATAATGTTCATAAAGTACAATCCTTCTACCACAGTACACCTAGCAACCATATGAAGTGGTAAAAATTGGATTTGCATAATAAGCTATTACAAAACAGTAGCTAAAAATTATGCAAATGCTACTGGTCTCAATACCATAATGAATATAGTTTCAGTTTTAGGAATCTCATGTATGCAAGGTTAATTTCTATGGATAGGTACTGGTTTTATCATTCTGTAGGAATTGGATTCACTTAATTTGGACACTCCTAGCTACATATACTTCAGTTTTAGTGGAACACACACATTTTACGATTAATAGTGTGCAACAAAAGATATGATATGATGGATACTACTCATATCTAACACATGCAATTGGATTTGCTCCAAAAAGTATCATTAATAATGAATTAAAAATCACCAAAGTGGTACTGGTGTCAATATTTAACATGATATAACTTTAGTTATAAACATCTCCTGCATGCAAGGCTTATAGATCTAGGTAGGTATTTTCACTGGCTTTCCCTGGAATTAAAGTTTGCGAGATTTGGATTTAGAAAACTCAAGTTATTAAGTAAATGGTGCACAATCCACTTTTTACAAGATTGAACATAGAGAACACATACAAACATATTTTTGAGAAAGTCCAGTGCCACATGGTTAAGAAAACTCATAGTTAATCAAAACAAATTGAATCAACCAATTTGGATTAGTAAATATCCTAGAAACAAATTAAAGCTAAGCTAGTTATTCTCGAGAAATTAAACAGAGAAATATTTAAAAGGCAAAACAACGAAATGGGCCAGATCCGGAGCAGGACGAGGCGCGCGAGATGGGCCGGCCCAAGCGCGCGCGCGGGAGAGCGAAAGGTTAAGTCACCGCACGATCTGGATCTGAAGGCAGGGATTAGATCAGAGAGCTTTCAAGTTGGACCGTCGATCGCGGAATCGACGACTCCTGCTGATCTTCTTCCTCCCGACCTGGACAGGCCGAACCAGAGAGAGATAAAAGGAGGCGCGGACGAAGCGCTCACCTAGAGCTTGCAACGGGTGCTGGCGAGCTAGGGGGAGGATGCGGAGAGTCGGGGAAGACGAGGGGTGGCCGCAGAACTCGACGGGAAGTCTCAAGTTGACGGCGGCATCGAGGCTTTCCGCTTTGGTCACGACGAGGTCGCCGCTGCTCCGCAGTTCCTGGAGCCACAAGGAGATGTCTCGGAGTTAGCACACAGTGAGGGAAACGAAATGGTGAAGAGAGGAGAGGTAAAGAGGGATGGGGTCGCTGGAGAGCTTGCATGCACGGGATCGGTCCGAACGGCGTTCTCCACGCGTTCCCGAGCAGAGGAGAGGGAGAGATCCCTCGGGAGTTCACCGAGAGGTGGAGCGGGGTGATGTGAGGCCTAATGGAAAGGTGGGAGAGGGGGAGTGAGTCTGCGAGCTGCTTTCTAAACTAGACGCCGGTTTTAGGGTTCACGGGAATGGGGAGAGAAAAGGAGAGGGTGCTGGAGAGCTTGCATGCAAGGGTCATTTCCTAGAAGTCCTATGGGTCTTGGTCATTCCTACTAGTTGGAGTCTTTATTTTATCTGCTTCGTTTCCTGCTGGAAAGCTTGAGACTGTCAAAGTTGCAACTGGAGTAGCACTGTTGGGGTTGAAGCCTTGACAGTGGGACTGCTTCGTCAAACCAGGATTTCATTGTAGCTTGTTTCTTCACTTGACGACCATCTTGATGTCGTATGTAGTCTTGAGACGGAACTTTGCCTTCTCGGTATTACTTAGTTAGGTCTCATTTGAGTTGATCGTCAAGTCTATACAACTTTTGAACGGGGACGAGATAGTAGAGAAAAGCTTTTCGAAATACTTTAAATTTACTAGCGTTGAACAAAATATTTGGATGGAGAGGTAAGAATCAAGAGGTTTTTCTGAAAAATGAGAAGAGTGAAAGCCATACTAGGCTTACCTAGAAGAAAATAGATTTTCGTAAAAATAGGTTTTAGCAAAATATTTCCTTCCTAAGCTAATGACCATGCTAACTAAGGTTTCCTAAGGTCAGCGATGGCTCTAATACCAAGTCTGTAAGGACCCCTCTGACTAGCCGTCACAGATGCCCACGTTATGTAAACAACTCACGATCCCAATGATCAGTGCATCGCGATCACATAACCAACATGTTATACAAAGTTAAATCATACAACTCGAATAGTATAAGACTTACATAAATAATGGTCTCATGACCAAGTCTGCAAACATCGTCGCACTTGACGAATATTAACTAAGGTTCAGCGGAAGCTTCGGCTAGCGTCGACCCTCGTCACGTAGTTGGCGTAGTCGTCGGCGTACTCCCCCTTCTTGTCGTACATCTCCTCATTTCAACCTGGACGTTTGAATATCCAGGGACACAGCCATATGAGTACATTTACGTACTTGCAAGACCACCTCTAAGGATTAAGTTTTCATGATAATGCAAGAAAACACTTTTCGAAAACTAGGATAGCTGCTATACAGACTATGGGGCTTAGTTTTTGAATACGATGATTTTAGGCATAGAGAATACGACATGTCTATATATTGTTTTCTGAAGAAAAACATTTAGATATAGAATTCTCTTCTCATAGATATATCAAGGACATATCCAAGTTCAAAACTTTCTGTCGTAAAACCTTTAAAAGCACTAGGCTGGGGATACCCCTTTTTCCTTCCTTGAGATCGGACTGATTGTCTCCCCGAGACCAATCATCCTCACCCAAATTCCGTACCTCCCAGGTACCTCTTTGATGACTCTTTGTTTCCTCCGAAAACATTTCTCTTTTAAAACCAAATTGCCCATACGCCTAGATCAGTGGCCTTTCCAACCGTCCATGACCGCAGACGCGGATATTCGAATAGATTTACACTCTGCAGAGGTTGCACACTTTACCCACACCAATTGGTCCTTCCGCCGTGTCTACCACGGCCCGTCATACGACAGCATGCGGGGGTCCGGATAACACGATCAAAACTTTCCACTATGACCACCCTAGTATCGGGGCCTCCCGGTAGGTTTGTTCTCCTCGGCACCGTGTGCTCCACTAGACCTCTTGGTCTCTCCTTCGGACGCCACGCCGCCACATCAGGAGACCCGCCGTAATCATCCGGCTGTTGGTCCTCAACAGTGTATTGTCTCTTCCGGACGACAACCCGGCTTCGAGGGCCCAGCCCTTATAGAAAGTATGAGAGCCCCAACACTAAAACAGACAAGCTTCCGGCTAAGCCCTACCCATGTCAGGTAGTGTGGCTGTACAGGTTAATTGTTTGAGCGGCTGCTAGGGCAGTACTTTGTTTTTCAAAAACAACTTCCAATCCTCCTACTTCTCCCAGCAGCTCTGGTTTTTGCAAACATCTCCGATTGCTCCCAGCAATTCGGGTTTTAATAAAACACCTGCTATCCGATTGCTCCCAGCAACTCGGGTTTTCCTCCGTAAAAACAGTTTTATCAAATAGGTTCCCATCATCTAGTTTTGAGGTAAGACAACAAGAGTATACTACTAGAAAACTTGATCTTCTTGATGGAGCCTTCAACAACAAGGCTCACCAAGTGAAAACTCAGTTTGTAACACCTATAAATAATCTAGTAGATAACTTTGGCTAAACAATACTTTGTAAAATAGTTTTCGGGTGGCAAGGTGCCACAAAAGAAGTAAACACATGCATTATTTTATTTTAAAACAAAACATGCTTTGTAAATAGTAGGATTTGCATAATGGTGGTGAGGTGGCTTGCCTGGCTCAGCAATATGTCCTTGGTCTTGATCTTGATGTTCCTCAGGTTCATTCCTCACTTCCTGTTCCTTCCCGGTCGTATCTAACGTCGTAAAAAGGAAAATGAACCACACTCAGAACACTAGTCAAAACCACAAGGACGTAACAAACATCAAGCATTGTACAAGACACTGAGATACAAACAGCAGCAAACAACTCCTTTAGCTATACAACAACAATCAACAAGGTCCATAGAGCTAAGACAATAACAGATTCTCCTAAAAATATACACAACAACTCTGAGTATTAAAGAGGTAGTTCTTTAGAACATTATAACAACACATTACTTAGGGTTATTATATAATTTAATAAGAGTTGTTATATTAGTTTCAGGAAATACTTCAGACAAAAGTATCTTAGTTGATTAGGAAATACTTTAGACAAAAGTATATTAATTGTTTAGGAAATACTTCAGACAAAAGTATCTTAATCACACCAGCAAGTATTAACATTAACACTAACACACTCTCAGGCAGACATGCTAATATTTCTAAGACACAATCTAGTAAGCAATTAATCAACCAACAAAGGCTAACACTAATGTTCACCCAAGTATTTGATTAAGAGCTCAAATGGTGCACTAGGTCTATTCAACAGGACACCACAATTAAGGTCACTTCAACCAATAAACAAACATTCACATGGCAACCAAGTGTTGACAACAATCTAAAATAAGAAAGTCATATATTAAGCATTGCAAAACACAAGGAACTACTAGATAAAAATTAACACCAAACAATCATTTACATGCATAACTCACAAATGAAATCAGTGCAACTCCTAGGAAGCAAGATGAGCTATCTGAAACTGGAAAGTGAAAGGGGTAACAATACTTTGAGGAAATTCATTAAGGTTGTTAAAGGATAACCTAAGTTTCTGGACTTATGAGATACTAAGCACATCAACACATAACAATTCAAGTAAAACAGGTAATTAACTTATTACATTTATTGGATAAATAAGATGATGTTTAAAGAGATAAACATAACACACAAACATACCCACAAGCAAAGCATATAAACACAATTGATGTTATCATAAGGGTACAACGTGAATAATGCTAAACATAAGTAAACCAATTACCACACATTATAAAAGTGGTTTAATCAAGTAATTATTATTGAGTTAAGGTTCTGATCTTCAAAGGATGATTAGTAATATTTCTACAATTCACATTTGCTAAGAACAGATGATTAAAAACTGATACTTCTATTAGCCAAATGTTATTGTTTTGGTAGATAAATCATAACTCCTAAGATAATGTTCATAAAGTACAATCCTTCTACCACAGTACACCTAGCAACCATATGAAGTGGTGAAAATTGGACTTGCATAATAAGCTATTACAAAACAGTAGCTAAAAATTATGCAAATGCTACTGGTCTCAAAACCATAATGAATATAGTTTCAGTTTTAGGAATCTCATGTATGCAAGGTTAATTTCTAAGGATAGGTATTGGTTTTATCTTTCTGTAGGAATTGGATTCACTTAATTTGGACACTCCTAGCTCCATATACTTCAGTTTTAGGGGAACGCACACATTTTACGATTAATAGTGTGCAACACAAGATATGATTTATTTTTAGACAAATCCAACTTTGTAAGATAAACAAAAAGCATACGTACTACACAAAAATACTCCTAAACTATTTGCACAAACATATATAGCTCAAACAATTAGAACTAGACACATGCAAACCACTGAAAATAGATATACTATTTTTGAAGTGCAAAAACCTACTATATAAGAGAATAATCCACCATGCACAAAATATAATCTTTAAAATTCTACCAAGCTAGGATATGATGGCTACTACTCATATCTAACACATGCACAAAAAGTATCTTTAATAATTATCAAAAAATCACCAAAGTGGTACTGCTGTCAATCTTAAACATGATATAACTTTAGTTATAAACATGTCCTGCATGCAAGGCTTATAGATCTACGTAGGTATTTTCACTGGCTTTCCCTAGAATTAATGTTTGTAAGATTTGGGTTTAGAAAACTCAAGTTATTAAGTAAATGGTGCACAATCCACTTTTTACAAGATTGAACATAGAGAACACATACAAACAGATTTTTGAGAAAGTCCAGTGCCACATGGTTAAGAAAACTCATAGCTAATCAAAACAAATTGAATCAACCAATTTGGATTAGTAAATATCCCAGAAACAAATTAAAGCTAAGCTAGTTATTCTCTAGAAATTAAACCGAGAAATATTTAAAAGGCAAAACAACGAAACGGGCCAGATCCGGAGCAGGACGAGGCGCGCGAGATGGGCCGGCCCAAGCGCGCGCGGGAGAGCGAAAGGTTAAGTCACCGCACAATCTGGATCTGAAGGCAGGGATTAGATCAGAGAGCTTTCAAGTTGGACCGTCGATCGCGGAATCGACGACTCCTGCTGATCTTCTTCCTCCCAACCTAGACAGGCCGAACCAGAGAGAGATAAAAGGAGGCGCGGACGGAGCGCTCACCTAGAGCTTGCAACGGGTGCTGGCGAGCTAGGGGGAGGATGCGGAGAGTCGGGGAAGACGAGGGGTGGCCGCAGAACTCGACGGGAAGTCTCAAGTTGACGGCGGCATCGAGGCTTTCCGCTTCGGTCACGACGAGGTCGCCGCTGCTCCGAAGTTCCTGGAGCCACAAGGAGATGTCTCGGAGTTAGCACACAGTGAGGGAAACGAAATGGTGAAGAGAGGAGAGGTAAAGAGGGATGGGGTCGCTGGAGAGCTTGCATGCACGGGATCGGTCCGAACGGCGTTCTCCACGCGTTCCCGAGCAGAGGAGAGGGAGAGATCCCTCGGGAGTTCACCGAGAGGTGGAGCGGGGTGATGTGAGGCCTAATGGAAAGGTGGGAGAGGGGGAGTGAGTCTGCGAGCTGCTTCCTAAACTAGACGCCGGTTTTAGGGTTCACGGGAATGGGGAGAGAAAAGGAGAGGGTGCGGGATGTAGATTGGCGATGCTGGGCGGTGGGAAGCGTCTTACCGCACTGTAGCAAGTCCTGGAAGCTAGCTTATGGCCTGGGGCTGCTGGAGGTGGTGAGGTAATGGGGTGGGGTGTTTCTGTCTGCAAACTGCTGGATGAAATGCCGAAGAGAAGAGGACAAGAGAAGAGGGGAGCTAGGGTTTGCCAGGGGCCAGTCCAAAGGTTCTAGGGGTGCGTGGGTATCCAATGCTAGTCTAAGATCAGGGTTTGGGAGGAGGGGAGTGTCGGTTTCGGGTTTAAGAGATTTGTGGGCTACTCACACTAAGCCACATTACCCACATGGATTAGTAAATCTCTTGACCTAAAAGTTATAAAACAAATTGGGTTGGCTAGAGGGCATAAGGGTTAAACATTTGATTTAAAACTTTGGGTCAAAGGGGCTCATTAAGAACTAGATACTAAAATGCCAAAATGCTAGTCTATAACGCAACCTAAGGCCACCTTATGTTTAAGCACTCAAAACAAGCAAGAGTTAGTGATTAAACATTTTTGTAAAATTTAAAGGAGGCTATAAATGGGAAGTAGAGGTGATGTAGATAGAGCTAGAGGTTTTGTATTTCCAAGATGAAAAAATAAACCCTAATTTTCATGCTCTAGAAATGTTAAAAATTAATGAAAATAAAGATAGTTGTTTCTTATTTGAAAAAGGATAATCTTTGAGTTTGTCCTTAAATCAACAATAATAATCAAAGGTTAAACACACCACAACCATATGTCACAATAGTTAAAGCATGAATGATCTCAATTAAATTATATAAATAAAATATTGTCTCATACTCCCCACATGACACACATAAAACAACACACTTATGGGAAACAATTGGAGCACATCACATCTAGGTCAACCACACATACAAATAGATAAACACCCACACTATTGTATCACTAACCATACTTTTAATATAAATAAAAAATTATTTGTGAGGAGGTGATCAACAAAATCAAGACATGGTATTTTTGGTAGGAATAGAATTAAACTTACATTTTTGGAATTGATTTTCCAAGGACAATAGAAATGCGGTTCTTAAAAGAGAGTTGCTAATATTAGCTACATATAAAACTAAAATTATATTAGGACTTATTATATAGTCCTTTATAGTATGCAAATATATAGGTTTTGGAAAGACCTTTATTTTCTGAAATAAAAGGTCTTTGGGTAGCTACTGATTTCAGAACATCATGGTAAATACAGTTTGTGAAATATAACATAGGTGAAAATGCATGTACTCTGTAACTTGCGATAACATTAATATCAGAGGTCAAATTATAACTAGGTTGAGTTGTAGGGTTGATAGCTAGAGAGGTTATCAACACAAACACAAAGCACAACATGACCAAAAGAGTAATCAGTGGATAAACACATCCATTGAGAAGACATTTCAAAAAGTTTTTGTTGCCTCAGAATTTTGGATCTTTTATAATTAAGTTGTTGTCTGCTTCCAAAATTTTGGGGCGTTACAGACCTTCCCCCCTTAAAAGAATCTCGTCCCGAGATTCCTAAGTGTGTATTAAGAGAGTGAAAGGAAAACAAGGTCCAATGATTCTTCATCTTCCGAGGTTGTTGATTCCTGAATGAGGTTTCCTTGTTGATGAGACGTCTGATATCTTCTGGAAATCTTGGGTCCTTGCTGAAAGTGTTGACTTGAAGGTCGATGATGATGCAGGGTTCTTGTTGAGCTGACTTCAAAGACTTCAGGGATTGGGGCGCAAGGAACAACATTGTCACAACTATCTAATAAAACTAGCATGTTTCTCCCCCCCCCCCTTAAGAAGGGGCACACATGAAGGGTTAAAGTTGATGGTTAAAGTTGTTGCCGACTTCAAATGTGTCGTTGGTGTTGGGTATCCTAACGATCTTCATCTTGGTCGCAACTTCTTAGTGCTTGGGGGTTGATGTAGATACTTGTCTTGATATTGTCGTCTTGAGGGGTTAGCAGTTATACACGCCCACAGTTTTTAAGCCTCACAGGGTTGTCATGTTCGTAGAATTGACTCTCTGCTTTTCATAGACAGCCAAGGGTGCTAAGACCTGCTAAAGACGTCTAATCTTGCTTGGGGTTAGGTGTTGCCAACTGCAACAGCCTTCGGTCTTCTCGTTGTTCTTGCACCTTGTTGATGATGTTATCTTGATATGTGCCCTCCTTCAGTGTAGAAGACAACCCAAGTTGATGATGACATCCCTGGTTCTTGGGCTTCATAAAGCTTCGCACCAGTCTTCAGAGGTCAGTCGTATCTAAGTTAATCTATAAGTCATTTCTTTCTATATAACTCAAGTCAGGGTCAGTTGAGTTAATAAAGTTGACTCCCAGAAGTCACTGACGATACTAACTTCATGGCACATCTTCATGTAGGCGATCTTTCGTGATGGTTGTCTCCGTTGTTGCTGACGTCGATCTTCTTTGCACGTCGCGGCTTGCGGTTTTCATAAAGTCTTCAAAAGTAGTGGTTCTTGTCGATCTTGGAGTCCTTCGTGTTGCCAAATATAAGTGAGACTTCCGGTGGCACTTCTCTTCTGATCTCGGTTTGTAGGTCTTGAAGAGGTTGGTTAGTAACAAGTCAATGATGTTAGATGTTACTCTAAAGTTAGATACGTTAGGTTAGTGATGGTATACTTGTAATAAGAAAATTAATCAAACTACACACGGTTAGTCACATTACGGGGATGGGCTTTCTTTAGGGCTTCGGTATCATGTGTAGTTAATAACTCTCACGTGTTGAAGTTTTATATTAGAAGGAAAACACTTTAGGAGATTTTTGAGAACAAGTTTATAAGTGCATTAGGGTGCATCTATGGCAAAAAGGTAAGAAAAGTTTTTGTATAGAGATAACAAGATGTTTAAACGAATTTAAATGTATGTGCCTAATATGCATTGCCTACAAGGCGTTCTTGTGAATGATACCAGAGAACAACATATCAACAGCAAGCAAACAAGGCACACACAAGCAACAAATATACCAGCAATTGAGCACACAAGACACTTATAGAACAAAAATGACACACAGCCATCGCGTTAGTCGGAGAATCCAACCAAGGGTCATTTCCTAGAAGTCCTATGGGTCTTGGTCATTCCCACTAGTTGGAGTCTTCATTTTATCTGCTTCGTTTCCTGCTGGAAAGCTTGAGACTGTCAAAGTTGCAACTGGAGTAGCACTGTTGGGGTTGAAGCCTTGACAGTGGGACTGCTTCGGCAAAGCAGGATTTCTTTGTAGCATGTTTCTTCACTTGACGACCATCCACATGTCGTATGTAGTCTTGAGACGGAACTTTTCCTTCTCGGTATTAGTTACTTAGGTATCATTTGGGTTGATCGTCAAGTCTAAACAACTTTTGAACGGGGACGAGATAGTAGAGAAAAGCTTTTCGAAATACTTTAAATTTACTAGCGTTGAACAAAATATTTGGATGGAGAGGTAAGAATCAAGAGGTTTTTCTGAAAAATGAGAAGAGTGAAAGCCATACTAGGCTTACCTAGAAGAAAATAGATTTTCGTAAAAATAGGTTTTAGCAAAATATTTCCTTCCTAAGCTAATGACCATGCTAACTAAGGTTTCCTAAGGTCAACGATGGCTCTAATACCAAGTCTGTAAGGACCCCTCTGACTAACCGTCAGAGATGCCCACGTTATGTAAACAGCTCACGATCCCAATGATCAGTGCATCGCGATCACATAACCAACATGGTATACAAAGTTACATCATACAACTCGAATAGTACAAGACTTACATAAAGAATGGTCTCATGACCAAGTCTGCAAACATCGTCGCACTTGACGAATATTAACTAAGGTTCAGCGGAAGCTTCGGCTAGCGTCGACCCTCGTCACGTCCTGACGCATTCCCACAGAGCAGTTGAGCGGGACACTCAGTTGGCGTAGTCGTCGGCGTACTCCCCCTTCTTGTCGTACATCTCCTCATTTCAACCTGGACGTTTGAATATCCAGGGACACAGCCATATGAGTACATTTACGTACTCGCAAGACCACCTCTAAGGATTAAGTTTTCATGATAATGCAAGAAAACACTTTTCGAAAACTAGGATAGCTGCTATATAGACTACGGGGCTTAGTTTTTGAATACGATGATTTTAGGCATAGAGAATACGACATCTCTATATCTTTTTTTTTGAAGAAAACCATTTAGATATAGAATTCTCTTCTCATAGATATAGCAAGGACATATCCAAGTTCAAAACTTTCTGTCGTAAAACCTTTAAAAGCACTAGGATGGGGATACCCCTTTTTCCTTCCCTGAGATCGGACTGATTGTCTCCCCGAGACCAATCATCCTCACCCAAATTACGTACCTCCCAGGTACCTCTTTGATGACTCTTTGTTTCCTCCGAAAACATTTCTCTTTTAAAACCAAATTGCCCATACGCCTAGATCAGTGGCCTTTCCAACCGTCCATGACCGCAGACGCGGATATTCGAAGAGATTTACACTCTGCAGAGGTTGCACACTTTACCCACACCAATTGGTCCTTCCGCCGTGTCTGCCACGGCCCGTCATACGACAGCATGCGGGGGTCCGGATAACACGATCAAAACTTTCCACTATGACCACCCTAGTATCGGGGCCTCCCGGTAGGTTTGTTCTCCTCGGCACCGTGTGCTCAACTAGACCTCTTGGTCTCTCCTCCGGACGCCACACCGACACGTCAGGAGACCCGCCGTAATCATCCGGCTGTTGGTCCTCAACAGTGTATTGTCTCTTCCGGACGACAACCCGGCTTCGATGGCCCAACCCTTATAGAAAGTATGAGAGCCCCAACACTAAAACAGACAAGCTTCCGGCTAAGCCCTACCCATGTCAGGTAGTGTGGCTGTACGGGTTAATTGTTTGAGCGGCTGCTAGGGCAGTACTTTGTTTTTCAAAAACAACTTCCAATCCTCCAACTTCTCCCAGCAGCTCTGGTTTCCTCAAACATCTCCGATTGCTCCCAGCAATTCGGGTTTTAATAAAACACCTGCTCTCCGATTGCTCCCAGCAACTCGGGTTTTCCTCCGTAAAAACAGTTTTATCAAATAGGTTCCCATCATCTAGTTTTGAGGTAAGACAACAAGAGTATACTACTAGAAAACTTGATCTTCTTGATGGAGCCTTCAACAACAAGGCTCACCAAGTGAAAACTCAGTTTGTAACACCTATAAATAATCTAGTAGATAACTTTGGCCAAACAATATTTTGTAAAATAGTTTTCGGGTGGCAAGGTGCCACAAAAGAAGTAAACACATGCATTATTTTATTTTAAACAAAACATGCTTTGTAAATAGTAGGATTTGCATAATGGTGGTGAGGTGGCTTGCCTGGCTTAGCAATATGTCCTTGGTCTTGATCTTGATGTTCCTCAGGTTGATTCCTCACTTTCTGTTCCTTCCCGATTGTATCTAACGTCGTAAAAAGGAAAATGAACCACACTCAGAACACCAGACAAAACCACAAGGACATAACAAACAGCAAGCATTGTACAAGACACTGAGATACAAACAGCAGCAAACAACTCCTTTAGCTATACAACAACAATCAACAAGGTCCATAGAGCTAAGACAATAACAGATTCTCCTAAAAATATACACAACAACTCTGAGTATTAAAGAGGTAGTTCTTCAGAACATTATAACAACACATTACTTAGGGTTATTATATCATTTAATAAGAGTTGTTATATTAGTTTCAGGAAATACTTCAGACAAAAGTATCTTAGTAGATTAGGAAATACTTTAGACAAAAGTATATTAATTGTTTAGCAAATACTTCAGACAAAAGTATCTTAATCACACCAGCAAGTATTAACATTAACACTAGCACACTCTCAGGCAGACATGCTAATATTTCTAAGACCCAATCTAGTAAGCAATTTATCAACCAACAAAGGCTAACACTAATGTTGACCCAAGTATTTGATTAAGAGCTCAAATGGTGCACTAGGCCTATTCAACAGGACACCACAATTAAGGTCACTTCAACCAATAAACAAACATTCACATGGCAACCAAGTGTTGACAACAATCTAAAATAAGAAAGTCATATATTAAGCATTGCAAAACACAAGGAACTACTGGATAAAAATTAACACCAAACAATCATTTACATGCATAACTCACAAATGAAATCAGTGCAACTCCTAGGAAGCAAGATGAATTATCTGAAACTGGAAAGTGAAAGGGGTAACAATACTTTTAGGAAATTCATTAAGGTTGTTATAGGATAACCTAAGTTTCTGGACTTATGAGATACTAAGCACATCAATACATAACAATTCAAGTAAAACAGGGAATTAACTTATTACATTTATTGGATAAATAAGATGATGTTTAAAGAGATAAACATAACACACAAACATACCCACAAGCAAAGCATATAAACATAATTGATGTTATCATAAGGGTACAACGTGAATAATGCTAAACATAAGTAAACCATTTACCACACATTATAAAAGTGGTTTAATCAAGTAATTATTATTGAGTTAAGGTTCTGATCTTCAAAAGATGATTAGTAATATTTCTACAATTCACATTTGCTAAGAACAGATGATTAAAAACTAATACTTCTATTAGCCAAATGTTATTGTTTTGGTAGATAAATCATAACTCCTAAGATAATGTTCATAAAGTACAATCCTTCTACCACAGTACACCTAGCAACCATATGAAGTGGTGAAAATTGGATATAGTTTCAAAACAGTAGCTATTATTAAACAGTAGCAAAAAATTATGCAAATGCTACTGGTCTCAAAACCATAGTGAATATAGTTTCAGTTTTAGAAATCTCATGTATGCAAGGTTAATTTCTATGGATAGGTACTGGTTTTTTCTTTCTGTAGGAATTGGATTCACTTAATTTGGACACTCCTAGCTCCATATACTTCAGTTTTAGGGGAACACACACATTTTACGATTAATAGTGTGCAACACAAGATATGATTTATTTTTAGACAAATCCGACTTTGTAAGATAAACAAAAAGCATACGTACTACACAAAAATACTCCTAAACTATTTGCACAAACATATATAGCTCAAACAATTAGAACTAGACACATGCAAACCACTGAAAATAGATATACTATTTTTGAAGTGCAAAAACCTACTGTTTAAGAGAATAATCCACCATGCACAAAATATAATCTTTAAAATTCTACCAAGATAGGATATGATGGCTACTACTCATATCTAACACATGCAATTGGATTTGCTCCAAAAAGTATCTTTAATAATGATCAAAAAATCGCCAAACTGGTACTGGTGTCAATCTTAAACATGATATAACTTTAGTTATAAACATCTCCTGCATGCAAGGCTTATAGATCTAGGTAAGTATTCTCACTGGCTTTCCCTAGAACTAAAGTTTGCAAGATTTGGATTTATAAAACTCATGTTATTAAGTAAATGGTGCACAATCCACTTTTTACACGATTGAACATAGAGAACACATACAAACATATTTTTGAGAAATTCCAGTGCTACATGGTTAAGAAAACTCATAGCTTATCAAAACAATTTGAATCAACCAATTTGAATTAGTAAATCTCCCAGAATCAAACAGAGAAATATTTAAAAGGAAAACAACGAAATGGGCCAGATCCGGAGCAGGACGAGGCGCGCGAGATGGGCCTGCCCAAGCGCGCGCGCGGGACAGCGAAAGGTTAAGTCACCGCACGATCTGGATCTGAAGGCAGGGATTAGATCAGAGAGCTTTCAAGCTGGACCGTCGATCATGGAATCGACGACTCCTGCTGATCTTCATCCTCCCGACCTGGACAGGCCGAACCAGAGAGATATAAAAGGAGGCGCGGACGGAGTGCTCACCTAGAGCTTGCAACGGGTGCTGGCGAGCTAGGGGGAGGATGCGGAGAGTCAGGGAAGACGAGGGGTGGCCGCAGAACTTGACGGGAAGTCTCAAGGTGACGGCGGCATCGAGGCGGTCCGCTTCGGTCACGACGAGGTCGCCGCTGCTCCGGAGTTTCTGCAGCCACAAGGAGATGTCTCGGAGGTAGCCCACGGTGAGGGAAACAAAATGGTGAAGAGAGGAGAGGAAAAGAGGGACGGGGTCGCTGGAGAGCTTGCATGCACGGGATCGGTCCCGAACGGCGTTCTCCACGCGTTCCCGGGCAGAGGAGAGGGAGAGATCACTCGGGAGTTCACCGAGAGGTGGAGCGGGGTGATGTGAGGCAGAATGGAAAGGTGGGAGAGGGGGAGTGAGTCTGCGGGCTGCTTTCTAAGCTAGACGCCGGTTTTAGGGTTCACAGGAATGGGGAGAGAAAAGGAGAGGGTGCGGGCTATCGATTGGCGATGCTGGGCGGTGGGAAGCGTCTTACCGCACTGTAGCAAGGCTTGGAAGCTAGCTTAGGGCCTGGGGCTGCTGGAGGTGGTGAGGTAATGGGGTGCGGTTTTCCTGTCTGCAAACGGCTTGATGAAATGCCGAAGAGAAGAGGACAACAGAAGAGGGGAGCTAGGGTTTGCCAGGGGCGAGTCCAAAGGGTCCAGGGTTGCGTGGGTATCCAATGCTAGTCTAAGATCAGGGTTTGGGAGGAGGAGAGTGTCGGTTTAGGGTTTAAGAGATTTTTGGGCTACTCACACTAAGCCACATTACCCACATGGATTAGTAAATCTCTTGACCTAAAAGTTATAAAACAAATTGGGTTGGCAAGAGGGCATAAGGGTTAAACATTTGATTTAAAACTTTGGGTCAAAGGGGCTCATTAACAACTAGATACTAAAATGCCAAAATGCTAGTCTATAACACAACCTAAGTCCACCTTATGTTTAAGCACTCAAAACAAGCAAGAGTTAGTGATTAAGCATTTTTGTAAACTTTAAAGGAGGCTATAAATGGGAAGTAGAGGTAATGTAGATAGAGCTAGATGTTTTGTATTTCCAAGATGAACAAAATAAACCCTAATTGTCATGCTCTAGAAATGTTAAAAATATGAAAATGAAGAGAGTTGTTTCTTATTTGAAAAAGGATAATCTTTGAGTTTCTCCTAAAATCAACATAATAATCAAAGGTTAAACACACCACAACTATATGACACAATAGTTAAAGCATGAATGATCTCAATTAAATTATATAAATAAAATGTTGTCTCATACTCCCCACATGACACACATAAAACAACACACTTATGGGAAACTATTGGAGCACATAACATCTAGGTCAACCACACATACAAATAGATAAACACCCACACAATTGTATCACTAACCATACTTTTAATATAAATCAATAATATTTGTGAGGAGGTGACCAACAAAATCAAGACATGGTATTTTTGGTAGGAATAGAAATAAACTAACATTTTTGGAATTGATTTTCCAAGGACATTAGAAATGGGGTTCTTAAAAGAGAGTTGCTAATATTAGCTACATATAAAAATAAAATTATATTAGGACTTATTATATAGTCCTTTATAGTATGCAAATATATAGGTTTTGGAAAGACCTTTATTTTCTGAAATAAAAGGTCTTTGGGTAGCTGCTGATTTCAGAACATCATGGTAAATACAGTTTGTGAAATATAAGATAGGTGAAAATGTATGTACTATGTTACTTCGATAACATTGATATCAGAGGTCAAATTATAACTAGGTTGAGTTTTAGGGTTGATAGCTAGAGAGGTTATCAACACAAACACAAAGCACAACATGACCAAAAGAGTAATCAGTGGATAAACACATCCATTGACAAGACATTTCAAAAAGTTTTTGTTGCCTTAGAATTTTGGATCTTTTATAATTAAGTTGTTGTCTGCTTCCGAAAATTTGGGGCGTTACACTGTTCTCTTCCATCATAATTAAGAACTTTTCTAAAGCATCATAACTCTCTACGGCAGCATGGGTATCGAAAATCATTTTCAATTCTCCCATTGTATCAAAAGCGGTGCTGTTCTCGAAACGTTTTCGTAGCTTCGGCTCTAAACCATACAGAATGCCGTAGTGAACTACACCGAGCGTCATCAGCGGGCAGGGCACCTTGCGGTGCATCAAGCACATAGAGCTTTTGACAAGCTGTGAGGAGAATCCTCAGGTTAAGTGTCCAATTGGTGAACTTTCTTCCATGAACATATTGAAATTGAAAGCAGGTGGTGGCAAGATCTACAACATATTTGCAAAGACTATTTAGACTAAGATTATGATAAATTAAGTTCAAGTTAATTCAAAATTATTACGTGAACTCCCACTAAAAAAACAACATCCTTCTAGTCGTTTTAGTGATTACACAAACCAAATTCACTACACCAATAACCGATCATCACGAGAGATGGTGCAGCTGCAAAGGCAAACATCGACATATTCATCATATCATCTATATGACTCATGCTTTACCTTTCGGTTACATGTTCTGAGACCATGTATGTACATGCTAGGCTCGCCAAGTAAAACCATAGTATTTGCGTGTGTAAATCTGGCTTACACCCGTTGTATGCAAACGTTGAGTCTATCACACCCGATCATCACGTGGTGCTTCGAAACGACGAACTTTCTTAACGGTGCATACTAAGGAGGAACACATTCATGGATAATGTGATCCATGAATTAACTGTGAGAGGGATCATCTTATAATGCTACCGTCGCGATCTAAGCAAACATCTAAGCAAACAAAGATGCATCAGAGGATTAACATCACATGCATGGATAATGTGATATGATATGGTCCTTCTTGCACTTGATCTCTATCTTGTGCATCTTGGTATGATCTCCATCATTCAAGATCCATGGCGCCTCCTTCTTGATTGTCCTCCAAATTTACAACATATCATCTAGATATGATATTTAGCACACAGGCCAAAATTAAAAAAGACAACCATTTGGCTCCTTGCGGTTTGTCATAATTTACAAAAGGTATCATCTCGTACATCAAATTTTTAACTTTGACCACATCACATCACATGCCCTGCAAAAAACAAGTAAGACGTCCTCTAATTTATTTTTGCATATTTTACGTGGCTTAGGGCTTTCGAAGATAGAACTGTTCTTACCTACGAAAATGAAACCACAACGGTGATGAAAATATTATTAGCAACCCGTTCTATTTTATATCTTAACTATAGTAGGAGAGACAGACACCCACAAAGCCACTTATGCAAAACAAGTTGCATGTCAGTCGTGGAACAAGTCTCATGTGCGTGAACATGTAAGATTAGTCCGGGCCGCTTCATCCCACTATGCCACTAAGATACAAAATATACAAATGAAGCAATAACATGATCATCAATGCCCACATACACATATGTGTTCTACCCGTACAATGCATCTACGCAAAGACCTGGCTCTGATACCACTTATGGGTTTGTAGCATAGAAAACAAAAAATTTCCTACGGTGTGAACAAACCAACAAGTCAAGATCTAGTCCAGGAGATGTTCGTAACGAGTGGAACAAATTTCAAGAGAACTAACCCTCGAAGACCGTAAGCGTTTCGAGAATAATTTTAGTGGATGATGTAGTCGTTCACTCGCCGATCTCAAGATCGTAAGATGTGCGCTGCAACGGGCAGCGCCTCCGTACTCGGTCACATATAGGGCTTGATGACGACCTCCGTTCCCTCGACCCAGCGGGGCAGCAGAAGTAGTAGAACTACCGGAAACTCCAGCAACACGACGGCGTGCTGTGGTGGAGAAACTAACCGGCCATGGGGTGGAGCAGCGAGAGGAGGGAGAGAGAGGCAAGTGTGAGGGGAGAGGGAGCTTACACCCCTCTTTATATAGAGAGGCAAGTGTGTCGGTAGAGTGAGCTTACAACCCTCTTTATATAGGAGGGGGAGGTAGCCACGAATTTGGGAGTGCCCCGACCTCACCCCTCATCATGTGAGTGGAGTCTCCACTCAACCCACTCATTCTCTCATCAATTCCCACTCAAAATTCCAAGGGGTTTTATTTAATAAATAAAACAATTTCATTTCTTTTTAATATTTTTTAATTCTATTAACAAACATTAACACTTACCCTCTTGGTTGATTTGTTAATTCTATTAACAAGCATTGGCAACCATTGACAATTAACTCCTTGAACTATTTCAATATTATCCGAAACAATTTCGGTGCTATCCTAACTTTTCTCCGAAATTCCGTGTCTACCCAAAAGCATCGACAAAACTTAAGTGTGTCACCCTACGGTTCGTGAATAATGTAGACATGATCGAGACACCTCTCGGATCAATAGTCAACAGCGGGATCTGGAGATCCGTAATGACTCCTACATATTCGACGAAGAATCTTGTAATCGTGTGAACCAAAAACGTCATAACCAATTCCTTTTGTCTCCCGATATTTTCCTTGTTCGAGATCCGATCCTTGGTATCATCTATACCTTGTTCAATCTCGTTCCCGACAAGTACTCGTTACTCGTTCTGTGATATGACATCCTTGTGACCTAGTCACGGTCTTGCAAGCGGTGTCTATGTGATATCACCGACAGGGCCCAGAGTATATCTCTCCGTCATCTAGATGGACAAATCCCACTTCTTGATCCATGAGCATCAACTAATACTTTCGGAATACCCAACGCCACCTTTATAGTCACCCTGATACGGTGTGATGTTTGATGTCATCAAAGCATTCTTCCGGTGTTAGTGATTGACATGATCTCATGGTCTAAGGATTATGGTTACTTCGTCTCCTCGGTACAACAATATAAACTTAATGACTTGATCGTATTGCTATACTTAATTTGGGTGTGTTAATTGTATCATTCTCCTAATGAGGTGATCCCTTTATTAATAACATCCAATGTTCATGATCAGGAAACCTTCATAATCAGTTAATAAACAACCTAGTTAAACGAGAGGCGTTACTAGGAACTCTAATTTGTTCATTAGTCACACATGTATTAATGTTTCCGATTAATACAAGTGCAGTTGACCGGTGACAGCTAAGTGGCGTAGTCGTCGTCATACACCTTCTCCTCGACGTAGGCCTCCTCATTAAAATCTGGACATTTGAATAACCAGGGACAAAGCCATATGAGTACAATTACGTACTCGCAAGACCACCTCTAGGGCTTAAGTATTCATGATAATGCAAGAAAACACTTTTCGAAAACTGGAAAGGCTCCTATATACAACTACAGGGCTTATTTTCGAATACAATGATTTCAAGCATAGAGAATACGACATCTCTATATCTTTGTTGAATAAAAACATTTAGAGATAGGATTCTCTTCTCTAGAATACGACATCTCTATATCTTTGTTGAAGAAAAACATTTAGAGATAGAATTCTCTTCTCTAAGATATAGCAAGGACATATCTAAGTACCAAAAAACATTATTTGGTACAAGTTTATCAAAACACTAACATAGGGGTAACCCTTTTTCCTGACTTGAGATCGGACTGATTTTCTCCCCGAGACCAATCATCCTCACCCAAATTCCGTACCGCCCAGGTACCTCCTGATTTGCACATAAACATTTTTCCTTTATAAAACAACTTCTTTCTCCAGGCGCCCAGTGTGGCCTTTCCAACCGTCCATGACCGCGGACGCGGCTATTCGAATAGATTTACACTCTGCAGAGGTTGCACACTTTACCCACACCTATCGTTCATTCCGCCGTGTCTGCCACGGCCCGTCATACGACAGCATGCGGGGGTCCGGATAACACGATCAAAGATTTTCACTATGACCATCCTAGTATCGGGACCTCCAGGTAGGTTTGTTCTCCTCGGCACCGTGTGCTCCCTAGACCTCTTGGTCTTTCCTCGGGACGCCACACCGCCACATCAGGAGACCCACCGTAATCGTCCGGCTGTTGGTCCTCAAAAGTGTATTGTCTCTTCCGGACGACAACCCGGATTCGAGGGCCCAGCCCTCATAGAAAGTATGAGAGCCCCAACACTAAGACAGACAAGCTTCCGGCTAAGCCCTACCCATGTCAGGTAGTGTGGTTGCACGGGTTAATTGTTCGGGCGGCGGCAGGGACTTCGAAATTAAACCTCCATCTCCGACTGCTCCCAGCAGCTCGGGTTTTCGCAACATCTCCGAATGCTGTCAGCATCTCGGGTTTTCGCAACATCTCCTAATGCTCTCAGCATGTCGGGTTTTCATAGAACATTTCTTTCTCGCTGATTGCTCCCAGCAACTCAGGTTTTCCTCCATAAAACAGTTTTATCAAACAGGTTCCCATCCTATAGTTTTGAGGTAAGTAGATGAAGGTAGACTACTAGAAAACTTAATATTTTTGATGGAGCCTTCAACAACAAGGCTCACCAAATAAACTATTTTTTTGTAACACCTATAGTATTCTAGTAGATAACTTTGGCCAAACAATATTTTGTAAAATAGTTTTCGGGTGGCGAGGTGCCACAAAAGAAGTAAAACATGCATTATTTTGTTTTAAAACAAAACATGCTTGATAAAATAATAGGATTCATTATAGTGGTGAGGTGGGCTTGCCTTGCTCAGAAAACTGTCCCTGGTCTTGATCTTCTTCGTAGTTGTGCGCAGCTACCTCGTACTGCTCTCTCGGGTTGCGGCTCTACCGTAACATGAAAACAAACAAGACTAGTGTAAATCCTAAAATACGAGTTGATAACAATCTAAAGTATATTAACAAACAACAAGCACCACAAAACAGAAAATACAACTAAGGCATTTAAAATGTCATCAAGGGTTGTTTACATGAAAAAGGCATAACTCCTAATGTATTGCTCCTAAATTTAAACCCTTCTAGCATATTACTCCTAACCACTATATGGATCTCTGAAAATTAGCTGAGCATGGAAATCTATCACCAATTAATAATAAAAAATCAGATAAGAGCTTCTGATGTCAAACTCAAACAGAGGATAGACTCAGTTTTATAGATCTCCTGTATGCACAATTAACCATTCTGGTGAGATATTAGTTTTCTCTTTACGTGGAGATTTTGTTCATCAAATTTGGCTACTCCTAGCTCAAGTTATCCTTGTTTTAAGATAACATAAACTTCTGACTATTATTTAAGTACAGAAATTAATATGGATTATTTTGGTGCCAAACCAGTGGGGTGAGTTAGATAAAACATGTGGCTATCCCACAAAAATACCCCCAACATTAATCTAGGGGCAAAGGTGGCTCAACCACACAAAACTAGACATGCAATAATCTCTGAAATTACAGAAATGCATTTTAAGAGAATATCTCCCTGTTTTTCAGAGATTTGCCCAATAAATAATAAATATTTACAGGAAAATTCTACCTTGGTGGCAGATGCTACTTTCAACTCATATATAACACTTCCAAGTGGATTTACCTCAAAAAGTGTTTTCATTTAAGAATTAAAAATCACCAAACATCTACTGATGTTATTCTTAGACTAGAAACAACTTTTGTTAGAGTAATCTCCTGCATGCAAGATTTACCAATATAGATAGAAATTTTTACAAGCTTTCCAACAAATCCAAGTTTGCATGATTTGGATTTATAAAACACAAGTTATTAAATACATGGTGAAATGGGTACTTTTTACTAGATCTATTTTAACACACAACAGGAAGCACATTTTGGAACAAATCCAATGGCACATAGTTAAGAAAACGTACATGCATGTTACAAAATTAATCTCATCATTTTAGCAACTCTATATTTACCACAAATGATTAAAAGCTAGACTATTGATTTACTGGAAATATTAACAGAAAATGATTTTTCTAAAAAGAAAAAGGGCCGAGCGACCGGATCTGGAGATGGGCCACGGGGGCGAACTGGGCCGGCCCGGTCGCAGCGCGCGCGCTGGCGAACCGGTGCACGGTCGCCAGATCTGGAGATCGACGACCCTGCGCCTTTCTTCTTCCCCGCGCCGAAGACACGAGCGGGAAACCGAGAAAAAGAGAGGGAAGAAGAGGGACGCCACGAGGAGCTCACCTCGGACGTCCAGAGCTCGAGCGGAGGGTGGGGTTCAGCGGAGGAGAAGTAGGGCAGCAGATCCCTACGCAAAGAAACGCCGGGGAGGTCCTCTGCATGCCACCATGGCGCCTCCTCTGAGCTCGGGTCGTGGACGAGGGCGATGTATCTGAGCACGTAGAACAAAGAGGAAAGGGTGGAGGGGTTAGAGCTCGAGTAGGGGGTCACAGAGAGCCAACAATGGCGAGAAATGGTGGAGGAGAACGGCGGCTACGGCAATTTTCTTCCGTCGGCCACCGAGGAGGTTTTCTTCTTCTCTAGAGGGAGTGGGGGTGAGAGCTCGAGGTTCTGCTCCAGCGGAGGGAGGAGTGGGATGAGGAGTGGACCGAGAGGGGGAGAAAATGTCAGGGGGAGGGCTCGGGGTGGTTTTAACGTTGCCACCCGATCTAGGGTTTCCTTCGGACAGAGAGAGAGAGAGCGGAGCGGTTTCCTCTCGTGCTACTGGCTGGATGGGCGGTGGGAGAGAGAGACAGAAGGGATTTGGTCAGGTGACGACCTCGGGCCAGTAGGGAGAGAGGAGAAGAGCTCCGGTTGGGTGGAGAGAAAAAGAGAAAAGAGAAGAGAGGGGGAGAGGTGACCCGAGGTCCATGACAGGTGGGCCAAAGGGGTGGGATGCTGCTCTCCTTCTCCAGCAGGTAGGGTAGGGTGGGATGAGGGAGATGAGTGGAGGTTTAGGGTAGTTTTCTTCAAATAAAACCAAATCCAAAATTTGAAAATTTCAAACACTTATTCACAAAAGAAATTAAGCTATTTGCCCAAACTCACTAGATTGTGGTGAAGTTACTGAATTACTAAGTGCTCAAAACAACCACCTCATTGGGCAAACAAAAGAAAAGAAAGTTTTTAGTGAAAAGGAAAGGAATGACCCAAATGGTCATGTTAATTTGATGGCTACAAAAACTAGTGATATTTATGTGCAAACAAGTTCTTTTGAGAGAATTTTGAATAGGGTGTGAAACTATGGATTTCTTAGACCAAAATTATTCAGATGCATGTCAAAAACCATTTATGGTTTGCTTAATAATAGCTCCTAGTTTGGATTAGTTTTAATAACCATGAAGATCCTAATAGTTGATATTTTAATTTTGTTGTGGAGGTTTTAGTGTTTTCAATTAACATGGAAAGCTAGTGGAGCATAACAAGCATAAGGTGTGCAACAAATTAAATCATGACTCAAAATTCTACACACACAAAAGTTTTTGCTCTAGCTGAAAATCTAGGATAACACCACAATTACTAATGCTGAGAAAATTGGGGTGTTACAGACCTTCCCCCCTTAGGAGAATCTCTTCCCCGAGATTCCAGATTTGAAGATGAAAGAAAACAAGGAAATTCATGCTCCAAATAATCTTCACGCTCCCAGGTGGCTTCTTCCTCCGAATGGTTGCTCCATTGGATCTTCAGGAATCTGATCTTCCGTCTCCGGGTCAGACGGACGTCTTCAGCGAGAACACTAAGTGGTCGTTCTCGATAGGTGAGATCATGATTGAGATCAATGGTGCGATGATCTACCTCCTGATATGAATGAGTACCACCTGGAACTTGCAGACACTTCCGGAGCAGAGACACATGAAACACATCATGAAATTCTGACAGATGAGGTGGCAAGTCTAACTGATAAGATACTTCTCCTCTTCGACTGATTATTCTAAAGGGACCAATATACCTTGGCGCTAACTTCCCCTTCACATGAAAACACTGCATTCCCTTGAGTGGAGTAACACGCAGGTATACCATATCTCCTTCCTTGAAGTTGAGTTCATGCCTCCTGGAATCTGCATAACTTTTCTGTCTGGATTGGGCGGCCTTAAGACGGTCGCGAATGAGTTGAACTTGTTCTTCGGCTTCCCTCAGGGTGTCAACCCCAAAAATTTGGCTGTCTCCCGTTTGCGACCAGTTCAAGGGGGTACGGCACATTCGTCCGTACAAAGCCTCGAATGGTGCCATCTTAAGATTGGCTTGGTAGCTGTTGTTGTACGAGAACTGAGCAAACGGCAAACAACTTTCCCACTTGGCCCCATAGGATAATACACAAGATCGAAGCATATCTTCTAAGATCTGGTTGACTCTTTCCGTTTGTCCTGCTGTCTGAGGGTGATATGCGGTGCTGAAAAATAGTTTTGTTCCCAGGGCTTCATGCAGCTTAAACCAGAAACAAGAGGTGAATTGGGTCCCCCTATCAGACACAATGGTCTTGGGAATTCCGTGAAGGCTGACGATAAGGGACATATAAAGGTCTGCCAGTTGATCCGATCGATGGGTGGTGCGCACATGTAAGAAATGTGCAACCTTGGTGAGCCTATCCACGACAACCCAAATAGCGTCATGACCTCGATTGGATCGGGGTAATCCAGTGATAAAATCCATGCCTATCACATCCCATTTCCACTCGGTCAACTTGAGAGGTTGAAGCAATCCAGCAGGTCGCTGATGTTCTGCTTTGACCCTTTGGCAGATGTCGCAACTCTGTACGAAGAGTGCAATCTCGCACTTCATGCCATGCCACCAGAAATGCTGTTTCAAATCCTGGTACATCTTGGGTCCACCAGGGTGGATAGAATACAAAGTCTCGTGGGCCTCCTTCATAATTAACTGCTTCAGAGCAGGATCTGACGGTACGCAGATGCGTCCCTTGTACCAAAGAATATCGGCAGGGTCGATGGTGAACCCAGGGACTTCCTCTTTGTCCAATCTTTGCTTGATGCCCTCAATGCTTTCGTGACCCTTCTGTGCTTCCTTGATATGCTCCCATAAGGTGGGTTGCAACAGGAGTTGATCGACTGCCCCATAACTGACTACTTCTATACCCATCTTATCAAGCTCTTCCCAGAGTTCTGGCTGTCGAATCTTGATCTTGGAGTTGAATGAACACGGCTGACGGCTAAGGGCATCAGCTACAACGTTAGCCTTTCTAGGGTGGTAATGGATGTCCAAGTCATAATATTTGATGAGTTCTATCCATCTTCGCTGCCTCATGTTCAAATCCCTCTGGGTGAAGATATACTTCAGTCTCTTGTGATCGGTGTAAATTTCACAGCGGTTGCCCATCAGAAAGTGCCGCCAAGTCTTGAGTGCATGGACCACTGCAGCAAGCTCTAGGTCATGGGTTGGGTAATTCTGCTCATGCTTGCGGAGTTGTCGCGACGAGTAGGAAATCACTTTGCCCTCTTGCATAAGGACACATCCAAGTCCAAGTTTGGAGGCATCGCAATAAACCACGAAATCTTTGGTCACATCAGGCATGGTTAAAATAGGTGCGGTGGTAAGGCGCTTTTTCATTTCCTGGAAGCTGGCTTCACATTTGTCGGTCCAGATAAACTTCTGGTCCTTCTTCAGAAGTTGAGTAAGGGGCTTGGCGATACTCGAAAACCCTTCAACAAACTTGCGGTAATAACCTGCTAATCCAAGGATGGACCTCACTTCGGTTTGGTTGGTGGGGGTTGGGAATTCAAGGATGGGCTGGATGTGGGTAGGATCTACAGATATCCCTCCCGCTGAGATAACATGGCCAAGAAAACCTACTTCTTTCAACCAGAACTGGCATTTACTGAACTTAGCATACAACTGGTGCTCTCGTAGGGTACCGAGAACCAACCTCAGATGCTCTTCATGCTCCTCTTCTGACTTGGAATAAATCAGGATGTCATCGATGAAGACAACTACAAACTTATCCAAGTATTCCATGAACACCTTGTTCATGAGGTTCATGAAGTAGGCAGGGGCATTAGTTAGGCCGAAGGACATCACCGTATACTCAAACAACCCATAACGAGTGATGAAGGCTGTCTTAGGGATGTCAGATTCTCTAACTTTCAGCTGATGGTATCCGGTGCGGAGATCGATCTTAGAGAAGACTCGGGCTCCGTTAAGCTGATAAAATAGATCCTCAATTTTGGGTAGAGGATACTTGTTTTTAATAGTCACATCATTCAGCTTACGGTAATCCACACACAAGCGAGTGGTTCCGTCCCTTTTATCCACGAAGATGATTGGTGACCCCCAGGGTGACGCACTAGGGCGAATCATCCCTTTTCGAAGCAGGTCATCCAACTGCTTCTTCAGTTCCACCAACTCTTCGGGGTTCATCCGGTAGGGTTTTTGAGCTATACGGCCAGTACCGGGTACCAACTCAATGATAAACTCGATATCCCGATCTGGTGGCATACCGGGTAACTCCTCGGGAAAAACATCAGGGTAATCACACACTACCGGTACCTCTTCCAAAGTGGCTTCAGCAACATTCTTGTGGAAATGACCCGTGGTGGAGTACTGGGTCGAGAAGTGTGTGATCTTCTCTCCTTCCGGGGTGGTTAGTGTGACAGACTTGTTGGTGCAATCAATTTTCCCCCGGTTGACTGCCATCCAATCCATTCCTAACACCACTTCTATTCCTTGTTTTCCTAATACCACTAAATCCGCATGGAATCGGGCTCCTTGAATTTCCACAGGAGTCTCCTTGCAAGATACAATGGCCTTAGTGGTGGCCCCCGGAATTTGCACCCTCATAGGGCAATGCAACAAGGTTGGGACCATACCGCTCTTCCTAACAAACGGCTCCGTAACGAACGAATGGGAAGCTCCCGAATCAAACAAAACTGTGGCAGGAACTGAGTTGACAGGGAACGTTCCCATAACCAGATCTGGCGCCTCCAGAGCTTCTTCTGCACTGATATGATTCAGATGGCCTCGTGTGACAGGGGCCGCTTTCTTGGGATACGGGTTCTTGCCTCCTGGTGGACGGGGTGGCTCTTGGTTCATCTTGGTCGCATTGGGGCGACCACCGACGGGCTGTCTAGTGGGACAATCCCGCGAGAAATGTCCAGGTTGTCCACAAGTGAAACATCCTCCTGTGGGCTTCGGAGCAGGCGGCCTGTTAGAGTTGAGGCCGGGGTTGGAACCACCTCCAGGGCGAGGTGTAGGAGGGCGAGGGAAGTAGCTGGGTCTTGGTCCAAAAGTTGGAGGCCTTGACGATGGATAAGAAGGCCTTGTTGGAGGTGAAGGGCGTGGACGGGGGTAACTCCCGGCTGGGCTGCTACTGATGCTGCCTTGCTGCATCTGCTGGCGACGCTTGCGGTTGTCAAACGAGGCCTTGCGCTTGTGCTCCATCATAATGGCTGCATCTGCCAGAGACTCTAAGTCAGTGAAAGGCATCACCACCAGTATACACTGCATCTCATCATGAAGCCCGTTCAGGAACCTCTCCTTCTTCTTGTCCTCGGCATCGGTATCGGTGGGCGCATACCTTGCTAAAGAAGTGAACTTCTCCAAGTACTCACTCACAGACATCCCGCCTTGCTTGAGCTGCAGGAACTTCTCTCGCATAATACTGACGAGTCCAGAGGGCACATAACGCTTCAAGAACTTGGTCTTGAAAGCCGCCCAAGCCACAACTTCCTCCGGTGGCAACAGAGAACGAATGGCCTCCCACCATGCTCGGGCAGCCCAGAGAGGTAGTGAGTGGCGTAGACCACCTTCTCGTTGTCACCCACTTGGGCGACTCTCAGGTAGTTCTCGAGGGTTCGGATCCAATCGTCCGCATCCAGGGGTACTTCACTTTTGGAGAAGATTGGCGGGTTGGTGTTTGAAAGTCCCGAAGTTTGGAGCGGGGTTCCTCATTTCCTTGGCCGCCATTCTGGTTGACGGCAATCTGAGCAAGATGCTGCAGGGTGGCAAGGTTAGCATTCATCTCAATGCGAGCTGCCTCACGATCCTCCAGGAGAAGACATAGCACTTGAGCCATAGACGGCTCGGGTGGTGGGGGTGGTGGATCCCTAGCCATTCTGAATTTCAGATTAAAACACACATTAATAACCTTATTAGAATTTTTTTTAAACAGGTTTTTAGGAAAAAGGGTTCATCAATCAGACACAGCAGCATATAAATTTTAGCAAGACATTTCTCAAAGTAAGACAAGATCCACTCCATAACAAGGTTCCAAAAACATCATCACATAGTTCACAACCACAACACCCGAACTGACTTAATCTTATTATAATTCAAACACACACTCATACTAACTAGACCACACAATCGCATCCACTTATCGCGATGGTTCGTCCCTAACCCAAAAGGTACTACGCAGCTAGCTACTCCACGTCCACGGCAGCGTCACTGTCGAAAGGTGGCTCGTCGGGGTCCTCGTCCTCGGACATCAAAGCTCCTGAGTCCTCACCGTCCTCGCCTCGAAGGTCGTCGTCGTCCTGTCCACTCTCAGGCTCCATGTCCATATCCCCCATAGGGTCCTCATCATCAGGCAACAGATCATCGTTCTTCTTACTCAGTGCCTCCACCTCGCTCTCCAGCTCGCTAATCCTCACGTCGCGGTGGTCAATGGTCGAGCGGAGCATGTCAACCATACCGTCGAGATGGAACTTGTAGAAGCGAGTAGTCTGGAAACGCGCAGAGACGGAACAGCGCTCCTTGCGCTCCTTCTTCAGCTCTGCCTGGGACTCCACTAGACGCTCCTCTGAGGTCTTGAGCTTCAGCTCCACGGTCTTCAGCTTGTCCTGAGACGCCTTGAGTTGCATCTCCAGGTCCTCGATCCTCAGCTCAGCTGCCGAGATCCGCACCTCAGCACCGTCGTGATTCAGACGGTGAAGATCACTCTCGAAACGACTAGTGACCAGCTGGGACTGGGTGTACTCGACGAGGAGTCCCAGCTCGGCCAAGTGGTTCACGAGAGTGGGGTGGGGACGCGGGCGGCACAGGGTTACTCTGCTCGTCCAGGCCAGAGTAAAACTCGAAACGGGTGCCGCTCAGCTCGGTACTATGAGCACACACCAAGCGAGCTAGAGCTCTCTGCAGCACGGTGACGAATGCCCCCATCTGAGTAGATGCGAGGGCATCCTCTATCAGCTCCTCATCGAAGGGTGGCACCAGAGGTCCTCGAAGGATGGACCTCACGGTCCAGGACATCTCGTCCCCAACCATGGGTAGACAGCGTCCTATCAGCAGCTCAGGTAGCGGACGCCTCAAGTGCCTGGTCAGCTAGAGTATGTCTGCCTGGAACAGACGCGAAACTCCAGTGTCGGGCGCAGCTCCCAACTGAATCGACGACGAGAACTCTCCGCTCATCTACACAAAATTTTAAATGCAGGTTGAATTAGTGAACGATGTGCAAAATTTTAAACAGGTAAAAACATGAGGTTTAATGCATGTATAATATTAATCAGTAACCAACAACAGAGGGGAGGGGACAACAGTATATTCAGCACCTTTTAAGTATTTCTCCTAGATTTTTAGGAAAAACATTTTTGCGTGACGTCGACGCCCAACCTAGCTAAAGTCTCCTAAGGTCAACGATGGCTCTGATACCAAGTCTGTAAGGACCCCTCGAAACAAGTCCGAGATGCCCACGTTATGTAAAAGATCACGATCCCAATGATCAGTGCATCGCAGTCACATAACCAACATAGGTATCAAAGAGTTACATCATTCAAGTCGTACGAATAAATGTCTTACAACACATAGACGTTCATACGACCAAAGTCAACAAACCTCGTCACGCAGGACGGAATTAACTAAGATAGCGGAAGCTCGTGGCTAGCGACGGCTCTTAACATCTCCGAGCGCTGATCCCAGAAGTGCAGTTGACCGGTGACAGCTAAGTGGCGTAGTCGTCATCATACACCTCCTCCTCGACGTAGGCCTCCTCATTAAAATCTGGACATTTGAATATCCAGGGACAAAGCCATATGAGTACAATTACGTACTCGCAAGACCACCTCTAGGGCTTAAGTTTTCATGATAATGCAAGAAAACACTTTTCGAAAACTAGGAAGGCTCCAATATACAACTACAAGGCTTATATTCGAATACAATGATTTCAAGCATAGAGAATACGACATCTCTATATCTTTGTTGAAGAAAAACATTTAGAGATAGAATTCTCTTCCCTAGAATAGGACATCTCTATATCTTTGTTGAAGAAAAACATTTAGAGATAGAATTCTCTTCTCTAAGATATAGCAAGGACATATCTAAGTACCGGAAAACTTTATTTGGTACAAGTTTATCAAAACACTAAGATAGGGGTAACCCTTTTTCCTGACTTGAGATCGGACTGATTCTCTCCCCGGGACCAATCATCCTCACCCAAATTCCGTACCTCCCAGGTACCTCCTGATTTGCACATAAACATTTTTCCTTTATAAAACAACTAGTTTCTCCAGACGCCCAGTGTGGCCTTTCCAACCGTCCATGACCGCGGACGCGGCTATTCGAATAGATTTACACTCTGCAGAGGTTGCACACTTTACCCACACCTATCGGTCATTCCGCCGTGTCTGCCACGGCCCGTCATACGACAGCATGCGGGGGTCCGGATAACACGATCAAAGCTTTTCACTATGACCATCCTAGTATCGGGGCCACCCGGTAGGTTCGTTCTCCTCGGCACCGTGTGCTGCACTAGACCTCTTGGTCTTTCCTCGGGACGCCACACCGCCACGTCAGGAGACCTGCCGTAATCGTCCGACTGTTGGTCCTCAACAGTGTATTGTCTCTTCCGGACAACAACCCGGCTTCGAGGGCCCGGCCCTCATAGAAAGTATGAGAGCCCCAACACTAAGACAGACAAGCTTCCGGCTAAGCCCTACCCATGTCAGGTAGTGTGGTTGCACGGGTTAATTGTTCGGGCGGCAGCATGGACTTCGAAATTAAACAGCGCGGGTTTTTGCAACATCTCCGAATGCTCTCAGCATCTCGGGTTTTCGCAACATCTCCGAGTGCTCTAAGCATGTCGGGTTTTCATAGAACATTTCTTTCTCGCTGATTGCTCCCAGCAACTCAGGTTTTCCTCCATAAAATAGTTTTATCAAACAGGTTCCCATCCTATAGTTTTGAGGTAAGTAGATGAAGGTAGAGTACTAGAAAACTTAATATTTTTTATGGAGCCTTCAACAACAGGGCTCACCAAATAAACTCTTTTTTTGTAACACCTATAGTATTCTAGTAGATAACTTTGGCCAAATAATATTTTGTAAAATAGTTTTCGGGTGGCAAGGTGCCACAAAAAAAGTAAAACATGCATTATTTTGTTTTAAAACAAAACATGCTTGATAAAATAATAGGATTCATTATAGTGGTGAGGTGGGCTTGCCTTGCTCAGAAAACTGTCCCTGGTCTTGATCTTCTTCGTAGTTGTGCTCAGCTACCTCGTACTGCTCTCCCTCGGGTTGCGGTTCTACCGTAACATGAAAACAAACAAGATGTAGTGCCCATGCTTATGAAAGCAGTGACACATATGAATAATGTAAAGACTTGGATCACATAAGTCTCACATTCTCCAATAAGATGAAATATCACAGTACAATGTCATAATTTATTACAGAACGAGACGAATGATCCAAAAACAAATATCCTTACAACTTAGCATAGCGGAAATGCTAGCTGAATCAATAGTTCACACTTTATTTCAGAGTTCAAACGCAATACTAAAGGTAGCATGGAGCTACATCTTCTCCATGAAGCCACTGGCAAATCATGTTGGTTGTAGCTCGAAGACGACCCCCTTACTCCTCATTCGGACATTCTGCAAGGTTTAGTTGCAGCCCAGCTATAAAGGGTCAGCACAATTGAATTGTGGTGGCAAGTGACTTTAATTCCTAATGTTCTACTATACTATAACTATATGCTTAATTTGGCTGGTGGAGCTCAAGGCTATTGCGCAAAGCAAATTTTTTCCTACTTTTGGTAAACAATTTTCTTAAATCAATATCTTCTCCTTCAGAGACAATCTCGAGACAAGTCCATGTCTCCTACCCATGTTCACCCAACAAAATTTTTATTAAGAAATTTGAGATGAGGAGATTTTCAGAACACAGCCTTGTGTAGTTACTCAAATTGTCCGTTGCCGGGGACACGGCTAAGATCTTAGGTTTTAACTCTTGAGAGGGTGTGCACTTTCACCATTAGACTCAATCAACCCAAACTATCCTCTACACTCCTTTAGTGAGAAGGAAAAGGAGAAGATCAAGACGAGACTTTTCAGAAGTTGCTTTCCCATGATCATACTAAGAGATTACCACCATCCTATCAACTCTACCACCATCAATCTCTTGACCCAGGTCCACAACAACTTACTCCATCAAGACAGAGCCCATATTGACCAATGGTTGCACGATAAGCAACTAGACTCAGTGTAGACTTAAATCTCATAGCCTTGGGTGGCCTACCACAAGTGAGCAACTCAGGTTAACACCGCATATCATGGCCCCAAGTAAGTAGAAACTACCCTGGGCGAAGAAAACCATGACACTTGGCCCTGAGAAGCCACTCAACTTGAAACCTCCTCGATCGACCCAATCCACCCAGGCGTTAAATTTATTTAGTGGAAATTTTCATTTATCACATCAACCATAAAACAAATCATTTTTGCAGCAGTTGCTTCCACTAAATTATAATAGGGGTCTACTCTGGAATTTCTAAGGGAAACCTAAAAGGTTTGCATAGCATACTACAGTCTCCCAAAAACCTATCATGCATACTACTTTTGCAAATACTGTTTGAAAACACTAGATTTGCAATAGAATAAAATAGTAGGTGTTTTATGAAGTCACTTGCCTTGGCAGGAGGAGGGGCAGGCACAACAAGAATAGCAATCACAAGCAGGTCCTTCCTCTCCTTCACAATCTAGCACA
This sequence comes from Poa annua, assembly GCA_026929855.1. Lineage (NCBI taxonomy): Eukaryota > Viridiplantae > Streptophyta > Magnoliopsida > Poales > Poaceae > Poa > Poa annua. Next base: position 104,368,160 of record CM049426.1, read on the forward strand.
AGCAATACATACAAATAAATATCCACACAAAATCTCACACACCAAATAAAAGATGTATGCATGCATGATATGCCATGTGTAGAATTAGACACACTTATCCATGATTTATATTCTCTGGTATTAAATGCATGAGATGCAATTTCTAGGAATTTCTCAATTCACTTAACAATTTATTAATTTGAAAACAAAGTAACCAAAACTTAGATTATAACATTACAAATTTTATTGTTCTAAGAAAGTTTTCAAATAAGACATATATTTATATTCCTGGGCAGAGGTTGTTAACCTAAACCTAAAACAATTGAGTTGATTTGTTAAACATTTTTATTATTTAAGTTATGGATTTAATAGCCGAATTACTCCTCGGATGATGTTATGAATTATTATTTAACAAAAGCAAAACCAAATGATGTAGAATTAAACTACTCTAGCAGGGCTATCCGTGGATATAAAGTTCATTGAATTTGGACTTACAGAACATAAGTTATGAATTTTCTAAGTTTTGCATATTTTTTTGTTTTATTTATAAAATTCCTGCGAAAAAGAAAATAATGGGGCTACGTGGCGCAATCCTATTGGACGAAAACGATTCGCGCGGATCGTGGACGAGAGCCCTCCGATTTACATGAGATCGGACACACAGGATCGTTTGGATCTAGATCCGGTTGATCTAGATCCAACGGCGTGGGACGCCCGGCCGAACCGAGCGGCGCGCGGGTCGTCGGAAGGCTCGCCGGCGGCGGCGCCCGTGGCGGCGGCGTCGCCCGCGGCGGCGGCGCGTCGGCCTCGACGCTTCCCGCATGAAAACACCGCCCCAGGACGAACGGTTCTTACCAAAATGACGCGGAGGAGGAGGCGAGGTCGATGGCGCGGCGGCGGCGTCGAGACTCCTCTCCTTTCCTCGTCGGAGAGTGTGGCCGGCGGCGGAGCACCTCGGTCGAGGTCGTTTTCGGCGTTCGGCTGCGAAATGGGACAAGCAAGGGGGCTCAACGGGTGCGCAAAAGGATGGGGAAGCGAGGGGGGGGGGGGGCTCGGTGGAGCTCGAGGAACTTGGAGCTTACCGCACTCGCGAAAAAGCCCGGCGGCAATGGCGGCGATGGCGAGCTCGATTCCGAGCATCCCGACGGCGGAGAGGTAGGGTTTTGGGGGGGGTTTCGGAGGCGGCCTCGCGGGGTATAAATAGGAGGGGGCGCGGGAGCTAATCACGGCGGAAGCCGGCCCGGAAACGGCTCGGTCGTGGTCGTCGTCTCCGGCGCGATCTCCGGACGGAGGTGGAAGACGGCTGACAGGTGGGGCCCACCTGTCAGCGAGAGGGGAGCGGCGCGCGCGCGCTGGAGCGGGCCGATGGGCCGTTATCGACCGCGCGCGGGGTGGATAACGTCTGGGCCGGCCTGGTAACATAATCTTTTGAATAAAATAAAAACTGTTTTTCAAATCTGATTTACTAAATGATTTTTAACCTATTCAAAACATTTCAGAAAAAATCATAAAAATATATTTTGGAAAGGTTATTTAAATTAGCAATTTTTAATAATAACCTTACCCATTATATAATTTGGAAAATTATATTTATGAAGTAAGTTTTAAATAAACATTTAAATGGGATTAAACATTATTTAAACTCATAATTGAATTTTTATTTAGTATTTATGTGATTAAAAGTTAAGCCTATATGATGAATGATGTATGAATGCAAAGTTTTAAATTTTAGCAAAATTGGGATGTTACAAACCTAACCCCCTTAAGATGAATCTCGTCCTCAAGATTCGGTTTGGCCTTAAAAAAGATGTGGTTGTTCTTCCCGAAGATCATCCTCCCGTTCCCAAGTTGCTTCTTCTTCGGTATGGTGGTTCCACTGGACCTTACAAAATTTGATAGTCTTGGTTCGTGTGATCCTTTCTGTCATCTCCAAGATTTTGATTGGCTTCTCTTCATACGTCAGGTCACTTTCCAACTGAACTTCTTCTAATGACACTGTATCCCGTAGCGGGGTTTCTGTCATCTCTGGATGACACATCTTCAATTGACTCACGTGGAAGACATTGTGAACTGCTGACAGAACTTCCGACAATTCTAACTCATGTGCTACTTCTCCCTTGCGGGAAAGAATCTTAAAGGGGGCGATGAATCGAGGTGCAAGTTTACCCTTGATCCCGAACCTCTTAACAACACGCATTGGCGACACTCTTAAATAAGCCCTGTCACCTATCTCATATGTGATTTCTCTCCTTTTGGAATCCGCATAGCTTTTCTGCCTGGACTGCGCGATCTTGAATCTGTCCTTGATTATTCGAACCTTCTCTTCAGCTTCCTGGATTATATCAGGTCCAAATAAACTTCGATCTCCCACACCGCTCCAGAGTAGTGGTGTGGTGCATTTCCTACCATAAAGTGCCTCAAACGGCGACATCTCTATGCTTGCTTGGTAGCTGTTGTTATAGGAAAATTCTGCGTATGGCAAATTATCATCCCAACTAGACTTGTAGTCCAAGGCACATGCCCTCAGCATATCTTCTAAAATTTGGTTTACTCTTCCGTCTGTCCATCCGTTTGGGGATGAAATGCTGTACTGAACTCTAATCTCGTACCCAAAGATTCATGTAGTTGTTTCCAGAAATGCGAGGTAAACTGGGTACCTCTGTCAGACACAATCCTCTGGGGAATACCATGAAGGCATACAATTCTCCTCATGTAAATCTCTGCCAACTTAGCACTTGAGTAGTCTTTACTGGCACAAAATGGGCTACCTTTGTCAAACGATCCACTATTACCCAGATCGAATCATATCCCGATCTGGTACGCGGTAACCCAGTAATGAAATCCATACCTATTTGTTCCCATTTCCAATCCGGTATAGGTAAAGGTTGCAACAATCCTGCTGGCTTCTGATGCTCCGCCTTTACTCGACTACATACATCGCACTTAGCTATATATTCCGCGATGTCTATCTTCAGGTTATTCCACCAAAATCTTTCCTTTACATCCATGTACATCTTGGTGTTCCCCGGGTGTATGGAATAAGGCGAGTTATGTGCTTCTTGCAGAATCAATTTTCTAAGATCCTCATCTTGCGGCACGCAGATGCGTTTCTGAAACCACAAGGTGTCTTGCTCATCCATTCGAAAACCCTTGGCCTTCCCTTCGCTCAGGTTGACCTTGATTTCATCCATTACTTTGTCTCCCTTCTGGCCTTCCCGAATCTTATCCATCAACAACGGTTGTACGTCCAGTGTTGCGAGGAATCCTTCGGGTACTACCTCTAATCTGAGGTCCTTAAATGCTCTACTTAAATCCTCGGGCAATTTTCCCGCTGTCAGTCCATTTACATGGACCTTACGGCTCAAAGCGTCTGCCACCACATTAGCCTTTCCTGGGTGATATTGCAAACTCATATCATAGTCCTTAATAAGTTCCAGCCATCTTTTTTGCCTCATATTCAGTTCCTTCTAGGTGAAAATATATTTCAGGCTCTTGTGATCCGTGAATACTTCACAACGTTTTCCCAAAAGATAGGGTCTCCACGTCTTTAACGCATGCACTACTGATGCTAACTCCAGATTGTGGGTGGGATAGTTGACCTCATGTTTCTTAAGTTGTCTAGAAGCGTATGAAACCACTTTCCCTTCTTGCATTAGGACACTTCCTAGTCCATGGTGCGAGGCATCACAATATACTTGGAATTCCTTCTCTATATCTGGCAAACATAAAACAGGTGCTGACACCAGCCGTTTCTTCAGTTCCTGGAAACTTATTTCACATTCTTCCGTCCACTTAAATTTGACTTCCTTTTTCAGTAGTGAAGTCAATGGTTTGGCAAGTTTGGAGAAGTTCTCAATAAATCTTCTATAATAACCTGCCAGTCCAAGGAAACTACGGATGTCTGCCACATTCTTGGGTACTTCCCATTTTGTCACAGCTGACACCTTTTCTGGGTCTACTGCTATTCCATTTTTCGACACAACGTGTCCTAGAAAACCAACTTCTTCTAGCCAGAATTCACACTTGCTAAATTTGGCATACAACTTATGTTCTCTAAGTCTCTGTAATATCATGTGCAAGTGTTCTTCATGTTCCTCCTGACTCTTGGAGTATATCAGGATATCATCAATGAACACCACAACAAACTTATCCAGAAAGTCCATAAACACTTTATTCATCATGTTCATGAAGTATGCCGGTGCATTGGTTAAACCAAACAGCATTACGGTGTACTCATATAATCCATATCTAGTAGTGAAGGCAGTTTTTGGTATATCTAGTTCTCTTACTTTCATTTGAAAGTATCCTGATCGCAAATCGATCTTAGAGAATACCGAAGCACCCTCTAGCTGGTCGAAGAGCTCATTAATTTTCGGTAGCGGGTACTTGTTCTTGATCGTCACCTCGTTGATTGCTCGATAATCCGTTACTAGCCTTTGAGTACTATCCTTTTTCTCTACAAACAGAATGGGTGCTCCCTAAGGTGATGAACTTGGGCGGATGAATCCTTTCTGCAGTTGCTCCTCTAACTATTTCTTGAGTTCTTTCAATTCAGCTACAGCCATTGGATATGGTCTCTTGTCTATGGGTCCCGTTCCGGGAACCAAATCTATAAGAAATTCAACATCCCTATCGGGTGGCATTCCCGGTAGTTCTTCGGGGAAAACATCAGGGTAATCTCTTACCACACGAACGTCTCCCATGCTAACCCCCTTAAGAGAATTTAGCTTAACTTTCTTAAATTCAAATTTGGATTTGTATCTGATCTTCTTCTTCTCGGGAGTGGTGAGTGTAATGGATCTATTCGCACAATCCAATACTCCTTCAGAGCATGATTTCCCTGTCTCAGGGTACGGAACTCATCCCTTTTCAGATTCATGATCCCAGTAGAGATGTGAGCATTGCGGAAACCTTCTTTAAAGATTTCCCAGGTAAGTCCTTCAAGTGGGTGAGCGATCTGGTATGTTTCCCACCACTGTGCCGCTGGTCCCTCCATTAGATGGGAAGTGAACCTTATTTTCTTCAATTCCGTACACTCGCAAGTAACAAGATCTTTGTTCACAGAGCGTAGCCAATCATCGGCTACGATTGGTTCAGTAGCTGTGGAGAATTTGTTGGGTCTGAGCCTCAAGAACCTAGCAAGGCGGTCAACTTGGGGTGGGGGTGGTGGTGGCGGCGGTGGAGGGGGTGGTGGATTGTTTTTGTTTGCCATGAACTGAGCCATCATGGTCATCAACTGTGTCTGGGCTGCCATCATTTGTTGCATCATTTCGTTGGCATTGTTGTTGTCAGGATCACGACGTGGAGGCATCTGTATGGTGTGGTCATAGGTAAGTAGTGATAGAAGAGACTACAAAGGAAAAATCTACCCATGCACATCAACACACTTCACAGAAACATAACAAGCAAGAAATAAACAGACACACCCGAAGTATTTTATAAATTCGATATTTTAGAGACTTGCAAACCAAGCTAGGACATGGTTTTCAAGGTACTGCCTCACCACAAATTGGTGGGTCAATACAACTTCGATGAGGCTAGGAGAAATACTCGTAAGGTAAGGATAATTGGTGGTCTTACTAATCAAATTTTAAAACTCCTTATGTATTTGCGGGTGTTCCCACACTTCCGCTTCTTGACACCTGTGGCTTCCTTGGGAGTGTCCTCATCGGGATAGGTTAACACTAGGGGCTCTGGGGCGTCAGGGGGATGATTCTTCTCTGCCTGAAGTTCCATTTGGCTTAGTTGTTCACACAAATGAGCACACTGAGCCTGCAATGCCAAAATGTGGGCATCCTTCTGCGCAGTCCTATCATCTTGCAGGTAAATCTTGTCTTCCAGTTCCTTGTTCTCCTTCGTTAGCACCTGAACTTCTACACGAAGAATATATTTCTCTTCTTCTAAGCTTTCCTTAACGTGACGGTGGACGCGTCTTAAATCTGCCATGTAGAAGATCTCTTGTCCCAGAAGTATATCCAAGTTATGGCAATGAGCTCCAAGGTCTCCATGATGCTTCTCGTTCATACCCCTAAGTGAGGGTTGAACGGGTTGTCCAATGCTATCCCTCCTGGCAAAGTGTCGAAAGACGAAGTTGGGCTTGATCTCGTCATAGAACTGCTCAATGATGCGTGACAAGGTCTCCAGCATCGCCATCTCCACTCCATTCTTCCAGTTGGGGTATCTAGATCGGAAACGGATCAGCTGCGGTCCAGGAGGATCAAGACGAGGGAGAACTTCTGCCTCGATCTTCCAGCGTCCTTCAGGGTAATCTTCTGACATAATTTCTTTGCCCGTGAAGACTGGCGGCGTCAACCTCAGGGTTTTGGAAATACTGAGGAGCTGGTCACTGAAGTAGTATTGGTCTCCTTTCTGCGGGGATAACTCACGAGTGAAGTTCTTCATCTACAAAATTTTTGAAGGGATAAGAATTAAGGAGATGAAACAAAATAAGAATGTAGAAGGTAAGGAACATATTATAAGAAAAGAAGTCTGGTATTTCGAAATTTGTTAACTATAAATATTTATTTTAGGATTTGTATCCAATCCTAGGGGTTTCGAGCCTACAGGCAACATTCGTGCTCTGATACCATCTGTAGTGCCCATGCTTATGAAAGCAGTGACACATATGAATAATGTAAAGACTTGGATCACATAAGTCTCACATTCTACAATAAGATGAAATATCACAGTACAATGTCATAATTTATTACAGAACGAGACGAATGATCCAAAAACAAATATCCTTACAACTTAGCATAGCGGAAATGCTAGCTGAATCAATAGTTCACACTTTATTTCGGAGTTCAAACGCAATACTAAAGGTAGCATGGAGCTACATCTTCTCCATGAAGCCACTGGCAAATCATGTTGGTTGTAGCTCGAAGACGACCCCCTTACTCCTCATTCGGACATTCTGCAAGGTTTAGTTGCAGCCCAGCTATAAAGGGTCAGCACAATTGAATTGTGGTAGCAAGTGACTTTAATTCCTAATGTTCTACTATACTATAACTATACGCTTAATTTGGCTGGTGGAGCTCAAGGCTATTGCGCAAAGCAAATTTTTTCCTACTTTTGGTAAACAATTTTCTTAAATCAATATCTTCTCCTTCAGAGACAATCTGGAGACAAGTCCATGTCTCCTACCCATGTTCACCCAACAAAAGTTTTATTAAGAAATTTGAGATGAGGAGATTTTCAGAACACAGCCTTGTGTAGTTACTCAAATTGTCCGTTGCCGGGGACACGGCTAAGATCTTAGGATTAACTCTTGAGAGGGTGTGCACTTTCACCATTAGACTCAATCAACCCAAACTATCCTCTACACTCCTTTAGTGAGAAGGAAAAGGAGAAGATCAAGACGAGACTTTTCAGAAGTTGCTTTCCCATGATCATACTAAGAGATTACCACCATCCTATCAACTCTACCACCATCAATCTCTTGACCCAGGTCCACAACAACTTACTCCATCAAGACAGAGCCCATATTGACCAATGGTTGCACGATAAGCAACTAGACTCAGTGTAGACTTAAATCTCATAGCCCTGGGTGGCCTACCACAAGTGAGCAACTCAGGTTAACACCGCATATCATGGCCCCAAGTAAGTAGAAACTACCCTGGGCGAAGACAACCATGACACTTGCCCCTGAGAAGCCACTCAACTTGAAACCTCCTCGATCGACCCAATCCACCCAGGCGTTAAATTTATTTAGTGGAAATTTTCATTTATCACATCAACCATAAAACAAATCATTTTTGCAGCAGTTGCTTCCACTAAATTATAATAGGGGTCTACTCTGGAATTTCTAAGGGGAAACCTAAAAGGTTTGCATAGCATACTACAGTCTCCCAAAAACCTATCATGCATACTACTTTTGCAAATACTGTTTGAAAACACTAGATTTGCAATAGAATAAAATAGTAGGTGTTTTATGAAGTCACTTGCTTTGGCAGCAGGAGGGGCAGGCACAACAAGAATAGCAATCACAAGCAGGTCCTTCCTCTCCTTCACAATCTAGCACAAGCAATACATACAAATAAATATCCACACAAAATCTCACACACCAAATAATAGATGTATGCATGCATGATATGCCATGTGTAGAATTAGACACACTTATCCATGATTTATATTCTCTGGTATTAAATGCATGAGATGCAATTTCTAGGAATTTCTCAATTCACTTAACAATTTATTAATTTGAAAACAAAGTAACCAAAACATAGATTATAACATTACAAATTTTATTGTTCTAAGAAAGTTTTCAAATAAGACATATATTAATATTCCTGGGCAGAGGTTGTTAACCTAAACCTAAAACAATTGAGTTTATTTGTAAAACATTTTTATTATTTAAGTTATGGATTTAATAGCCGAATTACTCCTCGGATGATCTTATGAATTATTAATTAACAAAAGCAAAAACAAATGATGTAGAATTAAACTACTCTAGCAGGGCTATCCGTGGATATAAAGTTCATTGAATTTGGACTTACAGAACATAAGTTATGAATTTTCTAAGTTTTGCATATTTTTCTGTTTTATTTATAAAATTCCTGCGAAAAAGAAAATAATGGGGCTACGTGGCGCGATCCTATTGGACGAAAACGATTCGCGCGTATCGTGGACGAGAGTCGTCCGATTTATATGAGATCGGACGCACGGGATCGTTTGAATCTAGATCCGTTGGATCTAGATCCAACGGCGTGGGACGCCCGGCCGAACCGAGTGGCGCGCATGAAAACACCACCCCAGGACGAACGGTTCTTACCAAAATGACGCGGAGGAGGAGGCGAGGTCGATGGCGCGGCGGCGGCGTCGAGACTCCTCTCCTTTCCTCGTCGGAGATGGTGGCCGGCGGCGGAGCACCTCGGTCGAGGTCGTTTTCGGTGTTCGGCTGCGAAATGGGACAAGCAAGGGGGCTCAACGGGTGCGCAAAAGGATGGGGAAGCGAGGGGGAGGGGCTCGGTGGAGCTCGAGGAGCTTGGAGCTTACCGCACTCGCGAAAAAGCCCGACGGCAATGGCGGCGACGGCGATCTCGATTCCGAGCAACCCGACGGCGGAGAGGTAGGGTTTTTTGGGGGGGGGGGGGGGGGGGGTTCGGAGGCGGCCTCGCGGGGTATAAATAGGAGGGGGCGCGGGAGCTAATCACGGCGGAAACCGGCCCGGAAACGGCTCGGTCGTGGTCGTCGTCTCCGGCGCGATCTCCGGACGGAGGTGGAAGACGGCTGACAGGTGGGGCCCACCTGTCAGCGAGAGGGGAGCGGCGCGCGCGCGCTGGAGCGGGGCGATGGGCCAGTATAGACCGCGCGCACGGTGGATAACGTCTGGGCCGGCCTGGTAACATAATCTTTTAAATAAAATAAAAACTGTTTTTCAAATCTGATTTACTAAATGATTTTTAACCTATTCAAAACATTTCAGAAAAATTCATAAAAATATATTTTGGAAAGGTTATTTAAATATTTTGGAAATGATTTAATAATAACCTTACCCATTATATAATTTGGAAAATTATATTTATGAAGTAAGTTTTAAATAAACATTTAAATGGGATTAAACATTATTTAAACTCATAATTGAATTTTTATTTAGTATTTATGTGATTAAAAGTTAAACCTATATGATGAATGATGTATGAATGCAAAGTTTTAAATTTTAGCAAAATTGGGATGTTACACAAGACTAGTGTAAATCCTAAAATGCGAGTTGATAACAATCTAAAGTATATTAACAAACAACAAGCACCACAAAACAGAAAATACATTTAAGGCATTTAAAATGTCATCAAGGGTTGTTTACATGAAAAAGGCATAACTCCTAATGTACTGCTCCTAAAATTAAACCCTTCTAGAATATTACTCCTAACCACTATATGGATCTCTGAAAATTAGCTGAGCATGGAAATCTATCACCAATTAATAATCAAAAATCAGGTAAAAGCTTCTGATGTCAAACTGAAAAAGAGGATAGACTCAGGTTTATAGATCTCCTGTATGCACAATTAACCTTTCTGGTGAGATATGAGTTTTCTCTTTAAGTGGAGATTTTGTTCATAACATTTGGCTACTCCTAGCTCAAGTTATCCTTGTTTTAAGATAACATAAACTTTTGACTATTATTTAAGTACAGAAATTAATATGGATTATTTTGGTGCCAAACCAGTGGGGTGAGTTAGATAAAACATGTGGCTATCCTACAAAAATACCCCCAACATTAATCTAGGGGCAAAGGTGGCTCAACCACACAAAACTAGACATGTAATAATCTCTGAAATTACAGAAATGCATTTTAAGAGAATATCTCCCTGTTTTTCAGAGATTTGCCCAATAAATAATAAATATTTACAGGAAAAATCTACCTTGGTGGAACGTGCTACTTTCAACTCATATCTAACACTTTCAAGTGGATTTACCTCAAAAAGTGTTTTCATTTAAGAATTACAAATCACCAAACATCTACTGATGTTATTCTTAGACTAGAAACAACTTTTGCTAGAGTAATCTGCTTCATGCAAGATTTACCAATATAGATAGACATTTTTACAAGCTTTCCAACAAATCCAAGATTTCATGATTTGGATTTATAAAACACAAGTTATTAAATAAATGGTGAAATGGGTACTTTTTACTAGATCTATTTTAACACACAACAGGAAGCACATTTTGGAACAAATCCAATGCCACATGGTTAAGAAAACGTGCATGCATGCTAAAAAATTAATCTCATCATTTTAGCAACTCTAGATTTACCACAAATGATTAAAAGCTAGACTATTGATTTACTGGAAATATTAACAGAAAATGATTTTCTAAAAAGAAAAAGGGCCGAGCGGCCAGATCTGGAGATGGGCCACGGGGGCGAACTGGGCGGGCCCGGTCGCAGTGCGCGCTGGCGAGCCGGTGCGCGGTCGCCAGATCTGGAGCGGACGGCGGAGATTAGAAGGGGGGGGATTCAAACAGGGTCGTCGATCACAGATCGGACGGCCCTGGGCCTTTCTTCTTCCCCGCACCGGACACACGAGCGGGAAACCGAGAAAAAGAGAGGGAAGAAGAGGGACGCGACGAGGAGCTCACCTCGGACGTCCAGAGCTCGAGCGGAGGGTGGGGTTCGGCGGAGGAGAAGTAGGGCAGCATATCCCAACGCAAAGAAACGCCGGGGAGGTCCTCTGCATGCCACCATGGCGCCTCCTCCAAGCTCGGGTCGTGGACGAGGGCGACGTATCTGAGCACCTAGAGCAAAGAGGAAATGGCGGAGGGGTTATAGCTCGAGTAGGGGGTCATAGAGAGCCAACAATGGCGAGAAATGGTGGAGGAGAACGACGGCTACGGCGATTTTCTTCCGTCGGCCACCGAGGAGGTTTTCTTCTTCTCTAGAGGGAGTGGGGGTGAGAGCTCGAGGTTCTGCTCCAGAGGAGGGAGGAGTGGGGTGAGGAGTGGACCGAGAGCGGGAGAAATGGTCAGGGGGAGGGGGAGGGGTGGTTTTAACGTTGCCACCCGATCTAGGGTTTCCTTCGGACAGAGAGAGAGAGGGGAGCGGTTTCCTCTCGTGCTACTGGCTGGATGGGCGGTGGGAGAGAGAGACAGAAGGGTTTGGTCGGGTGACGAGCTCGGGCCAGTAGGGAAGGAGGAGAAGAGCTCCGGTTGGGCGGAGAGAAAAAGAGAAATGAGAAGAGAGGGGGAGAGGTGACCCGAGGTCCATGACAAGTGTGCCAAAGGGGTGGGATGCTGCTCTCCTTCTCCAGCAGGTAGGGTAGGGAGGGATGAGGGAGAGGAGTGGAGGTTTAGGGTAGTTTTCTTCAAATAAAAATAAATCCTAAATTTGAAAATTTCAAACACTTATTCACAAAAGAAATTAAGCTATTTGCCCAAACTCACTAGATTGTGGTGAAGTTACTGAATTACTAAGTGCTCAAAACAACCACCTCATTGGGCAAACAAAAGAAAAGAAAGTTTTTAGTGAAAAGGAAAAGAATGACCCAAATGGTCATGTTAATTTGATGGCTACATAAACTAGTGATATTTATGTGCAAACAAGTTCTTTTGAGAGAATTTTGAATAGGGTGTGAAACTATGGATTTCTTAGACCAAAATGATTCAGATGCATGTCAAAAACCATTTATGGTTTGCTTAATAATAGCTCCTATTTTGGCTTAGTTTTAATAACCATGAAGATCCTAATAGTTGATATTTTAATTTTGTTGTGGAGGTTTTAGTGTTTTCAATTAACATGGAAAGCTAGTGGAGCACAACAAGCATAAGGTGTGCAACAAATTAAATCATGACTCAAAATTCTACACACACAAAAGTTTTTGCTAAGGCTGAAAATACAGGATAACACCACAATTACTAATGCTGAGAAAATTGGGGTGTTACAATTTCATAATAGAATAAGCGAAGAAGATTGTTCTTGCTTGTATGACTAGGTAAAATATTAAGTTTATCTTGTCATTTTCAGTGATAGAAAATGATGTTGGACATTCTCTATGTATCAGACATAGATTCTATCAGACTGAAAGCTCGACATGGTGTGACCCAAGTTCTTGGATGAAGAACGGGTTCCAGAGTGATCCTTGTGTGTATCGATGAACAAACGTTAAGTGTATCCTTCAGTGTCTGTGAGAACTGAAGATATGTTTTCTAGTAAAGGGTAAGAGTGGAAAGACAACTTGTCGTAAAACGGTTACGATGATGCAAGTTGTGACACTAACCCATACGACTAGAAATCTCATATAGGAGATGTCCTTTGTTTTGAAGAAAGACATGGTTAGTTTGCGAAGTCGCATATGAATGCACTGTCGCATAATCTATGTAGGTATAGAAATATATGGCGACTTCATAAGTAGCAAGTGTGATTGGACTGTCTGACTCCATCCACGGATATATTTCACCGTTATCGTTGGATACGGGATGATGCCAAACAAGGTGACATAGAAGTGTTGCAAAGCACATATAGGTCTCAATGTGTGAGATCTATTGACTTTATTCCTCTTCCACGAGACGAGCAGGCACAAAGATGCTATGGGTGTTGAGCTTTTACCAAGTTGTAAACTAGAATAAGTGTTACTCTAGTGCAAGTGGGAGAATGAAGGGAATATGCCCTAGAGGCACTTAATAAACATAGTTTATTGTTTATATTCCGATTGTTCATTATATGTTTTATACCATGCTATAACTGTATTAAGCGGAAACATTAATACAAGTGTGGTAGATAAACAACCAGGTCCCTAATAGGCTCTACTAAGACTAGTTTCGTAGCCCGATTGATGATCGAGGTTCTCCAATCATAGGACATGGCGCCGGTCGGCAATGGAAGTCATGTCGTTGGTTGAACGATGTGATGGACATACCCATATTTATAGGACGTAGTCATTACGCCTTAAGACCATGAGATCAACTCTTATTGTTATCCCTGGAAGATACTTTGATCGCACCAAACGTCATATCTTATATAGTGTGACAACGATAGGTGATACTTTTGGGTATCGGAAGGGGGTAGTTGAGACGAGGGGTTAACTGCGGGATTTGTCAGTCTGTATAGCCGGATAGAAACTCTAGGGCCTACTCGGCGAGATTATGTCAAATGAGTTTGCAAACATGTGACTAGGTCACCAGCTGACATAATATCATAGACGAGTAGAAGATAGCGATGTCGGTAACGAGGTCAGCTAGGTATGGAGATATCTATGAACGATGCTCGGACACGCTAAGTATTGCTATGACAAAAGGTTTAAGACTTAACGTTCAGGTTTCATAGATGAAAGTCATTCGTTATATCACAGGGGTTAATTCATGGGGTCCAAGCCTATGAATTAATCATTGATCGGAGAGGAGTCTCGATCATGTATGTTATTATATCGAACCGCTAGGGTAACACACTTAAGGGGTTTCGACAAGACAACCGGAAAGGAAAGAGATCACCGGGAACGTCCCGAGAATGGTCTGATGGAGATCGGGTGGCGACGAAATAATTTTCGGAGCTAGAATAAATTATATATAATATGTTGATATTAATCAGTGTAATTAATGTTTAAATATGATTTTATATATTTATTTTCTAATTTATTTAGGCTGATTTCCCTAAATGGACCTTCTGGTGGAAAATAGGCCCATGAGGGGGGGAAAGTCCCCCCAGGGCTTCGCATTGGGGAGGGCCGGCCTAGGTGGGCCAAATGGGGCCCACCTAGGGCCGGCGCATGCTCATTGGCCGCACCAGGCATGTGGGATAGTCCCACATTGCCTGGCTGGCAAGGTTGGCTCCCCCCGGGAGCCTATATAAGAAGGGGCACCCCTGGCCTTTTAATTCAACCAATTAATTATCTTATTTCTCCTCGATTTCGTGATTCTCTTTGTCGGAGTTGCGCCGAGGAGGATGAGGGGATCTCTCCACCATAGCTCGCTGCCATGTTGTTGGTGTTCCGGTCCAAGTCTTCCGCTGCTCGTCCTGTACTGGAGCTTCAGAGGCCGTCGTCTCCACCGTATGTGTGTGACGCCCATATATCTCGGAACTGCTATGAAAATGTTGTAGTAGGTAGGTATGGTGGATGTTTTGAGGAAGATATTTGGCTTATGGGTAGGAGAACATGACGAAGATCTCCCACGAGTTTTGGATGTACCCGTGAATATGCACCAACTCTCAATGTGAAAAAGGTCAATGCAAAGTACCGAAGAGGCAAGCAAATACGGTGGTGGAAGTGCCATGAAAACCGCAGCTTAGAACTCACAAGAAAAAAGATTCCAACTAGAAATATGATCTTACAAGGCATAATGAAAATTACTCCTTGAGGGACTATGGAAAATGAACAAGTCACTGTTGGGACCCCGACCGTAGCGCATAACACAAAGTCATTACGGTTGCTTTTAACATTAGAAGTCATATATCGTTATGTTATCAACTCGATATTTAAGTGTGGCACAGATTCAAGTTTTCTAGACCAACCATTAATTATTCCACTTTACAAACCATCATGTTACCATTAAGCATATTAATATCTCAAAACAACATAATGATTCAAGTGACACAATTTAATGATCTACAAGATTATGTATCATTTCATGATACCATCTACGCCATTTAATATTTTTTGTTCTTAACCAAATACCAATCAACTTATTTAAAAAAAATCTCCAAGTGTTTAATAATGATACATGAGAGTATAACATAAGAAAACTAACAGCTCTAGCAAGAGATGCATGAAAAACAAGAGCTATAAAGTATTGAAGTAACATAGAAGAATACTCAACAAATATAAGTGAAGAATACGAGTATTCATAAGAAAAAACAGAGTGTGTCTCTCTCCCACAAAGGAATGCTGGGATCCATTTTATTCATAGAATGAAAATAAAAAAGACAAAAACAAAAAGACGCTTCAAGTAAAGCATATAAGATGTGTCAGAATAAAAATATAGTTTCACTAGAGATGACCTGATAGTTTGTTGATGAAGAAGGGGATGCCTTGGGCATCCACAAGATTTGACGCTTGAGTCTTCTTCAAATATGCTTGGGTGACCCACGGGGGGCATCCCGACCATTTGGCTCTTTCATCTTCTTGATCACATCATATCATCCTCTCTCTTGATCCTTACAAACTTCCTACACACCAAACTCAAAGTAAACTTCATTAGAGGGTTTGCGCATAATCAATAAAATTTATATTCTGCATGGACACAATTGCTACCAATGCTAATGGATATTATCTACAGCCACTGATACTTTATGGAACAAAAAGATCCATTCAAATACGTAAAAGAGGCATTGCAAAATAAATGACAGAATCTGTCAAAACCAGAACAGTCCGTAAAGACGATAAAAGTTCGAGGCACTTAACTTGCTCAGATCAGAAAACTAAAATCTAATAAAAGTTGCGTACATATCTGAGGATCATACACAAAAACCCCAGGTCATTTCAATTTTTCTACAAAGAGTTATGAATTTAACGGTGATCAGCCGAAAACCTGTTCCTACGCATGAATCCAAATCTAGCATCAACGTTCTACAAGAGGCTTAACTTGACACAACTATGCAATAAAATAAAGATACAAATGAGTTGTTACAGAGGTGAACATGTCCTTGACTCAACAAAATAAAATAACAGAAATAAAAAGTGGGTTGTCTCCCATAAGAGCTCTTCTTAACGCCTTTCAGCTAGGCACAGAAAGTGATATTCAAGTGTTTCCAGGAGATGAAGCATCAACATCAATTATTTTATCCAAGACATGGTTATTTGTAATAGGTACTTTAGGTACCCATGAAGGTGTCCTATTACGTAAATCATTTCCACAATTTTCAGGTATATTAGGGGTTTTTGGTTTGGGATTATATGAACTTTTGCTCCCTTAATACAAAAGCCTTATCTTTCTTAGTTTTAATAGACGAAAAAGTTGAACTTAAAGTTAGCCTCTTCTAATTCATCTATTCTATGATTGTCAGTATCAAGGGTGTTGCTAGTTTCTAAAGCAGTGACTCTTCCGTTAATATCCTCCATTGCTTCATTACCCTTGCTAGTATTATCAAGAAAAAATTTCTCCATAGAATCCAACCTTTTAATCTTATCTTCCAAAGTGATCTCAATTTTAATTTCTTTAGTAGGTGGTGGTGATCCGACCAAACTATCAATTAAATTGCAGGCTTCCAAAGTAGGTGTACCAAGAAAGTTACCTCCCGTAAGAGTGTCAAGAATATACCTATACAAACTAGAAATACCAACATAAAAATTCCTAAGAAGGATTAAAGTAGAGTGTTTTTAGTGCATTTGTATGAGCATCATTTATTCCTATACCGTGCATATTTCATCCTCCTTATTGTTTAAACGAGAAAACTTCGACTTCAAGACTACCCATTTTTAGAAAATTTTAGTGAAGCCCAAATAATTAAAAACAAAACCAAAATAACAATTTAATACAAGTAATTAATTTTTTATATTTTTGATCTTAAGCATACAAGACAGTAATAAAAATAAACTAAGCAAGACAATAACAAAATAAAAAAGATTGGAAGTCAAAGACTCCCCTAACACAAGAGCTAAATCTCACCGGCAAACGGCGCCAGAAATTCTGCATGCTCTCGCAGCGTTGGGCTACCCCAAGAGGAAGGTGTCATGATGCAGAAGCAACAAGTTTTCCCTAAGTTGTGAAACCTAGGTTATCGAACCAGTAGGAAACTAGAATTCTTCGGGAGCTGTCAACGGTGCCAGAAATTCTTGATGCTTTGTAAGCAAGAAATTCTTGTGGCGTGTTGATGACGTGGAACCTGCACACAACACAATCAAGATACTTTGCCCCAACTTAAAAGTGAGGTTGTCAATCTCACTGGCTTGTTGAAACAAAGGATTAAACGTATGTGTAGAAAATGATGTTCGTTTTAAGAGATTGAAAGTAACATGATTGCACTTCGTTGTATTATCAGTTTTAAAGAAAAGGAATGGGGTCTATAGTTCACTAGTGGTGTCTCTTCATAAAAAATAATAGCATGCATGTGGGTAAACAAATTACAGCTAGGTAACTGAGAGAATAAAGAAGTGCATAATGTTGCATATACTATTGTCATGATGTCTAGTATGAAATTCATTTGGGCATTACAACAATATACATAGACCGTTCCAACCGCACCTATGACTAATAATGCACCTTCCGATTAGCATCCGCACCCCTTTCAGTATTAAGTTGCAAGCAACAGATTATTTCATTAGGCAGTGTTTATTATAAGTAATACAAATATCCTTAGATAAAGAACTACTATTTTTTCCCTACTAGCAACAATACATCTGCAATCTTAGAGGTTGATGTCACTCCCCCAGATTAAATAGAGACATGAACCCACCATCTAGCATAATAACTCACTCTTGGAGTCACAAGCATCTACTTGCCTGAGCATCTACTAGCAATGGAGAGCATGCAAGATCATAAATAACACACACATAATATATTATGAAGCAATAACATAGTACTCAATATTCATCGGATCCCAGCAAACACAACATGTAGCATTACATAAAGATGATCATGATCATGATAGGCAGCTCACAAGATCTAAAAATGGTAGCACAAGAGCAGAAGACAACCATCTAGCTACTCCTATGGACCCGTAGTCCAAGCATAAACTACTCACCCATCAGTCCGGAGGCGGGCATAGTGTTATTGAGCCCTCCGGTGAGGATTCCCCTCTCCGGCAGGGTGCTGGGAAGAGTTTCTGAACCCTCCCGAACTAGGGTTGACGGCCGCGGCGGCTCTGGAAAGTATCGTGGAAAACTGTTCATGTCTTAGGTCTTATTTCATTGGGGGATATTTGTAGGCAAAAGGGCGAAGGCGGTGGAGGCCCGAGGCTCCCTCATCAGGTGCCCACGCGGCCAGAGGTGGGGCGGCGCCGAGGCATCATGAGGGAGCCTCGTGGCCCCACTCCATATCGTCTTCGTTGTTCTGGATGGTTCCCAAAAAAAAATAGGGAATCGGCTTTTGTTTTTTCTAATTCCGAGAATATTTCCTTAAGAGGTTTTCTGAAACCAAAAATAGCAGAAAGCAGGGAACTGGCATTGTGGTATTGATACGTCTCCAACGTATCCATAATTTCTTATGTTTTATGCTATGTTATATCATGTTATTGCATGTTTTATATGCATTTTCTATAGTTTTATGCATTTTCTGGGACTAACCTATTAACAAGATGCCATAGTGCCAGTTCCCTGTTTCTGCTGTTTTTTGTTTCAGAAAAGTACTTAAGGAAATATCCGCCAAATTGGAAATAAATCAACCAAAAATTATTTTTGGAATGTTTGTGTCGTGAAGAACCGAAGACGAGACGAAGAAGGGCCACGAGGGGACCACATCACCTGGTGACGCGGCCCTACTTCCTGCCGCGCAAAGAGGTGATGTGGCGCCCTCGGGCGCCCACCGAACTAGATCTTTCGCCCATAAATACCTTCCTGACCTAAAAAATCGATACAGTTAATCACTTTTTCCTCCACGGCTCCCAAGCCGCCGCCGTCGTCAACACCAATTTGGGGGAGATCAGAATTGCTCCCCAGCACCCTGCCAGGAGGGGGAATCGTCCCTGGAGGCCTCTACGTTGCCATGACCGCCTCCAGACTGATGCGTGAGTAGTCTACCTTGGACTACGGGTCCATAGCAGTAGCTAGATGGTTGTCTTCTCCTCTTGTGCTATCATGTTTAGATCTTGTGAGCTGCCTACCATGATGAAGATCATCTTTATGTAATTCTCCATGTTGTGTTTGCTGGGATCCGATGAATATTGAGTACTAGAGTTATTGCTTCATAATATATCATGTGTGTGCTATTTAATGATCTTGCATGCTCTCTGTTACTTGTGTGTGCTTTGGCCAAGTAGATGCTCGTAACTCCAAGAGGGGGTATTTATGCTCGATAGTGGGTTCATGTCTCTATTAAATCAGGGGCAGTGACATAAAGCTCTAAGGTTGTAGATTTACTGTTGCTACTAGGGATAAAACGGTAGTACTTTGTATAAGCATCATGTTACTTACTTTACACAAAGTGCTTAAGGCGATAATCAGTTGCATGCAACTTAATACTGAAAGGGGTGCAGACGCTAGCCGGAAGGTGGACTATTAGTCATAGATGCGGTTGGAAAGGTCTATGTATATTGTTGTAATGCCCGAATGAATCTCACACTAGACACCATATCATTAGTATATGCATTGGGTTGCTCGTCATTATTATGTCAATTGTGTAGCTGTAATTTGTTTACCACACATGGATAAATATTATTATTTATGGAGACACACCACTATTGAACTGTGGACCCCGGTCCTTTTCATTAATCTGATAAAACCACAACTACAAACCTGTTAATTTCTGCAAACATACACTCTTTCTTTCACACATATGTTTAATCCTTTGTTACAGCAAGCCAGTGAGATTGACAACCTCACTGTTAAGTTGGGCCAAAGTATCTTGATTGTTTATGTGTAGGCTCCACGTTCGCTGCTGACGCTGGTATTGCACCGTGTCAACGTCGCCGCCAACAACCTCGGGTGACCATTGATCTCCTACTGGTTCGATAACCTTGGTTTCATAACTGAGTGAAACTTGTTGCTGCACTACTTCATACCTTCCTCTTGGGGTCTCCCAACAACACACCCACCGTGTGGATCAAGCATATTTCTGGCGCCGTTGCCGGGGAGATTTGAAGATTCATCACGAGGGGAGTTTTCGCACTTCCAATCTTTTATTTCTGTTATTGTCTTGCTTAGTCTATTTTTATTAATGTCTTGTTTTCTTAATATCAAATATAAAAAAACAAATTAGTTACTTGCATTACTTTTTATATTTTGGTTTGTTCTTTTATTTTCAGTTTTTGCTATTTTGTTATTTCGATTTGCATATTATGTCTAGTTCTTTAGTTGTTATCAATGGATTCTATATTAGATACAAAAGAGGAATACCGCTTGTCTAAAAAAGGAAAATATTTATGGGAACAAATAAGTAGATTGAATAATTTTGCTAAGAACTTGTGTTCTACATATGATAAGTCCTACTGCGTTAATTAATCTTTTTGTTGTAGGAGGCATAAACACCATCCCTTCCAATGTGATTATAATGATAATGGAACCTAGGCTGCCTATGCTAAAGGAAACTATGACTTTGGTTATCTTGAACAAATTGAAAATTAATTATTTTTAAAGGTGCCTTTGAAATTGTTGGTTATATGCAAAATGATGATGCCCCTTGTAAAATTTAGAGTTATGCTATACTTGGTTACTGTCTTGAGTATTATAATGATAATCCTTATATTGCATAATTTCTTGAGAAAAGACATCCTCAAATAGAAGAAACCGTTATCTTGCAGGAATCTGTAGAAGAAGAAATTGCTGAACCTGAAAGCTCATTAGATAAAAAAGAGGAGGAGAGTGAAGAACAAAAGGAGGATCTACCTCCTAAAAATAGTAAGTCTTTAACTCTAACATTATTTGATTTCCCTCCATACGTGCCTAAGAAGGAAGTGTGTTATATTGTTGAATGTCATGAATCTATTGCAATATCCTACTTTTGATAAATTTGAAAAAGACATGCTCCTTGACACATGCAAAATAAGACAAAATAACAGAAGTAAAAATGTGGTCTCCAATGTTATATATCATAATGCTTTAGATGATGGTCCTATGCTTATAAATAATCCTCTATGTTTAGAAGTTATTACTTATTCATGTGAGGGTAAAATTATATAATTGCTGCTTGTGATGGTACTCTTACTCATGAGAATCCTATTTTTTTTTTGAATTCTCCTAATGTAACATCCCAACATTTTATAATGTTGGAAAATCACTAAAATTTGAAACTTTTATTTTTATTAAAATAAAATACTAAATTTTTAATAGAAACTATTATATTTGGCAAATTTAAAATCATGCATGCATACACCAACTTGTTGCTTTGTTTGCATATGAATATTGGAAAGTTGGAAATTATTTAGACTTAATACCATATTTGGGATTATGTCAGAACAAATATTATGCGTTATTATGATTCTATCTTTTCTAATTTAAATTTTTTTTTTCATTCAACTATAGATATAATATTTGAATCCATGAGGTTTTGTTTTAAAATTATTTTATAAGCTTAATTAGGAAATGTTTCCATAAGGAAGTTATTTGTACTCCATAAAAATTTCCATTTTATTAAATTAATTTATGAGAAAGAATACTGCCAAATGGTTCTATTTTCAGTAAGCTCTTCAAAATATATTTTTATGATTTTTTCGAAGGAGTTTTGATAAAGTTTTCAAATCATCTTGATTTCAAAAGAATTAAAACCGAAAATTTGTTTTGTTAAAAAAAGAAGAAGAAATAGGACGCTCTCTTGAGCCAGTTGGGCCGAAGCCCAACTTGTCCTTCTCTCCCGCGCGGCACGCAAGGGCCTTCCATAAGCCCCGCAACAGCCCACCTCGGCCTCGCTCCTCCTTCCTCTCGCCGACACGCGGGACCCACCTGTCAGCGGTCATCACCCCTAACCTCTAGCCGAGATTTTTGTCGGTGTTTCGGTCTTCGATTCCGGCTCAAATCAGAGCGCAAATCGCGCGATTTCTTGCGGCCGTTCGACCCTATAAAAGCCCCAGCTTCCCCTCCTCCATCCGCACCAGAAACCCTAGCCACCCCGCCTCTAGTCTGCCCCGTTTTCGAGCTCGGATCATCGCCATTGCCGCCGCGGTAATTTCTCCGATTCTGGCACGTACAGAACATCCTGACCCCTCCCGTCACTCCCTTGCTCTTCCCTTTAATCGTGCGCACCTTCCTGACACGCTTTTCTATTTTTGTACGTGCTAGATCGACGTGTTCGTGCGCTCCCGATGCAAGCCGCCGCCGTGAGCAACTCCGGCGAGGATTTGGAGGAGCACCGGAGCACACCGAAGACCACTGCCTCGCCACCGAGTCAGCCGTGACCCCCTCTTTGCTCTGGTAAGATCGACTCGTCCCCGTAGCGTGTTTTTCGTCGGGAACGCACGTTGCCGCGAGGTCCTCCGGCGAGTAGCGCCGCTCGGTTTTAGTCAAACCTCCCTAATCCATTTGATCTTAATCGTGCGGGCAGGATTAAATCATTTAACCGAATCGGTATCGGTGAATCAGGAGTTGCCACGTCAGATCCGTGTCAGCAGCACAGTCAGCGCCATGTCAGATTTCTTTTTCTGCGATTTTCTTAAAAAGAATAAAACTGGCAGTTTTGCAGAAAAGCCCCTAACTATTCAAACCCTCGTATCTTTTTAACCACATATCCAAATTTGACAAATTTTATATATTTGGAAAGCCCTTGACATGTAGAATATTTTAGATCTGTTAGAATTCAAATTTAACTTAGTTTAAATTATTCAAATCTCAAATGGATGATTTTAGTATATTTGTCATAACTTTAAATCTATAATTCCAAAAATTGCAAATAAAATTGTTTTGGAATCCTTAAATTATGTGTTATATTATGCTTCTGTTAGAAAATATTTTTAGAGAATAGTTTTGATGATGTAATAATCATACCCTTATTTGGAATAGTTTGACTATTTTTTACATAACTTTTGATAGAAAGATTATTTTCGAGTAAATCCAATTGCTATAAATTTACCCCCTCTGTATATTAACATTATTTATAAAATTTGTTATAAAAATTTAATCACAAAAAACTTAATCTTATATTTATTCCTTTTATTATATTTTGCAAAGATAGAAATTAATTAAATTGCATTTATATCATCATCCATACTTTATAAATATCAAAAAAATTAGTATGATGTTTCTTATGATTAAAAAGTGCATTGCATGTATAACATATTTTCTCATATAGATATACTTCCCATAGGAAAACCTCTTCATTATTTTCTCTAAGTTAGGATTATTATAAACATAGTATTTTGGTAATGTTCTATGCACTTAGACACTTAGGATATTCAACATGGAGCTAGAAGGCCAATGAAGTACATAGAAGAAAAAAGACTATGGAAGCATCTCCAAGAAGTAGAAGCACTTAGAAGAGAAATCAAGAGGAAGTCCAAGAAGACCAACCCCCGTTATTCTCTAAGTCTTTCTCTCTTTCTTTTCTTCTTCTCTGAGACTTCATGATGACTAAGTTAAATCCAAGAACAACCTCGATGATACAAGAATCATCAAGTCTGGAGATTTATCAAGCCTACCAAAAATTCAATCAAGACATTACCAAGAAGAAAGTTACAAGTCTGGAGATGAAGCCTGGAAGACCAACTACATCTTTCTTTCTATCTTTTCCCTCTTTCCTAATCTTGTCTTTCACTTTAGACATAAACAATTTTTGATCATGTTATTACCATCTTTGAAGTTTGTTGGATCCTAGCGGCATAGTGAGATGAAGCGGCCGGGAGACTAACCTTACATGTCCACGTACATGAGACATGTTCCACAACTTAAGTGGTTGGCCGGGTGTATGTCTCTCTCACTATAGTGAATATCCAATTTACAAAGAGTTGTTAATAATTGTTGATCACCTGGAAGAATAGACTTAGTATTTTCTCTAAGTATTTATGCACATCATGACTAAGCCATTAGAATGCTTATTCAAGATGAATTATACCAAAGTATTTTTTCCAACCTATGACCTTAGTCCTTAGTCATTTTTTACCAACATATTTGCCTTGCATTAACTTAGAAGATTTTCATGGTATGGCATGCATCTCCACTCCTTAGAAGTCTTATGAAACTTGTTTGTTCATTATGTATGTGTTTTTATGCGTTGTGTTGTAGTGTTTTATGTTGATTGTTGTATTGATGTTTGTCAATATTGTTTAGACTGAACGGAGAGCCTCAAGATACGTTGAAAAGAGTTTGTGAGCAAAGACATCCTCCAAAGGCAAGTGGCACACCTCATAAACTTCCTACTATTATCTATATGCATTACTTAGTGTATTTTTATATGAGCATGTGTAGGATAGTATTGCTATGCTAGACATGTGTAGAAATTCCTTACTCCTGTGTCTAGGTGCTTATGCAATACTTAGTAGAATTATTTCATGCTATACAAATGTTGTTTTGTGAAAATCTAAATTCTACTAAGTTAATAAAGAACCTCCTGGGTGGATTGGTTGTATATGGTGGCGAAGTTGCTTGTCTACTCAGGTCCATTTCTATGGTTCCTGGAGTACGTGCACTTGTGGATGGCTACCCTGGGAACAAAGGGATCTGAAGAACTCCGAATGAAGATTGCTTCCAGTGCAGCCATTGCCAATGGGCTCTGGCGTGATCAACTAAGTTGCATGGACTCGCCCCGGCTTGACAAGCAGATGTAGAGGGTGTTAGGTGGAACGGGTGAAGCCAGAGTGGGAGGTAAAATGCTTCTGAAAGATCTTGTCTCATTCTTCTCCTTTTCCTTATCACTACTTCCTCCTTAGGATTATTTATACTTCTTCCTTATTTTCTCTAAGTTAGGATTATTTTCCACTTAGTATTTTGGTAAAGTGCTATGCACTTAGACATTTAGGATTTTCAACATGGATCTAGAAGAGCAATGAAGGACTTAGCCAAAAAAAAACAAGACTACAGAAGTATCTTCAAGGAGTAGAAGCACTTAGAAGAAAAGAGAGAAGGAGTTCATGAAGACCAACCAGAAATATTTTCTAAGATTTGCTTCCTCTCTCTCTTTTCTCCCTTCTTCTCTTGGCCCTCATGATGACTAAGTTATATTCAAGACCAACCTCGAGGCTATCAACACCATCAAGTCTTCAAAGCCATCAAGTGTACAAAATTGCAATGAAGTCATCACATCAAGAAGAAAAGGAAGCAAGGAGAAGATTCTACATTCTTCTTTCTATTTTTCCCTCTTTCCTAATCTCGTCTTTCCCTTTAGACATAAACACTTTTGGATCAAGTTATTACCATATTGAAGTTTGTTGGATCCTAGCGGCATAGTGAGATGAAGCGGCCTGGAGACTAACCTTACATGTCCACGTACATGAGACATGTTCCACAACTTAAGTGGCTGGCCGCGTGTCTGTCTCTCTCACTATAGTGAATATCCAATTTACAAAGAGTTGTTAATAATTGTTTATCACCTTGAAGCATAGACTTAGTATTTTATCTAAGTATTTATGCACATCATGACTAAGCCTTTAGAGTGCTTATTCAAGATGATTTATAGCAAAGTATTTTGTCCAACCTATGACCTTAGTCCTTGGTCATTTTTGACTAACATATTTGCCTTGGATTAACTTAGAAGATTTTCATGGCATGACATGCACCTCTAGTCCTTAGAAATATTTTGCACATCATGCATGACATATTTTCCTTAGATATTTTTATGAAACTTGTTTGTTCATTTTGTATTGTGTTTGTGTGTGATTGTTTATAATTCTTATGTATAGATTGAACGGAGAGCTCCGAGTAACGTTGAAAAGAGTTTGTGAGCAAAGACATCAACCAGAGGCAAGTGGCACACCTCATAAACCTCCAACTATTTTCTATATGCATGACTTAGTGTATTTTATATAAGCATGTGTAGGATAGTATTGCTATGCTAGACATGTGTAGAAATTCCTTACTCCTGTGTCTATGTTCCTATGCAACACTTAGTAGAATTATTTGATGTTGTGCAAATGTTGTTTTGTGAAAATCTAAATTCTACTGAGTTAATAAAGAACCTCGTGGGTGGATTGGTTGCATATGGTGGCGAAGTTGAGTGGCTACTCAAACCCATGTCTATGGTTCCTGGAGTACGTGCACTTGTGGATGGCCACCCTGGGAACAAAGGGATCTGAAGAACTCCGAGTGAAGATTGCTTCGAGTGCAGCCAGTGCCAATGGGCTCTGGCTTGATCAACTAAGTTGCGTGGACTCGCCCGGCTTGACAAGCAGATGTAGAGGGTGTTAGGTGGAACGGGTCAAGCCAGAGTGGGAGGGAAAATGGTTCTGAAAGATCTCGTCTCATTCTTCTCCTTTTCCTTATCACTTTAGAGTGTAAATGATAGTTGTGGCTGAATGGGTACAATGGTGAACGTGCACAACTCTGCAGAGTGTAAAACTAGGTACTTAGCCGTGTCCCCGGTATGGTCAATCTGAGCAGCTGATCACGGACGTCAACGGAGGATTCAACCATTCCAAATTCAAAACTAAAACTTGATGGGTGAACAAGGGTAGAAGGAGACAGTGGATTTCATGCCACGGATGTCTCGAATAGAAGAAAAGTGTTTTAGAAAGAGTTAGAAAATATTGGCTTTATGCAAAATAGCCTTGAACACCACTAGCCAAATATGCATATAGGTTATTAGAGTTATTCCACTAAGTGTCCACCATAGTGTCACTTGCTAGATTCCATTTTAATGGAATCTGACCCACGTTGTTGCAATATTTTTCTTATTGCAGATTGTTCAGATGACGAGTGAGGTTTCGTTTAAAGGTTTCGAGGCTGCAACCAACATGTTTTCGCCTGTGGCAACATGAAGATGATGGAGACTCATTGCTATTGTATTTCCGCTGTTTACTCTTTGCGTGCTAGCTTTATGCTAGGCAAGTTGTAAAGAATATTTTCTAAGTCTGGATAATCGATGTAATAAAGTTGATACTTTATTGTGATATTACATCGTAAACTGTGTGTGCAAACGAATCGATACAGGAATTTGCACTATACACAGGTACCTTGCCATATTTTAAGTGCATGTACGTTACAGATGGTATCAGAGCACTGTGTTGCCTGTAGGTTAGAAACCCTAGGTTTGGATAGAAATAAGATTTGACAAAGGATTGAAAATCTATTTCATTCAGTTTTCTGAAAAATAAGAACTTTTCAAACATCATTCTTGTAATTATCTTAACTATTTCCTTTCTGAATTTCTTCTCTTGTTTCTTAGATGACCATCCTCATTGAATCACTCAAGAAGGGACCGGTGATGACCATGACCTCGGAATGTGAGACGGAGTTTCCAAGAGCACTTAAGGATAACATGAAGAGCTTGGGTTTTGAAGGAGAAGCAATGTACAAAGGTTTTCCTTTCATCGATGAAGGCCAAGAGTACTGGTGGGTGCAAGTCCATCTATACAAGAGCAAAGAGGATGACCGCAAGACTGAGGGTGACTGCATATTCACCAACCCAATACTTCACACATCATTCTTTGGTCATCACTAGTCCCTTCTTGAGTGACTCAATGAGGTTGGTCATCTAAGAAACAAGAGAAGAAAATTTAGAAAGGAAATAGTTAAGATAGTTACAAGAATGATGTTTGAAAAGTTCTTATTTTTCAGCAAACTGAATGAAATAGATTTTCAATCCTATGGTCAAATCTTATTTCTATCCAAACCTAGGGTTTCGAACCTACATGCAACACAGTGCTATGATACCATCGGTAGCGTACCTGCACTTAAAATATGGCAAGGTACATGCATATAGTGCAAATCCCTGGATCGATTAGTTTGCACACACAGTTTACGATGTAATATCACAACAAAGTATCAATTTTATTACATCGATGATCCTGACTTAGAAAATATTCTTTACAACTTGCATGGAATAAAGCTAGCACTGAAAGAGTAAACAGTGGAAATACAATAGCAGTGAGTCTCCATCATCTTCATTTTGCCACAGGCGAAAACATGCTGGTTGCAGACTCGAAACCTTTAAACGAAACCTCACTCGTGATCTGATCGATCTGCAATAAGCAAAATATTGCAACAAAGTGGGTCAGATTCCATTAAAAATGGAGTCTGGCAAGTGACACTATGGTGGACACTTAGCGGAATAACTCTAAAAACATATATGCATATTTGGCTGGTGGAGTTCAAGTCTATTTTGCATACAGCCTTTTTTTCCTAACTCTTTGGAAAACACTTTTCTTCTATTCGAGACATCAATGGCATGAAATCCACTATATCATTCTACCCTTGTTCACCCATCAAGTTTTAAGTTTTGAAGTTGGAATGGTGGAATCCACCGTTGACGTCCGTGATCAGCTGCTCAATTTGTCCGTACCGGGGACACGGCTAAGTACTTAGTTTTACACTCTTCAGAGGTTGTGCACGTTCACCATTGTACCCATTCAACCCAAACTATCCTTTACACTCTTGTAGTGATAAGGAAAAGGAGAAGAATGAGACAAGATCTTTCAGAAGCATTTTCCCTCCCACTCTGGCTTCACCCGTTCCACCTAACACCCTCTAGATCTGCTTGTCAAGCCGGGGCGAGTCCATGCAACTTAGTTGATCACGCCAGAGTCCATTGGCAATGGCTGCACTGGAAGCAATCTTCACTCGGAGTTCTTCAGATCCCTTTGTTCCCAGGGTAGCCATCCACAAGTGCACGTACTCCAGGAACCATAGAAATGGACCTGAGTAGCCAAGCAACTTCGCCACCATATACAACCAATCCACCCAGGAGGTTCTTTATTAACTTAGTAGAATTTAGATTTTCAGAAAACAACATTTGTATAGCATGAAATAATTCTACTAAGTATTGCATAGGCACCTAGACACAGGAGTAAGGAATTTCTACACATGTCTAGCATAGCAATACTCTCCTACACATGCTTATATAAAAATACACTAAGCAATGCATATAGAAAATAGTAGGAAGTTTATGAGGTGTGCCACTTGCCTTTGGAGGATGTCTTTGCTCACAAACTCTTTTCAACGTATCTTGATGCTCTCCGTTCAGTCTAAACAATATTGACAAACAACAATACAACAATCAACATAAAACACTACAACACAACGCATAAAAACACATACTTAATGAACAAACAAGTTTCATAAGACTTCTAAGGAGTAGAGATGCATGCCATACCATGAAAATCTTCTAAGTTAATGCAAGGCAAATATGTTGGTAAAAAATGACTAAGGACTAAGGTCATAGGTTGGAAAAAATACTTTGGTATAATTCATCTTGAATAAGCATTCTAATGGCTTAGTCATGATGTGCATAAATACTTAGAGAAAATACTAAGTCTATTCTTCCAGGTGATCAACAATTATTAACAACTCTTTGTAAATTGGATATTCACTATACTGAGAGAGACAGACACCCGGCCAACCACTTAAGTTGTGGAACATGTCTCATGTACATGGACATTTAAGGTTAGTCTCTTGGCCGCTTCATCTCACTATGCCGCTAGGATCCAACAAACTTCAAAGATGGTAATAACATGATCAAAATTGTTTCTGTCCAAAGTGAAAGACAAGATTAGGAAAGAGGGAAAAGATAGAAAGAAGGATGTAGTTGGTCTTCCAGGCTTCATTTCCAGACTTTTAACTTTCTCCTTGGTAGACTTGATAAATCTTCAGACTTGATGATTCTTGTATCACCGATGCTGGTCTTGGATTTAACCTGATCATCATGAGATCTAGGAGAAGAAGGGAAAAGAGAGAGAGAGAGAAATCAAGGCTTAGAAAAAGTAGTGGTTAGTTTTCATGGACTTCTTCTTGCTTTTCTTCTAAGTTCTTGACATCTTGGAGACGCTTCCGGCGTCTGTTTTTTTCCAAGTCTTCTTTGGCCTTCTAGCTCCATGTTGAAAATCCTAAGTGTCTAAGTGCATAACACGTTACCAAAATACTAAGTTGAAAATATTCTAACTTAGAGAAAAATAATGAACAAGTTTTCCTATGGCAAGTATAACTACAAAATAAAATATGCTATACATGAAATGCAATTTTTAATCACAAGAAGGCATCATAACAACTTTTGTGATTATTATAAATATGCAATTTAATTAATTTATATTTTTGCAAAATATAATAAAAGGAATAATACAAGATTAAAGTTTTCTGTGATTAAGTTTTTATAACAAATTTTTATAAATAGTGCTAATAGACAGGGCGGTTTTAAGTAAATTTATTGCAATTGGATTTATTCAAAAAATATCTTTCTATCAAAAGTTATGTAAAAAATATTCAACCTTTTTAAATTAAACATATAAATATTAAATCAACAAAATAATACTCAAAATTATTTTATAACATAGGTATGATATTACAAATATTCCAAAGTTTCTAAAACAATTTTATTTGCAATTTTTGGATTTATAGATTTAAAGTTATGACAAATATACTCAAATCATCCATTTGAAATTTGAATATTTTAAACTAAGCCGAATTTGAATTCTAACAGATATAAAATATTCTACATGTAAAGGGCTATCCAAATATAAAAAATTTGTCAAATTTTAATAAGTGGTTAAAAAGTTATGAAGGTATGAATATGCAGGGGCTCGTTTGTAAAACTGCCAAATCTGTTGACTGGGCGCTGACTCGATCTGACGTGGCGCTGACTGTGCGTGCTCACTCGGCGTTGATTGGATCTGATCTGGATCAATCATACCAGTTCGATTCCAGATCTAATCGCGGGCGTTAAAAACAGATCGGACGGCACACCTTGATGACCAGAAGGTGGCGGCGGGATTTCGCCGGTGTGGAGGAAGACGGCGGCGGTGGCCTTGGACGTGGATGACGGCGATGCTGCGGGGCTTCCCCGGCCTGCTGAAGACGACGGAGAGATGCGGCGCTCTAAGGCAGAGGCGATGGACGCCACCTCGCACACCGACACGGAGCGGTCGAGTGGTGCGGCTCCGGCGAGCTTCGGGTTGCGCTCTCCCCGCCTGAAATGGTGCACGGGAGAAGCGGGGCAGGGTCACGGGGTGCGCACGGTCAAGGTGAAGAGAGGGAGGAGGTCTCGGTCGCATTCGCGCTCACCTCATCGGGAAAATAGAGAAAAACGGCCGCGGCCTCGAAGTATTCCTGCGAGCTATTTGGACGGCCTGGCGGCGCGAGTAGTTTAGGGGCGAGAGGGGAATGAGAGAGGAGGAGCAGGGGGTTTATATAGGGCCGAACAAAGGAAAAAAATCGTGAAGTTTTCACCCGATTTTGGAGAGGGATCGAGGGCGTGATTTTCGGCCGGAGGTGGAAGAAGGAGTGACGTCATCGCTGATGTCACAATTAATTTACTTTTTCTGTTTTTCCATTTTATTCATATCTTTTGATTTAAATGTCCAAATGAAGTCAAATAAAATTCTAAACATTTGTAAAAGCAATATATTTGTGTTAAACCAGTTGGGGGCATGTTTTGAACACTTTTGAAAATTAATATTTTGAATTATTCATAAAGTGCAAATTTGCCCATTTAGGTCAACTTTGAAATTACGAATTTAATAAATTTATTTGGGGTTAAATAAAATTTATAAAATTACCACAATCATATATGGTTGATATTAAGTTATTTAAAGCTCATTTCCAATGACCATTATTCTTTATTTTGGTATAATAGTAAAATAACAAAATATAAATATTTTTAAAGACATGGAAAATATAATGGATTCAATTTTAATTCAATTTATTTTGTGCGCCATTATGTTTTATATTATGACAAATCATTTTACCTCCATAAAATATCTTTGGAAGATATTCAAGATTTATTTCACTTCTTATGTTGAATAAATATTCATGAAAATCATTTTATGTTTTGAAAATTAATGAAATGCCTATTTGGATAAATCATTAATTATTAAATCTATGAAGTTTTAAAGTTATAAACTATAGACTTGTAATTTCCAAAACTATGTTTTGAACTCAGGTAAAATAATGATAACCATTTGGCAAATAGACCATGTTTTAAATAGTTTAAAAGAACATTTGTAAATATTATTTTATTTTATGAATAGATATGGCTAAGTGGTTGAAATTAATTACTTAGAAGGAAACTATTTTATTATGAAAATGGTTTGAAAGTTTGTAAACAATTTGTCAATTTACATATTGAGGTTTTAAGAAATACAATGGATAATATAATGTTTAACTTTAAACAACTTTTGAAATAATGTTTATTTGAGATATTTGAAATATTAAAAAATTTCAAGATGCTGGAAGTGTTTTATAGTTAGTTTGCTCATGCATTTTAATATTTTATTTTAATCAAAACAAAAGTTTTAAATTTTAGTGATTTTTAAACATTTCAAAATATTGGGATGTTACAGACTACCACCCTCAAAAGGAATCTCGTCCCCGAGATTCGTAGAGGCTAGAAAGAAAATGGAAATGCTTGGGATGATTCTGATAACTCGAGAGGGGCAGTAATCCAGTTGTTGACACGGAAACTACAACCGAGCAGAGGGCTTGGATCTCCGGGTTTAGGCAACTGGGTTTGAATTATCTGGGTGGCTACCACCCTTAAAGAAATTTTTGTGGACAGTCTAGAAACTTTGTTTAATCTTGCTTACTTTTCTGATGTAGAGTGTACCAGTATTGAAAATACAATGTTATTTGGTGGAAGGAATGATTAAGAACTTACTACACTCCACATAGTCCCATTGATGGACACCTCCTTCCTATTCTTAGGGCAACAGTTGGCATAGTGCCCTTTATCATTGCACTTGTGACACGTCACGATACTGATGTCATTCTTGTGCGAGCGGAATAGGTCTTTCCAGGGCTAAAAGTTCTTCCAAATTTTGTTTGCCATATTACATCTCAATTAAAGAAGTCCAGTCTCGTTTGATGTGACAATTTCGAGCTAGGTGATCTGCTTCACACTTATAGCAGTATTTGGAGGTACTTTTGGATATCTTCGGGTGTGACTTTACTCTCACTTCATTTTCCATCTTTGTAGGAGCCACAATCGTCCTTGGACAATGATTTGGTTCAGTGTCCTTACCAATCTTCTTCTTTATGCAGTTCGATGAATAATGTCCTTGTTCTTTGCACTTGTAGCAATTGATGTGGGTAAGATCTTTCTTGGATTTAACCTTTTGTTCTTGTTCCTCCAGGGTCTTCATGAGAAACTGTTGCATTCCTTTCTTGGTTTGCTGGATAACTTGTTGCACCAAGGGATAAAGTTGACACTGTATTGGGACATGATTTGTTCCTTCACACAAAAAGCAAGTAACCTGAGTTGTGGGGCATCCTTTAACTACATGTATTTTATCACCATGGAGCCACACATCATGACATTCTTTGGACGTATGTCCTATCTCTCCACAAGTTTTGCATGCCTTCGGTTTTGTCATAAGACCCTCTTGATACTCACTATGGTTTTGATCAATCTTAGGCATGTGGTGATTGATAAAATTCCACAACTCACTCTGGTTCTCTAATAGTAGTCGCATGATTTTGTGCAAATCATTTGTGTTGGTATTGGGGTGAGACATCTGTTTGGTTTAGAAAATAAATGAGTTGAATTATAGGTACTATGGAGGAATTCTAATTCAATAGTTCAGAACAAGGCAACCAATATACAAAAAAAATCAATCAACATGGTTCAAACACATACCCATAGGACTTCTTTTGAGAAACCGAACTAATCGTTTATCGAACGAAACATACCAATGTCATGGAAAGAAAAAATTGATAGTACTGCTATACCACAATTTGATAGGTCAATATCATCGGATCTCGTTATGCTAATGGATAGGTGGTCTAATCTATCTTTTTCTTGAGTGCCTCGAGTTCCTCTTCTACTCCCTTGAGTTCTTCAAGATGCTTCTGGGTGTTGTGAAGTTTAAAATGAAGTCTTTCTGCCAGGTACTCGATGGCTCTCCATGCTGCATTTCTTGCTGAATCAAATAATGATGTGTGAAGTATTGGGTTGGTGAACATGCAGTCACCCTCAGTCTTGTGGTCATCTTCTTTGCTCCTGTATAGATGGACTTGCACCAACCAGTACTCTTGGCCTTGATCCACATATAAGTGAGACTTCTGTTGGCACCTCTTCTGATCTTGGTTTGTAGGTCTCGAAGAGGTTAGTTAGTAACAAGTCGGTGGTGTTAGATGCTATTTTTATACATTAAGTTGGGGATGGTATACTTGTAATTTTGAAAAGTTAATTTGACTAGTCTAGGCTTGGCCAATCATGAAGGGTGGCTTTATTTGGGTGGTCTTTTGTATTAGATATAGTCAAAAACTCTCACACGATAATGTTTAGATCAGAGGGGAAGCATTTTAGGAGGTTTAGAGGACATGTTTATAAGTGCATTAGGGTGCATCTATGGCAAAAAGTTAGGAAAAGTTTTCGTGTAGGGATAACAAGATGTTAAAACAAATTTTAAGGTATGTGCCAAATATGCATTGCTTACAAGGCGTGTTTGTGAAAAATACCAGAGAACAACATATCCACAATAAGCAAACAAACAAGGCACACACAAGAAACAATCATACGAGCAAAAGAGCACACAAGACACCTATAGAACAAAAAGGGCACTCAACAATCGCGTTAGGAGAATCCAACCAAGGGTCATATCCTAGAAGTCCTATGGGTCTTAGTTAGTCCAACTTGTCGGAGTCTTCATTTCATCTGCTTGGGCTCATGCTGGATAGCTTGAGACTTGCCGAAATTGCAACTGGAGTACCATTGTTGGAGTTGAGGTATTGATAGTGAGACTACTTCGGCAAGCAGGGGTTGCTTAGTAGTTTGTTTCTTCACTTGACGACCAGCTTGATGTCATATGCTGAAATCTTGAGACTGAACTTCGCCTTCTCGGTACTAGTTATATAGGTCTCATTTGGGCTCATCGTCAACTCTATACAAGTTTTTTGAATAGAGACAAGATAGTAGAGAAAAGTCTTTTGAAATAGTTCAAATTAGAGATGTATGGTCAAGATATTTTGGAGAATACATGAGAAGTGGAAGCCATACTAAGCTTACCTAGAAGAAAATGGATTTCTGTAGAAATAGGTTTTAGCAGAACATTTCCTTCCTACACTAACGACCATGCTAACTAAGGTCTCCTAAGGTGAACGATGGCTCTGATACCAAGTCTGTAAGGACCCCTCTGACTACCCGTCAGAGATGCCCATGTTATGTAAACAGATCACGATCCCAATGATCAGTGCATCGCGATCACATAACCAACATGGTATACAAAGTTACATCATACAACTCGAATAGAACAAGACTTACATAAATAATTGTCACATGACCAAGTCTGCAATCATTGTCGCGCATGACGAAAATTAACTAAGGTACAACGGAAAATTCGCGACTAGCGTCGGCCCCCGTCACATCTTGACGCAATCCCACAGAGCAGTTGAGCGGTGACACTCAGTTAGCGTAGTCATCGGCATACTCCTCCTTCTTGACGT
The DNA here is from genome assembly GCA_026929855.1 of Poa annua. Classification (NCBI taxonomy): domain Eukaryota; kingdom Viridiplantae; phylum Streptophyta; class Magnoliopsida; order Poales; family Poaceae; genus Poa; species Poa annua. The sequence continues at coordinate 104,403,664 of CM049426.1, forward strand.
ACATCTTCTTAATGAAACCTGGACGTTTGAATATCCAAGGACATAGCCATATGAGTACATTTACGTACTCGCAAGACTACCTCTAGGTCTAAGTTTTAATGGTAATGCGAGTAAAGTGTCGGGTTATGACTCCCTAGAAACGGGGATAGTCACTTCCTGAAGTGTAGTTCGTGAAAGGGATTGAACGCGGAGGTCAAGACCCTCGAGGCGCACGGCGACGTTGCTCGCCGGACCTGGAGACGAATCACCCACGACAGAGTTGGACACCAGCCCGTACCCAGGTTAACGACCCTCGAGAGGAGGTAAGATCGCTACTCCTGCTTGTCTGTATTGAATTATGGTGGTTACAGACCGCAGAGCTTGCCGAGGGCCCCCTTGAGGCAGTTCTTGCCTGGGGAGGGAAGCGATGATATTCTTCCTCCTCCAGACAGAGGCTATCCTACTCAGCGACACTAGGGTTTACAAGAGTGGTAGTAAGCAATTGGCCGACCATCACTACGAAGGAGGTCTTGCCCCTTTTATAGGTGCCTCAGGCGCTCTTCTTCTGCTCGGCCTTCGCGGTGGCTCCCACACGGTAGTGGCGGGGAGGAGCATGAGTCCACCATCGTCCGATCGTCCATGGACGCGGTCCATCATCGATAAAGTTGGCCGCCGTGGCCGACAGGCAGCCGACTGCACAGTACTGCCCGCAGCGATGGCAGTATCTGTGGTGTAGCCCGCGATGACGTTCTCTTTTGGAGGGTTGCGCCGTCCATCTGCTTTATCGTCAGAGTGGAAGGTCTTGGCAGTCCTGGAGCAGGAGGCGCAACTTTATTGACTCCTTTATCACCAAAACGGCAACGGGAGTGCCTGTGTCACCATGTGGGCGTGGCAGAGGCCATGTGCGTCCAGCCGTACTTCCTTGACCGTGACGTTTCCCCACAGGCCTGGGTAGGCCAGTGGAGGGATTCCTGTTGACTTCCCTCCAGGCGCGTTGGCGCCTCGGGAGGGTCTCCTGAAGCGAGGGTCCGCGTGAGGCCCTCGCTTCCCCTTCAGGCCCTCGAGGGGTATTGCCTATCGAGGGTCCCGCCAGGTGGCGAGGCTTTGTCCTTAGTCGTTTTGTCTGATCTGCCCACGTGCGAAGCCTGGGGGGGAGTGGGCTCTCCATACCCTAGTTCCCACTGGGACGACAGTAGCCCCTGGGCCCGTGATGGGCGCGACTGAGCCCATGGGCACAGGCGAAGCGTCGTGGGCCCTTAGTGCCCGGCCGGCCCGAGCCACGCGGCACTAAGACGAGTAACGGTTGCGGACGGTCCGGGGCATGCGTCGTGGGGGGTCCCACCACGTCCCGGTAACTGTTTCCAATCCTTCTCGCAGAAGCCTCCGCGTCTCGAGCTTTCCGCCTCCGCTCTCTCCTGCGATTTCTCTTCCTTCCGTCTTCCTCGGCACACCGAGCCCACGACGTTGAGTCCCCTCAAGAGCAAGGGCAAGGCCGCTGCGGGGTCTTCTTCCCAAGCGGAGGCCTCAGAGGTAGTGCAGGGTGCAGCCCTCTTGGGGGCGCGCACCGACCCTCAGGCCTTGGAGAGAATCCGCCACCTGGTTGCGGGGCGAACCAATGAGAATGGCGCCAGTGCGCTCTATTCTGCCTGGTTCGGGGGGTTCCCTCAAGGGTTCTATCCCATTTTTCTCCATACCATCACCGTCGGGTTGGTGCTGCCATGCTCGCCGTTCGAGGAGGCGGTATTGGAGTTCTACCAAATCCAGCTCCTTCATCGTCATCCAAACTCTGTGCTCATCCTCTCCATTTTTGCCTACCTCTACGAGGCTTATTTGGGCGTGCGCTTCCTTCGCTGCGAAGCACGGCTGCCGGCGAGCGAATCGGGTGTGTCTCCTTCCTCATTGCGGATGGCATGGGGAGTGTATACATCCCTATGTCGTCGAGTGGGGACAAACCCGTCACAGCCGTGGTTAAGAAGGTGGATGACTTCCGTCAGAGATGGCTCCGCATCGGCGTCAAGTCGCCCTCCGCGTTCCTAGACGTCCCGGAGGCACCGCTCGTGAAGAACTCTCATTGGGGCAAGTCTGCCCTTTGCGGAGCGGACAACGCGCACCTGGTAGGGCGTTTGGGATAACTCCGGGAGGAGGGTATCACGGGGCAGTTTGTCGTGGCGGACTTCGTGAAGCACCGCATTGCCCCTCTTCAGCCCCACAACCAGCCGATGTGGATGTATTCGGGCCCCTCGGACCTGATGCGGCTTCATCCTGAGGACCACGGCCTGGACGTCGTCGACACCATCCTGAGTATCTTTTTTGTCAATCCGGAGGTGCCCGGGAAGATCGCAGGCTCTATGCAACCTCTTCACCAGCTCCCTTTGGGTGACCGTTTGGACAACTTGGACGAAATGCCGGACTTCACCCCGTTTGGCCTGGCGGGGGAGATGGATGAGGTGGTTGCTCCGATGGCACGGGTAGTCGTAGGAGCAGACTGTCCTTCAGCCTCCGGTGCCTGGCGTGGCGAGGAAGGGGCCGCGACAGGAGAGATGTCCGCCTTGAGGCCCGGGCCATTCACTTACGAGGTCTGTGACATCTCTTCAGGTGATGACGATGCCTTCATGGTGGCTCCCTCGCGCCCCGCGGAGGAGGAGGCTGAGGAGGGGGAGGCCTCCGGCGCGGAGGCCTCTCCGGGAAGGCGCGGGTCCCACACCAAGGCCACCGTGGACCGCTCCCGGGCAAGGCCATCTGACGTCCCCTCCAAGAGGAAAGCAGTGGCGCCTCCGGAGGGGTCAGGCGCCAAGACCTTGCCCTCCTGGCGCTCACCAGGCCTGGCGTGGGTCGACGCCGGTGCTGCTCTATCGGGGTGAGTGCTCATGACACCTGGTCATTTTGGTTCTTGTTTTTCTCTTCGTTTTGCCCTCTCTTGAAGGTCTTTTCTTGTGCTTTTCGCCAGTGATCTTATGCCTACGACGTGCCATAGGCTTCTCAAGGCTGCGGACATGAAGAGAGCCACGGCTGAGGCCGTGGCTGACGAGGCCACGAGGCCTGTGGAGACGGCCTCCACAGGCCCCACTAAGGGGGCGCCTCAAGCGGAGGCGGCCGCGCCTCAGGCGGGGGTGGCAGAGCCTCATGCGGAGGAGGACGCGCCTCGCCCAGAGGCGCCTACACAGCCCCCCGAGCCAACCGTGGTGGAAAACATGGAGGACAGGGCCTCTACGCCACCTCGCACTCCTACTCCCCCTCGCGCAGTCACGCCTCCGCGCGAGGCAACTCTTCCACGCGAGCCAACGCCGCCGCGCGTGCCGACGCCACCGCGTGCGCCCACTCCGCCGTGCGCGCCCACGGCTACCGTACAGCCTACGACGAAAGCGTGCGAGGCGCCAGCGGGCGCGGGCTCGTCCGCAGGGGGAGGTTCTTCCTCGCCTCCTCGTCCAGCTGGAGGTGATGAGTGCCCCGCGGCCGCGGGCGCCGAAGAGGATGCCGGCGCAGACGGGGGCGGAGTCCAAGCTAGCCCTCGAGCTTTCCCCGAGGTCAGGCTCTTGGGGCTCCTCAAGCCAAAAGCTGGTCCTTCGCGGCTGGGACTGGAGTACGGGACGCCGCGAGGTTGCCTTTGGCCCCGTGAGGGAGTCCCTGGAGGGCTTGGAGGCGCACCTCGCCCTCCGGGACATTCAGCTCGCCCACCAGCGGAAGGAGCTCGTGGTTCACCCGCTTCACCAAGGAGGTCCATGAGGGGGCCATTCACGACGCTGCAGAACTTCTCGCGCCCCTCCAAGAGGAACGTGATGCCGCTGCTGAGCTCCTGCGCGAAGCCACGGCCGAGCGCGAGGCATTGGAGGGCGCGCCGGCGTAGAAGCGGCGCGAGCTGGGCCAACTGGAGGCCCAGCTCACCAGGCCGCGCAGGCAACCCTGGAAGGGATCCGCAAGGGCCTTGCCGAGCGTGAACAGCAGCTGGCCCTCAAGGAGAAGGAGCTGCAGCGGCGTTACGAGAAACGGCTTCAGGCAAAGCAGGACCTAGCCACCCAGCGTGAGGAGCTTGAGACGCGCGAAGGAGACCTAGCCCAGGCACTCTTGAAGTACGACGAGAACGTCGCTGCCCAGAAGCTTGCTTATGACCGCTTCGAGCGACGTTTCGCCGAGAAGAAGAAGGAGGCGGAGGATGCCCTTGCGGAGCGCGAGAAGCAGTTCCGGCTGACCAATTCTCAGGAGTACCGAGACATGGTTCAGAAGCAGGAGGACCGCTTCAAGGCCAGGCGTGCAACAGATGCTCAGCGGATCGCTGAGCTCGAGAAGCCCAACTCCAAGATGGGGGGCCGCCTCAAGCGCGCCAAGGATGGTCGGCGCCGAGCAGAGGAGGACCGCGCCGAGGCAGTTCATGACCTCAACTCCTTGGCCAAGGATGTGGAGGAGCAGGTGGCTCCCGTGATGGAGCGGGCGGCGGATGCGACGGACTCTGCCCAGGCGACCCGCGCGCTTATGAAGCAGCGCGAGCGCATGTTCGAGGCGCTGGTCGCTCTGGGCAATGTGCTTGCTGCGCAACTAGGCGCGGACGCGCCGCACACCGAGGTCCGAGGCCGTGGCGATGCAGCCATGTACCTGGTCTATTTTGACCAGCTCTTCACGTCCCTCGAGGGCCCTGTCGCCGAGCTTCACGAGCTGATCGAGAACGAGACCCGGCAGCTCCTGGGGGTGGTCGTCGATCGTATCTTCACCAACCTCAGGATCCTCACGCCAGGCTTCGACCACTCCACTGTGACAGAGGCCGCCCAAGGCGAGGATGCGCACAGGGTCTCCAACTCCCTCCGTGAGCAATTTGACGCTTTCTACAACCGCTTCAGGCGCGTGGAGGCTGTGGCGGAGGACAGCGAGGAGGAGGCCGCCTCTACCGAGACTGAGGAGGGCGTCGTGGACGAGGTTCAAGGCGACGACACCTCCGCCTGAGCCACACGTTATCGCGCCTGCGTGCGCTTGTACCTGAAACAATCTTATGTTTAGACATTTGTGATCTTTTGGCCTGTAATATACTCTTATTTGCCATTTGCTTTTAGCTTGCTTGCCCCTCGAGGTCTCTTTGGACTCATCTTCATGTTTATTTGTTCTCTGCATCGGTAGGACCCATCTCTTTGTGCCATGACTCCGCCACTTCGGTATGCAGGAACAATGACTCCGCAAGGCCGGGGGGAGTTTAGGCCTGGGAGAGGTAAGAGCCCTGAGTCGCGATGCTCAAGTGCCCTCCTTAGACGTATGATTAGTCCATGAAGCATAAGGGAAAGCGAAGTCGCTTGAGGGGCAAACGTGCGCTAGAGGAGAAAATGCTCTCAAGGCGTGGGTGCAAGACTTAGCTTCTCGAGGTTTTCGCTATGTAGAGGATTTTTGCCTGGCGAGGAGGTCCTCTTGGGGGATATTTCCCGGCTGCCTCCTCAGGCTTGCAGGGGCATTTCTTCCCTGTAGATGTTAGAGGGGCGAACCCAAACGCTGGAACACGGTACAGGGGACTCGTGCGCGCTTATAGGTCCCCTCAGGCGTTCCTCACGAGGAGAGTAAGTACCAAGGTCCTCTGTAGAGATGGCGTGTTTGTGGGATCTGGCCCTCCAGCTAGAGCTCGGATCCTTGGGTTTTGCAGTGCTGCTGGTGTGTCTTTTGAGGCACTGGCACCGTACTTAACCCCCGCTCGTGAGGTACGCATGTGGAGAGATATAAGCGCACATTTCAACAAAGTAATGCGTAAATAAAAATCACCACCATATGTTACATAGCGGCGCCGTGGCGCTAAGTTCACTTGGGAACGAAATTGTCTCATTATGCTTGGGGTTGCCAAGTTAATGTTTTGACCATGTCGAGGCATGGGGGCCACCCATTAGTGGCAGAGACTCTGAACGCCCTGAGGTGGCTCGTTACATGGAGAGCTCGGAGGGTTGACCCTCGAGAGAAGACTTTGGAGCTTGGAGGTTTAAGCCATGAGCTTTTAACCTCTAGGGACAAAAAGTGCTTGGAGGTTGAGCCGTAAGCTGCCTCTTCCGCCAGATGTCTTGACGTGACAATGATCACGGGCGTGACGATGATCACGTTCTGTGTTGTTCCTTCTGGAGACAAAAAATTCTTTGAGGTTTTAGCCGTGAGCTTTTAACCTCTGGAAAAAAAAATGCTTGGAGGTTGAGTTGTAAGCTGCCTCTTCCGCCAGATGTCTTGACGTGACAATGATCACGGGTAGAACTTGCGTAGGTGCCTGATGTTCCATAGATTCTTGACGGGGATGCTGTCTTGAGTTTCGAGGCGAGCCGCGCCAGGCCTGGCGATGTGGGTGACCCTATAGGGGCCTTCCCACATCGGGGACAACTTGTGGAGGCCTTCCCTGGAGAGGATTCGCCTGAGGACGAAATCGCCTGCCTCCAGGGTACGTGAGCGCACGTTGCTGCTGTGGTAGCGTCTTAGGTATTGCTGGTATTTGGCCGCCCAGAGGGCGGAGCGGCGACGTAGTCCTTCAAGGAGCAGCAGGTCGTCGTTGTGGAGGTCCTCTTGCTGGTCCTCTATAAAGGCAAGGACCCCGGGGATCCATGCTTTATCTCTGTGGGGAGGACTGCTTCGGCTCCATAGACGAGGGCGAACGGTGTTTCCCCCGTAGGCTTGGGTGAGGTTGTGCGGATGGACCAAAGCAATGAAGGGAGCTCGTTGATCCAGCCCTTGCCGTGGCCCTTGAGGATGTCGAAGGTCCTGGTATTTAGGCCCTTGAGGACTTCTGCGTTTGCTCGCTCAGCCTGTCCGTTGCTCTGCGGATGCACGACTGAAGCGAAGCATATCTTGATGCCCATTCTCTCGCAGTAAGCTCTGAAGATGCCACTGGTGAATTGCGAGCCATTATCGGTGATTATGCGGCTAGGCACTCCGAAGCGGCAGACCAGGCCTCTTATGAATATCATTGCCGCGTCTGCTGTGATTGTGCGTGTCGCCTCCACTTCGGTCCACTTAGTGAACTTGTCGATGGCCAGAAGAGGTAGCGATATCCGCGCAGGTTGGTGGATTTGCTTGGCGTGGAATTGGCAGGCTTCACATGCTTGGATGATGTCCACTGCATCTTGAAGTTCTTGAGGCAAGTAGAAGCCGCTCCTAAAGACTTTGCCTGCTAGGGTGGGGGCGCATAAATGGTGGCCGCATTCCCCGCTGTGGATGTCCTTGATCAGCATTTTGCCTTCTTCAGGAGGAACGCATTTGAGTGCGATGCCGTTTGAGCGCTTGCAGTAGAGATTCCCTTCGAGGATTTTGTAAGATTTTGCTTGGCGGGCAATTCTCTCCGCTTCAACATCCTCCTCGGGAAGGATCCCTTTGTTGAGGTAGCCTTTGATCTCGTCAATCCAGTCGCTTCTTGATGCACCGCTGTGAGCAACAGACGCTCCCCTGTAGGGAGCCCACAATCTGGAGCCCCCCTTGCAGGCGGTGGTCGGAGCGCTTCGTCTGTGCTGGCGGGCATGGCCTCTTGAGGCTGTTTTATGGATGCCTTGACGAGTCTTTCTTCAAAGACGCCTGGCGGCTGAGCTTGCCTTTTTGATGCGTGCTTGGCGATGTCATCAGCCTCTTGGTTCCCCTTTCTTGGGATGTGCATTAGCTCCATTCCCCTGAAGTGCTTCTCAAGCATGCGAACCTCTTCAAGGTATGCGGCCATGTGGTCGTCCTTAGCCTTATAGTTTTTATTTGAGAAGTTGACGAGCAGCTGGGAGTCGCCCATGATGAGTAGATGCTTGATGCCTAGGAAGATTGCGGCGCGTAGGACAGCAAGCAGGCCTTCGTCCTCAGCGATATTGTGGAGATTTTGTCTATTCCGAAGCACAGCTGGACCGCATACTATAGCTTGTCGCCTTTTGGTGAGATAAGGACCACGCCAGCCCCACCGTGGCGACAAGAGAAAGCTCCGTCGAACTTCATGGTCCAGTGGCTGGGCATTTTATCTCCAAGGGGCTCTTGTTCTTCTCCCAAAGGCTCTTCAGGGGTTGGGTCAGTCCATTCGGCAACGAAGTCTGCCAGCGCTCTTCCTTTGATTACCCTTGTGGTATCGAAGCGCAAATTGAATGGATGTAGTTCTATATTCCATCCTGCGACACGATCTGTGGCTTTTGGGTTGCGCAGGATTTGCTCCAGGGGAAAAGAGGTAACCACCGCGATGGGGTGCCCCTGGAAGTAGTGTCGCAGCTTTCTTGAGGCGATGAGTAGTGCGAGGAAGAGCTTCTGCTGCATTGTATACCGCTCGCGAGCATCGCGCAGTACTGTACTGACGAAGTAGACTGGATGCTCGACAAGGGTAGTCTGTGTAGCCTTGGTGTCTTTTGCCTGAAGGGGCTCCACTAGGCCCTCAAGGGGGTTTGCCTATGGAGGCTTGTCCTGTCCCTCGAGGGAGCTGGCCTGTGGAGGCTTTTTGGGTTCCTCGAGGGGGTTGGCCTGTGGGGGCTCCTCAGGCTCCCTGGCGGGATCATTTTGCAGCGGTTGACCTGGGGCGGACCTCTCTTGGGGCTTTGGGCCTGGCAGTGGGTTTGTGAGGCCTGCCCTTTCATCGAGCTCTTCATCAGGAGGTTTTGGCTTTGGAGTGGTTGCACTCTTCTTGTGGAGTACTGGCTCTTCCCTTTCTACCACAAGGACGGCACTTGCGGTCTGTGGAGTGGCTGATACATACAGCTTCAGGTGCTCACCTGTCCTTGGGGCGACCATTACTGGTGGGCTGGCCAGGTACTTCTTTCAGTCCTCAAACGCTTTTTTAGCTTCAGGGGTCCACTTGAAAGTGCCTGTTCTTTTCATGATCCTCAAGAACGGCAGGGCTCTTTCACCGAACTTGGAGATGAATCTGCCCAAGCTGGCTATGCAGCCTGCTAGGTGTTGCATGTCCTTGAGCCTGCGTGGAGGTTGCATGTCTTCTATGGCCTTGATTTTGTCGGGGTTTGCCTCTATGCCCCGATGGGACACGAGGAACCCAAGCTATTTGCCTGAAGGCACTCCAAAGACGCACTTGGCGGGGTTGAGCTTGATGTTCACCTTGCGCATGCTGGTGAAGGTCTCTTCGAGGTCCCTGAGGAGAGTGTTTCCCTCTCGGGATTTTACGACAATGTCATCGACATATGCCTCGGCGTTTCTCCCCATTTGCTCGCCAAGCGCTATCCTCATTAGCCTCTGGAAAGTGGCTCCGGCATTTTTTAGGCCGAAGGGCATGCAGACATAGCAATAACGCCGCAATGGGTGAGGAAAGCCGTCTTCTCCTCATCTTCCTTAGCCATTTTTATCTGATGATAACCAGAAAAAGGATTGAGGAAACAGAGGAGGTCGCAGCCTGCCGTGGAGTCCATAATCTGGTCAATTCTTGGCATGGGGTAAGGGTACTTGGGGCAAGCCTTGTTTACATCAGTATAGTCGATGCAGAGGCGGCCTCCTCCGGCGGGTTTTGGGACTACCATGCCGTTGGAGAGCCAAGTAGGGTGCGCGACTTCACGTACGACCTTTGCCGCTTTGAGCTTCTCGACCTCTTTGACGATGAATGCTTGCTTCTCGGGGGCTTGTTTTCTTGCTTTTTCCTTGACGGGGCGCACATTTGGACACACAGCTAAGTGGTGCTCGATCACCTCCCTCGGTACACCAGACATATCTGACGGTGTCCGTGCGAACATGTCAGAGTTTTCCTGGAGGAAGGCGACGAGCGCGCTTTCCTATTTGGGAGGCAGCGCGGCGCCAATGGTGACGCTAGTCCCCGAGCCCTCAGCCTCCAAGCTGCTGGAGCTTAGAGAGACTTTCTTTGTACCGGCTGGCTCCTAGGAGAACAACTTCTTCTTCTTCTTGGGCCTCTCGAGAGGCTCCAGGTCCTCGTCTGTGGGGAATGCCATGGCGGCGGCCTTGTAGGCCGTCTCGACGGCGCGGGTGGCATCCAGGACATGTCCACGGATGGTGATTGTGCCAGCGCTGCTGAAAGTGCATTCTATGCACTCCCAGATTTTGGTGACTAATGACAACACAAAAAGTATTCTAATGTTTGTAATGAAGCATGCAGGCTCTTTTACAGGTAGACTGATAAAGAGGAACACTTAGTTTGCCTAAGTTTCAATTCAACTACACTTGGTCCTTCCTCAGACTTTCAGTCAGGAAATTTCCGGGGCTCGGAGATTTCCGGTCCCCAGGCCGGAGATTTCTGAGCCGTCCTTATTTTTCACTAAGTCTGAATTGAAATGCGTACTGACTCCAACTCAAGCTGAGCCAGAAATCCTCCCGGAGATTTCCGGCGCTCGGAGATTTCCGAGCCTCAGTGCGGAGATCTCCGAGTGACAGAGGGATTTCTACCAAGTCCAGAACTCAAATTGCGTACTGACTCCAAAACAGTTTTAGCCGGAAATCCTCCTGGAGATTTCCGGCGCTCGAAGATTTCCGGGCCCCAATCCTTAGATCTCCGAGTGACAGAGGAGTTTTGACCAAGTCAAGAAGCCCAACCAGTACTGATCCAGTTTCATGCTCAGCCGGAAATTGCACCGGAAATTTCCGGGGTCCGGAGATCTCCGGTCCTCAACCCGGAGATTTCCGGGCTGGCGGCTGTGCAACGGGCAGATTTTGAGGAGGGGTATAAATACCCCTCCACCTACCTCCAGCATTCCAAGCTTCCAGATTTTCTCTCTCCTCCATTGGTGCTGAAGCTCGTTTCTCCCGGATCTCCCAATCTAGCCACTCAAATCCGTTGATACTTGGGGATCTGAGGGAGAAGCCACCGATCTACATCTCCACCGAATCGATTTGACTTCCCCCCTCTATTTCTTGAGGGGCAACGAATCTAGGGTTCCTTTGTGGATAGCTAGGTTCAACCTTGTATGTTTTGATCCTTTGTTGATTCCTTTATGGAAGTGACCTGTTGTGGTCGTTGTGAGAGCCCCCAATTCAGTTGTGGGTGTGTGCCTCACGAATTTGTACGGGACTTTCTCCGCCCTTAAAGGAGTCCTTAGTGGAAGTGTGGATTCGCACCTTTGTGGTCGAATTCACAGGAGAATAGGGTGAGGCCTTTGTGGCGTTTAGCAAACCTTTGTGGTAGCTCACACCTCTCCAACGAGACGTACACCTATGTGGTGGAACTCGGGATAAAATCTTGGTCTTCGAGTTCCTACGGTTGTTTCGTTCCACTCTCCTTTACCGCATCTTTGTTTCCTGTACTTGCTTAGCTTCCTTGTTGTTTATCACTTGTGTCACCTAGTTGCACATCTAGACAACTTACTTTCCGCTAGCCTAAAACTGAAAAAGACATAAAAATTGGTCACCACCAATTCACCCCCCCCCCCTCTAGGTGGTCAACTGTCGTTCAATTGGTATCAGAGCCATGTTGTCTCTTAAAAGCTTCACCGCTTGCGACCAACTTTGGACAATGCAAGTTGACCCAAAAGAGGGTTCCGAAACGTACGCCGCGACTTTGGCGGCAATGCAAGAGAAAGGTGCCACTATGGCCGATATCAACTCTTTGGAAACAAAGTTGACATCGTCCATACAAACCGAGTTCAAGAAGTTTCATGATATGCTTGAGTATCTCAAGACATCTAAGGAAACCTCTCTTGCATTTCCCTCAAAGCCTCCGGTGCTTCCGGGCATTACTCTTGATGTGGACCCCGAATTGATAAAGGGAAAGCAATTGCCTTTGGATGGGAAGGGTGATGCTAGTAGTTCCTCAACCCATCAAAACACTCCATCATCCAATGATGAAGTGCCTAAAGGCTACAACGCCACTCCTCCCCCATCCCAATACCATACCCCCGATCCCATTATTCCTCACCCGCAAGTTTCTCATAGGGGTGATCCCCCGTTGCTTAAAGACTATACCTTTTCTCAATGGCAATACATGATGAAGTCTCATGTTTGCATCTCTTCAATCGAGTTGTGGCGCATCATTCAAGTTGGATACAAGCCGCATGATCCGACCAACCTAACAAGAAGAGAAGTGGTGGAGGCTCAACTTGATGCCACCGCTCTCTACATGATCCAAAAGGCGGTTGGAAACAAGGACATGCCTCGCATCCAACATCTCACCACCGCCAAGGAGACATGGGATGGTCTATCCGAGTTGTTCGTTGGAAATGATAGCATGAGAAGAAACCGCTATGACTCTTTGAGCAATGAAGCCGAGGGCTTTTTCAAGCTTCATGGTGAAGACCATGAGATGATGTATCAAAGATTGGTGACCATAGCCACAAGCTTTCGAGAAGTGGGTGCCTCTCATATTGATGATGCTTGGATCAAGAGGAAGTATGTTAGCTCTATGATGGCTTGTGAGCCTACCAACATCAAGAGTCTTCAAGGAAGACACAACTATCATCTCATGACGTCTAATGAGGTTATGCAAGAGATGGCCACATACAAGGTGGCCACTAAGAATGCTCAAGATGCAAGGGCAAGGGCTCTTGGAATGCAAAGAGGCACAACCAACCTCGCTTTGAAGGCTACCGTTGAAGAAGACAACGATGATGATGATCTTGGAAGCTTTGCCGCCATGTCCGAGGAAGCACTCAAGATTGCTTACAATGACCATCTTGCTCTTGCGGCTCGCACCTTTTGGAACAATCCCTCAAAAGGCAAGATGCGTTTTGACAAGAATGCACCTCAATCCGATAGGGTCTCACCCTCCAAGTCAAGGACATGTTACAATTGTCAAGACAAGTTCCATTTCATTCCCGAGTGCCCTTATGAGAAAAGAGAAGAGCATGGTGGACGTCTAGTGCTCAAGGACAAAACCAAGATGCCTCCCAAGAAGGCCTATGGAAAGAAGAGGCCTTTTAACAAGAAGCCTCGCATCATGTTGTTGACTCAAGAGGAGTATCCCACCGATGATGAAGAGTCGGAGGAAGAAACGCCAAATGAAGTGGCGGCCCTTGCCACCACCTCGACAACTACCATCTCTCCATCAACGACAAGAACTCCTTCAACTACGACTAGCTCTTCATCGTCTCTATTCACATCGCCTAATGAGAACTCCATCACCAAGAGCTCAAAGTGTCTTATGGCAAAGGCATCGGAGGTACCTTCATCATCTTCCTCTCTCATGAATGAAATGAATGAGCTTGATGATGCCTCTAGCTTTCAAATCAAGCAAGAGCTTGTGGCATTCGACTCCTTTATCACTAACTTGCAAGGTGATAGCAAGAAACATGTTGGTGCCCTCATGGTTCGAATTGGTGAGCTAGAGCATCTCAATGAAGAGAAGGGTAAGATAGAAAGAGAAGACGCTATTTCTCTATCTTATTTGAAGTCCTCTCTTTAGGAGATTGAAGAGTCTCATGCTCGTCTTGAGGAGCAACTTGAAACTATTGAGGAAACTCATAACTCCTCACATGCTAAGCTCATTAAGGATCGTGATATGTACTTTGCTAAATTCAAGATGGCTCAACAAGATAAAGCTGAATTTGCGGTTGGGCATGTTCGACTCATTGAGGACATGGAGAAGCTCGTCATAGCTCACAAGGCTTTGGAGAGTGAACATGCTCTTCTAAAAGAGTCGTATGCCCAACTCCAAACTCGGCTAACTAACCTTGATTATCTTAGCATCTCTACCTCTAAGTGTTCTTGTGATAATGCTAATCTTGTGAAGGAGAATGCTAGGTTGAAGAGTGAGATGACTAAGGCCGCCACATCCAAGATCATCCTTCTTAAAGTTAAACAACTTGTTGAGATTCCCATCGTGGAGCCTCACACTCGACAAGGAAAGGAAGGTCTTGGATATGTGCCTCCCATCAAGATGAATGCCAAGAAGGGCATTCCCAAGAGCATCAACCCCATCCAAGCCAAGAAGGCCGACTCCATTCAATCCAAGGAAGATCTTGCGAGTAGGAATGTCACAAGGGGCAAGCCTACTCGTAAAGATCACGCCGGGGACAACAACCCTAACTATGCTTTATATGTCGATTATTATGGGAATGTTTGTGCTCGTTACATTGGACCCTACTATGGTTTTATTTCATATGCTATTTGGGTTCCTAAATCTCTTGTCGCTAACCATAAAGCACCCATTGTGAAGTAATGGGTTGCTAAATGCAAGAATTAATCTCTTGTAGGATCTTGCTCCCGGTGGTTCAAAATGGATAATTGATAGTGGATGTACAAGTCATATGACCGGGAGCAAAGAACTCGTTACGGAGTTGAAACCTAATGGAGATCAAGTAACCGTAACTTTTGGTGACTTATCAAGGTCTAAGGTAACCGGGTTTGGCAAAGTGGTTGTTGCCCCCGACATTTCTCTAGTCAATGTCATGCTTGTTGAGTCTCTTGGATATAATTTGTTATCGTTTCGTGCCTTAACAAAGATGGGGATCTCTCCCTTCTTTGATAAGGACATTGTGGTCCTCTTGTGGAGCAAGTCGCTAAGAGTGGCTTTCGTGGGACACGTGGAGCATGAGCTCTATGTGGTGGACTTCTCCGGAGCCACCACTTCTCAAGCCATGTGTCTCTTCGGAAAGCCGACGTGGGTTGGCTTTGGCATCGCCGACTAGCTCACGTAAACATGCGTACTTTGCAAAGTCTCCACAAGGGTGGCCACATCCTTGGACTAAAAGATCATGTTTCCTTTTCAAGGGATCGAATTTGTAGAGCTTGTGTGGAAGGCAAGATGCATGATATTCCTCATCCAAGCAAGACCATCATATCGTCGTCCCGGATTTTGGAGCTCCTTCATGTTGATCTATTTGGACCAACTCCGGAGATAAGTCTTGGTGGCAAGAAATATTGCCTCGTGATTGTTGATGACTATTCAAGGTATACTTGGGTCTATTTCTTCAAGACCAAGGATGAAACTCAACAAGTCTTCATCAACTTCTCAAAGGAAGTTCAACGCCAACATGACCTTCCCATTTTGGTTATTCGGAGTGAAAATGGGTCGGAATTCAAGAACTACACTCTTAACGACTTTCTTAGTGAAGAAGGCATTCGTCATCAATATTCCGCTGCTTACACTCCTCAAAAAAATGGCGTTGCCGAAAGAAAGAACCGGACTCTCATCGACATGGCAAGATCTATGTTGGCGGAGTTCAAGTCTCCCATCAACTTTTGGGCGGAGGCTATTTCCACCGCATGTCACTCATCAAATCGCCTCTACTTCCGCAAGGGATTGAAGAAGACTCCATATGAGATCCTCACCGGCAATAGACCCAACATTGGCTACTTCCGAGTGTTTGGATGTAAGTGCTATTATCTCGTCAAGGGTGTCCGGTTGGGTAAGTTTCACTCTAAGTCTCTTGAGGGGATTTTTGTCGGTTATGGTAGCGAGTCCCACACTTATAGAGTCTATGATAAATCCTCCCGGATTATCATAGAGTCTTGTAGTGTGGAATTCGATGAAAATGATGGCTCCCAAGTGGAGCAAGTTGGTGTTCATTGTTCGTTTGATGAACAACCTTTTGATGTTATTAAGAAGATGGGAGTGGGCTTTTCTACGCCCAATTGAAGTCCATCAAGAAGTTGTTCAAGATGATTCAAGTTCTCCCATCAAGGAAACCTCACCATCACAAGAACCACAAGGTGGCTCACTCATAGAAAATGATGATTCCCTTCAAGATCAATCTCAAGATCCTCCTCAACAAGGGCATGTTATTTCTTCTCAAGATGAAGCTCATGATGAATTTCAACAAGATCTTCATCAACAAAAAGATCATGCCTCCTCCACCAAGATTATCAAAGCCAACTCCACTTCTCCAAGTTATACTCAAGGGCAAGATCATACTTCTCCACCTCATGAAGAGACTTCTCATGATGATCCAGGCCCTCAAGAAGGTCAAGACGAGGATCCAAAGGATCAAGATGGTCAAGAAATTGTCCCCACCACAAGGGCGGCAATTGAAACTCGTCGTCAAGCTCGCTTTGCCAAGTCTTTGGAACTTAGAGCATTATCTCTCGACAAGGTCATTGGTGATATTCGAGCAAGGGTCTCCACACGAAGTCAATTAGCTCACTTTAGTGAACATCAAGCACACATTTACATGGTCGAGCCCAAGAAAGTCTTTGATGCTCTTGAAGATTCCGATTGGCTAGGGCTATGCATGAAGAACTAAACAACTTCGAGCGCAATCAAGTGTGGCGTCTAGTTGAGAAGCCTAAAGATTGCCGCAACGTTATTGGCACTAAGTGGATCTTCAAGAACAAGCAAGATGAACATGGTATCGCTGTGAGGAACAAGGCGCGGTTGGTGGCTCAAGGTTTTTCTCAAGTCGAAGGCATCGATTTTGGAGAAACTTTCGCGCCGGTTGCAAGACTCGAATCGATACGTATTCTCATCGCTTTTGCTTCTCACCATGGTTTCAAATTGCAACAAATGGATGTAAAACCGGCTTTTCTTAATGGTCCATTGCAAGAACTTGTTTATGTTAAACAACCCCCGGGTTTTGAAAACCCCAACCATCCTCACCACGTCCATGTCTTGGACAAAGCTCTCTATGGCCTTAAACAAGCCCCCCGTGCATGGTACGAGCACTTGAGAGAGTTCTTGGTACACCGTGGATTTGAGGTTGGGGTAATCGATCCCACTCTTTTCACTAAAAAGGTTAATGGTGAACTCTTCATTTGTCAATTATATGTCGATGACATTATCTTCTGTTCTACTAACCGTGTGTTCAATGATGAGTTTTCCAAGCTAACGACCGACAAGTTCGAGATGTTCATGATGGGTGAACTCAAGTTCTTTCTTGGCTTTGAGATAAAGCAATTGAGTGAAGGTACTTTCATTTGTCAAGCCAAGTATATTCAAGAGATGATCAAGAAATTCAAATTCCTTGGACTTAACGGTGTGACGAATCCTATGCAAACCAAGTGTCACCTCCAACTCAACCCCAACGGTAAAGAGGTAGACCAAAAGGAGTATCGTTCTATGATTGGGTCTCTTCTTTATTTGTGTGCCTCTAGGCCCGATATCGTTTTAAGCGTGGGAGTGTGTGCCCGTTATCAAGCCGCGCCTAAGGAAAGTCATTTGATGGCCGTAAAGAGAATCTTCAGATATTTGGTTCATACCCCTTTCTTTGGGTTGTGGTATCCCAAAGATGGCACCTTGTCTCTTTGTGGATATACTGACTCCGATTGGGCGGGCGACATTGATGATAGGAAGTCCACATCCGGAACGTGTCAATTTCTTGGAAGATCTTTGGTGAGTTGGTCCTCGAAGAAACAAAATTGCATCTCATTATCCACGGCGGAGGCCGAGTATGTCGCTGCCGCAAGCGGATGTACTCAACTTCTTTGGATGCGGCAAACTTTAATGGATTACGGTGTCCTTTTGGACAAAGTGCCGCTTTTATGTGACAATGAGAGTGCCATCAAAACTGCATACAATCCGGTGCAACATTCAAGGACCAAGCACATTGAGATTCGTCATCACTTCATCCGCGATCACGTGGCACGAGGAGATATTGATTTATCATATGTTGGTACAAGGGATCAATTGGCGGATATCTTCACGAAGCCCCTTGATGAAGCCCGTTTTTGCTACTTGAGGAATGAGCTCAATATCATAGATTCTCGGGCCTTCGCTTGAACTCCGTACACACACTCCAACGTTTAAGGCTATATAAGACCTAGAGGTACGCATCGACTTAGGGGGGAGTGTTTTCCTAATACATTGGACTCTTCCTCCCGCTATTATGCATATAGTGACATATCATTGCTAAAACTTCAAATTAAATCTAACTTGTGAGCTTCAATGTTGAGATGTAGTTATGGACCCAAGATATATCTTCGCGGTACCATGCTACAACTCATACACGGTGGCCTCGGCCACCAACACTCCTTTTCTTTGGATTCTATTTGGTTTTATTTTTTGATTCTCACTTGCATTGTCTTTGGTTCTTTTGGGAAAATACACTCTTGTTGGTCTTCTCTTGTGTTGTATGGTTCTTGCAACTTGAGTGTGTCTTCTTTATTCAGTTTGAGTGTCTATCCTAAGCCTTTCACTATCCTGTAAACATGCTTTTCCCCACTCATGTCCCCTTTTGGTTTCTTGTTCCTGGAGTTTTTGGGTTTGAACGGAAATCTCCGAGCCTTACTCGGAAATCTCCGGGCCACCAGAGAATTTTGAGACTAAGTCCATTCAAAAATCAGCACTGACCTGTGATGATTTTTGACTGGAAATAGTCCCGGAAATTTCCGGTGTCCGGACATTTCCGGGCCTAGACTCGGAAATCTCCGGCCCCTGCGATTTTCAGCACCTAAGTCCTTTTTCAATTTCGGCACTGACCTCAGGCGAAGCTGAATCGGAATTAGAGCCGGAAATCTCCGGGGTATGGAAATCTCCGGTCCGATGTCCGGAAATCTCCGAGTGTTCTAAAAGTTTTCCAGGGCTAAGTCCTATCCGGAAATAGCCCCGGAAATCTCCGAGCCTCAGTCCGGCAATTTCCGGTTCAAATTTTTCCTGCCTATATAAGGGCACGGGTGGACCGGCCGGTTCGGCCAGTTCTTCCACCCCGTGCCCTAACTCGCTCTCTCCTCCGAAAATCTCCAGTTTTTCCTTTCCTCGCTGCGGGTGGATCGTTCGAGGGTTTCTTGCGTGCTTCGGGGATCTGCTTCTCCTCGTCAAGGGCTTCGTTTCCATCTGCACGCTTTTCGCAATGTCTTCCGGTAACTCCTCTTATTTCAAATCTAGGACGAAACTTGTTTTCGTTTAACCTAGCCGATTTAGGAGGTTGTTGTTTGTTTCCTTTGGTAGAATTGCTCCCCTTGGCATGTTCTACCTTCCACATGCACAGATCTGTTTTTCATCCATAGATTTTGTTCAAATCTGTCAAAATTTGGTGCATACCGGAAATCTCCGAGTCTGACCCGGAAATCTCCGGACCCCAGAGATCTCCGAGTCAGACCCGGAAATCTCCGGCCTGCTCAGAATCAAAACAGCTAAGTCCAGAAACTGTGTTTGTCAAAACTTTTCTAGTATGTTCCATTTTCAATCTCGGACATGAGTGCTTACCCCATATGCTTTCCATCCCCTCTATGTTGTGTATTTGCAGGTTCCAACCCTCGTGGCCGCTTCAAGCAAATGGCTAATCGCGGAAGAGCCAAACCAGTTCACTCACGCCCTCCCAGTGGGTCCTCAAGTGAAGACAACTCACAAACTGAGACCTCAGCCATCCTCAGGAAACCTATTGGTGCTAACGAGAAGAAGTAGACCGAGCTCCATCTTGAAGACTTCAACAAAGGCAGTTTTCGCAAGTGGCGAAGTGACCTCTCCTATAATGTGGAGTCTGATGATCCCACATACTTTTGCACTGAGATGGCATGGATCTACAGGGAAGTCTATCAGAAGTTCTCTATTGACAAGCCAATCTGCCCCATGAAGTGGATTGACTTTGACAAATTAATGAAGAAGGCCGATTATTTTGGTGGTGCTGTGAAGGTTTGTGGACTTTTGGGTTTGGAGCCATTGATGAGAACTGAGTGCAACTACAGTGTCTCTCTTATCCATCAGTTCTATGCCACTGTGGTGTTTGACTCCTCAGAGGATGTTAGGATGACTTGGATGTCTGGCAGGCAGCGCTTGACTTCCTCTTTCAGAGAGTTTGCTCAGATTCTTGGATGTCCTTTCCGTGGTCTTTCTACTGCAGCTGGTGCCCGCATGCATGTCCATGGCGTGTCTTACAACAAACACGTCATGACTGATCTTTACCAGCCTAGAGGGAAGATTGGCTCTCAGAATGGCCTCCTCCCCACTTATGATATCCTGCTTCGCATGTTCCGTTGGACCATTGCTCCCATTGCCGGCAATGCAGATAATATTGCTGGGGCTCTAGTAAACTTGATGGCCAAAGCTCATGATGCCTATCTTGGGGAGTATGCGGTTGAGCAGGAGGTCTATAAGGTGGATGTCATGGACTTTATTTTCTAGGAGATGTCACTAGCAGTCTTTGAGAGGAAAGTTCCTCCATATGCTCCTTATATAATGTTGCTCATCAAGAGCCTCTACAAGCTTTCTGAGAAAGACGGTGATGACTTTGATGCAGCCTTTGCCACTCAGCCTCACAAGCCAGCCCTGCTTGTCCAGAAATCTTCTCACTTGGTTCAACAACAAGCCACCATGCATGAGATCAATGAGGATGACATTTTTGGTGGTCCATCTCGGGTTCCCTCCAATCCCAACATCAAGAAAGCTGCCAAGAAAAGTTGCCCCTGGGTAGTTCGAGCAATTGAGAAAATCATGAACATGAACTGTTGCATTCACAATGAGAACTACTCCATCTACTCTCAGAACCATCGCATTATGCAGCGCCAAGAAGCAATGATGGCTCACTTGAAGATGCCTGCTCCGAAGCACCCTTTGAAGCCTCGGGTTCCTTTCAAGGATTGGAATGCAGATGGTATCACATTTGATTGGGATGATGTTGTGCCAGAGGACAACGATCTTGAGAATGCTGACACTGAGGAGGAGGAGGAAGATGATCAGGACGAGGGTTCCGACTCTTGAGTCATGGGACGTTAGTGGAACCTCCTCCCTTTTTGGTATCTTGATGCCAAAGGGGGAGAAGTATCTCTAGGACTCTCGGGATTTGCATGGGCTAGGAGCACTTCTTTCTTTTCGTTTTGCTTCCTTCAGTGCTCCTTTATTTCGTGACTGTTTTTGTTCGTCATGTGTGTGAGACATGAGTACTGTTAAATTCTCTATTGTAATAACTCTTTATCTAAGTTTGTTGCTTCTATTGTGTTTGTGTGTGTTTTGTAAAATCAAGGGGGAGTGTTGATCCTAAGGAATGTGCACTTTGTATTCCAAAGACATTCTTAAATAGTGCACTCACTTAGGGGGAGCTCAGTCTATATTTTGCAAATCCATTTTTTTTGTGTTGTCATCATTCGCCACAAAGGGAGAGATTGAAAGTGCATTCTATGCACTCCCAGATTTTGGTGTCTAATGACAACACAAAAAGTATTCTAATGTTTGTGATGAAGCATGCAGGCTCTTTTACAGGTAGACTGATAAAGAGGAACACTTATTTTGCCTAAGTTTCAATTCAACTACACTTGGTCCTTCCTCGGAATTTTAGTCAGGAAATTTCCCGGGCTCGGAGATTTCCGGTCCCCAGACCGGAGATTTCCGAGCCGTCCTTATTTTTCAATAAGTCTGAATTGAAATGCGTACTGACTCCAACTCAAGCTGAGCCGGAAATCCTCCCGGCGATTTCCGAGCCCCAGTCCGGAGATCTCCGAGTGACATAGGGATTTCTACCAAGTCCAGAACTCAAATTGCGTACTGACTCCAAAACAGTTTTAGCCGGAAATCCTCCCGGAGATTTCCGACGCTCGGAGATTTCCGGTCCCCAATCCGGAGATCTCCGAGTGACAGAGGATTTTCGACCAAGTCAAGAAGCCCAACCAGTACTGATCCAGTTTCATGCTCAGCCGGAAATTGCACCAGAAATTTCCGGGGTCCGGAGATCTCCGGTTCTCAACCCGGAGATTTCCGGGCTGGCGGCTGTGCAACGGGCAGATTTTGGGGAGGGGTATAAATACCCCTCCACCTACCTCCAGCATTCCAAGCTTCCAGATTTTCTCTCTCCTCCATTGGTGCTGAAGCTCGTTTCTCCCGGATCTCCCAATCTAGCCACTCAAATCCGTTGATACTTGGGGATCTGAGGGAGAAGCCACCGATCTACATCTCCACCGAAGAGATTTGACTTCCCCCCTCTATTTCTTGAGGGGCAACGAATCTAGGGTTCCTTTGTGGATAGCTAGGTTCAACCTTGTATGTTTTGATCCTTTGTGGATTCCTTGGTGAAAGTGACCTGTTGTGGTCGTTGTGAGAGCCCCCAATTCAGTTGTGGGTGTGTGCCTCACGAATTTGTACGGGACTTTCTCCGCCCTTAAAGGAGTCCTTAGTGGAAGTGTGGATTCGCACCTTTGTGGTCGAATTCACATGAGAATAGGGTGAGGCCTTTGTGGCGTGTAGCAAACCTTTGTGGTATCTCACACCTCTCCAACGAGACGTACACCTATGTGGTGGAACTCGGGATAAAATCTTGGTCTTCGAGTTCCTACGGTTGTTTCGTTCCACTCTCCTTTACCGCATCTTTGTTTCCTGTACTTGCTTAGCTTCCTTGTTGTTTATCACTTGTGTCACCTAGTTGCACATCTAGACAACTTACTTTCCGCTAGCCTAAAACTGAAAAAGACATAAAAATTGGTCACCACCTATTCACCCCCCCCTCTAGGTGGTCAACTGCCGTTCAGCTGCCGGGGATCTTGACCATGTTGTAAGCATGATGCGTGACGGCCATGAATTTCGGAAGCGCGGGGTAGCCGAGGATGGCGTTGTACGGGAGGCCAATGTGTGCAACATCGAAGTCGATGTGCTCGGTGCAGTAATTTTCCTTGCTTCCGAAGGTGACGGCAAGCCTGACCTTGCCCAGAGGCTCGATCGAGCCGCAAGTGACTCCCGTCAAGGGCCTGGAGGGCATGAGCCGCTCGTAGGGCACTTGACGCGCTTCGAACGTATCTGTGGAAATAACATTCAGGCCTGGTCCACCATCAATGAGTGTCTTAGAGACACCGACCTTGTCAATGGTGGGGCTGCAGACTAGTGGGAGGGTTGCAACAGCCTTGGTGGACTTGGCGTGGTCCTGAGCGTCGAAGGCGATGGTGTACTGCAACCACTTGAGAGGTCTGGAGATCTCGTTGCTAGGGAGGGCAGCATTGAGTTCGCGGGCGAATTGCTTGAACTCATTGTTCGACTTCGGTGCCTGCACCCCACCCAGGATGCAGGCGATGGCGGCTCTTTGGGCTTGGTAGCCACCGTCCTCCTCGTCAAGGAGATTGCCATTTTTCTCCGCAGCATTGGCCTGGTTGCCAGATGCCTTCTGGTAGCCGCTCTGGCGCCCGCTCCCGCGGTAGCCTCGGCCGCGACAACCACTGCCTTCTGCTTGCTCGTGCTCTTTGCTCAACCTCTTGAGGTCGAAGCAAGTCTCGGTAGAGTGACCGCGCCTGTTGTGGTAGATGTAGAAAGGGCGGTGGTCATCTTTCCTCTCTCTAGGCTCGGGGGAGTACCTGTGGGTGCCCTTCGCGTCAGGCTCTGCCGCGAGGACTACGGTGGCCTTGCGCTTTGGCTCCTCCTTCTTCTTCTGGCTCCTGGACCCCTCAGCATGCTCGTCTCCACTCGAGGACATTTTGACGAAGAGGAGTCCCTCTTCAGCCTTGGCGCACTTATCCGCCAGGTCGAACAGCTTCACCACAGAGGTGAGCTTGTCATGGATACCCAGCTTCTCGAGCATCCTGCTATTTGTGATGCCCTCGCGGAAAGCGGCAATGACTTGGGTGTCCGGGATGTTTGGGATCTTGTTGCGCACTTGGCTAAAGCGCTGGATGTACTTGCGGAGAGTCTCATCCTTCTTCTGGACCACCTCGCGCAGGTTGTTGTGGGTGAGGGCGCGCTCGTACGTCCCCTTGAAGTTGGAGACGAACTTCTTGTAGAGGTCCTCCCAAGAGTTCACAGAGTCCTCAGGGAGGTTCAGGAGCCACGACAGCGCGGAGTCGCGAAGTGCGTTGGAGAACCAGTAGGCCATGACCTTGTCGTCTCTACCTGTAGCTTGGATGGAGGTGGTGTAGAGCTGCAGGAACTCGATGGGGTTGTTGGAGCCGTCGTAGCCCTTGGGTAGAGCCGGCCTGAACTTCGGGGGCCAGACCACGCGACGCAGGGAGCGGGTGAACGCCATGCAGCCTCTGGCGAATGTGGCAACCCCGTGCTGCAGCGCGCTGCGGTTTTGCTGGCCCGCCTGGTCGATCTCCTCCACGAGCCTGTTCTGCGGTTGCGCTGCAGCTCCATCCCCACGCGAGCCTCGGGCGTGGTGCGCTGCACGATCAAGCAATCGTGCAGCGAGGACGCGTGCGAGGCAACCCTCTGCATCACAGCCGGTGCAGGCCCTGGCGGAGGCGCGTTTGTTGCGACCGTCCCCGCGAGAGAGAGGTGCACGTTGGACTGCGACGGAGCAGGGTCGACGAGGTGGTTGAGGCGCTCCAGCCACTATTCGTGGGCCTCAGCGGTGGGCTGGTAGCGGTGAATCTCCTGCGCCATAAGCAGCGCGGTGTGGGGCGCGGGGTCCATCCTTCCATGGGGGCGCGCTCTTCATGGCGGGGTCGGTCCCGTCGTGCGTGAGTGGCCGCGGCGCCTGGTGGGGCGCGCGCTCCTTCAGGCGCGCGCCGGTTGACGCGGGCGGTGCGGGTAGCGCAGGTGTTTGCCATGGCGCGGAGGCGGCTCGAAGGTCGTTGACGCGCCTCAGTCCCCTACCTGGCGCGCCAAATGTCGGTTGATGCGGGCGGCGCTGGTAGCGCGGGTGTTCGCCATGGCGCATAGGCGTCTCGAAGGTCGTTGACGCGCCTCAGTCCCCTACCTGGCGCCCCAAATGTCGGGTTATGACTCCCTAGAAACGGGGATAGTCACTTCCTGAAGTGTATTTCGTGAAGGGGATTGAACGCGGAGGTCAAGACCCTCGAGGGGCGCGGCGGCATTGCTTGCCGGACCTGGAGACAAATCACCCACGACAGAGTTGGACACCAGCCCGTACCCAGGTTCACGGTCCTCGAGAGGAGGTAAGACCGCTACTCCTGCTTGTCTTTATTGAACTATGGTGGTTACAGTACCGCAGAGCTTGCCGAGGGCCCCCTTGAGGCAGTTCTTGCCTGGGGAGGGAAGCGATGATCTTCTTCCTCCTCCAGACAGAGGCTATCCTACTCAGCGACACTAGGGTTTACAAGAGTGGTGGCAAGCAATTGGCCGACCTTCGCTACGAAGGAGGTCTTGCCCCTTTTATAGGCGCCTCAGGCGCTCTTCTTCTGCTCGGCCTTCGTGGTGGCTCCCACACGGCAGTGTCGTCGAGGAGCATGAGTCCACCGTCGCCCGGTCGTCCATATACGCGGTCCATTATCGATAAAGTTGGGCGCCGTGGCCGACAGGCAGCCAACCGCGCAGTACTGCCCGCAGGGACGGCAGTCTCTGTGGTGGAGCCCGCGATGACGTTCTCTTTTGGAGGGTTGCGCTGTCCATCTGCTTTATCGTCAGAGTGGAAGGTCTTGGCAGTCCTGGAGCAGGCGGCGCAACTTTATTGACTCCTTTATCACCAAAACGGCAACGGGAGTGCCTGTGACACACCATGTGGGCGTGGCAGAGGCCATGTGCGTCCAACCGTACTTCCTTGGCCGCGACGTTTCCCCACAGGCCTGGGTAGGCCTGTGGAGGGATTCCTGTTGACTTCCCTCCAGGCGCGTTGGCGCCTCGGGAGGGTCTCCTGAAGCGAGGGTCCGCGTGAGGCCCTCGCTTCCCCTTCAGTCCCTCGAGGGGAATTGCCTCTCGGGGGTCCCGCCAGGTGGCGAGGCTTGGTCCTTAGTCGTTTTGTCTTATCAGCCCGCGTGCGAGGCCTGGGGGGAGTGGGCTCTCCATACCCCAGTTCCCACTTGGCCGACGTAAAGCATTTTCGGAAACTAGGATAGCTCCTATAAACAACTATAGGGCTATTTTTGAATACCATGATTTCAAACGTAGAGAATACGACATGTCTATATCTTTGTTGAAGAAAACATTTAGAGATAGAATTCTCTTCTCTTAGATATAGGAAGGACATATCCAGTTCAAAACTTCTTTTATAAAAGTTTGTTAAAACACTAGGATACGGGTAACCCTTTTTCCAGACTTGACATCGGACTGGTCGTCTCCCCGAGATCAAGCATCTTCCCCCAAATTCCGTACCTCCCAGGTAACACCCTGTTGCCTCCTTGTTTTTCTTCCAAAATACACTTTCCTTTTTAAAACTAAAACAAACAGCATACCTGGTGGGACCTTTCCAACCGTCCATGACCGCGGACGCGGCTATTCGAACAGATTTACACTCTGTAGAGGTTGCACACTTTACCCACACCAATCGGTCCTTCCGCCGTGTCTGCCACGGCCCGTCATACGACAACATGCGGGTGTCCGGATGACGCGACCAAAGCTTTCCTCTATGACCACACTAGTATCGGAGCCCCCCGGTAGGTTTGTTCTCCTCGGCACCATGTGCTCCACTAGACCTTTTGGTCTTTTCTCGGGACGCCACACCGCCATGACAGGAGACCCGCCGTAATCGTACGGCTGCTGGGCCTCAGCAGTGTATTGTCTCTTCCGGACTACAACCCGGCTTCGAGGGCCCTGCCCCCGTAGAAAGTATGAGAGCGCCAATACTAAAACAGACAAGCTTCCGGCTAAGCCCTACCCCTGTCAGGTAGTGTGGTTGCACGGGTTAATTGTTCAGGCGGCAGCTAGGGTCACACTTTGTTTTTCAAACACACTAGTATCGGAGCCCCCCGGTAGGTTTGTTCTCCTCGGCACCATGTGCTCCACTAGACCTTTTGGTCTTTCCTCGGGACGCCACACCGCCATGACAGGAGACCCGCCGTAATCGTACGGCTGCTGGGCCTCAGCAGTGTATTGTCTCTTCCGGACTACAACCCGGCTTCGAGGGCCCTGCCCCCGTAGAAAGTATGAGAGCGCCAATACTAAAACAGACAAGCTTCCGGCTAAGCCCTACCCCTGTCAGGTAGTGTGGTTGCACGGGTTAATTGTTCGGGCGGCAGCTAGGGTCACACTTTGTTTTTCAAAACACTTTCTCCTCCGACTACTCCTAGCAGCTCGGGTTTTCGCAAACATCTCCGATTGCTCCCAGCAACTCGAGTTTTAATAAAAACACTTGCTCGCCGATTGCTCCCAGCAACTCGGGTTTTCCTCCGTAAAACAATTTTATCAAATAGGTTCCCATCATATAGTTTTGAGATAAGTAGATGAAGGTGGACTACTAGGAAACTTAATCTTTTTGATGGAGCCTTCAACAACAAGGCTCATCAAGTAAAACTTATTTTTGGTAACACCTAGAGTATTTCTAGTAGGTAGCTTTGGCCAAACAATATTTTGTAAAAATAGTTTTTGGGTGGCAAGTTACCACGAAAGTAGAGAAACATGCATTATTTTATTTTGAAAACAAAACATGGTGGATAAAATAATAGGATTCATTATAGTGGTGAGGTGGCTTGCCTGACTCAGTAATATGTCCTTGGTCTTGATCTTGATGTTCCTCAGCTTCACTCCTTACTTCCAGTTCCTTCCCGACTGTATCTAACGTCGTAGACAGGAAGAGGAACAACATGAAGAATACAAGACAATGCCACAAGGACATAACAAACAGCAAGCATCGCACAAGACATTAAGCTAACAATCAAAAGCAAACAACTCATTTAGCTAAACAACAATAAGCCACAAAGTCCATAGAGTTAAGACAAACAACAGATTCTCCTAAGAAAATATACACAACAACCCTGAGTATTAAAAAGGTAGTTCTATAGAACACTAAAACCACACATCACTTAGGGTTATTATATCATTTAGCAAGAGCTGTTATATTAGTTTCAGGAAATACTTTAGAAAAATGTATCTTAGTAGTTCAGGAAATACTTCAGAAAAGAGTATCTTAATTGTTTAGGAAATACTTCAAACAAAATTATCATAATCACACAAGCAAGTATTAATATTAACACTAGCGTTGGGCACACGCACATGCAACCAGGTTGCTATTTCTAAGGCCCATTCTTGTAAGTAATGAATCAACCAGCAAAGGCTAACACTAATGTTCAGCCAAGTAATTGATTAAGAGCTAAAAAGGTGCACTAGACTATTTAATAAGATGCCACAACTAAGACCACTTCAACAATTAAACCAAACAATCACACACTAACCACGTGTTGACAATAATCTAAAATAAGAAAGTCATACATTAAGCATTACAAAACACAAGAAACTAAGGAATAAAAATTTAAAACCAAACGGTCATTCACATGCAACCATGTTACTAGTTCCATAAACAAATACCAATAAGTAGTTGTTCAATCAAACAAGGTTAACACCATTGCTCACACAAGTTGTTGATTAAAAACTAAAAAGGTGTAGTTGGCTGATTTAACAAAACACCACAAAGGAGCGTGTTGACAACAATCTAATGTAAACCAGCAAACAACAAGCATTTCAAAACATCACCACTTACTAGATAAAAACATAACACACAAACATACCCACAAGCAAAACATATAAACACAATTGATGTTATTATTAGGGTACAACGTGAATAATGTTAAACATAAGTAAACAATGCACCACACATTAACAAAGTGGTTTAGGGACAAGTTATTACTTCTATTAGTCAAATGTTGCTGGTTTTGGGAGATAAATCATAACTCCTAAGATAATACTCAGAACATTAAATCCTTCTACCAAAGTACTCCTAGTAACTATAGCAAGCTATGAAAATTGGATTTGCATTCAAAGCTATTACTAAACAGAAGCTAAAAATCATGAAAATGCTACTGGTTTCAAAACCATAATGAATATAGTTTCAGCTTTAGGAGTCTCCTACACGCAAGGTTAATTTATATGGATAGGTATTGACTTAAGCTTTATGTGGAAATTGGATTCACTCAATCTGGAGACTCCTAGCTCCATATATTTCAGTTTTGGTGAAACAAACATGTTTTAACAATAATAGTGTACCTAATAATGTATAAATTATTTTTATACAAATCCAGTGTTGCATGTTAAAGAACACACAAGGCTACTCCACAAAAATACTCCTAAACTATTTGCACAAACATATATAGCTCAAACAATTAGAACTAGACACATGCAAACCTCAGAAAATAAATATATAATTTTTGAAGTGCAAAATCCTACTGTTTAAGAGAATACTTCATCAAGTGCAAAATGCAAGCTGGAAATTTCTACAAATCTAGGATATTAAATATACCACTCATATCTACCACATTAAATTGGATTTACTCCCAAAAGTATTTTAAATAATGAATTAAAAATCCTCAAACAGCTAGTGATGTCATTATAAAACTTAATATAACTTTAGTTATAGCCATCTCCTGCATGAATGGGTTACAAATCTAGGTAGGTATTCTCACTAGCTTTCCATATAACTAAAGTTTGAAAGATTTGGATCTGTAGAACTCAAGTTATAATCTAAATACTGAAAAAGAAACATTTTACGAGATGCAACCTTGCATACACATACAAATTTATATTTGAAAACGGCCAAAGCCAAATGGTTAAGAAAACTCACATGAACTCTAAAAAATTTACTTCAAGATGTTATGAGGCTAAGATCTACCACAAACGATTTAAATCTATGATAGTAATATCTGGAAATTAAACAAGAAAAGGATCTTTAAAGGAAAAGGATTAGATGTCCAGATCTGGCAATGCTGGGCCGCACATAGGCGGGCCGGCCTGCTCTGGCGCGCGGGAAGTGAAGGGCTGCGTGGCCGTCGGATCTGGCATGGACGCCCAGGATTAGATCAACAAGGTTCAGAATAGGGTTGTTGATCAAAAAATTGACGGTTCCTGGTCGTCACCTTCCTCGGGATTGTCCGAGCGGGGCAGGAAACCCTAGAAATTGAGCCGAGCTCGGGAAGCTCACCTTGGGGACCAGAGGAACAACAAGGAGGGGTCTAGGAGGGCGCGGATGCACAGAGAGGGCCTCAGGTGGCCGCGGAACTCGATGACGAGCATCAGGTCCTTCTGCAATGGAACTGAGATGTCAAAAAGGTATCCAGGGAAGAGTGGATCTCGCAGGAAGAAAAATCGAGGAGATAGGAAGGTGGAGAAGATGGCATCGCCCGTGAGAAGATCATGGTCCGAGCGTCGGTTCTCTGACGATTTCGAGCAGAGGAGGGAGAGGTCTCGAGATGACTTGCTCATAGTGGTAGAGTGAGGTGAGGGCAGTGCGAATGGCAGGGTGGGAGAGGGAATGAGGGACTCGTGACTCTTATCCGAGCGGGTGCCCGGTCTATGGTGGACGGCGCGCACGTCATGAGTGGCGTGGTCGAAGGGGAGGATAGGGCAGGAAGGGCGGTGCCAGGCGTGTGTATGGAGGGAAGAGGGAGCGTACGTGCAGGGTCTAGCGAGAAGAGAGGGTGCGAGTAGGTTGGAACACGAGGGAGGCCTCGTTGCTCACTTGACGTCGAGGGCGGCACTCGGGACAACAGGAAACGACAAGGGAAAGAGCCAGGGCCTCGCCATGGCACTCATGACGGCTAGGGGAGGTCATTGGCGAGAGGTAGGGTCACCAGAAGGACGAGGGAACTGATTGGAGGGAGGGGGAGGTGGTCGGTCGGTTTCTGCACAACAGGTGTTTGTAGAAATTCCCAAGAGAGAAAAACAAACGATATTGGAGCTACGACTAGGCAGGGTTGATGACCAAAACTTGCAGGAGATGAGGGAGGAGTAGTGCATGCCCAAGACAAGGCTTTGATGAGAAGGGTGTGTTGATTTAGGGTTTTTAATACTTTGGGCTGATTAGACTAGGTCTCTTTGCAAAGATGGATTAGTCAATCCCATGAGAAGAAAATTAAGATACAAGATGATTTGATTAGAAGGGGCCTAGGTATAGGTTTTGGGCTTAAGAGATGAGGTCAAAAGGGTTCAACAACACTTGATACAAAAATGACAACATGCTATCTAGTAATGCACAAATGGTCACCTTATGATGAAGCACTCCTAACAAGCATGGATTAATGATAAAGCATTTTTGAATATTTTAAATAAGGTTATGGATAGATAATGGAGATGGTAAGGATGAGGTTAGGTGAGTTGCATTTCCAAATTAAAATAAATAAATCCTAATTATCATGTTCTTGAAATGCTAAAACTTAATGAGAGGGAAGATTAATTTTATATCCATATAAAATAGAAATTTTGTAAACATCGGCACAAAACAATCCTACAAGAGGTACTACATTCCACTCCATGAAAACAAGCAAAACAAACATTTTAGATACCAAAATTAAATGATGTGCAATTAAATGTTGCTAAATTCAATGACTACATGAACACTCATAAAATAACACACTCATGGGAAACAGTATAAGCATATAACATATAGGTCAACCACACATACAAATAGATAAACATCCACACATACAATTAAACCACTATACTTGGGAGGTGGTCATTAATATAATAATGACCAGATTTTTAAAGAAAGAAAATTAAACCATTTTCTAGTAATAGTTTCCAAAGACATAACAAATTAGGAGTTCTTAAAATAAAAGTTGCTAGGACTAGCAACACATTATTCTCAAAATATGTTAGGACCCTTTATATGGTACTTTATAGTTTTTCCAACATATGCTTTATGGAAATACTTTTACTCTCTCAAATAATAGGTCTTTTGGTTAGTTGCTAAAATTACAACATCATGATAAATAGAGTTTCTTAAAATAAGAAAAGAGAAGATTCATGCACTATTATACTTGTCATAACCTTGATCTTAGAGATCTTATTATAACTGGTTTGAGTTTTAGTATTTTGTTCTTTTAGAAGTCAACAACTCAAATAACAAACCACAATAAAATAAGCAGAGCAACAAGAGTAATACACAGCCATTAACAAGACATTTCAAAAAGTTTTTGTTGGTTCCAAATTTGGGGTGTTTTATAATTAAGTTTTTCTTGCTTCCAAAATTTGGGACGTTACAGACCTTCCCCCCCTAAAAGAATCTCGTCCCCAGATTCCTAAGCGGGTACTTCAAGAGTGTAAGGTTAGGGGGTTTTGATGCTCCTTCATCTTCAGGCATTGTTGATTGTCAAACGAGGTCTCCTTGTCAACATGACATATGATCTCTCCAGGACGACTTGGGTCTTTGTTAAGGTGTTAACATGTTGGTTGATGATGACGCCGGGCTCTTGTTGAGTGGACTTCAAAAGCTCCAGGGTTTGGGGCGCAAGGAACAACTTTGTCACAACTATCAAATAAAACTAGCAAGCGTCTTCCCCCCTTAAAAAGGGGACACTTGAATGGTCAAAATTAACGGTAAGTTATTGCCGACTTCACAGTGGTGTTGGTCTTCGGTTGCACGATGATCTTCATCTTGGTCGCAGCCCCTCGGTGCATGGGGGTTGATGTAGACACTAGTGCTAATATTGCCGTCTTGAGGGTCTAGCAGTTAGACACGCGCAAACAGTTTTCAAGCCTCACAGGGCGTCAGGTCGGTAGACATTTACTCTCTCTCCTTTCATAATAAGCCAAAGGTGCTGAGATCTGCTAAAGACGTCTAAACTGGTTTGATGTTAGGTGTTATCAAACATCAACAGTCTTCCATCTTCTCGTCGCTCTTGATGTCTTGATGGATATGATGTCTTCTATTGCGTCTACCATTGGTTTTCCCACGAAGAAATTTGATGAAGACTTTCTTGGTTCTTTGGCTTCATGATGGTTTACAAAATTCTTCAGAGGTCATTCGGATCTAAGTTAGCCTAAAAGTCTTTCTTTTCTGTAAAACTCAAGTCAGGGTCAGTTGAGTTAACAAAGTTGACGCGCATAAGGCACTAAGGACACTAGCTTCATGGCACATCTTCATGTAGACGATATTCCGTGCTGGTTGTTTCCGTTGTTGCTGACGTCGATCTTCTTTGCACGTCACCGCTTGAGGTTTTCATAAAGTCTTCAAAAAGTAGTGGCTCTTACTGACCTTAGAGTCTTTTAGTGTTGCCACATATAAGTGAGACTTCCGTTGGCACTTCTCTTCTGATCTTGGTTTGTAGGTCAAGAGGAGGTTAGTTATTAACAAGTCGGTGGTGTTAGATGCTACTTTTATACATTAAGTTGGGGATGGTATACTTGTAATTTTGAAAATTTAATTTGACTAGGCAAGGCTTGGCCAATCATTAAGGGTGGCTTTATTTGGGTGGTTTTTTGTATCCGATGTAGTTAAAAACTCTCACATGATAATGTTTAGATCAGAGGGGAAGCATTTTAGGAGGTTTAGTGTAACGCCCCGGGATTTATCCCCTTTTAATTTTGTGTGTTTTCTTTTTGCGTCAGCATGGCATCGCATTGCATCTCATTAATTTAATTTGTTGCATTTAAATTCAATTTCCACAATTAAATTCAAATGCATTTCAAATTAATTAAAATTTTGATATTTTCAAATCTTTTGCAAATGTTAAAAATTAGTTTATTAAATTGTCTATTCAGAACTAAAACTATTTTGTATAGTTTTCGTATTCAAATTCCTATTATATTTTGTTTTAAAAATATATAACAGAAAACATTAAACGGAGACAAATAAAAGCCCAAAAGCCCACCTAAGCAAACCCTAGGGTTTCCCCTGGAAAAATTCTTTCCCACCCCCTACAATTTTGCAGCCACCTCCTCTATTTTTCTGGGATTTTGCAAAAGTCCTCCCACCCCCTTTTTCTTTCTTTTTCCCCCTCATTTCTTTCTTTTTCCTTTTTCTTTTTCTTCTTTTTTTTCTCTTCTTCTTCTTCTCCTCCTTCTCTCTTTCACACACGGGAGTCAAACCGCATCAGCCCGAGCGAGGCCGGCCTGAGCACGCCCCCGCGCCTCCCGCTCGCGCGCCCCCGGCCCCCCGCAGACGCCGTCGCCTCCGGTCGCCGCAGCGTGCCGCCGCGCCTCAGCCGCCGCCGCGCGCGCCCGTGCCCGGCCGCCTCCACGCCCTCCTCCGCCGTCGCGCCGCCTCCGGCCTCCAACGCGCGCCGCGCCTCCCCCAGCGTCGCCGCCGCCGACCGCTCCCCTGCACCCGCACCGGCGACCTCCTCCCGAGCCCCGAGCTCCCCGACGCCAGCCTCCCCGATCCGCCCGTGCCGCA
This sequence comes from Poa annua, assembly GCA_026929855.1. Classification (NCBI taxonomy): domain Eukaryota; kingdom Viridiplantae; phylum Streptophyta; class Magnoliopsida; order Poales; family Poaceae; genus Poa; species Poa annua. The sequence goes on from CM049426.1 coordinate 104,437,260, forward strand.
CGCCCCGGCCTGCTCCCCCTGCTCCGGCCGGCCAACTCTACGCCGTGCTCCCCCGCGCGCGTCCGCTTCTGGCCGCCCCGTCGCCCTGCTCCGGCATGCCTCCTCCGTGCGTGCCGCCGCCGGATGTCGCTCTCGCCGTCACCCGCGCGTCTCGCCCGCGCGCGCCGCCTCCCCGCCGCGCGCCTCGCGCCGTTGCTCCACTGCACGCTCCCCGCCGCCGTGCGCGTTCTTGCAGCCCGCGCCGGCCTCCTTCCATCCACGGTTGCTCCGTCCCGGTGGCCTCCCCGCATCCGCCGCGCGCAAGGTGTTCGGGGGAATGCCCGCAAAACATCCGACGTTTCATTCGTTGCCCGAGTTGTTTACCCTTCGAGGTGCTGCACCGTGTTGCCGCGAACGTCGACCATGCCAAGATCTTCTGTCGACAAGGCCTCCGCCCGTCGCGTTGTGCGGTTTGCGTTGGCCGCCTTCGTGCTTGTCCAGGAAGACCGTGATCCGCGAACGATGATGATCGGGTACAACGACTCCGACCACTCCCACGACATCGACAAACCACGATGCCCCGGTTCCGCGACGACTACTTCCACGACGATGACTACTTCCTCTATGGACCGAAGACGTCGGTTTCAAACCCTAGTTCACCCGATCCGACGTACGGACCAAAACCCTAACCCTATACCTATTTTATTAAATGTCATCTATCTTGTGCATATCGCATCATACTTGCATATGTTGCATCTCTGGGGTTTGGTGGTGTAGCAAATCACCTAAATAATAAATATGGAATGTGTGGGGCAAATCAATATATGTATTGCCCAATTCCATTTAAATTGACTAGATCACCATGCCATGTGTTGCCATATTAACCAACATTTAATATTGCTGGTAAATAAATAACTTGCACCTTAATATTAATTGCCGGGAATGTTTTCCCGCTTAATTTGGATTAGTTGCTTTTGTATCGCATCTTGCCATGCCATGCATCATTCTTCCATGATCATGCTGGATCTTTTGCCGTAGTTGTAAATGCATCTTTTACGCTTTCTGGTGTTTGTTGCTTCTTCGCGGATAAGACGTTGAGATGTGTGAGCAACGACAAGATTTGCATCCATGCGGGATTCCAGGCAAGCAAAGTTTGCTTGTTTACCTATACAATGTCTTTCATTCCTGTCGTTGATCTCTGCTACCCTAGTATTCGATTCTTTATTGCGATCCCATCACATGTTTATCCTGCAGCCTATACAGCTTTATCCCCACATCCCATCACCTGTTGTATGTTTATCTCTTGGCCTTGCGAGTCGTAGCGCATGCTTAGAGTTGTTTGTGTGAGTCGTCTGTTGGTCTTATGTTTCAACTTGTTAGTATCATGGAATATTCTACCTTAATAAAATGTTGTCTTATATTGGGGTATTATAATTAAAAGATAAGGCACCAGGTGGAAGGCCTTGCGAGGTGCTTTGTTCTGCTCAGTGTCGACATAGGAACTGAGATTTTGTCCTCGGATCCAATTTTGAGCGCACTAACCACTTGTGGGTGGACCTATGGAGCCCCCCTCGACTTTGAACGGACCTACAGCTTGTCCATGTGCCGCAAGTAGTTCGGGTTTTCCATTTGCTCATATGCATGTGCATGATGATGATGATGAGAGGTTATGTGATACGGGGGGTCATATAGGTGCGGTACGACACGAAGCGGACAGTTCCTACTGTGGTTTGAGCCGCATGGTGGCGTAGTCGCCAATTAATTAGTCCGCAATTGAGATTCGGCCGGACTCCTGACGCGGGTAACAACTCATATGGGTGGCACTTACACTTGCTGTAGTGAAGGAATAAGTCGTGTTGAGAGGCCCTAATGCTTGCTTGGGTTGATCATACGAGTATGGGTACAGTAGTGCACCCCTGCAGGGTATAATCTTATCGATGGGCCGTGTCCACCGTTATGGACGACTTTGGTGATGATGCTGGCTAACAAGATCTAGACAACTTACACCTAATTAATGTTAACTAATTTGATTAGTAATATAGAATTACTTTCACAAATCAATTATAACTAAAACTGTTGAACGTGTGAGTTTCCCGAATTGCTTCCTCATACTTGGTTGAGGGGGTTAATCCGAGAATGGGTTATGTTTGGTGTTAGTTGTAGATGTTTACTTTATCTGATCTCTTATCCCTCTCTGATTAGACGGAAGTTGTAGCGTGTCTCTTTAGGTTGCTAGTGCTGCTGCCGCTAAGTCCACCTCCCCTATATTTTAGGAGATGGTGTAGAAAGTAGGCAAGCCGGTTTTGTTTACCAGGGAGTGCCCTGACCCTCTTTTGGGTTGTGCTTTATGTGCAGTCAACAGGTTTGAAGTCTAACGACGTTAGCTTGGGAATCCCTCCGGCTTGGCTGGACAGGGATATGGCGCCATCACTTATCTTCAGAACTCTTAATCCAATTTGCATCTTATCCGTAGTCGGATACTATTTTGCTTCCGCTGTTATTTGTATCTTGACTCGTTTGAGTCATTGTTTTATTATATATCTTCTGTTGTATTTGTGGATGTATCGGAACTATTGTAATGTTATCACAATTCCACCTACATAATGCGCATGTTTCGGCGTGCACATTATGTCTGGTGGGCGACCTAAAATCATTATGATGCGGATTTCGGCGGGATCGCTTAAATCTACATAGTACCGATTTAGGGCGTCACCGAGTGGTATCAGAGCCTTGGTTTCGATCTCCTTGTTATTTCGATACGATTGGTTATCTAAGCAGCGGGTCCGCAAAAGCCTGTAGGATAACCTCTCTAACAGTTGTTGTTTCTAGAGTGTCGAAAACTATTTGACTAAAATTATTTTTGAAATGGTCTCAATAGGTTTCTATTTATCCCTTAACTCTAATCTATTTCTCTTCTTATCTTATTTGTTTTGGAGTCTCTTCTCTTATCCAACTTTCAACGTTTAGGATTCTACGTGGGTGGACGATTTCTTGCGTTTTACCCTATTAGGTTCGATCTTTCGGAGTCGACTTCGTCGTGAGCAACAATCCCTTGTTAGTGGTGTCGAGAAGTTCTTCATGGAGCCTGAAGACTCGGTAGTTACCCCTTTCTTCTTCTGGTCTCGGCGTGGATCTTGGGACATGATCCCTTGTTAGTGGTGTCGATTGTAACGCCCCAGGATTTATCCCCTTTTAATTTTGTGTGTTTTCTTTTTACGTCAGCATGGCATCGCATTGCATCTCATTAATTTAATTTGTTGCATTTAAATTCAATTTCCACAATTAAATTCAAATGCATTTCAAATTAATTAAGATTGTGATATTTTCAAATCTTTAGCAAATGTTAAAAATTAGTTTATTAAATTTTCTATTGAAAACTAAAACTATTTTGTATAGTTTTCATATTCAAATTCCTTTTATATTTTGTTTTAAAAATATAAAATAGAAAACATTAAAAGGAGACAAATAAATGCCCAAAAGCCCAACTAAACAAACCCTAGGATTTCCCCTAGAAAAATTCTTTCCCACCCCTTGCAATTTTGCAGCCACCCTCCTCTATTTTTCTAGGATTTTGCAAAAGTCCTCCCACCCCCTTTTTCTTTCTTTTTCCCCCTCCTTTCTTTCTTTTTCCTTTTTCTTTTTCTTCTTTTTTTTTCTCTTCTTCTTCTCCTCCTTCTCTCTTTCACGCACAGGAGTCAAACCGCATCAGCCCGAGCGAGGCCGGCCCGAGCACGCCCCCGCGCATCCCGCTCGCGCGCCCCCGGCTGCCCGCAACCGCCGTCGCCTCCGGCCGCCGCGCCTCCGCCGCCGCTGCGCGCGCCCGCCTCCGGCCGCCTCCACGCCCTGCTCCGCCGCGGCGCCGCCTCCGGCCTCCACCGCGCGCCTCCCCTCCCCCAACGTCGCCGCCGTCGGCCGCTCCCCTGCACCCACGCCGGCGACCTTCTCCCGAGCCCCGAGCACCCCGACGCCAGTCTCCCCGACCCGCCCGTGCCGCACGCCCCAGCCTGCCCCCCCTGCTCCGGCCGGCCACCTCTGCGTCGTGCTCGCCCGCGCGCGTCCGCCTCTGGCCGCCCCGTCGCCCTGCTCCGTGTGACGCCTGAAAATTGATACTATGTAGATTTAAGCGATCTCGCCGAAATCCGCATAATAACGATTTTAGGTCATCCACCAGGCATAATGTGCACGCCGAAACATGCGCATTATGTGGGTGGAATTATGATAACATTACAACAATTTCGATACATCCATAAAATACAACAAAAGATATAATTAGAACAACGACTCGAACGAGTCAACATACAAATGATTCAATACAAAGATACAAATGACAGCGGAAACAAAAATAGTATCCTACTACGGATAAGATACAAATTGGACTAAGAGTCCTGAAGATAAGCAATGGCGCCATATCCCTGCCCAGCCAAGCCGGAGGGGTTCCCAAGCTAACGTCGTCAGACTTCAAAGCTGTTGACTGCACATAAAGCACATCCCAAAAGAGGGTCAGGGCACTCCCTGGCAAGCAAAACCGACTCGCCTACTTTCTACATCATCTCCCAAAATATAGGGGAGGTGGACTTAGCGGCAGCAGCACTAGCAACCTAAAGAGGCACGCTACAACCTCCATCTAATCAGAGAGGGATAAGAGAGCGCATAAGTAAACATCTACTACTAAAACCAATCATAACCCATTCTCGGATTAACCCCCTCAACCAAGTATGAGGATGCAATTCGGAAAAGTCACACATTGAACAAAGCACCTCGCAAGGTCGACGCTAGCAGAACAAAGCACCTCGCAAGGCCTTCCGCCGGTGCCTTATCTTTTAGTTATAATACCCCAATATAAGACAATATTTTATAAAGGTAGAATAATCTATCATGCTAAGCAGGTGAAAATAAATAAGACATACAGACGACTCGCACAAACAACTCTAAGCATGCGCTACGACTCGCAAGGCCAACAGATAAACATGGAACAGGTATTAGGATGTGGGGATAAAGCTGTATGGGCTGCGGGATAAACATGTGATGGGATCGTGATAAAGAATCGAATACTAGGGTAGCAGAGATCAACGGCAGGAATGAAAGACAACGTATAGGTAAACAAGCAAACTTTGCTTGCCTGGAATCCCGCATGGAAGCAGATCTTGTCGTTGCTCACACATCTCAACGTTGTATCCGCGAAGAAGCAACAAACACTGGAAAGCGTAAAAGATGTAATTTACAACTACGGCAAAAGATTCAGCATGATCATACGAGAATGATGCATGGCATGGCAAGATGCAACATAATGCAGGTAATCCAAATTAAGCGGGAAAACAACCCCGGCAATTAATATTTAGGTGCCATTTATTTATTTACCAGCAATATTAAATGTTGGTTAACATGGCAAGAGATGGCATGGGTGATCTAATTAAATTAAATGGAATTGGGCATTATATTTTTATTACCCCACTCATTCCATATTTATTTATTTAGTTGCAATTAACAATTTACACTAAGCAATTACAATAACAGATGCAAAATGGCATACAAATGGCATACAAATGGCATACAAATGGCATATTAATATTCCTTGCATTTTTCTGATATATAAACATATAAAGATTATTTTGTTTGGAGTCATATAATAAAAGTTATTAACATATTAAGATTCTGGATTAAACTGCAAAAGGCAGGGACCTATCTGTGATGAAAACAAAAAATTTGGGGACTTAGGTGGAAAAACCAGAGAGCAGGGGCGCTCTGTGTAAAATTCCTGGCGCCAGTGACTTTTCTCACCGAGTGGACGCTAGCCAGGGACGCTGACGCTCGGGCCCAAGGTGCCACGTAGGTGTGTGTTTGTGCAGTGTGGGCTCCTGCGGTCACTGACCAGCGGGGCCCGCCTGTCAGTGGACGAAACAAATGTAGGAAAGAGGGGGGCTTTTAATCCTCTGCCCGGGATTCGACCTCGCGCGCGGGGGGAGCAGATCAGGCGGCCTCGCTAGCCACTAGAGCTGGTAGGTGTTAGTGATATGTACTGCCTTCTCGTTCTTTTAACACGACCAACGACGTAAGTTTCTGAAGAAACTGAAAATCCAATCGGGCCACAGCGACCAACAGCGAAATAACACAACGATCTCTGCCGCGCGTGAGATGTCCCTGGGCGCGCGCGGGTGTGTGTGTAGCGGCGTGGGTGCAGTGAGGTGCAGTGCAGGGGGTGCGAGTTAGCGCACAGGGCGGCGAGGAACCGAGAAAAGGCGGAGCTTCAGGGGTTCGGCCATGGCGGAAACGAGAAGGACGAGGACGGATTCGAGGGCGTGGGAAGGAAAACGAGCCGGGGGAGAGGGGAAAGGGACCGTGAGCTCACAGGGAGGGTGGTGGCGTAGTTGTCAGGGGTTGAGGAGGACCGACGGCACCGAATTCCGGTGGCGGGCGTTGCCGGCTGTGGCGCAGGCGGAGACTCGCTGGTCCGATTACGGCGGCTCCGGACCGATTCCTCCGACGGGGACGACCTAGACAAGGTGGCGCAGCTCTGGGACGCCTCTGCGGGTCTTCGGCGTCAACGGAGGGGCGGCGCTACGGCGGTGTCCTCCGGTGGAGCTCTCGGTGGAGGAGAACAGAGAGGGGATCGAAGGGGGAGAAGAAAAGGAGGCGGCGGTGCGGAGGGAGGAGAAGTAGAGGCTAGGGTTCGGGAGGAGAGGGCTAAGTAGGAGGAGAAAGGTGGAGGGAGCAGGTGAGGGAGGTGGGGGCCATGGCACGCATTTCTCCTCTGTTCGTATGGAGGTAGAAGGAGAAGGAGAGTGGGCTGCTGCTGGGCCAAGGAGTGGGCCGAAGTGGGCTTCGGTCCTGGTAAGCCTGTTTTGCTGTTTTTATTTCTTTTTGTTTTATTTGTTCTTTTCTGGTTTGTTTTATGTGTTGAAGAAAATAGAAAAGCAAAGTAATATACAAAATTTAACAGAATATTTATAGTTTCAAAAATACACAATTTAATATATTAGTTTGAATATTTGAAAAGAATTTAAGTATCACATTTAAATTAATTTGATTTGCATTTAGATTTAAAAGTAGAATTTGAATTTAAAGGGAGTTTAAATTTAAATGCAATAAAAATAAATTAAGTGACAAATGCATGATGATATGATGACATGAAGATGCACAAAAGAAAAACAAAAATCTAAATTGGGGTAAAACCTGGGATGTTACAATCGACACCACTAACAAGGTATCGCGTCCCGCGATCCACGCTGAGACCACAAGAAGAGGGGGTAACTACCGAGTCTTCCGACTTTGTGATGAACTTCTCGACACCACTTACAAGGGATTGTTGGTCCACCTCGAAAATCTCGACACCACTAACAAGGAGAGTTGCTCATGTCGATGAAGATCTCCGGAGATCGAACCTAATAGGATAAAAGTCGTGAATTCGTCCACCCACACGTAGGATCCTACAACTTTGAAAGTTGGGTAAGAGAAGACACTCAAAACAAGTAAGGTAAGAGGATAACTAGAATTGAGTTACAGAGTAAAAAGAAACCTATTGAGATATTTTTCAAAAATAATTTAAGTCAAATAGTTTAGACACTCTAGAAACAACGACCGTTAGCGAGGTTATCCTACAGGCTTTTGCGGACCCGCTGCTTCGATAACCTTTCATATCGAAACAACAAGGAGATCGAAACCAAGGCTCTGATACCACTTTGTGACGCCCGAAAATCGATACTATGTAGATTTAAGCGATCCCGCCGAAATCCGCATAATAACAATTTTAGGTCACCCACCAGACATAATGTGCACGCCGAAACATGTGCATTATGTGGGTGGAATTGTGATAACATTACAACAGTTTCGATACATCAACAAAATACAACAAAAGATATAATTACAACAACAACTCGAGCGAGTCAAGATACAAATGATTCAATACAAAGATACAAATGACAGCGGAAGCAAAAATAGTATCCGACTACGGATAAGATACAAATTGGACTAAGAGTCCGGAAGATAAGCAATGGCGCCATATCCCTGCCCAGCCAATCCGGAGGGGTTCCCAAGCTAACGTCGTCAGACTTCAAACCTGTTGACTGCACATAAAGCACATCCCAAAAGAGGGTCAGGGCACTCCCTGGCAAGCAAAACCGACTCGCCTACTTTCTACACCATCTCCCAAAATATAGGGGAGGTGGACTTAGCGGCAGCAGCACTAGCAACCTAAAGAGATACGCTACAACTTCCGTCTAATCAGAGAGGGATAAGAGAGCGCATAAGTAAACATCTACTACTAACACCAATCATAACCCATCTCGCATTAACCCCCTCAACCAAGTATGAGGAAGTAATTCGGAAAACTCACACATTGAACAATTTTTGTTACCAGTTATTGTGAAAGTAATTCTATATTACTAGTCAGGTTAATTAACAATGATTAGGTGTAAGTTGTCTATGATCGTATTAGCCAGCATCATCACCAAGTCGACCATAACCGTGGACACGGCTCATCGATAAGATTATGCCCTGCAGGGGTGCACTACTGGACCTGTACTCGTTCGATCAACCCCAAAAAGCAAGTCAGAAGGTAGGGCATCTCAACACGGCAAATCTCTTCTCTACAACCCATCCAGGGAACCGCATTATTGTGTGCACGGCTAATCAGGTCCAGTGCTCGCGGGATCGACCTTCATAGCACTCTAAGAACGTGCCACCCTATATGAGAATCGACTACTCCATCATCATGAGATCATTATGTAACCATATGCATGCATCAAATGGAAAGCCCGAACTACTTGCGGCGCCCTGAATAAGAAGAGGATTAGATCGAAGCCACGGGGGGCTCCATAGGGCCTCCCACAAGCGGTTAGTGCGCTCAAAATTGGATCCGAGGACAAGAAAAAAGTTCCTAGGTTGACACTTAGCAGAACAAAGCACCTCGCAAGGCCTTCCGCCGGTGCCTTATCTTTTAATTATAATACCCCAATATAAGACAATATTTTATAAAGGTAGAATAATCTATCATGCTAAGCAGGTGAAAATAAATAAGACATACAGACGACTCGCACAAACAACTCTAAGCATGCGCTACGACTCGCAAGGCCAACAGATAAACATGGAACAGGTATTAGGATGTGGGGATAAAGCTGTATGGGCTGCGGGATAAACATGTGATGGGATCGTGATAAAGAATCGAATACTAGGGTAGCAGAGATCAACGGCAGGAATGAAAGACAATGTATAGGTAAACAAGCAAACTTTGCTTGCCTGGAATCCCGCATGGAAGCAGATCTTGTCGTTGCTCACACATCTCAACGTTGTATCCGCGAAGAAGCAACAAACACTGGAAAGCGTAAAAGATGCAATTTACAACTACGGCAAAAGATTCAGCATGATCATACGAGAATGATGCATGGCATGGGAAGATGCAACATAATGCAGGTAATCCAAATTAAGCGGGAAAACAACCCCAGCAATTAATATTTAGGTGCCATTTATTTATTTACCAGCAATATTAAATGTTGGTTAACATGGCAAGACATGGCATGGGTGATCTAATTAAATTAAATGGAATTGGGCATTATATATTTATTACCCCACACATTCCATATTTAATTATTTTGTTGCAATTAACAATTTACGCTAAGCAATTACAATAACAAATGCAAAATGGCATACAAATGGCATATTAATATTCCTTGCATTTTTCTGATATATAAACATATAAAGATTATTTTGTTTGGAGTCATATAATAAAAGTTATTAACATATTAAGATTCTGGATTAAACTGCAAAAGGTAGGGACCTATCTGTGATGAAAACAAAAAATTTGGGGACTTAGGTGGAAAAACCAGAGAGCAGGGGCGCTCTGTGTAAAATTCCTGGCGCCAGTGACTTTTCTCACCGAGTGGACGCTAGCCAGGGACGCTGACGCGCGGGCCCAAGGTGCCACGCAGGTGTGTGTGTGTGCAGTGTGGGCTCCTGCGGTCACTGACCAGCGGGGCCCGCCTGTCAGTGGACGAAACAAATGGAGTAAAAAGGGGGGCTTTTAATCCTCTGCCGGGATTCGAACTCGCGCGCGGGGGGAGCAGATAACGCGGCCTCGCTAGCCACTAGAGATGGTATGTGTTAGTGATGTTTACTGCCTCCTTGTTTTTTTAACACGACCCACGACGTAAGTTTCTGACGAAACTGGAAATCCAATCGGGCCACAACGACCAACAGCGGAATAACGCGACGATCTCTGTCGTGCGTGAGATGTCCCTGGGCACGCGTGGGTGTGTGTGTAGCGGCGTGGGTGCAGCGAGGTGCAGTGCAGGGGGTGCTAGTTAGCGCACAGGGGGCGAGGAACCGAGAAAAGGCGGAACTTCAGGGGTTCGGCCATGGACGAAACGAGAAGGACGAGGACGGATTCGAGGGCGTGGGAAGGAAAACGAGCCGGGGGAGAGGGGAAAGGGACCGTGAGCTCACAGGGAGGGTGGTGGCATAGTTGTCCGTGGTTGAGGAGGACCGACGGCACTAAATTCCAGCAGCGGGCGACGCCGGCCGTGGTGGAGGCGGAGACGCGCTGGTCCGATTACGGCGGCTCCGGACCGTTTCCTCCGGCCGGGATGACCTAGACAAGGTGGGGCAGCTCCGGGACGCCTCTGCGGGTCTTCGGCGTCAACGGATCGGCGGCGCTACAGCGGTGTCCTCCGGTGGAGCTCTCGGTGGAGGAGAACAGAGAGGGGATCGAAGGGGGAGAAGAAAAGGAGGCGGCGGTGCGGAGGGAGGAGAAGTACAAGCTAGGGTTCGGGAGGAGAGGGCTAAGTAGGAGGGGAAAGGTGGAGGGAGCAGGTGAGGGAGGTTGGGGCCATGGCACGCTTTTCTCCTCTGTTCATATGGAGGTAGAAGGAGAAGGAGAGTGGGCTGCTGCTGGGCCAAGGAGTGGGCCGAAGTGGGCTTCGGTCCTGGTAAGCTTGTTTTGCTGTTTTTATTTCTTTTTGTTTTATTTGTTCTTTTCTGGTTTGTTTTATGTGTTGAAGAAAATAGAAAAGCAAAGTAATATAAAAAATTTAGCAGAATATTTATAGTTTCATAAATACACAATTTAATATATTAGTTTGAATATTTGAAAAGAATTTAAGTATCACATTTAAATTAATTTGATTTGCATTTAAATTTAAAAGTAGAATTTGAATTTAAAGGGAGTTTAAATTTAAATGCAATAAAAATAAATTAAGTGACAAATGCATGATGATATGATGACATGAAGATGCACAAAAGAAAAACAAAAATCTAAATTGGGGTAAAACCTGGGATGTTACACTCCGGCCTGCCTCCTCCGTGCGCGCCGCCGCCGGCTGTCGCTCCCGCGGTCACCCGCGCGTCTCGCCCGCGCGCCGTCTCCCCGCCGCGCGCCTCGCGCCGCTACTCCACCCCACGCTCCCCGCCGCCCGCGTGCGCGCCCGCCGCCATGCGAGTGCTCACAACCCGCGCCGGCCTCCTTCCATCCATGGTTGCTCCGTCCCGGTGGCCTCCCCGCATCCGTCGCGTGCAAGGTGTTCGGGGGAATGCCCGCAAAAACCTCCTTCGTTTCATTCGTTTCCCGAGTTGTCCACCCTTCGAGGTGCTGCACCGTGTTGCCGCGAACGTCGACCATGCCAAGATCTTCCGTCGACAAGGCCTCCGCCCGTCGCGTTGTGCGCTTTGCGTTGGCCGCCTTCGTGCGTGTCCAGGAAGACCGTGATCCGCGAACGATGATGATCGGGTACAACGACTCCGACCACTCCCACAACATCGACAAACGACGATGCCCCGGTTCTGCGACGGCTACTTCCACGACGACGACAACTTCCTCTACGGACCGAAGACGTCGGTTTCGAACCCTAGTTCACCCGATCCGACGCACGGACCCAAAACCCTAACCCTATACCTATTTTATTAAATGTCATCTATCTTGTGCATATCGCATCATACTTGCATGTGTTGCATCTCTGGGGTTTGGTCGTGTAGCAAATCACCTAAATAATAAATATGGAATGTGTGGGGCAAATTAATATATGTATTGCCCAATTCCATTTAAATTGACTAGATCACCATGCCATGTTTTGCCATATTAACCAACATTTAATATTGCTGGTAAATAAATAACTTGCACCTTAATATTAATTTTCGGGAATGTTTTCCCACTTAATTTGGATTAGTTGCTTTTTTATCGCATCTTGCCATGCCATGCATCATTCTTCCATGATCATGCTGGATCTTTTGCCGTAGTTGTAAATGCATCTTTTACGCTTTCCAGTGTTTGTTGCTTCTTCGCGGATAAGACGTTGAGATGTGTGAGCAACGACAAGATCTGCTTCCATGCGGGATTCCAGGCAAGCAAAGTTTGCTTGTTTACCTATACATTGTCTTTCATTCCTGCCGTTGATCTCTGCTACCCTAGTATTCGATTCTTTATTGCGATCCCATCACATGTTTATCCTGCAGCCTATACAGCTTTATCCCCACATCCCATCACCTGTTGTATGTTTATCTGTTGGCCTTGCGAGTCGTAGCGCATGCTTAGAGTTTTTGTGCGAGTCGTCTGTTGGTCTTATGTTTCATCTGCTTAGTATGATAGAATATTCTATCTTAATAAAATGTTGTCTTATATTGGGGTATTATAATTAAAAGATAAGGCACCAGGCGGAAGGCCTTGCGAGGTGCTTTGTTCTGCTCAGTGTCGACATAGGAACTGAGATTTTGTCCTCGGATCCAATTTTGAGCGCACTAACCACTTGTGGGTGGCCCTATGGAGCCCCCCTCGACTTTGAACGGACCTACAGCTTGTCCATATGCCGCAAGTAGTTCGGGTTTTCCATTTGCTCATGTGCATGTGCACGATGATGATGATGAGAGGTTATGTGATACGGGGGGTCATATAGGTGCGGTACAACACGAAGCGGACAGTTCCTACTGTGGTTTGAGCCGCATGGTGGCGTAGTCGCCAACTAATGAGTCCGCAATTGAGATTCGGCCGGACCCCTGACGCAACTCATATGGGTGGCACTTGGATTTGCTGTAGTGAAGGAATGAATCGTGTTGAGAGGCCCTGATGCTTGCTTGGATTGATCATACGAGTATGGGTACAGTAGTGCACCCCTGTAGGTTATAATCTTATCGATGAGCCGTGTACACGGTTATGGACGACTTTGGTGATGATGCTGGCTAACAAGATCTAGACAACTTACACCTAATTAATGTTAATTAATTTGATTAGTAATATAGAATTACTTTCACAAATCAATTATAACTAAAACTGTTCAACGTGTGAGTTTCCCGAATTGCTTCCACATACTTGGTTGAGAGGGTTAATCCGAGAATGGGTTATGTTTGGTGTTAGTTGTAGATGTTTACTTTATGCGCTCTCTTATGCCTCTCTGATTAGACGGAAGTTGTAGCGTGTCTCTTTAGGTTGCTAGTGCTGCTGCCGCTAAGTCCACCTCCCCTATATTTTGGGAGATGGTGTAAAAAGTAGGTAAGCCAGTTTTGCTTGCCAGGGAGTGCTCTGGCCCTCTTTTGGGCTGTGCTTTATGTCCAGTCAACAGGTTTGAAGTCTGACGACGTTAGCTTGGGAATCCCTCCGGCTTGGCTGGGCAGGGATATGGCACCATCGCTTATCTTCAGGACTCTTAGTACAATTTGCATTTTATCCGTAGTAGGATACTATTTTGCTTCTGCTGTCATTTGTATCTTTGTATTGCATCATTTCTATCTTGACTCGTTCGAGTCGTTGTTGTATTATATATCTTCTGTTGTATTTGTGGATGTATCGGAACTGTTGTAATGTTATCACAATTCCACCCACATAATGCACATGTTTCGGCGTGCACATTATGTCTGGTGGGCGACCTAAAATCTTTATTATGCGGATTTCGGCGGGATCGCTTAAATCTACATAGTACCGATTTTAGGGCGTCACATTTAGAGGACAAGTTTATAAGTGCATTAGGGTGCATCTATTGCAAAAAGTTAGGAAAAGTTTTTGTGTAGAGATAACAAGATGTTAAAACAAATTTTAAGGTATGTGCCTAATATGCTTTGCTTACAAGGCGTGTTTGTGAAAAATACCAGAGAACAACATATCCACAATAAGCAAACAAACAAGGCACACACAAGCAACAAGCATACCAGCAAAAGAGCACACAAGACACCTATAGAACAGAAAGGGCACTCAACAATCGCGTTAGTTGGAGAATCCAACCAAGGGTCATATCCTAGAAGTCCTATGGGTCTTGGTTAGTACAACTTGTTGGAGTCTTCATTTCATCTGCTTGGGCTCATGCTGGATAGCTTGAGACTTGCCGAAATTGCAACTGGAGTACCATTGTTGGAGTAGAGGTATTGAAAGTGAGACTGCTTCGGGAAGCAGGGGTTGCTTAGTAGTTTGTTTCTTCACTTGACGACTAGCTTGATGTCATATGCTGAAATCTTGAGACCGAACTTCACCTTCCCGGTACTAGTTATATAGGTCTCATTTGGGCTCATCGTCAAGTCTATACAAGTTTTTTGAATAGAGACAAGATAGTAGAGAAAAGTCTTTTGAAATACTTTAAATTAGAGATGTAAGGTCAATATATTTTGGAGAATAGATGAGGAGTGGAAGCCATACTAAGCTTACCTAGAAGAAAATAGATTTCTGTCGAAATAGGTTTTAGCAGAACATTTCCTTCCTACGCTAACGACCATGCTAACTAAGGTCTCCTAAGGTCAACGACGGCTCTGATACCAAGTCTGTAAGTACCCCTCTGACTACCCGTCAGACATGCCCACGTTATGTAAACAGATCACAATCCCAATGATTAGTGCATCACGAACACGTAACCAACATGGTATACAAAGTTACATCATACAACTCGAATGGAACAAGACTCACATAAATAATGGTCACATGACCAAGTCTGCAATCATCGTCGCGCATGACGAAAATTAACTAAGGTACAGCGGAAGATTCACGACTAGCGTCAGCCCTCGTCACATCTTGACGCAATCCCATAAAGCAGTTGAACGGTGACACTCAGTTGGCGTAGTCGTCGGCATACTCCTCCTCTTTGACGTACATCTTCTTAATGAAACCTGGACGTTTGAATATCCAGGCACATAGCCATATGAGTACATTTACGTACTCGCAAGACCACCTCTAGGTCTAAGTTTTAATGGTAATGCGAGTAAAGCATTTTCGAAAACTAGGATAGCTCCTATAAACAACTATAGGGCTATTTTTGAATACCATGATTTCAGACGTAGAGAATACGACATCTCTATATCTTTGTTGAATAAAACATTTAGAGATAGAATTCTCTCCTCTTAGATATAGCAAGGACATATCCATATTCAAAACTTTCTTTTGTAAAAGTTTGTCAAAACACTCGGATAGGGGTAACTCTTTCCAGACTTGAGATCAGACTGGTTGTCTTCCGGAAATCAACCATCTTCACCAAATTCCGTACCTCCTAGGTACCACCTTGTTGCCTCCTTGTTTTTCTTCCGAAATACACTTTATTTTTTAAAACTAAAACAGCCAGCATGCACAGTGGGACCTTTCCAACCGTCCATGACCACAGACGCGGCTATTCGAATTGATTTACACTCTTCAGAGGTTGCACACTTTACCCATACCAATCAGTCCTTCTGCCGTGTCTGCCACGACCCGTCATACAACAACATGCGGGGGTCCGGATGACACGATTAAAGCTTTCCTCTATGACCACCCTAGTATCGGCGCCTCCCGGTAGGTTTGTTCTCCACTATACCTCTTGGTCTTTCCTCGGGACGCTACACCGCCACGACAGGAGACCCGCCGTAATCGTCCGGCTGCTGGTCCTCGGCAGTGTATTGTCTCTTCTGGACAACAACCCGGCTTCGAGGGCCCCGCCCCCATAGAAAGTATGAGAGCCCCAATACTCAAAAAGACAATCTTCCGGCTAAGCCCGACCCATGTCAGGTAGTGTGGTTGCACGGGTTAATTGTTCGGGCCGCAGCTAGGGTCACACTTTGTTTTTCAAAACACTTTCTCCTCCGACTACTCCTAGCAGCTCGGGTTTTCGCAAACATCTCCGATTGCTCCCAGCAACTTGAGTTTTAATAAAAACACTTGCTCGCCGATTGCTCCCAGCAACTCGGGTTTTCCTCCGTAAAACAATTTCATCAAATAGGTTCCCATCCTATAGTTTTTAGATAAGTAGATGAAGGTAGACTACTAGAAAACTTAATCTTTTTGATGGAGCCTTCAACAACAAGGCTCATCAAGTAAAACTTATTTTGGTAACATCTAGAGTATTTCTAGTAGGTAGCTTTGGCCAAACAATATTTTGTAAAAATAGTTTTTGGGTGGCAAGTTACCACAAAAGAAGTCAAACATGTATTATTCTATTTTGAAAACAAAACATGTTGGATAAAATAATAGGATTCATTATAGTGGTGAGGTGGCTTGCCTGGCTCAGTAATATGCCATTGGTTTTGATCTTGATGTTCCTCAGGTTCACTCCTTACTTCCAGTTCATTCCCGATCGTATCTAACGTCGTAGACAGGAAGAGGAAAAACACTCAAAATACAAGACAATGCCACAAGGACATAACAAACAGCAAGCATCGCACAAGACATTAAGCTAACAATCAAAAGCAAACAACTCATTTAGATAAACAACAATAAGCCACAAAGTCCATAGAGCTAAGACAAACAACAGAATCTCCTAAGACAAACATCACTTAGGGTTATTATATCATTTAACAAGAGCTGTTATATTAGTTTCAGGAAATACTTCAGACAAAAGTATCTTAGTAGTTCAGGAAATAATTTAGACAAAAGTATCTTAATTGTTTAGGAAATACTTCAAACAAAAGTACCTTAATCACACAAGCAAGTATTAATATTAACACTAGCGTTGAGCACACGCACATGCAACCATGTTGCTATTTCTAAGACCCATTCTATTAAGTAATCAATCAACCAACAAAGGCTAACACTGATGTTCACCCAAGTATTTGATTAAGAGCTAAAAAGGTGCAGTAGATTATTTAATAAGATGGCACAACTAAGACCACGTCAACAATTAAACCAAACAATCACACACTAACCACGTGTTGAAAATAATCTAAAATAAGAAAGTCATGCATTAAGCATTACAAAACACAAGAAACTACCGGATAAAAATTTAACACCAAACTGTCATTCACATGCAACCATGTTACTAGTTCCATAAACAAATACCAATAAGTAGTTGATCAATCAAACAAGGTTAACACCATTGCTCACACAAGTTGTTGATTAAAAACAAAAAAGGTGCAGTTGGCTGATTTAACAAAACACGACAAAGGAGCGTGTTGACAACAATCTAATGAAAACCAGAAAACAACAAGCATTTCAAAACATCACCACTTACTGGATAAAAACATAACACACAAACGTACCCACAAGCAAAACATATAAACACAATTGATATTATTATTAGGGTACAACGTGAATACTTCTAAACATAAGTAAACAATGCACCACACATTAAGAAAGTAGTTTTAAGACAAGTTATTATGGTTGAGTTAAGGTTCTGGACTTCAAAAGTTGATTAGTAATATTTCTACCATCCACATTTGCCAAGAACAGATGATTAAAAGCTAATCCTTCTATTAGCCAAATGTTGCTGTTTTTTGGAGATAAATCCTAACTCCTTAGATAATATTCAGAACATTAAATACTTCTACCACAGTACTCCTAGTAGCTTTAGGAAGCTATGAAAATTGGCTTTGCATTCAAAGCTATTACTAAACAGAAGCTAAAAATCATGAAATGCTACTGGTCTCAGAACCATAATGGATATAGTTTCAGCTTTAGGAGTCTCCTACATGCAAGGTTAATTTCTATGGATAGGTATTGACTTAAGCTTTCTGTGGAAATTGGATTCACTCAATTTGGACACTCCTAGCTCCGTATATTTCAGTTTTAGTGAAACAAACATGTTTTAGCAATAATAGTGTACCTAATAATGTATAAATTATGTTTATACAAATCCAGTGTTGCATGTTAAAGAAAACAAAGTCTACTCCACATGCAAACCTCAGAAATAAATATATTATTTTTGAAGTGTAAATACCTACTGTTTAAGAGAATACTTCATCATGTGCAAAATACAAGCTGGAAATTTCTACATATCTAGGATATGAAATATACCACTCATATCTACTACATTCACTTGGATTTACTCCAAAAAGTATTTTAAATAATGAATTAAAAATCCTCAAACAGCTACTGATGTCATTCTTAAACTTAATAGAACTTTAGTTATAGGCATCTCCTGCGTGAATGGGTTACAAATCTAGGTAGGTATTCTCACTAGCTTTCCATAGAACTAAGAAAGATTTGGATCTGTAGAACTCAAGTTATAATCTAAATATTCAAAAAGAAACATTTTAGAAGATGCAACCTAGCATACACATACAAATTTATTTTTGAAAACGGCCAAAGCCAAATGGTTAAGAAAACTCACAGGAACTCTAAAAAATTAACTTCAAGATGTTATGAGGCACAGATCTACCACAAACGATTTAAAGCTAGGATAGTAATTCTCTAGAAATTAAACAGGAAAAGGATTAGATGGGCCAGATCTGGCGATGCTGGGCTGCACATAGGCGGGCCGGCCTGCTCTGGCGCGCGGGAAGTGAAGGGCTGCGTGGCAGTCGGATCTGGCGTGGACGCCCAGGATTAGATCGGCAAGGTTCAAAACAGGGCCGTTGATCCGAAAATCGACGGTTCCTGGTCGTCTCCTTCCTCGGGCTGGTCCGAGCGGGGCAGTAAACCCTAGAAATTGAGTCGAGCTCAGGAAGCTCACCTTGGGGACCAGAGGAACAACGAGGAGGGGTCTAGGAGGGCGCGAATGCACAGAGAGGTCCTCAGGTGGTCGCGGAACTTGATGACGAGCATCAGGTCGTCGTAGCGGTCTCCGACGCCCGTGCGGGCATGGCGAGGCTGTGGCGGTCCAGTCCTTCTGCCATGGAACTGAGATGTCAAAGAGGTATCCAGGGAAGAGTGGATCTCGTAGGAAGAAAAATGGAGGACAGAGGTCGATGGAGAAGATGGCATCGCCCACGACAAGATCATGGTCCTAGCGTCGGTTGTCTGACGATTTCGGGCAGAGGAGGGAGAGGTCTCGAGGGGACTCGCTCGGAGTGATAGAGTGAGGTGAGGGCAGTGCGAATGGCAGGGTGGTAGAGGGAATGAGGGCCTCGTGACTCTTATTCGAGCGGGTGCCCAGTCTACGGTGGACAGCGTGCACGGCATGAGTGGCGTGGTCGAAGGGGAGGAATAGGGTAGGAAGGGCGGTGCGAGGCGTGTGTCTGGAGGGAAGAGGGAGCGCACATGCAGGTTCTAGCGAGATGAGAGGGTGCGAGTAGGTTGGAACACGACAGAGGCCTCGTTGCTCACTAGACGTCGAGGGCGGCACTCGGGAGAACAGGAAACGACAAGGGAAAGAGCCAGGGCCTCGCCATGGCACTCGTGACGGCTAGGGGAGGTCATTGGCGAAAGGGAGGGTCACCAGAAGGACGAGGGAACCGATTGGAGGGAGGGGGAGGTGCTCGGTCGGTTTCTGCACAACTGTCGGCCCAGTGGAGACTGGTGTATGAAGAGCCCATTCTCCCCAGGCCTCGCACGCGGCCTAATCAGACGAAACGACTAAGGACCAAGCCACCGCTTGGAGAGACCCTCGAGAGGCAAATCCCCTCGAGGGCCTGAAGAGAAAGCCAAGGCCTGAAGAAGACCCGCGCTTCAGGAGACCCTCCCGAGGCGCAGCACGCCTGGAGAGAAGTGAACAGAAACCTCTCCACAGGCCTCCCCAGGCCTGTGGGGTAACGTCGCGGCCAAGGAAGTACGGCAGGGCGCACATGGCCTCTGCCGCACCCACAGGGTGACGCAGACACTCCCTTTGCCGTTTTGGTGATAAAGGAGTCAATAATGTTGCGTTGCCTGCTCCAGGACAGCCAGGACCTTCCTCTTTGATGATAAAGCAGCTGGACGGCGTAACCCTCCAAGGAGAACGTCATCGCGGGCTCCACCTCAGAGACTGCCGTCTCTGTGAGCGGTACTGCGCGGTCGGCCGCCTATCGGCCACCGCGCCCAACTTTATCGATGCTGGACCGCGTCCATGGACGATCCCGCAGCGGTGGACTCCTACTCCTCCATGCCGCTGCCATGTGGGAGCCACTTTGGACGCCATGCGGAAGAAGGGCGCCTGTGGCGCCTATAAAAGGAGCAAGACCTCCACCGTAGAGAAGGTCGGGCAATTGCTTGCTAAACACTTGTAAACCCTAACTCGACTGAGTAGAATAACCTTCGGCTGGAGGAGGAAGAAGACCATTGCTTCCCTCCCCAGGCACGAACGGCCTCAAGAGAGCCCTCGGCAAGCTCAGTTGTACTGTAACCTCCACAGTTCAATACAGACAAGCAGGAGTAGCGGTCTTACCTCCTCCCGAGGGCCGTGAACCTGGGTACGGGCTGGTGTCTTTCTCTGTCGTGGGTGTTTCGTCTCCAGGTCCGGCGAGCACCGTCGTCGTGCCTCTCGAGGGTCTTGACATCCGCGTTCAATCCTCTTCACGAACTACTCTTCAGGAAGTGACTACCCCTATTCCGAGGGAGTCATAACCCGACATTTGGCGCGGCAGGTAGGGGATTGAGGCGCGTCAACAACCTTCGAGTCGCCTCCGCGCCATGGCAAACACCCGCGCTACCCGCACCGCCCATGTCAACTGACGCGCGCCTAAAGGAGCGCGCGCCACGCTAGGCGCCACGACCATTCGCGCACGACGGGGGCGACCCTGCCGTGAAGAGCGTGCCAACTCGGGCCCTCATGCGGAAGAGCCCGAGCACAACTCCGAGCACCAGGAGGACGTGCAGTCGTCACACCCGACGCGGCGCCCGAGCGGCTCCGGTCCTGGCAGGACGGACCCCGCGCCACACACCGCACTGCTCATGGCGCAGGAACTTCTCCGCTACCAGCCTACCGCTGAGGCTTACGAGCAGTGGCTGGAGCGCCTCAACCACCTCGTCGGCATCGCCATGATGCGCCCCGCTCCGTCGCAGTCCATCGCGCACACCTCCCTCGCGAGCACGGCCGCGCCAGACACGCCTCCGCCTCTGCCAGAACATGCACCGGCTGCGACGCAGAGGGCTGCCTCGCACGCGTCCTCACCGCACGATGGCTTGATCGTGCAGCGCACCGCGCCCGATGCTCGCGTGGGGATGGCGCTCCAGCACAACTCCCAGAACAGACTCGTGGAAGAAATCGGCCAGGCGGGCTAGCAGAACCGAAGCGCGCTGCAGCACGGAGTCGCCACGTACGCCACCGGCTGCATGGCGTTCCACCGCTCCCTGCGCCGCGTGGTTTGGCCCCCAAAGTTCAGACCGGCTCTCTGTGACGCCCGAAAATCGGTACTATGTAGATTTAAGCGTTCCCGCCGAAATCCGCATAATAACGATTTTAGGTCGCCCACCTGACATAATGTGCACGCCGAAACATGCGTATTATGTGGGTGGAATTGTGATAACATCACAACAGTTCTGATACATCCACAAATACAACAAAGATAAATTACAACAACGACTCGAACGAGTCAAGATACAAATGCTACAATACAAAGATTCAAATGACAGCGGAAGCAAAAATAGTATCCGACTACGGATAAGATGCAAATTGGACTAAGAGTCCTGAACATAAGCAATGGCGCCATATCCCTGCCCAGCCAAGCCGGAGGGATTCCCAACTAACGTCATCAGACTTCAAACCTGTTGACTGCACATAAAGCACATCCCAAAAGAGGGCCAGGGCACTCCCTGGCAAGCAAAACCGACTTGCCTACTTTCTACACCATCTCCCAAAATATAGGGGAGGTGGACTTAGCGGCAGCAGCACTAGCAACCTAGAGAGACACGCTATAACTTCCGTCTAATCAGAGAGGGATAAGAGAGCGTATAAAGTAAACAGCTACTACTAACACCAATCATAACCCATTCTCGAATTAACCCCCTCAACCAAGTATGAGGAAGCAATCCGGGAAACTCACACGTTGAACAGTTTTAATTACCATTTATTGTGAAAGTAATTCTATATTACTAGTCAGGTTAATTAACAATGGTTAGGTGTAAGTTGTCTAGATCTTGTTAGCCAGCATCATCACCAAGTCGTCCATAACCGTGGACACGGCTCATCGATAAGATTATACCCTGCAGGGGTGCACTACTGGACCCATACTCGCATGATCAACCTAGTCAAAAACATTAGGACCTTTCAACCCAACTCTTTTCCTTCACCGCAACAAGTCCAGGAGCCACGGGAGCTATGCTGGTCCCGGCCAAAAGGGTGCGGACTCCCGCAGGACACACCCCTCCGCACCAACAGGCCGCGCCCTATATGCATGTAACAAGGCACACCGCCAAAGTAAAATACTACACTAGTATCATCAATGCATATGAGACAAATGGAAAACCCGAACTAGGTGCAGCTCCCGGACAAGTCGAAGTTCCAGTCAAAGTCGAGGGGGGCTCCATTGGGCCTCCCACAAGTGGTTAGTGCGCTCAAAATTGGATCCGAGGACAAAATCTCAGTTCCTAGGTCGACACTTAGCAGAACAAAGCACCTCGCAAGGCCTTCCGCCGGTGCCTTATCTTTTAATTATAATACCCCAATATAATACAACATTTTATTAAAGTAGAATAATCTATCAAGCTAAGCATATGAAATAAAAGACCACCTGATGACTCGCACAACCAACTCTAAGCATGCACTACGACTCGCAAGGCTAACAGATAAACATACAACAGGTGATGGGATGTGGAGATAAAGCTGTATAGGCTGCAGGATAAACATGTGATGGGATCGCAATAAAGAATCGTAAACTAGGGTAGCAGAGATCAACGGCAGGAATGAAAGACAATGTATAGGTAAACAAGCAAACTTTGCTTGCCTGGAATCCCGCATGGAAGCTGATCTTGTCGTTGCTCACACATCTCAACGTCTTAACCGCGAAGAAGCAACAAACACTGGAAAGCGTAAAAGATGCACTTTACAACTACGGCAAAAGATCCAGCATGACCATATGAGAATGATGCATGGCATGGCAAGATGCAAAACAAATGCATCTAATCCAAATTAAGCGGAACCGGGATTCCGATAATTAATATTTAGGTGCAAGTTATTTATTTACCAGCAATATTAAATGTTGGTTAGCATGGCAACACATGGCATGGGTGATCTAATTAAATTAAATGGAATAGGACATTTTATATTTATTACCCTACACTTTCCATATTTATTTATATAGTTGCAATTAACAAATTGCACAAAGCAATTAAAATAACAGATGCTAAATGGCATACGAATGGCATATTAATATTCCTTGAATTTTTCTGATATAAAAACATATAAAGATTATTTTATTTGGAGTTATAGATTAAAAGTTATTAGCATATTAATGGTAGGGGTGTTTCTGCACTTCACAGGGACCTAAACGTGATGGAAGAAACTTCTGGGAGGGCTAAAACGCTAAGCAGGAAGTGCAGGGGGCTCTGTGTAAAAAAACCCAGTCCCTCTGGACTTTTCTCACCGAAGGAAATTGAGCTCGTGAGACTGGCTAGTGTGTCCCAAGATGACTGGGCACTGCGGCCGCTGCCAGGTGGGACCCGCGTGTTAGTGAGTGAAGAGAAACAAAAGAGGCCTTTTTATTCAACGCGGCCGGGTGAGGAATCGAACTCGCGATGCGACGCACACGGATCCAGCGATGCGCTAGCCTGTAGGGCGGGGTGGTGTGTTGATGTTGTGATTGAAGCGTGTCTGGTTTAAACAGATAAAAACGAAGGATTGGTTCTGACGAAACTGAACTTGAAAATTCGGCGCCAGTGCACGGCGAGGTCGACGCCGGCGGCGACCAAGATCCAGTGGTGCTCCGGTCGTGTGCGTAGATGCAACCGAGAGAGGAAGTGTGTGCGAACTAGTGTGCGTGCTCGGGGGTGGTCAAGGAGCAAACTTTCCCGACGGGAACATGCGTGTTGTGCTCGGCGCGGCCGAGGCGTGTCCGCTCCGGTGCCGGCGAAAACCGATGAAACGGCGACGGATTGGAGGGGGAAAAGGACGAGGACGAGATGCAGCTCACCTAGGGCGTCTTGTGGCGAGAGGAGGGAGCGCGGGGTGGCCGGGCTCGACTGATCGGTGCCGGAGAAGATGCTCGGATCAGCGGCGTGCGTCAGGGAAGAAGAAGTGGTGGCGGGCTCGTCCGTGGCTCCCGGGCCCGTCCGCGTCGGCGATGAGGAAGAGGAGGTGGCGACACATCAGGTGGCGCGAGGATGGAGCCGGGGGCGCGCGGCATCAGCCCGGTGGCGAGCTCGTCCGTGGCTCCCAGGCATGGCGACGGCGATGCGTGGAGGAGAGGCAAGCGGCGGCGCTGCGAAAGGGGAAGAGAGGAGCTAGGTTTTGCGGCGCGTTGCAGATGCGGCTTAAGGAGAGAGAGAGAGAGAGAGAGAGAGAGAGAGAGAGAGAGCAGGTAGGGGAGCACGTGGTGGGGCGCCATGGCTGCTCTCTGTGCCTCGCTGGAAAGGGAGGAAGAGGACAGGGAGGAGAAGTGGGACGAGCTAGGGGAGAGGTGGGCTGGAGATAAGTGGGCTTCGGCCTAGGGAGGGTTTCTTTCTCTGAAAATGTTATTTCTCTTTTAAATCTTTTTCTGTTTTTGTATTCTAAAACAAAATAGAAAATAATTTGTATAAAGAAACTTTATAAAATAGTCTTAGTTTTTAAAACAGGCAATTTAATAAATTAGTGTTTATAATATTTGCAACAGATTTAAAATACACATTTTAATTAATTTGAAAAGCATTTGAATTCAAATTGTGTGATTTGAATTTAAAGGGAGTTTAAATTTAAATGTAATAAATTAAATGAAGTGACCAATGCATGATGAAATGATGACATGATGATGCACAAAAGAAAAAACAACAAAAATCTAATTGGGGATAAATCACGGGACGTTACAATCGACACCACTAACAAGGGATCGCGTCCCGCGATCCACGGCGAGACCACAAGAAGAGAGGGGTAACTATCGAGTCTTCACGCTCCGGGATGAACTTCTCGACACCACTAACAAGGGATTGTTGCTCCACCTTAAAATTCTCGACACCACTAACAAGAAGAGCTGCTCATGACGAAGACGACTCAGAAAGATCTAACCTAATAGGATAAAAGGCAAGAAATCGTCCACCCACGTAGAATCCTAAACTTTGAAAGTTGGATCAGAGAAGAGACTCAAAACAAGTAAGGTAAGAGGAGAAAAAGAATTGAGGTAAGGAGTAAAAAGAAACCTATTGAGATATTTTTGAAAAAATAATTTAAGTCAAATAGTTTTCGACACTCTAGAAACAACGACCGTTAGCGAGGTTATCCTACAGGCTTTTGCGGACCCGCTGCTTCGATAACCATTCGTATCGAAACAACAAGGAGATCGAAACCAAGGCTCTGATACCACATTGTGACGCCCGAAAATCGGTACTATGTAGATTTAAGCGTTCTCGCCGAAATCCGCATAATAACGATTTTAGGTCGCCCACCAGACATAATGTGCACGCCGAAACATGCGTATTATGTGGGTGGAATTGTGATAACATCACAACAGCTCTGATACATCCACAAATACAACAAAGATAAATTACAACAACGACTCGAACGAGTCAAGATACAAATGCTACAATACAAAGATTCAAATGACAGCGGAAGCAAAAATAGTATCCGACTACGGATAAGATGCAAATTGGACTAAGAGTCCTGAACATAAGCAATGGCGCCATATCCCTGCCCAGCCAAGCCGGAGGGATTCCCAACTAACGTCGTCAGACTTCAAACCTGTTGACTGCACATAAAGCACATCCCAAAAGAGGGTCAGGGCACTCCCTGGCAAGCAAAACCGACTTGCCTACTTTCTACACCATCTCCCAAAATATAGGAGAGGTGGACTTAGCGGCAGCAGCACTAGCAACCTAGAGAGACACGCTATAACTTCCGTCTAATCAGAGAGGGATAAGAGAGCGTATAAAGTAAACAACTACTACTAACACCAATCATAACCCATTCTCGAATTAACCCCCTCAACCAAGTATGAGGAAGCAATCCGGGAAACTCACACGTTGAACAGTTTTAATTACCATTTATTGTGAAAGTAATTCTATATTACTAATCAGGTTAATTAACAATGATTAGGTGTAAGTTGTCTAGATCTTGTTAGCCAGCATCATCACCAAGTAGTCCATAACCGTGGACACGGCTCATCGATAAGATTATACCCTGCAGGGGTGCACTACTGGACCCATACTTGCATGATCAACCCAGTCAAAAACATTAGGACCTTTCAACCCAACTCTTTTCCTTCACCGCAACAAGTCCAGGAGCCACGGGAGCTATGTTGGTCCCGGCCAAAAGGGTGCGGACTCCCGCAGGACACACCCCTCCGCACCAACAGGCCGCGCCCTATATGCATGTAACAAGGCACACCGCCAAAGTAAAATACTACACTAGTATCATCAATGCATATGAGACAAATGGAAAACCCGAACTAGGTGCAGCTCCCGGACAAGTCGAAGTTCCAGTCAAAGTCGAGGGGGGCTCCATTGGGCCTCCCACAAGTGGTTAGTGCGCTCAAAATTGGATCCGAGGACAAAATCTCAGTTCCTAGGTCGACACTTAGCAGAACATAGCACCTCGCAAGGCCTTCCACCAGTGCCTTATCTTTTAATTATAATTCCCCAATATAATACAACATTTTATTAAGGTAGAATAATCTATCAAGCTAAGCATATGAAATAAAAGACCAACTGATGACTCGCACAACCAATTCTAAGAATGCACTACGACTCGCAAGGCTAACAGATAAACATACAACAGGTGATGGGATGTGGGCATAAAGCTGTATAGGCTGCAGGATAAACATGTGATGGGATCGCAATAAAGAATCGTAAACTAGGGTAGCAGAGATCCGCGGTAGGAATGAAAGACAATGTATAGGTAAACAAGCAAACTTTGCTTGCCTGGAATCCCGCTTGGAAGCAGGTCTTGTCGTTGCTCACACATCTCAACGTCTTATCCGCGAAGAAGCAACAAACACTGGAAAGCGTAAAAGATGCACTTTACAACTATGGCAAAAGATCCAGCATGACCATATGAGAATGATGCATGTCATGGCAAGATGCAAAACAAATGCATCTAATCCAAATTAAGCGGAACCGGGATTCCGATAATTAATATTTAGGTGCAAGTTATTTATTTACCAGCAATATTAAATGTTGGTTAGCATGGCAACACATGGCATGGGTGATCTAATTAAATTAAAAGGAATATGACATTTTATATTTATTACCCCACACTTTCCATATTTATTTATATAGTTGCAATTAACAAATTACACTAAGAAATTAAAATAACAGATGCAAAATGGCATACAAATGGCATATTAATATTCCTTGCATTTTTCTGATATAAAAACATATAAAGATTATTTTATTTGGAGTTATAGATTAAAAGTTATTAGCATATTAATTTTAGAGGTGTTTCTACAATTTACAGGGACCTAAACGTGATGGAAGAAACTTCTGGGAGGGCTAAAACGCTAAGCAGGAAGTGCAGGGGGCTCTGTGTAAAAAAAAACAGTCCCTCTGGACTTTTCTCACCGACGGAAATTGAGCCCATGAGACTGGCTAGAGGGTCCCAGGATGACTGGGCACTGCGGCCGCTGCCAGGTGGGACCCGCGTGTCAGTGAGTGAAGAGAAACAAAAGAGGCCTTTTTATTCAACGCGGCCGGGTGAGGAATCAAACTTGCGATGCGACGCGCACGGATCCAGCGATGCGCTAGCCTGTAGGGCGGAGTGGTGTGTTGATGTTGTGATTGAAGCGTGTCTGGTTTTAAACAGATAAAAACGAAGGATTGGTTCTGACGAAACTGAACTTGAAAATTCGGCGCCAGTGCACGTCGAGGTGGACGCCGGTGGCGACCAAGATCTAGTGGTGCTCCGGTCGTGTGTGTAGATGCAACCGAGAGAGGAAGTGTGTGCGGACTAGTGTGCGTGCTCGGGGGTGGTCAAGGAGCAAACTTTCCCTACGGGAACGTGCGTGTTGTGCTCGGCGCGGCGCGGCCGTGGCGTGTCCGCTCCGGCGCTGTCGAACACCGATGAAACAGCGACGAATTGGAGGGGGGAAAGGACGAGGACGAGATGCAGCTCACCTAGGGCGTCTTGTGGCGAGAGGAGGGAGCGCGGGGTGGCCGGGCTCGACTGATCGGTGCCGGAGAAGATGCTCGGGTCAGCGGCGCACGTCGGGGAAGAAGAAGTGGTGGCGGGCTCGTCCGTGGCTCCCGGGCCCGTCCGCGTCGGCGAGGAGGTGGCGACACATCAGGTGGCGCGAGGATGGAGTCGGGGGCGCGCGGCATCAGCCCGGTGGCGAGCTCGTCCGTGGCTCCCGGGCATGGCGACGGCGATGCGTGGAGGAGAGGCAAGCGGCGGCGCTGCGAAAGGGGAAGAGAGGAGCTAGGGTTTGCGGCGCGCTGCAGATGCGGCTTAAGGAGAGAGAGAGAGAGAGAGAGAGAGAGAGAGAGAGAGAGAGAGAGCAGGTAGGGGAGCACGTTGTGGGGCGCCATGGCTGCTCTCTGTGCCTCGCTGGAAAGGGAGGAAGAGGACAGGGAGGAGAAGTGGGCCGAGCTAGGGGAGAGGTGGGCTGGAGATAAGTGGGCTTCGGCCTAGGGAGGGTTTCTTTCTCTGAAAATGTTATTTCTCTTTTAAATCTTTTTCTGTTTTTGTATTCTAAAACAAAATAGAAAAATAATTTGTATAAAGAAACTTTATAAAATAGTCTTAGTTTTTAAAACAGGCAATTTAATAAATTAGTTTTTATAATATTTGCAAAAGATTTAAAATACACATTTTAATTAATTTGAAAAGCATTTGAATTCAAATTGTGTGATTTGAATTTAAAGGGAGTTTAAATTTAAATGTAATAAATTAAATGAAGTGACCAATGCATGATGAAATGATGACATGATGATGCACAAAAGAAAAAACAACAAAAATCTAATTGGGGATAAATCCCTGGGCGTTACACTCTCCCCAAGGGCTACGACGGCTCCAGCATCCCCATCGAGTTCCTGCAGCTCTACACCACCTCCATCCAAGCGGCAGGCGGAGACGACAAGGTCATGGCCAACTGGTTCTCCCACGCGCTTCGCGACTCTGCGCTGTCGTGGCTCCTGAACCTCCCCGAGGACACTGTGAACTCTTGGGAGGAGATCTGCAAGCAGTTTGTCTCCAACTTCAAGGGGACGTACGAGCGCGCTCTCACCCACAACAACCTGCGGGCTGTGGTGCAGAAGAAGGATGAGACTCTCCGCAAGTACATCCAGCACTTCAGCCAAGTGCGCAACAAGATCCCGAACATCCCTGACACCTAAGTCATCGCCGCTTTCCGCGAGGGTGTCACAAACAGCAGGATGCTCGAGAAGCTGGGTAACCACGACAAGCTCACCTCTGTGGTGAAGCTGTTCAACCTGGCGGAAAAGTGCGGCAAGGCTGAAGAGGGACTCCTCTTCGTCAAAATATCCTCGAGAGGGGACGAGCATGCTGAGGGGTCCAGGAGCCAGAAGAAGAAGGAGGAGCCCAAGCGCAAGGCCACCACGGTCCTCGCGGCAGAGCCTGATGCGAAGGGCACCCGCAGGGATTCTCCCGAGCCTAGGAGAGGAAAGACGACCACCGCCCATTCTGCATCTACCACAACAGGCGCGGTCACTCTACCGAGACCTGCTTCGACCTCAAGAGGTTGAGCAAAGAGCGCGAGCAAGCAGAAGGCAGTGGCAGCCGCGGTCGAGGCCGTGGCCACCGCGAAAGTGGGCGCAAGAGCGGATACCAGAAGCCATCTGGCACCCAGGCCAATGCTGCGGAGAAGAATGGCAACCTCCCTGACGAGGAAGATGGTGGCTATCAAGATTCAAGAGGAGTCATTGCCTTCATCCTCGGTGGGGCGCAGGCGTCAAAGTCGAACAATCAGTTCAAGCAGTTCGCCCGCGAACTCAACGCCGCCCTTCCCAGCCCCGAGACCTCCAGGCCCCTCAAGTGGTCGCAGTTACCATCGCCTTTGACGCTCAGGACCACCCTAAGTCCACCAAGACTGTTGGAACCCTCCCGCTGGTCTGCAGCCCCACCATCGACAACGTCTCTGTCTCCAAGACACTCATTGATGGTGGAGCAGGCCTGAATATCATCTCCACAGAGACGTTCGAAGCGCTTCAAGTGCCCTTCGAGCGGCTCATGCCCTCTAGGCCCTTCACGAGAGTCACCAGCGGCTCGATCGAGCCTCTGGGGCCGGTCAGGCTCGCCGTCACCTTCGTAAGCGAGGAAAATTACCGCACCGAGCACATCGACTTTGATGTTGCGCACATCAGCCTGCCGTACAACGCCATCCTCGGCTACCCCGCGCTCGCGAAATTCATGGCCGTCACGCATCATGCCTACAATATGGTCAAGATCCCCGGCAGCGCTGGAACAACAACCATCCGTGGACAGGTCATGGATGCCACACGCGCTGTCGAGACGGCCTATAAGGCAGCCGCCATGGCATTCCCCCCCAGACGAGGACATGGAGCCTCTCGAGAGACCCAAGAAGAAGAAGCAGTTGTTCTCCCAGGAGCCAGCCGCTACAAAGAAAGTCCCTCTAAGCTCCAGCAGCTCGGGGGTTGTGGGCTCGGGGGCTAGCGTCACCATTGGCGTCGCGCTGCCTCCCAAATAGGAAAGCGCGCTCGTCGCCTTCCTCCGGGCAAACTCTGACATGTTTGCATGGACACCGTCAGATATGACCAGTGTACCGAGGGAGGTGATCGGGCACCACTTAGCCATGTGTCGAAACGCGCACCCCGTCAAGTAAAAAGCAAGAAAGCAAGCCCCCAAGAAGCAAGCATTCATCGTCAAAGAGGTCGAAATGTTAAAAGCGGCAAAGGTAGTCCGCGAAGACGCGCACCCCACTTGGCTCTCCAACGACTTGGTCGTCCCAAAACCCGCCGGAGGAGGCCGCCTCTGCATCGACTACACTGATGTGAACAAGGCCTGCCCCAAGGACCCTTATCCCATGCCAAGAATCGACCAGATTGTGGACTCCACGGCAGGCTGCGACCTCATCTGCTTCCTCGATGCGTTCTCTGGTTATCATCAGATAAAAATGGCTAAGGAAGATGAGGAGAAGACGGCTTTGCTCACCCCTTGCGGTGTGTATTGCTATGTCTGCATGCCCTTCGGCCTAAAAAATGCCGGAGCCACTTTCCAGAGGCTAATGAGGATATCGCTTGGCGAGCAAATGGGCAGAAATGTCGAGGCTTATGTCGATGACATTGTCGTAAAATCTCGAGAGGGAAATACTCTCCTCAGGGACCTTGAAGAGACTTTCGCCAGCTTGCGCAAGGTGAACATCAAGCTCAACCCCGCAAAGTGCATCTTCGGAGTGCCTTCAGGCAAATTGCTTGGTTTCCTGGTGTCCTATCGGGGTATAGAGGCAAACCCTGACAAAATCAAGGCCATAGAGGAGATGCAACCTCCACGCCAGCTCAAGGACATGCAACGCCTGGCAGGCTGCATGGCCAGCTTGGGTAGATTAATCTCCAAGTCCGGCGAAAGAGCCCTACCGTTCTTCAAGATCATGAAAAGAACAGGCACCTTCAAGTGGACACCTGAAGCTGAAAAAGCGTTTGAGGACTTGAAGAAGTACCTAGCCAGCCCACCAGTAATGGTCGCCCCAAGGACAGGCGAGCACTTGAAGTTGAATCTATCAGCCACTCCATAGACCGCCAGTGCCGTCCTTGTCGTAGAAAGGGAAGAGCCAGTACTCCACAAGAAGAGTGCAACCACTCCAAAGCCAAAACCCCCTGATGAAGAGCTCGACAAAGGAACAGGCCTCGCAAAACCACCGCCAGGCCCAAATCCACAAGCGGGGCCTGCCCCAAGTCAACCGCTACAGGATGATCCCGCTAGGAAGCCTGAAGAGCCTCCATAGGCCAACCCCCTCGAGGGCCCTGACAAGCCTCCAGAGTCCAACCCCCTTGAAGGCCCAGCGGAGCCCCTTCAGGAAGAAGGCACCAGGGCTACACTGACCACACTTGTCGAGCATCCAGTCTACTTCGTCAGCACAGTACTGCGCGATGCTCGCGAGCGGTATACAATGCAGCAGAAGCTCCTCGTCGCACTCCTCATTGCCTCAAAAAAGCTGAGACACTACTTCCAGGGGCACCCCATCACGGTGGTTACCTCTTTTCCCCTGGAGCAGATCCTGCGCAACCCTAACGCCACAGATCCTGTCACAGGATGGAATATGGAGCTACAACCATTCAATTTGCGCTTCGATACCACAAGGGTAATCAAAGGAAGAGCAATGGCAGACTTCGTCGCCGAATGGACTCACCCAACCCCTGAAGAGCCTTTGGGAGAAGAACAAGAGACCTCTGGAGACAAAATGCCCAGCCACTGGACCATGAAGTTCGACGGAGCTTTTGCTTGTCGCCACGGTGGGGCTGGCGTGGTTTTGATCTCACCAAAAGGCGACAAGCTATGTTACGTGGTCTAGCTGTGCTTCGGAATCGACAAGATCTCCAACAATATCGCTGAGTACGAAGGCCTGCTTGCTGGCCTACGCGCCGCAATCACCCTAGGCATCAAGCACCTACTCATCAAGGGCGACTCCCAGCTGCTCGTCAACTTCTCCAACAAAAGCTATAAGCCTAAGGACGACCAGATGGCCACATTCCTTGAAGAGGTCCGTAGGCTTGAGAAGCACTTCAGGGGAATGGAGCTCATGCACATCACAAGAAAGGAGAACCAAGAGGCTGATGACATCGCCAAGCGCGCATCAAAGAGGCAAACTCAGCTGCCAGGCGTCTTTGAATAAAGACTCGTCAAGGCATCCATAAAGCAGTCTCAAGACGCCATGCCCGTAAGCACAGACGAAGCGCTCCCGCCACTACCTGCAAACCGGGCTCGGAGATTTCCAAATCGGGCGGATTTCAGTACTGATGTCGCCCAGAAAACTTCGGAGATCTTTCCGGAAATCTCCGGTGAACTGTTGTAACGGCTAGATTTGAGGGAGGGGTATAAATACCCCTCCCCTTCTTCTTCCTTGAGTGTGCACGACTTTCGCCTCTCTCTCTTGCCATTGTTGACCTTAGGAAAGCTTGCCCCCTCTCAAATCCTCCAATGATTCTTGTATATCTTTGAGGGAAAAGTGAGAGGAGATCTAGATCTACAATTCTACCAATCCATCTCTCCTCTAAGTGAGGGGAACATAGTGGATCTAGATCTTTGAGTTCCTTTGTGGTTCTCCCCCTTTGTTCTTACTCTCTCTTATCCCCCCATAAGCATTAGTTGCTTGTGGTGGGATTTGGGAGTGTAGGATTTGTCTCCTTTGTGGTTTCTTGGTTCTTCCTCTCTTATTCCCCCATAAGCATTTGTTGCTTTGTTGGAATTTGAGAGTGAAGGACTTGAGAACTTTGTGTGTTCTTGCCATTGCATCTTGCATCGGTTTGAGCCCTCCACGAGGATTCATGGTGGTGAAATTCGTGAGCTTGTTACTCTTGGGTCTTGGACCCTAGACGCCTTAGTGGCCGTCTTTGTGGCATAGGACCTTTTGTGGTCAAGGCCTTTGTGGCTAGTTGGGACCTTTGTGGTCAAGACCTCTTGTGGTCATTTGGGAGCCCCCAATTCGGTTGTGGGTGTGTGCCCCAAGGTTGTTGTACGGGATTGTTCTCCGCCCCAAAGGAGTTCATGGTGGAAGGTGGACTCGGACCTTTGTGGTCGATTTCATCGGAGAAGAAGGTGAGGCCTTTGTGGCGTTGAGCAAACCTGTTGTGGTTGCTCACACCTCTCCAATGAGACGTACACCTTTTGTGGTGGAACTCGGGAATACATCATCGTCTCCGTTTTCCTCGGTTATCCCTATACCCGAGCTCTTTACTTATGCACTTTACTTTGTGAATGCCATCGTGCTTGAAGTCCTTTACCTTGCTATCCCTTTGTTGTTTGTCTTGTATAGCATAAGTTGTTGGTGCACATAGGCGAACCTAGTATATTTAAGTTGTGTCATTGATAAGTTAAACACTAAGTTTTATTCCGCATGTATTAAGCCTATATTTTAAAAAGTGTTCCTCGCCTTTTCACCCCCCCCCCCCCCCTCTAGGCGACGTCTTTCCTTTCAATTGGTCTCAGAGCCCAGGTTATCTCATAATTAGGCTTTACCGCCTAGAGATAAAGATGTCGTTTAGAGAATTAGTGCACAATCCCACTTATTTATTTGATGGCACTAATTATGATGTTTGGAAAATTCGCATGCTTAATATCTTTAGGGACATGGATCCTAATTTAGAGAGAATTGAAGATATGGGTTTTTCTCCTCCAAAGGATTCCCAAGAATTATCTTTAGAGGATGAGAAAAACTCTTATCTCGATACTCTAGCTTGTAATGGTCTTATCTATGTTTTGAGCGATGTAGTTCTTGCGTCAATCATGCCTTGTCGGAACGCTCATGAATTATGGACAAAACTTCAAGATATATATGAGGTGTCCAACATTTCCAAGGATGATTGTCCTCCTTCCACATCCGGTCATGATGAGCTCACGACTTCCTCCACTTCACCTAAATGTGGTTTGCCACAAGGTAATGATATGGTGAGTGGTGATGGAAATTGCAATCTTGATGGTGAATCCACTATTGACTATACTTCGCACCTATCTTATTGCAGTGCTCTATCTTTGGACTTAAACACCTCTAGCACTACAAATTTCATACATGCTAGTGTTGATAGTCCTTACATATCATGTAGTAGTTGCTTAACTAAATCTCATGATGATATGTTTTCCTTGTCTTGTTGCCATGATCAAAATGTTTCTATTTCCTCTAGTACTTGTTTGGCTAACAATGTAGAGGAATCCCAACAATTGTTGGAACAAGACTTGGACCTCAATGGTGCTTCAAGTTTCTCTTTATCGTATTCATCCACCACTCACATTTGCCTAATGGCTAAGGAGTATAAGGTATCTCCTACCATGCACTCCAATAATTAAAGAGAAGTTTGATATTGTCTCTCATGCTCTCTTAAATAATAAAAATGCTCATGAGAACTTCTTAGAAATCATGAGTACCCTTTTTGAGCTCAAGGAGACCTTTGAGTCCATGGAGACCCGTTGCCATGAAGGGTGGGGTCTTGCTCGTGATTCCGCGGGTGAGGTCCACAATCTTGAGAATGCTCTTGAGGAAGAGCAAGAAACTCAGGTTGCTCTCGAGGAGAGATTAGAATCTAGTGAGGAGTTAAATAATGAAATAATTGCTAAACTCACTAAAGAGCATGACCATGCTATTGCTAAATGTAATGTGCTTAGTAAAGTGAATGCTAAGCTAAATAATGAGCTTGTCATGTTGTCTCCTTCCACTTCTAATGATAATGATGCTTGTGCTACTAACTCCACTTTGTGTGAAGCATCTATTTTGAAGGAGAATGTTGAGTTAAGGGCTCAACTTTATTTGCTAACTAGTAAGTATGGGAAGTTGGAAGAAACTCATGAAAAGCTTTTTAGCTCTAATGAGGATCTTCTAGCATCCTATGCTAGGCTAAAGTTAGCTCATGAGGCGGTCACTTCGAAGGTAACATCTTGTGAGCCTCGTGTGGTCAATAGCACAAACTCTACTTCTAATGCTTTATTGCCATGTGCTAGTTCTAGTAATTCATCCACTCATAAAATTGCTACATCTTGTGATGAATTACTTTCCTTGCCTTGTTGCTCTAACAATGTAGCTACTACTTCCTCTAGTACTTGTGTTGAAACTAACCATGTCGAGGAACTTAAAGAGCTCAATGCACAAGTCACTTCTTTGAAGAAAGACTTGAAGAAGTGTCATGAAGGAAAGTCCACCCTCGACAACATGTTGAGAGTGCAACAACTTCCTCATGATAAGAGTGGACTTGGATTCAACTCCAATAACAAGAACAAGTTTAATGAAAGAAGAAGCACAAGATCATCAAGAAGAAAGGAGGAGAACAAGTTATTGATTCGGCTAAGATTGTGTGCTTCAAGTGCAAGGTTGAAGGGCACCATGTTAGATCTTGCCCTTTGAAGAAGAAGCCTCTTAGTGAGAAGCAACAAGGGAAGCAACCTCAAGTTCAAACTCAAGCTTCCCAAGTTGAAGAACTTCCCCTTCCCAAGAAGAAAGGTAAAAGTCGACTTTGCTACAAATGTCGTGGGAAGGATCACTTTGCTTCTTCATGCACTCATGGTAACTTATCCAACCCCACTACAATTGATAATGTTCATTCTCTCCGGAAGGATAAGGTTGGCAATGTG
This sequence comes from Poa annua, assembly GCA_026929855.1. Classification (NCBI taxonomy): domain Eukaryota; kingdom Viridiplantae; phylum Streptophyta; class Magnoliopsida; order Poales; family Poaceae; genus Poa; species Poa annua. Next base: position 104,473,601 of record CM049426.1, read on the forward strand.
TTTGCTCAAGTTATTGGTACTCAAAGTGGTGTCAAGAAAAGAACCATTTGGGTTGCCAAGCCTATTGTGACTAACCTCTTAGGACCCAGCTTGGTTGGGGACCAACAAGCTAAAACTTGATCAATAGGTGTAAGTGGAGGACATTGGAGACTTGACTACATCATGAATAATTAAGGGATCTTCATCATCCATATTATCTCAAGTCAAGTCAAGTGGATTATATTGTCTTAGCATATATCCAATGCTCCTCCTTGCGGTAACTTGTATTTAAATCATATGTATGCATTGAAAGTTACTTTCACCCTTGCATATGTTTGGTTTTGTACCTTACAAGTGTTTATATGTGTTGTGCACTCTACTTACTTATGTTGAGTATTCAAGCTTGTGTATGTTGGTTTGCACACCATGTATGTTTTGAGCCTCTTGCCTATGTGCTTTCATCTTAATTGCCTCTTATAAGGATATTAATGTACTATCCCATTTTGTGGGAGTGATGTGCTTTTTGGTAACACACTATCCTAAAATGTGTATTCATGAGGACTACCACTTAGTGGTGATATATCAATGTTATCTACTCTCTTTGTGGTATGTCTTACTCATGAGAAATTCAAATTCTAATGTCCATTAATCATCTCTTTGATTTCTTTTGCCTCTTGTTAAAAAGAATGGCTTATCACATTATGGGGGAGTAATAAGCTATGTGCATATTACAAGCCTAGAAAATGTGAACATGTGAGGTAGTGTCACCTAGAGTTGATATTGTTGATTATCTTGTTCCTAGGTGGCATGGTACTCAAACAAGTTCTATATTTGCTTAAATTCTTTTTTTCACCCATCTTTTGGTATCTTGTTTGTGAGAGAGTTTCTTGATGCTTAGTATGATCATCGATTATTTGAAGCCATCAAGAATCTCTAGATAAGCATGGTTTTCAATTCTTTTATTTTGCCACATGCTTATGTTTTGTGAATATGATCTTGAATACATATATGTCTTGTACCACCGAGAAATGTCTCCATACAATCATTGTCTTTGACAAGTGATAATTATATTTGTGGTAAATCTATTTATCATATTCACATTGGCTATTGTTCTTAAGTTGTATTTTTCTATCGCCAAGTTTGTTTTGGTTTAACCATCCTTTTGTCTTCTTTGCTTCATTTGGATCCTTTTGTTGCTCTACTCATAATTTGTGTTAACTTTATTGAGTTAGGAAAAGCAAGGATCCCATTGTTGTGCATTTACATTCGAAGACTTAATTCTAAGTAACGCACTATTCCTGGGGGAGCTATCCTACATTGAGTAGAACATCATCCTTTTTAATTGTTATCGGGGCTTATTCACTTTCTTGAACTTTGTGTTCAAAAAGATATATGGAGGGTAATGATCCCACTTGTGTGCATTTTGTATTTACATACAACATCTTAAAAATGCACTAATCATGGGGAAGCTACTCTATACTCCTTAGAACACTATTCTTTAAATTTGGTTTGGTATCTTATTGCTCTTCTTGAACATGACTAATGTTGTAACAATGTATATGGAGAGTGATGATCTCATTCGTGTGCATTTTGTATTCATAAACAAGATCATAAAGAATGCACAAATCTTGGGGGAGCAATCCTATATGGTATTGAACATTAGTTCTCTTCAATTGGTATTTGATCCCGATGACATGTCTCTTTGAAAGACAAATTTTTTTCGTCTTGGTACTTTGTGCCATCATGAAAATTGTAGAGGGCTTGGTTTATTTGTTGGAACCTTACTCCTCTTTGTGGAGTTGGTTATCTCATCCCACGGTTCTTAGTGTACCTTCTTGGATGAGATGAAACCCTCGAGCATGTTTGCTTGTTTTATTTCTTATGCTCAATGGTTTATCCTTGACCTTGTTTTCATTTGATATATTTTCTTATTGGTGTCTCCAATCATGTGTTGGTTTGAGTCTTTGATACAATGCGGACAAATCCTTCTCTTGCCACACTGTTGTATAGCTTCTTGATTTAATTGGTGTTTTTTCCAAATTGTATCTCGTTTGGTTCTTGAAAGTTTTGTGCATGCATATTTACTATATACATCTTTTGTCATGCTTACTTTCATTGTTCCAATATATAGTATAAACTCCACCAAATCCTAAATGGCTAAGATGTGCTTGAAATTCAATTTCATATCAATAGGCACATATTCATGTGGAGTTTGTCCTATGTATTGTAGTTGCTCTAACTACTTTGGACCCAATGAGTTTGGGTACCACTTTGTACTTAAATTTGTTTTAGGTACATTGGAGATGCATTGGAAGCTTGTCTCGATTACAAGGAGAAAGTCCTCTTCATGTGCCTTTTGAGCCAAGCTTGGATGATCATGAGCACCTACCGTCTACTTCTTCAATGCTATCTATCAGGTACATTGTAAAAAGTATCTATCTCATGCATACTCTCCTAGCCCTTAACCTTGTGTAGGTTGTTTCTTGGCATGAGTCTCTCGAGTTGCTTTTGATATGGTTTTTGCAAAGTTCCCTTCAAATCGTCTTTATTACAAATATGAGCAAGCCGGGATGATTACATAGTAAAGGGAACATACTTGATCGTGTTCATGATTCATCAATTCCAACTATGTTAATCTAGCAATTCTTCTTATTTTGTCTCATATGCAATATGGATGAATTTTCAAAATCATTTGCCGCTTGAGAGAGTGTTTACCATTCTCAAAGCATCTCAACTATCACTTATTATTTTGGGTATTTGAGATACTTTGAAGAGTGTGTGTTGGAAGTCTTCCAAGCTTTGTGCTATGGGTGTAGGCAAAATTCTTATTGGTTTATTTTAAACTTCCAAGTGAATATCATGTTCTTTATCTAGTACCTATTTTGTGTGTGCATGTTTCTTTGTGGACTTAGTGCCTACTTAGAAACTTATATACATGACATTAGGTACATCTTTAATTGATATTCAAAATCTTTATTGATCACCTTTATTGCTCTCTTGATCCTTTTGTGATCTCTAAAAGGCACAAGCTTTGCATTTGATTTGGTATCCTCTTGCCTCCTAATAAGCTTGTGAATCAATTTGACGTGTTTTCGTTGGTGTGCTTGTATGCGAAATACATGATATGCACTATGTGCCACATACCTTGAAAGACTATGGGAATGCCTAGGCTCATCCTTCTTAGTCTCCTAACATGTGTTTCCATATTACATCCATCCTTTCTCGTTTGAGCAAGTCTTTGATTTTCTCGTTTCTTTTCGTTTGCTCAACATTTGTTTGTTGCAAAGTGCATTCTTTCTTTTTCCGTCTATGCACTCTTGCACTTATTGTTCAAATTAATCTAGGAAGGAACGAGGATTCCATGTGGCGCAACCTTTATTGAATTACAAATTCTTCATTGTGCATGTTCCTTGGGGTGTTCCATCTTGATTCATTTGAACACTTGATTGCTTTTATCATAACATCTTCTTGTGTCCAATTGGTTTTCGGATCCTTTGATTGCATCTTTCGAGTTGCAATTGGTATCTTTCTATTTTTTTATATCTTTTCTTTTGCATTTCTTGAATCCTCAATATAATTTGATCCCCTCCATGTATTCGTTATTGGATATATGCATTTGATTTCACTCATATCATGAGAAATGCATAATTTATGGGGAAGCTCTTATTATATTGGCCTTCTAGATTTTTCTCCCATTCCGCCAATGGATGCCAATGGGGGAGAGATTTAGAGGGTTTTAAGGGATTTAGTTCTTTTCTCTTGCAACCTTGCTTTGCTTAGTGTGTTGCATGGTTGTTTTTAATTCCTTATATAAACCCTCGTAAAAGGGATTGTCATCAATTACCAAAATGGGGGAGATTGAAAGGGCATGTGCCCTCATGTATGGTTTTGGTAATTAATGACAATCCCTAAGGACTAATGTGTGTTTTAAGCATATTGCAAGTATGGCTTGAAGTTGTCAAGGCATCACCTATATGAAGAAAGATGGTATCTTCCATGGGCTTGCAACAAGAAGATCCATTAATTTAGCTCATGGAGGATGATGTCATGCCATGATCATCATCATGGTTGACGAGTGCAAGACCAACGGAAGCATGTCAGAGACATGAAGACGAAGCTAAGCGAGACTCTCCCATAATGGAGTATGGGGGAGTATATGGAGGAGTCTTCATGAAGCATGTGCTAGCAAGCGCAATCAAGAAAGGTGGTCCACTTGAAGAGATCAATATCGTCATCATCTAGCTCAAGTGGAATGCTCAAGGCAAAGGTATGATCTTGATAGGGCTATATGATAGATACAGGTACTATCAAGAGGGGCTCTCGAGTGAGTAACTTGATCGAATCTTTATGGAGAGCTCAAACCTTTGCATACTTAGCATATCATCTTTCTTGTTTCTTATTTGGCTTTTCTCCTTGTGAGGTTTTGGAGCTTGTTGTGATCTTCATAACAAGCTCAAGTTCATCAAAAACAAAGTTCGTTTGAAAAGCTTCTTGGTTTTTGATGTTGGAGGTTTTACCGGTTGTTCCTTTTTCGAGAGGTTTTATGTTTCCCCATTTGGTTTTAACCTCACATCTTGGACTATGATGTTTCTCTTCATTATCTTGTAGATTTCTTCGTTGTGATTACAACGAGCCAAAAATCATCGAAAACGGAGTTCGGATGGTCAAGATATTGTCGTTTTCGTGTTATTATTTCTGCAGTTTTCGGGTGCTCGGAAATCTCCGAACCGGGTTCGGAGAATTTCCGAACCGGGTTCGGAGATTTCCGAATCGGGCGGATTTCAGTACTGATGTCGCCCAGAAAACTTCGGAGATCTTTCCGGAAATCTCCGAGGCTCGGAAATCTCCGGCCCTAGGCCTGAAATCTCCGGTCTGAGCTGCAGTAACGGATAGATTTGTGGGAGCGGTATAAATACCCCTCCCCTTCTTCTTCCTTGAGTGAGCACGACTTTCCCCTCTCTCTCTTGCCATTGTTGACCTTGGGAAAGCTTTCGCCCTCTCAAATCCTCCCATTATTCTTGCATATCTTTGAGGGAAAAGTGAGAGGAGATCTAGATCTACAATTCTACCAATCCATCTCTCCTCTAAGTGAGGGGAACATAGTGGATCTAGATATTTGAGTTCCTTTGTGGTTCTCCCCCTTTGTTCTTGCTCTCTCTTATCCCCCCATAAGCATTAGTTGCTTGTGTTGGGATTTGGGAGTGTAGGATTTGTCTCCTTTGTGGTTTCTTGGTTCTTCCTCTCTTATTCCCCCATAACCATTTGTTGCTTTATTGGAATTTGAGAGTGAAGGACTTGAGCACTTTGTGTGTTCTTGTCATTGCATCTTGCATCGGTTTGAGCCCTCCACGAGGACTCGTGGTGGTGAAATTCGTGAGCTTGTTACTCTTGGGTCTTGGACCCTAGACGCCTTAGTGGCCGCCTTTGTGGCATAGGACCTTTTGTGGTCAAGGCCTTTGTGGCTAGTTGGGACCTTTGTGGTCAAGACCTCTAGTGGTCATTTGGGAGCCCCCAGTTCGTTTGTGTGTGTGTGCCCCAAGGTTGTTGTACGGGATTGTTCTCCGCCCCAAAGGAGTTCATAGTGGAAGGTGGACTCGGACCTTTGTGGTCGAGTTCATCGGAGAAGAAGGTGACGCCTTTGTGGCGTTGAGAAAACCTGTTGTGGTTGCTCACACCTCTCCAACGAGACGTACACCTTTTGTGGTGGAACTCAGGAATACATCATCGTCTTCGCGTGCCTCGGTTATCCCTATACCCGAGCTCTTTACTTATGCACTTCACTTTGTGATAGCCATCGTCCTTGAAGTCCTTTACCTTTCTATCCCTTTGTTGTTTGTCTTGTATAGCATAAGTTGTTGGTGCACATAGGAGAACCTAGTATATTTAAGTTGTGTCATTGATAAGTTAAACACTAAGTTTTATTCCGCATGTATTAAGCCTAAATTTTAAAAAGTGTTCCTCGCCTTTTCACCCCCCCCCTCTAGGCGACGTCTTTCCTTTCAAAATCTCTACCGCAAGCGCCCAAACGGCATCGCGCTGAAATGCGTTCCTCCTGAAGAAGGCAAAATGCTGATCAAGGACATCCACAACGGGGAATGCGGCCACCATTCATGCGCCCGCACCCTCGCAGGCAAACTCTTCAGGAGCGGCTTCTACTGGCCTCAAGCACTTCAGGATGCAGTTGACATCGTCCAAGCATGTGAAGCCTGCCAATTCCACGCCAAGCAAATCCACCAACCTGCGTTGGGGCTACAGACCATCCCGCTCTCCTGGCCGTTTGCGGTCTAGGGGTGGACATACTGGGGCATTTCCCAACAGCGCAAGGGGGATATCGCTACCTCTTCGTGGCCATCGACAAGTTCACTAAGTGACCCGAAGTGGAGGCGACGCGCACAATCACCGCAGGCGCGGCGGTAAAATTCATCAGAGGCCTGGTCTGCCGCTTCGGAGTGCCTAACCGCATCATCACCGACAATGCCTCACAATTCACCAGTGGCATCTTCAGAGCTCATTGCGAAAGAATGGGTATCAAGCTCTGCTTCGCCTCAGTCGCTCATCCGCAGAGCAACGGACAGGCTGAGCGAGCAAACGCAGAAATCCTTAAGGGCCTAAAGACCAGGACCTTCGACATCCTCAAAGGCCACGGCAAGGGCTGGATCAACGAGCTCCCTTCGGTGTTCTGGTCCATCCGCACAACGCCACCCAAGCCTATGGGGGAAACACCGTTCGCCCTCGACTATGGAGCCGAAGCTGTCCTCCCCACAGACATAAAGCATGGATCCCCACGAGTCCTTGCCTTTAACGAGGACCAGCAGGAGGTCCTCCACAATGACGACCTGCTGCTTCTCGAGGGACTACGACGCCGGGCCGCCCTCCGGGCGGCCAAATACCAGCAGGACCTGAGACGCTACCACAGCCGCAATGTGCGCTCACGTACCCTGGAGGCAGGCGATCTCGTCCTCAGGCGAATCCTCTCCAGGGAAGGCCACCACAAGCTGTCCCCGATGTGGGAAGGTCCCTACAGGGTCACCCACATCGCCAGGCTTGGCGCGGCTCGCCTCGAAACTCAAGACGGCATCCCCGTCAAGAATCCATGGAACATCATGCACCTACGCAAGTTCTACCCGTGATCATCGTCACGCCCGTGATCATTGTCACGTCAAGACATCTGGCGGAATAGGCAGGTTACGGCTCAACCTCCAAACATTTTTTGTCTCCAGAGGTTAAAAGCTCACGGCTTAAACCTCACAGATTTTTTTGTCTCCAGAAGGAACAAACGCAAACGTGATCATCGTCACGCCCGTGATCATTGTCACGTTAAGACATCTGGCGAAAGAGGCAGCTTACGGCTCAACCTCCAAGCATTTTTTGTCTCCAGAGGTTAAAAGCTCATTGCTTAAACCTCCAAGCTCCAAAGGATTCTCTCGAGGGTCAACCGTCCGAGCTCTCCATGTAACGAGCCACCTCAGGCCGTTGAGAGTCTCTGCCACTAATGGGTGGCCCTCATGCCTCGACATGGTGAAAACATTAACTTGGCAACTCCAAGCATAATGAGACAATTTCGTTCCCAAGTGAACTTAGCGCTACGGCGCCGTTGTGTAATATTTGGTGGTGAGTTTTATTTACGCATTACTTCGTTGAAATGTGCGCTTATATCTATCCACATGCGTACCTCACGAGCGGGGGCTGAGTACGGTGCCAGTGCCTCAAACGAAACACCAGCAGCACTGCAAAACCCAAGGATCCGAGCTCTGGCTGGAGGGCAAGATCCCACAAACACGCCATCTCTACAGAGGACCTTGGTACTTACTCTCCTCGTGAGGAACGCCTGAGGGGACCTATAAGCGCGCACGAGTCCCCTGTACCGTGTTTCAGCGTTTGGGTTCGCCGCTCTAACATCTACAGGGAAGAAATGCCCCCGCAAGCCTGAGGAGGCAGCCGGGAAATATCTCTCAAGAGGACCTCCTCGCCAAGAAAAAACCCTCTACAGAGCGAAAACCTCGAGAAGCTAAGTCTTGCACCCACGCCTTGAGAGCATTTTCTTCTCTAGCGCATGTTTGCCCCTCAAGCGACTTCACTTTCCCTTATACTTCATGGACTACTCGTACGTCTAAGGGGGGCACTTGAGCATCGCGCCTTAGGGCTCTTACCTCTCCTAGGCCTAAACTCCCCCCGGCCTTGCGGAGTCATTGCTCCAGCTTACCGAAGTGGCGGAGTCATGGCACGAAGAGATGGGTCCTACCGACGCAGAAAACAAATAGACATGAAGATGAGTCCAAAGAGACCTCTCGAGGGGCAAGCACGGTAAAAGCAAATTGCAAATAAGAGTATATTACAGGCCGAAAGGTCGCAAATGTCTAAGCATAAGATTGTTTCAGATACAGCGCACACAGGCGCAATGTCGTGTAGCTCAGGCGGAGGCGTCATCATCTTGGACCTCCTCCACTACGCCCTCCTCGGTCTCGGCAGAGGCGGCCTCCTCCTCGCTGTCCTCTGCCGCAGCCTCCGCACGCTTGAAGCGGTTGCAGAAGGCATCGACTTGCTCGTGGAGGGAGTTGCAGACCCTGCGCGCGTCCTCGCCGTGGGCGGCCTCCGTCACGGTGGAGAAATCGAAGCCTGGCGTGAGGATCCTGAGGTTGGTGAAGATTCGGTCGACGACCACCCCCAGGAGCTGCCGGCTCTTGTCCTCTACACCTCCCAAAGATCGGCGACAGGGCCCTCGAGCGCCATGAAGAGCTGGTCGAAGTAGACCAGGTACATGGCAGCATCGCCACGACCTTAGACCTTGGTGTGCGGCGCGTCCGCGTCAAGCTGCGCAGCGAGCTCGTTGCCCCAGGCGACCACCGCCTCGAACATGCGATCACGCTGCTTCGTAAGCGCGCGAGTCGCCTGGAAGAGTCGGTCGCCTCCGTCGCCCGCTCGATCGCGGGAGCCACCTGCTCCTCCACATCCTTGGCCAAGGAGTTGAGGTCATGAACTGCCTCGTTGCGGGCCTCCTCCGCTCGGCGACAACCATCCTTGGCGCGCTTGAGACGGGCCTCCAGCTGGGAGTTGGCCTTCTCAAGCCGAGCGATCCGCTGAGCATCTGCGGCATGCCTGGCCTTGAAGCGGTACTCCTGCTTCTGGGCCAAGTCACGGTACTCCTGAGTCTTGGTCAGCCGGAACTGCTTCTCGTGCTCCGCAAGGCGTCCTCCGCCTCCTTCTTCTTCTCGGTGAACCGTTGCTCGAAGCGTTCATAAGCACGCTTCTGGGCAGCGACGTTATCGTCGTACCGCTGGAGCGCCTGGGCGAGGTCTCCTTCACGCGCCTCAAGCTCCCTGCACTGGGTGGCTAGGTCCTTCTCCACCTGAAGCTGCTGCTTGTCGCGCTTCCGCAGTTCCTTCTCCTTCAGGGCCAGCTCCTGTTCACGCTCGGCGAGGCCCTTGCGGTCCTCCTCCAGGGTTGCCTGCGTAGCCTGGTGGGTGGAGAGAAGCTGGGTCTCCAGTTGGCCCAACTCGCGGCGATTATGCGCCAGCGAGCCCACCATTGCCTCGCGCTCGGCCGTTTCTGCGCGCAGGAGCTCAGCAGCAGCATCACGTTCCTCTTGGAGGGGCGCGAAAAGTTCTGCGGCGTCGCCGATGGCCCCCTCGCGGACCTCCTTGGCAAAGCGGGTGGCCTCCTCGCGCGCGGCCTGCAGCGCGAAATCCTCCTGCCGGCGGGCCTCAACAGTCGCATTGAAGGATGCCCACGACCTCGTGAGCTCCTCCCGCTGCTGGGCGAGCTGTATGTCCCCGAGGGCGAGATGCGCCTCCACGCCCTCGAGGGACTCCTTCACGAGGCCAAAGGCGACCTCGCGGCGCCCCGTGCTCCAATCCCAGCCACGGAGGACCAGCTCCTAGCTTGTCGAGGGCCCGGCCCCGGCATCGAGTCCCGAGAGCCTGGCCCCAGGGTGCGCTCGGAGGCTAGGCTGGGCTCCGCCCCCACCCGCGCCAGCGTCCTCTTCGGCACCCTCGTCAGCAGGGCGCTCATCACCTTCAGCCGGACGAGGAGACGAAGAATAATCTCTCCCTGCGGACACGCCCGCGCCCGCTGGCGCCTCGCTCGCCTCCAACGCAGGCTGCACGGGAGCCGTAGGCGCGCGCGGCTGAGTTGGCGCACGCGGCGGTGTCTTCACGCGCAGCGGCGTTGGCTCGCGCGGCGTAGTCGCCTCGCGCGGAGGCGTGACCACGCGAGGGGGAGTAGGTGCGGGAGGTGTAGTGTAACATCCCAACATTTTGGAATGTTCAAAAATCACTAAAATTTAAAACTTTTGTTTTGATTAAAATAAAATATTAAAATGCATAAGAAAACTAACAATAAAAGACTTCAACCAATTTGAAAAAGTCTATTATTTCAAAATTCCCAATGTGTCATTATTTTCAAAAGTTTTTTTCAATTAAACATTTCATTATCCATTGTATTTCAAAAACCTTAATATGTAATTTGACAAAGGCTTATTAAACTTCAAACCATTTTATTCCAATAAAATAATTTACTTATAAATAATTGATTTCAACCACTTAGCCATATCTATTCATAAATTCAAGACTATTAAAATGGTATAATTGCCAAATGATTTCCATTCTGTAACTAAGTTCAAAATATAGTTTGGAAAATTACAAGCCTATAGTTTATAATTTTAAAACTTCATAAATTAAAATTAATGAATTATCCAAATAAACATTTCATTTGCTTAAATGAATTTCATTTATTTTCAAAGCATGAAATGATTAGTATATCCTAAATAAGAAAGGAATTAAAACTAAAATATTTCCCAAAGCTGTTATGAAGTTTAAATTGAATTATCTTAATATAAAATATAATGGTGCATAAAATAAAATGAATTAAAACTTGAATCCATTATAATTTCTATTATTTTGAAAATATTTATATTCTATTACTTTACTATTATGCCAAAACAAAAATGAATGGTTAGTAAAAATGAGTTTTAAATGACTTAATATCAACCATATAACATTGTGGCAATTTCATGAATTTAATTTAACCCCAAATGAATTTATTAAATTATTAATTTCAAAGTTGACTTAAATGGGCAAATTTGTATTTTGAATAATTCAAAATTATTAATTTTAAAAAGTTTTCAAAACATACCCACAACTGGTTTAACACAAAGATAATAATTTTACAAATTTTTAGAAATTTGTTTGACCTTATTTGGAGTTATAAATCAAAAGTTATTAAGAAAATAGAAAATCGGAAAAGGAAAAAGAAAAATCCCTGACAGTGGGACCCACCTGTCAAGGGAGGCGTCTTCAATCTCCAGAAATCCCGCCCGAGATCGCTGGAGCTCAAATCCGCGCCGTGATCAACGCGAGCGTTCCCTCCTCTGCCTTATAAGTAGCCCGCATCCTCCTCTCTCATTCCCCTCTCAAACCATAACGAATCCCGCCCCCAGGCTGCTCGGATTTGTGCCTCCATTGCCGCCATTGCCGCCGCCGTAATCTTCAAAATACGGTGAGTCCAGAGCCCCTCGAGCCCTCCCGCAACTCCCTCTCGACTCCCTATCCACGGGCGCATCCTCTTGACACTCTCGGCGTTCTGTTTTTGCTCCAGATCGTCGCCTTCGTGATAAACCGAAGAAAACCGCCGCGCGCTCCTCTCTGGTGAGCATTAGGAGAAGCAGGGGAGCACGCCGAAGACCCCGGTCGCGCCACCGTCTCTGCCTCGACCTCCTCTTCGCCGTGGTAAGCTCCGTTCGTGCCTGCATGTCATAGCTCGTCGGAGAACGCTTAGGCCATGCGTGTCGTCGCCGTCGGCACGTGCTCCGGTGACCTAGCGCCACCACCTTCTGGTCAACGAAACCCAAACCGCCAGATCAAAAATCAACGCACCAGATTAGATTCCATTAATCCAACCAGTACGCTCAGATCTGATCCATTGGATTTGGATCTGACGCGCCAGATTTACTGGAGCCGAGCCGAGCCGCGGCTAAGCCGAGCCCAGCCAAGCCAGAGCCAGGCCAATCACAGCCCGCCACGTTGCCTAGGAATTTCTACGAATTTTCTTAATTAGATTAAAATGGCAATTTTACAGAAAAGCACATGTAGTTCAAACCTTCATAACTTTTTAACCACAACTCGAAATTTAATAATGTTTATATATTTGGAAAGCCCTTGACATGTAGAATATTTTAGAACTGCCAGAATTCAAATTTGACTTAGTTTAAAATATTCAAATTTCAAATGGTGAATTTGATTATTTTTGTCATAACTTTAAATCTGTAAATTCAAAAATTGCAAATAAAATTGTTTTAGAAACTTTAGAATATTTGTAAATTGATGCCAGTGCTATAAAATATTTTGAGTGACATTTGAATGAATTCATAGTTATATATTGAATAGTTTGAGTATTTTCAACATAACTATTAATAGAAATATTAATTTTGATTGAATCAAATTGCTATAAATTTAATTAAATGCTCCCTATCTATCAACACTATTTATAAAATTATATTATAAAAATTTAATCATAGAAAACTTTAATCTTATAATTATTCCTTTTATTATATTTTCCAATAATAGAAATTAACTAAAATTGCATTTATAAATTCATGCATATTTATAAAGAAATCACAAAAGTCATTTTGATGCTTCTTGTGAATAAAAATTGCATTTCATGCATAACATATTTTATTATATAATTATATCCCTCATAGGAAAACCTCTTCATTATTTTTCTCTAAGTTAGAAATATCTTCAACTTAGCATTTTGGTGAAGTGCTACACCTAGAGACTTAGTAATTTTCAACATGGAGCTGGAAGACCAATGAAGGACTTAGCCAAACAAGACTCCAGAAGAATCTCCAAGGACTGGAAGCACTTAGAAGAAAGATCAAGAAGAAGTTCATGAAGACCAACCAGAAATATTTTTCTAAGTCTTTCTCCTTCTTTCTTTCTTTTCTCCCTCCTTCTTCTGTTAGACTTCATGATGACTAAGTAAATCCAAGACCAGCCTCGAGGATACAAGAACCACCAAGTCTGAAGATTTATCAAGTCTATCAAAACTTCAATCAAGACATCATCAAGGAGAATATTACAAGTCTGGAGATGAAGCCTGGAGGACAACTACGTCTTTCTTCTATCTTTTCACTCTTTTCAAATCTTGTCTTTCACATTTGACATAAACAATTTTTGATCATGATATTATCGTCTTGAAGTTTGTTGGATCCTAGCTGCATAGTGAGATGAAGCGGCCTGGAAACAAACCTTTTATGTCCACGTACATAAGACCTGCTCCACAATTTAAGTGGCTGGCCGGGTGTCTGTCTCTCTCACTATAGTGAATGTCCAATTTACAAAGAGTTGATAATAATTGTTGATCATCTTGAAGAAATGACATAGTATTTACTCTAAATATTTCTACACATCAAGACTAAGCCGTTAGAGGGCTTATTCAAGATGATATAAAACAAAATATTTTATTCAACTTATGACCTTAGTCCTTAGTCATTTTTGACCAACACATTTCCTTGCATTAACTTAAAAGATTTTCATGCATGACATGTTTTCCTTAGAAGATTACAAAACTTGATTGTTCACTAGATATGAACATGTAGGTTTGATGATTGTTGTTTGTTGATTGTTGAATTGTTGTTTGCTTATACTGTTTACATTAAATGGAGAGCAAACGTTCGTTGTTGAAAAGAGTTTGCGAACAACGACAACATTCAAAGGCAAGTGGCACACCTCATAAACTTCCTATTATTTTCTATATGCATTACTTAGTGTATTTTTATATGCATGAGTAGGATAGTATTGCTATGCTAAACCTGTGTAGAATTCCCTTACTCCTATGTCTAGGTTCCTATAAAATAGATAGTAGATGTATTGATGCTATGCAATTGATGAAAAGTTTTACAAAATGTTAAGTGACTACTCAGGGCTGTGCTCATGGTTGTCGTCGCCTAAGATGAATGTCTATTCTACTTAGGGCCGTGAGCATGGTGATTTTCACCTGAGAGTGCACATCCACTAAGTTAATGAATCTTCTGGGTGGATTGGTTGTATGGTGGCTAAGTTGGGTGGCTACTCAGGTCCATGTCTATGGTTCCTGGAGTATGTGCACTTGTGGATGGCCACCCAGCGAACAGAGGAATCTGAAGAACTCCGAGTGACGATTGCTTCCAGTGCAGCCATTGCCATATGGGCTCTGGCTTGATCAATTATGTTTTGTGGACTCTCTCCGGCTTGACAAGCAGATGTAGGGGGATGTTAGGTGGAACGGGTCAAGCCAGAGTGGGAGGGAAAATGCTTCTAAAGATCTCGTCTCATTTTTCTCCTTTCCTTTTCACAAATGGTGTGTAAAGGATAAAATGGGTTGAATGGGTACAATGGTGAACGTGCACAACCTCTGCAGAGTGTAAAACTAAGTACTTAGCCGTGTCCCCGGTACGGACAATTTGAGCAGCTGATCACGGACATCAACAGAGGATTCCATCATTCCAACTTCAGAAATAAAACTTGATGGGTGAACAAGGGAAGATGAGATTTATGGTTTTCATGCCATACTTGTCTTAATTTGAAGAAAGTGTTTTCCAAAGAGGTAGGAAAAATTGGCTTTATGCAAAATAGCCTTGAACTCCACCAGCAAAATATGCATATAGGCTATAGAGTTTTTCCATTAAGTGTCCACCATAGTTTCACTTGCCAGACTCCATTTTTAATGGGATCTGACCCACGTTGTTGCAATATTTTTCTTATAGCAGATTGTTCAGATGACGAGTGAGGTTTCGTTTATAGGTTTCGAGTCTACAACCAACATGTTTTCGCCTGTGGCGGCATGAAAGTGATAGAGACTCACTGTTATTGTATTTCCGCTGTGTACTATTTCAAAGCTAGCTTTATGCTATGCAACTTGTAATGAATATTTTGTAAGTATGGAACATCGATGTAATAAAATTGATACTTTGTTGTGATATTACATCATAAACTGTGTGTGCAAACGAATCGATCCAAGGATTTGCACTATACACAGGTACCTGCCTTATTTAAAGTGCAGGTATGCTACAGATGGTATCAAAGCACTGTGTTGCCTGTAGGTTCGAAACCCTAGGTTTGGATAGAAATAGGATTTGACCATAGGATTGAAAATCTATTTTATTCACTTTTCTAAAAACAAAACTTTTCATTTTATATTCCTCATACTCTAATCTACTATCAACCTTCTGAAAACCTCTTATCTTTTTCTAGATGACCATGTTCTTATAGTCTAAGTCTGATTCTACTACTTCATATGGAAAAGCTACGATTCAACATGAAGTTCTACATGCATGGAAGACCACTAAGGAAACAGGATTCAGCCAACACTTCTAAGATATCCTAGAAAGTTCAACAAGAACTTGAAGCGCTCACGAAGAAGGTAGATTTGATCATCACCTAAATAGAATGACGATATCATGTTAGTGTATTGATCATATCAACTTGGCTATATGACAATACTAGATTGTTTGTTTGTTGTGAACCTTGTTGCTTGATGTTTGTTAGATGTTGATTGAATATGTTATAGATTGGTTGCCTTGTTTTGTTTTATTGAACTAGGATTCCTCCATACTACAAATAATTCAACTCATTGCTTTCTAAACCAAACATATGTCTCGTACCAATACCAACACCAATGATTTGCATACAACTATGCGACTACTATTAGAGAACCAGAGTCAGTTGTGGAAGTTGATCAATGACCAACTGCCTAAGATTGATCAAAACCATAGTGATTTTGAAGAGAACCTTATGACCAAACTAAAGGCATGCAAAACTTGCGGAGAGATAGCACATACGTCCAAAGGATGTCCTGATGAGTGGCCCCAAGGTCATACCCGACGTCCAGGTAAAGGATGCCTCACAAGTCAGGTTACTTGCTTCCTGTGTGAAGGAACAAATCATGTCCCAATACAATGTCAACTTTATCCGTTGTTGCAACAAGTTATCCAGCAAACCAAGGAAGGAATGCAACAGTCTCTCATGAAGACCCTGGAAGAACAAGAACAAAAGGTTAAACCCAATAAAGATCTTAGCCACATAAGTTGCTACAAGTGCAAAGACAAGGGACATTACGCTGATAAGTGCCCTGAGTGGAAGAAGGATAAATCTCTCCAAGGACCGAGTGGAAAACGTGAGTACTAAAATTTATGTATCCACCACATGCCATTGTATTTTGAATACTTGTACGCTCTACATCAGAGAAATAAACAAGACTAAACAAAGTTTCTAGACTGACCACAATTATTTCTTTTAAGAGTGGTAGCCACCCAGTTAATTCAAACCCAGCTGCGTAAAATCCAGAGATTCCAAACTATCTTTCTTTCTAGCCTTCCAATCAAAAAAAAAATCATCCCCTACTAGTTTCCATCTCCCATGTCAGAAAATTTCGTTTCTTGAAACCTCTCGAGTTATCATAATCTTTCCAAGCAGTTGCTTTTCTTTTTAGCCTCTCCGAATCTCGGGGACGAGATTCCTTTTAAGGGTGGTAGTCTGTAACATCCCAACATTTTGGAATGTTCAAAAATCACTAAAATTTAAAACTTTTGTTTTGATTAAAATAAAATATTAAAATGCATAAGAAAACTAACAATAAAAGACTTCAACCAATTTGAAAAAGTCTATTATTTCAAAATTCCAAATGTGTCATTATTTTCAATTAAACATTTCATTATCCATTGTATTTCAAAAACCTTAATATGTAATTTGACAAAGGCTTATTAAAATTCAAACCATTTTATTCCAATAAAATAATTTACTTATAAATAATTGATTTCAACCACTTAGCCATATCTATTCATAAATTCAAGACTATTAAAATGGTATAATTGCCAAATGATTTCCATTCTTTAACTAAGTTCAAAGTATAGTTTGGAAAATTACAAGCCTATAGTTTATAATTTTAAAACTTCATAAATTAAAATTAATGAATTATCCAAATAAACATTTCATTTGCTTAAATGAATTTCATTTATTTTCAAAGCATGAAATGATTAGTATATCCTAAATAAGAAAGGAATTAAAACTAAAATCTTTCCCAAAGCTGTTATGAAGTTTAAATTGAATTATATTAATATAAATATAATGGTGCATAAAATAAAATTAATTAAAACTTGAATCCATTATAATTTCTATTATTTTGAAAATATTTATATTCTATTACTTTACTATTATGCCAAAACAAAAATGAATGGTTACTAAAAATGAGTTTTAAATGACTTAATATCAACCATATAACATTGTGGCAATTTCATTAATTTAATTTAACCTCAGATGAATTTATTGAATTATTAATTTCAAAGTTCACTTAAATGGGCAAATTTGTATTTTGAATAATTCAAAATTATTATTTTTAAAAAGTTTTCAAAACATACCCACAACTGGTTTAACACAAATATAATAATTTTACAAATTTTTAGAAATTTGTTTGACCTCATTTGGAATTATAAATCAAAAGTTATTAAGAAAATAGAAAATCAGAAAAGGAAAAAGAAAAATCCCTGACAGTGGGACCCACCTGTCAGGGGAGGCGTCTTCAACCTCCAGAAATCCCGCCCGATATCGCCGGAGCTCAAATCCGCGCCGTGATCAACGCGAGCGTTCCCTCCTCTGCCCTATAAGTTGCCCACGTCGTCCTCTCTCATTCCCCTCTCAAACCATAACGAATCCCGCCCCGAGGCTGCTCGGATTTGTGCCTCCATTGCCGCCATTGCCGCCGTCGTAATCTTCAAAATCCGGTGAGTACAGAGCCCCTCGAGCCCTCCCGCAACTCCCTCTCGACTCCCTGTCCACGGGCGCATCCTCTTGACACCCTCGGCGTTCTGTTTTTGCTCCAGATCGTCGCCTTCGTGATCAACCGAAGAAAACCGCCGCGTGCTCCTCTCAGAGCAGGGGAGCACGCCGAAGACCCCGGTCGTGCCACCGTCTCTGCCTCGACCTCCTCTTCGCCGTGGTAAGCTCCGTTCGTGCCTGCATGTCATAGCTCGTTGGAGAACGCTTAGGCCATGCGCGTCGCCGCCGTCGGCACATGCTCCGGTGGCTTAGCGCCAGCACCTTGTGGTCAACGAAACCCAAACCGCCAGATCAAAAATCAACGCACCAGATTAGATTCCATTAATCCAACCGGTAAGCTCAGATCTGATCCATTGGATCTGGATCTGACGCGCCAGATTTACTGGAGCCGAGCCGCGGCTAAGCCGAGCCCAACCGAGCCGGAGCCAGGCCAATCACAGCCCGCCACGTTGCCCAGGAATTTCTACGAATTTTCTTAATTAGATTAAAATGGCAATTTCACAGAAAAGACCATGTAGTTCAAACCTTCATAACTTTTTAACCACAACTCCAAATTTAATAATTTTTATATATTTGGAAAGCCCTTGACATGTAGAATATTTTAGAACTGCCAAAATTCAAATTTGTCTTAGTTTAAAATATTCAAATTTCAAAAGGTGAATTTGGGTATTTTTGTCATAACTTTAAATCTGTAAATTCAAAAATTGCAAATAAAATTGTTTTAGAAACTTTAGAATATTTGTAAATTGATGCCAATGCTATAAAATATTTTGAGTGATATTTGAATGAATGCATAGTTATATATTGAATAGTTTGAGTATTTTCAACATAACTATTAATAGAAATATTAATTTTGATTGAATCAAATTGCTATAAATTTAATTAAATGCTCCCTATCTATCAACACTATTTATAAAATTAAATTTAAAAAATTTAATCATAGAAAACTTTAATCTTATAATTATTCCTTTTATTATATTTTCCAATAATAGAAATTAACTAAAATTGCATTTATAAATTCATGCATATTTATAAAGAAATCACAAAAGTCATTTTGATGCTTCTTGTGAATAAAAATTGCATTTCATGCATAACATATTTTATTATATAATCATATCCCTCATAGGAAAACCTCTTCATTATTTTTCTCTAAGTTAGAAATATCTTCAACTTAGCATTTTGGTGAAGTGCTACACCTAGACACTTAGTAATTTTCAACATGGAGCTGGAAGACCAATGAAGGACTTAGGCAAACAAGACTCCAGAAGAATCTCCAAGGAGTGGAAGCACTTAGAAGAAAGATCAAGAAGAAGTTCATGAAGACCAACCAGAAATAATTTTCTAAGTCTTTCTCCTTCTTTCTTTCTTTTCTCCCTCCTTCTTATGTTAGACTTCATGATGACTAAGTAAATCCAAGACCAGCCTCGAGGACACAAGAACCACCAAGTCTGAAGATTTATCAAGTCTATCAAAACTTCAATCAAGACATCATCAAGGAGAATATTACAAGTCTGGAGATGAAGCCTGGAGGACAACTACATCTTTCTTCTATCTTTTCCCTCTTTTCTAATCTTGTCTTTCACATTTGACATAAACAATTTTTGATCATGATATTATCGTCTTGAAGTTTGTTGGATCCTAGCGGCATAGTGAGATGAAGCGGCCTGGAAACTAACCTTACATGTCCACGTACATGAGACCTGTTCCACAATTTAAGTGGTTGGCCGGGTGTATGTCTCTCTCACTATAGTGAATGTCCAATTTACAAAGAGTTGATAATAATTGTTGATCATCTTGAAGAAATGACATAGTATTTACTCTAAATATTTCTACACATCAAGACTAAGCCGTTAGAGGGCTTATTCAAGATGATATAAAACAAAATATTTTATTCAACTTATGACCTTAGTCCTTAGTCATTTTTGACCAACACATTTCCTTGCATTAACTTAAAAGATTTTCATGCATGACATGTTTTCCTTAGAAGATTACAAAACTTGATTGTTCACTAGATATGAACATGTAGGTTTGATGATTGCTTTTGTTGATTGTTGAATTGTTGTTTGCTTATATTGTTTAGATTAAACGGAGAGCAAACGTTCGTTGTTGAAAAGAGTTTGCGAACAACGACAACATTCAAAGGCAAGTGGCACACCTCATAAACTTCCTATTATTTTCTATATGCATTACTTAGTGTATTTTTATATGCATGAGTAGGATAGTATTGCTATGCTAAACCTGTGTAGAATTCCCTTACTCCTGTGTCTAGGTTCCTATAAAATACTTAGTAGATGTATTGATGCTATGCAATTGATGAAAAGTTTTACAAAATGTGAAGTGACTACTCAGGGCTGTGCTCATGGTTGTCGTCGCCTAAGATGAATGTCTATTCTACTTAGGGCCGTGAGCATGGTGATTTTTACCTGAGAGTGCACATACACTAAGTTAATGAATCTCCTTGGTGGATTGGTTTTATGGTGGCGAAGTTGGGTGGCTACTCAGGTCCATGTCTATGGTTCCTGGAGTATGTGCACTTGTGGATGGCCACCCAGGGAACAGAGGAATCGGAAGAACTCCGAGTGACAATTGCTTCCAGTGCAGCCATTGCCATATGGGCTCTAGCTTGATCAAATATGTTGCGTGGACTCTCACCGGCTTGACAAGCAGATGTAGGGGGATGTTAGGTGGAACGGGTCAAGCCAGAGTGGGAGGGAAAATGCTTCTGAAAGATCTCGTCTCATTTTCCTCCTTTCCTTTTAACAAATGGTGTGTAAAGGATAAATTGGGTTGAATGGGTACAATGGTGAACGTGCACAACCTCTGCAGAGTGTAAAACTAAGTACTTAGCCGTGTCCCCGGTACGGACAATTTGAGCAGCTGATCACGGACGTCAACGGAGGATTCCATCATTCCAACTTCAGAAATAAAACTTGATGGGTGAACAAGGGAAGATGAGATTTATGGTTTTCATTCCATACTTGTCTTAATTTGAAGAAAGTGTTTTCCAAAGAGATAGGAAAAATTGGCTTTATGCAAAATAGCCTTGAACTCCACCAGCCAAACATGCCTATAGGCTATAGAGTTATTCCATTAAGTGTCCACCATAGTGTCACTTGCCAGACTCCATTTTTAATGGGATCTGACCCACGTTGTTGCAATATTTTTCTTATTGCAGATTGTTCAGATGACGAGTGAGGTTACGTTTATAGGTTTCGAGTCTACAACCAACATGTTTTCGCCTGTGGCAGCATGAAAGTGATAGAGACTCACTGCTATTGTATTTCCTCTGTGTACTATTTCAAAGCTAGCTTTATGTTATGCAACTTGTAATGAATATTTTGTAAGTCTGGATCATCGATGTAATAAAATTGATACTTTGTTGTGATATTACATCGTAAACTGTGTGTGCAAACGAATCGATCCAGGGATTTGCACTATACAAAGGTATCTGCCTTATTTAAAGTGCAGGTACGCTACATGGAGTGGATATCCTCTCCTCCGCAGCCTCCACCACCCTTGGCTCGAGGGGCGGCCTAGAGGCCTCTGGGCGAGGCGCGTCCTCCTCCGCCTGAGGCTCTGCTGCCTCCGCCCGAGGCACAGCCACCTCCCCTAGAGGCACCTCCTCAGTGGGGCCTGTGGAGGCCGTCTCCACAGGCCTGGTGGCCTTGTCAGCCACGGCCTCAGCCGTGGCTCTCTTCACATGTGCATCCTTACGAAGCCTACGGCGCTTCGCAGGCACAAGATCACTGGCAAAACCCAAGAAAAGATCTTCAAGGGAGGGTAAAGCGAAGAGAAAACAAGAATCCAACGACCAAGAGTCATGAACACTCACCCGGACGGAGGAACACCGGTATCGACCCACGCTAGGCCTGGCGAGCGCCAGGAGGGCATGGTCCTGGTGCCTGACCCCTCCGGAGGCGTCACCGCTTTCCTTTTGGAGGGGACGTCGGATGGCCTCACTCAAGAGCGGTCCACGGCAGCCTTGGTGCGAGGCCCGCGCCTTCCCGGAGTGGCCTCTGCGTCGGAGGCCTCCCCTCCTCAGCCTCCTCCTCCGCGAGGCCTGAGGGAGCCACCACGAAGGCATCGTCATCGCCTGACGAGATGTCGCAAACCTCGTCAGTGAATGGTCCAGCCCTTGAAGAGGCCACCTCCCCTGCCGTGGCCTCCTCCTCACCTAGCCCAGCTCCCGACGCCGAGGGAGAATCCGCTCCCTCCGCTCCTCGCGTCGCCGGCAGTGGAACCTCCATCCCCGCCAAGACTTTCGGGGTGAACGGAGGCATCCCCTCCAAGATGGCCATGCGCTCCGTCACGTTGTATTGATGGAGAGGCTGGAGCGTGATGTGGAGCTGATCCACGGCAGGCACCGTTGGGTTGATGAAGAGCGCTGACATGACGTTGTCGATGGTGTCCTTGTCGTTGTCCTCACAATGAAGCCGCATCTTGTCGTTCGGCCCAGAGTACATCCACATGGGCACCGAGTGTGCCTGGAGGGGGCAATGCGGCGGGTCACGAAGTCCGCCACGATGATCTGCCCCGTGAGGCCCTCCTCGCGAAGGAAACTCAAGCTCCCCATAAGGCTCGTGTTCTTCGCGCCGTCGAAAGTCGCCTTGCCCCAGTGGGAATTCTTCAGCGGCGGCTCATCAGGGACCTCGAGGAAGGCGCAAGGATGCTCCACCCCGACACAGAAGCACTTCTGGTGGAAGTCGTCCACTTTCTTCGTCACCGAGGTGACGGCCTTGTCTTCACTCCATGATATGGGGATGTAGACACTCCCCATGTTGTCGACGATGCGGAATGAGACGCACCTAGAGCGCTCGTTCTTCGCCGTGTTCCGTAGCGCGTAGAAGCACCGGAACAACCCCACCGTGGGCTCCAAGCGCAGGTATGCCTCGCAAAGGTATGCAGAGAAGGCGAGGATGAGGATGGAGTTGGGGTGCAGATGCAGCAACTGCACCTGGTAGAACGCCAGTACCGCCTCTAGGAACGGCGAGAAAGGCGGCACCAGCCCGGCGGCAAGGCAGTGCTGGAAAATCAAGAAATACCCTCGCGGGCGTTTCCCGTGCGCAGCGGGGTTCAGCGCAGTGGCGCCATGCTCGTTCCTCCGGTCCGCCACCAGGAAGCGGACCTTGGCGAGCGCCTTATCATTAACGCGCATGCCTAGCAGAGCCACGCCGTGCGTGACCTCGGCGGCCCCCACCTGGGAAAAGGACCCCGCGACAGCCTTGCCCTTGCTCTTGACGAGACTCATCGCCGGGGTTCGGTGTGTCGCTGGAGGCGAAAGGAGAAGAGAGCGGAGGCGGAGAGCTCGAGATGGTGGAGGCTTCTGCGAGAAGAATTGGAAAAAGTAACGGCTCCCTGCTCCGGCGCTCGGGCTTTATATCCCCTCAAGGAGCAGTTACCGGGGCATGGTGGGACCCCCCACGACGCGCGCCCTAGGTCGTGCGCGACCGTTACTTGTCTGAGTGCCGCGTGGCTCGGGCCGGCCGGGCACTTTGGGCTCACGACGCTCCGCATGTGCACATGGGCTCACTCGCGCCCATCGCGGGCTCGGGGGCTTCTGTCGGCCCAGTGGAGACTGGTGTATGAAGAGCCCACTCTTCCCAGGCCTCGCACGCGGGCTAATCAGACGAAACTACTAAGGACCAAGCCACCGCTTGGAGAGACCCTCGAGAGGCAAATCCCCTCGAGGGCCTGAAGAGAAAGCCAGGGCCTGAAGAGGACCCGCGCTTCAGGAGACCCTTCCGTGGCACAACACGCCTGGAGAGAAGTCAACAGAAACCTCTCCACAGGCCTCCCCAGGCCTGTGGGGAAACGTCGCGGCCAAGGAAGTACGGCAGGGCGCACATGGCCTCTGCCGCACCCACAGGGTGACGCAGGCACTCCGTTTGCCGTTTTGGTGATAAAGGAGTCAATAAAGTTGCGCCGCCTGCTCCAGGACAGCCAGGACCTTCCTCTCTGATGATAAAGGAGCTGGACGGCGCAACCCTCCAAGGAGTACGTCATCGCGGGCTCCACCTCAGAGACTGTCGTCTCTGCGAGCGGTACTGCGCGGTCGGCCGCCTGTCGGCCACCGCGCCCAACTTTATCGATGATGGACCACGTGCATGGACGATCCCGCTGCGGTGGACTCCTACTTCTCAACGCCGCTGCCGTGTGGGAGCCACTTTGGACGCCAAGCGGAAGAAGGGCGCCTGCGGCGCCTATAAAAGGAGCAAGACCTCCACCTTAGAGAAGGTCGGCCAATTGCTTGCTAAACACTTGTAAACCCTAGCTCGACTGAGTAGAATAACCTTCGGCTGGAGGAGGAAGAAGACCATTGCTTCCCTCCCCAGGCACGAACTGCCTCAAGAGAGCCCTCGACAAGCTCAGCTGTACTGTAACCTCCATAGTTCAATACAGACAAGCAGGAGTAGCGGTCTTACCTCCTCCTAAGGGACGTGAACCTGGGTACGGGCGGGTGTCTTTCTATGTCGTGGGTTTTTCGTCTCCAGGTCCGGCGAGCACCGTCGTCGTGCCTCTTGAGGGTCTTGACCTCCGCGTTCAATCCCCTTCACGAAATACTCTTCAGGAAGTGACTATCCCTGTTCCGAGGGAGTCATAACCCGACAACAACAGGTGTTTGTAGAAATGCCCAAGAGAGAAAAACAAACGATATTGGAGCTACGACTGGGCAGGGTCGATTACCAAAACTTGCAGGAGATGAGGGAGGAGTAGTGCATGCCCAAGACAAGGTTTTGATGAGAGGGGTGTGTTGATTTAGGATTTTGAATACTTCGGGCTGATTAGACTATGTCTCTTTGCAAAGATGGATTAGTTAATCCCATGACAAGAAAATTAAGATACAAGATGATTTGATTAGAAGGGGCCTAGGTATAGGTTTTGGGCTTAAGAGATGAGGTCAAAAGGGTTCAACAACACTTGATACAAAAATGACAACAAGCTATCTAGTAATGCACAAATGGTCACCTTATTATGAAGCACTCCAAACAAGCATGGATTAATGATAAAGCATTTTTAAATATTTTAAATAAGGTTATGGATAGATAGTGGAGATGGTAAGGATGAGGTTAGGTGAGTTGCATTTCCAAATTGAAATACATAAACCCTAATTATCAGGTTCTTGAAATGCTAAAACTTAATGAGAGGAAAGATTAATTTTATATCCATATAAAATAGAAATTTTGTTAACAATAGCACAAAACAATCCAAGAGGTACTACATTCCACTCCATCAAAACAAGCAAAAAAAAAAAATTTAGATACCAAAATTAAATGATGTGCAATTAAATGTTGCTAAATTCAATCACCACATGAACACTCATAAATAACACACTCATGGAAACAATTTAAGCACATAACATATAGGTCAACCACACATACAAATAGATAAACATCCGCGCTATGTTAAACCATTATACTTGGGAGGTGGTGATTAATACAATAGTGACCAGATTTTAAAAGAAAGAAAATTAAACCACTTTCTGGTAATAGTTTCCAAGACATAACAAATTAGGAGTTCTTAAAATAAAAAGTTGCTAGGACTAGCAACACATTATTCTCAAAATATGTTAGGACCCTTTATATGGTCCTTTATAGTTTTTCCAACATATGCTTTATGGAAATACTTTTACTCTCTCAAATAATAGGTCTTTTGGGTAGTTGCTAAAATTAAAACATCATGACAAATAGAGTTTCTTAAAATAAGATAAGAGAAGATTCATGCACTATTATACTTGTCATAACCTTGATCTTAGAGAACTTATTATACCTGGTTTGAGTTTTATTAGTTTATTCTTTTAGGAGTCAACAACTCAAATAACAAACCACAATAAAACAAACAGAGCAACAAGAGTAATACACAACCATTAACAAGACATTTCAAACAGATTTTGTTGGTTCCAAATTTTGGGTGTTTTATAATTAAGTTTTTCTTGCTTCCAAAATTTCGGACGTTACATTCTCCTTCAAAACCCAGCTCTTCATGTTATCCTTAAGTGCTCTTGGAAACTCCGTCTCACATTCCAAGGTCATGGTCATCACTAGTCCCTTCTTGAGTGATTCAATGAGGCTGGTCATATAAATAAAACAAGAGAAGATACTTAGAAAAGAAATAGTTAAGATAGTTACAAGAATGATGTTTGAAACGTTCTTATTTTCAGCAAACTGAATGAAATAGATTTTTAATCCTATGGCAAAATCCTATTTCTATCCAAACTTAGGGTTTTGAACCTATAGGCAACACAGTGCTCTGATACAATCTGTAGCGTACATGCACTTAAAATATGGCAAGGTACATGTGTATAGTGCAAATCCATGGATCGATTCGTTTGCACACATAGTTTACGATGTAATATCACAACGAAGTATCAATTTTATTACATCGATGATCCACACTTAGAAAATATTCTTTACCACTTGCATAGCATAGAGCTAGCACTGAAAGAGTAAACATCGGAAATACAATAGCAGTGAGTCTCCATCATCTTCATGTTGCCACAGGCGAAAATATGTTTGCAAGTGACACTATGGTGGACACTTAGTGGAATAACTCTAATAACCTATATGCATATTTGGCTGGTGGAGTTCAAGGCTATTTTGCATAAAGCCAATTTTTCCTAACTCTGTGGAAAACACTTTTCTTCTATTTGAGACATAAGTGGCATGAAATCCACCGTCTCATTCTACCCTTGTTCACCCATCAAGTTTTAATTTTTGAAGTTGGAATGGTGGAATCCTCCATTAAACGTCCGTGATCAGCTACTCAATTTGTCCGTACTGGGGACACGACTAAGTACTTAGTTCTACACTCTGCAGAGGTTGTGCAAGTTCACCATTGTTCCCATTCAACCCAAACTATCCTTTACACTCTCGTAGTGATAAGGAAAAGGAGAAGAATGAAACGAGATCTTTTAGAAGCATTTTCCCTCCCACTCTGTTTTGACACGTTCCACCTAACAACCTCTACATCTGCTTGTCAAGTCGGGGCGAGTCTATGCAACTTAGTTGATCAAGCCAAAGCTCATTGGGAATGGCTACACTGGAAGCAATCTTCACTCGGAGTTCTACAGATCCCTTTGTTCCCTGGGTGGCCATCCACAAGTGCACGTACTCGAGGAACCATAGACATGGACCTGAGTAGCCACTCAACTTCGCCACCATATACAACCAATCCACCCAGGAGGTTCTCTATTAACTTAGTAGAATTAAGATTTTCACAAAACAACATTTGCATAGTATTAAATAATTCTACTAAGTATTGCATAGGAACCTAGACACAGGAGTAAGGAATTTCTACACAGGTCTAGCATAGCAATACTATCCTACACATGCTTAGACAAAAATACACTAAGTAATGCATATAGAAAATAGTAGGAAGTTTATGAGGTGTGCCACTTGCCTTTGGATGATGTCTTTGCTCACAAACTCTTTTCAACGTATCTCGAGGCTCTCCGTTCAGTCTAAACAATATAGACAAACAACAATACAACAATCAACATAAAACACTACAACACAACCCATACAAACACATACGTAACGAACAAACAAGTTTCATAAGACTTCTAAGGAAAATATGTTTATGCATGACGTGCAAAATATTTCTAAGGACTAGAGATGCATGTCATACCATGAAAATCTTCTAAGTTAATGCAAGGCAAATATGTTGGTCAAAAATGACTAAGGACTAAGGTCATAGGTTGGACAAAATACTTTGCTATAATTCATCTTGAATAAGCACTCTAATGGCTTAGTCATGATGTGCATAAATGTGAGGACCCCACTGACTAACCGTCTGAGATGCCCACGTTATGTAAACATATCACGATCCCAATGATCAGTGCATCGCGATCACATAACCAACATGGTATACAAAGTTACATCATATAACTCGAATAGTATAAGATTTACATAAATAATGGTCTCGTGACCAAGTCTGCAAACATCACCGCACTTGACGAATATTAACTAAGCTTCGGCGGAAGCTTCGTCTAGCGTCG
This sequence comes from Poa annua, assembly GCA_026929855.1. Lineage (NCBI taxonomy): Eukaryota > Viridiplantae > Streptophyta > Magnoliopsida > Poales > Poaceae > Poa > Poa annua. Next base: position 104,501,381 of record CM049426.1, read on the forward strand.
ACCCTCGTCACGTCCTGACGCATTCCCACAGAGTAGTTGAGCGGGACACTCAGTTGGCGTAGTCGTCGGCGTACTCCTCCTTCCTGTCGTACATCTCCTCATTTCAACCTGGACCTTTGAATATCAAGGGACACAGCCATATGAGTACATTTACATACTCGCAAGACCACCTCTAAGGCTTAAGTTTTCATGATAATGCAAGAAAACACTTTTCGAAAACTTTTAGAGAATACGACATCTTTGTATCTTTGTTGAAGAAAAACATTTAGAGATAGAATTCTCTTCTCTTAGATATGGCAGGACATATCTAAGTTCGAAACTTTCTTTTGTAAAAGTTTATCAAAACACTAGGATAGGGGTACCCCTTTTTTCTGACTTGAGATCGGACTGATTGTCTCCCCGAGACCAACCATCCTCACCCAAATTCCGTACCTCCCAGGTACCTCTTTGATGCCTCTTTGTTTTCCTCTGGAAAAAAAACCACTTTCTCTTTTAAAACCAAATTGCCCATACGCCTAGATCAGTGGCTTTTCCAACCGTTCATGACCGCAGACGCGGCTATTCGAATAGATTTACACTCTGCAGAGGTTGCACACTTTACCCACACCTATCGGTTATTCCGCCATGTCAGCCACGGCCCGTCATACGGCAGCATGCGGGGGTCTGGATAACACGATCAAAGCTTTCCACTATGACCACCCTACTATCGGGGCTACCCGATAGGTTTGTTCTCCTCGGCACCGTGTGCTCCACTAGACCTCTTGGTCTTTCCTCGGGACGCCACACCGCCACGTCAGGAGACCTGCCGTAATCGTCCGGCTGCTGATCCGCAGCAGTGTATTGTCTCTTCCGGACGACAACCCGGCTTCGAGGGCCCAGCCCTCATAGAAAGTATGAGAGCCCCAACACTAAAACAGACAAGCTTCCGGATAAGCCCTACCCATGTCAGGTAGTGTGGTTGCACGGGTTAATTTTTCGAGCGGCTGCTAGGGCAGTACTTTGTTTTTCTCAAAAACAACCTCCAATCCTCCGACTACTCCCAGCAACTCGGGTTTTCGCAAACATCTCTGATTGCTCCTAGCAACTCGGGTTTTAGTAAAACACTTGCTCTCCGATTGCTCCCAGCAACTCGGGTTTTAATAAGACACTAGCTCTCCGATTGCTCCCAGCAACTCGGGTTTTCCTCCGTAAAACCAGTTTTACCAAAGAGGTTCCCATCCTATAATTTTGAGGTAAGACAACAAGACTATACTACTAGAAACTTGATCTTCTTGATGGAGCCTTCAACAACAGGACTTACCAAGTGAAAAATCACTATGTAACACCTATAAATAATCTAGTAGATAACTTTGGCCAAACAATATTTTGTAAAATAGTTTTCGGGTGGCAAGGTGCCACAAAGGAAGTAAAACAAGAATTATTTTATTTTGAAATCAAAACATGCTTGATAAAATAATGGGATTCATTATAATGGTGAGGTGGCTTGCCTGGCTCAGCAATATGTCCTTGGTCTTGATCTTGATGATCCTCAGGTTCATTCCTCACTTCCCGTTCCTTCCCGATCGTATCTAACGTCGTAAACAGGAAAATGAACCACACTCAGAATACAAGACAAAGCCACAAGGACAAACAACAAGCATTGAACAAGACACTGAGATACAAACACAGCAAACAACTCCTTTAGCTATACAACAACAATCAACAAAGTGCATAGAGCTAAGACAACAATAGAATTTCCTAAGAAAATGTACACAACAACTCTGGGTATTAAAAAGGTAGTTCTTCATAACACTATAACAACACATTACGTAGGGTCATTATATCATTTAATAAGGGTTGTTATAATGGCTTCAGGAAATACTTCAGACAAAAGTATCTTAATAGTTCCGGAAATACTTCAGACAAAAGTATCTTAATAGTTCCGGAAATACTTCAGACAAAAGTATCTTAGTACACAAACAAGTATTAACATTAACACTAGCATTGAGCACACTCACAAGCAAACATGTTACTAGCTCAAGAAACACCCACTATCAAGTAACTAAGAGACAAACAATGGTAACATCACTGTCCAAACAAGTTTATGACTTAGAGCTAAAATGGTGCACTAGGCCTATTTAACAGGACATCACAATTAAGGTCACTTCAACCAATAAACAAACAATCACATGGCAACCAAGTGTTGACAATGATCTAAAATAAGAAAGTCATATATTAAGTATTGCAAAACACAAGGAACTACTGGATAAAATTTAACACCAAACAATCATTCACATGCATAACACACAAATGAAATTAGTGCAACTCCTAGGAAACAAGATGAACTATGTGAAACTCAGATGTGAAGGGACTAGCAATACTTTCAGGGAATTTATTAAGGCTATTTAAGGATAACCTAAGTTTCTGGACTTATGAGTTACTAAGCACATCAACACATAACAGTTCAAGTAAAACAGGGAATTAACTTATTACATTTATTGGATAAATAAGATGATGCTTTATAGAGATAAAACATAACACACAAACATACCCACAAGCAAACCATATAAACACAATTGATGTTATTCTTAGGGTACAACATGAATAATGCTAAACATAAGTAAACAATGCACAACACATTATCAAAGTGGTTTAAGCAAGTCATTATTATTGGGTTATGGTTCTGAACTTCAAAAGTTGATTAGTAATATTTCTATAAATCACATTTGCTAAGAACAGATGATTAAAAGCTAATACTTCTATTAGCATAATGTTGCTGTTTTGGTAGATAAATCATAACTCCTAAGATAATGTTCATAAAGTAGAATCCGTCTACCACAGTACACCGAGAAACCATATGAAGTGGTGAAAATTGGATTTGCATAATAAGCTATTACAAGGCAGTGGCTAAAAATCATGCAAATCCTACTGGTCTCAAAACCATAATGAATATAGTCTCAGATTTAGGAATCTCCTGTATGCAAGGTTAATTTCTATGGATAGGTATTTCCTTAATATTTCTTTAGAAATTGGATTCACTCAATTTGGACACTCCTAGAATTATATATTTCAGTTTTAGTGGAACACACACATTTTACCATTTATGGTGTATAGCATAAGATATAAATTATTTTTACACAAACCCAACTTTTCATGCTTAGGAAAACACATAAGTATCCAACAAAATTACTCTTAATTTATTTGTACAAGCAGATATATCACCAAACATTAAAATCAAACACATGCAATTAATAGAAAATAAAAATATTATTTTTCTAGTGTAATAACCTACTGTTTTAGAAAATAATCTACCAAGAGCAAAATATAAGATGTAAAATTCTACCAAGATAGCATATGATAGCTAATACTAATATCTACCACAAGCAATTGGATTCACTCCAAAAATAATTTTAAATAAAGATTTAAAATTCATCAAATAGCTACTAAGGTCATTTTTAAAATTTGTAGAAATTTATTTAGACACATCTCTTGCATGCAAGGCTTATAGATCTAGGTAGGTATTCTCTTAGGCTTTCCATAGAGCTAAAGTTTGCAAGATTTGGATTTACAAAACTCAAGTTATTAAGTAAATGGACATAGAGCACACATACAAATACATTTATGAGAAAGGCCAGTGCCACATGATTGAGAAAACACATAGCTATGCCACCAAATTTATTTCACAATTTTCTCATGAACAGATCTACCATAAATGAATTAAAGCTACAAGGTAAACTAACAGGAAAATAACAGGATAAAAGGATTAATAGAAAAACAAGAGGATGGGCCCGATCTGGCTCTAGGCCTTGCCAGCGAGATGGGCCGGCCCGCGGCAGTTCGCGCGCAGGCGAAGGGCTTCGCGGCCGCCTCATCCAGAACGGAGGGCTAGGATTAGATCAGGCTGGGTTCAATGGTGAACGTTGATGCGCAGATCGACGGTCTCTGGCTTTCTTCTTCCTCGCGGAACAGACAGAGCGGGAGAAAACCCTAAAAATGGAGGGGGTCACGTCCTGCTCACCTAGAGCCTCTCCAAGGCATGCCGTGCACGGAGGCGGGTGCGGTGAACTTGGGAACGGCGGGGGAGGCAGTAGATCTTCTCAGCGAACTTCCGAGCAAAGGGACCGTCGAGGATGTCCGAAGGGGGCACGGCGGGGCAGCGGCGTCTCCGGCGTATCTGCAGAGAAACGAGAATGTCTCAGAGATAGCTAGGGCAGAGGGGAGTACAATGAAGCAACAATGGTGAGAAGAGGGGTCGGTAGCAGAGTCAATCGAGCTCGAAGTATTTGGGGCCGAGCGATGATCTCCTCGCGTTCCAGCGCTGCAGGGGGGAGAGCTTGAGAAATCTCGCAGGGGGTGGGAGAGTGGACGAGCAGGAGTGCAATGGGCAAGGTGAGATGAGGTGGGGTGGCCTCGGCTGCATTTGAGGAGAGGGTGGCCGGTTCATGAGGTCGGGGTGCACGGGCACGCAAGGGGGAGGGCGATGGAGAGCTATTGGTCGAATTGGGCGGTGTAGACCATCATGAGTACCCAGGGGCACGACTTGGAGCCTAGTGGACGTCGCAGCACCATTGGAGGGGTTGGAGTAAGGGAGTGGGTTCTCCTGCCCCCAGGGTGCTCGACAAAATGCCAAGAAGAAAAGGACATGAAGAAAAGGAGGGCTAGGGTTTGACAAAAATCGTGCTAAGAGTTTCCAGAGGGGTGGAGGTCTAGTGCACACCCAAAAACACATGATTGACAAGAGGAGAGGGGTAGGTTTAGTTAAATACAATCTTGGGAAAATAAGGATTAGGCCACTTTGCTAAGATGGATTAGTCAACCCCTTGACAGAAAAAAATATAACACAAGAAGGTTTGGGGAGAGGGCATAAGGCTTTAACATTCTGTTAAAAAGTTTAGGTCAAAGGGGTTTGATAACAACCATATACAAAAATGGCAAGTAGCTATGTTATAAACCAGATATGGTCACCTTAAGATGATGCATTCAACTCAAGAAAAAATTAGTGATTAATTATTTTTGAATATTTTAAATAGCATTATGGAGAGCTTGTAGATATCATATGGATGAGGTTGGTTGAGTTGCATTTCCAAAATGATTAAAGCTAAAACCATTTGTCATGCTAAAGAAATGCTAAACATTAATAAGAGGGATGATTGATTTTCTATCTATATAAAATATAAATCTGGTAAACATCAACACAAAACCATTCTACAAGAGGTAATACATTAAACTCATGCGATATAAGAACAACAAACATTTAGATCCCAATTAAATTATATGAATCAAATTTTGTCACATACAACACCACATGAACACACATAAAATAACATACTTATGGGAAACAATTTGAGCACATAACATATAGGTCAACCACACATACAAATAGATAAACATCCACACTTATAGATTAAACCACTTTATTTGTGAGGTGGTGATCAATACAATAATGACAAGATTTTTAAAGAAAGAAGATTAAACCACTACCTAGTATTAGTTTCCAAGGACATATTAAATTAGAAGTTCTTAAAATAAATGTTGCTAGGACTAGCAACACATTATTCTCAAAATATATTAGGACTTATTATAAAGTTCTTTATAGCTTTGCAAACCTATAGGTTTTGGAAATACTTTTATTTTCTGAAATAGAAGGTCCTTGGGTAGATGCTGATTTCAGAACATCATGGTAAATACTGTTTTGTTAAACATAAGATAGTAGAAGATATATGGACTGTTTTATTTATCAAAACATTGCTTTTTTCAGTTGTCAATTTATAACTGGGTTGAGTTTCAGGGTTGATAGCTAGAGAGGTTATCAACACAGACACAAAACACCACATGACCAATAGAGCAATCAGAGAATAAACACACCCATAAACAAGACATTTCAAAAAGTTTTTGTTGCCTCAGAATTTTGGATCTTTTATAATTTAGTTTTTGTTGCTTCCAAAATTTGGGGTGTTACAGAATTTCCCCCCTTATAAGAATCTCGTCCCGAGATTCCTAATTGTGTATTAAGAGAGTGAAAGGAAAAGAGGGTCCAATGATTCTTCATCTTCCGAGGTTGTTGGTTCCTGAATGAGGTTTCCTTGGTAATGAGACGTCTGATAACTTCTGGAAAACTTGGGTCTTTGCTGAAAGTGTTGACTTGAAGGTCGATGATGATGCAGGGTTCTTGTTGAGCTGACTTCAAAAACTTCAGGGATTGGGGCACAAGGAACAATATGTCACAACTATCAAATAAAACTAGCATGTGTCTTCCCCCCTTAAAAAGGGGCACACATGAAGGGTTAAAGTTGATTGCATAAGTTGTCGCTGACTTCGGGATGTTGCTGGTCTTGAGTATCCCGATGATCTTCATCTTGTCGTAGCTCCTCGGTGCTTGGGGCTGATGAAGATACTCATCTTGATATTGCCGTCTTGAGGGGTTAGCAGTTAGACAAACGTAAACGGTTACCAATCCTCACAAGGGCGTCAGGTAACAAGTCAAAAAGTGCTACGAGCTACTAAAGACGTTGAAACTTGCTTGATGTGAGGTGTTGCCAAGTGCAACAATCTTCAGTCTTCTCGCCATTCTTGGCGTCTTGCTGGATGTGGTGTCTCCTATTGGGACCATCTTTAGTGTGGCCGCCGTAGAGTATTGATGAAGATTTGCTTGATTATTAGGCTTCATACAGCTTCGCATCAGTCTTCAGAGGTCAGTTGTATCTAAGATAGCCTAGAAGTCATTGCTTTCTATAAAACGCAAGTCAGGGTCAGTTGAGTTAATAACGCTGAGGCGCAGAAGGCACCGACGACACTAGCTTCACGATACATCTTCATGTAGACGATCTTCCGTGCGGGTTATCCATGTTGTTGCTGACGTCGATCTTCTTTGCACGTCACCGCTTGAGGTTTACATAAAGTCCTCAAAAAGTCGTGGCTCTTGGCGTCGTTCGAGTCCTCCGTGTTGCCAGCTGTAAGAGAGACTTCCGTTGGCACTTCTTTTATGATCTTGGTTTGTAGGTCTTATGATGGTATACCCGTAATACGAAAATTAATCAAACTACACAAGGTCAGTCACATTACGGGGATGGGCTTTCTTTGGGGCTTAGGTAACATGTGTAGTTGATAACTCTCACGTCTTAAAGTTCAGATCAGAGGGAACCCATTGTAGGAAGTTTTTGACGACAAGCTTATAGGTGCAAAAGGGTACATCTATGGCAGAAGGTAAGAAAGATTTTTGGTGAAGAGATAACAAGAGGTTTAAACAATTTTAAAGTATGTGTTTATTATGTAATGCCTATAAGGCGTGCTTGTGAAAGATACTAGAGAACAACATATCATCAGCAAGCAAACAAACAAGGCACACACAAGCAACAAGCATACCAGCAAAAGAGCACACAAGCCACCTATAGAACAAAAAGGGCACTCAACAATCGCGTTAGTTGGAGAATCCAACCAAGGGTCATATCCTAGAAGTCCTATGGGTCTTGGTCATTACTACTTTCTGGAGTCTACACTTGTTCAGTCGGGGCTCCAACTGGAAAGCTTGAGATTGTAGAAAGTTGCAACTGGAGTAAATTATTGGGGTTGAAGTCTTGACAGTGACACTGCTTTGACAAGTAAGGGTTGCTTTGTAGCTTCTTCCTTCACTTGACGACCACCTTGATGTCGTATGCTGTAATCTTGAGACTGAACTCTGCCTTCTCGGTACTAGTTACATAGGTCTCATTTGGGTTCATCGTCAAGTTTATACAAGCTATGAATAAGGACAAGATAGTAGAGAAAAGTCTTTTGAAATACGTTAAATTAGAGAGGTAAGATAGAGATGGTTTTCAGAAAAGGTGAGGAGTGGAAACCATATTTGGCTTACCTAGAAGAAAATATATTCTTGTCGAAATAGGTTTTAGCAAAACATTTCCTTCCTAAGCTAACGACCAAGCTAACTAAGGTCTCCTAAGGTCAACGATGGCTCTGATACCAAGTCTGTGAGGACCCCTCTGACTAACCATCAGAGATGCCCACGTTATGTAAACATATGACGATCCCAATGATCAGTGCATCGCGATCACATAACCAACATGGTATACAAAGTTACATCATACAACTCGAATATTATAAGACTTACATAAATAATGGTCTCATGACCAAGTCTGCAAACATCATCGCACTTGATGAATATTAACTAAGGTTCAGCGGAAGCTTCGGCTAGCGTCGACCCTCGTCACGTCCTGACGCATTCCCACAGAGCAGTTGAGCGGGACACTCAGTTGGCGTAGTCATCGGCGTACTCCTCCTTCATGTCGTACATCTCCTCATTTCAACCTGGACGTTTGAATATCCAGGGACACAGCCATATGAGTTCATTTACGTACTCGCAAGACCACCTCTAAGGCTTAAGTTTTCATGATAATACAAGAAAACACTTTTCGAAAACTGGGATAGCTGCTATATACGACTATAGGGCTTAGTTTTCAAATACCATGATTTTAGACATAGAGAATACGACATCTCTGTATATTTGTTGAAGAAAAACATTTAGAGATAGAATTCTCTTCTCTTAGATATGGCAATGACATATCTAAGTTCAAAACTTTCTTTTGTAAAAGTTTATCAAAACACTAGGATAGGGGTACCTCTTTTTCCTGACTTGAGATCGGACTGATTGTCTCCCCGAGACCAATCATCCTCACCCAAATTCCGTACCTCCCAGGTACCTCTTTGATGCCTATTTGTTTTCCTCTGAAAAACAAACACTTTCTTATTTAAAACCAAATTGCCCATACGCCTAGATCAGTGGCCTTTCCAACCGTCCATGACCGCGGACGCGGCTATTCGAATAGATTTACACTCTGTAGAGGTTGCACACTTTACCCACACCTATCGATTATTCCGCCCTATCAGCCACGACCCTTCATACGGCAGCATGCGGGGGTCCGGATAACACGATCAAAGCTTTCCACTATGACCACCCTAGTATCGGGGCCTCCCGGTAGGTTTGTTCTCCTCGGCACCGTGTGCTCCACTAGACCTCTTGGTCTTTCCTCGGGACGCCACACCGCCACGTCAGGAGACCTGCCGTAATCGTCCGGCTGCTGATCCGCAGCAGTGTATTGTCTCTTCCGGACGACAACCCGGCTTCGAGGGCCCAACCCTCATAGAAAGTATGAGAGCCCCAACACTAAAACAGACAAGCTTCCGGCTAAGCCCTACCCATGTCAGGTAGTGTGGTTGCACGGGTTAATTGTTCGAGCGGCTGCTAGGGCAGTACTTTGTTTTTCTCAAAAACAACCTCCAATCCTCCGACTACTCCCAGCAGTTCGGGTTTTCGCAAACATCTCCGATTGCTCCCAGCAACTCGGGTTTTAGTAAAACACTTGCTCTCCGATTGCTCCCAGCAGCTCGGGTTTTAATAAGACACTAGTTCTCCGATTGCTCCCAGCAACTCGGATTTTCCTCCGTAAAACCAGTTTTACCAAATAGGTTCACATCCTATAGTTTTGAGGTAAGACAACAAGACTATACTACTAGAAACTTGATCTTCTTGATGGAGCCTTCAACAACAGGACTCACCAAGTGAAAACTCACTTTGTAACACCTATAAATAATCTAGTAGATAACTTTGGCCAAACAATATTTTGTAAAATAGTTTTCGGGTGGCAAGGTGCCACAAAGGAAGTAAAACATGCATTATTATATTTTGAAAACAAAACATGCTTGATAAAATAATGGGATTCATTATAATTGTGAGGTGGCTTGCCTGGCTCAGCAATATGTCCTTGGTCTTGAACGTGATGTTCCTCAGGTTCATTCCTCACTTCCCGTTCCTTCCCGATCGTATCTAACGTCGTAAACAGGAAAATGAACCACACTCAGAATACAAGACAAAGCCACAAGGAAAAACAGCAAGCACTGAACAAGACACTGAGATACAAACAGCAGCAAGCAACTCCTTTAGCTATACAACCACAATCAACAAAGTCCATACAGCTAAGACAACAATAGATTTTCCTAAGAAAATGTACACAACAACTCTGGGTATTAAAAAGGTAGTTCTTCAGAACACTATATCAACATATTACTTAGGGTCATTATATCATTTAATAAGGGTTGTTATAATGGCTTCAGGAAATACTTCAGACAAAAGTATGTTAATAGTTCCGGAAATACTTCAGACAAAAGTATCTTAATAGTTCCGGAAATACTTCAGACAAAAGTATCTTAGTACACAAACAAGTATTAATATTAACACTAGCATTGAGCACACTCACAAGCAAACATGTTACTAGCTCAAGAAACACCCACTATCAAGTAACTAAGAGACAAACAATGGTAACATCACTGTCCAAACAAGTTTATGACTAAGAGCTAAAATGGTGCACTAGGCCTATTTAACAGGACGTCACAATTAAGGTCACTTCAACCAATAAACAAACAATCACATGGCAACCAAGTTTTGACAACGATCTAAAATAAGAAAGTCATATATTAAGCATTGCAAAACACAAGGAACTACTGGATAAAATTTAACACCAAACAATCATTCACATGCATAACACACAAATAAAATTAGTGCAACTCCTAGGAAACAAGATGAGCTATGTGAAACTCAGATGTGAAGGGACTAGCAATACTTTCAGGGAATTTATTAAGGCTATTTAAGGATAACCTAAGTTTCTGGACTTATGAGTTACTAAGCACATCAACACATAATTGTGAGGACCCCTCTGACTACCCGTCAGAGTTGCCCACGTTATGTAAACAGATCACGATCCCAATGATCAGTGCATCGCGATCACATAACCAACATGGTATACAAAGTTACATCATACAACTCGAATAGAATAAGACTTACATAAATACTGGTCACATGACCAAGTCTGCAAACATCGTCGCACATGACGAAAATGAACTAAGGTGCAACGGAAGATTTCGACTAGCGTCGGCCCTCGTCACGTCTTGACGCATTCCCACAGAGCAGTTGAGCGGGACACTCAGTTGGCGTAGTCGTCGGCGTACTCCTCCTTGTCGTATCTCTCCTCATTGAAAACCTGGACGTTTGAATATCCAGGGACATAGCCATATAAGTACATTTACGTACTCGCAAGACCACCTCTAAGGCTTAAGTTTTCATGATAATGCAAGAAAAAACTTTTCGAAAACTGGGATAGCTGCTATATACGACTATAGGGCTTAGTTCTCGAATACGATGATTTTAGGCATACAGAATATGACATCACTATATCTTTGTTGAAGAAAAACATTTGGTGATAGAATTCTCTTCTCTTAGATATAGCAAGGACATATCCAAGTTCAAAACTTTCTTTTGTAAAAGTTTATCAAAACACTAGGATAGGGGTAACCCTTTTTCCTGACTTGCGATCGGACTGGTTGTCTCCCCGAGATCAACCATCCTCACCCAAATTTCGTACCTCCCAGGTACCTCTTTTATGCCTCTTTGTTTTCCTCTGAAAACCACTTTCTCTTTTAAAACCAAATTGCCCATACGCCTAGATCAGTGGCCTTTCCAACCGTCCCTGACCGCAGACGCGGCTATTGGAATAAATTTACACTCTGCAGAGGTTGCACACTTTACCCACACCAATCGGTCCTTCCGCCGTGTCTGCCACGGCCCGTCATACGACAGCATGCGGGGTCCGGATAACACGATCAAAGCTTTCCCCTATGACCACCCTAGTATGGGGGCCTCCCGGTAGGTTTGTTCTCGTCGGCACCGTGTGCTCCACTAGACCTCTTGGTCTTTCCTCGGGACGCCACACTGCCATGTCAGGAGACCCGCCGTAATCGTCCGGCTGTTGGTCCTCAACAGTGTATTGTCTCTTCCGGACGACAACCCGGCTTCGAGGGCCCAGCCCTCATAGAAAGTATGAGAGCCCCAACACTAAGACAGACAAGCTTCCGGCTAAGCCCTACCCATGTCAGGTAGTGTGGTTGCACGGGTTAATTGTTCGAGCGGCTGCTAGGGCAGTACTTTGTTTTTCAAAAACAACTTCCAATCCTCCGACTACTCCCAGCAGCTCGGGTTTTTGCAACATCTCCGATTGCTCCCAGGAACTCGGGTTTTAATAAAACACTTGCTCGCCGATTGCTCCCAGCAACTCCGGTTTTTCCTCAGTAAAACAATTTTATCAAATAGGTTCCCATCCTATAGTTTTGAGGTAAGTAGATGAAGGCAGACTATTAGAAAACTTAATCTTTTTGATGGAGCCTTCAACAACAAGGCTCATCAAATAAAACCCATTTTGTAACACCTATAGTATTCTAGTAGATAACTTTGGCCAAACAATATTTTGTAAAATAGTTTTCGGGTGGCAAGGTGCCACAAAAGAAGTAAAGCATGCATTATTTGATTTTCAAAACAAAACATGCTTTGTAAATAATAGGGTTGCATAATGGTGGTGAGGTGGCTTGCCTGTCTCAGCAAAATGTCCATGGTCTTGATCTTGATGCTCCTCAGGTTCATTTCTCACTTCTAGTTCCTTCTGGATCGTATCTAACGTCGTAAACAGGAAAATGAACCACACTCAGAATACAAGACAAAGCCAAAAGGACATAACAAACAGCAAGCATTGTACCAGACACTGAGATACAAACAGAAGCAAACAACTCCTTTAGCTATACAACAACATTCAACAAAGTTCATAGAGCTAAGACAACAACAGATTTACCTAAGAAAATATACACAACAACTCTGGGTATTAAAAAGGTAGTTCTTCAAAACACATGACTTAGGGTCATTATATCATTAAGTAAGAGTTGTTATATTAGTTTCAGGAAATACTTCAAACAAAAGTATCTTAGTAGATTAGGAAATACTTCAGACAAAAGTATCTTAATCACACCAGCAAGTATTAACATTAACACTAGCATTGAGCACACTCACATGCAAACATGTTACTAGCTCAAGAAACACCTACTAACAAGTAACTAGGCGACAAACTATGGTAACACCACTTTCCAAACCAGTTTATGACTAGGAGCTAAAAAGGGTGCATTAAGCCTATTTAATAAGACAATGCAATTTATACCTCTTCAACAATTAAACCAAACAATCACACAGTAAACAAGTGTTGACAACAAATCTTGAAGTGAACAAACCATATAACAATCATGGCAAAGCACAAACAATTACTTAATAGCATTTAACACCAGTCACATCTACATGCATAATACCTAAGTAAATATTAGTGCAACACCAGGGAAGCAAGATGAACTATGTTAAACTAACTAATGAATGACATCACAATACTCTTAGGAAACTTATTAGGGTTAATCAAGGTTAACATCACTGCTCACACAAGTTGTTGATTTAGAACCAAAAAGGTGTAGTTGGCTGATTTAACAAAACACCACAAAGAAGCGAGTTGACAACAATCTAAAGTAAACAAGCATTTCAAACTATCCCCACTTACTAGATAAAAACATATCACACACATATACCCACAAACAAAGCATATAAAAACATCTGATGTCATTATTAGGGTACAAAGTGAATAGTGCTAAACATAAGTAAATAATACACCCACATTACAAAAAATGATTTAACCAAGTCATTATGATTGAGTTAAGGTTCTGACCTTCAAGAGGTGATTAATACTATTTATACCATTCTACTAACTAACAACAGAGAATTAAAATAACACTTTTAGTAGATAATATTGTGCTGTTTTAGGAGATAGATCATAACTCCAAAGATAATGTTCATAAAGTAGAATCCTTCTACCACAGTACACCTAGTAAACATATCAAGTGGTGAAAATGGGATTTGCAATATAACCTATTACCAAACATTAGCTAAAAATCATGCAAATGCTACTGGCCTCAAAACCATAATGAAATTAGTTTCAGTTTTAGGAAACTCCTACATGCAAGGTTAATTTCCATGGATAGGTATTGACTTAATGTCTCTGTAGAAATTTTATTCACTCCATTTGGACACTCCCAACTCAAGATATTCCATTTAAGTGAAGAACATACTTTTTACTTGCTTTAATGTGCAACACAAAGAATAAATATTTTTGAGACACAACCAGTGTGGTATGATAGACAAAACACATAGGTGCTACACAAAAATACTCCTAAACCATTTTTATAAACATACAAGGCACAAACAATTAAAACTAGATACATGCAAACCACAGAAAATAGATATACTATTTTTGAAGTGCAAAAACCTACTGTTAAAGAGAATAATCCACCATGCACAAAATATAAGCTGTAAAATTCTACCAAGCTACGATATGATGGCTACTACTCATATCTAACACATGCAATTGGATTTTCTCCAAAAAGTATCTTTAATAATGAACTAAATGTCACCAAATTGGTACTGGTGTCAATCTTAAACATGTTATAACTTTAGTTATAAACATCTCCTGCATGCAAGGCTTATAGATCTAGGTACGTATTCTCACTGGCTTTCCACAGAACTAAATTTTTCAAGATTTGGATTTATAAAACTCAAGTTATTAAGTAAATGGTGCAAATTCCACTTTTTACGAGATTGCACATATCACACTCATACAAATATATTTTTTAGAAGGGCCAGTGCTACATGGTTATGAAAACATATAGATATTCTAAAAAAATTACTTCACAATTTTTGCATGCTTAGATCTACCACAAATGAATAAAAGTTGAGCTAGTAATTCTCTAGAAAAATAAAACAGGAAAACATCCAAAAGGGAAAAATGCAAAAAAGGCCGGATCTGGCGCTGGGCGCCTCGGGCGAGCTGGGCCGGCCCAAAAGAAAGCGCGGGAGGATGAAGGGGTAAGTGGCCGTGGATCGATGATCCAAGGGTTGAGAATAGAAGCGGCGGCATTCAAGGAGAGCCGTAGATCACGGATCGGACGGATCTCTGCCGTCTTCAACCTCCTGACCTGGATAGGCCGAACCAGAAATGGAAGGAAGGGGGCGACGAGGGATGGCTCACGCAGGTCCTCGCCGGACGACTGTGGAGGATGGAGGAGGATGCGGAGGTCGAGGGGCGCGCATGGATGGTCCGTGTTCGCTAAGGCGCGTCCTGGAGCGGCGGTGAGGTCGACGGCGTCCACCTAGGGAACGTCGCGGCTCCCCTGCACCAAAACGCGAGAGGAGATGTCTTAGGGGTAGCTCTTGGGGAGGGGGACAAGATAGGGAGGAGAGAAATAGCAGAGGGGGACGGAGGCCAAGGCGTTCGTGCTCGAAGGAGTTCGGGACCGAGCGGCGGTTTTCTTCGATTTGGAGCAGAAGAGAGCGAGAGCTCAAGTGATCTTGCAGGGGGTGGGTGAGTGGAAGTGTGGGAATGCAATGGGCAAGGTTTGACGGGCGGTGGTGACCTCGGATGCTTTAGGGAGGAGTTGGCCGGTCCACGGTGCTCCGAGGGCACAAACAACAGGGGGAAGAGGCATGGCTCGGGATTGGAGGAGAGGGGCGGTGGAGGAGTGTCTGGCCGTGCTGCAGATGGCTTTGGAAGCTAGCTAATGGCTCAGAGCCGATGGAGGGGAGTGAGCAATGGTTAGGTCTTCTCCTGCCTCCCACCTGTTCGACTAAATGCCACAAAGAAAGGACAAAGGGTTTTCTGTGCTAGGGTTTTGGGAAGGTCGTGCTATGGGTACACCAGCGGTGTGGGGATCCAATGCACACCAAAAATAGAGGATGGGGTGAGAGGGATGAGGGTTTTAGATATAGGTCATTATTGGCTGATTGGAGTAGGCCACTAAACATGGATGGATTAGTCAACCTCTTGACAAGAAAATTATAAAACAAGCTGAGATGGCTAGAGGGAAAATAGGTTTAACATTTTGCTTAAAAGTTTGGGTCACAGGGGTTCAATAACATCTAGATACAAAATTTTCAAAATGCTACTCTATAACACAACCTAAGGCCACCTTATGTTCAAGCACTCAAAACAAGCAAGAGTTAGGGATTAAACATTTTTGTAAAATTTAAAGGAGGCCATAAATGGAAAGTAGTGGTTATGTAGATAGTGCTAGAGGTTTTGTATTTCCAAGATGAACAAAATAAACCATAATTGCCATGCTATAGGAATGTTAAAAAAATAATGGAAATGACGATAGTTGTTTCTTATTTGAAAAAGGATAATCTTTGAGTTTCTCCTAAAATCAACATAATAATCAAAGGTTAAACACACCACAACCCTATGACACAACATTTAAAGCATGAATGATCTCAATTAAATTATATAAATAAGATGTTGTCTCATACACCACCACATGAACACACATAAAATAACACACTCATGGGAAACAATTTAAACACATAACATATAGGTCAACCACACATAAAAATAGATAAACACCCACACCACTGGATCAATAGCCATAGTTTAATATAGATCAAAAATATTTGAGAGGAGGTGATCAACAGAATCAAAACAGGTAATTTTTGGTAGGAATATACTTAAACCAGCATAAGGTGAGGTGGTGATCATAATGATCCAGACATGGCTCTTGGTATAAATAAAATTACTCCAACATGTTGAGCATTGGTTTCCAGAGACTAATTAATATAGTGTTTTGGAAAAGGGAGTTGATAAGGCTTGCAACAAGTTAAAATCCAATATAATTTAAGACTTATTGTATGGTCTTATATAGTTGTGCAAACATGTAGTTTGAGGAATACTGTTAGTTTCTCAAATGATATATATATTTTGGGTGGTTGCTAAAATCAAAACATTAGGGCAAAATAGAGTTTATTAAAAAGGGAATGGGAGAAGATATGTGGACTACTTCACTTGTTAAAACATTGACCTCAGAGGTCATATTATAACTTGTTTGAGTTTTATATGGTTGTTATTAAGGAGTCATCAACACAAACATCAGAACACAACTTGACAAACAGAGCATACCAGGGAAAACACATCCATTGACAGGACATTTCAAAAAGATTTTTGTTGCTTCCAAAAGTTTGGATCTTTTATAATTTAGTTTTTATTGTTTCCAAAATTTGGGGTGTTACAGACCTTCCCCCCTTAACAGAATCTCGTCCCGAGATTCCTAAGTGTGTATTAAGAGAGTGCAAGGTTAGTGGTTTGATGCTCCTTCATCTTCAGGCATTCTTGATTCTCAAATGAGGTCTCCTTGTCAATATGGCATCTGATTTCTCCAGGACGACATGGGTCTTTGTTGAAGGTGTCGACATGATGGTCGATGCTGGTGTAGGGCTCTTGTTGAGTTGACTTCAAAAACTCCAGGGTTTGGGGGTGCAAAGAAACGACTCGTCACAACTATCTAATAAAACTAGCATGTGTCTTCCCCCCTTAAAAAGGGGCACACCTGAAGGGTTAAAGCTGATGGTCAAAATTTTCGCCGACTTCAGGATGTTGTTGGTCAGGAGCATCATGATGATCCTCATCTTGGTCACTGCTCCTCTGTGCTTGGGGTTGATGTAGAGACGTGTCCTGATATTGTCGTCTTGAGGGGTTCGCAGTTATACACACGCCCACAGTTTCTAAGACTCACGGGGGGTGTCAGGTCCGTAGACTTGACTCTCTTCCTTTTCATAAAAAGACAAAGGGTTCTAAGATCTTCTATAGACATCTAAACTTGCTTGAGGTTAGGTGTTGTCAACTGCAACAGTCGTCTGTCTTCTCGTCGTTCTTGCACCTTGTTGATGATGTTATCATGATTTGTATCCCCCTTCAGTGCAGCAGACAACCCAAATTGATGATGACATCCCTGGTTCTTGAGCTCCATAGAGCTTCACACCAGTCTTCAGAGGTCAGTAGGATGTAAGTTAGTCTAAAAGTCATTCCTTTCTGTAAAACTCAAGTTAGAGTCAGTTGAGTTAATAAAGTTAACGAGCAGAAGGTACTGACAAAACTAGTTTCATGGCACATCTTCGTGTAGACGATCTTCCGTGCTGGTTGTCTCCGTTGTTGCTGACGTCGATCTTCTTTGCACGTCGCAGGTTGAGGTTTTCATAAAATCTTCAGAAAGTAGAGGGTCTTGTCGATCTTGGAGTCCTTCGTGCTGCCAAAATATAAGTGAGACTTCCGTTGGCACATCTCTTCTGATCTTGATTTGTAGGTCTTGAAGAGGTTAGTAAGTAACAAGTCATTTGTGTCAGATGTTACTCTAAGGTTAGATACGTTAGGTTAGTGATGGTATACTTGTAATTGAAATGATTTATTTAATTAGGCAAGGCTCACCAAATTACGGGGATGGGCTATTTTTGGGGTTTTTGTAACATGTGTAGTTAATAACTCACACGTGTTAAAGTTGAGATTAGAAGGAAAATATTTTAGGAAGTTTTCGAGAACAAGTTTTATAGTGCCTTAGGGTACATCTATGGAAAAATGTAAGAAAGGTTTTTGGGTAAGGATAACAAGGGGTTTAAACAAATTTAAAATATGTGCCTAATATGCATCGGCTACAAGGCGTGCTTGTGAAAATACCAGAGAACCACATATCCACAGTAGGTACACAAATAAGGCACACAGAAGCAACAAACATACCAGCAAAATAGCACACAAGCAACCTATAGAACAAAAAGGGCACTCAACAATCGCGTTAGTTGGAGAATCCAACCAAGGGTCATATCCTAAGAGTCCTATGGGTCTTGGTCATTCCTACTAGCGGGGGTCTACAATTCTTCAGCTGGGGCTCCTGCTGGTAAGCTTGAGACTATAGAAGTGGCAACTTGAGTAAATTATTGGGGTTGAAGTCTTGACAGTGACACTGCTTTGGCAAGCAAGGGTTGCTTTGTAGCTTGTTTCTTCACTTGACGACCAGCTTGATATCATATGTTGAAGTCTTGAGACTGAACTTCGCCTTCTCGGTACTAGCTACTTAGGTCTCATTTGGGTTCATCGTCAAGTCTAAACAAGTTTTGAATAGGGCAAGATAATGGAGGAAACTCTTTTGAAATAACTGAAATTAGAGAGGTAACATCAAGATATATTTTGGGGAATAGGTGAGGAGTGGAAACCATATTAGGCTTACCTAGAAGAAAATAGATTTTCCGTAAAAATAGGTTTTAGCAAAAAAAAATCCTTCCTAAGCTAACGACCATGCTAACTAAGGTCTCCTAAGGTCAACGATGGCTCTGATACCAAGTCTGTGAGGACCCCTCTGACTACCCATCAGAGTTGCCCACGTTATGTAAACAGATCACGATCCCAATGATCAGTGCATCGCGATCACATAACCAACATGGTATACAAAGTTACATCATACAACTCGAATAGAATAAGACTTACATAAATACTGGTTACATGACCAAGTCTGCAAACATCGTCGCACATGACGAAAATGAACTAAGGTGCAGCGGAAGATTTCGACTAGCGTCGGCCCTCGTCACGACTTGACGCATTCCCACAGAGCAATTGAGCGGGACACTCAGTTGGCGTAGTCGTCGGCGTACTCCTCCTTCTTGTCGTATCTCTCCTCATTGAAAACCTGGACGTTTGAATATCTAGGGACATAGCCATATGAGTACATTTACGTACTCGCAAGACCACCTCTAAGGCTTAAGTTTTCATGATAATGCAAGAAAACACTTTTCGAAAACTAGGATAGCTGCTATATACGACTATAGGGCTTAGTTTTCGAATACGATGATTTTAGGCATAGAGAATACGACATCTCTATATCTTTGTTGAAGAAAAACATTTGGAGATAGAATTCTCTTCTCTTAGATATAGCAAGGACATATCCAAGTTCAAAATTTTGTTTTGTAAAAGTTTATCAAAACACTAGGATAGGGGTAACCCTTTTTCCTGACTTGAGATCGGACTGATTGTCTCCCCGAGATCAACCATCCTCACCCAAATTTCGTACCTCCCAGGTACCTCTTTGATGCCTCTTTGTTTTCCTCTGAAAACCACTTTCTCTTTTAAAACCAAATTACCCATACGCCTAGATCAGTGGCCTTTCCAACTGTCCCTGACCGCGGACGCGGCTATTCAAATAGATTTACACTCTGCAGAGGTTGCACACTTTACCCACACCAATCGGTCCTTCCGCCGTGTCTGCCACGGCCCGTCATACGACAGCATGCGGGGGTCCGGATAACACGATCAAAGCTTTCCACTATGACCACCCTAGTTGTAACATCCCAACATTTTATAATGTTCAAAAATCACAAAAATTTAAAACTTTTGTTTTTGATTAAAATAAAACATTAAATGCATAAGAAAACCAACTATGAAAGACTTCAATCATATTGAAAAAGTTTATTAAATTAAATATCTCAGTTTATTATTATTTTCAAAGTTGTTTGAAGTTAAACATTTTATTATCCATTGTATTTCTTAAAACCCCAATATCTATTTTGACAAATGTTTTACAAACTTCAAACCATTTTATTGTAGTAGTTTCTTTATAAGTAATTGATTTCAACCACTTAGCCATATTTATTCATAAATTCAAGACTAATTAAAATGGTATTTTGCCAAATGGTTTTCATTCCCTTACCTGAGTTCAACACATAGTTTTGGAAAGTTAAGTCTATAGTTATAAATGTAAAACTTCATAGATTATATAATTAAGGAATTTTCCAAATAAACATTTCATTTGCTTAAATGATTTTCATTAATCTTCAAAAATAGAAAGATTTTCATGAATATATTTAATATAAGAAATGAAATAAATCTAGACTATTTACGAAAAGTATTTTATGGGGTTCCAAAGGATTTATCATAATCTAAAATATAATGGTGCACAAAATTATTTTGAATTAAAAATGAATACATTATTTTCCCTTTTTATTTTCATATAGTAGTGTTCTACTATTTAATATTATACTAAAGACAAAAATTAATTTAGTATTTGAAAATGAGTTCAAATAACTGGAAGTCAAACATATTTGAATGTGGGTATTTAATAGAATTTAGTTTAGCCAAAAATAAAATTATTTAAACCATATTTTCAAATTTAACATAAAGTGTCAAATTTGTATTTAACCAATATTTCAAAATATGATTTTTCAAAAGTAGTCAAAACATGCCCACAACTAGTTTAACACAAAGATATTGTTTTGACAAATTTTTAGAAATTTATTTGACTTGATTTGGAGTCCTAAATCAAAAGTTATAAAGGAAATAGAAAAATCAGAAAAGAAAAAAAGGAAAAACCTGACAAGCGGGACCCACCTGTCAGGGGAGCTTCTTCAACCTCCGGCAATCTCTCCTGGCCGTTTCGGTCCGTGATTCCCTCCACCGCGTGCGAGAGTTTAGCGAGATTAACGACCCCCCTCTCTGCCCCATTTAAACCCCCTCGACCTCCTCTCTCATTCCCCTCTCGCCCTAACCTATTTGCCCGCCAAGCTGTCCTCCATTGCTCGCCGGAGTTCCTTCAGACCACGGCCCAGTTCTTCGATTCCGGCGATGGGAAGCCCTCGTCCGAGCCCGTGGTTCCTTCCTTCCTCTTCGCCGTGCCAACGCACACCTCACTGACCCTCCTACTTGTTCTTGCACAGCCGAAGCCGCGAGTTCTTGCACGACCCGAGTACGTCGGAGCACCCCGCACCTCCGGCCGCATCCCCACACGACTCCCGGACGCACTGCTCGACGACAGGGCCAGCTTCATCTTCCTCGTACCGAGCCGTATCGCGCCGTCGTATTCCCGAGGATGGGGCCACACCACATCGACCGGAGCGTCCAAGGCTGAGCCGTCGTCGCCGTCGTCCTCTTCTCCGGCGAGATGCGCCGCCACCTCCTGGACACCCACGGTGAGCCTTCGGATCTGCTTTTAACGGTCAAGATTAGAACCCTTAGATGAACCGGTACAGATCGATTTGATCCATCGGATCTGGATCTAACGATCCAGATTCAAAGAAGCCGAGCCGAGCCGCGGCTCGACTTAAGCCTAGCCAAGCCAGTCGAGTCTGAGCCCAGCCAATCACAGCCCGCCATGTGGCCAGACATTTCTCTGTTTAATTTTCCGAATAAAATTAAATGGCAGTTTTGTAGAAAAGCCCCTGTCTATTCAAACTATCATATCTTTTTCTCTGTTTATCCAAATTCAAATATTTTTATATATTTGGAAAGCCCTTGACATTTAGAATATTATGGATCTGCCAAAATTTAAATTTGACTTAGATTTAAATATTCAAATTTCAAATGGTGAATTTGAGTATTTTTGTCATAACTTTTAATCTGTAAATTAAAAAATTACAAATAAAATTGTTTTAGAAACTTTAGAATATTTGTAGTGTGATGACTCTGTTAGAAAATATTTTTGAGTAAAATTTGAATGAATTCATAGTTATATATTTAATTTGAATAGTTTGAGTATTTTCAACATAACTATTAATAGAAATATTATTCTTGATTAAATCAAATTGCTATAAATTTAATTAAATGCTCCCTGTCTATTAACACTATTTATTAAATTATACTATAAAAATTTAATCATAGAAAACTTTAATCTTATAGTATTCCTTTTATTATATTTTACAAAATTAAAATTAATTAAATTGCATTTGTAAATTCATGCATATTTATAAAGAAATCACAAAAGTTATTTTGATGTTTCTTGTGATTAAAAATTTCATTTCATGCATAAAATATTTTATTATATAATTATATCCCTCATAGGAAAACCTCTTCATTATTTTCTCTAAGTTAGGAGTATTCTCAACTTAGCATTCTGGTAAAGTGCTACACTTAGACACTTAGTAATTTTCAAGATGGAGCTAGAAGGCCATTGAAGGACTTAGCCAAAACAAGACTTCAGAAATATCATCAAGGAGTAGAAGCACTTGGAAGAAAAGTGAGAAGAAGTTCACGAAGGCCAACCCCCTTTTTATTCTCTAAGCCTTTCTCTCTGTCTTTTCTTCTCCTCTGAGACTTCATGAGGACTAAGTTAAATCCAAAACCAGCCTCGAGGACACAATAATCATCAAGTCTGAAGATTTATCAAGTCTACAAAAATTCATTCAAGACATCACCAAGGGGAAAGCTACAAGTTTGGAGATGAAGCCTGGAAGACTAACTACATCTTTATTTCCTTCTTTTCCCTCTTTCCTAATCTTGTCTTTTATACTTAAACAAATTTTGATCATGATGTTATCATCTTTGAAGTTTGTTGGATCCTAGCGGCATAGTGAGATGAAGCGGCCTGGAGACAAACCTTACATGTCCACGTACATGAGACCTGTTCCACAATTTAAGTGGCTGGCCGGGTGTCTGTCTCTCTCACTATAGTGAATGTCCAATTTACAAAGAGTTGATAATAATTGTTGATCATCTTGAAGAAATGACTTAGTATTTTCTCTAAATATTTCTACACATCAAGACTAAGCCATTAGAGGGCTTATTCAAGATGATATAAAACAAAATATTTTATTCAACTTATGACTTTAGTCCTTAGTCATTTTTGACCAACACATTTACTTGCATTAAGTTAAAAGATTTTCATGGCATGACATGCATTTCTAGTCCTTAGAAATAAATTGCATATCATGCATGACATGTTTTCCTTAGAAGTTTTACAAAACTTGTTTGTTCACTAGATATGAGCATGTATGTTTGATGATTGTTGTTTGTTGATTGTTGTATTGTTGTTTGCTTATATTGTTTAGATTAAACGGAGAGCAAACGTTCGTTGTTGAAAAGAGTTTGTGAACAACGACAACATTCAAAGGCAAGTGGCACACCTCATAAACTTCCTATTATTTCTATATGCATTACTTAGTGTATTTTTTATATGCATAAGTAGGATAGTATTGCTATGCTAAACCCGTGTAGACTTCCCTTACTCCTGTGTCTAGGTACATATATAATACTTAGTAGATGTATTGATGCTATGCAATTGATGAAAAGTTTTACAAAATGTTAAGTGACTACTCAGGGCTGTGCTCATGGTTGTCGTCACCTAGGATGAATGTCTATTCTACTTAGGGCTGTGAGCATGGTGATTTTTACCTGAGAGTGCACATCCACTAAGTTAATAAAACTCCTGGGTGGATTGGTTGTTAATGGTGGCGAAGTTGAGTGGCTACTCCGGTCCATGTCTATGGTTCCTGGAGTACGTGCACTTGTGGATGGCCACCCAGGGAACAGAGGAATCTGAAGAACTCTGAGTGACGATTGCTTCCAGTGCAGCCATTGCCATATGGGCTCTGGCTTGATCAATTATGTTGCATGGACTCTCTCCGACTTGACAAGCAGATGTAGGGGGTGTTAGGTGGAACGGGTCAAGGCAGGTGGGAGGGAAAATGCTTCTGAAAGATCTCGTCACATTCGTCTCCTTTCCTTATCACAAATGGTGTGTAAAGGATAATCTGGGTTGAATGGGTACAATGGTGAACGTGCACAACCTCTGCAGAGCGTAAAACTAAGTACTTAGCCGTGTCCCCGGTACGGACAATTTGAGCAGCTGATCACGGACGTCAACGGAGGATTCCATCATTCCAACTTCAGAAATAAAACTTGATGGGTGAACAAGGGAAGATGAGAATTATGGTTTTCATGCCATACTTGTCTTGATTTGAAGAAAGTGTTTTACCAAAAAGATAGGAAAAATTGGCTTTATGCAAAATAGCCTTGAACTCCACCAGCCAAATATGCATACAGGCTTTAGAGTTATTCCATTAAGTGTCCACCATAGTGTCACTTGCCAGACTCCATTTTTAATGGAATCTGACCCACGTTGTTGCAATATTTTTCTTATTGCAGATTGATCAAATTACGAGTGAGGTTTTGTTTAAAGGTTTCGAGTCTACAACCAACATGTTTTCTCT
This sequence comes from Poa annua, assembly GCA_026929855.1. Lineage (NCBI taxonomy): Eukaryota > Viridiplantae > Streptophyta > Magnoliopsida > Poales > Poaceae > Poa > Poa annua. Next base: position 104,526,045 of record CM049426.1, read on the forward strand.
TGTGGCAACATGAAGTTGTTGAAGACCCACTTCTATTGTATTTCCGCTGTGTACTTTTTCAATGCTAGCTTTATGCTATGCAACTTGTATCGAATATTTTGTAATTCTGGAACATCGATGTAATGAAATTGACGCTTTGTTGTGATATTACATCGTAAACTGTGTGTGCAAATGAATCGATCTAGGGATTTGCACTATACATAGGTATCTGCCTTATTTTAAGTGCAGGTACGCTACACTAGTATGGGGGCCTCCCGGTAGGTTTGTTCTCCTCGGCACCGTGTGCTCCACTAGACCTCTTTGTCTTTCATCGGGACGCCACACCGCCACGTCAGGAGACCCGCCGTAATCGTCCGGCTGTTGGTCCACAACAGTGTATTGTCTCTTCCGGACGACAACCCGGCTTCGAGGGCCCAGCCCTCATAGAAAGTATGAGAGCCCCAACACTAAGACAGACAAGCTTCCGGCTAAGCCCTACCCATATCAGGTAGTGTGGTTTTGACGGGTTAATTGTTCGAGCGACTGCTAGGGCAGTACTTTGTTTTTCAAAAACAACTTCCAATCCTCCGACTACTCCCAGCAGCTCGGGTTTCTGCAACATCTCCGATTGCTCCCAGCAAATCGGGTTTTAATAAAACACTTGCTCGCCGATTGCTCCAATCAACTCCGGTTTTTCCTCAGTAAAACAATTTTATCAAATAGGTTCCCATCCTATAGTTTTGAGGTAAGTAGATGAAGGTAGACTACTAGAAAACTTAATCTTTTTGATGGAGCCTTCAACAACAAGGCTCATCAAATAAAACCCATTTTGTAACACCTATAGTATTCTAGTAGATAACTTTGGCCAAACAATATTTTGTAAAATAGTTTTCGGGTGGCAAGGTGCCACAAAAGAAGTAAAGCATGCATTATTTGATTTTGAAAACAAAACATGCTTTGTAAATAATAGGGTTGCATAATGGTGGTGAGGTGGCTTGCCTGTCTCAGCAAAATGTCCTTGGTCTTGATCTTGATGCTCCTCAGGTTCATTTCTCACTTCTAGTTCCTTCTGGAATGTATCTAACGTCGTAAACAGGAAATGAACCACACTCAGAATACAAGACAAAGCCAAAAGGACATAACAAACAGCAAGCATTGTACCAAACACTGAGATACAAACAGAAGCAAACAACTCCTTTAGCTATACAACAACATTCAACAAAGTTCATAGAGCTAAGACAACAACAGATTTTCCTAAGAAAATATACACAACAACTCTGGGTATTAAAAAGTTAGTTCTTCAGAACACATGACTTAGGGTCATTATATTATTAAATAAGAGTTGTTATATTAGTTTCAGGAAATACTTCAAACAAAAGTATCTTAGTAGATTAGGAAATACTTCAGACAAAAGTATCTTAATCACACCAGCAAGTATTAACATTAACACTAGCATTGAGCACACTCACATGCAAACATGTTACTAGCTCAAGAAACACCTACTAACAAGTAACTAGGCGACAAACTATGGTAACACCACTGTCCAAACCAGTTTATGACTAGGAGCTAAAAAGGGTGCATTAAGCCTATTTAATAAGACACTGCAATTTATACCTCTTCAACAATTAAACCAAACAATCACACAGTAAACAAGTGTTGACAACAAATCTTGAAGTGAACAAACCATATAACAATCATTGCAAAGCACAAACAATTACTTAATAGCATTTAACACCAGTCACATCTACATGCATAATACCTAAGTAAATATTAGTGCAACACCAGGGAAACAAGATGAATTATGTTAAACTAACTAATGAATTACATCACAATACTCTTAGGAAACTTATTAGGGTTAATCAAGGTTAACATCACTGCTCACACAAGTTGTTGATTTAGTACCAAAAAGGTGTAGTTGGCTGATTTAACAAAACACCACAAAGAAGCGAGTTGACAACAATCTAAAGTAAACAAGCAAACAACAAGCATTTCAAACTATCACCACTTACAAGATAAAAACATATCACACACATATACCCACAAACAAAGCATATAAAAACATCTGATGTCATTATTAGGGTACAAAGTGAATAGTGCTAAACATAAGTAAATAATACACCAACATTACAAAAAATGATTTAACCAAGTAATTATGATTGAGTTAAGGTTCTGACCTTCAAGAGGTGAATAATACTATTTATACCATTCTACTAACTAACAACAGAGAATTAAAATAACACTTTTAGTAGATAATATTGTGCTGTTTTGGGAGATTGATCATAACTCCAAAGATAATGTTCATAAAGTAGAATCCTTCTACCACAGTACACCTAATAAACATATCAAGTGGTGAAAATTGGATTTGCAATATAACCTATTACCAAACAATAGCTAAAAATCATGCAAATGCTACTGGCCTCAAAACCATAATGAAATTAGTTTCAGTTTTAGGAAACTCCTACATGCAAGGTTAATTTCCATGGATAGGTATTGACTTAATGTCTCTGTAGAAATTTTATTCACTCCATTTGGACACTCCCAACTCAAGATATTCCATTTAAGTGAAGAACATACTTTTTACTTGCTTTAATGTGCAACACAAAGAATAAATATTTTTGAGACACAACCAGTGTGGTATGATAGACAAAACACATAGGTGCTACACAAAAATACTCCTAAACCATTTTTATAAACATACAAGGCACAAACAATTAAAACTAGATACATGCAAACCACAGAAAATAGATATACTATTTTTGAAGTGCAAAAACCTACTGTTAAAGAGAATAATCCACCATGCACAAAATATAAGCTGTAAAATTCTACCAAGCTACGATATGATGGCTACTACTCATATCTAACACATGCAATTGGATTTTCTCCAAAAAGTATCTTTAATAATGAACTAAATGTCACCAAATTGGTACTGGTGTCAATCTTAAACATGTTATAACTTTAGTTATAAACATCTCCTGCATGCAAGGCTTATAGATCTAGGTACGTATTCTCACTGGCTTTCCACAGAACTAAATTTTTCAAGATTTGGATTTATAAAACTCAAGTTATTAAGTAAATGGTGCAAATTCCACTTTTTACGAGATTGCACATATCACACTCATACAAATATATTTTTGAGAAGGGCAGTGCCACATGGTTATGAAAACATATAGATATTCTAAAAAAATTACTTCACAATTTTTGCATGCTTAGATCTACCACAAATGAATAAAAGCTGAACTAGTAATTCTCTGGAAAAATAAAACAGGAAAACATCCAAAAGGGAAAAATGCAAAAAAGGCCGGATCTGGCGCTGGGCGCCTCGGGCGAGCTGGGCCCGCCCAAAAGCAAGCGCGGGAGGATGAAGGGGTAAGTGGCCGTGGATCGATGATCCAAGGGCTGAGAATAGAAGCGGCGGCATTCGAGGAGAGCCTTAGATCACGAATCGGACGGATCTCTGCCGTCTTCAACCTCCCGACCTGGATAGGCCGAACCAGAAATGGAAGGAAGGGGGCGACGAGGGATGGCTCACCCAGGGCCTCGCCGGACGACTGAGGATGATGGAGGAGGATGCGGAGGTCGAGGGGTGCGCATGGATGGTCCGTGTTCGCTGAGGCGCGTCCTGGAACGGCGGTGAGGTCGACGGCGTCCACCTAGGGCACGTCGCGGCTCCGACGGCATCCCTGCACCAAAACGCGAGAGGAGATGTCTTAGGGGTAGCTCTTGGGGAGGGGAACGAGATAGGGAGGAGAGAAATAGCAGAGGGAGACGGAGGCCAAGCCGTTCGTGCTCGAAGGAGTTCGGGACCGAGCGTCGGTTTTCTTCGATTTCGAGCAGAAGAGAGCGAGAGCTCAAGAGATCTTGCAGGGGGTGGGTGAGTGGAAGTGTGGGAATGAAATGGGCAAGGTTTGACGGGCTGTGGTGACCTCGGATGCTTTAGGGAGGAGTTGGCCGGTCCACGGTGCTCCGAGGGCACAAACAACAGGGGGAAGAGGCATGGCTCGGGATTGGAGGAGAGGGGCGGTGGAGGAGCGTCTGGCCGTGCTGCAGATGGCTTTGGAAGCTAGCTAATGGCTCAGAGCCGATGGAGGGGAGTGACCAATGGTTAGGTCTTCTCCTGCCTCCCACCTGTTCGACTAAATGCCACAAAGAAAGGACAAAGGGTTTTCTGTGCTAGGGTTTTGGGAAGGTCGTGCTATGGGTACACCAGGGGTGTGGTGATCCAATGCACACCAAAAATAGAGGATGGGGTGAGAGGGATGAGGGTTTTAGATATAGGTCATTATTGGCTGATTGGAGTAGGCCACTAAACATGGATGGATTAGTAAACCTCTTGACAAGAAAATTATAAAACAAGCTGAGATGGCTAGAGGGAAAATAGGTTTAACATTTTGCTTAAAAGTTTGGGTCACAGGGGTTCAATGACATCTAGATACAAAATTGTCAAAATGCTACTCTATAACACAACCTAAGGCCACCTTATGTTCAAGCACTCAAAACAAGCAAGAGTTAGGGATTAAACATTTTTGTAAAATTTAAAGGAGGCCATAAATGGAAAGTAGAGGTGATGTAGATAGTGTTAGAGGTTTTGTATTTCCAAGATGAACAAAATAAACCCTAATTTCCATGCTATAGGAATGTTAAAAAAATAATGGAAATGAAGATAGTTGTTTCTTATTTCAAAAAGGATAATCTTTGAGTTTCTCCTAAAATCACCATAATAATCAAAGGTTAAACACACCACAACCATATGACACAGCATTTAAAGCATGAATGATCTCAATTAAATTATATAAATAAGATGTTGTCTCATACACCACCACATGAACACACATAAAATAACACACTCATGGGAAACAATTTAAACACATAACATATTGGTCAACCACACATAAAAATAGATAAACACCCACACAACTGGATCAATAGCCATACTTTTAATATAGATCAAAAATATTTGAGAGGAGGTGATCAACAGAATCAAAACAGGTTATTTTTGGTAGGAATATACTTAAACCAGCATAAGGTGAGGTGGTGATCATAATGATCCAGACATGGCTCTTGGTATAAATAAAATTACTCCAACATGTTGAGCATTGGTTTCCAGAGACTAATTAATATAGTGTTTTGGAAAAGAGAGTTGATAAGGCTTGCTACAAGTTAAAATCCAATATAATTTAAGACTTATTGTATGGTCTTATATAGTTGTGCAAACATGTAGTTTGAGGAATACTGTTAGTTTCTCAAATGATATATATTTTTTGGGTGGTTGCTAAAATCAAAACATTAGGGCAAAATAGAGTTTATTAAAAAGGGAATGGGAGAAGATATGTGGACTACTTCACTTGTTAAAACATTGACCTCAGAGGTCATATTATAACTTGTTTGAGTTTTATATGGTTGTTATTGAGGAGTCATCAACACAAACATCAGAACACAACTTGACAAACAGAGCATACCAGGGAAAACACATCCATTGACAGGACATTTCAAAAAGATTTTTGTTGCTTCCAAAATTTTGGATATTTTATAATTTAGTTTTTATTGTTTCCAAAATTTGGGGTGTTACAATAACAGTTCAAGTAAAACCGGGAATTAACTTATTACATTTATTGGATAAATTAGATGATGCTTTAAAGAGATAAAACATAACACACAAACATACCCACAAGCAAAGCATATAAACACAATTGATGTTATTATTAGGGTACAACGTGAATAATGCTAAACATAAGTAAACAATGCTCCACACATTATCAAAGTGGTTTAACCAAGTCTTTATTATTGGTTTATGGTTCTGAACTTCAAAAGTTGATTAGTAATATTTCTACAAATCACATTTGCTAAGAACAGATGATTAAAAGATAATACTTCTACCAAATGTTGCTGTTTTGGTAGAGAAATCATAACTCCTAAGATAATGTTCATAAAGTAGAATCCTTCTACCACAGTACACCTAGAAACCATATGAAGTGGTGAAAACTGGATTTGCATAATAAGCTATTACAAGGCAGTGACTAAAAATCATGCAAATGCTACTGGTCTCAAAACCATAATGAATATAGTCTCAGATTTAGGAATCTCTTGTATGCAAGGTTAATTTCTATGGATAATCTTTCTTTAGAAATTGGATTCACTCAATTTGGACACTCCTAGATCCATATATTTCAGTTTTAGTGGAACACACACATTTTACCATTTATGGTGTATAGCATAAGATATAAATTATTTTTACACAAACCCAACTTTTCATGCTTAGGAAAACACATAAGTATCCAACAAAATTACACTTAATTTATTTGTACAAACAGATATAGCACCAAACATTAAAATCAAACACATGCAATTAACAGGAAATAAAAATATTCTTTTTCTAGTGTAATAACCTACTGTTTTAGAAAATAATCTACCAAGAGCAAAATATAAGATGTAAAATTCTACCAAGATAGGATATGATAGCTAATACTAATATCTACCACAAGCAATTGGATTCACTCCAAAAATAATTTTACATAAATATTTAAAATTCATCAAAGAGCTACTGAGGTCATTTTTAAAATTTATAGAACTTTATTTAGACACATCTCCTGCATACAAGGCTTATAGATCTAGGTAGGTATTCTCTTAGGCTTTCCATAGAGCTAAAGTTTACAAGATTGGACATAGAGCACACATACAAACATATTTTTGAGAAAGGCCAGTGCCACATGATTGAGAAAACACATAGCTATGCCACAAAATTTATTTCACAATTTTCTCATGAACAGTTATACCCGAAATGAGTTAAAGCTACAAGGTAAACTAACAGGAAAATAACAGGATAAAAGGATTTAATAGAAAAACAAGAGGATGGGCCCGATCTGGCTCTGGGCCTTGCCAGCGAGATGGGATGGCCCGCCGCAGTTCGCACGCAGTCGAAGGGCTTCGCGGTCGCCTGATCCAGAACGGTGGGCTAGGATTAGATCGGGCTGGGTTCAGTGGTGACCGTTGATGCGCAGATCGACGGTCTCTGGCTTTCTTCTTCCTCGCGGAACAGACAGAGCGGGAGAAAACCCTATAAATGGAGGGGGTCACGTCCTGCTCACCTAGAGCCTCTCCAAGGCATGCCGTGCACGGAGGCGGGTGCGGTGAACTTGGGAACGGCGGGGGAGGCAGTAGATCTTCTCGGCGAACTTCCGAGCGACGGGAACGTCGAGGACGTCCGAAGGGGGCACTGCAGGGCAGCGGCGTCTCCGGCGTATCTGCGGAGAAACGGGAATGTCTGAGAGATATCTAGGGCAGAGGGGAGTACGATGGAGCAACAATGGCGAGAAGAGGAGTCGGTAGCAGAGTCAATCGAGCTCGAAGTATTTGGGGCCGAGCGATGATCTCCTCGCGTTCGAGCGCTGCAGGGGGGAGAGCTTGAGAAATCTCGCAGGGGGGGTGGAGAGTGGACGAACAGGAGTGCAATGGGCAAGGTGAGATGAGGTGGGGTGGCCTCGGCTGCATTTGAGGAGAGGGTGGCCGGTTCATGAGGTCGGGGTGCACGGGGACGCAAGGGGGAGGGCGATGGAGAGCTATTGGCCGGATTGGGCGGTGTAGACCATCATGAGTACCCAGGGGCACGACTTGGAGCCTAGTGGACGTCGCAGCACCGTTGGAGGGGTTGGAGTAAGGGAGTGGGTTCTCCTGCCCCCAGGGTGCTCGACAGAATGCCAAGAAGAAAAGGACAAGAAGAAAAGGAGGGCTAGGGTTTGACAAAAATCGTGCTAAGAGTTTCCAGAGGGGTGGAGGTCCAGTGCACACCCAAAAACACATGATTGACAAGAGGATAGAGGTACGTTTAGTTAAATACAATCTTGGGAAAATAAGGATTAGGCCACTTTGCTAAGATGGATTAGTCAACCCCTTGACAGAAAAAAATATTACACAAGAACGTTTGGGGAGAGGGCATAAGGCTTTAACATTCTGTTAAAAAGTTTAGGCTAAAGGGGTTTGATAACAACCATATACAAAAATGGCAAGTAGCTATGTTATAAACCAGATATGGTCACCTTAAGATGATGCATTCAACTCAAGCAACAATTAGTGATTAATTATTTTTGAATATTTTAAATAGCATTATGGAGAGCTTGTAGATATCATATGGATGAGGTTGGTTGAGTTGCATTTCCAAAATGATTAAAGCTAAAACCATTTGTCATGCTAAAGAAATGCTAAAAATTAATAAGAGGGATTTCTATCTATATAAAATATAAATCTGGTAAACATCAACACAAAACCATTCTACAAGAGGTAATACATTAAACTCATGCAATATAAGAACAACAAACATTTAGATCCCAATTAAATTATATGAATCAAATGTTGTCACATACAACACCACATGAACACACATAAAATAACATACTTATAGGAAACAATTTAAGCACATAACATATAGGTCAACCACACATACAAATAGATAAACATCCACACTTATAGATTAAACGACTATATTTATGAGGTGGTGATCAATACAATAATGACAAGATTTTTAAAGAAAGAAGATTAAACCACTACCTAGTATTAGTTTCCAAGGACATATTAAATTAGAAGTTCTTAAAATAAATGTTGCTAGGACTAGCAACACATTATTCTCAAAATATATTAGGACTTATTATAAAGTTCTTTATAGCTTTGCAAACCTAAAGGTTTTGGAAATACTTTTATTTTCTGAAATAGAAGGTCCTTGGGTAGCTGCTGATTTCAGAACATCATGGTAAATACAGTTTTGTTAAACATAAGATAGCAGAAGATATATGGACTGTTTTATTTATCAAAACATTGCTTTTTTCAGTTGTGAATTTATAACTAGGTTGAGTTTCAGGGTTGATAGCTAGAGAGGTTATAACCACAGACACAAAACACCACATGACCAATAGAGCAATCAGAGGATAAACACACCCATTAACAAGACATTTCAAAAAGTTTTTGTTGCCTCAGAATTTTGGAACTTTTATAATTTAGTTTTTGTTGCTTCCAAAATTTGGGGTGTTACAATAAATACATAGAGAAAATACTAAGTCTATTCTTCCAGGTGATCAACAATTATTAACAACTCTTTGTAAATTGGATATTCACTATAGTGAGAGAGACAGACACCCGGCCAGCCACTTTAGTTGTGGAACAGGTCTCATGTACATGGACATGTAAGGTTAGTCTCCAGGCCGCTTCATCGCACTATGCCGCTAGGATCCAACAAACTTCAAAGATGGTAATAACATGATCAAAATTCTTTATGTACAAAGTGAAAGACATGATTAGGAAAGAGGGGAAAGATAGAAAGAAGGATGTAGTTGGTCTTCCAGGCTTCATCTCCAGACTTGTAACTTTCTCCTTGGTGATGCCTTGATTGAATTTTTGGTAGACTTGATAAATCTTCAGACTTGATGATTCTTGTATCACCGATGCTGGTCTTGGATTTAACTTAGTCATCATGAGTTCTAGGAGAAGAAGGGAGATAGAGAGAGAGAGAGAGAAATCAAGACTTAGAAAAAGTAGTGGTTAGTTTTCATGGACTTCTTCTTGCTTTTCTTCTAAGTGCTTGACATCTTGGAGATGCTTCCGGAGTCTGTTTTCTACCAAGTCTTCTTTTTCCTTCTAGATCCATGTTGAAAATCCTAAGTGTCTAAGTGCATAGCACTTTACCAAAATACTAAGTTGAAAATAATTCTAACTTAGGGAAAAATAATGAAGAAGTTTTCCTATGGGAAGTATAACTACAAAATAAAATACGCTATACATGAAATGCAATTTTTAATCACAAGAAGGCATCATAACAACTTTTGTGATTTTTATAAATATGGAATTTAATTAATTTCTATTTGTGCAAAATATAATAAAAGGAATAATACAAGATTAAAGTTTTCTGTGATTAAATTTTTATAACAAAATTTTATAAATAGTGTTAATAGGCAGAGGGGTTTTAAATAAATTTATTGCAATTGGATTTACTCAAAAATAATCTTTCTATCAAAAGTTATGAAAAAAATAGTCAAACTATTCAAATTAAACATATAACTATTAAATCATCAAAATTATACTCAAAATTATTTTATAACAGAGGCATCATATTACAAATATTCCAAAGTTTCTAAAACAATTTTATTTGCAATTTTTGGATATATAGATTTAAAGTTATGACAAATATACTCAAATCATCCATTTGAAATTTGAATATTTAAAACTAAGTTAAATTTGAATTCTAACAGATCTAAAATATTCTACGTGTCAAGGGATTTCTAAATATATAAATTTGTCAAATTTGTATAAGTGGTTAAGAAGTTATAAAGGTTTGAATATGCAGAGCCTTTTTTGTAAAACAGCCAAATCTGTTGACTGGGCGCTGACTCGATCTGACGTGGAGCTGACTGTGCGTGCTAACTCGGCGTTGACTGGATCTGATCTGGATCGTACCGGTTCGATTCAAGATCTAATCGCGGGCGTTAAAACAGATCGGGCGGCTCACCTTGATGACTAGAAGGTGGCGGCGGGATTTCGCCGGTGTGGAGGAAGACGGCGGCGGCCTCGGTCGTGGACGACGGCAATGCTACGGGGCTTCCCGGCCTCCTGAAGACGACCAAGAGATGCGGCGCTCCAAGGTAGAGGCGATGGACGCCACCTTGTCACCTTGCGCGTCCTCGCACGACGACACAGAGCGGCCGAGTGGTGCGGCTCCGGCGAGCTTCGGGTTGCGCTCTCCCCGCCTGAACAGCTGCACGTGAGAAACGGGGCAGGGGTCACGGTGTGCGCATGGTCAAGGTGAAGAGAGGGAGGAGGTCTCGGTCGCGTTCGTGCTCAGCTCGTCGGGAAAACAGAGAAAAACGGCGGCGGCCTCGACGTACTCCGGCGAGCTATTGGGACGGCATGGCGGGGCGATTAGGTTAGGGGCAAGAGGGGAATGAGAGAGGAGGAGTAGGGGGTTTATATAGGGCCGAACAAAGGAAACAAATCGCGAAGTTTTCGCCGGATTTTGGAGAGGGATCGAGGGCGTGATTTTCGGCCGGAGGTGGAAGAAGGAGTGACGTCATCGCTGACGTCACAATTGATTTTCTTTTTCACTTTTTCCATTTTATTCATATCTTTTGATTTAAATATCCAAATTAAGTCAAGTAAAGTTCTTAAAATTTGTAAAAGCAATATATTTGTGTTAAACCAGTTGTGGGTATGTTTTGAACACTTTGGAAAATTAATATTTTGAATTATACATAAAATGCAAATTTGCCCATTTAGATCAACTTTGAAATTAGGAATTTAATAAATTTATTTGGTGTTAAATAAAATTTATAAAATTACCACAATCATATATGGTTGATATTAAGTTATTTAAATCTCATTTTCGATAACCCATTATTCTTTATTTTGGTATAATAGTAAAATAAGAAAATATAAATATTTTTGAGAAACAAAAAATATAATGGATTCAATTTTAATTTAATTTATTTGTGATTCATTATGTTTTATATTATGACAAATAATTTTAAAACTTCATAAATATCTTTGAAGGATATTCTAGATTTATTTCACTTCTTATGTTGAATAAATATTCATGAAAATCATTTTATGTTTTGAAAAATAATGAAATGCCTATTTGGGTAAATCATTAATTATAAAATCTATGAAGTTTTAAAGTTATAAACTATAGACTTGTACTTTCCAAAACTATGTTTTGAACTAAGGTAAAAGAATGAAAACCATTTGGCAAATCGACCATGTTTTAAATAGTTTAAAACAACATTTGTAAATGTTATTTTAATTTATTAATTTATTTATAGATATGGCTAAGAGGTTGAAATTAATTATTATAAGGAAACTATTTTAATATGAAAATGGTTTGAAAGTTTGTAAATTATTTTTCAATTTACATATTGTGGTTTTAAGAAATACAATGGATAATATAATGTTTAACTTTAAACAACTTTTGAAAATAATGTTTATTTGAGATATTTGAAATATTAAACTTTTTCAAGATGCTTGAAGTCTTTTATAGTTGGTTTTCTTATGCATTTTAATATTTTATTTTAATCAAAACAAAAGTTTTAAATTTTAGTGATTTTTAAACATTCCAAAATATTGGGATGTTACAACTATCAATTCTGTCTTGCCATGACGTTGGTGTGTTTCGTTCGATAAACGATTAGTTCGGTTTCTCCAAAGAAGTTTGAAATTTTCACATATGTGTTTGCTTGTGTTCGAACCTTGTTGATCGTTTGTGTTAGAGATTGGTTGCCTTGTCCTGATTTATTAAATTAGGATTCCTCCATAGTACCTATAATTCAACTTATTTGTTTTCTAAACCAACCAGATGTCTCACTACTTGCTTTTTGTGTGTAGGAACCAATCATGTCCCAATACAGTGTCAACTTTATCCCTTGGTGCAACGAGTTATCCAGCAAACCAAGGATGGAATGCAACGGTCTCTCATGAACACCCTGGAGGAACAAGAACAAAAGGTTAAATCCAAGAAAGATCTTAGCCACATCAATTGCTACAAGTGCAAAGAACAAGGACATTTCAAAAAAAAAAGAACAAGGACATTATTCATCGAACTGCATAACACTAGTGGAAAAAGAACCAGCAGTATCGGTCGGGGAGGGGCATCAGTACCGGATTTGCAACCGGTACTGCCCAAGCGAGACTGTTGCCCCACCCCAACATCAGTACCGGGCATGTTGCGACCGGTACAAAAGGCCTACACGTGGGTCGTAGACTGAGGTTTCGAATAGAGACCTTTAGTACCGGTCGATGTTACCGACCGGTACTACTAAAGTTTTTTCAAAATAATTATTGTTTTTTGAAACTTTCAGAAACAAATATTTTTTAAGATTTCGAAATTTCTCACTTAAGTATCCACTAACCCACACTTAATCTCTAGTCTAACCCTACACACTAAATCTCTACACATTTAACCTCTACACACTTAATCTATTTGAGAACTGTCAAATTTCCCGATTGGTTGGTCACCCATCTTGAAATTGCTATAACACTAGCACGCTTAACATTTAGGTTCCTTTCAAACTAGATACGAAGAGAGAACTGAGAACTTACTGATAGTGCGATCTTATCAATCATGTTAACCACTCGGTCATGATTAAACATTTATTCATTTCTAATACTATAAAAATTTACTTGATTAAACAATTATATTATATAATAATAATATTGAATTAAATAATGATAAAACAAATATTACTTTATTTTATAAATGATTATATAATAATAAATATTTAAATAATGGAATAATGTGATAAACACTTCAAAGAAAGAAATCTTTCTTAGGAAAATTACACAACTAGTGGTTATATTATACAATAATAATATTTAAATATATAATGATAAAACAAATATTACTTTATTTTAAAAATGATTATATAATAATAAATATTTAAATAATGAAATAATGTGATAAACAATTCAAAGAAAGAAATCTTTCTTAGGAAAATTACACAACTAGTGGTTATATTATATAATAATAATATTGAAATAAATAATGATAAAACAAATATTACTTTATTTAAGAAATGATTATATAATAATAAATATTTAAATAATGAAATAATGTGATAAACACTTCAAATGTGATGAACACTTCAAAGAAAGAATTATTAGAGAGTTATTATTTGCAACAATAACACTACTACAAAAAAATTGAGATAAATTATTTGCAACAATAAGACAACTCACATCCAACAATAACACTACTACAAAATATTATAGAGTTATTGTTTGCAACAATAACACTACTACAAAATATTAGAGATGATTTTTTTGCAACAATAAGACAACTCACATCCAACAATAACACTACTACAAAATATTAGTGATAATTTTTTTGCAACATAACACTAGTAGCTACAAAATATTAGAGTGTTTGCAACAATAACACTACTAGCTCACATCCTTACAACAACAATACTGCATATATACATGACCCTCAAGGCACTACAAACACTAGCTAGTACATATCGTCATCCGAATAATCAGAATCAGAAGGCTCCTGGCGCACCGGTCGCGGTACGAGGTGACGCTGCTAGTAGTTGATGATTCTAATCTTACGGTACACCTCGTATGCAACATACGCATCTCTTGCTGCATACTCAATGTTACAACCGTCAAGTGGGTACTTCTCCCAAAGATAATGCTGCCCACTCTTGAATCTTTTCTTCATATCCTTGTACATGTCCTCGTCGAGCACGACGGTTGCCATAGCAGCCATTCCAGTCTTGATATGCTCAAGCCTAAAGATAGCCTAGAGATCAATGTGGCAGGCAGATGGTATCTCAAGTCCCGGCCAGGTGCGTGTCATCTTGATCTTGTCATTTGTTATATCAATGCCATCAAAATGAATGTCGCTACGAAGAAAATTCATGAGTGGTTGACATTGCTTGCCACTTCTGCAACAAAAATGGAACACATGTTAAAAATACTAACAAAAACTATGTACATTGCAATGCAACAACAATGTACAATAACAACAATATATATATATTCATATGTAAAGATATTTTCAGCCAAACTATGCAACAACAATATATATATGCAACAACAATATAGAACAATCTAACCAACAATGTATAATAACAACTGAACGACAGTTGACCACCTAGAGGGGGGTGGGGTGAATAGGTGGTGACCAATTTTTATGTCTTTTTCAGTTTTAGGCTAGCGGAAAGTAAATTGTCTAGATGTGCAACTAGGTGACACAGGTGACAAACTACAAGGAAGCTAAGCAAGTACAGGAAATAAAGATGCGGTAAAGGAGAGTGGAACGAAACAACTGTACGAACTCGAAGACCAAGATTTTATCCCGAGTTCCACCACATAGGTGTACGTCTCGTTGGAGAGGTGTGAGCTACCACAAAGGTTTGCTCAACGCCACAAAGGCCTCACCCTATTCTCCTGTGAATTCGACCACAAAGGTGCGAATCCACACTTCCACTAAGGACTCCTTTAAGGGCGGAGAAGGTCCCGTACAAATTCGTGAGGCACACACCCACAACTGAATTGGGGGCTCTCACAACGACCACAACAGGTCACTTCCACAAAGGAATCCACAAAGGATCAAAATACACAAGGTTGAACCTAGCTATCCACAAAGGAACCCTAAATTCGTTGGCCCTCAAGAAATAGAGGGGGAAAGTCAAATCGCTTCGGTGGAGATGTAGATCGGTAGTTTCTCCCTCAGATCCCCAAGTATCAACGGATTTGAGTGACTAGATTGGGAGATCCGGGAGAAACGAGCATCAGCACCAATGGAGGAGAGAGAAAATCTGGAAGCTTTGAATGCTGGAGGTAGGTGGAGGGGTAGTTATACCCCTCCCCAAAATCTGCCCGTTGCACAGCCGCCAGCCCGGAAATCTCCGGGTTGAGGACCGGAGATCTCCGGACCCCGGAAATTTCCGGTGCAATTTCCGGTTGAGCAAGAAACTGGATCAGTACTGGTTGGGCTTCTTGACTTGGTCGAAAATCCTCTGACACTCGGAGATCTCCGGATTGGGGCTCAGAAATCTCCGAGCGCCGGAAATCTCCGAGAGGATTTCCGGCTAAAATTGTTTTGGAGTCAGTCCGCAATTTGAGTCCTGGACTTGGTCGAAATTCCTCTGTCACTCGGAGATATCCGGACTTGGGCTCGGAAATCTCCGAGCACCGGAAATCTCCGGGAGGATTTCCAGCTCAGCTTGAGTTGGAGTCAGTACGCATTTCAAATCAGACTTGGTGAAAATTAAGGACGGCTCGGAAATCTCCGGTCTGTGGACCGGAAATCTCCGAGCCCCGGAAATCTCCTGACTGAAATCCTGAACAAATACCAAGTGTAATTGAAATGACATTTAGGCAACCTAAGTGTTCCTCTTGGTCAGTCAACCTGTAAAATAGCCTGCATGCTTCATCACAAACATTAGAATACTTTTTGTGTTGTCATTAGTCACCAAAACTTGGGAGTACATAGAATTCACTTTCAATCTCCCCCTTTTTGGCGAATGATGACAACACAAAAAAGGAGTGGATTTGCAAAATATAGACGGAGCTCCCCCTAAGTGAGTGCACTATTTAAGAATGTCTTTGGAATACAAAGTGCACATTCCTTAGGATCAACACTCCCCCTAGATTTTACAAAGTGTTGGGGATATATCAACTAGGGGTATAACCACCATGGATCAATCCGGCTAGTCCAGGGTGGCCCAAAGGTGGTAAGGCCGAGGCCTGCCGGGCGGCCCAGATAGCTGACGTACAAGGAAGTAGGCGGACGGTCCAAGGTAGGCGGAAGGCCGAAGCCCATCAAGCCACCGAGCCCAAGACGGAAGGCGGCAACTAAGCCGACTAGGTCTAGGACTCTGTTTACTTGCCGGACAAGTACTTACCTTGTACCCTGGGGTCTGGCCGCCTATATAAGCCGGCCACCAGGGAGCCTTTAGGGCAGAGACAACTTCAATAGGCATCATACCCATTGTAACATGTTCACGACTATTGCCTCATAGTGAATTATAGCAGCACGTAGGATCTCGCCACCGCTGTGGGATCCGAAGCTGGGTAAACTCGCCGTGTTCAATCCCGTCCTCGACGACACCAACCTTCTTCCCCACAATCCATACGTAGGCTAGAGGACCCCCGTCTCCTATCAATTATGTCGATACCACGACAGTTGGCGCCCACCGTGGGGCATAAGGTTCCTGGCGTCACGTTCCAGGCGGGAACACTTGGCGGCGTGGGAAAGCAGATCGCCGTCGGTCGCGTCACAAGGTATGGCGGCCATAGCTACGTCAACTCGGATGAGTCCTGGCTCCCGGCGGATGACTACCTTATCGGATGCGCAATCGTGCCGATCGGAGGGATCGACGTCTTCATCGGGTACACGCCAAAGCCGTACGGCCTACCGCGTTTCTACAACCCCACCCACCAACCCTTTGACCAAGCAGTCGACCGGCAAGATGGATCTGAATCCGCCTTCTCCCAGGAGTCGGCCGAATCTGATTTCCACTTCGTCGGAGTTGTCGGACTGGGATCCGACTCCCAGCCGGAAAAGAACGATCCTGAGTCAATCCTCCCTGCTCTACAGGAGGATGCGATGTCAGATGCCGGATCCAGATCTACCGTTCAAGTCAACGTAGACTCTGATTCCGATGATGATGCTAGTCTCTTCGAAGAGAAGATCAAAACCCGCTTTTCCAGTGGTAATCTGGCTCCCTCAGAGGGTACAGCGGATACAGACACGCCTGACAAGCTGGCTATGATGGTTGTTGTCGGTCACGAGACAACCCCAGTTACTTCGGAGGCGCAAAACAAGCCGGCGGAAGATGCCGGCGACACCACTGCCGGCCAACTCATTGAAAGTTCCGACAAGGTGCGTGCGAAGAAGAAAGCTGGCCTCGAGAAAGGCGGCAGCAGCAAACCCACGGATTTGCTCTCCGTAATCAAAGAAGTAGACGAGATCATGAATACTCCGGTGAATAAAGACACCCCACTCGACGCAGTGGAAGAGCTTAGGCTTAACATGCTTAAGCACTCTGACTTCCTGCGAAAAAGAGAGGAGCACGTTGAGAGCCTTGTGAAGAAAATCGAGAAAGAACAGGAGAAGATGTCGGTCAAAACAAGCCGGCAACTCTTCGAGGAGAAAAGGTCATCAAAAAACCGCCGTGGAAAAGAGCAGCTCAAGACCTAGGGTTCGATTGGCGTACGACACCACAGCGAGTGGACAGAAGGGGGGATGTTGTCTTCTGCACCCCTGTCCTCAACGCGGCTGCCGCGTTAGATACCCTGGACGACAACACTTACACGGCAGAAGAAAAGTTGGCCAACGCAAGACAATTCGTGAGCAAGGCCCTAGAACAACAAGCTCGCGCTGATTCCTACGGCCACATGGCGGATGCTCGCGGGGGAGACCTAGAGTCTAAGTCGGGCAAGTGCAAAGCTGCACCCGGTGCCGACCCCGAAGGCCCGTCTGACTCCAGTAGCCATGGCGACAAAAGGAAGGCAACGCCACCTCCAAAGAAGGCGCCGCCGCCAAAGCCAAGGCGGGACGAGAACTCAAGTACGGGAAGCAGAGGAGACCTACCACCTCCGTCTCAGCCAAGACGCGACAATGGCGGTAGCCGGAACAACAGGCCACCGCCTAGAAAAGATGTCGGCAACGACCCTCCCAGGAGAGGTCGAAGCCGATCTCCGCAGCGTAGCACTGGCAGCAAGAAGAGAGAGGAGGTAGAAGGGCCCAGGCGCAGCATAAGCCGGGCAGCGCAGGACGAGTCGGACGCAAACAGAGGCGCACGGCAGCTCGATCCAAAAGACGCACGACACCGCCTACAAGACATAGCAAGAGGAAAGGAGCCGCTATACTCTGGACCAAAGTGTTTCAGTGATGCCATCCGCAGAGAGCCGTTCCCTAAGGACATGACATCAGTGTCAAAAAACTGTTCTAGGTACAACGGCCTCGTTAAGCCGGACTCATGGCTGTCCGATTATGCCATGGCCATAGAGATTGCCGGCGGGAGCAGCCATATTGCCGTCCGCTACCTACCTCTCATGTTGGAGGGCACGGCAAGAGCTTGGATCGACAACCTTCCTGAAAAGTCCATCCATAGCTGGTACGACATGGAAAAGGTTTCTCCCAGCACTTCCAAGGAACATACAAGCGTCCAAATCCTACACGGATTTGCAACGCTGTATCCAAAAGCCGGACGAAACCATGACAGATTTTGTCAGCCGTTGGATATCCGAAAAAGCCAACTGTCATGGTGTATCGGACGCACAGGCTATCCACGCCTTCTACACGGGCCTACAGAAGAAGTCCTTGCTCCGTCATAGGCTCGTTCGCGAGCAAATCACGGACCTTGGTCAGATGCTCAACCTGGCCGCCCAATACGCGGCGGCGGATGACGACGCCCGGGACGATGACCCAGACGTCAACATCATACCAAAGCGGAACAACAAGCGCAAGCAGGCGGCGGATGACAAAGCCGGGCCTTCCAATGAGGTAGCCGCAGCGTTCCAAGGAAACGCCGGCAAAAAGAAGTGGAAAAATAAGAAAGATAGTCGCGAAGCCGGCTCAGGGCCTAAGGCGGCGCGAATCACTTATGAACAGGCAAAGCTTTTACCGTGTCCCATCGACGCCTCATTGGGCAAGGTCAACCATATGCTTGGAGAGTGCCGTTTCATGGACGACTTCAAAAAGGATCCCACAGTCGGCTGAAAGTCAAAGAAGAACGATAAAAAAGACAGCAAGGAGGATGAGGATGACGACGACATGTCTATCTCAAGCGAAGATGACGCAGCCGCCAAGAAAAAGAAGTCGTATCCGAAGGTCAAAGAATCTCTTGTGTGCTTTGTCGGCACGCCTTCGGCTAAAGCGGATAAGGCGGAAATGCGCGAACTCAACGCGACAATGCCGGACGTCCCTCGGTACTTGAACTGGTCGGAGGCAACAATCACTTGGGACCGGTCCGACCACCCTGATCACGTTCCTCACCCAGGCAAGTACGCCCTTGTCGTCGATCCCATTGTCGACAACTTCAGACTCACAAAGGTACTTATGGATGGCGGCAGCAGCCTCAACATCCTGTACTACGACACACTAAGCCGCATGAACCTATCAGAGGATCAGCTGGACCACAGCAACCTCACCTTTCATGGCATAGTGCCCGGCAAGCAAGCAAAGTCAATGGGGAGCATCGGGCTGAAGGTAACTTTCGGACCAAAAGAGAACTACCGCTCAGAGTTCCTCCGGTTCGAAGTTGTCCCCTTCAAAAGCGCCTATCATGCAATCTTCGGACGACTGGCTTTCGCCAAGTTTATGGCAAGGCCGTGCTACATATACAGCAAGCTTAAAATGCCGGGGGAAAACGGAACCATCACGATTTCCGGCAACTTCAAGAAAGCCAAGGAGTGCGAGCGTGGCATGGCCGCCTTCGCAGAAGCCGTCATCCACAAGGAAGAACTCGCGCTGCTCGGGGCGGATTCAGACAACTCCATGCCAAAGCCAAAGATGGATGTCAAGAAGACTTTCGAAGCTTCAGAAGACACCAAAAAGGCGGACCTCATCCCAGGTGACAAGTCTAAGCAAGTTGTCATCGGCTCCAACCTTGACAGCAAATAGGAAGGCGCGCTCGTCGAGTTCCTCCCTGAGAATCGTGATATCTTTGCATGGTCGCCTTCCGACATGCCTGGTGTACCGAGGGAACTTGCCGAGCACTCGCTCAACGTCATAAAAGGATCCAAGCCGGTGAAGCAAGCAACAAGACGCTTTGGAGATGAGAGGCGCAAGGCTATAGGAAAGGAGATAAATAGGCTGAAGGCCGCCAATTTCATATAAGAAGTTGTACACACCGATTGGGTGGCAAATCCTGTACTTGTTCCAAAGAAGAATAAAGAGCTGAGGATGTGTATCGACTATACTGGTGTTAACAAGTGCTGCCCAAAGGATCCCTTTGCGCTGCCTAGAATTGACCAAGTCGTAGACTCCACAGCAGGCTCCGAGCTGCTTTGTTTTCTGGACGCCTACTCAGGATACCACCAAATCAAGATGAGAGAGTCAGATCAGCTGAAAACATCTTTCACAACTCCATACGGGACTTTCTGCTACATTACAATGCCTTTCGGCCTGAAGAATGCAGGGGCAACATACCAACGCTGTATGCAAAATTGCCTGCACGAACAGATCGGCCGCAATGTTCACGTCTACATAGACGACATCGCGGTAATGTCAAAAAAGAAGGCAGATCTCCTAGAGGATTTGGAAGAAACGTTTCAGAATCTCCGGAGGTACCAGATGAAACTCAATCCCGCCAAGTGCGTTTTCGGCGTTCCAGCCGGCAAACTGCTAGGGTTCATCGTCTCAGAACGAGGGATCGAGGTTAATCCGAAGAAGATCAAGGCCATCCAAAACATATCCACACCTACTTGTCTGAAGGACGTGCAGCGCCTAGCCGGATCGGCAGCAGTCGTCAGTCGTTTCATAAGCCGCCTAGGGGAAAAGGCAATGCCTCTCTACCGGCTATTGAAGAAATCCGACAACTTCGAGTGGACAGCAGAGGCAGATGCCGCCTTACAACAACTTAAGGAGGCCCTCACATCCGCTCCAATATTGGCAGCACCTCGATCACAGGAACCAATGCTGTTGTACATCGCGGCAACAGGAGCTGTTGTCAGCGTTGTCTTGGCTGTGGAAAGAAAGGAGAACGAAGCCGGGGCGTTTGAGCAGCGACCGGTCTACTTCATCAGTGAAGTGTTCTCCGCCTCCAAGCAGAGGTATCCGCATTACCAAAAGCTGGCTTATGGTGTATTCTTCGCCGCCAGAAAGCTTAGGCATTACTTCCAGGAACACACAGTGACAGTAGTCAGCAAGGCACCGTTGGGAGACATAATCAACAATGCAGAGGCAACAGGTCGAGTTGCCAAATGGGGCATCGAACTCGCCGCCTTTGATATAGTCTATAAACCACGGACCGCCATTAAGTCTCAAGCGCTTGCAGAATTTGTCGCCGACTGGACGGAGGCCATGGAGGAAACTACACTCCCCGAATCAGAATATTGGGTCATGCACTTTGACGGATCAAAGATGCTCAAAGGCTCGGGGGCTGGAGTCGTTCTACGCACGCCTAATGGTGACAAGCTTAGCTACGTGTTACAAATCCACTTCACAGCAACCAACAATGTTGCCGAGTACGAAGCCTTGCTTCATGGGTTACACGTGGCAAACGACCTAGGCGTCAAAGAATCCTCTGTTATGGCGACTCAGATTTGGTCGCGCAGCAAGTAAGCGGAACATGGGATGCGAAAAGCGCAACAATGGCGGCTTACAGAGCCAAGGTTGATGAATTCGCAAAAAATTTGTAGGCTACGAAGTCCGGCATGTTCCAAGAGCTGAGAATGAGGCGGCGGACACACTTGCAAGACTTGGATCGGAACGCAAAAAGGTACCAAAAGATATCTTCCTGGAGCATTTGCACAAGCCATCCATTAAAGGCGCCGATTTGATGGACCCCGACGCAGAAGAACCGGTAGAAGCGGCAAGTTTCGCTGTCTACTTAACACAGCCGGATTGGACAGTCCCATATCTCGATTTTCTAATCGACAAAAAGTTGCCGGAGGACGATGAGGTGCTAAAGAGGCAGATCATAAGGCGAGCTAAGTCATTCACGATAATAAAAGGCGAGCTATGCAAGCGAAGCACTTGCGGCATCTATCAGCGGTGCATACAGCCGGAAGAAGGCCGGGAAATTCTGAAGGACATACATATTGGCACCTGCGGGCATCATGCCTCCGCTAGGTCCATTGTATCCAATGCTTTCCGCCAAGGTTTCTACTGGCTCACCGCCAAAGAAGACGCCGAGAACATCGTAAAGACATGCAAAGGTTGCCAGTTGTACGCTCGACAACCTCACTTGCCGGCACAGGAGCTAAGGACGATCCCAATCACCTGGCTGTTCGCGGTCTGGGGCTTAGACATGGTGGGTCCCTTCAAAAAGGCGCGTGGTGGGTACACTCACCTATTGGTCGCTGTCGACAAGTTCACCAAATGGGTCGAAGCTAAACCGATCAGCAAACTTGACGCACGGACAGCCACCAATTTTCTCTGGGGAATTATCTCTCGGTTTGGAGTTCCACATAGCATTATCACCGATAATGGCAGCAATCTGTCTCAAGGCGACATAGAAGATACTGCAGCGATCTGGGTATCCGGCTTGATTTGGCATCCGTGTCACACCCTCAATCCAATGGACAAGTAGAGCGTACAAACGGCCTAGTCTTATCAGGACTTAAGCCTCGTCTCGAAGCTCCATTACACAGGGCAGCCGGCGCTTGGGCAGATGAGTTACAGTCGGTATTATGGAGTTTGCGCACAACGCCAAACAGGTCTACCGGCTACACTCCTTTCTTCTTAGTATATGGCGCTGAGGCAGTGCTACCTACCGACATGAAGTACGATTCCCCAAGAGTTCAAGCCTACATAGAGCAAGACGTAGAAGGTGCAAGACAGGATAGACTAGACCTGCTAGACGAAGAAAGAGACGTCGCTCTCCATCGCTCTGCCTTGTATCAGCAACAACTTCGCCGCTATCATAGCCGGAGAGTGCGGAAGCGAAGCTTCAGAACAGGTGACCTGGTTCTTCGCCTAATTCAAGACAGAAAAGGCTTGCACAAGTTATCCCCGCCATGGGAAGGACCGTTTATAGTCACAAAGGCGCTGCTCAATGGTTCCTACTACCTAGACGACATCCGCGACGAAGACGAAAAGAAAATGCGCAAGAAGGCGGCAGGAAAAAGGGGAACCAAGCGCAAAAAAGGCATTGACGATCCGTTCGAGCAAACAAGACGGCCTTGGAATATTGAGCAGCTACGTCCTTTCTACACTTAGCAATTTATAATTGTAATAAGTTAAATATGATTATGAAAGAAAAGTCTATGGTTCCTCATCTGTGTTGAGAAGCATGTCATCTTTTGTCTTTTCTTGCAATCATATTTGCCCTATGTATCTAAGTTACCTATTTTCTAGCTCCGTGCAAAGGTTCAAACTGGTAGATACTTGCAGCTTCCGAGCCAACCCAAAGCAAAAATAAACCTTTTTGCGCCGCCTAATTCCTTTACCTCTGATTACTTATATGTGGTTCGCCTAGTAGTATGTCTTTGACACCAACATGTTGGCTTTGGTCTCTGATTCTAAACGCATGGTTTAGCCCTGGTTGTTTCAGCTAAAGTTACCGGCTGAGGTTTCGTCAACATACAAAAAGTCAAACATATAAGTCAGGGTAAAATTAAGGCGAGCCATATAAATAAAGACAAAATAAAACTTGTCAGCTAGTTTCCGATTAACAAAGCAGCAGCAAAAGTATATACAAATATTACAAGTCAATGTTGCATTGTTTCAGGAGCCGACAAGTAAGGCTGATATGAGGCAAGGACAGAAAAGATATGGCTCGGGGGAGCGTCTACATCAGGCTTGGGGGCTGACAACTTCAGCCCCGGAACTATCACTCCCCTCCGCCTCGGCCGCGCCGGCAGCTTCAGCTCCCTCTCCGCCAGGCACAGGATGGCGTCTGTAGAAGATTGAAGTGTCGAGCATGTCGGCAACACGCGTGGCGTAGCCGGCAACGCTGTCCAGAACAGCAGCCGGCTCAACCTCGCTGCCGTCTTCATATGTTGACGGCATGCCTTCAGTGACGGCTTCTATCTCCGCCTCGGGGTAGTGCGCCATGAACAACCCAAGGGCGGTCTTGGCTCCACCCCGTGCCGCCGACTTCAGCGAGCTTTTGTGCAGTTTGGTCGCCTGCTCCAAGATGGTGGGCACGTCGCTGAACTCGGTCGGTTCCTGGCTGCCGGACGAGGTGAAGAACTTGGCGGCAAACCGCTTGGACGCCGCCAAAGTCTCGGTGATCAGTTCGCCTAGACGCGCAAGGCGATCCAGGCGGGGGCTGACAACCTTGTCATCGCCTAAACCGGCGGGAACTGCATCAAAAAATAAAGCCATTAGTTTGGGCGCGAGAAGTCTGCTTGGAGATTTCCTCCGCAGCCGTCTTCTCCGCCTCCGCCAACTTGTTGCGCAGGCTTTCTAGCTCAACAGTGAGCTGGCTAGATTCCTGCGCAAACTTGAGTTGCTGGGCCTCCATCTCCTTTTGATGAGCCTCCTTCAACTCCAAGTTGGCGGCCGCCAAGTCTGAAGCTTCATTCATAAGAGCTTGCATATCAGTGGACGCCTTCAGGATATCCTGGGCGTGGTCTAGCAGTTCTACAAATATGGATCCGCTAACTAAATGATTGACGGCAACATAAGTCGAAAGCATAGTTGAAGGCGAAAAAGGATCAACCCTACCTTCATCTTTTTTGCGGGCCGCCTCCAGCTCGGCAATCCGCATGTCCTTCGCCTCGCACTCCTTCTTAAGGTCGCGGCTGAACGGAAGTTGACCACCTAGAGGGGGGGGGTGAATAGGTGGTGACCAATTTTTATCTCTTTTTCAGTTTTTAGGCTAGCGGAAAGTAAATTGTCTAGATGTGCAACTAGATGATTGAAGTGACAACCTACAAGGAAACTAGGCAAGTACAGGAAATAAGATGCGGTAAAGGAGAGTGGAACGAAACAACCGTAGGGACTCGAAGACCAAGGTTTTATCCCGAGTTCCACCACATAGGTGTACGTCTCGTTGGAGAGGTGTGAGCTACCACAAAGGTTTGCTCAACGCCACAAAGGCCTCACCCTATTCTCCTGTGAATTCGACCACAAAGGTGCGAATCCACACTTCCACTAAGGACTCCTTTAAGGGCGGAGAAAGTCCCGTACAAATTCGTGAGGCACACACCCACAACTGAATTGGGGGCTCTCACAACGACCACAACAGGTCACTTCCACAAAGGAATCCACAAAGGATCAAACTATACAAAGATGAACCTAGCTATCCACAAAGGAACCCTAGATTCGTTGCCCCTCAAGAAATAGAGGGGAAAGTCAAATCGCTTCGGTGGAGATGTAGATCGGTGGCTTCTCCCTCAGATCCCCAAGTATCAACGGATTTGAGTGGCTGGATTGAGAGATCCGGGAGAAACGAGCTTCAGCACCAATGGAGGAGAGAGAAAATCTGGAAGCTAAGGAGCTGGAGGTAGGTGGAGGGGTATTTATACCCCTCCTCAAAATCTGCCCGTTGCACAGCCGCCAGCTCGGAAATCTCCGGGTTGAGGACCGGAAATTTCCGGACTCCGGAAATTTCCTGGTGAAATTCCGGTAGAACTTGACTCTGGATCAGTACTAGTTGGATTTCTTGACTTGTTTGAAATTCCTCTGACACTCGGAGATCTCCGGATTGGGGCTCAGAAATCTCCGAGCGCCGGAAATCTCCGGGAGGATTTCCGGCTAAAATTGATTTGGAGTCAGTACGCAATTTGAGTTCAGACTTAACGAAAAAAGAGTTTGGCTCGGAAATCTCCGGTCTGTGGACCGGAAATTTCCGGGCCCCGGAAATCTCCTGACAGAATTCCTGAACAATTACCAGGTGCGATTGAAATTATATTTAGGCAACTCAAGTATTTCTCTTTGACAGTCAACCTGTAAAGTAGCCTGCATGCTTCATCACAAACATTAGAATACTTTTTGTGTTGTCATTAGTCACCAAAACTTGGGAGTACATAGAATGCACTTTCAATCTCCCCCTTTTTGGCGAATGATGACAACACAAAAAAAAGAGTGGATTTGCAAAATATAGACCGAGCTCCCCCTAGGTGAGTGCACTAATTAAGAATGTCTTTGGAATACAAAGTGCACATTCCTTAGGATCAACACTCCCCCTAGATTTTACAAAGCACACACAAACACAATAGAAGCAACAAACTTAGGTAAAAAGTTATTACAATAGAGAATTTAACAGTACTCATGTCTCACACACATGACGAAACAAACATAGTCACGAAATAAGAGAGCACTGAAGAAAGCAAAGCGAAAAGAAAGAAGTGCTCTCAGCCCATGCAAATCCCGAGAGTCCTAGAGATACTTCTCCCCCTTTGGCATCAAGATACCAAAAAGGGAGGAGGTTCCACTAACGTCCCATGACTCAAGAGTCGGAACCCGCGTCCTGATCATCTTCCTCTTCCTCCTCCGTGTCAGCATTCTCAAGATCGCTGTCCTCTGGCACAGCATCATCCCAATCAAAAGTGAGACCATCTGCATTCCAATCCTTGAAGGAAACCCGAGGCTTCAAAGGTTGCTTCGGAGCAGGCATCTTCATGTGAGCCATCATTGCTTCTTGGCGCTGCATAATGCGATGGTTCTGAGAGTAGATGGAGTAGTTCTCACTGTGAATGCAACAGTTCATGTTCATGATTTTCTCAATAGCTCGAACTACCCAGGGGCGACTTTTCTTGGCAGCTTTCTTGATGTTGGGATCGGAGGGAACCCGTGATGGACCACCAAAAATGTCATCCTCATTGATATCATGCATGGTGGCTTGTTGTTGAACCAGGTGAGCAGATTTCTGGACAAGCAGGGCTGGCTTGTGAGGCTGAGTGGCAAAAGCTGTATCAAAGTCATCACCGTCTTGCTCAGACAGCTGGTAGAGGCTCTTGATGAGCAACATAATATAAGGAGCATATGGAGGAACTTTCCTCTCAAAGACTGCTAGGGACATCTCCTGGAAAATAAAGTCCATGACATCCACCTTATAGACCTCCTGTTCAACTGCATACTCCCCAAGATAGGCATCATGAGCTTTCCGCATCAAGTTTACTAGAGCCCCGGCAATATTATCTGCATTGCCGGCAATGGGAGCAATGGTCCAACGGAACATGCGCAGCAGGTTATCATAAGTGGGCAGAAGGCCATTCTGAGAGCCAATCCTCCCTCCAGGCTGGTATAGATCAGTCATGACGTGTTTGTTGTAGGACACGCCATGCACATGCATGCGGGCACCAGCTGCAGTAGTAAGACCACGGAACGGGCAACCAAGAATCTGAGCAAACTCTCTGAAGGAAGAAGTTAAGCGCTGCCTGCCAGACATCCAAGTCATCCCAATATCCTCTGAGGAGTCAAACACCACAGTGGCATAGAACTGATGTATGAGAGAGACGCTGTAGCTGCACTCAGTTCTCATCAAAGGCTCCAAACCCAAAAGACCACACACCTTCACAGCACCACCAAAATAATCTGCCTTCTTCATTAACTTGTCAAAGTCAATCCACTTCATGGGGCAGATTGGCTTGTCAATGGAGAACTTCTGATACACTTCCCTGTAGATCCATGCCATCTCTGTGCAAAAGTAAGTGGGATCATCATAGGATAGTTCACTTCGCCACTTGCGAAAACTTCCTTTGTTGAAGTCTTCAAGGCGGAGCTCGGTCTTCTTCTTCTTATTAGCACCAATAGGTCTCCTGAGGAAGGCTGAGTGCTCAGTTTGTGAGTTGTCTTCACTGGAGGACCCACTGGGAGGGCGTGAGTGAACTGGTTTGGCTCTTCCGCGATTAGCCATTTGCTTGACGCGGCCACGAGGGTTGGAACCTGCAGGTACACAACATAGAGTGGATGGAAAGCATATGGGGTAAGCACTCATGTCCAAGATTGAAAAAGGAACATACTAGAAAAGTTTTGACAAACACAGTTTCTGGACTTAGCTGTTTTGATTCTGAGCAGGCCGGAGATTTCCGGGTCTGACTCGGAGATCTCCGGGGTCCGGAGATTTCCGAGTGAGGACCGGAAATTTCCGGTCTACACGAAATTTTGACAGATCTGAACAAAATCTATGGATGAAAAACAGATATGTGCATGTGGAAGGTAGAACATGCCTAGGGCAGCAATTCTACCATAGAAAACAACCAACAACCTCCTAAAACTGCTAGGTTAAACGAAAACAAGTTTAGTCCTAGATTTGAAATAAGAGGAGTTACCGGAGGACATTGCGAAAAGCGTACGGATGGAAACGAAGCCCTTGACGAGGAGAAGCAGATCCCCGAAGCACGCAAGAAACCCTCGAACGATCCACCCGCAGTGAGGAAAGGAAGATTTGGAGATTTTCGGAGGAGAGAGAGGATTAGGGCACGGGGTGGATGAACTGGCCGAACCGGCCGGTCCACCCGTGCCCTTATATAGACAGGAAAATTTAAACCGGAAATTTACGGACTGAGCCTCGGAAATTTCCGGGTGCCGGAGATTTCCGGGGCTATTTCCGGATAGGACTTAGCCCTGGAAAACTTTTGGCACACTCGGAGATTTCCGGACATCGGACCGGAGATTTCCGGCTCTAAATCCGATTCAGCTTCGCCTGAGGTCAGTGCCGAAATTGAAAAGGACTTAGGTGCTGAAGATCGCAGGGGCCGGAGATTTCCGAGTCTCAGCTCGGAAATTTCCGGACGCCGGAAATTTCCGGGACTATTTCCTGTCAAAAATCAACACAGGTCAGTGGTGATTTTTGAAGGGTCTTAGTCTCGAAATTTTCTGGTAGCCCGGAGATTTCCGAGTAAGGCTCGGAGATTTCCGTTCAAACCCAAAAACTCCAGGAACAAGATACCAAAAAGGGACATGAGTGGGGAAAAGCATGTTTACAGGATAGTGAAAGGCTTAGGATAGATACTCAAACTGAAAAGAAGACACACTCAAGTTGCAAAAACCATAAAACACAAGAGAAGACCAACAAGAGTGTGTTTTCCCAAAAGAACCAAAGACAATGCAAGTGAGAAGAAGAAAAATAAAACCAAATGGAATCCAAAGAGAAAAAGAGTTGGTGGCCAAGGCCACCGTGTATGAGTTGTAGCATGGTACCGCGAAGATATATCTTGAGTCCATAACTACATCTCAACATTGAAGCTCACAAATTAGATTCAATTTGAAGTTTTAGCAATGATATGTCACTATATGCATAATAGGGGGAGGAAGAGTCCAATGTATTAGGAAAACACTCCCCCTAAGTCCATGCGTACCTCTAGGTCTTATAACACCTTAAACGTTGGAGTGTGTGTACGGAGCTCAAGCCAACGCCCGAGAATCTATGATATTGAGCTCATTCCTCAAGTAGCAAAAGCGGCCTTCATCAAGGGGTTTCGTGAAGATATCCGCCAATTGATCCCTTGTACCAACATATGATAGATCAATATCTCCTCGTGCCACGTGGTCGCGGATGAAGTGATGACGAATCTCAATGTGCTTGGTCCTTGAATGTTGCACCGGATTGTACGCAATTTTGATGGCACTCTCATTGTCACATAAAAGCGGCACTTTGTCCAAGAGGACACCGTAATCCTTTAAAGTTTGCCGCATCCAAAGAAGTTGAGTACATCCGCTTGCGGCAGCAACATACTCGGCCTCCGCTGTGGATAATGAGATACAATTTTGTTTCTTCGAGGACCAACTCACCAAAGATCTTCCAAGAAATTGACACGTTCCGGATGTGGACTTCCTATCATCAATGTCGCCCGCCCAGTTGGAGTCCGTATATCCACAAAGAGACAATGTGCCATCTTTGGGATACCACAACCCAAAGCAAGGGCTATGAACCAAATATCTGAAGATTCTCTTTACGGCCATCAAATGACTTTCCTTAGGCGCGGCTTGATAACGAGCACACACTCCCACGCTTAAAACGATATCGGGCCTAGAGGCACACAAATAAAGAAGAGACCCAATCATAGAACGATACTCCTTTTGGTCTACCTCTTTACCGTCGGGGTTGAGTTGGAGGTGGCACTTGGTTTGCATAGGAGATGTCACACCGTTAAGCCCAAGCAATTTGAATTTCTTGATCATCTCTTGAATATACTTGGCTTGACAAATGAAAGTCCCTTCCCTCAATTGCTTTATCTAAAAACCAAGAAAGAACTTGAGTTCACCCATCATGGACATCTCAAACTTGTCGGTCATTAGCTTGGAAAACTCATCATTGAACACACGGTTAGTAGAACCGAAGATAATGTCATCGACATATAGTTGACAAATGAAGAGTTCACCATTAACCTTTTTAGTGAAAAGAGTGGGATCGATTACCCCAACCTCAAATCCACGGTCTACCAAGAACTCTCTCAAGTGCTCGTACCATGCACGGGGGGCTTGTTTAAGGCCATAGAGAGCTTTGTCCAAGACATAGACGTGGTGAGGATGGTTGGGGTTTTCAAAACCCGGGGGTTGTTTAACATAAACAAGTTCTTGCAATGGACCATTAACAAAAGCAGATTTTACATCCATTTGTTGCAATTTGAAACCATGGTGAGAAGCAAAAGCGATGAGAATACGTATCGATTCGAGTCTTGCGACCGGCGTGAAAGTTTCTCCAAAATCGATGCCTTCGACTTGAGAGAATCCTTGAGCCACCAACCGCACCTTGTTCCTCACAACGATACCATGTTCATCTTGCTTGTTCTTGAAGATCCACTTAGTGCCGATAACGTTGCGGCAATCTGTAGGCTTCTCAACTAGACGCCACACTTTGTTGCGCTCGAAGTTGTTAAGTTCTTCATGCATAGCCCCTAGCCAATCGGGATCTTCAAGAGCATCAAAGACTTTCTTGGGCTCGACCATGAAAATGTGTGCTTGATGCTCACTAAAGTGAGCTAATTGACTTCGTGTGGAGACCCTTGCTCGAATATCACCAATGACCTTGTCGAGAGATAATGCTCTAAGTTCCAAAGACTTTGCAAAACGAGCTTGACGACGAGTTTCAATTGCCGCCCTTGTGGTGGGGACAATTTCTTGACCATCTTGATCCTTTGGATCCTCGTCTTGACCTTCTTGTGGGCCCTTATCATCATGAGAAGTCTTTTCATGAGGTGGAGAAGGATGATCTTGCCCTTGAGTAGAACTTGGAGAAGTGGAGTTGGCTTCGATAATCTTGGTGGAGGAGGCATGATCTTTTTTTTGATGAAGATCTTGTTGAGGTTCATCATGAGGTTCATCTTGAGAAGAAATAGCATGCCCTTGTTGAGGAGGATCTTGAGATTGTTCTTGAGGGGAATCATCATTTTCTATGGGTGAGCCACCTTGTGGTTCTTGTGATGGTGAGGTTTCCTTGATGGGAGAACTTGAATCATCTTGAACAAGTTCTTCATGGACTTCATTTGGGCGTAGAAAGCCCATCCCCATCTTCTTAATAGCATCAAAAGGTTGTTCATCACCTACATCACAAACACCAACTTGCTCCACTTGGGAGCCATCATTTTCATCGAATTCCACACTACAAGACTCTATGATAATCCGGGAGGATTTATCAAAGACTCTATAAGTGTGGGACTCGCTACCATAACCGACAAAGATCCCCTCAAGAGACTTAGAGTGAAACTTACCCAACCGGACACCCTTGACTAGATAATAGCACTTACATCCAAACACTCGGAAGTAGCCAATGTTGGGTTTATTGCCGGTGAGGATCTCATATGGAGTCTTCTTCAAACCTTTGCGGAAGTAGAGGCGATTAGATGAGTGACAAGCGGTGGAAATAGCCTCCGCCCAAAAGTTGATGGGAGACTTGAACTCCGCCAACATAGATCTCGCCATATCGATGAGAGTCCGGTTCTTTCTTTCGGCAACGCCATTTTGTTGAGGAGTGTAAGCAGCGGAATATTGATGACGAATGCCTTCTTCACTAAGAAAGTCGTTAAGAGTGTAATTCTTGAATTCCGACCCATTGTCACTACGAATAACCAAAATGGGAAGGTCATATTGGCGTTGAACTTCCTTTGAGAAGTCGATGAAGACTTGTTGAGTTTCATCCTTGGTCTTGAAGAAATAGACCCAAGTATATCTTGAATAGTCATCAACAATCACGAGGCAATATTTCTTGCCACCAAGACTTATCTCCGGAATTGGTCCAAATAAATCAACATGAAGGAGTTCCAAAATCCGGGATGACGATATGATGGTCTTGCTTGGATGAGGAATGTCATGCATCTTGCCTTCCACACAAGATCTACAAATTCGATCCCTTGAAAAGGAAACATGATCTTTTAGTCCAAGAATGTGGCCACCCTTGTGAAGACTTTGCAAAGTACGCATGTTTACGTGAGCTAGTCGGCGATGCCAAAGCCAACCCACGTCGGCTTTTCCGAAGAGACACATGGCTTGAGAAGTGGTGGCTCCGGAGAAGTCCACCACATAGAGCTCATGCTCCACGTGTCCGACGAAAGCCACTCTTAGCGACTTGCTCCACAAGAGGACCACAATGTCCTTATCAAATAAGGGAGAGATCCCCATCTTTGTTAAGGCACGAACCGATAACAAATTATAGCCAAGAGATTCAACAAGCATGACATTGACAAGAGAAATGTCGGGGGCAACTACCACTTTGCCAAACCCGGTTACCTTAGACCTTGATAAGTCACCAAAAGTTACGGTTACTTGATCTTCATTAGGTTTCAACTCCGTAACAAGTTCTTTGCTCCCGGTCATATGACTTGCACATCCACTATCAATTATCCATTTTGAACCACCGGGAGCAAGATCCTACAAGAGATTAATTCTTGCATTTAGCAACCCATTGCTTCACAATGGGTGCTTTATGGTTAGCGACAAGAGATTTAGGAACCCAAATAGCATATGAAATAAAACCATAGTAGGGTCCAATGTAACGAGCACAAACATTCCCATAATAATCGACATATAAAGCATAGTTAGGGTTGTTGTCCCCGGCGTGATCTCTACGAGTAGGCTTGCCCCTTGTGACATTCCTACTCGCAAGACCTTCCTTGGATTGAATGGAGTCGCCCTTCTTGGCTTGGATGGGGTTGATGCTCTTCGGAATGCCCTTCTTGGCATTCATCTTGATGGGAGGCACATATCCAAGACCTTCCTTTCCTTGTCGAGTGTGAGGCTCCAAGATGGGAGTCTCAACAACTTGTTTACCTTTAAGAAGGATGATCTTGGATGTGGTGGCCTTAGTCATCTCACTCTTTAACCTAGCATTCTCCTTCACAAGATTAGCATTATCACAAGAACACTTAGAGGTAGAGATGCTAAGAGAATCAAGGTTAGTTAGCCGAGTTTGAAGTTGGGCATACGACTCTTTTAGAAGAGCATGTTCACTCTCCAAAGCTTTGTGAGCTATGACGAGCTTTTCCATGTCCTCAATGAGTCGAACATGCCCAACCGCAAATTCGGCTTTATCTTGTTGAGCCAACTTGAATTTAGCAAAGTACATATCACGATCCTTAATGAGCTTAGCATGTGAGGAGTTATGAGTTTCCTCAATAGTTTCAAGTTGCTCCTCAAGACGAGCATGAGACTCTTCAATCTCCTCAAGAGAGGACTTCAAATAAGATAGAGAAATAGCGTCTTCTCTTTCTATCTTACCCTTCTCTTCATTGAGATGCTCTAGCTCACCAATTCGAACCATGAGGGCACCAACATGTTTCTTGCTATCACCTTGCAAGTTAGTGATAAAGGAGTCGAACGCCACAAGCTCTTGCTTTATTTGAAATCTAGATGCATCATCAAGCTCATTCATTTCATTCATGAGAGAGGAGGAGGATGAAGGTACCTCCGACGCCTTTGCCATAAGACACTTTTAGCTCTTGGTGATGGAGTTCTCATTAGGTGATGTGAATAGAGACGATGAAGAGCTTGTCGTAGTCGAAGGAGTTCTTGTCATTGATGGAGAGATGATAGTTGTCGAGGTAGTGGCAAGGGCCGCCACTTCATTTGGGGTTTCTTCCTCTGACTCTTCATCATCGGTGGGATACTCCTCTTGAGTCAACAACATGATGCGAGGCTTCTTGTTAAAAGGCCTCTTCTTTCCATAGGCCTTCTTGGGAGGCATCTTGGTTTTGTCCTTAAGCACTAGACGTCCACCATGCTCTTCTCTTTTCTCATAAGGGCACTCGGCAACGAAATGGAACTTGTCTTGACAATTGTAACATGTCCTTGACTTGGAGGGTGAGACCCTATCGGCTTGAGGTGCATTCTTGTCAAAACGCATCTTGCCTCTTGAGGGATTGTTCCAAAAGGTGCGAGCCGCAAGTGCGAGATGGTCATTGTAAGCAATCTTGAGTGCTTCCTCGGAGATGGCGGCAAAGCTTCCAAGATCATCATCATCGTTGTCTTCCTCAACGGTAGCCTTCAAAGCAAGGTTGGTTGTGCCTCTTTGCATTCCAAGAGCCCTTGCCCTTGCATCTTGAGCATTCTTAGTGGCCACCTTGTATGCGGCCATCTCTTGCATAACCTCATTAGATGTCATGAGATGATAGTCGTGTCTTCCTTGAAGACTCTTGACGTCGGTAGGCTCACAAGCCATCATAGAGCTAACATACTTCCTTTTGATCCAAGCATCATCAATGTGAGAGGCACCCACTTCTCGAAAGTTTGTGGCTATGGTCACCAATCTTTGATACATCATCTCATGGTCTTCACCATCAAGCTTGAAAAAGCCATCGGCTTCATTCCTCAAAGAGTCATAGCGGTTCCTTCTCATGCTATCATTTCCAACGAACAACTCGGATAGACCATCCCATGTCTCCTTGGCGGTGGTGAGATGTTGAATGCGAGCCATGTCCTTGTTCCCAACCGCCTTTTGGATCATGTAGAGAGCGGTGGCATCAAGTTGAGCCTCCACCACTTCTCTTCTTGTTAGGTTGGTCGGATCATGCGTCTTGTATCCAACTTGAATGATGCGCCACAACTCGATTGAAGAGCTGCAAACATGAGACTTCATCATGTATTGCCATTGAGAAAAGGTATAATCTTTAAGCAATGGGGGATCACCCCTATGAGAAACTTGCGGATGAGGAATAATGGGATCGGGGGTATGGTATTGGGATGGGGGAGGAGTGGCGTTGTAGCCTTTAGGCACTTCATCATTGGATGATGGAGTGTTTTGATGGGTTGAGGAACTACTAGCATCACCCTTCCCATCCAAAGGCAATTGCTTTCCCTTTATCAATTTGGGGTCCACATCAAGAGTAATGCCCGGAAGCACCGGAGGCTTTGTGGGCAATGCAAGAGAGGTTTCTTTAGATGTCTTGAGAGACTCAAGCATATCATGAAACTTCTTGAACTCGTTTGTATAGACGATGTCAACTTTGTTTCCAAAGAGTTGATATCGGCCATAGTGGCACCTTTCTCTTGCATTGCCGCCAAAGTCACGGCGTCCGTTTCGGAACCCTCTTTTGGGTCAACTTGCATTGTCCAAGGTTGGTCTCAAGCGGTGAAGCTTATAAGAGACAACCTGCATCTGATACCAATTGAACGGCAGTTGACCACCTAGAGGGGGGGGGGGTGAATAGGTGGTGACCAATTTTTATCTCTTTTTCAGTTTTTAGGCTAGCGGAAAGTAAATTGTCTAGATGTGCAACTAGATGATTGAAGTGACAACCTACAAGGAAACTAGGCAAGTACAGGAAATAAGATGCGGTAAAGGAGAGTGGAACGAAACAACCGTAGGGACTCGAAGACCAAGGTTTTATCCCGAGTTCCACCACATAGGTGTACGTCTCGTTGGAGAGGTGTGAGCTACCACAAAGGTTTGCTCAACGCCACAAAGGCCTCACCCTATTCTCCTGTGAATTCGACCACAAAGGTGCGAATCCACACTTCCACTAAGGACTCCTTTAAGGGCGGAGAAAGTCCCGTACAAATTCGTGAGGCACACACCCACAACTGAATTGGGG
Source organism: Poa annua (assembly GCA_026929855.1). NCBI lineage: Eukaryota > Viridiplantae > Streptophyta > Magnoliopsida > Poales > Poaceae > Poa > Poa annua. The sequence continues at coordinate 104,562,084 of CM049426.1, forward strand.
GCTCTCACAACGACCACAACAGGTCACTTCCACAAAGGAATCCACAAAGGATCAAACTACACAAAGATGAACCTAGCTATCCACAAAGGAATCCTAGATTCGTTGCCCCTCAAGAAATAGAGGGGGAAAGTCAAATCGCTTCGGTGGAGATGTAGATCGGTGGCTTCTCCCTCAGATCCCCAAGTATCAACGGATTTGAGTGGCTGGATTGAGAGATCCGGGAGAAACGAGCTTCAGCACCAATGGAGGAGAGAGAAAATCTGGAAGCTAAGGAGCTGGAGGTAGGTGGAGGGGTAGTTATACCCCTCCTCAAAATCTGCCCGTTGCACAGCCGCCAGCTCGGAAATCTCCGGGTTGAGGACCGGAAATTTCCGGACTCCGGAAATTTCCGGGTGAAATTCCGGTAGAACTTGACTCTGGATCAGTACTGGTTGGATTTCTTGACTTGGTCGAAATTCCTCTGACACTCGGAGATCTCTGGATTGGGGCTCGGAAATCTCCGAGCGCCGGAAATCTCCGGGAGGATTTCCGGCTAAAATTGATTTGGAGTCAGTACGCAATTTGAGTTCAGACTTAGCGAAAAAAGAGTTTGGCTCGGAAATCTCCGGTCTGTGGACCGGAAATTTCCGGGCCCCGGAAATCTCCTGATAGAATTCCTGAACAATTACCAGGTGCAATTGAAATTATATTTAGGCAACTTAAGTATTTCTCTTTAACAGTCAACCTGTAAAGTAGCATGCATGCTTCATCATAAACATTAGAATACTTTTTGTGTTGTCATTAGTCACCAAAACTTGGGAGTACATAGAATGCACTTTCAATCTCCCCCTTTTTGGCGAATCATGACAACACAAAAAAAAGAGTGGATTTGCAAAATATAGACGGAGCTCCCCCTAGGTGAGTGCACTAATTAAGAATGTCTTTGGAATACAAAGTGCACATTCCTTAGGATCAACACTCCACCTAGATTTTACAAAGCACACACAAACACAATAGAAGCAACAAACTTAGATAAAAAGTTATTACAATAGATAATTTAACAGTACTCGTGTCTCACACACATGACGAAACAAACATAGTCTGTGGACCGGAAATTTCGGGGCCCCGGAAATCTCCTGACAGAATTCCTGAACAATTACCAGGTGCAATTGAAATGATATTTAGGCAACTTAAGTATTTCTCTTTGACAGTCAACCTGTAAAGTAGCCTGCATGCTTCATCACAAACATTAGAATACTTTTTGTGTTGTCATTAGTCACCAAAACTTGGGAGTACATAGAATGCACTTTCAGCGGCAGGGCCGGTTTATCTCAACTCGGGAGGAGACAAGCTCGACGTTGGCGGAGACAAGGCCCTGCAAGACAAAACAAAGGCATATAACATATTGATGAATAACCACTAAGCCGGCAGTCAAAATTTCTTTTATTTTTGACTTGCCATCTAAGTGCTCGGGGGAAAGGCTATGTATATGCCGGAGTGGTAAAAACTTATGGATAGGTCGCCCTCCAAGTCGGCGAAGGCCTGCGAGGCGAAGGTGGCGAAAGCCAAAGTTGACTCCTTGGCCTCCTTAAGGGTGGACCAAGGGTCCCTGACCTTGCCGCCTCCCGCAGTCGGGGCTGCCCTCCGAGACCCTCCGACGGTCGACTCCAGCAACCCTTCATTGGCGGCGCGTGATTGAGCGGCTTCATCGGCCGTAGCCTCAGCCAACAGTAGGGGAGTCTTGGGCGCGCGGTCGGTGGAGGAGACCCTTGGCGGAGCGCCAGAAGCCGGAGCTGGGGGCTGACGACGGGCGTCGCCCATAAAGCTGCCGGCTTGGAGTTGAGGAGTTGGCGGCACGGTAGCCGGCGAGCTGCCTTGTGGCCGCTTACCCTTGCCAAGAAGCCTGGTCGTCAACCGGGAAGTTGCGACCCTTTCCCTGTCAACAAAAAGCAAGCACAGTCAATTGGCCTGTATTGAAGAGGTTTGTCGTCTATTAAAGGCAAAATTGAGTACCTTCGGGGGATGTTAATCCCCGCGTTCTCGCCAATGTTGGCGAGAGCCGGCTCGGTAGCCGACGCGATCCGTTTCTTCCTCTCGGCATTCGCCGTAGAGGAAGCAGCGCCGGACGCCTTGCGCTTCTTCGTCTTCCCGGCTTCCGACTCGTAGAAGTCGGGAGCCAGGTCATCCTCCCCCAACTCGGAGAGCTGAAAAAGAAGACAAGTTTAATGGAACTCAATTCTAGCCGGCAAAGCTATCAAACAAGGGGCAAGGAAGAAAATATTTACCTCGAGGGGAGGTTTGTCGTGGGTGTGCATGGGCACGCCCTCCGCCACCTTCACCAGCCCCGCCTTGACAAGGCTGCGGAGCCGGAACGCCAAGTCGGCAACCGGCAATATCTCTTCGCTCACGCGAAGAGAGGCCGTGTCAGTAGGAGAATACTGACACATCTTGTGCGGGCTGTACTGCAGGGGGAGGATCTGACCGCCGAGCCAGCAGATGACGGTGTCGACCCCATCCAGCAGAGGGGGAGCCATCGTCCTCGTGAGGAACTCAATCCGCCTTTGAATAAGGCGGAGTTCCTCCGTCAACTTGGGCACCGTCTCGTCCCAGCATGGCCGAGGCATGGGTGGCACGTTGACGAATGCTGGGATGCCAACTTGGCGGCCCGGCGCTGCCATATCTTGACTCAAGGTAGGGTATCTTAGGATACCACTGGCGGCCCTGGCGCCAGTTGAAGGTGACGCTGCCGCAGGTTGCCACCCCGCCGTCCGGCACCGTCTGTCGCCGGCAACGGAAGCAGTATCTGAAGAAGTCTAAACTAGGCCTAATACCTAGGTAGCCTTCGAACAGAGCTGTGAAGCCCGCTAGGACTAATATACTATTGGGTGCAATGTTGTGGGGCTGGAGCCCATAGTGATCCAAAACCTCGCTAAAAAAGGCGGAAGGCGGAAGCGCCATTCCCCTAACTAGATGGGAGGTGAGGATTACCCGCTCCCCGGCTCTCGGGGCCGGGATGACGTCTCCGAAGGCGGCCCTCCACCGGCAATCTTCCCGAGTGGGGAGGTAGCCGACCGCCTCCAAATCTTGGAGGGTATCTTCGTCGACGATGGAAGGTAGCCAGTAGCGGGACCCGAGGTCCGCCGCTTCCTCTTCCTCGTTGACGGGGGCGCCCGCCGTCGTCATCGCCGCAGTGGTTGGTGGAGGAGCCGAAGAACCCGCCGCTGGCGCGCGCGCAGTGGAAGTCCGGGGGGCGGCGGTGGCGACATTGCCCGTCGCCGCCGTCGCGGGACGAGCTATCGCGCCGCCCATTCCCATCGTGGGCGCGACCTCGGTCGCCGGACCGCTCGACGCCGTGGAGAGGGTCTGGCCGGTGGACATCGCCGCGAGGAGAGGTCGTCGGAGAAGAGGAGTTCGCCGGAGCTCGCTCGGAGGCAAGAAGCAGAGAAGTAGAAGAGGCAAGAGCGCACAGAGAGCAAAGGTTGGGTAGCGAAAATGGACCGTTTGGCTACCTATTTATAGGGCCAGGCGTTGCTCCCTGTGCAACGGCGTTTTTAGTCGGACACATGTCCAGCATCCGTTGCAGCGCATGACTGCACGATCTCCACGCCTCCTCTTTTTCCGCAATTTGTGATCATGGCGAGATTCCAGCCTAGAAAGTTTTCAAACTGTCGTGAGCTGGCTAGGTGGAGACCGCCAAGAAGGATGCTCGGCAAGATTGCCGAGCAGCCGTCTTTTCCCATGATGGATAAAGGCGGCCGCGTGTCAACCTCAAGACACGCATGCCTCGTTGATTTTCAGAATGGTTCAAGTCCTGCAGCCGCCAAACTTTGGCAGATGAAGAATCAAGAAGAAACCGGCGCCTGGAGAACTTCAACCTTTCTGGGGGCTAATGTTGGGGATATATCAACTAGGGGTATAACCAACATGGATCAATCCGGCTAGTCCAGGGTGGCCCAAAGGTGGTAAGGCCGAGGCCTGCCGGGCGGCCCAGATAGCTGACGTACATGGAAGTAGGCGGACGGTCCAAGGAAGGCGGAAGGCCGAAGCCCATCAAGCCACCGAGCCCAAGACGGAAGGCGGCAACTAAGCCGGCTAGGTCTAGGACTCTGTTTACTTGCCGGACAAGTACTTACCTTGTACCCTGGGGTCTGGCCGCCTATATAAGCCGGCCACCAGGGAGCCTTTAGGGTAGAGACAACTTCAATAGGCATCATACCCATTGTAACCTGTTCACGGCTATTGCCTCATAGTGAATTATAGCAGCACGTAGGATCTCGCCACCGCTGTGGGATCCGAAGCTGGGTAAACTCGCCGTGTTCAATCCCGTCCTCGACGACACCAACCTTCTTCCCCACAATCCATACGTAGGCTAGAGGACCCCCGTCTCCTATCAATTATGCCGATACCACGACACAAAGCAAACACAAACACAATAGAAGCGACAACTTAGATAAAGAGTTATTACAATAGAGAATTTAACAATACTCATGTCTCACACACATGACGAACAAACACAGTCACGAAATAAAAGAGCACTGAAGGAAGCAAAGCGAAAAGAAAGAAGTGCTCCTAGCCCATGCAAATCCCGAGAGTCCTAGAGATACTTCTCCCCCTTTGGCATCAAGATACCAAAAAGGGAGGAGGTTCCACTAACGTCCCATGACTCAAGAGTCGGAACCCGCGTCCTGATCATCTTCTTCCTCCTCCTCCGTGTCAGCATTCTCAAGATCGCTGTCCTCTGGCACAGCATCATCCCAATCAAATGTGAGACCATCTGCATTCCAATCCTTGAAGGGAACCCGAGGCTTCAAAGGTTGCTTTGGAGCAGGCATCTTCATGTGAGCCATCATTGCTTCTTGGCGCTGCATAATGCGATGGTTCTGAGAGTAGATGGAGTAGTTCTCACTGTGAATGCAACAGTTCATGTTCATGATTTTCTCAATTGCTCGAACTACCCAGGGGCGACTTTTCTTGGCAGCTTTCTTGATGTTGGGATTGGAGGGAACGCGAGATGGACCACAAAAAATGTCATCCTCATTGATGTCATGCATGGTGGCTAGTTGTTGAACCAAGTGAGCAGATTTCTGGACAAGCAGGGCTGGCTTGTGAGGCTGAGTGGCAAAAGCTGCATCAAAGTCATCACCATCTTGCTCAGACAGCTTGTAGAGGCCCTTGATGAGCAACATTATATAAGGAGCATATGGAGGAACTTTCCTCTCAAAGACTGCTAGTGACATCTCCTGGAAAATAAAGTCCATGACATCCACCTTATAGACCTCCTGCTCAACTGCATACTCCCCAAGATAGGCATCATGAGCTTTGGCCATCAAGTTTACTAGAGCCCCGGCAATATTATCTGCATTGCCGGCAATGGGAGCAATGGTCCACCGGAACATGCGCAGCAGGATATCATAAGTGGGTAGGAGGCCATTCTGAGAGCCAATCCACCCTCCAGGCTGGTAAAGATCAGTCATGACGTGTTTGTTGTAGGACACGCCATGGACATGCATGCGGGCACCAGCTGCAGTAGACAGACCACGGAAAGGACATCCAAGAATCTGAGCAAACTCTCTGAAGGAAGAAGTCAAGCGATGCCTGCCAGACATCCAAGTCATCCCAATATCCTCTGAGGAGTCAAACACCACAGTGGCATAGAACTGATGGATAAGAGAGACGCTGTAGTTGCACTCAGTTCTCATCAATGGCTCCAAACCCAAAAGTCCACAAACCTTCACAGCACCACCAAAATAATCGGCCTTCTTCATTAATTTGTCAAAGTCAATCCACTTCATGGGGCAGATTGGCTTGTCAATGGAGAACTTCTGATAGACTTCCCTGTAGATCCATGCCATCTCAGTGCAAAAGTAAGTGGGATCATCAGACTTCACATCATAGGAGAGGTCACTTCGCCACTTGCGAAAACTTCCTTTGTTGAAGTCTTCAAGATGGAGCTCGGTCTTCTTCTTATTATTAGCACAAATAGGTTTCCTGAGGATGGACTTAGATGTCCAAGATTGAAAAAGGAACATACTAGAAAAGTTTTGACAAACACAGTTTCTGGACTTAGCTGTTTTGATTCTGAGCAGGCCGGAGATTTTCGGGTCTGACTCGGAGATCTCCGGGGTCCGGAGATTTCCGAGTAAGGACCGGAAATTTCCGGTCTGCACGAAATTTTGACAGATCTGAACAAAATTTATGGATGAAAAACAGATCTGTGCATGTGGAAGGTAGAACATGCCTAGGGGAGAAATTCTACCAAAGGAAACAACCAACAACCTCCTAAATCTGCTAGGTTAAACGAAAACAAGTTTCTTCCTAGATTTGAAATAAGAGGAGTTACCGGAGGACATTGCGAAAAGCGTGCGGATGGAAACGAAGCCCTTGACGAGGAGAATCAGATCCCCGAAGCACGCAAGAAACCCTCGAACGATCCACCCACAGCGAGGAAAGGAAAATATGGAGATTTTCGGAGGAGAGAGAGAGTTAGGGCACGGGGTGGAAGAACTGGCCGAACCGGCCGGTCCACCCGTGCCCTTATATAGGCAGGAAATATTTGAACCGGAAATTTCCGGACTGAGGCTCGGAGATTTCCGGGTGCCGGAGATTTCCGAGGCTATTTACGGATAGGACTTAGCCCTGGATATTTTTTTGGCACGCTCGGAGATTTCCGGACATCGGACCGGACATTTCCGGACCCCGGAGATTTCCGGCTCTAATTCCGATTCAGCTTCGCCTGAGGTCAGTGCCGAAATTGAAAAAGGACTTAGGTGCTGATAATCGCAGGGGCCGGAGATTTCCGAGTCTAGGCCCGGAAATGTCCGGACACCGGAAATTTTCGGGACTATTTCCGGTCAAAAATTATCACAGGTCAGTGCTGATTTTTGAATAGACTTAGTCTCGAAATTCTCTGGTGGCCCGGAGATTTCCGAGTAAGGCTCGGAGATTTCCGTTCAAACCCAAAAACTCCAGGAACAAGAAACCAAAAGGGGACACGAGTGGGGAAAAGCATGTTTACAGGATAGTGAAAGGCTTAGGATAGACACTCAAACTGAAAAGAAGACACACTCAAGTTGCAAAAACCATAAAACACAAGAGAAGACCAACAAGAGTGTGTTTTCCCAAAAGAACCAAAGACAATGCAAGTGAGAATTAAAGAATAAAACCAAATAGAATCCAAAGAGAAAGAGGCCACCGTGTATGAGTTGTAGCATGGTACCGCGAAGATATATCTTGGGTCCATAAATACATCTCAACATTGAAACTCACAAATTAGATTCAATTTAAAGTTTTAGCAATGATATGTCACTATATGCATAATAGGGGGAGGAAGATTCCAATGTATTAGGAAAACACTCCCCCTAAGTCCATGCGTACCTCTAGGTCTTATAAGACCTTAAACGTTGGAGTGAGTGTACGGAGTTCAAGCCAAGGCCCGAGAATCTATGATATTGAGCTCATTCCTCAAGTAGCAAAAGCGGGCTTCATCAAGGGGTTTCGTGAAGATATCCGCCAATTGATCCCTTGTACCACCATATGATAGATCAATATCTCCTCGTGCCGCGTGATCGCGGATGAAGTGATGACGAATCTCAATGTGCTTGGTCCTTGAATGTTGCACCGGATTGTATGCAATTTTGATGGCACTCTCATTGTCACATAAAAGCGGCACTTTGTCCAAGAGGACACCGTAATCCTTTAAAGTTTGCCGCATCCAATGAAGTTGAGTACATCCGCTTGCGGCAGCAACATACTCGGCCTCCGCCGTGGATAGTGAGATGCAATTTTGTTTCTTCGAGGACCAACTCACCAAAGATCTTCCAAGAAATTGACACGTTCCTGATGTGGACTTCCTATCATCAATGTCGCCCGCCCAATCGGAGTCAGTATATCCACAAAGAGACAATGTGCCATCTTTGGGATACCACAACCCAACGCAAGGGGTATGAACCAAATATCTGAAGATTCTCTATACGGCCATCAAATGACTTTCCTTAGGCGCGACTTGATAACGGGCACAAACTCCCACGCTTAAAACGATATCGGGCCTAGAGGCACACAAATAAAGAAGAGACCCAATCATAGAACGATACTCCTTTTGGTCTACCTCTTTACCATCGAGGTTGAGTTGGAGGTGGCACTTGGTTTGCATAGGAGTCGTCACACCGTTAAGTCCAAGCAATTTGAATTTCTTGATCATCTCTTGAATATACTTGGCTTGACAAATGAAAGTCCCTTCTCTCAATTGCTTTATCTCGAAGCCAAGAAAGAACTTGAGTTCACCCATCATGGACAACTCGAACTTGTCGGTCATTAGCTTGGAAAACTCATCATTGAACACACGGTTAGTAGAACCGAAGATAATGTCATCGACATATAATTGACAAATGAATACTTCACCATTAACCTTTTTAGTGAAAAGAGTGGGATCGATTACCCCAACCTCAAATCCACGGTCTACCAAGAACTCTCTCAAGTGCTCGTACCATGCACGGGGGGCTTGTTTAAGGCCATAGAGAGCTTTGTCCAAGACATAGACGTCGTGAGGATGGTTGGGGTTTTCAAAGCCCGGGGGTTGTTTAACATAAACAAGTTCTTGCAATGGACCAGTAAGAAAAGCAGATTTTACATCCATTTGTTGCAATTTGAAACCATGGTGAGAAGCAAAAGCGATGAGATTACGTATCGATTCGAGTCTTGCGACCGGCGCGAAAGTTTCTCCAAAATCGATGCCTTCGACTTGAGAGAAACCTTGAGCCACCAACCGCGCCTTGTTCCTCACAACGATACCATGTTCATCTTGCTTGTTCTTGAAGATCCACTTAGTGCCAATAACGTTGCGGCAATCTTTAGGCTTCTCAACTAGACGCCACACTTTGTTGCGCTCGAAGTTGTTAAGTTCTTCATGCATAGCCCCTAGCCAATCGGGATCTTCAAGATCATCAAAGACTTTCTTGGGCTCGACCATGGAAATGTGTGCTTGATGCTCACTAAAGTGAGCTAATTGACTTCGTGTGGAGACCCTTGCTCGAATATCACCAATGACCTTGTCGAGAGATAATGCTCTAAGTTCCAAAGACTTTGCAAAGCGAGCTTGACGACGAGTTTCAATTGCCGCCCTTGTGATTTCAAATGCCATCATTTTCATCGAATTCCACACTACAAGACTCTATGATAATCCGGGAGGATTTATCAAAGACTCTATAAGTGTGGGACTCGCTACCATAACCGACAAAGATCCCCTCAAGAGACTTAGAGTGAAACTTACCCAACCGGACACCCTTGACGAGATAATAGCACTTACATCCAAACACTCGGAAGTAGCTAATGTTGGGTTTATTGCCGGTGAGGATCTCATATGGAGTCTTCTTCAAACCTCTGCGGAAGTAGAGGCGATTAGATGAGTGACATGCGGTGGAAATAGCCTCCGCCCAAAAGTTGATGGGAGACTTGAACTCCGCCAACATAGATCTCGCCATGTCGATGAGATTCCGGTTCTTTCTTTCGGCAACGCCATTTTGTTGAGGAGTGTAAGCAGCGGAATATTGATGACGAATGCCTTCTTCACTAAGAAAGTCGTTAAGAGTGTAGTTCTTGAATTCCGACCCATTGTCACCCCGAATAACCAAAATGGGAAGGTCATATTTGCGTTGAACTTCCTTTGAGAAGTCGATGAATACTTGTTGAGTTTCATCCTTGGTCTTGAAGAAATAGACCCAAGTATATCTTGAATAGTCATCAACAATCACGAGGCAATATTTCTTTCCACCAAGACTTATCTCCGGAATTGGTCCAAATAGATCAACATGAAGGAGTTCCAAAATCCGGGATGACGATATGATGGTCTTGCTTGGATGAGGAATGTCATGCATCTTGCCTTCCACACAAGCTCTACAAATTCGATCCCTTGAAAAGGAAACATGATCTTTTAGTCCAAGAATGTCGCCACCCTTGTGAAGACTTTGCCAAGTTCGCATGTTAACGTGAGCTAGTCGGCGATGCCAAAGCCAACCCACGTCGGCTTTTCCGAAGAGACACATGGCTTGAGAAGTGGTGGCTCCGGAAAATTCCACCACATAGAGCTCATGCTCCACGTGTCCCACGAAAGCCACTCTTAGCGACTTGCTCCACAAGAGGACCACAATGTCCTTATCAAAGAAGGGAGAGATCCCCATCTTTGTTAAGGCACGAACCAATAACAAATTATAGCCAAGAGATTCAACAAGCATGACATTGACTAGAGAAATGTCGGGGGCAACTACCACTTTGCCAAACCCGGTTACCTTAGACCTTGATAAGTCACCAAAAGTTACGGTTACTTGATCTTCATTAGGTTTCAACTCCGTAACAAGTTCTTTGCTCCCGGTCATATGACTTGTACATCCACTATCAATTATCCATTTTGAACCACCGGGAGCAAGATCCTACAAGAGATTAATTCTTGCATTTAGCAACCCATTGCTTCACAATGGGTGCTTTATGGTTAGCGACAAGAGATTTAGGAACCCAAATAGCATATGAAATAAAACCATAGTAGGGTCCAATGTAACGAGCACAAACATTCCCATAATAATCTACATATAAAGCATAGTTAGGGTTGTTGTCCCCGGCGTGATCTCTACGAGTAGGCTTGCCCCTTGTGACATTCCTACTCGCAAGACCTTCCTTGGATTGAATGGAGTCGCCCTTCTTGGCTTGGATGGGGTTGATGCTCTTCGGAATGCCCTTCTTGGCATTCATCTTGATGGGAGGCACATATCCAAGACCTTCCTTTCCTTGTCGAGTGTGAGGCTCCAAGATGGGAGTCTCAACAACTTGTTTACCTTTAAGAAGGATGATCTTGGATGTGGTGGCCTTAGTCATCTCACTCTTTAACCTAGCATTCTCCTTCACAAGATTAGCATTATCACAAGAACACTTAGAGGTAGAGATGCTAAGATAATCAAGGTTAGTTAGCCGAGTTTGAAGTTGGGCATACGACTCTTTTAGAAGAGCATGTTCACTCTCCAAAGCTTTGTGAGCTATGACGAGCTTTTCCATGTCCTCAATGAGTCGAACATGCCCAACCGCAAATTCGGCTTTATCTTGTTGAGCCAACTTGAATTTAGCAAAGTACATATCACGATCCTTAATGAGCTTAGCATGTGAGGAGTTATGAGTTTCCTCAATAGTTTCAAGTTGCTCCTCAAGACGAGCATGAGACTCTTCAATCTCCTCAAGAGAGGACTTCAAATAAGATAGAGAAATAGCGTCTTCTCTTTCTATCTTACCCTTCTCTTCATTGAGATGCTCTAGCTCACCAATTCGAACCATGAGGGCACCAACATGTTTCTTGCTATCACCTTGCAAGTTAGTGATAAAGGAGTCGAACGCCACAAGCTCTTGCTTTATTTGAAAGCTAGATGCATCATCAAGCTCATTCATTTCATTCATGAGAGAGGAGGAGGATGAAGGTACCTCCGACGCCTTTGCCATAAGACACTTTTAGCTCTTGGTGATGGAGTTCTCATTAGGTGATGTGAATAGAGACGATGAAGAGCTTGTCGTAGTCGAAGGAGTTCTTGTCATTGATGGAGAGATGATAGTTGTCGAGGTAGTGGCAAGGGCCGCCACTTCATTTGGGGTTTCTTCCTCTGACTCTTCATCATCGGTGGGATACTCCTCTTGAGTCAACAACATGATGCGAGGCTTCTTGTTAAAAGGCCTCTTCTTTCCATAGGCCTTCTTGGGAGGCATCTTGGTTTTGTCCTTAAGCACTAGACGTCCACCATGCTCTTCTCTTTTCTCATAAGGGCACTCGGCAACGAAATGGAACTTGTCTTGACAATTGTAACATGTCCTTGACTTGGAGGGTGAGACCCTATCGGCTTGAGGTGCATTCTTGTCAAAACGCATCTTGCCTCTTGAGGGATTGTTCCAAAAGGTGCGAGCCGCAAGTGCGAGATGGTCATTGTAAGCAATCTTGAGTGCTTCCTCGGAGATGGCGGCAAAGCTTCCAAGATCATCATCATCGTTGTCTTCCTCAACGGTAGCCTTCAAAGCAAGGTTGGTTGTGCCTCTTTGCATTCCAAGAGCCCTTGCCCTTGCATCTTGAGCATTCTTAGTGGCCACCTTGTATGCGGCCATCTCTTGCATAACCTCATTAGATGTCATGAGATGATAGTCATGTCTTCCTTGAAGACTCTTGACGTCGGTAGGCTCACAAGCCATCATAGAGCTAACATACTTCCTTTTGATCCAAGCATCATCAATGTGAGAGGCACCCACTTCTCGAAAGTTTGTGGCTATGGTCACCAATCTTTGATACATCATCTCATGGTCTTCACCATCAAGCTTGAAAAAGCCATCGGCTTCATTCCTCAAAGAGTCATAGCGGTTCCTTCTCATGCTATCATTTCCAACGAACAACTCGGATAGACCATCCCATGTCTCCTTGGCGGTGGTGAGATGTTGAATGCGAGCCATGTCCTTGTTCCCAACCGCCTTTTGGATCATGTAGAGAGCGGTGGCATCAAGTTGAGCCTCCACCACTTCTCTTCTTGTTAGGTTGGTCGGATCATGCGTCTTGTATCCAACTTGAATGATGCGCCACAACTCGATTGAAGAGCTGCAAACATGAGACTTCATCATGTATTGCCATTGAGAAAAGGTATAATCTTTAAGCAATGGGGGATCACCCCTATGAGAAACTTGCGGATGAGGAATAATGGGATCGGGGGTATGGTATTGGGATGGGGGAGGAGTGGCGTTGTAGCCTTTAGGCACTTCATCATTGGATGATGGAGTGTTTTGATGGGTTGAGGAACTACTAGCATCACCCTTCCCATCCAAAGGCAATTGCTTTCCCTTTATCAATTTGGGGTCCACATCAAGAGTAATGCCCGGAAGCACCGGAGGCTTTGTGGGCAATGCAAGAGAGGTTTCTTTAGATGTCTTGAGAGACTCAAGCATATCATGAAACTTCTTGAACTCGTTTGTATAGACGATGTCAACTTTGTTTCCAAAGAGTTGATATCGGCCATAGTGGCACCTTTCTCTTGCATTGCCGCCAAAGTCACGGCGTCCGTTTCGGAACCCTCTTTTGGGTCAACTTGCATTGTCCAAGGTTGGTCTCAAGCGGTGAAGCTTATAAGAGACAACCTGCATCTGATACCAATTGAACGGCAGTTGACCACCTAGAGGGGGGGGGTGAATAGGTGCTGACCAATTTTTATCTCTTTTTCAGTTTTTAGGCTAGCGGAAAGTAAATTGTCTAGATGTGCAACTAGATGATTGAAGTGACAACCTACAAGGAAACTAGGCAAGTACAGGAAATAAGATGCGGTAAAGGAGAGTGGAACGAAACAACCGTAGGGACTCGAAGACCAAGGTTTTATCCCGAGTTCCACCACATAGGTGTACGTCTCGTTGGAGAGGTGTGAGCTACCACAAAGGTTTGCTCAACGCCACAAAGGCCTCACCCTATTCTCCTGTGAATTCGACCACAAAGGTGCGAATCCACACTTCCACTAAGGACTCCTTTAAGGGCGGAGAAAGTCCCGTACAAATTCGTGAGGCACACACCCACAACTGAATTGGGGGCTCTCACAACGACCACAACAGGTCACTTCCACAAAGGAATCCACAAAGGATCAAACTACACAAAGATGAACCTAGCTATCCACAAAGGAATCCTAGATTCGTTGCCCCTCAAGAAATAGAGGGGGAAAGTCAAATCGCTTCGGTGGAGATGTAGATCGGTGGCTTCTCCCTCAGATCCCCAAGTATCAACGGATTTGAGTGGCTGGATTGAGAGATCCGGGAGAAACGAGCTTCAGCACCAATGGAGGAGAGAGAAAATCTGGAAGCTAAGGAGCTGGAGGTAGGTGGAGGGGTAGTTATACCCCTCCTCAAAATCTGCCCGTTGCACAGCCGCCAGCTCGGAAATCTCCGGGTTGAGGACCGGAAATTTCCGGACTCCGGAAATTTCCGGGTGAAATTCCGGTAGAACTTGACTCTGGATCAGTACTGGTTAGATTTCTTGACTTGGTCGAAATTCCTCTGACACTCGGAGATCTCTGGATTGGGGCTCGGAAATCTCCGAGCGCCGGAAATCTCCGGGAGGATTTCCGGCTAAAATTGATTTGGAGTCAGTACGCAATTTGAGTTCAGACTTAGCGAAAAAAGAGTTTGGCTCGGAAATCTCCGGTCTGTGGACCGGAAATTTCCGGGCCCCGGAAATCTCCTGATAGAATTCCTGAACAATTACCAGGTGCAATTGAAATTATATTTAGGCAACTTAAGTATTTCTCTTTGACAGTCAACCTGTAAAGTAGCATGCATGCTTCATCATAAACATTAGAATACTTTTTGTGTTGTCATTAGTCACCAAAACTTGGGAGTACATAGAATGCAATTTCAATCTCCCCCTTTTTGGCGAATCATGACAACACAAAAAAAAGAGTGGATTTGCAAAATATAGACGGAGCTCCCCCTAGGTGAGTGCACTAATTAAGAATGTCTTTGGAATACAAAGTGCACATTCCTTAGGATCAACACTCCACCTAGATTTTACAAAGCACACACAAACACAATAGAAGCAACAAACTTAGATAAAAAGTTATTACAATAGATAATTTAACAGTACTCATGTCTCACACACATGACGAAACAAACATAGTCTGTGGACCGGAAATTTCGGGGCCCCGGAAATCTCCTGACAGAATTCCTGAACAATTACCAGGTGCAATTGAAATGATATTTAGGCAACTTAAGTATTTCTCTTTGACAGTCAACCTGTAAAGTAGCCTGCATGCTTCATCACAAACATTAGAATACTTTTTGTGTTGTCATTAGTCACCAAAACTTGGGAGTACATAGAATGCACTTTCAGCGGCAGGGCCGGTTTATCTCAACTCGGGAGGAGACAAGCTCGACGTTGGCGGAGACAAGGCCCTGCAAGACAAAACAAAGGCATATAACATATTGATGAATAACCACTAAGCCGGCAGTCAAAATTTCTTTTATTTTTGACTTGCCATCTAAGTGCTCGGGGGAAAGGCTATGTATATGCCGGAGTGGTAAAAACTTATGGATAGGTCGCCCTCCAAGTCGGCGAAGGCCTGCGAGGCGAAGGTGGCGAAAGCCAAAGTTGACTCCTTGGCCTCCTTAAGGGTGGACCAAGGGTCCCTCACCTTGCCGCCTCCCGCAGTCGGGGCTGCCCTCCGAGACCCTCCGACGGTCGACTCCAGCAACCCTTCATTGGCGGCGCGTGATTGAGCGGCTTCATCGTCCGTAGCCTCAGCCAACAGTAGGGGAGTCTTGGGCGCGCGGTCGGTGGAGGAGACCCTTGGCGGAGCGCCAGAAGCCGGAGCTGGGGGCTGACGACGGGCGTCGCCCATAAAGCTGCCGGCTTGGAGTTGAGGAGTTGGCGGCACGGTAGCCGGCGAGCTGCCTTGTGGCCGCTTACCCTTGCCAAGAAGCCTGGTCGTCAACCGGGAAGTTGCGACCCTTTCCCTGTCAACAAAAAGCAAGCACAGTCAATTGGCCTGTATTGAAGAGGTTTGTCGTCTATTAAAGGCAAAATTGAGTACCTTCGGGGGATGTTAATCCCCGCGTTCTCGCCAATGTTGGCGAGAGCCGGCTCGGTAGCCGACGCGATCCGTTTCTTCCTCTCGGCATTCGCCGTAGAGGAAGCAGCGCCGGACGCCTTGCGCTTCTTCGTCTTCCCGGCTTCCGACTCGTAGAAGTCGGGAGCCAGGTCATCCTCCCCCAACTCGGAGAGCTGAAAAAGAAGACAAGTTTAATGGAACTCAATTCTAGCCGGCAAAGCTATCAAACAAGGGGCAAGGAAGAAAATATTTACCTCGAGGGGAGGTTTGTCGTGGGTGTGCATGGGCACGCCCTCCGCCACCTTCACCAGCCCCGCCTTGACAAGGCTGCGGAGCCGGAACGCCAAGTCGGCAACCGGCAATATCTCTTCGCTCACGCGAAGAGAGGCCGTGTCAGTAGGAGAATACTGACACATCTTGTGCGGGCTGTACTGCAGGGGGAGGATCTGACCGCCGAGCCAGCAGATGACGGTGTCGACCCCATCCAGCAGAGGGTCTCGCCATGTCGATGAGATTCCGGTTCTTTCTTTCGGCAACGCCATTTTGTTGAGGAGTGTAAGCAGCGGAATATTGATGACGAATGCCTTCTTCACTAAGAAAGTCGTTAAGAGTGTAGTTCTTGAATTCCGACCCATTGTCACCCCGAATAACCAAAATGGGAAGGTCATATTTGCGTTGAACTTCCTTTGAGAAGTCGATGAATACTTGTTGAGTTTCATCCTTGGTCTTGAAGAAATAGACCCATGTATATCTTGAATAGTCATCAACAATCACGAGGCAATATTTCTTGCCACCAAGACTTATCTCCGGAATTGGTCCAAATAGATCAACATGAAGGAGTTCCAAAATCCGGGATGACGATATGATGGTCTTGCTTGGATGAGGAATGTCATGCATCTTGCCTTCCACACAAGCTCTACAAATTCGATCCCTTGAAAAGGAAACATGATCTTTTAGTCCAAGAATGTGGCCACCCTTGTGAAGACTTTGCCAAGTTCGCATGTTAACGTGAGCTAGTCGGCGATGCCAAAGCCAACCCACGTCGGCTTTTCCGAAGAGACACATGGCTTGAGAAGTGGTGGCTCCGGAAAATTCCACCACATAGAGCTCATGCTCCACGTGTCCCACGAAAGCCACTCTTAGCGACTTGCTCCACAAGAGGACCACAATGTCCTTATCAAAGAAGGGAGAGATCCCCATCTTTGTTAAGGCACGAACCAATAACAAATTATAGCCAAGAGATTCAACAAGCATGACATTGACTAGAGAAATGTCGGGGGCAACTACCACTTTGCCAAACCCGGTTACCTTAGACCTTGATAAGTCACCAAAAGTTACGGTTACTTGATCTTCATTAGGTTTCAACTCCGTAACAAGTTCTTTGCTCCCGGTCATATGACTTGTACATCCACTATCAATTATCCATTTTGAACCACCGGGAGCAAGATCCTACAAGAGATTAATTCTTGCATTTAGCAACCCATTGCTTCACAATGGGTGCTTTATGGTTAGCGACAAGAGATTTAGGAACCCAAATAGCATATGAAATAAAACCATAGTAGGGTCCAATGTAACGAGCACAAACATTCCCATAATAATCGACATATAAAGCATAGTTAGGGTTGTTGTCCCCGGCGTGATCTTTACGAGTAGGCTTGCCCCTTGTGACATTCCTACTCGCAAGACCTTCCTTGGATTGAATGGAGTCGGACTTCTTGGCTTGGATGGGTTTGATGCTCTTGGGAATGCCCTTCTTGGCATTCATCTTGATGGGAGGCACATATCCAAGACCTTCCTTTCCTTGTCGAGTGTGAGGCTCCACGATGGGAGTCTCAACAACTTGTTTACCTTTAAGAAGGATGATCTTGGATGTGGCGGCCTTAGTCATCTCACTCTTCAACCTAGCATTCTCCTTCACAAGATTAGCATTATCACAAGAACACTTAGAGGTAGAGATGCTAAGAGAATCAAGGTTAGTTAGCCGAGTTTGAAGTTGGGCATACGACTCTTTTAGAAGAGCATGTTCACTCTCCAAAGCTTTGTGAGCTATGACGAGCTTTTCCATGTCCTCAATGAGTCGAACATGCCCAACCGCAAATTCGGCTTTATCTTGTTGAGCCACCTTGAATTTAGCAAAGTACATATCACGATCCTTAATGAGCTTAGCATGTGAGGAGTTATGAGTTTCCTCAATAGTTTCAAGTTGCTCCTCAAGACGAGCATGAGACTCTTCAATCTCCTCAAGAGAGGACTTCAAATAAGATAGATAAATAGCGTCTTCTCTTTCTATCTTACCCTTCTCTTCATTGAGATGCTCTAGCTCACCAATTCGAACCATTAGGGCACCAACATGTTTCTTGCTATCACCTTGCAAGTTAGTGATAAAGGAGTCGAACGCCACAAGCTCTTGCTTGATTTGAAAGCTAGAGGCATCATCAAGCTCATTCATTTCATTCATGAGAGAGGAGGAGGATGAAGGTACCTTCGACGCCTTTGCCATAAGACACTTTGAGCTCTTGGTGATGGAGTTCTCATTAGGCGATGTGAATAGAGACGATGAAGAGCTTGTCGTAGTTGAAGGAGTTCTTGTCGTTGATGGAGAGATGATAGTTGTCGAGGTGGTGGCAAGGGCCGCCACTTCATTTGGGGTTTCTTCCTCCGACTCTTCATCATCGGTGGGATACTCCTCTTGAGTCAACAACATGATGCGAGGCTTATTGTTAAAAGGCCTCTTCTTTCCATAGGCCTTCTTGGGAGGCATCTTGGTTTTGTCCTTGAGAACTAGACGTCCACCATGCTCTTCTCTTTTCTCATAAGGGCACTCGGCAACGAAATGGAACTTGTCTTGACAATTGTAACATGTCCTTGACTTGGAGGGTGAGACCCTATCGGCTTGAGGTGCATTCTTGTCAATACGCATCTTGCCTCTTGAGGGATTGTTCCAAAAGATGCGAGCCGCAAGAGCGAGATGGTCATTGTAAGCAATCTTGAGTGCTTCCTCGGACATGGCGGCAAAGCTTCCAAGATCATCACCATCGTTGTCTTCCTCAACGGTAGCCATCAAAGCAAGGTTGGTTGTGCCTCTTTGCATTCCAAGAGCCCTTGCCCTTGCATCTTGAGCATTCTTAGTGGCCACCTTGTATGCGGCCATCTCTTACATAACCTCATTAGATGTCATGAGATGATAGTTGTGTCTTCCTTGAATACTCTTGACGTTGGTAGGCTCACAAGCCATCATAGAGCTAACATACTTCCTTTTGATCCAAGCATCATCAATATGAGAGGCACCCACTTCTCGAAAGCTTGTGGCTATGGTCACCAATCTTTGATACATCATCTCATGGTCTTCACAATCAAGCTTGAAGAAGCCCTCGGCTTCATTGCTCAAAGAGTCATAGCGGTTCCTTCTCATGCTATCATTTCCAACGAACAACTCGGATAGACCATCCCATGTCTCCTTGGTGGTGGTGAGATGTTGAATGCGAGCCATGTCCTTGTTCCCAACCGCCTTTTGGATCATGTAGAGAGCGGTGGCATCAAGTTGCGCCTCCATCACTTCTCTTCTTGTTAGGTTGGTCGGATCATGCGGCTTGTATCCAACTTGAATGATGCGCCACAACTCGATTGAAGAGCTGCAAACATGAGACTTCATCATGTATTGCCATTGAGAAAAGGTATAATCTTTAAGAAATGGGGGATCACCCCTATGAAAAACTTGCGGGTGAGGAATAATGGGATCGGGGGTATGGTATTGGGATGGGGGAGGAGTGGCGTTGTATCCTTTAGGCACTTCATCATTGGATGATGGAGTGTTTTGATGGGTTGAGGAACTACTAGCATCACCCTTCCCATCCAAAGGCAATTGCTTTCCCTTTATCTATTCGGGGTCCAGATCAAGAGTAATGCCCGGAAGCACCTGTAACATCCCAATTTTTCTAAAATTTAAAACTTTGCATTCATACATCATTCATCATATAGGCGTAACTTTTAATCACATAAATACTAAATAAAAATTCAATTATGAGTTTAAATAATGTTTAATCCCATTTAAATGTTTATTTAAAACTTACTTCATAAATATAATTTTCCAAATTATATAATGGGTAAGGTTATTATTAAAAATTGCTAATTTAAATAACCTTTCCAAAAATATATTTTTATGAATTTTTCTGAAATGTGTTGAATAGGTTTAAAAATCATTTAGTAAATCAGATTTGAAAAACGGTTTTTATTTTATTTAAAAGATTATGTTACCAGGCCGGCCCAGACGTTATACACCGCGCGCGCGGTCGATAACGGCCCATCGGCCCGCTCCAGCGCGCGCGCGCCGCTCCCCTCTCGCTGACAGGTGGGCCCCACCTGTCAGCCGTCTTCCACCTCCGTCCGGATATCGCGCCGGAGACGACGACCACGACCGAGCCGTTTCCGGGCCGGTTTCCGCCGTGATTAGCTCCCGCGCCCCCTCCTATTATACCCCGCGAGTCCGCCTCCGAAACCCCCCCCCCCCAAAACCCTACCTCTCCGCCGTCGGGCTGCTCGGAATCGAGCTCGCCGTCGCCGCCATTGCCGCCGGGCTTTTTCGCGAGTGCGGTAAGCTCCAAGCTCCTCGAGCTCCACCGACCCCCCCCCCCTCGCTTCCCCATCCTTTTGCGCACCCGTTGAGCCCCCTTGCTTGTCCCATTTCGCAGCCGAATGCCGAAAACGACCTCGACCGAGGTGCTCCGCCGCCGGCCACCATCTCCGACGAGGAAAGGAGAGGAGTCTCGACGCGATCCAACGGATCTAGATCCAAACGATCCCGTGCGTCCGATCTCATTTAAATCGGACGGCTCTCGTCCACGATCCGCGCGAATCGTTTTCGTCCAATAGGATCGCGCCAGGTAGCCCCATTATTTTCTTTTTCGCAGGACTTTTATAAATAAAACAGAAAAATATGTAAAACTTAGAAAATTCATAACTTATGTTCTGTAAGTCCAAATTCAATGAACTTTATATCCACGGATAGCCCTGCTAGAGTAGTTTAATTCTACATCATTTGTTTTTGCTTTTGTTAAATAATAATTCATAAGATCATCCGAGGAGTAATTCGGCTATTAAATCCATAACTTAAATAATAAAAATGTTTTACAAATAAACTCAATTGTTTTAGGTTTAGGTTAACAACCTCTGCCCAGGAATATTAATATATGTCTTATTTGAAAACTTTCTTAGAACAATAAAATTTGTAATGTTATAATCTAAGTTTTGGTTACTTTGTTTTAAATTAATAAATTGTTAAGTGAATTGAGAAATTCCTAGAAATTGCATCTCATGCATTTAATACCAGAGAATATAAATCATGGATAAGTGTGTCTAATTCTACACATGGCATATCATGCATGCATACATCTTTTATTTGGTGTGTCAGATTTTATGTGGATATTTATTTGTATGTATTGCTTGTGCTAGATTGTGAAGGAGAGGAAGGACCTGCTTGTGATTGCTATTCTTGTTGTGCCTGCCCCTCCTGCTGCCAAGGCAAGTGACTTCATAAAACACCTACTATTTTATTCTATTGCAAATCTAGTGTTTTCAAACAGTATTTGCAAAAGTAGTATGCATGATAGTTTTTTGGGAGATTGTAGTATGCTATGCAAACCTTTTAGGTTTCCCCTTAGAAATTCCAGATTAGACCCATGTTATAATTTAGTGGAAGCAACTGCTACAAAAATGATTTGTTTTATGGTTGATGTGATAAATGAAAATTTCCACTAAATAAATTTAACGCGTGGGTGGATTGGGTCGATCGAGGAGGTTTTAAGTTGAGTGGCTTCTCAGGGCCAAGTGTCATGGTTGTCTTCGCCCAGGGTAGTTTCTACTTACTTGGGGCCATGATATGCGGTGTTAACCTGAGTTGCTCACTTGTGGTTGGCCACCCAGGGCTATGAGATTTAAGTCTACACTGAGTCTAGTTGCTTATCGTGCAACCATTGGTCAATATGGGCTCTGTCTTGATGGAGTAAGTTGTTGTGGACCTGGGTCAAGAGATTGATGGTGGTAGAGTTGATAGGATGGTGGTAATCTCTTAGTATGATCATGGGAAAGCAACTTCTAAAAAGTCTCGTCTTGATCTTCTCCTTTTCCTTCTCACTAAAGGAGTGTAGAGGATAGTTTGGGTTGACTGAGTCTAATGGTGAAAGTGCACACCCTCTCGAGACTTAAAACCTAAGATCTTAGCCGTGTCCCCGGCAACGGACAATTTGAGTAACTACACAAGGCTGTGTTCTGAAAATCTCCTCATCTCAAATTTCTTAATAAAACTTTTGTTGGGTGAACATGGGTAGGAGACATGGACTTGTCTCGAGATTGTCTCTGAAGGAGAAGATATTGATTTAAGAAAATTGTTTACCAAAAGTAGGAAAAAATTTGCTTTGCGCAATAGCCTTGAGCTCCACCAGCCAAATTAAGCATATAGTTATAGTATAGTAGAACATTAGGAATTAAAGTCACTTGCCACCACAATTCAATTGTGCTGACCCTTTATAGTTGGGCTGCAACTAAACCTTGCAGAATGTCCGAATGAGGAGTAAGGGGGTCGTCTTCGAGCTACAACCAACATGATTTGCCAGTGGCTTCATGGAGAAGATGTAGCTCCATGCTACCTTTAGTATTGTGTTTGAACTCTGAAATAAAGTGTGAACTATTGATTCAGCTAGCATTTGCGCTATGCTAAGTTGTAAGGATATTTGTTTTTGGATCATTCGTCTCGTTCTGTAATAAATTATGACATTGTACTGTGATATTTCATCTTATTGGAGAATGTGAGACTTATGTGATCCAAGTCTTTACATTATTCATATGTGTCACTGCTTTCATAAGCATGGGCACTACAGATGGTATCAGAGCACGAATGTTGCCTGTAGGCTCGAAACCCCTAGGATTGGATACAAACCCTAAAATAAATATTTATAGTTAACAAATTTCAAAATACCAGACTTCTTTTCTTATAATATGTTCCTTACCTTCTACATTCTTATTTTGTTTCATCTCCTTAATTCTTATCCCTTCAAAAAAATTGTAGATGAAGAACTTCACTCGTGAGTTATCCCCGCAGAAAGGAGACCAGTACTACTTCAGTGACCAGCTCCTCAGTATTTCCAAAACCCTGAGGTTGACGCCGCCAGTCTTCAGGGGCAAAGAAATTATGTCAGAAGATTACCCTGAAGGACGCTGGAAGATCGAGGCATAAGTTCTCCCTCGTCTTGATCCTCCTGGACCGCAGCTGATCCGTTTCCGATCTAGATACCCCAACTGGACGAATGGAGTGGAGATGGCGATGCTGGAGACCTTGTCACGCATCATTGAGCAGTTCTATGACGAGATCAAGCCCAACTCCGTCTTTCGACACTTTGCCAGGAGGGATAGCATTGGACAACCCGTTCAACCCTCACTTAGGGGTATGAACGAGAAGCATCATGGAGACCTTGGAGCTCATTGCCATAACTTGGATATACTTCTGGGACAAGAGATCTTCTACAGGGCAGATTTAAGGCGCGTCCACCGTCACGTTAAGGAAAGCTTAGAATAAGAGAAAGATATTCTTCGTGTAGAAGGTGCTAACGAAGGAGAACAAGGAACTGGAAGACAAGATTTACCTGCAAGATGATAGGATTGCGCAGAAGGATGCCCACATTTTGGCATTGCAGGCTCAGTGTGCTCATTTGTGTGAACAACTAAGCCAAATGGAACTTCAGGCAGAGAAGAATCATCCCCCTGACGCCCCAGAGCCCCTAGTGTTAACCTATCCCGATGAGGACACTCCCAAGGAAGCCACAGGTGTCAAGAAGCGGAAGTGTGGGAACACCCGCAAATACATAAGGAGTTTTAAAATATTATTAGTAAGACCACCAATTATCCTTACCTTACGAGTATTTCTCCTAGCCTCATCGAAGTTGTATTGACCCACCAATTTGTGGTGAGGCAGTACCTTGAAAACCATGTCCTAGCTTGGTTTGCAAGTCTCTAAAATATCGAATTTATAAAATACTTCGGGTGAGTCTGTTTATTTCTTGGTTGTTATGTTTCTGTGAAGTGTGTTGATGTGCATGGGTAGATTTTTCCTTTGTAGTCTCTTCTATCACTACTTACCTATGCCCACACCATACAGATGCCTCCACGTCGTGATCCTGACAACAACAATGCCAACGAAATGATGCAACAAATGATGGCAGCCCAGACACAGTTGATGACCATGATGGCTCAGTTCATGGCAAACCAAAACAATCCACCACCCCCTCCACCGCCGCCACCACCACCCCCACCCCAAGTTGACCGCCTTGCTAGGTTCTTGAGGCTCAGACCCAACAAATTCTCCACAGCTACCGAACCAATCGTAGCCGATGATTGGCTACGCTCTGTGAACAAGGATCTAGTTACTTGCGAGTGTACGGAATTGGAGAAAATAAGGTTCACTTCCCATCTACTGGAGGGACCAGCGGCACAGTGGTGGGAAACATATCAGATCACTCACCCACTTGAAGGACTTACCTGGGACATCTTTAAAGAAGGTTTCCACAATGCTCACATCTCTACTGGGATCATGAATCTGAAAAGGGATGAGTTCCGTACCCTGAGACAGGGAAATCGTGCTCTGAGGGAGTACATGGAGGACTTCAATTCCCTCTCACGCTATGCCCCAGAGGATGTAGACACCGATGCAAAGAGGAAGTATAAGTTTCTGAATGGACTCAATGGTGAGCTGAAAATACCATTGTCTGTGGCCTATGCTCCCAATTATCAGGACCTTCTTGATCAGGCCATTACTCTGGACAGAAACATGAAGAAGGAGGAGAATAGAAAAAGGAAGTTCAGCGCCAATAAGTACAACACTAATCTGATGCAGAAGAAACCATACGTTCCTGAGAACAGTGGGGGTCACCACAGTCACAAGAAGTGAAGTGGCCACAACCATAATGGTCATATCCATAAAGTAGGAAATTCCGGATACAGAGGAAATGGACAGGGTGGTAGTGGACACAACCACCCGTTCAATGGGAACAATAGTGGAAAAGAGCCACACCGCCACAACAATGAGCCTAAACGAGATATTAGTCAAGTGACTTGCTACAAGTGTGGGAACAAGGGACATTACTCAACAGACTGCCGAGAGAAGAAGAAGGCGCCGGAAGCATCAAAGCCTAATCCTTTCCAGAAGGCACAGGTGAATCATCTTGATGTGGAAGAAGTGCAGAATGAACCGGATGCAGTGATTGGTACGTTCCTACTACATACCTTTCCAGCATTAGTCTTGTTCGATACGGGAGCATACCACTCATTCATCTCAAGACCTTTTGTTAATAAAAACAAACTGACTACTACAAGCCTGCTAAATCCGGTTAGGGTGAGTTCCCCAGGGGGGGAAATGCTCGCACAAACCGATTGTCAAAACTTGAGTTTAGAAATTGGTAAACACTCCTTTCCGGTAAACCTGATAATATTAGAGACCCAGGGTCTGGATGTTATACTCGGTATGGATTGGTTGGCCAAGTTTGAAGGAGTATTGGATTGTGCGAATAGATCCATTACACTCACCACTCCCGAGAAGAAGAAGATCAGTTACAAATCCAAATTTGAATTTAAGAAAGTTAAGCTAAATTCTCTTAAGGGGGTTAGCATGGGAGACGTTCGTGTGGTAAGAGATTACCCTGATGTTTTCCCTGAAGAACTACCGGTAATGCCACCCGATAGGGATGATGAATTTCTTATAGATTTGGTTCCCGGAACGGGACCCATAGCCAAGAGACCATATCCAATGGCTGTAGCTGAATTGAAAGAACTCAAGAAACAGTTAGAGGAGCAACTGCAGAAAGGATTCATCCGCCCAAGTTCATCACCTTGGGGAGCACCCATTCTGTTTGTAGAGAAAAAGGATAGTACTCAAAGGCTAGTAACGGATTATCGAGCAATCAACGAGGTGACGATCAAGAACAAGTACCCGCTACCGAAAATTAATGAGCTCTTCGACCAGCTAGAGGGTGCTTCGGTATTCTCTAAGATCGATTTGCGATCAGGATACTTTCAAATGAAAGTAAGAGAACTAGATATACCAAAAACTGCCTTCAGTACTAGATATGGATTATATGAGTACACCGTAATGCCGTTTGGTTTAACCAATGCACCGACATACTTCATGAACATGATGAATAAAGTGTTTATGGACTTTCTGGATAAGTTTGTTGTGGTGTTCATTGATGATATCCTGATATACTCCAAGAGTCAGGAGGAACATGAAGAACACTTGCACATGATATTACAGAGACTTAGAGAACATAAGCTGTATGCCAAATTTAGCAAGTGTGAATTCTGGCTAGAAGAAGTTGGTTTTCTAGGACACGTTGTGTCGAAAAATGGAATAGCAGTAGACCCAGAAAAGGTGTCAGCTGTGACAAAATGGGAAGTACCCAAGAATGTGGCAGACATCCGTAGTTTCCTTGGACTCGCGGGTTATTATAGAAGATTTATTGAGAACTTCTCCAAACTTGCCAAACCATTGACTTCACTACTGAAAAAGGAAGTCAAATTTAAGTGGACGGAAGAATGTGAAATATGTTTCCAGGAACTGAAGAAACGGCTGGTGTCAGCACCTGTTTTATGTTTGCCAGATATAGAGAAGGAATTCCAAGTATATTGTGATGCCTCGCACCATGGACTAGGAAGTGTCCTAATGCAAGAAGGGAAAGTGGTTTCATACGCTTCTAGACAGCTTAAGAAACATGAGGTCAACTATCCCACCCACGATCTGGAGTTAGCATCAGTAGTGCATGCGTTAAAGACGTGGAGACCCTATCTTTTGGGAAAACGTTGTGAAGTATTCACGGATCACAAGAGCCTGAAATATATTTTCACCCAGAAGGAATTGAATATGATGCAAAGAAGATGGCTGGAACCTATTAAGGACTATGATATGAGTTTGCAATATCACCCAGGAAAGGCTAATGTGGTGGCAGACGCTTTGAGCCGTAAGGTCCATGTAAATGGACTGACAGCGGGAAAATTGCCCGAGGATTTAAGTAGAGCATTTAAGGACCTCAGATTAGAGGTAGTACCCGAAGGATTCCTCGCAACACTGGACGTACAACCGTTGTTGATGGATAAGATTCGGGAAGGCCAGAAGGGAGACAAAGTAATGGATGAAATCAAGGTCAACCTGAGCGAAGGGAAGGCCAAGGGTTTTCGAATGGATGAGCAAGGCACCTTGTGGTTTGAGAAACGCATCTGCGTGCCGCAAGATGAGGATCTTAGAAAATTGATTCTGCAAGAAGCACATAACTCGCCTTATTCCATACACCCGGGGAACACCAAGATGTACATGGATGTAAAGGAAAGATTTTGGTGGAATAACCTGAAGAGAGACATCGCGGAATATATAGCTAAGTGCGATGTATGTAGTCGAGTAAAGGCGGAGCATCAGAAGCCAGCAGGATTGTTGCAACCTTTACCTATACCGGATTGGAAATGGGAACAAATAGGTATGGATTTCATTACTGGGTTACCACGTACCAGATCGGGATATGATTCGATCTGGGTAATAGTGGATCGTTTGACAAAGGTGGCCCATTTTGTGCCAGTAAAGACTACCTACTCAAGTGCTAAGTTGGCAGAGATTTACATGAGGAGAATTGTATGCCTTCATGGTATTCCCCAGAGGATTGTGTCTGACAGAGGTACCCAGTTTACCTCGCATTTCTGGAAACAACTACATGAATCTTTGGGTATGAGATTAGAGTTCAGTACAGCATTTCATCCCCAAACGGATGGACAGACGGAAAGAGTAAACCAAATTTTAGAAGATATGCTGAGGGCATGTGCCTTGGACTACAAGTCTAGTTGGGATGATAATTTGCCATACGCAGAATTTTCCTATAACAACAACTACCAAGCAAGCATAGAGATGTCGCCGTTTGAGGCACTTTATGGTAGGAAATGCACCACACCACTACTCTGGAGCGGTGTGGGAGATCGAAGTTTATTTGGACCTGATATAATCCAGGAAGCTGAAGAGAAGGTTCGAATAATCAAGGACAGATTGAAGATCGCGCAGTCCAGGCAGAAAAGCTATGCGGATTCCAAAAGGAGAGAAATCACATATGAGATAGGTGACAGGTCTTATTTAAGAGTGTCACCAATGCGTGGTGTGAAGAGGTTCGGGATCAAGGGTAAACTTGCACCTCGATTCATCGGCCCCTTTAAGATTCTTTCCTGCAAGGGAGAAGTAGCATATGAGTTAGAATTGCCGGAAGTTCTGTCAGCAGTTCACAATGTCTTCCACGTGAGTCAATTGAAGATGTGTCATCCAGAGATGACAGAAACCCCGCTACGGGATACAGTGTCATTAGAAGAAGTTCAGTTGGAAAGTGACCTGACGTATGAAGAGAAGCCAATCAAAATCTTGGAGATGGCAGAAAGGATCACACGAACCAAGACTATCAAATTTTGTAAGGTCCAGTGGAACCACCATACCGAAGAAGAAGCAACTTGGGAACGGGAGGATGATCTTCGGGAAGACCACCCACATCTTTTTGAAGGCCAAACCGAATCTCGAGGACGAGATTCATCTTAAGGGGGTTAGGTTTGTAACATCCCAATTTTGCTAAAATTTAAAACTTTGCATTCATACATCATTCATCATATACGCTTAACTTTCAATCACATAAATACTAAATCAAAATTCAATTATGAGTTTAAATAATGTTTAATCCCATTTAAATGTTTATTTAAAACTTACTTCATAAATATAATTTTCCAAATTATATAATGGGTAAGATTATTATTAAAAATTGCTAATTTAAATAACCTTTCCAAAAATATATTTTTATGAATTTTTCTGAAATGTTTTGAATAGGTTTAAAAATCATTTAGTAAATCAGATTTGAAAAACAGTTTTTATTTTATTTAAAAGATTATGTTACCAGGCCGGCCCAGACGTTATCCACCGCGCGCGCGGTCGATAACGGCCCATCGGCCCGCTCCAGCGCGCGCGCGCCGCTCCCCTCTCGCTGACAGGTGGGCCCCACCTGTCAGCCGTCTTCCACCTCCGTCCGGAGATCGCGCCGGAGACGACGACCACGACCGAGCCGTTTTCGGGCCGGTTTCCGCCGTGATTAGCTCCCGTGCCCCCTCCTATTTATACCCCGCGAGGCCGCCTCCGAAACCCCCCCCCCCAAACCCTACCTCTCCGCCGTTGGGCTGCTCGGAATCGAGCTCGCCGTCGCCGCCATTGCCGCCGGGCTTTTTCGCGAGTGCGGTAAGCTCCAAGCTCCTCGAGCTCCACCGAGCCCCCCCTCGCTTCCCCATCCTTTTGCGCACCCGTTGAGCCCCGTTGCTTGTCCCATTTCGCAGCCGAACGCCGAAAATGACCTCGACCGAGGTGCTCCGCCGCCGGCCACCATCTCCGACGAGGAAAGGAGAGGAGTCTCGACGCCGCCGCCGCGCCATCGACCTCGCCTCCTCCTCCGCGTCATTTTGGTAAGAACCGTTCGTCCTGGGCGGTGTTTTCATGCGGGAAGCGTCGAGGCCGACGCACCGCCGCCGCGGGCGCCGCCACCGGCGAGCCTTCCGGCGACCCGCGCGCCGCTCGGTTCGGCCGGGCGTCCCACGCCGTTGGATCTAGATCCAACGGATCTAGATCCAAACGATCCCGTGCGTTACGGCTCTCGTCCATGATCCGCGCGAATCGTTTTCGTCCAATAGTTTTCGTCCGCGCCGCATAGCCCCATAATTTTCTTTTTCGCAGAAATTGTATAAATAAAACAGAAAAATATGCAAAACTTAGAAAATTCATAACTTATGTTCTGTAAGTCCAAATTCAATGAACTTTATATCCACGGATAGCCCTGCTAGAGTAGTTTAATTCTACATCATTTGTTTTTGCTTTTGTTAAATAATAATTCATAAGATAGTCCGAGGAGTAATTCGGCTATTAAATCCATAACTTAAATAATAAAAATGTTTTACAAATAAACTCAATTGTTTTAGGTTTAGGTTAACAACCTCTGCCCAGGAATATTAATATATGTCTTATTTGAAAACTTTCTTAGAACAATAAAATTTGTAATGTTATAATATAAGTTTTGGTTACTTTGTTTTCAAATTAATAAATTGTTAAGTGAATTGAGAAATTCCTAGAAATTGCATCTCATGCATTTAATACCAGAGACTATAAATCATGGATAAGTGTGTCTAATTCTACACATGGCATATCATGCATGCATACATCTTTTATTTGGTGTGTCAGATTTTGTGTGGATATTTATTTGTATGTATTGCTTGTGCTAGATTGTGAAGGAGAGGAAGGACCTGCTTGTGATTGATATTCTTGTTGTGCCTGCCCCTCCTGCTGCCAAGGCAAGTGACTTCATAAAACACCTACTATTTTATTCTATTGCAAATCTAGTGTTTTCAAACAGTATTTGCAAAAGTAGTATGCATGATAGGTTTTTGGGAGATTGTAGTATGCTATGTAAACCTTTTAGGTTTCCCCTTAGAAATTCCAGATTAGACCCCTATTATAATTTAGTGGAAGCAACTGCTGCAAAAATGATTTGTTTTATGGTCGATGTGATAAATGAAAATTTCCACTAAATAAATTTAACGCCTGGATGGATTGGGTCGATCGAGGAGGTTTCAAGTTGAGTGGCTTCTCAGGGCCAAGTGTCATGGTTGTCTTCGCCCAGGGTAGTTTCTACTTACTTGGGGCCATGATATGCGGTGTTAACCTGAGTTGCTCACTTGTGGTAGGCCACCCAGGGCTATGAGATTTAAGTCTACACTGAGTCTAGTTGCTTATCGTGCAACCATTGGTCAATATGGGCTCTGTCTTGATGGAGTAAGTTGTTGTGGACCTGGGTCAAGAGATTGATGGTGGTAGAGTTGATAGGATGGTGGTAATCTCTTAGTATGATCATGGGAAAGCAACTTCTGAAAAGTCTCGTCTTGATCTTCTCCTTTTCCTTCTCACTAAAGGAGTGTAGAGGATAGTTTGGGTTGATTGAGTCTAATGGTGAAAGTGCACACCCTCTCGAGAGTTAAAACCTAAGATCTTAGCCGTGTCCCCGGCAACGGACAATTTGAGTAACTACACAAGGCTGTGTTCTGAAAATCTCCTCATCTCAAATTTCTTAATAAAACTTTTGTTGGGTGAACATGGGTAGGAGACATGGACTTGTCTCGAGATTGTCTCTGAAGGAGAAGATATTGATTTAAGAAAATTGTTTACCAAAAGTAGGAAAAAAAATTCTTTGCGCAATAGCCTTGAGCTCCACCAGCCAAATTAAGCATATAGTAATAGTATAGTAGAACATTAGGAATTAAAGTCACTTGCCACCACAATTCAATTGTGCTGACCCTTTATAGCTGGGCTGCAACTAAACCTTGCAGAATGTCCGAATGAGGAGTAAGGGGGTCGTCTTCGAGCTACAACCAACATGATTTGCTAGTGGCTTCATGGAGAAGATGTAGCTCCATGCTACCTTTAGTATTGCATTTGAACTCTGAAATAAAGTGTGAACTATTGATTCAGCAAGCATTTCCGCTATGCTAAGTGTAAGGATATTTGTTTTTGGATCATTCGTCTCGTTCTGTAATAAATTATGACATTGTACTGTGATATTTCATCTTATTGGAGAATGTGAGACTTATGTGATCCAAGTCTTTACATTATTCATATGTGTCACTGCTTTCATAAGCATGGGCACTACAGCACCGGAGGCTTTGAGGGCAATGCAAGAGAGGTTTTTTTAGATGTCTTGAGAGACTCAAGCATATCATGAAACTTCTTGAACTCGGTTTGTATGGACGATGTCAACTTTGTTTCCAAAGAGTTGATATCGGCCATAGTGGCACCTTTCTCTTGCATTGCCGCCAAAGTCGCGGCGTCCGTTTCGGAACCCTCTTTTGGGTCAACTTGCATTGTCCAAGGTTGGTCTCAAGCGGTGAAGCTTTTAAGAGACAACCTGGCTCTGATACCAATTGAACGGCAGTTGACCACCTAGAGGGGGGGTGAATAGGTGGTGACCAATTTTTATGGCTTTTTCAGTTTTAGGCTAGCGGAAAGTAAATTGTCTAGATGTGCAACTAGGTGACACAGGTGACAAACTACAAGGAAGCTAAGCAAGTACAGGAAATAAAGATGCGGTAAAGGAGAGTGGAACGAAACAACCGTAGGAACTCGAAGACCAAGATTTTATCCCGAGTTCCACTACATAGGTGTACGTCTCGTTGGAGAGGTGTGAGCTACCACAAAGGTTTGCTCAACGCCACAAAGGCCTCACCCTATTCTCCTGTGAATTCGACCACAAAGGTGCGAATCCACACTTCCACTAAGGACTCCTTTAAGGGCGGAGAAGGTCCCGTACAAATTCGTGAGGCACACACCCACAACTGAATTGGGGGCTCTCACAACGACCACAACAGGTCACTTCCACAAAGGAATCCACAAAGGATCAAAATACACAAGGTTGAACCTAGCTATCCACAAAGGAACCCTAGATTCGTTGCCTCTCAAGAAATAGAGGGGGAAAGTCAAATCGCTTCGGTGGAGATGTAGATCGGTAGCTTCTCCCTCAGATCCCCAAGTATCAACGGATTTGAGTGGCTAGATTGGGAGATCCGGGAGAAACGAGCTTCAGCACCAATGGAGGAGAGAGAAAACCTGGAAGCTTTGAATGCTGGATGTAGGTGGAGGGGTATTTATACCCCTCCCCAAAATCTGCCCGTTGCACAGCCGCCAGCCCGGAAATCTCCGGGTTGAGGACCGGAGATCTCCGGACCCCGGAAATTTCCGGTGCAATTTCCGGTTGAGCAAGAAACTGGATCAGTACTGGTTGGGCTTCTTGACTTGGTCGAAAATCCTCTGACACTCGGAAATCTCCGAGCGCCGGAAATCTCCGAGAGGATTTCCGGCTAAAATTGTTTTGGAGTCAGTACGCAATTTGAGTCCTGGACTTGGTCGAAATTCCTCTGTCACTCGGAGATCTCCGGACTTGGGCTCGGAAATCTCCGAGCGCCGGAAATCTCCGGGAGGATTTCCGGCTCAGCTTGAGTTGGAGTCAGTACGCATTTCAAATCAGACTTGGTGAAAATTAAGGACGGCTCGGAAATCTCCGGTCTGTGGACCGGAAATCTCCGAGCCCCGGAAATCTCCTGACTAAAATCCTGAACAAATACCAAGTGTAATTGAAATGACATTTAGGCAACCTAAGTGTTCCTCTTGGTCAGTCAACCTGTAAAATAGCCTACATGCTTCATCACAAACATTAGAATACTTTTTGTGTTGTCATTAGTCACCAAAACTTGGGAGTACATAGAATGCACTTTCAACAACATCTATTTAACTGTTGAAAACTATGCAACAACAACAATATAGACAATTGAACAATGTATGATTCGGCCAACTATTGAATTAACAATCTCATTTCGGCCAACTATTGAACAATCTTTATTTCGGCCAACTATTGATGAATAACAACAATTTCATTTCGGCCAATGCAAATATATATATATATATATATATATTGATCAACAATCTCATGGGAACTATATGTATACAACAACAATCTCATTTAATCTCATTTCGGCCAACTATTGAACAATCTTATTTCGGCCAACTATTGATGAACAACAACAATCTTATTTCAGCCAACTATATATATTGATCAACACCATCTCATTGAAATGTATAATTAACAACAAATCTCATCTAATTCGGCCAACTAATTTATTGAACAGTTAATCTCATTGTGACCCAACTATTGTAATATCTATTTCGGCCAACTATATCTTGATGAACAAAACAACAAATCTCATTTCGGACAACTATATATATATATTGATCAACAATCAACAATTTAAAGTAAAATTGCCCCAAAATATAATATTTGGATCGGATGAGATTTTTTGTACCTTGCCCATTGGAAGACCAAGACATACTTCTTAAAAC
This sequence comes from Poa annua, assembly GCA_026929855.1. Lineage (NCBI taxonomy): Eukaryota > Viridiplantae > Streptophyta > Magnoliopsida > Poales > Poaceae > Poa > Poa annua. Next base: position 104,595,624 of record CM049426.1, read on the forward strand.
ATAGTTGGATCACCGCAACCTCTTGTTGATTGGCGGTGTACTCGAAATCGAGACCGATGAACTTCTCTTGATCCCGAGCTTCACCAATCCATTTCTTGAAATCAGAGAGATAACCGCCCACCAACGTGCTATCGTTGGTATAAACCACTTTCAGATTGGCGATGCGTGCAAGCACCGGTCCACAACGCGCGATTGGTGGCGCCGGACTCATGGTGGCCGGAGTGGATGAAGAGATCAGAGGGTAGAGAGAGTGTCGCCGGAGGGAGAGAGGAAGAAGAGAAAGCCCATGCCGTATCGAAAAACGAAGAGACAGGGAAGAAAATTGTCCACTCCCGTCTAAAATCTTGGCGGGAGTCGAACGGTTAGGACCTTTAGTACCAGACCGTAACACAGCCCGGTATAAAGCTCCCCTCGCCAGCCCCTCGCGGCCGTTGCCATCCCATTGAGCTTTAGTACCGGTCCGTGTTACGGCCCGGTACTAAAGTTTCTTTAAAGACCGGTACTGTTGTCCCCCTCCCGTCTGACAGTTCGAACCGGTACTGATGCTCATTAGTACCGGCCGCAAATATAAGCACGACTAATTCTCTGGACGTAAAGTCCTTTTTGCACTTGTGTAAAGAAGAAGATTGGTAAGGACACTGAACCAAATCATTGTCCATGGACGACTGTAGTTCCTACCAAGATGGAAAATGAAGTAAGAGTAAAGTCACACCCGAAGATATCCAAAAGTACCTCCAAGTATTGCTATAAGTGTGAAGGAGATCACCTAGCTCGAAATTTTCACATCAAACGAGACTAGACTTCTTTAATTGATATAGAATATGGCAAACAAGATTTGGAAGAACTTTTAGCCCTAGAAACACCTAGGAAGAAGAAGAACATAAAGGATGTCATTTCCTACAAATGCAAAGATAAGGGACATTACGCTGATAAATGTTCGGGAAAGGTAAGTTAGGACTACCTTATCCGCTCGCACAAGAATGATATCAGTCACGTGACGTGTCACAAGTGTAATGATAAAGGGCACTATGCCAACGATTGCCCTAATAAAACGATGAAGATGTCCATCAATGGGACTATGTGTGTAACATCCCAACATTTTATAATGTTCAAAAATCACTAAAATTTTAAACTTTTGTTTTGATTAAAATAAAATATTAAAATGCATAAGATACCAACTATGAAAGACTTCAAACATATTGAAAGAGTTTAATATTTCAAATATCTCAGTTATTATTATTTTTAAAAGTTGTTTGTTAAACAATTTATTATTCCATTGTATTTTCTTAAAAACCTCAATATATAATTTGTTAAATGTCTTACAAACTTTCAAGCCAATTTCATATAATAAAAAGTTTTCTTTTATGTATTTGATTTCAACCACTTAGCCATATCTTTTCTTAAACTCATAAATTCAAAATTATTTAAAAATGGTATACTTGCAAATTGGTTTCAATCTTTCACCTGAGTTCAAAACATAGTTTTATAAATGACAGGCCAATAGTTCATAACCTTAAAACTTCATAGATTTTATAATTAAGGAATTATCCAAATAAATATTTCATTAGCTTAAAGGATTTTCATTTATTTTCAAAACATAAAATGACTTTCATGAATATATTTTCTATATAAGAAATGAATTAAATCAAAAATCTTTTCCAAAGTTGTTATAAGGTTTTCAAATGAATTATCATAATATAAAATATAATGGTGCACAAATTATTTTGAATTACAAATGAATACCTTATATTTCCCATTTCCTTAAAATTATTTATATTTAGTTCTTTAATATTATGCCAAAATAAAGATGAATGATTTCAGCAAAATAAGTTTAATAAACTTAATTTCAAACATATTTGAATGTGGGTATTTCATAGAATTTATTTTAGCCAAAAATAAAATTTATTAAACCCTAGTTTTAAATTTAACATAAAGTGTCAAAATTGTATTAAACCAATATTTCAAAATTATTAATTTTAAAAAGTTTCCAAAACATACCCACTAATGTTTTAAAGCATAGATATGAATTTTACAAATTTATAGAAATTAATTTGACTTCATTTGGAGTCTTAAATCAAAAGATATGAATTAAATAAGAAAACAGAAAAAGAAAAGGAAATACCTGCTGACGTCAGCGGTGATGTCACCTTCTTCAACCTCTAGCCGGAAAATCCTCCGAGATGCTCTCCGATCCCATCCCAAAATCCGGGCAAAATTTGTGCGTTCTGTTCCCTCCTCTGCCCCATATAAACCCCCTGCTCCTCCACTCTCGTTTGCCCCTTTCTCCCGATCTAATCGTGCCGTGAGGCTGCGCAAAAAGCTCGCCGGAGTTCCGTGTAGCCGCCGCCGCGTTTTCTTCGATCCTCGACGAGGTGAGCCGAACCTGAGCCCGATAACCATCCCCTCTTCCTCCCCGAACCTTAGGCACACCCGTCTGACCCATATCCCATGTTTATTTTGCAACGGAACATCGAAACCGTGCTCGACACGGAGCTCGCCGGCGTTTGAGCAACTCCGGCCGAGTCTCGCCGCTGCCGAGGACGCGCGACTCGACGTCGACCACCCCATCGACCTCGTCGTGCCGCGGGGAACTTTCTGGGACTCGTCCCACGCCCGGGGAACCACCGGAGCTCCGCCCCCCTCGACCACCGGGCGCAGCGCTGTCGTCCCTCTCCATCTCCGGCCACCGCGCGCCGCCACGGTATGACCCTCTCCCCCCCGACCGTCCGATTCCAATTCTACGGCCGAGATTAGAAATTGTAACGAATCGGTAGGATTAGATCTGGACCGCCAGATCCAGATCTGACGGCCCAGATCTACTCACTTATCCACGTCAGTGCTGACTCGGTGTGCTTAGTCAGCAGCCACGTCAGATCCAGTCAGCGCCCAGTCAACAGATCTGGCACTTTTGCAAAAAGCCCCTACATATTCAAACCTTCATAACTTTTTAACCACAACTCCAAATTTGACAAATTTTATATTTTTGGAAAGCTCTTGACAGGTAGAATATTTTAGATCTGTTGGAATTCAAATTTGATTTAGTTTAAAATATTCAAATTTCAAATGGTGGATTTGAGTATTTTTGGCATAATTTTAAATCTATAAATCCAAAAATTGCAAATAAAATTGTTTTAGAGACTGTGAAATATTTGTAAATTGATGCCACTGCTATAAAATATTTTTGAGTGATATTTGAATGAATTCATAGTTATATATTTAAATTGAATAGTTTGAGTATTTTCAACATAACTATTAAAAGAAATATTATTTTTGATTAAATCAAATTGCTATAAATTTAATTAAATGCTCCCTGTCTATTAACACTATTTATAAATTATGTTATAAAAATTTAATCATAGAAAACTTTAATCTTATAATTATTCCTTTAATTATATTTTCCAAAAATAGAAATTAATTAAATTGCATTTATAAATTCATGCATATTTATAAAGAAATCACAAAAGTTATTTTGATGCTTTCTTGTGATTAAAAATTGCATTTCATGCATAACATATTTTATTATATATTTATATCCCTCATAGGAAAACCTCTTCATTATTTTTCTCTAAGTTAGAAGTATTTTCAACTTAGCATTTTGGTAAAGTCCTACACTTAGACACTTAGTAATTTTCAACATGGAGCTAGAAGACCAATGAAGGACTTAGCCAAAACAAGACTTCCGAAGTATCTCCAAGGAGTAGAAGCACTTAAAAGAAAAATCAAGAAGAAGTTCATGAAGACCTACCAGAAATATTTTCTAAGTCTTGCTCCCTCTCACATTCTTTTCTCCCTTCTTCTCTTAGACTCCTGGATGACTAAGTAATATTCAAGACCAACCTGGAGACTATCAACACCACCAAGTCTTCAAAACCATCAAGTCTACAAAACTGCAATGAAGTCATCACGTCAAGAATAAAATGAAGCAAGGAGAAGATTCTACATTCTACTTTCTATCCTTTCCCTCTTTCCTAATCTTTTCTTTCACTTTAGACTTAAACAATTTTTGATCATGATATTATCATCTTGAAGTTTGTTGGATCCTAGTATCCAATTTACGAAGAGTAGTTAATAATTGTCGATCACCTTGAAGAATAGACTTAGTATTTTCTCTAAGTAGATATGCACATCATGACTAAGTCATTAGAGTGCTTATTCAAGATAAATTATAACAAAGGTATTTTATCCAACTTCTTACCTTAGTCCTTAGTCATTTTGACCAACACATTTCCTAGCATTAACTTAAAAGATTTTTCATGGCTTGACATACATTTCTAGTCCTTAGAAATAATTTGCATATCATGCATGTCATGTTTTCCTTAGAAGTTTAAGAAACTTGTGTGTATGTGTTGTGTTATTTTGTTTTATGATTGTTGTATTGTTGTTTGTTTATATTGTTTAGACTGAACGGAGAGACCCGAGTTCGTTGAAAAGAGTTTGTGAGTAAAGACTTCATTTCAAAGGCAAGTGGCACACCTCATAAACCTCCTATTATTTTCTATATGCATTACTTACTGTATTTTTATATAAGCATGTGTAGGATAGTATTGCTATGCTAAACCTGTGTAGAATTCCTTATTCCTGTGTCTAGGTTCCTATGCAATACTTAGTAGTATTATTGATGCTATGCAAATGTTGTTTTGTGAAAATCTAAATTCTTCTAAGTTAAGAATGAAACACCTAGGTGGTAAAAGGTTGTATGGTGGCGAAGTTGAGTGGCTACTCAGGCCCATGTCTATGGTTCCTGGAGTACGTGCATTTGTGAACGCCCACTCAGGAACAAAGGGATCTGAAGAACTCCGAGTGACGATTGCTTCCAGTGCAGCCATTGCCAATGGGCTCTGGCTTGATCAACTATGTTGCGTGGACTCTCTCCGGCTTGACAAGCAGATGTAGGGGGTGTTAGGTGGAACAGGTCAAGCCAGAGTGGGAGGGAAAATGCTTCTGAAAGATCTCGTCTCATTCCTCTACTTTAAGTGTGTAAAGGATAGTTTGGGTTGAATGGGTACAATCGTGAACGTGCACAACCTCTGCAGAGTGTAAAACTAAGTACTTAGCCGTGTCCCCGGTACGGACAATTTGAGCAGCTGATCACGGACGTCAACGGAGGATTCCATCATTCCAACTTCAGAAATAAAACTTGATGGGTGAACAAGGGAAGATGAGATTTATGGTTTTCATGCCATACTTGTCTTAATTTGAAAAAAGTGTTTTCCAAAGAGATAGGAAAAATTGGCTTTATGGAAAATAGACTTGAACTCCACTAGCCAAATATGCATATAGGATATAGAGTTATTCCATTAAGTGTCCACCATAGTGTCACTTGCCAGACTCCATTTTTCATGGAATCTGACCCACGTTGTTGCAATATTTTTCTTATTGCAGATTGATTAGTTGACGAGTGAGGTTTCGTTTAAAGGTTTCGAGTCTACAACCAACATGTTTTCGCCTGTGGCAACATGAAGTTGTTGGATACCCACTGCTATTGTATTTCCGCTGTGTACTTTTTCAATGCTAGATTTCTGCTTTGCAACTTGTATCGAATATTTTGTAATTCTGGATCATCGATGTAATAAAATTGATACTTTGTTGTGATATTACATCGTAAACTGTGTGTGCAAACGAATCGATCCAGGGATTTGCACTATACACAGGTACCTTGCCATATTTTAATGCAGGTACGCTACACCTAATTACACCCTAGAGGAGAAATTTTCTTATGTTGAGAAATACTTATGTGGTTTGCAATTGTCTCTAGTTCCACTTTTTTTTTTGCAACCATGATCTTAAACTTGATACTGATGTTAATAACTATTTTGAAAGAGGGAAGCATGCTAATGAATTCCAAAATAAATTAAATGATCCTCTTTATGTGCCTATATTATCTAAGTTGAATCATTCATGTGGTTATATGGTTGAATTTATTTCTACAACTGAAAATTATTATGAGAGAGGAGAATATGGTTGTAGAAGTTTTCATGTTACTAAAACACGTCTCTATATGCTAAAAAAAATTGAAGTTACTCCTGTTTTATCTTCCTATGCTTGTCACTTTGTTCTTTGTGGATTTATTTGTGTACAATATTCATGTCCATAGGAAGTGGGTTAGACTTAAATGATTTTTGAATTTGCCTCTTGATGCTCCTTTTGCTTCCATTTCTTTACTTATGAGAGCATTAAAGAAAGAGCTTTTGGGAGGCAACCCATTATCTTTTATTTTCAGCATTTGTCAAGAACTTGTCCTAAATCTTTAGTAATTTCTTTGTATCTTTATTTTATTACAATGTTGTGTCAAATTAAGCCTCTAGGTGAAAGTTGATGTTAAAATTCAATTCATGTGCTGAACCAGATTTCAGCTTTCCACCGTTAAATTTATATCAATTCAGTGGAACGTCAGATAAATCTGCCTTTGTTTTTGCGCAATCATAAGATGTATACGGAACTGTCATTAGTTTTGATTTTTATGATCTGAGCAAGTTAAGTGCCTCGAAAAAATTCGTCTTTATGGACTGTTCTGTTTTTTACAGATTCTGCCATTTTCTTTTGCAATGCCTCTTTTGCTATTTTGATTGGATCTTTTGATCCTATTAAGTATCAGTGGTTGTAGCTAATGTCCAGTAGCATTGGTAGCAATTATGTTACTACAGAATATCATAATCTTTTCTGTACTAACCCTCTAATGAAGTTTACTCTAAGTTTGGTGTGGATGAAGTTTACAAGGATCAAGAGAGAAGGATGATATAATGTGATCAAGAGTACAGTAAAGCCAAAGCTTGGGGATTCCCCTGTGGTTCACCCCAATATATTCAAGAAGACTCAAGCGTCAAAACTTGGGTATGCCCAAGGCATCCCCTTTTTCATCGACAAATTATCAGGTCCTTTCTTGTGAAACTATATTTTAATTCCGTCACATCTTATGTGCTTATCTTGAAGCGTTTGTTTGTTTTTGTTTTTGTTATTTTCATTCTCTGAATACAATGTATCCTAGCATTCTTTTGTGTGGGAGAGAGACACGCTCCGCTTTTTCATATGAATACTTGTATTCTTCGCTTATATTCGTTGAGTATTCTTGTCATGTTATTGTTTGCTTTCTAGCTCTTGTTTTTCATGCAGATCTTGTTAGAGCTGTTAGCTTTGTTATATTATACTCTCATATCTCATTGTTTAATTACTTGGAGAGTTTATATTTTAAATAAGTTGATTGGTGTTTGGATGAGAACAGAAAATGCTAAATGGGGTAGATGGTATAATAAAATGATACATTAATCTTGTAGATCATTAAATTGTGTCACTTGAATCATTGATGTTTTGAGATAATAATTTACTTAATGGTAAACATGATGGTCTAGTACAGTGGAATGATTAAATGGTTGGTCTAGAGAAACTTTAAAACTGTGCCACACTTAAATTTCCAGTTGATTGCATAGTGGTATATGACTTCTTTTTGCCTAAAGCAACCGTAATGACTTTATGTTATGCGCTACGGTCGGGTCCCCAACAGTGACTTGTTCATTTGCCACAACACCCCTAGGAGTAATTTTCATTATGCCTTGTGTGATCATATTTTTATTTGGAATCTTTTTACTTATGGGTTCTAGAACTGCGGTTTTCATTGCACTTCCAGCACCATATGTCTAGCCTCTTCGGTACTTTGCTTTGCCCTTTCTCACATTGCGAGTTGGTGCATTTTTCGCGGGTACATCTAAAATCGTGGGAGATCTTCATCTTGTTCTCCTACACATAGGCCAAATATCTTCCTCAAAACATCCACCATACCTACCTACTACAGAATTTTCATAGCTGTTCCGAGATATATTGCCATGCAACATCCATCTTACATTACATGACTTGTTGTCATTCATTACTTATTTATTGCTTTGCGTGTTTCTATAAAGTTAATGTGTGGTTTTACCCATGTTACGCTAGAGCACCGCATAACCTGCTACACTGGCAGAGGCACCGTTGTCATATGTATTCGGGTCAATTGGTTTTGTGCCATACCTAGCTGAGTTCTATCGGTATGTGCCATACCCTCGCTGTTTCTCTGGTTTGTGCCCTGCTTTGCTCGCATATCGGCAAGACGCTCGTTTCCCTCTGGTCAACCTCCTTTGACCCGCACTTGGCCTGATGTGTGGGGTCGGCCTGGCACGGCTTGACTCGTTTGTCGGCTCGGTTGGGATTTTCTGGGGTCGGCGCGTGGGGCCGGGGCACTAGTCTGACTGGTGGGGCTGTGGCACTAGTTTGACTGGTGGGGACGACACGTGGGGTGCGCGTGGGGTCGGCGTGGGGTCAGCGTGGTCGGTTAGCGTTTGCCCGCCCTCCCCGCCGCGGCTAATAAAAGGGGTCCGCCCTCGCCATAAAAACTCCAGTTTCTCTACCTCTCTCTCCCCTCCCTCCCTCGAAAATGTAGTGGAGCACGCCATCGCCGATGCCGGACTCAAAGCTCTACTCGCCTGAGGAAATATGCACGACACGCAGGAGATGAAACCAGAGGAGCGGGAGGAGTGGCTAGCGAAGCAGAACCTTCTAATAACAAAAGCTTTCATTTCAATGGCCATGCCTTTCCATCCATGCTACATAGATGGCATGGTGGAGTACGGCATGCCACACACATATTCAATGCACACGTATTCAATGCGCACGCAGTGCCATGAACTGGAAGGCTCTCAGACATATGTGTCTCATACTCTCATCGTACGACTCGTAAAAATTTATTTGTTTCGGATTCTTGCTTTCACGCAAGAACGGATAAACATGAAGGTAACCCTAACATGAACGTATACGTGCCGCTAGTTCTGCTATACCTAGTACTCCCTCCATCCTGGTTTATAAGTCACCTTTGAAGCGAGTCCACTATTTTTGCTAAGAAATGGGGCCGTTTACCCTATATTTGGAGCTCATTTGAAACACATTTTTCATCTAGACCACCACCCTACCTTTCAATCTCATTTGAAACACATTTTTTGGCAAACCACCATTTTTTTTCAGAAATGAGGCCGTTTACCCTACCTTTCGATCTCATTTGAAACACATTTTTTAGCGAGCCCACCACCCTACCTTTGGAGCTCATTTGAAACACATTTTAGGCGAGTCCACCATTTTTGCTTAGAAATTAGGCTGTTTACCCTACCTTTCGAGCTCATTTGGAACACATTTTTTTGCGAGTCCACCACCCTACCTTTCGAGCTCATTTGAAACACATTTTTCGGCGAGTCCACCATTTTTACTTAGAAATGAGGCTGTTTACCCTACCTTTTGAACTCATTTGAAACACATTTTTTAGCGAGTCCATCACCCTACCTTTTTAGCTCATTTGAAACACATTTTTTGGCGAGTCCACCATCCTACCTTTGGAGCTCATTTGAAACACATTTTTCAGCGAGTCCACCATTTTTGCTTAGAAATGAGGCCGTTTACCCTACCTTTCGAGGTCATTTGAAACACATTTTTAAGCAAGTCCACCACCCTACCTTTCGAACTCATTTGGAACACATTTTTCAGCGAGTCGGCCATTTTTGCTTACAAATTAGGACGTTTACCCTACTTTTCGAGCTCATTTGAAACACGTTGTTCAGCGAACCACCCTACCTTTGCATCTCATTTGAAACACATTTTTCGGCCAGTCCACCATTTTTGCTTAGAAATGAGGCCGTTTACCCAACCTTTCGAGGTCATTTGAAACACATTTTTTAGCGAGTCCAAGCTAGATTTGGGAAAGGTCATGGCTATCCACATTTGGTGTGCTAAAATATCCATTTTGTGTCAATGAGGCAAATGGGGGTGGGCGAGCCAAAATCCCCGTTGGGTCCGCCGTGGTCCACTCGTCAGCGGGTGTACAGCCCTTGTCCTACGCCCGCGTCCAATCAGATCGCAGAATGAGCTTATCGCGGATCGCCCCGAGTCTGCATGCAGATTCCTTCTAGAGGAAATAGGACGGCTGCAGATTCCTTTTAGAGGAAATCGGACGGCTGCAGATTCCTTATATAGGAAATCAGCTTCAAATATTAAAAAATTATCGAAAAATGAAAAATCCTGCGCACATAGTCGTCTTATGTCATATACTAACGACTCAAGTTGAAAACATGGTCTACATACATTCAAAATGAGAAGGGCATGGATCTCATGTGATATCGCATAACTCAAACTATGAGGTCTAAGGTTGGAGAGAAGTGGTTTTGGAATTGCAACATGAAATTTTCAAAAACCTCACAAAACTTCATTTTGGAGTAACTAAGAAGGATCCATGCTTAGTTTTTCATTTTCATGTTTTAAACTTGTTTAAATGTTGGTCAAACTTAGGTGTGACCGATTTGAAACAACCATAATAAATTCAAAACTTATCGAAAAATCGAAAAACCGACGCACATAGTTTTCATTTGTCATATACTAACGACTCAAGTTGAAAAACAAGGTCTACATACATTCAAAATGAGAAGGGCATTGATCTCATGTGATCTCGCATAACTCAAACTATGAGGTCTAAGGTTGGAGAGAAGTGGTTTTGGAATTGCAACATGAAATTTTCAAAAACCTCGCAATAGCTTCATTTTGGAGTAACTAAGAAGGATCCATGCTTATTTTTTCATTTTGTTTTAAACTTGTTTAAATGTTGGTCAAACTTAGGTTTGACCGATTTTGAAATAACAAAATAATAAATTCAAAACTTATCAAAAAATTGAAAAACCGACGCACATAGTCTTCATATGTCATATACTAACGACTCAAGTTGAAAAACTTGGTCTACATACATTCAAATTAAGAGGGAATAGATCACATGTGATATCGCATAACTCAAATGTGCAAATGAGAATTGCAACATGATAATTTCAAAATTCTCACGAAAGTATCATTTAGAAGTGACTAAGAATGGTCTAGGCTTAGTTCGCGCCCAAATTTTACACAAATGTGCGCCTGTGCGCACCGAGAGCACGCCGGGCATGCTCTGAGCGCGCCCAGGTGCGCACTTAAGGTGTTCGACAGAAGTACAATAACAAAAATTGCTGGTGATGCTCATGTTGAAAAACGACTCCAGCACGCCTCGATTTCGCCTGCGCAAGTGGTCTTTAGTTTTACCCTTCTTACTTTTCTTTTTCGTGGCATTACGCGTCCCGCTCCCCTGGCGGGCGTAGACCGAATCGACGGGTCCTGCAGTCGGCGCCCTGCATACGGAAGCAAGGCGTGCTCGAGTCACAATAACGCCGCATCGCTTCCAATGGCGCAAACGGAAGCGACGCGTGCTGGCAGTCGCAGCGTCTGGTCGCGTCGGCGTCAATTCACGGCCAGGCGAAGCGGTGGCCGCGTTAATGCAGGCCGCCCAACCCCGCTCCTCCGGCCGCCTTTAAAACTCGACGCGGCGCCCCCAAATACTCCATCTCGACGCCCTACTGGCACGCCGTGGTGGACAAGGAGTACGAGGCGCGTCTTGGCGAAAGCCTATTTCGAGAGGTTTAAGTTTGTTAAATCTCGTTTAGATTTGTAATTGTAAGTTTGTTAAATCTTGTTTAAATGTTTGAATCAATTTGTGTTCACCGTTTATGTTGTTCATCGGCGGCGGTTCGTGTGCCCGCAAGGTGTTCGACAGTATGCATTCATGTTGATTTCGTTTCCGAACCACCTCAATCTTGTTCATCGAGGCCGTTCGTGTGGCCCGCAATGTGTTCGACATGTTAAATTCGTTTCCGAACCACCTCAATCCTGCAGTAGGATAAAACTGTCCACAATTGAGCAGCGGAACGGGCGGAACGGCGAGGCCTGGATCTGCCGGCATGGATGCGTCTTCCAAGCGGAGGTGCGGTGCCACGCTGACCCCACGTGCACCCCACGTGCCGTCCCCACCAGTCAGACTAGTGCCACAGCCCCACCAGTCAGACTAGTGCCCGGCCCCACGCGCCGCCCCCAGGAAATCCCAACCGAGACGACAAACGAGCCGAGCCGCGGCAGGCCGACCCCACCAGTCATCCCAAGTGCGGGTCAAAGTAGTTGACCAGAGGGAAACGAGTGTTTGAGCGATATGCGAGCAAACCAGGGCACATACCAAAGAAACAGCGCGGGTATCTCACAGACCGATAAAACTCAGATAGGTATGGCACATAACCAATTAACCCTATGTATTCTTATGGCACATTCATATCAGTTACTTGTATCATCAGTATGTTGTTTTGTCATCATTAGTGTGTTGTCATTAATCATATATCATATTAGGATGCTTGCCCCTAAAAAGTGAAAAGAGCCATGTAGGCCATCGAAAAGAGAAATAGAAAAAGAAGATAAGGAGAAAAAAGAGAAAAAAAAAGAAAAGAACAAAGAAATAAAAAAGGGGGCAACATTACTATTCTTTATCACACACTTGTGCGTATGTTATAGCACCATATCATTTATAGTCATCACTTGTGCTCATGTTTAGCACCTATACTCCATATGAGAGAGTTTTTTATGTCTTAGTTGCATAACTATGTGGGGAACTTTACACTATAGATCTTGGCTTGTATATTCCAATGATGAGCCTCCTCAAAAGTGCTCTAGGTCTTCGTGAGCAAGCAAGTTGGATGCACCCCGACTAGTTCCATTGGAGAGCTTTCATATACTTATAGCTCAATGTGCATCCGTTGTGTGGCAATCACTACTCTTTGCATAGCTTTGATTGTATGACTTTCTTTTGTCTAATGATCATCTACGACTTTGTGAGCCTTTCTTCCGTTGGCCTTCCAAACCTCTGTTAATATTCTCTTAGCCATAACATCCTGGTGCCAGGAACCAACGTTGAACGCTTGCTTGTTTCTTTTGTTAAAATAATGTATTGATCTTCTACGTGCATATTGTTATTACTTGACTTGATCCTTTCATAAAGTTGTCATGTTTGTTGGAAGCATTAGATGATTATATTTTTGTGCTTGAAGCTTAAATCATCTTTAATATCTACTTTGCACAGTTGATTGCTATCTATTACTATATCATTGAAACCTTTTCTTGCTTGATAGCAATATAAACTACAACCCTTATTCATTTGATCTCATTTTATATGTCTGACATTATTACATGATCAAGATTCTGTTTAAGTGTGCCACTTCAGAAATTATTATTCTTTTATCGTTCTTGACTACTCGGGACGAGTAGAACTAAGCTTGGGGATGTTGATACGTCTCCAACGTATCCATAATTTATTATGTTCCATGCTATGTTATATCATGTTATTACATGTTTTATATGCATTTTATATAGGTTTATGCATTTTCTGGGACTAACCTATTAACCAGATGCCACAGTGCTAGTTCCCTGTTTTCTGCTGTTTTTGCTTTCAGAAAAGTATTTAAGGAAATATCCACCAAATTGGAAATAAATCAACATGGAATTATTTTTGGAATATTTGCATCGCGAAGAACCAAAGACAAGACGAAGAAGGGCTGTGAGGCGGCCACATCACCTTGTGGCGCGGGCACACTTCCTGCCGCGCCAGGAGGTGATGTGGCGCCCTCGGGCGCCCACCGACCTAGGTCTTTCGCCCATAAATACCTCCCTGACCTAAAAACTCGATACGGTTAATCACTTTTTCCTCCACGGGTCCCGAGCCGCCGTCATCTACACCAATTCAGGGGAGATTATAACTGCTCCCTTACACCCTGCCGGGAGGGGGAATCGTCCCCGGAGGTCTCTACGTCGCCATGACCGCCTCCGGACTGATGCGTGAGTAGTCTACCTTGGACTACGGGTCCATAGCAGTAGCTAGATGGTTTTCTTCTCTCTTGTTCTATCATGTTTAGATCTTGTGAGCTTTCTATCATGATCAAGATCATATTTATGTAATTGTCCATGTTGTGTCTGTTGGGATCCGATGAATATTGAGTACTAAAGTTATTGCTGCATAATATATCATGTGTGTGCTATTTAATGATCTTGCATGCTCTCCGTTACTTGTGTGTGCTTTGGCCAAGTAGATGCTCGTAACTCCAAGAGGGGGTATTTATGCTCGATAGTGGGTTCATATCTCTGTTAAATCTGGGGCAGTGACAGAAAGCTCTAAGGTTGTAGATATACTGTTGCTACTAGGGATAAAACAATAGTACTAGGTCTAAGGATGATGTTACTTACTTACTTTACACATAGTGCTTAAGGCGATAATCTGTTGCATGCAACTTAATACTTAAAGGGGCGCGGATGCTAACCGGAAGGTGGATTATTAGTCATAGATGCGGTTGGAACGGTCTATGTATATTGTTGTAATGCCCGAATGAATCTTACACTAGGCACCATATCATTAGTATATGCATTGGGTTGCTCATCATTATTCTGTCAATTGCCTATCTGTAATTTGTTTACCACGCATGGATGAATGTTATTATTTATGGAGAGACACCATTAGTGACCTGTGGACCCCGGTTATTCCTATTAATCTAATAAAACCACAACTGCAAATCTGTTACTTTCTGCAAACATACACTCTTTCTTTCACAAATACGTTTAATCATTTGTTACAACAAGCCGGTGAGATTGATAACCTCACTGTTAAGTTGGGGCAAAGTATCTTGATTGTTTGTGTGCAGGCTCCCCGTTTGCTGCTGACGCTGGTATTATGCCGTGTCAATGTCGCCGCCAACAACCTCGGGTGAACATTCATCTCCAACTGGTTCAATAACCTTGGTTTCATAACTGAGGGAAACTTGTTGCTGCACTACTTCATACCTTCCTCTTGGGGTCTCCCAACAACACACCCACCGTGTGCATCATGTATCTTGTTAATAGGTTAGTTCCAGGAAATGCATAAAAACCATATAAAGTGTATATAAAAAATGTAACAATTGGTATAATATAAGCATGGAACATCAAGAATTATAGATACCTTGGAGACGTATCAACCATGTAACATCCCAACATATTATAATGTTGAAAATCACTAGAATTTAAAACTTTTGTTTTGATTAAAAGAAAATATTAAAATACACAAGAAAATCAAGTACAAAAGACTTTAGACATGATAAAAAGGTTTAATAGTCCAAATATCTCAGTTTAACCTTATTTTCAAAAGTTGTTTCAAGTAAACAATTTATTATCCATAGTAACTAATAAAACCTCAATATCTAATTTGACAAATGTTTTACAAACCTTCAAACCATATTCATAAATTAAAATAATATTTATAAGTGTTCTTTTTAAACTATCTAAAACATGATCTATTTGTCAAATAGTTTTTCATTCTTACAACTAAGTTCAAGCTTAGTGTTGAAGTATCAACCCTATAGTTTATAACTTTAATAACTTCATATATTTTATAATAAATGGGTTATCCAAATAAACATTTCATTAGCTTAAAATGAATTCCAATTATTTTCAAAACATAAAATGACTATCATGAATATATACTCTATATAAGAAAAGAATTAAATTTAAAATCTTTTCCAAAGTTGTTTATAAAATTTTCAAATGATATATCTTAATATAAAATATAATGGTGCACAAATAATTTGAATTAAAAATGATTACATTACATTTTCTCTTTCCATTTCAAATAGTTGTAATGTGATATTTAAATAACCTATTAAAGCTAAAATTTATTTAATATTGGAATATGAGTTTAAATAACTTAAAATCAAACATTTTTGAATATGGATATTTCATAGAATTTATTTTAGCCAAAAAATAAAATTTATTAAACCCTAGTTTTAAATTTAACATAAAGTGTCAAATTTGTATTTAAGCAATATTTCAAAATATTATTTTTCAAAAATGTTCAAAACATTCCTACAACTGGTTTAACACAAAGATAATAATTTTACAAATTTTTAGAAATCTGTTTGACCTCATTGGGACAATTAAATCAAAAGATATGAATTAAATGAATAAAACAGAAAAGGAAATTACCTGCTGACGTCAGCGATGACGTCATCGTCTTCCTCCTCCGGCGCAAATTCAGCCCGAGATCGACGGAGTTCAAATCCGCGCCGTGATCAACGCGAGCGTTTCTCTCCTCTGCCACTATTTAATCCCCACGACTTCCTCTCCCTTTTCCCTCAAAAACCCTAGCCGAGCACGCCCCCAGGCTGCCGGAAAAGCTTGCCGGAGCTCCTCGGTACCCGCCGTCGTTTTTCTTTGTTCCCCGGCGAGGTGAGCCTCCCCCGAGTCCGAGACCTCCTCCATACTTCTCCTTGCGTCCGTGCGCATCCTCTGACACCCTCCCTCGATTCTTTTCGCAGCCGAACGGAGCACCTCGTGCTCGACCGAAGCTCGCCGGCGCCGAAGCACTTCGGCCACGCCCCACGCCCCTCCGAGACGCCCGCAAAGCCGCCACCGAGCCCATCGAGATCGCCGCGACGCGCCGCACCCGAGGGCATCATCCGCGTGTCCGAGGAACTATCGGAGCACCATCCCCGTCCGCGCCCGAGCCCAGCGCCGCCGTCTCCTTCGTCTCCGGCGACCATCCGCGCCACCCGGTGAGCTCCTCTTCTCCTGGCCGTCCGATCTATATTGTACGCGCAGGATTAGATCGTTTAATCGAATCGGTACGATCCGTTCAGATCCGTCGGATCTGGATCCAACGGACCAGATCTACTCACTTGCCACGTCGGATCCGCGTCAGCGCACAGTCAGCGCTGACGTGGATTTTGTTTTCTTTTAATTGTTTAAATGGTAGTTTTGCAGAAAAGCCCATGTCACTTAGATCTGTCATAACTTTTTAACCACTTATCCAAATTCAAATATTTTTACATATTTGGAAAGCCCTTGACTTGTAGAATATTTTGGATCTGTCAAAACTTCAAAATTGACTTAGTTTAAAATATTCAAATTTCAAATGGTGAATTTGAGTATTTTTGGCATCACTTTAAATCAATAATTCCAAAAATTGCAAATAAAATTGTTTTAGAAACTTTAGAATAATTGTTAAATTGATGCCACTACTATAAAATATTTTGAGTGATTTTTGGATGAATTCATAGTTATATATTTAAATTGAATAGTTTGAGTATTTTCAACATAACTATTAATAGAAATATTATTTTTTATTAAATCAAATTGCTATAAATTTAGTTAAATGTCCCCTGTCTATTAACACTATTTATAAAATTATCTTATAAAAATTTAATCATAGAATACTTTAATCTTATGATTATTTCTTTATTATGTTTTCCCAAAATAGAAATTAACTAAAATTGCATTTATAAATTCATGCATATTTATAAAGAAACCACAAAAGTCATTTGATGCTTTCTTGTGAATAAAAATTGCATCTCATGCATAACATATTTTATTATATAGTTATATCCCTCGTAGGAAAACCTCTTCATTATTTTTCTCTAAGTTAGAAATATTGTTAACTTAGCATTTTGGTAAAGTGATACACTTAGACACTTAGTAATTTTCAAGTTGGAGCTAGAAGGCCATTGAAGGACTTAGCCAAAACAAGACTTCAGAAGTATCTTCAAGGGGTAGAAGCACTTAGAAGAAAAGCAAGAAGAAGTTCAAGAAGACCAACCTCCTCTATTCTCTAAGTCTTTCTTGCTCTCTCTCTTTTCTTCCTTATTATCTGAGCCTTCATGAAGACTAAGTAAAATCCAAAACCAGCCTAGGTGATACAAGAATCATCAAGTCTGAAGATTCATCAAGACTACCAAGAGCTCAATCAAGACATCATTTAGAAGAAAGTTACAAGTCTGGAGATGAAGCCTGGAGGACAACTACATCTGTCTTTCTTGATCACCTTATAGACTTAGTATTTTTCTCTAAGTATTTTGCACATCATGGCTAAGCCATTAGAGTGCTTATTCAAGATAAATTTTAACAAAGTTATTTTATCCAACCTTTAACAGTCACCTTTTGACCAACCTATTTGCCTTGCATTAACTTAA
Source organism: Poa annua (assembly GCA_026929855.1). NCBI lineage: Eukaryota > Viridiplantae > Streptophyta > Magnoliopsida > Poales > Poaceae > Poa > Poa annua. The sequence continues at coordinate 104,613,455 of CM049426.1, forward strand.
AATATTTTCCTAGCATGACATACATCTCTAGTCCTTAGGAATATTTTGCACCTCATGCATAAACATATTTTCCTTAGAAGTGTTATGAAACTTGTTTGTTCACTATGTATGTGTATGTATGTTTGTTGATTGTTGTATTATTGTTTGTTTATACTGTTAGATTGAACATAGAGCTCCGAAATAACATTGAAAAGAGTTTGTGAACAACGACAATATTCAAAAGCAAGTGGCACACCTCATAAACTTCCTATTATTTTATATATGCATTACTTAGTATTTTTATATGCATGAGTAGGATAGTATTGCTATGCTAAACCTGTGTAGAATTCCCTTACTCCTGTGTCTAGGTTCCTATATCATACTTAGTAGATGTATTGATGCTATGCAATTGATGAAAAGTTTTACAAAATGTTAAGTGACTACTCAGGGCTGTGCTCATGGTTGTCCTCGCCTAGGATGAATGTCTATTCTACTTAGGGCCGTGAGCATGGTGATTTTTACCTGAGAGTGCACATCCACTAAGTTAATGATACTCCTGGGTGGATTGGTTGTATGGCGGCGAAGTTGAGTGCCTGCTCAGGTCCATGTCTATGGTTCCTGGAGTACGTGCACTTGTGGATAGCCACCCAGGAAACAGAGGAATCTGAAGAACTCCGAGTGACGATTGCTTCCAGTGCAGCCATTGCCATATGGGATCTGGCTTGATCAATTATGTTGCGTGGACTCTCTCCGACTTGACAAGCGGATGTAGGGAGATGTTAGGTGGAACGGGTCAAGCCAGAGTGGGAGGGAAAATGCTTCTGAAAGATCTCGTCTCATTCTTCTCCTTTCCTTATCACAAATGGTGTGTAAAGGATAAATTGGGTTGAACGGGTACAATGGTGAACGTGCACAACCTCTGCAGAGTGTAAAACTAAGTACTTAGCCGTGTCCCCGGTACGGACAATTTGAGCAGCTGATCACGGACGTCAACGGAGGATTCCACCATTCCAACTTCAGAAATAAAACTTGATGGGTGAACAAGGGAAGATGAGATTTATGGTTTTCATGCCATGCTTGTCTTAATTTGAAGAAAGTGTTTTCCAAAGAGATAGGAAAAATTGGCTTTATGCAAAATAGCCTTGAACTCCACCAGCCAAATATGCATATAGGCTATAGAGTTATTCCATTAAGTGTCCACCATAGTGTCACTTGCCAGACTCCATTTTTAATGGAATCTGACCCACGCTGTTGCAATATTTTTCTTATTACAGATTGTTCAGATGACGAGTGAGGTTTCGTTTATAGGTTTCGAGTCTACAACCAACATGTTTTTCGCCTGTGGCAGCATGAAAGTGATAGAGACTCACTGCTATTGTATTTCCGCTGTGTACTTTTTCAATGCTATGCAACTTGTATCGAATATTTTGTAAGACTGGATCATCGATGTAATAAAATTGATACTTTGTTGTGATATTACATCGTAAACTGTGTGTCCAAACGAATCGATCCAGGGATTTGCACTATACACAGGTATCTGCCTTATTTTAAGTGTAGGTACGCTACAAACCACCACCACCTCCTCCTTCGGTGACCTCCTCCGGCAACCACCACCTCCTCCTCCTCCTCCATCATCTCCAGTGACCACCTCCTCCACCACCATCCCCGGCGACCCCCTCATCCACCCACCTACGGCCATGGACACAGGCACCACGGCCTCCGACGAGCTCCAGCAAAATTCCGGCGAATTCGGGCGGACATATATAGATCTGGGCGCCTTTTTTAATTCAAATAAATGTGGCGCATGGTGGTGGGTTGCGCCATTGTGGCGCACCGGGCGGTGATAAGTCCAAAACGTATCTCCTTTTCCAAACACTTTTGCTATTTTTTACCTCTAATTTGTGTGTTTTGAATGCAACTAATACGAACTAACGCTGTTTTCAGAAGAATTACCATGGTGTCTCGTTTTTGTGCAGAAATATCAACTTTATGGAAAAACCCGAAAAACACATGGAAGTCATTTTCTCACCGGAAGAGTCCAGGAGCCAGAAGACCAAACGGAGGAGGGCAACCAGGCGCCCACACCACGTGCTCGCGCGGGTTGGGCCTGACCGCGTGAGGACCTTGTGGGGTCGCCTCGGTCACCCCCTCACGACCCCCTCGCGGCTACTTAACCCTCCTGACCTAAAAACACACAAGGGTATCCACTTTTCCGAGAAACATCTACGTACGCCGCCGCCACCGCGAACCCTAGTTTGGGGACCAGAATTCTCTATTCCGGGACCCTGCCGGGACAGGGAGTCGAAGGGGATCATCGCCATCGTCATAGCCAACGCCTCTCCATCAACCATCCATGTTCCCCCCATCCATGTGTGAGTAATCCACAGCTGTAGGCTTGAGCGGATGGTAGGGATTGTATGAGATCATTCATGTAATAGCTGTAATATCGTTAGGGCACGGTGCCTAGTATCCGTTATCGGTGTTTTAGGTCATTGTTGAAACTTGTTATGCTTAATACTTGACACTAGGGTCCGAGTGCCATGATTTCAGATATGAACATGTTATTATATCATGAGAATAATTACTGCTTGAGATCATATATATGAGTTGTATACACATAGTATTGTCCGGAACCGATGGCCCCAAAGTGAAAACAATTGTGATAACCGGAGGGAATGGCTGTGATGTGAGGATCACATGTGTTCATGGAATATTAATGCTTTGCTCCGTTACTTTATTAAAAGGAGTACCTTAATTGTCAGTATTTTCCCTAGAGGCCCCGCTACAAACGGGCTGGAGGACAAAAGATGGTATACAAGTTTCTCATTGCGGCACGCACAACTAAATTGGAATACATGCTTATGATTAGTTAATACTTGGATGTTTTATATTATTTATCTGGAAATGCCTTTGCTATGATATTACATGAATTATCTTATCCATGCAACGCCCGTACATCCGTATTTTAATCCTGCTGTCTACTGTAATCACAATTGTTGTCTTACTTCTACTGCTGCCGTTATTTCACTACTGTCTCTGCTATAAAACTATTGCTACTGATAATCTGTCTGGAGCAAGACTATTTACAGGTGCAATTGATCCGACAAATCATCTATATAAGCTTATAAATATTCTTTGGCTCCCTTTGTGTCGAATCAATAAATTTGCGTTTTACTTCACTCGAAGACTGTTTCAATCCCCTATACTTATGGGTCATCAAGACTATTTTCTGGCGACGTTGCTGGGGAGCATAGAATTATTTGTAAGCCCACCGGAGTGTGATATTGTTCGCTGGAATTTATTCATAATGGGAAGAAATACTGATAAGAAGTTTCTCATCGTCCCATCCACTACAAGGAAAGTTACAACTCTGAACTCCGCTGCTGCTCTTGATTCTCCGTCTGTGTTAAGTAAAGTTGTTACTCCACCACAACATGCGCGTTCTGTTACTACTGCTGAATCTGAAATTACTTATGATGATGCTACTACTGCTCTTGATGAAACTGATTCATTAGGTCCCTTTTTAGATGCTACTATTGCTAAATCTAAACAAATTGAAAATGCTGAAAGTCCTGATGAAAATGCTGAAACACCTGTTAATACACTTGAATTTACACATGACACTTATGATATGTTAATACACTTGAATTTACACATGACACTTATGATGAGCGTGACGATATGTATGTAGATCTTGATGATGCTCTTGTTGAAGAAATTAATGCTATTATAGATGATAGTGTTGTTAAAATCTTGTTGAAAAACGTGTTGTTAGGTATAAACTAGAAAGATAAGGCGCGCTTCGCTGCGCCTGCTGTTTTTATGCGTTTAAAATTTGTCTTATGTTTATATGTTGGGACAAATAAAACCATAATCCGAGAATATATCCAATTGGAAGCACAGCAAGAAATGAACAATTTAGGGCTCAAAGCCGTAATTGACCATGATAATAGCTGAATTGGTAATCAGTGTGTCTGAATCTAGCTCATGTGAGATGGTCTATCGATCATAGATATGGTTTTACATATGATAGAATGGCTCAGAGTACATTGAGAGTCATGTGCATCACTTTGCTAACTTTGGTGATGTCTTCACAACAGTGAAAAAGAAGCATGACCTGCTCTATAGCTAGCTTGTTGTTCTGGATGAAACCTCCCCATTCCACCTCACTGATGACCATACGACCATCTGCATAAGCGTTGCAGTCGACCTGTCTTGAATCTTCCGAGTATCCCCACAATATAACCTTTCCTTCTGGTTACATGCAGAGGGCTTTGACTATCTTCTTGGGGATTTTTTCTGTTTTAGTAATGAAGTCGTAAGTGGAAAAGAAGAGTTAGAATTAAGCATACAAACCACATGAAGTAGAAAAGAAAATTTGTCTATAACATTCATATGCCTCTTGATATTAAATAATGTTAGATGAAGGAATATTTTTTTGCCCATACCATCTGCTTGCTCTTGATATTTGTTTTTGTTAACCTGTTTATGAAGAGAGGTCCGATTCCAAGACCTCTGTTAATAAGGAAGTTCTTCCATTTGATTCTATCTTCAGGGTTGAAACCCGTATTTCTTGTAGTAGCAACGATGTTGTGTCTTCCATAAACTGTTTTGTGAAAATAAACATGTCACTGATAGGCATAGTTGGAAAGAAAACATGAAGAGAAAGCGTAACTGGTCACTACTTTGAGGAGACATAAATTAATTTGAAAGGTTACCTTCTTGGAGGCTAACCGGCTGTTATATGAAGCAAATTATTTTATGAAAAAATCCCATGCATTCCTGCAACAAACATATGTTAGTAAATGAAATAAAAAGCAACAACAAATTCTGAGCTGAATATGATGCATCTGAGAATTGTGAATCATAACAGAACACAAAAAGCGTACGTCGGTTACTGACTACCCAATGGATTGTGCAAGATGTCCTTCAATTTGTAAACAAGTTGTCTACTGAAACCTAATCCATAATGAAAAACTGAACAATGACAGAGTGTGGCTATGACCAGCAGCAGCTCGTACCAGACTCGCAAAAGTGCAAACATATAGGCTTTAACTTGTAAACAAGACATAAATATAAACACAACTTGACAAATAGATAAAGATTGTACCTCACATCTCTCACCTAATGAACCTTCACATAAGTTGATCCTTTTGCAATGTGTTCATGGTGACGACCTGTAGGGTAAACCTTAAAGATTAAGCTTGTGCAACATGTTTATGGGAGACAATATAATCAGCCGAGACGGCATTGTATGAAAACACGGTGAGAAACCTGAGTACACAAATGAAAGAGATAAAATTAAATAAAACAATTGAAGTGATAATGTATATTAGTGGTGTTTGCATATCGTGGAAGCACACAATATGTGGTGCAGGCAAGGAATACCATGGGCGCCGTCACCTACTTCAACCACAATCATTTTTGTATGAAATCCTAATACACGAACTATTTGATGCTCCCTTAGAGCTTAAACTAATTGCCTATATTATAAGGTGAGCTTACTGATCAATACCTAAAAGAGTAGCAGCATTATCAAAGGTGAGCTTGCAGATTACTCTCCAAGAGCTAAAACTAACTGCCTATATTACAAATGGAAATATATCACATTACCGTAAATCCAAAGCAATAGGTTTTTCTTTGTATTACATAAGCTGACATGATTTAAAAAAATGAGCACATCAGGTTCGTTAAAATAAATATGAACAAACAACCATCAGTTATCTACATCGTTGCAGAATAAAGCACTGATCATAGAACCAGCCAAAAAGCAACATATAGAAAATCAAACTATTATATAGAATTTTGGGAGTAAATGGGGAGGAATTTTACATTGGTTTCCCTGTTTGCATTCCAACCACCAGCAAATTATTATTCACTTAAAGTAAAGTGTTTGGAAAAAAACCAGTAATTGTATGATACAAAACATTGTTATGATGATTATCCCACTTAGAGTTATACTCATTTGTGATGGATGCAGGCAAAGAACATTAGTGAATAAAAAATCATCATCCTTCCGTGGACAAGGCTATGTATAGATGGACATAAACTCCATATGTGAAGAAACGCTGGCCAATGCAATCTTGGCAAGCATCAAACATGAAGAAAAAGGGGAAATTGCAAACCGAGCAAGGAGTGACGATGAATAGCTGAAGAACGTGCAGAGACCGCGCGACCACGTCTGCGTCATGCCCGAGACAGACATCAGAGATCCACCTCAACGGCAACAACAAGCTGGTGAGTTGGCCGAGTAACTAAATTATGCCACATAAGCATATACAAGTAGCACAAAAATATCAATTTTCATCTCAATGGTCCTAAATGAATGTTGCAAACAATATTAACAAAAATAAGTATCAAACTAAAAATAAGGAAGCTCTCAACTTGAAGTTCAAAGTAAAATGTAAATGTATATATCAAAATAGTTGAGTGCTCAATGGTTGCTGAGTAGGCATAGGAGCCGCGCTTACTCCAAAATTCATTTCCTCTCTAGTTGTACCCTGAAACCATTAAACCACAAGTTTGTTTAGTTAGAATTAATATAAGTATGTATTGTTTAGCTGCATGTTATGCAAGCACAAGCACATATTCCATCATGTGCAAGGACGGCGCCACCAATCTTGAAATTTGCAGTATCATGGTCTCCCGTAGCTGAACGCCTGAACCACATGTTTCGCCTCCTCCCAGCAGCATCAGTCCCTGCAAGTACAAAATATAATCAGCTGACTAAAACATTTCAAGAAACACTTATCCAAAAATCAACACAGAACAATTTAAGCGTTCAGTGGTGATTTCAGATTACAAGTTTAGGCATGTAACTTCAGTATCTACATCAAACAAAGCTTCAAACCTAAAATTTATCCATTTAAATCACTAAAGATGATTGTGGAGTAAAATTATCCAGGTTTTTTTCCTCAAGCAAACGGCCACACGGTGACACGGCAAGGAAAGAGCTGGGTACAATACAAACCCCCATAGCCTCAAGAAAAACGAACCAACCAATCAGCAACACAAACAGGAAAACCCAGCCATCAATTAACCACCAGTTTCTTGCCGGAGGTCTACTCTTCTTCCTCCTTCACAATCTCGTCTTCCACTACGAAAATATGAGAGGAGACAGAGAGAGAAGAGGGTGAGGTAAACCTGGACAAACCCTAGCCCCCTCCTCACGCTCCAGCTGAGTTCGTCCTTGGCTGGCTGACGAAATTGTCGATGTTGACCAGAGACGTGGCTCTTGTTCGCCCGCCACCGCTGTCGTGCTCCTTATCATTCTGCTTCCCTTGCCGTCCTCCTTGCCGCTAGGTTGCCGGACGTTCGAGCCGCCGTCGAGCCGAGCGCATTGTCTTCCGCGCCGCCGACCTCCTCCAGGACATGCTCCTGCAGCGCATCTAGCGACCCCCCACAGCTCCATCTGGCAGTAGCGAAAGGAGTCGAGCTCGTCGACGCGCGCCGCCTAGCCCTCTGCTCCTTCTCCACGAGCACCTCCCGGGGGTATTAGAGGTGAGGGCGCATGGCTGAGGCGATATGGGAGAGGGGAGGAGAGAGGCTACGGCACGAGAGGCGAGCTGGATGAGGATGGGAGGCGTTTGGAGAGAGGAAGGCGTGCGGCGGCCGCACATGACGCGTGTGGGTGCTATCTGTGTACGAGAGCAATCTGTAGCTGACAGAGGGACCCACATCACGATTCACCACCCAAACACGTTTCAACACGTGGGATGCTCCAATACGTGCTATTTAACGGGAGCTTATATTTATTAGAGATTATCTCCTGCTAAATTTGCTACATCTATCATAAACATTAAAGATAAATATTATGATTTCTCTCTTGATTTGGCTCATATAGCTATTGTTGAAAAAGAACCTTTTTTGTGGAACTGAAAATGAAAGTGCTGTAGAACACATGAATGTATTGTCTGATTTAAGTGAAATATTTGTTGAGGACATTAGAAGATGCACTTACTTTGTTGCTAAAGTATTTCCTTTCTCATTAAAAGGAGAGGCTAAAACCTGGTATCATAATTTGTGTCCTGGTTACATCACTATTCCCAAGGGTTTGCTCGATGCTTTCTTTCAGAAAGATTTTCCTACTAGTGCTCAACATGATGTTTTGTTAAGAATCTATAATTTTAATCAAGATGATGATGAGAAATTGCCTAAGGGTTGGACACGCTTTTGCTCTATTTTAAGAGGCCAGACGAACCATGATTTGGAGAAAAATGATCTACTTGATATATTTTATAGTGGACTAAATACTGAATCTAGGACATACCTGGAAAGTTTTGCTAGTTGTGTTATCAGGAAAAGGACCCCCGAAGAAGCCGAGTAATTATTAGCCATGATATGCAAGAATAATGATGATTGGGATATTTCTGAACCTACTCCACACCACCATTAACACCGAAGAAGAGGGGTATGATTAAATTAAATGAAGAAACGATGAAGGAAGAGCTAAAAGATCTCTTAAGAAGAGTGGTATTAAATCTAAAGATGTGAAATATTTACCTCCTATTGAAGAATTGTGTAAGCCAATTCCTCCTTCAACAGTAATTGAGGTACACTCGCTCCAAAGATTTGATGATAGAGATATTCCTTATTCTAAACCTCCTGCTCAATTCTTAGATGAATTTGATACTTTTATTACTAAGCAATGCAATTTTAATATGAGAATAGAGAATCATTTAACGGAAACTTCTCGCGCAATTAGTGATTTGCATGGTATTGTTGATAGAACTTCTAATGATGTTAAAGTACTCATTAAACACTTTCATATGGTTCAAACTCAAATAGATCAACTCACTAAAGTGCAAAAAGAATTGCTAGTAAATACCTCTATAGCTAAAGAACAACTTGTTTTTGAAGTAACAACTAGAGGTGGTAAATCTACTCAAGATCCTTTGTATCTTGAAGGACATTATACAAGAATTGAAAACGATTCCCAATGAGTTAATGAAATGAGTACTCCTTCTAGGAAAAAGAAAAAGAAACATAAAACTGTTGTAGAATCCTCTGAACCTGTTAATGATCCTAATAGTATATCTGTTTTTGATGCTGAAACTAAAAGTGGGAATGAACACAACAATGATGATGCTAATAACAATGATAATGATAAAAATGTTAATTCGAATAAGGAAGAATTAGAAGAAGAACCTGAAAAACATGCTAAAAATAAAAAGTACACTAAAGAATATTTTATTGCTAAGAAACATGGTAATGAAAGAGAATCTTGGGTCCAAAAACCAATGCCTTTTCCTGCTAAGAAACTTAAAACAAAAGAGGAAGAAAATTATAATAGATTCTATGATTGGATGAAACTATTGTTCTTGCAAATTCCTTTGTCTGATGCTATTAAGTTGCCTCCTTATTCTAAAGATATGAAAGATATTGTGACTAACAAAAGGAAAATTCCTAATGAGGAAATATCTACTATGCTTGCTAATTACTCTTTCAATGGCAAGGTTCCAAAGAAGCTGGGTGATCCAGGTATACGAACTATTCCTTGCTCTATAAAAAATAATTATGTTAAAACTGCTCTATGTGATTTGGGAGCTGGAGTAAGTGTTATGACTTTCTCTCTTTACAAGAGATTTTACCTTGATAACTTGATACCTACTGATATATCTTTGCAAATTGCTGATAAATCTACTTATGTTCCTGTTGGAATTTGTGAGGATGTTCCTGTTCAAATAACTACCAGTTGTTTAATTATGACCTACTTTGTTGTTCTTGAAATGCCTGAAGATGATTATATGTCTATTATTCTAGGAAGACCTTTTCTAAATACTACAGGGGCTGTTATTGATTGCAATAAAGGAAAAGTTACTTTTAATGTTCATGACAAGGAGCATACTGCTTATTTTCCCAAGAAAGTTGATAAAATGCCTGGAGTTAATACAATTACAAATATGAGATCTATTAGAGTGGGAAGTAGTGATTGCCCATATAAAAAAGAATATAAAACTCTCATGATCGGATCCATACCAATTCAATATAAGGTAACATGAGTGTCTCATATGGTTTAAATCTTTTATGTCATATAAAATTCATTTGGTGGCAAGACTTGATCAACCTTCTTAACAAGTGCATTTTAAATCCAAAAAGAGGCTAAAATAGTTTTCTTACTCTCATTCTTGTTTTACCTACTGTAATGTTATTTAATTTGCAAAATTTAGTTGTATTTGGAGTTAGAAAATAATATTTCAATATTGAATTTTATAATGCAAAATAACAGAAAATGTGAAAAATAAAGTTTCTCAGAAAATTAATTTTTTATATCAAAAAACATATTTTTCGAGAAGGGACCTGGAAGTGCCAGAGAGCAACCAGGGCTACAGCGCCACCAAACCACATGGTGGCGCAACAGCTAAGTGGCCGCGCTAGCACATGGTGTGGGCCCACAACCCCCTACTTGCTCCCTCTCCTTCCCATGCCTCCCTCTTGCCGAAAAAAATCAATTTTGGATAGATCAAACTCGTGTTCTTGATGTTCTTCTCCTGTGATTTCGATCTCCATCTTCAGCCAATTTCTGCTGCCGAAATTTGGGGCATCTCTTCTCCGGTATGTAACTCCTCCGAATATCCAAGTAGAAATTTGTTTAGCGGTGTATATATGAAGTATTTTCCTTCTAAAGATATCTTGTTTAGTGAGTTTGAATGCTAGTTCTAAGTTGAAATAACTAGTTTTGATGCATGCTTAAGACTCTAGCAAGTCACTAAAGTAGTTTCCCTTCATTTAGTTGGCTAAAAATCGATTTTTATGATGTTTGTCAAAAATTTCAGAACATGGAGTGGAATTAATATGCACTAGATCCAAGTTAGATAGTGGTTCAAGGGAAGATGAATGTTCATAGGGAAGAAGGAGTATTCCCTGCTATCTACCCGTGCTCACAGTTCATGGAGGTTGCAGGGATTGCACATGATTTCCACACTTTCTTGTCCAACGTAGGATTAGAGCATTTTGTTTAAGATCAACCTTTCCAATATGCTATTTTGTCTATGTCGGTGGTGCATGACTTCCGCTGCAATTTTACCTCATCTAACCCCACTGTGCATTATAAGATTTACAATAAATTTGTGGATTTGCCTTTTGGTGTTTTCTGTTCAGCGATGAGAGTTCAACATGGAGGATCCTTAGAGAAGCTGAAAGGGAAGACGAGGCCATTGTTGGATTTGTATGAGGACATTAGCTATGGGAGGAGTTTCTCTAAATAGGGCGGTAAAATCCGGAGTATTCATCTTTCTTCTGTTCACTATTTTGCTTACTTCATTACTAAATGTGTTCTTGCTAGAAAGACAACGGTAAATTAGGCTTGTCTGATTTAGCTTTTTAGGCGCTGCTTTACGTCGTGATAGAACTTATAATTTGGGTGCTCTGATTTCTCACCGTCTTGCTACTAACCGCGAGAGGGGAGGAATTTGTGGAGGACTAGTCGCTTCACGATTACTATCTTTGCATTGTTTGGAGTCCCATCGTCTTGATTTTCAGCTGCCTATAGAAAAACATGATATTGATTTAATGAAGAAACATGAATTTATTGCTGAGGATGGTAATTTGCATTTTCTCCCTTATACTCTAACTTTCCGAGGAGGATACATTTTACAGTATCTACCATTGATAGAATTATTATCTTGCCTGCACCTCTTCTTAACTTTGTTGGCAGGGAGAACTTGTCAGTCTCTGAGGCTGAACTTGACACATTTGAGGAGAAAACCGGCCCGAATAGTAGGGGAAATGATGAGGAGTATGGGGGTGGTTTCATTCAGCCCCCGGAGACAGCTGGTTTCGTGTACCCGGATCCGGGGTATGCAGGACCTTCGGGATCTTCCTCCACCGCAGCCGATGCGGAGTATGACTACACGGGGCTTAACCCACCGAGTTGGGGCCATTATTCACCTTGGGGCTGATCTCCACTTAGTCCAAAAGCCTAAGCTCGGGGGGAGGTATACCGAAGCACACTCATCTACATATCATTATCATTCGGTACTTTGTATATCCATGTTTCGTTTTAGTTTTCTTTATTTATTTCATTTGTTCATGCTTTGTTTGCTTTCCATAAACTAAAAAATACCAAAATTATTTTTGTTATTTCTATTTATGATTTGTTTTAGTATCTAGTATTAATATGCTTAGTATTTATTTCAGTTCGATATGCAAAACACAAAAATATTTTGCTTTGTTGTGTGCTGTTTCGCGTAGGGACAAATTTCTGCTGCCCACCATTTAATTCGTAACTCTTCACAGAAACATCGGAATGACCTGAAATTTTGTGCCGATGTTCCTCAGATGTGTACACCACTTTTATTAGTTTGTAGTTTTCTGATATGGGCAGGTGAAGGTCCTCGAAAAAATTCGTCTTTGCTGGCTGTTCTGTTTTAGTTCCTAAATCCGAAAACCCAAAAATATTTGATGTTTCTCTTTGGTTTTGTATAGTTTGTTTCAGAGGTCATTACCTTCAGTTACTCCATGGATCTTGGTTATTATTTCATATCTTTCAAGCACACAAGTGATAGGGAGATTATGATGATCTATGACAATTCGAGTTGGGTAAGAGGCTGGTAATGAACTCAATTTATTTCTCATTTTGTACATATACTCATTCATGTGAGCATGCTTAGATGATTCGCATAAGGTATTTGTTGACTGGTGGATGCTTAGTAGTTCGTGTTCTCTTATGACCGTTTCCAATTTATTTATGATGGTTGTCATGTTTCTATGGATATTTGCTTGCATTGTTTTGCTCATAATAGAATATGACATTGTGGTATCCTCCTCTGAATAATTCATTTGAATTGACTTGGCACATGTTTACACATGTTATGACTGCAAACAAAACGTCAATTAAGCCTTGATGCGATATTTTGCCTCAGAGTTCTAGTATCACTTTTATGCCTCCCTTAATTTTATTTCGTCGTGAGCATGATTATGACGGTTATTGCTCTCTTGAAATGTCGCTTTCTCATCTTTTGCTAGCCTCCACTTGTACTAAGCTAAAAATGGTTGTGCTTCCAAATTGCTGAAAACCAAGTTATTCCAAATAGTCCACTATAAATACCTATGCATGGCATTTCAAACCATCCAAGTAAATTCGCATGTGCTACCTTCAAAACCTTCAAACACTTCTCAATGTGTGCCATTGTTTTGAGCTCATGAGGAAGTAGTAGTTGAGCTTGTTACCTTCCATACTAATTAAGTAATTGACTTGCATGCTACATCTGCTCGTCACTAATTTTGCAAAGGGCTGGTTAGACCATTATAATATCAAAGAGATTTGAGAAAATAAAAATGGACACTCCTCCATGGTTTGAGATTGTTTGGTGGGCACCCGACGTTTCGGTTAGCCATGGTTTGTTAGCTAGGTTGGGAGGAGTGTCAAGCTATCAAAATGAATGAATATAAAGATGCATACTATAAGTGCTTTGTTTTAAAAATAATTCAGAACCGCTCTCAACTTGCTTAGTATGGAAGATAACAAGAACTCTATTGCCATTCCTTGACCAAACAACCACCACTCAAAAACAATTTTACCTCTGTTTTCAAAAGAAAATCTCTAGCACATGTTGAATCCCTACTTCCCTCAGTGAAGGGCATATCTTTTACTTTACTGTTGAGTCACAATCCTTCTTTGAGCACCTTCTTGAGAGCATAATTATCATTAATAGTGTAATGTGCTTGTCCCTTAATATGGTTAACTGCGGTCTAATATTGATGATTTTATCTTTGATATCTTTATCTCTAGTCTTCCCTTATAACTCAGAGGGGCCTGGACATTTATGTTTTGCTGTCCCATTCGGGCAAGCGCGATACCACTTTATCATACTTTCTTATGAGCCTTGCAATCATGTGAATTGATATGTTTCATGTTATTTATCATTGGTATAATTGGCTTCTTTTCATGGTTTACATAACTATTGGGTGCCACCGTTTACATATGTCTTAGTATGAATAGTTTAAGCATTTGTCCTCATAATGAGAATATTTACATCACATTAGCAAATGAGTTCGTGAAAGTTCTTTTATCGCACTCAGTTGTTAACTGAATTGCTTGAGGACAAGCAATAAGCTAAGCTTGGGAGGAGTTGATACGTCCAAAACGTATCTACTTTTCAGAACACTTTTGCTATTGTTTTACCTCTAATTTGTGTGTTTTGAATGCAACTAACACGAACTAACGCTGTTTTCAGCAGAATTACCCTGGTGTCTCGTTTTTGTGCAGAAATATCAACTTTATGAAAAAACCCCGAAAAACACCTAGAAGTCATTTTCTCACCGGAAGAATCCAGGAGCCAGAAGACCAAACGAAGAAGGGGACCAGGCGCCCACACCTAGTGCTCTCGCGGGTGGTCCCTGGCCGCACGAGGACCTGGTGGCGCCGCCTTGGTGACCCCCTCGCAACCCCCTCGCGGCTACTTAACCCTCCTGACCTAAAAACGCGCGGGGGGTGATGACCCACAAGTATAGGGGGTGTATTGCAGTACTTTCGATAAATAAGAGTGTCGAACCCAACAAGGATCAGAAGGTGTTGACAAGCGATTTTTATGAGGATTTCACTGTAAACTGCCGGAGAGTGACTCCCACGGAACAGGGATAGTCACACCCTGAAGAGATAGTTCGAAGGGGGACTGAACACGGAGGTCAAACAACCCTCGAGAGGCACGACGACGGTGCTCGCCGGGGCCAAAGATGAACAGCACGATAAAGGTGGACACCAGCCCGTACCCAGGTTCACGGCCCTCTGGAGGTAACACCGCTAGTCCTGCTTGTCTGTATTGCACTGCAGAGGTTACATTACAATGAGCTTCCCGAGGGCTCTCCTTTGGCAGTTTGGTGCTTGAAGAGGGAAGCTATGGTCTTCCTCCTCTTCGATCTAGTTGGCTGCCCTATCCTCTTAGCTAGGGTTCCAAGGGTTCAGTGAGTGATCCAGATCTTCAAAAATTGATCCCTTGCTACGGAGGTGCTCCTGCTCCTTTTATAGGTGCCCCGGGCCTCATCCTTGCACTTTATGCAGAAGATGGGTTCCCACATGGCAGTGGCGTGAAGGAGTAGGTTTCACCGCCACAAAATAGTTCCTGGACTCGGTCCATTCAAGCAAAAGCCAGCCGCGGTGGCCGACAATCCGTAGTCCGTGCAGAACGGCCAGCAGGCGATGCAACGATCGTGGCGGAGCCCATGATGACGATTTTCTTGGAGCATTGCGCCGTCCAGCCGCTTTGTCACCAAAGAGAAAGGTTTCGTAGTCCGGCTCCGGCGGCGCAACTTTGTTGACTACTTTAATCACCAGAAAGGCAACTGCGGCGCCCACGTCACTCTGCGGCTACTACAGAGGCCACGTGCACCCTGCAGCGGTTGCTTAGCCGCGAAGTGTCTCCACAGGGTCTTGGTATCCTTGTGGAGGGATTTGCGTTGACTCCTCTCCAGGCGGGTGAAGTCTTGTTGAGTCTCTTTAAGCGAGTGGGTCCTGTTTAGGCTCTCGCTTCCTCTTCAGGCCCTCGAGAGTCTCTCCAAGCGGTAGCTTGGTCCTTAGTCGTTTCGTCGAGTCTGTAACGAGCGAGGGTTGTGGAGAGTGGTCTCTGCACACCCTGGTCCTCACTGATGAAAGGAAATACGTCGCCTAGAGGAGGGGGGGGGTGAATAGGCGAGGAACACTTTTTACAATTTAGGCTTGATAAATGCGGAATAAAACTTAGTGTTTAACTTATCAATGACACAACCTAAATATACTAGGTTTGCCTATGTGCACCAACAACTTATGCTATGCAAGACAAACAACAAAGGGATAGCAAGGTAAAGGACTTCAAGCACGATGGCTATCACAAAGTAAAGTGCATACGTAAAGAGCTCGGGTATAGGGATAATCGAGGCACGCGGAGACGAGTATGTATTCCCGAGTTCCACCACAAAAGGTTTACGTCTCGTTGGAGAGGTGTGAGGGACCACAACAGGTTTGCTCAACGCCACAAAGGCTTCACATTCTTCTCCGATGAACTCGACCACAAAGGTCCGAGTCCACCTTCCACTATGAACTCCTTTGGGGTGGAGAACAATCCCGTACAGCAACCTTGGGGCACACACCCACAACTGAATTGGGGGCTCCCAAATGACCACAAGAGGTCTTGACCACAAAGGTCCCAACTAGCCACAAAGGCCTTGACCACAAAAGGTCATATGCCACAAAGGTGGCCACTAAGGCGTCTAGGGTGCAAGACCCAAGAGTAACAAGCTCACAAATTTCACCACCACGAATCCTCGTGGAGGGCTCAAACCGATGCAAGATGCAATGGTAAGAACACACAAAGTGCTCAAGTCCTTCACTCTCAAATTCCAACAAAGCAACAAATGCTTATGGGGGAATAAGAGAGGAAGAACCAAGAAACCACAAAGGAGACAAATCCTACACTCCCAAATCCCACCACAAGCAACTAATGCTTATGGGGGGATAAGAGAGAGTAAGAACAAAGGGGGAGAACCACAAAGGAACTCAAAGATCTAGATCCACTATGTTCCCCTCACTTAGAGGAGAGATGGATTGGTAGAATTGTAGATCTAGATCTCCTCTCACTTTTCCCTCAAAGATATACAAGAATCATTGGAGGATTTGAGAGGGGGCAAGCTTTCCTAAGGTCAACAATGGCTAGAGAGAGAGGGGAAAGTCGTGCACACTCAAGGAAGAAGAAGGGGAGGGGTATTTATACCCCTCCCTCAAATCTAGCCGTTACAACAGTTCATACCGGAGATTTCAGGCCTAGGACCGGAGATTTCCGACCTGAAAGAGCATTTTCCCTCATGTGTGGTTTTGGTAATTGAATGACAATCTCTATGGACTAATGTTTGCTTTGAGATATCATTATAGATCATATCCATGGAGTTGTGGAGTTCATGTGTTGGACTCCTGAAGCTTATGTGTTGAGTGGAGCATATTGCAAGTATGTCTTGAAGTATTCAAGACATCATATTAGTGAATAAATGTTGGAAGATACAAGGTTGATCAAGATGTTGATCAACACACAAAGCTACAAGATGTACCAAGAGCGATCATGTATCTCTTGGGATGGTAAACACTTGTCCGCATAGCTTTGTGAACTAACCCATGATATATGTGTGTGTGGTATCATTATATGAGGTTAGGTATCTTCCCATGGGCTTGCATCAAATGAAGATCTCATATAGCTCATGGAGGATGACGTCATGTGGTGATCGTCATCAAGGTGAGATGTGCAAGACCAAGACCAAGAGAAGCTTCTTGAAGAGATCCTATGCTTGGTGCTTGCAATGGATACATGAAGATGGAGCTAAGCGAGACTCTCCCATTGTGAGCATGGGGGAGTATTTGGAGAAGTCTTCATCAAGCATGTGCTTGGACGCGCAATCAAGAAAGATGAACCACTTGAAGAGATCAAGATAGTCATCATCCAACTCAAGTGGAATGCTCAAGGTAAAGGTATGATCTTGATAGGGCTATAGAATAGATAGACGTACTATCAAGAGGGGTTCTCAAGTTAGTAACTTGATCGCATCGTTGTGGAGAGCTCAAATCTTTGCATACTTGGCATATCATATTTCTTGGTTCTTATTTGGCATTTATGGTGGTGAGGAACTAGAGCTTGGTTCATCTCCATGTCAAGCTCTTGTTCATCGGAAACGGTCTTACTTTGGAAAACTTGTTGGCTTTCATCCATGTGAGGATTTAGAGCTTGGTTTATCTCCATACTAAGCTCTAGTTCATCAAAAACGGATTTCGTATGAATATCTTGTTACGTTTTTGATATTGGAGGTTTTACCGGTTTACATGTTTTAGGAAAGTTAAACCTTTCCCCATTTGGTTTTATCCGCACATGATGGACTATGATGTTTCTATGCATATTCTCATAGAGCTCGTTGTAACGATTACAACGAGCCAAAAATCATCGAAAACGGAGTCCGTATGAAAAAGTTACTGCAGTTTTCGTTTCCCTGTTTCTGTCAGTTTTCGAGGACTCGGAAATTCCGAAAAAGTGAAATATCCGATCACAATTTCCGGTTCAAGTCAGTACCGAAATTTCCGACTGGAGCAAATTTCCGGTCTAAATTTCCGACCGGAATTTCCGGTTTTCTAGGTCCAACGGTAAGAATTTCTAGGGGGGGGGGGGGTATAAAAACTCCCCCTCTTCTTCCTCCTTGGCCCATCCAAGGCAGCACGACTTTCCCCTCTCTCCTACTCCATTGTTGACCTTGTAAAGCTCACTTCCCTCTCAATCCCTCCATTGAATCTTCCATATTCTTTAGGGAAAGTTGAGAGGAGATCTAGATCTACAATCCTACCAATCAATCTCTCCTCTAAGTGAGGGGAACTTAGTGGATCTAGTTTTTGGAATTCCTTTGTGGTTCTTCTTCTTTGTTATTCCTCTCTTCTACCCCCATAAGCATTAGTTGCTTTTGGTGGGATTTGGGAGTGAAGGATTTGACTCCTTTGTGGTTTCCTTTGTTCTTCCTCTCTTATTCCCCCATAAACATTTGTTGTTGTGTTGGAATTTGAGAGTGAAGTACTTGAGCACTTCGTGTGCTCTTGCCATTGCATTTGCATCGGTTTGAGCCCTCCACGAGGATTCGTGGTGGTGATACTTGTGAGCTTGTTACTCTTGGGTCTTTGGACCCTAGACGCATTTTGTGGCCGGCCTTTCGTGGCCAAGACCTTTTGTGGTCAAGACCTTTTGTGGTCACTTGAGAGCACCCAATTAAGTTGTGTGTGTGTGCCTCAAGACTTAGGAGCCCCCAATTAAGTTGTGGGTGTGTGCCTCAAGAGTTGTACGGGATTCGATCTCCGCCCCAAAGGAGATCAATAGTGGAAGGTGAACTCGCAACCTTTTGTGGTTGAGTTCATCAGGAGAAGAAGGTGAGCCTTTGTGGCGTTGCGGCTAACCTGTTGTGGTTGCGCACACCTCTCCAAACGAGACGTACACCCTTTGGGTGGAACTCGGGAATACATCATCGTCTCCGCGTGCCTCGGTTATTTCTATACCCGAGCTCTTTACTTATGCACTTTACATTGTGATAGTCTTCGTGCTTGAAGTCATATATCTTGCTATCACCTTGTTACTTGTATTGCTTAGCATAAGTTGTTGGTGCACATAGGTGAGCCTAGTATTTATATCTAGGTTGTATGCTTGTTAAAGTAAACCTCTAGTTTTATTCCGCCTTCATCAAGCATACCGGAACTTCCGGGTCATCCTTGGACCGGATATTCCGGCCCCTCGGAAAAAGTTTTAAATCGCCTATTCACCCCCCCCCCCTCTAGGCGACGTCTATCCGTTCAATTGGTATCAGAGCCAGGTTATCTCATTATTAGGACTAACCGCCGAGAGATAAAGATGTCGTTTAGAGATCTAGGGCACAATCCCACTTATAGATTCGATGGCACAAATTATGATGTTTGGAAAATTCGCATGCTTAATCTTTTTAGAGACATGGGTTCAAATTTAGAGAGTATTGTAGATATGGGTTTTTCTCCTCCAAATGATTCACAAGAATTATCTTTAGAGGATGAGAAAAACTCTTATCTCGATACTCTAGCATCTAATGCTCTTATATGTGCTTTGAGCGATGTAGTCCTTGCGTCGATCATGCCTTTTCGGAGCGCTCATGAATTATGGACTAAACTTCAAGATATATATGAGGTGTCCAACATTTCCAAGGATGATTGTCCTCCTTCCACATCCGGTCGCGATGAGCTCACGACTTCCTCCACTTCACTGACATGTGGTTTGCCACAAGGTAATGATATGGTGAGTGGTGATAGAAATTGCAATCTTGATGGTGAATCCACTATTGACTATACTTCTCACCCATCTTATTGCAATGCTCTATCTTTGAACTTAAACACCTCTAGCACTTCAAATGTCTTAAATGATAGTGTTGATAGTCCTTGCATATCATGTAGTAGTGGCTTAACTAAATCTCATGATGATATGCTTTCCTTGTCTTGTTGCCATGATCAAAATATTTCTATTTCCTCTAGTACTTGTTTGTCTAACAATGTAGAGGAATCCCAAAAATTGTTGGAACAAGACTTGGACCTCAAAGGTGCTTCAAGTGTCTCTTCATCGTCTTCATCCACTACTCACATTTGCCTAATGGCTAAGGAGTATAAGGTATCACGTACCGTGCACTCCAATATATCTCATGATGATGATAATGATGATGATGATGATGATGATGATGATCTAATCAAGGAGAAGGTTGACATTGTCTCTCATGCTCTCTTAAATAATAAAAATGCTCATGAGAACTTCTTAGAAATCATGACTACCCTTTTTGAGCTCAAGGAGACCTTTGAAGCTATGGAGACCCGTTGTCATGAAGGGTGGGGTCTTGCTCGTGATTCCGCGGGTGAGGTCCATAATCTTGAGAATGCTCTTGAGGAAGAGCAAGAAACTCGGGTTGCTCTTGAGGAGAGATTGGAATCTAGTGAGGAGTTAAACAATGAAGTAATTGCGAAACTCACTAAAGAACATGACCATGCTATTGCTAAATGTAATGTGCTTAGTAAAGAAAATGCTAAGTTAAATAATGAGCTTTTCATGTTGTCTCCTTCCATTTCTAATATTAATGATGCTTGTGCTACTAACTCCACTTTGTGTGAAGCATCTATTTTGAAGGAGAATGTTGAGCTAAGGGCTCAACTTTATTTGCTAACTAGAAAGTATGGGAAGTTGGAAGAAACTCATGAAAAGCTTTTTAGCTCTAATGAGGATCTTCTAGCATCCCATGCTAAGCTAAAGTTAGCTCATGAGGCGGTCACTACGAAGGTAAAATCTTGTGAGCCTCTTGTGGACACTAGCACAAACTCTACTTCTAATGCATTATTGCCATGTGCTAGTTCTAGTAATTCATCCACTCATAAAATTGCTACATCTTGTGATGAATTACTTTCCTTGCCTTGTTGCTCTAACATTGTAGCATCAACTTCCTCTAGTATTTGTGTTTAAACTAACCATGTAGAGGAACTCAAAGAGCTCAAGGCACAAGTCACTTCTTTGAAGAAAGACTTGAAGAAGTGTCATGAAGGGAATTCCACCCTCGACAACATGTTGAGAGTGCAACAACTTCCTGATGACAAGAGTGGACTTGGATTCAACTCCAATAACAAGAACAAGTCCAATGTCAAGAAGAAGCACAATTTCATCAAGAAGAAGGGCCAAGAACAAGTTATTGATTCGGCCAAGATTGTGTGCTTCAAGTGCAATGTTGAAGGGCACCATGTTAGATCTTGCCCTTTGAAGAAGAAGCCTCTTAGTGAGAAGCAACAAGGGAAGCGACGTCAAGTCCCAACTCAAGCTTCCCGAGTTGAAGAACATTCCCTTCCCAAAAAGAAAGGTAAAAGCCGACTTTGCTACAAATGTCGTGGGAAGGATCACTTTGCTTCTTCTTGCACTCAAGTGACCTTATCCAACCCTTCTACTATTGATAATGTTCATTCTCTTCGGAAGGATATGGTTGGCAATGTGTTTGCCAAAGTTATTGGTACTCAAAGTGGTGTCAAGAAAAGAACCATTTGGGTTGCCAAGCCTATTGTGACTAACCTCTTAGGACCCAACTTGGTTGGGGACCAACAAGCTAAAACTTGATCAATAGGTGTAACCGGAGGACATTGGAGACTTGACTACATCATGAAGAATTAAGGGATCTTCATCATCCATATTATCTCAAGTCAAGTCAAGTGGATTATATTGTCTTAGCATATATCCAATGCTCCTCCTTGCGGTAACTTGTATTTAACTCATATGTACTCATTGAAAGTTACTTGCACCCTTACATGTGTTTGGTTTTGTGCCTTACTATTGTTTCATATGTGTTGTGCACTCTACTTACTTATGTTGAATAATCAAGCTTGTGTATGTTGGTTTGCACACCATGTATGTTTGAGCCTCTTATCTATTTGCTTTCATCTTAATTGGCTCTTTTAGGGATTTTAATGGACTATCCCATTTTGGGGGGAGTGATGTGCTTTTTGGTAACACACTATTCTAAAATATGTATACATGAGGACTACCACTTAGTGGTGATATATCAATGTTATCTATTCTCTTTGTGGTATGTCTTACTCATGAGAAATTCAAATTCTAATGTCCATTAATTATCTCTTGGATTTCTTTTGCCTCTTGTTAAAAAGAATGAATTATCACATTATGGGGGAGTAATAAGCTATTTGCATATTACAAGCCTAGAAAATGTGAACATGTGAGGTAGTGTCACCTAGAGTTGATATTGTTGATTATCTTGTTCCTAGGTGACATGGGACTCAAACAAGTTCCATATTTGCTTAAATGAATTTTGTTCACCCATCTTTTGGTATCTTGTTTGTGAGAGAGTTTCTTGATGCTTAGTATGATCTTTGAATATGAGAAGTCATCAAGAAACTCTATATAAGCATGTTTTTCAACTCTTTTATTTTGCCACATGCTTGTTTTGTGAATATGATCTTGAATACATATATGTCATATACCACCGAGAAATGTCTCCATACAATCATTGTCTTTGACAAGTGATAATTATATTTGTGGTAAATTTATTGATCATATTCACATTGGCTATTGTTCTTAAGTTGTATTTTTCTATCGCCAAGTTTGTTTTGGTTTAACCATCCTTTTGTCTTCTTTGCTTCATTTGGATATTTTTGTTGCTCTACTCATAATTTGTGTTGAACTTTCTTGAGTTAGGAAAAGCAAGGATCCCATTGTTGTGCATTTACATTCGAAGACTTAATTCTAAGTAACACACTATTCTTGGGGGAGCTATCCTACATTTAGTAGAACATCATCATTTTAATTCTTATCGGGTCTTATTGATTTTATTGAACTTTGTGTTCAAAAAGATATATGAAGGGTAATGATCCCACTTGTGTGCATTTTTGTATTTACATACAAAATCTCAAATAATGCACTAATCATGGGGAAGCTACTCTATACTCTTTAGAACACTATTGTTTAAATTGGTTTGTTATCTTATTGCTCTTCTTGAACATGACTGATGTTATAACAATGTATATGCAAAGTGATGATCTCATTTATGTGCATTTTGTATTCATATACAAGATCATAAATAATGCACAAATCTTGGGGGAGCAATCCTATATGTTATTGAACATTAGTTATCTTCAATTGGTATTTGATCCCGATGACATGTCTCTTTGAAAGACAAACATTTTTCGTATTGGTACTTTGTGCCATCATGAAAAGCGTAGTGGGCTTGGTTTATTACTTGGAACCTTACTCCTCTTTGTGGAGTTGACTATCTCATCCCATGGTTCTTAGTCTACCTTATTGGATGAGATAAACCTTCGAGCATGTTTGTTTGATCTATTTCTTATGCTCATTGGTTTAGCCTTGACCTTGTTTTCATTTTATATATTTTCAAATTGGTTTCTCCAATCATGGGTTGGTTTGAGTCTTTGATATAATATGAACATATCTTTCTCTTGCCACACTTTTGTGTAGCTTCTTGATTTAATTGGTGTGTTTTTTTTTCCAAAATTGTATCTCGTTTGGTTCTTGAAAGTTTTGTGCATGCATATTTACTATTTGTATATCTTATGGCATGCTTACTTTCGTTGATCCAATATATAGGATAAACTCCATCAAATCCTAAATGGATAAGATGTGCATGAAATTCTATTTCATATCAATATGCACATATTTATGTGGAGTTTGTCCTATGTATTGTAGTTGGTCTAACTACTTTGGACCCAATTAGTTTGAGTGCCATAGTGTACTTGATTTGTTTTAGGTACATGAGAGATGCATTGGAAGCTTGCCTCTATTTAAAGAAGATGTCTTCACCGTGTGCTTCTTGGAGCCAAGCTTGGATGATTGTGAACTCTCATCTTCTACACCGTCAATGCTATCTCGGTAAAAAGTATCTAACTCATGCATATACTTCTAGCTCTCAACCTTGTGTAGGTTGTTATTTGGCATGAGTTTCTCTAAGTTGCATTTGATATGGTTTTTGCAAAGTTTCTTTCAAAACATCTTCATTGCAAATGTGAGTTAGCCGGGATGATTAAACATCAAGGGGAATATATATTTATAAATAATCATTTTTATGATTCTCGGATCCCCAATATGTTAATCTAGCAAATTCATTTCAAAGTCTCTCATATGCAATATTGATGAATTCTCTTAAACCATTTGCCTTATGTAATATTTGTTTTGTGTCTCGAAGTATCCCAACTATCACTTATCCTATGTGGGTATTTGTGATGCTTTGAGAACTTGGTGTTGGAAGTTCATCTATACCCTTTAAGAATAATTTGAGCTATGTGCTTTTTAAGCAAAAATCTTATCGGTGTATTTGTGACTTCCTCATGGATATCATGTGTTTTACCTTGTACCTACATTGTGTGTGCATGTTTGTTTGAGGACTTAGTGTCCACTTAGAAACTTATACACATGAGGATAGTTACATATTTAATTGGTATCCAAAATCTTTAGTGATCACCTTTATTACTTTCTTGATTCTTTGGTGATCTCTAAAAGGCACAAGTTTTGTTTTTCTATTGGTATCACATTGCCTCTTAATAAGCTTGTGATCCTATTTGATTTATCCTCTTGGGTGTGCTTGTTTGCGAAATACATGATATGCACTATGTGCCTCATAATTTGAAAGACTATGGTGATTCTTAGGCACATCCTTGTTTAGTCTCCTAAAATGTATTTTCATGACACACCCATCCTTTCTCGTTTGAGCAAGTCTTCATTTGTCACTTATTTCTCTTTTTGCTCAACATTTGTTTGTTGCAAGGTATACTTATTTTCTTAACCATACAATCTTGCACCTTTTTGTGTTCGAAAGCATCTAGGAGGGAGTGAGGATTCCATGTTATGCACACCATATTGAAATACAAATATTTTCATCGTGCATGTACCTTGGGGAGTCCCCTCTTGATTTTTAGAACACTTGGTTGATCTTATCATAACATCTTCTTGTGGTCAATTGTTTTTGGATCCCTTGATTGCTTGCTTCTTTGTGAATGCTTTCCCCTTTGCAATTGGTATCCTTCCAGTGGATTTCAATTGATATCTTTCTTGTGCAATTTTTGGATCCTCAATATAGTTTGATCCCCTTCATCTATTCATCATTGGATAAGTGCATTTGATTTCACTCATATCATGAGAAATGCATAAATCATGATTTCGGCAATCATTGCCAATGGGGGAGAAGTTTTGGAGGGTTGTATGGAATTGGATACTTTGGTTTATTCTTAAGTATTCCTTGCCTTTGCATTCGTTGCTTGGTTTTATATATATAGTGGAAACTCCACCATCGGTAATGGTCGATAATATATGCAATGAATTCATGTTCATACACACATGCATAAATTATGGGGGAGTTTGCTCTATATATGTGGATGGATTAACATCACATACCTTTGTAGTATTTGATGTTAGTGCAACCATTCTTGTTCGTTAAATTCCATATTATAAACCCTCTCAAAAGAGATTGTCATCAATTACCAAAATGGGGGAGATTTAAAGAGCATTTTCCCTCATGTGTGGTTTTGGTAATTGAATGACAATCTCTATGGACTAATGTTTGCTTTGAGATATCATTATAGATCATGTCCATGGAGTTGTGGAGTTCATGTGTTGGACTCCTGAAGCTTATGTGTTGAGTGGAACATATTGCAAGTATGTCTTGAAGTATTCAAGACATCATATTAGTGAAGATATGTTGGAAGATACAAGGTTGATCAAGATGTTGATCAACACACAAAGCTACAAGATGTACCAAGAGCGATCATGTATCTCTTGGGATGGTAAACACTTGTCCGCATAGCTTTGTGAACTAACCCATGATATATGTGTGTGTGGTATCATTATATGAGGTTAGGTATCTTCCCATGGGCTTGCATCAAATGAAGATCTCATATAGCTCATGGAGGATGACGTCATGTGGTGATCGTCATCAAGGTGAGATGTGCAAGACCAAGACCAAGAGAAGCTTCTTGAAGAGATCCTATGCTTGGTGCTTGCAATGGATACATGAAGATGGAGCTAAGAGAGACTCTCCCATTGTGAGCATGGGGGAGTATTTGGAGAAGTCTTCATCAAGAATGTGCTTGGACGCGCAATCAAGAAATATGAACCACTTGAAGAGATCAAGATAGTCATCATCCAACACAAGTGGAATGCTCAAGTTAAAGGTATGATCTTGATAGGGCTATAGAATAGATAGACGTACGATCAAGAGGGGCTCTCAAGTTAGTAACTTGATCGCATCGTTGTGGAGAGCTCAAACCTTTGCATACTTGGCATATCATATTTCTTGGTTCTTATTTGGCTTTTATGATGGTGAGGAACTAGAGATTGGTTCATCTCCATGTCAAGCTCTTGTTCATCGGAAACGGTCTTACTTTGGAAAACTTGTTGGCTTTCATCCATGTGAGGATTTAGAGCTTGGTTTATCTCCATACTAAGCTCTAGTTCATCAAAAACGGATTTCGTATGAATATCTTGTTACGTTTTTGATATTGGAGGTTTTACCGGTTTACATGTTTTAGGAAAGTTAAACCTTTCCCCATTTGGTTTTATCCGCACATGATGGACTATGATGTTTCTATGCATATTCTCATAGAGCTCGTTGTAACGATTACAACGAGCCAAAAATCATCGAAAACGGAGTCCGTATGAAAAAGTTACTGCAGTTTTCGTTTCCCTGTTTCTGTCAGTTTTCGAGGACTCGGAAATTCCGAAAAAGTGAAATATCCGATCACAATTTCCGGTTCAAGTCAGTACCGAAATTTCCGACTGGAGCAAATTTCCGGTCTAAATTTCCGACCGGAATTTCCGGTTTTCTAGGTCCAACTGTAAGAATTTCTAGGGGGGGGGGGGGGGGGGGGGTATAAAAACTCCCCCTCTTCTTCCTCCTTGGCCCATCCAAGGCAGCACGACTTTCTCCTCTCTTCTACTCCATTGTTGACCTTGTAAAGCTCACTTCCCTCTCAATCCCTCCATTGAATCTTCCATATTCTTTAGGGAAAGTTGAGAGGAGATCTAGATCTACAATCCTACCAATCAATCTCTCCTCTAAGTGAGGGGAACTTAGTGGATCTAGTTTTTGGAATTCCTTTGTGGTTCTTCTTCTTTGTTATTCCTCTCTTCTACCCCCATAAGCATTAGTTGCTTTTGGTGGGATTTGGGAGTGAAGGATTTGACTCCTTTGTGGTTTCCTTTGTTCTTCCTCTCTTATTCCCCCATAAACATTTGTTGTTGTGTTGGAATTTGAGAGTGAAGTACTTGAGCACTTCGTGTGCTCTTGCCATTGCATTTGCATCGGTTTGAGCCCTCCACGAGGATTCGTGGTGGTGATACTTGTGAGCTTGTTACTCTTGGGTCTTTGGACCCTAGACGCATTTTGTGGCCGGCCTTTCGTGGCCAAGACCTTTTGTGGTCAAGACCTTTTGTGGTCACTTGAGAGCACCCAATTAAGTTGTGTGTGTGTGCCTCAAGACTTGGGAGCCCCCAATTAAGTTGTGGGTGTGTGCCTCAAGAGTTGTACGGGATTCGATCTCCGCCCCAAAGGAGATCAATAGTGGAAGGTGAACTCGCAACCTTTTGTGGTTGAGTTCATCAGGAGAAGAAGGTGAGCCTTTGTGGCATTGCGGCTAACCTGTTGTGGTTGCGCACACCTCTCCAAACGAGACGTACACCCTTTGGGTGGAACTCGGGAATACATCATCGTCTCCGCGTGCCTCGGTTATTTCTATACCCGAGCTCTTTACTTATGCACTTTACATTGTGATAGCCTTCGTGCTTGAAGTCATATATCTTGCTATCACCTTGTTACTTGTATTGCTTAGCATAAGTTGTTGGTGCACATAGGTGAGCCTAGTATTTATATCTAGGTTGTATGCTTGTTAAAGTAAACCTCTAGTTTTATTCCGCCTTCATCAAGCATACCGGAACTTCCGGGTCATCCTTGGACCGGATATTCCGGCCCCTCGGAAAAAGTTTTAAATCGCCTATTCACCCCCCCCCCCTCTAGGCGACGTCTATCCGTTCACGACCCCCGGAGATTTCCGGAAATATCTCCGAAGTTTTCTGTGCGACATCAGTACTGAAATCCACCCGATTCGGAAATCTCCGAGCCCGGTTCGGAGATTTCCGAGCACCCGAAAACTGCCGAAATACCAACACGAAAACGACAATATCTTGACCATCCGAACTCCGTTTTCGATGATTTTTGGCTCGTTGTAATCACAACGACGAACTCTACAAGATAATGAAGAGAAACATCATAGTCCAAGATGGGAGGTTAAAATTAAATGGGGAAACAAAAAACCTCTCGAAAAAGGAACAACCGGTAAAACCTACAACATCGAAAACTAAGAAGCTTTTCAAACGAACTTTGTTTTTGATGAACTTGAGCTTGTTATGAAGATCACAACAAGATCCAAAACCTCACAAGGAGAAAAGCCAAATAAGAAACAAGAAATATGATATGCTAAGTATGGAAAGGTTTGAGCTCTGCATAAAGATTCGATCAAGTTACTCACTCGAGAGCACCTATTGATAGTACGCCTATCTATCCTATAGCTCTATCAAGATCATACCTTTGCCTTGAGCATTCGACTTGAGCTAGATGATTACGATCTTGATCTCTTCAAGTGGACCTCCTTTCTTGATTGCGCTTGCTAGCACATGCTTCATGAAGACTCCTCCATATACTCCCCAGACTCCATTATGGGAGAGTCTCGCTTAGCTTCGTCTTCATGTCTCCGACATGCTTCCCTTGGTCTTGCACTTGTCAACCATGATGACGATCATGGCATGACATTATCCTCCATGAGCTAAATTAATGGATCTTCTTGTTGCAAGCCCATGGAAGATACCATCTTTCTTCATATAGGTGATGCCTTGACAACTTCAAGCCATACTTGCAATATGCTCAAAACACAATTAGTCCTTAGGGATTGTCATTAATTACCAAAACCATACATGGGGGCACAGGCCCTTTCAATCTCCCCCATTTTGGTAATTGATGACAATTCCTTTTACGAGGGTTTATATAAGGAATTAAAAACAACCATGCAACACACTAAGCAAAGCAAGGTTGTAAGAGAAAAGAACTAAATCCCTTAAAACACTCTAAATCTCTCCCCCATTGGCATCCATTGTCGGAATGGGAGAAAAATCTAGAAGGCCAATATAATAAGAGCTTCCCCATAAATTATGCATTTCTCATGATATGAGTGAAATCAAATGCATATATCCAATAACGAATACATAAAGGGGATCAAATTATTTTGAGGATTCAAGGAATGCAAAAGAAAAGATATCAATCAAAAAATAAAATAGAAAGATGCCAATTGCAACACGAAAGATGCAATCAAAGGATCCAAAAACCAATTTGACACAAGAAGATGTTATGATAAAAGCAATCAAGTGTTCAAATGAATCAAGATGGAACTCCCCAAGGTACATGCACAATGAAGAATTTGTAATTCAATATAGGTTGCGCAACATGGAATCCTCGTTACTTCCTAGATTAATTTGAACAACAAGTGCAAGAGTGCATAGACGGAAAAAGAAAGAACGCACTTTGCAACAAACAAATGTTGAGCAAACGAAAAGAAACGAGACAATTAAAGACTTGATCAAACGAGAAAGGATGGATGTAATATGGAAACACATGTTAGGAGACTAAGAAGGATGAGCCTAGGTATCCCCATAGTCTTTCAAGGTATGTGGCACATAGTGCATATCATGTATTTCGCATACAAGAACACCAAAGAAAACACATCAAATAGTTTCACAAGCTTATTAAGAGGCAAGAGGATACCAAATAAAATGCAAAGCTTGTGCCTTTTAGAGATCACCAAATGATCAAGAGAGCAATAAAGGTGATCAATAAAGATTTTGAATATCAATTAAAGATGTACCTAATCTCATGTATATAAGTTTCCAAGTAGGCACTAAGTCCACAAAGAAACATGCACACAAAAAAATAGGTACTAGGTAAAGAACATGATATTCACTTGGAAGTCAAAATAAACCAATAAGAATTTTGCCCAGACCCATAGCACAAAGCTAAATTTTTAGGAAGACTTCCAACACACACTCTTCAAAGTATCTCAAATACCCAAAATAATAAGTGCTAGTTGAGATGCTTTGAGAATGGTAAACACTCTCTCAAGGGGCAAATGATTTTGAAAATTCATCCATATTGCATACGAGACAAATTAAGAAGAATTCCTAGATTAACATAGTTGGAATTGATGAATCATGAACATGATCAAATATGTTCCCTTTACTATGTAATCATCCCGGCTTGCTCATATTTGTAATAAAGACGGTTTGAAGGGAACTTTGCAAAAAACATATCAAAAGCAATTCGAGAGACTCATGCCAAGAAACAACCTACACAAGGTTGAGGGCTAGAAGAGTATGCATGAGATAGATACTTGTTACCAAGATAACATTGAAGAAGTAGAAGGTAGGTGCTCATGATCATCCAAGCTTGGCTCAAAAGGCACATGATGAGGACTTTCTCCTTGTAATCGAGACAAGCTTCCAATGCATCTCCAATGTACCTAAAACAAATTTAAGTACAAAGTGGTACCCAAACTCATTGGGTACAAAGTAGTTAGAGCAACTACAATACATAGGACAAACTCCACATAAATATGTGCCTATTGGTATGAAATTGAATTTCAAGCACATCTTAGCCATTTAGGATTTGGTGGAGTTTATACTATATATTGGAACTAGGAAAGTAAGCATGACAAAATATGTATATAGTAAATATGCATGCACAAAACTTTCAAGAACCAAAAGAGATATAATTTTGGACAAAATACCAATTAAATCAAGAAGCTACACAAAAACGTGACAAGAAAAAGAAATGTCCACATTATATCCCAACACTCGAATCAACACATGATTGGAGAAACCAAAGATAAAAGATATCAGTTGAAAATAGGTCAAGGCCAAAACTATTGAGCAAAAGAAGTGCGTCCAATAAACATGCTCAAAAGTTTATCTCATTCAAGAAGATAGACTAAAAGACAAGGAATGAGGCAGCCAATTCCACATAGGAGAAAAAGGTTTCATAGAGTAAACCAAGACACTCTAGACTTATCGTGATGGCACAAAAGTACCAAGACACGAACAATGTTTGTCTTCCAACGAGACACGTCATCGGGATCCAACACCAATAAGAAAAGACCAAATATCAATTGAAGACACCTAATGTTCAAAAGTATATAGGATTGCTCCCCCACAATTCGTGCATTATATGATCTTGTATAAGAATACAAAATGCACATAAATGGAGTCATTGCTCTCCATGTATATCGTTAAAACACTAGTCATGTTCAAAGAAGGGAATAAGATACCAAACCACTTTAAAGAACAGTGTTCTAAAGAGTATAGAGTAGCTACCCAATGATTAGTGCATTATTTGAGATCTTGTATGTAAATACAAACTGCACACAAGTGGGATCATTACCCTCCATATATCCTTTTGAGCACAAAGTTCAAGAAAAGCAATAAGACCCGATAACAATTAAAAGGATGATGTTCTACTCAATGTAGGATAGCTCCCCCAAGGATGGTGCATTACTTAGAACTGATTCTTCGAATATAAATGCACAACAATGGGATCCTTGCTTGTCCTAACTAAAGAAAGCACAACACAAAATGAGTAGAGCAACAAAAAGATCCAAATGAAGCAAGGATGACAAAAGGGTGGTTAGACCAAAACAAACTTGGCGATAGAATAAGACAATTTATGAACAAAAGCCAAGGTAAATATGATCAATACATTTACCACAAATATAATTATCACTTGTCAAAGACAATGATTGTATATAGATAGTTCCCGGTGGTTCATGACATATAAATGTATTCAAGATCATATTCACAAAACATAAGCATGTGACAAAATATAAGAATTGAAAAACATGCTTATCTAGAGATTCTTGATGACTTCACATATTCAATGATCATACTAAGCATCAAGAAACTCTCTCACAAACAATATACCAAAAGATGGGTGAACAAAATGCATTTAATTAAATATGGAACTTGTTTGAGTACCATGCCACTTAGGAACAAGATAATCAACAATATCAACTCTAGATGACACTACCTCACATGTTCACATTTTCTAGGCTTGTAATATGCACATAGCTTATTACTCCCCCATAATGTGATAATCCATTCTTTGTTAACAAGAGGCAAAAGAAATCCAACAAGAGATAATTAATGGACATTAAAATTTGAATTTCTCATGAGTAAGACATACCACAAAGAGAGTAGATAATATTGAAATATCACCACTAAGTCGTATTCCTCATGCATACACATTTTTAGGATAATGAGTTACCAAAAGGCACATCACTCCCCAAAATGAGATAGTCCATTAAAATCCCTAAAAGAGCCAATTAAGATGAAAGCAAATATACAAGAGGCTCAAAAACATACATGGTGTGCAAACCATCATACACAAACTTGATTACTCAATAATAAGTAAGTAGAGTGCACAACACATATAAAACACTAGTAAGGTACAAACCAAACACATGCAAGGGAGCAAGTAACTTTCAATGAGTACATATGAATTAAATACAAGTTACCGCAAGGAGGAGCATTGGATATATCCTAAGACAATATAATCCAATTGACTTGACTTGAGACAATATGAATGATGAAGATCCCTTAATTCTTCATGATGTAGTCAAGTCTCCAATGTCCTCCATTTTCACCTATTGATCAAGTTTTAGCTTGTTGGTCCCCAACCAAGTTGGGTCCTAAGAGGTTAGTCACAATAGGCTTGGCAACCCAAATGGTTCTTTTCTTGACACCACTTTGAGTACCAACATACTTGGCAAACAAATTCCCAACCTTATCCTTCCGAAGCAAATAAGCATGATCAAGTATAGTGGGGTTGGATAAGTTACCATGTGTGCATGAAGAGGCCAAGTGATCCTTCCCACGACATGTGTAGCACACTCGGCATTTTCTTTTCTTCTTTGGGAGTGAAGATCCTTTAACTTCGGAAGCTTGAGTTTGAACTTGAGGTTGCTTCCCTTGTTGCTTCTCACTAAGAGGCTTCTTCTTCTTCAAGGGGCAAGATCTAACATGGTGCCCTTCGACCTTGCACTTGAAGCACACAATCTTGGCCGAATCAATAGCTTGATCTTGACCCTTCTTCTTGATGAACTTGTGGTTCATATTGTCAATGGACTTGTTCTTGATATTGGAGTTGAATCCAAGTCCACTCTTGTCATGAGGAAGTCTTCGCGCTCTCAACATCTTGTCTAGGGTGGACTTCCCTTCATGACCCTTGATCAAGTCTTTATTCAAATAAGTGACTTGTGCCTTGAGCTCTTTGATTTCCTCTACATGGTTAGTATCAACACAAATACTAGAGGAAGTAGATACTAAATTGTTAGAGCAACAAGGCATGGAGAGTAATTCATCACAAGATGTAACAATCTTGTGAGTGGATGAATTACTAGAACTAGCACATGGCAATAAAGCATTTTACTATAAATTGTGCACGTGATCAAAAGAGGCTCACAAGATTTTACCTTTGTAGAGATTGCCTCAAGAGGAACCTCTAGCCTAGCATGGGATGCTAGAAGATCATCATTAGAGCTCGAAAGATTTTCATGATTTTCCTCCAACTTCCCATACTTGCTAGATAGCAACTCAAGTTGAGCCCTTAGCTCAACATTCTCCTTGAAAATAGATGCTTCACAAGAAATGGAGTTAGTAGCACAAGCATCATTATCATTGGGAATAGAAGAGGACAATTTAACAAGCTCCTTATACTTTCTTTTGAAGTTGATGGCTTCCTCAAGAGCTCTATCACGGGTTTCTTTTACTTTGGATAATTCTAAAGTAAGAGTCTCCTCAAGAGATTTGGATTTGCCCATTTTTAGTTTGGCAAGAGCATGGTCACATTTTTAGTGAGTTTAGCAATAATTTCATTATTTAACTCCTCACTAATTTCTAGCTTCTCCTCAAGAGAAACTCGAGTTTCTTGCTCTTCCTTAAGAGCAATCTCAAGATTGTGGATCTCACCCGCGGAATCACGAGCAAGACCCCATCCTTCGTCAGAACGAGTCTCCAAGGCCTCAATTGTCTCCTTGCGCTCAATAAGACTGGTCATGATTTCTAAGAAGCTATCATGGGCATGTTTTTTCTTTAAAAGAGCATGAGAGACAATATCAAAGTTCTTTTCAATGGAGGCATCATTATCACTTTCATCATTAATATCATCATCATTAGATATATTGGAATTGAAGGTAGTCGATACCTTAGACTCCTTAGCCATAAGGCAAAAGTGAGTAATGGATGAGGAAGATGAAGAAATACTTGAAGCACCCTTGAGGTCCATGTCTTGTTCCAACAATTGTTTGGATTCCTCTACATTGTTAGCCAAACAAGTACTAGAGGAAATAGAAACATTTTTATCATGGAAACAAGACAAGGAAAGCATATCATCATGTGATTTAGTTAAGCAACTACTACATGATATGCAAGGACTATAGACACTAGCATGTAAGGCATTTATGGTGCTAGAGGAGTTTAAGTACAAAGATAGAGCATTGCAATAAGATGGGTGAGACATATGATCAATAGAAGATTCACCATCAAGAATGCAATCTCTATCACCACTCACCATATCATTACCTTGTGGCAAGCCACATGTTGGTGAAGTGGAAGAAGCGTGAGCTTATCCCGGTTGGATGTGGAAGGAGGACAATCATCCTTGGTAGTGTTGGACACATCATATATATCTTCAAGCTTTTTCCATAATTCATGAGCGTTCCGACAAGGCATGATTGACGCAAGAACTACATCGCTCAAAACATAGATAAGACCATTACAAGCTAGAGTATCGAGATAAGAGTTTTTCTCATCCTCTAAAGATAATTCTTGGGAATCCTTTGGAGGAGAAAAACCCATATCTACCATTCTCTCTAAATTTGGAACCATGTCCCTAAAGATATTAAGCATGCAAATTTTCTAAACATACTAATTAGTGCCATCAAATATATAAGTGGGATTGTGCACTAATTCTCTAAACGACATCTTTATCTCTAGGCGGTAAAGCCTAATTATGAGATAACCTGGGCTCTGATACCAATTGAAAGGAAATACGTCGCCTAGAGGGGGGGGGGGGTGAATAGGCGAGGAACACTTTTTACAATTTAGGCTTGATAAATGCGGAATAAAACTTAGTGTTTAACTTATCAATGACACAACCTAAATATACTAGGTTTGCCTATGTGCACCAACAACTTATGCTATGCAAGACAAACAACAAAGGGATAGCAAGGTAAGGGACTTCAAGCACGAAGGCTATCACATAGTAAAGTGCATAAGTAAAGAGCTCGGGTATAGGGATAACCGAGGCACGCGGAGACGAGTATGGATTCTCGAGTTCCACCACAAAAGGTGTACGTCTCGTTGGAGAGGTGTGAGCGACCACAACAGGTTTGCTCAACGCCACAAAGGCTTCACCTTCTTCTCCGATGAAATCGACCACAAAGGTCCGAGTCCACCTTCCACTATAAACTCATTTGGGGCGGAGAACAATCCCGTACAGCAACCTTGGGGCACACACCCAAAACCGAATTGGGGGCTCCCAAATGACCACAAGAGGTCTTGACCACAAAGGTCCCAACTAGCCACAAAGGCCTTGACCACAAAAGGTCCTATGCCACAAAGGCGGCCACTAAGGCGTCTAGGGTCCAAGACCCAAGAGTAACAAGCTCACAAATTTCAGCACCACGAATCCTCGTGGAGGGCTCAAACTGATGCAAGATGCAATGGTAAGAACACACAAAGTGCTCAAGTCCTTCACTCTCAAATTCCAATAAAGCAACAAATGCTTATGGGGGAATAAGAGAGGAAGAACCAAGAAACCACAAAGGAGACAAATCCTACACTCCCAAATCCCACCACAAGCAACTAATGCTTATGGGGGGATAAGAGAGAGTAAGAACAAAGGGGGAGAACCACAAAGGAACTCAAAGATCTAGATCCACTATGTTCCCCTCACTTAGAGGAGAGATGGATTGGTAGAATTGTAGATCTAGATCTCCTCTCATGTCGTGGTGGTGTCACGGCAGATGC
Organism: Poa annua; assembly: GCA_026929855.1. Lineage (NCBI taxonomy): Eukaryota > Viridiplantae > Streptophyta > Magnoliopsida > Poales > Poaceae > Poa > Poa annua. Next base: position 104,649,550 of record CM049426.1, read on the forward strand.
CATAGGATGGCTAATTTGTGGGGCCGATGGACGTTGGTGGATCCGGGGAGGGATAGCGAGCTGAAGAGCTCACACGGGGGAGGATCCCGGTTAGACCGAGATCTCCGAGGAACACCAAACAAGCTCAAAGTGCAAGGGGAAAGATCTAGCAAACACGAACAAATGCACGAAGGCAAAGAACACACACACGATGTACCCAGGTTCGGGGCCCTCGTGGGGAGGTAACACCCCTACTCCTGCCTTTCCTCTCAATATAAGTGTGGAATAAGATCTACAACCCGCTCTTGAAGCTCTTGCGGTGATGAACACGAAGAACAAGATGAACTAGAGAAAGGGAAGAGTAAATGCTCTAGGAGTAAATGAGACTAAGGTCTTGGCTCCCAAGTTGGTCACTCCCCCGCAGGAGCAGTTATGACGCCTTTTATAGAGTTCCGGCCAGGAGGGCCGGAAACCCTAATCCGTCTTGACCCCACCGGACAGGCCTAACGGTTATGTCGACACCGGCTAGTGCGACCTAGCCGCCGTGCTATCTGGTGTAGCCCCTTCGTCATCATTCCGGCAAGGACGGCAGGCGCCGTCCTGGAACATCATTGTCCCCCTGTCAGAGACAAGACATGTCTTTGCCCATCCCGGGTAGCATTTTCCGGATTGCCGGGCTAGGCATGTCCGATCTTGTCGTACCGTTGTCGTACCGGCTGACGCGCTCCCGTGTCAGGCGGGAGGTGACCATGCTTCCGTGTCAGGCGGGAGGTGACCATGCTTCCGTGTCAGGGGGATGGTACTTCCCCCCGCGTCAGGCGGGACAGCCTGCTCCGGACCGTTGACGATCTACCGACATCTCCCATGCCGGCTACCTCTTTGCTTCATCCTGTAATCTTTCCTGCACACACCAGACAACTTGCTAGGGCCGAGATCTACACACCGGTTAGCTTGTACCCGGGGAGCAAGCTTGTACCTTCCTTACATACCTGGGGAGTCTATCCGGTTTCCCCGGGATCTCCTCTACCGGGAAGTGTACCCGGAGCCTCCGAGATCCTTCCCGGATGTATCAGAGTAGAACCTCTAGGATGAGCATCTCTAGGCCTAGCCTCCCGAAGATGTCTTGGGCTGTCACCAAAGACATCTTCGAGAAGCTAGTTCTTAGAGGAACCACCCGCTTGCTTATGCTGTGGTGCAGGCCTGGGGGGCTATTTACAGCCGCCAGGGATGACCCTTACGCCCGCCAGGAGGCACCTTGCACTCTACCAGCTCCGAAAGGTCAAGTTACCCCTTCAGCGCACCAGGGGGTGGCCCTTGCACTCGCCAAAGGTCAAGTACTGTTGCCACACTGTAGAGTAGTGCCGAGTTTCGCCCTACCCGGGGGGTAGCCCCCCGACACTAGTCCCCGAAGCTGGTGCTGTGCAGCGACCCCGGATGATGTGCGGGATCAGCTTTAATAACAACAATCACCCAAGGAAACATGGGGCGATCCTTCGATTTGATGCCGAGACGATCTTTACCGAGATCCCCACACCGAGATCCTTCCGACCAGAAGGCCATGCACCTAACCGGATAGTGCCCCGCTAATGCATATTACCGTTCGCGCCGGATTGAATTCCAACTCAGGGGCTGGGTCCCACCCGGGGTCTTGTCGAGTCAGAAACGCACTCGAGTATTTTTGACTTCTCGCCTCCTTGCTCGGGTTCGCGCGCCGGGGTGCGCAGCTGATCCGAAGTGGAGCCGTTGGGGAGCGTGTGGCCCATGGTGCGGCCGGATCGCGCACACCGGAGGGTGCCACGTGCCGCGTGGCGCAAACTGATCCCACCCACGATCGGAGAGATCATGGGCGGGAAACTTGGAAACTGCCCCGAACCCCCCCCATAAATAGGGAACTGACACGGTCTTTTCTTCTTCTTCCCCAAACTCCTCATCTTTCCCGCAACCGTCTCGAGCACTTCGCCGTCGTCGCGCTCGGAGCCCAAGCATCGCCGCTGCCGTCCGCCGCCGGAGCCTTTCGCCTCCGCCATCGGGCCACGCTACTCTCGCTCGTCACCGTCCTCTTTTCTTCCGGTGAGTTCTTCCACCCGCTCCGGCGAACTTCACCACGACGACGATGCTTCATGCTTGGCCGTGAAACCACACATCCACGGGTTGTGCCGCCGCCGGCGAGCGCGAGCAGCGCGGCGCTGACGGTGGCGCCCTCCATAATTTCGGTTTCACTCGCACCAGCCCATCTTCATATCTCGCCCGAGTATATTCGCGTCGATTAAGTTTGATTTTATTCGAGCATGGTAGATCTCATTGTCTAGGAACCCGGTTGCTTTTAGGAGTTTGTGATCCGGAGTCCTAGCTCCCGGTAGACTAACTCGACTAACCGCCGTTCCGCCTGCAGAACTGTCGTGGTGGGGTCACGGCAGATGCCATAGGATAGCTAATTTGTGGGGCCGATGGACGCTAGAGGATCTCGGGGAGGGATTGCGCGTTGGACTCGCGCGCAGGTAAACTCAACCGACACGGTGACACAAGTATTTACCCTGCTTCGGGGCTCTCGTGAGGAGATAAAACCCCTACTGCAGCATCTAGCCTACTCGGTGTATTTCTCCTCTCAGTATCCGGGCTACAATATGCTCCGAGAGCTGCTAGGCAAGCCTCCACGAAGTTTTGGGAGCAAATGGAAAGGGGGGAAATTAAGTGGTGGGAGGTTGGCTTCTCTTCTCTCCCTCCCCCTGGTGCCCTTTATATAGGAGAGCCCAGGGGAAAAGTCAGGGACAAACAGACAAAAACCACTATTCACCGCACACTGTAGCTGAGGTGACTACTGGGGTCTAATCAACACTGTTCATGATGCTAGCGTGCAGTGTACTATTGTCACATCCCGGGCACTGTAGCGTTACTGTAGCCCTGCTGGACATGTACCGGATTTTGTCTTTAGCGTATGTCTTCCACATCTCCACGTCTTCTTCTTATCCTCTTTGTTAACTCTGCTCCCGAGATGGCAAAATGCAGATCAACCACACTTTGGAGGAGATCCTCTCCGACGTCTTGGGAATAATCTTGGTCAACCTAAGATGGGGGGTACCCGGGTGCATAAGAGATGATGCGGGCACCGCCGGAGCAGCGAGGCCGGGTACTCCGGCGCTAGGAAGTCATGGGCGGCGCGCCCGGGCAGTCGTGGGCGACCTCGGGGGCGAGGCCGATGTACCGGAGACGCCGGCCACGCCGAGATGTGGAGGGGGCGAGCTCGGTGCTGGTGGCGAAGTCGGGGGCGCCGCGGACACCGGGGTTGAGGGCGATCCTGTCGGTCCGGGAGGAGGTGCTGGCGGAGGAGCCGGGGTCGCAGCCAGGCGGAGCTCATCCGAACTCGGGGAAGCCGGGGGGCGCTGTCGGGCACCGGGATGCCGAAGGCCCGGGAAGACGATACCGGGAGCGGCTCGGGCCGGACCGTCGCGGATTCCTCCTTGGTCGAGGATGTCGAGGCGGCGCGGGGTCGAGGTAGCCGGGACGCGGGCGGCGAAGTGCGTGGAGAAGGTCGGGGCGGTGATGCCGGGGGTGGCCGATGTCGGGCCGCACTGGCGATGCCGGGGGCGAGGTCGAGGGAGGCGCGGGCGCGAGGTTGAGGGAGGCAGCGAAGTCGGCAGCCGAGGAGGTCGGGGCGGCGCGGAGGAGAGATCGGGGGAGCAGGGTGGAGGTTGGGGAAGACGAATTCGGGCGCGCGGGGGTCGTGGCCGTGGGAGTCGTCGAGGAGTTGGTGGAGGTCGTTGACCGAACAGAGGAGACGCTGGCCCGTCCGGGGTCCATCAGTCTCGGTTTTACCGAGCTGGACCTGAATCCGGCCCAGTTCTCCTGATTTCAGCCCGGGATATCTTCTTCTTCTTTTTCTTGATCCTTCTCCTATTTAAATGTACCTTCACCTGCAATATTAATACAATAACCCCATACCTTCAGGGTACCGGGTAAGTACATCCCCGACACTAGTCCCCGAGTTTATGGGGGATTCACAGAATCGCGCATCAACTTAAAAATCAAATAGTTACAGGAATTTTTCATACCGAAAGCCTTGTTATTAGAGGTCTCGGGGATCACATCCCCAACAATAGTCCCCGAGGTTGCGGGGGACTCGCAGAGTCGCGTGCAGCCTCAAAAAAGATCCAACATCACCATTTTCACTTTCTCCACCGGGTACCTGCAAAAGTACAATAGTATGCCGGTTTCTTAGCCACTCCGGGCGTTTTACCGACATAGATGTCTTCGGCCACCGCCAGTCGGCCATAAACACATAACACATGCCGGCGTTTAGCCACTCTGGGCGTATACCGACACGGACGCCTCATGTGTCGGCGTTTAGCCACTCTGGGCGTATACCGACACAGAGTCTCATGTGCCGGCGTTTAGCCACTCTGTGCGTATACCGACACAGACGCCTACACACACAATGTCACACAGGTATCTCGGTATGTCGGTATGTCGGTATGTCGGCCACTCTGGGCATATCACACATATTTCGGTATCTCGGCCACTCCGGGCGTATCACAGGTGTCTCGGTATCTCGGCCACTCTGGGCATATCACAGGTGTTTCGGTATCTCAGACGTTGCCTTTGGCGAACTTTGATACACCGAGATAAACGACGATTTGGAAATATTGCCCGATGCTATGATACATTGGCGAACCGAAATAAACGGGGATCTGGAGATATGGTATGATGCCACGATATGTCGGCGAACCGACATAAATAGCGATCTGGAGATATCGCAGTATGCCATGATATATTGGCGAACCGAAATAAACGGGGATCTGGAAATTTTGCGTGATGCCGCGATATATGGGCCAAATGATACCCCAGACCATATGCAATATATCTTGAGAAAATAACCAAGCATAAGATGGATCCAAGATAACCAGTATAACAATCGGTAACCCCATAATGTTTGACATGAATATTCTCTCGATAAGGCGGTTTATCCAACATGGGTACCATCTCGGTAAAACCAACATCCCCTTTTAATGTTAGCACAGATAGGTATGTATACCAAATATTTGATGCTAGTGAAAACTTTAAACGACATGCCCAAGAGAATTTAACGCGAGATAGAAGAATACAACTAGCCGCCGAGTCAGGCATGGGGATACCGGTTTCACCGAGTGCCCGGGTAAATTTTCAGATAGAGCAGGAAGACAAAGGAGCTCGGCAGTCCCCGAGTCCAGTTTCGGGATGCCGGCTCACAAATGACACAACAAGAAGCAAGATACAACAAGCATATAAATAAATATAAACCGCGCCACTCCACCGACTAAGCATGCAAGGTAGAACTAAACAATAAGCCAGTCCCCGGGTCAAGACAGCTTGCTCCCGGGGAAAAACACAAACATATGACAAAATAGGCACAACAGGGCAGTCCCCGGGTTATGATATCTCGTTCCCGGATAAACAATTAAGCTAGGCATGCACGGCGGCTCCCGAATAAACCTAAGATAACATAATTGCAAGGTACAGATGACGATACTCACGGAGCACATGAGCGGTTGGGGATGTCGTAGGCGACATAACTCGGGTAACTGGTGTGCAACTGCCAGGGGTCCATTGATGATGAGTCTCGGGGTAGACGCCGGCGGTTGGTGCCCGCGATGCAGGGATGCCGGTTTGGGATGTCGACGACCGGTTTCCGCGATTTGGGGACGTCGATGACCTCCACCCGCGGTGCAGGGATGTCAGTGACCTCTACCCACGGCGCAGGGATGTCGGAGACCTCTACCCGCAGCGCAGGGATGTCGGCGACCTCAAACCGCGGCGCAGGGATGCCGGCGACCTCAACCCGCGGTGCAGGGATGTCAGCGACCTCAACCCGCGGCGCAGGGACGCCAATGACCACTGCCCGCAGCGTAGGGATCCCGGATTTAGGATCCCAGATTTTGGGATGCCGGTGACCGCTACCCGCGGCGCAGGATGTCAGTGACCACTGCCCGCAGCGTAGGGATCCCGGATTTAGGATCCTGGATTTTGGGATGCCGGTGACCGCTACCCGCGGCGCAGCAGGTCAGTGACCACTGCCCGCAGCGTAGGGATCCCGGATTTAGGATCCAGGATTTTGGGATGCCGGTGACCGCTACCCACGGCGCAGGATGTCAGTGACCACTGCCCGCAGCGTAGGGATCCCGGATTTAGGATCCCGGATTTTGGGATGCCGGTGACCGCTACCCGCGGCGCAGGATGTCAGTGACCACTGCCCGCAGCGTAGGGATCCCGGATTTAGGATCCCGGTGACCGCTACCCGCGGCGCAGGAGGTCAGTGACCACTGCCCGCAGCGTAGGGATCCCGGATTTAGGATCCCGGATTTTGGGATGTTGGGTCCCGTCCGAAATTGTTCCCGCAAGCGCCACTCTACCCCACGGTGGGCGCCAACTGTCGTGGTGGGGTCACGGCAGATGCCATAGGATGGCTAATTTGTGGGGCCGATGGACGCTAGAGGATCTCGGGGAGGGTTGCGCGTTGGACTCGCGCGCAGGTAAACTCAACCGACACGGTGACACAAGTATTTACCCTGCTTCGGGGCTCTCGTGAGGAGATAAAACCCCTACTGCAGCATCTAGCCTACTCGGTGTATTTCTCCTCTCAGTATCCGGGCTACAATATGCTCCGAGAGCTTCTAGGCAAGCCTCCACGAAGTTTTGGGAGCAAATGGAAAGGGGGGAAATGAAGTGGTGGGAGGTTGGCTTCTCTTCTCTCCCTCCCCCTGGTGCCCTTTATATAGGAGAGCCCAGGGGACAAGTCAGGGACAAACAGACAAAAACCACTATTCACCGCACACTGTAGCTGAGGTGACTACTGGGGTCTAATCAGCACTGTTCATGATGCCAGCGCGCAGTGTACTATTGTCATATCCCGGGCACTGTAGCGTTACTGTAGCCCTGCTGGACATGTACCGGATTTCGTCTTTAGCGTATGTCGTGCACATCTCCACGTCTTCTTCTTATCCTCTTCGTTAACTCTGCTCCCAAGATGGCAAAATGCAGATCAACCACACTTTGGAGGAGATCCTCTCCGACGTCTTGGGACTAATCTCGGTCAACCTGAGATGGGGGGTACCCGGGTGCATAAGAGATGATGCGGGCACCGCCGGAGCGGCGAGGCCAGGTACTATGGCGCTAGGAAGTCATGGGCGGCGCGCTCGGGCAGTCGTGGGCGACCTCGGGGGCGAGGCCAATGTACCGGAGACGCCGGCCACGCCGATATGTGGAGGGGGCGAGCTCGGTGCTGGTGGCGAAGTCGGGGGCGCCGCGGACACCGGGGTTGAGGGCGATCCTGTCGGTCCAGGAGGAGGTGCTGGCGGAGGAGCCGGGGTCGCAGCCAGGCGGAGCTCATCCGAACTCGGGGAAGCCGGGGGGCGCTGTCGGGCACCGGGATGCCGAAGGCCCGGGAAGACGATATCGGGAGCGGCTCGGGCCGGACCGTCGCGGATTCCTCCGTGGTCGAGGATGTCGAGGCGGCGCGGGGTCGAGGTAGTGGGGACGCAGGCGGCGAAGTGCGTGGAGAAGGTCGGGGCGGTGATGCCGGGGGCGGCCGATGTCGGGCCGCGCTGGCGATGCCGGGGGCGAGGTCGAGGGAGGCGCGAGCGCGAGGTTGAGGGAGGCAGCGAAGTCGGCAGCCGAGGAGGTCGGGGCGGCGCGGAGGAGAGATCGGGGGAGCAGGGTGGAGGTTGGGGAAGACGAACTCGGGCGCGCGGGGGTCGTGGCCGTGGGAGTCGTCGAGGAGTTGGTGGAGGTCGTTGACCGAACAGAGGAGACGTTGGCCCATCCGGGGTCCATCAGTCTCGGTTTTACCGAGCTGGACCCGAATCCGGCCCAGTTCTCCTGATTTCAGCCCGGGATCTCTTCTTCTTCTTTTTCTTGATCCTTCTCCTATTTAAATGTACCTTCACCTGCAATATTAATACAATAACCCCATACCTTCAGGGTACCGGGGAAGTACATCCCCGACATCTCACTTTTCCCTCAAAGATATGCAAGAATCATGAGAGGATTTGAGAGGGGGCAAGCTTTCCCAAGGTCAACAATGGCAAGAGAGAGAGGGGAAAGTCGTGCACACTCAAGGAAGAAGAATGGGAGGGGTATTTATACCCCTCCCACAAATCTAGCCGTTACAACAGCTCAGACCGGAGATTTCAGGCCTAGGACCGGATATTTCCGACCCCCGGAGATTTCCGGAAATATCTCCGAAGTTTTCTGCGCGACATCAGTACTGAAATCCGCCCGATTCGGAAATCTCCGAGCCCGGTTCAGAGATTTCCGAGCACCCGAAAACTGCAGAAATACCAACACGAAAACGACAATATCTTGACCATCCGAACTCCGTTTTCGATGATTTTTGGCTCGTTGTAATCACAACGAAGAACTCTACAAGATAATAAAGAGAAACATCATAGTCCAAGATTGGAGGTTAAACCAAATGGGGAAACAAAAAACCTCTCGAAAAAGGAACAACCGGTAAAACCTACAACATCAAAAACCAAGAAGCTTTTCAAACGAACTTTGTTTTTGATGAACTTGAGCTTGTTATAAAGATCACAACAAGCTCCAAAACCTCACAAGGAGAAAAACCAAATAAGAAACAAGAAAGATGATATGCTTTGTATGCAAAGGTTTGAGCTCTCCATAAAGATTCGATCAAGTTACTCACTCGAGAGCCCTCTTGGTGCTCGGGGTGCTCCTCTTGGTGCTTGGGGTGCTCCTCTTGGTGCTCGGGGTGCTCCTCCCCGTCGCGCTCGGCCTCGCTCTCGGGCTCCTCCACGTGCGGGCCGGGCGCGCTCCTCCCGGTGGGGACAACCTCGAGGACCGCGAGTGGTGGTTGCGCCGGGTGCGGTGTGAGTTCCTCCAGGCGTGCGCTTGTTGGCGCTGGCGGCGCGAGTGGTGCGGGAGTCCATCATGTCGCGGAAGCGGCTCAAAGATTGTTGACGCGCCTCGATCCCCTACCTGGCGCGCCAAATGTCGGAGATTGACTCCCACGGAACAGGGATAGTCACACGCTGAAGAGATAGTTCGAAGGGAGACTGAACACGGAGGTCAAAGAACCCTCGAGAGGCACGACGACGGTGCTCGCCAAGCCTAAAGCGGAACAACATGACAGAGATGCACACCAGCCCGTACCCAGGTTCACGGCCGTTAGGAGGAGGTAACACCGCTACTCGTGCTTGTCTGTATTGCACTGTAGAGGTTACATTACAATGAGCTTGCCGAGGGCTCTCTTTAGGCAGTTTGGTGCTTCAAGAGGGAAGCTATGGTTTTCCTCCTCTTCGGGCTAGTTGGCTACCCTATCCTCTTGGCTAGGGTTCCAAGGGTTCAGTGAGCGATCTAGAGCTTCAAAGATCGATACCTTCCTACGGAGGTGCTCCTGCTCCTTTTGTAGGCGCCCCGGGATTCATCCTTGCATTTTATGCAGAAGATGGGTTCCCACATGGCAGTGGCGCGAAGGATTAGGGTTCACCGCCGCAGAATAGTTCATGCACTCGGTCCATCCGTGCAAAAGCCAGCCGCGGTAGCCGACAATCCGCAGTCCGTGCAGAACGGCCAGCAGGCGCTGCAGCGATCGTGGCGGAGCCCACGATGACGATCTTCTTGGAGTGTTGCGCCGTCCAGCCGCTTTATCACCAATGAGGAAGGTTTCGTAGTCCGGCTCTGGCGGCGCAGATTTGTTGACTCCTTTAGTCACCGGAATGGCAACTGCGGCACTCACGTCACTGTCTGCAGATGCGCGCGTCCCTCAGCGGCTGCTGCAGAGGCCATGTGCGCCCTGAAGCGGTTGCTTAGCCGCGAAGTGTCTCCACATGGCCTTGGTAGCCTTGTGGAGGGATTTGCGTTGACTCCTCTCCAGGCGGGTGGAATCTTGCTGAGTCTCTTGAAGCGAGGGGGTCCTCATCAGGCCCTCGCTTCCTCTTCAGGCGCTCGAGAGGAGTTGCCCCTCGAGAGTCTCTCCAAGCGGTAGCTTGGTTGTTAGTCGTTTCGTCGAGTCTGTCGTGTGCGAGAGATGTGGAGATTGGGCTCTACACACCATGGTCCTCACTGGGCCGACATAAACACTAGCAGACAAGTTTTCAAAAGACTTTTATATAACTGATTAATAAAGTGCGATTAAATAGAGCGCGTCAATTATAATTGCAGCGAGTGGCCCAATCCTTTTGAGAGCAATGGATAAGTTGGTTTGTTTACTTATGATGACCAAACGTTCTTGAGGACACACGTGAATTATGTCTAGAGGCACTTATGGGTGTTGAGCTTTTACCAAGTTATAAACTAGATTAAGTGTTACTCTGCAAGTGTGAGACTGAAGGGAATATGCCCTACTGGCACTTAATATAGATAATTTATTAGTTATATCTCAATTGTTCATTATATGTTTTATACCCTGCTATAACTGTATTAAGCGGAAACATTAATACACGTGTGGTAAATAAACAACCAGGTCCTTAGTAGCCTCTACGTGACTAGTTCATTGTGTAGTCGATGATCGAGGTTTCCCGATCATGTGACATTTATGTCAGTTGACGATGGAGTCATATCATTGGGAGAATGACGTGATGGACATACCCAATATTTGTAGGACGTAGTCATTACACCTTTGACCGTGAGATCAACTCTTATTGCTATTCCTGAAAGATACTTTGATTGCATCTGTCGGCCCAGTGGGAAGTGGGGTATCAAGAGCCCATTCCCCCCAGGCCTCGCACGCGGGCCAGTCGGACGAAACGACTAAGGACCAGGCGTCACCGCCTGGCGGGACCCTCGAGAGGCGATTCCCCTCGAGGGCCAGAAGAGAAAACGAGGGCCTCAAGGGACACCTCGCCTCAGGGGACCCCCCCCCCCCCCGAGGAGCCAACCCGCCTGAGGGGAGTCCAACAGGAATCTCCCCTCAGACCTGAAGGGAAACGTCGCAGCCAAGGAAGCACAGCAGGGCGCACGTGACCTCTGCCATGCTCATGCAGTGACGCACGCACCCCCGTCGCTGTCCTTGGCGATAAAGTGGTCAACAAAGCCGCTCCGCAGCTGTGAGGACCTTCTACTCCGACGATAAAGCAGGTGGACGGCGCAACCCTCCAACGGAGATCGTCATCGCAGGCTCCACCTCAGAGACTGCCCGCTCTGCTGATAGTACCACGTGGTCGGCCGCCTGTCGGCCACGGCGCCACCTTTATCAACAATGGACCGAGTCCACGGACAAATGGAGCACGGTGGACTCGTGCTCCGCCCCGCCACTGGCAAGTGGGAGCCACCTTGAAGGCCAAGCCGAAGGAGAAGGCCGGAGGCGCCTATAAAAGAGAGAAGACATCCATCGTAGCAAAGGTCGGCCCTTTGCGTGACAAACACCCTTGTAAACCCTAGCAACGCTGGTTAGGTTAGCCTCTGGCTGGAGGAGGAAGAAGATCATCGAACTGCCTCAAGGGGGCTTCCGGCAAGCTCAATTGTACTGTAACCTTCCACATATAATACAGACAGGCATGAGTATCGGTCTTACCTCCTCACGAGGCCGTGAACCTAGGTAAAGGACATTGTCTTCCTTGGTCGGGTGTGCGTCTTCTTCGGGTCCGGCGAGCAACGTCGCGGAGCCACTTGAGGGTTTAGACCTCCGCGTTCAAACCCCTTTCGAACTACACTTCAGGGAGTGACTACCCCCGATTCCTGGGAGTCATAACCCGATATTTGGCGCGCCAGGTAGGGGATTGAGGCGCGTCAACAACCTTCGAGTTCGTCTCCACGCCATGGTGAACACGCGCGCCACCCGGGCCGCTCGAGTCAACCGACCTGCGCCCGCGGGAGCACGCGCGCCCCCAGGTGCCGCGACCACCCGCACACGGCGGGGCCGACCCCGCCACAAGGAGCATGTCCCTTCTGGCCCTCACGCGGAGGCACTGGAGCACAACGCCGAGCACCAGGAGGACGCGCAGTCGTCGCACCCGACGCAGCGCCCGAGCGGCTCGGGCCCGGGGAGGACAGACCATGCGCCCCTTACCCCGCTGCTCATGGCGCCGGAGCTGCTCCGCTACCAGCCCACCGCTGAGGCCCACGAGCAGTGGCTCCAACGCCTCAACCACCTCGTCGGCATCGCCACGACGCGCCCCGCTCCGTCGCAGTCCAACATGCACCCCTCTCTCGCGGGCACGGTCGCAACAAATGCACCTCCGCCACCTCCTGGGCCTGCACCGGCTGCGGCACAAAATGCTGCTTCGCACGCGTCCTCGCCACATGATTGCTTAACCGTGCAGCGCACCGCGCCCGACGCTCGTGTGGGGATGGAGCTCCAGCGAGACCGCCAGAACAGGCTCGTGGAGGAGCTCGGCCAGGCGGGACAGCAGAACCGCGTCGCGCTTCAGCACGGGGTCGCTACGTACACCTCTGGCTGCATGGCGTTCACTCGCTCTCTGCGTCGCGTGGTATGGCCACATAAGTTCAGTCCGGCTCTTCCCAAGGGCTACGACAGCTCCAACAACCCCGTCGAGTTACTGCAACTCTACACCACCTCCATCCAAGCTGCGGGGGGAGACGACAAGGTCATGGCCAACTGGTTCTCCCACGCGCTACGCGACTCTGCGCTGTCGTGGCTCCTGAACCTCCCGGAGGACTCTGTGAACTCCTGGGAGGAGCTCTGCAAGCAGTTCGTCTCCAACTTCAAGGGGACGTACGAGCGCGCCCTCACCCACAACGATCTGCGCGCTGTGGTGCAGAGGAAGGATGAAACGCTCCGCAAGTATATCCAGCGCTTCAGCCAAGTGCGCAACAAGATCCTGAACATCCCCTACACTCAAGTCATCGCCGCTTTCCGCGAGGGCGTCACAAACAGCCGGATGCTCGAGAAACTGGGCATCCACGACAAGCTCACCTCTGTGGTCAAGCTGTTCGACATGGCGGACAAGTGCGCCAAGGCTGAAGAGGGACTCCTCTTCGTGAAAATGTCCTCGAGAGGGGACGATCATGCTGAGGGGTCCAAGAGCCAGAACAAGAAGGAGGAGCCCAAGCGCAAGGCCACCACAGTTCTCGCGGTTGAGGCTGACACAAAAGGCACCCGCAGGGACTCCCTGAGGCTGGAGAGAGGAAAGACGATCACCGCCCTTTCTGCATCTACCACAACAGGCGCGGCCACTCTACAGAGTCCTGCTACGACCTCAAAAGGTTGAGCAAGGAGCGCGAGCAAGCAGAAGGCAGTGGCAGCCGCGGTCGAGGCCGTGGCTACCGCGGGAGTGGACGCAAGGGCGACTACCAGAGACCATCTGGAAATCGGGCCAACGCCACAGAAAAGAACGGCAACCTCCCTGACGAGGAAGATGGCGGCTACCAAGCCCCGAGGGGCGCCATTGCCTGCATCCTCGGGGGGGGGGGGGGGGCAGGCGCCGAAGTCGAACAACCAGTTCAAGCAGTTCGCCCGCGAGCTCAACGCCGCCCTCCCAAGCACGGAAACCTCCAGGCCCCTCAAGTGGTCGCAGTACACCATCGCCTTCGACACTCAGGACCACCCCAAGTTCACCAAGACTGTTGGAACCCTCCCACTGGTCTGCACCCCCACATCGCCAATGTGGCTGTCTCCAAGACGCTCATCGATGGCGGAGCAGGCCTGAACGTTATCTCCATAGATACGTTCGAAGCGCTTCAAGTGCCCTACGAGAGGCTTATGCCCTCGAGGCCCTTCACGGGGGTCACCAGCGGCTCAATCGAGGCTCTAGGCCAGGTCAGGCTTGCCGTCATCTTCGGGAGCTAGGAAAATTACCGCACCGAGCACATCGACTTCGATGTTGCGCACATCGGCCTGCCATACAACGCCATCCTCGGCTACCCCGCGCTCGCGAAGTTCATGGCCGTCACGCACCATGCGTACAACATGGTCAAGTTCCCCGGCAGCGCCGGCACGATCACCATATGTCGGCATGTCCTAGACGCTACACGCGCTGTTGAGACGGCCTACAAGACCGCCGCCATGGCCTTCCCCGCAGACGAGGACCAAGAGCCTCTCGAGAGGCCCAAGAAGAAGAAGCTGTTGTTCTCCCAGGAGGCAGCTGCTACCAAGAAGATCTCTCTGAGCTCAGGGAGCTCGGGGGCTGAAGGCTCGGTGGCTAGCATCACCATTGGCGCCGCGCTGCCTCCAAAATAGGAAAGCGCGCTCGTCGCCTTCCTACAGGCAAACTCTGACATGTTCGCATGGATACCGTCAGATATGTCTGGTGTACCGAGGGAGGTGATCCAGCACCACTTGGTCGTGTGCCCAAACGCGCGCCCTGTCAAGCAAAAAGCAAGAAAGCAAGCCCCCGAGAAGCAAGCATTCATCGTCAAGGAGGTCGAGAAGCTCAAAGCGGCAAAAGTCGTTCGCGAAGTCGCGCACCCCACTTGGCTCTCCAACGGCGTGGTAGTCCCAAAACCCGCCGGCGGAGGCCTCCTCTGCTTTGACTACACTGATGTAAACAAGGCCTGCCCCAAAGACCCTTATCCCATGCCCAGAATCGACCAGATCATGGACTCCACGGCAGGTTGCGACCTCCTCTGTTTTCTCGATGCCTTCTCTGGTTATCACCAGATTAAGATGGCTAAAGAGGATGAGGAGAAGACGGCTTTCCTCACCCCATGCGGTGTGTATTGCTACATCTGCATGCCCTTCGGCCTAAAAATGCCGAGGCACTTTCTAGAGGTTAATGAGGATAGCCCTTGGCGGGCAAATGGGGCGAAACGCTGAAGCATACGTCGATGACATCGTCGTGAAGTCGCGAGAAGGAAATACTCTTCTCGGAGACCTTGAAGAAACCTTCGCCAGCCTGCGCAAGGTGAACATCAAGCTCAACCCCGCCAAGTGCGTCTTTGGAGTACCTTCAGGCAAATTGCTGGGGTTCCTCGTGTCTCATCGGGGCATAGAGGCGAACCCAGACAAAATCAAGGCCACAGAAGGAATGCAACCTCCACGCAGGCTCAAGGACATGCAACGCCTGGCAGGCTACATGGCCAGCTTGGGTCGATTCATCTCCAAGTTCGGCGAAAGAGCCCTGCCATTTTTCAAGATCATGAAAAGAACGGGCACTTTCAAGTGGACCCCTGAAGCTGAAAAAGCATTTGAGGACTTGAAGAAGTACTTGGCCAGCACACCTGTAATGGTCGCCCCAAGGCTTGGCGAGCACCCGAAGCTGTACTTGTCAGCTACTCCACAAACAGCCAGTGCTGTCCTTGTGGTGGAAAGAGAGGATCCTGTACTTCACAAGAAGAGTGCAACCACTCCAAAGAGAAAGCCTCCTGATATAGAGCTCTACGAAAAGGCAGTCCTCACAAAGCTACCGCCAGGCCCAAAGCCTCAAGAGGGGACCGCCCCGAGTCAACCGCTGCAAGAGGTTCATGCCGAAGGGACTGAGGAGCCTCAAGAGGCTAACACACTTGAGGCCCAGGAGGAGCGCTGCGAGGCCACGTCCCTCGAGGCCACGTCCCTCGAGGCCACGTCCCTCAAGGCAAAGCCCCTCGAGGCCGAGTCCTTCGAGACTAAGTCCCGCGAGGCCAACACTCTCGAGGCCCAGGACAAGCCCCTTGAAGCCAACCACATCGAGGGCCAAGTTGGGCCACCTCAGGCGAAAGACGCCAAGGAAACAGGAACTACTCTCGTCGAGCATCCAGTTTACTTCGTCAGCACAGTACTGCGTGATGCTCGCGAGCGGTACCCGATGCAGCAGAAGCTTCTCCTCGCCCTCCTTATCGCCTCAAGAAAGCTGCGACACTACTTCGAAGGGCACCCCATCACGGTGGTAACCTCTTCCCCCCTGGAGCAAATTCTGCGCAACCCAAATGCAACAGATCGTGTCGCGGGATGGAACATCGAGCTACAACAATTCAATTTGCGCTTTGATACCACGAGGGTAATCAAAGTGTCGGCCCAGTGGGAACTGGGGTATCAAGAGCCCATTCCCCCCAGGCCTCGCTCGCGGGCCAGACAGACGAAACGACTAAGGACTAGGCGTCGCCGCCTGACGGGACCCTCGAGAGGCGATTCCCCTCGAGGGCATGAAGAGGGAGCGAGGGCCTCAAGGGAACCCTCGCCTCAGGGGATCTTCCCCTTCAAGGAACCAACCCGCCTGAGGGAAGTCCGGCAGGAATCTCTCCTCGGGGCTGAAGGGAAACGTCGTCGCCAAGGAACCCCAACAGAGCGTACGTGACCTCTGCCACGCCCGTACAGAGGCGCTCTGTAGCGTACCTGCACTTTAAATAAGGCAGATACCTGTGTATAGTGCAAATCCCTGGATCGATTCATTTGCACACACAGTTTACGATGTAATATCACAACAAAGCGTCAATTTTATTACATCGATGATCCAGAATTACAAAATATTCGATACAAGTTGCATAGCATAAAGCTAGCATTGAAAAAGTACACATCGGAAATACAATAGCAGTGGGTCTCCAACAACTTCATGTTGCCACAGGCGAAAACATGTTGGTTGTAGACTCGAAACCTATAAACGAAACCTCACTCATCATCTGAACAATCTGCAATAAGAAAAATATTGCAACAACGTGGGTCAGATTCCATAAAAAATGGAGTCTGGCAAGTGACACTATGGTGGACACTTAATGGAATAACTCTATAGCCTATATGCATATTTGGCTGGTGGAGTTCAAGGCTATTTTGCATAAAGCCAATTTTTCCTATCTCTTTGGAAAACACTTTCTTCAAATTAAGATTATTATGGCATGAAAACCATAAATCTCATCTTCCCTTGTTCACCCATCAAGTTTTATTTCTGAAGTTGGAATGGTGGAATCCTCCGTTGACGTCCGTGATCAGTTGCTCAAATTTTCCGTACCGGGGACACGGCTAAGTACTTAGTTTTACACTCTGCAGAGTTTGTGCACGTTCACCATTGTACCCATTCAACCCAAATTATCCTTTACACACCATTTGTGATAAGGAATGGAGAAGAATGAGACGAGATCTTTCAGAAGCATTTTCCTTCCCACCTGCCTTGACCCGTTCCACCTAACACCCCCTACATCTGCTTGTCAAGTCGGAGAGAGTCCACACAACATAATTGATCAAGCCAGAGCCCATATGGCAATGGCTGCACTGGAAGCAATCGTCACTCAGAGTTCTTCAGATTCCTCTCTTCCCTGGGTGGCCATCCACAAGTGCACTCTCAGGTTGCCAACCCCCATGCTCATGGCCCCAAGTATAGTAGAAACTACCTTAGGCGAAGACAACCACAAGCACAGTCCTGAGTAGCCACTCAACATAAACCATTCAACCAATCCACCCAGGTGTTTCATTAACTTAGTGGATGTGTACTCCCAGGTTGACAACCACCATGCTCACGGCCCTAAGTTGAATATAAATTCATCATAGGCGACGACAACCATGAGCACAACCCTGAGTAGTCACTTAACATTTTGTAAAACTTTTCATCAATTCCATAGCATCAATATTTCTGCTAAGTATGATATAGGAACCTAGACACAGGAGTAAGGGAATTCTACACAGGTTAAGCATAGCAACACTATCCTTCACATGCATATAAAAATACACTAAGTAATGCATATAGAAATAATAGGAAGTTTATGAGGTGTGCCACTTGCCTTTGAATGTTGTCGTTGCTCACAAAACTCTTTTCAATGATACTCGGAACTCTCCGTTCAGTCTAAACAATATAAACAAACAACAATACAACAATCCTAAAACAAAACAACACAACGCATACAAGCATACATAATGAACAAACAAGTTTCATAACTTCTAAGGAAAACATGTCATGCATGATATGCAAATTATTTCTAAGGACTAGAGATGCATGTCATGCCATGAAATTCTTTTAAGTTTGGTCAAAATGACTAAGGACTAAAGTCATAGGTTGGACAAAATACTTTGTTATAAATCATCTTGAATAAGCACTCAATGACTTAGTCATGATGTGCATAACTACTTAGAGAAAATACTAACTCTATTCTTCAAGGTGATCAACAATTATTAACAACTCTTGGTAAATTGGATATTCACTATAGTGAGAGAGACAGACACCCGGCCAGCCACTTAAATTGTGGAACAGGTCTCATGTACGTGGACATGTAAGGTTTGTTTCCAGGCCGCTTCATCTCACTATGCCGCTAGGATCCAACAAACTTCAAGATGATAATATCATGATCAAAAAATTTTAAGTCAAATGTGAAAGACAAGATTAGGAAAGAGGGAAAAGATAGAAAGAAGGATGTAATTGATCTTCCAGGCTTCATCTCCAGACTTGTAATATTCTCCTTGGTGATGTCTTGATTGAATTCTTGGTAGACTTGAATAATCTTCAAACTTGATGATTTTTGTATCACCTAGGCTGGTCTTGGATTTACTTAGTCTTCATGAAGTCTCATAGAAGAAGGGAGAAAAGAAAGAGAGGAAGCAAGACTTAGAAAATATTTCTGGTTGGTCTTCATGAACTTCTTCTTGAACTTTCTTCTAAGTGCTGCTACTCCTTGAAGATACTTCTGAAGTCTTGTTTTGGCTAAGTCCTTCATTGTCCTCCTAGCTCCATGATGAAAAATCCTAAGTGTCTATGTGCATCACACTTTTACCAAAATGCTGGGTTTGAAAATAATCCTAACTTAGAGAAAATGATGAAGAGGTTTTCTTATAAGGAGTATGACTATATACTAAAATAAGTTATACATGAAATGCACTTTTTTAATCACAAGAAAGAATCAGAATAACTTTTATGATTTCTCTATAAATATGCTAGAATTTATAAATGCAATTTAATTGATTTCTATTTTTGGAAAATATAATAAGAGGGATAAATATAAGATTAAAGTTTTCTATGATTAAATTTTTATAACAAAATTTTATAATTAGTGTTAATAGACAGGGGGCATTTAATTAGATTTATAGCAATTTCATTTAATCAAAAATAATATTTCTATTAATAGTTATGTTGAAAATACTCAAACTATTCAAATTAAATATATAAATATGAATTCATTCAAATATTACTCAAAAATATTTTATAGCAGTGGCATCAATTTAAAAATATTTTAAAGTTTCTAAAACAATTTTATTTGCAATTTTTGGATTTATAGATTTAAAGTTATGCCAAAAATATTCAAATCTTCCATTTGAAATTTGAATATTTTAAACTTAGTCAAATTTGAATTTATCAAATTTGGATGAGTGGTTAAAAAGTTATGAAGATTTGAATATGCAGGGGCTTTTCTGCAAAAGTACCATTTAAACTAATTAAAAGAAATCAATTTCCACGTCAGCGCTGACTATGCTGCTGACGCGGAGCCGACGTGGCAAGTGAATAGATCTAGGCAGTCAGATCTGGATTTGGCGGTCTAGATCTGTCCGTACTGGTTCGTTTAGAACTTCTAATCTGGGCCGTTGAAAACTGATTGGACGCTCACCGTGCGATGGAGAGGAGGTGGCGGCGTTTCTCGCCGGAGTTGGAGGCGATGGCGCCGGCGGCGCTCGGGCGTGGACGGGGACGGCGCTACGGTGCTCCCCCGGACGAACGGAGGCGACAGAGGCGTGCGGCTTGTCGCGGCGGTGTCGATGAGCCCGGTGGCGGGGCCTGCTTCTTCACGGAGCGATGAGGAGAGGTGGACGGAGCGGCCTCGGTCTCCGGCGGTGTTCGGCGAGCTCGGCCTGTTTGATTCGGACGCGAAGGAGTGGTTAGGGAGGTTCTAGGGGGTGCACACGGCGTGGGAAAGGAAGTGGGGGTGGTTCTCGGGCTCGGGCGGTTGCTCACCTCGCCGAGGAATCGGGCGGCGGCGACCGAGCGGCTCCGGCGAGCTTTTCCGACAGCCTGGGGGCGTGCTCGGCTAGGGTTTTTGAGGGGAAACAGAGAGGAGATCGAGGGCTATATATAGACGCGCACGGGAGAAACAAATCGCGTAAAAATCGCTCGAATTGGAGCCGGAATTGGAGGAGTAGTTTCGGGAGGGAAATACGACCGAAGGTTGAAGAAGGGTGACGTCAGCGATGACGTCATCCGGAATTTTTCTTTTTCATTTTTCTGATTTCTTTTATAACTTTTGATTTAAATGTCCAAATGAACTCAAACAAATTTCTAAATTTTTTTAAAATTATTATCTTTCTGTTAAACCAGTTGTGGGAGTGTTTTGAACACTTTTCAAAAATAATAATTTCGAAATATTGATTAAATGTAAAATTGACACTTTATGTTTAATTTAAAACTAGGGTTTAATTAATTTTAATTTTGGCTAAATAAATTATATGAAATACCCATATTCAGTTATGTTTGAATTTAAGTTATTTAAACTCATTTCCCATACTAAATAAATTTTAGCTTTAATAGATTATTAAATAACATATTACAACTATTTGTAATGAAAAGAGAAAATGTAATGTAAACATTTTTAATTCAAATTATTTTGTGCACCATTAAGTTTCATAATATGATAAATCATTTGAAAACTTTATAACATATCTTTATAATAGATTTTAGATTTAATTCATTTCTTATACTGGATATAAATTCATGAAAATCATTTTATGTTTTGAAAATAAATGAAATCCATTTAAACTAAGGAAATGTTTATTTGGATAATTCATTAATTATAAAATATATGAAGTTTTAAAGTTATGAATTATAAACTTATAATTTCCAAAACTTAAATTTGAATTTAGTTAAATGAATGAAAACCATTTGGCAAATATACCATTTTAAATAGTCTTGAATTTATGAATAGATATGGCTAAGTGGTTGAAAATCAATTGCTTATAAGGAAACTATTTTATTAGATTACAATGGTTTGAAGTCTGTAAAATATTTATCAAATTATATATTAGAGGTTTTTAAGAAAATACAATGGAATAATAAATTGTTTAACTTGAAACAAGTTTTGAAAATAATAATAACTGAGATATTTGAAATATTAAACTCTTTCAAAATGTTTGAAGTCTTTCATAATTGGTTTTCTTATGCATTTTAATGTTTTATTTTTAATCAAAACAAAAGTTTTAAATTTTAGTGATTTTTGAACATTATAAAATGTTGGGATGTTAAACGCTCGCACCCCCGTCGCTGTCCCTGGCGATAAAGCGGTCAACATAGCTGCACCACCTGCTGCACAGCTGTGAGGACCTTCTACTCTGACGATAAAGCGGGTGGACGGCGCAACCCTCCAACAGAGATCGTCATCGTGGGCTCCACCTCAGAGACTGCCCGCCCTGCGGGTAGCACGAGCGCGGTCAGCCGCTGGTCGGCAACGGCGCCACCTTTATCGACAATGGACCGAGTCCATGGACGGATGAAGCACGGTGGACTCGAGCTCTGCCCCGCCACTGGCAAGTGGGAGCCACCTTGAAGGCCAAGCCGAAGAAGAAGGCCCGAGGCGCCTATAAAAGGGAGGAGACATCCATCATAGGAGGGGTCGGCCTCTTGCGTGCAAACCACCCTTGTGAACCCTAGTAGCTCTTATTAGGTTAGCCTCTGGCTGGAGGAGGAAGAAGACCATTGCTTCCCTCCCCACGCAAGAACTGCCTCAAGGGGGCTTCCGGCAAGCTCAATTGTACTGTAATCTCCCACATATAATACAGACAGGCAGGAGTAGCGGTCTTACCTCCTCACGAGGGCCGTGAACCTAGGTAAAGGACGGTGTTTTCCTTGGTCGGGTGTGCGTCTTCTTCGGGTCCGTCGAGCAACGTCGCGGAGCCACTTGAGGGTCTAGACCTCCGCGTTCAATCCCCTTTCGAACTACACTTCAGGAAGTGACTACCCCCGATTCCTGGGAGTCATAACCCGACATTTGGCGCGCCAGGTAGGGGATTGAGGCGCGTCAACAACCTTCGAGTTCGTCTCCGCGCCATGGTGAACACGCGCGCCCCCCGCACCGCTCGAATCAGCCGGCGTGCGCCCGTGGGAGCACGCGCGCCCCCAGGTGCCGCGACCACCCGCGCGACCGCCCGCGCAAGGCGGGGCCGACCCCGCCAAGAGGAGCATGTCCCTTCTGGCCCTCAGGCGGAGGCGCCGGAGCCCGACGCTGAGCACCAGGAGGACGTGCAGTCGTCGCACCCGATGCAGCGCCCGAGCGGCTCGGGCCCGGGGAGGACGGACCCTGCGCCTCACACCGCGCTGCTCATGACGCAGGAGCTGCTCCGCTACCAGCCCACCGCTGAGGCCCACGAGCAGTGGCTCCAACGCCTCAACCACCTTGTCGGCATCGCCACGACGCGCCCTGCTCTGTCGCAGTCCAACGCGTCCCCCTCTCTCGCGGGCACGGTCGCGACAAATGCGCCTCCGCCACCTCCGGGACCAGCGCTGATCGCGGCACAGAGGGTTGCTTCGCACGCAACCTCGCCGCGCGATTGCATGATTGTGCAGCGCACCGCGCCCGATGCCCGTGTGGGGATGGAGCTCCAGCGGGACCGCCAGAACAGGCTCGTCGAGGAGCTCGGCCAGGCGGGACAGCAGAACCGCGGCGCGCTTCAACACGGGGTCGCTACATACACCTCGGGCTCCATGGCGTTCACTCGCTCTCTGCGCCGCGTGGTCTAGCCGTAGAAGTTCAGGCCAGCCCTTCCCAAAGGCTACGACGGCTCCAGCAACCCTGTCGAGTTCCTGCAGCTCTACACCACCTCCATCCAAGCTGCGGGGAGAGACGACAAGGTCATGGCCAACTGGTTCTCCCACGCGCTACGTGACTCTGCGCTGTCGTGGCTCCTGAACCTCCCGGAGGACTCTGTGAACTCCTGGGAGGAGCTCTGCAAGCAGTTCGTCTCCAACTTCAAGGGGACGTACGAGCGCGCCCTCACCCACAACGATCTGCACGCTGTGGTGCAGAGGAAGGACGAAACGCTCCGCAAATACATCCAGCGCTTCAGCCAAGTGCGCAACAAGATCCCGAACATCCCTGACACTCAAGTCATCGCCGCCGTCCACGAGGGCGTCACGAACAACAGGATGCTCGAGAAACTGGGCATCCACGACAAGCTCACCTCCGTGGTCAAACTGTTCGACATGGCGGACAAGTGCGCCAAGGCTGAAGAGGGACTCCTCTTCGTGAAAATGTCCTCGAGAGGGGACGATCATGCTGAGGGGTCCAAGTGCCAGAAGAAGGAGGAGCCCAAGCGCAAGGCCACCGCAGTTCTCTCGGCAGAGCCCGACACAAAGGGCACCCGCAGGGACTCCCCCGAGGCGGAAGAAAGGAAAGATGATCACCGCCCCTTCTGCATCTACCACAACAGGCGCGGCCACTCTACGAAGTCCTGCTACGACCTCAAAAGGTTAAGCAAGGAGCGCAAGCAAGCAGAAGACAGCGGTGGCCGCGGTCGAGGCCGTGGCTACCGCGGAGGCGGACGCAAGGGCGGCTACCAGAAACCATCTGGAAATCGAGCCAACACCATAGAAAAGAACGACAACCTCCCTGACGAAGAAGATGGCGGCTACCAAGCCCCGCGGGGCGCCATCGCCTGCATCCTGGGGGGGCGCAGGCGCCAAAGTCGAACAACCTGTTCAAGTAGTTCGCCCGCGAGCTCAACGCCGCCCTCCCAAGCACGGAAACCTCCAGGCCCCTCAAGTGGTCGCAGTACACCATCGCCTTCGACGCTCAGGACCACCCCAAGTCCACCAAGACTGTTGGAACCCTCCCGCTGGTCTACACCCCCACCATCGCCAATGTGGCTGTCTCCAAGACGCTAATCGATGGTGGAGCAGGCCTGAACGTTATCTCCATAGATACGTTCGAAGCGCTTCAAGTGCACTACGAGAGGCTTATGCCCTCGAGGCCCTTCACGGGGGTCACCAGCGGCTCAATCGAGGCTCTAGGCCAGGTCAGGCTTGCCGTCACCTTCGGGAGCGAGGAAAATTACCGCACCGAGCACATCGACTTCGATGTTGCGCACATCGGCCTGCCATACAACGCCATCCTCGGCTACCCCGCGCTCGCGAAGTTCATGGCCGTCACGCACCATGCGTACAACATGGTCAAGATCCCCGTCAGCGCCGGCACAATCACCATACGTGGGCATGTCCTGGACGCTACGCGCGCTATGGAGACGGCCTACAAAACTGCCGCCATGGCCTTCCCCGCAGATGAGGACCAAGAGACTCTCGATAGGCCCAAGAAGAAGAAGCAGTTGTTCTCTCAGGAGGCAGCTGCTACCAAGAAGATCTCTCTGAGCTCAGGGAGCTCGGGGGCTAGCGTCACCATTGGCGCCGCGCTGCCTCCCAAATAGGAAAGCGCGCTCGTCGCCTTCCTCCAGGCAAACTCTGACATGTTCGCGTGGACACCGTCAGATATGTCTGGTGTACCGAGGGAGGTGATCGAGCACCACTTGGACGTGTGCCCAAATGCGCGCCCCGTCAAGCAAAAAGCAAGAAATTAAGCCCCCGAGAAACAAGCATTCATCGTCAAGGAAGTCGAGAAGCTCAAAGCGGAAAAAGTAGTCCGCGAAGTCGCGCACCCCACTTGGCACTCCAACGGCGTGGTAGTCCCGAAACCCGCCGGCGGAGGCCGCCTCTGCATCGACTACACCGACGTAAACAAGGCCTGCCCCAAGGACCCTTACCCCATGCCCAGAATTGACCAGATCGTGGACTCCACTGCAGGCTGCGACCTCCTCTGCTTCCTCGATGCCTTCTCTGGTTATCACCAGATTAAGATGGCTAAAGAGGACGAGGAGAAGACGGCTTTCCTCACCCCATGCTGTTTATATTGCTATGTCTGCATGCCCTTCGGCCTAAAAAAAATGGCGGAGCCACTTTCTAGAGATTAATGAGGATAGTCCTTGGCGGGCAAATGGGGCGAAATGCTGAAGCATATGTCGATGACATCGTCGTGAAATCACGAGAAGGAAATACTCTTCTCGGAGACCTGGAAGAAACCTTCGCCAGGCTGCGCAAGGTGAACATCAAGCTCAACCCCGCCAAGTGCGTCTTTGGAGTACCTTCGGGCAAATTGCTGGGTTTCCTCGTGTCTCATCAAGGCATAGAGGCGAACCCAGACAAAATCAAGGCCATAGAAGGCATGCAACCCCCACGCGAAAGGGCCCTGCCGTTTTTCAAGATCATGAGGCACTTTCAAGTGGACCCCTGAAGCTGAAAAAGCATTTGAGGACTTGAAGAAGTACTTGGCCAGCCCACCTGTAATGGTCGCCCCAAGGCGTGGCGAGCACCTAAAGCTGTACTTATCAGCCACCCCACAAACAGCCAGTGTTGTCCTTGTGGTGGAAAGAGAGGAGCCTGTACTTCACAAAAAGAGTGCAACCACTCCAAAGAAAAAGCCTCCTGATAAAGAGCTCGACAAAGGGGCGGTCGTCACAAGGCCCACGCTAGGCCTAAAGACTCAAGAGGAGACTGCCCCGAGCCAACTGCTGCAAGAGGTTCATGCCGAGGGGACCGAGGAGCCTCAAAAAGGCCAACATACTCGAGGCCAAGTTCCTTGAGGCCAAGTCCCTCGAGGCCAAAGCCCTCGAGGCCAAGTCCCTTGAGGCCAAGTTCCTTGAGGCCAAGTCCCTCGAGGCCATGCCCCTCGAGGCCACGCCCCTCGAGGCCACGTCCCTCGGGGCCAAGCCCCTCGAGGCCAAGTCCCTCGAGGCCAAGTTCCTTGAGGCCAAGTCCCTTGAGGCCAAGTCCCTCGAGGCCAAGTCCCTCGAGGCCAACACCTTCGAGGCCCAGGACAAGCCCCTTCAAGCAGACCCCATCGAGGGCCAAGCTGGGCCACCTTAGGAGAAAGACGCCAAGGAGACAGAAACCACTCTCGTCGAGCATCCAGTTTACTTCGTCAGCACAGTACTGCGTGATGCTCGCGAGCGGTACCCCATGCAGCAGAAGCTTCTCCTCGCGCTCCTCATCGCCTCAAGAAAGCTGCGGCACTACTTCCAAGGGCACCCCATCACGGTGGTAACCTCTTTCCCCCTGGAGCAAATTCTGCGCAACCCAAATGCAACAGATCGTGTCGCAGGATGGAACATCGAGCTACAACCATTCAATTTGCGCTTCGATACCACAAGGGTAATCAAAGGAAGAGCGCTGGCAGACTTTGTCGCCGAATGGACTGATCCAACCCCTGAAGAGCCCTGGGAAGAAGAGCACGAGTCCTCTGGAGCCGCAATGCCCAGCTACTGGACCATGAAGTTCGACGGAGCTTTCGCTTGTCGCCACGGTGTGGCAGGTGTATTCCTGACCTCACCAAAAGAAGACAAGTTGTATTACGCAGTCCAGCTGTGCTTCAGAATTGACAAGATATCCAACAACATCGCCGAGTATGAAGGGCTGCTTGCTAGCCTACGCGCCGTAATCGCCCTAGGCGTCAAGCATATACTCATCAAAGGCGACTCCCAGCAAGGCCAAGGATGACCACATGGCCGCATACCTTGAAGAGGTCCGTAGGCTGGAGAAGAACTTCAGGGGAATGGAGCTCATGCACATCCCAAGAAAAGAGAACCAAGAGGCTGATGACATTGCCAAGCGCGCATCAAAGAGACAAGCCCAGCTGCCAGGTGTCTTTGAAGAACGACTCGTCAAGGCATCCATAAAGCAGCCCCTAGAGGCCCTGCCCGCAAGCGCACACGAAACGCTCCCGCCACCACCTACAAACGGAGCCCCTAGCTACGGGCCCCCAACAGGGGAGCGTCTGTTGCTTACAGCGGTGCACCAAGAGACAGGATGGATCGACGAGATCAAAGACTACCTCCACAAAGGGATCCTTCCCGAGGAAGATGTCAAAGCGGAGCGAATTGCCCGCCAAGCAAAATCATACCAAATCCTCGAAGGAATTCTCTACCGCAAGCGCCCAAACGGCGTCGCGCTCAAGTGCGTCCCTCCTGAAGAAGGAAAACTACTGATTAAGGACATCCACAGTGGGGAATGCGGCCACCATTCGTGCGCCCGCACCCTCACAGGAAAAGTCTTCAGGAGCGGCTTCTACTAGCCTCAAGCGCTTCAAGATGCAGCAGACATCATTCAAGCTTGTGAAGCCTGCCAATTCCACGCCAAGCAAATCCACCAGCCAGCACTGGGCCTACAAACCATTCCGCTCTCGTGGCCGTTTGCGGTCTGGGGGCTGGACATCCTGGGACATTTCCCAACGGCGCAAGGTGGATATCGCTACCTCTTCGTGGCCATCGACAATTGCACAAAATTGCCTGAAGTGGAGGCGACGCGTACAATCACAGCAGGCGCGGCGGTGAAATTCATTAGAGGCCTGGTCTGCGCTTCGGAGTGCCTAACCGCATCATCACCGACAATGGCTCGCAATTCACAAGCGGCATCTTCAGAGCCTACTGCCAGAAAATGGGCATCAAGCTCTGCTTCGCCTCAGTCGCCCATCCGCAAAGCAACGGACAGGCTGAGCGCGCCAACGCAGAGGTCCTAAAAGGCTTGAAGACCAAGACCTTCGATGTCCTCAAGGGCCACGGCAAGGGCTGGATCAATGAGCTACCCTCGGTGCTCTGGTCCATCCGTACCACGCCACCCAAGCCCACCGCGGAAACGCCGTTCGCACTGGTCTATAGAGCCGAAGCAGTCCTCCCCGCAGAGATAAAGCATGGGTCCCCACGGGTCTTTGCCTTTAACGAGGACCAGCAAGAGGATATCCACAACGACGACCTGCTGCTCCTTGAAGGGCTAAGACGCCGCGCCGCTCAACGGGCGGCCAAGTACCAGCAGTCCCTGAGGTGCTACCACAGCCGCAATGTGCGCTCGCGCACCCTGGAGGCAGGCGATCTCGTCCTCAGACGAATCCTCTCCAGGGAAGGCCTCCACAAGCTGTCCCCAATGTGGGAAGGTCCCTACAGGGTCACCCACATCGCCAAGCCTGGCGCGGCTCGCCTCGAGACGGAAGACGGCTTCCCCGTCAAGAATCCATGGAACATCATGCATCTATGCAAGTTCTACCAGTGATCATCATCACGTCAGGGCATTTAGCGAAAGAGGCAGCCCACGGCTCAACCTCCAAGCACCTTTTTGTCCCTCAAGGTTAAAAGCTCAAGGCTTAAACCTCTCAAACCTTTGTATCCGCCAGGAGCAAGTAAAAAAAGTGATTATTGTCACGACCGTGATCATTGTCACGTCGAGACGTCAAGCCGACGAGGCAGCCTACGGCTCAACCTCTAAGCATTTGTCGTCTCTAGAGGTTAAAACGCCGAAAGGCTTAAACCTCCAAAAACAATGCTTTGTCTCCTAAAGGAACAAATGCCAAAGTGGTCATTGCCACACCCGTGACCAATGTCACCTCGAGAAAACAAAACTGAAGGGGCAGCTTACGGCTCAACCTCCAAGCAATGTCGACTCTAGAGGTTAAAATGCCAAAAGGCTTAAACCTCAAGCAAATGCTTTGTCTCCTAAGGGAACAAACGCAATCGTGGTCATTGCCACGCACGTGATCATTGTCACGTCGAGACTCCTAGCGGACGAGGCAGCTTACGGCTCAACCTCCAAGCATTCTTGTCTCCGGAGGTTAAAACGCCAACGGCTTAAACCTCCAAAGCCCCAAAGGCTTCACTCGAGGGAAAAACCCTCCGAGCTATCAATTAAAATGAGCCACCTCAAGACACTAAGAGTCTCAGCCACCAACAGGTGGTCCCCATGCCTCGACATGGTCAGAGCATTAACTTGGCAACCCCAAGCATAATGAATCAATCTCGTTCCTAAGTGAACTTAGCGCTTCGACGCCTCTTAAAAAAACGTTTTTGGGGGGTTTTATTTTATGCATTATTATTGTTGAAGTGTGCGCTTATATATCTCCACATGCGTACCTCGCGAGCGGGGGCTGAGTACGGTGCCAGTGCCTCAAATGACACACCAGCAGCACTGCAAAACCCAAGAGTCCGAGCTCTGGCTGGAGGGCAATTCCCCACAAACAAGCCATCTCAATAGAGGACCTTGGTACTTACTCTCCTCGCAAGGAACGCCTGAGGGGACCTATAAGCGCGCACGATCCATTGATCCGTGTTCTAGCGTTTGGGTTCGCCCCTCTAATACCTGCAGGGAAGATTTCCCCCCGCAAGCCTGCAGGGACATCCATGAGCGACCCCTCAAGTGGGCAACCTCGCCAGGCAAAATGCCTCCCCAGAGAGCGACCCCTCAAGCGGGCAACCTTGCCAGGCAAAATGCCTCCCAAGGAGCGACCCCCTCAAGCGGGCAACCTCGCCAGGCAAAATGCCTCCCCAGGAGCGACCCCTCAAGCGGGCAACCTCACCAGGCAAAATGCCTCCCCAGGAACAACCCCGCCAAGCAAACAACCTTCGCAGGGCAGAAACCTCGATAAGCTAAGTCTCGCACCCACGCTTTAAGAGCGTTCTTCTCTCCCTAGCGCACGCCTCTGCCCCTCGAGCGAATTCGCTTTCCCTTATGCTTCATGGACTATCGCACGTCTAAGGGAGGCACTTGAGCATCGCGACTCAAGGCTCTTACCTCTCCTAGGCCTAAAACTCCCCCCTGGCCTTGCGGAATCATCGCTCCCACGGACCAAGGTGGCGGAGTCGTGGAACGAAGAGACGGGACCTAACGATGCAGAGAACAAATAGACATGAAGATGAGTCCAAAGAGACCTCAAGAGGGGCAGACGAGCTCGAATTAAAACAGCAATTAAAAGTATATTACAAGCCAAAATGTATTAAGGTGTCTAAGGCACACAGCTGGTGCAGTTACAAGCGCCCGCAGGCGCAGCCAAGAAAGGCTCAGGGGGATGCAGCAGCGCTTTGAGCCTCCGCTGTGTCAGCTTCAACCTCGGCGGAGCGAGCCTCCTCCTCCGCAGCGCCAACTTCGACCCCGACGGAGCAGGCCTCCTCCTCCGCAGCGCCAGCTTCGACCTCGACGGAGTGGGCCCCCTATTCCGCAGCGCCTCCTTCGACCTCGTCGGAGCGAGCCTCCTCCTCCCTGAAGTCTGGCGCAGCCTCCACGCGCCTGAAGCGGTTGCAGAATGAATCCACCTGCTCGCGGAGGGAAGACGAGACGCGCTGCGCGTCCTTGCCAACAGCAACCTCGGTCACCAAGCGGAAGTCGAAGTCCGGCACAAGGAGCCTGATGTTGGTGAAGATGCGATCAACAACCACCCCTAAGAGCTGCCTGCTTTCGTCTTCGATCATCTTGCGAAGCTCGGCGGCGGGGCCCTCCAGCGCCGCAAAAAGCTGGTCGAAGTAGGCCAGAAACGCGGCGGCGCCGTCGTGGTCTTGGGTCCAAGGATACGGGGCGTGCGCGCCGAGCCGCGCCGCAAGCTCACTACCACGCGCGACGAGCTCTTCAAACAGGCGGTCGAACTGCATCGCAGGCGCACTGGACGAAGGGCCAGCGCCGTGGGACGCCTCGTCGCGGTCCTCCACCGTTTGGCGCCAATGTGCCTTGGCGTGCTTGGAACGGCGCGCCAGCTTGGTATTGGCCTTCTCGAGCTCAGCTAGCCGCTAAGCGTCCGCAGCATGCTCGGCCCTGAGGCGATCCTTCCGCTTCCGCAGCCGAGCACGGTACTTCTGGAGAAGGGTCCGATGGAGATGTCTCTCGTGCACCGCGAGGGTCCTCTGGGCCGCTCTCGTCCTCCGTGCGAAGCACCGCTCCGAGCGCTCGTCAGAGCGCCTCTGAGAAGCGACCTGCTCGTCAAATTTCAAGACTGCCTGTGCCAGGCCCTCCTCGCGCCGCTGCAGCTCGCTCCCCCTGAGGGCCAGCTCCCGATCGCGCTCGGCCAGGCACCTGTGGTCCTCCTCCAGAGCGGCTTGCGCAACCTGGTGAACAGAGAGACGCTAGGACTCCAACCAGTCCAGATCGCGTTGTTTCTGCGCCAGCGAGCACTCCATCGCCTCACGCTCGGCTGTGGCCCCTCGCAGAAGCTCCTCAGCAGCCTCGCGCTCTGCCTGGAGAGCCTGAGTAGCTCCGCGGCGTCGCGTATGGCTCCATCGCGGACTTCCTTGGCAAAGTTGATGGCTTCTTTGCGGCCTGCCTGCAGCACCGAGTCCTCTAGCCGGCGCGCCTCGACGGCCACGTAGAAGGACGCTCACGACCTCGCAAGTTCCGCCTGCTGTTGGGCGATCCATATGTCGCCAAGGGCCAGGTGAGCCTCCAGGCCCTCCAGCGAGTCCCGCACGAGGCCGAATGCCACCTCGCGACGCCCCGCGCTCCAGTCCCAGCTGCGGAGAACCATTTCCCGGCTAGATGAGGGCCCGGCCCCCGGTCGTGCTCGGGGGCTAGGTGCGGCTCCACCTCCATCCATGACGGCTTCATCTGTGGTGCTCGAGTCGCGGGGGTGCTCATCTTCTCCGGCAGGGCGGGGTGGTGAGCCCGCACCCCCTCCTGCGGCTGCACTTGCGCCCGCGGGGACCTCGGTCGCTCCCCCCAAAGGAGGCGAGTCCGCGCCCCCTCCTGCGGCTGCACTTGCGCCCGCGGGGACCTCGGTCGCTCCCCCCAAAGGAGGCGAGGCCGCACCCCCTCCTGTGGCCGCACCTGCGCCTGCTGAAGCCTCGGTCGCTCCCTCGCAATGGGGCAAGGGCGCCGCAGGCGAGCATAGTGAAGGTGACGCAGGCGTCGGCGTCGCTGCACGCGGCGATGGCAGCGTGCAAAGCAAAACTGCCTCGCGTGGCGGCGTAGCCGCGCGAGGAGGAGTCAGAGCGCGAGGCGGCGCGGGAGTCGTCTCCTCCGCGCTGTCCGCAGGCAGAGACTCGGGGGGCGCTGTTTGAGGCTCAGGCGCCCCCACCAGGGGCACGACCGCTCCTTCCTGAGGCTCCCCCTGCACTGAGCATGGAGACGACGTCTCCACAGGCCTTGGGCGCTCACCAGCCCCCGCCGAAGTGGCAGCACTCTTCACACCTGCTGCCTCGCGAAGCTTCGCAGGCACCAGATCGCTGGAAAAAGGCCGAAGAAGATTGTTCACGAGAGGACGTAGCAGGGGGAGCAATAAAAGCAAAAGTTGACCCGCTGGTGGGAATACTCTCATGAAGGGGAAGCACCAGCGTCGACCCACGACAGGCCAGGAGACCGCCAGGAAGGTGTGGGCTTGGCACCTGGCCCCCCAGAGGCGACGCCGCTTTTCTCTTGAAAGGGATGTCAGAAGGCCTCGCCCCGGAGCGATCCACCATCGCCTTGGTGCGAGGCTCGCGCCTCCCTGGCGAAGCATCTGTCTCGGAGGCCGCCCCCGCCTCAGGCGCCTCCTCCTCGAAGCGCGGAGGTGTAACAACAAAGGCGTCGTCATCGTCCGACGAGATGTCGCAAATCTCGTCGGTGAATGGCTCGTACCTCGCAGGGAGCGCCTCTCCCGTCGCGGCCTCTTCCTCGCCGCTCCAGGCACGGGAGGTGGATGAAGAGTCAACGCCCACGACTGCGCGCACCGGCGGAGCGACCCCCTGATCCACCGAGCCCGCTAGACCTTAAGGAGTGAAATCCGGCATTCCGTCCAGGATGTCCATGCGGTCGCTCAAAGGAAGCTGGTGCAGGGGAAGCACGGAGCCGGCGATTTTCCCTGGCAAGTTCAGACTGGCGAAGAGGATATTAAGGATGGTGTCGACCACGTCCGAGCCAAGGTCCTCTGGATGGAGCCGCCTTGGGTCGGAAGGGCCGGCGTAAATCCACATCGGCTCCGAGTGCGCCTGAAGGGGGGCGGTGGGGCGTGCCACGAAGTCCGCCGCGATCATCTGACCTGTGAGACCCTCCTCGCGGAGAAATCTCAAACGCCCCTCCAAGTAAGCATTGTCGGCACCACGAAGAGCAGACTTGGACCAGCGGGAGTTCCTCACGGGCGGCGCCTCCGGGACATCCAGGAATGCGCAGGGCGACGGGACACCGATGAGCAGCCACTTCTGGCGAGAGTCGCCCACCTTCTTGAGCAGCGCCGTAACCGGTTTGTCCCCACTCCAGGACATGGGGATATATACATGCCCCATGCCGTCCGCGATGCGGAAGGAGACGCACCCCGTCCTCTCGCCACCAGCCGTGCACCGCAGCGAGTAGAAGGTCCTGAAGAGCGCGACCGAAGGGTGAACGCCCAAATAAGCCTCGCAAAGGTAGGCAAAGATGGATAGTATGAGGATGGAATTCGGATGGAGATGGAGGAGTTGAATTTGGTAGAATTCCAGTACTGCTTCCAAGAAAGGCGAGTACGGCGGCACCAGCCCGACAGTGATGGCGTGGAGGAAAATAGGGTAAAACCCTTGAGGAAATTTCCCGAACCGGGCGGCTTGGAGTTCGCTGGCTCCATGCTCATTGGATGGCCCCGCAACAAGATAGCGGATCTTCTCCAACACCTGAAGATCGGTGCGCGCCCCCTCGAGTGCCGCGCACCGCACTACCTCCATGGCCGCCGCCCGGGAAGAAGTCCCCACTGCGGCCTTACTTTAGCTCTTAACCGGGCCCATCAGAACTCGGGTTTTCGGCCGGGCAAAGGTGGGAGATGCGCAGGGGAGAGCGGAGACGGAGAGCTCTGCGGAGCGGAAACCTCTGCGGGAAGAACAAGAAACAATAACGGCTCTGTGCGGCAACGCTTGGGCTTTATGTCAAGAACAGTTACCGGGGCGTGGTGGGACCCCCACGACTCACGCCCCAGATCGTGCAAAGCCGTTAGTCGTCCAAGTGCCGCGTTGCTCGGGCCGGCTGGGCACTAAGGGACCACGACGCTTCGCCTAAGCCCATGGGCTCAGTCGTGCCCATCATGGGCCCGGGGGCTACTGTCGGCCCAGTGGGAACTGGGGTATCAAGAGCCCATTCCCCCCCAGGCCTCGCTCGCGGGCCAGACAGACGAAACGACTAAGGACTAGGCGTCGCCGCCTGACGGGACCCTCGAGAGGCGATTCCCCTCGAGGGCCTGAAGAGGGAGCGAGGGCCTCAAGGGAACCCTCGCCTCAGGGGATCTTTCCCGTCAAGGAACCAACCCGCCTGAGGGAAGTACGGCAGGAATCTCCCCTCGGGCCTGAAGGGAAACGTCGTCGCCAAGGAACCCCAACAGAGCGCACGTGACCTCTGCCACGGCCGTACAAAGGCGCTCGCACCCCCGTCAGTGTCCCTGTCGATAAAGCGGTCAACAAAGCTGCACCACCTGCTGCACAGCTGTGAGGACCTTCTACTCTGACGATAAAGCGGGTGGACGGCGCAACCCTCCAACAGAGATCGTCATCGTGGGCTCCACCTCAGAGACTGCCCGCCCTGCGGGTAGTACGAGCGCGGTCGGCCGCTGGTCGGCCACGGCGCCACCTTTATCGACAATGGACCGAGTCCATGGACGGATGAAGCGCGGTGGGCTCGAGCTCTGCCCCGCCACTAGCAAGTGGGAGCCACCTTGAAGGCCAAGCCGAAGAAGAAGGCCCGAGGCGCCTATAAAAGGGAGGAGACGTCCATCATAGGAGGGGTCGGCCTCTTGCGTGCAAAACACCCTTGTGAACCCTAGTAGCTCTTGTTAGGTTAGCCTCTGGCTGGAGGAGGAAGAAGACCATTGCTTCCCTCCCCAGGCAAGAACTGCCTCAAGGGGGCTTCCGGCAAGCTCAATTGTACTGTAATCTCCCACATATAATACAGACAGGCAGGAGTAGCGGTCTTACCTCCTCACGAGGGCCGTGAACCTGGGTAAAGGACGGTGTTTTCCTTGGTCGGGTGTGCGTCTTCTTCGGGTCCGGCGAGCAACGTCGCGGAGCCACTTGAGGGTCTAGACCTCCTCGTTCAATCCCCTTCCGAACTACACTTCAGGAAGTGACTACCCCCCGATTCCTGGGATTCATAACCCGACACAAAGGAAGAGCGCTGGCAGACTTCGTCGCCGAATGGACTGATCCAACCCCTGAAGAGCCCTAGGAAGAAGGGCAAGAGTCCTCTAGAGCCGCAATGCTAAGCCTCTGGACCATGAAGTTCGACGGAGCTTTCGCTTGTCGCCGCGGTGGGGCAGGCGTAGTCCTGACCTCACCCAAAGGCGACAAGTTGTATTACGCAGTCCTGCTGTGCTTCGGAATCGACAAGATATCCAACAACATCGCCGAGTATGAAGGGCTGCTTGCTGGCCTACGCGCCGCAATCGCCCTAGGTGTCAAGCACATAATCATCAAGGGCGACTCCCAGCTGCTCGTCAACTTCTCCAACAAAAGCTACAAGCCCAAGGACGACCACATGGCCGCATACCTTGAAGAGGTCCGTAGGCTGGAGAAGAACTTCAGGGGAATGGAGCTCATGCATATCCCAAGAAAGGAAAATCAAGAGGCTGATGACATCGCCAAGCGTGCATCAAAGCGGCAGGCTCAGCCGCCAGGTGTCTTTGAAGAAAGGCTCGTCAAGGCATCCATAAAGCAGCCCCTAGAGGCCCTGCCCGCAAGCACAGACGAAGCGCTCCCGCCACCACCTGCAAGCGGAGCTCCAGGCTGCGGCCCCCCCACAGGGGAGCGTCTGTTGCTCACAGCGGTGCACCAAGAGGCAGGATGGATCGACGAGATCAAAGACTACCTCCACAAAGGGATCCTTCCCGAGGAAGATGTTCAAGCTGAGCGAATTGCCCGCCAAGCAAAATCGTACCAAATCCTCGAAGGAATTCTCTACCGCAAGCGCCCAAACGGCATCGCGCTCAAGTGCGTCCCTCCTGAAGAAGCAAAACTGCTGATTAAGGACATCCACAGCGGGGAATGCGGCCACCATTCGTGCGCCCGCACCCTCGCAGGAAAAGTCTTCAGGAGCGGCTCCTACTGGCCTCAAGCGCTTCAAGATGCAACTGACATCATTCAAGCTTGTGAAGCCTGCCAATTCCACGCCAAGCAAAT
Source organism: Poa annua (assembly GCA_026929855.1). Classification (NCBI taxonomy): domain Eukaryota; kingdom Viridiplantae; phylum Streptophyta; class Magnoliopsida; order Poales; family Poaceae; genus Poa; species Poa annua. The sequence continues at coordinate 104,685,185 of CM049426.1, forward strand.
CCACCAACCATCGCTGGGGCTACAAACCATTCCGCTCTCGTGGCCGTTTGCGGTCTGGGGGCTGGACATCCTGGGACATTTCCCAACGGCGCAAGGTGGATATCGCTACCTCTTCGTGGCCATTGACAAGTTCACAAAATGGCCTGAACTGGAGGCGACGCGCACAATCACAGCAGGCGCGGCGGTGAAATTCATCAGAGGCCTGGTCTGCCGCTTCGGAGTGCCTAACCGCATCATCACCGACAATGGCTCGCAATTCACAAGTGGCATCTTCAGAGCCTACTGTCAGAAAATGGGCATCAAGCTCTGCTTCGCCTCAGTCGCCCATCCGCAAAGCAACGGACAGGCCGAGCGCGCAAACGCAGAGGTCCTCAAAGGCTTAAAGACCTGGACCTTCGATATCCTCAAGGGCCACGACAAGGGCTGGATCAATGAGCTACCCTTGGTGCTCTGGTCCATCCGTACCATGCCACCCAAGCCCACCGCGGAAACGCCGTTCGTGCTCGTCTATGGAGCCGAAGCAATCCTCCCGCAGAGATAAAGCATGGATCCCCACGGGTCCTAGCCTTTAATGAGGACCAGCAAGAAGACCTCCCCAACGACGACCTGCTGCTCCTTGAAGGGCTAAGACGCCACGCCGCCCTCCGGGCGGCCAAGTACCAGCAGTCCCTGAGGCGCTACCACAGCCGCAATGTGCGCTCGCGCACCCTGGAGGTGGGCGATCTTGTCCTCAGGCGAATCCTCTCCAGGGAAGGCCTGCACAAGCTGTCCCCGATGTGGGAAGGTCCCTACAGGGTCACCCACATCGCCAGGACTGGCGCGACTCGCCTCGAGACGCAAGACGGCGTCCCCGTCAAGAATCCATGGAACATCAAGCATCTGCGCAAGTTCTACCCGTGATCATTATCACGTCAGGGCATTTAACGAAAGAGGCAGCCCACGGCTAAACCTCCAAGCACCTTTTTGTCCCTCAAGGTTAAAAGCTCAAGGCTTAAACCTCGCAAACCTTTGTATCCGGAAGGAACAAGTTAAAAAAGTGATTATTGTCACGCCCGTGATCATTGTCACGTCGATACGTCAAGCGGACGAGGCAGCCTACGGCTCAACCTCCAAGCAATATCGTCTCTAGAGGTTAAAACGCCAAAAGGCTTAAACCTCCAAAAAATTAGCTTTGTCTCCTAAAGGAACAAATGCAACCGTGGTCATTGCCACACCCGTGATCATTGTCACGTCGAGAAGACAAGCGGAAGAGGCAGTCTACGGCTCAACCTCCAAGCAATGTCGTCTCTAGAGGTTAAAACGCCAAAAGGCTTAAACCTCAAACTAATGCTTTGTCTCCTAAGGGAACAAACGCAACTGTGGTCATTGCCACACACGTGATCATTGTCACGTCGAGACTCCTAGCGGACGAGGCAGCCTACGGCTCAACCTCCAAGCATTCGTGTCTCTGGAGGTTAAAACGCCAACGACTTAAACCTCCAAAGCCCCAAAGGCTTCACTCGAGGGAAAACCCTCCGAGCTCTCAATTAAAACGAGCCACCTCAGGCCGTTGAGAGTCTCTGCCACCAACAGGTGGTCCCCATGCCTCGACATGGTCAGAGCATTAACTTGGCAATCCCAAGCATAATGACTCAATCTCGTTCCTAAGTGAACTTAGCGCTTTGGCGCCGCTTAAAAAATGTTTTTGGGTTTTTTTTTACGCATTACTATTGTTGAAGTGTGCGCTTATATCTCTCCACATGCGTACCTCGCGAGCGGGGGCTGAGTACGGTGCCAGTGCCTCAAATGACACACCAGCAGCACTGCAAAATCCAAGAGTCCAAGCTCTGGCTGGAGGGCAAGATCCCACAAACACGCCATCTCTACAGAGGACCTTGGTACTTACTCTCCTCGCGAGGAACGCCTGAGGGGACCTATAAGCGCGCACGAGTCCCTTGAACCGTGTTTCAGCGTTTGGGTTCGCCCCTCTAATACCTGTAGGGAAGATTTCCCCCGCAAGCCTGAAGGGGCATCCGTGAGCGACCCCTCAAGTGGGCAACCTCGCCAGGCGAAAAGCCTCCCCCGGAGCGACCCCTCAAGTGGGCAACCTCGCCAGACGAAAAGCCTCCCCAGGAGCAACCCCTCAAGTGGGCAACCTCGCCAGGCGAAAAGCCTTCACAGAGCGAAAACCTCGAGAAGCTAAGTCTCGCACCCACGCTTCAAGAGCGTTTTTCTCTCCCTAGCGCGCGTCTTTGCCCCTCGAGCGACTTCGCTTTCCCTTACGCTACATGGACTACTCGCACGTCTAAGGGGTGCACTTGAGAATCGCGACTCAAGGCTCTTACCTCTCCTAGGCCTAAACTCCACCCGGCCTTGCGGAGTCATTGCTCCCGCATACCGAGGTGGCGGAGTCATGCCACGAAGAGATGGGACCTAACGACGCAGAGAACAAATAGACATGGAGATGTGTCCAAAGAGACCTCACGAGGGACAGACAAGCTTGAATTAAAACAGCAGTTAAAAGTATATTACAAGCCAAAAGTCTCAAGATGTCTAAAGCACACAGCTGGTGCAGATACAAGCGCTCGCAGGCGCAGTCAAGAAAGGCTCAGGGGGATGCAGCATCGCTTTGAGCCTCCTCCGCAGCACCATCTTCGACCTCGGTGGAGCGGGCCTCCTCCTCCGCAGCGCCATCTTCGACCTCGGCGGAGCGGGCCTCCTCCTCCGCAGCGCCATCTTCGACCTCGGCGGAGCGGGCCTCCTCCTCCGCAGCACCATCTTCGACCTCGGCGGAGCGGGCCTCCTCCTCCCTGAAGTCCGGTGCAGCCTCCACATGCCTGAAGTGGTTGCAGAAGGCATCCACCTGCTCGCGAAGGGAAGACGAGACGCGCTGCGCGCCCTCGCCGGGAGCAACTTCGGTCACCAAGCGGAGGTCGAAGTCCGGCACAAGGATCTTGATGTTGGTGAAGATGCGATCAACAGCCACCCCCAAGAGCTGCATGCTCCCGTCTTCGATCACCTCGCGAAGCTCGGTGGCAGGGTCCTCCAGCGCCGCAAAGAGCTGGTCAAAATAGGCCAGGAACGCGGCGACGTCGTCATGGCTTCGGGTCCCAGGACACGGCGCGTCTGCGCCGAGCCGCGCCGCAAGCTCACCACCGCGCGCGACCAGCTTTCAAACAGGCGGTCGCACTGCATCGCGGGCGCACTGGACGAAGGGCCAGCGCCGTGAGTTGCCACGTCGTGAGCCTCCTCCACTCGGCGCCAACAGGCCTTGGCGCGCTTGAAGCGACGCGCCAGCTTGAAGTTGGCCTTCTCAAGCTCAGCGAGCCGCTGAGCGTCCGCAACATACTCGGCCTTGAGGCGGTCCTCCCGTTTCCGCAGCCGAGCACGGTACTTCTGAAGAAGGGACCGACGGAGATGTCTCTCGTGCTCCGTGAGGGCCCTCTGCTCCACTCTCGTCCTCTTGGCCAAGCGCCGCTCCGAGCGCTCGACAGAGCGCTTCTGAGCAGCGACGTGCTCGTTGAACTTCGAGATCGCCCGGGCCAGGCCTCCCTCGCGTGCTTCGAGGGCCTCATGCTGGGCAGCAAAGTCCTTCTCCGTCTGGAGACACTGCTCCTCGCGCTGCTGCAGCTCACTCCCCCCAGGGCCAGCTGCCGATCGCGCTCGGCCAAGCACTTGCGGTCCTCCTCCAGAGCGTCCTGCACGGCCTGGTGGGCAGAGAGTAGCTGGGACTCCAACCGGTCCAGCTCGCAGCGCTTCTGCGCCAGCGAGCCTTCCATCGCCTCACGCTCGGCTGTGGCCCCTCGCAGGAGGTCCGCAGCGGCGTCGCGCTCTGCCTGGAGGGGCTCAAGTAGCTCTGCGGCATCGCGAATGGCTCCGTCGCGGATTTCCTTGGCAAAGCTGATGGCCTCTTTGCGGGCTGCCTGCAGCGCCAGGTCCTCCAGCCGGCGTGCCTCGACGGCCGCTTGGAAGGACGCCCATGATCTCGCAAGTTCCTCCTGCTGCTGGGCGAGCCGTATGTGAGGTGGGCCTCCAGGCCCTCCAAGGACTCCCGCACAAGGCCGAATGCCACCTCGCGGCGCCCCGCGCTCCAATCCCAGCCTCGGAGAACCAGTTCCTGGCAAGATGAGGGCCCAGCTGCAGCGGCGGGTCCCGTGAGCCCTGCCCCAGGTCGAGCTCGGGGGCAGGCTGTGGCTCCACCTCCATCCACGCCGGCCTCCGCTGTGGCGCTCGAGCCGTTAAAACTCTCATCTTCTCCGGCAGGGCAAGGTGCGAGGAAGCACCCCCTCCTGCGGCCGCACTTGCGCCTGCTGGCGCCTCGGTCGCTCCCTCCAGAGGTGGCGCGGGCGCCGTGGGCGAGCATGGTGGAGGTGACGCAGGCGTCGTCGTCACTGCGCGCGGCGATGGCAGCATGCGGAGCAAAATTGCCTCGCGTGGTGGCGTAGCCGCGCGAGGAGGAGTCGGAGCGCGAGGTGACGCGGGAGCCGTCTCCTCCGCGCTGTCCACTAGCAGAGGCTCGGGAGGCGCTGTTTGAGGCTCAACCACCCCCACTAGGGGCACGGCCGCTCCCTCATGAGACGCCCCCTCCACCGGGCCTGGAGTGGACGTCTCCACAGGCCTCGGACGCTCGCCAACCGCCACCGCAGCTGCGGCTCTCTTCACACCCGCCGCCTCGCGAAGCTTGCGATGCTTCGCATGCACCAGATCGCTGGCAAAAGCCCAAAGAAGATTTTTCAGGAGAAGATGGAGCAGGGGGGACAACAAAAGCCAAAAATGACCAAGGGGTGGGAATACTCACCACGAAGGGGAAGCACCGGCGTCGACCCACGACAGGCCGGGAGAGCGCCAGGAAGGTGTGGGCTTGGCACCTGATCCCTCCAGAGGCGTCGCCGCTTTTCTTTTGGAGGGGATGTCAGAAGGCCTCGCCCTAGAGCGATCCACCATCGCCTTGGTGCGAGGCTCGCGCCTCCCCGGCGAAGCATCTATCTCAGAGGCCGTCCCCGCCTTGGACGCCTCCTCCTCGAGGCGTGAAGGCGCCACAACGAAGGCGTCGTCATCGCCCGACGAGATGTCGCAAATCTCGTCGGTGAATGGCTCGTACTCGCAGGGGACGCCCCTCCCGTCGCGGCCTCTTCCTCGCCGCTCCAGACACGGGAGGCGGATGAAGAGTCAACACCCACGACTGCACGCGCCAGCGGAGCGACCTCCTGATCCATCAAGCCCGCCAGACCATGAGGAGTAAAATCCGGCATTCCGTCCAGGATATCCACGCGGTCGCTCAGGGGAAGCTGATGCAGAGGACGCACGGAGCCGGCGATCTTCCCAGGCACATCCGGACTGGCAAAGAGGATGTTTAGGATGGTGTCGACCACGTCCGAGCCAAGGTCCTCCGGATGAAGCCGCATTGGGTCGGAGGGGCCAACATACATCCACATCGGCTACGAGTGCGCCTGAAGGGGGGTGATGCGGCGTGCCACGAAGTCCGCCGCGACCATCTGACCCGTGAGACCCTCCTCGCGGAGAAATCTCAAACGCCCCTCCAATTAAGCGTTATCCGTACCGCGAAGAGCAGACTTGCACCAGTGGGAGTTCTGTACGGGCGGCGCCTCCGGGACGTCCAGGAACGCGCAGGGCGACGAGACGCCGATGAGCAGCCACTTCTGGCGAAAGTCACCCACCTTCTTGAGCAGGGCCGTGACAGGCTTGTCCCCACTCCAGGACATGGGGATGTATACGTGCCCAATGCCGCCCGCAATGCGGAAGGAGACGCACCCTGTCCTTTCGCCAGCAGCCGTGCACCGCAGCGAGTAGAAAGTCCTGAAGAGCGCTACCGAAGGGTGCACGCCCAGATAAGCCTCGCAAAGGTAGGCGAAGATGGACAAGATGAGTATGGAGTTTGGGTGAAGATGGAGGAGTTGAATTCGGTAGAATTCCAATACTGCCTCCAAGAAAGGCGAGTACGGTGGCACCAGCCCGGCGGTGATGGCGTGGAGAAAAATGGGGTAAACCCTTGAGGAAATCTCCCGAACCGGGCGGCTTGAAGTTTGCTGGCACCGTGCTCGTTGGTTGGCCCCTCAACCAGGTGGCGAATCTTCCCCAACGCCTGAAGGTCGGTGCTCAGCCCCTCGAGTGCCGCGCCCTGCACTACCTCCATGGTAGTCGCCCGGGAAGAAGACCCCGATGTGGCCTTACTTTTGCTCTTCACCGGGCCCATCGGAGAGGACTGGAGTTTTAGCGAAGACAAAGATGGGAGATTCGCAGCAGAGAGCGGAGGCGGAGAGCTCTGAGAAGCGGAAACTTCTGCGGGAAGAACTGGAAACAATAACGGCTCTACGCGGCAACGCTCGGGATTTATGTCCCCTCCAGGAGCAGTTACCGGGGCGTGGTGGGACCCCCCACGACTCACGCCCCAGATCGTGCGAGGCCGTTAATCGTCCAAGTGCCGCGTGGCTCGGGCCGGCTGAGCACTAAGGGCCCACGACGCTTCGCCTAAGCCCATGGGCTCAGTGGTGCCCATCATGGGCCCGGGAGCTACTATCGGCCCAGTGGGAACTGGGGTATCAAGAGACCATTCCCCCTAGGCCTCGCACGCGGGCCAGTCGGACGAAACGACTAAGGACCAGGCGTCACCGCCTGGCGGGACCCTCGAGAGGCGATTCCCCTCGAGGGCCAGAAGAGAAAACGAGGGCCTCAAGGGACCCCTCGCCTCAGGGGACCCCCCCCCCCCCCGAGGAGCCAACCCGCCTGAGGGGAGTCCAACAGGAATGTCCCCTCAGACCTAAAGGGAAACGTCGCGGCCAAGGAAGCACATCAGGGCGCACGTGACCTCTGCCATGCTCATGCAGTGACGCACGCACCCCCGTCACTGTCCTTAGCGATGAAGTGGTCAACAAAGCTGCACAGCTGTGAGGACCTTCTACTCTGATGATAAAGCAGGTGGACGGCGCAACCCTCCAACGGAGATCGTCATCGCGGGCTCCACCTCAGAGACTGCCCGCTCTGCTGATAGTATCGCACGGTCGGCCGCCTGTCGGCCACGGCGCCACCTTTATCAACAATGGACCGAGTCCATGGACGAATGGATCATGGTGGACTCGTGCTCCGCCCCGCCACTGGCAAGTGGGAGCCACAATGAAGGCCAAGCCGAAGGAGAAGGCCGGAGGCGCCTATAAAAGAGAGAAGACATCCATCGTAGCAAAGGTCGGCCCTTTGCGTGCAAAACACCCTTGTAAACCCTAGCAACGCTGGTTAGGTTAGCCCCTGGCTGGAGGAGGAAGAAGAGCATCTCTTCCCTCCCCAGGCAAGAACTGCCTCAAGGGGGCTTCCGGCAAGCTCAATTGTACTGTAACCTTCCACATATAATACAGACAGGCAGGAGTAGCGGTCTTACCTCCTCACGAGGGCCGTGAACCTAGGTAAAGGATGATGTCTTCCTTGGTCGGGTGTGCGTCTTCTTCGGGTCCGGCGAGCAACGTCGCGGAGCCACTTGAGGGTTTAGACCTCCGCGTTCAATCCCCTTTCGAACTACACTTCAGGGAGTGACTACCCCCGATTCCTGGGAGTCATAACCCGACAGCATCAAACGTCATATCTTAATAGTGTGACAATAAAAGTGTTCCTCTCGGGTATCGGAAGGGAGTATGTTGAGACGAGGGATCAAGAGCGGGATTTGCCAGTCCGCATAGCAGGATAGATACTCTAGGGCCCACTCGGTGAGATTATGTCAAATATGTTTGCAAACAAGTGACTAGGTCACCATGACATAATATCACAGACGAGTAGAAGATAGTGTTGTCAATAACGAGATCAAGATAGGTATGGAGATATCTATGAACGAGTCTTGGACACACTAAGTATCGCCATGGCAAAAGGTTTAAGACTCGACGTCTAGGTTTGATCGACTAAGTTATTCGTTATATCACAGGGATTAATTCAAGGCGTCCAGGCCCACGAATTACTCATTGATCGGAGAGGTGTCGACCATGTCTGTTATTATATAGAACCGCTAAGGTAACACACTTAAGGGGTTTCGACATATTTACCGGAAGAGAAATTAGGAAAATAGAGCACCGAGAACATCCCGGGAAAGTTCCGATGGAGATCGGAGAACCGAAGATAGTTCAGAGAGTTTCGGAAACGTTTCGAAAGAGAGGAAATTGTTTATATATGTTAAATTAATGTTAGTTGGTGAATTAATATTATTTTAATGAATTTATAATAATTAAATTCGTATTTAAACATGCAGCCCACTAAATGGGCCCTATGGAGAAGTCCCATGTAGGGGCCGAATTCGCCCCCCAAGGGCCAAACCCACCAAGGGGAGTTTGGATGGGCCCTAGCGGCCCATGTGGTGGCCGGCTCCCTCCTCCCCCTTGTTGGTGCAGCTGGGATAGTCCCACCTTGCCTGGTTAGCAAGGTGGGGTGCCTCCTTTCCCCTATATATAGTGGGGTGGGGGAGAAAGCCCCTCTCAACACACCAATTTCTCTCTCTTTCTCCTTGGATCACATGACTCCCTTATTTGGAGTTGCGCCGAGGAGATTTTCTCTCCACCATACGCACGCCGCCGTGCTGCTGGTCTTCCGGTCCAAGTCTTCCGCTGCTCGTCCTGGACTGCAGTTTCAGAGGCTGTCGTCTCCACCGCATGTGTGTGACGCTCTGCGAGGTGCTACACTAGTGGTGCTGGGAGGTCTACGTCCTCTACTTGACCTTGAGGTCGGCTACGACGTCTTCATCGTCAATGCTTGTGCGGGAGCGTAATCCCCGCTTTTCGGTAAACAAGGGTATATATACCGATCTCCTTCGTATAACAATATCTGCATAGTATAGATTCTGGCTAGTTTATGGTTATCGTTGTTAGAAAACATATTGTTTTCTTCCTGCGATCCCCTTCAGGATGAACTACTCATGCATAAGTCCGGAGGCGGGCATGGTGATGTAGAGCCCTCCGGTGATGATTCCCCTCTTCGGTAGGGTGCCGGGAAGAGCTTCTGAACCCTCCCAGACTAGGGTTGACGGCGGCGGCGGCTCTGGAAAGTATCGTGGAAAAGTGTTCGGGTCTTAGGTCTTAGGTCTTATTTCGTTAGGGGGTATTTATAGGCGAAAGGGCGAAGGCAATGGAGGGCCGAGGCTCCCTCATCAGGTGCCCGCGTGGACAGCGGTGGGGCCACACCGAGGCATCATGAGGACGCCTCGTGGCCCCTCTCCATCTCGTCTTCGGTGTTCTGGATGGTTCCGGAAAAATATAGGGACTTCGGGTTTTGTTTCGTCCAATTATGAGAATATTTCCTTAAGAGGCTTTTTGAAACCAAAAACACCAGAAAAATAGTGAACTGGCACTGTGACATCTTGTTAATAGGTTAGTCCTAGAAAATGCAAAAAAACCCATATAAAGTGTATATAAAACATGTAACAATTGGTATAATATAGGCATGGAACTTAAGAAATTATAGATACGTTGGAGACGTATCTAGCATCCCCAAGTTTAGTTCTACTCGTCCCGAGTAGGTAAAACGATAACAAGAATAATTTTTGAAGTGACATGCTTTCACACAATCTTGATCATATCATAATGTAATTCTTGTAAATTGTGATCAAATGAATAAGAGTTATATTTTATATTGATATCAAATGAGTAATAGACAAACAAGTAGGTAGTACAAAGTAAAACTTTCAATGAATCAATACTAGAGATCAATGAACCGTGCAAAGTAGATATTAAAAATGATTTAAGTTTCAAGAACAACAACATAGTCATCTAATGCATCCAACACACATGACAACTTTGTGAAAGGATCAAGTCAAGCAATAACAATATGCACGTAGAAAATCATCTCTCTATTTGTTCACTTAAAAACAAGCAAGAGTTCAGCGTTGGTTTCTGGCATCAGGATGTTGTGGCTAAGAGAATGTTAAGGGGGAGTTTGGAAGGCCAACGGAAGAAAGTCTCATAAAGCTGAAAGTGATCATTAGACAAAGAGAAAGTCTTATAATCGAATCTATGCAAGTAGTACTGATTGTCACACAACGGATGCACATAGAGCTATAAGTGTATGAAAGCTCTCCAATGGAACTAGTGGGGTGAGACGTTGTAACACCCCGGCCCACCCACGGACCGAGCCTGTCACCCCTATCAGCTCTCTAGGATCTCCAAACTGGACCCACAGATCAACATGGGTAGGAGAACATGACGAAGATCTCCCACGAGTTTTGGATGTACCCGTGAAGCATGCACCAACTCTGAATGTGATAAAGGGCAATGCAAAGTACTGAAGAGGCTAGCAAATACGGTGGTGGAAGTGCCATGAAAACCGCAGCTTAGAACTCACAAGATAAAAGATTCCAACTAGAAATATGATCTTACAAGGCATAATGAAAATTACTCCATGAGGGATTGTGGCAAATGAACAAGTCACTTGTAGCGTACCTACACTTAAAATAAGGCAGATACCTGTGTATAGTGCAAATCCCTGGATCGATTCGTTTGCACACATAGTTTACGATGTAATATCACAACAAAGTATCAATTTTATTACATCGATGATCCAGACTTACAAAATATTAATTACAAGTAGCATAGCATAAAGCTAGCTTTGAAATAGTACACAGCGGAAATACGATAGCAGTGAGTCTCCATCTCTTTCATGTTGCCACAGGCGAAAACATGTTGGTTGCAGACTCGAAACCTTTAAACGAAACCTCACTCGTCATCTGAACAATCTGCAATAAGGAAAATATTGCAACAACGTGGGTCAGATTCCATTAAAAATGGAGTCTAGCAAGTGACACTATGGTGCACACTTAATGGAATAACTCTATAGCCTATATACATATTTGGCTGGTGGAGTTCAAGGCTATTTTGCATAAAGCCAATTTTTCCTATCTCTTTGGAAAACACTTTCTTCAAATCAAGACAAGTATGGCATGAAAACCATAATCTCATCTTCCCTTGTTCACCCATCAAGTTTTATTTCTGAAGTTGGAATGGTGGAATCCTCCGTTGACGTCCTCGTTCAGCTGCTCCATTGTCCGTTTCCGGGGACACGGCTAAGTACTTAGATTTTAACTCTGCAGAGGTTGTGCACGTTCACCATTGTACCCATTCAACCCAAAATATCCTTTACACACCATCTGTGATAGGGAAAGGAGAAGAATGAGACGAGATCTTTCAGAAGCATTTTCCCTCCCACTCTGGCCTGACGCGCTCCACCTACAAACCACTACCTCCACCTGTCAGGCCGGGGCGAGTCCATGCTACTTAGTTGATCAAGGCAGAGCCCATATTGGCAATGGCTGCACGAGAAGCAATCTTCACTCGGAGTTCTTCAGATTCCTCTATTCCTGGGTGGCCATCCACAAGTGAATATCCCACAGGTAAATCCCCTGGGGACAACACCCAACTCATACAGCCAAGCAACCAATTCCACCCAGGTGTTTGATTATAACTTAGTAGAATTTAACATTTCATCAAAAACAGTTTTGCATAGCATCACAATTCTACTAAGTGCTTTCATAGGAACCTAGACACAGGAATAAGGAAGTCTAAATATGGCTTGCATAGCAATACTATCCTACACATTCTTATAGAAAAATAATCTACTCATGCATAGAAAAATAATAGGACTTTTATGGAGGTGTGCCACTTGCATTTGAATGTTGTCGTTGTTCACAAACTCTTTTCAACAACAAACGTTTGCTCTCCATTCAATCTAAACAATATAAGCAAACAACAATACAACAATCAACAAACAACAATCATCAAACATACTTGCACATACATAGTGAACAAATAAGTTTCATAAAACTTCTAAGGAAAACATGTTATGTATGATATGCAAATTATTTCTAAGGACTAGAGATGCATGTCATGCCATGAAATTCTTTTAAGTTAATGCAAGGCAATTAGGTTGGTCGAAATGACTAAGGACTAAAATCATAGGTTGGACAAAATACTTTGTTATAAATCATCTTGAATAAGCACTCAATGACTTAGTCATGATGTGCATAACTACTTAGAGAAAAATACTAACTCTATTCTTCAAGGTGACCAACAATTATTAACAACTCTTGGTAAATTGGATATTCACTATAGTGAGAGAGACGGACACCTGGCCAGCCACTTAAATTGTGGAACAGGTCTCATGTACGTGGACATGTAAGGTTAGTTTCCAGGCCGCTTCATCTCACTATGCCGCTAGGATCCAACAAACTTCAAGATGGTAATAACATGATCAAAAATCGTTTATGTCTGAAGTGAAAGATAAGATTAGGAAAGAGGGAAAAGATAGTAAGAATGATGTAGTTGGTCTTCCAGGCTTCATCTCCAGACTTGTAATACTCTCCTTGGTGATGTCTTGATTGAATTTTTGGTAGACTGGAATAATCTTCAGACTTGATGATTTCTTTTATCACAGAGGCTGGTCTTGGGATTAACTTAGTCTTCATGAAGTCTCACATAGGAAGGGAGAAAAGAAAGAATGAGGGAGCAAGACTACGAAAATATTTCTGGTTGGTCTTCATGAACTTCTTCTTGATATTTCTTCTAAGTGCTTCGTCTCCTGGGAGGTACTTCTGAAGTCTTGTTTAGCTAAGTCCTTCATTGGTCTTCTAGCTCCATGATGAAAATCCTAATTGTCTAAGTGTACCACGTTACCAAAATGCTAAGTCGAAAATATTTCGAACTTAGAGAAAAATGGGGAAGGAGTTTTCTTATGGGAAATATAAATACAAAATAAAATATGAAATGCAAATTTTAATCACATGAACCATTATGCTAATGCAATTTAATTAATTTCTATTTTCACAAAATATAATAAAGGAATAAATAAGATTAAAGTTTTATGTGATTTAAATTTTTATAAGAAGATTTTATAATCAGTATTAATAGACAGAGGGGATTAAACTAAATTTATAGCAATTTAATTTACTCAAAAATAATGTTTATATCAAAAGTTATGTCAAATTTACTCAAACATCATATTTTGAATTTGAATAAATCTAAATTTCTCAAGGTTGGAAAAGAACAGAACTAGCACAATCTATAGGTCATGGGATTTTCAAAGATATTTTATTTACAAATTTTGACCTTACAGAATTAAAACTATAATTAAAATAATGTTTTACATGTTTCTGTAAATACCAAGTTAGTGCACGACTAAAATACAAGTTTTTATTATACCACTATTTTCTACACGTTCATACGATTCCATAGACTACAAAAACATCAAAAACGGAGTTACGGTTGATTTAATATGAATTTTGGAAGTTATGTCTAGTCAGAAAAACGAAAATGGAAAATAGCTGACACAACAGTCGCGCGGCGCGATACTATTGGCTGATACCGATTCAAACATGTCATCTAATCTACACCGCTGGATCAAGATCTAAGGGCTTACAGCGAGATGGTCTGGAGGTGGCGGCGTGGTTCGCCGGAGTTGAGGGAGACGGCGGCGCCAGCGTCGGATGGAGGTCGGAGACGACGTTCCCGTGGTTCTCCGGACGTGTAGAGGGGCTCCCCATATGCGGCGCGTCGCGACGGAGAGGATGGTGGCGTCGACGTTGTGGCGGGTGTCCGAGAGTGGCGTGGACGTTCCGCCGGAGAAGCTCGGGTCACCGGTGAGCTCGGTGAGCACGAACTCCACGTCTCCGCTGTGTTAAAAGAGGTAAGACGGGGTCAGTGGATGCGCACGGGGTGGGGAGAAAGAGGAGAGGGTTCTCGACCTCGGGGGTCGCCTCACCTCACCGGAATCAATGAAATCGGCCGTGGATGTGAAGAACTCCGGCGAGCAAATTCGTCGGCCTGGGGGCGTATTGGAGAGGGCTTTTGGGGGGGGGAATGGAGGAGGAGGTCGAGGCCTATTTATAGAATCCGACGGTGCTTGATTTGATGCAGTAATTTGCCCGCAATTAATCGGACATTAAATTCGACCAAAAACGCTCATGTTTAATGACGGACGAAATTAGAGCAATTTAGTGCGTTTAAGAGAGGGCTTTTATGGGGGAATGAAAGACGAGATCAAGTGCTTTAATTAGAAAGAAACGGTGCGTCATTTGGTGCTCTAAATCAACGGGAATCATAAAGAGAAGAGGGCATGGGAGAGATTTTCGCGTGCGGGCGTTGCTAGAGCTTGAAGACGACGCTGACGTCATCATGACGTCAGCATTTTTTTTTCTTTTTCTGATTTTTCTTATTTCTTTCATAACTTTTGATTTAAGACTCCAAATCAAGTCAAATAAATTTCTAAAAATTTGTAAGAATAATATCTTTGTGTTAAACCAGTTGTGGGCATGTTTTGAACACTTTTTAAAAATCAAAATTTTCCCACTTAATGTCAAATTTGCCACTTAATGTCAAATTTGAAAACATGGCTTAAATAATTTCGTTTTTGGCTAAATAAAATTTATAAAAATACAACACTTATATAAGTTTAAAATTAAGTTATTTAAACTTATTTTCCAACATTAAATCATTTTTGGCTTTAGTACAATATTAAATAACATCACACATTTATTTGAAATGAAAAGGGAAATATAATGTATTCATTTTTTAATTCAAAATATTTTGTGCACCATTAAGTTTTATATTAAGATAACTAAATATAAATTTCATAACAACTTTGGAAAAGATTTTAGTTTTACTTCATTTCTTATATAGAAAATATATTCATGAAAGTCATTTTATGTTTTGAAAATAAATGAAAATCATTTAAGCTAATGAAATGTTTACTTGGGTTGTTAAGTAATTATAAAATCTATGAGGTTTTAAGTTATAAACTATAGACTTGTAATATCCAAATTATGTTTTGAACTCAGGTAAATGAATAATAATCTTTTGGCAAATAGACAATGTTTTCAATAGTTTAAAATAACACTTGTAATTATTATTTTAATTTATTTATAGCTAAGGCTAAGTGGTTGAATAAATTACTTATAAGTAAACTATTTACTTAAAATAAAATGGTTTGTACTTTATAAAACATTTGTCAAATTACATATTAAGGTTTTTGAAATACAATGGATAATTTAATGTTTAATTGGAAATAACTTTTGAAAATAATTACACAATGGAAATTTTGAAATAATAGACTTTTTCAAATTGGTTGAAGTCTTTTATAGTTGGTTTCCTTAAGCATTTAAAGTTTTATTTTAATAAAAAACAAAAGTTTTAAATTTTTAGTGATTTTTAAACATTCCAAAGTATTGGGATGTTAAAGACTACCACCCTTAAAAGGAATCCCGTCCCCGAGATTCAGAGAAGCTAGGAAGACAAAGCAAATGTTTGAATGATTCTGATAACTCGGGACGTTTTGAGAAATGAAATTTCTGACATAGAAACAAGAAACTAGCAGGGGATGAATTTTTTGATTGGGGAGGCTCGAAAGAAAGATGGTTTGGGATCTCTGGGTTTAAGGCAGCTGGGTTAGAATTATCTGGGTGGCTACCACCCTTAATTTTTTTTTGTCTAGGAACTTTGTTTAATCTTGTTTATTTCTCTGATGTAGAGCGTACAAGTATTCAAAATACAATGGCATGTGGTGGATACAGAAATTTTAGCACTCACGTTTTCCACTCGATCCTTGGAGAGATTTATCCTTCTTCCTCTCAGGGCAGCCACTGACATAGTGTCCCTTTTCTTTGCACTTGTAGCAACTTATGTGGCTAAGATCTTTCTTGGATTTAACCTTTTGTCCTTGTTCCTCTAGGGTCTTCATGAGAGACTGTTGCATTCCTTCCTTGGTTTGCTGGTTAGCTTGTTGCACCATGGGATAAAGTTGACACTGAATTGGGACATGGTTTGTTCCTTCACACAGGAAGCAAGTAACCTGACTTGTGAGGCATCCTTTAACTGGACGTATGGTATGACCATGGGGCCACTCATCAGAACATTTTCTGGACGTATGTCCTATCTCTCCACAAGTTTTTCATGCCTTTAGTTTGGTCATGAGGTTCTCTTCAAAATCACTATGGTTTTGATCAATCTTAGGCAGTTGGTCATTGATCAACTTCCACAACCGACTCTGGTTCTCTAATAGTAGTTGCATAGTTGTATGCAAAACATTGGTGTTGGTATTGGGGTGAGACATCTGTTGGGTTTAGAAAGCAATGAGTTGAATTATTTGTACTATGGAGGAATCCTAGTTCAATAAAACAAAACAAGGCAACCAATCTATAACATAATCAATCAACATCTAACAAACATCAAACAACAAGGTTCACAACAAACAAACAATCTAGTATTGTCATATAGCCAAGTTGATATGATCAATACACTAACACGATATCGTCATTCTATTTAGGTGGTGGTCAAATCAACCTCCTTCGTGAGCACTTCAAGTTCTTGTTCAACTTTCTTGGATATCTTAGAAGTGTTGGCCGAATCATGTTTCTTCAGTGGTCTTCCATGCATGTAGAACTTCATGTTGACTTGAAACTTTTCTATATGAAGCAGTAGAATCAGACTTAGACTACAAGAACATGGCCATCTAGAAAAAGATAAGGTATTTTCAGAAGGTTGATTGTAGATGAGAGTATGAGGAAGATAAAATGAAAAGTTTAGTTTTTTAGAAAAGTGAATAAAATAGATTTTCAATCCTATGGTCAAATCCTATATCTATCCAAACCTAGGTTTTCGAACCTACATGCAACACAGTGCTCTGATACCATCTGTAGCGTACGTACACTTAAAATAAGGCAAATACCTGTGTATAGTGCAAATCCCTGGATCGATTCGTTTGCACACACAGTTTACGATGTAATATCACAACAAAGTATCAATTTTATTACATCGATGATCCAGCCTTACAAAATATTAATTACATGTAGCATAGCATAAAGCTAGCTTTGAAATAGTACACAGCGGAAATACGATAGCAGTGAGTCTCCATCTCTTTCATGTTGCCACAGGCGAAAACATGTTGGTTGCAGACTCGAAACCTTTAAAGGAAACCTCACTCGTCATCTGAACAATCTGCAATAAGGAAAATATTGCAACAATGTGGGTCAGATTCCATTAAAAATGGAGTCTGGCAAATGACACTATGGTGGACACTTAATGGAATAACTCTATAGCCTATATGCATATTTGGATGGTGGAGTTCAAGGCTATTTTGCATAAAGCCAATTTTTCCTATCTCTTTGGAAAACACTTTCTTCAAATCAAGACAAGTATGGCATGAAAACCATAATCTCATCTTCCCTTGTTTACCCATCAAGTTTTATTTCTGAAGTTGGAATGGTGGAATCCTCCGTTGAGGTCCTCGTTCAGCTGCTCAATTGTCCGTTTCCGGGGACACGACTAAGTAATTAGATTTTAACTCTACATAGGTTGTGCACGTTCACCATTGTACCCATTCAACCCAAAATATCCTTTACACACCATCTGTGATAGGGAAAGGAGAAGAATGAGACGAGATCTTTCAGAAGCATTTTCCCTCCCACTCTGGCCTGACGCGCTCCACCTACAAACCACTACCTCCACCTGTCAGGCCGGGGCGAGTCCATGCTGCTTAGTTGATCAAGCCAGAGCCCATACTGGCAATGGCTGCCCGAGAAGCAATCTTCTCTCGGAGTTCTTCAGATTCCTCTGTTCCTGGGTGGCCATCCACAAGTGAATATCCCACAGGTAAATCCCCTGGGGACAACACCCAACTCATACAGCCAAGCAACCAATTCCATCCAGGTGTTTGATTATAACTTAGTAGAATTTAACATTTCATCAAAAACAGTTTTGCATAGCATCACAATTCTACTAAGTACTTTCATAGGAACCTAGACACAGGAATAAGGAAGTCTAAATATGGCTTGCATAGCAATACTATCCTACACATGCTTATAAAAAATAATCTACTCATGCATAGAAAAATAATAGGACTTTTATGGGGGTGTGCCACTTGCATTTGAATGTTGTCATTGTTCACAAACTCTTTTCAACAACGAATGTTTGCTCTCCGTTCAATCTAAACAATATAAGCAAACAACAATACAACAATCAACAAACAACAATCATCAAACATACATGCACATACATAGTGAACAAATAAGTTTCATAAAACTTCTAAGGAAAACATGTTATGTATGATATGCAAATTATTTCTAAGGACTAGAGATGCATGTCATGCCATGAAATTCTTTTAAGTTAATGCAAGGCAATTAGGTTGGTCGAAATGACTAAGGACTAAAATCATAGGTTGGACAAAATACTTTGTTATAAATCATCTTGAATAAGCACTCAGTGACTTAGTCATGATGTGCATAACTACTTAGAGAAAAATACTAACTCTATTCTTCAAGGTGATCAACAATTATTAACAACTCTTGGTAAATTGGATATTCACTATAGTGAGAGAGACAGACACCTGGCCAGCCACTTAAATTGTGGAACAGGTCTCATGTACGTGGACATGTAAGGTTAGTTTCCGGGCCGGTTCATCTCACTATGCCGCTAGGATCCAACAAACTTCAAGATGGTAATAACATGATCAAAAATCGTTTATGTCTAAAGTGAAAGATAAGATTAGGAAAGAGGGAAAAGATAGTAAGAATGATGTAGTTGGTCTTCCAGGCTTCATCTCCAGACTTGTAGTACTCTTCTTGGTAATGTCTTGATTGAATTTTTGGTATACTGGAATAATCTTCAGACTTGATGATTTCTTTTATCATAGAGGCTGGTCTTGGGATTAACTTAGTCTTCATGAAGTCTCACATAGGAAGGGAGAAAAGAAAGAATGAGGGAGCAAGACTACGAAAATATTTCTGGTTGGTCTTCATGAACTTCTTCTTGATATTTCTTCTAAGTGCTTCGTCTCCTGGGAGGTACTTCTGAAGTCTTGTTTAGCTAAGTCCTTCATTGGTCTTCTAGCTCCATGATGAAAATCCTAAGTGTCTAAGTGTACCACGTTACCAAAATGCTAAGTTGAAAATATTTCGAAATTAGAGAAAAATGGGGAAGGAGTTTTCTTATGGGAAATATAACTACAAAATAAAATATGAAATTCAAATTTTAATCACATGAACAATTATGCTAATGCAATTTAATTAATTTCTATTTTCACAAAATATAATAAAGGAATAAATATAAGATTAAAGTTTTATGTGATTTAAATTTTTATAAGAAGATTTTATAATTAGTATTAATAGACAGAGGGGATTTAACTAAATTTATAGCAATTTAATTTACTCAAAAATAATGTTTATATCAAAAGTTATGTCAAATTTAGTCAAACATCATATTTTGAATTTGAATAAATCTAAGTTTCTCAAGGTTGGAAAAGAACAGAACTAGCACAATCAATAGGTCATGGGCTTTTCAAAGATATTTTATTTACAAATTTTGACCTTACAGAATTAAAACTATAATTAAAATAATGTTTTACATGTTTCTGTAAATACCAAGTTAGTGCACGACTAAAATACAAGTTTTTATTATACCACTATTTTCTACACGTTCATACAATTCCATAGACTACAAAAACATCAAAAACGGAGTTACGGTTGATTTAATATGAATTTTAAAAGTTATGTCTAGTCAGAAAAACGAAAATGGAAAATAGCTGACACAACAGTCGCGCGGCGCGATGCTATTGGCTTATACCGATTCAAACATGTCATCTAATCTACACCGCCGGATCAATATCTAAGGGCTTACAGCGAGATGGTCTGGAGGTGGCGGCGCGGTTCGCCGGAGTTGAGGGAGACGGCGGCGCCAGCGTCGGATGGAGGTCGGAGACGACGTTCCCGTGGTTCTCCGGACGTGTAGAGGGGCTCCCCATATGCGGCGCGTCGCGACGGAGAGGATGGTGGCGTCGACGTTGTGGCAGGGTGTCCGAGAGTGGCGTGGACGTTCCTCGGAGAAGCTCGGGTCACCGGTGAGCTCGGTGAGCACGAACTCCACGTCTCCGCTGTGTTAAAAGAGGTAAGACGGGGTCAGTGGATGCGCACGGGGTGGGGAGAAAGAGGAGAGGGTTCTCGGCCTCGGGGGTCGCCTCATCTCGCCGGAATCAATGAAATCGGCCGTGGATGTGAAGAACTGCGACGAGCAAATTGATCGGCCTGGGGGCGTATTGGAGAGGGCTTTTGGGGGGGGGGGGTGGAGGAGGAGGTCGAGGCCTATTTATAGAATCCGACGGTGCTTGATTTGATGCAGTAATTTGCCCGCAATTAATCGGACATTAAATTCGACCAAAAACACTCATGTTTAATGACGGACGAAATTAGAGCAATTTAGTGCGTTTAAGAGAGGGCTTTTATGGGGGAATGAAAGACGAGATCAAGGGCTTTAATTAGAAAGAAACGGTGCGTCATTTGGTGCTCTAAATCAACGGGAATCATAAAGAGAAGAGGGCATGGGAGAGATTTTCGCGTGCGGGCGTTGCTAGAGCTTGAAGACGACGCTGACGTCATCATGACGTCAGCATTTTTTTTGTTTTTCTTTTTCTGATTTTTCTTATTTCTTTCATAACTTTTGATTTAAGACTCCAAATCAAGTCAAATAAATTTCTAGAAATTTGTAAAAATAATAGCTTTGTGTTAAACCAGTTGTGGGCATGTTTTGAACACTTTTCAAAAATCAAAATTTTGCCACTTAATGTCAAATTTGCCACTTAATGTCAAATTTGAAAGCATGGCTTAAATAATTTCGTTTTTGGCTAAATAAAATTTATAAAAATACAAAACTTATATAAGTTTAAAATTAAGTTATTTAAACTCATTTTCCAACATTAAATCATTTTTGGCTTTAGTACAATATTAAATAACATCACACATTTATTTGAAATGAAAAGGGAAATATAATGTATTCATTTTTTAATTCAAAATATATTGTGCACCAGTAAGTTTTATATTAAGATAACTCAATATAAATTTCATAACAACTTTGGAAAAGATTTTAGTTTTACTTCATTTCTTATATAGAAAATATATTCATGAAAGTCATTTTATGTTTTGAAAATAAATGAAAATCATTTAAGCTCATGAAATGTTTACTTGGGTTGTTAAGTAATTATAAAATCTATGAGGTTTTAAGTTATAAACTATAGACTTGTAATATCCAAATTATGTTTTGAACTCAGGTAAATGAATAATAATCTTTTGGCAAATAGACAATGTTTTCAATAGTTTAAAATAACACTTGTAATTATTATTTTAATTTATTTATAGCTAAGGCTAAGTGGTTGAAATCAATTACTTATAAGTAAACTATTTACTTAAAATAAAATGGTTTGTACTTTATAAAACATTTGTAAAATTACATATTAAGGTTTTTGAAATACAATGGATAATTTAATGTTTAATTGGAAATAACTTTTGAAAATAATGACACAATGGAAATTTTGAAATAATAGACTTTTTCAAATTTGTTGAAGTCTTTTATAGTTGGTTTCCTTAAGCATTTAAAGTTTTATTTTAATCAAAAACAAAAGTTTTAAATTTTTAGTGATTTTTAAACATTCCAAAGTATTGGGATGTTACATCACTGTTGGGACCCCGACCGTAGCGCGTAACACAAAGTCATTACAGTTGCTTTTAACATTAGAAGTCATATATCGTTATGCTATCAACTTCATATTTAAGTGTGGCACAGATTCAAGTTTTCTATACCAACCATTAATCATTCCACTTTAATAAACCATCATGTTTACCATTAAGCATATTAATATTTCAAAACAACATAATGATTCAAGTGACACAATTTAATGATCTACAAGATTATGTATCATTTTATCATACCATCTACGACATTTAATATTTTTTGTTCTTAACCAAACACCAATCAACTTATTTTTTTAAAAAACTCTCCAAGTGTTTCATAATGATACATGAGAGTATAACTTAAGAAAACTAACAACTCTAGCAAGAGATGCATGAAAAACAAGAGCTAGAAAGTATTGAAATAACATAGAAGAGTACTCAACAAATATAAGTGAAGAATACGAGTATTCATAAGAAAAAGCAGAGCGTGTTTCTCTCCCACAAAGGAATGCTAGGATCAATTTTATTCAGATAATGAAAATAACAAAAACAAAAACAAAAATACGCTTCAAGTAAAGCATATAAGATGTGTCAAAATGAAATTATAGTTTCACTAGAGATGACCTGATAGTTTGTTGATGAAGAAGGGGATGCCTTTGGCATCCCCAAGATTTGACACTTGAGTCTTCTTGAAATATGCTTGGGTGACCCACGGGGGGCATCCCCAAGCGTTGGCTCTTTTATCTTCTTGATCACATCATATCATCCTCTCTTGTGATCCTTAAAAACTTCCGACACACCAAACTCAAAGTAAACTTCATTAGAGGGTTAGTGCATAATTTTTTTATTATATTCTGCATAGACACAAATGCTACCAATGCTAATGGATATTAGCTACAGCCACTGATACTTTATGGAACAAAAAGATCCATTCAAATACGCAAAAGAGGATTGGGAAATAAAGGGCAGAATCTGTCAAAACCAGAACAGTCCGTAAAGACGATTTTTTTCGAGGCACTTAACTTGCTCAGATCAGAAAACTCAAATCTAATAAAAGTTGCGTACATATCTGAGGATCATACACATAAACCCCAGTTCATTTCAATTTTTCTATACAGAGTTATGAATTTAACGGTGATCAGGAGAAAACCTGTTTCGTACGCATGAATCCAAATCTAGCATCAACTTTCTACTAGAGGCTTAACTTGACACAACTATGCAATAAAATAAAGATACAAATGAGTGGTAACAAAGGTGAACATGCTCCTTAACTCAACAAAATAAAATAATAGAAATAAAAAGTGGGTTGTCTCCCATAAGCGCTATTCTTAACGCCTTTCAGCTAGGCACATAAAGTGATATTCAAGTGTTTCCAAGAGTTGAAGCATCAACATCAATTATTTTATCCAAGACATGGTTGGTTGTAATAGGTGCTTTAGGTACCCATGAAGGTGTTCTATTACGTAAATCAGTTCCATCATATTTAGGCATATTAGAGGGTTTTGGTTTGGGAATATATGAACTTTTGCTCCCTTCATACAAAAGCCTTATCTTTCTTAGTTTTAATAGAGGAAAAAGTTGAACTTAAAGTTAGCCTCTTCTAATTCATCTATTCTATGATTGTGAGTATCAAGGGTGTAGCTAGTTTCCAAAGCAGTGACTCTTCCATTAATATCCTCCATTGCTTCATTACCCTTGCAAGTATTATCAAGAAACATTTTCTCCATAGAATCCAACATTTTAATAACATCTTCCAAAGTGATCTCAATTTTAATTTCTTTAGTAGGTGGTGGTGATCCTACCAAACTCTGAATTAAATTTCAGGCTTCCAAAGCAAGTGTACCAAGAAAGTTACCTCCCGTAAGAGTGTCAAGAATATACCTATAACAACTAGAAATACCAACATAAAATTCCTAAGAAGGATTAAAGTAGAGTGTTTTTAGTGCATTTTTTATGAGCATGATTTATCCTATACGATGCATCTTTCAAACTTTAACCTCCTTATTGTTTAAACGAACGAACTTCAACTTTACGACTACCCTTTTTTAGCAAATTTTAGTGAAGCTGAAATAAATAAACAAAACCAAAATAATAATTTAATACAAGTAATTAATTTTCTTATATTTTTTATATTAAGCAAACAAGACAGTAATAAAAATAAACTAAGCAAGACAATAACAAAATAAAAAGATTGGAAGTGAAAGACTCCCCTCATGCAAGAGCTTAGTCTCCCCGGCAAACGGCGCCAGAAATTATACAAAATAGGAAGGTGTGATGATGCAGAAGCAACAAGTGTTCCCTCAGTTGTGAAACCAAGGTTATCGAACCGGTAGGAAACTACAATTCTTCCAGAGCTGTCAACGGCGCAAAAAATTCTTGATGCTTTCTAAGCCAGAAATTCTTGTGGCGTGTTGATGACGTGGAACCTGCACACAACACAATCAAGATACTTTGCCCCAACTTAAAAGTGAGGTTGTCAATCTCACTGGCTTGTTGTAACAAAGGATTAAACGTATGTGTGGAAAATGATGTTCGTTTGTAGAGATTGAAAGTAACATGATTGCACTATGTTGTATTATCAGTTTTAAAGAAAAGGAACGGGGTCTACAGTTCACTAGTGGTGTCTCTTCATAAATAATAATAGCATGCATGTGGGTAAGCAAATTACAGCTTGGCAATTGACAGAATAAAGTAGTGCATAATGATGCATATACTATAGTCATGATGTCTAGTATGAGATTCATTTGGGCATTACAACAATATACATAGACCGTTCCAACCGCATATGACTAATAATCCACCTTCCGGTTAGCGTCCGCACCCCTTTCAGTATTAAGTTGCAAGCAACAGATTATTTTATTAGGCAAAGTGTTTAATATAAGTAATACAAATATCCTTAGATAAAGAACTACTATTTTATCCCTACTAGCAACAATATATCTGCAATCTTTGAGGTTGATGTCACTCCCCCATATTAAATAGAGACATGAACCCACTATCTAGCATAAATACTCTCTCTTGGAGTCACAAGCATCTACTTGGCCAGAACATCTACTAGCAACAGAGAGCATGCAAGATCATAAATAACACACACATAATATTTATGAAGCAATAACATAGTACTCAATATTCATCGGATCCCAGCAAACACAACATGTAGCATTACATAAAGATGATCTTGATCATGATAGGAAGCTCACAAGATCTAAAAATGGTAGCACAAGAGGAGAAGACAAACATCTAGCTACTGCTATGGACCCGTAGTCCAAGGATAAACTACTCACGCATCAGTCGGAAGGCGGGCATGGTGATATTGAGCCCTCTTGTGAGGATTTCCCTCTCCGGCAGGGTGCCGGGAAGAGTTTCCGAACCCTCCAGAACTAGGGTTGACAGCGGCAGCGGTTCTGGAAAGTATCGTGGAAAAGTGTTTGGGTCTTAGGTCTTATTTCGTCGGGGGATATTTGTAGGCGAAAGGGCGAAGGCGGTGGAGGGCCGAGGCTCCCTCATCAGGTGCCCGCGCGGCCAGAGGTGGCGCCGCGCCGAGGCATCATGAGGGAGCCTCATGGCCCCTCTCCATATCGTTTTCGGTGTTCTGGATGGTTCCGGAAAAAATAGGGAACCGACTTTTGTTTTTTCCAATTCCGAGAATATATCCTTAAGAGGTTTTCTGAAACCAAAAATAGCAGAAAACAGGGAACTGGCATTGTGGCATCTAGTTAATAGGTTAGTTTCACAAAATGCATAAAAAATATATAAAGTGTATATAAAATATGTAACAATTGGTATCATATAAGCAGGGAACATCAGGGATTATAGATACGTTGGAGACGTATCAACCACCCCCACCTCCTCCTTCGGTGACCTCCTCCGGCGACCACCACCTCCTCCACCTCTATCATCTCAAGTGACCAACTCCTCCACCACCATCTCCGACGACCCCCATCCTCCACCCACACGCGCCTACAGCCATGGACACGGGCACCACGACCTCTGACGAGCTCCGGCAAAATTCCAACGTGCTTTTTTTTAATTAAAAAAAGTGGCGCATGGTGGTGGGTTGCGTCAAAGAAATCTTTTTGTGGCGCACCGAGCGGTGATACGTCCAAAACGTATCTACTTTCCCGAACACTTTTGCTATTGTTTTACCTCTAATTTGTGTGTTTTGAATGCAACTAACATGAACTAACACAGTTTCCAACAGAATTACCCTGGTGTCTCGTTTTTGTGCAGAAATATCAACTTTATAGAAAAACCCCGAAAAACACCTGGAAGTCATTTTCTCACTGGAAGAGTCCAGGAGCCAGAAGACCAAACGGAGAAGGGCGTGCTCGCGCTGGTTGGGCTTGGCCGCGTGAGGACCTGGAGGGGCCGCCTCGGTCACCCCCTCACGACCCCCTCTCGGCTACTTAACCCTCCTGACCTAAAAACGCACGGGGTATCCACTTTTCCGAGAAACATCTCCGTACGTCACCGCCACCGCGAACCCTAGTGCGGTGACCAGAAGTGTCTGTTCCGGCACACTGTCGTAACGCGGAATCAAAGGGGATCATCGCCATCGTCATCGCCAACGACTCTCCAACAACCATCCATGTTTCCCCCATCCATGTGTGAGTAATCCACGACTGTAGGCTTGAGCGGATGGTAGGGATTGTATGAGATCATTCATGTAATAGTTGTAATATCGTTAGGGCATGGTGCCTAGTATCCGTTATCGGTGTTTTACGTCATTGTTGCAACTTGTTATGCTTAATGCTTGACACTAGGGTCCGAGTGCCATGATTTAAGATCTGAACATGTTATTGTATCATGAGAATAATTATTGTGTTAGATAATATGTATGAGTTGTACACACATATTATTGTCCAAAACTGATGGCCCCAAAGTGACAGCAATTGGGATAACCGGAGGGAATGACTGTGATGTGAGGATCACATTTGTTCACGGAATGTTAATAATTTGCTCCGGTACTTTAATAAAGGAGTACCTTAATTGCCAGTAGTTTCCCTAGAGACCCCGCTGCAAACGGGCTGGTAGGACAAAAGATGTTGTGCACGTTTCTCATTGCGAGCACACACAACTAAATTGGAATACATGCTTATGATTAGTTAATACTTGGATGTTTTATATTACTAGATGACCCGTTGCGCAACTGCGCAACCGCCAAAAGTCACACCGTATTGTTGTCATATGATCTTTTTTTAATTTTACTACCCATCATTCGTTGAAATTATCCGGTTTCAGGTAGGTATTTGACTGTCATCTTCATTCCAATATGGCACATCGCATCTAAAGACATATGACACCACCTATATTTTTTTGGTTGAATATTTGAGTGCGAAGTAGGATCTCGAGGATTCATAATCTTGTAGCATGCAGAGATATGTGGTATATTATCTATATTTTTAGTTGAGGGATATACTTATGAGCAATGTGATCTTAACCATGTGTTTAGTTTTGATGTTTTAAAATCAGTTACATATGGACACTAACAGGGAAATAATTAACCTATTTTTATGAAACGTCAACTGAATACAAATATTATACAGGTGAAAAGACACAACAACGGATTTCTAAATAATAATTACTTTCTCCAATACAGAGGAGCGTATACCCTGTGTAATTAAACATTGTAACACGGTAATGACACACCTAGTTTTTCTTATACTCAACAAAAGTTGGTAATACATACATAACTCGTAGCGCCAAATGACCAACTATGTGATAGTCTAAACTTAAAAAACAAATCATAGAAATCACTACCCTAGTCTTCATCATCAAAGGTGAAGATGACCTCTTTTTGAGCCGTCAGATGAAGCTTGCAGATAGTGACTTGCTACCCTAGTCTTCATCATCGGAGGTGAAGATCAGTCGGACGAAGCTTGTGGATAGTGACTTGAATGGAGACATGATTACAAAAGGTAAAGATAAGGCTACAAAATAGTAATAGGCGGATCAAATGTGGATAGACCTTTTCTAGTAATGCAGACGTGGCCATAAAATCCGTTGATCCTAAAATAGTAGCATGAGTTTAAGCTATGTTTTTTTGCTTGAAAGGAGCCATGTTTTTGTGCTTGAAAGGTTCAATTCTTCCGACACTAATTGGATCGGAGGGGGTATTGTATTGAGAAGTTTACTTATTTCTATTATATCCTCACTTGACTCTTTTATGGCGTTTCCTAATTAGAAAAGGTAAGAGACAGAATCAACTAAAACTTACATACCCGTTGGGCCAGTGGCACGGATGCCTGAAACAAGTTAACTTTGGTCTTATATTTTCACTTGACAATTATATTTGTTTCTTTCATCCATTATTTGATATGCCTTTTATTAAAAAAAACACCACATATATTAGGTCAGCAAGCCGCCGCATTAAAACACTGCTAGTCCCTTTCGGTACCCTGGTTAAGGAAAGAGAGAAACTTTTCAACTTGAAGCATCAATTACAATTACCTATTATTGATTCTAATTTATGTTTGTTGATGGATGTAAGAACCAAGTTTTCTATATGGAATCTTTAGTGCGAGGCAGGAGTTGGCTGATTAGAAAATAAACTGATAGATAAATGCAGGAAGCGGTTCATATAGAGCGAAATACTGGGATATGTTTGTTAGAAAATAAAGTGAGAAGGCACACAGACAGTTTACTACAGCTTGGCATGAGGATCGTTCATATAGTGCTAAATGTTGGCATATGTTTCTTACAAAATACAGTGAGGAGAAGGCACACAGACAGTTTACTACGGCTTAACTGCGCAACTGCCGAAAGCAGGACAATATTTTTGCCATAGCATTTCTTTGTTTCGCTACCTATAATTGATGCTCCTTTTTAGTTTGATGATAGATGGAAGTCCATGCAATACTTACTGCGAGGTTGAACTTTGATGATTAGTAATAAGCTGAACATTTATTTTTACGCGCATGAATTATCAACTAAAGTATATTTAAAATAGTGAAAGGAGAGAAATATACATGCTCTAAATGGGCATCCTATTATCCCGTTATTTTAGTACCAACAATTTATATGCTACATCCGCCTCTTTGACATGATTTTCATTCTTATTCCACCCTTCTTCCGCATGGGCTTTTATAGGAGCCTCTTCTCCATCATAGCGCTGGGGCATTAGGACACCGACATTTGCAATGCATTGGGACACCGACATTTACAACGTAGATCTTGGTTGTTAGAGAAGGGTATGAAGAATAGAGGTGAAGCGGATTCTATGAAGCACGCGGTCTGGGCTATATACATGGTGAAAGCATGGACCTCATACCAGCTTCATTTCTTGCATGCGGAACATGAGTGGCTTGGCCGATTTGAATAGACGTAAAAATATGAAACGCTTTCACAACCATTATTACAAAATATAGCGCTAACTATAGTCATATATCTACTACAAAATATAGTGAGGAGAAGCCACACGGACATTAAACTACGGTTTAGTCTGATCCCTTCAGCTTCATCACCTTGCCAAAAATAATTTTTATAAATGGCAAGATCAGAAATTCTGTGCTAAAATGAAAACGTCCTCAACATCACAAAGCAAACCCTTTCTAAAATTAGCTTTATCTGTTTCCAATGCCTTTAGTTGTTTGTGAAGATCATTCTCAATCTGTCGCATACAGCCCAACTCACCATAGTGCAAGTCTTCTACTCCAGACTCCCATGTCACAATGTATCATATGCCCTCCCTTGCCGCGGATTCTTCCGCTTTTGTAGAATCGGCAACCAAATCGCTAGCTATTTTGATGGGACGAATCAGGTTTCCAGGGCTACGGGCAGAACTATTGAATGTCACAGTGGCTGCCACCTGACCATGCTCATATATATGGAAATCATATCTAGCCTTCGGATAACCAAGTGCGTCTAAAATAGCGTCCAACATCAGCTTAGAAGGAACCTTCACCACATGTAGGATTCGACAACAAATAATGGTATCATTGATGGTCCATGGAAGAATACACTGTAAGTGATAAGAGCAAGTAAGAACATGTATGGTAAAGAGCAAGTAATTTTTAAAGCAGGTAGGTTAGAAAGAATTGGAAAATAACATCAGTAGATAAGCCCCGAGCATTACAGACAAGAGTTGTGAGACTCTTTATAATCAGGCATATATGCTTAATATATGCATGCTTATAGGTACAGTCGAAGCACCCCAAAAAACTGATTCATATCAATGTAACAAGTTTTTGAAGATCAAACAGATTAAATCATATAGGCAAGAAACAAAATAATAATAGACCATAGAACAGTACATCTATGGTAGGACAGTCTCGATGGGTGGAAAACAACCGTGACACAAGTCTTGTGGTCTCGATAAACCCTTCGTTGATATATATAGCCGTCGGTAATCCAAACTGGCGTAGCATCGAATCAAGCATCAATTTCCTTGGGATTGTGAGAAGTACCTAAGCATCCTGGAACATGGAATTTTGATAGAGGATGTTAACAGGCTTCCTACATCTGTGGAAAATATAATTCAGAAATGGAAGAATTCAACCCATTACTTGATTATTAGTAGAGGAAGCAAATGTCGTGGAGTCATCAACATCGCTCCCGCTATCCATACTGCCTGTTACATGTGCAGCACAGTTAAAAAACATAACAAGACTCTAAGTTTAAATGGACCAATGGCCTTTACATTGCAGAGGTGTATAAACCAATATATGTGGCAGCATGAGCATAGCTAAGTAACTTAGACTGAAAAATTAATACATACAAGCTATGGAGCGTAGGTATCCAAGTACCAGCTATACAGAAAGCAGACTGGAGGTTCACCTCAGCTACTTGCAAGCATCTTGTTCTATGTTACACATTGTCCAAGTTGCAGCCATGCTAAAGTTGAACATTGTTTTTTAGTCCTGCTCCTGCACTTCAAGCCCTTCGATAGTGTTATAGGTTGAACATTGTTTTTCAGTCATGTACTTCTTGTTCTATTTTACCTTCTTGTAAGACCTTGCTGCCTTCAGGGACCTCCTCATGAAACAGTTATCAACCATAGCATAAAAGTTTTTGGCTTGCAATAACAACTATTTTTTTTGATAGAACAATAACAACTATGAATGAACATGAAACTGCTACGGTACTGTAGTTGTTCTGATGTCCCCGGAACCAAAATCATATATGAAAATCAAGCGCGGAGATGAAGAAAAAAAGGAAAATGTTACCCCGAAAGGAAAGCAAAGGAAAAGGAAAATGACAATGATTATCATTTTATACAACTAATTCCATGACTACCAGGTAGCTTCTGTTTCCAATGTCTAGTCATTTGGGTTGTTATTTTGAGAGTAAAAATCTCTGATAAATACAACAATTAATGATCCGGCATTGTTCAATATAAAGCCAAGACTCTGTTGCGAGGACTAAACTAATTACAGAGATTTTTTGATAAGACATTTCAGGGTAGGGACAATGTATACATGTAAAACTGTGTGACGACTAAACTATATCTTCAGGTATGCAATTGTACATAACTTACTAACCAGCTGAGCGAGAACAATTTGCATGCCCTCTGATGAGTGGCTCAGCAACAGGTTGTATGCATGGTCCAGGGGCAGTGTTTCAATTGATAATGAAGGAGAATTTAACGGTGTTTAAAAAGGTAATGCAGTCAGTAATTGAGATAATATTCAGAAATAAATCAGCCAAAGCATGCATGAGAGGCAACAGTTGGAATATTCCTCTAAAAAAATCATCTGGACCATTTCATGACATAGCACGACACATTCAAACATGCAACTAAACATTACTGGTAGGGAGGAAAATCTTAATATTCTCACCGTTCATAGTAACTTTGCTTCCTCTTTTAAGTGCAATAGCAGGATTAGGCATATTGCTAGGTAATAGACGTTATAGAAGGAAAAGGAATGTACCATATAGATGAAGAAGCACCTCATTTTGAAAAAGAAGCAATATAACTTAGTCGGCACAATAAACTGTAATAAACCTGATAAGTAACCAAACACAAAGCCAGTAAATGACAGTGAGATATCCAACAATATTGGAAGGGAAATGATTTTTAATTCCTTGTTCTCTGAACCTCTCAAAATATTTTTCAGCGCTAGCTGGACGTTCCATCCCAGATAAGTGGAACATCGGAATGAACATCAGACATTAATAAAATGAAGACCTCCGCTGCAGGTTATGTTGCACTGATCTAAGATGCTACTTAAGAGGAAGATTGATAGTGGAGAGAATAAGAGGAGAACATGAATACCAGCACCAATAGGTCTAGAGAAGGAGACGCGTCGCCGATCAGCAGGCCAGGCACACTGGCACCAGGGGCGTCATGAGCAAAGATGAACCTACACCTGGTGATTCAAGAGTAAAATGTCATTGTAACTAATATGAGAAATAAAAAGCAGTCACTGCAAGCCAAAATTTCACCCAACCGCCAATAGTAATGTCGCCCTCATGACTGAGCAGGGGTAGACACCATAGAAATAGTAGGCTCAGATTTGAGAATGATACTTAGCATCCAGAGAAGTTGACCATTTCAGATCCAGTGGCATGCGAGCTACTCAATTAGGACTTTAAAGGATAAAGTGACACATAATTACAACTCTAGATATATGAGAATAGGTTACAGGAAAATGACAAAAGAAGTGGCAAAATAAAAGCACACCATCATAAATATATCTTGATTCTTCTTTTTGTAACATAATACAATTATAGAAAAGCACACACAAAGGGTTATAGTCACATGTTTCAAACATGGCCAACAGAAAAAGGTTAAATCTTGTGAAACTCAGCTTAACTATAACTGAAAAGACAAAACATGGGTGGTTAGTGATAAAATGAAAGTGAAACATGGGTCTTCATAAGCATGACGCTAGCTAGCGATATTGATAAAATGGAACTGAAACATGGGTCTTCATAAGGTTAGGTTTTCTAGTAGGATACTCCTAGTCCTATAACAAACGAGTAAGAATATAACGCCCCCTTATGCACTATTTGTTAAAGATTTAAAACAAGTACATGGATATAGTGCATGTATAATAAAAAATATAAAGGTAAAATCGTCCATATTCCATGCCAGGAAAGGGACAAAACCATGTTATAATTGCATCAATAGACAGCCAGACTCAATATTCAATCAATCATCTCAAAAATATTTCCTGAAAAATATTGTGGTCACTGAATCATCACCTAGAAAAATGTAGCCTAACGATGTTACATATTAAGCCTTAGTCAACATAAACACTCTGTCGGGCTGAAAGGGAAGTCAAGGCTGCAAGTGACAAGATTAAATACAGAAATGTCTCTCCCAGTATCTAATATTTATTGCTTGTCCTGTCTGCTCCAGATATGTCTCTTCTAATATCAAATATTTGAGCCTACACGATTCATGTCTTATCTGCCCCCAGCAACTGAATTCCCCTGTTTTCCATGAAATGGGAAATTCTTCAGAGGAAGTTCTTGTAGGGTCAGTGACAACATTATGAGATGAATCCATTAAACCTAAGTAGCAATCAAAGGAAAGGCTTTGTAAGGGAAATATCATCTAACCCTTGACAGCACCCAAAGCAAACTAAATACTAACTACATCAATGGTACTTATCCCAAATTGTTCCAGAACACATCAAATCAGCTCGAAAATACCTGTAGGAACATGATTGACCCCCCCCCCCACACACACACACACATCGATCTTTTCAACACCAGATACAACTTGTTGTCTTTCTCCTCAACTGAGCAACCAAATAACCAACAATCAGAATCACCATCTCCCAAAATTCAGATTATATCTTGTAACTTTCAATCTCCTGCAATAGAATACGATTATAACTTAATTTAGCTGCAAGTCATTGTTAATGGATGAGAATGGTTCAAAATTGCAGTAAGAAAATAAGAACTTACGCAAGTCAGGCTTTTTTCTCGCAAAAACGCAAAAAGCTTTGCGTTTTAATGCATTGATAGAAAGCATAAACATACCATCCTGCACCAATAACTCCTCCCACTCCAAGTTGTCATCATGCTGCTCTACGACATGGCAAAGCGAGCCCCCCTCACAACCAGGCTTCAATGATGTCACCTTCATTTATCTTCCTCCCATGCCACTGCCAATAGCTTTGGATTCCTTTTGCAAATGAAAATAAATATCATGATGGGAAAAAGACAAGGAATTTTCATGCACAACCCAACAATAGACCAAATCATATATTACAGTCGCTTTCAGCATAAGAATCGCATGATGAATTAATTATGGATGCCAAAACAATTAAACACATTAACTATAATACCTGATCCTACCTGATCCGTAACATAGGAAATTCGCTAGAAAATTCGAAAACATAATAAAACTCTAGGGATGCATCAACTCTTGTTTCATACTCATCTAATCTATGAAAGGACAATATCGTGTACTGCAGCTGAGAGGCAAAACAACTGGGTGCCACCGACAAAAGGAAATGCTTCTAGAATTTCATACAAAAAACTAACAGCTGAAGTGCCGGAGCACGGTGGCGACCACCACCGGCAGGAGCGCCACCGGGTCCGCCTGGAGCTGGCCCTGCTGCTCCTTTCCTTGGCGACGAGCTGCACCCCATCTCAAATTCCAAGCTATGCACGCGAGGGGCCCCACTACAACTCGGGCAAGACGAGCTGTAGGAAAATGGGGAGGGGCAATGGCGGCAGACGAGCTGCAGGAGGAGGGGCGGCCGCCACCCTTCCGGGACCAGCCGTAGCGCCCTACCGGGCCACAGATCCCGTCAGCCGCAGTCGCCCCCTCTCCTCTGCTCCCTTCCGATCTCTTGCAACCCGACCACCATCGGCCTCCGTGGGCCAGCGGCAGCGCCCAGCCGGGCAATGGATCTGAGCACCTCGCTCGCCGCCGTGCCTGCCTCGGTCGCCTCTCCCAGCCCGCACTCGGATTTGTCGCCGCCGCCAAGAAGGAGTAGAAAAGCACGGGAGATTACATGAGGAGAGCGAGCGTGCATTGGCCTAGGGTTTCATCCTCGGGCCCGAGTTTTGTCTCTACGGGCGCAGGGTAAAACGAAGATAGACGCG
The DNA here is from genome assembly GCA_026929855.1 of Poa annua. NCBI lineage: Eukaryota > Viridiplantae > Streptophyta > Magnoliopsida > Poales > Poaceae > Poa > Poa annua. Next base: position 104,719,632 of record CM049426.1, read on the forward strand.
GCCGAACTGCCCTCGCCCACTGATTCGCGGGCCCAACCCACACCCTGCCCCACACTGTCATGCACAAACCAGCCAGCACAAAGTAAAAAACATTATACCGCATCCAACGGCTGTGGGCAAAAGTGGGACTCGAAATCACTGTTCATAAGGAGATCGGACGGCCCAGATTCGCCCGGAGGGGCACATGGTGTGAGGAGGGGGGTGGGCATTCAACCTTTATAGTAGTAATTTACATGTAAATTCCTATGCTAAGATATTACATGAATTATCTTATCCATGCAACGCCCGTACATCCGTCCCTATGCCTACAATATTTTAATCCTGTTGTCTACTATAATCACAATCGTTGTCTTACTTCTACTTCTACTGTTATTTCACTACTGTCTCTGCTATAAAACTGTTGCTACCGATAATCTGTCTCGAGCAAGTCCATTCACAGGTGCAGCTGATATGATCATCTTTTAAAGCTTATAAATATTCTTTGGCTCCGCTTGTGTCGAATCAATAAATTTAGGTTTTACTTCCCTCGAAGATTGTTGCGATCCCCTGTACTTGTGGGTCATCAAGACTATTTTCTGGCACCGTTGCCGGAGAGCATAGCTTTATTTGTAAGCCCACCGGAGTGTGATATTGTTCGTTGGAATTTATTCATCATGGGAAGAAATACTGATAAGAAGTTTACCATCATGCCATCCACTACAAAAAAAGTACAACTCTGAACTCTTGATTCTATGTGTTAAGTAAGCTTATAACTCCACAACAACCTGCACGTTCTGCAACTACTGCTGAATCTGAAATTACTTATGATGATGCTACTACTGTTCTTGATGAAACTGGTTCATTAGGTCCCTTTTTAGATGCTACTATTGCTAAATCTAAATAATTGAAAATGCTTAAATTCCTGATGAAAATGCTGAAACACCTGTTAATTCACCTTAATTTACACGTGACACTTATGATGAGCGTGATGATATGTATGTGGATCTTGATGATGCTCTTGTTGAAGAAATTAATGCTATTATAGATGCTAGTGCTATTAAAAATCTTGATGAAAAACGTGTTGTTAGATATAAATTATCTCCTGATGCTAAATTTGCTACATCTCCCTTAAACATTAAAGATAAAGCTGATGATTTCTCTCTTGATTTGGCTCATATAACTATTGTTGAAAGAGATCCTTTTTGTGGAAATGAAAATCAAAGTGTTGTAGAACACATGAATGTATTGTCTGTTTTAAGTGGAATATTTGTTGAGGACATTAAAAGATACTTTGTTGCTAAAATATTTCCTTTCTCATTAAAAGGAGAGGCTAAAACATGGTATAATAATCTGTCTCCTGATTCCATCACTAGTCCCAAGGGTTTTCTTGATGCTTTCTTTCAGAAAGATTTTCCTGCTAGTGCTCATCATGATGCTTTGATAAGAATCTATAATTTTAATCAAGATGAAGATGAGAAATTGCCTAAGGGTTGGACACACTTTTGCTCTATTTTAAGAGGTGTAACAGCCCGTTTGTAACATTCCAAAATGTTGTGTTTGTGTTGTAATAAAAATGATCTACTTGGTATCTTTTCTTTTTGGTCTCCACATTTAATTAAATTGTTACATTTAAATTAAATCACACCATTAGATTCAAACGCAAATTCAAATATTTTCAAATATGATGTTACAAAGTTTTTGCAAACTTTCAAACTTAGTAAATTAAATTATCTATTCAAAAGTATAAAAGTTTGTCAAAAGGTGTTTACCTATTTTCCTCTTCTATTTTGTTTGAAATACAAAAACAGAAAATAACAAAAAGAGAAAAACATCAGAGAAAAAAAAAAGCCTGGCCGAGCTGGGCCACCCCGGCCCAACTCAGCCAGCCCACCTCGGCCCACCTTCCTATCCCCTACCTCCGTACGCCCTTTCCAGCGAGGCACAGCACCATGGTCGCCCCCACCTCGCTGCAGCGCGCCCCACCTCCACCTGCCCTGCCCCTCTCCTCTCCTTAAGCCGCGCCGCAGCCCCGAACCCTAACCCTAGCCCTCTTCTTTCTTCGTCGCCGCCCCCTTCTTCCCCTTCTCTTCTTCTCTGTTCCTTTTCCTGAGAGAGAGAGAGAGAGAGAGAGAGAGAGAGAGAGAGAGAGAGAGAGAGAGAGAGAGCGCAAGGGCGCCGTCGCCATGGACCACCTTGAGCACAGCTGAGGACGCTAGGAGATGCGCATGCTCGTCTTCCTCCTCTGCACCGGAGCGATTGATCCGAGAACGCCCGGGACGCCGCCGCCAGGATCTTCTTCCCCGTCGGCCGGAGTGCTTCTCTGCCGAAATCCACGATACTCCGTCGCCTCCCCGACCTCCGTCCTCTCGCCACCAGCCTCCTCCCGGTGAGCAGCAGAGTTCCCCGCCCTTTCCACCTCCTACCTCGTCTCGGTTCGCCAGTTTCTTCCACGGCGCCGGCGAGCACGCACGGACATGCACGGCACCGGGAAGAACTAGCACGGGCGCGAGTCAAAGCTAGCGTTTTTTTCTCCGATCCAAGACCACAAACGGAACTGCCCGCACTCCCCGCAACCACCCCCGGGTGGTCGCCGCCGGCGCGGATTCGCCGCCGACCGCGCCTGGTTTGACGTCCGTCAGTCGCGTTCAGTTTCGTCAGAGGGAGAGTTAACCCAGCCGTTAATGCTTAAAAGAAAAGCTAATCCTAGTCTAACACAAACATTCACCTAACCCACTGGTTAGCACCGGATCTCCCGAGCGGGCGCGAGTTCGACCCCAGGCTCCTGGGAATAAAAGGCCCCTTTTTTCGTTTCTGTTGTGCGCCACTGACATGGGGTCCTGCTTGTCGGCGACCGCAGGGACCAGCTTATCACTCGCGCGCCAGCGTGGCTCTCGGGCCCGCTTGGCAGCCTCTGGGGTAGGTTGTCCTCCGGTGAGAAAAGTCCCTGACACCTGGAAAATTACACAGAGACCCCCTGCACTTCCTGCTTAGTGTTTTAGCCCTCCCAGAAGTTTCTCCCATCACGGATAAGTCCCTGCACTTTTTCAGAAACAACCCTGGAATTATAATTACAATAACTTTATTTCTACATCCAAATAAAATAAACTTTATATGTTTTCATATCAGAAAAATGCAATAAACATTAATATTACATTCTTATGTCATTTTGCATCATTTATTTTAAATGCTTAGTTTAATTTAACAAATGCATTTAAATAATTAAATATGGAATAGGTGGGGTAATAAATATATGATGCCCAAATTCCATTTAAATTGCCCTTATCATCCGTATCATGTCTTACCATGCTAATAAACATTTAATTTGATGTGTAGAAAAATAATTTGCACTTAAATAATATATATGGAATGTGTTGGGCAAATATTTAATTATTGCCTACTCCATTTAAATTAATCATATCACCATACCTACTATATATATTAAGTAACATTTAAATTTTTGGCTACACAAATAACTTGCACCCTAATTTTTGCCGGGATTCCATCCCCGCTTTAAATATGAGCTAATCATCTCATAGCATATTACATCATCATTTGTTTGCGCATTTCTCTGTATTGATGATTGTCTCCTATTGTATGTGTTTGGCTTTCTTTGGGTAGACGACGACGCGTCTGCTGCGAGTACCTACGATACTGAGGTTCCAGCTTTTGTGCCAGGCCACGAGCTGCCAGGCAAGCTTCTGCTAACCGGTTACACGATTGTCGGGTTTTCATTCTTGCCTTTTGATCTATGTTATCCTAGTTATCGATTCTTGAACTGCGATCCCATCACATGTTTATCTTGCAGCCTATACAGCTATATCCCCACAACCTATAACCCCTTGCATGTTTATCTGTTGGCCTTTGCGAGTCGTAGTGCATGCTTAGAATTGGTTGAGCGAGTCGTTCCTTTGTCGTTTATCTCATATGCTTAGTATGATAGATGGTTCTACTATAATAAACTGCTGTCTTATTGTGGGGTTCTATAACTAAAAGATAAGGCACCAGGCGGAAGGCCTTGCGAGGTGCTTTGTTCTGCTCAGTGTCGACCTAGGAACTGAGATTTTGTCCTCGGATCCAATTTTGAGCGCACTAACCACTTGTGGGTGGCCCAATGGAGCCCCCCTCGACTTTGACTAGAACTTCGACTAGTCCGAGAGCCACACCTAGTTCGGGTTTTCCATTTGCCTCATATGCATTCATGATACTAGTGTAGTATTTTACTTTGGCGGTGTGCCTTGTTACATGCATATAGGGCGCGACCTGTTGGTGCGGAGGGGTGTGTCCTGCGGGAGTCCGCACCCTTTTGGCCGGGACCAGCATAGCTCCCGTGGCTCCTGGACTTGTTACGGTGAAGGAAAAGAGTTGGGTTGAGAGGCCCTATTGTTTTTGACTGGGTTGATCATGCGAGTATGGGTCCAGTAGTGCACCCCTGCAGGGTATAATCTTATCGATGAGCCGTGTCCACGGTTATGGACGACTTGGTGATGATGCTGGCTAACAAGATCTAGACAACTTACACCTAATCGTTGTTAATTAATTTGACTAGTAACTATAGAATTACTTACACCCTAAATGGTAACTAAAATTGTTAACGTGTGAGTTTCCCGGATTGCTTCCTCATACTTGGTTGAGGGGGTTAATTCGAGAATGGGTTATGACTGGTGTTAGTTGTAGATGGCTACTAAAACGCTCTCTTATCCCTCTCTGATTAGACGGAAGTTTTAGCGCGTCTCTTTAGCTTGCTAGTGCTGCTGCCGCTAAGTACACTTACCCCATACTTTGGGAATCTTACAGTTTTGTAACCTGTTAGCTTAAGCTTGTTCGATACGCTTCGGTGTATTGACCCGTTCGCGGGCTGTGGTTTTTCTGCAGTTGAGAATCCTTCGCTCGACCAGGTTGGTGGATACTACATGGAGTTCGACGACGAGATCTACGACGAGTAGTTAGAGTTCCCCTGGGCTACTTCCTGGTGGACTGCGTGGATGGGCCTTCTTTTTCGTTTCGGCTTTGAGCCATTTGCTTCTTGTCTGTACTCAGACCGGTTTGTTTCCGCTGCATGATGTAATGTTGGGACATGTGTCCTCTGATTGGTGCCATTCGCTATTTTGCTCAGTGAGAGCTTTTGGATATTATTTCCTTTCTTTGTGTCTTAGGTTTATCCTGTGGTTTCAACTTGTTAAAAATCCGACTCGTATACCATGTGTGTATGGTTGAAGTATACGAGTTGGAAGACTTTTTGGGTTCTTGCGTGCACAATCTGGAAACGTATGTGACGTTGGGGTCGCCAAGAGCTGTCGGCCGATGATCCATTCCGAGCATGGCCTGATTGTTTCCTGGGATTGGTAACCCCAGTATGTTCTTGGTTGTGGGGCCCAACCGATACGTTTCGTTTGTGTAGCTTGAATTCAGGGTCTGACAGTTGGTATCAGAGCTTAAACGCCCTCAGGTTCCCTTCATCTGGTCGTTGTTTGAGTCTAGAAAAATATTTTGTAGTTATTAGGAAATTCTTAAACGTGAGAGTAGGAATTATGTTCTTTTACTTCTTTCCCCACCCACCCTCCCAGTTATTCTGGTAAGGAAGTGTCATGATAATCCCCTTCTCACCTTAATTTTAAAAATTAGGACATCACGTGTTCTGGGTTTCTGTAGTACCATAGTTGCAAGTGTCTTCAAGGTGGTGCTCTTCGTTTCAGCAGTTTCAACCTCTTCGGCTACGTTCAGTTTCATTCTTGAATGAATCAGTTGTTTCTCCTCTTTTGGTGAAGTTACGTCAAGCTCAATTGGTGTTTCCTAGTTCTAGTGCTAGCCTTCGTTCTTACCTCTTTTAAACCTTTCTGGAAGTGATCAAAGTGGCGTACCATGATGGATGGCCATGTCTCGTTCCTTGTTGTCTTTTCTAAGCAATCTGAAGTTTTCCTTTAAGCACTTACGTTGGATTTTGTTTATCCGATTGTCGTGTTAACGTTGTATCCTCCTCATGATGGAGAGTGAGAAGAAGATACTCCAATGCCTTCCCAAATGGGGCAAGTTTTGTCTCAGATGACGCAAGTTTTGAGTCAAATTCAGCAAAACCAGAATCAGAGCAACAACTGTGTGTCTATCGTGCAGTTTCTCCAGCTCAATCCCCGCACGTTTGATGTTCCCTCTGAGCCACTCGATGCTGATGACTGGCTGCATGAGATGAACAATGCTCTGGCTGTTTCTCATGTATCCGATGAGGACCGTGTTCCTTATGTCACCTACCTGCTCCGCGGTGAATCCATGTCTTGGTGGGAGAATTTCCTACAGTTACGAGCACCAGGTGTTGTGACTACTTGGGATGAGTTCAAGGACGCTTTCAAATGCCACCATATTCCAGATGGGGTCATGGAAAGAAAGCGGGAAGAATTCTATGACTTGACTCAGGGTATCATGTCTGTGTTGGACTATCAAGCTGAGTTCAATCGTTTGGCCCGCTATGCTCAGGATGAGGTATCAACTGATGCCAAAAAGCAAGCCAAATTCCGCAGAGGTCTAAACCCAGATCTTAAGTACGCACTCACTCTTATCAAGTGCGATTCCTTTGAAGACCTTGTCAACACAGCTCTCCGAGAGGAATTTGGACGTGAGAAGTTCGAAGAATCTCGTAAACACTCTCTTGAAACAACTTCTTCTCCATCAGAATCTACACCTACACAGAAACGTAGGGTTTGGATACCCTATGCAACTCAAACTCAACTCATCCACAGTCCAATCTCTCTGAGGTTTTCTTCCGGTCTAACCAACCCAGCTTCAGCTACAAGGAGTTTCGTCGAGCAGACAACGCCTATAGTTCCAATCTCTTCGGTCACCTGCTTCAAGTGCGGTGAGTCGGGCCACTTCTCTTACAAGTGTACGCAAAATCAACTTCCTCCACCACCTAGTCGCCCTAAGAGTTGTGCTGTTACTCCTCAGGCCCCAAACATCGACAAAAGGTCTGTTGGTAGACGCGCAAGGGTGAATTATGTTACAACAAAAGAAGCAGAAGAAGCTACTGATGTGGTTCTTGGAAATCTATTCGTGAACTCCGTCCTCGCTAAAGTGTTGTTTGATTCTGGTGCGTCCGATTCGTTCATCTCGCAAAGTTTTGCTTCCTCGCTAAAGTGTTGTTTGAAGCTACTTTCTGTTCCGGCACACTGTCGTAACGCGGAATCAAAGGGGATCATCACCATCGTCATCGCCAACGACTCTCCAACAACCATCCATGTTTCCCCCATCCATGTGTGAGTAATCCACGACTGTAGGCTTGAGCGGATGGTAGGGATTGTATGAGATCATTCATGTAATAGATGTAATATCGTTAGGGCATGGTGCCTAGTATCTGTTATCGGTGTTTTACGTCATTGTTGCAACTTGTTATGCTTAATGCTTGACACTAGGGTCCGAGTGCCATGATTTAAGATCTGAACATGTTATTGTATCATGAGAATAATTATTGTGTTAGATAATATCTATGAGTTGTACACACATATTATTGTCCAAAACTGATGGCCCCAAAGTGACAGCAATTGGGATAACCGGAGGGAATGACTGTGATGTGAGGATCACATTTGTTCACGGAATGTTAATACTTTGCTCCGATACTTTAATAAAGGAGTACCTTAATTGCCAGTAGTTTCCCTAGAGACACCGCTGCAAACGGGCTGGTAGGACAAAAGATGTTGTGCACGTTTCTCATTGCGAGCACACACAACTAAATTGGAATACATGCTTATGATTAGTTAATACTTGGATGCTTTACATTATTTACCTGTAAATTCCTATGCTAAGATATTACATGAATTATCTTATCCATGCAACGCCCGTACATCCGTCCCTATGCCTACAGTAGTTTAATCATGTTGTCTACTATAATCACAATCGCTGTCTTACTTCTACTTCTACTGTTATTTCACTACTGTCTCTCCTATAAATCTGTTGCTACTGATAATCTGTCTCGAGCAAGTCCATTCACAGGTGCAGCTGATATGATCATCTTTTAAAGCTTATAAATATTCTTTGGCTCCGCTTATGTCGAATCAATAAATTTGGGTTTTACTTCCCTCGAAGATTGTTGCGATCCCCTGTACTTGTGGGTCATCAAGACTATTTTCTGGCACCGTTGCCGGAGAGCATAGCTTTATTTGTAAGCCCACCGGAGTGTGATATTGTTCGTTGGAATTTATTCATCATGGGAAGAAATACTGATAAGAAGTTTCCCATCGTGCCATCCACTACAAGAAAAAGTACAACTCTGAACTCTTGATTCTATGTGTTAAGTAAGCTTATAACTCCACCACAACATGCACGTTCTGCAACTACTGCTGAATCTGAAATTACTTATGATGATGCTACTACTGTTTTTGATGAAACTGGTTCATTAGGTCCCTTTTTAGAAGCTATTATTGCTAAATCTAAAGAATTGAAAATGCTGAAATTCCTGATGAAAATGCTGAAACACCTATTAATTCACCTTAATTTACACGTGACACTTATGATGAGCGTGATGATATGTATGTGGATATTAATTATGCTCTTGTTGAAGAAATTAATGCTATTATAGATGCTAGTGCTATTAAAAATCTTGATGAAAAACGTGTTGTTAGATATAAATTATCTCCTGATGCTAAATTTGCTACATCTCCCTTAAACATTAAAGATAAAGCTGATGATTTCTCTCTTGATTTGGCTCATATAACTATTGTTGAAAGAGATCTTTTTTGTGGAAATGAAAATCAAAGTGTTGTAGAACACATGAATGTATTGTCTGTTTTAAGTGGAATATTTGTTGAGGACATTAAAAGATACTTTGTTGCTAATATATTTCCTTTCTCATTAAAAGGAGAGGCTAAAACATGGTATAATAATCTGTACCCTGATTCCATCACTAGTCCCAAGGGTTTTCTTGATGCTTTCTTTCAGAAAGATTTTCCTGCTAGTGCTCATCATGATGCTTTGATAAGAATCTATAATTTTAATCAAGATGAAGATGAGAAATTGCCTAAGGGTTGGACACACTTTTGCTCTATTTTAAGAGGCCAGCCAAACCATGATTTGGAGAAAATGATCTACTTGATATATTTTATAGTGGACTAACTGCTCAATCTAGGACATACCTGGATAGTTTTGCTAGTTGTGTTTTCAGGAAAAGGACTCCTGAAGAAGCTGAGGAATTATTAGCCATGATATGCAAGAATAATGAGGATTGGGATATTCCTGAACCTACTCAAACACCACCACCAACACCGAAGAAGAGGGGTATGATTGAATTAAATGAAGAAACGATGAAGGAAGCTAAAAGATCTCTTAAGGAGGGTGGTATTAAATCTGAAGATGTGAAATATTTACCTCCTATTGAAGAATTATGTATGCCAATTCCTCCTTCAACCGTAATTCCTCCTGCTCAATGCTTCGATGAATTTGATACTTTTATTAATAAGCAATGCAATTTTAATATGAGAATAGAGAATCATTTAGCGGAAACTTCTCGTGCAATTAGTGATTTGCTTGATATTGTTTATAGAAATTCTAATGATGTTAAAGTACTCATTAAACACTTTCATATGGTTCAAAATCAAGTAGATCAACTCACTAAAGTGCAAAAAGAATTGGTAGTAAATACCTCTATAGCTAAAGAAAAATTTGTTTGTGAAGTAACACCTAGAGGTGGTAAATCTACTCAAGATCCTTTCTATCCTGAAGGACATTATAAAAGAATTGAACAATATTCTCAACGAGTTAATGAAACTAGTACTAACTCTAAGAAAAGAAACATAAAACTGTTGTAGAATCCTCTGAACCAACTATTCCTTGCTCTATCAAAAATAATTATGTTAAAACTACTCTATGTGATTTGGGAGCTAGAGTAAGTGGTATGCCTTTCTCTCTTTACAAGAGAGTTTACCTTGATAAATTGATACCTACTGATATAGCTTTGCAAATGGCTGATAAATCTACTTCTGTTCCTGTTGGAATTTGTGAGGATGTTCCTGTTCAAATAACTACCAATTGTTTAATTATGACTGACATTGTGGTTCTTGAAATGCCTGAAGATGATAATATGTCTATTATTCTTGGAAGACCTTTTCTAAATACTGCAGGGGTTGTTATTGATTGCAATAAAGGAAAAGTTTACTTTTAGTGTTCATGAAAAGGAGCATACTATCTATTTTCCCAAGAAAGTTGATAAAATGCCTGGAGTTAATACATTTACCGATATGAGGTCTGTTAGAGTGGGAAGTATTTATTGCCCATATAAAGAAGAATACAAAACTCTCATGACTGGATCCATACCAATTCAATATAAGGTAACATGAGTGTCTCATATGGTTTAAATCTTGTATGTCATATAAAATTCATTTGGTGGCAAGACTTGAGCAACCTTGTTAACAAGTGCATTTTAAATGCATAAATAGGCTAAACCAATTTTCGTACTCTCATTCTTGTTTTTCCTACTGTAATTTTATTTAGTTTGCAAAGTTTAGTTGTATTTGGAGTTTGAAAATAAAATTTCAATATTGCATTTTATAATGCAAAATACCAAGAATATGTGAAAAATAAAGTTTCTCAGAAAATTAAAATTTTTATATCAAAAATCATATTTTCCGAGGAGGGGCCTCGAAGTGCCAGAGAGCAACCAGGGTGGCCCACAGGGCCACCACACCACATGGTGGCGCGACACCTAAGTTGCCACGCCAGCAGATGGTGTGGGGCCCACAGCCCCCCACTTGCTCTCTCTCCTTCCCCTGCCTCCCTCTTGCCAAAAAATCACTTTTGGATAGCTCAAACTCGTGTTCTTGTTGTTCTTCTCCTGTGATTTCGATCTCCATCTTCGGCCAATTTCTTCTGCTGAAATTTGGGGCATCTCTTCTCCGGTATGTAACTCCTCCGAATATCCAAGAAGAATTTTTTTTAGTGGTGTATATATGAAGGATTATGCTGCTGTAGATATCATGTTTAGTTAGTTTGAATGCTTGTTCTATGTTGAAATAACTAGTTTTAGATAAGATCCAAAACAATAATTATCATCATAATTCAATAACATGTTCGTATCTGAAATCATGGCACTCGGGCCCTAGTGTCAAGCATTAAGCATAACAAGTTGCAACAATAAAGTAAAACACCGATAACGGATGCTAGGCACTATGCCCTAACAATCTTACAGCTAATAAATGATTGATCTCATCCAATCCCTACCATCCCCCTCAAGCCTACATCGGTGAAATACTCACTCATGGACGGGGGAAACATGGATGGTTGATAGAGAGGCGCTGGAGATGACGATGGCGATGATCCCCTTCGATTCCCCGTCCCTGCAGGGTGCCGGAACAGAGATTTCTGGTCCCCGAAGTAGGGTTCGCGATGGCGGCGGCGTACGGGTGTGTTCACTGGAAAAGTGTCTATCCACCTTGCGTTTTAGGTCAGGAGGGACTTATAGCCGCGAGGGGGTCACGAGGGAGTGGCCGAGGTGGCCTCCTCACCTCCTGGCGCGGCCAGGTGGGCCCCCGCGCTACCAGGTGATGAGAGACCCTTGGGCCTCTCCTCCATTTGGTCCTCGTGGTTCCTCATCCTCCTCGGATAGAAAATGACTTCTGGTTGACTTTTGGGCTTTTTCTCCGAAGTTGATATTTCTGCACAAAAAGAAGTCACCAGGGTAATTCTGCTGAAAACAGCGTTAGTCTGCGTTAGTTGCATCCAAAACAGACATATTAGAGGTAAAACAATAGCAAAAGTGTGCGGAAAAGTAGATACGTTTTGGACGTATCAACTCCGCCCAAGCTTAGCTTATTGCTTGTCCTCAAGCAATTCAGTTAACAACTGAGTGCAATAAAAGAACTTTCATGAACTCATTTGCTCATGTGATGTAAATATTCTCATTATGAGGACCAATGCTTAAACTATTCATAACAAGGCATATATAAACGGTGTCACCAAATAGTTATGTAAACATGAAAATATGCCAATTATACCGATGATAAATAACATGAAACATATCAATTCACAGGATTGCAAAGATCATAACAAAGTATGATAAAGTGGTATCTCGCTAGCCCGAATGTAACAGCAAAACATAAATGCCCAGGCACCTCTGAGTTTCAAGGGAAGACTAGAGATAAAGATATTAAAGAAAAAAGCATCTAGATTGCACCGCGGTTAACATATTAAGGGACAAGCACATTACACTAAGAATGACAATTATGCTCTCAAGAAGGTGCTCAAAGAATGATGGAGACTCAACAGTAAAGTAAACGATAGGCCCTACATTGAGGGAAGTAGGGATTCAAACTGTGCTAGAGCTTCTTATCATTTTGAAAACATAGGTAAAATTGTTTTTGAGTGGTGGTCGTTAGGTCAACGACTAGCAATAGAGTTCTCGTTATCTTCCAAACTAAGCAAGTAGAGAGCGGTTCCGATTATTTTTTAAACAAAGCACTTCCGATTATTTTGATAGCTTGACGCTCCTCCCCACCTTGCTAACAATACCATGGCTAACAGAATCCTCGGGTGCCCACCAAACAATCCCAAACCATGGAGGAGTGCCTATTTCTATTTTCTCAAATCCTTTTTTGGTATTACAATGGTCTAACCAGCCCTTTGCAAATTTAGTGACGAGCAGATGTAGCATGCAAGTCAATTTCTCAGCTTAGTACAAGTGGAGGCTAGCAACAGATGGGAAGCGATAATTCAAGAGAGCAATAACCGTCATAATCATGCTTGCGACAAAGTAGAATTAACGGAGGCATAATAAAGATACAAGAACTCTGAGTCAAAATATGTCATCAAGTCTTAATTGATTTTTTTTTTCAGTCATAAGATGTGTAAGCATGTGCCAAGTCGATTAAAATGAATTATTCAGAGGAGGATAAAACAGTGTCATATGCTATTATGAGCAAAACAATGCAAGCGAATATCCAAAGAGATATGACCTCCATCATAAATAAATTGGAAACGATCATAAGAGAACACGAACTACTAAGCATCCACGAATCGACATATACCTTATGCGAACCATCTAAGCATGCTCACATGAATGAGTATATGTACAAAAATGAGAAACAAATAGAGTTCATTACCAGTCCCTTACCAAACTCGAAATTGTCATAGCTCATCATAATTGACTTATCACTTGTGTGTTTGAAAGATATGAGATAATAACCAAGCTCCATGTATTAATTGAAGATAATGACATCTGAAACAAACTATACAAAAGTAAAGAGAAACATCCACTAGTAGAAAACGGGCCATATGACCAAACAGAAATACCCCATTTGTCCCGGTCGTATTACAAACCGGGACAAATGGGGTCAAATAGTTGGTCTCAGCCTACACGCGTTTCAAAATCGAACCTTTTGTCCCGGTTCCAGCCACGAACCGGGACAAAAGGTCACTGGACCCCATTTGTCCCGGTTCAAGCCACGAACCGGGACAAAAGTAGGTTCCTATATATTTAAAAATGGTTTGACACTTAAAAAATTCATTGTTGACACTTAAAAAATAGAAAATAATATTTATGAAAATAATTTGAATAATCCCTTCAACACGATTGTTTACTATACCAATATGCACTCATTTGTAGAATATGAGATTTTTATCACAAATAATTTGAAAAATATGAATTAGATTCAAATAATCATCATAAACTCATTTAACTAGACGAAATTTGGTAGAAATCAATTAAAAACCTAATACTTGTATATTATCCATCATATGTGTACTAGTTTCCATGAAAATTAAATGGGTGTCATTTTTCATCATATTTTTTGTATTTTGTTCACAAAAAAGACATTTTTGCACTTAAAAATGGAAAATGGTATTTATTAAAATAATTTGAAGAATCCCTTTGGCATGATTGTTTCTTATACCAATGCGCACCTATTTGTGGAATACAAGATCTGTATCACAAAATATACGATGAAAATTACCGTAACTTGATCATTTGACTTGAAACCTCTAAATATTTATAGATGATAGACCTTTTTGTGAAGACTTTCGTTGCAAATTTTGTGAAAAGTCAAGTTTATCATTTTTCATGGCAACTAGTACACATATAAGGACCCCATGCCAAATGATATCCTTTTTGAAGTGTTTATCGTTCTGTTTTTTTTTTTTTGTTAAAACGATCAAAATATTCGCGATGACTATTCATCAAAAGAGGTAAGATTTTCTAGAATTATCAATATTTCTGTGATATAAACAATAGTTGTGTACCTTAAAATGATTTTTCCAAAAGATTAAAACCAAACTATCAAATAGTTATAGCTCAAATTTGAATTAGTTTCGAATAATCGACATAAACTCATTTAACTAGACGAAATTAGGTAGAAATCAAGGAGAAACATAATACTTGGGGATTATCCATCATATGTGTACTAGTTTCCATGAAAAATAAATGGGTGCCATTTTTCATCATATTGTTTGTACTTTGCTCACAAAAATAGTCATGTTTCGCACTTAAAAAATAGAAAATGATATTTATGAAAATGATTTGAAGAATCCCTTTCGCTATCAAATAATTATAGTTTAAATTTGAATTAGTTTCAAATAGTCGACATAAACTCATTTAACTAGGTGAAATTAGCTAGAAATCAAGCAAAAACCTAATACTTGAGGATTATCCATCATATGTGTACTGGTTTCCATGAAAATTAAATGAGTGTCATTTGACATCATTTTTCTTGTAATTTGTTCACAAAAAAGTAGCATGATAGTTTCTTATTCCAATATGCACATATTTGTGCAATATGAGATCTTTATCACAAATTATGTTGTGGAAATGACCATAAGTTGATCATTTGGCTTGAAACTTCTAAATGTTTATAGATGAAAAACCATTTTGTGAAGTTTTTTTTGGAAATTTTGTGAAAATAAAGTTTATCATTTTTCATAGCAACTAGTACACGTATAAGGACCTCATGCCAAATGATATCTTTTTTTTGAGGTGTTTATCATTTTATTTTGCCGTAAAACCGATCAAAATGGTCACCATGGCTATCTATGTTTCTGTAGTGCAAAAGATGATTTGGATATCATATTTGAAATCCTCTAAGTTTTTTCATCAATTTAGACATTTTATTTGTTGAATTCTTAATTAAGGTTTTAAAGATACGAATTATTCCATAGTAAATGAAAAAGGCAAAAATAAAGTAATATTTATTTTATCATTACTTATTACAATATTATTATTATTCTATAGTCATTGTTGTTTATTCAACTTAATTTTTATAATACAAGTAATGAAAAAGTATAACATGATGACCGAGTGGTTAATATGATTGATAAGATAGTAATATCAGTAAGTTCTCAGTTCTCTCTTAATATCTAATTTGAAAGGAACCTAAATGTTAAGCGTGCTGGGGTTGGAGTAGTCTGAGGATGGGTGACTGAACGGGAAGTTTGATTTAAAAATAAGTGTTTAGTTAGTGATGAAGTGTGTGAGTTAGTAGGTAATTAAATGTGTGGCTAAGTGAGAAACAAAAAAAAAATAGAAAACACGAAAGAAAAAGAAAAACATAATAGCAGCCAGCAATACGAACCGGGAAAGAAATACGAAAGAAAACGAAAAACAGAAAATAGGAAAATAACAAAAAACACTATTGTCCGGGGCCGTAATACGAACCGGAACAAATAGCCTCCGGTAAAAAGACTGGCTGACGCGGCCACGTGCCACCCAATTGGTCCCGGGACAAAAAACCACCCTATTTGTCCCGAGCACGTTGTCCCGGGAGCGTGCCCGGAACAAATAGCTCATACGGCCCGGGACCAATAGCATGTTCTGCTCTAGTGAGCAAATATTTTTAGATTTTCGGATTTGAAAACGAAAAACAGAACAGCCAGCAAAGACAAATTTTTTCGAGGGACTTAACATGCCCAGATAAGAAAACTTAAAACTAATGAAAGTTGCGTACACATCCCAAAAATATTCACACGAAATTTCAGGTCATTCCGACATTCCTGTGAAAAGTTATGAATATATCGGTGGACAGCAGAAATCTGTCCCTGCGTGAAACAACACGCAACAAATCTAAATATTTTTGTGGTTTTGAATATTAAACTGAAATAAATACTAATAATACTAATACTAGATACTAAAACAAACCAGAAAGAGAAATAACAAAAATCATTTTCGTATTTTTGGGTTTATGGAAAGCAAACAAAGCATAAATAAATGAACGAAAAAAAAGAAAACTAAAACGAAACATGGATATACAAAGTACCGGATGATATGATATATAGATGAGTGTGCATCGGTATACCTCCCCCCAAGTTTAGGATTTTGGCCCAAGTGGAGCTCAAGGCCAACGTGCCCATTCGTCGAAGTCGCAGGGGAATGTCGAAGAGCTTTCCCCGTAATATGAGCTCGATGATGCGTCGGCGTGGTATCCACTGTAATCCTCCGGCGGTGGCTCCTGCCTGCGATGCGTCTGGTGAAAACCAAGTACACTCAGCCTCTCCTCTAGCTCTACCAGCGAGTGCGACCACGTTCTCCTATCAAGACTGAACAAAGAAGGTTGTGGCAAGGAGACTTCCTTTTCACGATCGTCAGCACAAACGACCCTAAACACAATATTCTCCAAAGTGTAGTTGTTAGTAACAAATTTGTGGACTTTCATTGTAGCCAGGCCAAGATAAAATGGTTCAAGTGGTACATCATTAGGATCAATGGGCAACCTGAAAAATTTAGCAATACGAAGAGCAATAATGCCTCCAAAGATGGGGCCTCTAGCCGCTAAACGGTGAGCAATCAAAGAGCCAAGGTTATACGGGATTCACCCTTAAGGGCGCCCGTAAAAATGCAAGTTACAAGTTAGAAACATTGTTACTGTTTTCCCTACCAAGCACACTAGTAGTAAGATAGTAGACAAAATATTTGATGGCAGGGAATTTAATGTTCCTTATCTTGCCGCGATGTGCGGAGCTGGTGTCATTGTCGGTCACCTCTTGGTAGGTTTGGGCCAACTCTAGGGGATTCGCGAGAATCCTCACCGTTGTCCCCATGTTTTCTGTACCAACTACCCCACAAAACTCCCGCAAGGTTAGGCGGCTACAAGGCATATCATATATCTTGAAAGAAATAGTCTTTCCATAAGACTTGGTGTTGAAAGTGAAGGATTCCGAGAAAGTCTTGGTAAGCCAATAGTATTGTGGACTCTCATCCCTCATGTAGGTGGTCAAGCCCACTCTCTCACCGATAGTTTGGAAGTCCTCAAGTAGACCTGCACCACGAAGGAAAGCATAACTAGGGTAAGATGCGGCGTGTGGTTCTCCCGCATCCCCCTCATCTCCAATCGTTGGTGCGAGGATCTCCTCGTTGTAGGACTGCCTAACACGAGTGGCAGCCCTTGGACGCCTTGTCCTCCTCTAATAACTCCCTCAAACACCTCATCAAAGTCACGGTTATTCATCTGCCTTTTCTGAAATTTTCAACAGTCATCATAAAAATTGATTTTTAGCCAACTAAATGAAGGGAAACCACTATAGTCACTTGCTACAGGGTTAAGCATGCATCAAAACTAGTTTCTTCAACTTAGAACAAGCATTCAAACTCACTAAACAAGATATCTAGAACAACAAAATACATAATATATACACCATTAAACAAAATTCCACTTTGATATTCGTAGGAGTCACATATCGGAGCGGAGATGCACCAAATTTCAGTAGCAGAAATTGGATGAATGTGGAGATCGAAATCACAGGCGATGAGCAGCAAGAACGCGAGTTTGAGCTATCGAAAAGTGATTTTTCGGGGAAGAGGAAGGCAGGGGAAGGAGAGAGAGCAAGTGTGGGCCTATGGGCCCCTCAGCACCAGCTGGCGCGGCCAGATGGCAGCCGCGCCACCAGGTGATGAGGTGGACCTGGGGGTCCCCCTGGTGGCTCTCTGGCACTTCCAGGTGCCTCCTCGAAAAATATGATTTTTCACATAAATTTTTTAATTTTCCGAGAAACTTTATTTTTTTCATTTTCTGGTATTTTGCATTATTAAATTCAATACTGATAAAATTATTTTCTAATAACAAATTCAACTGAACATTGCAAACTAAATAACATTACATTAGGTATAACAAGGATGAGAGAAAGAAAATTGTTTAGCCTCTTATTGCATTTAAAATGTACTTGTTAACAAGGTTGATCATGTCTTACCACCAATTAAATTTTATATGACATGAAAGATTTCAAACCATATGATACACTCCTGTTACCTTATAATGAATTGGTATGGATCCAATCATGAGAGTTTTGAATTATTCTTGGGAAAATAAACAATATGCTCCTTGTCATGAACATTAAAAGTAACTTTTCCTTTATTGCAACCAATAACAACCCCTGCAGTATTTAGAAAAGGTCTTCCACGAATAATAGACATAGTATCATGTTCGGGCATTTCAAGAACAACAAAATGAGTCATAATTAAACAATTGGTAGTTATTTGTACAGGAACATCCTCACAATTTCCAACAGGAACATCAGTAGATTTATATGCCATTTGCAAAGATATATCAGTAGGTATGAATTTATCAAGGTGAAGTCTCTCGTAAAGAGAGAAAGGCATAATACTAACTCCAGCTCCCAAATCACATAGAGTAGTTTTAACATAATTTTTTTGATAGAGCAAGGAATAGTTGGTATACCTGGATCACCAAGCTTCTTTGGAACCTTACCATTAAAAGTGTAATTAGCAAGCATAGTATATATTTTCTCATTAGGAATTTTCCTTTTGCTAGTCACAATATCTTTCATATATTTAGAATAAGGAGGCAACTTAATAGCAGCAGTCAAAGGAATTGGCAAGAACAATGGTTTCATCCAATCACAAAATCTATTATAATGGTCTTCCTCTTTAGATTATGTTGTTTAGCAGGAAAAGGCATTGGTTTTTGGACACACGGTTCTCTTTCATTACCATGTTTCTTAGCAATAAAATCTTGTTTAGTGAACTTTTTA
This sequence comes from Poa annua, assembly GCA_026929855.1. Lineage (NCBI taxonomy): Eukaryota > Viridiplantae > Streptophyta > Magnoliopsida > Poales > Poaceae > Poa > Poa annua. The sequence goes on from CM049426.1 coordinate 104,738,550, forward strand.
TTTTTAGCATGTTTTTCAGGTTCTTCTTCTATTTCTTCTTGATACGAATTGGTATTTTTTTCTTTATCATTGTTATTAGCATTATCATTGGTGTTTTCATTACCACTTTCAGTTTCAGCTTCAGAAACAGATATACTATTAGGATCATTAACAGGTTCAGAGGATTCTACAATAGTTTTATGTTTCTTTTTCTTTTTCATAGAAGGAATACTAGGTTCATTCACTCATTGAGAATCTTGTTCAATTCTTTTATCATGTCCTTCAGGATACAAAGGATCCTGAGTAGATTTATCACCTCTAGTTGTTACTTCACAAACAAGTTTTTCTTTAGCAATAGAGTTGTTTACTAGCAATTGTTTTTGCACTTTAGTGAGTTGATCTATTTGAGTTTGAACCATATGAAAATGTTTAATGAGCACTTTAACAAGATTAGCAGTTCTATCAACAATATCTTGTAAATATCTAATATCATGAGAATTTTTCATTAAATGATTCTCTACTCTTGTATTAAAATTGCATTGTTTAACAATAAAATCATCAAAGCATTGAGCAGGATGTTTAGAGTAAGGTATATCTCTATCATCAAACCTTTGAAGAGAGTGTACCTCAATAATGGTCTGAGGAGGAATAGGCTTACATACTTCTTCAATAGGAGGTAAATATTTCACATCTTCAGATTTAATACCACTTTCCTGGAGTGATCTTTTAGCTTCCCTCTGAAGGAGATATGCCCGAGAGGCAATTAATAAAGTGTATTTCTTTATAATATCTCGTTTGTTCATAATACGTTTTGTGTCATGCTATAACTGTATTAAACGGAAACATTAACACAGGTGTGATACATAAACAACTAGGTTCCTAGTAGCCTCTACTAAGACTAGTTTCATTGCGTGATTGATGATCGAGGTTTCGCGATCATGTGGCATGGCCCTAGTTGGCAATGAAGTCATGTCGTCGGTAGAACGATGTGATCTACTGTAGCGTACCTGCACTTAAAATAACCAGATACCTGTGTATAGTGCAAATCCCTAGATCGATTCGTTTGCACACACAGTTTACGATGTAATATCACAACAAAGTATCAATTTTATTACATCGATGATCCAGTCTTACAACATATTCAATACAAGTTGCATAGCATAAAGCTAGCTCTGAAAGACCAAACATCGGAAATACAATAGCACTGAGTCTCCATCACATACATTTTGCCACAGGCAAAAACATGTTGGTTGTAGACTCGAAACCTTTAAACGAAACCTCACTCATCATCTGAACAATCTGCAATAAGAAAAATATTGCAACAACGTGGGTCAGATTCCATTAAAAATGGAGTCTGGCAAGTGACACTATGGTGGACACTTAGTGGAATAACTCTAATACCCTATATGCTTATTTGGCTGGTGGAGTTCAAGGCTATTTTGCATAAAGCCAAATTTTTTCCTAACTCTTTCGAAAACACTTTTATTCTATTCGAGACATTTGTGGCATGAAAACCACTGTTTCATTCTACCCTTGTTCACCCATCAAGTTTTAAATTTTGAAGTTGGAATGGTGGAATCCTCCGTTGACGTCCGTGATCAGCCGCTCAAATTGTCCGTACCGGGGACACGGCTAAGTACTTGGTTTTACACTCTGCAGAGGTTGTGCACATTCACCATTGTACCCATTCAACCCAAACTATCCTTTACACAATTATAGTGATAAGGAAAAGGAGAAGAATGAGACGAGATCTTTCAGAAGCATTTTCCCTCCCACTCTGGCTTGACCCGTTCCACCTAACACCCTCTACATCTGCTTGTCAAGCCGGAGAGAGTCCATGCAACATAATTAAACAAGCCAGAGCCCATTGGCAATGGCTGCACTGGAAGCAATCGTCACTCGGAGTTCTTCAGATTCCTCTGTTCCTGGGTAGCCGTTCACAAGTGCACGTACTCCAGGAACAATAGACGTGGGCTTGAGTAGCCACTCAACTCGACTCCATACAACCTTTTACCACCCAGGTGTTTCATTCTTAACTTAGTAGAATTTAGATTTTCACAAAACAACATTTGCATAGCATCAATAATTCTACTAAGTATTGAATAGGAACCTAGACACAGGAATAAGGGATTCTACACATGTTTATCATAGAAATACTATCCTACACATGCTTATATAAAAATACACTAAGTAATGCATATAGAAAACAGTAGGAAGTTTATGAGGTGTGCCACTTGCCTTTGAATGTTCTCGTTGTTCACAAACTCTTTTCAACGATACTCGGAACTCTCCGTTCAGTCTAAACAATATAAACAAACAACAATACAACAATCAACACAACACATACACGCATACATAATGAACAAACAAGTTTTATAAACTTCTTAGGAAAACATGTCATGCATGTTATGCAAATTACTTCTAAGGACTAGAGATGCATGTCATGCCATGAAAATCTTTTAAGTTAATGCAAAGCTATTTGGTTGGTCAAAATGACTAAGGACTAAGGTCATAAGTTGGATAAAATAACTTTGTTATAATTCATCTTAATTAAGCACTCAAGTGGCTTCGCCAATATGTGCATAAAATACTTAGAAAAATACTAACTCTATTCTTCGAAGTGATCAACAATTATTAACAACTCATTGTAAATTGGATATTCACTATAGTGAGAGAGACAGACACCCGGCCAGCCACTAAAATTGTGGAACAGGTCTCATGTACGTGGACATGTAAGGTTAGTCTCCAGGCCGCTTCATCTCACTATGCCGCTAGGATCCAGCAAACTTCAAGATGGTAATAACATGATCAAAAAAAATTTATGTCTAATGTGAAACACAAGATTAGGAAAGAGGGAAAAGATAGAAAGAAGAATGTAAAATCTTCTCATTGCTTCCTTTTATTCTTGATGTGATGACTTCATTGCAGTTTTGTAGACTTGATGGCTTTGAAGACTTGATGGTGTTGATAGCCTCCAGGTTGGTCTTGAATATAACTTAGTCATCTAGGGGTCTAAGAGAAGAAGGGAGAATAGAGATAGAGGAAGCAAGACTGAGAAAATATTTGGAAAATATTTGATGGTTGGTCTTCATGAACTTCTTATTGATTTTCTTCTAAGTGCTTCTACTCCTTGAAGATACTTCTGAAGTCTTGTTTTGGCTAAGTCCTTCATTGTCCTTCTAGCTCCATGTTGCAAATCCTAAGTGTCTAAGTGCATACCACTTTACCAAAAATGCTAATTTGAAAATAGTCCTAACTTAGAGAAAATGAGGGAGGAGTTTTCCTATGAGAAGTATAACTATATAATAAAATATATTATGTATGCAATGCACTTTTTAATCATAATAAACATCATACTAACTTTTGAGATATTTATAAAGAATACATGTGGCTATAAATGTAATTTAACTAATTTCTATTTTTGCAAAACATAATAAAAGGAAACATATACATTAAAGTTTTATGTGAATTAATTTTTATAATACAATTTTCTTATAGATGGTGTTAATAGATAGAAGGGATTTAATTAAATTTATAGCAATTGGATTTACTCAAAAATGATTTTTCTTTCAATAGTTATGTCAAAATTATTCAAACTATTCAAATTAAATATATAACTATGAAATCATTCAAATACTACTAAGAAATATTTTATAACAGAGGCATCTTATTACAAATATTCCAAAGTTTCTCAAACAATTTTATTTGCAATTTTTGGATTTATAGTTTTAAAGTTATTACAAATATAATCAAATCATCCATTCGAAATTTGAATAGTTTAAACTAACTAAAATTTGAATTCTAATAGATCTAAAATATTCTAAAAGTCAAGGGCTTTCCAAATATATAAAACTTATCAAATTTGGATGTGTGAATAAAAAGTTATAACAAATCTAAGTGGCAGGGGCTTTTCTGCAAAACTGCCAAATAAATTTAAATCAGAAAATCATTTTCTGACGTGGCAGCTGACGTGTCGCTCTGACGGCTAGTACTGAAACGTACCGGTTTGATTCAAGATCTAATCTTCACCGTTGAACGCAGATCGGACGGCTCACCTCGCTTTGGTCAGCAGCTGTCGGCGCTGACTCGCCGGAGTCGAAGATGACGGTTGCTGCGGCGCTCGGGCGTGGACGCTGGCGATTCTGCGGTGTCCCGCCATCCTCTACAATATGACGGAGAGGACCGGCGAGAGGTGGCGAAGCCGATGGTAGTTCCGACGACCCCGCACACGTCCTGGAACGACGAGACGCGGTCGGAGTTGGCTCGAACGGCGGTGGGCTCGGGTCGTGCGCGAGGTGTTTAAAACACTGCACGAAACAATCGAACCTGGGTCTTAGGAGATGCGCATGATCAAGGGTGAAGAGAGGGAGGAGGTCTCGGCTCGGGCGGGGGCTTACCATGTCGGGAAACGAAGAAAACGGCGGCGGAGGCGGGGAACTCCGACGAGCTCGTATGGCGGCCTGGCGGCGCTATAGCTAGGGTTTCTGGGGGCAAACGAGAGAGGAGGGCAGGGGCTTTATATAGAGAAGCTCTGAGGAACGAATCGCGTGATTTTAGCTCGGATTTTGGAAAGAAATCCGCAGGCGCAATTTCGAGCCAGAGGAGGAAGACGATGACGTCATCGCTGACGTCATCTAGCCAGTTTCTTTTTCGGTTTAACCATTTTATTCATATCTTTTGATTTAAATGTCCAAATGAAGTAAAAAAAATGCTAAAAATTTGTAAAATTAATATCTTTGTGTTAAACCAGTTGTGGGCATGTTTTGAACAATTTTTGAAATTAATAATTTTGAAATATTGATTAAATACAAATTTGACACTTTATGTTAAATTTAAAACTAGGGTTTAAATAAATTTTTTTTGGCTAAAATAAATTCTATGAAATACCCACATTCAAATATGTTTGAATTTAAGTTATTTAAACTCACATTCCAATATTAAATAAATATTATCTTTAATAGATTATTAAATAAGATATTACAACTATTTGAAATGAAAAGAGAAAATGTAATGTAATCATTTTTAATTCAAAATATTTTGTGCGTCATTAAGTTTTATATTATGCTAATTCATTTGAAAACTCCATAAAACAACTATGAAAAGAAATTGTGATTTAATTCATTTCTTATATTAAATATAGTCATGAAAATCATTTTATTAAAATTAATGAAAATAATTTAAGTCAAAGAAGTTCTTATTTGGATAATTCATTAATTATAGAATATATGAAGTTATTAAAGTTATAAACTATAGGCTTATGATTTCCAAAACTATGTTTTGAACTCAGGTGAAAGAGTGAAAACCATTTGGCAAATATACCATGTTTTAAATAGTTATAAATCTTATTTTAATTTATGATTAGCTATGGCTAAGTGATTGAAATGAAAAACTTATAAGGAAACTTTTTATTTCTTGAACATGGTTTGAAAGTTTGTAAAACAATAGTCAAATTAGATATTGAGGTTTTACGAATTACAATGGATAATAAATTGTATAACTTGAAACAACTTTTGAAAATAATGATAAACTGAGATATTTGAAATATTAAACTCTTTCAATATGTTTGAAGTCTTTCATAGTTGGTTTTCTTATCCATATTAATGTTTTATTTTAATCAAACGAAAAGTTTTAAATTTTAGTGATTTTTAAACATTCCAAAATGTTGGGATGTTACAGACTACCACCCTTAAAAGGAATCTCGTCCGCGAGATTCGGAGAGTCTAGACAGAAAAGCAAAAGCTTGGAATGATTCTGATAACTCGAGATGTTTTGAGAAATGAAATGGAAACTTGAAAACTATCAGGGGATGATTTTTCTGATTGGGGAAATAAAAAGAAAGATAGTTTGGGATCTCTGGGTTTAAGCAGCTGGGTTTGAATTATCTGGGTGGCTACCACCCTTAAAAGAAAAGTTTTGTTGATAGTCAAACATTCTAACTTGTGCAAGAATATCAAGACAATTAATTACAGACAACATCTAACAAACATCAAGCAACAAGGTTAAACACAAACAAACAATCTAGTATTGTCACACAACCTAAATTGGCATGAACAATACACTAACACGATATCGTCGTTCTATTTAAGTAGCGCTCAAATCTACCTCCTTCGTGAGTGCTTCAAGTTCTTGTTCAACTTTCTTGAATATCTTCGAAGTGTTGGTCGAATCTTGGTTCTTCAGTGGGGTTCCATGCATGTAGAACTTCGTGTTGAATCATAGCTTTTCCATATGAAGCAGTAGAATCGGACTTAGACTAAAGAACATGGTCATCTAGAGTAAGATAAGGTATTTTTATAAGGTTGATAGTAGATGAGAGTACGAGGAAGATAAAACGAAAAGATTTGTTTATAGAAAAGTGAATAAAAATAGAATTTCAATCCTATGGTCAAACATTTTTCTATCCAAACCTAGGGTTTCGAACCTACAGGAAACATAGAGCTTTGATACTATCTGTAGCGTACCTGCACTTAAAATAAGGCAGATACCTGTGTATAGTGCAAATCCTTGGATCGATTCGTTTGCACACACAGTTTATGATGTAATATCACAACAAAGTATCAATTTTATTACATCAATGATCCAGACTTACAACATATTCAATACAAGTTGCATAGCATAAAGCTAGCTCTGAAAGAGCAAACAGCGGAAATACAATAGCAGTGAGTCTCCATCACATTCATGTTGTCACAAGCGAAAACATGTTGGTTGTAGAGTCGAAACCTTTAAACGAAACCTCACTCATCATCTGAACAATCTGCAATATGAAAAAATATTGCAACATCGTGGGTCAGATTCCATTAAAAATGGAGTCTGGCAAGTGACACTATGGTGGACACTTAGTGGATTAACTCTAATACCCTATATGCTTATTTGGCTGGTGGAGTTCAAGGCTATTTTGCATAAAGCCAATTTTTTTCCTAACTCCTTGGAAAACCCTTTTATTCTATTCGAGACATTCGTGGCATGAAAACCACTGTCTCATTCTACCCTTGTTCACCCATCAAGTTTTAAATTTTTAAGTTGGAATGATGGAATCCTCTGTTGACGTCCGTGATCAGCTGCTCAAAATGTCCGTACCGGGGACACGGCTTAGTACTTAGTTTTACATTGTGCATAGGTTGTGCATGTTCACCATTGTACCCATTCAATCCAAACTATCCTTTACACACTTATAGTGATAAGGAAAAGGAGAAGAATGAGACGAGATCTTTCAGAAGCATTTTCCCTCCCACTCTGGCTTGACCCGTTCCACCTAACACCCTCTACATCTGCTTGTCAAGCCGGAGAGAGTCCATGCAACATAATTGATCAAGCCAGAGCCCATTGGCAATGGTTGCACTGGAAGCAATCGTCACTCGGAGTTCTTCAGATTCCTCTGTTCCTGGGTGGCCGTTCACAAGTGCACGTACTCCAGGAACAATAGACATGGGCCTGAGTAGCCACTCAACTCGACTCCATACAACCTTTTACCACCCAGGTGTTTCATTCTTAACTTAGTAGAATTTAGATTTTCACAAAACAACATTTGCATAGCATCAATAATTCTACTAAGTATTGAATAGGAATCTAGACACAGGAATAAGGGATTCTACACAGGTTTATCATAGCAATACTATCCTACACATGCTTATATAAAAATACACTAAGTAATGCATATAGAAAACAGTAGGAAGTTTATGAGGTGAGCCACTTGCCTTTGAATGTTGTCGTTGTTCACAAACTCTTTTCAACGATACTCGGAACTCTCCGTTCAGTCTAAACAATATAAACAAACAACAATACAACAATCATAAAACAAAACAACACAACACATACAAGCATACATAATGAACAAACAAGTTTTATAAACATCTAAGGAAAACATGTCATGCATGATATGCAAATTACTTCTAAGGACTAGAGATGCATGTCATGCCATGAAAATCTTTTAAGTTAATGCAAGGCTATTTGGTTTGTCAAAATGACTAAGGACTAAGGTCATAAGTTGGATAAAATAACTTTGTTATAATTCATCTTAATTAAGCACTCAAGTGCCTTCGCCATGATGTGCATAAAATACTTAGAAAAATACTAAGTCTATTCTTCGAAGTGATCAACAATTATTATCAACTCTTTATAAATTGGATATTCACTATAGTGAGAGAGACAGACACCTGGCCAGCCACTTAAATTGTGGAACAAGTCTCATGTACATGGACATGTAAGGTTAGTCTCCAGGCCGCTTCAGCTCACTATGCTGCTAGGATCCAACAAACTTCAAGATGGTAATAACATGATCAAAATTTGTTTATGTCTAAAGTGAAACACAAGATTAGGAAAGAGGGAAAAGATAGAAAGAAGAATGTAAAATCTTCACCTTGTTTCCTTTTCTTCTTGATGTGATGACTTCATTGCAGTTTTGTAGACTTGATGGCTTTGAAGACTTGATGGTGTTGATAGCCTCCAGGTTGGTCTTGAATATAACTTAGTCATCCAGGGGTCTAAGAGAAGAGGGGAGAATAGAGATAGAGGAAGCAAGACTTAGAAAATATTTGATGGTTGGTCTTCATGAACTTCTTCTTGATTTTCTTCCAAGTGCTTCTACTCCTTGAAGATACTCCTGAAGTCTTGTTTTGGCTAAGTCCTTCATTGGCCTTCTAGCTCCATGTTGAAAATCCTAAGTGTCTAAGTGCATACCACTTTTCCAAAAATGATAAGTTGAAAATAGTCCTTACTTAGAGAAAATGAGGGAGGAGTTTTCCTATGAGAAGTATAACTATATAATAAAATATATTATGTATGCAATGCACTTTTTAATCATAAGAAACATCATACTAACTTTTCCTATATTTATAAAGAATACATGAGGCTATAAATGTAATTTAATTAATTTATATTTTTGCAAAACATAATAAAAGGAAAACATGTACATTAATGTTTTATGTGAATTAATTTTTTAACACAATTTTCTTATAGATGGTGTTAATAGATAGAAGGGATTTAATTAAATTTATAGCAATTGGATTTACTCAAAAATGATTTTTCTTTCAATAGTTATGTCAAAATTATTCAAACTATTCAAATTAAATATATAACTAAGAAATCATTCAAATACTACTAAAAATATTTTATAACAGAGGCATCTTATTACAAATATTCCAAAGTTTTTATAAAACAATTTTATTTGCAATTTTTGGATTTATAGTTTTAAAGTTATTACAAATATACTCAAATCATCCATTTGAAATTTGAATATTTTAAACTAACTCGAATTTGAATTCTAATAGATCTAAAATATTCTACAAGTCAAGGGCTTTTCAAATATATAAAACTTATCAAATTTGGATGTGTGAATAAAAAGTTATAACAAATCTAAGTGGCAGGGGCTTTTCTGCAAAACTGCCAAATAAATTTAAATAACAAAATCATTTTATGACGTGGCAGCTGACGTGTCGCTGACGCGGCGTTGACTATTCACGCCACGTCAGTGCTGACTGGATCTGATCTAGATCGTCAGATTCAGATCTGACGGCTAGTACTGAAACGTATCGGTTCGATTCAAGATCTAATATTCACCGTTGAACGCAGATCGGACGGCTCACCTCGCTTTGGTCAGCAGCTGGCGGCGCTGACTCGCCGGAGTCGAAGATGACGACGGCTGCGGTGCTCGGGCGTGGACGCCGGCGATGCTGCGGTGTCTCCCCGTCCTCGAGAAGACGATGGAGAGGGCCGGCGAGAGGTGGCGAAGCCGATGGCAGATCCGGCGACCCCGCACACGTCCAGGAACGACGAGACGCGGTGGGAGTTGGCTCGAACGCCGGCGAGCTCGGGTCGTGCACGAGGTGCTCAAAACACTACATGAAACAATCGAACCTGGGCCTTAGGAGATGCGCACGATCAAGTGTGAAGTAGGGGTGAAAACGGTACGGATTATTTCCGACAGACCGACCGGAGGCTCACGGAAGTTAAATCGGATTCGGTCGGATAGTTGACGGATACAGTCACGGATACATAAAAGGATGTGGTTTTACTAATATCCGTCCGTATTCGAAGATATACCATATTTCACGGTTATATCCGGCGATTATCAGGTGAAATATCCGGCAACTAATACCTGGAACCTCACGTGACCGAGTTTTACACAAGATGAAACTTATGTACTTACATAACTCCGCACAAATCTTGTCAAGACACTACCATGTTTGTGAATCCCATTTGTTGGAGGCGCCCTTAGGCCATAATGGGTAAAACTTAAGTAGCCAGTTGGAAAGATAAATATGAGTTACAAGGACATTCTTGGTCACAATATATAAATTTAATTTGGAATAAGTTGGTTGGTAGTATTTGATATATGTTAGTCCTATGTTCAGTTTGTCGTCCGACAATTTTTTTATCTGCAACCGAACCATATTCGCCCCGTATTCGATCTATATTCGTAACCGACATGATCCGATTCCGTATTCGTATCCGCACACTATCTGCTCCGACTCCGTATCCGAAAAAAATATGGTCACGGACATGGTTTCACTACTATTCGACCGTATCCGCTCCGTTTTCACCCCTAGTGTGAAGAGAGGGAAGATGTCTCGGCTCGGGCGGGGGCTTACCACGCCGGGAATCGAAGAAAACAGCGGCGGATGCGGAGAACTCCGGCGAGCTCGTACGGCGGCCTGGCGGCGCTATAGCTAGGGTTTCTAGGGGCAGACGAGAGAGGAGGGCAGGGGCTTTATCTAGAGAAGCTCGGAGGAAGAAATCGCGTGATTTTAGCTCGGATTTTGGAAAGAAATCCGGAGGTGCGATTTCCGGCCAGAGGAGGAAGATGATGACGTCATCGCTGACATCATCCAGCCAATTTCTTTTTCTTTTTCGGTTTTACCATTTTATTCATATCTTTTGATTTAAATGTCCAAATGAAGTAAAAAAAATTCTAAAAAATTGTAAAAATAATATCTTTGTGTTAAACCAGTTGTTGACATGTTTTGAACAATTTTCAAATTTAATAATTTTGAAATATTGATTAAATACAAATTTGACACTTTATGTTAAATTTAAAACTAGGGTTTAACTAATTTTATTTTTGGCTAAAATAAATTCTATGAAATACCCATATTAAAATATGTTTGACTTTAAGTTATTTAAACTCATATTCCAATATTAAATAAATTTAATCTTTAATAGATTATAAAATAACATATTACAACTATTTGAAATGAAAAGAGAAAATGTAATGTAATCATATTTAATTCAAAATACTTTGTGCATCATTAAGTTTTATATTATGCTAATTCATTTGAAAACTCCATAAAACAACTATGAAAAGAAATTTTGATTTAATTCATTTCTTATATTAAATATAGTCATGAAAATCATTTTATGTTTTTAAAAATTAATGAAAATAATTTAAGTCAAAGAGGTGCTTATTTGGATAATTCATTAATTATAGAATATATGAAGTTATTAAAGTTATAACCTATAGGCTTATGATTTCCAAAACTATGTTTTGAACTCAGGTGAAAGAGTGAAAACCATTTGGCAAATATACCATGTTTTAAATAGTTATAAATCTTATTTTAATTTATGATTAGCTATGGCTAAGTGATTGAAATCAAATACTTATAAGGAAATTTTTTATTTCTTGAACATGGTTTGAAAGTTTGTAAAACAATTGTCAAATTAGATATTGAGGTTTTAAGAATTACAATGGATAATAAATTGTATAACTTGAAACAACTTTTGAAAATAATGATAAACTGAGATATTTGAAATATTAAACTCTTTCAATATGTTTGAAGTCTTTCATAGTTGTTTTTCTTATGCATATTAATGTTTTATTTTAATCAGACAAAAAGTTTTAAATTTTAGTGATTTTTAAATATTCCAAAATGTTGGGATGTTACATCGACATACCCATATTTGTAGAACGTAGTCATTACGCCTTCGACCGTGAAATCAACTCTTATTGTTATTCCTGGAAGATACTTTGATCACACCAAACATCGTATCTTATTTAGTATGTCAATATTGCTGATACTTTTGGGTATCGGAAGGGGGTAATTGAGATGTCGGGTCAAGAGTGGGATTTGCTAGTCCGCGTAGCAGGATAGATATTCTAGGACTCACTCAGTGAGATTATGTATAATGAGCTTGCAAGCATGTGACCAGGTCACAGAGACATGAAATCATAGGCGAGTAGAAGATAGTTGTCGGTAACGACGTCAGCTAGGTATGGAGATATCTATGAACGATTCTTGGACACGCTAAGTATTGATATGGCAAAAGGTTTAAGACTTAACGTTCAGGTTTGATAGATGAGAGTCATTCGTTGTATCATAGGGGTTAACTCATTCGGTCCAGGCCTACGAGTTAATCATTGATCGGAGAGGGGTCTCGATCATGTCTGTTATCATATCGAACCGCTACGGTAACACTTAAGGGGTTTCGACAAAGACAACCGGAAAGGAAAGAGATCACCGGGAACGTCCCGGGAATGGTCCGATGGAGATCGGGCAGCGACGAAATAGTTTTCGGAGCTACAATAGATTATATTTAATATGTTTGATATTAATTAGTGTAACGAATGTTTAGATATGATTTTATATATTTATTTTCGAATTATTTAGACTGATTTCCCTAAATGGGCCTTCTGGTCGAAAGAAGGCCTAGAGGGGCAAAAACCCTCAAGGGGATTCGGTGGGGGAGGCTTGGACGGGCTAGGTGGGCCAAATGGGGCCCACCAGGGCTGGTGCACCAGCCATGCCGCATCAGCCATGTGGGGGTTAGTTCCGCATTGCCTGGCTGGCAAGTTGGCTCCCCCTGGGGAGCCTATATATACAGGGGCACCCCTGACATTTTAATTCTCTAATTAATTCCCTAATTCTCTCTCGATTTCATGGTTCCCTTTGTCGGAGTTGTGCAGAGAAGAGAGGGGGTCTCTGCACCATAGCCCGCTGCCGCGCTGCTGGTGTTCCGGTCCAAGTCTTCCGCTGCTCGTCCTGGACTGGAGCTTCCGTGGTCGTCATCTCCACCGTACGTGTGTAACGCCCTGTGAGGTGCTGCGCTAGCGGTGCTGGGAGGTCTACTTCCAATACAGGACCTTGAGGTCGGTTTCATCGGTCTTCATCGTCAACGTTTGTGCGGGAAAGTAATCTCGCTTCGGTCTACAAGGGTATGTATTCCGATCTCTGTTGTACTTCTATAGCTGCATAGTATAGATCTTGGCTAGTTTTGTTGCTAGGAATTTTTTGTTTTCTACCTATGATCCCCTTCTGTGGTATCAGAACCGATCTATCGTAGATATAGATGTACGATGTTAGAACCCGTGTTCTGCACGGGGGCACAGTTCTTGTTATTTGCTACCCTCTAGCGTGCACTTGTGATTCCAGCGTCATCAAGTTGATGAAGCGGCCCATACCGACTTTACGCGTACGCTTACGCGAGACTGGTTCCACTACTGAAATACGGCTTGTACCGTATCTGTGGCTGGCGAGTGTCTGTCTCTCTCTCTTTAGTTGGATTTATATTTTCAATGGAGGGCCCGAAAGAGATTTAGTTGGATTTGTATTTTCAATGGAGGGCCGAAAGGGATGCTTAAACATGCAATTATTGGATTGTTGTTGTGGTCATAAGTTCGTAGGTAAGAAGTGGTTCTTTTTACGAAAGCCCCAGCCACGTAAAATATGCAAAAGATAAAGTAGAAAGCGTCTAACTTTATTTTGCAGGGGCAATGTGATATGGTTAAGGTAGGTTTATTAAATTGTTTATGAACTGCGGGCGCCAAGAGACCATGACACAATGGACTATATCACATCGCATTACATTTGATGTTTTGAGTGTATCTTATATTGTGTGATTATATATTAGTATATATTAGTTACACGGCGGTAGTTATATAAGATGATCCCTTAAAAAATACCACTAGTATTCTTCCTTCGACGTGCACCACCAAGAAAGTTCTACGTTACGAGGCAGACCCTGACGATTGGGTGTCAGACATATCATCATTCACATACAGTGGTTGTAAGCCATGTTGCACGCGCGTTTGTTGAAGGTTATTGTGGCGAGCCTAGCATATCCAGATATGGCCTCGGAACACGTAGGACGAATGGTCGAGCATGAGTCACAGAGTTGTTGTCATCGACCACTCGTTGTCCACCCTTGAAGTTCTGTTGCCGGCTCTGACGATGAGGGGTTGCGCAATGGATGGGGGTCATGTAATCGCTGAAACGACCAGGACGGATGTTCGTTTGTGTGGGAGTTCTGATAGTTATTTTCTAAAATACTATAACTCAAATTATTATGAACAACGTCTTATGTTGTTATAAATTCTACTGTAGATGTCTTGAGCCTCGTTTAACCTAGGTTTGTTCCTTGAGAAACAAAAGCTTATGACCAATGGGTTTAACTTCATGGACTGGTTCTGCAATCTGAGGATCCTCCTCACTCCCCATAGGGTGGCTTACGTCATTGAAGCCACCATAGGAGACTCTCCCGAATATAACGCCTCTGATCATAAGAAGAAGGTCTTTCAGACCAAATCAGAGGATTCCGCCTTTGTCCAGAGTGGCATGCTCTTCGCCATGGAAGCCGACCTGCAGAAGCGCTTTGAGAAGATGAGTGCCTTCGAGATAATTTCTAATCTCAAGGCTGTCTTTGCGCCGGAGGATAATTCTGAGAGATATGAAGCTTCTGAGCTTTTCTTCTCGGCCAAGATGGAAGAGCATAGCAGTGTGAGCGAGCACGTGGTCAAGATGTCTGGCTACGTTCAACGCCTGAATGCTCTGGAATGCAAGATCGCCGATGAGCTGGCGATTGATAGGGTGCTGCAATCGTTGCCCCCTAGCTATAAAGGCTTCGTCATGAACTATAACATGCAGGGCATGGCTAAGTCACTGGGTGAAGTGTTCGTGATGCTCAAGACTGTTGAGGTGGAAATCAAGAAGTAGCACATGTTGTTGATGGTCAACAAGACCGTCGATCTCAAGAAATCCGGTGGCAATGGAAGGAAGAGATGTAAGTCCACGAGGGAGGGAAAATTGGCTGCCAAGACCAAGACTCCCAAATCTTGTCACAAACCTTGCGTGGAACGCTTCTACTGCAAGGGAAATGGTCATTGTAACATCCCAAATTTTGCAAAAATTTAAAACTTTTGCATTCATGCATCATTCATCCATAAACATAAAACTACACCACAAAAATATAAAATAAAACCTTAGGTTATAAGATTCAATAATCTATATGTTGCAGAAAATGTTTATTTAAACCTCTTTAATAAATATTATTTTAGCAATATTGTTATGGCAAAGAATAATACTAAAAAGCTCCAATTTTGATAACCTTTCTAAAACATATTTTTATGAATTTTTCTGATATGTTTTGAATAGGTTTAAAAGTCATGTTTGAAATCAGTATTTAAAAACAAATATTATTTTTATTAAAAAGGAAAAGGAAATCGGGCCGGCCCGTAGCTATCCACCGCGCGCGCGCGTCCGAACGCGGCCCAAGCCGGCCCGCGCAGCCCATCTCCACCCTCCTCTCGCTGACAGGTGGGACCCACCTGTCAGCTTCGTCTTCCTCCCGCCCGAGACGAATTCGGAAACCGGCCGTGATTCACGATCATAATCAGCGCTAGGCTGCTCCCCGCGCCACCCTATATAAACCCCCACCTCCGCCGCAACCCTCCGCACCCCAAACCCTAAAAGTTCCGCCGCCGGGCAGCTCACGAGCAAGCTCGGATCTCCGCCGCCGTAACGCAAGCCGTACGGGGTACTCCGACCTCCCCCCGAGCTCGTATTGCCCCCCCCTCGACCCCCTCCTCGTTGCGCACGTTTTTGACTTCGTCCCACGGTGTATTTTGCAGCCGCAGGACGTATTCATCCACGCTCGAAGGAGACTGCCGCCGCAAGCAACTCCGGCGAGCTGCACGAGGAGGAGAAGGCCACGCCGACGACCACCACCGCGCCCTCGACTTCGCCCCGACGTCCGCTACGCTTCGGTAAGCTCCGTTCGCCCCGTAGCCTCCTAGGACGCGAGAAACGAGCAACGCCGGCCGTGGCGCCGCCGCGGTCGGGTGAGCTCCGGCGAGCGTGCCGCCTGTTTTTGGTCAACGTATCGTGGACCGTTGGATCTAGATCCAATGGATCTAGATCGATTAGATCCCGCGCGTCCGTTTTAATTTAGATCGGACGGCTCCCGCAGCCGATCCGCGTCGAAGCGGTACCGACCAATAAGATCGCGCCACGTAGCACCGAATTAATTCTTTTTCGCAGGAATTTTTATAAATAAAACAGAAAATATGCAAAACTTAGAAAATTTATAACTTTTGATCTACAAGTTCAAATTTAATAAACTTTATATCCACGGATAGCCCTGCTCATGAAGTTTATTTCTACATCATTTGTTTTCCTTTTTGACAAATTATAATTTATATAATTAGTAGTGGAGCATTTCGGCTATTAAAATAATAACATAAATAATAAAAATGATTTGGAAAATAAATTAAATTGTTTTAGGGTCATATTAATTCCCTCTGTCTAGCAATATTAATAAATATCTTAAATGAAAAATTTCATAAAACAATAAAAGTGTAATTATAGAAATCAAATTTGCTATATTGTTTTCAATTATTAAATTGATAAATGATATAAGAAATTCCTAGAAATTATATCTCATGCATGTAATAAAAGAGGATAAAAATTATTAATAAGTGAATCATATTTTCATAGCATATCATTCATGCATACATATTTATGTCTGGTGTTGTGATGATATTGTATTTATTTTATTTTGTTTTATTGCTTGTGCAAGATTGTGAAGAAGAGGAAGGACTTGCTTGTGATTGTTATTCTTGCTGTGCTTGTTCCTCCTGTTACCAAGGCAAGTGACATTCATATTCTACCCAATATTTTCTATATGCATGTGTAGTATATTTTTGAGTAGTGTGCATGATAGGGATTTTTGATTTATTTTATAATGCTAAGTTAGTTTGTATTTTACAAATATCCTAGTGGTGTGTAGCCACCCTTTCTCCTAAGCAGCCATGAAAAGTTTTATTAGTTGCTTAGCTACGCTATTAAAATGTTTGACATGTTATAGAAAAGTTTCTAAGTGTTAAAATCTAAAATACACTTCTGGGTGGAATTGGTTGTTATGGTTTATGTTGAGTGGCTTTTGGGACTATGCTTGGGGTTGTCGTCGCCTAGGATGAATGTCTATTCTACTTAGGGCCATGAGCATGGTGGTTGTTACCCAGAAGTGCACTTGTGGACGGCCACCCAGGAACAAAGAGATTGCCAAGTCCCTCCAAGTTGAGAAGCTTCCCGTGCAGCCTTTTGACAATGGGCTCTGTCTAGAATAACTAAGTTGTGAGGATGCAACCTGTCAGCTTGACAAGCAGATGTAGAGTTGATAGGTGGAACGGGTCTTGCTAGTATGGTTGCATTCTTCTTCTGAAAGTTCTTGTCTCAATTCTCTCCTTTCCTTAATACACTCTGCGTGTATAGGATGTTTGGGTTAATTGAGTCTAAAGGTGAAAGTGCACAACCTCTGCAGAGTCGACAATCTGAGTACTCAGCCGTGTCCCCGGAAATGGACTACTTCGAGCAGCTACACAAGGACGGGCGGAAAAATCTCAACACTTTTTTCATAAAGTAAAATTTGACTAAGGAAGGAATAGTTGGTGCACTTGGGCTTTATCCCTTGGTGCCAAGTTCTTGAGAAACAAAATTGTTTTACAAAAGATAGGAGAAAACTGGCTTTCTGCAAAATAGCCTACAACTCCACCAAGCCAAATATGCATATAGAATTAGACTTGCCATAATTTTATCCACCATAGTCACTTGGCAATACTTCATTGTATTGACCTCCTTCGGGGGCTGCATATTCAAATGTGCAGGTAATTCTGATGAGGAATGAGTGGACTCGAGTCTACAACCAACATGTCTGCCTGTGGCGCGTGCTTGAAGATGAGGCTCATTGTTATCGTTTTTCGTTGTGAACTCTGAACTTTAGCTAGCCTTCATGGCTATTGACGTGGGGCTACCTTTCGACTAGCCCACCGTAAGGCTACCTGGGCCGCGCCAAGCATGGAAAGGCCCACAGAAGGCCTACTCGGGGTACCACGTATCCTAGTCCAACTCGATTAGATCTTATAACCTGCCATATCTGTACCAACCGCCCGAGACCTGGCTACCTATAAAGCCAGGAGGGTGGCTCGTCCCCAAGAGACCAACCAACGAAGGGACACGCTCATAACCACCACGACAAACCCTAGCGAGATCACAATCTCGCCATTGTAATCGCTACTCGCATCAATAATCAGAGAAGCAGGAGTAGGGTGTTATCCTCCGGGAGCCTGAACCTGGGTAAAACCTTGCTTGTCAGCCGTCGTGATCACCTTGCACTCATCTCTCTCCCCATCAATCAACCCGGGGTGCACAACCCTGGGACTTGTCGAGTTAACACCTCGTCAATTGGCGCCGTCTGTGGGAACGTCAAACAAGTGTTAGGATCATGGTCGCTCCGGCTCCATCCGCAATGAAGATCGGCGTGTCCGCCGCCAGGGAGTCGATCCGCTTCGGCTCCTTCGAGTACGTCCTCCACCCGCCGGCCCACCGCTCGGTGTACACCGATCTGGACAAAGGTATACACATCACCTTCGGCTCCATGTACTGCTGCATCGATAGTCGTGGAATACTCAGGTCCGCGGCAACCGCGCCACGCGCGGCAGCACCCGCATCGGCGGATCTACCGTCGCCTTCTACCGCGCCCGCGAAGATCGCATCCGTCGCACCCGCAAAAATCGCTCATGTCGCGCCCGGGAAGATCGCATCCGCGTCGACTGCATCGACAACCTCAGCAACGGCCGCGCGGATCGGGTCTACTATACCAATCTCGATTGCACGGTCGGTCAAATCAAGATCTACCTCAACTACTTCCGCCTCGTCGACTCCGGCTCGCCGCTTCGACTCCCTCCGTCGCGCTTCACGGCGTCGATTCCACCCACTACGACATCCGCAACGCGCCAAGATCGACATCCACAACTTTTACGGGTCAACCTCGACGTACTCCGCCGCTTCAACTACTTCCGCCGCGTCGACTCCGGTCCGCCGCGTCGACTGCCTCTACGGCACCACTCCGCTGCGTCGACTCCGGTCCGCCGCGTCGACTGCCTCTACGGCACCACTCCGCTGCGTCGACTCCGGTCCGCCGCGTCGACTGCCTCTACGGCACCACTCCGCTGCGTCGACTCCGGTCCGCCGCGTCGACTGCCTCTACGGCACCACTCAGCTGCGTCGACTCCGGTCCGCCGCGTCGACTGCCTCTGCGGCACCACTCCGCTGCGTCGACTCCGGTCCGCCGCGTCGACTGCCTCTACGGCACCACTCCGCTGCGTCGACTCCGGTCCGCCGCGTCGACTGCCTCTACGGCACCACTCCGCTGCGTCGACTCCGGTCCGCCGCGTCGACTACCTCTGCGTCACCACTTCGCCTCGTCGACTGCCTCTACGGCACCACTCCGCTGCTTCGACTCCGGTCCGCCGCGTCGACTGCCTCTATGGCACCACTCCGCTGCGTCGACTCCGGTCCGCCGCGTCGACTGCCTCTACGGCACCACTCCGCTGCATCGACTCCGGTCCGCCGCGTCGACTCCAGTCCGCCGCGCCAAACAAATTCGCCTTGGCCACACCCGATGCTCTCCCGGGTGTTGCGCCGCACAGGTCGCAAACAAAATACTTGGCCGCCACTCGAAGCACTCGGGGGCTGCGCCGCGTAGGTCTAATTCAAACCTAGGCCGTCACCCGACGCACCCGTCAGGCCGCGCCATACAGGTATAAATCGAAAAATCCTTGGCCGCCACTCGAAGCACTCGGGGGCTGCGCGGCGCAGGTCTAAGTCAAACCTAGGCCGTCACCCGACGCACTCGGGGGCTGCGCCATACAGGTATAACTCGAAAAATCCTTGGCCCTCACCCGAAGCACTCGGGGGCTGCGCCGCACCGGTCTAAGTCAAACCTAGGCCGTCACTCGAACACTCGGGGGCTGCGCCATACAGGTCCAACAAGAAAACCTAGGCCGCACTCAAACACTCGGGGGCTGCGCCATACAGGTCCAACAATGCAGTAGGCCGCTTAGCTGAGCAAATACTCGATATGTTTGTCGAATCCACCAAGTAGGCCGTCGGGCTGAATGAGCACTCAAATAAAAAAGGACAGTGGTTCCATCTCAGAGATCTCTTTTCGACTGAGAAGTTTTTGAGATTAACCTCAATTACAAGCAATTCAGCTTAATCTCGGGGGCTACTCCCATCGGGAGCACTGTTCGCGCTCCCAATAGACTCAGTCGAAGCATTAACGACTAAAGCATCCTCTGTAAGCCCTCAACGGCCGGAGTCGAATTTCTTTAACTATCGTTTTCAGGAACAAGACAGAGTGCCAATCTGGGAACCCGAAACGTTTATTCGGGTGACGAAGAAAGTCGAGTAAGCTCCCGCAGCCGAATCAGATCTACAAGTAAGCCAACAGGCCGAATAGAAGCAAGCTTCACATGAAGAACATGACAAAGTAATTCGACTGCAAAGGTTACTCCCATCGGGAGAGGCCTATTCGACTGAAGAAATCGAGTTCAAGCTCAAGATCAAGTAATCCAATGGCGCGTCCAGGAGGAGGAAGTCCTTTGCCCGACGCTGCGCTTCGACCAAGCACTCGGGGGCTACTGACGTGGGGCTACCTTTCGACTAGCCCACCGTAAGGCTACCTGGGCCGCGCCAAGCATGGAAAGGCCCACAGAAGGCCTACTCGGGGTACCACGTATCCTAGTCCAACTCGATTAGATCTTATAACCTGCCATATCTGTACCAACCGCCCTAGACCTGGCTACCTATAAAGCCAGGAGGGTGGCTCGTCCCCAAGAGACCAACCAACGAAGGGACACGCTCATAACCACCACGACAAACCCTAGCGAGATCGCAATCTCGCCATTGTAATCGCTACTCGCATCAATAATCAGACAAGCAGGAGTAGGGTGTTATCCTCCGGGAGCCTGAACCTGGGTAAAACCTTGCTTGTCAGCCATCGTGATCACCTTGCACTCATGTCTCTCCCCATCAATCAACCTGGGGTGCACAACCCTGGGACTTGTCGAGTTAACACCTCGTCAGATATGCAATTTGTAATAAAGCTATACTTGGCTATTATTTTGGATCACGTTGTAGAAATTAATACTTATGCAATGATACTCTATATTTTGTACTGTGGTGCTAGCAGTGATTCAGGGACTAGCACATAACACAGGTGTTCCATCTTGATATAAAAGATGGGGCACTACAAAATGGTATCAGAGCAAAGTTGTTGCCTGTAGGTTCGAGCCCCTAGGATTGGTTAAGCCCTTTTTGGTCATAATGTTACCATCTTTGAAGTATGTTGGATTCTAGCGGCATAGTGGGATGAAGTGGCCCGGGACAAACCTTACATGTCCGCGTACATGAGACCTGTTCCACAATATAAGTGGCTGGTCGGGTGTCTGTCTCTCTCACTATAGTGAAAAATCCAATCTACCAAGAGTTGTTAATATCCGTTGACCATCTCAAGATTTGACTCAGTATTTTTTCTAAATAATGCACACTATGACTAGTTCCCCCTTACCTTATGCTTTTCCTGTTTTAAACTTTTCTTCTTTCTACCTAAAGGATGACGAGCTTCCACTTCACCACCGTGGAGGACTTCGAGAACACCCGCTTTGGATGCTACCTCCTAGACATCGGCGAAAAGATAGGATTACCACTACCCCAAGTCAAGGGTTTCATCCTGAAGAAGTTTAACAAAGAAGGTTGCTGGGGAATAAAAGCAACTCAGCCAGGACGTGGAGAAGAGCCCCCACTGGATATTAAGATGGTTAGCGACTCCAAAGATAATGGACTCAATCTAGTCATGCATGATCTGATTGGTCGCCTCTGCGGACGCTACAACACAGAGTTGAAGGGCCACTACTCCATTTTCTTTGGAAGGAGAAACGAAGATGGAGAACCATACCTTTACGATGTTGGAGAAAGAGGCAAGGCAAAACCCCTTAGTCTTTATTTCCAGGAGTTGGAAATCCTTGTCACGGAGATGTATGAAGATCGGCGCACGGAGCTCCTGAAGAACGATGAGTTATGTGCTCTACTCAAGGAGAACGAAGAGAAGATGAAGGCACAAGAGGAAGTGACCAAGGCACAAGAAGAGAGGTTCGCTGCGCAAGAGGAGAGATACAAGAGGCAGGAGAAAAGAGTTCAAGAGAAGAACAAGACTATCAGAGAACAAAAGGCGGAACTCGAGAGCAATGAAGTCGAGTTCGAGGGCGATAGTGACTTGATCAAGAGGCTTCGTGCTGAGAAGAGGGAGCTGCAAGAAAAGAACTCTGCCCTAGAGAAGGAAGTAAAGGAACTTAAGGATGTACTCACCAATGAAGGAATAGAGATTCAGGAAATTGAAGAGGAAGAAGAAGACATGGTCGAGTAGTTCGTAGTGAGACTACCATTTATCATACACCTCATTATCTTAGTCTTGTATTGACCTACCAACTTGTGGTAAGGCAGTACCTTCCTTTGTATCCCCGGAACTCCGCGAGTTTATTTTCCAAACTTTTATACCATGTTTCCCTAAACCAAAGGTTTTGTTTTGTGTGATTGGTTGTTTTATAAGTTGCTTGTTGATTGATTGCTAGATTTGTTTGTTCTGTGCATGGGTAGGATTTCTCTTTATAGTTCTATCAATCCTTTACTCATCCATGCTAAAACCCCACAGATGCCTCCACGTCGTGAGTCCGACAACAACGAAGCTATGCAACAGCTGATGGCAGCTCAAGCCCAACTGATGACTATGATGACTCAGCTCATTGCAGCAACCAACAACAACAACAACAACAACAATAACAACAACCCACCACCACCACCACCACCTCCGGTGGACAGACTTGCAAGATTTCTAAGGCTCAGGCCTAATAAGTTTTCCTCTGCTACTGAACCAATAGTGGCAGATGACTGGCTCCGTTCAGTCAACAAGGACTTAGTAACTTGTGAATGTTCTGAGGCAGAAAAAGTGAGGTTCACCGCACACCTACTGGAAGGACCTGCCGCCATGTGGTGGGAGACCTATCAAGTGACTCATCCCTTGGATGGCATGACTTGGGATGCGTTCAAGGAAGGTTTCCGCAATGCCCACATTTCCTCTGGCATAATGAACCTGAAGAAAGAGGAATTTCATAGCTTGAGGCAAGGAGGTAGAACTCTGAAGGAATATATGTATGACTTTTGTATGTTATCAAGGTATGCACCAGAGGACATCGACACTGACGTTAAAAGGAAGGACAAATTCCTTAATGGACTTAGGGGATAACTGAAGATACCCTTGTCTGTGGCTTATGCACCTAACTACCAAGTTCTGCTGGATCAAGCAATCACTCTGGACAACAACATAAGAAAGGAAGAGAATAGGAAGAGGAAGTTCAGTGCAAGTAAGGTTCATTCTGAAGGGACACACAAGAAACCACACTCCTCTGAAGTCAGTGGCCATAAACCCTGGAACTACTCCAATAGTGGTAGTGGCCAAAAGCACCATGGTCATAACCACAATGGAGGATATAAAGGAAATAATGGGGGGTTCAAGGGAAACCATCACCATGGTCATAATCATGGAAATGGAAATCCCCGTCCTAACTCTGAAGGGAAGAAAGACTTGTCTAATGTGACTTGCTTCAAGTGCAAGAAGACAGGACATTATGCTACTGATTTGCCCATAGAGGAAGGCCGATGAAAATACCAAGCCCAATCCTTTCCAGAAGGGACAAGTAAACCACATCAATGTGGAAGAAGTACACGATGAGCCTGATGCTGTGATTGGTAAGTTCTTGCTCAATTCTTTTCCAGCATTAGTATTATTTGATACCGGAGCATCGCATTCATTCATATCAAGAGATTTTGTAAACAAACATGGACTAGCCGAGGAAAGCTTAGGAAAACCTATAAGAGTGAGCTCACCTGGGGGTGAGATGATAGTAAATTCGGGATGTAGGAAACTAGAGTTAAGGATTGGAAAATATCTTTTTCCAACAGACTTAGTCATCCTAGAAATCCAAGGTTTGGATGTTATTATTGGAATGGATTGGATGACCCGTTTTGAAGGAATCATAGACTGTGCAAACAGAGCTATCACCCTCACCACCCCAGAGAAACAGAAGATTAAATTCAGATCAACTTTTGAACTTAAGAAAGTTAGGCTAAATTCTCTTAAGGGGGTTAGCCTTGGGGATGTGCTGATTGTCCAGGAGTACCCAGATGTTTTCCCAGAGGAATTACCGGGAATGCCACCCGATAGAGATGTGGAGTTTCTCATTGAACTGAAACCGGGTACCGGACCAATAGCTAAGAGACCTTACCCTATGTCCGTCGATGAGCTAAAAGAGCTCAAGAAGCAACTAGAGGAACACCTTTTGAAGGGATTTAGCCGCCCAAGTTCTTCGCCCTGGGGAGCGCCAGTTCTATTTGTCAAAAAGAAGGATCAAACCCAGAGACTAGTCACGGACTACCGGGATATAAATGAACACACCATCAAAAACAAGTATCCGTTACCCAAGATAAATGAACTATTTGATCAACTAAAAGGTGCTTGTGTCTTCTCCAAGATTGATCTTCGATCAGGCTACCTCCAAATGAAGGTTAGAGAGATGGATATACCAAAGACAACATTTGTTACAAGATATGGCTCATATGAGTACACAGTAATGCCATTTGGATTAACAAACGCTCCCGCTTATTTCATGAATATGATGAATAAAGTGTTCATGGATTTCCTGGACAAGTTTGTGGTAGTGTTCATAGACGACATTCTAGTCTAGTGCAAGAATCACGATGAACATGAAGAGCATCTACGCCTAGTATTGCAGAGGCTACGTGAACATAAGTTATATGCCAAATTCAGCAAGTGTGAATTTTGGTTGGAACAAGTCGCATTCCTAGGTCACATAGTATCTAAAGAGGGAATAGCAGTGGATCCTGAAAAGGATTCAGCTGTAACCAATTGGGAGTCACCAAAGAATGTTGGAGAATTACGGAGTTTCCTTGGCTTAGCAGGATACTACCGAAGATTTATAGAAAACTTTTCCAAAATCGCCAAGGCACTGACGGAATTATTAAAGAAGGAGAAGAAATTTGAGTGAACTGAGGCATGCGAAGCCAATTTTCAGGAATTGAAGAAACGTCTAGTTTCAGCCCCAGTTCTATGCTTACCTGATTTGGAGAAAGAATTTCAAGTATACTGTGATGCCTCACACCAAGGACTGGGAAGTGTGTTGATGCAAGAAGGCAGGGTGGCTTCTTATGCCTCTAGACAACTCAAGAAGCATGAAGTAAATTATCCAACTCATGATCTCGAGTTAGCATCTGTAGTGCATGCCCTAAAAACTTGGAGACCCTACCTGATGGGGAAAAGATGTGAGGTATTCACGGACACAAAAGTTTGAAATACATTTTTACTCTGAAGGAATTGAACATGAGACAGAGAAGGTGGTTGGAACTTATCAAGGATTATGATCTAAGTCTCCAATATCACCCAGGAAAGGCAGATGTAGTAGCAGACGCCTTGAGCCGTAAAGCGTATGTGAATGGCCTCACAGCAGAAGAATTACCCGAAGATATATGCAAGGCATTCAAGGACCTCAGATTGGAAGTAGTGCCAGAAGGTTTTGTAGCCTCATTGGTAGTACAACCTACCTTGATGGACAAGATACGTGAAGCGCAGAAAGGAGATAAGGAAATAGAAGAAATCAAAGTCAATCTGGAAGAAGGGAAAGCTAAAGGATTTCATGAGGATGAGCAAGGAACTCTGTGGTTTGAGAAAGGTATATGTGTGGCCAATGATCCTGATATTAGAAAGTTGATTCTGCAAGAAGCTCATGAGACACCTTATTCCATTCATCCGGGAAATACCAAGATGTATATGGTGAAGGGGTTACGGTGCAGAAAACAATAATTTTCCTAGCGATCGAAACCCTAACTAGCCAGGATCTATCTATCTAGTACATGTGATAACGGTGGCAGAACGGGTTACATTACCTCCATATAGACCGATAGCGGGGATTACGCTCCCGCACAAGCGTTGACGATGAAGTCGTACGTAGCCGACCTCGAGGTCGCGGAGAACTTGCCGCGATGTCGGAGTCGATGACGCCGGGGTGTCGATGATGATCTGCGTCGACGGGTGTCGGGCGGAAGAAGGCAGAGCGCCAGCACCAGGGCTGGTGCGCCGGCAGCAGAGGGGGGAGGCGCGGCGGCTGCAGGGGGCGAGACGACGTCGCCCAAGCTCCTCAATAGAGTAGCCTCCGAGCACTCGCAAACATACGGAGCCTAGCGACAACTCCCGGTCATTCAGATCCAGCTGAAATCGCAGGAGTAGATCTTATCTGGAACCCCGCAGAGCAACGGCGCTCTGCGGTATGGCTTAGGTGGAGAGAGACCCCCTTCCTCAGCTCGACGCGGCTCCGACTTGGGAACCACGAGATCGAGAGAGAAATTGGGAATTAATTGAATTTCCTATGAATTAAATCAATTAATATGCCTTGCTATATAAAGGGGGAAGGGGGTGTGCCAACCCCTTGGCTCCCCCATGTGGGACTAAACAAAGGACAAGCGAGGGGGGTTCGGCCCCCACATGGGCTGGCCGAACCAGCCAATGGGGCCCACCCCCTTAGTGGTGCGGCTCCCCCTCTTGGGCCCTCTTAGGGCCCATATAGGTGGGAGCCCCCTTTTTCCTTTATTTAATTAATATTAAATTAATATAAAAATCCCATTAATTCATAATTAATATATTTATATATAATTCAATATCCCGTGACTCCGAAAACTCTTTCGGACCACCCGAACAACTTTCGGACATTCCTGGAACCATTCCAGACCTCTCCGGAACTCCTTCCGGACCACCGGAACTCTTTCCGGATCATTTCTCTCTCTCCAACAAAAACCTATAAATTCCAGAACCTATCTCCTAGCGTCGCTAAGACCTTAAGTTTGTTACGCTACGGTTCGGGAACACTCCAGACATGGTCGAGACACTCCGCTCACCAATGATCGTCAGGGATACCTGGAAATATATGACGACCCCTGTGCATTCCACGAATATCGTCGTTGAACCATAAGTATGATATTCATTCCCTTTGTCTCTGCGATACTACCTTGTCCGAGATATGATCGTAGACACACCGATGCCTTTGTTGTATCTCGTTACCGACGAAGGTTATTAACTCGTCTGCGATATTACATCCCCATGATCTAGTCATAAGCTGCGCAGCTATATAGATGCAATATCACCGAGTGGGCCCAGAGTATCTTTCCATTACAAGAATGAACAAATCCCGCTCTTGATCCTTACGTCTCGATGCTCTTTCAGAATACCCAAGATGGACACCGTTATTGTCATGCTATATAAGACACAACGTTTGATGCTCTCAAAGCACTCCTACGAAGCAACAATAAGTACGGTCTCACGGTCTAAGGAATAAGCTATCATACTCTTATCTATTGCAAATGACAACCATCGTAATACGATCTTATTGCAATACTTTGCGTATGTCCACCACCTTATTCAACTAACAAGATGACCCCATTGTCAACCGACGTCATTGTCCTTGATCGGGAATCTCGATCAACTGTTGCCCAATGGACTAGCTCATATAGAGGCTTGCTAGGGACCTGGTTGTCTATGTATCACACGTGTATTAACAATTCCGATTAATACAGTTATAGCATAATACACAAACCTATTATAAACTTATGAGATAACGCAATAAATACTACTTATTTATTTGCCTCTAGGGCATATCTCCTTCAGTCTCCCACTTGCACTAGAGTACAAATAAACCAGCTGCATTTTACTTTATCAGAATCCCTTATCAAATAAGAATCATTTGATAATACTTGCTCGTGGAAAAGTGTTACTGCACAATCCATGATTGTACATGCTTCTGCGATTCACGGATATTAACTTGCTTGATATCACCATGTTGTTCAACAACATATATGCAAACACCGCAACTAAGTGAGACTACCGCTTCCCAGCGCTTACTCTGATTATACTAACCAGATAACAGCCCTGAAAAACACACTCAGTCATGCAGAGCCCCTTGTAACAATTACAAACTCGTGATGTCTACATACTTTCACACCAATGTAGAAAACTTGACATTCAAATGTCAATCCCTTAACTAACGCACATCTACTTCCAGTAAATTCCAAATTTACTTTCATAACTGTTCTTATTCCAAGAACATCGGTTATATATCATCGAGCAGATAATATGGTTTCTGTATGATGTCTAATACATAATAGACCCACATGTCATACAACCATTACCTTCATGCATCATTACTCTTAATGATCAACTGGATTCCAAAGGTCTATCCTTTTGCTTCTATTCTGACTCCTCAGATATAATCCAACACAACTCGACTAACTATTAAAATTCCCGTTCTATTTCAACATAGACACTGACTTTCAAATAGTTTCACAACTTCATCCTATTCTATTGGTACAGTTTCACAATGTGTTAACTACACAAGATGAATCCGATTCCCACTCAAACTATGTCTTCACATATTTGACAACACACGCTCCCACTCAAGAACGTGTTATCCACATATTTGAGTTCCTGAGCTCCCACTCAAAAATATGTTCCATACATATTCCACCTGAGTAAACTAACTACGACTCCCACTTAATTCGACATTTAGATCAAACCAAAATCATTGATCTATCATCAATTCGAATTTTATACAAACTATAGTATTACATTAATACAAATCCCTCAGACTTCAAGCATGTCTACATAAATGTAGTCAACAAATTTGATCTTGTCCAAGACACATTTCTCGACAAGACATGCTCCCGCGTCTTTCTTATAGTCACATTTCTCATATAACTCCTTATATGACGATTAAACAATCTTATTCCTCTAATAAGAATTGCAGCAACAATTACTCTCTTAATCCTTTCAAATGCAACTTTGGATTTCCAGGCTGAAGAGCCTTTGTTCGTATTCCGATACTTTCTCAACTTTCTTTGTATTCATAAAGTGCACCTTGATCTGTCAACAAGATCTGAAATACTTAATACAGTGCTGTGACCCGACAGCAATATTAAATATAACAGCACCTTATTCAGAAGTTTCTTTCATGAAAATATTATGATCTTTATGAAGAGGATTGCAAGCAGAAAACAATTTTCTAGTCTCCCTCGCTCTTAATCACTAAACTTTCATTAGCAGACATATACTCTTTGGAACATCTTCCAACATAAGTCTGACACTTTATTCCAAACTTCTAATTTCAATCCATAAACCATAATTCGAAAAGTCATCTTTTCTCGGAATTACATAGACAACAAACTGAACTTTGTTTCTATTTGGTTTTGGAATACACTCTCATCCAATGCGAGCAATCTACAAAGAACCACTCATGTATATTCCGAATTATCGCATAATCATATACATGTCGACACTACTGTCGATCCTACGAATTCTCGTTGAGAAAAATATCTGTTTTCTAAAGTGGACATCGACTATAATGTTTCGAACGTATTAGGAGATTCTAAGACTGATTCTGACAGGCCACACTTTATTTAAAACAGAGCATGATTATAATTCCCCACATATCACTATATATGACATTATAATTTTGTGAAGCAAATTTCCACAAGTCTCTTGTGTTAAAAACATAATTTCAAAAATACTGTCCTTTGATCGAATTTTGTGAATACAATGTTCACTAATCTTTGTTCTGAAAAACCCCATTTCATCTATTATCAAATTAATCTCAGACTCCATAATTTATCGGGCAAATACTCCTATTTACCAAAATCATGGAAGAATTCGGATCATGCAATAACACCATTGATTAATCATTAAAAATGACTCTCAATCAATTTCCTCTAGTATTGCAACTTCAATACTGCATTTCAAACTTAATCAATTTTGGCACTCGAAATACTTAAATGGACCAAAAAATATCCATTACTTCTTTCATTGCCTTTATGACTAAATTCGATGGTGTTTGCTCTTTGGACACATAATTTTATCATTTCCGCTATTATAAATGTATATCATACACATAATGTAATTGAGATGTGATGCGAATTACTCATAACATGAAACAACTGCTTTGTTCCATAACATAAAACAACTGATGTGTTCTATATGAATAATTATGTCTTGTAACATTCAAGACACTAAACTAGATCTCATTCTCACTATTACAAAATGTCTTATCAAAAACTATTGATGATAACTAATATGATATCTCGAGGGCGTGAGCACTACTGGCCATTAACTTGCCATCACTTGTGCACTGTCACGTCACCCTTCGCCACATACTTGTGATAATCAGGGACTGTTTCACAAATAGAACAATTATCAAACACTTTTCATCAAGTATGAGAAGAATACATTTATATCTTCGTATATCAAATATACCCATAGCGTCGAAGAACTCTTCTTCGATGGATCAATTTTTAGAGATTTGAACTTGTTGACGAACGTGAAGAAGCTCACCGTGTCTCTATAGCATATTCAGGCACATGCTATTCACAGCTAGGAGGTAAAGCACAATCTCTATTGCACTGGAGTTCGCTATCTAGAAATCATAGATATTCGTAAGCCTGAAGTAGATGTCACACAACTTCTTCAACTGAGTCTCCAGACAGGTATGCTCCCCATGTGAATGGTCCGGAACTTTCTAAGCTGTCTGAACTTCTCAAGACTCAATTCATCTTTGAAGTGACCTTTGATCGCATCAATCACAACATATGGCTCCAAATGTTGAATACAACTTTCAACTCTGGCGCTAGGCATACGCTCATGACGACCTTCACTTCCATGAAAATATCATGATGCTTACGGAACTCATCATCTTTCTCCTTGCTATCAGAATCATCTGGTCTAACTCCTAACTTATGTTTTAGCACATATAGGATGTTTGTTGTGTTTGGAGAATGTTTCTAAAACCAATGTACCAGCTGATGAAGTTGGACCCGTCGGCTTCCAAGGTAGAATCCGAGCTCTTGAAGAAGTAACCGAAGTGTAGTTCCGTAGTCTCCAGATGTGATCGCAAAAGAGGTAAGATAAGTTTATAATATATAGGTGAGTTTTAGTTCTATAATCTCATTATCAAAAACACACCACACCAAGATTATTATCCCTAAAAATAATAATGGCGATTACACGACCCTCATCCACCACACTACCCCCGATCATCACGGCCGGCAGCACAGCTTCAAAGGTGGACATAACATGTCGATCACAACAACTCTGTGACTCGTGCTCGATCTTTCGATCTTCCCGTGTTCCGAGGCCATACCTCTGAGTATGCTAGGCTCGCCAATCAAACCTCGAAGACCCTGCGCGTGCAACATGGCTTACACCCACTGTATGCGAACGACGAGATGTGTGACACCCGATCAACACGGCCTGCCTCATAACGTAGAACTTTCTTGGTGGTGCGCAACGAGGGAGAACATAATTTTGGTATTTGTTAGGGATCATCCTATTTATGACGCTACCGTTGTATATCTAGCATATAAGCAATCAATAGGATGCACACACAACAGCACACAATAATGATGCAATGAAGTGCGATGTGACATGGTCGATGCGCCTGGACCTTCATGGCGCCATGTGCCTGGCCCCCGGCGCCCCGGCATGACTCCGAGTCTACAGAGCCCTCCATTGCCTCCGACAGTACGAGTAATATCAAAACTTACCGTAACCATGTCACATAAAATAACGCCTCTGCAAAACAAAGTTAGACGCCTCTAGCTTTATTTAGTTTTGCAAGTTTTACGTGGCATATAGGCTTATTCGTAAGAGAATTGCTTCCCTACCTACGAACTTTGTACCACAACATCGATCGTATAATTGCATGTTTAAGCATCCCTTTCGGGCCCTCCATTGAAAATGCTTTGCCGACTAGAGAGAGAGAAACAGACACCCGCCATCCACAGATACGGTGCAAGCCGTATGTCAGTAGTTGAAACAGTCTCGCGTAAGCGTACGCGTAAAGTCGGTCTGGGCCGCTTCATCAACTCAATACCGAAGGCATCGCAAGTGCACGCTAGAGGGTAGCAAATATAAGAAAGACGCCCTCATTCAACATGAGTTCTAACCGTACCAGCAGTACTACGCATAGATCGGCTCTGATACCACTGAAGGGGTTACGGTGCAGAAAACAATAATTTTCCTAGCGATCGAAACCCTAACTAGCCAGGATCTATATATCTAGTACATGTGATAACGGTGGCGGAACGGGTTACATTACCTCCATGTAGACCGATAGCGGGGATTACGCTCCCGCACAAGCGTTGACGATGAAGTCGTACGTAGCCGACCTCGAGGTCGCGGAGAACTTGCCGCGATGTCGGAGTCGATGACGCCGGGGTGTCGATGATGATCTGCGTCGACGGGCGTCGGGCGGAAGAAGGCAGAGCGCCAGCACCAGGGCTGGTGCGCCGGCAGCAGAGGGGGGAGGCGCGGCGGCTGCAGGGGGCGATACGACGTCGCCCATGCTCCTCAATAGAGTAGCCTCCGAGCACTCGCAAACATACGGAGCCTAGCGACAACTACCGGTCATTCAGATCCAGCTGAAATCGCAGGAGTAGATCTTATCTGGAATCCCGCAGAGCAACGGCGCTCTGCGGTATGGCTTAGGTGGAGAGAGACCCCCTTCCTCAGCTCGGCGCGGCTCCGACTTGGGAACCACGAGATCGAGAGAGAAATTGGGAATTAATTGAATTTCCTATGAATTAAATCAATTAATATGCCTTGCTATATAAAGGGGGAAGGGGGTGTGCCAACCCCTTGGCTCCCCCATGTGGGACTAAACAAAGGACAAGGGAGGGGGGTTCGGCCCCCACATGGGCTGGACGAACCAGCCAATGGGGCCCACCCCCCTTGGTGGTGCGGCTCCCCCTCTTGGGCCCTCTTAGGGCCCATATAGGTGGGAGCCCCCTTTTTCCTTTATTTAATTAATATTAAATTAATATAAAAATCCCATTAATTCATAATTAATATATTTATATATAATTCAATATCCCGTGACTCCGAAAACTCTTTCGGACCACCCGAACAACTTTCGGACATTCCTGGAACCATTCCAGGACTCTCCGGAACTCCTTCCGGACCACCGGAACTCTTTCCGGATCATTTCTCTCTCTCCAACAAAAACCTATCAAATTCCAGAACCTATCTCCTAGCGTCGCTAAGACCTTAAGTTTGTTACGCTACGGTTCGGGAACACTCCAGACA
This sequence comes from Poa annua, assembly GCA_026929855.1. Lineage (NCBI taxonomy): Eukaryota > Viridiplantae > Streptophyta > Magnoliopsida > Poales > Poaceae > Poa > Poa annua. The sequence continues at coordinate 104,771,820 of CM049426.1, forward strand.
TGGTCGAGACACTCCGCTCACCAATGATCGTCAGGGATACCTGGAAATATATGACGACCCCTGTGCATTCCACGAATATCGTCGTTGAACCATAAGTATGATATTCATTCCCTTTGTCTCTGCGATACTACCTTGTCCGAGATATGATCGCAGACACACCGATGCCTTTGTTGTATCTCGTTACCGACGAAGGTTATTAACTCGTCTGCGATATTACATCCCCATGACCTAGTCATAAGCTGCGCAGCTATATAGATGCAATATCACCGAGTGGGCCCAGAGTATCTTTCCATTACAAGAATGAACAAATCCCGCTCTTGATCCTTACGTCTCGATGCTCTTTCAGAATACCCAAGATGGACACCGTTATTGTCATGCTATATAAGACACAACGTTTGATGCTATCAAAGCACTCCTACGAAGCAACAATAAGTATGGTCTCACGGTCTAAGGAATAAGCTATCATACTCTTATCTATTGCAAATGACAACCATCGTAATACGATCTTATTGCAATACTTTGCATATGTCCACCACCTTATTCAACTAACAAGATGACCCCATTGTCAACCGACGTCATTGTCCTTGATCGGGAATCTCGATCAACTGTTGCCCAATGGACTAGCTCATATAGAAGCTTGCTAGGGACCTGGTTGTCTATGTATCACACGTGTATTAACAATTCCGATTAATACAGTTATAGCATAATACACAAACCTATTATAAACTTATGAGATAACGCAATAAATACTACTTATTTATTTTCCTCTAGGGCATATCTCCTTCATATGGATGTGAAGGAGAGATTCTGGTGGAACAACTTGAAAAGAGAAATAGCAGAATATATCGCGAAGTGCGATGTGTACAGTCGAGTAAAGGCTGAACATCAGAAACCAGCAGGGCTTTTGCAACCTTTGAAGGTACCGTATTGGAAGTGGGATTCTATTGGGATGGATTTCATCACCGGGTTACCAAGGACCAGATCAGGATATGATCCTATTTGGGTTATTGTTTGTCGTTTAACCAAAATAGCTCACTTTATACCCGTGAAGACCACCTATACCAGGGCGAAGCTAGCTGATATTTACATGAAGAGAATTGTGTGCCTACACGGCGTTCCCAAGAGTATCGTGTCCGATAGAGGGACCCAATTCACTTCTCATTTCTGGAAGCAGTTGCATGAATCCTTGGGAACCAGACTGGAATTCAGTACGGCCTTTCACCCGCAAACGGATGGCCAGACTGAAAGAGTGAATCAGATTTTAGAAGATATGTTAAGAGCTTGTGCGCTCGATTATGGATCTAGTTGGGATGACAATCTACCCTATGCTGAGTTCTCCTACAACAACAGTTACCAAGCTAGCATTGAGATGGCACCATTTGAGGCATTATATGGGAAGAAATGCACAACTCCATTGTTGTGGAGTGGTGTAGGAGAACGAAGTTTATTTGGACCTGATATAATCCAAGAGGCTGAAGAGAAGGTCAGGCTGATTAAGGATAGATTGAAGATAGCACAATCACGCTAGAAAAGCTACGCAGATTCTAAACGTAGAGAGGTCACCTACGAGGTGGGTGATAGAACCTATCTTAGAGTATCACCACTCCGAGGTGTAAAGAGGTTTGGGATTAAAGGAAAGCTAGCACCTCGATTCATTGGACCATTCAAAATTCTTTCTCGCAAAGGTGAAGTAGCGTATGAGTTAGAACTACCAGAAGCTCTGTCTGCGGTTCATAATGTGTTCCATGTCAGTCAGTTGAAGAAATGTCACCCCGAGATGATGGGAGTTCCTTTAAAGGATATTGTACCCCTCGAAGAAGTACATTTGGAGAGTGACTTGACCTACGAAGAGAAACCCATCAAGATACTGCAGACCCCAGAAAGAGTCACCCGTACCAAAACCATCAAGTTTTGCAAAGTCCAGTGGAATCATCATTCCGAGGAAGAAGCCACCTGGGAACGAGAGGATGACCTTCGAGAAGACCATCCACACCTATTTGCTGATCTTTCCGAAGCTCGAGGACGAGCTTCCTCTTAAGGGGGTTAGTTTGTAACATCCCAAATTTTGCAAAAATTTAAAACTTTTGCATTCATGCATCATTTATCCATAAACATAAAACTACACCACAAAAATATAAAATAAAACCTTAGGTTATAAGATTTAATAATCTATATGTTGCAGAAAATGTTTATTTAAACCTCTTTAATAAATATTATTTTAGCAATATTTTTATGGGCAAGAATAATACTAAAAAGCTCCAATTTTGATAACCTTTCCAAAACATATTTTTATGAATTTTTTTGATATGTTTTGAATAGGTTTAAAAGTCATGTTTGAAATCAGTATTTAAAAACAGATATTATTTTTATTAAAAAGGAAAAGGAAATCGGGCCGGCCCGTAGCTATCCACCGCACGCGCGCGTCCGAAGGCGGCCCAAGCCGGCCCGCGCAGCCCATCTCCACCCTCCTCTCGCTGATAGGGGGGACCCACCTGTCAGCTTCGTCTTCCTCCCGCCGGAGATCACGCCCGAGACGAATTCGGAAACCGGCCGTGATTTGCGAGCATAATCAGCGCTAGGCTGCTCCCCGTGCCACCCTATATATACCCCCACCTCCGCCGCAACGCTCCGCACCCCAAACCCTAAAAGTTCCGCCGCCGGGCAGCTCACGAGCAAGCTCGGATCTCCGCCGCCGTAACGCAAGCCGTACGGGGTACTCCGACCTCCCCCCGAGCTCGTATTGCCCCCCTCGACCCCCTCCTCGTTGCGCACGTTTTTGACTTTGTCCCGCGGTGTATTTTGCAGCCGAACGACGTATTCATCCACGCCCGAAGGACACCGCCACCGCAAGCAACTCCGGCGAGCTGCACGAGAAGGAGAAGGCCACGCCGACGACCACCACCGCGCCATCGACTCCGCCCCGACGTCCGCTACGCTTCGGTAAGCTCTGTTCGCCCCGTAGACTCCTAGGACGCGAGAAACGAGCAACGCCGGCCGTGGCGCCGCCGCGATCGGGTGAGCTCCGGCGAGCGCGCCGCCTGTTATTGGTCAACGTATCATGGACCGTTGGATCTAGATCCAATGGATCTAGATCGATTAGATCCCGCGCGTCCGTTTTAATTTAGATCGGACGGCTCCCGCAGCCGATCCGCGTCGAAGCGGTACCGACCAATAAGATCGCGCCACGTAGCACCGAATTAATTCTTTTTCGCAGGAATTTTTATAAATAAAACAGAAAATATGCAAAACTTAGAAAATTCATAACTTTTGATCTACAAGTTCAAATTTAATACACTTTATATCCACGGATAGCCCTGCTCATGAAGTTTATTTCTACATCATTTGTTTTCCTTTTTTACAAATTATAATTTATATAATTAGCAGTGGAGTATTTCGGTTATTAAAATAATAACATAAATAATAAAAATGATTTGGAAAATAAATTAAATTGTTTTAGGGTCATATTAATTCCCTCTGTCTAGCAATATTAATAAATATCTTAAATGAAAACTTTCATAAAACAATAAAAGTGTAATTGTAGAAATCAGGTTTGCTAGATTGTTTTCAATTATTAAATTGATAAATGAAATAAGAAATTTCTAGAAATTATATCTCATACTAGCAAAATGCCCGTGCGTTGCTACGGGGCAAACAAAATGACTTATCATACACGCATAAAATGACTCTTCTCAGTATATCATGAATTAATATTTCATCTTACACGGTGATCAAGTTCAAATACAAAATAATCATGTCAAATTCAGATAGGTCAACAGAGTGCAAATATTTTTCCACAAATGCAAAGACGGAAACATGTCATACTTTACTTTTTTAGCACCTCAATTTAGCTTGAAGCAAAAAATGCTTACCTACGAAAATAATAATGTAGTTCTAGAATTAACATAAAATAATTTGAATGTAAAACATTGCCAGCTTTATATTTTTTAGGAAACCACATAGTTTTTCATTCATTTACTTAAAAAAGGTATAGCGCTACACCACCAGTTTTAAGTACTACAACTCCTGAATCCAGTATTAGCTTGGATAGAATCTACAAAGTTTCACTTAAATGCAGACATTCAGTCATAAAAAAAATACCGGCTTTAGAGATGTATTGAGATTCTGACAGAATTTGTCACGTACCTTGAATAGAGTGAAAAAAGTTGTTGGTTCTTCTGTTCCTTCAAATGCCAGCATGTTCAGTGTTGCCCAAAGACATTTAGTCAGGAAAACTTATATTTGCATTGAGATTAAGACAATCATGTCACATCCAGTACAAGGAGTTGTTCCCATTTCAGGAGCGAGTGATTAAGCAGAATATAGTTGAAACTAACTAACATCTCCGAACGCTCTCAAAGATCCAATTTTTCACCACAGAAAGAAGAGTACCTGCGGCTGGTGGAGGAGGCGGACACCGAAACGATCGAGAGCGCGGGCGGCAAGGCCCTCGGGGGACGCATCCATGTCGCCGGTGAACACGGTGCAGGGGAGGCCGGGGCAGAGCTCCAGCACGGCGTGCACGGCGCACCAGAGCACGCGCTCCCCGCCGCCGCCGTGGTTGGTGTAGGGGTGGAAGAATCCAGCCGCAGACGCTACGCCGCTGCCATTGATGCGTCCTCTCCTTCGTCGCAATGTTGGGGTCTTCTATTCCTATGTCCTTGCCGTAGGATTTGTTTCAGTTTGGGAGGCGGGTGACCTGATTTTTGTCGAGCTTGCCGTGCCGCCGTTGCCGTGCTCCACCGAGCCCACTCCATCTCTCGCCATCTCATCCCCGTCCCGAGGTCCTACACTCCTACCCCCTTCGGGATGCATCAGTGAGCACTGAGGCCATCGACCGGTCAGCCAGAAAGGGGATCGGTGAGCGCGACACGGGGAAAAGCGGTAGAAAGGCGAGGTGTCCCTCCCATCGTGGGCAACCAAACAGCCACGTAAGCTCACCCGGGTTGCTTTTACCCCGCGGGCCTCCTGCCCGGGGAAAACGCGGGGATCCTCCCGGGTTCCCCTCCTACTCCCAAACAAGCCCTTACATGATAATGTTCACACATCGTCGTTACAGATCCAGCATATGTTAGTTTTGAGATTTAAACGCTAGATCAGTCATCTGTGCAAGAGATGAGGGTATAAAATCAGACGGTCGCACATCGCCATTTTATTCCAGAACTTTGAAGCATATAGTTTGGTACTAAAACAGGAAATGATCAACAAATCGTGAACATTCCTTACATGCCTCAAAGGCTCAAACCACAACTAAAGACTTAACTTCTATTTCCAATCAAGCATGTCTAAGAGCCACAAGATCTCAGGCTCGGACCTTTCCGCATCACAAAAATCTAGTTCAATCCCAAATACCTCTATTGAGTGTGTTCCTTTGTACAGGAAAAGCAAGGACATCCATGCACGGATATCTGATATGAAAGGGTATCTTGTTGAAAACCTGAGACACTTATACGCCAGTGCGCGTGCTGCATTGCCATCGATGTAATCAAATGTCGACGTATTAATTATGAAAGTCATCTTGTTGGTGTCCTTGCGGTGGGCAAGAACAGACACAGTGATGACTGGCCCCATGGGGACTGTCAGCTTAGGGTTGACCTCCATCATCAGAGTGCAGTCTGTCGAATTCAGATGTGCTACAAGTATATCCGGAATGCCCCCAGGTGTGTTTTGTAGACCTGCCTGAAGAATGCAACCTGAAACTGCTTGAGAGAAGATCACTGATCCCTCATGCCACATATCAATGTAAAACACCAGATCCTCAAAAGTGAGCTTAGGTACAGGAAGGTGCATTGTCGTCTGTGGCTTGGAGAAAGTTAAATAAAGCTTCTGGAAGTTTGTGTCAGAAGGAGGCTCCTTGCAAAGGGAAGGCCATTTCCGTGAGCAAATACATTTCCAGAAGTAGTCGTCCTTTGCAATTTTGTTCCATTGGCGGCATACAAGCATGCAAAAGACCAAGTCTTTACCATCCATTAGAGGGAAAACGGCCTTGAGAACTTCACCAGGAAATCCATTTTCCATTCTGAATCACTTCACTGAAGGAAACGGAATGCCCTCTACACTCTAGGATATAGACAGGGTTCAGATAAAACCCAAATGCTGAACCAGAAGTGCCTATGAATAAGAAATGGTCAAACAAAGACTGATAAATTCATGATGAGTCAAAAATAAAAGTAGGAGGATTACTCCTATCTTTTCATTTCACTTTAATTTGGAGCGGGCGTATAAGGATAGTAAACAGAGAAGAATATAGTATAATAAGAAAAACATGGAAAGTGGCAATTGCTACAACATAATCTAAAAAATAGTTTCCAGGTTCCGGATGATCAGTTTGATTGACTGGTCTTGTTAAGAGTGTGATTCAAATTATATTGGTAAGAATGAAAATATATTTCCTTCTCGTAAAGTATAAACTAAATGGTCCAACGTATTACCATGAGTAATTGCTATGATCAATCTGATTTGGACATGCACCACATTAAGCATATACTATGGTGCCTTTAAGTGTACATGCTCAGCTTCACAGCCGAACCTGGTCCTACGTGTGTTGTTGATCAATAATCAGCACAGATCGGAAAATCATTTTTTGGCAATATTTTTAAAATATGTTCTTTTAAAAAGTTTTGGTCTGTGGCTGGCATAAGAGCAGGTTTACTCAAAAACACAAACCACCTAAGAGACCAAACTCTTTATTGTTGATGCATCATGTCCCTGTTAATCATACAAATCCTTCTTGAGTGGAATTATTGCTACGAAACTATAATCAAACGTTATGCAGGCAAGATAAGGAACGCAAGTTCCTGAAACATATTGAGGATAAACATGTGTAATCTCCCCGAGCAAGCTACTGGAACATACTGTACGCCAATGTAAAATACACATTTCACCAGTATGGCAGCATCTATGTTACACGGACATGAACACGATAATTCAGGACGTATTAATTTACGCTAAACTGAATTGACATATGAGCTGAAAAAACATAGAAAATGTACCTTTAACATGATGGCAGTTAATAATCAACGTGGTAATGAAACACCTAGCGTTCGTAAGGAGATTAAACTCTAGAACTACCAATTTCTCAACATACAATCTATCGTTCAAAGGGAATTTTACTTCAGTTTTGGCTAGCTACAGGCTCAGCGGTAGCCCAAAATCGGGGCCATGGTGTGCAAAGAGAAGGGGATCTAGAGGACGGGGAGGTCAAGGAACTCACCGTATCTAGCAAGAATCGTCGGGCAAGGCGGGTCGCCGGCAAGGAGGGCGGTCGCCGGCGTAGATCTCTAGAGACCCGAGGGGACAACGAGGATGAAGGGCGACAGTCGATCTGGTTGCAAGCGAGGATGGGTTTGCAAAGACTTAGCCGGCGTGGGGGCGGCATGGGTGTGTTGGGAAGCGGCATGGCTGGAGAGCAACAGATAGGGCGGTCCAGCTCCGCCCAGCGACGATGTGCTCCGGCGGGAGGGGATCGGGGATGGTGGCGAGCGGCGACGGTGCGCCCGGCTCCGCCCTTGTCCCGGCCTAGCCCCGCAGAGGCCGAGGCCCTTCCTCACAGCTCACCATCTCCTGCCGCCGCCCGCCCTTGCTGTCCTTTCATGCGTGGATCAGGCGCTGGGGAGGGCGAGCGTCCGGGGAGAGGATGACTTATTAAGGGACTGCGGGTTAATTTTGCAATTTCTGAGGGGCTTAAATGCAAAATAGCCACCACGTACGACCGGAATCCCCAAGCAATATTATATAGTAGAGACATGTAATAAAAGAGGATAAAAATTATTAATAAGTGAATCATATTTTCATAGCATATCATTCATGCATACATATTTATGTCTGGTGTTGTGATGATTTTGTATTTATTTTATTTTATTGCTTGTGCAAGATTGTGAAGAAGAGGAAGGACTTGCTTGTGATTTTTATTCTTGCTGTGCTTGTTCCTCCTGTTACCAAGTCAAGTTACATTCATATTCTACCCAATATTTTCTATATGCATGTGTAGTATATTTTTGAGTAGTGTGCATGATAGGGATTTTTGATTTATTTTATAATGCTAAGTTAGTTTGTATTTTACAAATATCCTAGTAGTGTGTAGCCACCCTTTCTCCTAAGAAGCCATGAAAAGTTTTATTAGTTGCTTAGCTATGCTATTAAAATGTTTGCCATGTTATAGAAAAGTTCCTAAGTGTTAAAATCTAAAATACACTTCTGGGTGGAATTGGTTGTTATGGTTTATGTTGAGTGGCTTTTGGGACTATGCTTGGGGTTGTCGTCGCCTAGGATGAATGTCTATTCTACTTAGTGCCATGAGCATGGTGGTTGTTACCCAGAAGTGCACTTGTGGACGGCCACCCAGGAACGAAGAGATTACCAAGTCCCTCCAAGTTGAGAAGCTTCCTGTGTAGCCTTTTGACAATGGGATCTGTCTAGAATAACTAAGTTGTGAGGGTGCAACCTGTAAGCTTGACAAGCAGATGTAGAGTTGATAGGTGGAACGGGTCTTGCTAGTATGGTTGCATTCTTCTTCTGAAAGTTCTTGTCTCAGTTCTCTCCTTTCCTTAATACACTCTGCGTGTATAGGATGTTTGGGTTAATTGAGTCTAAAGGTGAAAGTGCACAACCTCTGCAGAGTCGACAATCTGAGTACTCAGCCGTGTCCCCGGAAATGGACTACTTCGAGCAGCTGGACAAGGACGGGCTGAAGAATCTCAACACTGTTTTCATAAAGTAAAATTTGACTAAGGAAGAAATAGTTGGTGCACTTGGGCTTTATCCCTTGGTGCCAAGTTCTTGAGAAACAATTTTTTTTACAAAAGATAGGAGAAAACTGGCTTTCTGCAAAATAGGCTACAACTCCACCAGGCCAAATATGCATATAGAATTAGACTTGCCATAATTTTATCCACCATAGTCACTTGCCAATACTTCATTGTATTGACCTCCTTCGGGCGATGCATATTCAAATGTGCAGGTAATTCTGATGAGGAATGAGTGGACTCGAGTCTACAACCAACATGTCTGCCTGTGGCGCATGCTTGAAGATGAGGCTCATTGTTATCGTTTTTTGTTGTGAACTCTGAACTTTAGCTAGCCTTCATGGCTATGCAATTTGTAATAAAGCTATACTTGGCTATTATTTTGGATCACGTTGTAGAAATTAATACTTATGCAATGATACTTTATATTTTGTACTGTGGTGCTAGCAGTGATCCAGGGACTAGCACATAACACAGGTGTTCCATCTTTATATAAAAGATGGGGCGCTACAGTCACTGGAAACGTAACTGCCTCAAGTACCTGGAGGACAAGAAATCTGGCAAGATAGTCGCCAAAGAGCAAGGTATATTCAATATACATGTTATAGATATGTACCTTACATCCGTCCGTAGCAACACTTGGGTATTTGATACTGGTTCTGTTGCTCATATTTGTAACTCTCAGGAGGAGTTGCGGAATAAGAGCCGCCTGGCTAAGGACGAGGTGACTATGCGAGTCGGCAACGGATCGAGATTCGACGTGGTGGCAGTCGGCACACTCCCTCTACATCTACCATCGGGATTACTTTTGGTTTTAAATAAGTGTTATTATGTACCGTCCTTGAGTGTAAACACAGTGGGTCTTGCTTGTTACAAGATGGTTATTCATTTAAATCAGTATCAAGTGGTTGTGCTATTCGGTGAATGATAACTTTTATGTTGATGCTCCCGAGAGTAATGGTTTATTCTTGTTGAATCTGGATCGTAGTACTCACATCCTAACATAGATGCCAAAAGGATTAAGTGTAGTGATGATACCGCCATGTACATGTGGCATTGCCGTCTCGGTCATATTGGTGTAAAGCACATGAAGAAACTCCATGGAGATGGACTTTTAGACTCGTTGGATTTTGGATCCCTCGATACATGCGAACCGTGCCTTATGGGAAAAATGACCAAGACACCGTTCAAAGGTTTTGTTGAACGGGCGTCAGACTTGTTGGGAGTCATACATACAGATGTGTGTGAACCAATGAGCGTACCGACACGCAATGGTTATCGTTACTTTGTCACCTTCACCGATGACATGAGTAAACACGGTTATATCTATTTGATGAAACACAAGTCTGAAACATTTGAAAAGTTCAAAGAATTTCAAAGTGAAGTTGAAAATCAGGTTAACAAGAAAATCAAGCACCTCTGATCCGATCGTGGTGGCGAGTATTTGAGTTTTGAGTTAGGCACACATCTGGAGGCCCGTGGCATCGTGCAAAAACATACGCCTGTCCGCACACCGCAACATAACGGTGTATCCGAGTGACGTAATTGTACTCTATTAGATAGCATCCGGTCTATCATGTCTCTTACCGATTTGCCCGTATCCTTCTTGGGTTATGCGTTAGAAACAACCGCATTCATTTTAAATAGGGCTCCGTGCAAATCCGTAGAAACGACACCGTATGAGTTATGGTATTGCAAGAAGCCTAAGTTATCGTTTCTGAAGGTTTGGGGTTGTGAGGCGTATGTTAAGAAACTACAGCCCGACAAACTCAAACCGAAATCGGAGAAAGTCGTCTTTGTAGGATATCCATGGGAAACCGTAGGGTACACCTTCTACAACCAAGCTGAGGGCAAAACGTTTGTCGAGAAGACCAGTACCTTTCTTGATAACGAGTTTCTCGCGAAAGGAGTAAGTGGGAGGAAGGTAGACCTCGAGGAGATCGTTATTCCTGAACCCGAATTTCCGAGTGACGCAACGGAAGCTGTTCCGGAAACGTCCTCCATGGATGGAGTGGGAGATACTGTCGAGGAAAGTATTCTACCTCGTAAGTCTGGTAGATCTCGTATCGCCCCATAATGGTATGGCAACCTAGTTTGCACTGTCATGTTAATTGAACAGGACGAGCCTACGAACTACAAGGAGGCAATGGTGAGTCTAGAGTCCGAGAAATGGCTACAAGCCATGAAATCCGAAATAGGATCCATGTATGATAACAAAGTTTGGACTTTGATGGAGATTCCCGAAGGGCGCAAGGCCGTCGAGAATAAATAGATCTTTGAGAAGAAGACTGATGCTGACGGTAATGTGACAGTCTATAAAGCTCGGTTTGTCGCAAAAGGTTTCCGACATGTTCATGTGATTGACTACGATGAAACTTTTTCACCGGTAGCGATGCTAAAGTCTATTCAGATTTTTTAGCAGTTGCTGCATATTACGATTATGAAATATGGCAGATGGATGTCAAAACAACGTTCCTAAATGGTAACATTGAGGAAGAGTTGTATATGGTACAATCGGAAGGTTTTGTCGATCCAGGAAATGCTAACAAGGTATGCAAGCTTCAACGTTCCATCTACGGATTGAAGCAAGCATCTCGGAGGTGGAATCTTCGCTTTGATGAGGTGATCAAAAGTTTTGGATTTGTCCAAAATTTGGAAGAGACCTGTATTTACAAGAAAATGAGTGGGAGCTCGGTTGTGTTCTTAGCACTATATGTAGATGATATATTGCTAACTGGGAATGATGTGAAACTTCTGAATAGCGTGAATAAATATTTAAATAGTAATTTTTTCATGAAGGACTTAGGATAAGCTGCATATGTTTTAGGCATTAAAATCTATCGTGATAGATCAAGACGTCTATTAGCGTTGAGTCAGAGTACTTATCTTGATAAGATACTGAAGCATTTCGGTATGGAGACGGCAAAGAAGGGTTCTCTTCCCGTTATCAAGAATAAAACATTGCGAAAGGCACAGTGTCCGGTAACGAAACAAGGTAAGGCCGAAATGACTAAACATCCTTATGCTTCAGCCATAGGATCGATTATGTATGCAATGTTGAGTACTCGACCTGATGTACCATTGGCTCTTAGTTTGACGAGCCGTTTCCAAAGTAATCCAGGAATGGAACATTGGATTACTTTTAAAAGCATTCTTAAGTATCTCAAAAAGACAAAGGAAACGTTCCTTGTCTATGGTGGTTGTGCTGAAGAACTTGGCGTAACGGGTTACGTTGATGCAGGTTACTGCTCAGACCCCGATGACTCTAAGTCACAGAAAGGTTATGCGTTCAAGGTGAATGGAGGCGTCGTGTGCTGGGGAAGTGGGAAGCAACCCATCGTTGCACAATCTACAATGGAGTCGGAGTACATCGCTGCTTGCGAAGCCGCGAATGAGGCTGTGTGGCTAAGGAAGTTCATCATTGAACTTGGAGTGTTCCCAAGCGGGCAAGACCCCGTGATCCTCTTCTGCGACAATACGGGTGCTATTGCTAACGCGAAGGAGCCAAGGTCTCACTCCACCGCTAAACACATTCTCCGACGCTTCCATGTGATACGACAATACGTACAAGGAGGCGATGTGAAGATTTGCAAAGTGCATACGGATCTGAATGTGGCAGATCCCCTGATGAAGCCTCTTCCACTTGACAAGCATGAAAAACACCAGGAAGCTATGGGTGTTAATCTTTTACCAAGTTGTAATCTAGATTAATTTGTACTCTAGTTCAAGTGGGAGACTGAAGGAGATATACCCTAGAGGCAATTAATAAAGTGTATTTCTTTATCATATCTTGTTTGTTCATAATACGTTTTGTGGCATGCTATAACTGTATTAAGCGGAAACATTAATACACGTGTGATACATAAACAAACAGGTCCCTAGTAGACTCTACTTAGACTAGTTTCATTGCGTGATTGATGATCGAGGTTTCCCGATCATGTGGCATGGCGCCAGTTGGAAATGAAGTCATGTCGTTGGTAGAATGATGTGATGGACATACCCATATTTGTAGGACGTAGTCATTACGCCTTCGACCGTGAGATCAACTCTTATTGTTATTCCTGGAAAATATTTTGATCGCACCAAACGTCGTATCTTATATAGTATGACAATAACGGTGATATTTTGGGTATCGGAAGGGGGTAGTTGAGACGAGGGGTCAAGAGCGGGATTTGCCTGTCCACATAGCAGGATAGATACTCTAGGGCCCACTCGGTGAGATTATGTCTAATGAGCTTGTAAGCATGTGACTAGGTCACGAAGACATGAAATCATAGACGAGTAGAAGATAGTGTTGTCGGTAACGAGGTCAGCTAAGTATGGAGATATCTATGAATGATGCTCGGACACGTTATCGCTATGACAAAAGGTTTAAGACTTAACGTTCAGGTTTGGAAGATGAGAGTCATTCATTATATCACAGGGGTTAATTCATGGGGTCCAGGCCTACGAGTTAATCATTGATCGGAGAGGGGTCTCGATCAAGTCTGTTATTATATCGAACCGCTAGGGTAACACACTTAAGGGGTTTCGACAAAGACAACCGGAAAGGAAAGAGATCACCGGGAACGTCCCGGGAATGGTCAGATGGAGATCGGGCTGCGACGAAATAGTTTTCGGAGCTAGAATAAATTATATATAATATGTTTGATATTAATTAGTGTAATTAATGTTTAAATATGATTTTGTAAATTTATTTTCGAATTTATTTAGCATGTTTTCCCTAAATGGGCCATCTGGTCGAAAGAAGGCCCAGAGGGGAAAAACCCTCAAGGGGATTCGGTGGGGGAGGCTTGGCTGTCCTTGGTGGGCCAAATGGGGCCCACCAGGGCCAGCGCACCAGCCATGCCGCACCAGGAATGTGGGGGTTAGTCCCACATTGCCTAGATGGCTAGTTGGCTCCCCCCCCGGGAGCCTATATATAGAGGGGCACCCCTGGCCCTTTATTTCACCAATTAGTTCCCTAATTCTCTCTCAATTTCGTTATTCCCTTTGTCGGAGTTGGGACAAGAAGAGAGGGGGTCTCTCCACCATAGCCTGCTGCCGCGCTGCTGGTGTTCCGGTCCAAGTATTCCGCTGCTCGTCTTGGACTGGAGCTTTGGAGGTCGTCGTCTCCACCGTACATGTCTAACGCCATGCGAGGTGCTACGCTAGCGGTGTTGGGAGGTCTACTTACACTACACGACCCTGAGGTCGGCTTCGTTGGTCTTCATCGTCAATGTTTATGCGGGAACGTAATCCCGCTTTCGGTCTACAAGGGTATGTATTCCGATCTCCGTTGTACTTCTATATCTGCATAGTATAGATCTTGTCTAGTTTAAGGATATCGTTGCTAGGAATTTTTTTGTTTTCTGCCTACGATCCCCTTCACGCTCATCGTTTCTTTATTTAATTCAATCATACCTATCTTCTTCGGTGTTGGTGGAGGTGTTGGAGTAGGTTCAGGAATGTCCCAATCATCATTATTCTTGCATATAGTAGCCATTAATTCTTCAGCTTCTTCTGGAGTCCTTTTTCCTGAAAACACAACTAGCAAAACTATCCAGGTATGTCCTAGATTCAGCAGTTAGTCTACTATAAAATATATCAAGTGGATCATTTTTCTCCAAATCATGGTTCGGGTGCCCCCTCAAGATGCAACAAAAGCGTGTCCAAGCTTTCGGCAATTTCTCACCCTCATCTTGATTAAAATTATAGATTTTTAACAAAGCATCATCTTGAGCACTAGCAGGGAAATATTCTCGAAAGAAAGCATCAAGCAAACCCTTAGGACCAGTGATGGAACATGGAGACAAATTATTATACCAAGTTTTAGCTTCTCCTTTTAATGAGAAAGGAAATATTTTAGCTACAAAGTAAGCGCGCATTTTAATGTCTTCAGCAAATATTCAACCTAATTCAGACAATTCATTCATGTGTTCTACAACACTTTCATTTTCAGTTCCACACAAAAGTTCTCTTTCAACTATAGCTTTATGAGCCAAATCAAGACAGAAATCATAATCTTTATCTTTTATGTTTATAGGAGATGTAGCAAATTTAGCATCAGGAGATGAATTATATCTAACAGCACGGTTTTCAACAAGTTTTTTCATAGCACTAACATCTTTCATAGCATTAATTTCTTTAGCAAGAGCATCATCAATGTCCACATACATAGTATCACACTCAGCATAAGTATCACATGTAAATTCAGGTGAAATAACAGGTGTTTCAGCATCTTCATTAGGAATTTCAGCATTTTCAATTTGTTTTGATTTAGCAATAGTAGCATCAAAAAAGGGACCCAATGAACCAGTTTCATCAAGAACAGTAGAAGCATCATCATAAGTAACTTCAGATTCAGGAGTAGTAACAGAATATGCAGTTTGTGGCGGTGTAAGAAGCTTAATCAACACATATGGAGAGTCAAGCGTAGCAGAAGAGTTCAGTGCTGTACCTTTCCTTGTAGTGGATGGCACGATGGGAAACTTCTTATCTGTATTTCTTCCAATGATGAATAAATTTTAGCGAACAATATCACACTCAGATGGGCTTGCAAATAAAGCTATGCTCCCCGGCAATGGCGCCAGAAAATAGTCTTGATGACCCACAAGTATAGGGGATCACAACAGTCTTCGAGGGAAGTAAAACCCAAATTTATTGATTCGACACAAGGGGAGCCAAAGAATATTTGTAAGCTTTACCAGGTGATTTGTCAGATCATCTGCACCTATGAATAGACTTGCTCGAGGAATATTATAAGTAGCAACAATTTTATAGCAGAGACAATAGTGATATAACAGTAGCTGGAGAATTAAGACATCGATTGTGATTGAAGAAGACAGCAGGATTAAAATACTGTAGGCATAGGGACGGATGTACGGGCGTTACATGGAAAAGATAATTCATGTAATAACATAGCATAGGCATTTGTACATAAATAATATAAAGCATCCAGGCATTAACTAATCATAAGCATGTATTCCAATTTAGTTGTGCATGCTCGCAATGAGAAACTTGCACATCATCTTTTGTCCTGCCAGCCCGTTTGCAGCGGGGCCTCAAGGGAAACTACTGGCAATTAAGGTACTCCTTTTAATAAAGTACCGGAGCAAAGCATTAACACTCCGTGAATACATGTGATCCTCACATCATAGCCATTCCCTCCGGTTATCCCAATTGCTGTCACTTTGGTGCCATCGGTTCCGGACAATAACATGTGTATATAACTCATAGATATGATGCAAAAACAATAACTACCATCATAATTCAATAACATGTTCAGATTTGAAATCATGGCACTCCGGCCCTAGTGTCAAGCATTAAGCATAACAAGTTGCAACAATGACGTAAATCATCGACAACGGATACTAGGCACTATGCCCTAACAATCTTACATCTATTACATGGTTGATCTCATCCAATCCCTACCATCCCCTCAAGCCTATAGCAGTGAATTACTCACTCATGGACGGGGGGAACATGGATGGTTGATGGAGAGGCGGTGGAGATGACGATGGCGATGATCCCCTTCGATTCCCCGTCCCGGCAGGGTGCCGGAACAGAGACTTCTGGTCACCGAACTAGGGTTCATGATTGCGGCGGCGTACGGGTGTGTTCTCTGGAAAAGTGTCTATCCCCCTAGCGTTTTTAGGTCAAGAGGGACTTATAGCCACGAGGGGGTCACGAGGGAGTGGCCGAGGTGGCCTCCTCACCTCCTGGCGTGGCTAGGTGGCCCCCCGCGCCACCAGGTGATGAGAGCCCATCGGGCCTCTCCTCCGTTTGGTATTCGTGGTCCCTTGTCCTCCTCGGATAGAAAATGACTTCTGGTTGACTTTTGAGCTTTTTCTCCAAAGTTGATATTTCTGCCCAAAAAGAAGACACCAGGGTAATTCTGATGAATACAGCGTTAGTCCGTGTTAGTTGCATCCAAAACACTCAAATTAGAGATAAAAAATAGCAAAAGTGTTCGGGAAAGTAGATACGTTATGGACGTATCACAACCCCACAAATAATAACCGAGTACACGATGAATTCCCCTAGGCCCATAAAGGTGAAGTGTCATGTAGTCGACGTTCAGATGACACCACTAGAAGAATGGCACCACAACTTAAATATAAAACATTAAATATTACTCAACACAGTTCACTACTAATATCTAGACTTCTCCCATGTCCTTAAGAACTTAACGATCTACTCACACACATCATATGGTACATGATCAGAGATTCTATAATGATGGATAACAATCTGAACATAAACCCTAATTCAACGGTTTCACTCAAATGCATCAATAACAAGAGTAATCAACACCGGGAGAGTTTCCCCAATATTACACAAGGTTTAGCCCTAGATGTGACAGCGGGAACAGAGTGGACCGATGGAGATGACAGCGTCGGCGGTGGAGATGGTGGTGTTGGCGATGGTGATGGAGTGCAGCTGGATGACGGTGACAATGGCGACGATTTCGCCCTTTGGGAGGAAATTTCCCCGGCGGCAACGCATCCTGCTGGAGAGCTTTTCTCTCTCCGTCTTCTCCGCCTCGTGGTGGCGGCGAAGAGTATTTCTGAACACCGTATGTGCGTTAGGTTTTTGGGGGCTTCAATTACGCGAAAGGGCACGGCCAGAGGTGGGCTAGGGCGGCCCCACCTGGTGCTCGTGCGACAGCCTTGGGAGCCGCTCCTGGGCATGGTGTGGCCCCATGGGCCCCACCTCAGGCTCCCCTTTTAGCCTCCTTCATGATCTGGTGAGAAAATAATTCCCAGGTGTTTCGTTTGATCTTCCAAGCTTTGCAAATATTGTATCTCGATGAAGCTTTTTCCAGCAGAATTCAGACTCCAGAGTTCCATCCTCCAATGATCACCAATCATGCAAAATAGATGAAATAACATAAGTATCATCTCCAAATATGATATAAAATAGTGTTGCAAAATGGACGTATCAACTCCCCCCAAGCTTAGACCTCGCTTGTCCCCAAGCGAAAGCTGAACTTGGTAAATATGACCACAGGTTTATGGAGTGAAGTGTCGATATAAAATATACGTACAAGAAGCATCACATGTGTATAAATGCACAAGTCATCTTAGATGTCAACTTCGTTCTTATAAATCAACTTGTAACAATTAGAGAAAAGTCACAATAAGGTACATAGAGAAAACCATTACTGGTGCTAGCAAAGTTAGTCCTTGGTCAGAGAACAATGAACATATTGATCTTCGTTATAAAACATCCCTCTTTATAAGTTGATAACTTCAAAAAGCTGATTCATTAGATGCCAACAATGTGCTAAGCAAGAAAGAATAAAAGACATGTGTAACATCCCAACATTTTTATAATGTTCAAAAATCACTAAAATTTAAAACTTTTGTTTTTGATTAAAATAAAACATTAAATGCATAAGAAAACCAACTATAAAAGACTTCAATCATATTAAAAAGTTTATTAATTTAAATATCTCAATGTATCATTATTTTCAAAAGTTGTACAAGTTAAACATTTTATTATCCATTGTATTTCTTAAAACCTCAATATCTAATTTGACAAATGTGTTACAAACTTTCAAACCATTTTATTGAAATAAAAAGTGTTTCTAAATAAGCATGGCATTCATTAATTTCCAAAACATAAAATGATGAATATATTCTATATAAGAAATGAATTAAAACTAAAATCTTTTCCAAAGTTGTTATATGAAGTTTTCAAATGATTTATCTTAATATAAAATATAATGGTGCACCAAAATAAAATTTAATTAAGATTGAATCCATTATATTTCCTATTACTTCAAAAATATTTATATTCTACTATTAAACCAAAATAAAGATGAATGGTTAAGCAAATGAGCTTAAATAACTTAAAGTTAAACATATTTGAATGAGGGTATTTTACAAATTTTATTTAGCCAAAAGAAAATTTAATTAAGATATAATTTCAAATTTGACATTAAGTGTCAAATTTGTATTAAACCAATATTTCATGATTATTATTTTTAAAAAGTTTTCAAAACATACCCACTAATGGTTTAAAGCATATATATGAATTTTACAAATCTACAGAAATTAATTTGACATCATTGGGACACTAAAATCAAAAGATATTAATAAACGGAAAAATCAGAAAAAGAAAAAAATCGCTGACGTCATGCTGACGTCATCCTTTCTTCCTCCTCCGACCGAGATTTTCGCCCCTGAATCCTCCCCCGATTCCTTCCAAAATCCGGCGTGTTGATCGCGCGATTTGTTTCCCCCTCCATCCCTTTAAAAGACCCCGCCCCTCGCCTTCGGTTCCCCTCTCCTCCCTCTTCGTTTCACGCCGCCAGGCCGTCGTACGAGCTCGCCGGAGTTCATCTCCTCCGCCGATGTATTTCTTCCGTCCCCAGCAAGGTAAGCTACCTCGAGCCCCGAGAACCTCCCCATCCTCTTCCTCGTGCCCGTGCTCAGCTTCCTAACCCCACCCCCTTCTCCCCTACGCAGCGAATCAAGAGGGGGAGGACGAGCCGAAGCTCGCCGGCCCCCGAACCCCTCCGGCCGGTCGTCGTGGTCACTCCAGGGAGCGGAGCAAGCCACCGACGCCGCCTTCGTCTCCAGCACGCCGCCCCGAACCTCCTCATCACCTCGCCACGTCCGAGGAGTCCCCGGAGGCACCGGAGCACCCCCGCCCAAGCCCGCGCCACCGCCATCCTTCTTCTCCAGCGAGGTCGCCGCCGGCTTTTGGTCAAACCTCGGTGAGCCGTCCGGTCTGTTGTTAACGCGCACGATTAGATCTATTTAATCCAACCGGTATGTTTCGTACAGATCCGTCAGATCTGGATCCAACGACCCAGATCAAATCACTTAACCCGGTCAGCGCACAGTCAGCAGCCACGTCAGCGTCCACTCATCCAAATTTGATAAATTTTATATATTTGGAAAGCCCTTGACATGTAGAATATTTTAGATCTGTTAGATTTCAAATTTGACTTAGTTTAAAATATTCAAAATTACAAATGGTAGATTTGAGTATTTTTATCATAACTTTAAATTTATAAATTCCAAAAGTGCAAATAAAATTGTTTTAGAAACTTTGGAATAAATGTAAATTGATGCCTCTATTATAAAATATTTTTGAATATGATTTTGATGATTTAATAATTATATGTTGAACTTGAATAGTTTGACAATTTTTGACATAACTTTTAATGGAAACATTATTTTTGATTAAATCAAATTCCTATAAATTTAATTAAATGTCCTCTGTCGATTAACACCATTTTATAAAATTTTGTTATAAAATTTAATCACATAAAACTTTAATCTTATATTTAATCCTTTTATTATATTTTGCAAAAATAGAAATTATATAAATTGCATTTATAGCCTAATGCATATTTTATAAATATCACGAAAATTAGTATGATATTTCTTATTACTAAAAAAAATGCATTGCATGCATGAAATATTTTACTATATAGTTATACTCCTCATAGGAAAACTCCTCCCTCTTTTTCTCTAAGTTAGGATTATTTTCAAACTTAGTATTTTTGTAAAGTGCTATGCACTTATACACTTAGGATTTTCAACATGGAGTTAGAAGGCCATTGAAGGACTTAGTCAAAACAAGACTTCAGAAGTATCTTCAAGGAGCAGAAGCACTTAGAAGAAAATCAACAAGAAGTTCATGAAGACCAACCAGCAATATTTTCCAAGTCTTCTCTCTTTTCATGAAATCCTCTCTCTTTTCTCCCTTCTTCTCTGAGACTTCATGATGACTAAGTTATATTCAAGACCAACCTGGAGGCTATCAACACCATCAAGTCTTCAATGCCATCAAGTCTACAAAATTGCAACTAATTCATCACATCAAGAAGAAAAGGAAGCAAGGAGAAGATTCTACATATTTCTTTCTATCTGTTCCCTCTTTCCTAATCTTGTCTTTCACTTAAGACTTAAACAAATTTTTGATCATGTTATTACCATCTTGAAGTTTGTTGGATCCTAGCGGCATAGTAAGATGAAGCGGCCTGGAGACTAACCTTACATGTCCACGTACATGAGACCTGTTCCACAACTTAAGTGGCTGGCCGGGTGTCTGTCTCTCTCACTATAGTGAATATCCAATTTACAAAGAGTTGATAATAATTGTTGATCACCTTATAGACTTAGTATTTTCTCCAAGTATTTTGCACATCATGGCTAAGCCATTAGAGTGCCTATTCAAGATGATTTATAACAAAGTATTTTATCCAACTCATGACCTTAGTCCTTAGTCATTCCTGATCAACCTTTTGCCTTGCATTAACTTAAACATAATATACACTTTTAGTCCTTATAAATATTTTACACATCATGCATGACATATTTTCCTTAAAAAGTTTAATAAAACTTGTTTGTTCATTATGAATGCTTGTATGTGTTGTGTTGTTTTGTTTTATGATTATTGTATTGTTGTTTGTTTATATTGTTTAAACTGAACGGAGAGTCCCGAGTATCGTTGAAAAGAGTTTGTGGGTAAAGACTTCATTGAAAGGCAAGTGGCACACCTCATAAACTTCCTATTATTTTCTATATGCATTACTTAGTGTATTTTTATATAACCATGTGTAGGATAGTATTGCTATGCTAAACCTGTGTAGAAATTCCTTATTCCTGTGTCTAGCCTCCTATGCAATACTTAGTAGAATTATTGATGCTATGCAAATGTTGTTTTGTGAAAATCTAAATTCTACTAAGTTAAGAATGAAACACCTGGGTGGTAAAAGGTTGTATGGAGTCGAGTTGAGTGGCTACTCAGGCCCATGTCTATGGTTTCTGGAGTACATGCACTTGTGAACGGCCACCCAGGAACAGAGGAATCTGAAGAACTCCGAGTGACGATTGCTTCAAGTGCATCCATTGCCATATGGGCTCTGGCTTGATCAATTATGTTGCATGGACTCTCTCCGGCTTGACAAGCAGATGTAGAGGGTGTTAGGTTGAACGGGTCAAGCCAGAGTGGGAGGGAAAATGCTTCTGAAAGATCTCGACTCATTCTTCTCCTTTTCCTTATAACTATAAGTGTGTAAAGGATAGTTTGGGTTGAATGGGTACAATGGTGAACGTGCACAACCTCTGTAGAGTGTAAAACTAAGTACTTAGCCGTGTCCCCGGTACGGACAATATGAGCAGCTGATCACGGACGTCAACGGAGGATTCCACCATTCCAACTTCAGAAATAAAACTTGATGGGTGAACAAGGGTAGAATGAGGCAGTTTTTGTCATACCACAAATGTCTCGAATAGAAGAATATAGTTTTCCAAAGAGTTAGGAAAAATTGGCTTTATGCAAAATAGCCTTGAACTCCACCAGCCAAATATGCATATAGGTTATTAGAGTTATTCCACTAAGTGTCCACCATAGTGTCACTTGCCAGACTCCATTTTTAATGGAATCTGACCCACGTTGTTGCAATAATTTTTCTTATTGCAGATCGATCAGATGACGAGTGAGGTTTTTTTTAAAGGTTTCGAGTCTACCACCAACATGTTTTCGCCTGTCGCAACATGAATGTGCTGGAGACTCACTGCTATTGTATTTCCGCTGTTTACTCTTTCAAAGCTAGCTTTATGCTATGCAACTTTTATTGATTATTTTGTAAGTCTGGATCATCGATGTACTAAAAATGATACTTTGTTGTGATATTACATCGTAAACTGTGTGTGCAAACGAATCGATCCAGCGATTTGCACTATACACAGGTATCTGCCTTATTTTAAGTGCAGGTACGTTACAACATGATTAACAATACTAATGTATAAATGGTTGAATCAAAATCAACTCAAATGCTTGCTTAAGACATTAGGAGATAGGTTTACTGACTCAGTATAAAGTAATAGATAGGCCCTTCGCAGAGGGAAGCAGATATACAAGCATGTGCTAGAGCTTTTGGTTTTATAGGTTTTCGAAATCATATAGGGAGTATAAAAGTAAGTTTTTGAGCGGTTTTTGTCGTTGTCAACGAATGGAAATAGAGTTCTTGTCATTTTCCATACTAAGCCTTTATGATATGCATCTTCTTTTTCCTTTATTTTCACAGCCTTGACACTCCTCCCCGCATTTCTAACATAACTATGGCTAACCGAATCCACGGGTGTCGACCAATCAATCTCAAATCATGGAGGAGTGCCTATATTTTTTAAAATCTCAACCTTTGCTATTATAGTGGTTTGACAACCCCTTTGCAATATTAATGATGAGCAGATGTAGCATGCAAGTCATGGGTTACTTAATTAGTATGGAAGATAACAAACCCAATTATTATTTCCTTATGAGCTAGTAAACATTGACACAAATAAGGGATAATAATTTGGAATAAAGATAGCACAAGAAGTATTTACTTGGAGTGGCACAAAATACCACATAGTAGGTACATATGGTGAAAACAAGTTGCAAGGGTTTTGATTGAAGGTTTGGATGTATGAGAAGCATTCCCTCTCGATACAGGTGTTTGGCTAGCAAGGTTGGGTAGTAAGCATAAGAGTTGATGGATTCAAACAAAAATACATGTAGTAAAGACAATCATGCAATTATTACTTGAAGGCACACACAATTTTAAGTTGTGAATACTAAGCTTATCATCTATAAGTGAGAAAGATCAATGAATGCTATATCCACAGGTAATTCTTTTTCCACTTAAGTCTCAAAGTATTGTAGGTATTGACCAATGCTAAGTTTGCCAAAACGAAAAGATTTACTATATGTTCCCAAAGTGGTTACCAATACTAATGACAAGATCAATCTGTAGCGCCCCAACTCTTAATAAGGTTGGAACACCTGTGTTATGTGCTAGTCCCTGGATCACTGCCAGCACCACAGTACAAAATATAAAGTACCATTGCCTAAGTATTAAATTGCTACAACGAGCTCCAAAAATAATAGCTAAGTATAGCTCTATTACAAGTTGCATAGCCATGAAGGCTAGCTAAAAATCAGAGTTCACAACTTAAACGAATAACAATGAGCCTCATCTTCAAGCATGCGCCACAAGCAGACATGTTGGGTGTAGACTCGAGTCCAAACTATTCTTCATCAGAATTACCTGCACATTTGAATATGCAGCCCCGAAGGAGGTCAATACAATGAAATATTGGCAAGTGACTATGGTAGATATAAAATGACAAGTCTAGAATCTATATGCATATTTGGCTTGGTGGGGTTGGAAGCTATTTTGCAGAAAGCAAGTTTTCTCCTATCTTTGGTAAAACACTTTTATTTCTCAAAGACTTGGCACCAAGGGATAAAACCCAAGTGCACCAACAATTCATTCCTTAGTCAAATTTTACTTTATGAACACAGTGTTGAGATTCTTCCGCCCATCCTTGTCCAGCTGCTCGAAGTACTCCATTTCCGGGGACACGGCTAAGTACTCAGATTGTCGACTCTGTAGAGGTTGTGCACTTTCACCTTTAGACTCAATTGACCCAAACATCCCATACACGCGGAGTGTATTAAGGAAAGGAGAGAATTGAGACAAGAACTTTCAGAAGAAGAATGCAACCATACTAGCAAGACCCGTTCCACCTACCAATTCTACATCAGCTTGTCAAGCTGACAGGTTGCACTCTCACAACTTAATTATTCTAGACAGGTCCCATTGTCAAAAGGCTGCACGGGAAGCATCTAAACTTGGAGGGACTTGGTAATCTCTTTGTTCCTGGGTGGCCGTCCACAAGTGCACTTCTGGGTAACAACCACCATGCTCATGGCCATAAGTAGAATAGACATTCATCCTAGGCGACGACAACCACAAGCATAGTCCCAAAAGCCACTCAACATAAACCATAACAACCAATTCCACCCAGATGTGCATTTTAAATTTTAACACTTAGAAACATTTCTATACATGGTATGTAAACAATT
This sequence comes from Poa annua, assembly GCA_026929855.1. Taxonomy (NCBI): domain Eukaryota; kingdom Viridiplantae; phylum Streptophyta; class Magnoliopsida; order Poales; family Poaceae; genus Poa; species Poa annua. The sequence continues at coordinate 104,796,416 of CM049426.1, forward strand.
TTTATAGCATAGCTTAGCAACTAATAAAACTTTTCATGGCTGCATAGGAATAAGGGTGACTACACACTACTAGGATATTTGCAAAGTATAAACTAACTTAGCATTGTAAAATAGTTCAAAAATTCCTATCATGCATACTACTCGAAATATACTACTAATGCATATAGAAAATATTGGGTATATTATGAATGTCACTTGCCTTGGTAGCAGGAGGAGCAAGCACAACAAGAATAACAATCACAAGCAAGTCCTTCCTCTTCTTCACAATCTAGCACAAGCAATAAATAAAATAAATACCAACACAATATCATCACAACACCAAACATAAATATGTATGCATGCATGATATGCTATGAGTATAACAAGACACACTTATTAATATTTTTTATCTTCTGTTATTAAATGTATGAAATGCAATTTTTAGGAATTTCTTATTTTATTTATCAATTAAATAATTGAAAACAATATAGCAAAACTTGATTTCTATAATTACAACTTTTATTGTTTTATTAAAGTTTTCAAATAAGACATATATTAATATTTCTGGGCAGAGGGAAATAATACAACACTAAAACAATTAAATTTATTTACAAAACATTTTTATTATTTAAGTTATCATTTTAATAGCCGAAATACTCCTTGGATAAATACACTAATTATAATTTGTCAAAAGGAAAAACAAATGATATAGAAATAAACTACACTAGCAGTGCTATCCGTGGATATAAAATTTATTAAATTTGAACTTACAGATCGAAAGTTATGAATTTTCTAAGTTTTGCATATTTTCTGTTTTATTTATAAAAATTCATGCGAAAAAGAAATAACAGGGGCTACGTGGCGTGTTCTTATTGGACGAAAACGATTCGACGCGGATCGCGGCGCGAGCCGTTCGATCTAAAAAGAAATGGACGTGCGAGATCACATCGATCTAGATCCGTTGGATCTAGATCTAACGGTCCACACGCAAAGGGTCAAAAACGGGCGGCGCGGTCGCCGGAGCTCACCCGACCACGGCGGCGCCACAGCCGGCGTTGCACGCTCTCGCGTTCTAGAGGGATACGGGACGAGCGAATCTTACCGAGGCGTAGCGGGCGTCGAGGCGAAGTCGATGGCGTAGTGGTGGTAGTCGGCGTTGTCCTCCCTTCCTCGTATAGCTCGCCGGAGTTGCTTGCGGCCGTGGTTCCTCTCGGGCGTGGACGAAGACGGCAGCTCGCTGCGAATCAAGGCACGGGGCCGTGTCAATAAGAAGCGCAAGGACGAGAGAAAGCGAGGGGAGGAGATGAGAGTGTCTGGGATGACCGGGGTGCACCGTACGGTGATCTTCTCGCCGGCGGAAATGGCGGCGGCGGAAACTCGATCCCGAGCGCTCTGGCGGTGGAACGGCTAGGGTTTTGGGCGCGGGGAGATGCGGCGGAGGTGGGGGTTTAAGTAGGGGGTGCGGGGGAGCAAACCACGCGCTGAATCCGCTCGGAAATCTCGGTCGGCTCCGATTTGAATCGAGCGTGATCTCCGGCGGGAGGTAGACAAAGCTGACAGGTGGGCCCCACCTATCAGCGAGAGGAGGGAGAGAGAAGGGCTGCGCGGGCTGGCTGGGCCGTTTTCGGACGCGTGCGTGGTAGATAGTAAACGGGCCGGCCCGAACTCCTATTCTTTTAAATGAAATTAAAAACTGTTTTCAAATACTGATATCAAAAATAATTTTTAAATCTATTCAAAACATTTCAGAAAAATTCATAAAAATATGTTTTGGAAAGGTTATTAAAAATAGAACCTTTTAGCATTATACTAGTCCAATTAATAATTCGGAAAATTATTATTATTAAAGGAGTTTAAATAAACACTTTATGGAATTATAAAATTATTTAAACTTATAATTGAAATTTTATTTAATCTTTATGTGATGTAATGTTATGCCTAAATGATGAATGATCCATGAATGCAAAGTTTTGAATTTTTGCAAATTTTGGGATGTTACACAATCATACATGATAAAAGTTGCAAATTAAAATAAAGTGTGCATAAAATAAATGATAACACTTCTCATTAATGTTCCATAACGGCAACTCACACCAAGGGATACATAGATAACCAACTAAAGAGAGATACTTCCACATTGCAAACCATCATATAAGATAACTTCTCTACTCATGATATGACACTACTAAAAGGTAAAAGATAAAAGATAATGGTGATACCGCGGCACTCCCCCCAATCTTGGAACAAGCTAAGGGAGATGCCAATACCGATGACGAATTACTCCTTTGGTGGTGATGGAGAGAAGACTCGAACTGGAGTTAACGCTCCAACATCTTCCTAAGCCTGTTGTTCTCCTCTTGAAGTATATCCACTTCCATCCTAAGGACTCGATACTGATTGCACAACTGATCCATGATTCGCAGAGCATCAGTCGCCTCTGGAAAAGAGCTAAGATCCAGAACAGGTGGTAATGCTCCCTGCATGTTATGAGAAAACGCACGTGGGGCGTTAACTGATCCCACGACGGTGGGCTTGTTAGTCCCCGTCCTTTAACGATCTCGGTTGGCCGCTTGCATCTCCTTCACCTCCTCCATGACGCTTTCGTCCATGTCCTTGCGCTTAGCCTTCACCTTCTAATCATCCGCCCATACAACAAAAGACACTTGATCAAGATCTCGAAGGAGTTCGCGTTGGCGACGAAGTACGTAGTCTTCGGAACAATATCCCTGAGGCGACATCTGGACAAAAACAGCTTGAAACAAAAACACGTCGAAAACTCAATATACGGACCTTGGGGGATCCGGGTTTATATATAGCAAAGATTTACGAACTAAAAGGAAGGCAACATGTCGAAACCGAGTAGGAGAGGAGCTCCGAGGCTCCCCCATTAGGTGCTCGCGCGACAAGCTTGGGCCTCGCACCACCACGTGGTGTGGGTGCCTCGGACTTCGTGTCCTGCTCGTATTCGTCTCGTATTTTTCCATATTTTCCAAAAATAATTATTATATAGCTCAAAATTAAATTCGCGAACTTTTTCTTAACGAAAATGTACCTTTTCGAAATCAGGTTCTGCAGACTCAGAAATATTTCTCCTTAATAAAATCTTCCGGTGTAATCGCTTGAATAATATCAACATCTTCATTATAAGAATCTACAGAAATATAATGCTTGAGTCTTTGTCCATTTACCACTTGTATAGATTTGTCCTTGGGCGAAGCAATTTTTATCGCACCCAAACAAAACACCTCCACAATGACATATGGTTCTTCCCACTTGGAGAGTAATTTCCATGCAAAGAATCTAATTGTAAAACCTTTTGTGCGGTTCTATCTCCAGCGTGATGTCCTCCATAAGCACTACTATAGGACTTTCTCAATATCTCATTTTGTTCATACTCCGGAACACATCTTCGCATAATACCATCAACTCCTTCTTTATATATGTGTGGGTCATCCCAAAAATAATGCCTCAAGTCATATAAGAATTTTCTTCTTTGTTGAGCTGAAAAGCTTGGAGGCAAATACTTTGAAGCAATAAAGTTAGCATAATTTGCATACCAAGGACAATCTCGTGAACTCACCCTAATTGCAGCCAATTGTTCATTTGGAAAACTATCATTAACAGGTATAGGATCATAAGCAATGTTTTCCAATCTACACAAATTACCAGCAACAGGATTTTCAGCACCCTTCCTATCTACAATATGCAAATCAAATTCTTGCAAAAGTAATACCCATCTAATAAGCCTAGGCTTTGCATCTTTCTTTTCTATAACGTATCTAATTGCACCATGATCAGTATGAATAATAACTTTAGAATCAACAATGTTGTAACATCCCAAAATGTTGGAATGTTTAAAAATCACAAAAAAATTTAAACTTTTGTTTTTGATTAAAATAAAACATTCAAAGCATATGGAAACTAAAATATGAAGAACATTATAGATCATTCCGAAGAGTTAATAATTAAAACATTCTAGTAAACACTATTTGAAATTTGGAGTTTAGTTTAAAAACTTTGACCCAAAGTATTTCTTAAATCCCATGATAGTTTGCTAAGTTGAATTAAAGTTTGAGAGAGCCTTCTTCATTTCATAAAAAGTCTCATTTCAATTACTGGATTTTAATCACCTAGCCATAGCTATTCATAAACTCTAAACCCATAATTGCAAAGTGCTTATGTTATTTAAAGCATCCAACTCAAAATTTATTTTTATTCTTTTCCCTAAGTTTAAAACATAGTTTTGAGAATCAAACCTGGAGTTAATATCTTTAAAACTTTCCAGATAGTAAGATTATTATTACCCTAATAAGCATGATATGATTTTAAATTAATTCATCTACTTTCAAAGCATAAAATAGAAATTCAGGAATATCTTCCACAAAACAAAATAAATAAAGATATAGTATTTCACAAATGTTCAATATAAAGTATTCAAATGTTTTATCATTTTATAAAACTTAATGGTGCACAAAATATTTTGAATTGAAAATAATATTTCCCTTTCATTTCAAGAGTAAAGTTATGTTATTTAATATTGTACTCAAGCAAAACAATGTTTAATATAGTAAAATGAGTTTATTTAACTTAATTTCCAACTTCTATAAGCATTGTGTTTTTGTAAATTTTATTTAGACAAAAATAAAATTTACTAAAACCATATTTGCAAATTTGACAAAAAGATTCAAATTTAAATTTAATCAATATTTCAAAATTTATTTTTGAAAAGTGTTCAAAATATGCTCACATAGATATGAATTTTAGGAATTTTTGGAAATTTATTTGACATGATTTGGACACTTAAATCAGAAGTTATAAAGAAAAAAAAACAAATTACCTAGATGACGTCAGAGATGACGTCATCGTCTTCAACCCTTGCCAAGAAATCTGGCCGAAACGCCCGGCCGAAAATCACGCTCCGATTCCCCGCCCTCGCGCGAGCCCTGCTGCCCAAGACCCTCCCCTTTTAAAGCCCGCACACTCCGCCCTCTTTCCCCTCTCCTTTCCCTCCGTTTTGCGCCGCCAGGCCGCTGCAATGGCTCGCCGGAGCAGCGCTTTCGCCGCAGCCCTTTTCCCTCGATTCCGATGAGGTGAGACAAAGCCGCGCCCGTCGTCCACTCCACTACCTTCGCCGTGACCTTGCGCACTCGTAGACGCCTTGCCGGTCTCTCCCCTTCTGCTATCCGTGCGGGGCGAACTGGACTGACGCCGCCGGAGCTATCCGCACCTCCGGCCACTCCTCCTTTTGCATATTGAATTATGTGACAACCATGACCAAACCCTTTTGCGAAGACTTGTATGCTTGTTTGTTCCTTTATGTTTTGTACTTGTTGAATTGCTTGTTTATTGGATGCACTTTATTGTATAGTTTGAAACGGGGAGCAACGTTTGAGTTGAACAAGAGTGTGTGAGAAACGACAAATTTCCAAGGCAAGTGATAGCATAAAAGACCTACTATTTTACCTATTGCATAATTAGTGTTTTCAGTAGTATGCATGACATGTTTACTACTCTTATATATTATGCTATGCAAACCTCTATAGGATATCCATATGACCACCTTGGTAGTCACCTACTATAATTTAGTGGAAATACATGCTGCAAAAATGATTGTTTTATGATACATAAGAGAAAATTTCACTAAATTAATTTCCCGCCCTGATGGATTGGTTCGATAGAGGATGATTTGAGTGGAGTGGCTATTCATGGGTCATTTCTATGGTTGTCTTGTTTATGCTCACTTGTGGTTGCCACCCAGGACTTTGAGATTTTAAGTTACACCGAGTATAGTTTCTTACCGTGCAACCACTGGTCAATATGGGCTCTGTCTTGACGGAGTAAGTCGCGAGAACCTGAATCCATCGTGACCAGCAGATGTAGAGGGTGTAGATCGGATCGGCTCCGCGTGTGATTGGGGGGATTGCTTCCGAAAAGTCTCGCCTCAATCTTCTTCTTTTCCTTCTCACTAAATGAGTGTAGAGGATAGTTTGGGTTGATTCGGTCTAATGGTGAAAGTGCACACACTCTCGAGAGTTTAAAACCTAAGATATTAGCCGTGTCCCCGGCATCGGACAATTTGAGTAACTACACAAGGTTGTCTACTGAAAATCTCTTCATTCCAATTTCATAATAAAAATTGAGAAGGGTGAACTCGGGTAGGAGACGCGGACGAGTCCGGTGGTCTCTTAAATAGAAGTTTATGATTACAAAAATGGTTTATTAAATATAGGACAAAACTTGCTTTGCGTAACAGCCTTGAGCTCCACCAGCCAAATATACATGTAGAAATAGGCTTGCCATTTATATCCACCATAGTATCACTTGCCACCACAATTCAATTGTGCTGACCCTTTATAGCTGGGCTGCAACTAAACCTTGCAGATTCGACAGACGACGAGTGAGGTTTTCGATAGGATTTCGAGTCTACAACCAACCTGCTTTGGTTGTGGCACATGAAGATGCTGAGGCTCATTGTATCTACTATTTTCCGCTGCTGCTCTTTTGTAATTTTGCTAGCCTTTCCAGGTTATGCAAGTTGTAAGAGATATTTGTAACACTGGATCATGCGATTTAATAAAGTATTTGACACTTGTGCATGATATACATCTTAAACTGTGGTGCAAGCATTTTATCCAGGGACTAGCATATTAACACAGGGATCTCCACCCTATAATAAAAGGTGAGGTCACTACAGATGGTATTAGAGCATTGTGTTGCCTATAGGTTCCAGACCCTAGGTTTGGATAGAAATAGTTTTGACCATAGGATTGAAAATCTATTTCTATTCACTTTACTAAAATAAATATGTAATTAATTTTATATTTCCTTATCCTGTCGTCTAGTATCTACCTCCTGGATAATATCTTATCTATTTCTAGATTACCATTGTTCTTGAAGTCTGAGTATGATACTTCATAAGGTATTCTACGATTCAATACGAAGAACTACATGGAAGACCATAGAAGAACTTAGATTCAGAGTTCAACCAGTTAGAAGAATTTCAAGAAATTGAAGAAGAACATGAAGCACTCAAGAAGGAGCTAGACTAGACCACCATGTAGAACACCGATATCGTGTTAGTGTATTGTTCATACAACTTAGGTTGTTTCACAATACTAGATTGTTTGTTGTGTTTAAACCTTGATGTTTGGTGTTTGCTAGGTGTTGTTTGTAAAATGATTTGCCTTGTCTTATTATGTTGGGGTAGGATTCTATCATAGTATCTTTCTACCTCAACTCATCCATGCTAAACCCAAATCGGATGCAATATCTATCCTTAGAACAAAATTGAACCAACCAGAATGGATATAATTGTGGAGTTGAAGTTTAGGACTTAAGATACAACTTTTCAGCTATCCTGGTGTAGGTTTTAACGCAACCTACTAGTATGAGGATCGATAGTTTAGCTCAGGTTTGTCTTACAGACTGGAAACATTCTGTGAGATAAGTGATGTTTGACCAAGTGTTAGAATACGAGATTCATCAAACTAAGTACAAAGTAATGAGTGAGTGCGACATGGATTGGCCCCTATGGCGAATACTCATATCATTCTCATTGCTATAAGGAATGGTAAATCTTGAGTGACATACCTATAAGAGAGACGACGATGAAAAACCTAAACCATAGAATGGTAGGTATATATATCCTATGTGAGGCAAGTGTTGCCGAAATGTATTAAATTTCGGTGTGGATAACCACACAAGTAGTTTTGGGGATTTCTCTGCCATGAGAGTTATGTTAGTTGTTAGAAAGTGGAAGCTGTGAAGATGAAGCACATGAAGAATATCAAGATCTTAACCGTGAGGGAAAGTTCTATTCAAGGATTGAAGACAAGAAATCTAGAGCAGCCACAAACGTTTCTTTTAAGAGTGGTAGCCCACCGAGATAATCCGAACCCAGTCGTCCCCAAACCTTTTCCTTCTTTCTAGCATCTCCGAATCTCAGGGACGAGATTACTTTTAATAGTGGTAGTCTGTAACATCCAAATTTTTTGGAATGTTTAAAAAACACTAAAAATTCATACTTTTGTTTTTGATTAAAATAAAACATTCAAAGCATAAGGAAACTAAAATATGAAGAACATTATAGGTCCTTCCGAAGAGTTAACAATTAAAACATTCTAGTAAACACTATTTGAAATTTGGAGTTTAGTTTAAAAACTTTGACCCAAAGTATTTATTAAATCCCATGATAGTTTTCTAAGTTGAATAAAAGTTTGAGAGAGCCTTCTTCATTTCATAAAAAGTTTCATTTCAATTACTGGATTTTAATCACCTAGCCATAGCTATTCATAAACTCTAAAACCATAATTGCAAAGTGCTTATGTTATTTAAAGCATCCAACTAAAAATTGATTTTTATTCTTTTCCCTAAGTTTAAAACATAGTTTTGAGAATCACAATCTGGATTTAATATCTTTAAAACTTTCTAGATAGTAAGATTATAATTACCCTAATAAGCATGATATGATTTTAAATTAATTCATCTACTTTCAAAGCAAAAAATAAAAATTCAGGAATATCTTCCATAAAACAAAATAAATAAAGATATAGTATTTCTCAAATGTTCTATATAAAGTATTCAAATGTTTTATCATTTTATAAAACTTAATGGTGCACAAAATATTTTGAATTGAAAATGAATACATTATATTTCCCTTTCATTTCAAAAGTTAAGTTATGTTATTTAATATTGTACTCAAGAAAAACAATGTTTAATATAGAAAAATGAGTTTATTTAACTTAATTTCAAACTTCTATAAGCGTTGTGTTTTTGTAAATTTTATGTAGCACAAAAATTAATTTACTAAAACCATATTTTCAAATTTGACATAAAGTGTCAAGTTTGAATTTAATCAATATTTCAAAATTTTGATTTTGAAAAGTGTTCAAAATATGCTCACAATCGTTTTAAAACATAGATATGAATTTTAGGAGTTTATGGAAATTTATTTCACATGATTTTGACATTTAAATCAGAAGTTATAAAGAAAAAAAATCAAATTACCTGGATGAAGTCAGCGATGATGTCATCGTCTTCAACCCCTGCCGAGAAATCCGTCCGAAACGCCCGACCGGAAATCACGCTCCGATGCCCCGCCCTCGCGCTAGAACTATTGCCCAAGACCCTCCCTTTCAAAGCCCGCACACTCCGCCCTCTTTCCCCTCTCCTTTCCCTCCGCTTTGCACGGCCAGGCCGCTGCAATGGCTCGCTGGAGCCACGCTGTCGCCGCCGCCCTTATTCCTCGATTCCGACGAGGTGAGACAAAGCCGCACCCGTCGTTCACTCCACTACCTTCGCCGTGACCTTGCGCACTCGTAGACGCCTTCCCGGTCTCTCCCCTTCTGATATCCATGCGGGGCGAACTCGACCGACGCCGCCGGAGCAATCCGCACCTCCGGCCACTCCTCCACGCCTTCCGTGGAAGCAAAGATTGACGCCATCACCTTCCTCGCCTTCGCCATGTCGCACCGCACCTTGTGGTGGTCTCCCCCGAGCCCGGGAACCACCGGGGCATCCTCTCCATCGACCACCGACGCCAGCGTCGTCGTCACCTTCCTCTCCGGCGACACCGCGCCGCCACCCCCGGGTCAAACCACGGTGAGCCCTCCGATCTGATATGAACGGCCTAGATTAGATCCAGCTAATTGAAGCGATACGGTTTGATTTTTGCCGTCAGATTTGTATCTGATGATCCAGATCAAACGGAGCCGAGCCGAGCTATGGCTTAAGCCGAGCCCAGCCGAGCCCAACCAATCGTAGCATGCCACGTGGCCAGCCCTTTTTGTTTTATTTCCAAATAGAATTTAATTGCCTGTTTTGCAGAAAAGTCCACGCCACTTAGATTTATCATAACTTTTTAACCCTTGATCCAAATTGAACAAATTTTATTTCAAATTTAAGCCCTTGACAAGTATAATCTTCTGGAACTTTAAATTTCAAATTTTACAAGTCTAAATAGATTCAGTTTTCCAATTAAGAGTTTGAGTATATTTGACATAGATTCAAATTCAGTTGTCCAAAATTTGCAAATAAAATATTTTTAGAAAGCTTAAGATATGTAGAATAATGATCCACTGCTATAAATAATGTTTGAGCAATTTAAAATGAATTTAAAAATCAGAGACTTATTATGAATAATTTTGGCATAGTATAAGTTTGATTAATGGATTTAAATTCTGTTCTTTACACAAATGACGTTAATAATTTTCCTAGCCGAGAGAGAAACCTCAAATTCATATTTATTAATTTATTTCATAACATTAATATGTAAGTTTTGTTTAAAACCTTTTAAATGATACTAGTACATTATAAGTGTTTATAGATGTTATTGGTTAATTAGGTGTTAATAAAATGTGATTTAAAACATTATGCCATACAAAATAACTAGGTTATTATTAATACTATGAACCTTAAGTTGGGAATAAAAAATGTTTAGATATGATAAATTAAGAAATTCTCGAATATGAATTTGGATAAATTTAATTATGAAACATAACCTTGGGTAAATGTAATCAAATATTGATAGTTGTTGTAATATCTTATACCTTGCTTTTATATTTGGATTAAACCATCTTAGCATCTCTTCGTGTAAAAATTTGAAGGCCAATCCATTAGGACCTTTAAAAAACACATTAATTCCTTTTGCATATTGAATTATGTGACAACCATGACCAAACCCTTTTGCGAAGACTTGTATGCTTGTTTGTTCCTTTATGTTTTGTACTTGTTGAATTCGTTGTTTATTGGATGCACTTTATTGTATAGTTTGAAACGGGGAGCAACGTTTGACTTGGACAAGAGTGTGTGAGAAACGATAATTTTCCAAAGGCAAGTGATACCATAAAAGACCTACTATTTTACCTATTGCATCATCAGTGTTTTCAGTAGTATGCATTACAAGTTTACTACTGTTATATATTATGCTATGAAAACCTCTATAGGATATCCATATGACCACCTTGGTAGCCACCTACTATAATGTAGTGGAAATACATGCTGCAAAAATGATTGTTTTATGATAGATGTGATAAGAGAAAATTTCACTAAATTAATTTACCGCCTGGGTGGATTGGTTCGATAGAGGACGATTTGAGTGGAGTGGCTATTCATGGGTCATTTCTATGGCTGTCTTGATTATGCTCACTTGTGGTTGCCACCCAGGGCTTTGAGATTTTAAGTTACACCGAGTATAGTTGCTTACAGTGCAACCATTGGTCAATATGGGCTCTGTCTTGACCGAGTAAGTCGCGAGAACCTGAATCCGTCGTGGCCAGCAGATGTAGAGGGTGTAGGTCGGATCGGGTCCACGTGTGATTTTGGGGATTGCTTCTGAAAAGAATGGTCTCAATCTTCTTCTTTTCCTTCTCACTAAATGAGTTTAGAGGATAGTTTGGGTTGATTGGGTCTAATGGTGAAAGTGGACACACTCTCGAGAGTTCAGAACCTAAGACCTTAGCCGTGTTCCCGGCATCGGACAATTTGAGTAACTACACAAGGTTGTCTACTGAAAATCTCTTCATTCCAATTTCATAATAAAAATTAAGATGGGTGAACTCGGGTAGGAGACGCGGATGTGTCCGGTGGTCTCTTAAATAGAAGTGTATGATTACAAAAATGGTCTATAAAATATAGGGCAGAACTAGCTTTGCGTAACAGCCTTGAGCTCCACTAGCCAAATATGCTTTCCTCAATTCGGTTTCATAAGGAGTTTAAGGAAATTTTGAAAATTTGAATTCATATGAATCACCAGCAAATTTTGTAAGGATTTTCTCTTTCTTACATTCTATGACAGCACCACAAGTATTTAGAAAAGGTCCACGAAAAATGATAGGACAAGTCTTACTAGCAGCGGAACCAAGTACGAGAAAATCCGCAGGATATTTAGTCTTACCACATAGAACTTCAACATCTCTAACAATACCAGTGGGAGAGATAGTTTCTCTATTAGCAAGTTGAATAACTACATAAATCTCTTCAAGTTCACTAGGACCAATTTCATGCATAATTTCTTTATAAAGATCATAGGGAATAGCACTTGAACTTGCTCCAATATCACATAAACAATAATAGCAATGATCACCAATTTTAAAAGATAACACAGGAACACTAGCCTTTCTTGGGTTTGCAAGATAAGAGACAACATTAGAAGCATCATCACAAAATATAATATACTCCTCTCCCAAATTTTCAAAAACAAGTTCTTTAACTATAGCCAAAGAAGGTTCACTTTTAATTTGTTCATCAGGTTCCTTAGCTTTCTTATCACTTTTATTAACCACACTAGCCATAATAGAATATTCTTTCACTTTAACAAAAAAAAAGGAATTTTTATCAATATAGGGCTCAGGAATGATATGATTGTAACATCCCAACATTTTGGAATGTTCAAAAATCACTAAAATTTAAAACTTTTTTTTTATTAAAATAAAATAGTAAATGTATAAGGAAACCAATTATGAAAGACTTCAAACTTGATTTTAATAATTCAAATGTCACAGTTGAAACATTTTATTATCCACTGTATTTCAAAAACCTAAAAGTGTAGTTGACAAATATTTTACAAACTACAATCCATTTTATTTTAAGTAAATAGTTCCATATAAGAAATTGATTCCAATCACATAGCCATAGCTATTCATAAATTAAAATAATATTTATAAGTGATTTTCTTTAAACTATTTAAACATGGATTATCCAAATAAACATTTCATTAGCTTAAAATGAACTCCATTTAATTTCAACACCTAAAATGATTTTCATGAATAAGTATTCTATATTAGAAAGAAATTAAAATAAAAACCTTTTCCAAGGTTGTTTATGAAGTTCAAATGATTATCTTAATATAAAACATAATGTTACTTTTGAAGGAGGATTCAACCATTGCACTCATGCCTTCATGCATAAACCCCATTTCATCTTGGGGCTTAAATAAAATAAGAGTTTGGAATTTAATATTTAATGATATGTTGTTTTGGAGATTATTCCATAAAACATGTTAAATTATATCTTTCAAAATATTCCAATTTCTTAATTTTTATTTTGGGCAAGAATACTACCAAAAAGTTCTAAATTAAATTAGCATTCCAAAACATATTTTTATGAATTTTTCTGAAAAGGTTTGGTTAAGTTTAAAAATCAATTTTGGATTAAAAGTTTAAAAACAGAAAATGATTTGTCAAAAAAAAAGAGAAGAAGAGAAACGGCCGAGCCAACTGGGCCGAAGCCCATTTCTTCTCTCCCGCGCGCGCAGCTCGCCTTGGCCCAGCAGCGGCCCATCCCCTTTCTCCCCCCACTGACGCGCGGGACCCACGCGTCATCCCTCTCCTCCCGTATCTCAACCAATCTATTCATGAGCTCGATCCGGATACGATGGGATACGCCGTGATTCTCGCAGGGAGAAGTTCTCCTGATGCCCCCCTATATAAACCCACCTCCGCCGTTTCCCCCGCACCAAAAACCCTAGCTTCATCGCCCAACGGCTGCTCAGATCGAACCGCCACCGTCCGCCATTGCCGCCACGGAGTTCTTCCGATTACGGTAGTTACCGACCACCTCGAGCTCTCCCCCTCGCTCTGTCTTCTTATTTTTCTTGCGCGCATCTTCCTGACTTGGTCCCGTAATTGCTGGTGCACCAGAACGAGCGATTCATCCCCGGCCGAAGTTCACCGCCGCCATCTTCGTCTCCGACGAGCCATGGGAGGCGAACCGAGAAGCCCCGACCACCCCTACTTCGCCACTGGACCCGCCGCGACTCCCTCTCCACTTCGGTACGCTCGCCTGTCCCCGCCCGTCCTAAAATCGCCTAGAACGACTGTAGCCGACGCGTCTCCGCCGTCAATCGAGGTCGCCGGAGCAACTCCGGTGGAGAACCGCCGCTGGATTTGGTCCTTTAGATCTGGACTGTCAGATCTCGATCTGACGGCCACTGTCTTATGTTTTTACCGAACCGGTACCAATGAATCAGAACGTGCCACGTCGACGCCTCGTCAGCAGCCACGTCAGCACCAGCGTGTAAATCATTTTCTATTTTAATTTTAATTGGAAATTTTGCAGATTAGTCCCTGTAATTAAAACATCTATAACTTTTTAACCAGTCATCCAAATTTAACAAACTTTATATTTTTGGAAAGCTTTTGACATGTAGATTATTTTAGATCGGACAAAATTCAAATTTGACTTAGTATAAAATATTCAAATTTCAAATGGTGAATTTTGAGTATATTTGTAATAACTTTAAATCTATAAATCCAAAAATTGCAAATAAATATGTTTTAGAAACTTTAGAATATTTGTAGGTTAATGCCACTGCTATAAAATATTTTTGAGTAAATTTTGAATGATTTCATAGTTGTGAGTTTAATTTGAATAGTTTGACTAATTTTGAAATAACTTTTAATAAAAATATTATTTTTGATTAAATCAAATTGCATTAAATATAATTAAACCACCTCTGGCTATTAACACCATCTATAAAGAAAATTGTGTTATAAAATATAAAACACATAAAATTTTAATCTATATGTTTCCTGTTATTATGTTTTGCAAATTAGAAACTAATTAAATTGCAAACTATAACTTTATGCATATGTTATAAAATTTACAAAAAATAGTGTTATGTTGCTTGTGATTTAAAATTGCATTTCATGCATAGCATATTTTATAGTTATAGTTTCCATAAGGAAAACTCCTCCCCATTTTCTCTAAGTTAGGATTATTTTCAAACTTAGTATTTTGGGAAAAGTGCTATACACTTAGACACTTAGTAATCTTCAACATGGAGCTGGAAGACCAATGAAGGACTTAGCCAAAAACAAGACTTCAGAAGTATCTTCAAGGAGAAGAAGCACTTAGAAGAAAATCAAGAAGTTCATGAAGGACTTAGAAGAAAACAGACTCTGGAAGCATCCTCAAGATGTCAAGCACTTAGAAGAAAAGTGAGAGGAAGTTCAAGAAGGCCAACCCCCTTTTTTATTCCCTAAGTCTTTCTCTCTGTCTTTTCTTCCCCTATGAGACTTCATGAAGACTAAGTAAATCCAAGACCAGCCTCGAGGATACAAGAATCATCAAGTCTGAAGATTCATCAGGACTACCCAGAACTCAATCAAGACATCATCCATAAGAAAGTTACAAGTCTGGAGAGGAAGCCTGGAGGACAACTACATCTTTCTTTCTTTCTTTTCCCTCTTTCCTAATCTTGTCTTTTAGACTTAAACAAATCTTGATCATGATGTTATCATCTTGAAGTTGTTGGATCCTAGCAGCATAGTGGGATGAAGCGGCCTGGAAACAAACCTTACATGTCCACGTACATGAGACCTGTTCCACAATTTAAGTGGCTGGCCGGGTGTCTGTCTCTCTCACTATAGTGAATGTCCAATTCACAAAGAGTTGATAATAATTGTTGATCATCTTGAACAAATGACTTAGTATTTTTCCCTAAGTATTTTGCACATCATGGCTAAGCCATTTGAGTGCTTGTTTCAAGAAGATATAAAACAAAGTATGTTTATCCAACTTAAGACCTTAGTCCTTAGTCATTCTTGACCCACCTATTTGCCTTGCATTAACTTAAGAGATTTTCATAGCATAACATGCATCTCTAGCCCTTAGAAATAATATGCATATCATACATGACATGTTTTCCTTAGGAGTTTTACAAAAACTTGTTGTTTATTTGATATGAGCATGTATGTTTGATGATTGTTGTTTGTTGATTGTGGTATTGTTGTTTGCTATTATTGTTTAGATTAAACGGAGAGCAAACGTTCGTTGTTGGAAAGAGTTTGTGAACAACGACAACATTCAAAGGCAAGTGGCACACCTCATAAACTTCCTATTATTTCTTATGCATTACTTAGTGTATTTTTATATCCATGTGTTTCTATGCTAAACCTGTGTAGAATCCCTTATTCCTGTGTCTAGGTTCCTATATCATACTTAGCAGAAATATTGATGCTATGCAATTGATGAAAGGTTTTTACAAAATGTTAAGTGACTACTCAGGACTGTGCTCATGGCTGTCTTCGCCTAGGATGAATTTCTATTCTACTTAGGGCTGTGAGCATGGTGATTTTTACCTGAGAGTGCACATCCACTAAGTTAATGAAACACCTGGGTGGTAAGTGGTTGTGTGGTTTATGTTGAGTGGCTACTCAGGTCCATGTCTATGGTTCCTGGAGTATGTACACTTGTGAATGGCCACCCAGGAACAGAGGAATCTGAAGAACTCCGAGTGACGATTGCTTCTAGTGCAGCCATTGCCATATGGACTCTGGCTTGATCAATTATGTTGCGTGGACTCTCTCCGGCTTGACAAGCAGATGTAGGGGGGTGTTAGGTGGAACGGGTCAAGCCAGGTGGGAGGGAAAATGCTTCTGAAAGATCTCGTCTCATTCTCTCCTTTCCTTATCACAAATGGTGTGTAAAGGATACCTTGGGTTGAATGAGTACAATGGTGAAAGTGCACAACCTCTGCAGAGTGTAAAACTAAGTACTTAGCCGTGTCCCCGGTTACGGACAATTTTGAGCAGCTGATCAAGGACGTCAACGGAGGATTCCATCATTCCAATTTCTAAGTTAAAAGTTGATGGGTGAACAAGGGAAGATGAGATTTATGGTTTTCATGCCATACTCATCTGGGTTTCAAGAAAAGTGTTTTCAAAAGAGTAGGAAAAATTGGCTTTATGCAAATTAGCCTTGAGCTCCACCAGCCAAATATGCATATAGGCTTTAGAGTTATTTCCTTAAGTGTCCACCATAGTGTCACTTGCCAGACTCCATTTTTAATGGAATCTGACCCACGTTGTTGCAATATTTTTCTTATTGCAGATGTGATCAGATGACGAGTGAGGTTTCGTTAAAGGTTTCGAGTCTACAACCAACATGTTTTCGCCTATGGCAGCATGAAAGTTATAGAGGCTCACTGCTATTGTATTTCCGCTGTGTACTTTTCAAAGCTAGCTCTATGCTATGCAATTTGTAAAGAATATTTTGTAATTCTGGATCATCGATGTAATAAAATTGACGCTTTGTTGTGATATTACATCGTAAACTGTGTGTGCAAATGAATTGATCCAGGGATTTGCACTATACACAGGTATCTGCCTTATTTAAAGTGCAGGTACGCTACAGATGGTATCAGAGCACTGTGTTGCCTGTAGGTTCGAAACCCCTAGGATTGGACTAAGACCCCAAAGGTTAAATAGTTAACTAAACTAGGTTTCCAAAACATGAATAAATTTTGAAATTTCCTTTAATATTGTTTTACATTGTTGATCTTGTCTTGCATCTTTTCCCTTTCTTTTAAATTCTAATACTCTTACCTGTTCAAAATTTTAGATGGGAGAGTACAATGGTGAAAGTGCACAACCTCTGCAGAGTGTAAAACTAAGTACTTAGCCGTGTCCCCGGTTACGGACAATTTTGAGCAGCTGATCAAGGACGTCAACGGAGGATTCCATCATTCCAATTTCTAAGTTAAAAGTTGATGGGTGAACAAGGGAAGATGAGATTTATGGTTTTCATGCCATACTCATCTGGGTTTCAAGAAAAGTGTTTTCAAAAGAGTAGGAAAAATTGGCTTTATGCAAATTAGCCTTGAGCTCCACCAGCCAAATATGCATATAGGCTTTAGAGTTATTTCCTTAAGTGTCCACCATAGTGTCACTTGCCAGACTCCATTTTTAATGGAATCTGACCCACGTTGTTGCAATATTTTTCTTATTGCAGATGTGATCAGATGACGAGTGAGGTTTCGTTAAAGGTTTCGAGTCTACAACCAACATGTTTTCGCCTGTGGCAGCATGAAAGTTATAGAGGCTCACTGCTATTGTATTTCCGCTGTGTACTTTTCAAAGCTAGCTCTATGCTATGCAATTTGTAAAGAATATTTTGTAATTCTGGATCATCGATGTAATAAAATTGACGCTTTGTTGTGATATTACATCGTAAACTGTGTGTGCAAATGAATTGATCCAGGGATTTGCACTATACACAGGTATCTGCCTTATTTAAAGTGCAGGTACGCTACAGATGGGAGAGTACACTGAGACTGCATATGCTGGAGTTTTGTCGGGTTTCATCTTTGGGAGGCAGCTGTCGAGGTTGACAAGTGTATTGAAGCTACCACCACCCTATTTCCGAGGAAGGAAGGAGGAGACCAACATACCCCATGTGATACGTTGGGAAATACGCACCATCATGACCCCGGATCCTACAATGCCAGACTTCGAGCCCGTGGACTATGTCACCTACTACCCAGAGTGGATTGAGGGAGTGAACATAGCTATGGTGGACTTAATGGCTCGTTTGTGTTACAAGTATCGATTCAAGCTAGCACCAGGATCGCCCTTCCGTGCCTTTGGGAAGAGGAATGCACATGGTCTCTCGATGGCTCACACGGGAAATCGCCTGGACCTGCCCCTCGTTAACAAGACGTTTGAAGACCTGGATTATCTCATCAACTGTCTGACCAGGAGGGTCCAACAGGCTTATGACGTCGCGGATCATGCACAAGCCGTCATACACGCAAAAACCCAAGAACTCCAGACTTCCGAAAATCTTATTGGTCAGTTGGAGGAACTCATCCATGACCTACATTTGGAGAACCTTGGCAAGGATGAGCAGATTGCCATGCTTGAGGCACAACTCATTCCACCTCCACCACCGCCAGTAGCTGAAGAAGGAGGTGACCAAGGCACTGGAGATGTGACAGTATCTGTAGCTACGAAGGAGGAAGGACCAGAGGAAGAAGACCCCGAAGAAGTGCTGTTTGAAGAGTCAACTGAGGAAGAAGTCACGCCAGTGGCAAATAACCACGCAATAAAACGCAAGCGGAAGATGTAGGAAGGATCAGTGTAGCAATCAAAACCATGTTAGAGGGACCACCATTTATCTTATTTAGCTTATCGTATCGAATTAGTGTATTGACCTATCAAATTGTGGTATGGCAGTACTGTTGCCTTCGTATTCCTACGACTTTAGTGTGTTTCGTTTGATAAAAGAATTGTTCGATTTCTTAAAATAAGTTTGAAATTTCATGTATGCATTTGCTTGTGTTTGAACCTTGTTGCTTGATGTTTGTTAGATGATGTTTGTAATGGATTATCTTGATTTATGGTTGTGCATTAGGATGTTGAATTATCAACAAAATTTTCCTTTAAGGGTGGTAGCCACCCAGATAATTTAAACCCAGTCGCTTAAAACCCAGAGATCTCAAACTATCTTTCCTTTCATCCTTCTAATCAGAAAAACCATTCACTGTCAAGTTTTCAAGTTTCCATGTCAGAAATTTCATTTCCCAAAACATCTCGAGTTATCAAAATCAATCAAACAATTGCTTTGCCTTTCTAGCCTCTCCGAATCTCGGGGACGAGATTCCTTTTAAGGGTGGTAGTCTGTAACATCCCAACATTTTGAAGTGTTCAAAAATCACTAAAATTTAAAACTTTTCTTTTATTAAAATAAAATAGTAAATGTATAAGGAAACCAATTATGAAAGACTTCAAACTTGATTTTAATAATTCAAATGTCACAGTTGAAACATTTTATTATCCGCTGTATTTCAAAAACCTAAAAGTGTAGTTGACAAATATTTTACAAACTACAATCCATTTTATTTTAAGTAAATAGTTCCATATAAGAAATTGATTCCAATCACATAGCCATAGCTATTCATAAATTAAAATAATATTTATAAGTGATTTTCTTTAAACTATTTAAACATGGATTATCCAAATAAACATTTCATTAGCTTAAAATGAACTCCATTTAATTTCAACACCTAAAATGATTTTCATGAATAAGTATTCTATATAAGAAAGAAATTAAAATAAAAACCTTTTCCAAGGTTGTTTATGAAGTTCAAATGATTATCTTAATATAAAACATAATGTTACTTTTGAAGGAGGATTCAAGCATTGCACTCATGCCTTCATGCATAAACCCCATTTCATCTTGGGGCTTAAATAAAATAAGAGTTTGGAATTTTGATATTTAATGATATGTTGTTTTGGAGATTATTCCATAAAACATGTTAAATTATATCTTTCAAAATATTCCAATTTATTAATTTTTATTTTGGGCAAGAATACTACCAAAAAGTTCTAAATTAAATTAGCATTCCAAAACATATTTTTATGAATTTTTCTGAAAAGTTTTGGTTAAGTTTAAAAATCAATTTTGGATTAAAAGTTAAAAAACAGAAAATGATTTGTCAAAAAAAAAGAGAAGAAGAGAAACGGCCGAGCCAACTGGGCCGAAGCCCATTTCTTCTCTCCCGCGCGCGCAGCTCGCCTTGGCCCAGCAGCGGCCCATCCCCTTTCTCCCCCCACTGACGCGCAGGACCCACGCGTCATCCCTCTCCTCCCGTATCTCAACGAATCTGTTCATGAGCTCGATCCGGATACGATGGGATACGCCGTGATTCTCGCAGGGAGAAGTTCTCCTGATGCCCCCCCATATAAACCCACCTCCACCGTTTCCCCCGCACCCAAAAACCCTAGCTTCATCGCCCAACGGCTGCTCAGATCGAACCGCCACCGTCCGCCATTGCCGCCACGGAGTTCTTCCGATTACGGTAGTTACCGACCACCTCGAGCTCTCCCCCCTCGCTCTGTCTTCTTATTTTTCTAGCGCGCATCTTCCTGACTTGGTCCCGTAATTGCTGGTGCACCAGAACGAGCGATTCAGCCCCGACCGAAGTTCACCGCCGCCATCTTCGTCTCCGACGAGCCACGGGAGGCGAACCGAGAAGCTCCGACCACCCCTACTTCGCCACTGGACCCGCCGCGACTCCCTCTCCACTTCGGTACGCTCGCCTGTCCCCGCCCGTCCTAAAATCGCCTAGAACGACCGTAGCTGACGCGTCTCCGCCGTCAATCGAGGTCGCCGGAGCAACTCCGGTGGAGAACCGCCGCCGGATTTGGTCCTTTAGATCTGGACCGTCAGATCTCGATCTGACGGCCACTGTCTTATGTTTTTACCGAACCGGTACCAATGAATCAGAACGTGCCACGTCGACGCCTCGTCAGCAGCCACGTCAGCACCAGCGTGTAAATCATTTTCTATTTTAATTTTAATTGGAAATTTTGCAGATTAGTCCCTGTAATTAAAACATCTATAACTTTTTAACCAGTCATCCAAATTTAACAAACTTTATATTTTTGGAAAGCTTTTGACATGTAGATTATTTTTGATCGGCCAAAATTCAAATTTGACTTAGTATAAAATATTCAAATTTCAAATGGTGAATTTTGAGTATATTTGTAATAACTTTAAATCTATAAATCCAAAAATTGCAAATAAATATGTTTTAGAAACTTTAGAATATTTGTAGGTTAATGCCACTGCTATAAAATATTTTTGAGTAAATTTTGAATGATTTCATAGTTGTGAGTTTAATTTGAATAGTTTGACTAATTTTGAAATAACTTTTAATAGAAATATTATTTTTGATTAAATCAAATTGCATTAAATATAATTAAACCACCTCTGGCTATTAACACCATCTATAAAGAAAATTGTGTTATAAAATAGAAAACACATAAAATTTTAATCTATATGTTTCCTGTTATTATGTTTTGCAAATTAGAAACTAATTAAATTGCAAACTATAACTTTATGCATATGTTATAAAATTTACAAAAAATAGTGTTATGTTGCTTGTGATTTAAAATTGCATTTCATGCATAGCATATTTTATAGTTATAGTTTCCATAACGAAAACTCCTCCCCATTTTCTCTAAGTTAGGATTATTTTCAAACTTAGTATTTTGAGAAAAGTGCTATACACTTAGACACTTAGTAATCTTCAACATGGAGCTGGAAGACCAATGAAGGACTTAGCCAAAAACAAGACTTCAGAAGTATCTTCAAGGAGAAGAAGCTCTTAGAAGAAAATCAAGAAGTTCATGAAGGACTTAGAAGAAAACAGACTCTGGAAGCATCCTCAAGATGTCAAGCACTTAGAAGAAAAGTGAGAGGAAGTTCAAGAAGGCCAACCCCCTTTTTTATTCCCCAAGTCTTTCTCTCTGTCTTTTCTTCCCCTATGAGACTTCATGAAGACTAAGTAAATCCAAGACCAGCCTCGAGGATACAAGAATCATCAAGTCTGAAGATTCATCTTGATGTTATCATCTTGAAGACTTAAACAAATCTTGATCATGATGTTATCATCTTGAAGTTGTTGGATCCTAGCAGCATAGTGGGATGAAGCGGCCTGGAAACAAACCTTACATGTCCACGTACATGAGACCTGTTCCACAATTTAAGTGGCTGGCCGGGTGTCTGTCTCTCTCACTATAGTGAATGTCCAATTTACAAAGAGTTGATAATAATTGTTGATCATCTTGAACAAATGACTTAGTATTTTTCCCTAAGTATTTTGCACATCATGGCTAAGCCATTTGAGTGCTTGTTTCAAGAAGATATAAAACAAAGTATGTTTATCCAACTTAAGACCTTAGTCCTTAGTCATTCTTGACCCACCTATTTGCCTTGCATTAACTTAAGAGATTTTCATAGCATAACATGCATCTCTAGCCCTTAGAAATAATATGCATATCATACATGACATGTTTTCCTTAGGAGTTTTACAAAAACTTGTTGTTCATTTGATATGAGCATGTATGTTTGATGATTGTTGTTTGTTGATTGTGGTATTGTTGTTTGCTATTATTGTTTAGATTAAACGGAGAGCAAACGTTCGTTGTTGAAAAGAGTTTGTGAACAACGACAACATTCAAAGGCAAGTGGCACACCTCATAAACTTCCTATTATTTCTTATGCATTACTTAGTGTATTTTTATATGCATGTGTTGCTATGCTAAACCTGTGTAGAATCCCTTATTCCTGTGTCTAGGTTCCTATATCATACTTAGCAGAAATATTGATGCTATGCAATTGATGAAAGGTTTTTACAAAATGTTAAGTGACTACTCAGGACTGTGCTCATGGCTGTCTTCGCCTAGGATGAATTTCTATTCTACTTAGGGCTGTGAGCATGGTGATTTTTACCTGAGAGTGCACATCCACTAAGTTAATGAAACACCTGGGTGGTAAGTGGTTGTGTGGTTTATGTCGAGTGGCTACTCAGGTCCATGTCTATGGTTCCTGGAGTATGTACACTTGTGAATGGCCACCCAGGAACAGAGGAATCTGAAGAACTCCGAGTGACGATTGCTTCTAGTGCAGCCATTGCCATATGGGCTCTGGCTTGATCAAGCTAGAGCGCATATGGCAATGGCTGCACTGGAAGCAATCTTCACTCGGAGTTCTTCAAATCCCTTTGTTTGTCGGTGGCCATCCACAAGTGTACTCTCAGGTGCAAACCAGCATGCTCACGACCCAAAGTATAGTAGAAACTACCTGAGGCGAAGACTACCACGAGCACAGCCCTGAGTAGCCACTCAACATAAACCATTCAACCATTCCACCCAGGTGTTTCATTCTTAACTTAGTAGAATTTAATTTATCACGAAACAACATTTGCATAGCATCAATAATTCTACAAAGTAATTACATAGGTACCTAGACAACATGGAGTAGGGGAAATCTAAACATGGCTTGCACAGCAATACTATCCTACACATGCTTATATAAAAATACACTAAGTAATGCAATGAAAAATATTAGGATGATGTCAATCTAAACAATATAGACAGACCACAATCAACACAATAACACAACATCACAACGCATACAAACACATTCATAGTGAACAAACAAATTTCATAAAACTTCTAAGGAAAATATGTCATGCATGATGTGCAAAATATTTCCAAGGCTAGAGATGCATGTCATGCTATGAAAATCATCTAAGTTAATGCAAGGCAAATATGTTGGTCAAAAAGATTAAGTACTAAGGTCATAAGTTGGACAAAATACTTTGCTATAAATCATCTTGAATAAGCACTCTAATGGCTTAGTCATGATGTGCTTAACTACTTTAAGAAAATACTAGGTCTATTCTTCAAGGTGATCAACAATTATTAACAACTCTTTGTAAATTGGATATTCACTATAGTGAGAGAGACCAGCCACTTATGATTGTGGGACAGGTCTCATGTAGGTGGACATGTAAGGTTAGTCTCCAGGCCGCTTCATCTCACTATGCCGCTAAGAACCAACATACTTCAAAGATGGTAATAACCTGATAAAAAATGTTTATGTCTAAAGTGAAAGACGAGATTAGGAAAGAGGGAAAAGATAGAAAGAAAGATGTAGTTGGTCTTCCAGGCTTCATCTCCAGACTTGTAACTTTCTCCTTGGTGATGTCTTGATTGAATTTTTGGCAGACTTGATAAATCTTCATACCTAATGATTTTTGTATCATCGAGGCTGGTATTGGATTTAACTTAGTCATTATGAAGTCTCAGAGAAGAAGAAAGGAAAGAGAAAAAGACTTAGAGAATAAAGGGGGTTGGTCTGCTTGAACTTCCTCTTGATTTTTCTTCTAAGTGCTTCTACGTATTGGAGATGCTTCCAGAGTCTGTTTTCTTCTAAGTCCTTAATTGGCCTTCTAGCTCCATGTTTAAAATCCAAAGTGTTTAAGTGCATAGCACTTTACCTAAATACTAAGTTGAAAATAATCCTAACTTAGAGAAAATAATTGAAGAGATTTTCCTATGAGAAGTATATCTATATGAGAAAATATGTTATGCATGCAATGCACTTTTTAATCATAAGAAACATCATACTGATAAGGAAAGGAGAAGAACGAGATGAGATCTTTCAGAAGCATTTTTCCTCCCACTCTGGTATGACCCGTTCCACCTTACACCCTCTACATCTGCTTGTCAAGCCGGGGCGAGTCCACGCAACTTAGTTGATCAAGCCAGATCCCATATGGCAATGGCTGCACTGGAAGCAATCTTCACTCGGAGTTCTTCAGATCCCTTTGTTCGTGGGTGGCCATCCACAAGTGTACTCTCAGGTGAAAACCACCATGCACACGGCCCTAAGTATAGTAGAAACTACCTTAGGCGAAGACAACCATGAGCACAACCCTGAGTAGCCACTCAACATAAACCATTCAACCAATCCACCCAGGTGTTTCATTCGTAACTTAGTAGAATTTAACTTTTCACAAAACAACATTTGCATAGCATCAATAATTCTACTAAGTAATTACATAGGTACCTAGACAACATGGAGTAGGGGAAATCTAAACATGGCTTGCACAGCAATACTATCCTACACATGCTTATATAAAAATACACTAAGTAATGCAAAGAAAAATATTAGGATGATGTCAATCTAAACAATATAGACATACCACAATCAACACAATAACACAACATCACAACGCATACAAACACATACATAGTGAACAAACAAATTTCATAAAACTTCTAAGGAAAATATGTCATGCATGATGTGCAAAATATTTCCAAGGCTAGAGATGCATGTCATGCTATGAAAATCATCTAAGTTAATGCAAGGCAAATATGTTGGTCAAAAAGATTAAGTACTAAGGTCATAAGTTGGACAAAATACTTTGCTATAAATCATCTTGAATAAGCACTCTAATGGCTTAGTCATGATGTGCTTAACTACTTTAAGAAAATACTAGGTCTATTCTTAAGGTGATCAACAATTATTAACAACTCTTTGTAAATTGGATATTCACTATAGTGAGAGAGACCAGCCACTTATGATTGTGGGACAGGTCTCATGTAGGTGGACATGTAAGGTTAGTCTCCAGGCCGCTTCATCTCACTATGCCGCCAAGAACCAACATACTTCAAAGATGGTAATAACCTGATAAAAAAATGTTTATGTCTAAAGTGAAAGACGAGATTAGGAAAGGGGGAAAAGATAGAAAGAAAGATGTAGTTGGTCTTCCAGGCTTCATCTCCAGACTTGTAACTTTCTCCTTGGTGATGTCTTGATTGAATTTTTGGTAGACTTGATAAATCTTCATACCTAATGATTTTTGTATCATCGAGGCTGGTATTGGATTTAACTTAGTCATTATGAAGTCTCAGAGAAGAAGAAAGGAAAGAGAAAAAGACTTAGAGAATAAAGGGGGTTGGTCTGCTTGAACTTCCTCTTGATTTTTCTTCTAAGTGCTTCTACGTATTGGAGATGCTTCCAGAGTCTGTTTTCTTCTAAGTCCTTAATTGGCCTTCTAGCTCCATGTTTAAAATCCAAAGTGTTTAAGTGCATAGCACTTTACCTAAATACTAAGTTGAAAATAATCCTAACTTAGAGAAAATAATTGAAGAGAGTTTCCTATGAGAAGTATATCTATATGAGAAAATATGTTATGCATGCAATGCACTTTTTAATCATAAGAAACATCATAATTATAAGGAAAAGGAGAAGAACGAGATGAGATCTTTCAGAAGCATTTTTCCTCCCACTCTGGTATGACCCGTTCCACCTTACACCCTCTACATCTGCTTGTCAAGCCGGGGCGAGTCCATGCAACTTAGTTGATCAAGCCAGATCCCATATGGCAATGGCTGCACTGGAAGCAATCTTCACTCGGAGTTCTTCAGATCCCTTTGTTCGTGGGTGGCCATCCACAAGTGTACTCTCAGGTGAAAACCACCATGCACACGGCCCTAAGTATAGTAGAAACTACCTTAGGCGAAGACAACCATGAGCACAGCCCTGAGTAGCCACTCAACATAAACCATTCAACCAATCCACCCAGGTGTTTCATTCTTAACTTAGTAGAATTTAACTTTTCACAAAACAACATTTGCATAGCATCAATAATTCTACTAAGTAATTACATAGGTACCTAGACAACATGGAGTAGGGGAAATCTAAACATGGCTTGCACAACAATACTATCCTACACATGCTTATATAAAAATACACTAAGTAATGCAAAGAAAAATATTAGGAAGTTTATGAGGTTTGCCACTTGCCTTTGGATGATGTCTTTGCTCACAAACACTTTTCAACGTAACTCGAGGCTCTCCCTTCAATCTAAACAATATAGACAAACCACAATAACCACAATAACACAACATCACTACGCATACAAACACAAACATAGTGAACAAACAAATTTCATAAAACTTCTAAGGAAAATATGTCATGCATGATGTGCAAAATATTTCCAAGGCTAGAGATGCATGTCATGCTATGAAAATCTTCTAAGTTAATGCAAGGCAAATATGTTGGTCAAAAAGATTAAGTACTAAGGCCATAAGTTGGACAAAATACTTTGCTATAAATCATCTTGAATAAGCACTCTAATGGCTTAGTCATGATGTGCTTAACTACTTTAAGAAAATACTAGGTCTATTCTTCAAGGTGATCAACAATTATTAACAACTCTTTGTAAATTGGATATTCACTATAGTGAGAGAGAATAGCCACTTATGATTGTGGGACAGGTCTCATGTTCGTGGACATGTAAGGTTAGTCTCCAGGCCACTTCATCTCACTATGCCGCCAAGAACCAACATACTTCAAAGATGGTAATAACCTGATAAAAAAATGTTTATGTCTAAAGTGAAAGACGAGATTAGGAAAGGGGGAAAAGATAGAAAGAAAGATGTAGTTGGTCTTCCAGGCTTCATCTCCAGACTTGTAACTTTCTCCTTGGTGATGTCTTGATTGAATTTTTGGTAGACTTGATAAATCTTCATACCTAATGATTTTTGTATCATCGAGGCTGGTATTGGATTTAACTTAGTCATTATGAAGTCTCAGAGAAGAAGAAAGGAAAGAGAAAAAGACTTAGAGAATAAAGGGGGTTGGTCTGCTTGAACTTCCTCTTGATTTTTCTTCTAAGTGCTTCTACGTATTGGAGATGCTTCCAGAGTCTGTTTTCTTCTAAGTCCTTAATTGGCCTTCTTGCTCCATGTTTAAAATCCAAAGTGTTTAAGTGCATAGCACTTTACCTAAATACTAAGTTGAAAATAATCCTAACTTAGAGAAAATAATTGAAGAGATTTTCCTATGAGAAGTATATCTATATGAGAAAATATGTTATGCATGCAATGCACTTTTTAATCATAAGAAACATCATACTGATAAGGAAAAGGAGAAGAACGA
Source organism: Poa annua (assembly GCA_026929855.1). Lineage (NCBI taxonomy): Eukaryota > Viridiplantae > Streptophyta > Magnoliopsida > Poales > Poaceae > Poa > Poa annua. The sequence goes on from CM049426.1 coordinate 104,824,415, forward strand.
GATGAGATCTTTCAGAAGCATTTTTCCTCCCACTCTGGTATGACCCGTTCCACCTTACACCCTCTACATCTTCTTGTCAAGCCGGGGCGAGTCCATGCAACTTAGTTGATCAAGCCAGATCCCATATGGCAATGGCTGCACTGGAAGCAATCTTCACTCGGAGTTCTTCAGATCCCTTTGTTCGTGGGTGGCCATCCACAAGTGTACTCTCAGGTGAAAACCACCATGCACACGGCCCTAAGTATAGTAGAAACTACCTTAGGCGAAGACAACCATGAGCACAGCCCTGAGTAGCCACTCAACATAAACCATTCAACCAATCCACCCAGGTGTTTCATTCTTAACTTAGTAGAATTTAACTTTTCACAAAACAACATTTTCATAGCATCAATAATTCTACTAAGTAATTACATAGGTACCTAGACAACATGGAGTAGGGGAAATCTAAACATGGCTTGCACAACAATACTATCCTACACATGCTTATATAAAAATACACTAAGTAATGCAAAGAAAAATATTAGGAAGTTTATGAGGTTTGCCACTTGCCTTTGGATGATGTCTTTGCTCACAAACACTTTTCAACGTAACTCGAGGCTCTCCGTTCAATCTAAACAATATAGACAAACCACAATAACCACAATAACACAACATCACTACGCATACAAACACAAACATAGTGAACAAACAAATTTCATAAAACTTCTAAGGAAAATATGTCATGCATGATGTGCAAAATATTTCCAAGGCTAGGGATGCATGTCATGCTATGAAAATCTTCTAAGTTAATGCAAGGCAAATATGTTGGTCAAAAAGATTAAGTACTAAGGCCATAAGTTGGACAAAATACTTTGCTATAAATCATCTTGAATAAGCACTCTAATGGCTTAGTCATGATGTGCTTAACTACTTTAAGAAAATACTAGGTCTATTCTTCAAGGTGATCAACAATTATTAACAACTCTTTGTAAATTGGATATTCACTATAGTGAGAGAGAATAGCCACTTATGATTGTGGGACAGGTCTCATGTTCGTGGACATGTAAGGTTAGTCTCCAGGCCGCTTCATCTCACTATGCCGCTAAGATCCAACATACTTCAAAGATGGTAATAACCTTATAAAAAAATGTTTATGTCTAAAGTGAAAGACGAGATTAGGAAAGAGGGAAAAGATAGAAAGAAAGATGTAGTTGGTCTTCCAGGCTTCATCTCCAGACTTGTAACTTTCTCCTTGGTGATGTCTTGATTGGATTTTTGGTAGACTTGATAAATCTTCATACCTAATGATTTTTGTATCATCGAGGCTGGTATTGGATTTAACTTAGTCATTACGAAGTCTCAGAGAAGAAGAAAGGAAAGAGAAAAAGACTTAGAGAATAAAGGGGGTTGGTCTGCTTGAACTTCCTCTTGATTTTTCTTCTAAGTGATTCTACTTATTGGAGATGCTTCCAGAGTCTGTTTTCTTGTAAGTTCTTAATTGGCCTTCTAGCTCCATGTTTAAAATCCAAAGTGTTTAAGTGCATAGCACTTTACCTAAATACTAAGTTGAAAATAATCCTAACTTAGAGAAAATAATTGAATTTTTTTTCCTATGAGAAGTATATCTATATGAGAAAATATGTTATGCATGCAATGCACTTTTTAATCATAAGAAACATCATACTGATAAGGAAAAGGAGAAGAACGAGATGAGATCTTTCAGAAGCATTTTTCCTCCCACTCATGTATGACCCGTTCCACCTAACACCCTCTACATCTGCTTGTCAAGCCGGGGCGAGTCCACGCAACTTAGTTGATCAAGCCAGATCCCATATGGCAATGGCTGCACTGGAAGCAATCTTCACTCGGAGTTCTTCAAATCCCTTTGTTCGTGGGTGGCCATCCACAAGTGTACTCTCAAGTGAAAACCACCATGCACACGGCCCTAAGTATAGTAGAAACTACCTTAGGCGAAGACAACCATGAGCACAGCCCTGAGTAGCCACTCAACATAAACCATTCAACCAATCCACCCAGGTGTTTCATTCTTAACTTAGTAGAATTTAACTTTTCACAAAACAACATTTGCATAGCATCAATAATTCTACTAAGTAATTACATAGGTACCTAGACAACATGGAGTAGGGGAAATCTAAACATGGCTTGCACAGCAATACTATCCTACACATGCTTATATAAAAATACACTAAGTAATGCATAGAAAAATATTAGGAAGTTTATGAGGTTTGCCACTTGCCTTTGGATGATGTCTTTGCTCACAAACACTTTTCAACGTAACTCGAGGCTCTCCGTTCAATCTAAACAATATAGACAAACCACAATCAACACAATAACACAACATCACTACGCATACAAACACAAACATAGTGAACAAACAAATTTCATAAAACTTCTAAGGAAAATATGTCATGCATGATGTGCAAAATATTTCCAAGGCTAGAGATGCATGTCATGCTATGAGAATCTTCTAAGTTAATGCAAAGCAAATATGTTGGTCAAAAAGATTAAGTACTAAGGTCATAAGTTGGACAAAATACTTTGCTATAAATAATCTTGAATAAGCACTCTAATGGCTTAGTCATGATGTGCTTAACTACTTTAAGAAAATACTAGGTCTATTCTTCAAGGTGATCAACAATTATTAACAACTCTTTGTAAATTGGATATTCACTATAGTGAGAGAGAATAGCCACTTATGATTGTGGGTGTAACATCCTAGGATTTTTCAAATTATGAAAAATCAGAAAAATTAAAAACTTTTTGAAAACTATTTGTATGTCGATTTGAAAACAAAATTCATGCATGCATTCATCATTTTCTTGCATTGTTTAGATTTGAAATTTCAATGGTTGAAATACTATTTCCAGTTGAAAATCTATCTGAGAAAATATTAAAAACAAAATAATGATTATGCTATTTATCTTATTTTACTTTAATATTTTGATTGTAAATATTAGAAATAATTATTTTCATATGTTCACAATTGTGGTACCAAATTTTATTTAGCCATAAATAAATTAATTAAATTTCTATTTCCAAATTTGACAAAAGTGTCAAATTTCCATTAAATCAAATATTTAAAATTAATACTCCCTCCGTTTAGGTGTATTAGGCCTCTAACCAAATTCTATTTGTTCATAAACTACAAAGAAATAAGGCCCCATTTTACAATTAAGAGGCGTTGTTAATTAGGGCCCCATAAATTCTCTCTTGCTTTCATCCCTCGGTTGACCAATGCATGCATGATTTACTCCTTTTGATTGGATGCATGTAAAACTGAGTGGTTTAATACGATGCCTTACTTCAATGTCCTGCATGCAAACAGATTTAATTGATAGTTGATCGGAGGAAATCATCAAAGGAGACGGCTGCTAGTAGCCAGTAATCAACCGCCTTGGTCGTAGAGCTCCTCGTGAGAGGCCTAACACACCTAAACGGAGGGAGTATTTTTAAAAAGTGGTCAAAACATGTCCATAAATGTTTTAAAATAAAGATATGATTTTTAGAAATTTTTAGAAATTAATTTCACTTAATTCGGAGTTCTAAAACAAAAGTTATAAAGGAATTAAGAAAAAAAAATGAATCCGGTCAGCCGGCCGGCCCACCGAACCGAACCGAACCGAAACCAGCAATCGTATCCAACTCAAACTCTGAAAATTCGTTTTTCTAACCACTTTTCATTCAAACACGTTTATCTCGAGAAATATAACTCCAAATCCGGATCCTCTTGATGCTACGCGTTCACAACTCCGAGCCCTATCTATTCCACCATCTCTCCACCTATATAAACCCCTGTAGCCGTCGGCATCTCTTTTACTCTCTTTTTGTTCCACCGAAACCCTAATCAGCGAAATATTATTTCGTTCGTTCGACGAACAAAACCATCTCCAATCGCGATGCGGCCTTAATCATTGTTGCAGATCTCGTCGATACCTTTCCATCCCAATAAGCCTCAACTCTTTTCATCAAGCGTGGAGGAAGAATTTTGAATCGTCATCCATCAGATCTGAAGTCGTATTTCTCTGATATCTTCGCGCTTGTTGCGTCAAATCGAAATTCCTTCGGTGAAAATGTAGATCTACTCTATATCTACAACTTTCCTGTTGACATCTTTTTATTTTAACGTACGTAATTTTCTGTATAATACAGATCGTGTTTGATGTTGTTCGAGTAACCAAACCATCTCAAAAGTTTGGGACAACAATACGAAAGTTGTTGCTCTGATCAAGACCTTTCTTTTTCCCCAAGCCTAACCTCTTTTGGTTCAGCGAGCTAAGAGATATTCGCGTTTGAAATTTCGGACCAGAAAGGTATTTTGATATTTGTGACCAATCTATTCATCCACTTATGTTATTATTGTGATAATTTGAAAGAGCACGTAATTCTCTACAACTTTCGTTAAGAGTATTTTTCCATCCGAGCAACTTTATTTTTGATCAAATTTGTAGTCAAATTCCAGTCAGCCTGTCACGTCAGTGAGTCAATTCCCACGTCAGCGGTCAAAGTCAACAGTCAACCGAAGACCTGGCAGTTTTGCAGAAAAATCCTAAATTTTAAATCCATCACTATTTTTTATTGGTTTGGTCAAATTTTACAAATAAAATATTTTTGGAAAGCTTATGACACGTACAAACTTTTGGCATCATTACTTTTATGTTTTGTCAAATTAAAATTTGTTGAAATTCAAAAGTGGCATTAATGGTAATTTGAACATAACTTCAAATTTGAAATTTAAAATTTATCAAACTCTTTTGCTATAAATTTTAATGTCTAAGTATGGGCAGTACTATTTTTTCTACTAATTTTTGTAGAATAATTTTCTATGATTTTATAATTAATATTGATTAAATACTTTTAAGTGTTGTTTTAATGATTAAAATTGATTAAAAATTTATTAAAATTAATTTCATCATCTATTCAAAATTTTAAAGTATATAGTCATATTATGACCACTTTGGTATTAAAAGGTACTTACAAATATTTTGCCTCTTTAAACAAAATAAATTCTTCCTTAGAAAATATTTGATAACTATTTTTCGACAACACTCTTCCTTAGAAAAAATTTCAACATCTTAAAGATGCTAAATCTTTTCCTTAGAAAATTTTAGCATATAGAAAACTTAGTTGTTTTATTTTGTTAAGTGTTGTCCTTAGAAATAAATTCCATTGCATGCATAGCATAATGTATTGTATAGTTATACTCCTCTGAAGAAAACTTCTTCCTTATTTTCTAAGTTAGGATTATTTTGAGCATAGTGTTTTGTTAAAGTGCTATGCATTTAGACACTTGAGATTCTTAACATGAAGACTAGAAGGCCAATGAAGACTTAGCCGAGAAAAACAAAACTCCGAAGGCATCTCCAAGAAGCAAAAAAAACACTAAGAAGAAAATCAAGAGGAACTGCAAGAAGACCATCCCCCTTTATTTCTCTAAGTCTTTCTCTCTTCTTCTCTTTCTCTTAGACTTCGTGGTGGCTAAGTTATATCCAAGACAATTCTGAAGAATCATCAATACTGAAGAATCATCAAGTCTAAAAAATCAAAGTCTACAAAAGTTCAATGAAGACATCGCATCAAGGAGAAAGTTACGAGGAAGCATAGAAGAAAAATTAAATCTTTTCTTTATCCTTTTCCGCCTTCCTATTCTTCTTTCACGTTGGACGTAAACCAAGTCCTTAGTGATTATGACCAAGTCCTTAGAGTGCAAATTGAAGATGAAGAAAACTACAAAGGAGTTGAAGATTTCAAGACCAAGCATATGAAGACTTGCAGCAGCTTTAAAACTTATTCAAGTTGATTTATAGCAAAGTTATTCTGTCCAACCTATGACCATGGTCCTTAGTAATTTGACTAACACACTTGCCCCGCATTAACTTAGAATAATTTAATGGCATGACATGCATCTCTAGTCCTTAAGAATATTTTTTTCCATATCATGCATGTCATATTTTTCTAAGTGTTGCATTTATGCTTGTATGTTTATTTGGGCTTGTTTGACATATTAGAAATTTCGGAGAGAAACGAAGGCTTTTGCAACTATTACTCCTGCTCTCCCTATTGCCAAGGCAAGTGGCACACCCTCATAAACTTCCTAAGTATTTTTCTATGCATTACTTAGTGTATTTCTTATATGCATGTGTTGGATAGTATTGCTATGCTAAAACTACTATGTCCTTTACACTAGTTGTGTCTAGAATCCTATTGGTAACTTGGTAGAAATATGGATGCTATGCAAAAGTTGTTTTATGAAAAAATAAAAATCTACTAAGTTAATGTAACACCTGGGTGGAATTTGGTGTTGATTGGTTTATGTTGAGTGTTATTCATTAGGGGTGACCTCTAAGGAATAGTCACTTGTGGATGGCCACCCAGGGTAATAAAGGACCAATGTTTTCTCCAAGTGAAGATTGCTTCTAGTGCAACCATTAGTCAATGGGCTCTGGCTAGATGGATTAAGTTGCGTGGACTCGCCCCGGCCTGACAGGTGGTGGTAGAGGTTTTGTAGGTGGAGCGCGTCAGGCCGTTATGGGGTGGGAAAATGCTTCTGAAAAGTCTCGTCTCAACTCTCTCCTTTTCCTTAGCACAAATGGTGTGCTTGAGGATAGTTTGGGTTTGTTGGGTCTAATGGTGAAAGTGCACAACCTCTGCAGAGTTAAAACTAAGTACTTAGCCGTGTCCTCGGTTACGGACATTTTTGAGCAGTTGATCAAGGACGTCAACGGAGGATCCTATCATTCCAATTTATAAGTTAAAATTTGATGGGTGAACAGGGGAAGATTAGATTATGGTTTTTATGCCATACTCGTCTCGATTTCAAGAAAAGTGTTTTCAAAAGAGTAGGAAAATTGGCTTTATGCAAATTAGCCTTGAACTCCACCAGCCAAATATGCATATAGGCTATAGAGTTATTCCATTAAGTGTCCACCATAGTGTCACTTGCCAGACTCCATTTTTAATGGAATCTGACACACTCTGTTGCAAAATTTTATTTGTTACAGGTTATTTAGATGACGAGTGAGGTTTTCGTTAAGGGATTTCGAGTCTGCAACCAACATGTTTTTCGCCTGTGGCAACATGAAGATGGAGACTTACTGCTATTGTATTTCCGTTGTTTAGTCTTTCAAAGCTAGCTTTATGCTATGCAATTTGTATAGAATATTTTTTAAGTCTGGATCATCGATGTAATAAATTTGATACTTTGTTGTGATATTACATCGTAAACTGTGTGTGCAAACGAATCGATCCAGGGGTTTGCACTATACACAGGTACCTGCCATATTTTAAGTGCAGGTACGTTACAGATGGTATCAGAGCACTGTGTTGCCTGTAGGTTCGAAACCCCTAAGTCTGGATAGAATTAGGATTTGGCCATAGGATTGAAAATCTATTTTTATTCAGTTATCTAAAAACAAAACTTTTCATTTTATCCTCCTTATACTCTTGTCTAATATCAAACTTCTGAAAATATCTTATCTTTTTCTAGTTGACCATGTTCGTAATGTCTGAGTTCGATACTTCATATGCAATTCCACAAGTCAACATGAAGAACTACCTACATGGAAGAACACTGAAGAATCCAGATTCATAGCTCAAACACTTAGAAGATTTTTGAAGAAAGAAGAACTTGAAGCACTCAACAAGAAGATAGACAAGAGACCACCATTTAATTAGAACAACGACACCGTGATAGTGTATTGATCATGCCAACTCAGTGTGGTATGACAATACTAGATTGCTTGTTTGTGTTGAAACTTGTTGCTCGATGTTTGTTAGATATTGTTTGTAAGATGATTTGCCTCGGTTTTTGAGTTTGGGGTAGAAATTTTCCCTAGTATCCTTCTTTTACTCATCTATGCTAAACCCAAACAGATGTCTCGCCCAAGCACCAACGATGAGATGACAGTTGCAATTCAACTATTAGAAGCTCAGAGTCAGTTGATGCAACTCATGGTAGAGAATCAAGTCCACAATCACAACAGAGAGTTACCTCAGGGAATGCAACAACTGTTGGATAACCAGACCCACATTGTGCAGATGATGCGTCACAACATGACCAACAGTAATATGAACCCACCCCAGATGGACATTGGTAACAAGGATGTCAAAGGAAGTAGTTTGACAAAACCTCAAGCCTGTAAAACGTGTGGAGAAATAGGACAAACATCCAAGGAATGTCATGATGAGTGGCCCCATGGTGTCCCCAGCTATCCAACCGACGGATGCCCCACAACCATGGTTACTTGATTTTTGTGTGCAGCAACAAATCACGCCCCGACTCAATGTCAACTCTATCCCATGGTGCAAGAAGTCAGTCAGCAAGTCAAAGAGGGAATGCAACAGAAACTCAAGAAATGTGTGGAAGTACAAGAACACAAGGAGGAATGCAAAAGAGATACTAGCCGTATAACATGTTTTACCTGTGGAGAACAAGGACATCATTCATGGGGCTGCAAACAGAAGAAGATTGGTCAGGATACTGAACAAAATCATTATCAAAATGAGATTGTGGATCAAACTAAGGTGAAAAATGAAATAAGAGTAAGGTCACTTCCGAAGACATCCAAACCTAACTCCAAGTGCTGCTATAAATGTGAAGGAGGTCATTTAGCTCGAAATTGCCCCATCAAGCGAGACAGAACTTCGTCCATTGGGATAAAATATGATGAGCAAGATTTAGAAGAATTTTTAGCCTTGGAAGCACCAAAGAAGAAGCGGAGATTAAACGAGATCATTTGCTACAAGTGCAAGAGCAATGGCCATTACGCCAACGAGTGCCGAGCAAAGAAGAAGGCCGAAGAAGCTGCCAAGTCAAATCCTTTTTATAAAGAATATGTGAACCATATCACTGTGGAAGAAGTGAACGGTACATTTTGAATCAAGTTTCATATCCAAGTTTTCACTACCAACAAAGATTCCTTTTAAGGGTGGTAGCCCACCCAGATATCCAGTCACAACCTTTTGCTAGCCTTCTCGAATCTCGAGGACGAGATTCCTTTTAAGGGTGGTAGTCTGTAACATCCTAGGATTTTTCAAATTCTGAAAAATCAGAAAAATTAAAAACTTTTTGAAAACTATTTGTATGTCGATTTGAAAACAAAATTCATGCATGCATTCATCATTTTCTTGCATTGTTTAGATTTGAAATTTCAATGGTTGAAATACTATTTCCAGTTGAAAATCTATCTGAGAAAATATTAAAAACAAAATAATGATTATGCTATTTATCTTATTTTACTTTAATATTTTGATTGTAAATATTAGAAATAATTATTTTCATATGTTCACAATTGTGGTACCAAATTTTATTTAGCCATAAATAAATAAATTAAATTTCTATTTCCAAATTTGACAAAAGTGTCAAATTTCCATTAAATCAAATATTTAAAATTAATACTCCCTCCGTTTAGGTGTATTAGGCCTCTAACCAAATTCTATTTGTTCATAAACTACAAAGAAATAAGGCCCCATTTTACAATTAAGAGGCGTTGTTAATTAGGGCCCCATAAATTCTCTCTTGCTTTCATCCCTCGGTTGACCAATGCATGCATGATTTACTCCTTTTGATTGGATGCATGTAAAACTGAGTGGTTTAATACGATGCCTTACTTCAATGTCCTGCATGCAAACAGATTTAATTGATAGTTGATCGGAGGAAATCATCAAAGGAGACGGCTGCTAGTAGCCAGTAATCAACCGCCTTGGTCGTAGAGCTCCTCGTGAGAGGCCTAACACACCTAAACGGAGGGAGTATTTTTAAAAAGTGGTCAAAACATGTCCATAAATGTTTTAAAATAAAGATATGATTTTTAGAAATTTTTAGAAATTAATTTCACTTAATTCGGAGTTCTAAAACAAAAGTTATAAAGGAATTAAGAAAAAAAAATGAATCCGGTCAGCCGGCCGGCCCACCGAACCGAACCGAACCGAAACCAGCAATCGTATCCAACTCAAACTCTGAAAATTCGTTTTTCTAACCACTTTTCGTTCAAACACGTTTATCTCGAGAAATATAACTCCAAATCCGGATCCTCTTGATGCTACGCGTTCACAACTCCGAGCCCTATCTATTCCACCATCTCTCCACCTATATAAACCCCTGTAGCCGTCGGCATCTCTTTTACTCTCTTTTTGTTCCACCGAAACCCTAATCAGCGAAATATTATTTCGTTCGTTCGACGAACAAAACCATCTCCAATCGCGATGCGGCCTTAATCATTGTTGCAGATCTCGTCGATACCTTTCCATCCCAATAAGCCTCAACTCTTTTCATCAAGCGTGGAGGAAGAATTTTGAATCGTCATCCATCAGATCTGAAGTCGTATTTCTCTGATATCTTCGCGCTTGTTGCGTCAAATCGAAATTCCTTCGGTGAAAATGTAGATCTACTCTATATCTACAACTTTCCTGTTGACATCTTTTTATTTTAACGTACGTAATTTTCTGTATAATACAGATCGTGTTTGATGTTGTTCGAGTAACCAAACCATCTCAAAAGTTTGGGACAACAATACGAAAGTTGTTGCTCTGATCAAGACCTTTCTTTTTCCCCAAGCCTAACCTCTTTTGGTTCAGCGAGCTAAGAGATATTCGCGTTTGAAATTTCGGACCAGAAAGGTATTTTGATATTTGTGACCAATCTATTCATCCACTTATGTTATTATTGTGATAATTTGAAAGAGCACGTAATTCTCTACAACTTTCGTTAAGAGTATTTTTCCATCCGAGCAACTTTATTTTTGATCAAATTTGTAGTCAAATTCCAGTCAGCCTGTCACGTCAGTGAGTCAATTCCCACGTCAGCGGTCAAAGTCAACAGTCAACCGAAGACCTGGCAGTTTTGCAGAAAAATCCTAAATTTTAAATCCATCACTATTTTTTATTGGTTTGGTCAAATTTTACAAATAAAATATTTTTGGAAAGCTTATGACACGTACAAACTTTTGGCATCATTACTTTTATGTTTTGTCAAATTAAAATTTGTTGAAATTCAAAAGTGGCATTAATGGTAATTTGAACATAACTTCAAATTTGAAATTTAAAATTTATCAAACTCTTTTGCTATAAATTTTAATGTCTAAGTATGGGCAGTACTATTTTTTCTACTAATTTTTGTAGAATAATTTTCTATGATTTTATAATTAATATTGATTAAATACTTTTAAGTGTTGTTTTAATGATTAAAATTGATTAAAAATTTATTAAAATTAATTTCATCATCTATTCAAAATTTTAAAGTATATAGTCATATTATGACCACTTTGGTATTAAAAGGTACTTACAAATATTTTGCCTCTTTAAACAAAATAAATTCTTCCTTAGAAAATATTTGATAACTATTTTTCGACAACACTCTTCCTTAGAAAAAATTTCAACATCTTAAAGATGCTAAATCTTTTCCTTAGAAAATTTTAGCATATAGAAAACTTAGTTGTTTTATTTTGTTAAGTGTTGTCCTTAGAAATAAATTCCATTGCATGCATAGCATAATGTATTGTATAGTTATACTCCTCTGAAGAAAACTTCTTCCTTATTTTCTAAGTTAGGATTATTTTGAGCATAGTGTTTTGTTAAAGTGCTATGCATTTAGACACTTGAGATTCTTAACATGAAGACTAGAAGGCCAATGAAGACTTAGCCGAGAAAAACAAAACTCCGAAGGCATCTCCAAGAAGCAAAAAAAACACTAAGAAGAAAATCAAGAGGAACTGCAAGAAGACCATCCCCCTTTATTTCTCTAAGTCTTTCTCTCTTCTTCTCTTTCTCTTAGACTTCGTGGTGGCTAAGTTATATCCAAGACAATTCTGAAGAATCATCAATACTGAAGAATCATCAAGTCTAAAAAATCAAAGTCTACAAAAGTTCAATGAAGACATCGCATCAAGGAGAAAGTTACGAGGAAGCATAGAAGAAAAATTAAATCTTTTCTTTATCCTTTTCCGCCTTCCTATTCTTCTTTCACGTTGGACGTAAACCAAGTCCTTAGTGATTATGACCAAGTCCTTAGAGTGCAAATTGAAGATGAAGAAAACTACAAAGGAGTTGAAGATTTCAAGACCAAGCATATGAAGACTTGCAGCAGCTTTAAAACTTATTCAAGTTGATTTATAGCAAAGTTATTCTGTCCAACCTATGACCATGGTCCTTAGTAATTTGACTAACACACTTGCCCCGCATTAACTTAGAATAATTTAATGGCATGACATGCATCTCTAGTCCTTAAGAATATTTTTTTCCATATCATGCATGTCATATTTTTCTAAGTGTTGCATTTATGCTTGTATGTTTATTTGGGCTTGTTTGACATATTAGAAATTTCGGAGAGAAACGAAGGCTTTTGCAACTATTACTCCTGCTCTCCCTATTGCCAAGGCAAGTGGCACACCCTCATAAACTTCCTAAGTATTTTTCTATGCATTACTTAGTGTATTTCTTATATGCATGTGTTGGATAGTATTGCTATGCTAAAACTACTATGTCCTTTACACTAGTTGTGTCTAGAATCCTATTGGTAACTTGGTAGAAATATGGATGCTATGCAAAAGTTGTTTTATGAAAAAATAAAAATCTACTAAGTTAATGTAACACCTGGGTGGAATTTGGTGTTGATTGGTTTATGTTGAGTGTTATTCATTAGGGGTGACCTCTAAGGAATAGTCACTTGTGGATGGCCACCCAGGGTAATAAAGGACCAATGTTTTCTCCAAGTGAAGATTGCTTCTAGTGCAACCATTAGTCAATGGGCTCTGGCTAGATGGATTAAGTTGCGTGGACTCGCCCCGGCCTGACAGGTGGTGGTAGAGGTTTTGTAGGTGGAGCGCGTCAGGCCGTTATGGGGTGGGAAAATGCTTCTGAAAAGTCTCGTCTCAACTCTCTCCTTTTCCTTAGCACAAATGGTGTGCTTGAGGATAGTTTGGGTTTGTTGGGTCTAATGGTGAAAGTGCACAACCTCTGCAGAGTTAAAACTAAGTACTTAGCCGTGTCCTCGGTTACGGACATTTTTGAGCAGTTGATCAAGGACGTCAACGGAGGATCCTATCATTCCAATTTATAAGTTAAAATTTGATGGGTGAACAGGGGAAGATTAGATTATGGTTTTTATGCCATACTCGTCTCGATTTCAAGAAAAGTGTTTTCAAAAGAGTAGGAAAATTGGCTTTATGCAAATTAGCCTTGAACTCCACCAGCCAAATATGCATATAGGCTATAGAGTTATTCCATTAAGTGTCCACCATAGTGTCACTTGCCAGACTCCATTTTTAATGGAATCTGACACACTCTGTTGCAAAATTTTATTTGTTACAGGTTATTTAGATGACGAGTGAGGTTTTCGTTAAGGGATTTCGAGTCTGCAACCAACATGTTTTTCGCCTGTGGCAACATGAAGATGGAGACTTACTGCTATTGTATTTCCGTTGTTTAGTCTTTCAAAGCTAGCTTTATGCTATGCAATTTGTATAGAATATTTTTTAAGTCTGGATCATCGATGTAATAAATTTGATACTTTGTTGTGATATTACATCGTAAACTGTGTGTGCAAACGAATCGATCCAGGGGTTTGCACTATACACAGGTACCTGCCATATTTTAAGTGCAGGTACGTTACAGATGGTATCAGAGCACTGTGTTGCCTGTAGGTTCGAAACCCCTAAGTCTGGATAGAATTAGGATTTGGCCATAGGATTGAAAATCTATTTTTATTCAGTTATCTAAAAACAAAACTTTTCATTTTATCCTCCTTATACTCTTGTCTAATATCAAACTTCTGAAAATATCTTATCTTTTTCTAGTTGACCATGTTCGTAATGTCTGAGTTCGATACTTCATATGCAATTCCACAAGTCAACATGAAGAACTACCTACATGGAAGAACACTGAAGAATCCAGATTCATAGCTCAAACACTTAGAAGATTTTTGAAGAAAGAAGAACTTGAAGCACTCAACAAGAAGATAGACAAGAGACCACCATTTAATTAGAACAACGACACCGTGATAGTGTATTGATCATGCCAACTCAGTGTGGTATGACAATACTAGATTGCTTGTTTGTGTTGAAACTTGTTGCTCGATGTTTGTTAGATATTGTTTGTAAGATGATTTGCCTCGGTTTTTGAGTTTGGGGTAGAAATTTTCCCTAGTATCCTTCTTTTACTCATCTATGCTAAACCCAAACAGATGTCTCGCCCAAGCACCAACGATGAGATGACAGTTGCAATTCAACTATTAGAAGCTCAGAGTCAGTTGATGCAACTCATGGTAGAGAATCAAGTCCACAATCACAACAGAGAGTTACCTCAGGGAATGCAACAACTGTTGGATAACCAGACCCACATTGTGCAGATGATGCGTCACAACATGACCAACAGTAATATGAACCCACCCCAGATGGACATTGGTAACAAGGATGTCAAAGGAAGTAGTTTGACAAAACCTCAAGCCTGTAAAACGTGTGGAGAAATAGGACAAACATCCAAGGAATGTCATGATGAGTGGCCCCATGGTGTCCCCAGCTATCCAACCGACGGATGCCCCACAACCATGGTTACTTGATTTTTGTGTGCAGCAACAAATCACGCCCCGACTCAATGTCAACTCTATCCCATGGTGCAAGAAGTCAGTCAGCAAGTCAAAGAGGGAATGCAACAGAAACTCAAGAAATGTGTGGAAGTACAAGAACACAAGGAGGAATGCAAAAGAGATACTAGCCGTATAACATGTTTTACCTGTGGAGAACAAGGACATCATTCATGGGGCTGCAAACAGAAGAAGATTGGTCAGGATACTGAACAAAATCATTATCAAAATGAGATTGTGGATCAAACTAAGGTGAAAAATGAAATAAGAGTAAGGTCACTTCCGAAGACATCCAAACCTAACTCCAAGTGCTGCTATAAATGTGAAGGAGGTCATTTAGCTCGAAATTGCCCCATCAAGCGAGACAGAACTTCGTCCATTGGGATAAAATATGATGAGCAAGATTTAGAAGAATTTTTAGCCTTGGAAGCACCAAAGAAGAAGCGGAGATTAAACGAGATCATTTGCTACAAGTGCAAGAGCAATGGCCATTACGCCAACGAGTGCCGAGCAAAGAAGAAGGCCGAAGAAGCTGCCAAGTCAAATCCTTTTTATAAAGAATATGTGAACCATATCACTGTGGAAGAAGTGAACGGTACATTTTGAATCAAGTTTCATATCCAAGTTTTCACTACCAACAAAGATTCCTTTTAAGGGTGGTAGCCCACCCAGATATCCAGTCACAACCTTTTGCTAGCCTTCTCGAATCTCGAGGACGAGATTCCTTTTAAGGGTGGTAGTCTGTAACATCCTAGGATTTTTCAAATTCTGAAAAATCAGAAAAATTAAAAACTTTTTGAAAACTATTTGTATGTCGATTTGAAAACAAAATTCATGCATGCATTCATCATTTTCTTGCATTGTTTAGATTTGAAATTTCAATGGTTGAAATACTATTTCCAGTTGAAAATCTATCTGAGAAAATATTAAAAACAAAATAATGATTATGCTATTTATCTTATTTTACTTTAATATTTTGATTGTAAATATTAGAAATAATTATTTTCATATGTTCACAATTGTGGCACCAAATTTTATTTAGCCATAAATAAATTAATTAAATTTCTATTTCCAAATTTGACAAAAGTGTCAAATTTGCATTAAATCAAATATTCAAAATTAATATTTTTGAAAGTGGTAAAAACATGTCCATAAATGTTTTAAAATAAAGATATGATTTTTAGAAATTTTTAAAAATTACTTTCACTTAATTCGGAGTTTTAAAACAAAAGTAATGAAGGAATTAAGAAAAAAAAAAGAATCCGGTCGGCCGGCCGACCCACCGAACCGAACCGAACCCAGCAATTGTATCCAACTCAAACTCTGAAAATTCGTTTTTCTAACCACTTTTCATTCAAACACGTTTATCTCGAGAAATATAACTCCAAATCCGGATCCGCTTGATCCTACCCGTTCACAACTCCGAGCCCTATCCATTCCACCATCCCTCCGCCTATATAAACCCCTGTAGCTGCCGGCATCTCTTTTACTCTTTTTGTTCCACCGAAACCCTAATCAGCGAAATAGTATTTCGTTCGTTCGACGAACAAAACCATCTCCAATCGCGATGGGGCCTTAATCATTGTTGTAGTTTCTCGTCGATACCTTTCTATCCCAATAAGCCTCAACTCTTTTCATCAAGCGTGGAGGAAGAATTTTGAATCGTCATCCATTAGATCTGAAGTCGTATTTCTCAGATATCTTCGCGTTCGTTGCGTCAAATCGAAATTCCTTCGGTGAAAATGTAGATCTACTCTATATCTACAACTTTCCTGTTGACAACTTTTTATTTTAACGTGCGTAATTTTCTGTATAATACAGATCGTGTTTGATGTTGTTCGAGTAACCAAACAATCTCAAAGTTTGGGACAACATTACGAAAGTTGTTCCTCTGATCAAGACCTTTCTTTTGCCCCAAGCCTCACCTCTTTTTGTTCAGCGAGCTGAGAGATATTCGCGTTTGAAATTTCGGACCAGAAAGGTATTTTGATATTTGTGACCAATCTATTCATCCACTTATGTTATTATTGTGATAATTTGAAAGAGCACGTAATTCTCTACAACTTTCGTTAAGAGTATTTTTCCATCCGAGCAACTTTATTTTTGGTCAAATTTGTAGTCAAATCCCAGTCAGCCTGTCACGTCAGTGAGTCAATTCCCACGTCAGCGGTCAAAGTCAACAGTCAACCGAAGACCTGGCAGTTTTGCAGAAAAATCCTAAATTTTAAATCCATCACTACTTTTTATTGGTTTGGTCAAATTTTACAAATAAAATATTTTTGGAAACCTTATGACACGTAGAAACTTTTGGCATCATTACTTTTATGTTTTGTCAAATTAATTTTTTTTGAAATTCAAAAGTGGCATTAATGGTAATTTGAACATAACTTCAATTTTGAAATTTAAAATTTATCAAAATCTTTTGCTATAAAATTTAATGTCTAAGTATGGGCAGTAGTATTTTTTCTACTAATTTTTTTAGAATAATTTTCTATGATTTTATAATTAATATTGATAAATACTTATAAGTGTTGTTTTAATGATTAAAATTAATTAAAAATTTATTAAAATTAATTTCATCATCTATTCGAAATTTTAAAGTATCTAGTCATATTATGACCACTTTGGTATTAAAAGGTACTTAGAAATATTTTGCCTCTTTAAACAAAATAAATTCTTCCTTAGAAAATATTTGATAACTATTTTTCGACAACACTCTTCCTTAGAAAAAAATTCAACATCTTAAAGATGCTAAATCTTTTCCTTAGAAAATTTTAGCATCTAGAAAACTTAGTTGTTTTATTTTGTTAAGTGTTGTCCTTAGAAATAAATTGCATTGCATGCATAGCATATTGTATTGTATAGTTAACTCCTCTGAGGAAAACTTCTTCCTTATTTTCTAAGTTAGGATTATTTTGAGCATAGTGTTTTGTTAAAGTGCTATGCATTTAGACACTTGAGATTCTTAACATGAAGACTAGAAGGCCAATGAAGACTTAGCCAAAAAAAACTAAACTCCGAAGGCATCTCCAAGAAGCAAAAAAAACACTAAGAAGAAAATCAAGAGGAACTGCAAGAAGACCATCCCCCTTTATTACTCTAAGTCTTTCTCTCTTCTTCTCTTTCTCTTAGACTTCGTGGTGGCTAAGTTATATCCAAGACAATTCTGAAGAATCATCAATACTGAAGAATCATCAAGTCTAAAAAATCAAAGTCTACAAAAGTTTAATGAAGACATCGCATCAAGGAGAAAGTTACGAGGAAGCATAGAAGAAAAATTACATCTTTTCTTTATCCTTTTCCGCCTTCCTATTCTTCTTTCACGTTGGACGTAAACCAAGTCCTTAGTGATTATGACCAAGTCCTTAGAGTGCAAATTGAAGATGAAGAAAACTACAAAGGAGTTGAAGATTTCAAGACCAAGCATATGAAGACTTGCAGCAGCTTTACAACTTATTCAAGTTGATTTATAGCAAAGTTATTCTGTCCAACCTATGACCATGGTCCTTAGTAATTTGACTAACACACTTGCCCCGCATTAACTTAGAATAATTTAATGGCATGACATGCATCTCTAGTCCTTAAGAATATTTTTTTTCATATCATGCATGTCATATTTTTCTAAGTGTTGCATTTATGGTTGTATGTTTATTTGGGGCTTGTTTGACATGTTAGAAATTTCGGAGAGAAACGAAGGCTTTTGCAACTATTACTCCTGCTCTCCCTGTTGCCAAGGCAAGTGGCACACCCTCATAAACTTCCTAAGTATTTTTCTATGCATTACTTAATGTATTTCTTATATGCATGTGTTGGATAGTATTGCTATGCTAAAACTACTATATCCCTTACACTAGTTGTGTCTAGAATCCTATTGGTAACTTGGTAGAAATATGGATGCTATGCAAAAGTTGTTTTATGAAAAAATAAATTCTACTAAGTTAATGTAACACCTGGGTGGAATTTGGTGTTGATTGGTTTATGTTGAGTGTTATTCATTAGGGGTGACCTCTAAGGAATAGTCACTTGTGGATGGCCACCCAGGGTAATAAAGGGACCAATGTTTTCTCCAAGTGAAGATTGCTTCTAGTGCAACCATTAGTCAATGGGCTCTGGCTAGATGGATTAAGTTGCGTGGACTCGCCCCGGCATGACAGGTGGTGGTAGAGGTTTTGTAGGTGGAGCGCGTCAGGCCGTTATGGGGTGGGAAAATGCTTCTGAAAAGTCTCGTCTCAACTCTCTCCTTTTCCTTAGCACAAATGGTGTGCTTGAGGATAGTTTGGGTTTGTTGGGTCTAATGGTGAAAGTGCACAACCTCTGCAGAGTTAAAACTAAGTACTTAGCCGTGTCCTCGGTTACGGACATTTTTGAGCAGTTGATCAAGGACGTCAACGGAGGATCCTATCATTCCAATTTCTAAGTTAAAATTTGATGGGTGAACAGGGGAAAATGAGATTATGGTTTTTATGCCATACTCGTCTCGATTTCAAGAAAAGTGTTTTCAAAAGAGTAGGAAAATTGGCTTTATGCAAATTAGCCTTGAACTCCACCAGCCAAATATGCATATAGGCTATAGAGTTATTCCATTAAGTGTCCACCATAGTGTCACTTGCCAGACTTCATTTTTAATGGAATCTGACCCACTCTGTTGAAATTTTTTATTTGTTACAGGTTATTTAGATGACGAGTGAGGTTTTCGTTAAGGGATTTCGAGTCTGCAACCAACATGTTTTTCGCCTGTGGCAACATGAAGATGGAGACTTACTGCTATTGTATTTCCGTTGTTTAGTCTTTCAAAGCTAGCTTTATGCTATGCAATTTTTAAAGAATATTTTGTAAGTCTGGATCATCGATGTAATAAATTTGATACTTTGTTGTGATATTACATCGTAAACTGTGTGTGCAAACGAATCGATCCAGGGGTTTGCACTATACACAGGTACCTGCCATATTTTAAGTGCAGGTACGTTACAGTGGGACAGGTCTCATATTCGTGGACATGTAAGGTTAGTCTCCAGGCCGCTTCATCTCACTATGCCGCTAAGATCCAACATACTTCAAAGATGGTAATAACCTGATAAAAAAAATTATGTCTAAAGTGAAAGACGAGATTAGGAAAGAGGGAAAAGATAGAAAGAAAGATGTAGTTGGTCTTCCAGGCTTCATCTCCAGACTTGTAACTTTCTCCTTGGTGATGTCTTGATTGAATTTTTGGTAGACTTGATAAATCTTCATACCTAATGATTTTTGTGTCATCGAGGCTGGTATTGGATTTAACTTAGTCATTATGAAGTCTCAGAGAAGAAGAAAGGAAAGAGAAAAAGACTTAGAGAATAAAGGGGGTTGGTCTGCTTGAACTTCCTCTTGATTTTTCTTCTAAGTGCTTCTACTTATTGGAGATGCTTCCAGAGTCTGTTTTCTTCTAAGTCCTTAATTGGCCTTCTAGCTCCATGTTTAAAATCCAAAGTGTTTAAGTGCATAGCACTTTACCTAAATACTAAGTTGAAAATAATCCTAACTTAGAGAAAATAATTGAAGAGATTTTCCTATGAGAAGTATATCTATATGAGAAAATATGTTATGCATGCAATGCACTTTTTAATCATAAGAAACATCATACTGATAAGGAAAAGGAGAAGAACGAGATGAGATCTTTCAGAAGCATTTGTCCTCCCACTCTGGTATGACCCGTTCCACCTAACACCCTCTACATCTGCTTGTCAAGCCGGGGCGAGTCCACGCAACTTAGTTGATCAAGCCAGATCCCATATGGCAATGGCTGGACTGGAAGCAATCTTCACTCGGATTTCGTCAGATCCCTTTGTTCGTGGGTGGCCATCCACAAGTGTACTCTCAGGTGAAAACCACCATGCACACGGCCCTTAGTATAGTAGAAACTACCTTAGGCGAAGACAACCATGAGCACAGCCCTGAGTAGCCACTCAACATAAACCATTCAACCAATCCACCTAGGTGTTTCATTCTTAACTTAGTAGAATTTAACTTTTCACAAAACAACATTTGCATAGCATCAATAATTCTACTAAGTAATTACATAGGTACCTAGACAACATGGAGTAGGGGAAATCTAAACATGGCTTGCACAGCAATACTATCCTACACATGCTTATATAAAAATACACTAAGTAATGCATAGAAAAATATTAGGAAGTATATAAGGTTTGCCACTTGCCTTTGGATGATGTCTTTGCTCACAAACACTTTTCAACGTAACTCGAGGCTCTCCGTTCAATCTAAACAATATAGACAAACCACAATCAACACAATAACACAACATCACAACGCATACAAACACAAACATAGTGAACAAACAAATTTCATAAAACTTCTAAGGAAAATATGTCATGCATGATGTGCAAAATATTTCCAAGGCTAGAGATGTATGTCATGCTATGAAAATCTTCTAAGTTAATGCAAGGAAAATATGTTGGTCAAAAAGATTAAGTACTAAGGTCATAAATTGGACAAAATACTTTGCTATAAATCATCTTGAATAAGCACTCTAATGGCTTAGTCACGATGTGCTTAACTACTTTAAGAAAATACTAGGTCTATTCTTCAAGGTGATCAACAATTATTAACAACTCTTTGTAAATTGGATATTCACTATAGTGAGAGAGAATAGCCACTTATGATTGTGGGACAGGTCTCATGTTCGTGGACATGTAAGGTTAGTCTCCAGGCCGCTTCATCTCACTATGCCGCTAAGATCCAACATACTTCAAAGATGGTAATAACCTGATAAAAAAATGTTTATGTCTAAAGTGAAAGACGAGATTAGGAAAGAGGGAAAAGATAGAAAGAAAGATGTAGTTGGTCTTCCAGGCTTCATCTCCAGACTTGTAACTTTCTCCTTGGTGATGTCTTGATTGAATTTTTGGTAGACTTGATAAATCTTCATACCTAATGATTTTTGTATCATCGAGGCTGGTATTGGATTTAACTTAGTCATTATGAAGTCTCAGAGAAGAAGAAAGGAAAGATAAAAAGACTTAGAGAATAAAGGGGGTTGGTCTGCTTGAACTTCCTCTTGATTTTTCTTCTAAGTGCTTCTACTTATTGGAGATGCTTCCAGAGTCTGTTTTCTTCTAAGTCCTTAATTGTCCTTCTAGCTCCATGTTTAAAATCCAAAGTGTTTAAGTGCATAGCACTTTACCTAAATACTAAGTTGAGAATAATCCTAACTTAGAGAAAATAATTGAAGAGATTTTTCTATGAGAAGTATATCTATATGAGAAAATATGTTATGCATGCAATGCACTTTTTAATCATAAGAAACATCATACTGATAATGAAAAGGAGAAGAACGAGATGAGATCTTTCAGAAGCATTTTTCCTCCCACTCTGGTATGACCCGTTCCACCTAACACCCTCTACATCTGCTTGTCAAGCCGGGGTGAGTCCACGCAACTTAGTTGATCAAGCCAGATCCCATATGGCAAGGGCTGCACTGGAAGCAATCTTCACTCGGAGTTCTTCAGATCCCTTTGTTCGTGGGTGGCCATCCACAAGTGTACTCTCAGGTGAAAACCACCATGCACACGGCCCTAAGTATAGTAGAAACTACCTTAGGCGAAGACAACCATGAGCACAGCCCTGAGTAGCCACTCAACATAAACCATTCAACCAATCCACCCAGGTGTTTCATTCTTAACTTAGTAGAATTTAACTTATCACAAAACAACATTTGCATAGCATCAATAATTCTACTAAGTAATTACATAGGTACCTAGACAACATGGAGTAGGGGAAATCTAAACATGGCTTGCACAACAATACTATCCTACACATGCTTATATAAAAATACACTAAGTAATGCATAGAAAAATATTAGGAATTTTATGAGGTTTGCCACTTGCCTTTGGATGATGTCTTTGCTCACAAACACTTTTCAACGTAACTCGAGGCTCTCCGTTCAATCTAAACAATATAGACAAACCACAATCAACACAATAACACAACATCACAACGCATACAAACACAAACATAGTGAACAAACAAATTTCATAAAACTTCTAAGGAAAATATGTCATGCATGATGTGCAAAATATTTCCAAGGCTAGAGATGCATGTCATGCTATGAAAATCTTCTAAGTTAATGCAAGGCAAATATGTTGGTCAAAAAGATTAAGTACTAAGGTCATAAGTTGGACAAAATACTTTGCTATAAATCATCTTGAATAAGCACTCTAATGGCTTAGTCATGATGTGCTTAACTACTTTAAGAAAATACTAGGTCTATTCTTCAAGGTGATCAACAATTATTAACAACTCTTTGTAAATTGGATATTCACTATAGTGAGAGAGAATAGCCACTTATGATTGTGGGACAGGTCTCATGTTCGTGGACATGTAAGGTTAGTCTCCAGGCTGCTTCATCTCACTATGCTGCTAAGATCCAACATACTACAAAGATGGTAATAACCTGATCAAAAAATGTTTATGTCTAAAGTGAAAGACGAGATTAGGAAAGAGGGAAAATATAGAAAGAAAGATGTAGTTGGTCTTCCAGGCTTTATCTCCAGACTTGTAACTTTCTCCTTGGTGATGTCTTGATTGAATTTTTGGTAGACTTGATAAATCTTCAGACTTAATGATTCTTGTATCATCGAGGCTGGTATTGGATTTAACTTAGTCATCATGAAGTCTCAGAGAAGAAGAAATGAAAGAGAAAAGGACTTAGAGAATAAAGGGGGTAGGTTGTAACATCCCAAAAATTGTACTTTCCTAAATTGTATGGTTGTGGTGTAATATAGTGTGTCATCATGCATCTTTCTTTTTGAATTGCATATCAATTAAATAAATTACTTTCAAATTTCTAATCCCATATTTAATTTCAATGCTATTTCAAATCAATTCAAAGTTGAAGTTTCAAATTTGTTCAAATAATCTTTTCAATAGTTTAATCTGTTTGTTTTGAAACTGGAAAAATTTGTCAAAAAGGTTTCATCTTTATTTTCTTTCCATTTTGTTTTAAAAGCAAAAACAAAACAGAAAAGAAAATAAAAAGAAAAGAATTAGTGCAAAAAAAAAAATGAGAGCCAGGCCGAGATGGGCCAAATCTGGCCCACCTCAGCCCAACCCAGCACCCCCACCAGCCCACCTACCTTGTCTCCTTCGTACGGCAGGGGGGACGACCTCGCTTTACAGCGAGGCATGGCGCTGGAGACGCTGGCACCTTGCCCCCACTCGCCTGAGCTGCTCTGCCCCTCTCCTTATCCCTCTCTTAAGCCGCAGCGCGCCCCCAACCCTAACCCTACCTCTCCTCGCGGCGCCGCCACCTCGATCCCCTTTTTCCTCTCTGTTCTTCCACCGAAAAGCCACCGGAGCGCCACCGCCGATTCTTCCTCCTTTCCGGCCTATCCTCCGCTCCCAGCACGCCAACCGCTACGCCACGACATCCTCGGTCCTCGACGTCCAGGAGCAAGAAGCGGGAGCCACGCACGCCACCGCAGCGACCGCGCCTTCCCCGACGCCGTCCGCGGCACCGCATCTCCTTCCCGGCACGGACCCATCATCTCCATCTCCCCCGAGCCACCTCGCCTCGCCATCGCGCACCTCACGGTGAGCCGCACCTCGCCGCTAGCTTTCCCCCTCCAGTCCTTGCCCTCTGACGCTGTTTTTCGTCGGCAACGGAGACGACCGCGCCACGGCCGTGTCGCCCCCGACGCACGCCGGCGAGCACCGATACGAGCCGTCCGTGCCTCCCCGGACCAACCGAACCCAAAAATGGAGACCCCGCACTCCCGCAACTACCCCCACACGCCAGGCGCCGCCTCCCTTGGTCGCCGCCGGCAGGAATCATCCCGCCACCGTAGCTGGTTCTCTGAAGAAATGAGTGTTCTTCAGTTAACGCTGGAAGTTCAGTTTCGTCAGGGTTTACGTTTTGTTTTCAGTATAAAAACTGTACGTTAGGTAGTGTATCAACAACCCGACCAGGGCGTAGTGGCTAGCAGAGCCGTGCTCTCCCGCACTCGGTCGTGGGCGTGGGTTCGAACCCCAGTTTAGGCGATTTTAAAACACAAACCTTTTTCTCTGTTTGGGTCCCTGACATGTGGGTCCCTCTGTCATCCACTCTAGAGACAGATCAGTCTGGAAATTTACACAGAGCCCCCTACAATTCCTGCCTAGCTTTTTAACCCTCACAGAAATTTCTCACATCACGAACAGGTCCCTGGAAAATTACAGAAACAACCCTAGAACTAAAAATGTAATAACTTTATTTGTATAACTCCAAATTAAATAAACTTTATATGTTTTTATATCAGAAAAATGCAATAAACATTAATATCACATTCTTATGTCATTTTGCATCATTTATTTTAAAGGCTTACTTTAATTTAACAAATGCACTTAAATAATTAAATATGGAATATGTGGGGTAATAAATATAACATGCCCTAATTCCATTTAATTTACTCATATCTTTTATACCATGTCTTGCCATGCTAATAAACATTTAATTTGATGTGTAGATAAATAATTTGCTCTAAAATAATAAATATGGAATGTGTTGGGCAAATATTTATTTATTGCCTATTCCATTTAAATTAATTAGATCACCATGCCATGTTATATATGTTAAACAACATTTAACTTGTTGGTTACACAAATAACTTGCACCATAATTAATTGCCGGGATTTCATCCCCGCATTAATATGACCTAATCATCTCATACCATATTGCAACATCATTTGCTTGCGCCTTTGCTTTGTATTGATTATGTTTCCTATTGTCTGTGTTTTGCTCTTCTCTGGGTAGACGACGACGTGTCTGCTGCCGATACTTTCATCCTTGAGATTTCAGCTTTTGTGCCGGGCCACAAGCTGCCAGGCAAGCTTCTGCTAACCGGTTACACGATTGTTTGATTTTCATTCTTGCCTGTTGATCTATGCTATCCTAGTTACGACTCTTGAATTGCGATCCCAACATATGTTTATCCTGCAGCCCATACAGTTTTATCCCCACATCCTATCACCTGTTGTATGTTTATCTGTTAGCCTTGCGAGTCGTAGTGCATGCTTAAGGTTGGTTCTGCGAGTCTGTTTGTCCTATGTCATTTATACTTAGCATGATAGATTGTCTACTTTAAATAAAATGCTATCTTCTGTTGGGAATTATAATTAAAAGATAAGGCACCGGCGGAAGGCCTTGCGAGGTGCTTTGTTCTGCTAAGTGTCGACCTAGGAACTCAGTTCTTGTCCTCGGATCCAATTTTGAGCGCACTAACCGCTTGTGGGAGGCCCTATGGAGCCCCCCGCGGCTTCGATCTAATCCGCTTCTTATCCAGGGCGCCGCAAGTAGTTTGGGTTTTCCATTTGATGCATGCATATGTTACCTAACGATCTCATGATGATGGAGTAGTCGATTCTCATATAGGGTGGCACGTTCTTAGAGTGCTATGAAGGTCGATCCCGCGGGCACTGGACCTGATTAGCCGTGCACACAATCATGCGGTTCCCTGGATGGGTTGTAGAGAAGAGATTTGCCGTGTTGAGATGCCCTACCTTCTGGCTTTGCTTTTGGGGTTGATCGAACGAGTACGGGTCCAGTAGTGCACCCCTGCAGGGTATAATCTTATCGATGAGCCGTGTCCACGGTTATGGACGACTTGGTGATGATGCTGGCTAACAAGATCATAGACAACTTACACATAATCATTGTTAATTAACCTGACTAGTAATATAGACTTACTTTCATAATAACTTGTAACTAAAATTGTTCAATGTGTGAGTAATTCCCGAATTGCTTCCTCATACTTGGTTGAGGGGGTTAATCCGGGAATGGGTTATGATTGGTGTTAGTTGTAGATGGTTAACCTATGCGCTCTCTTATCCCTCTCTAACTTAGACGGAAGTTGTAGCGTGTCTCTATTAGTTTGCTAGTGCTGCTGCCGCTAAAGTCCACTTAACCCCATACTTTGGGAGTCTTACAGTTTTGTAACCTGTTAGCTTAAGCTTGTTCGATACGCTTCGGTGTATTGACCCGTTCGCGGGCTGTGGTTTTTCTGCAGTTGAGGTTTCTTCGCACGACCAGGTTGGTGGATACTACGTGGAGTTCGACGACGAGATCTGCGACGAGTAGTTAGAGTTCCCCTGGGCTACTTCCTGGTGGACTGCGTGGATGGGCCTTCTTTTTCGTTTCGGCCTTGAGCCCTTTGCTTCTTGTCTGTACTCAGACCGGTTTGTTTCCGCTGCGTGATGTAATGTTGGGACATGTGCCCTCTGATTGGTGCCATTTGATATATTTTGCTCAGTGAGAGCTTTTGGATATTATTTCCTTTCTTTGTGTCTTAGGTTTATTCTGTGGTTTCGACTTGTTAAAAATCTGACTCGTATACCATGTGTGTATGGTTGAAGTATACGAGTTGGAAGACTTTTTGGGTTCTTGCGTGCACAATCTGGAAACGTATGTGACGTTGGGATCGCCAAGAACTGTCGGCCGATGATCCATTCCGAGCATGGCCTGATTCTTCCTGGGATTGGTAACCCCAGTATGTTCTTGGTTGTGTGGCCCAACCGATACGTTTTGTTTGTGTAACTTGAATTCAGGGTCTGACAGTTGGTATCAGAGTTTAAACGCCCTCAGGTTCCCTTCTACTGGTCGTTGTTTGAGTCTAGAAAAATATTTTGTAGTTATCAAGAAATTCTTAAACGTGAGAGTAGGAATTCTGTTCTTTTACTTCTTTCCCCACCCACCCTCCCTGTTCTTCTGGTAAGGAAGTGTTACGATATTTCCCTTCTCACCTTAATTTTAAAATTAGGACATCACGTGTTCTGGGTTTCTGTAGTACCATAGTTGCAGGTGTCTTCAAGGTGGCGCTTTTCGCTTCATCAGTTATCAACCTCTTCGGCTACGTTCAGTTTCTTTCTCGAATCAATCAGTTGTTTCTCCTCTTTTGGTGGAGTTACGTCAAGCTCAATTGGTGTTTCCTCGTTCTAGTGCTAGGCTTCGTTCTTACCTCTCTTTAAACCTTTCTGGAAGTAAACAAAGTGGCGTACCATGATGGATGGCCATGTCTGGTTCCTTGTTTTTCTAAACAATCTGAAGTTTTCCTTTAAAGCGCTTACATTGGATTTTATTTATCCGATTGTGGTGTTAACGTTGTATCCTCCTCAGGATGGAGAGTGGCGAAGAAGATACTCAAATGCCATCCGAAATGAGGCAAGTGCTGTCTCAGATGACGCAAGTTTTGGGTCACATTCAGCAAAACCAAAACCAGGGCAACTGCCGTGTGACAATTGTAGAGTTCCTCCAGCTCAACCCACGCACGTTTGATGTTCCCTCTGAGCCACTGGATGCTGATGACTGGCTGCGTGAGATGAACAATGCTCTGGCTGTTTCTCATGTGTCCGATGAGGACCGTGTTCCGTTTGTGTCCTATCTTCTTCGCGGAAAATCCATGTCTTGGTGGGAGAACTTCCAACAGTTACGAGCACCAGGTGTTGTTATCACTTGGAATGAGTTCAAGGAGGCTTTCAAACGCCACCATATTCCCGATGGGGTCATGGAAAGAAAGCGTGATGAATTCTATGACTTGACTCAGGGAAGCATGTCTGTGCTGGACTATCAAGCTGAGTTCAACCGTCTGGCTCGCTATGCTCAAGAGGAGGTATCGACTGATGCACAGAAGCAAGCCAAATTTCGCAGAGGTCTAAGCCCAAATCTGAAGTATGCACTCACCTTGTTCAAGTGCGTTAACTTTGAAGAGCTCGTGAACACAACTCTCCGAGAGGAATTTGGTCGTGAGATGTTTGAAGAATCTCGAAAACATGCTCTTGAAGGTGCTTCTTCTTCAGCAAACACCATACCTCCGCATAAGCGTAGGCTTTGGGTTCCATATGCATCTCCAACTCAACACACCTATCTTCCAAGCCCTTTAGGGTTCACTCCTCGTCCTCCATCCGTAATGTTTCCTACAAGAGGTTTGCAAGCTCAGAAAAGGCCAAGTGTTCAAATTCCGCCAAAACCAGTGACTTCAAAAACCTGCTTCAAGTGCGGTGATCCAGGCCATATCTCTATCCATTGTCCACAAAACAAGCTTCATAAGCAACAAGCTCTTTCTCCTCCAACACAAGCTTTAGTTTGTGCTCTCCCCAGCAATTTGCCTACAGCTAGGAGTGGAAGGGTGAACCACCTCAACGCCAAAGAGGCAGAGGAAGCTCCAGAAGTTGTAATGGGCAAACTCCTAGTTAACTCTTTTCCTGCTAAGGTATTGTTCGATACTGGAGCATCTCATTCTTGTGTGTCAGTAACCTTCGCTGAAACAACGAAGCTGCCTCTAGATCCCTTATCCATTCCACTCGTGATCCATTCTCCGGGAACGCAAATGCAGACTTCTATGGTAAGCCTTGGAAACCAAATTCAAATTGGAGGTCATTTGTTCCTGGCTTCCTTAATTCTTCTGGGTAACTCAGACATTGATGTCATTCTAGGCATGGATTGGTTGAAGGCCAACAAAGCTAAGATAGACTGTTCCACAAAGACTGTAACTCTTTCTCATCCTTCTGGACAGATAGTCTATTCTCCAAATCAAACCTCTTCAGCTCAGCTTTTCGCTCTCAATGTTCATCCTCTTCCTGCTATGGAAGATATACCGGTGGTCCGAGATTTTCCTGACGTCTTTCCTGAAGAATTGCCAGGCATGCCGCCTGACAGAGCCGTGGAGTTCGTTATTGAACTAGAACCAGGCACTGCTCCTATCTCCAAACGTCCTTACAAGATGGGCCCCAAAGAACTGGCTGAACTTAAGAGACAACTAGAGGAGTTGGAAAGTAAAGGTCATATCCAACCTAGTACTTCTCCTTGGGGTTGTCCTACTCTGTTTGTCAAAAAGAGGGACACGACCGAGCGACTGGTTGTTGACTACCGTCCTCTGAACAAGAAAACCATCAAGAACAAGTATCCCCTTCCTCGCATCAATGACCTGTTTGATCAACTCGCTGGTGCTAAGGTTTTCTCCAAGTTGGACTTGAGGTCAGGTTATCACCAGATCAAGATCCGCAAAGAAGACATTCCTAAGACAGCTTTCACCACTCGTTATGGTCTCTATGAGTACACTGTCATGTCTTTCGGTCTCACAAATGCTCCGGCGACTTTCTCACGTCTCATGAACTTCGTTTTCATGGAATACCTCGATAAGTTCGTGGTAGTCTATCTCGATGACATTCTTATCTATTCCAAAATCGAGGAAGAACACGGAGAACATCTACGTCTTATCTTGTTGAAACTCCGAGAACATCGTCTCTACGCCAAGTTCTCCAAGTGTGAATTCTGACTTCCTAAAGTATCTTATCTTGGTCATGTCATCTCTTCTGAAGGCATTTCTGTTGATCCAGAAAAAGTGAAGGCCATTGTTGAATGGTTGCCTCCTACATCAGTGAAACAAGTCAGGAGTTTCCTTGGCATGGCTAGCTATTGCCGCCGATTTGTTGAGAACTTCTCCAAAATCGCTAAGCCTCTCACCGATCTTACTAGGAAGGATAGAAAGTTCCTTTGGACTCCAAAGTGTGATGAGAGCTTCAATCTTTTGAAAGCTAAACTCACTTCTACTCCTATTCTAGTTGGCCCAGATACTTCCAAACCTTTCCAAATCTTCTGCGATGCATCTCTTCAAGGACTAGGCGCAGTCCTCATGCAAGAATACAAAGTTGTGGCTTATGCATCTCGCCAGTTGCAGCCTCATGAGCTCAACTATCCTACACATGATCTTGAACTTGCAGCAATCATGTATGCCCTCAAGGCGTGGAGACCTTATTTGTTGGGGCACAACTGTGAGATCTTCACTGATCACAAGAGTCTCAAATATCTCTTCACTCAACCAGATTTGAACCTCAGGCAAACAAGGTGGCTTGAGAAACTCTCAGATTATGATCTTACCATCTCTTACACTCCAGGCAAAGTTAATGTAATGGCTGATGCTCTCAGTCGCAAGTCCTATTGCAACAACCTCATGGTTGAGGACATCCAACCTCCTCTTCATAAAGAATTCCAGAAACTCAATCTTCAAGTCGTTCCTTCTGGTTATCTTGCAAACTTGATTGCCACTCCTACACTTGAGGATAAGATCCGTGCCGCACAGTTGCGTGATTCTGGTGTCAAGAATATCAAAGACAACATTGGCAAGGATAAGTACAAGAGTTTCTCTCTCGATGACAAGGATACTTTGCTGTTTGAAGAACGCATTGTAGTGCCCAAGCTTGACAGCTTAAGAGAGATCATTCTCAAGGAGGCTCATGATACTCCGCTTTCTATCCACCCTGGCAGCACAAAGATGTACCAGGATCTCAAGTCAATCTATTGGTGGACCAGGATGAAGCGTGAAATTGCTCGATATGTGTCTCATTGTGATGTTTGCTGTCGTGTCAAGGCAGTTCATCAGAGACCACCTGGACTTCTTCAACCACTGCAAATTCCTGAGTGGAAATGGGACAAGATTGAGATGGACTTCGTTACTGGGTTTCCAAAGTCCAAGAAAGGCAACGATGCAATCTTTGTTGTCATTGATCGTCTCTCCAAAGTGGCTCACTTCTTTCCAGTCAAAGAGACAGTATCAGCTAGTCAGTTGGCAGAACTCTATATGACAAGACTGGTTCCTTTACATGGTGTTCCTTTGGCAATAAGCTCAGATCGTGGAAGTATCTTCACTTCTCGATTTTGGGATAGCTTTCAGAAAGCCTTGGGTACCAAACTTCTGTTCAGCACAGCTTACCATCCGCAGACAAGTGGACAGGTGGAAAGAGTGAATCAAATTCTGGAGGATATGCTCAGAGCTTGTGTTATCTCCTTTGGCATGAAATGGGAGGATTGACTTCCGTATGCTGAGTTCTCCTACAACAACAGCTTCCAAGCAAGTCTAGGCATGGCTCCCTTCGAAGCTCTCTATAGCCGCAAATGCAGAACTCCTCTGAATTGGTCTCAAGCTGGTGAACGTCAATTCTTTGGCCCTGACATTATCCAAGAGGCTGAAGAAAAGGTTCGCATCATTCGTGACAATCTGAAGATTGCCCAGTCTCGGCAGAAAAGCTATTATGATAGCAAGCACAGGGACATGGTCTATGCACCTGGTGATCAAGCTTACCTTCGTGTCACTCCTCTGAGAGGCACGCAATGCTTTGGCATCAAAGGCAAACTCGCTCCGCGTTATGTTGGGCCTTTCAACGTTCTTTCAAGGCGTGGTGAATTGTCTTACCGTCTGGAACTTCCTCCAAACCTCTCCAAAGTGCACGATGTCTTCCACGTGTCACAACTCAAGAAGTGCTTCCAAGATCCAGGTCGTGCAGTTGATCATGGATCAATTGAACTTCGAGAAGATCTCTCTTATGTGGAACAACCGGTTCGCATTCTTGACGAAGCTGAACGTCGCACCCGTAACAACACTGTCAAGTTCTACAAGGTTCAATGGTCTCATCATTCTGACAAGGAAGCTACATGGGAACGCGAAGACCACCTCCGTGCCGAGTATCCCGACCTCTTCGTTGCTCCATGAAGAATCTCGGGGCGTGATTCCTTTGAGAGGGGGAGTGTTGTAACATCCCAAAAATTGTACTTTCCTAAATTGTATGGTTGTGGTGTAATATAGTGTGTCATCATGCATCTTTCTTTTTGAATTGCATATCAATTAAATAAATTACTTTCAAATTTCTAATCCCATATTTAATTTCAATGCTATTTCAAATCAATTCAAAGTTGAAGTTTCAAATTTGTTCAAATAATCTTTTCAATAGTTTAATCTGTTTGTTTTGAAACTGGAAATTTTTTTCAAAAAGGTTTCATCTTTATTTTCTTTCCATTTTGTTTTAAAAGCAAAAAGAAAACAGAAAAGAAAATAAAAAGAAAAGAATTAGTGCAAAAAAAAAAATGAGAGCCAGGCCGAGATGGGCCAAATCTGGCCCACCTCAGCCCAGCCCAGCACCCCCACCAGCCCACCTACCTTGTCTCCTTCGTACGGCAGGGGGGACGACCTCGCTTTACAGCGAGGCATGGCGCTGGAGACGCTGGCACCTTGCCCCCACTCGCCCGAGCTGCTCTGCCCCTCTCCTTATCCCTCTCTTAAGCCGCAGCGCGCCCCCAACCCTAACCCTACCTCTCCTCGCGGCGCCGCCACCTCGATCCCCTTTTTCCTCTCTGTTCTTCCATCGAAAAGCCACCGGAGCGCCACCGCCGATTCTTCCTCCTTTCCGGCCTCTCCTCCGCTCCCAGCACGCCAACCGCTGCGCCACGACGTCCTCGGTCCTCGACGTCCAGGAGCAAGAAGCGGGAGCCACGCACGCCACCGCAGCGACCGCACCTTCCCCGACGCCGTCCGCGGCACCGCATCTCCTTCCCGGCACGGACCCATCATCTCCATCTCCCCCGAGCCACCTCGCCTCGCCATCGCGCACCTCACGGTGAGCCGCACCTCGCCGCTAGCTTTCCCCCTCCAGTCCTTGCCCTCTGACGCTGTTTTTCGTCGGCAACGGAGACGACCGCGCCACGGCCGTGTCGCCCCCGACGCACGCCGGCGAGCACCGATACGAGCAGTCCGTGCCTCCCCGGACCAACCGAACCCAAAAATGGAGACCCCGCACTCCCGCAACTACCCCCACACGCCAGGCTCCGCCTCCCTTGGTCGCCGCCGGCAGGAATCATCCCGCCACCGTAGCTGGTTCTCTGAAGAAATGAGTGTTCTTCAGTTAACGCTGGAAGTTCAGTTTCGTCAGGGTTTACGTTTTGTTTTCAGTATAAAAACTGTACGTTAGGTAGTGTATCAACAACCCGACCAGGGCGTAGTGGCTAGCAGAGCCGTGCTCTCCCGCACTCGGTCGTGGGCGTGGGTTCGAACCCCAGTTTAGGCGATTTTAAAACACAAACCTTTTTCTCTGTTTGGGTCCCTGACATGTGGGTCCCTCTGTCATCCACTCTAGAGACAGATCAGTCTGGAAATTTACACAGAGCCCCCTACACTTCCTTCCTAGCTTTTTAACCCTCACAGAAATTTCTCACATCACGAACAGGTCCCTGGAAAATTACAGAAACAACCCTAGAACTAAAAATGTAATAACTTTATTTGTATAACTCCAAATTAAATAAACTTTATATGTTTTTATATCAGAAAAATGCAATAAACATTAATATCACATTTTTATGTCATTTTGCATCATTTATTTTAAAGGCTTACTTTAATTTAACAAATGCACTTAAATAATTAAATATGGAATATGTGGGGTAATAAATATAACATGCCCTAATTCCATTTAATTTACTCATATCTTTTATACCATGTCTTGCCATGCTAATAAACATTTAATTTGATGTGTAGATAAATAATTTGCACTAAAATAATAAATATGGAATGTGTTGGGCAAATATTTATTTATTGCCTATTCCATTTAAATTAATTAGATCACCATGCCATGTTATATATGTTAAACAACATTTAACTTGTTGGTTACACAAATAACTTGCACCATAATTAATTGCCGGGATTTCATCCCCGCATTAATATGACCTAATCATCTCATACCATATTGCAACATCATTTGCTTGCGCCTTTGCTTTGTATTGATTATGTTTCCTATTGTCTGTGTTTTGCTCTTCTCTGGGTAGACGACGACGTGTCTGCTGCCGATACTTTCATCCTTGAGATTTCAGCTTTTGTGCCGGGCCACAAGCTGCCAGGCAAGCTTCTGCTAACCGGTTACACGATTGTTTGATTTTCATTCTTGCCTGTTGATCTATGCTATCCTAGTTACGACTCTTGAATTGCGATCCCATCATATGTTTATCCTGCAGCCCATACAGTTTTATCCCCACATCCTATCACCTGTTGTATGTTTATCTGTTAGCCTTGCGAGTCGTAGTGCATGCTTAAGGTTGGTTCTGCGAGTCTGTTTGTCCTATGTCATTTATACTTAGCATGATAGATTGTCTACTTTAAATAAAATGCTATCTTCTGTTGGGAATTATAATTAAAAGATAAGGCACCGGCGGAAGGCCTTGCGAGGTGCTTTGTTCTGCTAAGTGTCGACCTAGGAACTCAGTTCTTGTCCTCGGATCCAATTTTGAGCGCACTAACCGCTTGTGGGAGGCCCTATGGAGCCCCCCGCGGCTTCGATCTAATCCGCTTCTTATCCAGGGCGCCGCAAGTAGTTTGGGTTTTCCATTTGATGCATGCATATGTTACCTAACGATCTCATGATGATGGAGTAGTCGATTCTCATATAGGGTGGCACGTTCTTAGAGTGCTATGAAGGTCGATCCCGCGGGCACTGGACCTGATTAGCCGTGCACACAATCATGCGGTTCCCTGGATGGGTTGTAGAGAAGAGATTTGCCGTGTTGAGATGCCCTACCTTCTGGCTTTGCTTTTGGGGTTGATCGAACGAGTACGGGTCCAGTAGTGCACCCCTGCAGGGTATAATCTTATCGATGAGCCGTGTCCACGGTTATGGACGACTTGGTGATGATGCTGGCTAACAAGATCATAGACAACTTACACCTAATCATTGTTAATTAACCTGACTAGTAATATAGACTTCCTTTCACAATAACTTGTAACTAAAATTGTTCAGTGTGTGAGTAATTCCCGAATTGCTTCCTCATACTTGGTTGAGGGGGTTAATCCGGGAATGGGTTATGATTGGTGTTAGTTGTAGATGGTTAACCTATGCGCTCTCTTATCCCTCTCTAACTTAGACGGAAGTTGTAGCGTGTCTCTATTAGTTTGCTAGTGCTGCTGCCGCTAAAGTCCACTTAACCCCATACTTTGGGAGTCTTACAGTTTTGTAACCTGTTAGCTTAAGCTTGTTCGATACGCTTCGGTGTATTGACCCGTTCGCGGGCTGTGGTTTTTCTGCAGTTGAGGTTTCTTCGCACGACCAGGTTGGTGGATACTACGTGGAGTTCGACGACGAGATCTGCGACGAGTAGTTAGAGTTCCCCTGGGCTACTTCCTGGTGGACTGCGTGGATGGGCCTTCTTTTTCGTTTCGGCCTTGAGCCCTTTGCTTCTTGTCTGTACTCAGACCGGTTTGTTTCCGCTGCGTGATGTAATGTTGGGACATGTGCCCTCTGATTGGTGCCATTTGATATATTTTGCTCAGTGAGAGCTTTTGGATATTATTTCCTTTCTTTGTGTCTTAGGTTTATTCTGTGGTTTCGACTTGTTAAAAATCTGACTCGTATACCATGTGTGTATGGTTGAAGTATACGAGTTGGAAGACTTTTTGGGTTCTTGCGTGCACAATCTGGAAACGTATGTGACGTTGGGATCGCCAAGAACTGTCGGCCGATGATCCATTCCGAGCATGGCCTGATTCTTCCTGGGATTGGTAACCCCAGTATGTTCTTGGTTGTGTGGCCCAACCGATACGTTTTGTTTGTGTAACTTGAATTCAGGGTCTGACATAGGTCTGCTTGAACTTCCTCTTGATTTTTCTTCTAAGTGCTTCTACTTATTGGAGATGCTTCCAGAGTCTGTTTTCTTCTAAGTCCTTAATTGGCCTTCTAGCTCTATGTTTAAAATCCAAAGTGTTTAAGTGCATAACACTTTACCTAAATACTAAGTTGAAAATAATCCTAACTTAGAGAAAATAATTGAAGAGATTTTCCTATGAGAAGTATATCTATATGAGAAAATATGTTATGCATGCAATGCACTTAATAATCATAAGAAACATCATACTGCTAAGGAAAAGGAGAAGAACCAGATGAGATCTTTCAGAAGCATTTTTCCTCCCACTCTGGCTTGACCCCTTCCACCTAACACCCTCTACATCTGCTTGTCAAGCCGGGGCGAGTCCATGCAACTTAGTTGATCAAGCCAGATCCCAAATGGAATTGGCTGCACTGGAAGCAATCTTCACTCAGAGTTCTTCAGATCCCTTTGTTCGTTCGTGGCCATCCACAAGTGTATTCTCAGGTGAAAACCACCATGCTCACGGCCCTAAGTATAGTAGAAACTACATTAGGCGAAGACAACCACGAGCACAGCCCTGAGTAGCCACTCAACATAAACCATTCAACCAATCCACCCAGGTGTTTCATTCTTAACTTCATAGAATTTTACTTTTCACATAACAACATTTGCATAGCATCAACAATTCTACTAAGTAATTACATAGGTACCTAGACAACATGGAGTAGGGGAAATATAAACATGGCTTGCACAACAATACTATCCTACACATGCTTATATAAAAATACACTAAGTAATGCATAGAAAAATAGTAGGAAGTTTATGAGGTTTGCCACTTGCCTTTGGATGATGTCTTTGCTCACAAACACTTTAGACGTAACTCGAGGCTCTCCGTTCAATCTAAACAATATAGACAAACCACAATCAACACAATAACACAACATCACAACGCATACAAACACAAACATAGTGAACAAACAAATTTCATAAAACTTCTAAGGAAAATATGTCATGCATGATGTGCAAAATATTTCCAAGGCTAGAGATGCATGTCATGCTATGAAAATCATCTAAGTTAATGCAGGGCAAATATGTTGGTCAAAAAGATTAAGTACTAAGGTCATAAGTTGGACAAAATACTTTGCTATAAATCATCTTGAATAAGCACTCTAATGGCTTAGTCATGATGTGCATAACTACTTTAAGAAAATACTAGGTCTATTCTTCAAGGTGATCAACAATTATTAACAACTCTTTGTAAATTGGATATTCACTATAGTGAGAGAGACCATCGACTTATGATTGTGGGACAGGTCTCATGTACGTGGACATGTAAGGTTAGTCTCCAGGCCGCTTGATCTCACTATGCCGCTAAGATCCAACATACTACAAAGATGGTAATAACCTGATAAAAAAAAATTTATGTCTAAATTGAAAGACGAGATTAGGAAAGAGGGAAAAGATAGAAAGAAAGATGTAGTTGGTCTTCCAGGCTTCAGCTCCAGACTTGTAACTTTCTCCTTGGTGATGTCTTGATTGAATTTTTGGTAAACTTGATAAATCTCCAGACTTGATGATTCTTTTATCATCGAGTCTAGTCTTGGATTTAACTTAGTCATCATGAAGTCTCAGAGAAGATGAAAGGAAAAAGAAAAAGACTTAGAGAATAAAGGGGGTTGGTCTTCTTGAACTTCCTCTTGATTTCTCTTCTAAGTGCTTCTAGTTCTTGGAGATGCTTCCAGAGTCTGTTTTCTTCTAAGTCCTTCATTGGCCTTCTAGCTCCATGTTGAAAATCCTAAGTGTCTAAGTGCATAGCACTTTACCTAAATACTAAGTTGAAAATAATCCTAACTTAGAGAAAATAGTTGAAGAGATTTTCCTATGAGAAGTATATCTATATGAGAAAATATGTTATGCATGCAATGCACTTTTTAATCATAAGAAACATCATATTGATAAGGAAAAGGAGAAGAATGAGATTAGATCTTTCAGAAGCATTTTCCCTCCCACTCTGGCTTGACCCGTTCCACCTAATACCCTCTACATCTGTTTGTCAAGCCGGGGCGAGTCCACGCAACTTAGTTGATCAAGCCAGATCCCATATGGCAATGGCTGCACTGGAAGCAATCTTCACTCGGAGTTCTTTAGATCCCTTTGTTCGTGGGTGGCCATCCACAAGTGTACTCTTAGGTGAAAACCACCATGCTCACGTCCCTAAGTATAGTAGAAACTACCTTAGGCGAAGACAACCACGAGCACAGCCCTGAGTAGCAATTTAATTAATTTCTATTTTTGCAAAATAAAATAAAAGGAATAATTATAAGATTAAAGTTTTCTGTGATTATTTTTTATAAACAGTTTTAATAGATAGAGGGGATTTAAATAAATTTATAGTAATTGTATTTACTCAAAAATAATTTTTATATCAAAAGTTATGTCAAAAATAGTCAAACTTATTCAAATTAAAATTATGATTATTAAATCATCAAAATAATGCTCAAATTCATTTTCTAACAGAGGCATCTTATTACACGGCGGAAGAACCGATAGGTGTGGGTAAAGTTTGCAACCTCTGCAGAGTGTCAATCTATTCGAATAGCCACTGATACTAGGGTGCTCATAGTGGAAAGGCCACTAATCTAGGCTTATGGGCATTTTAGTTTTAAAAAGGAAAGTGTATTTCGGAGGAAAAACAAGGTGGTACCTGGGAGGTATGGAATTTGGGTGAAGATAGTTGATCTCGGGGAAACAACCAGTCCGATCTCAAGTCAGGAAAAAGGGGTATCCCTATCCTAGTGTTTTGACAAACTTTTACAAAAGTAAGTTTTTGTACTTGGATATGTCCTTTCTATATCTAAGAGAAGAGAATTCTATCTCTAAATTTTGTCTTCAACAAAGATATAGAGATGTCGTATTCTCTATGCCTAAAATCATCGTATTCGAAAACTAAACCCCATAGTCGTATATAGCAGCTATCCAAGTTTTCGATAGGTGTTTTCTTGCATTACCATGAAAAATTAAGCCTTAGAGGTGGTCTTGCTAGTACGTAAATGTACTCATATGGCTCTGTCCCTGGATATTCAAACGTCCAGGTTGAACTGAGGAGATGTACGACAAGAAGGAAGAGTACGCCGACGACTACGCCAACTGAGTGTCCCGCTCAACTGGTCTGTGGGAATGCGTCAGGACGTGACGAGGGCCGACGCTAGCCGAATCTTCCGCTGAACCTTAGTTAATATTCGTCAAGTGTGATGATGTTTGCAGACTTGATCATGTGATCAGTATTTATGTATGTCTTATACTATTCGAGTTGTATGATGTAACTTTGTATACCATGTCGGTTATGTGATCGTGATGCACTGATCATTGGGATCATGATCTGTTTACATAACGTGGGCATCTCTGGCTGGTTGTCAGAGTGGTCCTCACAGCGGGCGAGTTTCAATGTTCTTAATCGCTCGGATTTGAAGACGATTAACACCGGACATTTCGAGCTCGGTCGTAGGTATTAACGTGACGTTGAAGATGACCGCCCCTGACAGGTGGGTCTCACCTATCAGTGATTTTTCTTTTTCTTTTCTGTTTTTCCATTTTCTTAATAACTTTTGATTTAAGACTCCAAATGACGTAAAATAAATTTCTAAAAACTTGTAAAAGCAATATCTTTGTTTTAAACCAGTTGTGGTATTGTTTTTAACACTTCTCAAAAAATTAAATTTTGAATTATTTAATAAATGCTAATTTGTCACCTTATGTCAAATTTGAAAATAGGGATCTAATAATTTTATTTATGGCTTAATTTTTTTTATGAAAATACCACAATCATATATGGTTGATATTAAGTTATTTTAAACTCATTTTTATCTTTAGTACAATATTATATAACATAACATAATTTTTGAAATGAAAGGGAAATATAAAGTATTCATTTTCAATTCACATTATTTTGTGCACCATTAAGTTTCATCATATGATAAATTATTTGAAAACTCCATAACATACCTTTGGAAAAGATTTCAGGTTTATTTCATTTCTTATATTGAATATATTCATGTAAATCAATTTATGTCTTGAAAATTAATGAAAATCATTTAAGCTAATGAAATATCTATTTCATTAATTAAAATCTATGAAGTTTTAAAGTTATAAATTATAGACTTGTAATTTCCAAACTATGTTTTGAACTGAGGTAAGAGAATAAAAACCATTTTATAAAGTTGTCATACTTTAGTTAACTTTTAGGTACTTTGCAAAGATGGTTTTTGAGTTTAATAAATAACCAAAGTTAAATATTCAAAATCAACTAATGAAACATTTTTTAAGATGAAGGTGTATTTGAATAATTTTAAATCATCTTGCCAAATATAATGGTTCCTATTATAATTTTATTATTTTATTTTAATAAAAACAAAAGTTTCAAATTTTAGTGATTTTCAAACATTACAAAATGTTGGGATGTTACATAAGCTCATGAATGGGACATTTGAGCATTAATGCCTTCAATCTCCCCCACACTTGGGCAATACTTTCTCCATCATGAGGCCAGCAATTATATATAGAATTCCGATCTTGGTGAATTTCACTCCGAGGATAAAATTTAGAATAAAAGAGAGGTACAATTTCCTCCCAACCAAGAGAATCCCTGTTCTTCAACAGTTTATACTAATGCGCAGCTCTTCCAGCAAGTGAAATGGAGAATAATTTCTTCCTGACTTCGTCCATTGAAATACCTGCACACTTGAGCAACTCGCATAATTCATGTAAATACAGTAAATGATCACCTGGGTGGACAATTCCATCCCCTACATAGCGGTTATTCATTACACGATCAATAATTTTCATAGGTATTTTAAATGGCACAATATCATCAGGTGGCGCCTCATTTTCTACCTCATCAGCAGTAGAATACTTCCCAAACAAGAAAGCAACATTTCTACTCTCCATTATTAAGCAAATAAGGAGACGGAAATAAAAACAACACTTACAGTTAATGTTTTCCTTACCTATTTCACTCAC
The DNA here is from genome assembly GCA_026929855.1 of Poa annua. Taxonomy (NCBI): domain Eukaryota; kingdom Viridiplantae; phylum Streptophyta; class Magnoliopsida; order Poales; family Poaceae; genus Poa; species Poa annua. The sequence continues at coordinate 104,865,418 of CM049426.1, forward strand.
CAATAGCGCTTCACTCCCCGGCAACGGCGCCAGAAAATAGTCTTGATGACCCACAAGTACAGGGGGTGTATCACAGTACTTTCGATAAATAAGAGTTTCGAACCCAACGGGGAGCAAAAGGTGTTGACAAGCGGTTTTGATGAGGATTTCACTTTAAATACTAGTAGACAAGTTTTTAGTAGACTTTGATATATAAGATAAATAAAGTGCGAGTAAATAGAGTGCGGCAACTATAATTGGAGCGAGTGGCCTAATCCTTTTGAGAGCAAAGATAAGCCGATTTGTTTACTTGTGATGACCAAACGTTCTTGAGGATACACAGGAATTTTGTCTAGTGCTTTTGCTTCATATTGATGATTAATCTTTAGTGTTTGGATATGTGTCGTGTGGGTGAACCTATGCTAATGCACCGCCCGTCCTAGGACTAATACATAGTTATGATTATACCCCTTGCAAGCATCTTCAAATACAAGAAAGTAATTAAGATAAATCTAACCATAGCTTTAAACTCTTAGATCCTGCTATCCCTCGTGCATCGGAATATCATCGGGGGTTTAGGTTTCTGTCACTCCGGCAACCCCACAAATAATAACCGAGTACACAATGCATTCCCCTAGGCCCATAAAGGTGAAGTGTCATGTAGTCGAACTTCACATGACACCACTAGAAGAATGGCAACACAACTTAAATATAAAAACATTAAATATTACACAACATGGTTCACTACTAACATCTAGACTTCTCCCATGTCCTCAAGAACTTAACGAACTACTCACAACACATCATATGGTACATGATCAGAGATGATATAATGATGGATAACAATATGAACATAAACCCTAATTCAACGGTTTCACTCAATAGCATCAATAACAAGAGTAATCAACACCGGGAGAGTTTCCCCTATCAAATACACAAGGTTTAGCCCTATATGTTACAGTGGGAACGGAGTGGACCGATTGAGATGACGGCGTCGGCGGTGGAGATGGTAGTGTTGGCGATGGTGATGGAGTGCAGCTCAATGACGGTGATGATGACGACAATTTCCCCCCTGTGGGAGGGAATTTCCCCGTCGGCAACGCAGCCTGCCGGAGAGCTTTTCTCTATCTGTTTTCTCCGCCTCTTGGTGGCGGCGAAGAGGATTTCTGAACACCATTCGTGCGTTAGGTTTTCGGTGGCTTCAAGTACGCGAAAGGGCACGGCCAGAGGTCGGCCAGGGCGGCCCCACCTGGTACTCGCGCGACAGCCTTGGGAGCCGCGCCTCGGCATGGGGTAGGCCCCTGGGCCCACCTCAGACTCCCCTTTTGGCCTCCTTCATGATCTGGTGAGAAAATAATTCCCAGGTGTTTTGTTCTATCTTCTGAGCTTCGCAAATTTTTTATCTCGATGACGCTTTTACTGATACTCATTGATATATTTCATATTTGGAGATGATACTTATGTTATTTCATCCATTTTGCATGATTGATTATCATTGGAGGGTATCCACTTTTCTGAGAAACATCTCCGTTGTATGCAAAATTGTCATTGTTGCAACTTGTTATGCTTAATGCTTGACACTAGGGCCCAAGTGGCCTTATTTCAGATATTAACATGTTATTGTATCATGAGAATAATTATTCTTTTAGATCATATCTATGAGTTGTATACACATATTATTTTCCGGAACTAATGACCCCAAAGTTACAGAAATTGGGATAACTAGAGGGAATGGCTGTGATATGAGGATCACATGTGTTTACGGAATGTTAATGTTTGCTCCAGTACTTTATTAAAAGGAGTATCTTAATTTCTAGTAGTTTCCATAGAGGCCCCGCTGCAAACGGGCTGGCAGGACAAAAGATGTTGTTCAAGTTTCTCATTACGAGCACGCACAACTAAATTGGAATACATGCTTATGATTAGTTAATACTTGGATGCTTTATATTATTTATCTGCAAATGCCTATGCAATGATATTACATGAATTATCTTATCCATGCAACGCCCGTACATCTGTCCATATGCCTACAATATTTTAATCCTGTTGTCTACTATTATCACAAACGTTGTCTTACTTCTACTGATGCTGTTAATTCACAACTGTATCTGCTATAAAACTGTTGCTACTGATAATCTGTCTCGGGAAAGTCTATTCACAGGTGCAGCTGATCTGACAAATCATCTGTTAGAGCTTATAAATATTCTTTGGCTCCCCTTGTGTCGAATCAATAAATTTGGGTTTTACTTCCCTCGAACACTGTTGCGATCCCCTATACTTGTTGGTCATCAGGCGGGTGCGCCATAGAATTATATTTTAGTGGCGAGAATTCTGTGGCGCACCGGCCATGTCCATTTGGTGCGCCACTGATAAGCCTTTTCCTACTAGTGTCGCTCTTCTTAGGCTCCTTTACCAATTGGATCCGCAAAAGGCTCTGACGTTTGTTGAGAATTGAACAGACGACGCTTCGAGCACTGATACGTCTCAAACGTATCTATAATTTCTTATGTTCCATGATTATATTATACCAATTGCTACATATTTTATATACACTATATATGGTTTTATGCATTTTCTGGGACTAACCTATTAATAAGATGCCACAGTGCCAGTTCCCTGTTTTCTGTTGTTTTTTGTTTCAGAAAAGTTGTTAAACAAATATTCTCAGAATTTCACGAAACAAAAGCCAAAGTCCATATTTTCCAGTAAGCATCCAGAATATCGAAGAGGCGTCGAAGAGGGGCCACAGGGCGCCCACACCTGGTGCAGGCGCAGCTCCCCTCCTTTGTCGCACCGCCATATGGTGTGGGGCACAAGGCCCTCCACCGACATCACCCCTTCACCTATTTATGCCCCCCGACGCGAAAACCCTTGGTACCCGATCAGAATTCCACGAAAAGTTCCAGAACCGCCTGAAAGAGCATTTTAGGTATCCTAAGGATAGCAATGACAACAAAAAAAAAGGATGTTTAACAGTGTGCCTAAATATTTCAGACACTACATCGTCTTGAAGAAAAAAAAGGATGAAGATCAGCTGGTTTAAAGAAAGGATTGGCTGGTAGTTTTTCCTGTCCAGTCTGGCCGGAAGTTCCGGCATCCTGACCAGAAGTTCAGGCCTACGGGAATGAAATTCCGGTCATGCGACTGGACCTTTCAGTTTGGCAAGAAAACGGCTAAGCCCTTTGGGATTTCAGCCCTGGCAAAGGCAGAACTTTGGTCGGAGGTTTGGTCGGATCTTTTCGGAGCACCGGAAGTTCCGGCCTACCACCGGAAGTTCCATCCCAGACTTAGGAAATCGGTTAAGTCAGAAATTGTCTACACTCGGGCAAACCCGGAACTTTGGCCGGAGGTTTGGCCGGATCTTTCCGGGTGACCGGAAGTTCCGGCCACACCACCAGAAGTTCCGGTGCTAAATAGCAGAGAAATCTGCTAAGTCAGAAACTGCTCGTGCACGGGCAAAGTCGGAAATTTTGTAGGATCTTTCCGGGCGACCGGAAGTTCCGGCCAGACAACCGGAAGTTTCGGTGCTGAACAAGCTAGTATTTTTGCTAAGTCTGGAATGTCTGCGCCCTGGCCAAGCCGGAAGTTTGGCCGGAACATTTCCCGGAACTTTCTGGGTGACCGGAAGTTCAGGCCTGCGCGCAGGGAAAACGACTAGTTCGTGGAGGGCCTATAAATACCCCTCTACCTACCTCCAGCCAAATTAGCTCTCACATTCTCTCTCTTCATTAAAGTGCTGAAGCTGAAATCTTCAGGATCTCCCAACTCCTCCACCCAAATCCGTTGATCTTTGGAGGAGTGAAGGAGAAGGCCCCGTCCTAGTACTTCACTGAAGCGATTTCTATTCTTACCCCATTCACTTGGAGATTTCGAGTCTAGGATTTCCTTTAGGAAAACATAGATCTCACCATTGTTTGTACTTGGTGTAAGATTGACCTTTTGTGGTCTTGACCGGTTGTGCTCATCTTGAGAGCCCCCAATTCAGTTGTGGGTGCGTGCCTCCAGTGTTTGTAAGGGATTCGATCTCTGCCCGAAAAGGGGATCAATATTGGAATGTGGACTCACAACCTTTGTGGTTGAGTTCATCGGAGAAGATGGTAAGCCTTTGTGGCGTTGTGACCAACCTGTTGTGGTGGCACACACCTCTCCAAACGAGACGTACACCCTTGTGGTGGAACTCGGGATTAACTCTTCATCTTCGCGTGCTTCGACTTGGTTCCCCAATTCCTTTACCCCTTTCTAACTTGTTCGCTCCTATCTATCTTGTGTACTGCTAAGCTTGCCATATAGGTAAATTCACATTAGTTGCATATCTAGAGAGTTTACATTTGTGGTAAGCCTAAATTGAAAAAGAACTAAAAAATTGTAGTAGCACCTATTCACCCCCCCCCCCCCCCCTCTATGTGCCGGATTCCCGTTCAATTGGTATCAGAGCGAGGTTCACTTTTAAGGGATTAACCGCCTACGTGCAACGATGACAGAATCCGATGCCGAGAGGGTCGCCCGTGAGAAATTAGAGGCGGAGGTGTTATCCAAAGGAGCAACCATGGCCGGTCTAATAGATATGAGATCGTCCATGGAGGCCCAGCTCCGAAAGATGAATGAGATGCTTATGGCACTCTTGACGTCTAAGGAGCCCGAGGATACTCGTCCCCCTCCTCCATCCAAGGAGTAAGGTGAGAACTCTAAGGAATCATCCTCGGATGGGTCCAAAGAACCTCCTCCAAATCCTTCCCCCGGGAAGGAGGAGAAGGGTGAAGCACATAGCTCCACTAAGCGCCCACAAGGAGAGGAATTTCATGAAGTTCACCATAATTACTCTCCTAATCCTCCTATCCCTCACCCTCATGTAAACTTTAGGAGTGACCCTCCTAAGCTCAAGCCTACTCATTTCTCTAAATGGCAATTTCAAATGAACTTTTATTTGTGCATTGCCTCCATTGAGCTAGGGCGCATCATCCAAGAGAGATTCATGGCCTAAGATCCAATCAACTTGACAAGGAGAGAGGTGGTGGATAGTCAAATCAATGGCACCGCTCTACATCAACTTGAAATTGCCATAAGAGAGAAGGACATGCCTCTCATTCAACATCACTCCACCGCCAAATAAGTTTGGGAGGCTCTTTCCGACATCTTTGTCGGTAATGAGAACCTGAAGAAGAACCAGTATGATGCCTTGTGCAATGAGGTGGAAGGTCATACGTCTCCAACGTATCTATAATTTTTTATGTTCCATGCTATATTATACCAACTTATTACATGTTTTATATGCATTTATATAGTTTTATGCATTTTTTGGGACTAACCTATTAACAAGATGCCATAGTGCCAGTTCCCTGCTTTCTGCTGTTTTTGGTTTCAGAAAAGTACTTAAGGAAATATTCTTGGAATTGGACGATTTCTTTTCTGAAGTCCGTTTTTAATCGGGAACGTTCCAGAAGACCAAGCACGAGACGAAGTGGGTGATCGAGGTAACGTCATCAGGTGCTCGCGCGGCAGGGGCTCTTTCCGCGCGAGGACATGATGTGGGCCCCTCGGGGGTCCACCGACCTCGCCCTTTCACCTACAAGTACCCCCCGAACAAACAACCCTAGCACGGTGTTCATTATTTCCTCCACGGGTCCCGAGCCACCGCCGTCGTCAACATCAATTCGGGAGAGATCAGAACTTCTCCCCGGCACCCTGCAGGGAGGGGGAATCGTCACCGGAGAGCTCTACGTCACCATGCCGCCTTCGGACTGATGCGTGAGTAGTTCACCCTTGGACTACGGGTCCATAGCAGTAGCTAGGTTGTTGTCTTCTCCTCTTGTGCTATCATGTTTAGATCTTGTGAGCTGTCTATCATGTTGTAATACTTCATGTTGTGTTTGGTGGATCCGATGAATATTGAGTACTCAATTTATTGCTTCATATATATCATGTGTGTGCTATTTAATGATCTTGCTTGCTCTCCGTTACTAGTAGATGCTCTGGCCAAGTAGATGCTTGTGACTCCAAGAGGCGGTATTTATGCTCGATAGTAGTTTCATGTCTCTATTTAATCTGACGTTGAGAGCTATCTTTTAGGAATAGGAGGTCGCTTTGCGCTCTTGCTGCTTATGCTAATTGCAAATTCCCAGAGACAGGATTACTATTTGAACCCACACGTAGATCAGTTTACGATTCCAATGTTCTATCGACTGACTAAGTTGGTCCTGAATGGGTATTTGCGCGTTCATTTTCAAAATTACAGTACCACTAAAGAGGGTTCCTTGTATTCAATATCCTTATGGGGAAAAAAGATATCCAAAGGAGGGTGGTGACAACTAGCTCTAAGGTTGTAGATGTGCAGTTGCTACTAGGGATAAAACAGTAGTACTTTCTCTAAGGATGATGTTACTTACTTACTTTACACAGTGCTTAAGGCGATAATCTGTTGCATGCAACTTAATACTAGAAGGGGTGCGGACGCTAACCGGAAGACGGATTATTAGTCATAGATGCGGTTGGAACGGTTTATGTATATTGTTGTAATGCCCAATTGGATCTCACACTAGACATCATAACGTTGGTATATGCATTGGTTTGCTCATCATTATTCTATCAATTGCCCAGCTGTAATTTGTTTACCCGCATGAATGTTATTATTATTCATGGAGAGACACCACTAGTGAACTGTGGACCCCGGTCCTTCTCTTTAAGCTGATAAACCACAAACTGCAAACCTGTTAGTTTCTGCAAACATACATCTTCCTTCCACACATACGTTTAATCCTTTTTACAGCAAGCCAGTGAGATTGACAACCTGACTGTTAAGTTGGGGCAAAGTATCTTGATTGTTTGTGTGCAGGCTCCACGTCAACGGTGTCAAGCTCTTTTCTGGCGCCGTGGATACCTCGGGGGAATTCTCATTTCCTACTGGTTTGATAACCTTGGTTTCATAACTGAGGGAAATTTGCTGCTGCACTACTTCATACCCTCCTCTTGGCATCTCCCAACAACACACCCACCACGTGCATCAGAAGGGTTCTACAAGTTGGATGGAGAAAGCCATGAAGACATGTACCGGAGATTGGTGTCTATTGCTAGCACCTTTAGGAACCTAGGTGCGGTCTACATTGATGACGCTTGTATCAAGAGGAAGTTCGTGACCACACTCCTGCCCTTTGAGGAAACAGACTTGAAGACACTCCAAGGATGACATGACTTCGCAAAGATGACATCCAATGAAGTCATCCAAGAGATGACCGCCTACAAGGTTGCCTCAAAGATTGCTCAAGACGTAAGAGCAACAGCCATTTGGAAGCACAATCATGCATTGGTTGCCTTGAAGGCCACCATTGAAGAAGATGATGACGATGAGTGCGATGAACAAGTCGATCTATCTCTTGAAACCCTCTCAAGTGCTCTCAACCAACATATGGCTTTTGCAGCTAGAGCCTTTTGGAATAACCCCGGAAGTGCCAAATCCAAGATGGACAAGAAGTTTCCAATCAATGGAGGAAAGCCAGGTAACAAGGTGAGGCTTTGCTATAATTGTGATGACAAAATCCACTTTGTTATAAATTTCCCATGGGAGAGAAGAGAAGAGCATGGTGGGAGGCTCGTGGCCAAGCCGAAGGGCAAAGCTCCAATATCCATGAAGAAGCCCTTCTACAAGAAGAACGAAAAGATTGTATTGGTAACACAAGAGCAATATCCCACCGATGATGAAGATAGTGATAAGGAAGACACCACAACGCAAGAGGCCGCCATAGCCATTTTTTCTACACCTTCATCACTCTTCTCATCACCAAATGAGAGCCCCATCATCAAGAATGCAAGATGTCTTATGGCTAAGACATCCGAGATAAAATTGTTCCCCAACTCCATATCCCATAATGTTGATGATGGTATAAGTCTTGAAGTCAAGAATGAAATTATTGCCTTTGATAAATCCATGACTAACTTGCAAGGAGAAGGAAAGAAACACTTTGGCTCGCTTATGGGCCGTATAGGTGAGCTTCAGGATGAGCTTGAGTTAAAAGGTGAGATTGAGAGAGAGGATGCCCATGCTAAGGTGTCTCTCCAATCTTCCCTTGAAGATGAACAAGAAGTTGATGCTCTTCTTAAAGAGCCTTAAAACTATCGTGGAGTCTCATAACTCCGAACTTGCTAGGCTCACTAAGGATCGTGATATTTACTTCGCTAAATGTAAAATTGTGCAAAATGAAAAGTCTGAGCTTGTGGTTGCTCATGCTAGACTTTGTGAAGATTTCGAGCCACTTGAAAATACTAACAAGGTATTGACAAGTGATCATGAACGTCTCATCAAGTCTCGTGATCAACTCCAAACTCGGATATCTAAACTTGAGGAACCTAGCACATCCACTCCTTTGAATGATCATGCAAATGTTGTTAAGGATAATGCTAGGGTGTTTGTTCCAACCAAGCAAAATACGCCCAAGACGTCTCTTGATAAAGGTAAGGAGACACTCACTACTCCTTTCCATGAGCGAGTGACTCACAAGGGTAAAGAAGGTCTAGTCTATGTTGCTAAGGAGAATAAGAAGATCGAGAAGAAGGCCAAGCCCACACAAGCCAAGAAGGATGACATTGCGAGTGGAAATGCCACAAGGGGCACTCTCACTCGTGATGACTTTGCGGGCATATCTAATCCCAACTATGCTTTATATGTTGATTATTATGGGGCTGTCTATGCTAGATACATTGGTCCTTTTGATGGTTATATTGAATATGCTAGTTGGGTTCCAAAGACCCTTGTTGCTAACCAAAAGGCATCCATTGCAAAATGGGTACCTAAGTCAAAGAATTGATTGTGTGTAGGGCCTTGGTTTCGTCGCATCGAAATGGATAACTGATAGTGGGTGCACTAGTCGTATGACCGGAAGCAAGGAGATTATAACGGAGTTGAAGCCTAATGATGATCAAGTAACCGGTACATATGGTGTTTCAAAGTCTAAGGTAATGGGACTCGACAAGGTGGTAGTGGCACCGGACATCACACAGGTGAATGTCTTGCTTGTCGAATCCCTAGGTTTCAACTTAATCTCGGTTCATTCTTTAACTTGTTTGGGTTATTCTGTTCTCTTTGAAAAGGATATGGTTATCCTTATGTGTAGCAAGTCTCTCAAAGTGTCTTTCGTTGGGTACGTTGAAAATGGGCTCTATGTGGTTCACTTCTCCGGAGTCACCACTTCCCATGCAATGTTCCTATTCACTAAGGCGGACTTGGGTTAGTTGTGGCACCGCCGCCTAGCCCACGTCCGCATGAGAACTTTGCAAAGCCTCCAAAAGGTGGCCATATCTTAGGACTAAAAGACCATGTTTCTTTCTCGAAAGATTGTTTATGTAGGGCTTGTGTTGAAGGAAAAATGCATGACATCCACCATCCAAGCAACACCATCATTTCATGAACGAGGGTTTTGGAGCTTCTCCATGTTAACCTATTTGGTCCCATTCCGGAAGCTATTTGTGACGCCCCAAAATCGGTACTACGTAGATTTAAGCGATCCCACCGAAATCCGCATAATAACGATTTTAGGTCGCCCAGTAGACATAATGTGCATGCCGAAACATGCGCATTATGTGGGTGGAATTATGATAACATTACAACAGCTCCGATACATCCACAACAACAACAGAAGATATAATACAACAACGACTAGAACGAGTCAAGATACAAATGTTACAATACAAAGATACAAATGATAGCGAAAGCAAAATAGTATCCGACTATAGATAAGATACAAATTGGACTAGGAGTCCTGAAGATAAGCGATGGCGCCATATCCTGCCCAGCCAAGCCGGAGGAATTCCCAAGCTAACGTCGTCAGTGTAACATCCCAATTTCCCTAAGCATATAATTGTGGTGTTAAGCTAGAATTTTCAGCCTTAGTTAAAACAGTTGTGTGTGATTAATTATGTGGCATGGACTCATCTTTGATTGTTCTTATTAGTCTTTCTTATTTATTTCACTAGTCATCTAAGTGGATAGAAACACTAAAATAAAAATAACTAGAAAAAAGGTTATACTCTTGTGATCTTTATGTTTATTAAAACATAGCAAAACTATAACTTATTATTAAGCAAACCTTACACCATTTTGGACATGCAAGAGAACCAACTTGGGCTAGGCAAGTTATATTTTGGTTTGTAGTCTTTAGAAATAACTTTTGGGGTTGTTTAGGAATAAAACAAATGAGCTTAAGTGTGCATAACAAATCAAGGACCATTGGACCCATTTCCTTTTCTGATTTGATTTTCCATCATCTTTCAATCTGTTATTTAGGTAAGTAGTAGATGAACTCAAGTTTGATCAAATTCATCCATTTAGCTAGTGTTGGTTTTGATATCTTTTGTTTTGAGTTTCAAATTTAATTTTTTATTTGAGCAATTAAAGAAAGGAGAAAAAGAAAAATAGAAAAGAAAACCTAGACTACCCGAGCCCAAGCTACCCCTCCTCTCTCTCCCTCAACCCTCTCTGCTGGTGAAAAGGAGGGGGACAACACCCCCAAGAGGTGCCCCACCTGCCAGCCTCCCTAACCTCCCCCTCATCCACTCATTTCCTTGCCTTTTTCCATCCCGGCCAAACCGAGCTCTCCTCCTTCATTTATATTGGCTCAACCTCCCGACTACCATCCCTCCTGTCTGTCACCCACCTCCCATTTCATCTAGTAGAGAACGAGGAGCCGCCCCTCCTTCTCTCTCCTGTGTCCTAGATCGGCCGAGTTAAAACTCCACCCCCATCCTCTCATCTGCTCATTTCTACGCTCCCCGAGACTCTCACACAACCCCACTCCCCTCCCTCTGAAGCTCGTTCGAGCTCTCAACCTCTGCTGGCCGCACCGACGAGTTTTTCATCTTCTCACCGAGGGCAAGAGACGGCCGTAGCCGGCGCCCCTCTGCTCCATTCCCTGCCATTTTTCGCTCTTTGAGATCTACTCTTTGTGACCTAACCCTCCCCATTTCTCTTGTGCTCAGGGACTGCCCATGGACGATGTGCTCGTCCATGACCCGAGGAGCTCGTCGCTGGTGAAACCATGGACTCCGGCGATGCATGCGCGATTTGAGGGTGTCCCCGAGCTCGCCATCGACCCCTCCTTCTTCTCCACCCTTCGCCGTGCCCGCTCGACGCTCGAGGTGAGCGAACCATCCACGCCCTCCCCTCTCCTTCGCTGGCTCGCTGCTCCGCCAACGCTAGGTAGGAGACGACTCCTGCGCCGTCGATCTGGAGATAGACGACTGTGTTTGAACCGCGCCTAGTCGTTGACCGTTATTCAGCCGCGCGCGCGCGTCGCGCCTAGTTGGGCCGGCCCAGCCCATCTCCCGTGTAGATCCGCGCTGCTCTGGGCCAATCTGGCCCAGATCCGGCCCACTCCCATCTTCTCCGTTTAGTTTATTCTCTGTTTAAATTCCAGAGAAATATTTGGCTAGCTTTAATTCATTTGTGGTAAATCTGTGCATGCTAAATTAGTAAGGCTAATTTTGTAGCATAGATATACGTTTTGTTAATCATGTGGGACTGGATCCTCTCCAATATATGTTCCCAGTTGTGTGCTATAATAGATCTAGTAAAAAGTATCATTTTCACCAATTTATTAATAACTTGAGATTTATGAATCCAAATCATGCAAACCATGCTTCTCTGGAAATCCTATCAAAATGCCTACCTAGATCTATAAGTCATGCATGTAGGAGATTATTCAAACAAAAGATCTTTTAAGTTTGAGAAAGACACTAGTAGGTATTTGGTGATTTTTAATTCATGAATTAAATTACTTTCTGGGGTAAATCCAATTGGTGATTTCCAGTATATATTTCATGCAAGGTAAATCAATTACTTAAAATAGTAGGTTATTTCTCATAAAATGCATATGTAGAATCTCTGAAATTAATGTTTGTCTACTTTATTTTAAAATAGGGATACCTTGAGCTAGGGTTATCTAAATTAGGTGAATCAAATTTCTACTTGTAGCGTACCTGCACTTTAAATAAGGCAGATACCTGTGTATAGTGCAAATCACTGGATCGATTCAATTGCACACACAGTTTATGATGTAATATCACAACAAAGCGTCAATTTTATTACATCGATGATCCAGAATTACAAAATATTCGATATAAGTTGCATAGCATAAAGCTAGCATTGAAATAGTACACATCGGAAATACAATAGCAGTGGGTCTCCAACAACTTCATGTTGCCACAGGCGAAAACATGTTGGTTGTAGACTCGAAACCTATAAACGAAACCTCACTCGTCATCTGAACAATCTGCAATAAGAAAAATATTGCAACAACATGGGTCAGATTCCATTAAAAATGGAGTCTGGCAAGTGACACTATGGTGGACACTTAATGGAATAACTCTATAGCCTATATGCATATTTGGCTGGTGGAGTTCAAGGCTATTTTGCATAAAGCCGATTTTTCCTATCTCTTTGGAAAACACTTTCTTCAAATTAAGACAAGTATGACATGAAAACCATAAATCTCATCTTCCCTTGTTCACCCATCAAGTTTTATTTCTGAAGTTGGAATGGTGGAATCCTCCGTTGACGTCCGTGATCAGCTGCTCAAATTGTCCGTACCGGGGAGACGGCTAAGTACTTAGTTTTACACTCTGCAGAGTTTGTGCACGTTCACCATTGTACCCATTCAACCCAAATTATCCTTTACACACCATTTGTGATAAGGAAAGGAGAAGAATGAGACGAGATCTTTCAGAACCATTTTCCCTCCCACCTGCCTTCACCCGTTCCACCTAACACCCCCTACATCTGCTTGTCAAGTCGGAGAGAGTCCACGCAACATAATTGATCAAGCCAGAGCCCATATGGCAATGGCTGCACTGGAAGTAATCGTCACTCAGAGTTCTTCAGATTCCTCTGTTCCCTGGGTGGCCATCCACAAGTGCACTCTCAGGTTGACAACCCCCATGCTCATGGCCCCAAGTATAGTAGAAACTACCTTAGGCGAAGACAACCACAAGCACAATCCTGAGTAGCCACTCAACATAAACCATTCAACCAATCCACCCAGGTGTTTCATTAACTTAGTGGATGTGTACTCCCAGGTTGACAACCACCATGCTCACGACCCTAAGTAGAATAGAAATTCATCCTAGGCGACGACAACCATGAGCAAAGCCCTGAGTAGTCACTTAACATTTTGTAAAACTTTTCATCAATTGCATAGCATCAATATTTCTGCTAAGTATGATATAGGAACCTAGACACAGGAGTAAGGGAATTCTACACAGGTTTAGCATAGCAATACTATCCTTCACATGCATATAAAAATACACTAAGTAATGCATATAGAAATAATAGGAAGTTTATGAGGTGTGCAACTTGCCTTTGAATGTTGTCGTTGCTCACAAAACTCTTTTCAACGATACTCGGAACTCTCCGTTCAGTCTAAACAATATAAACAAACAATAATACAACAATCATAAAACAAAACAGCACAACACATACAAGCATACATAATGAACAAACAAGTTTTATAAACTTCTAAGGAAAACATGTCATGCATGATATGCAAATTACTTCTAAGGACTAGAGATGCATGTCATGCCATGAAAATCTTTTAAGTTAATGCAAGGCTATTTGGTTGGTCAAAATGACTAAGGACTAAGGTCATAAGTTGGATAAAATAACTTTGTTATAATTCATCTTAATTAAGCACTCAAGTGCCTTCGCCATGATGTGCATAAAATACTTAGAAAAATACTAACTCTATTCTTCGAAGTGATCAACAATTATTAACAACTCTTTATAAATTGGATATTCACTATAGTGAGAGAGACAGACACCTGGCCAGCCACTTAAATTGTGGAACAAGTCTCATGTACGTGGACATGTAAGGTTAGTCTCCAGGCCGCTTCAGCTCACTATGCTGCTAGGATCCAACAAACTTCAAGATGGTAATAACATGATCAAAATTTGTTTATGTCTAAAGTGAAACACAAGATTAGGAAAGAGGGAAAAGATAGAAAGAAGAATGTAAAATCTTCACCTTGCTTCCTTTTCTTCTTGATGTGATGACTTCATTGCAGTTTTGTAGACTTGATGGCTTTGAAGACTTGATGGTGTTGATAGCCTCCAGGTTGGTCTTGAATATAACTTAGTCATCCTTGGGTCTAAGAGAAGAAGGGAGAATAGAGATAGAGGAAGCAAGACTTAGAAAATATTTGATGGTTGGTCTTGATGAACTTCTTCTTGATTTTCTTCCAAGTGCTTCTAAGGACTAAAGTTTTCATGAACTTAAGTTTGGTCAAAATGACTAAGGACTAAAGTCATAGGTTGGACAAAATACTTTGTTATAAATCATCTTGAATCAGCACTCAATGACTTAGTCATGATGTGCATAACTACTTAGAGAAAATACTAACTCTATTCTTCAAGGTGATCAACAATTATTAACAACTCTTGGTAAATTGGATATTCACTATAGTGAGAGAGACAGACACCCGGCCAGCCACTTAAATTGTGGAACAGGTCTCATGTACGTGGACATGTAAGGTTTGTTTCCAGGCCGCTTCATCTCACTATGCCGCTAGGATCCAACAAACTTCAAGATGATAATATCATGATCAAAATTGTTTAAGTCAAATGTGAAAGACAAGATTAGGAAAGAGGAAAAAGATAGAAAGAAGGATGTAATTGATCTTCCAGCTTCATCTCCAGACTTGTAATATTCTCCTTGGTGATGTCTTGATTGAATTCTTGGTAGACTTGAATAATCTTAAAACTTGATGATTTTTGGGCTGATCTTGGATTTACTTAGTCTTCATGAAGTCTCAGAGAAGAAGGGAGAAAAGAAAGAGATGAAGCAAGACTTAGAAAATATTTCTGGTTGGTCTTCATGAACTTCTTCTTGAACTTTCTTCTATGTGCTGCTACTCCTTGAAGATACTTCTGAAGTCTTATTTTGGCTAAGTCCTTCATTGTCCTCCTAGCTCCATGATGAAAAATCCTAAGTGTCTATGTGCATCACACTTTTACCAAAATGCTGGGTTTGAAAATAATTCTAACATAGAGAAAATGATGAAGAGGTTTTCTTATGAGGAGTATAACTATATACTAAAATAAGTTATACATGAAATGCACTTTTTTAATCACAAGAAAGAATCAGAATAACTTTTATGATTTCTCTATAAATATGCTTGAATTTATAAATGCAATTTAATTGATTTCTATTTTTGGAAAATATAATAAGAGGGATAAATATAATATTAAAGTTTTCTATGATTAAATTTTTATAACAAAATTTTATAATTAGTGTTAATAGACAGGGGGCATTTAATTAGATTTATAGCAATTTGATTTAATCAAAAATAATATTTCTATTAATAGTTATGTTGAAAATACTCAAACTATTCAAATTAAATATATAACTATGAATTCATTCAAATATTACTCAAAAATATTTTATAGCAGTGGCATCAATTTACAAATATTTTAAAGTTTCTAAAACAATTTTATTTGCAATTTTTTGATTTATAGATTTAAAGTTATGCCAAAAATATTCAAATCTTCCATTTGAAATTTGAATATTTTAAACTTAGTCAAATTTGAATTTTGGCCGATCTAACACATTCTACATGACAAGGGCTTTCCAAAAATAAAAATTTATCAAATTTGGATGAGTGGTTAAAAAGTTATGAAGATTTGAATATGCAGGCGCTTTTCTGCAAAAGTAACTAATTAAAAGAAATCAATTTCCATGTCAGCGCTGACTGTGCTGCTGACGCGGAGCCGACGTGACAAGTGAATAGATCTGGGCCGTCAGATCTGGATCTGGCAGTCCAGATCTGTCCGTACCGGTTCGTTTAGAACTTCTAATCTGGGCCGTTGAAAACTGATCGGACGCTCACCGTGCGATGGAGAGGAGGTGGCGGCGCTTCTCGCCGGAGTTGGAGGCGATGGCGGCGGCGGCGCTCGGGCGTGGACGGGGACGGCGCTATGGTGCTCCCCCGGACGAACGGAGGCGACGGAGGCGTGCGGCTCGTCGCGGCGGTGTCGATGAGCCCGGTGGCGGGGCCTGCTTCTTCCCGGAGCGATGACGAGAGGTGGGCGGAGCGGCCTCGGTCTCCGGCGGTGTTCGGCGAGCTCGGCCTGTTTGATTCGGACGCGAAGGAGTGGTTAGGGAGGTTCTTGGGGGTGCGCACGGCGTGGGAAAGGAAGTGGGGGTGGTTCTCGGGCTCGGGCGGTTGCTCACCTCGCCGGAAAAGAGGAATCGGGCGGCGGCGACCGAGCGGCTCCGGCGAGCTTTTCCGACAGCCTGGGGGCGTGCTCGGCTAGGGTTTTTGAGGGGAAACGGAGAGGAGATCGAGGGCTATATATAGACGCGCACGGGAGAAACAAATCGCGTAAAAATCGCTCGAATTGGAGCCGGAATTGGAGGAGTAGTTTCGGGAGGGAAATACGGCCGGAGGTTGAAGAAGGGTGAGTCAGCGATGACGTCATCCGGAATTTTTCTTTTTCATTTTTCTGATTTCTTTTATAACTTTTGAATTAAATATCCAAATGAACTCAAACAAATTTCTAAAAATTTGTAAAATTATTATCTTTCTGTTAAACCAGTTGTGGGAGTGTTTTGAACACATTTCAAAAATAATAATTTCGAAATATTGATTAAATGTAAAATTGACACTTTATGTTTAATTTAAAACTAGGTTTAATTAATATTAATTTTGGCTAAATAAATTATATGAAATACCCATATTCAATTATGTTTGAATTTAAGTTATTTAAACTCATTTCCCATATTAAATAAATTTTAGCTTTAATAGATTATTAAATAACATATTACAACTATTTGTAATGAAAAGAGAAACTATTTGTAGCTATTAGATGATTTTTAGCTTATGTTTGGAAGATGTTTTTAATGCACAACCAATTTTCGGAGTTTCCATTAGTACCCAGGAGTACTTTGGTGGAAGGGTTTCTCTTTTTGAACAGTACTCTAAAAGTTATGCCTTTTCCATTAAAACAACACCATTAATAACTATTTAAATGTAAAATTGTATTTTCTGTTTTTTGATAAAAGCAAGCTTGTGTCTAAATCTTGTCAACTTTTTAATCGAGAAACTAAACTAAACCCTTACACTTACCTCTTAAAATAGTATTGTTGTTGTGACGTTCCGTGTGTGCTGTTAGCAAACTCCATTTCATGTCATAGTGTAGCACTATATGATTGGTGTGTTTTGTTTATAATTGTGTTGATGATTAGTTGAATCCCTCATATGGATGATTCTATTTTATGATGCTTGTTGTCTGTTTCTTTACTTTAGATTGTTGTGAACTCATATTTTAGGATTCACACTAGTCTCATTTATTTTCATGTTACGGTAGATCCGCAAGCAGAGGAGGAGCTGAACGTGGTAGCTGAGCACACCTACGAAGAAGATCAAGACCAGGGGCAATACTTTGAGCAAGGCAAGCCACCTCACCACCATTATGCTATCCTATTATTTACAAAGCAAGTTTTGTCTTCAAAATAAAATAATGCATGCTTTACTTCTTTTATGCCACCTTGCCACCCGAAAACTATTTTACAAAATATTGTTTGGCCAAAGTTATCTACTAGAGTATTTACTAGGTGTTACAAAATAGGTTTCACTTGATGGGACTTGTTGTTAAAGGCTCCATCAAGAAGATTAAGATTTCTAGTAGTATACTCCTATCCCCTTACCTCAAAACTATAGGATGGGGCATGTTTTGATCAAAATGTTTTCCGGAGAAAAACCCGTGTTGCTGGGAGCAATCGGCGAGCAAGTGTTTTATAAACCTAAGTTGCTGGGAGCAATCGGAGATGTTTGCGAAAACCCGAGCTGCTAGGAGTAGTCGGAGGAGAAAGTGTTTTGAAAAAAAAGGTGAGACCCTAGCTGCCGCCCGAACAATTAACCCGTGCAACCACACTACCTGACATGGGTAGGGCTTAGCCGGAAGCTTGTCTGCTTTAGTATTGGGGCTCTCATACTTACTATGAGGGCTGGGCCCTCGAAGCCGGGTTGTCGTCCGGATGAGACAATACACTGCAGAGGACCAACAGCCGGATGATTACGGCGGGTCTCTTGACGTGGCCGTGTGGCGTCCCGAGGAAAGACCAAGAGGTCAAGTGGAGCACATGGTTCCGAGGAGAATAATCCTACCGGGAGGCCCCGATACTAGGGTGGTCATAGTGGAAAGCTTTGATCGTGTTATCCGGACCCCTGCATGCTTGTACCGTACCTGCACTTTTAATAAGGCAGATACCTGTGTATAGTGCAAATCACTGGATCGATTCGTTTGCACACACAGTTTACGATGTAATATCACAACAAAGTATCAATTTTATTACATCGATGATCCAGACTTACAATTATTCAATACAAGTTGCATAGCATAAAGCTACCTTCGAAAAAGTAAACAGCGGAAATACAATAGCAATGGGTCTCCAACAACTTCATGTTGCCACAGGCGAAAACATGTTGGTTGTAGACTCGAAACCTTTAAACGAAACCTCACTCGTCATCTGATCAAATCTGCAATAAGAAAAATATTGCAACAACGTGGGTCAGATTCCATTAAAAATGGAGTCTGGCAAGTGACACTATGGTGGACACTTAATGGAATTACTCTAAAGCCTATATGCATATTTGGCTGGTGGAGTTCAAGGCTATTTTGCATAAAGCCAATTTTTCCTATCTTTTTGTAAAACACTTTCTTCAAATCAAGACAAGTATGGCATGAAAACCATAAATCTCATCTTCCCTTGTTCACCCATCAAGTTTTCTTTCTGAAGTTGGAATGATGGAATCCTCCGTTGACGTCCGTGATCAGCTGCTCAAATTGTCCGTATCGGGGACACGGCTAAGTACTTAGTTTTACACTCTGCAGAGGTTGTGCACGTTCACCATTGTACCCACTCAACACAAATTCTCCTTTACACACCATTTGTGATACGGAAAGGAGAAGAATGAGACGAGATCTTTCAGAAGCATTTTCCCTCCCACTCTGGCTTGACCCGTTCCACCTAACATCCCTCTACATCTTCTTGTCAAGCCGGAGAGAGTCCATGCAACATAATTGATCAAGCCAGAGCCCATATGGCAATGGCTGCACTGGAAGCAATCGTCACTCGGAGTTCTTCAGATTCCTCGGTTCCTGGTTGGCCATTCACAAGTGTACATACTCCCGGAACCATAGACATGGACCTGAGTAGCCACTCAACATAACCATACAACCACTTACCACCCAGGTGTTTCATTAACTTAGTGGATGTGTACTCCCAGGTTGACAACTACCATGCTCACGGCCCTAAGTAGAATAGAAATTCATCCTAGGCGACGACAACCATGAGCACAGCCCTGAGTAGTCACTTAACATTTTGTAAAACTTTTCATCCATTGCATAGCATCAATATTTCTGCTAAGTATGATATAGGAACCTAGACACAGGAGTAAGGGAATTCTACAAAGGTTTAGCATAGCAATACTATCCTACACATGCATATAAAAATACACTAAGTAATACATATATAAAATAATAGGAAGTTTATGAGGTGTGCCACTTGCCTTTGAATGTTGTCGTTGTTCACAACTCTTTTCAACGATACTCGGGACTCTCCGTTCAATCTAACAGTATAGACAAGCAACAATACATACAAACACATACTAGATGAATAAATAAGTTTTATAAAACTTTCTAAGGAAAATATGTTTATGCACGATGTGCAAAATATTCCTAAGGGCTAGAAATGCTTTTTCATGCCATGAAAATCTTTTAAGTTAATGCAAGGCAAATAGGTTGGTCCAAAAGGACTAAGGGCCAAGGTCACAAGTTGAATAAAATATTTTGTTTTATAACATCTTGAATAAGCACTCTAATGGCTTAGTCTTGATGTGCAAAATACTTAGAGAAAATACTAGCTCTATTCTTCGAGGTGATCAACAATTATTATCAACTCTTTGTAAATTGGATATTCACTAAAGTGAGAGAGACAGACACCCGGCCAGCCACTCTAATTGTGGAACATGTCTCATGTACGTGGACATGTAAGGTTTGTTTCCAGGCCGCTTCATCTCACTATGCCGCTAGGATCCAACAATTTCAATATGATAATATCATGATCAAAATTGTTTAAGTCAAATGTGAAAGACAAGATTACGAAAGAGGGAAAAGATAGAAGAAAGATGTAGTTGTCCTCCAGGCTTCATCTCCAGACTTGTAACTTTCTTCTGGATGATGTCTTGATTGAGCTCTTGGTAGTCTTGATAAATCTTCAGACTTGATGATTCTTGTATCCTCGAGGATGGTCTTGGATTTACTTAGTCTTCATGAAGTCTCAGAGGGGAAGAAAAGACAGAGAGAAAGACTTAGAGAATAAAAGGGGGTTGGCCTTCTCGAACTTCTTCTCACTTTTCTTCCAAGTACTTGACATCTTTGGGATGCTTCCAGAGTCCGTTTTCTTCTAAGTCCTTCATGAACTTCTTCTAGATTTTCTTCTAAGTGCTTCTTCTCCTTGAAGATACTTCTGAAGTCTTGTTTTGGCTAAGTCCTTCAATGGCCTTCTAGCTCCATCTTGAAACTTACTAAGTGTCTAAGTGTAGCACTTTACCAGAATGCTAAGTTGAGAATACTTCTAACTTAGAGAAAATAATGAAGAGGTTTTCCTATGAGGGATATAATGATAGAATGAAATATTTTATGCATGAAATGAAATTTTTAATCACAAGAAAGCATCAAAGTAACTTTTGTGATTTCTTTATAAATATGCATGAATTTATAAATGCAATTTAATAAATTTATATTTTTGGAAAATATAATAATAGGAATAATTATAAGATTATGGTTTACTATGATTAGATTTTTATAACAAAATTTTATAATTAGTGTTAATAGACAGAGGGCATTTAATTACATTTGTAGCAATTTGATTTAATAAAAAATAATATTTTCTATTAATAGTTATGTTGAAAATACTCAAACTATTCAAATTAAACAAACAACTATTAAATCATCAAATAATACTCGAAAATATTTTATAATAGGCATAATATTACTAATATTCCAAAGTTTCTAAAACAATTTTATTTGCAATTTTTGGATTTATAGATTTAAAGTTATTACAAAAATACTCAAATCCACCATTTGAAATTTGAATATTTTAAACTAAGTCAAATTTGAATTTTGGCAGGTCCAAACTATTCTACATGTCAAGGGCTTTCCAAATATATAAAAATTATTAAATTTGGAGTTGTGGTTAAAAAGTTATGAAGGTTTGAACTATAGGGGCTTTTCTGAAAAGTTGCCATTTTAATCTAATTAAGAAAATTCGTAGAAATTCCTGGGCAACGTGGCGGGCTGTGATTGGCCTGGCTCCGGCTCGGCTGGGCTCGGCTCGGGC
Organism: Poa annua; assembly: GCA_026929855.1. Lineage (NCBI taxonomy): Eukaryota > Viridiplantae > Streptophyta > Magnoliopsida > Poales > Poaceae > Poa > Poa annua. The sequence goes on from CM049426.1 coordinate 104,886,774, forward strand.
TTGGCTTATTTAAATCTGGATCGTCCGATCCAGATCCATAGGATCTAAACTCATACCGATTCGGACCGGCTAGATCTAATCTAAGCCGTTGGATCGCGAACGAATGGCTCACCTTGCTTTGACCCGAAGATGGCGGCGCCGGTGGCCGGAGATGAAGAAGACGCGGCGCAGCAGCTCGGGCGGGGATGCTCCGGTGCCTCCGGTGACTCCCCCGACGTGGCGAGGCGATGAGGAGGCGCGGCGTGGCGCGCTGGAGGTGATGGTGGTGGCGGAGTTGACTCGTTCTTCCTGGAACTGCCAGGAGCGACGGAGGGAATGCGGCGGCGCTGCGACGGGATCCGGTCGTGCATGGGGTGCTCAAATCCCTGCACAAAATATTCGAACGCGGGCCTTAGGAGATGCGTGGCGGCGGAGGGTGAGGAGAGAACCAGGGGCTCGGGGGAGGTCTCACCGTGACGGAATCGAAAGGAACGTGGCGGCGTAGTAGAGGAACTCCGGTGAGCTCGTGAGGCGGCCTGGCGGCGCAATAGGCTAGGGTTTGAGAGGGGAAACGAAGAGGATATCGTGGCAATTATATAGGGCTAGAGAGGGAACCAATTGCCCGACGATTTCGCCAGAATTTGGAGAGGAATCGGGGGCGAGATTTTCGGATGGAGGTTGAAGAAGGCGTGACGTCATCGCTGACGTCAGCAGGTATTTTTCTTTTCTGTTTTATTTATTTAATTCATAACTTTTGATTTAAATGTCCAAATGATGTCAAATTAATTTCTAAAAATCTGTAAAATTAATATATTTGTGTTAAACCAGTTGTGGCTATGTTTTGAAAACTTTTTTAAATTAATAAATTTGAAATGTTAGTTTAATACAAAATTGATACTTAATATCAATTTTGAAATTATAACTTAATTAAATTTTCTTTTTGCTAAATAAAATTTGTAAAATACCCACATTCAAATATGTTTGAAATAAAGTTATTAAAACTCATTTTACTGTAATTATTCATCTTTATTTTGGCATAAGAGTAGAATAACATAATATCAATATTTTTAAAGTAATAGAAATTATAATGATTCAAGTTTTAATTCAATTTTTCTTTTGTGCACCATTAAGTTTTATATTATGATAAATCATTTGAAAACTTCATAACAACTTGGGAAAAGTTTTTAGATTTAATTCATTTCCGTATATAGAATATATTAATCATTTCATGCTTTGAAAATAAATGAAATTCATTTAAGCAAATGAAATGTTTATTTGGCTAATTCATTAATTTAAAATCTATGAAGTTTATAGTTATAAATTACAGAATTGAAATTTTAACACCATGTTTTGAACTTAGTTGAGAGAATGAAAACCATTTGGCAACTAACACCATTTTTAAATAATTTGTGAATTTATGAATAGATATGGCTAAGTGGTTGAAATCATTTTCTTATAAGTAAACTAATTACTTAAATAAAATGGATTGTAGTTTGTAAAATATTTGTCAAATTACATTTTAAGGTTTTTGAAATACAGTGGATAATAAAATGTTTAAACTGTGACATTTGAAATATTAAACTCTTTCAATAAGTTTGAAGTCTTTCATAGTTGGTTTCCTTATGCATTTAATATTTTATTTTAATAAAAATAAAAGTTTTAAATTTTAGTGATTTTTGAACAGTATAAAATGTTGGGATGTTACAATGATGTCGTATGACAGGCCGTGGCAGACACGGCGGAAGAACCGATAGGTGTGGGTAAAGTGTGCAACCTCTGGAGATTGTAAATCTATTCAAATAGTCGCGTTCGCGGTCTTGGACGGTTGGAAAGGTCCCACTAGGCATGCTGGCTTTTTTAGTTTTAAAAAAGGAAGGTGTTTTTCGGAGAAAAACATGAGGCAACAAAGAGGTGCCTGGGAGGTACGGAATTTGGGTGAGGATGGTTGGTCTCGGGGAGACAACCAATCCGATCTCAAGTCAGGAAAAAGGGGTATCTCTATCCTAGTGTTTTGACAAACTTTTACAAAAGAAGTTTCACTACTTAGATATGTCCTTGCTATATCTAAGAAAAGAGAATTATATCTCTAAATGTTTTTATTCAACAAAGATATAGAGATGTCGTATTCTCTATGTCTGAAATCATGGTGTTCGAAAATTAAGCCCTATAGTTGTATATAGGAGCTATCCTAGTTTTCGAAAATGTTTTACTTGCATCTCCATGAAAAACTGAATACCAAGAGGTGGTCTTGTGAGTTCGTAATTGTACTCATTTGGCTTTGTCACTGGATATTCAAAAGTCCATATTACAATGATGAGGCTTATGTCGAGCAGGAAGTGTATGACGACGACTTCGCCACTTAGTTGGCACCGGTCAACTGCACTTGTGGGATAAGTGCTCGGAGATGTCAAGGGCCGACGCTAGCCACGAGCTTCCTCTATCTTAGTTTAATTCCGTCTTGCGTGACGAGGTTTGCAGACTTGGTCATATGAACATCCATGTGTTGTAATACTATTTATTCGTACGACTTGAATGATGTAACTCTTTGATACCAATATTGGTTATGTGATTGCGATGCACTCATCATTGGGATCATGATCTTTTACATAATGTGGACATCTCGGACATATTTTGAAGGGTCCTTACAGACTTGGTATCAGAGCCATCGTTGACCTTAGGAGACTTTAGCTAGGTTGGGCGTCGACGTCACACAAAAATGTTTTTCCTAAAAATTTAGGAGAGATACTTAAAATGTGTAGAATATACTGCTATCCCCTCCCCTCTGTTATTAACTACTGATTAATACTATATCTGCACTAAACCTTATATTTTTACTTTTTTAAAATTTTGCACACCATTCACTAATTCAAACTTCATTTAAAATTTTGTGCAGATGAACGGAGAGTTTTCGTCGTCGATCCAGTTGGGGGCTGTGCCCGACTCAGGTGTTTCGCGTCTCTTTTAGGCGGATTTGCTCCAGTTGACCCGGCACTTGGGACGCCCGCTACCCGAGATGCTGATAGGGCACTGCTTATCGATGGTTGGTGACGAGATGTCCTGGACCTTGAGGTGCACCCTATGAGGGCCGCTGGTGCAGAGAGCTCTCGCCCGCTTGTCTTGCGCCCACAACGCCAAGCTGGTAGGTACTCGCTTCGAGTTATACTCCGGCCTGGACGAGCAGAGTAACCCTGTTCCGCTGCGTCCCCACCCCACCTTCGGGAACCATTGGCCGAGTTGGGGCTCTTCGTCGAGTACACCCAGTCTCAGCTGGTCACCAGTCGTTTCGAGAGTGATCTTCACCGTCTGAACCACGACGGCGTAGAGGTTCGGATTTTGGCAGCTGAGCTAAGGATCGAGGACTTGGAGGCTCAGCTCAAGGCATCCCAGGACAAGCTAAAGGCCGAGGAGCTGAAGCTCAAGACCTCAGAGGAGGTTCTAGTTGAGTCCCAGGCAGAGCTCAAGAAGGAGCGCAAGGAGCGCCGCTCCATCTTCGCGTGTTTCCAGACTACCCACTTCTACAAGTTCCAGCTTGACGGTATGGTCGACGTGCTCAGGGCGACCATTGACGCACGTGACGAGCGGATCAGCGAGCTGGAGAGCAAGGAAGAGGCGTTGAGCAAGCAGAACGACGACCTCTTGCCGGATGATGAGAACCCGATGGAGGATATGGACATGGAGCCCGAGAGTGAGTAGGACGATGACGACCTTCGTAGCGAGGGCAGTGAGGATTCAGGGGCTGTTATGTCCGAGGACGAGGACCCCGACGAGCCACCCTTTGACAGTGACGCTGCCGTGGACGTGGAGTAGATCTTCGAGTAGTCTCTTTTGGGTTAGGACCGAACCATCGCGATAAGTTGCTGCGATTGTGTGGTCTAGTTAGCATGAGTGTGTGTTTGGATGATTGTAAGACTATGTCAGTATGTGTCATGAGTTTGTGAACTGTTATGTGATGCTTTTGGAACCTTAATATGGATTAGGTCATGCGTCTTTATGAGTATTTCATTGCTGCGATTTTACTCTTCCTTATGCTACAAAAAAAATTGTGTATGGCGTGTTCTACCCATATGCTTATTAAAAATTAAGTGGTTTCGGATAGAAAGACTAATGTATACCTTACTCTCAACTTCAGAATGGCGAGAGATCCACCACCACCCCCATAACCCGAGCCATCTTAGGCTCAAGTTTTGCACCTTCTCATGGAGGATCGCGATGGAGGATCGCGCAACAGCTCGCACTGAGAGGAATGCCAACCTCGCTACTCTGCAGCACCTTGCTCAGATCGCCGTCAACCAGAATGGTAGCCAAGGAAATGAGGAGCCTCGCTCCAAGCTTCGTGATTTTCAGAACACCAACCCACATGTTTTCTCCAAGAGTGAAGTGTCGCTGGATGCTGATGACTGGATTCGTACTATCGAGAATAACTTGAGGGTCGCCCAAGTGGGTGACAATGAGAAGGTGGTCTACGCCACCCACTACCTCTCGGGGCCTGCAGGAGCATGGTGGGAGGTCGTTCGTGCTATACTACCCCAAGACGAAGTCGTGACTTGGGAGGCTTTCAAAGCCAAATTTCTGAAGCGTTATGTGCCATCCGGACTTGTCAATATTATGAAGGAGAAGTTCCTTCAGCTCAAGAAAGGCGGTATGTCCGTCCGTGAATATCTAGAGAAGTTTACCACTCTGGCAAGGTATGCGCCTGTCGACACCGACATCGAGGACAAGAAGAAAGAGAGGTTCATGAACGGACTTCATGATGAGATGCAGTGCATCCTGGTGGTGAGGCCCTTCGCAGACCTGGAATCTTTGGCTGATGCAGCCATCATGATGGAGCACAAGCGCAAGGCTTTGTTTGACAACTGCAAACGTTGGCAGCAGATGCAGCAAGGTGTTAGCAGCAGCAGCCCTTCTGGAAGTTACCCCCGCCCCGGTCCTTCACCCCCATCAAGGCCTGCATATCAGCCACGAGGACCTTCTTATCCGACATCAAGGCCATCATCTTTTGCACAAAGACCCAGCTACCCCAATGGCCCGCCTGCACCTCGCCCTGGAGGTGGTTTCAACCCCGGCCTCAACTTTAATTGGCCGCCTGCTCCTAAACCAACTAGAGGATGTTTTACTTGTGGGCAACCTAGCCATTTCTCTCGGGAGTGCCCCACTAGACAGCCTGCTGGTGGTCGCCCCAATGCGACAAAGATAAATCAAGGGCCATCCCATGTGTCAGGAGGCAAGGCCCCTTACCCGAAGAAAACAGCCCCTGTCACCCGAGGCCATCTGAACCACATCAGTGCAGAAGAAGCTCATGAGGCTCCAGATCTTGTTTTGGGTATGTTCCCTGTCAACTCAGTACCTGCCTCAGTTTTGTTTGATTTGGTAGCTTCCCATTCTTTTGTCACGGAGCCGTTCATTAAGAAGAGTGGTATGGTTCCAACTTTGTTGCACCGTCCTATGCTTGTGCAAATTCCGGGGCCCACTACTAAAGCCAATGTGTCTTACAAGCAGACTCTTGTGGAGATTTAGGGAGCCCGATTCCATACAGACTTGGTGGTATTAGGGAAGCAAGGGATAGAAGGGTTTTAGGAATGGATTGGATGGCGGTGAAACGTGGAATTATATATTGCACTAACAAGTCCATCACCTTAACCACCCCGGAAGGAGAGGAAATTACACATTTCTCGACCCACCATTCTACCTCGGGGCATTGCCATAAGATCGTAGCTGAACCCATTTTGAAGGAAGTGGCGGTAGTGTGTGAATACCCGGACGTATTCCCCGCCACCTGATCGGGATATCGAGTTCATCATTGAGTTAGTACCCGGTACTGGACCTATAGCACAGAAACCGTATCGGATGAATCCCGAAGAGTTGGAGGAATTGAAGAAGCAACTGGATGACATGCTTAGGAAGGGGATGATTCGCCCTAGTGCGTCACCCTGGGGATCACCAATTATCTTTGTGGATAAGAGAGACGGTACCACTCGCTTATGTGTGGATTACCGAAAGTTAAATGATGTGACCATCAAGAACAAATACCCTATACCCAAAATTGAAGACCTGTTTGATCAACTCAACGGAGCTCGAGTCTTCGCCAAGATCGATCTCCGTACTGGTTATCATGAGCTGAAAGTGAGAGAATCAGACATCCCTAAAACAGCCTTCATCACTCGTTATGGATTTTTTGAATATACCGTGATGTCCTTTGGCCTTACCAATGCCCCTACCTATTTCATGAATCTCATGAACAAGGTGTTCATGGAATACCTAGATAAATTTGTGGTTGTCTTCATCGATGACATCCTGATTTATTTTAAGTCGAAAGAAGAGGATGAAGAGCATCCGAGATTTTTTCTCGGTACCCTTCGTGAGCATCAGCTGTACGCCAAGTTCAGCCAGTGTCAGTTTTGGTTGAAAGAGGTAGCTTTTATTGGCCATGTTATCTCAGCTGGAGGGATATCTGTTGACCCAACTCATATCAAGTCCATTCTCAAATTCCCAACCCCCACTAACTAGACCGAGGTGAGGTCCATCCTCGGATTGGCTGGATATTATCGCAAGTTTTGGAGGGATTCTCAAGCATCGCGAGGCCACTTACTCAACTGCTAAAGAAGGACAAGAAGTTTGTTTGGACCGACAAGTGTGAAGCCAGTTTCCAAGAACTGAAGAAGCGATTTACCACTGCACCCATTTTGACCATGCCAGATGTGACAAAAGATTTGTCGTGTACTGCGATTCCTCCAAACTTGGACTTGGGTGTGTCCTTATGCAAGAGGGCAAGGTGATTTCCTACTCGTCGCGACAACTCCGCAAGGATGAGCAGAATTACCCAACCCATGATCTTGAAATTGCTGCCGTGGTTCATGCACTCAAGACTTGGTGCCACTTTCTCATGGGCAACCGTTGTGAGATATACACCGACAACAAGAGTTTAAAGTATATCATAACTCAGAGGGATCTGAATATGAGACAATGGAGATGGATAGAGTTTATCAAGGATTATGACTTGGACATTCACTATCACCCTGGAAAGGCCAACGTCGTAGCCGACGCCCTTAGTCGGCAACCCTGTTCTTTCAACTCCATGATATGACTCGACAGCCAGAACTCTGGGAAGAGTTAGACAAGATGAGTATTGAAGTAGTGACTTATGGAGCTGTAGATGAACTTTTATTGCAGCCCACTTTATGGGATCAGATCAAGAAAGCACAGATGGATCATGACAGTATTGAGGGCATGAAGCGAAAAATGGACGAAGAGGAAGTCCCTGGATTCACCATTGATTCCAAGGGTACTATCTGGTACAAAGGACGTATCTGCGTACCATCAGATCATGATTTGAAGCAGTTGATTATGAAGGAGACCCATGAGACTCTATACTCCATCCACCCCGGTGGAACCAAGATGTACCAGGATATAAAGCAGAATTTCTGGTGGCATGGCATGAAGCGGGAGGTTGCGCTTTTTGTTCAAAATTGTGACATTTGCCAAAGGGTCAAAGCAGAACATCAACGACCAGCTGGATTACTCCAACCCCTCAAGTTGACCGAATGGAAATGGGATGAGATCAACATGGATTTTTATCACTGGACTAACCTGATCTAATCGCGTTCATGACGCCATTTGGTTTATTGTGGATAGGCTCACCAAACTTGCACATTTTCTCCAGTGAGCACCCGTCACCGATCTGATCAACAAGCGGAGCTTTACATGTCCCGCATCGTCAGTCTTCATGGGGTACCCAAGACTATCGTATCCGATCGTGGAACTCAGTTTACTTCCCGATTTGGAGTAAGCTTCAAGAGGAGCTCGGAACCAAGCTCTTTTTCAGCACCGCATATCACCCTCAGACGGGAGGACAAACGGAAAGAGTCAACCATATTTTAGAAGATATGCTTAGATCTTGTGTATTAGCATATGGAGCCAAATGGGAAGATTGTTTGCCGTTTGCCGAGTTCTCCTACAACAACAACTATCAGGACAGTCTAAAGATGGCACCATTCGAGGCTTTGTACGGACGCAGATCTCGTACCCCTTTGAACTGGTCGCAAACTGGAGACATCCATGTTTTCGGAGTAGATACCTTACTAGAGGCTGAGGAGCAAGTTCAGCTAATTCGCGATTGTCTTAAGGCCGCCCAATCAAGGCAGAAGAGTTACGCAGATTCTAGAAGGCGTGAATTGAGTTTTCAGACTGGGGACATGATGTACCTTCGAGTGACCCCGCTCAAAGGAATACAGCGTTTTCATGTCAAAGGCAAGCTCGCACACCGTTACATCGCCCTTTCAAAGTTCTCTCTCGACGGGGGGAAGTGTCGTACCGACTGGAGCTACCACCCCATCTATCTGAGTTTCATGACGTGTTCCACGTATCAGTGCTCCGGAAGTGCCTGCAAGTTCCCAATGGTACTCATTCTTATCAAGAGGTAGATCATCGCACCATTGAACTCAACCATGATCTCACATACCGAGAGCGACCACTCCGTATTCTCGCTGAATTGACGGAATATCAGATTTCAGAAGGTTCAATGGAGCAACCATTCGGAGGAAGAAGCCACCTGGGAGTGTGAAGATTATTTGGAGCGTGAATTTCCTGGTTTCCTTTCTTCTTCAGCTCTGGAATCTAGAGGACGAGATTCTCCTAAAGGGGGGAAGGTCTGTAACACCCCAATTTCCCTAAGCATATAATTGTGGTGTTAAGCTAGAATTTTCAGCCTTAGTTAAAACTTTTGTGTGTGATTAATTATGTGGCATAGACTCATCTTTGATTGTTGTTACTAGTCATCTAAGTGGATAGAAACACTAAAATAAAAATAACTAGAAAAAAGGTTCTACTCTTTTGATATTCATGTTTATTAAAACATAGCAAAACTAGAACTTATTATTAGGCAAACCTTACACCATTTTTGACCTGCAAAAGAACCAACTTGGTCTAGGCAAGTTATATTTTGGTTTGTAGTCTTTAGAAATAACTTTCGGGGTTGTTTAGGAATAAAACCAATGAGCTTAAGTGTGCATAAAAAATCAAGGACCATTGGACCCTATTTCCTTTTCTGATTTAATTTTCCATCATCTTTCAATCTGTTATTTAGGTAAGTAGTAGATGAATCAAGTTTGATCAAATCCATCCATTTAGGTAGTGTTGTTTTTGATATCTTTTGTTTTGAGTTTCAAATTTAAATTTTTCCTTGAGCAATTAAAGAAAGGAGAAAAAGAAAAATAGTAAAGAACAAGAAAACCTAGACTACCCGAGCCCTAGCTGCCCCTCCTCTCTCTCCCTCGACCCTCTCTGCTGGTGACAAGGAGGGGGACAACACCCCCAAGCCCTGCCCCACCTGCCACCCTCCCTAACCTCCCCCTCATCCACTCCTCCACCATTTTTACTGGCTCAACCTCGTCATCCCGACCACCATCCCTCCTGTCTCTCACCCAACTCTCATTTCATCTAGTAGAAAACGAGCAGCCGCCCCTCCTTCTCTCTCTTGTGTCCAAACTCGAACCCTAGATCAGCCAAGTTAAAACTCAATCCCAGCCTCTCCTCTGCTCATTTCTTCGCTCCCCGAGACTCTCACACACCCCCACTCCCCTCCCTCCCCAGCTCGTTCGAGCTCTCAACCTCTGCTGGCCGCACCGAGGAGTTTTTCATCTTCTCACCGACGGCAAGAGACGGCCGTAGCAGGCTCCCCTCTGCTCCATTCCCTGCCATTTTTGGCTCTCTGAGATCCACTCTTCGTGACCTAACCCTCCCCCTTACTCTTGTGCTCAGAGACTGCCCGTGGACGTCGCGCTCGTCCACGACCCGAGGAGCTCGTCGCCGGTGAAACCATGGACTCCGGTGATGCATGCGCGATTTGAGGGTGTCCCGAGCTCGCCATCAACCCCTACTTCTTCTCCACCCCTCGCCGTGCCCGCTCGACGCTCGAGGTGACCGAACCATCCATGCCCTCCCCTCTCCTTCTCTAGCTCGCTCCTCCGCCAGCGCGAGGTAGGAGACGACTCCTGCAACGTCGATCTGGAGATCGACGGCTGCGTTCGAACCGCGCTCGGTCGTTGACCATTTTTCAGGCGCACGCGCGTCGCGCTTAGTTGTGCCGGCCCAGCCCCATCCCCCGTGCAGATCCGCGCTGCTCCGGGCCAATCTGGCCCAGAGCCGGCCCAATCTGGCCCAGAGCCGGCCCACTGCCATCTTCTCCGTTTAATTTTTTCTCTGTTTAAATTCCAGAGAAATATTAGGCTAGCTTTTATTCATTTGTGGTAATCATGTGGCACTGGATCCTCTCCAAAATATGTTTCCAGTTGTGTGCTATAATAGATCTAGTAAAAAGTATCCTTTTCACCAATTTATTAATAACTTGAGATTTATGAATCCAAATCATGCAAACCATGCTTCTCTAAAAGCCTATCAAAATGCCTACCTCGATCTATAAGTCATGCATGTAGGAGATTAAGTTTAATTCATTAATGAAATTACTTTCTGTGGTAGATCCAATTGGATGTGGTAGATATAAGTGGTAGGTTTTATATCCAATAAGGGTAGAATTTTCTAGTATATATTTCATGCAAGGTAAATCAATTACTTAAAACAGTAGGTTATTTCTCATAAAATGCATATGTAGAATCTATGAAATTAATGTTTATCTAGTTTTGGTTGTTTGAACTATATCTGTCTATGCAAATATGTTTGGTGTATTTTTGTGGAGTAGCCACAAGTTTTGTCTAGCATACCACACTGGTTTGGCACCAACAAAATTTATATTTTTCTCTGTACATAAATAATGGTCAAAAGTTTACTTTCTTTTAAAACAGGGATAACTTGAGCTAGGATTATCCAATTTAGGTGAATCGAATTTCTACTGAAAGAGTAAATTCATATCTTTCCAAGGAATTAACTTTGCATACAGAAGATCTATAAAACAGAAACTACAACCTTTTAGGTTTTGACATCAGTAGCTATTAGATGATTTTTAGCTTCTGTTTGGAAGAAGTTTTTAATGCATAACCAATTTTTAGAGTTTCCTTTAGTACCCAGGAGAACTTTGGTAGAAGGGTTTCTCTTTTTGAACAGTACTCTTAAAGTTATGCCTTTTCCATTAAAACAACACCATTAATAATTATTTAAATGTAATACTTGTATTTTTTGTTTTTGGATAAAAGCAAGCTTGAGTCTAAATCTTGTCAACTTTGTAATCCAGAAACTAAACAAAACCCTTACATTTTTCTCTTAAAACAGTATTAGTGTTGTGATGTTCCGTGTATGCTATGAGCATACTCCATTTCATGCCATAGTGTAGCACTATATAATTGGTGTGCTCTGTTTGTAATTGTGTTGATGATTAGTTGAATCCCTCCTATGGATGATTATGTTTTATGATCCTTGTTGTTTGTTTCTTTACTTTAGATTGTTGTCAACTCGCATTTTAGGATTCACACTAGTCTCGTTTATTTTCATGTTACGGTAGATCCACAGGCAGAGGAGGAGCTGAACGAGGTAGCTGAGCACACCTACGAAGAAGAGCAAGACCAAGGGCAATACTTTGAGCAAGGCAAGCCACCTCACCAACATTATGCTATCATATTATTTACAAAGCATGTTTTGTCTTCAAAATAATATAATGCATGTTTTACTTCTTTTGTGGCACCTTGCCACCCGAAAACTATTTTACAAAATATTGTTTGGCCAAAGTTATCTACTAGAGTATTTACTACGTGTTACAAAATAGGTTTCACTTGATGGGCTCCATCAAGAAGATTAAGATTTCTAGTAGTATACTCCTATTCCCTTACCTCAAGACTATAGGATGGGGGCCTGTTTTGATCAAAATGTTTTCCGGAGAAAAACCCATGTTGCTGGGAGCAATCAACGAGCAAGTGTTTTATTAAAACCTGAGTTGTTGGGAGCAGTCGGAGATGTTTGCGAAAAACCGAGCTGCTGGGAGTAGTCGGAGGAGAAAGTGTTTTGAAAAAAAAAGTGTGACCCTAGCTGCCGCCCGAACAATTAACCCGTGCAACCACACTACCTGACATGGGTAGGGCTTAGCCGGAAGCTTGTCTGCTTTAGTATTGGGGCTCTCATACTTTCTATGAGGGCTGGGCCCTCGAAGCCGGGTAGTCGTCCGGTTGAGACAATACACTGCTGAGGACCAGCAGCCGGACGATTACGGCGGGTCTCCTGACGTGGCGGTGTGGCATCCCAAGGAAAGACCAAGAGGTCTAGTGGATCACACGGTGACGAGGAGAACAAACCTACCGGGAGGCCCTGATGTTAGTCTGGTCATAGTGGAAAGCTTTGATCGTGTTATCCGGACCCTCGCATGCTGTCGTATGACGGGCCGTGGCAGACACGGCGGAAGAACCGATAGGTGTGGGTAAAGTGTGCAACCTCTGCAGAGTGTAAATTTATTTGAATAGCCGCGTTCACGGTCATGGACGGCTGGAAAGGTCCCACTAGGCATGCTGGCTGTTTTAGTTTGAAAAAAGGAAGGAGTTTTTCGGAAAAAAACATGAGGCAACAAAGAGGTGCCTGGGAGGTACGGAATTTGGGTGTGGATGGTTGATCTCGGGGAGACAACCAGTCCGATCTCAAGTCCGGAAAAGGGGTCTCTCTATCCTAGTGTTTTGACAAACTATTACAAAAAGAAGTTTCTCTACTTCGATATGTCCTTGCTATATCTAAGAGAAGAGAATTCTATCTCTAAATATTTTTATTCAACAAAGATATAGAGATGTCGTATTCTCTATGTCTGAAATCATGGTTTTCGAAAATTAAGCCCTATAGTTTTATATAGGAGCTATCCTAATTTTCGAAAATGTTTTACTTGCATCTCCATGAAAAACTGAATACCAAGAGGTGGTCTTGCGAGTACGTAATTTTACTCATTTCGCTTTGTCCCTGGATATTCAAATGTCCAGATTACAATGATGAGGCTTATGTCGAGGAGGAGGTGTATGACGACGACTTCGCCACTTAGTTGTCACCGGTCAACTGCACTTGTGGGATCAGTGCTCGGAGGTGTCAAGGGCCGACGCTAGCCACGAGCTTCCGCTATCTTAGTTTAATTCCGTCCTGTGTGACGAGGTTTGCAGACTTGGTCATATGACCACTCATGTGTTGTAAGACTATTTATTTGTACGACTTGAATGATGTAACTCTTTGATACCAATGTTGGTTATGTGATTGCGATGCACTGATCATTGGGATCGTGGTCTTTTACATAACATGGACATCTCGGACTTGTTTCGAGGGGTCCCTACAGTCAGACTTCAAACCTGTTAACTGCACATAAAGCACAACCCAAAAGAGGGTCAGGGCACTCCCTGGTAAGAAAAACCGACTTGCCTACTTTCTGCACCATCTCCCAAAATATGGGGTTGGTGGACTTAGCGGCATCAGCACTAGCAACCTAGAGAGAGACGTTACAACTTCCGTCTAATTAGAGAGGTTTAAGAGAGCGCATAAGTAACCACCTACTGCTAACACCAATCATAACCCATTCTCGGATTAACCCCCTCAACCTAGTATGAGGAAGCAATTCGGGAACTCACACATTGAACAGTTTTAGTTACAATTTATTGTGAAAGTAATTCTATATTACTAGTCAAATTAATGAACAATGATTAGGTGTAAGTTGTCTAGATCTTGTTAGCCAGCATCATCACCAAGTCGTCCATAACCGTGGACACGGCTCATCGATAAGATTAAACCCTGCAGGGGTGCACTACTGTACCCATACTCGTATGATCAACCTAGTCAAAAAAACATTAGGGAGTCTCAACCCAACCCTTTTCCTTCACTGCAATAAGTCCAAGGAGCCACGGGAGCTATGCTGGTCCTGGCCAAAAGGGTGTGGATTCTCCTAGGACACACCCCTCTGCACCAACAGGCCGCACCCTATATGCATGTAACAAGGCACACCGCCAAAGTAAAATACTACACTAGTATCAATGCAAACGAGACAAATGAAAACCCAAACTAGGTGCGGCTCCCGGACAAGTTGAAGTTCCAGTCAAAGTCGAGGGGGGCTCCATAGGGCCTCCCACAAGTGGTTAGTGCGCTCTAGATTGGATCCGAGGACAAAATCTCAGTTCCTAGGTCGACACTTAGCAGAACAAAGCATCTCGCAAGGCCTTCCGTCGGTGCCTTATCTTTTAATTATAATACCCAACATATGAGAGCATTTTATTAAGGTAGACAATCTATCATGCTAAGCATGTGAAATAAAAGACCAACAGATGACTCGCACAACCAACTCTAAGCATGCGCTACGACTCGCAAGGCCAACAGATAAACATGCAACGATAATAGGAAGTGGGGATAAAGTTGTATAGGCTGCAGGATAAACATGTGATGGGATCGCGATAAAGAATAGAGTACTAGGGTAGTAGAGATCAACGTCAAGTATGAAAGACAATGTATAGGTAAACAAGTAAAATTTTTTTGCCTGGAATCCCGCACGGAAGCAGATCTTGTCGTTGCTCACACATCTCAACGTCTCATCCGCATAGAAGCAACAAAGACTGGAAATCGTAAAAGATGCATTTCACATCTACGGCAAAAGATCCAGCATGATCATACGAGAATGATGCATGACATGGCCAGGTGCAAAGAAATGCAATTAATCCAAATTAAGCGGGAAAACAACCCCGACAATTTATATTTAGGTGCAAGTTATTTATCTACTCAACAATATTAAATGTTGGTTAACATGGTAACACATGGCATGGGTGATCTAATTAAATTAAATTAAATGGAATAGGACAACAATTAAATATTTGCCCAACACATTCCATATTTATTATTTAGGTGCAAATATTAAATTACACAAAACATTTGAAACAAAAGATGCAAAATGGCATAAGAATGGCATAATGTTGTCCATTGCATTTTTCTAATAATAAAACATATAAAGATTATTTAATTTGGAGTTATAGAATTAAAGTTATTAATGTTTTAAGTTTCCTGGACCAAACTGCAAAAGACAGGGACTTGTCTGTTTTGGAAAAAGTGTTTCTGGGGGTTTAAACACTAAACATGAAAGGAGAGGGTGCTCGGTGTAAAACTGTAGCGCAGAAACTCTCCTCGACCTTTTCTCTCCTAAATAGAGCCCACAAATGAGGCTGCCAGGCAGGCCCAGGCGCCTCGCTGGCGGACTGCGCGCTGACTGGGCGTTGCGGGCTCCCGCGGTCACTGAACGGTGGGACCCGCGTGTCAGTGCGCGAAAACGAGGAAAAAGGGGTGGCTTTTTATTCAACGAGTCGGGGAATCAAACCCGCGCGCGCAAGGCGGAGGATGGAACAGTTCGGCAGTGTTAACCAGTGGATCTTGTAGCGTTCATGCACTTAAAATATAGCAAGGTACCTGTGTATAGTGGAAATCACTGGATCGATTTGTTTGCACATACAGTTTACGATGTAATATCAAAACAAAGTAGCAATTTCATTGCATCGATGATCCAGACTTAGTAAATAGTCTTTACAACTTGCATAGCTTAAAGCTAGCACTAAAAGAGTAAACATCGGAAATACAATAGCAGTGAGTCTCCATCATCTTCATGTTGCCACACGCTAAACCATGTTGGTTGTAGACTCAAAACCTTTAAACGAAATCTCACTCGTCATCTGAGCAATCTGCAATAAGAAAAATATTGCAACAACGTGGGTCAGATTCCATTAAAATTGGAGTCTGGCAAGTGACACTATGGTGGACACTTAGTGGAATGACTCTAATAACCTATATGCATATTTGGCTGGTGGAGTTCAAGGCGATTTTGCATAAAGCGAATTTTTCCTAACTCTTTGGAAAACACTTTTCTTCTATCCGAGACATTCGTGGCATGACAACCACTGTCTCATTCTACCCTTGTTCACCCATCAAGTTTTATCTTAGAAATTGGAATGGTGGAATCCTCCGTTGACATCCGTGATCAGCTGCTCAAATTGTCCGTACTAGGGACATGGCTAAGTACTTAGTTTTACACTCTGCAGAGGTTGCGTACGTTCACCATTGTACCCATTCAACCCAAACTATCCTTTACACTCTAAAGTGATAAGGAAAAGGAGAAGAATGAGACGAGATCTTTCAGTAGCATTTTCCCTCCCACTCTGGCTTGACCCGTTCCACCTAACACCCTCTACATATGCTTGTCAAGCCAGGGCGAGTCCATGCAACTTAGTTGATCAAGCCAGACCCCATATGGCAATGGCTGCACTGGAAGCAATCGTCCCTCGGAGTTCTTCAGATCCCTCTGGTCCCTGGGTGGCCATCAACAAGCGCACGTACTCCAGGAACCATAGACATGGGTCTGAGTAGCCACTCAACTCGACTCCATACAACCAATCCACCCAGGAGGTTCTTTCTTAACTTAGTAGAATTTAGATTTTCACAAAAACAACATTTGCATAGCATCAATATTTCTACTAAGTATTATATAGGAACCTAGACACAGGAGTAAGGGATTTCTACACAGGTCTAGCATAGCAATACTATCCTACACGTGCTTATATAAAAATACACTAAGTAATGCATATAGAAAATAGTAGGACGTTTATGAATGTGCCACTTGCCTTTGGAAGATGTCTTTTCTCACAAACTCTTTTAAACGTAACTCGGGTCTCTCCGTTCAATCTAACAATATATACAAGCAACAATACACCAATCAATATAAAACACAACTACACAATGCATACAAACACATACCTAATGATCAAACAAGTTTTACAAAACTTCTAAGGAAAATATGTCATGCATGATATGCAAAATATTTCTAAGGACTAGAGATGCATGTCATACCATGAAAATCTTCTAAGTTAAGTGCCAGCAAATAGGTTGGTAAAAAATGACTAAGGACTAAGGTCGTAAGTGGGATAAAATACTTTGCTATAAATCATCTTGAATAAGCACTCTAATGTCTTTAGCCATGATGTGCATAAATACTTAGAAAAAATACTAAGTCTATTCTTCAAGGTGATCAACAATTATTAACAACTCTTTGTAAATTGGATATTCACTATAGTGAGAGAGACACACACTCGGCCAACCACTTAAGTTGTGGAACAGGTCTCATGTACGTGAACATGTAAGGTTAGTCTCCAGGCCGCTTCATCTCACTATGCCGCTAGGATCCAACAAACTTCAAGATGGTAATAACATGATAAAAAATTGTTTATGTCTAAAGTGAAAGAGAAGATTAGGAAAGTCAGAAAAGATAGAAAGAAGAATGTAGAATCTTCTCCTTGCTTCCTTTTCTTCTTGATGTGATGACTTCATTGCAATTTTATAGACTTGGTGGCTTTCAAGACTTGATGGTCTTGATAGCCTCCAGGTTGGTCTTGAATATAACTTAGTCATCATTAGGGCCAATAAAAGAAGGGAGAAAAGAGAGAGAGGAAGCAAGTCTTAGAAAATATTTCTGGTTGGTCTTCATGAACTCCTTCTCGCTTTTCTTCTAAGTGCTTGTACTCTTTGAAGGGACTTCTGTAGTCTTGTTTTCCTGGCTAAGTCCTTCATTGGTCTTCTAGCTCCATGTTGAAATCCTAAGTGTCTAAGTGCATAGCACTTTACCAAAATACTAAGAAATAATCCTAATTTAGAGAAAATAATGAAGAAGTTTTCATATGGAAAGTATAACTACAAAATAAAATATGTCATGCATGAAATGCAATTTTTAATCACAAAAAAACATCATATAACCTTTTGTGATTTTTATAAATATGCATGAAGTTATAATTGCAGTTTAATTAATTTCTATTATTGCAAAATATAGTGAAAGGAAGACATATAAGATTAAAGTTTTCTGTGATTAAATCTTTATAACCAAATTTTATAAATGCTGTTAATAGACAGAGGGGATTTAAATAAATTTATAGCAATTGGATTTACACAAAAGTGATTTTTCTATCAAGAGTTATGTCAAAATTATTCAAACTATTCAAATTAAACATATAACTATTAAATAATCAATATAATACTCAAAAAAAATTATAACAGAGGCATCATATTAAAAATATTTTAAAGTTTCTAAAACAATTTTATTTGTAATTTTTGTATCTATAGATTTAAAGTTATGAAAAATATACTCAAATCATCCATTTGAAATTTGAATATTTTTAAACTAAGTCAAATTTGAATTGTAACAGATCTAAAATATTCTGTTATGAAGGTTTGTCAAATTTGGTTATGTGATTAAAAAGTTATGAAGGTTTGAATTTACAGGGACTTTTTACAAAGCTGCCAATTTAATCTAATTAAGAAAATCAATTTCCACGCTGGCGCTGACTGGATGCTGACGTGGCCGCTGACTGTGCGCTGAGCTGGATAAGTGGTTGGATCTGGAGCGTAGGATTTAGATCTAACAGATCTAATCTAACCGTACCGTTTCGGCTAAAGGGATCTAATCGTGGCCGCTGAGATCAGATCGGACGGACGGGGGCGATTGCCCATACCGTGGCGACGCAGCTCGCCGGAGATGGCGACGGTGGCGGAGCTGCGCTCGGGCGAGGACGCTCCGGAGGTTCAAGTGCACCCCTGGACTCGCTGACGACTGCTCCGGGCGCGGTGTGTCGCGCGGAAGGCGATGGAGGCGGCGGCGTCTTCTCGTTCGTCCTGGAGCGGCGTGGACACCCGGGCGGAGTCACGGGTACTCCGGCGACCTCGGGTCGAACACGGACTCGGCGATCTAGCGCAGAACAATTCACGGTAAAAATTAGGAGGTTGCGCACGGACGAAACATGGAGAAAGAAAAAGAAATGAGGTCTCAGAGTCGACTGAGTTCACCGGAAATGGAGAAGTTTCCCGGCGATAATGGCGGCGGCGTAGCTTCAAATCTGAGCAGCCTGGGGGCTCTCCGGCTAGGGTTTTGGAGGGGAAAGGAGGTAGTATCGGGGGGGGGGGGGGGGGTTATAGAGGCAGAGGGGAAACCAATTCCGCAAGAATCGCTCGAAATTGAGCATTCGGGGACGGAAAATTTTCGGCTAGAGGTTAAGTATGAAGCCACCTGACAGGTGGGTCCTGCCTGTCAGGTTTTTCTCCTTTTCTTTTCTGATTTTCTATTTTCTTTATAACTTTTGATTTAAGGCTCCAAATGAAGTCAAATCAATTTCTAAATTTTTTTAAAATTCATATCTATGCTTTAAAACATTAGTGGGCATGTTTTTAAAACTTTTAAAATTAATTATTTTGAAATATTGGTTTAATACAAATTTGACACTTAATGTCACATTTTAAGTTATAGCTTAATTAACTTTCATTTGGCTAAATTAAATTTATGAAATACCCCCATTTTAAGTTATTAAACAAATTTTCAAATACTAAATTCATTTTTGGCTTTAGTATAATATTAAATAACATAACACATCTATTTTAATTGAAAGGGAATTATAGAGTATTCATTTTTAATTCACATTATTTTGTGCACCATTAAGTTTTTATATTATGATAAATCATTTGAAAACTATATAAAATACCTTTGGATAATATTTTATATTCATTTCATTTCTTATATTGAATATATTCATGAGGATCATTTTATGTTTTTGAAATGTTTATTTGGATAATTCATTAATTTAAAATCTATGAAGTTTTAAAGATATAAACTATAGACTTGTAATTTCCAAAACTATGTTTTGAACTCAGGTAAAGAATGAAAACCATTTGACAAATATATCATGTTTTAAATAGTTTAAAAGGATACTTGTAAACATTATTTTAATTTATGAATAGCTATGGCTAAGTGGTTGAAATCAAATACTTAAAAAGTAACCTTTTATTAAATGAAAATGGTTTGGCGTTGGTAATTCATTTGTCAAATTATATATTGAGGTTTAAGAAAATACAATGGATATTATAATGTTTAACTTGAAACCACTTTTGAAAATAATGATAAATTGAGATATTTGAAATATTAAACTTTTTCAATATGTTTGAAGACTTTTATAGTTGGTTTTCTTATGCATTTTAATATTTTAATTTAATAAAAACAAAAGTTTTAAATTTTAGTGATTTTTAAACATTCCAAAATATTGGGATGTTACAGATCTGGTTTGTGCTGGTAATAGGCAAGGAGTGGTGTTTAGTTTTGAACCGAAAACGCCTTTGGTTCTACTATCGAAACTGACAGTGTTTGTTACAGACGGAACGCCGGTGACGAACAGAAGTGGGAGTCTCTTGCATGTGTTCGCGAGCGTGAGCGTGCGTGTGTGAGGTTGGGTGCATGATGCGGTGCAGGGGGCGTGAAATCTTTGCCAAGGAAGAAGGGCTCAAAGCCGTGAGCTTGGGCTCGGCCATGGCGAAGGCGGAGGGAGGCGTGGACCAATTCAACGCTCCCGGCAATAATTGGAGAAAGGGACAGGAGGAATCGAAGGAGGTGCTCACGTGGAGGATGTCGGGGTAGTGGTTCGGGCTCGAGGAGGCGCAGAGGCAGTGAATTTTGCGGCGGCGGCAACGTCGGTGCTGAGGACAACGTGGACGAGGCCGACGGCCTGAGCAGCTCCCGGCTCGATTCCTTCGGGGGAGAGGGCGGTGACGATGAGGCGGATCTTCTGGGTTGCTTCCCGCCTCTTCGACGGTGGCTGAGTGGCGGCACAATATGGAGGTGGTCGGAGTTGTCTCGTTGTTGAGGGAGAACAGAGAAGAAAATCGAGACGAAGAAGAAGAGAGAGGGAGAGCGGTGACGCAGGGGGAAGAGAGGGGCGATCTAGGGTTTGGAGGAGGGGTTCGGGGTAGCTAAAAAGGTGAGGGGGAGTCGTTGGGGGAGTGGGGCACCATAGCCTCGCTTTAAAGCGAGCTCTGCCCGCTCCCCTCTGTGTACGGAGGAAGGGGACAACATGGGGTGGGCCAGAAGAGAGGGAAACAGCCTAGGTGAGTTGGTTCTCCTGTTTTTTTCCCTTCTTCTTTTCCTTTTGTTTTTATTCTTTTCTATTTTTGTATTATTAAAACGAAATAGAAAAATAAAGATGATAAAACATTTGGACAATTTTAATAGTTTCAAATTAGACAAATTAATTTATTGGTATGATTATGTGTAAAGATTTTGAACTTCACTTTGACTTTATTTGAAAAATGCATTTGAATTTATTTAATTGCATTTGAATTTAAAAGTGTGAATTGAATTTGAATGCAACAAATTAAATTAATAAGATGACAAATGCAATGACATGACGATGCAAAAATAAAAAAAAACAAATCTAATTTTGGGAAATCCCGGGGCGTTACACTATTCTTTGTGGCAAGAAGTATTACTTGGCGATTGGTGATGATTATTCAAGATACACATGGGTCTACTTCTTCAAGTCGAAGATGGAGACTCAACAAACAATCATTGACTTCTCCAAAGAAGCTCAACGTCAACACAATGTCCCAATCTTGGTGATAAGAAGTTACAACGGTTCCGAGTTAAAAAACTACACCTTGAACGAGTTCCTTAGTGTAGAAGGGATTCGTCATCAATATTCCGCTACCTATACTCCCCAATAAAATTGTGTAGCCAAGAGGAAGAACCGCACACTTATTGAGATGGAAAGATCGATGATGGCCGATTTCAAGTCCCCAAACAACTTTTGGGCCGAAGCCGTCAACACCGCTTGCCATTCATCCAACCGGCTTTGTGACCCGAGGCTCAAGATGAGCCCGGCTTTAAATCAATGAAGCCAACATCCAAACAAGGTTCATACAAAGCCGGCCTAGCCGACAACACCGAGCACGCAGACTCGAAAGGATAGATACAATGTCCTTACACACAAAGCAGTCAAAGGGAGGTGGGGGAACTACGGCAAGAGTAGTTGCAACTACACCGAAAAGGTAGACACACACTTAAGACAGAGTCGGCGTCCGCCAAGACACAGAAAATACTCGCCACCTGGTCCCACAAGACACAGGGAGGAAGCAGGAACAGAAGGAGGTAGGGACTCATCCTGGCACCTTCTTGACTTGGGTATAGAGCGAATGAATCCTGCCAATCGTCAGCTCCAGCACCCCTCAGTCTTCACTCCTAGCCACTGGCTTCCATACCTGCATAAACACAGAGAGTTTGTATAGACCGCCAGCTGCCTGAGTAGGCAAGATGCCCTCAATACTGCATTTATTCATAATCGTCCAGAGCGTCCAAACTAGGGCGACGCAGGTTGTCCACAGTATCCGTCTCGTCTGTCCCATGCTTTTACGCACCTCACGATACATGTCTATAGAACAAACGGGGTTCCAACCACATCCCAGCAGTTCGCGCACTGTGCTCCACATGAACCTCTCCAACAGGCATGTGAAGAAAATGTGGTTGGTGTCCTCGTACTCTCCACAAAGAGCACATCTACCCGTGGAGGGGCCCTGCCTCTTACGAATGTTATCATTGGAAGGGAGGCGTTTCCTGATGAGCTGCCAGAGGAATATCCTAATCTTACGGGGGACTCCAATCCTCCAGATTTCTAAGAAATGTTGACGGGGCGCTCCCTGACAAAGTTTCTTAAATAGGGATCTCAATGTAAACCTCCCCGAAGGTTCTAGCGCCCAAGTGATCCGGTCCTGCTCGGCAGAGAGTCAGGTCCCTTGTAAGTCGCGTCTGAGGTTATCACCCATGATAATCTCAGTAGGGAAAAAAGCGCGACGCCAAGGGATAACCCATTGTCCCTGTCTCATTGCCTGAGCAATTGAGGTCTCCGGTTCTGCACGGATGGCAAAGAGCTCCGGGTATCTGTCGCACATTGGGGTAGTGTCAGACCTGGATGCAGACGTCACAAAGAAGACGTACCGACACAATTAGGAGCATACTCGGGGTACCAATCCCTAGGCAAGAGTGGGCAGACATGCTCGGAATGGATCATCGGCGAACAGCTCACTAGCGATCCCAACGTCACGTACATCTCGTGATTGGGCACAAGAGAAAGCCAAAGTCCTTCCAATTCGTATACTTCAAACATACATACACTGTATAGGAACCGTTTTGGAAACAGAATGGAAATCACAGGATAAACCTAAGACACAAAGAACGGAAATAAATATCCAAAGCTCTCACTGAGCAAAATAGCGAATATCACCAAGCAGAGGACTCATGTCCCAACATTACATCATACAACGGAAACATGCCAAGTCTGAGTACAGACAAGAAGCAAATAGGCACGAGGCCAAAACGAAAAGAGAAATCCCATCCACGCGGTCCACCAGGAAGAAGCCCAGAGGAACTCCAACTACTCATCGTAGATCTTGTCATAGAACTCCACAAAGTAGCCACCCAGCCGGTCATACGGAGACTCCTCAACTGCAGAGAAAACCACAACCCGCGAGCGGGTCAATACGCCGGAGCGTATCGAACAAGCTAGAGCTAACAATGTATAAAACTGAAATACTCTCAAAGAATGGGGATAGGTGCACTTAGCTGCAGCAGCACTAGCAACCTAATAGAGACACGCTACAACTTCCGTCTAATTAGAGAGGGATAAGAGAGCGCATAAGTAACGAACTACAACTAACACCAATCATAACCCATTCTCGGATTAACCCCCTAAACCAAGTATGAGGAAGCAATTCGGGAAAACTCACACATTGAACAGTTTTAGTTACCATTTGTTGTGAAAGAAATTCTATATTACTAGTCAAGTTAATTAACAATGATTAGGTGTAAGTTGTCTATGATCGTATTAGCCATCATCATCACCAAGTCATCCATAACCGTGGACACGGCTCATCGATAAGATTACACCCTGCAGGGGTGCACTACTGGACCCAGACTCGTTCGATCAACCCCAAAAAGCAAGCTAGAAGGTAGGGTATCTCAACACGGGAAATCTCTTCTCTACAACCAATCCAGGGAACCGCATGATTGTGTGCACGGCTAATCAGGTCAAGTGCCCGCGGGATCAACCTTCATAGCACTCTATGAACGTGCCACCCTATATGAGAATCGACTACTCCATCATCATGAGATTGTTATGTAACCATATGCATGCATCAAATGGAAAGCCCGAACTACTTGCGGCGCCCTGGATAAGGAGCGTATTAGATCGATGTTGAGGGGGCTTCATAGGGCCTCCCACAAGTGGTTAATGCGCTCAAAATTGGATCCGAGGACAAGAGTTGAGTTACTAGGACGACACTTAGCAGAACAAAGCACCTCACAAGGCCTTCCGCCGGTGCCTTATCTTTTAATTATAATACCCAACATAAGATAGCATATTATTAAAGTAGAACCATCTATCATACTAAGCATGTGGAAAATTGTAACATCCCAATATTCTGGAATGTTAAAAAATCACTAAAAAATTAAATTTTATTTTTGATTAAGATGAAACTGTAAAAGCATAAGAAAATCATCTTTAAAAGACTACATAGCATTTTCTAGATATTTAAAATTTGAAATATCCAACTAATCACTATTTAAAATTTTAGAGTTTAGTTTAAATTCTTTTATACAACGTATTTCTTAAACCTAAAAATTATATTTTGGTAATTAGTTTAAATCATTCCCATTAACCTTCAAAACATAAAATGATTTTCATGAATATATTCAATATAAGAAATGAAATAAATCTAAAATAATTTTCAAAGGTATGTTATGGAGTTTTCAAATGAATTAGCATAATATAAAACATAATGGTGCACAAAATAATTTGAAATAAAATTGAATCCATTATATTTCCCATTTCTTTAAAAATCATTTATATGTTGTATTCTACTATTATACCTAAATAAAAGATGAATGGTTATTAGAAAATGAGTTTAAATAACTTAAATTCAAACATATTTGAATGTGAATATTTCATAAATTTTATTTAACCCCAAATGAATTTATTAAATCCCTAATTTCAAAGTTCACCTTAATAGGCAAATTTGTATGTTATGAATATTTCAAAATATTATTTTTCAAAAGTGTTCGAAACATACCCAAAAATGATTTAAAACAAAGATATTGATTTTAGAAAATTTTAGAAATTTATTTGAGTTGATTTGGAATCTTAAATCAAAAGTTATGAAAGAAATAGACAAATAAAAAAGAAAAATACCTGACAGGCGGGACCCACCTGTCAGGGGGATCATCCCTAACCTCTAGCCGAAAATTTCGCCCCCGATTCCTCCTTCGATCCGAGCTCAATTTCGAGTGTTTCTTGCGGAATTGGTTTCCCCCTATGCCTCCATATAAACCGCCCCCCCCCCCCCCCCCCGACACCGCCTCCTTTCCCCTCCAAAACCGTAGCCCGATAGCCCCTAGGATGCTCGGATTTGAAGCTGCGTCGCCACCATTGCCACCGGCGAGAAGCTCGTCTTCCGGTCAACTCCGTTGACACCGCGGCCTCGTTTCGCCTTCTTTCTCCCTCATTTCGCCTTGTGCATCGATTTGACACGGTGTCGTATTTGTTTATGCGCCAGAGCGTCAAGACCGTGCTCGCCCGAAGCAAGACGCCCGCAGGAGCAACTCCGGCGAGCGATCTCCGGTGCGTCAATGCATCCCATCGTCGTCAACCTCGCCACTGAGTTCGCTGACACCTTCCCGTCCGAGAGGTTTGATCCGTGCTTCTCGCCCCCCCCCCCCCTAAATCGTGTAGAACGGACATTTCCGGTGAGGGCGCCACCGCGGTTAGGTCACCGGAGTAGTTCTGGCCGGTCGCAACGCACAGACGGGTCAACACGCCCAGATCCGTCCGATCTTCTATCAACGCCCGTGATTGGATCCTTGCACGAATCGGTATATTCATTCTCTGCGTCGGATCTGGATCCAATGGATCAGATCCAAATCACTTAACCACGTCAGCGCCTACGTGGCGTGCACAGTCAGCGCCCAGTCAGCAGCCATGTCAGAAATCATTTTTCCTATTTAATTTAAATTGGCAGTTTTATAGATAAGTGACTGTAAATTCAAACCTTCATAAGTTTTTAACCACATATCCAAATTTGACAAATTTTATATATTTGGAAAGCCCTTGACATGTAGAATATTTTAGATCTGTTAGAATTCAAATTTGACTTATTTTAAAATATTCAAATCTCAAATGGATGATTTGAGTATATTTTTTATAACTTTAAATCTATAATTCAAAAAAATTGTTAATAAAATTGTTTAGGAATCCTTAGAATATGTGTTATATTATGCTTCCGTAGAAAATAATTTTTGAGAATAGTTTTGACGATTTAATAATTATATCCTTAATTTGAATAGTTTGACTATTTTTGACTTAACTTTTGATAGAAAGATTAATTTTGATTAAATCCAATTGTTATAAATTTATTTAAATCCCATATGTATATTATTTATAAAAAAATTATAAAAAATTAATCACATAAATTTTTAATGTTATATTTACTCCTTTTATAATATTTTGAAAAAATACAAATTAATTAAATTGCATTTATAGCCTCATGCATACTTTATAAATATCACAAAAATTAGTATGATGTTTCTTATGATTAAAAAGTGCATTGCATGCATAACATATTTTCTCATATAGATATACTTCTTATAGGAAAATCTCTTCGTTATTTCTCTAATAAGGATTATTCTCAACTTAGTATTTAGGTAAAGTGCTATGCACTTAGACACTTAGGATTATCAACATGAAGCTAGAAGACAATGAAGGACTTAGCCAAGAAAACAAGACTTCAGAAGCATCTCCAAAAGGTAGAAGCACTTAGAAGACAAATCAAAAAGAAGTTCAAGAAGACCAACCCCCTTTATTCTCTAAAACATTCTCTCTTCCTTTTCTTCTTCTCCGAGACTTTGTGATGACTAAGTTAAATCCAAGACCAGCCCTGGTGATCTAAAAATCATCAAGTCTGAAGAATCATCAAGTCTGAAGAATCATCAAGTGTGAAGAACCATCAAGTCTATAAAATTTCAATCAACACATCACCAAGGAGAAAGTTACACGTCTGGAGATGAAGCCTGGAAGAGCAACTACATCTTTATTTCTATCTTTTTGCTCTTTCCTAATTTTGTCTTTCACTTTAGACATAAACAATATTTGATCATGTTATTACCATCTTGGAAGTTTGTTGGATCTTAGCGGCATAGGGAGATGAAGCGGCCTTGAGACTAACCTTACATGTCCACGTACATCAGACCTGTTTTACATCTTAAGTGGCTGGCCGGGTGTCTTTCTCTCTCACTATAGTGAATATCCAATTTACAAAGAGTTGTTAATAATTGTTGATCACCTTGAAGAATAGACTTAGTATTTTTCTGTAAGTATATATGCACATCATGATTAAGCCATTAGAGTGCTTATTCAAGATGATTTATAACAAAGTTATTTTGTCCAACCTATGACCTTAGTCCTTAGTCATCATTGACCAACATATTTGCCTTGCATTAACTTAGAAGATTTTCATGGCATGACATGTAGTCCTTAGAAATATTTTGCATATCATGCATGACATAATTTTCTTAGAAGTTTTATGAAACTAGTTTGTTCCTATTGTATTGTGTTGTCGTGTGATTGTTATGATTGCTCCGTATAGATTGAACGGAGAGCCCCGAGTAACGTTGAAAAGAGTTTTTGAACAACGACATCATCCAAAGGCAAGAGGTACATTCATAAACCTCCTACTATTTTATATATGAATTACTTAGTGTATTTTTATATAAGCATGTGTAGGATAGTATTGCTATGCTAGACCTGTGTAGAAATTCATTACTCCTGTGTCTAGGTTTCTATGCAATACTTAGTAGAATTATTTGATGCTATGCAAATGTTGTTTTGTGAAAATCTCAATTCTGCTAAGTTAATAAAGAACCTCCTGGATGGATTGGTTGTATATGGTGGCAAAATTGAGTGGATACTCAGACCCATGTCTATGGTTCCTGGAGTACGTGGACTTGTGGATGGCCACCCAGCGAATAAAGGGATCTGAAGAAGTCCGAGTGAAGTTTGCTTCTGTCGTAGAGTGACTCCCACGAAACAGGGATAGTCACACCCTGAAGAGTAGTTTGAGAAGGGGATTGAACACGGAGGTCAAGCTACCCTCGAGAGGCATGACGACGGTGCTCGCCGGGCCTGTAGAGGAACACCCACGACATGGATGGTCACCAATCATCGTATTCGAAAACTAAACCCCATAGTCGTATATAGCAGCTATCCAAGTTTTCGAAAGGTGTTTTCTTGCATTACCATGGAAACTTGAGCCTTAGAGGTGGTCTTGCTAGTACGTAAATGTACTCATATGGCTCTGTCCCTGGATATTCAAACGTCCAGGTTGAACTGAGGAGATGTACGACAAGAAGGAAGAGTGCGCCGACGACTACGCCAACTGAGTGTCCCGCTCAACTGCTCTGTGGGAATGCGTCAGGACGTGACGAGGGCCGACGCTAGCCAAATCTTCCGCTGAACCTTAGTTAATATTCGCCAAGTGTGATGATGTTTGCAGACTTGGTCATGTGATCAGTATTTATGCAAGTCTTATACTATTCGAGTTGTATGATGTAACTTTGTATACCATGTCGGTTATGTGATTGCGATGCACTGATCATTGGGATTATGATCTGTTTACATAACGTGGGCATCTCTGGCTGGTTGTCAGAGTAGTCCTCACAGCGGGCTTCAAATAGGGGTAGAGGGGGCGAGCTTCAATGTTCTTAATCGCTCGGATTTGAAGACAATTAACACCGGACATTTCGAGCTCGGTCGTGGGCATTAACCTGAGGTTGAAGATGACCGCCCCTGACATGTGGGTCTCGCCTGTCAGTGATTTTTCTTTTTCTTTTCTGTTTTTCCATTTTCTTAATAACTTTTGATTTAAGACTCCAAATGAAGTACAATAAATTTCTAAAAACTTGTAAAAGCAATATCTTTGTGTTACACCAGTTGTGGTATTGTTTTTAACACTTTTCAAAAATTTAAAAATTTGATTTATTTAATAAATGCAAATTTGTCACCTTATGTAAAATTTGAAAATAGGGATCTAATAATTTTATGTATGGCTTAAATTTTTTTATGAAAATACCACAATCATATATGGTTGATATTAAGTTATTTAAAACTCATTTTTGTCTTTAGTACAATATTATATAACATAACATAATTTTTGAAATGAAAGGGATATATAAAGTATTCATTTTCAATTCACGTTATTTTGTGCACCATTAAGTTTCATCATATGATAAATTATTTGAAAACTCCATAACATACCTTTGGAAAAGATTTCAGGTTTATTTCATTTCTTATATTGAATATATTCATGAAAATCAATTTATGTCTTGAAAATTAATGAAAATCATTTAAGCTAATGAAATATCTATTGCATTAATTAAAATCTGTGAAGTTTTAAAGTTATAAACTATAGACTTGTAATTTCCAAAACTATGTTTTGAACTCAGGTAAGAGAATAAAAACCATTTTATAAAGTTGTCATACTTTAGTTAACTTTTAGGTACTTTGCAAAGATGGTTTTTGAGTTTAATAAATAACCAAAGTTAAATATTCAAAATCAACTAATGAAACATTTTTTAAGATGAAGGTGTATTTGAATAATTTTAAATCATCTTGCCAAATATAATGGTTCCTATTATAATTTTATTATTTTGTTTTAATAAAAACAAAAGTTTCAAATTTTAGTGATTTTCAAACATTAGAAAATGTTGGGATGTTACAGAAGCTCATGAATTGGACATTTGAGCATTAATGCCTTCAATCTCTCCCACGCTTGGGCAATACTTTCTGCATCATGAGGCCAGCAATTATATATAGAATTCCGATCTTGGTGAATTTCACTCGGAGGATAAAATTTAGAATAAAAGAGAGGTACAATTTCCTCCCAACCAAGAGAATCCCTGTTCTTCAACAGTTTATACTAATGCGCAGCTCTCCCAGCAAGTGATATGGAGAATAATTTCTTCCTGACTTCGTCCATTGCAATACCTGCACACTTGAGCAACTCGCATAATTCATGTAAATACAGTAAATGATCACCTGGGTGGACAATTCCATCCCCTACATAGCGGTTATTCATTACACGATCAATAATTTTCATAGGTATTTTAAATGGCACAATATCATCAGGTGGCGCCTCATTTTCTACCTCAGCAGCAGTAGAATACTTCCCAAACAAGAAAGCAACATTTCTACTCTCCGTTATTAAGCAAATAAGGAGACGGAAATAACAACAACACTTACAGTTAATGTTTTCCTTACCTATTTCACTCACCAATAGCGCTTCACTCCCCGACAACGGCGCCAGAAAATAGTCCTGATGACCCACAATTACAGGGGGTGTATCACAGTACTTTCGATAAATAAGAGTTTCGAACCCAACGTGGAGCAAAAGGTGTTGACAAGCGGTTTTGATGAGGATTTCTCTTTAAACACTAGCAGACAAGTTTTTAGTAGACTTTGATATATAAGATAAATAAAGTGCGAGTAAATAGAGCGCGGCAATTATAATTGCAGCGAGTGGCCTAATCCTTTTGAGAGCAAAGATAAGCTGATTTGTTTACTTGTGATGACCAAACGTTCTTGAGGACACACAGGAATTTTGTCTAGGGCTTTCGCTTCATATTGATGATTAATCTTTAGTGTTTGGATAAGTGTCGTGTGGGTGAACCTATGCTAATGCACCGCCCGTCCTAGGACTAATACATAGTTGTGATTATACCCCTTTCAAGCATCTGCAAATACAAGAAAGTAATTAAGATAAATCCAACCATAGCTTTAAACTCTGAGATCCTGCTATCCCTCGTGCATCGGAATATCATCGGGGGTTTAGGTTTCTATCACTCCGGCAACCCCACTAATAATATCGTGTACACGATGCATTCCCCTAGGCCCATAAAGGTGAAGTGTCATGTAGTCGAAGTTCACATGACACAACTAGAAGAATGGCAACACAACTTAAATATAAAAACATTAAATATTACTCAACATGGTTCACTACTAACATCTAGACTTCTCCCATGTCCTCAAGAACTTAACGAACTACTCACAACACATCATATGGTACATGATCAGAAATGATATAATGATGGATAACAATCTGAACATAAACCCTAATTCAACGGTTTCACTCAATAGCATCAACAACAAGAGTAATCAACACCGGGAGAGTGTCCCCTATCAAATACACAAGTCTTAGCCCTATATGTTACAGCGGGAATGGAGTAGACCGATTGAGATGACGGCGTCGGAGGTGGAGATGGTAGTGTTGGCGATGGTGATGGAGTGCAGCTCAATGACAGTGATGATGACGACGATTTCCCCCCTATGGGAGGGAATTTCCCCGTCGGCAACGCAGCTTGCCGGAGAGCTTTTCTCTATCTGTTTTCTCCGCCTCTTGGTGGCGGCGAAGAGGATTTCTGAACACCATTCGTGTGTTAGGTTTTCGGGGGCTTCAAGTACGCGAAAGGGCACGGCCAGATGTGGGCCAGGGCAGCCCCACCTAGTACTCGCGCGACAGCCTTGGGAGCCGCGCCTAGGCATGGGGTGGGCCCCTGGGCCCACCTCAGACTCCCCATTTGGCCTCCTTCATGATCTGGTGAGAAAATAATTCCCAGGTGTTTTGTTTGATCTTCTGAGCTTTGCAAATATTTTATCTCGATGACGCTTTTACTGTTACTCATTGATATATTTCATATTTGGAGATGATACTTATATTATTTCATCCATTTTGCATGATTGATGATCATTGGAGGGTATCCACTTTTCTGAGAAACATCTCCGTTGTATGCAAAATTGTCATTGTTGCAACTTGTTATGATTAATGCTTGACACTAGGGCACAAGTGGCATGATTTCAGATATTAATATGTTATTGTATCATGAGAATAATTATTCTTTTAGATCATATCTATGAGTTGTATACACATATTATTGTCCGGAACTGATGGCCCCAAAGTTACAGCAATTGGGATAACGGGAGGGAATGGCTGTGATATGAGGATCACATTTGTTTAAGGAATGTTAATGTTTGCTCCAGTACTTTATTAAAAGGAGTATCTTAATTTCCAGTAGTTTCCATAGAGGCCCCGCTGCAAACGGGCTGGCAGGACAAAAGATGTTGTTCAAGTTTCTCATTACGAGCACGCACAACTAAATTAGAATACATGCTTATGATTAGTTAATTCTTGGATGCTTTATATTATTTATCTGCAAATGCCTATGCAATGATATTACATGAATTATCTTATCCATGCAACGCCCGTACATCCGTCCCTATGCCTACAATATTTTAATCCTGCTGTCTACTATAATCACAAACGTTGTCTTACTTCTACTGATGTTGTTAATTCACAACTGTATCTACTATAAAATTGTTGCTACTGATAATCTGTCTCGGGAAAGTCTATTCACAGGTGCAGCTGATCTGACAAATCATCTGTTAGAGCTTATAAATATTCTTTGGCTCCCCTTGTGTCGAATCAATAAATTTGAGTTTTACTTCCCTCGAACACTGTTGCGATCCCCTATACTTGTGGGTCATCAGGCGGGTGCGCCATAGAATTATATTTTAGTGGCGAGAATTCTGTGGCGCACCGGCCATGTCCATTTGGTGCGCCATATAATGGAAAATTGGTGCGCCACAGATAAGCCTTTTCCTACTAGTGTCGCTGTTCTTAGGCTCCTTTACCAGTTGGATCCGCAAAAGGCTCTGGCGTTGGTTGAGAATTGAACAGACGACGCTTCGAGCACTGATACGTCTCAAACGTATCTATAATTTCTTATGTTCTATGCTTATATTATACCAATTGCTACATATTTTATATACACTATATATGGTTTTATGCATTTTCTGGGACTAACCTATTAATAAGATGCCACAGTGCCAGTTCCCTGTTTTCTGTTGTTTTTTGTTTCAGAAAAGTTGTTAAACAAATATTCTCAGAATTTCACGAAACAAAAGCCAAAGTCCCTATTTTCCAGTAAGCATCGAGAAGATCGAAGAGGCGTCGAAGAGGGGCCACAGGGCGCCCACACCTGGTGGAGGCGTGGCTCCCCTCCTTTGTCGCACCGCCATATGGTGTGGGGCACAAGGCCCTCCACCGACATCACCCCTTCACCTATTTATGCCCCCCGACGCGAAAACCCTTGGTACCCGATCAGAATTCCATGAAAAGTTCCAGAACCGACTCAAAGAGCATTTTTTGTCTCCTAATGATAGAAATGACAACACAAAAAGGATGTTTAACAGTGTGCCTAAATATTTCAGACTGTACATCGTCTTGAAGAACAAAAAGGATGAAGATCAGCTGGTTTAAACAAAAGGATTGGCTGGCAGTTTTTCCTATCCGGTCTGGCCGGAAGTTCCGGCATCCTGACCGGAAGTTCAGGCCTACGGGAATGAAATTCCGGTCATGAAAATGGACCTTTCAGTTTGGCCCGAAAACGGCTAAGTCCTTTGGGATTTCAGCCCTGGCAAAGGCAGAACTTTGGCCGGAGGTTTGGTCGGATCTTTTCGGAGCACCGGAAGTTCCGGCCTACCACCGGAAGTTCCATCCCAGACTTAGGAAATCGGTTATGTCAGAAATTGTCTGCGCTCGGGCAAACCCGGAACTTTGGCCGAAGTTTTGGCCGGATGTTTCCGGGTGACCGGAAGTTCCGGCCACACCACCAGAAGTTCCGGTGCTAAATAGCAAAGAAATCTGCTAAGTCAGAAACTGCTCGTGCACGGGCAAAGTCGGAAATTTTGCAGGATCTTTCCGGGCGACCGGAAGTTCCGGCCAGACAACCGGAAGTTTCGGTGCTGAACAAGTTAGTATTTTTGCTAAGTCTGGAATGTCTGCGCCCTGGCCAAGCCGGAAGTTTGGCCGGAACATTTCCCGGAACTTTCTGGGTGACCGGAAGTTCAGGCCTGCGCGCAGGGAAAATGACTAGTTCGTGGAGGGGCTATAAATACCACTCTACCTACCTCCAGCCAAATTAGTTCTCACATTCTCTCTCTTCATTAAAGTGCTGAAGCTGAAATCTTCAAGATCTCCCAACTCCTCCACCCAAATCCGTTGATCTTTGGAGGAGTGAAGGAGAAGGCCCCGACCTAGTACTTCACTGAAGCGATTTCTATTCTTACCCCATTCACTTGAGATTTCGAGTCTAGGGTTTCCTTTAGGAAAACATAGATCTCACCATTGTTTGTACTTGGTGTAAGCTTGACCTTTTGTGGTCTTGACCGGTTGTGGTCATCTTGAGAGCCCCCAATTCAGTTGTGGGTGCGTGCCTCTAGTGTTTGTAAGGGATTCGATCTCTGCTCGAAACGGGGATCAATAGTGGAAGGTGGACTCACAACCTTTGTGGTTGAGTTCATCGGAGAAGATGGTGAGCCTTTGTGGCGTTATGACCAACCTGTTGTGGTGGCACACACCTCTCCAAACGAGACGTACACCCTTGTGGTGGAACTCAGGATTAACTCTTCATCTTCGCGTGCTTCGACTTGGTTCCCCAATTCTTTTACCCCTTTCTGACTTGTTCGCTCTTATCTATCTTGTGTATTGCTAAGCTTGCCATATAGGTAAATTCACCTTAGTTGCATAGCTAGAGAGTTTACCTTTGTGTTAAGCCTAAATTGAAAAAGAACTAAAAAATTGTAGTAGCACCTATTGACCCCCCCTCCCTCTATGTGCCGGATTCCCGTTCAATTGGTATCAGAGCCAGGTTCGCTTTTAAGGGCTTAACCGCCTACGTGCAATGATGACAGAATCCGATGCCGAGAGGGTCGCCCGGGAGAAATTAGAGGCAAAGGTGTTAGCCAAAGGGGCAACCATGGCCGATCTAATAGATATGAGATCATCCATGGAGGCCCAGCTCCGAAAGATGAATGAGATGCTTATGGCACTCTTGAAGTCTAAGGAGCCCGAGGCTACTCGTCCCCCTCCTCCATCCAAGGAGTAAGGTGAGAACTCTAAGGAATCATCCTCGGACGGGTCCAAAGAACCTCCTCCAAATGCTTCCCCCGGGAATGAGGAGAAGGGTGAAGCACATAGCTCCACTAAGCGCCCACAAGGAGAGGAATTTCATGAAGTTCACCATAATTACTCTCCTAATCCTCCTATCCCTCAACCTCATGTAAAATTTAGGAGTGACCCTCCTAAGCTCAAGCCTACTCATTTCTCTAAATGGCAATTTCAAATGAACTCTCATTTGTGCATTGCCTCCATTGAGCTAGGGCGCATCATCCAAGAGAGATTCATGGCCTAAGATCCAACCAACTTGACAATGAGAGAGGTGGTGGATAGTCAAATCAATGGCACCGGTCTCCATCAACTTGAAATTGCCTTTGGAGAGAAGGACATGCCTCTCATTCAACATCACTCCACCGCCAAATAAGTTTGGGAGGCTCTTTCCGACATCTTTGTCGGTAATGAGAGCCTGAAGAAGAACCAGTATGATGCCTTGTGCAATAGGTGGAAGGTGATACGTCTCCAACGTATCTATAATTTTTTATGTTCCATGCTATATTATACCAACTTATTACATGTTTTATATGCATTTATATAGTTTTATGAATTTTCTGGGACTAACCTATTAACAAGATGCCACAGTGCCAGCTCCCTGCTTCCTGCTGTTTTTGGTTTCAGAAAAGTACTTAAGGAAATATTCTTTGAATTGGACGATTTCTTTTCTGAAGTCCGTTTTTAATCGGGAACGTTCCAGAAGACCAAGCACGAGACGAAGTGAATGATCGAGAAAACGTCATCAGGTGCTCGTGCGGCAGGGGGTCTTGACGCGCGAGGACATGTGTGGGCCCCTCGGGGGTCCACCGACCTCGCCCTTTCACCTACAATGTAGTGCCCATGCTTATGAAAGCAGTGACACATATGAATAATGTAAAGACTTGGATCACATAAGTCTCACATTCTCCAATAAGATGAAATATCACAGTACAATGTCATAATTTATTACAGAACGAGACGAATGATCCAAAAACAAATATCCTTACAACTTAGCATAGCGGAAATGCTAGCTGAATCAATAGTTCACACTTTATTTCAGAGTTCAAACGCAATACTAAAGGTAGCATGGAGCTACATCTTCTCCATGAAGCCACTAGCAAATCATGTTGGTTGTAGCTCGAAGACGACCCCCTTACTCCTCATTCGGACATTCTGCAAGGTTTAGTTGCAGCCCAGCTATAAAGGGTCAGCACAATTGAATTGTGGTGGCAAGTGACTTTAATTCCTAATGTTCTACTATACTATAACTATATGCTTAATTTGGCTGGTGGAGCTCAAGGCTATTGCGCAAAGCAAATTTTTTCCTACTTTTGGTAAACAATTTTCTTAAATCAATATCTTCTCCTTCAGAGACAATCTCGACACAAGTCCATGTCTCCTACCCATGTTCACCCAACAAAAGTTTTATTAAGAAATTTGAGATGAGGAGATTTTCGGAACACAGCCTTGTGTAGTTACTCAAATTGTCCGTTGCCGGGGACACGGCTAAGATCTTAGGTTTTAACTCTCGAGAGGGTGTGCACTTTCACCATTAGACTCAATCAACCCAAACTATCCTCTACACTCCTTTAGTGAGAAGGAAAAGGAGAAGATCAAGACGAGACTTTTCAGAAGTTGCTTTCCCATGATCATACTAAGAGATTACCACCATCCTATCAACTCTACCACCATCAATCTCTTGACCCAGGTCCACAACAACTTACTCCATCAAGACAGAGCCCATATTGACCAATGGTTGCACGATAAGCAACTAGACTCAGTGTAGACTTAAATCTCATAGCCCTGGGTGGCCTACCACAAGTGAGCAACTCAGGTTAACACCGCATATCATGGCCCCAAGTAAGTAGAAACTACCCTGGGCGAAGACAACCATGACACTTGGCCCTGGGAAGCCACTCAACTTGAAACCTCCTCGATCGACCCAATCCACCCAGGCGTTAAATTTATTTAGTGGAAATTTTCATTTATCACATCAACCATAAAACAAATCATTTTTGCAGCAGTTGCTTCCACTAAATTATAATAGGGGTCTAATCTGGAATTTCTAAGGGGAAACCTAAAAGGTTTGCATAGCATACTACAATCTCCCAAATACCTATCATGCATACTACTTTTGCAAATACTGTTTGAAAACACTAGATATGCAATAGAATAAAATAGTAGGTGTTTTATGAAGTCACTTGCCTTGGCAGCAGGAGGGGCAGGCACAACAAGAATAGCAATCACAAGCAGGTCCTTCCTCTCCTTCACAATCTAGCACAAGCAATACATACAAATAAATATCCACACAAAATCTCACACACCAAATAAAAGATGTATGCATGCATGATATGCCATGTGTAGAATTAGACACACTTATCCATGATTTATATTCTCTGGTATTAAATGCATGAGATGCAATTTCTAGGAATTTCTCAATTCACTTAACAATTTATTAATTTGTAAACAAAGTAACCAAAACTTAGATTATAACATTACAAATTTTATTGTTCTAAGAAAGTTTTCAAATAAGACATATAGTAATATTCCTGGGCAGAGGTTGTTAACCTAAACATAAAACAATTGAGTTTATTTGTAAAACATTTTTATTATTTAAGTTATGGATTTAATAGCCGAATTAATCCTCGGATGATCTTATGAATTATTATTTAACAAAAACAAAAACAAATGATGTAGAATTAAACTACTCTAGCAGGGCTATCCGTGGATATAAAGTTCATTGATTTTGGACTTACAGAACATAAGTTATTAATTTTCTAAGTTTTGCATATTTTTCTGTTTTATTTATAAAATTCCTGCGAAAAAGAAAATAATGGGGCTACATGGCGCGATCCTATTGGACGAAAACGATTTGCGCGGATCGTGGACGAGAGCCGTCCGATTTAAATGAGATCGGACGCACGACGGCGTGGGACGCCCGGCCGAACCGAGCGGCGCGCGGGTCGCCGGAAGGCTCGCCGGCGGCGGCGCCCGCTGCGGCGGCGCGTCGGTCTCGACGCTTCCCGCATGAAAACAACGCCCCAGGACGAACGGTTCTTACCAAAATTACGCGGAGGAGGAGGCGAGGTCGATGGCGCGGCGGCGGCGTCGAGACTCCTCTCCTTTCCTCGTCGGAGATGGTGGCCGGCGGCGGAGCACCTCGGTCGAGGTCGTTTTCGGCGTTTGGCTGCGAAATAGGACAAGCAAGGGGGCTCAACGGGTGCGCAAAAGGATGGGGAAGCGAGGGGGGGCTCGGTGGAGCTCGAGGAGCTTGGAGCTTACCGCACTCGCGAAAAAGCCCGGCGGCAATGGCGGCGACGGCGAGCTCGATTCCGAGCAGCCCGACGGCGGAGAGGTAGGGTTTTGGGGGGGTTTCGGAGGTGGCCTCGCGGGGTATAAATAGGAGGGGGCGCGGGAGCTAATCACGGCGGAAACCGGCCCGGAAACGGCTCGGTCGTGGTCGTCGTCTCCGGCGCGATCTCCGGACGGAGGTGGAAGACGGCTGACAGGTGGGGCCCACCTGTCAGCGAGAGGGGAGCGGCACGCGCGCGCTGGATCGGGCCGATGGGCCGTTATCGACCGCGCGCGCGGTGGATAACGTCTGGGCCGGCCTGGTAACATAATCTTTTAAATAAAATAAAAACTGTTTTTCAAATCTGATTTACTAAATGATTTTTAAACATATTCAAAACATTTCAGAAAAAATCATAAAACTATATTTTGGAAAGGTTATTTAAATTAGCAATTTTTAATAATAACCTTACCCATTATATAATTTGGAA
This sequence comes from Poa annua, assembly GCA_026929855.1. Taxonomy (NCBI): domain Eukaryota; kingdom Viridiplantae; phylum Streptophyta; class Magnoliopsida; order Poales; family Poaceae; genus Poa; species Poa annua. The sequence continues at coordinate 104,925,344 of CM049426.1, forward strand.
AATTATATTTATGAAGTAAGTTTTAAATAAACATTTAAATGGGATTAAACATTATTTAAACTCATAATTGAATTTTTATTTAGTATTTATGTGATTAAAAGTTAAGCCTATATGATGAATGATGTATGAATGCAAAGTTTTAAATTTTAGCAAAATTGGGATGTTACAAACCTAACCCCCTTAAGATGAATCTCGTCCTCGAGATTCGGTTTGGCCTTCAAAAAGACGTGGGTGTTCTTCCCGAAGATCATCATCCCGTTCCCAAGTTGCTTCTTCTTCGGTATGGTGTTTCCACTGGACCTTACAAAATTTGATAGTCTTGGTTCGTGTGATCCTTTCTGCCATCTCCAAGATTTTGATTGGCTTCTCTTCATACGTCAGGTCACTTTCCAACTGAACTTCTTCTAATGACACTGTATCCCGTAGCGAGGTTTCTGTCATCTCTGGATGACACTTCTTCAATTGACTCACGTGGAAGACATTGTGAACTGCTGACAGAACTTCCGGCAATTCTAACTCATATGTTACTTCTCCCTTGCGGGAAAGAATCTTAAAGGGGCCGATGAATCGAGGTGCAAGTTTACCCTTGATCCCGAACCTCTTCACACCACACTTTGGTGACACTCTTAAATAAGCCCTGTCACCTATCTCAATGTGATTTCTCTCCTTTTGGAATCCGCATAGCTTTTCTGCCTGGACTACGCGATCTTCAATCTGTCGTTGATTATTCGAACCTTCTCTTCAGCTTCCTGGATTATATCAGGTCCAAATAAACTTCGATCTCCCACACCGCTCCAGAGTAGTGGTGTGGTGCATTTCCTACCATAAAGTGCCTCAAACGGCGACTGTTGTTATAGGAAAATTCTGCGTATGGCAAATTATCATCCCAACTAGACTTGTAGTCCAAGGCACATGCCCTCAGCATATCTTCTAAAATTTGGTTTACTCTTTCCGTCGGTCCATCCGTTTGGGGATGAAATGCTGTACTGAACTCTAATCTCGTACCCAAAGATTCATGTAGTTGTTTCCAGAAATACGAGGTAAACTGGGTACCTCTGTCAGACACAATCCTCTGGGGAATACCATGAAGGCATACAATTCTCCTCATGTAAATCTCTGCCAACTTAGCACTTGAGTAGGTAGTCTTTAGTGGCACAAAATGGGCCACCTTTGTCAAACGATCCACTATTACCCAGATCGATTCATATCCCGATCTGGTACGCGGTAACCCAGTAATGAAATCCATACCTATCTGTTCCCATTTCCAATCCGGTATAGGTAAAGGTTGCAACAATCCTGCTGGCTTCTGATGCTCCTCCTTTACTCGACTACATACATCGCACTTAGCTATATATTCCGCGATGTCTCTCTTCAGGTTATTCCACCAAAATATTTCCTTTACATCCATGTACATCTTGGTGTTCCCCGGGTGTATGGAATAAGGCGAGTTATGTGCTTCTTGCAGAATCAATTTTCTAAGATCCTCATCCTGCGGCACGCAGATGCGTTTCTCAAACCACAAGGTGCCTTGCTCATCCATTCGAAAACCCTTGGCCTTCCCTTCGCTCAGGTTGACCTTGATTTCATCCATTACTTTGTCTCCCTTCTGGCCTTCCCGAATCTTATCCATCAACAACGGTTGTACGTCCAGTGTTGCGAGGAATCCTTCGGGTACTACCTCTAATCTGAGGTCCTTAAATGCTCTACTTAAATACTCGGGCAATTTTCCCGCTGTCAGTCCATTTACATGGACCTTACGGCTCAAAGTGTCTGCCACCACATTAGCCTTTCCTGGGTGATATTGCAAACTCATATCATAGTCCTTAATAAGTTCCAGCCATCTTCTTTTCCTCATATTCAATTCCTTCTGGGTGAAAATATATTTCAGGGTCTTGCGATCCGTGAATACTTCACAACGTTTTCCCAAAAGATAGGGTCTCCACGTCTTTAACGCATGCACTACTGATGCTAACTCCAGATCGTGGGTGGGATAGTTGACCTCATGTTTCTTAAGCTGTCTAGAAGCGTATGAAACCACTTTCCCTTCTTGCATTAGGACACTTCCTAGTCCATGGTGCGAGGCATCACAATATACTTGGAATTCCTTCTCTATATCTGGCAAACATAAAACAGGTGCTGACACCAGCCGTTTCTTCAGTTCCTGGAAACTGATTTCACATTCTTCCGTCCACTTAAATTTGACTTCCTTTTTCAGTAGTGAAGTCAATGGTTTGGCAAGTTTGGAGAAGTTCTCAATAAATCTTCTATAATAACCTGCCAGTCCAAGGAAACTACGGATGTCTGCCACATTCTTGGGTACTTCCCATTTTGTCACAGCTGACACCTTTTCTGGGTCTACTGCTATTCCATTTTTCGACACAACGTGTCCTAGAAAACCAACTTCTTCTATCCAGAATTCACACTTGCTAAATTTGGCATACAGCTTATGTTCTCTAAGTCTCTGTAATATCATGTGCAAATGTTCTTCATGTTCCTCCTGACTCTTGGAGTATATCAGGATATCATCAATGAACACCACAACAAACTTATCCAGAAAGTCCATAAACACTTTATTCATCATGTTCATGAAGTATGCTGGTGCATTGGTTAAACCAAACAGCATTACGGTGTACTCATATAATCCATATCTAGTAGTGAAGGCAGTTTTTGGTATATCTAGTTCTCTTACTTTCATTTGAAAGTATCCTGATCGCAAATCGATCTTAGAGAATACCGAAGCACCCTCTAGCTGGTCGAAGAGCTCATTAATTTTCGGTAGCGGGTACTTGTTCTTGATCGTCACCTCATTGATTGCTCGATAATCCGTTACTAGCCTTTGAGTACTATCCTTTTTCTCTACAAACAGAATGGGTGCTCCCCAAGGTGATGAACTTGGGCGGATGAATCCTTTCTGCAATTGCTCCTCTAACTGTTTCTTGAGTTCTTTCAATTCAGCTACAGCCATTGGATATGGTCTCTTGGCTATGGATCCCGTTCCGGGAACCAAATCTATAAGAAATTCAACATCCCTATCGGGTGGCATTCCCGGTAGTTCTTCGGGGAAAACATCAGGGTAATCTCTTACCACACGAACGTCTCCCATGCTACCCCCCTTAAGAGAATTTAGCTTAACTTTCTTAAATTCAAATTTGGATTTGTATCTGATATTCTTCTTCTCGGGAGTGGTGAGTGTAATGGATCTATTCGCACAATCCAATACTCCTTCAAACTTGGCCAACCAATCCATACCGAGTATAACATCCAGACCCTGGGTCTCTAATATTATCAGGTTTACCGGAAAGGAGTGTTTACCAATTTCTAAACTCAAGTTTTGACAATCGGTTTGTGCGAGCATTTCCCCCCTTTGGGAACTCACCCTAACCGGATTTAGCAGGCTTGTAGTAGTCAGTTTGTTTTTATTAACAAAATCTCTTGAGATGAATGAGTGGGATGCTCCCGTATCGAACAAGACTAATGCTGGAAAGGTATGTAGTAGGAACGTACCAATCACTGCATCGGGTTCATTCTGCACTTCTTCCACATCAAGATGATTCACCTGTGCCTTCTGGAAAGGATTAGGCTTTGATGCTTCCGGCGCCTTCTTCTTCTCTGGGCAGTCTGTTGAGTAATGTCCCTTGTTCCCACACTTGTAGCAAGTCACTTGACTAATATCTCGTTTAGGCTCATTGTTGTGGCGGTGTGGATCTTTTCCACTATTGTTCCCATTGAGCGGGTGGTTGTGTCCACTACCACCCTGTCCATTTCCTCTGTATCTGGAATTTCCTACTTTATGGATATGACCATTATGGTTGTGGCCACTTCCACTCTTGTGACTGTGGTGACCCCCACTGTTCTCAGGAACGTATGGTTTCTTCTGCATCAGACTAGTGTTGTACTTATTGGCGCTGAACTTCCTTTTTGTATTCTCCTCCTTCTTCATGTTGCTGTCCAGAGTAATGGCCTGCTCAAGAAGGTCCTGATAATTGGGAGCATAGGCCACAGACAATGGTATTTTCAGCTCACCATTGAGTCCATTCAGAAACTTATACTTCCTCTTTGCATCGGTGTCTACATCCTCTGGGGCATAGCGTGAGAGGGTATTGAAGTCCTCCATGTATTCCCTCAGAGCACGATTTCCCTGTCTCAGGGTACGGAACTCATCCCTTTTCAGATTCATGATCCCAGTAGAGATGTGAGCATTGCGGAAACCTTCTTTAAAGATTTCCCAGGTAAGTCCTTCAAGTGGGTGAGTGATCTGATATGTTTCCCACCAGTGTGCCGCTGGTCCCTCCAGTAGATGGGAAGTGAACCTTATTTTCTCCAATTCCGTACACTCGCAAGTACCTAGATCCTTGTTCACAGAGCGTAGCCAATCATCGGCTACGATTGGTTCAGTAGCTGTGGAGAATTTGTTGGGTCTGAGCCTCAAGAACCTAGCAAGGCGGTCAACTTGGGGTGGGGGTGGTGGTGGCGGCGGTGGAGGGGGTGGTGGATTGTTTTGGTTTGCCATGAACTGAGCCATCATGGTCATCAACTGTGTCTGGGCTGCCATCATTTGTTGCATCATTTCGTTGGCACTGTTGTTGTCAGGATCCCGACGTGGAGGCATCTGTATGGTGTGGGCATAGGTAAGTAGTGATAGAAGAGACTACAAAGGAAAAATCTACCCATGCACATCAACACACTTCACAGAAACATAACAAGCAAGAAATAAACAGACACACCCGAAGTATTTTATAAATTCGATATTTTAGAGACTTGCAAACCAAGCTAGGACATGGTTTTCAAGGTACTGCCTCGCCACAAATTGGTGGGTCAATACAACTTCGATGAGGCTAGGAGAAATACTCGTAAGGTAAGGATAATTGGTGGTCTTACTAATCAAATTTTAAAACTCCTTATGTATTTGCGGGTGTTCCCACACTTCCGCTTCTTGACACCTGTGGCTTCCTTGGGAGTGTCCTCATCGGGATAGGTTAACATTAGGGGCTCTGGGGCGTCAGGGGGATGATTCTTCTCTGCCTGAAGTTCCATTTGGCTTAGTTATTCACACAAATGAGCACACTGAGCCTGCAATGCCAAAATGTGGGCATCCTTCTGCGCAATCCTATCATCTTGCAGGTAAATCTTGTCTTCCAGTTCCTTGTTCTCCTTCGTTAGCACCTGAACTTCTACACGAAGAATATCTTTCTCTTCTTCTAAGCTTTCCTTAACGTGACGGTGGACGCACCTTAAATCTGCCCTGTAGAAGATCTCTTGTCCCAGAAGTATATCCAAGTTATGGCAATGAGCTCCAAGGTCTCCATGATGCTTCTCTTTCATACCCCTAAGTGAGGGTTGAACGGGTTGTCCAATGCTATCCCTCCTGGCAAAGTGTCGAAAGACGGAGTTGGGCTTGATCTCGTCATAGAACTGCTCAATGATGCGTGACAAGGTCTCCAGCATCGCCATCTCCACTCCATTCTTCCAGTTGGGGTATCTAGATCGGAAACGGATCAGCTGCGGTCCAGGAGGATCAAGACGAGGGAGAACTTCTGCCTCGATCTTCCAGCGTCCTTCAGGGTAATCTTCTGACATAATTTCTTTGCCCCTGAAGACTGGCGGCGTCAACCTTAGGGTTTTGGAAATACTGAGGAGCTGGTCACTGAAGTATTATTGGTCTCCTTTCTGCGGGGATAACTCACGAGTGAAGATCTTCATCTACAAAAATTGTTAAGGGATAAGAATTAAGGAGATGAAACAAAATAAGAATGTAGAAGGTAAGGAACATATTATAAGAAAAGAAGTCTGGTATTTCGAAATTTGTTAACTATAAATATTTATTTTAGGGTTTGTATCCAATCCTAGGGGTTTCGAGCCTACAGGCAACATTCGTGCTCTGATACCATCTGTAGTGCCCATGCTTATGAAAGCAGTGACACATATGAATAATGTAAAGACTTGGATCACATAAGTCTCACATTCTCCAATAAGATGAAATATCACAGTACAATGTCATAATTTATTACAGAACGAGACGAATGATCCAAAAACAAATATCCTTACAACTTAACATAGCGGAAATGCTAGCTGAATCAATAGTTCACACTTTATTTCAGAGTTCAAATGCAATACTAAAGGTAGCATGGAACTACATCTTATCCATGAAGCCACTGGCAAATCATGTTGGTTGTAGCTCGAAGACGACCCCCTTACTCCTCATTCGGACATTCTGCAAGGTTTAGTTGCAGCCCAGCTATAAAGGGTCAGCACAATTGAATTGTGGCGGCAAGTGACTTTAATTCCTAATGTTCTACTATACTATAACTATATGCTTAATTTGGCTGGTGGAGCTCAAAGCTATTGCGCAAAGCAAATTTTTCCTACTTTTGGTAAACAATTTTCTTAAATCAATATCTTCTCCTTCAGAGACAATCTCGAGACAAGTCCATGTCTCTTACCCATGTTCACCCAACAAAAGTTTTATTAAGAAATTTGAGATGAGGAGATTTTAAGAACAAAGCCTTGTGTAGTTACTCAAATTGTCCGTTGCCGGGGACACGACTAAGATCTTAGGTTTTAACTCTCGAGAGGGTGTGCACTTTCACCATTAGACTCAATCAACCCAAACTATCCTCTACACTCCTTTTGTGAGAAGGAAAAGGAGAAGATCAAGACGAGACTTTTCAGAAGTTGCTTTCCCATGATCATACTAAGAGATTACCACCATCCTATCAACTCTACCACCATCAATCTCTTGACCCAGGTCCACAACAACTTACTCCATCAAGACAGAGCCCATATTGACCAATGGTTGCACGATAAGCAACTAGACTCAATGTAGACTTAAATCTCATAGCCCTGGGTGGCCTACCACAAGTGAGCAACTCAGGTTAACACCGCATATCATGGCCCCAAGTAAGTAGAAACTACCCTAGGCGAAGACAACCATGACACTTGGCCCTGGGAAGCCAGTCAACTTGAAACCAAAACTTATATTATAACATTACAAATTTTATTGTTCTAAGAAAGTTTTCAAATAAGACATATATTAATATTCCTGGGCACAGGTTGTTAACCTAAACCTAAAACAATTGAGTTTATTTGTAAAACATTTTTATTATTTAAGTTATGGATTTAATAGCCGAATTACTCCTCGGATGATCTTATGAATTATTATTTAACAAAAGAAAAAACAAATGATGTAGAATTAAACTACTCTAGCAGGGCTATCCGTGGATATAAAGTTCATTGAATTTGGACTTACAGAACATAAGTTATGAATTTTCTAAGTTTTGCATATTTTTCTGTTTTATTTATAAAATTCTGGCGAAAAAGAAAATAATGGGGCTTCGTGGCGCGATTGTTGGGGATATATCAACTAGGGGTATAACCAGCATGGATCAATCCGGCTAGTCCAGGGTGGCCCAAGGGTGGTAAGGCCAAGGCCTGTCGGGCGGCCCAGATAGCTGACGTACAAGGAAGTAGGCGGACGGTCCAAGGAAGGCGGAAGGCCTAAGCCCATCAAGCCACCGAGCCCAAGACGGAAGGCGGCAACTAAGCAGGCTAGGTCTAGGACTCTGACTACTTGCCGGACAAGTACTTGCCTTGTATCCTGGGGTCTGGCCGCCTATATAAGCCGGCCATCAGGAAGCCTTTAGGGGAGGCGATTCAATACGCATCAAACACATTGTAACCTGTTCACGGCTATTGCCTCATAGTGAATTATAGCAGCACGTAGGATCCCGCCACCGCTGTGGGATCCGAAGCTGGGTAAACTCGCCGTGTTCAATCCCGACCTCGACGACTCCAACCTTCTTCCCCACAATCCATACGTAGGCTAGAGGACCCCCATCTCCTATCAATTATGCCGATACCACGACAGTTGGCGCCCACCGTGGGGCATAAGGTTCCTGGCGTCACGTTCCAGGCGGGAACACTTGGCGGCGTGGGCAAGCAGATCGCCGTCGGTCGCGTCACAAGGTATGACGGCAATAGCTACGTCAACTCGGATGAGTCCTGGCTCCCGGCGGACGACTACCTTATCGGATGCGCAATCGTGCCGATCGGAGGGATCGACGTCTTCATCGGGTACACGCCAGAGGCGTACGGCCTACCGCGTTTCTACAACCCCACCCACCAACCCTTTGACCAAGCAGTCGACCGGCAAGATGGATCTGAATCCGCCTTCTCCCAAGAGTCGGCCGAATCTGATTTCCACTTCGTCGGAGTTGTCGGACTGGGATCCGACTCCCAGCCGGAAAACAACGATCCTGAATCAATCCTCCCTGCTCTGCAGGAGGATGCGATGTCAGATGCCGGATCCAGATCTACCGTTCAAGTCAACATAGACTCTGACTCCGATGATGATGCTAGTCTCTTCGAAGAGAAGATCAAAACCCGCTTTTCCAGTGGAAATCCGGCTCCCTCAGAGGGTACAGCGGATACAGACATGCCTGACAAGCTGGCTATGATGGTTGTTGTCGGTCACGAGACAACCCCAGTTACTTCGGAAGCGCAAATCAAGCCGGCGGAAGAAGCCGGAGACACCACTGCCGGCCAACTCATTGAAAGTTCCGACAAGGTGTGCGCAAAGAAGAAAACTGGCCTCGAGAAAGGCGGCAGCAGCAAACCCACGGATTTGCTCTCCGTCATCAAATAAGTAGACGAGATCATGAATACTCCGGTAAACAAAAACACCCCACTCGACGAAGTGGAAGAGCTTAGGCTTAACATGCTTAAGCACTCTGACTTCCTGCGAAAAAGAGAGGAGCACGTTGAGAGCCTTGCGAAGAAGATCAAGAAAGAGCAGGAGAAGATGTCGGCCAAAACAAGCCGGCAACTCTTCGAGGAGAAAAGGTCATCAAAAAACCGCCGTGGAAAAGATCCGCCTACGCCAGCAACGACAGCGGCTCAAGACCTAGGGTTCGATTGGCGTACGGCACCACAACGAGTGGATAGAAGGGGGTATGTTGTCTTCTGCACCCCTATCCTCAACGCGGCTGCCGCGTTAGATACCCTGGACGACAACACTTACACGGCGGAAGAAAAGCTGACCAACGCAAGACACTTCGTAAGCAAGGCCCTAGAACAACAAGCTCGTGCTGATTCCTACGGCCACATGGCGGATGCCCGCGGGGGAGACCTAGAGTCTAAGTCAGGCAAGTGCAAAGCTGCACCCGGCGCAGACCCCGAAGGCCCGTCTGGCTCCAGTAGCCATGGCGACAAAAGGAAGGCAACGCCACCTCCAAAGAAGGCACCGCCGCCAAAGCCAAGGCGGGACGAGAATTCAAGGACGGGAAGCAGAGGAGACCTACCACCTCCACCTCAGCCAAGACGCGACAATGGCGGTAGCCGGAACAACAGGCAGCCGCCTAGAAAAGATGCCGGCAACGACCCTCCAAGGAGAGGCCGCAGCCGGTCTCCGCAGCATAGCACTGGCAGCAAGAGGAGAGGGGAGGTAGAAGGGCCCAGGCGCAGCATAGGCCGGGCGGCGCAGGACGAGCCGGACGCAAACAGAGGCGCACGGCAGCTCGATCCAAAAGACGCACGACACCGCCTACAAGACATAGCAAGAGGAAAGGAGCCGCTATACTCGGGACCAAAGTGCTTCGGTGACGCCATCCGCAAAGAGCCGTTCCCAAAGGACATGACATCAGTGTCAAAAAACTGTTATAGGTACAACGGGCTCGTTAAGCCGGACTCATGGCTTTCCGACTACGCCATGGCCATAGAGATGGCCGGCGGGAGCAGCCATATTGTCGTCCGCTACCTACCTCTCATGTTGGAAGGCATGGCAAGAGCTTGGATCGATAACCTTCCTGAAAAGTCCATCCATAGCTGGTACGACATGGAAAAGGTTTTCTCCCAGCACTTCCAAGGAACATACAAGCGTCCAAATACCTACACGGATTTGCAGCGCTGTATCCAAAAGCCGGACGAAACCATGACAGATTTTGTCAGCCGCTGGATATCCGAAAAGGCCAACTGTCATGGTGTTTCGGACGCACAGGCTATCCATGCCTTCTACACGGGCCTACAGAAGAAGTCCTTGCTCCGTCATAGGCTCGTCCGCGAGCAAATCACGGACCTTGGTGAGATGCTCAACCTAGCCGCCCAATACGCGGCGGCGGATGACAACGCCCGGGACGATGACCCAGACGTCAACATCATACCAAAGCGGAACAATAAGCGCAAGCAGGCGGCGGATGACAAAGCCGGACCTTCCAATGAGGTAGCCGTAGCGTTCCAAGGAAACGCCGGCAAAAAGAAGTGGAAAAATAAGAAAGATAGTCGCGAAGCCGGCTCAGGGCCTAAGGCGGCGCGAATCACTTATGAACAAGCAAAGCTTTTGCCGTGTCCCATCCACGCCTCATTGGGCAAGGTCAACCATATGCTTGGAGAGTGCCGTTTCATGGACGACTTCAAAAGGATCCCACAGTCGGCTGGAAGTCAAAGAAGTCAAAGAAGAACGACAAGAAAGACAGCAAGGAGGATGAGGATGACGACGACATGTCTATCTCAAGCGAAGAGGACACAACTGCCAAGAAAAAGAAGCCGTATCCGAAGGTCAAAGAATCTCTTGTGTGCTTTGTCGGCACGCCTTCGGCTAAAGCGGATAAGGCGGAGATGCGCGAACTCAACGCGACAATGCCGGACGTCCCTCAGTACTTGAACTGGTCGGAGGCAACAATCACTTGGGACCGGTCCGACCACCCTGATCACGTCCCTCACCCAGGCAAGTACGCCCTTGTCGTCGACCCCATTGTCGACAACTTCAGACTCACAAAGGTACTCATGGATGGCGGCAGCAGCCTCAACATCCTGTACTACGACACGCTAAGCCGCATGAACCTATCAGAGGATCAGCTGGATCACAGCAACCTCACATTTCATGGCATAGTGCCCGGCAGGCAAGCAAAGTCAATGGGAAGCATCAGGCTGAAGGTAACTTTCGGACCAAAAGAGAACTACCGCTCAGAGTTCCTCCGGTTCGAAGTTGTCCCCTTCAAAAGCGCCTATCATGCAATCTTCGGACGACCGGCTTTCGCCAAGTTCATGGCAAGGCCGTGCTACATATACAGAAAGCTTAAAATGCCGGGGGAAAACGGAACCATCACGGTTTCCGGCAACTTCAAGAAAGCCAAGGAGTGCGAGCGTGGCATGGCCGCCTTCGCAGAAGCCGTCATCCACAAGGAAGAACTCGCGCCGCTCGGGGCGGATGCAGACAACTCCATGCCAAAGCCAAAGATGGATGTCAAGAAGACTTTCGAAGCTTCAGAAGACACCAAAAAGGTGGACCTCATCCTAGGTGACAAGTCTAAGCAAGTTGTCATCGGCTCCAACCTTGACAGCAAATAGGAAGGCGCGCTCGTCGAGTTCCTCCGTGAGAATCGTGACATCTTTGCATGGTCGCCTTCCGACATGCCTGGTGTACCGAGGGAACTTGCCGAGCACTCGCTCAACGTCATAAAAGGATCCAAGCCGGTAAAGCAAGCAACAAGACGCTTTGGAGATGAGAGACGCAAGGCTATAGGGAAGGAGATAAATAGGCTGAAGGCCGCCAATTTCATAAAAGAAGTTGTACACACCGATTGGGTGGCAAATCCTGTACTTGTCCCAAAGAAGAATAAAGAGCGGAGGATGTGTATTGACTATACCGGTGTTAACAAGTGCTGCCCAAAGGACCCCTTTGCGCTGCCCAGAATTGACCAAGTCGTAGACTCCACAGCAGGCTCCGAGCTGCTTTGTTTTCTGGACGCCTACTCAGGGTACCACCAAATCAAGATGAGAGAGTCAGATCAGCTGAAAACATCTTTCACAACTCCATATGGGACTTTCTGCTACATTACAATGCCTTTTGGCCTGAAGAATGCAGGGGCAACATACCAGCGCTGTATGCAAAATTGCCTACATGAACAGATCGGCCGCAATGTTCACGTCTATGTAGACGACATCGCGGTAATGTCAAAAAAGAAGGCAGACCTCCTAGAGGACTTGGAAGAAACTTTTCAGAATCTCCGGAGGTATCAGATGAAACTCAATCCCGCCAAGTGCGTTTTCGGCGTTCCAGCCGGCAAACTGCTTGGATTTATCTTCTCAGAGCGGGGGATCGAGATTAACCCGGAGAAGATCAAGGCCATCCAAAACATATCCAGACCTACTTGTCTGAAGGACGTGCAGCGCCTAGACGGATCGGCGGCAGCCGTCAGTCGTTTCATAAGCCGCCTAGGGGAAAAGGCAATGCCTCTCTACCGGCTACTGAAGAAATCCGACAACTTCGAGTGGACAGCAGAGGCAGACGCCGCCTTGCAACAACTTAAGGAGGCCCTCGTATCCGCTCCGATATTGGCAGCACCTCGATCACAGGAACCAATGCTGCTGTACATCGCGGCAACAGGAGCTGTTGTCAGCGTTGTCTTGGCTGTGGAAAGAAAGGAGAGCGAAGCCGCGGCGTGTGAGCAGCGACCGGTCTACTTCATCAGTGAAGTGTTCTCCGCCTCCAAGTAGAGGTATCCGCATTACCAAAAGCTGGCTTATGGCGTATTCTTCGCCGCCAGAAAGCTTAGGCATTACTTCCAGGAACACACCGTGACAGTAGTCAGCAAGGCACCGTTGGGAGACATAATCAACAATGCAGAGGCAACGGGTCGAGTTGCCAAGTGGGGCATCGAACTCGCCGCCTTTGACATAGTCTACAAGCCACGGACCGCCATTAAGTCTCAAGCGCTTGCCGACTTTGTCGCCGACTGGACAGAGGCCATGGAGGAAACGACACTCCCCGAATCAGAATATTGGGTCATGCACTTTGACGGATCAAAGATGCTCAAAGGCTCGGGGGCTGGAGTCGTTCTACGCACGCCTAAAGGTGACAAGCTTAGCTACGTGTTACAAATCCACTTCACAGCAACCAACAATGTTGCCGAATACGAAGCCTTGCTTCACGGGTTACACGTGGCAAACGACCTAGGCGTCAAAAGAATCCTCTGTTATGGCGACTCAGATCTGGTCGCGCAGCAAGTAAGCGGAACATGGGATTCGAAAAGCGCAACAATGGCAGCTTACAGAGCCAAAGTTGACGAATTTGCAAAAAACTTCGTAGGCTACGAAGTCCGACATGTTCCAAGAGCCGAAAATGAGGCGGCAGACACACTTGCAAGACTGGGATCGGAACGCAAAAAGGTACCAAAAGATATCTTGCTGGAGCAATTGCACAAGCCATCCATTAAAGGCGCCGATTTGATGGACCCCGACTCAGAAGAACCGGTAGAAGCGGCAAGTCTCGCTGTCTACTTAACACAGCCGGATTGGACAGTCCCATATCTCGATTTTCTAATCGACCAAAAGTTGCCGGAGGACGATGAGGTGCTAAAAAGGCAGATCATAAGGCGAGCCAAAGCATTCACGATAATAAAAGGCGAGCTATACAAGCGAAGCACATGTGGCATCTATCAGCGGTGCATACAGCCGGAGGAAGGCCGGGAAATTCTGAAGGACATACATATTGGCGCCTGCGGGCATCATGCTTCCGCTAGGTCCATTGTATCCAAAGCTTTCCGCCAAGGTTTCTACTGGCTCACCGCCAAAGAAGATGCCGAGAACATCGTAAAGACATGCAAAGGTTGCCAGTTGTACGCCCGTCAACCTCACTTGCCGGCACAGGAGCTAAGGACGATCCCAATCACCTGGCCGTTCGCGGTCTGGGGCTTAGACATGGTGGGTCCCTTCAAAAAGGCGCGCGGTGGGTACACTCACCTATTGGTCGCTGTTGACAAGTTCACCAAATGGGTCGAGGCCAAACCGATCAGCAAACTTGACGCACGAACAGCCACCAATTTTCTCTGGGGAATTATCTCTCGGTTTGGAGTTCCACACAGCATTATCACCGATAATGGCAGCAATTTGTCTCAAAGCGATATAGAAGAATATTGCAGTGATCTGGGCATCCGGCTTGATTTGGCATCCGTGTCACACCCTCAATCCAATGGAGAAGTAGAGCGTACAAACGGCCTAGTCCTATCAGGACTTAAGCCTCGTCTCGAAGCTCCATTACATAGGGCAGCCGGCGCTTGGGCAGATGAGTTACAGTCGGTATTATGGAGTTTGCGCACAACGCCAAACAGATCCACCGCCTACACTCCTTTCTTCTTAGTATATGGCGCAGAGGCAGTGCTACCTACCGACATGAAGTACGACTCCCCAAGAGTTCAAGCCTACATCGAGCAAGACGTAGAAGGTGCAAGACAGGATAGCCTAGACCTGCTAGACGAAGAAAGAGACGTCGCTCTCCATCGCTCCGCCTTGTACCAGCAACAACTCCGCCGCTATCATAGCCGGAGAGTGCGGAAGCGAAGCTTCAGAACAGGTGACCTGGTTCTCCGCCTAATTCAAGATAGAAAAGGCTTGCACAAGTTATCCCCGCCATGGGAAGGACCGTTTATAGTCACAAAGGCGCTGCTCAATGGTTCCTACTACCTAGCCGACATCCGCGACGAAGAAGAAAAGAAAATGCGCAAGAAGGCGGCAGGAAAAAGGGGAACCAAGCGCAAGAGAGGCATTGACGATCCGTTCGAGCAAACAAGACGGCCTTGGAATATTGAGCAGCTACGTCCTTTCTACACTTAGCAATTTATAATTGTAATAAGTTAAATATGATTATGAAATAAAAGTCTATGGTTCCTCATCTGTGTTGAGATGCATGCCATCTTTTGTCTTTTCTTGCAATCATATTTCCCCTATGTATCTAAGTTACCTATTTTCTAGCTCCGTGCAAAGGTTCAAACTGGTAGATACTTGCAGCTTTCGAGCCAACCTAAAGCAAAAACAAACTTTTTGCGCCGCCTAATTCCTTTGCTTCTGATTACTTATATGCGGTTCGCCTAGTAGTATGTCTTTGACACCAACATGTTGGCTTTGGTCTCTGATTCTAAACAAATGGTGTAGCCCTGGTTGTTTCAGCTAAAGTTACCGACTGAGGTTTCGTCAACATACAAAAAGTCAAGCATATAAGTCAGGGTAAAATTAAGGCGGGCCATATAAATAGAGACAAAGTAAAACTTGTCAGCTAGTTTCCGCCTAACAAGGCAACAACAAAAGTATATACAAATATTACAAATGTTGCATTGTTTCAGGGGCCGACAAAATAAGGCTGGTGGGAGGCAAGGACAAGAAAACATATGGCTCGGGGGAGCGTCTACATCAGGCTTGGGGGCTGACAACTTCAGCCCCGGAACTGTCACTCCCCTCCGCCTCGGCCGCGCCGGCAGCTTCAGCTCCCTCTCCGCCAGGCACAGGATGGCGCCGGTAGAAGATTGAAGTGTCCACCATGTCGGCGACTCGCGTCGCGTAGCCGGCAACGCTGTCCAGCACAGCGACCGGCTCAACCTCGCTACCGTCTTCGTACGTCGACGAGATGCCTTCAGTGACGGCTTCTATCTCCTCCTCGGGGTAGTGCGCCATGAACAACCCAAGGGCAGTCTTGGCTCCACCCCGCGCCGCCGACTTCAGCGAGCTTTTGTGCAATTTGGTCGCCTGCTCCAGGATGGCAGGCACGTCGCTGAACTCGGTCGGCTCCTGACTGCCAGACGAAGTGAAGAACTTGGCGGCAAACCGTTTGGACGCCGCCAAAGTCTCGACGATCAGCTCGGCCAGACGCGCAAGGCGATCCAGGCGGGGGCTGACAACCTTGTCATCGCCTAAACCGGCGGGAACTGCATCAAAAATAAAGCCATAAGTTTGGCTCAGGCTAAAAGCAACATGGCAGTATCAAAAAAGGAGCGAGAAATTACCAAGGACCGAGTTATGGAAAGCCGACAACTCAATCATATGAGTTGCCAGCGCGTCCTCTGCAGTTTGGGCGCGAGAAGTCTGCTTAGAGATCTCCTCGGCAGCCGTCTTCTCCGCCTCCGCCAACTTGTTGTGCAGGCTTTCCAGCTCACCAGTGAGCTGGCTAGACTCCTGCGCAAACTTGAGTTGCTGGGCCTCCATCTCCTTTTGATGGGCCTCCTTCAACTTCAAGATGGCGGCCGCCAAGTCTGAAGCTTCATTCCTAAGAGCTTGCATATCAGTGGATGCCTTCAGGATATCCTAGGCGTGGTCTAGCAGTTCTACAAATATGGATTTACTAAGCTAAATGATTGACGGAAACATAAGTCAAAAGCATAGTTGAAGGCAAAAAAGGGACAGCCCTACCTTCATCTTTTTTGCGGGCCGCTTCCAATTCGGCAATCCGCCTGTCCTTGGCCTCGCACTCCTTCTTCAGGTCGCGGCAGCGTCGGTTTATCTCGACTCGGGAGGAGACGAGCTCGACGTTGGTGGACACAAGGCCCTGCAAGAAAAAACAAAAGCATATAACATATTGTCGAATAACCACTAAGCCGGCAGTCAAAATTTCTTTTGACTTGCCATCTAAGTGCTCGGGGGAAAGACTGTGTATATGCGGGATTGGTAAGAACTTACAGATAAGTCGCCCTCCAAGTCGGCGAAGGCCTGCGTGGCGAAGTTGGCAAAAGCCAGAGTTGACTCCTTGGCCTCCTTAAAAGTGGACCAAGGGTCTCTGACCTTGCCGCCTCCCGCAGCCGGGGCTGCCTTCCGAGACGCCCCGGCAGACGACTCCAGCAATCCTTCGTTGACGGCGCGCGATTGAGCGGCATCATCGGTCGTAGCCTCAGCCAGTAGTAGAGGAGTTGTCGGCGCGCGATCGGCGGAGGGGCCTTTGGCGGAGCACCTGAAGCCGGAGCTGGAGGTTGGCGTCGAGCGTCAGCCATGAAGCTGCCGGCGTGGAGCGGGGGAGTTGGCGGCACGGTGGCCGGCGAGCCGCCTTGCGGCCGCTTTCCTTTGCCAAGGAGCCTGGTCGTCAACCGGGAGGTTGCGACCCTTTCCCTGTCAAACAAAAAGCAAGCACAATCAGTCAGCCAATGTTCAAAAGGTTTGCCGTCTGGAAAAGGCAAAGTTGAGTACCTTCGGGGGATGTTAATCCCCGCGTTCTCGCCAATGTTGGCGAGAATCGGCTCGGTAGCCGATGCGATCCGTTTCTTCCTATCGGCGTTCGCCGTGGAGGAAGCAGCGCCGGACGCCTTGCGCTTCTTCGTCTTCCCGGCTTCCGACTCGTAGAAGTCGGGAGCCAGGTCATCCTCCCTCAACTCGGAGAGCTGAAAAAGAAGGCATGTTAAAGGAACTCAATCCTAGCCGGCAAAGCTGTCAAACAAGGGGTAAAGGAAGAAAATATTCACCTCGAGGGGAGGATTGTCGTGGGTGTGCATGGGCACGCCCTCGACCGCCTTTAACGACCCCGCCTTGACGAGGCTGCGGAGCCGGAATGCCAGGTCGGCGACCGGCAATATCTCTTCGCTCACGCGAAGAGAGGCTGTGTCAGTAGGCGAATACTGACACATCTTGTGCGGGCTGTACCGCAGGGGGAGGATTTGCCGGCCGAGCCAGCAAATGACGGTGTCGACCCCATCCAGCTGGGGGGGAGCCATCGTCCTCGTGAGGAACTCGATCCGCCTTTGAATAAGGCGGAGTTCCTCCGTCAATCTGGGCACCGCCTCGTCCCAGCATGGGCGAGGCATGGGCGGCGCGTTGACGAATGCCGGAATGCCGATTTGACGGACCGGCGCTGCCATGTCTTGGCAGTAAAAGAATGTGGAGGTCCAGCCCTTGACGCACTCGAGGTATGGTATCTTAGGATACCATTGGCGGCCCTGGCGGCAGTTGAAGGTGACGCTGCCGCAGGTCGCCAGCCCGCCGTACGGCACCGTCTGTCGCCGGCAACGGAAACAGTATCTAAAGAAGTCTAAACTAGGCCTAATACCTAGATAGCCTTCGAAAAGAGCTGTGAAGCCGGCTAAGACTAATATACTATTGGGTGCGATATTATGGGGCTGGAGCCCGTAGTGATCTAAGACCTCACTAAAGAAGGCGGAAGGCGGAAGCGCCATTCCCCTGACCAGGTGGGAGGTGAGGATTACCCGTTCTCCGGCTTCCGGAGCCGGGATGATGTCTCCAAGGGCGGCCCTCCACCGGCAATCCTCCCGAGTGGGAAGGTAGCCGACTGCCTCCAAATCTTGGAGGGCGTCCTCGTCGACAATGGAAGGCAGCCAATAGCGGGACCCGAGGTCCGGCGCTTCTTCTTCCTCGTCGCTGGGGGCGCTCGCCGCCGCCGTCGCCGCGGTGGTTGGTGGAGGAGCGAAAAAAACCGCCGCTGGCGCGCGCGTGGCAGAAGCACGAGGGGCGAGGACGGAGACATTGCCCGCCGTCGCGGGACGAGTAATGGCGCCGCCCATCGGCGTCGCAAGCGCGGCCTCGGTCGCTGGACCGCTCGACGCCGTCGAATGAGCGGGACCGGTGGACATCGCCGCGAGGAAAGGTCGCCGGGGGAGAAGAGTTCGCCGGAGTTCGTTCGGAGGCGAGGAGCGAGGAAGTGGGAGAGACAAGGGCGCACGGAGAGCAAAGGCAGGGTAAAGGAAATGGACCGTTTGGCTACCTATTTATAGGGCCAGGCGTTGCTCCCTGTGCAACGGTATTTTTAGTCGGACACGTGTCCAGCATCCGTTGCAGCCCATGATTGCACGATCTCCACGCCTCCTTTTTTCCCGCAATTTGTGATCATGGCGAGATTCCCGCCTAGGCTGTTTTCAAACTGTCGTGAAGCCGGCTAGGTGGAAACCGTCAAGAAGAATGCTCGGCAAAGATTGCCGAGTAGCCGTCTTTTCCCATGATGGACAAAGGCGGCCGCATGTCAACATCAAGACACGCATGCCTCTTTGATTTTCAGAATGGTTCAAGTCCTGCAGCCGCCAACATTGGCAGATGAAGAATCAAGAAGAAGCCGGCGCCTGGAGAACCTCAACCTTTCTAGGGGCTAATGTTGGGGATATATCAACTAGGGGTATAACCAGCATGGATCAATCCGGCTAGTCCAGGGTGGCCCAAGGGTGGTAAGGCCAAGGCCTGCCGGGCGGCCCAGATAGCTGACGTACAAGGAAGTAGGCGGACGGTCCAAGGAAGGCGGAATGCCTAAGCCCATCAAGCCACAGAGCCCAAGACGGAAGGCGGCAACTAAGCCGGCTAGGTCTAGGACTCTGACTACTTGCCGGACAAGTACTTGCCTTGTATCCTGGGGTCTGGCCGCCTATATAAGCCGGCCATCAGGAAGCCTTTAGGGGAGGCGATTCAATATGCATCAAACACATTGTAACCTGTTCACGGCTATTGCCTCATAGTGAATTATAGCAGCACGTAGGATCCCGCCACCGCTGTGGGATCCGAAGCTGGGTAAACTCGCCGTGTTCAATCCCGACCTCGACGACTCCAAACTTCTTCCCCACAATCCATACGTAGGCTAGAGGACCCCCGTCTCCTATCAATTATGCCGATACCACGACAGCGATCCTATTGGACGAAAACGATTTGCGCGGATCATGGACGAGAGCCGTCCGATTTAAATGAGATCGGACGCACGGTATCGTTTGGATCTAGACCCGTTGGATCTAGATCCAACGGCGTGGGACGCCCGGCCGAACCGAGCGGCGCGCGGGTCGCCAGAAGGCTCGCCGGCGCCGGCGCCCGCGGCGGCGGCGCGTCGGCCTCGACGCTTCCCGCATGAAAACACCACCCCAGGACGAACGGTTCTTACCAAAATGATGCGGAGGAGGAGGCGAGGTCGATGGCGCGGCGGCGGCGTCGAGACTCCTCTCCTTTCCTCGTCGGAGATGGTGGCCGGCGCCGGAGCACCTCGGTCGAGGTCGTTTTCGGCGTTCTGCTGCGAAATGGGACAAGCAAGGGGGCTCAACGGGTGCGCAAAAGGATGGGGAAGCGGGGGGGGGGGGGGGGGGCTCGGTGGAGCTCGAGGAGCTTGGAGCTTACCGCACTCGCGAAAAAGCCCGGCGGCAATGGCGGCGACGGCGAGCTCGATTCCGAGCAGCCCGACGGCGGAGAGGTAGGGTTTGGGGGGGGGGGGGTTCGGAGGCGGCCTCGCGGGGTATAAATTGGAGGGGGCACGGGAGCTAATCACGGCGGAAACCGGCCCGGAAACGGCTCGGTGTTGGTGGTCGTCTCCGGCGCGATCTCCGGACAGAGGTGGAAGACGGCTGACAGGTGGGGCCCACCTGTCAGCGAGAGGGGAGCGGCGCGCGCGCTGGATCGGGCCGATGGGCCGTTATCGACCGCGCGCACCTTGGATAACGTCTGGGCCGGCCTGGTAACATAATCTTTTAAATAAAATAAAAACTGTTTTTCAAATCTGATTTACTAAATGATTTTTAGACCTATTCAAAACATTTCAGAAAAATTCATAAAAATATATTTTGGAAAGGTTATTTAAATTAGCAATTTTTAATAATAACCTTACCCATTATATAATTTGGAAAATTATATCTATGAAGTAAGTTTTAAATAAACATTTAAATGGGATTAAACATTATTTAAACTCATAATTGAATTTTTATTTAGTATTTATGTGATTAAAAGTTAAGCCTATATGATGAATGATGTATGAATGCAAAGTTTTAAATTTTAGCAAAATTGGGATGTTACATACAAGTGCCTCCCCTAACAAACAACCCTAGCATGGTGTTCATTATTTCCTCCACGGGTCCCGAGCCACCGCCGTCGTCAACATCAATTCGGGAGAGATCAGAACTTCTCCCCGGCACCCTGCAGGGAGGGGGAATCGTCACCGGAGAGCTACGTCACCATGCCCGCCTTCGGACTGATGTGTGAGTAGTTCACCCTTGGACTAGGGGTCCATAGCAGTAGCTAGGTTGTTGTCTTCTCCTCTTGTGCTATCATGTTTAGATCTTGTGAGCTGTCTATCATGTTGTAATACTTCATGTTGTGTTTGGTGGGATCCGATGAATATTGAGTACTAACTTTATTGCTTCATAATATATCATATGTGTGCTACTTAATGATCTTGCATGCTCTCCGTTACTAGTAGATGCTCTGGCCAAGTAGATGCTTGTGACTCCAAGAGGCGGTATTTATGCTCGATAGTAGTTTCATGTCTCTATTTAATCTGGGGTGGTGACAACTAGCTCTAAGGTTGTAGATGTACAGTTGCTACTAGGGATAAAACAGTAGTACTTTGTATAAGGATGATGTTACTTACTTACTTTACACAGTGCTTAAGGTGATAATCTGATGCATGCAACTTAATACTAGAAGGGGTGCAGACGCTAACCGGAAGGCGGATTATTAGTCATAGATGCGGTTGGAACGGTCTATGTATATTGTTGTAATGCCCAATTGAATCTCACACTAGACATCATAACGTTGGTATATGCATTGGTTTGCTCATCATTATTCTATCAATTGCCAAGCTGTAATTTGTTTACCCGCATGAATGTTATTATTATTCATGGAGAGACTCCACTAGTGAACTGTGGACCCCGGTCCTTCTCTTTAAGCTGATAAACCACAAACTGCAAACCTGTTAGTTTCTGCAAACATACATCTTTCTTCGACATATACGTTTAATCCTTTGTTACAGCAAGCCAGTGAGATTGACAACCTGACTGTTAAGTTGGGGAAAAGTATCTTGATTGTTTGTGTGCAGGCTCCGCGGCAACGGTGTCAAGCTCTTTTCTGGCGCCGTGGATACCTCGGGGGAATTCTCATTTCCTACTGGTTCGATAACCTTGGTTTCATAACCCTCCTATTGGCATCTCCCAACAACACACCCACCACGTGCATCAGAAGGGTTCTACAAGTTGGATGGAGAAAGCCATGAAGACATGTACCGGAGATTGGTGTCTATTGCTAGCACCTTTAGGAACCTAGGTGCGGTCTACATTGATGACGCTTGTATCAAGAGGAAGTTCGTGACCACACTCCTGCCCTTTGAGGAAATGGACTTGAAGACACTCCAAGGATGACATGACTTCGCAAAGATGACATCCAGTGAAGTCATCCAAGAGATGACCGCCTACAAGGTTGCCTCAAAGATTGCTCAAGACGTCAGAGCAACAGCCATTTGGAAGCACAAGCATGCATTGGTTGCCTTGAAGGCCACCATTAAAGAAGATGATGACGATGAGTGCGATGAAAAAGTCGATCTATCTCTTGAGACCCTCTCAAGTGCTCTCAACCAACATATGGCTTTTGCGGCTAGTGCCTTTTGGAATAACCCTGGAAGGGCCAAATGCAAGATGGACAAGAAGTTTCCAATCAATGGAGGAAAGCCAGGTAACAAGGTGGGGCTTTGCTATAATTGTGATGAAAAAAGCCACTTTGTTATAAATTTCACATGGGAGAGAAGAGAAGAGCATGGCGGGAGGCTCGTGGCCAAGCCGAAGGGCAAAGCTCCAATATCCATGAAGAAGCCCTTCTACAAGAAGAACGAAAAGATTGTCTTGGTAACACAAGAGCAATATCCCACCGATGGATAAGATAGTGATAAGGAGGACACCCCAACGCAAGAGGCCGCCATAGCCATTTTTTCTACACCTTCATCACTCTTATCATCACCAAATGAGAGCCCCATCATCAAGAATGAAAGATGTCTTATGGCTAAGACATCCGAGGTAAAATTGTTCCCCAGCTCCATATCCCATGATGTTGATGATGGTATAAGTCTTGAAGTCAAGAAAGAAATTATTGCCTTTGATAAATTCATGACTAACTTGCAAGGAGAAGAAAAGAAACACTTTGGCTCGCTTATGGGTCGTATAGGTGAGCTTCAGGATGAGCTTGAGTTAAAAGGTGAGATTGAGAGAGAGGATGCCCATTCTAAGGTGTCTCTCCAATCTTCCCTTGAAGAGGAACAAGAAGTTGATGCTCTTCTTAAAGAGCCTTAAAACTATCGTGGAGTCTCATAACTCCGAACTTGCTAAGCTCATTAAGGGTCGTGATCTTTACTTTGCTAAATGTAAAATTGTGCAAAATGAAAAGTCCGAGCTTGTGGTTGCTCATGCTAGACTTTGTGAAGACTTCGAGCCACTTGAAAATACTAACAAGGAATTGACAAGTGATCATGAACGTCTCATCAAGTCTCGTGATCAACTCCAAACTCGGATATCTAAACTTGAGGAACCTAGCACATCTACTCCTTTGAATGATCATGCAAATGTTGTTAAGGATAATGCTAGGGTGTTGTTTGTTCCACCCAAGGCAAATGCGCCCAAGACCTCTCTTGATAAAGGTAAGGAGACACTCACTACTCCTTTCCATGAGCGAGTGACTCACAAGGGTAAAGAAGGTCTAGTCTATGTTGCTAAGGAGAAGAAGAAGATCGAGAAGAAGGCCAAGACCACACAAGCCAAGAAGGATGACATTGCGAGTGGAAATGCCACAAGGGGCACTCTCACTCGTGATAATTTTGCGGGCATATCTAATCCCAACTATGCTTTATATGTTGATTATTATGGGGCTGTCTATGCTAGATACATTGGTCCTTTTGATGGTTATATATAATATGCTAGTTGGGTTCCAAAGACCCTTGTTGCTAACCAAAAGGCATCCATTGCAAAATGGGTACCTAAGTCAAAGAATTGATTGTGTGTAGGGCCTTGCTTTCGTCGCATCGAAATGGATAATCTATAGTGGGTGCACTAGTCGAATGACCGGAAGCAAGGAGATTATAACGAAGTTGAAGCCTAATGATGATCAAGTAACCGGTACATATGGTGTCAATTCAAAGTCTAAGGTAATGGGACTCGACAAGGTGGTAGTGGCACCGGACATCACACATGTGAATGTCTTGCTTGTCGAATCCCTAGGTTTCAACTTAATCTCCGTTAATTGTTTAACTTGTTTGGGTTATTCTGTTCTCTTTGAAAAGGTTATGGTTAACCTTATGTGTAGCAAGTCTCTCAAAGTGTCTTTTGTTGGGTACGTTGAAAATGGGCTCTATGTGGTTCACTTCTCCGGAGTCACCACTTCCCATGCAATGTGCCTATTCGCTAAGGCGGACTTGGGTTAGTTGTGGCACCGCCGCCTAGCCCACGTCCGCATGAGAACTTTGCAAAGCCTCCAAAAGGTGGCCATATCTTAGGACTAAAAGACCATGTTTCTTTCTTGAAGGATCGTTTATGTAGGGCTTGTGTTGAAGGAAAAATGCATGACATCCACCATCCAAGCAACACCATAATTTCATGAACGATGGTTTTGGAGCTTCTCCATGTTGACCTATTTGGTCCCATTCCGGAAGCTATTTGTGACGCCCCAAAATCGGTACTACGTAGATTTAAGCGATCCCACCGAAATCCGCATAATAACGATTTTAGGTCGCCCAGTAGACATAATGTGCATGCCGAAACATGCGCATTATGTGGGTGGAATTATGATAACATTACAACAGCTCCGATACATCCACAACAACAACAGAAGATATAATACAACAACGACTCGAATGAGTCAAGATACAAATGTTACAATACAAAGATACAAATGACAGCGAAAGCAAAATAGTATCCGACTACAGATAAGATACAAATTGGACTAGGAGTCCTGAAGATAAGCGATGGCGCCATATCCCTGCCCAGCCAAGCCGGAGGAATTCCCAAGCTAACGTCGTCAGTGTAACACCCCAATTTCCCTAAGCATATAATTGTTGTGTTAAGCTAGAATTTTCAGCCTTAGTTAAAACTCTTGTGTGTAATTAATTATGTGGCATGGACTCATCTTTGATTGTTCTTATTAGTCTTGCTTATTTATTTCACTAGTCATCTAAGTGGATAGAAACACTAAAATAAAAATAATTAGAAAAAAGGTTATACTCTTGTGATCTTCATGTTTATAAAACATAGCAAAACTATAACTTATTATTAAGCAAACCTTACACTATTTTGGACATGCAAAAGAACCAACTTGGTCTAGGCAAGTTATATTTTGGTTTGTAGTCTTTAGAAATAACTTTTTGGGTTGTTTAGGAATAAAACCAATGAGCTTAAGTGTGCATAACAAATCAAGGACCATTGGACCCGTTTTCCTTTTCTGATTTGATTTTCCATCATCTTTCAATCTGTTATTTAGGTAAGTAGTAGATGAACTCAAGTTTGATCAAATTCATCCATTTAGCTAGTGCTGGTTTTGATATCTTTTGTTCTGAGTTTCAAATTTAATTTTTTCCTTGAGCAATTAAAGAAAGGAGAAAAAGAAAAATAGAAAAGAAAAGAAAACCTAGACTACCCGAGCCCAAGCTACCCCTCCTCTCTCTCCCTCGACCCTCTCTGCTGGTGAAAAGGAGGGGGACAACACCCCCAAGGCGTGCCCCACCTGCCAGCCTCCCTAACCTCCCCCTCATCCACTCATTTCCTTGCCTTTTTCCATCCCGGCCAAACCGAGCTCTCCTCCTTCATTTTTACTGGCTCAACCTCCCGACTACCATCCCTCCTGTGTCTCACCCACCTCCCATTTCATCCAGTAGAGAACGAGCAGCCGCCCTTACTTCTCTCTCTTGTGTCCAAACTCACCCTAGATCGGCCGAGTTAAAACTCCACCCCCATCCTCTCCTCTGCTCATTTCTATGCTCCCCGAGACTCTCACACAACCCCACTCCCCTCCCTCTGAAGCTCGTTCGAGCTCTCAACCTCTGCTGGCCGCACCGAGGAGTTTTTCATCTTCTCACCGACGGCAAGAGACGGCCGTAGTCGGCGCCCCTCTGCTCCATTCCCTGCCATTTTTCGCTCTCTGAGATTTACTCTTTGTGACCTAACCCTCCCCCTTTCTCTTGTGCTCAGGGACAGCCCATGGACGTTGTGCTCGTCCACGACCCGGGAAGCTCGTCGCCGGTGAAACCATGGACTCCGGCGATGCATGCGCGATTTGAGGGTCTCCCCGAGCTCGCCATCGACCCCTCCTTCTTCTTCACCCTTCGCCGTGCCCGCTCGACGCTCGAGGTGAGTGAACAATCCACGCCCTCCCCTCTCCTTCGCTGGCTCGCTCCTCCGCCAACGCTAGGTAGGAGACGACTCCTACACCGTCGATCTGGAGATCGACGGTCGTGTTTGAACCGCGCCCAGTCGTTGACCATTACTCAGCCGCGCGCGCGCGTCGCGTCTAGTTGGGCCGGCCCAGCCCCATCTCCCGCGCAGATCCGCGCTGCTCTGGGCCAATCTGGCCCAGATCCGGCCCACTCCCATCTTCTCCGTTTAATTTTTTCTCTGTTTAAATTCCAGAGAAATATTAGGCTAGCTTTTATTCATTTGTGGTAAATCCGTGCATGCTAAATTAGTAAGGTAAATTTTGTAGCATAGATATACGTTTTGTTAATCATGTGGCACTGGATCCTCTGCAATATATGTTCCTAGTTGTGTGCTATAATAGATCTAGTAAAAAGTATCCTTTTCATCAATTTATTAATAACTTGAGATTTATGAATCCAAATCATGCAAACCATGCTTCTCTGGAAATCCTATCAAAATGCCTACCTAGATCTATAAGTCATGCATGCAGGAGATTATTCAAACAAAAGATCTTTTAAGTTTGAGAAATACACTAGTAGGTATTTGGTGATTTTTAATTCATGAATTAAATTACTTTCTGGGGTAAATCCAATTGGTGATTTCCAGTATATATTTCATGCAAGGTGAATCTCTGAAATTAATGTTTGTCTACTTTATTTTAAAATAGGGATAACTTGAGCTAGGGTTATCTAAATTAGGTGAATCAAATTTCTACTGAAAGATACAATTCATATATTTCCAAGGAAATTAACTTAGCATACAGGAGATATATAAAACAGAAACTACAACCTTTTCGGTTTTGACATCAGTAGCAATTAGATGATTTTTGGCTTCTGTCTGGAAGATGTTTTTAATGCACAACCAATTTTCAGAGTTTCCATTAGTACCTAGGAGTACTTTTGTGGAAGGTTTTCTCTTTTTTATTAGTACTCTAAAAGTTATGCCTTTTCCATTAAAACAGCACCATTAATAACTATTTAAATGTAAAATTGTATTTTCTGTTTTTTGATAAAAGCAAGCTTGTGTCTAAATCTTGTCAACTTTGTAATCGAGAAACTAAACTAAACCCTTACACTTACCTCTTAAAACAGTATTAGTGTTGTGATATTCCGTGTGTGTTGTGAGCATACTCCATTTCATGCCATAGTGTAGCACTATATGATTGGTGTGTTCTGTTTGTAATTGTGTTGATGATTAGTTGAATCCCTCCTATGGATGATTCTGTTTTATGATCCTTGTTGTTTGTTTATTTACTTTAGATTGTTGTCAACTCGCATTTTAGGATTCACACTAGTCTCGTTTATTTTCATGTTACGGTAGATCCGCAAGCAGATGAGGAGCTGAACGTGGTAGCTGAGCACACCTACGAAGAAGAGCAAGACCAGGGGCAATACTTTGAGCAAGGCAAGCCACCTCACCACCATTATGCTATCCTATTATTTACAAAGCATGTTTTGTCTTCAAAATAAAATAATGCATGCTTTACTTCTTTTATGGCACCTTGCATCCCGAAAACTATTTTACAAAATATTGTTTGGCCAAAGTTATCTACTAGGTGTTACAAAATAGGTTTCACTTGATGGGACTTGTTGTTAAAGGCTCCATCAAGAAGATTAAGATTTCTAGTAGTATACTCCTATCCCCTTACCTCAAAACTAAAGGATGGGGGCATGTTTTGATCAAAATATTTTCCGGAGAAAAACCCGTGTTGCTGGGAGCAATCGGCGAGCAAGTGTTTTATAAACCTAAGTTGCTGGGAGCAATCAGAGATGTTTGCGAAAACCCGAGCTGCTGGGAGTAGTCGGAGGAGAAAGTGATTTGAAAAAAAGAGTGTGACCCTAGCTGTCGCCCGAACAATTAACCCGTGCAACCACACTACCTGACATGGGTAGGGCTTAGCCGGAAGCTTGTCTGCTTTAGTATTGGGGCTCTCATACTTTCTATGAGGGCTGGGCCCTCGAAGCCGGGTTGTCGTCAAGATGAGACAATACACTGCAGAGGACCTACAGCCGGACGATTACGGCGGGTCTCCTGACGTGGCGGTGTGGCGTCCCGAGGAAAGACCAAGAGGTCTAGTGGAGCACACGGTTCCGAGGAGAACAATCCTACCGGGAGGCCCCGATACTAGGGTGGTCATAGTGGAAAGCTTTGATCGTGTTATCCGGACCCCTGCATGCTGTCGTATGACAGGCCCTGGCAGACACTGCGGAAGAACCGATAGGTGTGGGTAAAGTGTGCAACCTCTGCAGAGTGTAAATCTATTCAAATAGTCGCGTTCGCGGTCTTGGACGGTTGGAAAGGTCCCACTAGGCATGCTGGCTTTTTTAGTTTTAAAAAAGGAAGGTGTTTTTCGGAGAAAAACATGAGGCAACAAAGAGGTTCCTGGGAGGTACGGAATTTGGGTGAGGATGGTTGATCTCGGGGAGACAACCAGTCCGATCTCAAGTCAGGAAAAAGGGGTATCTCTATCCTAGTGTTTTGACAAACTTTTACAAAAGAAGTTTCTCTACTTAGATATGTCCTTTCTATATCTAAGAAAAGAGAATTCTATATCTAAATGTTTTTATTCAACCAAGATATAGAGATGTCGTATTCTCTATGTCTGAAATCATGGTGTTCTAAAATTAAGCCCTATAGTTGTATATAGGAGCTATCCTAGTTTTCGAAAATGTTTTACTTGCATCTCCATGAAAAACTGAATACCAAGAGGTGGACTTGCGAGTACGTAATTGTACTCATTTGGCTTTGTCCCTGGATATTCAAAAGTCCAGATTACAGTGATGAGGCTTATGTCGAGGAGGAGGTGTATGACGACGACTTTGCCACTTAGTTGTCACCGGTCAACTGCACTTATGGGATCAGTGCTCGGAGATGTCAAGGGCCGACGCTAGCCATGAGCTTCCGCTATCTTAGTTTAATTCCGTCCTGCATGACGAGGTGTGCAGACTTGGTCATATGACCATCCATGTGTTGTAAGACTATTTATTCGTACGACTTGAATGATGTAACTCTTTGATACCAATATTGGTTATGTGATTGCGATGCACTGATCATTGGGATCATGATCTTTTACATAACGTGGACATCTCGGACTTGTTTCGAAGGGTCCTTACAGACTTGGTATCGGAGCCATCGTTGACCTTAGGAGACTTTAGCTAGGTTGGGCGTCGACGTCACACAAAAATGTTTTTCCTAAAAATTTAGGAGAGATACTTAAAATGTGTAGAATATACTGCTATCCCCTCCCCTGTTATTAACTACTGATTAATACTATACTTGGACTAAACCTTATATTTTTACTTGTTTAAAATTTTGCACACCATTCACTAATTCAACCTTCATTTAAAATTTTGTGTAGATGAACGGAGAGTTTTCGTCGTCGATCCAGTTGGGGGTTGTGCCCGACTCAGGTGTTTCGCGTCTCTTTTAGTCGGATTTGCTCCAGTTGACCCGGCACTTGGGACGCCCGCTACCCGAGCTGCTGATAGGGCACTGCTTACCGATGGTTGGTGACGAGATGTCCTGGACCTTGAGGTGCACCCTATGAGGGCCGCTGATGCAGAGAGCTCACGCCCGCTTGTTGTGCGCCCACAACGCCGAGTTGGTCGGTACTCGCTTCGAGTTATACTCCGGCCTTGACGAGCAGAGTAACCCTGTGCCGCCGCGTCCCCACCCCACCTTCGGGAACCACTTGGCCGAGTTGGGGCTCTTCGTCGAGTACACCCAGTCTCAGCTGGTCACCAGTCGTTTCGAGAGTGATCTTCACCGTGTGGACCACGACGGCGTGGACGTTCGGATTTTGGCAGCTGAGCTAAGGATCGAGGACTTGGAGGCTCAGCTCAAGGTATCCCAGGACAAGCTAAAGGCCGAGGAGCTGAAGCTCAAGACCTTAGAGGAGGTTCTAGTTGAGTCCCAGGCAGAGCTCAAGAAGGAGCGCAAGGAGCGCCGCTCCATCTTCGCGTGTTTCCAGACTACCCACGTCTACAAGTTCCAGCTTGACGGTATGGTCGACATGGTCCGGGCGACCATTGACGCACGTGAAGAGCGGATCAGCGAGCTGGAGAGCGAGGAAGAGCCGTTGAGTAAGCAGAACGACGACCTCTTGCCGGATGATGAGAACCCGATGGAGGATATGGACATGGAGCCCGAGAGTGAGTAGGACGATGACGACCTTCGTGGCGAGGGCAGTGAGGATTCAGGGGCTGTTATGTCCGAGGACGAGGACCCCGACGAGCCACCCTTTGACAGTGACGCTGCCGTGGACGTGGAGTAGATCTTCGAGTAGTCTCTTTTGGGTTAGGACCGAACCATCGCGATAAGTTGCTGCGATTGTGTTGTCTATTTAGCATGAGTGTGTGTTTGGATGATTGTAAGACTATGTCAGTATGTGTCATGAGTTTGTGAACTGTTATGTGATGCTTTTGGAACCTTAATATGGAGTAGGTCATGCCTCTTTATGAGTATTTCCTTGCTGCGATTTTACTCTTCCTTATACTACAAAAAAAATTGTGTATGGCGCGTTCTACCCATATGCTTGTTAAAAATTATGTGGTTTCGGATAGAAAGACTAATGAATAGCTTACTCTCAACTTCAGAATGGCGAGAGATCCACCACCACCCCCACAACCCGAGCCATCTTTGGCTCAAGTTTTGCACCTTCTCATGGAGGATCGTGATGGAGGATCGCGCAACAGCTCGCACTGAGAGGAATGCCAACCTCGCTACTCTGGAGCACCTTGCTCAGATCGCCGTCAACCAGAATGGTAGCCAAGGAAATGAGGAGCCCCGCTCCAAGCTTCGTGATTTTCAGAACACCAACCCACATGTTTTCTCCAAGAGTGAAGTGCCGCTGGATGCTGATGACTGGATTCGTACTATCGAGAATAACTTGAGGGTCGCCCAAGTGGGTGACAATGAGAAGGCGGTCTACGCCACCCACTACCTCTCGGGGCCTGCCGGAGCATGGTGGGAGGCCGTTCGTGCTATACTACCCCAAGACGAAGTCGTGACTTGGGAGGCTTTCAAGGCCAAATTCCTGAAGCGTTATGTGCCATCCGTACTTGTCAGTATTATGAAGGAGAAGTTCGTTCAGCTCAAGCAAGGCGGTATGTCTGTCAGTGAATATCTGGAGAAGTTTTCCACTCTGGAAAGGTATGCGCCTGTCGACACCGACATCGAGGACAAGAAGAAAGAGAGGTTCATGAACGGACTTCATGATGAGATGCAGTGCATCCTGGTGGAGAGGCCATTCGCAGACCTGGAATCTTTGGCTGATGCAGCCATCATGATGGAGCACAAGCGCAAGGCTTTGTTTGACAACCGCAAACGTTGCCAGCAGTTGCAGCAAGGTAGTAGCAGCAGCAGCCCTGCTGGAAGTTACCCCCGCCTGCGTCCTTCACCCCCATCAAGGCCTGCATATCAGCCACCAAGACCTTCTTATCCGACATCAAGGCCATCATCTTTTGCACCAAGACCCAGCTACCCCAATCGCCCGCCTGCACCTCGCCCTGGAGGTGGTTTCAACCCCGGCCTCAACTTTAATTGGCCGACTGCTCCTATACCAACTGGAGGATGTTTTACTTGTGGGCAACCTGGCCATTTCTCTCGGGAGTGCCCCACTAGACAGCCCGCAGGTGGTCGCCCCAATGCGACAAAGATAAATCAAGGGCCATCCCATGTGTCAGGAGGCAAGGCCCCTTACCCGAAGAAAACAGCCCCTGTCACCCGAGGCCATCTGAACCACATCAGTGCAGAAGAAGCTCAGGAGGCTCCAGATCTTGTTTGGGTACGTTCCCTGTCAACTCAGTACCTGCCTCAGTTTTGTTTGATTCGGGAGCTTCCCATTCTTTTGTCACGGAGCCGTTCGTTAAGAAGAGTGGTATGGTTCCAAGTTTGTTGCACCGCCCTATGCTTGTGCAAATTCCGGGGCCCACTACTAAAGCCAATGTGTCTTGCAATCAAACTCTTGTGGAGATTCAGGGAGCCCGATTCCATACAGACTTGGTGGTATTAGGGAAGCAAGGGATAGAAGAGTTTTAGGAATGGATTGGATGGCGGTGAAACGTGGAATTATATATTGCACTAACAAGTCCATCACCTCAACCACCCCGGAAGGAGAGGAAATTACACACTTCCCGACCCACCATTCTACCTCGGGTCATTGCCATAAGATCGTAGCTGAACCCATTTTGGAGGAAGTGGCGGTAGTATGTGAATACCCGGACGTATTCCCCGGAGAGTTACCCGGTATGCCACCTAATCGGGATACCGAGTTCATCATTGAGTTAGTACCCGGTACTGGACCTATAGCACAGAAACCGTATCGGATGAATCCCGAAGAGTTGGAGGAATTGAAGAAGCAACTGGATGACATGCTTAGGAAGGGGATGATTCGCCCTAGGGCGTCACCCTGGGGATCACCAATTATCTTTGTGGATAAGAGAGACGGTACCACTCGCTTATGTGTGGATTACCGAAAGTTAAATGATGTAACCATCAAGAACAAATACCCTATACCCAAAATTGAAGACCTGTTTGATCAACTCAACGGAGCTCGAGTCTTCGCCAAGATCGATCTCCGTACTGGTTATCATCAGCTGAAAGTGAGAGAATCAGACATCCCTAAAACAGCCTTCATCACTCGTTATGGATTGTTTGAATATACCGTGATGTCCTTTGGCCTTACCAATGCCCCTACCTATTTCATGAATCTCATGAACAAGGTGTTCATGGAATACCTAGATAAATTTGTGGTTGTCTTCATCGATGACATCCTGATTTATTCCAAGTCGAAAGAAGAGCATCCGAGATTTGTTCTCGGTACCCTTCGTGAGCATCAGCTGTATGCCAAGTTCAGCAAGTGTCAGTTTTGGTTGAAAGAGGTAGCTTTTCTTGGCCATGTTATCTCAGCTGGAGGGATATCTGTTGACCCAACTCATATCAATTCCATTCTCAAATTCCCAACCCCCACTAACCAGACCGAGGTGAGGTCCATCCTCGGATTGGATGGATATTATCGCAAGTTTTGGAGGGATTCTCAAGCATCGCAAGGCCACTTACTCAACTGCTAAAGAAGGACTAGAAGTTTGTTTGGACCGACAAGTGTGAAGCCAGTTTCCAAGAACTGAAGAAGCGCCTTACCACTGCACCCATTTTGACCATGCCAGATGTGAAAAAAGATTTTGTCGTGTACTGCGATTCCTCCAAACTTGGACTTGGGTGTGTCCTTATGCAAGAGGGCAAGGTGATTTCCTTCTCGTCGCGACAACTCCGCAAGGATGAGCAGAATTACCCAACCCATGATCTTGAGCTTGCTGCCGTGGTTCATGCACTCAAGACTTGGCACCACTTTCTCATGGGCAACCGTTGTGAGATATACACCGACCACAAGAGTTTAAAGTATATCTTAACTCAGAGGGATCTGAATATGAGACAATGGAGATCGATAGAGTTTATCAAGGATTATGACTTGGACATTCACTATCACCCTGGAAAGGCCAACGTCTTAGCTGACGCCCTTAGTCGGCAACCCTGTTCTTTCAACTCCATGATATGACTCGACAGCCAGAACTCTGGGAAGAGTTAGACAAGATCAGTATAGAAGTAGTGACTTATGGAGCTGTAGATGAACTTTTATTGCAGCCCACTTTATGGGATCAGATCAAGAAAGCACAGAAGGATCATGACAATATTAAGGGCATGAAGCGAAGAATGGACGAAGAGGAAGTCCCTGGATTCACCATTGATTCCAAGGGTACTGTCCGGTACGAAGGACGTATCTGCGTACCATCAGATCATGATTTGAAGCAGTTGATTATGAAGGAGACCCATGAGACTCTATACTCCATCCACCCCGGTGGAACCAAGATGTACCAGGATCTAAAGTAGAATTTCTGGTGGCATGGCATGAAGCGGGAGGTTGCGCTTTTTGTTCAAAATTGTGACATTTGCCAAAGGGTCAAAGCAGAACATCAACGACTAGCTGGACTACTCCAACCCCTCAAGTTGCCCGAATGGAAATGGGATGAGATTAGCATGGATTTTATCACTGGACTACCCCGATCTAATCGCGTTCATGACGCAATTTGGGTTATTGTGGATAGGGTCACCAAACTTGCACATTTTCTCCCAGTGAGCACCCATCACCGATCTGATCAACAGGCAGACCTTTACATGTCCCGCATCGTCAGTCTTCATGGGGTACCCAAGAATATCGTATCCGATCGTGGGACTCAGTTTACTTCCCGAATTGGAGTAAGCTTCAAGAGGAGCTCGGAACCAAGCTCTTTTTCAGCACCGCATATCACCCTCAGACGGGAGGACAAACGGAAAGATTCAACCATATTTTAGAAGATATGCTTAGATCTTGTGTATTAGCATATGGAGCCAAATGGGAAGATTGTTTGCCGTTTGCCGAGTTCGCCTACAACAACAGCTATCAGGACAGTCTAAAGATGGCACCATTCGAGGCTTTGTACGGACGCAGATCTCATACCCCTTTGAACTGGTCGCAAACTGGAGACAACCATGTTTTCGGAGTAGATACCTTACTAGAGGATGAGGAGCAAGTTCAGCTAATTCGCGATTGTCTTAAGGCCGCCCTATCAAGGCAGAAGAGTTACGCAGATTCTAGAAGGCGTGAATTGAGTTTTCAGACTGGGGACATGGTGTAACTTCGAGTGACCCCGCTCAAAGGAATGCAGCGTTTTCATGTCAAAGGCAAGCTCGCACCCCGTTACATCGGCCCTTTCAAAGTTCTCTCTCGACGGGGGAAGTGTCCTACCGACTGGAGCTGCCACCCCATCTATATGAGTTTCATGACGTGTTCCACGTATCAGTGCTCCGGAAGTACCTGCAAGTTCCCAATGGTAGTCATTATTATCAAGAGGTAGATCATCGCACCATTGACCTCAACCATGATCTCACATACCGAGAGCGACCACTCCGTATTCTCGCTGAAGACGTCCGTTTGATCCGAAGACGGAATATCAGATTTCTGAAGGTTCAATGGAGCCACCATTCAGAGGAAGAAGCCACCTGGGAGTGTGAAGATTATTTGGAGCGTGAATTTCCTGGTTTCCTTTCTTCTTCAGCTCTGGAATCTGGAGGACGAGATTCTCCTAAAGGGGGGAAGGTCTGTGACACCCCAATTTCCCTAAGCATATAATTGTTGTGTTAAGCTAGAATTTTCAGCCTTAGTTAAAACTTTTGTGTGTGATTAATTATGTGGCATAGACTCATCTTTGATTGTTGTTATTAGTCCTTGCTTATTTATTTCACTAGTCATCTAAGTGGATAGAAATACTAAAATAAAACTAACTAGAAAAAAGGTTCTACTCTTGTGATATTCATGTTTATTAAAACATAGCAAAACTAGAACTTATTATTAAGCAAACCTTACACCATTTTTGACATGCAAAAGAACCAACTTGGTCTAGGAAAGTTATATTTTGGTTTGTAGTCTTTAGAAATAACTTTCGGGGTTGTTTAGGAATAAAACCAATGAGCTTAAATGTGCATAAAAAATCAAGGACCATTGGACCCTATTTCCTTTTCTGATTTAATTTTCCATCATCTTTCAATCTGTTATTTAGGTAAGTAGTAGATGAACTCAAGTTTGATCAAATTCATCCATTTAGCTAGTGTTGGTTTTGATATCTTTTGTTTTGAGTTTCAAATTTAAATTTTTCCTTGAGCAATTAAAGAAAGGAGAAAAAGAAAAATAGTAAAGAACAAGAAAACCTAGACTACCCGAGCCCTAGCTACCCCTCCTCTCTCTCCCTCGACCCTCTCTGCTGGTGACAAGGAGGGGGGGAGCACCCCCAAGCCCTGCCCTACCTGCCAGCCTCCCTAACCTCCCAATCATCCACTCGTCCTCCATTTTTACTGGCTCAACCTCGTCATCCCGACCACCATCCCTCCTGTCTCTCACCCACCTCCCATTTCATCTAGTAGAAAACGAGCAGCCGCCCCTCCTTCTCTCTCTTGTGTCCAAACTCAAACCCTAGATCAGCCGAGTTAAAAATCCATCCCAGCCTCTCCTCTGCTCATTTCTTCGCTCCCCGAGACTCTCACACACCCCCACTCCCCTCCCTCCGAAGCTCGTTCGAGCTCTCAACCTCTGCTGGCCGCACCGAGGAGTTTTTCATCTTCTCACCGACGGCAAGAGACGGTCGTAGCAGACGCCCCTCTGCTCCATTCCCTGCCATTTTTGGCTCTCTGAGATCCAGTCTTCGTGACCTAACCCTCCCCCCTTTCTCTTGTGCTCATAGAATGCCCGTGGACGCCGTGCTCGTCCAGGACCCGAGGAGCTCGTCGCCGGCGAAACCATAGACTCCGGCGATGCATGCACGATTTAAAGGTTTTCCCAAGCTCGCCATCAACCCCTACTTCTTCTCCACCCCTCGCCGTGTCCGCTCGACGCTCGACGTGACCGAACCATCCATGCCCTCCTCTCTCCTTCTCTGGCTCGCTCCTCCGCAAGCGCGAGGGAGGAGACGACTCCTGCACCGTCAATCTGGAGATCGACGGCTGCGTTCGAACTGCGCTCGGTCGTTGACCGTTTTCAGCCGCGCGCGCGTTGTGCTTAGTTGGGCCGGCCCAGCCCCATCTCCCGTGCAGATCCGCGCTGCTCCGGGCCAATCTGGCCCAGATCCGGCCCACTGCCATCTTCTCCGTTTAATTTTTTCTCTTTTTAAATTCTAGAGAAATATTAGGCTAGCTTTTATTCATTTGTGGTAATCATGTGGCACTGGATCCTCTCCAAAATATGTTTCCAGTTGTGTGCTATAATAGATATAGTAAAAAGTGTCCTTTTCACCAATTTATTAATAACTTGCGATTTATGAATCCAAATCATGCAAACCATGCTTCTCTAAAAGCATATCAAAATGCCTACCTAGATCTATAAGTCATGCATGTAGGAGATTAAGTTTAATTCATTAATGAAATTACTTTATGTGGTAGATCCAATTGGATGTGGTAGATATAAGTGGTAGGTTTTATATCAAATAAGGGTAGAATTTTCTAGTATATATTTCATGAAAGGTAAATCAATTACTTAAAACGGTAGGTTATTTCTCATAAAATGCATATGTAGAATCTCTGAAATTAATGTTTGTCTAGTTTTGGTTGTTTGAACTATATCTGTCTATGCAAATATGTTTGGTGTATTTTTGTGGAGTAGCCACAAGTTTTGTCTAGCATACCACACTACTTTGGCACCAAAAAAAATTATATTTTTCTCTGTACATAAATAATGGTCAAAAGTTTACTTTTTTTTAAAACAGGGATAACTTGAGCTAGGATTATCCAATTTAGGTGAATCGAATTTCTACTGAAAGATAAAATTCATATCTTTCCAAGGAATTAACTTTGCATACAGGAGATCTATAAAACAGGAAACTACAACCTTTTAGGTTTTAACATTAG
The DNA here is from genome assembly GCA_026929855.1 of Poa annua. Classification (NCBI taxonomy): domain Eukaryota; kingdom Viridiplantae; phylum Streptophyta; class Magnoliopsida; order Poales; family Poaceae; genus Poa; species Poa annua. The sequence continues at coordinate 104,962,657 of CM049426.1, forward strand.
TAGCTATTAGATGATTTTTAGCTTCTGTTTGGAAGAAGTTTTTAATGCATAACCAATTTTCAGAGTTTCCTTTAGTACCCAGGAGAACTGTGGTAGAAGGGTTTCTCTTTTTGAACAGTACTCTTAAAGTTATGCCTTTTCCATTAAAACAACACCATTAATAATTATTTAAATGTAATACTTGTATTTTATGTTTTTGGATAAAACTAAGCTTGAGTTTAAATCTTGTCAACTTTGTAATCCAGCAACTAAACAAAACCCTTACACTTGCGTCTTAAAACAGTATTAGTGTTGTGATGTTCCGTGTGTGCTGTGAGCATACTCCATTTCATGCCATAGTGTAGCACTATATGATTGGTGTGTTCTGTTTGTAATTGTGTTGATGATTAGTTGAATCCCTCCTATGGATGATTCTGTTTTATGATCCTTGTTGTTTGTTTCTTTACTTTAAATTGTTGTCAACTCGCATTTTAGGATTCACACTAGTCTCGTTTCTTTTCATGTTACGGTAGATCCGCAAGCAGATGAGGAGCCGAACGTGGTAGCTGAGCACACCTACGAAGAAGAGCAAGACCAGGGGAAATACTTTGAGCAAGGCAAGCCACCTCACCACCATTATGCTATCCTATTATTTACAAAGCATGTTTTGTCTTCAAAATAATATAATGCATGTTTTACTTCTTTTGTGGCACCTTGCCACCCGAAAACTATTTTACAAAATATTGTTTGGCCAAAGTTATCTACTAGAGTATTTACTAGGTGTTACAAAATAGGTTTCACTTGATGGGCTCCATCAAGAAGATTAAGATTTCTAGTAGTATACTCCTATTCCCTTACCTCAAAACTATAGGATGGGGGCCTGTTTGATCAAAATGTTTTCCGGAGAAAAACCCATGTTGCTGGGAGCAATCAACGAGCAAGTGTTTTATTAAAACCTGAGTATTGGGAGCAATCGGAGATGTTTGCGAACAACCGAGCTGCTGGGAGTAGTCGGAGGAGAAACTGTTTTGAAAAAAAAAAGTGTAAACCCTAGCTGCCGCCCGAACAATTAACCCGTGCAACCACACTACCTGACATGGGTAGGGCTTAGCCCGAAGCTTGTCTGCTGTAGTATTGGGGCTCTCATACTTTCTATGAGGGCTGGGCCCTCGAAGCCGGGTAGTCGTCCGGATGAGACAATACACTGCTGAGGACCAGCAGCCGGACGATTACGGCGGGTCTCCTGACGTGGCGGTGTGGCATCCCAAGGAAAGACCAAGATGTCTAGTGGATCACACGGTGACGAGGAGAACAAACCTACCGGGTGGCCCCGATACTAGGGTGGTCATAGTGGAATGCTTTGATCGTGTAATCCGGACCATCGCATGCTGTCGTATGACTGGCCGTGGCAGACACGTCGGAAGAACCGATAGGTGTGGGTAAAGTGTGCAACCTCTACAGGCTGTAAATCTATCCGAATAGCCGCGTTCACGGTCATGGACGGTTGGAAAGGTCCCACTAGGCATGCTGGCTGTTTTAATTTTAAAAAAGAAAGGTGTTTTTCGGAGAAAAACATGAGGCAACAAAGAGGTGCCTGGGAGGTACGGAATTTGGGTGAGGATGGTTGATCTCGGGGAGACAACCAGTCCGATCTTAAGTCAGGAAAAAGGGGTCTCTCTATTCTAGTGTTTTGATAAACTTTTACAAAAGAAGTTTCTCTACTTAGATATGTCCTTGCTATATCTAAGAGAAGAGAATTCTATCTCTAAATATTTTTATTCAACAAAGATATAGAGATGTCGTATCTTCTATGTCTGAAATCATGGTGTTCGAAAATTAAGCCCTATAGTTGTATATAGGAGCTATCCTAGTTTTCGAAAATGTTTTACTTGCATCTCCATGAAAAACTGAATACCAAGAGGTGGTCTTGCGAGTAGTTAATTGTACTCATTTGGCTTTGTCCCTGGATATTCAAATGTCCAGATTACAATGATGAGGCTTATGTCGAGGAGGAGGTGTATGACGACGACTTCGCCACTTAGTTGTCACCGGTCAACTGCACTAGTGGGATCAGTGCTCGGAGATGTCAAGGGCCGACGCTAGCCACGAGCTTCCGCTTTCTTAGTTTAATTCCGTCCTGCGTGACGAGGTTTGCAGACTTGGTCATATGACCATTCATGTGTTGTAAGACTATTTATTCGTACGACTTGAATGATGTAACTCTTTGATACAAATGTTGGTTATGTGATTGCGATGCACTGATCATTGGGATCGTGATCTTTTACATAACGTGGAAATCTCGGACTTGTTTCGAGGTGTCCCAACAGTTAGACTTCAAACCTGTTAACTGCACATAAAGCAAAACCCAAAAGAGGGTTAGGGCACTCCCTGGCAAGAAAAACCGACTTGCCTACTTTCTGCACCATCTCCCGAAATATGGGGAAGGTGGACTTAGCGGCATCAGCACTAGCAACCTAGAGAGAGACGTTACAACTTCCGTCTAATTAGAGAGGGATAAGAGAGCGCATAAGTAACCAACTACTGCTAACATCAATCATTACCCATTCTCGGATTAACCCCCTCAACCAAGTATGAGGAAGCAATTCGGGAAACTCACACATTGAACAGTTTTAGTTACAATTTATTATGAAAGTAATTCTATATTACTAGTCAAATTAATTAACAATGATTAGGTGTAAGTTGTCTAGATCTTGTTAGCCAGCATCATCACCAAGTCGTCCATAACCGTGGACACGGCTCATCGATAAGATTAAACCCTGCAGGGGTGCACTACTGTACCCATACTCGTATGATCAACCCAGTCAAAAACATTAGGGCCTCTCAACCCAACCATTTTCCTTCACCGCAATAAGTCCAAGGAGCCACGGGAGCTATGCTGGTCCCGGCCAAAAGGGTGTGGATTCTCGCAGGACACACCCCTCCACACCAACAGGCCGCACTCTATATGCATGTAACAAGGCACACCGCCAAAGTAAAATACTACATAGTATCAATACAAATGAGACAAATGAAAACCCGAACTAGGTGCGGCTCCCGGACAACTTGAAGTTCCAGTCAAAGTCGATAGGGGCTCCATAGGGCCTCCCACAAGTGGTTAGTGCGCTCTAGATTGGATCCGAGGACAAAATCTCAGTTCCTAGGTCGACACTTAGCAGAACAAAGCATCTCGCAAGGCCTTCCGCCGTGCCTTATCTTTTAATTATAGTACCCAACATATGACAACATTTTATTAAGGTAGACAATCTATCATGCTAAGCATGTGAAATAAAAGACCAACAGATGACTCGCACAACCAACTCTAAGCATGCGCTACAACTCGCAAGGCCAACAGATAAACATGCAACGATAATAGGATGTGGGGATAAAGCTGTATAGGCTGCAGGATAAACATGTGATGGGATCGCGATAAAGAATTGAGTACTAGGGTAGTAGAGATCAACGTCAAGTATGAAAGACAATGTATAGGTAAACAAGTAAATGTTTCTCGCCTGGAATCCCGCATGGAAGCAGATCTTGTCGTTGCTCACACATCTCAACGTCTCATGCGCAAAGAAGCAACAAACACTGGAAAGCGTAAAAGATGCATTTTACAACTAAGGCAAAAGATCCAGCATGATCATGCGAGAATGATGCATGACATGGCCAGGTGCAAACAAATGCAATTAATACAAATTAAGCGGGAAAACAACCTCGACAATTTATATTTAGGTGCAAGTTATTTATCTACTCAACAATATTAAATGTTGGTTAACATGGTAACACATGGCATGGATGATCTAATTAAATTAAATTAAATGGAATAGGACAACAATTAAATATTTGCCCAACACATTCCATATTTATTATTTAGGTGCAAATATTAAATTACACAAACATTTGAAACAAAAGATGCAAAATGGCATAAGAATGGCATAATGTTGTGTGAGGACCCCTCTGACTAAGCGTCAGAGATGCCACGTTATGTAAACAGATCACGATCCCAATGATCAGTGCATCGCGATCACATAACCAACATGGTATACAAAGTTACATCATACAACTCGAATAGTATAAGACTTACATAAATAATGGTCTCATGACCAAGTCTGCAAACATCGTCGCACTTGACGAATATTAACTAAGGTTCAGCGGAAGCTTCGGCTAGCGTCGACCCTCGTCACGTCCTGACACATTCCCACAGAGCAGTTGAGCGGGACACTCAGTTGGCATAGTCGTCGGCGTACTCCTCCTTCTTGTCGTACATCTCCTCATTTCAACCTGGACGTTTGAATATCCAGGGACACAGCCATATGAGTACATTTACGTACTCGCAAGACCACCTCTAAGGCTTAAGTTTTCATGATAATGCAAGAAAACACTTTTCGAAAACTGTGATAGCTGCTATATATGACTATAGGGCTTAGTTTTCGAATACCATGATTTTAGACATAGAGAATACGACATCTCCGTATCTTTGTTGAAGAAAACATTTAGAGATAGAATTCTCTTCTCTTAGATATAGCAAAGACATATCCAAGTTCAAAACTTTCTTTTGTAAAACCACTGAAAGCACTAGGATGGGGATACCCTTTTTTTTCTTCCTTGAGATCGGACTGATTGTCTCCCCGAGACCAATCATCCTCACCCAAATTCCGTACCTCCCAGGTACCTCCTTAATCCACATAAACACTTTCCTTTTTAAAACAACTTCTTTCCCCAGGCGCCCAGTGTGGCCTTTCCACCCGTCCATGACCGCGGACGCGGCTATTCGAATAGATTTACACTCTGCAGAGGTTGCACACTTTACCCACACCTATCGGTCATTCCGCCGTGTCTGCTACGGCCCGTCATACGACAGCATGCGGGGGTCCGGATAACACAATCAAAGCTTTCCACTATGTCCACCCTAGTGTCGAGGCCTCCCGGTAGGTTTGTTCTCCCCGGCACCGTGTGCTCCACTAGACCTCTTGGTTTTTCCTCGGGACGCCACACCGCCACGTCAGGAGACCCGCCGTAATCGTCTAGCTGCTGGTCCTCAGCAGTGTATTGTCTCTTCCGGACGACAACCCGGCTTCGAGGGCCCAGCCCTCATAGAAAGTATGAGAGCCCCAACACTAAGACAGACAAGCTTCCGGCTAAGCCCTACCCATGTCAGGTAGTGTGGTTGCACGGGTTAATTGTTCGGGTGGCAGCAGGGACTTCGAAATTAAACCTCCATCTCCGACTGCTCCCAGCAGCTTGGGTTTTCGCAACACCTCCGAATGCTCTTAGAATCTCGGGTTTTCATAAAACATTTCTTTCTCGCTGATTGCTCCCAGCAACTCTGGTTTTCCTCCGTAAAACAGTTTTATCAAACAGGTTCCCATCCTATAATTTTGAGGTAAGTTGATGAAGGTAAACTACTAGAAAACTTAATCTTTTTGATGGAGCCTTCAACAACAAGGCTCACCGAATAAACTATTATTGTAACACCTATAGTATTCTAGTAGATATCTTTGGCCAAACTATATTTTGAAAAATAGTTTTCGGGTGGCAAGGTGACACAAAAGTAGTAAAGCATGCATTATTTTATTTTAAAAGAAAACATGCTTTCTAAATAGTAGGATTTGCATAATGGTGGTGAGGTGGCTTGCCTGGTTTAGCAATATGTCCTTGGTCTTGATCATTATGTTCCTCAGGTTCATTCCTCACTTCCCGTTCCTTTCCGATCGTATCTAACGTCGTAAACAGGAAAATGAACCACACTCAGAATACAAGACAAAGCCAACAGGACAAACAGCAAGCATTGTACAAGACACTGAGATACAAACAACAGCAAACAACTCATTTAGCTATACAACAACAATCAACAAAGTCCATAGAGCTAAGACAACAACATATTTTCATAAGAAAATGTACACAACAACTCTGGGTATTAAAAAGGTAGTTCTTCAGAACATTATAACAACACATTACTTAGGGTTATTATATCATTTAATAAGAGTTGTTATATTAGTTTCAGGAAATACTTCAGACAAAAGTATCTTAGTACATTAGGAAATACTTCAGACAAAAGTATATTAATTGTTTAGGAAATACTTCAAACAAAAGTATCTTAATCACACCAGCAAGTATTAACATTAACACTAGCGTTGAGCACGCTCACATGCAAACATGTTACTAGCTCAAGAAACACCTACTATCATAAGTTTCTGGACTTATGAGTAACTAAGCACATCAACACATAACAATTCAAGTAAAACAGGGAATTAACTTATTACATTTATTGGATAAATAAGATGATGTTTAAAGAGATAAAACATAACACACAAACATACCCACAAGCAAAGCATATAAACACAATAGATGGTACTATAAGGGTGCAACGTGATTAATGCTAAACATAAGTAAACAATGCATCACATCTATAAAAGTGTTTTAACAAAATTATTATGGTTGAGTTAAGGTTCTGATCTTCAAAAGTTGATTAGTAATATTTCTACACTTCACATTTGCTAAGAACAGATGATTAAAAACTAATACTTCTATTAGCCAAATGTTGCTGTTTTGGTAGATAAATCATAACTCCTAAAATAGTGTTCATAAAGTAGAATCCTTCTGCCACAGTACACCTAGCAACCATATGAAGTGGTGAAAATTTGATTTGCATAATAAGCTATTTCAAGGCAGTGGCTAAAAATCATGCAAATGCCAGTGGTCTTAAAACCATAATGAATATAGTTTCAGATTTAGGAATCTCCTGTATGCAAGGTTAAATTGTATGGATAGGTACTGGTTTTTATCTTTCTGTAGGAATTGGATTCACTTAATTTGGACACTCCTAGCTCCATATATTTCAGTTTTAGTGGAACACTCACATTTTACGATTAATAGTGTGCAACACAAGATATGATTTATTTTTAGACAAATCCAACTTTGCATGGTAAACAAAATGCATAACTACCACAAAAAAATACTCCTACACCATTTGAGTAAATATATAAAGCACAAACAAGTAAAACTAGACACATGCTAATAACAGAAAATAACAATATCCATTTTAAAGTGTAATAACCTACAGTTTTAGCAAATAATCTACCAAGAGCAAAATATAAGATGAAAAATTCTACCAAGCTAGTATATGATAGCTAATACCAATATCTACCACATGCAATTGGATTTATTGCAAAAAGTATTTTTAATAATGAACTAAAAATCACCAAAGTGGTTCTGGTGTCAAACTTAAACATGATATAACTTTATTTATAAACATCTCCTGCATGCAAGGCTTATATATATAGGTAGGTATTCTCACTGGCTTTCTATAGAACTAAAGTTTGCAAGATTTGGATTTATAAAACTCAAGTTATTAAGTAAATGGTGCAAGATTGAACATAGCACACACATACAAACATATTTTTGCAAACGACCAGTGCCACATGGTCGAGAAAACACACAACAATCCAACAAAATTTATTTCAAAAATTTTGCATGCACAAATCTTCCACAAATGAATTAAAGTTAGGCTATTAGTTTTTCTAGAATTAAAACAAAGAATTGTCTTTTAAATGAAAAGGAGGAGATGGGCTCGATCTGCCCGGATCTGGGCCGCCGAAGGCAGGCGGGCCCAGGGCGCTGCGCGCGCTGCCGAAGAGGCATGCCACCGCCGGATCCGCGATGGACGCCTAGGATTTGAACATGGGCCGCTGATCGGAGATCCAACGGCACCAGCGCATCGTCTTCCTCCCGACGGGAAACATCGAGCAGGAATCCTAAGAAGGTCGGGGACGCGGGATAGCTCACCTAGGGCTTGCGAAAGAAGAAGTAGAGGGCCGGAGGGAGATGCGGGAGGTCGGGGATGGCCTCGGGTAGGCGCTGCTCCGACAATGGAGCTCCGGAACGACGACGGCGAGTTCGACGACGCCCGCCATGAGCATGTTGCAGCCTCGGTCGTTCCCGTGCTCCTGCACGTCAGAGGAGGTGTCAGGGAGGTAGCCAGAGGAGAGGGGAGTGAGGTAGAGCAAACGGGAGAGAGAAACGAGGTTCGGAGCCGAGGCATTCGAGCTCGAAAATGTCGAGTCCGAGCGGCGGTTCTTCAATTATCTTGAGCACGAGAGAGCAAGAGCTCGGGAGATCTTTCTGGGGGTGGGTGAGTGGACGAGCAGGAGTGCACTGGGCATGGTGAGAGGAGGTGGGGTGGCCGCGGCTGCATTTGAGGAGAGGGTGGCAGGCTCGTGAATTTTTTGACAGGAAGAGAGAGGGCACATGTCAGAGATTGGGGGAGAGGGGTGGTGCGCAATGATGCCATGCTCTGCACCCCCTCTTTGGACAGTAGCCCCTGTCATGGAGTCGTTGGAGAGGATGGCATAAGTGAAGAAGTGTCTCCTGCCCTCAACCTGTTCGATAGAATGCCCGAAAGAAAAAGACAGGAAGGAGAGAAGGGATAGGGTTTGACAAAAATCATGCAAAGAGTTTCCAAAGGTGTGGGGGTGTAAAGTACACCCTCCACGAGTTGGACAAGGTTGGAGGAGTGGTTTTGACATTTGATAAAATTAGGCTGATTTGACTAAGCCACAAAACATGGATGGTTTAGTCAATCCTTTGTTTTGAAAATCAAGAGATGGAGAGGGTTGATCAGAGGTGATATAGGTGCAGCATTGGGTTTAAGAGATTAGGTCAAAGGGGCTCAATAACAACTAGATTCAAAAATGGCAAATTGCTAAGTTATAAACAAGATGTGGTCACCTTATAATGTAGCACTTAAAACAAGCATGCACTAATGATCAAACATGTTTGATTATTGTAAATAAGGTTATGGATACATAGAGGATATGGTAAGGATGAGGTTTGGTGAGTTGCATTTCCAAATTGAAATAGATAAACCCTATTTATCATGTTCTAGAATTGCTGAAAATTAATGGAAATGAAGATGGTTATTTCCTATTTGAAAAAGGGAAATAATTGAGTTCCTCCTAAAATCAAACATTATAATAAAGAGTTAAACACACCACAACCATATGACACAACATTTAAAGCATGAATGATCTCAATTAAATTATATAAATAAAATTTTGTCTCATACACCCGACATGACACACATAAAATATCACACTTATGGGAAACAATTGGATCACATACCATCTAGGTCAACCACACATACAAATAGATAAACACCCACACAATTGTATTACTAACCATACTTTTAATATAAATCAAAAATATTTGTGAGTAGGTGATCAACAAAAAATAAATACAGGGTATTCTTGGTAGAAATAGAATTATTCCAACATGTTGAGCATTGATTCCAGAGGCTAGTTAAATTTGTGTCTTTGGAAAAGAGAGTTGGTAATGCTTGCAACAAGTTAAAATCCAATATAATTTAAGACTTATTGTATGGTCCCATATAGATGTGCAAACATGTAGTTTTTAGGAATACTGTTAGTTTCTCAAATGACATATATATTTTGGGTGGTTGCTAAAATCAAACATCAGGGCAAGATAGAGTTTATTATAAAGGGGAATGGGAGAAGATATGTGGACTATTTCACTTGTTAAAACATTGACCTCAGAGGTCATATTTTCACTTGTTTGAGTTTTAGATGGTTGTTATTAAGGAGTCATCAACACAAACATCAAAACACAACTTGACAAACAGAGCATACCAGGGAAAACACATCCATTTACAGGACATTTCAAAAAGTTTTTGTTGCCTCAAAATTTTGGATCTTTTATAACAGAGGCATCATATTACAAATATTCCAAAGTTTCTAAAACAATTTTACTTGTAATTTTTGGATCTATAGATTTAAAGTTATGAAAAATATACTCAAATCATCCATTTGAAATTTGAATATTTTTAAACTAAGTCAAATTTGAATTGTAACAGATCTAAAATATTCTACATGTCAAGGGCTTTCCAAATATATAAAATTAGTCAAATTTGGTTATGTGATTAAAAAGTTTTGAAGGTTTGAATTTACAGGGACTTTTTGCAAAGCTGCCAATTTAATCTAATTAAGAAAATCAATTTCCACGTTGGCGCTGACTGGATGCTGACGTGGTCGCTGACTGTGCGCTGAGCTGGATAAGTGGTTGGATCTGGAGCGTAGGATTTAGATCTAACGGATCTAATCTAACCGTACCGTTTCGGCTAAAGGGATCTAGTCGTGGCCGCTGAGATCATATCGGACGGACGGGGGCGATTGCCCATACCATGGCGGAGCAGCTCGCCGGAGATGGCGACGGTGGCGGCGCTGCGCTCGGGCGAGGACGCTCCGGGGGTTCCAGTGCACCCCTGGACTCGCTGACGACTGCTTCGGGCACGGTGTGTCGCGCAGAAGGCGATGGAGGCGGCGGCGTCTTCCCGTTCGTCCTGGAGCGGCGTGGACACGCGGGCGGAGTCACGGGTACTCCGGCGACCTCGGGTCGAACACGGACTCGGCGATCTAGCGCAGAACAATTCACAGGAAAAATTAGGAGGTTGCGCACGGACGAAACAAGGAGAAAGAAAAAGAAATGAGGTCTCAGAGTCGACTGAGTTCACCGGAAATGGAGAAGTTCGCCGGCGACAATGGCGGCGGCGCAACTTCAAATCTGAGCAGCCTGGGGGCTCTCCGGCTAGGGTTTTGGAGGGGAAAGGAGGTAGTATCGAGGGGAGGGGGGGTTATAGAGGCAGTGGGGAAACCAATTCCGCAAGAATCGCTCGAAATTGAGCTCGGATCGGAGGAGCATTCGGAGACGAAATTTACGGCTAGAGGTTAGGTATGAAGCCCCCTGGCATGGGTCCCGCCTGTAAGGGTTTTTCTCTTTTTCTTTTCTGATTTTCTATTTTCTTTATAACTTTTGATTTAAGGATCCAAATGAAGTCAAATCAATTTATAAAAATTTGTAAAATTCATATCTATGCTTTAAAACATTAGTGGGCATGTTTTTAAAACTTTTTAAAATTAATTATTTTTAAATATTGGTTTAATACACATTTGACACTTAATATCACATTTTAAGTTATAGCTTAATTAACTTTCCTTTGGCTAAATTAAATTTATGAAATACCCTCATTCAATATGTTTGAATTCAATTTATTAAACTCATTTTCAAATACTAAATTCATTTTTGGCTTTAGTATAATATTAAATAACATAACACATCTATTTTAATTGAAAGGGAATTATAGAGTATTCATTTTTAATTCACATTATTTTGTGCACCATTAAGTTTTTATATTATGATAAATCATTTGAAAACTATATAAAATACCTTTGGATAAGATTTTATATTTATTTCATTTCTTATATTGAATATATTCATGAGGATCATTTTATGTTTTTGAAATGTTTAGATAATTCATTAATTTAAAATCTATAAAGTTTTAAAGATATAAACTATAGACTTGTAATTTCCAAAACTATGTTTTGAACTCAGGTAAAGAATGAAAACCATTTGACAAATAGATCATGTTTTAAATAGTTTAAAAGGATACATGTAAACATTATTTTAATTTATGAATAGCTATGGCTAAGTGGTTGAAATCAAATACTTAAAAAGTAACCTTTTATTACCTGAAAATGGTTTGGAGTTGGTAATTGATTTGTCAAATTATATATTGAGGTTTAAGAAAATACAATGGATATTCTAATGTTTAACTTGATACCACTTTTGAAAATAATGATAAATTGAGATATTTGAAATATTAAACTTTTTCAATATGTTTGAAGATTTTTATAGTTGGTTTTCTTATGCATTTTAATATTTTAATTTAATAAAAACAAAAGTTTTTTATTTTAGTGATTTTTAAACATTCCAAAATATTGGGATGTTACAGATCTGGTTTGTGCTGGTGATAGGCAAGGAGTGGTGTTTAGTTTTGAAAAGAAAACGCCTTCGGTTCTACTGTCGAAACTGACAGTGTTTGTTATAGACACGACGCCGGTGACGAACAGAAGTGGGAGTCTCTTGCATGTTTTCACGAGCGTGAGCGTGCGTGTGTGAGGTTGGGTGCATGATGCGGTGCAGGGGGCGTGAAATCTTTGCCGAGGAAGAAGGGCTCAAAGCCGTGTGCTTGGGCTCGGCCATGGCGAAGGCGGAGGGAGGCGTGGACCAATTCGACGCTCCCGGTAATAATTGGGGAAAGGGACGGGAGGAATCGAAGGAGGTGCTCACGTGGAGGATGTCGGGGTAGTGGTTCGGGCTCGAGGAGGCGCAGAAGCAGTGAATTTTGCGGCGGCGGCGGTGTCGAGGACAACGTGGATGAGGCCGACGGCCCGAGCAGCTCCCGGCTTGATTCCTTCGGGGGAGAGGGCGGTGACGATGCGGCGGAGCTTCTGGGTTGCTTCCCGACCCTTCGACGGTGGCTGAGTGGCGGCACAACGTGGAGGTGGCCGGAGTTGTCTCGGTGTTGAGGGAGAACAGAGAAGAAAATCGAGAGGAAGAAGAAGGGAGAGGGAGAGCGGCGGCGCAGGGGGAAGAGAGGGGCGATCTAGGGTTTGGAGGAGGGGTTCGGGGTAGCTAAAAAGGTGAGGGGGAGTTGTTGGGGGAGTGGGGCACCATAGCCTCGCTGCAAAGCGAGCTCTGCCCGCTCCCCTCTGTGTACGGAGGAAGGAGACAACAGGGGATGGGCCAGAAGAGAGGGAAACGGCCCAGGTGAGTTGGTTCTCCTGTTTTTTTTCCTTCTTCTTTTCCTTTTGTTTTTGAGGATTTAACGTTTTTAGTCCCACATCTTGTACGCTTTGGACTTTTTAGTCCCACATCTTGTAAATTGAACGACGTTAGTACCACAACTTGTTCAGAGTGGACTTTTTAGTCCTGGCCGCTCAGATCACGACACGTGGATGCCACGGTGGCGGTTAATTTTTACAGAGAACACCTGAAGCTTTGCACAAATTAAAACACGGTCCTCCCAGAGGTGGCAGTTTACGATCCACGTTTATAGGCAATTAGGCCCTCAATAGTGCATTTATTCATAATCGTCCAGAGCGTCCAAACTAGGGCGGCGCAGCTTGTCCACAGTATCCGTCTCGTCTGTCCCATGCTTTTACGCACCTCACGATACATGTCTATAGAACAAACGGGGTTCCAACCACATCCCAGCAGTTCGCGCACTGCGCTCCTCATGAACCTCGCCAATGGGCATGTGAAGAAAATGTGGTTCGTGTCCTCGTACTCTCCACAAAGAGCACATCTACCCGTGGACGGGCCCTGCCTCTTACGAATGTTATCATTGGAAGGGAGGCGTTTCCTGATGAGCTGCCAGAGGAATATCCTAATCTTACGGGGGACTCCAATCCTCCATATTTCCAAGAATGTTGACGGGACGCTCCCTGACAAAATTTCTTATATAGGGATCTCAATGTAAACCTTCCCGAAGGTTCTAGCGCCCAAGTGATCCGGTCCTGCTCGGCAGAGAGTCAGGTCCATTGTAAGTCGCGTCTGAGGTTATCACCCATGATAATCTCACTATGGACAAAAGCGCGACGCCAAGGGATAACCCATTGTCCCTGTCTCATTGCCTGAGCAACTGAGGTCTCCGGTTTTGCACAGATGGCAAAGAGCTCCGGGTATCTGTCGCACATTGGGGTAGTGTCAGACCTGGATGCAGACGTCACAAAGAAGACGTACCGACACAATTAGGAGCATACTCGGGGTACCAATCCCTAGGCAAGAGTGGGCAGGCAGGCTCGGAATGGATCATCGGCCAACAGCTCACTAGCGATCCCAACGTCACGTACGTCTCGTGATTGGGCACGAGAGAAACCCAAAATCCGACCAATTCGTATACTTCAAACATACATACACTTTATAGGAACCGGTTTGGAAACGGAATGGAAATCACAGGATAAACCTAAGACACAAAGAACGGAAATAAATATCCAAAGCTCTCACTGAGCAAAATAGCGAATATCACCAAGTAGAGGACTCATGTGCCAACATTACATCATATAGCGGAAACATGCCAAGTATGGGTACAAACAAGAAGCAAATAGGCACGAGGCCAAGACGAAAAGAGAAAGCCCATCCACGCGGTTCACCAGGAGGAAGCCCAAAGGAACTCTAACTACTCGTCGTAGATCTTGTCATCGAACTCCACAAAGTAGCCACCCACCTGGTCGTACGGAGACTGCTCAACTGCAGAGAAAACCACAGCCCGCGAGCGAATCAATACGCCGGAGCGTATCGAACAAGCTAGAGCTAACAAGGTATAAAACTGAAATACTCTCAAAGTATGGGGATATGTGGACTTAGCGGCAGCAGCACTAGCAACCTAATAGAGACATGCTACAACTTCCGTCTAATTAGAGAGGGATAAGAGAGCGCATAAGTAACCAACTACAACTAACACAAATCATAACCCATTCTCGGATTAACCCCCTCAACCAAGTATGAGGAAGCAATTCGGGAAAACTCACACATTGAACAGTTTTAGTTACCATTTGTTGTGAAAGAAATTCTATATTACTAGTCATGTTAATTAACAATGATTAGGTGTAAGTTGTCTATGATCGTATTAGCCATCATCATCACCAAGTCGTCCATAACCGTGGACACGGCTCATCGATAAGATTATACCCTGCAGGGGTGCACTACTGGACCCATACTCGTTCGATCAATCCCAAAAAGAAAGCTAGAAGGTAGGGTATCTCAACACGGGAAATCTCTTCGCTACAACCAATCCAGGGAACCGCATGATTGTATGCACGGCTAATCAGGTCAAGTGCCCGCGGGATCAACCTTCATAGCACTCTATGAACGTGCCACCCTATATGAGAATCGACTACTCCCTCATCATGAGATCGTTATGTAACCATATGCATGCATCAAATGGAAAGCCCGAACTACTTCCGGCACCCTGGATAAGGAGCGTATTAGATCGATGTCGAGGGGGCTTCATAGGGCCTCCCACAAGTGGTTAGTGCGCTCAAAATTGGATGCGAGGACAAGAGCTGAGTTACTAGGACGACACTTAGCAGAACAAAGCACCTCACAAGGCCTTCCGCCGGTGCCTTATCTTTTAATTATAATACCCAACATAAGATAGCATATTATTAAAGAAGAACCATCTATCATACTAAGCATGTGGAAAATTGTAACATCCCAATATTTTGGAATGTTTAAAAATCACTAAAAAATTAAATTTTATTTTTGATTAAGATGAAACTATAAAAGCATAAGAAAATCATCTTTAAAAGACTACATAGCATTTTCTAGATATTTAAAATTTGAAATATCCAACTAATCACTATTTAAAATTTTGGAGTTTAGTTCAAATTCTTTTATACAAAGTATTTCTTAAACCTAAAAATTATATTTTGGTAATTAACTTAAGTCATTCCCATTAACCTTCAAAACATAAAATGATTTTCTTGAATATATTCAATATAAGAAATGAAATAAATCTAAAATCTTTTTCAAAGTTATTTTGTCCAACCTATGACCTTAGTCCTTAGTCATCTTTGACCAACATATTTGCCTTGCATTAACTTAGAAGATTTTCATGGCATGACATGTAGTCCTTAGAAATATTTTTCATATCATGCATGACCTAATTTTCTTAGAAGTTTTATGAAACTTGTTTGTTCCTATTGCATTGTGTTGTTGTGTGATTGTTATGATTGCTCTGTATAGATTGAACGGAGAGCCCCGAGTAACGTTAAAAAGAGTTTTTGGCCAACGACATCATCCAAAGGCAAGAGGCACATTCATAAACCTCCAACTATGTTATATATGCATTACTTAGTGTATTTTTATATAAGCATGTGTAGGATAGTATTGCTATGCTAGACCTGTGTAGAAATTCATTACTCCTGTGTCTAGGTTCCTATGCAATACTAGTAGAATTATTTGATGCTATGCAAATGTTGTTTTGTGAAAATCTAAATTATGCTAAGTTAATAAAGAACCTCCTGGGTGGATTGGTTGTATATGGTGGTGAAATTGAGTGGATACTCAGGCCCATGTCTATGGTTCCTGGAGTATGTGCACTTGTGGATTGCCACCCAGTGAACAAAGGGATCTGAAGAAGTCCGAGTGAAGATTGCTTCTGTCGTAGAGTGACTCCCATGAAACAGGGTTAGTCACACCCTGAAGAGTAGTTCGAGAAGGGGATTGAACACGGTGCTTGCCGGGCCTATAGAGAAACACCCACGACATGGATGGACACCGGCCCGTACCCAGGTTCACGGCACTCAGGAGGAGGTAACACCGCTACTCCTGCTTGTATGTATCGCATTGCAGAGGTTACAGTACAATTGAACTTGCCGAGGGCTCTCTGGAGGAAGTCCGTGCTTGAAGAGGGACGCAATTGTCGTATTCCTCCTCTAGCCGAAGGCTATCCTACTAGCTGGGCTAGGGTTTACAAGTGGTTAGCAAGCAATTGTCCGACCCCTCGCTACGGTGGAGCTCTTTCTCCCTTTATAGGCGCCACTGGCGTCTTCCTTGCGCAGGGCGTCCAAGGTGGGCTCCCACATGGCAGTGGCGTGGAGGAGTTGGAGTCCACCGCGGCTGAATCCTTCCTTGACGCGGTCCATCGGCGATAAAGTTGGGCGCGGTGGCCGACAGGCTGCAGACCGCGCAGAACAGCTCGTAGGGGTCGCAGTGATCGTGATGGAGCCGACGATGACGATCTTCTTGGAGCGTTGCGCCGTCCAGCCGCTTTTTCACCAGATAGGAAAGTCCCAGCTGTCCTGGCGCAGGCGGCGCAACTTTACTGACTCCTTTATCACCAAAACGGCAAAGGGATGGCCCGCGTCACTCTGCAGCTGCTGTAGAAGCCATGTGCGCCCTGCAGTAATTCCTTGGCCGCGAAGCTTCCCCACAGGCCAGAGGCGGCCTGTGAGGGATTTCTGTTGACTTCTCTCCACGCGCGTGGCGCCTCGAGAGAGTCTCTGGAAGCGCAGGTCCTCTTCACGCCGTCACTTTCTCTTCAGGCCCTCGAGAGGGTTTGCCTTTCGAGGGTCTCTCCAAGTGGGGGCTTGGTCCTTAGTCGTTTCGTCCAATCTGTCAATGAGTGAGGCCTGGGGAGAGTGGGCTCTGCACACCCCAGTCCCCACTGGGCCGACAGTAGCCCACGGGCCCGCGATGGGCGCGATTGAGCCCATGGGCGCAGGCGGAGCGTCGTGGGCCCAAAGTGCCCGGCCGGCCCGAGCCACGCGTCACTCAGACGAGTAACAGTCGCGCACGATCTGGGGCGTGCGTCGTGGGGGGGTCCTACCACGCCCAGATAACTGTTCCCTGAAGAGACATAAAAGTCTGGGCGCCGGAGCAGGGAGCCGTTACTGTTTCCATTCCTTCTCGCAGAAGCCTCCGCCATTCTCGAGCTCTCCGCCTCCGCTCTATAGCGCTCTCTGCTCCTCTCGCCTCCAGCGACACACCGAACTCCAGCGATGAGTCCCGCAAGAACAAAGGCAAGTCTGCCGCGGGGTCCTCTTCCCAGGCGGAGCCCGCCGAGGCCGCGTATGGTGCGGCACTGCTCGGCGTGCGCGTCAACGACAAGGCGCTCGCAAAGGTCCGCTTCCTGGTGGCGGACCGAACCAATGAGCATGGCGCCACCATGCTCAAGCCTGCAGCACACGGGAAACGCCCGCGAGGATTTTCCCGGTCTTCCAGCACTGCGTTTCCACCGGCCTGGTGCCGTCGTTCTCTCCGTTCCTGGAGGCAGTGCTGGCCTACCAGATCCAGTTGCTGCACCTCCATCCCAACTCCGTCCTCATCCTCGCCGTGTTCGCCTACCTCTGCGAGGCGTACTTGGGCATGGAGCCTACGGTGGGGTTTTCCGGTGCTTCTACACGCTCCAGAACACGGCGAAGAACGAGTGCTCGGGGTGCGTCTCGTTCCGCATCGTGGACGGCATGGGGAGCGTTTTCATCCCTATGTTGTGGAGCGACGGCAAGGCCGTCACCTCGGTGACGAAGAAGGTGGACGACTTCCGCCAGCGGTGGTTCTTCATCGGGGTGGAGCAGCCCTGCGCCTTCCTCGAGGTCCCCGATGCGCCGCCCGTGAAGAATTCCCATTGGGTCAAGGGCCCCTTCGACGACGCGTGGAACGCAATACTGATGGGCCGCCTGAGCTTCCTTCGCGAGGAGGGCCTCACGGGGCAGATTATCGTGGCGGACTTCGTGACGCGCCACATCGCTCCCCTCCAGGCGCACTCGGTGCCCATGTGGATGTACTCCGGCCCTCGCAACAAGATGCGGATCCACCGCAAGGACAACGACTAGGACGCCGTCGACAACGTCCTGTCCGCGCTCTTCATCAACACAGTGGTGCCTGCCGTGGACCGGCTCCCCATCGCGCTCCGGCCTCTCCATCAATACAACATGAACAAACACATGGCCATCTTGGATGGGATGCCCCTGTTTACCCCGGCAGGCTTGGCGGGGAAGGAGGTGCCTGTGCCGGTGGTGCAGGAAGCGGAGGAAGCAAACTCTCCCTCTGCCTCGGGAGCCGGGCAAGGAGACGAGGAGGCCGCGGCAGGGGAGGTGTCCTCCTCGAGGCCTGGGCCCTTCACTGACGAGATTTGCGACATCTCGTCAGGCGACGACGACGCCTTCGTGGTGGCGCCCTCGCGCGTAGCGTACCTGCATTTAAAATAAGGCAGATACCTGTGTATAGTGCAAATCCCTGGATCGATTCGTTTGCACACACAGTTTACGATGTAATATCACAACAAAGTATCAATTTTATTACATCGATGATCCAGACTTACAAAATATTCAATTAAGTTGCATAGCATAAAGTTAGCTTTGAAATAGTACACAGCGGAAATACAATAGCATCGAGTCTCCATCAACATCATGTAGCCACATGAGAAAACATGTTGGTTGCAGACTCA
This sequence comes from Poa annua, assembly GCA_026929855.1. Lineage (NCBI taxonomy): Eukaryota > Viridiplantae > Streptophyta > Magnoliopsida > Poales > Poaceae > Poa > Poa annua. Next base: position 104,981,438 of record CM049426.1, read on the forward strand.
TAACCTTTAAATGAGACCTCACTCGTCATTTGATCAATCTGCAATAAGAAAAATATTGCAACAACGTGGGTCAGATTCCATTACAAATGGAGTTTCGCAAGTGACACTAAGGTGTACACTTAGAGAAAAAACTCTAATACCTATATGCTTATTTGCCTGGTGGAGTTCAAGGCTATTTTGCATAAAGCCAATATTTCCTAACACTTTGGAAAACACTTTTCTTCTATTCGAGACATTTGTGGCATGACAACCACTGTCTCATTCTACCCTTGTTGACCCATCAAGTTTTATTTCTGAAGATGGAATGGTGGAATCCTCCGTTGACGTCCGTGATCAGCTGCTCCAATTGTCCGTACCAGGGACACGGCTAAGTACTTAGTTTTACACTCTGCAGAGGTTGTGCATGTTCACCATTGGACCCATTCAACCCACACTATCCTTTACACACTTATAGTGATAAGGAAAAGGAGAAGAATGAGATGAGATCTTTCAAAAGCATTTTCCCTCCCACTCTGGCTTGACCCATTCCACCTAACACCCTCTACATCTGCTTGTCAAGCCGGAGAGAGTCCATGCAACATAATTGATCAAGCCAGAGCCCATATGGCAATGGCTGCACTGGAAGCAATCGTCACTCGGAGTTCTTCAGATTCCTCTGTTCCCTGGGTGGCCATCCACAAGTGCACATACTCCAGGAACCATAGACATGGACCTGAGTAGCCAATCAGCTTCGCCACCATATACAACCAATCCACCCAGGATGTTCTTTATTAACTTAGTAGAATTTAGATTTTCACAAAACAACATTTGCATAGCATCAATAATTCTACTAATTATTGCATAGGATCCTAGACACATGAATAAGGTATTTCTACACAGGTTTAGCATAACAATACTATACTACACATGCATATATAAAAAGACACTAAGTAATGCATATATAAAAAAGTAGGAAGTTTATGAGGTGTGCCACTTGCCTTTGAATGTTGTCGTTGTTCACAAACTCTTTTCTACGATACTCGGAACTCTCCGTTCAATCTAAGAAAAATAAACAAACAACAATACAACAATCATAAAAAAAACACAACACATACAAGCATACATAATGAACAAACAAGTTTCATAAACTTTTAAGGAAAATATGTTTATGCATGATGTGCAAAATATTTCTAAGGAGTAGAGATGCATGTCATGCCATGAAGATCTTTAAAGTTAATGCAGGGTAAATAGATTAGTCCAAAAATGACTAAGGACTAAGGTCATAAGTTGGATAAAATAAATTTGTTATAAATCATCTTGAATAAGCACTGAATGACTAAGTCGTGACGTGCATAACTTAGAGAAAATACTAAGTTTTATACTTCAAGGTGATCAACAATTATTATCAACTCTTTGTAAATTGGATATTCACTATAGTGAGAGAGATAGACACCCGGCCAGCCACTTAAGTTGTGGAACAGGTCTCATGTACGTAGACATCTAAGGTTAGTCTCCAGGACGCTTCATCTCACTATGCCGCTAGGATCCAACAAACTTCCAAGATGATAACATCCTGATCAAAAAATTGTTTAAGTCTAAAGTGAAAGATAAGATTAGGAAAGAGGGAAAAGATACAAAGAAAGATGTAGAATCTTCTCCTTGCTTCCTTTTCTTCTTGATGTGATGACTTCATTGCAATTTTGTAGACTTGATGGCTTTGAAGACTTGATGGTGTTGATAGCCTCCTGGTTAGTCTTGAATATAACTTAGTCATACAGGGGTCTAACAGAAGGGAGAATAGAGATAGAGGAAGCAAGACTTGGAAAATATTTGTTGGTTGATCTTCATGAACTTCTTCTTGATTTTCTTCTAAGTGCTTCCACCCTTCAAGATATTTCTGAAGTCTTGTTTTGGCTAAGTCCCTCATTGGCCTTCTAGCTCCATGTTGAAAATCCTAAGTGTCTAGTGCATAGCACTTTTACCAAAATACTAAGTTTGAAAATAATCCCAACTTAGAGAAAATAATGATGAGGTTTTCCTATGAGAGTATATCTATATAATAAAATAAGTTATGCATGCAATGCACTTTTTAATCACAAGAAAGCATCAAAGTAACTTTTGTGATTTCTTTATAAATCTGCATGAGGTTATAAATGCAATTTAATTAAATTTTTTTTGCAAAATATAAATAAAGGAATGTATATAAAATGAAAGTTTTATGTGATTAAATTTTATAACACAATTTTGTAAATAATGTAAATAGATAGAGGGTATTTACTTCAATTTATAGCAATTTGATTTAATAAAAAATAATGTTTCTATTAATAGTTATGTCAAAAATAGTCAAACTATTCAAATTAAACATCCAACTATTTAATCATGAAAATAATACTCAAAAATATTTTATAATAGCGGCATCACATTACAAATATTCCAAAGTTTCTAAAACAATTTTATTTGCAATTTTTGGAATTTTAGATTTAAAGTTATGCCAAAAATACTCAAATCATCCATTTGAAATTTGAATATTTTTAACTAAGTCAAATTTGAAATCTAACAGATCTAGAATATTCTACATGTCAAGGGCTTTCCAAATATATAAAATTTATTTAATTTGGATGTGTGAGTAAAAAGTTATAACAAATCTAAGTGGTAGGGACTTTTCTGCAAAACTGCCAAATAAATTTAAATAAGAAAATCATTTTCTGACGTGGCTGCTGACTAGGATCTGACTGGGCGCTGACTGGATCGCCACGTCGACGCTGACGTGGATAAGTCAACAGATCTGGATCGTCAGATCTAGATCTGACGGTCCAGATCTAACCATACCGGTTTGATATAAGTCATATAATCTTAGCCACACGATTTAGATCCAAGGGCTTACAGGGGTTGACCAGCTTCGGGCGGGGCTCCGGTCGCCGTACGGGAGGACGACGGCGACGGCGGCTCGGGCGGAGATGCTCCGGGTGATGCGGTGCCTCCCCGGCCTCGAGGAGACCACGGAGAGGTGCGGCGAGGCGTGCTGGAGGCGATGGTGGCGTTGGCGTCTATTCGTTCGTCCTGGAGTGGCGTGGAGGAGCGGCCGAGGCGGTTCGGGCGCCGGCGAGCTCCGGTTCTTTCCCTCCTCCCGTTTGGCTGCAGTGAGCAAGAAAGGGAGGGATCAGAGAGGTGCGGTTCCGCACGGGGAGGAAGAGGGGGTCGGTCTCGGGCTCGGGGTGCCAATACCTCGTCCGGGAAGGAGAAGATACGACGGCGGCTTTGACGAACTCCGGCGAGCTCTCGTGGCAGCCTGGGGGCGTCTTAGGGGTTAGGGTTTGGGGCAAAAGGAAGAGGAGATCGTGGGGATTTATATGGGGCAGAGGGGGAAACTAATCGCGCAATCCACGCGACGAATTTTGGAAAGGAATTGGAGGCGGATTTCTCGGCCAGAGGTTGAAGACGTGCTGACGTCAGCATGACGTCACATGTATTTTTCTTTTTCTTTTCTGATTTTTCTATTTTCTTTTTAACTTTTGATTTATAACTCCAAATGAAGTCAAATTAATTTCTAAAAATTTGTAATATCCATATCTATGTTTTAAAACATTAGTGGGTATGTTTTGAAAACTTTTTAAAATTAATAATTTTGAAATATTGGTTTAATACAAATTTGATACTTAATATCAATTTTGAAATTATAACTTAATTAAATTTTCTTTTGGCTAAATGAAATTTGTAAAATACCCATATTCAAATATGTTTGAATTTAAGTTATTTAAACTCATTTGCTTTAACCATTCATCTTTATTTAGGTATAATAGTGGAATAACTAAATATATGTATTTTTAAAGTAATAGGAAATATACTGGATTCAATTCTAATTAAATTTTATTTTGTGGAACTATATATTTTATATTAAGATAAATCATTTGATAACTTCATAAAACAACTTTGGAAAAGATCTTAGATTTAATTCATCTCTTATATTGAATATATTCATGAAATTCATTTTATGTTTTTGAAAATTAATAAAAAAAATTAATTCAAAGAAGAGCTTATTTGGATAATTCATTAATTAAAATCTATGAAGTTTTAAAGATATAAACTATGGACTTGAAATTAACAAAACTATGTTTTGAACTCTGGTAAAAGAATGAAAACCATTTTAAATAGTTTAAAAGAACACTTGTAAATATTATTTGAATTTATGAATAGCTATGGCTAAGTGGTGGAAATCAATTACTTATAAGGAAAATATTTTATTATGAAAATGGTTTGAAAGTTTGTAAATTATTTGTCAAATTACATATTAAGGTTTTAAGAAAATACAATGGATAATATAATGTTTAACTTTAAACAACTTTTGAAAATAATGATAGATTGAGTTATTTCAAATATTAAACTCTTTCAATATGTTTGAAGACTTTTATAGTTCGTTTTCTTATGCATTTAATGTTTAATTTTAATCAAAAACAAAAGTTGTAAATTTTAGTGATTTTATCGCGCCTCGTGGAGGAGGAGGATGTGGTGAGGGAGGCCTCCGACGCGGCCACCCCGGGGTGGCGCGAGCCGCGCACCAAGGCGGCCGTGGGCCGGTCTGGGGCGAGGCCGTCCAACGTCTCCTCCAAGAGGAAGGTCGTGGCGCCTCTAGAGGGGTCTAGCGCCAGGACCCCGCCCTCCTGGCGCTCGCCAGGCTTGGCGTGGGTCGACACCGGCGCTCAACCGTCCGGGTAAGTGTCTCTGGCTCTCGGTCCTTTGACTCTTGCTCTTTTTCTCTTTATCCTCTCTTGAAGATGCTTCCTTGGTTTTTGTCATTGATCTTGTGCTTGCAAAGCGCCGTAAGCTTCGCAAGGCAACAGATGTGAAGAGAGCCACGACTGAGGGCGTGGCTGAAGAGGCCACGAGGCCTGTGGAGACGGCCTCCACATGCCCAACTAACGAGGTGCCTCAAGGGGAGGCACCTGCGCCTCGGGCGGAGGCTGCAGCGCCTCAGGCGGAGGAGGCCGCGCCTCGCCCAGAGGCCTCTGCGCCGCGTCCTGAGCCAATGGTGGTGGAGGCTCCGGAGGAGAATGTCGCTACTCCTCCTCGCGCCCCTAATCCACCTCGCGCGACCATGCCACCACGCGAGCCAACTCCTCCACGCGAGCCATCTCCAGCCAGCGCGCTAACACCGCCGCATGTGCCCACGCCTCCCACGCAGCCAGAGGCCAAGGCGGGCCAGGCGCCACAAGGCGCTGGCGTGTCTGCAGAGGGAGCTGCTCCTTCTCCACCCCGTCCCGCTGTAGGGAATGAGCGCCAGGCTGGTGGGGGCGGCGAGGAGGCTTCTGGCGCGGCCGGGGACGGAGTGCAACCTAGCCCCCAAGTGCAACCTGGTCCTCCGTGGCTGGGACTGGAGCGCTGGGCACCACGAGGTCGCCTTTCGCCTCGTGAGGGAGTCTCTAGAGGGCTTGGAGGTGCACCTCGCCCTCGAGGACATACAGCTCGCCCAACAGCGTGAGGAGGTTGCCAAGGCGTGGGCGTCCTTCAATGCGGCCGTCAAGGTCCGTCGTCAAAAGGACATGGCGCTGCAGGCCGCGCGCGAGGAGGCCACCCCCTTCACCAAGGAGATCCGTGAGGGGGCCATCCGCGACGCCTCCGAACTTCGCGCGCCCCTCCAGGAGGAGCGTGACGCCGCTGCTGAGCTCCTGGCCGTGGCGACGGCCGAGCGCGAAGCAATGGAGGGCTCGTTGGCGCAAAAACGCCGCGAGCTGGGCCAGCTGGAGACCTAGCTGCTCTCCGCCCACCAGGCCGCGCAGGAAACACTAGAGGACCGCAAGGGCATTGACGAGCGCGAGCGGCAGCCGGCCCTCAAGGAGAAGGAAGTGCGGCTGCGCGACGAGCAGCGGCTTCAGGCGGAGAGCGCGCTCGCCATTCAGCGCAAAGAGCTCGAGGCGCGCGAAGGGTACCTGGCACAGGCGCTCCAACAGTACGACGAGAACGTCGCCGCCTAGAGACGCGCCCTGCGCTTCGAGCAGCGGTACGCCGAGAAGAAGAAAGAGGCGGATGAAGCCCTCCTGGAGCGCGAGAAACAATACAGGCTGGCCAAAGCCAAGGAGTTCCGCGACTCGTCCAAGAAGCAGGAGGACCGCTTCAAGGCCAAGCACACCGATGATGCCGACCGGATCGCGGAGCTCGAGAAGGCCAACTCCAAGCTCGAGGCCCGCCTTCAACGCGCCAAGGAAGCTCGACGCCTGGCTGAGGAGGGCCGCAGCGCAGCCCTCCAGGACCTCAACGCCCTCGACAAGGACGTGGAGGAGCAGGTGGCTCCCGCGATGGAGCAGGCGACGGAGGCTGCGGACACCGCCAAGGCGGCCCGCGCGCTCACGAGGCAGCGGGATCGCATGTTTGAGGCGCTGGTCGCCCGGGGCAATGAGCTCGCTGCACAGCTAGGCGTGGACACGCCGCACGCTGATGTCCGAGGCCGTGGCAATCTTGCAATGAACCTGGTCTACTTCGAACAGCTCTCACGGCGCTCGAGGGACCTGTCGCTGACCTCCGCGAGATGATCGAGGACGAGAGCCGGCAGCTCCTGGGGGTGGTTGTTGACCGCATCTTCACCAACCTCAGGATCCTCACGCCAGGCTTCAACCTCTCCACAGTGACGGAGGCTCGTCAAGGCGAGGACGTGCGGCGGGTCTCGAGCTTCCTCCGCGAGCAAGTCGATCCCTTCTGCAACCGCTTCAAGCGTGCGGAGGTCACCGCTGAGGATAGCGAGGAGGGGGCCGCCTCTGCCGAGACCCAGGAGGGCGCAGTGGAGGATGTGCAGGACGGTGCTGATTGCGCCTGAGATTTGGTCATTGCGCCTGTGTGCGCTTGTATTTGAAACAAATTTATGTTTAGACATTATGCGACTTTTGGGCATGTAATATATTCTCGTTTGCAATTTGCTTCTAGCTTGCTTGCCCCTCGAGAGGTCCCTTTGGACTTATCTTCATGTCTATGGGTTCTCTGCGTCGTTAGGACCCGTCTCTTCATGCCATGACTCCGCCACTTCGGTATGCTAGAGCAATGACTCAGCAAGGCTGGGGGGAGTTTAATCCAAGAAGAGGTAAGAGCCCTGAGTCGTGATGCTCAAGTTCCCCCCTTAAACGTACGTATAGTCCATGAAGCATAAGGGAAAGCGAAGTCGCTTGAGGGGCAAACATGCGCTTGCGGTGGAAAAAGACTCTCGAGGCATGGGTGCGAGTCTTAGCTTCTCGAGGCTTTTTCCCTGTAGAGGTTTTTGCCTGGCGAGTTGGTCCTCTCTAAGGGTTTTTCCCGGATGCCTCCTCAGACTTGTGGGGACATTTCTTCCCTGTAAATGTTAGAGGGGCGAACCCAAACGCTTGTGCACGGTATTGAGGTCTCGTGCGCGCTTATAGGTCCCCTCAGGCGTTCCTTGCGAGGAGAGTAAGTACCAAGGTCCTTTGTAGAGATGGCGTGTTTGTGGAAGCTTGCCCTCTAGCCAGAGCTCGGATCCTTGGATTTTGCAGTGTTGCTGGTGTGTCATTTGAGGCACTGGCACCGTAGTCAGCCCCCGCTCGCGAGGTGCGCATGTGGAGAGATATAAGCGCACATTTTAATGAAGTAATGCAGACATAAAACTCACCACGAAATTTTACACAGCGGTGCCGTTGCGCAAAGTTCGCTTAGGAACGAAATTGTCTCATTATGCTTGGGTTTGCCAAGTTAATATTTTGACCATGTCGAGGCATGGGGACCACCCATTAGTGGCAGAGACTCTCTACGGCATGAGGTGGCTCGTTACATGGAGAGCTCGGAGGGTTGACCCTCGAGAGAAGCCTTTGGAGCTTGGAGGTTTAAGCCGTGAGCTTTTAACCTGTAGAGACAAAAAATGCTTGGAGGTTGAGTCGTAAGTTGCCTCTTCCGCCAGATGCCTTGACGTGACAATGATCACGGGCGTGACAATGATCACGTTTGCTTTTTATCCTTCTGGAGACAAAAAATGCTTGGAGGTTGAGCCGTAAGCTGCCTCTTTCGCTAGATGTCTTGACGTGACAATGATCACGGGCGTGACAATGATCACGGGTAGAACTTGTGCAGGTGCATGATGTTCCACGGGTTCTTGATGGGGATGCCGTCTTGAGTTTTGAGGCGATCCGCGCCAGGCCTGGCGATGTGGGTGATCCTGTAGGGACCTTCCCACATCGGTGACAGCTTGTGGAGGCCTTACCTGGAGAGGATTCTTCTGAGGACGAGATCGCATGCCTCCAGGGTGTGTGATCGCACGTTGTGGCTTTGGTAGCGTCGCAGGTCCTGCTGGTATTTTTCCGCCCAAAGGGCAACACGGCGTCGTAGTCCTTCGAGAAGCAGCAGTTTGTTGTTGTGGAGATCCTCTTGCTCGATCTCGTTAATGCAAGGACCCGTGGGGATCCATGCTTTATCTCTGTGGGGACGACTTCTTCGGCTCCATAGACGAGGGCGAAGGGTGTTTCTCCCGTAGGCTTGGGCGGCGTTGTGCGGATAGACCATAGCATTGAAGGAAGCTCGTTGATCCAGCCTTTGTCGTGGCCTTTGAGGATGTCGAAGGTCCTGGTCTTTAGGCTCTTGAGGACTTCTGCGTTTGCTCGCTCGGCCTGGCCATTGCTTTTTGGATGAGCGACCGAGGGGAAGCAGAGCTTGATGCCCATCTTTTTGCATTAAGCCCTGTAGATGTCACTGATGAATTGCGAGCCATTGTCGGTGATGATGCGGTTAGGCACTCAGAAGCGGCACACCAGGCCTCTGATGAATTTCACCGCCGCGACTGCTGGAATTGTGCGCGTCGCCTCCACTTCGGGCCACTTGGTGAACTTGTCGATGGACACAAAGAGGTAGTGATATCCCCCTTGCGCTGTTGGGAATGGTCCCAGGATGTCCAGCCCCCAGACCGCGAACGACCAGGAGAGCGGAATGGTCTGTAATCCCAGCGTAGGTTGGTGGATTTGCTTGGCGTGGAATTGGCAAGCTCCGCATGCTTGAACGATGTCAACTGCATCCTGAAGTTCTTGAGGCCAGTAGAAGCCGCTCCTGAAGACTTTGCCTGCGAGGGTGCGGGTGCACGAGTGGTGGCCGCACTCCACGCAGTGGATGTCCTTGATCAGCATTTTGCCTTCTTCAGGAGGGACACATTTTAGCGCAATGCCATTTGGGCGCTTGCGGTAGAGATTTCCTTCGAGGATGTGGTATGATTTTGCCTTGCGGGAAGGATCCCTTCGGCGAGGTAGTCTTTGATCTCGTCAATCTAGCCTATTTCCTGATGCGCCGCTGTGAGCACCCTGTAGGGGGACCGCAATCGGGAGCCCCAACTTTGGCCTTGTTCGGCCGGAGTGTTTCCACCGGTTTTTCTGTGTGATTACCACACGTGTTTTGGTGAAAACACTCAAGTCACCCAATACACTCTCCACCTCCAAATCCCCTCCTGATAAAACAACTACCTACTGTTCGGCTCACAGGGATTGCACACGAGTGTTTCATCAATACAAATGAATTTATTCAGAGCACATGACGCATTCAGCAACAATTTTGATTCAGCACGTGATATTTTACAAATAATTTGAGCAAGATCACAGCAGCAAGATTGCATGACCAACAAGAATCTGATCTTTTACAAATGACTCGAAATACATGATCAACAAAAATCTGATCTTTTACATCTCACACATTGTATTCATAGGAACAAGATCACAGGAGCAAGATTGTCGCTGGAAGCACTGACATCAGTTTTTGGCAGGAGAAATCTTTGCCAGACCAACAAGAACATCAATATACTTGCTTCTACAGAATGAAATTGGACCTGAAAATGTAGAAGGGTTAGAGTATTAATTAGGATGGATGGATGTTCTGCTATATTTTATCCAATTAAGTTGCAACAAAAAGAGAACTAGTTGCTGAATCCTAGAATACAGTGACACAGACCACCATACAGAACATGAAAGTGCGGCAATGGAGGTCAAACAAACAATAGAACGAGAAGGAGAACGAGAACGAGAACAAGGAGGGAGGCACAGGATCCGAACCTTGAAACAAACAAACGCAGATCAAGAACTCTTGTGAACCAAGAACTCAAGATTTATTGACTCCACTCAGATCTAAACCCTAGGCAGCCCAAAATTGCTGCTGAAAACCTAGAATTAAATCAAGAGAAGGAGGGAAAGACGTACCAGGTAGAATTCCCGAAGAAGTGCGTCGGAGAATGAGAGCTCCGGCGACGTGGGGAGCTCCGGCGACGGCGGGATCAAAGAATCCGTCGGCGGCGCAAGGGAGGAAAGCTCTAGGAGCGTAGGGAGGAAGGCTTCAGTGTCGTGGGAGGCCTCGGTGATGGTGGACGGCAGAGGGGACGAGCTCGGCGGAGGCGACAAGGCGAAATGCGACGGAGGGGCGTTGCCCTGTTCTGCGCTGCGAGACACGCTGAGACGCGGGTACCCCCTCACGTCTTCGATCCACCCCAACCCGACGTGGTTGCTCGTGTATTCTGGGGTTTTGTCTGACCGAAACCGGCCTGCCGAACGACCCGCTAGTGTTTTGCCGTGTTTTATGCAGGGCCGGGAATTTACACCACAAAACCTGTCAAAACACTTCTGCCGAACGAGGCCTTAGGTGGATGCCTTGACAAGTCTTTCGTCAAAGACGCCTGGCAGCTGAGCTTGCCTCCTTTATGCGCGCTTGGAGATGTCATCGGCCTCTTGATTTTCCTTTCTTGGGATGTGCATGAGCTCCATGCCCCTGAAGTGCTTCTCAAGCCTGCGGACCTCTTCAAGGTATGCGGCCATGTGGTCGTCCTTTGTAACATCCCAACATTTTGGAATGTTCAAAAATCACTAAAATTTGAAACTGTTCTTTTTATTAAAATAAAATATTAAATGCATAAGGAAACCAACTATGAAAGACTTCAAACTTGGGTTTAGTATTTCAAATGTCACAGTTTAAACATTTTATTATCCACTGTATTTCAAAACCCTAAAAATGTCGTTGACAAATATTTTACAAACTACAATCCATTTTAATTTAAGTAAATAGTTTACTTATAAGAAATTGATTCCAACCACATAGCCATAGCTATTCATAAAATTAAAATAATAATTACAAGTGTTTTTTTTAACTATTTAAAACATGGATTATCCAAATAAACATTTCATTAGCTTAAAATGAACTCCATTTATTTTCAACACCTAAAATGATTTTTATGAATAGGAATTCTATATAAGAAAGGAATTAAATTAAAAATCTTTTCAAAGGTTGTTTATGAAGTTCAAATGATTTATCTTAATATAAAACATAATGTTACTTTTGAAAAAGGATTCAAGCATTGCACTCATGCATAAGCATCATTTCATATTGTGGCTTAAATTAAATAAGAGTTTGAAATTTAATATTTATTTAAATGTTTGTTTTGGAAATTAATCCATAAACATGTTATTTGTATCTTTTATAATTTCCCTTATATTTAATTTTATTTTGGGCAAGAATACTACCAAAAAGTTCTAAATTAAATTAGCTTTCCAAAACATATTTTTATGAATTTTTCTGAAAAGGTTTGGTTAAGTTTAAAAAATAAATTGTGAATTAAAAGTTGTAAAACAGAAAAGGATTTGTCAAAAAAAAAGGAACAACTCGAGCCATTGGGCCGAAGCCCATCTCCTGTCTGCCGCGCGCGCAGCCGCCCGAAGCCCAGCAACGGCCCATCTTCTTCCTCCTCCCGCTGACGCGCGGGACCCACCTGTCATCTCCTTCCCTTCCATATCTCAACGAAGAGAGCACGAACCGGAAGAGATCGATCCGGAACCGACCACGATTCTTGCCCCCTATTTAAACCATACCTCCACCGCCCTCTCCCGCACCCGAAAACCCTAACTCATCGCCTCCAGGCTGCCCACAATCATCCCCGCCGTGTCGCCATTGCCGTCGGCGTCTTCGACGATTCCCGGTGAGCTTCGATCGATCTAGCTCTTCTCATCCACCCCCTTAGCTTCCCCTCGATCTTATGCATCTCCCTGACTTGGCGCGGTAGCGTATTGCGCAGCAGAACGAGCCATCCGTCCGTGACCGAAGCTCCCCGCCGCCGTGCGCAACTCCGACGAGGTGTTGCCGAAGAACGAGGAAGCGCCGAGGACCACGAGCACGCCATCGACCTCGCCTGGATCTCCTCTTCATCACGGTACGCTCCGTTAGTCCTTTTAGGTTGTAGATCATCGGGAACGCTTTTTCCGATCGCGTCGCCACCGTGCAAATCGTCTCCGGCGAGGTCTCCGGCGACCTAGCGCCGCTCACTTTTGCCGATTAGATCTCGTCCGTTCGATCAAGATCCAATGGCTTGGATTAGATATGTTATTCTGAACCGGTACTAGCGAATCAGAGGACGCCACATAGACAGCACAGTCAGCGCCTCGTCAGCAGCCACGTCAGCGCCAGCGTGTAAATCATTTTTTCTATTTTAATTTTAATTGGAAAATTGCAGATTAGTCCCTGTAATTAAAACATCTATAACTTTTTAACCACAACTCCAAATTTAATAATTTTTATATATTTGGAAAGCTCTTGACATGTAGAATATTTTGGATCTGACAAAATTCAAATTTGACTTAGTATAAAATATTAAAATTTCAAATGGTGAATTTGAGTATATTTGCAATAACTTTAAATCTATAAATCCAAAAATTGCAAATAAATATGTTTTAGAAACTTTAGAATATGTGTAAATTAATGCCACTGCTATAAAATATTTTTGAGTAATATTAAATGAATTCATAGTTATATATATTTAATTTCAATAATTTGAATATTTTCAACATAACTATTAATAGAAATATTATTTTTGATTAAATCAAATTGCATTAAATATAATTAAACCACCTCTGGCTATTAACACCATCTATAAAGGAAATTGAGTTATAAAATATAAATCACATAAAACTTTAATCTATATGCTTCCTTTTATTATGTTTTGCAAAATTGGAAACTAATTAAATTGCAATCATAACTTTATGCATATTTTATAAACTTCACAAAAATTAGTGTTATGTTGCTTGTGATTTAAAATTGCATTTCATGCATAGCATATTTTATAGTTATATTTCCATAAGGAAAACTCCTCCCCAATTTCTCTAAGTTAGGATTATTTTCAAACTTGTATTTTGGAAAAAGTGCTATACACTAGACACTTAGGATTTACAACATGGAGCTGGAAGACCAATGAAGGACTTAGCCAAAAACAAGACTTCAGAAGTATCTTCAGGGAGAAGAAACACTTAGAAGAAAATCAAGAAGAAGTTCATGAAGGACTTAGAAGAAAACAAACTCTGGAAGCATCCCAAAGATGTCAAGCACTTGGAAGAAAAGTGAGAAGAACTTCAAGAAGGCCAACCCCCTTTTATTCTCTAAGTCTCTCTCTCTGTCTTTTCTTCTCCTCTGAGACTTCATGAAGACTAAGTAAATCCAAGACCAGTCTCGAGGATACAAGAATCATCAAGTCTGAAGATTCATCAGGACTACCCAGAGCTCAATCAAGACATCATCCAGAAGAAAGTTACAAGTCTGGAGATGAAGCCCGGAGGACAACTACATCTTTCTTTCTATCTTTTACCTCTTTCCTAATCTTGTCTTTTAGACTTAAACAAATTTTGATCATGATGCTATCATCTTGAAGTTGTTGGATCCTAGCAGCATAGTGGGATGAAGCGGCCTGGAAACAAACCTTACATGTCCACGTACATGAGACCTGTTCCACAATTTAAGTGGCTGGCCGGGTGTCTGTCTCTCTCACTATAGTGAATGTCCAATTTACAAAGAGTTGATAATAATTGTTGATCATCTTGACCAAATGTCTTAGTATTTTTCCCTAAGTATTTTGCACATCATGGCTAAGCCATTTGAGTGCTTGTTTCAAGAAGATATAAAACAAAGTATGTTTATCCAACTTCAGACCTTAGTCCTTAGTCATTCTTGACCCACCTATTTGCCTTGCATTAACTTAAGAGATTTTCATAGCATAACATGCATCTCTAGCCCTTAGAAATAATTTGCATATCATACATGACATGTTTTCCTTAGGAGTTTTACAAAACTTGTTGTTCATTTGATATGAGCATGTATGTTTGATGATTGTTGTTTGTAGATTGTGGTATTGTTGGTTTGCTATTATTGTTTAGATTAAACGGAGAGCAAACGTTCGTTGTTGAAAAGAGTTTGTGAACAACGACAACATTCAAAGGCAAGTGGCACACCTCATAAACTTCCTATTTTTATATGCATTACTTAGTGTATTTTTATATGCATGTGTTGCTATGCTAAACCTGTGTAGAATCCCTTATTCCTGTGTCTAGGTTCCTATGCAATACTTAGTAGAATTATTGATGCTATGCAAATGTTGTTTTGTGAAAATCTAAATTCTACTAAGTTAAGAATGAAACACCTGGGTGGTAAGTGGTTGTATGGTTTATGTTGAGTGGCTACTCAGGTCCATGTCTATGGTTCCTGGAGTATGTACACTTGTGAATGGCCACCCAGGAACAGAGGAATCTGAAGAACTTCGAGTGACGATTGCTTCCGGTGCAGCCATTGCCATATGGGCTCTGGCTTGATCAATTATGTTGCGTGGACTCTCTCCGGCTTGACAAGCAGATGTAGGGGGATGTTAGGTGGAACGGGTCAAGCCAGGTGGGAGGGAAAATGCTTCTGAAAGATCTCGTCTCATTCTCTCCTTTCCTTATCACAAATGGTGTGTAAAGGATACTTTGGGTTGAATGGGTACAATGGTGAAAGTGCACAACCTCTGCAGAGTGTAAAACTAAGTACTTAGCCGTGTCCCCGGTTACGGACAATTTTGAGCAGCTGATCGAGGACGTCAACGGAGGATTCCACCATTCCAACTTCAAAAGTAAAAATTTGATGGGTGAACAAGGGAAGATGAGATTTATGGTTTTCATGCCATACTCGTCGATTTCAAGATAAGTGTTTTCAAAAGAGTAGGAAAAATTGGCTTTATGCAAATTAGCCTTGAACTCCACCAGCCAAATATGCATATAGGCTTTAGATTTATTCCATAAGTGTCCACCATAGTGTCACTTGCCAGACTCCATTTTTAATGGAATCTGACCCACGTTGTTGCAATATTTTTCTTATTGCAGATTTGATCAGATGACGAGTGAGGTTTTGTTTAAAGGTTTCGAGTCTACAACCAACATGTTTTCGCCTGTGGCAGCATGAAAGTTATAGAGACTCACTGCTATTGTATTTCCGCTGTGTACTGTTTCAATGCTAGCTTTATGCTATGCAACTTGTATCGAATATTTTGTAAGTCTGGATCATCGATGTAATAAAATTGATACTTTGTTGTGATATTACACTTAAACTGTGTGTGCAAATGAATCGATCCAGGGATTTGCACTATACACAGGTATCTGCCTTATTTTAAGAGCAGGTACGCTACAGATGGTATCAGAGCACTGTGTTGCCTGTAGGTTCGAAACCCCTAGGATTGGACTGAGACCCCAAAGGTTAAATAGTGAACTAAACTAGGTTTCCAAAATATGAGTAAATTTTGAAAATTCCTTTAATATTGTGTTACATTATTTATCTTGTCTTGCATCTTCCCTTTTCTTTTAAATTTTAATACTCTTACCTGTTCAAAATTTTAGATGGGAGAGTACACTGAGACTGCGTATGCTGGAGTTTTGTCGGGTTCCATCTTTGGGAGGCAGCTGTCTAGATTGACAAGTGTATTGAAGCTACCACCACCCTATTTCCGAGGAAGGAAGGAGGAGACCAACATACCCCATGGGATACGCTGGGAAATACGCACCATCATGACCCCGGATCCTACGATGCCAGACTTCGAGCCCGTGGACTATGTCACCTACTACCCAGAGTGGATTGAGGGAGTGAACATAGCAATGGTGGACTTAATGGCTCGTTTGTGTTACAAGTATCGATTCAAGCTAGCACCAGGATCGCCCTTCCGTGCCTTTGGGAAGAGGAATGCACATGGTCTCTCGATGGCTCACACGGGAAATCGCCTGGACCTGCCCCTCGTTAACAAGACATTTGAAGACTTGGATTATCTCATCAACTGTCTGGCCAGGAGAGTCCAACAGGCTTATGACGTCGCGGATCATGCACAAGCTGTCATACACGCAAAAACCCAAGAACTCCAGGCTTCCGAAAATCTTATTGGTCAGTTGGAGGAACTCATCCATGACCTACATTTGGAGAACCTTGGCAAGGATGAGCAAATTGCCATGCTTGAGGCGCAACTCATTCCACCTCCACCACCGCCAGTAGCTGAAGAAGGAGGTGACCAAGGCACTGTAAATGTGACTGTATCTGCAGCTACAAAGGAGGAAGGACCAGAGGAAGAAGACCCCGAAGAGGTGTTGTTTGAAGAGTCAACTGAGGGAGAAGTCACGCATGTGGCAAATAACCACGCAATAAAACACAAGCGTAATATTTAGGAGGAATAAGTATAGCAATCAAAACCATGTTAGAGGGACCACCATTTATCTTATCTAGCTTATCGTATCGATTTAGTGTATTGACCTATCAAATTGTGGTATGACAGTACTGTTGCTTTTGTATTTCCCCGACCTTTCGTTCGATAAACGATTAGTTCGATTTCTCAAAAGAAGTTTGAAATTTTTACGTATGTGTTGCTTGTGTTTGAACCTTGTTGCTTGATGTTGGTTAGATGATGTTTGTAATGGAGTATCTTGATTTTTGGTTGTGCATTAGAATGTTTAATTATCAACAAAACTTTTCTTTTAAGGGTGGTAGCCACCTAGATAATTCAAACCCAGTCGCTTAAACACCGAGATCTCAAACTATCTTTCTTTTCATCTTTCTAATCAGAAAAATCATTCGCTGCTAAGTTTTCAAGTTTCCATGTCAGAAATATCATTTCCCAAAACATCTCGAGTTATCAGAATCAATCAAACAATTGCTTTGTCTTTCTAGCTTCTCCGAATCTCGGGGACGAGATTTCTTTTAAGGGTGGTAGTCTGTAACATCCCAACATTTTGGAATGTTCAAAAATCACTAAAATTTGAAACTTTTCTTTTTATTAAAATAAAATATTAAATGCATAAGGAAACCAACTATGAAAGACTTCAAACTTGGGTTTAATATTTCAAATGTCACAGTTTAAACATTTTATTATCCACTGCATTTCAAAACCCTAAAAATGTAGTTGACAAATATTTTACAAAATACAATCCATTTTAATTTAAGTAAATAGTTTACTTATAAGAAATTGATTCCAACCACATAGCTATAGCTATTCATAAAATTAAAATAATAATTACAAGTTTTTTTTTTTACTATTTAAAACATGGATTATCCAAATAAACATTTCATTAGCTCAAAATGAACTCCATTTATTTTCAACACCTAAAATGATTTTTATGAATAGGAATTCTATATAAGAAAGGAATTAAATTAAAAATCTTTTCAAAGGTTGTTTATGAAGTTCAAATGATTTATCTTAATATAAAACATAATGTTAATTTTGAAAAAGGATTCAAGCATTGCACTCATGCATAAGCACCATTTCATATTGTGGTTTAAATTAAATAAGAGTTTGAAATTTAATATTTATTTAAATGTTTGTTTTGGAAATTAATCCATAAACATGTTATTTGTATCTTTTATAATTTCCCTTTTATTTAATTTTATTTTGGGCAAGAATACTACCAAAAAGTTATAAATTAAATTAGCTTTCCAAAACATATTTTTATGAATTTTTCTGAAAAGGTTTGGTTAAGTTTAAAAAATAAATTGTGAATTAAAAGTTGTAAAACAGAAAAGGATTTGTCAACAAAAAAAAAGGAACAGCTCGAGCCATTGGGCCGAAGCCCATCTCCTGTCTGCCGCGCGCGCAGCCGCCCGAAGCCCAGCAGCGGCCCATCTTCTTCCTCCTCCCACTGACGCGCGGGACCCACCTGTCATCTCCTTCCCTTCCATATCCCAACGAACAGAGCACGAACCGGAAGAGATCGATCCGGAAACGACCACGATTCTTGCGGGATACGATCTCCCGACGCCCCCTATTTAAACCCCACCTCCACCGCCCTCTCCCGCACCCGAAAACCCTAACTCATCGCCTCCAGGCTGCCCACAATCGTCCCCGCCGTGTCGCCATTGCCGTCGGCGTCTTCGATGATTCCCGGTGAGCTTCGATCGATCTAGCTCTTCTCATCCACCCCCTTAGCTTCCCCTCGATCTTATGCATCTCCCTGACTTGGCGCGGTAGCGTATTGCGCAGCAGAACGAGCCATCCGTCCGTGACCGAAGCTCCCCGCCGCCGTGCGCAACTCCGACGAGGTGTTGCCGAAGAACGAGGAAGCGCCGAGGACCACGAGCACGCCATCGACCTCGCCTGGATCTCCTCTTCATCACGGTACGCTCCGTTAGTCCTTTTAGGTTGTAGATCATCGGGAACGCTTTTTCCGATCGCGTCGCCACCGTGCAAATCGTCTCCGGCGAGGTCTCCGGCGACCTAGCGCCGCTCACTTTTGCCGATTAGATCTCGTCCGTTCGATCAAGATCCAATGGCTTGGATTAGATATGTTATTCTGAACCGGTACTAGCGAATCAGAGGACGCCACGTAGACAGCACAGTCAGCGCCTCGTCAGCAGCCACGTCAGCGCCAGCGTGTAAATCATTTTTTCTATTTTAATTTTAATTGGAAAATTGCAGATTAGTCCCTGTAATTAAAACATCTATAACTTTTTAACCACAACTCAAAATTTAATAATTTTTATATATTTGGAAAGCTCTGGACATGTAGAATATTTTGGATCTGACAAAATTCAACTTTGACTTAGTATAAAATATTAAAATTTCAAATGGTGAATTTGAGTATATTTGCAATAACTTTAAATCTATAAATCCAAAAATTGCAAATAAATATGTTTTAGAAACTTTAGAATATGTGTAAATTAATGCCACTGCTATAAAATATTTTTGAGTAATATTAAATAAATTCATAGTTATATATATTTAATTTGAATAATTTGAATATTTTCAACATAACTATTAATAGAAATATTATTTCTGATTAAATCAAATTGCATTAAATATAATTAAACCACCTCTGGCTATTAACACCATCTATAAAGGAAATTGAGTTATAAAATATAAATCACATAAAACTTTAATCTATATGCTTCCTTTTATTATGTTTTGCAAAATTGGAAACTAATTAAATTGCAATCATAACTTTATGCATATTTTATAAACTTAAAAAAAATTAGTGTTATGTTGCTTGTGATTTAAAATTGCATTTCATGCATAGCATATTTTATAGTTATATTTCCATAAGGAAAACTCCTCCCCAATTTCTCTAAGTTAGGATTATTTTCAAACTTGTATTTTGGAAAAAGTGCTATACACTAGACACTTAGGATTTTCAACATGGAGCTGGAAGACCAATGAAGGACTTAGCCAAAAACAAGACTTCAGAAGTATCTTCAGGGAGAAGAAACACTTAGAAGAAAATCAAGAAGAAGTTCATGAAGGACTTAGAAGAAAACAAACTCTGGAAGCATCCCAAAGATGTCAAGCACTTGGAAGAAAAGTGAGAAGAAGTTCAAGAAGGCCAACCCCCTTTTATTCTCTAAGTCTCTCTCTCTGTCTTTTCTTCTCCTCTGAGACTTCATGAAGACTAAGTAAATCCAAGACCAGTCTCGAGGATACAAGAATCATCAAGTCTGAAGATTCATCAGGACTACCCAGAGCTCAATCAAGACATCATCCAGAAGAAAGTTACAAGTCTGGAGATGAAGCCCGGAGGACAACTACATCTTTCTTTCTATCTTTTCCCTCTTTCCTAATCTTGTCTTTTAGACTTAAACAAATTTTGATCATGATGTTATCATCTTGAAGTTGTTGGATCCTAGCAGCATAGTGGGATGAAGCGGCCTGGAAACAAACCTTACATGTCCACGTACATGAGACCTGTTCCACAATTTAAGTGGCTGGCCGGGTGTCTATCTCTCTCACTATAGTGAATGTCCAATTTACAAAGAGTTGATAATAATTGTTGATCATCTTGAACAAATGACTTAGTATTTTTCCCTAAGTATTTTGCACATCATGGCTAAGCCATTTGAGTGCTTGTTTCAAGAAGATATAAAACAAAGTATGTTTATCCAACTTAAGACCTTAGTCCTTAGTCATTCTTGACCCACCTATTTGCCTTGCATTAACTTAAGAGATTTTCATAGCATAACATGCATCTCTAGCCCTTAGAAATAATTTGCATATCATACATGACATGTTTTCCTTAGGAGTTTTACAAAACTTGTTGTTCATTTGATATGAGCATGTATGTTTGATGATTGTTGTTTGTTGATTGTGGTATTGTTGGTTTGCTATTATTGTTTAGATTAAACGGAGAGCAAACGTTCGT
Source organism: Poa annua (assembly GCA_026929855.1). NCBI lineage: Eukaryota > Viridiplantae > Streptophyta > Magnoliopsida > Poales > Poaceae > Poa > Poa annua. The sequence goes on from CM049426.1 coordinate 105,001,816, forward strand.
TGTTGAAAAGAGTTTGTGAACAACGACAACATTCAAAGGCAAGTGGCACACCTCATAAACTTCCTATTTTTATATGCATTACTTAGTGTATTTTTATATGCATGTGTTGCTATGCTAAACCTGTGTAGAATCCCTTATTCCTGTGTCTAGGTTCCTATGCAATACTTAGTAGAATTATTGATGCTATGCAAATGTTGTTTTGTGAAAATCTAAATTCTACTAAGTTAAGAATGAAATACCTGGGTGGTAAGTGGTTGTATGGTTTATGTTGAGTGGCTACTCAGGTCCATGTCTATGGTTCCTGGAGTATGTACACTTGTGAATGGCCACCCAGGAACAGAGGAATCTGAAGAACTCCGAGTGACGATTGCTTCCAGTGCAGCCATTGCCATATGGGCTCTGGCTTGATCAATTATGTTGCGTGGACTCTCTCCGGCTTGACAAGCAGATGTAGGGGATGTTAGGTGGAACGGGTCAAGCCAGGTGGGAGGGAAAATGCTTCTGAAAGATCTCGTCTCATTCTCTCCTTTCCTTATCACAAATGGTGTGTAAAGGATACTTTGGGTTGAATGGGTACAATGGTGAAAGTGCACAACCTCTGCAGAGTGTAAAACTAAGTACTTAGCCGTGTCCCCGGTTACGAACAATTTTGAGCAGCTGATCGAGGACGTCAACGGAGGATTCCACCATTCCAACTTCAAAAGTAAAAATTTGATGGGTGAACAAGGGAAGATGAGATTTATGGTTTTCATGCCATACTCGTCGATTTCAAGATAAGTGTTTTCAAAAGAGTAGGAAAAATTGGCTTTATGCAAATTAGCCTTGAACTCCACCAGCCAAATATGCATATAGGCTTTAGATTTATTCCATAAGTGTCCACCATAGTGTCACTTGCCAGACTCCATTTTTAATGGAATCTGACCCACGTTGTTGCAATATTTTTCTTATTGCAGATTTGATCAGATGACGAGTGAGGTATTGTTTAAAGGTTTCGAGTCTACAACCAACATGTTTTCGCCTGTGGCAGCATGAAAGTTATAGAGACTCACTGCTATTGTATTTCCGATGTGTACTGTTTCAATGCTAGCTTTATGCTATGCAACTTGTATCGAATATTTTGTAAGTCTGGATCATCGATGTAGTAAAATTGATACTTTGTTGTGATATTACATCGTAAACTGTGTGTGCAAATGAATCGATCCAGGGATTTGCACTATACACAGGTATCTGCCTTATTTTAAGAGCAGGTACGCTACAGATGGTATCAGAGCACTGTGTTGCCTGTAGGTTCGAAACCCCTAGGATTGGACTGAGACCCCAAAGGTTAAATAGTGAACTAAACTAGGTTTCCAAAATATGAGTAAATTTTGAAAATTCCTTTAATATTTTGTTACATTATATATCTTGTCTTGCATCTTCCCTTTTCTTTTAAATTCTAATACTCTTACCTGTTCAAAATTTTAGATGGGAGAGTACACTGAGACTGCGTATGCTGGAGTTTTGTCGGGTTCCATCTTTGGGAGGCAGCTGTCTAGATTGACAAGTGTATTGAAGCTACCACCACCCTATTTCCGAGGAAGGAAGGAGGAGACCAACATACCCCATGGGATACGCTGGGAAATACGCACCATCATGACCCCGGATCCTATGATGCCAGACTTATAGCCCGTGGACTATGTCACCTACTACCCAGAGTGGATTGAGGGAGTGAACATAGCAATGGTGGACTTAATGGCTCGTTTGTTTTACAAGTATCGATTCAAGCTAGCACCAGGATCGCCCTTCCGTGCCTTTGGGAAGAGGAATGCACATGGTCTCTCGATGGCTCACACGGGAAATCGCCTGGACCTGCCACTCGTTAACAAGACGTTTGAAGACTTGGATTATCTCATCAACTGTCTGACCAGGAGAGTCCAACAGGCTTATGACGTCGCGGATCATACACAAGCCGTCATACACGCAAAAACCCAAGAACTCCAGGCTTCCGAAAATCTTATTGGTCAGTTGGAGGAACTCATCCATGACCTACATTTGGAGAACCTTGGCAAGGATGAGCAAATTGCCATGCTTGAGGCGCAACTCATTCCACCTCCACCACCGCCAGTAGCTGAAGAAGGAGGTGACCAAGGCACTGGAAATGTGACTGTATCTGCAGCTACAAAGGAGGAAGGACCAGAGGAAGAAGACCCCGAAGAGGTGCTGTTTGAAGAGTCAACTGAGGGAGAAGTCACGCCTGTGGCAAATAACCACGCAATAAAACGCAAGCGTAATATTTATGAGGAATAAGTATAGCAATCAAAACCATGTTAGAGGGACCACCATTTATCTTATCTAGCTTATCGTATCGATTTAGTGTATTGACCTATCAAACTGTGGTATGGCAGTACTGTTGCTTTTGTATTTCCCCGACCTTTCGTTCGATAAACGATTAGTTCGATTTCTCAAAAGAAGTTTGAAATTTTTACGTATGTGTTGCTTGTGTTTGAACCTTGTTGCTTGATGTTGGTTAGCTGATGTTTGTAATGGAGTATCTTGATTTTTGGTTGTGCATTAGAATGTTTAATTATCAACAAAACTTTTCTTTTAAGGGTGGTAGCCACCTAGATAATTCAAACCCAGTCGCTTAAACCCCGAGATCTCAAACTATCTTTCTTTTCATCTTTCTAATCAGAAAAATCATTCGCTGCTAAGTTTTCAAGTTTCCATGTCAGAAATATCATTTCCCAAAACATCTCGAGTTATCAGAATCAATCAAACAATTGCTTTGTCTTTCTAGCTTCTCCGAATCTCGGGGACGAGATTTCTTTTAAGGGTGGTAGTCTGTAACATCCCAACATTTTGGAATGTTCAAAAATCACTAAAATTTGAAACTTTTCTTTTTATTAAAATAAAATATTAAATGCATAAGGAAACCAACTATGAAAGACTTCAAACTTGGGTTTAATATTTCAAATGTCACAGTTTAAACATTTTATTATCCACTGTATTTCAAAACCCTAAAAATGTAGTTGACAAATATTTTACAAACTACAATCCATTTTAATTTAAGTAAATAGTTTACTTATAAGAAATTGATTCCAACCACATAGCCATAGCTATTCATAAAATTAAAATAATAATTACAAGTGTTTTTTTTAACTATTTAAAACATGGATTATCCAAATAAACATTTCATTAGCTTAAAATGAACTCCATTTATTTTCAACACCTAAAATGATTTTTATGAATTGGAATTCTATATAAGAAAGGAATTAAATTAAAAATCTTTTCAAAGGTTGTTTATGAAGTTCAAATGATTTATCTTAATATAAAACATAATGTTACTTTTGAAAAAGGATTCAAGCATTGCACTCATGCATAAGCATCATTTCATATTGTGGTTTAAATTAAATAAGAGTTTGAAATTTAATATTTATTTAAATGTTTGTTTTGGAAATTAATCCATAAACATGTTATTTGTATCTTTTATAATTTCCCTTTTATTTAATTTTATTTTGGGCAAGAATACTACCAAAAAGTTCTAAATTAAATTAGCTTTCCAAAACATATTTTTATGAATTTTTCTGAAAAGGTTTGGTTAAGTATCAAAAATAAATTGTGAATTAAAAGTTGTAAAACAGAAAAGGATTTGTCAAAAAAAAAAGGAACAGCTCGAGCCATTGGGCCGAAGCCCATCTCCTGTCTGCCGCGTGCGCAGCCGCCCGAAGCCCAGCAGCGGCCCATCTTCTTCCTCCTCCCACTGACGCGCGGGACCCACCTGTCATCTCCTTCCCTTCCATATCTCAACGAACAGAGCACGAACCGGAAGAGATCGATCCGGAAACGACCACGATTCTTGCGGGATACGATCTCCCGACGCCCCGTATTTAAACCCCACCTCCACCGCCCTCTCCCGCACCCGAAAACCCTAACTCATCGCCTCCAGGCTGCCCACAATCGTCCCCGCCGTGTCGCCATTGCCGTCGGCGTCTTCGATGATTCCCGGTGAGCTTCGATCGATCTAGCTCTTCTCATCCACCCCCTTAGCTTCCCCTCGATCTTATGCATCTCCCTGACTTGGCGCGGTAGCGTATTGCGCAGCAGAACGAGCCATCCGTCCGTGACCGAAGCTCCCCGCCGCCGTGCGCAACTCCGACGAGGTGTTGCCGAAGAACGAGGAAGCGCCGAGGACCACGAGCACGCCATCGACCTCGCCTGGATCTCCTCTTCATCACGGTACGCTCCGTTAGTCCTTTTAGGTTGTAGATTATCGGGAACGCTTTTTCCGATCGCGTCGCCACCGCGCAAATCGTCTCCGGCGAGGTCTCCGGCGACCTAGCGCCGCTCACTTTTGCCGATTAGATCTCGTCCGTTCGATCAAGATCCAATGGCTTGGATTAGATATGTTATTCTGAACCGGTACTAGCGAATCAGAGGACGCCACGTAGACAGCACAGTCAGCGCCTGGTCAGCAGCCACGTCAGCGCCAGCGTGTAAATCATTTTTTCTATTTTAATTTTAATTGGAAAATTGCAGATTAGTCCCAGTAATTAAAACATCTATAACTTTTTAACCACAACTCCAAATTTAATAATTTTTATATATTTGGAAAGCTCTTGACATGTAGAATATTTTGGATCTGACAAAATTCAAATTTGACTTAGTATAAAATATTAAAATTTCAAATGGTGAATTTGAGTATATTTGCAATAACTTTAAATCTATAAATCCAAAAATTGCAAATAAATATGTTTTAGAAACTTTAGAATATGTGTAAATTAATGCCACTGCTATAAAATATTTTTGAGTAATATTAAATGAACTTATAGTTATATATATTTAATTTGAATAATTTGAATATTTTCAACATAACTATTAATAGAAATATTATTTTTGATTAAATCAAATTGCATTAAATATAATTAAACCACCTCTGGCTATTAACACCATCTATAAAGGAAATTGAGTTATAAAATATAAATCACATAAAACTTTAATCTATATGCTTCCTTTTATTATGTTTTGCAAAATTGGAAACTAATTAAATTGCAATCATAACTTTATGCATATTTTATAAACTTAAAAAAAATTAGTGTTATGTTGCTTGTGATTTAAAATTGCATTTCATGCATAGCATATTTTATAGTTATATTTCCATAAGGAAAACTCCTCCCCAATTTCTCTAAGTTAGGATTATTTTCAAACTTGTATTTTGGAAAAAGTGCTATACACTAGACACTTAGGATTTTCAACATGGAGCTGGAAGACCAATGAAGGACTTAGCCAAAAAAAAGACTTCAGAAGTATCTTCGGGGAGAAGAAACACTTAGAAGAAAATCAAGAAGAAGTTCATGAAGGACTTAGAAGAAAACAAACTCTGGAAGCATGCCAAAGATGTCAAGCACTTGGAAGAAAAGTGAGAAGAAGTTCAAGAAGGCCAACCCCCTTTTATTCTCTAAGTCTCTCTCTCTGTCTTTTCTTCTCCTCTGAGACTTCATGAAGACTAAGTAAATCCAAGACCAGTCTCGAGGATACAAGAATCATCAAGTCTGAAGATTCATCAGGACTACCCAGAGCTCAATCAAGACATCATCCAGAAGAAAGTTACAAGTCTGGAGATGAAGCCTGGAGGACAACTACATATTTCTTTCTATCTTTTCCCTCTTTCCTAATATTGTCTTTTAGACTTAAACAAATTTTGATCATGATGTTATCATCTTGAAGTTGTTGGATCCTAGCAGCATAGTGGGATGAAGCGGCCTGGAAACAAACCTTACATGTCCACGTACATGAGACCTGTTCCACAATTTAAGTGGCTGGCCGGGTGTCTGTCTCTCTCACTATAGTGAATGTCCAATTTACAAAGAGTTGATAATAATTGTTGATCATCTTGAACAAATGACTTAGTATTTTTCCCTAAGTATTTTGCACATCATGGCTAAGCCATTTGAGTGCTTGTTTCAAGAAGATATAAAACAAAGTATGTTTATCCAACTTAAGACCTTAGTCCTTAGTCATTCTTGACCCACCTATTTGCCTTGCATTAACTTAAGAGATTTTCATAGCATAACATGCATCTCTAGCCCTTAGAAATAATTTGCATATCATACATGACATGTTTTCCTTAGGAGTTTTACAAAACTTGTTGTTCATTTGATATGAGCATGTATGTTTGATGATTGTTGTTTGTTGATTGTGGTATTGTTGGTTTGCTATTATTGTTTAGATTAAACGGAGAGCAAACGTTCGTTGTAGAAAAGAGTTTGTGAACAACGACAACATTCAAAGGCAAGTGGCACACCTCATAAACTTCCTATTTTTATATGCATTACTTAGTGTATTTTTATATGCATGTGTTGCTATGCTAAACCTGTGTAGAATCCCTTATTCCTGTGTCTAGGTTCCTATGCAATACTTAGTAGAATTATTGATGCTATGCAAATGTTGTTTTGTGAAAATCTAAATTCTACTAAGTTAAGAATGAAACATCTGGGTGGTAAGTGGTTGTATGGTTTATGTTGAGTGGCTACTCAGGTCCATGTCTATGGTTCCTGGAGTATGTACACTTGTGAATGGCCACCCAGGAACAGAGGAATCTGAAGAACTCCGAGTGACGATTGCTTCCAGTGCAGCCATTGCCATATGGGCTCTGGCTTGATCAATTATGTTGCGTGGACTCTCTCCAGCTTGACAAGCAGATGTAGGGGAATGTTAGGTGGAACGGGTCAAGCCAGGTGGGAGGGAAAATGCTTCTGAAAGATCTCGTCTCATTCTCTCCTTTCCTTATCACAAATGGTGTGTAAAGGATACTTTGGGTTGAATGGGTACAATGGTGAAAGTGCACAACCTCTGCAGAGTGTAAAACTAAGTACTTAGCCGTGTCCCCGGTTACGGACAATTTTGAGCAGCTGATCGAGGACGTCAACGGAGAATTCCACCATTCCAACTTCAAAAGTAAAAAATTGATGGGTGAACAAGGGAAGATGAGATTTATGGTTTTCATGCCATACTCGTCGATTTCAAGATAAGTGTTTTCAAAAGAGTAGGAAAAATTGGCTTTATGCAAATTAGCCTTGAACTCCACCAGCCAAATATGCATATAGGCTTTAGAGTTATTCCATAAGTGTCCACCATAGTGTCACTTGCCAGACTCCATTTTTAATGGAATCTGACCCACGTTGTTGCAATATTTTTCTTATTGCAGATTTGATCAGATGACGAGTGAGGTTTTGTTTAAAGGTTTCGAGTCTACAACCAACATGTTTTCGCCTGTGGCAGCATGAAAGTTATAGAGACTCACTGCTATTGTATTTCCGCTGTGTACTGTTTCAATGCTAGCTTTATGCTATGCAACTTGTATCGAATATTTTGTAAGTCTGGATCATCGATGTAATAAAATTGATACTTTTTTGTGATATTACATCGTAACTTGTGTGTGCAAATGAATCGATCCAGGGATTTGCACTATACACAGGTATCTGCCTTATTTTAAGAGCAGGTACGCTACATCCTTAGGCTTGTAGCTCTTGTTGGAGAGGTTGACGAGCAGCTGGGAGTTGCCCTTGATGAGTAGGTGCTTGATGCCCAAAGCGATTGCGACATGTGGGCCGGCGAGCAGGCCTTCGTACTCAGCAATATTGTTGGACATTTTGTCGATTCCAAAGCACAGCTGGACCGCGTAATAGAGCTTGTTGCCCTTGGGTAAGGTCAAGACCACGCCAGCCCCACCGTGACGACAAGAGTTAGCTTCGTCGAACTTGATGGTCCAATGGCTGGTCATTTTGTCTCCCGAGGGCTCTTGTTCTTCTCCTAGAGGCTCATCAAGGGTTGGATCAGTCCATTCGGCGACGAAGTCTGCCAGTGCTCTTCCTTTCATTACCCCTTTGGTATCGAAACGGAAGTTGAATGGTTGTAGCTCTATGTTCCATGCCATGACACGATCTGTGGAATTAGGGTTGCGCGGGATTTGCTCCAGAGGGAATAAGGTAACCACCGTGATGAGGTGCCCCTGGAAGTAGCGTCACAGCTTTCTTGAGGCGATGAGCAGCGCGATGAGGAGCTTCTGCTGCATTGTGTACCGCTCGCGAGCGTCGTGCAGTACTGTACTTACGAAGTAGACTAGATGCTCGACAAGGGTTGTCAGTTTAGTCTTGGCGCACTCTGACTGAGGAGGCTTTGCATGGCCCTCAAGGGGTTTGCCTGTGGAGGCTCTTTAGGGCCCTCAAGGGGGCTGGCCTATGGAGGCTCTTCAAGTTCATCCTGTAGCAGTTGACTTGGGGCAGGCTCCGCTTGTGGCTCTGGGCCTGGCGGTGGGTTTGTGGGTCCCGTTCCTTTGTTGAGCTCTTCGTTAGGCGGTTTTTTCTTTGGAGTGGTTGCACTCTTCTTATGGAGGACTGGCTCTTCCCTTTCTACCACCAGAATGGCACTGGCGTTCTGTGGAGTGGCTGATAGATACACCTTCAGGCCCTCGCCTGTCCTTGGGGCAACCATGACTGGTGGGCTGGCCAGGTACCTCTTTAGGTCCTCGAAGGCTTTTTCTGCTTCAGGCGTCCACTTGAAGGTGCCAGTTCTCTTCATGATCTTGAATAATGGCAGGGCTCTCTCGCCAAACTTGGAGATGAATCTACCCAAGCTAGCCATGCGGCCTGCTAGACGTTGCATATCCTTGAGCCGGCGTGGAGGTTGCATTTCCTCTATGGCCTTGATTTTGTCAGGGTTTTCCTCTATGCCTCGGTGGGACACGAGGAAACCAAGAAACTTTCCAGAAGGCACTCTGAAGACGCACTTGGCGGGGTTGAGCTTGATGTTCACCTTGCGCAAGATGGCGAAGGTCTCGTCGAGGTCCCTGAGGAGAGTATCTCCCTCTCGAGACTTGACAACGATGTCATCGACGTAAGCTTCGGCATTTCTGCCTGTTTGCTCGCCAAGTGCTATCCTCATGAGCCTCTGGAAGGTGGCGCCAGCATATTTAGGCCGAAGGGCATGCAGACATAGCAAAATACACCACATGGGGTGAGGAATGTTGTCTTCTCCTCATCTTTCTTTGCCATTTTGATCTGGTGATAACCAGAGAAAGCATCGAGGAAGCAGAGGAGGTCGCAGCCTGCCGTGGAGTCCACGATCTGGTCGATTCTTGGCATGGGATAAAGGTCTTTGGGGCAAGCCTTGTTGACATCAGTGTAATCGATGCAGAGGCGGCCTCCTTCAGCGGGTTTTGGGACGACCACGCCGTTGGAGAGCCAAGTGGGGTGCGCGACTTCGTCGACGACATTTGCCGCTTTTAGCTTCTTGACCTCTTTGACGATGAATGCTTGCTTTTTCGGGGGCTTGTTTTCTTGCTTTTTGCTTGATGGGGCATGCGTTTGGACACACGACTAGGTGGTGCTCGATCACCTCCCTCGGTACACCGGACATATCTGACGGAGTCCATGCGAACATGTCAGAGTTTTCCCGGAGGAAGGCGACGAGCGCGCTTTCCTATTTGGGAGGCAGAGAAGCGCCAATGGTGACGCTAGCCCCCGAGCCTTCAGCCCTCGAGCTGCTGGAGCTTAGAGAGACTTTATTTGTGGCGGCTGGTTCCTGAGAGAATAGCTGCTACTTCTTCTTGGGTCTCTCGAGAGGCTCCATGTCTTCGTCAGCAGGGAACTCCATGGCGGTTGCCTTGTAGGCTCTCTCGACAGCGCGCGTGGCATCCAGGACATGTCCACGGATGGTGATGGTGCCAGCGCTGCCGGGAATCTTTACCATGTTGTAGGAATGATGCGTGACGGCCATGAACTTCGCGAGGGCGGGGTAGCCGAGGATGGCGTTGTACGGCAAGCCGATGTGCACAACGTCGAAATCGATGTGCTCGGTGTGGTAGTTTTCCTCGCTACCGAAGGTGACGACAAGCCTGACCTACCCTAGAGGCTTGATCGAGCCGCTGGTGACTCCCGTGAAGGGCCTAGAGGGCATGAGCCGCTCGTAGGGCACTTGAAGCGCTTCAAACGTCTCAATGGAGATGACATTCAGGCTTGTTCCACATCAATGAGTGTCTTGGAGACAGCGATGTTGTCGATGGTGGGGCTACAGACCAGCGGGAGGGTTCCAACAGTCTTGGTGGACTTGGGGTGGTCCTGGGCATCAAAAGCGATGGTGTCCTGCGACCTCTTGAGGGGCCTGGAGGTCTCGAGGCTGGGGAGGGCAGCGTTGAGCTTGCGAGCAAACTGTTTGAACTGATTGTTCGATTTGGGCGCCTGTGCCCCACCGAGGATGCAGGCAATGGCGCCTCTCGGAGCTTGCTAGCCTCCATCTTCCTCGTCGGGGAGGTTGCCGTTCCTCTCCGCAGCGTTGGCATGATTGCCAGATGGCTTCTGGTAGCCACCCTTGCGCCCTGTTCCTGGGTAGCCACGGCCTCGACCGCGGCTGCCACTGCCCTCTGCTTGTTCGCGCTCCTTGTTTAGACTCTTGAGGTCGAAGCAGGTCTCTGCAGAGTGACCGCGTCTTTTGTGGTATATGCAGAATGGGCGATGATCGTCCTTTCTCTCCCCAGGCTTGGGAGAGTGCCTGCGGGTGCCTTTTGCGTCAGGCTCTGCCGCGAGGACTGTGGTGGCCTTGCGCTTGGGATCCTGCTTCTTCTTCTGGCTCCTGGACCCCTCAGCGTGGTTGTCCCCTCGCGAGGACATTTTGATGAAGAGGAGTCCCTCTTCAGCCTTGGCGTACTTGTCGGCCAAATCGAACAACTTCACCACATAGGTGAGCTTGTCGTGGATACCCAGCTTCTTGAGCATCCTGTTGTTCGTGACGCCCTCACGGAAGACGGCGATGACTTGGGTGTGAGGGATGTTCGGGATCTTGTTGCGCACTTGGCTGAAGCACTAGATGTACTTGCGGAGGGTTTCATCCTTCTTCTGCACCACCGCGCGCAGGTCGTTGTGGGTGAGCGCGCGCTTGTATGTCCCCTTGAAGTTGGAGACGAACTTCTTGCAGAGCTCCTCCCAAGAGTTCACAGAGTCCTCAAGGAGGTTCAGGAGCCACGACAGCGCATAGTCGCGAAGCGTGTGGGAGAACCAGTTGGCCATGACCTTGTCGTCTCCGCCTACCGACTGGATGGAGGTTGTGTAGATCTGCAGGAATTCGATGGCGTTGCTGGAGCCGTCGTAGCCCATGGGGAGAGCCGGCCTGAAATTTGGGGGCCACACCACGTGGCGCAGGGAGCGGGTGAACGCCGTGCAGCCTGTGGCGTACGTGGCGACCCCGTGCTGCAGCACGCTGCAGTTCTAGCGGTTGCGCTGGAGCTCCATCCCCACGTGTGGGCCGGGCGCGGTGCGTTGCACGATCAGGCATTCGTGAGGAGAAGACGCGTGCGAGGCAGCCCTCTGCGTCGCAGCCAACGCAGGCCCTTGTGAAGGCAGAGGCTCGTTAGGCGCAGGCATGCCCGTGAGCGAGGGGTGCATGACGGACTGCGATGGAGCAGGGCGAGTCTTGGCGATAGGAGGTGGTTGAGGCGCTCCAGCCACTGCTCGTGCACCTCAGCGGTAGGCTGATAGCGAAGAAGCTCTTGCGCCATGAGCAGGGCGGTGTGCGGCGCGGGGTCCGTCCTCCCTGGGCGGAGCCGCTTGGGCGTTGCGTCGGGTGCAACGACTGCGCGTCCTCTTGGTTCCCGGAGTTGTGCTCGGGCTCCTCCACATGAGGGCCTGAGTTGGCGCGCTCTTCACGGCAGGGTCGTCCCCGTCGTCCGGGTGCGGCCGTGGTGCCGGGCGTGGCGCGAGCTCCTTCAGCCGCGCGTCTGCTGGGGCGGGCAGCGCGAGTAGCACGGGTGTTATCCATGGCGCGGAGGGCTCGAAGGTCGTTGACGCGCATCAATCCCCTACCTTGCGCGCCAAATGTCGTATAGTGACTCCCACGAAACAGGGATAGTCACACCCTGAAGAGTAGTTTGAGAACGGGATTGAACACGGAGGTCAAGGGACCCTCGAGAGGCACGACGACGGTGCTCGCCGGGCCTGGAGAGGAACACCCACCACAGAGATGGACATCGGCCCGTACCCAGGTTCACGGCCCTCAGGAGGAGGTAACACCGCTACTCCTGCTAGTATGTATTGCACTGTAGAGGTTACAATACAATTTAGCTTGCCGAGGGCTCTCTTGAGGCAGTTCGTGCTTGAAGAGGGACGCAATTGTCGTCTTCCTCCTCCAGCCGAAGGCTATCATACTAGCTGGGATAGGGTTTACAAGTGTTTAGCAAGAAATTCGCCGACCCCTCGCTACGGTGGAGCTCTTGCTCCTTTTATAGGTGCCACGGGCGTCTTCCTTGCACAGGCGTCCAAGGTGGGCTCCCACACGGCAGTGGCGCGGAGCAGTTGGGGTCCACTACGGCTGAATCCTTCCTGGACGCATTCCATCGGCGATAAAGTTGGGCGCGGTGGCCGACAAGCTGCAGACCGCGCAAAACGGCTCGCATGGGTCACAGTGATCATGGTGGAGCCCGCGATGACGATCTTCTTGAAGCGTTGCGCCGTCCAGCCGCTTTATCACTAGAGAGGAAAGTCCCAGCTGTCTTGCCGCAGGCGGCGCAACTTTATTGGCTCCTTTATCACCAAAACGGCGAAGGGAGTGCCCGCGTCACTTTGCGGCTGCTGCAGAGGCCATGTGCGCCGGCAGTACTTCCTTGGCCGTGAAGCTTCCCCACAGGCCCGAGGCGGCCTGTGGAGGGATTTATGTTGACTTCTCTCCAGGCGCATGGCACCTCGGGAGAGTCTCTGGAAGCGCAGGTCCTCTTCAGACCCTCGCTTCCTCTTCAGGCCCTCAAGAGGGTTTGCCTCTCGAGGGTCTCTCCAAGCGAGGGCTTGGTCCTTAGTCGTTTCGTCTGACCTGTCAGTGAGCGAGGCGTGGGGAGAGTGGGCTCTACACACCCCAGTCCCCACTATGCCGACAGCTTCCAGTGCAGCCATTGCCAATGCGCTCTGGCTTGATCAACTAAGTTGCATGGACTCGCCCTGGCTTGCAAGCAGATGTAGAGGGTGTTAGGTGGAACGGGTCAAGCCAGAGTGGGAGGGAAAATGCTTCTGAAAGATATCGTCTCATTCTTCTCCTTTTCCTTATCACTATAAGAGTGTAAAGGATAGTTTGGGTTGAATGGGTACAATGGTGAACGTGCACAACCTAAGCAGAGTGTAAAACTAAGTACTTAGTCGTGTCCCCAGTACGGACAATTTGAGGAGCTGATCAAGGATGTCAACGGAGGATTCCATCATTCCAATTTCTAAGTAAAACTTGATGGGTGAAAAAGGGTAGAATGAGACAGTGCATTTCATGCCACGGATGTCTCGAATAGAATAAAAGTGTTTTCCAAAGAGTTAGGAAAAATTGGCTTTATGCAAAATAGCCTTGAACTTCATCAGCCAAATAAGCATATAGGTTATTAGAGTTATTCCACTAAGTGTCCACCATAGGGTCGCTTGCTAGAGTCCATTTTTAATGGAATCTGACCCACATTGTTGCAATATATTTCTTATTGCAGATTGATCAAATGACGAGTGAGGTTTCATTTAAAGGTTTCGAGTCTACAACCAACATGTTTTCGCCTGTGGCAACATGAAGATGATGGAGACTCACTGCTATTTATTTCCTTTGATTACTCTTTGTATGCTAGCTTTATGCTATGCAAGTTGTAAAAGAATATTTTCCAAGTCTGGATCATCGATGTAATAAAATTGATACTTCGCTGTGATATAGAAATTGTAAACTGTGTGTGCAAATGAATCGATCCAGGGATTTGCACTATACACAGGTACCTTGCCATATTTTAAGTGCAGGTACACTACAAAAATAAAAGACAGACAGACGACTCGCACAACCAACTCTAAGCATGCATTACGACTCGCAAGGCCAACAGATAAACATGCAAGAGGTAATAGTATGTGCGGATAAAGCTGTATAGGCTATAGGATAAACATGTGATGGGATCACGACACAAGAATCGAATACTAGGGTAGCAGAGATCAACGACAAGTATGAAAATCAAACAGCCTGTAACAGGTTAGCAGTAGCTTGCCTGGTAGTTCGTGGCCTGGCACGAAAGCTGGAACCTCAGTATCGTAAGTACCGTCAGCAAGCACATCGTCGTCTACCCAGAGAAGAGCAAAACATAGACAATAGGAAACATAATCAATACATGAAAATGCGCAAACAATTGATGGTGCATGACATGGCAAGATGCAATACGAGATGCACTTAATCCAAATTAAGCGGCAATGCAATCCCGACAATTAATATTTAGGTTCAAGTCATTTATCTATCCATCAAATTAAATGTTCATTAACATGGCAATACATGGCATACGGAGAATCTAACTACTCGTCGTAGATCTCGTCATCGAACTCCACAAATTAGCCACCCACCTGGTCGTACGGAGACTCCTCAACTGCAGAGAAAACCACAGCCCGCGAGCGGGTCAATACACCGGAGCGTATCGAACAAGCTAGAGCTAACAAGGTACAAAACTGAAAGACTCCCAAAGTATGGGGATAGGTGGACTTAGCGGCAGCAGCACTAGCAACCTAATAGAGACACGCTACAACTTCCGTCTAATTAGAGAGGGATAAGAGAGCGCATAAGTAACCAACTACAACTAACACCAATCATAACCCATTCTCGGATTAACCCCCTCAACCAAGTATGAGGAAGCAATTCGGGAAAACTCACACATTTAACAATTTTAGTTACCTTTTATTGTGAAAGTAATTCTATATTACTAGTCAAGTTAATTAACAATGATTAGGTGTAAGTTGTGTATGATCTTATTAGCCAACATCATCACCAAGTCGTCCATAACCATGGACACGGCTCATCGATAAGATTATACCCTGCAGGGGTGCACTACTGGACCCATACTCGTTCGATCAACCCCATAAAGCAAGCCAGAAGGTAGGGCATCTCAACTCGGAAAATCTCTTCTCTACAACCCATCCAGGAAAGCGCTTGATGGTGTGCACGGCTAATCAGGTCAAGTGCCCGCGGGATCAACCTTCATAGCTCTCTAAGAACGTGCCACCCTATATGAGAACTTTCTACTCCATCATCATGAGATCGTCATGTAACCATATGCATGCATCAAATGGAAAGCCCGAACTGCTTGCGGCGCCCTGGATAAGGAGAGGATTAGATTGAAGCCACGGGGGGCTCCATAGGGCCTCCCACAAGTGGTTAGTGTGCTCAAAATTGGATCCGCCGACAAGAACTGAGTTCCTAGGAGGACACTTAGCAGAACAAAGCACCTCACAAGGCCTTCCGCCGGTGCCTTATATTTTAATTATAATACCCAACATAAGATAGCATATTATTAAAGTAGAACCATCTATCATACTAAGCATGTCGAAAATAAAAGGCAGACATACGACTCGCACAACCAACTCTAAGCATGCACTATGACTCGCAAGGCCAACAGATAAACATGCAAGAGGTAATAGGTTGTAGGGATAAAGCTGTATAGGCTGTAGGATAAACATGTGATGGGATCGCGACACAAGAATGGATTACTAGGGTAGCAGAGATCAACGGCAAGTATGAAAATCAAACAGCCTGTAACAGGTTAGCAGTAGCTTGCCTGGCAGCTCATGACCTGGCACAAAAGCTGGAACCTCAGTATCGTAAGTACCATCGGCAAGCACGTCCTCGTCTACGTACAATAGGAAACATAATCAATACATGGAAATGCGCAAACAATTGATGGTGCATGACATGGCAAGATGCAATACGAGATGCACTTAATCCAAATTAAGCGGGAACGAAATCCCGAGAATAAATATTTATGTTCAAGTTATTTATCTTTCCATCAAATTAAATGTTCATTAACCTAGATAGCTGGGAGGGGTGCGATGGGTCAGATGACGTAAGGAGGGTCAAGGAAAAGAGCGCCTACGAAGCAGATGGCGCCTCCCCCTCCCCCTTCCCTAGCGACTCCCATGGCACCTCCATGGCGATCTAGGATTCCTACCCCCTCCAACCTCATCGCCGGTGTTCACTCCGACACCGGCGCACACCCAAAACCTCTCTCGTCTAATGGACGCTTATTTGCACTGGGATTTCTCGCCGGGATTGGCCGTGGCAAAACAGGTGCGTCTCCAATTTAGTTCTATTGTCCACTTCTCATCCACCGCTGGGTCTCGGGAATTCTTTCTTGTGGTGGCCTTCTCCTCGGCTTTTTTCCCTCTCTCTGAGGAATCTGTGGGTTTGGCTTTAGAATGTTGCATTAGTGGGAGTTCAACGGGTTTTAGGGTTTACCAACTCAGTGATCATCGTTTTGGGTTTTCGGTGAACTCGGCACAAGTTGGGCATTTCATATATGGACTTCGTGATCGTGTTTGCCCAGATTTTGTCTATCATTTCTCTCTATTTCGAGGTATTTCACCATCCAAGTCGGGTTTCATTCATCAGCCAATTTGGAGTTCTTCGAAACAAATTTTAGAGGTGGCTCAGCGTCGCCACATGAATTGGCGTCCTAATCTGGATTTCTTAAAATCAAGTGCTTCTGGTTCCCAAGATCCATCCTCCAACACTGAACTTGCAAAATTTGGGCTCTATGATTAAAATTCAAATCCGAGCATTAAATTCGGGTCCTGGAATCATGGTACGGCTTTTAGCAATTCTGGTAAATTTACCATTATCTCGGGCATTAAATTTGGCAATTTTGTTGAGCCTATCCCTCTGGATAAACCGGGTCCGTCAAAGCTTATGTTTGCAAATGATAATTTCTTTGCTAATTATTGTAAAAATCTACCGGAAGTTACGTTGGAGCATATTCTAGATATGAGGCAGGCGAAGTATGCGGATATGCATGTTAAAGAGGCAACTGATCTTACAATCCCTTTTGCCGCCTAGTAATATCATTTTAAAAGTGTTGGGCCGCTGCGGCCGGTGCAGCCTTTCTGACCATCTCCAAGACTCTTGCGTGGGCGTTTGTCGCGGTTGTCAGGCTCTGGGCCGTAAGTGTCCAGCCTGTCTTCAGAATTCAAACAAAATATTGCTGGGCCAGTCAGTGAAATGGGAATGGAGGCCCAAGAAGCAGCAGCGTCACTTACCAAATCCTCTACGATGTAATATCTGGGTGCCTAAACTGAATAAGGAAAATAAGGATCTCCTCCAAAATAACAAACCCTCCCCCGTCGCCTCGACTCCACTGGTTCTCCCCCAAGCTACAGTGTCACCGTCACCTCCACCGCCAATGGCGAACTTCCCAGCCAATCCGCTTGCGTTCTTGCCTAATGGAATGACGATAGAGCAAGGCCCTGTTGATCGCCTCGTCCGAGCTCGCCTGGTTGTCGAAGCCACGCCGTCTCTCCATTACGACAATGTCATCATCGCCGAGACAAACCACTTCGTCCCCATCCAAATGCGGGGCCAGATCTGGCAGGCTATCAGAGGTACTCTTAATGAGGTTGGGTATGTTGTTAGGCACTTTGAAGATCACCCCTTTGGTATTGGTAGCTTTACCTTTGCCGATACCCTCACTATGGATACAGTTATCGGACTCACTTTTGAGCTTACAGAGGAGACTACGGTTACGTTTGTTAGGCATGATGCTGCAAAGAACATGCGATTGACAGCATTCGGTAGGGAAACCTGGATTCTCTTTGTAGGTTTTCCTCTAGATTATCAGACTCATCATCATATCAATAAGGAAGTAGAAGACTTTGGGTTATTATCTGACTGGCATCGCCCAAGAGAAAACAATCAGTTTGTACTTGTTAAGGTTTGGCTGGTTGATCCAAAGTTTGTGCCAAAGAGCCTGGTGGTAACTCAGCTTGGTGGAGCCAGGATGAGCTGGTCTGTTCCGGTTTATATGCTGAGGAGCAATGAATGGAATGCACACCTGCCGGCAGTTCCTAATGCTACTGAAGATCCTTTGCCTGCTAATGGAATTCCACACCCCCTGCATGGTCCTGTGGTTACTGCAGATCAGATCTACCAACACCAACTGAATGCCTAGATACAGCAGAATCAGCAGCAACAAAATCAATAGCAACACAACACGTAGGACAGCACAACCATAACATAAACAAGATGCAACATGCTCAGATGCCTGCTGCAACAAATGTGGAAATTGTTGCTGAAAACGTTCCTCTGGTCAATTATCAATCTATTTTGGCAGAACAAGGAGTCTCCTTCTCAGCTGGGGTCCCACCACCAAGAAACAACACCACACACAGCCCTATGCAAGCCTATCATGATGCTGTAATGGACTCTGAGTCTTCTTCTTCTGACGAGGAGATTGTGGTTAACTATGCTTTCATAAGCCCACAAGAATTCAACGCTGCTAATCATTCAGTATTTTCTAGCATGTACTCCAATGTGTTATTTCCCTCTCTTAAACTGGACAACAACTTCTTCTTCGACACCAAGCTCACTCTTAGCAAGTCTGTGTGTTATGAATTAGTTGGGGAAGCATTTGAGCTTTGGATTAACAGAACATAGAAGACGCATAGTGTTACTGTTAAGGAATTACCAATGGCTGTAGATGTAGAAGCTGGCACAGATACTATTGCTGAAGTGTAAACTACACCGGATTCCCTGAAAGTGGTTAAGCAGATTAAAAAAGAGAGGCACCTCCTATACCACGATGGTGAGAAGAAGCACTTGTTCTACCAGGTACAATGGTTTCAAGCCAGATGCTGTATCTGATGCCAAGAAGAAGAAATCCAAGGTGAAAGACATAAAGATGCCAGGTGTGATGCTCAGCTTCAATGATGAACCTACCAGGAAGTCAGTCCTGCCTCCAACTTCTCTTGCAACTATCCAAGCCATTGGTGTTAACCTCTGTGGTATTGCTCCAGGGGTGCTATCTTCAGAGAAGCTCCTGCAGGAGAACAACCAGGAGGAGTCAGGGATTTAATTGTTAAACTTCTTATCATTACTTTTGGCTTGTAATAATGAATCTTTTAAAGCACTGGTTGGTTTTGTGCTGTAATATTAGGGGGCTAAACTCTAAAGCTAAACAACTTGCACTATCTAATGCTATTGATCTAGGTGGGTGTGCAATCATCTGTCTTCAAGAAACAAAAATGGAGCATATTGATATATCCTTTATTAAGTCTTGTTGTCCTAAACGTTTTGATGACTTTGTTTATGTCCCTTCATGTGGTGCTTCTGGTGGGAGTATTATTATTTGGAATAGCTCATTGTTTTCTGGAATGGCAATGCACTGTGACCAGTTTGCTCTGTCAGTTCACTTCAACTCAACGATGTCGGCGCAGTCCTGGACTCTAGTTAATATATATGGGCCTTGTACTGGTAATTTAAGGGATTATTTTGTCGACTGGTTATTTAAATTAAATATTCCATTTGATGAAGACTGGTTAATTCTGGGGGATTTTAACTTCATTAGATCGCCAGCTAATCGGAACAGGCATGGTGGTAATGTCAATGACATGTTAACCTTTAATGAATTCATTAGGGAACATAACTTAATGGAGTTGCCCATTAAAGGAAGGAAATATACTTGGAGCAACATGCAGGAACAACCACTCTTGGAGTAGTTAGAATGGTTCTTTACAAGTTTGCATTCGACAACCATGTATCCTGCCACTTTTGTTGAGCCTCAAGGAAAACCTATTTCTGATCACACCACTTGTGTTGTAGAAATTAAGACCAAGATACCAGCGAGTAAAGTCTTTCGTTTCGAAAACTACAGGATTGCACACCCAGGGTTTATGGAGATGGTACTACAGAGTTGGCAGAAAAGTACTCACAAACAAAATAGTGCTGCAAATTTAAATGCAAAAATGAAGAGGCTGAGATATGATATCAACAAGTGGAGTAAAGGAATTTCCAAGCTTTCTATTTGTATTGGCAATTCAAATAAAGCATTGCAGGAGCTGGATAATTTGGAAGATGCCAGGACACTCTCCACACCTGAGACCAACTTGAGGAAAATTCTAAAAAAACACTTGTTATGTTTATTGGAATATCAAAAGCAGTATTGGAAAAAGAGATGCACAGTAAGATGGACAAAGTTTGGAGATGAAAAATCTAAATTCTTTCAAGCCTAGCAACAGAAAGATACAGGAAAAATTATAATGCCAGCTTGGTTAACACAGATGGTATTGTGGTATGTAATCATGAAGCAAAAGAAAAGGTGATATTTAATGCCTATAAAGAAAGATTGGGTTCTTGTTCTAATCCACCAATGCTTTTTGACCTGGGTACACTCATTGAGCCAGTGGTTGGATTTAACGATTTGTCGGCACCATTCACTACAGAAGAAATTGATCAAGTAGTATTAACAATGCCATGTGACAAGGCTCCTGGGCCTAGTGGGTTTAATGGACAATTTCTCCATAGTTGTTGGCACATTATTAAGCAAGATGTTTAGCAAATTTGCTTTGATTTTTATAAAGGAAACCTTAACCTTGAAAGCATCAATATGGGCCACATCACACTTATTCCCAAGAGTGCTTCTCCTGAAGGAATTAATGATCTCAGGCCGATAACTCTATTGAATTGTTGCCTCAAGATTATAACAAAACTGCTGGCCAACCGTCTACAAAAGGTAGTTCAGAAATTAGTACATAAAAATCACTATGGCTTTCTCAAAGGAAGAACAATTCAGGACTGTTTAGCATGGGCATTCGAATTCCTGCATCAGTGTGAAAAATCTGGACATGAAATCATTTTGCTTAAACTGGATTTTGCAAAGGCTTTTGATACTATTGATCATGAGGCAATGATAAAAATAATGAAGCAAATGGGGTTTGATGACAAATGGCTTACCTGGATCAAACTGATATTTATATCAGGCAAATCTTTTGTGTTATTAAATGGAGTGCTTGGTCGACAATTCTTCTGCAAAAGAGGGGTTCGTCAGGGAGATCCTTTTTCTCCTCTCGTATTTGTCCTTGCAGCAGATCTTCTTCAGAGTGCAATTAACAAGGCGTTCAGAGATAATATCCTGCAGGCCTCCTTTTCACCAGATTTTGGTTGGACTTTCCAGTGGTTCAGTATGCAGATGACACTCTGATTATAATGAAAGCCTATAGTACCCAAGTGTCTTAAATGCAAGATATTCTTAATAAATATGCTACCTCAACTGGGCTACATATAAATTACACAAAATCATTCTTGATACCCATTAGCATTGCTAATGAAAGGGCACTTTCAATTGCTGAAATTTTGGGATGTACAGTTGGTACAAAGCCATTCACCTATCTAGGGTTACCTCTGGGTACCACCAAACCAACAGTTCAAGAGATGATGCCACTGGTTGATAGAGTGGAAAGAAATATGTCAGCAAACTTCATAATGATGGCCTACAGTTGAAGAGTTACTGTGATAAATTCCTTGCTGACCTCAGTTGCTATGTTTTCCATGTGCTCGTTGGAAATCCCACCAAAAATACTAGACCACCTGGAAAAAAATAAGAAAGCACTGCTTATGGCATAAAAAACAGAACAAGGGGTCAAGACAAATTACCTGGTTGCTTGGGACATAGTTTGAATGCCTACAAAGAAAGGAGGTATGGGAGTCTTAAACCTGAAAATCCAAAATGAAGCTTTATGCTGAAATTCCTTGATAAGTTTTAAATAAGGCACACACACCTTGGGTCACCTTACTTTGGAATGCCTATTATAATGAAAAAGTTCCACATGCACTTGACTCATGTGGATCATTCAGGTGGAAAAGTGCACTAAAATTATGTCCTATCTTTAGAGGCATTACTACTTGTTCGGTGGGAAATGGTAATTTTGTTCTTATGTGGAAAGATGTTTGGCTAGACCAAATTGCTTGTGAAAAATATCCTCGGGCATTATCTTTCTGCAAAGATGAAGACATCTCAGTGAGGCATTTCTTGGGAGCTACGACTCTTGCCCATAACTTTAACATGCCTCTGTCTCCTGGAGCAATGGAAGAAGAAAGAAACTTGCAACACGATTCCTCTAATCTGGCACTACTGGGTACTGATAAAGACAAGTGGTGCTATCCCTGGGTGCAAATGTACAATCAAGCAAATATTATCAATACTGTTTTAGAGATGTCACCCTTCATGCAGCTTTTCAATGGATCTGGAAATCAAAATGTACCCCCAAGATAAAATTCTTTTGCTGGCTATTATTCGCAGACAGGCTGAACACAAGGAATCAGTTAAACAGAAATTTTAACTTGCAAGGTAATATATACTGTCCAATGTGTACTGATATGACAGAAGAAACAGTAGAACACCTATTCTTTGAGTGCTCATTTGGAAAAAATTGCTGGTCAACACTACAAATCAAATGGGATTCTCATTTAAGTCGTCTTGATCTGGTCTCAACTGCCAAAAAGAATTATAAGAAACCTTTGTTTATGGAAATATTCATGTTGGGAGCTTGGAGTATTTGGAAGGAAAGGAATGACTTGGTTTTCAATTGAATAATTCCAGATATCCAATCCTGGAAGCGAAGATTCTCTTCAGATTTTGCTCTTTTGGTTCATAGGACCATGAAAGATTTGCACGAATTCATTGTAAATTTCTCTAATAATCTATAGTTTACATCTTCATTAGCTTCAGTTTTTTTAGGTTGGATCCTCAGCCACCTTCAGTTGTAATTATGTAATGACCTTTATTCTGATCTATATAAAGTTGGGGGGTGGGAGAGGCAGTAGGGGGAATCCCTTACTGTCATAAAGTTTTAAAAAAATGTTCATTAACATGGCAAGACATGGCATAGATGATCTAATCAAATCAAATGGAATAGGGCATTATATATTAATTACCCCACACATTTCATATTTAATTATTTAGGTGCATTTGACAATTTAACTAAGCAATTAAAATAAAAGATGCAAGATGGCATAAGAATGACATATTAATGTTCATTGCATTTTTCTGATATTATAACATAGGGTTAATTGGTTCTGTGCCATACCTAGCTGAGTTCTATCGGTATGTGCCATACCCGCGCTGTTTCTCTATTCTGTGCTCTGGTTTTCTCGCATATCGCCCAAACGCTCGGTTCCCTCTGGTCAACCTCCTTTGACCCGCACTTGGCCTGACTCGTGGGGTCGGCCTGGCGCTGTTCGGCTGGAATTTCTGCGGCTCGGCTAGTGTGCAGCTCGGTTGGGATTTCCTTTGGTCGGCGTTTGGGGCGGGGCACTAGTCTGACTGGTGGGGTCGGCGCGTGGGGTTGGCGCGTGGGGTCAGCGCGGGTCAGTTAGGGTTTGCCCACCCACCCCCCGCCGCGGCTAATAAAAGGGGGCCGCCCTCGCCAGCGAAACGACATTTTCTCTCCCTCTCTCTCCCCCTCCCTACCTCGAAATGCGGTGGAGCCAGCCCTCACCGCATAGCCCCCCCTACTCGACGATGTCGGACTCGGAGCTCTACTCGCCTGAGGAACTGCACGACATGCAGGAGATGGAGCGAGGGGAGCGAGAGGAGCGGCTAGCGGAGAAGAACATTTGACGGAAGCAGAAATGTCTCTCCCCTCTGCGCGAGAAGAAAGAGCAACCATACGAAGTGGCGCGTGGAGATCTTCCGCCGCAATCACCAGTCTACGAGTATGGGGCATCGGAGTCTCGGATGAGCCCTACTCCAACGAGGAGCGCGGGCCTGCTGTCTTGGACCAACCGCCCGCGCCCGTCATCATTGCACCCATTGCCGAGCCCAATGTTGTCGACGAGGATATCTCTGGCGAGGGGAACTCCGACGACATGGACGACTATGACGATGAGGATGACATGGATGACTCCGACGCCTCCGACTCCGACGACGAAGACAAATCCGACGCCTCCGAGGACTCTAATGTCACCGTAGGTCCACCGCAGCACCCATGAAGAAGACAAAGAAGAAGAAGTAGAAGTGTTAACATTAGTATTAGTAATAGTAGTTGTTGTAGTAGTAGTATAGTTCTTGTAACTGACTGTATTATATGGTGATAATCGTTTGTTTCTATGAGTAAATCTTTATTGTGATCGTCTATCCTCTTTGACAAATACATTTACACCGTGACTGGACATAACGTCTAGGCTAGCTATGGTGAGCATGCAGTTCAGTGACGCATTCAATGGCCATGCCTATCCGTGCACGCTACATAGACGGCAGGGTGGACTATGGCATGCCACACACGTATTCAATGTGCACGCACTGCCCCGAACTCGAAGACTCACAAATGTGTCCCATCGTACGACTTGTAAATATTGGTTTGCTTCGGAATCTTCCTGTCACGCTAGAATGGATAAACATGAACGGATACGTGCCGCTCGTTTTGCCCGATGATCAATGTAGACATAAATTAGTGCTGACTGGCGGGGGCGATGGAACTGTAACGCAAGTACGCGATTGGAACGCGACGGACATAGCTATAGCTAGTATTCCCAAATCTGAACTAAGGCGGCACAGGCCTGTTAAGCCGCTGGCGTGCTTCAGACGCACATCGTTCATCACCTAACCAAACTTGGCATCAAAACATCGACGCTTCTCCGCGCGGCGCTCTGAACGCTCGGACTTGGTGAAAACTCGCGCATCCAGCTCGACATGGTTTTACGACCTTGAGTAGGTCGGCGCCGTCGTCGGTGGTGAGCGATTCGAGACTTGAGTAGGACTCTTCGTCGTCGCTGGACTCAGTAAACGCTGACGCCGCCGGCGGCTGTGGGGTCGCCGTGGCCCGGAAGGACCCAGCCTCCCCATCGCTCCCCCTCCTGTTAGCTAGTTAAAGGGCATGTCCCTTCTTAAGATTTTGGTTAAGATGACACTCGAGTTAGTGAGGACTAATGCTATCTCTAAAGTTTATTCTCAGGTTTTAGTCCGCTCGTATGATGATGGTTGGAGATTGGAGGCCCCACATTTTTAGATGATCAAGTGACGGTGTTATTTATATATTTCTCTATTTACTTCTTTAGTCAATAGGATCACCGCACTATTAAGAGAGGTAATTTGTTGTTTTCATTGGGGATGAACTCTTGCAACTCTATGTCATATCCCTTTCCATACACCTCCTAAAGCCTCTACAAAATAAGAAAAAGTTTAATATATTAGTCTCTTGAAATATTGGCCATGTTCAGGAAACTGGTCATCCGGTATGCAATCCGGTAAATACCGGATCTGGTACCGGATGGACCCGGACTCGCCCGGTTTGCATGGCGGAATTCATTCTGGACCCATCCGGTACACAGTCCGGTGCAAACCGGAATCCATACCGGGTGGAAAAGATTTTTTGCATAACGGGCAGATTTTAATGGACAAGTATATAAGCCCACCTCTTCTTCTCCAAGAGGTAAGTCAACGAGTTCCATACACGAAAAAGGCAAAACTCTCTCTCCTCCATTGTTGTTGACTCCAAAAGCTTCAAGATCTCTCTGGCCCTCCACTCAAACTCAAATCCCTTTGGTGAAAACCAAGAGGAGGTCTAGATCTTTGATTCCACCGAGACAAAAGTGATTCCCCCTTGAGTTCATCAAGTTGCTTGTTACTCTTGGGTTTTGTTGAAACCCTAGGCGGCTAGGGTCGCCCGGAAGCTTCCGGGTTGTGGTTCTTGTTTTGGGAAAGTTTGTAAAGGTTCGGAGACCGCCTTAAGGCCCACCAATAGTGGATTGAGCTCTTTATTCGTGGAAGAGGCTCAAGGAGAAGAAGGTGAGCCTTCATGGCGCTCAGGTGTCCTTCGTGGTATCCCGCATCTCTCCAACGTGACGTACTTCTCTCTCAAGAGAAGGAACATGGGTTATATCTCCGTCTCTGCGTGCCTCGGTTATTTCTATCCGAGCTCTTTTACTATTTTGCTTTATTTGTGATAGCCTTCGTGCTTGAAGTATTGTATTGCATCATATAGGTTTTTCATCTAGTTGTTAGGCACATCTTATTTATCCGCATAGCCTAAAACTAGTGAAAAGAAAAGTAAAATTTGTAGAAACCTATTCACCCCCCCTCTAGGTTACCATCTCGGTCCTTTGAATTGGTATCAGAGCCTTGTTTCTTTTTAAGGGCTTTACCGCATTAAGAGCGAGATGGATAATCCTTCTAAAGAGGAGTTAGCAAGGAAAGCCGAGGAGGACAAGTGGGCCTCCCGTGAAGCATCTCTTCAGAAAACCATTGAGGATCGTGTGAACAAGAACTTTGAATTATACGTGGCTAATGAAGTTGAGAAGCGTTTGGCCGCCATATCTCTTTCTCACGACACTAGCACTAGTGGAGATGGAAAGGATAAGGTGGAGAGCACTCCCTCAACCAAACTTGGCCCCGCATACGGCGCCGTTGGTCACACGTACTCTCTCCGTCCTGTCTCATTGCCAAACATGATTAATGGTGGTGCCCCACCCATGTATGATGGAACTCACTTTTCCTTTTGGAAATCTTCTATGGAATCTTATCTTCGCAGTATGTGCGAGGAGCTTTGGGACATGTTGAGCAAGGCTTTGTGCCCATGGTTGCAAATAGCTTGACACCTAATGAACGGGTACTTCGGCAACTCAATTCCACGACCCGTGACAAGATTTGGTGTGCTCTTCCAAAAAGTCTCTACAGTCAAGTCCACCGCATTGAGTCCGCGAAGGAGTTGTTGGATAGAGTTGTGATTCTTCAAGCAGGAACATCCATCACCTATGAATATTCCAAGAGGGAGATGGATTTGTTTGTGATCAAGGATGGTCAGAACCTTAGAGATGCCTACTCAAGACTTGGCGTTCTTCGCGTAAAAATCCAAGGCCCTGGGTGTGACAAATACAATGATGGGTTTGATGTGAATGATGAGTTTATCAAGAACAAGATCTGTCAAATAATTGCTCCCGATGACAAGCAAATGGCTCTCAGGATGCAATTCTTGGATGCCAAGAAGGCTATGTCTCCGGATGATCTTATCTTCTTCTTCATTGCCAACCAAACTATGGTTGATCAAGGAAACAAAACAAGACAACTTGTCTGTGCCATGAACTCTCCCAACCTTGCTTTGAAGGCCAAGGCGACTCGTGTTGTTGAGGAAGAATATGAAGAAGAAGCTGAGCTTGAAGAGATGACTTCAACGAGTCAGCTACCGGTGGATCTTGCCTTCTGTCATGAACAAGAATGCAAGCCTCCCAAAGAACGCAAGAAGGAATTTCTATAATTGTGATCAACCGGGCCACTTCTCCGACAAGTGTCCCTATGAGGAAAGTGAAGACAAGCCTAAGTATGACCAGGAGGCAAGGAAGAAGCTTCTCCCCAACCCCATCAACAAGAGAAGAGAAGGCAAGGCTTTTGTTGGGGTCGAGTACATGTCCGATGATGAGGAGAAAGAGGAAGATGCGCAAGTTGGAGTAGCCGGTTTAGCTCATGCTAAGCCCGGCTCCTTATTCACATATGACTATACCAAGGACTATGCATCTCTCTCCAAGAAGTGTCTCATGGCAAGATTTACAGAGGGGGGCGAGGATGATCAAGATGAAGTAGCCAAGTTGGATCGTGGACTTGGGTCCTCTCTCCCCTACGACTACACCAAAGACTACACCTCTATCTCCAAGAAGAAATCCCAAAAATGCCTCATGGCAAAGGGACCAAAGGTGCCTACTCCTTCAAATGCTCCCATCTTTAATGCTAAACCACCTTTACCTTCTCATGAGTTAGACAATATTGATGAGGATGGAAATGCTAGGATGCTTGATTTGCATAAAGTTATGTGCTCCCTACGTGGTGATGCTTTATCTCAATTCGAGTACTTAATGGACACCGTCTCTTCACGTGACGATACCATTGAGGCTCGTCAAGCTCAAAATCAAGATCAAGCCTTTAATGGAGAAGGACCAAGCTCAACCCCCATGGATAATGACTCAACTCAAGTGGAGCCTAGCTCAACTCAAGAAGAGTCAAACTCAACACAAGAGGAGCCACCAACTACACCACATGTTCAACAAGAATCTCACGAAGAGAATCATGTCCAAGATCAAACGCCAAGCCCCCAACTCCTTGACCTTTTTCAAGAAGAAGAACAAGATGGACCTAGCTCTCAAGATCAAGCTCAAGTTGAGCCTCAAGAACTAGAACGTCAAAAAGGAGAGTTTGTTGATTACAAGGGCATCACAAGAAACATCAAAGACACAAGAAAAGCAAGTGGGATGCAAGTCAACAAAATACTTGGAAGCATATCAAAGGGAGTACTCACTCGTAAAAAGTTAAAACACTTAGCCAACTTTAGCTACCATCACTTGTTTATCTCTCGTTTTGAACCTCTTAAGGTACAAGAGGGCTTGCAAGACTCCGATTGGATCATGGCTATGCAAGAAGAACTTGAGTGCTTCACCCGCAATGAAGTATGGTCACTCGTGGATAAACCACAAGATCATAGTATCAACGTCATTGGAACCAAATGGGTTTTCAAGAACAAGCAAGACGAGAATGGAGTCATCATTCGAAACAAGGCAAGGTTAGTGGCGCAAGGGTTTGCACAAATAGAAGGTATGGATTTTGATGACACCTTTGCACCTGTGGCTCGCCTTGAAGCTATTAGACTCTTGCTTGCATTTGCCTCTTTTCATGAATTCAAGCTTTATCAAATGGATGTGAAAAGTGCATTTCTTAATGGTCCTTTGAAAGAGGAGGCATATTTTGCACAACCCCCGGGTTTCGAGGACCCCAAATTCCCCAACCGTGTATACAAACTCCATAAGGCGCTCTACAGCCTCAAGCAAGCTCCACGTGCTTGGTATGAGCACCTTAGGGATTTTCTACTCAAGGGTGGGTTCAAAATTGGGAAAGTCGACTCCACCCTTTTTACCAAGTAGTTTAAGGTTTGGTGGTATTTTCATATGCGAAATCTATGTTGATGATATCATTTTCGATGGTTCATTTGAACGCCATAACAAAGCTTTCTCCGAGTTGATGACTAGGAAATTCGAGATGTCCATGATGGGAGGGTTGAAGTATTTCCTTGTATTCAAAGTGAGACAACTAGAAGAAGGAACCTTCATCTCTCAAGAACAATATGTGAAGGACATGCTCAAGAATTTAATATGGTTGGTGCCTCTATTGCAAAGATGCCCATGGCGACTAATGGACAACTAGGGGCATGTAAGAAGGAGAAAGATGCAGACATAAAGGTATACCGTTCTATCATTGGCTCTTTGCTTTATCTTTGTGCATCTAGAACGGATATCATGTTTAGTGTTGGAATGTGTGCTCGTTTTCAATCCGCTCCAAAGGAGAGCCACCTTGTGGCGGTCAAACGGATTTTTAGGTACCTTGTTCTCACTCCAACTCTCGGGATTTGGTATCCAAAGGGATCTACTTTTGCTCTCCATGGCTATTCGGACTCCGATTGGGCCGGTGACAAAGTAGATCAAAAGTCTACCTCCGGGGCTTGCCACTTTATTGGCCGGTCATTGGTGAGTTGGTCATCCAAGAAACAAAACTCCATTTCCCTATCCACCGCCGAAGCCGAATACATCGCCGCGGCATCTTGTTACGCTTAGTTGTTGTGGATGAGGCAAACCTTGCTTGACTATGGTGTGTCTCTTGATCCGGTGCCTCTTCTATGCGACAATGAAAGCGCAATAAGATCGCCGATAACCCCGTTCAACACTCTCGAACCAAACATATTGACATTCGCCATCACTTCCTACGTGATCATGTCGCAAATGGCAACATCTCCCTTACTTATGTGGGGACAAATGACCAATTGGAGGACATTTTCACTAAGCCTTTGGATGAATCCCGTTTCGTTAAATTGAGAGGAGAACTCGGTATCCTTGATCCTAAAAACTTGGATTGATATACTTGCACTATTCTCTTTAATAGCTTGTTATCTCATTTAGGTGCACCGCATATGTAGGGATAGCATGTTACCATATCTTGGCATGATGCATACCTATGTGTGCTATATCATAAAGATCTAATATCAAATGGACCCAAGCATGTCTCTTCGCGGTACCAATGATATTTGTGCTCTAACTCTGGGGGAGAAATCCCCCGCCAACTTGCCTCTCATATTTGGTGTTTTTATATTTCGGCTTAATGGATTTGCATTTTATTTAGTTCGAAACATGTTACTTGTTGCTTTTTGGTTACGCTTTCTTTTCCAAGAAACATGTGTAGAACATTTTTACCTCTTACCTTAGATCTCTGCTGTCTACCTTGCCCATCTATTCTCTCTATGCACAAGTCATCTTGATTTCTATTTGTTTGGAGGAGTTTTGGTGACCCGGTATGGAATCTGGTATACACCGGATCTGGTACCGGATCGGTCCGGAATGAATTTCCGGGCACAAACCGGTTAGTCCAGGGGCCACCCGGTATGCACCCCGGAATCAATTCCGGACCCATCCAGGGGTCGGTTTTTTTACCGTTCTTATCCAGGTCGGGGAGGCATTCGTGTACCTCTTGTCTTTCATTGCCCCCGACCCGAGCTACCCCCAGCCACCGCCACCTTCATCTCCTCCACCTCCGGGAGCATCTCTCGCCGCCCGAAGGCTCTGGTCCGGCCCTCCTTTGCCTCTCCTCCCTGAGGGGAGGATCTCTACCGAAGGGATTTTCTTTCCCTCCACCATGTCCTCCGTTATCTTTCCTCCTACTCTCTCTTACCTTGTTTTTGTTACTCAAGGTCATGTTGATCAAAGATTCCTGCCTTTGTTTAGTTGCAATAAGTAGATGTAATCGAGTTCAAGCATTGAGATAAGATATCGAAAAAAATTATGCACCCGATATAGATTCTGGTGCATACCGGACCTGGTACCGGCTGATGAACTGAACTTGAAATTTTGTCAAATCTTGACACATCTATTCATTGCACCTATTATTCCTTCCTGTGACTTGTGCACTTATCCCCATGCTCAAAACTATGCTCTAATTCACAAATGACAGTCGTGACCGATGCTTAAGTATCAAGCAAGAAGGCGACCCCTCAAGGACTGCCAAGATTCCACTGCCAGCATCCTGTACTGCCTACAGCCGTGGTCGTGGTCGCTCTTATGTTGTCCGTGGCCACCCCTCTGAGGATTTTGTTCCAGAAGAAGAGTCTGATGGGGCTGAGGATGTTTCTGATTTTGAGGATGAGAGGGAGATTGTGCCCACTGGCAATATGAAGACTATGGGCATTAGCGATTGGAAGGTATTTCATGTGAGAAACCCCTACTTTGCCAAGGAAAGAACTAACCCTGGGGATACTAGGTTCTGGACTCGCACTCACAAGTTTCAGTGGGAGCATGTGTATGCTATTTTCAGCTCCAGGAAGTCTTGGGTACCGCAGCAGTCTCATAATCTCGAGCACTTCTCTCTTCATGAGAAGGATTTCCCTTATGTGTGGCATACCCTTGAGAAGATGAACTTGTGGGATGTTGTGTGTCTTCACTCTCCTGATGTCATGCCAGATTTGGTGAAGCAATTCTATTGCACTGTCTATTTCCATGAGGATGATGATTGCACTATGACATGATGTCTGGAGATCTTAAGGTCACTAGCAATGTGAAGGAGCTCAGAAAGGCTTTGGGTTTAAAGAAAGGAGGTTGGCAGATTCACAAGGATGAGGTATTTGCGAAGGAAGATCTTGCTTTTTGCTTTCCTCCACAGGAGAAGTGTATCATGGACACTATCACTCAGATGTACCCTGTGTATCGCTACCTTGCCAACCTATTCCGTGACACTACCATGAGCAAGTCTGGTGATCTCACAAAGGTTCGTGGATACATGACTAACCTTATGTTCTTTACCAAGCCTGAGAATCAAAGGCCAATTGATGATGTGTCATTTATCTATGAGGAGATCTATACTGGTGTGATGACACGGAGAGTCCCTTCTTATTCTGCCTATCTCCAGCTCTTCATTAGGCATGCTTTGGGAGAAGGAACTTCAGGAAGGTTGCCTACGAGCAAAAGATGTTTAGGCATGAGATGCATGCCATTACTGCGGTGGACGCTCCTACTCCTGCGGGCTTTCCTCCTCTTGAGGCTCGCACCAAGCAACAACATGATCCCTCCTTTGCTTCTGGTGCTAGCTCCTCAGCCCGTCCTTTGTCCAAGAAGAAGAAGAGTGGCATCACGAAGTTCTTCACTTCTATGTTCTCATATTGCCGTGATGCCCCCGCTTACAGTCACAATGCCCAGGAGCTTGCAAAGGAGAGTCGCCGTATTCAGAATGACGACAGAAGGACTGCAGGGTTCTCAGTTGTTGATGGTCCCAAGTTAGCTCCTACACCGTTTGTGGACATTCCTATGCAGGACTTCCCAGTTGATGACTTTTTCTCTTGGACTGCTTGGGGTACTTCTGGTGATGCAGGTGGCAGTGTTGATGTTGATGATGATGATGACGCAGACGAAGATGCTCAGTTCTAGAAGTGGTTGGGTTCGTTAGTATCTCACTCCTATCCCTGTTTTGGTGTTTCGATGCCAAAGGGGGAGAATATGTTTGAGCTCTTATTAGGTTGTGCGGGAGCCCTTGGATTTGCCTTTGTTGTCACGAGCCTTCGTTTGTTGGATTTGGTTCTCTTTGGCTTGTGTCTACTTTGTCCTATTACCTTATTATCATATCTTGTGTAAGACTATGTTCTATGGTTGTGTGTGTTGGACATGCTTATCTTCTACTAGTTATCCATGGATAACTATGTTGGTTGCCCTAAATGTTTATCTTCTACTAGTTATCCATGTGTAGTGTTGTTTTGTTTACACATCTTGTTTAGGTCGCACACACCAAGCTAGTGAGTACTCATATGCTTTTGTTATTCTTGCTCACTCTCTAGCTTGTGTTTGCAAAGTTTATCTCTCACTCTTGTCCTCACTTTGCATCACCTCTTATTATTTCTAAAGAATATAGTGGGAGCTCTGCATATGTTAATCTGTACGCACTTTGCATTCAAAAGCTAAGTTCTACCAAGTGCATACATTTAGGGGGAGCTTTCTCTATACTCTTTAGAAATCTCTCAAGAGTTTATATTCCTTATTTGTTGAGCTCTAACTTGTTTGTCATCTTCAACCAAAAAGGGGGAGATTGAAAGGGCATGTCCCTTCTTAAGATTTTGGTTAAGATGACACTCGAGTTAATGAGGACTAATGCTATATCTAAAGTGTATTCTCAGGTTTTAGTCCGGTCGTATGATGATGGTTGGAGATTGGAGGCCCCTCATTTTTGGATGATCAAGTGACGGTGTTACTTATATCTTTCTCTATTTACTTCTTGAGTCAATAGGATCACCGCACTATTAAGAGGGGTAAATTGTTGTTTTCATTAGGGATGAACTCTTGCAACTCTATGTCCTATCCCTTTCCATACACCTCCTAAAGCCTCCACAAAATATGAGAAAGTTTAACATATTTGTCTCTTGAAATATTAGCCATGTTCAGGAAACTGGTCTTCCGGTATGGAATCCGGTATATACCGGATCTGGTACCGGATGGACCCGGAATCAATTCCGAGTGCAAACCGGGCGAGTCCAGGGACTAGCCGATTTGCACTCTGGAATTCATTCCGGACCCATCCGGTACAAAGTCCGGTGCAAACCGGAATCCATATCGGGTGGACCAGATTTTCTGCATAAAGGCCAGAATTTAATGGACAAGTATATAAGCTCGCCTCTTCTTCTCCAAGAGGTAAGTCAACTAGTTCCATACAAGAAAAAGGCTAAGCTCTCTCTCCTCCATTGTTGTTGACTCCAAAAGCTTCAAGATCTCTCTAGCCCTCCACTCAAACTCAAATCCCTTTGGTGAAAACCAAGAGGAGGTCTATCTTTGATTCCACCGAGCCAAAAGTGATTCCCCCTTGAGTTCATCAAGTTGCTTGTTACTCTTGGGTTTTGTTGAAACCCTAGGCGGCTAGGGTCGCCCGGAAGCTCCGGGTTGTGGTTCTTGCTTCGGGAAAGTTTGTAAAGGTTCAGAGGCCGCCTTAAGTCCTACCAATAGTGGATTGGGCTCTTTCTTCGTGGAAGAGGCTCAAGGAGAAGAAGGTGAGCCTTCGTAGCGCTCGGGTGTCCTTTGTGGTATCCCGCATCTCTCCAACGTGATGTACTTCTCTCTGAAGAGAAGGAACACGGGTTATATCTTCGTCTCCGCATGCCTCGGTTATTTCTATCCGAGCTCTTTCACTATTGTTGCTTTATTTGTGATAGCCTTCGTGCTTGAAGTATTGTATTGCATCATATGGGTTGTTTCATCTAGTTGTTAGGCACATATTATTTATCCACATAGCCTAAAACTTGTGAAAAGAAAAGTAAAATTTGTAGAAACCTATTCACCCCCCTCTAGGTTACCATCTCGGTCCTTTCAGCTAGGGTCCTCCTCCTCACTGCAGCTGCAATGGCATTCGATTCACGGCGGCGGTGCTCCTCCTCCTCGTAGTCGCTCTCGCATGGGTCGCTCTCGGATGGGGATGACATGGCGGTGAGAACGGAGATGGGTTGCAAGAAGGCAGATGGAAGGGTTTAAATGGCCGCGTAGTAGGCGGGAAATGCTACGCAGCAGGAACTAGCACATAGATTCCAGCGAGCACGTACATTGCAGCGAGTACGCTAAACTGTCAAACTTGGTCAAAAAAGATTGAAAAATGTTTGGTACAAATGAACAGGTTTGAAGCTAAGTTACGCAAACTTATGTTTTGTCTTAAGTCCGTATGAGCACATTTTGCAGCCTACCTTCGGAGTTTATTTGGATCGCATTTTTCAGCGAATCCACTCACCATTTGACTTAGAAATGGGGCCTTTAACCCTACCTTCGGAGCTCATTTGAAACACATTTTTCAGCGAGTTGACACTTTTTGACTAGAAATGGGGCCGTTTACCCTACCTTTGGAGCTCATTTGAAACACAATTTTCAGCCAGTCCACATTTTTGGCTTAGAAATGGGGCCGTTTACCCTACCTTTTGAGCTCATTTGAAACACATTTTTCAGCGTGTCTACAATTTTTGCTTAAAATGGGGCCGTTTACGCTACCTTTGGAGCTCATTTGAAACACAATTTTCTTTGTGTCCACAGTTTTAGCTTATAAATGCATGGGCCATTTACCCTACCTTGCGAGCTCATTTGAAACACATTTTCAGCGAGTTCACATTTTTTTCTTAGCAATGGGGTCGTTTACCCTACCTTTGGAGCTCATTTGAAACACAATTTTCAGCCAGTCCACTGTTTTTGGCTTAGAAATGGGGCCGTTTACCCTACCTTTGGAGCTCATTTGAAACACATTTTTCAGCATGTCTACAATTTTTGCTTAGAAATGGGGCCGTTTACCCTACCTTTGGAGCTCATTTGAAACACAATTTCCAGCCAGTCCACTGTTTTTGGTTTAGAAATGGGGCCGTTTACCGTACCTTTGGAGCTCATTTGAAACACATTTTTCAGCGTGTCTACAATTTTTGCTTAGAAATGGGGCCCTTTACCTACCTTGATAATTTGAAAAACTATATGGATTAGGGTGCATTTGGTGTGCCAAAATACACATTTTGTGTCACTGAGGCAAATGGGGGTGGGCGAGCCAAAATCCCCGTTGGGTCCGCCGTGGTCCACTCGTCAGCGGGTGTACCTCCCTTGTCCTACGCGCACATCCAATCAGATCGCAGGATGATCTTCTCGCGGATCGCCCCGAGTCTGCCGGCATATTACTTCTAGAGGAAATCGGACGTCCGCAGATTCCTTGTAGAGGAAATCGGACGGCTGCAGATTCCTTGTAGAGGAAATGACCATAAAAATTCAAAAATTATCGAAAAATTGAAAAACCGACGCATATAGTCGTCTTATGTCATATACTAACGACTCAAGTTGAAAAACATGGTCTACATACATTCAAAAGGAGAAGGGCATGGATCTCAGGTGATATCGCATAACTCAAACTATGAGGTCTAAGGTTGGAGAGAAGTGGTTTTCGAATTGCAACATGAAATTTTCAAAAACCCCACTAAAGCTTCATTTTGGAGTGACTAAGAAGGATCCATGCTTAGTTTTTTATTTTCATGTTTTAAACCTGTTTAAATGTTGGTCAAACTTAGGTTTGAACGATTTTGAAATAAACATAAAAAATTCAAAAATATTGAAAAAATGAAAAACCGACACACATAGTCTTCTTATGTCATAGACTAATGACTCAAGTTGAAAAACATGGTCTACATACATTCAAAGGATAAGGTCATGGATCTTAGGTGATATCGCATAACTCAAACTATGAGGTCTAAGGTTGGAGAGAAGTTTTGGAATTGCAACATGAAATTTTCAAAAACCTCACTAAAGCTTCATTTTGGAATGACTAAGAAGGATCCATGCTTAGTTTTTCATTTTCATGTTTTAAACTTGTTTTAATGTTGGTCAAACTTAGGTTTGACCGATTTTGAAATAACCATACAAAATTAAAAAATTATCGAAAAAATGAAAAACCGACGCACATAGTCTTCTTATGTCATATACTAACGACTCAAGTAGAAAAACATGGTCTACATACATTCAAATGAGAAGGGCATGGATCTCATGTGATATCGCATAACTCAAATGTGCAAATAAGAATTGCAACATGATAATTTCAAAATACTCACTAAAGTATCATTTAGGAGTGACTAAGAATGGTCTAGGCTTAGTTCGCGCCCAAATTTTAGACAAATGTGCGCCTGTGCGCGCCCAGAGCACGCCGGGCATGCTCTTAGCGCGCCCGGAGTGCGCACTTAAGGTGTTCGACAGAAGTACAATAACAAATATTACAAATTTCCGCAAATGTTCAGAGCTTTGTCTTGCTCCTTGTGTTCTTAGAAGGAGCTACGACCTTGCTCCGGGTGCTCCTTGCTACGCCCTCCTACTGCTTGTTCTTCTTGGATTGTTTGTTCCTAGTTTGTGGTGATGCTCCTGCTGGTGGTGATGCTCCTGTTGCTGGTGGTGATGCTCCTGTTGCTGGTGGTGATGCTCCTACTGCTGTTGATGCTCGTGATGCTCCTGTTGCTGGTGATGCTTGTGATGCTCTTGTTGATGGTGGTGATGCTCCTGTTCCTGGTGATGCTGGAACCCAGGTACTTCCAGTATCCGGAACAGGTGGTCTCGGAGACGAATCTACAAATTCCTCTTCCATTCCAGCAACTACTGCCAAAAAAATGCCTCTCCTTCAGGATCTTCTTGTTCCGTATCTTCTGGTGATCCCCATTCTTCACGAGCAGGTCTTTTCTGCGCACGAGTCCTTTTCTGCCAGTAGCCTTTAGTTTTACCCTTCTTGTTTGTCTTTTCCCTGGAAGTTGAAATTCAAGTGAAACAGATATTCCCTAACAAATATGGCAAACTCTAGACACACGTACCTTTCAGCAAACTCTCTTGCTTTGGCTTTTGCTACTTTGGCGGTTGCTTCTGCTGCGCTGGCGGCGGCTGCTACTGCTGATTTCGCTGCTTCATCTGCGGCCCATCCTTCGTGTGTTACAAATTTAGAGGGGATTGTATTGTTGCAATTCTTTTGCATGTGCCCTAGTTCTCCACATATTTTGCACGGCCGCCTCTTTACGGCTCTACCCTCTGCACCTGGTCTTACTCTGTTTACCCTTGGCCTTCCAGGTGCTCTGTTTAGCACCGGAGGTTATATTTTGAATCCTGGATGATACTCATCCCATTGTTCTTTTCCCAATAAAGCATACACGTTATCAGCATATGCTTCCTTAAACTTGGCAACAGAGAAATATTCAGACACATATTGATCATCTTTGCCCAATTCGCCTACGAGGTAGTTCATGAAGTAGACGACATGTATACATGGCTTGCCACTGAGCTCTCATCGCTTGCAACTACATTTTTGTTTCCCAAATCCACTGGATACCTCCAAATATGGTCTTTGAAGGTATATGTCAGCTCAGCTAATAGGCCTATGCATCTTTGCATATTCAAAAAACCCTGCATATTTCTTGCTCGTGCATGCAAATTATTGATCACACTTGGGATGATGATATGACCATCATATGAGTGTCCAATTCTATTGCGAAATACCATCTTCTCCATTATCAACTGTCTGATGCAGTCAAATATTTCCCACACCATTAGACCTTTCAGGTGCTTCATCTTTGCATTGAAACTTTCAATAACGTTGCTTGTCATATAGTCCATCTTGCAAGATGTTCCAAATAAGCTTCTCGTCCACAACTTTCCGTGATGTGCATCCAAGTATGGTTCGACGGTGGGATTTTCATCGTACATGGTCTTCAAGTGGTGTCTATTCTTCTTCTCGCTGCATGTGTATTTGTGTTGTCCAAAGGTTTGCATCAAATACTTTCCCCTTAAATTGCTTCTTGAAATTAGCAGCAAGATGTCTCATACATTCCCCTGTGCTCTGCTTGAGGAAACAAAATTCCTACAGCTTTCTCCAAACCCTTGCAAGCATCTGTATGGATAACCAATCCAGCAGGGTCCCCTTTAACCTTGTGTAAATTGCCAGTTGTGTCCATCAACTGCACAAGCAGCTACCAACTGTCCTTTCCATTTTAGAGTTAGAGCAGTTGCATCCACAGCCAAATATGGCATGCAACCTTTACGAAACCCTTCATGGCAAGCCTTGAAAGAGACAAAAGCCCTCCTGAAGACATTTCTTTCAACAAAATTTCCATCCACTTTGGACCGCACAACCATATCATCGATTTCGACCACACTACTTGGACTTGCCTTCTCCACCTCACCTTTGAATGCGTACAACATTTGAAAGCTATCTTCCCATGCAGTACCTCTTATCCTCGCTCGGTCCAGTTCTCTAGCTTCCCATACTTCGAGTAATTCAGACACCCCGACATCTTATATTTTGCACTGATTGCTTTGGA
Organism: Poa annua; assembly: GCA_026929855.1. Lineage (NCBI taxonomy): Eukaryota > Viridiplantae > Streptophyta > Magnoliopsida > Poales > Poaceae > Poa > Poa annua. Next base: position 105,040,443 of record CM049426.1, read on the forward strand.
GAGTTCAGTTGCTCCAATCCTTTGGTCCTCTCTTTGCGCTGGAGTCATCTCACTTGCAAGCCACCCTTTGGTTGCAAAGTGTTCTTTACGCCAGTCCACCTTAGGGGCACAAGTGTGTTCATGCATGTTATACTTTATCTCTACCATGTTTTTCGCATCATGTTTGTCACGAATCTTCTTTGGCACAAGAACGGCATGCAACTTCCATTTGCATCTCTCATCTGGGCAGTGAACCGTACTGTCTTTCTGACTCTACACAATGTCGAAAGTATTGTTGCTGAGGAGACAGTACGTTGTAACTCCTAACCGAAGTTCATCCATATTTTTGAATCTTGTCCCTGCAACAAGCGATGGAGCAGTCCTATCCCATTCAAGCTCTGGCATGTCATCACTATTGTATTCATCTGCAATCATCATGTCATCGTTCTCCTCCTCCTCCTCTTCAGGAATATCTTTTCCAACCATAGCGGTAGGGGCCCTATGGCCCAATTCATCCACAAACTAAGGAAACATCTTCTCATCTTCATCGTCGTTCTGCGGCACACGATCGTCGGCTTCATTGTCTGAACGCATAGCATCTGCTGTAGTGGGCTGACTTGAACTACTAGTGGAGGGCTGACTTGTACTGCCACTGGGCTGACTACGAGGTAATGGTGGAAGGTTTGCATTAGCAACTGCCCCCTTTCCCGTTGAAGTCTTTCGTAGTTCATGTACAAGTCGTTTCCGAACGACTTCAATCCTGATTTTACCGAATCGCTCAGTCGCGCTCTGAACAAATAAGTATCTAATTGCAGTGTCATCAACGAGTGGGATGAAACTTTCCTCCACAATTGACCAGTATTTGAGAACAACCGTATCAATCGGCCGCCAGCTGTACCGGGCACACATAGCATTAAGCAAATCCTTTAGAGAAAAAGACGTTTGTACCACTTACTGATACCAAAAAAGATCGCCTAAGTCCTGTCGTCCTCCCAGCGCGAGGCAAATTCGACTGACAAGCAAAAAGCGGTATTCGGATTCATCCTATTGAACAAAATTCATGGCGATAAAGGTCAAATTGAAGCCGTATTCAACTACATACATCATGAAATCGAGACAATCGATAGAATAATCAACATATTATGTACTTACATCCCCATCCAAGTGTTATCGGAATCCGATTTCACCCAGTCCTCGCCTTCAAAAGGCGGAACGGGCGGAACGGCGGGGCCTGGAACTGCCGACATGGAAGCGTCTTCCAAGCGGAGGTAAAGTGCACCACCGGCGGACGGGGCAGCGCTAGGGCGGCGGTGGTAAGGCGCGGGGCGGCGTGTCCGATTGGGATTTGGGGGGTGGGGGGGGAGACGATGATTCAAACCTACCAACGGTCCAATTCGAAAAGCGTAGACCAAAGGAAATTCCAACCGAGTCGCACACTAGCCGAGCCGCAGAAATTCCTGCCGAGCCGCGCCAGGCCCACCCCACCAGTCAGGCCAAGTGCGGGTCAAAGGATGTTGACCAGAGGGAACCGAGCGTTTGGGCGATATGCGAGCAAACCAGGGCACAAAACAGAGAAACAACGCGGGTATGGCACAGACCGACAGAACTCAGCTAGGTATGGCACATAACCAATTGACCCTAAAACATATATTGATTATTTAATTTGGAGTTATAGATTATAAGTTATTAGCAAAACAAGTATAGGGGTGCTTCTGCAAAAAAGGCAGGGACCTGTTGGTGAGGAAACAGTGCTGGTGAGGGCTAAAGCACTAAATCCGAGAAGTCAGGGGGGTCAATGTAATTCTACATCGCAGAGATTTCTTTTGGGCCTTTTCCCACCGTGCAGAGAGTTAGCCAGAGAGGCTGATACGCGGGACCCAGGAGCCACACGGGCGTGGGCGCGCTGTGCTGGACGCCACGGGTACTAACCAGCGGGCCAGGCCTGTCAGTGAGCGAAAACAAAACAAAATGGGGCATTTTTCTACCACGCACCCGAGAAACGAACCAGGGACGCGGGCGAGCATGGATCGTATGCGCTAGCCACTAGTATTCGTGTGTCTTGGTTCTAACAACTACGACGGACTTCTTTTAAAGTGATAAACTTGCAAGAACGCTAACGAAACTAAATTTCGTTGAGACAGTGCGCACGGTGGAGGCAGGGATCATCACCGGCGACCCACATCGGGCGGCGACACGGCGCCCGTGTGCATGCGTGGGTGTGTGGGTGCGGGTTCTTGCGTGCGCATGCTCGGATGCAAAGAAAAAGGGTCGAAACCTCGTATTCGTGCGTGTCTTGCGCGTGTCCGACACGCCCGTGAGTGACGCCGACTCCGGCAACTTCTAATTGCGGTGTGACAACACAAAATTGAAGGGGGAGCGTGGAGGAGTTGCAGCTCACCGAGGCGGAGCTGATGGCGAGAGGAGGGAGGCCGGGGACGACGGAGGCGATGAGTCGGTGACGACGAAGGAGAAGCGGATGCACGGCCGGCGTCGGGCAAGAGATCTTTTTGCGGTGCGTTGGGGAGGTCTCGGCGGCGCTGGTTGCGTCGAGCAGGTAGAGGAAGGAGCTGTGTGGGTTCTGGTGCGGGTAGGAGCCTGGAGGTGTGCGGGTTCACGCGGGACCCTAGCTCGGGCTCCTCTCGGCCATGGTGACAACGTGAGCGTGGACAGCGTGCGGCGGCGGGGACGAGCCAACTAGGGTTAGGGTTTGTGGCTGCTGCACGGCTTATAGGAGGAGAGGGGGGAGGTGGGCCGCTCGGTGGGGCGCGCTTGGCAGTGGCACACGCCATGGCGCCTCGCTGGAAAGTCCTCTCTCTCCCGTACGGAGGAGGGAGACGACAAACGGTGAGGGCTGCTGGGCCAGAGTTGGGCTGGGCCGGCCCACTTCGACCAGAAGGTGAGGTTTTTTCTAATTTTTGTTTTTTTGTTTTTATTATTTTTCTGTTTTTGTATTTTAAAACAAAATAGAAAAGGAAAAGCATAAAAACTTTTGGAAAATTTTTATAGTTTCAAAATAGCCAAAATGATTCATTAGCTTGAAAGTTTGCAAAAGATTTGAACATCATATTTAAATGATTTGAATTTGCATTTGAACTTAAAAGTGAGTGATTTAAATTTAAGTGCAACACTTTAATTAAAAGAGGTGACAAAATGAAATGATGCCATGATGTTTTTCTTTATTGCACAAACAACACACATTCTAGGAAGGCATTACATTTGGGATGTTACAGGTAGGACCGACCCACCAATCCAACCAAAGTCTTTTGGATGATACACTTGGCCATAAGGCATTGGTTCAATAGTTTGGTGTCAGTAACCCCCAGGCCCCCAAGGCTTACAGCAAGCATACATCTGCCCACCGCACCCAATGATATTTGTGTTTGTGCACTCTGTCGCCCCAGTAGAATCGGGCACGGTGAGTGTTCATGGCTTGGTGCGTGCCATCTCCCAACAGGCAAACCCCACGGCGTTCAGTGTTAGGCTCAAAAGGCATGCGTCCACCAGGGTGTGTCTAGCCGCTGAGGACACAAGTTTGTCCATCCAAGGCTCAGCTCGTTTGCCCACTTTTCTCGCTAGCGGACCCCAATCCACTGTCGTGATGGCCCTGTCACTGATTGGGAGGCCTAAGTAAGTGAAGGGGAAGGATCCTAACTTGCAATTAAGCATGTCGGCGATCCGTTGCTGCTCGTCCGTCGAATCCCCCAAGACCATGACTTCACTCTTGTGAAAATGGATCCTAAGCCCTGACATGCTTTCAAAGCAAAGTAGGATGAATTTGAGGTTGGCAATGGCTGAGTCATCCGGCTGGATCATGATGATCGTATCATCCGTGTATTGAAGATGTGATACCCCTCCAGGTACAAAATCAGGGACCAATACACAAATGTGTCTCCTCCTCTTGGCTGCCTTGAGAACTGCTATGAAAGCGGGGAGAGGGGTCGCCCTGGCGGACACCCCTACCATTCCGGAAGAAGTTGCCGACTTCTCCATTGATGGTGATGGCATTCTTAAGAAGGACCTCGCGTAGAAAGGGTCATCGTACGCGGTCATAAGCTTTTTCAAAGTCAAGCTTCAAAAAGCCCCCCCAAGTGTCTTGGTCTTGACCTCGTGCACAATTTCCTGGAGGGAGAGGAGCCCCTCATGGATGTGTCGACCCTTGATGAAAGAAAATTGCGTTCTGCTAATCGTGCGGTGGGCGATCGGGGTGAGTCGAAGGGCGTAGGCCTTGGCGACAAACTTGAAGATCACATTGATCAAAGCAATGGGCCGAAACAATGTAGCGTACCTGCACTTAAAATAAGGCAGATACCTGTGTATACTGCAAATCCCTGGATCGATTCGTCTGCACACACAGTTTACGATGTAATATCACAACAAAGTATCAATTTTATTACATCGATGATCCAGACTTACAAAATATTTGATACAAGTTGCATAGCATAAAGCTAGCCTTGAAATAGTACACAGCGGAAATACAATAGCAGTGAGTCTCCGGGGGTGTTTGTTTGGGCTTTTGGCTTTGACTTTTGGAAGCCAAAAAGCACCTAAATAGGTGCTTTTTGGCTTTTAAATTTTGGAAGCCATAAGATTTGGATCTTGGATTTTGGCTGCAAACTCGAAACCTTTAAACGAAACCTCTCTCGTCATCTGAACAATCTGCAATAAGAAAAAGTATTGCAACAACGTGGGTCAGATTTCATTAAAAATGGAGTCTCGCAAGTGACACTATGGTGGACATTTAGAGGAATAACTCAAATAACCTATATGCTTATTTGGCTGGTGGAGTTCAAGGATATTTTGCATAAAGCCAATTTTTCCTAACTCTTTGGAAAACACTTTTCTTCTATTCGAGGCATTTGTGGCATGACAACCACTGTCTCATTCTACCCATCAAGTTTTATCTTAGAAGTTGTTATTGTGGAATCCTCCGTTGACGTCCGTGATCAGCTGCTCATATTGTCTGCACCGGGGACACGGATAAGTTCTTAGTTTTACACTCTGCAGAGGTTGTGCACGTTCACCATTGTACCCATTCCACCCAAACTATCATTTACACACTTATAGTGATAAGGAAAAGGAGAAGAATGAGACGAGATCTTTCAGAAGCATTTTCCCTCCCACCTGGCTTGACCCGTTCCACCTAATACCCTCTACATATGCTTGTCAAGCCGGAGAGAGTCCATGCAGCATAGTTGATCAAGCCAGAGCCCATTGGCAATGGCTGCACTGGAAGCAATCGTCACTCGGAGTTCTTCAGATTCCTCTGTTCCTTGGTGGCCATTCTCAAGTGTACGTACTCCAGGAACCATAGACATAGCCTGAGTAGCCACTCAACATAAACCATACAACCACTTACCACCTAGGTGTTTCATTCTTAACTTAGTAGAATTTAGATTTTCACAAAACAACATTTGCATAGCATCAATAATTCTACTAAGTATTATATAGGTACCTAGACACAGGAGTAAGGAATTTCTACACAGGTCTAGCATATCAATACTATCCTACACATGCTTATATAATATACACTAAGTAATGCATATAGAAAATAGTAGGAAGTTTATGAGGTGTGCCACTTGCCTTTGAATGATGTCTTTGCTCACAAACTCTTTTCAACATAAGTCGAGGCTCTCCGTTCAGTCTAAACCATATAGACAAACAACAATACAACAATCAACATAAAACACATCACAACACATTGCATACAAACACATACATAATGAACAAACAAGTTTCATAAACTTTTGAGGAAAATATGTCATGCATGATGTGTAAAATATTTCTAAGGACTAGAAATGCATGCCATGCCATGAAAATCTTTTAAGTTAATGCAAGGAAAATATGTGGGTCACGAATGACTATAGACTAATATCATAAGTTGGATAAAATACTTTGTTTTATATCATCTTCAAATAAGCACTCTAATGGCTTAGCCATGATGTGCAAAATACTTAGAGAAAATACTAAGTCTATTCTTCAAGGTGATCAACAATTATTAACAACTCTTTGTAAATTGGATATTCACTATAGTGAGAGAGACAGACACCCGGCCAGCCACTTAAATTGTGGAACAGGTCTCACGTACGTGGACATGTAAGGTTAGTCTCCAGGCCGCTTCATCTCACTATGCCGCTAGGATCCAACAAACATCATAGATGGTAATGACATGATCAAATTGTTTATGTCTAAAGTGAAAGACAAGATTAGGAAAGAGGGAAAATAATAGAAAGAAAGATGTAGTTTGTCTTCCCAGTTTCATCTCCAGACTTGTAGCTTTCGCCTTGGTGATGTCTTGAATGAATTTTTGTAGACTTGATGAATCTTCAGACTTGATTGATTCTTGTATCATCGAGGTTGGTCTTGGGTTTAACTTGGTCATCATGAAGCTTAGAGAGAAGAAAGAAAGAGAGAAAGAAAGACTTAGAGAATAAAGGAGGTTGGTCTTGCTCCTTGAAGATACTTCTGAAGTCTTGTTTTGGCTAAGTCCTTCATTGGTCTTCTAACTCCATGTTAAAAATCCTAAGCGTCTAAGTGCATGGCACTTTACCAAAATACTAAGTTGAAAATAATCCTAACTTAGAGAAAATAAATAAGAGGTTTTCCTATGAGGAGTATATCTATATAATAAAATATTTTATGCATGAAATGCACTATTTAAATCATAAGAAATATCATACTAATTTTTGTGATATAAAATATGCATGAGGCTATAAATGCAATTTAATAAATTTCTATTTCTCAAAATATAATAAAAGGAATAAATATAAGATTAAATTTTTTTGTGATTAAATTTTTTAATAAAATTTTACAAATAGTGTTATTAGGAAGATGGTATTTAATTAAATATATAGCAATTGGATTTAATCAAAAATAATGTTTTTATCAATAGTTATGTCAAAAATAGTCAAACTATTCAAATTAAACACACAACTATGAAATCATCAAAATAATACTCAAAAATATTTTATAACAAAGGCATCAAGTTACAAATATCCCAAAGTTTCTAAAACAATTTTATTTGCAACTTTTGGATTTATAGATTGAAAATTATGACAAATATACTCAAATCCTCCATTTGAAATTTGAATATTTTAAACTAACTCAAATTTGAATACTAACAGATCTAAATTATTCTACATGTCAAGGGCTTTATAAATATATAAAATTTATCAAATTTGTATAAGTGGTTAAAAAGATATGATAGTTTGAATAGACAGGGGCTTTTCTGCAAAAGTGCCAGATCTGTTGACTGTGCCGGTGACTGGATCTGACGTGGCGCTGGCTGTGCATGCTGACTCGATGCTGACGTGGTTAAGTGGATGGATCAGGGCCGTTAGATCTGGATCTGGCGGTCCAGATCTGTCCATACCCTTTCGCGCTGGATCTAATCCTAACGCACAAAGCATATCAGAGGGCTGAGGAGAAGGACTCACCGGGCGGCGCTTTTGGTCGCCGGAGAGGTTGAAGACGGTGGCGCGTGGCTCAGACTTGGATGAAAACGATGTTCCGGTGGCCCCCCGGACACGAGAAGATGTCGAAGACGTTCGGAGCGACGTCGTGAAGGAGAAGGGTGCCGCGGCGACCTCCAGTTCGTCCCAAAGCGACAGGGTGGGGTGGACGGAGAAGTTTCCAAGGCCGGCGAGCTTCGGTGACCTTGTTCCGCTCCAACGATTGCGGGAATAAAACGACCAAGGGGTCACGGAGGTTCGCAATGGATAGGGAAGAAGTTTGCAAGGGGTCTCAGGCTTGGGAAAGCAAGAAAATTACCGGAATCGAAGAAAATCGGCGGCGGTAGCAATGGAGCTCCGGCGAGCTTTTCCGGCATCCTGGCGGCGTGTTTTCGAGGGGGAATAGAGGGGAAAGACGCCGGTTGGGGTAGGGTATATATAGGGCGAAGATAGGAAACCGAAACCGCGTAAATCGCTCGTAATTTTGGAAACGGATCGGAGGTGATCTCGTGAGGAAATTACGGCCAGAGGTTGAAGAAGGTCCCCTGACAGGTGGGTCCCGCCTGTCAGGTTTTTCAATTTTTCTTTTTCTGATTTTCTATTTTCTTAATATTGATTTAAGATTCCAAATGAATTCAAACAAATTTCTATAAATTTGTAATATTCATATCTATGTTTTAAAACATTAGTGGACATGTTTTGAAAACATTTTAAAATTAATAATTTTGAAATATTGGTTTAATAGAAATTTGACACTTAGTATCAAATTTGAAATTATAGCTTCTTTAAATTTTGTTTTGGCTAATTTTTTTTGTAAAATACCCACATTCAAATATGTTTGAATTTAAGTTATTTAAAATCATTTGCTTTACCCATTCATCTTTATTTTGGTATAATAGTGGAATAACTAAATATAGATAATTTTAAGGAAATGGAAATTATAGAGTATTCATTTTTATTTCAAATTATTTTGTGCACCATTAAGTTGCATAATATGATAAATCACTTGAAAACTTTATAACATATCTTTGGATAATATTTAAATTTTATTTCATTTCTTATATTGACTATATTCAGGAAAATCATTTAATGTTTTGAAAATACATGAAAATCATTTAAGCTAATGAAATGTTTATTTGAATAATTAATTAATTATAAAATCTATGAGGTTTTAAGGTTATAAACTATAGACTTGTAATCTCCAAACTATGTTTTGAACTCATGTAAAAGAATATAACCTTTTGGCAAATAGACAATATTTTCAATAGTTTAAAATAACACTTAAAATTTTCAATATTTTAATTTATGAATTGCTATTGCTAAGTGGTTGAAATAAAATACTTAAAAATAAACCTTTTATTACTTGAAAAAGTTTGGACTTGGTAATTCATTTGTCAAATTATATATTGAGGTTTAAGAAATACTATGGATAATAAAATGTTTAACTTGAACAAGTTTTGAAAAATAAGGATAAATTGAGATATTTGATATATTAAACTTTTCAATATGTTTGAGGTCTTTTATAGTTGGTTTTCTTATGCATTTTAATATTTTAATTTAATAAAAACAAAAGTTTTAAATTTTAGTGATTTTCAAACATTTTAAAACGTTGGGATGTTACAAACTGCCTAATGTCCTTAGCGCTTGGTACTTTCAGAATTAAGGTTAGCACCCCGAAGTTAAGCCTCGCAATGTCAACCCTCCCTAGAGCAAAGCCATTCGCAATAGCAAGAACGTAGGGTTTGAGTAGGGGCCAGAACCTTTTGAAGAACACCACCGGTAGGCTGTCGGGTCCTGGGGCCATGTCCACCTTCATGCTACGGAGGACAAGGTTCATCTCTTCACTCGAGAATCTTAGCATGAGGTCCATCTCAAAAAAGAAGCGAGAGGTCCTCTTCTTAAGTTCCTCACCGGAGCTTAGTACTAGAGGAGCGTGGTCCGAGCCAATAATGGTCTCTGTTGTCAACGAGCAAAGCGGGAATATCAATTTCCATTCCACCGACATAAGCACCCTATCCAACACCGACCAAACAGGGTTAATTTGGGGATTGGTCCACGTGTGTCTATCTCCGCCTCTGCTGATTTCTCGCAGTGCATGAGTGGTGATAAAATCATTAAACTTATGCACGCGCGGCCAGTTGTTGTTATCGTTATTTTTATCTGATGATCCCCTAATCAGGTTGAAATCACCTCCCATCACCAATGGGAAGGGGCAGGTCGTCACCGCAAGAGTTAGCTCCGCGAGGAACTCGTCGGTGCGTCTGTGGTCTGTCGGGCGATATACCACAAAAGAGACCAAGTATGTGTGGTATCGAGTTGAAGGACGTCGGCCCTGATGAAGAACGAGCCACTACTCCAGTCCTTCACCTCAAAAGCATCCTCGTTGACACCCAACAACATACCCCCTGAATGGCCATTTGCCGGGGTCGAGTGCCAAGCGAATCGCCCACCTGGATCGATGCTCAGCAGCTCGGCTGTGGAGAAAGAGGCTTTGATGGTCTCCTGCATACCCACAAAGTCAAGCCTCTCACGGGAGATGAAATCCCTGATATGGGTTTGGCGTCCCGGTCTGCTGAAACCACAGATGTTATAGAAGCCCGCACGCATCAGGAACATACGGTCTTCCTCCGTCCTCGACGGGCTGCCACCGTCTTAAAGGTCACACCCACACCTATGGTTGACGGGGTGGTCTCGGTGTGTGGTGTGGGAACCCCCATACCCATATCCCACGCGTGCACGTCCGGGGCGTCTACCCCATCGTTGGTCTCGCCAGGTGCCTCAGCAGCCGCCCTAGCTGCCGCGCATTCCTTGCGGATGTTCGCCTCTATGATCGCTGCCCGAGCCTCTTCCTTAGCACGGATAAGGGAGAGGACCTCGGTTTCACGGCTGGCTTTCACTGTAAACGCCAAACCCACGTCGAGAACTACCGCGGCTAAGTGTTCGTCAAGTATTTCATGTAATATAGCAAAACGGGAGTGGGAGTCGAAGTTACCTGAGGGGATCTCCAGGTTCCTCATGGCCACGCGCCGCTCCGCCCGCTCGGCAGAGGGGACCGCTGCGTCTGGTCCAAGTAGGCGCGCACTCTTGCGCTGCGGGCCCGACGCCGCTAGCTTGGCGCGACGCCAGCGTAGCGCCCCCGTGGCTGGCTCAGCAACCTCGCCCGGTGCCGGTGGCTCCGTGTCGAAAAGGTCTCCTTCTGAGTCCGCATCTGAGACCCCGGAGCCGTCCAGGCTGGTCGGGAAGGGTCAGGGAGGGTACGCGGCCGGCTGGACCACCACGACCGTCTTGGGGACAAGGGAAGCCACCTCCGCACACATTCTCTCGAGGGCAGCCAGGGAGGGGGCCCAAGCCGAAGGCCCCTGCAGGTGCGAGCCGTACTGATCAACTCCCAACGAGTCAGCAACCGGCGCGTCCATCTCAGCCCCGGGTGGCGCCTCCCTCATGGGCTGGTCGCCCGTCCATTGGACGGCGTGGGACGAGGAGCCGCCGAGCTCTTTTGCCGCCTTGTATGCCTTGTCCTTCTCCCCGGCGATCCGCCACTCCTCCTCACTGTTGTTGTGCTCGGAGTCACACTCCGGCTCAGTGTGGGGGGTGAAGGGATAGTACCCTAGAGGCACTTAATAAAGATAGTTTATTAGGCATATCCCAATTGTTCATTATATGTTTTATACCATGCTATAACTGTATTAAGCGGAAACATTAATACACGTGTGGTAGATAAACAACCAGGTCCCTAGTAGCCTCTACTAAGACTAGTTCATTGTGCGATTGATGATCGAGGTTTCAGGATCATGAGACATGGCGTCTGTTGGCAATGGAGTCATATTGTTAGGTAGAACGATGCGATGGACTTACCCATATTTGTAGGACGTAGTCATTACGCCTTCGACCGTGAGATCAACTCTTATTGTTATTCCTGGAAGATACTTTGATCGCACCAAACGTCATATCTTATATAGTGTGACAATAACGGAGATACTTTTGGGTATCGGAAGGGGGTAGTTGAGACGAGGGGTCAAGAGCGGGATTTTTCAGTCCGTATAGCCGGATAGATACTCTAGTCCCTACTCGGTGAGATTATGTCAAATGAGTTTGCAAACATGTCTCAGACAAACTCGGTGAGATAGACGAGTAGAAGATAGTGTTTTCGGTAAAGAGATCATGCTAGGTATGGAGATATCTATGAACGAGTCTCAGACAAACTAAGTATCGCCATGGCAAAAGGTTTAAGACTCGACGTCCAGGTTTGATAGATGAAAGTCATTCGTTATATCACAGGGGTTAATTCCTGGGGTCCAGGCCTACGAGTTAATCATTGATCGGAGAGGAGTGTCGATCATTTCTGTTATTATATCGAACCGTTAGGTTAACAGACTTAAGGGGTTTCGAAAAGACAACCGGAAAGAAAAGAGATCACCTGGAATGTCCCGGGAATGGTCTGATGGAGATCGGGCAGCGACGAAATAGTTTTCGGAGCTAGAATAAATTATATATATTATGTTTGATATTAATTAGTTTAATTAATGATTAAACATGATTTTATATATTTCTTTTCGAATTTATTTAGGCTGATTTCCCTAAATGAGCCTTCTGCTGGAAAAAAGGCCCATGGGGGGGAAATTCTTCAAGTGAATTCGGTGGGGGAGGTATGGCCGGCCTAGGTGGGCCAAATGGGGCCCACCTAGGGCTAGCGCATCCATCCTAGCTGCACCAGGCATGTGGGATAGTCTCACATTGCCTGGCTAGAAAGGTTGGCTCCCCCCGGGAGCCTATATAAAGAAGGGCACCCCTGGCCTTTTAATTCACCAATTAATTTCTCTTTCTCCTCGATAACGTGATTCCCATTGTCGGAGTTGTGCCGAGTTGAGAGGGGATCTCTCCACCATAACCCTCTGCCGCGCTGCTGGTGTTCTGGTCCAAATCTTCCACTGCTCTCCTGGACTGGAGCTTCGGAGGTCGTCGGCTCCACCGTATGTGTGTAACGCCCTGCGAGGTGCTGCGCTAGCTGTGCTCGGAGGCCTACTTCCTCCATCCGACCTCGAGGTCATCTTTGCCGTCGCCCCGAGTTCTTCGCGACCTAGAGGTCGGCTACATCGTCTTCGTCGTTAACGCTTGTGCGGGAGCGTAATCCCCGCTTTTCGATCTACAAGGGTATGTATTCCGATCTCCGACGTACTTCTATATCTGCATAGTGTAGATTCTGGCTAGTTTAAAGATATCGCCAATAGGAAATTTTTTCTTTTCTTCCTGCGATCCCCTTCACTGGTATCAGAGCCAATCTATCGTAGATATAGTTGTACGCTGTTAGAACCCGTGTTCTTCATGGGGGCACCGTTCCTGTTATTTGCTACCCTCTAGCATGCACTTGTTATTGCAGCGGCATCGAGTTGATGAAGTGGCCCGGACCAACTTTACGCGTACGCTTACGCGACACTGGTTCCACTACTGACATACGGCTTGTCCCGTATCTGTGGCTGGCAGGTGTCAATTTCTCTCTCTTTAGATGACTTTGCATTTTCAATGGAGGGCCCAAAGGGATGCTTAAACATGCAATTATTGGATCGTTATTGTGGTCATAAGTTCGTAGGTAAGAAGCGGTTCTTTTTACGACAGCCCCAAGCCACGTAAAATATGCAAAAGATAAAGTAGAACGCGTCTAACTTTATTTTGCAGGGGCAATGTGATATGGTCAAGGTAGGTTTATTAAATTGTTTTATGAACTGTGGGCGCCAAGAAGACCATGGCGCATGGACCATATCACGTCGCACTACATTTGATGTTATTGTGTGCATTTTATATTGTGTGATTATATATTAGAATATATTAGTTACACGGCTGTAGAAATATAAGATGATCCCTTCAAAATACCACTAGTGTTCTTCTTCGACGTTCACCACCAAGAAAGTTCTACGTTATGAGGCAGGCTGTGATGATCGGGTGTCAGACATATCGTCGATCGCATACAGTGGGTGTAAGCCATGTTGCACGCGCGTTCGCTGAAGGTTATTGTGGCAAGCCTAGCATATGCAGATATGACTTCGGAACACGAAGGCCGAAAGGTCGAGCATGAGTCGCAGAGTTGTTTTGATCGACAATTCGTTGTCCACCCTTAAAGTTGTGTTGCTGGCTCTGACGATAAGGGGTTGGGCAATGGATGGGAGTCGTATAATCGCTGAAACGACCAGGAGGGATGTTTGTTTGAGTGGGAGTTCTGATAGTTATTTTCTAAAATACTAGAACTCAAAATATAATGAATAAATTCTTGTTTTGCAAAACCTTCGTAGATATTGACCATTGTGATAGATTCTTTAAGATTAGGCGCAATCCTATGATTGAGAAACTTAAAAGGTTGGGTCCAAACTTCATAGTTATATTCTTTAGCTTTAGGATACTCCTTGTTTGAACCGTTAGCTCTTTGCGATACAATATTCGCTAGGAGATAAACCCAGAGATTCCGCTAACAAAAGGATAATTTGGATTATCAGGTTTTGTGCGGATGATATCATCATAGTCCACTGTATGCTATGATCTCTACCATAGAGAATCAACGGTGGGTATGAGTTATTAGATCACCAACATATGAGATGGTCGCTAAACTCGAGATACCCCTAAAGTTGGGTTGATGAAGATTATCAGTACGTTGACTGTTCTTCTCAACCAAGATGGAAGAGAATACACACATTGAAGGAGCATGTGGCAGTCATACTTGATGACACTAGTCATACTTGATGACATTGGTCATACTTGATGACATATGGTCATACTTCATGAACATTGAGACGCCTCTCTCAGCTCGATCACTGGATGATAGACGTCGTTGCCAAGTGCAAATGCTTTGTCATAGACTATGTCATGCATGGGGAATCGTTCACCTTCATGGTTCTTGATTACGTTGGAAGTATCAAGAAGATGAAACAGATCGTCGGGAAGTCATCAATGATGATGGTGAATATATGATATAGCCATGATATAGTCATCACCTTCATGTTATGAATGTTTAACCTAAGCAAGTACTCGCAGTAGTAACTAAGTTTTTGATACTAGCCATGTTTTATGAAAACCAGATTTAATACTTGAGTAGCTTGGAAGGATGAGGCGACATTGCGTGTTGATAATGGCAGACAAATTGTTGTGATGGCCATAGACACTCTCCCTCTAAATCTACCATTTGAATAAATTCTTTTATGATCGCCTGTTAGTATGATCGTTATAAGTGTGTCTCCTCTAGCGAGACAATTGTTCATATATGTTAGTGCCAAATTTGTTGTCCTATATTGTCGGCCCAGTGAGGACCAGGGTGTGCAGAGCCCACTCTCCACAGGCCTCGCACGCGACAGATTTAACAAAACGACTAAGGACCAAGCAACCGCTTGGAGAGACCTCGAGAGGCAACTCCTCTTGAGGGCCTAAAGAGGATCCTGCGCTTCAAGAGACTCCCCAAGGCTCTACTCGCTTGGAGAGAAGTCAACATGAACCTCTCCACAGGCCACCGCTGCCCTGGGGAGACACTTCGCGGCTAAGCAACCGCTGCAGGGCGCACATGGCCTCTGCAGCCGCCGCAGAGTGACGCGAACATCACAATTGCCATTTTGGTGATAAAGGAGTCAAAAAAGCCGCCTCGCTCGCACTAGGACAGCCAGGACTTTCCTTAGTGATAAAGCGGCTGGACGGCACAACGCTCCAAGAAGATCATCATCGTGGGCTCCGCCACAATCTCTGCAACGCCTGCGAGCCGTTCTGCGCAGTCTGCAGCTTGGATGGACCGTGTCCATGGACATTTCTGCGGCGGTGGACTCCTTCTCCTTCGCGCCACTGCCCTATAGGAACCCACCCTCTACGTACAGCGCAAGGATGAGGCCCGAGACGCCTATAAAAGGAGCAGGAGCACCACCGTAGCAAAGGGATCGATCAATCGCATTCTGAACCCTTGGAACCCTAGCCAAGCGTGTATGATAGCCAACTGCTCGAGGAGGACGAAGACCATAGCTTCCCTCTTCAAGCACCAAACTGTCTCAAGAGAGCACTCGGCAAGCTCATTGTACTTTAGCCTCCGCAGTACAATACAGACAAGCAGGAGTAGCGGTGTTACCTCCTGCTAAGGGCCGTGAACCTGGGTACGGGCTGGTGTTTATCTTTGTCGTGTTGTCCCTCTCCAAGCTCGGCGAGCACCGTCATCGAGCCTCTCGAGGGTTGTTTGACCTCCGTGTTCAATCCCCCTTCAAACTACTCTTCAGGGTGTGGCTATCCCTGTTCCGTGGGAGTCACTCTCCGACATTTGGCGCGCCAGGTAGGGGATTGAGGCGCATCAACGACCTTCGAGCCGCTTCCGCGACATGACGACTCGAGTGACTTGCGCCGCCCGCGCCAGCAGGCGCGCACCCGAAGGAACCTGTAACATTACAACATTTTTTAATGTTCAAAAATCACAAATATTTAAAACTTTTGTTTTGATTGAAATAAAATACTAAAATGCTCAAAGAAACCAACTATAAAAGACTTCAACCAATTTGAAAAAGTCTATTATTTCAAAGTTCTCAATGTGTCATGAATTTCAAAATTTATTTCCAATTAAACATTACATTATCCATTGTATTTCAAAACCCTTAATATGTAAATTGATGAATGTTTGACAAACTTTCAAACCAATTTCATATAATAAAAAGTTTCTTTAAGTATTTGAATTCAACCACTTAGCCCTCGCTATTCATAAATTAAAATAATATTTGCAAGTGTTCTTTGAAACTATTTAAAACATGATCTAATTGTCAAATTGTATTCATACATTTAACTAAATTCAAGTTATAGTTTTGGAAATTATATGTTTATAATTCATAACTTTAAAAAAAGTTCATAGATTTTATAATTAAGGAATTCTCCAAATAAATATTTCATTAGCTTAAATGAATTTCATTTATTTTCAAAGCATGAAATGATTAATATGTTCTAAATAAGAAATGAATTAAAACAAAAATATTTTCCAAAGTTGTTATGAAGTTTTCAAGTAAATTATTATAATACAAAATATAATGGGTACAAATTTTTCTCAATTAAAAATGAATACCTTATATTTCACATTTCCTTAAAAATTATTCATATTTAGTTCTTTAATATTATGCCACAATAAAGATGAATGATTTCAGCGAAACAATTTTAAATAACTTAAATTCAAACATATTTGAATGTGGGTATTTCATAGAATTTTTTTTAGTCAAAAATAAAATTAATTAAACCCTAATTTCAAATATAACATAAAGTGTCAAAATTTGCATTAATCAATATTTCAAAATTATTATTTTTGAAATTTTTTCAAAACATGCCCACAACTGGTTTAACACAAAGATAATAATTTTACAAATTTTTAGAAATTTGTTTGACTTCATTTGGAGTTTTAAATCAAAAGCTATTAAGAAAATAGAAAATCAGAAAAGGAAAAAGAAAAATCCCTGACAGTGGGACCCACCTGTCAGGGGAGGTCGTCTTCTTCCTCTAGCTAGAAATCACGCCCGAAAATTGCTCCGATCCCGTTTCCAAAATTCGAGCGAGTTCTACGGGATTTGCTCCCTCTCCTGCCCCTACTTAAACCCCGCACCCTCCTCGATAATTTCCCTCTCCTTCCTCTCGAAAACGCGGCGCCAGGGCAGAGTAAGCCGTTTCCGCCGCCGTTCTTCCTCTGCCCCCGGTGAGATAAGCACGCCCCCGCGCCCGAGAACCCCTCCACCCTCTTCCTCTAATCCCTACGCATCTCCTAAACCTATTCTCTACCCTGCCCTCGCATCAAATCGAGCTGTTGGTGCTCGACCCGAGAGTCGCCGCCGTAACCTCCACTCCGGCCGTGCATCGTCGCCGTTCGGTAGAGCCATCAGCGCCGCCACCGTGCCCATCGTCTTCCCCGCGATCCGCAGCACCTTGTCGTCGTCATCTCGTGTCTAGGGGAGGCACCGACGGGAGCGTCCACGCCCGAGCCGAACGTCACCGTCCCCTCCATCTCCGGTGACTCGCGCCGCCAGCCGCCGACCAAAGCGAGGTGAGCCGTCAGATCTCCTTCCAGCGGCCCCGATTAGACCCCGTTAGCGAACGGGTACGGGCAGAGCTGGGCAATCAGATCCAGATCTGACGGCCCAGATCATTCCACTTGCCACGTCGGATCCGCGTCAGCAGCACAGTCAGCGCCCAGCCAGCGCTGACGTGGAAATTGATTTCTTTTAATTAGTTTAAATGGTACTTTTGCAGAAAAGCCCCTTCATATTCAAATCTTCATAACTTTTTAACCACTCATCCAAATTTGATAAATTTTATATTTTTGGAAAGTCCTTGACATGTAGAATATTTTAGATCGGCCAAAATTCAAATTTGACTAAGTTTAAAATATTCAAATTTCAAATGGAAGATTTGAGTATTTTTGGCATAAATTTAAATCTCTAAATCCAAAAATTGCAAATAAAATTGTTTTAGAAACTTTGGAATATTTGTAAATTGATGCCACTGCTATAAAATATTTTTGAGTAATATTTGAATGAATATATAGTTATATATTTAATTTGAATAGTTTGAGTATTTTCAACATAACTATTAATAAAAATATTATTTTTGATTAAAGTAAATTGCTATAAATTTAATTAAAATGTCCCCCTGTCTAATATCACTATTTATAAAATGATATTATAAGAATTTAATCATAAAAAACTTTAATCTTATAATTATTCCTTTTATTATATTTTTCCAAAAATAGAAATTAATTAAATTGCATTTATAAATTCATGCATATTTATAAAGAAATCACAAAAGTTATTTTGATGCTTTGTTGTGATTAAAAATTACATTTCATGCATAAAATATTTTATTATATAATTATATTTCCCATAGGAAATCTCTTCATTATTGTCTCTAAGTTTGGAATATTTCTAAACTTAGTATTTTGGTAAAAGTACTATGCACTAGACACTTAGTATTTCAACATGGAGCTAGAAGGACAATGAAGAACTTAGCCAAAACAAGACTTCAGAAGTATCTCCAAGGAGTAGAAGCACTTAGAAGAAAAATCAAGAGGAAGTTCATGAAGACCAACCAGAAATATTTTCTAAGTCTTGCTCCCTCTCTCTTTCATTTCTCCTTTCTTCTCTTAAACCTCTTGAAGACTAAGTTAAATCCAAGACCAGCCTAGGTGATACAAACATCATCAAGTCTGAAGATTATTCAAGTCTACCAAGAATTCAATCAAGACATCACCAAGGAGAATATTACAAGTCTGGAGATGAAGCCTGGAAGACCAACTACATCATTCTTACTATCTTTTCCCTCTTTCCTAATCTTATCTTTCACTTTAGACATAAACGAATTTTGATCATGGTTTTATCATCTTTGAAGTTTGTTGGATCCTAGCGGCATAGTGAGGTGAAGCGGCCTGGAGACAAACCTTACATGTCCACGTACATGAGACTTGTCACACAATTTAAGTGGCTGACCGGGTGTCTGTCTCTCTCACTATAGTGAATGTCCAGTTTACAAAGAGTTGATAATAATTGTTGATCATCTTGAAGAAATGACATAGTATTTTCTCTAACTATTTCTACACATCAAGACGAAGCCATTAGAGGGCTTATTCAAGATGATATAAAACAAAATATTTTATTCAACTTATGACTTTAGTCCTTAGTCATTTTGACCAACCTAATTGCATTGCATTAACTTAAAAGATGTTCAGGGCATGACATGCATCTCTAGTCCTTAGAAATAATTTGCATATCATGCATGACATGTTCTCCTTAGAAGTTATGAAACCTTTTTGTTCATTATGTATGCTTGTATGTGTTGTGTTGTTTTGTTTTATGATTGTTGTATTGTTGTTTCTTTATATTGTTTAGACTGAACGGAGAGTTCCGAGTATTGTTGAAAAGAGTTTGTGAACAACGACAACATTCAAAGGCAAGTGGCACACCTCATAAACTTCCTATTATTTTCTATATGCATTACTTAGTGTATTTTCATATGCATGTGTAGGATAGTATTGCTATGCTAAACCTGTGTAGAATTCCCTTACTCCTGTGTCCAGGTTCCTATATCATAATTAGAAGAAATATTGATGCTATGCAATTGATGAAAAGTTTTAAAAAATATTAAGTGACTACTCAGGGCTATGTTCATGGTTGTCGTCGCCTAGGATGAATGTCTATTCTACTTAGGGCCGTGAGCATTTTGATTTTTACCTGAGAGTGCACATCCACTAAGTTAATGAAACTCCTGGGTGGATTGGTTGTTAATGGTGGCGAAGTTGAGTGGCTACTCCGGTCCATGTCTATGGTTCCTGGAGTTCGTGCACTTGTGGATGGCCACCCAGGGAACAGAGGAATCTGAAGAACTCCGAGTGACGATTGCTTCCAGTGCAGTCATTGCCATATGGGCTCTGGCTTGATCAATTATGTTGTGTGGACTCTCTCCGGCTTGACAAGCAGATGTAGGGGGATGTTAGGTGGAACGGGTCAAGCCAGAGTGGGAGGGAAAATGCTTCTGAGAGATCTCGTCTCATTCTTCTCCTTTCGTATTCACAAATGGTGTGTAAAGGATAGTTTGGGTTGAATGGGTACAATGGTGAACGTGCACAACCTCTGCAGAGTGTAAAACTAAGTACTTAGCCGTGTCCCCGGAACGGACAATTTGAGCAGCTGATCACGGACGTCAACGGAGGATTCCATCATTCCAACTTCAGAAATAAAACTTGATGGGTGAACAAGGGAAGATGAGATTTATGGTTTTCATGCCATACTTGTCTTGATTTGAAGAAAGTGTTTTCCAAAGAGATAGGAAAAATTGGCTTTATGCAAAATAGCCTTGAACTCCACCAGCCAAATATGCATATAGGCTATAGAGTTATTCCATTAAGTGTCCACCATAGTGTCACTTGCCAGACTCCATTTTTAAATGGAAATCCGACCCACGTTGTTGCAATATGTTTCTTATTGCAGATTTTTCAGATGACGAGTGAGGTTTCGTTTATAGGTTTAGAGTCTACAACCAACATGTTTTCGCCTGTGGCAACATGAAGTTGTTAGAGACCCACTGCTATTGTATTTCCGCTGTGTACTTTTTCAATGCTAGCTTTATGCTATGCAACTTGTATCGAATATTTTGTAATTCTGGATCATCGATGTAATAAAATTGACGCTTTATTGTGATATTACATCGTAAACTGTGTGTGCAAATGAATCGATCCAGGGATTTGCACTATACACAGGTATCTGCCTTATTTAAAGTGCAGGTACGCTACAGATGGTATCAGAGCGCTGTGTTGCATGTAGGTTCGAAACCCTAGGTTTGGATAGAAATCGGATTTTACCATAGGATTCAAAATCTATTTTATTCAGTTTTCTGAAAACAAAACTTTTTATTTTGTCTTCCTCATACTCTCATCTACTATCAACCTTCTGAAAATACCTTATCATTTTCTAGATGACCATGTTCTTGTAGTCTAATTCTGATTCTACTGTTTCATATGGAGAAGATGAATTCAACCTGAAGTTCTACATGCATGGAAGACCACTTAAGAACCAGGATTCGGCCAACACTTCTAAGATATCCAAGAAAGTTGAACAAGAACTTGAAGCACTCAATAAAAAGATAGATAAGACCACCTTCCTATTAGAATAACAAGATCCGTTGATGTATTGACCTATCAAATTGTGGTATGGCAGTACTATCAATTTTGTCTCTCCATGACAATGGTGTGTTTCGTTCGATAAACGAGTAGTTCTAACTCTCAAAAGAAATTGGAAAAATTTCACGTATGTGTTTGCTTGTGTTTGAACCTTGATTGATTGTTTGTGTTAGAGATTGCTTGCCTTGTTCTGAATTTATTGAATTAGGATTTCTCCATAGTACATATAACTCAACTCATTTATTCTCTAAACCAAACAGATGTCTCACCCCAATATCAGCAACAATGAATTGCACACAACAATGCGACTACTATTACGGAACCAGAGTCAGCTGTGGAAATTGATCAATGACCAACTGCCTAACATTGATCAAAACCATAGTGATTTTGAAGAAAACCTTATAACCAAACTAAAGGCATGCAAAACTTGTGGAGAGATAGGACATACGTTCAAAGGATGTCCTGATGAGTGGCCCCATGATCATACAAGACATCTAGTTAAAGTTTGCCCCACAAGTCAGGTTACTTGCTTCCTGTGTGAAGGAACAAACCATGTCCCAATTGAGTGTCAACTTTATCCCTTGGTGCAACAAGCTAACCAGCAAACCAAGGAAGGAATGCGACAGTCTCTCATGAAGATCCTGGAGGAACAAAGACAAAAGGGTGAATCCAAGAAAGATCTTAGCCACATAAGATGCTACAAGTGCAAAGATAAGGGACACTATGCCAGTGGCTGCCCTGAGTGGAAGAAGGATAAATCTCTCCAAGAACCGAGTGGAAAACGTGAGTGCTAAAACTTTTCGTATCCACCACAGGCCATTGTATTTTGAATACTTATACGCTCTACATCAGAGAAATAAACAAGATTAAACAAAGTTCCTAGACTGACCACAAAATTTCTTTTAAGGGTGGTAGCTACCTAGATAATTCTAACCCAGCTGCCTTAAACCCAGAGATCACAAACCATCTTTCTTTCGAGCCTCCCCAATCAGAAAATTCATCCCCTGCTGGTTTCAAGTTTCCATGTCAGAAATTTCATTTCTCAAAACATCCCGAGTCATCAGAATCATTCAAGCATTTGCTTTGTCATTCTAGCCTCTCCGAATCTCGGGGACGAGATTCCTTTTAAGGGTGGTAGTCTGTAACATCCCAACATTTTTTAATGTTCAAAAATCACAAATATTTAAAACTTTTGTTTTGATTGAAATAAAATACTAAAATGCTTAAAGAAACCAACTATAAAAGACTTCAACCAATTTGAAAAAGTATATTATTTCAAAATTCTCAATGTGTCATGAATTTCAAAAGTTATTTCCAATTAAACATTACATTATCCATTGTAATTCAAAACCCTTAATATGTAAATTGATGAATGTTTGACAAACTTTCAAACCAATTTCATATAATAAAAAGTTTCTTATAAGTATTTGAATTCAACCACTTAGCCCTAGCTATTCATAAATTAAAAAAATATTTGCAAACTATTTAAAACATGATCTAATTGTCAAATTGTTTTCTTTCATTTAACTAAATTCAAGTTATAGTTTTGGAAATTATAAGTTTATAATTCATAACTTTAAAAAAACTTCATAGATTTTATAATTAAGGAATTCTCCAAATAAATATTTCATTAGCTTAAATGAATTTCATTTATTTCAAAGCATGAAATGATTAATATGTTCTAAATAAGAAATGAATTAAAACAAAAATATTTTCCAAAGTTGTTATGAAGTTTTCAAGTGAATTATCATAATATAAAATATAATGGGTACAAATTTTTCTCAATTAAAAATGAATACCTTATATTTCACATTTCCTTAAAAATTATTCATATTTAGTTCTTTAATATTATGCCACAATAAAGATGAATGATTTCAGCAAAACAAGTTTAAATAACTTAAATTCAAACATATTTGAATGTGGGTATTTCATAGAATTTATTTTAGTCAAAAATAAAATTAATTAAACCCTAATTTCAAATATAACATAAAGTGTCAAAATTTTCATTAATCAATATTTTAAAATTATTATTTTTGAAAATTGTTCAAAACATGCCCACAACTGGTTTAACACAAAGATAATAATTTCACAAATTTTTAGAAATTTGTTTGACTTCATTTGGAGTTTTAAATCAAAAGTTATTAAGAAAATAGAAAATCAGAAAAGGAAAAAGAAAAATCCCTGACAGTGGGACCCACCTGTCAGGGGAGGTCGTCTTCTTCCTCTAGCTAGAAATCACGCCCGAAAATTGCTCCGATCCCGTTTCCTAAATTTGAGCGAGTTCTACGGGATTTGCTCCCTCTCCTGCCCCTACTTAAACGCCGCACCCTCCTCGGTAATTTCCCTCTCCTTCCTCTCGAAAACGCGGCGCCAGGCCGGAGTAAGCCGTTTCCGCCGCCGTTCTTCTTCTGCCCCCGGTGAGATAAGCACGCCCCCGCGCCCGAGAACCCCTCCACCCTCTTCCTCTAATCCCTACGCATCTCCTAAACCTATTCTCTACCCTGCCCTCGCATCAAATCGAGCGGTTGGTGCTCGACCCGAGAGTCGCCGCCGTAACCTCCACTCCGGCCGTACATCGTCGCCGTTCGGTAGAGCCATCAGCGCCGCCACCGTGCCCATCGTCTTCCCCGCGATCCGCAGCACCTTGTCGTCGTCATCTCGTGTCTAGGGGAGGCACCGACGGGAGCGTCCACGCCCGAGCCGAACGTCACCGTCCCCTCCATTTCCGGTGACTCGCGCCGCTAGCCGCCGACCAAAGCGAGGTGAGCCGTCCGATCTCCTTCCAACGGCCCAGATTAGATCCCGTTAGCGAACGGGTACGGGCAGATCTGGGCCAACGGATCCAGATCTGACGGCCCAGATCATTCCACTTGTCACGTCGGATCCGCGTCAGCAGCACAGTCAGCGCCCAGCCAGCGCTGACGTGGAAATTGATTTCTTTTAATTAGTTTAAATGGTACTTTTGCAGAAAAGCCCCTTCATATTCAAATCTTCATAACTTTTTAACCACTCATCCAAATTTGATAAATTTTATATTTTTGGAAAGTCCTTGACATGTAGAATATTTTAGATCGGCCAAAATTCAAATTTGACTAAGTTTAAAATATTCAAATTTCAAATGGAAGATTTGAGTATTTTTGGCATAACTTTAAATCTCTAAATCCAAAAATTGCAAATAAAATTGTTTTAGAAACTTTGGAATATTTGTAAATTGATGGCACTGCTATAAAATATTTTTGAGTAATATTTGAATGAATTCATAGTTATATATTTAATTTGAATAGTTTGAGTATTTTCAACATAACTATTAATAAAAATATTATTTTTGATTAAAGTAAATTGCTATAAATTTAATTAAAATGTCCCCCTGTCTAATAACACTATTTATAAAATGATATTATATGAATTTAATCATAAAAAACTTTAATCTTATAATTATTCCTTTTATTATATTTTTTCAAAAATAGAAATTAATTAAATTCATTTATAAATTCATGCATATTTATAAAGAAATCACAAAAGTTATTTTGATGCTTTGTTGTGATTAAAAATTACATTTCATGCATAAAATATTTTATTATATAATTATATTTCCCATAGGAAATCTCTTCATTATTGTCTCTAAGTTTGGAATATTTCTAAACTTAGTATTTTGGTAAAAGTACTATGCACTAGACACTTAGTATTTCAACATGGAGCTAGAAGGCCAATGAAGAACTTAGCCAAAACAAGACTTCAGAAGTATCTCCGAGGAGTAGAAGCACTTAGAAGAAAAATCAAGAGGAAGTTCATGAAGACCAACCAGAAATATTTTCTAAGTCTTGCTCCCTCTCTCTTTCATTTCTCCTTTCTTCTCTTAAACCTCTTGAAGACTAAGTTAAATCCAAGACCAGCCTAGGTGATACAAACATCATCAAGTCTGAAGATTATTCAAGTCTACCAAGAATTCAATCAAGACATCACCAAGGAGAATATTACAAGTCTGGAGATGAAGCCTGGAAGACCAACTACATCATTCTTACTATCTTTTCCCTCTTTCCTAATCTTATCTTTCACTTTAGACATAAACGAATTTTGATCATGGTTTTATCATCTTTGAAGTTTGTTGGATCCTAGCGGCATAGTGAGGTGAAGCGGCCTGGAGACAAACCTTACATGTCCACGTACATGAGACTTGTCACACAATTTAAGTGGCTGGTCGGGTGTCTGTCTCTCTCACTATAGTGAATGTCCAGTTTACAAAGAGTTGATAATAATTGTTGATCATCTTGAAGAAATGACATAGTATTTTCTCTAACTATTTCTACACATCAAGACGAAGCCATTAGAGGGCTTATTCAAGATGATATAAAACAAAATATTTTATTCAACTTATGACTTTAGTCCTTAGTCATTTTGACCAACCTAATTGCATTGCATTAACTTAAAAGATGTTCACGGCATGACATGCATCTCTAGTCCTTAGAAATAATTTGCATATCATGCATGACATGTTCTCCTTAGAAGTTATGAAACTTTTTTGTTCATTATGTATGCTTGTATGTGTTGTGTTGTTTTGTTTTATGATTGTTGTATTGTTGTTTCTTTATATTGTTTAGACTGAACGGAGAGTTCCGAGTATTGTTGAAAAGAGTTTGTGAACAACGACAACATTCAAAGGCAAGTGGCACACCTCATAAACTTCCTATTATTTTCTATATGCATTACTTAGTGTATTTTCATATGCATGTGTAGGATAGTATTGATATGCTAAACCTGTGTAGAATTCCCTTACTCCTGTGTCCAGGTTCCTATATCATAATTAGAAGAAATATTGATGCTATGCAATTGATGAAAAGTTTTAAAAAATATTAAGTGACTACTCAGGGCTATGTTCATGGTTGTCGTCGCCTAGGATGAATGTCTATTCTACTTAGGGCCGTGAGCATGGTGATTTTTACCTGCGAGTGCACATCCACTAAGTTAATGAAACTCCTGGGTGGATTGGTTGTTAATGGTGGCGAAGTTGAGTGGCTACTCCGGTCCATGTCTATGGTTCCTGGAGTTCGTGCACTTGTGGATGGCCACCCAGGGAACAGAGGAATCTGAAGAACTCCGAGTGACGATTGCTTCCAGTGCAGTCATTGCCATATGGGCTCTGGCTTGATCAATTATGTTGCGTGGACTCTCTCCGGCTTGACAAGCAGATGTAGGGGGATGTTAGGTGGAACGGGTCAAGCCAGAGTGGGAGGGAAAATGCTTCTGAGAGATCTCGTCTCATTCTTCTCCTTTCGTATTCACAAATGGTGTGTAAAGGATAGTTTGGGTTGAATGGGTACAATGGTGAACGTGCACAACCTCTGCAGAGTGTAAAACTAAGTACTTAGCCGTGTTCCCGGAACGGACAATTTGAGCAGCTGATCACGGACGTCAACGGAGGATTCCATCATTCCAACTTCAGAAATAAAACTTGATGGGTGAACAAGGGAAGATGAGATTTATGGTTTTCATGCCATACTTGTCTTGATTTGAAGAAAGTGTTTTCCAAAGAGATAGGAAAAATTGGCTTTATGCAAAATAGCCTTGAACTCCACCAGCCAAATATGCATATAGGCTATAGAGTTATTCCATTAAGTGTCCACCATAGTGTCACTTGCCAGACTCCATTTTTAAATGGAAATCCGACCCACGTTGTTGCAATATGTTTCTTATTGCAGATTGTTCAGATGACGAGTGAGGTTTCGTTTATAGGTTTAGAGTCTACAACCAACATGTTTTCGCCTGTGGCAACATGAAGTTGTTAGAGACCCACTGCTATTGTATTTCCGCTGTGTACTTTTTCAATGCTAGCTTTATGCTATGCAACTTGTATCGAATATTTTGTAATTTTGGATCATCGATGTAATAAAATTGACGCTTTATTGTGATATTACATCGTAAACTGTGTGTGCAAATGAATCGATCCAGGGATTTGCACTATACACAGGTATCTGCCTTATTTAAAGTGCAGGTACGCTACAGATGGTATCAGAACGCTGTGTTGCCTGTAGGTTCGAAACCCTAGGTTTGGATAGAAATCGGATTTTACCATAGGATTCAAAATCTATTTTATTCAGTTTTCTGAAAACAAAACTTTTTATTTTGTCTTCCTCATACTCTCATCTACTATCAACCTTCTGAAAATACCTTATCATTTTCTAGATGACCATGTTCTTGTAGTCTAAGTCTGATTCTACTGTTTCATATGGAGAAGATGAATTCAACCTGAAGTTCTACATGCATGGAAGACCACTTAAGAACCAGGATTCGGCCAACACTTCTAAGATATCCAAGAAAGTTGAACAAGAACTTGAAGCACTCAAGAAAAAGATAGATAAGACCACCTTCCTATTAGAATAACAAGATCCGTTGATGTATTGACCTATCAAATTGTGGTATGGCAGTACTATCAATTTTGTCTCTCCATGACAATGGTGTGTTTCGTTCGATAAACGAGTAGTTCTAACTCTCAAAAGAAATTGGAAAATTTTCACGTATGTGTTTGCTTGTGTTTGAACCTTGATTGATTGTTTGTGTTAGAGATTGCTTGCCTTGTTCTGAATTTATTGAATTAGGATTTCTCCATAGTACATATAACTCAACTCATTTATTCTCTAAACCAAACAGATGTCTCACCCCAATATCAGCAACAATGAATTGCACACAACAATGCGACTACTATTACGGAACCAGAGTCAGCTGTGGAAATTGATCAATGACCAACTGCCTAACATTGATCAAAACCATAGTGATTTTGAAGAAAACCTTATAACCAAACTAAAGGCATGCAAAACTTGTGGAGAGATAGGACATACGTTCAAAGGATGTCCTGATGAGTGGCCCCATGATCATACAAGACATCTAGTTAAAGTTTGCCCCACAAGTCAGGTTACTTGCTTCCTGTGTGAAGGAACAAACCATGTCCCAATTGAGTGTCAACTTTATCCCTTGGTGCAACAAGCTAACCAGCAAACCAAGGAAGGAATGCGACAGTCTCTCATGAAGATCCTGGAGGAACAAAGACAAAAGGGTGAATCCAAGAAAGATCTTAGCCACATAAGATGCTACAAGTGCAAAGATAAGGGACACTATGCCAGTGGCTGCCCTGAGTGGAAGAAGGATAAATCTCTCCAAGAACCGAGTGGAAAACGTGAGTGCTAAAACTTTTCGTATCCACCACAGGCCATTGTATTTTGAATACTTATACGCTCTACATCAGAGAAATAAACAAGATTAAACAAAGTTCCTAGACTGACCACAAAATTTCTTTTAAGGGTGGTAGCTACCTAGATAATTCTAACCCAGCTGCCTTAAACCCAGAGATCACAAACCATCTTTCTTTCGAGCCTCCCCAATCAGAAAATTCATCCCCTGCTGGTTTCAAGTTTCCATGTCAGAAATTTCATTTCTCAAAACATCCCGAGTCATCAGAATCATTCAAGCATTTGCTTTGTCATTCTAGCCTCTCCGAATCTCGGGGACGAGATTCCTTTTAAGGGTGGTAGTCTGTAACATCCCAACATTTTTTAATGTTCAAAAATCACAAATATTTAAAACTTTTGTTTTGATTGAAATAAAATACTAAAATGCTTAAAGAAACCAACTATAAAAGACTTCAACCAATTTGAAAAAGTATATTATTTCAAAATTCTCAATGTGTCATGAATTTCAAAAGTTATTTCCAATTAAACATTACATTATCCATTGTATTTCAAAACCCTTAATATGTAAATTGATGAATGTTTGACAAACTTTCAAACCAATTTCATATAATAAAAAGTTTCTTATAAGTATTTGAATTCAACCACTTAGCCCTAGCTATTCATAAATTAAAATAATATTTGCAAACTATTTAAAACATGATCTAATTGTCAAATTGTTTTCATTCATTTAACTAAATTCAAGTTATAGTTTTGGAAATTATAAGTTTATAATTCATAACTTTAAAAAAACTTCATAGATTTTATAATTAAGGAATTCTCCAAATAAATATTTCATTAGCTTAAATGAATTTCATTTATTTTCAAAGCATGAAATGATTAATATGTTCTAAATAAGAAATGAATTAAAACAAAAATATTTTCCAAAGTTGTTATGAAGTTTTCAAGTGAATTATCATAATATAAAATATAATGGGTACAAATTTTTCTCAATTAAAAATGAATACCTTATATTTCACATTTCCTTAAAAATTATTCATATTTAGTTCTTTAATATTATGCCACAATAAAGATGAATGATTTCAGCAAAACAAGTTTAAATAACTTAAATTCAAACATATTTGAATGTGGGTATTTCATAGAATTAATTTTAGTCAAAAATAAAATTAATTAAACCCTAATTCAAATATAACATAAAGTGTCAAAATTTTCATTAATCAATATTTTAAAATTATTATTTTTGAAAATTGTTCAAAACATGCCCACAACTGGTTTAACACAAAGATAATAATTTCACTAATTTTTAGAAATTTGTTTGACTTCATTTTGAGTTTTAAATGAAAATTTATTAAGAAAATAGAAAATCAGAAAAGGAAAAAGAAAAATCCCTGACAGTGGGACCCACCTGTCAAGGGAGGTCGTCTTCTTCCTCTAGCCAGAAATCACGCCCGAAAATTGCTCCGATCCTGTTTCCTAAATTATAGCGAGTTCTACGGGATTTGCTCCATCTCCTGCCCCTACTTAAATCCCGCACCCTCCTCGATTATTTCCCTCTCCTTCCTCTGGAAAACACGCCGCCAGGCCGGAGAAATCGCTCGCCGGAGTAAGCCGTTTCCACCGCCGTTCTTCCTCTGCCCCCGGTGAGATAAGCACGCCCCCGCGCCCGAGAACCCCTCCACCCTCTTCCTCTAATCCCTACGCATCTCCTAAACCTATTCTCTACCCTGCCCTCGCAGCAAATCGAGCGGTTGGTGCTCGACCCGAGAGTCGCCGACGTAACCTCCACTTCGGCCGTGCATCGTCGCCGTTCGGCAGAGCCATCAGCGCCGCCACCGTGCCCATCGTCTTCCCCGCGATCCGCAGCACCTCGTCATCGTCATCTCGTGTCCAGGGAAGCAGCGCACCGACGGGAGCGTCCACGCCCGAGCCGAACGCCGCCGTCCCCTCCATCTCCGGTGACTCGTGCCGCCAGCCGCCGACCAAAGCGAGGTGAGCCGTCCGATCTCCTTCCAACGGCCCAGATTAGATCCCGTTAGCGAACGGGAACGGGCAGATCTGGGCCAACGGATCCAGATCTGACGGCCCAGATCATTCCACTTGTCACGTCGGATCCGCGTCAGCAGCACAGTCAGCGCCCAGTCAGCGCTGACGTGGAAATTGATTTCTTTTAATTAGTTTAAATGGTATTTTTGCAAAAAAGCCCCTGCATATTCAAATCTTCATAACTTTTTAACCACTCATCCAAATTTGATAAATTTTATATTTTTGGAAAGCCCTTGACATGTAGAATATTTTAGATCGGCCAAAATTCAAATTTGACTAAGTTTAAAATATTCAAATTTCAAATGGAAGATTTGAGTATTTTTGGCATAACTTTAAATCTATAAATCCAAAAATTGCAAATAAAATTGTTTTAGAAACTTTGGAATATTTGTAAATTGATGCCACTGCTATAAAATATTTTTGAGTAATATTTGAATGAATTCATAGTTATATATTTAATTTGAATAGTTTGAGTATTTTCAACATAACTATTAATAAAAATATTATTTTTGATTAAAGTAAATTGCTAAAATATTAATTAAAATGTCCCCCTGTCTAATAACACTATTTATAAAATTATATTATAAGAATTTAATCATAGAAAACTTTAATCTTATAATTATTCCTTTTATTATATTTATCCAAAAATAGAAATTAATTAAATTGCATTTATAAATTCATGCATATTTATAAAGATATCACAAAAGTTATTTTGATGCTTTCTTGTGATTAAAAATTACATTTCATGCATAAAATATTTTATTATATAATTATATTTCCCATAGGAAATCTCTTCATTATTGTCTCTAAGTTTGGAATATTTCTAAACTTAGTATTTTGGTAAAAGTACTATGCACTAGACACTTAGTGTTTCAACATGGATCTAGAAGGCCAATGAAGAACTTAGCCAAAATAGGACTTCAGAAGTATCTCCAAGGAGTAGAAGCAGTTAGAAGAAAAATCAAGAGGAAGTTCATGAAGACCAACCAGAAATATTTTCTAAGTCTTGCTCCCTCTCTCTTTCATTTCTCCTTTCTTCTCTTAGACCTCTTGAAGACTAAGTTAAATCCAAGACCAGCCTAGGTGATACAAACATCATCAAGTCTGAAGATTATTCAAGTCTACCAAGAATTCAATCAAGACATCACCAAGGAGAATATTACAAGTCTGGAGATGAAGCCTGAAAGACCAACTTCATCATTCTTACTATCTTTTCCCTCTTTCCTAATCTTATCTGTCACTTTAGACATAAACGAATTTTGATCATGATGTTATCATCTTTGAAGTTTGTTGGATCCTAGCGGCATAGGGAGATGAAGCGGCCTGGAGACAAACTTTACATGTCCACGTACATGAGACCTGTCCCACAATTTAAGTGGCTGGCCGAGTGTCTGTCTCTCTCACTATAGTGAATGTCCAGTTTACAAAGAGTTGATAATAATTGTTGATCATCTTGAAGAAATGACTTAGTATTTTCTCTAAATATTTCTACACATCAAGACTTAGCATTAGAGGGCTTATTCAAGATGATATAAAACAAAATATTTTATTCAACTTATGACTTTAGTCCTTAGTCATTTTGACCAACCTAATTGCATTGATTAACTTAAAAGAATTTCATGGCATGACATGCATCTCTAGTCCTTAGAAATAATTAGCATATCATGCATGACATGTTTTCCTTAGAAGTTATGAAACTTTTTTGTTCATTATGAATGCTTGTATGTGTTGTGTTGTTTTGTTTTATGATTGTTGTATTGTTGTTTGTTTATATTGTTTAGACTGAACGAAGAGTTCCGAGTATTGTTGAAAAGAGTTTGTGAACAACGACAACATTCAAAGGCAAGTGGCACACCTCATAAACTTCCTATTATTTTCTATATGCATTACTTAGTGTATTTTTATATGCATGTGTAGGATAGTATTGCTATGCTAAACCTGTGTAGAATTCCCTTACTCCTTTGTCTAGTTTCCTATCATACTTAGCAGAAATATTGATGCTATGCAATTGATGAAAAGTTTTACAAAATATTAAGTGACTACTCAGGGCTATGCTCATGGTTGTCGTCGCCTAGGATGAATGTCTATTCTACTTAGGGCCGTGAGCATGGTGATTTTTACCTGAGAGTGCACATCCACTAAGTTAATGAAACTTCTGGGTGGATTGGTTGTTAATGGTGGCGAAGTTGAGTGGCTACTCCGGTCCATGTCTATGGTTCCTGGAGTACGTGCACTTGTGGATGGCCACTCAGGGAATAGAAGAATCTGAAGAACTCCGAGTGACGATTGCTTCCAGTGCAGCCATTGCCATATGGGCTCTGCTTGATCAATTATGTTGCGTGGACTCTCTCCGGCTTGACAAGCAGATGTAGGGGGATGTTAGGTGGAACGGGTCAAGCCAGAGTGGGAGGGAAAATGCTTCTGAAAGATCTCGTCTCATTCTTCTCCTTTCCTATTCACAAATGGTGTGTAAAGGATAGTTTGGGTTGAATGGGTACAATGGTGAACGTGCACAACCTCTGCAGAGTGTAAAACTAAGTACTTAGCCGTGTCCCCGGTACGGACAATTTGAGCAGCTGATCACGGACGTCAACGGAGGATTCCATCATTCCAACTTCAGAACTAAAACTTGATGGGTGAACAAGGGAAGATGAGATTTATGGTTTTCATGCCATACTTGTCTTTATTTGAAGAAAGTGTTTTCCAAAGAGATAGGAAAAATTGGCTTTATGCAAAATAGCCTTGAACTCCACCAGCCAAATATGCATATAGGCTATAGAGTTATTCTATTAAGTGTCCACCATAGTGTCACTTGCCAGACTGCATTTTTAAATGGAAATCTGACCCACGTTGTTGCAATATTTTTCTTATTGAAGATTGTTCAGATGACGTGTGAGGTTTCGTTTATAGGTTTCGAGTCGACAACCAACATGTTTTCGCCTGTGGCAACATGAAGTTGTTGGAGACCCACTGCTATTGTATTTCCGCTGTGTACTTTTTCAATGCTAGCTTTATGCTATGCAAGTTGTATCGAATATTTTGTAATTCTGGATCATCGATGTAATAAAATTGACACTTTGTTGTGATATTACATCGTAAACTGTGTGTGCAAATGAATCGATCCAGGGATTTGTACTATACACAGGTATCTGCCTTATTTAAAGTGCTGGTACGCTACAGAACCAAAACCACGCCAAGCGCCACCGCCACTCGTGGACGGCGGGGTCGCCCCCGCCGTGAGGAGCGCGCCAACACCAGCCTACTGCAGAGGCTCACGATCAGTGGCTGGAACGTCTCAACCACCTCGTCGACATCGCCACAACTCGCCCCGCTCCATCACGGTCGATTGTGCACCACTCTCTCACGGGCACGGGTGCCTGACGCACCTCCGCCACCTCCAGGACCCGTTCCGGCTGCGACGCAGAGAGCCGCCTGGCACGCATCCTCGCCGCGCGACTGCCAAATTGTGCAGCGCTCCGCGCCAGACGCGCCCGTGGGGATGGAGCGCCAGCGGGACCGCTAGAACTGCCTCGTGAAGGAGATTGGCCAGGCGGGCCAGCAGAACCGCGCGGCTCTGCAAAACAGGGTCGCCACGTACGCCTCGAGCTGCATGGCGTTCACCCGCTCCCTACGCCGCGTGGTCTGGCCTCAGAAGTTCAGGCCAGCCCTCCCCAAGGGCTACGACGGCTCCAACAACCCCATCGAGTTTCTGCAACTCAACACCACCTCCATCCAAGCTGCAGGAGGAGACGACAAAGTCATGGCCAACTGGTTCTCCCACGCACTTCGCGACTCAGCGCTGTCGTGGCTCCTGAACCTCCCGGAGGACTCTGTGGGCTCGTGGGAAGAGCTATGCAAGTAGTTTGTCGCCAACTTCAAGGGCACGTACGAGCGCGCACTCACCCACAATGACCTACGCGTTGTGGTGCATAAGAAGGATGAGACCCTCTGCAAGTACATCTAGTGCTTCAGCCAGGTGCGGAACAAGATTCCAAACATCCCTGACACCCAGGTCATCGCTGCCTTCTGCGAGGGCGTCAGGAACGGCAGGATGCTCGAGAAGCTTGGCATCCACGCCAAGCTCACCTTTCTGGTGAAGTTGTTCGATCTGGCGGACAAGTGCACCAAAGCTGAAGAGGGACTCCTCTTCATCAAGAAGAGCTCGCGGGGATATGACCCTGGCGAGGGGTCCAAGAACCACAAGAAGAAGGAGGAGCCCAAGCGCAAGGCCACCGCAGTCCTCGCGGAAGAGCCTGACGCCAAGGGCTCCCACAGGGACTCCGCCGAGCCTGGCGAGAAGAAAGAGGACAACCATCCATTCTGCATCTACCACAACAGGCGCGACCACTCTACTGAGACCTGCTTCGACCTCAAGAGGCTAAGCAAGGAGCGTGAACAAGCCGAGGGCAGCGGCGGCCATGGCCAAGGCCGCGGCTACCGCGGAAGCGGACACAAGGGCGGCTACCAGAAGTCACCAGGCACTCAGGCCAACGCCGCCGAGAAGAACAACAACCTCCCTGACGAGGAAGATGGAGGCTACCAGGCCCCGAGAGGGGATATGGCCTGCATCCTCGGCGGGGCTCAGGCGCCCAAGTCGAACAACCAGTTCAACCAGTTTGTCGTGAGCTCAATGCCGTGCTCCCCAGCGTCGAGACCTCCTGGCCCCTCAAGTGGTCGCAGTACAACATCGCTTTCGATGCGGAAGACCACCCCAAGTCCACCAAGACGGTTGGAACCCTCCCGCTGGTCTGCTCCCCCACCATCAAGAACATTGCCGTCTCAAAGA
Source organism: Poa annua (assembly GCA_026929855.1). Taxonomy (NCBI): domain Eukaryota; kingdom Viridiplantae; phylum Streptophyta; class Magnoliopsida; order Poales; family Poaceae; genus Poa; species Poa annua. The sequence goes on from CM049426.1 coordinate 105,075,525, forward strand.
CGCTCATCGATGGAGGTGCAGGCCTAAACGTCATCTCCATCGAGACCTTCGAGACGATTCAAGTGCCCTACGAGTGGCTCATACCCTCCAAGTCCTTCACGGGAGTCACTAGTGGCTCCACCGAGCCTCTGGGGCAGGTCTAACTCGCTGTCTCCTTTGGCATGCAGAAGAACTACCGCACCGAGCTCATCGACTTTGATGTCGCCTACATCGGCTTGTCATACAACGCCATCCTCGGCTACCCCGCCCTCGCGATGTTCATGGCCGTCACACATCATGCCTACAACATGGTCAAGATTCTCGGCAGCGCTGGCACCATCTCCATCCACAACCACGTCATGGACGCCACGCGCGCTGTCGAGATAGCCTACAAGGCAGCCGCCATGGCATTTCCGGCTGCGGAGGACATGGAGCCTCTCGATAGGCCCAAGAAGAAGAAACAGTTGTTCTCTCAGGAGCCATCTTTCATGAAGAAGGTCTACCTGAGCACCAGCAGCTCGGGGTCTAGCGTCACCATTGGCGCTGCTCTGCCTTCCAAATAGGAAGGCGCGCTCGTCGCCTTCCTCCGGGCAAACTCTGACATGTTCGTGTGGACTCCGTTAGACATGTCCAGTGTACCAAGGGAGGTGATCGAGCACCACTTAGCCGTGTGTCCAAACGCATGCCCCGTCAAGCAAAAGGCAAGGAAGCAAGCCCCCGAGAAGCAAGCATTCATCGTCAAAGAGGTCGAGAAGCTCAAAGCGGCAAATGTTGTCCGCGAAGTCGCGCACCCCACTTGCCTCTCCAACGGCGTGGTTGTCCCAAAGCCCGCCGGAGGAGTCCGCCTCTGCATCGGCTACACTGATGTCAACAAGGCCTGCCCCAAGGACCCATACCCCATGCCAAGGATCGACCAGATCGTGGATTCCACAGCAGGTTGCGACCTCCTCTGCTTCCTCGATGCTTTCTCTGGTTATCACCATATCAAGATGGCTAAGGAGGACGAGGAAAAGACGGCATTACTCACCCCTTGTGGTGTGTATTGCTATGTTTGCATGCCTTTCGACCTGAAAAACGCTGGCGCCACCTTCCAGAGGCTCATGAGGATAGCCCTTGGCGAGCAAACGGGCAGAAATGCAGAGGCTTACGGAGACGATATCGTTGTTAAATCTCGAGAGCGAGAAACTCTCCTCAGGGACCTTGAAGAGACCTTCGCCAGCCTGCACAAGGTGAATATCAAGCTCAACCCCACCAAGTGCGTCTTCGGAGTGCCCTTAGGCAAATTGCTTGGTTTCCTCGTGTCCCACCGTGGCATAGAGGCAAATCCAGACAAGATCAAGGCCATAGAGGAAATGCAGCCTCGCCACCGGCTCAAGGATATGCAACGCCTAGCAGGCTGCATGGCGAGCTTGGGCCGCTTCATCTCCAAGTTCGGCAACAGAGCCCTGCCCTTGTTCAAGATCATGAAGAGATCTGGCACCCTCAAGTGGACGCCTGAAGAGGAAAAAACTTTTGTAGACTTGAAGAGGTACTTGGCCAGCCAACCAGTCATGCTTGCCCCAAGGACAGGCGAACATCTGAAGCTGTATCTATCAACCACTCCATAGACCGCCAGCGCCGTCCTGGTGGTAGAAAGAGAAGAGTCAGTCCTTCACAAGAAGAGTGCAACCACTCCAAAGCCAAAACCGCCTGACGAAGAGCTCAACAAAGGGACAGACTCCACAAACCCACCACCAGGCCCAGAGTTACAAGCTGAGTCTGCCCCAAGAACTGATCTCGCCAAGCAGCCTAAAGAGCCTCCACAGTCTGATCTCGCCAAGTGGCTTGAAGAGCCTCCACAGGCTGATCACGCCAAGGTGCGTGAAGAGTCTCCACAGGCTGATCTCTCCAAGAGGCTTGAAGAGACTCCACAGGCCGATCCCCTCAAGGGTCCTGAAGAGCCTCCTCAGGCAGACAACGTTGCGCCTAAACTGACAACACTTGTCGAGCACCCCGTCTACTTCGTCAGTACAATACTGCGGGATGCTCGGGAACAGTACACAATGCAGCTGAATCTCCTCATTGCGCTCCTCATCTCCTCAAGGAAGCTGCAACACTACTTCCAGGCCACTCCATCACAGTGGTCACCTCATTCCCCCTGGAGCAGATCCTGTGCAACCCTAACGCCACAGATCGTTTCACGGGATGGAACATAGAGCTACAGCCATTCAACTTGCACTTCTATACCACAAGGGTCATCAAAGGAAGAGCGCTGGCAGACTTTGTCGCCGAATGAACTGACCCAACCCCTGAAGAGCCTCTACGAGAAGAGCAAGAGCCCTCTGGAGAGAAGATGCCCAGCCACTGGACAATGAAGTTCGACGGAGCCTTCACATACCATAATGATGGGGCTGGCGTCGTCCTGATCTCGCCCAAGGGTGACAAGCTCTACTATGTGGTCCAGCTATGCTTCGTGATCGACAAGATCTCCAACAACATTGTTGAGTACGAGGGTTTGCTCGCCGGCCTATGGGCCGCCATCGCTCTAGGCGTCAAGCACCTGCTCATCAAGGCCGACTCCTAGCTGCTCGTCAACTTCTCCAACAAAAGCTACAAGCCTAAGGACGACCACATGGCCGCATACCTTGAAGAGGTCCGCAAACTTGAGAAGCACTTCAGGGGCATGGAGCTCATGCACATCCCGAGGAAGGAAAACCAAGAGGCAAATGACATCGCCAAGCGCGCATCAAGAAGGCAAGCTCAGCAGGCAGGCGTGTTTGAAGAGAGACTCGTCAAGGCATCCGTAAAGCCGCCTCAAGAGGCCATAGCCGCAAGCACTCACGAAGCGCTCCCACCACCCCCTACAACTGGGGCTCCCGACTGCGGCCCCCAGACAGGGGAGCACCTGTTGCTCACAGCGGTGCATCAAGAAATAAGCTGGATCAACGAGCTGAAGAACTACCTCGCCAAGGGAATCCTCCCTGAGGAAGATGTCGAAGCAGAGTGAATCGCTCGCCAGGAAAAATCCTACTACATCCTCGAGGGAGATCTCTACCGCAAACGCCCAAATGGCATCGCGCTGAAATGCGTCCCTCCTGAAGAAGGAAAACGGTTGATCAAGGATGTCCATAGCGGGGAATGCGGCCACCACTCGTGCGTCCGCACCCTCGCAAGAAAGGTCTTCAGAGTGGCTTCAACTGGCCGCAAGCACTTCAAGATGTAGTTGATATCGTTCAAACTTGTGAAGCTTGCTAGTTCCACGCCAAGCAAATCCATCAGCCCATGCTGGGACTTCAAACCATCCTGCTCTCCTGGACGTTCGCGGTCTGGGGGTTGGACATGTTGGGACCATTCTCAACAGCGCAAGGGGGCCACCGCTACCTCTTCGTGGCAATTGACAAGTTCACCAAGTGCCCCGAGGTTGAGGCGACGCGCACCATCCCAGCAGGCGCGGTGGTGAAATTCATTAGAGGCCTGGTCTACCACTTAGGAGTGCCTAATCGCATAATCACCGATAACGACTCGTAATTCTGCGAGAAACTGGGCATCAAGCTCTGCTTCGCCTTCAGTGCAATGGCCAAGCCGAGCGCGCAAACGCAGAAGTCCCCAAGGGCTTAAAGACCAGGACCTTCAACATCCTCAAGGGCCACGGCAAGGGCTGGATCGGCGAGCTCCCTTCGGTGCTCTGGTCTATCCGCACCAAGCCGCCCAAGCCCACAGGGGAAACGCCGTTTGCCCTCGTCTATGGAGCCGAAGCAGTCCTCCCCACAGAAATTAAGCATGGATCCCCACGGGTCCTTGCCTTCAATGAGGACGAGCAAGAGGACCATCACAATGAGGACCTGCTACTTCTCGAGGGACTATGCCGCTATGCCGCCCTCCGGGCGGCAAAGTACCTGCGACGCTACCACAGCCGCCACGTGCGCTCGCGCGCCCTGGAGGTAGGCGATCTCATCCTCAGGAGGATCCTCTCCAGGGAAGGCCACCACAAGTTGTCAACAATGTGGGAAGGCCCCTACAGGGTCACCCACATCGCCGGGCCTGGCACGGCTCGCCTCGAGACTCAAGACGACATCCCCGTAAAACCCGTGGAACATCATGCACTTACGCAAGTTCTACCCGTGATCATTGTCACGCCCGTGATCATTCTCACGTCAAGACAACTGGCTGAAGAGGGAGCTTATGGCTCCACCTCCAAGCGTTTTTTGTCTCCAGAGGAAAAGCTCACGGCTTCACCTCCAAGCTCCAAAGGCTTCTCTCGAGGGTCATCCCTCTGATCTCTCCTTGTAACGAGCCACCGTAGGCCATAGAGAGTCTCTACCACTAATGGGTGGTCCCCATGCCTCGACATGGAATAATACATTAACTTCGAACTCCAAGCATAATGAGACATTTCGTTCCTAAGTGAAATTTGCGCTACGGTGCCAGTATGTAATATTTTTGTGGTGAGTTTATTCCCGCATTATTGTTTTTCAGCTAGCACTTATATCTTTCTCCATGCGCACCTCGTGAGAGGGGGCTGAGTACGGTGCCATTGCCTCAAATGACACACCAGCAACACTGCAAAACCCAAGGGTCCGAGCTCTGGCTAAAGGGCAAGCTCCCACAAACACGCCATGTCTCCAAAGGACCTTGGTACTTACTCTCCTCGTGAGGAAAACCTGAGGAGACCTATAAGCGCGCATGAGTTCCCACTACCATGTACAAGCGTTTCGGTTTGCCTCTCTAACATCCACAGGGAATAAGTGTCCCTCCAAGCCTGAGGAGGCAAACGGCAAAAACCCTTGGAGCCAACCTCCTCGCCAGGAAAAAACCTCCACAGGGCAAAGAGCCTCGAGAAATACAAGCACTTAAAGAGCACGACAAATAGGGATCAAGCGGAGTCCGCGCCATCGTCTTTCTCAGCTCCGGCGGGGTCAGCTTCCTCGTTGTCATATGGAGCAGCCTCCGCACGCTTGAAGCGGCCGCAGAAGGACTCAACCTGCTCGCGGAGGGAGTTGGAGACCCGCCACACCTCCTCGCCCTCGCGTTCCTCGGTCATCGTCGAGAGCTCGAAGCAGGGCGTGAGGAGCCTGAGGTTGGTGAAGATGCAGTAAACAACCACCGCCAGGAGCTGGCGGCTCTACACCTCGATCACCATGCGAAGCTCGGTGGCAGGGCGCTCGAGTGTCGTGAAGAGCTGGTCAAAGTAGACCAGGTACATGGCAGCATCGCCACGGCCTCAAGTACCGGCCTGAGGCGCCTCCGTGCCAAGATGGGCAGTGAGATTGTTGCCCCTAGCCACCAGGGATGGGAACATGTGATCCCGCTGCTTCGTGAGCACCCGAGCCGCCTTCGCGCTGTCGGCAGTCTCCACCGCCTGCTCGACCACTGGACCCACCTGCTCCTCCACGTCCTTGACGAGGGATTTCAGGTCTAGGATGGCCGTCCTACGAGCATCCTCCGCCTGGCGATGGACATCCTTGGCGCTGGAGGGGGATCCCCAGCTTCGTGTTGGCCCTCTCAAGCTCTGTAATCCGCTTGGCGTCGTCGGCGTGCTAAGCCTTGAAGCGATCCTCCTGGTTATTGGCTTTCTCACGGTACTCCTTGGCGGTGGACTGCCTGAAGTCCTTCTCCCGCTCCAGGAGGTCCTTCTCCGCCTCCTCCTTGTTCTCGGTGAAGCTAGCCTAGAAGCGCTCCATGTTCTGCTTCTGGGCGGTGACATCCTTGTTGTGCTTCTGGAGCGCCTGGGCCAAGTTCCCCTCCCGAGACTCGAGCTCCTCGCGCTTGGTCGCGAGCTTGTTCTCTGCCTGGAGCCGCTGCTCGTCGCGCAGCAGCAAATCCTTCTCCTTGGAGACCAGCTGCCGCTCACGGACGGCCAGAACCTTGCGGTCCTCTTCCAGAGAGTTATGTGCAGCCTGGTGGACGGAGCGGAGCTGGGACTCGAGTTGAGCAAGATCACGGCGGTTCTATGCTAGCGAGCCCTCCATGGCCTCCCGCTCTACCCTCGCCTCGGCCAGGATATCCGTGGCGGCATTGCGCTCCTATTGAAGGGGCGCAAGAAGCTCGGCGGCATCGCGGATCGCCCCGTCACGCACCTCATTAGCGAAGCGCACGACCTCCTCACGCTTGGCCTGCAGCGCCGTGTCCTCTTGGCGTCGAGCCTCCACTACGGTGTGGAAGGACGCCCACGCCTCCGCGAGCTCCCCGCGCTGCTGGGTGAGGCGGGCGTCCTTAAGGGCGAGGTGCTCCTCCAAGCCCTCCAGCGACTCCCGCACCAGGCGGAAGGCGACCTCGTGGTGCCCTCTGCTCCAGTCCTAGGCGTCCAGGACAAGTTCGCGGTAGGAAGAAGGCCCGGCACCCGCGTCGAGCCTTATGAACGGGCTCTCAGAGCGGGCCTATGGGCTTGGCGGCGCGCCGTCCCCCTTGGCGCCCAGCTCTGCCTCGCCGCCCTCGCGCTCCTGGCGCACCATCTCATGTAGCTCGATGCCTGCAGTGGGGTGCGGCGGAGACAAAGGAAGGGCTCCACCCTCAGGCTCACTAGCGTCGGGCTGGTCCTGGACCGCCTCAGCCTCCGGCTGCATAGGAGGAGTAGCCACACGGGGCGGTGTAGCCGCACGGGGCAGAGCTACGTCCTGAGGTGGAGTTGGCTCGCGCGGTGGCGTAGCCGCGCGAGGCGGAGTTGGGGCGCGAGAAGGGGAAGGCGCCCGCTCCTCAAGCCTCTCGGGCACCACCTGCTCGGGAGGCGGCGCAGTGGCCTCCGCCTGAAGCACTTCTGCAGTTGGGCCTGTAGAGGCCGTCTCCACAGGCCTTGCAGCCTCCTCAGCCACGGCCTCTGTCGTGACTCTCTTCACATCTGCTGCCTTGCGAAGCTTACGGCACTTCCCAGGCACAAGGTCACTATCAAGCACCAAGGAAAGATCCTCAGGAAAGAGGTGAAAAGAAAAAACCAAGAAACAATAGAGGGATGATCAAAAACACTTACCCTGACTGCTTGGCGCCGGTGTCAACCCACGCCAAGCCTGGCGAGCGCGAGGAGGGCTTGTCCTTGGCGCCAGAGCTCTCCGGAGGCGCCTCGGCTTTCCTCTTGGAAGGAACATCCTACGGTCTCGCCCCGGACTTATCCACGACCACCTTGTCAGTGGCCTCATCCTCCTCCTCCTCCTCCATGAGGCGCGAAGGTGCCACCCCGAAGGCATCGTCGTCGCCTGACGAGATTGTAGATCTCGTCAGTAAAGGGCCCGGCCCTTGAGGAAGATGCCCCCCCGTGGAGGGATTCGCCAGGGCCTCTTCCTCGCCCTGCCCAGCTCCAGAAGTGGAGGGCGAGTCTGTGGCCCCCGCCTCCAGCGCCACCGACGCGTCCACCTCCTTCTCCTCCCCCGCCAGGCCTGCCAAGGTGAAGTCTGTCATCCCTTCCCAGATGCTCATGTGCTCGCCCAAGGGGAGCTGGTGCAGAGGTTGCATAGAGGTTGCAATCTTCCCGGGCACCTCCGGGTTGATGAAGACGATGCCCAAGATGGTGTCGACAACGCCCTGGCTGTTGTCGCCAGGGTGAAGCCGCATCCGGTCCGAGGGGCCTGGATACATCCACATCGGCTTGTTGTGGGCTTGGAGAGGAGCGATGCGGCGCTTCACGAAGTCCGCTACAATCATCTGCCCCGGGAGACCCTCCTCCCAGAGGTATCCCATGCGCCCCACCATGCTCGCGCTGTCCACGCAGCGGAAGGTAGACTTACCCAGTTGGACTTCTTCACAGGCGGCGCCTCCGGGACGCCTAGAAAGGCGCATGGCGATTTGACGCTGATAAGGAGCCACTTCTGGCGGAAGTCGTCCACCTTCTTGACCACCACCATGACGGGATTGTTCCCTCTCCACGACATGGGGATATACACGCCCCCCATGCCGTCCGCAATGCGGAAGGAGACGCACCCGGACCGCTCGTTGGTTGCGGTGCACCAGAGCGCGTAGAAGCTCCTAAAGAGTGCCACCGAGGGGTGCACGCCTAAATACGCCTCGCAGAGGTAGGCGAAGATGGAGAGGATGAGGATGGAGTTTGGATGAAGGTGGAGAAGTTGGATCTGGTAGAACTCCAGTACTGCCTCCAAGAACGGCGAGTACGGAGGCACCAGCCCAGCGGTGAGGGTGTGGAGAAAGATGGGGAAGAACCCATGCGGGAACTCCCCGAGCCTCGCGGCTCAGAGCGCGCTGGCGCCATGCTCATTGGTCCGCCCCACGACCAAATGGCGAATCTTTTCCAGGGCTTGCCGTCAGTGCGCTCCCCCACTAGCGCCTCGCCGTACGCAGGCGCGGCAGGCGCCGCCTGCGAAGGTGAAGCCATGGCTGCCTTGCCCTTGCCCTTGGCGGGACTGATCGCCGGAGGAAGTCGAGGACGGAGGCGAGAAAGCTGGAGGAAGAAGGAGACGAGCGCGCCGGAGAGCGGAGGCGGAGAGCCCGAGACGAAGGAGGCTTGTGCGCAAAGAATGGGGAGCAGTAACGGCTCCCTGCCGCGGCCCAGATCGTGCACGGCCGTTGATCCACTGAGTGACGTGTGGCTCAGGCCGGCCGGACACTTTGGGCCCACGATGCTCCGGCTGCGTCAATGGGCCCAGCCGCGCCCATCGCGGGCCCGGGGGCTACTGTCGGCCCAATGAGGACCAGTGTGTGTCAAGGTAGGTTTATTAAATTGTTTTATAAACTGTGGGCGCCAAGAAGACCATGGCGCATGGACCATATCACGTCGCATTACATTTGATGTTATTGTGTACATATTATGTTGTGCGATTATATTTAGAATATATTAGTCATATTTCTGTGGCGCATGGGTTCGGGTGCGCCACTGAAATTTGACTTTGTATGGCGCATGTGCTCGGGTGCGCCACAAAAAGTCAACATTCTATGGCACATCAGCTGGGTGCGCCAAAGAAATTGGACATTTTGTGGCGCATCAGTTGGGTGCGCCATAGAAATTGGACATTCTGTGGCGCATCAGCTAGGGTCCCATCGCCTTTTCAATCTTGCGGCAAAAAAAAGAAAATAAAAAAATGTTCAAAAAATTCCATCCTTTGAAATATGGTAAGGTATTAGTATATACTCGGTGTACCATATTTGAAATATGAGTTTTGACCTTTTATGCAAAATCACTGTAAAGAAAGTCGAAACAGCCATAACTTTTGCCGACGAAGTCGAAACAATGCCCAGATAGCCCTTTTTAGATTCCCCAAATTCGTAAAGGAAAAAAAGTTATTTCAAAATGATTGTTTTTCTCAACAAAATAAAAAAAAGAAAAACATTATGTGGCGGATGGGGCAAGGATGCGCCATGCGCCACAGAATTGTTGGGCGGGAATTTTTTTTTGAACCCGAACAACCAACTCCCCTTTATCCTCTCCCCTTCTCACCTTAACCTCTCATTTCCTTCTCCTTTCCTCCAATTCTCTTCTCCCTTCTCCTCTCCTCCACTTCCCTTCTCCTCCAATTCCCTTCTCATCCACTCCTCTTCTCCTCCACTCCACCAACTCCGGCAAAGAGAGACGACTTCGACCTCCTACTCCGGTGACCACCTCTAGCAAGACTTCGATGCAACCTCCTCCTCCGGCGACCACCTCCTCCTCCTCCAGCGAACAACTCCTCCTCCTTCTCAAGTGACCTCCTTGAAGGAGATATGCCCTAGAGGCAATTAATAAAGTGTATTCTTTATCATATCTCGTTTGTTCATAATAGGTTTTTGTGTCATGCTAGAACCGTATTAAGCGAAAACATTAATGCGGGTGTGATACGTAAACAACCAGGTCCCTAGTAGCCTCTACTAAGACTAGTTTCGTTGCGCGATTGATGATCGAGGTTTCCCGGTCATAGGGCATGGCGCCGGTCGGCAATGGGAGTCATATCGCTGGAGAACGATGTGATGGACATACCCAGATTTGGAGAACGTAGTCGTTACGCCTTTGACCGTGAGATCAACTCTTATTGTTATTCCTGGAAGCACCAAACGTCGTATCTTATTTAGTATGACAATAACGGTGATACTTTCGGGTATCGGAAAGGAGTAGTTGAGACGAGGGGTCAAGAGCGGGATTTCCCAGTCCGCATAGCAGGATAGATACTCTCGGGCCCACTCGGTGAGATCATGTCTAATGAGCTTGCAAGCATGTGACTAGGTCACGGAGACATGAGATCATGAATGAGTAGAAGGTAGCATCGTCGGTAACAAGGTCGGGATTAGGTATGGAGATATCTATGGAACGACGCTCGTACATGCTAAGTATCGCTATGGCAAAAGGTTTAAGACTTTGCGTTCGGGTTTGATAGATGAAAGTCATTCGTTATATCACAGGGATTAATTCATGGGGTCCAGGCCTACGAGTTAGTCGTTGATCATAGAGGAGTCTTCTTCATACCTGTTATTATATCGAACCGCTAGGGTAACACACTTAAGGGGTTTCGACAAGACAACCGGAAAGGAAAGAGATCACGGGGAGCGTTCTGGGAGGGGTCCGATGGAGATCGGACATCGCCGAAAGAGTTTTCGGAGCTAGGAAAAATTATATATATTATGTCTGATATTAATTAGTGTAATTAATATGAAAATATGATTTTATATATTTAATTTCTAATTTATTTAGGCTGATTTCCCTAAATGGGCCTTCTGGTCGAAAGAAGGCCCAAGAGGGGGAAAAATCCCTAGGGGATTCGTTGGGGGCCAGGAGGGGCCGACCCAAGTGGGCCAAGGGCCCACTAGGGGGGGCCGGCGCACCCTCCAATGCCGCACCAGGCATGTGGGGGTTAGTCCCACATTGCCTGGCTGGCAAGGTTGGCTCCCCCTGGGAGCCTATATAAGAAAGGGCACCCCTGGCCTTTTAATTCACCAATTAATTCCCGATTTCTCTCTTCATCTCGTGGTTCCCAAGTCGGAGCCGCGCCAAGATGAGGAAGGGGATCTCTTCCACCATAGCCCGCTGCCGCGCTGCTGGTGTTCCGGTCCAAGTCTTCCGCTGCTCGTCCTGCGCTGGAGCTTTGGAGGCCGTCGTCTCCACCGTACGTGTGTAACGCCCTGCGAGGTGCTGCGCTTGCGGTGCTCGGAGGTCAGCTTCCTCTACACGACCTTGAGGTCGGCTTCGTCGGTATTCATCGACAACGTTTGTGCGGGAACGTAATCCCCGCTTTCGGTCTACAAGGGTACGTATTCCGATCTCCGTTTGTACTACTATATCTGCATAGAATAGATCTTGGCATGCTTTTAGGATATCGTTGGTAGGAAAATTTTTGTATTCTGCACATGATCCCCTTCAGTGGTATTAGAGACGATCTATCGTAGATATAGTTGTACGCTGTTAGAACCCGTGTTCTGCACGGGGGCACCGTTCCTGTTATTTGCTACCCTCTAGCGTGCACTTGTGTATTCCAGCGGCATTGAGTTGATGAAGCGGCCCAGACCGACTTTACGCGTACGCTTAAGCGAGACTGGTTCCACTACTGACATACGGCTTGTACCGTATATGTGGCTGGCGGGTGTCAGTTTCTCTCTCTTTAGTTGGTCTTCGCATTTTCAATGGAGGGCCCGAAAGGGATGCTTAAACATGCAATTATTGGATCGTTGTTGTGGTCATAAGGTTCGTAGGTATGAAGCGGTTCTATATACGAAAGCCCCAAGCCACGTAAAATATGCAAAAGATAAAGTAGAAGCGTCTAACTTTACTTTGCAGGGGCTATGTGATATGGTCAAGGTAGGTTTATTAAATTGTTTATAAACTGCGGGCGCCAAGAAGACCATGGCGCAATGGACTATATCACATTGCATTACATTTGATGTTTTGTGTGCATCTTATATTGTGTGATTGTGTGTATAGTATAGATTAGTTACACGGCGGTAGCTATATAAGGTGATCCCTTCAAAATACCACTAGTGTTCTCCCTCCAACGCGCACCACCAAGAAAGTTCTACGTTATGAGGCAGGCCGTGATGATCGGGTGTCAGACATCTCGTCGTTCGCATACAGTGGGTGTAAGCCATGTTGCACAAGCGTCAGCGTGGAGGTCTTTGGTGGCGAGCCTAGCATATTCAGAAATATGGCCTCGGAACAGGAAGACCAAAAGGTCGAGCACGAGTCACAAAATTGGTGTGGCGGACGTTTTTTTCTACTCTTGAAGTTATGCCGCCGGCTCGGATGATGAGGGGTGGTGCAATGGATGGGTGTCGTGTAATCGCTTAAACGACCAGGAGGGATGTTTGTTTGAGTGGGAGTTATGTTAGTTATTTTCTAAAATACTATAACTCAAAATTATTATGAACAAAGTCTTATGTTGTTGCAAATTCCATTGTAGATGTCTCGCCCCTCGTTTAACCTAGGTCTGTTCCTTGAGAAAGAAAAGCTTAAGACCAATGGGTCAAGCTTCATGGCCTGGTTCCGCATCCTGAGGATCCTCCTCACTCCCCATAGGGTGGCCTATGTCACTGAGGCCGGCATAGGTGACCCTCCCGCAGATGATGCCTCTGAGGATGAGAAGAAGGTCTTCCAGACCCGGTCGGAGGATTCTTCCTTTGTCCAGAGTGGCATGCTCTACGCCATGGAAGCCGACCTGCAGAAGCGCTTTAAGAAGATGAGCGCCTTTGAGATCATTTCGGATCTTAAGGCTGTCTTCGCGCCGCAGGCTAAGGCTGAGAGATATGAGGCTTCTGAGCTTTTCTTCTCAGCCAAGATGGAAGAGCATAGGAGTGTGAGCGAGCATGTAGTCAAGATGTCTGGCTACGTTCAACGCCTGAATGCTTTGGAATGCAAGATTCCCGATGAGCTGGCGATTGACAGGGTGTTGCAATCGTTGCCGCCAAGCTACAAAGGCTTCGTCATGAACTACAACATGCAGGGCATGGCTAAGTCCCTGGGTGAAGTGTTCGTGATGATCAAGACTGCTGAGGTAGAGATTAAGAAGGAGCACACGCAGTTGATGGTCAACAAGACCGTTGATTTCAAGAAATCCGGTGGCAAGGGAAAGCAGAGCTGGAAGTCCAGGAGAGAGGCAAAGTTGGCTGCCAAGCCCAGGACTAACAGGTCTGGTCCCAGAGCTAGCGTTGAGTGTTTCTACTGCAAGGGGAAGGGTCACTGGAAGCGCAACTGCCCCAAGTACCTGGAGGATAGGAAGTCTGGCAAGACGGTCGACAAAGAGCAAGGTATATTTGATATACATGTCATAGATTTGTACCTTACATCCGCCCGGAGCAACACGTGGGTATTTGATACTGGTTCTGTTGCTCATATATGTAACTCTCAGGAGGAGTTACGGAATAGACGGCGGCTGGCGAAGGATGAGGTGACGATGCGCGTCGGCAACGGATCGAGAGTCGACGTGGTGGCTGTCGGCACGCTCCCTCTGCATCTACCATCGGGATTAGTTTTGGTTTTAAATAAGTGTTATTTTGTTCCATCCTTGAGTGTAAACATTATAAGTGGGTCTTGCCTGTTACAAGACGGTTATTCATTTAAATCAGTGTCAAGCAATTGTGCTATTTATATGAATGATATCTTTTATGTTGATGCTCCCGAGAATAACGGTTTATTCTTGTTGAATCTCGATCGTGGTACCCACATCCATAACATAGAAGCCAAACGGATTAAGTGTAGTGACGATACCACCATGTATTTATGGCATTGCCGTCTTGGTCATATTGGTGTAAAGCGCATGAAGCAACTCCACTCCGATGGACTTTTGGACTCGTTGGATTTCGGATCCCTCGATACATGCGAACCATGCCTTATGGGCAAAATGACCAGGACACCGTTCAAAGGTTTCGTTGAACAGGCGTCGGATTTGTTGGGGATCATACATACAGATGTGTGTGGACCGATGAGCGTTTCGACACGCAATGGTTATCGTTACTTCGTCACCTTCACTGATGACTTGAGTAGATACGTTTATATCTATTTGATGAAACACAAGTCTGAAACGTTTGAAAAGTTCAAAGAATTCCAAAGTGAAGTTGAGAATCAGCTTAATAGGAAAATCAAGCACCTCCGATCCGATCGCGGTGGAGAATACTTGAGTTTTGAGTTTGGCACACATCTGAAGAGTTGTGGCATAGTACCCCAACTTACGCCAGCCGCAACGCCGCAGCGTAACGGCGTGTCCGAGCGACGTAATCGTACTCTACTGGATAATGTTCGATCTATGATGTCTCTTACCGATCTGCCAGTGTCCTTCTGGGGTTATGCGTTAGAAACAGCCGCATTCATTTTAAATAGGGCTCCGTCCAAGTCCGTTGAAATGACACCGTATGAACTATGGTATGGCCAAAAGCCTAAGTTATCGTTTCTGAAGGTTTGGGGTTGTGAGGCGTACGTTAAGAAACTACAGCCCGACAAACTCGAACCGAAGTCGGAGAAAGTCGTCTTTGTAGGATATCCGCGGGAAACCGTTGGGTACACCTTCTACAACCAAGCTGAGGGCAAAACTTTTGTCGCGAAGACCGGTACCTTTCTAGAGAAGGAGTTTCTCGCGAAAGGAGTAAGTGGGAGGAAGGTAGACCTCGATGAAATCGTTGATCCTGAACTCGAGATTCCGAGTGGCGCAACGGAAGCAATTCTAGAAACGTCCTCCGTGGAAGGAGTGGGAGAAACTGTCGAGGAAGGTGTTCTACCTCGTAGGTCTGGTAGATCTCGGATCGCACCAGAATGGTATGGCAACATGGTTTGCACCGTCATGTTAGTTGAACAAGACGAACCTACGAACTACAAGGAGGCGATGGAGAGTCTAGAGTCCGAGAAATGGCTTGAAGCCATGAAATCCGAAATAGGATCCATGTATGATAACAAAGTGTGGACTTTGATGGATATTCCCGAAGGGCGCAAGGCCGTCGAGAATAAATGGATCTTTAAGAAGAAGACTGATGCTGATGGTAATGTGACCGTCTATAAAGCTCGGCTTCTCGCAAAGGGTTTCTGACAAGTTCATGGAATTGACTACGATGAAACTTTTTCACCGGTAGCGATGCTTAAGTCTATTCGGATTTTGTTAGCGGTAGCTGCCTACTATGATTATGAAATCTGGCAGATGGACGTCAAAACGGCCTTCCTAAATGGAAACATTGAGGAAGAGTTGTACATGGTACAGCCGGAAGGTTTTGTCGATCCAGGAAATGCTAACAAGGTGTGCAAGCTTCAACGATCCATCTATAGATTGAAGCAGGCATCTCGGAGCTGGAATCTTCGCTTTGATGAGGTAATCAAAGGTTTTGGATTTATCCAAAATGTGGAAGAGACCTGCATTTACAAGAAAATGAGTGGGAGCTCAGTTGTGTTCTTAACACTGTATGTTGACGACATATTGCTGATTGGGAATGATGTGGAACTTCTGAATAGCGTGAAGGAATATTTAAACAGTAAATTTTCCATGAAGGACTTAGGAGAAGCTGCGTATGTTTTAGGCATAAAAATCTATCGCGATAGATCAAGGCACCTATTAGCACTGAGTCAGAGTACTTATCTTGATAAAATATTGAAGCTTTTCCGTATGGAGAAGGCAAAGAAGGGCTCTCTGCCGGTTATCAAGAATAAGATATTGCGGAAGGCACAGTGTCCGGTGACGGAACTGGGTAAGGCTGAAATGACGAAACATCTTTATGCTTCAGACATAGGATCGATCATGTATGCAATGTTGAGTACTAGACCGGATGTGACGTTAGCTTGAAGTTTGACAAGCCGGTTCCAGAGTAATCCTGGAATGCCGCATTGGATAGCTGTTAAGAGCATTCTTAAGTATATCAATAAGACAAAGGAAATGTTCCTTGTGTATGGTGGCTGCGATGAAGAACTTGGCGTAACGGGTTACGTAGATGCAAGTTTCTGCTCAGACCCCGATGACTGTAAGTCACAGACAGGTTACGTGTTCAAGGTGAATGGAGGCGACGTGTGCTGGAGAAGTGGGAAGCAACCCATAGTCGCACAATCTACAATGGAGTCGGAGTATATCGCTGCTTGCGAAGCCGCGAAAGAAGCTGTGTGGCTGAGGAAGTTCGTCATCGAACTTGGAGTGTTCCCGAGCGTGCAAGACCCCGTGATCCTCTTCTGCGACAATACGGGTGCCATTGCAAACGCCAAGGAGCCAAGGTCTCACTCCACCGCCAAACACATTCTCCGACGCTTCCATGTGATACGTCAGTACGTACAAGGAGGTGATGTGAAGATTTGCAAAGTGCATTCGGATCTGAATGTGACAGATCCACTGACGAAGCCTCTTCCGCTTGATAAGCATGAAAAGCACCAGTTAGCTATGGGTGTTAAGCTTTTACCAAGTTGTAATCTAGATTAAGTTGTACTCTAGTGCAAGTGGGAGACTGAAGGAGATATGCCATAGAGGCAATTAATAAAGTGTATTCTTTATCATATCTCGTTTGTTCATAATAGGTTTTTGTGTCATGCTAGAACCGTATTAAGCGGAAACATTAATGCCGGTGTGATACGTAAACAACCAGGTCCCTAGTAGCCTCTACTAAGACTAGTTTCGTTGCGCGATTGATGATCGAGGTTTCCCGGTCATAGAACATGGCGCCGGTCGGCAATGGGAGTCATATCGCTGGAGAACGATGTGATGGACATACCCAGATTTGGAGAACATCGTCGTTACGCCTTTGACCATAAGATCAACTCTTATTGTTATTCCTGGAAGATACTTTGATCGCACCAAACGTCGTATCTTATTTAGTATGACAATAACGGTGATACTTTTGGGTATCGGAAAGGAGTAGTTGAGACGAGGGGTCAAGAGCGGGATTTGCCAGTCCGCATAGCAGGATAGATACTCTCGGGCCCACTCGGTGAGATCATGTCTAATGAGCTTGCAAGCATGTGACTAGGTCACGGAGACATGAGATCATGAACGAGTAGAAGGTAGCGTCGTCGGTAACGAGGTCGGGATTAGGTATGGAGATATCTATGGAACGACGCTCGGACATGCTTAGTATCGCTATGGCAAAAGGTTTAAGACTTTGCGTTCAGGTTTGATAGATGAAAGTCATTTGTTATATCACAGGGATTAATTCATGGGGTCCAGGCCTACGAGTTAGTCGTTGATCATAGAGGAGTCTTGGTCATACCTGTTATTATATCGAACCGCTAGGGTAACACACTTAAGGGGTTTCCACAAGACAACCGGAAAGGAAAGAGATCACCGGGAGCGTCCTGGGAGGGGTCCGATGGAGATGGGGCAGCGCCGAAAGAGTTTTCGGAGCTAGGAAAAATTATATATATTATGTTTGATATTAATTAGTGTAATTAATATGCAAATATGATTTTATATATTTATTTTCGAATTTATTTAGGCTGATTTCCCTAAATGGGCCTTCTGGTCGAAAGAAGGCCCAAGAGGGGGAAAAATCCCTAGGGGATTCGGTGGGGGCCAGGAGGGGCCGACCCAAGTGGGCCAAGGGCCCACTAGGGGAGGCCGGCGCACCCTCCAATGCCGCACCAGGCATGTGGGGGTTAGTCCCACATTGCCTGGCTGGCAAGGTTGGCTCCCCCTGGGAGCCTATATAAGAAAGCGCACCCCTGGCCTTTCAATTCACCAATTAATTCCCGATTTCTCTCTCGATCTCGTGGTTCCCAAGTCGGAGCCGCGCCGAGCTGAGGAAGGGGATCTCTTCCACCATAGCCCGCTGCCGCGCTGCTGGTGTTCCGGTCCAAGTCTTCCGCTGCTCGTCCTGGACTGGAGCTTCGGAGGCCGTCGTCTCCACCGTACGTGTGTGACGCCCTGCTTTATCTTATCTCCGTTCTCCGTTCGTATTACTATATCTGCATAGAATAGATCTTGGCATGCTTTTAGGATATCGTTGGTAGATTTTTTTTTTTCTGCACACGATCCTCTTCACTCTTTCTCCGGTGACCTCGTCCTCCTCCTCCGGCGACCACCTCCTCCTCCTCCTCGTCCTCTAGTGACCTCCTACCAGCAAGCTCCTTGTAACACCCAGGGATTTATCCCAATTTAGTTTTTTTATTGTTTTTCTTTGTACATCATCATGTCATCATATCATAATGCATTTGACACTTCATTTATTTTATTGCATTTTAATTTAAATCACACCCTTCTAATTAAATTCCACTTTTAAATTCAAATGCAAATCATATTAATTTGAATGTGTTATTTAAATTCTTTTCAAATATTCAAAATAATATATTAAATAGTGTATTTTGAAATTATAAATATTTGTCAAAAGTTTATATATCCTTTCTTTTTCCATTTTGTTTTATAAACACAAAACAGTAAAGAATAAACACAAAATAAATAACAGCAGAAGGAAAAAAAAACCCTAAAAGGGCCGAAGCCCACTTACCTGGCCCATCTTCCTCTCCTTCCTAGCCCAGCCCATCTCCTCTCCTCCTACCTCCGTACGGTCAAAAGAGTAGAGAAGAGCAGTGTAGTGTACCTGCACCTAAAATATGGCAGATACCTGTGTATAGTGCAAATCCCTGGATCGATTCGTTTGCACACACAGTTACGATGTAATATCACAACAAGTATCAATTTATTACAACGCTGATCCAGACTTAGAAAATATTCATTACAAATTTGCATAGCATAAAGCTAGCAGCGAACAGAGTAAACAACGGAAAATTATTCTTCATGGAGTCCCCAATCATCATCATGTGCCACATGCGAGCATGTTGGTAGAAGACTCGAAAACCCTTAGTAAAAACTTTCACTCATCATCAGGACAGTCTGCAATAAGATATATATTGCAACAACGTGGGTCAGAACCATTAAAATGGAACTGGCAAGTGACACTATGGTGGACACTTAGAGGAATAACTCTATGACCTATATGCTTATCTAGCTGGTGGAGCTCAAGGCTATTTTGCAGAAAGCAAGTTTTTCCCTAACGTTTTGAAAACACTTTTCTTCTATTCGAGACATCCGTGGCATGAAATCCACTGTCTCATTCTACCCTTGTTCACCCATCAAATTTTTAATTTATAAGTTGGAATGGTGGAATCCTCCGTTGACATCCTCGTTAAGCTGCTCGATTGTCCGTTTCCGAGGACACGGCTAAGTACTTAGATTTTAACTCTGCAGAGGTTGTGCACGTTCACCATTGTACCCATTCAACCCAATTTACCCTTTACACACCATCTGTGATAAGGAAAGGAGAAGAATGAGACGAGATCTTGCAGAAGCATTTTCCCTCCCACTCTGGCCTGACGCGCTCCACCTACAAACCACTACCACCACCTGTCAGGCCGGGAAGAGTCCATGCAGCTTAGTTGATCAAGCCAGAGCCCATATTGGCAATGGCTGCACGAGAAGCAATCTTCACTTGGAGTTCTTCAGATTCCTTTGCTCCTGGGTGGCCATCCACAAGTGAATATTCCACAGGTAAATCCCCTGGGAACAACACTCAACTCATACAGCCAAGCAACCAATTTCCACCCAAGTGTTTTATTAAAACTTAGTTGACTTTATCTTTTTCATCAAAATAGTTTATGCATAGCATCACTATTCTACTAAGTAATTTCATAGGAACCTATCCTACTTGCATAGCAATGCTATCCTACACATGCTTATAGAAAATACTCTACTCATGCATAGAAAAATAATGGGACTTTTATGGCGGTGTGCCACTTGCCTTGGCAACCGGGAGTGTAGCAGTTACAGTTGCAAAGATTCTCGTTTCCCTCTGAATAGTCTAACAAAGAAATAAAGAGCCACACATAATCACACAAGCAAAGGTTCATACAAAGAAAATATATGCTATGCATGAGATGATATGCAACAATTTATTTCCAACGTCTAGAAACTAATAAAAGTATACCTTTGGATTTTCATGATATATGCATGAATACATTTTTTATTTGTTTCTATTATTTAATCATGAATAAAGGGGTAATGACAAGGACTTTAGTTCACTTAAATAAAATTTCAAAATCAAATTTTGTAAAAATGACATTTGGGCAGAGGGCATCTAAACAAGTTGTTAGCAATTTGATTTACTCAAAACTAAATTTTCTAACGAAAGTTATGTCAAAAACACTTAAACTACTCTAAAAAATATTTGAAAATTTTGTATGTGTCAAAACAGAAAACTAATGAAGCCAAAGTGTTCTACTGGTTCTAAGGATTTCAAATATATAAAAATATTTAAATTTGGTTAAACAGATAAAAAGTATTGATGAAAACAGTGTGCAGGGGTTTTCTGCAAAACTGCCAAATTAAATGATTTAATCAAAATTCAGAAAATAAATCTGACTTGGCGCTGACGTGGCGCTGACGCGGCGTACCGGTTCGGAGTTTTAAGTGATCTAATCCTAGCCGTACACGGGAGATCTAACGGTCTAGATCAAAACGACCAGAAGCGAGCGGCGCGGCCGGCCGGAACCCTAGCCCGGGGCGTGCCCGCGGCGGTGCCATCGCCGGAATTGCTCGCTTTGCACGCCCTACTGCCTACGAGGACGAACGAGTCATACCCGTGCGTGGAGGAGGTCGAGGCGGGGACGATGGCGAGGTGGTCGACGATGGAGTGCTCTGTCGCGCCGGAATTTGCTCGTCGGAGTAGTGCTCGGCGGCGGTCCTCTTCGGGCGTGGATGGAGACGATGTTCTGCTGCCCGAGAAGACGCAAAACTTGTCAAAACGATGCGCGAGGTCAAGATAGACCAGAAGGAAGTGGAGTGAGGGCTTGAGTGGGACGCGGCTCACCGGAGTTCGTCGAACTTGCCGTCGGTAACGGCGGGGCTCGAGGGGTGCTCGTGGGCGGCCTGGTGGCTCTCGGGAGGTGGTGCTTGGGGCAAAAGAGAGAGGGGATCTTATAGCAAGAATCGGCGAGTTAAATGGGTGAGTAAATCGCCGGGAATCAATTGAATTGATTCGGCCGTTTCTCGGCGTCGTCGTGGGCGTGATTTGGAGCAAGCCGTTGCAGCGGGAGGGATGACAGGTGGGGCCCTCCTGCCAACGAGTGAGCGCGCGCGGGCGGGGACGGGCCGCTGGCGGGCTGGATTGCGTCGCGCGCGCGGTAGATAGCTAGTGGGCTTCGGCCCACTGGCTGGCCCGACTCTATTTTTCCTTTTTGAAAATTCTTTTATGTTTTTAAAATCTTTTGAGTATAAAACAAATTCAAAACTATATTAAAATTCTCAGAAAAATTCATAAAAATATAATTTGAAAAGCTTATGAAAAATAGATCCTTTTGACATTATTTTTGTCTAAAGTAAAACTAGAATAAAAGGAACATTATTATAAATTCAAATTAACAATTTTAAGGACATAAAGTCAATTAAAATATATTTAAATAATTAAATTCAAATTCTATGTGATTCGTATGACAAGTTTAATGATGATGATGCATCGATGCAAAAGTTTTAAATTTTTCTGAAAATTGGGATGTTACAAACCTAACCCCCGTCTTTAAGATGAATCTCGCCCTCGAGATTCGGATTGGCTAGCAAATAGGTGAGGGTGGTCATCTTTAAGGTCATCTTATCTTTCCCAAGTTGCTTCCTCTTCTGAATGGTGATCCCACTGTACTTTATAGAATTTGATGGTCTTGGTTCGGGTGACACGTTCCGCTATCTCCAAAATCTTTATTGGTTTTTCTTCATAAGTGAGATCACTTTCTAGTTGTACTTCCTCTAGTGGCACCGTATCTCTTAGCAGTGTTTCTGCCATTTCTGGGTGACATTTCTTCAGCTGGCTGACATGAAACACATTGTGAACCGCGGAAAGTGCTTCCGGAAGTTCCAATTCACAGGCGACCTCTCCTTTGCGGGATAATACCTTGAAGGGTCCAATAAATCTAGGTGCCAATTTTCCTTATATTCCAAATCTTTTAACTCCCCGCATAGGTGAAACTCGGAGATAGACTCGATCACCCACTTCATACGTGACTTATCTCCTTTTGGAGTCCGCATAACTTTTCTGTCTGGATTGTGCTATCTTTAAACGGTCCTTAATCAACCTGACTTTTTCCTCAGCCTCCTTGATTATGTCTGGTCCGAACAAACTACGTTCTCCTACGCCACTCCACAGTAGTGGGGTAGTGCACTTTCTTCCATACATGGCTTCAAATGGCGACATCTCTATGCTCGCTTGATAGCTGTTGTTGTAAGAGAACTCGGCATATGGAAGATTATCATCCCAGCTTGACTTATAATCTAGAGTGCATGCTCTCAGCATATCTTCTAGGATCTGATTTACTCTTTCTGTCTGTCCATCCGTCTGCGGATGAAACGCTATACTGAACTCTAATCTAGTTCCCAGAGACTCATGTAATTGATTCCAGAAATGGGAAGTAAACTGAGTACCCCTATCCGACACAATTTTCTTGGGAACACCATGTAGACACACAATCCTCTTCATGTAGATGTCAGCTAGTTTGGCACTAGTGTATGTAGTCTTTACGGGTATAAAGTGAGATACTTTCGTCAGCTGATCGACTATAACCCATATAGAATCATACCCTGATTTAGTCCTGGGCAGACCCATGATGAAATCCATACCAATATGTTCCCATTTCCAATCTGGTACTAGTAACGGTTGTAGCAATCCTGCTGGTTTTTGGTGTTCTGCTTTCACACGACTGCAGACGTCACACTTTGCAATGTATTCAGCAATATCACGCTTCAAGTTGATCCACCAATACCTCTCCTTTACATCCATATACATCTTGGTGTTACCCGGATGTATGGAATAAGGTGAGTCATGAGCTTCTTGAAGTATTAACTTCCTGAGGTCGGCATTGTCAGGAACACAAATGCGTTCTTTATACCACACGGTTCCTTCTTCATCTTCTCTAAAATCTCTGGCCTTACCTTCGCTTAGGTTCTTCTTGATTTCCTTTACTACTTTATCCTCTAACTGAGCTGTCTTGATTTTGTTAAATAGAAGAGGTTGAACTTCTAAGGATGCTATGAATCCTTCAGGTACCACCTCTAATCGAAGGTCCTTAAATCCTTTACAAAGATCTTCTGGCAATTCTCCTGCCGTGAGTCTGTTTACATAAGTCTTACGGCTCAAGGCATCAGCCACTACGTTGGCTTTCCCTGGGTGGTACTGTAGACTTAAATCATAGTCTTTGATCAATTCTAACTATCTCCTTTGTCGCATGTTTAATTTCTTCCGAGTAAAGAAATACTTGAGGCTTTTATGATCCGTAAAAACTTCACATCTCTTTCCCCATAAATATGGCGTCCATATCTTTAGCGCATGCACCACAGAAGCTAACTCTAAATCATGAGTGGGGTAGTTTACTTCATGATTTTTGAGTTGTCTTGAGGCATAAGACACTACTTTGCCTTCTTGCATCAATACGCTTCCTAGGCCGCGATATGAAGCGTCGCAATAAACCTGAAAGTCTTTCTCTAGATCTGGTAAGCATAATGCTGGTGCCGACACCAAGCGCTTCTTTAATTCCTGAAAACTGATCTCACAAGCTTCCGTTAACTCAAATTTCTTTCCCTTCTTCAGTAGTTCAGTCAAGGCCTTGGAAATCTTGGAGAAGTTTTCAATGAATCTCCGGTAGTACCCTGCTTGTCCTAGAAAACTGCGGATTTCTCCCACATTTTTGGGCGATTCCCAATTTGTCACAGCAGCAACTTTTTCAGGGTCCACTGCTATCCCATCTTTAGACACCAGGTGTCTTAGAAATCCTACTTGTTTTAACCAAAATTCACACTTGTTGAACTTAGCATATAATTTATGCTCTCGGAGCCTTTGCAACACCAGACGTAAATGTTCTTCGTGTTCTTTGTGACTTTTGGAGTAGACTAAGATGTCATCGATGAAGACAACAACAAACTTGTCCAGAAACACCTTATTCATCATATTCATGAAATAGGCTGGAGCACTGGTTAACCCAAAAGACATTACCGTGTACTCATACGAACCATATCTTGTAACGAAAGCAGTCTTGGGTATATCCATCTCTCTGACTTTCATCTGAAAGTACCCTGATCTGAGATCGATCTTGGAGAAGACGACAGCCCCTTCTAGTTGATCGAACAGTTCATTGATTTTGGGTAGAGGATACTTGTTCTTGATTGTATGCTCATTTATGTCACGGTAATCGGTGACTAATCTCTGAGTACTATCCTTCTTCTTGACAAAAAGAATCGGGGCTCCCCACGGTGATGAACTTGGACGGATAAAGCCTTTCTGCATAAATTCTTCCAGTTGTTTCTTGAGTTCTTTCAGTTCATCAGTTGCCATTGGGTAGGGCCTTTTAGCAATTGGTCCTGTTCCCGGTTTTAGTTCTATGAGGAACTCTACATCTCTATCGGGTGGCATTCCTGGTAGTTCTTCCGGAAACACATCAGGGTATTCCTTAGAAAAAAACTCACCGAGACTAACCCCCTTAAGAGAATTAAGCCTAACCTTCTTTAGTTCAAACTTTGATCTAAAGTTGATCTTCGAGCCTTCTGGAGTAGTGAGAGTGATGGTTCTATTTGCGCAGTCTATGATTCCTGCATAGCGGGACATCCAATCCATCCCTATGATAACATCCAGGCCTTGTGTTTCCAGGATGATCAAGTCCGTAGGAAACTGATGCTTTCCAATCTTCAGACTCAACTGTCTACAGCCAGAGGTTACTAGCATCTCTCCGCCCGGAGAGCTTACTCTAATGGGGCTTCCTATATTTTCCACTGCTAACCCATGTTTGTTTACAAAAGCTCTTGAAATGAAAGAATGCGATGCTCCAGTATCAAATAAAACTAATGCTGGGCATGAATTGAGCAAGAACGTACCAATGACAGCATCAGGTTCATCGTACACTTCTTCCACATTGATGTGGTTCACCTGTCCTTTCTGGAAGGGATTGGGCTTGGCAGCTTCTGCGGCCTTCTTTTCGGGGCAGTCAGTGGCGTAGTGACCCTTGTTATTGCACTTGAAACATAGGACTTGGCTGATATCTTTCTTATATTCGGGGTTTGGGCGATGTTGTCCATTGTTGTGGCCAGCATTTCCATTTCCCTTGTGATTCCCATTGTTTCCCTTGAAACCACCACTATGGTTGTGACCATGATGTTTGTGGTTGCTTCCTCCACTAGGACAGTGACCAGGTTTATGACTCTGGTTTGCATCTTGAGGGAAAGGTCTCTTGAAAGAAGTCTCAGAATGGTGTTTGTGAACATTCAACTTTCTCTTCCTATTTTCAGCCTTCTTGATGTTATCCTCCAGTATGATAGCCTGATCTAGGAGAGTGATAATTTGGGGCATATGCCACTGTCAAAGGGATCTTCAGCTTGTCACTCAGCCCATTTAGGAATTTTGCCCTCCTCTTTGCCTCGGTGTTAATGTCTTCAGAGGCATACGACGGGGAGGCATCTGTGATTTGTATAGATGAGTTTTTAGACGGAAAGGTCCGAAGAGAAAGATTACCCCAACAAACTAACAACCTATAAGAACAAACAAACATCACACAACTCAAAACTCTGGATTAAACAGACATGAGAGTTTTGGAAAATAAAACGTGAAGTTCTGTGGAATACAATGGAAGGTACTGCCTTATCACAAGTTGATAGGTCAATACAAGACTAAGATAACGTTGAGGTGTAAATAAATGGTAGTCTCGCTAACGAACTACTCGACCATGTCATCTTCTTCTTCTTCTTCAATTTCCTGAATCTCGATTCCTTCATTGTCGAGTACTTCTCTTAATTCCTTCACTTCTTTCTCCAGGGTAGAGTTCTTCTCTTCCAGCTCCCTCTTCTCGGTACGAAGACGCTTGATCAAGTCACTATCAGCTTCGAACTCGACTTCATTGCTCTCGAGTTTTGCCTTCTGTTCTCTGATAGTCTTGTTTTTCTCTTGAACCCTTTTCTCCTGTCTCTTGTATTTCTCCTCTTGTGAAGCAAACTTTTCTTCTTGGGCCTTAGTCACTTCCTCTTGAGCTTTCATATTTTCCTCGTTCTCCTTGAGTAAGGCACACAACTCATTGTTCTTCAGGAGTGCAGTGCGTCTATCCTCATAAAGTTCTGTGACGAGGACCTCCAACTCCTGGAAATACAAACTAAGGGGCTTTGCTTTGCCTCTATCTCCAACACCAAAGAGGTATGGTTCTCCCTCCTCGTTTCTCCTTCCAAAGAAAATGGAGTAGTGGCCCCTCAACTCTGTGCTATAGCGTCCGCAGAGACGTCCAATCAGGTCCTGCATGACGAGATTGAGTCCTTTTTCTTTGGAGTCACTAACCAGTTTGAATTCCAACGGGGCTCTTCTCCACGTCCTGGCTGAGTTGCTTTTATCCCCCAACAGCCCTCCTTGTGAAACTTCTTCAGGATGAAGCCCTTAACTTGAGGTAGCGGTAAACCTATCTTCTCGCCGATGTCGATAAGGTAGCAGCCAAAACGGGTGTCCTCGAAGTCCTCCGCAGTGGTGAAGTGGAAGCTCGTCATCCTTTAGGAAGAAAGAAAAGAATTTAAAACAAGAAATGTATAAGGTAAGGAGGTACTAGTCATATGTGTATTATTAAATTAGAGTCAAAACTAAGTCAAATCTCAATGTGATCAACAAATATAAACAACTCTTTGTAAATTGGATATTCACTATAGTGAGAGAGACAGACACCCGGCCAGCCACTTAATTGTGGAACAAGTCTCATGTACGCGGACATGTAAGGTTTGTTTCCAGACCGCTTCATCTCACTATGCCGCTAGGATCCAAAATACTTAAGTAGTTAATACTATGATCAAAAGGTTTTTCCAATCCTAAGGGCTCGAACCTACAGGCAACACAGTGCTCTGATACCATCTGTAGTGTACCTGCACCTAAAATATGGCAGATACCTGTGTATAGTGCAAATCCCTGGATCGATTCGTTTACACACACAGTTACGATGTAATACCACAACAAGTATCAATTTATTACAACGCTGATCCAGAGTTAGAAAATATTCATTAAAAATTTGCATAGCATAAAGCTAGCAGCGAACAGAGTAAACAGCGGAAAATTATTCTTCATGGAGTCCCCAATCATCATCATGTGCCACAAGCGAGCATGTTGGTTGAAGACTCGAAAACCCTTAGTAAAAACTTTCACTCATCATCAGGACAGTCTGCAATAAGATATATATTTCAACAACGTGGGTCAGAACCATTAAAATGGAACTGGCAAGTGACACCATGGTGGACACTTAGAGAAATAACTCTATGACCTATATGCTTATCTCGCTGGTGGAGCTCAAGGCTATTTTGCAGAAAACAAGTTTTTCCCTAACTTTTTGAAAACACTTTTCTTCTTTCGAGACATCCGTGGCATGAAATCCACTGTCTCATTCTACCCTTGTTCACCCATCAAGTTTTTAATTTATAAGTTGGAATGGTGGAATCCTCCGTTGACATCCTCGTTCAGCTGCTCGATTGTCCGTTTCCGGGGACACGGCTAAGTACTTAGATTTTAACTCTGCAGAGGTTGTGCACGTTCCCCATTGTACCCATTCAACCCAATTTACCCTTTACACAACATCTGTGATAAAGAAAGGAGAAGAATGAGACGAGATCTTTCAGAAGCATTTTCCCTCCCACTCTGGCCTGACGCGCTCCACCTACAAACCACTACCACCACCTGTCAGGCCGGGAAGAGTCCACACAGCTTAGTTGATCAAGCCAGAGCCCATATAGGCAATGGCTGCACGAGAAGCAATCTTCACTTGGAGTTCTTCAGATTCCTTTGCTCTAGGGTGGCCATCCACAAGTGAATATTCCACAGGTAAATCCCCTGGGAACAACACTCAACTCATACAGCCAAGCAACCAATTTCCACCCAGGTGTTTGATTAAAACTTAGTTGACTTTATCTTTTTCATCAAAATAGTTTTTGCATAGCATCACTATTCTACTAAGTAATTTCATAGGAACCTAGACACAGGAATAAAGAGGTCTATCATGGCTTGCATAAGCATGCTATCCTACACATGCTTATAGAAAATACTCTACTCATGCATAGAAAAATAATGGGACTTTTATGGGGGTGTGCCACTTGCCTTGGCAACCGGGAGTGCAGCAGTTACTTGCAAAGATTCTCGTTTCCCTCCGAATAGTCTAACAAAGAAATAAAGAGCCACACATAAACACACAAGTAAAGGTTCATACAAAGAAAATATATGCTATGCATGAGATGAGATGCAATAATTTATTTCCAACGTCTAGAAACTAATAAAAGTATCCCTTTGGATTTTCATGATATATGCATGAATAAATTTTTGATTTGTTTCTATTATTTAATCATGTATAAAGGGGTAATGACAAGGACTTTAGTTCACTTAAATAAAATTTCAAAATCAAATTTTGTAAAAATGAAATTTTGGCAGAGGGCATCTAAACAAGTTGTTAGCAATTTGATTTACTCAAAAAAAAAATTCTAACTAAAGTTATGTCAAAAACACTTAAACTACTCTAAAAAATATTTGAAAATTTTGTATGTGTCAAAACAGAAAACTAATGAAGCCAAAGTGTTCTACTGGTTCTAAGGATTTCAAATATATAAAAAAATTTAAATTTGGTTAAACAGATAAAAAGTAATGATGAAAACAGTGTGTAGGGTTTTCTGCAAAACTGCCAAATTAAATGATTTAATCAAAATTCAGAAAATAAAATCTGACGTGGCGCTGACGCGGCGTACCGGTTCGGAGTTTTAAGTGATCTAATACTAGCCGTACACGGGAGATCTAACGGTCTAGATCAAAACGACCAGAAGCGAGCGGCGCGGCCGGCCGGAACCCTAGCCCGAGGCGTGCCCGCGGCGGTGCCATCGCCGGAGTTGCTCGCTTCGCACGCCCTACTGCCTACGAGGACGAACGAGTCATACCCGTTCGTGGAGGAGGTCGAGGCGGGGACGATGGAGAGGTGGTCGACAATGGAGTGCTCTGTCGCGCCGGAATTTGCTCGTCGGAGTCGTGCTCGGCGGCGGTCCTCTTCGGGCGTGGATGGAGACGATGTTCTGCTGCCCGAGAAGACGCAAAACTTGTCAAAACGATGCGCGAGGTCAAGATAGACCAGAAGGAAGTGGAGAGAGGGCTTGAGAGGGACGCGGCTTACCGGAGTTCGTCGAACTTGCCGTCGGTAACGGCGGGGCTCGGGGGTGCTCGTGGGCGGCCTGGTGGCTCTCGGGAGGTGGTGCTTGGGGCAAAAGCGAGAGGGGATCGAGGGGATCTTATAGCAAGAATCGGCGAGTTAAATGAGTGAGTAAATCGCCGGGAATCAATTGAATTGATTCGGCCGTTTCTCGGCGTCGTCGTGGGCGTTATTTGGGGCGAGCCGTTGCAGCGGGAGGGATGACAGGTGGGGCCCACCCGCCAGCGAGTGAGCGCGCAGGCGCGGGCGGGGACGGGCCGCTGGCGGGCTGGATTGCGTCGCGCGCGCGGTAGATAGCTAGTGGGCTTCGGCCCACTGGCTGGCCCGACTCTATTTTTCCTTTTTGAAAATTCTTTTCTGTTTTTAAAATCTTTTGAGTATAAAACAAATTCAAAACTATATTAAAACTTCTCAGAAAAAATCATAAAAATATAATTTGAAAAGCTTATGAAAAATAGATCCTTTTGACATTTTTTTTGTCTAAAGTAAAAATAGAATAAAAGGAACATTATTATAAATTCAAAATAGCAATTTTAAGGACATAAAGTCAATTAAAATATATTTAAATAATTAAATTCAAATTCTATGTGATTCATATCACAAGTTTAATGATGATGATGCATGGATGCAAAAGATTTAAATTTTTCTGAAAATTGGGATGTTACAAGCAGTGGAGAAAAAGCTTCATGTCGCCCCACCATGTGCTCCCTCCACCCACTCCCCCTCTTCCTTTTAGCCGGCCTCCTGCTCCCCGAAACCTTAGCCCTTCGCCCCTCTCTTCCCCCTGCGCCGCCGCCCCTCTCTTCCCTCTTCTGCCTCGGATTTATTCCTCCTCGAAAACCCACCGGAGTTACCAACACCGTCGCGCCACTGCTACATGAACGTCGAAGGGAAGCCTGCAATCGCTGGAGCTCCACCGCATTGAGGAGATCGTGCTCGCCTAAGGAATCGTCTTGGGAGGCTCCGGAGCGTCGACTCCGTCCTCGTCTTCCTTGCGGCCGGCAGGCCACCGCCACACCTTCTCCGACACAGACGGCTCAATTCCGTCGACCCCGCCCCTCCGCCTTTCGCTGACGAGCTCCCCAGAGTGAGGCGCCTCCCCTCCGTTTCTTTCCCCCTTCCTTTATGGTTTTGGTCACAATAATTAGATGATGATGTCGCCGGACATGGCCATCGCGCCCCGCACCCTCCGAGCACCATCGCGAGCGCCTCGGGCTTTCTTCTTTGCATCGGGGAACAAAAACGGAACCGCCACATGTTCCCGCACTCACGGCACACACGCACGCGAGCGGCGCCGCCCCAAATAGGTCGCCGGCGTCCAATGTTGCTCCGCCGCCACGCATCTCTCGTTGTTTCTTCAGTTCGTCAGAAACTTGTGCGTTTCAGTTTCGTCAGGAAACTTAACACCCGACCCACAACTTAAGTAGACGAACCCCGTTCCTAACACTAGCACAAACCAGCCCCAGTGGCTAGCTACGTCGCACCCATCTCTCTACGGGAGATCCCGAGTTCGAAACCCGGCGTGGCGGAATAAAATCGCCCCCTTTTTTCTTTTTTTGGCTCACTGACGCCCTGGCCCCACCGGTCAGTGACCGTGCGGCCAGCGCAGCACACTCCCACACCCAGTCAGCCTGGCCCCACTCGCCAGCCCATCTGGCTAGAGCACAACTCGGTGAGAAAAGTCCAGAGCTTTTTCACAGCGCTGCAGTTTTGCGCTGAGGCCCCTGCCCTCTCATTTTTCTAGTTTAAACCCTCACCAGCATGTTTTCAGTCATAGACGAGTCCCTTTCATTTACGGAAACACCCCTAAAACTAAAATGTTAATAACTTTAATTTTATAACTCCAAATTAAATAATATTTATATGTTTATTTATCAGAAAAATGCAATAAACATAAATATGACATTCTTATGCCATTTTGCATCTTTTATTTCAATTGCTTAGTATAATTTTTTGTTGCACCTAAATAATTAAATTATGGAAGGTGTTGGGCCTTATTTAATTATTGCCCTATTCCAATTAATTCAATTAGATCACCCATGCCATGTGTTACCATGTTAATCAACATTTAATATTGTTAAGTACATAAATAAGTTGCACCTAAATAGTAATTGCAGGGGTTGCTTTCCCACTTAATTTGGATTACCTGCATTGTATTGCATCTTGCCATGCCATGCATCATTCTCGTATGACCATGCTGAATCTTTTGCCGTAGTTGTAAATTGCATCTTTTACGCTTTCCAGTGTTTGTTGCTTCTTCGCGGATACGACGCTGAGATGTGTGAGCAACGACAAGATCTGCTTCCATGCGGGATTCCAGGCAAGCCAAGTTTGCTTGTTTACCTATACATTGTCTTTCATTCCTGCCGTTGATCTCTGCTACCCTAGTATTCAATTCTTTATCGCGATCCCATTATATGTTTATCCTGCAGCCCATATAGCTTTATCCCCACATCCCATCAGATGTTGTATGTTTATCTGTTAGCCTTGCGAGTCGTAGTGCATGCTTAGAGTTGGTTGTGTGAGTCGTCTGTTGATCTTTTATTTCATATGCTTAGCTTGATAGATTATTCTACCTTAATAAAATGTTGTATTATATTGGGGTATTATAATTAAAACATAAGGCACGGGCGGAAGGCCTTGCGAGGTGCTTTGTTCTGCTAAGTGTCGACCTAGAAACTGAGATCTTGCTCCCCGAATCCAAGACTGAGCACACTAACCACTTGTGGGAGGCCCTATGGAGCCCCCCTCGACTTAGAATGGAACTTCGACTTGTCCGGGAGCCGCACCTAGTTCGGGTTTTCCATTTGTCTCATATGCATTGATAGTAGTGTAGTATTTTACTTTGGCAGTGTGCCTTGTTACATGCATATAGGGCGCGGCCTGTTGGTGCGGAGGGGTGTGTCCTGTAGGAGTCCGCACCCTTTTGGCCGGGACCAGCATAGCTCCCGTGGCTCCTGGACTTTTTGCGGTGAAGGAAAAGAGTTGTGTTGAGAGACCCTAATGTTTTTGACTGGGTTGACCATGCGAGTATTGGTCCAGTAGTGCACCCCCGCAGGGTATAATCTTATCGATGAGCCGTGTCCGCGGTTATGGACAACTTGGTGTGTTGCCGACTAATGAGATCTAGACAACTTACACCTAATCATTGTTACTTAATTTGACTAGTAATATAGAATTACTTCACAATAAATGGTAACTAAAATTTCTAACGTGTGAGTATTCCCGAATTGCTTCCTCATACTTGGTTGAGGGGGTTAATCCGAGAATGGGTTATGTTTGGTGCTAGTAGTAGATGGTTACTTATGCGCTCTCTTATCCCTCTCTGATTAGACGGAAGTTGTAGCGTGTCTCTTTATGTTGCTAGTGTTGCTGCCGCTAAGTCCACCTCCCCTATATTTTGGGAGATGGTGTAGAAAGTAGGCAAGTCGGTTTTGCTTGCCAGGGAGTGCCCTGACCCTTTTTTGGGCTCTTTATGTGCAGTTAACAGGTTCGAAGTCTGACGACGTTAGCTTGGGAATCCCTCCGGCTTGGCTGAGCAGGGATATGGCGCCATCGCTTATCTTCAGGACTCTTAGTCCAATTTGCATCTTATCCTTAGACAGATACTATTTTTTCTTCCGCTGTCATTTGTATCTTTGTATTGTATCTTTTGTATCTTGACTCGTTCGAGTCGTTGTTATAATTATATCTTTGTTGTATTTGTGGATGTATCGGAACTGTTTAAATGTTATCACAATTCCACCCACATAATGTGCATGTTTCGGCGTGCACATTATGTCTGGTGGGCGACCTAATATCGTTATTATGCGGATTTCGGCGGAAGCCCTTAAATCTACATAGTACCGATTTTCGGGCGTCACACTCCTCCTCCTCGTGCACCCACCTCCGACGACCCCCTCCTACACCCACTTACGACGACCTCCTCCTCTGACCATGGGCTGGCTTCGACGAAATTCCGGCGAAAAACGGGCGGCGCCAAATCCATATTTGGATCTGACCGCCATTTTCTAAAAAAAATCAAAAAATAATTTAGTGGCGCACCTAAGTAAGGGTGCGCCACAGAAATATTTTTGTGGCGCATCGGGCGGGTGCGCCACAGAAATATTTTTTTGTGGCGAGATAACTGTGGCGCACCGACCATGCCCAACTGCTGCGCCATAGAAAGGCTTATTGGTGCGCCACAGAAAGGCCTTTTTCCACTAGTGCGACAACAACACCGTGCCCAACACGCCCAGCCAAGAAAAAGTACAAGCACCTCCGGTTGCCCCTGAAATTTCCGGTGGGCCGAAGACCAAGATCAACCCCCTCCTTCTTCACACACTCCTTTTGTTGATCAAGGCCATCAAGACAGTCAAGGAGGAGACATGAATGATGATTATGATAAAGTGATTCCTCCCAACACAAGGAGGGAAATCGAGATCCGCCATTTGAATAGAGTTCGCACCTCGCAAGAGTTGAGAGAACTAACTCTGCACAAGGTTGTAACATCCCAATTTTTACAATTCAAAAGCATGCAAACATCCATCATATCCTCATTGCATTTTAAATCTCTGGTTGACACTTTGTTTTCTTTTATCAAATAACAAATAGAATTAAGTTTATAATGCACAATTTGTGTCATGGACAATAATTTTAATTTTCACTAAACCATTTTTATTCCTGAGTGTTGCTAAAGAGTTCTATTTTTGATAAGCTTTTGAAAACATATTTTTTATATTTTTCTGAAGAGTTTTGAATCAGATTCTGTTTGTAATTTGAATTCAGAATCTTAAAACAGAAAGAATAAGAACAAAAAAAAGAGAGAAGCCAGGCCGGCCCAGCAGCAGCCCACGCGCCCGCAGCTTCTCTCCTCTCTCTCTGCCAGGCGGGCCCCACACGTCAGCTTCGTCTCCTCCAACCGCTCCCGCTCGCCACGCCACGACCCCGATGCCCACGTCGAGCATACGCTCCACCCCTGAGCCGCGCAACGGCACGCTGATCGCAGCCTTAAAATCCCGCACCCCGCACGCCTTCTCCCGAGCAAGCGCACCCCCACATAAGCCGCCAAGCCGCCGTTTTGTAGCCAATCTCGCCACCTCGGCCGCCCCCGTTCTCCGACGGATTCCGGTGAGCACCAACGGTCCCCGCCTCTCTCGTTTTTTCCCTCACCTTTCCATCGATCCCTCGCACCTCCGAGACAAGGTTTCGTGACCCCAGGACCTCCGGGGCGTCGAGGTCGTCCGTGCTCGAGCCGCTCGGTCCGCCGCCGTTCACGTCCAACCACGGTGAGCAACATCTTCTCCTCTCCAATTTACCCCGTACCACGAGGTTTGTTTCGGCATTGCGCACCTCTCTGACACTGCTTCACTTCTGCGCACACCATAGTTCGACCACGTCGTCTGTGACCGAGTTCGCCGCCCGTAGGTTCAACTCCGGCGAGAAAATTCCGGCAAATGAGGACTTACCCGACGACCGCGACTACTCCATCCACCCAGCCTCGACTCCCTCTATCCCCGGGTACCTACCGCATAGCACGGCCCTCTCCGTTTCGTCGCACACGTGCAAGACGGGCATGGTGCCACCGTGGCCGGAGCAACTCCGGTGTGTCGCGCGCCCGTATTGGGCATAACTACATAACATTTTTTTTTATTGTGCATATGTATTGAATCGTTGAATGTTTTTTCTGTGTTAGATTGTGCGGAGTGTCTTACGTGTTGTGAAGAGTGTAACTTGAACTCTTCAGTTGGCCAAGGCAAGTGACACTCATAAACCACCTATTATTTTCACATGCATAGAAGTGTTTTTTGTAGTATGCATGTTAGGAGTTGTGTGCAGTTACTTTATTATGCTATGCTCCTATGTAGTGTTTAACTACCCCCCACCCTGAGCTTAGAAGCAAGAACACTTAGTAGGATGCTTAGCCAAGCAATGAAAAATGTTTTGACTAATTGGATAGTGAAAATTAATGAAGTTAATTAATGAACTACCTGGGTGTTGGTTGGTGAACCATGGTGGGTGGCTACTCAGGGTGTCCATGTCTATGGTTCATGTCTATGGTAATTATCCTTGGTGGAAGCATACAAATGTGGAAAGTCACCCAGGCTTAAAGAGATTGTAGACGCACTTTGTTTAGTAGCTTCTAGTGCAACCACTTGTCAAATGGGCTCTGTCATGACCATACATGTTGTGAGACCCCGATCTGTCGTGACCAGCAGATGTAGGGGGATGATAGGTTGGTTCGGGTCACGCGTTGTGACTCGGGGAATTACTTCGGAAAGGTCTCATCTCGGTCTTCTCTTTTCCATTTCACAATTGGGTAACATGGACGAGTGAATGATTGGTTCTTATGGTGAAAGTGCACACCCTCTCAAGAGTTAAAAACTAAGTATACTTAGCCGTGTCCCCGGTTATGGACATTTGAGCAACTAGACAGGGCAGATGTTGAAGATCTCCTCATCCCAATTTCTATAATAAAATTTGCTGGGTGAACAAGGGTTTGGGAGAGCTCACCGCTTTCTATCGGTGGTGCTCGTTGTGAGTAGTTTTCAAAGTTGTTCACCGTTTTCTATCGTTGGTACTCCTTATTGTAAAAGGTGTCCACTGTTGTCTATCAGTGGTACTGTTGATCTAAGATGAAAAGTTGTTTTATAAATGATAGGACAAAACTGGCTTTATGCAAATCAGCCTGAAACTCAACCGAGCCAAATATGCATGTAGATATAGTCTTAGTAATTTTAGTTACAAAGTGTCATCTTGCCACCACAATTCAATTGTGCAGACCCATTATAGTTTGGGCTGCAACTCACCATTGCAGGACCCTTAGACGAGGAGTAAGGATTGTTAGGGTCGCGAGTCTCCAACCAACATGCCTTGCCTGTGGCAGATGATGAAGATAGACCTCACTTATCCATTTGCTTTCCGCTGTGTGTTTATTTCGGTTTGAGCTAGCCATGGGCTATGCACCTTGTATCGAACCCTTTTATTACTGGATCATCGTGTAATGAATATTGATGCAATATAATGGTATTTCATCTTAAACTGCGTGTGCTAGCAAGTTGATCCAGGGACTAGCACTATACACAGGAGGTCGCTACCTTATAATAAGGTGGGCCTTTACCGATGGTATCAGAGCACTGTGTTGCCTATAGGTTCGTGACCCTAGGTTTGGATTAGTACATAGGAATGTCCATAGGAAAAAAGTCATATTTTATTAAGTTTTGCATATAATATCTATTGTAATCTTATCTAATCTTTTCTCCCAAAAATATTTTGTAGATGTCCACCTTCACGCATCGTGTTGTAGCCGGAGAAGGGGTGACCGTCTTTTTCAACAGACACTTGGCTGAGCTCGACACCCTTGTTGGGATACCTTCGCCGATATTCCAGGGCCAGCAGCTGTATAAGCAATCCGAGATTGAGAGGTTGCTGATTGAGACTACCATTCCGGCTAACCCAAAAATTCCGTCAACCCAGGAGGAGGTTTATTAGGAGAGATACCCAGACTGGGAGGTGTCGCTGTCGATAGCCATGCAGGGAGCTATTGGACGCATCTGTGGGATATACCGTCATCTTATACCGACAGGATCCCCCTATCGTACCTTTGGCAGATGCAGCATGGATGGTGTCCTATTCTACTACACCATGACTGAGTACTGGCCATTGCAGCGCCGCTACTTGATGGAGCATGAGTGTAGTGCAGCAGCTCTGGAGGATTTGTTGAAGGACAAGATGAAGTTTGTGGATCAAGCTGTTGATGTGGTCAAGGAGGCTAATGATAGACTTGAGACGTTTGTCGGGTTGTGACTCCCAAGAATCGGGGGTAGTCACTTCCTGAAGTGTAGTTCGAGAAGGGAATTGAACGCAGAGGTCTAGACCCTCGAGGGACCCCGCGACGGTCCTCGCCGGACCCGAAGAAGATACGCACACGACAGAGGTAGACACCGGCCCTTACCCAGGTTCACGACCCTCGTGAGGAGGTAAGACCGCTACTCCTGCTTGTCTGTATTAGATGATGGAGGTTACAGTACAATGGAGCTTGCCGGAGGCCCCCTTGAGGAAGTTCTTGCCTGGGGAGGGAAGCGATTGTCATCATCCTCCTCCAGCCAGAGGCTATCCTAACAAGTGTTGCTAGGGTTTACAAGGGTTGTAGCACGCCCAGCGTCGACCCGTGCTATGATGGATGTCTTCTCTCTTTTATAGGCGCCTCTGGCGCTCTCATTCGGCTTGGCCTTCAAGGTGGCTCCCACATGCCAGAGGCAGGGTGGAGTTGGAGTCCACCGCGGCGTCTTCGTCCATGGACGCGGTCCATTGTTGATAAAGGTGGGCGCGGTGGCCGACAGGCGGCCGACCGCGCTGTACTGCCCCTAGAGAGGGCAGTCTCTGAGGTGGAGCCCACGATGACGTTCTTCTATGGAGGGTTGCGCCGTCCACCAGCTTTATCGTCAGAGTAGAAGGTCCAGGCAGCTGCGCAGCAGGCATAGCCGCTTTATTGACCCCTTTATCACCAAAACGGCAACGGGGGTGCTTGCGTCACCACGTGGGCGTGATAGAGGCCATGTGCGTCTTTCCGTACTTCCTTGGCCGCAACGTTGCCCTTCAAGCGCGGGGAGTCCTGAGGGGAGATTCCTGCGGGACTGCCTCGAGGCGAGCTGGCGCCTCGGGAGGGTCCCCTGAGGCGAGGGATCCCTTGGGGGCCTCGTTTCCTCTTCAGGCCCTCGAGGGGAATTGCCTCTCGAGGGTCCCGCCAAGCGGTGATGCCTGGTCCTTAGTCATTTCGTCTATCTGGCCAGCGTGCGAGGCCTGGAGGGTATGCGCTCTCCATACCCCAGTTCCCACTGGGCTGATAGTAGCCCCCGGGCCCATGATGGGCACGATTGAGCCCATGGGCTCAAGAGAATCGTCGTGGGCCCTTAGTGCCCAGCCGGCCCGAGCCACGCGGCACTTGGACAAAAAACGGTCTCGCACGATCCAGGGCGTGAGTCCTGGGGGGTCCCACCACGTCCCGGTAACTGCTCCTCGAGGTGACATAAAGCCCGAGCGAGGCGGCAGGGAGCCGTTACCGTTTCCAAATCTTCTCGCAGAAATTTGCGCTCTACAGAGCTCTCCGCCTCCGCTCTCTCCTGCGAATCTCTGTTCTCCAACTCCTCCAATCTTCCGCTTCCGCGACGATGAGCCCACTCAAGAGCAAGGGCAAGGCCGCCGCGGGGTCTTCCTCCCAGTTGGAGGCCCCTGAGACCGTTGTGGGTGCGGCGCTGCTGGGCGTGCGCATCAACGAGAAGGCGCTCGCCAAGGTCCGGTACCTGGTGGCGGACCAGACGAACGAGCACGGCGCCACTGCCCTGAAGCCCGCGGCGCACGGGAAGCGCCCGCGCGGGTTCTTCCCGGGCTTCCAGCATTGCCTTGCTGCGGGACTGGTGCCGCCCTTCTCGCCGTTCCTGGAGGCGGTGCTGGCGTTCTACCAGGTGTAGCTGCTGCACCTGCACCCCAACTCCGTCCTCATCCTCGCCGTCTTCGCCTACTTCTGCGAGGCGTACCTGGGCCTGGATCCAATGGTGGGGCTGCTCCGGTGCTTCTACGCGCTCCGGAACACGGCGAAGAACGAGCGCTCTGGGTGCGTCTCGTTCCGCATCGTCGACGGAATGGGGAGCGTCTACATCCCCATGTCTTGGAGCGAGGGCAAGGCCGTCACTTCGGTGACGAAGAAGGTATACGACTTCCGCCAGAAGTGGTTTTTTGTTGGGGTGGAGCGTCCCTGCGCCTTCCTCGAGGTCCCCGACGAGCCCCCCAGTGAAGAACTCCCACTGGGGCAAGGCCACCTTTGACGCCGCCAAGAACGTGAGCTTGATGGGGCGCCTGAGCTTCCTCCGCGAGGAGGGCCTCACGGGGCAGATGATCGTCGCAGACTTCGTGACGCGCCGCATTGCGCCCCTCCAATCACATTCGGTCCCCATGTGGATGTACTCGGGGCGGAAGGACAAGATGCGGCTTCACGTCGAGGACAACGACAAGGACACCATCGGCAAAATCCTATCCGCGCTCTTCGTCAATCCATCGGTGCTTCCCGTGGATGAGCTCCCCGCGGCGCTCCTGCCCCTTCACCAATCCAATCTGACGGAGCGCATGGACCTCCTGGAGGGGATGGCTCCGTTCACCCCGACAGGCCAGGCGGACCTCGAGGCGCCGATGCCGGTCGCGCGGGGAGCGGAGGCGGCCGATTCTCCCTCGGCTTCAGGAGTTGGCCTAGGTAAGGAGGAGGCCGCGGCTGGGGAGATCTCCTCTTCGAGGGCTGGGCCATTTACTGACGAGATTTGCGATATCTCGTCAGGCGATGAAGACGCCTTCGTGGTGGTGCCCTCGCGCCTCGTGGAGGAAGAGTGTAGTGCCCCAACCTTTTATTAAAGTTGGAACACCTGTGTTATGTGCTAGTCCCTGGATCACTGCCAGCACCACAATACAAAATATAAAGTACCATTGCATAAGTATTAAAATTTCTACAACGAGATCCAAAAATAATAGCTAAGTATAGCTTTATTACAAGTTGCATAGCCATGAAGGCTAGCTAAAATTCAGAGTTCACAATGAAAGCGAATAACAATGAGCCTGATATTCAAGCATGCGCCACAGGCAGACATGTTGGGTGTAGACTCGAGTCCAATCTCATTCTTCATCAGAATTACCTGCATAAAATTTGAATATGCAGCCCCCGAAGGAGGTCAATACAATGATGTTGTTGCAAGTGACTATGGTAGATATAAAATGACAAGTCTAGAATCTATATGCATTATTTGGCTTGGTGGGGTTGGAGGCTATTTTGCAGAAAGCAAGTTTTCTCCTATCTTTTATAAAACACTTTTATTTCTCAAGGACTTGGCACCAAGGGATAAAGCACAAGTGCACCAACAATTCCTTCCTTAGTCAAATTTTACTTTATGAAAACAATGTTGAGATTCTTCCGCCCATCCTTGTCCAGCTGCTCGAAGTAGTCCATTTCCGGGGACACGGCTAAGTACTCAGATTGTCGACTCTACAGAGGTTGTGCACTTTCACCTTTAGACTCAATTGACCCAAACATCCTATACACGCGAAGTGTATTAAGGAAAGGAGAGAATTGAGACAAGAACTTTCAGAAGAAGAATGCAACCATACTAGCATTCCACCTACCAACTCTACATCTGCTTGTCAAGCTGACAGGTTGCACTCTCACAACTTAGTTATTCTAGACAGAGCCCATTGTCAAAAGGCTGCACGGGAAGCTTCTAAACATGGAGGGACTTAGTAATCTCTTTGTTCCTGGGTGGCCGTCCACAAGTGCACTTCTGGGTGACAACCACCATGCTCATGGCCCTAAGTAGAATAGACATTCATCCT
Source organism: Poa annua (assembly GCA_026929855.1). Classification (NCBI taxonomy): domain Eukaryota; kingdom Viridiplantae; phylum Streptophyta; class Magnoliopsida; order Poales; family Poaceae; genus Poa; species Poa annua. The sequence goes on from CM049426.1 coordinate 105,115,846, forward strand.
ACGCGAAGACAACCACAAGCATAGTCCCAAAAGCCACTCAACATAAACCATACCAACCAATTCCACCCAGATGTGCATTTTAAGTTTAACACTTAGAAATATTTCTATAGCATGGTAAGTAAACTCTTTTATAGCATAGCAAAGCATCTAATAAAACTTTTTATGGCTGCATGGGAAAAGGATGGCTACACACTACTAGGATATTTGCAAGTATAAACTAACTTAGCATTATAAAATAGTCCAGAAATTCCTATCATGCATACTACTCAAAATATACTACTAATGCATATAGAAAATATTGGGTATATTATGAATGTCACTTGCCTTGGTAACATGAGGCACAAGCATAGCAAGAATAACAATCACAAGCAAGTCCTTCCTCCTCTTCACAATCTAACAACAAGCAATACAAAAATAAAAATAAATAAACACCACATGCAATACTTAAAACATCAAAGCATAAAAATGTATGCATGCATGATATGCTATGAATATAACCAAAACAACTTATTACTAATTTTATTCTCTCTGTTTATTTAACGCAGAAATGCAATGAACAATTTTTTATCTTCTATTTTAACAACTAAAATATAAAGAATAATTATAGTAAATTTAAATATTACACTCAAAATCCTTAGTTCTTTTATAAAACTTTCAATAAAAACTCATGTTGCACTTTCTGGACAGAGAGCAAAATTATTATTCCACAACAACTGGATTTAGATGAAAAACATTTTTAATATTTAAATTATGAATTTAAATGGACGAAATAAACTACATGAGCAGGGCTTTCCAATGATGTAAAGTTTATCAAATTTGGACTTACAGATTGAAAGTTATGAATTTTGCAAGTTTTTATAGTTTTCTGTTTTAATTTCTAAATTCTATTCGAAAATAGAAAAAGAATCGGCCACGCGGCGCGACCTGATTCGTCCGTACCGCTTCGACGTGGATCGCGATCGAGAGCCGTTGGATCTAAATGAAATCGGACGCGTCTGATTAATCAACCGCGACGAAAAAATAAAATAAAGCGGATCCGTTGGATCTAGATCCAACGGTCCAGAACACGCTGACCAAGCGCGTGCGGCGCGAGTCGCCGGCGGCGCTTCGGTTGCGGCGGTGCCATGGCCGGCGTCGCAAGCGTACGAGTTTTACAGTGCTACAGGATGAACGGGGCATACCGTGGCGTAGGGGAGATCGATGCGGAGACGGTGGCGAGGTAGCGGTCTCCGGCGTGAGCTCCTCTTCTCGTAATCGCTCGCCGGAGTAGCACGAGGCGGCGGTTCTTCTTGGGCGAGGACGGACACGGCGTTGCGCTGCGGGAACAAATTCAAAACCGTGTCAAAGAGATTCGCAAGGAAGAGGTAAAGCGAGAGGGAGCGATGAGAGGGTCCGTGTCGGCCCAGTGGGAATTGGGGTATCAAGAGCCCATTCCCCTCAGGCCTCTCTCGCGGGCCAGGCGGATAAAACGGCTAAGGACTAGGCGACTCCGCCTGACGGGACCCCCGAGAGGCGATTCCCCTCGAGGGCCTGAAGGGGGAGCAAGGGCCTCAAGGGACCCCTCGCCCCAGGGGGTCCTCCCCGTCAAGGAACCTACCCGCCTGAGGCAAGTCCGGCAGGAATCTCCCCTCAGGCCTGAAGGGAAACGTCGTCGCCAAGGAACCCCGACAGAGCGCACGTGATCTCTGCCACGCTCGTAAAGAGGCGCTCAAACCCCCATCGTTGTCCCTGGCGATAAAGTAGTCAACAAAGCTGCTCCGCCTGCTGCACAGCTGTGAGGACCTTCTACTCTGACGATAAAGCAGGTGGACGGCGCAACCCTCCAACGGAGATCGTCATCGTGGGCTCCACCCCAGAGACTGCCCGCTCTGCGGGCAGTACAAGCGCGGTCGGCCGCCTGTCGGCCACGGGGCCACCTTTATCAACAATGGACCGAGTCCATGGACGAAGGGAGCGTGGTGGACTCGAGCTCCACCCCGCCACTGACGAGTGGGAGCCACCTTGAAGGCCAAGCCGAAGAAGAAGACCGGAGGCGCCTATAAAAGGGAGAAGACATCCATCGTAGCAAGGTGGGCTCCTTGCGTGCAAAACATCCTTGAAACCCTAGCAGCTCTAGTTAGGTTAGCCTCTGGTTGAAGGAGGAAGAAGATCATCGCTTCCCTCCCCAGACAAGAACTGCCTCAAGGGGACTTCCGGCAAGCTCAGTTGTACTGTAACATCCCACATATAATACAGACAAGCAGGAGTAGCGGTCTTACCTCCTCACGAGGGCCGTGAACCTGGGTAAAGGACGGTGTTTTCCTTGGTCGGGTATGCGTCTTCTCCGGGTCCGGCGAGCAACGTCGCGGAGCCACTTGAGGGTTTAGACCTCCGTGTTCAATCCCCTCTCGAACTACCCTTCAGGAAGTGACTACCCCCGAATCCTGGGAGTCATAACCCGACATTTGGCGCGCCAGGTAGGGTATTGAGGCGCGTCAACAACCTTCGAGTTCGTCTCCGCGCCATGGTGAACACGCGCACCACTCGCACCGCACGAGTCAGCCGACGCGCGCCCCCAGGCGCCGCGACCACCCGCGCGACCACCCGCGCAAGGCGGGGCCGACCCCGCCAAGAGGAGCATGTCCCCTCTGGCCCTCACGCGGAGGAGCCAGAGCACGACGCCGAGCACCAGGAGGACGCGCAGTCGTCGCACCCGTCGCAGCGCCCAAGCGGCTCGGGGCCCGGGCAGAACCGACCCTGCGCCCCACACCGCGCTGCTCATTGCGCAGGAGCTGCTCCGCTACCAGCCCACCGCTGAGGCCCACGAGCAGTGGCTTCAACGCCTCAACCACCTCGTCGGCATCGCCACGATGCGCCCCGCTCCGTCGCAGTCCAACGCGCACCCCTCTCTCGCGGGCACGGTCGCAACAAATGCGCCTCCGCCACCTCCGGGGCCTGCGCCGGCTACGGCACAGAGGGCTGCTTCGCACGCGACCTCGCCGAGCGATTGCATGATCGTGCAACGCAACGCGCCCGACGCCCGTGTGGGGATGGAGCTCCAGCTCTACACCACCTCCATCCAAGCTGCGGGAGGAGACGACAAGGTCATGGCCAACTGTTTCTCCCACGCGCTGCACGACTCTGCGCTGTCGTGGCTCCTGAACCTCCCAGAGGACTCTGTGAACCCCTGGGAGGTGCTCTGCAAGCAGTTCGTCTCCAACTTCAAGGGGACGTACGAGCGCGCACTCACCCACAACGATCTGCGCGTTATGGTGCAGAGGAAGGACGAAACGCTCCGCAAGTACATCCAACGCTTCAGCCAAGTGCGCAACAAGATCCCGAACATCCCCGACACTCAAGTCATCGCCGCCTTCCGCGAGGGCGTCACAAACAGCAGGATGCTTGAGAAACTGGGCATCCACGACAAGCTCACCTCTGTGGTCAAGCTATTCGACATGGCGGACAAGTGCGCAAAGGCTGAAGAGGGACTCCTCTACGTGAAAATGTCCTCGAGAGGGGATTATCACGCTGAGGGGTCCAAGAGCCAGAAGAAGAAGGAGGAGCCCAAGCGCAAGGCCACCGCCGTTCTCGCGGCAGAACCCGACACAAAGGGCACCCGCAGGGACTCCCCCGAGGCTGGAGAAAGAAAAGATTATCACCGCCCCTTCTGCATCTACCACAACAGACGCGGCCACTCTACGGAGTCCTGCTACGACCTCAAAAGGTTGAGCAAGGAGCGCGAGCAAGCAGAGGATAGCGGCGGCCGCGGTCGAGGCCGTGGCTACCGTGGAGGCGGGCGCAAGGGCGGCTACCAGAAACCATCTGGAAATCGAGCCAACGCTACAGAAAAGAACCGCAACCTCCCCGACGAGGAAGATGGCGGCTACCAAGCCCCGAGGGGCGCCATCGCCTGCATCCTAGGGGGGGCGCAGGTGCCAAAGTCGAACAACCAGTTCAAGCAGTTCGCCCGCGAGCTCAACGCCGCCCTCCCAAGCAGAGAAACCACCAGGCCCCTCAAGTGGTCGCAGTACACCATCGCCTTCCACGCCCAGGACCACCCCAAGTCCACCAAGACTGTTGGATCCCTCCCGCTGGTCTGCACCCCCACCACCGACAATGTGGCTGTCTCCAAGACGCTCATCGACGGCGGAGCAGGCCTGAACGTCATCTCCATAGATACGTTCGAAGCGCTTCAAGTGCCCTACGAGAGGCTTATGCCCTCGAGGCCCTTCACGGGGGTCACCAGCGGCTCAATCGAGCCTCTAGGCCAGGTCAGGCTTGCCGTCACCTTCGGGAGCGAGGAAAATTACCGCACCGAGCACATCGATTTCGATGTTGCGCAAATCGGCCTGCCATACAACGCCATCCTCGGCTACCCCACGCTCGCGAAGTTGATGGCCGTCACGCACCATGCGTACAACATGATCAAGATCCCCGGCAGCACCGGCACGATCACCATACGTGAGCATGTCCTGGACGCCACGCGCGCTGTGGAGACGGCCTACAAGACCGCCGCCATGGCCTTCCCCGCAGATGAGGACCAAGAGCCTCTCGAGAGGCCCAAGAAGAAGAAGAAGCAGTTGTTCTCCCAGGAGGCAGCTTCTACAAAGAAGATTTCTCTGAGCTCAGGAAGCTCGGAGGCTGAAGGCTCGAGGGCTAGCGTCACCATTGGCGCCGCGCTGCCGCCCAAATAGGAAAGCGCGCTCGTCGCCTTCCTCCAGGCAAACTCTGACATGTTCGCGTGGACGCCGTCAGATATGTCTGGTGTAACGAGGGAGGTGATCGAGCACCACTTGGCCGTGTGCGCAAACACGCGCCCCGTCAAGCAAAAAGCAAGAAAGCAAGCCCCCGAGAAGCAAGCATTCATCGTCAAGGAGGTCGAGAAGCTCAAAGCGGCAAATGTAGTCCACGAAGTTGCGCACCCCACTTGGCTCTCCAACGGCGTGGTGGTACCAAAACCCGCCGACGGAGGCCGCCTCTACATCGACTACACCGACGTAAACAAGGCCTGCCCCAAGGACCCTTACCCCATGCCCAGAATTGACCAGATCGTGGACTCCACGGCAGGCTGCGACCTCCTGTGTTTCCTCGATGCCTTCTCTGGTTATCACCAGATTAAGATGGCTAAAGAGGACGAGGAGAAGACGGCTTTCCTCACCCCATGTGGTGTGTATTGCTACGTCTGCATGCCCTTCGGCCTAAAAAATGCCGGAGCCACTTTCCAGAGGTTAATGAGGATATCCCTTGGCGGGCAAATGGGGCGAAACGCTGAAGCGTATGTAGATGACATCGTCGTAAAGTCACGAGAAGGAAATACTCTGCTCGGAGACCTGGAAGAACGCTTCGCCAGCCTGCGCAAGGTGAACATCAAGCTAAACCCCGCCAAGTGCGTCTTCGGAGTACCTTCGGGCAAATTGCTGGATTTCCTCGTGTCTCATCGGGGCATAGAACCAAACCCAGACAAAATCAAGGCCATAGAAGGCATGCAACCTCCACGCAGGCTCAAGGACATGCAACGCCTAGCGGGCTGCATGGCCAGCTTGGGTCGATTCATCTCCAAGTTCGGCGAAAGAGCCCTGCCATTTTTCAAGATCATGAAAAGGACGGGGACCTTCAAGTGGACACCTGAAGCTGAAAAAGCATTTGAGGACTTGAAGAAGTACTTGGCCATCCCACCTGTAATGGTCGCCCCAAGACCTGGCGAGCACCTGAAGCTGTACTTGTCAGCCACCCCACAAACAGCCAGTGCTGTCCTTGTGGTGGAAAGAGAGGAGGATGTACTTCACAAGAAGAGTGCAACCACTCCAAACAAAAAGCCTCCTTATAAAGAGCTCGAAGAAGGAGCGGTCATCACAAGGCCCACGCCAGGCCCAAAGCCTCAAGAGGAGACCGCCCCGGGTCAACTGCTGAAAGAGGCTAACGCAGTCGAGGCCCAGGAGGAGCGCTGCGAGGCCACATCCCGCAAGGCCAAGTCCTTTGAGAGCAAGAGCCTCGAGGCCACATCCCTCCAGGCCAAGTCCCTCGAGGCCAAGTCCCTTGAGGCCAAGTCCCTCGAGGCCACGTCAAAGTTCGATGGAGCTTTCGCTCGTCGCCACGGTGGGGCAGGCGTAATGCTGACCTCGCCAAAAGGCGACAAGTTGTATTATGCAGTCCAGCTGTGCTTCGGAATCGACAAGATATCCAACAACATCGCCGAGTATGAAGGTTTGCTTGCTGGCCTACGCGCGGCAATCGCCCTAGGCGTCAAGCACATACTCATCAAGGGCGACTCCCAACTGCTCATTAACTTCTCCAACAAAAACTACAAGGTCAAGGACGATCACATGGCCGCATACCTTGAAGAGGTTCGTAGGCTGGAGAAGAACTTCAGGGGAATGGAGCTCATGCACATCCCAAGAAAAGAAAACCAAGAGGCTGATGACATCGCAAAGCGCGCATCAAAGAGGCAAGCCCAGCTGCCAGTTGTCTTTGAGGCAAGGCTCGTCAAGGCATCCATAAAGCAGCCCCTCGAGGCCTCGCCCGCAAGCACAGACGAAGCGCTCCCACCACCACCGGCAAACGGAGTCCCAGGCCGCGGGCCCCCAACAGGGGAGCGTCTGTTGCTCACAGCGGTGCACCAAGAGGCAGGATGGATCGACGAGATCAAATACTACCTACAAAAAGGGACCCTTCCCGAGGAAGATGTTGAAGCGGAGCGAATTGCCCGCGAAGCAAAATCATACCCGATCCTCGAAGGAAATCTCAACCGCAAGCGCCCAAACAGCATCGCGCTCAAGTGCGTCCCTCCTGAAGAAGGAAAACTGTTGATTAAGGACATCCACAGTGGGGAATGCGGCCACCATTCGTGCGCCCGAACCCTCGCGGGGAAAGTCTTCAGGAGCGGCTTCTACTGGCCTCAAGCGCTTCAAGATTCAACGGACATCATACAAGCTTGTGAAGCCTGATTCCACGCCAAGCAAATCCACCAACCGGCACTGGGCCTGCAAACCATTCCGCTTTCGTGGCCGTTTGCGGTCTGGGGGCTGGACATTCTAGGACATTTCCCAACGGCGCAATGTGGATAAAGCTACCTCTTCGTGGCCATCGACAAGTTCACAGAATGGCCAGAAGTGGAGGCGACGCGTACAATCACAGCAGGCGCGGCGGTGAAATTCATCAGAGGCCTGGTCTGCCGCTTCAGAGTGCCTAACCGCATCATCACCGACAATGGCTCACAATTCACAAGCGGCATCTTTAGAGCCTACTGCCAGAAAATAGGCATCAAGCTCTGCTTTGCCTCAGTTGCCCATCCGCAAAGCAATGGGCAGGCTGAGCGCGCAAACGCAGAGGTCCTCAAAGGCTTAAAGACCAGGACCTTCGATGTCCTCAAGGGCCACGGCAAGGGCTGGATCAATGAGTTACCCTCGGTGCTCTGGTCCATCCGTACCACGCCACCCAAGCCCACCGCGGAAACGCCGTTCGCACTCGTCTATGGAGCCGAAGCAGTCATTCCCGCAGAGATAAAGCATGGATCCCCACGGGTCCTGGCCTTTAATGAGGACCAACAAGAGGACCTCCACAACGACGACCTGCTGCTCCTGGAAGTGCTAAGACGCCGGGCCGCTCTACGGGCGGCCAAGTACCAGCAGTCCCTGAGGCGCTACCACAGCCGCAATGTGCGCTCGCGCACCCTGGAGGCAGGCGATCTCATCCTCAGGCGAATCCTCTCCAGGGAAGGCCTCCACAAGCTGTCCCCGATGTGGGAAGGTCCCTACAGGGTCGCCCACATCGCCAGGCCTGGCGCGGCTCGCCTCGAGACGGAAGACGGCGTCCCCGTCAAGAATCCATGGAACATCATGCATCTCCGCAAGTACTACCCGTTATCATCATCACGTCAGGGCATTTTGCGAAAGAGGCAGCCCACGGCTCAACCTCCAGGCACCTTTTTGTCCCTCAAGGTTAAAAGCTCAAGGCTTAAACCTCTCAAACCTTTGTATCCGCCAGGAACAAAAAAAAGAGTGATTATTGTCACACCCGTGATCATTGTCACGACAAGACGTCAAAGCGGACGAGGCAGCCTACGGCTCAACCTCTAAGCATTTTTTTTTCTCTAGAGGTTAAAACGCCGAGAGGCTTAAACCTCCAAAAAAAAAAAGCTTTGTCTCATAAAGGAACAAATGCCAAAGTGGTCATTGCCACACCCGTGATCATTGTCACGTCGAGAAAACAAAGCGGAAGAGGCAGCTTACGGCTCAACCTCCAAGCAATGTCGACTCTAGAGGTTAAAACGCCAAAAGGCTTGAACCTCAAACAAATGCTTTGTCTCCTAAGGGAACAAACGTAATCGTGGTCATTGCCACGCACGTGATCATTGTCGCGTCGAGACTACTAGCGGACGAGGCAGCTTACGGCTCAACCTCCAAGCATCCTTGTCTCCGGAGGTTAAAACGCCAACGGCTTAAACCTCCGAAGCCCCAAAGGCTTCGCTCGAGGGAAAAACCCTCCGAGCTCTCAATTAAAGCGAGCAACCTCAGGACGCTGAGAGTCTCAGCCACCAACAGGTGGTCCCCATGCCTCGACATGGTCAGAGGATTAGCTTGGCAACACCAAGCATAATGACTCAATCTCCTTCCTAAGTGAACTTAGTGCTTCGGCGCCGCTTAAAAAGGTTTTTGGGGTTTTTTTTATATTTACGCATTACTATTGTTGAAGTGTGCGCTTATATCTCTCCACATGCGTACCTCGCGAGCGGGGGCTGAGTACGGTGCCAGTGCCTCAGATGACACACCAGCAGCACTGCAAAACCCAAGAGTCCGAGCTCTGGCTGGAGGGCAATTCCCCACAAACGAGCCATCTCAATAGATGACCTTTGTACTTACTCTCCTCGCAAGGAACGCCTGAGGGGACCTATAAGCGCGCACGATCCCTTGATCCGTGTTCTAGTGTTTGGGTTCACCATCTAATACCTGCAGGGAAGATCTCCCCCCGCAAGCCTTCAGGGACATCCGTGAGCGACCCCTCAAGCGGGCAACCTCGCCAGGCAAAATGCCTCCGCAGGAGTGACTCCTCAAGCGGTCAACCTTGCCAGGCAAAGTGCCTCACCAGGAGCGACCCCTCACGTGGGCAACCTCGCCAGGCAAAGTGCCTCCCCAGGAGCGACCCCTCAAGCGGGCAACCTCGCCAGGCAAAATGCCTCCACAGGAGCGACCCCTCAAGCGGGCAACCCCGCTAGGCAAACCACCTTCGCAGAGTGAAAACCTCAAAGCTAAGTCCCGCACTCACGCTTTAAGAGATTTTTTCTCTCCTTAGTACGCGTCTCTGCCCCTCGAGCGACTTCGCTTTCCCTTACGCTTCATGGACTACTCGCACGTCTAAGGGCGGCACTTGAGCATCGCGGCTCAAGGCTCTTACCTTTCCTGCGCCTAAACTCCCCCTTGGCCTTACAGAGCCATTGCTCCCGCGGGCCGAGGTGGCGAAGTCATGGCCCGAAGAGATGGGACCTAGCGACGCAGAGAACAAATAGACATGAAGATGAGTCCAAAGAGACCTCAAGAGGGGCAGACGAGCTCGAATTCAAACAACATTTAAAGTATATTACAGGCCAAAAGATCTTAAGGTGTCTAAAAAGCACACAGCTGGTGCAGATACAAACGCTCGCAGGCGCAATAGAGGATGGTTCAGTGAGAAGCAGCGCCATCTCGGACCTCTTCAGCGGCGGCCTCGTCAGCCTCAGCGGAGCAGGCCTCCTCCTCGCTGTCCTCCGGCGCAGCCTCCGCGCGCATGAAGCGGTTGCAGAAGGTGTCCACCTGTTCGCGGAGGGAGCCTGAGACACGCTGAGCATCCTCGCCCTGGGCGGCCTCGGTCACAGAACCCAGGTCGAAGTCCGGCGTGAGGAGCTTGAGGTTGGTGAAGATGCGGTCCACCACTACCCCCAAGAGCTGCCGGCTCTCGTCCTCGATCATCTCCCGAAGCTCTGCGTCGGGACCCTCAAGCGCTGCGAAGAGCTGCTCGAAGTAGACCAAGTACATGGCCACGTCACCGCGGACCCAGACGTCGGTGTGCGGCGCATCTGCTCCTAGCTGCGAAGGCAGCTCGTTGCCACGAGAGACCATCGCCTCGAACATGCGCTCGCGCTGCTTCGTGAGTGCATGAGCCGCGCTGGCGGAATCCGAGGCCTCCACCGCCGGCTGCATCGCCAGGGCCACCTGCTCCTCCACGTCCTTGGCGAGGGAGTTGAGGTTATGGACAGCCTCGGTGCGAGCCTCCTGCGCCCGGCGGCGACCGTCCTTAGCGCGAGTAAGGCGAGCCTCCAGCTTGGAGTTGGCCTTCTCAAGCTCGGCGATCTTCCGAGCGTCCGCGGCGTGCTTGGCCTTGAAGCGGTCCTCCTGCGCCTGGGCCTTGTCGCGATTCTTCTGAGAAGTGGACTTGCAGAACTGCTTCTCGCGCTCCACGAGGGCGTCCTCGGCCTCCTTTTTCTTCTCAGCGCAGCGCCGCTCGAAGCGCTCATAAGCCACCTTCTGGGCATCAGCGTTGTCCTCGTACTTCCGAGTCGTCCGGTCCAGCTCGTTCTCTTGCTCCTCGAGGGCCTCGCGGTGAGCGGCCAGGTCCTTCTCGGCCTGGAGGCGCTGCTCCTCGCGTTGCTGCAGCTCCTCCTCCTTGGAGACCAGCTGCCGCTCGCGCTTGGCAAAGGCCTTGCGGTCCTCCTCCAGAGCAGTTGTTGCGGTCTGGTGGGTGGAGAGCAGCTGGGCCTCCAGCTAGCCCAGCTCGCGGCGCTTCAGCGCCAACGAGCCCTCCATCGTCTCGCGCTCCGCCCAGACCTCGCGCAGGAGCTTCACCGCAGCGTCGCGTTCTGCCTGAAGGGGAAGAAGCAGCTCCGCAGCGTCGCGGGCGGTCGCTTCACGGGTCACCTTGGCGAAGTTGACGGCTTCCTTGCGGGCGGCCTGCAGCGCCAAGTCCTCCAGCTGACGCGCCTCGACCGCCACGTGGAAGGACTCCCACGACCTCGCTAGCTCCTTCGGCCGCTGAGCGAGCCATATGTCCCCAAGGGCGAGGTGCGCCTCCAAGCCCTCCAGGGACTCCCTCACAAGGCCAAAGGCGGCCTCACGGCGCCCCGTGCTCCAGTCCCAGCCGCGGAGAACCAGGGCTCGGCTCGCATAAGGGCCAGCCTCGGTGTCGAGTCCCGCAGGTCCGGCCGCGGGAAGATCAAGGGGGCTGGCTTGAGCCCCGACGGAGCCCACGCCCACGCCCCCTTCAGGCCCTGCAGCCGAGAGGCGCTTCTCGCCTTCAGCCTGGCGCGGAGAAGAGGAGGAACTGTCCCCGGCAGACGCGCCCGCTCCCGCCGGTGCATCGGAGGCCTCCGCCACGGGCTGCGCAGCGGCAGTGGACGCTGACGGCGCAGTAGGAGTAACCGGAGGAGTCGACACGCGCGGCGACGTCGGCTCGCGTGGCGGGGTGACCTCGCGCGGAGGCACAGCCGCACATGGCAGAGTGACCTCGGGCGGAGTCGTAGCCACGCGAGGCGGAGTGGCGGCACAAGAAGGCGCATAACTCCTCGCCTCCGAGCCCTCCACCAGCGGAGACTCGCGCGGTGCTGCGGGAGCGTCCGGGACTACGGCGCTCTCCCTCTTAGGCGGACCAGCCACCCCCGTGAGGGGTGCTGTCGCTTCTACTTGAGGCGCCTCCTCAAGAGGGACCGTTGGGGCCGCCCCCTAAGGCCTCGCGGCCTCGTCAGTCGCGGCCTCTGCCGGGGCGGTCTTCATCTCGGACGCCTTGCGGAGCCGACGACGCTTGGTATGCACGGGTCCACTGGCAACGGCGCAAGAAAAAACTTCAGCAAAAGAGGAGGAGGAATTAGAAACCAAAAGGGAAAACTACCCTGCAACGTATAAACTCACCCTGGAGGGGGAGCGCCAGCATCGACCCACGCGAGGCCAGACGAGCGCCAGGAAGGAAAAGGCTTGGCAGCAGGCCTCGCGGGGGGCGCCTCCGCCTTCCTCTTGGAAGGAATGTCAGAGGGCCTCGCCGCTGCGTGATCCACGGCGGCCTTGGTGCGAAGGCCACGCCTCCCCGGAGAGTCCTCCGCACCTGAATCCTCCCTTTCCTCAGCTTCCTCCTCCACGGGGCGCGAGGGCACCACCACGAAGGCGTCTTCGTCGCCTGACGAGATATCGCGAGCCTCGTCAGCAAAAGGCCCAGCCCTAGAAGAGGAGACCTCCCCGGCTGCGGTTTCCTCCTGGCCTAGACCAGCTCCGGAGGCCGAGGGACAACCGGCCCCCTCCGCTTCCCGCAGGGCCGGCAGCGGCACGTCAGAGTCCTCCGGACCTGTCGGGGAGAATGAAGGCATCTCCTCCAGGCGGGCCATGAGCTCCGTCAGGTTGTACTGGTGAAGAGGCTGGAGTGCCACGCGGACCTCGTTCCCAGGGAACACGGAGGGGTTGACGAAAAGCGCGGAGAGGATGTCGTTCGCAGGGACCTCCTTGTCGTTGTCCTCAACGTGGAGCCGCATCTTGTCATTCGGCCCCGAGTAAATCCACATGGGGACCGAGTGAGCTTGGAGGGGCGCGATGCGGCGGATCACAAAATCCGCCACTACCATCTGCCCTGTGAGGCCCTCCTCGCGAAGGAAGCTCAGACGCCCCATCAGGCTCGTGTTCTTGGCGCCGTCAAAGATGGCCTTGCCCCAGTGGGAATTCTTCACCGGAGGCTCGTCCGGGACCTCGAGGAAGGCGCAGGGACGCTCCACCCCGACGAAGAACCACTTCTGGCGGAAGTCGTCCACCTTCTTCGTCACGGACGTGATGGCCCTGCCCTTGTGCCAGGACATGGGTATGTAGACGCCCCCATGCCGTCGACGATGCGGAAGGAGACGCACCCGGAGCGCTCGTTCTTCGCCGTGTTCCGGAGCGTGTAGAAGCACCGGAACAGCCCCACCGTGGGCTTCAGGCCCAGGTATGCCTCGCAGAGGTAGGCGAAGATGGCGTGTATGAGGATGGAGTTGGGGTGCAGATGCAGCAACAGCACCTGGTAAAAAAGCCAGCACCGCCTCCAGGAACAGAGAGAAAGGCGGCACCAGTCCCGTAGCCAGGCAGTGCTGGAAGACTGGGAAGAACCCCCGCGGACGCTTCCCGTGCGCCGCGGGCTTCATAGCGGTGGCGCCATGCTCGTTCGTCCGGTCCGCCACCAAGTAGCGGACCTTGGAGAGCGCTTTCTCGTTGATGCGCACGCCGAGCAGCGCCGCGCCCATCATGGGCTCCGTGGCTTCCGCTAGGGTAGAAGACCCCGCGGCGGCCTTGCCCTTGCTCTTGGCGGGACTCATCGTCACGGGCGAGGAGGCTGGAAGGCGTTGGAGAATAGGAACTCGCAGGAGAGGCGCGGAGGCGGAGAACTCTGTGGAGCGGAATTTTCTGTGGAGAGTTGGAAACAGTAACGGCTCCCTGCCGCAGCACTCGGGCTTCATGTCCCCTCCAAAGAGCAGTTACCGGGACGTGGTGGGACCCCCCCCCCACGACTCACGCCCTGGATCGTGCAAAGACGTTAGCCGTCCAAGTGCCGCGTGGCTCGGGCCGGCTGGGCACTAAGGGCCCACGACGCTTCGCCTAAGCCTATGGGCTCAGTGGTGCCCATCATGGGCCCGGGGGCTACTGTCGGCCCAGTGGGAATTGGGGTATCAAGAGCTCATTCCCCTCAGCCCTCGCTCGCAGGCCAGGCGGACAAAACGGCAAAGGACTAGGCGACACCGCCTGACGGGACCCCCGAGAGGCGATTCCCCTCGAGGGCCTGAAGGGGGAGCAAGGGCCTCAAGGGACCCCTCGCCCCAGGGGGTCCTGCCCGTCAAGGAACCTACCCGCCTGAGGCAAGTCCGGCAGGAATCTCCCCTCAGGCCTGGAGGGAAACGTCGTCGCCATGGAACCCCGACAGAGCGCACGTGATCTCTGCCACGCTCGTACAGAGTCGCTCACACCCCCGTCGCTGTCCCTGGCGATAAAGCAGTCAACAAAGCTGCTCCGCCTGCTGCACAGCTGTGAGGACCTTCTACTCTGACGGTAAAGCAGGTGGACGGCACAACCCTCCAACGGAGATCGTCATCGTTGGCTCCACCCCAGAGACTGCCCGCTTTGCGGGCGGTACAAGCGCGGTCGGCCGCCTGTCGGCCACGGGGCCACCTTTATCAACAATGGACCGAGTCCATGGACGAAGGGAGCGCGGTGGACTCGAGCTCCACCCCGCCACTGACGAGTGGGAGCCACCTTGAAGGCCAAGCCGAAGAAGAAGACCGGAGGCGCCTATAAAAGGGAGAAGACATCCATCATAGCAAGGGTGGGCTCCTTGCGTGCAAAACATCCTTGTAAACCCTAGCAGCTCTAGTTAGGTTAGCCTTTGGCTGAAGGAGGAAGAAGATCATCGCTTCCCTCCCCAGGCAAGAACTGCCTCAAGGGGGCTTCCGGCAAGCTCAGTTGTACTGTAGCCTCCCACATATAATACAGACAGGCAGGAGTAGCGGTCTTACCTCCTCATGAGGGCCGTGAACCTGGGTAAAGGACGGTGTTTTCCTTGGTCGGGTGGGCGTCTTCTCCGGGTCCGGCGAGCAACGTTGCGGAGCCACTTGAGGGTTTAGACCTCCGCGTTCAATACCCTCTCGAACTACCCTTCAGGAAGTGACTACCCCCGATTCCTGGGAGTCATAACCCGACAGTCCGGGGTGGCTGGGTCTGCGCGCACGACAAGGTTCTCACCGACGGCGACGGCGGATAAGCGGGGTCCCTAGCGGCCACCTCAGGGGCTCTTGGGAGGAGATGTTTGGGGCAAAACACGGAGGAGCTCGGGGGCTTTTAATAGGAGGAAGAGGTGTTGTAAACGGCGTAGTAAATCTCCCGCAATCAAACGAATCAATTTCATGCGTTTTCGGTCGGCAACGGGGGCGGGATTTGGGGAAGAACGGTTCTGCGGGGGAGATGACAGGTGGGTCCCACCTTTCAGCGACAGCGAGCGAGAGAGAGAGAGCGCTGGGCCCCTGGCGGGCCGTCGCGTTACTCGCGCGCGGTGAACAGCTACGGGGCACGGCCCATTTGATTCCGAAAACAGTTATTTTTATTTTTTTTGATTCCTTTTCTGTTTTCCAAAACAGATTTCAAAAATGATTTTTAAACTTAATAAAATTAATTCAGAAAAAATCATAAAAATATGTTTTGGAAAGCTTATCAAATTTACAACTTTTTAGTATCATTCTTGTCTAACAAATAATTTATATATAAAGGAATTATAAAAGGAGTACAATTAAACAACTTTATGGAATATAATTTATTTATATTTATAATTTGAATTTTTATTTAATCCTTATGTGATTGAAATGTGATGTCAATATGATGAATGATGCATGAATGCAAAGTTTTAATTTTTTTGAAATTTTTGGGATGTTATAGACTAACCCCGTTAAGATGAAGCTCGCCCTCGAGCTTCGGAAAGGTCAGCAAATAGGTGAGGATGGTCTTCTCGAAGGTCATCTTCTCGTTCCCAGGTGGCCTCTTCCTCAGTGTGATGATTCCACTAAACCTTGCAAAACTTGATGGTTTTACTACGGGTGAGTCTTTCTGCTGTCTGTAATACTTTGATGGGTTTTTCTTCATAGGTTAGATCACTCTCCAATTGTACTTCCTCAAGGGTTACGGTATCCTTTAATGGGGTTCCAATCATCCCGGGGTGACATTTCTTCAATTGACTGACGTGAAACACATCATGGACTGCAGACATAATTTCTGGTAACTCTAATTCATATGCTACTTCACCTTTGCGAGAAATAATTTTGAATGGTCCAATGAATCGTGGTGCTAGCTTTCCTTTGATTCCAAACCTTTTTACACCCCGAAGTGGTGACACTCTAAGATAGACTCTATCACCCACCTCGTAGAGGACTTCTCTACGTTTGGAATCTGCATAGCTCTTCTGTCGTAATTGTGCTATCTTCAATCTGTCTTTGATTAGTCTGACCTTCTCTTCAGCATCCTATATTATGTCAGGTCCAGAGAAACTCCGTTCTCCTACCCCACTCCACAACAATGGGGTAGTGCATTTTTTTCCATATAAGGCTTCAAACGGTGCCATCTCAATGCTGGCTTGGTAACTGTTATTGTAGGAGAACTCAGCGTAAGGTAGATTATTATCCCATCTAGATCCATAATCAAGCGCGCAAGCTCTTAACATATCTTCTAAAATCTGATTAACTCTTTCAGTCTGACCATCTGTTTGCGGATGAAAGGCTGTGCTGAATTCAAATCTTGTTCCTAGTGATTCATGCAACTGTTTCCAGAAATGAGATGTGAATTGGGTTCCTCTGTCAGACACTATACTCTAGGGAACGCCATGAAGGCACACTATTCTTTTCATGTAAATATCAGCTAACTTAGTACTTGTATAAGTGGTCTTCACGGGTATAAAGTGAGCTATTTTTGTTAGACGGCAAACAATAACCTAAATAGAATCATAACCCGATTTGGTCCTTGGTAATCCGGTGATGAAATCCATTCCAATAGAATCCCATTCCAGTCCGGCACTTTCAAAGGTTGTAGAAGTCATGCTGGTTTCTGATGTATAGCTTTTACTCGACTGCATACATCACACCTTGCGATATATTCTGCTATTTCCCTTTTCAGATTGTACCACCAGAATCTCTCCTTCACATCCATATACATCTTTGTATTTCCTGGATGAATGGAATAAGGTGTTTCATGGGCTTCTTGCACAATTAACTTCCTAAGATCAGGATCATTTGCCACACATACACATTTTTCAAACTACAAGGTTCCTTGCTCATCTTCATGAAATCCCTTAGCTTTTCCTGCTCTCAGTTTGACTTTGAGTTCTTCAATATCCTTGTCTCCCTTCTGAGCTTCACGTATCTTGTCCATCAAATTTGGTTGCACTACTAATGAGACTACAAAACCTTCTGGTACCACTTCCAATCTGAGGTCCTTGAATGCCTTACATAAATCCTCAGGTATTTCTCCTGCCGTGAGGCCATTCACATAAACCTTACGACTCAGGGCATCAGCTACTACATTAGCCTTTCCCGGATGATATTGAAGACTTAGATCATAATCTTTGATAAGTTCCAACCATCTTCTCTGCATCATGTTCAATTCTTTCTGAGTGAAAATATACTTCAAACTTTTGTGGTCAGTGAACACTTCACATCTTTTTCCCATCAAATAGGGTCTCCATGTCTTCAGGGCATGTACTACTGAGGCTAACTCGAGATCGTGGGTGGGATAATTTGCTTCATGTTTCTTGAGCTGTCTAGAGGCATAGGATGCCACTTTGCCTTCCTGCATTAATATACTTCCAAGACCTTGGCGTGAAGCATCGTAGTACACTTGAAATTCTTTCTCTAAATCTGGTAAGCATAGGACTGGAGCTGAAACTAGACGTTTCTTCAACTCCTGAAAACTAGCTTCATAGGGCTCCGTCCACTCAAACTTCTTCTCCTTTTTCAACAATTCCGTTAAGGCTTTAGCAATCTTGGAAAAGTTTTCAATAAATCTTCGGTAGTATCCTGCTAGACCCAGAAAACTACGTAATTCTCCCACATTCTTTGGTGGTTCCCAATTGGTTACCACAGAAAATTTCTCAGGATCCACTGTTTTACCCTCTTTGGATACCACATGGCCTAGAAATCCGACTTGTTCTAACCAAAACTCACATTTACTGTATTTGGCATACAACTTATGTTCACGTAGTCTCTGCAATACCAGACGCAAATGCTCTTCATGTTCTTTATGACTTTTGGAGTAGATTAAAATGTCATCGATAAAAACTACCACAAACTTATCCAGAAAATCCATGAACATTTTATTCATCATATTCATGAAATAGGCTGGAGCATTGGTTAATCCAAAAGGCATTAGTGTGTACTCATAAAGGCCATATCTCGTGACAAACGCTGTTTTTGGTATATCCATTTTTCTAACTTTCATTTGGAGTTAACCTGATCGAAGATCAATCTTGGAGAAGACACAAGCACCTTCTAGTTGATCAAATAGTTCATTTATCTTGGGTAACGGGTACTTGTTCTTGATGGTGTGCTCATTTATATCCCTATAGTATGTGACTAGTGTCTGGGTTTGATATTTCTTTTTAACAAATAGAACTGGTGCTCCCCATGGTGATGAACTTGGATGGATAAATCCTTTCTGAATGTGGTCCTCTAGTTGCTTCTTGAGCTCTTTCAGTTCATCGACGGCCATATGATATGGTCTCTTGGCTATTGGTCCAGTACCCGGTTTTAGTTCAATTAGAAACTCCACATCTCTACCGGGTGTCATTCCCGGTAGTTCTTCTGGGAAAACATCTGGGTACTCCTAGACAATCAGCACTTCACCAAGGCTAACCCCCTTAAGAGAATTTAGCCTCTATTTGCACAGTCTATGATTCCTTCAAAACGGGTCATCCAATCCATTCCAATGATAACATCCAAACCTTGGGTTTCTAGGATGACTAAGTCTGTTGGAAAAAGATATTTTCCAATCTTTAACTCTAATTGCCTACATCCAGAATTTATTATCATCTCACGCCCAGGTGAACTCACTCTTATAGGTTTTCCTAAGCTTTCCTCGGCTAGCCCATGTTTGTTTACAAAAGCTCTTGATATGAATGAATGCGATGCTCCAGTATCAAATAAGACTAATGCTGGAAAAGAATTGAGCAGGAACTTACCAATCACAGCATCAGGTTCATCATGAACTTCTTCCACATTGATGTGGTTCACTTGTCCCTTATGGAAAGGATTGGGCTTGGAATTTTCATCAGCCTTTCTCTCTGGGCATTCAGTCGCATAATGTCCTGTCTTCTTGCACTTGAAGCAAGTCACATTAGACAAGTCTTTCTTCCCTTCATAGTTAGGACGGCGATTACCATTTCCATGATTATGGCCATGGTGATGGTTTCCCTTGAATCCACCATTATTTCCTTTGTACCCTACATTGTTTCATTTGTATCCTCCATTGTGGTTATGACCATGATGTTTTTGGCCACTACCACTTTTGGAATAATTCCAGGGTTTATGGCCACTGACTTCAGAGGTGTGTGGTTTCTTGTGTGTCCCTTCAGAATGAACCTTACTTGCACCGAACTTCCTCTTCCTATTCTCTTCTTTTCTTATGTTATTGTCCAGAGTGATTGCTTGATCCAGCAGAACTTGATAGTTAGGAACATATGCCACAGACAAGGGTATCTTCAGTTCTCCCCTAAGTCCATTAAGGAATTTTTCCTTCCTCTTAGCATCAGTGTCGATGTATTCTGGTGCATACCTTGATAACATACATAAGTCATCCATATACTCCTTCAGGGTTCTACCTCCCTGCCTCAAGCTACGAAATTCCTCTTTCTTCAGGTTCATTATACCAGAGGAAATGTGAGCATTGCGGAAACCTTCCTTGAACGCATCCTAAGTCATGCCATCCAAGGGATGAGTCACTTGATAGGTCTCCCACCACAAGGCAGCTGGTCCTTCCAATAGGTGTGCTGTGAACCTCACCTTTTCTGCCTCAGAACACTCACAAGCTACCAAATCCTTGTTGACCGAACGGAGCCAGTCATCTGCCACTATTGGTTCAGTAGCAGAGGAAAACTTATTAGGCCTAAGCCTTAGGAATCTTGCAAGTCTGTCCACTGGAGGTGGTGGTGGTGGTGGTGGCGGGTTGTTGTTATTGTTGTTGTTGTTATTGTTGTTGGTTGCTGCAATGAACTGAGTCATCATGGTCATTAGTTGGGCTTGATCTTCCATCAGTTGTTGCATAGCCTCGTTGTTGTCGGAACCACGTCGTGGAGGCATCCGTGGGGTTTTAGCATGGATGAGTATAAGATAGATAGAACTATAAGGAGGAATCCTACCCATGCACAAAACAAACAAGTCTAGCAATCCATCAACAACAAACAACTTATAAAACAACCCACACACAAATCAAACCTTTTAAGGAAAACGATATAAAAGTTTGGAAAATAAACTCGTGCGGTTCCGAGGATACAAGGGAAAGTACTGCCTTACCACAAGTTGGTAGATCAATACAAGACTAAGATAACGATGAGGTGTATGATAAATGGTAGTCTTACTAACTAACTACTCGACCATGTCATCTTCTTCCTCTTCAATTTCCTGAATCTCGATTCCTTCATTGGCGAGTACCTCCTTGAGTTCCTTTACTTCTTTCTCCAGGGCAGAGTTCTTTTCTTGCAGCTCCCTTTTCTCAGTACGAAGTCGTTTGATCAAGTCACTATCGGCCTCGAACTCGACTTCATTGCTCTCGAGTTCTGCCTTCTGTTCTCTGGTAGTCTTGTTCTTCTCTTGAACTATTTTCTCCTGCCTCCTGTACTTCTCCTCTTGAGCAGCGAACCTCTCTTCTGGGGATTTAGTCACTTCCTCCTGAGCCTTCGTCTTCTCCTCGTTTTCCTTGAGTAAGGCACACAACTCATCGTTCTTCAGGAGCT
Source organism: Poa annua (assembly GCA_026929855.1). Lineage (NCBI taxonomy): Eukaryota > Viridiplantae > Streptophyta > Magnoliopsida > Poales > Poaceae > Poa > Poa annua. Next base: position 105,136,279 of record CM049426.1, read on the forward strand.
CAGTGCGCCTATCCTCATAAAGTTCTGTGACAAGGATTTCCAACTCCTGGAAATGAAGACTAAGGGGTTTTTCCTTGCCTCTTTCTCCGACATCATAAAGGTAAGGTTCTCCATCCTCGTTTCTCCTTCCAAAGAAAATGGAGTAGTGGCCCTTCAACTCTGTGCTATAGCGTCCGCAGAGGCGTCCAATCAGATCTTGCATGACTAGATTGAGTCCTTTATCTTTGGACTCGCTAACCATTTTGATCTCCAGTGGGGGCTCTTCTCCACGTCCTGGTTGTGTTGCTTTTATTCCCCAACAACACTCTTTGTGAAACTTCTTCAGGATGAAGGCCTTGTCTTGAGGTAGGGTAACCCTAACTTCTCGCCGATGTCGAGGAGGTAGCAGCCAAAACGGGGGTTCTCGAAGTCCTCCGCGGTGGTGAAGTGGAAGCTCGTCATCCTTTAGGTAGAAAGACAAGAATTAAAACAAGAAATGCATAAGGTAAAGAAGTACTAGTCATGGTGTGCATTATTAATTTAGAAAATACTAAGTCAAAATCTTAAGATGATCAACAAATATTAACAACTCTTTGTAAATTGGATTTTTCACTATAGTGACAGAGACAGACACCCGACCACCCACTTATGTTGTGGAACAGGTCTCATGTACGCGGACATGTAAAGTTTGTCCCGGGCCGCTTCATCCCACTATGCCGCTAGGATCCAACATACTTCAAAGATGGTAATATTATGACCAAAAAGGGGCTTAACCAATCCTAAGGGCTCGAACCTACAGGCAACACTTTGCTCTGATACCATTTTGTAGTGCCCCAACTTTTATTAAAGTTGGAACACCTGTGTTATGTGCTAGTCCCTGGATCACTGCCAGCACCACAGTACAAAATATAAAGTACCATTGCATAAGTATTAAAATTGCTACAACGAGATCCAAAAATAATAGCTAAGTATAGCTTTATTACAAGTTGCATAGCCATGAAGGCTAGCTAAAATTCAGAGTTCACAACGAAAGCGAATAACAATGAGCCTCATCTTCAAGCATGCGCCACAGGCAGACATGTTGGGTGTAGACTCAAGTCCAATCTGATTCTTCATCAGAATTACCTGCACATTTGAATATGCAGCCCCCGAAGGAGGTCAATATAATGATGTATTGGCAAGTGACTATGGTAGATATAAAATGACAAGTCTAGAATCTATATGCATTATTTGGCTTGGTGGGGTTGGAGGCTATTTTGTATAAAGCAAGTTTTCTCCTATCTTTTGTAAAACACTTTTATTTCTCAATGACTTGGCACCAAGGGATAAAGTCCAAGTGCACCAACAATTCTTTCCTTAGTCAAATTTTACTTTATGAAAACAGTGTAGAGATTCTTCCGCCCATCCTTGTCTAGCTGCTCGAAGTAGTCCATTTCCGGGGAAACGGCCAAGTACTCAGATTGTCGACTCTTCAGAGGTTGTGCACTTTCACCTTTAGAATCATTGACCCAAACATCCTATACACGCGGAGTGTATTAAGGAAAGGAGAGAATTGAGACAAGAACTTTCAGAAGAATGCAACCATACTAGCAAGACCCGTTCCACCTACCAACTCTACATATGCTTCTCAAGCTGACATGTTGCACTCTCACAACTTAGTTATTCTAGACAGAGCCCATTGTCAAAAGGCTGCACAGGAAGCTTCTAAACTTGGAGGGACTTAGCAATCTCTTTGTTCCTGGGTGGCCGTCCACAAGTGCACTTCTAGGTGACAACCACCATGCTCATGGCCCTAAGTAGAATCGACATTCATCCTAGGCGAAGACAACCACATGCATAGTCCCAAAAGCCACTCAACATAAACCATACCAACCAATTCCACCCAGGTGTGCATTTTAAGTTTAACAATTAGAAATATTTCTATAGCATGGTAAGTAAACTCTTTTATAGCATAGCAAAGCATCTAATAAAACTTTTTACGGCTGCATGGGAAAAGGATGGCTACACACTACTAGGATATTTGCAAGTATAAACTAACTTAGCATTATAAAATAGTCCAGAAATTCCTATCATGCATACTACTCAAAATATACTACTAATGCATATAGAAAATATTTGGTATATTATGAATATCACTTGCCTTGGTAACAGGAGGCACAAGCACAGCAAGAATAACAATCACAAGCAAGTCCTTCCTCATCTTCACAATCTAACAACAAGCAAGACAAAAATAAAAATAAATAAACACCACATGCAACACTTAAAACATCAAAGCATAAAAATGTATGCATGCATGATATGCTATGAATATAACCAAAACAACTTATTATTAATTTTATTCTCTCTGTTTATTTAATGCAGAAATGCAATGAACAATATTTTATCTTCTATTTTAACAATTAAAATATAAAGAATAATTATAGTCAATTTAAATATTACACTCAAAATCCTTAGTTCTTTTATAAAACTTTCAATAAAAACTCATGGATCACTTTCTGGAAAGAGAGCAAAATTATTATTCCACAACAATTGGATTTAGATGAAAAACATTTTTAATATTTAAATTATGAATTTAAATGGCCAAAATGCCAATCTGTGAATTTCACAATTTTTAAAGATACTAAAATGACAAACTAATAATATAGCAATAAACTACATGAGAAGGGCTTTCCAATGATGTAAAGTTTATCAAATTTGGACTTACAGATTGAAAGTTATGAATTTTGCAAGTTTAATAGTTTTCTGTTTTAATTTCAAAATTCTATTCGAAAATAGAAAAAGAATCGGCCACGCGGTGCGACCTGATTCGTCCGTACCGCTTCGACGCGGATCGCGATCGAGAGCCGTTGGATCTAAATGAAATCGGACGCGTCTGATTAATCAACCGCGACGAAAAAATAAAATAAAGCGGATCCGTTGGATCTAGATCCAACGGTCCAGGACACGCTGACCAAGCGCGGGCGGCGCGAGTCGCCGGAGGCGCTCCGGTTGCAGCGGTGCCATGGCCGGCGTCGCAAGCGTACGAGTTTTACGGTGCTACGGGATGAACTGGGCATACCGCAGCGTAGGGGAGATCGATGCGGAGACGGTGGCGAGGTAGCGGTCTCCGGCGTGAGCTCCTCCTCTCGTAATCGCTCGCCGGAGTAGCACGAGGCGGCGGTTCTCCTCGGGCGAGCACGGACACGGCGTTGCGCTGCGGGAACAAAAAGCTTTGCAAGGAAGAGGTAAAGCGAGAGGGAGCGATGAGAGGGTCCGGGGTGGCTGGGTTTGCGTGCACGGCAAGGTTCTCACCGACGGCGACGGCGGAGAAGCGGGGTCTCTAGCGGGCAGCTCAGGGGCTCTTGGGAGGAGATGTTTGGGGCAAAACACGGAGGAGCTCGGGGGCTCTGGGGCAAAACACGAAGAGGTGTTGTAAACGGCGTAGTAAATCTCCCGCAATCAAACAAATCAAGTTCATGTGTTTTCGGTCGGCGACAGGGGAGGGATTTGGGGAAGAACGGTTCTACGGGGGAGATGACAGGTGGGTCCCACCTGTCAGCGACAGCGAGCGAGAGAGAGAGCGTTGGGCCGCTGGCGGGCCGTTGCGTTACCCGCGCGCGGTGAATAGCCACGGGCCACGGCCCATTTGATTCCGAAAACAATTATTTTTATTTTTGATTCCTTTTCTGTTTTTCAAAACAGATTTCAAAAATGATTTTTAAACTTAATCAAATTAATTCAGAAAAATTCATAAAAATATGTTTTGCAAAGCTTATCAAATTTACAACTTTTTAGTATCATTCTTGTGTAACAAATAATTTATATATAAAGGAATTTTAAAAGGAGTACAATTAAACAACTTTATGGAATATAATTTATTTATATTTATAATATGAATTTTTATTTAATCCTTATGTGATTGAAATGTGATGTCAATATGATGAATGATGCATGAATGCAAACTTTTAAATTATTTGAAATTTTTGGGATGTTACAAAGAGGCTGAGGAAGAGGAGGCCTCTGACACGGAGGCCTCTCCGGGAAGGCGCGGGCCTCGCACCAAAGCCGCCGTGGACCACTCGGGGGCGAGGTCGTCTGACGTCCCCTCCAAGAGAAAGCGGAGGCGCCCCCTCTGAGGCCTGCTTCCAAGCCCTTCCCCTCATGGCGCTCGCCAGGCCTGGCGTGGGTCGACGCTGGCGCCCCTCCTTCAGGGTTAGTGCTCATAATCTTGGATCATTCATCTTTTAGCTTTCTCTTTCTCTTTACTTTTTCCTGAAGCCTTTTCTTGGGCTTTTGCCAGTGACCTTGTACCTGCGAAGCGCCGCCGGCTTCGCAAGGCATCTGAGGTGAAGAGCGCCACGGCAGGGGCCACGGCTGACGAGGCCGCGAGGCCTGCGGAGGCGGCCTCCACGAGCCCCTTGAGGGGGCGCCTCAAGCGGAGGCCGCTGTGCCCCAGGCGGGGGCAGCATGGCCTCAGGTGGAGGAGGGCATGGCACGCCCAGAGGCACCTACACCGCCCCCCGAGCCTCTGGTGGTGGAAGGCTCGGAGGAGAAAACTTCCGCGCGGCCTCGCGCTCCTACTCCTCCTCGCGCGGCTACGCCTCTGCGCGAGGCCACTCCACCGCGCGAACCAACGCCGCCGCGCGTGTTGACGCCTCCGCGCGTGCTTACCCCGCCACCTGCGGCCACTACTCCCGTGCAGCCTGCAAGGGGAGCACGCGAGGCAGCAGCAGCCACAGGCGGACCTGCTGGGGGAGATGCTTCCTCGCCACCTCATCAAGCTGTGACCGAGGAACGCCCCGCAGCTGCAGGGCCGGAAGACGATGCCGGCGCGGGCGCAAGCGAAGCTCAGGCTAGCCCCCAAGCTTTCCCCGAGGCCGGGCCCACGAGACACGTCGCTGGGGTCGGGGCTCCATGAGCCAGGAGCTGGTCCTCCGCGGCTGGGACTGGAGAGCGGGGCGCCGCGAGGTCTCCTTCAGCCTTATAAGGGAATCCTTGGAGGGCTTGGAGGCGCACCTCGCCCTCGGAGACATATGGCTCGCTCAGCAGCAGGAGGAGCTGGCAAAGTCGTGGACATCCTTCCACGCGGCGGTCGAAGCGCGCCGGGTGGAGGATGCGGCACTGCAAGCCGCGCGTGAGGAGGCCACCCGCTTTGCCAAGGAGGTCCGCGAGGGGGCCGTCCGTGACGCCGCAGAGCTCCTCTAGCCCCTACAAGCGGAATGTGACGCCGCAGCGGAGCTCCTGCGCCAGGTCAAGGGACGATGGGGGGCTCGCTGGCGCAGAAGCGCCGCGAGTTGGGCCAGCTGGAGACCCAGCTGCTCTCCGCCCATCAGGCCGTGTAGGTCGCTCTGGATGAAGACCGCAAGGGTTTTGGCGAGCGTGAGAGGCAGCTGGCCCTCAAGGAGAAGGAGCTGCAATAGCGCGAGGAGCAGCGCCTTAAGGCGGAGAAGGACCTGGTCGCCCAACGCGAGGCCCTTGAGGAGCGTGAAGGAGACCTTGCCATGGCGACCTTGAAGTACGACGAAAACATCGCTGCCCAGAAGATAGCTTACGAGCGCTTCGAGCGGCGTTTCGCCGAGAAGAAGAAGGAGGCCGATGACGCCCTCGTGGAGCGCGATAAGCAATTCCCCATGTCCACTTCTCAGAAGTACCGCGACCTGGCCCAGACGCAGGAGGACCGCTTCAAGGTCAAGCACGCCGCGGATGCTCGGCGGATCGCCGAGCTCGAGAGGGCCAACTCCAAGCTGGAGGCTCGCCTCAAGCGCGCCAAGCATGGCCGTCGCCGAGTGGAGGAGGCTCGCACCGAGGCAGTCCACAACCTCAACTCCTTGGCCAAGGACGTGGAGGAGCAAGTAGCCCCGTCGATGCAGTGGGCGGCGGAGGCCTCGGACTCTGCCACTGCGGCTCGCGCGCTCTCGAAGAAGCGCGAGCGCATGTTTGAGGCGCTGGTCGCTCATGGCAACGAGCTCGCCGCGCAGCTCGGCGCATACGCGCCGCACACTGACGTTCGAGGCCGTGGCAATGCTGCCATGTACCTGGTCTACTTTTACCAGCTCTTCGAGGCGCTCGAGGATCCCGTCGCCGAGCTTCGCGAGATGATCGAAGACGAGAGCCGGCAGCTCCTGGGGGTGGTTGTTGATCGCATCTTCACCAACCTCAGGCTCCTCACGCCAGTCTAGGACCTCTCCTCCGTGACAGAGGCTGCTCAAGGCGAGGACGCGCAGCGGGTCTCCGGTTCCCTCCGCGAGCAAGTTGACACCTTCTGCACCCGCTTCAGGCGCGCGGAGGCTACGGCTGAAGACATCGAGGAGGAGGCCTGCTCTACCGAGGCTGAAGAGGTTGCCGCGGAGGAGGTCCAAGGCGGCGTTGCTTCCCCCTGAGCCTTTCCTTATTGCGCCTGCGAGCGCTTGTATCTGAAGCAGTTGTGTGTTTAGATTTCTTAAGACCTTTGGCCTGTAATATACTCTTTAATGCTGCTTGATTCGATCTTGTCTGCCCCTCGTGAGGTCTCTTTGGACTCATCTTCATGTCTATTTGTTCTCTGCGTCGGTAGGTCCCATCTCTTCGTGCCATGACTCCGCCACTTCGGTATGTAGGAGAAATGACTCCGCAAGGCCGGGGGGGAGTTTAGGCCAAGAGCGGTAGGAGCCCTGAGTCGCGATGCTCAAGTGCCCCCCTTAGACGTGCGAGTAGTCCATGAAGCGTAAGGGAAAGCGAAGTCGCTCGAGGGGCAAACGTGCGCTAGGGGAGAAAACGCTCTTAAGGCGTGGGTGCGAGACTTAGCTTCTCGAGGTTTTCGCACTGCAGAGGCTTTTCGCCTGGCGAGGTTGCCCACTTGAGGGGTCGCTCCTGGATGCCTCTTGAGGCTTGTGGGGGGATTTTTCCCTGCAGATGTTAGAGGGGAAAACCCAAACGCTGGAACACGGTTCAAGGGACTCGTGCGCGCTTATAGGTCCCCTCAGGCGTTCCTTCCGAGGAGAGTAAGTACCAAGGTCCTATGTAGAGATGGCGTGTTTGTGGGATCTTGCCCTCCAGCCAGAGCTCGGACTCTTGGATTTTGCAGTGTTGCTGGTGTGTCATTTGAGGCACTGGCACCGTACTCAGCCCCCGCTCGCGAGGTACGCATGTGGAGAGATATAAGCGCACACTTCAACAGAGTAATGCGAAAATAAAACTCACCAATTACATTTTAAAGCGGCGCTGAAACGCTAAGTTCACTTGGGAACGAAATTGAGTCATTATGCTTGGTGTTGCCAAGTTAATGTTTTGAGCATGTCGAGGCATGGGGACCACCCATTATTGGCAGAGACTCTCAACGGCCTGAGGTGGCTCGTTAAATGGAGAGCTCGGAGGGTTTGCCCTCGAGAGAAGCCTTTGGAGCTTGGAGGTTTAAGCCGTGAGCTTTTAACCTCTAGAGACAATGATGCTTGGAGGTTGAGCCATAGGCTGCCTCTTCCGCTAGGAGTCTCGACGTGACAATGATCACGGGCTTGACAATGATCACGGTTTCATTTGTTCCCTAAGGAGACAAAGAATGCTTTGGAGGTTTAAGCCATGAGCTTTTAACCTCTAGAGACAAAGATGCTTGGAGGTTGAGCCGTAGGTTGCCTCTTCCGCTTGAAGTCTCGACGTGACAATGATCACGGGCGTGATAATGATCACGGTTTCATTTGTTCCCTAAGGAGACAAAGAATGCTTTGGAGGTTGAAGCCGTGATCTTTTAAGCTCTAGAGACAAAGATGCTTGGAGGTTGAGCCGTAGGCTGCCTCTTCCGCTTGAAGTCTCGACGTGACAATGATCACGGGTGTGACAATGATCACGTTTTGCGTTTGTTCCCTTAGGAGACAAAAAATGTTTTGGAGGTTTAAGCCGTGAGCATTTTAACCTCTAGAGACAAAAATGGTTGGAGGTTGAGCCGTAGGCTGCCTCTTCCGCTAGGAGTCCCGACGTGACAATCATCACGGGCGTGACTATGATCACGTTTTTAATTTGTTCCTTGTGGATACAAAGATTTGTGAGGTTTAAGCCTTGAGCTTTTAACCGTGAGGAACAAAAGGTGCTTGGAGGTTGAGCCGTGGGCTGCCTCTTTTGCTAAATGCCTTGACGTGACAATGATCACGGGTAGAACTTGCGTAGGTGCATGATGTTCCATGGATTCTTGACGGGGATGCCGTCTTGCGTCTCGAGGAGAGCCGCGCCAGGCCTGGCGATGTGGGTGACCCTGTAGGGACCTTCCCACATCGGGGACATCTTGTGGAGGCCTTCCCTGGAGAGGATTCGCCTGTGTCCGAGGTCGCCTGCCTCCAGAGTGCGCGGGCACACTTTGCGGCTGTGGTAGCGTCTCAGGTCCTGCTGGTATTTTGCCGCCCAGAGGGCGGCGCGGCGTCGTAGCCCTTCAAGAAGCAGCAGGTCGTCGTTGTGGAGGTCCTCTTGCAGGTCCTCGTTAAAGGCAAGGACCCGTGGAGATCCATGCTTTATCTCTGTGGGGAGGACTGCTTCGGCTCCATAGACGAGTGCGGACGGTGTGTCCCCGGTGGGCTTGGGTGGCGTGGTACGGATGGAACAGAGCACCGAGGGGAGCTCCTTGATCCAACCCTTGTCGTGGCCCTTGAGGATATCGAAGGTCCTGGTCTTTAGGCCTTTGAGGACCTTTGCGTTTGCACGCTCAGTCTGTCCGTTGCTTTGCGGATGGGCGACTGAGGCGAAGCAGAGCTTGATGCCCATTTTTTCACAGTAGGCTCTTAAGATGCCACTGGTGAACTGTGAGCCATAGTATGTGATGATGCGGTTAGGCACTCCGAATCGGCAGACCAGGCCTCTGATGAATTTCACCGCCGCGCCTGCTGTGATTGTGCGCGTCGCCTCCACTTCAGGCCATTTTGTGAGCTTGTCAATGGCCACGAAGAGGTAGCGATATCCACTTGCGCCGTTGGGAAATGTCCCAGGATGTCCAGCCCCCAGACCGCAAACGGCCACGAGAGCGGAATGGTCTGTAGTCCCAGCGCTGGTTGGTGGATTTGCTTGGCGTGGAATTGGCAGGCTTCACATGCTGGAATGATGTTCATTGCATCTTGAAGTGCTTGAGGCCAGCAGAAGCCGCTCCTGAAGACTTTTCCTGCGAGGGTGCAAGCGCACGAATGGTGGCCGCATTCCCCGCTGTGGATGTCCTCGAATAGAAGTTTGCCTTCTTCAGGAGGGATGCATTTGAGCGCGACGCCGTTTGGGCGCTTGCGATAGAGAATTCCTTCGAGGATTTTGTACGATTTTGCTTGGCGGGCAATTCGCTCCGCTTCAACGTCTTCCCCGGGAAGGGTCCCTTTATAGAGGTAGTCCTTGATCTCGTCGATCCATCATGTTTCTTGGTGCACCGCTGTGAGCAACAGACGCTCCCCTGTAAGGGGCCCGCAGCCTGGAGCCCCTATTACAGGTGGTGGCGGGAGCGCTTCGTCTGTGCTTGCGGGCAGGGCCTCTGGGGGCTGCTTTATGGATGCCTTGACGAGCCTTTCTTCAAAGACACCTGGCGGCTGAGCTTGCCTCTTTGATGCGCGCTTGGCGATGTCATCAGCCTCTTGGTTTTCCTTTCTTGGGATGTACATGAGCTCCATTCCCCTGAATTGCTTCTCAAGCCTACGGACCTCTTCCAGGTATGCGGCCATGTGGTCGTCCTTAGGCTTGTAGCTTTTGTTAGAGAAGTTGACGAGCAGCTGGGAGTCGCCCTTGATGAGTATATGATTGACGCCTAGGGCGATTGCGGCGCGCAGGCCGGCAAGCAGTCCTACATACTCGGCGATATTGTTGGATATCTTGTCGATTCCGAAGCACAGCTGGACTGCGTAATACAGCTTGTCGCCTTTGGGTGAGATCAGGACTACGCATGCCCCGCCGTGGCTGCAAGCGAAAGCTCCGTCGAACTTCATGGTCAAGTGGCTGAGCATTGCGGCTCCAGAGGGCTCTTGCTCTTCTCCCAAAGGCTCTTCAGGGGTTGGGTCAGTCCATTCGGCGATGAAGTCTGCCAGCGCTCTTCCGTTGATTACCCTTGTGGTATCAAAGCGCAAATTGAATGGCTGTAGCTCTATGTTCCATCCTGCGACACAGTCTGTTGCGTTTGGGTTGCGCAGGATTTGCTCCAGGGGGAAAGAGGTGACCACCGTGATCGGGTGCCCCTGGAAGTAGTGTCGCACCTTTCTTGAGGCGATGAGGAGTGCGAGGAGAAGCTTCTGCTGCATTGTATACCTCTCGCGAGCATCACGCAGTACTGTTCTGAGGAAGTAGACTGTATGCTCGACGAGGGTAGTTGTTGTTGCCTTGGCATCTTTTGCGTGAGGTGGCTCAGCTTGGCACTCGAGGGGGTTGGCCTCAGGGGGCTTGCCCTGGGCCTCGAGTGGGTTGGCCACAGGGGGCTTGCCCTGTGCCTCGAGGGGGTTGGCCTCGAATGGCTTGCCCTGTGCCTCGAGGGAGTTGGCCTCGAGGGGCTTGCCGTGTGCCTCGAGGGGGTTGGCCTCAGGCTCTTCGGCATGAATTCCTTGCAGCGGTTGACTTGGGGCGGCCCTCTCTTGGGGCTTTGGGCCTAGCGGTGGGTTTGTGAGGGCTGCCCTTTCGTCGAGCTTCTCATCAGGAGGCTTTTTCTTTGGAGTGGCCGCACTCTTTTTGTGGAGTACTGGCTCTTCTCTTTCCACCACAAGGACAGCACTGGCTGTTTGTGGAGTGGCTGATAAGTACAGCTTCAGGTGCTCGCCAGGCCTTGGGGCGACCATTACTGGTGAGCTGGCCAGATACTTCTTCAAGTCCTCAAATGCTTTTTCAGCTTCAGGGGTCCACTTGAAAGTGCCCGTTCTTTTCATGATCTTAAAGAACGGCAGGGCTCTTTCACCGAACTTGGAGATGAACTGACCCAAGCTGGCCATGCAGCCTTGAGCCTGCGTGGAGGTTGCATGTCTTCTATGCCCTTGATTTTGTCTGGGTTAGCCTCTATGCCTCGGTGAGACACGAGGAACCCAAGCAATTTTCCTGAAGGTACTCCAAAGACGCACTTGGCGGGGTTGAGCTTGATGTTCACCTTGCGCAGGCTGGCGAAGGTTTCTTCAAGGTCTCCGAGGAGAGTATTTCCTTCTCGTGATTTCACGACTATGTCATCGACATATGCTTCGGCGTTCCGCCCCATTCACCCGCCAAGGGCTATCCTCATCAACCTCTGGAAAGTGGCTCCGACATTTTTTAGGCCGAAAGGCATGCAGACGTAGCAATACACACCGCACGGGGTGAGGAAAGCCGTCTTCTCCTCGTCCTCCTTAGCCATCTTTATCTGGTGATAACCAGAGAAGGCATCAAGGAAACAAAGGAGGTCGCAGCCTGCCGTGGAGTCCACAATCTGGTCAATTCTGGGCATGGGATAAGGGTCTTTGGGGCAGGCCTTGTTTGCATCAGTGTAGTCGATGCAGAGGCGGCCTCCTCCGGCGGGCTTTCGGACTACCACGCCGTTGGAGAGCCAAGTGGGATGCGCGACTCCGCGAACAACTTTTGCCGCTTTGAGCTTTTCGACCTCTTTGACGATGAATGCTTGCTTCTCGGGGGCTTGCTTTCTTGCTTTTTGCTTGATGGGGCGCGCGTTTGGGCACACGGCCAAGTGGTGCTCGATCACCTCCCTCGGTACCCCAGACATATCTGACGGTGTCCACGCGAACATGTCAGAGTTTGCCTCGAGGAAGGCGACGGGCGCGCTTTCCTATTTGGGAGGCAGCGTGGCGCCAATGGTGACGCTAGCCCCCGAGCCTTCAGCCCCCGAACTACTGGAGCTCAGAGAGATCTTCTTGGTAGCAGCTGCCTCCTGGGAGAACAACTGCTTCTTCTTCTTGGGTCTCTCGAGAGGCTTTGGGTCCTCTTCTGCGGGGAATGCCATGGCGGCGGTCTTGTAGGCCGTCTCAACCGCGCGCGTAGCGTCCAGGACATGCCCACGAATTGTGATTGTGCCAGCGCTGCCGGGGATCTTGACCATGTTGTAGGCATGGTGCGTGACAGCCATGAACTTCGCGAGCCCGGGGTAGCCGAGGATGGCATTGTACGGCAGGCCGATGTGTGCGACATCAAAATCGATGTGCTCGGTGCGGTAATTTTCCTCGCTCCAGATGGTGACGGCGAGTCTGACCTGGCCTAGAGGCTCGATCGAGCCGCTGGTGACCCCAGTGAAGGGCCTCGAGGGCATGAGCCGCTCATAGGGCACTTGAAGCGCTTTGAACGTATCTATGGAGATAATGTTCAGGCCTGCTCCGCCATCGATGAGAGTCTTGGACACAGCCACCTTATCGATGGTGGGGGTGCAGACCAGCGGGAGGGTTCCAACAGTCTTGGTGGACTTGGGGTGGTCCTGAGGGTCGAAGGCGATGGTGTACTGCGACCACTTGAGTGGCCTGGAGGTTTCCGTGCTTGGGAGGGCGGCGTTGAGCTCACGGGCGAATGCTTGAACTGGTTATTCGACTTTGGCGCTTGCGCCCCCCCGAGTATGCAGGCAATGCCGGCCCTCGGGGCTTGGTAGCCGCCATCTTCCTCGTCAGGGAGGTTGCCATTCTTTTCTGCGGCGTTGGCCTGATTTCCAGACGGTTTCTGGTAGCCGCCCTTGCGTCCGCTCCCGCGGTAGCCACGGCCTCGGCCACGGCTACCACTGCCATCTGCTTGCTCGCGCTCCTTGCTCAACCTTTTGAGGTCAAAGCAGGACTCCGTAGAGTGGTCGCGCCCGTTGTGGTAGATGCAGAAAGGGCGGTGGTCATCTCTTCTCTATCCAGGCTCGGGGGAGTCACTGCGGGTGCCCTTCGCGTCAGGCTCTGCCGCGAGGACCGTGGTGGCCTTGCGCTTGGGCTCCTCCTTCTTCTTCTAGCTCCTGGACCCCTCAGCATGATCGTCCCCTCTCGAGGACATCTTGACGAAGAGGAGTCCCTCTTCAGCCTTGGCGCACTTGTTTGCCAGGTCGAACAGCTTGACCACAGAGGTGAGCTTGTCGTGGATGCCCAGCTTCTCGAGCATCCTGTTGTTTGTGACGCCCTCGCGGAAGGCGGCGATGACTTGAGTGTCAGGGATGTTCGGGATCTTGTTGCGCACTTGGCTGAAGCGCTGGATGTACTTGTGGAGCATCTCATCCTTCTTCTGCACAACAGCGCGCAGGTCGTTGTGGGTGAGGGCGCGCTCGTATGTCCCCTTGAAGTTGGAGACGAACTGCTTGGAGAGCTCCTCACAGGAGTTCACGGAGTCCTTCGGGAGGTTTAGGAGCCACGACAGCGCAGAATCACGAAGCGCGTGGGAGAACCAATTGGCCATGACCTTGTCGTCTCCACCCGCAGCTTGGATGGAGGTGGTGTAGAGCTGCAGGAACTCGATGGGGTTGCTGGAGCCGTCATAGCCCTTAGGGAGAGCATGCCTGAACTTTGGGGGCCAGACCACGCGACGCAGAGAACGGGTGAACGCCATGCAGCCTGAGGCGTACGTGGCGACCCCGTGCTGCAGCGCGCCGCGGTTCCGCTGACCCGCCTGGCCAATCTCCTCTACGAGCCTGTTCTGGCGGTCTCGCTGGAGCTCCATCCCCACGCGAGCGTCGGGCGCGGTGCGCTGCACGATCAAGAAATCGTGCGGCGAGGACGCGTGCGAAGCAGCCCTCTGCACCGCAGCCGGTGCAGGTCCCGAAGGTGGCAGAGGCGCGTTAGTCGCGACCGTGCCCGCGAGAGAGGGGCGCTGGTTGGACTGCGATAGAACGGGAAGCGTCGTGGCGATGCCAACGAGGTGGTTGAGGCGTTGTAGCCACTGCTCGTGGGCCTCAGCGGTGGGCTGGTAGCGGAGAAGCTCATGTGCCATGAGCAGCGCGGTGTGAGGCGTAGGGTCTGTCCTCCCCGGGCACGAGCCGCTCGGGCGCTGCGTTAGGTGCGACGACTGCACGTCCTCCTGGTGGTCGGAGTTGTGCTCCGGCGGCTCTGCGTGAGGGCCAGAAGGGACATGCTCTTCATTGCGGGGTCGGCCCCGCCGTGCGCGGGTGGTCGCGGTGCCTGGCGGTGCGCGTGCTCCCCCAGGCGCACGTCGGTTGACGCGGGCGACGCGGGTGGCGCGGGTGTTCACCATGGCGCGGAGACGAACTCGAAGGTTGTTGACGCGCCTCAATCCCCTACCTGGCGCGCCAAATGTCGGGTTGTGACTCCCAAGAATCGGGGGTAGTCACTTCCTGAAGTGTAGTTCGAGAAGGTGATTGAACGCGGAGGTCTAGACCCTCGAGGGACCCCGCGACGGTGCTCGCCGGACCCGAACAAGACACGCACACGACAGAGGTAGACACCGGCCCTTACCCAGGTTCACGGCCCTCATGAGGAGGTAAGACCGCTACTCCTGCTTGTCTGTATTAGATGATGGAGGTTACAGTATAATGGAGCTTGCCGGAGGCCCCCTTGAGGCAGTTCTTGCCTGGGGAGGGAAGCGATTGTCTTCTTCCTCCTCCAGCCAGAGGCTATCCTACAAGTGTTGCTAGGGTTTGCAAGGGTTGTAGCACGCCCAGCGTCAACCCGTGCTACGATGGATGTCTTCTCTCTTTTATAGGTGTCTCTGGCGCTCTCCTTCGGCTTGGCCTTCAAGGTGGCTCCCACATGGCAGAGGCAGGGTGGAGGTGGAGTCCACCGCGGCATCTTCGTCCATGGACGCGGTCCATTGTTGATAAAGGTGGGCGCGGTGGCCGACAGGCGGCCGACCGCGCTATACTGCCCGCAGAGAGGGCAGTCTCTGAGGTGGAGCCCACGATGACGTTCTTCCTTGGAGGGTTGCGCCGTCCACCCGCTTTATCATCAGAGTAGAAGGTCCAGACAGCTGCGCAGCAGGCAGAGCCGCTTTATTGACCCCTTTATCACCAAAACGGCAACGGGGGTGCTTGCGTCACCACGTGGGCGTGGCAGAGGCCATGTGCGTCTTGCCGTACTTCCTTGGCCGCAACGTTGCCCTTCAGGCGCGGGGAGTCCTGAGGGGAGATTCCTGCGGGACTGCCTCGAGGCGAGCTGGCGCCTCGGGAGGGTCCCCTGAGGCGAGGGATCCCTTGGGGGCCTCGTTTCCTCTTCAGGCCCTCGAGGGGAATTGCCTCTCGAGGGTCCCACCAGGCGGTGATGCCTGGTCCTTAGTCGTTTCGTCTGTCTGGCCAGCGTGCGAGGCCTGGAGGGTATGGGCTCTCCATACCCCAGTTCCCACTGGGCAGACAACGTTGGAGAATACAGTTCTTTATTTGGATCAAAAGAGGGAGGAACTTCGGGAAGCCAAGAGTAGGCTGGAAGAAAAGAAGACCAAACAGGAGGAAAGGATCAAAAGGTTGGAGGAACCCCAGAAGATAGAAGAGGAACTACTAGAGGAGACAACGTACAATGGAGTCATAGTCAAGACTTTGTCATTGATAGAAGAGAGACGTGACATGTTGTTCATGGAGAATGTTGAGTTGAAGAAGAAGCTTGAAGAGGCATTAGCAGCACAGAAGGAGTCTATAACTACCCAGAAGGACAAGGAGATGACTGAGGTGGAGGAGGACCCAGAAGAACGCACCATAGAGATGGAAGATGGAGAGATACTTTGGATCGTCCCCAAGAAGGATTATAAACCCGCGTTCAACACCCGATCCCACCCATGCAAAGTCATTTGTACCAAGGCCATTAGAGGATTTCGACGGTAGTAGCTTGACAACCATTTTTATTGTTTTCATCATTCGATTAGAGTGTTGACCTTACCGAAGCTTGTGGTAAGGCAATACTAGAACATTTTTTTTACTTTCCAAGAAAAACCTATTTGATGTTTTCATATTGTGAGTTGTGATTGTTGTTTGTGAGTGGCTTGCTGTTTTGTTTGAATTGTGTTGTTGGGTAGAAGTTTCCTTTTAGATCTTTCCACCCTTTTTCTCATCTATGCTCTACCCACAGGTGCCTCCTCGTCGCAACAACAACCGCAACAACGAAGAGGACAACAACAACAATGGGATGCAGCAAGTGATGACCCAACTCATGCAAGTGATGACCCATATCCTAGCAAACAACAACAACAAGAACCCACCCCCACCACCTCAAGTGGATATGCTCACTAGGTTCCTAAGGTTGAGGCCAGCAAAGTTCACCAACGCCTCAGAACCCGTGGTGGCCGATGACTGGCTGCTCCGTGAACAAGAATCTGGTGAGCATCGGATGCACTGATGCCGAGAAGGTAAGATTTGCGGCACATCTACTAGAAGGACCTGCGGCTATCTCGTGGGACAACTTCGAAATCACCCACCCAATAGAGGAGGTTACCTGGGAGCTGTTCCAAGAAGGTTTTTGCACTGCCCACATATCCAATGGTGTGATGAGTTTGAAGAAAAGAGAGTTCCGCAACCTGCGTCAAGGTAGTCGCACTGTCGCGGCATACATAGAAGAATTCAACAATCTGGCACGTTATGCACCGGATGATGTGGACTCGGACGCCAAGAGAAGGGAAAGATTCTTGGATGGTCTGAATGATGAACTAGCAGTTCAGCTATCAGTTGTCTATGCACCCAACTATCAGTCCCTATTTGACAAAGCCACTATCCTGGAGAGCAAACAGAAACAAGCCGAGAATAGAAAGATAAAGCACAACTTCGACAAGCATTAAATACCTCTGAAAATGCGTAGCCATCATGAGGGAAGTGGCAATTCGGGATTCCACAAACATGGTGGAAATGTACACCAGCAGGGAAACAATGGCCACAACAACCTCGGCCACAACCCAAATGGAGGATATCGAGGTAACAACCACAATGGTCAGGGAAACCACAATGGACAACCCCGTCACAAGCACACCGAGAAGAGGGATATCAGCCAAGTGCAATGCTACTCGTGCAAGAAGATGGGGCACTACTCCAACGAGTGCCCGGAGAAGAAAGCAGATGCCAACAAGCCAAACCCATTCCAGAAGGGGTATGTGAACCATATGGATGTGGAGGAAGTCATGGATAATCCCGACCTTGTGATTGATAAGTTCTTAATCAATTCATGCTCAACCCTAGTACTTTTTGATTCTAGAGCATCCCATTCGTTCATATCAAGGGCATTCATGGATAAGCATAAATTACCCACTAAGAACCTAGCAAGACCAATTAGGATAAGTTCTCCTGGGGGAAATATATTGGCAAACTCAGGAAGTCACACACTGACACTAGATATTGGGAACCACAACTTTCCCATCAAACTTATCATACTGGAAAACCAAGGGATTGATGTCATTTTAGGTATGGATTGGTTGTCCCAGTATAGGGGAGAAGTTGATTGTGCTAGTAGAGCGATCACCCTCACCACCCCAGAAATGAAGAAAATCCGGTACCAGACATTCTTTGGATCAAAAGAGGCTAAGTTGCATTCTCTTAAGGGGGTTATCATGGAAGAGGTACCGATTGTGAAAGAATACCCCGATGTGTTTCCAGACGAACTACCAGGAATGCCACCAGATAGAGATGTAGACTTCCTGATAGAATTACTACCGGGGACAGGGCCAATAGCAAGAAGACCTTACCCCATCTCTATGGAAGAGATGAAGGAACTTAAGGCACAACTGGAGGAGCAGTTGGGAAAAGGAGTCATCTGTCCCAGTTCATCGTCTTGGGGAGCACCTGTGTTGTTTGTGGAGAAGAAGGACAAGAATATGAGGTTATGCATGGCTTACCGTTCCCTGAATGAAGTGACCATTAAGAATAAATATCCACTACCGAGAATCAATGACCTGTTTGACCAGCTGGAAGGAGCTAGTGTGTTTTCCAAGATAGATCTAAGATCTGGATACTCTCAGTTAAAGATTAGGGAACATGATATACCTAAGACAACCTTGACCACTAGGTATGGATTATATGAGTATACGGTGATGCCTTTTGGGATAACCAATGCACCTTCTTATTTCATGAACATGATGAACAAGGTATTCATGGAATACTTGGACAAGTTTGTTGTGGTTTTCATAGATGACATTTTGATCTATTCCAAGAACAAAAAGGAACATGAAGAACATTTGCGTCTAGTTATGGAGAAGCTTAGTGAGCACAAGCTTTACGCAAAGTTCAGTAAATGCGAGTTTGGTTGAGTGAAGTAGCTTTCCTTGGACACATGATGTTAGGAGAAGGGATTGCGGTTTATCCCACTAAAGTATCAGCGGTGATAGAATGGGAGTCACCCAAGAATGTGGCAGAAATCCGCAGCTTTCTGGGCTTGGCGGGATATTATAGGAGGTTCATCGAGAATTTCTCCAAGATAGCCAAACCTATGACAAACTTGTTGAAGAAGGAAAAGAAGTTTGAATGGACTGATGCACGTGAAGCCAGTTTCCAAGAACTAAAGAAAATTTAGTCTGCCCCTATATTGTGCCTACCGGACTTAGAAAAAGACTTTCAAGTGTATTGCGATGCTTTACGTCAAGGACTGGGATGTGTGTTAATGGAGGTGGGTAAAGTGGTGTCCTATGCTTCTAGACAACTGAAAAAGCATGAAGGCAACTACCCCACACATGACTTAGAGTTTGCTGCGGTAGTGCATGCTTTGAAAACATGGAGACACTACCTGATGGGAAAACGTTGTGAAGTGTTCACCGATCACAGGAGTTTGAAGTACATTTGCACCCAGAAGGAGCTAAACTTACGACAAAGGAGGTGGTTAGAATTAATCAAGTATTATAACCTTAGCCTTCACTATCACCCTGGAAAAGCCAATGTAGTAGCAGACGCCTTGAGCCGTAAGGTCTACGTAAACGGCCTTAGAAAGGGTGAATTGCCAGAAGACTTGTGTGAACAATTTAAAGATCTCAGGCTGGAAGGGGTGTCAGAAGGATTTGTAGCATCCTTAGAAGTCCAACCTTCCTTGATGGACAAGATCATAGAGGCCCAGAAGACGGATAAAGAAATGGAAGAAATCAGAGTTAACCTGAGCAAGGATAAAACAAAATGGTTTCATGAGGATGATCAAGGTGCACTATGGTTTGAAAAGCGCATATGCGTACCTGGAGACAAGGAGCTTAGGAAGCTAATACTACAGGAAGCTCACGATTCACCATACTCAATTCACCCTGGCAATACCAAGATGTACATGGATGTAAAGGGTAGATTTTGGTGGAGCAACATGAAGAAAGACATAGCAGAATATATTGCCTTGTGTGACGTGTGCAACAGAGTCAAGGCAGAATATCAGAAACCAGCAGGGCTACTGCAACCGTTACCGGAACCTGAGTGGAAATGGGACAAGATCGGAATGGACTTTATCACAGGTTTACCCAGGACCAAATCAGGATATGATTCCGTCTGGGTAGTAGTCGACCGTTTGACTAAAGTGGCTCATTTTATACCAGTAAAAGCCACTTACACCAGTGCTAAGCTAGCCAAGATATACATGATTAGGATTGTATGTTTGCATGGTGTTCCAAAGAGCATTGTTTCCGATAGGGGAACACCGTTTACCTTGCATTTTTGGAAACAACTACATGAGTCCCTGGGAACTAGATTGGAGTTCATCACGGCATTCCTCCCACAAAATGATGGACATACCGAAAGAGTAAATCAAATCCTTGAAGACATGTTGAGAGCATGTGCATTAGATTATGGATCAAGTTGGGATGAAAATCTACCATACGCAGAGTTCTCGTACAACAACAGCTACCAAGCTAGCATAGAGATGGCTCCATTTGAAGCCTTGTATGGGAAGAAATGCACCACTCCATTGCTAGGGAGTGGAGTAGGAGAGCGTAGCCTCTTCGGACCAGATATTATCCAAGAGGCACAGGAAAAGGTCAAACTGATCCGAGACAGATTAAAGATAGCCCAATCCAGAAAAAAAAGTTATGCTGATTCTAAGCGCAGGGAGGTTACGTATGAGTTGGCGATAGAGCATATCTTAGAGTTTCCCCACTACGTGGCGTGAAGAGATTTGGAATCAAAGGAAAGTTAGCACCACGGTTCATTGGGCCATACAAGATTCTCTCTCGTAAGGGAGATGTGGCTTATGAGTTGGAACTCCCAGAGGTTCTCTCAGTTGTACACAACGTGCTTCACGTGAGCCAATTGAAGAAATGTCATCTAGAGATGGCGGAAACCCCATTGAGGCATACAGTACCAGTAGAAGAGGTCCAATTGGAACGTGACCTCTCTTACGAAGAGAAACACGTCAAGATACTCGAGACAGCGGAAAGATTCACTCGTACCAAGACGATCAAGTTATGCAAGGTTCAATGGAAACACCACACAGAGGAAGAAGCAACCTGGGAACGAGAAGATAATCTTCGCGAAGACCACCCACACCTATTTACTATCCCATCTGAATCTCGAGGGCAAGATTCATCTTAAGGGGGTTAGATTTGTAACATCCCAATTTTTACAATTCAAAAGCATGCATACATCCATCATATCATCATTACATTTTAAATCTCTTGTTGACACTTTGTCTTCTTTTATCAAATAAGAAATAGAATTAAGTTTATAATACACAATTTGTGTCATGGACAATAATTTTAATTTTCACTAAACCATTTTTATTCCTAAGTGTTGCTAAAGAGTTCTATTTTTGATAAGCTTTTCAAAACATATTTTTTTATATTTTTCTGAAGAGTTTTGAATCAGATTCTATTTTTAATTTGAATTCAAAATCTTAAGACAGAAAGAATAAGAACAAAAAAAAAGAGAGAGAAGCCAGGCCGGTCCGGCCGGCTCAGCAGCAGCCCACGCGCGCACATCTCCTCTCCTCTCTCTCTACCAGGCGGGCCCCACACGTCAGCTTCGTCTCCTCCAACCGCTCCCGCTTTTCGCGCCACGACCCTAACGCCCACGTCGAGCACGCGCTCCACCCGCGAGCCACACAACGGCACGCTGACCGCGGCCTTAAAATCCTTTCCATCGACCCCTCGCACCTCCGTGACAAGGTTTCGTGACCCCAGGACCTGCGGGACGTCGAGGTCGTCCGTACTCGAGCCGCTCGGTCCGCCGCCGTTCACGTCCAACCACGGTGAGCAACATCTTCTCCTGTCCATTTACCCCGTACCACGAGGTTTGTTTTGGCATTGCACACCTCTCTGACACTACTTCACGTCTGCGCACACCACAGTTCGACCACGTCGTCTCCGCCCGAGTTCGCCGCCCGTAGGTTCAACTCCGGCGAGAAATTCCGGCACACGAGGACTCCCCCGACGACCGCGACTACTCCATCAACCCCGCCTCGACTCCCTCTATCCCCAGGTACCTACCACATAGCCCAGCCCTCTCTGTTTCGTCGCACCCGTGCACGCCGGGCATGGCGCCACCGTGCCCGGAGCAACTCCAAGTGTCGCGCCGCCCGTATTTGGTCAAGCGATCCAGAGCCGATGGATCCATCGGCTGCTGTTATTTTTAATTCCGAATCGATACCGGTTAATCTAAGGCGTTCGCGTAAGTTAGATCGAACGGTCCAGATTAATCGTCTTTCAGAAAATTGTTAAATAAAACGGTAAACAATTCAAACTTAAAAAATTCATAACTTTCAAACTATAAGTCCAAAATTAACAAACTTATACTGTTGAAAAGCTCGTCTAATGTAGATTAATTTGGCATCATTAATTTTCCATTTTGCATCTGTTAAAATGTAATATTTGGCAGAGGGTCATTTCGGCCATATAGTCCATAACTTAATTTCCAAAAATATTTTTAAAGTGAATCCTTTTGAGAAATGTTGCTATAATGTACCCTCTGTCCAGAGAAACTAAAATATAAATCTTACGAATAATTATGTACACAAGTGCAATATTTTTTTGTGTAAAACTATTTAAATCAAATGATATTTAAAATGCAAATTGAATTAAAAATTTGACTCATGCCATCATGCATATATTTAGGAATCAGAGAACTATTAAGATGTGTTACAGTTTTAATAATGTAGTTTGCATTCATAAATACATAACATTGTTTTTTTTGTATTGTGCATATGTATTGAATCGTTGAATGTTTGTTCTGTGTTAGATTGTGCGGAGTGTCTTACGTGTTGTGAAGAGTGTAACTTCAACTCTTCAGTTGGCCAAGGCAAGTGACACTCATAAACCACCTATTACTTTCACTATATACATAGTAGTGTTTTTCTGTAGTATGCATGTTAGGAGTTGTGTACAGTTACTTTATTATGCTATGCTCCTATGTAGTGTTTAACTATCCCCCACCCTGAGCTTAGAAGCAAGAACACTTAGTAGGATGCTTAACCAAGCAATGAAAAATGTTTTGACTAGTTGGATAGTGAAAATTAATGAAGTTAATTAATGAACTACCTGGGTGTTGGTTGGTGAACCATGGTGGGTGGCTACTCAGTGGGTCCATGTCTATAGTTCATGTCTATGGTAATTACCCTTGGTGGAAGCGCACAAATGTGGAAAGTCACCCAGGCTTAAAGAGATTGTAGACGCACCTTGTTTAGTAGCTTCAAGTGCAACCACTTGTCAAATGGGCTCTGTCTTGACCATACATGTTGTGAGACCCCGGTCCGTCGTGACCAGCAGATGTAGGGGGGTGATAGGTTGGTTTGGGTCACGCGTTGTGACTCGGGGAATTACTTCGGAAAGGTCTTGTCTCGGTCTTCTCTTTTCCATTTCACAATTGGGTGACATGGACGAGGGAATGATTGGGTCTTGTCGTGAAAGTGCACACCCTCTCGAGAGTTAAAAACTAAGTATACTTAGCCGTGTCCCCGGTTATGGACATTTGAGCAACTAGACAGGGCAGATGTTGAAGATCTCCTCATCCCAATTTCTATAATAAAATTTTCCGGGTGAACAAGGGTTTGGGAGAGCTCACCGCTTTCTATCGGTGGTGCTCGTTGTGAGTAGTATTCAAAGTTGTTCACCGTTTTCTTTCGGTGGTACTATTTATTGTCAAAGGTGTCCACTGTTGTCTATCAGTGGTACTCTTTGTCTAAGATGAAAAGTTGTTTTATAAATGATAGGACAAAACTGGCTTTATGCAAATCAGCCTGAAACTCCACCGAGCCAAATATGCATGTAGATATAGTCTTAGTAATTTTAGTTACAAAGTGTTATCTTGCCATCACAATTCAATTGTGCTGACCCAATATAGTTTGGGCTGCAACTCACCATTGCAGGACCCTCAGTCGAGGAGTAAGGATTGTTAGGGTCATGAGTTTGCCTTGCCTATGGCACATGATGAAGATGGAGCTCACTTATCCATTTGCTTTCCGTTGTGTGTTTATTTCGGTTTGAGCTAGCCATGGGCTATGCACCTTGTATCGAACCCTTTTATTACTGAATCATCGTGTAAGCATATTGATGCAATGTAATGGTATTTCATCTTAAACTGTGTGTGCTGCAAGTTGATCCAGGGTCTAGCACTATACACAGGAGGTCGCTACCTTATACTCCCTCCATTCCTGAATGTAAGAGCTCTAGTTTTTTGATAAAAAATCCAAAATATATGGTTTACAACGATTTTTTGACGAAATTACCGATGAAAAAAGTGAGTTTCATTCTCGAACGGAGTGATTTTATGGATTGTTTTCATTTGTTGTCTATTAGGGAGTCCTCTCTTCTAAATTTTGTCTAAAACAAATGAGTCAATAGTATGTCAAATACTCATGTCTTAATATCTGTGCAGAAAACTATAGCTCTTACATTCAGGAACAGAGGGAGTAATAAGGAGGGCCTTTACAAAGGTACTTGGTGATGTGAGAAGCAAGGTCTCCACCTGAAGAGAACTTGCAAGTTTTACTGAACATCAAGCTCACATTTCCATGGTGGAACCCAAGAAAGTCTTTGAAGCACTTGAAGATCAAGATTGGCTTGAGGCCATGCATGAGGAGCTCAACAACTTCAAGCGCAACAAAGTGTGGAAGTTAGTGGAAAGACCCAAAGATTGCCGCAATGTTATCGGAACTAAGTGGATATTCAAGAACAAGCAAGATGAGCATGGCATGGTTATGAGGAACAAAACAAGATTGGTGGCTCAAGGCTTCTCCTAAATTGAAGTCATTGACTTTGGAGAGACCTACGTGTTGGGGATATATCAACTAGGGGTATAACCAACATGGATCAATCCGGCTAGTCCAGGGCGGCCCAAGGGTGGTAAGGCCGAAGCCTGCCGGGCGGCCCAGATAGCTGACGTACGAGGAAGTAGGCGGACGGTCCAAGGAAGGCGGAAGGCCGAAGCCCATCGAGCCACCAAGCCCAAGACGGAAGGCGGCAACTAAGCCGGCTAGGTCTAGGACTCTGTTTACTTGCCGGACAAGTACTTACCTTGTACCCTGGGGTCTGGTCGCCTATATAAGCCGGCCACCAGGGAGCCTTTAGGGCAGACGCTTCAATAGGCATCATACACATTGTAACCTGTTCACGGCTATTGCCTCATAGTGAATTATAGCAGCACGTAGGATCTCGCCACCGCCGTGGGATCCGAAGCTGGGTAAACTCACCGTGTTCAATCCCGTCCTTGACGACACCAGCCTTCTTCCCCACAATACATACGTAGGCTAGAGGACCCCCGTCTCCTATCAATTATGTCGATACCACGACAGTTGGCGCCCACAGTGGGGCTGAAGGTTCCTGGCGTCACGTTCCAGGCGGGAACACTTGGCGGTGTGGGCAAGCAGATCGCCGTCGGTCGCGTCACAAGGTATGGCGGCCATAGCTACGTCAACTCGGATGAGTCCTGGCTCCCGGCGGACGACTACCTTATTGGATGCGCAATCGTACAGATCGGAGGGATCGACGTCTTCATCGGGTACACGCCAGAGGCGTACGGCCTACCGCGTTTCTACAACCCCACCCACCAACCCTTCGACCAAGCAGTCGACCGACAAGATGGATCTGAATCCGCCTTCTCCCAGGAGACGGCCGAATCTGATTTTCACTTCGTCGGAGTTGTCGGACTGGGATCGGACTCCCAGCCGGAAAACAACGATCCTGAGTCAATCCTCCCTGCTCTACAGGAGGATGCGATGTCAGATGCCGGATCCAGATCTACCGTTCAAGTCAACGTAGATTCTGACTCTGATGATGATGCTAGTCTCTTCGAAGAGAAGATCAAAACCCGCTTTTCCAGTGGTAATCCGGCTCCTTCAGAGGGCACAGCGGATACTGACATGCCTGACAAGCTGGCTTTGATGGTTGTTGTCGGTCACGAGAGAAACCCAGTTACTTCGGAGGCGCAAAACAAGCCGGCGGAAGATGCCGGCGACACCACTGCCGGCCAGCTCATTGAAAGTTCCGACAAGGTGCACGCAAAGAAGAAAACTGGCCTCGAGAAAGGCGGCAGCAGCAAACCCACGGATTTGCTCTCCGTCATAAAAGAAGTAGACGAGATCATGAATACTCCGGTGAACAAAGACACCCCACTTGACGAAGTGGAAGAGCTTAGGCTTAACATGCTTAAGCACTCTGACTTCCTGCGAAAAAGAGAGGAGCACGTTGAGAGCCTTGCGAAGAAGATCAAGAAAGAACAGGAGAAGATGTCGGCTAAAACAAGCCGGCAACTCTTCGAGGAGAAAAGGTCATCAAGAAACCGTCGTGGAAAAGAGCCGCCAACGCAAGCGACAACGGCGGCTCAAGATCTAGGGTTCGACTGGCGTACGGCACCACAGCGCGTGGACAGAAGGGGAGATGTTGTCTTCTGCACCCCTGTCCTCAACGCGGCCGCCGCACTAGATACCCTGGACGACAACACTTACACGGCGGAAGAGAAGCTGGCCAATGCAAGACACTTCGTAAGCAAGGCCCTAGAACAACAAGCTCGCGCTGATTCCTACGGCCATATGGAGGATGCCCGTGGGGGAGACCTAGAGTCTAAGTCGGGAAAATGCAAAGCTGCACCCGGCGCCGACCCCGATGGCCCGTCTGGCTCCAGTAGCCATGGCGACAAAAGGAAGGCAACGCCACCTCCAAAGAAGACGCCACCGCCAAAGCACCGGCGGGACGAGAATTCAAGGACAGGAAGCAGAGGAGACCTGCCACCTCCATCCCAGCCCAGACGCGACAATGGCGGTAGCCGGAACAACAGGCCACCGCCTAGAAAAGATGTCGGCAACGAACCCCCCAGGAGAGGTCGAAGCCGGTCTCCGCAGCGTAGCACCGGCTGCAAAAATAGAGAGGAGGTAGAAGGGCCCAGGCGCAGCATAAGCCGGGCAGCGCAGGACGAGCCGGACGCCAACAGAGGCGCACGGCATCTCGATCCAAAAGACGCACGACACCGCCTACAAGACATAGCAAGAGGAAAGGAGCCGCTATACTCTGGACCAAAGTGCTTCGGTGACGCCATCCGCAGAGAGCCGTTCCCCAAGGACATGACATCAGTGTCAAAAAACTGTTCTAGGTACAACGGCCTCGTTAAGCCGGACTCATGGCTATCCGATTATGCCATGGCCATAGAAATTGCCGGCGGGAGCATCTATATTGTCGTCCGCTACCTACCTCTCATGTTGGAAGGCACGGCAAGAGCTTGGATCGACATCCTTCCTGAAAAGTCCATCCATAGTTGGTACGACATGGAAAAGGTTTTCTCCCAGCACTTCCAAGGAACATACAAGCGCCCAAATACCTACACGGATTTGCAACGCTGTATCCAAAAGCCGGACGAAACCATGACAGATTTTGTCAACCGTTGGATATCCGAAAAAGCCAACTGTCATGGTGTTTCGGACGCACAGGCTATCCACGCCTTCTACACGGGCCTACAGAAGAAGTCCTTGCTCCGTCATAGGCTCGTCCGCGAGCAAATCACGGACCTTGGTGTGATGCTCAACCTGGCCGCCCAGTACGCGGCGGCGGATGACGATGCCCGGGACGATGACCCAGACGTCAACATCATACCAAAGCGGAACAACAAGCGCAAGCAGGCGGCAAACGACAAAGCCGGACCTTCCAATGAGGTAGCCGCAACATTCCAAGGGAACGCCGGCAAAAATAAGTGGAAGAATAAGAAAGATAGTCGCGAAGCCGGCTCAGGGCCTAAGGCGGCGCGAATCACTTATGAACAGGCCAAGCTTTTGCCATAACCCATCCACGCCTCATTGGGCAAGGTCAACCATATGCTTGGCGAGTGACGTTTCATGGACGACTTCAAAAAGGATCCCACAGTCGGCTGGAAGTAAAAGAAGTCAAAGAAGAACGACAAGAAAGACAGCAAGGAGGATGAGGATGACGACGACATGTCTATCTCAAGCGAAGATGACGCAGCCGCCAAGAAAAAGAAGCCGTATCCGAAGGTCAAAGAATCTCTTGTGTGCTTTGTCGGCACGCCTTCGGCTAAGGCGGATAAGGCGGAAATGCGCGAACTCAACGCGACAATGCCGGACGTCCCTCAGTACTTGAACTGGTCTGAGGCAACGATCACTTGGGACCGGTCCGACCACCCTGATCACGTTCCTCACCCAGGCAAGTACGCCCTTATCGTCGATCCCATTGTCGACAACTTCAGACTTACAAAGGTACTTATGGATGGCAGCAGCAGCCTCAACATCCTGTACTATGACACACTAAGCCGCATGAACCTATCAGAGGATCAGCTGGACCACATCAACCTCACCTTTCATGGCATAGTGCCCGGCAGGCAAGCAAAGTCAATGGGGAGCATCAGGCTGAAGGTAACTTTCGGACCAAAAGAGAACTACCGCTCAGAGTTCCTTCGGTTCGAAGTTGTCCCCTTCAAAAGCGCCTATCATGCAATCTTCGGACGACCGGCTTTCGCCAAGTTCATGGCAAGGCCGTGCTACATATACAGCAAGCTTAAAATGCCGGGGGAAAATGGAACCATCACGATTTCCGGCAACTTCAAGAAAGCCAAGGAGTGCGAGCGTGGCATGGCCGCCTTCGCAGAAGCCGTCATCCACAAGGAAGAACTCGCGCTGCTCGGGGCGGATTCAGACAACTCCATGCCAAAGCCAAAGATGGATGTCAAGAAGACCTTCGAAGCTTCAGAAGACACTAAAAAGGCGGACCTCATCCCAGGTGACAAGTCTAAGCAAGTTGTCATCGGCTCCAACCTTGACAGCAAATAGGAAGGCGCGCTCGTCGAATTCCTCCGTGAGAATCGTGACATCTTTGCATGGTCGCCTTCCGACATGCCTGGTGTACCGAGGGAACTTGCCGAGCACTCGCTCAACGTCATAAAAGGATCCAAGCCGGTGAAGCAAGCAATAAGACGCTTTGGAGATGAGAGACGCAAGGCTATAGGAAAGGAAATAAATAGGCTGAAGGCCGCCAATTTCATAAAAGAAGTTCCAAAGAAGAATAAAGAGCTGAGGATGTGTATTGACTATACCGGTGTTAACAAGTGCTGCCCAAAGGATCCCTTTGCGCTGCCTAGAATTGACCAAGTCGTAGACTCCACAGCAGACTCCGAGCTGCTTTGTTTTCTGGACGCCTACTCAGGATACCACCAAATCAAGATGAGAGAGTCAGATCAGCTGAAAACATCTTTCACCACTCCATACGGGACTTTCTGCTACATTACAATGCCTTTTGGCCTGAAGAATGCAGGGCAACATACCAGCGCTGTATGCAAAATTGCATGCACGAACAGATCGGCCGCAATGTTCACGTCTATGTAGACGACATCACGGTAATGTCAAAAAAGAAGGCAGATCTCCTAGAGGACTTGGAAGAAACGTTTCAGAATCTCCGGAGGTATCAGATGAAACTCAATCCCGCCAAGTGCGTTTTCGGCGTTCCAGCCGGCAAACTGCTCGGTTTCATCGTCTCAGAACGAGGGATCAAGGTTAACCCGGAGAAGATCAAGGCTATCCAAAACATATCCAAACCTACTTGTCTGAAGGACGTGCAGCGCCTAGCCGGATCGGCGGCAGCCGTCAGTCGTTTCATAAGGCGCCTAGGGGAAAAGCCAATGCCTCTCTACCGGCTATTGAAGAAGTCCGACAACTTCGAGTGGACAGAAGAGGCAGATGCCGCCTTGCAACAACTTAAGGAGGCCCTCATATCCACTCCGATATTGGCAGCACCTCGATCACAGGAACCAATGCTGCTGTACATCGCGGCAACAGGAGCTATTGTCAGCGTTGTCTTGGCTGTGGAAAGAAAGGAGAACGAAGCCGCGACGTGTGAGCAGCGACCGGTCTACTTCATCAGTGAAGTATTCTCCGCCTCCAAGCAGAGGTATCCGCATTACCAAAAGCTGGCGTACGGCATATCTTCGCCGCCAGAAAGCTTAGGCATTACTTCCAGGAACACACAGTGACAGTAGTCAGCAAGGCACCGTTGGGAGACATAATCAACAATGCAGAAGCAACAGGTCGAGTTGCCAAATGGGGCATCGAACTTGCCGCCTTTGATATAGTCTATAAACCACGGACCGCCATTAAGTCTCAAGCGCTTGCAGACTTTGTCGCCGACTGGACAGAGGCCATGGAGGAAACGACACTCCCCGAATCAGAATATTAGGTCATGCACTTTGACGGATCAAAGATGCTCAAAGGCTCGGGGGCTGGAATCGTTCTACGCACGCCTAAAGGTGACAAGCTTAGCTACGTGTTACAAATCCACTTCACAGCAACCATCAACGTTGCCGAGTACGAAGCCTTGCTTCACGGGTTACACGTGGCAAACGACCTAGGCGTCAAAAGGATCCTCTGTTATGGCGACTCAGATTTGGTCGCGCAGCAAGTAAGCGGAACATGGGATGCGAAAAGCGCAACAATGGCGGCTTACAGAGCCAAAGTTGACGAATTCGCAAAAAACTTCGCGGGCTACGAAGTCCGGCATGTTCCAAGAGGTGAGAACGAGGCGGCGGACACACTTGCAAGACTAGGATCGGAACGCAAAAAGGTACCAAAATATATTTTCCTGGAACATTTGCACAAGCCATCCATTAAAGGCGACGATTTGATGGACCCCGACGCAGAAGAACCGGTAGAAGCGGCAAGTCTCGCTGTCTACTTGACACAGCCGGATTGGACAGTCCCATATCTCGATTTTCTAATCGACAAAAAGTTGCCGGAGGACGATGAGGTGTTAAAGAGGCAGATCATAAGGCGAGCCAAAGCATTCACGATAATAAAAGGCGAGCTATACAAGCGAAGCACATGCGGCATCTATCAGCGGTGCATACAGCCGGAAGAAGGCCGGGAAATTCTGAAGGACATACATATTGGCACCTGCGGGCATCATGCTTCCGCCAGGTCCATTGTATCCAAAGCTTTCCGCCAAGGTTTCTACTGGCTCACCGCCAAAGAAGACGCCGAGAATATCATAAAGACATGCAAAGGCTGCCAGTTGTACGCTCGTCAACCTCACTTGCCGGCACAGGAGCTAAGGACGATCCCAATCACCTGGCCGTTCGCGGTCTGGGGCTTAGACATGGTGGGTCGCTTCAAAAAGGCGCGTGGTGGGTACACCCACCTATTGGTCGCTGTTGACAAGTTCACCAAATGGGTCGAGGCTAAACCGATCAGCAAACTTGACGCACGAACAGCCACCAATTTTCTCTGGGGGATTATCTCTCGGTTTGGAGTTCCACACATCATTATCACCGATAATGGCAGCAATCTGTCTCAAGGCGACATAGAAGAATACTGCAGCGATCTGGGTATCCGGCTTGATTGGCATCCGTGTCACACCCTCAATCCAATGGACAAGTAGAGCATACAAACGGCCTAGTCTCATCAGGACTTAAGCCTCGTCTCGAAGCTCCATTACACAGGGCAGCCGGCGCTTGGGCAGATGAGTTACAGTCGGTACTATGGAGTTTGCGCACAACGCCAAACAGGTCTACCGGCTACACTCCTTTCTTCTTAGTATATGGCGCTGAGGCAGTGCTACCTACCGACATGAAGTACGATTCCCCAAGAGTTCAAGACTACATCGAGCAAGACGTAGAAGGTGCAAGACAGGATAGCCTAGACCTGCTAGACGAAGAAAGAGACGTCGCTCTCCATCGCTCCGCCTTGTACCAGCAACAACTTCGCCGCTATCACAGCCGGAGAGTGCGGAAGCGAAGCTTCAGAACAGGTGACCTGGTTCTCCGCCTAATTCAAGACAGAAAAGGCTTGCACAAGTTATCCCCGCCATGGGAAGGACCGTTTATAGTCACAAAGGCGCTGCTCAATGGTTCCTACTACCTGGCCGACATCCGCGACGAAGACGAAAAGAAAATGCGCAAGAAGGCGGCAGGAAAAAGGGGAACCAAGCGCAAAAAAGGCATTGACGATCCGTTCGAGCAAACAAGACGGCCTTGGAATATTGAGCAGCTACGTCCTTTCTACACTTAGAAATTTATAATTGTAATAAGTTAAATATGATTATGAAATAAAAGTCTATGGTTCCTCATCTGTGTTGAGAAGCATGCCATCTTTTGTCTTTTCTTGCAATCATATTTCCCCTATGTATCTAAGTTACCTATTTTCTAGCTCCGTGCAAAGGTTCAAACTGGTAGATACTTGCAGTTTTCGAGCCAACCCAAAGCAAAAATATCCTTTACCTCTGATTACTTATATGTGGTTCGCCTAGTAGTATGTCTTTGACACCAACATGTTGGCTTTGGTCTCTGATTCTAAACACATGGTTTAGCCCTGGTTG
This sequence comes from Poa annua, assembly GCA_026929855.1. NCBI lineage: Eukaryota > Viridiplantae > Streptophyta > Magnoliopsida > Poales > Poaceae > Poa > Poa annua. The sequence continues at coordinate 105,167,761 of CM049426.1, forward strand.
TTTCAGCTAAAGTTACCGGCTGAGGTTTCGTCAACATACAAAAAGTCAAACATATAAGTCAGGGTAAAATTAAGGCGGGCCATATAAATAAAGACAAAATAAAACTTGTCAGCTAGTTTCCGCCTAACAAAGCAGCAACAAAAGTATATACAAATATTACAAGTCAATGTTGCATTGATTCAGGGGCCGACAAGTAAGGCTGATAGGAGGCAAGGACAAAAAAGATATTGCTCGGGGGAGCGTCTACAACAGGCTTGGGGGCTGACAACTTCAGCCCCGGAACTATCACTCCCCTCCGCCTCGGCCGCGCCAGCTGCTTCAGCTCCCTCTCCGCCAGGCACAGGATGGCGCCGGTAGAAGATTGAAGTGTCGACCATGTCGGCAACACGCGTGGCGTAGCCGGCAACGCTGTCCAGAACAGCGGCCGACTCAACCTTGCTGCCGTCTTCATACGTTGACGGCATGCCTTCAGTGACGGCTTCTATCTCCGCCTCGTGGTAGTGCGCCATGAACAACCCAAGTGCGGTCTTGGCTCCACCCCGTGCCGCCGACTTCAGCGAGCTTTTGTGCAGTTTGGTCGCCTGCTCCAAGATAGCAGGCACGTCGCTGAACTCGGTCGGTTCCAGGCTGCCGGAGGAGGTGAAGAACTTGGCGGCAAACCGCTTGGACGCCGCCAAAGTCTCGGTGATCAGTTCGCCTAGACGCGCAAGGCGATCCAGGCGGGGGCTGACAACCCTGTCATCGCCTAAACCGGCGGGAACTGTATCAAAAAATAAAGCCATTAGTTTGGCTCAGGCTAAAGCAAAATGGCAGCATAAAAAAGGAGTAAGAAATTACCAAGGACCGAGTTATGGAAAGCAGACAACTCAATCATATGAGTTGCCAGCGCGTCCTCCACAGCTTGGGCGCGAGAAGTCTGCTTGGAGATTTCCTCCGCAGCCGTCTTCTCCGCCTCCGCCAACTTGTTGCGCAGGCTTTCTAGCTCACCAGTGAGATGGCTAGATTCCTGCGCAAACTTGAGTTGCTGGGCCTCCATCTCCTTCTGATGAGCCTTCTTCAACTCCAAGTTGGCGGCCGCCAAGTCTGAAGCCTCATTCATAAGAGCTTGCATATCAGTGGACGCCTTCAAAATATCCTGGGCGTGGTCTAGCAGTTCTATAAATATGGATTCGCTAACTAAATGATTGACGGCAACATAAGTCGAAAGTATAGTTGAAGGCGAGGAGGATTAACCCTACCTTCATCTTTTTAGCGGGCCGCCTCCAACTCGGCAATCCGCAGGTCCTTGGCCTCGCAGTCCTTCTTCAGGCCGCGGCACCGCTGGTTTATCTCGACCCGGGAGGAGAGGAGCTCGACATTGGCGGACACAAGGCCCTGCAGGACAAACAAAGGCATAAAACATATTGTCGAGTAACCACTAAGCCGGCAGTCAATAATTTTTTTTTGACTTGCCATCTAAGTGCTCGGGGGAAAGACTATGTATATGCCGAAGTGGTAAGAACTTACAGATAAGTCGCCCTCCAAGTCGGCGAAGGCCTGCGAGGCGAAGTTGGCGAAAGCCAAAGTTGACTCCTTGGCCTCCTTAAAGGTGGACAAAGGGTCCCTGACCTTGCCGCGTCCCGCAGTCGGGGCTGCCCGCCGAGACCCGCCGGCAGTCGACTCCTGCAACCCCTCATTGGCGGCGCGCGATTGAGCGGCTTCATCGGCCGTAGCCTCAGCCAGCAGTAGGGGAGTCTTGGGCGCGCGGTCGGTGGAAGAGGCCCTTGGCGGAGCGCCAGAAGCCGGAGCCGGGGGCTGACGACGAGCGTCGCCCATAAAGTTGCCGGCCTGGAGCTGAGGAGTAGGCGGCACAGTAGCCGGCGAGCTACCTTGTGGCCGCTTACCCTTGCCAAGAAGTCTGGTCGTCAACCGGGAAGTTGCGACACTTTCCCTGTCAACAAAAAGCAAGCACAGTCAATTGGCCAGCATTGAAGAGGTTTGTCGTCTATTAAAGGCAAAATTGAGTACTTTCGGGGGATGTTAATCCCCGCGTTCTCGCCAAGGTTGGCGAGAGCCGGCTCGGTAGCCGACGTGATCCGTTTCTTCCTCTCGGCATTCGCCGTAGAGGAAGCGGCGCCGGACGCCTTGCGCTTCTTCGTCTTCCCGGCTTCCGACTCGTAGAAGTCGGGAGCCAGGTCATCCTCCCCCAAGTCGGAGAGCTGAAAAAGAAGACAAGTTTAATGGAACTCAATCCTAGCCGTCAAAGCTGTCAAACAAGGGGCAAGGAAGAAGATATTTACCTCGAGGGGAGGGTTGTCGTGGGTGTGCATGGGCACGCCCTCCGCCGCCTTCACCAGCCCCGCCTTGACGAGGCTGCGGAGCCGGAACGCCAGGTCGGCAATCGGCAATATCTCTTTGCTCACGCGGAGAGAGGCCGTGTCGGTAGGCGAATACTGACACATCTTGTGCGGGTTGTACCGCAGGGGGAGGATCTGCCGGCCGAGCCAGCAGATGACGGTGTCGACCCCATCCAGCAGAGGGGGAGCCATCGTCCTCGTGAGGAATTCAATCCGCCTTTGAATAAGGCGGAGTTCCTCCGTCAACTTGGGCACCGCCTCGTCCCAGCATGGTCGGGGCATGGGTGGCGCGTTGACGAATGCCGGGATGCCCACTTGGCGGCCCGGAGCTGCCATATCTTGGCAGTAGAAGAATGTGGAGGTCCAGCCCTTGACGGACTCAAGGTATGGTATCTTAGGATACCATTGGCGGCCCTGGCGGCAGTTGAAGGTGATGCTGCCGGAGGTTGCCACCCCGCCGTCCGGCACCGTCTGTCGCCGGCAACGGAAGCAATATCTGAAGAAGTCTAAACTAGGCCTAATACCTAGGTAGCCTTCGAACAGAGCTGTGAAGCCGGCTAGGACTAATATGCTATTGGGTGCTATGTTGTGGGGCTGGAGCCCATAGTGATCTAGAACCTCGCTAAAAAAGGAGGAAGGCGGAAGCGCCATTCCCCTAACTAGATGGGAGGTGAGGATTACCCGCTCCCCGGCTTTCGGGTCCGGGATGACGTCTCCGAAGGCGGCCCTCCACTGGCAATCCTCCCGAGTGGGGAGGTAGCCGACAGCCTCCAAATCTTGGAGGGCATCTTCGTCGACTATGGAAGGTAGCCAGTAGCGGGACCCGAGGTCCGCCGCTTCCTCTTCCTCGTCGACGGGGGCGCCCGTCGTCGTCATCGCCGCGGTGGTTGATGGAGGAGCCGAAGGACCCGCCGCTGGCGCGCGCACGGTGGAATTCTGAGGGGCGACGGTGGCGACATTGCCCGTTGCGGCCGCCGCGGGACGGGTTATCGCGCCGCCCATCGCTGTCGCGGGCGCCGTCTCGGTCGCCGGACCGCTCGACGCCGTGGAGAGAGTCTGACCGGTGGACATCGCCGCGCGGAGAGGTCGCCGGAGGAAAGAAGTTCGCCGGAGCTCGCTCGGAAGCAGGAAGCGGAGAAGTGGAAAGGGCAAGAAGGCACGGAGAGCAAAGGCAGGGTGGAGAAAATGGACCATTTGGCTACCTATTTATAGGGCCAGGCGTTGCTCCCTGTACAACGGTGTTTTTAGTCGGACACGTGTCCAGCATCCGTTGCAGCACACGATTGCACGATCTCCACAACTCCTCTTTTCCCGCAATTTGTGATCATGGCGAGATTCCCGCCTAGACTGTTTTCAAACTGTCGTGAGCTGACTAGGTGGAGACCGCCAAGAAGGATGCTCGGCAAGATTGCCGAGTAGCCGTCTTTTCCCATGATGGATAAAGGCGGCCGCATGTCAATATCAAGACACACATGTCTCGTTGATTTTCAGAATGGTTCAAGTCCTGCAGCCGCCAACTTTGGCGGATGAAGAATCAAGAAGAAGCCGGCGCCTGGAGAACTTCAACCTTTTTGGGGGCTAATGTTGGGGATATATCAACTAGGGGTATAACCAACATGGATCAATCCGGCTATTCCAGGGCGGCCCAAGGGTGGTAAGGCCGAAGCCTGCCGGGCGGCCCAGATAGCTGACGTACGAGGAAGTAGGCGGACGGTCCAAGGAAGGCGGAAGGCCGAAGCCCATCGAGCCACCAAGCCCAAGACGGAAGGCGGCAACTAAGCCGGCTAGGTCTAGGACTTTGTTTACTTGCCGGACAAGTACTTACCTTGTACCCTGGGGTCTGGCCGCCTATATAAGCCGGCCACCAGGGAGCCTTTAGGGCAGACGCTTCAATAGGCATCATACACATTGTAACCTGTTCACGGCTATTGCTTCATAGTGAATTATAGCAGCACGTAGGATCTCGCCACCGCCGTGGGATCCGAAGCTGGGTAAACTCGCCGTGTTCAATCCCGTCCTTGACGACACCAGCCTTCTTCCCCACAATCCATACGTAGGCTAGAGGACCCCCGTCTCCTATCAATTATGCCGATACCACGACACTACGCGCACGTGGCTCGACTTGACTCCATTCGTATACTCCTTTCCTATGCCTCTCACCATAAATTTAAGTTGCAACAAATGGATGTCAAATCCGGTTTTCTTAATGGTCCACTAAATGAACTTGTTTATGTTAAGCAACCACCAGGGTTTGAGGACCTCTAATATCTGAACCATGTATACAAGTTGGATAAGGCGCTCTAAGGCCTTAAACAAGCCCCACGTGTGTGGTATGAGCATCTTAGAGAACTACTTGTAGACCGTGGGTTCCAAGTTGGGGAAATCGACCCCACCCTTTTTACAAATAAAGTAAAAGGAGAGATTTTCATTTGTCAATTATAGGTGGACAATATTATATTTGGGTCTACTAACAAAGCATTTAACGATGGATTCTCTAATATTGTGACTGACAGGTTTGAGATGTCCATGATGGGTGAGATGAAGTTCTTCCTCGGTTTTGAGATCAAGCAATTAAATGAAGGAACTTTCATCAACCAAGCAAAGTACATTCAAGACATGCTCAAGAAGTATGGGTTGCTTGAGCTCAAGGGTGCCTTTACTCTGATGCAAACCAAATGCCACCTTGAGCTCAACCCCAAGGGTAAGGATGTGGATCAAAAGTTATATCGATCCATGATTGGATCCCTTCTCTACCTTTGTGCATCTAGACCGGATATAGTGCTAGCCATAGAAGTGTGTGCAAGATATCAGACGGCTCCTAAAGAGAGTCATGATATGGCTGTCAAGAGAATATTTAGATATTTGGCTTATACCCCAACATATGGATTGGGGTACAGTAACGTCCCAAAATTTAGAGACAATAAAAACTTAATTATAAAAGACCCAAAATTTAGGCCTAACAAAACCTTTTTGAAATGTCTTCTTAATGAATGTGTTTTACTCTTGTATGCCCCGTTCGTCATGTTGTGTTTTGTTGTTTGTGTTGTTGACATCTAACTAACAACCTACTAAAACTCAAACAAGTTATAAGGGATAATTGGTTTTGTGCCATGGTTCTCTGAGTTTTATCGGTCTGTCCCATACCCCCGCTGTTTCTCTGGTTTGTGCCCTCGTATGCTCGCATATCGGCCAAACGCTCGTTTCCCTCTGGTCAACCAACTTTAACCCGCACTTGGCCTGACTGGTGGGGTCGGCCTGGCGCGGCTCGGCTCGTGTGTCAGCTCGGTTGGGCTTTCCTAGGGTCGGCGCATGGGGCCGGGGCACTAGTCTGACTGGTGGGGACGGTTCGTGGGTAGGGCGTCAGGTCGGTGTGGGGTTGGCGCGTGGGTCAGCATAGATTTCTCGCCGCCGACCACTTCCCACCTATCCTCTAGTCGATGATTCCGGCTACCATGGATACCCTTCCGTGGCACCTCCGCCAGGAGCGCCGCCGCTGCGTCAACACCGACGGAGCGCGCAAGCGCTAGAGCAGGCGGTGGACACTGAGGGGAATCAAGCCGCTGTCGTCGCCGTTGCGGCGGGAGACGAAGGAGTTTGATCTCCTCCACGGTCTCCTGCCAGCGTCGCCCGCTGCTGCCCAGCCGCCCGCGCCAGCCGTCCTCGCGCCACCGTCACCTCACGCTGACGAGGGGACCTCGTCCGACTCGTGGGCCTTGTCGCCGTCGCCGTGCAGCCCACCCGAGGTCGCCGTGGACGAGGAAGGGTTCGAGATCTACGATCCAACCACCTTCGAGTCCTCGGTGACCCGCGAGGACTTCGTCCCCGACGAGGTCCTCAAAACGGTCACCGACGCCGTCCAGGCACGCTCCTTAGAGGAGCTCCAAGCGTATGCGAAGCGCCGCCGCCGGGTGGTTGAGATCGTGCTGGACCGCCTCCACCACGAGCAGGAGGCTGGCGGGAGCTCGAGCAAGGGGAAGGCCTTCATCGTCTACGTCGACGACGACTCCTCCGACGAGGAGTGAAGCACTCTGGCGACGGCGCGGCTGCACTCTGCGAGCTCCGGTGAGCTAATTTTGCTGCTTAGGGTTAGGGCCGCGTAGTGTACATAGATTTTGGAAGGTCGTATATAATCTCCGGCGAGCTCCGACGAGCACACTCTAAATGTAATCTCCCGCGAACGAAGAACAATATGAATTTTAAATATGCGGGTCCAATTTGCTCCGGCAAACACATATTTCAGCGAGTCAACCGTTTTTGCTTAGAAATGGGGCGTTTACCCTTACCTTTGGAGCTCATTTCAAACACATTTTCTAGCGAGTACAGCATTTTTTCTTAGAAATGGGGCCGTTTAGCTAACCTTTGGAGCTCATTTGCAACACATTTTTCAGCGAGTCCACCACCCTACCTTTGGAGCTCGTTTGAAACACATTTTTCGGCGAGTCCAACATTTTTGCTTACAAATGGGGCCGTTTAGCCTACCTTTGGAGCTCATTCGCAACACTTTTTTTAGCGAGTCCAGCACCCTACCTTTGGAGCTCATTTCAAACATATTTTTCGGTGAGTCCACCATTTTTGCTTAGAAATGAGGTCGTCTCACTAGTGGAAAAAGGGCAAGTGCAAATTTAGTTTTTATTTGTTGATCTATTTTAGATATTAGTTGCTTTATTAAGGGTAATGGCCTTGTGCTTGACGTTTCAAATGTGTGTGTAAATCCACTTAAGTTTGTAAATTTTCCGGCGAGTCCACCATTTTTTATTAGAAATGAGGCCGTTTACCCTACCTTTGGAACTCATTTAAACCACATGGGGGTGGGCGAGCCAAAATCCCTGTTGGGACCACTCGCAGTGGGTGTACATCCCTTGTCCTACGCGCGCGTCCAATCAGATCGCAGAACATGCTTCTCGCGGATCGCCTGCAGATTTGCTCTGGAGTAAATCGGACGGCTGCATATTCCATATAGAGAAAAATCGGACGGCTGCAGTTTGATCGACATTTGAAAGGAATTTCAAATATTCAAAATATTTAAAAAAAGGAAAATCTTGCGCACATAGTCGTCTTATGTCATATACTAAAGACTCAAGTTGAAAAATATGGTCTACATACATTCAAAAGGATAAGGGCATGGAGATCAGGTGATATCGCATAACTCAAACTATGAGGTCTAAGGTTGGAGAGAAGTGGTTTTGGAATTGCAACATGAAATTTTCAAAAATCTCACAAAAGCTTCGTTTTGAAGTGACTAAGAAAGATCCATGCTTAGTTTTTCATTTTCATGTTTTAAACTTGTTTAAATGTTGGTCAAACTTAGGTTTGGCCTCTTTTGAAATAACCATAGTAAATGTAAATGTTATCGAAAAAATAAAAACCGACGCACATAGTCTTAATATGTCATATACTAACGACTCATGTTGAAAAACATGGTCTACATACATTCAAATGAGAAGGGCGAGGATCTCATGTGATATCGCATATCTCAAATGTGCAAATGAGAATTGCAACATGATAATTTTAAAATACTGTAACATCCCAACATTTTATAATGTTTAAAAATCACTAAAATTTAAAACTTTTAATTTTATTAAAAAATAAATATTCAAATGCCTAAGAAAACCAACTATAAAAGACTTCAAACATATTTAAAGGTTTTAATATTTCAAATATCTCAAGTAAACATTATTTCAAAGGCTAGTTCAAGTTAAACATTTTATTATCCCTTGTAATTCTTAAAACCTCAATATGTAATTTGACAAATGTTTTACAAACTTTCAAATCATTGCCTGGTAATAAAAGGTTTCTTTATAAGTATTTGAATTAAATAACCTAGCCATTTCTATTCATAAATTAAAGTAATATTCACAAGTGTTCTTTTAAACTATTTCAAACATGATTTATTTGTCAATTGGAATTCTATTCCTTCAACTAAGTTCAAAACATAGTGTAGTTTATAACTTCAATAACTTCATATAAACATTTCATTAGCTTAAATGATTGCCATATATTTTCAAAACATAAAATGATTTTCATCATATTTTCTATATAAGAAATGAATTAAATCTAAAATCTTTTCCAAAAGTTGTTATAAGATTTTCAAGTGAATTATCATAATATAAAATACAATGGTACACAAATTATTTTCAATTAAAAATGAATACCCTTATATTTCCAATTTCCTTAAAATTATTTATATTTAGTTCTTTAATATTATGCCAAAATAAAGATGAATGATTTCAGCAAAATAAGTTTAAATAACTTAAATTCAAACATATTTGAATGTGGGTATTTCATAGAATTTATTTTAGTCAAAAATAAAATTATTTAAACCCTAATTTCAAATATAACATAAAGTGTCAAAATTTGCATTAATCCATATTTCAAAATTATTGTTTTTGAAAGTTGTTCAAAACATGCCCACAACTGGTTTAACAGAAAGATAATAATTTTACAAATTTTTAGAAAATTGTTTGGCCTCAATTGGAGTTATAAAACAAAAGTTATAAAGGAAATAAATAAAACAGAAAAGAAAAAGAAAAATACATGACAGTGGGACCCACCTGTCAGGGGAGGTCGTCTTCTTCCTCTAGCCAGAAATCACGCCCGAAAATTGCTCCGATTCCGTTTCCAAAATTCTTCGCGAGGATTATGCCATCTGTTTCCTTCTCCTGCCCTACAAATACCCACGCCATCATCTCCATTTCCCCCCAAGAAACACTAGCCCGAGAGCCCCCAGGCTGCTCGAGTTCGTCCTCGGAGCTCCGCCACGGCCGACGGCGAACTCCGTCGACCCCGAGACCTCTTTTCATTTTCTTTCTCCTTGTTACAACCGCGCGAACCTCACTGACATCTTTTCCCTAATTTTTCCGCACCGGAGCAAGCAGTCCGTGCACTCCCGAGGAGGACCGCCGCCGTGCGCATCTCCGGCGAGCAATAGGAAGCGGGAGGGAGCGCACCGAAGACCACTACCGCGCCACCGTCTCTGCCTCGATCTCCTCTTCCTTGCGGTATGATTCGTTGATCCCCGTAAGACGTAATCATAGGGAACGATTTCCAGAGCATGTTGCGGCCACGCGCATCGTCTCCGGCGAGGTCTCCGGTGACCTAGCGCCGCCAGTTTTGGTCAACGCACCATATCCGTCCGATTCTCCATCTACGGTCTAGATTAGAAATTTTAATCGAAGAGGTACCCTCGGATCTGAGCCCTGCGATCTAAATCCAACGGATACGGTTAATTCGCTTATCCACGTCAGCGCTGACTCAGCGTGCATAGTCAGCAGCCACGTCAGATCCAGTCAGCGCCCAGTCAACAGATCTGGCACTTTTGCAGAAAAATCCCTGCATATTCAAACCTTCATAACTTTTTAACCATTTATCCAAATTTGATAAATTTTATATATTTGAAAAGCCCTCGACATGTAGATTATTTTAGATCGGCCAAAATTCAAATTTGACTTAGTATAAAATATTTAAATTTCAAATGGTGAATTTGAATATATTTGTAATAACTTTAAATCTATAAGTCCAAAAATTGCAAATAAAATTGTTTTAGAAACTTGGAATATTAGTACTGTTATGCCTCTGTTATAAAAATATTTTTGAGTAGTATTTGATGATTTAATAGTGGTTTGTTTAATTTGAATAGTTTGAGTATTTTCAACATACTATTAATAGAAGTATTATTTTGATTAAATCAAATTGCTATAAATGTAATTAAATTTCCCTGTCTATTAATACTAATTATAAACTTTGTTATACAAATTTAATCATAGAAAACTTCAATCTTATAATTATTCCTTTTATTATATTTTCCAAAAATAGAAATTAAATTGCATTTATAAATTCATGCATATTTATAAAGAAATCACAAAAGTTATCTTGATGTTTCTTGTGATATAAAATAGCATTTCATTCATAGTATATTTTATTTTGTAGATATAATTCTCATAGGAAAACTCCTCTTTTTTTTTTCTCTAAGTTAGAAATATTTTCAACTTAGCATTTTGGTGAAGTGCTACACTTAGACACTTAGTAATTTTTAACATGGAGCTGGAAGACCAATGAAGGACTTAGCCAAACAAGACTCGAGAAGTATCTCCAAGGAGTGGAAGTACTTAGAAGAAAGATCAAGAAGAAGTTCATGAAGACCAACCAGAAATATTTTCTAAGTTCTTCTCCCTCTTTCTTTCTTTTCTCCCTCCTTCTTCTGTTAGACTTCATGATGATTAAGTAAATCCAAGACCAGCCTCGAGGATACAAGAACCACCAAGTCTAAAAATTTATCAAGTCTATCAAAACTTCAATCAAGACATCATCAAGGAGAATATTACAAGTCTGGAGATGAAGCCTGGAGGACAACTACGCCTTTCTTCAATCTTTTACCTCTTTTCTAATCTTGTCTTTCACATTGACATAAACAATTTTTGATCATGAAATTATCGTCTTCAAGTTGTTAGATCCTAGCGGCATAGTGAGATGAAGCCGCCTGGAAACAAACCTTACATGTCCACGTACATGAGACCTGTTCCACAATTTAAGTGGCTGGCCGGGTGTCTGTCTCTCTCACCATAGTGAATGTCCAATTTACAAAGAGTTGATAATAATTGTTGATCATCTTGAAGAAATGACTTAGTATTTACTCTAAATATTTCTACACATCAAGACCAAGCCATTAGAGGACTTATTCAAGATGATATAAAACAAAATAATTTTATTCAACTTATGACCTTAGTCCTTAGTCATTTTGACCAACACATTTCCTTTGCTTTAACTTAAAAGATTTTCATGCATGACATGTTTTCCTTAGAAGTTTACAAAACTTGTTTGTTCACTAGATATGAGCATGTAGGTTTGATGATTGCTGTTTGTTGATTGTTTGTATTGTTGTTTGCTTATATGGTTTAGATTAAACGGAGAGCAAACGTTCGTTGTTGAAAGGAGTTTGTGAACAACGACAACATTAAAAGGCAAGTGGCACACCTCATAAACCTCCTATTATTTTCTATATGCATTACTTAGTGTATTTTTATATGCATGTGTAGGATAGTATTGCTATGCTAAACCTGTGTAGAATTCCCTTACTCCTGTGTCTAGGTTCCTATATCATACTTAGCAGAAATATTGATGCTATGCAATTGATGAAAAGTTTTACAAAATTTTAAGTGACTACTCAGGGTTGTGCTCATGGTTGTCGTCGCCTAGGATGAATGTCTATTCTACTTAGGGCCGTGAGCATGGTGATTTTCACCTGAGAGTGCACATCCACTAAGTTAATGAACCTCCTGGGTGGATTGGTTGTATGGCGGCGAAGTTGAGTGGCTGCTCAGGTCCATGTTTATGGTTCCTGGAGTACGTGCACTTGTGGATGGCCACCCAGGGAATAGAGGAATCTGAAGAACTCCGAGTGACGATTGCTTCCAGTGCAGCCATTGCATTATGGGCTCTGGCTTGATCAATTATGTTGCATGGACTCTCTCCGGCTTGACAAGAAGATGTAGGGGGATGTTAGGTGGAACGGGTCAAGCCAGAGTGGGAGGGAAAGTGCTTCTGAAAGATCTGGTCTCATTTTCTCCTTTCCTTATCACAAATGGTGTGTAAAAGATAATCTTGGTTGAATGGGTACAATGGTGAACGTGCACAACCTCTTCAAAGTGTAAAACTAAGTACTTAGCCGTGTCCCCGGTACGGACAATTTGAGCAGCTGATCACGGACGTCAACGGAGGATTCCACCATTCCAACTTCAGAAATAAAACTTGATGAGTGAACAAGGGAAGATGAGATTTATGGTTTTCATGCCATACTTGTCTTGATTTGAAGAAAGTGTTTTCCACAGAGATAGGAAAAAATGGATTTATGTAAAATAGCCTTGAACTCCACCAGCCAAATATGCATATAGGCTATAGAGTTATTCCATTAAGTGTCCACCATAGTGTCACTTGCCAGACTCCATTTTTAATGGAATCTGACCCACGTTGTTGAAATATTTTTCTTATTGCAGATTGTTCAGAGGACGAGTGAGGTTTCGTTTATAGGTTTCGAGTCTACAACCAACATGATTTCGCATGTGGCAGCATGAAAGTGATAGAGACTCACTGCTATTGTATTTCCGCTGTGTACTATTTTAAAGCTAGCCTTATGCTATGCAACTTGTAATGAATATTTTGTAAGTCTGGATCATCGATGTAATAAAATTGATACTTTGTTGTGATATTACATCGTAAACTGTGTGTGCAAACGAATCGATCCAGTTATTTTCACTATACATAGGTATCTGCCTTATGTAAAGTGCAGGTACGCTACAGATGGTATCAAAGCACTGTGTTGCCTGTAGGTTCGAAACCCTAGGTTTGGATAGAAATAGGATTTGACCATAGGATTGAAAATCTATTTTATTCACTTTTCTAAAAACAAAACTTTCCATTTTAATTTTACTGTTTCATTTTAATCCTAATACTCTTTCCTCTTCAAAATTTTAGATGGGAGAGTACACTGAAACCGCATATGTTGGAGTTTTGTCGGATTTCATCTTTGGGAGGCAGCTGTCTAGGTTGACAAGTACATTGAAGCTACCACCGCCCTATTTCCGAGGAAGGAAGGAAGAGACCGACATACCTGAGGTGACGCGTTGGGAAATCCGCACAATCATGACCCCAGATCCCACGATGCCAGACTTCGAGCCCGTGGACTATGTCACCTACTACCCTGAATGGATTGAAGGAGTGAACATAGCTATGGTGAACTTGATGGCCCGATTGTCTTATAAGTATCGCAACAAGCTGGCACCAGAATCGCCCTTCCGTGCCTTTGGGAAGAGGGATGCGCATGGCCACTCAATGGCTCACACGGGAAATCGCCTGGACCTGCCCATCACTAACAAGCTGTTTGAAGACTTGGATTTTCTCATGAACCGTCTGACCAGAAAGGTTCAGCAAGCTTATAACATAGCAGATCATGCCCGAGCCGTCATACACGCTAAAACCAAAGAACTCCAGACTTCTGAAACCCTTGTTGGCCATATGGAGGAACTCATCCATGAACTACATTTGCAGAATCTTAACAAGGATGAGTAGATCCCCACCCTTGAGGCGCAACTCAATGCACCTCCACCACCGCCGGTAGCTTAAGGAAGTGACCAAGGCACTGGAAATGTGGTAGTAACCTCGGCGGTAAAGGATGAAGAAGACCCCGAAGAGGTTCTTTTTGAAGAGTCAACTGAGGGAGAAGTCACGCATGTGCCGAATAACCACGCAATAAAGCGCAACCGTGAGATTGAGGAGGAATGAGTGGAGCAATACAAACCACGTTAGTGGGACCACCATTTATCTCATTTAGCTTATCGTATCAATTTGATGTATTGACCTATCAAATTGTGGTATGGCAGTACTATCACTTTTGTAATTCCATGACATTGGTGTGTTTTCGTTCGATAAATGATTAGTTCGAATTCTCAAAATAAGTGTGAAATTTGTTTTTGTATGTGTTTACATGTGTTTGAATCATGTTGATTGATATTATTAGGAATTGGTTGTGTTGTTCTGAAATTATTGAAGTAGTATTTCTCCATAGTACATATAATTCAACTCATTTATTTTCTAAAAACCAACAGATGTCTCAGTCCAATAATGACAACAGTGAATTGTACCCAACTACGCGAAAGCCGTTAAGAAACCAGAGGCAGAAGGTGATCAACGACCACTCGCCTAAGGTTGATCAAAACCATAGTATTGTTGAAGAGGACCCTATGACCAAGCTAAAGGCATGCAAAACTTGTGGAGAGATAGGACATACGTCCAAGGATTGTTCGGATGAGTGGCCCCATGGTCACACCAGAAGTCCAATTAATGGATGGCACACCAAACGGGTTATTTGCTTCCTGTGTGAAGGAACAACCCATGTTCCAATCCAATGTCAATTTTATCCCTTGGTGCAACAAGCTAACCAGCAAGCCAAGCAAGAATGCGGCAGTCTCTCATGAAGATCCTCGAGGAACAAATACAAAAGAGTGAATCCAAGAAGGATCTTAGCCACATAACATGCTATAGGTGCAAGGATAAGGGACACTATGCCAGTGGCTGGCCAGAGTAGAAGAGGATTAAATCTCTCCAAGGACCGAGTGGAAAACGTGAGAGCTAAAACTTCCCGTATCTACCACATGTCATTATATTTTGAATACTTGTACGCTCTACAACAGAGAAATAAAAATTGATTAAACAAAGTTTTTAGACTGACCACACAATTTTCTTTTAAGGGTGGTAGCCACCCAGTTAAAATAAACCGCGTTGCTTAAATCCAGAGATCCCAAACTGTATTTCTTTCTAACCTTCCAATCAGAAAAATCATCCCCTACTAGTTTCCAGCTTCCATGTCAGAAAAATCCATTTCTTGAAATCTCTCGAGTTATCAGAATCATTCAAGCATTTGGTTTTTTTTTTTTGCTTCTCTGCATCTCGGGGACGAGATTCTTCTTAAGGGTGGTAGTCTGTAAGATCCCAACATTTTATAATGTTTAACAATCACTAAAATTTAAAACTTTTCATTTTATTAAAATTAAATATTAAAATGCCTAAGAAAACCAACTATAAAAGACTTCAAACATATTGCAAGATTTTAATATTTCAAATATCTCAAGTAAACATTATTTCAAAGGCTAGTTCAAGTTAAACATTTTATTATCCCTTGTAATTCTTAAAACCTCAATATGTAATTTGACAAATGTTTTACAAACTTTCAAACCATTGCCTGGTAATAAAAGGTTTCTTTATAAGTATTTGAATTAAATAACCTAGCCATTTCTATTCATAAATTAAAGTAATATTCACAAGTGTTCTTTTAAATTATTTCAAACATGATTTATTTGTCAATTGGAATTCTATTCCTTCAACTAAGTTCAAAACATAGTGTAGTTTATAACTTCAATAACTTCATATAAACATTTCATTAGCTTAAATGATTGCCATTTATTTTCAAAACATAAAATTATTTTCATCATATTTTCTATATAAGAAATGAATTAAATCTAAAATCTTTTCCAAAAGTTGTTATAAGATTTTCAAGTGAATTATCATAATATAAAATACTATGGTACACAAATTATTTTCAATTAAAAATGAATACCTTATATTTCCCATTTCCTTAAAATTATTTATATTTAGTTCTTTAATGTTATGCCAAAATAAAGATGAATGATTTCAGCAAAATAAGTTTAAATAACTTAAATTCAAACATATTTGGATGTGGGTATTTCATAGAATTTATTTTAGTCAAAAATAAAATTAATTAGACCCTAATTTCAAATATAACATAAAGTGTAAAAATTTGCATTAATCCATATTTCAAAATTATTATTTTTGAAAGTTGTTCAAAACATGCCCACAACTTGTTTAACAGAAAGATATTAATTTTACAAATTTTAAGAAATTTGTTTGGCCTCAATTGGAGTTATAAAACAAAAGTTATAAAGGAAATAAATAAAACAGAAAATAAAAAGAAAAATACCTGACAGTGGGACCCACCTGTCAGGGGAGGTCGTCTTCTAACTCTAGCCAGAAATCACGCCCAAAAATTGCTCCGATTCCGTTTCCAAAATTCTTCGCGAGGATTACACCATCCGTTTCCTTCTCCTGCATTCATAGCATATTTTATTTTGTAGATATAATTCTTAAAGGAAGACTCCTCTTCTTTATTTTTCTCTAAGTTAGAAATATTTTGAACTTAGCATTTTGGTGAAGTGCTACACTTAGACACTTAGTAATTTTCAACATGGAGCTGGAAGACCAATGAAGGACTTAGCCAAACCAGAAATACTTAGAAGAAAGATCAAGAAGAAGTTCATGAAGACCAACCAGAAATATTTGCTAAGTCCTTCTCCCTCTTTCTTTCTTTTCTCCCTCCTTTTTCTGTTAGACTTCATGATGATTAAGTAAATCCAAGACCAGCCTCGAGGATACAAGAACCACAAAGTCTAAAAATTTATCAAGTCTATCAAAACTTCAATCAAGACATCATCAAGGAGAATATTACAAGTCTGGAGATGAAGCCTGGAGGACAACTACGTCTTTCTTCTATCTTTTACCTCTTTTCTAATCTTGTCTTTCACATTGACATAAACAATTTTTGATCATGAAATTATCGTCTTGAAGTTGTTGGATCCTAGCGGCATAGTGAGATGAAGCGGCCTGGAAACAAACCTTACATGTCCACGTACATGAGAACTGTTCCACAATTTAAGTGGTTGGCCGGGTGTCTGTCTCTGTCACTATAGTGAATGTCCAATTTACAAAGAGTTGATAATAATTGTTGATCATCTTGAAGAAATGACTTAGTACTTACTCTAAATATTTCTACACATCAAGACTAAGCCATTAGAGGATTATTCAAGATGATATAAAACAAAATAATTTTATTCAACTTATGAACTTAGTCCTTAGTCATTTTTGACCAACACATTTCCTTGCTTTAACTTAAAAGATTTTCATGCATGACTTGTTTTCCTTAGAAGTTCACAAAACTTCTTTGTTCACTAGATATGAGCATGTAGGTTTGATGATTGCTGTTTCTTGATTTTTTGTATTGTTGTTTGCTTATATGGTTTAGATTAAACGAAGAGCAAACGTTTGTTGTTGAAAGGAATTTGTGAACAACGACAACATTCAAAGGCAAGTGGCACACCTCATAAACCTCCTATTATTTTCTATATGCATTACTTAGTATATTTTTATATGCATGTGTAGGATAGTATTGCTATGCTAAACCTGTGTAGAATTCCCTTACTCTTGTGTCTAGGTTCCTATATCATACTTAGCAGAAATATTGATGCTATGCAATTGATGAAAAGTTTTACAAAATATTAAGTGACTACTCAGGGCTGTGCTCATGG
This sequence comes from Poa annua, assembly GCA_026929855.1. Classification (NCBI taxonomy): domain Eukaryota; kingdom Viridiplantae; phylum Streptophyta; class Magnoliopsida; order Poales; family Poaceae; genus Poa; species Poa annua. The sequence goes on from CM049426.1 coordinate 105,184,964, forward strand.
TTGTCGTCGCCTAGGATGAATGTCTATTCTGCTTAGGGCCGTGAGCATGGTGATTTTCTCCTGAGAGTGCACATCCACTAAGTTAATGAACCTCCTGGGTGGATTGGTTGTATGGCGGCGAAGTTGAGTGGCTGCTCAGGTCCATGTCTATGGTTCCTGGAGTACGTGCACTTGTGGATGGCCACCCAGGGAACAGAGGAATCTGAAGAACTCCCAGTGACGATTGCTTCCAGTGCAGCCATTGCCATATGGGCTCTGGCTTGATCAATTATGTTGCGTGGACTCTCTCCGGCTTGACAAGCAGATGTAGGGGGATGTTAGGTGGAACGGGTCAAGCCAGAGTGGGAGGGAAAGTGCTTCTGAAAGATCTCGTCTCATTTTCTCCTTTCCTAATCACAAATGGTGTGTAAAGGATAATCTGGGTTGAATGGGTACAATGGTGAACGTGCACAACCTCTGCAGAGTGTAAAATTAAGTACTTAGCTGTGTCCCCGGTACGGACAATTTGAGCAGCTGATCACGGACGTCAATGGAGGATTCCACCATTCCAACTTCAGAAATAAAACTTGATGGGTGAACAAGGGAAGATGAGATTTATGGTTTTCATGCCATACTTGTCTTGATTTGAAGAAAGTGTTTTCCAAAGAGATAGGAAAAATTGGCTTTATGCAAAATAGCCTTGAACTCCACTAGCCAAATATGCATATAGGCTATAGAGTTATTCCATTAAGTGTCCACCATAGTGTCACTTACCAGACTCCATTTTTAATGGAATCTGACCCACGTTGTTGCAACAGTTTTCTTATTGCAGATTGTTCAGATGACGAGTGAGGTTTCGTTTATAGGTTTCGAGTCTACAACCAACATGGTTTCGCCTGTGGCAGCATGAAAGTGATAGAGACTCACTGCTATTGTATTTCCGCTGTGTACTATTTCAAAGCTAGCCTTATACTATGCAACTTGTAATGAATATTTTGTAAGTCTGGATCATCGATGTAATAAAATTGATACTTTGTTGTGATATTACATCGTAAACTGTGTGTGCAAACGAATCGATCCAGTGATTTGCACTACATACAGGTATCTGCCTTATATAAAGTGCATGTACGCTACAAATGCTCACGAAAGTATCATTTAGTACCGACTAAAAATGGTCTAGGCCCAGTTCGCGCACAAATTTTACACAATGTGCGCCTGTCTACACACGTTCAGATCGTGTAACTACACAGAGCGTGCAAGTTCATGTCCAGTTCGTGTCTATATTGCGCTTGCAGTGTTGACAAAGACAGTTCGTGTCCACTCGTCCTCGTACGGAACACGTCCAGAGTGTGGACTTAAGGTGTTCGATAGAAGTACAATAACTCAGTAACATTAAGTTCAATAAGGCTATATAGAAGAGAGGTTCATATTCGAATATCCCTAAGTTCATAATATATATGAAGATAACCCTAAGCTCATCATTCGATGAAAATAAAAAGGCTGATACATGAGTGTTCAAACAAACAGAGAGAGCTCCCTCTGTAGCAGCTGCTCTTTCTTGGCCCTGCAGGAACACCCTACTGGCCTCGCTTGGCCATCTCAACAGCGAGGAGCTCCCTCTGTAGCAGCAGCTCTTTCTTGGCCTTCTTCACCTACTTGTCGAGGCGCTGCTTCTCCAACGCCATAGCTTGGTTTTCCAGGGCTAAACCTTCATTCCGGGTCAGGTTGTTCTCCATCTGGAGGGCCAAAACCTTCTCATGAAGCTCTAGGTTGTTCTCGACCTGGATCTTCAGCTGGTCGGACAGCTTCTCAGCGAAGTCCGAGGCCATGAGGAACTGCTTTCTAGCTTCCACTGTCTCGTCCATGTACTGATTAGCTTTCTTCAAGGCTGCAACTAATCATTCTTGTAAGACCTCAATTGAAATTGTGAGGGAGGCGATCACCGACACCTCCTCCGGCATGCGATCCACCTCCGCTACATTATCCCTACTAACATAATCCGAATATATATGATGTTAACAAACCATGTGACCGGATGTAAACAACAGATGGAACCGTAAGGAACTAACAATCGGTATCCGACCACACGTACATCATGGTAACGGAGCGCTTGAGCAGTGATGCCATGGATTGTGAAGCCGCGACGAGTACAAGAATTTGGATGAGTGGCGGCGTCGGGAAGACTGGAGGATGAAGTATATACGGCAGGGGGTGTGCACCTCTATTTATGCGAGACTGGAGGATGAAGTACCCCACGAACTCGTTTCCCCACGCCCCACAACTGCACGTTTCCCACTTACTCGCTTCCCGCGCGTTTCCCACGTACGCGCTTCCTAGGGGTGCCGGACAGGGCCTCCGACAGGTGCGGACCACCCGTCATACACAAATGGCGCGAGGCTGTGCTCTAAATTGTGCCGGTGTGCAGGAGTCCGGAACCCCCGCCTTAATGGCGACGCATTTCTACAGGCGACGAATCGACGGGTGGGCGAGCCATCTGCGGTACGCCTCAAAATTATGTCGGCGCCCAGGCTTTACCGGGTTCCCAAGCGTCGGCGTGAGCGTATCTCGTCGCCGCCGCAATAACTCCGACACGACGCATGCTCACCCACCGGCCGCTTCCTGCCCAGTGCCACCGCTTCCCGCCCAGTTCCATCGCCTCCCTGTCTATATAACTCCTCCGCCGTGCCCGCAGACTGACTAAACCATCTCCTCCGCCGTGCCCGCAGCCTCCAAAGGCAACACCATGCCTTGCCGCCTTCTGACCACCTGGGCCACCCTCACCCGCGCCCACCCTTTGGGGCTGGAGGACCAGTCGGAGCAGACGCCATAGCTCCAACCTATCGGCGACGTCTTGCCCCTCGAGTGGGAGGACGTCAATGTGAAGGACCAGGAGGAGGAGCCGCCGCAGGAGTAGGAGCTGCCACTATCGCTGTGGCCCGACCAGGTGGCCGCGGTGAACTCCATCGACACCTTGGATGAGGCGAATGATTAGTTAGCGGAGGCGGTTGTGGTTGATGACTTCGCGGAGGCGGTTGATGTCTATGTGGAGGCGGCGGATGCGGTTGCTGACGCCATGGAGGCGGTTGATGACGCGATGAACTCCATCGACGCCTACATGGACGCCGAGCGCATGGTGTACGACGATCTCAACGCCGTGGTGGCGGAGCATGCGGCGAACCAAGTCTCGATGGAGCCCGCCCAGCTGGCGGTTGTCTCCGACCTGCGTGCTAGGCGGAGAGCACGCTACGAGGTAGGCCAAGGCGACCTCGACGGAGGTTAGAGTAGGGCTAGTTAGTGTATATTAGGGCTAGTTAGGGTTCAAATTCGAAAACAGCCGACCCGCGGTATAAAAATGGAGCCACGATATTACCAATTCATCCAACGATCCATTTCGAAAATAGCCGACCAAATCCCAACCGAGCCGCACACTAGCCGAGCCGCGGAAATTCCAGCCGAGCCGCGCCAGGCTGACCCCACCAGTCAGGCCAAGTGCGGATCAAAGTAGGTTGACTAGAGGGAAACGAGCGTTTGGCTGATATGCGAGCAAACCAGGGCACAGACCAGAGAAACGGCTGGGTATGGCACAAACCGATAAAACTCAACTTGGTATGGCACAGAACCAATTGACTCAAGTTATAATGACCTCTGAGATCAATGTTTTGACAAGTGGAATAATCCATATATATTCTCCTATCTTCTTTTTAATAAACTCTAATTACCATGATGTTTTTATTTTAGCGACTACCCAAAGACCTATTATTTGAGAAAATAAAAGTATTGAGAATCTACTCCCCAAAGTGTTGCTTATTTCTCTTTCTGTCAAAAAGCATGTCTTGCTCTTGTATGTCTTGGTTTATCTTAAGTGTTTGTGGTTTATTTGTCTTGAAGTAATTAGGTGGATCTTAAGTGTCCTCCAGGGTGTATGTTTTTTCTTGAGATATAAGATGCTTGATTGATGTCCTTGTGATTGTGGTTAGTCTAGACTTTCCCGTGTTAGCAAGAACTTTTATGTGTTATAGCTATGATTGCACGACTTGTTTTTGTGCCTTATTATTTTTGCTTGATTTCACTAGTTGTCTAGGTTGGTATTATCACCATAACAACAAATTAACTAAATGAAAATCTGAATTTCTTTTCTCTTGTGCTCTTCATGTTCGTTATAACTTAGCTAATCTAGATCAATAGATTAAGCAAACCATGTACCCTTTTTGACATGCAACTTAACCAACTTGGTCTATGAAATTTATATTTTCAAATGATGCTTTTAAAAACTCTAAATCGTGTATTAACATAAAACCAACTTGGTTTTGAGGGCATTAAAAATCAGTGACCATTTGATCTAAAACCTTTCTTTTCAAACTTTAAATTTGTTTTTGTGACCTGTTTGATTTGGGAATGTTTGAAATGTCAAAGCATTAGCCAATCTCATCTCTAACCATCTTAGATGATTTGTTTTTGCTTAAGAGTGAAGATAGATCGTGTAGTAGTTTTTTTACAAAAGAAAAGAGAGATAAATGAAGGAAAAACAAAAACTACCTGAACCCCTCCCCTATCTCCCTCACCCTTGGCCTCTTGTCTTGCTGGAGAAGGCTGCCACCTTGTCCACCCCACCTAGCCCGCACGTCATGGACCAGTGTGAGCCCTCCCAACCACTTCCCTCTCTCTATCCCTTTTATACCCAACCCGAGCTAAGCTCATCTCCTCCCACTGGCCGGACCACGTCGCCCCAACCAAGCACCTCTCTGTCCCCCTCTTTGTAACGCCCCGGGATTTATCCCCATTTTAGTTTTGTGTGTTTTCTTTTTCATCAACATGACATTGCATTTCATCTCATTAATTTAATTTGTTGCATTTAAATTCAATTCTCACAATTAAATTCAAATGCGTTTCAAATTAATTAAAAATGTGATATTTCAAATCTTTTGCAAAGGTCAAAAAACTAGTTTATTAAATTGCCTATTTGAAACTAAAACTATTTTGTAAAGTTTTTGTATTCAAATTCCTTTTCTATTTTGTTTTAAAAATATAAAACAGAAAATAATAAAAGGAGAGAAATAAAAGCCCAAAGCCCACCTAAGCCTAACCCTAGGGTTTCCCCCTGGAAACTTCTTTCCCACCCCTTGCCTTTTTGCAGCCACCCTCCTCTCTTTTCTCGTTTTTGCAAAAGGTCCTCCCACCCCCTTCTTTTTCCTTTTTTCCCCTTCTTTTCTTTTCTTTCATTTTCTTCCTTTTTTTCTTTTCTCCTTTTCTTCCTTTTTTTTCCTTCTTCCTCCGTTCCCCGACTCCCGCACGGGAGAAACGCCCCTTGCCTCCTCCCGAGCTCCCCTTGCTTTCGCTCCCGAGCGCCCCCAGCGCCCCCGCGCTAGCACGCCGCCGCGCCACTTGCCCCGCCGCCAGGCGCCGCGCCCCCTGCTCCGGCCCGACTCCTCCGTCGCCTCCTACCCCAGCGCCTCCGGCCGCCCCACGCGCCCGCCATCCACCGCGCCCCGCGCGCCGCCGCAAGCCTCCGCGCCCCGCTCGCCCCCCTCCGGCCGCCCACGCCGCGCCTGTCGCGCTGCGCCCGAGCCACCGCGCCCCGCGTGCGCGTGCTCGCCGCCCCGCGACGTCGCCTCCGCGCTCCGCCCCGTGCGCCGCCGAGCGCCATAGCCGCCGCCTCCTCTTCCCGGCCGCGTGCACGCCGCCGCCGCCCCATGCCGTGCCGTCCTAGCCCGGTTCTCCGTCCGGTGGCGTTCCCGCGTCCGCCGCCCGCAAGATGTTCGACAAAATGGCCTCAAGACCTTCGGAGTCACATTTGGGTCTGAGTTGTCCACCCTTCAAGGTGTTACTACGTGCGCGTGCGCGTGCCTCTTCCGGTGCCGCGTTGCCGTGACCGTCGTGTCCGTGTTGCAGTGCACGCCCATGAGCGTTTCTTTTCGGTGTCCGTTGTCCGTGCTCCTACGTGCCCGCGACCGTCAATGATGATGACCGAGTACGACTACTTCGACCACTTCCACGACACCGACAAACGATGATGCCCCGGTTCAGCGAGAACTACTTGCTCTACGGACCGAAGACGTCGGTTTCGAACCCTAGTTCACCCGATCCGACGTACGAACCCAAACCCTAACCCTATACCTATTTTATTAACTGTCATCTATCTTGAGCATATCAAATCATCCTTGCATGTGTTGCATCTCTTGGGTTTGGGGGTGTTGCAAATCACCTAAATAATAAATATGTAATGTGTGGGGCAAATCAATATATGTATTGCCCAATTCCATTTAATTTGACTAGAACACCTTTGCCATGTCTTGCCATGTTAATGAACATTTAATTTGATGTGTAGATAAATAACGTGAACGTAAATATTAATTGTCAGAATCCGTTTCCGCTTAATTTGGATTAAGTGCATCTCGCATTGCATCTTGCCATGTCATTCATCTATCCCATGATCATGCTGGATCTTTTGCCGTAGTTGTAAAATGCATCTTTTACGCTTTCCAGTGTTTGTTGCTTCTTCTCTGATACGATATTGAGATGTGTGAGCAACGACAAGATCTGCTTCCATGCGGGATTCTAGGCAAGCAAAGTTTGCTTGTTTACCTATACATTGTCTTTCATTCCTGCCGTTGATCTCTGCTACCCTAGGCAAGCAAAGTGTGCAGCCTATACAACTTTATCCCCACAACCCATAACCCCTTGCATGTTTATCTGATGGCCTTGCGAGTCGTAGTGCATGCTTAGAGTTGGTTGTGCGAGTCGTCTGTTGGTCTTTTATTTCATATGCTTAGCATGATAGATTATTCTACCTTAATAAAATGTTGTCTTATATTGGGGTATTATAATTAAAAAGACAAGGCACCGGCGGAAGGCCTTGCGAGGTGCTTTGTTCTTCTTAGTGTCGACCTAGGAACTGAGATTTTGTCCTCGGATCCAATTTTGAGCGCACTAACCACTTGTGAGAGGCCCTATGGAGCCCCCCTCGACTTTGAACGGATCTACAGCTTGTCCATGTGCCGCAACTAGTTCGGCATTTTCCATTTGCTCATATCCATGTGCATGATGGTGATGATTGATGAGAGGTTACATGATATGGGGGGTCATATAGGGGTGGTGCGCGCGAAACAGACAGTTCCTACTGTGCTTTGAGCCGCATGGCGCGTGGACACAAACTAATGAGTCCGCAATTGACATTCGGCCGGACTCTTGACGCGGGTAACAACTCATATGGGTGGCACTTGGACTTGCTGTTGTGAAGGAAGGAGTCGTGTTGAGAGGCCCTGATGCTTGCTTGGGTTGATCATACGAGTATGGGTACAGTAGTGCACCCCTACAGGGTATAATCTTATCGATGAGCCATGTCCACGGTTATGGACGACTTGGTGATGATGCTGGCTAACAAGATCTAGACAACTTGCACCTAATTGATGTTAATTAATTTAACTAGTAATATAGAATTACTTTCACAATAAAAGTTAACTAAAACTGTTCAACGTGTGAGTTTCCCGAATTGCTTTCTCATACTTGGTTGAGGGGGTTAATCCGAGAATGGGTTATGATTGGTGTTAGTTGTAGCGCCCCATCTTTTATATACAGATGGAACACCTGTGTTATGTGCTAGTCCCTGGATCACTGCCAGCACCACAGTACAAAATATATAGTATCACTGCATAAGTATCATAATACTACAGCGAGATCCAAAAGTAGCTAAGTATAGCTTTATTACAAAGTGCATAGTCATGAAGACTAGCAAGAATATTCAGAGTTCACAACCAAAAGCAAATAGTAAATGAGGCTCATCTTCAAGCATGCGCCATAGGCAGACATGTTGGGTGTAGACTCGAGTCCAAACTTATTCTTCATCAGAAGTACCTCCACATTGGAATATGCAGCCCCCGAAGGAGGTCAATACAATGAAGTATTGACAAGTGACTATGGTGGATAATTTACGACAAGTCTAACTCAATATGCATCTTTGGATTGGTGGAGTTGTAGGCTATTTGTAGAATGCAAGTTTTCTCCTATCTTTTGTAAAACACTTTTGATTCTCAAAGACTTGGCACCAAGGGATGAAGCCCAAGTGCACCAACAATTCTTTCCTTAGTCAGATTTTACTTTATGAAATCTATGATGAGATTCTTCCGTCCATCCTTGTCCAGCTGCTCTAAGTAGTCCGTCACCGGGGACACGGCTAAGTACTAAGATTGTGGACTCTACAGAGGTTGTGCACTTTCACCTTTAGACTCAATTAACCCAAACATCCTATACACGCGGAGTGCATTAAGGAAAGGAGAGAACTGAGACAAGAACTTTCAGAAGAAGGATGCAACCATACTAGCAAGACCAGTTCCACCTACCAACTCTACATCTGCTTGTCAAGCTGACAGATTGCACCCTCACAACTTAATAATTTGTAGACAGAGCCCATTGTCAATAGGATGCACGGGAAGCTTCTAAACTTGGAGGGACTTAGTAATCTCTTTGTTCCTGGGTGGCCGTCCACAAGGGCACTTTTGGGTGACAACCACCATGCTCATGGCCCTAAGTAGAATAGACATTCATCCTAGGCAACGACAACCACAAGCATAGTCCCAAATAGCCACTCAACATAAACCATACCAACCAATTCCACCCAGGTGTGCATTTTAAGTTTAAACTTAGAAATATTTCCATAGCACGATATGTAAACACTTTTATAGCATAACTAAGCATCTAATAAAAACTTTTAATGGCTGCACGGAAAAGGACGGCTACACACTACTAGGATATTTGCAAAGTGTAAACTAACTTAGCATTATAAAATAGTTCAAAATTCGTATCATGCATACTACTCAAAATATACTACTAATGCATATAGAAAATATTGGGTAGATCATGAATGTCACTTGCCTTGGTAACAGGAGGAGCAAGCACAACAAGAATAACAATGACAAGCAAGTCCTTCCTCTTCTTCACAATCTAGCACAAGCAATACATAAAATAAGTACCCACACAACATCACACAACACCAAACATAAATATGTATGCATGTATGATATGCCATGAGTTTAACAAGACACACTTATTAATAATTTATACTTTCAGTTATTAAATGTATGAAATGCAATTTCTAGGAATTTCTTATTTTACTTATCAATTAAATAATTGAAAACAACATGGCACAAATTTGCATTCTACAACTACAACTTTTATTGTTTTAAATAAGTTTTCAAATAAAACACATGTTAATATTCCTGGACAGAGGGCAATAATACAACACTAAAAATATTAAATTTATTAGAAAAGCATTTTTATTATTTAAGTTATGGATTTAATAGCCGAAATACGTCTCAGATAAATACACGAATTATAATTTATCAAAAGGAAAACAAATGATGTAGAAATAAACTACACTAGCAGGGCTATCCGTGGATATAAAGTTTATCAAATTTGGATTTACAGATCAAAAGTTATGAATTTTCTAAGTATTGCGTATTTTCTGTTTTATATATAGAATTCCTGCGAAAAAGAATAAAGAGAGGGCTACATGGCGAACGCTGATTGGCTCGAACCAGTTCGACGCTGATCGGCAGCGCGAGCCGTCCGATCTAACTAACTATGGACGCACCAGATCAAACCGATCTAGATCCAACAGTCCACACGCATAGGGCCAAAAACGGGCGGCGCGGTTCGCCGGAGCTCATCCGACCGTGACGGCACCATCACCGGCGTTGAGTCCTACTGTTAAACGAAACAAGAACGGAGGGGGTTTGCTCACCACTCGATGCGGGACGACGTGGCGATCTCGATGGCGCGGCAGGGGCTGTCGAGGTGGTCCACTCCTCCCTCTGGATGCTCGCCGGAGAAGAACGGTGGACGGCGGCGTCGGGTCGTGGACGATTACGTCGCTCTGGTGCACAAGACGAGACAAGAGCGAGCCCATTAGATGCGCACGAGAAAAAGGAGTCGCATAGGGGGTTTGGGAGACGCTCGGGGGCGTTGTACTCACCGGGGTGGGGCGATTTGCGGCGGCGGCAACGGCGAAATTCCGAGCTCGGTGTAGGCGATTTTGGCGAGTAGAGGTTAGGGTTTTTCTGGGGAAAACGGAGGCGCCGATGTGGAATATATATAGGGCACTCCCGGGGAAACAGATCGCCAAAAACACGCGATGAATTGATCTGTGTTCGGATCGGTCTCCGGCAGGATCTTCGCGTCCAGAGGTTGAAGATCTGACGGCCTGTCCCCACTTGTCAGCGAGGGGAAGTGGAAGCTGGGCCGCGCGGGCTGGCTGCTAGGCCGTTTCCTTGCGCGCGCGCGGCAGTTAGTGAGGTCCGGCACGTTTCCTTTTTCTTTTTTTCCTTTTCTCAAATTAAATTATGTTTTCACAATTCCCAAATGCTTTTTAAACTCAGTCAAAACATTTTAGAAAAATTCATAAAAATAAGTTTTGGAGAGATTATTAAATTTAGAACTTTTTAGTTTTATTCTTGCCCAATAAATGATTTGGAAAAGTATATTTATTAAATAAGTTTTAAATAAACCACTTTATGGAATTATAAATTATTTAAACTTATAATTCAAATTTTATTTAGTACTTATGTGATGTAATGTTATGCCTAAATGATGAATGATGCATGAATGCCAAGTTTTAAATTTTTGCAAATTTTGGGATGTTACATACTGGCCCCCTTAAGAGGAAGCTCGTCCTCGAGCTTCGGAAAGGTCAGCAAATAGGTGTGGATGGTCTTCTCGGAGGTCATCCTCTTGTTCCCAGGTGGCTTCTTCCTCGGTGTGATGATTCCACTGGACTTTGCAAAACTTGATGGTTTTGGTACGGGTGACTCTTTCTGCTGTCTGCAATATCTTGATGGGCTTCTCTTTGTAGGTCAGGTCACTCTCCAATTGTACTTCCTCGAGAGGTACAATATCCTTTAAAGGAACTCCCATCATCTCGGGATGACATTTCTTCAACTGATTGACATGGAACACATTATGAACAACAGACAGAACTTCTGGCAGTTCTAACTCATATGCCACTTCACCTTTGCGAGAAAGGATTTTGAATGGTCCAATGAATCGAGGTGCTAACTTTCTTTTGATTCCAAACCTCTTTACACCCCGGAGTGGAGACACTCTAACATAGGTTCTATCACCCACCTCGTAGGTGACTTCTCTTCGCTTGTTATCTGCATTGCTTTTCTGGCGTGCATGTGCTATTTTCAATCTATCCTTAAACAGTCTGACCTTCTCTTCCGCCTCCTGTATTATATCAGGTCCGAAGAAACTCCGTTCACCTACACCACTCCACAACAATGGGGTTGTGCATTTCTTTCCATATAAGGCTTCAAACGGCGCCATCTCAATGCTGGCTTGGTAACTATTATTGTAGCAGAACTCAGCGTAAGGTAGATTATTATACCAGCTAGATCCATAATCGAGCGTACAAGCTCTTAACATATCCTCTAAAATCTGATTTACTCTTTCAGTCTGACCATCTGTTTGCGGGTGGAAAGCCGTACTAAATTCCAATCTGGTTCCGAGTGATTCAAGCAACTGCTTCCAGAAATGAGAAGTGAACTGGGTCCCTCTATCAGACACGATACTCTTAGGAACGACATGAAGGCACACAATTCTCTTCATGTAAATACCAGCTAACTTTGCACTTGTATAAGTGGTCTTCACGGGTATAAAGTGAGCTGTTTTGGTTAGACGGCGGACAATAACCCAAATAGAATCATAACCCGATTTGGTCCTTGGTAAGCCGGTGATGAAATCCATTCCAATAGAATCCGACTTCCAGTCGGGTACTTTTAAGGGTTGTAAAAGTCCCGCTGGTTTCTGATGTTCTGCCTTTACTCGACTACATACATCACACTTAGTGATATATTCTGCAATTTCTCTTTTCAGATTGTTCCCCCAAAATCTCTCCTTCACATCCATATACATCTTGGTATTTCCCGGATGAATGGAATAAGGTGTCCCATGGGCTTCTTGTAGAATTAACTTCCTAAGATCAGGGTCATTGGCCACACATACACGTTTTTCAAACCACAAAATCCCTTGCTCATCCTCATGGAATCCTTTAGCTTTTCCTGCTCTCAAATTGACTTTGATTTCTTTTATTTCCTTGTCTCCTTTCTGAGCTTCTCGTATCTTGTCCATCAAAGTAGGTTGTACTACTAATGAGGCTACAAAACCTTCTGGTACTACTTCCAATCCGAGGTCCTTGAATGCCTTGCATAAATCTTCGGGTATTTCTCCTGCTGTGAGGCCATTCACATACACTTTAAGACTCAGGGCGTCTGCCACTACGTTAGCCTTTCCTGGGTGATATTGGAGACTTAAGTCAGAATCTTTAATAAGCTCCAACCATCTTCTATGTCTCATGTTCAATTCCTTCTGTGTAAAAATGTACTTCAAACTTTTGTGGTCCGTGAATACTTCACATCTCTTTCCCATCAGGTAGGGTCTCCAAGTTTTCAGGGCATGTACTACTGAGGCTAACTCGAGATCGTGAGTTGGATAATTTGCTTCATGTTTCTTGAGCTGTCTAGAGGCATAAGATGGCACGCTGCCTTCCTGCATCAACACACTTCCCAAGCCTTGGCGTGAAGCATCATAGTACACTTGGAATTCCTTCTGCAAATCAGGTAAGCATAGAACTGGGGCTGAAACTAGACGTTTCTTCAATTCTTGAAAACTGACTTCACATGCCTCAGCCCACTCAAACTTCTTCTCCTTCTTTAATAATTCCGTCAAAGCCTTGGCGATCTTGGAGAAGTTTTCAATGAATCTACGGTAGTATCCTGCTAGACCAAGAAAACTTCGTAATTCTCCAACATTCCTCCGCGTCTCCTAATTCGTTACGGCTGAAACCTTTTCTGGGTCCACCGCTATACCTTCCTTGGACACAACATGGCCTAGAAATCCGACTTGTTCTAACCAAAACTCACACTTGCTGTACTTGGCATACAACTTATGTTCACGTAGTCTCTGCAATACTAGACGGAAATGCTCTTCATGTTCTTTGTGACTCTTGGAGTAGATTAGAATGTCATCTATGAACACTACCACAAACTTATCCAGAAAATCCATTAACACTTTATTCATCATATTCATGAAATAGGCTGGAGCATTGGTTAATCCAAAAGGAATTACGGTGTACTCGTATGAGCCATATCTCGTAACAAATGCAGAATTGGGTATATCCATTTCTCTTACTTTCATTTGGAGGTACCCCGATCGAAGATCGATCTTTGAGAAAACACAAGCACCTTCCAGTTGATCAAATAGTTCATTTATCTTGGGTAACAGGTACTTGTTTTTGATAGTTTGCTCATTTATTTCCCTGTAGTCCGTGACTAGCCTCTGAGTTTGATCCTTCTTTTTAACAAATAAGACTGGTGCTCCCCATGGCGATGAACTTGGACGAATGAACCCTTTCTGGATATGTTCCTCCGGTTGCTTCTTGAGCTCTTTCAATTCATCGATGGCCATAGGATAAGGTCTTTTAGCTATTGGTCCTGTTCCCGGTTTCAGTTCGATGAGAAACTCTACATCTCTATCGGGTGGCATTCCCGGTAGTTCTTCCGGAAAAACATCTGGGTATTCCTTGACAATAAGCACGTCACCAAGGCTAACCCCCTTAAGAGAATTTAGCCTAACCTTCTTAAGTTCGAAAGTTGATCTGAACTTAATTTTCCTTTTCTCTGGGGTGGTGAGGGTGATTGCTCTATTTGCACAGTCTATGATTCCTTCAAAACGAGTCATCAGATCCATTCCGATGATAACATCCAAACCTTGGGTTTCTAGGATGACTAAGTCTGTTGGAAAGGTGTGCTTACCAATTTTCAAGTCTAACTGCCTACACCCAGAATTTATTATCATCTCCCCTCCAGGTGAACTTACCCTAATTGGTTTTCCTAGACTTTCCTCAGCTAACCCATGTTTGTTTACAAAAGCTCTTGATAAGAATGAATGCAATGCTCTAGTATCAAATAAAACTAATGCTGGAAAAGAATTGAGCAAGAACGTACCAATCACAGCATCAGGTTCATCATGAACTTCTTCCACATTGATGTGGTTCACTTGTCCCTTCTGGAAAGGATTGGGCTTGGAATTTTCATCAGCCTTCCTCTCTGGGCATTCAGTTGCATAATGTCCTGTCTTCTTGCACTTGAAGCAAGTCACATTAGACAAGTCTTTCTTCCCTTCATAGTTAGGACGGTGATTACCATTTCCATGATTATGGCCATGGTGATGGTTTCCCTTGAATCCACCATTATTTCCTTTGTATCCTCCATTGCTTCCTTTGTATCCTCCATTGTGGTTATGACCATGATGTTTCTGGCCACTACCATTGTTGGAGTGATTCCATGGTTTATGGCCACTGACTTCAGAGGTGTGTTGTTTCTTGTGGGTCCCTTCAGAGTGAACCTTACTTGCACTGAACTTCCTCTTCCTATTCTCTTCCTTTCTTATGTTGTTGTCCAGAGTAATTGCTTAATCCAGCAGAGCTTGATAGTTAGGAGCATATGCCACAGACAAGGGTATCTTCAGTTCTCCCATAAGTCCATTGTGGATTTTTCCTTCCTCTTAGCATCAGTGTCAATGTCTTCTGGTGCATACCTTGATAGCATACATAAGTCATCCATATACTCCTTCAGAGTTCTACCTCCCTGCCTCAAGCTGCGAAATTCCTCTTTCTTCAGATTCATTATGCCAGAGGAAATGTGAGCATTGCGGAAACCTTCCTTGAACGCCTCCCAAGTCATGCCATCCAAAGGATGAGTCACTTGATAGGTCTCCCACCACAATGCAGCAGGTCCTTCCAATAGGTGTGCAGTGAATCTCACTTTTTCTGACTCAGAACACTCAAAAGTTACCAAGTCCTTGTTGACTGAACGGAGCCAGTCATCCGCCACTATTGGTTCGGTAGCAGAGGAGAACTTATTAGGCCTAAGCCTTAGGAATCTAGCAAGTCTGTCCACTGGAGGTGGTGGTGGTGGAGGTGGCGGGTTGTTGTTGTTGTTGGTTGCGGTAATGAACTGAGTCATCATAGTCATCAACTGAGCTTGAGCGGCCATCAGTTGTTGCATGGCATCATTGTTGTCGGTATCACGACGAGGAGGCATATGTAGGCTTTTCAGCATAGATGAGTGAAAGATAGATAGAACTAAGAGAAGAAAATCCTACCCATGCACAAAACAACCAAGTCAAAACAATCAGCACTCAATAAACAACTTAATTTTTTTCTTACTTAGCAATTCAAAACAGGTATTCTAGGTTGATTAAATAAAACAACAGAGTCTGCAAACCAAAACATTCTAACATTGTCACACCACAAGTTGGAGATCAATGTTTTAAAAACAACGAACTAAACGAGGAATAACATGGTGGTCCAACTACTAAGTCTAAACTTTGTCCATGACGTCTCCTTCATCTTCTTCGACCTCCTCGATGGTGATGCATTCCTTCATAAGGATCTCCTTGTAGTCGTTCACCTCCTTCTCTAAGGCCTCATTCTTCTCCTGTAACATTGTCTTCTCAGGGTGCAGAGTCTCGATCGCTTCCTTCTCCGGGACTTCAATCTTCTCTTGTAGCATTCTCTTCTCACGGCGTAGAGTCTCGATTAAATCTCGATCAGCTTCGAACTCGACGTCGTTGCTCAGAATTTCATCCTTCAACGTCTTGATCTCCTTGTTCTTGTCTCTAATTCTCTTTTCTTGATTTTGGAACTTCTTCTCTTGTGCTCGGAATTTCTCCTCTTGAGCGTTGGCCACCTCTTCTTGGTCTTCAATCTTCTTTTGAGTCTCCTTGACTTGGGCCATTATTTTATCATTCTTTAGCAGCTCATTACGCCTATCCTCTTCTAGTTGCCAGACGTGAATTTCTAAGTCTTGGCGATAAGGGTGCAAAGGTTCCGATTTGTTTTTGTCTTCCTCGTTAACAAGCTGGGGTATCCCGTCTTCGTCACGTTGGCCTAGGTTAGAAAAATAGTGGTCTTTTAACTCCTCCTGGAATTGCCAGCAAAGACGTCCTATTAGCTCCGAAGTGACGAGATTCAGCCCTTTCTCCAAGGAGTCACTAATCGACTTTTAGTGGATGTCTTCAGTCTTGGGTTCAGTCTGGCGCCCTTGTTGAAAAAGACGAACTCCCCATAAGTCTTCTTTGTTGAAGTGCTTCAGCTGGCTTGCCTTGATGATGGGTGTTGGAAGCGCCAAAAGTTCTACCAACTCCAGAAGATATCTTCCAAACCGGATGCTCTTGAAGTCCTCCGCGGTTTGATACAAGAAGAATGACACCCTTAAGTTATAAGAGTAGAAGTTGTTAAAACAGAATACATAAGATAAGAAGTACTAGTCATGGTGTAATTAATTATTTAGAGAAATAAGGGTTCCATTCTACAAGGTGATCAACTTTATTATCAACTCTTTGTAAGTTGGATATTCACTATAGTGAGAGAGACAGACATCCGGCCAGCCACTTAAATTGTGGAACAGGTCTCATGTACGCGGACATGCAAAGTTAGTCCCGGGCCGCTTCATCCGACTATGCCGCTAGGATCCAACATACTTCAAAGATGGTAATATTATGATAAAAAAGGGCTTAACCAATCCTAAGGGCTCGAACCTACAGGCAACACTTGGCTCTGATACCATTTTGTAGCGCCCCATCTTTTATATAAAGATGGAACATCTGTGTTATGTGCTAGTACCTGGATCACTGCCAGCACCACAGTACAAAATATATTGTATCATTGCATAAGTATCATAATACTACAACGAGATCCAAAAATAGCTAAGTATAGCTTTATTACAAAGTGCATAGTCATGAAGACTAGCAAGAAAATCCAGAGTTCACAACCAAAAGCAAATAGTAAATGAGCCTCATCTTCAAGCATGCGCCACAGGCAGACATGTTGGGTGTAGACTCGATTCCAAACTTATTCTTCATCAGAAGTACCTGCACAATGGAATATGCAGCCCCCGAAGGAGGTCAATACAATGAAGTATTGGCAAGTGACTATGGTGGATAATTTACGACAAGTCTCACTCTATATGCATCTTTGGATTGGTGGAGTTGTAGGCTATTTTGCAGAATGCAAGTTTTCTCCTATCTTTTGTAAAACACTTTCGATTCTCAAAGACTTGGCACCAAGGGATGAAGCCCAAGTGCACCAACAATTCTTTCCTTAGTCAAATTTTACTTTATGAAAACTATGATGAGATTCTTCCGTCCATCCTTGTCCAGCTGCTCGAAGTAGTCCATCACCGGGGACACGGCTATGTACTCAGATTGTCGACTCTGTAGAGGTTGTGCACTTTCACCTTTAGACTCAATTAACCCAAACATCCTAGCAACCATACTAGCAAGACCCGTTCCACCTACCAACTCTGCATCTGCTTGTCAAGCTGACAGATTGCACCCTCACAACTTAATAATTCTAGACAAAGCCCATTGTCAAAAGGCTGCACGGGAAGCTTCTAGACTTGGAGGGATTTAGTAATCTCTTTGTTCCTTGGTGGCAGTCAACAAGTGCACTTTTGGGTGACAACCACCATGCTCATGGCCCTAAGTAGAATAGACATTCATCCTAGGCAACGACAACCACAAGTATAGTCCCAAATAGCCACTCAACATAAACCATACCAACCAATTCCACCTAGGTGTGCATTTTAAGTTTAACACTTAGAAATATTTCCATAGCATGGTATGTAAACACTTTTATAGCATAGCTAAGCATCTAATAAAAACTTTTAATGGCTGCATGGAAAAGGATGGCTACACACTACTAGGATATTTGCAAAGTGTAAACTACCTTAGCATTATAAAATAGTTCAAAATTCCTATCATGCATACTACTCAAAATATACTACTAATGCATATAGAAAATATTGGGTAGCTTATGAATGTCACTTGCCTTGGTAACAGGAGGAGAAAGCACAACAAGAATAACAATCACAAGCAAGTCCTTCCTCTTCTTCACAATCTAGCACAAGCAATAAATAAAATAAGTACACACACAACATCACACAACACCAAACATAAATATGTATGCATGTATGATATGCCATGAGTATAACAAGACACACTTATTAATATTTTATACTTTCAGTTATTAAATGTATGAAATGCAATTTCTAGGAATTTCTTATTTTACTTATCAATTAAATAATTGAAAACAATATGGCACAAATTTGCATTCTGCAACTACAACTTTTATTATTTTAAGAAAGTTTTCAAATAAAACACATGTTAATATTTCTGGACAGAGGGCAATAATACAACACTAAAACAATTAAATTTATTAGAAAAGCATTTTTATTATTTAAGTTATGGATTTAATAGCCGAAATATTTCTCGGATAAATACACGAATTATAATTTATCAAAAGGAAAAAAAAGATGTAGAAATAAACGAAGGCGGCGATGCGGAATATATATAGGGCACTCCCGGGGAAACAGATCACGAGAAACACGCGATGAATTGATCCGTGTTCGGATCGGTTTCCGGCAGGATCTTCGCGTCCAGAGGTTGAAGATCTGACGGCCTGTCCCCACCTGTTAGCGAGGGGAAGTGGAAGCTGGGCCGCGCGGGCTGGCTGCTGGGCCGTTTCCTTGCGCGCGCGGCAGTTAGCGAGGTCCGGCCCGTTTCCTTTTTCTTTTTTTCCTTTTCTCAAATTAAATTATGTTTTCACAATTCCCAAATGCTTTTTAAACTCAGTCAAACCATTTTAGAAAAAATCATAAAAATAGGTTTTGGAGAGATTATTAAATTTAGAAATTTTTAGTATTATTCTGGCCCGATAAATAATTTGGAACAGTATATTTATTAAAGAAGTTTTAAATAAACCACTTTATGGAATTATAAGTTATTTAAACATATAATTGAAATTTAATTTAGTACTTATGTGATGTAATGTTATGCCTAAATGATGAATGATGCATGAATGCAAAGTTTTAATTTTTTGCAAATTTTGGAATGTTACATTAGTAGTAGCTGGTTACTTATGCGCTCTCTTATCCCTCTCTAATTAGACGGAAGTTGTAGCCTGTCTCTTTGGTTGCTAGTGATGCCGCTAAGTCCACCTAACACCTTATTTTGGGATATTGTGTAGAAAGTAGGCAAGTCGGTTTTGCTTGCCAGGGAGTGCCCTGACCGTCTTTTGGGTTGTGCATTATGTGCAGTTAATAGGTTTGAAGTATGACGATGTTAGCTTAGGAATCCTTCCGGCTTGGCTGGGCAGGGATATGGCGCCATCGCTTATCTTCAGGACTATTAGTCCAATTTGCATCTTACCCGTAGTCGGATACTATTTTGCTTCCGCTGTCATTTGAATCTTTGTATTGTATTAGATGTATCTTGACTCGTTCAAGTCGTTGTTGTATATTATTTATCTCTGTTGTATTTGTGGATGTATCGGAACTGTTGTAATGTTATCACAATTCCACCCACATAATGCGCATGATTTGGCATGCACATTATGTCTTGTGGGCGACCTAAAATCGTTATTATGCGGATTTCGGCGGGACCGCTTAAATCTACATAGTAACGATTTTAGGGCGTCACACTCTCCACTGCCCTCCCCTACCAATATGCGAGCCCAGCACCCTCTCCCTATCCCGGACCTGAAAGAGGCAAGTTTTGGGCACCTCGAGTTTATCTCGCGTTTGCGCCTTCCCCTATCCTTTTAACCACTCCCTAGCATGCCCACACGCCTCACTCCTCTATTCCTTAGTCCAGAACCCGAGCTCTCGCCCTCATCTGTGCCCGAGAAGAATAAAAATCTGTCGGTGACCACCGACGAAAAACGGCGATAGCCATCGACTCCCTTCCTCTTTCTTCGCCATTTTTGGCCTCCCGGGCGCGTCTCGACGAGACCTAACTCTTCACGCTCTCCTTTTCCTGCTTAGGTGCACATGCGCGTCGCGTTCATCCTCAACCTGAGAAGAAGACCTCCGCCGCCGCCATGGTTCCCGACGTCGCACGCAGGACCTGAGACCACCTCCGAGCTCGCCACCGACCACTTTTTCGCCGTCGAAATCCGCCTTGTCCGCGAACGGTCCCTGGTGAGTGCTCCATCACCGTCATTTTTCCTCCGCTCTCAAGTTTGTCCGCGCGAGGTTGCGTTGGAGACGACGACCGTGAGCGATAGATCTCCAGATCTACGACCACGTTTGAAGTGCGCCGGTCGTTGACCGTTTTCGCGCGTCACGCGCATGTTGGCCAGCCCGCCTCCGTGCGGCCCAGCATCGGTCTGATCCAGCCCGTCTTCTCCTTTTCTTTTAAAATATTTTTTCTGCATAATTTCTTGTATTGTTGCAGTGTAGCTTTAAATCATTTCTGGTAAATATATACATGCAAATGAGTTGGAGTAAAATTTGTAGGGTTCCTTAGTGTTTTCCTAACCATGTGGCACTGGCTCCTCGCCAAAATATGTTTGTATGTGCACTAAGTTTAATCTTGTAAAGAGTATTCTTTTCACCATTTATTTAATAACTTGAGTTATATAAATCCAAATCATGCAAATGTCAGTTCTGTGGAAAGCCTAGAAGAACACCTACCCAGATCTATAAGCCATGCGTGCAGGATATTTTTATAATTAAAGTTCTATTAAGTTTAAGTTTAACAACAATAGCATTTTGATGATTTTAAGTTCAGTATTAAAAATGATGTTTAGAGCGAATCCAATTGCAACTGATAGATATGACTAGTATCTATCAAGTACTAGCTTGGTTAATTTTTATAACTTGTATTTTGCACATAGTGAATTATTTTATAAAACCGTGGGTTACTACACTTAAAAATGGAGGTAGTTATTTTCTGTTATTTTAGTTTGTCTAGTTTTATTTGTTTATGCCATATATGTTTGCGCCAGCAGTTTAGGAGTATTTTTGTTACATAATAATGTGACTTCCTAAACATGCAAAATTGGATTGGTCTAAAAATAAATTATATCTTGTGTTATACATTTTTTATGGTAAAATGTTTTAATTACTTTAAAACTGAAATAGATGGATCTATAAATGTCCAAATTGAGTGAATCCAATTTCTATAGAAAGATAAAATCAATAACTATGTATAGAAATTAACCTTGCATGTAGGAGATTCCTAAAACTGAAGCTAAATATTTTTGGTCTTATCACCCGTAGCATTTGAAGGATTTTTAGTTCTTTCATAGCAGTAGCTTTTGATGCAAATCCAATTTTCATGGCTTCATATGGTTACTATGTATACTGTGATACAAGGATTTAACTTTATGAACATTATCCTAGGAGTTATGATTTATCTCCCAACACAGCAACATTTTGTTAATAGAAGTATTAACTTTTTAATTACATGTTCTTAGCAAATGTAAATTGTATGAATGTTACTAATCAACTTTTGAAGACTAGAAACTTAACTCAATCATAATAACTTGGTTAAACCACTTTGATAATGTGTGGTGCATTGCTTACTTATGTTTAGCGTTATTCACTTTGTACCCTTGTCGGCCCAGTGAGGACCAGGGTGTGCAGAGCCCACTCTCGACAGCCCTCGCACATGACAGAATCGACGAAACAACTAAGGACCAAGCCATCGCTTGGAGAGACTCTCGAGAGGCAAACCCTCTCAAGGGCCTGAATAGGGAGCGAGGGCCTGAAGAAGAAGAACCCCTCGCTTCTAGAGACTCCACAAGGCTCCACCTGCCTGGAGAGGAGTCAACACAAATCTCTCCATAGAGCCACCAAGGCCCTGTGGAGACACTTCGGTAAGAAGAAACCGCTGCAGGGCGCACATGGCCTCTGCAGCAGCTGCAGAGGGACGCACGCGTCTGTAGACAGTGACGCGGGGGCAGTAGTTGCTATTCTGGTTATTAAAGGAGTCAACAAAGCTGCACCACCAGAGTCGGACTACGAAACCTTCCTCTTTAGTGATGAAGCGGCTGGACGACGCAACGCTCCAAGTAGATTGTCATCGTTGGCTCCGCCACTATCGCTACAGTTTCTGCTGGCCGTTCTGCGCGGATTGCGGATTGTCCGCCACCACGGTTGGCTTTTGCACGGATGGACCGAGTCCATGAACTATTCTGCGGCGGTGAACCCTACTCCTTCGCGTCACTGCCATGTGGGAACCCATCCTGTGCATAAAGTGCAGGCATGAGGCCCGGGGCGCCTATAAAAGGAGCAGGAGCACCTCTATAGCAAGGGATCGATCTTTGAAGCTCTACATCGTGCATTCGAGCACTTGAACCCTAGTCAAGAGCATAGGATAGCTAACTAGCTTGAGGAGGAAGAAGACCAGAGCTTCCCTCTTCGAGCTCCATACTGCCTAAAGAGAGCTCGGCAAGATCATTGTACTGTAACCTCTGCATTGCAATACAGACAAGCAGGAGTAGCGGTTTTACCTCCTCCTGAAGCCATGAACCTAGGTACGGGCTGGTGTCGATCTCTGTCGTGATGTTCCTCTTCAGGCTCGACGAGCATCGTCGTCACGCCTCTCGAGGGTTAATTGAGCTCCGTGTTCAGTACCCCATCGAACTTCTCTAAAGGGTGTGACTCTCTGACGGGCGTTTCTACAACCTTCGAGCCGCTTCCGCGACATGACGGACACCCGCGCCGTGCGCGCCGCCCGCGCCAACAGGCGCACGACTGGAGGGACTCACACTGAGCCCGGTGCCACTAGCACCCCAGCTCATCGCGGCCGCCGCCGCAGAGAAGAGTGTGCCAAGACCGGCTCGCACGTGGAGGAGCCTGAGAGCGAGGCCGAGCGCGACGAGGAGCAGCACTCGGAGCACCCTGATGACGTGGAGTCCTTACACCCGTCACTGCGCCAGGGCGCGTCCTCCCAAGGACGCGCAGAGCCGGGCCCGCACACCGTGCTACTCATGGCGCAAGAGCTCCTCCGCTACAGGCCTAACCCGGAGGCCCGCGACCAGTGGCTGGACCGCCTCAACCACCTCGTCAGGATCGTGATGACGCGCCCCGCTCCATTGTGGTCCATCGTGCACCACCTCCTCTGGAACCGCCTCCGGGCGCGGCACAGAAGGTCGTCTCGCACGCATCCTCTCCGCGCGACTACCAAATCGTGCAGCGCACCGCGCCTGATGCGCGCGTGGGGATGGAGCGTAAGCGAGACCGCCATAACCGCCTCATGGAGGAGATTGGCCAGGCGGGCCAGCAGAACAGCGGGGCTCTCTAGAACGGGATCGCCACGTACGCCACGGGCTGCATGGCGTTCACCCCGCACCCTGCGTCATGTAGTCTGGCCACAGAAGTTCATGCCAGCTCTCCCCAAGGGCTATGACGGCTCCAGCAACCCCATCGGGTTCCTTCAGCTCTACACCACCTCCATCCAAGCTGCCAGAGGGGACGACAAGGTCATGGACAACTGGTTGTCCCACGCGCTCCGCAACTATACGCTGTCATGGCTCCTGAACCTGCCGGAGGACTCCGTGAGCTCGTGGGAGGAGCTCTGCAAGCAGTTCGTCGCCAACTTCAAGTGCACGTACGAGCGTGCGCTCAACCACAACGACCTGCGCTCTGGTCCAGAAGAAGGACGAGACCATCCGCAAGTATATACAACGCTTTAGCCAAGTGCGGAACAAGATTCCGAACATCCCCGACACCTAGGTCATCGCCGCCTTCCGCAAAGGAGTCACGAACCGCAGGATGCTCGAGAAGCTGTGCATCCACGACAAGCTCAACTCCATGGTGAAGCTGTTCGACCTGGCTGACAAGTGTGCCAATGCTGAAGAGGGATTCCTCTTCGTCAAGATGAGCTCGCGAGGGGACCACCTTGCTGAGGGTTCCAATAACCAAAAGAAGAAGGAGGAGCCCAAGCGCAAGGCCACCGCGGTCCTCGCGGCCGAGCCAGACGCAGAGGGCTCCCGTAGGGACTCTCCAGAGCCAGGCGAGAAGAAGGAGGACAACCGTCCATTCTGCGTCTACCACAACAGGCGCGCCCACTCTACAGAGACATGGTTCGACCTCAAGAGGCTGAGCAAGGAGCGCGAGCAGGCAGAAGGCAGTGGAAGCCGCGGCAGAGGCCATGGCTACCGCAGAGGCGGACGCAAGGGCGGCTACCAGAAGCCACCAGGAACGCAGGCCAACGCCGCCGAGAAGAACAACAACCTCCCTGACGAGGAAGATGGAGGCTACCAAGCCCCGAGAGGGGCTATGTGTCGTGGTGGTGTCACGGCAGATGCCATAGGATGGCTAACTTGTGTGGCCGATGGATGTTGGTGGATCCGGGGAGGGATAGCGAGCTGAAGAGCTCACACGGGGAGGATCCCGGTAAAACCGAGATCTCCCAAGAACTGGGAACAAGAACGAAGCGCAAAGGGGAAGATCTAACAAATACAAAGAAATGCACGAAGGCACACAACACACAGACGATATACCCAGGTTCAGGGCCCTCGTGAGGAGGTAACACCCCTACTCCTGCCTTTCCTCTCTATATATTGGTGATATAAGGACTACAACTTGCTGCAAGATCAGCCGAAGGATGAAGTACGAAGAACTAGATGAACTCAAGGTGAAGAGGAATAATTGCTCTAAGAGTAAATGTGACTATAGCTTTGGCTCTGAAGTTGGCCTCTTCCTCTCAGGAGCAGTTATGGCGCCTTTTATAGAGGTCCGGCCAGGAGGGCCGGAAACCCTAATTTGGCTTGGCCCTACCAGACAGGCCTAGCCGGGATGTCGTCACCGGCTAGTGCGACCTAGTCGCCGGACTATCCGGTGTAGACTCCTCGTCATCATCTCGTTAAGGGCGACAGGCGCCGTCCTGCATCATCATTGCCCCCTTGTCAGAGACAAGACATGTCTCTGCCCATCCCGGATAGCCTTTTCCGGATTGCCGGGCTGGGCAGGTCAGGTCTTGTCGTACCACGCTCGTACCGGCTGATGCGCTCCCGTGTCAGGCGGGAGGTGACCATGCTCCCGTGTCAGGCGGGAGGTGACCATGCTCCCGTGTCAGGCGGGAGGTGACCATGCTTCCGTGTCAGGCGGAACGGTACTTCCCCCCGCGATAGACGGGAAAGCCTGCTACGGACCGTTGACGGCCTACCGGAAACCCTTGCTCCGGATACCTCCTTGCCTTCCACTGAACCTCTTCTGCACAAGATCAACACCGAGAGTCGATCCGGTTAGTACTTACCCGGAATACCTATCCGGTAAAGCCGAGTACACCCCCACCCGGAAGTCTCCCCGGAGTCCTAGATCCGGGATCCTTCCCGGAGACGTCCGAGCTCGTCTCAGGATGAGTATCTCTAGGCCTAGCCTCCCGAAGATGTCTTAGCCTATCGGCAAAGACATCTTCGAGAAGCTAGTTCTTAGAGGAATCACCCGCTCATGCTTGTGCTGCGACTGAGGACTGGGGGTGTCTATTTATAGTTGCCCGGGCTGACCCTTGCGGTTGCCAGGAGACACTTTACCCTCTTCCAGTGCCTAAAGGTCAGGTTGCCCTCTCGGCACACCAGGAGGTGTCCCTTGTTGTCGCCAAAGGTCAAGCACTGTTAATATTCACCGGATTATACCGGGATCTTCCCCTACCCGGGGGGTAGCCCCCCGACACTAGTCCCCGAAGCTGGTGCTGCACAGCGACCTCGGATGATGTGCGGGATCAGCTTTAAACAACAATCATTTTCCGAGAACCAATTATACCATCCTTTTATTCCATGTCTAGATCGATTCTTCTCGAGATCTTTTTACCGAGATCCTTTTACCGAGATCTCCCCACCGGGATTGCCTTAACCGGGAGGCGAAGCCTGCGACCGGATAGTACCATGCCAGTGAATCTCGACCGTTGATCTCCCGATAAATTCGAGACACTGCGCCAGGGCCCACCCGACGTCCCGTCTGTGCAGAGGCGCACTCGAGTGCCTCTGCGCACGCACGGTGTCGCTTGGGTTCCCGCGCCGGGTAGCCGCAGTCGATCCGGAATCCAACCGTTGGGGCCGTGTGGCCCTCGGTGTGGCCGGATCGGGCGCTCCGGATAGTGCCACGTGTCCTGTGGCACAAAACAGATCCCACCCACGATCGTGGAGATCGTGGGCGGGAAAATCGGAAACCGCTCCGGAATCCCCCCCCATAAATAGGGGGCCGGAACGGTCTCCTTCACTTCTTCTTCCCTTCTCTTCTCCTTCACCGTTTCGAACTCGCCGCCGCCGCTGCGCTCGTCGCCCGCACGACGTCCCGCTCGCCGTTCGCCGGAGCTCGCACCCCGCCGTCCCTCTGGCACGCCGTCGATCTCCTCCACCGGTGAGTTGCTCTTCTCCGATGCGGTGCCTTTCTCCGGTAGAGTAACCGCCCGACTCCGGCCGTGCCCTAGCACGAGCACGGTTGCGCCGCCGCCGGTGACCACGTTCGAGCGGCGCGCACGAGGCGCACGGTGATGAATCACCGTGGCGCTAGAAAGTATATCGGTCACCCGCATTTGTGCCTCTGCTGAGTTTAGCACGAGCCATTTTTCCTCCATTTGTTTTGATTACTTAGCACATGATAGATCTTGCTTCCCACCAACTCGGTAGTGTTTAGCAGTTCGTGCCCCGACACCCTCGTTTTCGATAGACTAACTTCGACTAACCGCCGCTGCGCCTGCAGAGTAGCCCGGATACCCCTGCATACTTCTCCGACATGGGTGAAGAACGTGCTCGGGGGTGCTGGGATGGGTCTGAGACGAAGCAGTCGGATCTTGACTGGCTGTATCGGACTCACCGGATTCCTCCGGAAGTCGAGAGCCGTCTACCGGGAGAGGAGGTTGCACCGGAACCCCAACCCGGGGAATTCGTGGTATTCCTATCGCACTTCGAGCGCGGGTTTGGGCTTCCGGCTAGCCCCTTCTTCCGCGACTTCCTCGACACGTACGACGTCCAACCTCACCATCTTCCCGCCAACGCCATCATGAAGCTCTCGGTCTTCACCACCTACGCAGAGGCGTATCTCGGCATATGGCCATTTGTGGATCTCTGGGCGAAGTATTTCATCCTTCGCCGCCAAGCCATCCCCAATCCGGATCAGAAGATAAAGGACTTAGTCGATTGCGGAGCGGCCACCATCATCCCTCGCGCGGACTCCGGATTCCCCATAGTCAAGGGACTAGAGTCTTGCCGGAAATGGCAGCGTAGCTTCTTCTACGTGAAGAACCGGGAGCCCTCGGGAGATGGTCCGGGTTCCTCGAACCCGGACTTCATCAATCTGCCGGAATTCGTCATGGGTCCTCCGCGCGAATTCTGTCGCTGGAAGTATCTTCCCGACAACGACGAGATCAAATACATGCACGATGTTCTGCATGTGCTAACTCAGCAGATGACCGGGGATGATCTCTTGCGCTGCTTCATTGTCCGCCGGGTCTGCCCCCTTCAAAACCGAGTGCACAAGATGTGCCACATGTCCGGGAACTTCGACCCCACTAGGACCAGTATCCTTGGGCTAAACCACGGGGGGGTCGTCCGTCGTGTCCGAGCTATTGCCCGGACGGAGATGACAGAGGACTATACTTGGGGGCTCCTTGGGGGATGTCGGAGAAGACCATGCGACCAGGTGCTTATATCAGTCTTTCGTGCCTTCGCCTTCGTGCATGCGCTCACCTGGACACCGACACGGCCTAACTTGTTTGCGCAGTTGTTCGAGCGTCAACACGAAGAAGACGCCGTCCACGTCAACGGGAATTACACGCCGGACTTCCAGAAACCGGACGTGATGCCGAGAGAGGATCCCGACGGCGAGGACCACCTCGCCATCCCTTTCGTCAAGGCCCCGGGTAATCCTTCAACTCCAGAGGCAGTTTTCATTTCTTCGGATGATGAGGATGAGATTGACTGCGAGATCCTTGACGTTATTGACGCTCTTCCTCTGAATTGGGCCCCAGCAGTGGTTCCAAAACCGACAACCGGGACAAAGCGTGCCGAGAGCCGGAAGCGCGCGGCTTCCGACACCGAGGGGGCCGATAATTCCGGCAACCCCTCCAAGAAGACAAAACCGACTAAACAGACAACCGAGAGGCCTGCTCGGCGCCGGCAGAGGGGTCCTCCCCTTGTGGATTCCGGGTACGTCTTTCTTGCCTCATGTTATTTGACTTTGTTTTCTCCACAACTTTTACCAAGACATTTCCTTTCAGTGACGCGCTCGAGCTCCCGACACCTGCTGTTCCTCCTCCTCCGGGAACTCGGACTCCCAGCCCGGCTCGGGCCTCTCCTTCACCTCTTCGCCCTTCTGCTCGAGGAAGTGAAGCCGCCGCCTCCGGTGCCGCACCGGCAAGCGTCCCGACCTCGGATGCACCTCCGGTGATCGACGAGATCGCGGTGCAGGCCACGACCATCTCGGGAGAAGTGCTTCTTCCGGAGAGCCCGCGCCGGGTTCCCGGGCTGGAGGCAGAGATCCTCAGCCCTCGCCGGGAACCTGCGGCAAGTGGCGCCTCTCGGCCAACCGCGACTAAGATCATCCCGGAGAAGCAGCGTACAGCCGCCTCCCGGCCAGCAGATCAAGCTCCCAAGTCTCGCGGCAAGGCTGCTGGGCCGAAAACGCCTTCTGCCCCACCTGCAGCTGCCCCGACCTCCTCGTCTCAGGACCTGGTGCTGCGCCCGGGTACGTTTTCCTCGCTACCACCGCCTCCCGCCGAGATCCCTACTGCTGCCTTGCGGATGTTGCGAGCAACGGTCAGCTCCTTTGTATCTTCAGGATCCCGGGATGTTGCTGCTACCCGCGCTGCCGGCAGCTCCGGCATTCGGGTTGTTGATGACTTCAACAAGGCCTGGCTTGCCGCCGACGCTTCCGAGATTGCAGGGGACTTGCACGCTGCAGGCCCGAGCCGCAGCGCTCAAGCCCGGCATGCTCTCCAGGTGGTCGCGCTGGATGTCACCCGAGTAAGCGAGGTAAGCTTTTCCTCTTTCAAAAAACGCATTTGTTCCTTCCACCCCCACTAGTCGCCGAGATTGGTGTTTAGTGCTCTAGATTCCACCGAATAGCGGATCACTAAGTTCCAATCTTAGAGAAAAATTCACGACTCGGACACCGAGTCCCCGAGATCCTCCCAACCGGATAGGTTGCTTCAAAATTTGGTCCACCACTAGTCCCCGAGATTGGTGCTTAGTGCTCTAGATTCCACCGAATAGCGGATCACTAAGTTCCAATCTTAGAGAAAAATTCACGACTCGGACACCGAGTCCCCGAGATTCTCTCACCTGGGTTTTTTACACTTTTTCCATACTAACTTCGCCTTCTTTGTCTTGCTTCCAGGAGTGCAGCAAAAAACGCCGCAACATCTTCAACCGGGTTCTCGCTGAACTCGGCCAATCCAAGAAATCCGAGGAGCGCTTCCGGGAGGAGCGAGACGCAGCGCGCCAGATCTCGGTGGACCAGAAGACTGCTCTTTCCACCGCGCAATCCGAGATCGCGCGGCTGAACGGCGAGCTCGGAAGGTCCAGGCTGCTATGTCCGAGATGAAGACGCGCTTCATCGAGGCGACCAAGAAGCAGAAAGAGACCCTGGACCAATCGGTGGCGCGCGCGGATAACGCCGAGACTGAGCTGGGTCTTCTCCGGTCACGTTCCGATACTTGGCTCAACGAACTCACCGTGTTGAACCGGGATCTCAACAGTGAGTTATCCGACATCCCTCTTCTTCTGTTACTTTCTTTATTTGCTGTTGCTTTTCTTATGACTTAGCCGTTTGACAGCTCTTCTTTTTAAAGGAGAGTTTGAGCACTCCCGGGAAGCTGCCGCCAAAGCTGTTGCCGCCTTCCGCGAGAAGCGCGCCGGGAAGGGTCCCATCTCGGATGCCTGGGACATCGAGGATCACCTCGTCGCCCTGAAGGCCCGGATAGTACCCCTCCGGTCTATCGGGACGGATCTGCTCAGCGCTGCGGTCCACGTCCACGACGCATTGTGGCCAAGTATCCGGGGTACGCTCTCGCTGCCCGAGCTCTCGAGCGCACTTCGGGGTGCCGGGAGGCGCATCCACGCCTGGAAGCTTTCCGGTGCACGAGCTGGCGCCGACCAGGTCTTGACCCAAGTACTCAGCTGGTACGAGGGTCTCGATCTGGAGGCAATCCTGCGCCTGCGGACGGTCTCTTCGTGGGTCACCGATCCGGAGAAGATCCGGCGCCGACAAGAGGTGGCGCATCGCACCGCTGCGTGTTCAAGCTTCCGTACGTTCATCCCTAGCGTCATCCCTTCCGACTCGGAATCAGATTACGAGGACGACGAAGACGATGCTGTGTCCGGCGAGGCGGAAGACGAATCCCCGGAAGGAGATGACGCCGCTTCCGGTGACGCGCCCGAGAAGGTGGTCTCCCAGGGTGCAGCGACTTCGCCAAGACCGGAGGTCCTCGAGACCGAGGTGCTTTCCGAGGCCCCGAGTATCGCTGCCGTCACTGAATCCGAAGTCGCCCCTGTCGCTGCTCCCGCTGCAGCTGCTGCCCCTGCTCCTGAGGTCGTTGCTCCCGAGGTCGCTGCTCCCGAGGTCTCCGTCGAGAAGCCGACTTCCCCTATTGCTTAAAACACTTAAGTAGCAAATTCGTTAAATCCCCGGGATGCCGGGTGCAAGATGTATCGTACACTTATGTTATTTTTGTTTCACTGTGAACTATTTATTCGAACAACTTATGTCAATGTACTCAGCTTTTAGTTCCCGAATTGCCTTTCATGTTTACCGTACTTAGGTAATTTCTGCTCTTGTCTACCGTTTCGGCGTTCGACAGTCGAGTCACAAAACTCCACATCCGGCATACATTACTTAAAACAATCCGAGTTCCTACTAACCGGATTCCCGACATAAAAAACAACTAAGTTAGTAAAAACAAGCATGCCGGATAAGTTCCTGCTCCAAGTCCCCGAGACCATTTTCATGTTTCCCACCTTCCCTCTCTTTGCTCTTGACTACCATTTCGGCGTTCGTCAGTCGAGTCACAAGATGATTTCACATGACATACATTACTTTGTCCTTGAGAATTGAACTCGGAACTTTCCCGGCATGCGCTCAATACAAAAAATAACTATCCGACAGTCCACGGGTTCCTTCCCGGGATGCCGGTAAAATAATAAACAAGTTTAACAAAACAGAAGTAATAAGGAGCACAGAACCAGGCAGTCCCCGGGTTTCTCCCGGGGTGCCTTACTTCCATAAATATTGAAAATTGAGATACACATACACTGAGTCCTTTAAGCGAAAAAGGGGCGAAGTAGAGCTACATTCCATGGACGTTTGGTTTCCTCACCGGATTTGTCCATTACACCTTTCCTAGCTTCCTGTGCATCTACAAGGTAATAGGAATCATTGTGCAATGCCCTGCTTATCAAAAAAGGTCCCTCCCATGGAGGTGACAACTTATGCATTCCTGCCGTGCGTTGGATGAGCCTCAGCACCAGATCTCCCTCTCGGAACACCCTCGGGTGTACTTTCCGGCTATGATAGCGACGGAGGTTTTGTTGATAAATTGCAGACCGAGATAGTGCCAATTCTATGGCCTCTTCGAGTAGATCAACATCATCTTCTCGGGCCTCCTTTGCCTCGGTTTCGGTGAACATTGTTACTCTCGGAGAATCATACTGTATGTCGGTTGGGAGTACTGCCTCAGCTCCATATACCATGAAGAATGGGGTGTACCCGGTAGATCTATTCGGTGTAGTCCGGAGACCCCATAATACTGCCGGTAATTCCTCTATCCAGCATCCCGGAGTTCTCAATAGTGGTTCGATCAAGCGAGCTTTGATGCCAGCTAAGACTAAGGCATTTGCTCTTTCGACTTGCCCATTTGCTTCCGGGTGTGCGACTGATGCTACATCCAGCCGGATTCCCTTTTCAGCACAAAATCGAGCGAATTCCCCCACAGCAAAGTTTGTCCCATTATCTGTGATAATGCTGTGTGGGTATCCGTATCTCAAGATGATGTCTTTCAGGAATTGCACAACGGTGTGTCCATCGCACTTCCGGATTGGCTTGACCTCTATCCACTTTGTGAATTTGTCCACCATGACAAGTATGTGTGTCATATTGCCCCTTGCCGGCTTGAATTGCCCGACCATGTCCAAATACCATACTGCGAATGGCCAAGTGATGGGGATTGTTTTCAGTGTTGACGCCGGCATGTGTATCCGGTGAGCAAATCTCTGACATCCCCCACACTTCCGGACAATATCTTCTGCTTGCTGCAATGCTGTGGGCCAGTAGAACCCATGCCGGAACGCCTTTGCCACCAGGGCCCGGGATGATGCATGATGTCCGCACTCCCCTTGATGTATTTCCACCAGCATCTCTTGTCCTTCTGCTGGTTCCACACATCTCTGGAGTACTTCGGTGACACTTCTCTTGTACAGCTCTTGATTGATGACAGTGTATGCTTTTGATCTCCGCAGTATTTGCCGGGCTTCCACTTCATTCCCCGGGAGAGTCCCCTCCAAGATGTAAGCCATAATGGGCTGTGCCCATCCCGGGACTGGTCTAACCGGGAACACGGGAGTGTCTATGTCCATTGGTTCTGCCGACATCACCTCTATCATCATCTTTCTTTGCCTCTCCGAGCACTGGGACGCGGTCCCCGGGTTCGATGTTATGCTCCCGACATCTACTTCCAAGGGTACGGCATCTGAACCAGGCTCCTTGGGGATGAAGATAGATTCTGACTCGGGTGATGGTTGAATAGATGGCTTCCTCAGATGCTCTAGGGCTATCCCGGGTGGTATGGCATCCCGGGATGACCCTAGCTTGGACAAGACATTCGCTGCTTCGTTTTCTCCTCTGGGCACATGTTTGAACTCGCACCCGTCAAAAAATCCGGAAATTTTCTGCACATGAAACCTGTACAAGGCCATGTTTGCATCAAGGGCATCCCAATTCCCCGACACCTGTTGTACTACGAGATCCGAGTCACCAAAGCACTCTATCCGGCGGATGCCGATTTCCTTGGCGACGTTGAGTCCATGAACCAAGGCCTCATATTCTGCGACATTGTTGGATGCCCGAAAATGAATCTGCAGCACATACTTCAGTACGTCTTGCTTTGGGGAAGTGAGGACCACTCCGGCACCCAATCCGATCTTAGCCTTAGAGCCATCGAAATGCATCCTCCAGAAATTGTAATCCGGTATCGGAGGTTAATACTGTATCTCGGCCCAGTCTACCAAAAAGTCCGGCAGCGCCTGCGACTTGATGGCATCTCGTCTCTCGTATGCCGGAGCATACGGAGACAACTGGATGGCCCATTTGGCTACCCGGCCGCTAGCATCCTTGCAACCGATGATCTCGGCGAGAGGAGCTTCGCACACCACTGTGACCGGATGTTCCTGAAAGTAGTGCTTGAGCTTGGTTACTGCCATGTATACTCCATATGCCATCTTCTGGTAGTGCGGGTAGTTCTGCTTTGATTCCGAGATCACCTCACTGAGATAATACACCGGCCTCTGTATCAGCTTACCCCCCTCTTCCCTTTCTACTACCATCGCCACACTGACTACCCGGTTGGTTACGGCAATATACAGCAACATAGGTTCCTTGGGTAACGGGGATGCCAACACAAGTGCTGTTGAGAGCATTCTCTTCAGATCATTGAACGCCGTATCAGCCTGCGGGGTCCAAACAAATGTCTTGCTCTTCTTCATCAGTTGATACAGAGGCAAGGCCTTCTCCCCAAGTCGGCTCACAAACCGACTGAGGGATGCCAGCCACCCGGTAAACTTCTGCACATCCTTGAGACGCACGGGCAACTTCATGCTCTCAATAGCACGAATTTTACCCGGGTTGACCTCAATTCCTCGGCTGGAGATGAGGAAACCGAGTAACTTCCCTGCTGGCACACCAAATGTACACTTATCCGGGTTCAACCTCATCCGGAATCTTCTCAGGTTCTTAAACGTTTCCCTCAGATCATCTATTAACGAGGCTTTTTCTTTAGTTTTTATGACTATGTCATCGACATAGACCTCGGCATTTCGGCCTATCTGGTCATGCAAGCATTTCTGCATGCATCTCTGGTATGTAGCACCAGTATTTCTTAACCCGAAAGTCATAACACGATAGCAATAAGCCCCAGAAGGGGTAATGAAACCAGTTTTTAATTGATCATCCGGATTCAAAGGTATCTGGTGAAAACCAGAGTAAGCATCTAGGAAAGTTAAAATCTCGCTTCCGGCAGTGGAATCTATCACTTGATCTATCCGGGGTAGCGGAAAGGGGTCTTTCGGGCATGCCTTGTTGAGGTTGGTGAAGTCGATGCACATGCGCCACACTTTAAGCAGGAGGGGATCGTCTTTCTTCTTCTCCACCAGGACCGGATTTGAAATCCAATCTGGGTGCAGCACCTCCATGATGAATCCGGCGGCCAGCAGTATAGCCAGATGCTCCATGACAGCAGCTCTTCTCTCATCCGAGAGGCGCCTAGTTGGTTGCTTCACCGGCTTCGCATCCGGTCGAACAAATAGAGAGTGCTCAGCCAACTCCCTCGGGACGCCTTGCAGATCGTCACTCGACCACGCAAAGGCATCCCGATTCTCACGGAGGAAGTCGACGAGCTCGCCTTCCTATTTGCTGTCCAGGTTGCTGCCAATGATGACTTGGCGCTCCGGGTTGCTGGGGTCCACACACACCTTCTTGGTCTCCTTGGGGGGCTGAAATGATGCTCCCTGCTCCGGGTTCACCATCCCGGGCATTCCGAGTTGGGATGTCTTGGCCATCGCCACCACCTGCTGGATTCTCTTCTTCTCCTCCGCGATCACCAGAGACTCAGCCAAGCACGATCCCGCCGAGGCACATTCCATGGAGCGCTTGTGGTCTCCCGAGATGGTGATTACACCGTTAGGTCCCGGCATCTTCATCTTGACGTAGGCCACATGAGTTGAGATCATGAATTTGGCGAGAGCTGGTCTGCCGATCAGTGCATGATACGGGCTCTCGAGGTCCACGACCTCGAACTCCAAGCTCTCGGTTCGGCAGTTCTCCCGGGTTCCGAATAGCACCTCAACCCAGATCTTTCCCATGGGCGAGCAAGAGATTCCGGGCATAATGCCATGGAAGGTTGTCTCGGTGGGCAGCAGGGTGTTCATGGATACTCCCAACTTCGGCATCATGTCCTTGTACATGATGTTAATGGCACTGCCATTGTCAATTGGAACCCGGCTGAAACGGACGTTGAGGTTGGGTCCGACAAAAGTTGGGTCTACCACCAAGGCGTACGCTCCCGGCTTGGGCATAACCCGGGGGTGATCCTTCCGACTCCAGGTAATCTCCATCTCGGACCAGTGCAAGAATTTGGGCACTGCCGGGATCACAGCATTCACCTCCAGGGCACGCTGCCGCACACTTTTCCGGTCAGTGGGCTCGGTCACAAAGATCACATAGCTCTGATGTGCCTCCCGATAGTTGCTCTGCAGGTGTCCGGCTTGGTTACCGTTCTCATTCCGGGTATGCACTACATTCACTGGGCGAGGTGGGGGTCCTCTCGGAGGAGGGGGAAGTCGCACAGCGTTGGCCCCCGATGTCGGAGGAGGAGGTCTCGGGATATTGGGACGAGATGCCGGAGCATTCTGCCGAACAGCTCCCGAGCTGCCCTCCTGCAACGTACGCTGATACCAGCTGCACTGCCGAGTAGAATGGTTTGCGGGCTTGTTGGCCTCCAGAGTGTGGTAGCAGCATAGCTTGTTCAGCATTTCCTCATACGTCAAGGGCTTCTTCTGCTCTACCCAAGTCTTTTGCACCTCCTGACTCTGACCCCAAGCCGGGCCACTTGTCTTTTGACGCTGGTTGTTGCCGGCATCCTCCTGCTCCCGGGTCACTGCTGCGACATGCTGCGCGGCATGGTGGTATTCGGTCTGATTCCTCTTGTGGCCGAACTCCTGGCGATCATGGCTCCTGCTCGGTCCCGAACGCTGAGGTCCCGCATTCCTCCTGTTGGAGTCTCCGACATCCACCAGGGGTTGCATGGGATCTCCAAGCGTATAGGTGTCGGCGATGCGCATGGTTTCTGCCAAGGTTGTTGGCATCTTTCTCTGCAATTTCTGCCACAGCATAGAGCCATGCCGGCATCCTTGCGCGAACCAGGAGATGGCATGTGCCTCCACCACTCCTTCGCAAGAGTTGCGAATATTGCTCCACCAGGTAAGGTACTCCCGGTCAGTCTCATTGCTCCTTTGCCTACAGATGGCGAGCTGTTGAGGCCTGTTGGGCCTCTTGTACGTGCTGGTAAAGTTACTGATGAATGCCTCTTCAAAATCTAACCAGCAGTCTATACTGCCAGTTCTCAGATTGTTCAACCAGATTCGAGCTGGTCCTTCCAACATCTGCGGTACATAACGTACCGCCCACCGTCTGTTTCCACCGGCTATGCTTACTGCAGTTACATAGTCGGTCAGCCAATCCTCCGGCTTCTTGCTACCGTCATAGGTCTTGGCACCTTGGTTGAGCTGAAAGTTCCGAACAGGAGGTTCTCGCATGATCCGAGGTCCAAAGCAGGCAGGTCCCGGAGGTCCTTGCTCTTCCACCAACTCGGACTGGTGAATCCGGTCGAGCCGGAATCTGGCGTCTGCCGGGTTCAACTGCCTAGTTCCTATCCGAGATCCCAAAGGGTTCTCGTCCGGTTGATATCCGAGCTGCTGCAACCTCAAGTTGCCATCAT
Organism: Poa annua; assembly: GCA_026929855.1. Taxonomy (NCBI): domain Eukaryota; kingdom Viridiplantae; phylum Streptophyta; class Magnoliopsida; order Poales; family Poaceae; genus Poa; species Poa annua. The sequence goes on from CM049426.1 coordinate 105,221,486, forward strand.
TGAGCCTGTCCTGTGCAGGGACCATGGCCTGCTGGGCAACGGAGACAACCTCCCTCTGCGGGTTTCCCTGAACGTGCGGAGGATTCCGGGGTGGATTACCACGGCTAGCCGGGTTATTATTTCCTACACCCAGGTTACCATCCCCACGGGTACTTCCCGTCTGTCCCGCGTTGCGCTGTCTGGCCTGCCCGGCTTGCTGGATACCGGCGAAAGCTGGGTCATACGTCTGTAGCTGTTTGTTCTTCCCGGAACCCCGGCTCCGGCTCCGGCTCTTGCTCTTGCTCTTGCTTCTGCTTGGATGCGGGGAAGAGGCCTCCCCATCTGACCTCTGGCTGTCGGGTCTGGCCGAGTACACATGGGATCCTGCCCCGGGGTGCTTCTTCTTGAAGGCCAGATTCTGACGATTGGCCTCTATCACCAACTCGTTCACCCTTTCCTACTGCTTGCGCAGGGCTTCACCGGATAGCCCCACCAACTCGGCCATGGCGGCTTCGGCGGCCCTAAGGGTCTTCGCTGGTGAGCTGTACACCGGCTTTCCCGCAGAAACCCGACTCCCTGTGTTACTGGTGGTGGCTCCACCAGCCAGCTCCTCATTCACCATTCTTCCTTTCTTGCGCAGATCTGCAATGCGCTTCTCCCGGGAGTCGATCTTAGGGAATCCGTGTGCTGCATTGTACTCCCGGAGGCTAGCGCTGAGCTCGCGGCGGATCTCGGCGATCTCCTGCGCCTCAGCGAGTAGCAACTTCCGCTGCTCCTCTAACTCAGCCGACGTGGCCTGCGCATCTGCTCCGGTAGTTACCGGTACAGCCAACTTTGCCACGAGTCCCGAGAGGGGATCCGGACGACGTCGCGGATGTGATGACTGCGGATCTCCATCCCGGGCCGCAGGCCTCTCCTGCGGGGGTTTGGCTAAACGGGGGTGGCCGTCAGTATCGCCATCAGCATCTTGATATTCCTCCTCGGTTGCCGCGATCATCATCACTGCGACGGAACTCGGGGGGGCTACCGGCACGCAGACCCCGAGCTGCGCAGAGCATGGGAGGATCCTCAGCTTCCAGGACTACGTCCGGGTAGCTACGGACAACCTCGGTGGCCACGTAGGTGGTGAAACCACCGAAATCGATGAGACACCCGTTTACCGGGAACAGTCTGTTCCGGAAACATCCTGCATTGTCGCAGACGAAGTCCATCTCTCCCAGTTTTACGACTAGGCCAGAGAGAACCCGAACGTCGAAATGAACGGGGGAGCCCGTCCGGATGTGTACACCAGCCAACGCCTCTGTCAGCCCCACGGTGGGCGCCAACTGTCGTGGTGGTGTCACGGCAGATGCCATAGGATGGCTAACTTGTGGGGCCGATGGACGTTGGTGGATCCGGGGAGGGATAGCGAGCTGAAGAGCTCACACGGGGAGGATCCCGGTAAAACCGAGATCTCCCAAGAACTGGGAACAAGAACGAAGCGCAAAGGGGAAGATCTAACAAATACAAAGAAATGCACGAAGGCACACAACACACAGACGATATACCCAGGTTCAGGGCCCTCGTGAGGAGGTAACACCCCTACTCCTGCCTTTCCTCTCTATATATTGGTGATATAAGGACTACAACTTGCTGCAAGATCAGCCGAAGGATGAAGTACGAAGAACTAGATGAACTCAAGGTGAAGAGGAATAACTGCTCTAAGAGTAAATGTGACTATAGCTTTGGCTCTGAAGTTGGCCTCTTCCTCTCAGGAGCAGTTATGGCGCCTTTTATAGAGGTCCGGCCAGGAGGGCCGGAAACCCTAATTTGGCTTGGCCCTACCAGACAGGCCTAGCCGGGATGTCGTCACCGGCTAGTGCGACCTAGTCGCCGGACTATCCGGTGTAGACTCCTCGTCATCATCTCGTTAAGGGCGACAGGCGCCGTCCTGCATCATCATTGCCCCCTTGTCAGAGACAAGACATGTCTCTGCCCATCCCGGATAGCCTTTTCCGGATTGCCGGGCTAGGCAGGTCAGGTCTTGTCGTACCACGCTCGTACCGGCTGATGCGCTCCCGTGTCAGGCGGGAGGTGACCATGCTCCCGTGTCAGGCGGGAGGTGACCATGCTCCCGTGTCAGGCGGGAGGTGACCATGCTTCCGTGTTAGGCGGAACGGTACTTCCCCCCGCGATAGACGGGAAAGCCTGCTACGGACCGTTGACGGCCTACCGGAAACCCTTGCTCCGGATACCTCCTTGCCTTCCACTGAACCTCTTCTGCACAAGATCAACACCGAGAGTCGATCCGGTTAGTACTTACCCGGAATACCTATCCGGTAAAGCCGAGTACACCCCCACCCGGAAGTCTCCCCGGAGTCCTAGATCCGGGATCCTTCCCGGAGACGTCCGAGCTCGTCTCAGGATGAGTATCTCTAGGCCTAGCCTCCCGAAGATGTCTTAGCCTATCGGCAAAGACATCTTCGAGAAGCTAGTTCTTAGAGGAACCACCCGCTCATGCTTGTGCTGCGACTGAGGACTGGGGGTGTCTATTTATAGTTGCCCGGGCTGACCCTTGCGGTTGCTAGGAGACACTTTACCCTCTTCCAGTGCCTAAAGGTCAGGTTGCCCTCTCGGCACACCAGGAGGTGTCCCTTGTTGTCGCCAAAGGTCAAGCACTGTTAATATTCACCGGATTATACCGGGATCTTCCCCTACCCGGGGGGTAGCCCCCCGACACTATGGCTTGCATGCTCGGTGGGGCTCAGGCGCCCAAGTCAAACAATCAGTTCAAACAGTTCGCCCGCTAGTTCAACGCCGCGCTCCCCAGCGTCGAGATCTCCAGGCCCCTCAAGTGGTCCCAGTACACCGTCGCTTTTGACGCTCAGGACCACCCCAAGTCCACTAAGACTGTTGGAACCCTCCCGCTGGTCTGCTCCCCTACCATCAACAACATCGCTGTCCCCAAGACACTCATTGATGAGAGCACTTTCAAGGCAACCGCCATGGCGTTTACGGCTGAATAGGACATGGAGCCTCTCGAGAAGCCCAAGAACAAGAAGCAGTTGTTCTCTCAGGAGCCAGCCTCCACGAAGAAGGTCTTACTGAGCTCCAGCGACTCGGGGGCTAGCGTAACCATAGGCGCTGCTCTTCCTCCCAAATAGGATAGCGCGCTCATCGCCTTCCTCCGGGAAAACTCTAACATGTTCGCATGGACTCCGTCAGACATGTCTGGTATACCGAGGGAGGTGATCAAGCACCACCTAGGCGTGTGTCCAAACGCACGTCCCGTAAAGCAAAAAGCAAGAAAGCAAGCCCCCGAGAAGCAAGCATTCATCATCATGGAAGTCAAGAAGCTCAAAGCGGCAAACGTTGTCCGCGAAGTCGCGCACCCCACTTGGCTCTCCAACGGCGTGGTCCTCCCAAAGCCCGCCGGAGGAGGCCGCCTCTGCATCAACTACACTGATGTCAACAAGGACTGCCCCAAGGATCCATACCCCATGCCTAGGATTGACCAGTTCGTGGACTCCACTACAGCTACGACCTCCTGTCTTTCCTTGCCGCCTTCTCTAGTTATCACAAGATCAAGATGGCAAAAAAGGACGAGGAAAAGCCATCATTCCTTACCCCATGTGGTGTGTATTGCTATCTCAGCATGCCGTTCGGCCTAAAGAACGCTGGCGCCACCTTCCAGAGGCTCATGAGGATAGCTCTTGGCAAGTAGATGGGCAGAAATGCAGAGGCCTATGTCGATGACATCGTCGTCAAGTCCCGAGAGGGAGACACTCTCTTGAGGGACCTCGAGGAGACCTTTCCCAGCCTGCGCAACCCTGCCAAGTGCGTCTTTGGAGTACCTTCAGGCAAACTTCTCGGATTCCTCGTGTCCCACCGAGGCATAGAGGAAAACCCTGACAAGATCAAGGATATAGAGGAAATGCAGCCTCCTCGCCGGCTCAAGGACATGCAGTGCCTTGCAGGTTGTATGGCCAGCTTGGGCCGCTTCATCTCCAAGTTCGGCGAGAGAGAGCCCTGCCGTTTTTCAGTATCATGAAGAGATCTGGCACCTTCAAGTGGACGCCTGAAGCGGAAAAAGTCTTTGAGGACTTGAAGAGATACTTGGCCAGCCCACCAGTCATGGTAGCCCCAAGGACAGGCGAACATCTAAAGTTGTATCTCTCAGTCACTCCTCAGACCGCCAGCGATGTCCTGTTGGTTGAAAGAGAAGAGCCAGTCCTCTCAAAGAAGAGTGCAACTACTCCAAGTCTAAAGCCGCCTGACGAATAGCTCAACAAAGGGACATACTCCACAAACCCACCGCCAGGCCCAACGTCAAAAGTTGAGTCTGCCCCAAGCACCCTTGCCGAGACACCTCTACAACCCGATCTCGCCAAGGGCCCTGAAAAGCCTCCACTGGCCGATCTCCTCAGGGACCCTGAAGAGCCTCGACGGGCTTGAAGGGGTTCCGGTGCAGAAAACAATAATTTTCTAGCGTATGAAACCCTAACTAGCCAGGATCTATCTATCTAGTACATGTGATAAAGGTGGCGGAACGGGTTACATTACCTCCATTTAGACGGATAGCAGGGATTATGCTCCTGCACAAGCGTTGACGATGAAGTCGTACGTAGCCGACCTCGAGGTCGTGGAGAACTTGCCGCGATGACAATGACGTCGGGGGTGTCGACGATGACCTGCGCGTCGGGCGGAAGATGGCGTGGCGCCGACAACTGCGGGGGGGGGGGGGGGGGGGGGGGGACGGCGGCCGGGCTGCAGGCGGGCGAGACGACGTTGCCTAGGCTCCTCAAAAGTGGTGCCTCCGAGCACTCGCAAACATACGGAGCTTAACAACAACACCCGTTCATTCAGATCCGGCTGAAATCGCAGGGGTAGAACTTATCTGGAATCCCGTAGGGCAACGGCGCCCGGCGGTATAACTTAGGTGGAGAGAGGAGGCAAAACGGACGGAGAAGCAACTCGGCCGGCTTGCTATACAATTAATTGTATTTTTCTGTAATTAATCCAATTAATATGCCTTGCTATATAAAGGGGGAGGGGGTGTGCAAACACCTTGCCTCCCCCATGTGGGACTAAAGGAGAGGGAGGGGGTGGCCGGCCGCACCATGCATGGTGCGTGGTGGCCATGGGCCCCACCCCATGATGGTTTGGCCCCCACATGCGCCCCTCTTGGCCCATTAAGTGGGCTTCCCCCTTTTTCTCATTTTTAATTAATAATTAAATTAATATAAAATATAACTAATTCATAATTAATATATTTACCTATAATTTAATATCCTGTGACTCCGAAACATTTTCCGGACCACCCGAACAACTTTTGGACATCCCTGGAACCATTTCAGACCTTCCTGGAACTCCTTCCGGACCAACGGAACTCTTTCCGGATCATTTCTCGCTCTCCAACAAAATTCTATATTATTCCAGAACCTATCTCCTGGTGTCGTTAAGACCTTAAGTTTGTTACGCTACTATAGCGAACCTGCACTTAAAATATGGCAGGTACCTGTGTATAGTGCAAATCCCTGGATCGATTCGTTTGCACACACAGTTTACGATGTAATATCACAACAAACTATCAATTTATTACAACGCTGATCCAGACTTAGAAAATAATCATTACAACTTGCATAGCGTAAAGCTAGTAGTGAACAGAGTAAACAACGGAAAATTATTACATAACAGTGAGTCTCCATCATCTTCATGTTGCCATAGGCGAAAACATGTTGGTTGCAGACTCGAACCCCTTAGCAAAATCTCACTCATCATCAGAACAGTCTGCAATAAGATATATATTGCAACAACGTGGGTCAGAACCATTAAAAATGGAACTGGCAAGTGACACTATGGTGGACACTTAAAAAAATAACTCTATAACCTATATGCTTATTTCGCTGGTGGAGCTCAAGGCTATTTTGCAGAAAGCAAGTTTTTCCCTAACATTTTGAAACAACTTTACCTAGTTGAGACAAATATGGTATGAAAGCCATATTCTCCATCTACCCTTGTTCACCCATTATAAGTTGGAATGGGGGAATCCTCCGTTGACGTCCTCGTTCAGCTGCTCAATTGTCCGTTTCCAGGGACACGGCTAAGTACTTAGATTTTAACTCTGCAGAGGTTGTGCATGTTCACCATTGTACCCATTCAACCCAAACTATCCTATACACTCTTGAAGTGTTAAGGAAATGGAGAAGAATGAGACGAGATCTTTCAAAAGCATTTTCCCTCCCCATGCTGGCCTGACGCGCTGCATCTACAAACCACAACCACCACCTGTCAGGCCGGGGCGAGTCCACACAGCTTAGTTGATCAAGCCAGAGCCCATATTGGCAATGGCTGCACGAGAAACAATCTTCACTCGGAGTTCTTCAGATTCCTCTGTTCCTGGGTGGCCATCCACAAGTGAATATCCCACAGGTAAATCCCCTAGGGACAACAATCAACTCATATAGCCTAGCAACCAATTCCACCAAGGTGTTTGATTATAACTTGGTAGAATTTAACATTTCATCAAAATAGTTTTGCATAGCTCACAATTCTACTAAGTATTTTCATAGGAACCTAGACACAGGAATAAGGAAGTCTAAACATGGCTTGCATAGCAATACTATCCTACACATGCTTATAGAAAACTAATCTACTCATGCATAGAAAAATAATAGGAATTCTATGGGGGTGTGCCACTTGCCTTGGCAACCGGGAGTGCAGCAGTTACAGTTGCAAGGATTTTCGTTTCCCTCCAAATGGTCTAACAAAAGAAATAAGTAGCCACACATAAACACACAAGCAATATATTCATACAAAGAAAAATATATGCTATGCATGAGATGCAATAATTTATTTTAATTTCAGGAAACTAGTATATGTATCTCTTAGAATTTTTATGACGTATGCATGAATAAAATTTTAATTTGTTTTCATTTATTTAGACATGAATAATAGGGTAACATCAAGAATTTTAGTTTACTTAAATAAAATTTCATAACCAAATTTTTTAAAAAATGACATTTGGGCAGAGGGCATCTAAACAAGTTTTTAGCAATTTGATTTACTCAGAAATAATTTTTCTAACTAAAGTTATGTCAAAAACACTTAAACTACTCTAAAAAATATTTGAAAATTTTGAATTGTCAAAATCGAAAAAAAATGTAGCCAAAATATTCTACTGGTTCTCAGGATTCCAAATATATAAAAATATTTGAACTTGGTTAAACAGATAGAAATTAATGATAAAAACAAGATGTAAGGGGTTTTCTGTAAAACTGCCATTTTAATTCTATTTAAGAAAATCGCAGAAAAACTACGTCTACGTGGCTCTGACGTGGCGCTGACTGTGCGTGCCCGCAAGCGTACCGCTTCGTTTTTAAGTGATCAAATCGACCAGAACCGAGCGGCGCTGCTGGCCGGAACCCTAGCCCGAGGCATGCTCGCGGCAGGGCCATCGCCGGCGACGCTCGTTTCCTACGATCTACTGCCTACAAGGACGAGCGAGTCATACCCGTACGTGGAGGAGGTCGACGCGGAGACAATGGCGAGATGGTCGACGATGGGGTGCACTGACGCGTCAGAATTTGCTCGCCGGAGTCGTGCTTGGTGGCGGTCCTCTTCGGGTGTGGACGGAGACGATGTTCTGTTGCCCGAGAAGATGCAAAAACTTGTCAAAACGATGCGCAAGATCAAAGTAATTCAAAGGGGAGTGGAGAGAGGTCTCGGGGTTCACGATTCTTGCCGGAATCGCGAAGTTTCGCCGGCGGCTACGGTGGAGCTCCGGGGATGTTCTCGGGCGGCCTGGGGGCTCTCGGGAGGTGGTGCTTGGGGCAAAAGAGAGAGGGGATCGAGGGGGTCTTATAGCGAGCAACGACGGAGGAAATGGGGCAGTGAATCAATCGCAATGAATCGGATTGATTCGGGCGTTTCACGACATTCATCGCGGGCATGATTTGGGCGAGCCGTTGCAGCGGGAGGGATGACAGGTGGGGCCTACCTGCCAGAGAGAGAGAGCGCGCGCTGGCGGGGATGGGCTGCTGGCGAGCTGCGGTGCTGCGCGCGCGGTAGATAGCTTGTGGGCTTCGGCCCACTTGCTGGCCTGACTCAAATTTTCTTTTTATATATTGATTTTCTGTTTTTAAATCTTTTGAGTATAAAACAATTTCAAAACTACACCATAACTCCTCAGAAAAATTCATAAAAATATTATTTGAAAAGCTTATTAAAAATAGATCCTTTTGGTAGTATTTCTGTCTAAAGTAAGAATAGAATAAAAAGGTATATTATTATAATTCAAATAAAAAATTTATGGACATAAAATCGATTAAAACATATATAAAATAATTTAATTTAAATCCTATGTGATTCAAATGACAAGTTTAAATGATGATGATGCATGAATGCAAAGTTTTAAATTTTTTTCTGAAAATTGGGATGTTACAAACCTAACCCCCTTAAGATGAATCTCGCCCTCGAGATTCGGATTGGTTAGCAAATAGGTGCGGGTGGTCTTCTTTCGGGTCATCTTCTCTTTCCCAAGTTGCTTCTTCTTCTGAATGGTGATTCCACTGTACTTTACAGAATTTGATGGTCTTGGTTCGGGTGACACGTTCTGTTGTCTCCAAAATCTTTATGGGTTTTTCTTCATAAGTGAGATCACTTTCTAGTTGTACTTCCTCTAGTGGCACCGTATCTCTTAGCAGTGTCTCTGCGATTTCTGGGTGACATTTCTTCAGCTGTCTGACATGAAACACATTGTGAACTGCGGAAAGTGCTTCCGGTAGTTCCAATTCATAGGCAGCCTCTCCTTTGCGGGATAATACCTTAAAAGGTCCAATAAATCTAGGTGCCAAATTTCCTTTGATTCCAAATCTTTTAACTCCACGCATAGGTGAAACTCTAAGATAGGCTCGGTCACCTACTTCATAAGTGACTTCCCTCCTCTTGGAGTCCGCATAACCCTTCTGTCTGGATTGTGCTATCTTTAAACGGTCCTTAATCAGCCTAACTTTTTCCTCAGCCTCCTTGATTATGTCTGGTCCGAACAAACTACGTTCTCCTACGCCACTCCATAGTAGTGGTGTAGTGCACTTTCCTTCCATACAGGGCTTCAAATGGCGACATCTCTATGCTCGCTTTATAGCTGTTGTTGTAAGAGAACTCGGCATATGGGAGATTATCATCCCAGCTTGACTTATAATCTAGAGCGCATGCTCTTAACATATCTTCTAGGATCTGGTTTACTCTTTCTGTCTGTCCGTCCGTCTGCGGATGGAACGTTGTGCTGAACTCTAATCCGGTTCCCAGAGACTCATGTAATTGATTCTAGAAATGAGAAGTAAACTGAGTACCCCTATCCGACATAATTTTCTAGGGAACAACATGTAGACACACAATCCTCTTCATATAGATGTCAGCTAGTTTGGCACTAGTATAAGTAGTCTGCACGGGTATAACGTGAGATACTTTCGTCAGACGATCGACTATAACCCATAGAATCATACCCTGATTTTGTCCTGGGAAGACCAGTGATGAAATCCATACCAATATGTTCCCATTTCCAATCTGGTACTGGTAAGGGTTGCAGCAACCCGGCTGGTTTTTTGGTGTTCTGCTTTCACACGATTGCAATGTATTCAACAATATCTCGCTTCAGATTGATCCACCAACACCTGTAGCGTACCTGCACTTAAAATAATGCAGATACCTGTGTATAGTGCAATTCCCTGGATCGATTCGTTTGCACACACAGTTTACGATGTAATATCACAACAAAGTATCAATTTATTACATCGATGATCCAGACTTACAAAATATTCGATACAAATTTCATAGCATAAAGCTAGCATTGAAAAAGTACACAGCGGAAATACAATAGCAGTGGGTCTCCAACAACTTCATGTTGCCACAGGCGAAAACATGTTGGTTGTAGACTCGAAATCCCTTAACGAAACCTCACTCGTCATTTGAATAACCTGTAACAAATAAAATTTTGCAACAGAGTGGGTCAGATTCCATTAAAAATGGAGTCTGGCAAGTGACACTATGGTGGACACTTAGTGGAATAACTCTATAGCCTATATGCATATTTGGCTGGTGGAGTTCAAGGCTATTTTGCATAAAGCCAATTTTTCCTATCTCTTTGGAAAACACTTTCTTCCAATCAAGACAAGTATGGCATGAAAACCATAAATCTCATCTTCCCTTATTCACCCATCAAGTTTTATTTCTGAAGTTGGAATGATGGAATCCTCCGTTGACGTCCTCGTTCAGCTGCTCAATTGTACGTTTCCGGGGACACGGCTAAGTACTTAGATTTTTAACTCTGCAGAGGTTGTGTACGTTCACCATTGTACCCATTCAACCCAAATATCCTTTACACGCTTATAGTGATAAGGAAAGGAGAAGAATGAGACGAGATCTTTCAGAAGCATTTTCCCTCCCACTCTGGCCTGACGCGCTCCACCTACAAATGTAACATCCCAACATTTTATAATGTTCAAAAATCACTAAAATTTAAAACTTTTCTTTTTATTAAAATAAAATATTAAATGCATAAGGAAACCAACTATAAAAGACTCCAAACTTATTGAAAGAGTTTAATATTTCAAATGACACAGTTTAAACATTTTATTATCCACTGTATTTCAAAAACCTTAAAATGTAATTTGACAAATATTTTACAAACTACAATCCATTTTATTTTAAGTAAATAGTTTACTTATAAGAAATTGATTCCAACCACTTAGCCAAATAAACATTTCATTTGCTTAAATGAATTTCATTTATTTTCAAATCATGAAATGATTAATATATTCTATATAAGGAAATGAATTAAATCTAAAATCTTTTCCAAAGTTGATATGAAGTTTTTCAAATGATTAAGCATAATATAAAACATAATGGTGTAAAAAACATTTAGAATTAAAAATGGAATTCATTATATTTCCCATTTCCTTCAAATTAGTTATATTTTGTTCTTTATTATCATGCCAAAATAAAGAAGAATGATATAAGCAAAACAAGTTTAAATAACTTAAATTCAAACATAATTGAATATGGGTATTTCATATAATTTATTTAGCCAAAATTAAAATGAATTAAACCCTAGTTTTAAATTAAACATAAAGTGTCAATTTTACATTTAATAAATATTTCGACATTATTATTTTTGAAAAGTGTTCAAAACACTCCCACAATTGGTTTAACAGAAAGATAATAATTTTACAAATTTGTAGAAATTTGTTTGACCTCATTTGGATAATTAAATCAAAAGTTATGAATTAATTGGAATAAAATCAGAAAAAGGAAAATTGATGACGTTACTGCTGACATCATCCATCTTCAACCTCCAGCGAATATTTCGCACCCGAAAATCTGCCTCCGATTCCAATCCCAAATCAGAGCGAAATCTCCGCGATTTGTTTCCCGGAGCACCCCCTTATAAACTCCACCACCCCCGCAGTTTTTCCCCTCTGCCTCCTCTTCAAATCGCGCCGCCAGGCTCGAGAATTTGCTCGCCGGAGTCCGCACCATCCGTCGCCGTTTTTCTTCAACTTCCGGCGAGGTGAGCCACCCCCTCGCACCTGAGGCCCCTCCTGCTCTTTCCCTGGACCATGCGCACCCTCCAACCCCTTCCTCGCTTCGTATCCGCAGCAGTTCGTCGGGGAAGAACTCAATCGAAGCTCGCCGGCGTTTGAGAAAGACCGGTCGCGCCTCCACGCCCCTCCTGGACGCGAAGCTCGGCATCTTCACGCTCGTCGTCTTCGCGGCATCCTTCTGCGCGTCGTAGTCGCTCCGCCGCTGCAAGTAGACCACCGGAGCCTCGCCATTGTCCTCACCGAGGCCGCGCCGCCGTCTTCGTCGCCGCCGGTGAACACTTCGCCGCCACGGTATGGACCAAACTCCCAGCGCCGTCCGATCTGCTGTTAGCGGTCAGGATTAGATCTCTTAAAACGAACCGGTATGGATCGTTGTCGACCGTCAGATCTGGATCTGACGATCCAGATCAGATCCAGTCAGCACTGACGTGGCGTGCACAGTCAGCGCTGCGTCAGTGCCAGCGTGTAATTCCTTTTCTATTTTAAATTTAATTGGAAGTTTTGCAGAATAGTCCCTGTAATTAAAACATCTATAACTTTTTTACCACAACTCCAAATTTGACAAATTTTATATTTTTGGAAAGCCCTCGACATGTAGAATATTTTAGATCTGTTAGATTTCAAATTTGACTTAGTTTAAAATATTCAAATTTCAAATGGTGAATTTGAGTATTTTTGTCATAACTTTAAATCTATAAATTCAAAAATTGCAAATAAAATTGTTTTAGAAACTTTAGAATATTTGTAAATTGATGCCACTGCTATAAAATATTTTTGAGTAATTTTTGAATGAATCCATAGTTATATATTTATTTTGAATAGTTTAGTATTTTCAACATAACTATTAATAGAAATATTAATTTTGATTAAATCAAATTGCTATAAATGTAATTAAATGCCCTCTGTCTATTAACACTAATTATAAAATTTTGTTATAAAAATCTAATCATAGGAAACCTTAATCTTATAATTATTCCTTTTATTATATTTTCCAAAAATAGAAATTAACTAAAATTGCATTTATAAATTCATGCATATTTATAAAGAAATCACAAAAATCATTTTGATGCTTTCTTGTGAATAAAAAATTGCATTTCATGCATAACCTATTTTATTATATAATTATATTCCCCATGGGAAAACCTCTTCATTAGTTTTCTCTAAGTTAGAAATAATTTCAACTTAGCATTTTTGTGAAGTGTCACACTTAGACACTTAGTAAGTTTCAAGATGGAGCTATAAGGCCATTGAAGGACTTAGCCAAAACAAGACTTCAGAAGTATCTTCAAGGAGAAGAAGCACTTAGAAGAAAATCTAGAAGAAGTTCATGAAGGACTTAGAAGAAACCAGACTCTGGAAGCATCCCAAAGATGTCAAGCACTTGAAAGAAAAGTGAGAAGAAGTTCAAGAAGGCCAACCCCCTTTTTATTCTCTAAGTCTTTCTCTCTGTCTTTCTTCTCCTCTGAGACTTCATGAAGACTAAGTAAATCCAAGACCAGCCTCGAGGATACAAGAATCATCAAGTCTGAAGATTCATCAAGACTACCAAGAGCTCAATCAAGACACCATCCAGAAGGAAGTTACAAGTCTGGAGATGAAGCCTGGAGGACAACTACATCTTTCTTTCTATCTTTTCCCTCTTTTCTAATCTTGTCTTTCACATTTGACTTAAACAAATTTTGATCATGATGTTATCATCTTGAAGTTGTTGGATCCTAGCGGCATAGTGGGATGAAGCGGCCTGGAAACAAACCTTACATGTCCACGTACATGAGACCTGTTCCACAATTTAAGTGGCTGGCCGGGTGTCTGTCTCTCTCACTATAGTGAATGTCCAATTTACAAATAGTTGATAATAATTGTTGATCATCTTGAACAAATGACTTAGTATTTTCTCTAAATATTTCTACACATCAAGACGAAGCCATCAGAGGGCTTATTCAAGATGATATAAAACAAAATATTTTATTCAACTCGTGACCTTAGCCCTTAGTCCTAATGGACCAACCTATTTGCCTTGCATTAACTTAAAAGATTTTCGTGGCATGAAAAAGCATTTCTAGACCTTGGGAATATTTTGCACATCATGCATAAACATATTTTCCTTAGAAAGTTTTATAAAACTTACTTATTCATCTAGTATGTATTTGTATGCATTGTGGAGTTGTGCTTGCTGTTGATTGTTGTATTGTTGCTTGTCTATACTGTTAGATTGAACGGAGAGTCCCGAGTATCGTTGAAAAGAGTTGTGAACAACGACAACATTCAAAGGCAAGTGGCACACCTCATAAACTTCCTATTATTTCTATATGCATTACTTAGTGTATTTTTATATGCATGTGTAGGATAGTATTGCTATGCTAAACCTGTGTAGAATTCCTTATTCCTTTCTCTAGGTTCCTATGCAATACCTAGTGGAATTACTTATGCTATGCAAATGTTGTTTTGTGAAAATCTAAATTCTACTAAGTTAAGAATGAAACACCTGGGTGGTAAGTGGTTGTATGGTTTATGTTGAGTGGCTACTCAGGTCCATGTCTATGGTTCCTGGAGTATGTACACTTGTGAATGGCCACCCAGGAACCGAGGAATCTGAAGAACTCCGAGTGACGATTGCTTCCAGTGCAGCCATTGCCATATGGTCTCTGGCTTGATCAATTATGTTGCGTGGACTCTCTCCGGCTTGACAAGCAGATGTAGGGGGATGTTAGGTGGAACGAGTCAAGCCAGAGTGGGAGGGAAAATGCTTCTGAAAGATCTCGTCTCATTCTTCTCCTTTCCTTATCACAAATGTTGTGTAAAGGATAATCTGGATTGAATGAGTACAATGGTCAAAGTGCACAACCTCTGCAGAGTGTAAAACTAAGTACTTAGCCGTGTCCCCGGTACGGACAATTTGAGCAGGTAATCACGGACGTCAACATAGGATTCCATCATTCCAACTTCAGAAATAAAACTTGATGGGTGAACAAGGGAAGATGAGATTTATGGTTTTCATGCCATACTTGTCTTGATTTCAAGAAAAGTGTTTTCAAAAGAGTAGGAAAAATTGGCTTTATGCAAATTAGCCTTGAACTCCACCAGCCAAATATGCATATAGGCTTTAGAGTTATTCCATTAAGTGTCCACCATAGTGTCACTTGCCAGACTCCATTTTTAATGGAATCTGACCCACGGTGTTGCAATATTTTTCTTATTGCAGATTTGATCAGATGACGAGTGAGGTCTCGTTTAAAGGTTTCGAGTCTACAACCAACATGGTTTCCCCTGTGGCAGCATGAAAGTTATAGAGACTCACTGCTATTGTATTTCCGCTGTGTACTTTTTCAATGCTAGCTTTATGCTATGCAACTTGTATCAAACGTTTTGTAAGTCTGGATCATCGATGTAATAAAATTGATACTTTGTTGTGATATTACATCGTAAACTGTGTGTGCAAACGAATTGATCCAGGGATTTGCACTATACACATGTATCTGCCTTATTTAAAGTGCACGTACGCTACAGATGGTATCAGAGCACTGTGTTGCCTGTAGGTTCGAAACCCTAGGTTTGGATAGAAATAGGATTTGACCATAGGATTGAAAATCTATTTATTCACTTTTCTAAAAACAAAATTTTTCATTTTATATTCCTCATACTCTCATCTACTATCAACCTTCTGAAAACCTCTTATCTTTTTCTAGATGACCTTGTTCTTATAGTCTAAGTCTTGCTGCTTCATATGGAAAAGCTACGATGCAACATAAAGTTTTACATGCATGAAAGACCACTGAAGAACCAGGATACGGCCAACACCTCGAAGATATTCAAGAAAGTTGAACAAGAACTTGAAGCAACCACGAAGGAGGTAGATTTGACCACCACTTAAATAGAACGACGATATCGTGTTAGTGTATTGATCATATCAACTTAGCTATATGACAATACTAGATTGATTGTTTGTTGTGAACCTTGTTGCTTGATGTTTGTTAGATGTTGATTGATTATGTTATAGATTGGTTGCCTTGTTTTGTTTTATTGAACTAGGATTCCTCCATAGTAAAAATAATTCAACTCATTGCTTTCTAAACCAAACAGATGTCTCACCCAAATACCAACACCAATGTTTTACATACAACTATGCAGCTACTATTTGAGAACCAGAGTCAGCTGTGGAATTTGATCAATGATCAACTGCCAAAGATTGATCAAAACCATAGTGTTTTTGAAGAGGACCTTATGACCAAACCAAAGGTATGCAAAACTTGTGGAGAGATAGGACATACGTCCAAAGAATGTTCTGATGAGTGGCCCCATGGTCATACCACACATCTAGTTAAAGGATATCCACAAGTCAGGTTACTTGCTTCCTGTTTGAAGTAACAAATCATGTCCCAATACAGTGTCAACTCTATCCCTTGGTGCAACAAGTTATCCAGCAAACCAAGCAAGGAATGCAACAGTCTCTCATGAAGACCCTGGAGGAACAAGGACAAAAGCTTAAATCCAAGAAAGTTCTTAGCCACATAAGTTGCTACAAGTACAAAGATAAGGGACATTATGCTGATAAGTGCCCTGAGTGGAAGAAGGATAAATCTCTCCAAGGACCTGTAGTGTACCTGCACCTAAAATATGGCAGATACCTGTGTATAGTGCAAATCCCTGGATCGATTCGTTTGCACACACAGTTACGATGTAATATCACAACAAAGTATCAATTTATTACAACGCGATCCAGACTTAGAAAATATTCATTACAAATTTGCATAGCATAAAGCTAGCAGTGAACAGAGTAAACAGCGGAAAATTATTCTTCATGGAGTCCCCAATCATCATCATGTGCCACATGCGAGCATGTTGGTTGAAGACTCGAAAACCCTTAGTAAAAACTTTCACTCATCATCAGGACAGTCTGCAATAAGATATATATTGCAACAACGTGGGTCAGAACCATTAAAATGGAACTGGCAAGTGACACTATGGTGGACACTTAGAGGAATAACTCTATGACCTATATGCTTATTTGGCTGGTGGAGCTCAAGGCTATTTTGCAGAAAGCAAGTTTTTCCCTAACTTTTTGAAAACACTTTTCTTCTATTCGAGACGTACGTGGCATGAAATCCACAGTCTCATTCTACCCTTGTTCACCCATCAAGTTTTTATTTAGAAGTTGGAATGGTGGAATCCTCCGTTGACATCCTCGTTCAGCTGCTCAATTGTCCGTTTCCGGGGACACGGCTAAGTACTTAGATTTTAACTCTGTAGAGGTTATGCACGTTCACCATTGTACCCTTTCAACCCAAATTACCCTTTACACACCATTTGTGATAAGGAAAGGAAAGAATGAGACGAGATCTTTCAGAAGCATTTTCCCTCCCACTCTGCCTGACGCGCTCCACCTACAAATCCTCTACCACCACCTGTCAGGCCGGGGAGCGTCCACGCAGCTTAATTGATCAAGCCAGAGCCCATATTGGCAATGGCTGCACGAGAAGCAATCTTCACTCGGAGTTCTTCAGATTCCTTTGCTCCTGGGTGGCCTTCCACAAGTGAATATTCCACAGGTAAATCCCCTGGGAACAACACTCAACTCATACAGCCAAGCAACCAATTTCCACCCAGGTGTTTGATTAAAACTTAGTAGACTTTATCTTTTTCATCAAAATAGTTTTTGCATAGCATCACTATTCTACTAAGTAATTTCATAGGAACCTAGACACAGGAATAAAGAGGTCTATCATGGCTTGCATAGCAATTCTATCCTACACATGCATATAGAAAATACTCTACTCATGCATAGAAATAATAGGACTTTTATGGGGGTGTGCCACTTGCCTTGGCAATCGAGAGTGCAACAGTTACAGTTGGAAAGATTCTCGTTTCCCTTCGAATAGTCTAACAAAGAAATAAAGAGCCACACATAAACACACAAGCACAGGTTCATACAAAGAAGATATATGCTATGCATGAGATGAGATGAAACAATTTATTTCCAACGTCTAGAAACTAATAAAAATATCCTTTTGGATTTTCATGATATATGCAATAATAAATTTTTGATTTGTTTCTATTATTTAATCATGAATAAAGGGTTAATGACAAGGACTTTAGTTCACTTAAATAAAATTTCAAAATTAAATTTTTTAAAAATGACATTTGGGCAGAGGGCTTCTAAACAAGTTGTTAGCAATTTGATTTACTCAAAAATAAATTTTCTAACTAAAGTTATGTCAAAAACACTTAAACTACTCTCAAAAATATTTGAAAATTTTGTGTGTGTCAAAACAGAAAACAAATGATGCCAAAGTGTTCTACTGGTTCCAAGGATCTCAAATATATAAAAATATTTAAATTTGGATAAACAGATAAAAAGTAGTGATAAAAACAGTATGTAGGGTGTTTTCTGCAAAACTGCCAAATTAAATAAAATGGGAAAAAGAAATTACACGTCAGCGCAGACTGGGCGCTGACTGTGCGCTGACTGGGCATGCTAACGTGTTTAAGTGATTTGATCTGGGCCGTCAGATCTGGATCTGGCGGTCCAGATCAACCGTACCGTTTCGTTTAAAAAGATCTAATCCTAACCGTAGGATCGAGATCGTACGGCCTACACGCGTTGAACAACAACGGGCGGCGCTAGGTCGACGGAGGACCTCGCCGGAGCAGCGCGCGCGGCGGCGACACGCACGGCATCGCACGTTCTAGACGTTCTACTGCGTTCCGAGACATGTGGGTCATACCTACGGGTAGAGGGCGTCGAGGCGACGTTGTTGGCGAAGTGGTGGAGGTCGTAGCTCTTCCTGCCTCCTCTGGTTGCTCGCCGGAGATGCGCACGGCGGAGGTTCTCGTCGATGAGCACGGACACAGAGTTTGGCTGTGAAAGAACACCCGAGACCTTGTCACCACGGTGCGCAAAGATAAAATGAAACGATTGGGAGTGAAGACAGGGCGCGAGGAGGTCGCAGCTCACCGGAGTTCGTTCAACTTGCCGTCGGCAACGGCGGAGCTCTGGGGATGCTCGTGGGCGGCCTGGTGGCTCTCGGGAGGTGGTGCTTGGGGCAAAAGAGAGAGGGGATCGAGGGGATCTTATAGCAAGAATCGGCGACGTAAATGAGTGAGTAAATCGCTGGGAATCAATCGAATTGATTCGGCCATTTCTCGGCTAGGTCGTGGGCGCGATTTGGGGCGAGCCGTTGCAGCGGGAGGGATGACAGGTGGGGCCCACCTGTCAGCGAGTGAGCGCGCGCGCGCGGGCGGGGACGGGCTGCTGGCGGGCTGGATTGCGTCGCGCGCGCGGTAGATAGCTAGTGGGCTTCGGCCCACTGGCTGGCCCGATTATATTTTTCCTTTTTGAAAAATCTTTTCTGTTTTTAAATCTTTTGAGTATAAAACAAATTCAAAACTATATTAAAACTTCTCGGAAAAATTCATAAAAATATAATTTGAAAAGCTTATGAAAAATAGATCCTTTTGACATTATTTTTGTCTAAAATAAAAATAGAATAAAAGGAACATTATTATAATTTTAAAATAACAATTTTAAAGGATATAAAGTCAATTTAAATATATTTAATTAATTAAATTCAAATTTTATGTGATTCATATGACATGTTTAATGATGATGATGCATGGATGCAAAAGTTTTAAATTTTTCTGAAAATTGGGATGTTACAGGACCGAGTGGAAAACTTAAAGTACTATAACTTGTCGTATCACCACATACCATTAAATTTTAAATAGTAGTACACTCTACATCAGAAAAATAAACAAGATTAAACAAAGTTCCTAGACTGACCACAAAAATTTCTTTTAATGGTGGTAGCGACCGAGTTAAATTAAACCTCGTTGCTTAAACCCAGAGATCCCAAGCTATCTGTCTTTTGAGCCTCCCCAAATCAGAAAAATCATTCGCTGCCAAGTTTTCAAGTTTCCATGGCAGAAAATTTATTTCCCAAAACATCCCGAGTTATCAGAATCATTCAAGCATTTGCTTTGTCTTCTAGCCTCTCCGAATCTCGGGGACGAGATTCCTTTTAAGGGTGGTAGTCTGTAACATCCCAACATTTTATAATGTTCAAAAATCACTAAAATTTAAAACTTTTCTTTTTATTAAAATATAATATTAAATGCATAAGGAAACCAACTATAAAAAACTCCAAACTTATTGAAAGAGTTTAACATTTCAAATGTCACAGTTTAAACATTTTATTATCCACTGTATTTCAAAAACCTTAAAATGTAATTTGAAAAATATTTTACAAACTACAATCCATTTTATTTTAAGTAAATAGTTTACATATAAGAAATTGATTCCAACCACTTAGCCAAATAAACATTTCATTTTCTTAAATGAATTTCATTTATTTTCAAAGCATGAAATGATTAATATATTCTATATAAGGAAATGAATTAAATCTAAAATCTTTTCCAAAGTTGATATGAAGTTTTTCAAATGATTAAGCATAATATAAAACATAATGGTGTAAAAAACATTTAGAATTAAAAATGGAATTCATTATATTTCCCATTTCCTTCAAATTAGTTATATTTTGTTCTTTAATATCATGCCAAAATAAAGAAGAATGGTATCAGCAAAACAAGTTTAAATAACTTAAATTCAAACATAATTGAATATGGGTATTTCATATAATTTATTTAGCCAAAATTAAAATGAATTAAACCCTAGTTTTAAATTAAACATAAAGTGTCAATTTTACATTTAATAAATATTTCGACATTATTATTTTTGAAAAGTGTTCAAAACACTCCCACAATTGGTTTAACAGAAAGATAATAATTTTACAAATCTTTAGAAATTTGTTTGACCTCATTTGGACAATTAAATCAAAAGTTATGAATTAATTGGAAAAAATCAGAAAAAGGAAAATTGATGACGTCACTGCTGACATCATCCATCTTCAACCTCCAGCGAATATTTCGCACCCGAAAATCTGCCTCCGATTCCAATCCCAAATCAGAGCGAAATCTCCGCGATTTGTTTCCCGGAGCACCCCCTTATAAACTCCACCACCCCCGCAGTTTTTCCCCTCTGCCTCCTCTTCAAATCGCGCCGCCAGGCTCGAGAATTTGCTCGCCGGAGTCCGCACCATCCGCCGCCGTTTTTCTTCAACTTCCGGCGAGGTGAGCCACCCCCTCGCACCTGAGGCCCCTCCTGCTCTTTCCCTAGACCATGCGCACCCTCCAACCCCTTCCTCGCTTCGTATCCGCAGCAGTTCGTCGGGGAAGAACTCAATCGAAGCTCGCCGGTGTTTGAGAAAGATCGGCCGCGCCTCCACGCCCCTCTAGGACGCGAAGCTCGGCATCTTCACGCTCATCGTCTTCGTGGCATCCTTCTGCGCGTCGTAGTCGCTCCGCCGCTGCAAGTAGACCACCGGAGCCTCGCCATTGTCCTCACCGAGGCCGCGCCGCCGTCTTCGTCGCCGCCACGGTATGGACCAAACTCCCAGCGCCGTCCGATCTGCTGTTAGCGGTCAGGATTAGATCTCTTAAAACGAACCGGTATGGATCGTTGTAGATCGTCAGATCTGGATCTGACGATCCAGATCAGATCCAGTCAGCACTGACGTGGCGTGCACAGTCAGCGCCGCGTCAGCGCCAGCGTGTAATTCATTTTCTATTTTAAATTTAATTGGAAGTTTTGCAGAATAGTCCCTGAAATTAAAACATCTATAAATTTATAACCACAACTCCAAATTTGATAAATTTTATATTTTTGGAAAGCCCTTGACATGTAGAATATTTTAGATCTGTTAGATTTCAAATTTGACTTAGTTTAAAATATTCAAATTTCAAATGGTGAATTTGAGTATTTTTGACATAACTTTAAATCTGTAAATACAAAAATTGCAAATAATTTTTTTTTAGAAACTTTAGAATATTTGTAAATTGATGCCACTGCTATAAAATATTTTTGAGTAATTTTTTAATGAATTCATAGTTGTATATTTATTTTGAATAGTTTAGTATTTTCAACATAACTATTAATAGAAATATTAATTTTGATTAAATCAAATTGCTATAAATGTAATTAAATGCCCTCTGTCTATTAACACTAATTATAAAATTTTGTTATAAAAATCTAATCATAGGAAACCTTAATCTTATAATTATTCCTTTTATTATATTTACCAAAAATAGAAATTAACTAAAATTGCATTTATAAATTCATGCATATTTATAAAGAAATCACAAAAATCATTTTGATGCTTTCTTGTGAATAAAAAATTGCATTTCATGCATAACCTATTTTATTATATAATTATATTCCCCATAGGAAAACCTCTTCATTAGTTTTCTCTAAGTTAGAAATAATTTCAACTTAGCATTTTTGTGAAGTGCCACACTTAGACACTTAGTAAGTTTCAATATGGAGCTAGAAGGCCATTGAAGGACTTAGCCAAAACAAGACTTCAGAAGTATCTTCAAGGGTAAGAAGCACTTAGAAGAAAATCTAGAAGAAGTTCACAAAGGACTTAGAAGAAACCAGACTCTGGAAGCATCCCAAAGATGTCAAGCACTTGGAAGAAAAGTGAGAAGAAGTTCAAGAAGGCCAACCCCCTTTTTATTCTCTAAGTCTTTCTCTCTGTCTTTCTTCTCCTCTGAGACTTCATGAAGACTAAGTAAATCCAAGACCAGCCTCGAGGATGCAAGAATCATCCAGTCTGAAGATTCATCAAGACTACCAAGAGCTCAATCAAGACACCATCCAGAAGGAAGTTACAAGTCTGGAGATGAAGCCTGGAGGACAACTACATCTTTCTTTCTATCTTTTCCCTCTTTTCTAATCTTGTCTTTCACATTTGACTTAAACAAATTTTGATCATGATGTTATCATCTTGAAGTTGTTGGATCCTAGCGGCATAGTGGGATGAAGCGGCCTGGAAACAAACCTTACATGTCCACGTACATGAGACCTGTTCCACAATTTAAGTGGCTGGCCGGGTGTCTGTCTCTCTCACTACAGTGAATGTCCAATTTACAAAGAGTTGATAATAATTGTTGATCATCTTGAACAAATGACTTAGTATTTTCTCTAAATATTTCTACACATCAAGACTAAGCCATTAGAGGGCTTATTCAAGATGATATAAAACAAAATATTTTATCCAACTCATGACCTTAGCCCTTAGTCCTTTTGGACCAACCTATTTGCCTTGCATTAACTTAAAAGATTTTCGTGGCATGAAAAAGCATTTCTAGCCCTTGGGAATATTTTGCACATCATGCATAAACATATTTTCCTTAGAAAGTTTTATAAAACTTATTTATTCATCTAGTATGTGTTTGTATGCATTGTGGAGTTGTGCTTGATGTTGATTGTTGTATTGTTGCTTGTCTATACTATTAGATTGAACGGAGAGTCCCGAGTATCGTTGAAAAGAGTTGTGAACAACGACAACATTCAAAGGCAAGTGGCACTCCTCATAAACTTCCTATTATTTCTATATGCATTACTTAGTGTATTTTTATATGCATGTGTAGGATAGTATTGCTATGCTAAACCTGTGTAGAATTCCTTATTCCTGTGTCTAGGTTCCTATGCAATACCTAGTAGAATTATTGATGCTATGCAAATGTTGTTTTGTGAAAATCTAAATTCTACTAAGTTAAGAATGAAACACCTGGGTGGTAAGCTGTTGTATGGTTTATGTTGAGTGGCTACTCAGGTCCATGTCTATGGTTCCTGGAGTATGTACACTTGTGAATGGCCACCCAGGAACCAAGGAATCTGAAGAACTCTGAGTGACGATTGCTTCCAGTGCAGCCATTGCCATATGGGCTCTGGCTTGATCAATTAAGTTGCATGGACTCTCTCCGGCTTGACAAGCAGATGTAGGGGGATGTTAGGTGGAACGGGTCAAGCCAGAGTGGGAGGGAAAATGCTTCTGAAAGATCTCGTCTCATTCTTCTCCTTTCCTTATCACAAATGGTGTGTAAAGGATAATCTGGATTGAATGAGTACAATGGTGAAAGTTCACAACCTCTGCAGAGTGTAAAACTAAGTACTTAGCCGTGTCCCCGGTACGGACAATTTGAGCAGCTGATCACGGATGTCAACGGAGGATTCCATCATTCCAACTTCAGAAATAAAACTTGATGGGTGAACAAGGGAAGATGAGATTTATGGTTTTCATTCCATACATGTCTCGATTTCAAGAAAAGTGTTTTCAAAAGAGTAGGAAAAATTGGCTTTATGCAAATTAGCCTTGAACTCCACCAGCCAAATATGCATATAGGCTTTAGAGTTATTCCATTAAGTGTCTACCATAGTGTCACTTGCCAGACTCCATTTTTAATGGAATCTGACCCACGTTGTTGCAATATTTTTCTTATTGCAGATTTGATCAGATGACGAGTGAGGTTTCGTTTAAAGGTTTCGAGTCTACAACCAACATGTTTTCGCCTATGGCAGCATGAAAGTTATAGAGACTCACTGCTATTGTATTTCCGCTGTGTACTTTTTCAATGCTAGCTTTATGCTATGCAACTTGTATCGAATGTTTTGTAAGTCTGGATCATCGATGTAATAAAATTGATACTTTGTTGTGATATTACATCGTAAACTTTGTGTGCAAACGAATCGATCCAGGGATTTGCACTATACACAGATATCTGCCTTATTAAAAGTGCAGGTACGCTACAACAAACCACTACCTCCACCTGTCAGGCCGGGGCGAGTCCACGCAGCTTAGTTGATCAAGCCAGAGCCCATATTGGCAATGGCTGCACGAGAAGCAATCTTCACTCGGAGTTCTTCAGATCCCTTTGTTCCTGGGTGGCCATCCACAAGTGAATATCCCAGCGGTAAATCCCCTGGGAACAACACTCAACTCATAAATCCAAGCAACCAATTCCACACAGGTGTTTGATTATAACTTAGTAGAATTTAACTTTTCATCAAATAGTTTTGCATATCATTACAATTCTACTAAGTATTTTCATAGGAACCTAGACACAGGAATAAGGAAGTCTAAACATGGCTTGCATAACAATACTATCCTACACAGGCTTATAGAAAAATAATCTACTCATGCATAGAAAATAATAGGACTTTTATGGGGGTGTGCCACTTGCCTTTGAATGTTGTCGTTGTTCACAAACTCTTTTCAACAACGAACGTTTGCTCTCCGTTCAATTTAAACAATATAAGCAAACAACAATACAACAATCAACAAACAACAATCATCAAAACATACATGCACATACATAGTGAACAAATAAGTTTCGTAAAACTTCTAAGGAAAACATGTCATGTATGATATGCAAATTATTTCTAAGGACTAGAAATGTATGTCATGCCATGAAAAATCTTTTAAGTTAATGCAAGGAAATGTGTTGGTCAAAAAGACTAAGGACTAAGGTCAAGTTGGATAAAATAACTTTGTTATATTTCATCTTGAATAAGCACTCTAATGGCTTAGCCATGATGTACAAAATACTTTAGAGAAAAATACTAAGTCTATAAGGTGATCGACAATTATCATCAACTCTTTGTAAATTGGATACTAGGATCCAACAAACTTCAAGATGGCAATAATATGATCAAAATTGTTTAAGTCTAAAGAGAAAGACAAGATTAGGAAAGAGGGAAAAGATGGAAGAAAGTTGTAGTTGATCTTCCAGGCTTCATCTCCATACTTGTAATTTTTCCCTCAAGATGTCTTGATTGAAGTTTTGATAGACTTGATAAATCTTCAGACTTGATAATTTTTGTATCCTCGATGCTGGTCTTGGATTTAACTTAGTCATCATGAAGTTTTCAGAGAAGAAGGGAGAAAAGAAAGGAAGGGTGAGCAAGACTTAGAAAATATTTCTGGTTGGTCTTCATGAACTTCTTCTGGATTTTTCTTCTAAGTGCTTCTATTCCTTGGAGATACTTCTGAAGTCTTGTTTTGGCTAAGTCCTTCATTGGTCTTCTAGTTCCATGTTGAAAATACGAATTGTCTAGTGCATAGCACTTTTACCAAAATACTATGTTTGGAAATATTCCTAACTTAGAGAAAAATAATGAAGAGATTTCCTATGGGAAATATATCTATATGTGAAAATAAGTTATGCATGCAATGCACTTTTAAATCCTAAGAAATATCATACAAAATTTATGATATTTATAAAGTATGCATTTGGCTATAAATGCAATTTAATTAATATCTATTTTTGGAAGATATAATAAATGGAATATTTATAAGATTAAAGTTTTCTATAATTATATTTTTATAACAAAATTTTATAAATAGTGTTAATAGACAGGGGGCATTTAATTAAATTTATAGCAATTTGATTTAATCAAAAATAATATTTCTATTAATAGTTATGTTGAAAAATACTCAAACTATTCAAATTAAATATATAACTATGAATTCATTCAAATATTACTCAAAAATATTTTATAGCAGTGGCATCAATTTACAAATATTCTAAAGTTTCTAAAACAATTTTATTTGCAATTTTTGGATTTATAGATTTAAAGTTATGCCCAAAATACTCAAATCATCCATTTGAAATTTGAATATTTTTAACTAAGTCAAAATTGAATTCTGGCAGATCTAAAATATTCTACATGTTGAGGGATTATCAAATATATAAAAATATTTGAATTTGGATATGTGAGTAAAAAGTTATAACAAATCTAAATGACAGGGGTGTTTCTGCAAAAGTGCCATTTAATTTCTATTCGGGAAAAAATACAGAAAGGCTGGGCTCACGTGGTGCAGACGCGGCATTGACGTGTCACTGACGCGGCTGCCACGCGGGCGCTGACTGTGTGTACCGGTTCAATTTAAAGATTTTAATCTAGGTCGTACGTACGCGATCCAACGGCTCAAATCAATACGACCTAGAGCGAGCGACGCTTCTGCCGGAAACCTTGCCGGAGGCGTGCACGCGGCGGCGCCATCGCCGGCGACAGCCATTCTACGCGTTCTAGGCTACCCCGAGACGAATGATTCATACCCGAGCGTAGCGGAAGTCGAGGCGGACGTGTTGGCGAGGTGGACGGCGTCGGGGTGCTCTCCTTCTCTCGGAAACGCTCGCTGGAGTTGGAGACGGCGGCGGTTGTCCTCGGGTTTGGATGCGTGCGTTGATTTGCTGCGAGAAAAAATGCGCGACTTTGTCAAAATTATGCACCAGAAGGAAACAAAGGGAAAGGAAGTGACGGGAGGGTCCGGGGTTGCCGGAGTTCGCCGTACGGAGAGCTCTTCGCCGGCGGCAGTGGCGAGATAGCAAGGTCATGTGTGGGCAGCCTTGGGGCTCTCGGGGAGGATTTTCTGGGGCATTTCAGAGAGGGCGAGGTGGGGATTAAGTAGAGGGAAGCGGGGCATTGATTTAGGTCTTTAAACACGCGGATTGAAGAAATTGAAATCACCGGCCGTTTCTTGACTCGG
The DNA here is from genome assembly GCA_026929855.1 of Poa annua. NCBI lineage: Eukaryota > Viridiplantae > Streptophyta > Magnoliopsida > Poales > Poaceae > Poa > Poa annua. The sequence goes on from CM049426.1 coordinate 105,248,433, forward strand.
GGCGTGATTTGGGGAGCGAGGTTGAAGGAGATGCTGACATGTGGGCCCCACACGTCAGCGGGGGTGGGAGAGGAGCCGGGCTGGGCTGCTGCTGCGCTGCTGCTGGCTGCGCGCGCGCACGTTAGGCGCTCGGCTCGGCCCATTTAGTTCTCTTCTTTTTTTTGTTCCGTTTTTCTTTTCTTTTTTCTGGATTTTAAATAACTTTTAAGGTATGAATCCAAATAACATCAAATTAGTTTCTATAATTTCGTAAAAATCATATCTTTGCTTTAAAACATTTGTGGTTATGTTTTGAATACTTTTCAAAATATTATTTTTGAAATATTGTCTATTTGTAAAATGGACACCTCATGTACAAATTAAATTTAGAGTATTAAAATATTTATTTGTGGCTAAATTAAATTTATGACAATAACACAATCATATATGGTTGATACTAAGTTTATTTAAGTCTGATTTTTAATAACCATCATTCTTTGTTTTGGTATAATAGTAAAATAACTAAATATAAATATTTTTAAGGAAATGGGAAATATAATAAATTCCATTTTTAATTCTAAAATGTTTTGTGCACCATTATGTTTTGTATTATGCTAATTCATTTGAAATTTCATAACAACTTTGGAAAATATTTTAGTTTTACTTCAGTTCTTAAATAGAAAATATATTCATGAAAGTCATTTTATGTTTTGAAAATAAATGAAAATCATTTAAGCTAATGAAATGTTTATTTGGGTTGTTAAGTAATTATAAAATCTATGAGGTTTTAAGTTATAAACTATAGACTTGTAATATCTAAATTATGTTTTGAACTCAGGTAAATGAATAATAATCTTTTGGCAAATAGACAATGTTTTCAATTGTTTAAAATAACACTTGTAATTATTATTTTAATTTATTTATAGCTAAGGCTATGTGGTTTAAATCAAATACTTACAAAGAACTTTTTATTACAGGGAAATGGTTTGAAGTTTGTAACACATTTGTCAAATTAGATTTTGAGGTTTTAAGAAATACAATTGATATTAAAATGTTTAACTTGAAACAACTTTTGAAAATAATGATGCATTGAGATATTTGAAATATTAAACTCTTTAAATATGTTTGAAGTCTTTCATAGTTGGTTTTCTTATGCATTTTAATATTTTATTTTAATAAGAAGAAAAGTTTTAAATTTTAGTGATTTTTGAACATTATAAAATGTTGGGATGTTACAATACCTCTCCTTTACATCCATATACATCTTGGTGTTACCCGGATGTATGGAATAAGGTAAGTCATGAGCTTCTTGAAGAATTAACTTTCTAAGATCGGCATCGTCAGAAACACATATGCGTTCTTTATACCATACGGTTCCTTCTTCATCTTCTCTAAAGCCCCTGGCCTTGCCTTCACTTAGGTTCTTCTTGATTTCTTTTACTGCTTTATCCGCTAATTGAGCTTCCTTGATTTTGTTAAATAGAAGAGGTTGAACTTCTAAGGATGCTATGAAACCTTCAGGTACCACTTCCAATCGAAGGACCTTAAATCCTTTACATAGATCTTCAGTCAATTCTCCTGCCGTGAGTCCGTTTACATAAGTCTTACGGCTCAAGGCATCAGCCACTACGTTGGCTTTCCCTGGGTGGTACTGTTGACTCAAATCATAGTCTTTGATCAATTCTAACCATCTCCTTTGTCGCATGTTTAATTCCTTCTGAGTAAAGAAGTACTTGAGGCTTTTATGATCTGTAAATACTTCACATCGCTTTCCCCATAAATATGGTCTCCATATCTTTAGCGCATGTACCACAGAAGCTAACTCTAGATCATGAGTGGGGTAGTTTACTTCATGATTTTTGAGTTGTCTTGAGGCGTAAGACACTACTTTGCCTTCTTGCATCAATACGCTTCCTAGGCCACGATATGAAGCGTCGCAATAAACTTGGAAGTCTTTCTCTAGGTCTGATAAGCATAATACTAGTGCCGACACTAAGCGTTTCTATAATTCTTGAAAACTGGTCTCACAAGCTTCAATCGACTCAAATTTCTTTCCCTTCTTCAGTAGTTCAGTCAAGGCGTTGGCAATCTTGGAGAAGTTTTCAATGAATCTCCGGTAGTATCCTGCCAGTCCTAGAAAACTGTGGATTTCTCCCATGTTTTTGGGTGATTCCAAATTTGTCACAGCAGCAACTTTTTCAGGATCCACTGCTATTACATCTTTAGACACCAGGTGTCCTAGAAATCCTACTTGTTTTAACCAAAATTCACACTTGTTGAACTTAGCATATAACTTATGCTCTCGGAGTCTTTGCAACACCAGACGTAAATGTTCTTCATGTTCTTTGTGACTTTTGGAGTAGACTAAGATGTCATCGATGAAGACAACAACAAACTTGTCCAGAAAATCCATAAATACCTTATTCATCATATTCATGAAATAGGCTGGAGCATTGGTTAACCCAAAAGGCATTATTGTGTACTCATACGAACCATATCTTGTAACAAAGGCAGTCTTGGGTATATCCATCTCTCTAACTTTCATCTGAAAGTTCACTGATCTGAGATCAATCTTCGAGAACACGACAGCCCCTTTAAGTTGATCGAAGAGCTCACTGATTTTGGGTTGCGGATACTTGTTCTTGATTGTATGCTCATTTATGTCACGGTAATCGGTGACTAATCTCTGGGTACTATCCTTCTTGACGAAAAGGATTGGGGCTCCCCAGGGTGATGAACTTGGACGGATAAAGCCTTTCTGCATAAACTCTTCTAGTTGCTTCTTGAGTTCATTCAGTTCATCAGTTGCCATTTGGTAGGGTCTTTTAGCAATTGGTCCTGTACCCGGCTTTAGTTCAATGAGGAACTCTACATCTCTATCGGGTGGCATTCCCGGTAGTTCTTGTGGAAACACATCAGGGTATTCCTTGACTATAAGAACCTCACCGAGACTAACCCCCTTAAGAGAATTAAGCCTAACCTTCTTTAGTTTGAACTTTGATCTAAAGTTGATTTTCAAACCTTCTGGAGTAGTGAGAGTGATGGTTCTATTTGCGCAGTCTATGACTCCTGCATAACCGGACATCCAATCCATCCCTATGATAACATCCAGGCCTTGTGTTTCCTGGATGATCAAGTCCGTAGGAAACTGATGCTTTCCAATCTTCAGACTCAACTGTCTACAACCAGACGTTACTAGCATTTCTCCTCCCAGAGAGCTTACTCTAATAGGGATCCTATATTTTCCACAACTAACCCATGTTTGTTTACAAAAGCTCTTGAAATGAATGAATGCGATGCTCCAGTATCAAATAAAACTAATGCTGGACATGAATTGAGCAAGAACGTACCAATGACAGCATCAGGTTCATCGTACACTTCTTTCACATTGATGTGGTTCACATGTCCTTTCTGGAAGGGATTGGGCTTGGCAGCTTCTGCAGCCTTCTTTTCGGGCCAGTCAGTGGCGTAGTGGCCCTTGTTATTGAACTTGAAGCATAAAACTTGGCTGATATCTTTCTTATATTCAGGATTTGGGCGATGATGTCCATTGTTGTGGCCAGCATTTCCATTACCTTTGTGATTCCCATTGTTTCCCTTGAAACCACCACTATGGTTGTGACCATGATGTTTTTGGTTGCTTCCTCCACTAGGATAGTGCCCAGGTTTATGACCCTGGTTTGTATCTTGAGGGAAATGCATTTTGAATGAAGTTTCAGAAAGGTGTGTGTGAACATTCAACTTTCTCTTCCTGTTTTCAGCCTTCTTGATGTTATCCTCCAGTATGATAGCCTGATCTAGGAGGGTTTGATAATTTGGGGCATATGCTACTGTTAAAGGAATCTTCAGCTCGTCACTCAGCCCATTTAGGAATTTTGCCTTCCTCTTAGCCTCAGTGTTGATGTCTTCAGGGGCATATCGAGAAAGGGCATGGAAATCTGCCATGTACTCCTTAAGGCTCCTGTTTCCTTGTCTCAGGTTCTGAATTCTTCTTGCTTCAAGTTCATAATGCCCGAGGAGATATGAGCATTACGAAAACCTTCCTTGAAGTTTTCCCAAGTCAAGGTTTCAAGTGGGTGAGTGATTTGATAAGTTTCCCACCACTGAATAGCTGGTCCTTCCAACAGGTGAGTAGAGAACATCACCTTCTCAGCGTCGGTACATTCACAAGTCACTAGATCTCTGTCCACGGAACGCAGCCAGTCATCTGCCACAATTGGCTCCGTTGCAGTGGAGACCTTGTTAGGCCGGAGCCTCAGAAATCTGGTAAGTCTATCCACTTGGGGGGGTGGTGGCGGTGGCGGGTTGTGGTTGTTGTTATTGTTGTTGGTTGCCGCAATGAACTGGGTCATCATAGTCATTAGCTGAGCTTGAGCGGCCATCGACTGTTGTGTAGCATCGTTGTTATTGTGGTCGTTGTTGTTGTTATCGGGCACAGGACGGGGAGGCATATGTGGTTTTTGCATAAATGAGTTTAGACGGAAAGGTCTAAAGAGAAAAAATACCCCAACAAACAAACGGCCTATAAGAACAACAATCACACAACTCCAACCGTTGGATTAAAACGACATGAAAATTTTGGGAAATAAAACTCGCGAGGTTTCGGGAATACAAGGGAAAATACTGCCTTACCACAAGTTGGTAGGTCAATACAACAGTAAGATAACGATGAGGTGTAAATAAATGGTAGTCTCACTAACTAACTACTCGACCATGTCATCTTCTTCTTATTCAATTTCCTGAATCTCGATTCCTTCATTGTCGAGTACTACCTTCAATTCCTTCACTTCTTTCTCCAGGGCAGAGTTCTTCTCTTGCAGCTCCCTTTTCTCAGTACGAAGCCGCTTGATCAAGTCACTATCAGCCTCAAACTCGACTTCATTGCTCTCGAGTTCTGGCTTCTGTTCTCTGATAGTCTTGTTCTTCTCTTGAGCCCTTTTCTCCTGTCTCTTGTACTTCTCTTCTTGTGCGGCAAACCTCTCTTCTTGGGCCTTAGTCACTTCCTCCTGAGCCTTGATCTTCTCCTCGTTCTCCTTGAGTAAGGCACATAGCGAATCGTTCTTCAGGAGCTCAGTGCGCCTATCCTCATAAAGTTCTGTGACGAGGATCTCCAACTCCTGGAAATAAAGGCTAAGGGGCTTTGCTTTGCCTCTATCTCCGACATAAAAAAGGTAAGGTTCTCCATCCTCGTTTCTCCTTCCAAATAAAATGGAGTAGTGGCCCCTCAACCCTGTGCTGTAGCGTCCGCAGAGACGCCCAATCAGGTCTTGCATGACTAGATTGAGTCCTTTATCTTTGGAGTCACTAACAATTTTGATTTCCAACGGGGGCTCTTCTCCACGTCCTGGCTGAGTTGCTTTTATTCCCCAACAGCCCTCTTTGTTAAACTTCTTTAGGATGAAGCCCTTAACGTGAGGTAGCGGTAAACCTATCTTCTCGCCGATGTCGATAAGGTAGCAACCAAAACGGGTGTTCTCGAAGTCCTCCGCAGTGGTGAAGTGGAAGCTCGTCATCCTTTAGGTAGAAAGAAAAGAATTAAAATAAGAAATGCATAAGGTAAAGAAGTACTAGTCATATGTGCATTTTTAATTTTTGAAAAGATACTAAGTCAAATCTCAATGTGATCAACAAATATTAACAACTCTTTGCAAATTGGATATTCACTATAGTGAGAGAGACAGACACCCGGCCATCCACTTATTTGTGGAACAGGTCACATGTACGCGGACATGTAAGGTTTGTCTCCAGGCCGCTTCATCTCACTATGCCGATAGGATCCAAAATACTTAAGGAGATAATACTATGATCAAAAAGGTTTCCAACTATAAGGGCTCAAACCTACAGGCAACACAGTGCTCTGATACCATCTGTAGTGTACCTGCACTTAAAATATGGCAGGTACCTGTGTATAGTGCAAATCCCTGAATCGATTCGTTTGCACACACAGTTTACGATGTAATATCACAACAAAGTATCAATTTATTACAACGCTGATCCAGACTTAGAAAATATTCATTACAACTTGCATAGCGTAAAGCTAGCAGTGAACAGAGTAAACAACGGAAAATTATTACATAACAGTGAGTCTCCATCATCTTCATGTTGCCACAGGCGAAAACATGTTGGTTGCAGACTCGAAACCCTTAGCAAAATCTCACTCATCGTCTGAACAGTCTGCAATAAGATATATATTGCAACAACGTGGGTCAGAACCATTAAAAATGGAACTGGCAAGTGACACTATGGTGGACACTTAAAGAAATAACTCTATAACCTATATGCTTATTTGGCTGGTGGAGCTCAAGGTTATTTTGCATAAAGCAAGTTTTTCCCTAACTCTTTGAAACAACTTTACCTAGTTGAGACAAATATTGTATGAAAGCCATAGTCTCCATCTACCCTTGTTCACCCATCAGTTTTTAATTTATAAGTTGGAATGGGGGAATCCTCCGTTGACGTCCTCGTTCAGCTGCTCAATTGTCCGTTTCCGGGGACACGACTAAGTACTTAGATTTTAACTCTGCAGAGGTTGTGCACGTTCACCATTGTACCCATTCAACCCAAACTATCCTATACACTCTTGAAGTGTTAAGGAAAAGGATAAGAATGAGACGAGATCTTTCAGAAGCATTTTCCCTCCCCATGCTGGCCTGACGCGCTCCATCTACAAACAACTACCACCACCTGTCAGGCCGGGGCGAGTCCACGCAGCTTAGTTGATCAAGCCAGAGGCCATATTGGCAATGGCTGCACGAGAAACAATCTTCACTCGGAGTTCTTCAGATTCCTCTGTTCCTGGGTGGTCATCCACAAGTGAATATCCCACAGGTAAATCCCCTAGGGACAACACTCAACTCATACAGCCTAGCAACCAATTCCACCCAGGTGTTTGATTATAACTTAGTAGAATTTAACATTTCATCAAAATAGTTTTGCATAGCATCACAATTCCACTAAGTATTTTCATAGGAACCTAGACACAGGAATAAGGAAGTCTAAACATGGCTTGCATAGCAATACTATCCTACACATACTTATAGAAAAATAATCTACTCATGCATAGAAAAATAATAGGACTTTTATGGGGTGTGCCACTTGCCTTGGCAACCGGGAGTGTAGCAGTTACAGTTGCAAGGATTTTCGTTTCCCTCCGAATGGTCTAACAAAAGAAATAAGTAGCCACACATAAACACACAAGCAATATATTCATACAAAGAAAAATATATGCTATGCATGAGATGCAATAATTTATTTTAATTTCAGGAAACTAGTATATGTATCTCTTAGAATTTTTATGACATTTGCATGAATAAAATTTTAATTTGTTTTCATTTATTTAGACTTGAATAAAAGGGTAACATCAAGAATTTTAGTTTACTTAAATAAAATTTCATAACCAAATTTTGTAAAAAATGACATTTGGGCAGAGGGCATATAAACAAGTTTTTAGCAATTTGATTTACTCAGAAATAATTTTTCTAACTAAATTTATGTCAAAAACACTTAAACTACTCTAAAAAATATTTGAAAATTTTGAATATGTCAAAACAGAAAACAAATGAAGCCAAAATATTCTACTGGTTCTAAGGATTCCAAATATAAAAAAATATTTGAATTTGATTAAACAGATAGAAATTAATGATAAAAACAAGATGTAGGGGGTTTTCTATAAAACTACCATTTTAATTCTATTTAAGAAAATCGCAGAAAATCTACGTCTACGTGGCTCTGACGTGGCGCTGACGCGGCACTGACTGTGCGTGCCACGCGAGTGTACCGCTTCGTTTTTAAGTGATCTAATCCTAGCCGTGCACATGAGATCTAACGGTTCAGATCAAATCGACCAGAACCGAGCGGCGCGGCCGGCCGGAACCCTAGCCCGAGGCGTGCTCGCGGCGGCGCCATCGCCGGCGATGCTCGTTTCCTACGATCTACTGCCTACAAGGACGAACGATTCATACCCGTGCGTGGAGGAGGTCGATGCGGAGACAATGGCGAGGTGGTCGACGATGGGGTGCACTGACGCGCCGGAATTTGCTCGCCGGAGTCGTGCTTGGCGGCGGTCCTCTTCGGGTGCGGACGGAGACGATGCCCGAGAAGATGCAAAAACTTATCAAAACGATGCGCAAGATCAAAGTAATTCAAAAGGGACTGGAGAGAGGTCTCGGGGTTCACGATTCTTGCCGGAGTCGCGAAGTTTCGCCGGCGGCTATGGCGGAGCTCCGGGGATGTTCTCGGGCGGCCTGGGGGCTCTCGGGAGGTGGTTCTTGGGGCAAAAGAGAGAGGGGATCGAGGGGGGTCTTATAGCGAGCAACGACAGAGGAAATGGGGCAGTGAATCAATCGCAATGAATCAGATTGATTCGGGCGTTTCACGGCATTCATCGCGGGCGTGATTTGGGCGAGCCGTTGCAGCGGGAGGGAGGACTCTTTCCCTTCCGGGAACTCCTTTCGGACCACCGAAACTCTTTCCGGATCATTTCTCTCTCTCCAACAAAATCCAATATTATTCCAGAACCTATCTCCTGGTGTCGTCAAGACTTTAATTTGGTTACGCTACGGTTCGAGAACACTCTAGACATGGTCGAGACACTCCGCTCACCAATGACCGTCAGGGATACCTGGATGTATATGACGGCCCCTGTGCATTCCACGAATATCGTCGTTGAACCATAAATATGATATTCCTTCCCTTTGTTTCTGTGATACTACCTTGTCCGAGATATGATCGCAGACACACCGATGCCTTTGTTGTATCTCGTTACCGACGAAGGTTATTAACTCGTCTGAGATATTACATCCCCATGACCTAGTCATAAGCTGCGCAGCTATATAGATGCAATATCACCGAGTGGGCCCAGAATATCTTTCATTACATGAATGAACAAATCCCGCTCTTGATCCTTACGTCTTGATGCTCTTTCGGAATACCCAAGATGGACACCATTATTGTCATGCTATATAAGAAACAACGTTTGATGCTCTCAAAGCACCTCTACGAAGCATTAATAAGTACGGTCTCACGGTCTAAGGAATAAGATATCATATTCTTATCTATTGCAAATGACAAACATCGTACTACGATCTTATTGCAATACTTTGCGTATGTCCATCACCTTATTCAACTAATAAGATGACCCCATTGTCAACCGACGTCATTGTCCTTGATCAGGAATCTCGATCAACTGTTGCCCAATGGACTAGTTCATATAGAGGCTTACTAGGGACCCTGGTTGTCTATGTATCACGCGTGTATTAATAATTCCGATTAATACAGTTATAGCATAATACACAAACCTATTATAAACATATGAGATAATGCAATAAATACTACTTATTTATTTGCCTCTAGGGCATATCTCCTTCAGTCTCCCACTTGCACTAGAGTACAAATAAACTAGCTGCATTTTACATCATCAAAATCCCTTATCAAATAAGTGTCATATGATAATGCTTGTTTGTGGAAGAGTGTTACTCTGACAATCTGTACAATACATAATTGTACGTTCTTTTGCGATTCATTGATATCAACTTGCTTGATATCACCATGTTATCCAATAACATATATGCAAATACCGTAACAAAGTGAGACTTCTATTTCCCAGCGCTTACTCTGATTCTGCTAACTAGATAACTGCCTTGAAAACACACTCAGTCATAGAGAGCCCGTTGTAACAATTACAAACTCGCGATATCTACATACTTTCACACCTATCAAGAAAACTGGACATTCCAATGTCAATCTAATAACTAATGCACTTCTACTTCCAGTAAATTCTAAATTTACTTTTATAACTGTTCTTCTTCTAAGAACATCGGTCATATTTCATCGAGCGTATAATATGGTTTCTGTATGACGTCTAACAATAGACGAACACGTCATACAACCATTACTACCGTGTATCATTACTCTTAATGATTAATTGGATTTCCAAGGACCAACCTTTTGATTCTATTCTGACTCCTCAGACATAATCCAAAACAACTCGACCAACTATTTAAAATTCCCGTTCTATTCCAAATAGACACCAACTTTCAAATAGTTTCACAAATTCATCCTTCTTATCAACTCTACTGGTACAATTTCACAATGTGTCTTTTACACAAGATGAATTCGGCTCCCACTCAAATTATGTCTCCACACATTTGAGAACACGAGCTCTCACTCAAAATATGTCTCCACACATTTGAGGTTCTAAGCTCCCACTCAAAAATATGTCCTTTACATATTCTATCCGAGTGAACTAACTTTGACTCCCACTTAAAATCGACATTTTGGTCAAACCAAAATCATTGATCTCTCATCAATTCGAATTCAATACAAACTACAGTATTACATTAATACAAATCCCTCAGACTTCAAGCATGTCTACATAAATGTAATCAACAAATTTGATCTTGTCCAAGACACATTTCTTGACAAAACAATCTTCCACGTCCTTCTTATAGTCATATTTCTCATATAACACTTTATATGATGATTAAACAATGTTATTCCTCTAATAAGAATTGTAGCAACAATTACTATTTTAATCCTTTCAAATGTAACTTGGATTTTCAAGCTGAAAAAGCCTTTGTTCGTATTCTGATATTTTCTCAACTTTCTTTGTATTTATAAAGTGCACCTTGATTTGTCAACAAAATCTGAAACACTTAATATTGTGCTATGACCTGACAGCAATATTAAATATAACAACACTTTATCCAGAAGCTTCTTTCATGAAAATATTATGATCTTTATGAAGAGGATTGCAAGCAGAAAACAATTTTATAGTCTCCCTCACTCTTAATTACCAAATTTCATTTGTAGACATATACCCTTCAGAACACCTTCCGAGATATTCTACTTTTATGAATATAGGTCTGACACCTTATTTCAAGCTCCTAATTCCAATCCACAAACCATAATTCGAAAAATCATATTTTCCTCGGAATTACATAGACAACAAACCAAGTTTTGTTTCTAAAGGGTTTTGGAATACACTCCCATCTAATGCGAGCAATCTACAAAGAACTATTCATGTATATTCCGAATTATCGTATAATCATATACATGTCGACACTATTGTCGATCACACGAATTTTCGTTGAGAGAAATATCTATTTTCTAAAGTGGACATCGACTATAATGTTTCGAACATATTAGGAGATTCTAAGACTGATTCTGACAGATCACACTTTATTTAAAATAGAGCATGATTATAATACCCCACATATCATCATATATGATATTATAATATTCTGAAACGAATTTCCACAAGTGTTTTGTGTGGGAACCTTAATTCAAAAATATTTTCCTTTGATCGAATCTTGTCAATACAATATTCACTATTTTTTCTTCTGAAAAACCCCATTTGATCTCTTATCAAATTAATTTCAGACTTATGATTTATCAGGTAAATACACTTATTCACCAATAATCATAGAAGAATTCGGATGAAGCAAAGTACACCATTTAATCTTTCGTATTGACACTTCAATACTACATGTCAAACTTAATCAATTCGGCAGTCGAAATACTTAAATGGACCAAAAACATCCACTACTTCTTTCATTCCCTTTATGACTAAATTCGATGGTGTTTGTTCTAGTAACAAAGCTTTTATTTTTTGGACACATAATTTTATCATTCCCGCTATTATAAATATATATCATACGCATAATGTAATTGAGATGTGATGCAAATTACTCATAATATGAAACAATTGCTTTGTTTCATAACATAAAACAACTTATTTGTTCTATATGAATAACTATGTCTTGTAACATTCCAGACACCAAACTAGATCACACTCTCACTATTACAAAATGTCTTATAAAAAACTATTGATGATAACTAATATGATATCTCGAGGGCGTGAGCACTACTGGCCATTAACTTGCCATCACTTGTGCACTATCACGTCACCCATCGCCGCATACTTGTGATAACGAGGAACTGTTTCATAAATAGACCAAGTATCAAATACTTTTCATCAAGTATGAGAAGAATACATTTATATCTTCGTATATCAAATATACCCGTAGCGTCGAAGAACTCTTCTTCGATGGAATCAACTTTTAGAGATTTGAAATTGTTCACGAACGTGAAGAAGCTCATCGTGTCTCTATAGCATATTCACGGACATGCTATTCACAGCTAGGAGGCAAAGCACAATCTCTATTGCACTGGAGTTCGCTATCTAGAAATCGTAGATATTCGTAAGCCTGAAGTAGATGTCATACAACTTCTTCAATTGAGTCTCCAGATAGGTATGCTCCCCATGTGAATGGTCCGGAACTTTCTAAGCTGTCTGTACTGCTTAAGACTCAATTCATCTTTGAAGTATCCTTTGATCACATCAATCACGACATATGGCTCCATGTGTTGAAACAACTTTGAACTCTGGTGCTAGGCATATGCTCAAGGCGACCTTCACTTCCATGAAAATATCATGTTGCTTACGGAACTCATCATCTTCCTCCTTGCTAGCAGAATCATCTGGTCTAACTCCTAACTAATGTTCTAGGACATATAGAATGTTTGTTGTGTTGGAGAATGTTTCTAAAACCAATGTACCAGCTGATGAAGTTGGACCCGTCGGCTTCTAAGGTAGAATCCGGGCTCTTGAGGAAGTAACCGAAGTATAGTTGCGTAGTCTAGAGATGTGATCGCAAAAGAGGTAAGGTAAAGTTTATAATATATAGGTGAGTTTTAGTTTATATTCATACTATCAAAACACACCCCACCAAAATTATTATCCCTAAAATAATAATGGCGATTACACGACCCTCATCCACCATACCACCCCCGATCATCACGGCCGACAGCACAACTTCAAAGGTGGACATAAAATGTCGATCACAACAACTCTGTGACTCATGCTCGATCTTTCCATCTTCCCGTGTTCCGAGGCCATATCTGCATATGCTAGGCTCGCCAATAATACCTCGAAGACCTGTGCGTGCAACATGGCTTACACCCACTGTATGCGAACGACGATATGTCTGACACCCGATCGTCATGTCCTGCCTCATAACGTAGAACTTTCTTGGTGGTGCGCAATGAGGGAGAACACAATTTTGGTATTTGTTAGGGATCATCCTATTCATGATGCTACCGTTGTATATTTAGCATATAAGCAATCAATAGGATGCACACACAACATCACACAATCATATGATGCAATGAAGTGCGATGTGACATGGTCGTTGCGCCTGGACCTTCATGGCACCATGTGCCTGGCCCCCGGCGCCCCGGCATGACTCCGAGTCTACGGAACCCTCCAATGCCTCCGACAGTACGAGTAATATGAAACTTACCGTAACCATGTCACATAAAATAACGCCTCTGCAAAACAAAGTTAGACGCCTCTAGCTTTATTTACTTCTGCAAGTTTTACGTGGCATATAGGCTTATTCGTAAGAGAATCACTTCCCTACCTACGAACTTTGTACCACAACGTCGATCATATAATTGCATGTTTAAACATCCCTTTCGGGCCCTACATTGAAAATGCTTTGCCGACTAGAGAGAGAGAGAGAGAAACAGACATCCGCCAGCCACAGATACGGTGCAAGCCATATGTCAGTAGTGGAACAAGTCTCGCATAAGCGTACGCATAAAGCCGGTCCGGGCCGCTTCATCAACTCAATACCGAAGGAATCGCAAGTGCACGCTAGAGGGTAGCAAATATAAGAAAGACGTCCTCATTCAGCATGAGTTTTAACCGTACCAGCAGTACTACGCATAGATCGGCTCTGATACCACTGAAGGGGATCCGGTGCAGAAAACAATAATTTTCTAGCGTATGAAACCCTAATTAGCCAGGATCTATCTATCTAGTACATGTGATAATGGTGGCGGAACGGGTTACATTACCTCCATGCAGACCGATAGCGGGGATTACGCTCCCGCACAAGCGTTGACGATGAGGTCGTACGTAGCCGACCTCGAGGTCGCGGAGAACTTGGCGCGATGACGTAGACGATGACGCCAGGGTGTCGACGATGACCTGCGTCGACGGGCGTCGGGCGGAAGATGGCGTGGCGCCGGCAACTGGGGGCGTGCGCTGGCGGCAGTGGGGAGAGCAACGGCAGGGCTGCAGGCGCGCGAGACGACGTCGCCCAGGCTCCTCAAAAGTGGTGTCGCCGAGCACTCGCAAACATACGGAGCTTAACAACAACCCCGGTCATTTAGATCCAACAGAAATTGCAGGGGTAGAACTTATCTGGAATCCCGCAGGGCAACGGTGCCCGGCGGTATTGCTTAGGTGGAGAGAGGAGGCAAAACGGGCGGAGAAGCAACTCGGCCGGCCTGCTATACAATTAATTGTATTGTTCTGTAATTAATCCAATTAATATGCCTTTCTATATAAAGGGGGGAGGGGCCTTCCCCATGTGGGACTAAAGGAGACGGAGGGGGTGGCCGGCCGCACCATGCATGGTGCGTGGTGGCCATGGGCCCCACCCCATGATGGTTCGGCCCCCACATGGACCCCTCTTGGCCCATTAAGTGGGCTTCCCCCTTTTTCTCCTTTTTTAACTTATAATTAAATTAAAATAAAATATAATTAATATATTTACATATAATTTAATATCCCGTGACTCCGAAACATTTTCTGGACCACCCGAACAACTTTCGGACCTGCCTGGAACTATTCCAGACCTTCCAGAAACTCCTTCCGGACCACCGGAACTCTTTCCGGATCATTTCTCTCTCTCCAACAAAATCCTATATTATTCCAGAACCTATCTCCTGGTGTCGTTAAGACCTTAAGTTTTTTACGCTACGGTTCGAGAACACTCCAGACATGGTCGAGACACTCCGCTCACCAATGACCGTCAGAGATACCTGGATGTATATGACGGCCCCTGTGCATTCCACGAATATCGTCGTTGAACCATAAACATGATATTCATTCCCTTTGTTTCTGCGATACTACCTTGTCCGAGATATGATCGTAGACATCCGATGTCTTTGTTGTATCTCGTTACCGACAAAGGTTATTTACTCGTCTGCGATATTACATCTCCATGACCTAGTCATAAGCTGCGCAGCTATATAGATGTAATCTCACCGAGTGGGCCCAGAGTATCTTTCCATTACAAGAATGAACAAATCCCGCTCTTGAAGCTTACGTCTCAATATTCTTTCGGGATACCCAAGATTGACACCGTTATTGTCATGCTATATAAGACACAACGTTTGATGCTCTCAAAGTACCCCGACGAAGCATCAATAAGTACGGTCTAAGGAATAAGCTATCATATTCTTATCTATTGCAAATAACAAACATCGTAATACGATCTTATTGCAATACTTTGCGTATGTCCATCACCTTATTCAACTAATAAGATGAACCCATTGTCAACCGACGTCATTGTCCTTGATCGGGAATCTTGATCAACTGTTGCCCAATGGACTAGTTCATATAGAGGCTTAATAGGGACCCTGGTTGTCTACATATCACACGTGTGTTAATAATTCCTAATAATATAGTTATAGCATAATACGCAAACCTATTATAAACTTATGAGATAATGCAATAAATACTACTTATTTATTTTGATCTAGAGCATATGTCCTTCAAGGCTGATCTCCTCGGGGGCCCTGGAGAGCCTCCTTAGGCAACCAACGCTGCGCCTCAGCTGACAACCCTTGTCGAGCACCCCATCTACTTTGTTAGTGCAGTACTACAGGACGCTCGGGAACGTTACCGATTGCAGCAGAAGATCCTCATTGCGCTCCTCATCGCCTCAAGGAAGCTGCGACAATACTTCCAGGGACACCCCATCAACGTGGTCAACTCCTTTCCCCTGGAGCAGATCCTTCGCAACCCTAATGCCACATATCGTGTCGCGGGATGGAACATAGAGCTAGAGCCATTCAATTTGCACATTGATACTACAAGAGTCATCAAAGGAAGAGCGCTCACAGACTTTGTCGGCGAATGGACTGACCCAACCTCTGAAGAGCCTCGAGGAGAAGAGCTAGAGCTTCTGGAGAGAAGATGCCTAGCCACTGGACCATGAAATTCGACGGAGCCTTCTCCTGCCGCAATGGTGGGGCTCGCGTCGTCTTAATCTCGCCCAAGGGCGACAAGCTCTACTATGATGTCCAGCTGTGCTTCGCAATCGACAAGATCTCCAACAACTTTGCTCAGTACGAGCGACTTCTCGCCGGCCTACGAGCTGCCATTGCTCTTGGTGTCAAGCACCTACTCATCAAAGGCGACTCCCAGTTGATTGTCAACTTCTCCAACAAAAGCAACAAGCCCAAAGATGATCACATGGCCACGTACCTTGAAAAGGTCCGCAAGCTTGAGAAGCACTTCAGGGGCATGGAGCTCATGCACATCTCGAGGAAATAAAATCAAGAGGCTGACGACATCGCCAAGCGCGCATCAAGAAGGCAAGCTTAGCAGGCAGGCGTCTTTGAAGACAGACTCGTCAAGGCATCCATAAAGCAGCCTCAAGCACAGACGAAGCGCTCCCACCACCTCCTGCAGTTGGGGCTCCAGATTGCGGGCCTCACACAGGAAAGCTCCTGTTGCTCACAGCGGCGCATCAAGAAAAACGCTGGATTGACGAGCTCAAAGACTACCTCGCCAAGGGAATCCTCCCCGACGAAGATGTCGAAGTAGAGCGAATCGCTCGACAGGAAAAATCGTACTACATTGTAACATCCCAATTTTGCAAAATTTAAAACTTTGCATTCATACATCATTCATCATATAGGCTTAACTTTTAATCACATAAATACTAAATAAAAATTCAATTATGAGTTTAAATAATGTTTAATCCCATTTAAATGTTTATTGAAAACTTACTTCATAAATACAACTTTCCAAATTATATAATGGGTAAGGTTATTATTAAAAATTGCTAATTTAAATAACCTTTCCAAAACATATTTTTATGAATTTTTCTGAAATGTTTTGAATAGGTTTAAAAATCATTTAGTAAATCAGATTTGAAAAACAGTTTTTATTTTATTTAAAAGATTATGTTACCAGGCCGGCCCAGACGTTATCCACCGCGCGCGGTCGATAACGGCCCATCGGCCCGCTCCAGCGCGCGCGCGCTGCTCCCCTCTCGCTGACAGGTGGGCCCCACCTGTCAGCCGTCTTCCACCTCCGTCTGGAGATCGCGCCGGAGACGATGACCACGACCGAGCCGTTTCCGGGCCGGTTTATGCCGTGATTAGCTCCCGCGCCCCCTCCTTTTTATACCCCGCGAGGCCGCCTCCGAAACCCCCCCCAAAACCCTACCTCTCCGCCGTCGGGCTGCTCGGAATCGAGCTCGCCGTCGCCGCCATTGCCGCCGGGCTTTTTCGCGAGTGCGGTAAGCTCCAAGCTCCACCGAGCCCCCCCCCCTCGCTTCCCCATCCTTTTGCGCACCCGTTGAGCCCCCTTGCGTGTCCCATTTCGCAGCCGAACGCCGAAAACGACCTCAACCGAGGTGCTCCGCCGCCGGCCACCATCTCCGACGAGGAAAGGAGAGGAGTCTCGACGCCGCCGCCGCGCCATCGACCTCGCCTCCTCCTCCGCGTCATTTTGGTAAGAACCGTTCGTCCTGGGGCGGTGTTTTCATGCGGGAAGCACCGAGGCCGACGCGCCGCCGCCGCAGGCGCCGCCGCCGGCGAGCCTTCCGGCGACCCGCGCGCCGCTCGGTTCGGTCGGGCGTCCCACGCCGTTGGATCTAGATCCAACAGATCTAGATCCAAACGACCCCGTGCGTCCGATCTCATTTAAATCAGACGGCTCTCGTCCACGATCCGCGCGAATCGTTTTCGTCCAATAGGATCGCGCCACGTAGCCCCATTATTTTCTTTTTCGCAGGAATTTTATAAATAAAACAGAAAAATATGCAAAACTTAGAAAATTCATAACTTATGTTCTGTAAGTCCAAATTCAATGAACTTTATATCCACGGATAGCCCTGCTAGAGTAGTTTAATTCTACATCATTTGTTTTTGCTTTTGTTAAATAATAATTCATAAGATCATCCGAGGAGTAATTCGGCTATTAAATCCATAACTTAAATAATAAAAATGTTTTACAAATAAACTCAATTGTTTTAGGTTTAGGTTAACAACCTCTGCCCAGGAATATTAATATATGTCTTATTTGAAAACTTTCTTACAACAATAAATTTTGTAATGTTATAATCTAAGTTTTGGTTACTTTGTTTTCAAATTAATAAATTGTTAAGTGAATTGAGAAATTCCTAGAAATTGCATCTCATGCATTTAATACCAGAGAATATAAATCATGGATAAGTGTGTCTAATTCTACACATGGCATATCATGCATGCATACATCTTTTATTTGGTGTGTGAGATTTTGTGTGGATATTTATTTGTATGTATTGCTTGTGCTAGATTGTGAAGGAGAGGAAGGACCTGCTTGTGATTGCTATTCTTGTTGTGCCTGCCCCTCCTGCTGCCAAGGCAAGTGACTTTATAAAACACCTACTATTTTATTCTATTGCAAATCTAGTGTTTTCAAACAGTATTTACAAAAGTAGTATGCACGATAGGTTTTTGGGAGACTGTAGTATGCTATGCAAACCTTTTAGGTTTCCCCTTAGAAATTCCATATTAGACCCCTATTATAATTTAGTGGAAGCAACTGCTGCAAAAATGATTTGTTTTTTGGTTGATGTGATAAATGAAAATTTCCACTAAATAAATTTAACGCCTGGGTGGATTGGGTCGATCGAGGAGGTTTCAAGTTAAGTGGCTTCTTAGGGCCAAGTGTCATGGTTGTCTTCGCCCAGGGTAGTTTGTACTTACTTGGGGCCATGATATGCGGTGTTAACCTGAGTTGCTCACTTGTGGTAGGCCACCCAGGGCTATGAGATTTAAGTCTACACTGAGTCTAGTTGCTTATCGTGCAACCATTGGTCAATATGGGCTCTGTCTTGATGGAGTAAGTTGTTGTGGACCTGGGTCAAGAGATTGATGGTGGTAGAGTTGATAGGATGGTGGTAATCTCTTAGTATGATCATGGGAAAGCAACTTCTGAAAAGTCTCGTCTCGATCTTCTCCTTTTCCTTCTCACTAAAGGAGTGTAGAGGATAGTTTGGGTTGATTGAGTCTAATGGTGAAAGTGCACACCCTCTCGAGAGTTAAAACCTAAGATCTTAGCCGTGTCCCCGGCAACGGACAATTTGAGTAACTACACAAGGCTGTGTTCTGAAAATCTCCCCATCTCAAATTTCTTAATAAAACTTTTGTTGGGTGAACATGGGTAGGAGACATGGACTTGTCTCGAGATTGTCTCTGAAGGAGAAGATATTGATTTAAGAAAATTGTTTACCAAAAGTAGGAAAAAATTTGCTTTGCGCAATAGCCTTGAGCTCCACCAGCCAAATTAAGCATATAGTTATAGTATTGTAGAACATTAGGAATTAAAGTCACTTGCCACCACAATTAAATTGTGCTGACCCTTTATAGCTGGGCTGCAACTAAACCTTGCAGAATGTCCGAATGAGGAGTAAGGGCGTCGTCTTCGAGCTACAACCAACATGATTTGCCAGTGGCTTCATGGAGAAGATGTAGCTCCATGCTACCTTTAGTATTGCGTTTGAACTCTGAAATAAAGTGTGAACTATTGATTCAGCTAGCATTTCCGCTATGCTAAGTTGTAAGATATTTGTTTTTGGATCATTCGTCTCGTTCTGTAATAAATTATGAAATTGTACTGTGATATTTCATCTTATTGGAGAATGTGAGACTTATGTGATCCAACTCTTTACATTATTCATATGTGTCACTGCTTTCATAAGCATGGGCACTACAGATGGTATCAGAGCACGAATGTTGCCTGTAGGCTCGAAACCCCTAGGATTGGATACAAACCCTAAAATAAATATTTATAGTTAACAAATTTCGAAATACCAGACTTCTTTTCTTATAATATGTTCCTTACCTTCTACATTCTTATTTTGTTTCATCTCCTTAATTCTTATCCCTTCAAATCTTTTGTAGATGAAGAACTTCACTCGTGAGTTATCCCCGCAGAAAGGAGACCAGTACTACTTCAGTGACCAGCTCCTCAGTATTTCCGAAACCCTGAGGTTGACGCCGCCAGTCTTCAGGGGCAAAGAAATTATGTCAGAAGATTACCCTGAAGGACGCTGGAAGATCGAGGCAGAAGTTCTCCCTCGTCTTGATCCTCCTGGACCGCAGCTGATCCGTTTCCGATCTAGATACCCCAACTGGAAGAATGGAGTGGAGATGGCGATGCTGGAGACCTTGTCACGCATCATTGAGCAGTTCTATGACGAGATCAAGCCCAACTCCGTCTTTCGACACTTTGCCAGGAGGGATAGC
Source organism: Poa annua (assembly GCA_026929855.1). NCBI lineage: Eukaryota > Viridiplantae > Streptophyta > Magnoliopsida > Poales > Poaceae > Poa > Poa annua. The sequence continues at coordinate 105,268,731 of CM049426.1, forward strand.
ATTGGACAACCCGTTCAACCCTCACTTAGGGGTAGGAACGAGAAGCATCATGGAGACCTTGGAGCTCATTGCCATAACTTGGATATACTTCTGGGACAAGAGATCTTCTACAGGGTAGATTTAAGGCGCGTCCACCGTCACGTTAAGGAAAGCTTAGAAGAAGAGAAAGATATTCTTCGTGTAGAAGTTCAGGTGCTAACGAAGGAGAACAAGGAACTGGAAGACAAGATTTACCTGCAAGATGATAGGATTGCGCAGAAGGATGCCCACATTTTGGCATTGCAGGCTCAGTGTGCTCATTTGTGTGAACAACTAAGCCAAATGGAACTTCAGGCAGAGAAGAATCATCCCCCTGACGCCCCAGAGCCCCTAGTGTTAACCTATCCCGATGAGGACACTCCCAAGGAAGCCACATGTGTCAAGAAGCGGAAGTGTGGGAACACCCGCAAATACATAAGGAGTTTTAAAATTTGATTAGTAAGACCACCAATTATCCTTACCTTACAAGTATTTCTCCTAGCCTCATCGAAGTTGTATTGACCCACCAATTTGTGGTGAGGCAGTACCTTGAAAACCATGTCCTAGCTTGGTTTGCAAGTCTCTAAAATATCGAATTTATAAAATACTTCGGGTGTGTCTGTTTATTTCTTGCTTGTTATGTTTCTGTGAAGTGTGTTGATGTGCATGGGTAGATTTTTCCTTTGTAGTCTCTTCTATCACTACTTACCTATGCCCACACCATACAGATGCCTCCACGTCGTGATCCTGACAACAACAATGCCAACGAAATGATGCAACAAATGATGGCAGCCCAGACACAGTTGATGACCATGATGGCTCAGTTCATGGCAAACCAAAACAATCCACCACCCCCTCCACCGCCGCCACCACCACCCCCACCCCAAGTTGACCGCCTTGCTAGGTTCTTGAGGCTCAGACCCAACAAATTCTCCACAGCTACTGAACCAATCGTAGCCGGTGATTGGCTACGCTCTGTGAACAAGGATCTAGTTACTTGCGAGTGTACGAAATTGGAGAAAATAAGTGTAGCGTACCTGCTCTCAAAATAAGGCAGATACCTGTGTATAGTGCAAATCCCTGGATCGTTTCATTTGCACACACAGTTTACGATGTAATATCACAACAAAGGTCAATTTTATTACATCGATGATCCAGAATTACAAAATATCCTTTACAAATTGCATAGCATAAAGCTAGCTTTGAAAAGTACACAGCGGAATACAATAGCAGTGAGTCTCTAATAACTTTCATGCTGCCACAGGCGAAAACATGTTGGTTGTAGACTCGAAACCTTTACGAAACCTCACTCGTCATCTGATCAAATCTGCAATAAGAAAAATATTGCAACAACGTGGGTCAGATTCCATTAAAAATGGAGTCTGGCAAGTGACACTATGGTGGACACTTATGGAATAACTCTAAAGCCTATATGCATATTTGGCTGGTGGAGCTCAAGGCTAATTTGCATAAAGCCAATTTTTCCTACTCTTTTGAAAACACTTTTCTTGAAATCTCGACGAGTATGGCATGAAAACCATAAATCTCATCTTCCCTTGTTCACCCATCAACTTTTAACTTAGACATTGGAATGGTGGAATCCTCCCTTGACGTCCTTGATCAGCTGCTCAAAATTGTCCGTAACCGGGGACACGGCTAAGTACTTAGTTTTACACTCTGCAGAGGTTGTGCACTTTCACCATTGTACCCATTCAACCCTAGGTACCCTTTACACACCATTTGTGATAAGGAAAGGAGAGAATGAGACGAGATCTTTCAGAAGCATTTTCCCTCCCCATACTGGCTTGACCCGTTCCACCTAACATCCCTCTACATCTGCTTGTCAAGCCGGAGAGAGTCCACGCAACATAATCGATCAAGCCAGAGCCCATATGGCAATGGCTGCACTGGAAGCAATCGTCACTCGGAGTTCTTCAGATTCCTCTGTTCCTGGGTGGCCGTTCTCAAGTGTGCATTACTCTTTAGGAACCATAGAAATGGACCGAGTAGCCACTCAACATAAACCATCCGACCAATTACCACCCAGGTGTTTCATTAACTTAGTGGATGTGCACTCTCAGGTAAAAATCACCATGCTCACAGCCCTAAGTAGAATAGAAATTCATCCTAGGCGAAGACAGCCATGAGCACAGCCCTGAGTAGTCACTTAACATTTCGTAAAAACCTTTCATCAATTGCATAGCATCAATATTTCTGCTAAGTATGATATAGGAACCTAGACACAGGAATAAGGGATTCTACACAGGTTTAGCATAGCAACACATGCATATAAAAATACACTAAGTAATGCATAAAAATAGGAGGTTTATGAGGTGTGCCACTTGCCTTTGAATGTTGTCGTTGTTCACAAACTCTTTTCAACAACGCACGTTTGCTCTCTGTTTAATCTAAGCAATATAAGCAAACAACAATACAACAATCAACAGCAAGCAAAACTCAAAATGCATACAAACACATACTAGATGAATAAATAAGTTTTATAAAACTTTCTAAGGAAAATATGTTTATGCATGATGTGCAACATATTCCTAAGGCTAGAAATACTTTTCATGCCATGGAAATCTTTTAAGTTTATGCAAGGCAATGTGTTGGTCCAAAAGGACTAAGGACCAAAGTCTTAAGTTGGATACACATACTTTGTTTTATGACTTCTTGAAACAAGCACTCAAATGGCTTAGCCATGCTGTGCCAAATACTTAGAGAAAAATACTATGCCATTTGTTCAAGATGATCAACAATTATTATCAACTCTTTGTAAATTGGACATTCACTATAGTGAGAGAGACAGACACCCGGCCAGCCACTTAAATTGTGGAACAGGTCTCATGTACGTGGACATGTAAGGTTTGTTTCCAGGCCGCTTCATCCCACTATGCTGCTAGGATCCAACAACTTCAAGATGATAACATCATGATCAAAATTTGTTTAAGTCTAGAAGACAAGATTAGGAAAGAGGGGAAAGATAGAAAGACAGATGTAGTTGTCCTCCCGGCTTCATCTCCAGACTTGTAACTTTCTTCTGGATGATGTCTTGATTGAGATCTTGGTAGTCTTGATGAATCTTCAGACTTGATGATTCTTGTATCCTCGAGGCTGGTCTTGGATTTACTTAGTCTTCATGAATTCTCAGAGGAAAAGAAAAGACAGAGAGAAAATACTTAGAGAATAGAAAGGGGGTTGGCCTTCTTGAACTTCTTCTCACTTTTCTTCTAAGTGCTTGACATCTTGGGGATGCTTCCAGAGTCTGTTTTCTTCTAAGTCCTTCATGAACTTCTTCTTGATTTTCTTCTAAGTGTTTCCTCCTTGAAGATACTTCTGAAGTCTTGTTTTTGGCTAAGTCCTTCAATGGTCTTCTAGCTCCATCTTGAAAATTACTAAGTGTCTAGTGCATAGCACTTTTCACAAAATACTAAGTTTGAAAATAATCCTAACTTAGAGAAAGCTATTGAAGAGGGGTTTTCCTTTGAGAATTATATCTACAATATAAAATATGCTATGAATGAAATGAAATCTTAAATCACAAGAAACATAAAAATAACTTTTGTGATTTCTTTATAAATATGCATGAATTTATAAATGCAATTTAATAAATTTCTAGTTTTGAAAAATATAACAAAAGGAATAATTATAAGATTAAGTTTCCTATGATTAAACTTTTATAACAAAATTTTATAATTAGTGTTAATAGACAGAGAGCATTTAATTAAATCTATTGCAATTGGATTTAATCAAAAATAATGTTTCTATTAAAAGTTATTCCAAAATTAGTCAAACTATTCAAATTAAACACACAACTATGAAATCAATCAAAATTACTCAAAATTATTTTATAGCAGTAGCATTAATTTACAAATATTCCAAAGTTTATAAAACATATTTATTTGCAATTTTTGGATTTATAGATTTAAAGTTATTACAAATATACTCAAATTCACCATTTGAAATTTGAATATTTTATACTACGTCAAATTTGAATTTTGTCAGATCCAAATTATTCTACAAGTCAAGAGCTTCTCAAATATATAAAATTTATTAAATTTGGAGTTGTGGTATAAAAGTTATGAGAGATCTAAGTGACAGGGGTGTTTCTGCAAAACTGCCGATTAAAATTAATTATGAAATTGATTATACACGTGGCAGCTGACGTGGACGCTGACGAGGCTGTCTACGTGGATAAGTTATAGATCTGGGCCGTCAGATCTGGATCTGACGGTCCAGATCAGAGCGTACCCGTTCGTCCTCGACCTTTTAATCGTGACCGTTAACAGCAGATCCAAGGGCTCACCGTACTCGTCCAGAAGCTGGCGGCGCTTCTCACCGGAGATAGGAGCTGACGGTGGCGCGGGCTCCGGCGAGGACGCTCCGGTCGTCGCCGTACCTCCCCGGATGCGAGGAGAGCAGCCCCGAGCGCGGCGCGTCGCGGGAAGGGCGATGGAGGGGTCGGGGGTGAGCCTCGCTTCTTGGAATGCCGTGGAGGAGTGGAGGGAGGCACGGTTCGCCGGCGACCTTCGGTCGATCCCCCCTCGACGATCCGCTGCGAAAAACGAAGAAAGGAGAGAATGAGAAGATGCGCACGGACGCGGCGAGGCAGATAGGCGTGGTCTCGGAGGCGGGGAGGGTTTACTTCGCCGGAAAAGGAAGAAATACGGCGGCGGTGAGTGCGGACTCCGGCGAGCTCCTCCGGCGGCCTGGGGGCGCGATTGAATTAGGGTTTGCGGGGAAAAGGACGGCGGGGGCGTGGGGTTTATATAGGGGGCATCGGAGATCAATTCCCGCACGAATCGGAGGAGATATCGTCTCCGATTCGATCTCCTTCTCCTGCGCTTCGTTTGGTTAGGGGAAGAAGAAGATCTGCTGACGTCAGCATGACGTCAGCCAGTATTTTATTTTCTGATTTTATTTCTTTAATTCATATCTTTTGATTAAAATGTCCAAATGATGTCAAATTAAATTCTGACAATTTGTAAAATTATTATCCTTCTGTTAAACCAATTGTGGGAGTGTTTTGAACACTTTTGAAAATTCATATTTTGAAATGTTGCTTAATTACAAATTTGACACTTAAGGTCAAATTTGAATTTCTATCTCATTTGAATTTTCCTTTGGCTAAAATAAATTTGTAAAAATACCCACATTTCGATATGTTTGGATTTAAGTTATTTAAACTCATTTTCAATTTCTAAACTCATTTTTGGCTTTGGTATAATTGTTAATGATATAACACAATTATATGAAAATGGAAAAGAGAATATATAATGTATTCATTTTTAATTGAAAATAATTTGAGCAACATTATATTTTATAATATGATAATGCATTTGAAACTTCATAACAACTTGGGACAAGGCCTTTATTTTAATTTTATTTTATTTAGAATCTATTAATCATTTCATGTTATGAAGAAATAGATGAAATTCATTTAAGCAGATGGAATGATTATTGGAATGAATATTTGGCTAAGTGGTTCAATTCAAATACTTATAAAGAAACTAATTTATTTAAAATAAAATGAATTGTAGTTTGTGAAACATTTATCAAATTATATTTTAAGGTTTTTGAAATACAGTGGATAATAAAATGTTTAAACTGTGACATTTGAGATATTAAACTCAATTTTGAAGTCTTTCATAGTTGGTTTCCTTATACTTTTAATATTTTATTTTAATAAAAGAAAAGTTTTAAATTTTTGTGATTTTTGAATATTATAAAATGTTGGGATGTTACAATAAGGTTCACTTCCCATCTACTGGAGGGACCAGCGGCACAGTGGTGGGAAACATATCAGATCACTCACCCACTTGAAGGACTTACCTGGGAAATCTTTAAAGAAGGTTTCCGCAATGCTCACATCTCTACTGGGATCATGAATCTGAAAAGGGATGAGTTCCATACCCTGAGACAGGGAAATCGTGCTCTGAGGGAGTACATGGAGGACTTCAATTCCCTCTCACGCTATGCCCCAGAGGATGTAGACACCGATGCAAAGAGGAAGTATAAGTTTCTGAATGGACTCAATGGTGAGCTGAAAATACCATTGTCTGTGGCCTATGCTCCCAATTATCAGGACCTTCTTGATCAGGCCATTACTCTGGACAGCAACATGAAGAAGGAGGAGAATAGAAAAAGGAAGTTCAGCGCCAATAAGTACAACACTAATCTGATGCAGAAGAAACCATACGTTCCTGAGAACAGTGGGGGTCACCACAGTCACAAGAGTGGAAGTGGCCACAACCATAATGGTCATATCCATAAAGTAGGAAATTCTGGATACAGAGGAAATGGACAGGGTGGTAGTGGACACAACCACCCGTTCAATGGGAACAATAGTGGAAAAGAGCCACACCGCCACAACAATGAGCCTAAACGAGATATTAGTCAAGTGACTTGCTACAAGTGTGGGAACAAGGGACATTACTCAACAGACTGCCCAGAGAAGAAGAAGGCGCCGGAAGCATCAAAGCCTAATCCTTTCCAGAAGGCACAGGTGAATCATCTTGATGTGGAAGAAGTGCAGAATGAACCGGATGCAGTAATTGGTACGTTCCTACTACATACCTTTCCAGCATTAGTCTTGTTCGATACGGGAGCATCCCACTCATTCATCTCAAGAGCTTTTGTTAATAAAAACAAACTGACTACTACAAGCCTGCTAAATCCGGTTAGGGTGAGTTCCCCAGGGGGGGAAATGCTCGCACAAAGCGATTGTCAAAACTTGAGTTTAGAAATTGGTAAACACTCCTTTCCTGTAAACCTGATAATATTAGAGACCCAGGGTCTGGATGTTATACTCGGTATGGATTGGTTGGCCAAGTTTGAAGGAGTATTGGATTGTGCGAATAGATCCATTACACTCACCACTCCCGAGAAGAAGAAGATCAGATACAAATCCAAATTTGAATTTAAGAAAGTTAAGCTAAATTCTCTTAAGGGGGTTAGCATGGGAGACGTTCGTGTGGTAAGAGATTACCATGATGTTTTCCCCGAAGAACTACCGGGAATGCCACCCGATAGGGATGTTGAATTTCTTATAGATTTGGTTCCCGGAACGGGACCCATAGCCAAGAGACCATATCCAATGGCTGTAGCTGAATTGAAAGAACTCAAGAAACAGTTAGAGGAGCAACTGCAGAAAGGATTCATCCGCCCAAGTTCATCACCTTGGGGAGCACCCATTCTGTTTGTAGAGAAAAAGGATAGTACTCAAAGGCTAGTAACGGATTATCGAGCAATCAACGAGGTGACGATCAAGAACAATTACCCGCTACCGAAAATTAATGAGCTCTTCGACCAGCTACAGGGTGCTTCGGTATTCTCTAAGATCGATTTGCGATCAAGATACTTTCAAATGAAAGTAAGAGAACTAGATATACCAAAAACTGCCTTCACTACTAGATATGGATTATATGAGTACACCGTAATGCCGTTTGGTTTAACCAATGCACCGGCATACTTCATGAACATGATGAATAAAGTGTTTATGGACTTTCTGGATAAGTTTGTTGTGGTGTTCATTGATGATATCCTGATATACTCCAAGAGTCAGGAGGAACATGAAGAACACTTTCACATGATATTACAGAGACTTAGAGAACATAAGCTGTATGCAAAATTTAGCAAGTGTGAATTCTGGCTAGAAGAAGTTGGTTTTCTAGGACACGTTGTGTCGAATAATGGAATAGCAGTAGGTGTCAGCTGTGACAAAATGGGAAGTACCCAAGAATGTGGCAGACATCCGTAGTTTCCTTGGACTGGCATGTTATTATAGAAGATTTATTGAGAACTTCTCCAAACTTGCCAAACCATTGACTTCACTACTGAAAAAGGAAGTCAAATTTAAGTGGACGGAAGAATGTGAAATAAGTTTCCAGGAACTGAAGAAACGGCTGGTGTCAGCACCTGTTTTATGTTTGCCAGATATAGAGAAGGAATTCCAAGTATATTGTGATGCCTCGCACCATGGACTACGAAGTGTCCTAACGCAAGAAGGGAAAGTGGTTTCATACGCTTCTAGACAGCTTAAGAAACATGAGGTCAACTATCCCACCCACGATCTGGAGTTAGCATCAGTAGTGCATGCGTTAAAGACGTGGAGACCCTATCTTTTGGGAAAACGTTGTGAAGTATTCACGGATCACAAGAGCCTGAAATATATTTTCACCTAGAAGGAATTGAATATGAGGCAAAGAAGATGGCTGGAACTTATTAAGGACTATGATATGAGTTTGCAATATCACCCATGAAAGGCTAATGTGGTGGCAGACGCTTTGAGACGTAAGGTCCATGTAAATGGACTGACAGCGGGAGAATTGCCTGAGGATTTAAGTAGAGCATTTAAGGACCTCACATTAGAGGTAGTACCCGAAGGATTCCTCGCAACACTGGACGTACAACCGTTGTTGATGGATACGATTCGGGAAGGCCAGAAGGGAGACAAAGTAATGGATGAAATCAAGGTCAACCTGAGCGAAGGGAAGGCCAAGGGTTTTCGAATGGATGAGCAAGGCACCTTGTGGTTTGAGAAACGCATCTGCGTGCCGCAAGATGAGGATCTTAGAAAATTGATTCTGCAAGAAGCACATAACTCGCTTTATTCCATACACCCGAGAAACACCAAGATGTACATGGATGTAAAAGAAAGATTTTGGTGGAATAACCTGAAGAGAGACATCGCGGAATATATAGCTAAGTGCGATGTATGTAGTCGAGTAAAGGCGGAACATCAAAAGCCAGCAGGATTGTTGCAACCTTTACCTATACCGGATTGGAAATAGGAACAGATAGGTATGGATTTCATTACTGGGTTACCGCGTACCAGATCGGGATATGATTCGATCTGGGTACTAGTGGATCGTTTGACAAAGCTGGCCCATTTTGTGCCAGCAAATACTACCTACTCAAGTGCTAAGTTGGCAGAGATTTACATGAGGAGAATAGTATGCTTGCATGGTATTCCCCAGAGGATTGTGTCTGACAGAGGTACCCAGTTTACCTCGCATTTCTGGAAACAACTACATGAATCGTTGGGTATGAGATTAGAGTTCAGTACAACATTTCATCTCCAAACGGATGGACAGACGGAAAGAGTAAACCAAATTCTAGAAGATATGCTGAGGGCATGTGCCTTGGACTACAAGTCTAGTTGGGATGATAATTTGCCGTCGCCGTTTGAGGCACTTTATGGTAGGAAATGCACCACACCACTACTCTGGAGCAGTGTGGGAGATCGAAGTTTATTTGGACCTGATATAATCCAGGAAACTGAAGAGAAGGTTCGAATAATCAAGGACAGATTGAAGATCGCGCAGTCCAGGCAGAAAAGCTATGCGGATTCCAAAAGGAGAGAAATCACATATGAGATAGGTGACAGGGCTTATTTAAGAGTGTCACCAATGCGTGGTGTGAAGAGGTTCGGGATCAAGGGTAAACTTGCACCTCGATTCATCGGCCCCTTTAAGATGCTTTCCCGCAAGGGAGAAGTAGCATATGAGTTAGAATTGCCGGAAGTTCTGTCAGCAGTTCACAATGTCTTCCACGTGAGTCAATTGAAGAAGTGTCATCCAGAGATGACAGAAACCCCGCTACGGGATACAGTGTCATTAGAAGAAGTTCAGTTGGAAAGTGACCTGACGTATGAAGAGAAGCCAATAAAAATCTTGGAGATGGCAGAAAGGATCACACAAACCAAGACTATCAAATTTTGTAAGGTCTAGTGGAACCACCATACGGAAGAAGAAGCAACTTGGGAACGGGAGGATGTTCTTCGGGAAGAACACCCACATCTTTTTGAAGGCCAAACCGAATCTCGACGACGAGATTCATCTTAAGGGGGTTAGGTTTGTAACATCCCAATTTTGCTAAAATTTAAAACTTTGCATTCATACATCATTCATCATATAGGCTTAACTTTTAATCACATAAATACTAAATAAAAATTCAATTATGAGTTTAAATAATGTTTAATCCCATTTAAATGTTTATTTAAAACTTACTTCATAAATATAATTTTCCAAATTATATAATGGGTAAGGTTATTATTAAAATTTGCTAATTTAAATAACCTTTCCAAAATATATTTTTATGAATTTTTCTGAAATGTTTTGAATAGGTTTAAAAATCATTTAGTAAATCAGATTTGAAAAACAGTTTTTATTTTATTTAAAAGATTATGTTACCAGGCCGGCCCAGACGTTATCCACCGCGCGCGCGGTCGATAACGGCCCATCGGCCCGCTCCAGCGCGCGCGCGCCGCTCCCCTCTCGCTGACAGGTGGGCCCCACCTGTCAGCCGTCTTCCACCTCCGTCCGGAGATCGCGCCGGAGACGACGACCACGACCGAGCCGTTTCCGGGCCGGTTTCCGCCGTGATTAGCTCCCGCGCCCCCTCCTATTTATACCCCGCGAGGCCGCCTCCGAACCCCCCCCCCCAAAACCCTACCTCTCCGCCGTCGGGCTGCTCGGAATCGAGCTCGCCGTCGCCGCCATTGCCGCCGGGCTTTTTCGCGAGTGCGGTAAGCTCCAAGCTCCTCGAGCTCCACCGAGCCCCCCCCCCCCTCGCTTCCCCATCCTTTTGCGCACCCGTTGAGCACCCTTGCTTGTCCCATTTCGCAGCCGAACGCCGAAAACGACCTCGACCGAGGTGCTCCGCCGCCGGCCACCATCTCCGACGAGGAAAGGAGAGGAGTCTCGACGCCGCCGACGCGCCATCGACCTGGCCTCCTCCTCCGCGTCATTTTGGTAAGAACCGTTCGTCCTGGGGCGGTGTTTTCATGCGGGAAGCGTCGAGGACGACGCGCCGCCGCCGCGGGCGCCGCCACCGGCGAGCCTTCCGGCGACCCGCGCGCCGCTCGGTTTGGCCGGGCGTCCCACGCCGTTGGATCTAGATCCAACGGATCTAGATCCAAACGATCCCGTGCGTCCGATCTCATTTAAATCGGACGGCTCTCGTCCACGATCCGCGCGAATCGTTTTCGTCCAATAGGATCGCGCCACGTAGCCCCATTATTTTCTTTTTCGCAGGAATTTTATAAATAAAACAGAAAATATGCAAAACTTAGAAAATTCATATATTATGTTCTGTAACTCCAAATTCAATGAACTTTATATCCACGGATAGCCCTGCTAGAGTAGTATAATTCTACATCATTTGTTTTTGCTTTTGTTAAATAATAATTCATAAGATCATCCGAGGAGTAATTCGGCTATTAAATCCATAACTTAAATAATAAAACTGTTTTACAAATAAACTCAATTATTTTAGGTTTAGGTTAACAACCTCTGCCCAGGAATATTAATATATGTCTTATTTGAAAACTTTCTTAGAACAATAAAATTTGTAATGTTATAATCTAAGTTTTGGTTACTTTGTTTTCAAATTAATAAATTGTTAAGTGAATTGAGAAATTCCTAGAAATTGCATCTCATGCATTTAATACCAGAGAATACAAATCATGGATAAGTGTGTCTAATTCTACACATGGCATATCATGCATGCATACATCTTTTATTTGGTGTGTCAGATTTTGTGTGGATATTTATTTGTATGTATTGCTTGTGCTAGATTGTGAAGGAGAGGAAGGACCTGCTTGTGATTGCTATTCTTGTTGTGCCTGCCCCTCCTGCTGCCAAGGCAAGTGACTTCATAAAACACCTACTATTTTATTCTATTGCAAATCTAGTGTTTTCAAACAGTATTTGCAAAAGTAGTATGCATGATAGGTTTTTGGGAGACTGTAGTATGCTATGCAAACCTTTTAGGTTTCCCCTTAGAAATTCCAGATTAGAGCCCTATTATAATTTAGTGGAAGCAACTGCTGCAAAAATGATTTGTTTTATGCTTGATGTGATAAATGAAAATTTCCACTAAATAAATTTAACGCCTGGGTGGATTGGGTCGATCGAGGAGGTTTCAAGTTGAGTGGCTTCTCAGGGCCAAGTGTCATGGTTGTCTTCGCCCAGGGTAGTTTCTACTTACTTGGGGCCATGATATGCGGTGTTAACCTGAGTTGCTCACTTGTGGTAGGCCACCCAGGGCTATGAGATTTAAGTCTACACTGAGTCTAGTTGCTTATCGTGCAACCATTGGTCAATATGGGCTCTGTCTTGATGGAGTAAGTTGTTGTGGACCTGGGTCAAGAGATTGATGGTAGTAGAGTTGATAGGATGGTGGTAATCTCTTAGTATGATCATGGGAAAGCAACTTCTGAAAAGTATCGTCTTGATCTTCTCCTATTCCTTCTCACTAAAGGAGTGTAGAGGATAGTTTGGGTTGATTGAGTCTAATGGTGAAAGTGCACACCCTCTCGAGAGTTAAAACCTAAGATCTTAGCCGTGTCCCCGGCAACGGACAATTTGAGTAACTACACAAGGCTGTGTTCTGAAAATCTCCTCATCTCAAATTTCTTAATAAAACTTTTGTTGGGTGAACATGGGTAGGAGACATGGACTTGTCTCGAGATTGTCTCTGAAGGAGAAGATATTGATTTAAGAAAATTGTTTACCAAAAGTAGGAAAATTTTTGCTTTGCACAATAGCCTTGAGCTCCACCAGCCAAATTAAGCATATAGTTATAGTATAGTAGAACATTAGGAATTAAAGTCACTTGCCACCACAATTCAATTGTGCTGACCCTTTATAGCTAGGCTGCAACTAAACCTTGCAGAATGTCCGAACGAGGAGTAAGGGGGTCGTCTTCGAGCTACAACCAACATGATTTGCCAGTGGCTTCATGGAGAAGATGTAGCTCCATGCTACCTTTAGTATTGCGTTTGAACTCTGAAATAAAGTGTGAACTATTGATTCAGCTAGCATTTCCGCTATGCTAAGTTGTAAGGATATTTGTTTTTGGATCATTCATCTCGTTCTGTAATAAATTATGACATTGTACTGTGATATTTCATCTTATTGGAGAATGTGAGACTTATGTGATCCAACTCTTTACATTATTCATATGTGTCACTACTTTCATAAGCATGGGCACTACATACATCCTCGAGGGAGATCTCTACAGCGAGCGCCCGAATGGGATTCCGCTCAAATGCGTCCCTCCTGAAGAAGGCAGAAGGCTGATCAAGGACATCCACAGCAGGGAGTGCGGCCACCACTCGTGCGCCTGCACCCTCGCAGGCCAAGTGTTCAGGAGCGGCTTCTACTGGCCACAAGCACTTCAAGATGCAGTCGACATCGTCCAAGCGTGCGAGGCCTGCCAGTTCCACGCCAAGCAAATCCATCAGCCGGCGCTGGGGCTACATACCATCCCGCTCTCCTGGCCGTTCACGGTCCGGGGGCAGGATATCTTAGGGCCATTCCCCAAGTCTCAAGGGGGCTATCTCTACCTCTTCGTGGCCATCGACAAGTTCACCAAATGGCCCGAGGTCGAAGCGATGCGCACCATCCCAGCAGGCGTAGCGGTGAAGTTCATCAGAGGCATGGTTTGCCGCTTCGGAGTGCCTAATCGCAATATACCGACAATGACTCGCAATTCACCAGCGCCATCTTAAGGGCTTACGGCGAGAAACTTGGCATCAAGCTCTGCTTCGCCTCGGTAGTTCATCATAAAGAGTAATGGCCAAGCCGAGCGAGCAAATGCAGAAATACTCAAGGGTTTAAATACCAGGACCTTCAGCATCATCAAGGGCCACAGCAAGGGCTGGATCAACGAGCTTCCTTCGGTGCTCTGGTCCATCCGCACCACTACGCCCAAGCCCACGGGAGAAACACCGTTCACCCTCGTCTATGGAGCCAAATTAGTTCTCCCCATAGAGATTAAGCATGGATCCTGACGGCTCCTTGCCTTCAATGAGGATGAGCTAGAGGATCTCCACAACGAAGACCTGCTGCTTCTCGAGGGACTACGCTGCCGTGCCGCCCTCCGGGCGGCAAAATACCAGCAGGACCTGCGATGCTACCACAGCCGCCACGTGCGCTCGCGCACCCTGGAAGCCAGGTGATCTAGTCCTCTGGCAAATCCACTCCAGGGAAGGCTTCCACAAGCTGTCACCAATGTGGGCGGGTCCCTACAGGGTCACTCACATCGCCAGACCTGACCCGGCTCGCCTCGAGACTCAAGACGGCATCCCGTCAAAAACCCGTGGAACATCATGCATCTACGCAAGTTGTACCCGTGATCATCGTCACGCCCGTGATCATTGTCACGTCAGACATTTTTCTCTAGAGGAAGCTTAAGGCTCCACCTCCAGGAATTTTTGTCTCTAGAGGAAAGCTCACGGCTTCACCTCCAAGCTTCACAAAAGCTTCTTTTGAGGGTCATCCCTCCGATCTCTCGTTGTAACGAGCTACCACATGCCGTAGAGAGTCTCAGCCACTAATGGGTGGTCCCCATGCCTCGACATGGAAAATACATTAACTTGGCAACCCCAAGAATAATGAAACATTTCGTTCCTAAGTGAACTATGCGTTACGGCGCCGCTATGTAATATTTTGGTGGTGAGTTTTTTTATTCTGCATTATTGTTTTTCAATGTGCGCTTATATGCTTCCTCACGCGCACCTCGCGAGAGGGGCTGAGTACGGTGCCAGTGACTCAAATGAAACACCAGCAACAGTGCAAAACCCAAGGGATCCGAGCTCTGGCTAAAGGCCAAGCTCCCACAAACACGTCATCTCTCCAAAGGACCTTGGTACTTAATCTCCTCGCGAGGAACACCTGAGGAGACCCATTAGCGCACATGAGTTCCTACTACCATGCACAAGCGTTTGGGTTTGCCTCTCTAACATCTGCAGGGAACAAGCGTCCCTCCAAGCCTGAGGAGGCAAAATGCTGAACCCTTGAAGAGGAGGCCCTCACCAGGAAAAATCTCTCCAGAGCAAAAGTCTCGAGAAATAAAGTCCCGCACTCATGCCTCGAGAGTCTTTTCTCCTCCGCAAGCACACGTTGTCCCTCGAGCGTTTAGTTTTCCCATACACTTCATGTACTGCTCGTACGTCAAAGGGGGGTATTTGAGCATCACGACTCAAGGCCCTTACCTCTCCAACCACTAAACTCCCCCCGGCCTTGTTGAGTCATTGCCCTAGCATATCGCAGTGGCGGTGTCATAGCGCAAAGACACGAGTCCTAACGACGCACAGCGAACAAAGACATGAAAATAAGATAAAGGGCCTCTCGAGGGGCACACGCACTGAATTAAAATGCTTCAAGAGTATATATTAAAAGCCAAGATTCAGGGTATCTAAAACAAAATTCTTGTGAATGAAAGCGCGGCAAGCACATGACAGATAAGCTCAGGCGGAATCCGTACCATCGCCCACCTCCGCGGCGTCCTCCTCGCCAGCATCTGTAGAGCCAGCCTCCTCGCCATCATCGCCAGCCACCTCTGCACGCTTGAAGCGGCTACAGAAATCGTTGACTTGGCCGCGGACGGTGTTGGAGATCTTCCACCCGTCGTCGCCCACGAGAGGCTCGGTCAGGGACGCGGAGTCGAAGTCAGGGCGGAGGCGCTCGAGGTTGGCCTTCTCAGTGGAGAGCAGTTGTTGCTCCCGAACGACCAGGCCCTTGCAGGCCTCTTCCAAAGAGGCTCGCTCGGCCTCGTGGGCAGAGCGAAGCTGGGACTCGAGCTGGGCAAGCTCGCGGTGCTTCTGCGCCAGGGAGCCCTCCATGGCTTCCCACTCCGCCCTCGCCTCAGCCAAGAGCTCCGCGGCCGCGTAATGCTCAGCCTGAAGGGGCGCGAGGGTCTCGTCAGCCTCGCAGATGGCCCCATCGCGCACCTCTTTGGCGAATCACAGCGCCTCCTCGCGCTCGACTTGCATAGCCTGATTGCTCCGGCAGCGAGCCTCCACCGTGGCATGGAAGGATGCCCACGCCTCCGCAAGCTCGCCCTGGCGCTGGGCGATCTACGCGTCCTCGAGGGCGAGATGGGCCTCCAGCCCCTCCAGCGACTCCCGCACCAGGCGGAAGGCGACGTCACGACGTACCCTGCTCCAGTCCAAGCCACTAAGGACTAGGTCGCGGCAGGCGGAGGACTCCGCTTCTACATCGAGCTTTGAGAACGGGGCCTCAGAGCGGGCTTGGGGGCTGGGCAGCGAGCCGTCCTCCTTGACCCCCACGTCCTTCTCGCCGTCATCGCCGCCCTGGTGCACCATCTCTTGCTGCGGCTTTGCTCCGGCAGCGGGGCATGGCGAGGGCGGCGAAGGACCTCCCCCCTTTTGCTCACTGGCGCCAGGCTGGCCATGGCCCGCCTCAGCCTCCTGCTGTGTGGGAGGAGTGGCCGCGCGAGGCGGCTTGGCGTGCGAGGTGGCATTGGCGCGCGAGATGGAGTACGTGCGCGATGTGGAGTAGATGCGCGAGGAGGAGTGGGTTCCCTCTCCTCTTGCTCCTCGGGCCTGGACTGCTCGAGAGGCCAAGCTATTGCCTCCGCCTGAGGCATTTCCTCAGCAAGAACTGTGGAGCCCGCCTCCATAGGCCTGGTGGCCTCGTCAGCCACGGTCTCTCCCGTGCCTTTCTTCACATCTGCGGCCTTGCAAAGCTTGCGACGTTTCACAGGGATTATATCACTAACAAACAACAAGAAAAACCTTCAGAAAAGGTTGAAGAGGGGAACACAAAGAAATAACCAATCAAGTTCAAAGTCAAATACTTACCCTGCTTGCTGGGCGCGGGTGTCCACCCACGCCAATCCTAGCGAGCGCCACGAGGGCTTGGCCTTGGATCCTGATCCCTCGGGAGGCGCCTCAGATTCCCTCTTGTGGGGGACGTCAGGCGGCCTCACCCCAGGCCAATCGACGGCCGCCTTGGACCGGGCTCTCGGCGCCCCACCGCGGCCACCTCGTCCTCCACCTCGTCCTCCTCCTCCACAAGGCGCGAAGGCGCCACCATGAAGGCCTCATCATTGCCTGACGAGATCTCGCAGACCTCATCAGTGAAGGGGCCAACCCTTGACGAGGTCGCCTATGTCGTGGCCTCCTCGTAGCCTTGACCGTCTCCTGAAGCGGAGGGCGACTCCGCGGCGCCCCTCTCCTGCGCCATGGGCGTGGCTTCCTCCTTCTCCTCCCCTGCCAAGCTTGTCGGGGTGAACGTGGGCATCCCCTCCAAGATGTCCAGGCGTTCGCTCATGGAGAGCTGGTGCAGAGGCCTCAACGAGGTCGGGAACTTGTCCACCGCCGGCACCTCCGGTTTGCTGAAGAGGATGACCAGGACGAAGTTGACGACGTCCTTGATGTTGTCGTAGGGATGGAGCCGTATCGGGTCCGAGAGGCTCGCGTACATCCACATTAGCTTCTTGTGAGCCTGAAACGGAGTGATGGAGCGTGTCACAAAGTACGCGACGATCATCTTCCCCATTAGGCCCTCCTCTGGAGGTAGCGCATGCGACCCACCAGGTCCGCGCTGTCCGCGCAGCTGAAGGCGGACTTACCCCAGTGGGAGTTCTTCATAGGCGGCGCGGCCGAGATGTCGAGGAAGTCGCACGCGACTCCACGCCAATGAGGAACCACTTCTGGCAGAAATCATCCACCTTCTTCACCTCCGCCGTGACGGGCTTGTCCCCATTCCACAACATGGGGATGTAGACGCCCCCCATGCCATCCGCGATGGGGAAGGATACGAACCCAGACCGCTCGTTGACATCGGTGCACCGGAGCGCGTAGAAACTCCGAAAGAGGGCCACCTAGGGCTCCACGCCCAGGTAGGCCTCGCAATGGTAGGCGAAGATAGAGAGGATGAGGATAGAGTTTGGATGAAGGTGGAGAAGCTGGATCTAGGAGAACTCCAGTACCGTCTCCTAGAAATGCGAGTACGGAGGCACTAGTCCTGTGACGACCCAGTGGAGGAAGATGGGGTAGAATCCCTTCGGGCGCTTCCCGCGCTCCGCAGCCCAGAGCACGCTGGCGCCGTGCTCGTTGGTCCGCCCGGCGACCAGGAACCAGATCTTGTCCAGCGCCACCTCTTGGGTGCGTGCCCCGATCAGCGATGCGCCAAACGCGGGCACACCGGCCCCCTCCGGGGAAGACCTCGACGCCTTGCCCTTGCCCTTCGCCGGACTCATCGTCGGAGAGGAAGAAGGATGGAGGAGAAAGGAAGGAAGCCAAGTTTGTCGGAGCTCGCGAGCGGAGAGGTCGAAAACGGGAGGCTTGGAAGAGAAGAATGGGACCAGTAACGGCTCTCTGCCACGGGGCGCAGGCTTTATGTCTCGTTAGGAGCAGTTAGCGGGGCGTGCTGGGACCTCCCACGACGCACACCCCTGAGATCGTGCGCGGCAGTTGCGCAACCACGCGACGCGTGTCTCGGGTCGGCCTGACACTTTGGGCCCACAGCGATTCGGCTACGTCCATGGGCTCAGCCGTGCCCATCTTGGGCCCGAGGGCTACTATCAGCCCTGTGAGGACCAGGGTGTTCAGAGCCCACTCTCCACAGCCCTCGCACCTGACAAAATCGACGAAACGACTAAGGACCAAGCCACCGCTTGGAGAGAATCTCGAGAGGAAAACCCTCTCGAGGGCCTGAATAGGTAGCGAGGGCCTGAATAGGAACCCCTCGTTTCAGGAGACTCCACAAGGCTACACCCGCAGAGCCACGAAGGCCCTGTGGAGACAATTTGTTACGAAGCAACCGCTGCAGGGCGCACATGGCCTCTACAGACAGTGACGCGGGCGCCGCAGTTGATATTCTGATGATTAACGGAGTCAACAAAGCTGCGCCGCCAGAGCCGGACTACAAAACCTTCCTCTTTGGCGATAAAGCAGCTGGACGGCGCAACGCTCCAAGTAGATCGTCATCGTGGGCTCTGCCACGATCGCCGCAGCGCTTGATGGCCGTTATGCGCGGACTGCAGATTGTCGGCCACCACAGCTGGCTTTTGCACGGATGGACCGAGTCCGTGAACTATTCTGCGGCGGTGAACCCTACTCCTTCGCGCCACTGCCATGTGGGAACCCATCCTCTGCATAAAGTGCAGGGATGAGGCCCGGGGCGCATATAAAAGGAGCAGGAGCACCTCCGTAGCAAGGGATCGATCTTTGAAGATTTACATCTCGCATTCGAGCCCTTGAACCCTAGTCAAGAGCGTAGGATAGCCAAGTAGCTTGAGTAGGAAGAAGACCAGAGCTTCCCTCTTCGAGCTCCATACTGCCTAAAGAGAGCTCTCGGCAAGCTCATTGTACTGTAACCTCTATAGTGCAATATATACAAGCAGGAGTAGCGGTTTTACCTCCTCATGAGGGTCGTGAACCTGGGTATGGGCTGATGTCCATCTCTGTCGTGATGTTCCTCTTCCCTCTTCGAGCATCGTCGTCGTGCCTCTCGAGGGTTGTTTGACCTCCGTGTTCAGTCCCGCTTCGAACCTCTCTTCAGGGTGTGATTGTCCCTGTTCCATTGGAGACACTCTCTGACAACCCTAATAATAACATCAAATGTTTTTATATGCTTTGCTTGAGGGTATGTTTCTTTCTTAAGTTGTTATCCCGTAAGTGGTAATGCTTTTGAAATGATTACTGTTTGTTTACTTTAGATCGTTGTCAACACGCTCCTTTGTGGTGTTTTGTTAAATGAGCCAACTACACCTTTTAAGCCCCTAATCAACTACTTGTGTGAGGAGTGGTGTTCACCTTTATTGTTTGATTAACTAATTAATGGTATGTGTTTCTAGAAGTGGTAACATGTTTGCATGCGAGTGGTGATAATATTTGTATATTAAGATATTTTGTCTGAAGTATTTCCTGAAACTAATATTACAACCCTTCTAACAATTTGGGTTGTTGTGTATATTTTCTTAGGTGAATCTGTTGTTTGTCTCGATTCTATGGGCTAGTTGTTCGTTGCTGTTCAACTACGTGATTTCCTTGCATATGATTAATAGTGTAATGTCTTGTGCAATTGCTTGTTGTTTGTTATGTTCTTGTGGCTTTGTCTTGTACTCTGAGTGTTGTTCATTTTCTTGTTTACGACGTTAGATACGATCGAGAAGGAACTGGAAGTGAGGAATGAACCCGAGGAGCATCAAGATCAAGACCAAGGACATATTGCTCAGCCAGACAAGCCACCTCACCACTATGAAATTCTATTATTTACAAAGTATGTTTTGTTTTCAAAATCAAATAATGCATGCTTTACTTCTTTTGTGGCGCCTGGCAACCCGAAAACTATTTTACAAAATATTGTTTGGCCAAAGTTATCCACTAGATTATAATAGGTGTTACAAAAATAAGTATTCACTTTATGAGCCTGGTTGTTAAAGGCTCTATAAAGAAAATCATATTTTCTTAGTATTATATTCTTTTTCTCACCTCAAAATCTTAGGATAGGAGCCTGGTTTGATAAAAATGTTTTTGGAGAAAACCTGAGTTGCTGGGAGCAATCCGCGAGAAAGAAATGTTTTATGAAAACCCGAGATGTTGGGAGAATTCGGACAAGCTTGTGAATACCCGGGTTAGTAAGAGCAGATAGAGGTTTAATTTCGAAGTCCCTACTGCTGTCGGAAAAATTAACCCGTGCAACCACACTACCTGACAAGAGTAGGGCTTAGCCGGAAGCTTGTCCATTTTAGTATTGGGGTTCTCGTACTATCTATGGGAGTCGGGCACCTAAAGCCAGGTTGCCGTTGTACGAGGCAATACACAAGTGGGAATCGCGCCAGACGATTATGGCGGGTCTCCTGCCATGGCGGTGTGACGTCCCGAGAAAAGACCATGGGTCTAGTGGAGCACACAGTGCCGGGGAGAACAAACCTAACAGGAGGCCTCGATACTAGGGTGGACATAGTGGAGAGCTTTGATCGTGTTATCCAGACCCCCGCATACTGTCGTGTGACGGGCCATGGCAGACACGACGAAATGACCGTTTAATGTGGGTAAAGTGTGCAACCTCTACAGAGTGTAAATCTATTCGAATAGCCGAGTCTTCGGTCATGGACGGTTGTAAAGGACACACTAGGCGCCTTGGAGAAATAAGTTGATTTTCAAGAAAAGTGTTTCGGTGAAATAAGGAGGCACCTGGGAGGTACGGAATTTATGAGAAGATGGTTGATCTCGGGGAGACAATCAGTCTGATCTCAAGACAAGAAAAAGGGGTATCCCCATCCTAGTGTTTTGACGAAGTTTTACTAAGGGAAGTTTTCAATACTTGGATATGTCCTTGCTATTACTAAGAGAAGAGAATTATATCTCTAAATGTTTTCTTCAACAAAGATATAGAGATGTCGTATTCTCTATGTCTGAAAATGATGGTATTCGAAAATAAGCCCTATAGTTGTATGTAGGAGCTACCGTAGTTTTCGAAAATGCTTTCCTTGCATTACCATAAAAACTTAGCCTTAGAGGTGGTCATCCGAGTACGTAATTGTACTCATATGGCTATCTCCCTGGATATTCAAACGTCTAGGTTACAGTGAGGAGATGTACGACAAGAAGGAGAAGTACGCTGACGACTAAGCCAACTGAGTGTCACCGGTCAAATGTTATGTGGGAATGCGTCAGGACGTGACGAGGGCCGACGCTAGCCAAAACTTCCGTTGTACCTTAGTTCATTTCCGTCATGTATGGCGATGATTGCAGACTTGGTCATGTGACCGTTATTTATGTAAGTCTTGTACTGTTCGAGCTGAATGATGTTCTTTGTATACCATGTTGGTTATGGGATCGCGATGCACTGATCATTGGGATCGTGATCTGTTTACATAACGTGGGCATGTCTGACGGGTAGTCAGAGGGGTCCTTACAGGTACCCCAAGGATGCATATTTCTCATTATGTTGGTACGCGGATTCTGATTGGGCAGGAGATCTAGATGACAGGAAGTCCACCTCCGGTGCTTGTCAATTTATTGGGAGGTCATTGGTAAATTGGTCTTCCAAGAAGTAGAATTGCATATCTCTATTCACAACCGAAGCATACTATGTTGCCGCCGTAATTTGGTGCACACAATTGCTATGGATGAGGCAGACTTTAAAGGAGTACGGTGTCGAATGCGACAAAGTGCCTCTTCTATGTGACAATGAAAGTGCCATCAAGATTGCATACAACCCGGTGCAACATTCAAGGACGAAGCATATTGAGATCCGCCATCATTTCATAAGACATCATGTGGCCCGAGGAGACATTGACTTATCTTATGTGGGCACAAGGGATCAATCTTCACGAAGCCCCTTGAGGAAGGAAGGTTTTGCTTTTTGAGGCATGAGCTCAATATCATCGATTCAAGGTCCTTAGCTTGATCGCTTGCACACACACCTAGGACGTGAACACATCTTATTTTTTCTAGATGTAGGCATGGACATAGGGGGAGTGCAGTCCAAAGACATTGGACTATTCCTCACCCCATTATGCCAATAGTAAGTGTTCTTTTAACTCTATATTCATTCCTGTGACTAATGACTTATGACGAGTAGTGGATTTGTACCCAAGATATATCTTTGCGCTGACATGCCCAACACTCCAACATGGTGGCCTCGGCCACCGCCCCCTTCCCTCAAAAGGAAGAATTGGTTTTAGTGACATTTTCTTGGATTTCACTTGCATATCCTTGGTTTTATGGAAAACACACTCGATTTGGTCTTCGAGACTTCATTGCTTTTTGCAACTTGAGCGTGAAGTACCATTACAAGTTTGGATCTCTCACCTGAGACTATCCCCTCTATAACTATGTTATTTCATCGCTAATGTCCATTTTGATTTGATTTTACAGAAATTTGGTGTGGTTTTCCCAATGTCCGGAAATTCGGGGTCCCAGACCGGAACTTCCGGTGCTCAGGAACCTCCAACAGTTCATCATGCGGCTAAGTCCAGTTTACTTCACTAGGGGTGTGTGGGTCCCTCGGCCATCGTCTTCGTCTCCTTTTCGGTGTTCTGGAACGTTCCCAAGAAACTAGGGGCTTTGAAAAAGAAATCGTCCGATTCCGAGAATATTTCCTTAAATACTTTTCTGAAACAAAAAAGCAGAAAACAGGGAACTGGCATTGTGGCAACTTCTTAATAGGTTAGCCCCAGAAATTGCATAAAACCATATAAAATGCACATAAAAACATGTCATAAGTCGTATAATATAAGCATAAAACATAAGAAATTATAGATACGTTGGAGACGTATCAACATCCCCAAGCTTAGTTCTACTCGTCCCGAGTAGGCAAGAAAAATAAAAGAATAATTTCTGAAGTGACATGCTTTCACACAATCTTGATCTTATAATAATGTAAGGCATGTAAATCGAGATAAAATGAAAAAGAGTTGTAGTTTATATTGATATAAAATGAGTAATAAATAAACAAGTAGGCAAAACAAAGCAAAGCTTTCAATGATATAGTACTAGAGAGCAATAAACCGTGCAAAGTAGATATTAGAGATGATTTAAGCTTCAAGAACGACAATATAATTATCTAATGCTTCCAACAATTGACAACTTTGTGAAAGGATCAAGTCAAGCAACAACAATATGCACGTAGAAAATCAACTCCGTATTTTTTCACATGAAACAAGCAAGCGTTCAACGTTGGTTCCTTGCACCAGGATGTTTTGGCTAAGAGAATGTTAAGGGGGGTTTGGAAGGCCAACAGAAGAAACTCTCACAAAGCTGCAAGTGATCATTAGACAAGAGGAAGTCTTACAATCGAAGCTATGCAAGTAGTAGTGATTGCCACACAACGGATGCACATAGAGCTATAAGTGTTTGAAAGCTCTCCAATGGAACTAGTGGGGGTGCATCCAACTTGCTTGCTCACGAAGACCTAGAGCACTTTTGAGGAGGCTCGTCATTGGAATATACAAGCCAAGTTCTATAGTGTAAAGTTCCCCACATAGTTATGCAAGTAAGACATAAAAACTCTCTCATATGGAGTAAAGGTGCTAAACATGAGCACAAACGATGCTCATAGATGGCATGATGCTGTAACATGAGCACAAGTGATGACTATGAATGATATGGTGACGTAACATGAGCACAAGCGTGTGATAAAGAATAATAATGCTGCCCCCTTTTTTTCATTTCTTTTCTTCTTTCTCTTTTTTTTCATTTTATGTTTCATTTTTCGATGCCCTCCATGGCTCTTTTCACTTTTAGGGGCAAGCATTCTAATATGATGATATGCCAACACACTATTGATACAAGTAACTAATATGATTAAGACATACTGTATATGAAACGATGCCTCTACCAGTGTTGCAGATTATGCAATGATCTAGCGTAATATGGGTAAAACCACACATTAGCTGTGTAGAATCATGCAAAACAATATATAAATGATAAATGACAACAAGTCATGTAATGTAAGATGGATGTTGCATGGTAATATATCTCGGAACAACTATTTAAATGTTGTAGTAGGTAGGGATGGTGGATGTTTTGAGGAAGATATTTGTCTTATGTGTAGGAGAACATGATGAAGATCTCCCACGAGTTTTGGATGTACCCGCGAAATATGCACCAACTCTCAATGTGAGAAGGGCAATGCAAAGTACCGAAGAGGCTGTCGATATGTTGGTAGAAGTGCCATGAAAACCGAAGCTTTAGAACTCACAAGTAAAAAGATTCCAAATAAAAATATGATCTTACAAGGCATAATGAAAATCACTCCAAGAGGGTCTGTGGCAAATGAACAAGTCACTGGTTGTTACCCCGACCGTAGCGCATAACACAAAGTCATTACAGTTGCTTTTAGCGTGTAGAAGTCATATACTATTATGCTATCAATTAGATATTTCAGTGTGGCACAACGTCAAGTTTTTCTATACCAATCATTAATCATTCCACTTTACTAAACCATCATGTTTACCATTAAGTAAATTAATATCTCAACACAACCTCAATGATTCAATTGACATAAATTTAATGATCTACAAGATAATATATTATTTAGTTATACCATCTACCACATTTAGCATTTTCTGTTCTCAATCAAACACCAATCAATTTATTTAAAATATCAACTATGCATATATTTAAACAATCAGATATGAGAGTATGACATAAGAAAGTTAACAACTCTATCAAGAGATGCATGAAAAACAAGATCTAGAAAGCATAGCAGTAGCTAGGGAAGAATACTCAACAAATATAAGTAAAGAATACGAGTATTCATAGGAAAAAAGCGGAGCGTGTCTCTATCCCACAAAGGAATGTTAGGGTCCGTTTTATTCAGAGAATGAAAATAACAAAAAACAAAAACAAACAGACGCTTCAAGCAAAGCACATAAGATGAGGCGGAATTAAAATATAGTTTCACTAGAAAGGACCTGATAGTTTGTTGATGAAGAAGGGGATGCTTTGGTCATCCCCAAGCTTTGACGCTTAAGTATTCTCGAAATATGCTGGGGGAGACACACCGGGGCATCCCCAAGATTTGGCTCTTCTATCTTCTTGATCACATCATATCATCCTTCTCTCTTGATCCTTGAAAACTTCCTCCACACCAAACTTAGAGTAAACTTCATTAGAGGGTTAATGCATAATCAAAAATTATGATATTTTGTAGGAACACAATTGCTACCAATGCTTCTAGACATTAGCTACAGCCACTGATACTTCATGAAACAAAAACATCCAATCAAAATAGCAAAACAGGCATTGCGAAATAAATGGCAAAATCTGTCAAAAACAGAACAGTCTGTAAAGATGAATATTTTCGAGGCACTTACCTTTCTGAGATCAGAAAACTCAAAAGTAATTAAAGTTGAATGTATATCTTTGGATTATGCACACAAAATCCCAGGTCAATTAGATTTTTCTGTGAATATACATGAATTTAACTGTGGACAATAGAAAACTGTTTATGCATAGGAATCCAAATTTAGCATCAACTTTCAACTAGAGGCTTAACTTGACACAACAATGCAATAAAATAAAGATACAAAGGAATTTCTACATAGGTAGGCATGTTCCTTGACTCAACAAAATAAAAATAACAGTAAATAAAATAGTGGGTTGTCTCCCAAAAACGCTTTTCTTTAAAGCCTTTTAGCTAGGCAAGGGGATTCGTATGATGCTCTTATAAAAATGAGAGTTGAAAAACATAAGAGAGCATCAAGAGGTAAACATCAAACACATTTAAGTCTAACCCACTTCCTATGCAAAGGAATCTTGTAATAGGATAAATTATTGAAACATAAAGCAACTATAACCGAAAGATGAAACAAATGAAACTTCAAAACTTCCAACATAAAGGGAGGTGTTTTAGTAACTTGAAAACTTTTACAACCGTGTTTTCGTCTCTCATAATAACTTTCAGTAGAATTATTGATAAAATCCACAATATAACCATCACATGAAACATTCTTATCATGATCCATATGCATAAAAGTATCATTATCTCCCTTATAAGGAAAGTTCTTCTCATTAATAACAAAGGGAGTAAGATTATCATAAAGAACTTGAACATGAAATACAAGTTCTATATTAAAAGGTTTGGCTTGAGTGATTCCTCTATAATTATGACAAGTTTCAAAAGGATAATTGTAATTATAAACCATGTTATAGTATTCTTTATAATTATCAAAGACCGGAGGCATAATATCATCGTAAGCAATAGAATAATTATCCTCTAAAGTGTGTTCATTTGCAAACATGTGATCATTTTTACTAGAAGGGGATGTATCAAATATATAATCATTAGTAGCAAAAGGATTTTGAAACACCTCATCCCCAAACTTAGAGGTTTCTATATCATCATGGGAAGAAACATGGATAGCACTAATAGTATAGAAATTATTAGCATCATCATTTTCAGTATTATTATCACAAATATCTTCAATATCAAAAGAAGTGTGGTTTTCCCAATCGTGATCACGAATATAAATAACAGGCATATGTTCATCATCAAGCTTAGAATCATCAAATTCAGAATTAAAAGTATTAATTGTAACATGAGCAACAAGTTTGGGAGAAGATATTGTTTCCTCTCTCCTTTTACTCCTGTTCTTCTTCCTCTTTCCCCTTTTCTTATTCTTTTCCTCTTTAGGAGGGAGAGGCTTGAAAGGAAGCTTCTCCACATAACCTGGTTTAGTATTAGAGACAATGGAAGAAACTTGGGGGAATTCCTCGCTTTCACTAATAAGATCAAAGCACACATTAGTCATGTCATACTTTGGTAAAGGCTCATGCTTTAAAATATTTTGTATGTAGGTATTAGCATTGCAATTATTAACACAATAGAGATAACGTCCATGCAACAAATCATCCATATAAATATCACTCATATTTAACAAAGAAGTTTTTGTTGATATTTCTTCACACCCCAAAAATAATGTAAGTTCATCATGTTGATTAGGACTGATTATGTTATCACAAAAGACTCCTGCAATATCTTTATTAGAACCTGATCATTGAATTCGAAATGACCTTCTTCATAGCAGAGTTCACAAATAAAAGGGTAGGTGGCAAAAATCATTTTACCAAGATCTCTTAAAACTTTATACCAACCTCTAGTATTTCCATTCCTATGATGGATCAATATTCATCTTTTATTTGATTAATTCCACAAGGTCTATGTATTCCACAAAAATGAACATGCTTATAAGAAATAGTATTTTCAATAGCTTGAGCATGTCTATTGCTATCATTAACAACAATTTCATTTTCCATGCAAGTGTCTTTGAAACGTTCATGATACGCGTCCCAATTTTCTTTAGGAATATTTATATGAGAAGCAAAGGTTCTAAAAAAATCAAAAATAATATGAGAATCAAGACCATATTTAGCACTAAGCTCTTGAAAACCAGCAGTTTCAACACAAGACTTAATGCAATCATATTCATAGTTTATACCTGATTCTTTACCTTTGTTTCGAATCATATTCTCCCAATCATATGCAAGCAGTTCGTCGCCAACTTCAAGGGCACGTACGAGCGTGCGCTCAGCCACAACGACATGCGCGCTCTGGTGCAGAAGAAGGACGAGACCATCCACAAGTATATACAACGCTTTAGCCAAGTGCGGAACATGATTCCCAACATCCCGGACACCCAGGTCATCGCCGCCTTCCGCGAAGGAGTCACGAACCGCAGGATGCTCGAGAAGTTGTGCATCTACGACAAGCTCACCTCCATGGTGAAGCTGCTCGACCTGGCTGACAAGTGTGCCAAGGCTGAAGAGGGATTCCTCTTCGTCAAGATGAGCTCATGAGGGGACCACCTTGCTGAGGGGTCCAAGAGCCACAAGAAGAAGGAGGAGCCTAAGCGCAACGCCACCGCGGTCCTCGCGGCCGAGCTAGACGCCAAGGGCTCCCGTAGGGACTCTCTAGAGCCTGGCGAGAAGAAGGAGGACAACCATCCATTCCGCGTCTACCACAACAGGCGCGTCCACTCTACAAAGACATGGTTCGACGTCAAGAGGCTGAGCAAGGAACGCGAGCAGGCAGAAGGCAGTGGAAGCCTTGGCAGAGGCCGTGGCTACCGCGGAGGCGGACGCAAGGCGGCTACCAGAAGCCAGCAGGAACGCAGGCCAACGCCGCCGAGAAGAACAACAACCTCCCTGACGAGGGAGATGGAGGCTACCAAGCCCCGAGAGGGACTATGGCTTGCATCCTCGGCGGGCTCAGGCGCCCAAGTCAAACAATCAGTTCAAACAGTTCGCCCGCTAGCTCAACGCCGCGCTCCCCAGCGTGGAGACCTCCAGGCCCCTCAAGTGGTCCCAGTACACCATCGCTTTTGACGCTCAGGACCACCCCAAGTCCACCAAGACTGTTGGAACCTTCCCGCTGGCCTGCTCCCCTACCATCAACAACATCGCTGTCACCAAGACACTCATTGATGGGGGTGCAGGCCTGAACGTCATCTCTGGGGCAGGTCCGGCTTGTTCCCTAGGAGTGGCTCATGCCCTCCAGCCCCTTCACGGTGGTTACTAGTGGCTCAATCGAGCCTCTGGGGCAAGTCCGGCTCGCTGTCAGCTTCGGCACGCCGAAGAACTACTGCATCAAGCTCATCGACTTTGATGTCATGCACATCGGCTTGCGGTACAACGCCATCCTCGGCTACACCTCCCTCGCAAAGTTCATGGCCGTCTCGCACCATGCGTACAACATGGTCAAGATTCCCGATTGCGCTGGCACCATCTCCATCCACGGTCACGTCCTGGACGCCAAGTGCGCTGTCGAGAGCGCCTACAAGGCAGCCGCCATGGCGTTTTCGGCTGAAGAGGACATGGAGCCTCTCGAGAATCCCAAGAACAAGAAGCAGTTGTTCTCTCAGGAGCCAGCCTCCACGAAGACGGTCTTCCTGAGCTCCAGCGACTCGCGGGCTAGCGTAACCATTGGCGCTGCTCTTCCTCCGAAATAGGATAGCGCGGTCATCGCGTTCCTTCGGGCAAACTCTGACATGTCCGGTGTACCGAGGGAGGTGATCGAGCACCACTTAGGCGTGTGTCCAAACGCAGGCCCCGTAAAGCAAAAAGAAAGAAAGCAAGCCCCCGAGAAGCAAGCATTCATCGTCAAGGAAGTCGAGAAGCTCAAAGCGGCAAACGTTGTCCGTGAAGTCGCGCACCCCATTTGGCTCTCCAACGGCGTGGTCATCCCAAAGCCTGCCGGAGGAGGCCGGCTCTGCATCGAATACACTGATGGCAACAAGGACTGCCCCAAGGATCCATACCCATGCCAAGGATTGACCAGATCGTGGACTCCACTGCAGGCTGCGACCTCCTGTGTTTCCTTGACGACTTCTATGGTTATCACAAGATCAAGATGGCCAAAAAGGACGAGGAAAAGCCATCATTCCTTACCCCATGTGGTGTGTATTGCTATCTCAGCATGCCGTTCGGCCTGAAGAACGCTGGCGCCACCTTCTAGAGGCTCATGAGGATAGCTCTTGGCAAGTAGATGGGCGGAAATGCAGAGGCCTAAGTCGACGACATCGTCGTCAAGTCCCGACAGGGAGACACTCTCTTGAGGGACCTCGAGGAGACCTTTCCCAGCATGCGCAAGGTGAACATCAAGCTCAACCACGCCAAGTGCGTCTTTGGAGTTCCTTCAGGCAAACTTCTCGGATTCCTCGTGTCCCACCGAGGCATGGAGGCAAACCCTGACAAGATCAAGGCTATAGAGGAAATGCAGCCTCCTCGCCGGCTCAAGGACATGCAGCGCCTAGAAGGTTGTATGGCCAGCTTGGGCCGCTTCATATCCAAGTTTGGCGAGAGAGCCCTGCCATTTTTCAAGATCATTAAGAGATCTGGCACCTTCAAGTGGACGCCTGAAGCGGAAAAAGTCTTTGAGGACATGAAGAGGTACTTGGCCAGCCCACCAGTCATGGTAGCCCCAAGGACAGGCGAACATATGAAGCTGTATCTCTCAGTCACTCCTCAGACCGCCAGCGATGTCCTGGTGGTTGAAAGAGAAGAGACAGTCCTCTCCAAGAAGAGTGCAACTACTCCAAGTCCAAAGTCGCCTAATGAAGAGCTCGACAAAGGGACAGACTCTACAAACCCACCGCCAGGCCCAAAGCCAAAAGTTGAGTCTGCCCCAAGCACCCTTGCCGAGACACCTCCACAACCCGATCTCGCCAAGGGCCCTGAAAAGCCTCCACAGGCCGATCTCCTCAGGGACCCTAAAGAGCCTCGACAGGCTGATTCCTCGGGAGCCCTGGAGAGCCTCCCCAGGCAACCAACGCTGCGCCTAAGCTGACAACCCTTGTCGAGCACCCCGTCTTCTTTGTCAGTGCAGTGCTACAGGACGCTCGGGAACGGTACCGATTGCAGCAGAAGATCCTCATTGCGCTCCTTATCGCCTCAAGGAAGCTGCGACAATACTTCCAGGGACACCCCATCACCGTGGTCACGTCCTTTACCCTGGAGCAGATCCTTCGCAACCCTAATGCCACAGATCGTGTCGCGGGATGGAACATAGAGCTACATCCATTCAGTTTGCGGTTCGATACTACAAGAGTCATCAAAGGAAGAGCGCTCACAGACTTTGTCGCCGAATGGACTGACCCAACCCCTGAAGAGCCTCGAGGAGAATAGCTAGAGCCCCCTGGAGAGAAGATGCCTAGCCACTGGACCATGAAATTCGACGGAGCCTTCTCCTGCCGCAATGGTGGGGCTGGCGTCGTCTTGATCTCACCCATGGGCGACAAGCTCTACTATGCTGTCCAGCTGTGCTTCGCAATCGACAAGATCTCCAACAACATTACTCAGTACGAGGGACTTCTCGCCGGCCTACGAGCTGCCATTGCTCTTGGTGTGAAGCACCTACTTATCAAAGGCGACTCCCAGTTGCTTGTCAACTTCTCCAACAAAAGCAACAAGCCCAAAGATGATCACATGGCCACGTACCTTGAAAAGGTCCGCAAGCTTGAGAAGCACTTCAGGGGCATGGAGCTCATGCACATTTCGAGGAAATAAAATCAAGAGGCTGATGACATTGCCAAGCGTGCATCAAGAAGGCAAGCTTAGCAGGCAGGCGTCTTTGAAGACAGACGAAGCGCTCCCACCACCTCCTGCAGTTGGGACTCCAGATTGCGGGCCTTCTTCACCACCGCCGTGACCGGCTTGTCCCCATTCCACGACATGGGGATGTAGACGCCCCCATGCCGTCCGCGATTCGGAAGGAGACGCACCCAGACCGCTCATTGGCAGCGGTGCACCGGAGCGCGTAGAAACTTTGAAAGAGGGCCACCAAGGGCTCCACGCTCAGGTAGGCCTCGCAGAGGTAGGCGAAGATAGAGAGGATGAGGACGGAGTTTGGATGAAGGTGGAGAAGCTGGATCTAGGAGAACTCCAGCACCGTCTCCTAGAAATGCGAGTACGGAGACACCAGTCCTGCAACGATGCAGTGCAGGAAGATGGGGTAGAATCCCTTCGGGCGCTTCCCGAGGTCCGCAGCCCAGAGCACGTTGGCGCCTTCCTCGTTGGTCCGCCCGGCGACTAGGAACCGGATCTTGTCCCGCGCCGCCTCTTGGGTGCGTGCCCCGATCAGCGCTGCGCCAAACGCGGGCACGCCGGCCCCCTCCGGGGAAGACCTCGACATTGACGCCTTGCCCTTGCCCTTCGCCGGACTCATCGTTGGAGAGGAAGAAGGATGGAGGAGCAAGGAAGGAAGCAAAGTTCGTCGGAGCTCGCGAGCGGAGAGGTAAAAAACGGGAGGCTTGGAAGAGAAGAATGGGACCAGTAACGGCTCTCCGCCACGGCGCGCAGGCTTTATGTCTTGTCAGGAGCAGTTACCGGGGCGTGCTGGGACCCCCCCCCCCCCACGACGGACGCCCCTGAGATCGTGCGCGGCAGTTGCGCAACCGCGCGACGCGTGTCTCGGGCCGGCCGGACACTTTGGGCCCACAATGATTCGGCTACGTCCAGGGGCTCAGCCGTGCCCATCTTGGGCCCGAGGGTTACTATCGGCCCTCTGAGGACCAGTCAGAGCCCACTCTCCACAGCCCTCGCACCTGACAGAATCGACGAAACGACTAAGGACCAAGCCACCGCTTGGAGAGAATATCGAGAGGAAAACCCTCTCGAGGGCCTGAAGAGGTAGCGAGGGCCTGAACAGGAAACCCTCGTTTCAGGAGACTCCACAAGGCTCCACCCACCTTGAGAGGAGTCAATGCAAATCTCTCCAAAGAGCCACCAAGGCCCTGTGGAGACACTTTGCTACGTAGCAACCGCTGCAGGGCGCACATGGCCTCTGCAGACAGTGACGCGGGCGCCGCAGTTGCTATTCTGATGATAAAAGGAGTCAACAAAGCTGCGCCGCTAGAGCCGGACTACCAAACCTTCCTCTTTGGTGATAAAGCGGCTGTACGGCGCAACGCTCCAAGTAGATCTTCATCGTGGGCTCCGCCACGATCGCCGCAACACCTGCTGGCCGTTCTGCGCGGACTGCGGATTGTCGGCCACTACGGCTGGATTTTGCACGGATGGACCGAGTCTATGAACTATTCTTTGTCGGTGAACCCTACTCCTTCGCGCCACTGCCATGTGGGAACCCATCGTCTGCATAAAGTGCAGGGATGAGGCCCGGGGCGCCTATCAAAGGAGCAGGAGCACCTCCGTAGCAAGGGATCGATCTTTGAAGATCTTCATCGCGCATTCGAGCCCTTGAACCCTAGTCAAGAGCATAGGATAGCAAACTAGCTTGAGGAGTAAGAAGACCAGAGCTTCCCTCTTCGAGCTCCATACTGCCTAAAGAGAGCCCTCGGCAAGCTCATTGTACTTTAACCTCTGCAGTGCAATACAGACAAGCAGGAGTAGCGGTTTTACCTCCTCATGAGGGTCGTGAACCTGGGTATGAGCTGATGTCCATCTCTGTCGTGATGTTCCTCTTCCGGCTCGACGAGCATCGTCGTCGTGCCTCTCGAGGGTTGTTTGACCTCCGTGTTCAGTCCCCCTTCGAACTTCTCTTCAGGGTGTGACTATCCCTGTTCCTTGGGAGTCACTCTCTAACAACCCTAATAATAACATCAAATTTTTTTATATGCTTTGCTTGAGGGTAGTTTTCTTTGTTATGTTGTTATCCCGTAAGTGGTAATACTTTTGAAATGATTATTGTTTGTTTACTTTAGATCGTTGTCAACATGCTCCTTTGTGGTGTTTTGTTAAATGAGCCAACTACACCTTTTTAAGCCCCTAATCAACTACTTGTGTGAGGAGTGGTGTTCACCTTTCTTGTTTGATTAACTAATAATTGGTATGTGTTTCTAGAAGTGGTAACATGTTTGCATGCGAGTGGTGATAATCCTAGTATATTAAGATATTTTGTCTGAAGTATTTTCTGAAACTAATATAACAACCCTTTCTAACAATTGGGGTTGTTGTGTATATTTTCTTAGGTGAATCTGTTGTTTGTCTCGATTCCATGGGCTAGTTGTTCGTTGCTGTTCAACTACATAATTTGCTTGCATATGATTAATAGTGTAGAGTCTTGTGCAATTGCTTGTTGTTTGTTATGTTCTAGTGGATTTGTCTTGTACTTTGAGTGTTGTTCATTTTCTTGTTTACGACGTTAGATACGATCGAGAAGGAACTGGAAGTGAGGAATTAACCTTAGGAGCATCAAGATCAAGACCAAGGACATATTGTTGAGCCAGACAAGCCACCTCATCACTATGAAATTCAATTATTTACAAAGCATGTTTTGTTTTCAAAATCAAATAATGCATGCTTTACTTCTTTTGTGGCGCCTGGCCACCCGAAAACTATTTTACAAAATGTTGTTTGGCCAAAGTTATCCACTAGATTATAATAGGTGTTACAAAAATAAGTATTCACTTTATGAGCCTGGTTGTTAAAGGCTCTATAAAGAATATCATATTTTCTTAGTATTATATTATTTTTCTCACCTCAAACTCTTAGGATGGGAGCCTCGTTTGATAAAAATGTTTTTGGACAAAACCTGAGTTGCTGGGAGCAATCAGCGAGAAATAAATGTTTTATGAAAACCAGAGATATTGGTAGAATTCTGAGTATTGGGACTACCTGACATGGGTAGGTCTTAGCCGGAAGCTTATCCATTTTAGTATTGGGACTCTCATACTATCTATTGGGGCCGGGCACCTAAAGCCGGGTTGCCGTTGTATGAGGCAATACACAAGTGGGAATTGCGCCAGACGATTACGGCGGGTCTCCTGCCATTGTGGTGTGACGTCCCGAGAAAAGACCTTGGGTCTAGTGGAGCACACAGTGCCGGGGAGAACAAACCTAACGGGAGGCCTCGATGCTAGAGTGGACATAGTGGAGAGCTTTGATCGTGTTATCCGGACTCCCGCATACTGTCGTGTGACGGGCCGTGGCAGACGCGGCGAAATGACCGTTTGGTGTGGGTAAAGTGTGCAACCTCTACAGAGTGTAAATCTATTCGAATAGCCGAGTCCTTGGTCATGGACGGTTGTAAAGGACACACTGGGCGCCTTGGAGAAATAAGTTGATTTTCAAGAAAAGTGTTTCAGTGAAATAAGGAGGTACCTGGGAGGTACTGAATTTATGAGAAGATGGTTGATCTCGGGGAGACAATCAGTCTGATCTCAAGACAAGAAAAAGGGGTATCCCCATCCTAGTGTTTTGACGAAGTTTTACTAAGGAAAGTTTTCAGTACTTGGATATGTCCTTGCTATATCTAAGAGAAGAGAATTCTATCTCTAAATGTTTTCTTCAACAAAGATATAGAGATGTCGTATTCTCTATGTCCGAAAATCATGGTATTCGAAAATAAGCCCTATAGTTGTATGTAGGAGCTACCGTAGTTTTCGAAAATGCTTTCCTTGCATTACCATAAAAACTTAGCCTTAGAGGTGGTCATCCGAGTATGTAATTGTACTCATATGTCTATCTCCCTAGATATTCAAACGTCCAGGTTACAATGAGGAGATGTACGACAAGAAGGAGCAGTACGCCGACGACCAAGCCAACTGAGTGTCACCGGTCAACTGTTCTGTGGGAATGCGTCAGGACGTGACGAGGGCTGACGCTAGCCAAAACTTCTGTTGTACCTTAGTTCATTTCCGTCATGTGTGACGATGATTACAGACTTGGTCATGTGACCCTTATTTATGTAAGTCTTGTACTGTTCGAGCTGAATGATGTTCTTTGTATACCATGTTGGTTATGGGATCGCGATGCACTGATCATTGGGATCGTGATCTGTTTACATAACGTGGGCATGTCTGACGGGTAGTCAGAGGGGTCCTTACAGGTACCCCAAGGATGCACATTTCTCATTATGTGGGTACGCGGATTCCGATTGGGCAGGAGATCAGGATGACAGGAAGTCCACCTCTGGTGCTTGTCAATTTATTGGGAGGTAATTGGTAAGTTGGTCTTCCAAGAAGTAGAATTGCATATCTCTCTCCACAGCCGAAGCATAATATGTTGCCGCCGCAAGTTGGTGCACACAATTGCTATGGATGAGGCAGACTTTAAAGGAGTACGGTGTCGAATGCAACAAACTGGATCTTCTGTGTGACAATGAAAGTGCCATCAAGATTGCATAAAACCCGGTTCAACATTCAAGGACAAAGCATATTGAGATCCGCCATCATTTCATAAGACATCATGTGGCCCGAGGCGACATTGACTTATCTTATGTGGGCACAAGGGATCAATCTTCACGAAGCCGCTTGAGGAAGGAAGGTTTTGCTTTTTGAGGCATGAGCTCAATATCATCGATTCAAGGTCCTTAGCTTGATCGCTTGCACACGCACCTAGGACGTAAACACATCTTATTTTTTCTAGATTTAGGCATGGACATAGGGGGAGTGCAGTCCTAATACATTGGACTATTCCTCACCCCATTATGCCAATAGTAAGTGTTATTTTAACTCTATATTCATTTCTATGACTAATGAGCTAAAATGACGAGTAGTGTATTTGTACCCAACATATATTGATATAAAATGAGTAATAAATAAACAAATAGGCAGAACAAAGCAAAGCTTTCAATGATATAGTACTAGAGAGCAATCAACCGTGCAAAGTAGATATTAGAGATGATTTAAGCTTCAAGAACAACAATATAATTATCTAATGCTTCCAACAATGGACAACTTTGTGAAAGGATCAAGTCAAGCAATAACAATATGCACGTAGAAAATCAACTCCGTATTTGTTCACATGAAACAAGCAAGCGTTAAACGTTGGTTCCTTGCACCAGGATGTTTTGGCTAAGAGAATGTTAAGGGGGGTTTGGAAGGCCAACAGAAGAAACTCTCACAAAGCTGCAAGTGATCATTAGACAAGAGAAAGTCTTACAATCGAAGCAATGCAAGGAGTAGTGATTGCCACACAACGGATGCACATAGAGCTATAAGTGTTTGAAAGCTCTCCAATGGAACTAGTGGGGGTGCATCCAACTTGCTTGCTCACGAAGACCTAGAGCACTTTCGAGGAGGCTCATCATTGGAATATACAAGCCAAGTTCTATAGTGTAAAGTTCCCCACATAGTTATGCAAGTAAGACATGAAAACTCTCTCATATGGAGTAAAGGTGCTAAACATGATGTGACGCCCTAAAATCGGTACTATGTAGATTTAAGCGTTCCCACCGAAATCCGCATAATAACGATTTTAGGTCGCCCACCAGACATAATGTGCACGCCGAAACATGCGCATGATGTGGGTGGAATTGTGATAACATTACAATAGTTCCGATACATCCACAAATACAACAGAAGATATAAATACAACAGCGACTCGAACGAGTCAAGATACAAATATACAATACAAAGATACAAATGACAGCGGAAGCAGAATAGTATCCGACTACGGATAAGATGCAAATTGGACTAAGAGTCCTGAAGATAAGCAATGGCGCCATATCCCTGCCCAGCCAAGCCGGAGGGATTCCCAAGCTAACGTCGTCTGACTTCAAACCTGTTGACTGCACATAAAGCACATCCCAATAGAGGGTCAGGGCACTCCCTGGCAAGCAAAACCGACTTGCCTACTTTCTACACCATCTCCCAAAATATAGGGGAGGTGGACTTAGCGGCAGCAGCACTAGCAACCTAAAGAGACACGCTACGACTTCCGTCTAATCAGAGAGGGATAAGAGAGCGCATAAGATAAACATCTACAACTAACACCAAACATAACCCATTCTCGAATTAACCCCCTCAACCAAATATGAGGAAGCAATTCGGGAAACTCACACGTTGAACAGTTTTAATTATAATTTATTGTGAAAGTAATTCTATATTACTAGTCAATTTAATTAACATTAATTAAGTGTAAGTTGTCTAGATCTTGTTAGCCAGCATCATCACCAAAGTCGTCCATAACCGTGGACACGGCTCATCGATAAGATTATACCCTGCAGGGGTGCACTACTGTACCCATACTCGCATGATCAACCCAAGCAAGCATCAGGGCTTCTCAACACGACTTATTCCTTCACTACAGCAAGTCCAAGTGCCACCCATATGAGTTGTTACCCGCGTCAGGAGTCCGGCCGAATCTCAATTGCGGACTCATTAGTTTGTGCCTACGCACCATGCGGCTCAAACCACAGTAGAAACTGTCCGCTACGTACGCACCACACCTATATGACCCGCGTATCACATACCCTCTCATCATCATCATCATCATCATCATCATCATGCACATGCATATGAGCAAATGGAAAACCCGAACTACTTGCGGCACATGGACGAGCTGCGGATCCGTTCAAAGTCGAGGGGGGCTCCATTGGGCCTCCCACAAGTGGTTAGTGCGCTCAAAATTGGATCCGAGGACAAAATCTCAGTTCCTAGGTCGACACTGAGCAGAACAAAACACCTCGCAATGCCTTCCGCCTGGTGCCTTATCTTTTAATTATAATACCCCAATATAATACAACATTTTATTAAGGTAGAATAATATATCATACTGAGCAGATGAAACATAAGACCAACAGACGACTCGCACAAACAACTCTAAGCATGCGCGACGACTCGCAAGGCCAACCGATAAACATGCAACAGGTATTAGGTTGTGGGGATAAAGCTGTATGGGCTGCAGGATAAACATGTGATGGGATCGCAGTTCAAGAATCGATAACTAGGGTAGCAGAGATCAACGGCAGGAATGAAAGATAATGTATAGGTAAACAAGCAAACTTTGCTTGCCTGGAATCCCGCATGGAAGCAGATCTTGTCGTTGCTCACACATCTCAACGTCGTATCCGAGAAGAAGCAACAAACACTGGAAGCGCAAGAGATGCATTTTATAACTACGGCAAAGATCCAGCATGATCATGTGAGAATGATGTATGGCATGGCAAGATGCATTGCGAGATGCACTTAATCCGAATTAAGCGGAACCGGGATTCCGACAATTAATATTAATGTTGAAGTTATTTATCTACCCCACAAATTAAATGTCCATTAAGATGGCAAGGCATGGCAAAGATGATCTAGTCAAATTAAATGGAATAGGCATCAATAGTAATTAAATGCCCACACATTCCATAATTATTATTTAGGTGAATTGCTACACCCGCAAACCCAAGAGATGCAACAAATGCAATTATGATGCGATATGCACAAGA
Organism: Poa annua; assembly: GCA_026929855.1. NCBI lineage: Eukaryota > Viridiplantae > Streptophyta > Magnoliopsida > Poales > Poaceae > Poa > Poa annua. Next base: position 105,307,634 of record CM049426.1, read on the forward strand.
TATATGACATTTAATAAAAAAAAGGTTTAGGGTTAGCGTTTGGGTCCGTACGTTGGATCGAGAGAGATATGGTCCGAAACCGACGTCTTCAGAACGTAGAGGAAGTAGTCGTCGCGGAACCGGGGCATCGTCGTTTGTCGGTGTCGTGGAAGTGGTCGGGTAGTCGTACTCGGTCATCCTCGTTGACGGGCGCGGGCACAGAGGAGCACGGCAAACGGACACCGGAAAGAAAGCGCGCACGGGCGGGCACCGCGACACGGACACGGACAGTGACGGCGACGCGACCCCGGAGGGAGCACTCGCACGCGCATTCGGCAACACCTCGATGGGTGGACAACTCGGACAAAAAAGCGACGCCGAAGTTCTTGCAGGCAAACCACCGAACACCTTGCGGGCGGTGGACGCGAGGAGGTCGGGGAGGCGGTCCGGGCACGCACGGGAGGCGGAGCAGGAGAGGACGCGCGCGGACGGCGGCGCGCGGAGGTGCAAGGGCCGGAGGCGCACGGGTCGCGCGCGGGGCGGCGGTCCGGAGGCAGCCGCGGCGGCGGCGGCGCTGCAGCGGCGCGCGGCGAGGCGACGACTTGGCGACGGCCGGCGTCGGCGCGGTGCGCGCGGCGGCAGCAGCTGCGCGGCCCGGGGAGGCGCGGGCGAGCGCGGCTGCGGTGCGAGCAGGAGACGTGGAGGGCGGCGGCGCGAGCAGGAGACGCGGCCGGCGGCGCGAGCAGGAGACGCGTCCGGCGGCGGCGGCTGGCGCCGGTGTGCACGGGAGGCGGCCGGCGGCGGCTCGGAGGCGGGGGCGGGCGCACGGCGCGCGGGGCGTGCGCTGGCGCTGCGTGCGTGGTCGACGGGGGCGCGCTCGGTGCCGGGGGCGGCGCCCGGTGGCGGCGGCCGGCGACCGGCGGCGGGGAGAGGCGCGGGCGCGAGGCGGCCGGGCCGGAGCAGAGAGGTGACGGGGAGGAGGAGCGGCGCGCGGGATGCAGGGGCTTGGGTGGCTGAGGCGCGGCGACGGGCGCGCGGTGGCCGGGGGCAGCGCGGCGGCGGGGGAGGCGGCGCGGCCGGCCGGCGGGCGGCGCTGGAGGTGGCCGGGGCGGCGTCGGGTGGAGGAGGAGGCCGGCGCGGGGTGCTCGCTCGGGAGCTCTCTCCCGTGCGGGATGCGCTCGGGAAGGGGAAGAAAGAAAGGAAGAAGAAAAAGAAAAAGAAAGAAAAAAAAAGAGAAAAGAAAAGAAAAGGGGTGAAAAAAGTAAAAGAAGGGGTGGAAGATTATTTTGCAAAAGTCAGAAAAAGGAGGAGGGTGGCTGCAAAAAGTCAGGGGGTGGGAAGAAATTTCTGGGGGGGGGGGAACCTAGGGTTTGGCTTAGGTGGGCTTTGGGCCTTATTTCTCTCCCGTTAATCTTTTTCGTTTTATAATTTTAGAGCAAAAACGAAAATGAATTTGAACACGAATCTTATACAAAATATTTTTAGTTTTGCGTAGACAATTTAATAAACTAGTTTTTAACATTTTTAAAAGATTTGAAAATAACACATTTTTAATTAATTTGAAATGCATTTGAATTTAATTGTGGAAATTAAATTTAAATGCAACAAATTAAATTAATGAGATGCAATGCGATGCTATGACGATGCAAAAAGAAAACTCACAAATCTAAAAGGGGATAAATCCCGGGGCGTTACAATCGACACCACTAACAAGGGATCGCGTCCCGAGATCCACGCCGAGACCACCAGAAGAGAGGGGTAACTATCGAGTCTTCACGCTCCGGGATGAACTTCTCGACACCACTAACAAGGGATTTTTGCTCCACCTTGAAATTCTCGACACCACTAACAAGGTGTTGTTGCTCACGACGAAGACGACTCCGCAAGATCGAACCTAATAGGGTAAAAGGCAAGAAATCGTCCACCCACACGTAGGATCCTAAAACTTTGAAAGTTTGGATAAGAGAAGAGACTCCAAAACAAGTAAGGTAAGAGGAGAAATAGAATTGAGATAAGAAGTAAATAGAAACCTATTGAGATAATTTTCAAAATTAATTTAAGTCAAATAGTTTTCGACACTCTAGAAATAACGACCGTTAGCGAGGTTATCCTACAGGCGTTTGCGGACACGCTGCTTCGATAACCATTCGAATCGAAACAACAAGGAGATCGCAACCAAGGCTCTGATACCACTTTGTGACGCCCTAAAATCGGTACTATGTAGATTTAAGCGTTCCCACCGAAATCCGCATAATAACGATTTTAGGTCTCCCACCAGACATAATGTGCACGCCAAAACATGCACATGATGTGGGTGGAATTGTGATAACATTACAATAGTTCCGATACATCCACAAATACAACAGAAGATATAAATACAACAGCGACTCGAACGAGTCAAGATACAAATATACAATACAAAGATACGAATGACAGCGGAAGCAGAATAGTATCCGACTACGGATAAGATGCAAATTGGACTAAGAGTCCTGAAGATAAGCAATGGCGCCATATCCCTGCCCAGCCAAACCGGAGGGATTCCCAAGCTAACGTCGTCTGACTTCAAACCTGTTGACTGCACATAAAGCACATCCCAAAAGAGGGTCAGGGCACTCCCTGGCAAGCAAAACCGACTTGCCTACTTTCTACACCATCTCCCAAAATATAGGGGAGGTGGACTTAGCGCCAGCAGCACTAGCAACCTAAAGAGACACGCTACGACTTCCGTCTAATCAGAGAGGGATAAGAGAGCGCATAAGATAAACATCTACAACTAACACCAAACATAACCCATTCTCGAATTAACCCCCTCAACCAAATATGAGGAAGCAATTCGGGAAACTCACACGATGAACAGTTTTAATTATAATTTATTGTGAAAGTAATTCTATATTACTAGTCAATTTAATTAACATTAATTAAGTGTAAGTTGTCTAGATCTTGTTAGCCAACATCATCACCAAAGTCGTCCATAACCGTGGACACGGCTCATCGATAAGATTATACCCTGCAGGGGTGCACTACCGTACCCATACTCGCATGATCAACCCAAGCAAGCATCAGGGCTTCTCAACACGACTTATTCCTTCACTACAGCAAGTCCAAGTGCCACCCATATGAGTTGTTACCCGCGTCAGGAGTCCGGCCGAATCTCAATTGCGGACTCATTAGTTTGTGCCTACGCACCATGCGGCTCAAACCACAGTAGGAACTGTCCGCTACGTACGCACCACACCTATATGACCCCCGTATCACATACCCTCTCATCATCATCATCATCATCATCATGCACATGCATATGAGCAAATGGAAAACCCGAACTACTTGCGGCACATGGACGAGCTGCGGATCCGTTCAAAGTCGAGGGGGGATCCATTGGGCCTCCCACAAGTGGTTAGTGCGCTCAAAATTGGATCCGAGGACAAAATCTCAGTTCCTAGGTCGACACTGAGCAGAACAAAACACCTCGCAAGGCCTTCCGCCTGGTGCCTTATCTTTTAATTATAATACCCCAATATAATACAACATTTTATTAAGGTAGAATAATATATCATACTGAGCAGATGAAACATAAGACCAACAGACGACTCGCACAAACAACTCTAAGCATGCGCTACGACTCGCAAGGCCAACCGATAAACATGCAACAGGTATTAGGTTGTGGGGATAAAGTTGTATGGGCTGCAGGATAAACATGTGATGGGATCGCAGTTCAAGAATCGATAACTAGGGTAGCAGAGATCAACGGCAGGAATGAAAGATAATGTATAGGTAAACAAGCAAACTTTGCTTGCCTGGAATCCCGCATGGAAGCAGATCTTGTCGTTGCTCACACATCTCAACGTCGTATCCGAGAAGAAGCAACAAACATTGGAAGCGCAAGAGATGCATTTTATAACTACGACAAAGATCCAGCATGATCATGTGAGAATGATGTATGGCATGGCAAGATGCATTGCGAGATGCACTTAATCCGAATTAAGCGGAACCGGGATTCCGACAATTAATATTAATGTTGAAGTTATTTATCTACCCCACAAATTAAATGTCCATTAAGATGGCAAGGCATGGCAAAGATGATCTAGTCAAATTAAATGGAATAGGCATCAATAGTAATTAAATGCCCACACATTCCATAATTATTATTTAGGTGAATTGCTACACCCGCAAACCCAAGAGATGCAACAAATGCAATTATGATGCGATATGCACAAGATATATGACATTTAATAAAAAAAAAGGTTTAGGGTTAGGGTTTGGGTCCGTACGTTGGATCGAGAGAGATATGGTCCGAAACCGACGTCTTCGGAACGTAGAGGAAGTAGTCGTCGCGGAACCGGGGCATCGTCGTTTGTCGGTGTCGTGGAAGTGGTCGGGTAGTCGTACTCGGTCATCCTCGTTGACGGGCGCGGGCACAGAGGAGCACGGCAAACGGACACTGGAAAGAAAGCGCGCACGGGCGGGCACCGCGACACGGACACGGAAAGTGACGGCGACGCGACACCGGAGGGAGCACTCGCACGCGCATTCGGCAACACCTCGATGGGTGGACAACTCGGACACAAAAGCGACGCCGAAGTTCTTGCAGGCAAACCACCAAACACCTTGCGGGCGGTGGACGCGAGGAGGTCCGGGCACGCACGGGAGGCGGAGCAGGAGAGGACGCGCGCGGACGGCGGCGCGCGGAGGTGCAAGGGCCGGAGGCGCACAGGTCGCGCGCGGGGCGGCGGTCCGGAGGCGGCCGCGGCGGCGCGCGGCGAGGCGACGACTTGGCGACGGCCGGCGTCGGCGCGGTGCGCGCGGCGGCAGGAGCTGCGCGGCCCGGGGAGGCGCGGAGGCGGGGGCGGCCAGGAGGAGGCGCGGGCGAGCGCGGCTGCGGTGCGAGCAGGAGACGCGGAGGGCGGCGGCGCGAGCAGGAGACGCGGCCGGAGGCGCGAGCAGGAGACGCGGCCGGCGGCGGCGGCTGGCGCCGGTGTGCACGGGAGGCGGCCGGCGGCAGCTCGGAGGCGGGGGCGGGCGCACGGCGCGCGGGGCGTGCGCTGGCGCTGCGTGCGTGGTCGACGGGGGCGCGCTCGGTGCCGGGGGCGGCGCCCGGTGGCGGCGGCCGGCGGCGGGGAGAGGCGCGGGCGCGAGGCGGCCGGGCCGGAGCAGAGAGGCGACGGGGAGGAGGAGCGGCGCGCGGGATGCAGGGGCTTGGGTGGCTGAGGCGCGGCGACGGGCGCGCGGTGGCCGGGGGCAGCGCGGCGGCGGGGGAGGCGGCGCGGCCGGCCGGCGGGCGGCGCTGGAGGTGGCCGGGGCGGCGTCGGGTGGAGGAGGAGGCCGGCGCGGGGTGCTCGCTCGGGAGCTCTCTCTCGTGCGGGATGCACTCGGGAAGGGGAAGAAAGAAAGGAAGAAGAAAAAGAAAAAGAAAGAAAAAAAAGAGAAAAGAAAAGAAAAGGGGGGGGGGAAAGAAAAAGAAGGGGTGGAAGATTATTTTGCAAAAGTCAGAAAAAGGAGGAGGGTGGCTGCAAAAAGTCAGGGGGTGGGAAGAAATTTCTGGGGGGGGGGGGAACCTAGGGTTTGGCTTAGGTGGGCTTTGGGCCTTATTTCTCTCCCGTTAATCTTTTTCGTTTTATAATTTTAGAGCAAAAACGAAAATGAATTTGAACACGAATCTTATACAAAATATTTTTAGTTTTGCGTAGACAATTTAATAAACTAGTTTTTAACATTTTTAAAAGATTTCAAAATAACACATTTTTAATTAATTTGAAATGCATTTGAATTTAATTGTGGAAATTAAATTTAAATGCAACAAATTAAATTAATGAGATGCAATGCGATGCTATGACGATGCAAAAAAGAAAACTCACAAATCTAAAAGGGGATAAATCCCGGGGCGTTACACATGAGCACAAACGATGCTCATAGATGGCATGATGCTGTAACATGAGCACAAGTCATGACTATGAATGATATGGTGACGTAACATGAGCACAAGTGTGTGATAAAGAATAGTAATGCTGCCCCCTTTTTCATTTCTTTTCTTCTTTCTCTTTTTTTTATATTTTTTCATTTTCTGTTTCTATTTTCGATGCCCTCCAAGGATCTTTTCACTTTTAGGGGCAAGCATTCTAATATGATGATATGACAACACACTATTGATACAAGTAACTAATATGATTAATACATACTGCATATGAAACGGTGCCTCTACCAGTGTAGCAGATTATGCAATGATCTAGCGTAATATGGGTAAAACCACACATTAGCTGTGTAGAATCATGCAAAGCAATATATAAATGATAAATGACAACAAGTCATGTAATGTAAGATGGATGTTGCATGGCAATATATCTCGGAACAGCTATGAAAATGTTTTAGTAGGTAGGTATGGTGGATGTTTTGAGGAAGATATTTGGCTTATGTGTAGGAGAACATGATGAAGATCTCCCACGAGTTTTGGATGTTCCCGCGAAATATGCACCAACTCTCAATGTGAGAAGGGCAATGCAAAGTACCGAAGAGGCTGGCAATATGGTGGTAGAAGTGCCATGAAAACCGCAGCTTTAGATCTCACAAGTAAAAAGATTCCAAATAAAAATATGATCATACAAGGCATAATGAAAATCACTCCAAGAGGGTCTGTGGCAAATGAAAAAGTCACTGTTGGCTACCCTGACCGTAGCGCATAACACAAAGTCATTATGGTTGCTTTTAGCGTGTATGTAGTGTACCTGCACTTAAAATATGGCAGGTACCTGTGTATAGTGCAAATCCCTGGATTGATTCGTTTGCACACACAGTTTATGATGTAATATCACAACAAAGTATCAATTTGTTACAACGCTGATCAAGACTTAGAAAATATTCATTACAACTTGCATAGCGTAAAGCTAGCAGTGAACAGAGTAAACAGCAGAAAAATTATTCTTCATGGAGACCCCATCATCAGCATGTGCCACAGGCGAGCATGTTGGTTGAAGACTCGAAACCCTTAGCAAAAATCTCTCTCATCATCAGAACAATCTGCAATAAGAAAAATATTGCAACAACGTGAGTCAGAACCATTTAAAAATGGAACTGGCAAGTGACACTATGGTGGACACTTAAATTAATAACTCTATAACCTATATGCTTATTTGGCTGGTGGAGCTCAAGGCTATTTTACAGAAAGCAAGTTTTTCCCTAACTCTTTGAAACAACTTTACCTAGTGGAGACAAATATGGTATGAAAGCCATAGTCTCATTATACCCTTGTTCTCCCATCAAGTTTTAACTTAGAAGTTGGAATGGTGGAATCCTCCGTTGACGTCCTCGTTCAGTTGCTCAATTGTCCGTACCGGGGACACAACTAAGTACTTAGATTTTAACTCTGTAGAGGTTGTGCACGTTCACCATTGTACCCATTCCACCCAAACTATCCTATACACTCCGGAAGTGTTAAGGAAAAGGAGAAGAATGAGACGAGATCTTTTAGAAGCATTTTCCCTCCCATTGCCGGCGTGACACGTTCCACCTACATTCCTCTACCACCACCTGTCAAGCCAGGGCGAGTCCACACAACTTAATTGATCAAGCCAGAGCCCATAATGGTAATGGCTGCACGGGAAGCAATCTTCACTCGGAGTTCTTCAGATTCCTCTGTTCCTGGGTGGCCATCCACAAGTGAATATCCCACAGGTAAAACCCCTCGGGACAACACTCAACTCATACAGCCAAGCAACCAATTCCACCCAGTTGTTTGATTATAACTTAGTAGAATTTAACCTTTTATCAAAATACTTTTGCATAGCATTACAATTCTACTAAGTATTTTCATAGGAACCTAGACACAAGAATAAGGAAGTCTAAACATGGCTTGCATAGCAATACTAACCTACACATGCTTATAGAAAAATAATCTACTCATGCATAGAAAAATACTAGGACTTTTATGAGGTGTGCCACTTGCATTTGGATAATAGTTTTGGTCACAAACTCTTTTCAACGTTACTCCGGACTCTCCATTCAATCTAACAATATAGACAAGCAACAATAGAACAATCAACATATAACACAAGTACACAATGCATACAAACACATACCTAATGAACAAAAAAGTTTCATAAACTTCTAAGGAAAAATATGTTTATGCATGATATGCAAAATATTTCTAAGGACTAGAATTGCATGTCATGCCATGAAAATCTTTTAAGTTAATGCAAGACAATTAGGTTGGTCAAAAATGACTAAGGACTAAGGTCATAAGTTGGATAAAATAACTTTGTTATAATTCATCTTGAATAAGCACTCTAATTGCTTAGTAATGATGTGCAAAAACACTTAGTCTATTCTTCAAGGTGATCAAAAATTATTATCAACTCTTTGGAAACTGGATATTCACTATAGTGAGAGACAGACACCCGGCCAGCCACTTAAGTTGTGGAACAGGTCTCATGTACGTGGACATGTAAGGTTAGTCTCCAGGCTGCTTCACCTCACTATGCCGCTAGGATCCAACAAACTTCATAGATGATAATAACATGATCAGAATTGTTTATGTCTAAAGTGAAAGACAAGATTAGGAAAGAGGGAAAAGATACAAAGAAAGATGTAATTGATCTTCCAGGCTTCATCTAGACTTGTAACTTTCTCTTTGGTGATGTCTTGATTGAATTTTTGTAGACTTGATGGTTCTTCGGACTTGATGATTCTGGTATCACCGGGGCTGGTCTTGGATATAACTTAGCCACCACGAAGAGAGTAAGAGAAAAGAAGAGAGAAAGACTTAGAAAAATAAAGGGGTTGGTCTTCTTGAAGTTCCTCTTGGTTTTCTTCTAAGTGTTTTTGCTTCTTGGAGATGCCTTCTGAGTTTGTTTTCTTGTCTAAGTCTTCATTGGCCTTCTAGTCTTCGTGTTGAGAATCCTAAGTGTCTAAGTGCAACTTTTTTCAAAACCACTATGTCGAAAATAATCATAACTTTAGAGAAGAATAAGAGAGAAGTTTTCCTATGATTATAACTATACAATAAATTATGCTATGTATGGAATGCAATTTTTAATCACAAGAAAGCATCATAACAACTTTTGTGATATGCATGAAGTTATAAATGCATTTTTTTTAATTTCTATTATAGCAAGATATAATTAAAGGGTTAATACAAGATTAAAGTTTTCTATGATTAAATTTTTATAACCAAATTTTATAAATAGTGTTGCTAGACAGAGGTGATTTAAATAAATTTATAGCAATTGGATTTACTCAAAAATAATGTTTATATCAAAAGTTATGTCAAATTTACTCAAACATCATATTTTGAATTTGAATAAATCTAATTTTCTTAAGGTTGGAAAACAACATACCTAACACAATCTATAGGTCATGGGCTTTTCAAAGATATTTTATTTACAAATTGTGACCTTACATAATTAAAACTATAATTAAAATAATGTTTTACATGTTTCTGTAAATACCAAGTTAGTGCACGAGTAAAATACAAGTTTTTATTATACCACTATTTTCTACACGTTCATACGATTCCATAGACTACAAAAACATCAAAAACGGAGTTATGATTGATTTAATATGAATTTTGGAAGTTATATCTAGGCAGAAAAACGAAAATATTGAATAGGTGACCTATGGCATATTTTCCAAATGCCTGCTACCCTTCATCAAGTGATATGTACGTAACAACAAAGAAGGAAGCACAGCAGCAGCTCACCGGGAATGAGAAGATGACGGCGGTGGTGGATCGGCCGGGCGATCGTGTAAGGGCCCCTCGAAACAAGTCCGATATGCCCACGTTATGTAAAAGATCAGGATCCCAATGATCAGTGCATCGCAATCACATAACCAACATAGGTATCAAAGAGTTACATCATTCAAGTCGTACGAATAAAAGTCTTACAACACATAGACGGTCATACGACCAAAGTCAACAAACCTCGTCACGCCGGACGGAATTAACTAAGATAGCGGAAGTTCGTGGCTAGTGACGGCTCTTAACATCTCCGAGCGCTGATCCCACAAGTGCAGTTGACCGGTGATAGCTAAGTGGCGAAGTCGTCGTCGTACACCTCCTCCTCGATGTTAGCCTCCTCAGTATAATCTGGACATTTGAATATCCAGGGACAAAGCCATATGAGTACAATTACGTACTCGCAAGACCACCTCTAGTCTTAAGTTTTCAGGGTAATGCAAGGAAACACTTTTCAAAAACTGGGATGGCTGCTATATACGACTATAGGGCTTAGTTTTCGAATACCATGCTTTTCGACATAGAGATTACGACATCTCTATATCTTTGTTGAAGAAAACATTTAGAGATAGAATTCTCTTCTCTTAGATATAGCAAGGACATATCTAAGTACTGAAAACTTTCTTTTAGCAAAACCTTTAAAAACACTAGGATAGGGGTAACCCTTTTTCCTTCCTTGAGATCAGATTGATTGTCTCCCCGAGACCAATCATCCTCTCCCAAATTCCGTACCTCCCAGGTACCTCCTGATTCCACATAAACACTTTCCTTTATGAAACAACTTCTTTCCCCAGGCGCCCAGTGTGGCCTTTCCAACCGTCCATGACCGTGGACGCGGCTATTCGAATAGATTTACACTCTGCAGAGGTTGTACACTTTACCCATACCTATCGGTTATTCCGCCGTGTCTGCCACGGCCCGTCATACGGTAGCATGCGGGGGTCCGGATAACACGATCAAAACTTTCCACTATGACCACCCTAGTATCGGGGCCTCCCGGTAGGTTTGTTCTCCTCAGCACCGTGTGCTCCACTAGACCTCTTGGTCTTTCCTCGGGACGCCACACCGCCACGTCAGGAGACCTGCCGTAATCGTCCGGCTGCTGATCCGCAGCAGTGTATTGTCTCTTCCGGACGACAACCCGGCTTCGAGGGCCCATCCCTCATAGAAAGTATGAGAGCCCCAACACTAAGACAGACAAGCTTCGGCTAAGCCCTACCCATGTCAGGTAGTGTGGTTGCACGGGTTAATTGTTCGTGCGGCAGCAGGGACTTCGAAATTAAAACTCCATCTCCGACTGATCCCCGCCGCTCGGGTTTTCACAACATCTCCGAATGCTCTCAGCATCTCGGGTTTTCATAAAACATTTCTTTCTCGCTGATTGCTCCCAGCAACTCAGGTTTTCCTCCATGAAATAGTTTTATCAAACAGGTTCCCATCCTATAGTTTTGAGGTAAGTAGTTGAAGGTAGACTACTCGAAAACTTAATCTGCTTGATGGAGCTTTCAACAACAAGGCTCACCAAATAAACTCTTTTTTGTAACACCTATAATATTCTAGTAGATAACTTTGGCCAAAGAATATTTTGTAAAATAGTTTTCGGGTGGCAAGGTGCCAGAAAAGAAGTAAAACATGCATTATTTTATTTTAAAACAAAACATGCTTGATAAAATAATAGGATTCATTATAGTGGTGGGGTGGGCTTGCCTTGCTCAGAGTACTGCCCCTGGTCTTGTTCTTCTTCGTAGTTGTGCTCAGTTACCTCGTACTGCTCTTCCTCGGGTTGCGGTTCTACCGTCACATGAAAAACAAACGAGGCTAGTGTAAATCCTAAACTGCGAGTTGATAACAATCTAAAGTATAACAACAAACAACAAGCATCACAAAACAGAAAATACAACTAATGCATTTAACTATTCATTAAGGGTTGTTTACATGAAAAAGGCATAACTCCTAAGGTACTGCTCCTAAAATTAAACCCTTCTACAACATTACTCCTAACCACTATATGGATCTCTGAAAATCAGCTGAGCATGAAAATCTATCACCAAATAATAATCAAAAAACAGATAAGAGCTACTGATGTCAAACTCAAACAGAACATAGACTCAGTTTTATAGATCCCTTGTATTCACTATTAACTTTTCTGGTGAGATATGAGTTTTCTCTTTAAGCGGAGATATTGTTCATCAAATTTGGCTACTCCTAGCTCAAGTTATCCTTGTTTTAAGATAACATAAACTTCTGACTATTATTTAAGTCTAGGAAATGATATGGGGTATTTTGGTGTCAAACCAGTGGGGTATGTTAGATAAAACATGTGGCTATTCCACAAAAATATCCCCAACATTAATATAGGGACAAAGGTGGCTCAACCAAACAAAACTTGACATGCAATAATCTCTTAAATTACAGAAATGCACTTTAAGCGAATACCTCCCTGTTTTTAAGAAATTTACTCAATAAGCAATAAATGTTTACTATAAAAATCTACTTTTGGAGCATATGATACCTCCAACACATATCTAACACTTCCAATTGGATTTATCTCAAAAAGTGTTTTTATTTTAGAGTTAAAAATCTCCAAACACCTACTGGTGTTATTCTTAGACTAAATATATCTTTTGCTAGAGTAATCTCCTGCATTCAAGACTTACCAATTTAGATAGACATTTTTACTGGCTTTACATAGGATCCAAGATTGCATGTTTTGGATTTAGAAAACCCAAGTTATTAGCCAAGTGGTGAAAAGAATACTTTTTACTCGATCTATTTTACCACACGACAAGAAATATATTTTGGACCAAGTCCAACGCCACATGGTTAATAAAATGTGTGTGCATGCTACAAAATTAGTCTCATTATTTTAGCTAATGTAGAATTACCACAAATGAATAAAAGCTAGACTAAAGATTCACTGGAAATATTAACAGAAAATGATTTTAAAAAAGAAAAAGGGCCGGGTGGCCAGATCTGGGCCGAATCGGCCCAGCGACCACGCAGAGCAGCGGGGGCGAACGAACTGGGCCGGCCCAATCGCGCGAGATCGTGCGCGCACGGTGGGGTTCAAACCTGGCCGTAGATCTCGCGATCTACGTCTCACGGTCGTCGTCCTCCTCGCGACGCGGCGCGGACGAACCAGACGCGGAGGAGAAAAGCGACGGCGACGGTTCTCACCAGAGACCGTGCGGGGCCAGGGGGAGGGCAGAGGTCGCCGGAGGGGATGATGGCGAGCTCGACGACGCCCTCAGCTCCCGCATGCAACGTCGGCATCCATGGCGGTGGCGGAGACGACCTTCTCGGGTCGAGGATAAGCGCGGCGGCTACGGGCACCTAGAAGAGAAAAGGAAGGCAGGGGGGTTAGGTCTAGCCGAGGCGCGCTCGAGGGGCAAAAAATGGTAGAGAGAGGTGCAGAGAATCGACGGTGAGTGTCGTGGGAAGAGCTCGGTCACCGGCGGTGTTTTCTTCTTCCAGAGCACGAGAGAGGACGCGGTTTTGGGCGAGGGTGGTAGGGGTGAGTAGAGAAGGTGAGGGAGAGCCTCTGGCAAGGATTTAAGGGGGAGGGCGAGGCTGAGCACGGCTCCAAAACCAGGGGCCGGTTTTTGGGTCTCCTTCGGACAGGAGCGGTTCTGGAAGGGGGAGGGGTGATCTGATTGGTCCTCCTGGGCGGTGGAGAGGGGCACGAGGAATGTTGGTCGGGGTGACTCGACCTGGCCAGTAGGGAGAGAGGGGGTGAGCTTCGGTTGGGAGGGAAAGAAGAGAAAAGAAGAGAAGAGAGAGGAGGGGGTGACCCGAGTCCATGACAGGTGGGGCCAGGGGTGAGGGTGCTGTCTCCTTTTCCAGCAGGTGGAGTAGAAAAATAGAGAGAGAGAGAGAAAAAGGTGAAAGATTGGAGTAAATTATTCAAATGATTTTCAAATCCTAAGTTTGAATTATTCAAACATTGATCACAAAAAGGAAATAAACAAATTTTCCAAACTCACAACATTGAGTTGAAACTATTGAATTTATCATTGCCCAAGTCAAACATCTCATTTAGCTCTCAAAGAAAAGAAAACTTTTAGTGAGAAGGAAAAGAATAACTCAAATGGTCATGTTATTTTGATGGCTACTAGATCTAGTGAGTTTTCTGTGCAAACAAGCTCTTTTGTGAAAACTTAGAGCAGGGTATGAAACTATATAAGACCTAGATCACAATGTTTTAAATGCATGCCAAAAACCATTTAGGGTTTGCTTAATAAAAGCTCCTAGTTTGGCTATGTTTTAATAGGCATGAAGATCCTAATATTTTATGTTGTATTTTAGTTGTTGTGGATTTTAGTGTTTCTATCAACTTGGAAGGCTAGTGGAACACAACAAGCATAGAGAGTGCAAACAAGATCTCATGCTACAAAAATTTACACACATGAAAGTTTTTGCTAAGGTTGAAAATCTAGGCTAACACCCCAATTACTAATGCTGAGAGAATTGGGGTGTTACAGACCTTCCCCCCTTAGGAGAATCTCGTCCCCGACATTCAAGAGTTGAAGACGAAAGGAAACCAGGAAATTCACGCTCCAAATAATTTGCATGTTCCCAGGTAGCTTCTTCCTTCGAATGGTTGCTCCATTGGATCCTTAGGAATCTGATCTTCCGTCTCCGAGTCAGACGGACGTGTTCCGCGAGAACACGGAGTGGTCGTTCTCGGTAGGTGAGATCATGGTTGAGACCAATAGTGCGATGATCTATCTCTTGGTAAGAATGAGTACCACCAGGAACTTGCAGACACTTCCGGAGCAGAGACACATGAAACACATCATGAAATTCTGACAGATGGGGTGGCAGGTCTAGCTGATAAGATACTTCTCCTCTTCGACTGATCACCCTAAAAGGACCAATATACCTTGGTGCTAACATCCCCTTCACACGGAAGTGTTGCATTCCCTTGAGTTGTGTAACACGCAGGTATACCATATCACCTTCCTTGAAGCTGAGTTCACGCCTCTTGGAATCGGCGTAACTCTTCTGCCTGGATTGGGCGGCCTTCAGACGGTCGCGAATGAGTTGAACTTGTTCTTCGGCTTCCCTCAGGGTGTCAACCCCAAAAATTTGGCTGTCTCCCGTTTGCGACCAGTTCAAGGGGGTACGGCATCTTCGTCCGTACAAAGCCTCGAATGGTGCCATCTTCAGACTGGATTGGTAGCTGTTGTTGTATGAGAACTCAGCAAACGGCAAACAACTTTCCCACTTGGCCCCATAAGCTAATGCACAAGATCGAAGCATATCTTCTAAGACCTGGTTGACTCTTTCCGTTTCTCCTCCTGTCCGAGGGTGATATGCGGTGCTGAAAAATAGTTTTGTTCCCAGGGCTTCATGCAGCCTAAACCAGAAACGAGAGGTGAATTGGGTCCCCCTATCAGACACAATGGTCTTGGGAATCCCGTGAAGGCTGACGATACGGGACATATAAAGATCTGCCAGTTGATCCGATCGATGGGTGGTGCGCACAGGTAAGAAATGTGCGACCTTGGTGAGTCTATCCACAATAACCCAAATAGCGTCATGCCCACGATTGGATCGGGGTAATCCAGTGATAAAATCCATGCCGATCTCATCCCATTTCCACTCGGGCAACTTGAGAGGTTGGAGTAATCCAGCGGGTCGCTGGTGTTCTGCTTTGATCCTTTGGCAGATGTCGCAATTCTGGACGAAGAGTGCAATCTCGCGTTTCATGCCATGCCACCAGAAATTCTGTTTCAAATCTTGGTACATCTTGGTTCCCCCGGGTGGATAGAATACAAAGTCTCGTGGGCCTCCTTCATAATTAACTGCTTCAAAGCAGGATCTGACGATACGCAGATGCGTCCCTTGTACCAAAGAATACCGTCAGAGTCGATGGTGAACCCAGGGACTTCCTCTCTGTCCAATCTTCGTTTGATGCCCTCAATGCTTTCGTGACCCTTCTATGCTTCCTTGATCTGCTCCCATAAGGTGGGTTGCAACAGGAGTTGATCGACTACCCCATAACTGACTACTTCTATACCCATCTTATCAAGCTCTTCCCAGAGTTCTGGCTGTCGAATCTTGATCATGGAGTTGAATGAACACGGCTGACGGCTAAGGGCATTAGCTACAACGTTAGCTTTTCCAGGGTGGTAATGGATGTCCAAGTCATAATCTTTGATGAGTTCTATCCATCTTCGCTGCCTCATATTCAAATCCCTCTGGGTGAAGATGTACTTCAGGCTCTTGTGATCGGTGTAAATTTCGCAGCGGTTGCCCATCAGAAAGTGTCGCCAAGTCTTGAGCGCATGGACCACTGCAGCAAGCTCTAGGTCATGGGTTGGGTAATTCTGCGCATGCTTGCGGAGTTGTCGTGACGAGTAGGAAATCACTTTGCCCTCTTGCATAAGGACACATCCAAGTCCAAGTTTGGAGGCATCGCAATAAACCACAAAATCTTTGGTCACATCAGGCATGGTTAAAATAGGTGTGGTAGTAAGGCGCTTTTTCAGTTCCTGGAAGCTGGCTTCACATTTGTCGGTCCAGATAAACTTCTGGTCCTTCTTCAAAAGTTGAGTAAGGCGCTTGGCGATGCTCGAAAATCCTTCAACAAACTTGCGGTAATAACCCGCTAATCCCAGGATGGACCTCACTTCGGTCTGGTTGGTGGGGGTTGGGAATTCAAGGATGGGCTTGATGTGGGTAGGATCTACAGATATCCCTCCCGCTGAGATAACATGGCCAAGAAACCCTACTTCTTTCAACCAGAACTGACACTTACTGAACTTAGCATACAACTGGTGCTCTCGTAGGGTACCGAGAACCAATAGTAGATGCTCTTCATGCTCCTCTTGCGACTTGGAATAAATCAGGATGTCATCGATGAAGACAACTACAAACTTACCCAAGTATTCCATGAACACCTTGATCATGAGGTTCATGAAGTAGGCAGGGGCATTAGTTAGGCCGGAGGACATCACCGTATACTCAAACAATCCATAACGAGTGATGAAAGCCGTCTTAGGGATGTCAGATTCTCGTACTTTCAGCTGATGGTAACCGGTGCGGAGATCGATCTTAGAGAAGACTCGGGCTCCGTTGAGCTGATCAAATAGATCTTCAATTTTGGGTAGAGGATACTTGATTTTAATAGTCACATCATTTAACTTACGGTAATCCACACAGAGGCGAGTGCTACCGTCCCTTTTATCCACGAAAATGATTGATGACCCCCATGGTGACGCACTAGGGCGAATCATCCCTTTTCTAAGCAGGTCATCCAACTGCTTCTTCAGTTCGACCAACTCTTCGGGGTTCATCCGGTAAGGTTTTTGAGCTATAGGGCCAGTACCGGGTACCAACTCAATAATGAACTCGATATCCCGATCTGGTGGCATACCGGGTAACTCCTCGGGAAAAACATCCGGGTAATCACATACTACCGGTACCTCTTCCAAAATGGTTCCAGCAACACTCTTGCGGAAATGACCCGTGGTGGAGTACTGGGTCGAGAAGTGTGTAATTTCTTGTCCTTTCGGGGTGGTTAGGGTGACAGACTTGTTAGTGCAATCAATCTTCCCCCGGTTGACTGCCATCCAATTCATTCCTAAAACCACTTATATCCCTTGTTTTCCTAAGACCACCAAGTCTGCATGGAATCGGGCTCCCTGAATTTCCACAGGAGTCTCCTTGCACGACAAAATGGCCTTGGTAGTGGCCCCGGGAATTTGCACCCTCATAGGACGATGCATCAAAGTTGGAACCATACCACTCTTCCTAACAAACGGCTCTGTAACAAAGGAATGGGAAGCTCCTGAATCAAATAAAACTAAGGCAGGAACTGAGTTGACAGGGAACGTACCCATAACCAGGTCTGGCGCCTCTTCAGCTTCTTCTGCACTGATATGATTCAGATGGCCTCGGATGACAGGGGCTGCTTTGTTTGGGTACGGGTTCTTGCCTCCAGGTGGGTGGGGTGGCCCTTGGTTCATCTTTGTCGCATTAGGGCGACCACCGGCGGGCTGTCTAGTGGGACAATCTCGCGAGAAATGTCCAGGCTGTCCACAAGTGAAACATCCACCTGTTGGCTTAGGAGCAGGCGGCCTATTAAAGTTGAGGCCGGGGTTGGAACCACCTCCAGGACGAGGTGCAGGCGGGCGAGGAGAGTAGCCGGGTCTTGGCGCAAAGATTGGAGGCCTTGGTGATGGATAAGAAGGACTTGGTGGAGGTGAAGGGCGCGGACGGGGGTAACTCCCAGTCGGGCTGCTGCTATTACTGCCTTCCTGCATCTGCTGGCGACGCTTGCGGTTGTCGAACGAAGCTTTGCGCTTGTGCTCCATCATAATGGCTGCATCCGCCAGAGACTCCAGGTCGGTGAAAGGCATCACCACCAGGATACACTGCATCTCATCATTGAGCCCATTCAGGAACCTCTCCTTCTTCTTGTCTTCGGTATCGGTATCAGTGGGCGCATACCTTGCTAGAGAAGTGAACTTATCCAAGTACTCACTCACAGACATACCGCCTTGCTTGAGTTGCAGGAACCTCTCTCGCATGATATTGACGAGTCCAGAGGGCACATAACGCTTCATGAACTTGGTCTTGAACGCCTCCCAAGCCACAACTTCCTCCGGCGGCAACAGAGCACGAATGGACTCCCACCATGGTCGGGCAGGCCCAGAGAGGTAGTGAGTGGCGTAGACCACCTTCTCATTGTCACCCACTTGGGCGACCCTCAGGTTGTTCTCTATGGTACGGATCCAATCATCAGCATCCAGTGGCACTTCACTCTTGGAGAAGACTGGAGGATTGGTGTTCTGAAAGTCACGAAGCTTGGAGCGGGTTTCCTCATTTCCTTGGCCGCCATTTTGGTTGACGGCAATCTGAGCAAGATGCTGCAGGGTGGCAAGGTTGGCATTCCTCTCAGCGTGAGCTGCATCGCGATCCTCCAAGAGAATACGTAGCACTTGAGCCATAGATGGCTCAGGTGGTAGGGGTGGTGGTGGATCCCTTGCCATTTTGGGTTTCAGAATAAAACACACATTAATTTTCTTATTAGAATTTTTTTCAAAACAGGTTTTGGGAAAAGAGTTCATCAATCATACACAGCAGCATATAAATTTTAGCAAGACATTACTCATAAGAAGGCATGATCCACTCCATAGGAAGGTTCCAAAAGCATCATCACATAGTTCACAACCACAAAACACCGAACTGGCATAGTCCTACAATAATTCAGGCACACACTCATGCTAACTAGACCACACAATCGCATCCACTTATCGCGATGGTTCGGTCCTAACCCAAAAGGTACTACGTAACTAGCTACTCCACGTCCACGGCAACGTCACTGTCGAAAGGTGGCTCGTCGTGGTCCTCGTCCTCGGACATCACAGCTCCCGAGTCCTCACCGTCCTCGCCTCGAAGGTCGTCGTCGTCCTGTCCACTCTCAGGCTCCATATCCATATCCTCCATAGGGTCCTCATCATCAGGCAGCAGATCATCGTTATCCTTGCTCAGCGCCTCCACCTCGCTCTCCAGCTCGCTAATCCTCTCGTCGCGGTCGTCAATGGTCGACCGGAGCATGTCAACCATACCGTCAAAATGGAACTTGTAGAAGCGAGTAGTCTGGAAACATGCAGAGACGGAACGGCGCTCCTTGCGCTCCTTCTTAAGCTCTGCCTGGGACTCCACTAGATGCTCCTCTGAGGTCCTGAGCTTCAGCTCCATGGTCTTCAGCTTGTCCTGAGACGCCTTGAGTTGCGTCTCCAGGTCCTCGATACTCAGCTCAGCTGCCAAGATCCGCACCTCAGCACCGTCGTGATTCAGACGGTGAAGATCACTCTCGAAACGACTAGTGGCCAGCTAGGACTGGGTGTACTCGTCGAGGAGTCCCAGCTCGGCCAAGTGGTTCCCGAAAGTGGGGTGGGGACGCGGCGGCATAGGGTTACTCTGCTCGTCCAGGACAGAGTAAAACTCGAAACGGGTGCCGCCCAGCTCAGTGTTGTGAGCACACACCAAGCGAGCAAGAGCTCTCTGCAGCACGGTGACGAACGCCCCCATCTGAGTCGATGCAAGGGCATCCTCAATCAGCTCCTCGGCGAAGGGTGGCACCAGCGGTCCTTGAAGAATGCACCTCACGGTCCCGGACATCTCGTCCCCAATCATGGGTAGACAACGTCCTATTAGCAGCTCAGGTAGCGGACGCCTCAAGTGCCGGGTCAGCTGGAGTAGGTCTGCCTGGAACAGACGCGAAACTCCAGTGTCGGGCACAACTCCCAACTGAATCGACGACGAGAACTCTCCGCTCATCTACACAAAATTTTAAATGGAGGTTTAATTAGTGAACGGTGTACAAAGTTTTAAACAGATAAAAACATAAGGTTTAATGAAAGTATAATATTAATCAGTAATTAATAACAGAGGGAAGGGGGTAGTAGTATATTCTGCATATTTTAAGTATCTCTCCTATATTTTTTTAGGAAAAACATTTTTGCGTGACGTCGACGCCCAACCTAGCAAGAGTCTCCTAAGGTCAACGATGGCTCTGATACCAAGTCTGTAAGGGCCCCTCGAAACAAGTCCGAGATGCCCACGTTATGTAAAAGATCACGATCCCAATGATCAGTGCATCGCAATCACATAACCAACATAGGTATCAAAGAGTTACATCATTCAAGTCGTACGAATAAAAGTCTTACAACACATAGACGGTCATACGACCAAAGTCAACAAACCTCGTCACGCAAGACGGAATTAACTAAGATAGCGGAAGCTCGTGGCTAGCGACGGCTCTTAACCTGATCCCACAAGTGCAGTTGACCGGTGACAGCTAAGTGGCGAAGTCGTCGTCGTACACCTCCTCCTTGATGTAAGCCTCCTCAGTATAATCTAGACATTTGAATATCCAGGGACAAAGCCATATTAGTACAATTACGTACTCGCAAGACCACCTCTAGGCTTAAGTTTTCATGGTAATGCAAGGAAACACTTTTCGAAAACTGGGATAGCTGCTATATACGACTATAGGGCTTAGTTTTCGAAAACCATGCTTTTCGACATAGAGATTACGACATCTCTATATCTTTGTTGAAGAAAACATTTAGAGATAGAATTCTCTTCTCTTAGATATAGCAAGGACATATCTAAGTACTGAAAACTTTCTTTTAGCAAAACCTTTAAAAACACTAGGATAGGGGTAACCCTTTTTCCTTCCTTGAGATCAGATTGATTGTCTCCCCGAGACCAATCATCCTCTCCCAAATTCCGTACCTCCCAGGTACCTCCTGATTCCACATAAACACTTTCCTTTATGAAACAACTTCTTTCCCAAGGCGCCCAGTGTGGCCTTTCCAACCGTCCATGACCGCGGACGCGGCTATTCGAATAGATTTACACTCTGCAGAGGTTGTACACTTTACCCACACCTATCGGTTATTCCGCCGTGTCTGCCACGGCCCGTCATACGGTAGCATGCGGGGGTCCGGATAACACGATCAGAACTTTCCACTATGACCACCCTAGTATCGGGGCCTCCCGGTAGGTTTGTTCTCCTCGGCACCGTGTGCTCCACTAGACCTCTTGGTCTTTCCTCGGGACGCCACACCGCCACGTCAGGAGACCTGCCGTAATCGTCCGGCTGCTGATACGCAACAGTGTATTGTCTCTTCCGGACGACAACCCGGCTTCGAGGGCCCAGCCCTCATAGAAAGTATAAGAGCCCCAACACTAAGGCAGACAAGCTTCCGGCTAAGCCCTACCCATGTCAGGTAGTGTGGTTGCACGGGTTAATTGTTCGGGCGGCAGCAGGGACTTCGAAATTAAACCTCCATCTCCGACTGATCCCCGCCGCTCGGGTTTTCACAACATCTCCGAATGCTCTCAGCATCTCGGGTTTTCATAAAACATTTCTTTCTCGCTGATTGCTCCCAGCAACTCAGGTTTTCCTCCATGAAATAGTTTTATCAAACAGGTTCCCATCCTATAGTTTTGAGGTAAGTAGTTGAAGGTAGACTACTCGAAAACTTAATCTTTTTGATGAAGCCTTCAACAACAAGGCTCACCAAATAAACTCCTTTGTAACACCTATAATATTCTAGTAGATAACTTTGGCCAAACAATATTTTGTAAAATAGTTTTCGGGTGGCAAGGTGCCACAAAAGAAGTAAAACATGCATTATTTTATTTTAAAACCAAACATGCTTGATAAAATAATAGGATTCATTATAGTGGTGGGGTGGGCTTGCCTTGCTCAGAGTACTGCCCCTGGTCTTGTTCTTCTTCGTAGTTGTGCTCAGCTACCTCGTACTACTCTTCCTCGGGTTGCGGTTCTACCGTAACATGAAAAACAAACGAGGCTAGTGTAAATCCTAAACTGCGAGTTGATAACAATCTAAAGTATAACAACAAAAAACAAGCATCACAAAACAGAAAATACAACTAATGTATTTAAATATTCATCAAGGGATGTTTACATGAAAAAGGCATAACTCCTAAGGTACTGCTCCTAAAATTAAACCCTTCTACCACATTACTCCTAACCACTATATGGATCTCTGAAAATTAGCTGAGCATGAAAATCTATCACCAAATAATAATAAAAAAACAGATAACAGCTACTGATGTCAAACTCAAACAGAAGATAGACTCAGTTTTATAGATCCCCTTATTCACAATTAACTTTTCTGGTGAGATATGAGTTTTCTCTTTAAGTGGAGATTTTGTTCATCAAATTTAGCTACTCCTATCTCTAGTTATCCTTGTTTTAAGATAACATAAACTTCTGACTATTATTTAAGTCTAGGAAATAATATGGGGTATTTTGGTGTCAAACCAGTGGGGTAAGTTAGATAAAACATGTGGCTATTCCACAAAAATATCCCCAACATTAATCTAGGGACAAAGGTGGCTCAACCAAACAAAACTTGAAATGCAATAATCTCTGAAATTACAGAAATGCACTTTAAGCGAATAACTCCCTGTTTTTAAGAAATTTACTCAATTAGCAATAAATGTTTACTGGAAAAATCTACATTTGTAGTATATGATACCTCCAACACATATCTAACACTTGCAATTAGATTTATTTCAAAAAGTGTTTTTATTTTAGAGTTAAAAATATCTAAACACCTACTGGTGTTATTCTTAGACTAAATATATCTTTTGCTAGAGTAATCTTCTGCATGCAAGACTTACCAATTTAGATAGACATTTTTACTGGATTTCCAGAGGATCCAAGAAGGCATGATTTGGATTTAGAAAACCCAAGTTATTAGCCAAGTGGTGAAAAGAATACTTTTTACTAGATCAATTTTATCACACGACAGGAAATATATTTTGGACCAAATCCAAAGCCACATGCTTAAGAAAATGTGTGTGCATGCTACAAAATAAGTCTCATTATTTTAGCTAATGTAGATTTACCACAAATGAATAAAAGCTATACTAAAGATTCAATGGAAATATTAACAGAAAATGATTTTAAAAAAGAAAAAGGGCCGGGCGGCCAGATCTGGGCCGAATCGGCCCAGCGACCACGCGGAGCAGCGCGGGAGACCGAACTGGGCCGGCCCAATCGCGCGAGATCGCGCGCGCACGGTGGGGTTCAAACCTGGCCGTAGATCTCGCGATCTACGGCTCACGGTCGTCGTCCTCCTCGCGACGCGGCGCGGATGAACCAGACGCGGAGGAGAAAAGCGACATTGCTCACCAGAGAACGTGCGGGGCCAGGGGGAGGGCAGGGGTTGACGGAGGGGATGATGGTGAGCTCGACGACGCCCTCAGCTCCCGCATGCAACGTCGGCATCCATGGCGGTGGCCGAGACGAGCTTCTCGGGTCGAGGATGAGCGCGGCGGCTACGGGCACCTAGAAGAGAAAAGGAAGGCAGGGGGGTTAGGTCTAGCCGAGGCGCGCTCGAGGGGCCAAAAATGGCATAGAGAGGTGTAGAGAATCGACGATGAGGGTCGTGGGAAGAGCTCGGTCACCGGCGGCGTTTTCTTCTTCGAGAGCACGAGAGAGGACGCGGTTTTGGGCGAGGGTGGTAGGGGTGAGTAGAGAAGGTGAGGGAGAGCCTCTGGCAAGGATTTAAGGGGGAGGGCGAGGCTGAGCACGGCTCCAAAACCAGGGGCCGGTTTTTGGGTCTCCTTCGGATAGGAGCGGTTTGGGGAGGGTGAGGGGTGATCCGATTGGTCCTCCTGGGCGGTGGAGAGGGGCAGGAGGGATGGTTGTCGAGGTGACTCGACCTGGCCAGTTGGGAGAGAGGGGGTGAGCTTCGGTTGGGTGGGAAAGAAGAGAAAATAAGAGAAGAGAGAGGAGGGGGTGACCCGAGTCCATGACAGGCGGGGCCAGGGGTGAGGGTGCTGCTCTCCTTTTCCAGCAGGTGGAGTAGAAAAATAGAGAGAGAGAGAGAAAAAGGTGAAAGATTGGAGTAAATTGTTCAAATGATTTTCAAATCCTAAGTTTGAATTATTCAAACATTGATCACAAAAAGGAAATAAACAAATTTTCCAAACTCACAACATTGAGTTGAAACTACTGAATTTATCATTGCCCAAGTCAAACATCTCATTTAGCTATCAAAGAAAAGAAAACTTTTAGTGAGAAGGAAAAGAATAACTCAAATGGTCATGTTATTTTGATGGCGACTAGAGCTAGTGAGTTGTATGTGCAAACAAGCTCTTTTGTGAAAAATTAGAGCAGGGTATGAAACTATATAAGACCTAGATCACAATGTTTTAAATGCATGCCAAAAACCATTTAGGGTTTGCTTAATAAAAGCTCCTAGTTTGGCTAAGTTTTAACAGGCATGAAGATCCTAATATTTTATGTTGTATTTTAGTTGTTGTGGTTATTAGTGTTGCTATCAACTTGGAAGGCTAGTGGAACACAACAAGCATAGAGAGTGCAAACAAGATATCTCATGATACAAAATTTTACACACATGAAAGTTTTTGCTAAGGTTGAAAATCTAGGCTAACACCACAATTACTAATACTGAGAGAATTGGGGTGTTACAGATCACGGACGGTCAGCGGTGCTGTGGTCGTCGGCGACGGGTGTGGACGGCGAGGACGTTTTGGAAACTCCCGGACGCGAGGGAGAAAACGGCGACGCGCGGCTGGACACGGCGGAGAGGAAGACGGTGTCGGAGTTGAGTGGCGCTTCCCGAAGCTGCGTGGAGAGGCGGACGGAGTGGCGACGACGACGATGACCTTCGGGTCGAGCTCGGCCTCCACGATTTGGCTGTGGAAATGAATCATGGAGGGTGTTTAAATGGGCGCACAGACGTGGGAAAGAGGAAGGACCAAGAATAGGCGGCGGGTACTCACTCTGCTCGCCGGAATCAAAGAAATACGGTGGCGATCGAGCAAAATTCCGGTGAAGAATTCGTCGGCCTGGGGGCGTATTGGAGAGGGCATTTGGGGGGGGGGGATGGAGGAGGAGGTCGAGGGCTATCTATAGGAACCAACCGTGCTTGATTTGGTTCAGTAATTTGCCCGCAATCAATCGGAGATTAATTTCGACCAAAAACAGCCAATGGTGGAGGAAATTGGAGCATTTTAGGACGTTTCGGATGTGTCTTTTGTGTGGGAATGAAAGAGGAGATCATGGGCTTCAATTAGCAACAAACGGCGCATTAAACGGTGAAGTAAAACGTCTGGAATCAAGAGATCAATTTCGGTCGGGCGTTTCGGCCGCGCGTTGCGTGTGTGCTGGTTTCCTGAGGATGAAGGCGATGCTGACGTTATCATGACGGCAGCATTTTTTTTCTTTTTCTTTTTCTGAATTTTCTTATTTCTTTCATAACTTTTGATTTAAGACTCCAAATAAAGTCAAATAAATTTCTAAAAATTGGTAAAAACAATATCTTTGTGTTAAACCAGTTGTAGGCATGTTTTGAACACTTTTCAAAAATCAAAATTTTGAATAATTTATTAAATACAAATTTGACACTTAATGTCAAATTTGAAAACATGGCTTAAATAATTTCGTTTTTGGCTAAATAAAATTTATAAGAAAATACAACACTTATATAAGTTTAAAATTAAGTTATTTAAACTCATTTTTCAACATTAAATCATTATTGGCTTTAGTACAACGTTAAATAACATAACACCATTATTCGAAATGAAAAGGGGAATATAATGAATATATTTTTAATTCAAAATATTTTGTGCACCATTAAGTTTTATTTTATAATGACTCATATGAAAAATCTATATAGTACAATAGGAAACAATATATCCTTATTTCATTTCTTATGTTGAAATTATTCTTGAAAATCATTTTATGTTTTACAAAATGATGGAAATAATTTCAGTTATTGAAATGCCTATTTCGCTAAATCATTAATTATAAAATCCATGAGGTTTTAAAGATATAAACTATAGAATTATAATTTCCAAAACTAGGTTTTGAACTCAGGTAAAAGAATGAAAACCATTTGGCAAATATACCATGTATTAAATAGTTTTGAATAATATTTGTAAATATTATTTTAGAATTTATGAATAGATATAGCTAAGTGGTTGAAATCAAATACTTATAAGGAAACCTTCTTTATTACATGAAAATGGTTTGAAAGTTTGTAAATCATTTGTCAATTTACATATTGAGGTTTTAAAAAATACAATGGATAATAAAATGTTTGACTTGAAACAACTTTTTGAAATTGCTTGAAATCTTTCATAGTTGGTTTTCTTATGCATTTAAAGTTTTATTTTAATCAAAAAAAAAGTTTTAAATTTTTAGTGATTTTAAACATTCCAAAGTATTGGGATGTTACAGTGTAGAAGTCATATACTATTATGCTATCAATTGGATATTTAAGTGTGGCACAGCGTCTAGTTTTTCTAGACCAATCATTAATCATTCTACTTTACTAAACCATCATGTTTACTATTAAGTAAATTAATATCTCAAAACAACCTCAATGATTCAATTGACACAATTTAATGATGTACAAGATTATATATTATTTAGTTATACCTTCAACCACATTTAGCATTTTCTGTTTTTAACCAAACACCAATCAACTTATTTAAAATATCAACCATCCATATAATTAAACAATCAGATATGAGAGTATGACATAAGAAAGCTAACAGCTCTAGCAAGAGATGCATGAACAACAAGATCTAGAAAGCATAGCAGTAGCTAGGGAAGAATACTCAACAAATAAAAGTAAACAATACGAGTATTCATTGGAAAAAACGGAGCGTGTCTCTATCCCACAAAGGAATGATACGGTCCATTTTATTCAGAGAATGAAAATAACAAAAATAAACAGACGCTTCAAGCAAAGCACATAAGATGTGGCTGTCGGCCTAGTGGGAACTGGGGTATCAAGAGCCCACTCCCCCCAGGCCTCGCACGCGGGCCAGTCAGACGAAACGGCTAAGGACCAGGCGTCACCGCCTGGTGAGACCCTCGAGAGGCGATTCCCCTCGAGGGCCGGAAGAAGAAACGAGGGCCTCAAGGGACCCCTCGCCTCAGGGGATTCCCCCCCCCCCCCCCAAGGAACCAAACCGCCTGAGGGGAGTCCAACAGGAATCTCCCCTCAGGCCTGAAGGGAAACGTCGCGGCCAAGGAAGCACGACAGAGCGCACGTGACCTCTGCCACGCTCGTGCAGTGACGCACGCACCCCCGTCGCTGTCCTTGGCGATAAAGTGGTCAACAAAGCTGCTCCGCCTGCTGCGCAGCTGTGAGGACCTTCTACTTTAACGATAAAGCAGGTGGACGACGCAACCCTCCAACGGAGATCGTCATCACGGGCTCCACCTCAGAGACTGCCTGCTCTGCTGATAGTACCGCGCGGTCGGCCGCCTGTCGGCCACGGCGCCACCTTTATCAACAATGGACCGAGTCCATGGACGAATGGAGTGCGGTAGACTCGTGCTCCGCCCTGCCGCTGGCATGTGGGAGCCACCTTGAAGGCCAAGCCGAAGGAGAAGGCCCGAGGCGCCTATAAAAGTGAGAAGACATCCATCCTAGCAAGGGTCGGCCCTTTGCGTGCAAAACACCCTTGTAAACCGTAGCAACGCTGGTTAGGTTAGCCTCTGGCTGGAGGAGGAAGAAGATCATCGCTTCCCTCCCTAGGCAAGAAATGCCTCAAGGGGGCTTCCGGCAAGCTCAATTGTACTGTAACCTTCCACATATAATACAGACATGGAGGAGTAGCGGTCTTACCTCCTCACGAGGGCCGTAAACCTGGGTAAAGGACGATGTCTTCCTTGGTCGGGTGTGCGCCTTCTTCAGGTCCGGCGAGCAACGTCGCGGAGCCACTTGAGGGTTTAGACCTCCGCGTTCAATCACCTTTCGAACTACACTTCAGGAAGTGACTACCCCCGATTCCTGGGAGTCATAACCCGACATTTGGCGCGCCAGGTAGGTGCTTGAGGCGCGTCAACAACCTTGGAGTTCGTCTCCGCGCCATGGTGAACACGCGCGCCACCCGCGTCGCCCAAGTCAACCGACGTGCGCCCGCGGAAGCACGCGCGCCCCCAGGTGCCGCGACCACCCGCGCATGACGGGGCCGACCCCGCCAGGAGGAGCATGTCCCTTCTGGCCCTCACGCGGAGGCACCGGAGCACGACGCCGACCACTAGGAGGACGCGCAGTCGTCGCACCCGATGCAGCGCCCGAGCGGCTCGGGCCTGGGGAGGACAGACCCTGCGCCCCACACCGCGTTGCTCATGGCACAGGAGCTGCTCCGCTACCAGCCCACCGCTGAGGCCCACGAGCAGTGGCTCCAACGCCTCAACCACCTCGTCGACATCGCCACGACGCGCCCCGCTCCGTCGCAGTCCAACATGCACCCCTCTCTCGCGGGCACGGTCGCAACAAATGCGCCTCCGCCACCTCCGGGGCCTGCACCGGCTGCGGCACAAAGGGCTACTTCGCACGCATCCTCGCCACACGATTGCTTAATCGTGCAGCGCACCGCGCCCGACGCTCGTGTGGGGATGGAGCTCCAGCGAGACCGCCAGAACAGGCTCGTGGAGGAACTCGGCCAGGCGGGACAGCAGAACCGCGGCGCGCTTCAGCACGGGGTCGCTACGTACACCTCTGGCTGCATGGCGTTCACTCGCTCTTGCGTTGCGTGGTCTGCCGCAGAAGTTCAGGCCGGCTCTTCCCAAGGGCTACGACGGCTCCAGCAACCCCGTCGAGTTCCTGCAGCTCTACACCACCTCCATCCAAGCTGCGGGGGGAGACGACAAGGTCATGGCCTACTAGTTCTCCCACGCGCTACGCGACTCTGCGCTGTCGTGGCTCCTGAACCTCCTGGAGGACTCTGTGAACTCCTGGGAGGAGCTCTGCAAGCAGTTCGTCTCCAACTTCAAGGGGACGTAAGAGCGCGCCCTCACCCACAACGATTTGCGCGCTGTGGTGCAGAGGAAGGATGAAACGCTCCGCAAGTATATCCAGCGCTTCAGCCAAGTGCGCAACAAGATCCCGAACATCCCCGACACTCAAGTCATCGCCGCTTTCCGCGAGGGCGTCACAAACAGCAGGATGCTCGAGAAACTGGGCATCCACGACAAGCTCACCTCTGTGGTCAAGCTGTTCGACATGGCGGACAAGTGCGCCAAGGCTGAAGAGGGACTCCTCTTCATGAAAATGTCCTCGAGAGAGGACGATCATGCTGAGGGGTCCAAGAGCCAGAAGAAGAAGGAGGAGCCCAAGCGCAACGCCACCGCAGTTCTCGCGGCAGAGCCTGACACAAAAGGCACCCGCAGGGACTCCCCCGAGGCTGGAGAGAGGAAAGATGATCACCGCCCTTTCTGCATCAACCACAACAGGCGCGGCCACTCTACGGAGTCCTGCTACGACCTCAAAAGGTTGAGCAAGGAGCGCGAGCAAGCAGAAGACAGCGGCGGCCGCGGTCGAGGCCATGGCTACCGCGGAAGCGGACGCAAGGGCGGCTACCAGAAACCATCTGGAAATCGAGCCAACGCCGCAGAAAAGAACGGCAACCTCCCTGACGAGGAAGATGGCGGCAACCAAGCCCCGAGGGGCGCCATTGCATGCATCCTCGAGGGGGGGGGCGCAGGCGCCGAAGTCGAACAACCAGTTCAAGCAATTCGCCCGCGAGCTCAACGCCGCCCTCCCAAGCACGGAAACCTCCAGGCCCCTCAAGTGGTCGCAGTACACCATCGCCTTCGACGCTCAGGACCACTGTGACGCCCGAAAATCGGTACTATGTAGATTTAAGCTATCCCGCCGAAATCCGCATAATAACGATTTTTGGTCGCCCACCAGACATAATGTGCACGCCGAAACATGCACATTACGTGGGTGGAATTGTGATAACATTACAACAGTTCCGATACATCCACAAATACAACAAAGATAAAATTACAACAACGACTCTAACGAGTCAAGATACAAATGATACAATACAAAGATTCAAATGACAGCGGAAGCAAAATAGTATCCGACTACGGATAAGATGCAAGTTGGACTGAGAGTCCTGAAGATAAGCAATGGCGCCATATCCCTGCCCAGCCAAGCCGGAGGGATTCCCAAGCTAACGTCGTCAGACTTCAAACCTGTTAACTGCACATAAAGCACATCCCAAAAGAGGGTCAGGGCACTCCCTGGCAAGCAAAGCCGACTTGCCTACTTTCTACACCATCTCCCAAAATATAGGGGAGGTGGACTTAGCGGCAGCAGCACTAGAAACCTAAAGAGACACGCTACAACTTCCATCTAATTAGAGAGGGGTAAGAGAGCGCATAAGATAAACATCTACAACTAACACCAAACATAACCCATTCTCGGAATAACCCCCTCAACCAAGTATGAGGAAGCAATTCGGGAAAACTCACACATTGAACAATTTTAGTTACAAGTTGTTGTGAAAGTAATTCTATATTACTAGTCAGGTTAATTAACAATGATTAGATGTAAGTTGTCTATGATCTTGTTAGCCAGCATCATCACCAAGTCGTCCATAACCGTGGACACGGCTCATCGATAAGATTATACCCTACAGGGGTGCACTAATGGACCCGTACTCGTTCGATTAACCCCAAAAGCAAAGCCAGAAGCTAGGGCATCTCAACACGGCAAATCTCTTCTCTACGACCCATCCAGGGAACCGCATGATTGTGTGCACGACTAATCAGGTCCAGTGCCCGCGGGATGCGACCTTCATAGCACTCTAAGAACGTGCCACCCTATATGAGAATCGACTACTCCATCATCATGAGATCGTTCGGTAACCATATGCATGGATCAAATGGAAAGCCCGAACTACTTGTGGCGCCCTGGATAAGAGGCGGATTAGATCGAAGCCGCGAGGGGCTCCATAGGGCCTCCCACAAGCGGTTAGTGCGCTCAAAATTGGATCCGAGGACAAGAACTGAGTTCCTAGGTCGACACTTGGCAGAACAAAGCACCTCGCAAGGCCTTCCGCCGGTGCCTTATCTTTTAATTATAATACCCCAATATAAGAACAACATTTTATTAAGGTAGAATAACCTATCATGCTAAGCAGGTGCAATTAAATAAGACATACAGACGACTCGCACAAACAACTCTAAGCATGCGCTACGACTCGCAAGGCCAACAGATAAACATGCAACAGGTATTAGGATGTGGGGATAAAGCTGTATGGGCTGCAGGATAAACATGTGATGGGATCGCAGTTCAAGAATCGACAACTAGGGTAGCAGAGATCAACGGCAGGAATGAAAGACAATGTATAGGTAAACAAGCAAACTTTTCTTGCCTCGAATCCCGCATGGAAGCAGATCTTGTCGTTGCTCACACATCTCAACGTCTTATCCGCGAAGAAGCAACAAACACTGGAAAGCGTAAAAGATGCATTTTACAACTACGGCAAAGATCCAGCATGATCATGCGAGAATGATGCATGACATGGTGATATGCATTGCGAGATGCACTTAGTCCGAATTAAGCGGAACCGAGATTCCGACAATTAATATTTAGGTGCAAGTTATTTATCTACCCATCAAATTAAATGTTGATTAGCATGGCAAGACATGGCGTGAGCGATATAACCAAAACAAATGGAATAGGGCATTATATATTTATTACCCCACACATTTCATAATTATTATTTAGGTGATTTGCTACACCCCGAACCCAAGAGATGCAACACATGCAATTATGATGCGGTATGCACAAGATAGGTGACATTTAAAAAAATAGGTTTAGGGTTAGGGTTTGGGTCCGTACGTCGGATCGGGAGAGATAGGGTTCGAAACCGACGTCTTCGGTCCGTAGAGGAAGTAGTCGCCGTCGGGGAAGTAGCCGTCGCGGAACCGGGGCATCGTCGTTTGTCGGTGTCGTGGAAGTGGTCGGGTAGTCGTACTCGGTCATCCTCGTTGACGGGCGCGGGCACAGAGGAGCACGGCAAACGGTCACCGGAAAGAAAGCGCGCACTGGCGGGCACCGCGACACGAACACGGGCGGACACGGAAATGCGGCACCGGAAGAGGCACGCGCGGCGCACGTAGCAACACCACGAAGGGTGGACAACTCGGACAAAATTGCGACGCCGGATGTCTTTCGGGCAATGTGTCGAACACCTTGCGGGCGGTGGCGGCGGCGTGAACGCGACCGTGAAGAGGAGGCAGCGGGGACGACGCGCTGCGGCGCGCGGCGGTGGCGTGGAGGAGCACGGTCCAACGCGGGGCGTGCGTGGCGGCAGCGAGGAGGCCGGGGGCGCGGCGGCACGCGCAGGAGGCGGAGTAGGGGAGGACGCGCGCGGACGGCGGCGTGCGCTGCCGCGGCGACGGCGCGGTGATGGCGGCGGCCGAGCACGGAGCAGGGGGAGGCCGCGGCGTGGAGGGGCAGGCGGCGGCGCTGGAGGCGCTGCGCGCGCTGGCTGGGGCGCCGGGCGGCGGGGACAGGAGGAGCGCGGCGAGCCGGTGCAGGAGCGG
Source organism: Poa annua (assembly GCA_026929855.1). Classification (NCBI taxonomy): domain Eukaryota; kingdom Viridiplantae; phylum Streptophyta; class Magnoliopsida; order Poales; family Poaceae; genus Poa; species Poa annua. Next base: position 105,340,228 of record CM049426.1, read on the forward strand.
GGCGACGCGGCGTCGGGCGGTGGCGCACGAGCGGGAGGGTGGCCGGCGGCGGCGGCTGGCGAAGGAGGTGCGGAGCACGGGGACCAGGGGCGCTCGGCGGGCGCGACGGCGGTCGGCAGCGCGGGGAGGCGCGGTGGCGCAGCGGTGCTCGGGCCGGCAGCGGCCGACGCCGGGGGCGAGGCGCAGGAGGGCGCGCATCGCGGGAGGCGCGCGAGCAGGCCGACGGCGGCAGGCGCGTGTGGCGTGCGGGCCGGCGAGAGGAGTTCGGGAGCACTGGCTCGGGAAGGAGAAGAAGAGGAAAAAGGAAAAGGAGAAAAGGAAAAAGAAAGAAAAGGAAAGAAAAGAAAAAAGAAGGGGGAAAAAGAAAAGAAGGGGTGTGGAAGGATTTTTCTGCAAAACCCATAAACTAGAGGAGGGTGGCTGCAAAGTTCCAGGGGGTGGGAAAGAAGTTTACAGGGGGAAACCCTAGGGTTTGCTTAGGTGGGCTTGGGCTTTATTTGTCTCCTCTTTATTCTTTTCGGTTTTATATTTTGAAAACAAAATAGAAAAAGAATTTGAACACGGAACCTTTACAAAATATTTTTATTTTTAGATAGACAATTTAATAAACTAATTTTTAACATTTTTAAAAGATTTGAAAATAACACATTTTTTATTAATTTGAAATGCATTTGAATTTAATCGTGGGAAATTTAATTTAAATGCAACAAATTAAATTAATGAGATGCAATGTGATGCCATGTTGATGCAAAAAGAAAAACACACCAAATAAAAAAGGGTATAAATCCCAGGGCGTTACAATCGACACCACTAACAAGGGATCGCGTCCCGCGATCCACGCCGAGACCACAAGAAGAGAGAGGTAACTATCGAGTCTTCACGATCTGGGATGAACTTCTCGACACCACTAACAAGGGATTGTTGCTCCACCTTGAAATTCTCGACACAACTAACAAGGGATTGTTGATCACGACGAAGACGACTCCGAAAGATCGAACCTAATAGGGTAAAAGGCAAGAAATCGTCCACCCACACGTAGGATCCTAAAACTTTGAAAGTTGGATAAGAGAATAGACTCCAAAACAAATAAGATAAGAGGAGAAATAGAATAGAGGTAAGAAATAAAAAGAAACTTATTAAGATATTTTCCAAAATAATTTAAGTCAAATAGTTTTCGACACTCTAGAAACAACGACCGTTAGCGAGGTTATCCTACAGGCTTTTGCGGGCCCGCTGCTTCGATAACCATTCGTATCGAAACAACAAGGAGATCGAAACCAAGGCTCTGATACCACTTTGTGACGCCCGAAAATCGGTACTATGTAGATTTAAGAGATCCCGCCGAAATCCGCATAATAACGATTTTAGGTCGCCCACCAGACATAATGTGCACGCCGAAACATGCACATTACGTGGGTGGAATTGTGATAACATTACAACAGTGCCGATACATCCACAAATACAACAAAGATAAAATTACAACAACGACTCTAACGAGTCAAGATACAAATGATACAATACAAAGATTCAAATGACAACGGAAGCAAAATAGTATCCGACTACGGATAAGATGCAAGTTGGACTAAGAGCCCTGAAGATAAGAAATGGCGCCATATCCCTGCCCAGCCAAGCCGGAGGGATTCCCAAGCTAACGTCGTCAGACTTCAAACATGTTAACTGCACATAAAGCACATCCCAAAAGAGGGTCAGGGCACTCCCTGGCAAGCAAAGCCGACTTGCCTACTTTCTACACCATCTCCCAAAATATAGGGGAGGTGGACTTAGCGGCAGCAGCACTAGCAACCTAAAGAGACACGCTACAACTTCCGGCTAATTAGAGAGGGGTAAGAGAGCGCATAAGATAAACATCTACAACTAACACCAAACATAACCCATTCTCGGATTAACCCCCTCAACCAAGTATGAGGAAGCAATTCGGGAAAACTCACACATTGAACAATTTTAGTTACAAGTTGTTGTGAAAGTAATTCTATATTACTAGTCAGGTTAATTAACAATGATTAGATGTAAGTTGTCTATGATCTTGTTAGCCAGCATCATCACCAAGTCGTCCATAACCGTGGACACGGCTCATCGATCAGATTATACCCTGCAGGGGTGCACTACTGGACCCGTACTCGTTCGATCAACCCCAAAAGCAAAGCCAGAAGCTAGGGCATCTCAACACGGCAAATAACTTCTCTACGACCCATCCAGGGAACCGCATGATTGTGTGCACGGCTAATCAGGTCCAGTGCCCGCGGGATGCGACCTTCATAGCACTCTAAGAACGTGCCACCCTATATGAGAATCGACTACTCCATCATCATGAGATCGTTAGGTAACCATATGCATGCATCAAATGGAAAGCCCGAACTACTTGCGGCGCCCTGGATAAGAGGCGGATTAGATCGAAGCCGCGGGGGGCTCCATAGGGCCTCCCACAAGCGGTTAGTGTGCTCAAAATTGGATCCGAGGACAGGAACTGAGTTCCTAGGTCGACACTTAGCAGAACAAAGCACCTCGCAAGGCCTTCCACCGGTGCCTTATCTTTTAATTATAATACCCCAATATAAGAACAACATTTTATTAAGGTAGAATAACCTATCATGCTAAAAAGGTGCAATTAAATAAGACATACAGACGACTCGCACAAACAACTCTAAGCATGCGCTACGACTCGCAAGGCCAACAGATAAACATGCAACAGGTATTAGGATGTGGGGATAAAGCTGTATGGGCTGCAGGATAAACATGTGATGGGATCGCAGTGCAAGAATCGACAACTAGGGTAGCAGAGATCAACGGCAGGAATGAAAGACAATGTATAGGTAAACAAGCAAACTTTGCTTGCCTGGAATCCCGCATGGAAGCAGGTATGGTCGTTGCTCACACATCTCAACGTCGTATCCGCGAAGAAGCAACAAACACTGGAAAGCGTAAAAGATGCATTTTACAACTACGGCAAAGATCCAGCATGATCATGCGAGAATGATGCATGACATGGCGATATGCATTGCGAGATGCACTTAATCTGAATTAAGCGGAACCGAGATTCCGACAATTAATATTTAGGTGCAAGTTATTTATCTACCCATCAAATTAAATGTTGATTAGCATGGCAAGACATGGCGTGAGTGATATAACCAAAATAAATGAAATAGGGCATTATATATTTATTACCCCACACATTTCATAATTATTATTTAGGCGATTTGCTACACCCCGAACCCAAGAGATGCAACACATGCAATTATGATGCGATATGCACAAGATAGATGACATTTAATAAAATAGGTTTAGGGTTAGGGTTTGGGTCCGTACGTTGGATCGGGAGAGATAGGGTTCGAAACCGACGTCTTCGGTCCGTAGAGGAAGTAGTCGCCGTCGGGGAAGTAGCCGTCGCGGAACCGGGGCATCGTCGTTTGTCGGTGTCGTGGAAGTGGTCGGGTAGTCGTACTCGGTCATCCTTGTTGACGGGCGCGGGCACAGAGGAGCACGGCAAACGGACACCGGAAAGAAAGCGCGCACTGGTGGGCACCGCGACATGAACACGGGCGGACACGGAAATGCGGCACCGGAAGAGGCACGCGCGGCGCACGTAGGAACACCACGAAGGGTGGACAACTCGGACAAAATTGCAACGCCGGATGTCTTTCGGGCATTGTGTCGAACACCTTGCGGGCGGTGGCGGCGGCGTGCACGCGGCCGTGAAGAGGAGGCAGCGGGGACGACGCGCTGCGGCGCGCGGCGGTGGCGTGGAGGAGCACGGGGCGACGCGGGGCGTGTGTGGCGGCAGCGAGGAGGCCGGGGGCGCAGCAGCACGCGCGGGAGGCGGAGCAGGGGAGGACGCGCGCGGACGGCGGCGTGCGCTGGGGCGGCGACGGCGCGGTGATGGCGGCGGCCGAGCACGGAGCAGGGGGAGGCCGCGGCATGGAGGGGCAGGCGGCGGCGCTGGAGGCGCTGCGCGCGCTGGCTGGGGCGCCGGGCGGCGGGGACAGGAGGAGCGCGGCGAGCCGGTGCAGGAGCGGGGCGACGCGGCGTCGGGCGGTGGCGCACGAGCGGGAGGGTGGCCGGCGGCGGCTCGCGAAGGAGGTGCGGAGCATGGGGACTAGGGGCGCTCGGCGGCCGCGACGGCGGTCGGCAGTGCGGGGAGGCGCGGCGGCGCAGCGGTGCTCGGGCCGGCGGCGGCCGACGCCGGGGGCGAGGCGCAGGAGGGCGCGCAGCGCGGGAGGCGCGCGAGCAGGCCGGCGGCGGCAGGCGCGTGTGGCGTGCGGGCCGGCGAGAGGAGTTCGGGAGCACTGGCTCGGGAAGGAGAAGAAGAGGAAAAAGGAAAAAGAGAAAAAGAAAAAGAAATAAAAGGAAAGAAAAGAAAAAAAGAAGGGGGAAAAAGAAAAGAAGGGGGTGGAAGGATTTTTCTGCAAAACCCATAAACTAGAGGAGGGTGGCTGCAAAGTTCCAGGGGGTGGGAAAGAAGTTTCCAGGGGGAAACCCTAGGGTTTGCTTAGGTGGGCTTGGGCTTTATTTGTCTCCTCTTTATTCTTTTCGGTTTTATATTTTTAAAACAAAATAGAAAAAGAATTTGAACACGGAACCTTTACAAAATATTTTTATTTTTTGATAGACAATTTAATAAACTAATTTTTAACATTTTTAAAAGATTTGAAAATAACACATTTTTTATTAATTTGAAATGCATTTGAATTTAATCGTGGGAAATTCAATTTAAATGCAACAAATTAAATTAATGAGATGCAATGCGATGCCATGTTGATGCAAAAAGAAAAACACACCAAATAAAAAAGGGGATAAATCCCAGGACGTTACAACCACCCCAAGTCCGCCAAGACTGTTGGAACCCTCCCGCTGGTCTGCAACCCCACAATCGACAATGTGGCTGTCTCCAAAACGCTCATCGATGGCGGAGCAGTCCTGAATGTTATCTCCAAAGATACGTTCGAAGCGCTTCAAGTGCCATACGAGTGGCTTATGCCCTCGAGGCCCTTCACGGGGGTCACCAGCGGCTCGATTGAGCCTCTAGGACAGGTCAGGCTTGCCGTCACCTTCGGGAGCGAGAAAAATTGCCGCACCGAGCACATCGACTTCGATGTCGCGCACATCGGCCTGCCGTACAACGTCATCCTCGGCTACCCTGCGCTCGCGAAGTTCATGGCCGTCACGCACCATGCGTACAGCATGGTCAAGATCCCCGGCAGCGCCGGCACGATCACCATACGTGGGCATGTCCTGGACGCTACGCGCGCTGTTGAGACAGCCTACAAGACCGCCACCATGGCCGTCCCCGCAGACGAGGACCAAGAGCCTCTCGAGAGGCCCAAGAAGAAGAAGCAGTTGTTCTCCTAGGAGGCAAATGCTACCAAGAAGATCTCTCTGAGCTCAGTGAGTTCGGGGCTGAAGGCTCGGGGGCTAGCGTCACCATTGGCGCCGCACTGCCTCCAAAATAGGAAAGCGCGCTCGTCGCCTTCCTCCAGGCAAACTCTGACATGTTCGCATGGACACCGTCAGATATGTCTGGTGTACCGAGGGAGGTGATCGAGCACCACTTGGCGGTGTGCCCAAACGCGCGGCCTGACAAGCAAAAAGCAAGAAAGCAAGCCCCCGAGAAGCAAGCATTCAACGTCAACGAGGTCGAGAAGCTCAAAGCGGCAAAAGTCGTTCGCGAAGTCGTGCACCCCACTTGACTCTCCAACGGTGTGGTAGTCCCAAAACCCGCCGGCGGAGGCCGCCTCTGCATCGACTACACTGATGTAAACAAGGTCTGCCCCAAAGACCCTTATCCCATGCCCAGAATCGACCAGATCGTGGACTCCACGGCAGGCTGCGACCTCCTCTGTTTTCTCGATGCCTTCTCTGGTTATCACCAGATGAAGATGGCTAAAGAGGATGAGGAGAAGACGGCTTTCCTCACCCCATGCGGTGTGTATTTCTACGTCTGCATGCCCTTCGGCCTAAAATATGCCGGAGCCACTTTCCAGAGGTTAATGAGGATAGCCCTTGGCGGGCAAATGGGGCGAAACGCTGAAGCATATTTCGAGGACATCGTCGTGAAGTCGCGAGAAGGAAATACTCTTCTCGGAGACCTTGAAGAAACTTTCACCAGCCAGTGCAAGGTGAACATCAAGCTCAACCCCGCCAAGTGCGTCTTTGGAGTACCTTCAGGCAAATTGCTGGGGTTCCTCGTGTCTCATCGGGGCATAGAGGCGAACCCAGACAAAATCAAGGCCATAGAAGGCATGCAACCTCCACGCAGGCTCAAGGACATGCAACGCCTGGCAGGATGCATGGCCAGCTTGGGTCGATTCATCTCCAAGTTCAGCGAAAGGGCCCTGCCATTTTTCAAGATCATGAAAAGAACGGGCACTTTCAAGTGGACCCCTGAAGCTGAAAAAGCATTTGAGGACTTGAAGAAGTACTTGGCCAGCCCACCAGTAATGGTCGCCCCAAGGCTTGGCGAGCACCTGAAGCTGTACTTGTCAGCTACTCCACAAACAGCCAGTGATGTACTTGTGGTGGAAAGAGAGGAACATGTACTTCACAAGAAGAGTGCAACCACTCCAAAGAGAAAGCCTCCTGATAAAGAGCTCGACGAAAGGGCAGTCCTCTCAAAGCCACCGCCAGGCCCAAAGCCTCAAGAGGGGACCGCCCCGAGTCAACCTCTGCAAGAGGTTCATGCCAAAGGGACTGAGGAGCCTCAAGAGGCTAACACACTTGAGGCCCAGGAGGAGCGCTGCGAGGCCAAGTCCCTCGAGGCCACGTCCCTCAAGGCCACGTTCCTCGAGGCAAAGTCCCTCGAGGCCACGTCCCTCGAGGCAAAGCCCCTCGAGGCCGAGTCCTTCGAGACTAAGTCCCGCGAGGCCAACACCCTCGAGGCCTAGGACAAGCCCCTTGAAGCCAACCCCATCGAGGGCCAAGCTGGGCCACCTCAGGCGAAATACGCCAAGGAAACAGGAACTACTCTCGTCGAGCATCCAGTTTACTTCCTCAGCACAGTACTGCGTGATGCTCGCGAGCGGTACCCTATGCAGCAGAAGCTTCTCCTCGCACTCCTCATCGCCTCGAGAAAGCTGCGACACTACTTCCAGGGGCACCCCATCACGGTGGTAACCTCCTTCCCCCTGGAGCAAATTCTGCGCAACCCAAATGCAACAGATCGTGTCGCAGGATGGAACATCAAGCTACAGCCATTCAATTTGCACTTCGATACCACAAGGGTAATCAAAGGAAGAGCGCTGGCAGACTTCGTCGCCGAATGGACTGACCCAACCCCTGAAGAGCCCTGGGAAGAAGAGCACGAGTCCTCTGGAGCCGCAATACCCAGCTACTGGACCATGAAGTTCGACGGAGCTTTCGCTTGTCGCCACGGTGGGGCAGGCGTAGTCCTGACCTCACCCAAAGGCGACAAGTTATATTACGCAGTCCAGCTGTGCTTCGGAATCGACATGATATCCAACAACATCGTCGAGTATGAAGGGCTGCTTGCTGGCCTACGCGCCGCAATCGCCCTAGGCGTCAAGCATATACTCATCAAGGGCGACTCCCAGCTGCTCGTCAACTTCTCCAACAAAAGCTACAAGCCCAAGGAAGACCACATGGCCGCATACCTTGAAGAGGTCCGTAGGCTGGAGAAGAACTTCAGAGGAATGGAGCTCATGCATATCCCAAGAAAGAAAAATAAAGAGGCTGATGACATCGCCAAGCATGCATCAAAGCGGCAGGCTCAGCCGCCAGGTGACTTTGAAGAAAGGCTCGTCAAAGCATCCATAAAGCAGCCCCTAGAGGCCTTGCCCGCAAGCACAGACGAAGCGCTCCCGCCACCACCTGCAAGCGGAGCTCCAGGCTGCGGGCCCCCCACGGGGCAGCGTCTGTTTCTCACAGCGGTACACCAAGAGGCAGGATGGGTCGACAAGATCAAAGACTACCTACACAAAGGGATCCTTCCCGAGGTAGATGCTGAAGCGGAGCGAATTGCCCGCCAAGCAAAATCGTACCAAATCCTCGAAGGAATTCTCTACCGCAAGCGCCCAAACGGCATCGCGCTCAAGTGCGTCCCCTCTTAAGAAGGAAAACTGCTGATTAAGGACATCCACAACGGGGAATGTGGCCACCATTCGTGCGCCCGCACCCTCGCAGGAAAAGTCTTCAGGTGCGGCTTCTACAGGCCTCAAGCGCTTCAAGATGCAACACACATCATTCAAGCTTGTGAAGCCTGTCAATTCCATGCCAAGCAAATCCACCAACCAGCGCTGGGGCTACAAACCATTCCGCTCTCGTGGCCGTTTAGGGTCTGGGGGATGGACATCCTGGGACATTTCCCAACGGCGCAAGGTGGATATCGCTCCCTCTTCGTAGCCATTGACAAGTTCACAAAATGGCCTGAAGTGGAGGCGACGCGCACAATCACAGCAGGCGCGGCGGTGAAATTCATCAGAGGCCTGGTCTGCCGCTTTGGAGTGCCTAACCGCATCATCACCGACAATGGCTCGCAATTCACAAGTGGCATCTTCAGAGCCTACTGTCAGAAAATGGGCATCAAGCTCTGCTTCGCCTCAGTCGCCCATCCGCAAAGCAACGGACAGGCCGAGCGCGCAAACGCAGAGGTCCTCAAAGGCTTAAAGACCAGGACCTTCGATATCCTCAAGGGCCACGGCAAGGGCTGGATCAATGAGCTACCCTCGGTGCTCTGGTCCATCCGTACCACGCCACCCAAGCCCACCGCGGAAACGCCGTTCGCACTCGTCTATGGAGCTGAAACAGTCCTCCCCGCAGAGATAAAGCATGGATCCCCACGGGCCCTTGCCTTTAATGAGGACTAGCAAGAGGACCTCCACAATGACGACCTGCTGCTCCTTGAAGGGCTAAGACGCCGCGGCGCCCTCCGGGCGGCCAAGTACCAGCAGTCCCTGAGGCGCTACCACAGCGGCAATGTGCGCTCGCGCTCCCTGGAGGCAGGCGATCTCGTCCTCAGGCGAATCCTCTCCAGGGAAGGCGTCCACAAGCTGTCCCCGATGTGGGAAGGTCCCTACAGGGTCAGCCACATCGCCAGGCCTGGCGCGGCTCGCCTCGAGACGCAAGACGGCGTCCCCGTTAAGAATCCATGGAACATCATGCATCTGCGCAAGTTCTACCCGTGATCATTATCACGTCAGGGCATTTAGCGAAAGAGGCAGCCCACGGCTCAACCTCCAAGCACCTTTTTGTCCCTCAAGGTTAAAAGCTCAAGGCTTAAACCTCGCAAACTTTTGTATCCGCAAGGAACAAGTTAAAAAAGTGATTATTGTCACGCCCGTGATCATTGTCACGTCGAGACGTCAAGCGGACGAGGCAGCCTACGGCTCAACCTCCAAGCATTTTTCGTCTCTAGAGGTTAAAACGCCAAAAGGCTTAAACCTCCAAAAACATAGCTTTGTCTCCTAAAGGAACAAATGCAACCGGGGTCATTGCCACACCCGTGATCATTGTCACGTCGAGAAGACAAGCGGAAGAGGCAGTCTACGGCTCAACCTCCAAGCATTGCCGTCTCTAGAGGTTAAAACGCCAAAAGGCTTAACCTCAAACACATGCTTTGTCTCCTAAAGGAACAAATGCAACCGTGGTCATTTCCACACCCGTGATCATTGTCACGTCGAGAAGACAAGCGGAAGAGGCAGCCTACGGCTGAACCTCCAAGCATTGACGTCTCTAGAGGTTAAAACGCCAAAAGGCTTAAACCTCAAACACATGCTTTGTCTCCTAAGGGAACAAACGCAACCGTGGTCATTGCCACGCACGTGATCATTGTCACGTCGAGACTCCTTGCGGACGAGGCAGCCTACGGCTCAACCTCCAAGCATTCTTGTCTCTGGAGGTTAAAACGCCAACGGCTTAAACCTCCAAAGCCCCAAAGGCTTCACTCGAGGGAAAACCCTCCGAGCTCTCAACTAAAACGAGCCACCTCAGGCCGTTGAGAGTCTCTGCCACCACCAGGTGGTCCCCATGCCTCGACATGGTCAGAGCATTAACTTGGCAATCCCAAGCATAATGACTCAATCTCGTTCCTAAGTGAACTTAGCGCTTCGGCGCCGCTTAAAATATGTTTTTTGGGGGGTTTTTTACTTACGCATTACTATTATTGAAGTGTGCGCTTATATCTATCCACATGCGTACCTCGCGAGCGGGGGCTGAGTACGGTGCCAGTGCCTCAAATGACGCACCAGCAGCACTGCAAAATCCAAGAGTCCGAGCTCTGGCTGGCGGGCAAGATCCCACAAACACGCCATCTCTACAAAGGACCTTGGTACTTACTCTCCTCGCAAGGAACGCCTAAGGGGACCTATAAGCGCGCACGAGTCCCTTGAACCGTGTTTCAGCGTTTGGGTTCGCCCCTCTAATACCTACAGGGAAGAATTCCCCCGCGAGCCCGAAGGGGCATCCGTGAGCGACCCCTCAAGTGGGAAACCTCGCTAGGCGAAAAGCCTCCCCAAGAGCGACCCCTCAAGTGGGAACCTCGCCAGGCGAAAAGCCTCCCCAGGAGCGACCCCTCAAGTGGCCAACCTCGCCAGGCAAAAAGCCTCCTCAGGAGCGACCCCTCAAGTGGGCAATCTCGCCACGCGAAAAGCCTCCCCAGGAGCGACCCCTCAAGTGGGCTACCTCGCCAGGCGAAAAGCCTTCACAGAGCGAAAACCTCGAGAAGCTAAGTCTCGCACCCACGCTTTAAGAGTGTTTTTCTCTCCCTAGCGCGCGTCTTTGCCCCTCGAGCGACTTTGCTTTCCCTTACGCTTCATGGACTACTCGCACGACTAAGAGGGGCACTTGAGCATCGCGACTCAAGGCTCTTACCTCTCCTAGGCCTAAACTCCCCCCGGCCTTGCGGAGTCATTGCTCCCGCATACCGAGGTGGCGGAGTCATGGCACGAACAGATGGGACCTAACGACGCAGAGAACAAATAGACATGAAGATGAGTTCAAAGAGACCTCACGAGGGACAGACAAGCTCGAATTAAAACAGCAGTTAAAATTTTATTACAAGCCAAAAGTCTCAAGATGTCTAAAGCACGCAGCTGGTGCGGATACAAGCGCTCGCAGGCGCAGTCAAGAAACGCTCAGGGTGATGCAGCATCGCTTTGGGCCTCCTCCTCCGCAGCGCCATCTTCGACCTCGGCGGAGCGGGCCTCCTCCTCCGCAGCACCATCTTCGACCTCGGCGGAGCGGGCCTCGTCCTCCCTGAAGTCCGGCGCAGCCTCCACGCGCCTGAACCGGTTGCAGAAGGCATCCACCTGCTCGCGGAGGGAAGACGAGACGCGCTGCGCGTCCTCGCCTGGAGCAACTTTGGTCACCAAGCGGAGGTCGAAGTCCGGCACAAGGAGCTTGACGTTGGTGAAGATGCGATCAACAGCCACCCCCAAGAGCTGCCTGCTCTCGTCTTTGATCACCTCGTGAAGCTCGGCGGCGGGGCCCTCTAGTGCCGCGAAGAGCTGGTCAAAATAGGTCAGGAACGCGGCGGCGTTGTCGTGGCTTCGGGTCCCAGGAGACGGCGCGTCTGCGCCGAGCCGCGCCGCAAGCTCGCCACCGCGCGCGACCAGCTTTTCAAACAGGCGATCACACTGCATCGCGGGCGCACTGGACGAAGGGCCAGCGCCGTGAGTCGCCACGTCGCGAGCCTCCTCCGCTCGGCGCCAACAGGCCTTGGCGCGCTTGAAGCGGCGCGCCAGCTTGGAGTTGGCCTTCTCGAGCTCAGCGAGCCGCTGAGCGTCCGCAACATACTCGGCCTTGAGGCGGTCCTCCCGTTTCCGCAGCCGAGCGGGTTACTTCTGAAGAAGGGACCGACGGAGATGTCTCTCATGCTCCGCGAGGGCCCTCTGCGCCGCTCTCGTCCTCTTGGCGAAGCGCCGCTCCGAGCGCTCGTCAGAGCGCTTCTGAGCAGCGACGTGCTCGTCAAACCTCGAGATCGCCCGGGCCAGGCCTCCCTCGCGCGCTTCGAGGGCCTCACGCATGGCAGCCAAGTCCTTCTCCGTCTGGAGACACTGCTCCTCGCGCCGCTGCAGCTCACTCCCCCTGAGGGCCAGCTGCCGATCGCACTCGGCCAAGCACTTGCGGTCCTCCTCCAGAGCGGCCTGCGCGGCCTGGTGAGCAGAAAGTAGCTGGGACTCCAACCGGCCCAGCTCGCAGCGCTTCTGCGCCAGCGAGCCCTCCATCGCCTCACGCTCGGCTGTGGCCCCTCGCAGGAGCTCCGCAGCGGCGTCGCGCTCTGCCTGGAGGGGCTCAAGTAGCTTTGCGGCATCGCGAATGGCTCCGTCGCGGATTTCTTGGCAAACCTGATGGCCTCTTCGCGGGCTGCCTGCAGCACCAAGTCCTCCAGCCGGCGCGCCTCGACGGCCGCATGGAGGGACGTCCATGATCTCGCAAGTTCCTCCTGCTGCTGGGCGAGCCGTATGTCGCCAAGGGCGAGGTGGGCCTCCAGGCCCTCCAAGGACTCCCGCACAAGGCCGAAGGCCACCTCGCGACGCCCGGCGCTCCAGTCCAAGCCTCGGAGAACTAGTTGCTGGCTAGAAGAGGGCCCATCTGCAGCGGCCGGTCCCGTGAGCCCAGTCCCAGGTCGAGCTCGGGGGCTGGGTGTTGCTCCACCTCCATCCAGGCCGGCCTCCGCTTCGGCGCTCGAGCCATTAAGACGCTCATCTTCTCCGGCAGGGCGAGGTGGCGAGGAAGCACCCCCTCCTGCGGCCGCACTTGCACCTGCGGGAACCTCGGTCGCTCCCTCCAGAGGTGGCGAGGCCGCACCCCCTCATGCGGCCGCACTTGCGCCTGCTGGAGCCTCGCTCGCTCCCTCCAGAGGTGGCGCGGGCACCGCGGGCGAGCATGGTGGAGGTGACGCAGGCGTCGGCGTCACTGCGCGCGGCGATGGCAGCATGCGGAGCAAAATTGCCTCGCGTGGTGGCCTAGCCGCGTGAGGAGAAGGCAGAGCGCGAGGTGACGCGGGAGCCGTCTCCTCCGCGCTGTCCACTAGCAGAGGCTCGGGAGGCGCTGTTTGAGGCTCAGCCGGCCCCACTAGGGGCACAGCCGCTCCCTCACGAGGCGCTCCCTCCACTGTGCCTGGAGTGGACGTCTCCACAGGCCTCGGGCGCTCGCCAGCCGCCACCGCAGCTGCGGCTCTCTTCACACCTGCTGCCTCGCAAAACTTGCGACGATTCGCAGGCACCAGATCGCTGGCAAAAGCCCAAAGAAGATTTTTCAGGAGAAGACGGAGCAGGGGGGACAACAAAAGCCAAAAATAACCAAGTGGTGGGAACACTCACCATGAAGGGGAAGCACCGGCGTCGACCCACGAGAGGCCGGGAGAGCGCCAGGAAGGTGTGGGCTTGGCACCTGATCCCTCCAGAGGCGTCGCCGCTTTTATTTTGGAGGGGATGTCAGAGGGCCTCGCCCCAGAGCGATCCACTATCACCTTGGTGCGAGGCTCGCGCCTCCCCGGCGAAGCATCTGTCTCAGAGGCCGTCCCCGCCTCGGACGCCTCCTCCTCGAGGCGCGAAGGCGCCACAACGAAGGCGTCGTCATCGCCCGACGAGATGTCGCAAATCTCGTCGGTGAATGGCTCGTACCTTGCAGGGGACGCCCCTCCCGTCACGGCCTCTTCCTCGCCGCTCCAGGCACGGGAGGCGGATGAAGAGTCAACACCCACGACTGCGCGCGCCGGCAGAGCGACCTCCTGATCCATCAAGCCCGCCAGACCATGAGGAGTAAAATCCGGAATTCCGTCCAGGATATCCATGCGGTCGCTCAGGGGAAGCTGATGCAGAGGACGCACGGAGCCAGCGATCTTTCCAGGCACATCCGGACTGGCAAAGAGGATGTTTAGGATGGTGTCGACCACGTCCGAGCCAAGGTCCTCCGGATGAAGCCGCATTGGGTCGGAGGGGCCAGCATACATCCACATTGGCTCCGAGTGCGCCTGAAGGGGGGCGATGCGCCGTGCCACGAAGTCCGCCAGGACCATCTGACCCGTGAGACCCTCCTCGCGGAGAAATCTCAAACGCCCCTCCAAATAAGCCTTATCTGCACCACGAAGTGCAGACTTGCACCAGTGGGAGTTCTTCACGGGCGGCGCTTCCGAGACGTCCAGGAACGCGGAGGGCGACGAGACGCCGATGAGCAGCCACTTCTGGCGAAAGTCACCCATCTTCTTGAGCAGGGCCGTGACAGGCTTATCCCCACTCCAGGACATGTGGATGTATACGTGCCCCATGCCGTCCGCAATGCGGAAGGAGACGCACCCTGTCCTTTCGCCAGCAGCCGTGCACCGCAGCGAGTAGAAGGTCCTGAAGAGCGCTACCGAAGGGTGCACGCCCAGATAAGCCTTGCAAAGGTAGGCGAAGATGGACAAGATGAGTATGGAGTTTGGGTGAAGATGGAAGAGTTGAATTTGGTAGAATTCCAATACTTCCTCCAAGAAAGGCGAGTACGGAGGCACCATCCCGGCGGTGATGGCGTGGAGAAAAATGGGGTAAAACCCTTGAGAAAATCTCCCGAACCGGGCGGCTTGAAGTTCGCTGGCACCGTGCTCGTTGGTCGGCCCCGCAACCAGGTGGCGAATCTTTCCCAACGCCTAAAGGTCGGTGCGCGCCCCCTCGAGTGCCGCGCCCCGCACTACCTCCATGGCCGCCGCCCGGGAAGAAGACCCCGCTGTTGCCTTACTTTTGCTCTTCACCGGGCCCATCGGATAGGACTGGAGTTTTAGCGAAGACAAGGATTGGAGATTCACAGGAGAGAGCGGAGGCGGAGAGCTATGAGAAGCGGAAACTTCTGCGGGAAGAACTAGAAACAGTAACGGCTCTACGCGACAACGCTCGGGCTTTATGTCCCCTCCAGGAGCAGTTACCATGGCGTGCTGGGACCCCCCACGACTCACGCCCCAGATCGTGCGAGGCCGTTAATCGTCCAAGTGCGGCGTGGCTCGGGCCGGCTGGGCACTAAGGGCCCACGACACTTCGCCTAAGCCCATGGGCTAAGTTGTGCCCATCATGGGCCCGGGGGCTACTGTCGGCCCAGTGGGAACTGGGGTATCAAGAGCCCACTCCCCCCAGGCCTGCGGGCCAGTAAGACGAAACGGCTAAGGACCAGGCATCACCGCCTGGCGAGACCCTCGAGAGGCGATTCCCCTAGAGGGCCTGAAGAAGAAACGAGGGCCTCAAGGGACCCCTCGCCTCAGGGGATCCCCCCCCCCCCGAGGAACCAACCCGCCTGAGGGGAGTCCAACAGGAATCTCCCCTCAGGCCTGAAGGGAAACGTCGCGACCAAGGAAGCACGGCAGAGCGCACGTGACCTCTGCCACGCTCGTGCAGTGACGCACGCACCCCCGTCGCTGTCCTTGGCGATAAAGTGGTCAACAAAGCTGCTCCGCCTGCTGCGCAGCTGTGAGGACCTTCTACTCTGACGACAAAGCAGGTGGACGGCGCAACCCTCCAACGGAGATCGTCATCGCGGGCTGCACCTCAGAGACTGCCCGCTCTGCTGATAGTACCGCGCGGTCGGCCGCCTGTCGGCCACGGCGCCACCTTTATCAACAATGGACCGAGTCCATGGACGAATGGAGCGCGGTGGACTCATGCTCCGCCCTGCCGCTGGCATGAGGGAGCCACCTTGAAGGCCAAGCCGAAGGAGAAGGCCCGAGGCGCCTATAAAAGAGAGAAGACATCCATCCTAGCAAGGGTCGGCCCTTTGCGTGCAAAACACCCTTGTAAACCCTAGCAACGCTGGTTAGGTTAGCCTCTGACTGGAGGAGGAAGAAGATCATCGCTTCCCTCCCAAGGCAAGAACTGCCTCAAGGGGGCTTCCGGCAAGCTCAATTGTACTGCAACCTTCCACATATAATACAGACATGCAGTAGTAGCGGTCTTACCTCCTCACGAGGGCCGTGAACCTGGGTAAAGGACGGTGTCTTCCTTGGTCGGGTGTGCGTCTTCTTCCGGTCCGGCGAGCAACGTCGCGGAGCCAGTTGAGGGTTTAGACCTTCGCTTCAATCCCCTTTCGAACTACACTTCAGGAAGTGACTACCCCCGATTCCTGGGAGTCATAACCCGACAGTGGCGGAATTAAAATATAGTTTCACTAGAAAGGACCTGATAGTTTGTTGATGAAGAAGGGGATGCTTTGGTCATCCCAAGCTTTGACTCTTGAGTATTCTGTAAATATGCTGGGGGAGAGACACCGGGGCATCCCGAAGCTTTGGCTCTTCTATCTTCTTGATCACATCATATCATCCTTCTCTCTTGATCCTTGAAAACTTCCTCCACACCAAACTTAGAGTAAACTTCATTAGAGGGTTAATGCATAATAAAAAATTATGAAAATCTGTAGGAACACAATTGCTACCAATGCTTCTAGACATTAGCTACAGCCACTGATACTTCATGGAACCAAAACATCCAATCAAAATAGCAAAACAGGCATTGCGAAATAAATTGCAAAATCTATCAAAAACAGAACAGTTTGTAAAGATGAATATTTTCGAGGCACTTAACTTCCTGAGATAAAAAAACTCAAAACTAATGAAAGTTGAATATATCTATATCTTTGGATTATGCACACAAAATCCCAGGTCATTTTGATTTTTCTGTGAATATACATGAATTTAACGGTGGACAACAGAAAACTGTTTATGCGCAGGAATCCAAATTTAGCATCAACTTTCAACTAGAGGCTTAAGTTGACACAACAATGCAATAAAATAAAGATACAAAGGAATTTCTACAGAGGTAGGCATGTTCCTTGACTCAACAAAATAAAAATAATAGTAAATAAAATAGTGGGTTGTCTCACAAAAGCGCTTTTCTTTAAAGCCTTTTAGCTAGGCAAGGAGATTCGTATGATGCTCTCATAAAAATGAGAGTTGCAAAACATAGGAGCGCATCAAGAGGTAAACATATAAAAAAAATAAGTCTAACCCACTTCCTATGCAAAGGAATCTTGTAATAGGATAAATTATTGAAACATAAAGCAACTATAATAGAAAGATGAAACAAAATGAAACTTCAAAACTTCCAACATTAAGGGAGGTGTTTTAGAAACTTGAAAACTTTTACAACCGCGTTTTCCTCTCTCATAATAACTTTCAGTAGAATTGATGATAAAATCCACAATATAACCATCACATGAAACATTCTTATCATGATCCATATGCATAAAAGTATCATTATCTCCCTTATAAGGAAAGTTCTTCTCATTAATAACAAAGGGAGTAACATTATCATAAAGAACTTGAACATGAAAGACAAGTTCTATATTAAAAGGTTTGGCTTGAGTGATTCCTCTATAATTATGACAAGTTTTAAAAGGATAATTGTAATTATAAACCATGTCATAGTATTGTTTATAATTATCAAAGGCCGGAGGCATAATATCATCGTAAGCAATAGAATAATTATCCTCTAAAGTGTGTTCATTTGCAAACATGTGATCACCTTTACTGGAAGGGGATGTATCAAATATATAATCATTAGTAGCAAAAGGATTTTCAAACACCTCATCCCCAAACTAGAGGTTTCTATATCATCATGGGAAGAAACATGGATAGCACTAATAGTATAGCAATTATTAGCATCATCATCTTTAGAATTATTATCCCAAAGATCTTCAATATCAAAAGAAGTGTGTTTTTCCCAATCGTGATCACGAATATAAATAACAGGCATATGTTCATCATCAAGCTTAGAATCATCAAAATCAGAATTAAAAGTATTAATTGTAACATGAGCAACAAGTTTGGGAGAAGATATTGTTTCCTCTTTCCTTTTACTACTGTTCTTCTTCCTGTTTCCCTTTTTCTTCTTCTTTTCCTCTTTAGGAGGGAGAGGCTTGAAACGAAGCTTCTCCACATAACCTGGTTTAGTATTAGAGACAATGGAAGAAACTTGGGGGAATTCCTCGCTTTCACTAATAAGCTCAAAGCACACATTAGTCATGTCATACTTTGGTAAAGTCTCATGCTTTATAATATTTTGTATGTAGGTGTTAGCATTGCAATTATTAACACAATAGAGATAACATCCATGCAACAAATCATCCATATCAATATCACTCATATTTAACAAAGAAGTTTGTGTTGATATTTCTTCACACCCCAAAAATAATGTAAGTTCATCATGTTGATTAGGACTGATCATGTTAGCACAAATGTCTCCCGCAATATCTTTATTAGAACCTGAGCATTGAATTCGAAATGACCTTCTTCATAGCAAAGTTCAAAAAATTGTTTTACCAAGATCTCTTAAAACTTTATACCAACCTCTATTATTTCCATTCCTATGATGGATCAATATTCATCTTCAATTTGATTAATTCCAAAAGGTCTATGTATTCCACAAAAATGAACATGCTTATAAGAAATAGTATTTTCAATAGCTTGAGCATGTCTATTGCTATCATTACCAACAATTTCATTTTCCATGCAAGTGTCTTTGAAACGTTCATGACACGCGTCCCAATTTTCTTTAGGAATATTTATATGAGAAGCAAAGGTTCTAAAAAAATCAACAATAATATGAGAATCAAGACCATATTTAGCACTAAGCTCTTGAAAACCAGCAGTTTCAACACAAGACTTAATGCAATCATATTCATAGTTTATACCTGATTCTTTACCTTTGTTTCGAATCATATTCTCCCAATCTTCAGCATTGTTTCGAATTGTTTCAAGGAGATCTCGTCTACCTTTAACCTTGTTGCTTGTGAGAGCTCTCTAAACATGAATCTAGATAATCCTTGCAATTTCCTAAAAGTCTTGCATAAAAATTATTAACAATTATTTTATCAGGAAGCTTATGGTTAGGACATTTGAGTATTAATGTTTTCAGCCTTCCCCAGGCTTGAGCAATGCTTTCTCCTTCAAGAGGCCAGAAATTATATAGAATTACGATCTTGGTGAATCTCACTTGGAGCATAAAATTTAGAATAAAAGAGAGATACAACCTCCTCCCATCCATGAGAGTGCTTATTCTTCAACAATTTATACCAATCCGCAGCTCTTCCACCAAGTGATATAGAAAATAATTTCTTCTTAACTTTATCCATTGAAATACCTGCACACTTCAACAACTCGCATAATTCATGTAAAAATAGCAAATGATCACTAGGATGGACAGTTCCATCCCCTACATAGCGGTTATCCATAACACGATCAATAATTTTCATAGGTATTTTAAATGGCACTATTTTGTCAGGTTGCTTTAGAATATCACAACCATCATTAGAATCATCACATATTGGAGGTAAAGCAATATCAAGGCTAAATAATTCATTCAAAGCCGAGGAGAAAAAAGATTATTTTTGTTTAAACTAGCTCCCTAAAGATTAGGCTTTTCCATAGCCTTAGCAATAATACTGTCCACACAATTTATACTAATAACATTACTACCACTATTATGAAAACTAACTTCCATAGGTTTTTAAAATTTGTCTTCAAAAGTATCATGTCCTAATTCAATATAAATTTCATAGAGATCTCCAATTTTTTTGTTATTTTCCATTAGCCTAACTATTGAAAATAAAAACAAGAAACAAAAATTAATAACTACATAATCTAAAGGAGATACCTTCCAACGCTTACCTCCCCGGCAACGGCGCTAGAAAATAGCTTGATGTCTACGTACGCTTCTATTCTCGTAGACATTGTTGTGCCTCCAAGAGCAGAGGTTTGTACAACAGCAACAAGTTTCCCTTAAGTGAATCACCCAAGGTATATCTAACTCAGGGAGGTAGAGGTCAAAGATATCCCTCTCAAGCGACCCTTCAATTAAGATACCAGAAGTCTCTTGTGTCCCCAACACACCCAATACACTTGTCAGATATATAGGTGCACTAGTTATGCGAAGAGATAGTGAAATACAAGTAATATGGATGATTATAAGTAGTAATTGCAATCTAAAATAGAAATGGAAACAAGCAAACATGTAGCAGAACTTGTTGGAAACGGTGTTTCAGTGCTTAGAAACAAGTCCTAGGGATCACACTTTCACCAATGGACAATCTCAACAATGACGTCAAAGCTGAATAATAAATACTACTCTCAAACACTCTCATGTTGGATGATAAACACCATTAATTGTGTAGGGCTACAGGAGCACCCTCAAAATCAGAGTAAACTAACACCAACAACGTCATAAAGAAAATAACACACGATGCACACACTGTCACCCTTACAACCGTGAATAACCCTGAAGTTCATATTGAAGTGACCTCTAGAGTGCATAATAGATAAGGAATAGCACCACATATTCAACTAGATTACAAAGCTCATGATCACATAAAGATCACATGGGAGAGAGAGAGATAGACCACATAGCTACGGGTTGAGCCCGCATGTAACATCTCAAATGTAATTCCTTAATAAAAAGTGATGATTGTTGTGCAATAAATGTTATCATCATGGCATCATTTCATTTGTCACCTTCATTTAATTCAATTGTTGCACTTAAATTCAAATTCCACTTTTAATTCAAATACAATTCAAATGTGTTATTACAAATTTTTTCAAATATTCAAACTAGTGTATGAAATTATCTATTTTGAAACTATTAATGTTTGCCTAAAGTTTGTACATCTTTTCCTTTTCTTTTTCTTCAAATAAAACCCCAAAACGGAAAAAGAATAAAAGAGAAGAATTAAAAAAACAGGAAAAAACTTACCTCCAGGCCGAGCTGGGCCGAATCAGCCCAAGCCCAACCCAACTCGGCCACACGCTGTTTGTCTCCTTCCTCCGTACAGGAGAGGAGCTTTCGACCTCGGCACGCCATGGCAGAGGCTGCCAAGCCGCCCCCACGGCCACCTGCTCTTTCCCCCTCGCCTATAAGCTGCCCCCGCGCCGCCGAACCCTAACCCTAGATTTTCCCCCTCTCCCCGCCGCTGCTTTCTCTTTCCTCGCGTCTCCCGTCGTCATGGCCGAGACGAGCTCGAGCCCTCGTCCCGTGTAGCTTGCCTCTCGTCCTCGTCCGCTTCGCCAGCAGTCGCGTGATACGTCTCCAACGTATCCATAATTTCTAATGTTCCATGCTATGTTATACCATGTTAGTACATGTTTTACATGCATTTTATATAGTTTTATGCATTTTCTGGGACTAACCTATTAACAAGATGCCACAGTGCTAGTTCCTTGTTTTCTTCTGTTTTTGGTTTCAGAATAGTACTTAAGGAAATATCCGCCAAATTGGAAATAAATCAACCAGGAATTATTTTTGGAATAATGGCGTTCAAGGAAGACGAAGAGGAGACGAAGACGATGCCCGAGGGGCCCACATAATGTCCCAGCGCGGCTCCACTTCTGGCCGCAAAGGCAGGTGGTGTGGGGCCCACGGAGGTCCACCGCCTTCGCCCTTTCGCCTACATATACCCCTTCAGCCAAACACCCTAGCATGTTAGACGATTTTTCCTCCACGGGTCCCGAACGCCGCCGCCATTGCCAACAAGATTTACCGGAAAGAAGTCTCTATTCCGGCACCTTGCTAGGACGGAGAATTGCCCCCAGAGCCATCTCCCTCGACTCCACCACCATCTCTATCGTCGTTGCTGACTCCTACGGCGAGGAGTGAGTAGTTCTCCCCCGGGGCTGCGGGATCTACGGTAGCCATGTGGTCTATCTCTCTCTCCCATGATGTGATCTTTTATGTGATCATGAGCTTTGTAATCTAGTTGTATAGGTGATGCTACTCTTTATCTATTATACACTCTAGAGGTTACTTTAATATGAACTCCGGGGTTATTCACGTGTGTAACGGTGACAGTGTGTGCATCGTGTGTGATTCCCTTTGTGACATTGTTGGTGTTAGTTTACTCTGACTTTGAGGGTGCTCTTGTATCCCTACACAATGAATGGTGTTTGTTATCCAACATGAGAGTGTTTGAGAATAATGTTTATTTATTTAACTTTGATGTCATTGTTGAGAATGTCCACCGGTGAAAGTAGGATCCCTAGGACTTGTTTCTAAGCATTAAAACACTGTTTCCAACAAGTTCTGCTACATGTTTGCTTGCTGCCATTTTTATTACAGATTGCAACCACTTCTTATAATCATCCATATTATCGTGTATTTCACTATCTCTTCGCATAACTAGTGCACCTATACATCTAACAAGTGTATTGGGTGTGTTGGGGACACAAGAGACTTCTCGTATCTTAATTGCAGGGTTGTTCGAGAGGAATATCTTTGACCTCTACCTCCGTGAATTCGATATACCTTGGGTGATTCACTTAAGGGAAACTTGCTGCTGTTCTACAAACCTCTGCTCTTGGAGGCCCAACACTGTCTACAAGAATAGAAGCGTGCGTAGACATCAAGCAATTTTCTGGCGCCGTTACCGGGGAGGTGAGCGCTTGAAGGTATCTTCTTTAGATTATGCAGTTGTTACTTTTTGTTTCTTTTTTTTATTTTCACTAGTTAGGCTAATGGAAAACAACAACAAAATTAGAGATCTTTATGAAATTTATATTGCATTAGGACATGACACTGTTGAAGAGAAAATTAAAAAAACTATGAAAGTTTGTTTGCATAATAGTGGTAGTAATGTTTTTAGTATATATTCTTTGGACACTACTATTGCTAAGGCTGTGGAGAAACCTAAGCTTGGGGAAGCGAGTTTAAACAAAAATAATCGTTTTTTCTGTTCAGCTTTGGAGGAACTATTTAGCCTTGATAATGTTTTACCTCCAGTATGTGATAATTCTAATGATGCTTGTGATATTCTTAAGCCACATGAAGTAATAGTGCCATTTAAAATACCTATGAAAATTATTGAACGTGTTATGTATAACCGCTATGTAGGGGATGTAAATGTCCATCCTTGTGATCATTTGCTATTTTTACATGAATTGTGCGAGTTGTTCAAGTGTGCAGGTATTTCAATGGAAAAAATTAAGAAGAAATTATTTTCTATATCACTTGGTGGAAGAGCTGCGAGTTGGAATTAATTGTTAAAGGATAGCCACTCTCTTGAATGGGAGAAGGTTGTATCTCTCTTTTATTTTAAATATATCCTCCAAGTGAGATTCACAAAGATCGTAATTCTATATATAATTTCTGGCTTCTTGAAGGAGAAAGCATTGCTCAAGCTTGAGGAAGGCTGCAAACATTAATACTCAAATGTCCTAACCATGAGTTTCCTGATAATATAATTGTTAATAATTTGTATGCAAGTCTTTCAGGACATTGCAAGGATTATCTAGATTCCTGTTCGGAGGGCTCTTTCTCAAGTAAGAAGGTTGAGCTAGACGGGATCTCCTTGAAACAATTTGAAACAATGCTGAAGATTGGGAGAATGACAAAGGTAAAGAATCAGGTATAAACAATGAATATGATTGCATTAAGTCTTATGTTGAAACTGCTGTTTCAAGAGCTTAGTGCTACATATGGTCTTGATTCTCATATTATTGTTGATTATTTTAGAACCTTTGCTTCTCATATTAATGTTCCTAAAGAAAATTGGGACGTGTATCATGAACATTTCAAAGACACTTGCACGGAAAATGAAATTGTTGTTAATGATTGTGAGAAACATGCTCCAACTTCTGAAAATACTATTTCTTATAAGCATGTTAATTTCTGTGGAATACATAGACCTTGTGGAATTAGTCAAATTGAAGATGAATATTGTATCCATCATAGGAATGAAAATACTAGAAGTTGGTATAAAGTTTTAGAGATCTTGGTAAAACGATTTGTGCCACCTATCCTTTTATTTGTGAACTTTGCTATGACGAGGGTCATTTCGAATTTCAATGCTCAGGTCTCATAAAGATATTGCAGGATACTTTAGTGATAACATGATCACCCCTAATCAACATGGTGAACTTACATTATTTTTTGGGGTGTGAAGAGATATCAAGAACAACCTCTTTGTTAAATATGAGTGATACTGATATGAATGATTTGTTGCATGGATGTTATCTCTATTGTGTTAATAATTGCCATGCTAACACCTACATACAAAATATTATAAAAGATGGGACTTTGCCAAAGTATAATAGGACTAATATGTGTTTTCATCTTTTTAATGAAAGAGAGGAATTCCGCCTAAGTTTCCTCTATTGTTTCTAATACTAAACCAGATTATGTGGAGAAGCTTCCTTTCAATCCTCTCCCTCCTAAAGAGGAAAGAAGAAGAAAAAGGGAAAGAGGAAGAAGAAGAGGAGTAAAAGGAGAGAGGAAACGGTATTTCCTCCCAAACTTGTTGCTCATGTTACTATTTATACTTATAATTCTGAATTCGATGATCCTGAACTGGATGATGTACCTATGCCTATTATTTATATTAGTGATCATGATTGGTATAAGCACACTTCTTTTTATATTGAAGATCTTAGGGATAATAATTCTAAAAAAATGATGTTAATAATTGTTGCACTATTAATACTATCCACGTTCCTTCCCATGATGATATAGAGAGCTCTGAGCTTGGGGATGAAGTGTTTGAAAATCCTTTTGCCACTAATGATTATATAATTGATACATCTCCTTCTAGTAAAAATGATGACATGTTTGCAAATGAACGTACTTTAGAGGATAATTATTCTATTACTTATGATGATACTACGCCTCCGGTGTTTGATAATTATAAAGAATACTATGACATGGGTTATAATTACAATTATCCTTTTGAAACTTTTCATAATTATAGAGGAATCACTCAAACCAATCCTTTTAATATATAACTTTTCTATCATGTTCAAGTTCTTTATGATGATCCTACTCCCCTTGTTATTAATGAGAAGAACTTTTCTTATGAGGGAGATAATGATACTTTTATTCATATGGATCATGATAAGACTTTTTCATGTGATGGTTATATTGTGGATTTCATCAATGATTCTACTGAAAGTTATTATGAGAGAGGAAAACACGGGTGTAAAAGCTTTGAAGTTACTAAAACACCTCTTTTTATGTTGGAAGTTTTGAAATTTCATTTGTTTCATGTTGCTATGATAGTTGCTTTATGTTTCAATAATTCATTCTATCACAAGACTCCTTTGCATAGGAAGTGGGTTAGACTTAAATGTGTTTGTTGTTTACCTCTTGATGCTCTCCTATGTTTTTCAACTCTCATTTTTACGAGAGGATCATATGAATCTCCATGCCTAGCTCAAAGGCGTAAAACAAAAGCGCTTATGGGAGACAACACACTTTTATTTTCTGTTATTTTAATTTGTTTTGCTTGTGTCAAGGACTTGTATTACCTCTGTAGCTATTCTTTTGTATCTTATTTTTATTGCAATGTTGTGTCAAGTTAAGTCTCTAGTCGAAAGTTGATGTTAAAATTCAATTCCTGTGTTGAAACAGATTTCTGTTGTCCACCGTAAACATTATATCAATTCACTGGAACGTCAGAAAAATCTGCCCTTTTAAGGACTAATCCTCAGATGTATACGCAAGTTTCATTAGTTTTGCGTTTTCTGATCTGAGCAAGTTAAGTGTCTTGAAAAAATTCGTCTTTACAGACTGTTCTATTTTTGACAGATTCTGCCATTTTCTTTTGCAATGCCTCTTTTGCTATTTTGATTGGATCTTTTTATCCTTTTAAGTATCAGTGGCTGTAGCTAATGTCCAGTATCATTGGTAGCAATTGTGTTCCTATAGAATATCATAATTTTTTGTGCACTAATCCTCTAATGAAATTACTCTAAGTTTGGTGTGGAGGAAGGTTTCAAGAATCAAGAGAAGAGGATGATATAATGTGATCAAGAGGATAGTAAATCCAAAGCTTGGGGATGCCCCGGTGGCTCACCCCAATATAATTCAAGAAGACTCAAGCGTCAAAGTTTGGGGATGCCCAAGGCATCCCCTTCTTCATCGACAAACTATCAGGTCTTCTCTAGTGAAACTATATTTTAGTTCTGTCACATCTTATATGCTTATCTTGAAGCGTATGTTTGTATTTTGTTTAGTTTTTGTTATTTTGATTCTCTGAATAAATATGGATCCTAGCATTCTTTTCTGTGTTAGAGAGACACGCTCCGCTTTTTGTTATGTATACTCGTATTCTTCACTTATATTTGTTGAGTATTCTTTTCATGTTATTGTTTGCTTTCTAGCTCTTGTTTTTCATGCATCTCTTGTTAGAGCTATTAGCTTTGTTATATCATACTCTCATATCTCATTGTTTAATTACTTGGAGAGTTTATCTTTTAAATAAGTTGATTGGTGTTTGGTTGGAAACAAAAAATGCTAAATGTGGTAGATGTTATAAAGAAAGATATACATGCTCTTATGGATTGTTATCTTGTATGTTGTGGTGCTTGGAAATTGTTTTGAGCTCTCGTGTAGATCATGTTTAAGCTTTTTACATCATGTAGTTAAAATCTATTAGTGAGGAACTACTTTAAAACTTGCTGAAATTTGGTTTGCATGTTTGGTACCTCTAAGGTCTAGATATTTTCTAGTTAAAGTGTTTGAGCAACAAGGAAGACAATGTAGAGTTTTATAATGCTTGCAATATTTCTTGTATATACGTCTTGTTGTCATTGTTTATACTTGTGTTTGCTTCAAACAACCTTGCTAGCCAAAACCTTATACTGAGAGGAATTCTTCTCGTGCATCCAAAACCTTGAGCCAAAACCCATGCCATTTGTGTCCACCATACCTACCTACTACATGGTATTTCCTGCCATGCCAAGCAATATTGTGTGTGCTATCTTTTATTCAAAATGTACTATCTCTTATTTGTGTCAATGTTTATTAGCTCATGAGAAAGTACGTGGTGTTTCGGATATCAATCTTGTTATTTGCTTTTAGACAGACTTTCACCAACCGGACTAGTGGCATATACACCGCTTATCCATTAATTTTGCAAAAAGAACTGACAAATGAGGTGCCCAGTCCCAATTAATTACAACTTTAAATGCTGCATTCTCTTCACATTTTTTCCATGATCTAATCAGTCAAGCAATGATACTAGTTCCAAATTACATGTGTAAACAAAAGAGAAACGAGGGATGCTCTGCCCTTGGGTAGAAATAACGTCCTTCATGGGAGCCGTTCTTAAGAAAGTCTGGTTGAAAAGGGGGGTAGAGTGCCCATTACCATTCGTTGACAACGACAAACACCACTCAAAACTTACTTTTATGCTCTCTATATGATTTCATAAACCTATAAAACTAAGAAGCTCTAGCACATGGTTGTACCCCTGCTTCCCTCTGCGAAGGGTCTATCTTTTACTTTATGTTAAGTCAGATTACCTACTTCTTTCTATCCCCGAAGGAAACACTTGTGTCAATTGTGTACAACAATTCTTATATGCTTAGTTATTGCACTTGTCATATTCCTTTGTGTTGATACCTATCTATATGATATACATGTTCAAAGTTGAAATCCAATACTAAAACTTATATCTTCCTTTGTGTTGCTTCAATGCACTTTTACTTAGATAATATTGCTTTATGAGTTAACTCTTATGCAAATCTTATTGGTGCTTGTTTGAAACTACTATTCATGAAGAGTTTTTACTTATATGATGTAGTTGTTTACTCCTTGTCTATTTGTTAGCAAACTATAGATCATTGCCTTGAGTCATTTCATTCATAACATGAGCCTTACAATATTATATGATAAAGATTGTGTTAAAGCATGTCACTTCAGAAATTATTCTTCTTTTTATCGCTCTTGCCTACTAGGGACGAGTAGAACTAATCTTGGGGATGTTGATACGTCTCCAACGTATCCATAATTTCTTATGTTCCAAGCCATGTTATACCATGTTATTACATGTTTTATATGCATTTTATATAGTTTAATGCATTTTCTGGGTCTAACCTATTACCAAGATATCACAATGCCAGTTCCCCGTTTTCTGTTGTTTTTGGTTTTACAAAAGTACTTAAGGAAATATCTGCCAAATTGGCAATAAATCAACCAGGAATTATTTTTGAAATATTTGTGTTCCAGGAAGCCGAAGAGGAGACGAAGACGAGGCCCGAGGGGCCCACATCATGTCCTAGCGCGGCTCCACTTCTGGCCGCGCCGAGAGGTGGTGTGGGGCCCACGGAGGTCCACCGCCTTCACCCTTTCGCCTGCATATACCCCTTCGGCCAAAAACCCTAGCACGTTAGACGATTTTTCCTTCACGGGTCCCGAACGCCGCCGCCATCGCCGACAAGATTCGGGGGACGGAAGTCTTTGTTTCGGCACCTTTCCGGGACGGGGAATTGCCCCCCGGAGCCATCTCCATCGACTCCACCACCATCTCCATCGCCGTTGCTGACTCCTACGATGAGGAGTGAGTAGTTCTCCAACAGGGTTGCGGGGTCTACGATAGCCATGTGGTCTATCTCTCTCTCCCATGATGTGATCTTTTATGTGATCATGAGCTTTGTAATCTAGTTGAATATGTGATGCTTCTCTTTATCTATTATGCACTCTAGAGGTTACTTTAATATGAACTCCGAGGTTATTCACGTGTGTAACGGTGACAGTGTGTGCACCGTGTGTGATTCCCTTTATGACATTATTGGTGTTTGTTTACTCTGACAATGAGGGTGATGTTGTATCCCTACACAAGGAATTGTGTTTATTATCCAACATGAGAGTATTTGAGAGTAGTATTTATTTATTTAACTTTGATGTCATTGTTGAGAATGTCCACCGGTTAAAGTAGGATCCCTAGGCCTTATTTCTAAGCATTAAAACACCGGTTTCAACAAGTTCTATTACATGTTTGCTAACTGCCATTTTTATTACAGATTGCAATTACTACTTATAATCATCCATATTACTTGTATTTCACTATCTCTTCGCATAACTGGTGCACCTTTACATCTGACAAGTGTATTGGGTGTGTTGGGGACACAAGAGACTTCTCGTATCTTAATTGCAGGATTGTTCGAGAGGAATATCTTTGACCTCTACCTCACTGAGTTCGATATACCTTAGGTGATTCACTTAATTGCTGTTGTTCTACAAACATCTGCTCTTGAAGGCCCAACACATTCTACAAGAATAGAAGCATCCGTAGACATCACCGCGCCTCCAACTCCTCCGTCTTTGACACCCAGGAGCCGGACCCGGGAGCCGCGTCAAGCTCTCCTTCGCCATCGCCAGCCGCAGTTCTACTTCCTCTTCCCCTACAACAAGTCGCCGGCTCCGTCGTCCCCGATCCTTCCCCTCTCGCCATCAGCCCCCTCTCGGTGAGCCGCGTCGCCTCGCCTCTTTTCCCTCTCCGATTAGCCCGCCGCCGCTACTATTCGGCGATGCCGATCTTGGCATCCGTCCATGGCCGTGCCCTGCAAGCACCGGTCCGAGCCATGCGGACTACTTTTCACAAACAAGGGCGCGCGCCAGATGCGCCTCCTTCTCCGCATTTCTTGTACCACACGCACGCAAGCCCAGAGCCGCCCAGTTTAGGTCGCCGGCGATGATATTTCCTCCGCCGTGCCCACTGTCTGGCGGGATTCAGTTTCGTTAGTCGTTACCGTAGTAGCTTTGTGTTAAAAGTTCTCCATCACGTAAGCTATCATCAATACGAATCCGACCCACTGGTTACCAGCACCGATCGCTGAACCTCGCGCGTCTTAGGTTCGAATACTCGGACGCGTTGTTTAAAAAGCCCCCCTTTTTATTGTTGCGCACACACTGATACGCGGGCCCCGCTGGCCAGTGACCGCGAGAGTTAGAAGCGCACAGTCAGTGCCCAGTCAGCGCTGGCTCCGCGTGGCAGCCTCATTGGCTAGCTCCAGCCACGGTGACAAAAGACTTAGAAGAGTCTCTGCGTTGCGGATTTGCACAGAGCCCTATGTGCTTCCTCCTATAGCATTTAGACCCTCACCGACACTGCTTTATCATGAACCAGTCCGTGAACTTTTACAGAAATAACCCTATACTTGTTTTAGCAATAACTTTTAATCTATAACTCCAAATTAAATAATCTTTATATGTTTAATTATCAGAAAAATGCAATTAACAACATCATGCCATCCATTCATCATTTTGCATCCTTTAATTTCAATGCTTAGTTTAAATTGTCAAATGCACCTAAATAATCAAATACGGAATGTGTGGGGTAATTAAATACATGTATTGCCCTATTCAATTTAATTTGACTAGAACATATATGACATGTCTTGACATGTTAACCAACATTTAATTTGATGGATAGATAAATAACTTGAATCTAAATATTGATTGTCGGGATTGGTTTCCCGCTTAATTTTGATTAAGTGCATCTCGTATTGCATCTTGCCATGTCATGCATCATCAATTGCTTGTGCACTTTTCATGTATTCATTATGTTTTCATGTTGTCTATGTTTTTCTCTTCTCTGGGTAGAGGACGTGTCTGCTGACGGTACTGTAACATTCCAATATTTTGGAATGTCTAAAAATCACTAAAAAATTAAAATTTTGTTTTAGATCAAAATAAAACATTGAAAACATAAGAAAACCAACCATAAAAGACATCATAGAAATTTCCAAATTGTTTATTATTTTAAATATCTCAATTAATCACTATTTTCATAAGTTGTTTCAAGTGATACATTTTATTATCCTTTCTATTTCTTAAACCTCAATATGTAATTTGACAAATGATTTACAAACTTTCAAACCATTTTCTTGTAATAAAAAGGTTCTTTATAAGTATTTCATTGCAACCACTTAGCCATAGCTATTCGTAAATTAAAATAATATTTACAAATGTTCTTTTAAACTATTTAAAACATGGTCTATTTGCCAAATGGTTTTCATTCTTTTACCTGAGTTCAAAACATAGTTTTGGAAATTTCAAGTCTATAGTTTATAACTTTAAAACTTCATAGATGTTATAATTAATTAATTATCCAAATATGCATTTCATTAATTTTCAAAACATGAAATAATTTTCATGAATATATTCAATATAAGAAATGGAATAAATCTAGAATCTTTTGCAAAGGTATTTTATGGAGTTTTCAAATGATTTATCATAATATAAAGCTTAATGGTGCACAAAATAATTTGAATTAAAAGTGAATACATTACATTTCCCTTTTCATTTCAAATAGATGTGTTATGTTATTTAATATTATACTAAAGCCAAAAAAAATTAATATTGGAAAATGAGTTTAATTAACTTAATTTCAAACTTATATAAGTGTTGTATTTTTATAAATTTATTTAGCCAAAAATAAATTTTATTAAGACATATTTGCAAATTTGACATAAAGTGTCAAATTGCATTTAATCAATAATTCGAAATTATTATATTTGAAAAGTGTTCAAAATATACCCACAACTGGTTTAACACAAAGATATTGTTTTTACAAATTTTTAGAAATTTATTTGACTTTATTTGGACACTTAAAACAAAAGATATGAAATAAATAAGAAAAATAAGAAAAAGAAAAAGAAAAATTGCTGATGTCATGATGACCTCAACATCGACTTCAACCTCAAGGAACCAGAAACGCACGCACCTAACGCCGAAAATGGCCGAAATTGCTCCTCTTGATTCCGTGCATTTTACTACAGCGTTTAATGCGCCGTTTGTTGCTAACTGAAGCCCATGACATCCTCTTTCTTTCCCCCATAAACCCCTCTCCGAAACGCTTCCATTAGGCAGAATTTTATCGCCGGAGCTCCGGAACACCAAAATGGCTGCTTTGATTGCGCCCTTAAATTCATGAGAATTACTCCACCAAATTAAGTGTCGTTTGTTTCAATACAAAGCCCTCGACCTACTCCTCCACTCCACAGCAAAAGCCCTCTCTGAAACGTCTCCAGGTCGTCGAATTTCTCGCCGGAGTTGCTACGTCCACCGCCACGACTTCTCCATTTTCCGGCAAGGTGAGGCCCTGTCCGGGTGCGCCGACCCCTTCCTCTTTTTCACCGTGCTCGTGTGCATCCTTTGAGCATCATTTTCGTTTTGTTTGCACAGCATTTCGAGCGGCTCATGTACGGCCGTAGGACGCCAGCGCCGTCGGGCTTCTTTCGGACCTCGCCGCCGCGCCTTCCTCTCCTTTACGTACCTCGCCCTCGTCATCCCTTCCCCGGTGCAAGGATAACACTGGAACCTCTAGATCGAGAACCACCAGAGCACCGTCGCCGACGACCACAACACCGTCGTCCGTCCGCTCCCACGCCCGCCCGCGGCCGTCCTCTTCTTCCGCGTACGCGCGATACCGCTAGTCCGCGTCCGCCCACGATCACGTGTCCGTCCGCGTGTGCCCGTCGGAACGGAACAATCAGGTCGCCCCGTTCCTTTTAAATCGTTTTCAAATTTCCATAAAACTGTTAAAACTTGTAAATTTCATATCAAATCGATCGTAACTCCATTTTCATTGTTTTGTAGTCTTTGGATTCATATGAATATGTAGAATACAGTGGTACAATAAAAACTTGTATTTTAGAAGTGCACTAACTTGTTAACTACATAATCATGTAAACCATTATTTTAGTTATAGTTTTAATTCTATAAGTTTAAAATTTGTAAATAAAATATCCTTAGAATGCCCCTGACGTGTAGAAAACTTTGGTTCTGTTGATTTACATTTTTATAGTAGGTTAAATTTATTTAATTTGCAAATGGGCACTATGAGCAATTTTGAAATAACTTTTGATAGAAACATTATTCCTGAGTAAACTCAATTGCTAATAATTTGTTTAAGTGCCCCCCTGTTCATTAGCATTGTTTACTATTTGTGTATATGAAACATTGTTTACTATTTGTGTATCTGAAAATCTAATTAGAGACAACTTTAATCTAGTGTTTAACCTTTTTACTATGTCTTGTTATATTAGAAGTTAATAAGAATTGCAAATTGGCATCATGCATACTTTATAAAACTCCTAAAAGTTAGCATGATAGTTTTAATTGTGTTTTAATTTCATTTCATACAAAACATTTTTATTGCATTGTTAATGGTAATTAAGTTGTGTTAAAAGCCTTTAAAACCATTCAATTTAATTTGTGTTAAATACCTTGACCCATTTAATGTGTGATGAATTTTGAATTAAGACCAGCCCATTAAAACCCTTTATTCAGCACATCAATTCTTTTTGCATATTGAATTATGTGATAAACCTTTGTGACATTTGTTTTTGCTTTTATATGTCTTTTGTTGTATTCCATGTTTGTTGTGTTTTATGTTGATTATTGTATTGTTGTTTGCTTATATTGTTTAGATTGAACGGAGAGCAAACTTTCGTTGTTGAAAAGTTTGTGAGCAAAGACATCATCCAAAGGCAAGTGGCACACCTCATAAAAATCCTACTATTTTTCTATGCATGAGTAGTCTATTTTCCTAAGCATGTGTAGGTCTTAGTAGAAATGCTATGCTATACCTATGTACATATTCCTTACTCCTGTTTCTAGGTTCCTATGCAACACTTAGTAGAATTATGATGCTGTGCAAAACTATTTTTGATGAATGTTAAATTATACTAAGTTATAATCAAACACCTAGGTGGAGTTGGTTTTGATAAGAGGATGCTTGAGTTGAGTGTTGTCCCCTTGGGCTTTACCTGTGGGATATTCACTTGTGGATGGCCACCCAGGAACAGAGGAATCTGAAGAACTCCAAGTAACGATTGCTTCCCGTGCAGCCATTGCCAATATGGGCTCTGGCTTGATCAATTAAGTTGCGTGGACTCGCCCTGGCTTGACAGGTGGTGGTAGAGGAATGTAGGTGGAACGTGTCAGGCCGGCAATGGGAGGGAAAATGCTTCTGAAAGATCTCGTCTCATTCTTCTCCTTTTCCTTATCACTATACGTGTGTAAAGGATAGTTTGGGTTGAATGGGTACAATGGTGAGCGTTCACAACCTCAGTAGAGTGTAAAACTAAGTACTTACCCGTGTCCCTGTTACGGACAATTTGAGCAACTGATCACAGACGTCAACGGAGGATTCCATCATTCCAACTTCAAAAATTAAAACTTGATGGGTGAACAAGGGTAGAATGAGACCGTGGATTTCATGCCACGGATGTCTCGAATAGAAAGAAAAGTGTTTTCCAAAGAGTTAGAAAAATTTGGCGTTATGCAAAATAGCCTTGAACTCTACCAGCCAAATAAGCATATAGGTTATTACAGTTTTTCCACTAAGTGACCCACGTTGTTGCAATATTTTTCTTATTGCTTATTGTTCAGATGACGAGTGAGGTTTCGTTTAAGGGTTTCGAGTCTGCAACCAACATGTTTTTGCCTGTAGCAACATGAAGATAATGGAGACTCACTGCTATGTTATTTCCGCTGTTTACTCTTTTCAATGCTAACTTTATGCTATGCAAGTTGTATCGAATATTTTCTAAGTATGGATCATCGATGCAATAAAATTGATACTTTCTTATGATATTCTTATATGGCTATGTCCCTCGATATTCAAACGTCCAGGTTTTCAATGGGGAGAGATAGGACAAGAAGGAGGAGTACGCCGACGACTGCGCCAACTGAGTGTCCCGCTCAACTGCTCTGTGGGAATGCGTCAAGACGTGACGAGGGTCGACGCTAGCCGAAGCTTCCGCTGAACCTTAGTTAATATTCGTCAAGTGCGACGATGCTTGCAGACTTGGTCATGAGACCATTATTTATGTAAGTCTTATACTATTCGAGTTGTATGATGTAACTTTGTATACCATGTTGGTTATGTGACCGCGATGCACTGATCATTGGGATCGTGATCTGTTTACATAACGTGGGCATCTCACGGGTAGTCAGAGGGGTCCTCACAATGAGATTATGGTTTTCATTCCATACTTGTCTTGATTTGAAGAATGTGTTCTCAAAAGAGTAGGAAAAATTGGCTTTATGCAAAATAGCCTTGAACTCCACCAGCCAAATATGCATATAGGCTATAGAGTTAGTCCATTAAGTGTCCACCATAGTGTCACTTGCCAGACTCCATTTTTTATGGAATCTGACCCACGTTGTTGCAATATTTTTCTTATTGCAGATTGTTCAGATGACGAGTGAGGATTCGTTTATTTCGAGTCTGCAACCAACATGTTTTCGCCGGTGGCAACATGAAGTTGTTGGAGACCCACTGCTATTGTATTTCCACTGTGTACTATTTCAAAGCTAGCTTTATGCTATGCAACTTGTAATGAATATTTTGTAAGTCCGGATCATCGATGTAATAAAATTGATACTTTGTTGTGATATTAAATCGTAAACTGTGTGTACAAACGAATCGATCCAGGGATTTGCACTATACACAAGTACCTTCCCATATTTTAAGTGCAGGTACCCTACAGGTACATACGTCCCTGAGGTTCCATCTTTTGTGCCTGGCCACGAGTTGCCAGGCAAGCTACTGCTAACTTGTTATAGGTTGTTTGATTTTCATTCTTGTCGTTGATCTCTGGTACCCTAGTATTCGATTCTTTGTTGCGATCCCATCACATGTTTATCCTACATCACATACAGCTTTATCCCCACAACATATTACATGTTGCATGTTTATCTGTTGGCCTTGCAAGTCGTAGTGTATGCTCAGAGTTGGTTGTGCGGGTCATATGCCTGTCTTATATTTGACATGCTTAGTATGATAGATTGTTCTACCTTAATAAAATGCTGTCATATGTTGGGTATTATAACTAAAGATAAGGCACTGGCGGAAGGCCTTGCGAGGTGCTTTGTTATGCTAACTATCGACCTAGAAACTGAGATTTTGTCCTCGAATCCAAGTTAGAGCGCACTAACCACTTGTGGGAGGCCCTATGGAGCCCCTCATGGGTTCAATCTAATCCGCTTCTTATCCAGGGAGCCGCAAGTAGTTCGGGCTTTCCATTTGATGCATGCATATGGTTACATAACGATCTCATGATGATGGAGTAGTCGATTCTCATATAGGGCGACACGATCTTAGAGTGTTACGAAGTTCCGGGTATGGGGCTGAGTAAACGTGCGTGCAATCATGCGGTTCCCTCGATGGGTTGTAGAATAGTGATTTGCCGTGTTGAGATACCTTACCTTCTGGCTTGCTTTTGGGGTTGATTGAATGATTATGGGCCTAGTAGTGCACCCCTGTAGGGTATAATCTTATCGATGAGCCGGTTATGGACAACTTGGTGATGAAGATGGCTAACAAGATCTAGACAACTTGAACCTAACTAATGTTAGTTAACTTGACTAGTAATATGGAATTACTTTCACAATAAATGGTAACTAAAACTTTTCAATGTATGAGTTTTCCCGAATTGCTTCCTCACATTGGTTGAGGGGGTTAATCCGAGAATGCGTTATGATTGGTGGTAGTTGTAGTTAGTTACTTATGCGCTCTCTTATCCCTCTATAATTAGACGGAAGTTATGCCGTGTCTCTATTAGGTTGCTAGTGCTGTTGCCGCTAATTCCACGTACCCCCATACTTTGGGAGTCTTTCAGTTTTGTACCTTGTTAGCTCTAGCTTGTTCGATACGCTCCAGTGTATTGACCCGTTCGCGGGCTGTGGTTTTCTCTGCAGTTGAGGAGTCTCCGTACGACTAGGTGGGTGGCTATTTTGTGGAGTTCGATGATGAGATATGCGACGAGTTGATAGAGTTCCCCTGGGTGCTTCTTGGCGGACCGCATGGATGGGCATTCTCTTTTCGTTTCGGCCTTGTGCCTATTTGCTTCTTGTCTTTACCCAGACTTTGCATGTTTACGCTGAATGATGTAATGTTTGGACATGTGTCCTCTGCTTGGTGATATTCGCTATTTTGCTCAGTGAGAGCTTTGGATACCTTATTTCCTTTCTTTGTGTCTTAGGTTTATTCTGTGATTTCCAATCTGTTTCCAAACCAGGTCGTATACAGTGTATGTATGTTTGGAGTATATGAATTGGTAGGATGTTGACTTCTCCCGTGCACACTTAAGAGACGTACGAGACGTTGGGATAGCTAGTGAGCTGTGGGCCGATGATCCATTCCGAGCCCGCCTGCCCACTCTTGCCTGGGGATTGGTACCCCCAGTATGCTCCTAGTTGTGTGGCGCAACCGGTACGTCTTTTTTGTGTACATCTGAATCCATGGTCTGACAGTTGGTATCAGAGCTTAAACGCCCTCAGGAGCCCTTCTACTGGTCGTTGTTTGAGTCTACAAAATATATTTTGTAGTATATTAGGAAAAACTTAAACGTGAGAGTAGGAATTCTAGTCTTTTATTCCATTCCCCACCCACCCTCCCTGTTCTTTTGGTAAGGAAGTATTACGATGTTTTTCCCTTCCCACCTAAAATTTCAAATTAGGACATCACGTGTTCGGGGTTTTCGTAGTACCATAGTTGCAGATGTTTCAAGGTTGTCAATTTTTTTAACAGTTATCAACCTCTTTGGCTACATTCAGTTTTATCCTTGAATCGTGCAATCAATCCTTTTGTTTCCGGCGGCTAACATCTACTTCGAACTACTATGTAGAAGGCGTACTACTAGGTGGTGCGTATGACGTAGTGTGAGCTAGTCTTCATGTTGCTATCTCTTCATTTGTAATAGTAGTTGTCCTTGTTGTACTTAAACCGTGTTGGTTGTATGGATGGTTAACTATGTACTAGTAGCTAACTTTGTTGTACTGAAACCTTGGTGGTTGTACTGATAGCTAACTAAGTGTCATGTTGTGATCCTTTCTATGAGAAGCTTTCATCCTTATTATCCTACAGTTGTAACTGTTTTTCTGAGGACGTATTCTTCTTTGCATTTTTTCTTCCCCGGAGTTAAGTGTCCTTTTGTTCTAATATCCAATGTCTCTAGGATGACGAACACCAGGAACAACCGCAGTGCGGAAGGCAGTGAGCCGCCACCGATCACTATGTTGCTTTGGCAGATTACCCAAGTCCTGGCTCAAATGGCTTAGCATCAAGCCCACAAGAACACCCAGGTGCATCGCAATGAAGGCAATGCACATGTGACCGTCAAGGCCTTCCTCAGTCTGGGTCCAAGGAACTTTGCTTCCCCCACTGAGCCTTTGAAGCTGATGATTGGCTTCGTGAGATGGAAATGACCCTTGCTATCGCCCACGTGGCTGAGCAAGACAAGGTGCCTTATGTGTCCTACCTTCTTAGGGGAAAGTCTGCCTCATGGTGGGAGAACTTACAGGCTATGAGAGCTCCCGGGGTGGTTACCACTTGCGGGGATTTCAAGAGAGCCTTCCTGCGCCACCACATCCCAGAAGGTCTCATGGACAAGATGCGCGAGCAGTTTAACTCGCTGACGCAAGGAAAAATGGACGTCATGGAGTACAACGGCCTGTTCAATCGCCTTTCTCGTTACGCTAGAGATGAGGTGAACACTGAGGGCAAGAAGATGGGCCAGTTCTGCAAGGGTTTTAACCCCGCGCTCAAGTGCAAGTTGAACCTCGTCAAGGCTGATAAATTCGAAAACCTCGTCAACATCACGCTCAATGAGGAGTATGGGCGCAAGATCTTCGAAGAGTCGCGCAAGCACTCTCGTGAGAGCAACTTTTCGTCCTCCTCAAACGGCGCCGCTCCTGCTCAGAAGCGTCACATCTGGGTGCCCAAAAATGCACTCGCACGAGCTACCTACATGCCAGGACCTCCAGGACTCGCGCGTCGCCCACCGAACCCGATTCTTGCTATGAGGGGTTTCAGAGGACCACCAAGGCCACCGGGCGCTCGCCTCGACGTGATCTGCTACAAGTGCGGGCAAGCAGGCCACTACTCCAACAAATGCCCTGACAACCATCTTCCTCCACCACCACCTCGCCCTACTCCAACTCAGGCGATGGTTCGTGCATCTGCTCCAGCTAAGCCTTTCTTCCCCAACAATAGGCCTGGAGATAGGAGTGGAAGGGTGAACCACCTCAACGCCCAGGAGGCAGAAGAAGCTCCAGAAGTTGTGATGGGTACACTCCTAGTTAACTCTTTTCCTGCTAAGGTGTTGTTCGATACTGGAGCATCTCATTCATGTGTGTCAAGAACCTTTGCTGAAACAACAAAGCAACCTCTAGATCCTTTATCTTTTCCTCTAGTGATCCACTCTCCAGGAACTCAAATGCAGACTTCCAGGATAAGCCATGGAAATCAAATCGAAATTGGAGGTCACTTGTTCCCTGCTTCTCTAATCTTACTGGGTAACTCGGACATTGATTTCTATAGGCATGGATTGGTTGAAGGTCAATCAAGCTAAGATAGACTGTTTCACAAAGACTAACACTTTCTCATCCTTCTAGACAGATAGTCTATTCTCCAAACCAAACCTCTTCAGCTCAGCTTTTCGCTCTCAATGTTCAACCGCTTCCTGCGATGGAAACTATACTGGTGGTCCGAGACTTTCCTGACGTCTTTGCTGAAGAATTGCCAGGTATGCCACTTGATAGAGCAATGGAGTTCGTCATTGAATTAGAACCAGGCATTGCT
Source organism: Poa annua (assembly GCA_026929855.1). Classification (NCBI taxonomy): domain Eukaryota; kingdom Viridiplantae; phylum Streptophyta; class Magnoliopsida; order Poales; family Poaceae; genus Poa; species Poa annua. The sequence goes on from CM049426.1 coordinate 105,379,510, forward strand.
CCTATCTCCAAACGTCCTTACAAGATGGCCCCCAAAGAACTTGCTGAACTTAAGAGACAACTCGAAGAGTTGGAAAGTAAAGGTTACATACAACCTAGTTCTTCTCCTTGGGGTTGTCCTACTCTGTTTGTAAAAAAGAGGGACACGACTGAGCGGCTGGTTGTTGACTACCATCCTCTGAACAAGAAAACCATCAAGAACAAGTATCCTCCACCTCGCATCAATGATCTGTTCGATCAACTTGCTGGTGCTAAGGTTTTTTCCAAGTTGGACTTGAGGTCAGGTTATCACCAGATCAAGATCCGCAAGGAAGACATTCCAAAGATAGCTTTCACCACTCGTTATGGTCTCTATGAATACACTGTCATGTCCTTCGGTCTCACAAATGCCCCGGCGACTTTCTCACGTCTCGTGAACTTGGTTTTCATGGAATACCTCGACAAGTTTGTGGTAGTCTATCTCGATGACATTCTTATCTATTCCAAATCCAACGAGGAACACGAAGAACATCTACGTCTTACCTTGTTGAAACTCCGAGAAGATCGTCTCTACGCCAAGTTTTCTAAGTGTGAATTCTGGCTTCCTAAAGTATCCTACCTTGGTCGTGTCATCTCTTCTGAAGGCATTTTTGTTGATCCAGAAAAAGTGAAGGCCATTGTTGAATGGTTGCCTCCTACAACGGTGAAACAAGTCAAAAGCTTGCTTGGCAGGCCAGTTATTGCCGGCGATTTGTTGAGAACTTCTCCAAAATCGCAAAGCCGCTCACCGATCTTACTAGGAAGGATATGAAGTTCCTTTGGAATCCAAAGTGTGATGAGAGCTTAAATCTCTTGAAAGTTAAATTCACTTCTACTCCTATTCTAGTAGGCCCAGAAACTTCCAAACCTTTCCAATTTTCTGTGATGCATCCCTTCAAGGACTAGGCGCAGTCCTCATGCAAGAACACAAAGTTGTGGCTTATGCATCTCGTCAGTTGCAGACTCATGAGCTCAACTATCCTACACATTACCTTGAACTTGCAGCAATCATGTATTCCCTCAAGGTGTGGAGACCTTATTTGTTGGGTCACAGTTGTGAGATCTTCACCGACCACAAGAGTCTCAAATATATCTTCACTCAATCAGATTTAAACCTCAGGCAAACAAGGTGGCTTGAGAAAATCTCTGACTTTGATCTCACTATCTCTTACACTCCAGGCAAAGCTAATGTAATGGCTGATGCTGTCAGTCGCAAGTCCTATTGCAACAACCTCATGGTTGAGGATATCCAACCTCCTCTTCACAAAGAACTCAAGAAGCTCAATCTCCAAGTGGTTCCTTCTGGTTATCTTGCAAACTTGATTGCCACTCCTACACTTGAGGATAAAATCCGTACCGCACAGTTGTGTGATTTTGGTGTTAAGAATATCAAAGTCAACATCGGAAAGGATAAGAAAAAGAGTTTCTCTCTCAATGACAAGGTTACCTTGCTCTTTGAAGGAAGCATTGTAGTGGCCAAGCTTGATAGATTAAGAGAGTTGATTATCAATGAGGGGCATGATACTCCGCTTTCTATCCACGCTGACAGCATAAAGATGTACCAAGATCTCAAGCAAATCTATTGGTGGACCAGGATGAAGCGTGAAATTGCTCGCTATGTGTCTCAGTGTGATGTTTGTTGTCGTGTCAAGGCAGTACATCAGAGACCACCTGGACTTCTCCAACCACTACAATTCCTGAGTGGAAATGGGACAAGATCGAAATGGACTTCGTCACTTGGTTTCCAATGTCCAAGAAAGGCAACGATGAAATATTTGTTGTCATGGATCGTCTCTCCAAAGTGGCTCACTTCTTCCCCGTCAAAGAGACAGTCTCAGCAAGTCAGTTGGCAGAACTCTACATTACAAGACTGGTTCCTTTACACGGGTTTCCCCTAGCAATAAGTTCAGATCGTGGAAGTATTTTAACTTCTCGATTTTGGGATAGCTTTCAGAAAGCCTTGGGTACCAAACTTCTGTTTAGCACCGCTTACCATCCGCAAACAAGTGGACAGGTTGAAAGGGTGAATCAAATTCTGGAGGATATGCTCAGAGCTTGTGTTATCTCGTTTGGCATGAAATGGGAGGATTGCCTTTTGTATGCTGAGTTCTCCTACAACAACAGCTTCCAAGCAAGTCTAGGCATGGCTCCCTTCGAAGATCTCTAGGGCACAAATGTAGAACTCCTCTGAATTGGTCTCAAGCTGGTGAACGTCAATTCTTTGGTCCAGACATCATCCAGGAGGCTGAAGAAAAAGTTCACATTATTCGTGACAATCTGAAGATTGCACAGTCTCGTCAGAAAAGCTATTATGATAGCAAGCACGGAACATGGTCTATGCACCTGGTCATCAAGCTTACCTTCGTGTCACTCCTCTGAGAGGCACACAACGTTTCAACATCAAAGGCAAGCTCGCTCCGTGTTATGTTGGGCGTTTCAATGTTCTTTCAAAACGTGCTGAATTGGCCTACCATCTGGAAATTCCTCCAAACCTCTCCAAAGTGCACGCTGCCTTCCACGTGTCAATCCTCAAAAAGTGCTTCCAAGATCTAGGACGTGTTGTTGATCATGGATCAATTGAACTTCGAGAGGATCTCTCTTATGTGGAACAACCTATTCGCATTCTTGATGAAGCTGAACGTTGCACCTGTACCAACAGTGTCACGTTCTACAAAGTGCAATGGTCTCATCACTCTGACAAGGAAGCTACATGAGAACACGAAGACCACGCCCGTGCCGAGTATCCCGATCTCTTTGTTTCTCCAGGAAGAATCTCGGGGCGTGGTTCTTTCGAGGGGGGGATGTTGTAACATCCCAAATGTAATTCCCTAATAAAAAGTGGTTCTTGTTGCACAATACATGTTATCATCATGGCATCATTTCATTTGTCACCTTCATTTAATTAAATTGTTGCATTTAAATTCCAATTCCACTTTTAATTCAAATGCAATTCAAATAAATTCAAATGTGTTGTTACAAATCTTTAAAAATATTCAAACTAGTGTATCTTCAAAAAAAAAAACCAAAACAGAAAAAGAATAAAAGAGAAGAATTAAGAAATAGGAAAAACTTACCGGCCGGCCGAGCTGGGCCGAACCAGCCCAAGCCCAGCCCAACTCGGCCACACGTTGTTTATCTCCTTCCTCCGTAGAGGAGAGGAGCTTTCCACCTCAGCACGCCATGGCAGAGGCTGCCAAGCCGCCCCCATGGCCACCTGCTCTTTCCCCCTCGCCTATAAGCTGCCCACCCGCGCCGCCGAACCCTAACCCTAGATTTTTCCCCCTCTCCCCTCTCCCTGCCGCCGCTTGCTCTTTCCTTGCGTCCGTCGTCGTCATGGCCGAGACGAGCTCGAGCCCTCGTCCTGTGTAGCTTGCCTCTCGTCCCTGTCCGCTTCGCCAGCAGCCGCGCCTCCAACTCCTCCGTCCTCGACACCCAGGAGCCGGACGCGGGAGCCGCGCCAAGCTCTCCTTCGCCAACGGTCGCGTCGCCTCGCCTCTTTTCCCTCTCCGATTAGCCTGTTGCCGCTGTAATTTGGCGATGCCGATGTCGTCATCTGGCCATGGCCGTGCCCTGTCAAGCACTGGTTCGAGCCATGCGGACTCCTTTTCGCACACAAGGGGACGCACCAGATGCGCCTCCTTCTCCGCATGCACGCCAGCCCAGCGCCACCCAGTTTAGGTCGCCGGGGATGATCTTTCCTCCGCCGTGCCCACTGTCTGACAGGATTCAGGTTCGTCAGTCGTTACCGTAGTAGCTTTGTGTTAAAACTGCTCCATCGTGTAAGCTATCATCAATACGAATCCAACCCACTGGTTACCACCACCTATCGCTCCACCTCGCGCGTCTCAGGTTCGAATCCTCGGGCGCGTTGTTAAAAAGCCCCCCTTTTTATTATTGCGCACACACTAACAGTTCGGCCCCGCTGGTCAGTGACCGCGGGAGCCAGAGGCGCACAGTCAGCGCCCAGTCAGCACTGGCCCCGCGTGGCAGCCTCACTGGCTAGCTCCACCCACGGTGACAAAAGACTGAGAAGAGTCTCTACGCTGTGGATTTGCACCGAGCGCCATGTGCTTCCTGCTATAGCATTCAAACCCTCACCGACACCGAACCAGCCCCTTAACTTTTACAGAAATAACCCTATACTTGTTTTAGCAATAACTTTTAATCTATAACTCCAAATTAAATAATATTTATATGTTTAATTATCAGAAAAATGCAATTAACAATATTATGCCATCCATTCATCATGTTGCATCCTTTAGTTTCGATTCTTAGTTTAAATTGTCAAATGCACCTAAATAATTAAACATAGAATGTGTGGGATAATTAAATACATGTATTTCCCTATTGCATTTCATTTGACTAGAACATATATGCCATGTCGTGCCATGTGAACCAACATTTAATTTGGTGGATTGATAAATAACTTGAAACTACATATTAATTGTCGTCTTTGCTTTCCCGCTTAATTTTAATTAAGTGCATCTTGACATGTCCTGCATCACCAATTGCTTGCGCACTTTCCATGTAATGATTATGTTTTCCTGTTGTCTATGTTTTGCTCTTCTATGGGTAGACGACGACGGGAGGGGGAATCGTCCCCGGAGGCTTCTACGTCGCTATGACCGCCTCCGGACAGATGTGTTAGTAGTCTACCCTTGGACTACGGTTCCATAACACTAGCTAGATGGTTGTCTTCTCCTCTTGTGCTATCATGTTTAGATCTTGTGGGTTGCCTATCATGATAAATATCATCTTTATGAAATTCGCCATGTTGTGTTTGCTAGGATCCGATGAATATTGAGTACTAAAGTTACTTCTTCATAATATATCATGTGTGTGATATTTAATGATCTTGCATGCTCTCTGTTACTTGTGTGTGCTTTGGCCAAGTAGATGCTCGTAACTCCAAGAGGGGGTATTAATGCTCGATAGTAGGTTCATGTCTCTATTAAATCTGGGGCAGTGATAGAAAGCTCTAAGGTTGTGGATGTACTGTTTCTACTAAGGATAAAACAGTAGTACTTTGTCTAAGAAAGATGTTACTTACTTACTTACTTTACACACAGTGCTTAAGGCGATAATCTATTGCATGCAATTTAATACTGAAAGGGGTGCAGACGCTAACCTGAAGGTGGATTATTAGTCATAGATGCGGTTGGAACGGTCTATGTATATTGTTGTAATGCCCGAATGAATCTCACACTAGACATCATAACATTAGTATATGCATTGGTTTGCTCATCATTATTCTGTCAATTAGCCATCTGTAATTTGTGTACCACTCATGGATGAATGCTATTATTATTTATGGAGAGACACCACTAGTGAATTGTGGACCCCGGTCCTTCTCATTAATCTGATCAAACCATAACTGCAAACTTGTTACTTTCTGCAAACAAACATCTTTTCTTCCACACCTACGTTTAATCCTTTGTTACAGCAAGCCGGTGAGATTGACGACCTCTGTAGCACCCCAACTTTTATTAAAGTTGGAACACCTGTGTTATGTGCTAGTCCCTGGATCACTGCCAGCACCACAGTATAAAATATAAAGTATCATTGCATAAGTATTAAATTACTACAACGAGATCCAAAAATAATAGCCAAAATGGCTTTATTACAAATTGCATAGCCATGAAGGCTAGCTAAAGTTCAGAGTTCACAGCGAAAGCAAAAATAACATTGAGCCTCATCTTCAAGCATGCGCCACAGGCAGTCATGTTGGGTGTAGACTCGAGCCAATCATTCAGCATCAGAAATTCCTGCACATTGGAATATGCAGCCCCCGAAGGAGGTCAATACAATGATGTATTGGCAAGTGACTATGGTGGATAAATATACTGGCAAGTCTAACATCTATATGCATATTTGACTTGGTGGAGTTGAAGGCTATTTGCAGAAAGCAAGTTTTCTCCTGTCATTTTATAAAACACTTTTATTTCTCGAAGACTTGGCACCGAGGGACAAGGCCCAGGTGCACTAACAATTCTTTCCTTAGTCAAAATTTTACTTTATGAAAACAGTGTTGAGATTCTTCTGCCCATCCTTGTCCAGTTGCTTGAAATAGTCCATTTCCGGGGACACGGCTGAGATCTCAGATTGTTGACTCTGCAGAGGTTGTGCACTTTCACCTTTAGACTCATTTTGTCCGGGAAATCCTATACACGCGGAGTGTATTATGGAAAGGAGAGCATTGAGACAAGAACTTTCAGAAGAAGAATGCAACCATACTAGCAAGACCCGTTCCACCTATCATCTCTACATCTGCTTGTCAAGCTGACAGGTTGCACTCTCACAACTTAATCGTTCTAGACAGAGCCCATTGTCAAAAGGCTGCACGGGAAGCTTCTAAACTTGGAGGGACTTGGAAATCTCTTCGTTCCTGGGTGGCCATCCACAAGTGTACTTCTGGGTAACAACCACCATACTCATGGCCCTAAGTAGAATAGACATTCATCCTAGGCGAAGACAACCACAAGCATAGTCCCAAAAGCCACTCAACATAAACCATATCAACCAATTCCACCCAGATGTGTATTTTAGATTTTTTAACACTTAGAAACATTTCCATAACAATGCAACATTTTTATAGCATGGCTAAGCAACTAATAAAATCTTTTCATGGCTGCTTAGGGAAAAGGGTGGCTACACACTACTAGGATATTTGTAAAATACCAACTAACTTAGCATTATAAAATAAATCAAAATCCCTATCATGCACACTACTCAAAACATACTACTCATGCATATAGAAAATATGGGATATTGTATGAATGTCACTTGCCTTGGTAACAGGAGGAACAAGCAGAGCAGGAATAACAATCACAAGCAAGTCCTTCCTCTTCTTCACAATCTAGCACAAACAATGAATAACATAAATACCAACACCATATCATCACAGCACTAAACAAAATCATGTATGTATGAATGATATGCTATGATGATTAGACACACTTATTAATAATTCTTATTTTCTGTCATTAATAAATGAATTATAGTGTCTAGGTATTTCTTATTTTATTTATTAAGTAATTTGAAATGATATAGTAAAAATTTGATTTCCATAATTACAACTTTTATTGTTTTTATGACATCTTTAATTTGGACATTTATTAATATTTCTGGACAGAGGGAAATTATACAATCTTAAAACAATTACATTTATTTCTAAATAATTTTTATTATTTAAGTTATTATTTTAATGGCCGAAATACTCCTCTGATAATTATTCAATTTATAATTTGTCAAAGGGAAAAACAACCGATGTAGAATTAAACTACATGAACAGAGCTTTTCAATGACATAAAGTTTATTAAATTTGGACTTACAGATCAAAAGTTATGAATTTTGCAAGTTTTATCTATTTTCTGTTTTATTTATAAAATTTCCCGCGAAATAGAAATTAACTGGGCTACGTGGCGCAATCCTATTGGCCGGTACCGCTTCGGCGCGGATCGGCTGCGAGAGCCGTCCGATCTAAATTAAAATGGGCGCGCGAGATCTAATCGATCTAGATCCATTGGATCTAGATCTAACGGTCCACGATTCGTTGACCAAAAACGGGCGACGCGGTCACCGGAGACGCGCGGTGCGCGGAGGAGCCATGGCCGGCGTTCGCGCCCGAGGCGTGCTACGATGCTAAGAGGAAAACGGAGCTCACCAGGAGATGCGCGACGTCGTGGGGAGGGCGATGGCGCGGTGATGATTACTGGAGCGTCCTCGTCTTCCCGGAAGAGCTCGCCGGAGTTGCGCACGGCGTCGGTTTCTCTCGGTCGTGGACGGAGGCGGGGTTTCGCTGCAAAAACACACGCTCCACTATGTCAACTCAATGCGCACGGCTCACAGGGAGCGAAGGGAGGTGGAAAGGGGGTCCGAGGTGGCCGGAGTTGCTCGGGCGGCGGAGTTCTTACCGACGGCGACGGCGGGATGGCGCGAGCTCGTGCGGGCAGCTTATGGGCTCTCGGGAGGTGAGGTTTGGGGCAATCGGACGAGAGCGAGGAGGGCTATTAGTAGGGGGAGGAGGCGAGGTAAGGGGAGCAGTAAATCGCTCGTAATCGTGCGAATCAAATCTGCCGTTTCCTGTCGGGGTCGGGGCGTGATTTGGGGAAGAACGTTGGCGCGGGGGTGATGACAGGTGGGTCCCACCTGTCAGCGTCTGCTGGCGGGCGCGCGGGGCGCTGGGCCGCTGGCGGGCTGCTCGGCTACGCGCGCGCGGTAGATAGTTACGGGCCACGGCCCACTTGTTCCGAAATTCAATTATTTTTATTTAAATCCTTTTCTGTTTTTAAATACTGATTTCAAATATGATTTTTAAACTTATTCAAAACATTTCAGAAAAATTCATAAAAATATGTTTTGGAAAGGTTATTAAAAATGGAACTTTTTAACATTATTCTTGCCCATATATATTTTGGTAAAATTTTATTTATTAAAGGAGTTTTAAATAAACACTTTATGAAATTTGTAGATTATTTATATTTAAAATTTGAAGTTTTATTTAATATTTTTGGTGATGTATTCTTATGCTCATGATGCATGATGCTTGAATGCAAGTTTTAATTTTTTGCAAAATTTGGGATGTTACAGACTAACCCCCTTAAGAGGAAGCTCGCCCTCGAGCTTCGGAAGGATCAGCAAATAGGTGTGGATGGTCTTCTCGGAGGTCGTCCTCTCGTTCCCAGGTGGCTTCTTCCTCAGTGTGATGGTTCCATTGGACTTTACAGAATTTGATGGTTTTGGTACGGGTGACTCTTTCTGCGGTCTGCAATATTTTGATGGGTTTCTCCTCGTAGGTCAAGTCACTTTCCAATTGTACTTCTTCGAGGGGTACAGTATCCTTTAAAGGAACTCCCATCATTTCGGGGTGACATTTCTTCAGTTGACTGACATGGAACACATTATGAACCGCAGATAGAGTTTCTGGTAGTTCTAACTCATATGCCACCTCACCCTTACGAGACAAATTTTAAAAGGTCCAATGAACCGAGGTGCTAATTTCCCTTTAATTCCAAACCTCTTCACACCCCTGAGTGGCGACACTCTAAGATAGGTTCTATCACCCACCTCGTAGGCGACTTCCCTACGTTTAGAGTCTGCATAGCTTTTCTGGCGGGACTGTGCTACCTTCAATCTATCTTTAATTAATCTGACTTTCTCTTCAGCCTCTTGGATTATATCAGGTCCAAATAAACTTCGTTCTCCTACACCACTCCACAACAATGGGGTTGTGCATTTCTTCCCATATAAGGCCTCAAATGGTGCCATCTCGATGCTAGCTTGATAACTGTTATTGTAAGAGAACTCGGCATAGGGTAGGTTGTCATCCCAACTAGACCCATAATCGAGCGCGCATGCTCTTAACATATCTTCTAGAATCTGGTTTACTCTTTCGGTCTGACCATCCGTTTGCGGATGAAATGCTGTACTGAACTCCAATCTAGTTCCCAGTGACTCATGCAACTTCTTCCAAAAATGGGAAGTGAACTGGGTCCCTCTATCGGACACGATACTCTTGGGGACGCCGTGTAAGCACACAATCCTCTTCATGTAAATATTAGCTAGCTTTGCGCTGGTATAGGTGGTCTTCACGGGTATAAAGTGAGCTATTTTGGTTAAGCGACAAACAATAACCCAAATAGAATCATACCCTGATCTGGACCTTGGTAACCCGGTGATGAAATCCATCCCAATAGAATCCCACTTCCAGTCCGGTACCTTTAAAGGTTGCAAAAGTCCTGCTGGTTTCTGATGCTCAGCCTTTACTCGACTGCATACATCGCATTTTGCTATATATTCTGCTATTTCTCTTTTCAGATTGTTCCACCAAAATCTCTCCTTCACATCCATATACATTTTGGTATTTCCTGGATGAATGGAGTAAGGTGTTTCATGGGCTTCTTGCAGAATTAACTTCCTAAGATCAGGATCATTTGCCACACATACACGTTTTTCAAACCACAGGGTTCCTTGCTCATCTTCATGAAATCCTTTGGCTTTTCCTGCTCTCAAATTGGCTTTGATTTCTTCAATATCCTTGTCTCCCTTCTGAGCTTCACGTATATTGTCCATCAAATTTGGTTGTACTACCAACGAAGCTACAAAACCTTCTGGTACCACTTCCAATCGGAGGTCCTTGAATGCCTTGCATAAATCCTCAGGTATTTCTCCTGCCGTGAGGCCATTCAAGTAAACCTTACGACTCAGGGCATCAGCTACTACATTAGCCTTTCCAGGATGATATTGAAGACTTAGGTCATAATCCTTGATAAGTTCTAACCATCTTCTCTGCCTCATGTTCAATTCTTTCTGTGTGAAAATATACTTCAAACTTTTGTGGTCAGTGAACACTTCACATCTTTTACCCATTAGGTAGGGTCTCCAAGTTTTTAGGGCATGAACTACTGAGGCTAACTCGAGATCATGAGTGGGGTAATTTGTTTCATGCTTATTGAGCTGTCTAGAGGCATAAGACGCCACTCTGCCTTCTTGCATCAGCACACTTCCCAGGCCTTGGCGTGAAGCATCACAGTAAACTTGGAATTCTTTCTCTAAATCAGGTAAACACAGAACTGGGGCTGAAACTAGTCGTTTCTTTAATTCCTGAAAACTGGCTTCGCACGCGTCAGTCCATTCAAATTTCTTCTCCTTCTTTAATAATTCTGTCAGTGCCTTGGCGATTTTGGAAAAGTTTTCTATAAACCTTCGGTAGTATCCTGCTAGACCAAGAAAACTTCGTAATTCTCCAACATTCTTTGGTTGTTCCCAATTGGTTACAGCTGAGACCTTTTCAGCATCCACTGCTATACCCTCCTTGGATACTATGTGTCCTAGAAATGCGACTTGTTCCAACCAAAATTCACACTTGCTGAATTTGGCATATAACTTATGTTCACGTAGTCTCTGTAATACTAGGCGCAAATGCTCTTCATGATCTTTGTGACTCTCGGAGTAGATCAGAATGTCATCTATGAACACTACCACGAACTTGTCAGAAAATCCATGAACACTTTATTCATCATATTCATGAAATAAGCTGGAGCATTGGTTAATCCAAATGGCATTACTGTATAGTCATAAGAGCCATATCTTGTAACAAACGCTGTTTTTGGTATATCCATCTCTCTAACTTTCATTTGGAGATATCCTGATCGAAGATCGATCTTGGAAAACACACATGCACCTTACAATTGATCAAATAATTCATTTATCTTGGGTAACGGATACTTGTTCTTGATGGTGTGTTCATTTATATCTCTGTAGTCCATGACTAATCTCTGGGTTTGATCCTTCTTTTTGACAAAAAGAACTGGCGCTCCCCAGGGCGAAGAACTTGGACGGATAAATCCTTTCAAAAGGTGTTCGTCCAGTTGCTTCTTGAGTTCTTTTAGTTCATCGACGGCCATTGGGTAAGGTCTCTTGGCTATTGGTCCGGTACCCGATTTTAGTTCAATGAGAAATTCCACATCTCTATCAGGTGGCATTCCCGGTAATTCTTCTGGGAATACATCTGGGTACTCTTGGACAATCAGCACATCACCAAGGCTAACCCCCTTAAGAGAATTTAGCCTAATTTTCTTAAGTTCGAAAGTTGATCTGAATTTAATCTTTTGTTTTTCTGGGGTGGTGAGGGTGATAGCTCTGTTTGCACAGTCTATGATTCCTTCAAAACGGGTCATCCAATCCATTCCAATAATAACATCCAAACCTTGGGTTTCTAGGATGAGTAAGTCTGCTGGAAAAAGATATTTTCCAATCCTTATTTCTAACTGCCTACAGCCTGAATTTACTATCATCTCACCCCCAGGTGAACTCACTCTAATAGGTTTTCCTAAACTTTCCTCGGCTAGCCCATGTTTGTTTACAAAAGCTCTTGATATGAATGAATGCGATGCTCCAGTATCAAATAAGACCAATGCTGGAAAAGAATTGAGCAGGAACTTACCAATCACAGCATCAGGTTCATCATGAACTTCTTCCACGTTGAGGTGATTTACTTGTCCCTTCTGGAAAGGATTGGGCTTGGAATTTTCATCGGCCTTTCTCTCTGGGCAATCAGTAGCATAGTGTCCCGTCTTCTTGCACTTGAAGCAAGTCACATTAGACAGGTCCTTCTTCCCTTCAGTGTTATGACGAGGATTTCCATTTCCATGATTATGGCCATGGTGATGGTTTCCCTTGAACCCACCATTATTTCCTTTATACCCTCCATTGTGGTTATGGCCATGATACTTTTGGCCACTACCATTGTGGGAGTAGTTCCAGGGTTTATGGCCACTGACTTCTGAGGTGTGTGGTTTCTTGTGAGCCACTTCAGTGTTACCCTTACTTGCACCAAACTTCCTCTTCCTATTCTCTTCTTTTCTGATGTTATTGTCCAGGGTGATTGCCTGATCTAGCAGAATCTGATAGTTAGGAGCATATGCCACAGACAGAGGTATCTTTAGTTCTCCCCGAAGTCCATTTAGGAATTTGTCCTTCCTTTTTGCATCAGTGTCGATGTCTTCTGGTGCGTACCTTGATAGCGTACAGAAGTCATCTATATACTCCTTCAGAGTTCTACCTCCCTGTCTCAAGCTACGAAACTCCTCCTTCTTCAGGTTCATTATGCCAGAGGAGATGTGAGCATTGCGGAAACCATCCTTGAACGCATCCCAAGTCATGCCATCCAAGGGATGGGTCACTTGATAGGTTTCCCACCACATGGCAGCAGGTCCTTCCAACAGGTGAGAAGTGAACCTCACCTTTTCTGCCTCAGAACACTCACAGGTTACTACGTCCTTGTTGACGGAACGGAGCCAGTCATCCGCCACTATGGGTTCAGTAGCAGAGGAGAACTTATTAGGTCTAAGCCTGAGAAATCTTGCAAGTCTGCCCACCGGAGGTGGGGGTGGTGGTGGATGGTTGTTATTGTTGTTGTTGTTGTTGTTGTTGTTGTTGTTGTTGTTGTTGGTTGCTGCAATGAACTGGGTCATCATGGTCATCAGTTGGGCTTGAGGTGCCATCAGCTGTTGCATAGTTTCGCTGTTGTCGGGATCACGACGTGGAGGCATCTGTGGGTTTTTTGCATGGATGAGTAAAAGATAGATAGATCTATAAGGAGAAACCTTTCCCATGCACAAAACAAACCAGTCAAGCACACCATCAATCAACACACCACTCATAAAACAATCAGTAAATAGTTCAAAACCTTTGGTTTTAGGAAAACGATATGAAAGTTTGGAAAACAACTCGCGAGGTTCCGAAGATACAAGGGAAGGTACTGCCTTACCACAGGTTGGTAGGTCAATACAAGATCAAGACATTGTGGTGTATGATAAATGGTAGTCTCACTAACTAACTACTCGACCATATCCTCTTCCTCCTCTTCAATTTCCTGTATCTCGATTCCTTCATTGGCGAGTACATCCTTGAGTTCCTTTACTTCTTTCTCCAGAGCAAGATTCTTTTCTTGCAGCTCTCTCTTCTCAGTACGAAGCCTTTTTATCAAGTCACTATCAGCCTCGAACTCGACTTCATTGCTCTCGAGTTCTGCCTTTTGTTCCCTGATGATCTTGTTCTTCTCTTGAACTCTTTTCTCTTGTCTCCTGTACTTCTCCTCTTGTGCAGCGAATCTCTCTTCCTGTGCCTTAGTTACTTCCTCCTGAACCTTCACCTTCTCTTCGTTCTCCTTAAGTAAGGCACATAACTCATCGTTCTTCAGGAGCTCGGTGCGTCGATCTTCATATAGTTCGGTGACAAGGATTTCCAGCTCCTGGAAATAAAGGCTAAGGGGTTTTTCCTTGCCTCTTTCTCCGACATCATACAGGTAAGGTTCTCCATCTTCGTTTCTTCTTCCAAAGAAAATGGAGTAGTGGCCCCTCAACTCTAGGTTGTAGCGTCCGCAGAGGCGCCCAATCAAATCTTGCATGACTAGATTGAGCCCTTTGTCTTTGGAGTCACTAACCATTTTGATTTCTAGTGGGGGCTCCTCTCCACGTCCTGGTTGTGTGTCTTTTATTCCCCAGCAACCCTCTTTGTTAAACTTTTTCAGAATGAAGCCCTTTATTTGGGGTAGTGGTAACCCTATCTTCTCGCCGATGTCGAGGAGGTAACAGCCAAAACGGGTGTTCTCGAAGTCCTCCGCAGTGGTGAAGTGAAAGCTCGTCATCCTTTAAGTAGGAAGGAAGGGAAATTAGAACAAGAATTGCATAAGATAAGGAAGTACTGGTTATGGAGTGTATTATTACTTTTAGGGGGAATACTAAGTCAAAATCCTAAGGTGATCAACATGTATTAACAACTCTTCGTAAATTGGATTTTTCACTATAGTGAGAGAGACAGACACCCGGCCAGCCACTTATATTGTGGAACAGGTCTCATGTACGTGGACATGTAAAGTTTGTCCCGGGCCGATGGTAACATTATGACCAAAAAGGGCTTAACCAATCCTAGGGGCTCGAACCTACAGGCAACACTTTGCTCTGATACCATTTTGTAGCACCCCAACTTTTATTAAAGTTGGAACACCTGTGTTATGTGCTAGTCCCTGGATCACTGCCAGCACCACAGTACAAAATATAAAGTATCATTGCATAAGTATTAAATTACTACAACGAGATCCAAAAATAATAGCCAAAATGGCTTTATTACAAATTGCATAGCCATGAAGGCTAGCTAAAGTTCAGAGTTCACAGAGAAAGCAAAAATAACATTGAGCCTCATCTTCAAGCATGCGCCACAGGCAGTCATGTTGGGTGTAGACTCGAGCCAATCATTCAGCATCAGAAATTCCTGCACATTGGAATATGCAGCCCCCGAAGGAGGTCAATACAATGATGTATTGGCAAGTGACTATGGTGGATAAATATACTGGCAAGTCTAACATCTATATGCATATTTGGCTTGGTGGAGTTGAAGGCTATTTGCAGAAAGCAAGTTTTCTCCTGTCATTATATAAAACACTTTTATTTCTCGAAGACTTGGCACCGAGGGACAAGGCCCAGGTGCACTAACAATTCTTTCCTTAGTCAAAATTTTACTTTATGAAAATTTTACTTTATCAAAACATACTACTTATGCATATAGAAAATATGGGATATTGTATGAATGTCACTTGCCTTGGTAACAGGAGGAACAAGCACAGCAGGAATAACAATCACAAGAAAATCCTTCCTCTTCTTCACAATCTAGCACAAACAATGAATAACATAAATACCAACACCATATCATCACAGCACTAAACAAAATCATGTATGCATGAATGATATGCTATGATGATTAGACACACTTATTAATAATTCTTATTTTGTGTCATTAATAAATGAATTATAGTGTCTAGGTATTTCTTATTTTATTTATTAAGTAATTTGAAATGATATAGTAAAACTTTGATTTCCATAATTACAACTTTTATTGTTTTTATGACATCTTTAATTTGGACATTTATTAATATTGCTGGACAGAGGGAAATTATACAATCTTAAAACAATTACATTTATTTCTAAATAATTTTTATTATTTAAGTTATTATTTTAATGGCCGAAATACTCCTCTGATAATTATTCAATTTATAATTTGTCAAAGGGCAAAACAACTGATGTAGAATTAAACTACATGAACAGAGCTTTCCAATGACATAAAGTTTATTAAATTTGGACTTATAGATCAAAAGTTATGAATTTTGCAAGTTTTATCTATTTTCTGTTTTATTTATAAAATTTCCTGCGAAATAGAAATTAACTGGGCTACGTGGCGCAATCCTATTGCCCGGTACCGCTTTGGCGCGGATCGGCTGCGAGAGCCGTCCGATCTAAATTAAAATGGACGCACGAGATCTAATCGATCTAGATCCATTGGATCTAGATCTAACGGTCCACGATTCGTTGACCAAAAACGGGCGGCGCGGTCACCGGAAACGCGCGGTGCGCGGTGGAGCCATGGCCGGTGTTCGCGCCCGAGGCGTGCTACGATGCTAAGAGGAAAACGGAGCTCACCAGGAGATGCGCGACGTCGTGGGGAGGGTGATGGCGCGGTGATGATGACCGGAGCGTCCTCGTCTTCCCGGAAGAGCTCGCCGGAGTTGCGCACGGCGTCGGTTTCTCTCGTTCGTGGACGGAGGCGGGGTTTCGCTGCAAAAACACATGCTCCACTATGTCAACTCGATGCGCACGGCTCACAGGGAGCGAAGGGAGGTGGAAAGGGGGTCCGAGGTGGCCGGAGTTGCTCGGGCGGCGGAGTTCTTACCGACGGCGACGGCGGGATGGCGCGAGCTCGTGCGGGCAACCTATGGGCTCTCGGGAGGTGAGGTTTGGGGCAATCGGACGAGAGCGAAGAGGGCTATTAGTAGGGGGAGGAGGCGAGGTAAGGGGAGCAGTAAATCGCTCGTAATCGTGCGAATCAAATCTGCTGTTTCCTGTCGGGGTCGGGGCGTGATTTGGGGAAGAACGTTGGCGCGGGGGTGATGACAGGTGGGTCCCACCTGTCAGCGTCTGCTGGCGGGCGCGCGGGGCGCTGGGCCGCTGGCGGGCTGCTCGGCTACGCGCGCGCGGTAGATAGTTACGGGCCACGGCCCACTTGTTCCGAAATTCAATTATTTTTATTTAAATCCTTTTCTGTTTTTAAATACTGATTTCAAATATGATTTTTAAACTTATTCAAAACATTTCAGAAAAATTCAGAAAAATATGTTTTGGAAAGTTTATTAAAAATGGAACTTTTTAACATTATTCGTGCCCATATATATTTTGGTAAAATATTATTTACTAAAGGAGTTTTAAATAAACACTTTATGAAATTTGTAGATTATTTATATTTAAAATTTGAAGTTTTATTTAATATTTTTGGTGATGTATTCTTATGCTCATGATGCATGATGCTTGAATGCAAGTTTTAAATTTTTGCAAAATTTGGGATGTTACAACCTCACTGTTAAGTTGGGGCAAATTATCGTGATTGTTTGTGTGCAGGCTCCACGTCGACCACCAGGAAGCATCTTTCTGCCGTTGTTGATACCTCGAGGGAATTCTTCATCTCCTACTGGTTCGATAACCTTGGTTTCATATTGAGGGAAACTTGCTGATGCACTACTTTACACCTTCCTCTTGGGGTCTCCCAACAACACACCCACCGTGTGCATCAAGCATTTTTCTGGCACCATTGCCGGGGAAATTTGAGCATTCCACTGCAAGGGGAGTTTTCGCACTTCCAATCTTTTTATTTTGTTATTTTCTTGCTTAGTTTTTTTTATTACTGTCTTGTTTGCTTAATATCAAAAATACAAAAAAATCAGTTACTTGCATTAGTTTTCTTATTTCGGTTTGCACTTTTATTTTCAGTTTTGTTCCTTTTCTTGTTTCGGTTTAGTATTATTTTCTTTAATATTTTTATTTCGGTTTTAGTTTTTCCTTTATTACGATGTTGATTCCTAAGTACACTTTTGAGGATCTTTTGTAGGTAGTGGTTCTATAATTGGAAAATAAAATATTGGAGAATTCTTTAATCATATTAGTAAGAATAGTGATATTGGGGAGAAATCCATAGTAGAACTTGCCCCAAACTATGTAACTGCTGCAACTTCTTTAGTTCACATGCTGGAAACTAGGTTTGTCAACCTTCTTCCCATAATACAACAAATGTTTCTTGATCTTCACAATGTTGAAAATGTTGAAAAGAAAGATTTTATCATGGAAACCTTGCTTAAAGAATTTGGTGATGTTGCCATAGAAGCTAGAAAAGTTTTTGATCGTTTTAATATGCTAGGCTCATGTGTAGATGTTATTAATGCACTTGAAAAAATAGGGAAGACTGAACCTATAAAGGGGGAAGAAATGAAAGTGCCAATACATGTTAAACTTGTAGTTGTCCATGAAGCTTTTGGAAGAAAAATTTGATTGGATTGTCCCTCAAAACCCATTTGATGAATGTAGTAAACCTAAAAGGAATGAAAGAGGCACCTCTGAACCTTATATAGATAAAATACAATGCATAGTTGAGAGTGTTTCATTTTTTGTGCCTAGCTCAAAGACGTTAAGAAAAGTGCTTATGGGAGACAACCCACTTTAATTTCCTGTTATTTTATTTTATTTTGCTTGCGTCAAGGACTTGTCCTACCTCTGTAGCAGTTCCTTTGTATCTTTATTTTATTTCAATGTAATGTCAGGTTAAGACTCTAGTTGAAAGTCCATGCTAAATTTGAATGCATGCGCATTAACAAATTTATGTTGTTCACCGTTAAATTCATATCAATTCACTGGAACGTCAGCAAAATATACTCGGTTTTGTGCATAATACTAAGATGTATACGCAACTTTCAATATTTTTGAGTTTTCTGATCTGAGCAAGTTTATTGCCTCGAAAAAATTCGTCTTTACGAACTGTTCTCTTATTGACAGATTCTGCCATTTATTTTGCAATGTCTCTTTTGCTATTTTGATTGGATCTTTTTATCCTAAGTATCAGTGGCTGTAGCTAATGTCCAATAGAATTGGTAGCAGTTGTGTTCGATAGAATATCATAATTTTTTGTGCACTAACCCTCTAATGAAGTTACTCTAGTTTGGTGTGGAGGAAGTTTTCAAGAATCAAGAGAGAAGGATGATATAATGTGATCAAGAGGATAGTAACGCCAAAGCTTGGGGATGCCCCGGTGGTTCACCCCAATATAATTCAAGAAGACTCAAGTGTCAAAGCTTGGGCATCCCCTTCTTTATCAACAAACTATCAGGTCCTTTCTAGTGAAACTATATTTTAATTCCGTCACATCTTATATGCTTATCTTGAGGGGTATGTTTGTTTTTATTTTTGTTTTTGTTATTTTCATTCTATGAATAAAATGGATCCTAGCATTCTTTTGTGCGGGAGAGAGACACGCTCCGCTTTTTCTTATAAATACTAGTATTCTTCACTTATATTCGTTGAGTATTCTTTTCATGTTATTGTTTGCTCTCTAGCTCTTGTTTTTCATGCATCTCTTGCTAGAGCTGTTAGCTTTGTTATATTATACTCTCATATCTCATTGTATAATTACTTGGAGAGTTTATCTTTTAAATAAGTTGATTCATGTCTGGTTGAGAACAAAAAATGCTAAATGTGGTAGATGGTATAATTAAATGATTCATAATCTTGTAGATCATTAAATTGTGTCACTTGAATCATTGATTTTTTTATGAGATATTAATTTGATTAATGGTGAACATGATGGTCTACTAAATTGTAATGATTAATGGTTGGTCTAGAAAAACTTGAAGCTGCACCACACTTAAATTTCCAGTTGATTGCATAATGGTATATGACTTATATTTGCCTAAGGCAACCGTAATGACTTTATGTTATGCAGTATGGTCGGGTCCCCAACAGTGACTTGTTCATTTGCCACTGCACCCCTAGGAGTAATTTTCATAATGTCTTGTATGATCATACTTTTATTTGGAATCTTTTTACTTGTTAGTTCTAAAACTGCGGTTTTCATGGCACTTCCACCACCATATTGCAAGCCTCTTCGGTACTTTGCATTTCTCTTTCGCACATTATGAGTTGGTGCATTTTTCGCGGGTACATCCAAACTCGTGGGAGATCTTAATATTGTTCTCCTACACATAAGACAAATATCTTCCTCAAAGTATCTACCATACCTACCTACTACATCATTTCCATAGTTGTTCCGAGATATATTGCCAAGCAACATCTTACATTACATGACTTGTTGTCATTCATTACTTATTTATTGTTTTGCGTTTTTCTATAAAGCTGATGTGTGGTTTTATCCATGTTTCGCTAGATCACTGCATAACCTGCTAGACTGGCAGAGGCACCGTTGTCATATGCATTCTTATGGCACATTCATATTAGTTACTTGTATCATCAATATGTTGTCTTATTATCATTAGTGTGTTGTCATGTATCATATTAGGATGATTGCCCCTAAAAGTGAAAAGAGCCATGGAGGCCATGCAAAAGAGAAACAGAAAAAGAAAAAAATAGAAAAAAAGAAAAAAGAAAAAAAGAAAGAAAGAAATAAAAAAAAGGGGGCAGCATTACTATTCTTTATCACACACTTGTGCTCATGTTATAGAACCATATCATTTATAGTCATTACTTTTGTTCATGTTATAGCACCATATCATTTATGATCATCATTTGTGCTCATGTTTAGCACCTTTACTCCATATGAGAGAGTTTTCATGTCTTAGTTGCATAACTATGTGGGGAACTTTACACTATATAACTTGGCTTGTATATTCCAATGATGAGCCTCCTCAAAAGTGCTCTAGTTCTTCGTGAGAAAGAAAGTTGGATGCACCCCCACTAGTTCCATTGGAGAGCTTTCATATACTTATAGCTCCATGTGCATCTGTTGTGTGGCAATCACTACTCCTTCCATAGCTTCGATTGTAAGACTTTATCTTGTCTAATGATCATCTACAGCTTTGTGAGCCTTTCTTCCGTTGGCCTTCCAAACATCCATTAACATTCTCTTAGCCATAACATCTTGGTGCCAGGAACCAACGTTGAATGGTTGCTTGTTTCTTTTGAACAAATAAAGTATTGATCTTCTACGTGCATATTGATATTGCTTGACTTAATCCTTTCATTAAGTTGTCATGTTTGTTGGAAGCATTAGATGATTATATTGTTATGCTTGAAGCTTAAATCATCTTTAATATGTACTTTGCACGGTTGATTGCTATCTAGTACTATATCATTGAAAGCTTTGCTTGCTTCACCTACTTGTCTATTTATTACTCATTTGATATCAATATAATCTACAACCCTTATTCATTTGATCTCAGTTTACATGCCTTACATTATTACGTGATCAAGATTGTGTTAAGCATGTCACTTAAGAAATTCTTCTTCTTTTATCGTTCTTGCCTACTCGGGACGAGGAGAACTAATCTTGGGGATGTTGATACGTCTCCAACGTATCCATAATTTCTTATGTTCCATGCTATGTTATATCATGTTATTACATGTTTTATATGCATTTTATATAGTTTTATGCATTTTGGGACTAACCTATTAACAAGATGCCAAAGTGCCAGTGTCCTGTTTTCTGCTGTTTTTGGTTTCAGAAAAGTACTTATGAAAATATTCTCAGAATTGGAAATAAAAGATCCTGGAATTATTTTTGGAAAAGGAACGTTCCAGAACACCGAAGATGAGACAGAGAAGAGCCATGAGGCGGCCACATCACCCCGTGGCGCGGCTCCCTTCCTAGCCGCGCCTGGAGGTGGTGTGGGCCCCTCGGGCGCCCACCGACATCGCCCTTTTGCCCATAAATACCTCCTGACCTAAAAACTATCGCACGGTGTTCACTTTTTCCTCCAGGGGAGCCGCCGCCGTCGTCAACACCAATTCGGGAGAGATCATAACTGCTCCCCGGCACCCTGTCGGGAGGGCGAATCGTCCCGGGAGGCCACTACGTCGCCATGAACGCCTCTGGACTGATGCGTGAGTAGTCTACCCTTGGAATACGGGTTCATAGCAGTAGTTAGTTGGTTGTCTTCTCCTCTTGTGCTATCATGTTTAGATCTTGTGAGCTACCTATCATGATCAAGATCATCTTTATGTAATTCTCCATGTTGTGTTTGCTGGGATCCGATGAATATTTAGAACTAAAGTTATTGCTTCATAATATATCATGTGTGTTATTTAATTATCTTGCATGCTCTCTGTTACTTGTGTGTGCTTTGGCCAAGTAGATGCTTGTAACTCCAAGAGGAGGTATTTATGTGGGTTCATGTCTCTATTAAATCTGGGGCAGTGACAGAAAGCTCTAAGGTTGTACATGTACTGTTGCTACTAGGGATAAAACAGTAGTATTTTGTCTAAGGATGATGTTACTTACTTAGTTTACACACAGTGCTTAAGGCGATAATCTGTTGCATGCAACTTAATACTGAGAAGGGTGCGGACGCTAACCGGAAGGTCGATTATTAGTCATAGATGCGGTTGGAAAGGTCTATGTATATGGTTGTAATGTCCGAATGAATCTCACACTAGACATCATAACATTAGTATATGCATTGGTTTGCTCATCATTATTCTGTCAATTGCCCACTCATGGATGAATGTTATTATTATTTATGAAGAGACACCACTAGTGACCTTTGGACCCCGGTCCTTCTCATTAATCTGACAAATCCACAACTGCAAACCTGTTACTTTATGCAAATAAACATCCTTTCTTCAACACATATGTTTAACCCTTTGTTACAGCAAGCCGGTGAGATTGACAACCTCACTGTTAAGTTGGGGAAAAGTATCTTGATTGTTTGTGTGCAGAGAAAAGTATCTTGATTGTTTGTGTGCAGACTCCACGTCAACCACCAAGAAGCATTTTTCTAGCGCCGTTGATACCTCAAGGGAATGCTTCATCTCCTACTGGTTCGATAACCTTGGTTTCATACTGAGGGAAACTTGCTGCTGCACTACTTCACACCTTCCTCTTGGGCTCTCCCAGTAACACACCCACCGTGTGCATCACTGGGTATTATAATTAAAGATAAGGCACCGGCGGAAGGCCTTTGTAACATCCCAAATTTCTCAAAAAATTAAAATCTTGCATTCATGCATCATTCATCATATAGGCATGACATTTAAATCACCTTATAAATAATTTGAATTTAATTATAAGTTTGAATAGAATGGAATTCCATAAAGAGATGTATTTGAACTCCTTATAATGCTTCTTATTTATTTGACAAAATACTTCTAAAAGGTTCTAAATTCAATAAGCTTTCTAAAACATTTTCTTATGAATTTTTCTGAAAAGTTTCAGTTGAGTTTAAAAATCATTTTTGAAATCAGGTTTTGAAAACAGAAAATGACTTGACAAAAAAAAAGAGGAGGAGCAGACCGAGTCGGCCCATGTTCCAACTCGCCGCACGCGCGCTGTGTAACGGCCCAAGATCAGCCCGC
The DNA here is from genome assembly GCA_026929855.1 of Poa annua. NCBI lineage: Eukaryota > Viridiplantae > Streptophyta > Magnoliopsida > Poales > Poaceae > Poa > Poa annua. Next base: position 105,402,425 of record CM049426.1, read on the forward strand.
GCATCCCTCTCATCTCGCTTACAGGTGGGCCCCACCTGTCAGGTGTTCTTCAACCTCCGTTCGTGATTCTTGTTCGAGGACTCAATCCGATTCTGGATCAAATCAATCCCAGTTCTTGCGGGATTTGTTTGCTTTGACGCCTCCATATAAACCCCCACCCCGCCGCCACTTCTCGCACCCCAAAAACCCTAACCCTCACGCCTCAAGGCTGCCCCGTTCCGAGTTACATCGCCGCCGCAAACCTCGAGGTTCAGATGATCTCCGACGCTCTCGTGCCTCTCTAACCTCCCTCTGCTCCCTATTTTTCTCGTGCACATATAATGGGCTTGCTGCCATCTTGTTTCGTGCACCAGATCAGCGTATCCATCCGCGACCCGACGCCGCCGTCCGCTACTCCAACTCCGGCGAGCAAACCAGGGGGGAGCTGACCATCTCGGGATCATCTTTCTCGCCATCAAGTTCACCTCGTCGCCTTGCATCGTTCGGTAACAAGCTCTCTCTCCGTTTCCCTTCTGCTAGCAGTAGAGCTCGACGGCGGCAAAGGCTCCGCCGCAGTCAGAGTATTTCCGGCACACCGGGGCCGCCCGTCCCCGTCGGAAATTAGATTAGATTGGGTTCGCTCATTTCTGTTAGATCGAACGGTTCACGATCACAATCCACGCGAAGCGGTACGAGCGAATCAGCGAACGCCGCGTGGCAGCTTTATTTATCTATTTCGCAGGAATTTTTGTAATAAAAACAGAAAACTATAAAAACATGCAAAATTCATAACTTTCAATTTGTTTATCCAAATTTGGTGAATTTTATATCCACGGATAGACCTGCTCGTGTAGTTTATTTTTGTGTCATTTGTTTTTCCTTTTGGTATCTTTTAATTCGAGTAATTAACAGATTGGTATTTGGGCTATTTAACTTCATAACTTAAATAATAAAAGTGTTTTTCAAATAAACTCAATTGTTTTAGACTTGTACTATTGTCCTCTGTCCGTCCAGGAAGTGCAACTTGAGTTTTATTTGATAGTTTTCATAAAAGAATTAAATAATTTGGTTGAAGGACATATTCTAGCTTTATTTCTTCTCAATATTTTAATAGTTAAATAAAATAATAAAATATTGTTCATTACATTTCATTCATTTAATAAACAGAGGAAATAAAATTGTAATAAGTTTTTTTATTTTTTTCATAGCATATCATGCATATCATGTATTGTGTGTTTATTTATTTTATGTATTGTTTGTTCTAGATTGTGAAGAGGAGGGAGGATTTTCTTGTGATTGTTATGATGTGCTTGTTCCTCTTGTTACCAAGGCAAGTGACATTCATGAACCACACATTATTTTACTATATGCATTAGTAGAATTTTTTTTAGTATGCATGATAGGAAATCTTTTATTATTTTTATGCTAAGTTAGTTATATGCTATGCTAATTTCCTAGTAGTGTGTAGCCACCCTCTACCATGTCATTGCAGCCATTAAAAAAGTTTTATTAGATGCTTAGCAATGCTGTAAAATTGTTTACATGCTTTGTTGTAGAAAGATTTTCTAAGTGTTAAACTTAAAATGCACACCTGGGTGGATTGGTTGGTATGGTTTAAGTTGAGTGGCTATTTGGGACTATGCTTGTGTTTGTGTTCGCCTAGGGTGAATTTATTCTACTTAGGGCCATGAGCATGGTGATTTTCACCCAAAAGTGCACTTGTGGATTGCCACCCAGGAACAAAGAGATTACTAAGTCCCTCCAAGTTTATATGCTTCCCGTGCAGCCTTTGACAATGGGCTTTGTCTAGAAAAATTAAGTTGTGAGAGTTCAACCTGTCAGCTTGACAAGCAGATGTAGAGTTGGTAGGTTGAACGGGGCTTGCTAGTATGGTTGAATTCTTCTTATGAAATTTATTGTCTCAATTCTCTCCTTTCCTTAATTCACTCCGTGTATATAGGATGTCTAGGTTAATTGAGTCTAAAGGTGAAAGTGCACAACCACTGCAGAGTCAACAATCTGAGTACTTGGCCGTGTTCCCGGTGATGGACTACTTCGAGCAGCTGGACAAGGATGGGCGGAAGAATCTCAACACGTTTTCATAAAGTAAAATTTTGACTAAGGAAAGAAATGTTGGTGCACTTGGGCTTCATCCCTTGGTGCCAAGTCTTTGAAAATAAAAGTGTTTTACAAAAGATAGGAGAAAACTTGCTTTCTGCAAACAGCCTACGACTCCACCAAGCCAAATATTCATATAGATTTAGACTTGTCGTTTTATATCCACCATAGTCACTTGACAATACTTCATTGTATTGACCTTCTTTGGGGGCAGCATATTCAAATGTGCAGGTACTTCAGATGAAGAATAATTTTTGGACATAGGTCTACGCCCAACATGTCTGCCTGTGGTGGATGCTTAAGATGAGGCTCATTGCTATTTTGTTTCTGTTGTGAACTCTGAATATTATTGCTAGCCTTCATGCTTATGCACCTTTTAATAAAGCTACTTAGCTATTTTTGGATCTCGTTGTAGTAACTTGATACTTCTGCAATGATACTTTAAATTTTGTACTGTGGTGCTGGCAGTGATCCAGGGACTAGCACTTAACACAGGTGTTCTATCTTTAACAAAAGATGGGGCACTACAAAATGGTATCAGAGCAAAGTGTTATATGTAGGTTCCAGCCCTTAGGATTGGATAAACTCCTTTTTGATCACGATATTACCATCTTTGAAGTATGTTGGATCCTAGAGGCATAGTGAGAGGAAGCGGCCCAGAGACTAACCTTACATGTACGCGTACATGAGACTTGTTCCACAATTATAAGTGGCTGGCCGGGTGTCTGTCTCTCTCACTATAGTGAATATCCAATTTACAAAGAGTTGTTAATACACTTGATCACCTTGTAGAATATAACCAGTATTTTCTCTAAGTACTTATTTACATCATGACTAGTACTTCTTACCTTATGTATTATGTTTTGACAATTTTACTCTTATAACTTAAGGAAGTCGTTCTTCACGTATCAAACCGCATAGGATTTCAAGAACATGCGTTTTGGGAGATATCTTCCTGAGTTGCTGGAACTACTGCGCTTCCAACACCCATCATCAAGGAAAGTGAGTTAAAGCACTTCAACAAAGATGGCTTATGGGGAGTTAGCATCAGGTAACGCGGGCCCCAGACTGAACCCAAGACCGAAGACATCCAGTACAAGTGGATTAGTGACTCCTTGGAGAAAGGAATTAATCTCGTCACACATGAGCTAATAGGACGTCTTTGTGGGCAATTCCAGGAGGAGTTAAAGGACCACTATTTTTCTATCCTAGGCAAACGTGATGAAGATGGAGTACCCTTCCTTGTAAATGAGGAGGACAAAAGCAAACCAGATTCTTTGCACCCATATCTTCATGACTTAGAAATTCACCTCTGGCAGCTAGAAGAGGACAGGCACGAAGAGCTGCTGAAGAATGATGAAATAATGGCCCAAGTCTATGAGACTCAAAATAAGATTGACGCCCAAGAAGAAGTGGCCAACGCTCAGGAGGAGAAATCCAGGGCTCAAGAGAAGAAGTTCCAAAATCAAGAGAAGAGAGTTAGGGACAAGAACAAGGAGAAAAAGGACTTGAAGGATGAAATTCAGAGCAACGACGTCGAGTTTGAGGCTGATCGTGATCTTATAGAGACTCTGCGCCGTGAGAAGAGAATGCTACAAGAGAAGAATGAAGCCCTAGAGAAGGAAGTGATCGAGACTCTGCGCCGTGAGAAGACAATGCTACAGGAGAAGAATGAAGCTTTAGAGAAGGAAGTGAACGACTACAAGGAGATCCTCATGAAGAAAGGCATCACCATCGAGGAAGTCGAAGAAGATGAAGGAGATGTCATGGAAAAAATTTAGACTTAGTAGTTGGACCACCATATTTTATTTCTCGTTAGCTCGTCGTTTTGAAACATTGATCTCCAACTTGTGGTACGAAAATGTTATAAAGTTGTTTTGCAAACCTTGTCGTTTTATTTAATCTGAGAAAAGTTTTAAGTTGATTATTGATTGCTTGACTTGGTTGTTTTGTGCATGGGTAGGATTTTCCTTCTTTCAGTTCTATCTATCTTTTACTCATCCATGCTGAAAACCCCACAGATGCCTCCATGTCGTGATCCCGACAACAACAATGATGCCATGCAGCAACTGATGGCCGCTCAAGCTCAGCTGATGACTATGGTGACTCAGTTCATTGCAGGAACCAACAACAACAACCACCACAACCCGCCACCTCCACCACCACCACCTCAAGTGGACAGACTTGCTAGATTCTTAAGGCTTAGGCCTAACAAGTTCTCCTCTGCTACGGAACCTATAGTGGCTAATGACTGGCTTCACTCCGTCAACAAGGACTTAGTGACTTGTGAGTGTTCTGAGGCAGAGAAGGTGAGCTTCACTGCACATCTTCTGGAAGGACCCGCTGCATTGTGGTGGGAGACTAGGGGTGGAATCGAGCCGAGCCGGCTCGAGGCTCGGCTCGGTCAGGCTCGGTAAATGTCGAGCCGAGCCAGGCTCGGCTTGCCTCTGAAATTCCTACAGAAAATGGGCTCGAGGCTCGGCTCATCAAGCTTAGGGCTCGGCTCGGCCGGCTTGCGAGCCGAACACACATCTGTATGAAATCGATCGATTCGCTTTCCCCTCCCAGTCCCGACCCTTCTTCATGCTCTCGCGACTCGCGTGCCCTCTTTTCTGCTCTAGATTAGCTCGCCGCTGGCCGCTGCTCACCAACACCGCCGCGTCCACCGCCGGCCATAGCAAATATGGCAGCCGCCTGCTGCCACCCGCCCATGGATCCCCGTCTCCCTCTACCTCATGACCCCCCTGCTCCTCGCGTAGACCTCTATGTGCAGATCTGCTCGCGGTCGTCTGAGGTTGCCTGGTCCTCCTGTAGATGCGTGCGGCACCGTCTTCTATCGGCCGGCCAGTTGTATGAATATGATGGACTGTACTGGTCCTCCCGTAGATATGTGATGCGCTGTCTTCTATTGGCCGGCCGGTCAGAGGAACATGATGGATTGTATGCACAGCCATTCGATCGTACATACATGCACACAGTGCAGGATCCATCGAAACACATATGCAACTCCCATGAATCGAACGCCAAAAATCCATTGAACAAGAACAAGTAGTAAGTGATGTATTTTGGTCTATTTAGTTGCTGAAATATAGAAACATGATCGAATGCAAAATATGGAGTAATTGATATTTTTTTTTGCTTGGTGACTTCGTGTAACTTTTTATATAGCCGAAAACTGAAGCAAAATAATGTCATTGTGCTTATTGATGTAAGAGCGCTTAGTATAGAGAGACATGTCTTAACAATTATGTTTGGTAATGTGTGAAACTTATTGGACTATGTTATAGACACATTCATGCTCTAGTATTGATTATAATTATCAAATTTATGTTTTATAGCAAAGGTCATGTCAAATTATCATATTACATCGAGCCTTCGAGCCGGCTTGCGAGCTTCACCGACCCGGCTTGTCGAGCCTCGAGCCTTGCTTGGAAGATTTAGGCTTGGCTTGTCCGACATTCGAGTCGATCCGTGCCCGAGCCGAGCCTCGAGCTTTGTGTCCACCCCTATGGGAGACTTATCAAGTGACTCATCCTCTAGAGGGCATGACTTGGGATGCTTTCAAGGAGGGTTTTCGCAATGCTCACATTTCCTTTGGCATAATGAATCTGAAGAAAGAAGAATTTTGCAGCTTGAGGCAGGGAGGTAGAACTCTGAAGGAGTATATGGATGACTTATGTACGCTATCAAGGTATGCTCCAGAAGACATTGACGCCGACGCTAAGAGGAAGGAAAAAATACTCAATGGACTAAGGGGAGAACTGAAGACACCCTTGTTTGTGGCTTATGAACACACATCTGTATGAAATCGATCGATTCGCTTTCCCCTCCCAGTCCCGACCCTTCTTCATGCTCTCGCGACTCGCGTGCCCTCTTTTCTGCTCTATATTAGCTCGCCGCTGGCCGCTGCTCACCAACACCGCCGCGTCCACCGCCGGCCATAGCAAATATGGCAGCCGCCTGCTGCCACCCGCCCATGGATCCCCGTCTCCCTCTACCTCATGACCCCCCTGCTCCTCACGTAGACCTCTACGTGCAGATCTGCTCGCGGTCGTCTGAGGTTGCCTGGTCCTCCTGTAGATGCGTGCGGCACCGTCTTCTATCGGCCGGCCAGTTGTATGAATATGATGGACTGTACTGGTCCTCCCGTAGATATGTGATGCGCTGTCTTCTATTGGCCGGCCGGTCAGAGGAACATGATGGATTGTATGCACAGCCATTCGATCGTACATACATGCACACAGTGCAGGATCCATCGAAACACATATGCAACTCCCATGAATCGAACGCCAAAAATCCATTGAACAAGAACAAGTAGTAAGTGATGTATTTTGGTCTATTTAGTTGCTGAAATATAGAAACATGATCGAATGCAAAATATGGAGTAATTGATATTTTTTTTTGCTTGGTGACTTCGTGTAACTTTTTATATAGCCGAAAACTGAAGCAAAATAATGTCATTGTGCTTATTGATGTAAGAGCGCTTAGTATAGAGAGACATGTCTTAACAATTATGTTTGGTAATGTGTGAAACTTATTGGACTATGTTATAGACACATTCATGCTCTAGTATTGATTATAATTATCAAATTTATGTTTTATAGCAAAGGTCATGTCAAATTATCATATTACATCGAGCCTTCGAGCCGGCTTGCGAGCTTCACCGACCCGGCTTGTCGAGCCTCGAGCCTTGCTTGGAAGATTTAGGCTTGGCTTGTCCGACATTCGAGTCGATCCGTGCCCGAGCCGAGCCTTATCGAGCCCGAGCCGAGCCTCGAGCCTCGAGCTTTGTGTCCACCCCTATGGGAGACTTATCAAGTGACTCATCCTCTAGAGGGCATGACTTGGGATGCTTTCAAGGAGGGTTTTCGCAATGCTCACATTTCCTTTGGCATAATGAATCTGAAGAAAGAAGAATTTTGCAGCTTGAGGCAGGGAGGTAGAACTCTGAAGGAGTATATGGATGACTTATGTACGCTATCAAGGTATGCTCCAGAAGACATTGACGCCGACGCTAAGAGGAAGGAAAAAATACTCAATGGACTAAGGGGAGAACTGAAGACACCCTTGTTTGTGGCTTATGCTCCCAACTATCAAGCTCTGTTGGATCAAGCAATCACTTTGGACAAAAACATAAGAAAGGAAGAGAACAGGAAGAGGAAGTTTAGTGCAAGTAAGGTTCATTCTGAAGGAACAAACAAGAGACACCACACCTCAAAAGGCAGTGGGCATAAACCATGGAATCACTCCAACAACGGAAATGGGCACAAGCATCATGGTCAGAACCATAATGGAGGATACAAGGGAAATAATGGAGGATACAAGGTAAACAATGGAGGATTCAAGGGAAACCATCACCATGGCCATAATCATAGAAATGGTCAGCACCGTCCCAACTATGAGGGGAAGAAGGACTTGTCTGAGGTGACTTGCTTCAAGTGCAAGAAGACGGGGCATTATGCAAATGACTGTCCAGAGAGAAAAGCTGATGAGAATTCCAAGCCCAATCCCTTCCAGAAGGGACAAGTGAACCACATCAATGTGGAAGAAGTACATGATGAACCTGATGTTGTGATTGGTACGTTTTTGTAACATCCTAGGATTTATCAAATTCTGTAAAAAATCAGAAAAATTAAAAACTTTTTGAAAACTATATGTATGTCGATTTGAAAATAAAATTCATGCATGCATTAATCATTTTTTTGCATTATTTATATTTGAAATTACGATGGTTGAAATATTATTTTCCACTTGAAAATCTATTTGAGAAAATATTAAAACCAAAATAGCCATTATTCTATTTATCTTATTTTTACATTAATGATTGGATTGTATTTATAGAAAATAATTATTTTTATATGTTTACAATTGTGGTACCAAATATTATTTGGCCACAAATAAATTCATTAAAATCTCTATTTCAAATTTGACAAAAGTATCAAATTTGTAGTTAATCGAAAATTAATATTTTTCAAAAGTGTTCAAAACATGTCCACAAATATTTTAAAATAAATATATGATTTTTAGAAATTTTTAAAAATTAATTTCACTTAATTCAAAGTTTTAAAACAAAAGATATAAGAAAAATAAGAAATAAGAAATAAGAAAAAAAAGAATCCGGCCAACCGGCCGGCCCAACAAGCAGCCTGAACCAGGCCAGGACCGAGACGATCGAGTTCGCATGGTTTCGATTAAAAATTTCAGTTTTATAAACACATTCCACTTAAACATCATTATCTTGAGAAATATAACTCCAAATCCGGCTCCGCTTGATCCTACGCGTTGACAACTCCGAGACCTATCTATTCCACCGTCCCTTTGCCTATATAAACCCCGTGTAGCTGCCAGCATCTCTTTTCCTCTTTTCGTTCCACCGAAACCCTAATCAGCGAAATTATATTTCGTTCGTCTGACAAACAAAACCATATCCAATCGCGACGGAAGCTTAACAGTTGTTGTAGATCTCGTCGATACCTTTCCATCCCAAGAAGCCTCAGCTCTTTTTATCAAGCATGGAGGAAGAATTTCGAATCGTCATCCATCAGATCTGAAGTCGTATTTCTCAGATCTCTTCGCGCTAGTTGCGCGAAATCAAAATCCCTTTGGTGAAGAGGTAGATCTAGTCTATATCTACAACTTTTATGTTGACAACTTTTTACTTTAACATACGTAATTTTCTATATAACACAGATCATGTTTGATATTTTTCGATGAACCAAACAATTTCAAAACTTTGGGACGACAAGACAAAAGTTGTTCTTCTGATCAAGACCTTTCATTTGGCCCAAGATTCGTCTTATTTGGTTTAGCGAGCTGATAGGTATTCACGTTTGATGTTTCGGACCAGAAAGGTATAATGCGATTTGTGACTAATCTATTAATTCACTCATCATATAATTATGTTAGTTTGATAGATCGCGTAATTCTCTACAACTTTTTTATAGATTGTTTTTCGTTCCGAGCAAATTTAATTTCAGTCAAATTCATAGTCAACAGACCGGTCAGCGTTCAGTCAGCAGCACAGTCAGCGGAGGCAGCCAATCAGAAGACGCCACGTCGATTTAGTTTATTTTAAATTTCAGAAATTTTCTCAAATTTTGAAAATTCATAAGTTTTGAACCGTAATACCAAATTCAGCAAACTTTATATCCATGAAATCAGAATAATTTGTAGAATTTACTAAAATTATAAGTTTCCACTTTTAGTATAAATTTGAATGACTAAGTATTGGCAGTAGGAATTTTCTACTAATTTTTGTAGAATAATTTTCTGTGATTTTGTAATAAATATTGATTAAATTCTTTTTAAGTGTTGTTTTAATGATTAAAATTGATTAAAAAATTATTAAGAATTACTTTCATCATCTATTCAAAATATAAAGTACTTGGTCTTATTATGACCACTTTGGTATTAAAAAGTACTTAGAAATATTTTGCCTCTTTAAACAAAGTAAATTCTTTCTTAGAAAATATTTGATAACTATTTTAGGACAACACTCTTTCTTAGAAAAATTTCAACATCTTAAAGATGCTAAATATTTTTCTTGGAAAATTTTAGCATCTAGAAAACTTAGTTGTTTTATTTTGTTAAGTGTTGTACTTAGAAATAAGTTGCATTGCATGCATAGCATATGTTGTATAGTTATACTTCTTCCATATTTTCCCTAAGTTAGGATTATTTTCAACATAGTTGTTTTGGTAAAGTGTTATGCACTTGGGATTTTCAACATGGAGCTAGAAGGCCAATGAAGGACTTAGACAAGAAAACAAGACTTCAAAAGTATCTTCAAGGAGTAGGAGCACTTAGAAGAAAATCTTGAAGAAGTTCATGAAGACCCACCAGCAACATTTTCTAAGTCTTGTTTTCTCTCTCTCTTTTCTCCCTTCTCCTCTTAGACCTCATGATGACCAAGTTATATTCAAGACCACCATGGATGCTGTCAACACTTGCAAGTCTTCAGAACCATCAACTCTACAAATTGCAATGAAGTCATCACATCAAGGAGAAAGCTACAAGGAAGCAAGGAGAAGATTCTGGAAGACCAACTACATCCTTCTTTCTATCTTTTCCCTCTTTCGTAATTTTTCTTCCACTTTGGACATAAACTCATTTTTTATCATGTTATTACCACCTTTGAAGTATGTTGGATCCTAGCAGCATAGTGAGATGAAGCGGCCCGGAGACAAACCTTACATGTCCACGTACATGAGACCTGTTCCACAATCATAAGTGGCTTGCCGGGTGTCTGTCTCTCTCATTATAGTGAATATCAAATTTACAAAGAGTTGTTAATAATTGTTGATAACCTTGAAAAATAGACTTAGTAATTGAGTGCACATCATGACTAAGCCATTAGAGTACTTATTCAAGATGATTTATTGCAAAGTATTTTGTCCAACCTATGACCTTAGTCCTTAGTCATTGTTGACCAACATATTTGCCTTGCAATAACTTAGAAGATTTTCATGGCATGACATGCATCTCTAGTCCTTAGAAATATTTGCACGTCATGCATAAACATATTTTTCCTTACAAATTTATGAAACTTGTTTGTTCATTATGAAAGTGTTTGTATGCGTTGTGATGTTGTGTTTTATGTTGATTGTGGTATTGGAGTTTGTCTATATTGTTTAGATTGAACGGAGAGCCATGAGTTACGTTGATAAGAGTCTGTGAGCAAAGACATCATCTAAAGGCAAGTGGCACACCTCATAAACCTCCTACTACTTTCTATATGCATTACTTAGTGTATTTTTATATAAGCATGTGTAGGATAGTATTGCTATGCTAGACCTGTGTAGAAATTCCTTACTCCAGTATCTAGGCTCCTATGCAATACTTAGTAGAATTATTTGATGCTATGCAAATGTTGTTTTGTGAAAAGTTGAATTCTACTAAGTTAAGAATGAAACACCTTGGTGGAATGGTTGAATGGTTTATGTTGAGTGGCTACTCAGGGCTGTGCTCGTGGTTGTCTTCGCCTAAGGTAGTTTCTATTATACTTAGCGCAATGAGCATGGTGGTTTTCACCTGAGAGTGCACTTGTGGATCGCCACCCAGGAATAAAGCGATCTGAAGAACTCCGAGTGAAGATTGCTTCCAGTGCAGCCATTGCCAATGGGCTCTGGCTTGATCAACTAAGTTGCGTGGACTCGCCCCGGCTTGACAAGCAAATGTAGAGGATCTTAGGTGGAACGGGTCAAGCCAGAGTGGGAGGGAAAATGCTTCTGAAAGATCTCGTCTCATTCTTCTCCTTTTCCTTATCACTATAAGTGTGTAAAGGATAGTTTGGGTTGAGTGGGTACAATGCTGACCGTGCACAACCTGTGCAGAGTGTAAAACTAAGTACTTACCCGTGTCCCCGGTATGGACAATTTGAGCAGCTGATCACAGACGTCAACGGAGGATTCCATCATTCCAACTACAAAAATGAAAACTTGATGGGTGAACAAGGGTAGAATGAGACCGTGGATTTCATGCCACAGATGTCTCGAATAGAAAGAGAAGTGTTTTCCAAAGAGTTAGGAAAAATTGGCTTTAAGCAAAATAGCCTTGAACTCCACCAGCCAAATAAGCATATAGGTTATTAGAGTTATTCCACTAAGTGTCCACCATAGTGTCACTTGCCAGACTCCATTTTTAATGTAATCTGACCCACGTTGTTGCAATATTTTTCTTATTGCAGATTGTTCAGGTGACGACTGAGGTTTCGTTTAAAGGTTTCGAGTCTGCAACCAACATGTTTTCGCCTATGGCAACATCAAGATAATGGAAACTCACTGCTATTTATTTCCGCTGTTTACTCTTTCAAGGCTAGCTTTATGCTATGCAAGTTGAAAGAATATTTTCTAACTCTGGATCATCGATGTAATAAAATTGATACTTTGTTGTGATATTACATTGTAAACTGTGTGTGCAAACAAAGCGATCCAGCGATTTGTATTATACATAGGTACCTGCCATATTTTAAGTGCAGGTACACTATAGTTCTTGGTCAATTCTTTTCCAGCATTAGTCTTATTTGATTCTTGAGCATCACATTGATTCATATCAAGAGCTTTTGTAAACAAACATGGGCTAGCTGAGCAAAGCATAGGAAAACCTATTAGAGTGAGTTCACCTGGAGGAGAAATGATAATAAATTCTGGGTGTAGACAGTTAGACTTAAAGATAGGAAAGTACCTTTTTCCAACGGACTTAGTCATCCTAGAAACCCAAGGCTTCGATGTTAGCATCGGAATGGATTGGATGACTCGTTTTGAAGGAATCATAGACTGTGAAAATAGAGCTATCACCCTCACCACCCTAGAGAAAAAGAAGATTAAGTTCAAATCAATTTTTGAACTTAAGAAAGTTAGGCTAAATTCTCTTAAGGGGGTTAGCCTTGGTGATGTGCTTATTGTCAAGGAATACCCAAACGTTTTTCCAGAAGAACTACCGGGAATGCCACCCGATAGAGATGTAGAGTTTCTCATTGAACTGAAACCGGGTACTGGACCAATAGCTAAGAGACCATATCCTATGGCCGTTGATGAACTGAAAGAGCTCTAGAAGCAACTAGAGGAACACATTCTGAAAGGATTTATTCGTCCAAGTTCATCGCCATGGGGAGCACCAGTCTTATTTGTTTAAAAGAAAGATCATACCTAGAGGCTAATCACGGACTACAGGGATATAAATGAGCAAACTATCAAGAACAAGTACCCGTTACCCAAGATTAATGAACTATTTGATCAACTGGTAGGTGCCTGTGTTTTCTCAAAGATTGATCTTCGATCGGGGTACCTCCAAATGAAAGTTAGAGAAATGGATATACCAAAGACTGCATTTGTTACGAGATATGGCTCTTATGAGTACACCGTAATGCCTTTTGGACTAACCAATGTTCTAGCCTATTTCATGAATATGATGAATAAAGTGTTATGGATTTTGTGGATAAGTTTGTGGTAGTTTTCATCGATGACATTTTAATCTACTCCAAGAGTCACAAAGAACATGAAGAGCATTTGCGTCTAGTATTGTAGAGACTACGTGAACATAAATTGTATGCCAAATACAGCAAATGTGAGTTTTGGTTAGAACAAGTCGGATTTCTAGGCCATGTGTTATCCAAGGAGGGTATAGCGGTGGATCCTGAAAAAGTTTCAGCTGTAACCAATTGGGAGCCACCAAAGAATGTGGGAGAACTACGTAGTTTTCTTGGTCTAGCATGATACTACCGAATATTCATTGAAAACTTTTCCAAGATTGCCAAGTCCTTGACGGAATTGTTGAAGAAGGAGAAGAAGTTTGAGTGGACCGAGACCTGTGAAGTCAGTTTTCAGGACTTGAAGAAACGTCTAGTTTCAGCCCCAGTTCTATGCTTACCTGATTTAGAGAGGGAATTCCAAGTGTACTGTGATGCTTCACGCCAAGGTCTGGGAAGTGCATTGGTGCAGGAAGGCAGAGTGGCATCTTATGCCTCTAGACAACTCAAGAAACATGAAGCAAATTATCCTACCCATGATCTCGAGTTAGCCTCAGTAGTTCATGCCGTGAAAACATGGAGACACTATCTGATGGGGAAAAGATGTGAAGTATTCTCTGACCACAAAAGTTTGAAGTATATTTTCACTCAGAAGGAATTGAATATGAGGCAGAGAAGATGGTTGGAATTTATCAAAGATTATGATCTAAGCCTACAATACCATCTGGGGAAGGCTAACGTAGTAGCAGATGCCCTGGGTCGCAAGGTGTATGTGAATGGCCCCACGGTAGGGGAAATACCCGAGGATTTATGCAAGGCATTCAAGGTCCTTAGATTGGAAGTAGTATCAAAAGGTTTTGTAGCGTCATTAGTAGTACAACCAACTCTGATGGACAAGATACGCGAAACTCAGAAGGGAGACAAGGATATAGAAGAAATCAAAGTCAATCTGAGAGCAGGGAAAGTCAAGGGATTTCACGAAGATGAGCAAGGAACCTTATGGTTTGAAAAACGTGTGTGTGTGGCCAATGACCCTGATCTTAGCAAGTTAATTCTGCAAGAATCCCATGAGACACCTTATTCCATTCATCCGGGAAATACTAAGATGTATATGGATGTGAAGGAGAGGTTTTGGTGGAACAATCTGAAGAGGGACATAGCAGAATATATCGCAAAGTGTGATGTATGCAGTTGAGTAAAAGCAGAACACCAAAAACCAGCAGGACTTTTACAACCTTTGAAAGTGCTGGATTGGAAGTGGGATTCTATTGGAATGGATTTCATCACAGGATTACCAAGGACTAAATCGGGTTATGATTCTATTTGGGTTATTGTTTGTCGTCTAACAAAAATAGCTCACTTTATACCCGTGATGACCACATACACCACTGCAAAGTTAGCAGATATTTACATGAAGAGAATTGTGTGCCTTCATGGCGTTCCTAAGAGTATCGTGTCTGATAGAGGAACCTAGTTCACTTCTCATTTCCGGAAGCAGTTGCATGAATCACTAGGAACCAGATCGGAATTCAGCACGGCTTTTCACCTGCAAACAAATGGTCAGACTGAGAGAGTAAATCAGATTCTGGAAGATATGTTAAGAGCTTGTGCGCTCGATTATGGATCTAGCTAGGATGATAATCTACCTTACGCTGAGTTCTCCTACGATAACAGTTTCCAAGCTAGCATTGAGATGACACCGTTTGAAGCTTTATATGGAAGCACTACCCCATTGTTGTGGAGTGGTGTAGGGGAATGGGGTTTCTTTGGACCTGATATAATTCAGGATGCTAAAGAGAAGGTCAGACTGATCAACGATAGATTGAAGATAGCACAGTCATGACAGAAAAGCTACGCATATTCCAAGCGTAGAGAAGCTACCTACGAGGTGGGTGATAGAGCCTATCTTAGAGTGTCACCACTTCGGGGTGTAAAAAGGTTTGGAATCAAAGGAAAGTTAGCACCACGATTCATCGGACCATTCAAAATTCTTTCTCGCAAAGGTGAAGTGGCATATGAGTTAGAAGTGCCAGAAATTCTGTCTGCGGTCCATAATGTGTTCCATGTCAGCCAGTTGAAGAAATGTCACCCCGAGATGATAGGAGTTCCATTGAAGGATACTATACCCCTCGAGGAAGTACAATTGGAGAGTGATCTGACCTATGAAGAGAAACCCATCAAGGTATTACAGACAGCAGAAAGAGTCACACGTACCAAAACCATCAAGTTCTGCAAGGTTCAGTGGAGTCATCACACCGAGCAAGAAGCCACATGGAAACGAGAAGATGACCTTCGAGAAGACCATCCTCACCTTTTTGCCGACCTTTCTGAAGCTCAAGGGCGAGCTTCCTCTTAAGGGGGTTAGTTTGTAACATCCCAAATTTCTCAAAAATTTAAATCTTGCATTCATGCATCATTCATCATATAGGCATGACATTTAAATCACATAAGAAATAATTTAAATTTAATTATAAGTTTGAATAGAATTGTATTCCATAAAGAGATGTATTTGAACTCCTTATAATATTCCTTATTTTATATGATTATTTATTTGTCAAAATACTTCTAAAAAGTTCTAAATTCAATAAGCTTTCTAAAACATATTTTTATGAATTTGTCTGAAATGTTTCAGTTGAGTTTAAAAATCATTTTTGAAATCAGGTTTTGTAAACAGAAAATGATTTGACAAAAAAAAGAGAGGAGCAAACCGAGCCGGCCCATGTTCCCACTCGCCGCACGCGCGCTATGTAATGGCCCAGAGACAGCCCAAGATCAGCCCGCGCATCCCTCTCATCTCGCTGACAGGTGGGACCCACCTGTCATGTGTTCTTCAACCTCCGTCCACGATTCTCGTTCGAGGACTCTATCCGATTCCGGATCAAATCAATCCCAGTTCTTGCGGGATTTGTTTCCTTTGACGCCTCCATGTAAACCCCCACCCCGCCGCCACTTCTCGCACCCAAAAAAACCTAACCCTCACGCCCCAAGGTTGCCCCGTTCTGAGTTGCATCGCCGCCATTTTCACCGCCGCAAACCTCGAGGTTCAGATGATCTCCGACGCTCCCGTGCCTCTCTAACCTCCCTCTGCTCCCTCTTTTTCTCGTGCGCATCTAATGGGCTTGCTGCCATCTTTTTTCGTGCACCAGATCGGCGTATCCATCCGCGACCCGACGCTGCCGTCTTCCTGGAATAAACTAGAGAGTATAAAAGTCTCTTAAATGTCATTCAATCAACATAAGAATCTAGGTTTCATAAGGTACGATTGACGTAAAATAGGGTGAGCGTGATTCTGTTCTTGTTATGTCGAATCATAAACCGCTTCTCCAACTCCGGCGAGCAAACCAGGGGGAGCTGACCATTTCGGCGTCATTTGCCTCGCCATCAAGTTCACCTAGTCGCCTTGCATCATTTGGTAACAAGCTCTCCCGCCGTTTCCCTTCTGCTAGCAGTAGAGATCGACACCGGCGATGGCTCCGCCGTGGTCGGAGTATTTCCGGCACACCGGCCCCGCCCGTCCCCGTCGGAAATTAGATTAGATCTGGTTCGTTCATTTCTGTTAGATCGGATGGTTCACGATCGCGAACGGCACGAAGCGGTACGAGAGAATCAGCGAGCGCCGCATGGCAGCTTTGTTTATCTATTTCGCAGGAATTTTGTAATAAAAACAGAAAACTATAAAAACTTGCAAAATTCATAACTTTCAATCTGTTTATCTAAATTTGGTAAATTTTATATCCACTGATAGCCCTGCACGTGTAGTTGATTTATGTATCATTTGTTTTCCCTTTTGGTATCTTTTAATTCGAGTAATTAACAGATTGATATTTCGTCTATTTAAATTCATAACTTAAATAATAAAAGTGCTTTTCAAATAAACCCAATTGTTTTAGACTTGTACTATTGTCCTCTGTCCAGGAAGTCCAACTTGAGTTTTATTTGAAAGTTTTCATAAAATAATTAAATAATTTTGTTTTAGGAATTCTAGCTATATTTGTTCACAATATTTTAATAGTTAAATAAAATAATAAAATATTGTTCATTGCATTTCATGCATTTAATAAACATAGGAAATAAAATTGTAGTGAGTTAGTTTATTTTTGTTCATGTCATATCATGCATACATACATGTTTATGTCTTGATGTTTAAGTTTTGTATTGTGTTTATTTATTTTATGTATTGTTTGTGCTAGATTGTGAATAGGAGGGAGGATTTTCTTGTGATTGTTATTCTTGCTGTGCATGTTCCTCCTGTTACCAAGGCAACTGACATTCATGAACCACCCATTATTTTCCTATATGCATTAGTATTTTTTTAGTATGCATGATAGGAAATATTTTATTATTTTTATGCTAAGTTAGTTATATGCTATGCTAATTTCCTAGTAGCGTGTAGCCACCCTCTACCATGTCATTGCAGCCATTTAAAAAGTTTTATTATATGCTTAGCAATGCTATAAAATTGTTTACATGCTTTGTTGTAGAAAGATTTTCTAAGTGTTAAACTTAAAATGCACACCTGGGTGGATTGGTTGGTATGGTTTTAGTTGAGTGGCTATTTGGGACTATGCTTGTGGTCGTCTTCGCCTAGGGTGAATTTATTCTACTTAGGGCCATGAGCATGGTGGTTTTGACCCAAAAGTGCACTTGTGGATTGCCACCCAGAAACAAAGATATTACTAAGTCCCTCCAAGTTTGGATGCTTCCCGTGCAGCCTTTGACAATGGGCTCTGTCTAGAACAATTAAGTTGTGAGAGTTCAACCTGTCAGCTTGACAAGCAGATGTAGAGTTGGTAGGTGGAACGGGTCTTGCTAGTATGGTTGAATTCTTCTTCTGAAAGTTCTTGTCTCAATTCTCTCATTTTCTTAATGCACTCCGCGTGTATAGGATGTCTTCGAGGGCTGCATATTCAAATGTGCAGGTACTTCATATGAAGAATAATTTTTGGACTCGAGTCTACGCCAAACATGTGTGACAGTGGTGCATGCTTGGAGATGAGGCTCATTTCTATATTGTTTCTATTGTGAACTCTGAATATTTTTGCTAGCCTTCATGGCTATATTGTAGCTATTTTTGGATCTCGTTGTAGTAACTTGATACTTCTGGAATGATGCTTTATATTTTATACTGTGGTGCTGCTAGTGATCCAGGGACTAGCACTTAACAAAGGTGTTCTGTCTTTAATAAAAGATGGGGCACTACAAAATGATATCAGAGCAAAGTGTTGCATGTAGTTTCGAGCCCTTAGGATTGGATAAACCAGTTTTTGATCACGTTATTACCATCTTTGAAGTATGTTGGATCCTAGCGGCATAGTGAGATGAAGCGGCCCAGAGACTAACCTTACATGTCCGCGTATATGAGACATGTTCCACAATTATAAGTGGCTGGCCGGGTGTCTGTCTCTCTCACTATAGTGAATATTTAATTTACAAAGAGTTGTTAATAAAGTTGATCACCTTGTAGAATTGAACCAGTATTTTCTCTAAGTACTTATTTACATCATGACTAGTACTTCTTACCTTATGTATTCTGTTTTGACAATTTTACTCTTATAACTTAAGGATGTCGTTCTTCATGCATCAAACCGCGAACGACTTCAAGAACATGCGTTTTGGGTTATATCTTCTGGAGTTGGTAGAACTACTGGCACTTCCAACACCAATCATCAAGGCAAGTCAGCTGAAGCACTTCACAAAAGACGGCTTATGGGGAGTTCGCATCATGCAACGCGGGCGTCAGACTGAACCCAAGGCCGAAGACATCCAGTACAAGTCGATGAGTGACTCCTTGGAGAAAGGACTTAATCTCATCACGCAGGATCTTATAGGACGTCTTTGTGGGCAATTCCCGGAGGAGTTAAAGGACCACTATTTTTCTATCCTAGGCAAACGTGATGAATATGGAGTACCCTTCCTTGTAAATGAGGAGGACAAAAGCAAACCAGATCTTTTGCACCCATATCTTCAGGACTTAGAAATTCACCTCTGACAGCTAGAAGAGGATAGGCGCGAAGAGCTGCTGAAGAATGATGAAATAATGTCCCAAGTCAAGGAGACTCAAAAGAAGATTGACGCCCAAGAAGAAGTGGCCAACGCTCAGGAGGAGAAATTCAGGGCTCAAGAGAAGAAGTTCCAAAATCAAGAGAAGAGAGTTAGGGACAAGAACAAGGAGATGAAGGACTTGAAGGATGAAATTCAGAGCAACGACGTCGAGTTCGAGGCTGATCGTGATCTGATAGAGACTCTGTGCCATGAGAAGAGAATGCTACAAGAGAAGAATGAAGCCCTAGAGAAGGATGAAATTTTGACTAAGGAAAGAAATGTTGGTGCACTTGGGCTTCATCCCTTGTTGCCAAGTCTTTGATAATAAAAGTGTTTTACAAAAGATAGGAGAAAACTTGCTTTCTGCAAACAGCCTACAACTCCACCAAGCCAAATATGCATATAGATTTAGACTTCTCATTTTATATCCACCATAGTCACTTGCCAATACTTCATTGTATTGACCTTCTTCGGGGGCTGCATATTCAAATGTGTAGGTACTTCAGATGAAGAATAATTTTTGGACTTAAGTCTACACCCAACATGTCTGCCTGTGGCGCATGCTTGAAGATGAGGCTCATTGCTATTTTGTTTCTGTTGTGAACTCTGAATATTATTGCTAGCCCTCATGGCTATTCACCTTGTAATAAAGCTATACTTAGTTATTTGTGGATCTCGTTCTAGTAACTTGATACTTCTGCAATGATACTTTAAATTTTGTACTGTGGTGCTGGCAGTGATCCAGGGACTAGCACTTAACACATGTGTTCTATCTTTAATAAAAGATGGGGCACTACATCCTTGCGAGGTGCTTTGTTCTACTAAGTGTCGACCTAGGAACTGAGATTTTGTCCTCGAATCCAAGTTTGAGCGCACTAACCACTTGTGGGACGCCCTATGGAGCCCCCCGCGACTTCGGTCTAATCCGCTTTTTATCCAGGCCGCCGCAAGTATTTTGGGCTTTCCATTTGATGCATGCATATGGTTACATAACGATCTCATGATGATGGTGTAGTCGATTCTCAAATAGTTCGTCACGTTCTTAGATTATTACGAAGTTCCGGGTATGGGGCTGAGTAACCGTTCGCGCAATCATGCGGTTCCCTGGATGGGTTGTAGAGTAGTGATTTGCCGTGTTGAGATACCCTATCTTCTAGATTGCTTTTGGGGTTGATCGAACGAGTATGGGCCCAATAGTGCACCCCTACAGGGTATAATCTTATTGACGAGCCACGTCCATAGTTATGGACAACTTGGTGATGCTGCTGGCTAACAAGATCTAGACAACTTGCACCTAACTAATGTTAGTTAACTTTACTAGTAATATAGAATTACTTTCACAATAAATGGTAACTAAAACTGTTCAACGTATCAATTTTCCCGAATTGCTTCCTCATACTTGGTTTGGGGGGTTAATCCAAGAATGGGTTATGATTGGTGGTGGTTGTAGTTGGTTACTTATGCCCTCTCTTATCCCTCTCTAATTAGATGGAAGTTGTAGCGTGTCTCTATTAGGTTGCTAGTGCTACTGCCGCTAAGTCCACCTATCCTCATACTTTGTGAGTCTTTCAGTTTTGTACCTTGTTAGCTCTAGCTTGTTCGATACGCTCCGGTGTATTGACCCGTTCCCGGGCTGTGGTTTTCTCTGCAGTTGAGGAGTCTCCGTACGACAAGGTGGGTGGCTACTTTGTGGAGTTTGATGACGAGATCTACGACGAGTAGGTACAGTTCCCCTGGGTGTTTCCTGGCGGACCACGTGGATAGGCTTTCTCTTTTTGTTCCGGCCTTGTGCCTATTTGCTTCTTGTCTGTTTCCGCTGAATGATGTAATGTTGGGACATGTATCCTCTGCTTGGTGATATTCGATATTTTCTCAGTGAGTGCTTTGGATACCTTATTTCCTTTCTTTGCGTCTTAGGTTTATTCAGTGGTTTCCAATATGTTTCCAAACCAGGTCGTATACAGTGTATGTATGTTTGGAGTAAATGAATTGGTAGGACGTTGGCGTTTCTCGTGCGCACTCACGAGACGTACGAGACGTTGGGATTGCTAGTGAGTTGTGGGCCGATGATCCATTCCGAGCCCGCCTTCCCACTCTTGCCTGGGGATTGGTACCCCCAGTATGCTCCTAGTTGTGTGGCCCAACCGGTACGTCTTTTTGTGTACGTCTGAATCCAGTGTCTGGCACCACAGCCCCAGGGGATAACTACTCACTCCTCATCGTAGGAGTCAGCAACGACGATGGAGATGGTGGTGGAGTCAATGGAGATGGCTCCGGTGGCAATTCTCGTCCCGGCAGGGTGCCCGAATAGAGACTTTTCTCCCCCGAATCTTGTATTCGATGGCGGCGGCGCTCTGGAACTCGTGGAGGAAAAAGGCTTAATATTGTAGGGTTTTCACGTCGGGGGTTTTAAGTAGGCGAAAGGGCGAAGGCAGTGGAGGCCCGAGGGCTCCACACCATGTCCAGGCGCGATAGAGAGGGGACCCGCGCCTGGGGGTGGTGTGGGTCCCTTGGCCATCGTCTTCGTATCCTTTTTGGTGTTCTGGAACATTCCCAAGAAAATAGGGGCTTTGGAAAAGAAATCGTCCGATACCGAGAATATTTCCTTAAATACTTTTCTGAAACAAAAAAAAAGCAGAAAATAGGGAGCTGACACTCTGGCATCTTGTTAAGAGGTTAGTCCCAAAAAATGCATAAAACCATATAAAATGCACATAAAACATGTCATAAGTGTTATAATATAAGCACGGAACATAAGAAATTATAGATATGTTGGAGATGTATCAGTTTACGACGTCATCTGGTGCATCTAGACTTGTCGAGTACAATTGTCGAACTGGACGCGGTGAGATATCTACTACGCGTCGTCGTTCTGGTCAAATTTACTGCAGTTGGAGACGCTGTGAGACATCTACACGTATCAGAAGCATTTTTTGCGAGAATTGACGCGATTAATTTTATTTTTATGTGCAAATATCCGGACACGAACTGGACGTGAACTACACATACACTACCAGAAATATGGTCATTTGTGACGGTTCAAATCCGTCACTAAATCATCACTGAGGTTTGTCCCTGACGGTTCCATGACGATTTTGAATTGGTCAAAAGCAGGGCGACAAGGAGGGATGTTTGTGACGTTTTCGCGAATCATCACTACCGTTGTGACGATCTGGGAACCATCACTGTGTTTAGTGACGATTTAAAACGTCACTATTCGTGATGACGTGGCAGCCTTTGTGACATTCCAAAACGTCACTAAATGAATTCAGCCCGGCCCGTTGAGTCTTTTATATGGGCCAAGTCCATTATGCTTGTTGTGCCTTGGCCTGTTACGAGAATAATTTCTTACCGGGGCTTGGCCTTTTTAGCTTCAATTTTTTCCGTGCCATGTCCCATTTCCGGCCCGTTTATGGATCGGTACCGTTTATGCCTCGGTACACTTAGGTGTCGGGTTATGACTCCCTCGGAACAGGGGTAGTCACTTCCTGAAAAGTAGTTTGTGAAGGGGATTGAACGCGGAGGTCAAGACCCTCGAGAGGCACGACGACATGCTCGCCGGACCTGGAGATGAAACACCCACGACAGAGAAAGACACCAGCCCATACCCAGGTTCACGACCCTCAGGAGGAGGTAAGACCGCTACTCCTGCTTGTCTGTATTGAACTGTGGAGGTTACAGTACAGCTGAGCTTGCCGAGGGTTCTCTTGAGGCAGTTCGTGCCTGGGGAGGGAAGCAATGGTCTTCTTCCTCCTCCAGCCGAAGGTTATTCTACTCAGTCGAGCTAGGGTTTACAAGTGATTAGCAAGCAATTGGCCGACCTTCTATACGGTGGAGGTCTTGCTCCTTTTATAGGCGCCGCATGCGCCCTTCTTCCGCTTCGCGTCCAAAGTGGCTCCCACACGGCAGCGGCGTGGAGGAGTAGGAGTCCACCGCTGCGGGATCGTCCATGGACGCGGTCCATCATCGATAAAGTTGGGCGCGGTGGCCGACAAGCGGCCGACCGCGCAGTACCGCTCGCGGAGACGGTAGTCTCTGAGGTGGAGCCTGCGATGACGTTCTCCTTGGAGGGTTGCGCTGTCCAGCTGCTTTATCATCAGAGTGGAAGGTCCTGGCTATCCTGGAGCAGGCGGCGCAACTTTATTGACTCCTTTATCACCAAAACGGCAAAGGGAGTGCTTGCGTCACCCATGTTCGACCTGCCGTACTTCCTTGGCCGCGATGTTTCCCCACAGGCCTAGGGAGGCCTGTGGAGAGGTTTCTGTTGACTTCTCTCCAGGCGTGCTGCGCCTCGGGGGGTCTCCTGAAGCGCGGGTCCTCTTCAGGCCCTGGCTTTCTCTTCAGGCCCTCGAGGGGATTTCCCTCTCGAGGGTCTCGCCAAGCGGTGGCTTGGTCCTTAGTCGTTTCGTCTGATTAGCCCGCGTGCGAGGCCTGGGGAGAGTGGGCTCCTAATACCCCAGTCTCCACTGGGCCGATAGTAGCCCCCGGGCCCGTGATGGGCGCGAGTGAGCCCATGGGCGCAGGCGGAAAGTCGTGGGCCCAAAGTGCCCGGCCGGCCCGAGCCACGCGGCACTCAGATGAGTAACGGTCGCACACGACCAAGGGCGTGCGTCGTGGGGGGTCCTACCATGCCCCGGTAACTGCTCCTTGAGGGGATATAAAGCCCGAGCGCCAGAGCAGGGAGCCGTTACTGTTTCCAATTCTTCTCGCAGAAGCCTCCGCCATCTTGAGCTCTCCGCCTCCGCTCTCTTCTCCTTTTGCCTACAGCGACACACCGAACTCCGGCGATGAGTCCCGCCAAGAGCAAGGCAAGGCTGCCGTGGGGTCCTCTTCCCAGGCAGGGGCCGCCGAGGTCGCGCACGGCGCGGCTCTGCTGGGCGTGCGCGTTAATGATAAGGCGCTCGCCAAGGTCCGCTTCCTGGTGGTGGACCGGACGAACGAGCATGGCGCCACCGCGCTGAAGCCCGCGGCACACGGGAAACGCCCGCGAGGGTATTTCCCGATTTTCCAGCACTGTCTCGCCGCCGGGCTGGTGCCGCCTTTCTCGCCATTCCTAGAGGCGGTACTGGCGTTCTACCAGGTGCAGTTGCTGCATCTGCACCCCAACTCCATCCTCGTCCTTGCCGTCTTCGCATACCTTTGCGATGCATACCTGGGCTTGGAGCCCACGGTGGGGTTGTTCCGGTGCTTTCTACGCGCTACGGAACACGGCAAAGAACGAGCGCTCTGGGTGCGTCTCATTCCGCATCGTTGATGGCATGGGGAGTGTCTACATCCCCATGTCCTGGAGTGAAGACAAGGCCGTCACCTCGGTGACGAAGAAAGTGGATGACTTCCACCAGAAGTGGTTCTTCGTCGGGGTGGAGCATCCCTGCGCCTTCCTCGAGGTCCCTGATGAGCTGCCGCTGAAGAATTCACACTGGGGCAAGGCGACTTTCGACGGCGCGAAGAACACGAGCCTGATGGGGCGCCTGAGTTTCCTTTGCGAGGAGGGCCTCACGGGACAGATCATCGTGGCGGACTTCGTGACGCGCCGCATTGCCCCCCTCCAGGCATACTCGGTGCCCATGTGGATGTACTCTGGGCCGAACGACAAGATGCGGCTTCATTGTAATGACAACGACAAGGACACCGTCGACAACGTCCTGTCCGCGCTCTTGATCAACCCAACGGTGCCTGCCGTGGATCAGCTCCCCATCACGCTCATGCCTCTCTATCAATACAACAAGACGGAGCGCATGGCCATCTTGGAGGGGATGCCTCCGTTCAACCCGACAGGCTTGGCGGGGATGGAGGTGCCACTGCCGGCGATGCGAGGAGCGGAGGAGCGGATTCTCCCTCGGCCTCGGGAGCTGGGCTAGGTGAGCAGGAGGCCACGACAGGGGAGGTATCCTCTTCGAGGGCCGGTGTAACATCCCAATTTTCAGAAAAATTTAAAACCTTACATCCATGCATCATCATCATTAAACTTGTCATTTAAATCACATAGAATTAAAATTAAATCATTATTTATGTTTTTAATTGATTTTATGTCTATAAAATTGTTATTTGAAATTGTAATAATATTCATTTTTATTCTATTTTTTACTTTAGACAAAAATAATATCAGAATGATCTATTTTTAATAAGCTTTTCAAATTATATTTTTATGAATTTTTCTGAGAAGTTTTGATATAGTTTTGAAATTGTTTTGTACTCAAAAGATTTAAAAACAGAAAAATGAGTTATAAAAAGAAAAATCGAGCCGGGCCAGCAAGTGGGCCGAAGCCCACTAGCTATCTACCGCGCGCGCGACGCGTCCAGCCCGCCAGCAGCCCAGCGCCAGCTCTCTCTCTCTCTCAGTGTCACCGACAGGTGGGTCCCACCTGTCATCCTCGACACGGTCTTCTTCCCCAAATCACGCGCCCGTCCACGGTAACCTTTGGCCGGCGATTCCTCCTCGTTAATCCGGGCAATTAAGGACGCGATTCATTTCCTCGCATACGCCTACAAATAGCCCCCGCGCTCCTCTTCGTTTTGCCCTAGAAATCGCAGCACGGGAGCTCCCAGGCTGCCCACACGCCACCCCGCCTCTCCACCTCGCCGCCGGCGAACTTCTTCAATTGCGGCAAGTACAGGAAGCCCCGGGCCCTTCCTCCACTCCCTTGCTTCATATTGCAGTCATGCGCACGGTTATGACTTTGCGCGGTAATTTTTTTTTGCAGCTGACGAGGTGTTAACTCGACAAGTCCCAGGGTTGTGCACCCCGAGTTAATTGATGGGGAGAGAGAGAGGTTTTGGTGATCATGACGGCTGACAAGCAAGGTTTTACCCAGGTTCAGGCTCCCGGAGGATAAAACCCTACTCCTGCTTGTCTGATTATTGATGCGAGTAGCGATTACAATGGCGAGATTGCGATCTCGCTAGGGTTTGTGGCGGTGACTATGAGCGTGTCTCTTCGTTGGTTTTTCTAGGGACGAGCCACCCTCCTGGCTTTATAGGTAGCCAGGTCTCGGGTGGTCGATGCCGATGGCAATTACAGATATGGCAGGTTATGCGACCTAACCGACTTGGACTAGGTTACATGGTACCCTGCGTGGGCCTTCTGTGGGCCTCCAAATCCTTGGCGTGGGCCAGGTAGCCTTATCGTGGGCTACCCGAAAGGTAGCCCCACGTCAGTAGCCCCCGAGTGCTTGGTCAAAGCGTAGAGTTGGGCAAAGGACTTCTTCCTCCTGGACGCGCCATTGGATTGCTTGATTTTGAGCTTGAACTCGATTTCTTCTGTCGAATCGGGGTCTCCCGATGGGAGTAACACCTGCAGTCGAATTACTTTGCTTTGGTCTTCCTGTGAAGCGTCAGTTCAGCCTGCTGGCTTACTTGTAGATGGATTCAGCTGACTGAGCTTACTCGATTTTCTTTGTCACCCGAATGATTCCTTCGGGTGCTCGGATTAACTGTCGATCCTACTTTGTTTGTTTCAGCTGAGGAGCTTACTGCTCGAATCATCCTGTCGAGTGGTCGAGCTGATTCAGTTGATTTTAGAGTCGTTGGCCTGATGACGTCACTGATGACGATCCGCTGCACGCCTCTGCGCCTGATGGGACGTGACGCGGCGGGGCCCACTATCAGAGCTGACCGCGGTCAGCAGTTGTCACGTTTCCGAACTGGGCGCGAAATTTGCGCGCCATGATGATGACGCCTCGATTTTCGTGCGTAGTATACGAAGTGGGCGGCGTCGTTTGGTTTCTCCGCGCGACAAGTGGACGGTGGATGTTGCAGCTCGGAACCGTTTCTCTTTGGACGGCTGAGATGAGATATTTCGAGGCATAAGTACCGCGTTTGGACGCGAGGGCATCATCTTCTCCAATCGTCTGCGCCTCCTATTCCACTGCTCTACCATTTTCGCCGCCATCCGAGCTCCAAACCTCTTGTCCTCCCATTTTGCCACTGCTCCTTGCGATCATGGGCAAGCCGAAGGCCACCACTGGGTCCTCCGCCGCCGTGGCCGGAGCTGTTTTGAAGAAACTCGAGGGTGATTGGCAGAAATCCATCATGAAGAGAGCCGACCTCGACGGGCTTCGCGCGCAGGGCCTCCTGCCTCCCTCCGGCACGGCTCAGGTACGCGCTCCTGGCAAGGAGACCTCCCCGGCACCTCGTGAGGGGGAGCGCGTTTGTTTCGTGGATTTTCTTCCATGAGGCTTCGGGTTCCCTCTCCACGATTTTGTTTGTGGTCTCTTGTATGCCTATGGGGTGCAGATCCACGATCTGACCCCCAATGGCGTCTTGAGCATCGCTAGCTTTATCGTGCTATGAGAGTGCTTCCTGGGGATCACACCCCACTGGGCGATGTGGAAGTCGCTCTTCCTTGTTTGCAAGAATAACGGGAAGGGCGGGTTGCCCTACCCAGTGGGCGGCTTCGGCATCCAGGTGCGTGGCGACACCACGTACTTCGAGATGAATAAGTCTGACTCCGTCCAGGGGTGGCGGAAGAAATGGTTCTACATCCGGTGGAGCCAGGAGGGCGTGGAGCGGTTCGACAACGCGCGCGGGTTGCGGAAGACCCGCGCCTGGGCGCACCCGCTCACCGCGGAGGAGAGGGAGGCGACGATGCCTCTGCTGGGCCTGCTGCGCGACGTCCTCAAGACCCTCGGGCGAGATGCGGGTGGCGTCTTCTTGATGGCCACTTTCTTCCGTCTCCGGGTTCAGCCACTCGCTGCTCGGCCCCACCCGATGTGGGCCGCTGAAGGTGCCAGCATCGAGCCACTCGATGATAAGGGGGTGGAAACTAAGGTGAGGAGCATCACCAATCTCCGAGCCGCGGACCATTGCAACGTATAGTGTCCCGTTGCAGCGTATGGAGCCGCGAACCCTATTCCAGAGGTAAGTTTTTGATTCTTCCTTGTTCTTCTTGATTCCGTATTCGACTTGCGTCTACTTGCTCATTTTTTCGACTTGCGCCTACTCGCTTCAGGGTCGTTCTCTTCTGGTTAGCCTTCCTCCTCTCCCTGAAGACGGACCCGCGGACGAGGCGAAGGTGGTGGAGGAGGAGGATGACGACGATGAGATTCCTTCCGCTCATTCTCCCCATGAAGAGGTGGAGGACGAAGATGAAGAGTATAAACCCGTACGGAAGAAGCGGAAGCTCCCGAGTGGTGGCGATTCTGCTACCCGCGTCGTCACCCGCTAGGGATGCCGACGCTGTTCTGGAGGAAGCCGTCGCCACGTCGTCGGGTGCGCGGTCTTCGGGCGACTGGAACGAGCCCTTGGTTGTTCCTCCGGTTAGTTCTGCGGCTCCTCGTTCTTTTGCGCGGATGGCATCGCCCTCCCTGGGGAGTTACGACGACCTTGAAACCGCCAGGTGGACTTCTTGGTGCTTTACTTTCTTCGAGTTGTGTTTTGTAGCTGCAATCTTTGAGTTGACCAGTGTGCTTGTCTTTGCTGCAGCCGTCGTTCCGGCGATGTTAGCTCCCCTCTTCGGGACGTGGAGCATACATCCGCCCCTTCGACTGAATTGGTGACTCAAGTGGTGGTGGAGGAGGTGCGCGCACAGCCTGCTGGCATTGCGTCGTCGAGTCGCGCTCCTCCTTCGGCTTCAGAGGACCCTGACCTCCTAGACCACGTAAGTCCTTTACGCTAGTACTTGTATTTTTGTGTTTTCATCGGGTGCACGATCAGCGCTCCCGATGGGAGTAGCCCCCGAAGGTGTGGGTGACTAGTATATTCGCCCGCAACTTTATTAATATCTTGCTTTTGTTTCAGCCGTACTACCGTCTGCAGCTTGACGCAGTCGCGGCCTATGTTCGCCTGGAGAAGGAGAGGGACCAGCTGCGTGCTTCTCTGGACCAGGCTACTGGGCGGGTTGCTGAGCTTGAGAAGGCTCTGCATGAGTCTCAACAGCGGGAGCTAGCGCGGGTCGCCCTGGAGAAGACTCAAGTCGACCGTTTTCTCTCACTCGCCGGTGTTCTTGGGGGTAAGTTTCGGCTTAATGCCTACTGTGTCTTGATCTTTCCTTTGTTTTGACCTTGAATCCCTTGTACAGAGACTTGCGGTGGAGCTCCCCCGGAAGACACGTCGAGTGACGCGGTTGACTTGGCGACTGCTGTCGGCTTCCTCGACCGGGTCTGCGCATATGCGTCTCACACGCTGAAAAAGTCCACAGCCGCGCTGAAGAAGTCGACGGGAGCCCTTACCGTGGTGCACCGGAGCATCTTCCCGAGCGATCAACCACCGGCAGCCGTGGACGCCCTTGCTGCGCCGTTTGAGGACGCGACCACCATCGCCGACTTCACGCGGTCGCAGACGGTACGCGGCTCCGAGCTCACCTTCCAGCTCCTCTTAGGACATCAGGTTCCGGGTGACTTTGAGAAGGTCGTCAGCGGCTTTCCTCGAAGACCCGATGGCCGAATCGCGTCGCTGGGTGGTGTGAAGGAGCGTGCTTCACAGCTGGCCGTGCAGCTTGTGGCACTCTTTGAGAGGGCCCTTGCTAAGGCGACTGAGGCGGCTGCTACTCGGAAGAGTCGCTCCCAGTCGCAGTCTGCGGCCTTAGAGTAGATGTAGTATCGGAATTTGGCAGTCGCCGTGGTCTGTACCTTAAACTTTTGGCCCTATAATGAATATTGTCCTGCCAGGTCTTTTGGCCTTTTAACATTGCTTTTGCTAGAATTGAGTTTCCGTCTATCAAGTGTGTCTTTGCTGAGCAGTCGTATGATCGTATTGACTCTGCATATTCGTGGCAGACTGTCGTTCACGGTGGTGCTTCTTCTTCTCCTGCGGCTGAGCCGAGTGGCGAGGTTTCTTCTTCGGGTGCTCGCCGTCGCCGAGCGGCGTCGGCTCCTCCACGTAGTACAAATGATCAACGGATAATCACGTACCTGAAGAACAAGGTGGTTGAGCTTGAGGCGACCCTGAAGAATACTGAGCTGACGTTGCACCGCTCCAGGTCGCATCCTACTTCAGGATTCTCACGGCGTGAGGAATTTTTGCTTGGGGAGATCGATCTGATCAGTCGACAGCTACAAGGTTGGTATCCTTTTTACGGCTGCTTTCTTTGTTGAAGCTTGCTTGTTCTGACTTGTAGTTTGTGCGTGCAGATGTGAACCCAGATTGGCAGGCTGAGCGGGATCGTGTTGAAGAGCGAGTTACCCGAGAGGCATCCGGCGACTCCTATGAAGCTCGTCAATTCTGGGTGAACAAGTCGAGAGGGCGCACCCTTGCCACTATGCTTGATCGTACATGGCGTGCGGCTTTTCTTCTGGAGAATTGCCGGAAGACACTCTGGCATATCAATCGTGTGTACTTCCCGCATAACGCGCAGCCGAACGGGCTGTCCGCCTTGCTGGAGAGGTTTCGCGATGGTGATGGGCTGAAGGAGGTCGTCCATGCCCAACTTGTGGCTGGGGCGAATGCGGCGTTGGCATACATTCGGATGCATCGGCCACATCTTCCGCTCGATAAGGTGTTGGATGGCCTGCCCGGCGATGACGACTTCGCCGAGACCTTGGCGGCTGCACACCAGATAATCGGGCAGGTTCAGAGGCTAAGTGAGCGCCTTGTAGGCCCACTCGATGCGCCGAAGGTCGAGCCTGCAGGTTAGGGTAGCTGTCGTCTGCTGTACAGGGTTAGCTATAGATGGCAAATATGCCTGTGCAAATCGCAATGTATTAGATTAAAAATACTTGCGAGTAATGAGAATTGAACTGCTTGCTCTGCTGTGTAAATGTCTGTTTTGATTTTCGACCTGTGTGGCGCAGTCCCCTAGTATGTTAGGCGACGGCCTAGGTTTTTCCAAGTGTGACATGTATGTCGCAGTCTCTGACTTTATCAGGTGGCGACTTAGGATTTTTGTAACTTGACCTGTATGGCGCAGCCCCCGAGTTGTTCGAGTGGCGGCCTAGGATTTTTTGCTAAGGCCTGTATGGCATAGCCCCCGAGTAGGTCGAGTGGCATCCTAGGTTTACAAGTGTCACCTGTGTGGCGCAGCCCCCGCATGTGTTGGGTGGCGGCCTAGGATTTTGAACTTGACCTGTACAGCGCAGCCCCCGAGTGAGTTCGAGTGGCGGCTGAGGATTTTCTGATAAGGCCTGTATGGCGTAGCCCCCGAGTGAGTCGAGTGGCAGCCTAGGATTACAAGTGTTACCTGTTTGGCGCAACCCCCGAGTATGTCGGGTGGTGACCTAGGATTTTGAACTTGACCTGTATGGCGCAGCCCCCGAGTGGTTCAGGTGGCGGCCTAGGATTTTTTGATTTATGCTTGTATGGCACAACCCCCGAGTAGTTCGGGTAGCGGCCTAAGCTTTTCTTTCAACCTGTGTGGCGCAGCCCCCGAGTGGTTCGAGTGGCGGCCTAGGATTTTAGCTTCCCCTGTGTGAAAGGTAAAGGAGACGGATTTTTTTCAAATCACTTTATTGATTCTTGCGAACAGGCCGCCTCATTAAAACCCTTCCAGTCCCCTTAGGTACCCTGATGAGGGAAAGAGTGCGTCTGAAACCTGCCGCGCTGATTTTTCTTGTACAATGATTGGGTCGAACTAGGCGTAGAACCAGCGAAGTTGTGCCACGTTCCACGGGTTGCTGCAGTCTGCTCCCGTCTTTGAGTCCTTCAGGCGGTAAGCTCCGTTGCCGATTGCTTCGGTCACGATGTATGGGCCCTCCCATGGGGAAGCGAGCTTGTGCACCTTCTTCTGCTTGAGTCGAAGAACCAGGTCGCCTGCAGCGAACGCTCTTGGTCGCAGCCTCCGAGTGTGATAGTTGCGCAGGGTTTGTTGATACATGGCTGATCGCGCCAGGGCGATGTCGCGTGCTTAATCCAGGGTATCCATGCTGTCTTCGAGTGCCTCTTCTGCATCCGACTCGTCGTAGGCGACTACTCTCGGTGCGTCGAATTTGATGTCGAAGGGTAGAACCGCCTCTGCGCCATACACCATAAAGAATGGAGTGTATTGTGTGGATCTGTTTGGCGTTGTTCGTAGACTCCAAAGGACTGACGGTAGTTCTTCCACCCATGCGCCCGCTGCGCGTTTTAGTGGCACGCGCAGTCGCTTCTTGATGCCGCTGCAGACGAGGCCATTGGCTTTCTCCACTTGCCCATTGGATTGCGGGTGCGAGATGGATGCATAGCTGAGTTTGATACCTTGCTCTGAGCAGAAGTCCTTGAATTCTTCGGCTGTGAAGTTCGAGCCGTTGTCGGTGATGACCCCGTTCGGTACTCCAAATCTGAAGATGATTGACCTGATGAAGTTGACTGCCGTGGATGAAGTCGAACTTGTGATGGGCACGACTTCGATCCACTTTGTGAACTTATCGACTGCAACCAGGAGGTGAGTGTGACCTTCGGGTGAGGATTTCTTTAGCGGGCCCACCATGTCCAGACCCCATTGGGCGAAGGGCCAGGCTAGTGGTATTGTCTTAAGTTCTGACGCTGGCGCGTGTGGCCTGTTGGCAAACTCCTGGCACCCTGTGCATTTCCTTACTAGTTCCTCGGCGTCCTGCATGGCTGTCAACCAGTAGAACCCGACTCGTAGTGCTTTGGCCACCAGTGCTCTACTGCTGGCATGATGCCCGCAGATACCCGCATGGATGTCGAGTAAGATGGCTTGGTCGTCGACTGGATCTACGCACCTTTGTAGGATTCCTGAGATGCTTCTTTTGTAGAGTTCTCCGTTGATGACGGTGAAACTTTTGGAGCGCCTGATGATGCGCTTTGCTTCGACTGCGTCCGCTGGCAGCTTCTGGTGTAGTATGTACACCAGGTACGGTCCTGTCCATGTAGCTTCGACTAGCATGACCTCCATGGAGACCTTATCTTGACTTGGCGGGTTAGCATCACCTTTTGTTGTTATTGCATTGCCTGCTGTATTTTGAGTCTTGATGGATCTCTGCATGATGCGCTCGAGGAAGACGCCGGGTGGAACTGGAACCCTGTCTGATCCCATGTTAGCGAGGACGTCGGCTTCTTCGTTGCTTTCACGGCCGATGTGCCGCAACTCGCAGCCGTCGAAGTTGCCTTCCATCTGGTTGTAAAGGTCTCTGTAGGCGATCATGTTGTCGGCGATGGCGTCGCAGGACTTCATGGTTTGCTGTACCACCAGGTAGGAGTCGCCGTATATCATGAGGTGCGTGGCGCCGCAGTTTTTGGCCATCCGCATGCCGTGGATCAGGGCCTCGTACTCGGCTTCGTTGTTAGACGGTGTCGGAAAGTCCATCTGTAGGACGTACTTGAGCTTGTCGCCCTTGGGGAAGATGAGCACAACTCCTGCCCCGGCTGACATGAATTTCTTGGAGCCATCGAAGTACATCGTCCATGCGTTGGATAGGTCGGGGACGTTTGGTAGCTGGGCTTCTATCCACTCGGTGGTGAATTCTGGAAGGACTTGGGCCTTGATGGACTTCGGGTGAGCATATTTCAGCCCCCATGGTCCTAGTTCGACAACCCACTTGGCGACCCGTCCAGTTGCGCGTTGATTTGTGAGAATGTCTGCTAGTCCAGAGGAGCTTACCACCGTGATCGGGTGCTCGGAGAAGTAGTGGACGACCTTCCTGGAGGTCATAAAGACTCCATACGCCAGCTTCTGGTAATGCGGGTAGTTCTGCTTGGACAGGGTGAGGACTTCGCTGAGGTAGTAGACGGGCCTTTGCACCGGGTGACTGTGCCCTTCTTCTTCCCGTTCGACTACGAGTACCGTGCTCACCACCCTGTTTGTTGCTGAGACGTATAAGTATAACAGCTCGTTTTCAAGTGGTGCCACGAGGATTGGAGAGGTTGTCAGGGTTTTCTTGAGATGGTCGAACGCATCCTGCGCCTCCTGTGTCCACTCGAACTTGTTCGTCTTCTTCATCAGTTGGTAGAAAGGTAAGGCTTTATCTCCCAACTTACTAATGAACCGGCTGAGAGCTGCGACTCGGCCGGCTAATCGCTGCACCTCGCGGATTTTGGTTGGTGCTGGCATTGTGAGAATGCTCTGCACCTTCTCGGGGTTCGCTTCGATTCCTCTTGCAGATACGAGGTACCCTAGTAGCTCTCCGGCTGGCACGCCGAACACGCACTTCTCTGGGTTGAGCTTGATCTGGTATACATCGAGTGCGGCGAAGACCTTGCGGAGGTCGTCGACTAAGGTATCCTCCTTTCGGGTGGTGACGACGATGTCATCGACGTAGACTTGGACTATCTGCCCGATGAGCCCTTTGAGGCACGCTTGCATTGTCCGCTGGTACGTGGCACCTGCGTTCTTTAACCCGGACGGCATCGTCTGGTAGCAAAATACGCCGTCGGGTGTGATGAAGGCCGTCTTCTCTTCGTCTTCGACTTTCAGCCTGATCTGCTGGTAGCCTGAGTAGGCGTCCAGGAAGGACAGGCGCTCGCAGCCTGCTGTCGAGTCGATGATCTGGTCTATCTGCGGGAGCGGGAAATGATCCTTGGGGCAGCACTTGTTGACTGCAGTGAAGTCAACGCACATGCGTAGTTTTTTCGTCTTCTTTTTCTCCACTAGGACCGGGTTGGCGACCCAGTCCGAGTCCTTGATTTCTCGGATGAACTTGGCGTGCAGTAATCTGTCGACTTCCATGGTGATCGCGTCTCGCTTGGGTCCTAAGAAGCATCACATGGATTGTTTGACCGGTCTAGCGTCCTTGTGAACCTTTAGAGAGTGCTCGGCGAGTTCCCTGGGTATCCCTGGCATGTCAGAAGTTTGCCATGCAAAGATTTTCCAGTTCTCACGTAGGAACTTGACGAGCGCGCTTTCCTATGCGGGGGTTAGACTTGACGAGACCTTGACCGTCTTTCTGCTATCAGTCGGATGGACTTGGTGGGTGACGGTGTCGTCGTTCGTGTTGAATGCTGCGTCCTTAGCTGGCTTCTTGCGAGATGGAAAGAGGGTCTTGTCGTTGTCGGCTGATATGGCCTTGAAGTGCTCTTCGACCCCGAAGAACTCAGAAATCTTGGCAACCTCGCGGTCGCAGCTGTTGGAGAGCCCGAAGTCGCCGCGTACGGTGATTACTCCTTTCGGCCCGGGCAGCTTGACCATCAGGTAGGCGTAGTGGGGTACTGCCATGAACATGGCAAAGGTTGGGCGCCCGAGGATGGCGTGGTATTGTGACTTCCAGTCGACGACCTCAAAGTCTATCGACTCCTTTCTGAAGTGCTCGGGTGTACCGAGGATGACGTCGAGTGTGATTGTTCCCATGGGCGTGATTGCTTGCCCTGGTACTATGCCTTGGAAAGTGGTTTCCGATTCCGGCAATTTCTCTGTCGACCTGTTCATTCTTCTCAGGGTGTCGGCGAATATGATGTTGATGCCGCTGCCTCCGTCCATGAACACCTTCTTCAAGCTGTAGTCGCCGATCAGGGCCTCAATCACGAGTACGGCGTGTCCGGGTCGGGTTACCTCGGATGGGTGATCTGCCCTGGAAAACGTGATGGGTGTCTCAGACCCGCGCTGGTAGTCTTGTACCGCGCGCGGGCTGTTGATGGCCTGAAGTACTTGGCGGGTGATGAGCTTTTGGCGCCTGTTTGACGGGGGTCCCTTCTGGATCATGTTCAGCTGTCCCCGTGCGGGTGGATACGTGTCGGTTGCTGCTGACTGACCTTGTTGCTGTTGCTGCTGCGGCTGGGGGAATGCTCCTGCCGCCTGCACCTGGTTGTTGTTTGCGGGTGCCGCCTGGATGGTTAGCTGCGGGGTTGCATGTATTGCCTGTACTGGAGCGATGATTTGCTGCATGGCTTGGTATATCTTTCTTGCTTTTCGACAATCCTTCAGCAGGTGGCTGGAACCCCATTTGCCTGTCTCCGGGTTGTGGAACGAGTGATGCTTACACGGTTGCATCAGCTCCTCTGCTGGGGTCAACGGGCGCTTCCACTCGCGTTTCTGGCCTCCATCATTGTGGCCAATGCTGCTGCTGCCACGGTTATACTGACTCGAGCTTGACTGTCGACCTTGATCGTACTGTCGACTGTTGTCGCGTTTGTCCTCACGGGGGGTTTCATATCCCGCCGCTACTAGCTCGATTGAATTGTGGGTGTAACGTGGCTTCTTCTTTTGGCGTGCCTCACGTCAGTTGCTTGTTTCGACCTCTTTCTTGGGGGAAGTATCGCGGACGTAGTCCTCTCCTTCGGCCCACTGGTTGGCTGTCTTCATGAGCTCTATTGTAGTTTTCGGCTGGAGCCTACCAAATTCCTCGCGGAGGTCGCGGCAAGCAACGCCGTGCATGAAGGCGTCCATCGCCCGGTCTTCTGAGACGGGTTCCATGGTGTTGCGGAGGAGAGTCCACCGCTGGATGTAGGAGCGGAGCGACTCATCCTTTCCTTGCTTGCAGGCTTGCAACTCGATGTAGGTCGTTGGCCTTGCGAACGTTCCCGAGAAACTTTTTATGAAATTATCCTGGAATTCTTCCCATGTTCGGAAAGAGTCCTTGGGTTGGCTTGTGAGCCACCCGCGCGCCGAGTCCGTCAGCATAAGCTGGATGTACTGCATTGCCGTAGTCGACGTCCCGCCTTGGCAGGTGCAGGCGATGAGGTAGTCCTCGAACCACAGTCGTGGATCTTGCTTCCCGTCATACTTTGGAGTACCTGCTGTCAGCTTGAAGCCCTTTGGCATGCGAGTGTCGCGGATATTAAAGCTGAAGCATGCCGCGCCGCACGGCTGGAAGTCGCGGTCACCGTGGTCGTCTGGGTTTGCCGCTCCAGACGAACGCTCCTTGCGGTTGCGATCCACCGTCTTCTGTGTGAGGACGTCGCGAAGGTCCTTGTCTGGTTCTCGCTGTGCCGCTGGGATGCCCGAGGTTGTTGGTTCGTGCGCCCGGTTGCTTGGCCCCTTGGCCGCCAGCGCTTCTTCGATTGCCCTTATGGAGGCGATTTGCTGCTTGTGAAGAAGGGAGCGCGCGTCCCCCTCCGGTGGCTGCGTGAGCCGGAGGTATGTCTCGACTGAGATCAGGGCGGCGTTCGCCGTCTTTGGGACGGGTATCCCGTGCTCATCTTCGGTGACGAAGGACGAGTCGAGGTTGTGGGTGAGCCTGGTTCGATCGGCTTCTGCCATGAGGGGAACACGAGGTCTGTTTCGCCGTGCTCCTTGGTTAACTTCCGTAGAGGAGGTGAAGGAGAGGGCGGCTCGCCTGGCACTCGATGCGTCTGCGTCCCTCTTGCGCCGGAGTAAGTCGGCTTTTTCGGCGCGGAGTCGCTCGCCTTCCTTGCGCAGCAAGTACTGGACCGCCAAGTGGTCGTCTCGAGGTGCGTTGGGTAGGGGGAACGTGCCCTCGTCCACATGCTTCATGGCTTGGATTGCCATGTCCCGTGTGATGACAAGTTTAGTCTGGTCCGGCATGTCCATTTCTAGCGGATATGCGGGTTCTTCGTCGTCGCCATGTGGTGCTGTGCCGGCCATGAAGACTTGCTTGGGGTAGACTTGAGTCGAGGAGTTGGTGCTGCCGCTACTGCTTCTGTCGTCCGAGTCTTGCTCGGGATCGAAAATTGCTGCAACGTGGCGCGCGGCGCAGTCGTTGTCGCGTCTTCTCGTGATTGTCCATGTGTTCGCACTCGCCGGGGCGAGTGCGATTGGCTTGGGGTAGACTTGGGATTTCCACGAAGATGAAGGCGCGCGTGACGTGGCTGTCGGGCGCGAGCTCCTGGTTGCCCGTGCGGGTGCGACAGTTGAGGTAGATCTTGACTTAGTCGACCACGTGACCGAGGTTGGGGCAGTAGACTCGATCCGCGCGGCCGTTGCTGAAATTGTCGATGTAGTCGACGCAGATGCGATCTTCGCGGGTGCGGCGGGCGCGTTCTCCGCGGGTGCGACAGGTGTGATCTTCGTGGGTTCGGCGGGCGCGGCCTCCGCGGGTGCGACAGATGTGATCTTCGCGGTTGGTGAGGATGGCGCGAGGGTTGCCAATTCGGGTGACGTCGCCGCGCGTGGCGCGGTAGCCGTAGACCTAAGTATTCCACGGCTGTCGATGCAGCAGTATATGGAGCCGAAGGTGATTTGTATACCTTCGTCCAGATCGGCGTACACCGAGCGGTGGTCCGGCGGGTGGAAGACGTACTCGAAGGAGCCGAAGCGGATCGACTCCCTGGTGGCGCAGACGCCGATCTTCATTGCGGATGGAGCCGGAGCGACCATGATTCCAACACTTGTTTGCATTCCCACAGACGGCGCCAATTGACGAGGTGTTAACTCGACAAAATAGCCTTGAGCTCCACCAGCCAAATAAGCATATAGGTCATAGAGTTATTCCTCTAAGTGTCCACCATAGTGTCACTTGCCAGTTCCATTTTTAATGGTTCTGACCCACGTTGTTGCAATATATATTTTATTGCAGACTGTTCTGATGATGAGTGAGAATTTTACTAAGGGTTTCGAGTCTTCAACCAACATGCTCGCCTGTGGCACATGATGATGATTGGGGGCTCCATGAAGAATAATTTTCCGCTGTTTACTCTGTTCACTGCTAGCTTGATGCTATGCAAATTTGTAATGAATATTTTCTAAGTCTGGATGAGCGTTGTAATAAATTGATACTTTGTTGTGATATTACATCGTAACTGTGTGTGCAAATGAATCGATACAGGGATTTGCACTATACACAGGTATCTGCCATATTTTAAGTGCAGGTACACTACAGCCGGACCATTCACTGACAAGGTTTGCGACATCTCGTCAGGCGATGATGATGCCTTCGTTGTGTCTCCCTCACGCCTCACGGAGGAGGAGGCTGAGGAGGGGGAGGCCTCTGACGCGGAGGCCACTCCGGAAAGGCGCGGGCCTCGCACCAAGGCTGTCGTGGACCGCTCTGGAGTGAGGCCATCCAACATCCCCTCCAAAAGGAATGCGGTGACGCCTGCGGAGGGGTTAGGCACCAGGACCATGCCCTCCTGGCGCTCGCCAGGCCTGGCGTGGGTTGATACCGGCGTTCCTCCGTCCGGGTGAGTGTTCATGACGCTTGGTCGTTGGATTCTTGTTTTTCTCTTTGCTTTACCCTCTCTTGAAGATCCTTTCTTGGGTTTTTGCCAGTGATCTTGTGACTGCGAAGCGCCGTAGGCTTCGTAAGGCTGCAGATGTGAAGAGAGCCCCAGTTGAGGCCGTGGCTTACAAGGCCACGAGGCTTGTGGAGACGGCCTCCACAGGCCCCACTGAGGAGGTGCCTCAAGGGGAGGCAGTTGCGCCTCGGGCGGAGGCGGCAGAGCCTCAGGCGGAGGAGGACGCGCCTCGCCCAGAGTCCTCTAGGCCGCCCCCCGAGCCAAGGGTGGTGGAGCTTGCGTAGGAGAGGATCTCCACTCCACCTCGCGCACTAACTCCCCCTCGCGCGGTCACGCCTCCTCGCGAGACGACTCCACCGCGCGAGCCAACGCTGCCACGCGTGACGACGCCGCCGCGTGCGCCAACTCCGCCGCGCGCGCCTACGGCTCCCGCGCAGCCTGCGTTGGAGGCGAGCGAGGCGCCAGCGGGCGCGGGCGTGTCCGCAGGGGGAGATTCTTCTTCGTCTCCTCGCCCGGCTGAAGGTGATGAGCGCCCTGCTGACGTGGGCGCCGAAGCGGACGCTGGCGCGGGTGGGGGCGGAGCCCAACCTAGCCCCCGAGCGCACCCTGGGCCAGGCTTTCGGGACTCGACGTCGGGGCTGGGCCCTCGACAAGCCAGGAGCTGGTCCTCCGTGGCTCGGATTGGAGCACGGGGAGCCGCGAGGTCGCCTTTGGCCTCCTGAAGGAGTCCCTGGAGGGCTTGGAGGCGCATCTCTCTCTCGGGGACATACAGCTCACCCAGTAGCGGGAGGAGCTCGCGAGGTCGTGGGTGTCCTTCAATGCGGCTGTTGAGGCTCGCCGGCAGGAGGACTTGGCGCTGCAGGCCGCGCGCGAGGATGCCACCCGCTTCGCCAAGGAGGTACGCGAGGGGCCATCCGCGACGCCGCAGAACTTATCGCGCCCCTCCAAGAGGAACGTGACGCTGCTGCTGAGCTCCTGCGCGCAGCCATGGCCGAGTGCGAGGCAATGGAGGGCTCGCTGGCCCAGAAACGCCGCAAGCTGGGCCATCTGGAGACCCAGCTCCTCTCCGCCCACCGGGCGGCGCAGGAGACCCTGGAGGAGGACCGCAAGGGCCTCACCGAGCGTGAACGGCAGCTGGCCCTCAAGGAGAAGGAACTACGGCAGCGCGACGAGCAGTAACTTCAGATGGAGAAGGACCTAGCCACCCAGCGCGGGGAGCTTGAGGCGCGTGAAGGAGACCTGGCCTAGGCGCTCCAGCGGTACTTCGAGAACGTCGCTGCCCAGAAGCGTGCTTTTGAACGCTTCGAGCAGTGGTTCGCCGATAAGACGAAGGAGGCGGAGGACGCCCTTGCGGAGCGCGAGAAGCAGTTCCGGCTGACCAAGACTCAGGAGTACCGTGACTTGGCCTAGAAGCAGGAGGACCGCTTCAAGGCCAGGCATGCCGCAGATGCTCAGTGGATCGCTGGGCTTGAGAAGGCCAACTCCCAGCTGGAGGCCCGCCTCAAGCGCGCCAAGGATGGTCGTCGCCGAGCGGAGGAGGCCCGCAACAAGGATGTTCATGACCTCAACTCCTTGGCCAAGGATGTGGAGGAGCAGGTGGCTCCCGCGATGGAGTGGGCGACGGAGGCGACCGACTCTGCCCAGGCGACTTGTGCGCTTACAAAGCAGCGTGAGCTCATGTTCGAGGCACTGGTCGCCCAGGGGAACGAGCTCGCTGCACAGCTTGGCGCGGACGCGCCTCACACCAAGGTCCGAGGCCGTGGCAATGCTGCCATGTACCTGGTCTACTTCGACCAATTCTTCACGGCGCTCGAAAATGTCGGGTTATGACTCCCTCGGAATAGGGGTAGTCACTTCGTGAAGAGTAGTTCGTGAAGGGGATTGAACGCGGAGGTCAAGACCCTCGAGAGGCACGACCACGGTGCTCGCCGGACCTGGAGACGAAACACCCACGACAGAGAAAGACACCAGCCCGTACCTAGGTTCACGGCCCTCAGGAGGAGGTAAGACCGCTACTCCTGCTGGTTTGTATTGAACTGTGGAGGTTACATTACAGCTGAGCTTGCCGAGAGCTCTCTTGAGGCAGTTCGTGCCTGGGGAGGGAAGCAATGGTCTTCTTCCTCCTCCAGCCGAAGGTTATTCTACTCAGTCGAGCTAGGGTTTACAAGTGTTTAGCAAGCAATTGGCCGACCTTCTCTACGGTGGAGGTCTTGCTCCTTTTATAGGCGCCACAGGCGCCCTTCTTCCGCTTGGCGTCCAAAGTGGCTCCCACACGGCAGCGGCGTGGAGGAGTAGGAGTCCACCGTTGTGGGATCGTCCATGGACGCGGTCCATCATCGATAAAGTTGGGTGCGGTGGCCGACAAGCGGCCGACCGCGCAGTACTACTCGCAGAGACGGCAATCTCTGAGGTGGAGCCTGCGATGATGTTCTCCTTTGAGGGTTGCGCCGTCCAGCTGCTTTATCATCAAAGAGGAAGGTACTGGCTGTCCTGGAGCAGGCGGCGCAACTTTATTGACTCCTTTATCACCAAAATGGCAAAGGGAGTGCCTGCGTCAACCTGTGGGTGCGGCAGAGGCCATGTGCGTCCTGCCGTACTTCCTTGGCCGCGACGTTTCCCCACAGGCCTGGGGAGGCCTGTGGAGAGGTTTCTGTTGACTTCTCTCCAGGCGTGCTACGCCTCGGGAGGGTCTCCTGAAGCGCGGGTCCTCTTCAGGCCCTGGCTTTCTCTTCAGGCCCTCGAGGGGATTTGTCTCTCGAGGGTCTCTCCAAGCGGTGGCTTGGTCCTTAGTCGTTTCGTCCGATTAGCCTGCGTGCGAGGCCTGGGGAGAGTGGGCTCTTCATACCCCTGTCTCCACTGGGCCGACATTAGGGTACACTACAGTTTTGGGCCTTGGCCCATTTATAGTCCACTACAGTTTTGGGCCGTAGGCGTTATGAGGTGCGTTACATTATCGGCCTTGGCCTTTTTAGAGTCCACTATAGTTTCGGGCCTTGGCCAGTTTAGGATCCATTAAAGTTTTGGTCCTTGGCCTTTTTACGGCCGCGTTATATTTTGATCTCAGCCTTTTTAAATTCGTGGTTTTCGTACATCGACCAATATATGAATCTAATTTTGATTGGGTTGTAGCCTTTTAAGAGCCCATCTAGTCCCAGGTTAGATTGGTCCTTGGCCTTTTAAAATACAAAAAATAGCCCAATAGCACAACATTTAAATGGGGAACAAAGGCTCACAGAGAAGAACCAACATGTTCACCTGGATATTCACAGATTCAATAACATGTTCACAAATTAGCCAAATTCACAACCGCCAAATAGGGTACGGATAGGACACGAACCTGCCAGCAAGTTTCATACCAATACGCCTTGCAAACCAGAAGCATAACTAAACTTTCTCTAATTCTATTTAGCTCCAAACAACACAAGGATCTTAGCTACCTTGGCAAGTTTCTCGTCAGTCCACTGGTCCTGCAACTCGTATTCCTTGTCACGTTGAGTTTGTGCGGCTTTAGCTTCATCTAGCAGCTTCTTGATAGCAGCCACTTGGGTCTCTGAGTTCTTCTTCATGGCAGCCAGCTCCTCTTTCATCACTTCCAGCACTTGGGTTACCTCCTGCGCCCATGCGCCCTTCCGTGTGCGCTTGACAACACCCACACCTGAATATCATATATACAAAGATCATTTCAATAAACAACACAAATCCAAAAGATTCTACAAAGATAGCAAATGCACTAGATAGTGTGGACAACTGTAGAAAACTTGCCTGCATCAGGACCAAGGAACCCATCAGAATCAAAGTACATCCGTTTATGCTTGAGACCACTCATACTATTATTGGATGCACCTGAATAGCATACATACAAAGATCGTTTCAGAAAAGTAGCACACAACCAAAAGAAACTTGCCTGCAGCATCAAGTCTTGCTTTGTTTGTTGACATAGAGCCTTGATCACTCTGCATAGTTTCCTCCAGAAAACTGCACATGTCCAAAGACTCCTCCCCAATTAATGGTGGACTTAGGCTCTTGCCTTGTGTTATGGCACATGACTCGTGACTTGAAACTGTCCTACCACCTCGAACACCATCTGTCTTCTTAAGCATTGCCACTAAGTGGGGGATACCACTTGCACGAAACATGAGCGCGTTCCGCCTCATTGTGGCAGCCCTGGTCTTCTCTATTTCAGTGAGGGGTGCTTCATTACATGTATAAGAACACAATTTAGCCAGTGAGGGAAGCAAGACAACTCAAGCAACTAAGGTAAATGATTTCAAAAAACAACACACATCCAAAAGAGTCTACAAAGATAACAAATGCAGTAGATAGTGTGGATAGTTGTACGAAAGAAAACTTGCCTACATCAGTTAATTATACACTGGCACCAACAAACCCTTGAGAGTCTTGTCACTCTGCACAGTTTCCTCCGTGAAGCTGTGAAGGTCCTCATCCTCCTCCCCAAATACTTGGTCATCACGGGGAACATAAGAGCTCTTGTGACGAGTTAGGACATAT
Organism: Poa annua; assembly: GCA_026929855.1. Taxonomy (NCBI): domain Eukaryota; kingdom Viridiplantae; phylum Streptophyta; class Magnoliopsida; order Poales; family Poaceae; genus Poa; species Poa annua. The sequence continues at coordinate 105,445,977 of CM049426.1, forward strand.
GACTTGGGACTTGAAACTCTGCTACCACCTGGACCACCATGTGTGATGTTCTTGAACACTCCTATCCAAGAGGGAAGATCATAGGAACTTAACACTTTGTTGTTCCATCTGATTGTGGCAGTCCTGTTCTGCAACAATGCCCCTAAAGAGGGAAGTCCATAGGTACACTATTATTTAGACTAGAACGGTAAACTTCAACTACAAGATTATCAGCATTAGACAGAATGACGTTGAAGGTTGTAGTTGCTTACTATAGTCAGGTGCTTGTTGTTCGTCATGCCTGACGTTGAGGGGTTGGGTCATGTTGGCAAAACAGAATGAATGCGAATTAGTGACAACAAATACATCATGTGGATGCAATTAAAGAACCAAGGAACATATAGGTTCATGTATAGATAAGCAGGGTAACCAAGCTATGTTTGGGAGCAGGTTCATCCATGCATGATAACAGGATAATAGTAATATAGAGGTTGATAAACGGAAATTAAAAGGCATGCCATGGTAAAGATCTATAGCAAGCAAGATCATCATCACGTAATCATATATGTATTGGTTGCAGCATGCAAGATCCGAAGCAGGTAATCATAAATGGACTGTAGTAAACGAGATCTACAATATATAGAGTCTAAGCCAAGCAAGATCCACATCAATCTTGGACTGGTTGCATGAAGCAAGCAAGATACATAGCAGGTAATCATATATGAACTGCAGTAAACGATATCAAAAAGCTACAAAGCCTAAGCCAAACAAGATCGCCAGCAAGCATGGACTGGTTGCAGCGCCAAGCAAGATCCGCGGCAATCCCTAACCATAGCCATGCCAAGAAAACCCAAACCCTTGCCATGATCACTAGCCAGCCCGACCAAACCCTAAGCAGGCCAAGAAAAAGCAATGGAAGAGGGAACAAGAGTTGGGAGGAGGAGGGAGGAACTCGCCTGCAGATGTTTGTTTCGAGAGTCTATGCACGCGCGGCCGTCGTCGGAGCTTCTACGCATGTGATGCTGTCGTCGGAGCGTCGTTTCCGCTCAACCGCTCGTCAGAGCGCCGCTTGTCAGTGGCCGTCGCCGGGTGGTGTGGGGGAGGGGGTGGATTTGGGATTGGCTTAGGTGGGGGGGGTGGATAGAACGATGTCTAGGTGTTCAAATTTTGTGAGTGGCGGGACAATTCAAATCGAATTGGGTTTTCGGACAGGAGGCGGGAGAAGCTGGTAGGGAGCACAAGGCGGGAAATTTTTGGGGGTTTTGGGGCCTTTTTTTCTTTGGAAAGTTTTGAGCTGGAAACAAGAAAAAAAACCTTGCGATTTATACCTTCGACAAGCACCGAGATGGAGGAGAAGCATGAACTTTTTTGCTTGGTTGTGTTAGTTTGATACATAGGACCATACGTTTCTGAGGTTTTTCAAAATTCATGTTGCAAATCCGAAAGCCACTTCTCTTTGACCCTTAAACCTCATCGTTTGAGAGTTTTCCGATATCTCATGAGATCCATCCCGTTGGAGTGACTAATTAAGAAGTATCCTCCCAGTACGTATACTGCGACAATTGTATCCATCTGGACCCCCGTGAAACCCCTCGTTTGCCATCTAGGAGTATCCAGACCCCTCATTTGCGTCATCTGACCTTCATGCACCCCTCCCAGCCATCTAGGAGTATTAGTACCACTTTTAGGTCATCCTAATAAGGATGTGAGATAATCTTAGCCATCTGGACCCACGTGGTCCCCTCCTTGCCATCTAGGAGTATCCGGACCCCTCCTTACGTCATCTGACCCTCGTGCAAACCTCCCAGCCATGCATCTAGGAGTATCAGTAGAACTTTTAGGTCATCCTAAAGCACATGCGCCAATCGTAGCCATCTGGACCCCGTCCTTGCCTTCTAGGAGTATATATCCTAAGCATGTGCGACAAATCGTAGCCATCTGGACCCCCGTGGACCGCTCATGTGCCCTCTAGGATTATCCAGACCCCTTCCTTACGTCATCTAACCCTCGTGCACCCCTCCCAGCAATCTAGGAGTATCGGTAGCACTTTTAGGTCATCCTAAATCACATGCGACAATTAGTTCGAGAATAGAGCGATGGATTCAAATGAGCATAAGTAATTCAAAAAAATCGAAAAATTTAAAACTAGGGCACAATGTTGTACATGTGACATAGTAACTATAAAAAAAATATAAACATCGTTTATGGATAATTAGTTGAAAACTCTTTCCACAAAAGAGCTATATTGTACATAGTAGAGAATAGAGCGATGGATTAAAATCAGCATAAGTAATTCAATAAAATTGAAAAAAAATAAAACCATGGCACAATGTTGTTATATGTGACATAGTAACTATAAAAATTATAAATCTGGTTTATGGATAAATGATTGAAAACTCTTTCCACAAAAGATCTATCTTGTACATAGTAGTCTAGAGTTCGAGAATAGAGCGATGGATTCTAATGAGCATAAGTAATTCAACAAAAATCGAAAAAATATAAAACAAGGGCACAATGTTATTATATGTGACACAGTAACTATAAAATATATAAACATGGTTTATGAATAATTGATTGAAAAATCTTTTCACAAAAGAGCTATCTTGTACATAGTTGTCTAGAGTTCGAGAATAGAGCGATGGATTCAAATGAGCATAATTAAAAAAAATCGAAAAAATATAAAACCCGGGCACAATGTTGATATATGTGACATAGTAACTATAATAAAAATATAAACATGGTTTATGGATAATTGATTGAAAGCTCTTTCCACATAAGATCTATATTGTACATAGTCGTCTAGTGTTCGAGAATAGAGCAATGGATTCAAATGAGCATAAGTAATTCAAAAAAAATTGAAAAATATAAAACCAGGGCATAATCTGAACGGTTATCTTTTTCGGAGGAGCTGGATTTTCCGGTCCAAGAATGACCCGAAAATTCCGGTATGCTTGATAAAGGCGGAATAAAACTAGAGTTTTACTTTAGCAAGCATACAACCTAAATATACTAGGTTCACCTATGTGCACCAACAACTTATGATAAGCAATACAAGTAACAAGGAGATAGCAAGATAGATGACTTCAAGTACGAAGGCTATCACAATGTAAAGTGCATAAGTAGAGAGCTCGGGTATAGAAATAACCGAGGCACGCGGAGACGAGGTTGTATTACCGAGTTCCACCCAAAGGGTGTATGTCTCGTTTGGAGAGGTGTGCGCAACCACAACAGGTTAGCCGCAATGCCACAAAGGCTCACCTTCTTCTCCTGATGAACTCAGCCACAAAAGGTTGCGAGTTCATGTTCCACTATTGATCCCCTTTGGGGCGGAGATCGAATCCCGTACAACAATCTTGAGGCACACACTCACAACTTAATTGGGACCTCTCAAGTCTTGAGGCACACCCACAACTTAATTGGGGGCTCCCAAGTAACCACAAAAGGTCTTGACCACAAAAGGTCTTGGCCACAAAAGTCGGCCACAGAAGGCGTTTAGGGTCCAAATACCCAAGAGTAACAGGCTCACAAGTATCACCACCACGAATCCTCGTGGAGTGCTCAAACCGATGCAAAATGCAATGACAAGAGCACACAAAGTGCTCAAGTGCTTCACTCCCAAATTCCAACAAAGCAACAAATGCTTGTGGGGGAATAAGAGAGGAAGAACAAAGAAAACCACAAAGGAGTCAAATCCTTCACTCCCAAATCCCACCAAAAGCAACTAATGTTTATAGGGGGAGAAGAGACGAAGAACAAAGGAGAAGAAACATAAAGGAACTCTAAGAACTAGATCCACTAGGTTCCCCTCACTTAGAGGAGAGATGGATTAGTAGGGTTGTAGATCTAGATCTCCTATCAAATTTCTCTACAGAATATGGAAGAATCAATGGAGGGATTGAGAGGAATCAAGATTTCAAAGGTCAACAACGGAGTAAGAGAGAGAGGAAATTCGTGCTACCTTGGTTGGGGTAAGGAAGAAGAAGGGGATGGGTATTTATTCCCCCAAGAAAATATAACCGTTGCGCCCAGAATTTAGACCAGAAATTCCGCCCAATAGTGAAATTTCCGAGCTGAATTTCCCGTTCCAACCAGTGCCACTTTTTCAAGAAAAACTGCGCAAACCGGAAATTACGGTCAGTCCGGAATAAGAAATTCCAAGTGCCTGAAAACTGACAAAAACAACAAAAAAAAAACTGCAGTAGCTTTTCATCCGGACTCCGTTTTCGATGATTTCCGGCTCGTTGTAATCGCTAAAACGAGCTCTATAAGATCATACAGAGAAACATCATAATACATCATGTGAGGATAAAACCAAATGGGAAAGGTTGAACTTTACTATAACATGTAAACGGTAAAACCTCCAACATAAAAAACGCAACATGTTTTCTGAAGTAAAACTGTTTTCGATGAACAAGAGCTTGACATGGAGATGAAGCAAACTCTAGTTCCTGAACACCATAAAATCCAAATAAGAACCACGAAATATGATATGCCAAGTATGCAATGGTTTGAGCTCTCTACAACGATGCGATCAAGTTACTCACTTGAGAGAACCCTCTTGATAGTACGCCTATCTACCATATAGCCCTATCAAGATCATACCTTTGCCTTGAGCAATCCACTTTAGTTAGATAATGACTATCTTGATCTCTTCAAGTGGATAATATTTCTTGATTGCGCGTCCAAGCACATGCTTGATGAAGACTTCTCCAAATACTCCCCCATGCTCACAATGGGAGAGTCTCGCTAAACTTCGTCTTCATGTATCCATAGCAACCTCCAAGCATAGGATATATTAGAGAAAGCTTCTCTTGGTATTGCACATCTCAACTTTTATTCACTTAACACAAGAGCTCCACTTTGTCTTGAATCTTTGAGACATAGTTGAAATAAGTTTCACTCAACACAAGAGCTCCACTATTCTCATGGACATGATCTATAAGGATATCTCAATGCAAACATTAGTCCATAGAGATTGTCGTATAATTACCAAAACCACAAATGAGAGAAAATGCTCTTTCACAATGTTTTTATATGTGACATAGTAACTATAAAAAAATAAACATGGTATATGGATAATTGATTGAAAACTCTTTCCACAAAAGAGCTATCTGATGATCCCACATGCATCTAGGAGTAACAGTAGCACTTTTAGGTCATCCTAATAAGAATGTGCGACAACCGTACCAATCAGGACCCTAGTGGACCCATCCTTGCCATCTTGGAGTATACGGACCCCTCCTTACGTCATCTCACCTCGTGCACCCCTCCTAGCCATCTAGGAGGTATCAGTAGCACTTTTAGGTCATCCTAATGCACATGCAACAATCATAGCCATGTGGACCCCCCGTGGAACCCTCTATGCCATTTGGGAGTAGCCTCTCGATCTCTCTCGCTCAGGAATTCTGAAATTTCAGAGAAAGAAGACAGTCCTAGTGTCGCGTACATAGTCCAGAGAGAAAGAAGACAGTGTTTGTACCGCGTACAAATATTTCATAGAAAGAAGATAGCGATCGTGATCGCATGCAGCGACATGATTGGGTCACAAACGACGTTGACTCGACAGCTAACTAAAACCCTGAAACTTAGCCGACCACTATCTAAATTTAACTGAACCTGAAACTAGCACTAGTCTGAATCCTAGAAACACGACTAGATTAACTAACATTAAGGTGGAACCGACGACCGCTTTTTGCATTATGCAGTCTTGGATTGATATTAAACATGTGTGGAGGAGGGTTTACAACTCTGCGTATCATTTTCAAGGAGCAATCGCGCTTCAGCAGAACCAAGCATCAGGAAAACAAGATTGTCTGAAAATATGACATAAATAGATCACTTAACTTAACCTGAACCATGACAGAGTCTTACAGACATAACCAAAACACATAGTTTGACACAACATCATACCACCTTCTTTTACACAAAATAACCGAACCTACGACAAGCATGTATCTCAACACTTACGACTTAGTGAATATAGACCATAGCAAATGGCAAAGGTAACGAGTAGTTTCTATCTCCATACACAGTACCAGTACCCAGAGCAGGCGGCACGTCAGAACGAACCAAATCGGTGCCTCGCTACGAACCACATAGTCGTGGACCATCTTCACAGTCAGCGTTGAGCCAATGGCAGTCCCGCCGCAGACGTGCATGCGGCTCCAGGTAGGTTCTGCACTATTAATAATGGGGCTTCGGTTTTGAGCCCTGAGTCCCTTCAGTCCCGGTCCTGTCTGGAACCCGTACTAAAGATACTATTAGTCCCGGTTCCAACGGCTAGTAAGGCATCTTGAGGTCGAAACCTATCAGTCCCGGTTCCAGGCAGACTTTTAGTCTCGGTGGGGTATACGAACAGCGACCAATAGAATACAGCCCAACAGAGGAAGATATCACCAGCAGGTCCAACAAAAGGGTGGGTATAAAAGTAGAGATATCGCAAAGAGCCCAATACAGTACATGCCAACACAAGAGGATATGACTATCAGCCCAACAGAAGGGTGGGCGCGCAGGATAAAATATCGACTGGGGTAGGTTCCACATGAGAGGATTAAAGACGAACTTGAAATCGTCACTAGCCAGTTTTGAAGCTTAACGACGATTTTGAAATCGTCACTAAGTCTAGTGATGTTTTGACCTTACCAGGTTGTGACGTTTTGGTCTCAAAACGTCACTAAGGTCAAGAGGTTTGCCTCTCTACGACGGCTAGTGACGATCAGAAACGTCACTATGTTGTGATGATTCTGAGATCGTCACTAAAAAACGTCACAAATGGACTGATTTCTTGTAGTGGTATCGGTGGATCTGTATCAACACAGCAAACGCAATCTAGACACAAACTGGACGTTCACTTGCACCCACAACGCGCGCTCTGTGTAGTTACAAGATCTGAACGTGTGTAGACCTTATTTATCAACTTAAATCGTTTGAATATTTGTTATTGTACTCCTGTCGAACACCTTAAGTGCGCACTCTGGCCGTGTTCCGGACACGCTCAGAGCGCGCCCGGCGTGCTTTGTGCACGCACAAGCGTACATTTGTGTAAAATTTGTGCGTGAACAAAGTCTAGACCATTCTTAGTCACTCCTAAATGATACTTTTGTGACTATTTTGAAATTATCATGTTCCAACTCTCATCTGCACATTTGAGTTATGCGATATCACATGAGACCATGCCCTTCTCATTTGAATGTATATAGACCATGTTTTTCAACTTGAGTCGTTAGTATATGACATATGAAGACTATGTATGTCTGTTTTTCAATTTTTCCATAATTTTTTATTTTATTAACATTTAAATAAGTTTAAAACATGAAAATGAAAAACTAAGCATGGATCCTTATTAGTCACTCAAAAATGAATCATTTGTGAGGTTTTTGAAAATTCCATTTTGCAATTCCAAAAGCACTTCTCTCCAATCTTAGACCTCATAGTTTGAGTTACGCAATGTCACACATGATCTCCATGCCCTTATCCTTTTGAATTTAGGTAGACCATGTTTTTCAACTTGAGTCGTCCGTATATGACATAAGACGACTATGTGCGTAGGATTTTCCTTTTTTTTTTGACATTTTTTGAATATCTGAAGCTCATTTCAAATATCGATCAAACTTTAGCCATCCGATTTTCCTCTACAAGAAATATGCAGCCGTCTGATTTCCTCCAGAGGGAATCTGCAGGCGATCCACGAGAAGCTCATTCTACGATCTGATTGCACGCGCGCGTAGGACAAGGGCTGTACACCCGCTAACGAGTAGACCCAACAGGGATTTTGGCTCGACCACCGCATTTGCCTCAGTGACATGGATATTTTGGCGCACCAAATCCGGATTTTGGCTATTACCCGTTGTAACTTAAAGGGGGATTTGACAAATCAAATGGGGATAGCCATGAGCTTGCTCAAATCAAGCTTGAATCCATATAAATTTTCAAATGAGCTTGGACTCGTTGAAAAATGTGTTTCAAATGAGTTGCAAAGGTAGGGTAAACGGCCTCATTTCTAAGCAAAAAATGGTGGACTCGCCCAAAAATATGTTTCAAATGAGCTCCAAAAGTAGGGTAAAGGGCCCCATTTCTAAGCAAAAATGTGGACTCGCTAAAAATGTATTTCAAATGAGCTCCAAAGGTAGTGTAAACGGCCCCATTTCTAAGCGAAAATGGTGAGATCGCTGAAAAATGTGTTTCAAATGAGCTCCAAAGGTAGGGTAAATGGCCCCAATTCTAAGCAAAAATGGTGGATTCGCTGAAAAATGTGTTTCAAATGAGCTCCAAAGGTAGGGTAAACAGCCCTATTTCTAAGCAAAAATGATGGACTCACTAAAATGGATTTACACACACAATTGGAAACGTCAAGCACAAGACCATTGCCTAATTTCATAATAGTACAAAATGGACTTGCCCTTGCCAAATTATAAAATAGATCAACACCTAATAACTAAATTGGCACTAGCACTTAATAAAGCAACTAATAACTAAAATAGACTACCACTCGTCCTCGTCAGTGGAAACCTCCACCATCTTGGCCTTGCCCTGCCCTTGCCCTTGGCAGCGACATCTTCTGAGGCGTTTCTGTTCGACGCCGACCACATGTCCTCCTTCTCCCCCTTGCTCTCCGAGTAGATCTTGAGCCGTTGCTACTTGGCGGCGGAATGCCTGGCCAGGTTAATGGCTTTTTGGTTGGCCATGGCCCAAGCCAAACCTGGGTCCAGCACCTCCGTGACCTCCTCCTTCCAGGTCGTGGTCCAGTGCATACCCTGGTCATCCTCGTCGGACAGATCGACGAAGGGAATGGGATCGAAAGCAATGCCCCTGCCCCTGCCCCTTGGAGACTCCCTATCCCATGCCACTTCCCTCGCTCGCCTCCTGCTCGAACTTGGAGGAGTACGGGCACGCCTACGCCCACTCCGCATGCCGCTTCCCTCGCCCGCCTCAAGAAACCAAGGATAGGGGAAGTGGTAGCGGTGGCGGTTCGAGCTGGGAGTGGAGAGATAAGTGTCATGGAGAGATAAGTGTCGCAGAAGTGGAACATCGAGTTCCCCTAGAGCTGCCCACGTGGGTCCACCGCCTGTGGGCCCAACCCCAAGACAAGCAAGACCAAGGCTCACCGCGAGGCTTGGCGGGTGCACTCTTGCCACCAGCACCTCGACAGGTTCGCGGGGCCCCCGGGTCCCGTAAACCTCAGAGCGAAGAGAAGACCCCGTGAGGCGCGAGCCCCGACAGGACTGGGCTCCTTCTCGGGTACAAGACCGTACAAGGAGAATATAAGGCTTCCACCTACTTCCGGAAGACGGTAGAAGGCGCCAGAAGGCTTGGGAAGCAAGGCTAGGATAGGGGACACCACGTACCGACTGTTAGTCCCTGCCCGCGGCTTTCCCCAAAGGTGGAAGAGATCCCACCAACCCGGCGACGGATACTTGGAGGAGAAGAGGCCACGTCGACGTCTCCACCATGAAGAGGGGTTGCCTCCCGCCAAAACCACTCACACTCCTCGCATGACCTATGTGGGATCCCCTTTCCGTATAAAAGGAGGACCAAGGGCATGGCAAGGAGGAGGACCGATTCAAGGTCGAACTCAAGATAAACTCTAGAGAGAAGATAGCTTAATAGGCAAGGAAGCTCCAGCCTTCCCAAGGGGGAAGACGACCTCCAAGCTAGGCTAGACAGAGAGAGAGTGAGAAGGGAAGGAAGGTGATCTCCTCCGGGCAAGGATTTGTCCTTCTCCTTCCTCCTAGTTGGGCTACCCTGTCGGGTATCCCGACGTGCATCGCCATTGTAGCCACAACATTGTCCGATCATCTATCCAGACATGCAGGAGTAGTGCTTTTAGCCTCCGGGTCGCCTGAACCTGGGTAGATCGTTGTGTGCTTTCCTTATTCATCCACCAGGTCGAGATCGGAGAGCGAGTGAGGAACTTCTCTGGCGATCGTCCACCGAGAGACGTTTCCAGCCTCCTTCGCGCCCCTACCGAATCTACAAAGGGGGTGCCTTGCATCCCCGGTGTCTGTCCTTCAAGACATGACATCTGGCGCGCCAGGTAGGGGCGCAAGCGCTAGATTCATTTGGATATTAAGCCTCAACGATTTCTTCTTCGTCAAGATTTACAACGAGTTCTTCGTTACCAAGTTCTTCTTCGTCAAGAGCTACGACCAAGATCTTCGCCAACCGACGAGATCGTCCCTTGAAGACTACATCAAGCCGAGGATCTCATCATCTGAGACTCGAGCGCCCAATTCGTCTCACCTTTCTTGGTTTGCCTCAAAGGCCACAGGGCACTCGAACATGGCTCGGAAGAGAAAGGGGAACACGTCCATGGAACTCTTACGACATCCCGGCCTTGTATATATCTTCGATGGATCTTCTCCTCCACCAGAAGAGGGTCGAGCTTTTGGATTCAAGTTCGTTCCCCGGCTGATCACGCTACCCTTTTGGTTGGCGGAAGTGGATCCGAGGAGCTCGCCAGACGCCAAGCCTGGCCTTTTCCCACTAGGACTAGGGGGATCTAGGAAGCTCACCCGGTAGCACAACTCCTTGAGCTGCTCTCCTCTAACGAGGGTTCTGTTCAGATCAGGGAAGGCGATTCACCAGAAGAATCCACATCCCTCCTAAGAAAATTGGTAACACAGGAGTCTGGTGCGGATTGAAGGAGATATTCCCTAGAGGCAAATAAATATATAATATTTATCACATTATCTCATAAGTTTATAATATGTTTTTGTATCGTGCTATAACTATATTAATCGGAATTGTTAATACACGTGTGATACATAGAAAAACCAGAGTCCCAAGTAAGCTTCTATATAAACTAGTACATCGGGCAACTGTTGATCGAGATTTCCCGATCATGGACAATGACGTCGGTTGACAATGAGGTCATCTTGTTGGTGGAATAAGGTGATGGACATACGCATCAAAGCATTGCAACAAGATCGTATTACGATGCTCATCATTTAATGGGCAAAGAAAGTCTAGAGTATTCTTGAACCGTAGCGTAACAAGACTTAAGGTCTTAACGACACTTGGAGATAATTTTGGAATGATAGATGAAGGAAATAGAGAGAGAGAAATAATCCGGAAAACGTTCCGGTGGTTCCGGAAGGTGTTCTGGGGAGGTCCGGAACGGTTCCGGGAATTTCCGAAAGAAGTTCAGGTGGTCCAGAAAATGTTTCGGAGTCACTGGAGATTAAATAGTATGTAAATATATTAATTATGAATTAATTATATTTTATATTAATTAAAAGAAGAGAAAAAGGGGGCAGCCCATGTGGGGGGCGAACCACCAGAAGGAGGTGGGGCCCATGGTTGGTTCAGCCATGGCAAGGACAGCCGAACCCCACCCCCTCCTTTTCTGTTGCTTTTGTTTAGTCCTACATGGGGGAGCTGGGAGTTTGCACACCCCCTCCCCACTTTATATACAAGGGCATATTAATTGGATTAAATAAATCTAAAATACAATTAATGCTGTATGAGCCGGCCTGAGTTAATTCTCCGCCCGCCTTTCTTTTCTCTCCTACGAAGCTATACTGCTGGGCGTTGTTTCCCTGTGATGCACACGGCGGGTGTGTTGTTGGGAGACCCCAAGAGGAAGGTGTGAGTAGTGCAGCAGCAAATTTCCTTCAGTTATGAAACCAAGGTTATCGAACCAGTAGGAGATGAAGAATTCCCCCGAGGTATCAACGGCGCCAGAAAAGTACTTCCTGGTGGTTGACGTGGAGCCTGCACACAAACAATCAAGATACTTTGCCCCAACTTAACAGTGAGGTTGTCAATCTCACTGGCTTGCTATAACAAATGATTAAACGTATGCGTGGAATAAAGAGTGATGTTTGTAGAAAGTAGCCGGTTTACAGTTGTGGTTTTATCAGACTAATGAGAAGGACAGGGGTCCACAGTTCACTAGTGGTGTCTCTCCTAAATAATAATAACATTCATCCATGCGTGGTAAACAAATTACAGTTAGGCAATTGACAGAATAATGCTGAGCAATGACGAGGAATGTCCCCATCAATACCCATGGTTACTAGCTTAGGGTAAGAGTTATGAGGTAGAGAACGCGTGGTGTTGGTAGATTCGTCGGTTGACAAGCGGGAATTACCGAGGTTCGGGGCCCTCGAGTGAGGTAAAACCCTTACACCTGCTTGTCTGTTATTGATTGTGTATATGCAGCGAGTACAGGGGTCTAGCAAGATGTCAATCTTGCTAGGGTTTGGTGATTCTGGTTAGGCGTGTCCCTGGTCGGCCTCCCTCCTATCCTTTATATAGGGGTACAGGTCTCGGGTCGTAACCGACTAGGACTACATGTATGGAATGTACTACCGACTATGCTATCTATGGTATAAGTCTTCGACTTGGGCTTCGCTTTGTTGGGCTTGTTCAGCCTACTGACAATTGGGTTTTAGTCATTACGTGAACCAGGTACCCACACGAAGGGGTACCCATTTGGTATAACCTTGTCATTAGCCCCCGAGTGCTTGGCTAATTTGAAGAATAAGTCATGGACTCACTACATAGTCCACGTCTCATGTTTTATGCTTTTGATATAATATTTTTGTCTTTTTGACTTATGAACTTTGACAAAGGATTTCGACTAAGTAGGCCTGGGTTTATTCGATGAGTTGGCACCAGTTAACTGTACTTGGGCAAAACCTTACTAGCCTTCAGTCAGGTTTGGAGTCCTTGGGCTCGAACCCGGAACATACTGGACAGACACACCTCAGGCCAGTCGATGGTCTTACTGATATTGTTCTGTAGTTTTAATTTGCTACCCAACGCGTCCGCCAGGATTTTCATCGTATTTGTTGACACGGAAATGTCCAGGATTTAAACACTGTTGGAGTGACCCTCGTCGACTGATCGATGGGTCTTACCTTTGTATTTCTGGTATAACGCATCCGAGGTACTCTATCGACTGATTTTCACTTGGGAATTCTTATGTTTCGAATGTCTTTTGATTCTATCGGGAGCACTGTCGTGTGCTCCCGATGGGATTAGCCCCTGCGATTTGTTTTATTGCTTGCAGTAGAGGATAATCTCAATTTTATGCTTTTGCCAGTTGAAATCTTTTTACCTTCTCCCGATGAGAGTTTCTCATTCGACTCTTTTTCATTCTTGTCGTTTTGCTTTTGAGTTTGTAAGGAGCTTTTCCTTTTTGTCAGTCACGGTATGACGCCCGTTTTTTGTTCGTCTAGAGTGATGTCATGCATGACATCCTTGGCGTGCGAATAACACTCTGATGGGACATCGCACAGTCGGCCCCTATCTTTGACAGCTGTGGACGTCGGTTCAGTTTTGATTTGACCTGATATGGCGAGATTTTTGCAGACGTGATGATGATCTCCTCGTTTTGCGCATGTAGTGGGCGGCGTCGTCTGTGACGATTGCCCTCCGATCATGACACGCGTCGCCGTATTTTTGTTTGGACGGCCACGATGAACCCCTGATTTTTACCATAAGTACGGGTTTCTCCTTATGATTTATTTTACCCTGCCATTTGCCTCTTTCTTTCCTCTACTTCATCTTCCTCCTCGCGCCCACCGTCGCTCTGCTTTTGCGCCTCCTTCCTTTTTCGCGCCCTCTTCTCCTTCTTTGATCCTGCATTCCTATAGTCTGTCATGGCTCCTAAGAAGAGCTATGCATCTTCCATTGCTGCTGCCGCTACTGATAAGAAAAGGAAGGAGGCGACTGGCGCCGCCGTCCCCGCCGCTCTGAAGAAAGAGTCCGGCGGCTGGACCTCGTCCACCGTGAAGGAAAAACGGCTGGCGTCTCTTCGCAAGGATCACGGAGCTCACAGTTCGGGCTCCTGGCAAGGACAACTTCCCCGCGCCCCTTCTTGGAGAACGGGTATGTTTTGCCGAGTTCCTTCCCCGCGGCTTCGGCTTTCAATTGCACAACTTCGTGCGCGGCCTCCTTTTTTCTTACGGGATATAGATCCATGATCTGGTCCCCAACAGCGTTTTGCACATTGCCTGTTTTATGGTAATGTGTGAATGCTTCTTGGGGATATCCCCTAGCTGGGCACTATGGAAGTCGATCTTCCTAGTGTGCCCCATGGCCCGCAACGGCCGCGTCAACCCCGTCGAAGGCATCCGGTTCCAGGTCAAGGCGGCTGCAAGTACTTCACTTTGAAGACATTCGAGTCTGCCCAGGGGTGGAGAACCAAATTGTTCTACGTTCAACTATGCCAAGACGTTCGCCCCACCTTCTCGACTGGCGTTGCTGAGAAGACGAAGGCCTGGGAGCACTCCCTTTCTCCAGCGAAAGAACTCGAGGCTGGCCCGCTGTTGGAGAGAGTCGCTGGATTGCTGAACACTAGCGTCTTCGGTGTTCAGTTGATCTACACTTTCCTGAACAGTCGGGTGTGTCCCCTTGAGCAGCGCGCGCACCCGATGTGGGAGTATGAGGGGGTACTCGACGCTACGAGGATCAGTGCTGTGGAGCTGTCGGCGAATGAGCTCGACACACTCGTGAAGTCGGTGACCAGCTACAAAGATGAGAACACCATCAACTATGCGTTCACGATAGCTCCCTTCAGCTCGGAGAATCCCCTTCCCAAAGTAAGTTACTTGCGCCCTTGTCGGCGACCGAACTTTGCTATCTTGATTTTGCTTTTGCTTAATCTTGATCCTCTCCCTTAATCTTGATTTTGCTTTTGCTTTTCCTTGTTGTAGTGCCCCAACTTTTAATAAAGTTGGAACACATGTGTAAAGTGCTAGTCCCTGGATCACTGCCAGCACCACATTACAAAATATAAAGTATCATTGCATAAGTATCAAATTACTACAACGAGATCCAGAAATAGCTAAGTATAGCTTTATAACAAAGTGCATAGCCATGAAGGCTAGATAGAATATTCAGAGTTCACAAAAAAAGCAAAATAGCAATGAGCCTCATCTTCTAGCATGCGCCACAGGCAGACATGTTGGGTGTAGACTCGAGCCCAAAATTGTTCTTCATCTGAAGTACCTGCACATTTGAATATGCAGCCCCCGAAGGAGGTCAATACAATGAAGTATTGGCAAGTGACTATGGTGGATATAAAATGACAAGTCTAGAATCTATATGCATATTTGGCCTGGTGGATTTGGAGGCTATTTTGCAGAAAGCAAGTTTTCTCCTATCATTTATAAACACTTTTAATTCCAAAGACTTGGCACCAAGGGATGAAGCCCAAGTGCACCAACTTTTTTTTCCTTAGTCAAATTTTACTTAAGGAAAATAGTGTTGAGATTCTTCCGTCCATCCTTGTCCAGCTGCTCGAAGTAGTCCATCACCGGGGACATGGCTAAGTACTCAGATTGTTGACTCTGCAGAGGTTGTGCACTTTCACCTTTAGACTCAATTAACCCATACATCCTATACACGCGGAGTGCATAAAGGAAGGAGAGAATTGAGACAAGAACTTTCAGAAGAATAATTCAACCATACAAGCAAGACCCGTTCCACCTACCAACTCTACATCTGCTTGTCAAGCTGAAGGTTGAACTCTCACAGCTTAGTTGTTCAAGACAAAGCCCATTGTCAAAAGGCTGCACGGAAAGCTTCTAAACTTGGAGGGACTTAGTAATCTCTTTATTATTGGGTGGCAATCCACAAGTGTGATTTTGGGTGAAAACCACCATGCTCATCGCCCTAAGTAGGATAAATTCACCCTAGGCGAAGACAACCACAAGCATAGTCCCCAATAGCCACTCAACATAAACCATACCAACCAATCAACTCAGGTGTGCATTTTAATTTTACACTTAGAAATAAATTCACAACAAAGTATGTAAACATTTTTATAGAATTGCTAAGTATCTAATAAAACCTTTTAAATGGCTGCATGGTAGAGGATGGCTACACACTACTAGGAATTTGCATAGCAGAAAACTAACTTAGCCAAATAAAATAATAACAACATTTTCCTATCATGCATACTACTAAAAAAATCTACAAATGCATATAGGAAAATAATGGGTGATTTCATGAATGTCACTTGTCTTGGTAACAAGAGGAACAAGCAGAGCAAGAATAACAATCACAAGCAATTCCTTCCTCCTCTTCACAATCTAGCAACAAACAATACAAAAATAAATAAACACACCATGCAATACTTAAGACATCAAGGCATAAAAATGTATGCATGCATGATATGCTATGAACATAACAAAACAATTTATTATCATTTTATTCTCTCTATTTATTTAATGCTTTAAATGCAATGAACAACATTTTATTATCTTATTTTAACTATTAAAATATAGATAACAAAATATAGTCAATTAAGTCCTACAATCAAATTATTTAATTCTTTTATGAAATTTTCAATAAAACTCATGTTGCACTTTCTGGACAGAGAGCAAAATTACAATTCCAAACCAATTAGATTTATGTGAAAAACATTTTTATTATTTAAGTTATGAATTTAAATAGACGAATTGCCAATCTGTTAATTCCGCAAATTAAAATATACTAAAATGACAAACTACTGAATCAATAATAAACTACAAGAGCAGAGCTTTCTAATGATATAAAATTTATCAAATTTGGACTTACAGATTAAAGTTATGAATTTTGCAAGTTTTAATAGTTTTCTGTTTTAATTTCTGAAATTCTATCGAAAAAGAAAAAGAATATGCCACGCGGCGCGATCTGATTCGCTCGTACCGCTTTGGCACGGATCGCGATCGTGGGCCGTTCGATCTAACTGAAAACAGACACGCCAGATTAATCAACCGATGCGGAAAATTAAATAAAACAGATCCGTTGGATCTTGATCCAACGGTCCAGAACGCGTTGACCATACGCCGGCTGCGAGAGTCACCGGAGACGTGCTGGTTGCGGCGGAGCCATGGCCGGCGGTCGCGCTCTCTGCGTTCTATGGCCCTAGGAGAAGAACGAAGCTCATCAAGGGGTGCATGACGTCGAGATGGATAGGATGGTTATGTGGCGATCTCCGACGTGTACTCCTCCTCCCGGAACAGCTCGCCGGAGTAGCACGAGGTGGCGGTTCTCCTCGGGCGAACACGGACATGGTGTTGTGCTGCGGGAGAAATTGCAAAACCGTGTCAAAAGTCTTCGCAAGGCAGAATTAAAGCGGAAGGGAGAGACGAGAGGGTCCGAGGTGACTGGAGTTGCGCGCACGGCGAGATTCTTACCGACGGCGACGGTGGAGTTGCTGGGTCTCTAGCGGGCAGCCTAGGGGCTCTCGGGAGGTGAGGTTTGGGGCAAACGACGGAGGGGCTCGAGGGCTTTTAGTAGGGGAAAGTGGCGAGGTAAATGGAGTAGTAAATCGCCGCAATCAAACGAAATCAATCGGGCGTTTTCGGTCGGCGTCGGGGTGTGATTTGGGTAAGAAACGCTGCCGCGGGGGAGATGACAGGTGGGTCCCACCTGTCAGCGTCAGCGAGGGAGAGTGAGAGAGGGAGGGTTGGGCCGCTGGGGGGCTGCTATACTGCGCGTGCGCGGTAGATAGCTACGGGCCTCGGCCCAATTGGCTCGGAAAGCTTATTTATTTTTAATCAAATACTTTTATGTTTTTTCAAACCTGATTTCAAATATGATTTTTAAACTTAATCAAAACATATCAGAAAAAATCATAAAAATATGTTTTGGAAAGCTTATTAAATTTAGAACCTTTTAGTAATAATTTGATAAAAAGGAATATTACAAGGAGTACAAATAAACAACTTTATGGAAATATAATTTATTTAAACTTATAATTAAATTTTTTATTTAGTCCTTATGTGATTTATTTGTCATGCCTATATGATGAATGATGCATGAATGCAATGTTTTAAATTTTTGAAAATTTTGGGATGTTACACTTCTGTAGGGGCATTCGACAAAGTCTTCGCTCCCTCCCCTTCCGGAAGCTGGGCCTGTCGAGGAGACGGCTGTGCTGAAGGAGCGAGAGAAATCGACAGACACCCTGCCCGAGGCCGCATCTTCTTCCTCGGAGAAATCCGAAGTCGGGGGAAAAGGTGTAGGGCAACTCGAGACCGAGGCGGCCGTTGAGCCCTCTCCTAAGCGTCTTCGCCTGGTGCACTCGGGTGAAGGCGAAGAGGCAGCGGATTCTGGTGCTTCTTCACCAGCGTGGGATGTGCCACCTTTGGCCCAGCGCTCGCCCTCGCCTTCTACCTGCCACTCTGGCTTTGGCGGGCCTCGGTTCGACTTCGATCTCACTTCCGAAGAAGATGAGCGAAGGTAACTTCTTTGTCGTATGAATGTGTGCACCTTCTTTTGATTGTTCACTATCATTTAATTTTTTAACGTTCTTTTCTCTGCATTTTTATCTTCTAGTGATGATCGGGCCGCTAGTCCTTTTGGCTGCCCATGCCACGACTGCCACCTCCTCTCCAGCTGCGGAGGCGGTCGTCACTCCTTCGCCACCATCTGTTCCTATGTCGGCGGTCGCAGCGCCTATCACGGCTGCTTCGACTGCTGCTCCTTCAACTCCTTCACTGCCCTCCTGGCTGAATCATGTAAACCTTCTTTCCTCTATCAATATGTTGTCTTTTTCTTCGACATGTGTGTGTGATGTGTGCGTGATGCTTGTAGACGGCCGTAATTGGCCTTGCTTCCTTTGGCGAGGCCTTTGTGCATTCGGAGGATGAGCGAGTCGCCCTTCGCTCCCAGCTGGATCACCTCAGCCGTAAGTTCTTTCCTTTGCTCTGCAGATACTGACTTTATTCCTTTATGTGACCAGATTTTTTTCTTTCTTTTGTTTCAGGGGAGAAACAAACTTTGGAGTCCCGACTGGCTGATATAGAGAAGACCCTTTCCCAGCAATCGACTGCCAAGGAAGAGCTAGATGCTCTTCGTGCTTCTAAAGGTGAGCGGACTAAGTGACTGCTTGGCTATGTTCACTCTCTTGCCGGTGAGGCGAAATGATTTTCACGTGTGGATTTGCTACATTTCTTTTTCATTTTTTTTGATATGCTCCTTCTTTTGTTGTGCAGGCCCTTCTTCCAGCTCCGCTGGTGCAGCGAGTGATATCTTGTCACTCGACCAAGCCATCGAACAGGTTGGGGTGACCGTGAAGCACGCCAAGAAGTCCTTGGAGACGTCCCTCCAGACTCTCGGCATTGTGTTTAAGGAAGTGCTGCCAATTGCTGAGGTCCCGTCGACTATCGCAGGATTCGCTGCGCGACAGCGCCCCAAGTCGAAGAATCTGAAGTGTTACGCTCAGGAGCTGATGGTACGTGGCTCAGACTCCACCCTCAAGATTCTTCTTAGTCGGGGCGCGGATGCTGATTATGAGTCTCTCCTGTCTGACTTTCAAAAGAAGTCTGATGGGAGGCCTTCGTCTCTAGGGACGTTCAGCGCCCGTGCTTCTAGCCTTGCTAAGTCTAGCATTGCGACTATGGAGCGCCGCACGGCAGCTGTTGATGCTGCCCGCAAGGCTGGGTCTGAGTCTGCTGCCCAGTCTTAGGCAGCTTTACTTTTAGTCCTTTTGCTTTGTGCTGTAATTCGTGATGTACATTGTGCCATCGAAGTTGACATTAGGAAAATACATCTTTTGTTGATCCTTGCTGTATGCTTTGTACCTCCTTTTGCTTCAATTTGTATCTTGCCTGAAGTGCTTATGATTGTGTCTCAGTCGAACTGCTCGACCACTCCTGGGGATGTTCGAGTGGGAGGGGAATGGCGCTCGACTGCGCAGCTGACGAATGACACCCGAGTGTTTGATTATGCAAAGAAGAAAGTTGTTGAACTGGAGCAACAACTCAAGGCTGCCAAAACTGACATGGAAATCCAGCGAGGAAGGCCTTCTCTTTCCACTCAGAGGGAAAAAAAATTCTCAATGATATGGAAGATTCGAACAGGCAACTTGAAGGTATTTGCTTTGGCTTTGCCTCTTGTGCGTGTGTGAACTGCATGTGATGTCTTGTCTCCTTGCTCTATCTGTAGTTTTTGTAGATGACTCTCATGCCGAGACCGCTCGTGTGGCCGAACGTCTGGGAGCCGCTAATCTGACGGCCGTCACCGCCCCTCAACACTTTTGGCTTGATGCGTACCATGCCAACATCCTTGTCACACTGAAGGATCGTGTAACATCCCAACATTTTGGAATGTTTAAAAATCACTAAAATTTAAAACTTTTTGTTTGATTAAAATAAAACATTAAAATGCAAAAGAAAACCAATTATAAAAGACTTCAAACATATTGAAAAGTTTAATATTTCAAATATCTCAATTTATCCTTATTTTTTAAAACTTGTTCAAGTTAAACATTTTATTATCCATAGTATTTCTTAAAACTCAATATATAATTTGACAAATGAATTACCAACTCCAAACCATTTTCAAGTAATAAAAGGTTTGTTTTTAAGTATTTGATTTCAACCACTTAGCAATATCAATTCATAAATTAAAATAACAATTACTAGTGTTATTTTAAACTATTGAAAATATTGTCTATTCGTCAAAAGGTTATTATTCTTTTACCTGAGTTCAAAACATAGTTTGGAGATTACAAGTCTATAGTTTATAACTTTAAAACCTCATAGATTTATAGTTTATTAATTATCCAAATAAGCATTTCATTAACTTAAATGATTTTCATGTATTTTCAAAACATTAAATGATTTCCTGAATATATTCAATATAAGAATTGAAATAAAATTTGAATATTATCCAAAGATATGTTATAAAGTTTTGAAATGATTTATCATATTATGAAACTTAATGGCGCACAAAATAATTTGAAATAAAAATGAATACTCTAAAATTTCCATTTCCTTAAAATTATCTATATTTAGGTATACCAAAATAAAGATGAATGGTTAAAACAAATGAGTTTAAATAACTTAAATTCAAATATATTTGAATATGGGTATTTTATAAATTTTATTTAGCCAAAAAAAAATTTAATTAAGCTATAATTTCAAATTTGATATGGCCATATTTGTTTCGGCTGGGGCTTCAGCTTATAGGGTCTCTAAAACCAAAATCCCAACCAAACATCAAAAATTCGTGTTCAGAGAAGCTGAAGCGCTTATCCTATTTGTATATGAAGCCCGGAAGCACGTCGGGAGGCTTCCCGCAGCTTCTAGCAACTTGCTTACTAAAAAATCCAAACGATATATGGCTTTGCCCTTGGCGTTCCCACTATTTACAACTATTGCCACCGCAAAGAGGAAACAGTTCAGAGGAATAGGCCTAGCACACACGCGCCCATCACCTGCTCGCACGCGAGAAGAACCCGGCTAGGGTTTCCGCGCCGCCGTTTGCGCCGCCGGCCGGCAGTCTCCGGCATCGTCCTGAATGTTTCCTCTCCGCCTCGTGCCTGCGGTTCTTCCCTCGTCGCCTAACCACTTACAGTACTTGTCAAGTTATTTGGGATTGAATTGGAGGAAAGGGCTAGCCGGCTAGCAATTGGATGGATTGGCAGCTAGCTAGCTAGCAATTGGATCGATTCGGCAGCTAGCTGCGTGTGGGGAGCTACATGCGGAGCTATTCCGGAAGCTTGTCGCCGCCAGGACGCGCCACTCGCCGCGCGGGGCCGGCCGGCCAGCCCAGATCAGGTTGCAACGCCGCCGTACAGCACCGCCCCAGAGTATTGGTTGATCGTAAAATATTTTTCTTTGCAAAATGTTATTTGTTGATTATAATAAAAATGCTATAAATTCATACCGTCTAGTTTTATTTTTTATATTATATATTAAGAAACGTAAGAAATAATTGAACTTATGAATGTGCTAAGCATACTAGTTAAAATAATACAACACATAATCATTCAAATCATGTTAATTCAGTGTCCGCATATAAGGGTATGTAAAACGTTCACCGCCAGCTGTATATCAACCAGCCGTACTAGAAGTAGATTGCCAAACAACATTTTTATATTTTACCAGCCGTCCAGCTGCAGCTGCTTCTCAGAATCTACCAGCTCCAGCTGCTTTTCGTTCAGCTGCAGCTTAAACAAACAAGCACTAAGTATCAAATTTGTATTAAATCAATATTTCAAAATTATTAATTTTAAAAAGTTTTCAAAACATGCCCACTAATCTTTTAAAACATAGATATGAGTATTACAATTTTATAGAAATTTGTTTGACTTCATTTGGAATCTTAAATCAAAAGTTATTAAGAAAATATAAAATCAGAAAAGGAAAAGAAAAATCCCTGACAGCGGGACCACCTGTCGGGGCTTCATCCCTAACCTCTAGCCGAAATTTTCGCCCCCAATTCCTCCTCCGATCCGAGCTCAAATTCGCGTCGTTCTTTGCGGGATTTGTTCCCTCCTCTGCCCCCATATAAACCCCGCACCCTCCTCTCTCATTCCCCTCCCAAACCCTAGCTCGAGGTGCCCCTAGGCCGTCGGAAAAGCTCGCCGAAGTTTGCATTTGCCGCCGTCGTATTCCTTTAGTTTCCGGCGAGGTGAGCCACCCCCTCGCGCCCGAGACCCCCTCCTCCTCTTTCCCTCGACGACGCGCACCTCCTGACGTGTCCGAACTCCTCCGGTCGGTCGTCACGGTTGCTCCGGGGAGCAGAGCACGCCACCGACGCGCGTATCTTCACCGCCTTGGAGCACCGCGTCCTGAGCTGCCCTCCGCGCGTCCGGGGAGGCACTACCACGCCGGAGCGGTCCACGTCCGAGCCGCGCCGCCGTCTTCAACCTCTCCGGCGACCAAAAGCGCCGCCCGGTGAGCTCCTTCTCCTCAGCCCTCTGATCTGCTTTGTGCGGTTAGGATTAGATCCATGCGCGAAGGGGTACGGACAGATCTGGACCATCAGATCCAGATCCAATGGCCCAGATCCATCCACTTAACCACATCAGCACCGAGTCAGCAGGCACAGTCAGCGCCACGTAGGATCCAGTCAGCGCCCAGTTAACTGATCTGTCATTTTTACAGAAAAGACCCTGGACATTAGTTGTATCATATCTTTTTCTCTGTATATCCAAATTCAAATATTATTATATATTTGTAAAACCCTTTACATGTAGAATATTTTAGATCTGCCAAAATTAAAATTTGACTTAGTTTAAAATATTCAAAATTTAAATGGTGAATTTGAGTATATTTGTCATAACTTTAAATCAATAAATCCCAAAAATTGAAAATAAAATTGTTATGGAAACTTTGGAATATTTGTAATGTGATGCCTCTGTTATAAAATAATTTTGAGTATTATTTTTATGATTTATTAGTTATATGTTTAATTTGCATAGTTTGACTATTTTTGACATAACTATTAATAAAAACATTATTTTTGATTAAATCCAATTGCTATAAATTTAATTAAATCCCCTCTAACTAATAACCGTATTTATAAAATTTTATTATAAAAAATTAATCACATAAAACTTTAATCTTATATTTATTCCTTTTATTAAATTATGCAAAAATGGAAATTAATTAAATTGCATTTATAGCCTCATGCATATTTTATAAATATCACAAAAATTAGTATAATATAGATATACTCCTCATAGGAAAACCTCTTATTTATTTTCTCTAGGTTAGGATTATTTTCAACTTAAATGTATTTGCTTAAAGGAACATGAGTCTGAAAACAATTTGATAAAAGATCAAAGGAATTTTCAGAAGAAAGATGAGTGGATATTGTATTCACATGATTTGATCAAACAGAACAATATTTTTCACAATATTTTTTCCACCACCCGACGCACCTCGGGAGGACCAGCTGGCAGTCCAGTACTTGCTACGCAAGGAAGGCGAACGTCTACGCGCCGAGAAAGCCGAACTCATCCGGCGCAAGAGGGATGCGGATGCGTCAAGCGCCAGGAGGGCCGCCTACTCGTTCACTTATTCCGCCGAGGTCAGCCAAGGAGGACGGCGACGAAGAGCCCGAGTTCCCCTCATGCGGAAGCCGATCGAGCCAGGATCACCCGTAACCTTGACTCGTCCGTCGTCACCGAGGACGAAAACGGGATACCCGTCCCAAAAACGGAGGATGCTTGCATCATGGCATTCGAAACATACCTTCGGCTCACACAGCCATCGGAGGGAGACACATGAGCCCTTCTCCACAAGCAACAAATCATGTCCATGAAGGCAATCGAGGAAGCCCTGGCAAACAGGGCGCCAAGCAGCCGGGCACGCGAAGAACAAGAACGCCAAGCTCGTGATCCGGCAGCACCGGACGTCCCTGCAGCACAGCCACTGCGACAGCCACAACCAGGCGAAGACCTTCGCAACGTCATCACGCAAAGGACATACCGCAACCGCAGCCAGCGTTCGACTGACACGATGAACCCGGATGAACAGGCCGACCGCAACTTCGAGCCGTGCGGCGCAACATGTTTCAGCTTCAACATTCGCGACACCCGCATGCCGAAGGGCTTCAAGCTAGCAGCAGGAACACCCAGGTACGACGGAAAGCAAGACCCGGGCCTCTAGCTCGAAGACTACCTCATCGCCTATACCTGTCAAGGCGGGACATCGACCACTGCGATGCAGTATATCCAGCTCATGCTCACGGATTCGGCACGCGGATGGCTCACCAGCCAGCCCAAGGACTCTTTCAAGACCTGGGAAGAATTCCAAGATACCTTTATCAAAAGTTTCTCTGGAACATATGCAAGGCCGACGACCTATATCGAGTTGCAAGCCTGTAAGCAAGGAAGAGATGAGTCGCTCCGGTCATACATCCAACGGTGGACACTCCTCCGCAACACCATGGACCCCGTCTCAGAAGACCGGGTGATGGACGCGTTCATGCATGGCGTCGCTCGCCGCGATCTCCGCGAAGAGTTCGGTAGGCGCCAACCGAAGACCACGATCGAGCTCATGAAGATAGCCAACCAGTGGGCCGAGGGAGAGGACTACGTGCGCGACACCTCTCCAAAGAACGAAGCCGGAACAAGTAACTCGCGCGATGGACGCCAGAAGAAGAAGCAACGTTTCACCAACCTCGACTCGATCGAGCTAGTAGCGGCGGGATATCAAACCCCCCGTGATGACGCACGCGATAGCAGTCGCCACTATGATGAAGGGCGCCAGTACAGTCGAACCAGTGACCAGGGTCGACAGTCCGACCCAGGATAATACAACCGCAGCAGCGGCAACATTAGCTTCAATGACGGAGGCCAGAAACTGTTGTGCCCTTGCTCAAAAGAGCAATGGCACATATGAATAGTGTGGAAGACTTGGATCACATAAGTCTCGCATTTTCCAATAAGATGTAATATCACAGTACAATGTCATAATTTATTACAAACGAGGCGAATGATCCGTAAAAAAAATTTAATCCTTACAACTCAGCTTAGCTGAAATGCTAGCTGAAATAAATAGTTCACACTTTATTTCAGAGTTCATACGCAATTCTAAAGATAGCATGGAGCTACATCATCTCCATGAAGCCACTGGCAAACATGTTGGTTGTAGCTCGAAGACAACCCCCTTACTCCTCATTCGAACAATCTGCAAGGTTTAGTTGCAGCCCAGCTATAAAGGGTCAGCACAATTGAATTGTGGTGGCAAGTTACTTTAATTTCTAATATTCTACTAAGCTATATCTATATGCTTATTTGGCTGGTGGAACTCAAGGCTATTGCGCAAAGCAAGTTTTCTCCTACTTTTGGTAAACAACGTTTTGAAACAATATCTTCTCTTTATAGACAAACTCGAGACAAATCCATGTCTCCTACCCATGTTCACCCATCAAGATTTAATTAAGAAATTGGGATGAAGAGATTTTCAGAAGACAGCCTTGTGTAGTTACTCAGATTATCCGATGCCGGGGACACGGCTAAGATCTTAGGTTTTAACTCTCGAGAGTGTGTGCACTTTCACCATTAGACTTAATCAACCCAAACTATCCTCTACAATCCTTTAGTGAGAAGGAAAAGGAGAAGATCAAGACGAGACTTTTTAGAATTTGCTTTCCCATGATCATACTAAGAGATTACCACCATCCTATCAACTCTACCACCATCAATCTCTTGACCCAGGTCCACATCAACTTACTCCATCAAGACAGAGCCCATATTGACCAATGGTTGCACGATAAGCAACTAGACTCAAAGTAAACTTAAATCTCATAGCCCTGGGAGGCCTACCACAAGTGAGCAACTCAGGTTAACACCGCATATCATGGCCCCAAGTAAGTGAAAACTATCTTTGGCGAAGACGACCATGAGACTTGGCCCCGAGAAGCCACTCAACTTGAAACCTCCTCGATCGACTCAATCCACCCAGGCGTTAAATTAATTTAGTGGAAATTTTCATTTATCACATCAACCATAAAACAATCATTTTTGCAGCAGCTACTTCCACTAAATTATAATAGGGGTCTAACTGGAATTTCTAAGGGGTAACCTAACAGGTTTGCATAGCATACTACAATCTCCCAAAAACCTATCATGCATACTACTTTTGCAAATACTGCTTAAAACACTAGGTATGCAATAGAATAAAATAGTAGGTGTTTTACGAAGTCACTTGCCTTGGTAGCAGGAGGAGCAAGCACAACAAGAATAGCAATCACACGCAAGTCCTTCCTCTCCTTCACAATCTAGCACAAGCAATACACAAAAATAAATACCCCCAAAATATCACACAATACCAAACATAAAAATGTATGCATGCATGATGTGCCATGAGTATAACTAGACACTCTTATCAATTATTTATATCTTCTGTTATTAAATGCATGAGATGCAATTCTAGGAGTTTATTATTTTACTTATCAATTAATTAATAGAAACAATATAACAAAATTTGAATTCTATAATTACAACTTTTATTGTCTTATGAAAATTTTCAAATAAGACATATATTAATATTTCTGGACAGAGTGCAATAGCCTAACTCTAAAACAATTAAGTTTATTTGAAAAACATTTTTATTATTTGAGTTATGGATTTAATAGCCGAATTACCCCTCAGATAATTTCATGAAATATAATTTATCAAAAGGAAAAACAAATGATGTAGAAAAAATTTACATTAGCAGGGCTATCCGTGGATATAAAATATATCAAATTTGAACTTATAAATCAAAAGTTATGAATTTTCTAGGTTTTACACGTTTTCTGTTTTATTTATAAAATTCCAGAGAAAAAGAAATAATATGGGGCTACGTGGCGCGATCCTATTGGACGAAAACGGTTCGCGCGGATCGCGGACGTGAGCCGTCCGATCTAAATAAAATCGGACGCGCGGAAACGTTTCGATCTAGATCCATTGGATCTAGATCCAACGGCTTAGAACGCACGGTCGAACCGAGCGGCGCGCGGGTCGCCGGAGCGCTCGCCGGCGACGGCACCTGCGGCGACGACGCGTCGGCTTTGACGTTCCCGGCGTTTGTACGGAGCCCTGGGAGGAGCGGGTCTTACCAAAACGAAGAGGAGGAGGAGGCGATGTCGATGGCGCGGCGGCGGCGTCGGAAATCTTCTCCTTTCCTCGTCGGAGACGGAGGCGGCGGTGGAGACCTTCGGTTGAGGACGGAGGCGACGTTCGGCTGCGGAAAACGGGCGTACACGATGTCACGGAGGTGCGCATTATCAAAAGAAGAAAGACTAGAGGAGAAATAGGAGTTCGGAAGCAAGGACGGCGCCGGAGTTGAAGAAAAATACCGGCGGCGGCGGAAATCTTCTTCCGGGCGCCCTGGAGGCGAAAAAGGCTAGGGTTTGGGCGCGGGGCGAAGCGGCAGGGGTGGGGATTATATGGGGGCGCATAAGGAAACAAATTCCACTATTTTTGGAGTCAAAATCGGATCGGAAACGGAGAGGAATCCGCGCGGGATTCACGTCCGGAGGTGGAAGACTCTCCTGACAGGTGGGTCCCACCTGTCAGCGAGAGGGAGAGGGAGTGCGGGCTACCGGGCCGTTGTTGGGCCGAAGCGCGCTCGCGCGGGGTATTTAGGGAGGCCGGCCCGTTTCCTTTTCTCTTTTCTTTTCTCAAATTAATTTTTGTTTTATTCAAAATGATTTTCTAAACTCAGCCAAAATACTTTAGAAAAATTCATAAAAATAAGTTTTAGAAAGATTATTAAATTTAGAACTTTTTAGTACTATTCTTGCCCATTAGATAAATTGGGAAAATTTATATTATTAAAGAAGTTTAAATAAACACTTAATGGAAATATAAATTATTTAAAACTCTTAATTGACATTAAATTTTGTACTTATGTAATAAAAATGTTATGCTTAAATGACGAATGATGCATGAATGCAAAGTTCTAGATTTTTGCAAAATTGGGATGTTACAGAAACGCGAGTGGAAGCGCGCGCTGACCCCAGCAGAGGAGCTGATGCAACCTAGCAAGCACCACTCGTTCCGCAACCCGGAAACGTGCAAGTGGGGCGCCAACCACCTATTGAAACATTGCCGCAAAGCACGCAAGATTTACCAGGCGATGCACAATACCCTCACCCCTGTGCCAGCGCTGCAGCCGGCCCCGCAACTCGCCATTCAGGCAGCACCCGTAAACAAGAACCTGACACAGGCAGCGGGCACCTTTCCCCAGCAGCAGCTACAGGAAGCCCAGCCAATGGCACACGACGCGTACCCAGCCGCGTGGGGACAGCTCAATATGATACAAAAAGGACGCCCTTCAAACAGGGCGCAAAACCTCATAACCTGCCAAGTGCTACAGGCTACTACTTGCCCGCCCGCAGTGCCGAACTACTTGAAAGGGTTAGAAACGCCAATCACGTTCTCCAGGGCAGACCACCCGAAAGATGTACCTCGACCCGGGCATGCCGCCCTAGTCGTTGAAGCCCTGATCGGAGATTACAACCTGAAGAAGGTTTTTATGGATGGAGGAAGTGGCATCAACATCATATTCGCCGACACCCTGAGGAGGATGAACAAGTCGATAGATAAGCTGCCAGAGTCCGAGACCACATTCCACGGTATAGTACCAGGGCAAGCAATCACACCCATGGGAACGATCACACTCGACGTCATACTCGGGACACCCGAGCACTTCAGGAAAGAGTCGATCGACTTCGAGGTTGTCGACTGGAAGTAACAGTATCATGCTATTCTTGGGCGCCCAAGTTTCGCTAGGTTCATGGCAGTACCTCATAACGCCTACCTGATGATCAAGTTGCCTGGACCCAAAGGAGTAATCACTGTACGCGGCGACTTCGACCGCTCTAACAGCTGC
The DNA here is from genome assembly GCA_026929855.1 of Poa annua. Lineage (NCBI taxonomy): Eukaryota > Viridiplantae > Streptophyta > Magnoliopsida > Poales > Poaceae > Poa > Poa annua. Next base: position 105,475,016 of record CM049426.1, read on the forward strand.
GACCGCGAGTTCAGCAGGATTTCTGAGTTCTTCGGGGTCGAAGAGCACTTCAAGGCCGTATCAGCCGACAAGGACAAGACCATCTTCCCACCCCGAAAGAAACCAACCAAGCACGCCGCCTTCAACATGACTGACGATACCACAATTCATCAGGTACATCCGAGTGACAGCAGCAAGACGGCAAAGTGTCCTCAAGATTGGCCCCCGCATAGGAAGGCACGCTCGTCGAGTTTCTACGTGAGAACTGGAAAATCTTCGCACGGCAACCTTCTGACATGCCAGGAATACCCAGTAATCTCGCCGAGCACTCCTTAAGTTCACAAGGACGCCAGACCCGTCAAACAGGCCATGAGACGTTTTTCCGGACCCAAGCGGGACGCGATCACCGCAGAAATCGACCGACTACTGCACGCCAAGTTCATCCGAGAAATCAAGGACTCAGACTGGGTCGCCAACCATTTCTTAGTAGAGAAGAAGAAGACAAAGAAGCTACGCATGTGGGTCGACTTCACCGCCGTCAACAAATGCTGCCCAAGGACCATTTCCCGCTCCCGCGAATAGATCAGATCATCGACTCGACAGCAGGCTGTGAACGCCTGTCCTTTCTGGACGCCTACTCAGGTTACCAGCATATCAGACTGAAAGTTGAAGACGAAGAAAAAACGGCGTTCATCACACCCGACGGTGTCTTTTGCTACCAAACAATGCCCTTCGGGTTGAAGAACGCTGGCGCCACGTATCAGCGCACGATGCAAGCATGCCTCAAAGGGCTCATCGGGCAGATTGTCCAAGTCTACGTCGATGACATCGTCGTTACGACCCGAAAAGAGGACACCCTAGTCGCCGACCTGCGCAAGGTCTTCGCGGCGCTCGACGCATATCAGATCAAGCTAAACCCAGAAAAGTGCGTTTTCGGCGTGCCAGCCGGAGAGCTACTAGGGTACCTCGTCTCTGTAAGAGGAATCGAAGCAAATCCCGAGAAGGTGCAGAATATACTCACGATGCCAGCACCCACCAAGCTGCGTGAAGTACAACGATTAGCCGGCCGAGTCGCAGCTCTCAGCCGGTTCATAAGTAAGTTGGGGGAGAAGGCCTTGCCTTTCTACCAACTGATGAAAAAGACGGACAAGTTCGAGTGGACAGCAGAAGCACAAGAGGCATTCGACCAGCTTAAGAAGACCCTGACAACTTCCCCAATCCTGGTAGCACCACTGGAGAACAGGCCGCTATACCTATACGTCTCAGCGACAAGCAGGGTGGTGAGCACAGTACTCGTGGTTGAACGGGAAGAAGAAGGGCATAGTCATCATGTCTAGAGGCCGGTCTACTACCTTAGCGAAGTCTTAACACTGTCCAAGCAGAACTACCCGCACTACCAGAAGCTGGCATACGGAGTCTTCATGACTTCCAGGAAGGTCGTCCACTACTTCTCCGAGCACCCTATCACGGTGGTAAGCTCCTCTGGCCTAGCAGACATCCTCACAAACCAACGCGCGACAGGACGAGTCGCCAAGTGGGTTGTCGAACTAGGACCCTGGGGGCTGAAGTTCGCTCACCCGAAGTCTATCAAGGCCCAAGTCCTCCCGGAATTCACCACCGAGTGGATAGAAGCCCAGCTACCAGATGTCCCTGACCTGTCCAACGCATGGACAATGTACTTTGACGGCACCAAGAAGTTCAAGTCAGCAGGGGCAGGAGTCGTACTCATCTCCCCCAAAGGCGACAAGCTAAAATATGTTATGCAGATGGACTTCCCGACACCCTCCAACAACGAAGCAGAGTACGAGGCCCTGATCCATGGCATGCGGATGGCCAAAAACTGCGGCGCCACACACCTCATGATCTACGGCGACTCCTACCTCGTCGTACAACAAACCATGAAGTCCTGCGATGCCATCGCCGACAACATGATCGCCTACAGAGACCTGTACAACCTGCTGGAGGGCACATTCGACGGCTGCGAGTTGCGGCACATCGGTCGCGATAGCAACGAGGAAGCCAACGCTCTCGCCAACATGGGCTCAGACAAGGTACCAGTACCACCCGGCGTCTTCCTCGAGCGCATCACACAGAGATCCATCAAGACTCGACCTGCAAAAAAACTCTCCACACCAGCAACGAGCAACAGCAACCCACCGAGCAAGGAAAAAGAGCCCATGGAGGTCATGCTGGTAGAAGCTACATGGACAGGACCATACCATGCGTACATACTGCACCAGAGGCTGCCAACTGATCCAGTCGAAGCAAAACGCATCATCCGGCACTCCAAAGGTTTCACCGTGGTCAACGGGGAACTCTACAAGAGAAGCATCTCAGGAATTCTGCAAAGGTGCGTAGATCCAATAGACGGCCAGGCCATCCTACTCGACATGCATGCGGGTATCTGCGGGCATCATGCAAGCAGTCGAGCCTTGGTGGCCAAAGCACTGCGAGCCGGGTTCTACTGGCCAACAGCTATGCAAGACGTAGAAGACCTAGTAAAGAATGCCCCGGATGCGAGGAATTTGCAAACAAGCCGCACGCACCGGCGTCAGCGCTGAAGACAATACCACTAGCCTGGCCCTTCGCCCAATGGGGGTTGGACATTGTAGGCCCGCTGAAGAAATCCTCACCCGGAGGTCACACTCACCTCCTGGTCGCAGTCGACAAGTTCACTTAGTGGATTGAGGCGGTGCCCATCACAAGTTCGACTGCATCGTCAGCGGTAAACTTCATTAGATCCATCATCTTCAGATTTGGGGTGCCAAACGGGATTATCACGGACAACGGCTCAAACTTCGCAGCCGAAGAGTTCAAAGACTTCTGCTCAGATCAAGGCATCAAACTCAACTATGCATCTGTCTCACACCCGCAGTCCAATGGGCAAGTCGAGAAAGCCAACAGCCTAGTCTGCAGCGGCATCAAGAAACGCCTGCGAGTGCCACTGAGACGCGCCGCAGCCGCGTGGGTCGAAGAACTTCCATCAGTCATCTGGATCTTGCGAACCACGCCAAACAGATCCAGTCAGTACACTCCATTCTTCATGGTGTACGGTGTTGTGGCAGTTCTCCCCTGCGACATCAAATTCGACGCTCCAAGAGTGGTCGCCTACGACGAGTCAGATGCAGAAGAAGCACTCGAAGAAAGCATGGACATCCTGGACGAAGCACGCGACATCGCGTTAGCACGGTCAGCCGTATATCAGCAAGACCTGCGCAACTACCACGGAAGGAGGCTGCGACCAAGAGCATTCGTAGCAGGTGACCTGGTCCTCCGCCTCAAGCAGAAGAAGGTGCACAAGCTCGCCTCACCATGGGAGGGCCCGTATGTTGTGACAGAGGCAATCGGCAACGGAGCCTACCGTCTGAAGGACTCGAAGACGGGAGCAGTCTGCAGCAACCGGTGGAACGTCGCGCAACTTCGTCGGTTCTACGCCTAGTCGACAAAATCATTGTACCAAGGAAAGCATGTCAACGCGGCAGGTTTCAGACGCACTCTTATCCTTACCGGGGTACCTAAGGGGACTGGTAGGGTTTTAATAAGGCGGCTTGTTCGCAAGAATCAATAAAGCAGATTTACAGAAAAAGCTGTTCACCTTACCTTCTTAGTCAAGGCAATTAAAATCCTAGGCCGTCACTCGAATAACTCGGGGGCTCCGCCATACAGGTTGAAAAATAAGCCTAGGCCGCCACTCGAATCACTCGGGGGCTGCGCCATGCAGGCTCTACTCGTAAAATCCTAGGCTGCCACCTGAACCACTCGGGGGCTACGCCATACAGGTCAAGTCCTAAAATCCTAGGCCGCCGCCCGACACACTCGGGGGCTGCGCTTCACAGGTATCACTTGAAATCCTAGGCCACCACTCGAACTACTCGGGGGCTGCGCCATGCAGGACCTTCTCGTAAAATCCTAGGCCGCCACCTGAACCACTCGGGGGCTGCGCCATGCAGGTCAAGTACTAAAATCCTAGGCCGCCACTCGAAACATTCGGGGGCTGTGCTTTACAGGTAACACTTGAAACCCTAGGACGCCACTCGAAACACTCGTGGGCTGCGCCATACAGGTCCACGACAAAGCCATGGCCGCTACCCAAGGTGCTCGGGGGCTGCGCCGCACAGGTCCACGACTCGCGATCAATGAACCTGAGCCACGTCGCACAAAGCCTAGTACTAAGTCGCACCAAATCCATTCGAAGGAGCACCATAGATAACAGCACAGTAAAGCAAACATTTTTTACTCGCTTACTCGGGAATTCCCCATATCTAATATATTGATGTTTACATTTGGCAAATTCGCCTCCTATGACTAATCCTGTACAGCAGAATATTATTATCCCTATCCTGCAGGCTCATCCTTTGGCGCGTCGAGTGGCCCTACAAGGCGCTCACTCGGCTTTTGGACCCGCTCAACCATTTGGCGAGCAGCCGCCAAGGTGTCGGCGTAGTCATCGTCACCGGGCAGACCGCCTAGCACCCTCTCCAGAGGAAGGTTCGCCCGATGCAGCCGGACGTACGCCAGCCCCACATTCGCCCCAGCGACGAGTTGCGCGTGGACTACCTCCTTCAACGCATCACCCTCGCGGAACCTTTCCAGCAAGGCGGCCAGCCCATGCGGCTTCCCATTGTGTGGGAAGTACACACGGTGGATATGCCAGAGGGTCTTCCGGCAACCTTCAAGAAGAAAAGCAGCCGGCCAAGTTCGATCAAGCATGCGCGCGAGGATTTGCCCTCCCGAATTGTGCGACCAGAATTGGCGAGCCTCGAAAGAATCGCCAGTCGCCTCTTGGGTGACCCGCTCCTCAACCCGAGCCTGCTCAGCCTGCCAATCTGGGTTCACATCTGCGCCCAAAAATTACAAGTTAGAACCAGCAAATCTCAAGGAGGAAGTCAAGACACAAAAGGCTACCAAACCTGCAACTGTCGACTGATCAGATCGATCTCGCCAAGCAAAAATTGCTCATGCTGGGAGAACCCCGCAGTGGGACGCGATTTGGAGCGCTCCAGCTCCAACTCAGCAAGCTTAAAACTCGCTTCAAGGCTAACCACCTTGTTCCTCATATAGGTGATCAACCGCTGGTCATTCGTGCTTCGCTGTGGAACGAGTGTTGATCGACGACGACGCCCAGCCGCAGTCGAGCGAGAACCTCCCTCGCCACTCGCGGAGTCGTCGCAGTGGCAGAAGTGGCCTCATGTGTGTCTGTCTGTCACGAATATGCAATGTCAGTACAGCAAAAAGACTCCTCAGCCAAAGCACAGTTGAAGGGAAAGAAATTATAATTCAGAATAAAAGAGGTTTCAAGGCCAGACGACCCGACAAAATAAAGGTCATTGCAAGCTGCAGAGTGAAATACAAGTTCTGGCGACTAAAAGGACCCACACTACAAAAGCTCCTAAACTACCGACTCCGACCGGGAGTGACTCTTCCGAGAAGCTGCCTCAGTTGCCTTGGCAAGCGCCCTCTCGAAGGTGGCCACAAGCTTTACAGCCAGCTGCGCAGCCTGCGCCTTCACCCCGCTAAGGGAAGCGGTCCGGCCATCGGAACTTCGCGGGAAGCCGCTGACAACCTTCTCGAAATCGCCTGCTACTTGATGGCCTAGCAGAAGCTGGAAGGTGAGCTCGGAGCCGCGTACCGTCTGCATCCGAGTGAAGTCGGCAAGGGTAGTCGCTTCATCTTCAAACGGCGCCGTAAGGGCATCGACGGCAGTCGGTGGCGGGTCGCTCGGAAAGATGCTCCGGTGCAAAGTCGTGAGCGCTCCAGTCGACTTCTGCAGCGCCGCCAACGCCTTCTGCAACGCAGCGGATGCATACGCGCAGACGTGATCGAGAAACCCGACCGCGGTAGCCAGTTCGACATTGTCGCTGGACGAGCCTTCCGGAGGAGCGTCGCCACATTTCTCTGAAACGAGAAGTGATAGATCAACAGATAGAAAAAGAAGGAAAGCCAAAGTAGGCGCTAAGCCGAAAACTCACCTCCAAGGGCGCTGGCGAGTGATAGCAGGCGGTCGACATCGGTCTTCTCCTGGACGACCCGCATACGCTCGCGCTTCTGGGAATCGTGCAGGGCCTTCGCAAGCTCCGCCTGAGCCTGAAGCTTCAGCTCCAACTCTTCAGCCCACTTAGTAGCCTGGTCCAGAGAGATACGCAGCTCGTCCCTCTGCTTCTCCAGGCGAACATAGGCAGCGGCTGCCTCAAGCTGTTGGCGGTAGTATGGCTGCAGAAACAACAAGAAGTTATAAAGTTGCGGGCGACTATACTAGTCACCGACACCTTCGGGGGCTACTCTCATCGGGAGCGCTGTTCGCGTACCCGATGAAATTTCAGGACTACAAAAACAAGGAAAAGGACTTACGTGGTCCAGAAGGTCGACATCCTCCAAAGTCGATGGGGGAGCACGACTCGGAGCCGTGAAGCAGCTAGTCGGCATGTGCTCCTCGACCACCACCCGCGTCACCAACTCCGTCGATGGAGCAGAAGTGTGCTCAACTTCGTGAGGAGGAGAATGGGCACCGTCAAAGCGGTTGCTGGAGCAAAATCAATGGAAAAGTCAACTCGAATCCAGAAACTTGGAAATGCACTCGACGAAGAAGGAAGAAAAGGAACTCACCTGGTAGCCTCGTCGCCATCATAGCTCCCCAGGGAGACGGACGACATCCGAGCGAACCCACGCGGCGGCGCGGAGCTGACCGGGGGAGCATCCAAGGGTTCGTCCCAGTTGTCCTGGGAACGCACACCCGAAGAGGACATGCCAACCTCTTCCAAGTCAACATCGGCATCCTTCGCGGGTGACGAAGCAGTCTCAGAGTCGCCACCACTTCGCCGCCTCTGCCTCTTCCGCGCGGGTTCCCCCTCGTCATCGTCATCCTCCACCTCTTCGCTAGGAGAGATAGCGGACGGGATGTTTTCATCGTCATCCTCCTTCTCCACAAACTTCGAGTCATCGTGAGGTCCGTTCTCAAGGAGAGGAGGAAGGCTGACAAGAAGAGAGCGACCCTGAAGCAAATGAAGCAGAGTCGAATAAAGAAAAAGAAGATCAAGAAAACCAGCAACGAAGAGAACAATGCAAAAACTCACCTCAGGAACAGGGTTCGCTCCTCCGTACGCAGCGACCGGACACTTGACGTTGCAGGGGTCCGCGGCTCGAATGCTGGTGATGCCCCTCACCTTGGCCTCCACTTCTTCGTCGTCAAGCGGTTGCTCGCTGACACCCTCGACTGCCCACATCAGGTGGGGGCGAGCGCGTAGCAGCTGGACGCGTAGCCGGAAGAAGGTGGCCATCAAGAAAACGCCACCCGTCTCGCGCCCCAGGGTCTTGAAAGGTTGCGCAACAGGCTCAGCAGAGGCTTCACGGACTCCTTCTCCTCCTCGGCGAGCGGGTGCGCCCGAGTCTTGCGCAAGCCGCGCTCGACGTCGAAGGGCGCCAGACCCTCCTGGTCACACTGGAGGTAGAACCACCTCTTTCGCCACCCCTGGACGGAGTCCGACTTCTTCATCTGGAAGAACACGGTGTCGCCGCGTACCTGGATGCCGAAGCCACCCACGGGGTACGTTAACCCGCTCTTCCCAGCGTTCTTGCGAACGAGGAAGAGCGACTTCCAGAGGGCCCAGTGGGGTGCGATCCCCAGGAAGCACTCGCAAAGCACGATGAAGCTCACGATGCTTAAGACGCCATTGGGGGTCAGATCATGGATCTGAACCCCATAGGCGTACAAAAGACCACGAACGAAATCGTGGAGAGGGAACACGAAGCCCCGTGGAAGGAAATCCACGAAGCACACGCGTTCCCCTTTGCGAGGCGCGGGGTACACCTCCTTGCCAGGAGCACGTACCGTGGCCTCATCAGTCGGGGGCAGGAGACCTTGCGCGCGAAGGAGCTCGACGTCCGTCTTCTTCACCGTGGACCGCTGCCAATCGCCGTCGGGCTTCTTCATCACCCCGGCTTCGGCGGCGGAGGCGCCAGCAGCAATCTTCGACTTGCCCATGGCATCGAGGGATCACAGAAGGTGGGAGGACAATTGGCACAGAGCTTCGACGGAGGAAAGAATAGCAGAGAGCAAAGGAATGGAGGCGCGGACGATTGGAGAAGATGACGCCCTCGCGCTGCGGCGCAGTACTTATGCCTTGCCAAACTCATCTCAGCCATCCGCAAAGGAACTGTTCCAAGCAGCTATATCCAGCCGTCCACGTGTCGTGCGGAGAGACTAACCGTCGCCGCCCACTCCGTCCACTACGCACGGGAATCAGGGCGTCATCATCGTGTCGCGAAATTTTTGCGCCCAGTTCGGAGAGACGTGACAACTGCTGACCACAGTCAACACTGATAGTGGGCCCCGCTACGTCACATCCCATCGGGCGCAGAGGCGTGCCACAAAGCGTCATCACTGACATCGGCAAGACAATGGCTCTAGAGAAGAAGCGGAGCAGCACGACAACTCGAACACAAGATTCGAGTAGTAAGCTTTACAGCTGAAAACAAACAAGTAGGACAGGGTGCTAATCCGAGAACCCGAATCAATCATTCGGGTGGCAAAGAAAAGGGAGTAAGCTCACACAGCTGAACCAATCTACAAAGTAAGCCAACAGGCCGAGTAAAAGCAAGTTTCGCACAAGTCAGACAAAGAATTCGACTGCAGAGATTACTCCCATCGGGAGCATCCTCTTCGACTGAAGAAAGCAAGTTCAGACTCAAGAGCAGGAAATCTGGCGGCGCGCCTAGGAGAAAGGAGTCCTTTGCTCGACTCTACAATTCGACCAAGCACTCGGGGGCTACTGACGCGGGGCTACTCTTCGACTATCCCACTGTAAGGATACCTGGGCCGCGCCAAGCTTACGAAGGCCCACAGAAGGCCCACTAGGGGTATCGTGTGACCTAGTCCTAGTCGGTTAGGTCACATAACATGCCATATCTGTAATTGCCATACGCCATCGTTCACCCGGGACCTGGCCTACCTATAAAGGCCAGGAGGGTTGCTCGTCTCAGGGACACGCTCATAGCCGCCACCACAAACCCTAGCGAGATCGCAATCTCGCCATTGTAATCGCTACTTGCCATCAATATCAGACAAGCAGGAAGTAGGGTGTTATCCTCCGGGAGCCTGAACCTGGATAAATCGCCCCGCTTGTCAGCCATCGTGATCACCAACGCTTCTCTCTCTCCCCCTCAATCAACCCGGGGTGGACAACCCAGGGATTTGTCGAGTTACACCCTCGTCACTCGGGTAGTGGATCGTGCATGAATTTCAGGTTTCTCGTGAAGCTCACGTCGGTCCATTTGCTTTGCGCCTTCATCTCTAGAGCATCACACGTTACTTAAAAGCGCGTATCCTGTGTCCGGCACCCAAGATACAACATAGTCTTCCTTTCGATCTCCATTTGTGCCTGTTTGGCTTTCTCTCTCGCGTTGCTCGTCTCCTGGGGGAGCAATTGTTGAACATAAGGGTCCCGTAAGGCCAACATTAGGGTGTTCTCCGTGTTCGCGTCTTCTCCACCGCCATCTCCCCCATGGTCATCATGATCGTCATCTTGTCCACCGACATTTCCTTCGTCATGATCATCTTGTACTCCGCCGACATCTCCTTGGTCATGTCCAGGCGCATTTGCTGCCAGTGTCGGTGCCTGGTTAAATCCTAGCATGAAACTGTGCCTCAGCAAGTGATCCTCCAATTATCCGTAATCAGGGTCGATCCACCTCTCGAGTTTGCATTTCCGACACGGACATCTTATCTAGCGCTTGTTGCACTTAATCATTTCCGCCTTTGCTTCTTCCTTATATTTACTAATTTGACCGGATCTCATCATGACGACCATGGTTGCCTACACGGGTTACATACAACACACAACCAAGAAACGAGAGTATACGTTATTTACAATCGTAACACACATGCACACATGCAGACATGCATACACACACATGCATTTTCGATGGAAAAATTTGTCATGACTTCTCCTAATAGTCGGACGCATGGGTGGTGCAAAAATGTGCCGAAATGGAAATGAATCAACATTTCGGTAAACATATACATGCACCACGTCGGCGCAAGAGACAACAAAAACAACAAACATGCATATATATGCATGTGTCCACATACACCGATCAAAGGCCAAACACCGATGCCATGCACCGCTACTCAATCATGCACACCGGCCACATCAAAAGGAGGAGACGATCTATGTCTAACCTAGAAGATTCAAGCTCCTCCGAGACGGTAATCGTGTGATGTGTGTTTGGAGAGAAATTAGTGGACAAAAAGAGTTGGAGAGTTGATATATGATTCCCCCCTACGTACTAAGAAATCTCCATGGAACAAAATAGGTTTTAACCTTCTAGAAATGGAGGAATCATGGAGAAATAATGAGGGGAATTGGGTGAGAAAGAGGAGAAAAACGAGTGTGTGAGGGAAGACGAAAGGTTCATAATGAATATGAGAGTTTTTTGCATTGCATTCTTAAGTGGTCCCAGGTTCACATTATGTGGCGCACCAAGCATTTTTTTGTGGCGCGCTAGGCCCATGCGCCACAAAACAGGCACATTCTGTGGCGCACCATGACCATGCGCCATAGAATGTTGGGTTTCTCTGGCGCACCCCTCATCATGGGCCACAAAACATCTACTTTATGTGGCGCATGGGCGTGGGTGCGCCATAGAATGTGCTTGTTTTTGTGGCGCATGGGCCTGGTGCGTCACAGACGGTGTTCAGAATTTCAAAATTCAAACTGCATGGTGGGGCCCACTCTTTTTCTGTGGCGCATGTCCCACAATGCGCCACAAAAACCAACTTTCTGTGGCGCATGGTTTGTGTGTGCGCCACAGATGTTTGTGGCGTACTGGTTTGGTGCGCCACTAAATTTTTCTGTGGCGCAAAGGATATTGGTGCGCCACAAAGCGGCACCCCACCTATAAGCCTTTTTCCACTAGTGGAAGAAGAATAGTTATCGGAGTAAATTTAGAATTTACTGGAAGTAGAAAAGTATTAGGCACTAGATTGACATTGGAATGTCAAACTTCTATATAGGTATGACAGGTATATATAAATATCACGAGATTGTAAATGTTACAAAGAGTTTTCTATAACCGAGTGTGTTCGCAATGCAATTGCCTGGTTAACAGAATCAGAGTAAGCGCTGGGAAACAAAAGTCTCACTTAAGTTACGGTATATGTATAATGTTATCAGATAACATGATGATATCAAACAAGTTCATATCAATGAATCACAAAGAACATACAATTATGAATGGTACATATTGTTGAAGTAAAACACTTCCACGAGCAAGCATTATCATATATAACGCTTATATGATAAGTGGATATGGTTGAAATTAAAATGCAGCTGGTTTATTTGTACTCTAGTGCAAGTGGGAGACTGAAGGAGATATGCCCTAGAGGCAAATAAATATATAGTATCTACCGCATTATCTCATAAGTTTATAATATGTTTTTGTATCGTGATATAACTGTATTAATCGGAATTGTTAATACACGTGTGATATATAGACAAACCAGAGTCCCTAGTAAGCCTCTACATAAACTAGTTCATTGGGCAACTGTTGATCGAGATTTCCCGATCATGGACAATGATGTTGGTTGACAATGAGGTCATCTTATTGGTGGAATAAGGCGATGGACATACGCTTAAAAGTATTGCAACACGATCGTATTACGATGTTCATCATTAGCAATAGAAAATTAATATGATAGCTTATTCATTAGATCGTGAGGTCATATTTATTGCTGCTCCGTAGGATACTCTAAGTGCATCAAACGTTGTGTCATATATAGCATGACAATAAAGGTGTCTATCTTGTGTATCTCGAAAGAGTACGTTGAGACGTATGGATCAAGAGCGCGATTTGTTCATTCACCTATTGAAATATACTCTGGGCCCACTTGGTGAGATTACGTCTATATAGCTGCGCAGCTTATGACTAGGTCATGGAGATGTAATATCACAGGCGAGTTATTAACCTTTGTCGATAACGAGATATAACAGGGCATCGGATGTCTATGATCATATCTCGGACAAGGTAGTATCGAAGTAACAAAAGGAATGAATATCAAGTTTATGGTTCAATAACGATATTCTTAGAAGGCACAGGGGCCGTCACAGGCATCCAGGCCTCCCTGGCATTCATTGGCGAGCGAGGGATCTCGACCATGTCTGGAGTATTCTCGAACCATAGCGTAACAAAACTTAAGATCTTAACGACACTTGGAGATAGTTTTGGAATGATAGATGAAGGAAATAGAGAGAGATAAATAATCTGGAAAAGGTTCTGGTTGTTCTGGAAGGTGTTCCGCGAGGTCCGGATGGGTTCCGGGAATGTCTGAAAGAAGTTTGGGTGGTCCGGAAAATGTTTCTGAGTCACGGGAGAATAAATAGTATGTAAATATATTAATTATGAATTAAATATATTTTATATTAATTTAATATTAATTAAAAGAAGAGAAAAAGGGGGCAACCCACTTAATGGGCCAAGAAAGGCCCATGTGGGGGCCAAACCACCAGGAGGAGGTGGGGCCCATGGCTGGTTTGGCCATGGCAAGGCCGGCCGAACCACACCCCCCCTCCTTTTTCGTTGCCTTTGTTTAGTCCCACATGGGGAAGCTAGGGAGTTTGCACACACCCCCATTATATACACGGGCATATTAATTGGATTAAATACATCTAAAATACAATTAATGTTGTATCAGCCGGGCTGAGTTAATTCTTCGCCCGCTTCTCTTTCTCTCTCCCACGAAGCTATACCGTTGGGCGTCGTTGCCCTGCGGGATTCCAGAAAAGTCTACTCCTGCGATCTCAGCTGGATCTGAGTGACCTGGGGTTGTTGTTAAGCTCCGTATGCTTGTGAGTACTCATAGGCGCCACATTTGAGGTGCCTGGGCGACGTCGTCTTGCCACCGCCGCTGCCCTGCCGCCTGCGCCACCCCTCCCAGCCACCGGCGCCGCCCCACCTGCTTGACGCACCCATTGACTTCGTGTCTTTGTCAACATCGCCGCGTCATCGTCAACTTCGTCGCGCCAAGTTCTCCGCGACCTTGAGGTCGGCTACGTCGCTTTCATCGGCAACACTTGTGCGAGAGCGTAATCCCCGCTATTCGGTCTAATAGAGGTATGTGACGAGTTCCGCCTCCGTTGTCGCATGTACTAGATAGATAGATCCTGGCTAGTTTAGGTGTTCGTAAGTCAGAAAAATTATTGTTTTCTGCTACGGAACCCCTTCACGGATACCACCAATCCGCCAACCACATCTTGAAGATTGTCAGCAGTTCAGGAACGACTATTGCCGCCTTAGCAACCGAGGAGAGTTCTACGCCTGTGGAGAGCTCGGACACCTTATCCGGGAATGCCCTTCCAAGCCAGCGCGGAAGGCCAAATCAGTCGTCCGGGTACCCGAGAAAGTAAAGCCGTCTCGGGCTTCCTCCGATGCCTCCACACGGACAGATAGTTCCCGGGGAAGCGGCCAGCCGACCTTCTAGCAACCCACTTAGATTACCACCCTCGTGTAAGTTATTCCCACGGGTAGCACCTTGGATGGACAGTGGGAACAACCCGGGCGCATGGTCACCATTCATATTGGGCTAGAAGCATTTCCTCCGATGTCTTGGATTTCTCGATGAATGGCCTCAGAGGAAACTAAGCCTGACGCCTCTTCAATTGTGGATCTGGCACCTAAGCAATAAAAATGATATTGGTCTCTACCTCTCAAACCCGAGTCGTTGGGTGGAAATAGATTTTTCTGGTGGGCCCCTGGACTGACGTCTCCAATACGTCAGCAAGTATTTCTGGGTCTTCTCGCCGGAAGGATTTCTACATTTGGAAAAGGAACCCAGAAGGTCTCTGGACCGACGTCTTCATTACATCAGCAAGCATTTCCGAGTCTTCTCGCTGGAAGGATTTCTATGTCAGGAGAAGAAGTCCAGAGGTTTCCGGACCGACGTCTCCATTACTTCAGCAAGTATTTCTGGGTCTTCTCGCCGGAAGCATTTCCATATCTGGAGAAGAAGTCCAGAGGTCCCTGGACCGGCGTCTTAACTACGCCAGCAAGTTGCCAGATTGTCCGAGTGAAGAGCTCTGAGTCTTGGAAGAAAAATGAAGGTCCCTTGACCGGCGTCTTCACTACATCAGCAAATCACCGGATCGTCTGAATGACGGGCTCCGAGCATTGGTACAAGATTGGTCGCTTGACCGGCCTCGGATAGTAATAGTCGTGCTTAGGATGGCACTACGGGTCAGACCCGGGAATCACCTATCTCGGCTCAAGAATCTATTTCCTGCCGTGCGGGGCAGACAAAAAAAATTGCGCCCGAAATACGGTGTAGAAGACCCGCTTCGGCGGCAACGCGACTAATTACCGAGATAGTTGTACGATTCTACAAATCGAGCTAAGTGCCTTCACCTCACTTGTTTTATCTCTTTATACTTTGGCTAAAGCGAATGCGGGTGTAAACATGGGGCAGCACCTCCCAGGGCACTGATACGTCTCCAACGTATCTATAATTTCTTATGTTCCATACTAAATTATGCCAAGTTATTACATGTTTTATGTGCATTTTATATAGTTTTATGCATTTTCTGAGACTAACCTATTAACAAGAGGGATAATTGGTTATGTGCCATACCTAGCTGAGTTTTATCGGTCTGTGCCATACCCGCGCTGTTTCTTTGGTATATGACCTGGTTTGCTCGCATATCGCTCAAACGCTTGATTCCCTCTGGTCACTTTGACCTGAAGTTGGCCTGACTGGTGGGGTCGTCCTGGCGCTGCTCGGCTCGTTTGTCAGCTCGGTTGGGATTCGCTGGGGTCGGTGCATGGGGCCGGGCACTAGTCTGACTGGTGGGGCTGTGGCACTAGTCTGATTGGTGGGGACGGCACGTGGGGTGTACATGGGGTCGGCGTGGGGTCAGCGTGGCACTGTACCTCCGCCTGGAAGACGCATCCATGGCGGCAGATCTAGGCCTCGTTGTTCCGCCCGTTCCGCTGGTCAATTGTGGACAGTTTCATCCCACTGCAGGATTGAGGTGGTTCGGAAACGAATTTAACATGTCGAACACCTTGCGGGCCACACGAACCGCCTCCGATGAACAAGATTGAGGTGGTTCGGTAACGAATTCAACACAAATGCATATTGTCGAACACCTTGCGGGCACACGAACCGCTGCCGATGAACAACATAAACGGTGAACACAAATTGATACAAACATTTAAACGAGATATAACAAACTTACAATTACATATCTAAACGAGATTTAACAAACTTAAATCTAAACAAAGGGTTTAGGGTTTAGGGTTTAGGGTTTAGGGTTTAGGGATGAGAGAGAGGCCTATGCATGGCCATCTCTCAACACCACCTATTATTGACGCAGGCGAAGAGATACCGCTTCATCCTGGTGAAGGAGAGAAGATGTGAACCAAGTCACCCTTCACTTCGGGGCATTGCCCATGGGAAAAACCACCTGAAACGGTCCATAGCCACCGCCAAGGCGGCTGAGGCTTCTGGCTTCGCCGGCGGTGTTTTCGATTCACCGCCATGACATGCGGTGGGGTGTTTTAAGGTAAGCCTCTTCGTCTTTCGCCGCCGCTTTCTTCGGTGAAAGCGACGCTGCTGACCAAGATGCAGACACTTGTAGAGGCAGATCGGGCAGCTCGGGGTCGTCGTCGTCATCGCTGGCGTCGCCGTCCTCGCCGTCACAGTCGTCTTCCGTTGAGGACAACTCCGGCGTCGGCTTTCGTCGACCGCCAAGACGCGCCTCGTACTCCTTGTCCACCACGGCGTGCCAGTAGGGCGTCGAGATGGAGTACTTGGGGTCGAGCCTTTGCTCGCACGGCATCTCCGCCCACTTGCCCTTGATGAACTCGACGCTGGCCTGCCCGCTGAGCGCGGCGCCACCGGAATGTACACGGCGCTCCTCACCCACCCATCCGGAAGGTTTTCCAATTTTCGATAAGTTTTGAATTTATTATGGTTATTTCAAAATCGGTCAAACCTTAGTTTGACCAACATTTAAACAAGTTTAAAACATGAAAATGAAAAACTAAGCATGGATCCTTCTTAGTTACTCCAAAATGAATCTTTTGTGAGGTTTTTGAAAATTTCATGTTGCAATTCCAAAACCACTTCTTTCCAACCTTAGATCGCATAGTTTGAGTTATGCGATATCACATGAGATCCATGCCCTTCTCATTTTGAATTTATGTAGACCATGTTTTTCAACTTGAGTCGTTAGTATATGACATAAGACGACTATGTGCGTAGGATTTTTCATATTTTTTAATTTTTTTTAATATTTGAAGCTGATTTCCTATACAAGGAATCTACAGCCGTCCGATTTCCTCTTCAAGGAATCTGCGGCCGTCCGATTTCCTCTAGAAGGAATCTGCAGGCAGACTCGGGGCGATCCGCGAGAATCTCATTCTGCGATCTGATTGTACGCGTGCATAGGACAAGGGCTGTACACCCGCTTACGAGTGGACCACGACGGACCCAACGGGGATTTTTGCTCGCCCACCCCCATTTGCCTCAGTGACACAAAATGGGTATTTTGGCACACCAAATGCAAATAGCCATGACCTTTCTCAAATCTAGCTTGGACTCGCTAACAAATGTGTTTCAAATGAGCTCGGAAGGTAGGGTAAACGACCTCATTTCTAAGCAAAAATGGTGGACTCGCCGAAAAATGTGTTTCAAATGAGATCCAAAGGTAGGGTGGTGGACTCGCTGAAAAATGTGTTTCAAATGAGCTCGAAAGGTAGGGTAAACGGCTTAATTTGTAAGCAAAAATGGGCGACTCACCGAAAAATGTGTTTCAAATGAGTTTGAAAGGTAGGATGGTGGACTCGCTACAAAATGTGTTTCAAATGAGTTCGAAAGGTAAGGTAAACGACCTCATTTCTAAGCAAAAATGGTGGACTCGCCGAAAAATGTGTTTCAAATGAGCTCGAAAGGTAGGGTGGTGTGGATTCGCTAAAAATGTGTTTCAAATGACCTCGAAAGGAAGGGTAAACAGCCTAATTTCTAAGAAAATGCTGGACTCGCCGAAAAATGTGTTTCAAATGAGCATGAAAGGTAGGGTGGTGGACTCGCTAAAAAATGTGTTTCAAATGAGCTCGAAAGGTAGGGTAAATGGCCTCATTTTTAAGCAAAATGGTGGACTCGCCAAAAATGTGTTTCAAATGACCTCGAAAGGTAGGGTGGTGGACTCGTTTAAAAATGTGTTTCAAATGAGCTCGAAAGGTAGGGTAAACGGCCTCATTTCTAAGCAAAAATGGTGGACTTGCCGAAAAATGTGTTTAAAATGAGCTCCAAACGTAGGGTGGTGGACTCGCTAACCAATGTGTTTCAAATGAGATCGAAAGGTAGGGTAAACGACCTCATTTATGAGCAAAAATGGTGGACTCGCCGAAAAATGTGTTTCAATTGAGCTTAAAAGGTAGGGTGGTGGTCTAGCTGAAAAATGTGTTTCAAATGAGCTCCAAAGATAGGGTAAACGGCCCCATTTATGAGCAAAAATGGTGGACTCACTTCAAAGCTGACTTATAAACCGGGATGGAGGGAGTACTGGCTATAGCAGAACGAGGGGCACGCATACGTTCATGTTAGGGTTACCTTCATGTTTATCCGTTCTTGCGTGAAAGGAAGAATCCGAAGCAAATCAATTTTTACAAGTCGTACGATGAGAGTATGAGACACATCTGTCCGAGAGCCTTCCAGTTTGTGGCACTGCGTGCACATTGAATACGTGCGTGGCATGCCATAGTCCACCATGCCGTCTATGTAGTGTGCACGGATATGCATGGCCATTGAAATGAAAGCTTTTGTTATTAGAAGGTTCTGCTTTGCAAGCCACTCCTCCCGCTCCTATGGCTTCATCTCCTGCATGTCGTGCATATTTCCTCAGGCGAGTAGAGCTCCGAGTCCGGCATCGGCGATGGCGTGGTCCACCACATTTTCGAGGGAGGGAGGGGATAGAGAGGTAGAGAAAATGGAGTTTCTACGGTGAGGGCGGCCTCCTTTTATTAGCCGTGGCGGGGTGGGTAGGCAAACCGTAACCGACCCACGCTGACCCCACGCGCCAACCCCACGCCGACCCACACGCACCCGACGTGCCGTCCCCACAAGTCAGACTAGTGCCACAACCCCACAAGTAAGACTAGCCCCCAAACCCAGGAAATCCCAACCGAGCCGACAAACGAGGCCAAGCCGCGCCTGGCCGACCCCACCAGTCAGGCCAAGTGCGGGTCAAAGTAGGTTGACCAGAGGAAAACGAGCGTCTGGCCGATATGTGCAAACCAGTGCACAGACCAGAGAAACAACGCTGGTATGGCACAGATCGATAAAACTCAGCTAGGTATGGCACAGAACCAATTGACCCTTAACAAGATGCCACAGTGCCAGTTCCCTGTTTTCTGCTGTGTTTGGTTTCAGAAAAGTACTTAAGGAAATATTCTCGGAATCGGACGATTTCTTTTCCAAAGTCCATATTTTCGTGGGAAGGTTTCAGAACACCGATTAGGAAACAAAGAGGGAGGCCGAGGCACCGTCACCATGCCCTCGCGCGGCCCCACTTCCTTCCGCGTGGGGACGTGGTGTGGAGCCCTCGGCCCTCCACCGCCTTCGCCCTTGTGCCCATCGAAAGACCCCGACGCAAAAACCCTAAAAAGATACGCCTTTTTCCTCCATGAGTTCCAGAGCGCCGCCGCCATCGACGACAAGATTCAGGGGACACAAGTCTCTGTTCCAGCACCCTCCCGGGACGGGGAATTGCCCTCGGAGCCATCTCCATCGACTATACCACCATCTCCATCGCTGTTGCTGACTCCTACGATGAGGAGTGAGTAGTTCTCCCCCGGGGCTGCGGGGTCTACGGTAGCTATGTGGTCTATCTCTCTCTCCAATGGTGTGATCTTTATGTGATCATGAGCTTTGTAATCTAGTTTAATATGTGATGCTACTCTTTATCTATTATGACATCTAGAGGTTACTTTAATATGAACTCCGGGGTTATTCACGGTTGTAACGGTGACAATGTGTGCTCTGTGTGTGATTCCTTTATGACGTTGTTGGTGTTTGTTTACTCTGACTTTGAGGGTACTCTTGTAGTCCTACACAATGAATGGTGTTTGTTATCCAACACGAGAGTGTTTGAGAGTAGTGTTTATTTATTTAACTTTGATGTCATTGTTGAGAATGTCCACTGGTGACAGTATGATCCCTATGCCTTGTTTGTAAGCATTAAAACACCGTTTCGAACAAGTTCTGTTACATGCTTGTTTGTTGACATTTTTATTTCAGATTGCAATTACTACTTCTAATGATCCATATTACTTTTATTTCACTATCTCTTCGCATATCTAGTGCACCTATACATTTGACAAGTGTATTGGGTGTGTTGGGGACACAAGAGACTTGTTGTATCTTATTTGTAGGGTTGCTCGAGAGGAATATCTTTGACCTCTACCTCCGTGAGTTCGATATACCTTGGCTGATTCACTTAAGGGAAACATGCTTCTGTTCTATAAACCTCTGCTCTTGGACGCCCAACACTGTATACGAGAATAGAAGCGTGCGTAGACATCAAGTTATTTTCTAGCGCCATTGCCGGGGAGGTAAGCGTTGGAAGGTATCTCTTTTAGATTCTGAAGTTATTACTTTTTGTTTCTTGTTTTTATTTTCACTAGTTAGGCTAATGGAAAAAAAAATTAGGGATCTCTATGAAATTTATATTGCATTATAACATGATACTTTTGAAGAGAAAATTAATAAAACCTATGGAAGTTTTTGCATAATAGTAGTAGTAATGTTATTAGTATAAATTCTTTGGACACTATTATTGCTAAGGCTATGGAATAGCCTAAGCTTGGGGGAGCTAGTTTAAGCAAAAATAATCATTTTTGCTCCTCAGCTTTGGAGGAATGTTTAGCCTTGATAATGCTTTACCTCCAATATGTGATAATTCCAATGATGCTTGTGATATTCTAAAGCCACTTGAAGAAACAGTGCCATTTAAAATACCTTTCAAAATTATTTATCATGTTATAGGTAACCGCTATGTGGGGGATGGAACTGTCCATCCTGGTGATCATTTGTTATTTTTACATGAATTATGCGAGTTGTTCAAGTATGCGGGTATTTCAATGGACAAAGTTAAGAAGAAATTATTTTCTATATCACTTGGTGGAAGAGCTGCGCATGGTATAATTTGTTGAAGAATAGACACTCCCTTGGATGGGAAGAGGTTGTATCTCTCTTTATTATAAATTTTATCCTCCAAGTGAGATTCACCAAGATCGTAAGTCTATATATAATTTCTAGCCTCATGAAGGAGAAAGCATTTCTCAAGCCTGGAGATGGTTGAAAACATTAATACTCAAATGTCCTAACCATGAGCTTCCTGATAAAATGATTGTTAATAATTTTTATGCAAGACTTTTAGGACATTGCAAGGATTATCTAGATGCATGTTCAGAAGGCTCTTTCACAAGTAAGAAGGTTGAAGTTAGATGGGATCTCCTTGAAACAATTCGAAACAATGTTGAAGATTGGGAGAATGACAAAGGTCAAGAATCAGGTATAAACTATGAATATGATTGCATTAAGTCTTGTGTTGATGCTAAATATGGTCTTGATTCTCATATTATTGTTGATTATTTTAGAACCTTTTCTTCTCATATTAATGATCCTAAAGAAAATTGGGACGTGTATCATTAACCTTTCAAAGACACTTGCATGGAAAATGAAATTGTCGTTAATGATTGCAATAAACATGCTCAAACTTCTGATAATACTATTTCTTATAAGCATGTTAGTTCTTATGGAATGCATAGACCTTGTCGAATTAATCAAACTGAAGATGAATATTGTATCCATCATAGGAATGAAGAAACTAGAGGTTGGTATAAGGTTCTACGAGATCCTGGTAACACAATTTGTGCCACCTATCCTTTTGTTTGTGAACTTTGCTATGAAAAGGGTCATTTCGAATTTCAGTGCCCACGTTGTCATAAAGATATTGCAGGAGACTTATGTGATAACATGATCACCCCTAATCAACTTGATGAACTTACATTATTTTTGGGGTGTGAAGAGATATCAAGAAAAACTTATTTCTTAAATATGAGTGATTTGATATGAATGATTTGTTGCATGGATGTTATCTCTATTGTGTTAATAATTTCCATGCTTACACCTACATAAAAAATATTATAAAGGAGACTTCACCAATGTATGACAGGACTAATCTTATTAATGAAAGAGGGGAATTCCCCCAAGTTTCTTCCATTGTCTCTAATACTAAACCAGGTTATGTGGAGAAGCTTCCTTTCAAGCCTCTCCCTTCTAAAGAGGAAAATAAGAAGAAAAAGGGAAAGAAGAATAAGAAGAGGAGTAAAAGGAGCGAGGAAACAATATCTTCTCCCAAACTTGTTGCTCCTGTTACAATTAATACATATAATTCTGAATTCGATGAGTCTAAACTAAATGATGTACCTATGCATGTTACTTATATTAGTGATCATATTTGGGAAAAACACACTTCTTTTTATATTGAAGATCTTTGGGATAATAATTCTGAAAATGATGATGTTAATAATTGCTGCACTATTAATTCTATCCATGTTCCTTCCCATGGTGATATAGAGAGCTTTGAGCTCGGGGATGAGGTGTTTGAAAATCCTTTTGCGAGTAATGATTATATATTTGATACATCTCCTTCTAGTAAAAATGATGACATGTTTGCAAATGAACACAATTTAGAGGATCATTATACTATTTCTTATGATGATACTATGCCTCCAGTCTTTGATAATTATAAAGAATTCTATGATATGGGTTATAATTACAATTATCCTTTTGAAACTTGTCATAATTATAGAGGAATCACTCAAACCAATCCTTTTAATATACAACTTTCCTCTCATGTTCAAGCTCATTATGATTATCCTACTCCCTTTGTTATTAATTAGAAGAACTTTTCTTATGAGGGAGATAATGATACTTTTATGCATATGGATCATGATAAGAATGTTTCATGTGATGGTTATATTGTGGATTTTATCAGTGATGCTAGTGAAAGTTACTATGAGATAGGAAAACACCTCTCTTTATGTTGGAAGTTTGAAGTTCCATTTGTTTCATCTTTCTGTGATAATTACTTTATGTTTCAATAATTTATTCTATTACAGGATTATTTTGCATAGGAAGTGGTTTAGACTTAAATGTGTTTGATGTTTACCTCTTTATGCTCTCCTATGTTTTTCAACTCTCATTTTTTATGAGAGCATCATACGAATCTCCTTGCCTAGCTAAAAGGCGTTAAAAAAAGCGCTTATGAGAAACAAACCACCTTTTTATTCCTGTTATTTTATTTTGTTGAGTTAAGTACTTGTCCTACCTCTGTAGCAATTCCTTTGTATCTTTACTTTATAGCATTGTTGTGTCAAGTTAAGCCTCTTGTTGAAAGTTGATGCTAAATTTGGATTCCAGCCTAGAAACAGTTTTCTGCAGTCCACCGTTAAATTCAGAACTCTTCACAGAAAAATCCAAATGACATGCCCTTTTTTGCTCGTAATCCTCAGATATATATGCAACTTTGATTAGTTTTGAGTTTTCAGATTTGAGCAAGTTAAGTGCCTCAAAATTTGTCTTTACGGACTGTTCTATAACAGATTCTGCCATTTATTTTGCAATGCCTCTTTTGCTATTTTGATTGGATCTTTTTATTCAATGAAGTATCAATGTCTGTAGGTAATGTCCAGTAGCATTGGTAGAAATTGTGTTCCTACAGAATATCATAATTTTCGTGCACTAACCCTCTATTACTCTAAGTTTGGTGTGGAGGAAGTTTTCAAGGATCAAGAGAGAAGGATGATATGATGTGATCAAGAAGATAGTAAATCCAAAGCTTGGGGATACCCCGGTGGTTCACCCCCAACATATTTCTAGAAGACTCAAGCGTCAAAGCTTGGGGATGGCCCAGGCATCCCCTTCTTCATCAACAAACTATCAGGTCCTTTCTAGTGAAGCTATATTTTAATTCTGTCACATCTTATGTGCTTGCTTGAAGCATCTGTTTGCTTTTGTTTTTGTTTTTGAAATGGACCCTATAATCCTTTATGGGAGAGAGACACACTCCGCTTTTTCTTACGAATACTCGTATTCTTCGCTTATATTTGTTGAGTATTCTTCCCTAGCTACTGCTATGCTTTCTAGCTCTTGTTTTTTGATGCATCTCTTGCTAGAGCTGTTAGCTTTATTATATCATACTATCATTGTTTAATTACTTGGAGAGTTTATCTTTTAAATAAGTTGATTGGTGTTTGGTTGATAACAGAAAATGCTAAATGTGGTAGATGGTATAACTAAATGATACGTAATCTTATAGATCATTAAATTGTCTCACTTGAATCATTGATGTTGTTTTGAGATATTAATTTGATTAATGGTAAACATGATGGTTTAGTAAAGTGGAATGATTAATGGTTGGTCTAAAAAACCTTGAAGCTATGCCACACTTAAATTTCCAATTGATTGCATAATGGTATATGACATCTTTTTGCCTAAGGCAACCGTAATGACTTTATGTTATGCGCTACGGTCGGGGAAGCCAACAGTGACTTTGTCATTTGCCATGATCCCTCTTGCAGTGATTTTATTTATGCCTTGTAAGATCATATTTTTATTTGGAATCTTTTTACTTGTGAGTTCTAAAACTGCGGTTTTCATGGCACTTCCACCACCATATTGCTAGCCTCTTCGGTACTTTGCATTGCCCTTTCTCATAAACATTATGTCTTATTCATATTAGTTACTTGTATCAATAGTGTGTTGTCATATCATTATATTAGAATGCTTGCCCCCAAAAGTGAAAAGAGCCATGGAGGCCATCGAAAAGAGAAACATAAAAAAATAGAAAAAAGAGAAAAAGAAAAAAACTAGAAAATAAAAATTAAAAAGGGGCATCATTACTATTCTTTACCACACACTTGTGCTTATGCACCATCTCATTCATAGTAATAACTTGTGCTCATGTTATAGCACCATATCATTTATGATCATAATTTGTGCTCATGTTTAGCACCTTTACTCCATATAAAAGAGTTTTCATGTCTTACTTGCATAATTATGTGGGGAACTTTACACTATAGAACTTGGCTTGTATATTCCAATGATGAGCCTCCTCAAAAGTGCTCTAGGTCTTCATGAGCAAGCATGTTGGATGCACGCCCACTAGTTCCATTGGAGAGCTTTCATACACTTATTGCTCTATGTGCATTCTTTGTGTGGCAATCACTACTCCTTGCATAGCTTCGATTGTAAGACTTTCTTCTGTTGGCCTTCCAAACCCCCGTTAACATTCTCTTACCCAAAACATCCTGGTGCCAGGAACCAACGTTCAACGCTTGCTGGTTTCTTTTGAACAAATAAGGAGTTGACCTTCTACGTGCATATTATTATTGCTCGACTTTATCCTTTCACAAAGTTGTCATGTTTGTTGGAAGCATTAGATGATTATATTGTTGTTCTTGAAGCTTAAATCATCTCTAATATCTACTTTGCACGGTTGATTGCTATCTAGTACTATATAATTGAAAGATTTGCTTTGCTTTTCCTACTTGTTTATTTATTACTCATTTGATATCAATATAAACTACAACCCTTATTCATTTGATCTCAGTTTACATGCCTTACTTTATTATGTGATCAAGATTGTGTTAAAGCATGTCACTTCAGAAATTATTCTTTTTATCGCTCTTGCCTACTCGGGATGAGTAAAACTAAGCTTGGGGATGTTGGCACATCTCCAACGTATCTATAATTTATTATGTTCCATGCTATATTATACCAAGTTACTACATGTTTTATATGCATTTTATATAGTTTTATGCATTTTCTGGGAATGACCTATTAACAAGATGCCAGAGTGCCAGTTCCATGTTTTCTGATGTTTTTTGTTTCAGAAAAGTACTTAAGGAAATATTCTCGGAATCGGACGATTTAATTAACAAAGTCCATATTTTCGTGGGAATGTTTCAGAACACCGAATAGGAAACGAAGAGGGAGGCGGAGGTGCCGTATCCATGCCCTCGCGCGGCCCCACTTCCTGCCACGCGAGAACGTGGTATGGGGCCCTCGGCCCTCCACCGCCTTCGCCCTTTCGCCCATATAAAGATCCCGACGCAAAAACCCTAAAAATATACGCCTTTTTCCTCCACGAGTTCCAGAGCGCCGCCGCCATCAAAGACAAGAATCAGGGGACATAAGTCTCCATTCCGGCACCCTGTCGGGACGGGGAATTGCCCCCGGAGCCATCTCCATCGACTCCACCACCATCTCCATCGCCATTGCTGACTCCTACGATGAAAAGTGAGTAGTTTCCCACGGCGCTACAGGATCTACGGTAGCTATGTGGTCTATCTCTCTCTCCCATGGTGTGATCTTTATGTGATCATGAGCTTTGTAATCTAGTGTAATATGTGATGCTACTCTTTATCTATTATGCACTCTAGAGGTTACTTTAATATGAACTCCGGGGTTATACACGGTTGTAACGCTTGACAGTGTGTGCACCTCGCATTAGTAGGAAACGGCTTATAGCCACCAAGATAGCATTGGTGAGGAAGAAAAAATATACGCCAGCGGTTTTACCGCTGGCGAACACATAGCCGCCACAGCCAGCGGTAAAAAAGCTACCGCTGGCATAAAACCATTTCGGTTCGCCAGCGGTAACATCTTCCGAGGACCCTAGGGCGGCTGTAACCCATGCTTACTGCTAGCGAACAAAGTTTAATGAGCGCCAGCACTGAATTGTGTACTATTGGCGAAGGCTGTTTTGTCTTCGCCAGCGACCCGCGCACCACACAGGCACACACCGCTCTATATCCCCGCACGGGTCCACACACACAGCCGCCATCTCCTCCTTTCCTCTGATATTCCCCTTCAACTCGCCTGATCCATATCGACGCTACAACGCCGGCGAGCCTACTGCTCACCCGCCGCGGCCGCCCCGTCGCCTCCCTCGCGTGCGCCCTTCCGCTCCACAACCGCCCTATACTCCTCCAGGCCGCCCCATCCTTTTCCAATCCACTTTCTCTCTCTTCTCAACCGCCCACTGCTCCTCTGCGAGCAGCAGCCACTGCGCTCCGGCGGCTGACGCTGAGGAGGCGCTTGAAGTTGGAGATGGCCGTCACCTTTTTTCTTCTTCTTCTCCCGGCGTCACGCCATGGAGGTCAGTCCATTGCTGTTGTTCATGTTCTTATGTGTGGCGGCGGCTGATATGTCCATTTTGCATCACTATTTTATATCCTAATTTACTACTATTCATTGATATATATCGTATTTGAGATGATACTGATGTTATTTCATATATTTTGCATGATTGATGATCATTAGGGGATGGAACTCCGGAGTCTGAATTCTGCTGGAAAAAGCACCGTCAAGATATAATATTTGCGAAGACCAGAAGAACAAAATGGCTAACTGGGATTTATTTCTGAATTATTTCATGAAGGAGGCCAAAAGGGGAGCCTGGGATGGGGCCCCTCCCGGCGCGGCTCCCAAGCCAGCCGCGCGAGCAGGCGATATGGCCACCCTGGCCCACCACTTGGCGTACCCCTTTGCGTACTTCTTCCCCCCGAATACCTAAAATTATTACGTTGGCCGGAAACCATCTCCGCCGCCACCACGAGGCGGAGAAGACAGAGAGAGAAAAGCTCTCTGGCAGGCTGCGTTGCTGCCGGGGAAATTCCCTCCAGGAGGGGGGAGATCGTCGCCATCGTCACCGTCATCGAGCTGCACTCCATCACCATCGCAAACACCACCATCTCCACCGCCGACGCCGTCATCTCCATCCATCCACTCCGTTCCCGCTGTAACATCTCGGGCTAAACTTTGTGTATTTGGTAGGGGAAACTCCCTCGGTGTTGATTACTCTTGTTATTGATGCTATTGAGTGAAACCATTGAACTAGGGTTTATGTTCAGATTGTTATCCATCATTATATCACCTCTGATCATGTTCATTATGGTGTGTTGTGAGTAGTTTGTTGTGTTCTTGAGGACATGTGAGAAGTCTAGATGTTAGTAGTGAACTATGTTGAATAATATTTGATGTTTTGATATTTAAGTTGTGGTGCCATTCTTCTAGTGGTGTCATGTGAACGTCGACTACATGACACTTCGCCTTTATGGACCTAGGGGAATGCATCGTGTACTCGGTTATCATTTGTGGGGTTGCCGGAGTGACAGAAATCTAAACCCTAGTTGGTATTCCGATGCGCGAGGGGTCGCAGGATCTCAGAGTTCAAGGCTATGGTTAGATTTATCTTAATTACTTTCTTGTATTTGCGGATGTTTGCAAGGGTTAGAATCATAAGTATGTATTAGTCCTAGGAAGGGCGGTGCATTAGCATACGTTCACCCACACGATACTTATCTAAACACTAAAGATTATTCATCAATATGAAGCGAAAGCACTAGACATAAATCCCGTGTGTCCTCAAGAACGTTTGGTCATCATAAGTAAACAAACTGGCTTGTCCTTTGCTCTCAAAAGGATTGGGCCACTCTCTGTAATTATATTTGCCGCGCTCTATTTACTCGCACTTTATTTCTCTGTTATATCAAAGTCTGTTAAAAACTTGTCTGCTAGTGTTTATAGTGAAATCCTCGTCGAACCACTTGTCAACACCTTCTGCTCCTCGTTGGGTTCGACACTCTTATTTATCGAAAGTACTGCGATACACCCCCTATACTTGTTGGTCATTAAGACTATTTTCTGGCGCCGTTGCCATGGAGTGAAGCGCTATTGCTAAGAGGAATTGGTAAGGAAAACTTCAACTGTAAGTGTTCTTTTTATTTTTGTCTCCTTATTTGCTAAATAATGGTGAGAGGAAATGTTCCTTTCCTGTTTGGGAACTCTTCTACCACTGCTAAGGTAGAATGTGAGGCGCCTCCTGATGATATTGAGCCATTTAAAATACCTATGAAAATTGTTAAATGTGTTATGAATAACCGCAATTTTGCGGATGGAACTGTCCACCCCGTTGATCATTTGTTATATTTACATGAATTATGCAAGTTGTTCAAGTGTGCAGGTATTATGATGGATGAAGTGAGGAAGAAACTGTTCACCATACCACTTGGTGGGAGAGCTGCGCATTGGTATAAATTGCTGAAGAACAGGGATTCTCTTGGATGGGAGGAATATGAACCTCTCTTTTATTCTATATTTAACCTCCAAGTGAAATTCATCAAGATCGGAATTCTATATATAACTTCTGGCCTCGTGATGGAGAGAGTATTGCCCAAGCGTGGGGGGGATTGAAGGCATTACTGCTCAAATGTCCCATTCATGAGCTTCCTGGTAATATTATCGTTGATTACTTCTATGCAAGACTCTCATTTGTAGATAAAACATTATTGGATACTTCATGTGCTGGATCATTCACTCGTAATAAGGAGTTTAAAAGGGATCTTCTTGATCGTATTGAAGAAAATACTGAAGCATGGGAGAACAAAAAAGGTAGGGAGTCAGGTATAAAATATGACTTTGAATGCATTAACACTTTTATGAACACTAATGTATTTCTAAATTTAACAATTGTCGGCCCAGTGAGGACTGGGGTGTGCAGAGCCCACTCTCCGTAGGCCTCGCCCGCTGACAGATCAGACGAATCGCCTAAGGACCAAGCCATCACTTGGAGAGACCATCGAGAGGCAACTCCCCTTGAGAGCATGAAGAGCAGGGCCTGAAGAGGACCGCGCGCTTCAAGAGACTCCCAGGCTATCTTCGCCAGATAAGTCAACGGAATTATCTCCAAAGGCCTCCGCGGCCATGTGGAGACACTTCGCGGCCAAGCAAGCACTGCAGGGCGCACATGGCCTCTGCAGCGGCCGCAGAGTGACGCGAGCACCCCAATTGCCATTCTGGTGATAAAGGAGTCACCAAAGTTGCGCCGCCTGCGCCAGGACAGCTGGGATTTCCTCTCGGATGTTAAAGCGGCTGGACAGCGCAATGCTCCAAGAAGATCGTCATCGTGGGCTCCACCACGATCACTGCAACCCCTGCGAGCCGTTCTGCGCGGTCTGCTGCCTGTCGGCCACCACGCCCATCTTTATCGCGGATGGACCACGTCCATGGAGGTTTCCGCAATGGTGGACTCCGTATCCTCCGCGCCACTGCTGGGTGGGAGCCCACCTTGGACGCCCTGCGCAAGGAAGACACCTGTGGCGCCTATAAAAGGAACAAGAGCTCCACCATAGCAAGGGATCGACCAATTGCTAGATAAACATTTTTAACCCTAGCCCAGCAAGTAGGATAGCCATCTGCTGGAGGAGAAAGACAACCACTGTGTCCCTCTCCAAGCACGAACGGCCTCAAGAGAGCCCTCGGCAAGCTCAGTTGTACTATAACCTTAGCAGTGCAATGCAGACAAGCAGGAGTAGCGGTGTTACCTCCTCCTGAGGGCCGTGAACGTGGGTACTGGCTGGTGTCCATATTTTTCATGGGCGTTCCTCTCCAGGCCCGACGAGCACCACCGTCGTGGCTCTCGAGGGATGCTTGACCTCCGTGTTCAATCCCCCTTTCGAACTACTCTTCAGGGTGTGACTACCCCTGTTTCGTGGGAGTCACTCTCCAACATTTGGCGCGTCAGGTAGGGGACTGAGACACGTCAACGACCTTTGAGCCGCTTCCGCGCCATGGCGGACACCCACGCTACTCGCGCCGCCCGCGCCAACAGGCGCACCTCAGAAGGAGCTCGCGTCGCGCCCGTCGCCACTGCCACGCGTGGCCGGTGGGGACATCCCCGCCGTGAGGAGCGCGCCAACTCCGGCCCTCATGTGGAGGAGCCTGAGCGTGATGCCGAGCATGAAGAGGACGCAAAATACTCGCACCCGACGCAACGCCCGAGCGGATCCGCCCAAGGAAGAACGGACCCCGCACAACACACCGCCCTACTCATGGTGCAAGAACTTCTCTGCTACCAGCCTACCGCTGAGGCCCACGAGCAGTGGCTGGAGCGCCTCTACCACCTCGTCGGCATCGCCACGACTCACCCCGCTCCGTTTCAGTCCATCGTGCACCCCTCCCTCGCGGTCATGGCTGCACCAGACGCACCTCCGCCTCCTCCAGGGCCTGCACCGGCCGCGACGTAGAGGGCTGCCTCCCATGCGTCCTTGCCTCACGAGTGCCTGATCGTGTAGCGCACCGCGCCAGACGCGCGCGTGGGGATGGAGCTCCAGCGCAACCGCCAGAACCGCCTCGTGGAAGAAATTGGCCAGGCAGGCCAGCAGAACCGCGGCGCGCTGCAGCACGGGGTCGCCACGTATGCCACTGGCTGCATGGCGTTCACCCGCTCCCAGCGCCGCGTGGTCTGGCCCCCAAAGTTCAGGCCGGCTCTCCCCAAGGGCTACGACGGCTCCAGCAACCCCATCGAGTTGCCGCAGCTCTACACCACCTCCATCCAGGTGGCAGGCGGAGACGAAAAAGGTCATGGCCAACTAGTTCTCCCACGCGCTTCGCGACTCTGCGCTGTCGTGGCGCTTGAACATCCCGGAGGACTCTGCGAAATCTTGGGAGGAGCTCTGTAAGCAGTTTGTCTCCAACTTCAAGGGGACATACGAGCGCGCGCTCACCCACAACGACCTGCGCGCTATGGTGCAGAAGGAGGATGAGACCCTCCGCAAGTACATCCATTGCTTCAGCCAAGTGCACAACAAGATCCCAAACATCCCTGACACTCAAGTCATCGCCGCCTTCCGCGAGGGCGTCACGAACGGCAGGATGCTCGAGAAATTGGGTATCCACGACAAGCTCACCTCTGTGGTGAAGCTGTTCGACTTGGCTGACAAGTGCGCCAAGGCTTAAGAGGGACTCCTCTTCGTCAAAATGTCCTCGTGAGGGGACGACCACGCTGAGGGGTCCAAGAGCCAGAAGAAGAAGGATGAGCCCAAGCGCAAGGCCACCGCGGTCCCCGCGGAAGAGCCTGACGCTAAGGGCACCCGTAGGGACTCTCCCGAGCATGGGGAGAGAAAGGACGACCATCGCCTATAGTGTACCTGCACTTAAAATATGGCTGGTACCTGTGTATAGTGCAAATCCCTGGATCGATTCGTTTGCACACACAATTTACAATGTAATATCACAACAAAGTATCAATTTATTACAACGCTGATCCAGACTTAGAAAATATTCATTACAACTTGCATAGCGAAAAGCTAGCAGTGAACAGAGTAAACAGCGGAAAATTATTCTTCATGGACTCCAAACTCATCAGCATGTGCCATAGACGAGCATGTTGGTTGAAGACTCGAAACCCTTAGCAAAAATCTCACTCATCATCAGAACAGTCTGCAATAAGAAAAATATTGCAACAACGTGGGTCAAAACCATTTAAAAATGGAACTGGCAAGTGACACTATGGTGGAGACTTAAAGGAATAACTCTATAACCTATATGCTTATTTGGCTGGTGGAGCTCAAGGCTATTTTGTAGAAATCAAGTTTTTCCCTAACTCTTTGAAACAACTTTACCTAGTGGAGACAAATATGCTATGAAAGCCATAGTATCATTCTACCCTTGTTCTCCCTTCAAGTTATAATTTAAAAGTTGGAATGGTGGAATCCTCCGTTGACGTCCTCGTTCAGCTGCTCAACTTGTCCGTACCGAGGACACGGCTAAGTACTTAGATTTCTAAACTCTGCAGAGATTGTGCACGTTCACCATTGTACCCATTCAACCCAAACATTCCTATACACTCTTGGAGTCTTAAGGAAAAGGAGAAGAATGAGACGAGATCTTTCAGAAGCATTTTCCCTCCCCATAATGGCCTGACGCGCTCCACCTACAAATCCTCTACCACCACCTGTCAGGCCGGGGCGAGTCCATGCAACTTAGTTGATCAAGCTAGAGCCCATATTGACAATGGTTGCACGAGAAGCAATCGTCACTTGGAGTTCTTCAGATTCCTCTATACCTGGGTGGCCGTCCACAAGTGTAATTCCACAGGTAAACCCCTGGGAACCCACTCAACATAAACCATACAAAACCACTTTCTTCATTCTTAACTTAGCAGAATTTAACATTTCATCAAAAATAGTTTTGCATAGCATCATAATTCTACTAAGTGTTGCATAGGAACCTAGACACATGAGTAAGGAAGTCTAAACGTGGCGTGCATAGCAATACTATCCTACACATGCTTATAAAAAATAATCTACTCATGCATATTAAAATACTAGGACTTTTATGAGGTGTGCCACTTGCCTTGGCAACCGGGAGTGCAGCAGTTACAGTTGCAAAGACCCTCGTTTCCCTCCGAATAGTCTAACCAAATAAAATGCCACACATAAAAACACAAGCAACATAACCATACAAAAATATCTTATGCATGAGATGCAATAATATAATTTCAAGAAACTAATATTTATTTCTTAGAATTTTTATGAAGTATGCATGATGAAATCTTAATTTGTTTTCAATTATTTAGACTTGAATAAAAAGGGTAACTCAAGAATTTTAGTTTACTATAATAAAATTTCATTACCAAAATTTGTAAGAAGGGCTATTGGACAGAGGGTATCTAAACAAATTTTTAGCAATTCGATTTACTCAAAAATAATTTTTCTAACTAAAGTTATGTCAAAAACACTTAAACTACTCACATGAATATTTGAAATTTTTTAATGTGTCTAAACAGAAAACTAATGAAGCCAAAAGATTCTAATAGTTCTAAGGATTCCAAATATAGAAAAATATTTGAATTTGGCTAAACAGATAAAAAGTAATGATAAAAACAATATGCAAGGTGTTTTCTACAAAACTGCCAATTAAATCAATTTAGGAAAATCGCCGAATTTCTTTATCCGACGTGACGCTGATGTGGCGCTGACGCGGCGCTGATGCGGCACTGACTCAGCGTACCGATTCGAAATAAAAAGAAAATAATAAGCGACCGTAGGATCTAGATCTAACGGCCGAGATCTAAAGGGTCTAAAACGAGCGGCGCGGGCGGTCGGAAGAACTCTGGTGACCAAAGAAGGCGGCGGCGCCATCGCCGGCGTTCACGTTCCCGACGTTCTACTGCCATAAGAGGCTAGCTAGGCATACCCTGACGAAGAGAAGGTCGCGGCGAGGTTGGTGGCGCGGTGGAGACGACCTCCTCTTCTCGTAATCGCTTGCCCGAGATGCGCACGACGGCGGTCCTCGTTGGTGGTGCACGTATGCGAGATTTGGCTGCATATAAAAACACGAAACTTTGTCACGAAGATCGGCAATGCCAAAATAAACCGAGTGTGAGAGAAGAGAGGGCTCGAGGAAGACGTAGCTCACCGGAGTTTGCAGAACTCGCCGGCGGCAACGGTGGAGCTCCGGGGAAGTTTGCGGAAGGCCTGGTGGCTCTCAGGAGATGGTTTTGAGGCAAATGAGAGAGGGGATCGAGGGGGTCTTATAGGAGTGAACGGCGTAGTAAGAGGGGGAGTAAATCGCCGGGAATCAATGAATTGATTCGGCCGTTTCTCGGCTTGGTCATGGGCGTGATTTGGGGAAGAAGGAGTTGTCGCGACGGGGAGGACAGGTGGGGTCCACCTGCCAGAGAGAGAGAGAGAGGCGCGCGGGCGGGAGTGGGATGCTGGCGGGCTGGAAACGACGCACGCGCGGTAGATAGGTATTGGGCTTCGGCCCACTGGATGGGAAAGATGGCCCGTCTCCATTTTTTTATATAAATCATTTTCTGTTTTAAATCTTTTGAAATACAGAACAATTTCAAAACTATATTAAAACTTCTCAGAAAAATTCATAAAAATATAATTTGAAAAGCTTATTAAGAACAGAACCTTTTGGTAGTATTTTTGTCTAAAGTAAAAATACAATAAAAATGAATATTATTATAAATTCAAATAAGAATTTTGTGGACATAAAATCAATTTAAACATATAGAAGTTATTTAATTTAAATCATATGTGATTCAAATGACAAGTTTAAATGATGATGATGCATGAATGCAAGGTTTTAAACTTTTCTGAAAACTGGGATATTACAAACCTAACCCCCTTAAGATGAATCTCGCCCTCGAGATTCGGATTGGCTAGCAAATAGGTGAGGGTGGTCTTCTTTCAGATCATCTTCTCTTTCACAAGTTGCTTCTTCCTCTGAATGGTGATTCCACTGACCTTTCCAGAATTTGATGGTCTTGGTTCACGTGACACGCTCTGCTGTCTCCAAAATCTTTATGGGTTTTTCTTCATAAGTGAGATCACTTTCTAGTTGTACTTCCTCTAGTGGCACCGTATCTCTTAGCAGTGTCTCTGCCATTTCTGGGTGACATTTCTTCAGCTGGCTGACATGGAATACATTATGAACATCGGAAAGTGCTTCCGGAAGTTCCAATTCATAGGCTACCTCTCCTTTGCGGGATAATACCTTGAACGACCCAATAAATCTAGGTGCCAATTTTCCTTTGATCCCAAATCTTTTTACTCCACGCATAGGTGAAAATCTGAGATAGGCTCGATCGCCTACTTCATAAGTGACTTCCCTTCTTTTGGAGTCTGCATAACTCTTCTGTCTGGATTGTGCTATCTTTAAACGGTCCTTAATCAGTCTGAATTTTTCCTCAGCCTCCTTGATTATGTCTGGTCCGAACAAACTACGTTCTCCTACGCCACTCCATAGTAGTGGTGTAGTGCACTACCTTCCATACAGGGCTTCAAATGGCGACATCTCTATGCTTGCTTGATAGTTGTTGTTGTAAGAGAACTTAGCATATGGGAGATTATCATCCCAGCTAGACTTATAATCTAGAGCGCATGCTCTTAGCATATCTTTTAGGATTTGGTTTACTCTTTCTGTCTGTCCACCCGTCTGCGGGTGGAATGCTGTGCTAAACTCTAATGTGGTTCCCAACGATTCATGTAATTGATTCCAGAAATGAGAGGTAAATTGAGTACCCCTGTCAGACACAATTTTCTTGGGAACACCATGTAGACACACAATCCTCTTCATATAGATGTCAGCTAGTTTGGCACTAGTGTAAGTAGTCTTCACGGGTATAAAGTGGGCTACCTTCGTCAGACGATCGATTATAACCCAAATAGAATCATACCCTGATTTAGTCCCGGGCAGACCAGTGATGAAATCCATACCAATCTGTTCCTATTTCCAATCTGGTACTGGTAAGGGTTGCAGCAATCCCGCTGGTTTTTGGTGTTCTTCTTTCACACGACTGCAAACGTCACACTTTGCAATGTATTCAACAATATCTCTCTTCAAATTGATCCACCAATACCTCTCCTTTACATCCGTATACATCTTGGTATTACCCGGATGTATGGAATAAGGTGAGTCATGAGCTTCTTGAAGTATTAACTTCCTAAGATCAGTATTATCAGGAACACATATGCGTTCTTTATACTATACAGTTCCTTCTTCATCTTCTCTAAAGTCTCTGGCCTTGCCTTCACTTAGGTTCTTCTTGATTTCTTTTATTGCTTTATCCTCTATCTGAGCTTCCTTAATTTTGTTAAACAGAAGAGGTTGAACTTCCAAGGATGCAACGAATCCTTCAGGTACCACTTCCAATCGAAGGTCCTTAAATCCTTTACATAGATCTTCAGGCAATTCTCCTGCCGTGAGTCCGTTTACATAAGTCTTACGGCTCAAGGCATCAGCCACTACATTGGCTTGCCCTGGGTGGTACTGTAGACTTAACTCATAGTCCTTGATCAATTCTAACCATCTCCTTTGTCGCATGTTTAATTCATTCTGAGTAAAGAAGTATTTGAGACTTTTATGTGATCTGTGAATACTTCACATCGCTTTCCCCATAAATAAGGTCTCCATATTTTCAGGGCATGTACTACAAAAGCTAACTCTAGATCATGAGTGGGGTAGTTTACTTCATGATTTTTGAGTTGCCTTGAGGCATAAGACACTACTTTGCCTTCTTGCATCAATACGCTTCCTAGACCACGATATGAAGCGTCGCAATAGACTTGGAAATCTTTCTCTAGATCTGGTAGGCATAAGACAGGTGCAGACACTAAGCGTTTCTTTAATTCTTGAAAACTGGTCTCACAAGCTTCTGTCCACTCAAACTTCTTTCCCTTCTTCAGTAATCCAGTCAAGGTCTTGGCAATCTTGGAGAAATTTTCAATGAATCTCCGGTAGTATCCTACCAGTCTTAGAAAACTGCGGATTTCTCCCACATTTTTGGGTGATTCCCAATTGTCACAGCAGCAACTTTTTCAGGATCCACTGCTATTCCATCTTTAGACACCAGGTGTCCTAAGAATCCTACTTGTTCTAACCAAAATTCACACTTGTTGAACTTAGCATATAACTTATCCTCTCGGAGTCTTTGCAACACCAGGCGTAAATGTTCTTCATGTTCTTTGTGACTTTTGGAGTAGACTAAGATGTCATCGATGAAGACAACGACAAACTTGTCCAGAAAATCCATAAATAATTTATTCATCATATTCATGAAATAGGCTGGAGCATTGGTTAACCCAAAATGCATTACTGTGTACTCATACGAACCATACCTTGTAACAAAGGCAGTCTTGGGTATATCCATCTCTCTAACTTTCATCTGAGAGTACCCTGATCTGAAATCGATCTTGGAGAACACAGCGGCCCCTTCTAACTGTCGAAGAGCTCATTGATTTTGGGTAGCGGATACGTGTTCTTGATTGTATGCTCATTTATGTCACGGTAATTAGTGACTAATCTCTGTGTACTATCCTTCTTCTTGACGAAAAGGATTGGGGCTCCCCATGGTGATGAACTTAGATGGATAAAATCTTTCTGCATAAACTCTTCCAGTTGCTTCTTGAGTTCTTTCAGTTCATCAGTTGCCATCGGGTAGGGTCTTTTAGCAATTGGTCCTGTACCCGGCTTCAGTTCAATGAGGAACTCTACATCTCTATCGGGTGGCATTCCCGGTAGTTCTTCCGGAAACACATCAGGGTATTCCTTGACTATAAGAACATCACCGAGGCTAACCCCCTTAAGATAATTAAACCTAACCTTCTTTATCTCAAACTTTGATCTGAACTTGATTTTCAATCCTTCTAGAGTGGTGAGAGTGATGGTTCTATTTGTGCAGTCTATGATTCCTTCAAAATGGGACATCCAATCCATTCCTTGTGTTTCTAGGATGATCAAGTCCGTAGGAAACTGATGCTTCCCAATCTTCAGTCTCATCTGTCTACAACCTGAGGTTACTAAATTTTTTAATCTCTAACGGGGGCTCTTCTCCACGTCCTGGCTGAGTTGATTTTATTCCCCAACAACCCTCTTTGTTAAACTTCTTCAGGATAAAGCCCTTGATCTGAGTTAGCGGTAACCCTATCTTTTCGACGATGTCGAGGAGGTATCAGCCAAAACGGATGTTCTCAAAGTCCTCCGCAGTGGTGAAGTGGAACCTCGTCATCCTTTAGGTAGAAAGGAGAAGAATTAAAACAGGAAATGCATAAGTTAAAGAAGTACTAGTCATGATGTGCATTATTATTTTGGAAATTATTATGTCAAAAATCTTAAGGTGATCAACAAATATTAACAACTCTTTGTACATTGGATATTCACTATAGTGAGAGAGACAAACACCCGGCCAGCCACTTATGATTGTGGAACAAGTCTCATGTACGTGGACATGTAAGGTTAGTCTGCAGGCCGCTTCATCTCACTATGCCGCTAGGATCCAAAATACTCAAGGAGATAATACTATGATCAAAAGGGTTTTTCCAATCCTAAGGGCTCGCACCTTCTGGCAACTTGGCTCTGATACCATATGTTGTGTACCTGCACTTAAAATATGGCAGGTACCTGTGTATAGTGCAAATCCTTGGATCGATTCATTTGCACACATAGTTTACGATGTAATATCACAACAAAGTATCAATTTATTACAACGCTGATCAGGACTTAGAAAATAATCATTACAACTTGCATAGCGAAAAGCTAGCAGTGAACAGAGTAAACAGCGGAAAATTATTCTTCATGGAGTCCCCATCATCAGCATGTGCCACAGGCGAGCATGTTGGTTGAAGACTTGAAACACTTAGCAAAAATCTCACTCATCATCAGAACAGTCTGCAATACGAAAAATATTGCAACAACGTGGGTCAAAACCATTTAAAAATGGAACTGGCAAGTGCCACTATGGAGGACACTTAAAGGAACAACTCTAGAACCTATATGCTTATTTGGCTGGTGGAGCTCAAGGCTATTTTGCCGAAAGCAAGTTTTTCCCTAACTCTTTGAAACAACTTTACCTAGTGGAGACAAATATGGTATGAAAGCCATAGTCTCATTCTACCCTTGTTCTCGCTTCAAGTTTTAATTTAAAAGTTAGAATGGTGGAATCCTCCGTTGACGTCCTCGTTCAGCTGCTCAACTTGTCCGTACCGGGGACACGGCTAAGTAATTAGATTTTTAAACTCTGCAGAGATTGTGCACGTTCACCATTGTACCCATTCAAGCCAAACTATCCTATACACTCTGGGAGTGTTAAGGAAAAGGAGAAAAATGAGACGAGATCTTTCAGAAGCATTTTCCCTCCCCATAACGCCCTGACGCGCTCCACCTACAAATCCTCTACCACCACCTGTCAGGCCGGGGCGAGTCCACGCAGATTAGTTGATCAAGCCACTGCCCATATTGGCAATGGCTGCACGAGAAGCAATCGTCACTAGGAGTTCTTCAGATTCCTCTGTTCTTGGGTGCCCGTGCACAAGTGTAATTCCATAGGTAAACCCCTGGGAACCCACTCAACATAAACCATATAAAACCACTTTCCACCCAGGTGTTTCATTCTTAACTTAGTAGAATTTAACATTTCATCAAAAATAGTTTTGCATGGTATCATAATTCTACTAAGTGTTGCATAGGAACCTAGACACATGAGTAAGGAAGTCTGCATTTTTATCTCTTAGAATTTTTATGAAGTATGCATGATGAAATCTTAATTTGTTTTCAATTATTTAGACTTGAATCAAAAGGGTAACTCAAGAATTTTAGTTTACTGTAATAAAATTTCATAACCAAAATTTGTAAAAAGTGCGATTGGATAGAGGGTATCTAAACAAATTTTTAGCAATTTGATTTACTCAAAAATAATTTTTCTAACTAAAGTTATGTCAAAAACACTTAAACTACTCACATGAATATTTTAAATTTTTGAATGTGTCTAAACAGAAAACTAATGAATACAAAAGATTCTACTGGTTCTAAGGATTCCAAATATATAAAATTATTTGAATTTGGCTAAACAGATAAAAAGTAATGATAAAAACAATATGCAGGGTGTTTTCTGCAAAACTGCCAATTAAATCAATTTAGGAAAATCGCCGAATTTCTTTATCCGACGTGGCGCTGATGTGGCTCTGACGCGGCGCTGACTCAGCGTACCGATTCGAAATAAAAAGAAAATAAAAAGCGACCGTAGGATCTAGATCTAACGGCCGAGATCTAAAGGGTCTAAAACGAGCGGCGCGGGCGGCCAGAAGAACTCTGGTGACCGAAGAAGACGGCGGCGCCATCGCTGGCGTTCACGTTCCCGACGTTCTACTGCCCTAAGAAGCTAGCGAGGCATACCCTGACAAAGAGAAGGTCGCGGCGAGGTTGGTGACGCGGTGGAGACGACCAGAGCGTCCTCCTCTTTTCGTAATCGCTCGCCGGAGATGCGCACGGCGGCGGTCCTCGTCGGTGGTGCATGGATGCGAGGTTTGGCTGCGTATAAAAACACAAAACTTTGTCACGAAGATCCGCAATGACAAAAGAAACCGAGTTGGAGAGAATAGAGGGCTCGAGGAAGACGCGGCTCACCGGAGTTTGCAGAACTAGCCGGCGGCAACAGCGGAGCTCCGGGGAAGTTGGCGGATGGCCTGGTGGCTCTCGGGAGATAGTGTTTAGGGAAAATGAGAGAGGGGATCGAGGGGGTCTTATAGGAGGGAACGACATAGTAAGAGGGGGAGTAAATCGTCTGGAATCAATGAATTGAGTCGGCCATTTCTCGGCTCGATCGTGGGCGTGATTTGGGGAAGAAGGATTACCGTGACGGGGATGACAGGTGGGGTCCACCTGCCAGAGAGAGAGTGAGGCGCGCGGGCGGGAGTGGGCTGCTGGCGGGCTGGAAAAGACGCGCGCGCGGTAGATAGGTATTGGGCTTAGGCCCACTGGCTGGAATAGATGGCCCGTCTCCAATTTTTTTATATAAATCATTTTCTGTTTTAAATCTTTTGAAATACAAAACAATTTCATAATTATATCAAAACTTCTCAGAAAAATTCATAAAAATATAATTTGAAAAGCTTATTAAAAACAGAACCTTTTGGTAGTATTTTTGTCTAAAGTAAAAATACAATAAAAAGGAATATTATTATATATTCAAATAACAATTTTGTGGACTTAAAATCAATTTAAACATATAAAAGTAATTTAATTTTAATCATATGTGATTCAATTGACAAGTTATGATGATGATGCATGAATGCAAGGTTTTAAATTTTTTCTGAAAATTGGGATGTTACATCGCCCATTCTGCATCTACCACAACAGGCGCGACCACTCTTCGGAGACCCGTTTCTACCTCAAGAGGCTACGCAAGGAGCGTGAGCAAGCTGAGGGCAGCGGCAGCCGCGGTCGAGGCCGTGGCAACATCGGAAGCGGACACGAGGGCGGTTACCAGAAGCCATCAGGCAATTAGGCCAACGCCGCTGAGAAGAACGGCAACCTCCCTGACGAGGAAGATGGAGGCTTCGTCCCCTACGACGCCCATGCTGACCGCGCCGCCCTCGCCATCATGACGCTCGTCCCCTGCAGCGAGACGCGGCGGAGACGCAGGAGCTGGCCCCGCAGACTCACCAGCACCAGGTGGCCCTTGGTTCGCCTTGGCCTCTGTCTGCATGGGAGGTGTGGACGCGCTGAGTGGAGTAGACGCGCGGGCCGCAACCGCCTCGCGTGGTGGGGTTAGCTCACACGGCGGCACGACCACACAAGGTGAAGTAGGCGCACGGGGAGGAGTCGCAACCCTCTCCTCCTGCGACTCCACCACCGCAGGCTCGTGAGGCGGCGCAGTGGCCTTTGCCCGAGGCGATGCCGCCCGCGCGTGAAGAATCTCCTCGGTTGAACCCGTGGAGACCGTCTCCACAGGCCTCGCGGCCCCCTCAGCCCCGGTCTCGGCCGTGGCACTCTAGGCTTCAGAGGCCTTGCGAAGCCGAAGACGCTTCGCGGGCAACATATCACTGGCAAGCACCAAAGAAAGATCTTCAAAAATGGTGAAGAGGGAAAAAGCAAGAATCAAACAGCTTTTCTCTTGGCCGGGACGTCAGACGGCCTCGCTCCCGACTGATCCACGGCTGCCTTGGAGCGTGGCTCGCGCCGCCCTGGCGCCGCCTTTTCGTCCAAGACCTCCTCCTCCTCGACGAGGCACGAGGGCGCCACCATGAAGGCGTCATCATCGCCTGACGAGAGCTTTGAGCTCTCGTCAGTAAAGGGCCCAGCCCTGGAGGGAGACACCCCTCCTGGGAAAGGATTCGCCAATACTCCCTCGTCGCCCTGCCCAACTCCGGAAGAGGGGGGCAAGTCCGCGGCCCCCGCCTCCAGAGCCACCGGTGTGGCCACCTCTTTCTCCTCTCCCGCCAGGGCGGTCAGGGTGAAGTCTGGCATCCCCTCCAAGATGCTCCAGCGCTCACCCAAGGGGAGCTGGTGCAGAGGTTGCACAGAGCTAGCGATCTTCCCAGGCACCTCCGGGTTGATGAAGAGAATGCTCAAGACGGCATAGACAACATCCTGGCTGTGGTCACTAGGGTGAAGCCGCATTGGGTCCGAGGGTCCCGAGTACATCCACATCGGCTGGTTGTGAGCTTGGAGAGGATCAATGCAGCGCATCACAAAATCCGCCAGGATCATCTGGCCCGTGAGACCCTCCTCCCAGAGGTATTTCAAGAGCCCCACCAGGTTTGCGTTGTCCGCTCTACGAGAGGCTGACTTGCCCCAGCTGGAGTTTTTCACCGGCAACGCCTCCGGGACTCCCAGGAAGGTGCAAGGCGATTCGACGCCAATGAGGAGCCACTTCTGGCGGAAGTCATACACCTTCTTGACCACCGCCGTGACAGGCTTGTCCACGCTCCACGACATGGGAATGTATACACTCCCCATGCCGTCCGCAATGCGGAAGGAGACGCACCCGGACCGCTCGCTGGCTGTGGTGCACCGCAACGAGTAATTTCTGAAGAGCACCACTGAGGGGTGCACGCCGAGATAAGCCTCACAGAGATAGGCAAAGATGGACAAGATGAGGATAGAGTTTGGATGAAGATGGAGAAGCTGGATTTGATAGAACTCTAGTACCGCCTCCAAGAATGACGAGTATGGGGGCACCAGCCCAGCGGTGATGGTGTGGAGAAAAATGGGGGTAGAACCCTTGCGGGAACCCCCGAGCCTCGTGGAACAAAGCGCGTTGGCGCCATGCTCATTGGTCCTCCCCGCGACCAAGTCGCGGATTCTCTCCAAGGCCTTGATATTGGTGCGCGCCCCCACGAGTGTCGCGCCGTACGCAGACGCGGCAGGCGCCGCCTGAGAAGAAGATCTCGCGGCCGCTTTGCCCTAATTCTTGGCTGGACTCAACGCCGGGGATTGGTAGGACGCGGCGGCGAAGGAAGTTGGAGGAGAAAGGAGACGAGAGCGCCGGAGAGCAGGAGCGAAGGGCTCGAGACGGAAAAGGCTTATGTGAGAAGAAATGGAAATAATAACCGCTCCCTGCCCTGGGGCTCAGACTTTATGTCTCGTCAAGGAGCGGTTACCGGGGCGTGGTGGGACCCCCCACTACGCGCGCCTCAGATCGTCCGCGGTCATTACTCGTCTGAGTGACGCAGGGCTCGGGCCGGCCGGACACTATGGGCCCACGACGCTCCGCCTGTGCCCATGGGCTTAATCGTGCCCATCGCGGGCCCGGGGGCTACTGTCGGCCCAGTGAGGACTGGGGTGTGCAGAGCCCACTCTCCCCAGGCCTCGCCCGCTGACAGATCAGACGAAACAACTAAGGACCAAGCCATCGCTTGTAGAGGCCCTCGAGAGGCAACTCCCCTTGAGGGCCTGAAGAGGAGACAAGGCCTGAAGAGGACCGCGCGTTTCAAGATACTCCTCAGGCTATCTTCGCCTGGAGAGAAGTCAACGGAAATCTCTCCACGGAAATCTCTGGTGATAAAGGAGTCAACAAAGTTGCACCGCCTGCGCCAGGACAGCCGGGACTTTCCTCTCTGATG
This sequence comes from Poa annua, assembly GCA_026929855.1. Taxonomy (NCBI): domain Eukaryota; kingdom Viridiplantae; phylum Streptophyta; class Magnoliopsida; order Poales; family Poaceae; genus Poa; species Poa annua. The sequence continues at coordinate 105,518,249 of CM049426.1, forward strand.
ATAAAGCGTCTGGACAGCGCAACGCTCCAAGAAGATCGTCATCATGGGCTCCACAACGATTACTGCAATCCCTGCGAGCCGTTCTGCGTGGTCTGCTGCCTGTCAGCCACCCCGCCCAATTTTATCACGGATGGACCGCATCCATCGAGGTTTCAGCAGTGGTGGACTCCGTCTCCTCGACGCCACTGCCGGGTGGGAGCCCACCTTGGACGCCCTGCGCAAGGAAGACGCCCGTGGCGCCTATAAAATGAGAAAGAGCTCCACCGTAGCAAGGGATCGGCCAATTGCTAGATAAATATTTGTAACCCTAGCCCATCTAGTAGGATAGCCATCTGCTGGAGGAGAAAGACAACCACTATGTCCCTCTCGAAGCACGAACGGCCTCAAGAGAGCCCTCGGCAACCTCAGTTGTACTGTAACCTTAGCAGTGCAATATAGACAAGCAAGAGTAGCGGTGTTACCTCCTCCTGAGGGCCATGAACCTGGGTACGGGCCGGTGTCCATTTATGTCATGGGCGTTCCTCTCCAGGCCAGACGAGCACCGTCGTCGTGCCTCTCGAGGGTTGCTTGACCTCCGTGTTCAATCCGTGGGAGTCACTCTCCGACATTGGGCGCGCCAGGTAGGGGATTGAGGCGTGTCAACGACCTTCGAGCCGCCTCCGCGCCATGGCGGACGCCCGCGCTACTCGCGCCGCCCGCGCCAACATGCGCGCGTCAGAAGGAGCTCGCGCTGTGCCCGGTGCCACTGCCACGCAGGGCCGGCGGGGACGTCCCCGCCGTTAGGAGCGCGCCAACTCCGGCCCTCATGTGGAGGAGCCCGAGCGCGACGCCGAGCATGAAGAGGACGCGCAGTTCTCGCACCCGACGCAACGCCCGAGTGGCTCCGCCCAAGGAAGGACGGACACCGCACCGCATACCGCCCTGCTCATGGCGCAAGAACTTCTCCGCTATCAGCCTACCGCTGAGGCCCACGAGCAGTGAATGGAGCGCCTCAACCACCTCGTCGGCATCGCCACGACTCGCCCTGCTCCGTCGCAGTCCATCGTCCAGCCCTCCCTCGCGGGCATGGCTGCGCCAGATGCGCCTCACTGTAGCAAGGGATCGGCCAATTTCATGATAAACATTTGTAACCCTAGCCCGACAAGTAGGATAGCCATCTGCTAGAGGAGGAAGACAACCACTGTGTCCCTCTCCAAGCACGAACTACCTCAAGATAGCCCTTGGCAAGGTCAGTTGTACTGTAACCTTAGCATCGCAATACAGACAAGCAGGAGTAGCGGTGTTACCTCCTCCTGAGGGCCGTGAACCTAGGTACGGGTCGGTGTCCATTTCTGTCGTGGGCGTTTCTCTCCAGGTCCGATGAGCACCGTCGTCATGCCTCTCGAGAGTTGCTTGACCTCCGTTTTCAATCCCCCTTTCAAACTACTCTACAGGTTGTGACTACCCCTGTTCTGTGGGAGTCACTCTCCGACAATAATGCTTATGGTCTTGATTCTCAAGTTGTTGCAAATTATTATAAATCCTTTGCTGATTATTTCGGTTTGCCCAAGAAGGGGTTTGAAAAATATCATGAACCATATAAAGATAAATATGTTGCTCCTTTAGCTAAAAGCTTTGAAGTTAATATTGTTGATCATATCATTCATGAGCCTTATATTGATAAAATTCCTTTTACTGTTAAAGTGAAAGAACATTCTATTATGGCTAATGTGGTTAGTAAAAGTTATAAGAAAGCTAAAGAACCTGATGAACAATTTAAAGTTGAACCTTCTGTGGCTATAGTTAAAGAACTTGTTTCTGAAAATGTGGGAGAAGAGTATATTATATTTTGTGATGATGCTTCTAATGTTGTCTCTCATCCTGCAAAGCCAAGAAAGGCTAGTGTTCATGTGTTATCTGTTAAAATTGGTGATTATTGCTATTATGGTTTATGTGATATTGGTGCAAGTTCAAGTGTTATTCCTTATGAGCTTTACAAAGAGATTATGCATGAAATTGGTCCTAGCCAACTTGAAGATATTGATGTGGTTATTCAACTTGCTAACAGAGAAACTATCTCTCCCATTAGTATTGTTAGAGATGTTGAAGTTCTATGTGGTAAGACTAAATATCCGACTCATTTTCTTGTACTTGGTTCTGCTGCTAGTAAGACTTGTCCTATTATTTTTGGTAGACCTTTTCTGAATACTTGATGTGCTGTTATAGATTGTAGGAAAGAGAAAATACTTACTAAATTTGCCGGTGATTCATATGAATTCAATTTCCAAAATTTGCTAAAAATCCTTATGAACCCGAATTGCCTAATGAAGATTTTAGAGTAGAACAACTTGCTTCTATCCCTCTTGCTCCTACTAATTATATTCAGCACTTTATGGAAGATCATGAAGATGAAACTTTTATGGAAGAAAGAAATGAACTAGAGGACATATTCCTACGTCAACCTATTCTTAAACATAATTTAAAAGTGGAAGATTTGGGTAAAACACTTCCACCTAAAGAGGATCATGTCTTTGATTTAAAACCTTTTCATGATAATCTTAAGTACGCTCATCTTGATGATAAGAAAATATATCCTGTTATTATTAGTGCTAACCATTCAAGAAAAGAAGAAGAAATATTATTGGAAATATTGAAGAAACACCGTGGAGCTATGGGTTATACTTTGGATGATTTGAAGGGGATTTCTCCTTCCATATGTCAGCATTCTTTTAATATGGAGCCCGATGCGAAGCCAGTTGTTGAACATCAACGCCGTTTAATACCTAAGATGAATGAAGTGGTAAGAAATGAGGTATTAAAACTTCTCGATGTTGGTATCATTTATCCTATTGCTGATAGTAGATGGGTTAGTCCTGTGCATTGTGTCCCTAAGAAGGGTGGAATTACTGTCGTACCTAATGATCATGATGAACTTATTCTTCAAAGAGTAGTTGTTGGTTATAGAATGTGCATTGATTTTAGAAAGGTTAATCACTAAGAAAGATCATTATCCATTTCCCTTTATTGATCAAATGTTGGAAAGATTAGCCAATAAAACTCATTTTTGCTTTCTTGATGGTTATTCTGGTTTCTCTCCAATTGCTGTTAAAACTCAAGAGCAAGGGAAAACCACGTTTACATCTCCCTATGGTACTTATGCTTATAGAAGTATGCCTTTTGGTTTATGTAATGCTCCTGCTACTTTTCAAAGATGTATGTCTGCTATCTATCATGGTTTTTATGAAGAAATTGTGGAGGTGTTCATGGACGATTTTTCCGTCTATGGTACTTCTTTTGATAACTGCTTGCACAATCTTGATAAGGTTTTGCAAAGATGTGAAGAAACTAATCTTGTTCTTAATTGGGAGAAATGCCACTTTATGGTTAATGAAGGGATTGTTCTTGGACATAAAATTTCTGAAAGAGGTATTGAAGTTGATAGAGCTAAAGTGGAGACAATTGAGAAAATGTCTTTCCCCCGAGATGTTAAAGGTATTCGTAGTATTCTTGGTCATGCTGGTTTCTATAGAAGGTTTATCAAAGACTTTTCCAAGGTATCAAAGCCTCTTACTAATCTCCTGCAAAAAGATATACCCTTTGTTTTTATGATGATTGTAAGGAAGCTTTTAAGACTCTTAAGAAAGCTTTAATAAATGCTCCTATTGTTCAACCACTTGATTGGAATTTGCCATTTGAAATTATGTGTGATGCTAGTGATTTTGCTGTTGGTGCTCTTCCTGGTCAAAGAGTAGATAAGAAATTAAATATTATTCATTATGCTAGTAAGAATCGTGATTCTGCTCAAAAGAATTATGCTACAACTGAAAAAGAATTTCTAGCTGTTGTCTTTGCTTGTGATAAATTTAGACAATACATTGTTGATTCTAAAGTTACTATTCATATTGATCATGCTGCAATTAGATACCTTATGGAAAAGAAAGAGGCAAAGCCTAGGCTTATTAGATGGGTATTACTTTTGCAAGAATTCGATTTACACATTGTAGATAGGAAAGGTGCTGATATTCCTGTTGCTGATAAGTTGTCTAGATTGGAAAACATTGCTTGTGATCATATACCTGTTAATGATAGTTTTCCAAATGAACAATTGGCTGCAATAAGGGTGAGTTCACGAGATAGTCCTTGGTATGCAGATTATGCTAACTTTATTGTTTCGAAGTATTTGCCTCCAACCTTTTCAGCTCAACAAAGAAAAAATTTATTTTATGACTTGAGGCATTATTTTTGGGATGACCCACATTTATATAAAAGAGGAGTTGATGTTATTATGCGAAGATGTGTTTCGGAGTATGAACAAAAAGAGATATTGAGAAAATGCCATAGTAGTGCTTATGGAGGACATCACGCTGGAGATAGAACCGCACAAAAGGTTTTACAATCAGCCTACTCTCTTTAAAGATGCAAGAAATTTTTTTATCGTGTGATGAATGTCGAAGAGTTGGTAATATCTCTAGTCGTAATGAAATTTCTATGAATTATTCTCTTGTTATTAAACCATTTGGTTGTTGGGGATTTGACTTCATGGGTCCTTTCCCTTCTTCAGAAGGTAATACTCATATACTTGTTGCTGTTGATTATGTTACTAAATGGGTACAAGCTATACCTACTAAAAGTGTTGATGGTGAGATATGCCCTAGAGGCACTTAATAAAGATAGTTTATTCGTCATATCTCAATTGTTCATTATATGTTGTATACCATGTTATAACTGTATTAAGCGGAAACATTAATACACGTGTGGTAGGTAAACAACCAGGTCACTAGTAGCCTCTATCTAACTATTTCATTGGGCAATTGATGATCGAGGTTTCCTGATCATGTGAAATTGTTGTAAGTTGACAATGGAGTCATGTCATTGGGAGAATGACGTGATGGAGATACCCAAGTCCTTACGCCTTTGACCGTGAGATCAACTCTTATTGCTATTCCTGGAAGATAGTTTGATTGCATCAAACGTCGTATCTTAATAGTGTGATAATATAGGTGTGCCTCTTGGGTATCGGAAGGGAGTATGTTGAGACGAGGGATCAAGAGCGGGATTCGCCAGTCCGCATAGCAGGATAGATAGTCTAGGGCCCACTCGGTGAGATTATGTCAAATGAGCTTGCAAACATGTGACAAGGTCACAGGGACGTAATATCATGGACGAGTAGAAGATAGTGTTGTTGGTAACGAGACCAAGCTAGGTATCATGATATCTATGGACGAGTCTCGGACACACTAAGTATCGCCATGGCAAAAGGTTTAAGACTCGACGTCTAGGTTCGAACGACAAAGTTATTCGTTATCTCACCAGGATTAATTTTGGGTATCCAAGGTCCACAAATTAGTCATTGATCAGAGAGCGTATCTCGATCATGTCAGGCAAGATCTCGAACCGCTAGGGTAACACACTTAAGGGAAGTCGACAAATTTAATAGACCGAAAGAAGAAGAGAAATTAACAGAGAGCCCCGGGAGCGTCCAGGGAAAGATTCGATGGAGATCGGTGGGAGACAAAATAGTTTTCAGGGCCGGAATAAGTTAGATAATGTGTAATTAATAGTTAAATACATTCTATTTATTGATTTTCGGATTTATTGGCAGACCCAATTCTAAATGGGCCTAACTTTTGGAAGAAAGGCCCATATGGGAGGAAACTTCACCCTATGTGGGAATTGAGAAGGGGGCTGCCCTAGGTGGGCCAATTGGGGCCCACCTAGGGCTGGCGCACCATGAGGGGGGCGGGCTGGTGTGGGGTTTAGTCCCACACCGCCTAGCCAGCAAGGCTGGTAGCCTCCACCTATTTAAAGAGGTGGTCCCATGGCCATTGAAACTCACCAATCTCTCTGTCTCTTCTTCTCATTGGAACATGATTCCTCCATTATAATTGCTCCAATGTGAAGTTCTCTCCACCATACGCACACCGCCGTGTGATGCCTACGCACGCTTCTATTCTCGAAGACAGTGTTGGGCCTCCAAGAGCAGAGGTTTGTAGAACAACAGCAAGTTTCCCTTAAGTGAATCACCCAAGGTATATCGAACTCATGGAGGTAGAGGTCAAAGATATTTCTCTCAAGCAACCCTGCAATTATGATACGAGAAGTCTCTTGTGTCCCAAACACACCCAATACACTTGTCAGATGTATAGGTGCACTAGTTATGCGACGAGATAGTGAAATACAAGTAATATGGATGATTGTAAGTAGTAATTATAATCTGTAATAAAAATGGCAGCAAGCAAACATGTAACAGAACTTGTTGGAAACGGTGTTTCGATGCTTAGAAACAAGTCCTAGGGATCCTACTTTCACCAGTGGACATTCTGAACAATGACATCAAAGTTAAATAAATAAACACTACTCTCAAACAATCTCATGTTGGATAACAAACACCATTCATTGTGTAGGGATACAAGAGCACCCTCAAAGTCAGAGTAAACTAACACCAACAATGTTATAAAGGAATCAAACATGGTGCACACACTGTCACCATTATAACCGTGAATAACCCGGAGTTCATATTAAAGTAACCTCTGGAGTGCATAATATATAAAGAGTAGCATCACATATTCAACTAGATTATAAAGCTCATGATCACATAAAAGATCACATCATGGGAGAGAGAGATAAACAACATAGCTACCGTAGATCCCGCAGCTCCGGGGGAGAACTACTCACTCCTCATCATAAAGTCAGCAACGACGATGGAGATGGTGGTGGAGTCGATGGAGATGGCTCCGGGGACAATTCTCCGTTCAAGCAGGGTGCCGGAACAGAGACTTCTGTCCCCCGAATCTTTTCTTCGAGGGCGGCAGCGCTCTGGACCCGTGGAGGAAATATCAAACATTGTGTTAGGGTTTTTAGTCTAGGGCTATATGTAGGTGAAAGGGCGAAGGCGGTGGAGCGCCAGGGGCCCCACAACACGTGTCGGCGCAGCACCAGGGCGTACCGCGCCTCGACCAGGTGTGGGCCCCTCGGGCTCCGTCTTTGTCTTCTCTTCGGTGCTCTGGAACGTTCTCGATTAAAAACCGACTTCAGAAAGGAAACTGTTCCATTCCGAGAATATTTCCTTAAGTACTTTTCTGAAACCAAAAACCACAGAAAACAGAGAACTGACACTAATAGGTTGGTCCCAGAAAATGCATAAAAATATATAAATTGCATATAAAACATGTAATAACTTGGTATAATATAGCATGGAACATAAGAATTTATAGATACGTTGGAGATGTATCAACATCCCCAAGCATATTTCTACTCGTCCCGAGTAGGCAAGAACGATAAAAGAAGAATAATTTCGGAAGTGACATGCTTTAACACAATCTTGATCACGTAATAATGTAAGGCATGTAAACTGAGATCAAATGAATAAGGGTTGTAGTTTATATTGATATGAAATGAGAAATTAATAAACAAGTAGGCAAAGCAAAGCAAAGTTCTAGTACTAGATAGCAATCAACTGTGCAAAGTAGATATTAGAGATGATTTAAGCTTCAAGCACAATAATATAATCATCTAATGCTTCCAACAAACATGACAACTTTGTGAAAGGATCAAGTCAAGCAATATCAATATGCGCGTAGAAGATCAACTCCTTATTTGTTCAAACGAAACAAGCACGCGTTCAACGTTGGTTCGTGGCACCAGGATGTTTTGGCTAGGAGAATGTTAACGGAGGTTTGGAAGGCCAACAGAAGAAAGTCTCACAAAGCTGCAAGTGATCATTAGACCAGAGGAAGTATTAACATCGAAGCTATGCAAGGAGTAGTGATTGCCACACAACGGATGCAAACAAAGTTATAAGTATATGAAAGCTCTCTAATGGAACTAGTGGGGGTGCATCCAACTTGCTTGCTCACGAAGACATAGAGCACTTTCGAGGAGGCTCATCATTGGAATATACAAGTCAAGTTCTATAGTGTAAAGTTCCCCACATAGTTATGCAAGTAAGACATGACAACTCTCTCATATGGAGTAAAGGTGCTAAACATGAGCACAAATGATGATCATAAATGATACGGTGCTATAACATGAGCACAAGTGATGACTATAAATGATATGGTGCTATAACATGAGCACAAGTGTGTGATAAAGAATAGTAATCCTGCCCTTTTTTACTTTCTCCTGTTTTTTCTCTTTATTTTTTATTTCTTTTGTTTCTCTTTATGCTTGCCTCCATGGCTCTTTCCACATTTAGGCGCAAGCATCCTAATATGATGATATGACAACACACTAATGATGATATGACAACATAACGATGATACAAGTAACTAATATGAATAAGACATAATAAGTATATGATAACGGTGCCTATGCCAATGTAGCAGGTTATGCAATGATCTAGTGTAACATGGGTAAAACCACATATCAGCTTTATAGAATCACGCAAAGCAATATATAAGTAATGAATGACAACAAGTCATGTAATGTAAGATGGATGTTGCATGGCAATATATCTCAGAACAGCTATGTAAATGCTATAGTAGATAGGTATGGTGGGTGTTTTGAGGAAGATATTTGGCTTATGTGTAGGAGAACAAGATGAAGATCCCCCAGGAGTTTTGTATTAACCCGCGAAGTATGCACCAACTCTCAATGTGAGAAAGGGCAATGCAAAGTACCGAAGAGGCTAGCAATATGGTGGTGGAAGTGCCATGAAAACCGCAGTTTTAGAACTCACAAGTAAAAATATTCGAAATAAAAATATGATCTTACAAGGCATAATGAAAATCACTCCAAGAGGGATCGTGGCAAATGACAAAGTCACCGTTGGCTTCCCCGACCGTAGCGCATAACATAAAGTCATTACGGTTGCCTTGAGTGTGGCACAGCTTCAAGTTTTTCTAGACCAACCATTAATCATTCCACTTTACTAAACCATCATGTTTACCATTAAGCAAATTAATATCTCAAAACAACATCAATGATTCCAGTGACACAATTTAATGATCTACAAGATTATGTATCATTTAGTTATACCATCTACCACATTTAGCATTTTCTGTTCTCAACCAAACACCAATCAACTTATTTAAAAAATAACTCTCCAAGTAATTAAACAATGAGATATGAGAGTATGATATAATACATCTAACAGCTCTAGCAAGGGATTGTAGCGTACCTGCACTTTAAATAAGGCAGATACCTGTGTATAGTGCAAATCCCTGGATCAAATCATTTGCACACACAGTTTACGATGTAATATCACAACAAAGCGTCAATTTTATTACATCGATGATCCAGAATTACAAAATATTTGATACAAGTTGCATAGCCTAAAGCTAGCATTTGAAAAGTACACAGCGGAAATACAATAGCAGGGAGTCTCTATCACTTTCATGCTGCAACAGGCGAAAACATGTTGGTTGTAGACTCGAAACCTATCAACGAAACCTTACTCGTCATCTGAACAATCTGCAATAAGAAAAATATTGCAACAACGTCGGTCAGATTCCATAAAAATGGAGTCTCGCAAATGACACTATGGTGGACACTTAATGGAATAACTCTAAAGCCTAGATGCATATTTGGCTGGTGGAGTTGAAGGCTATTTTGCATAAAGCCAATTTTTCCTATCTTTTTGGAAAACACTTTCTTCAAATTAAGACAAGTATGGCATGAAAACCATAAATCTCATCTTCCCTTGTTCACCCATCAAGTTCTATTTCTGAAGTTGGAATGGTGGAATCCTCCGTTGACGTCCGTGATCGGCTGCTCAAATTGTCCGTACCGGGGACACGGCTAAGTACTTAGTTTTACACTCTGCAGAGGTTGTGCACTTTCACCTTTAGACTCAATTTGTCCGAGAAATCCTATACACGCGGAGTGTATTATGGAAAGGAGAGAATTGAGACAAGAACATTCAGAAGAACAATGCAACCATACTAGCAAGACCCGTTCCACCTATCATCCCCCTACATCTGCTTGTCAAGCTGACAGGTTGCACCCTCACAACTTAATTATTCTAGACAGAGCCCATTGTCAAAAGGCTGCACGGGAAGCAATCGTCACTCGGAGTTCTTCATATTCCTCTGTTCCCTGGGTGTCCATCCACAAGTGCACTCTCAGGTTGACAACCCCCATGCTCATGGCCCCAAGCATAGTAGAAACTACCTTAGGCGAAGACAACCACAAGCACAGTCCTGAGTAGCCACTCAACATAAACCATTCAACCAATCCACCCAGGTGTTTCATTAACTTAGTGGATGTGTACTCCCAGGTTGACAACCACCATGCTCACGGACCTAAGTAGAATATAAATTCATCCTAGGCGACGACAACCATGAGCACAACCCTGAGTAGTCACTTAACATTTTGTAAAACTTTTCATCAATTGCATAGCATCAATATATCTACCAAGTATGATATAGGAACCTAGACACAGGAGTAAGGGAATTCTACAAAGCTTTAGCATAGCAATACTATCCTACACATGCATATAAAAATACACCAAGTAATGCATATAGAAAATAATAGGAAGTTTATGAGGTGTGCCACTTGCCTTTGAATGTTGTCGTTCTTCACAAACTCTTTTCAACAATGAATGTTTGCTCTCCGTTTAATCTAAACAATAATAGCAAACAACAATACAACAATCAACAAACAACAATCATCAAACATACATGCTCATATCAAATGAACGAACAAGTTTTGTAAAACTTCTAAGGAAAACATGTCATGCCATGAACATCTTTTAAGTTAATGCAAGCGAAATGTATGTCAAAATGACTAAGGACTTATGTCAATAGTTGAATAAAATATTTTGTTTTATATCATCTTGAATAAGCCCTCTAATGGCTTTTTCTTGATGTGTAGAAATGTTTAGAGAAGATACTAAGTCATTTCTTCAAGATGATAATATCATGATCAAAATTTGTTTAAGTCAAATGTGAAAGACAAGATTCGAAAAGAGGGAAAAGATAGAAAGAAAGATGTAGTTGTCCTCCAGGCTTCATCTCCAGACTTGTAACTTTCTTCTGGATGATGTGCATGAAATGCAATTTCAAATCACAAGAAACATAATACTAATTTTTTTGTGATATTTATAAAGTATGCATAAAGTTATAATTGCAATTTAATTAGTTTCTAATTTTGCAAAATATAACAAAGGGGTTAAATATAATTATTAGAGTTTATGTGATTAAATTTTATAACAAATTTTTGTAATTAGTATTAATAGACATAGGGGATTTAAATAAATTTTATAGCAATTGGATTTATTCAAGAATAATTTATATTAAAAGTTATGTTGAAAATATTCAAACTACTCAATTTAAATATATAACTATGAATTCGTTCAAATGTTACTCAAAAATATTTTATAACAGAGACATCACACTACAAATATTCTAAAGTTTCTAAAACAATTTTATTTGCAATTTTTGGTATTATAGAATTAAAGTTATGACAAATATACTCAAATCTTCCATTTGAAATTTGAATAATTTAAACTTAGTCAAATATGAATTTTGGCAGATCTACAATATTCTACATGTCAAGGGCTTTCCAAATATATAAAAATATTTGAATTTGGATGTGTGAGTAAAAAGTTATAACAATTCTAAGTGACAGGGGTGTTTCTGCAAAATTGCCATTTAATTAAATCGAGAGAAATCATTTTACACGTCAGCGCTGACTGGGCGCTGACTGTGCGCTGACTTGGCACGACGTGGCGCTTACTAGATTAAGTCATTGGATCTGGACCGTCAGATCTGGATCTAGCGGTCCAGATCTAATCTTACCGATTCGGTTACGAGTTCTAATCTCAGCCGTAGAAAAAGGATCGGACGGCTTACAGAGCTTTGAACAAATCGGGGCGGCGCTTCTCGCCGGAGACGGAGGATGACGGCGGCGCGGGCTCGGGCACGGACGGCGCAGGCGTTGGGGTGGCTCCCCGGATGAACGGAGGCTACGACGACGATCGTGGCGCGGCGGCGGAGACGATGGAGGTGGTGGCCATGAGCAGTTCGTCCTGGAGCGGATATAACGCACGGGTGGAGGCGGGGATACTCCGACGAGCTTCGGTCTAGCACGGTGTGCTCGAACCGCTGCGTACAAAAATCGAAGGAGAGGATTAGGAGTTGCGCTCGGGCACGAGGAAGAGGATGGGGAGGTTCTCGGGCTCGGGCGGGGGCTTACCACTCCAGGAATTGAAGAACACGGCGGCGGGGACAGTGGACTCCGGCGAGCTATTCTCGCAGCCTGGCGGCGTTATAGAGAGGGAAAACAGAGGGGAAAGGTGGAGGAGGGTCGGGGCTACAAATAGGGCAGGAGAGGGAGAGGTTTAAAGGCCTTAATCGCACGAATCAATGCGAGTAATTGCCGGCGGTTTTCGGTCGAGGCGTGGACTGCGGGAGGAAGATGATGCTGACGTCAGCATGACGTCAGCGATTTTTCTTTTTCTTTTTCTGATTTTCCATTTTATTTATATCTTTTGATTTATAACTTCAAATGATGTCAATTAAATTTCTAAAAATTTGTAAAATTATTATCTTTGTGTTAAACCAGTTGTGGGCATGTTTTGAAAACTTTTTAAAATTATGAAATTTGAAATATTGGTTTAATACAAATTTGACACTTTATGTTAAATTTGAAACTAGGGTTTAATTAATTTTATTTTTGGCTAAAATAAATTTATAAAAATACAACACTTATATAAGTTTAAATTTAAGTTATTTAAACTCATTAAATAATTTTTGGCTTTAATAGATTATTAAATATCATATTACAAGTATTTGTAATGAAAAGAGAAAATGTAATGTAATCATTTTTAATTCAAATTATTCTGTGCACCATTATATTTTATATTATGATAATTCATTTGAAAACCTTATAACAACTTTGGAAAATATTTTTGATTTAATTCATTTCTTATATATATTCATGAAAGTCATTTAATGTTTTGAAAATAAATGAAAATCATTTAAGCTAATGAAATGTTTATTTGGGTTGTTAAGTAGTTATAGAATCTATGAGCTTTTAAAGTTATATGCTATAGACTTGTAATATCCAAACTATGTTTTGAACTCAGGTAAATGAATAATAATCTTTTGGCAAATAAACAATGTTTTCAATAGTTTAAAATAACACTTGTAATTATTATTTTAATTTATTTATAGCTAAGGCTAAGTGGTTGAAATCAATTATTTATAAGTAAACTATTTACTTAAAATAAAATGGTTTGTACTTTATAAAACATTTGTCAAATTACATATGAAGGTTTTTGAAATAAAATGGATAATGTAATGTTTAATTGGAAATAACTTTTGAAAATAATGACACATTGGGAATTTTGAAATAATAGACTTTTTCAAAATTGGTTGAAGTCTTTTATAGTTAGTTTTCTTATGCATTTTAATATTTTATTTTAATCAAAACAAAAGTTTTAAATTTTAGTGATTTTTGAACATTCCAAAATATTGGGATGTTACAGGGATGCATCAAAAAACAAGAGATAGAAAGCAAACAGTAGCTCGCGAAGAATACACAACAAATATAAGTGAAAAATACGAGTATTCATAAGAAAAAGCGGAGCGTGTCTCTCTCCCACAAAGGAATTATAGGGTCCATTTAAAAAACAAAAACAAAAGCAAACAGACGCTTCAAGCAAGCACATAAGATGTGACGGAATTAAAATATAGTTTCACTAGAAAGGACCTGATAGTTTGTTGATGAAGAATGGGATGCCTTGGCCATCTCCAAGCTTTGACGCTTGAGTCATCTTGAGATATGTTGGGGGTGAACCACCGGGGCATCCCCAAGCTTTTACTTTACTATCTTCTTGATCACATCATATCATCCTTCTCTCTTGATCCTTGAAAACTTACTCCACACAAAACTTAGAGTAAACTTCATTAGAGGGTTAGTGCATGAAAAATTATGATATTTTGTAGGAACAAAATTTCTTCCAATGATACTGGACATTATCTACAGCCACTTATACTTCGTGGAACAAAAAGATCCAATAAAAATAGCAAAAGAGGCATTGCAAAATAAATGGCAGAATCTGTCAAAAACAGAACACTCCGTAAAGTAGAATTTGTTCGAGGCACTTAACTTACTCAAATCAGAAAACTCAAGATGACTCAAGCGGTGAAGAGTTATTTGGATATTTGTATATATATCTGGGGATTACGCACAAAAAAAGGGCAGGTCATTTGGATATTTCTGTGAAGAGTTATGAATTAACAGTGATCAGCAGAAAAACTGTTCCTGCGCAGGAATCCAAATCTAGCATCAACTTTAAACTAGAGGCTTAACTTGACACAACAAAGCAATGAAATAAGGATACAAAAGAATTGCTACAGAGGTAGGTATGTTCCTTGACTCACAAAATATAATTACTAGAAATAAAATAGTGGGTTGTCTCTCTTAAGCGCTTTTCTCTAAAGCCTTTGAGCTAGGCAAGAAGATTCGTATGATGCTCTCACAAAATGAGAGTTGAAAACCGAAGAGAGCATCAAGAGGCAAATATCAAAAACATTTAAGTCTAACCCTCTTCCTATGAAAAATAATCTTGTAAAGAAACAAGTCATGAAAGCACAAAGCAACACACATAGGAGAGCAAAACAAGTGCAACTTCAAAATTTTCAACATAAAGAGAGGTGTTTTAGTACCATGAAAACTTCTAAAACCGCGTTTTCCTCTCTCATAATAACTTTCAGTAGTAGAAATAAATTCAGCCATATAACCACAAGAATCATTCAACTTAGATAATATAGGCACATAAAGAGGATCATTAAATTTATTTTGGAATTCATTAGCATGCTTCCCTCTTTCAAAATAGTTACTAAGATCAATATCAAGTTTAAGAGCATGGTTGCAACAAAGATTTGAAACTAGATACAATTGCAAACCATATAAGTATTTCTCAACATAAGAAAATTTCTCCTCCATGGTGTAATTAGGAGAATTCAAGAACAAAGTAATACTCTCATGAGTTCCTCATGGACGATTATCAATAAGCATAGGACCATCATCTCCAAATGACTAAATAACTAGTAACTATTAAACATGGACGATTATCATTTTTATCCTCACATAAATAAGTAATAACATCTAAACATGCACGTTTATCAATAAGCATAGGACCATCATCTAAAGCATTATCATATAGCATATTTAAGCAATACTCATCATTATCATCAATAAGTTCACTTGTAGCATCATGAATAAAATTTATAACATAATTATCACATAAAACATTCTTATCATGAGCCACATGCATAAAAGAATTAATACTCTCCACATAAGCATAGTCATTCTTATTAATTGTATGGGAGCAAGTTCAACAAAATAGCTATCATTATTATTCTCATCACCATAATCATCACATATAGGAGGAATATTGTAGTCAACATAAAATATACCCTCAACAGTAGGTGGGCCGAAAATATCACAATGATTATAATTATCATATATTGGAGGCAAGGCATTGTTAAGGCTAAATAATTCCTCCAAAGTTGTGGAGCAAAAAAGATTATTTTTGTTTAAACAAGGTCCACCAAGCTTAGGCTTTTCCACGGCTTTAGCAATAATAATGTCCAAAGAATTTATACTAATAACTTTACAACCACTATTATGTAAACTAATATCAATAGGTTTTTTAATTTTCTCTTCAAAAGTATCATGTCCTAATGCAATATAAATTTCATAGAGATCTCTAATTTTTTTGTTATTTTCCAATAGCCTAACTAGTGAAAATAAAAACAAGAAACAAAAGGTAATAACTGCAGAATCTAAAGGAGGTACCTTCAAGCGCTCACCTTGACGAGGATGTAACTCGACAAATCCCAGGGTTGTGCACCCCGGGTTGATTGAGGGGGAGAGAGAAGAGCGTTGGTGATCACGACGGCTGACAAGTGGGGATTTTACCCAGGTTCAGGCTCCCGGAGGATAACACCCTACTCCTGCTTGTCTGTTATTGATGGCGATTTGTGATTACAATGGCGGTGAGATTGCGATCTCGCTAGGGTTTGTGGTGGCTATTGGCGTGTTCTCTGGGACGAGCAACCCTCCTGGCTTTATAGGTAGCCAGGTCTCGGGTGGTCGGTATCGATGGTAATCACAGATATGGCAGGTTATGAGACCTAACCGACTTGGACTAGGTTACACGGTACCCCTAGTGGGCCTTCATGATCTTGGCGCGGCCCAGGTAGCATTATCGTGGGCTAGTCGAAAGGTAGTCCCACGTCAGTAGCCCCCGAGTGCTTGGTCGAATTATAGAGTCGAGCAAACGACTTCTTCCTCCTGGGCCCGCCACCAGATTGCTTGTTCTTGAGCTTGAAATCTCTTTCTTCAGTCGAATAGGACACTCCCGATGGGAGTAACCTGTGCACTCGAATTACTTTGTCATGATCTTCTGGTGAAGCTTGCTTCTATTCGGCATGTTGGCTTACTTATAGATTGATTCGGCATCTTGAGCTTACTCAACTTTCTCTGCCACCCGAATGAATGTTTCGGGTTCTGAGATCAGCACCCTGTCCTACTTTGTTGTTTCAGCTGCGAAGCTTACTACTCGAATCTTGCGTTCGAGTTGCCTTGTTTCTCCTTGTCTTCTCCAGACTTTGTCTTGCTGACGTCAGCGATGACGCTTGGTAGCACGCCTCTGCGCTCGATAGGACGTGGCGTGGTGGGCCCCGCTGTCAGAGTTGACTGCGGTCAGCATTTGTCACGTCTCTCGAACTGGGCGTGAAATTTTCACGGCATGATGATGACGCCTTGATTCCCGTGCGTAGTGGACAAAGTGGGCCACGACGGTTAGTCTCTCCGCCCGACACGTGGATGGCTGGATGCCATTGATTGTAGCAGTTATTTTGCGGACGGCTGGGATTGATCTTGCACGGCATAAGTACTGCGCCGCAGTACGAGGGCATCATCTTCTCCATTCGTTCGCGCCTACTTTCCTTTTGCTCTCTGCCATTCTTGCTTCCACAATAGCTTTGTGCTTTTTGTTCTCCCACCTCCTACGATCTGTTGCAACCATGGGCAAGTCGAAGACCGCTGTTGGCACCTCCGCCACCGCCACCGCCGGGTTGATGAAGAAACCGGAGGGCGACTGGCAGAAGTCGACGGTGAAGAGGACGGATCTTGATGTGCTGCGCATGCAGGGCCTCTTGCCACCATCAGACCAGGCTCAGGTACGCGCCCCTGGCAAGGAGACGTCCCCCGCACCCCGCGAGGGGGAGCGCGTATGCTTCGTGGATTTCCTTCCACGGGGCTTCGGTTTCCCTCTCCACGATTTCGTTCGTGGTCTCCTGTATGCCAATGGGGTTCAGATCCACGATCTGGCCCCCAATGGCGTCTTGAGCATCGCGAGCTTCATCGTGCTTTGTGAGTGCTTCTTAGGGATCGCACCCCACTTGGCGCTATGGAAGTCGCTCTTCCTGGTTCGCAAGAACGTCGGGAAGAGCGGGTTGACATACCCGGTGGGCGGCTTCGGCATTCAGGTGCGCGGTGACATCGCGTACTTTCAGATGAAGAAGTCGGAATCCGTCCAGGGGTGGCGTAAGAGATGGTTCTACATCCAGTGGAACCAGGGGAGCCTGGCGCAGTTCGACGGCGAGCACGGGTTGCGGAAGACTCGCGCCTGGGCGCACCCGCTTGCCGAGGAGTAGAGCGAAACGACGAGGCCGCTGATGAGCCTGCTGCGCGACCTCCTCAAGACCCTGGGGCGGGAGTCGGGTGGCGTCTTCCTGATGGCCACCTTCTTCCGTCTTCGCGTGCAACCGCTTGGTGCTCGGCCCCACACGATGTGGGCCGCTGAGGGCGTCAGCAACTTGCCACTCGACGACGAGGAGGTGGAAACATTGTGAGGGGCATCACCAGCCTCCGAGCAGCGGACCTCTGCAACGTCAAATGTCCAGCCGCTGCGTAAAGAGCAGCGAACCCTGTTCCCGAGGTAAGTTCTTGTCTTGTTCTCTTCGTTGCTTCATTTCTTGATTTCCTGCTTCTTGATTCGACTTGCGTCTACTAGTTTCAGGGTCGATCTCTGTTGGTCAGCCTTCCTCCTCTCCCTGAAAATGGACCCGCTGACGAGTCGAAGGTTGTGGAGGAGGAGGATGACGACGACGACCTTCCATCTGCTACCTCTCCCAATGAAGAGGTGGAAGATGAAGACGACGAGGAGGAACCCACACGGAAGAAGCAGAAGCGCCAAAGTGGCGGTGACTCTGCGATTGCTTCGTCGCCCGCGAGGGGTGCCGATGCAGTTCTGGAGGAAGCCGTCGCGACGTCTTCGGGTGCGCGTTCTCCGGGTGGTTGGAGTGAGCCGCTGGCCGCTCCTCCTGTCAGCTACGCGCCACCACGGGCGTTTGCGCGGCTGGCGTCTGTCTCCTTGGGGAGTGACGCCGACTTTGAGACCACCAGGTGAGTATCTTTCTGTCTTGGTTTTCTTAGTTGCACTTTGTAGTTCCAGTCTTCGAGTTGATCCTCGTATTGTTTTTATTCCAGCCGTCGTTCTGGCGATGCCAGCTCCCCTCGTCATGAAGTGGAGCACACATCCGCCCTGTCGACGGAGTTGGTGACTCGAGTGGCGATCGAGGAGCGCACGCAGCCTACTGGCATCGCGTCATCGAGTCACGCTCCTTCGTCGTCTTCCGAAGATGTCGACCTTCTGGACAACGTAAGTCCTTTATGCTTGTACTTGTAATACTGCAGTTTCATCGGGTGCGCGATCAGCGCTCCCGATGGGAGTAACCCCCGAAGGTGTGGGTGACTTGTATAGTCGCCCGCAATTTTATTAATTTATTGCTTGTGTTTCAGCCGTATTACCGCCAGCAGCTTGACGCAGCCGCGGCTTATGTTCGCCTGGAGAAGGAGAGGGACCATCTTCGTGCTTTTCTGGACCAGGCTACTATGCGGGTTGCTGAATTGGAGCTGAAGCTCCACGTTCAGGCTGAACTTGAGATGGCCCTGCACGAGTCCCAGGAGCGCGAGCGAGTGCGGGTCACCCAGGAGAAGACTCAGGTCGACCGCCTCCTTTCACTCGCCGGTGCTCTTGGAGGTGAGTTTCGGCTTGACGCCTACTGTGTCTTTGCTTTGCCTTTGTCTGACGTTGGATTCTTTGTGCAGAGACCTACGGTGGGGCTGCTCCGGAAGGCTCGTCGAGTGACACCGCTGATTTGGCGAC
This sequence comes from Poa annua, assembly GCA_026929855.1. NCBI lineage: Eukaryota > Viridiplantae > Streptophyta > Magnoliopsida > Poales > Poaceae > Poa > Poa annua. Next base: position 105,537,354 of record CM049426.1, read on the forward strand.
AGCTGTCGGCTTCCTCGACCGTGTCTGCGCGTATGCGTCTGATGCGCTAAAGAAATCGACGGCCGCGCTGCAGAAGTCGACGGGGGCGCTTACGATGGTGCACCGGAGCATCTTCCCGAGCGACCCGCCGCCGTCTGCCATGGACGCCCTCGCCGCTCCGTTTGAAGATGGCGCGACCACCCTCGCCGACTTCACTCGGACGCAGACGGTACGCGGCTCCGAGCTCACCTTCCAGCTCCTTCTAGGTCACCAGATTACGGGTGATTTCGAAAAGGTCGTCAGCGGCTTCCCTCGGAGGGCTGATGGCCGGACCGCGTCCCTGGGAGGAGTGAAGGTGCGGGCTACACAGCTAGCTGTGAAGCTTGTGGCTACCTTTTGAGAGGGCGCTTGCCAAGGCGACTGAGGCGGCTGCCGCCTGGAAGACCCGCTCCCGGTCGGAGTCTGCTGCCTTGGAGTAGTAGTGGTGTAGGGATTAGGAAGTAGCGGTGGCCTGTACTTATAACTTTTGCTTGTAATGACTGATATTTTGTCTGGCCTTCTGGCCTTGAACAGTATTTTTGTGCTAAAATTGAGTATCTCTTCCCACCATGCTTGTTTGTGCTGAGAAGTCGCACATCTGTATTGACTCTGCGAACTCATGGCAGACTAACGTGCGCGGCGGCACTTCTTCTGCTTCCGCGGCTGGGCCGAGTGGCGAGGGATCATCTTCGGGTGCTCGCCGTCGTCGAGCGACGCCAGCTCCTCCACGAAGCACGAACGACCAGCGGATAATTACGTACTTGAAGAATAAGGTGGCCGAGCTTGAGTCGACTCTAAAGAATACCGAGTTGTTGTTGCATCGCTCCCGGTCGCATCCTACTGCAGAGTTCTATCAGCGGGAGGATTTTTTGCTTGGGGAGATCGATCTGATCAGTCGATAGCTTCAAGGTGGTATCCTTTGAGGCTGCTTTCTTTGTTAAAACTTGCTTGTTCTGACTTCTAGCTTGTGTATGCAGATGTGAACCCGGATTGGCAGGCTGAGCGGGATCGCGTTGAGGAGCGTGTTACCCGGGAGACATCTGGCGACTCCTATGAAGCTCGCCAATTCTGGGTGAATAAGTCGAGAGGGCGTACTCTTGCTCTCATGCTTGATCGGACTTGGCGCGCGGCCTTTCTTCTGGAGAATTGCCGGAAGACCCTGTGGCACATCCATCGTGTGTACTTCCCACACAATGGGCAGCCGCACGGGCTGGCCGCCTTGCTGGAGAGGTTTCGCGATGGTGATGCGCTGAAGGAGATCGTCCATGCCCAGCTCGTTACCGGGGCAAATGTGGCGCTGGCGTACGTCCGACTGCACCGTCCGAACCTTCCGCTGGAGAGGTTGATGGGTGGACTGCCTGGCAACGCTGACTACGCCGATACCTTGGCGGCTGCGCGCCAGATGATCGAGCAGGTGCAGAAGCTGAGTGAGCGCCTTGTAGGCCCACTCAACGCGCCGAAGGACGAGCCTGCAGATTAAGAGTTGCCTTCTTCTTCTGTACAGGGTTAGCTATAGGTGGCGAATATGCCAATGTAAGTGACAATGTATGAGGTTAAAGGAGTTCTCGAGTAATGAGTGAAATTATTTGCATTACTGTGCGAGTGATTGCTTCGGCTTTGACTTGTGTGGCGCAGTCCCCGAGTACTTTGGGTGACAACCTAAGTCTGCGTTGTCAACCTGTGTGGCGCAGCCCCCGAGTTAGTCAAGTGGCGTCCTAGGATTTTTCAAGTGAGACCTGTATATCGCAGTCTCTGAGTGTATCGGGTGGCGACTTAGGATTTGGGACTTGACCTGTATGGCGCAGCCCCCGAGCAGCTCGGGTGGCGGCCTAGGATTTTTTCAGCGGAGCCTGTATGGCGCAGCCCTGAGTAGTTCGAGTGGCGGCCTAGGGATTTTCAAGTGTGACCTGTGAGGTGCAGCCACCGAATGCGTCGGGTGGCGACCTAGGATTTTTGACTTGACCTGCGCGGCGCAACTCCCAAGTAGGTCAGGTAGAGGCCTAGGATGTTCTGAGTTGTGCCTGTGCGGCGCATCCCCCGAGCGGTTCGAGTAGCGGCCTAGGCTTTTTCAAGTGTGACCTGTGAGGTGCAGCCCCCGAGTGCGTCAGGTGGCGACCTAGGATTTCTGACTTGACCTGTGTGGCGCAACTCCCGAGTGGATCGAGTAGAGGCCTAGGATTTTGCGAGTTGTCCCTGTAAGACGCAACCCCCGAGTGATTCGAGTAGCGGCCTAGGATTTTCTTTCAACCTGTGTGGCGCAGCCCCCGAGTGATTCGAGCGACGGCCTAGGATTTTTGTTTGCCTTGACTGAGAAGGTAAGGTGGACAGCATTTTCTTCAAATGACTTTATTTATTGTAGCGAACAGGCCACCTCATTAAAACCCTTCCAGTCCCCTTAGGTACCCTGGTAAGGGAAAGAGTGCGTCTGAAACCTGTCGCGTTGACCGTCTATCCTTGGTACAATGGTTGAGTCGACTAAGCATAGAACCGCCAGAGTTGTGCGACGTTCCATGGGTTGCTGCAGGCTGCTCCTGTCTTCGAGTCCTTTAGGCGATAAGCTCCATTGCCAATTGCCTCTGTCATAATGTATGGGCCTTCCCATGGGGAGGCGAGCTTGTGCACTTTCTTCTGTTTGAGGCGGAGGACCAGGTCGCCTGCGACGAAAGCTCTTGGTCGTAACCTCCGTCCGTGGTAGTTCCGCAGGTCTTGCTGGTATACGGCTGATCGTGCCAGGGTGATGTCGCGTGCTTCGTCCAGTATGTACATTCTATCTTCGAGTGCCTCTTTTGCATCTGACTCGTCGTAGGCGACCACCCGTGGTGCGTCAAACTTGATGTCGCAGGGTAGCACTGCTTCTGCACCATACACCATGAAGAATGGAGTGTATTGGGTGGATCTATTAGGCGTGGTCCGCAAGCTCCATAGGACTGATGGTAGTTCTTCCACCCATGCGCATGCTGCGCGTCTCAGAGGTACCCGCAGGCGCTTCTTGATGCCGTTGCATACTAGGCTGTTGGCTTTCTCGACTTGCCCATTGGATTGCGGGTGCGAAACAGACGCATAGTTTAGCTTGATTCCTTGTTCTGAGCAGAAGTCTTTGAATTCCTCGGCTGTGAAGTTCGAGCCGTTGTCCGTGATGATCCCGTTCGGCACTCCGAATCTGAAGATGATGGACATGATGAAGTTGACCGTCGATGATGCAGTCGAACTTGTGATGGGCGCGGCCTCAATCCACTTGGTGAACTTATCGACTGCAACCAGGAGGTGAGTGTGTCCTCCGGGTGAGGATTTCTTCAACGGGCCCACCATGTCCAGTCCCCATTGGGCGAAGGGCCAGGCTAGCGGTATTGTCTTCAACTCGGACGACGGTGCGTGCGGCTTGTTGGCGAACTCCTGGCACCCGGTACATTTCTTTACTAGATCTTCTGCGTCTTGCATAGCTGTTGGCCAGTAGAACCCGGCTCGCAGCGCTTTGGCCACCAACGCTCGACTGCTGGCGTGATGCCCGTAGATACCCATGTGGATGTTGAGCAGGAAAGCTTGGCCGTCGACTGGATCTATGCACCTTTGTAGGATTCCTGAGATGCTTCTCTTGTAGAGTTCTCCGCTGATGACGGTAAAACCTTTGGAGCGCCTGATGATGCGCTTTGCTTCGACTGTATCTGTTGGCAGCCTCTGGTGCAGTATGTATGTCAGGTACGGCCCTGTCCAGGTAGCTTCGACCAACATGACTTCCATGGGCTCCTTTTCTTGGCTTGGCGGGTTCGCGGTGCTTGTTGCCGGTGTGGAAGGTTTTGCCGCGGGTCGAGTCTTGATGGACCTTTGCGTGATGCACTCGAGAAAAACGCCGGGTGGTGCCGGTACCCTATCTGATCCCATGTTGGCGAGGATGTTGGCTTCCTCGTTGCTGTCGCGGCCGATGTGTCATATCTCGCAGCCGTCGAAGGTGCTCTCTAGCTGGTTGTACAGGTCTCTGTAGGCGATAATGTTGTCGGCGATGGCGTCGCATGACTTCAGTGTTTGCTGCACAACCAGGTAGGAGTCGCCGTAGATCATGAGGTGCGTGGCGCCGCAATTCTTGGCCATCCGCATGCCGTGAATCAGGGCTTCGTATTCGGCTTCATTGTTGGAGGGTGTTGGGAAATCCATCTGCAGGACATACTTCAATTTGTCGCCTTTGGGGGAGATGAGCACAACTCCTGCCCCAGTCGCCTTAAATTTCTTGCTCAGACGGCGCCAATTGACGAGGGTGTAAATCGACAAATCCTAGGCTTGTGCACCCCGGGTTGATTGAGGGGGAGAGAGAAGAGCGTTGGTGATCACGACGGCTGACAAGCGGGGATTTTACCCAGGTTCAGGCTCCCAGAGGATAACACCCTACTCATGCTTGTCTGTTATTGATGGCGAGTTTTGATTACAATGGCGGCAAGATTGCGATCTCGCTAGGGTTTGTGGTGTCTATTGGCGTGTTCTCTGGGACGAGCAACCCTCCTGGCTTTATAGGTAGCCAGGTCTCGGGTGGTCGGTATCGATGGTAATCACAGATATGGCAGGTTATGAGACCTAACCGACTTGGACTAGGTTACACGGTACCCCTAATGGGTCTTCTGTGGGCCTTCATGATCTTGGCGCGGCCCAGGTAGCCTTATCGTGGGCTAGTCGAAAGGTAGCCCCACGTCACACCTCCCTTGCAACGGCGCCAGAAAATAGCTTGATGTCTACGCACGCTTTTATTCCGGTAGACAGTGTTGGGCCTCCAAGAGCAGTGGTTTGTAGAACAGCATCAAGTTTCCCTTAAGTGAATCATCCAAGGTACATCGAACTCAGGGAGGTATAGGTCAAAGATATTCCTCTCAAGCAAACCATCAATTAAGATACGAGTAGTCTCTTTCCTCCCCAACACACCAAATACACTTGTCAGATGAATAGATGCACTAGTTATGCGAAAAGATAGTGAAATAGAAGTAATATGGATGATTGTAAGTAGTAATTGCAATCTGTAATAAAAATGGCAGCAAGCAAACATGTAGCATAACTTGTTGGAAACGGTGTTTTCATGCTTAGAAACAAGGCCTAGGGATCCTACTTTCACCAGTGGACATTCTCAACAATGACATCAAAGTTAAATAAATAAACACTACTCTCAAACACTCTCATGTTGGATAACAAACACCATTCATTGTGTAGGGCTACAAGAGCACCCTCAAAGTCAGAGTAAACTAACACCAACAATGTCATAAAGGAATCACACACGGTGCACACCCTGTCACCATTACAACTGTGAATAACCAGAGTTCATATTAAAGTAACCTCTAAAGTGCATAATATGTAAAGAGTAGCATCACATATTCAACTAGATTACAAAGCTCATGACCACATAAAAGATCACATCATGGGAGAGAGAGATAGACCACATAGCTACCGTAGACCCCGTAGCCCCGGGGGGAGAACTACTCACTACTCATCATAGAAGTCAGCAACAACGATGAAGATGGTGGTGGAATCGATGGAGATGGCTCCGGTGGCAATTCCCCGTCCCGGCAGGATGCCAGAAAAGAGACTTATGTCCCACGAATCTTGTCTTCGATGGCGGCGGCGCTCTGGAGCCGTGAAGGAAATATCGAACACCGTGCTAGGGTTTTTAGTTTGGGGGTATATGTAGGCGAAAGGGCGAAGGCGGTGGAGTGCCAGGGGCCCCACATCATGTGTCGGCGTGGCTCCAGGGTCTGCCTCAGCTGGAACAAGTGTGGGCCCATCGGGCTCCGTCTTCATCTCCTCTTCGATGCTCTGGAACGTTCCCGATGAAAAACGGACTTCAGAAAGGAAATCGTTCAATTCCGATAATATTTCCTTAAGTACTTTTCTCAAACCAAAAACAACAAAGAACTGGCAACTAGCACTGTGGCATCTTGTTAATAGGTTAGTCCCAGAAAATGCATAAAACTTTATAAAATGCATATAAAACATGTAATAACTTGGTATAATATAGCATGGAACATAAGAAATTAGAGATACGTTGGGGACGTATCACCGTGCTGTTGGTCTTCCGGTCCAACTCTTCGGCTGCTCGTCCCTGGATCGGAGCCCGGAGGTCGTCCTCTTCACCGTACGTTTGTGAATCCCTGTGAGGTGCCACGCTAGTGGTGCTCGGAGGTCTTCTTCCTCTACACAACCTCGAGGTTGTCTTCGTCGGCCTAATCGACAACGCTTGTCCGGGAGCGTAATCCCCGCGTTCTGGTCAACAAGGGTATGTATTTCGATCTCCTCTGTATTACTATATTTGATAGTATAGATTCGGGCTAGTTTAAGGTTATCGTTGTTAGATAATTTATTGTTTTCTGCCTGCGATCCCCTGAAAATTTATCGTTGTTAGAAAAATGCTTCAAGATATTACTTTCCCTAGGTTTGGTGTTCCTAGATATCTTATGACTGATGGAGGTTCTCATTTTATCCATGGTGGTTTTAAAAAGGTTCTTGCTAAATATGGTGTTAATCATAGAATTGCTTCAGCTTATGATCTGAAACTAGTGGGCAAGTAGAACTATCAAATGGTGAAATTAAATCTATCTTGCAAAAGACTGTTAATAGAACGAGGAAGAATTGGGCTAGTAAATTAAATGATGCATTATGGGCTTATAGAACTGCTTATTAAATCCCTTGGGTAAGTCTCCTTATAAAATGGTCTATGGAAAAGCTTATTGGGCAGTGAGAGAACTAAATAGAGATTTTAAACTTACTAGTGAGAAGAGATTACTTGATTTGAGTTCTTTAGATGAATGGAGAAGTGAAGCTTATGAAAATGCTAAACTCTTTAAAGAAAAAGTTAAGAAATGGAATGATAAAAGGATCCTTAAGAGAGAGTTTCATGTTGGTGAGAAAGTTCTAATGTATAGCTCTCGTCATAGATTCTTTGCAGGAAAATTACTCTCCATGTGGGAAGGACCATATGTCATTGTGGAGGTGTTTCGTTCGGGTGCGATAAAAATTGCCTCACTTAAAGATGACTATACACTAATGGTAAATTGGCAAATACTGAAGCATTATATTTCTTGAGATTCTTATAATGAAGATGTTGATATTATTCAAGCAATTATTTCGGAAGATTTATTAAGGAAAATATTTCTGAGTCTCCAGAACCTGAATTAGAGAAGGCACAGTTTCAGTAAGAAAATGTTCACGAATTTAATTTTGAGCTATGGAATATTTATTTTTGGAAAATATGGAAAAATACAAGACCAAAACGAGCACGAGACGGTGCCCGAGGCGCCGCCATCATTTGCAGGCGCGGGCCCCTTCCTGGCCGAGCCAGCACATGGTGAGCGAGCCTAGGAGTCTGTCTCCTAATCGATTTCGCCCTGTTGCCTTCCTTTTATTGCATAAATTTTTTCTATATAATTCCCCGGATCCCCCAAGGTCCAAATATCGTGTTTTCGACCTGTTCTTGTTTCCAGCTTTTTTCTACCAGAATTTTGTCCCAGTTTTAGAGGAATCTTGGTCTCCGCCAACGGAAAGGGAAAGAACACTTTGGAGGATGGACTCCAAGGTACCAAGCTAGAGAATGAAATCAAGAGTGAAGACGAAGAGGCGGAGGAAGAAGACAAGCGTCATCACCGTCGCGCAACCGTTGCGAGCAATGGAGTGGTGGAGAACCCCTCCAACCGCAAGATGAGCGCACAGATGAGCACCAGAGGGAGAGTTCCACCTCATCTTCTAGCTCCAAGGACATCTTCATCAAGCACCAACTACCCTTTCCACAACTTAATCCATTTGAATTAAATTGAAAAGATTGCTGCGGTGATGCGGCCAAACCCTAGGAATATAGATCGTTCTAACAATGCAGGGAAAAGGAGCTCCACGCCTGATGAGGAGCGGGAAAACAACTCCAGGAGCTGGGATTCGAAGTCTGATATATTCATGAGCTGTATTGAGCACAACACAGAAATGATTTGTACCCACACCAACAAGGTTGACGAACTGAAGGAGTTGGTTGAGAAGCTTATCAGGGATTCACCATCGCCACCAAAGGAGTAATTCATCATCGTTATTGGCATCTCCCTTAGCTTGTTACACGCTTGGGTGGAGTGCCGCGGTATCACCATTATCTTTCACATTTTACCTTTTACTAGTGTCATATCATGAGTAGAGAAGTTATCTTGTATGATGGTTTGCAATGTGGAAGTATCTCTCTTTAGTTCGTTATCTATGTATCCCTAGGTGTGAGTTGCCGTTATGGAATATTAATGAGAAGTGTGATCATTTATTTTCTGCACACTTTATTTTAGGTTGCAATTTCTATCATATATGATTGATATTAACGTTAGTATTGGTATCACTTTGGGAGCATATAGTAAATCTTTTGGCTTTGGCAAACTTAGCATTGGTCACTAGGTACAATACTTTGAAACTTAAGTGGAAAAAGAATTACATGTAGATATAGCTTTCATTGATCTTTCTCACTTGTAGATGACAAGCTTAGTATTCAAAACTTAAAATTGTTTGTATCTCCAAGTAAGAATTGCATGATTGTCTTTACTGCATGTATATTTGTTTGTATCCATTAACTCTTATGCTTGCTACCCAACCTTGCTAACCAAAGACCTGTATCGAGATGGAATGCTTCTCGTACATCCAAACCTTGAGCCAAAACACTTGCCACTTGTGTCCACCATATCTACCTACTATGTGGTATTTTGCGCCACTCCAAGTAAATACTTCGTGTGCTACCTTTATTTGTGTCAATGTTTATTAGCTCATGAGTAAATAATAGTTCGCTCTGTTATCTTCCGTACTAATTAAGTAACCTTTGACTTTCGTGTTACATCTAATGGTCATTAATATTACAAGGGGGTGGTCAGACCACTATAATATCAAAGGTTGAGTTTTTTACAAAAATAAGCATTCCTCCATGGTTGAGATTGATTGGTGGGCACCCAAGGATTCGTTTAGCCATGGTTGTGTTAGCAAAGGTGGAGAGGAGTGTCAAGGCTGTGAAAATAAAGGAAAAAGAAGATGCATATCATAAAGGCTTGTTTTAAAAATAAATCGGAACCAACCTTAACTTGCTTAGTATGGAAGATGACAAGAACTCTATTACCATTCGTTGACAATGACAAACTCCGCTCAAAAACTTACTTTTATGCTCTCTCACTGGTGGAAAAATGCGTATATGTGGGATGCCCCTTTGTGGCGCACCCTTAGCCCATGTGCCACAATAACTATTTAGTGGCGCACCGTGAAACATGCACCACAGAAAGAAGGTGGGCCCCACCAGACATTTCGAATTTTGAAATCCGGGACACTGTCTGTGGCGCACCAAGCCGATGCGCCACAAAAAGTGGGCATTCTATGGCGCACCCTGGACCATGCGCCACAGAAAGTAGATATTTTGTTGCGCATGGTGAGGGGTGCGCCACAGAATGTGCCTGTTTTTGTGCCGCATGGTCTTGGTGCTGCCAATTGTCGGGTTATGACTCCCTAGGAACAGGGGTAGTCACTTCCTGAAGGGTAGTTCGTGAAGGGGATTGAACGCGGAGGTCAAGACCCTCGGGGGCACGGCGACGATGCTCGCCGGACCTGAAGACGAAACACCCACGGCAGAGATAGACACCAGCCCGTACCCAGATTCACGGCCCTCGTGAGGAGGTAAGACGGCTACTCCTGCTTGTCTGTATTTAACTATAAAGATTACAGTACAGCAGAGCTTGCCGAGAGCGCTCTTGAGGCGGTTCTTGCCTAGGGAGGGAAGCGATGATCTTCTTCCTCCTCAAGCCAGAGGCTATTCTACTCAGTAGTGCTAGGGTTTACAAGTGTTGTAGCAAGCAATTGGCCGATCCTCTCTACGATGGGGGTCTTGCTCCTTTTATAGACGCCGCAGGCGCTCTTCTTCCGCTTGGCGTCAAAAGTGGTTCCCACACGGCAGTGGCATGGAGGAGCAGGAGTCCACCACCGCGGGATCGTCCATGGACGCGGTCCATCGTCGATAAAGTTGGGCGCGGTGGCCGACCAGCGGCCGACCGCGCAGTACTGCCCGCAGGGACGGCATTCTCTGAGGTGGACCCCGCGATGACGTTCCTCTTGGAGGGTTGCGCCGTCCAGCTGCTTTATCACCAAATAGGAAGGTCTTGGCAGCCCTGAGGCAGGCGGCGCAACTTTATTGACTCCTTTATCACCAAAACGGCAACGGGAGCGCCTGCGTCACCATGTGGGCGTGGCAGAGGCCATGTGCGCCCTGCCGTACTTCCTTGGCCGTGACGTTTCCCCACAGGCCTGTGGAGGGGTTCTTGTTGACTTCCCTATAGGCGCGTTGCGCCTCGGGAGGGTCTCCTAAAGCGAGGGTCCCCTTGAGGCCCTTACTTCCTCTTCAGGCCCTCGAGGGGAATTGCGTCTTGAGGGTCTCGCCAAGCGGCGAGGCTTGGTCCTTAGTCGTTTTGTCTGATTAGCCCGCGTGCGAGGCCTGGGGGATTGGGATCTTCATACCCCAGTCTCCACTGGGCCGATAGTAGCCCGCGATGGGCGCGAGTGAGCCCATGGGCGCAGACGGCGTCGTGGGCGCAAAGTGCCCGGCCGGCCCGAGCCACGCGGCACTCAGACGAGTAACGGTTGCGCACGATCTGGGGCGTGCGTCGTGGGGGGTCCCCCCACGCCCCGGTAACTGCTCCTCGAGGTGACATAAAGCTCAAGCGCCGCAGCAGGGAGCCGTTACTGTTTCCAATTCTTCTCGCAGAAGCCTACGCCATCTCGAGCTCTCCGCCTCCGCTCTCTTCTTTGATTTCTGATCCTTCCGTCTTCCGCGGCACACCGAGCCCACGCCGATGAGTCCCCTCAAGAGCAAGGGCAAGGCCACTGCGGGGTCTTCCTCCCAGGCGGAGGCCTCTGAGGCCGTGCAGGCCGCGGCGCTGTTGGGCGTGCGCGTCAACGAGAAGGCTCTCGCCAAGGTCCGCTACCTGGTTGCGGACCGGACGAATGAGCATGGCGCCTCCGCGCTGAAGCCCTCGGCGCACGGGAAACGCCCGCGAGGGTATTTTCCGATTTTCCAGCACTGCCTCGCTGCCGGGCTGGTGCCGCCTTTCTCGCCATTCCTGGAGGCGGTACTGGCGTTCTATCAGGTGCAGTTGCTGCATCTGCACCCCAACTCCATCCTCATCCTCGCCGTCTTCACATACCTCTGCGAGGCATACCTGGGCTTGGAGCCCACAGTGGGGCTATTCCGGTGCTTCTACGCACTCCGGAGCACGGCGAAGAATGAGCGCTCCGGGTGCATCTCATTCTGCATCGTCGACGGCATGGGGAGTGTCTACATCCCCATGTCATGGAGTGAAGACAAGGCCGTCACCTCGGTGACAAAGAAGGTGGACGACTTCCGCCAGAAATGGTTCTTCGTCGGGGTGGAGCATCTATGCGCTTTCCTCGAGGTCCCCGACGAGCCACCGTTGAAGAACTCCCACTAGGCAAGGCAACCTTTGACGGCGCGAGGAACGCAAGCCTGATGGGGCGCCTGAGTTTCCTTCGCGAGGACGGCCTCACGAGGCAGATCATCTGTAACATCCCAACATTTTATAATATTCAAAAATCACTAAAATTTAAAACTTTTCTTTTTATTAAAATAAAATATTAAATGCATAAGGAAACAAACTATGAAAGACTTCAAACTTATTGAAAGAGTTTAATATTTCAAATGTCACAGTTTAAACATTTTATTATCCACTGTATTTCAAAAACCTTAAAATGTAATTTGACAAATATTTTACAAACTACAATCCATTTTATTTTAAGTAAATAGTTTACTTATAAGTAATTGATTTCAACCACTTAGCCATATCTATTACTAAATTCATAAATAATTTAAAAATGGTGTTAGTTGCCAAAGGGTTTACATTCTCTCAACTAAGTTCAAAACATGGTGTTAAAATTTCAATTCTGTAATTTATAACTATAAACTTCATAGATTTAAATTAATGAATTAGCCAAATAAACATTTCATTTGCTTAAATGAATTTCATTTATTTTCAAAGCATGAAATGATTAATATATTCTATATAAGGAAATGAATTAAATCTAAAAACTTTTCCAAAGTTGTTGTGAAGTTTTCAAATGATTTATCATAATATAAAACTTAATGGTGCACAAAATAAAATTGAATTAAAACTTGAATCCATTATAATTTCTATTACTTTAAAAATATTGATATTATGTTATTCTACTCTTATGCCAAAATAAAGATGAATAATTACAGTAAAATGAGTTTTAATAACTCTATTTCCAACATATTTGAATGTGGGTATTTTACAAATTTTATTTAGCAAAAAGAAAATTTAATTAAGTTATAATTTCAAAGTTGATATTAAGTAACAATTTTGTATTAAACCAAGATTTCAAATTTATTAATTTTAAAAAGTTTTCAAAACATGCCCACAACTGGTTTAACACAAAGATATTAATTTTACAAATTTTTAGAAATTAATTTGACATCTTTTGGACATTTAAATCAAAAGTTATGAATTAATTGAAGAAAAATCAGAAAAAGGAAAATCGCTCACGTCAGCGATGACGTCAGCTCGTCTTCAACCTCCAGCGAAAATCTCGTCCGAAACTACTCTCCCAATCCCGGATCAAATCGAGGGCGAAATCAGCGGGATTTGTTACCATCGAGTGTCCATATTTAATCCCCTCGCCCCCCTCCTTCTTTCCCCTCTCATCCCCGTCAAAATCGTGCCCCCAGGCCGCCGGAAAAGCTCGCCGGAGCACCCGAAGTCGCCGACGCCGTTTTCTTGCTTTCCGGCGAAACGGTACGACCCCCGCCGCCCATTCCTCGTCCTATGCCTCTCCCGCACTCGCGCGCAACTTCCTAACCCCCTCCCCGACCTCCCTTTGCAGCAAACCCGGATGGGAGAGAACGATTTGGACCTCGTCGGCGCCCGAAACACATCGGGCACATCCCCACGCCCCTCCGAGACGAACTCGACGCCTGCATCGAGCCCTTCGCCTCCGCCGCGGCCAGACGAACCTCTCCGTCACCTCAGCTTCGCCGGGGAGCCACTGGACCGAGAGATCCGTCCTCGCCGAGCCGAACGCCGCCGTCCCTTTCGTCTCCGGTGACCGGAGCGCCGCCATCTTCTGGTCAAGCACGGTGAGCCGTCCGATCAAATCTCAACGGCCCAGATTAGAAAATTTGAACGAATCGGTAGGATTTGATCTGGACCGCCAGATCCAGATCTGGCGGCCCAGATTCAATCACTTAACCCAGTCAGCAGCCACGTCAGCTCCGCGTCAGCAGCCCAGTCAGCGCTGACGTGGAAAATGTATTTCTCGGTTTATTTAATTGGCCGTTTTGCAGAAAAGCCCCTGTAACTTAGATTTGTTATAACTTTTTATTCACACATCCAAATTCAAATATTTTTATATATTTGGAAAGCCCTCAACATGTAGAATATTTTGGATCTGCCAAAATTCAAATTTGACTTAGTTTAAAATATTCGAATTTCAAATGGTGAATTTGAGTATTTTTGTCATAACTTTAAATCTGTAAATTAAAAAATTGCAAATAAAATTATTTTAGAGGCTTTGGAATATTTGTAAATTAATGCCACTGCTATAAAATATTTTTGAGTAATATTTGAATAAAATCATAGTTATATATTTAAATTGAATAGTTTGAGTATTTTAACATAACTATTAATAGAAATATTATTTTTGATTAAATCAAATTGCTATAAATGTAATTAAATGCCCCCTGTCTATTAACAATAATTATAAAATTTGGTTATAAAAATTTAAGCAAAGGAAACTTTAATCTTATAATTATTCCTTTTATTATATTTTCCAAAAATAGAAATTAACTAAAATTGCATTTATAAATTCATGCTTATTTATAAAGAAATCACAAAAGACATTTTGATGCTTTCTTGTGAATAAAAATTGCATTTTATGCATAACATATTTTATTATATAATTATATTCCCCAAAGGAAAAACCTCTTCATTAGTTTTCTCTAAGTTAGAAATAAATTCAACTCAGCATTTTTGTGAAGTGCTACACTTAGACACTTAGTAATTTTCAACATGGAGCTGGAAGACCAATGAAGGACTAAGCCAAACAAGACTCCAGAAGAATCTCCAAGGAGTGGAAGCACTTAGAAGAAAGATCAAGAAGAAGTTCATGAAGACCAACCAGAAATATTTTCTAAGTCTTTCTCCCTCCTTCTTCTGTTAGACTTCATGATGACTAAGTAAATCCAAGACCAGCCTCGAGGGTACAAGAACCACCAAGTCTGAAGATTTATCAAGTCTATCAAAACTTCAATCAAGACATCGTCAAGGAGAATATTACAAGTCTGGAGATGAAGCCTGGAGGACAACTACATCTTTCTTCTATCTTTTCCCTCTTTTCTAATCTTGTCTTTCACATTTGACATAAACAATTTTGGATCATGATATTATCGTCTTGAAGTTTGTTGGATCCTAGCGGCATAGTGAGATGAAGCGGCCTGGAAACAAACCTTACATGTCCACGTAGATGAGACCTGTTCCACAATTTAAGTGGATGGCCGGGTGTATGTCTCTCTCACTATAACGAATGTCCAATTTACAAAGAGTTGATAATAATTTTTGATCATCTTGAACAAATGACTTAGTATTTACTCTAAATATTTCTACACATCAAGACTAAGACATTAGAGGGCTTATTCAAGATGATATAAAACAAAATATTTTATTCAACTTATGACCTTGGCCCTTAGTCGTTTTGGACCAACCTATTTGCCTTGCATTAACTTAAAAGATTTTCATGGCATGAAAAAGCATTTCTAGCCCTTAGGAATATTTTGCACATCATATTTTCCTTAGAAAGTTTTATAAAACTTATTTATTCATCTAGTATGTGTTTGTATGCATTGTGGAGTTGTGCTTGCTGTTGATTGTTGTATTGTTGCTTGTCTATACTGTTAGATTGAACGGAGAGTCCCGAGTATCGTTGAAAAGAGTTGTGAACAACGACAACATTCAAAGGCAAGTGGCACACCTCATAAACTTCCTATTATTTCTATATGCATTACTTAGTGTATTTTATATGCATGTGTAGGATAGAATGGCTATGCTAAACCTGTGTAGAATTTCTTATTCCTGTGTCTAGGTTCATATGCAATACTTAGTAGAATTATTGATGATATGCAAATGATGTTTTGTAAAAATCTAAATTCTACTAAGTTAATAATGAAACACCTGGGTGGTAAAAGGTTGTATGGTGGCGAAGTTGAGTGGCTACTCAGGCCCATGTCTATGGTTCCTGGAGTACGTGCACTTGTGAATGGCCACCTAGGAACAGAGGAATCTGAAGAACTCCGAGTGACGATTGCTTCCAGTGCAGCCATTGCCATATGGGCTCTGGCTTGATCAATTATGTTGCATGGACTCTCTCCGGCTTGACAAGCAGATGTAGGGAGATGTTAGGTGGAACGGGTCAAGACAGAGTGGGAGGGAAAATGCTTCTGAATGATCTCGTCTCATTCTCTCCTTTCCTTATCACAAATGGTGTGTAAAGGATACCTTGGGTTGAATGGGTACAATGGTGAAAGTGCACAACCTCTGCAGAGTGTAAAACTAAGTACTTAGCCGTGTCCCCGGTACGGACAATTTGAGCAGCTGATCACGGACGTCAACGGAGGATTCCACCATTCCAACTTCAGAAATAAAACTTGATGGGTGAACAAGGGAAGACGAGATTTATGGTTTTCATGCCATACTTGTCTTGATTTGAAGAAAGTGTTTTCCAAAAGGATAGGAAAAATTGGCTTTATGCAAAATAGCCTTGAACTCCACCAGCCAAATATGCATATAGGCTATAGAGTTATTCCATTAAGTGTCCACCATAGTGTCACTTGCCAGACTCCATTTTTACTGGAATCTGACCCACGTTGTTGCAATATTTTTCTTATTGCAGATTGTTCAGATGACGAGTGAGGTTTTGTTTATAGGTTTCGAGTCTACAACCAACATGTTTTCGCCTGTGGCAGCATGAAAGTGATAGAGACTCACTGCTATTGTATTTCCGTTGTGTACTATTTCAAAGCTAGCTTTATGCTATGCAACTTGTATTGAATATTTTGTAAGTCTGAATCATCGATGTAATAAAATTGATACTTTGTTGTGATTTTACATCGTAAACTGTGTGTGCAAATGAATCGATCCAGGGATTTGCACTATACACAGGTATCTGCCTTCGTGACGGTCTTCGTGACGCGCCGCATCACTCCCCTCCAGGCACACTCGGTGCCCATGTGGATGTACTCGGGGCCGAACGACAAGATGCAGCTTCATTGCGATGACCACGACAAGGACACTGTCGACAATATCCTGTCTGCGCTCTTCGTTAACCCGATGGTGCCTACCGTGGATCAGCTCCCCATGACGCTCCGGCCTCTCCATCAATACAACATGACGGAGCGCATGGTCATCTTGGAGGGGATTCCTCCGTTCACCCCGACAGGCTTGGCGGGGATGGAGGTGCCACTGCCAGCGACGCGAGGAGCGGAGGGGGAGGACTCTCCCTCGGCCTCAGGAGCTGGGCTAGGTGAGGAGGAGGCCACGGCAGGGGAGGTGTCTTCTTCGAGGGCCCGGGCCATTCACTGACGAGGTTTGTGACATCTCGTGGTGGCTCCCTCGCGCCCCGTGGAGGAGGAGGCTGAGGAGGGGGAGGCCTCTGGCGCGGAGGCCTCTCCGGGAAGGGGTGGGCCTCGCACCAAGGCTGCCGTGGACCGCTCTGGGGTGAGGCCATCCGACGTCCCCTCCAAGAGGAAAGCGGTGACGCCTCCGGAGGGGTCAGGCACCAAGACCATGCCGTCCTGGCGCTCACCAGGCTTGGCGTGGGTAGATAGCAGCGTTCCTCCGTCGGGGTGAGTGTTCATGACGCTTGGTCGTTTTGATTCTTGTTTTTTCTTCACTTTGCCCTCTCTTGAAGATCTTTTCTTGGGTGTTTGCCAGTGATCTTGTGCCTGCGAAGCGCCGTAGGATTTGCAAGGCTGCAGACGTGAATAGAGCCACAGCTGAAGCCGTGGCTGACGAGGCCACGAGGTCTGTGGAGACGTTATCCACAGGCCCCACTGAGGGGGTGCCTCAAGGGGAGGAAGCCGTGCCTCGTGCGAAGGCGGCAGAGCCTCAGGCGGAGGAGGACGCGCCTCGCCTAGAAGCCTCTAGGCCGCCCCCCGAGCCAATGGTGGTGGAGGCCGCGGAGGAGAGAATCTCCACTCCACCTCGCGCTCCTACTCCCCCTCGCGCGGTCACGCCTCTGCGCGAGGTGACTCCGCCAGGCGAGCCAACACTGTCGCGCATGTCGACGCCACCGCGCGCGCCCACTCCGCCACGCGCGCCCTTGGCTCCCGCGCAGCCTGAGGCGGAAGCGAGCGAGGCGTCAGCGGGCACGGGCGCGTCCGCAGGGGGAGGTTCTTCTTTGGCTCCTCATCTAGTTGAAGGCGATGAGCGCCCTGCTGATGCGGACGCCGAAGAGGACGCTGGCGCGGATGGGGGCGGAGCCTAGGCTAGCCCCCGAGCTCACCCTGAGGCCAGTCTCTCGGGGCTCGACGCCGGGGCTGGACCCTCCTCAAGTCAGCAGCTGGTCCTCGGTGGCTGGGACTGGAGCGCGGGGCGCCGCGAGGTCGCCTTTGGCCTCGTGAGGGAGTCCCTGGAGGGCTTGGAGGCGCATCTCGCCCTCGAGGACATACAGCTCGCCCAGCAGCGGGAGGAGCTCGTGAAGTCGAGGGCGTCCTTCCATGCGGCGGTTGAGGCGCGCCGGCAGGAGGACTTGGCGTTGCAAGCCGCACGAGAGGAGGCCACCCGCTTCGCCAAGGAGGTCCGCGAGGGGGCCATCCGCGACGCTGCAGAACTCCTCGTGCCCCTCCAAGAGGAACGTGATGCCGCTGCCGAGCTCCTACGTGAAGCCACAGCCGAGCGCGAGGTAATGGAGGGCTCGCTGGCGCAGAAGTGACGCGAGTTGGGCCAACTAGAGGCCCAGCTGCTCACCGCCCACCAGGCCGCGCAGGCAACCCTGGAGAGGGACCGCAAGGGCCTTGCCGAGCGTGAACAGCAGCTGGCCCTCAAGGAGAAGGAACTGCGGCAGCGCGACGAGCAACGGCTTCAGGCGTGCGGAGGCTCTGGCGGAAGACAATGAGGAGGACGCCGCTTCTGCCGAGACCGAGGAGGGCGCAGTTGTAACATCCCTAATTTTGCAAAAAAATTAAAACTTTGCATGCATGCATCATTCATCATTAGGCATAAAACTACATCACAAAAATATTAAATAAAAACTTCAAATTATATATTTAATTATTTAAATAATCTATAATTCCAGAAAGTGTTTACTTGAAACTCCTTAAATAAAAAAATGTTATCAATTTATTTATGGGAAAGTATAATGTCAAAAAGTCCCATTTTTAATAACCTTTCCAAAACATATTTTATGAATTTTTCTGAAAAGTTTTGAATAGGTTTAAAAATCATAATTGAAATCAGTATTTAAAAACATATGTTATTTTCATTTAAAACGAAAAGGAAAACGGGCCGGCCCGTTGGCTATCTACCGCGCACGCGTAGCGCTACGGCCTGCCAGCGGCCCATTGCCCCGCGCTCTCGATCGCAGTCGCTGACAGGTGGGGCCCACCTGTCATCTCCCCCGCGGAGCCGTTCGTCCCCAAATCACGCCCACGTCTCCGACCGAAAACGCCCGATATGATTTCGTTTGAATGCGGCGATTTACTACTCCACTTATCTCGCCGTTTTCCCCTACTAAAAGCCCCCGAGCTCCTCCCTGTTTTGCCCCAAACACCTCCTCCAAAGAGCCCCTGAGCTGGCCGCTAGAGACCCCGCTCTTCCGCTGTCGCCGTCGGTGAGAACCTCGCCGTGCGCGCAAACCTAGCCACCCTGTGCCGTCTCGTTGCTCCCTCTCGCTTTAACTTTTCCTTGCGAAGCTTTTTGACACGGTTTTGAACTCCTTTCCGCAGGACAACGCCGTGTCCGTGCTCGCCCGAGGAGAACAGCCGCCTCGTGCTACTCCGGCGAGCGATTACGCGAGGAGGATTTCACGTCGGAGACCGCCACCTCGCCACCGTCCCCGCATCGATCTTCTCCACGTCTAGGTAAGACCCATCCATTCTGTAGGTCCCTACGACGCGAGCGCGTGCATTGCCGGCCGTGGCGCCGCCGCGATCGGAAGTTTTTCCGGCGAACCGCGCCGCCCGCGCGTGGCCTCCGTTTTCGGACTGTTGGATCTAGATCCAACGGATCTAGATCCATTTAATCCCGAGCGCTCGTTATTAAGGAGATCGGACGGCCCACGCTGCCGATCCGCGTCGAATCGGTACGGACGAATCAGATCGTGCCGCGAGGCCGATTCTTTTTCTATTTCGAATAAAATTTTGAAATTAAAACAGAAAACTATTAAAACTTGTAAAATTCATAACTTTTAATCTGTAAGTCCAAAATTGATAAACTTTATGTCATTGGAAAGCCCTGCTCATGTAGTTTATTTCTACATCATTTGTTTTTCCCTTTGACAAATTATAAATTGTATAATTATCAGAGGAGTATTTCGGCCATTAAAATAATAACTTAAATAATAAAAATGATTTAGAAATAAATTTTATTGTTTTAGGATTGTATTATCTCCCTCAATCCAGCAATATTAATAAATGGCTTAATTGAAGATTTCATAAAACAATAAAAGTTGTAATTATAGAAATCAATGTTTTACTATATTATTTTAAAATTATTTAATTGATAAATAAAATAAGAAATACCTAGAAATTATATTTCATTCATTTAATGACAGAAAATAAAAATTATTAATAAGTGTGTCCTATTATCATAGCATATCATTCATGCATACATATTTATGTTTGGAGTTTTAAGTGTTGCATATTGTATTTAATTATTTTGTATTGCTTTTTGTTAGATTGTGAAGAGGAGGAAGGACTTGCTTGTGATTGTTATTCTTGTTGTGCTTGTGCCTCCTGTTACCAAGGCAAGTGACCTTCATATTTTATCCCATCTTTTCTATATGCATAAGTAGTATATTTTGAGTAGTATGCATGATAGGAATTTTTGGATTTATTTTATAATGCTAAGATTGGTTATATTTTTACAAATATCCTAGTAGTGTGTAGCCACCCCCTTATCCTAAGCAGCCATGAAAAGTTTTTAGTAGTTGCTTAGCTATGCTATGAAAATGTATACCATGTTATAGACATGCTTCTAAGTGTTGAAAATTAAAACACACTTCTGGGTGGAATTGGTTGTTTGGTTTATGTTGAGTGGCTTTTGGGACTATGCTTGTGGTTGTCGTCGCCTAGGATGAATGTCTATTCTACTTAGGGTCATGAGTATGGTGTTTGTTACCCAGAAGTGCACTTGTGGACGGCCACCCAGGAACGAAGAGATTACCAATTCCCTCCAAGTTTAGAAGCTTCCCGTGCAGCCTTTTGACAATGGGCTCTGTCTAGAATAATTAAGTTGTGAGGGTGCAACCTGTCAGCTTGACAAGCAGATGTAGAATTGGTAGGTGGAACGGGTCTTTCTAGTATGGTTGCATCCTTCTTCTAAAAGTTCTTGTCTCAATTCTCTCCTTTCCTCAATACACTCCATGTGTATAGGATTTTCGGGCTAATTGTAGTGCCCATGCTTACGGAAGCAATGGCACCTATGAATAATGCAAAGACTTGGACCACATAAGTCTCACATTCTCCAATAAGATGTAATATCACAGTACAATGTCATAATTTATTACAGAACGAGACGATGATCCAAAAACAAATATCCTTACAACTTAGCATAGCGGAAATGCTAGCTGAATAAAGAGTTCACACTTTATTTCAGAGTTCAAACGCAATACTAAAGGTAGCATGGAGCTACATCTTCTCCATGAAGCCACTGGCAAATCATGTTGGTTGTAGCTCGAAGACGACCCCCTTACTCCTCATTCGGACATTCTACAAGGTTTAGTTGCAGCCCAGCTATAAAGGGTCAGCACAATTGAATTGTGGTGGCAAGTGACTTTAATTCCTAATGTTCTATTAAGGTATAACTATATGCTTATTTTGGCTGGTGGAGCTCAAGGCTATTGCGCAAAGCAAATTTTCTCCTACTTTTGATAAACAATTTTCTTAAATCAATATCTTCTCCTACAGAGATAATCTCGAGACAAGTCCATGTCTCCTACCCATGTTCACCCAACAAAGTTTTATTAAGAAATTTGAGATGAGGAGATTTTCAGAACACAGCCTTGTGTAGTTACTCAAATTGTCCGATGCCGGGGACACGGCTAAGATCTTAGGTTTTAACTCTCGAGAGGGTGTGCACTTTCACCATTAGACTCGATCAACCCAAACTATCCTCTACACTCCTTTAGTGAGAAGGAAAAGGAGAAGATCAAGACGAGACTTTTCAGAAGTTGCTTTCCCATGATCATACTAAGAGATTACCACCATCCTATCAACTCTACCACCATCAATCTCTTGACCCAGGTCCACAACAACTTACTCCATCAAGACAGAGCCCATATTGACCAATGGTTGCACGATAAGCAACTAGACTCAGTGTAGACTTAAATCTCATAACCCTGGGTGGCCTACCACAAGTGAGCAACTCAGGTTAACACCACATATCATGGCCCCAAGTAAGTAGAAACTATCCTGGGTGAAAACAACCATGAAACTTGGCCCTGAGAAGCCACTCAACTTGAAACCTCCTCGATCGACCCAATCCACCCAGGCGTTAAATTAATTTAGTGGAAATTTTCATTTATCACATCAACCATAAAACAATCATTTTTGCAGCAGGTGCTTCCACTAAAATATAATAGGGGTCTAATCTGGAATTTCTAAGGGGAACCTAAAAGGTTTGCATAGCATACTACAATCTCCCAATACCTATCATGCATACTACTTTTGCAAATACTGTTTGAAAACACTAGATATGCAATAGAATAAAATAGTAGGTGTTTTATGAAGTCACTTGCCTTGGCAGCAGGAGGGGCAGGCACAACAAGAATAGCAATCACAAGCAGGTCCTTCCTCTCCTTCACAATCTAGCACAAGAAATACATACAAATAAATATCCACACAAAATCTCACACACCAAATAAAAGATGTATGCATGCATGATATGCCATGTGTAGAATTAGACACACTTATCCATGATTTATATTCTCTGGGATTAAATGCATGAGATGCAATTTCTAGGAATTTCTCAATTCACTTAACAATTTAATAACTGAAAACAATATAACTAAAACTTAGATTATACCATTACAACTTTTATTGTTCTAATAAAGTTCTCAAATAATACATATATTAATAATCCTGGGCAGAGGTTGTTAACCTAAAACTAAAACAATTGAGTTTATTTGTAAAACATTTTTATTATTTAAGTTATGGATTTAATAGCCGAATTACTCCTCGGATGATCTTATGAATTATTATTTATCAAAAGCAAAAACAAATGATGTAGAATTAAACTACTCTAGCAGGGCTATCCGTGGATATAAAATTCATTGAATTTGGACTTACAGAACATAAGTTATGAAATTTCTAAGTTTTGCATATTTTCTGTTTTATTTATAAAATTCCTGCGAAAAGGAAAAATAAAAGGCTACGTGGCGCGATCCTATTGGACGAAAACGGTTCACGCGGATCGTGGACGAGAGCCGTCCGATTTAAATGAGATCGGACGCGCGGGATCGTTTTGATCTAGATCCGTTGGATCTAGATCCAACGGCTTGGGACGTTCGGCCGAACCGAGCGGCGCGCGGGTCGCCGGAAGGCTCGCCGGCGGGGGCGGCGCGTCGGCCTCGTCGTTTCCCGCGTGAAAACACAGCCCCAGGACGAACGGGTCTTACCAAAATGACGCGGAGGAGGAGGTGAGGTCGATGGCGCGGCGGCGGCGTCGAAACTCTTCTCCTTTCCTCGTCGGAGATGGTGGCCGGCGGCGGAGCACTTCGATCGAGGTCAGTTTCGGCGTTCGGCTGCGAAAAAGAACAAGCGAGGGGGCTCAACGGATGCGCAAGAGGATGGGGAAGCAAGGGGGAGCCTCGGTGGCGCTCGAGGAGCTCGGTGCTTACCGCACTCGTGCAAAAGTCCGGCGGCAATGGCGGCGACGGCGATCTCGATTCCGAGCAGCCCGGCGGCGGAGAGGTAGGGTTTTGGGGGGGTTTCGGAGGCAGCCTCGAGGAGTATAAATAGGAGGGGGCAGGGGCGCTAGACGCGGCGGGAAACGGCCGGAAACGGCTCGGACTCGGTCTCCATCTCCGGCGTGATCTCCGGACGGAGGTGGAAGACGGCTGACAGGTGGGGCCCACCTGTCAGCGAGAGAGGAGCGAGGCGCGCGCTGGAGCGGGCCGATGGGCTGCTATCTAACGCGCGTGCGGCGGATAGCGTCTGGGCTGGCCCGGAAACAATTTTTTTAAAATTAAATAAAAACTGTTTTTCAAATCTGATTTACTAAATGATTTTTAAACGTATTCAAAACATTTCGGAAAAAATCATAAAAATATATTTTGGAAAGGATATTTAAATTAGCAATTTTTAATAATAAACTTACCCATTATATAATTTGGAAAATTATATTTATTAAGTAAGTTTAAAGAAACACTTAATGGGATTAAACATTATTTAAACTCATAATTGAATTTTTATTTAGTATTTATGTGATTAAAAGTTAAGCCTATATGATGAATGATGTATGAATGCAAAGTTTTAAATTTTAGAAAAATTGGGATGTTACAAACCTAACCCCATTAAGATGAATCTCGTCCTCGAGATTCGGTTTGGCCTTCAAAAGATGTGGGTGTTCTTCCCGAAGATCATCCTCCCGTTCCCAAGTTGCTTCTTCTTCGGTATGGTGGTTCCACTGGACCTTACAAAATTTGATAGTCTTGGTTCGTGTGATCCTTTCTGCCATCTCCAAGATTTTGATTGGCTTCTCTTCATACGTCATGTCACTTTCCAACTGAACTTCCTCTAATGGCACTGTATCCCGTAGTGGGGTTTCTGTCATCTCTGGGTGACACTTCTTCAATTGGCTCACGTGGAAGACATTGTGAACTGCTGACAGAACTTCCGGCAATTCTAGCTCATATGCTACTTCTCCCTTGCGGGAAAGAATCTTAAAGGGGCCGATGAATCGAGGTGCAAGTTTACCCTTGATCCCGAACCTCTTCACACCACGCATTGGTGACACTCTTAAATAAGCCATGTCACCTATCTCATATGTGATTTCTCTCCTTTTGGAATCTGCATAGCTTTTCTGTCTGGAATGCGCGATCTTCAATCTGTCCTTGATTATTCGAACCTTCTCTTCAGCTTCCTGGATTATATCAGGTCCAAATAAACTTCGCTCTCCCACACCGCTCCAAAGTAGTGGTGTGGTGCATTTCCTACCATAAAGTGCCTCAAACGGCGACATCTCTATGCTTGCTTGGTAGCTGTTGTTATAGGAAAATTCTGCGTACGGCAAATTATCATCCCAACTAGACTTGTAGTCCAAGGCACATGCCCTCAGCATATCTTCTAGAATTTGGTTTACTCTTTCCGTCTGTCCATCCGTTTGGAGATGAAATGCTGTACTGAACTCTAATCTCGTACCCAACGATTCATGTAGTTGTTTCCAGAAATGCGAGGTAAACTGGGTACCTCTGTCAGACACAATCCTCTGGGGAATACCATGCAAGCATACTATTCTCCTCATGTAAATCTCTGCCAACTTAGCACTTGAGTAGGTAGTATTTACTGGCACAAAATGGGCCACCTTTGTCAAACGATCCACTATTACCCAGATCGAATCATATCCCGATCTGGTACGCGGTAACCCAGTAATGAAATCCATACCTATCTGTTCCTATTTCCAATCCGGTATAGGTAAAGGTTGCAACAATCCTGCTGGCTTTTGATGTTCCGCCTTTACTCGACTACATACATCGCACTTAGCTATATATTCCGCGATGTCTCTCTTCAGGTTATTCCACCAAAATCTTTCTTTTACATCCATGTACATCTTGGTGTTTCCCGGGTGTATGGAATAAAGCGAGTTATGTGCTTCTTGCAGAATCAATTTTCTAAGATCCTCATCTTGCGGCACGCAGATGCGTTTCTCAAACCACAAGGTGCCTTGTTCATCCTTCCGAAAACCCTTGGCCTTCCCTTCGCTCAGGTTGACCTTGATTTCATCCATTACTTTGTCTCCCTTCTGGCCTTCCCGAATCTTATCCATCAACAAAGGTTGTACGTCCAGTGTTGCGAGGAATCCTTCGGGTACTACCTCTAATCTGAGGTCCTTAAATGCTCTACTTAAATCCTCGGGCAATTCTCCCGCTGTCAGTCCATTTACATGGACCTTACGGCTCAAAGCGTCTGCCACCACATTAGCTTTTCCTGGGTGATATTGCAAACTCATATCATAGTCCTTAATAAGTTCCAGCCATCTTCTTTGCCTCATATTCAATTCCTTCTGGGTGAAAATATATTTCAGGCTCTTGTGATCTGTGAATACTTCACAACGCTTTCCCAATAGATAGGGTCTCCACGTCTTTACAGCATGCACTACGGATGCTAACTCCAGATCGTGGGTGGGATAGTTTACCTCATGTTTCTTAAGCTGTCTAGAAGCATCTGAAACCACTTTCCCTTCTTGCATTAGGACACTTCCTACTCCATGGTGCGAGGCATCACAATATACTTGGAATTCCTTCTCTATATCTGGCAAACATAAAACAGGTGCTGACACCAGCCGTTTCTTTAGTTCCTGGAAACTTATTTCACATTCTTCAGTCCACTTGAATTTGACTTCCTTCTTCAGTAGTGAAGTCAATGGTTTGGCAAGTTTGGAGAAGTTCTCAATAAATCTTCTATAATAACCTGCCAGTCCAAGGAAACTACGGATGTCCGCCACATTCTTGGGTACTTCTCATTTTGTCACAGCTGACACCTTTTCTGGGTCTACTGCTATTCCATTTTTCGACACAACGTGTCCTAGAAAACCAACTTCTTCTAGCCAGAATTCACACTTGCTAAATTTGGCATACAACTTATGTTCTCTAAGTCTCTGTAATATCATGTGTAAGTGTTCTTCATGTTCCTCCTGACTTTTGGAGTAAATCAGGATGTCATCAATGAACACCACAACAAACTTATCCAGAAAGTCCATAAACACTTTGTTCATCATGTTCATGAAGTATGCCGGTGCATTGGTTAAACCAAACAGCATTACGGTGTACTCATATAATCCATATCTGGTAGTGAAGGCAGTTTTTGGTATATCTAGTTCTCTTACTTTCATTTGAAAGTATCCTGATCGCAAATCGATCTTAGAGAATACCGAAGCACCCTCTAGCTGGTCGAAAAGCTCATTAATTTTCGGTAGCGGGTACTTGTTCTTGATCGTCACCTCGTTGATTGCTCGATAATCCGTGACTAGCCTTTGAGTACTATCCTTTTTCTCTACAAACAGAATGGGTGCTCCCCAAGGTGATGAACTTGGGCGGATGAATCCTTTCTGCAGTTGCTCCTCTAACTGCTTCTTGAGTTCTTTCAATTCAGCTACAGCCATTGGATATGGTCTCTTGGCTATGGGTCCCGTTCCGGGAACCAAATCTATAAGAAATTCAACATCCCTATCAGGTGGCATTCCCGGTAGTTCTTCGGGGAAAACATCAGGGTAATCTCTTACCACAAGAACGTCTCCCAGGCTAACCCCCTTAAGAGAATTTAGCTTAACTTTCTTAAATTCAAATTTGGATTTGTATCTGATCTTCTTCTTCTCGGGAGTGGTGAGTGTAATGGATCTATTCGCACAATCCAATACTCCTTCAAACTTGGCCAACCAATCCATACCAAGTATAACATCCAGACCCTGGGTCTCTAATATTATCAGGTTTACCGGAAAGGAGTGTTTACCAATTTCTAAACTCAAGTTTTTACAATCGGTTTGTGCGAGCATCCCCCCCCCCCCTGGGGAGCTCACCCTAACCGGATTTAGCAGGCTTGTAGTAGTCAGTTTGTTTTTATTAACGAATGCTCTTGAGATGAATGAGTGGGATGCTCCAGTATCGAACAATACTAATGCTGGAAAGGTATGTAGTACGAACGTACCAATCACTGCATCTGGTTCATTCTGCACTTCTTCCACATCAAGATGATTCACCTGTGCCTTCTGGAAAGGATTAGGCTTTGATGCTTCCGGCGCCTTCTTCTTCTCTGGACAGTCTGTTGAGTAATGTCCCTTGTTCCCACACCTGTAGCAAGTCACTTGACTAATATCTCGTTTAGGTTCATTGTTGTGGCGGTGTTGCTCTTTTCCACTATTGTTCCCATTGAACGGGTGGTTGTGTCCACTACCACCCTGTCCATTTCCTCTGTATCCGGAATTTCCTACTTTATGGATATGACCATTATGATTGTGGCCACTTCCACTCTTGTGACTGTGGTGACTCCCACTGTTCTCTTGAACGTATGGTTTCTTCTGCATCAGATTAGTGTTGTACTTATTGGCGCTGAACTTCCTTTTCCTATTCTCCTCCTTCTTCATGTTGCTGTCCAGGGTAATGGCCTGATCAAGAAGATCCTGATAATTGGGAGCATAGGCCACAGACAATGGTATTTTCAGCTCACCATTGAGTCCATTCAGAAACTTATACTTCCTCTTTGCATCGGTGTCTACATCCTCTGGGGCATAGCGTGAGAGGGAATTGAAGTCCTCCATGTACTCCCTCATAGCACGATTTCCCTGTCTCAGGGTACGGAACTCATCCCTTTTCAGATTCATGATCTCAGTTGAGATGTGAGCATTACGGAAACCTTCTTTAAAGATTTCCCAGGTAAGTCCTTCAAGTGGGTGAGTGATCTGATATGTTTCCCACCACTGTGCCGCTGGCCCCTCCAGTAGATGGGAAGTGAACCTTATTTTCTCCAATTCCGTACACTCGCAAGTAACTAGATCCTTGTTCACAGAGCGTAGCCAATCATCGGCTACGATTGGTTCAGTAGCTGTGGAGAATTTGTTGGGTCTGAGCCTCAAGAACCTAGCAAGGCGGTCAACTTGTGGTGGGGGTGGTGTTGGCGGCGGTGGTGGGGGTGGTGGATTGTTTTGGTTTGCCATGAACTGAGCCATCATGGTCATCAACTGTGTCTGGGCTGCCATCATTTGTTGCATCATTTTGGTGGCATTGTTGTTGTCAGGATCACGACGTGGAGGCATCTGTATGGTGTGAGCATAGGTAAGTAGAGATAGAAAGAGACTACAAAGGAAAATCTACCCATGCACATCAACACACTTCACAGAAACATACCAAACAACAAACAAATAGACACACCCGAAGTATTTTATAAATTCGATATTTTAGAGACTTGAATACCAAGCTAGGACATGGTTTTCAAGGTACTGCCTCACCACAAATTGGTGGGTCAATACAACTTCGATGAGATAAGGAGAAATACTCGTAAGGTAAGGATAACTGGTGGTCTTTCTAATCAAATTTTGAAACTCCTTATGTATTTGCGGGTATTCCCACACTTGCGCTTCTTGACACCTGTGGCTTCCTTGGGAGTGTCCTCATCGGGATAGGTTATCACTAGGGGCTCTGGGGCGTCAGGGGGTGATTCTTCTCTGCCTGAAGTTCCATTTGGCTTAGTTGTTCACACAAATGAGCACACTGAGCCTGCAATGCCAAAATGTGGGCATCCTTCTGCGCAATCCAGGTAAATCTTGTTTTCCAGCTCCTTGTTCTCCTTCGTTAGCAGCTGAACTTCTACACGAAGAATATCCTTCTCTTCTTCTAAGCTTTCCTTAACGTGACGGTGGACGCGCCTTAAATCTGCCCTGTAGAAGATCTCTTGTCCTAGAAGTATATCCAAGTTATGGCAATGAGCTCCAAGGTCTCCATGATGCTTCTCGTTCATACCCCTAAGTGAGGGTTGAACGGGTTGTCCAACGCTATCCCCCCTGGCAAAGTGTCGAAAGACGGAGTTGGGCTTGATCTCGTTATAGAACTGCTCAATGATGCGAGACAAGGTCTCCAGCATCGCCATCTCCACTCCATTCTTCCAGTTGGGGTATCTAGATCGGAAACGGATCAGCTGCGATCCAGGAGGATCAAGACGAGGGAGAACTTCTGCCTCGATCTTCCAGCGTCCTTCAGGGTAATCTTCTGACATAATTTCTTTGCCCCTGAAGACTGGCGGCGTCAACCTCAGGGTTTTGGAAATACTGAGGAGCTGGTCACTGAAGTACTACTGGTCTCCTTTCTGCGGGGATAACTCTCGAGTGAAGTTCTTCATCTACAAGAATTTTGAAGGGATAAGAATTAAGGAGATGAAACAAAAATAAGAATGTAGAAGGCAAGGAACATATTATAAGAAAAGAAGTCTGGTATTTCGAATTTTATTAATTATAAATTTTTATTTTAGGGTTTGTATCGAATCCTAGGGGTTTCGAGCCTACAGGCAACATTCGTGCTCTGATACCATCTGTAGTGCCCATGCTTACGAAAGCAATGGCACATATGAATAATGCAAAGACTTGGATCACATAAGTCTCACATTCTCCAATAAGATGTAATATCACAGTACAATGTCATAATTTATTACAGAACGAGACGAATGATCCAAAAACAAATATCCTTACAACTTAGCATAGCGGAAATGCTAGCTGAATAAATAGTTCACACTTTATTTCAGAGTTCAAACGCAATACTAAAGGTAGCATGGAGCTACATCTTCTCCATGAAGCCACTTGTAAATCATGTTGGTTGTAGCTCGAAGACGACCCCCTTACTCCTCATTCGGACATTCTGCAAGGTTTAGTTGCAGCCCAGCTATAAAGGGTCAGCACAATTGAATTGTGGTGGCAAGTGACTTTAATTCCTAATGTTCTATTAAGCTATAACTATATGCTTATTTTGGCTGGTGGAGCTCAAGGCTATTGCGCAAAGCAAATTTCCTCCTACTTTTGATAAACAATTTTCTTAAATCAATATCTTCTCCTTCAGAGACAATCTCGAGACAAGTCCATGTCTCCTACCCATGTTCACCCAACAAAGTTTTATTAAGAAATTTGAGATGTGGAGATTTTCAGAACACAGACTTGTGTAGTTACTCAAATTATCCGATGCCGGGGACACGGCTAAGATCTTAGGTTTTAACTCTCGAGAGGGTGTGCACTTTCACCATTAGACTCGATCAACCCAAACTATCCTCTACACTCCTTTAGTGAGAAGGAAAAGGAGAAGATCAAGACGAGACTTTTCAGAAGTTGCTTTCCCATGATCAGACTAAGAGATTACCACCATCCTATCAACTCTACCACCATCAATCTCTTGACCCAGGTCCACAACAACTTACTCCATCAAGACAGAGCCCATATTGACCAATGGTTGCACGATAAGCAACTAGACTCAGTGTAGAGTTAAATCTCATAGCCCTGGGTGGCCTACCACAAGTGAGCAACTCAGGTTAACACCGCATATCATGGCCCCAAGTAAGTAGAAACTATCCTGGGCGAAGACAACCATGAAACTAGGCCCTGAGAAGCCACTCAACTTGAAACCTCCTCGATCGACCCAATCCACCCAGGCGTTAAATTAACTAGGCCCTGAGAAGTAAGTAGATTACTGTTTGAAAACACGAGATTCCAGGCAAGCAAAATTTGCTTCTTTACCTATACATTGTCTTTCATTCCTGCCGTTGATCTCTGCTACCCTAGTATTCGATTCTTTATCGCGATCCCATCACATGTTATCCTGCAGCTCATATAGCTTTATCCCTACAACCTAATACATGTTGCATGTTTATCTGCTGGCCTTGTGAGTCGTAGCGCATGCTTAGAGTTGGCTGTGCGATTCGTATGTTGGTCTTTTATTTCATATGCTTACTATGATAGATTATTCTAGCTTAATAAAATATTGTCTTATATTGGAATATTATAATTAAAAGATAAGGCACTGGCGGAAAGCCTTGCGAGGTGCTTTGTTCTGCTAAGTGTCGACCTAGGAACTGAGATCTTGCTCCCCTAATCCAAGACTGAGCACACTAACCACTTGTGGGAGGCCCTATGGAGCCCCCCTCGACTTTGACTGGAAGTTCAACTTGTCTGGGAGCCGCACCTAGTTCGGGCTTTCCATTTGTCTCATATGCATTGATACTAGTGTATTATTTTACTTTGCCGGTGTGCCTTGTTACATGCATATAGGGCGCGGCCTGTTGGTGCGGAGGGGTGTGTCCTGTGGGAATCCACACCCTTTTGGCCGGGACCAGCATAGCTCCCGTGGCTCCTCAGACTTGTTGCGGTGAAGGAAAAGGTTGTGTTGAGGCCAGGACCAGCATAGCTCCCGTGGCTCCTCGGACGTGTTGCGGTGAAGGAAAAGGTTGTGTTGAGAGGCCCTAATTTTTTTGACTGGGTTGATCATGCGAGTATGGGTACAGTAGTGCACCCCTGCAGGGTACAATCTTATCGACGAGCCGCGTCCGCGGTTATGGACAACTTGGTGCGTTGCCGACTAATGAGATCTAGACAACTTGCACCTAATTAATATTAATAAATTTGACTAGTAATATAGAATTACTTTCACAATAAATGGTAACTAAAATTGTTCAATGTGTGAGTTTCCCGAATTGTTTCCTCATACTTGGTTGAGGCGGTTAATCCGAGAATGTGTTATGATTGGTGTTAGTTATAGTTGTTTACTTATGCGCTCTCTTATCCCTCTCTAATTAGACGGAAGTTGTAGCGTGTCTCTATTAGGTTTCTAGTGCTGCTGCTACGTCCACCTACCCCATATTTTGGGAGAGGGTGTAGAAAGTAGGTAGGTTGGTTTTGCTTGTCAGGAAGTGACCTGACCCTCTTTTGGGTTGTGCTTTATGTGCAGTCAACAGGTTTGAAGTCTGACGACGTTAGCTTGGGAATCCCTCCGGCTTGGCTGGGCAGGGATATGGCGCCATTGCTTCAGGACTCTTAGTCCAAATTGTATCTTATCCGTAGTCGGATACTATTTTGCTTCCGCTATCATTTGTATCTTTGTATTGTAGCATTTGTATCTTGACTCTTTGAGTCGTTGTTGTATTATATCTTCTGTTGTACTCGTGGATGTATCGGAACTGTTGTAATGTCATCACAATTCCACCCACATAATGTGCATGTTTCGGCGTGCACATTATGCTTGGTGGGCGACCTAAAATCGGTATTATGCGGATTTCGGCGGGGCGCTTAAATCTACATAGTACCGATTTTGGGGCGTCACATGTTTGCTGAAATGTTGATTCATTTCCATTTCGACAAATTTTTGCACCACCCATACGTCCGACTATTAGGAGAAGTCATGCATCGAAAATGCATGTGTGTGTATGTGTGCATGTGTTACGATTGTAAATAACGTATACTCTCGTTCCTGGGTTGTATGTTGTATGTAACCCGTGTAGGCAACCATGATCGTCATGATAAGATCCGGTCAAATTAGTAAATACAAGAAAGAAGCAAAGGCGGAAATGATTCAGTGCAACAAGCGCCAGATAAGATGTCCATGTTGGAAATGCAAACTCGAGAGTTGGATCGACCCTGATTCCGGACAATTGGAGGATCACTTGCTCAGGCACGGTTTCATGCTAGGATTGAACCAGGCACCGACACCGGCAGCAAATACGCCTGGACATGACGAAGGAGATGTCGGTGGAGTACAAGATGATCATTACGAAGGAAATGTCGGTGGACAAGATGATCAGGATGACCATGGGGGAGATGCAGTGGAGAAGACGCGAACACGAAGAACACCCTAATGTCAGCCTTACAGGACTCTCATGTTCAAGAATTGCTCCTTTAGAAGACGAGCAACGCCAGAGAGAAAGCCAAACTGGCGCAAATGGAGATCGACAGGAAGACTCCTTTGTATCCTGGGTGCCGACCATAGGATACGCGCTTGCAAGTAACGCTTGATGCTCTGGAGATGAAGGCGCAAAGCAAATGGACCGACGTGAGCTTCACAAAAAACATGAAATTCATGCACGATCGACTTCCCGAGGGGCACACATTGCCAACAAGCATCGATGAGGCCAAGAAAGTTGTGTGCCCACTTGACTTACCGCACGTTAAATACCATGCATGCATCAATGATCGCATAATTTATCGGGGTGAGTACAAGGACATAACCAAATATCCAGTGTGCGACATAGGACGGTACAAGGGTGCGAACAAGAAAGTTCCTCGAAAAGTGGTATGGTACTTTCCTATCACTCCCCATCTGCAGCGGTACTTTGTGGACCCTAAGGAAGCAAAGCTCATGCATTGGCACACGGATAGGGGGAAGCCCCAAGAAGATACGGAGAAGGGAAGAATCTTTTCACACCCTTCAGACGCTAGCCAGTGGGAAGCATTGGACACCTTTCAGCATTTCGGAGGCGACGCAAGGAACATCGGCCTGGGTATGAGCACCGACGGACTCAATCCGTTCGGCTACCAGAGTAGCACGCATAGCACATGTCCGTATTTGTATGGCCTTACAACCTTCCCCCTTGGTTGTGCACGAAGCAAAGGTACATACACATGAGCGTTCTCATCCAGGGGCCGAAACAACCGGGTGTCGACATACATCTTTATCTCACGCTATTAAAGGAGGAGTTAGCCACGTTGTGGGAGACGCCGGCCCGTACATGGGATACCTACACTAGAGAATATTTTGATGAGAGCCTCCTTGTTCACGACGGTGCAGGACTATCATGGTTGCTCGTACGTATCGTCCCAGGTAGGCCACGGATTCTACGCATGTGTCAGGTGCATGGATGGGACCCCGCATCTCCAGCTACCAAGAGATGGGTCTTCGAAAACTGTGTACCTAGGTGCTCGACGCTGGCTTCGCATGGATCACCCGTGGAGGAAACGTGGTGACCTTTTCAATGGTGAACACGAGTGTCGGAGAGTGACTCCCAGGAAACAGGGATAGTCACACTCTGAAGAGAGTCTTCGAAGGGGGACTGAGCGCGGAGGTCAAACAACCCTCGAGGGGCACGACGACGGTGCTCGTCGAGCCTGAAGAGGAACAACATGACAGAGAAGGACATCAGCCCGTACCCAGGTTCACGACCATCAGGAGGAGGTAACACCGCTACTCCTGCTTGTCAGTACAATGAGCTTGCCGAGGGCTCTCCTTTGGCAGTGTGGAGCTCGAAGAGGGAAGCTAGGATCTTCTTCCTCCTCGGTCCAGTTGTCTATCCTATGCTCTTGCTCAAGGGCTCAAATGATCAATCCTTGGCTACGGAGGTGCTCCAACACCTTTTATAGGCACCCCGGGCCTAATCCATGCACTTTATGCAGAGGATGGGTTCCCACACGGCGGTGACGCGAAGGAGTAGGGTGCACCGTGGCTGAATTGTCCGTGGACTCGGTCCATCCGTCCAAAAGACAGCCATAGTGGTCGGCAAACCACCGTCCGCGCAGGGCGGCCAGCAGGCGCCGAAGAGGTCGTGGGGGAGCCCACGGTGACGTTGCTGCTAGAGCGTTGCGTCGTCCAGCTGCTTTATCACCAAAGAGTAAAGCTTCGTAGTCCGACGCAGGCGGCGCAGCTTTGTTGACTCCTTCAATCACCATAATGGCAACTGCGGCGCGTTCGTCATCGCGCGCAGACGCGTACGTCACTCTGCGGCCGCCGCAGAGGCCATGTGCGCCCTGTAGCAGTTGCTTCGTAGCGAAGTATGTCCACAGGACCTTGGTGGCCTTGTGGAGGGATTTGCGTTGACTCCTCTCTAGGGGGAGGGAGCCTTGTAGAGTAGTAGTTGCTGGAGTAGCCTCTTCAGGCCCTCAGTTCCTCTTGAAGCCTGTCGAGGATATTCCTCTCGAGAGTCTCTCCAAGCGCTGGCTTAGTCCTTAGTCGTTTTTTCGATGTTGTCGCGTGTGAGGGCTGTGGAGAGTGGGCTCTGCACACCCTGATCCCCACTGGGCCGAAAGTAGCCCTCAGGCCCAAGACGGGCGCGGCCGAGCCCATGGACTCAGACGAATTATCGTGGGCTCAAAGTGCCCGGCCGGCACGAGACACGCATTGCGCGGTTGTGCAACTGCATCACACGATCTTCGGTGCGTGCGTCATGGGGGGGCCCACCACGCCCCGGTAACTACTCCTATGGAGACATAAAGCCTACGCGCCAGAGCGGAGAGCCGTTACTGCTTCCATTCTTCTCCTCCAATCCTCCAGTATTGTCTTCTCCGCCTACGCACTCCGGCGAACTTTGTTCCCACCTCGAGCTTTCCTTCTCTCCTTCCTTTCCCGGCGATGAGTCCTGCCAAGGGCAAGGCGGCGATGGCGAAGTCCACCGCAGATGCGCCAGAGGAGGCCGCGCTTGGCGCAGCGCTGCTCGGAGAGCGCTTCACCGACGCGGCACGGGACAAGATCCATCATTTGGTTGCGGGGTCGACCAACGAGCACGGTGCCAGCACTCTGCGGGCCGCGAAGCTCGGGCGACCCCTGAAGGGGTTTTTCCCCACTTTCCTCCACACCGTCACCGTAGGGCTGGGGCTTCCATACTCGCCCTTCTTGGAGGCGGTTCTGGAGTTCTACCAGATCCAACTCCTTCATCTCCACCCCAACTCCGTCTTAATCCTCTCCATCTTCGCCTACCTCTGCGAGGCCTACTTGGGCGTGCAACCCTCGGTGGCTCTCTTCCGGAGCTTCTACGCGCTCCTGAGCTCCGCGGCCCTTGAGCGGTCTGGGTGCGTCTCCTTCTGCATCGTGGATGACATGAGGGTAGTCTACATCCCAATGTCGTGGAACGGGGACAAGCCAGTCACGGCGGTGGTGAAGAAGGTGGACGACTTCTGCCAGAAGTGGTTCCTTATCGGCGTCAAATCGCCCTGCGCCTTCCTCGACGTCCCGGAGGCGCTGCCTGTGAAGAACTCTCACTGGGGCAAGGCCGTTTTCCGCTGCGCGGAGAGCGCGAGCTTGGAGGCCGCCTGCAGTATCTCTAGGAGGAGGGCCTCACGGGGCAGATGGTCGTGGAGGACTTCGTGAGGCGCCGCATCGCCCGCTTCAGGCGCAAATAAGCCGATGTGGATGTATTCGGGCCTCACGTACCCAACGTGGCTCCACCCGTGCCACAACCGCAAGGAAGTTGTCTACACCATCATGGGCATCCTCTTCATCAACCCGGACTTGTCAGGGAAGATTGTGGCGTCGGTGAGGCCTCTTGATCAACTCTCCATGAGCAAGTGTCTGGTTATCTTAGAGGGGATGCCTACGTTCACCCCGGCGGGCCTCACGGGGGAGGAGAAGGAGGTGGTCGCGCCTAGCGCGCAAGAGGCGGGGGCCACGGAGTGTCGCAGTCACCCTCTGCTTCCGGAGCCGGGCCAGGCTACAAGAAGGCCACAGCCAACCCTACAGCCGGAGAGGCGTCCTCGACATGGGCGGTGCACTTTGTCGAGAAGATTTACGAGGTCTCGTCAGGCGATGACGAGTCTTTCAGGGTGGCCCCTTCACGCCTTGTGGAGGAGGAGAATGAGGAGGTGGACGAGGAGGCCACGGCGGGGCGGCGAGAGCCACGGTCCAAGGCGGCCATCGATAGGCATGTGGCGAGGCCGTCTGACGTCCCCCTCAAGAGGAAGGCAGAGGTGCCTCCCAAGGGGTCAGGCGCCCGGGCCAAGCCATCTTGGCGCTCGCCGTGCTTGGCCTAGGTGGACACCCGCGCCAAGCAAGCCAGGTAAGCCTCTTGACTTCGATTTCAATCGCTTATTTCTTCATTCCCCCTTTTCCAGTCTTTTCTGATGGTTTTGCTTGTTGTTCGTCAGCGACCTGGTGCCTACGAAGCGTCGCAGGCTCCGAAAGACGGCCGATGTGAAGAG
Organism: Poa annua; assembly: GCA_026929855.1. Taxonomy (NCBI): domain Eukaryota; kingdom Viridiplantae; phylum Streptophyta; class Magnoliopsida; order Poales; family Poaceae; genus Poa; species Poa annua. Next base: position 105,574,211 of record CM049426.1, read on the forward strand.
GGTCGCGGCAGAGGCCTCAGCTGACGAGGCCACGAGGCCTGTGGTGGTGGACACCGTAGGCCGTACTGAGGAGATGCCTCCATATACTTATCCATGGTATATAACCAAGAAGCGGCTTCCATTGGTGTCCCAGTTCCGTGAAACTTGCTTTTATGCAAAATAGCCTTGAGCTCCACCAGCCAAATAAGCATATAGGTTATAGAGTTATTCCTCTAAGTGTCCACCATAGTGTCACTTGCCAGTTCCATTTTTAATGGTTCTGACCCACGTTGTTGCAATATTTTTCTTATTGCAGACTGTTCTGATGATGAGTGATATTTTGCTAAGGGTTTCGAGTCTGCAACCAACATGTTTTCGCCAGTGGCAACATGAAGATGATGGAGATTCACTGTTATGTAATAATTTTCCGTTACTGCTAGCTTTACGCTATGCAAGTTGTAATGAATATTTTCTAAGTCTGGATCAGCGTTGTAATAAATTGATACTTTGTTGTGATATTACATCATAAATTGTGTGTGCAAACGAATCGATCCAGGGATTTAGACTATACACAGGTACCTGCCATATTTTAAGTGCAGGTACACTACAGATGGTATCAGATCACTGTGTTGCCTGTAGGTTTGAAACCCTAGGTTTGGATAGAAATAGGATTGAACCATAGGATTGAAAATCTTTTTTATTCAGTTTTCTAAAAACAAAACCTTTTCATTTTACCTTCCTCATACTCTCGTCTACTATCAATCTTCTGAAAACATCTTATCTTTTTCTAGATGACCATGTTCTTATTGTTTAAGTCTGATTCTGCTGCCTCACATGGAAAAACTACGATTCATCATGAAGTTCTACATGCATGGAACACCACAGAAGGACCAGGATTCGGCAACACTTTGAAGATATCTAAGAAAGTTGAACAAGAACTTGAAGCACTCACGAAGGAGGTAGAATTGACCACCACTTAAATAGAACGACGATATCGTGTTAGTGTATTGTTCATACCAACTTAAGTTGTGTGACAATACTAGATTGTTTGTTTGTGTTTAAACCTTGTTGTTTGATGTTTGTTAGATGTTGTTTGTAATGAATTGACTTGATCTTCTTGCATGAGTTAGAATGTTTGACTGTCAATAAAACTTTTCTTTTAAGGGTGGTAGCCACCGATATAATTCAAACCCAGTCGCCTAAACCCGGAGACCCAAGCCTATATTTCTCTCTAGCATCCCGAATCAGCGAAATCATTCTCTGTTGGTTTGTAGTTTCCGTTTCAACAGCTGGATTACTCCCCTCTCGAGTTATCAGAATCAATCCAAGCATTTGCTTTTCTTTCTAGCCTCTCCGAATCTCGGGGAAAAGATTCCTTTTAAGGGTGGTAGTCTGTAACATCCCAATATTTTGGAATGTTTAAAAATAACTAAAATTTAAAACTTTTGTTTTGATTAAAATAAAACATTAAAATGCATAAGAAAACCAACTATAAAAGACTTCAAGCATCTTCAAAAAGTTTATTATTTGAAATATCTCAATTAATCATTATTTTCAAAATTTGTTTTTAGTTAAACATTTTATCATCCGTTGTATTTCTTAAAATCTTAATTTGCAATTTGACAAATGATTTACAAACTCTCGAAACCATTTTCAGGTAATAAAAAGTTTCTTTCTAACTATTTTTTTAAGCATCTAGCCTTACTATTTACAACCCTAAAAACCATATTTGCAAAGTGCCTAATTATCTAAAATATGCCACATTACAAAATGTTTTGAACCCATTTAAAACATAGTCTATTTGTTAAAATGATTTTCATGATTGTATTCAATATAAGAAATGAAATAAATCTAGAATATTTTCCAAAGGTATTTAATGGAGTTTTCAATTGATATATCATAAAATAAAACTTAATGGTGCACAACACATTTTAATTTAAAAATGAATACATTATATTTCCATCTTCTTTTCAAATAGTGGTTTCATGTTATTTAATATGGTAGTAAAGAAAAAATGATTCAATTTTTGAAAATGACTTTACTTAACTTAATTTCAAACTTATATAAGTATTATAATTTTATAATTTTATTTAGCTAAAACTAAACTTTAATTAAGCCATGTTTTCAAATTTGACATAAAGTGTCAAATTTACATTTAATCATTTTTTCGAAATTTGATTTTTCAAAAGTTTTCAAAACATACCCACAACTGGTTTAACATGAAGATATTATTTTTACAAATTTTTAGAAATTTATTTGACTTCATTTGGACACTCAAATCAAAAGATATGAAATAAATGAGAAAACCAGAAAATATAAAATATAAACGTAAAACAAAATTGGAACAGAACCACTGGGCCGAAGCCCATGAAGCAGCTACCGCACCCTCTCTCTTTTTTTTCCGCGCGCAGTGGCCCATTTTTCTTTCCTCTTTTATTTTCTTTCTCTCTTCTTCTTCTATTTTCTGCTGGGCCGAATCTTGGCCCATGTAGGTGTCGGTCGTCTTCCTCCCTGAGCTGAGCACGTACAGAGAAACGTAACTTCATACGAACTCCATCCCCTCCTCCCCTAGGGCATTCAAGACCCCGAAACGGCTCAACTTAAACACGAGAATTACTCCTTACTGAACCACGATTCCATCTCGGGAGTTTATTTATGATTTCATTGCCTTAAACATGCACATCAACCTCGTGAACCAAATGCCACCCGTAGACATTCACATCCCGATCTCCCTCCTCAGATCATCTCACAAAAATCCGAGCGCGTCACTTCGTGCCCCTCGGCATCCTCCATCATGTTCATCCTCATACTTTTCCTAAAGGATGCCTATACAGCTCGCACCAACCATGCCAAATTAGCCCCAAACCGAGTTCATCGTCAGATCTTGTCTTCTACGATGATCCCCTACACAATTCCTTGCACCATTAGATTCCCCTCATCAAGGCCTTTGTCCAGGACATGGTCTTGCACCATTTATTTGTAGTTGTTCGCACCACCACGAACCCCGAGCAACGTTGCAGCCTTACGCAAGATCCCGACGAGGTGAGACCTTGCCATGCCACGTGATGATGTCCTGCGTGATCTATGTGTCTTTCTGCATTTTTACTTAAATTTTGCCAATTTTTCCCGCATGCAAAATACTCGAGAACGCGCTCGAACGAGAGCGCCGCCGCGACTCCGGTCACGCTGTCCCAGTACGCAACCGACGACGCCGACCACACCATCTCCTTCGTCGTATCAACCGCATCATGGTGTTCGCTTCGTCCGTGTGCACATCTATGACAACTTCATCAACTACTTTCCGGAGGTCGTGTTTGACCGTCAACATCGGCCACCTCATCTAACCGCGTCATGTTCTCCCTACGCACTGGCGCTATTCGTTCTTGTCGGTGAGCCTCTCAAAATAGTATAATCGTACCCGTATACTATTTCTAATGTATTAGATGAGACCACCATGTTATGTCAAAACAAATAATTTTGGCCTTACCAATTTTCCCATGTGTCAAAACCTTTTTATTTTCGGATTTGACTTAGGACAGATTTTAGTCAAACTTTAGAAATTCATATCAATTCAACCGTAACTCCGTTTTCAATGTTTTTGTAGTCTATGGAATCGTATGATCGTGTAGAATACAGTGGTATAATAAAAACTTGTATTTTAATCGTGCACTAACTTTTTATTTACAGAAACGTGTAAAACATTGTTTTAGGTATTGATTTAATTCTATAAGTTCAAAATTTGTAAATTAAATATCCTTGGAAAGCCCCTGACATGTAGAATACTTTGGTTATGTTGATTTACATTTTTTGTAGTCTAAATTTATTTAAATTGCAAATGAGCAATTTGAGTAAATTTGGTATATCTTTAATTCTATAAATCCAATTTTTGCAAATAAAAAAGTTTTAGAAAACTTAAAATATATGTAGTTTTATGCCCCTGTTAGAAAATAATTTTGAGCATTATTTTGATGGTTTTAAAAAGAAGAGGCTTAACTTAAGTATTTTTGTTATACTTTAATCCAAGGAATAATGTTAATATGTTTCTTTTTGTAAAATTTCACAAACTATATCTTTTGACCAGTAATATTGTTTATAAGTTTTGAATAAAATTGTAATTATAGAAAACAATTAAAACTGATGGTAGAACATTTAAAGTGTCTTAACAGTGTTTTAAGGTAATTCAGTGGTATTAAAAGCCTTTTAACAACATTAAGTTTGATTTAAATGTTTTTGACCAAATTAATGTGTGATAAATTTCTATTTAAGACCAGCCCATTAAAACCCATTATTCAGCACATCAATTCTTTTTGCATATTGAATTATGTGATGAACCTTTATCAAATTTGTTTATGCTTTTATATGCCTTGTGTTGTTGTCCATGTTTGTTGTGTTTTATGTTGATTGTTGTATTGTTATTTTCTTATATTGTTTAGATTGAACGGAGAGCAAACGTTCGTTGTTGAAAAGTTTGTGAGCAAAGATATCATCCAAAGGCAAGTGGCACACCCCCATAAAAGTCCTATTGTTTTTCTATGCATGAGTAGATTATTTTTCTATAAGCATGTGTAGGATAGTATTGCTATGCAAGCCATGTTTAGACTTCCTTATTCCCGTGTCTAGGTTCCTATGCAAATACTTAGTAGAATTGGGATGCTATGCAAAACTATTTTGATGAAATGTTAAATTCTACTAAGTTATAATCAAACACCTAGGTGGAATTGGTTGCTAGGCTATATGAGTTGAGTGTTGTCCCCAGGGGATTTACCTGTGGCATATTAACTTGTGGATGGCCACCCAGGAACAGAGGAATCTGAAGAACTCCGAGTGAAGATTGTTTCTCGTGCAGCCATTGCCAATATGGGCTCTGGCTTGATCAACTAACCTGCGTGGACTCGCCCTGGCCTGACAGGTGGTGGTAGTGGTTTGTAGATGGAGCGCGTCAGGCCAGCATGGGGAGGGAAAATGCTTCAGAAAGATCTCGTCTCATTCTTCTCCTTTTCCTTAACACTTCAAGAGTGTATAGGATAGTTTGGGTTGAATGGGTACAATGGTGAACGTGCACAACCTCTGCAGAGTTAAAATATAAGTACTTAGCCATGTCCCCGGAAACGGACAATTGAGCAGCTGAACGAGGACGTCAACAGAGGATTCCACCATTCCAACTTTTAAATTAAAACTTGAAGGGAGAACAAGGGTAGAATGAGACTATGGCTTTCATACCATATTTGTCTCCACTAGGTAAAGTTGTTTCAAAGAGTTAGGGAAAAACTTGCTTTTCCGCAAAATAGCCTTGAGCTCCACCAGCCAAATAAGCATATAGGTTATAGAGTTATTCCTCTAAGTGTCCACCATAGTGTCACTTGCCAGTTGCATTTTAAATGGTTCTGGCCCACGTTGTTGCAATATTTTTCTTATTGCAGATTGTTCTGATGATGAGTGAGATTTTGCTAAAGGTTTCGAGTCTGCAACCAACATGTTTTCGCCTGTGGCAACATGAAGATGATGGAGACTCACTATTATGTAATAATTTTCCGTTGTTTACTCTGTTCACTGCTAGCTTTACGCTATGCAAGTGGTAATGAATATTTTCTAAGTCCGGATCAGCGTTGTAATAAATTGATACTTTGTTGTGATATTATATCGTAAACTGTGTGTTCAAACGAATCGATCCAAGGATTTGCACTATACACAGGTACCTGCCATATTTTAAGTGCAGGTACACTACAATGGGGTATTATAGCAGAAGGGGCGAAGGCGGGGAAGGCTCCTCCGGCCCCAGAGCCACAGCAGGAGGTCGTGCTCGAGGGCGGCGACGACGGCGTGGATGGCGCGTGTGCTGAGGGGAGCGGTTTGCTGCTCAGGAAGCTCGCGGCGCAGCAGGAGGCCGCACTGAGGCCCCGTTCTCCAGGCTTGACGCGGGAGCGGGGTCCTCTGACTCACGAGACTTGGTCCTTAGCGTCTGGAACTGGGGCAGAGGACGCCGTGACGTTGCCTTCCGCCTGGTGTGGGAGTCATTGGAGGGGCTAGAGGCCCACCTCGCCCTCGAGGACACGGGGATCGCCCAGCGGGAAGGCAAGCTTGCGGAGGCTTGGGCGGCCTTCCACCCGGCCGTAGAGGCTCGTCGCCAGAGCGACCTGGCCCTGCAAGCGGAGCGCGAGGAGGCGCTGCGCTTCGCCAAGGAGGTGCGTGACGGGGCCGTGCGCGAGGCAGACGAGGCCCTCGCGCCCCTTCAGGCTGAGCGCGAGGCAGCCGCGGAGGACTTGGCCACGGCAAGGGCTGAGCAAGAGGCCATGGAGCACTCGCTGGCGAAGAAACACCACGAGCTTGTCCAGCTCGAGGCCGAGCTCCGTTCCGCTTCCGTGGCCGAGCGAACCTCTCTGGGGAAGGTCCACGTGTCCTTGGACGCTCAGGAGCAGCAGCTATGCGTCCTCGAGAAGGAGGTGCGCTTGCGCGACGAGCAGCGGCTGCAGGCAGATGATGAGCTCGTGGCGAAGCGCGGCGAACTCGAGGCACGGGAGGGGAACTTAGTCGAAGCCCTCGCCAAGCACAACCAAGAGGTGGCCTCCCACCAGAGGATTGTGGAGCACTACAGGACTGGGTTTGCCAAGCAGCGGGACGAGGCAGAGGCGGACTTCCAGGCTCGGGAGAAAATGTACCGCACGGCCGTCGCTCAGGACTATCACGATAAGCTCGAGAAGCACGAGAACCGCTTCAAGAAGAAGCGAGCCGAGGATGCTGAGCGGATCCGTGAGCTGGAGAAGGCGAACGCTAAACTGGAGACCCGAGCGAAGCGAGCCTTGCAAGGTCGCCGCAAAGCTGAACAGGCTCCCGACCTCGCCACGCAGGACCTCAACTCCCTCATGGCGGACATGGAGGAGATGACCAAGCAGGTAGGTCCTGTTGTGGAGCGTGCGGTGGAGGCCTCCGAGGGTGCTCAGGCGGCGCGTGCGCTGACGCAGCAGCGGTAGCGTCTATTCCAGTCCTTGGTGGATAGGTGCAACGAGCTCGCCGTGAAGCTAGACACGGAGGCGCCGCACGTCTCCGGCCAGGGCTACGCCGACGCTGCCATGTACCTGGTCTACTTTGATCAGCTCTTTGCGGCTACTAAGCTCCGTGAGGTTATCGAGGAGGAAAGCCGCCAACTCCTGGCCGTGGTTGTCGATCGCATCTTCTCCAACCTCGAGCGCCTTGAGCCAGGTTTCGACTTCACGTCGGTGACCCAGCCTCTCATGGGCGAGGATGGGTGGAGAATTTCCAACTCCGTCCGCGACCAAGTCGACGACTTCTGCAGCCGCTTCAAGCGGGCTGAGGTGAAGGTAGATGATGTCGAGGAGGCTAGCTCCGCAGGCGCTGGAGCGGAGGGCTCAGAGGAGGAGGACGATGGCAAGGCTTCCACCTTAAGGGTGCCTATAGCTGTCATGTCGCTTGTAGCGCTTATTTACGATACTTTTGTTTGTATAGTTTCAACTTGTGCCTTTATTCGCTCTACGTCGCTAGGATTCATCTCTTTGCGCTATGACTCCGCCACTGCGGTATGCCTGAGCAATGACTCGACAAGGCCGGGGGGAGTTTAAGGCTTGGAGAGGTAAGAGCTCTCGAGGCGCAATGCTCAGGAGCCCCCCCTTTGACGTGCAAGCAGTTCATGAAGTGTAAGGGAAAACGAAATGCTCGAGGGACAACGAGTGCTTGCGATAGAGAAAAGGGCTCTCGAGGCGTGAGTGCAGGACTTAGCTTCTCGAGACTTTTTTCTCTGTAGAGATTTTTCCTTGGTGACGCGCTCCTCTTCAGGGGTTGAGCATTTTGCCTCCATGGCTTGGAGGGACATTTGTTCGCTGCGTATGTTAGGGAGGCAAACCCTAACGCTAGTGCATGGTAGTAAGGACTCATCTGCGCTTATAGGTTTCCTCAGGTGTATCTCGCGAGGAGAGTAAGTACCAAGCTCCTTTGGAGAGATGGCGTGTTTGTGGGAGCTTGCCCTTTAGCCAGAGCTCGGATCCCTTAGATTTTGCAGTGCTGCTGGTGTGTCTTTTGAGGCACTGGCACCTGATACGTCTCCAAAGTATCTATAATTTCTTATGTTCCATGCAATATTATACCATGTTATTACATGTTTTATATACATTTTATATAGTTTTATATATTTTCTGGGACTAACCTATTAAAAAGATGTCAAAGTGCTAGTTCCCTGTTTTTTATGATTTTTTTGTTTCAGAAAAGTACTTAAGGAAATATTCTCGAAATTGGAAAAGAAACATCCTGGAATTATTTTTTGATTTATGAAGGTTCCAGAACACCGAAGACGTGACGAAGTGGGGCACCGAGGCGCCCTCACCTGTTGGTGGCGCGGCCTTGGGCACCCACCGACCTTGCCCTTCCGCCTATAAGTACCCCCAAAAATGTAAAAATCGCACGATGTTCATTATTTCCTCCACGGGTTCCGAGCCGACGCCGTAGTCAACACCAATTCGGGAAAGATCATAAATGCTCCCCGGCACCCTGCCGGGAGGGGGAATTGTCCCCGGAGGCCTCTACGTCGCCATGACCGCCTTCAGACTGATGCGTGAGTAGTCTAGCCTTGGACTACGGGTCCATAGGAGTAGCTAGGTTGTTGTCTTCTCCTCTTGTGCTATGATGTTTAGATCTTGTGAGCTGCCTTTCATGATCAAGATCACCGTTATGTAATTCTCCATGTTGTGTTTGCTGGGATTTGAAGAATATTGAGTACTAAAGTTATTGCTTCATAATTTATCATGTGTGTGCTATTTAATGATCTTGCATGCTCTCCGTTACTCGTGTGTGCTTTGGCCAAGTAGATGCTTGTAACTCCAAGAGGGGTATTTATGCTCGATACTGGGTTCTTGTCTCTATTAAATCTGGGGCAGTGACAAAAAGCTCTAAGGTTGTATATGTACCGTTGCTACTAGTGATAAAACAGTAGTATGTTGTCTAAGGATGATGTTACTTACTTACTTGCTTTACACACAGTGCTTAAGGCGATAATCTATTGCACGCAACTTAATACTGAAAGGGGTGCGGACGCTAACCGGAAGGTGGATTATTAGTCATAGATGTGGTTGGAACAGTCTATGTATATTGTTGTAATGCCCGAATTAATCTCACATTGACATCATATTGTTTGCTCATCATTATTCTATCAATTGCCCAGCTGTAATTTGTTTTCCCGTATGAATGAATGTTACTATTATTTATGGAGAGACACCACTTGTAAGGACCCCTCGGACAAGTCCGAGATGCCCACGTTATGTAAGAGATCACGATCCCAATGATCAGTGCATCGCAATCACATAACCAACATAGGTATCAAAGAGTTACATCATTCAAGTCGTACGAATAAAAGTCTTACAACACATAGACGGTCGTACGACCAAAGTCAACAAACCTCGTCACGCAGGACGGAATTAACTAAGATAGCGGAAGCTCGTGGCTAGCAACGGCTCTCAACATCTCCGAGCGCAGATTCCCACAAGTGCAGTTGACCGGTGACAGGTAAGTGGCGAAGTCGTCGTCAAACACCTCCTCCTCGATGTAGGCCTCCTCATTGCAATTTGGACATTTGAATATCCAGGGACAGAGCCACATGAGTACAATTACGTACTCGCAAGTCCACCTCTAGGCTTAAATGCTCATGATAGTGCAAGAAAACACTTTTGGAAAAACTGGGATAGCTGCTATATATACGACTATAGGGCTTAGTTTTTGAAAACCGTGCTTTTAGACATAGAGAATACGACATCTCTATATCTTTGTTGAAGGAAACATTTAGAGATAGAATTCTCTTCTCTTAGATATAGCAAGGACATATCCAAGTTCAAAACTTTCGTTTGTAAAAGTTTATCAAACACTAGGATAGGGGTAACCCTTTTTCCTGACTTGAGATCGGACTGGATGTCTCCCCGATATCAACCATCTTCACCCAAATTCCGTACCTCCCAGGTACCAACTTATGCCTGCTCGAATCTCCCGGAGAAACCTATTATTTCCTCTTTTCAAGACCCAAAATGCCCATACGCCTAGATCAGTGGCCTTTCCAACCGTCCATGACCGCGGACGCGGCTATTCGAATAGATTTACGCTCTGCAGAGGTTGCACACTTTACCCACACCTATCGGCTATTCCGCCGTGTCTGCCACGGCCCATCATACGACAGTATGCGGGGGTCCGGATAACACGATCAAAACTTTCCACTATGACCAACCTAGTATCGGGGCCTCCCGGTAGGTTTGTTCTCCTCGGCACCGTGTGCTCCACTAGACCTCTTGGTCTTTCCTCGGGACACCACACCGCCACGTCAGGAGACTTGCCGTAATCGTCCGGCTGTTGGTCCTCAACAATGTATTGTCTCTTCCGGACGACAACCCCGCTTCGAGGGCCCAGCCCTCGTAGAAAGTATGAGAGCCCCAACCCTAAAACAGACAAGCTTCCGGCTAAGCCCTACCCATGTCAGATAGTGTGGTTGCACGGGTTAATTGTTCGAGCAGCTGCTAGGGCAGTACTTTATTTTTCAAAAACAACCTCCAGTCCTCCGACTACTCCCAGCAGCTCGGGTTTTCGCAAACATCCCCGCTTTCTCCCAGCAACTCGGGTTTTAATAAAACACTTGCTCGCCGATTGCTCCCAGCAACTCGGGTTTTCTTCCTCGAAACATTTTTATCAAATGGGTCCCCATCCTATAGTTTTGAGGTAAGATAACAGAATATACTATTTGAAAACTTAATCTTCTTTATAGAGCCTTCAATGACAAGACTCATCAAATAAAACTCTTTTTATAATACCTACAGCTATTCTAGTAGATAACTTTGGCCAAACAATATTTGGTAAAAATAGTTTTCGGGTGGCAAGGCGCCACAAAAGAAGTAAAACATGCATTATTTTAGTTTGAAAACAAAACATGCTTGATAAAATAATAAGATTTCTTTATAGTGGTGAGGTGGGCTTGCCTTGCTCAAAGTACTGTCCCTGGTCTTGCTCTTCAGCGTAGTCGTGCTCAACTACCTCGTACTGCTCTTCCCCGGGTTGCGATTCTACCGTAACATGAAAAGCAGACGAGACTAGCGTAAGTCCTAAAATGAGAGTTGAACAATCTAAAGTATATCAACAAACAACAAGCATCACAAACAGAAAACACAACTAATGCATTCAATATTTATTAGGGGCTGTTTACATGTTTTAAGCATAATTCTTAAGGTACTGCTCCTAAAATTAAACCCTTCTACCACATCACTACCGACACACATGTGGAGCTCTGAAAATTAGCTGTGCATGAAAAACAAGAATTAAAAATCAGATTAGAGCTACTGATGTCAAACTTAAACAGAAGATATGTTCAGTTTTATAGATCTCCTGAATTCATAATTATCCTTTCTGGTGAGATAGGAGTTTTCTATTTAAGTGGAGATTTTATTCATCAAATTTGGACACTCCTAGCTTAAGTTATCCTAGTTTTAAAATAAAGTATACTTCTGATCATTATTTATGTGCAGAAAATAATAAGAATTATTTTGGTGTCAAACCAGTGGGGTGAGTTAGATAAAACATGTGGCTATTCCACAAAATTATCCCCAATATTTATCTATCGACAGAGGTGGCTCCACCAATTAAAACTAGACATGTCATAATCTTCAGAAATGCATTTTAAGAGATTATTTCCCTGTTGTTCAGGGATTTATTCACTAAGAAATATCAAGTTACTGGAAAATTCTAAATTTGTAGTATATGGTACCCCCAACACATATCTAACACTTCCAATTGGATTTACCTCAAAAAGTGTTTTTATTGAAGAGTTAAAAATCACCAAACACATACTGATGTTATTCTTAGAGTAAACACAACTTTTACTAGACTAATCTCCTGCATGCAAGATTTACCAATCTAGATAGGCATTTTTACAAGCTTTCCAACAGATGCAAGATTGCATGATTTGGATTTATAACACACAAGTTATTAAACAAATGGTAAAATAGGTACTTTTTACTATAACTATTTTACCACAAAACAGAAAACACATTTTGGAACAAGTCCAACACCACATGGTTAAGAAAACATTCATGCATGTTAAAAAAATTATCCCATCATTTTAGCCACTCTAGATTTACCACAAATGATTTAAAGCTAAAACTCTAGATTTACTGAAAAAATTAACAGGAAAAGAATAAAAGAGAAACAGGCCGAACGGGCCAGATCTGGGCCAGATCGGCCCAGAGGCCACGCAGAGCAGCGCTGATTCGCGTGGGGGCGGAGCTGGGCCGGCCCAAACGCGCGCGGCTGCGCGCGCACGGGGTGGTTCAAACCTGGCCGTAGATCTCGTGATCTATGGCTCACGATCGTCGTCCTCCTCGCGACGCAGCGCGGACGAACCAGACGAAGGGGAGGGAAATGGTGGCGATGGCGCTCACCAGAGACCGCACGGGGCCAGGGGAAGGGTGGAGATCGAAGGAGGGGACGATGGCGAGCTCGACGGTGCCCTCAACTCTCGCATGCAACGTCGGAATCCATGGCGACGGCGGCGGCGAGCTTCTCGGGTCGAGGACGAGCGCGGCGGCTACAAACACCTAGAAGAGAAAAGGAGGGCAGTGGAAGTTAGATCTCGACGAGGCGTGCTCGAGGGGCCAAAAATGGCAGAGAAATATGGAAAGGAACGACGGTGAGCACGGCGGGAAGAAATCGGTCTCCGGCGACGTTCTTCACCTCTAGAGCTCGAGGGAGGGCGTGGCTTTGGGTGAGGGTGTTAGGGGTGAGCAGAGGAGGTGAGGGGGAGCCTCGGGTAGGGTTTTAAGAGGAGGGGCAGAGCTGGGGAAAGCTCCAAAACCAGGGGCTGGTTTTCGGGATTCCTCGGGCAGGAGCGGTTTGGGGGAAGGGGAGGGGAGTTCTGTTTGGTCCTCTAGGGCGGTGGAGAGGGGCAGAGAGGATGCTGGTCGGGAGGAGACTGCCTGGCCAGTGAGAAGAGAGGGGAGTATGCTTCGGTTGGGTGGAGAGAAAAAGAGAAAGGAGGAAAGAGGAGGAGAGGTGACCCGAGCCCATGACAGGTGGGCCAGGGGGGTAATCTTGCTGCTCTCCTTTTCCAGCAGGTGGAGTAGAAATGAGAGAGAGAGAAAAGAAGTTTTGAGTAAAATCCTCAAACATATTCAAACCCTAAGTTTGAATAATTTAAACATTAACCACAAGAGAAAAAAAAATCAATTACCCATGCCCACCATATTTAGTGAAACTACTGAATTTTCCAAATGCCAAAATCAAACATCTTATTTAGCTCCCAAAGAAAAGAGAACTTTTGGTGAGAAGGACAAGAATCACTCAAATGGTCATGTTATTTTGATGACTACAAAAGCTAGTGAGATTCATATGCAAACAAGCTCTTGTGTGATAATTTAGAACAGGGTATGGAATTATATGTGACCTAGATGGAAATGTTTCAAATGCATGCCAAAAACCATTTAGGGTTTGCTTAATAATGGCCCCTTGTTTGGCTAAGTTTTAACAACCATGAAGATCCTAATAGTGGATATTTTATTTTGGTGCTATGTGACTTTAGTGTTTTCAATGTCAGGGAACACTAGTGGAGCACCCACAACATAAGATGTGCAAACACATTAAATCCTTACTCAAATTACTACACACAAAAGTTTCAGCAAGAGGTGAAAAATCCAGAGTAACACCACAATGCTAAAGCTAAGAGAATTGGGGTGTTACAGACCTTCCCCCCCTTAGGAGAATCTCGTCCCCGAGATTCCAGATTTGAAGAAGAGAGAAAACCAGGGAATTCATGCTCCAAATACTCCTCACGCTCCCAGGTGGCTTCTTCCTCCGAATGGTTGCTCCATTGGACCTTCAGGAACCTGATCTTCCGTCTCCGTGTCAGACGGACATCTTCAGCGAGAACACGAAGTGGTCGTTCTCGATAGGTGAGAGCATGGTTGAGATCAATGGTGTGATGATCTACCTCCTGATATGAATGAGTATCACCTGGAACTTGCAGACACTTCCGGAGCAGAGATACATGAAATACATCATGGAATCCTGACAGATGGGGTGGCAGGTCTAGATGATATGATACTTCTCCTCTTCGAACGCTTACTCTAAAGGGACCAATATATCTTGGAGCCAATTTTCCCTTCACATGGAAACGCTGCATTCCCTTGAGTGGAGTTACACGTAGGTATACCATATCACCAGTCTTGAAACTAATCTCCCGCCTCCTAGAATCGGCGTAACTCTTCTGCCGGGACTGGGCGGCCTTAAGACGTTTGCGAATGAGTTGAACTTGCTCTTCGGCTTCCCTCAGGGTGTCAACTCCAAAAATCTTGATGTCTCCTGTTTGCGACCAGTTCAAGGGTGTACGACACCTACGCCCGTACAAAGCCTCGAATGGTGCCATCTTCAGACTGGCTTGATAGCTGTTGTTGTAGGAAAATTCGGCAAACGACAGGCAATTTTCCCATTTGGCTCCATAAGCTAACACACAAGATCTAAGCATGTCCTCTAAGACCTAGTTGATTCTTTCTGTTTGTCCTCCTGTCTGAGGGTGATAAGCAGTACTGAAAAAGAGTTTGGTTCCGAGCTCTTCCTGAACCTTAGTCCAAAATCGAGAAGTGAATTGGGTTCCTCGGTCTGATACAATAGTCTTAGGTATTCCATGAAGGCTGACGATACGGGACATGTATAGCTCTACGAGCTGATCCGATCGATGGGTGGTCCGCACTGGCAAAAAGTGTGCTACCTTGGTGAGTCTGTCCACAATAACCCAAATAGCGTCATGCCCACGATTTGATCTGGGTAATCCAGTGATGAAGTCCATGCCGACCTCATCCCATTTCCACTCGGGCAACTTGAGAGGCTGAAGTAGCCCAGCAGGTCGCTGGTGTTCTACCTTGATCCTTTGGCAGATGTCGCAATTCTGGACGAAGAGTGCAATCTCGCGCTTCATGCCATGCCACCAGAAATTCTGCTTCAAATCCTGGTACATCTTGGTTCCACCGGGGTGGATAGAATACAAAGTCTCGTGAGCCTCCTTCATAATTAACTGCTTCAAAACAGGATCTGACGGTACGCAGATGCGTCCCTTGTACCAAAGAATACCCTCAGAGTCGATGGTGAACCCAGGGACTTCCTCTTTGTCCAATCTTCTTTTGATGCCCTCAATGCTTTCGTGACCTTTTTGTGCTTGCTTGATCTGCTCCCATAAGGTGGGTTGCAACAGGAGTTGATCGACTGTCCCAAAGCTGACTACCTCTATACCCATCTTATCCAGCTCTTCCCAGAGTTCTGGCTGTCGAATCTTGATCATGGAGTTGAATGAACACGGCTGACGGCTAAGGGCATCAGCCACAACGTTAGCCTTTCCAGGGTGGTAATGGATATCCAGGTCATAATCTTTGATGAGTTCTATCCATCTTCGTTGCCTCATGTTCAACTAACTCTGGGTGAAGATGTACTTCTGGCTCTTGTGATCGGTGTAAATTTCGCAACGGTTGCCCATCAGAAAGTGCCGCCATGTCTTGAGTGCATGGACCACCGCAGCAAGCTCTAGGTCATGGGTTGGGTAATTCTGCTCATGCTTGCGGAGTTGTCGCGATGAGTAGGAAATTACCTTGCCCTCTTGCATAAGGACACAACCAAGTTCAAGTTTGGAGGCATCGCAATAAACCACAAAATCCTTGGTTACATCTGGCATGGTTAAGATAGGTGCGGTAGTAAGGCGCTTTTTCAGTTCCTGGAAGCTGGCTTCACATTTGTCGGTCCAAATGAACTTCTGATCCTTCTTCAATAGTTGGGTAAGAGGCTTTGCAATGCTTGAGAATCCCTCAACAAACTTACGATAATAACCGGCCAATCCAAGAATGGACCTTATCTCGGTTTGGTTGGTGGGGGTCGGGAAATCAAGGATGGACTTGATGTGAGTAGGATCTACAGATATCCCTCCGGCTGAAATAACATGGCCGAGAAAGCCTACTTCTTTCAACCAAAACTGGCACTTACTGAACTTAGCATACAACTGGTGCTCTCGTAGGGTACCGAGAACCAACCTCAGATACTCTTCATGCTCCTCTTCCGACTTGGAATAAATCAAGATGTCGTCAATAAAGACAACCACAAATTTATCCAAGTAATCCATGAACACCTTGTTCATGAGATTCATGAAATAGGAGGGAGCATTGGTCAGGCCAAAAGACATCACTGTGTAGTCGAAATATCCGTAACGAGTGACAAAGGCCGTCTTAGGGATATCAGATTCTCTGACTTTCAACTGATGGTAACCGGTGTGGAGATCGATCTTGGAGAAGACTCGAGCTCCATTGAGTTGATCAAACAGATCTTCAATCTTGGGTAGGGGGTATTTGTTTTCAATGGTCACATCATTAAGTTTACGGTAATCCACACACAAACGGGTGGTACCGTCTCTCTTATCCACGAAGATGATTGGTGACCCCCAGGGTGACGCACTAGGGCGTATCATACCCTTCCTGAGTAGGTCATCCAACTGTTTCTTTAGTTCTTCCAATTCTTCGGGATTCATCCGTTACGGTTTCTGGGCGATAGGTCCAGTACCGGGTACCAGCTCAATAATGAACTCAATATCCCTATCCGGTGGCATTCCGGGCAACTCTTCGGGAAAAACATCGGGATAGTCACAAACTATCGGTACCTCTTCCAAAATGGCTCCAGCTACACTTTTATGACAATGACTTGAGGTGGAGTGGTAGGTGGAGAAGTGGGTAATCTCCTCTCCTTCCGGGGTGGTTAGTGTGACAGACTTGTTGGTGCAATCTATTTTTCCCCGGTTAACTGCCATCCAATCCATTCCTAAAACCACTTCTATCCCTTGCTTTCCTAATACCACTAAATCCGCATGGAATCGGGCTCCTTGAATTTCCACAGGAGTCTCCTTGCAAGATACAATGGCTTTAGTAGTGGCCCCCGGAATTTGCACTCTCATAGGACGATTCAGCAAAGTTGGAACCATACCACTTTTCCTAACAAAAGGCTCCGTAACGAAAGAATGGGAAGCTCCCGAATCAAACAAAACTGATGCAGGAACTGAGTTGACAGGGAACGTACCCATAACCAGATCTGGTGCCTCCTGGGCTTCTTCTGCACTGATGTGATTCAGATGACCTCGGGTGACAGGGGCTGCTTTCTTGGGATACGGGTTCTTGCCTCCAGGTGGACGGGGTGACCCTTGGTTCATTTTTGTCGCATTGGGGCGACCACCGGCGGGCTGTCTAGTGGGGCAATCCCGCGAGAAATGTCCAGGTTGTCCACAAGTGAAACATCCTCCTGTGGGCTTCGGAGCAGGCGGCGTGTTAAAGTTGAGGACGGGGTTGGAACCACTTCCAGGATGAGGTGCAGGCGGGCGAGGAGAGCAGCTGGGTATTGGTGCAAAGTTTGGAGGCCTTAGTGATGGATAAGAAGGCCTCAGTGGAGGTGAAGGGCGCGGACGGGGATAACTTCCAGTTGGGGTGCTGCTGCTACTGCCTTGCTGCATCAGTTGGCGACGCTTGCGGTTGTCAAACGAAGCCTTGCGTTTGTGCTCCATCATAATGGCTGCATCTGCCAAGGATTCCAAGTCGGTGAAAGGCATCACCACCAGAATGCACTGCATTTCATCATGAAGTCCATTCATGAACCTCTCTTTCTTTTTGTCCTTTGTATCGGTATCGGTGGGCGCATACCTCGCTAGAGAAGTAAACTTCTCCAAGTACTCACTCACCGACATCCCGCCTTGCTTGAGCTGCAAGAACTTCTCTCGCATGATACTGACAAGTCCAGAGGGCACATAACGCTTAAAGAACTTGGTCTTGAATGCTGGCCAAGCCACAACTTCCTCCGGTGGCAACAGAGCACGAATGGCCTCCCACCACGCTCGGGTAGAAGCAGAGAGTGTGACGCCCTAAAATCGGTACTATGTAGATTTAAGCCTTCCCGCCGAAATCCGCATAATAACGATTTTAGGTCGCCCACCAGACATAATGTGCACGCCGAAACATGCGCATTATGTGGGTGGAATTGTGATAACATTACAACAGTTCCGATACATCCACAAATACAACAGAAGATAAATTACAACAACGACTCGAACGAGTCAAGATACAAATGATACAATACAAAGATTCAAATGACAGCGGAAGCAAAAATAGTATCCGACTACGGATAAGATGCAAACTGGACTAAGAGTCCTGAAGATAAGCGATGGCGCCATATCCCTGCCCAGCCAAGCCGGAGGGATTCCCAAGCTAACGTCGTCAGACTTCAAACCCGTTGACTGCACATAAAGCACATCCCAAAAGAGGGTCAGGGCACTCCCTGGCAAGCAAAACCTACTTGCCTACTTTCTACACCATCTCCCAAAATATAGGGGAGGTGGACTTAGCGGCAGCAGCACTAGCAACCTAAAGAGACACGCTACAACTTCCGTCTAATCAGAGAGGGATAAGAGAGCGCATAAAGTAAACATCTACAACTAACACCAAACATAATCCATTCTCGAATTAACCCCCTCAACCAAATATGAGGAAGCAATTCGGGAAACTCACACGTTGAACAGTTTTTATTTATAATTTATTGTGAAAGTAATTCTATATTACTAATCAAATTAATCAACATTAATTAGGTGCAAGTTGTCTAGATCTTGTTAGCCAGCATCATCACCAAAGTCGTCCATAACCGTGGACACGGCTCATCGATAAGATTATACCCTGCAGGGGTGCACTACAGTACCCATACTCGCATGATCAACCCGTGAGGGCCTCTCAACACGACTCATTCCTTCACTACAGCAAGTCCAAGTGCCACCCATATGAGTTGTTACCCGCGTCAGGAGTCCGGCCGAATCTCAATTGCGGACTCATTAGTTTGTGTCCACGCGCCATGCGGCTCAAACCACAGTAGGAACTGTTCGCTTCGCGCGCACCACCCCTATATGACCCCCCGTATCAAGTAACCTCTCATCGATCATCATCATCATCATGCACATGCATATGAGCGAATGGAAAACCCGAACTACTTGCGGCACATGGACAAGCTGTAGATCCGTTCAAAGTCAAGGGGGGCTCCATAGGGCCTCCCACAAGTGGTTAGTGCGCTCAAAATTGGATCCGAGGACAAAATCTCAGTTCCTAGGTCGACACTGAGCAGAACAAAGCACCTCGCAAGGCCTTCCGCCTGGTGCCTTATCTTTTAATTATAAAACCCCAATATAATACAACTTTTTATTAAGGTAGAATAATATATCATACTAAGCAGATGAAACATAAGACCAACAGACGACTCGCACAAACAACTCTAAGCATGCGCTACGACTCGCAAGGCCAACAGATAAACATGCAACGGGTATTAGGTTGTGGGGATAAAGCTGTATGGGCTGCAGGATAAACATGTGATGGGATCGCAGTTCAAGAATCGATAACTAGGGTAGCAGAGATCACCGGCAGGAATGAAAGACAATGTATAGGTAAACAAGCAAACTTTGCTTGCCTGGAAATCCCGCATGGAAGCAGATCTTGTCGTTGCTCACACATCTCAACGTCGTATCCGCGAAGAAGCAACAAACACTTGAAAGCGTAAAAGATGCATTTTACAACTACGGCAAAAGATCCAGCATGATCATGGAAGAATGATGCATGGCATGGCAAGACGCATTGCGAGATGCACTTAATCCAAATTAAGCGGAACCGAGATTCCGACAATTAATATTAATGTTGAAGTTATTTATCTACCCCACAAATTAAATGTCCATTAAGATGGCAAGGCATGGCAAAGATGATCTAGTCAAATTAAATGGAATAGGCATCAATAGTAATTAAATGCCCACACATTCCATAATTATTATTTAGGTGAATCGCTACACCACCAAACCCAAGAGATGCAACACATGCAAGTATGATGCGATATGCACAAGATAAATGACATTTAATAAATAGGTAGGGTTAGGGTTTGGGTTTGCACGTTGGATCTGGAGAGATAGGGTTCGAAACCGACGTCTTTGGTGCGTAGAGGAAGTAGTTGCCGTCGGGGAAGTAGTCGTCGCGGGACCGGGGCGTCGTCGTTTGTCGGTGTCGTGGAAGTGGTCGGGTAGTCGTACTCGGTCATCGCCGTTGACGGGCGCGGGCACGGAGGAGCACGGCAAACGGACACCGGAAGGAAAGCGCGCACGGGCGGCACCGCAACACGGACACGGTGGTCACGACAACACGGCGCCGGGAGAGGACACGCACGCGCATGTAGCAACACCTCGAAGGGTGGACAACTCGGACACAAAAAAAGGGACGTCGGGGTCTTGTGGGCATTTCACCGAGCACCTTGCGGGCGGCGGACGCGGGGATGCCACCGGACAGAGAACCGGGCTCGGACGGCGCGGCGTGGGGCGGCGGCGGTGTGCACGTGTCCGGGAAGAGGAGACGACGGCGAGGGCGTGCGGCGGCGCGCGGGGTGGAGCGCGGAGGAGCGAGGGCGACGGCGGGCGCGTCGCGCGGGGCGGAGGCACGTGGCGCAGGAGACGGAGGAGACCGGGGCGCGGGGCGCACGGCGCGGAGGCACGGCAGCAGGCAGCGCGCGGTGGAGGCGGTGCGAGCAGGGGGCGCGCGGCGGCGGCGTGGGGCGTAGGGCGCGTCGGCGCGGCGAGCGCTGGCGTGCGCAGGCGTGGGGCGGCGACGCGCGGCGAGGCAGAGGAGCGGCGGAGGCGTTCGCGCGACGCGGGCGAGCGGCGGCGAGCGCGGCGCACGGTGGCGGGCCGGGGGCCACGGCGGCGGCGCTGGCGCAGAGGCCGGCACGGCAGGGGGCGCGCTCGGTGGCGGCAAGCGCGGCGCGGCGCGCGGCGGCGTGCTGCTGGCGCTGGGGACGGGGAGCTCCGGCGGAGGCGCTCGGGGCTGCTGGTGGCGGCCGGCGCGGCTTGGGGGAGGCGCGGCGCGGGCGTGGTGGATGGCGGCGGCGCGGCGGCGCAGGCGAGGGCCGGCGGCGGGGAGGAGGAAGGCCGGCGCGGGGTAAAGGCGCAGGCGGCGGCCGGAGCGCGCGACGCGGGGGGGGGGGGGGGGGGGGGGTGACGGCGGCGCTGGGGCGTAGGCGGCCGGGCGCGCGCGGGCACAGGGCTGGCTCGGGAGCTCTCTCCCGTGCGGGATGCGCTCGGGAAGGAGAAGAAAGAAAGGAAGAAGAAAAAGAAAAAGAAAGAAAAAAAGAGAAAAGAAAAGAAAAGGGGGGGGGGGGAAGAAAAAGAAGGGGTGGAAGATTATTTTGCAAAAGTCAGAAAAAGGAGGAGGGTAGCTGCAAAAAGTCAGGGGGTGGGAAGAAATTTCTGGGGGGGAAACCTAGGGTTTGGGGTTAGATGGGCTTGGGCTTTAGTTTTTCTCCCGTTTAAACTTTTATGTTTTATATTTTTAAAACAAAAACGAGGAGGAATTTGAATACGAAACTTTACAAAATATTTTTAGTTTTGCATAGACAATTTAATAAACTAGTTCTTAACATTTTTAAAAGATTTGAAAATAACACATTTTTAATTAATTTGAAAAGCATTTGAATTTAATTGTGGAATTAAATTTAAATGCAACAAATTAAATTAATGCGATGCGATGCGATGCCATGTCGATGCAAAAAGAAAACTCACAAATCTAAAAGGGGATAAATCCCGGGGCGTTACAATCGACACCACTAACATGGGATCGCGTCCCGAGATCCACGCCGAGACCACAAGAAGAGAGGGGTAACTATCGAGTCTTCACGCTCCGGGATGAACTTCTCGACACCACTAACAAGGGATTGTTGCTCCACCTTGAAATTCTCGACACCACTAACAAGGGGTTGTTGCTCACGACGAAGACGACTCCGAAAGATCGAACCTAATAGGGTAAAAGGCAAGAAATCGTCCACCCACACGTAGGATCCTAAAACTTTGAAAGTTTGGATAAGAGAAGAGACTCCAAAACAAGTAAGGTAAGAGGAGAAATAGAATTGAGATAAGAAGTAAATAGAAACCTATTGAGATAATTTTCAAAATTAATTTAAGTCAAATAGTTTTCGACACTCTAGAAACAACGACCGTTAGCGAGGTTATCCTACAGGCTTTTGCGGACCCGCTGCTTCGATAACCATTCGTATCGAAACAACAAGGAGATCGAAACCAAGGCTCTGATACCACTTTGTGACGCCCTAAAATCGGTACTATGTAGATTTAAGCGTTCCCGCCGAAATCCGCATAATAACGATTTTAGGTCGCCCACCAGACATAATGTGCACGCCGAAACATGCGCATTATGTGGGTGGAATTGTGATAACATTACAACAGTTCCGATACATCCACAAATACAACAGAAGATAAATTACAACAACGACTCGAACGAGTCAAGATACAAATGATACAATACAAAGATTCAAATGACAGCGGAAGCAAAAATAATATCCGACTACGGATAAGATGCAAATTGGACTAAGAGTCCTGAAGATAAGCGATGGCGCCATATCCCTGCCCAACCAAGCCGGAGGGATTCCCAACCTAACGTCGTCAGACTTCAAACCTGTTGACTGCACATAAAGCACATCCCAAAAGAGGGTCAGGGCACTCCCTGGCAAGCAAAACCTACTTGCCTACTTTCTACACCATCTCCCAAAATATAGGGGAGGTGGACTTAGCGGCAGCAGCACTAGCAACCTAAAGAGACACGCTACAACTTCCGTCTAATCAGAGAGGGATAAGAGAGCGCATAAAGTAAACATCTACAACTAACACCAAACATAACCCATTCTCGAATTAACCCCCTCAACCAAATATGAGGAAGCAATTCGGGAAACTCACACGTTGAACAGTTTTTATTTATAATTTATTGTGAAAGTAATTCTATATTACTAATCAAATTAATCAACATTAATTAGGTGCAAGTTGTCTAGATCTTGTTAGCCAGCATCATCACCAAAGTCGTCCATAAACGTGGACACGGCTCATCGATAAGATTATACCCTGCAGGGGTGCACTACAGTACCCATACTCGCATGATCAACCCGTGAGGGCCTCTCAACACGACTCATTCTTTCACTACAGCAGGTCCAAGTGCCACCCATATGAGTTGTTACCCGCGTCAGGAGTCCGGCCGAATCTCAATTGCGGACTCATTAGTTTGTGTCCACGCGCCATGCGGCTCAAACCACAGTAGGAACTGTCCGCTTCGCGCGCACCACCCCTATATGACCCCCCGTATCAAGTAACCTCTCATCGATCATCATCATCATGCACATGCATATGAGCGAATGGAAAACCCGAACTACTTGCGGCACATGGACAAGCTGTAGATCCGTTCAAAGTCGAGGGGGGCTCCATAGGGCCTCCCACAAGTGGTTAGTGCGCTCAAAATTGGATCCGAGGACAAAATCTCAGTTCCTAGGTCGACACGGAGCAGAACAAAGCACCTCGCAAGGCCTTCCGCCTGGTGCCTTATCTTTTAATTATAAAACCCCAATATAATACAACATTTTATTAAGGTAGAATAATATATCATACTAAGCAGATGAAACATAAGACCAACAGTCGACTCGCACAAACAACTCTAAGCATGCGCTACGACTTGCAAGGCCAACAGATAAACATGCAACGGGTATTAGGTTGTGGGGATAAAGCTGTATGGGCTGCAGGATAAACATGTGATGGGATCGCAGTTCAAGAATCGATAACTAGGGTAGCAGAGATGAACGGCAGGAATGAAAGACAATGTATAGGTAAACAAGCAAACTTTGCTTGCCTGGAAATCCCGCATGGAAGCAGATCTTGTCGTTGCTCACACATCTCAACGTCGTATCCGCGAAGAAGCAACAAACACTGGAAAGCGTAAAAGATGCATTTTACAACTACGGCAAAAGATCCAGCATGATCATGGAAGAATGATGCATGGCATGGCAAGATGCATTGCGAGATGCACTTAATCCAAATTAAGCGGAACCGAGATTCCGACAATTAATATTAATGTTGAAGTTATTTATCTACCCCACAAATTAAATGTCCATTAAGATGGCAAGGCATGGCAAAGATGATCTAGTCAAATTAAATGGAATAGGCATCAATAGTAATTAAATGCCCACACATTCCATAATTATTATTTAGGTGAATCGCTACACCACCAAACCCAAGAGATGCAACACATGCAAGTATGATGCGATATGCACAAGATAAATGACATTTAATAAAATACGTAGGGTTAGGGTTTGGGTTCGCACGTTGGATCTGGAGAGATAGGGTTCGAAACCGACGTCTTCGGTGCGTAGAGGAAGTAGTTGCCGTCGGGGAAGTAGTCGTCGCGGGACCGGGGCGTCGTCGTTTGTCGGTGTCGTGGAAGTGGTCGGGTAGTCGTACTCGGTCATCCCCGTTGACGGGCGCGGGCACAGAGGAGCACGGCAAACGGACACCGGAAGGAAAGCGCGCACGGGCGGCACCGCAACACGGACACGGTGGTCACGACAACACGGCGCCGGGAGAGTACACGCACGCGCATGTAGCAACACCTCGAAGGGTGGACAACTCGGACACAAAAAAAGGGACGCCGAGGTCTTGCGGGCATTTCACCGAGCACCTTGCGGGCGGCGGACGCAGGGATGCCACCGGACAGAGAACCGGGCTCGGACGGCGCGGCGTGGGGCGGCGGCGGTGTGCACGTGTCCGGGAAGAGGAGACGACGGCGAGGGCGTGTGGCGGTGCGCGGGGTGGAGCGCGGAGGAGCGAGGGCGACGGCGGGCGCGTCGCGCGGGGCGGAGGCACGCGACGCAGGAGACGGAGGAGACCGGGGCGCGGGGCGCACGGCGCGGCGGCGCGGCAGCAGGCAGCGCGCGGTGGAGGCGGTGCGAGCAGGGGGCGCGCGGCGGCGGCGTGGGGCGTAGGGCGCGGCGGCGCGGCGAGCGCTGGCGTGCGCAGGCGTGGGGCGGCGACGCGCGGCGAGGCAGAGGAGCGGCGGAGGCGTTTGCGCGACGCGGGCGAGCGGCGGCGAGCGCGGCGCACGGTGGCGGGCCGGGGGCCACGGCGGCGGCGCTGGCGCAGAGGCCGGCACGGCAGGGGGCGCGCTCGGTGGCGGCAAGCGCGGCGCGGCGCGCGGCGGCGTGCTGCTGGCGCTGGGGACGGGGAGCTCCGGCGGAGGCGCTCGGGGCTGCTGGTGGCGGCCGGCGCGGCTTGGGGGAGGCGCGGCGCGGGCGTGGTGGATGGCGGCGGCGCGGCGGTGCAGGCGAGGGCCGGCGGCGGGGAGGAGGAAGGCCGGCGCGGGGTAAAGGCGCAGGCGGCGGCCGGAGCGCGCGACGCGGGGGGGGGGGGGGGGGGGCGACGGCGGCGCTGGGGCGCAGGCGGCCGGGCGCGCGCGGGCACAGGGCTGGCTCGGGAGCTCTCTCCCGTGCGGGATGCGCTCAGAAAGGAGAAGAAAGAAAGGAAGAAGAAAAAGAAAAAGAAAGAAAAAAAGAGAAAAGAAAAGAAAAGGGGGGGGGGGAGAAAAAGAAGGGGTGGAAGATTATTTTGCAAAAGTCAGAAAAAGGAGGAGGGTGGCTGCAAAAAGTCAGGGGGTGGGAAGAAATTTCTGGGGGGAAAACCTAGGGTTTGGGGTTAGATGGGCTTGGGCTTTAGTTTTTCTCCCGTTTAAACTTTTATGTTTTATATTTTTAAAACAAAAACGAGGAGGAATTTGAATACGAAACCTTTACAAAATATTTTTAGTTTTGCATAGACAATTTAATAAACTAGTTCTTAACATTTTTAAAAGATTTGAAAATAACACATTTTTAATTAATTTGAAAAGCATTTGAATTTAATTGTGGAATTAAATTTAAATCCAACAAATTAAATTAATGCGATGCGATGCGATGCCTTGTCGATGCAAAAAGAAAACTCACAAATCTAAAAGGGGATAAATCCCGGGGCGTTACAGAGAGGTAGTGAGTGGCGTAGACCACCTTCTCGTTGTAACCCACTTGGGCGACCCTCAAGTTGTTCTCTATAGTACGGATCCAGTCATCGGCATCCAGTGGCACTTCACTCTTGGAGAAAACTGGAGGATTAGTGTTCTGAAAGTCACGAAGCTTTGAGCGGGGTTCTTCATTCCCTTGGCCGCCATTCTGATTGACGGCAATCTGAGCAAGATGATGCAGGGTGGCAAGGTTGGCATTCCTCTCAGTGCGAGCTGCCTCGCGATCCTCCATGAGAAGACGGAGCACTTGAGCCATAGATGGCTCAGGTGGTGGGGGTGGTTCCCTTGCCATTCTGAATTCCAGAATAAAACACACATTAATTATTCTACTTAGAAATTTTAAAACAGGTTTTGAAAAAGGGTTCATCAAGCATACACAAAAACATACAAATTTCAGCAAGACAATACTCCTAAAAAGACATGATTCCATCCCATAGCAAGGTTCCAAAAGCATCATCGCATAGTGCACAACCACAAAACACTGACTGACATAGTTCTTACAATCATCCAGACACACACATGCTAACTAGACCACACAATCGCATCCACTTATCCCGATGGTTCGGTCCTAACCCAAAAGATACCGCGCAACTAACTACTCCACGTCCACGGAAGCGTCACTGTCAAAGGGTGGCTCGTCGGGGTCCTCGTCCTCAGACATCACAGCTCCCGAGTCATCACCATCCTCGCCTCGAAGGTCGTCATCGTCCTTCTCGCTCACGGGCTCCATATCCATGTCCTCTGTAGGGTCCTCATCCACAGGAAGGAGATCGTCATTCTCCTTGCTCAGGGCCTCCACCTTACTCTCCAGCTCGCTGATCAGCTCGCCACGGGCATCAACGGTCGACCTGAGCATGTCAACCATCCCGTCAAGCTGGAACCTGTAGAAGCGAGTAGTCTGGGGGCGTGCAAAGGTGGAACGGCGCTCCTTGCGCTCTATCTTGAGCTCTGCCTGGTACTCCACTAAACGCTCCTCCAAGGTCTTGAGCTTCAGCTCCATGGTCTTCAGCTGGTCCTGAGATGCCTCGAGTTGCGTCTCCAAGTCCTCTATCCTCAGCTCAGCTGCCGAGATCCGCACCTCAGCTCCGTCATGATTAAGACGGTGAAGGTCACTCTCGTACCGACTAATGACCAGCTGGGACTGGGTGTACTCGACGAGGAGTCCCAGCTCGGCCAAGTGGTTCCCGAAAGTGGGGTGGGGATGCGGCGGCACAGGGTTACTCTGCTCGTCCAAGCCAGAGTATAACTCAAAGCGGGTGCCGCCCAACTCGGAACTATGAGCACACACCAAGCGGGCGAGAGCTCTCTGCAGCACGGTGACGAACGCTCCCATATGAGTAGATGCAAGGGCATCCTCAACCAGCTCCTCGGCGAAGGGTGGCACCAATGGTCCTCGAAGGATGCACCTCACAGTCCAGGACATCTCATCTCCCACCATGGGCAGGCAACGTCCAATCAGCAGCTCTGGTAGCGGACGCCTCAGGTGCTGGATCAACTGGAGTAGGTCTGCCTGGAACAGACGCGAAACTCCGGTATCTGGCACCGCTCCCAACTGAATCGATGACGAGAACTGTCCGCTCATCTACACAAAATTTTAAATGGAGGTTTAATTAGTGAACGATGTACCAAATTTTAAACAGGTAAAATCATAAGATTTAATGCAGGTATAAAATTAATCAGTGAATACTAACAGAGGGGAGGGAGGAGTAGCAGTATATTCTGCATATTTTAAGTATTTTTCTCCTAGCTATTTAGGAAAAACATGTTTGCGTGACGTCGACGCCCATCCTAGCTAAAGTCTCCTAAGGTCAACGATGGCTCTGATACCAAGTCTGTAGGGACCCCTCGGACAAGTCCGAGATGCCCACGTCATGTAAGAGATAACGATCCCAATGATCAGTGCATCACAATCACATAACCAACATAGGTATCAAAGAGTTACATCATTCAAGTCGTACGAATAAAAGTCTTACAACACATAGACAGTCGTATGACCAAAGTCAACAAACCTCGTCACGCAGGACGGAATTAACTAAGATAGCGGAAGCTCGTGGCTAGCAACGACTCTCAACATCTCCGAGCGCAGATTCCCACAAGTGCACTTGACCGGTGACAGCTAAGTGGCGAAGTCGTCGTCAAACACCTCCTCCTCGATGTAGGCCTCCTCATTGCAATCTGGACATTTGAATATCCAGGGACAGAGCCACATGAGTACAATTACGTACTCGCAAGTCCACCTCTAGGCTTAAATGCTCATGATAGTGCAAGAAAACACTTTTGGAAAAACTGGGATAGCTGCTATATATACGACTATAGGGCTTAGTTTTCGAAAACCATGCTTTTAGACATAGAGAATACGACATCTCTATATCTTTGTTGAAGGAAACATTTAGAGATAGAATTCTCTTCTCTTAGATATAGCAAGGACATATCCAAGTTCAAAACTTTCGTTTGTAAAAGTTTATCAAACACTAGGATAGGGGTAACCTTTTTTCTTGACTTGAGATCGGACTGGATGTCTCCCCGAGATAACCCATCTTCACCCAAATTCCGTACCTCCCAGGTACCAACTTATGCCTGCTCGAATCTCCCGGAGAAACCTATTCTTTCCTCTTTTCAAGACCCAAAATGCCCATACGCCTAGATCAGTGGCCTTTCCAACCGTCCATGACCGCGGACGCGGCTATTCGAATAGATTTACACTCTGCAGAGGTTGCACACTTTACCCACACCTATCGGCTATTCCGCCGTGTCTGCCACGGCCCATCATACGACAGTATGCGGGGGTCCGGATAACACGATCAAAACTTTCCACTATGACCACCCTAGTATCGGGGCCTCCCGGTAGGTTTGTTCTCCTCGGCACCGTGTGCTCCACTAGACCTCTTTATCTTTCCTCGGGACACCACACCGCCACGTCAGGAGACTTGCCGTAATCGTCCGGCTGTTGGTCCTCAACATTGTATTGTCTCTTCCGGACGACAACCCGGCTTTGAGGGCGCAGCCCTCATAGAAAGTATGAGAGCCCCAACACTAAAACAGACAAGCTTCCGGCTAAGCCCTACCCATGTCAGGTAGTGTGGTTGCACGGGTTAATTGTTCGAGTGGCTGCTAGGGCAGTACTTTGTTTTTCAAAAACAACCTCCCGTCCTCCGACTACTCCTAGCAGCTCGGGTTTTCGCAAACATCCCCGCTTGCTCCCAGCAACTCGGGTTTTCTTCCTCGAAACATTTTTATCAAATGGGTCCCCATCCTATAGTTTTGAGGTAAGAAAAAAGAATATACTATTTGAAAACTTAATCTTCTTTATAGAGCCTTCAATGAAAAGACTCATCAAGTAAAACTCTTCTTATAATACCTACAGCTATTCTAGTAGATAACTTTGGCCAAACAATATTTGGTAAAAATAGTTTTCGGGTTGCAAGGCGCCACAAAAGAAGTAAAACATGCATTATTTTATTTTGAAAACAAAACATGCTTGATAAGATAATAAGATTTCATTATAGTGGTGAGGTGGGCTTGCCTTGCTGAAAGTATTGTCCCTGGTCTTGCTCTTCAGCGTAGTCGTGCTCAGCTACCTCGTACTGCTCTTCCTCGGGTTGCGATTCTACCGTAACATGAAAAGCAGACGAGACTAGCGTAAGTCCTAAAATGCAAGTTGATAACAATCTAAAGTATATCAACAAACAACAAGCATCACAAACAGAAAATACAACTAATACATTCAATATTTATTAGGGGCTGTTTACATGTTTTAAGCATAATTCTTAAGGTACTGCTCCTAAAATTAAACCCTTCTACCACATCACTGCTGACACACATGTGGAGCTCTGAAAATTAGCTGTGCATGAAAATCTATCACCAAACAAGAATTAAAAATCAGATAAGAGCTACTGATGTCAAACTTAAACAGAAGATATGTTAGGTTTTATAGATCTCCTGAATGCATAATTAGCCTTTCTGGTGAGATAGGAGTTTTCTCTTTAAGTGGAGATTTTATTCATCAAATTTGGACACTCCTAGCTTAAGTTATCCCAGTTTTAAAATAAAGTATACTTCTGATCATTATTTATGTGCAGAAAATAATAAGAATTATTTTGGTGTCAAACCAGTGGGGTGAGTTAGATAAAACCTGTGGCTATTCCACAAAATTATCCCCAACGTTTATCTGTGGACAGAGGTGGCTCCACCAATTAAAACTAGACATGTCATAATCTCTGAAGTTTCAGAAATGCATTTTTAGAGATTATTTCCCTGTTGTACAGGGATTTATTCACTAAGAAATATCAAGTTACTGGAAAATTCTAAATTTGTAGTATATGGTACCACCAACACATATCTAACACTTCCAATTGGATTTACCTCAAAAAGTGTTTTTATTGAAGAGTTAAAAATCACCAAACACATACTGATTTTATTCTTAGACTAAACACAACTTTTACTAGACTAATCTCCTGTATGTAATATTTACCAATCTAGATAGGCATTTTTACAAGCTTTACAACAGATCCAAGAATGCATGATTTGGATTTATAACACATAAGTTATTAAACA
Source organism: Poa annua (assembly GCA_026929855.1). Classification (NCBI taxonomy): domain Eukaryota; kingdom Viridiplantae; phylum Streptophyta; class Magnoliopsida; order Poales; family Poaceae; genus Poa; species Poa annua. Next base: position 105,604,675 of record CM049426.1, read on the forward strand.
AATGGTAAAATAGGTACTTTTTACTAAATTTATTTTACCACAAAACAGAAAACACATTTTGGAACAAGTCCAACGCCACATGGTTAAGAAAACGTGCATGCATGTTACAAAATTTATCCCATCATTTTAGCCACTCTATATTTACCACAAATGATTTAAAGCTAAAACTCTAGATTTACTGGAAAAATTAACAAGAAAAGAATAAAAGAGAAACATGCCGAACGGGTCAGATCTGGGCCAGATCGGCCCAGAGGCCACGCAAAGCAGCGCGGATTCGCGCGGGGGCGGAGCTGGGCCGGCCCAAACGCGCGCGGCTGCGCGCGCACGGGGAGGTTCAAACCTGGCCGTAGATCTCGTGATCTACGGCTCACGGTCGTCGTCCTCCTCGCGACGCAGCGCGGAGGAACCAGACGAGGGGGAGGGAAATGGTGGCGATGGCGCTCACCAGAGACCGCGCGGGGCCAGGGGAAGGGTGGAGATCAACGGAGGGGACGATGGCGAGCTCGATGGTGCCCTCAACTCTCGCATGCAACGTCGGAATCCATGGCGACGGCGGCGGCGAGCTTCTCGGGTCGAGGACGAGCGCGACGGCTACGGACACCTAGAAGAGAAAAGGAGGGCAGGGGGAGTTAGATCTCGACGAGGAGCGCTCGAGGGGCCAAAAATGGCAGAGAAAGGTGGAAAGGAACGACGGTGAGCACGGAGGGAAGAAATCGGTCTCCGGCGAGGTTCTTCACCTCCAGAGCTCGAGGGAGGGCGTGGCTTTGGGTGAGGGTGGTAGGGGTAAGCAGAGGAGGTGAGGGGGAGCCTCGGGTAGGGTTTTAAGAGGAGGGGCAGAGCTGGGGACAGCTCCAAAACCAGGGGCTGGTTTTCGGGCATCCTCGGGCAGGAGCGGTTTGGGGGAAGGGGAGGGGAGTTCTGGTTGGTCCTCTAGGGCGGTGGAGAGGGGCAGAGAGGATGCTGGTCGGGAGGAGACTGCCTGGCCAGTGAGAAGATAGGGGAGTGTGCTTCGGTTGGGTGGAGAGAAAAAGAGAAAGGAGGAAAGAGGAGGAGAGGTGACCCGAGCCCATGACAGGTGGGCCAGGGGGGTAATCATGCTGCTCTCCTTTTCCAGCAGGTGGAGTAGAAATGAGAGAGAGAGAAAACAAGTTTTGAGTAAAATCCTCAAACATATTCAAACCCTAAGTTTGAATTATTTAAACATTAACCACAAGAGAAAATAAATAAATCAATTACCCTTGCCCACCATATTTAGTGAAACTACTGAATTTTCCAAATGCCCAAATCAAACATCTTATTTAGCTCCCAAAGAAAAGAGAACTTTTGGTGAGAAGGACAAGAATCACTCAAATGGTCATGTTATTTTGATGACTGCAAAAGCTTGTGAGATTCATATGCAAACAAGATCTTGTGTGATAATTTAGAACAGGGTATGGAATTATATGTGACCTAGATGGAAATGTTTCAAATGCATGCCAAAAACCATTTAGGGTTTGCTTAATAATGGCCCCTTGTTTGGCTAAGTTTTAACAACCATGAAGATCCTAATAGTGGATATTTTATTTTGGTGCTATGTGACTTTAGTGTTTTCAATGTCAGGAAACACTAGTGGAGCACCCACAACATAAGATGTGCAAACACATTAAATCCTTACTCAAATTACTACACACAAAAGTTTCAGCAAGAGGCGAAAAATCCAGAGTAACACCACAATGCTAAAGCTAAGAGAATTGGGGTGTTACAGACCTTCCCCCCCTTAGGAGAATCTCGTCCCCGAGATTCCAGATTTGAAGAAGAGAGAAAACCAGGGAATTCATGCTCCAAATACTCCTCACGCTCCCAGGTGGCTTCTTCCTCCGAATGGTTGCTCCATTGGACCTTCAGGAACCTGATCTTCCGTCTCCGTGTCAGACGGACATCTTCATCGAGAACACGAAGTGGTCGTTCTCGATAGGTGAGATCATGGTTGAGATCAATGGTGTGATGATCTACCTCCTGATATGAATGAGTATCACCTGGAACTTGCAGACACTTCCGGAGCAGAGATACATGAAATACATCATGGAATCCTGACAGATGGGGTGGCAGGTCTAGCTGATATGATACTTCTCCTCTTCGACCGCTTACTCTAAAGGGACCAATATATCTTGGAGCCAATTTTCCCTTCACATGGAAATGCTGCATTCCCTTGAGTGGAGTTACACGTAGGTATACCATATCACCAGTCTTTAAACTAAGCTCCCGCCTCCTACAATCGGCGTAACTCTTCTGCCGGGACTGGGCGGCCTTAAGACGGTCACGAATGAGTTGAACTTGCTCTTCGGCTTCCCTCAGGGTGTCAACTCCAAAAATCTTGCTGTCTCCTGTTTGCGACCAGTTCAAGGGTGTACGGCACCTACGCCCGTACGAAACCTCGAATGGTGCCATCTTCAGACTGTCTTGATAGCTGTTGTTGTAGGAAAATTCGGCAAACGGCAGGCAATTTTGCCATTTGGCTCCATAACCTAACACACAAGATCTAAGCAGGTCCTCTAAGACCTGGTTGATTCTTTCTGTTTGTCCTCCTGTCTGAGGGTGATAAGCAGTACTGAAAAAGAGTTTGGTTCCGAGCTCTTCCTGAAGCTTAGTCCAAAATCGAGAAGTGAATTGGGTTCCTCGGTCTGATACAATAGTCTTAGGTATTCCATGAAGGCTGACGATACGGGACATGTATAGCTCTGCGAGCTGATCCGATCGATGGGTGGTCCGCACTGGCAAAAAGTGTGCTACCTTGGTGAGTCTGTCCACAATAACCCAAATAGCGTCATGCCCACGATTTGATCTGGGTAATCCAGTGATGAAGTCCATGCCGACCTCATCCCATTTCCACTCGGGCAACTTGAGAGGCTGAAGTAGCCCAGCAGGTCGCTGGTGTTCTACCTTGATCCTTTGGCAGATGTCGCAATTCTGGACGACGAGTGCAATCTAGCGCTTCATGCCATGCCACCAGAAATTCTGCTTCAAATCCTGGTACATTTTGGTTCCACCGGTGTGGATAGAATACAATGTCTCGTGAGCCTCCTTCATAATTAACTGCTTCAAAACAGGATCTGACGGTACGCAGATGCGTCCCTTGTACCAAAGAATACCCTCAGAGTCGATGGTGAACCCAGGGACTTCCTCTTTGTCCAATCTTCTTTTGATGCCCTCAATGCTTTCGTGACCTTTTTGTGGTTGCTTGATCTGCTCCCATAAGGTGGGTTGCAACAGGAGTTGATCGACTGCCCCATAGCTGACTACCTCTATATCCATCTTATCCAGCTCTTCCCAGAGTTCTGGCTGTCAAATCTTGATCATGGAGTTGAATGAACACGGCTGACGGCTAAGGGCATCAGCCACAACGTTAGCCTTTCCATGGTGGTAATGGATATCCAGGTCATAATCTTTGATGAGTTCTATCCATCTTCGTTGCCTCATGTTCAACTAACTCTGGGTGAAGATGTACTTCTGGCTCTTGTGATCGGTGTAAATTTCGCAACGGTTGCCCATCAGAAAGTGCCGCCATGTCTTGAGTGCATGGACCACCGCAGCAAGCTCTAGGTCATGGGTTGGGTAATTCTGCTCATGCTTGCGGAGTTGTCGCGATGAGTAGGAAATTACCTTGCCCTCTTGCATAAGGACACAACCAAGTTCGAGTTTGGAGGCATCGCAATAAACCACAAAATCCTTGGTTACATCTGGCATGGTTAAGATAGGTGCGGTAGTAAGGCGCTTTTTCAGTTCCTGGAAGCTGGCTTCACATTTGTCGGTCCAAATGAACTTCTGATCCTTCTTCAATAGTTGGGTAAGAGGCTTTGCAATGCTTGAGAATCCCTCAACAAACTTACGATAATAACCGGCCAATCCAAGAATGGACCTTATCTCGGTTTGGTTGGTGGGGGTCGGGAAATCAAGGATGGACTTGATGTGAGTAGGATCTACAGATATCCCTCCGGCTGAAATAACATGGCCGAGAAAGCCTACTTCTTTCAACCAAAACTGGCACTTACTGAACTTAGCATACAACTGGTGCTCTCGTAGGGTACCGAGAACCAACCTCAGATGCTCTTCATGCTCCTCTTCCGACTTGGAATAAATCAAGATGTCGTCAATAAAGACAACCACAAATTTATCCAAGTAATCCATGAACACCTTGTTCATGAGATTCATGAAATAGGCGGGAGCATTGGTCAGGCCAAAAGACATCACTGTGTAGTCGAAATATCTGTAACGAGTGACAAAGGCCGTCTTAGGGATATCAGATTCTCTGACTTTCAACTGATGGTAACCGGTGCGGAGATCGATCTTGGAGAAGACTCGAGCTCCATTGAGTTGATCAAACAAATCTTCAATCTTGGGTAGGGGGTATTTGTTTTCAATGGTCACATCATTAAGTTTACGGTAATCCACACACAAACGGGTGGTACCGTCTCTCTTATCCACGAAGATGATTGGTGACCCCCAGGGTGACGCACTAGGGCGTATCATACCCTTCCTGAGTAGGTCATCCAACTGTTTCTTTAGTTCTTCCAATTCTTTGGGATTCATCTGGTACGGTTTCTGGGCGATAGGCCCAGTACCGGGTACCAGCTCAATAATGAACTCAATATCCCTATCCGGTGGCATTCCGGGCAACTCTTCGGGAAAACATCGGGATAGTCACAGACTACCGGTACCTCTTCCAAAATGGCTCCAGCTACACTTTTATGACAATGACTTGAGGTGGAGTGGTAGGTGGAGAAGTGGGTAATCTCCTCTCCTTCCGGGGTGGTTAGTGTGACAGACTTGTTGGTGCAATCTAGTTTTCCCCGGTTAACTGCCATCCAATCCATTTCTAAAACCACTTCTATCCCTTGCTTTCCTAATACCACTAAATCCGCATGGAATCGGGCTCCTTGAGTTTCCACAGGAGTCTCCTTGCAAGATACAATGGCTTTAGTAGTGGCCCCCGGAATTTGCACTCTCATAGGACGATTCAGCAAAGTTGGAACCATACCACTTTTCCTAACAAAAGGCTCCGTAACAAAAGAATGGGAAGCTCCCGAATCAAACAAAACTGATGCAGGAACTGAGTTGACAGGGAACGTACCCATAACCAGATCTGGTGCCTCCTGGGCTTCTTCTGCACTGATGTGATTCAGATGACCTCGGGTGACAGGGGCTGCTTTCTTGGGTTACGGGTTCTTGCCTCCAGGTGGACGGGGTGACCCTTGGTTCATTTTTGTCGCATTGGGGCGACCACCGGCGGGCTGTCTAGTGGGGCAATCCCGCGAGAAATGTCCAGGCTGTCCATAAGTGAAACATCCTCCTGTGGGCTTCGGAGCAGGCGGCCTGTTAAAGTTGAGGCCGGGGTTGGAACCACTTCCAGGACGAGGTGCAGGCGGGCGAGGAGAGCAGCTTGGTCTTGGTGCAAAGTTTGGAGGCCTTGGTGATGGATAAGAAGGCCTCGGTGGATGTGAAGGGCGCGGACGGGGATAACTTCCAGTTGGGGTGCTGCTGCTACTGCCTTGCTGCATCAGTTGGCGACGCTTGCGGTTGTCAAACGAAGCCTTGCGTTTGTGCTCCATCATAATGGCTGCATCTGCCAAGGATTCCAAGTCGGTGAAAGGCATCACCACCAGAATGCACTGCATTTCATCATGAAGTCCATTCATGAACCTCTCTTTCTTTTTGTCCTCTGTATCGGTATCGGTGGGCGCCTACCTCGCTAGAGAAGTAAACTTCTCCAAGTACTCACTCACCGACATCCCGCCTTGCTTGAGCTGCAAGAACTTCTCTTGCATGATACTGACGAGTCCATAGGGCACATAACGCTTCAAGAACTTGGTCTTGAATGCTGGCCAAGCCACAACTTGCTCCGGTAGCAACAGAGCACGAATGGCCTCCCACCACGCTCGGGCAGAACCAGAGAGGTAGTGAGTGGCGTAGACCACCTTCTCGTTGTCACCTACTTGGGTGACCCGCAAGTTGTTCTCTATAGTACGGATCCAGTCATCGGCATCCAGTGGCACTTCACTCTTGGAGAAAAATGGAGGATTAGTGTTCTGAAAGTCACGAAGCTTTGAGCGGGGTTCTTCATTCCCTTGGCCGCCATTCTGATTGACGGCAATCTGAGCAAGATGCTGCAGGGTGGCAAGGTTGGCATTCCTCTCAGTGCGAGCTGCCTCGCGATCCTCCATGAGAAGACGGAGCACTTGAGCCATAGATGTCTCGGTTGGTGGGGGTGGTTCCCTTGCCATTCTGAATTCCAGAATAAAACACACATTAATTATTCTACTTAGAAATTTTAAAATAGGTTTTGAAAAAGGGTTCATCAAGCATACACAAAAACATACAAATTTCAGCAAGACAATACTCCTAAGAAGACATGATTCCATCCCATAGCAAGGTTCCAAAAGCATCATCGCATAGTGCACAACCACAAAACACTGACTGACATAGTTCTTACAATCATCCAGACACACACATGCTAACTAGACCACACAATCGCATCCACTTATCGCGATGGTTCGGTCCTAACCCAAAAGATACTGCGCAACTAACTACTCCACGTCCACAGCAGCGTCATTGTCAAAGGGTGGCTCGTCGGGGTCCTCGTCCTCAGACATCACAGCTCCCGAGTCATCACCATCCTCGCCTCGAAGGTCGTCATCGTCCTGCTCGCTCACGGGCTCCATATCCATGTCCTCTGTAGGGTCCTCATCCACAGGCAGGAGATCGTCATTCTCGTTGCTCAGGGCCTCCACCTTACTCTCCAGCTCGCTGATCCGCTCGTCACGGGCATCAACGGTCGACCTGAGCATGTCAACCATCCCGTCAAGCTGGAACCTGTAGAAGCGAGTAGTCTGGAGGCGTGCAAAGGTGGAACGGCGCTCCTTGCGATCTATCTTGAGCTCTGCCTGGTACTCCACTAAACGCTCCTCCGAGGTCTTGAGCTTCAGCTCCATGGTCTTCAGCTGGTCCTGAGATGCCTCGAGTTGCGTCTCCAAGTCCTCTATCCTCAGCTCAGCTGCCGAGATCCGCACATCAGCTCCGTCATGATTAAGACGGTGAAGGTCACTCTCGTACCGACTAATGACCAGCTGGGACTGGGTGTACTCGACGAGGAGTCCCAGCTCGGCCAAGTAGTTCCCGAAAGTGGGGTGGGGACGCGGCGGCACAGGGTTACTCTGCGCGTCCAAGCCAGAGTAAAACTCAAAGCGGGTGCCGCCCAACTCGGAACTATGAGCACACACCAAGCGGGCGAGAGCTCTCTGCAGCACGGTGACGAACGCTCCCATCTGAGTAGATGCAAGGGCATCCTCAACCAGCTCCTCGGCGAAGGGTGGCACCAATGGTCCTCGAAGGATGCACCTCACAGTCCAGGACATCTCATCTCCCACCATGGGCAGGCAACGTCCAATCAGCAGCTCTAGTAGCGGATGCCTCAGGTGCTGGATCAACTGGAGTAGGTCTGCTTGGAACAGACGCGAAACTCCAGTATCTGGCACCGCTCCCAACTGAATCGATGACGAGAACTGTCCGCTCATCTACACAAAATTTTAAATGGAGGTTTAATTAGTGAACGATGTACCAAATTTTAAACAGGTAAAATCATAAGATTTAATTCAGGTATAAAATTAATCAGTGAATACTAACAGAGGGGACGGAGGAGTAGCAGTATATTCTGCATATTTTTAAGTATTTTTCTCCTAGCTATTTAGGAAAAACATGTTTGCGTGACATCGACGCCCATCCTAGCTAAAGTCTCCTAAGGTCAACGATGGCTCTGATACCAAGTCTGTAGGGACCCCTCGGACAAGTCCGAGATGCCCACGTTATGTAAGAGATCACGATCCCAATGATCAGTGCATCGCAATCACATAACCAACATAGGTATCAAAGAGTTACATCATTCAAGTCGTACGAATAAAAGTCTTACAACACATAGACGGTCGTACGACCAAAGTCAACAAACCTCGTCACGCAGGACGGAATTAACTAAGATAGCGGAAGCTCGTGGCTAGCGACGGCTCTCAACATCTCCGAGCGCAGATTCCCACAAGTGCAGTTGACCGGTGACAGCTAAGTGGCGAAGTCGTCGTCAAACACCTCCTCCTCGATGTAGGCCTCCTCATTGCAATCTGGACATTTGAATATCCAGGGACAGAGCCACATGACTACAAGTACGTACTCGCAAGTCCACCTCTAGGCTTAAATGCTCATGATAGTGCAAGAAAACACTTTTGGAAAAACTGGGATAGCTGCTATATATACGACTATAGGGCTTAGTTTTCGAAAACCATGCTTTTAGACATAGTGAATACGACATCTCTATATCTTTGTTGAAGGAAACATTTAGAGATAGAATTATCTTCTCTTAGATATAGCAAGGACATATCCAAGTTCAAAACTTTCGTTTTTAAAAGTTTATCAAACACTAGGATAGGGGTAACCCTTTTTCCTGACTTGAGATCGGACTGGATGTCTCCCCGAGATCAACCATCTTCACCCAAATTCCGTACCTCCCAGGTACCAACTTATGCCTGCTGGAATCTCCCGGAGAAACCTATTCTTTCCTCTTTTCAAGACCCAAAATGCCCATACGCCTAGATCAGTGGCCTTTCCAACCGTCCATGACCGCGGACGCGGCTATTCGAATAGATTTAACTCTGGAGAGGATGCACACTTTACCCACACCTATCGGCTATTCCGCCGTGTCTGCCACGGCCCATCATACGACAGTATGCGGGGGTCCGGATAACACGATCAAAACTTTCCACTATGACCACCCTAGTATCGGGGCCTCCCAGTAGGTTTGTTCTCCTCGGCACCGTGTGCTCCACTAGACCTCTTGGTCTTTCCTCGGGACACCACACGGCCACGTCAGGAGACTTGCCGTAATCGTCCGGCAGTTGGTCCTCAACAGTGTACTGTCTCTTCCGGACGACAACCCGGCTTCGAGGGCCCAGCCCTCATAGAAAGTATGAGAGCCCCAACACTAAAACAGACAAGCTTCCAGCTAAGCCCTACCCATGTAAGGTAGTGTGGTTGCACGGGTTAATTGTTCGAGCGGCTGCTAGGGCAGTACTTTGTTTTTCAAAACCAACCTCCAGTCCTCCGACTACTCCCAGCTGCTCGGGTTTTCGCAAACATCCCCGCTTGCTCCCAGCAACTCGGGTTTTAATAGAACACTTGCTCGCCGATTGCTCCCAGCAACTCGGGTTTTCTTCCTCGAAACATTGATTTCAAATGGGTCCCCATCCTATAGTTTTGAGGTAAGATAACATAATCTACTATTTGAAAACTTAATCTTCTTTATATAGCCTTCAATGACAAGAGTCATCAAGTAAAACTCTTCTTATAATACCTACAACTATTCTAGTAGATAACTTTGGCCAAACAATATTTGGTAAAAATAGTTTTCGGGTGGCAAGGCGCCACAAAAGAAGTAAAACATGCATTATTTTATTTTGAAAACAAAACATGCTTGATAAAATAATAAGATTTCATTATAGTGGTGAGGTGGGCTTGCCTTGCTCAAAGTACTGTCCCTGGTCTTGCTCTTCAGCGTAGTCGAGCTCAGCTACCTCGTACTGCTCTTACTCGGGTTGCGATTCTACCGTAACATGAAAAGCACACGAGACTAGCGTAAGTCCTAAAATTCGAGTTGATAACAATCTAAAGTATATCAACAAACAACAAGCATCACAAACAGAAAACACAACTAATGCATTCAATATTTATTAGGGGCTGTTTACATGTTTTAAGCATAATTCTTAAGGTACTGCTCCTAAAATTAAATCCTTCTACCACATCACTGCTGACACACATGTGGAGCTCTGAAAATTAGCTGTGCATGAAAATCTATCACCAAACAAGAATTGAAAATCAGATAAGAGCTATTGATGTCAAACTTAAACAGAAGATAGGTTCGGTATTATATATCTCCTGAATGCATATTTAGCCTTTCTGGTGATATAGGAGTTTTCTCTTTAAGTGGAGATTTTATTCATCAAATTTGGACACTCCTAGTTTAAGTTATCCCAGTTTTAAAATAAAGTATACTTCTGATCATTATTTATGTGCAGAAAATAATAAGAATTATTTAGGTGTCAAACCAGTGGGGTGAGTTAGATAAAACCTGTGGCTATTCCACAAAATTATGCCCAACATTTATCTATGGACAGAGGTGGCTCCACCAATTAAAACTAGACATGTCATAATCTCTGAAGTTTCAGAAATGCATTTTAAGAGATTATTTCCCTGTTGTTCAGGGATTTATTCACTAAGAAATATCAAATTACTGGAAAATTCTACATTTTTAGTATATGGTACCTCCAACACATATCTAACACTTCCAATTGGATTTACCTCAAAAAGTGTTTTTGTTGAAGAGTTAAAAATCCCCAAACACATACTGATGTTATTCTTAGACTAAAAACAACTTTTACTAGACTAATCTCCTGCATGCAAAATTTACCAATCTAGATAGGCATTTTTACAAGCTTTCCAACAGATCCAAGATTGCATGATTTGGATTTATAACACACAAGTTATTAAACAAATGGTAAAATAGGTACTTTATACTAAATCTATTTTACCACAAAACAGAAAACACATTTTGGAACAAGTCCAACGCCACATGGTTAAGAAAACGTGCATGCATGTTACAAAATTTATCCCAACATTTTAGCCACTCTAGATTTACCACAAATGATTTAAAGCTAAAACTCTAGATTTACTGGAAAAATTAACAAGAAAAGAATAAAAGAGAAACAGGCCGAACGGGCCAGATCAGGGCCAGATCGGCCCAGAGGCCACGCAGAGCAGCGTGGGTTCGCGCGGGGGAGGAGCTGGGCCGGCCCAAACGCGCGCGGCAGCGCGCGCACGGGGAGGTTCAAACCTGGCCGTAGATCTCGTGATCTACGGCTCACGGTCGTCGTCCTACTCGCGACGCAGCGCGGACGAACCAGACGAGGGGGAGGGAAATGGTGGCGATGGCGCTCACCAGAGACCGCGCAGGGCCAGGGGAAGGGTGGAGATCGACGGAGGGGACGATGGCGAGCTCGAAGGTGCCCTCAACTCTCGCATGCAACGTCGGAATCCATGGCGACGGCGGCGGCGAGCTTCTCGGGTCGAGGACGAGCACGACGGCTACGGACACCTAGAAGAGACAAGGAGGGCAGGGGGAGTTAGATCTCGACGAGGCGCGCTCGAGGGGCCAAAAATGGCAGAGAAAGGTGGAAAGGAACGGTGGTGAGCACGGAGGGAAGAAATCGGTCTCCGGCGAGGTTCTTCACCTCCAGAGCTCGAGGGAGGGTGTGGCTTTGGGTGAGGGTGGTAGGGGTGAGCAGAGGAGGTGAGGGGGAGCCTCGGGTAGGGTTTTAAGAGGAGGGGCAGAGCTGGGGACAGCTCCAAAACCAGGGGCTGGTTTTTGGGCTTCCTCGGGCAAGAGCGGTTTGGGGGAAGGGGAGGGGAGTTCTGGTTGGTCCTCTAGGGCGGTGGAGAGGGGCAGAGAGGATGCTGGTCGGGAGGAGACTGCCTGGCCAGTGAGAAGATAGGGGAGTGTGCTTCGGTTGGGTGGAGAGAAAAAGAGAAAGGAGGAAAGAGGAGGAGAGGTGACCCGAGCCCATGACAGGTGGGCCAGGGGGGTAATCATGCTGCTCTCCTTTTCCAGCAGGTGGAGTAGAAATGAGAGAGAGAGAAAAGAAGTTTTGAGTAAAATCCTCAAACATATTCAAACCCTAAGTTTGAATAATTTAAACATTAACCACAAGAGAAAAAAAATAAATCAATTACCCTTGCCCACCATATTTAGTGAAACTACTGAATTTTCCAAATGCCCAAATCAAACATCTTATTTAGCTCCCAAAGAAAAGAGAACTTTTGGTGAGAAGGACAAGAATCACTCAAATGGTCATGTTATTTTGATGACTACAAAAGATAGTGAGATTCATATGCAAACAAGCTCTTGTGTGATAATTTAGAACAGGGTATGGAATTATATGTGATCTAGATGGAAATGTTTCAAATGCGTGCCAAAAACCATTTAGGGTTTGCTTAATAATGGCCCCTTGTTTGGCTAAGTTTTAACAACCATGAAGATCCTAATAGTGGATATTTTATTTTGGTGCTATGTGACTTTAGTGTTTTCAATGTGAGGGAACACTAGTGGAGCACCCACAACATAAGATGTGCAAACACATTAAATCCTTACTCAAATTACTACACACAAAAGTTTCAGCAAGAGGTGAAAAATCCAGAGTAACACCACAATGCTAAAGCTAAGAGAATTGGGGTGTTACACCACTAGTGAACTGTGGACCCCGGTCCTTCTCTTTAATCTGATAAAACCACAACTGCAAACCTATTACTTTCTGCAAACAAACATCTTTCTTCCACACAGCAAGCCCTTGAGATTGACAACCTCACTGTTAAGTTTGGGCAAAGTATCTTGATTGTTGTGTGCAGGCTCCACGTCAACTACCAGAAAGCATTCTTCTGGCGCCGTTGATACCTCGGGGGAATTCTCATCTACTGGTTCGATAAACTTGGTTTCATACCGAGGGAAACTTGCTGCTGCACTACTTCACACCTTCCTCTTTGGGTCTCCCAACAACACACCCACCGTGTGCGTCAAGCATTTTTCTGGCACCGTTGCCGGGGATTTGTGCATTCCATCACGAGGGGATTTTCACACTTCCAATCTTTTTTTTTTATTGTCTTGCTTAGTTTATTTTTATTACTATCTTGTTTGCTTAATATAAAAAACACAAAAAAAATTAGTTACTTGCATTATTTTCTTTATACCTGTTTTGTTTTAGTTTGGTTGCTTTTGTTTATTTCGATTTTAGCATTATTACATTAATATTGTTATTTCGGTTTGTTAATTAATTTGCTAAAATGAGTTCTGCTGGGAATACTAAGTTGTGTGACTTTACTAGCACCAACAATAATGATTTTATATGTTCACCTATTGCTCCACCTGCATCTAAAGCTGAATTCTTTGAATGTAAACCTGCTTTTTTGAACCTTGTTACGAGAGAGCAATTCTCTGGTGTTAGTTATGATGATGCTGCTGCCCATCTAAATAACTTTGTTGAACTATGTGAAATGCAAAAATATAAAGATATAGATGGTGATATTATAAAACTGAAATTATTTCCTTTCTCCTTGAGAGGAACAACTAAAGAATGGTTGCTTTCATTGCCTAGGAATAGTATTGATTCATCGATTAAATGCAAAGATGCTTTTATTGGAAAATACTATCCTCCTGCTAAGATTATTTCTCTAAGAAGTAGCATCATGAATTTTAAACAACTTTATAATGAACATGTTGCTCTATCTTGGGAAAGAATGAAATCTTTGATAAAGAATTGCCCTACCCATAGACTGACTGCTTGGATGATCATCCAAACCTTTTATGCAGGACTGAATTTTTCTTCAAGAAACCTATTGGATTAAGATGCGGGAGGTACCTTTATGTCCACCACTTTGGGGGCTGCAACAAAACTCTTGGATGATGGTGAATTATTCTGACTGGCATACTGAGAGGACACCACAAGGTAAGAAGGTAAATTATGTTGAAGAAACCTCCCCCTTGAGTGAAAAGATTGATATTATTATGTCTATGCTTGCAAGTGGTAAATCCCATGTTGATCACAATAATGTTCCCTTAGCTTCTTTAATTGCACAAGAAGAGCATGTTGATGTGAATTTCATTAAAAGTAACAATTTCAACAACAATGCCTCTAGGAACAACTATGGTAATAATAACTATAAGCCATATCCTTCTAATAATAGTGGCAACTCTTATGGTAATTCTTATTGTAGTTCTTATAACAATAATAGGACTACCACCTCTTGTAGATCGTTACATTCTCTTGAATCATTGATGTTGTTTTGAGATATTATTTTGCTTAATGGTAAACATCATGGTTTAGTCAAGTGGAATGGTTAATGGTTGGTCTAGAAAAACTTGAAAACTGAGCCACACTTAAATTTACAGTTGATCGTATAATGGTATATGACTTCTATTTGCCTAAAGCAACCGTAATGACTTTATGTTATGCCCTATGGTCGGGGAAGCCAACGGTGACTTTGTCATTCGCCACGATCCCTCTAGGAGTAATTTTCATTATGCCTTGTAAGATCATATTTTTATTTGCAATCTTTTTACTTGTGAGTTCTAAAACTACGGTTTTCATGGCACTTCCACCACCATATTGCTAGCCTCTTCAGTACTTTGCATTGCCCTTTATCACATTGACAGTTGGTGCATTTTTCGCGGGTACATCCAAAATCGTGGGAGTTCTTCATCTTGTTCTCCCACACATAAGCCAAATGTCTTCCTAAAAAATCCACCATACCTACCTACTTTAGCATTTCCATAACTGTTCCGAGATATATTGACATGCTACATCCATCTTACATTACATGACTTGTTATCATTCATTACTTACATATATTGCTTTGCGTGTTTCTATAAAGCTGATGTGTGATTTTACCCATGTTATGCTAGATCATTGCATAACCTGCTACACTGGCAGAGGCACCATTGACATATGCATATTATGTCTCGTTCATATTAGTTACTTATATCACCAGTATGTTGTCGTATCATCATTAGTTTGTTGTCATACATTATGTATCATATTAGAATGCTTGCCCCTAATAGTGAAATGAGCCATGCAGGCCATCGAAAAGAGAAACAGAAAAAGAAAAAAAAAAGAGAAAAAAAAAGAAAAAGAAAGAAATAAAAAGAGGGCAGCATTACTATTCTTTATCTCACACTTGTGCTCATGTTATAGCACCATATCATTTATAGTCATCACTTGTGCTCATGTTATAGCACCATATCATTTATGATCATCATTTGTGCTCATGTTTAGCACGTTTACTCCATATGAGAGAAATTTCATGTCTTAGTTGCATAACTATGTGGGGAACTTTACACTATAGATCATGGCTTGTATATTCCAATGATGAGCCTTCTCAAAAGTGCTCTAGGTCTTCGTGAGCAAGCAAGTTGGATGCACCCCCACTAGTTCCATTGGAGAGCTTTCATATACTTATAGCTCCATGTGCATACGTTGTGTGGCAATCAGTACTCCTTGCATAGCTTCGATTGTAAGACTTTCTCTTGTCTAATGATCACTTGCAGCTTTGTGAACCTTTCTTCCGTTGGCCTTCCAAACCTCCATTAACATTCTCTTAGCTATAACATCCTGGTGCCAGGAACCAACGTTGAACGCTTACTTGTTTCTTTTGAAAAAATAAAGTTTTGATCTTCTACGTGCATATTGATATTGCTTGACTTGATCCTTTCACAAAGTTGTCATGTTTGTTGGAAGCATTAGATTATTATATTGTTGTGGTTGAAGCTTAAATCATCTCTAATATCTACTTTGCACAGTTGATTGCTATCTAGTACTATATCATTAAAAGCTTCGCTTGCTTTACCTACTTGTTTATTTATTACTCGTTTGATATCAATATAAATTACAGCCCTTATTCATTTGATCTTAGTTACATGCCTTACATTATTACGTGATCAAGATTGTGTTGAAGCATGTCACTTCAGAAATTGTTCTTCTTTTATCATTCTTGCCAACACGGGACAAGTAGAACTAAGCTTGGGGATGTTGATACGTCTCCAACGTATCTATAATGTCTTATGTTCCATGCTATATTATACCATGTTATTACATGTTTTATATACATTATATATAGTTTTATGTATTTTTTGGGACTAACCTATTAACAAGATGCCAAAGTGCCAGTTCCCTGTTTTCTACAGTTTTTTGTTTCAGAAAAGTACTTAAGGAAATATTCTCAGAATTGGAAAAGAAACATCCTGGAATTATTTTTGATTTATGAAGGTTCCAGAACACCGAAGACGTGACGAAGTGGGGCACCGAGGCGCCCTCACCTGTTGGTGGCGCGACCAGCAAGGGGCCCGCGCGAGCACCAGGTGATGCGGTCTCGGGCGCCCACCGACCTTGCCCTTCCGCCTATAAGTACCCCCCCGCCCCCCAAAAAAAACCTAAAAATCGCACGGTATTCATTATTTGCTCCACGGGTCCCGAGCCGCCATCATCATAAATACCAATTCGGGAAAGATCAGAACTACTCCCCGGCACCCTGCCGGGAAGGGGGAATCGTCCCCGGAGGCCTCTACGTCGGCATGACCGCTTCCGGACTAATGCGTGAGTAGTCTACCCTTGGACTACGGTTCCATACCAGTAGCTAGATGGTTGTCTTCTCCTCTTGTGCTATCATGTTTAGATCTTGTGAGCTGCCTATCATGATCAAGATCACTGTTATATAATTCTCCATGTTGTGTTAGCTGAGATCCGATGAATATTGAGTACTAAAGTTATTTCTTCATAATATATCATGTTTGTGCTATTTAATTATCTTGCATGCTCTCCGTTACTCGTGTGTGCTTTGGCCAAGTAGATGCTTGAAACTCAAAGAGGGGGTATTTATGCTCGATAGTAGGTTCTTGTCACTATTAAATCCGGGGCAGTGACAGAAAGCTCTAAGGTTGTAGATGTACCATTGCTACTAGTGATAAAACATTAGTACTTTGTATAAGGATGATGTTGCTTACTTAGTTTACACACAGTGCTTAAGGCGATTTGTTGCATACAACTTAATACTGAAAGGGGTGCGGACGCTAACCGGAAGGTGGATTATTAGTCATAGATGCGGTTGGAACGGTCTATGTATATTGTTGTAATGCCCGAATGAATCTCACACTAGACATCATAGCGTTAGTATATACATTAGTTTGCTCATCATTATTCTATCAATTGCCCAGCTGTAATTTGTTTACCCGCATGAATGAATGTTACTATTATTTATGGAGAGACACCACTAGTGAATTGTGGACCCCGGTCCTTCTCTTTAATCTAATAAAACCACAACTGCAAACCTGTTACTTTCTGGAAACAAACATCTTTCTTCCACACATACGTTTAATCCTTTGTTACAACAAGCCGGTGAGATTGACAACCTCACTGTTAAGTTGGGGCAAAGTATCTTGATTGTTGTGTGCAGGCTCCACGTCAACTACCAAAAAGCATTCTTCTAGCACCGTTGATACCTCGAGGGAATTCTCATCTCCTACTGGTTCGATAACCTTGGTTTCATAATGAGGGAAACTTGCTATTGCACTACTTCACACCTTCCTCTTGGGGTCTCTCAACAACACACCCACCGTGTGCATCAACACCGTACTCAGCCCCCTCTCGTGAGGTATGCATGGGAAACGTATAAGAGCACATGGAAAAGCAAAAATGCGGACGTAAAACTCAGCACAAAAATATTACGCAGCGGCGTCGTAGCGCATTGTTCCCTTAGGAACAAAATGGTTCATTACACTTGGGGTTTCCAAGCTAACGTTATTTCCATGTCGAGGCATGGGGACCACCCATCAGTGGCTGCGACTCTCTACGGCCTACGGTGGCTCGTTTACAAGGAGAGGTCGGAGGGCAGACCCTCAAGAGAAGCTTTGTGAAACTTGGAGGTAAATCCGTGAGCTTCCGTCTAGAGACAAAATTGCCTGGAGGTGGAGCCGTAAGCTTCCCTCTAGAGCCAGATGTCTGACGTGACAATGATCACGGGCGTGACTATGATCATGGGTAGAACTTGCGTGTATGCATGGTGTTTCACGGGTTCTTGACGGAGATGCCGTCTTGAGTCTCGAGGCGAGCTGCGCCAAGCCTGGTGATCTGAGTGACCCTGTAGAGACCTCCCTAGAGAGGATCCGCCTGAGGACGAGATCGCCTGCCTCCAGAGTGCGCGAGCACACACGACGACCGGGATAGCGTCGCAAGTCCTGCTGGTACTTTGCTGCCCTGAGGGCGGCACGGCGGCATAGTCCCTCGAGAAGTAGCAGGTCGTTGTTGTGGAGATCCTCTTGCTCGTCCTCATTGAAGACAAGGACCCGTGGGGATCCAAGCTTAATATCTGTGGGGAGGACTGTTTCGGCTCCATAGATGAGGGCGAACGGTGTTTCTCAAGTGGGCTTTGGCGGACTTGTGCGTATGGACCAGAGCACCGATGGCAGCTCGTTGATCCAGCCCTTGTCGTGACCCTTGACGATGTTGAAGGTATTGGTCTTTAAGCCCTTGAGGACCTTTGTGTTTGTTCACTCGGCTTGGCCATTGCTCTGTGGATGAGCCACCGAGGCGAAGCAGAGCTTGATGCCGAGTTTTTCGCAGTAGGCCCTGAAGATGCCGCTGGTAAATTGTGGGTCATTGTCGGTGATGATGTGATTAGGCACTCCGAAGCGGGAGACTTGGCTACTGATGAATTTCACCGCTGCCTCGACAGGATTGGTGCGCATCGCTTCAACCTCGGGCCATTTGGTGAACTTGTGGATGGCCACGAAGAGGTAGCGATAGCCCCCTTGCGACTTCGGGAATGGTCCCAAATGTCCAGCCCCCAGACCGCGAATGGCCAGCAGAGCGGGATAGTCTGGAGCCCCAGCGTCGGCTCATGGATTTTCTTGGCGTGGAATTGGCAGGCGTCGCAAGCTTGGACGATGGTGACCGCTTCTTGAAGAGTTTGCGGCCAGTAGAAACCGCTACTGAAGACTTTGCATGCGAGGGTGCGTGCGCACAAGTGGTGGCCGTAGTCCCCGCTGTGGATGTCCTTGATCAGCCTTCTTCCTTCTTTAGTAGGGACGCATTTGAGCGCAACCTCATTCAGGCGCCTGCGGTACAGGTCTCCCTCGAGGATGTAGTAGGACTTCGCATGTCGAGCGATTCGCTCTGCTTCTGCATCTTCCTCGGGTAGGATTCCCTTGGCGAGATAATCTTTGAGCTCATCGATCCAGCCTGTTTCTTGATGTGCCGCTGTGAGCAACAGACGCTCCCCTTGTGTGAGGACCGCAATCGGGAGCCCTAGCTGCAGGAGGTGGTGGGAGTTCTTCGTCTGTGTTTGCGGTTGTGGCCTCTTGAGGCTGCTTTATGGATGACTTGACGAGTCTTTCTTCAAATACGCATGCCTGCTGAGCTTGCCTTCTTGTGGCTCGCTTGGCGATGTCGTCAACCTCCTGGTTTACTTTCCTCGGGATGTGCTTGAGCTCCATGCCCCTGAAGTGCTTCTCAAGCTTGCAGACCTCTTCAATGTAAGCGGCCATGTGATCATCTTTAGGCGTGTAGCTTTTGTTGGAGAAGTTGAAAAGCAACTGGGAGTCGCCTTTGACAAGTAGGTGCTTGACGCCTAGAGCAATGCCGGCCTGTAGGCCGGCGGGAAGGCCCTCGTATTCAGCAATGTTGTTGGAGATCTTGTCGATTGCGAAGCACAACTGGACAGCGTAGTAGAGCTTGTCGCCTTTGGGCGAGGTGAAGACGACGCCAGCCCCGCCATTGCAGCAGGCAAAGGCTCCGTCGAATTTCATGGTCCAGTGGCTGGGCATCTTGTCTCCAGAGAGCTCTGTCTCTTCTCCTCGAGGCTCTTCAGGGGTTGGGTCAGTCCATTCGGTGAGAAAGTCTGCCAGCGATCTTCCCTTGATGACTCTTGTGGTATCAAAACGTAAATTGAATTGCTGCAGCTCTATGTTCCATCCCGCGACGCGATCTGTAGCGTTAGGGTTGCGAAGGATCTGCTCCTGATGGGGTGTCCCTGGAAGTAGTGTTGCAGCTTCCTGGAGGCGATGAGGAGCGTGATGAGGAGCTTCTGCTGCATTGGGTACCGTTCCCGAGCGTCCCATAGTACTGTACTGACGAAGTAGACGGGGTGCTCGACAAAGGTTGTCAGCTTAGGCGCATCGTTGGCTGTCTGAGGAGGCTCTTCAGGGCCTCTATCGAGATCGGCTTGTGGAGGATCTTTAGGGCCCTTGTCGAGATCAGCTTGTGGAGGCTCTTCAGGACCCTTGTCGAGATCGGCTTGTGGAGGCGTGTCGGCAAGGGTGCTTGGGACAGACTCGGCTTGTGGCTTTGGGCCTGGCGGTGGGTCTGTGGAGTCTGTCCCTTTGCCGAGATCTTCGTCAGGCGACTTTAGACTTGGAGTCGTTGCACTCATCTTGTGGAGGACTGGCTCTTCTCTTTCAACCACCAGGACGGTGCTGGCAGTCCGAGGAGTGGCTGAGAGATACAGTTTCAGATGTTCGCATGTCCTTGGGGCTACTATGAATGGTGGGCTGGCCAAGTACCTCTTCAAGTCATCAAAGGATTTTTCCGCTTCAGGTGTCCACTTGAATGCGACAGATCTCTTCATGATCTTGAAAAACGGCAGGGCTCTCTCGCCAAACTTGGAGATGAAGCGGCCCAAGCTGGCCATATAGCCTGCTAAGCACTGCATGTCCTTGAGCCGGCGAGGAGGCTGCATTTCTTCAATAGCCTTGATCTTGTCGGGGG
The DNA here is from genome assembly GCA_026929855.1 of Poa annua. Taxonomy (NCBI): domain Eukaryota; kingdom Viridiplantae; phylum Streptophyta; class Magnoliopsida; order Poales; family Poaceae; genus Poa; species Poa annua. The sequence continues at coordinate 105,625,047 of CM049426.1, forward strand.
TTGCCTCTATGCTACGGTGGGATACGAGGAATCCGAGAAGTTTGCCTGAAGGTACTCCAAAGACGCACTTGGTGGGGTTTAGCTTGATGCTCACCTTTTGCAGGCTGGCGAAGGTTTTCTCGAGATCCCTCAAGAGAGTGTCTCCCTCAAGACAATGTCGTAGACATTAGCCTCTGCATTTCTGCCGCGGCGAGGATGAGTGCGAGACGACCCGCAGTGCCGCGCACGGAGGCGGTCCCGGAGGAGGTAGTGGCGCGTCAGGCGCAGCCGTTCCCGCGAGGGAGTGGTGCACTATCAACCGCGACGGAGCGGGGCGCGTCATTGCCATGCCGACAAGGTGCTCGAGGCGGTCCAGCCACTGATCGTGGGCCTCCTGGTTAGGCCGGTAGCGAAGGAGTTCTTGCGCCATGAGCAGTGCGGTGTGCGGACCGGGTTGTACACGTCCTTGGGAGGACGCGCTTTGGCGCCCCGACGGATGCGAGGACTCAGTGTCATCAGGGTGCTCGGAGAGCTCCTCACCGTCGCGTTCGACCTTGCTCTCGGGCTCGTCCACGTGCGGTCCGATGTTGGCGCGCTCCTTCCGGCGGGGGCGGCCACGACGAGCATGAGTGGCGGTGGCGCCGGGCTCGGTGTGAGTCCCTCCAGGTGTGCGCTTGCTGGCGCGGGCGGCGCGGGTGGCGCGGGTGTCAGTCATGTCGCGGGAGTGGCTAGAAGGTTGCAGATGCGCCTCAGTCCCCTACGTGGCGCGCCAAATGTCGGAGAGTGACTCCCAGAAAACAGGGATAGTCACACTCTGCAGAGAGTGTTTGAAGAGGGATTGAACGCGGAGGTCAAACAACCCTCGAGGGGCACGATGACGGTGCTCGTCGAACCTGAAGAGGAACAACACGACAGAGAAGGACACCAGCCCGTACACAGGTTCACGACCCTCAAGAGGAGGTAACACCACTACTCCTGCTTGTCTGTATTGCATTGCAGAGGTTTAAAGTACAATGAGCTTGCCGAGGGCTCTCTTTTGGCAGTGTGGAGCTCGAAGAGGAAAGCTAGGATCTTCTTCCGCCTCGGTCAAGTTGTATATTCTATGCTCTTGAGTGGTGCTCAAGGGCTCAAATGATCGATACTTTGCTACGGAGGTGCTTCCAATCCTTTTATAGGCGCCCCTGGCCTCATCCCTGCACTTTAGGCAGAGAATGGGTTCCCACACTGCGGTGACGCGAAGGAGTAGGGTGCACCGCGGCCGAATTGTCCATGGACTCGGTCCATCCGTCCAAAAGCCAGCCGTACTGGCCGGCGAACCACCGTCCGCGCAGGGCGGCCAGCAGGCGCCGCAGAGGTCGTGGGAGAGCCCACGGTGACGTTGCCGTTGGAGCGTTGCGTCGTCCAGCTGCTTTATCACCAAAGAGGAAAGCTTCGTAGTCCAGCACGGGCGACGCAACTTTGTTGACTCCTTTAATCACCAGAATGGCCACTTCGGCGTGTTCGTCATCGCGCGCAAGACGCGTACGTCACTTTGCGGTTGCTGCCGAGGCCATGTGCGCCCTGCAGCAGTTGCTTCGTAGCGAAGTATCACCACAGGGCCTTGGTGGCCTTGTGGAGGAATTTGCGTTGACTCCTCTCCAGGGGGAGGGAGCCTTGTATATTAGTTGTTGCTGCAGTAGCCTCTTCAGGCCCTCAGTTCCTCTTGAGGCCCTATCAAGGATATTCCTCTCGAGAGTCTCTCCAAGCGCTGGCATGGTCCTTAGTCGTTTATTCTATGCTGTCGCGTGCGAGGGCTATGGAGAGTGTGCTCTGCACACCCTGGTCCCGACTGGGCCGACAACGAGTTCGAAAGACCCCCGAGCCAGAGGACTTAAACTGAAATCGACGAGCTATTGAGAAATTGGGAGGAGTGCCCTGCTCATGGAAGGAAGCAACCGAGGGTTGATCCCCTCCTGGGTGTATGGAAAGTGAGTTCTGTTTTTCACGACTTGCCGTACTGGAAGGTCCTTAAAGCGCCCCATAGCCTTGATATGATGCACATTATGAAGAATGTCACCGAGAGTCTACTCGGCACTCTTTCCAACATGGAGGAAAAGTCCAAGGATGGGACAAGAGCAAGATACGATCTAAAATGGCTTGGCATCAAGAAAGATCTGCAGGCACCCGACAGTGATGACGATGATGATGACAAGGATGATGATCAAACGGAAGGAACTCAAGGTCGCCGCAAAAGGGCAAAGAAGAAATCGGTGGTGCTTCCCGCTACCTGCTTCACTATGAGTCCGGAAGAGCTCGGCCAGTTCTATAAGTGCCTCGTAGGAGTCAAATATCCGGGTGGTTACGCGGGGAAGATCAGCAGGTATCTAGTCGCAACGAAGAAGAGGTTCAGTGGTATGAAGTCTCACGATTGTCACATACTGATGACGCAGATAATTCCCGTTGCGATCCGTGAAGGAGATATGCCCTAGAGGCAATTAATAAAGTGTATTGTTTATCATATTTCGTTTGTTCAGAATAAGTTTTTGTGTCATGCTATAACCGTATTAAGCGGAAACATTAATACACGTGTGATGCGTAAACAACCAGGTCCCTAGTAGCCTCTACTAAGACTAGTTTCATTGCGCGATAGATGATCGAGGTTTCCCGATCATAGGGCATGGTGCCGGTCGGCAATGGAAGTCATATCGTTGGAGAACGATGTGATGGACATACCCAGATTTGGAGGACGTAGTCATTACGCCTTTGACCGTGAGACCAACTCTTATTGTGATTCCTGGAAGATACTTTGATTGCACCAAACGTCGTATCTTAATTAGTGTGACAATAACAGTGATAGTTTTGGGTATCGAAAAGGAGTAGTTGAGACGAGGGGTGAAGAGCGGGATTTGCCAGACCGCATAGCGGGATAGATACTCTAGGGCCCACTCGGTGAGATCATGTCCAATGAGCTTGCAAGCATGTGACTAGGTCACAGAGACATGAAATCATAGACGAGTAGAAGCTAGCGTTGTCGGTAACGAGGTCAAGCTAGGTATGGAGATATCTATGGAACGACGCTCGGACACGCTAAGTATCGCCATGGCAAAAGGTTTAAGACTTTACGTTCAGGTTTGATAGATGAAAGTCATTCGTTATATCACAGGAATTAATTCATGGGGTCCAGGCCTACGAGTTAGTCGTTGATCATAGAGGAGTCTTGATCGTACCTGTTATTATATCGAATCGCTAGGGTAACACACTTAAGGGGTTTCGACAAGACAACCGGAAAGGAAACAGATCACCGGGAATGTCCCGGGAGAGGTCTAATGGAGATCGGGCAGCAACGAAAGAGTTTTCGGAGCTAGAATAAATTATATATAATATGTTTGATATTAATTAGTGTAATTAATGTCTAAATATGATTTTATATATTTATTTTCGAATTTATTTAGGCGGATTTCCCTAAATGGGCCTTCTGGTTGAAAGAAGGCCCAAGAGGGGAAAATTCCCCAGGGGAATTCGGTGGGGGGCTTGGGGGCCGACCCAAGTGGGCCAAGAGGCCCACTAGGGGGCCGGCGCACCCAGCCATGGCGCACCAGGCATGTGGGATTAGTCCCACATTGCCTGGTGGGGACGTTGGCTCCACCCTGGGAGCCTATATAAGAAGGGGCACCCCTGACCTTTTAATTCACCAATTAATTCCCCAATTCTCTCTCATTTCGTGATTCCCTTTGTCGGAGTTGCGCCGAGTTGAGAGGGGGATCTCTTCCACCATATCCCGCTGCCGCGCTGCTGGTGTTCCGGTCCAAGTCTTCCGCTGCTCGTCCTGGACTGGAGCTTCGGAGGCCGTCGTTTCCACCGTACGTGTGTAAAGCCCTGCGAGGTGCTACGCTAGCGGTACTCGGAGGTCTGCTTCCTCTACACGACCTTGAGGTCGGCTTCGTCGGTCTTCATCGACAACATTTGTGCGGGAACGTATTCCCCGCTTTCGGTCTACAAGGGTATGTATTCCGATCTCCGTTCGTACTACTATATCTGCATATAATAGATCTTGGCATGTTTTAGGGATATCGTTGCTAGGAATTTTTTTGTTTTCTGCACCCAATCCCCTTCAGTGGTATCCGAGCCGATCTATCGTAGATATAGTTGTACGCTGTTAGAACCCGTATTCTGCACGGGGGCACCGTTCCTGTAATTTGCTACCCTCTAGCGTGCACTTGTGATTCCAGCGGCATCGAGTTGATGAAGTGGCCCGGACCGACTTTACGCATACGCCGACGCGAGACTGGTTCCACTACTGACATGCGGGTTGTACCGTATATGTGGCTGGCGGGTGCCTGTTTCTCTCTCTTTAGTTGGTCTTGCATTTTCAATGGAGGGACGGAAAGGGATGCTTAAACATGCAATTATTGGATCGTTGTTCTGGTCATAAGGTTCGTAGGTATGAAGTGGTTCTATTTACGAAAGCCCCAAGCCATGTAAAATATGCAAAAGATAAAGTAGAAGCGTGTGACTTTATTTTGCAGGGGCTATGTGATATGGTCAAGGCAGGTTTATTAAATTGTTTATAAACTGTGGGCGCCAAGAAGACCATGGCGGAATGGACTATATCACATTGCATTACATTTGATGTTTTGTGTGCATCTTATATTGTGTGATTATATATATAGTATATATTAGTTACGCGGCGGTAATTATACAAGATGATCCCTTCAAAAATACCACTAATGTTCTTCCTCCAACGCGCACCACCAAGAAAGTTCTACGTTATGAGGCAGGCCGTGACGATCGGGTGTCAGACATATCGTTGTTCGCATACGGTGGGTGTAAGCCATGTTGCACAAGCGTCAGCGTGGAGGTTATAGTGGAGAGCCTAGAATATGCAGATATGGCATTAGAACACGGAGGCCGAAAGGTCGCGCACGAGTCACAAAATTGGTGTGACGGACATTTGTCTACTCTTGAAGTTGTGCCGCCGGCTCTGACGATGAGGGGTGGTGCAATGGATGGGGGTCTGTAATCACTTAAACGACCAGGAGGGATGTTCGTTTGAGTGGGAGTTATGTTAGTTATTTTCTAAAAATACTGTAACTCAAAATTATTATAAAGAAAGTCTTATGTTGTTGCAAATTCCATTGTAGATGTCTCACCCCTCCTTTAACCTAAACGTCTTCATTGAGAAAGCGAAGCTTAAGACCGATGGGTCTAACTTCGTGTCCTGGTTCCGTGGCCTGAAGTCCATTCTTGAAACCCACAAGGTGGCCTACATCCTTGATGCCCCCTTAGGTGATCTTCGAAACACCGCCTCGGAAATCGAAAGGAATGTCCATGAGGTTAAGGCGGAGATTTCTTCTTATGTCCATAGTGGCATGCTCTTTGCCATGGAGGCTGACCTGCAAAACCACTTCGTGAACAAGGGTGCTTATGAGATAATCACTGAACTCATGGTTGTTTTTGCACGACAAGTCAAGGCTGAGAGGTTCGAAGCATCCGTGCTTTTCTTCTCAGCCCAGATGGAAGAGCATGGCAATATTAATGAGCACTTAGCAAAGTTGTTTGGCTGCGTTCAGCTCCTGAATGATCTGGGAAGTGTGATCCCAGAAGAGTTGGTTATTGATAGGGTGCTGATTTCTCTGCCCCCTAGCTATAAGAACGCCATCATGAAAGGGACGTCAAAACCCCTGTCGGAAATCCTAAAGATGCTCGAAGTGGCCAAATTAGAAATCAAGTTGGAGAAGATGGTGGTGACCATCGGATCACCTGAGCGCAACTGCCCCAAGTACCTGGAGGATAGGAAGTCTGGCAAGACAGTCGACAAAGACCAAGGTATATTTGATATACATGTTATAGATGTGTACCTTACATCCACTCGGAGCAACATGTGGGTATTTGATACTGGTTCTGTTGCTCATATATGTAACTCTCAGGAGGAGTTACGGAATAAACGGCTGTTGGCTAAGGATGAGGTGACGATGCGCGTCGGCAACGGATCGAGAGTCGACGTGGTGGCTGTCGGCATGCTGCCTCTACATCTACCATCGGGATTAGTTTTGGTTTTAAATAAGTGTTATTTTGTACCATCCTTGAGTGTAAACTTTATAAGTGGGTTTTGCCTATTACAAGACGGTTATTCATTTAAATCAGTATCAAGTAATTGTGCTATTTATATGAATGATACCTTTTATGTTGATGCTCCCGTGAATAATGGTTTATTCTTGTTGAATCTCGATCGTAGTACTCACATCCATAACATAGAAGCCAAATGGATTAAGTGTAGTGATGATACCACCATTTATATGTGGCATTGCCGTCTTGGTCATATTGGTGTTAAGCGCATGAACAAACTCCACTCCGATGGACTTTTGGACTCGTTGGATTTCGGATCCCTCGATACATGCGAACCATGCCTTATGGGCAAAATGGCCAAGACACCGTTCAAAGGTTTCGTTGAACGGGGTCATATTTATTGGGGATCATACATACAGATGTGTGTGGACCGATGAGCGTTTCGACACGCAATGGTTATCGTTACTTCGTCACCTTCAATGATGACTTGAGTAGATACGGTTATATCTATTTGATGAAACACAAGTCTGAAACTTTTGAAAACTTCAAAGAATTTCAAAGTGAAGTTGAGAATCAGCTTAACAAGAAAATCAAGCACCTCCGATCCGATCGTGGTGGCGAGTATTTGAGTTTTGAGTTTGGCACACATCTGAGGAGTTGTGGCATAGTACCTCAACTTATGTCTGCCGGAACACCGCAGCGTAACGGCGTGTCCGAGCGACGTAATCGTACTCTACTGGATAGTGTCCGATCTATGATGTCTCTTACCGATTTACCCGTATCCTTCTGGGGTTATGCGTTAGAAACAACCGCATTCATTTTAAATAGGGCTCCGTCCAAATCCGTTGAAACGACACCGTATGAATTATGGTATGGCAAGAAGCCTAAGTTATCGTTTCTGAAAGTTTGGGGTTGTGAGGCGTATGTTAAGAAACTACAGCCCGACAAACTCGAACCAAAGTCGGAGAAAGTCGTCTTTGTAGGATATCCGCGGAAACCGTTCGATACACCTTCTACAACCAAGGTGAGGGAAAAACGTTTGTCGCGAAGACCGGTACCTTTCTGGAGAAGAAGTTTCTCGCGAAAGGAGTAAGTGGGAGGAAGGTAAACCTTGATGAGATCGTTGATCCTGAACTCGAGATTCCGAGTGGCGCAACGGAAGCAATTCCAGAAACGTCCTCCGTGGATGGAGTGGGAGAAACTGTCGAGGAAAGTATTCTACCTCATAGGTCTGGTAGATCTCGGATCGCACTAGAATGGTATGGCAACATGGTTTGCACCGTCATGTTAAATGAACAAGACGAACCTACGAACTACAAGGAGGCAATGGCGAGTCTAGAGTCCAAGAAATGACTAGAAGACATGAAATCCGAAATAGGATCCATGTATGATAACAAATTGTGGATTTTGATGCATATTCCCGAAGGGCGCAAGGCTGTCGAGAATAAATGGATGTTTAAGAAGAAGACTGATGTTGATGGTAATGTGACCGTCTATAAAGCTCGGCTTGTCGCAAAGGGTTTCCGACAAGTTCATGGGATTGACTACGATGAAACTTTTTCACCGGTAGCGATGCTTAAGTCTATTCGGATTTTGTTAGCAGTTGCTGCCTATTACGATTATGAAATATGGCAGATGGATGTCAAAATAGCCTTCCTAAATGGAAACATTGAGGAAGAGTTGTACATGGTACAACCAGAAGGTTTTGTCGATCCAGGAAATGCTAACAAGGTATGCAAGCTTCAGCGATCCATCTATGGATTGAAGCAAGCATCTCGGAGCTAGAATCTTCGCTTTGATGAGGTAATCAAAGGTTTTGGATTTGTCCAAAATTTGGAAGGGACCTGCATTTACAAGAAAATGAGTGGGAGCTCGGTTGTGTTCTTAGCACTATATGTAGATGACATATTGCTGATTGGGAATGATGTGGAACTTCTGAATAGCGTGAAGGAATATTTAAACAGTAAATTTTCCATGAAGGACTTAGGAGAAGCTGCATACGTCTAAGGCATAAAAATCTATCGTGATAGATCAAGACGCCTATTAGCGTTGAGTCAAAGTACTTATCTTGATAAAATACTAAAGCGTTTCGGTATGGAGAAGGAAAAGAAGGGTTCTCTGCCGGTTATCATGAATAAACATTGCGGAAGGCACAGTGTCCGGTAACGGAACTGGATAAGGCCGATATGACTAAACATCCTAATGCTTCAGCCATAGGATCGATTATGTATGCAATGTTGAGTACTAGACCAGATGTGGCATTAGCTCTAAGTTTGACAAGCCGATTCCAGAGTAATCCTGGAATGGCGCATTGGATTGCTGTTAAGAGCATTCTTAAGTATCTCAATAAGACAAAGGAAATGTTCCTTGTCTATGGTGGCTGCGATGAAGAACTTGGCGGAACAGGTTACGTGGATGCAAGTTTCTGCTCAGACCCCGATGACTCTAAGTCACAGACAGGTTATGTGTTCAAGGTGAATGGAGGCGCCGTGTGCTGGAGAAGTGGGAAGCAAACCATTGTCGCACAATCTACAATGGAGTCGGAGTACATTGCTGCTTGCGAAGTCACGAATGAAGCTGTGTGGCTGAGGAAGTTCGTCATTGAACTTGGAGTGTTCCTGAGCGTGCAAGACTCGTGATCCTCTTCTGTGACAATACGGGTGCCATTGCTAACGCCAAGGAGCCAGGGTCTCACTCCACTGCCAAACACAATCTCCGACGCTTCCATGTGATACGTCAGTACGAACAAGGAGGCGATGTGAAGATTTGCAAAGTCCATACGGATCTGAATGTGGCAGATCCGCAGACGAAGCCTCTCCCGCTTGACAAGCATGAAAAACACCAGTTAGCTATGGGTGTTAAGCTTTTACCAAGTTGTAATCTAGATTAATTTGTACTCTAGTGAAAGTGGGAGACTGAAGGAGATATGCCCTAGATGCAATTAATAAAGTGTATTCTTTATCATATCTCGTTTGTTCATAATAGGTTTTTGTGTCATGCTATAACCGTATTAAGAGGAAACATTAATACGGGTGTGATGCGTAAACAACCAGGTCCCTAGTAGCCTCTACTAAGACTAGTTTCGTTGCGCGATCGATGATCGAGGTTTCCCGATCATAGGGCATGGCGCCGGTCGGCAATGGAATTCATATCGTTGGAGAACGATGTGATGGACATACCCTGATTTGGAGGACGTAGTCATTACGCCTTTGACCGTGAGACCAACTCTTATTGTTATTCCTGGAAGATACTTTGATTGCACCAAACGTCGTATCTTAATTAGTATGACAATAACGGTGATACTTTTGGGTATCGGAAAGGAGTAGTTGAGACGAGGGGTCAAGAGCGGGATTTGCCAGTCCGCATAGCAGGATAGATACTCTAGGGCCCACTCGGTGAGATCATGTCTAATGAGCTTGCAAGCATGTGACTAGGTCATGGATACATGATATCATAGACGAGTAAAAGATAGCGTTGTCGGTAACGAGGTCAAGCTAGATATGGAGATATCTATGGAACGACACTCGGACACGCTAAGTATCGCCATGGCAAAAGGTTTAAGACTTTACGTTCAGGCTTGATAGATGAAAGTCATTCGTTATATCACGGGGATTAATTCCTGGGGTCCAGGCCTACGAGTTAGTCGTTGATCATAGAGGAGTCTTTATCGTACCTGTTATTATATCGAACCGCTAGGGTAACACACTTAAGGGGTTTCGACAAGACAACCGGAAAGAAAAGAGATCATCGGGAATGTCCCGGGAGAGGTCCGATGGAGATCGGGCAGCAACGAAAGAGTTTTCGGAGCTAGAATAAATTATATATAATATGTTTGATATTAATTAGTGTAATTAATGTCTAAATATGATTTTATATATTTATTTTCGAATTTATTTAGGCTGATTTCCCTAAATGGGCCTTCTGGTCGAAAGAAGGCCCGAGAGGCGAAAATTCCCTAGGGGAATTCAGTGGGGGGCTTGGGGGCCGACCCAAGTGGGCCTCTTGGCCCACTAGGGGACCGGCGCACCCAGCCATGCCGCACCAGGCATGTGGGATTAGTCCCACATTGCATGGTGAGGAGGTTGGCTCCCCCCTGGGAGCCTATATAAGAAGGGGCACCCCTGGCCATTTAATTCACCAATTAATTCCCCAATTCTCTCTCGATTTCGTGATTCCCTTTGTCGGAGTTGCGCCGAGTTTTAGAGGGGGATCTCTTCCACCATAGCCCGCTGCCGCGCTGCTGGTGTTCCGGTCCAAGTCTTCCGCTGCTCGTCCTAGACTGGAGCTTCGGAGGCCGTCGTTTCCACCGTACGTGTGTAAAGCCCTGCGAGGTGCTGCGCTAGCGATACTCGGAGGTCTGCTTCCTCTGAACGACCTTGAGGTCGGCTTCGTCGGTCTTCATCGACAATGTTTGTGCGGGAACGTAATCCCCGCTTTCAGTGTACAAGGGTATGTATTCCGATCTCCGTTCGTACTACTATATCTGCATAGAATAGATCTTGGCATGTTTTAGGGATATTGTTGCTAGGAATATTTTAGTTTTCTGCACCCGATCCCATTCAATTCGAGGGATAATGGACGAGCACGTCCGAGATACGCTGCTTGCCATGTGCAACTTTTTCGATGTCTTCAACAGGAAGTCGATCAGCGTGAAGCAGCTCGATAGACTACAGGAAGAGATCGTGCGGATACTATGTGAACTCGAGATTTACTTCCCACCCTCATTCTTTTATATCTGCGTGCATCTCCTTCCTCATGTCGTTGACGACATCAAGCAGCTCGTGCCGACAATCCTACACTCCATGATGCCGTTCGAAAGGCAGAACGGTGTCATGAAAGGTTATGTTCGCAACATGGCCCGTCTGGACGCAAGCATGGCGAAGGGCTTTCTAACCTACGAGTGCATCTCTTTCTGCCAAACTTACGTAACACCGAGAATGAGGATGTTGGTCTGCCCACCAGGAAGCACCTCAGCAGGCTAGGTGGAGTTTGTCACCGTGAGGGCTCCCGCTCACTCTTTGTGGGCGTTCATGGTCGAAGAGAAGACCTCGACATGGCTCACCGTGTCGCGATACAACACTTACAATTGATCGAACCATGGGTGGAGGAGCACAAGATCTTGATCGAGCAGAATTACATGGACCTGGGGAGGCAGAGGAAGAATGGAGACGTATCCAAACAACACAACTCTAGCTTCACACGTTGGTTCAAGAACAGGCAACTGTTTCAAGCAGGGAGCCAAACGGCATCTACGGAAGATGAATAACTCATATTCTCATTATCTGTAGCGCCCCATCTTTTATATAAAGATGGAACATCTGTGTTATGTGCTAGTCCCTGGATCACTGCCAGCACCACAGTACAAAATATATAGTATCATTGCATAAGTATCAAATTACTACATCGAGATCCAAAAATAGCTAAGTATAGCTTTATTACAAAGTGCATAGTCATGAAGACTAGCTAGAATATTCAGAGTTCACAACGAAAGTAAAAGCAAATGAGCCTCTTCTTCAAGCATGCGCCACAGGCAGACATGTTGGGTGTAGACTCGAGTCCAACTTATTCCTCATCTGGATTACCTGCACATTTGAATATGCAACCCCCGAAGGAGGTCAATACAATGAAGTATTGGCAAATGACTATGGTGGATAATTTATGACAAGTCTAATTCTATATGCATATTTGGCTTGGTGGAGTTGTAGGCTATTTTGCAGAAAGCAAGTTTTCTCCTATCGTTTGTAAAGCAATTTTGTTTCTCAAAGACTTGGCACCAAGGGATAAAGCCCAAATGCACCAACAATTCTTTCCTTAGTCAAATTTTACTTTATAAAAACAGTGTTGAGATTCTTCCGCCCAACCTTGTCCAGCTGCTCAAAGTAGTCCATTACCGGGGACACGGCTAAGTACTCAGATTGTCGACTCTTCAGAGGTTGTGCACTTTCACCTTTAGACTCAATTAACCCAAACATCCTATACACGCGGAGTGTGTTAAGGAAAGGAGAGAACTGAGACAAGAACTTTCAGAAGAAGAATGCAACCATACTAGCAAGACCCGTTCCACCTACCAACTCTACATCTGCTTGTCAAGCTGACAGGTTGCACCCTCACCACTTAGTCATTCTAGACAGAGCCCATTGTCAAAAGGCTGCACAGGAAGCTTCTAAACTTGGAGGGATTTGGTAATCTCTTCGTTCCTGGGTGGCCGTCCACAAGTGCACTTCTGGGTAACAACCACCATGCTCATGGCCCTAAGTAGAATAGACATTCATCCTAGGCAACGACAACCACAAGCATAGCCCCAAAAGTCACTCAACATAAACCATAACAACCAATTCCACCCAGATGTGTATTTTAAATTTGAAACACTTAGAAATATTTCCATAACAAGGTAAACATTTTAATAGCATAGCTGTGCAACTGATAAAACTTTTCATGGCTGCTTAGGAGAAAGGGTGGCTACACACTACTAGGAAATTTGTAAAATACAAACTAACGTAGCATTATAAAATAAATCAAAAATCCCTATCATTCACACTACTCAAAATATACTACATATGCATATAGAAAATATTGGATAGAATATGAATGTCACTGGCCTTGGTAACAGGAGGAGCAAGCACAGCAAGAATAACAATCACAAGCAAGACTTTCTCTTCTTCACAATCTAGCACAAACCATACATAAAATAAATAACCACACAATATCTCACAACACCAAACATAGATATGTATGCATGCATGATATGCTATGAGTATAACAAGACACCCTCATTAATACTTTTTATCTTCTCTTATTAAATGAATGAAATACAATTTCTAGGAATTTCTTATTTTATTTATTAATTAAAGAAAGGAAAACAATATAACAAAACTTGATTTCTTGAACTACAACTTTTATTGCTTTATGAAAGTTTCCAAATAAAACTCATATTAATATTTCTGGACAGAGGGAAATAATACAACACTAAAACAATTAAATTTATTTGTAAAACATTTTTATTATTTAAGTTACGGATTTAATAGCCGAAATGCCAAACAATTAATTCCGCAATTTAAAATACACTAAAGTGACAAACTAATGAAACAATACTAAACTACACGAGCAGAGCTTTCCGTGGATATAAAATTCATCAAATTTGGATAAACAGATTGAAAGTTATGAATTTTGCAAGTTTTTATCGTTTTTTCTGTTCTAATTACAAAATCCAGCCAAAATAGAAAAAGGATATGCCACGCGGCGCAATCTGATTGGCTGGTACCGCTTCGCTCGGATCGCAATTTGCTAACCGTCCGATCTAACAGAAAATGAACGCTCCAGATCTATCTCACTTACCGACGGGGACAGGAGGCGCCGGTGTGCCGGAAAAGCTCCGACCACGGCGGAGCCATGGCCGGCGTCGTACGTACTCACAGAAGGAGAGGCTACGGGACGGATGAGTCGTACCGGGCTAGAGAAGGCGACGAGGCGGTCACGATGGCGTGGTTGGAGGCAGCGTCGCGTCTTCGTTCGTCGGAGATCTCTCGACGGAGTTGAAGGTGCGGGCGGCGGCGTCGGTCGCGGACGGTGGCGAGGGCTCGCTGCGTAAACAAATAGAAAATCGTGTCAAAAGCATGCGCATGGACGAAAGGAAACGAGGGGAGTAGAAGAGAGGGTCCGGGATGGCCGGAGTATCCCGTACGGTGAGCATCACGGCTGTAACATCCTAGGATTTTTCAAATTCTGAAAAATCAGAAAAATTAAAAACTTCTTTAAAAACTAATTGTATGTCGATTTGAAAACAAAATTCATGCATGCATTCATCATTTTCTTGCATTATTTATATTTGAAATTACAATGGTTGAAATATTATTTCCACTTGAAAACCTATTTGAGAAAATATTAAAAATAAAATAACGATTATGCTATTTATCTTATTTTACTTTAATATTTTGATTGTAATTATTAGAAATAATTATTTTCATATGTTCACAATTGTGGTACCAAATTTTATTTAGCCATACATAAATTAATTAAATTTCTATTTCCAAATTTGACTAAAGTGTCAAATTTGCATTAAATCAAATATTCAAAATTAATATTTTTAAAAAGTGGTCAAAACATGTCTATAAATGTTTTAAAATAAAGATATGATTTTTAGAAATTTTTACAAATTAATTTCACTTAATTCAGAGTTCTAAAATAAAAGTTATGAATGAATTAAGAAGAAAAAAAAAATGAATCGGGCCAGCCGGCCGGCCCACGAAGGAACCGAACCGATCTATCGTATCCAACTCAAACCCTGAAATTCGTTTTTCCAACCACATTTCATTCAAACACGTATATCTCAAGAAATATAACTCCAAATCCGGATCCTCTTGATCCTACGCGGTCACAACTCCGAGCCCTATCTATTCCACCATCCCTCCGCCTATATAAACCCCTGTAGCCGCCGGCATCTCTTTTACTCTTTTCGTTCCGCCTATTTCGTTCGTTCGACAAACAAAACCATCTCCAATCGCGACGGGGCCTTAATCATTGTTGTAGATCTCGTCGATACCTTTCCATCCCAATAAGGCTCAACTCTTTTCATCAAGCGTGGAGGAAGAATTTCGAATCATCATCCATCAGATCTGAAGTTGTATTTCTCAGATCTCTTCGCGCTCGTTGCGTCATATCGAAATTCCTTCGCTGAAAAGGTAGATCTACTCTATATCTACAACTTTCCTGTTGACAACTTTTTATTTTAACGTATGTAATTTTCTGTATAATACAGATCGTGTTTGGTGTTGTTCGAGTAATCAAACCATCTTAAAAAGTTGGGACGACAATACGAAAGTTGTTCCCCTGATCAAGACCTTTCTTTTGCCCTAAGCCTCACCTCTTTTGGTTCAGCGAGCTCAGAGATATTTGCGTTTGAAGTTTCGGATCAGACAGGTATTTTGCGATTTGTGACCAATCTATTCATCCACTTATGTTATAATTCTGATAATTAGAAAGAGCACGCAATTCTCTACAACTTTCGTTAAGAGTGTTTTTCCATCCGAACAACTTTATTTTTGGTCAAATTCGTAGTCAAATCTCAGTCAGCCCGCCACGTCAGCAAGTCAATTCCTACGTCAGCAGTCAAAGTCAACAGTCAAACCGAAGACCGGCAGTTTTGCAGAAAAATCTTAAATTTTAAATCTATCACTACTTTTTATTGGTTTGGTCAAATTTTACAAATAAAATATTTTTGGAAAGCTTATGACACGTAGAAACTTTTGGCATCATTACTTTTATGTTTTGTCAAATTAAAATTTGTTGAAATTCAAAAGTGGCATTAATGGTAAATTGAACATAACTTCAAATTTGAAATTTAAAACTTGTCAAACTCTTTTGATATAAATTTGAATGTCTAAGTATTGGCAGTAGTATTTTTCTACTGATTTTTGTAGAATAATTTTATATGATTTTATAATTTATATTGATTAAATACTTTTAAGTGTTGTTTTAATGATTAAAATTGATTAAAAATTTATTAAAATTTATTTTCATCATCTATTCGAATTATAAAGTACTTAGTCATATTATAACCACTTTGGTATTAAAATGTACTTAGAAATATTTTACCTCTTTAAACAAATTAAATTCTTTGTTAGAAAATATTGATAAATATTTTTCGACAACACTCTTCCTTAGAAAAATTTCAACATCTTAAAGATGCTAAATCTTTTCCTTAGAAAATTTTAGCATCTAGAAAACTTAGTTGTTTTATTTTGTTAAGTGTTGTCCTTAGAAATAAATTGCATTGCATGCATGACATATCTATTGTATAGGTATAATCCTTATAGGAAAACTCCTTCCTTATTTTCCCTAAGTTAGGATTATTTTCAACCTAGTGTTTTGGTAAAGTGCTATGCACTTAGACACTTAGGATTTCCAAGATGGAGCTAGAAGGCCATTAAAGGACTTAGCCAAAACAAGACTTCATAAGTATCTCCAAGAAGTAGAAGCACTTAGAAGAAAACAGACTCTGGAAGCATCCTCAAGATGTCAAGCACTTAGAAGAAAAGTGAGAAGAAGTTCAAGAAGGCCAACCTCCCTTTTATTCTCTAAGTCTTTCTCTCTGCCTTTTCTTCTTCTCTGAGAACTCAAAATCCAAGACCAGCCTCGAGGATACAAGAACCACCAAGTCTGAAGATCAAAACTTCAATCAAGACATCATCAAGGAGAATATTACAAGTCTGGAGATGAAGCCTGGAGGACAACTACATCTTTCTTCTATCTTTTCCCTCTTTCCTAATCTTGTCTTTCACATTTGACTTAAACAATTTTGATCATGATATTATCATCTTGAAGTTGTTGGATCCTAGCGGCATAGTGAGATGAAGCGGCCTGGAAACAAACCTTACATGTCCACGTACATGAGACCTGTTCCACAATTTAAGTGGCTGGCCGGGTGTCTGTCTCTCTCACTTTAGTAAATATCCAATTTACAAAGAGTTGATAATAATTGTTGATCACCTCGAAGAATAGAGCTAGTAATTTTCTCTAAGTATTTTGCACATCAAGACTAAGCCATTAGAGTGCTTATTCAAGATGATATAAAACAAAATATTTTATTCAACTTATGACCTTAGCCCTTAGTCCTTTTGGACCAACCTATTTGCCTTGCATTAACTTAAAAGATTTTTCATGGCATGGCATGCATCTCTAGTCCTTAGAAATAACTTTCATATCATGCATGTCATGTTTTCCTTAGAAGTTTAAGAAACTTGTTTGTAGGTGTTGTGTTGTTTTATGATTGTTGTATTGTTGTTTGTTTGTATTGTTTAGACTGAACGGAGAGTCCCGAGTATCGTTGAAAAGAGTTGTGAACAACGACAACATTCAAAGGCAAGTGGCACACCTCATAAACTTCCTATTTCTATATGCATTACTTAGTGTATTTTTATATGCATGTGTAGGATAGTATTGCTATGCTAAACCTGTGTAGAATTCCTTATTCCTGTGTCTAGGTTCCTATGCAATACTTAGTAGAATTATTGATGCTATGCAAATGTTGTTTTGTGAAAATCTAAATTCTACTAAGTTAAGAATGAAACACCTGGGTGGTAAGTGGTTCTATGGTTTATGTTGAGTGGCTACTCAGGTCCATGTCTATGGTTCCTGGAGTATGTACACTTGTGAATGGCCACCCAGGAACAGAGGAATCTGAAGAACTCCGAGTGACGATTGCTTCCAGTGCAGCCATTGCCATATGGGCTCTGGCTTGATCAATTACGTTGCGTGAACTCTCTCCGGCTTGACAAGCAGATGTAGGGGGATGTTAGGTGGAACGGGTCAAGCCAGAGTGGGAGGGAAAATGCTTCTGAAAGATCTCGTCTCATTCTCTCCTTTCCTTATCACAAATGGTGTGTAAAGGATACCTTGGGTTGAATGGGTACAATGGTGAACGTGCACAACCTCTGCAGAGTGTAAAACTAAGTACTTAGCCGTGTCCCAGGTACGGACAATTTGAGCAGCTGATCACGGACGTCAACGGAGGATTCCACCATTCAATCTTCAGAAGTAAAACTTGATGGGTGAACAAGGGAAGATGAGATTTACGGTTTTCATGCCATACTCGTCTTGATTTCAAGAAAAGTGTTTTTCAAAAGAGTAGGAAAATTTGGCTTTATGCAAATTAGCCTTGAACTCCACCAGCCAAATATGCATATAGGCTTTAGAGTTATTCCATTAAGTGTCCACCATAGTGTCACTTGCCAGACTCCATTTTTAATGGAATCTGACCCACGTTGTTGCAATATTTTTCTTATTGCAGATTTGATCAGATGACGAGTGAGGTTTCGTTTAAAGGTTTCGAGTCTACAACCAACATGTTTTCGCTTGTGGCAGCATGAAAGTTATAGAGACTCACTGCTATTGTGTTTCCGCTGTGTACTTTTTCAATGCTAGCTTTATGCTATGCAACTTGTAATGAATATTTTGTAAGTCTGGATCATCGATGTAATAAAATTGATACTGTGTTGTGATATTACATCGTAAACTGTGTGTGCAAACGAATCGATCCAGGGATTTGCACTATACACAGGTATCTACCTTATTTAAAGTGCAGGTACGCTACAGATGGTATCAGAGCACTGTGTTGCCTGTAGGTTCGAAACCCTAGGTTTGGATAGAAATAGGTTTGACCATAGGATTGAAAATCTATTTATTCACTTTTCTAAAAACAAAACTTTTCATTTTATCTTCCTCATACTCTCATCTACTATCAACCTTCTAAAAACCTCTTATCTTTTTCTAGATGACCATGTTCTTATAGTCTAAGCCTGATTCTACTGCCTCATATGGAAAAGCTACGATTAATCATGAAGTTCTGCATGCATGGAAGACCACTGAAGAACCAGGTTTCGACCAACACTTCTAAGATATCCAAGAAAGTTGAACAAGAACTTGAAGCAGTCATCAAGGAGGTAGATTTGACCACCACCAAAAATAGAATGAAGATATCGTGTTAGTGTATTGATCATATCAACTTGGATATATGACAATACTAGATTGTTTGTTTGTTGTGAACCTTGTTGCTTGATGTTTGTTAGATGTTGATTGATTATGTTATATATTGGTTGCCTTGTTTTGTTTTATTGAACTAGGATTCCCCCATAAGTACAAATAATTCAACTCATTGCTTTCTAAACCAAACAAATGTCTCACCCCAATACCAACACCAATGATTTGCATACAACTATGCGACTACTATTAGAGAACCAGAGTCAGCTGTTGAAGATGATCAATGAGCAACTGCCTAAGATTGATCAAAACTATAGTGATTTTGAAGAGAACCTTATGACCAAACTAAAGGCATGCAAAACTTGTGGAGAGATAGGACATACGTCCAAAGAATGTCCTGATGAGTGGCCCCATGGTCATACCGGACATCCAGTTAGGGAATGCCCCACAAGTCAGATTACTTGCTTTTTGTGTGAAGCAACAAATCACGTTCCAACTCAATATCAACTCTACCCCGTGGTGCAAGAAGTTAGTCAGCAAGTCAAAAAGGGGATGCAACAAAATCTCATGAAGCATGTGGAAGTACAAGAAAACAAGGAGGAACACAAAAGAGATACTAGCCATAAAACATGTTTTACATGTGGAGAACTAGGACATTATTCATGGGACTGCAAAGAGAAAAGGACTGGTCAAGATACTGAACCAAATCTTCATCAAAATGAGACTGTGGGTCATACTAAGGTGAAGAATGAAATAAGAGTAAGGTCACTTCCGAAGATATCCAAAAGTACCTCCAGGTGTTGCAATAAATGTGAAGGAGATCACCTAGCTCGAAATTGTCACATCAAACGAGACTGGACTTCTTTAATTGAGATAGAATATAGCAAACAAGATTTGGAAGAACTGTTAGCCCTGGAAACACCAAAGAAGAAGAGGAACTTAGGTGACGTAATTTGCTACAAATGTAAAGGCAAAGGACATTATGCTGATAAGTGCCCAGTAAAGATGAAGGAGAAATGCCTTATCCGCTCACACAAGAAAAGCATCAGTCCCGTGACATGTCACAGATGCGGAGCAACAGGACACTATGTCAGTGGCTGCCCTGAGTGGAAGAAGAATAAATCTCTCCATGGACCGAGTGGAAAGCGTGAGTGCTAAAAACTTTCTGTATCCACCACATGCCATTGTATTTTGAATACTTGTACGCTCTACATCAGAGGAATAAACAGGATTACACAAAGTTTCTAGACTGACCACAAAAATTTCTTTTAAGGGTGGTAGCCACCTAGATAATTCAAACCCAGTCGCTTAAACCCAGAGATCTCAAACCATCTTTCTTTCTATCCTTCTAATCATAAAAATCATCCCCTACCAGTTTTCAACTTTCCATGTCAGAAATTTCATTTCCCAAAACATCCCGAGGTATCATAATCATTCAAGCATTTGCTTTGTCTTTCCAGCCTCTCCGAATCTCGGGGACGAGATTCCTTTTAAGGGTGGTAGTCTGTAACATCCTAGGATTTTTCAAATTCTGAAAAATCAGAAAAATTAAAAACTTTTTTAAAAACTATTTGTATGTCGATTTGAAAACAAAATTCATGCATGCATTCATCATTTTCTTGCATTATTTATATTTGAAATTACAATGGTTGAAATATTATTTCCACTTGAAAACCTATTTGAGAAAATATTAAAAATAAAATAACGATTATGCTATTTATCTTATTTTACTTTAATATTTTGATTGTAATTATTAGAAATAATTATTTTCATATGTTTACAATTGTGGAACCAAATTTTATTTAGCCATACATAAATTAATTAAATTTCTATTTCCAAATTTGACTAAAGTGTCAAATTTGCATTAAATCAAATATTCAAAATTAATATTTTAAAAAAGTGGTCAAAACATGTCCATAAATGTTTTAAAATAAAGATATGATTTTTAGAAATTAATTTCACTTAATTCAGAGTTCTAAAATAAAAGTTATGAATGAATTAAGAAGAAAAAAAAAACGAATCGGGCCAGCCGGCCGGCGCACGAAGGAACCGTACCGAGCTATCGTATCCAACTCAAACCCTGAAATTCGTTTTTCCAACCACCTTTCATTCAAACACGTATATCTCAAGAAATATAACTCCAAATCCGGATCCGCTTGATCCTACGCGGTCACAACTCCGAGCCCTATCTATTCCACCATCCCTCCGCCTATATAAACCCCTGTAGCCGCCGGCATCTCTTTTACTCTTTTCGTTCCGCCTATTTCGTTCGTTCGACAAACAAAACCATCTCCAATCGCGACGGCGCCTTAATAATTGTTGTAGATCTCGTCGATACCTTTCCATCCCAATAAGCCTCAACTCTTTTCATCAAGCGTGGAGGAAGAATTTCGAATCATCATCCATCGGATCTGAAGTCGTATTTCTCAGATCTCTTCGCGCTCGTTGCGTCAAATCGAAATTCCTTCGGTGAAAAGGTAGATCTACTCTATATCTACAACTTTCCTGTTGAAAACTTTTTATTTTAACGTACGTAATTTTCTGTATAATACAGATCGTGTTTGGTGTTGTTCGAGTAATCAAACCATCTTAAAAAGTTGGGACGACAATACGATAGTTGTTCCCCTGATCAAGACCTTTCTTTTTCCCCAAGCCTCACCTCTTTTGGTTCAGCGAGCTGAGAGATATTCGCGTTTGAAGTTTCGGATCAGACAGGTATTTTGCGATTTGTGACCAATCTATTCATCCACTTATGTTATAATTCTGATAATTAGAAAGAGCACGCAATTCTCTACAACTTTCGTTAAGAGTATTTTTCCATCCGAGTAACTTTATTTTTGCTCAAATTCATAGTCAAATCCCAGTCATCCTGCCACGTCAGCAAGTCAATTCCTACGCCAGCAGTCAAAGTCAACAGTCAAACCGAAGACCGGCAGTTTTGCAGAAAAATCTTAAATTTTAAATCTATCACTACTTTTTATTGGTTTGGTCAAAGTTTACAAATAAAATATTTTTGGAAAGCTTATGACACGTAGAAACTTTTGGCATCATTACTTTTATGTTTTGTCAAATTAAAATTTGTTGAAATTCAAAAGTGGCATTAATGGTAAATTGAACATAACTTCAAATTTGAAATTTAAAACTTGTCAAACTCTTTTGATATAAATTTGAATGTCTAAGTATTGGCAGTAGTATTTTTCTACTAATTTTTGTAGAATAATTTTCTATGATTTTATAATTTATATTGATTAAATACTTTTAAGTGTTCTTTTAATGATTAAAATTGATTAAAAATTTATTAAAATTTATTTTCATCATCTATTCGAATTATAAAGTACTTAGTCATATTATAACCACTTTGGTATTAAAATGTACTTAGAAATATTTTGCCTCTTTAAACAAATTAAATTCTTTGTTAGAAAATATTGATAAATATTTTTCGACAACACTCTTCCTTAGAAAAATTTCAACATCTTAAAGATGCTAAATCTTTTCCTTAGAAAATTTTAGCATCTAGAAAACTTAGTTGTTTTATTTTCTTAAGTGTTGTCCTTAGAAATAAATTGCATTGCATGCATGACATATCTATTGTATAGGTATACTCCTTATAGGAAAACTCCTTCCTTATTTTCCTTAAGTTAGGATTATTTTCAACCTAGTGTTTTGGTAAAGTGCTATGCACTTAGACACTTAGGATTTCCAAGATGGAGCTAGAAGGCCATTGAAGGACTTAGCCAAAACAAGACTTCATAAGTATCTCCAAGAAGTAGAAGCACTTAGAAGAAAACAGACTCTGGAAGCATCCTCAAGATGTCAAGCACTTAGAAGAAAAGTGAGAAGAAGTTCAAGAAGGCCAACCTCCCTTTTATTCTCTAAGTCTTTCTCTCTGCCTTTTCTTCTTCTCTGAGAACTCAAAATCCAAGACCAGCCTCGAGGATACAAGAACCACCAAGTCTGAAGATCAAAACTTCAATCAAGACATCATCAAGGAGAATATTACAAGTCTGGAGATGAAGCCTGGAGGACAACTACATCTTTCTTCTATCTTTTCCCTCTTTCCTAATCTTGTCTTTCACATTTGACTTAAACAATTTTGATCATGATATTATCATCTTGAAGTTGTTGGATCCTAGCGGCATAGTGAGATGAAGCGGCCTGGAAACAAACCTTACATGTCCACGTACATGAGACCTGTTTCACAATTTAAGTGGCTGGCCGGGTGTCTGTCTCTCTCACTTTAGTGAATATCCAATTTAAAAAGAGTTGATAATAATTGTTGATCACCTCGAAGAATAGAGCTAGTAATTTTCTCTAAGTATTTTGCACATCAAGACTAAGCCATTAGAGTGCTTATTCAAGATGATATAAAACAAAATATTTTATTCAACTTATGACCTTAGCCCTTAGTCCTTTTGGACCAACCTATTTGCCTTGCATTAACTTAAAAGATTTTTCATGGCATGGCATGCATCTCTAGTCCTTAGAAATAACTTTCATATCATGCATGTCATGTTTTCCTTAGAAGTTTAAGAAACTTGTTTGTAGGTGTTGTGTTGTTTTATGATTGTTGTATTGTTGTTTGTTTGTATTGTTTAGACTGAACGGAGAGTCCCGAGTATCGTTGAAAAGAGTTGTGAACAACGACAACATTCAAAGGCAAGTGGCACACCTCATAAACTTCCTATTTCTATATGCATTACTTAGTGTATTTTTATATGCATGTGTAGGATAGTATTGCTATGCTAAACCTGTGTAGAATTCCTTATTCCTGTGTCTAGGTTCCTATGCAATACTTAGTAGAATTATTGATGCTATGCAAATGTTGTTTTGTGAAAATCTAAATTCTACTAAGTTAAGAATGAAACACCTGGGTGGTAAGTGGTTGTATGGTTTATGTTGAGTGGCTACTCAGGTCCATGTCTATGGTTCCTGGAGTATGTACACTTGTGAATGGGCACCCAGGAACAGAGGTATCTAAAGAACTCCGAGTGACGATTGCTTCCAGTGCAGCCATTGCCATATGGGCTCTGGCTTGATCAATTACGTTGCGTGAACTCTCTCCGGCTTGACAAGCAGATGTAGGGGGATGTTAGGTGGAACGGGTCAAGCCAGAGTGGGAGGGAAAATGCTTCTGAAAGATCTCGTCTCATTCTCTCCTTTCCTTATCACAAATGGTGTGTAAAGGATACCTTGGGTTGAATGGGTACAATGGTGAACGTGCACAACCTCTGCAGAGTGTAAAACTAAGTACTTAGCCGTGTCCCCGGTACGGAAAATTTGAGCAGCTGATCACGGACGTCAACGGAGGATTCCACCATTCCAACTTCAGAAGTAAAACTTGATGGGTGAACAAGGGAAGATGAGATTTATGGTTTTCATGCCATACTCGTCTTGATTTCAAGAAAAGTGTTTTTCAAAAGAGTAGGAAAAATTGGCTTTATGCAAATTAGCCTTGAACTCCACCAGCCAAATATGCATATAGGCTTTAGAGTTATTCCATTAAGTGTCCACCATAGTGTCACTTGCCAGACTCCATTTTTAATGGAATCTGACCCACGTTGTTGCAATATTTTTCTTATTGCAGATTTGATCAGATGACGAGTGAGGTTTTGTTTAAAGGTTTCGAGTCTACAACCAACATGTTTTCGCCTGTGGCAGCATGAAAGTTATAGAGACTCACTGCTATTGTGTTTCCGCTGTGTACTTTTTCAATGCTAGCTTTATGCTATGCAACTTGTAATGAATATTTTGTAAGTCTGGATCATCGATGTAATAAAATTGATAATGTGTAGTGATATTACATCGTAAATTGTGTGTGCAAACGAATCGATCCAGGGATTTGCACTATACACAGGTATCTGCCTTATTTAAAGTGCAGGTACGCTACAACGGCGGCGGAAATGGCGGGATGCCAACTCCGATTGCGGGCAGCCCTATGGCGTCGAGGTTCTGGTTTTCGATGGGACTGAGGGAGGACTGGACGGAGTATATATGGGCGAGAGGGGGCGCGATAAGATCCACGCGTAATCGGTTTGGACGGATATTCTCGCCGGAGTGGAACTCGGGATTGACTCGGGTTCGGTTGCTCCCTTCGCGCAGGAGGTTGAAGACGCGGGGTGGGGTCCACCCGTCAGCGAGGCGGGAGAGAAGGAAAGCTGCGCGGGCTGTTGCTGGGCCGCTTCCTCGCGCGCGGGCGGTAGATAGCGGGGTCCGGCCCGTTTTTTTCCTTTTCTATTTCCTTTAATCGATTTAAAATGTGTTTTCACAATTAATTCTCTGATTTTTAACTCAGTCAAAACATTTTAGAAAAATTCATAAAAATAGGTTTTGGAGAGATTATTAAATTTAGAACTTTTTAATATTATTTTTGCCCATTAAATAAATTGGGAAAAATATTATTATTTAAGGAGTTTAATTAAACACTTTATGGGATTATAACTTATTTAAACTCTTAATTGAATTTTTATTTTGTACTCATGTAATATAATGTTATGCCTACATGATGAATGATGCATGAATGCAAAGTTTTAAATTTTTGCAAATTTTGGGATGTTACAAATAGGTGTGGATGGTCTTCTCGGAGGTCATCCTCTCGCTCCCAGGTGGCTTCTTCCTCGGTGTGATGATTCCACTGAACTTTACAAAATTTGATGGTTTTGGTGCGGGTGACTCTTTCTGCTGTCTGTAATACTTTGATGGGATTCTCTTCTTAGGTCAAGTCACTCTCCATTTGTACTTCCTCGAGGGGTACAATATCCTTCAAAGGAACTCCCATCATCTCGGGATGACATTTCTTCAACTGACTGACATGGAACACATTATGAACAGCAGACATGACTTCGGGCAGTTCTAACTCATATGCCACTTCACCTTTGTGAGAAAGAATTTTGAATGGTCCAATGAATTGAGGTGCTAACTTCCCTTTGATTCCAAACCTTTTCACACCCCGAAGTGGTGACACTCTCAAATAGGTTCTATCACCCACTTCGTAGGTGACTTCTCTACGCTTGGAATCTGAATAGCTTTTCTGGCGTGACTGTGTTATTTTCAATCTATCCT
This sequence comes from Poa annua, assembly GCA_026929855.1. NCBI lineage: Eukaryota > Viridiplantae > Streptophyta > Magnoliopsida > Poales > Poaceae > Poa > Poa annua. Next base: position 105,650,604 of record CM049426.1, read on the forward strand.
TAATCAGCCTGACTTTCTGTTCAGCATCCTGTATTATATCAGGTCCAAAGAAACTCCGTTCTCCTACACCACTCCACAACAGTGGGGTTGTGCATTTCTTTCCATATAAGGCTTCAAACGGTGCCATCTCAATGCTGGCTTGGTAACTGTTATTGTAGGAGAACTCAGCGTAGGGTAGGTTATCATCCCAACTAGATCCATAATCGAGCGCACAAGCTCTTAACATATCCTCTAAAATCTGATTCACTCTTTCAGTCTGACCATTTGTTTGCGGGTGGAAAGCCGTACTGAATTCCAATATGGTTCCCAAAGATTCGTGCAACTTCTTCCAGAAATGAGAAGTGAACTGGGTCCCTCTATCAGACACGATACTCTTAGGAACACCATGAAGGCACACAATCATCTTCATGTAAATATCTGCTAACTTTGCACTTGTATAAGTGGTCTTCACGGGTATGAAGTGAGCTATTTTGGTTAGACGACAAACAATAACCCAAATGGAATCATAACCCGATCTGGTCCTTGGTAACCCGGTGATGAAATCCATCCCAATAGAATCCCACTTCCAATCCGGTACTTTCAAAGGTTGTAAGAGACCTGCTGGTTTCTGATGTTCTGCCTTTACTCGACTGCATACATCGCACTTAGCGATGTATTCTGCTATTTCTCTTTTCAGATTGTTCTACCAAAATCTCTCCTTCACATCCATATACATCTTGGTACTTCCCGGATGTATGGAATAAGGTGTCTCATGAGCTTCTTGCAGAATTAACTTCCTAATATCAGGGTCATTGGCCACACATATACGTTTTCCAAACCACAAAATCCCTTGCTCATCCTCATGGAATCCTTTAGCTTTTCCTGCTCTTAGATTGCCTCTGATTTCTTCTATTTCCTTGTCTCCTTTCTGAGCTTCACGTATGTTGTTCATCAAAGTAGGTTGTACTGCTAATGAGGTTACAAATCCTTCAGGTACTACTTCCAATCTGAGGTCCTTGAATGCCTTGCATAAATCCTCGGGTAATTCTCCTGCTGTAAGGCCATTCACATACACTTTACGACTCAGAGCATCTGCTACCACATTAGCTTTCCCCGGATGGTATTGGAGACTTAGATCATAATCTTTAATAAGTTCCAACCATCTTTTTTGTCTCATGTTCAATTCCTTCTGTGTAAATATGTACTTCAAACTTGGCATACAACTTATATTCACGTAGTCTCTGCAATACTAGACGCAAGTGATCTTCATGTTCTTTGTGACTCTTGGAGTAGATTAGAATATCATCTATGAACACTACCACAAACTTATCCAGAAAATCCATGAACACTTTATTCATCATATTCATGAAATAGGCCGGAGCATTGGTTAATCCAAAAGGCCTTACGGTGTACTCATAAGAGCCATATCTCGTAACAAATGCAGTCTTGGGTATATCCATTTCTCTAACTTTCATTTGGAGATATCCCGATCGAAGATCGATTTTTGAGAAAACACAAGCACCTTCCAGTTGATCAAATAGTTCATTTATCTTGGGTAACGGGTACTTGTTTTTGATAGTTTGCTCATTTATTTCCCTGTAGTCAGTGACTAGCCTCTGAGTTTGATCCTTCTTCTTAACAAATAAGACTGGTGCTCCCCATGACGATGAACTTGGACGAATAAATCCTTTCTGGATGTGTTCCTCCAGTTGCTTCTTGAGCTCTTTCAGTTCATCGACGGCCATATGATAAGGTCTTTTAGCTATTGGTCCTGTTCCCGGTTTCACTTCGATGAGAAACTCTACATCTCTATCGGGTGGCATTCCCGGTAGTTCTTCCGGAAAAACATCTGGGTATTCCTTGACAATAAGCACATCACCAAGGCACTAGAGCAAAACAGGCCACTGGTCCCGGGCCGTGAGGGCTTTTTGTCCCGGTCACGCGCTCGGGACAGCGTGTTCGGGACAAATAGCCTCCCCTATTTGTCCCGGGCACGCCACGGCCCGGGACCAATAGGGGGGCCACGTGGCCAATCAAGGCAGCCTCTGGCTGCGACTCATTTGTCCCGGTTCGTGACAGTATATATGTTTTTTTTTGTTTCTTTTATTTTGTTTCCTGTTTTCTATTTTTGTTTCTGTTTTCTTTTTATGTTACTGATTATTTTGTGTTTGTGTTTTTTCATTTATGTTTCATTTCAAACAAGATTGAGTTGCATATTATACGTTACTATGTAATATATATCATGAATACACGATTGTTTCCTCGGGATATAGTCATGAATACTACTAGTACACGAGTTCTCCCAAACAAATATTTACAATCGGAAGATCATGTCTAAATATTTACAAACAGAGATCATTACATGACAGAGAAGCATTAGACCCTATTTTTTCCTCGGGATGGTCTTTTTTGGCGGCCGGATTATACTGCATTCTGCGCCTGGCTTTATGACATAGTGAAGCAGAAAACCCGCAATTTCCTCCGCGATTGGTAGTAGGCGGTCTTTTGCATCAAGCCTGTTCCGGATCGTCTCAAACTAAAAAGGAGAGATCAACACCAATATATCAACCATTATGAAAATAATTCAATTTGAAAAGTGAACAAGTTTGAATGAATTGTTAACGTACCCTATTCCAGTCTACACCCTCATTGAAGTGAATTCGGATGAACTCGCAGACATAGAATCCACACAAATTAGTGCCTTGTTGCTGCTTCGCGCACTTTATGATAGAATAAGATAAGAAATCAATAAAAAATAATCAAAAATATTGAAAAAATGGTATTGTGAGACTGAAATTAAGAATATGCGTATGTGGAACCTAGCTAGTACGTCTTACCTCTCGCCATTTAAAAGTGAGGTTCTTAGCTATACCGACATCCTTGTGGAAACCGGTGAACTTGTCCCAAACCCAGAAGTTTACGGTATGAAAAATTAGTAAAGAAGTTAACTAATTACTATATATTATTAGAAAATACGAGGTCGATTGTGATAATGAACGAAATTACCTCTGGAGCATCTGTTTCGTGTCGTCGAACTTTTCTTCAGGTTTCGATAATGGGTCCAAGACATCAACGATTGCCTTTTCAACATCAATCTCAAATAATACCCAGTGAAATCTGCCATATGTTTATATTTGTTAATAACTAAATCATCAATTACATATACTTAATTAACATCGAGTATGTATAAGAAAGTAAACAACTCACTCGAAGTTGAACGGGAAAATTATGGTGCTTTTGTAATGTTGCGCCATCAAATAAGTAAGCAAAAGCTCCTCCGTTTGATCTGGGTAATGTAACAAACCATGATGATGAACTCGATTAGGGTCAATGAATCCAATCTTGTGATTGAGTCCCAGCTTTCGAGATTGTATAATTTTCAGCCTGCATAATAGAGTACAAAAGTAATATAGTGATAAGGATAATTACAAGCAATGAAAAATAAGTAGAGCTAGAGAATTACTGACATATATACATAATTTAATTACTTACATGCAAAAGGCACTGATGATAGATTTGTCGAGCGCGTCAAAATTGAATAACTGCCATAATTCGCAATACTCGATTTGAACCTCATCATCACCTGGGCCAAAAAATCCTTTGGAATTTTCCCATAGAGCCAGTCTCCGTCTTGACTTTTCGTGGTACGCAAGTACCATGCATTTAGTTGGTGCAACCTAGCTGGTAGAGTGCGCACCATTGCAGGGTCGACAAGATCTTCTCCTCTCACATATGTCCGCACCACCTCATGTATGGTGACACTCTCGCCAGCTTGCAATGCCTTAAGCTCTGCCAGAGTTATACCCATATCTCTAGCTTGCTGCGAAAGTACATCATCGACCGGGTTCCGGTTGTAAGGCGCCAATATGACTGGAGGGGCCGATTGTCCCGCCTGCATTCCGAGCTGTGGAACATCTCTCTTCTGGGTGGCAGCAGATTTTTGTTCTTCCCGCACTCTCTTAGATGTACGCACCAGAACGCGTGTGTAGTCATCGTCCATATTTAGTTCATATTGCGACGGATGCGTAAGAAATTATATGGCCCACCGTATCGCTTCCGGAGAATAAACCGGAACAGGCAAAGACATTTTTTTTGCCTTCTTTCTCTGGGAAGTCTGGATCTCCTCGACCCATGTATCAACATCTTTGCGAGAGTTCACAAAGCGAGACTTCCCGGCCGTTTCGCTTTTCTGAGTACTAGTCGACGCAGCGGTGCACTTCCGCTTCTTTTGCGGAGGCGATGGAGTCCGTTGACGCGGCGGAGTACGCTCACGCGGCGGAGTACGCTCACGCGACGGCGGAGATGGACTAGCGCCTTGGTTGTCGTTGTGGGGGGTGTCTGGACTAGCGCATTGGTTGTCGTTGTTGTAGTTATGTGGACTGGCTTGTGGACTGGGAGGGCAATTTAGCTGCATGTGTGGGAACACGATGTATTGTTTTTTCCATAGGCAGGTACTATTGAGGGCAAATCTCAAATCAACCTCGTCTTCACCCGTAGGGAAGTCCACCTTAATTCCCTCATATGTCTTGATAACCTCATCAACCCCGACAACAACATAGCCATCTGGAATAGGGCGACAATGGTAAGTTCCATTTGGGCTAGGCGGTAGGGCAAAGCCGTGCGCCACCTTCACGGTTATGTTCAAGCATGGCACATGTAGGTCGCAAAGTTCCCGCTGCACGATATTATCCACGGGGTGACGAGGACCCGGCATATCATTGTGGCGATCGAGCTCCGTCGAAGCCACGCTGCTTCTCCGCATTGATTTTGGATCAGGAGAAGGATTTTCGGGCGTCTCAGATTCGCAGGGCATCCGTCGAGTCTGCGCTGCCTTCAGCTCTGCTATCTCCTTCTCATGCTGTAGTAATTTATTTTCCATCCACTGGGCCCGGTCGGCAATCTCTTTCTTCTTTCTCGATCGGCTTCTATAAGTGCCAACATCTTTGGGAAACCCAAGTATCCACGGTACAGAGCCGACGGTTCCTCTTGTTCGTCCACTGTGTTCAGGATTCTTAAGGGCTCGCGATAGCTCGTCCTTCTCTCTGTTAGGGTGGAACCTGCCTTCCGTGACCTCCTTCCATACCTCTCTGAGAGCTTTAATAGGGTCAGGTCCGTGCTCCTTGGTAAAAATACAGTCACCTGTTTCAGGGTCTAACTTTCCACCATGCCCATAGAACCAAGCCTTAAGCCGGTCTGGCCAGTCAAATGTCTCGATCTGTATACCTTTAGCCAAAAACTCTTCCTCCATTTTCAGAAACTTAGGCAGGGCCGTCAGGTAGCCACCTGACCCCATGTTATGGTGATATATCTTTTTGTCTGCATTTTTCTTATTTCTCTCTGACATGGCCTTAGCGGCTTCCGATTGCTTGTACGCCTTAAATTCGGCCCACTCATCTTTTATCTTTTCATAGACTCCGACAAATTCTGGAGTTTTACCTTCTTTTATGAACTTGTTAAGCCTTTTCTTCCAGCTGCGGAACAATTCACCCATCTCAATATAAGTCCAGGCCTTGCATCGATTCTCTATAACCGGCTCCTCTACATCGTCCTCTTCCGGTAAAGTGAAATTCTAGATGAGCTCGTCCCAGAGGAGATGTTTGTCTGCATTCGAGACATAAATAACCCCCTCTTTTGGCACCTTTGGCTTATACCATCCTTGAGCCCTGATGGACAGTCTGTCCCGAACGATGACTCCGCACTGAGCTACAAATTTCCTTGCGTGGTTAGCGGGAGCAATCGGTTTTCCTTTTTCATTGATCTCCTCGATGTGGTACTTTTGTTTCCCTTGGAGCTTTTTGGTCCCGGTGCGTGGCCCGCCTCGTTTCACCGCTGCTTTTTTGCTTGGTCCCGGTTCATGGCCCGCCGACGGCTAAAAACAAGAAAAAGTGATAGTTAATATATGTATACACATAGATCTTTTCAACGGAGACAAAAACCTGAGGGCATATATCTACCTCGGCGGCCGACTTTCCAACAGTAGAGTCGGTGAACTGTCGGTGAGCTGAACTGTCGGTGACATCTATTCCGTCACCGGAATCGTTCAGAAATTGCCCGGTGAAATCGTCTACGTGTTCCTCTTCTTGTTCATGGTTTCTGCCGGGGTCCAATTCATCACCTTCGCGAATGATGCCGAACATGTCCTCTTCTTGTTGAAGATTTCTACGGGTGTCCATAGTTTCTGCAAGAGATTTAAATCCATTTAAATAATTTTAATAACTCAACATCTAAATAACTTTACCGATATGTCATACAACTAAATCTAACTCAACATCTTTTATCATTTATTTGTACAAACACATTTCAATTTCAACCTGAAGCAAAGTTATTTGAATAGTACAAATACATTAAGACATTTCAATTTTACAAACACATTTCAATCATATCGAGTATCTCATTTCTATTTACATTTCTCTTTTGAAGTCTCTCGAACTTTACTAGGGCTCCGAGAGGGCGGCGGCTACGACGCGGTGACAAATCCGAGTACATGCACGCAAAATCCAAGTAAGAAAAAATAGATATGAATCCAGTTGATATGAATTAATATGAACATTTTTATGATACAACATTATAGATTATATTTTTCTGAACATTTTGATATGAATCCAGTTGCGGTCACCGGCGACGAACTCCGGCGGAAACCCTAACAATGGCGGAAACCCTAACAATGTCCAAACTCCGCCGGAAACCCTAATTTGCATACACAGGTTTTCATTTGCATACAAATTCGCATGCTACAAATATTGAAAATAAAAATAAAATAATAACCATCATGTATAAGTTTTTTTTGCATACTACACATACTAATTCGCATGCTACTATATTAATATTTCAACTCACAAAATTAACTAACTAAACGCAAAATTTAACTAGCATGTATTTTCTTTTTTTGAACATGTACACAACAACATGTATTTTATTTTTAAAATAGCGAAATTAAGTACACAAACTTAACATCAATGACACAACAACATGTATTTTCTTTTTTGAACGTTTTCATATAAAGTTTGTATTTTTCTGATTTAAAATGATTTAATTATAATTTTTAAAAGTTTATTTATATTTCAACTCACAAAACTAACTAACTAAACACAAAATTTAAAACTAACTAACTAAACACAAAACTAACTAACTAACTCTCAAAAAATCACAACAACATGTATTTTCGTTTTCTGAACCATTTGATATAAAGTTGTATTTTTTCTGATTTAAAATGCATTGTGAAAATGATGACGTCGTGATGACGTCATCAATGTTGAACCTCCCCGATTTCAACGAATTCGTGCAATTTTGGCTCGGCAATAGCGCGGTGGGGTGGAGGAGGGAGAGAGGGAGGACGCACCGAGGAGGACGAGGAGTGCGTGGCGGGCCGGGTGGAGGAGTGCGTGCTCGGCAATGGCACGGCGAATGGCGGCCGGATGAGGAGAAGAAGTCGCTGCCGTGCGGTGGTGGAGGGAGCGACATTGGGGACGGAGACGACCACGGTGGACGGCGGTGGTGGAGGGAGCAGCGTTGGGGACGGAGACGACCACGACGGCGACGTCGGGGACGGAGAAGACCACGGCGGCGGCTAGGGTTTCACGGGAAATTTTGGCAGCACTTCAGTAGGAAAGGGGAACTGCTCCGGGTGGTTGCTCGGCCCGGAGCGCTAAGTGTTGGTTATATAGCATAACGCTATCTGTCCCGGGTCGTGGCTCTGCCCGGGACAAATAGGGGCTATCTGTCCCGGGTGCAGCCACTGCCCGGGACAGATAGCACCCATCTGTCCCGGGCTGAGCCACCACCCGGGATAGATGCGGTTTTTTCTTTTTCTTTTCTTTTTCTGTTTTCTATTTTCTGTTTTAAATAACTTTGGAATTTGAAAAAACTTTCAGTATGAAAAGTGTTTGAATTTGACTAACTAATACAAAAACATTTTCTCTTTTCTATAACCATTATTTTAATTAGTTTAAAACTATTTTGAATGTGAATTTGTATAACTTTTGCAAACTTTGGAATTTGAAAAAACTTTCAATATGAAAAGTGTTTGAATTTGACTAACTAATACAAAAACATTTTCTCTTTTCTATAACCATTATTTTAATTAGTTTAAAACTATTTTGAATGTGAATTTGTATAACTTTTGCAAACTTTGGAATTTGAAAAAACTTTCAATATGAAAAGTGTTTGAATTTGACTAACTAATACAAAAACATTTTCTCTTTTCTATAACCATTATTTAAATTAGTTTAAAACTACTTTGAATGTGAATTTGTATAACTTTTGCAAACTTTAACTTCCAAACCGGGACTAAAGAAGCACACGGATCGTGTGTTTCTTTCAAGCACTTGTAAGCCGTTTGATCAGGTGTGTGTTTCTTTTGATTGCTTCTGAGCTGTTCGATTAACGCTTTCAGTTTCAAACCGGGACTAAAGAAGCACACAGATCGTGTGTTTCTTTGAAACACTTGTTAGCCGTTGGATCAGGGGTGTGCTTCTTTTGAGCACTTGAGAGCTGTTGGATCAACACTATCAGTACCACTGGTTGAGCCCGTGACCCTATATATAGCCCCCTCTCAGACGAGGCGAGCACTCAGTGTTTCCTCCTTCTAGTGCCTAGCCGGGTGGTGTGTGGTATACAAATCACTCGGATTCCCTGCATACGCCCCACGGTGCATTTGATATGCAGGCACTCAGGAGCCACCGTGGGGCTGTATGCAGGTGAAATCGTGTGTTTTGTTCTATCAAAAGAATAGTTCAATTCATCTACTGAGGAATATATACAAATTACTCGGATTCCCTGCATACGCCCCACGATGCATTTGATATGCAGGCACTCATCAAGAGCCACCGTGGGGCTGTATGCAGGTGAAATCGTGTGTTTTGTTCTATCAACGCCGACGAATCCATTTGATATGCAGGTAAAAATGGAGCATCTTCTTCATATCAAAAGTTTAATATATTAATTATTACATATCGCACCAACATCTCCATCACACAACACCGCCAGTTCTTCTGCGTCGGAACCATGGAGCATCTTCTTCAATCAACTTGATGATTGGGTCAATGTTCACTACGAAAGGCGGAATTTCATCAAAATTATTATAATCATCCGACATGTCTGTCTTGTCATCCACTCCCACGATGTTTCTTTTTCCTGAAAGAACTATGTGACGCCTAGGCTCCTCCACTCCCAGGATGTTTCTTTTTTTGGGTCTGCCAGACATGTCTTTCACATAGAAAACCTGAGCCACATCATTAGCTAGCACGAATGGTTCGTCTCTGTACGCAAGATTGTTTAGATCCACTGTTGTCATTCCGTACATCTTGTCTACCTCAACCCCGCCTTTCAGATTGACCCATTTGCACCGAAACAAAGGGATCTTAAAAGAAGGTCCATAGTCAAGTTCCCATATCTCCTCTATGCAACCATAATATGTGTTCTTCTGCCCATTGTTGTTTTTTGCATCAATGCGAACACCACTGTTTTGGTTCGTGCTCTTTTTATCTTGGACACTCGTGTAAAATGTATTTCCATTTATCTCGTACCCTTGGAAAGTACATATAGTTGTAGATGGTGCCCTGGCCAACAAGTGTAACTCTTCATCAACCTTGTCTTTATTTTCAAGATGTGCTCGCAACCAACCGCCGAACGTGGCCATGTGTGTACGTACAATCCAGTTGTCAGACTTCCCCGCGTGTAGAGAGCGTACAAAATTCTAGTGTTCATCGATATACGGGGCCACCAAGGTAGAACTTTGTAGAACTGTATAGTGTGCTTCAGTGAAAGAATGTCCATCCATACAAATTTTTGTTTTCTTTCCTAGTGTGCCTTTTCCACTAAGTCTACCCTCATGTCGTGATTGTGGAACACCTATCGTCTTAAGGTCATGATAAAGTCAACACAGAACTCAATGACCTCCTCGTTACCGTAGCCGTTGGAGATGCTTCCTTCTGGCCTAGCACGGTTATGCACATATTTCTTTAAGACTGCCATGAACCTCTCAAATGGGAACATATTGTGCAGAAATACAGGACCGAGAACTTGAATCTCTTCGACTAGGTGAACCAGGAGATGCGTCATAACATCGAAGAAGGATGGAGGGAACACCAACTCAAAACTGACAAGACACTGGACCACATCATTTTGCAACCCTGGTAGAATCGCCGGATCGATTACCTTTTGAGATATTGCATTGAGGAATGCACAAAGCTTCACAATGGGTACTCGAACATTTTCCGGTAGTAGCCCCCTCAGTGCAATCGGAAGCAATTGCGTCATAATCACGTGGCAATCATGAGACTTTAGGTTCTGAAATTTTTGGAGTCTCACATTTACTATCCTCTTTATATTCGACGAGAACCCAGCCGTGACCTTGATACTGCTCAGGCATTCAAAGAATATTACTTTCTCTTGTTTGGTAAGAGCGTAGCTGGCAGGACCTCCGTAGTGTTCGGGACTTAGGCCGTCTCGTTCTTTCACACGTTTCTGGTCCTCCCGTGCTTCCTCTGTATCTTTTTTCTTCCCGTACAAGCCCAAGTAGCCTAGCAGGTTCACGCAAACATTCTTCGTCACGTGCATCACGTCGATAGCAGATCTAACCTCTAGGAACTTCCAATATGGTAGCTCCCAAAATATAGATTTTTTCTTCCACATGGGTGCGTGCCCGTTAGCGTCTTTCGGAACCTGTTGTCCTCCAGGACCCTTTCCAAAGATTACTTTTAGATCCTTGACCATATCAAATATTTCTTCACCAGTACGGTTGACAGGCCTCCTACTGTGATCAGCCTCACCTTTAAAATGCTTGCCTTCTTCCTTGCGGTATGCCTGATCGGAAGAAATCGACGATGCCCCAGATACACACACTTCTTACATTTATCCAAATATAAACATACAGTCTCACCCAAACAGTGTGTGCATGCATTGTACCCCTTGGTCGACTGCCCTGAGAGGTTAGCAAGAGCAGGCCAATCGTTAATTGTTACAAAAAGCAGAGCTCGTAGGTCAAAATCCTCATGTTTGTGCTCATCCCACACCCGTACACCTTCTTCCCGCCACAACTGTAAAAGTTCTTCAAATAATGGCCTGAGGTACACATCAAGGTCGTCGCCGGGTTGCTTCGGGCCTTGGATGAGCAATGGCATCATAATGAACTTTCGCTTCATGCACAACCAAGGAGGAAGGTTATAAATACATAAAGTCACAGGCCATGTGCTATGACTGCTGCTCTGCTCCCCAAACGGATTGAAACCGTCTGTACTTAGACCAAACCTTAAGTTCCTTGCGTCATCTTCAAATTCCGGGAACTCTCTCTCAATTTTTCTCCACTGCGACCCATCAGCGGGGTGTCTACACATCGCATCTTTCTTACGGTCCTCTTTGTGCCATCGCAACAACTTGGCATGCTCTTTATTCGCGAACAGGCGTTTCAACCGTGGTATTATAGGAGCATACCACATCACCTTGGCAGGAACCCTCTTCCGGGGACGCTCACCCTCAACTTCACCAGGGTCATCTCGTCTGATCTTATACCGCAATGCAGTGCATACTGGACATGCATCCAAATTCTCATACTCACCGCGGTAGAGGATGCAGTCATTAGGGCAGGCATGTATCTTATGCACGTCTAATCCTAGAGGGCACACAACCTTCTTTGCTTCGTATGTGCTGTCGGGCAACTCGTTGACCTTTGGAAGCATCTTCCTAATTATCTGCAGCAACTTTCCAAATCCCTTGTCAGTCACACCACACTCTGCCTTCCACTGCAGTAATTCCAGTGTGGTACCCAGTTTTTTCTGACCATCTTCGCAACTTGGATACAACAATTTCTTGTGATCCTCTAACGTCTGGTCGAACTTCAACCTCTCCTTTTCAGTTCCGCACTCTCTCTTTGCATCAGCAATGGCCCTACCAAAATCGTCAGTGGGCTCATCTGGTGCCTCTTCAGCTTCAGCTTCCCCCGTTGCAGAATCTCCGTACTCCGGGAACATAGGATAGTTGTCATCATCTTCCTCTTCTTCATTGTCTTCCATCATAACACCTTTTTCTCCGTGCTTCGTCCAACAATTATAGCTGGGCATGAAACCATGCCGAATAAGATGACTTTGAAAGGTTCTCACGTTTGGCTGATCTGTCTTATTCTGTCAATTGACACATGGACAACACATGAAACCATTCGTACTGTGGGACTGGGCTTTCTCTAGAAATTTCCTCAAACCTGTCATGTACTCGGCAGTGCGTCGGTCACCATACATCCATTGTCGGTCCATCTGCATTATATAATGAACTACATCAATAACCATTACAGAACATCGACAAATAAACACTGAACATGCACGGTATCAATTAATTACAAATGAAATGAGAGAAAAATTAACCTTGATCGAAAAGAAGAATAAACTTCTTTAAGTGTACATCAAATCAATTCGTGAACTCTCTCGGGCATTTCATCAAACACCTTGCATGCATACAAAAAAACAGACTAGCACACACCCCCTCCTTCCATTTCAAAAAAAAAATGCCTCCAATGGTTTTGGGAGGGGGCTGCTGATGATCAGTATATATAGGCACCCCCCCCCCCATTTGTCCCGGTTTCAGTCACAAACCGGGACAACAAGGAGGCCATTTGTCCCGGTTTGAGACTGAAACCGGGACAAATGGAGGTTTTTTCATTTTTTTATTTTCTTTTTCTGTTTTCTGTTTTAAATAACTTTTGCAAACTTTGGATTTTGGAAAAACTATGAATATGAAAAATGTTTGAATTTGACTAACTAATACAAAACCATTTTCCGTTCTCTGTTTTAAATAACTTTTGCAAACTTTGGAATTTGAAAACACTTTTGCAAACTTTAGATATATTTCGGTCAATACAAAGAGAACACGCGCACACAGAATATTTGACAAACGGAATGCATAGATAGTCTACTCATCAACGACATTAAGATGATCATTTTCCGTATTATAGCCGCGTAGACTATCCCACTTCCGTGCAATCTCGATGCCAAGGCGAGCGTCTAAAGCAGCATATACGACTTGATCGTAGCTCAATGGAACGTTGCCCCATCCGAAAATTAGGTCTTTTTGTAACGTGTCTTCCTTGTCGTCGTCCGTGTACTTCCTCTTCTTGTATTTCTTCTTCTTCTCAAGATTTGTCCCAATGACCGCATTAGAGAGAGCATATAGACTAGGAGTAAAATTGCCGGTAGGGTTTCGGCGATCCCTCTGCAGGTCGACCGCGGACCAAATAATAATTCCGTAGTAGGCTAGCATCTTCATGTCATTATGGATTGCCACGCCGTAGAATTTGATTGTCTCGTCACCTAAGAAATCCACGAGGACCTGTGGCACCTGATCATCTTTGCAAATTTGGAAGACAAGAGTCTCGGTCGCCACCGAGAGTTGAAGGACGGCGACGCGCTGCGGAGTATCCTTCCGTCGAGGGTCGGTGAACTCACAATCGAGTCCAACGGCTTTGATCGGAGCGGCGTCGAGGAAGTTGTTCTTCACGTCGCCGATCCACTTCTCCACGTGCCATGCACGAAGGGTGACCCACACCTTGAACCGCATGCCTTCCTTCTCGTAGCCGTAAAACTCATCGGACCAAGGCAGGAGTGGCTCCAAAGGAAATGTTGTACGTGGACGGAGAAAAGAGAGGAGAGATGGCCGGAGAAATGGTGTGTGGAGGAGTCGTACTGTGCAGTGCATTTTATAGCGCCGGAGAGGAAGATGAATCGCCGGCGGAGGGCAGAGGAATCGCCGGCGGCGCCGTATTTCCGCTCGTCTTCCGTGCGCGTCGAAAAACGCGGCGGTGGCGCGTGCGTGTAACTGAAACCAGGACATTTGTCCCGGTTCGTGACTGGAACCGGGACAAATGGGTGTCGCGAGAACTGCTCGGCGGGTGCTACCTCATTTGTCCTGTTTCCAGCCACGAACCGGGACAAATGAGTGTCGCCTGAACTGCCCGGCGCGTTTTATGCCCCATCTGTCCCGGTTTGCATTACAACCGGGACAAATGGGGTTTTGGAGTTTGGTCCTTTAGCCTGTTTTCTACTAGTGAGGCTAACCCCCTTAAGAGAATTTAGCCTAACCTTCTTAAGTTCGAAAGTTGATCTGAACTTAATCTTCCTTTTCTCTTGGGTGGTGAGGGTGATTGCTCTATTCGCACAGTCTTTGATTCCTTCAAAACGAGTCATCCAATCCATTCCGATGATAACATCCAAACCTTGGGTTTCTAGGATGATTAAGTCTGTTGGAAAGGTGTGCTTACCAATCTTCAGGTCTAACTGCCTACACCCGGAATTTACTATCATCTCCCCTCCAGGTGAACTTACCCTAATAGGTTTTCCTAGACTTTCCTCAGCTAATCCATGTTTGTTTACAAAAGCTCTTGATATGAATGAATGAGATGCTCCGGTATCAAATAAAACTAATGTTGGAAAGGAATTGAGCAAGAACGTACCAATCACAACATCAGGTTCATCATGAACTTCTTCCACATTGATGTGGTTCACTTGTCCCTTCTGGAAAGGATTGGGCTTGGAATTTTCATCAGCCTTCCTCTTTGGGCATTCAGTTGCATAATGTCATGTCTTCTTGCACTTGAAGCAAGTCACATTAGACAAGTATTTCTTCCCTTCATAGTTAGGACGGTGATTACCATTCCCATGATTATGGCCATGGTGATGGTTTCCCTTGAATCCACCATTATTTCCTTTATATCCTCCATTGCTTCCTTTGTATCCCCCATTGTTGTTATGACCATGATGTTTTTGGCCACTACCATTGTTGGAGTTATTCCGGGGTTTATGGCTACTGACTTAAGAGGTGTGTTGTTTCTTGTGTGTCCCTTCAGAGTGAACCTTACTTGCACTGAACTTCCTCTTCCTGTTCTCTTCCTTTCTTATGTTGTTGTCCAGAGTGATTGCTTGATCCAGCAGAGCTTGATAGTTAGGAGCATATGCCACATACAAGGGTATCTTCAGTTCTCCCCTAAGTCCACTGGGGAATTTTTCCTTCCTCTTTGCATCAGTATCAACGTCTTCTGGTGCATACCTTGATAGCATACATAAGTCATCCATATACTCCTTCAGAGTTCTACCTCCCCGCCTCAAGCTGCGAAATTCCTCTTTCTTCAGGTTCATTATGCCAGAGGAAATGTGAGCATTGTGGAAACCTTCCCTGAACGCATCCCAAGTCATGCCATCCAGAGGATGAGTCACTTGGTAAGTCTCCCACCATAATGCAGCAGGTCCTTCCAACAGGTGTGCAGTGAACCTTACTTTTTCTGCCTCAGAACACTCACATGTCACTAAGTCCTTGTTGACTGAACAGAGCCAGTCATCCGCTTCTATTGGTTCGGTAGTAGAGGAAAACTTATTAGGCCTAAGCCTTAGGAATCTTGCAAGTCTGTCCACTGGAGGTGGTGGTGGTGGAGGTGGCGGGTTGTTGTTGTTAGTTGCGGCAATGAATTGAGTCATCATAGTCATTAACTGAGCTTGAGCGGCCATCAGTTGTTGCATGGCATCATTGTTGTTGATATCACGACGAGGAGGCATCGTAGGGTTTTCAGCATACATGAGTGAAAGATAGATAGAACTAAGAGAATAAAAATCCTACCCATGCACAAAGCAACCAAGTCAAAACAATCAACACTCAATAGACAACAAAAAACAAAAAAAATCTTACTTAGCAATTTGAAACAAGTATTCTAAGTTGATTAAATAAAACGACAGAGTCTGCAAACCAAACATTCTAACATTGTCACACCACAAGTTGGAGATCAATGTTTTTTTTAAAACGACAACTAAACGAGGAAGAACATGGTGGTCCAACTACTAAGTCTAAACTTCGTCCATGACGTCTCCTTCATCTTCTTCGACCTCCTCGATGGTGATGCCTTCCTTCATAAGGATCTCCTTGTAGTCGTTCACCTCCTTCTCCAAGGCCACAGTCTTCTCCTGTAACATTGTCGTCTCACGGTGCAGAGTCTCGATCGCTTCCTTGTCTAGGACTTCAATCTTCTCTTGTAGCATTCTCTTCTCACGACGTAGAGTCTCGATCAAATCTCGATCAGCTTCGAACTCGACGTCGTTGCTCAGAATTTCATCCTTCAAGGTCTTGATCTCCTTGTTCTTGTCTCTAATTCTCTTTTCTTGATTTTGGAACTTCTTCTCTTGAGCTCGGAATTTTTCTTCTTGAGCGTTGGCCACCTCTTCTTGGGCTTCAATATTCTTTTGAGTCTCCTTGACTTGGGCCATTATTTCGTCATTCTTCGGCAGCTCGTTGCGCCTATCCTCTTCTAGTTGCCAGAGGTGAAGTTCAAAGTCTTGGAGATAAGTGTACAAAGGTTCTGGTTTGTTTTTGTCTTCCTCGTCAACAAGGTAGGGTATCCCATGTTCGTCACGTTGGCCAAGGTTGGAAAAGTAGTGGTCTTTTAACTCCTCCTGGAATTGACAGCAAAGACGCCCTATTAGCTCATGCGTGACGAGATTCAGCCCTTTCTCCAAGGAGTCACTAATCGACTTGTACTGGATGTCTTCGGTCTTGGGTTCAGTCTGGCGCCCTTGTTGGTAAAGACGAACTCCCCATAAGTCTTCTTTGTTGAAGTGCGTCAGCTGGCTTGCCTTGATGATGGGTGTTGAAAGCGCCAACAGTTCTACCAACTCCAGAAGATATCTTCCAAAGCGCATGTCCTTGAAGTCCTCCGCGGTTTGATACATGAAGAACGACATCCTTAAGTTATAAGAGTAGAATTTGTTAAAACAAGATACAAAAGGTAAGAAGTACTAGTCGTGGTGTACTTAAGTACTTAGGGAAAATAAGGGTTCTTTTCTATAATGTGATCAACACTATTATCAACTCTTTGTAAGTCGGATATTCACTACAGTGAGAGAGACAGACACCCGGCCAGCCACTTATAATTGTGGAACAGGTCTCATGTACGCGGACATGTAAGGTTAGTCCCGGGCCGCTTCATCCCACTATGCCGCTAGGATCCAACATACTTCAAAGATGGTAATATTATGATCAAAAAGAGGCTTAGCCAATCCTAAGGGCTCGAACCTACAGGCAACACTTTGCTATGATACCATTTTGTAGCGCCCCATCTTTTATATAAAGATGGAACATCTGTGTTATGTGCTAGTCCCTGGACCACTGCCAGCACCACAGTACCAATTATATAGTATCATTGCATAAGTATCAAATTACTACATCGAGATCCAAAAATAGCTAAGTATAGCTTTATTACAAAGTGCATAGTCATGAAGACTAGCTAGAATATTCAGAGTTCACAACGAAAGTAAAAGCAAATGAGCCTCTTCTTCACGCATGCGCCACATGCAGACATGTTGGGTGTAGACTCGAGTCCAACTTATTCCTCATCTGAATTACCTGCACATTTGAATATGCAGCCCCCGAAGGAGGTCAATACAATGAAGTATTGGCAAGTGACTATGGTGGATAATTTATGACAAGTCTAATTCTATATGCATATTTGGCTTGGTGGAGTTGTAGGCTATTTTGCAGAAAGCAAGTTTTCTCCTATCGTTTGTAAAGCAATTTTGTTTCTCAAAGACTTGGCACCAAGGGATAAAGCCCAAGTGCACCAACAATTCTTTCCTTAGTCAAATTTTACATTATGAAAACAGTGTTGAGATTCTTCCGCCCAACCTTGTCCAGCTGCTCGAAGTAGCCCATTACCGGGGACACGGCTAAGTACTCATATTGTTGACTCTTCAGAGGTTGTGCACTTTCACCTTTAGACTCAATTAACCCAAACATCCTATACACGCGGAGTGTATTAAGGAAAGGAGAGAATTGAGACAAGAACTTTCAGAAGAAGAATGCAACCATACTAGCAAGACCCGTTCCACCTACCAACTCTACATCTGCTTGTCAAGCTGACAGGTTGCACCCTCACCACTTAGTCATTCTAGACAGAGCCCATTGTCAAAAGGCTGCACGGGAAGCTTCTAAACTTGGAGGGACTTGGTAATCTCTTCGTTCCTGGGTGGCCGTCCACAAGTGCACTTCTGGGTAACAACCACCATGCTCATGGCCCTAAGTAGAATATACATTCATCCTAGGCAACGACAACCACAAGCATAGCCCCAAAAGTCACTCAACATAAACCATAACAACCAAATCCACCCAGATGTGTATTTTAAATTTGAAACACTTAGAAATATTTCCATAACAAGGTAAACTTTTTAATAGCATAGCTGAGCAACTAATAAAACTTTTCATGGCTGCTTAGGAGAAAGGGTGGCTACACACTACTAGGAAATTTGTAAAATACAAGCTAACTTAGCATTATAAAATAAATCAAAAATCCCTATCATGCACACTACTCAAAATATACTACATATGCATATAGAAAATATTGGGTAGAATATGAATGTCACTTGCCTTGGTAACAGGAGGAGCAAGCACAGCAAGAATAACAATCACAAGCAAGACTTTCCTCTTCTTCACAATCTAGCACAAACCATACATAAAATAAATAACCACACAATATCTCACAACACCAAACATAGATATGTATGCATGCATGATATGCTATGAGTATAAAAAGACACCTTCATTAATACTTTTTATCTTCTGTTATTAAATGTATGAAATACAATTTCTAGGAATTTCTTATTTTATTTATTAATTAAAGAAAGGAAAACAATATAACAAAACTTGATTTCTTTAACTACAACATTTATTGCTTTATGAAAGTTTCCAAATAAAACTCATATTAATATTTCTGGACAGAGGTAAATAATACAACACTAAAACAATTAAATTTATTTGTAAAATATTTTTATTATTTAAGTTACGGATTTAATAGCCAAAATGCCAAACAATTAATTCCGCAATTTAAAATACACTAAAATGACAAACTAATGAAACAATACTAAACTTCACGAGCAGAGCTTTCCGTGGATATAAAATTGATCAAATTTGGATAAACAGATTGACAGTTATGAATTTTGCAAGTTTTTATCGTTTTTCTGTTCTAATTACAAAATCCAGCCGAAATAGAAAAAGGATATGCCACGCGGCGCAATCTGATTGGCTGGTACCGCTTCGCTCGGATCGCGATTTGCTAACCGTCCGATCTAACCGAAAATGAACGCTCCAGATCTATCTCACTTACCGACGGGGACAGGCGGCGCCGGTGTGCCGGAAAAGCTCCGACCACGGCGGAGCCAGGGCCAGCGTCGTACGTACTCACGGAAGGAGAGGCTACGAGACGGATGAGTCGTACCGGGGTAGAGAAGGCGACGAGGCGGTCACGATGGCGTGGTTGGAGGCAGCGTCGCGTCTTCGTTCGCCGGAGATCTCTCGTCGGAGTTGAAGGTGCAGGCGGCGGCGTCGGTCGCGGACGGTGGCGAGGGCTCGCTGCGTACACAAATGGAAAACCGTGTCAAAAGCATGCGCATGGACGAAAGGAAACGAGGGGAGGAGAAGAGAGGGTACGGGATTGCCGGAGTATCCCGTACGGTGAGCTTCACGGCGGGATGCAAACTCCGATTGCGGGCAGCCCTGTGGCGTCGAGGTTCTGGTTCTCGATGGGACTGAGGGAGGACTGGACGGAGTATATATGGGCGAGAGGGGGCGCGATAAGATCCACGCGTAATCGGTTTGGACGGATATTCTCGCCGGAGTGGAACTCGGGATTGACTCGGGTTCGGTTGCTCCCTTCGCGCAGGAGGTTGAAGACGCGGGGTGGGGTCCACCCGTCAGCGAGGCGGGAGAGAAGGAAAGCTGCGCGGGCTGTTGCTGGGCCGCTTCCTC
Organism: Poa annua; assembly: GCA_026929855.1. Taxonomy (NCBI): domain Eukaryota; kingdom Viridiplantae; phylum Streptophyta; class Magnoliopsida; order Poales; family Poaceae; genus Poa; species Poa annua. The sequence goes on from CM049426.1 coordinate 105,670,344, forward strand.
ACGCGCGGGCGGTAGATAGCGGGGTCCGGGCCATTTTTTCCTTTTCTATTTCCTTTAATCGATTTAAAATGTGTTTTCACAATTAATTCTTTGATTTTTAACTCGGTCAAAACATTTTAGAAAAATTCATAAAAATAGGTTTTGGAGAGAATATTAAATTTAGAACTTTTTAATATTATTCTTGCCCATTAAATAAATTGGAAAAAATATTATTATTTAAGGAGTTTAATTAAACACTTTATGGGATTATAACTTATTTAAACTCTTAATTGAATTTTTATTTTGTACTCATGTAATATAATGTTATGCCTACATGATGAATGATGCCTGAATGCAAAGTTTTAAATTTTTGCAAATTTTGGGATGTTACATTATCACAGGGCACCGGACAGAACGTAAGGACCTATTAGGCGTACGACATCAACGGTTACACATTCAACAACGAGGAAAAGGACAAGAATAGTGAATATCAAAACTCAGGAGTAACTATGCTATCCTACAGTGATGATGAGGCTACTGTCAAGGAAAGATTATTCGGAAGGATCGAGGAGATATGGGAGCTCAGTATACTGTGGAGAGTTGGTGCCAATGTTCCGTGTAAGATGGGCCAAGGACGTCGTGCAAGAAGGCCGGTATTTCACCACCATGGTAATACCCGATGCCAAATCAAAGAAAGCTGATACGTCTCCAACGTATCAATAATTTCTTATGTTCCATGCTATATTATACCATGTTATTACATGTTTTATATACATTTTATATATTTTTATGCATTTTCTGGGACTAACCTATTAACAAGATGCCACAGTGCCAGTTCCATGTTTTTTTGCTGTTTCTGGTTTCATAAAAGTACTTAAGGAAATATTCTCGGAATTGGACAAAACACATCCTAGAATTATTTTTGGATTATGAACGTTCCAGAAGACCGAAGGAGGCACGAGGGCACCAAGGCGCCATCACCTGGTGCTGGCGTGGCCAGAAGTGGGGCCGCGCGAGCACGTGGTGATGGGCCCTCGGGCCTCCACCGACCTTGCCTTCCGCCTATAAGTACCCCCCAAAAAACCTAAAAATCGCACGGTGTTCAATATTTCCCCCACGGGTCCTGAGCGCCGTCGCCATCAAAGACAAGATTAGGGGGACAGAAGTCTCTGTTCCGGCACCCTGCCGGGACGGGGAATTGCCCCCGGAGCCATCTCCATCGACTCCACCGCCATCTCCATCGCCGTTGCTGACTCCTACGATGAGGAGTGAGTAGTCTCCCCCGGGGCTGCGGTATCTACGGTAGATATGTGGTTTATCTCTCTCTCCCATGTGATCTTTATGTGATCATGTTGAATATGTGATGCTACTCTTTATCTATTATGCACTCTAGAGGTTACTTTAATATGAATTCCGGGGTTATTCACGGTTGTAATGGTGATAGTGTGTGCACCCTGTGTGATTCCCTTATGACATTGTTGGTGTTAGTTTACTCTGACTTTGAGGGTGCTCTTGTAGCGCTACACAATGAATGATGTTTGTTATCCAACATGAGAGTGTTTGAAAGTAGTGTTTATTTATTTAACTTTGATGTCATTGTTTAGAATCTCCACTGGTGAAAGTAGGATCCCTAGGCCTTGTTTTGAAACACCGTTTCCAACAAGTTCTACTCATGTTTGCTTGCTGCCATTTTTATTACAGATTGCAATTACTACTTATAATCATCCATATTACTTGTATTTCACTATCCCTTCGCATAACTAGTGCACCTATACATCTGACAATTGTATTGGGTGTGTTGGGGACACGAGAGACTTCTCGCATCTTAATTGCAGGGTTGTTCGAGAGGGTTATCTTTGACCTCTATCTCCCTGAGTTTGATATACCTTGGGTGATCTACTTAAGGGAAACTTGCTACTGTTCTACAAACCTCTGCTCTTGGAGGCCTAACACTGTCTATGAGAATAGAAGCGTGCGTAGACATTAAGCAAATTTTCTGGCGCCGTTGCCGGGGAGATGAGCATTTGAAGGTATCTCCTTTAGATTCTGCAGTTATTACTTTTTGTTTCTTGTTTTTATTTTCACTAGTTAGGCTAATGAAAAACAACAAAAAAATGAGGGCTCTCTATGAAATTTATATTGCTTTAGGACATGATACTTTTGAAGAGAAAATTAAAAAACCTATGGAAGTTTGTTTACATAATAGTGGTAGTAATGTTATTAGTATGAATTCTTTGGACACTATTATTGCTAAGGCTGTGGAAAATTTAATCTTCGGGGAACTAGTTTAAATAAAAAAATTCGTTTTTGCTCCTCAGCTTTGGAGGAATTATTTAGTCTTGATAATGTTTTACCTCCAATTTGTGATAATACTAATGATGCTTGTGATATTCTAAAGCCACCTTAAGAAACAGTGCCATTTAAAATACCAATGAAAATTATTGATCGTCTTATGAATAACCGCTATGTAGGGGATGGAACTGTCCATCCTGGTGATCATTTGCTATTTTTACATGAATTATGCGAGTTGTTCAATTATGTTAAGAAGAAATTATTTTCTATATCACTTGGTGGAAGAGCTGCGAGTTGTTATAAATTGTTGAAAGATACGCACTCTCTTGAATGGGAGGAGGTTATATCTCTCTTTTATTCTAAATTTTATCCTATGAGTGAGATTCACCAAGATCGTAATTCTATATATAATTTCTGGCCTCTTGAAGGAGAAAGAATTGCTCAAGCCTGGGGAAGGCTGAAAACATTAATACTCAAATGTCCTAACCATGAGCTTCCTGATAATATAATTGTTAATATTTTTTATGCAAGGCTTTCAGGACATTGGAAGAATTATCTAGATGGATGTTCTGATGGCTTTTTCACAAGTGAGAAGGTTGAAGCTAGATGGGATCTCCTTGAAACAATTCGAAACAATGCTGAAGATTGGGAGAATTACAAAGGTGAAGAATCAGGTACGAACTAAGAATATGATTGCATTAAGTCTTGTGTTGAAACTGCTGGTTTTCAAGAGCTTAGTGCTAAATATGGTCTTGATTCTCCTATTATTGTTGATTATTTTAGAACCTTTGCTTCTCATATTAATGGTCCTAAAGAAAACTGGGACGTGTATCATGAACCTTTCAAAGACACTTGCATGGAAAATGAAATTGTTGTTAATGATTGCAATAAACATGCTCAAACTTCTGATAATACTATTTCATATCAACATGTTAATTTTTGTGGAATGCATAGACCTTGTGAAATTAATCAAATTGAAGATGAATATTGTATCCATCATAGCAATGAATATACTAGAGGTAAGAGATCTTGGTAACACAATTATTGCCACCTATCCTTTTATTTGTGAACTTTGCTATGAAAAGGGACATTTCGAATTTCAATGCTTGGGTTCTCATAAAGATATTGCTGGAAACTTTTGTGATAACATGATCACCCCTAATCAATATGATGAACTTACATTATTTTTGGGGTGTGAAGATATATCAAGAAAAACTTCTTTGTTAAATATGAATGATTTGTTGCATGGATGTTATCTCTATTGTATTAATAATTGCCATGCTAACACCTACATAAAAAATATTATAAAGGATGAGACTTCACCAAAGTATGTAGCGTACCTGCACTTTAAATAAGGCAGATACCTGTGTATAGTGCAAATCACTGAATCGATTCGTTGGCACACATAGTTTACGATGTAATATCACAACAAAGTATCAATTTCATTACATTGATGATCCAGACTTACAAAATATTCATTACAAGTTGCATAGCGTAAAGCTAGCTTTGAAATAGTACACAGCGGAAATACAATAGCAGTGAGTCTCTATCACTTTCATGCTGCCACAGGCGAAAACATGTTGGTTGTAGACTCGAAACCTATAAACGAAACCTCACTCCTCATCTGAACAATCTGCAATAAGAAAAATATTGCAACAACGTGGGTCAGATCCCATTAAAAATGGAGTCTGGCAAGTGACACTATGGTGGACACTTAATGGAATAACACTATAGCCTATATGCATATTTGGCTGGTGGAGTTCAAGGCTATTTGTCATAAAGCCAATTTTTCCTATCTGTTTGGAAAACACTTTCTTCAAATTAAGACAAGTATGGCATGAAAACCATAAATCTCATCTTCCCTTGTTCACCCACCAAGTTTTATTTCTGAAGTTGGAATGATGGAATCCTCCGTTGACGTCCGTGATCAGCTGCTCAAATTGTCCGTACCGGGGACACGTCTAAGTACTTAGTTTTACACTCTGCAGAGGTTGTGCACGTTCACCATTGTACCCATTCAACCCAATTTATCCTTTACACACCATTTGTGAAAAGGAAAGGAGAAAAATGAGACGAGATCTTTCAGAAGCATTTTCCCTCCCACTCTGGCTTGACCCGTTCCACCTAACATCCCCCTACATCTGCTTGTCAAGCCGGAGAGAGTCCACGCAACTTAATTGATCAAGCCAGAGCCCATATGGCAATGGCTGCACTGGAAGCAATCGTCACTCGGAGTTCTTCAGATTCCTCTGTTCCCTGGTGGCCATCCACAAGTGCACATACTCCAGGAACCATAGACATGGACCTGAGTAGCCACTCAACTTCGCCACCATACAACCAATCCACCCAGGAGATTCATTAACTTAGTGGATGTGCACTCCCAGGTGAAAATCACCATGCTCACGGCCCTAAGTAGAATAGACATTCATCTTAGGCGACGACAACCATGAGATCAGCCCTGAGTAGTCACTTAACATTTTGTAAAACTTTTCATCAATTGCATAGCATCAATACATCTACTAAGTATTTTATAGGAACCTAGACACAGGAGCAAGGGAATTCTACACAGGTTTAGCATAGCAATACGATCCTACTCATGCATATAAAAATACACTAAGTAATGCATATAGAAAATAATAGGAAGTTTATGAGGTGTGCCACTTGCCTCTGAATGTTGTCGTTGTTCGCAAACTCTTTTCAACAACGAACGTTTGCTCTCCGTTTAATCTAAACAATATAAGCAAACAACAATTCAACAATCAACAAACATCAATCATCAAACCTACATGTTCATATCTAGTGAACAAACAAGTTTTGTAAACTTCTAAGGAAAACATGTCATGCATGAAAATCTTTTAAGTTAATGCAAGGAAATGTGTTGGTAAAAAATGACTAAGGACTAAGGTCATAAGTTGAATAAAATATTTTGTTTTATATCATCTTGAATAAGCCCTCTTACGGCTTAGTCTTGATGTGTAGAAATATTTAGAGTAAATACTATGTGATTTCTTCAAGATGATCAACAATTATTATCAACTCTTTGTAAATTGGACATTCACTATAGTGAGAGAGAAAGACACCCGGCCAGCCACTTAAATTGTGGAACAGGTCTCATGTACGTGGACATGTAAGGTTAGTTTCCAGGCCACTTCATCTCACTATGCCGCTAGGATCCAACAAACTTCAAGACGATGATATCATGATCAAAAATTGTTTATCTCAAATGTGAAAGACAAGATTAGAAAAGAGGGAAAAGATAGAAGAAAGATGTAGTTGTCCTCCAGGCTTCATCTCCATACTTGTAATATTCTCCTTGATGATGTATTGATTGAAGTTTTGATAGACTTGATAAATCTTCAGACTTGGTGGTTCTTGTATCCTCGAGGCTGGTCTTGGATTTACTTAGTCATCATGAAGTCTAACAGAAGAAGGAGGGAGAAAAGAAAGAAAGAGGGAGAAAGACTTAGAAAAATATTTCTGGTTGGTCTTCATGAACTTCTTCTTGATCTTTCTTCTAAGTGCTTCCACTCCTTGGAGATTCTTCTGGAGTCTTGTTTGGCTAAGTCTTACATTGGTCTTCCAGCTCCATGTTGAAAATTTCTAAGTGTCTAGGTGTAGCACTTCACCAAAATGCTAAGTTGAAGATATTTCTAACTTAGAGAAAAATAATGAAGAGGTTTTCCTATGAGGGATATAATTATATAATAAAATATGTTATGCATGAAATGCAATTTTTATTCACAAGAAGCATCAAAATGACTTTTGTGATTTCTTTATAAATATGCATGAATTTATAAATGCAATTTTAGTTAATTTCTATTTTTGGAAAATATAATAAAAGGAATAATTATAAGATTAAAGTTTTCTATGATTAAATTTTTATAATATAATTTTATAAATAGTGCTGATAGACATGGAGCATTTAATTAAATTTATAGCAATTTGATTCAATCAAAATTAATATTTCTATTAATAGTTATGTTGAAAATACTCAAACTATTCAATATATAACTATGAATTCATTCAAATATCACTCAAAATATTTTATAGCAGTGGCATCAATTTACAAATATTCTAAAGTCTAAAACAATTTCATTTGCAATTTTTGGATTAATAGATTTAAAGTTATGCCAAAAATACTCAAATCCACCATTTGAAATTTGGATATTTTATACTAAGTCAAATTTTAATTTTGGCAGATCCAAAATATTCTACATGTCGAGGGCTTTCGAAATATATAAAAATATTTGAATTTGGATATGTGAGTAAAAAGTTACAACAAATCTAAGTTACAGGGGCTTTTTTGCAAAACTGCCAATTAATTAAATCGAGAAATTCATTTTCCACGTCAGCGCTGACTGGGCTGCTGACGCGGAGCTGACGTGGCTGCTGACTGGATTAAGTGATTGAATCTGGGCCGTCCAGATCTAGATCTACGATCCAGATCAAACGGTACCGATTCGAATTAAATCTTCTAATCTATGCCGTCAGATCGAGATCGAAGGGCTCACAGTGCTTGACCAGGAGGTGGCGGCGGGATCTCGCCGGAGGTGGCGGTGGTGGCGGCGCCGGCGTCGGCTTTGGACGCGTCGGTCGTTCCCGTACTCCCCCGAGCTCGCGGAGTCGATGACCGCGTCAGCATGAGGTGGCTGAGGCGATGGTGCCGGTTGTTGGTGTCGGGGTACTCCGGTTCGCCGGCTATTTTTCGCCGGAGCCGAAGGAAGGCAGAGGTGACTTCGGTCGTGGTTGAACTCGACGGTCTGGGCGCTAGGAAAATTCGAAAGCATGTTAGGGAGGTGCGCGCATGCGAGACAAGGAGGATGATGGGAAGAGGAGAGACCGAGGTCGACGGAGCTTACCGGGTTTGAAGAAACTCGCTAGCGGTAGTGGATGATTCCGGCGGTCGATTTCTCCGGCCTGGCGGCGTGAAACGTAGAGGAAGGAGAGGGAAAACGGAGGCGGGGACGCGGGGTTTATATGGGGCAGAGGAGGGAACAAATCCCGCAAAGAACTCACCGGATTTTGGAAAGGATTTGCCGGCGGGATTTTCGGCCGTGATCTTCTCCAGAGGAGGACGACGATGACGTCAGCGATGACGTCATCCAGGAATTTCCTTTTTTGTTTTTATTTATTTAATTCATAACTTTTGATTTAGGTGTCCAAATAATGTCAAACAATTTTCTAAAAATTTGTAAAATTAGTATCTTTGTGTTAAACCAGTAGTGGGCATGTTTTGAACATTTTTTAAAAAAATAATATTTTGAAATATGGCTTAAATACAAATTTTACACACAATGTTAAATTTAAAACTAGGGTTTAATTAATTTCATTTTTGGCTAAAATAAATTCTATGAAATACCCATATTCAAAATGTTTGAATTTAAGTTGTTTAAACTCATATTCCAATATTAAATAAATTTTAGCTTTAATTAAATATCACATTACAACTATTTGAAGTGAAAAGAGAAAATGTAATGTACTCATTTTTAATTCAAATTATTTTGTGCACCATTATATTTTTATATTAAGATAAATTATTTTACAACTTCATGAACCACTTTGGAAAGAGTTTAGATTTAATTCATTTCTTATATAGAATATATTAATCAATTCATGCTTTGAAAATAATGAAATTCATGTAAGCAAATGAAATGTTTATTTGGGTAATTTATTAATTTTAATTTATGAAGTTTTTAAGGTTATAAACTATAGGATTATAATTTCCAAACTATATTTTGAACCTAGTTAAATGAATAATAATCTTTTGGCAAAGAGACAATGTTTTCAATAGTTTAAAAAATAACACTTGTAATTATTATTTTAATTTTATGTATTGCTATTGCTAAGTGGGTGAATTCAAATACTTATAAAGAAACCTTTTATTTCATGACTATGATTTGAAGGTTTGTGAAACATTTGTCAAATTAGATATTGAGGTTTTAATAATTACAATGGACAATAAATTGTTTAACTTGAAACAATTTTGAAAATAATGATATAGTGAGATCTTTGAAATATTAAACTCTTTCAATAAGTTTGAAGTCTTTCTTATTTGGTTTTCTTATGCATTTAAATGTTCTATTTTAATCAGAAACAAAAGTTTTAAATTTTAGTGATTTTTGAACATTATAAAATGTTGGGATGTTACAAAGTATGACATGACTAATCTGTGTTTTCATCTTATTATCGAAAGAGAGGAATTCTCCCAAGTTTCTTCCATTGTTTCTAATACTAAACCAGATTATGTGGAGAAGCTTATTTTCAAGCCTCTCCCTCCTAAAGAGGAAAAGAAGAGGAAAAGGGGAAAGAGGAAGAAGAAGAGGAGTAAAAGGAGAGAGCAAACGGTATCTTCTCCCAAACTTGTTGCTCCAGTTACAATTAATACTTATAATTTTGAATTCGATGATTCTGAACTTGATGATGTACCTATGCCTGTTATTTATATTAGTGATCATGATTGGGAAAAGCACACCTCTTTTGATATTGAAGATCTTTGGGATAATAATTCTGAAAATGCTGATGTTAATAATTGCTGCACTATTAATACTATCCATGTTCCTTCCATGATGATATAGAGAGCTCTGAGCTCGGGGATGAGGTGTTTGAAAATCATTTTGCTACTAATGATTATATATTTGATACATATCCTTCTAGTAAAAATGATGACATTTTGCAAATGAACACACTTTAGAGGATAATTATTCTATTGCGTATGATGATACTATGCCTCCGGTCTTTGATAATTATAAAGAATACTACGACATGGGTTATAATTACAGTTATCCTTTAGAAACTTGTCATAATTATAGAGGAAACACTCAAACCAATCCTTTAAATATATAATTTATCTATCATGTTCAAGTTCTTTATGATGATCCTACTCCCTTTGTCATTAATGAGAAGAACTTTTCTTATGAGGGAGATAATGATACTTTTATGCATATGGATCGTGATAAGAATGTTTTATGTGATGGTTATATTGTAGATTTTATCAATGATGCTACTGAAAGTTATTATAAGAGAGGAAAACACAGTTGTTAAAGTTTTCAAGTTACTAAAACACCTCTCTTTATGTTGGAAGCTTTGAGGTTTCATTTATTTCATCTTTGTGTGATAGTTGCTTTATGTTTCAATAATTTATTCTATCACAAGACTCCTTTTTATAGGAAGTGGGTAATACTTAAATGTGTTTGAATTTACCTCTTGATTCTCTCTGATGTGTTTCAACTCTCATTTTTATGAGAGCATCGTACAAATCTCCTTGCGTAGCTAAAATGTGTTAAATAAAAGTGCTTATGGGAGACAACCCACTATTTTATTTCCTATTATTTATTTTGTTTGCGTCAAGGACTTGTCCTACCTCTGTAGAAATTTCTTTGAATCTTTATTTTATTGAATTGTTGTGTCAAGTTAATCCTATAGTTAAAAGTTGATGCTAAATTTTATTTTCTGCTGTCCACCGTTTAATTCATAACTCTTCACAGTAACGTTAGACAAATCTGCCTTTTTTTTTGCATAGTCCTCAGACAAATATGCAACTTTCATTAGTTTTGAGTTTTCTGATCTGATCAAGTTAAGTGCCTCAAATTTTTTTGTCTTTACGTATTGTTCTGTTTTTGACAGATTCTGCAATTTATTTTTCAATGCCTTTTTTTGCTATTTTGATTGAATCTTTTTGTTCCATGAAGTATCAGTGGATGTAGCTAATGTCCAGTAGCATTGGTAGCAATTGTGTTCCTACAGAATATCATAATATTTCATGCACTAACCCTCTAATGAAGTTTACTCTAAGTTTGGTGTGGAGGAAGTTTTATAGGATCAAGGGAGAAGGATGATATGATGTGATCAAGAAGATAGAAGAGCCAAAGCTTGGGGATGCCCTGGTGGTTCATTCCCAACATATTTCAAGAAGACTCAAGCGTCAAATCTTGGGGATGCCCAAGGCATTCCTTCTTCATCAACAAACTATCAGGTCCTCTCTAGTGAAACTATGTTTAATTTCCTCACATCTTATGTGCTTTGCTTGAAGCGTCTGTTTATTTTTATTTTTATTTTGTTATTTTCATTCTCTGAATAAAATGGATCCTAGCATTCCTTTGTGGGAGAGAGACACGCTCCGCTTTTTCTTATGAATACTTGTATTCTTCACTTATATTTGTTGAGTATTCTTCTATGTTACTTCAAAACTTTCTAGCTCTTGTTTTTCATGTATCTCTTGCTAGAGCTGTTAGTTTTCTTATATTATACTCTCATATCTGATTGATTAATTACTTGGAAAGTTTATCTTTTAAATAAGTTGATTGGTGTTTGGTTAAGAACAAAAAATGCTAAGGGCTTGTTTGATTCATAGGAATCTTGTAGGATTCTTATAGGATTTTATCCCATAGGATTTTATCCTTTCCTAGTGGTTTGATTTATAGGATTGGTTCCTATAGGAAATTTTCCCATAGGATTTTTTGTACTACTTCCCATAGGAATTCTAACATCCACTCCAAGCTCTTTTTATAATTCCTTTGGTGGAATCAAACAAACTTTGATACAAACCAAACCCTATAGGATTGGAGTGTACATGACATAGCAATGCTATACTTTTCCTATTCCTATGACTTTCCTATCCTTTGAATCAAACAAGCCCTAAATGTGTTAGATGGTATAACTAAATGATACATAATTTTATAGATCATTAAATTGTGTCACTCTTTGAGATATTAATTTCCTTAATGGTAAACATGATGGTCTAGTAAAGTGGAATGATTAATGGTTGGTCTAGAAAAACTTGAAGCTGTGCCACACTTAAATTTCCAGGTTATTGCATGATTGTATATGACTTCTATTTGCCTAAGGGAACCGTAATGACTTTATGTTATGCGCTACGGTCGGGTCCCCAACAGGGACTTGTTCATTTGCCACAACACCCCTAGGAGTAATTTTTATTATTCCTTGTAAGATCATATTTTTATTTGGAATCTTTTTTACTTGTGAGTTCTAAAACTGCAGTTTTTATAGCACTTCCACCACCATATTGCTAGCCTCTTCGGTACTTTGCTTTTCCCTTTCTCACATTGAGAGTTGGTGCATTTTTTGCGGGTACATCCTAACTCGTGGGAGATATTCATCTTGTTCTCCTACACATAAGCCAAATATCTTCCTCAAAACATCCACCATACCTACCTACTACAGCATTTCCATAGCGGTTCCGAGATATATTGCCATGCAATATCCATCTTATATTTCATGACTTGTTGTCATTCATTACTTATTTATTGGTTTGCGTGTTTCTATAAAGCTGATGTGTGGTTTTACACATCTTACGCTAGATCATTGCATCACCTGCTACACTGGCAGAGGCACCGTTGTCATATGTATATTATGGCACATTCATATTAGTTACTTGTATCATCAGTATGTTGTCTTATTATCATTAGTGTGTTGTCATATATCATATATCATATTAGGATGCTTGCCCCTAAAAGTGAAAAGAGCCATGGAGGCAATCGAAAAGAGAAACAGAAAAAGAAATAAAAAAGAGAAAAAGAAAGAAAAAAGAAAGAAATAAAAAAGGGGCAACATTACTATTCTTTATCACACACTTGTGCTTCTGTTATAGCACCATATCATTTATAGTCATCAGTTGTGCTCATGTTATAGCACCATATCATTTGTGATCATCATTTGTGCTAATGTTTAGCACCTTTAGTCCATATGAGAGAGTTTTCATGTCTTAGTTGCATAACTATGTGGGGAACTTTACACTATAGAACTTGGCTTGTATATTCCAATGATGAGCCTGCTCAAAAGTACTCTAGGTCTTCGTGAGCAAGCAAGTTGGATGCACCCCCACTAGTTCCATTGGAGAGCTTTCATATACTTATAACTCCACGTGCATCTGTTGTGTGGCAATCACTACTCCTTGCATAGCTTCGATTGTAAGACTTTCTCTTGTCTAATGATCACTTGCTGCTTTGTAAGACTTTCTTCCGTTGGCCTTCCAAACCTCGGTTAACATTCTCTTAGCCAAAACATCATGGTGCGAGGAACCAACGTTGAACGCTTGCTTGTTTCTTTTGAACAAACAACGAGTTGATCTTCTATGTGCATATTGATATTGCTTGACTTGATCTTTTCACAAAGTTGTCATGTTTGTTGAAAGCCTTAGATGATTATATTGTTGTGCTTGAAGCTTAAATCATCTCTAATATCTACTTTGCACAGTTGATTGCTATCTAGTACTATATCATTGAAAGCTTTGCGTGCTTTATGACGATGTTATACCAAACGGGTACTCCTCCGTGTGGGTACCTGGTGCACGTAATGACTAAAGCCAATAAGCTGAAGAAGCCCAACAAGCGAAGACCAAGTCGAAGACTTCTACCATAAATAGCATAGCCGATATTACCTACCATATATGTAATCCAAGTCGGTTACTACCCGAGACCTGCACCACTATATAAAGTACAGGAGGGTGGCCGGCTAAGGAGACGCCCAACAAGAATCATCAAACCCTAGCAAGATCGCCATCTTGCTAGACCTATGTACTCGCCGCATATTCACAATCAATAATAGACAAGCAGGACGTAAGGGTGTTACCTCACTCGAGGGCCCCAAACCTGGGTAAATCCCGCTTTTCACCCGACGAATCTACCAACACTACATGTTCTCTATCTCATAACTCTTACCCTAGGCTAGTAACCATGGGTATTGATGGGGACATCCCTCGTCAATTGGCACCGTCTGTGGGAACATGTAGTGTTGGATCTACGGATTTTTTGGTCCAGATCGGAAACGGCAACTCGTCGATTTTTTTTTAAAGGATGCACATCAGCAGCTACATACCACATCCATCTCATAGGCGATCACTCGCCAAAAACAGCATAACCGGCTAGGATCAGGCCATACTCACCTAAAGCTCAGGGGATTTACTCCAATCTCAGTTCAGGTTTTGATCTAACCATTGGGGAACTTAACTTTTTTGTTGATCAATTTGGTGTGCAGGATCTAGCCGAACAGATCGCAACTAAGCCACTCCAGGAGAGATCGACTGAGATCACATTTTCAGCAGACAAGGAGGATACCCCGTCACAGCTCGATCTGATCCCGCCACCAAAATCCCCCGCGGATTCGATGTCATCTGCAGAATTAAATAGGTTCATGGCAGATGAGTTCCCCGAAGTCAAAGGACAGTCAACTACCTCAGCCGGAAATATGGTCATATCAATGACTTCGGCAGGAATCATAGGAGCTACAACATCACAGATCGATCCGATCTCATCCATAGAAGGATCCATGTCCACTCGAGAATTCAACGAGTTCATGGCGCAGAACGAAAGAGAAGAAGAGGTACAATCAACCCTCCAGAACAACCCAAACGAGGATCATATGCAGACCGACGCTCCAGAAGAAAGCTTTCACCTCTCCGAGTATGATGAGCCTACAGTAGACAGTAGACAACATACGTCTGACCGACTTCGCCGATCAAGATATCCAATCTCCACATCACGCTTTAGTCGACCACGACAAACATATGCAACAAGCAGGGGATGGCAAAAATAGCAAAAATAAAAACGCAAGCAAAGAGTGGGATAGCGACACCGAAGCAACACATGAAGACCACACAGACTACACATATCCTTATCAAATACCCCGGCAAGTTTGCGTTGCAACCACAGCAGAAACGTCAGCAAACGTAGCCAGTCAGAGACCAGTCGAGTACCCTTGCAACGTTACTTTACTAGATGGTACAACCACTCTGGATATCACGGCGGAGATGGCGGCAAAAGTAACAAAGGTCATTGAAGATGGTATAATGATGCCAGCAGACGCAACTCCGGACAAGTTAGCAACATACAACTACTTCAGCTAGCAGGAATCACAACGACTAAAGCAATACAGAGCAACACTTGAGGAACGAAGAAGGCAAGCAAGCATATCAAGTGCTCGCAGGCGACAACTGTCTATCAGTTCTACAGGAGCAGCAGAAGGACGACGCAGATCCAGATTCGAAAGAATCCCTGAAGACGAAAGGGCGGGAGTCACTTGAAATCTTGACAACTCGTTCCTGACATTCGACTCAAGCGACATACCCCTTCCCAAAACAGCAGAAGGCGCCCTCATTTCCATAGGGGCATACCTCCAAGCGGGAAAACCACCAGCGGGTGACCCCGCCGAAGCAAGGTACCTCCAGCAAATGAAGTCTCTGGAAATCGCAGCAAAGGTGGTGGATGGAGGAAGACGAGGACGAAGCAGAAGTCACTCGCGAGGACGCCACAACCGCAGCCCTCAACGAAGCAGCGCTAGAAAGAGTTCTAGTCGTCGCAGATCACGAAGTCGCTCAAGGAGCAGGTCGAGGAGGTCAGGCAGTCGCGAATCACGTGATAATCGTGGTATAGGTCCTTGCGGAGCACAATGCTTCACTCGATGCATCCAAGAAGCGAAGCTACCAAAAACGTTTGGCCAGCCAGCCATGCCAAAATTCAATTCAAAGCAAGAACCCTCAGGCTGGCTCGAGGACTACAAGCTGGCAGTCATATGCCAACGAGGAACAACAACGACGTCACTACAATATCTACAACTCTTGCTTGAAGGCACAACCCGCGACTGGCTCAAGTCACTACCTGAAGGAGCCTACGACTCCTGGGACCACTTCAAGGAGGACTTCATAAAATATTTCGACCCCCTCTGCGAAAGGTCGAAAACATTCGAGGAACTAAGAGCATTTAGACAAAAGTCAGACGAAATGCTTAGGGCATATATCAGAAGTTGGACCTCCATCTGAAAATTTGTTGGTGCAATATCAGAAAACACGGCTATGGACGCTTTCACAAATGGAGTATGTAGAAAAGATTTCAGAGAGGCACTCAAACAACAAAAGATGAAAAACATGGCGGAGCTCATGAAACTAGCAACTGAGTGGGCAGATGACGAAGATGCAGTCCAAAGTAAAACTCCACACTCACCACAACGACACCACGACCGACGGGACATTCGAGACCATAGGGACAACCGAGATCGCCGTGATAGAGACCACCAACGAAGAGGGCGCGACTACGATCGCGGCAGCAAAGTCGAATTCGTAGCGGCAGGATTCTCACATGACGACCGAAATCAAGACGACAGAAAACAAGATGACCGACGCAACAACCGATAGGACGATCGTCGAAACACACGAAGTAACAACTACCGACGCGACATATCAGTCGATCGACATGACGACAGAAACCGTGACCAGCGTGGAAGCTACAGAAGGCAAGACTGGCAAAGTCGTTCAGACCCTAGGATCGAGAAATCGTTCCAAGAAAAGATGGAAGACGAGTGCAGACTCCATATGTTCAAAGACCCAGCAACCGATCGACTGACATCACACCATACAATGGGACAATGCCGGAAATTCGAGCAAATGGCAACAGAGTACATGAAGCGGATGATGAGGGACCAACCACCAGCCGTTCCGTCATCATATATAGTGCCTCCACAGACAGTCGCAACATTGCCACCACCACCACAGGACACAAACAACCAAATGGCAGGCGCCATACATCACATACCACATAATGCGGACAGTCAATATCCACAGCCAAAAGGGCAGATGTACATGATCCAAAAGGGACGCCCCTCCAATAGCAGCAAAAACGCCACACCAGAAACGTCGATATGGCAGTTTTAGCACCAACCCCCATTACCGAATTTTTACGAGGATTAGAAATAACAATCGCCTTCGATCAGGAAGATCACCCGCCAGCCATCTATCAGCCGAGACACACTGCTCTAGTACTCGAAGGTCAGATCGGAGGATACACCATGACAAAAATATTCATGGACGGAGGCAGCGGCGTCAACATAATATTCACCGAAACGCTCCGTAGGATGAATAGGTCAATCGAGAATCTTCCACAATCTACAAATACTATCCACGGTATTGTACCAGGCAAAGGCGTACGGCCAGAAGGAACAATCCAACTCGACGTCACATTCGGGGATGCAACCCACTTCAGAAGCGAGCTAATCGACTTTGATGTCGTCGACTGGATGTCACAATACCACACCATATTGGGACGGCCGGCGTTCGCAAGATTCATGGTTGTACCACACTATGCATATCTCAAGCTCAAGATGCCAGGTTCAAAAGGAGTCATCACAGTCAATGGAAACTTTTAGAAATCAGATGACTGTGACAAGGACTTTTGCAAAATCTCAGAGGTATTCAGAACAAAACAGCCCTCAGACAGGACACAAGTCCAAAGGGAAACTACAACAGAGCCAAGGCGTAAGAAGCGGGCAGTCATAGCCACAACACATGAAGTAAACGCCATATGGACAGTCGAACCTGCAGAAGAAGATAACACGCGCGCCAAACCTTGGACAATACACTTCGATGGATCATAAGGGGGCAGAGGCGCAGGTATGATACTCATAACCCCTAACAGGGAACTAGTAAGCTATGCATTACAGATAGACTTCCCGTCTGCATAAAAAATCAAAGTCGATTACGAAAGCCTCTTCCAAGGCATGCAACTAGCAAGATCATCTGGAGCACAAGACATCATCATCTGGGGGAGCTCATGCATAATCACGCAAAACGCAGCAGGTGCAAGTAGACTGAATATGGACAAACTGGCTAGATATCAAGACTACTTCGACACATTGCAAAGAAGATTCCGCAGTTGCGGACTACAACATGTAGCACGCACTCGCAACAAATAGGCAAACATGTTGGCCAACATCAGAGCAGCAAAGGCGCAGGTACCGCCAGGTGTTTTCTTCAGGCGTATAAAGCATAGATCAATCAGAAGATGGCACCCACAGGCCACTCGGGCAGTAGAAGTCCTCAGCAAAAAGCCAGACAAAGATGATCCTCCGCGCAAAACAACTACAACCACGGCTGAAAGGCCAACGACAAGCAAAACCAAGATGACAAGCCCAAAGCGCATCACCACTATCTTCAATCAAGGAATACCAAACTACATTATGATCAACAGTAGGCACAAGATGGAGGGGTAGGATGCAAAGTCACCCCCACCAGCCGAAGCTCTTGCCACAAGGCATATCATACTATCACAAATAGACTCATTCCATGGAGAGTCCCTGATATTCCGACTGCAACAGCCGAAGAAACCTTCCAAGGGGAGGTACAAGTCAAAGATGCTACAACACCAAGAAGAAAAATACAGCTCGAAGAGTGTGACCCACTAGGGTCACCGACGGTTAGCAAACACATCTAGTCGATGTAGCAAAAGCTCATGTATCAAAAAGGCCAGCAGGTTTCAGACGCGCTCTTTTCCTTACCAGGGTAGCTAAGGGGACTGGAAGGTTTTTAGTGAGGCGGCTTGCTGGTCAACATTTATAAAGAGAAAGTTTTACTCATATCTTTCTTACATAATTTATCGTTACAATGAGACACAAAAACCCCACTGGATACGCTCGGGGGCTGCGCATCACCCAAAACACAAGCAAATAACCCGAACGCTATGGAGACTGCGAAGACTAAAAACTCATATGCAGAGCAACCACTCGAAATACTCGGGGGCTGTGTCCCGACTATGAAGCACATAACAAGCATACAACAAAGGCAGAGGAAGGAATTCTATCACAAGAATACATACACAAAAAACCCCAATTGATACACTCGGGGATAGGGCCTTATACTGAGCATCCTATACAGAAAAACCTACAAAGAGTAAAAAGCTAAGTATCCTCATCCTTCAACGGTAGGTTGGAGTCGATCAGCTGCTTATGTGCTCGACTTATCAATCTCTCAGCAGGAGCAAGAGTCCGCTCAATATCTTCACTTCATAGTCAAAGTTTCGATCGAGTCGAGGAAGAAGAGGCACGACCGGAATCTTGGCTCTTCATATACGCAAAGGCAACATTGGCTCCAAGCACGACCCACCGGGTCACAGCCTCTCGAATCGGCTTAGAAGCACGAAATAAATCGACTAGGGCGTGAATCCTTTGTGGTTGAGGACCCTCAGGAAATAGGTAATGGTTCACCCGCATAAACGCTGCCCGGCAATGCTCCAGCAGAATAGCATCACGCCACACGCGATCTTTTAGAGGGCTAGAATGTTGGCATGGTACGTATCAAGCCAGAAGTGTTGCGGACCGGTGACAACCGTCCGAGTAGCGTCTGCCAGACGTTCCGCCATGCGAGCAGCTTCAGCCTTGGAATTATCCACAAAAACTGCAGATAGAGCAAAGTGACCACACATTAAGTGCAACTCACACATACGCAAGAAGCAAGTCGACACACTCAATACCTTCAAGTTGCTTTGAGTCGTCCATCTCATAGAGAACATATTTTTCTCTCTGGGTGGAAAGAGAAGGCCTTCCTCGAAGAATTTCTAAATCAGTTCCAGCTGCTTTGAGCTCATGCTCCAGCTGAGCAACCTTCTTCTTAGCATAATCAAGAACCCGGGCATCATTCTGTAGCTGCGCAGTCGAGCGACACTCCTCTCCCACATGAACGTCCTTCTGGGTGGTTGTGATGCTCGTCTGAGACACAATCACAAATCCTCAGACCAGAAACATGTCAAAAGAGACACAAATCACACAACAAGGATCAGCAAAAGCTCCATTTCCAGAGGATATCATTGTGGCAAAGTATACATCACATGTTACAAAAACAAAACAGAAATCTATAACAAGTGCTGCCTATGACTGGGTAGCAGTCTCAGACCAATCCTTACGGGCAGCAGCAATGGCTGCCGAACGACGCTCCATAGTCGCAATGCTAGCATTAGCGAGGAGGTACACGCGTGACCCATACTTCTTCAGATTCGAATGCTTCCCGTCTGACTTCCATAAGTCAGGCAAGAAGGATTCATAATCGGCAGCCACGCCATGACCTATTAGGAGCTTGAGGGTGGATTCTGAGCCGCGTACCATCAGCTTCTGCGCATAAGCCTTCAAGGTCTTCGACTTGGGGCCCAGTTGCGTTGCGTACCCCTCGATAGTCGAAGGGACCTCGGCTGTAGGCAGCACTTCCATGAAAACAGCTCCAACTGTCTTGGTGGAGACCTCTAAAGATTTCTTGGCATGCTGTATGGCCACCCCAACCTGATCAATGGCTCGGTCAAGTGACAAAGCATCACTTGTCGTACCATTGGAGCTGGAAGAGGGACCTACAAATCAAAAACGAGTGTCAACATAAAAAACAGGAAAAGGAAAAGGCAAACTCGCACACGAGAAGCATATTTAGACCTACCTTAAAGGGAATGCACAAAGCCAAGAAGTCGCTTGGCATGCTCTCCCTCAGAAGCACGAAGGGCGTCAAGCTCCTCCTTTGCATTCGAGTGTAAGGAGCGTGTTTTTTCCACATCAGCCAGTCTGGACTTGAGAATTTCCTTCTCCCCTGAGCAAAACAAAAAAATTCAAGCTACAGAGGAAAGAAAAAACAGAGAAAGCACGTGCAAGGGAAAATAGGAGCTTACGGCTTAGCTGATCCAGTCGAAAGCGGAGAGCACCTCGCTCTTCCTACAACTACGCAAAGGTCTCGCCAAAGGAAGCAAGGCCACTTACGGCCGGCTGCAGACACAACGCATATATCACACACACAGGTCAAAGATAAAAACACTCTACTAACACAAAGAAGGAATCTTACATGATTTAGCCAGGAAGGCACGGAAGAAAACAAGGGCACGACAGTCGAAGCAGCCACAATGGGCGCCACAACCTCCGGCACAGAAACATAAGGCGGCGAAGGCGCGACTACCGCCTCCACAGCAGGAGAGGAAGTGGCAGTTGTCGCGTGGGCAGCTGGAGGACTGGCTACCCGGTCATCACTAGATTAAGAATGACACAGAGGAAGGGACATTACAAGACTAGCATAAACAGAGCAAACTGGCAAAATATGGGCATACTGTAACATCCCAACATTTTATAATATTCAAAAATCACTAAAATTTAAAACTTTCCCTTTTATTAAAATAAAATATTAAATGCATAAGGAAACCAACTATGAAAGACTTCAAACTTGAGTTTGATATTTCAAATGTCACAGTTTCAACATTTTATTATCCACTATATTTCAAAAACCTTAAAATGTAATTTGACAAATATTTTACAAATTACAATCCATTTGATTTTAAGTAAATAGTTTACTTTTAAGAAACTGATTTCAACCACTTAGTCATATCTATTCATAAATTCACAAATTATTTAAAAATGGTGTTAGTTACCAAATGGTTTTCATTCTCTCAATTACGTTCAAAACATGGTGTTAAAAATTTAAAGTCTGTAATTTATAACTATAAACTTTATAGATTTTAAATTAATGAATTAGCCAAATAAACATTTCATTTGCTCAAATGATTTTCAGCTATTTTCAAAGCATGAAATGATTAATATCTTCTGAATAAGAATAGAATTAAAACAAAAATCTTTTCCAAAGTTGTTATGAAGTTTTCAAAATGAATTATCATAATATAAAATATATTGGTGCACAAACTATTTTCAATTAAAAATGAATGCCTTATATGTCACATTTCCTAACCATTATTTATATTTAGTTCTTTAATATCATGCCAAAATAAAGAAGAATGATTTCAGCAAAACAAGTTTAAATAACTTATCTCCAAACATAATTGAATATGGGTATTTCATATAAATTATTGAGCCAAAATTTAAATTTAATTAAACCCTAGTTTAAATTAAACATAAAGTGATAATTTTACATTTAATCAATATTTTGAAATTATTAATTCTGAAAAATGTTCAAAACACTCCCACCATTGGTTTAACAAAAAGATAATGATTTTAAAAAATTTTAGAATCAAATTTGAGTTGAATTGGATTTACATTTTAAAAGTTATTTAAAAATACAGAAAACAGAAAAGAAAAGAACAAAAAAAAACGGACCAGCCTCCCGAGCCATTGGGCCGAAGCCCATCTTCTATCTGCCGCGCGCGCAGCGCAGAAGCCCAGCAGCGGCCCAACTCACCTCTCCTCTCACTGACGCGCGGGACCCACATGTCATCTACCTCCTCCCGTATCTCAACAAACAGATCATGAACCGGAAGAGATCGATCCGGAAACGACCACGATTCTTGCGGGATATGATCTCCTGACGCCCCCTATTTAAACCCCACCTCCACCGCCCTCTCCCGCACACGAAAACCCTAGCTCATCGCCTCCAGGCTGCCCACAATCGTCCCCGCCGTGTCGCCATTGCCGTCGGCGTCTTCGACGATTTCCGGTGAGCTTCGATCGATCTAGCCCCTCTCATTCACCCTCTTAGCTTCACCATGATCTGATGCACCTTCCTGACTTGGCGCGGTAGCTTATTACGCAGCCGAACGAGCAATCCGTCCGTGACCGAAGCTCCCCGCCGCCGAGCGCAACTCCGACGAGGTATTGCCGAAGAACGAGGAAGCGCCGAGGACCACGAGCACGCCATCGACCTCGCCTAGATCTCCTCTTCATCACGGTACGCTCCGCTAGTCCTTTTAGGCTGTAAATCATCGGAAACGCACGTCACCAGCGTGTCGCCGCCGCGGTAATTAGGTCACCGGAGTTACTCCGGCGAACCGCGCCGCCCGGACTTAGTAGAATAGATCTACACCTTTAGATCTCGATCCGACGGCTGGAACAGAATGACTTAAACGAAGGGGTATCGGCGAATCAGGGAAGGACACGTCGGCATCCGCGTCAGCGTCCGCGTCAGCGCCAGCGTGTAAATCATTTTCTATTTTAATTTTAATTGGAAGTTTTGCAGATTAGTCCCTGTAATTAAAACATCTATAACTTTTTAACCACAACTCCAAATTTAATAATTTTTATATTTTTGTAAAGCTCTTGACATGTAGATTATTTTAGATCGGTCAAAATTCAAATTTGACTTAGTATAAAATATTCAAATTTTAAATGGGAAATTTGAGTATATTTGTAATAACTTTAAGTCTATAAATCCAAAAATTGCAAATAAATATGTTTTAGAAACTTTAGAATATTTTTAAATTAATGCCACTGCTATAAAATATTTTTGAGTAATTTTTGAATGATTTCATAGTTGTGTGTTTAATTTGAATAAGTTTGACTAATGTTTTTTAATAACTTTTAATAGAAACATTATTTTTGATTAAATCCAATTGCAATAGATTTAATTAAATGCTCTCTGTCTATTAACACTAACTATAAAAATTTTGTTATAAAAATTTAATCATAGGAAACTTTAATCTTATAATTATTCCTTTTATTATATTTTCCAAAATTAGAAATTAATTAAATTGCAATTATAAATTCATGCATATTTATAAAGAAATCACAAAAGTTATTTTTATGTTTCTTGTGATTTAAAATTTCATTTCATTCATAGCATATTTTATTCTCATAGGAAAACCCCTCTTCATTAGTTTTCTCTAAGTTAGGATCATTTCAACTTAGCATATTTGTGAAGTGCTACACTTAGACACTTAGTAGTTTTCAACATGGAGCTGGAAGACCAAGGAAGGACTTAGCCAAACAAGACTCCAGAAGAATCTCCAAGGAGTGGAAGCACTTAGAAGAAAGATCAAGAAGAAGTTCATGAAGGCCAACCAGAAATATTTTCTAAGTCTTTCTTCCTCTTTATTCTTTCTCCCTTCTTCTTCTGTTAGACTTCAAGAAGACTAAGTAAATCCAAGACCAGCCTCGAGGATACAAGAATCCTCAAGTCTGAAGATTCATCAAGACTACCAAGAACTCGATCAAGACATCATCCAGAAGAAAGTTACAAGTCTGGAGATGAAGCCTGGAGGACAACTACATCTTTCTTTCTATCTTTTCCCTCTTTCCTAATCGTGTCTTTTAGACTTAAACAAATTTTGATCATGATGTTATCATCTTGAAGTTGTTGGATCCTAGCGGCATAGTGAGATGAAGCGGCCTGGAAACAAACCTTACATGTCCACGTACATGAGACCTGTTCCACAATTTAAGTGGCTGGCCGGGTGTCTGTCTCTCTCACTTTAGCGAATATCCAATTTACAAAGAGTTGATAGTAATTGCTGATCACCTTATAGACTTAGTATTTTTCTCTAAGTATTTTGCACATCATGGCTAAGCCATTAGAGTGCTTGCTTCAAGAAGATATAAAACAAAGTATGTTTAACCAACTTAAGACCTTAGTCCTTAGTCATTCTTGACCCACCTATTTGCCTTGCATTAACTTAAAAGATTTTCATGGCATAAAAAAGTATTTCTAGCCCTTAGGAATATTTTGCACATCATGCATAAACATATTTTCCTTAGAAAGTTTTATAAAACTTATTTATTCATCTAGTATGTGTTTGTATGCATTGTGGAGTTGTGCTTGCTGTTGATTGTTGTATTGTTGCTTGTCCATACTGTTAGATTGAACGGAGAGTCCCGAGTATCGTTGAAAAGAGTTGTGAACAACGACAACATTCAAAGGCAAGTGGCACACCTCATAAACTTCCTATTTCTATATGCATTACTTAGTGTATTTTTATATGCATGTGTAGGATAGTATTGCTATGCTAAACCTGTGTAGAATTCCTTATTCCTGTGTCTAGGTTCCTATGCAATACTTAGTAGAATTATTAATGCTATGCAAATGTTGTTTTGTGAAAATCTAAATTCTACTAAGTTAAGAATGAAACACCTGGGTGGTAAGTGGTTGCATGGTTAATGTTGAGTGGCTACTCAGGTCCATGTCTATGGTTCCTGGAGTATGTACACTTGTGAATGGCCACCCAGGAATAGAGGAATCTGAAGAACTCCGAGTGACGATTGCTTCCAGTGCAGCCATTGCCATATGGGCTCTGGCTTGATCAATTATGTTGTGTGGACTCTCTCCGGCTTGACAAGCAGATGTAGTGGGATGTTAGGTGGAACGGGTCAAGCCAGAGTGGGAGGGAAAATGCTTCTGAAAGATCTCGTCTCATTCTCTCCTTTCCTTATCGAAAATGGTGTGTAAAGGATACCTTGGGTTGAATGGGTACAATGGTGAACGTGCACAACCTCTGCAGAGTGTAAAACTAAGTACTTAGCCGTGTCCCCAGTACGGACAACTTGAGCAGCTGATCGCGGACGTCAACGGAGGATTCCACCATTCCAACTTCAGAAATAAAATTTGATGGGTGAACAAGGGAAGATGAGATTTATGGTTTTCATGCCATACTCGTCTGTAGCGCCCCATCTTTAAATAAAGATGGAACACCTGTGTTATGTGCTAGTCCCTGGATCACTGCCAGCACCATAGTACAAAATATATAGTATCATTGCATAAGTATCAAAATACTACATCGAGATCCAAAAATAGCCAAGTATAGCTTTATTACAAAGTGCATAGTCATGAAGACTAGCTAAAATATTTAGAGTTCACAACGAAAATAAAAGCAATGGGCCTCCTCTTCTAGCATACGCCACAAGCAGACATGTTGGGTGTAGAATCGAGTCCAAACTTACTCCTCATCAGAATTACCTGCACATTTGAATATGCAGCCCCCGAAGGAGGTCAATACAATGAAGTATTGGCAAGTGACTATGGTGGATAAATTATGAGAAGTCTAATTCTATATGCATATTTGGCTTGGTGGAGTTTGTAGGCTATTTTGCAGAAAGCCAGTTTTCTCCTATCTTTTGTAAAACACTTTTGTATATCAAAGACTTGGCACCAAGGGATGAAGCCCAAGTGCACCACTAATTCTTTCCTTAGTCAAATTTTACTTTACGAAAACCATGTTGAGATTCTTCCGTCCATCCTTGTCCAGTTGCTCGAAGTTGTCCATCACCAGGGACAAGGCTGAGTACTCAGTTTGTCGACTCTGCAGAGGTTGTGCACTTTCACCTTAAGACTCAATTTGTCCGAGAAATCCTATACACGCGGAGTGTATTATGGAAAGGAGAGAATTGAGACAAGAACTTTCAGAAGAAGAATGCAACCATACTAGCAAGACCTGTTCCACCTATCAACTCTACATCTGCTTGTCAAGCTGACAGGTTGCACTCTCACAACTTAGTAGTTCCAGACAGAGCCCATTGTCAAAAGGCTGCACGGGAAGCTTCTAAACTTGGAGGGACTTAGAAATCTCTTTGTTCCTGGGTGGCCGTCCACAAGTGTACTTTTGGGTGACAACCACCATACTCATGGCCCTAAGTAGAATAGAAATTCATCCTAGGCAAAGACAACCACAAGCATGGTCCCAAAAGCCACTCAACATAAACCAAACAACCAATTCCACCCAGAAGTGCATTCAAGATTTTAACACTTAGCAATAATTCTATAACATGATAAGTAAATTCCTTTATAGCATAGCTAAGCATCTAATAAAACTTTTGGTGGCTGCATGGAAAGGGATGGCTACACACTACTAGGATATTTTCAAAGTGTAAACTAACTTGGCATTATAAAATAGTTCCAAATTTCCCTATCATGCATACTACTCAAAATCTACTAATAATGCATATGGAAAACATAGGATAGATTATGAATGTCACTTGCCTTGGTAACAAAGGGTACAAGCACAGCAAGAATAACAATCACAAGGACCTTCCTCCTCTTCACAATCTAGAGACAAACAATAACACTAAATAAACACACAAACATAACACTTAAATATCAATACAAAAATATGTATGCATGCTTAATATGCAATGAACTTAACAAGATCAATTAATTACTATTTTAAATTCTCTGTTATTCATGCATGAAAATGCAATGATCAATATTTTAATATTTTAATTAATCATTTAAATAATGAGTATTTTAGTAGTTTTAAGTTCTAAAACCAATTTCTTTAAGTCTAATAGAAGAAGTTTCAAATAAAACTCATGTTACACTCTCTGGACAGAGGGAATTAATAAATCTCCAAAACAATTGGATTTATTTGGAAAGAGATTTTATTAATTAAGTTATAGATTTAATATCTGAAAGCTAAACAATTTAATTCCGCAATTTATTATACACTAAAAGGATAAACTAATGAAACCATATTAAACTACACGAGCAGAGCTTCATGTGGATATAAAATTCATCAAATTTGGATGAGCAGATCAAAAGTTATGATTTTTGTTAGTTTGTGTTATTTTCTGTTTTTAAAACAATTTCTCTGCCGAAATAGAAAATAAAAACGCCACGCGGCGTGCTCTGATTGGGCGATACCGGTTCGCCGCGGATCGGCACGGGAACCGTCCGATCTAAGTTACATCGGACGCTCCAGATTAGATGGACGAAACGGTAAAGAAAATTAAATCGCGCCCGTCCGATCTAAATCTAAGGGTCCAGATTGAACCGGCCAAATCGAGCGGCGCTGCTCGCCGGAGTGCCTCTGGGTGCGGCGGCGCCATGCCCGGCGTCGCACTCGCTGGCGATCTACGGCCCTAGGGGATGAATGGATCGTACCCGAACGTGCAGAGGCGCGAGGCGGAGCTGTTGGCGCGGCAGGGGTCTTCGGCGTGCTTCCCTTCTCCTCCTAGAGCTCGCCGGAGATGGAAACGGCGGTGGTTTGCTTCGGTCAATCACGTACGCGACGATCTGGTGCAGTAGGACAACAGAGAAGGTGTCAGGGACGTGCGCGTGCTCACTGGGAGTCGGAAGAGAGACGCGGGAGGATTCGAGATGCTCTGCACTCACCGGAGATCGAGGATTTTTGCGGCGGCAATGGCGGACGGTGGCGGCAGCTTCTGAGCGGCCTGGAGGCTATTTTCTAGGGTTTTGGGGTCGGGAGGAGGCGGCAGAGGGGGGGGGGGGTTATATGGGGACGTAGGGGAGCGATTTCCTCGCGATTTTCCCAACGGATTTCGATCCGCAAGAAACTAGGGTTCGGTGGAATCGTGTTCGTGTTCTTCACGAGTTGGGGAGAGGGATGACATGTGGGCCCCGGCTGGCAGTGAAAGAAGGAGGGAGGTGGGCTGCTGATGGGCCGCTGTGCTTCGCCTGCGCTGCGCGCACGGGAGGAAACAAGGTGGGTTTCGGCCCAGATTGGGTCGTCTCCCTTTTTTTTTAACAAAACATTTTCTGATTTCAAACATTTAATTCAAATTTGATTTTTAAAACTTATCAAAACATTTCAGAAAAAATCATAAAAATATGTTTTGAAAAGCTAATTTAATTTATAACTTTTTGATATCATTTTGCTAAATAAATAAAATAATAAAATACATATTTGTATGAGGAGCTCAAATAGACCTCTTTAATGAAAACAATTTTATTTAACCTTATAATTAAAATTCAATTTACTCCTTATGTGATTTCAATGCCATACTTTTATGATGCATGATGCTTGAATGCAAAGTTTTAAATTTTTGAGAAATTTGGGATGTTACAGACTAACCCCCTTAAGAAGAAGCTCGCCCTCGAGCTTCGGAAAGGTCAGCAAATAGGTGTGGGTGGTCTTCTCGGAGGTCGTCCTCTCGTTCCCAGGTGGCTTCGTCTTTGGTGTGATGATTCCACTGGACCTTGCAAAACCTGATGGTTTTGGTACGGGTGACTCTTTCTGCTGTCTGTAATATCTTGATGGGCTTCTCTTCGTATGTCAGGTCACTCTTCAATCGTACCTCCTCGAGGGGTACAGTATCCTTTAAGGGAACTCCTATCATCTCGGGATGACATTTCTTCAACTGACTGACATGGAACACATTATGAACAGCAGACAGTACTTCAGGTAGTTCTAACTCATATGCCACTTCACCTTTGCGAGAGAGAATTTTGAATGGTCCAATGAATCGAGGTGCTAACTTTCCTTTGATTCCAAACCTTTTCACACCCCGAAGTGGTGACACCCTTAAATAGGTTCTATCTCCCACTTCATAGGTGACTTCTCTACGCTTGGAATCTGCATAGCTTTTCTGGCGTGACTGTGCTATTTTCATTCTGTCCTTAATCAGCCTGACTTTCTCTTCAGCATCCTGTATTATATCAGGCCCAAAGAAACTCCGTTCTCCAACACCACTCCACAATAGTGGGGTTGTGCATTTCTTTCCATATAAGGCTTCAAACGGTGCCATCTCAATGCTGACTTGGTAACTATTGTTGTAGGAGAACTCAGCGTATGGCAAATTATCATCCCAACTAGATCCATAGTCGAGCGCACAAGCTCTTAACATATCTTCTAAAATCTGATTCACTCTTTCAGTCTGACCATCTGTTTGCGGGTGGAAAGCCGTACTGAATTCCAATCTGGTTCCCAAAGATTCATGCAACCGCTTCCAGAAATGAGAAGTGACCGGGGTCCCCCTATCAGACACAATACTCTTAGGAACGCCGTGAAGGCACACAATTCTCTTCATGTAAATATCAGCTAGCTTTGCACTAGTATAAGTGGTCTTCACGGGTATGAAGTGAGCTATTTTGGTTAGACGACAAACAATAACCCAAATAGAATCATAACCCGATCTGGTCCTTGGTAATCCAGTGATGAAGTCCATCCCAATGGAATCCCACTTCCAATCCGGTACTTTCAAAGGTTGTAAGAGTCCTGCTGGTTTCTGATGTTCCGCCTTTACTCGACTACATACATCACACTTAGCGATGTATTCTGCTATTTCTCTCTTCAGATTATTCCACCAAAATCTCTCTTTCACATCCATGTACATCTTGGTATTTCCCGGATGGATTGAATAAGGTGTTTCATGAGCCTCTTGTAGAATTAACTTCCTCATATCAGGGTCATTGGCCACACATAAAAATTTTTCAAACCACAAAATCCCCTGCTCATCCTCATGAAATCCTTTAGCTTTTCCAGCTCTTAAATTGACTTTGATCTCTTCTATTTCCTTGTCTCCTTTCTGAGCTTCGCGTATCTTGTCCATCAAAGTGGGTTGTACAACTAATGAGGTTACAAACCCTTCAGGTACTACTTCCAACCTGAGGTCCTTAAATGCCTTACATAAATCCTCGGGTAATTCTCCTGCTGTAAGGCCATTCACATACACCTTACGACTCAGAGCATCTGCTACCACATTAGCTTTTCCCGGATGGTATTGAAGGCTCAGATCATAATCTTTAATAAGTTCCAGCCATCTTCTTTGTCTCATATTCAATTCCTTCTGTGTAAATATGTACTTCAAACTTTTGTGGTCCGTGAATACCTCACATATTTTTCCCATCAGGTAGGGTCTCCAAGTTTTCAGGGCATGCACTACTGATGCTAACTCGAGATCATGAGTTGGATAATTTGCTTCATGTTTCTTGAGTTGTCTAGAGGCATAAGATGCCACTCTGCCTTCCTGCATCAACACACTTCCCAAACCTTGGCGTGAAGCATCACAATATACTTGGAATTCCTTCTCCAAACCAGGTAAGCATAGAACTGGGGCTGAAACCAGACGTTTCTTCAACTCCTGAAAACTGGCTTCGCATGCCTCTATCCACTCAAATTTCTTCTCCTTCTTTAATAATTCCGTCAAGGCCTTGGCGATCTTGGAGAAGTTTTCAATGAATCGTCGGTAGTATCCTGCTAGACCCAGAAAACTTCGTAATTCTCCAACATTCTTCGGCGGTTCCCAATTAGTTACAGCTGAAACCTTTTCAGGATCCACTGCTATACTTTCCTTGGACACCACATGGCCTAAAAATCCAACTTGTTCTAACCAAAATTCACACTTGCTGTACTTGGCATACAACTTATGTTCACGTAGTCTCTGCAATACCAGACGCAAGTGCTCTTCATGTTCTTTGTGACTTTTAGAGTAGATTAGAATATCATCTATGAACACTACCACAAACTTATCCAGAAAATCCACGAACACTTTATTCATCATATTCATGAAATAGGCTGGTGCATTGGTTAATCCAAATGGCATTACTGTGTACTCATAAGAGCCATATCTCGTAACAAATGCAGTTTTGGGTATATCCATTTCTCTAACTTTCATTTGGAGGTACCCCGATCGAAGATCGATCTTCGAGAAAACACAAGCACCTTCCAGTTGATCAAATAGTTCATTTATCTTGGGTAACGGGTACTTGTTTTTGATAGTTTGCTCGTTTATATCTCTGTAATCCGTGACTAGCCTCTGGGTTTGATCCTTCTTTTTAACGAATAAAACTGGTGCTCCCCATGGCGATGAACTTGGACGAATGAATCCTTTCTGGATATGTTCTTCTAATTGCTTCTTGAGCTCTTTCAATTCATCGACGACCATAGGATAAGGTCTTTTAGCTATTGGCTCTGTTCCCGGCTTCAATTCGATGAGAAACTCTACATCTCTATCGGGTGGCATTCCCGGTAGTTCCTTAGGAAAAACATCTGGGTATTCCTTGACGATAAGCACATCACCAAGGCTAACCCCCTTAAGAGAATTTAGCCTAACCTTCTTAAGTTCGAAAGTTGATCTGAACTTAATCTTCCTTTTCTCTGGGGTGGTGAGGGTGATTGCTCTATTTGCACAATCTATGATTCCTTCAAAACGAGTCATCCAATCCATTCCGATGATAACATCCAATCCTTGGGTCTCTAGGATGACTAAGTCTGTTGGGAAGGTGTGTTTTCCAATTTGCAAGTCTAACTGCCTACACCCGGAATTTACTAGCATCTCTCCTCCAGGTGAACTTACCCTAATAGGTTTTCCTAGACTTTCCTCAGCTAACCCATGTTTGTTAACAAAAGCTCTTGATATGAATGAATGAGATGCTCTAGTATCAAATAAAACTAATGCTGGAAAGGAGTTGAGCAAGAACGTACCAATCACAGCATCAGGTTCATCATGAACTTCTTCCACATTGATGTGGTTCACTTGTCCCTGCTGGAAAGGATTGGGCTTGGAATTTTCATCAGCTTTCTTCTCTGGGCATTCAGTTGCATAATGTCCTGTCTTCTTGCACTTGTAGCAGGTCACATGAGACAAGTCTTTCTTCCCTTCATGGTTAGGACGGTGATTACCATTCCCATGATTATGGCCATGATGATGGTTTCCCCTGGATCCACCATTATTTCCATTGTATCCTCCATTGCTTCCTTTGTTCCCTCCATTGTGGTTATGACCATGATGTTTTTGGCCACTACCAGTGTTGGAGTGATTCCAGGGTTTATGACTACTGACTTCAGAGGTGTGTTTCTTATATGTCCCTTCAGAATGAACCTTACTTGCACTGAACTTCCTCTTCCTATTCTCTTCCTTTCTTATGTTGTTGTCCAAGGTGATAGCTTGATCCAGCAGAGCTTGATAGTTTGGAGTATATGCCACAGACAAAGGTATCTTCAGTTCTCCCTTAAGTCCATTGAGGAACTTTTCCTTCCTTTTTGCATCAGTATCGATGTCCTCTGGTGCATACCTTGATAGCATACAGAAGTCATCCATATACTCCTTCAGAGTTCTACCTCCCTGCCTCAAGCTGCGAAATTCGTCTTTCTTCAGGTTCATTATACCTGAGGAGATGTGAGCATTCCGGAAACCTTCCTTGAACGCATCCCAAGTCATGCCATCCAAAGGATGAGTCACTTGATAATTCTCCCACCACAATGCTGCGGGTCCTTCCAACAGGTGTGCAGTGAACCTCACTTTTTCTGCCTCAGAACATTCACAAGTTACTAAGTCCTTGTTGACTGAACAGAGCCAATCATCCGCCACTATTGGTTCAGAAGCAGAGGAGAACTTATTAGGCCTAAGCCTTAGGAATCTAGCAAGTCTGTCCACTGGGGGTGGTGGTGGAGGTGGCGGGTTGTTGTTGTTGTGGTTGTTGTTGTTGTTGTTGGTTGCTGCAATGAACTGAGTCATCATATTCATTAACTGAGCTTGAGCGGCCATCAGTTGTTGCATGACGTCGTCGTTGTTGGTATCACGACGAGGAGGCATCTGTAGGGTTTTTCAGCATAGATGAGTGAAAGATAGACAGAACTAAGAGAAGAAAAATCCTACCCATGCACAGAGCAACCAAGTCAACACAATCAACACTCATAAGACAACTTGAAAAGATAAACTCTACTTAGCAAAACGAAACCAATTATCCTAAGTTGATTTAATAAAACAACAGAGTCTGCACACCAAACATTCTATCATTGTCATACCACAAGTTGGAGATCAAAGTTTTAAAAGAACGACGAACTAAACGAGGGGAAATATGGTGGTCCAACTACTAAGTCTAAACTTCGTCCATGACGTCTCCTTCATCTTCTTCGATTTCCTCGATGATGATGCCTTCCTTCGTAAGGATCTCCTTGTAGTCATTCACCTCCTTCTCCAAGGCCTCATTCTTCTCTTGTAACATTGTCGTCTCACGGTGCAGATTCTCGATTGCTTCCTTCTTCAGGACTTCAATCTTCTCTTGTAGCATTCTCTTCTCACGGCGTAGAGTCTCGATCAAATCTCGATCAGCTTCGAACTCGACGTCGTTGCTCAGAATTTCATCCTTCAAGGTCTTGATCTCCTTGTTCTTGTCTCTAATTCTCTTTTCTTGATTTTGGAACTTCTTCTCTAGAGCTCGGAACTTCTCCTCTTGAGCGTTGGCCACCTCTTCTTGGGCTTCAATCTTTTTTTGAGTCTCCTTGACTTGTGCCATTATTTCATCATTCTTCAACAGCTCATTGCGTCTATCCTCTTCTAGTTGCCAGAGGTGAAGTTCTAAGTCTTGGAGATATGGGTACAAAGGTTCTGGTTTGTTTTTGTCTTCCTCGCTAACACATTAAGGAATCCCATGTTCGTCACGTTGGCCAAGGTGAGCAAAGTAGTGGTCTTTTAACTCCTCTTGGTATTGCAAGCAAATACGTCCTATTAGCTCCTGCGTGACGAGATTCAGCCCTTTCTCCAAGGAGTCACTAATCGACTTGTACTGGATGTCTTCGGTCTTGGGTTCAGTCTGGCGCCCTTGTTGGTAAAGGCGAATTCCCCATAAGTCTTCTTTGTTGAAGTGCTTCAGCTGGCTAGCCTTGATGATGGGCATTGGAAGTGCCAACAGTTCTACCAACTCTAGAAGATATCTTCCAAAGCGCATGTCCTTGAAGTCCTCCGCGGTTTGATACATGAAGAACGACATCCTTAAGTGATAAAGGTAGAGTTTATTAAACAAGACAAAGGTAAGATAAACTAATCGTGGAGTACTTAAGTACTTAGAGAAAAGGTTCTTTTCTAACAGGTGATCAACACTATTATCAACTCTTTTGTAAGTCGGATATTCACTATAGTGAGAGAGACAGACACCCGGCCAGCCACTTATAATTGTGGAACAGGTCTCATGTACGCGGACATGTAAGGTTAGTCCCGGGCCGCTTCATCCCACTATGCCGTTAGGATCCAACATACTTCAAAGGTGGTAATATTATGATCAAAAAGAGGCTTAACCAATCCTAAGGGCTCGAACCTACAGGCAACACTTTTGCTCTGATACCAATTTGTAGCGCCCCATCTTTAAATAAAGATGGAACACCTGTGTTATGTGCTAGTCCCTGGATCACTGCCAGCACCACAGTACAAAATATATAGTATCATTGCATAAGTATCAAAATACTACATCGAGATCCAAAAATAGCCAAGTATAGCTTTATTACAAAGTGCATAGTCATGAAGAATAGCTAAAATATTCAGAGTTCACAACGAAAATAAAAGCAATGGGCCTCCTCTTCTAGCATACGCCACAAGCAGACATGTTGGGTGTAGAATCGAGTCCAAACTTACTCCTCATCAGAATTACCTGCACATTTGAATATGCAGCCCCCAAAGGAGGTCAATACAATGAAGTATTGGCAAGTGACTATGGTGGATAAATTATGACAAGTCTAATTCTATATGCATATTTGGCTTGGTGAAGTTTGTAGGCTATTTTGCAGAAAGCCAGTTTTCTCCTATCTTTTGTAAAACACTTTTGTATATCAAAGACTTGGCACCAAGGGATGAAGCCCAAGTGCACCACTAATTCTTTCCTTAGTCAAATTTTACTTTACGAAAACCATGTTGAGATTCTTCCGTCCATCCTTGTCCAGTTGCTCGAAGTTGTCCATCACCGGGGACACGGCTGAGTACTCAGTTTGTCGACTCTGCAGAGGTTGTGCACTTTCACCTTAAGACTCAATTTGTCCGAGAAATCCTATACACACGGAGTGTATTATGGAAAGGAGAGAATTGAGACAAGAACTTTCAGAATAAGAATGCAACCATACTAGCAAGACCCGTTCCACCTATCAACTCTACATCTGCTTGTCAAGCTGACAGGATGCACTCTCACAACTTAGTAGTTCTAGACAGAGCCCATTGTCAAAAGGCTGCACGGGAAGCTTCTAAACTTGGAGGGACTTAGAAATCTCTTTGTTCCTGGGTGGCCGTCCACAAGTGTACTTTTGGGTGACAACCACCATACTCATGGCCCTAAGTAGAATAGAAATTCATCCTAGGCAAAGACAACCACAAGCATGGTCCCAAAAGCCACTCAACATAAACCAAACAACCAATTCCACCCAGAAGTGCATTCAAGATTTTAACACTTAGCAATAGTTCTATAACATGATAAGTAAATTCCTTTATAGCATAGCTAAGCATTTAATAAAACTTTTGGTGGCTGCATGGAAAGGGATGGCTACACACTACTAGGATATTTTCAAAGTGTAAACTAACTTGGCATTATAAAATAGTTCCAAATTTCCCTATCATGCATACTACTCAAAATCTACTAATAATGCATATAGAAAACATAGGATAGATTATGAATGTCACTTGCCTTGTTAACAAAGGGAACAAGCACAGCAAGAATAACAATCACAAGGACCTTCCTCCTCTTCACAATCTAGAGACATACAATAACACTAAATAAACACACAAACATAACACTTAAATATCAATACAAAAATATGTATGCATGCTTAGTATGCAATGAACTTAACAAGATCAATTAATTACTATTTTAAAGTCTCTGTTATTCATGCATGAAAATGCAATGATCAATATTTTAATTAATCATTTAAATAATGAGTATTTTAGTAGTTTTAAGTTCTAAAACCAATTTCTTTAAGTCTAATAGAAGAAGTTTCAAATAAAACTCATGTTACACTCTCTGGACAGAGGGAATTAATAAATCTCCAAAACAATTGGATTTATTTGGAAAGAGATTTTATTAATTAAGTTATAGATTTAATATCCGAAAGCTAAACAATTTAATTCCGCAATTTATTATACACTAAAAGGATAAACTAATGAAACCATATTAAACTACACGAGCAGAGCTTCACGTGGATATAAAATTCATCAAATTTGGATGAACAGATCAAAAGTTATGATTTTTGTAAGTTTGTGTTATTTTCTGTTTTTAAAACAATTTCTCTGCCGAAATAGAAAATAAAAACGCCACGCGGCGTGCTCTGATTGGGCGATACCGGTTCGCCACGGATCGGCACGGGAACCGTCCGATCTAAGTTACATCGGACGCTCCAGATTAGATGGACGAAACGGTAAAGAAAATGAAATCGCGCCCGTCCGATCTAAATCTAAGGGTCCAGATTGAACCGGCCAAATCGAGCGGCGCTGCTCGCCGGAGTGCCTCTGGGTGCGGCGGCGCCATGCCCGGCGTCGCACTCGCTGGCGATCTACGGCCCTAGGGGATGAATGGATCGTACCCGAACGTGCAGAGGCGCGAGGCGGAGCTGTTGGCGCGGCAGGGGTCTTCGGCGTGCTTCCCTTCTCCTCCTAGAGCTCTCCGGAGATGGAAACGGCGGTGGTTTGCTTCAGTCGATCACGTACGCGACGATCTGGTGCAGTAGGACAACAGAGAAGGTGTCAGGGACGTGCGCGTGCTCACTGGGAGTCGGAAGAGAGACGCGGGAGGATTCGAGATGCTCTGCACTCACCGGAGATCGAGGATTTTTGCGGTGGCAATGGCGGACGGTGGCGGCAGCTTCTGAGCGGCCTGGAGGCTATTTTCTAGGGTTTTGGGGTCGGGAGGAGGCGGCGGAGGGGGGGGGGGGGTTATATGGGGACGTAGGGGAGCGATTTCCTCGCGATTTTCCCAACGGATTTCGATCCGCAAGAAACTAGGGTTCGGTGGAATCGTGTTCGTGTTCTTCACGAGTTGGGGAGAGGGATGACATGTGGGCCCCGGCTGGCAGTGAGAGAAGGAGGGAGGTGGGCTGCTGATGGGCCGCTGTGCTTCGCCTACGCTGCGCGCACGGGAGGAAAC
Organism: Poa annua; assembly: GCA_026929855.1. NCBI lineage: Eukaryota > Viridiplantae > Streptophyta > Magnoliopsida > Poales > Poaceae > Poa > Poa annua. The sequence goes on from CM049426.1 coordinate 105,706,645, forward strand.
GAGGTGGGTTTCGGCCCAGATCTGGTCGTCTCCCTTTTTTTATTTTAACAAAACATTTTCTGATTTCAAACATTTAATTCAAATTTGATTTTTAAAACTTATCAAAACATTTCAGAAAAAATCATAAAAATATGTTTTGAAAAGATAATTTAATTGATAATTTTTTGATATCATTTTGCTAAATAAATAAAATAATAAAATACAGATTTGTATGAGGAGCTCAAATAGACCTCTTTAATGAAAACAATTTTATTTAACCTTATAATTAAAATTCAATTTACTCCTTATGTGATTTCAATGCCATACTTTTATGATGCATGATGCTTGAATGCAAAGTTTTAAATTTTTGAGAAATTTTGGATGTTACATCGTCTTGATTTCAAGAAAAGTGTTTTCAAAAGAGTAGGAAAAATTGGCTTTATGCAAATTAGCCTTTAACTCCACCAGCCAAATATGCATATAGGCTTTAGAGTTATTCCATTAAGTGTCCACCATAGTGTCACTTGCCAGACTCCATTTTTAATGGAATCTGACCCACGTTGTTGCAATATTTTTCTTATTGCAGATTTGATCAGATGACGAGTGAGGTTTCGTTTAAAGGTTTCGAGTCTACAACCAACATGTTTTCGCCTGTGGCAGCATGAAAGTTATAGAGACTCACTGCTATTGTATTTCCGCTGTGTACTTTTTCAATGCTAGCTTTATGCTATGCAACTTGTATCACATATTTTGTAATTCTGGATCTTCGATGTAATAAAATTGACGCTTTGTTGTGATATTACATCGTAAACTATGTGTGCAAATGAATCGATCCAGGGATTTGCACTATACACAGGTATCTGCCTTATTTAAAGTGCAGGTATGCTACAGATGGTATCAGAGCACTGTGTTGCCTGTAGGTTCGAAACCCCTAGGATTGGACTGAGACCCAAAGGTTAAATAGTTAACTAAACTAGGTTTCCAAAACATGAGTAAATTTTGAACTTCCTTTAATATTGTTTTACATTATTTATCTTGTCTTGCATCTTTCCCTTTTCTTTTAAATTCTAATACTCTTACCTGTTCAAAATTTTAGATGGGAGAGTACACTGAGACTGCGTATGCTGGAGTGTTGTCGGGTTTCATCTTTGGGAGGCAGCTGTCTAGGTTGACAAGTGTATTGAAGCTACCACCACCCTATTTCCGAGGAAGGAAGGAGGAGACCGACATACCCCATGGGACACATTGGGAAATACGCACCATCATGACCCCGGATCCTACGATGCCAGACTTCGAGACCGTGGACTATGTCACCTACCACCCAGAGTGGATTGAGGGAGTGAACATAGCTATGGTGGACTTAATGGCTCGTTTGTGTTACAAGTATCGATTCATGCTAGCACCAGGATCGCCCTTCCGTGCCTTTGGAAAGAGGAATGCACATGGTCTCTCGATGGCTCACACGGGAAATCGCCTGGACCTGCCCCTCGTTAACAAGACGTTTGAAGACTTGGATTTTCTCATCAACTGTCTGACCAGGAAGGTCCAACAGGCTTATGACATCGCGGATCATGCACAAGCCGTCATACACGCAAAAACCCAAGAACTCCAGGCTTCTGGAAATCTTATTGGTCAGTTGGAGGAACTCATCCATGATCTACATTTGGAGAACCTTGGCAAGGATGAGCAAATTTCCATGCTTGAGGCGCAACTCATTCCACCTCCACCACCGCCAGTAGCTGAAGAAGGAGGTGACCAGGGCACTGGAGATGTGACTGTATCTGCAGCTACGAAGGAAGAAGGACCAGAGGAAGAAGACCCCGAAGAGGAGCTGTTTGAAGAGTCAACTGAGGGAGAAGTCCCGCCTGTGGCAAATAACCACGCAATAAAATGCAAGCGTAATATTTAGGAGGGATCAGTGTAGCAATCAAAACCCCGTTAGAGGGACCACCATTTATCTTATTTAGCTTATCGTATAGATTTAGTGTATTGACCTATCAAATTGTGGTATGGCAGTACTGTTGCTTTCGTATTCCCACGACTTTGGTGTGTTTCGTTTGATAAACGAATTGTTCGATTTCTCAAAATAAGTTTAAAATTTTCATGTATGCATTTGCTTGTGTTTGAACCTTGTTGCTTGATGTTGGTTAGAGGATGTTTGTAATAGATTACCTTGATTTCGGTTGTGCATCAGAATGTTTAATTATCAACAAAACTTTTCTTTTAAGGGTGGTAGCCACCTAGATAATTCAAACCCAGTCGCTTAAACCCAGAGATCTCAAACTATCTTTCTTTCCATCCTCCTAATCAGAAAAACCATTCACTGCCAAGTTTTCAAGTTTCCATGTCAGAAATTTCATTTCTCAAAACATCTCGAGCTATCAGAATCACTTAAGCTTTTGCTTTGTCTTTCTAGCCTCTCCGAATCTCGGGGACGAGATTCCTTTTAAGGGTGGTAGTGTGTAACATCCCAACATTTTATAATATTCAAAAATCACTAAAATTTAAAACTTTCCCTTTTATTAAAATAAAATATTAAATGCATAAGGAAACCAACTATGAAAGACTTCAAACTTGAGTTTGATATTTCAAATGTCACAGTTTAAACATTTTATTATCCACTAACCTTAAAATGTAATTTGACAAATATTTTACAAACTACAATCCATTTGATTTTAAGTAAATAGTTTACTTATAAGAAACTGATTTCAACCACTTAGTCATATCTATTCATAAATTCACAAATTATTTAAAAATGGTGTTAGTTACCAAATGGTTTTCATTCTCTCAATTACGTTCAAAACATGGTGTTAAAAATTTAAAGTCTGTAATTTATAACTATAAACTTTATAGATTTTAAATTAATGAATTAGCCAAATAAACATTTCATTTGCTCAAATGATTTTTAGCTATTTTCAAAGCATGAAATGATTAATATCTTCTGAATAAGAATAGAATTAAAACAAAAATCTTTTCCAGAGTTGTTATGAAGTTTTCAAAATGAATTATCATAATATAAAATATATTGGTGCACAAACTATTTTCAATTAAAAATGAATGCCTTATATGTCACATTTCCTAACCATTATTTATATTTAGTTCTTTAATATCATGCCAAAATAAAGAAGAATGATTTCAGCAAAACAAGTTTAAATAACTTATCTCCAAACATAATTGAATATGGGTATTTCATATAAATTATTGAGCCAAAATTTAAATTTAATTAAACCCTAGTTTAAATTAAACATAAAGTGATAATTTTATATTTAATCAATATTTTGAAATTATTAATTCTGAAAAATGTTCAAAACACTCCCACCATTGGTTTAACAAAAAGATAATGATTTTACAAATTTTTAGAATCAAATTTGAGTTGAATTGGATTTACATTTTAAAAGTTATTTAAAAATACAGAAAACCGAAAAGAAAAGAACAAAAAAAAAACGGACCAGCCTCCCGAGCCATTGGGCCGAAGCCCATCTTCTATCTGCCGCGCGCGCAGCGCAGAAGCCCAGCAGCGGCCCAACTCACCTCTCCTCTCACTGACGCGCGGGACCCACATGTCATCTACCTCCTCCCGTATCTCAACAAACAGATCATGAACCGGAAGAGATCGATCCGGAAACGACCACGATTCTTGCGGGATATGATCTCCTGACGCCCCCTATTTAAACCCCACCTCCACCGCCCTCTCCCGCACCCGAAAACCCTAGCTCATCGCTTCCAGGCTGCCCACAATCGTCCCCGCCGTGTCGCCATTGCCGTCGGCGTCTTCGACGATTTCCGGTGAGCTTCGATCGATCTAGCCCCTCTCATTCACCCTCTTAGCTTCACCATGATCTGATGCACCTTCCTGACCTGGCGCGGTAGCTTATTACGCAGCCGAACGAGCAATCCGTCCGTGACCGAAGCTCCCCGCCGCCGAGCGCAACTCCGACGAGGTATTGCCGAAGAACGAGGAAGCGCCGAGGACCACGAGCACGCCATCGACCTCGCCTAGATCTCCTCTTCATCACGGTACGCTCCGCTAGTCCTTTTAGGTTGTAAATCATCGGAAACGCACGTCACCGGCGTGTCGCCGCCGCGGTAATTAGGTCACCGGAGTTACTCCGGCGAACCGCACCGCCCGGACTTAGTAGAATAGATCTACACCTTTAGATCTCGATCTGACGGCTGGAACAGAATGACTTAAACGAAGGGGTATCGGCGAATCAGGGAAGGACACGTCGGCATCTGCGTCAGCGCCTCGTCAGCGTCCGCGTCAGCGCCAGCGTGTAAATCATTTTCTATTTTAATTTTAATTGGAAGTTTTGCAGATTAGTCCCTGTAATTAAAACATCTATAACTTTTTAACCACAACTCCAAATTTAATAATTTTTATATTTTTGGAAAGCTCTTGACATGTAGAATATTTTAGATCGGTCAAAATTCAAATTTTACTTAGTATAAAATATTCAAATTTCAAATGGGAAATTTGAGTATATTTGTAATAACTTTAAGTCTATAAATCCAAAAATTGCAAATAAATATGTTTTAGAAACTTTAGAATATTTTTAAATTAATGCCACTGCTATAAAATATTTTTGAGTAATTTTTGAATGATTTCATAGTTGTGTGTTTAATTTGAATAAGTTTGACTAATTTTTTTTAATAACTTTTAATAGAAACATTATTTTTGATTAAATCCAATTGCAATAGATTTAATTAAATGCTCTCTTTCTATTAACACTAACTATAAAAAATTTGTTATAAAAATTTAATCATAGGAAACTTTAATCTTATAATTATTCCTTTTATTATATTTTCCAAAATTAGAAATTAATTAAATTGCAATTATAAATTCATGCATATTTATAAAGAAATCACAAAAGTTATTTTTATGTTTCTTGTGATTTAAAATTTCATTTCATTCATAGCATATTTTATTCTCATAGGAAAACCCCTCTTCATTAGTTTTCTCTAAGTTAGGATCATTTCAACTTAGCATATTTGTGAAGTGCTACACTTAGACACTTAGTAGTTTTCAACATGGAGCTGGAAGACCAAGGAAGGACTTAGCCAAACAAGACTCCAGAAGAATCTCCAAGGAGTGGAAGCACTTAGAAGAAAGATCAAGAAGAAGTTCATGAAGGCCAACCAGAAATATTTTCTAAGTCTTTCTTCCTCTTTATTCTTTCTCCCTTCTTCTTCTGTTAGACTTCATGAAGACTAAGTAAATCCAAGACCAGCCTCGAGGATACAAGAATCATCAAGTCTGAAGATTCAACAAGACTACCAAGAACTCAATCAAGACATCATCCAGAAGAAAGTTACAAGTCTGGAGATGAAGCCTGGAGGACAACTACATCTTTCTTTCTATCTTTTCCCTCTTTCCTAATCGTGTCTTTTAGACTTAAACAAATTTTGATCATGATGTTATCATCTTGAAGTTGTTGGATCCTAGCGGCATAGTGAGATGAAGCGGCCTGGAAACAAACCTTACATGTCCACGTACATGAGACCTGTTCCACAATTTAAGTGGCTGGCCGGGTGTCTGTCTCTCTCACTTTAGCGAATATCCAATTTACAAAGGGTTGATAGTAATTGCTGATCACCTTATAGACTTAGTATTTTTCTCTTAGTATTTTGCACATCATGGCTAAGCCATTAGAGTGCTTGCTTCAAGAAGATATAAAACAAAGTATGTTTAACCAACTTAAGACCTTAGTCCTTAGTCATTCTTGACCCACCTATTTGCCTTGCATTAACTTAAAAGATTTTCATGGCATAAAAAAGTATTTCTAGCCCTTAGGAATATTTTGCACATCATGCATAAACATATTTTCCTTAGAAAGTTTTATAAAACTTATTTATTCATCTAGTATGTGTTTGTATGCATTGTGGAGTTGTGCTTGCTGTTGATTGTTGTATTGTTGCTTGTCCATACTGTTAGATTGAACGGAGAGTCCCGAGTATCGTTGAAAAGAGTTGTGAACAACGACAACATTCAAAGGCAAGTGGCACACCTCATAAACTTCCTATTTCTATATGCATTACTTAGTGTATTTTTATATGCATGTGTAGGATAGTATTGCTATGCTAAACCTGTGTAGAATTCCTTATTCCTGTGTCTAGGTTCCTATGCAATACTTAGTAGAATTATTGATGCTATGCAAATGTTGTTTTTTGAAAATCTAAATTCTACTAAGTTAAGAATGAAACACCTGGGTGGTAAGTGGTTGCATGGTTTATGTTGAGTGGCTACTCAGGTCCATGTCTATGGTTCCTGGAGTATGTACACTTGTGAATGGCCACCCAGGAACAGAGGAATCTGAAGAACTCCGAGTGACGATTGCTTCCAGTGCAGCCATTGCCATATGGGCTCTGGCTTGATAAATTATGTTGCGTGGACTCTCTCCGGCTTGACAAGCAGATGTAGTGGGATGTTAGGTGGAACGGGTCAAGCCAGAGTGGGAGGGAAAATGCTTCTGAAAGATCTCGTCTCATTCTCTCCTTTCCTTATCACAAATGGTGTGTAAAGGATACCTTGGGTTGAATGGGTACAATGGTGAACGTGCACAACCTCTGCAGAGTGTAAAACTAAGTACTTAGCCGTGTCCCCGATACGGACAATTTGAGCAGCTGATCGCGGACGTCAACGGAGGATTCCACCATTCCAACTTCAGAAATAAAATTTGATGGGTGAACAAGGGAAGATGAGATTTATGGTTTTCATGCCATACTCGTCTTGATTTCAAGAAAAGTGTTTTCAAAAGAGTAGGAAAAATTGGCTTTATGCAAATTAGCCTTGAACTCCACCAGCCAAATATGCATATAGGCTTTAGAGTTATTCCATTAAGTGTCCACCATAGTGTCACTTGCCAGACTCCATTTTTAATGGAATCTGACCCACGTTGTTGCAATATTTTTCTTATTGCAGATTTGATCAGATGACGAGTGAGGTTTCGTTTAAAGGTTTCGAGTCTACAACCAACATGTTTTCGCCTGTGGCAGCATGAAAGTTATAAAGACTCACTGCTATTGTATTTCGGCTGTGTACTTTTTCAATGCTAGCTTTATGCTATGCAACTTGTATCACATATTTTGTAATTCTGGATCATCGATGTAATAAAATTGACGCTTTGTTGTGATATTACATCGTAAACTGTGTGTGCAAATGAATCGATCCAGGGATTTGCACTATACACAGCTATCTGCCTTATTTAAAGTGCAGGTACGCTACACATACATACATACGACAAAGGTTACCTTCGCGCATCTTCATCAGAAGACAGGTCATCATCATAGCGAGGCCCACCAAAGCCAGATTGGCGAGTAAAAGGTGGCGGCGAGCGCTAGGCCAGAGGCGGCACATCCCTTACAGGTGAGGAAGCGCCGTAGTCCGTCGTCCCCTCGCCCTCGCCTGTGTGCATCAGGCGGTGACGTTTGAGGGCGAGTCCAGCAGCAGGCTCAGCCTCGGATTGTCCTACACCTTTTCCATCCACTTCAAATTTCTCTGAAGAGGAGGATTCGGCCTCGGGCAAGGAGTCCATCGACTTCTCGTTCTCCTTCAGCATAGTCGTCTACTCGATAGGCCCAGCTTCAAGAAGAGGAGGAAGTGAGAACCTAGTCGAGTGCTCGTGCAAAGACAAAGCAAAAAGAAGAACGTATGAGCAAAGGGTACAAAGTTCCACTCAACAAAGACAAAAATGCACATATAAGGGAAGTACTTACCTCAGGAAGAGGGAGCTCTAAGCCAAAGGGAGCTGTGGGGAAGGCATAGTCGATGATGTCCTCAGCTTTGTAGCTAGTCACCGACTTCACCAGAGCGTCGAGCTCATTATCCGACAGCTCCACGACACTCACACTGGTGGTGTCGTGTGCGCCCTCGCACGCCCACATTGGGTGAGCACGTTGCTGGATGGGACACACACGACGCTGGAAGGTGTAGATCAGCTGCACACCTGGAATGGTGGTCACCAATCCTTCGACCTTCTCCAGGAGAGGGGAAGCCCAGGCCTTCGTCTTCACAGGGGCGGCGCCAACCAAGAAGGCTGGGCGGACGTTCTGTACCACAACGACGTAGAACTACTTGGTTATCCACCCCTGAGCAGACTCGACTGCCTTCAAAGTGAAGTACTTGTAGCCGGCCTTGACCTGGAAGTCGACGCCTGCGACTGGATTGATACGGCCGTCACGGGCCATGTGGCGCACCAGGAAAATTGACTTCCATAGCTCCCAGCTAGGGGATATACCAAAAAAGTGCTAGCACATTACCATAAAACAGGCAATGTGCAAAACGCCGTTGGGGACCAGATCATGGATCTGTATCCCGTAAGCATAAAGGAGACTGCGCACAAAATCAGGCGGGAAGCCAAAACCGCGAGGAAGGAACTCGGCAAAACATACCCGCTCTCCAAGAAGTGGCGCGGGGAAGTTCTCCTTGCCGGGAGCCCGAACGGCGAGCTTCTCGTATGGAGGAAGTAGACCATCCTTGCGAAGAGCCGCCAGCTCTTTGTAGTGTACCTGCACTTAAATAAGGCAGATACTTGTGTATAGTGCAAATCCCTGGATCAATTCGTTTGCACACACAGTTTACAATGTAATATCACAACAAAGTATCAATTTTATTACATCGATGATCCAGACTTACAAAATATTCAATACAAGTTGCATAGCATAAAGCTAGCTTTGAAAGAGCAACCAGCGGAAATACAATAGCAGTGAGTCTCCATCACATTCATGTTGCCACAGGCGAAAACATGTTGTTTGTAGACTCGAAACCTTTAAACAAAACCTCACTCGTCATCTGAACAATCTGCAATAAGAAAAATATTGCAACAACGTGGGTCAGATTCCATTAAAAATGGAGTTTGGCAAGTGACACTATGGTGGACACTTAGAGGAAAAACTCTAATAACCTATATGCATATTTGGCTGGTGGAGTTCAAGTCTATTTTGCATAAAGGCAATTTTTCCTAACTCTTTGGAAAATACTTATCTTCTAATCGAGACATCCGTGGCATGAAAACCACTGTCTTATTCTACCCTTGTTCACCCATCAAGTTTTAATTTTGAAGTTGGAATGGTGGAATCCTCTGTTGACGTCCGTGATCAGCTGCTCAAATTGTCCATACCGGGGACACGGCTAAGTACTTAGTTTTACACTCTGCAGAGGTTGTGCACTTTCACCATTGTACCCATTCAACCCAAACTATCCTTTAGACACTTATAGTGATAAGGAAAAGGAGAAGAATGAGACGAGATCTTTCAGAAGCATTTCCCCTCCCACCTGGCTTGACCCGTTCCACCTAACACCCTCTACATCTACTTGTCAACCCGGAGAGAACCCACGCAACATAGTTGATCAAGCCAGAGCCCATTGGCAATGGCTGCACTGGAAGCCATCGTCACTCGGAGTTCATTAGATTCCTCTGTTCCTGGGTGGCCGTTCACAAGTGCACGTACTCCAGGAACCATAGACATGGGACTGAGTAGCCACTCAACTCGACTCCATACAACCTTATACCACCTAGGTGTTTCATTCTTAACTTAGTAGAATTTAGATTTTCACAAAACAACATTTGCATAGCATCAATAATTCTACTGAGTATTGCATAGGAAACTAGACACAAGAATAAGGAATTTCTACACAGATTTAGCATAGCAATACTATCCTACACATGCTTATATAAAAATACACTAAGTAATGCATACAGAAAATAGTAGGAAGTTTATGAGGTGTGCCACTTGCATTTGAATGATGTCTTTTCTCACAAACTCTTTTCAACGATACCTGGAACTCTCCGTTCAGTCTAAACAATATAAACAAACAACAATAGAACAATCATAAAACAAAACAACACAACGCATACAAGCATACATAACGAACAAACAAGTTTCATAAACTTCTAAATGTCATGCATGATATGCAAATTATTTCTAAGGACTAGAGACGTCATGCCATGAAAATCTTTTAAGTTAATGCAAGGCTATTTTATTGGTAAAAAATGAATAAGGACTAAGATCATATGTTGGATAAAATAACTTTGTTATAATTCTTCTTGAATAAGCACTCTAATGGCTTAGTCATGATGTGCAAAAATATTTAGAGAAAATACTAAGTCTATAAGGTGATCAACAATTATTATCAACTCTTTGTAAATTGGATATTGACTATAGTGAGAGAGACAGACACCCGGCCAGCCACTTAAGTTGTGGAACATGTCTCATGTACGTGGACATGTAAGGTTAGTCTCCAGGCCGCTTCATCTCACTATGCCGCTAGGATCCAACAACCTTCAAGATGGTAATAACATGATCAAAAATTGTTTATGTCTAAATTGAAGACAAGATTAGGGAAGAGGGAAAAGATAGAAAGAAAGATGTCGAATCTTCTCCTTGCTTCCTTTTCATCTTGATGTGATGACTTCATTGCAGTTTTGTAGACTTGATGGCTTGGAAGACTTGATGATGTTTATAGCATCCAGGTTGGTCTTGAATATAACTTAGTCATCATCAGGCTAAGAGAAGAAGGGAGAAAAGAAAGAGAGAGAGAAAGACTTAGAAAATATTGCTGGTTCGTCTTCATGAACTTCTTCTTGATTTTCTTCTAAGTTCCTCTACTCCTTGAAGATACTTCTGAAGTGTTGTTTTGGCTAAGTCCTTCATTGGCCTTCTAGCTCCATGTTGAAAATTCTAAGTGTCTTAGTGTATAACACTTTACCAAAATGCTAAGTTGAAAACACTTCTAACTTAGAGAAAATAATGGAGGAGTTTTCCTATGGGAAGTATAACTACAAAATAAAATATGCTATGCATGAAATGCAATTTTTAATCACAAGAAACAATTATCCTAATGCAATTTAATTAATTTCTATTTTAACAAAATATAATAAAAGGAAAACACATAGATTAAAGTTTTATGTCTTTTAATTTTGTAACAATTTTTTTATAAATAGTGTTTAATAGACTGAGGGGATTTAAATAAATTTATAGCAATTGGATTAAATTAAAAATAATGTTTCTATTACAAGTTATGTTAAAAAAAATTCAAACTATTCAATTTAATATATAACTATGAAGTAATCAAAATAATACTCAAAAATATTATATAATAGAGGCATCAAATTACAAATATTCCAAATTTTCTAAAACAATTTTATTTGCAATTTTTGGAATTAAAGATTTAAAGTTATGCCAAATATACTCAAATCTTCCATTTGAAATTTGAATATTTTAAACTTAGTCAAATTTGAATTCTAACAGTTCTAAAATATTCTACATGTCAAGGGCTTTCCAAAAATATAAATTTTTTCAAATTTGGAGTTGTGGTTAAAAAGTTATAGATGTTTTAATTACAAGGACTATTCTGCAAACTTGCCGGATTAAATCTAGATAGAAAAATAAATTCCACGCGGGCGCTGACTGGTTGCAGACGCCGATCTGACTGGGCGCTGACTGTGCATCGACGTGGCATTCCCTGATTCGCTGATACCGGTTCGGTAAATACATAAGACAGCAGCCGTCAGATCGAGATCTGACGGCCCAGATCTAAAGTACAAAATCCGAGCGGCGCCGCTGTCCGGAAACCTACCGGAGACGATACGCGCGGTGGCGACGCGGCGGAAAGAGCCGTTCCCGGCGTTCTAATGGGATCCGAGACAAAAGGGTCATACCTACGGGTAGAGGGCGACAAGGCGAGGTCGTTGGCGCGGTGGTGAGCTCCGGTGCATCCCCTCTTCTCCTCCTTTTGCTCGTCATAGTCGCGGGTCGCGGCGGCCAGCTCCTGTCGATGGCGGGGACGGTGTTCTGACGCGTGAAAGAAAACCCGGCCAAGTTAGAAAGATGCGCACGGGAAAAATAAAGAGAAAGCGAGAAGGGAGAGCGCTTGTAACACCCCAAATTTTGGAAGCAACAAAAGCTTACTTAATAAAGACCCAAATTTCTTAGGGAACAAAAACTTTTTGAAATGCTTTACTTATGAATGTTTTTCACTCTTGTTTCCTTTGTTGTCTTGTCTTCTTTTGTTTTGATTTGTGTTGTGTTGATGACCTCTCTATCTATCAACCTCAAAACTCAAGTTATAATATGACTTCTGAAAATCCAGGACTATGACAAGTAAAACAATACATATATCTTCTCCTATCTTATTCTTGACAAACTATAGTCATCATGAGGTCTTGATTTTAACAATTACCCAAAGGCAGTTTAATTGAGAAAATAAAAGAATTTCCAAAATTGTATGTTTGCAAAACTACAAAGGATTATATAGGGGGGCTATGATATATTTTCACTTTAATGTGTTTCTAGTCTTAGCAATTTCCATTCCAAAAACTCCTAATTTAATATGTCTTTGGAAACTATTACTAGGAAGTGGTTTAGTCTTCTTTCCATAAAAATCTTGTCATTATGGTAGAAGATCTATCTTCACTCCTGTTCATTTTTAGCATTTCTAGAGCAGGTCCAATAAGGCTTATATTGTTAACCTTGTAAATACAAAACCCCTAGTATCATCTACATCACCTCTATTGTCCTTTTATATTCTTATTTACATTTGACAAAATCGTTTGATCATTAATTCTTGATTGGGTTGAGTGCTATAATTTAAAGTGACCATATCTCTTTTATAACATAGCAACTTGCCATTTTGGTGTTTAGTTCTATAATTTAAATTTCCATGAACTCCAGACAATGTGCTACTGTCCAAAACGGTGCACAGCGTCCTTGCATCATTGCCCACCGCCCAGTTTAGCCAACCCCAGCCCGAGCCTCCTCTCTCTCCCTGTTGCCCATGCCCGGGGTGTTGAGGATGAGCACCGGCGTGGATATCTTTCCCCATCCTCACTAGCAGCCTCCCACCTTGCCATTCTGAATCCCCTCGCTCCACTCCACCACCCAGAGCTCCCTCGAGCTATCCCTAGTTCTCTCTCGGCCAGGAACGGTCATGAACCTCCGCCCTAGCCCGAGCTCTTTCGAGCACGAGTGCCATCGCCTCTGAGTCCCTCTTCTCGCCATTGTTGCTCCATCGCACTCCCCTCTGTCCAAGCTACCTCTGAGACACCTCCGTTTGCTTGCAGGGCCTCTGGAACCGCAGCAGTCTTGTCGTGGCTGTCGAGGGCGCCGACGGCCTCATTTTTGTTCCCGGATGCGCGAACGCAAGCCAAGCCCTCCCGCGGCCTGCCCTGTGCTCCCTCGACCCTCCGCACCTCCATGGACGCCTCCTCCTTCTCTGGGGCGAGCCCTAGGTGAGTCCCGCATGCACAACGCCATTTCTAGGGTTCCCTTCCCCGTGTCTCCTGTCTGGAGGAAGAAGACGCGTGAGGGCCGTCCGATCCCAGATCAACGGCCGTCTTTGAAAGCCTCTGGCTCTAATCTCGGCCGCTGGATCGCAGATCCACGGCCGCGCAGCCATTCGCCAGCGCGCGCGCCATCACGGGCCGGCCCATCTCGCGCGCCTCGGCCCGCACCAGATCTGGCCCGTTCTGGTGTTTTTCATTTTAAACCCTTTTTCCTGATTTATATTTCAGAAAAGCTATGGTCAAGCTTTAATTCATTTCTGATAGATCTGTGCATGATAAAATTTTGAAATAAATTTTGTAGCGTAGCTAAGGGTTTTCTTAACCATGTGACATTGGCCCTTCTAAAAAATATATTTGTAGGCGTGTGCTATGTTCAATCTTGTAAAAATACCACTTTGGTGATTTTTAGTTCTTTAAAAAAAATACTTTTTGGAGTAAATCCAATTGCATGTGGTAGATATTAGTATTATCTATCATAGCCTAGCTTGGAATAATTTTACCTCTTATATTTTTCTCTTGGTAGATTAGTTTCTAAAACAGTAGGTTATTACACTTTACAATGGGTATTCTTATTTTCTGTTATTTGCATGTGTCTAGTTTTACTTGTTTGTGCTTTATATGTTTGTGCAAATAGTTTAGGAGTATTTTTGTGGAGTAGCTTTGTGTTTTATTTAACATGCAACACTGGATTGGAATAAAAATAATTTATACATTATTAGGTACACTATTATTGCTAAAACATGTTTGTTTCACTAAAACTGAAATATATGGATCTAGGAGTGTCCAAATTGAGTGAATCCTATTTCTACAGAAAGCTTAAGGAAATACCTATCCACAGAAATTAACCTTGCATTCAGGAGATACCTAAAACTAAAACTATATTCATTATGGTTTTGAGACCAGTAGCATTTGCATGATTTTTAGCTACTGGTTGGTAATAACTTATGATGCAAATCCAGTTTTCACCACTTCATATGGTTGCTAGGTGTACTGTGGTAGGAGGATTCTACTTTATGAACATTATCTTATGAGTTATGATTTATCTACCAAAACAACAACATTTGGCTAATAGAAGTATTAGCTTTTAATCATCTGTTTTAGCAAATCTGAATTGTAGAAATATTACTAATCAACTTTTGAAGATCGGGACCTTAACTCAACCATAACAATTTGGTTAAAACAATTTTATAGATGTGGTGCCTTGTTTACTTATGTTTAGCATTATTTACGTTGTACCCTAATAATAATATCAATTGTGTTTATATGTTTTGCTTGTGGGTATGTTTGTGTGTTATGTTTTATGTCTTTAAACATCATCTTATTTATCTAATAAATGTAATGAGATAAATTCCTGTTTTACCTCAATTGTTATGTGTTGATGTGCTTAGTAACCCATAAGTCCAGAAACTTAGGTTATCCTTTAATAATCTTAATAAATTTCATAAAGGTATTGTTAGCCCATTCCCTTTTGAGTTTCACATAGTTCATCTTGTTTCATAGGAGTTGCACTAATTTCATTTGTGTGTTATGCATGTGAATGATTGTTTGGTGTTTAATTTTATCCAGTAGTTCCTTGTGTATTGCAATGCGTAATATATGACTTTCTTATCTTAGATAGTTGTCAACACTTGGTTGCCATGTGATTGTTTGTTTATTGGTTGAAGTGACCTTGATTGTGGTGTCCTGGTAAATAGGCCTACTGCACCATTTTAGCTCCTAGTCATAAACTTGTTTGGACAGTGATGTTACCATTGTTTGTCTCTTAGTTACTTGATAGTGGGTGTTTCTTGAGCTAGTAACCTGTTTGCATGTGAGTGTGCTTAATGCTAGTGTTAATGTTAATACTTGTTTGTGTACTAAGATACTTTTGTCTGAAGTATTTCTGGAACTATTAAGATACTTTTGTCTGAAGTATTTCCTGAAGCCATTATAACAACTCTTATTAAATGATATAATAAGCCTAAGTAATGTGTTGTTATAGTGTTCTGAAGAACTACCTTTTTAATACCCAGAGTTGTTGTTATAATAAGCTGAAGGAGTTGTTTGCTGCTGTTTGTATCTCAGTGTCTTGTTCAATGCTTGCTGTTTGTCCTTGTGGCTTTGTCTTGTATTCTGAGTGTGGTTCATTTTCCTGTTTACGACGTTAGATACGATCGGGAAGGAAGGGGAAGTGAGGAATGAACCTGAGGAACATCAAGATCAAGACCAAGGACATATTGCTGAGCCAGGCAAGCCCACCTCACCACTATAATGAATCCTATTTTTTTATCAAGCATGTTTTGCTTTCAAAATAAAATTATGCATGTTTTACTTCCTTTGTGGCACCTTGCCACCCGAAAACTATTTTACCAAATATTGTTTGGCTAAAGTTATGTGCTAGAATACTGTAGGTATTACAAACAGAGTTTTACCTGATGAGCCTTGTTGTTGAAGGCT
The DNA here is from genome assembly GCA_026929855.1 of Poa annua. Taxonomy (NCBI): domain Eukaryota; kingdom Viridiplantae; phylum Streptophyta; class Magnoliopsida; order Poales; family Poaceae; genus Poa; species Poa annua. Next base: position 105,722,340 of record CM049426.1, read on the forward strand.
CCATCAAAAAGATTAACATTTCTAGTAGACTACTTTCATCTACTTATCTCAAAACTATAGGATGGGGACCTATTTGATAAACATGTTTTACGGAGGAAAACCCGAGTTGCTGGGAGCAATCGGAGAGCAAGTGTTTTACTAAACCCGAGTTGCTGGGAGCAATCGGAGATGTTTGCGAAAACCCGAGCTACTGGGAGTATTCGGAGGATTGGAGGTTGTTTTTGAGAAAAACAAAGTACTGCCCTAGCAGCCGCTCAAACAATTAACCCGTGCAACCACACTACCTGACATGGGTAGGGCTTAGCCGGAAGCTTGTCTGTTTTAGTGTTGGGGCTCTCATACTTTCTATGAGGGTTGGGCCCTCAAAGCCGGGTTATCGTCCGGAAGAGACAATACACTGCTGCGGATCAGCAGCCGGACGATTACGGCAGGTCTCCTGACGTGACGGTGTGGCGTCCCGAGGAAAGACCAAGAGGTCTAGTGGAGCACACGGCACCGAGGAGAACAAACCTACCGGGAGGCCCCGATACTAGGGTGGTCATAGTGGAAAGCTTTGATCGTGTTATCCGGACCCCCGCATGTTGTCATATGACGGGCCGTGGCAGACACGGCGGAATGACCGATAGGTGTGGCTAAAGTGTGCAACCTCTGCAGAGTGTAAATCTATTCGAATAGCCGCGTCCGCGGTCATGGACGGTTGGAAAGGCCACTGATCTAGGCGTATGGGCAATTTGGTTTTAAAAGAGAAAGTGGTTTTCAGAGGAAAACAAAGAGGCATCAAAGAGGTACCTGGGAGGTACGGAATTTGGGTGAGGATGATTGGTCTCGGGAGACAATCAGTCAAATCTCAAGGAAGGAAAAAGGGGTATCCCCATCCTTGTGCTTTTAAAGGTTTTACAAAAGAAAGTTTTTGAACTTGGATATGTCCTTGCTATATCTAAGAGAAGAGAATTCTATCTCTAAATGTTTTCTTCAACAAAGATACATAGATGTCATATTCTCTATGTCTAAAATCATGGTATTCGAAAACTAAGCCCTATAGTCGTATATAGCAGCTATCCCAGTTTTCGAAAAGTGTTTTATTGCATTATCATGAAAACTTAAGCCTTAGAGGTGGTCTTGCGAGTACGTAAATGTACTCATATGGCTATGTCCCTAGATATTCAAACGTCCAGGTTTTCAATGAGGAGAGATACGACAAGAAGGAGGAGTACGCCGACGACTGCGCCAACTGAGTGTCCCGCTTAACTGCTCTGTGGGAATGCGTCAGGACGTGACGAGGGCCAACGCTAGCCGAAACTTCCGCTGATCCTTAGTTAATATTCGTCCAGTGCGACGATGTTTGCAGGCTTGGTCATGTGACCAGTATTTATGTAAGTCTTATGATATTCGAGTTGTATGATGTAACTTTGTATACCATGTTGGTTATGTGATCGCGATGCACTGATCATTGGGATCGTGATATGTTTACATAATGTGGGCATCTCTGGCTGGTAGTCAGAGGGGTCCTCACAGACTTGGTATCAGAGCCATCGTTGACCTTAGGAGACCTTAGTGAGCATGGTCGTTAGCTTAGAAAGGAAATGTTTTGCAAAAACCTATTTCGATAGAAAATCTATTTTCTTCTTGACAAGTCTAGTATGGTTTCCACTCTACCCTTAATATTTTGATCCATACCTCTCTATAAAATATTTTGTCCAACTCTATTAAAGCAAAGTATTTCAAAAGATTTTTCCGTCCATCTTGTCCCTATTCAAAGCTTGTATAGACTTGACGATGAACCCAACTGAGACTTAAGTAACTAGTACCGAGAAGGCGAAGTTCAGTCTCAAGATTTCTGCATACGACATCAAGGTGGTCGTCAAGTGAAGAAACAAGTAACAAAACAACCCTTGCTTGCCGAAGCATTCTCTCTATCAAGATTTCAACCACAGCAATGGTACTCCAGTTGCAACTTCAACAGCCTCAAGCTTACTAGCAGTAGCCCCAGCTGAACAAATGTAGACTCCAGAAAGTAGGAGTGACCAAGACCCATAGGACTTCTAGGATATGACCCTTGGTTGGATTCTCCGACTAACGCGATTGTTGAGTGTCATGGTTTTTCTATAGGTGTCTTGTGTGCTCATTTGCTGGTATAGTCGTTGCTTGTGTGTGCCTTGTCTGTTTGCATGTTGTTGATATGTTGATCTCTGGTATTTTTCAGAAACACGCCTGGTAAGCAATGCATGCTAGGCACATACTTTAAAATTTGTTTAAACATCTTGTTATCTTTTCACAAAAACATTTCTTACATTTTTTTTCATAAATACACCCTAATGCACTTATAGTCTTGTCCTCAAAAACTTCCGAAACTGCTTTTCCTTCAAATAAAAAAATGTAACACATAAGAGTTATGAACTACACATGCATACCGAAGCCCCAAATAAAGCCCATCCCCGTAATGTGGCGAGCCTTGACCAGTTTAAAGAACTATTTGAATTACACGTATACCATCACCAACCTGACGTATCTACCCCTTGAGTAACATCTAACACCAATTAATCTCTGCAAGACCTACAAACCAAGATCAGAAGAGAAGTGTCTACGGAAGTCTCTCTTGCAGATGGCAGCACAAAGGACTCAGATAACGCCAAGACCCTGTACTTTTTGAAGATTTTATGAGAACCTCCAACCTGTGACGTGCAAAGATGCCCGACGTCATCAACAACGACAGCAACCAGCACGGAAAACCATCTACTGGAAGATGTGTCATGAAGCTAGTGTCATTTGTGCCTTGTACGCGTCAACTTGATTAACTCAATTGACCCTTACTTGACTTTCATATAAAGTAATGACTTTTAGGCTAACTTAGAGGCAACTAACCTCTGAAGACTGGTGCAAAGTTGTATGAAGCCCAATTACCAAGGAAGTCTCCATCAACACTCTACGGCGGCTAAAGTAAAGATGGACACAATATGAGACACCATATCCAGCAAGACGCCAAGAATGGCGAGAAGACTGAAGATTGTTGCACATGGCAACACCTTACATCAAGCAAGCTTAGATGTCTTTAGTATGTCTTAGCACCCTTTGACTTTTTGATGAAAAGAAAGGGAGTCAAGTCTACCGACCTGACGTCCTTGTGAGGCTTGAAAAGTTGTTTGCCTGTGTCTAACTGCTAACCCCTTAAGATGGCAATATCGAGACGAGTATCTACATCAGCCCCAAGCACCAAGGAGCGACGACAAGATGAAGATCATCGTGATACTCAAGACCAGCAACACCCTGAAGTCGGCGACAACTTTAACCATCAACTTTAACCCTTCATGTGTGCCCCTTTTTAAGGGGGGAAGGCACATGCTAGTTTTATTAGACAGTTGTGACAAGTTGTTCCTTGCGCCCCAACCCCTGGAGTTTCTGAAATCAGCTCAACAAGAACCCTGCATCAGCATCTACCAACGTATCAACACCTTTAACCAAGACCCAAGTCTTTCAGAAGATATCAGAAGTCTCATCAACAAGGAAGGCTCATTCAGAAATCAACAACCTCGGGAAATGAAGAATCATTGGACCCTCTTTCCCTTTCACTCTCTTAATACACACATAGGAATCTCGGGACGAGATTCTTATAAGGGGGTAAGGTCTGTAACACCCCATATTTTGGAAGCAACAAAAGCTTACTTAATAAAGACCAAATTTCTGAGGGAACAAAAACTTTTTGAAATGATTTACTTATGAATGTTTTTCACTCTTGTTTCCTTTGTTGTCTTGTTTTGTTTTGATTTGTGTTGTGTTGATGACCTCTCTATCTATCAACCTCAAAACTCAAGTTATAATATGACTTCTGAAAATCCAAGATTATGACAAGTAAAACAATAAATATATCTTCTCCTATCTTATTCTTAACAAACTATAGTCATCATGAGGTCTTGATTTTAACAATTACCCAAAGGCAGTTTAATTGAGAAAATAAAAGAATTTCCAAAACTGTATGTTTGCAAAACTACGAAGGATTATATAGGGGGCTATGATATATTTTCACTTTAATGTGTTTCTAGTCTTAGCAATTTCCATTCCAAAACCTCCTAATTTAATATGTCTTTGGAAACTATTACTAGGAAGTGGTTTAGTCTTCTTTCCATAAAAATCTTGTCATTATGGTAGAAGATCTATCTTCATTCCTGTTCATTTTTAGCATTTCTAGAGCAGGTCCAATAAGGCTTATATTGTTAACCTTGGAAATACAAAACCCCTAGTATCATCTACATCACCTCTATTTTCCTTTTATATTCTTATTTACATTTTACAAAATCATTTGATCATTAATTCTTGATTGGGTTGAGTGCTATAATTTAAAGTGACCATATCTCTTTTATAACATAGCAACTTGCCATTTTGGTGTTTAGTGCATGTTGAACCTTTTGATCTAAACTCTTAAGCTTAATGCTTCACCCATATCCCTTCTGACCAGCCCATCTTGTCTCCTAATTTTCTAGCTAAATGATTGACTAATCCATCCTTGCAAAGAGACTTAGTCTAGTCAGCCACAAACTCTTCTATATCTTAAACTCACACCACTCTCACTCATCCTCTGGTTTCTGGTGTATAATGTAACCCCACACCCTTGTTGTACCCATAGCACGACCATCCCAAAACCCTAGCACAGAAACCCTTTTGTCCTTTTCTCTGTGACATTTTGTCGAGCAGGTGATGGGCAGCAGAGAACTCACTCCATCCCCATAAGTTTCCATGAACTCCAGACAATGTTCTACTGTCCAAAACGGTGCACAACGTCCTTGCATCATTGCCCACTGCCCAGCTTAGCCAACCCCTGCCCGAGCCTCCTCTCTCTCCCTTTTGCCCATGCCTGAGGTGTTGAAGATGAGCACTGGCGTGGATATCTTTCCCCATCCTCACTAGCGCCCTCCCACATTGCCATTCTACCTCCCCTCGCTCCACTCCACCACCCCGAGCTCCCTCGAGCTATCCCTAGTTCTCTCTCGGCCAAGAACGATCGTGAACCTCCGCCCTAGCTCGAGCTCTTTCGAGCACGAATGCCATCGCCTTCGAGTCCCTCTTCACGCCATTGTTGCTCCATCGCACTCCCCTCTGTCCAAGCTACCTCTGAGACACCTCCGTTTGCTTGCAGGGCCTCTGGAACCGCAGCAGTCTCGTCGTGGCCGTCGAGGGCGCCGACGGCCTCATTTTTGTTCCCCGATGCGCGAACGCAAGCCAAGCCCTCCCGCGGCCTGCCATGTGCTCCCTCAACCCTCCGCACCTATGTGGATGCCTCCTCCTTCTCTGGGGCGAGCCCTAGGTGAGTCCCGCATGCACAGCGCCATTTCTAGGGTTCCCTGCCCCGTGTCTCCTGTCTGGAGGAAGAAGACGCGTGAGGACCGTCCGATCCCAGATCAACGGCCGTCTTTGAAAGCCTCTGGCTCTAATCTCGGCCGCTGGATCGCAGATCCACGGCCGCGCAGCCGTTTGCCAGCGCGCACGCCATCGCGGGCTGGCCCATCTCGCGCGCCTCCGCCCGCACCATTTCTGGCCCGTTCTGGTGTTTTTCATTTTAAACCCTTTTTCCCGATTTATTTTCCAGAAAATCTATGGCCTAGCTTTAATTCATTTATGATAGCTCTGTGTATGATAAAATTTTGAAATAAATTTTGTAGAGTAGCTAAGGGTTTTCTTAACCATGTGGTACTGGCCCTTCTCAAAAATATATTTGTAGGCGTGTGCTATGTTCAATGTTGTAAAAAGTAGAATTGTCACCATTTACTTAATAACTTGAGTTTTATATATCCAAAATTAGCAAACTTTAGTTCTATGGAAAGCCAGTGATAATACCTACCTATATCTATAAGCCTTGCATGCAGGAGTTGTTTATAACTAAAGTTATATCATGTTTAAGTTTGACACCAGTACCACTTTGGTGATTTTTAGTTCTTTAAAAAAATACTTTTTGGAGTAAATCCAATTGCATGTGGTAGATATTAGTATTAGCTATCATAGCCTAGCTTGGTAGAATTTTACCTCTTATATTTTGCTCTTGGTAGATTAGTTTCTAAAACAGTAGGTTATTACACTTTACAATGGGTATTCTTATTTTCTGTTATTTGCATGTATCTAGTTTTACATGTTTGTTCTTTATATGTTTGTGCAAATAGTTTAGGAGTATTTTTGTGGAGTATCTTTGTGTTTTATTTAACATGCAACACTGGATTGGAATAAAAATAATTTATACATACTATTATTGCTAAAACATGTTAGTTTCACTAAAACTGAAATATATGGATCTAGGAGTGTACAAATTGAGTGAATCCTATTTCTACAGAAAGCTTAAGGAAATACCTTATGATGCAAATCCCAATGTGGAGTAGCATTTGCATGATTTTAGCTACTGTTTGGTAATAACTTATGATGCAAATCCAGTTTTCACCACTTCATATGGTTGCTAGGTGTACTGTGGTAGAAGGATTCTACTTTATGAACATTATCTTATGAGTTATGATTTATCTACCAAAACATCAACTAATAGAAGTATTAGCTTTTAATCATCTGTTTTAGCAAATGTGAATTGTAGAAATATTACTAATCAACTTTTGAAGATCAAAACCTTAACTCAACCATAACAATTTGGTTAAAACAATTTTATAGATGTGGTGGCTTGTTTACTTATGTTTATGATTTACGTTGTACCCTAATAATAATATCAATTGTGTTTATACGTTTTGCTTGTGGGTATGTTTGTGTGTTATGTTTTATGTCTTTAAACATCATCTTATTTATCTAATAAATGTAATGAGATAAATTCCTGTTTTACCTCAATTGTTATCTGTTGATGTTCTTAGTAACCCATAAGTCCAGAAACTTAGGTTATCCTTTAATAATCTTAATAAATTTCCTAAAGGTATTGTTAGCCCATTCCCTTTTGAGTTTCACATAGTTCATCTTGTTTCCTAGGAGTTGCACTAATTTCATTTGTGTGTTATGCATGTGAATGATTGTTTGGTGTTTAATTTTATCCAGTAGTTCCTTGTGTTTTGCAATGCGTAATATATGACTTTCTTATCTTAGATAGTTGTCAACACTTGGTTGCTATGTGATTGTTTGTTTATTGGTTGAAGTGACCTTGATTGTGGTGTCCTGGTAAATAGCCCTAGTGCACCATTTTGGCTCCTAGTCATAAACTTGTTTGGACAGTGATGTTACCATTGTTTGTCTCTTAGTTACTTGATAGTGCGTGTTTCTTGAGCTAGTAACCTGTTTACATGTGAGTGTGCTCAATGCTAGTATTAATGTTAATACTTGTTTGTGTACTAAGATACTTTTGTCTGAAGTATTTCTGGAACTATTAAGATACTTTTGTCTAAAGAATTTCCTGAAGCCATTATAACAACTCTTATGAAATGATATAATAACCCTAAGTAATGTGTTGTTATAGTGTTCTGAAGAACTACCTTTTTAATACCCAGAGTTGTTGTGTACATTTTCTTATGAAAATCTATTGTTGTCTTAGCTCTATGGACTTTGTTAATTGTTGTTGTATAGCTAAAGGAGTTGTTTGCTGCTGTTTGTATCTCAGTGTCTTGTTCAATGCTTGTTGTTTGTCCTTGTGGCTTTGTCTTGTATTCTGTGTGTGGTTCATTTTCCTGTTTACGACGTTAGATACGGTCGGGAAGGAACGGGAAGTGAGGAATGAACCGAAGGAACATCAAGATCAAGACCAAGGACATATTGCTGAGCCAGGCAAGCCCACCTCACCACTATAATGAATCCTATTATTTTATCAAGCATGTTTTGTTTTCAAAATAAAATTTGCATGTTTTACTTCCTTTGTGGCACCTTGCCACCCGAAAACTATTTTACCAAATATTGTTTGGCTAAAGTTATCTGCTAGAATACTGTAGGTATTACAAACAAAGTTTTACCTGATGAGCCTTGTTGTTGGAGGCTCCATCAAAAAGATTAAGATTTCTTGTAGACTACTTTCATCTACTTATATCAAAACTATAGGATGGGGACCTATTTGATAAATCTGTTTTACGGAGGAAAACCCGAGTTGCTGGGAGCAATCGGAGAGTAAGTGTTTTACTAAAACCCGAGTTGCTGGGAGCAATCAGAGATGTTTGCGAAAACCCGAGCTGCTGGGAGTAGTCGGAGGATTGGAGGTTGTTTTTGAGAAAAACAAAGTACTGCCCTAGCAGCCGCTCGAACAATTAACCCGTGCAACCACACTACATGACATGGGTAGGGCTTAGCCGGAAGCTTGTCTATTTTAGTGTTGGGGCTCTCATGCTTTCTATGAGGGCTGGGCCCTCGAAGCCGGGTTGTTGTCCTGAAGAGACAATACACTGCTGCGGATCAGCAGCCGGACGATTACGGCAGGTCTCCTGACGTGGCGGTGTGGCGTCCCGAGGAAAGACCAAGAGGTCTAGTGGAGCACACGGTGCCGAGGAGAACAAACCTACCGGGAGGCCCCGAAACTAGGGTGGTCATAGTGGAAAGCTTTGATCGTGTTATCCGGACCCCTGCATGTTGTCATATGACGGGCCGTGGCAGACACGGCGGAATGACCGATAGGTGTGGATAAAGTGTGCAACCTCTGTAGAGTGTAAATCTATTCGAATACCCGCGTCTGCGGTCATGGACGGTTGGAAAGGCCACTGATCTAGGCGTATGGGCAATTTGGTTTTAAAAGAGAAAGTGGTTTTCAGAGGAAAACAAAGAGGCATCAAAGAGGTACCTGGGAGGTACAGAATTTTGGTGAGGATGATTGGTCTCGGGAGACAATCAGTCAAATCTCAAGGAAGGAAAAAGGGGTATCCCCATCCTAGTGCTTTTAAAGGTTTTACAAAAGAAAGTTTTTGAACTTGGATATGTCCTTGCTATATCTAAGAGAAGAGAATTCTATGTCTAAATGTTTTCTTCAACAAAGATACAGAGATGTCATATTCTCTATGTCTAAAATCATGGTGTTCGAAAACTAAGCCCTATAGTCATATATAGCAGCTATCCCAGTTTTCGGAAAGTGTTTTATTGCATTATCATGAAAACTTAAGCCTTAGAGATGGTCTTGCGAGTACATAAATGTACTCATATGGCTATGTCCCTAGATATTCAAACGTCCAGGTTTTCAATGAGGAGAGATACGACAAGAAGGAGGAGTACGCCGACGACTGCGCCAACTGAGTGTCCCGCTCAACTGCTCTGTGGGAATGCGTCAGGACGTGACGAGGGCCAACGCTAGCCGAAACTTCCGTTGATCCTTAGTTAATATTCGTCCAGTGCGACGATGTTTGTAGGCTTGGTCATGTGACCAGTATTTATGTAAGTCTTATGCTATTCGAGTTGTATGATGTAACTTTGTATACCATGTTGGTTATGTGATCGCGATGCACTGATCATTGGGATCGTGATCTGTTTACATAACGTGGGCATCTCTGGCTGGTAGTCAGAGGGGTCCTCACAGCGCTCGGGAAGTCTTGTACTCGCCGGAGTTGGAGAATTTCGCCGCCGGCAATGGACGAACGGCGTCGGTGATTGTGGACAGCCTGGGGGCGCTCAGGCTAGGGGTTTTAGGGGAAAAGGGAGAGCGGAGGCATGGGGTATATAGGCCGAAGGGGGAAACAAATCCGCGACGATCTCGCTCGAATTTGGAAAGGACATCGGAGTTGATCCCGGAGAGAAATCCGGCGAGAGGTTAAAGACGATCCTCCCCTGATAGGTGGGTCCCGCCTGTCAGGGATTTTTCTTTTTCTTTTCTATTTTTCTATTACTTTTATAACTTTTGATTTATAACTCCAAATGAAGTCAAATCAATTTCTAAAAATTCGTAAAATTCATATCTATGCTTTAAAACATTAGTGGGTATGTTTTGAAAACTTTTTAAAATTAATAATTTTGAAATATTGGTTAAATACAAATTTGACACTTTAGGTTAAATTTGAAATTAGGGATTTAATAAATTCATTTGGGGTCAAATAAAATTTATGAAATTACCACAATCTTATATGTTTGATATTAAGTTATCATAAACTCATTTTCAATAACCATTCATCTTTATTTTGGTATAATAGTAAAATAACTAAATATAAATAATTTTAAGGAAATGGGAAATATAATGTATTCATTTTTAATTTAAAATATTTTGTGCATTATTAAGTTTTATATTATTCTAATTCATTTGAAAACTTCATAAAACAACTATGGAAAGGAATTTTGATTTAATTCATTTCTTATATTAAATGTAGTCATGAAAATGATTTTATGTTTTTGAAAATTAATGAAAATAATTTAAATCAAAGAAGTGCTTATTTGGATAATTAATTAATTATAGAATATATGAAATTATTAAAGTTATAAACTATAGGCTTATAATTCCCAAACTATGTTTTGAACTCAGGTGAAAGAGTAATAATCTTTTGGCAAATAAACAATGTTTTCAATAGTTAAAATAACACTTGTAATTATTATTTTTATTTATGAATAGCTTTTACTAAGTGGTTGGAATCAAATACTTATAAAGAAACTTTTTATTTCATGAATATGGTTTGAAGGTTTGTAAAACATTTGTCAAATTAGATATTGAGGTTTAATAATTACTATGGATAATAAATTGTTTAACTTGAAACAACTTTTGAAAATAATGATAAACTGAGATATTTGAAATATTAAACTCTTTCAATATGTTTGAAGTTTTTCATAGTTGGTTTTCTTATGCATTTTAATGTTTTATTGTAATCAAACAAAAAGTTTTAAATTTTAGTGATTTTTAAACATTCCAAAATATTGAGATGTTACAGACTACCATCCTTAAAAGGAATCTCGTCCCGAGATTCGGAGAGGCTAGAAAGATAAAGCAAATTCTTGAAATGATTCTGATAGTTCGAGAGGTTTTTGAGAAATGTACTTTCTGACATGGAAAACTTGAAAACTGGCCGGGGATGATTTTTCTGATAGGGGAGGCCAGAAATAAAGATAGTTTGGGATCTCTGGGTTTAAGGCAGCTGGGTTTGAATTATCTGGGTGGCTACCAAACTTAAAAGAAAAGTTTTGTTGATAGTCAAACATTCTAACTTATACAAGAAGATCAAGACAATTAATTACAAACAATATCTAACAAACATCAAGCAACAAGGTGCTAACACAAAGCAAACAATCTAGTATTGTCACACGACCAAAGTTGGTATGACCAATACACTAACACGATATCGTTGTTCTATTTGAATGGTGGTCAAATCTACCTCCTTCGTAAGTGCTTCAAGTTCTTGTTCAACTTTTTATGGATATCTTCGAAGTGTTGGTCGAATCCTGGTTCTTCAGTGGTCTTCCATGCATGTAGAACTTCATGTTGAATTGAAGCTTTTCCATATGAAGCAGTAGAATCGGACTTAGACAATAAGAACATGGTCATCTAGAATAAGATAAGGTATTTTCAGAAGGTTGATAATAGACGAGAGTAGGAGGAAGATAAAATGAAAAAGTTTTGTTTCTAGAAAAGTAAATAAAAATAGATTTTGAATCCTATGGTCAAATCCTATTTCTATCCAAACCTAGGGTTTCGAACCTACAGGCAACACAATGCTCTGATACCAACTGTAGCGTAAGTGCACTTAAATAAGGCAGATACATGTGTATAGTGCAAATTCCTGGCTCGATTCGTTTGCACACACAATTTATGATGTAATATCACAACAAAGTATCAATTTTATTACATCGATGATCCAGACTTACAAAATATTCAATACAAGTTGCATAGCATAAAGCTAGCTTTGAAAGAGCAAACAGCGGAAATACAATAGCAGTGAGTCTCCATCACATTCATGGTGCCACTGGCGAAAACATGTTGGTTGTAGACTCGAAACCTTTAAAGGAAACCTCACTCGTCATCTGAACAATCTGCAATAAGAAAAATATTGCAACAGGCAAGTGACACTATGTTGGACACTTAGAGGAAAAACTATAATAACCTATATGCATATTTGGCTGTTGGAGTTCAAGGCTATTTTGCATAAAGCCAATTTTTCCTAACTCTTTGGAAAACACTTTTCTTCTATTCGAGACATTCGTGGCATGAAAACCACTGTCTCATTCTACCCTTGTTCACCCATCAAGTTTTAATTTTGAAGTTGGAATGGTGGAATCCTCCATTGACGTCCGTGATCAGCTGCTCAAATTGTCCGTACCGGGGACACGGCTAAGTAACTAGTTTTACACTCTGCAGAGGTTGTGCACTTTCACCATTGTACCCATTTAACCCAAACTATCCTTTACACACTTATAGTGATAAGGAAAAGGAGAAGAATGAGACGAGATCTCTCAGAAGCATTTTCCCTCCCACCTGGCTTGACCCGTTCCACCTAACACCCTCTACATCTACTTGTCAAGCCAGAGAGAGTCCACGCAACATATTTGTTCAAGCCAGAGCCCATTGGCAATGGCTGCACTGGAAGCAATCGTCACTCGGAGTTTTTCAGATTCCTCTGTTCCTGGGTGACCGTTCACAAGTGCACGTACTCCAGGAACCATAGACATGGGCCTGAGAAGCCACTCAACTCGACTCCATACAACCTTTTACCACCCAGGTGTTTCATTATTAACTTAGTAGAATTTAGATTTTCACAAAACAACATTTGCATAGCATCAATAATTCTAATAAGTATTGCATAGGAACCTAGACACAGGAATAACGAATTTCTACACAGGTTTAGCATAGCAATACTATCCTACACATGCTTATATAAAAATACAATAAGTAATGCATATATAAAATAGTAGGAAGTTTATGAGGTGTGCCACATGCCTTTGAATGATGTCTTTGCTCACAAACTCTTTTCAACGATACTCGGAACTCTCTGTTCAGTCTAAACAATATAAACAAACAACAATACAACAATCATAAAACAAAACAACACAACACATACAAGCATACATAATGAACAAACAAGTTTCATAAACTTCTAAGGAAAACATGTCATGAATGATATGCAAATTATTTCTAAGGACTAGAGATGTCAGGCCATGAAAATCTTTTAAGTTAAAGCAAGGGTATTTGGTTGGTAAAAAATGACTACGAACTAAGATCGAATGTTGGATAAAATAACTTTGTTATAATTCATATTGAATAAGCACTCTAATGGCTTAGTCATGATGTGCAAAAATATTTAGAGAAAATACTAAGTCTATAAGGTGATCAACAATTATTATCAACTCTTTGTAAATTGGATATTCATTATAGTGAGAGAGACAGACACCCGGCCAGCCACTTAAGCTGTGGAACATGTCTCATGTACGTGGACATGTAAGGTTAGTCTCCAGTCTGCTTCATCTCAGTATGCCGCTAGGATCCAACAACCTTCAAGATGGTAATAACATGATCAAAAATTGTTTATGTCTAAATTTAAGACACTATTAGGGAAGAGGGAAAAGATAGAAAGAAAGATGTAGAATCTTCTCCTTGCTTCCTTTTCATCACATGTGATGACTTCATTGCAATTTTGTAGACTTGATGGCTTGGAAGACTTGATGGTGTTGATAGCATCCAGGTTGGTCTTGAATATAACATAGTCATCATCAGGCTAAGAGAAGAAGGGAGAAAAGAAAGAGAGAGAGCAAGACTTAGAAAATATTGCTGGTTCGTCTTCATTAACTTCTTCTTGATTTTCTTTTAAGTGCCTCTACTCCTTGAAGATACTTCAGAAGTCTTGTTTTGCCTAAGTCCTTCATTGCCCTTATAGCTCCATGTTGAAAATTCTAAGTGTCTAAGTGTATAACACTTTACCAAAATGCTAAGTTGAAAATACTTCTAACTTAGAGAAAATAATGGAGGAGTTTTCCTATGGGAAGTATAACTACAAAATAAAATATGATATGCATGAAATGCAATTTTTAATCACAAGAAACAATTAGGCTAATGCAATTTAATTAATTTCTATTTAACAAAATATAATAAAAGGAAAACATATAGATTAAGGTTTAATGTCTTTTAGTTTTGTATTTTTTTTTATAAATAGTGTTTAATAGAATGAGGGTATTTAAATAAATTTATAGCAATTGGATTAAATCAAAAATAATGTTTCTATTACAAGTTATGTTAAAAATATTCAAACTATTCAATTTAAATATATAACTATGAATCATCAAAATAATACTCAAAAATATTTTATAACAGAGGCATCAAATTACAAACACTACAACAAAACTGCGTCGTAGAGACATTTTTGTAAAGACACTCAATACTATGTCTCTTAAATCCTAATTCAGTTTGATGTAGAGGCTTCAAGAGAGACACTTTAGACAATGTCTTTGCGCTCGGACATTTACTTAGAGAAATTCTTCAAATGTGTTGTATTCTGTATGTAAAGGCAATGTAAGAGACATTCTCAAAAAATGCATCAACAATAGAGACATCTCAGACATTCTTTATTATGCCAGATCGGACCGACACGGACAAAATTCAATGAATTTAAGATTTCAACCAAAGCATGTTTTTGTTTTTGGAAATTTCACAAGTAGGCAAACTTGGGAATAAGGAACCCAATTGTTTCCTTATATGCACATAGACTCATCGTAGATTATAACAAGGAAAAACAAAAAAATTCAGTTATGCTAGGGGATATAAATCTTGCGTATCAAAAGTTGTAAAACGAGCAAAAAATTGCTCCATTTTTTCGCTTCATTATTATTTCCCTCCATACTTTCTCTCCATTTTTGGTTAACCGCGCTAATTGTACAATGACCCCACGTTCCACCACTGTAGCGACCCGATCTTCTAACTGCCCGCAAAATCAGCCACCATCTCCACCACTGAGTACGGTGGTTTCTAATCTTCTGAAATTGATCGGTCTCATCTCCTTCGGCCGGCCGGTGGCGGCGGCACCCCTACCAGTTCATCAGCTCAGAGCACACACACTCTCTCTCTCCCTCTTTTCTCCTGATCCACTTCTCTAACTCAATTTACATGGATCTCATCTCAGGCGCAACACTACAGTCTCGGTAGCACCCCCAACGAGTTCATTGGATCAGTGCCGGTCTCTTCTGATTCCTCTTGTAACTCAAGTGGCAGTACAAGATCTCTGCAAGTACATCAGGTTAGAGGCCTCCCTCCCAATTCCTCATCTTCTCTTGATGCCTTCACGCCTAGTCCATGACTAAAATCCAATTCCACTAGATGGATGTATTTGTGATTGTTAAATTAATTAGGAAACGGTGGGATGTGTACGTACTAGTTTGCTAGTAGGAGAGTATTTTTTGATAATGTGCTACTAATAGCAGTGGCTATTGGTAATTCGCCCCTGAAGCTTTTGGGAGATGTAGTCTTGTTGTTCTAATTTAATTAGCAAGGGATTTTGAACACTAGGGGAGATAGGATGCATATGAGTTATTTTCAGATGCACTCGTTGATGATCACCTAAGCAACAGGGATCCTTGCGAGATGATGGACAGTTCAGTTTCAGGAACGACATGAGATTCAGTCAGTAATACCGTTTTTTTCCGAAATCGGTGCAGTGAGCTTCATATTGAATTTGGGATTATTGTCTGCATAATCTGGTCTTGGCTTTGAATGAAAGTTGTAATATATGTTTGATGCTTTCTACGAGTATACTTGTTTGAACTTTTTGAATGGCCGGTTTGATCATATAACTATGTTTTAACATTAAATGCAGAAGAAGCACAAACAACCAAGGAATTCAATATTCCAGACGGAAGATCAAGAACATGTGGAGAAACATAGGGAGATTTAGCTGATACTTCTCAATCCCCTAAAAGATGGGGTGGTTGTTCTTCCTGCTTGGAAAATGTTCAGTTTTCTATTTTTCCTTTCATGGATGTCTAGCTCATAGACTTTGGTGTTGTGGCTGTGCTTTGAAGTTTTGTATTCATATTTGTACTTATAGTTACTGAACCCTTAATGTATGTATATTGACCTTTCTTATGAATGACTATTCAGTAATCTTTTGTTCATGTGGCGAAATAAGATTTTGTATGTGCATTACGTCGTTATCATCTTTGTTTTACAGAAAAGATATATGAGCAGAAACAAAGATTGGGGTCTTTATCTCTCCAAGATGCATATACATGATATATGGATCAAGAAAAGGCTAAATATCTCAAAAAATTAGAGACAAGCTAAAATGCCGCATGAAAGTGCCTTAACTCATATACATACACATTCCAAGTGCATCTTTGAGGTGCCTCAAAATTTGTAGATACACAACTCTATGTCTCTACAAAGTGACCCTATGTCATATATAGACATTTTGTACAGTGACTATACAGTTGAAGAGACAGTGCCAGTAGTGACACTTTTGAGACACTGTGAAAAATGCCTCTAGAAGCATGTAGAGACAATTTAAGTGTCCCTACATGACCAAAATAGTGACTCTACGGGCCAGTTCTCTTGTAGTGAAATATTCCAAAGTTTCTAAAACAATTTTATTTGCATATTTTGGAATTATAGATTTAAAGTTATGACAAATATACTCAAATCTTCCATTTGAAATTTAAATATTTTAAACTTAGTCAAATTTGAATTCTAACAGTTCTAAAATATTCTACATGTCAAGGGCTTTCCAAAAATATAAAATTTGTCAAATTTGGAGTTGTCGTTAAAAAGTTATAGTTATTTTAATTACAGGGACTATTCTGCAAAATTGCCGGATTAAATCTAAATAGAAAAATTAATTCCACGCGGGCGCTGACTGGCTGCGGACGCGGATCTGACTGGGCGCTGACTGGGCATCGACGTGGCATTCCCTGATTCGCTGATACCAGTTCGGTAAACACATAAGACAGCAGCCGTCAGATCAAGATCTGACGACCCAGATCTAAAGTACCAAATCCGGGCAGCGCCGCTGGCCGGAAACCTACCGGAGACGATACGCGCAGCGGCGACGCGTCGGCAAGAGCCGTTCCCGGCGTTCTAATGGGTTCTGAGACAAAAGGGTCATACCTACGGGTAGAGGGCGACAAGGCGAGGTCGTTGGCGCGGTGGTGAGCTCCGGTGCATCCCCTCTTCTCCTCCTTTTGCTCGCCGGAGTCGCGGGTGGCGGCGGCCAGCTCCTGTCGATGGCGGGGACGGTGTTCTGGCGCGTGAAAGAAAACCCGGCCAATTTAGAAAGATGTGCACGGGAAAAATAAAGACAAAGGGAGAAGGGAGAGCGCTCAGGAAGTCTTGTACTCACCGAAGTTGGAGAATTTTGCCGGCGGCAATGGACGAACGGCGGCGGCGATTGTGGATAGCCTAGGGGCGATCGGGCTAGGGTTTGTAGGGGAAAAGGGATAGGGGAGGCATGGGGTTTATATAGGCCGAAGGGGGAAACAAATCCGCGACGATCTCGCTCGAATTTGGAAAGAACATCGGAGTTGATCCCGGAGAAAAATCCGGCGAGAGGTTGTAGACGATCCTCCCCTGACAGGTGGGTCACGCCTGTCAGGTACTATTCTGTTTTTCTATTTCTTTTATAAGTTTTGATTTATAACTCCAAATGAAGTCAAATAAATTTCTAAAAATTCGTAAAATTCATATCTATGCTTTAAAACATTAGTGGGTATGTTTCGAAAACTTTTTGAAATTAATAATTTTGAAATATGGGTTAAACACAAATTTGACACTTTAGGTTAAAATTGAAATTAGGGATTTAATAAATTCATTTGGGGTTAAATAAAATTTAAGAAATTACCACAATCTTATATGTTTGATATTAAGTTATCTTAAACTCATTTTCAATAACCATTCATCTTTATTTTGGTATAATAGTAAAATAAATAAATATAAATAATTTTAAGGAAATGGGAAATATAATGTATTCATTTTTAGTTTAAAATATTTTGTGCATTATTAAGTTTTATATTATGCTAATTCATTTGAAAACTCCATAAAACAACTATGGAAAGGAATTTGATTTAATTCATTTCTTATATTAAATGTAGTCATGAAAATCATTTTATGTTTTTTAAAATTAATGAAAATAATTTAAATCAAAGAAGTGCTTATTTGGATAATTCATTAATTATAGAATATATGAAGTTATTAAAGTTATAAACTATAGGCTTATAATTCCAAAACTATGTTTTGAACTCAGGTGAAAGAGTAATAATCTTTTGGCAAATAGACAATGTTTTCAATAGTTAAAATAACACTTGTAATTATTATTTTAATTTATGAATAGCTATTACTAAATGGTTGGAATCAAATACTTATAAAGAAACTATTTATTCATGAATATGGTTTGAAGGTTTGTAAAACATTTGTCAAATTAGATATTGAGGTTTATCATTACTATGGATAATAAATTGTTTAACTTGAAACAACTTTTGAAAATAATGATAAACTGAGATATTTGAAATATTAAACTCTTTCAATATGTTTGAAGTTTTTCATAGTTGGTTTTCTTATGCATTTTAATGTTTCATTTTAATCAAACAAAAAGTTTTAAATGTTAGTGATGTTTAAACATTCCAAAATATTGAGATGTTACAGTCTTCTCGTTCAGGGTAGATGACGTCCAACCGCCGGACTCCTTCTCGAGGACGACAGGGACAGCGGCAGCAGATGACCCCTTCCTCTTCTTGCCGATGGTGGCAGCAGCAGACGCATAGGATGCCGAGGTTTTCTTAGGCGCCATGGCGGTGGAGTGCAAAAAGCAAAGAAGGAGGAGTGCGCACGAAGGAGGAGATGGGATGGAAACCCAAATACAGAGAGCAGCGACGGGCGCAAGGAAGAAGATGAAGCAAAGGAAAATGGGAGGCAAATGGCAGGGTAAAACAAATCGTAGCGGAGAAACCCGTACTTACAGTAAAAACATAAGCCCATCAAAACCGTCCAGACAAACCTGCCATGACGCGTGGCGCAATCGGAGGGCAGCCATCGCAGGCCAAGCCACCCACTCCACGCGCAAAACGAGGAAATCATCATCACGTCTGCGAAAAACTCACCACGTCAGGTCAAATCAGAACTGAATCGGCATCCACAACGGTCAAAGGGTGGGACCCACTATATCACGTCCCATCAAAGTGCTATTCGCACGCCAAGGATGTCATGTGTGACATCATTCGCCTGACAGACGAACAAAACGCATAAAACAAAGGAACACCGACTACGACTGGCAAAACAAAAAAGCCTTGTGACTCGAAAGAAGCAGCAAAGCATATGCATAAAGATGGTCGAGTGGAAACTCCCATCAGGAGAGAACAAAAAGCCTTCGACTGATGAAAACAAAAATTGAGATTATCCTCTATTACAAGCAATAAAACATAATCTCGGGGGCTACTCCCATCGGGAGCTCTGTCGTGCACCCGATAGAATCAAAAGCACAAAAACATAAAGATTACCGAGTAAAAATCAATCTATGATATCTCGGATGCTGCATGCGGGAAATGCAAAGGTAAGACCCATCGATAAATCAAATGGTCTGAGGATCACTCCAGCAGTGCTTAATCCTAGATATTTCCGTATCAACACATACGATGGAAACCCTGTCAGACGCACTGGGTAGCAAAACGAAACTGCGGACCAATATCAGTAAGTCCATCAACTGGCATGAGGTCAGTCTGTCCAGTATGATCCAGGATCGAGCCCTAGGACTCGATACCTGATTGAAGACTAGTGTGGTTTTGCCCAACTGCAGTTAACTGGTTTTGACTTATCGAATAATTAAAGGCCTACTCAGTCACAATCCTTAGGCAAAAATCATAGTCAAAAGACAAAGACATGAAACGTATCTCAGCAAAAACATAAACATGAGACGTGCACTATGAAGTGAGTCCACGACTGATTCTTCGAATTAGCCAAGCCCTCGGGGGCTAATGACGATGTTATACCAAACAGCCACCCCTCCGTGTGGGTACCTGGTGCACGTAATGACTAAAACCCAATTGTCAAAATGCTGAAGAAGCCCAACAAGCGAAGCTCAAGTCAAAGACTTCTACCATAAATAGCATAGTCAGTATTTCCTACCATATATGTAATCCTAGTCGGTTACTACCCGACACCTGCACCACTATATAAAGGACAGGAGGGTGGCCGGCTAAGGACACGCCTTACCAGAATCATCAAACCCTAGCAAGATCTCCATCTTGCTAGACCTCTGTACTCGCCGCATATTCACAATCAATAACAGAAGACTTCTACCACAAATAGCATAGTCGGTATTTCCTACCATATATGTAATCCTAGTCGGTTACTACCCGACACCTGCACCACTATATAAAGGACAGGAGGGTGGCCAGCTAAGGACACGCCGTACCAGAATCATCAAACCCTAGAAAGATCACCATCTTGCTAGACCTCTGTACTCGCCGCATATTCACAATCAATAACAGACAAGCTAAGGGTGTTACCCACTCGAGGGCCCCAAACCTGGGTAAATCCTGCTTGTCAATCGACGAATCTACCAACACTACGCGTTCTCTACCTCATAACTCTTACCCTAGGCTAGTAACCATGGGTATTGATGGGGACATCCCTTGTCACTTTACCTACTTGTTTATTTATTACTCGATTGAGATCAATATAAACTACATCCCTTATTCATTTGATCTCAGTTTACATGCCTTACGTTATTACGTGATCAAGATTGTGTTGAAGCATGTCACTTCAGAAATTATTCTTCTTTTATCATTCTTGTCTACTCGGGACGAGAAGAACTAAGCTTGGCGATGTTGATACGTCTCCAACGTATCTATGATTTCTTATGTTCCATGCTATATTATACCTTGTTATTACATGTTTTATATACATTTTATATAGTTTTATGCATTTTCTGGGACTAACCTATTAACAAGATGCCCAAGTGCCAGTTCCCTATTTTTTGTTGTTTTTGGTTTCAGAAAAGTACTTAAGGAAATATTCTCGGAATTGGACGAAAAACATCCTGGAATTATTTTTGGATTATGAACGTTCCAGAAACCCGAAGGAGGCACGAGGGCACCGAGGCGCCATCACCTGGTGCTGACGTGGCCAGAAGTGGGGCCGCGCGAGCACGTGGTGACGGACCCTCGGGCCTCCACAGACCTTGCCCTTCCGCTTATAAGTATCCCCCAGAAAACCTAAAAATCGCACGGTGTTCAATATTCCCCCACGGGTCCAGAGCGCCGTCGCCATCGAAGACAAGATTAGGGGGACAAAAGTCTTTAATCCGGCACCCTACAGGGACGGGGAATTGCCCCCAGAGCCATCTCCATCGACTCCACCGCCATCTCCATCGCCGTTGCTGACTCATACGATGAGGAGTGAGTAGTCTCCCTCGGGGGTGCGGTATCTACGGTAGCTATGTGGTTTATCTCTCTCTCCCATGTGATCTGTATGTGATCATGAGCTTTGTAATCTAGTTGAATATGTGATGCTACTCTTTATTTATTATGCACTCTAGAGGTTCCTTTAATATGAATTCCGGGGTTATTCACGGTTGTAATGGTGACAGTGTGTGCACCCTGTGTGATTCCTTTATGACATTGTTGGTGTTAGTTTACTCTGACTTTGAGGGTGCTCTTGTAGCCCTACACAATGAATGGTGTTTGTTATCCAACATGAGAGTGTTTCAGAGTAGTATTTATTTATTTAACTTTGATGTCATTGTTGAGAATGTCTGAAGCGTACCTGCACTTTAAATAAGGCAGATACCTGTGTATAGTGCAAATCACTGGATCGATTCGTTTGCACACACAGTTTACGATGTAATATCACAACAAAGTATCAATTTTATTACATCGATGATCCAGACTTACAAAATATTCATTACAAGTTGCATAGCATAAAGCTAGCTTGGAAATAGTACACAGCGGAAATAAAATAGCAGTGGGTCTCCAACAACTTCATGTTGCCACAGGCGAAAACATGTTAGTTGTAGACTCGAAACCTTTAAACGAAACCTCACTCGTCATCTGATCAATCTGCAATAAGAAATTTTTTGCAACAACGTGGGTCAGATTCCATTAAAAATGGAGTCTGGCAAGTGACATTATGGTGGACACTTATTGGAATAACTCTAATAACCTATATGCTAATTTGGATGGTGGAGTTCAAGGCTATTTTGCATAAAGCCATTTTTTTCCTATCTCTTTGGAAAACACTTTTCTTCTATTCGAGACATTTGTGGCATGAAAACCACTGTCTCATTCTACCCTTGTTCACCCATCAAGTTTTATTTCTGAAGTTGGAATGGTGGAATCCTCCGTTGACGTCCGTGATCAGCTGCTCAATTTGTCCGTACCGGGGATACGGCTAAGTACTTAGATTTCCACTCCGCATAGGTTGTGCACGTTCACCATTGTACTCATTCAACCCAATATATCCTTTACACCCTTATAGTGATAAGGAAAAGGATAAGAATGAGACGAGATCTTCAGAAGCATTTTCCCTACCACTCTGTCTTGACCCGGTCCACCTAACACCCTCTACATCCGCTTGTCGAGCCGGAGAGAGTCCACGCAACATAGTTGATCAAGCCAGAGCCCATTGGCAATGGCTGCACTGGAAGCAATCGTCACTCGGAGTTCTTCAGATTCCTATGTTCCTGTGTGGCCATTCTCAAGTGTACATACTCCAGGAACCATAGACATGGACCTGAGTAGCCACTCAACATAAACCATACAACCACTTACCACCCAGGTGGTTCATTAACTTAGTCACCATGCTCACGGCCCTAAGTAGAATAGACATTCATCCTAGGCGACGACAACCATGAGCACAACCCCGAGTAGTCACTTAATATTTTGTAAAACTTTTCATCCATTGCATGGCATCATAATTCTACTAAGTATTGCATAGGAGCCTAGACTCAGGAATAAGGAATTTCTACACAGGTTTAGCATAGCAATACTATCCTACACATGCTTATATAAAAATACCCTAAGTAATGCATATAGAAAATAGAAGGAAGTTTATGAGGTGTGCCACTTGCCTTTGAATGAAGTCTTTACTCACAAACTCTTTTCAACGTTATTTGGAGCTCTCCGTTCAATCTAACAATATAGGCAAACAACAATACAACAATCATAAAACAAAACTAGAGAACACATACAAGCATACATAATGAACAAATAAGTTTCATAAACTTCTAAGGAAAACATGTCATGCATGATGTGCAAATTATTTCTAAGGACTAGAAATGCATGTCATGCCATAAAAAATCTTTTAAGTTAATGCAAGGAAATGTGTTGGTCAAAAAGATTAAGGACTAAGGTCAAGTTGGATAAAAAATAACTTTGTTAAAATTTTATCTTGAATAGGTACTCTAATGACTTAGTCATGATGTGCATATCTACTCAGAGAAAATACTAAGTCTATTCTTCAAGGTGATCAACAATTATTAGCAACTCTTCGTAAATTGGATACTAGGATCCAACAAAATTCAAGATGATAATATCATGATCAAAAATTGTTTAAGTCTAAAGTGAAAGACAAGATTAGGAAAGAGGGAAAAGATAGAAAGAAAGATGTAGTTGGTCTTCCAGGCTTCATCTCTAGACTTGTAATATTCTCCTTGGTGATGTCTTGATTGAATTCTTGGTAGACTTGCATAATCTTCAGACTTGATGAATTTTGTATCACCTAGGCTGGTCTTGGATTTACTTAGTCTTCATGAATTCTCAGAGAAGGAGGGAGAAAATCAAGAAAGAGGGAGCAGGACTTAGAAAATATTTCTGGTTTGGTCTTCTTGAACTTCTTCTTCATTTTTCTTCTAAGTGCTTCTACTCCTCGGAGATACTTCTGAAGTCTTGTTTTGGCTAAGTCCTTCATTGGACTTCTAGCTCCATGTTGAAAATTGCTAAGTGTCTAAGTGTAGCACTTTACCAAAATGCTAAGTTGAAAATACTTCTAACTTAGAGAAAAATAATGAAGCGGTTTTCCTATGAGGGATATAATTATATAATAAAATATGTTATGCATGAAATGAAATTTTTAATCACAACAAAGCATCAAAATAACTTTTGTGATTTCTTTATAAATATGCATGAATTTATAAATGCAATTTAATTAATTTCTATTCTTGGAAAATATAATAAAAGGAATAATTATAAGATTAAAGTTTTCTATGATTAAATTTTTATTACAATTTTTTTATAAATAGTGTTAATAGACAGGGGGCATTTAATTAAATTTAGATCAATTTGATTTAATCAAAAATAATATTTCTATTAATAGTTATGTTGAAAATACTCAAACTATTCAAATTAAATATAAACTATGAATTCTTTCAAATATTACTCAAAAATATTTTACAGCATTGGCATCAATTTACAAATATTCCAAAGTCTCTAAAACAATTTTATTTGCAATTTTTTAATTTACAGATTTAATGTTATGACAAAAATACTCAAATTCACCATTTGAAATTTGAATATTTTAAACTAAGTAAAATTTGAAATTTAACAGATCTAAAATATTATACATGTCAAGAGCTTTCCAAATATATAAAATTTATCAAATTTGGATGTGTGAATAAAAAGTTATAATAATTTTAATTTGCAGGGTCTTTTCTGTAAAACTGCCAAAATAAATAAATCGAGAAAAATCATTTTACACGTCAGCGCTGACTGGGCGCTAACTGTGCTGCTGACGCGGATCAGACGTGGTTAAGTGGGATGATCTGGGCCGTCAGATCTGGATCTGGCGGTCCAGATCGGATCATACCGTTTCAAAATAAGTTATCTAATCCTAGCCACACAATGTAGATCGGACGGCTGGGGGAGAGGGGGCTCACCGGGCGGCGCTTTTGGTTGCCGGAGAAGAGGATGGCGGCGGCGCGGGCTTGGGCACGGATGGCGCGGACGTTGGGGTGGCTCCCCGGATGAACGGAGGCGACGGCGACGTTCGCGACGCGGTGGCGGAGACGATGGAGGTGGGGACGATCTCGTATTTGTCTCCAAACGTCGGGGACGCGCGGCCGGAGAAAACTCCAACTCCGACGAGCTCGGTTCGTGCACTCTCCGGTTGATTTAGCTGCGTAGGAGAGACGGGGAGGGGTTAGAAAGATGCGCAAGATCGAGGGAAATGGGTTTCGAGGGTTCTCGGTCTCTGGTTCTTCTGTACCTCGCCGGGGATCGAAGGAAACAGCGGCGGAAATGGCGAACTCCGGCGAGCTCTCGCGGCAGCCTGGGGGCGTATTAGGGGCTAGGGTTTGGGGCAAATGGAAGAGGAGGTCGTGGTGTTTAAATAGGCCAGAGCAAGGGAAACAAATCGCAAAGGATTCGCCGGATTTGGGAACGAGATTGGAGGC
Organism: Poa annua; assembly: GCA_026929855.1. Classification (NCBI taxonomy): domain Eukaryota; kingdom Viridiplantae; phylum Streptophyta; class Magnoliopsida; order Poales; family Poaceae; genus Poa; species Poa annua. Next base: position 105,747,542 of record CM049426.1, read on the forward strand.
GGAAATCTCGGGCAGAGGTTGAAGAAGGTGTGACGCCAGCATGACGTCAGCAATTGTTCTTTTTCTTTTTCTGATTTTTCATTTTATTAATATCTTTTGATTTTAGTGTTCAAATGATATCAAATTAATTTCTATAAATTTGTAAAATTCATATCTTTGTGTTAAACCAGTTGTGTGCATGTTTTGAAAACTTTTTAAAATTAATAATTTTGAAATATTGGTTTAAGACTAATTTGATACTTAATCTCAAATTTTAAATTAAAGCCTAATTAGATTTTCTCTTGGCTAAATAAAATTTGTAGAAATACCCACATTCAAATATGTAATTCAAGTTATTTATCTCATTTTCAAATACTAAATTCATTTTGGCTTTAGTATATTAATAAATAGTATAACACAACTATATGAAAATGGAAAAGGGAAATATACAAAATTAAATTTTAATTCACAATAATTTGTGTACCATTGTGTTTTGTATTATGATAATTCATTTGAAAACCTGATAACAACTTTGGAAAAGATTTTAGATTTAATTCATTTCTTATATAGAAAGTATATTCATGAAAATCATTTTATGTTTTGGAAATAAATGAAAATCATTTAAGCTAATGAAATGTTTATTTGGATGATTCATTCTAAAATATATGAAATTATTAAAGTTATACACTACACTTTGTTTTGAACTCAGGTAAAAGAATAATAATCTTTTGGCAAATAGACAATGTTTTCAATAGTTTAAACAACACTTGTAATTATTATTTTAATTTATGAATTGCTATTGCTAAGTAGTTGAAATCAAATACTTATAAAGAAACTTTTTATTTCATGAATATGGTTTGAAGGTTTGTAAAACATTCGTCAAATTAGATATTGAGGTTTTAATAATTACAATGGATAATAAATTGTTTAACTTGAAACAACTTTTGAAAATAAGGTTGCATTGAGATATTTGAATTAATCAACTCTTCAATAAGTTTGAAGTTTTTCATAGTTGGTTTTTCTATGAATTTTATGTTTTATTTTGAATCAAAAACAAAAGTTTTAAATTTTAGTAATTTTTGAACATTATAAAATGCTGGGATGTTACAATGTCCACTGGTGAAAGTAGGATTCCTAGGCCTTGTTTCTAAGCATTGAATCACCGTTTCCAACAAGTTCTACTACATGTTTGCTTGCTGCCATTTTTATTACAGATTGCAATTACTACTTATAATCAAACATATTACTTGTATTTCACTATCTCTTTGCATAACTAGTGCACCTATACATCTGACAAGTGTATTAGGTGTGTTCGGGACACAAGAGACTTCTCGTATCTTAATTGTAGGGTTGTTCGAGAGGGTTATCTTTGACCTCTACCTCCCTGAGTTCGATATACCTTGGGTGATCCACTAAAGGGAAACTTGCTGCTGTTCTACAAACCTCTGCTCTTGGAGGCCCAAAACTGTCTACGAGAATAGAAGCGTGCGTAGACATCAAAAGACTCCGTGAAAAGCGAGCAATGGGTACTCGCTAGCCAAGTTGAGCAATGCTTCTTCATTACCGACCCGTCAAAGCCTAGCTATGTTGTGGTGAGGAGGGGCAAGAGAAGCATCATCGGAATGGAAGGAGACGCCAAGGAGGAAGACTTGGATGGCGATCCAAAGATCGAGGAGGATTTTGACATGTTCTTCGACATGCCGACTACCAGCAAAAATCCAAGGAAACCTCCGTACCTACTAAAGGTTGTCTGTTCACATGAAGAAATCTCAAGGTGCCCGGCCTAAAGTATTCAACCGCGAAGAAGGGAAAGAAGAGAATCTAGTTCTTTCGTAACGTCCCGGGATCGACAAAGAAGACTTTTTTTTGGTGTGTGTGAGACAATGCAAGCATATATATGGCAACAAATTTGTATGATGTATACTTTTTTGGGGTAATAATATATATGCCAACAAATTTATATGTATGTGTACGAGACAATTCAAGCATATGTATGTGTATGTCATGACTAAAAAAATGAAGTACTAAAAGTTTTTTGAAATGATTTTAAAATAACAGGCAACGACATTCTATGGCGCAGCCGTTCCAGCCATGTGCCACAGAATCTAGGAATTCTGGGGCGCCCCGAATCCATCCATGCGCCACAGAATATTGAAGGATGAGGTAGGCGTGGGCGGTCCCACGTGTAAGCGGCGGATACGTCTCCAACGTATCCATAATTTTTTATGTTTCATGCTATGTTATATCATGTTATTACATGTTTTATGCATTTTATATAGTTTTATGCATTTTCTGGGACTAACCTATTAACAAGATGCCACAGTGCCAGTTCCCTGTTTTCTGCTGTTTTTGGTTTCAGAAAAGTACTTTAGGAAATATCCGCCAAATTGGAAATAAATCAACCAGGAATTATTTTTGAAATATTTGCGTTGTGAAGAACCGAAAACGAGACGAAGAAGGGCCGCGAGGCGGCCACATCACCTAGTGGCGCGGCCCCACTTTCTGCCGCGCCGGGAGGCGATGTGGCACCCTCGGGCGCCCACCGACCTAGGTCATTCGCCTACAAATATCCCTTGACCTAAAAGCACGGTTAATCACTTTTTCCTTCACGGGTCCCGAGCCGCCGCTGTCGTCAACACCAATTCGGGGGAGATCAGAACTGCTCCCCGGCACCCTACCGGGAGGGGGAATCGTCCCCGGAGGCCTCTACGTCACCATGACCGCGTCTAGACTGATGCGTGAGTAGTATACATTGGACTACGGGTCCATAGCAGTAGCTAGATGGTTGTCATCTCCTATTGTGATATCATGTTTAGATCTTGTGAGCTGCCTATCATGATCAAGATATCTTTATGTAATTCTCCATGTTGTGTTTACTGGGATTCGATGAATATTGAGTACTAAAGTTATTGCTTCATAATATATCATGTGTGTGCTCTTTAATGATCTTGCATGCTCTCTGTTACTTGTGTGTGCTTTGGCCAAGTAGATGCTCGTAACTCCAAGAGGGGGTATTTATGCTCAATAGTGGGTTCATGTCTCTATTAAATCTGGGGCAGTGACAGAAAGCTCTAAGGTTGTACATGTACTATTGCTACTAGGGATAAAACAGTAGTACTTTGTCTAAGGATGATGTTACTTACTTATTTTACACACAGTGCTTAAGGCGATAATCTGTTGCATGCAACTTAATACTAAAATGGGTGCGGACGCTAACCGGAAGGTGGATTATTAGTTATTGATGCGGTTGGAACGGTCTATGTATATTGTTGTAATGCCCGAAGTAATCTCACACTAGACACCATATCATTAGTATATGCATTGGGTTGCTCATCATTATTCTGTCAATTGCCTAGCTGTAATTTGTTTACCACGCATGGATGAATGTTGTTATTTATGGAGACACACCACTAGTGAACTGTGGATCCCGGTCCTTCTCATTAATCTGATAAAACCACAACCACAAATCTGTTACTTCCTGCAAGCATACACTCTTTCTTTCACACATACGTTTAATCCTTTCTTACAGCAAGCCGGTGAGATTGAGAACCTCACTGTTAAGTTGGGGCAAAGTATCTTGATTGTTTGTGTGCAGGCCCCATGCCAACATCTCTTTTCTGGCGCCATTGATACCTCGAGTTAATTCTTCATCTCCTACTGGTTCGATAATCTTGGTCTCATAACTGAGGGAAACTTGCTGCTGCACTACTTCACACCTTCCTCTTGGGGTCTCCCAACTACACACCCACCGTGTGCATCAAGCATTTTTCTGTCACCGTTGTCAGGGATTTGAAGATTCATCGCGAGGGGAGTTTTCGCACTTCCAATCTTTTTATTTTGTTATTTTCTTGCTTAGTTTATTTTTTATTACTGTCTTGTTTGCTTAATATCAAAAATACAAAAAATATAGTTACTTGCATTACTTTTGTTATTTCGGTTTTGCTATTTTATTTCAGTTTTGTTGCTTTTGTTATTCGGTTTGTCCTAAATTTGCTGAAAATGGGTAGTCCTGAAGTTGAAGTTCGTTCGTGTAAACAACAAGGAGGAGAATGTTTAAAAGATGCTTGGTATAGAATAAATGATGCTCGTAAAAAATGCACTAAGAAACACTCCACTTTAATCCTCCTTAGGAATTTTTATGTTGGTATCTCTAGTTGGTATAGGTATGTTCTTGACACTCTTAGGGGGGGGGGGTAATTTTCTTGGTACACCTGCTTTTGAAGCCTGCAATTTAATTAAAAGTTGTTAGGCTCACCACCCCTTACTAAAGAAGTTAAAATTGAGATCAATTTGGAGGATATTATTAAAAGGTTGGATTCTATGGAGAAAACTTATCTTGATAATGCTAGCAAGGGTATTGAATCAACGAATGATATTAATGGAAGAATCACTGCTTTAGAAACTAACAACACCCTTGATACTCATAATCATATAACTGATGAATTAGAAAATGTTATGGAAACTTTAGGTTCAACATTTGCTTCTGTTAAAATTAAGAAAGATAAAGCTTTTGTAGGAAGGGAGCAAAAGTTCATTTATATTCCCAAACCCAAACCTCCCAATATGCCTAAAAGTGATGATTTACATAATAGGACGTACTCGTGGATACCAAAAACACCTATTACAACCAACCATGTTTTGGAGGAAATTATTGATGTTGATGTGTAGCGTACCTGCACTTAAAATAAGGCAGATACATTTGTATAGTGCAAATCCCAGGATCGATTTGTTTGCACACACAGTTTATGATGTAATATCACAACAAAGTATCAATTTTTATTACATCGATGATCCAGGCTTACAAAATATTCAATACAAGTTGCATAGCATAAAGCTAACTTGGAACGAATAAACAACGGAAATACAATGACAGTGAGTCTCCATCATCATCATGTTGCCACAGGCGAAAACATGTTGGCTGTAGACTCGAAACGTTTAAGCGAAACCTCACTCGTCATCTGAACAATCTACAATAAGAAAAATATTGCAACAACGTGGGTCAGATTCCATTAAAAATGGAGTCTAGCAAGTGACTCTATGGTGGACACTTAGTGGAATAACTCTAATAACCTATATGCATATTTGGCTGGTGGAGTTCAAGGCTATTTTGCATAAAGCCAATTTTTCGTAACTCTTTGGAAAACACTTTTCTTCGATTCGAGACATTCGTGGTATGACAACCACGATCTTATTCTACCCTTGTTCACCCATAGGGTTTTAAATTTAAGTTGGAATAGTGGAATCCTCCGTTGACGTCCGTGATCAGCTTCTCAAATTGTCTGTACCGGGGACAAGGCTAAGTACTTAGTTTTACACTCTGCAGAGGTTGTGCACGTTCACTTGTACCCATTCAACCCAAACTATCTTTTACACACTTATAGTGATAAAGAAAAGGAGAAGAATGAGACGAGATCTTTCAGAAGCATTTTCCCTCCCACCTGGCTTGACCCGTTCCGCCTAACACCCTCTACATCTGCTTGTAAAGCCAGAGAGAGTCCACACAACATAGTTGATCAAGCCAGAGCCCATTGGAAATGGCTGCACTGGAAGCAATCGTCACTCGGAGTTCTTCAGATTCCTCTGTTCCCTGGGTGGCCGTCCAAAAGTGCACTTTTGGGTGACAACCACCATGCTCATGGCCCTAAGTAGAATAGACATTCATCCTAGGCGACGACAACCACAAGCATAGTCCCAAATAGCCACTCAACATAAACCATACCAACCAATCCACCCAGGTGTTTCATTAACTTAGTGGATGTGTACTCTCAGGTGAAAACCACCATGCTCACGGCCCTAAGTAGAATAGACATTCATCCTAGGCGACGAAAACCTTGAGCACAATCCTGAGTAGTCACTTAACATTTTGTAAAAACTTTTCATCAATTGGATAGCATCAATATTTCTACTAAGTATTGTATAGGAACCAGACAGAGGAGTAATGAATTTCTACACAGTTTAGCATAGCAATACTATTCTACACATGCTTAAATAAAAATACACAAAGTAATGCATATAGAAAATAGTTGGAGGTTTATGAGGTGTGCCACTTGCCTTTGAATGATGTCTTTGCTCACAAACTCTTATCAACGTAACTCGGGGCTCTCCGTACAATCTAAACAATATAGACAAACCACAATACCACAATCAACATAAAACACAACATAACAACGCATACAAACACTTTCATAATGAACAAACAAGTTTCATAAATTTCTAAGGAAAAATATGTTTATTCATGATTTGTAAAATATTTCTAAGGACTAGAGATGCATGGCATGCCATGAAAAAACTTTTAAGTTAATGCAAGGAAAATATGTTGGTCAAAATGACTAAGGACTAAGGTCATAAGTGGGATAAGATACTTTGCTATAAATCATCTTGAATAAACACTCTAATGGTTTAGTAATGATGTGCATAAATACTTAGAAAAAATACTAAGTATATTCTTCCAGGTGATCAACAATTATTAACAACTCTTTGTAAATTGGATATTCACTATAGTGAGAGAGACAGATACCCGGCCAGCCACTAAAGTATTGGGATAGGTATCATGTACGTGGACATGTAAGGTTAGTCTCCAGGCCGCTTCATCTCACTATGCCGCTAGGATCCAACAAACTTCAAAGATGATAATATTATGATCAAAAATTGTTTAAGTCTAAAGTGAAGGACAATATTATGAAAGAGGGAAAATGTAAGGACCCCTCGGACAAGTCTGAGATGCCCACGTTATGTAAGATATCACGATCCCAATGATCAGTGCATCGCAATCACATAACCAACATAGGTATCAAAGAGTTACATCATTCAAGTCGTACGAATAAAAGTCTTACAACACATAGACGGTCGTACGACCAAAGTAAACAAACCTCGTCACGCAGGACGGAATTAACTAAGATAGCGGAACCTCGTGGCTAGCGACGGCTCTCAACATCTCCGAGCGCAGATTCCCACAAGTGTAGTTGACCGGTGACAGCTAAGTGGCAAAGTCGTCGTCAAACACCTCCTCCTCGATGTAGGCCTCCTCATTGCAATCTGGACTTTTGAATATCCAGGGACAGAGCCACATGAGTACAATTACGTACTCGCAAGTCCACCTCTAGGCTTAAATGCTCGTGATAGTGCAAGAAAACACTTTTGGAAAAACTGGCATAGCTGCTATATATACGACTATAGGGCTTAGTTTTCGAAAACCATGCTTTTAGACATAGAGAATACGACATCTCTATATCTTTGTTGACGGAAACATTTAGAGATAGAATTCTCTTCTCTTAGATATAGCAAGGACATATCCAAGTTCAAAACTTTCGTTTGTAAAAGTTTATCAAACACTAGGATAGGGGTAAAACTTTTTCCTGACTTGAGATCGGACTGGATGTCTCCCCGAGATCAACCATCTTCACCCAAATTCCGTACCTCCCAGGTACCAACTTATGCCTGCTCGAATCTCCCGGAGAAACCTATTCTTTCCTCTTATCAAGACCCAAAATGCCCATACGCCTAGATCAGTGGCCTTTCCAACCGTCCATGACCGCGGACGCGGCTATTCGAATAGATTTACACTCTGCAGAGGTTGCACACTTTACCCACACCTATCGGCTATTCCGCCGTGTCTGCCACGGCCCATCATACGACAGTATGCGGGGGTCCGGATAACACGATCAAAACTTTCCACTATGACCACCCTAGTATCGGGGCCTCCCGATAGGTTTGTTCTCCTCGGCACCGTGTGCTCCACTAGACCTCTTGGTCTTTCCTCGGGACACCACACCGCCACGTCAGGAGACCTGCCGTAATCGTCCGGCTGTTGGTCCTCAACAGTGTATTGTCCCTTCCGGACGACAACCCGGCTTCGAGGGCCCAGCCCTCATAGAAAGTATGAGAGCCCCAACACTAAAACAGACAAGCTTCCGGCTAAGCCCTACCCATGTCAGGTAGTGTGGTTGCACGGGTTAATTGTTCGAGCGGCTGCTAGGGCAGTACTTTGTTTTTTCAAAAACAACCTCCAGTCCTCCGACTACTCCCAGCAGCTCGGGTTTTCGCAAACATCCCCGCTTGCTCCCAGCAACTCGGGTTTTAATAAAACACTTGCTCGCCGATTGCTCCCAGCAACTCGGGTTTTCCTCCTCGAAACATTTTTATCAAATGAGTCCCCATTCTATAGTTTTGAGGTAAGATAACAGAATATACTATTTGAAAACTTAATCTTCTTTATAGAGCCTTCAATGACAAGACTCATCAAGTAAAACTCTTCTTATAATACCTACAGCTATTCTAGTAGATAACTTTGGCCAAACAATATTTGGTAAAAAATAGTTTTCGGGTGGCAAGGCGCCACAAAAGAAGTAAAACATGCTTTATTTTATTTTGAAAACAAAACATGCTTGATAAAATAATAAGATTTCATTATAGTGGTGAGGTGGGCTTGCCTTGCTCAAAGTACTGTCCCTGGTCTTGCTCTTCAGCGTAGTCGTGCTCAGCTACCTCGTACTGCTCTTCCTCGGTTTGTGATTCTACCGTAACATGAAAAACAGACGAGACTAGCGTAAGTCCTAAAATGCAAGTTGATAACAATCTAAAGTATATCAACAAACAACAAGCATCACAAACAGAAAACACAACTAATGCATTCAATATTTATTAGGGGCTGTTTACATGGTTTAAGCATAATTCTTAGGGTACTGCTCCTAAAATTAAACCCTTCTACCACATCACTGCTGACACACATGTGGAGCTCTGAAAATTAGCTGTGCATGAAAATCTATCACCAAACAAGAATTAAAAATCAGATAAGAGCTACTGATGTCAAACTTAAACAGAAAATAGGTTCAGTTTTATAGATCTCCTGAATGCATAATTAGCCTTTCTAGTGAGATAGGAGTTTTCTCAATAAGTGGAGATTTTATTCATCAAATTTGGACACTCCTAGCTTAAGTTATCCCAGCTTTTAAATAAAGTATACTTCTGATCATTATATATGTACAGAAAATAATAAGAATTATTTTGGTGTCAAACCAGTGGGGTGAGTTAGATAAAACCTGTGGCTATTCCACAAAATTATCCCCAACATTTATCTATGGACAGAGGTGGCTCCTTCAATTAAAACTAGACATGTCATAATCTCTGAAATTTCAGAAATGCATTTTAAGAGATTATTTCCCTGTTGTTCAGCGATTTATTCACTAAGAAATATCAAGTTACTGGAAAAATCTACATTTGTAGTATATGATACCTCCAACACATATCTAACACCTACAATTGGATTTTACTCAAAAAGTGTTTTTATTGAAGAGTTAAAAATCCCCAAACACCTACTGATGTTATTCTTAGAGTAGGAATAACTTTTGCTAGAACATTCTCCTGCATGCAAGATTTACCAATCTAGATAGGCATGTTTACAAGCTTTCCAACAGATCCAAGATTGCATGATTTGGATTTATAACACACAAGTTATTAAACAAATGGTGAAAGAGTTACTTTTTACTAAATCTATTTTACCACAAAACAGAAAACACATTTTGGAACAAGTCCAACGCCACATGGTTAACAAAACGTGCATGCATGTTAAAAAATTTATCCCATCATTTTAGCCACTCTAGATTTACCACAAATGATTTAAAGCTAAACTCTAGATTTACTGTAAAAATTAACAGGAAAAAGAATAAAAGGGAAACGGGCCGAACGGGCCAGATCTGGGCCAGATCGGCCCAGAGGCCACGCAGAGCAGCGCGGATTCGCGCGGGGGCTGAGCTGGGCCGGCCCAAACGCGCGCGGCTGCGCGCGCACAGGGAGGTTCAAACCTGGCCGTAGATCTCGTGATCTACGGCTCACGGGCGTCGTCGTCCTCGCGACGCAGCGCGGACGAACCAGACGAGGGGGAGGGAAATGGTGGCGATGGAGCTCACCAGAGACCGCGCGGGGCCAGGGGAAGGGTGGAGATCGACGGAGGGGACGATGGCAAGCTCGACGGTGCTCTCAACTCTCGCATGCAACGTCGGAATCCATGGCGACGGCGGCGGCGAGCTTCTCGGGTCGAGGACGAGCGCGGCGGCAACGGACACCTAGAAGAGAAAAGGAGGGCAGGGGGAGTTAGATCTCGACGAGGCGCGCTCGAGGGGCCAAAAATGGCAGAGGGAGGTGGAAAGGAACGACGATGAGCACGGCGGGAAGAAATCGGTCTCCGGCGAGGTTCTTCACCTCCAGAGCTCGAGGGAGGGCGTGGCTTTGGGTGAGGGTGGTAGGGGTGAGCAGAGGAGGTGAGGGAGAGCCTCGGGCAGGGTTTTAAGAGGAGAGGGCGAGGCTGAGCACGGCTCCAAAACCAGGAGCTGGTTTTCGGGCTCCCTCGGGCAGGAGCGGTTTGGGGAAGGGGAGGGGAGTTCTGGTTGGTCCTCTAGGGCGGTGGAGAGGGGCAGAGAGGATGCTGGTCGGGAGGAGACTGCCTGGCCAGTGAGAAGAGAGGGGAGTGTGCTTCGGTTGGGTGGAGAGAAAAGGAGAAAGGAGGAAAGAGGAGGAGAGGTGACCCGAGCCCATGACAGGTGGGCCAGGGGGGTAATCAAGCTGCTCTCCTTTTCCAGCAGGTGGAGTAGAAATGAGAGAGAGAGAAAAGAAGTTTTGAGTAAAATCCTCAAACATATTCAAACCCTAAGTTTGAATAATTTAAACATTAACCACAAGAGAAAATAAATAAATCAATTACCCATGCCCACCATATTTAGTGAAACTACTGAATTTTCCAAATGCCCAAATCAAACATCTTATTTAGCTCCCAAAGAAAAGAGAACTTTTGGTGAGAAGGACAAGAATCACTCAAATGGTCATGTTATTTTGATGACTACAAAAGCTAGTGAGATTCATATGCAAACAAGCTCGTGTGTGATAATTTAGAACAGGGTATGGAATTATATGTGACCTAGATGGAAATGTTTCAAATGCATGCCAAAAACCATTTAGGGTTTGCTTAATAATGGCCCCTTGTTTGGCTAAGTTTTAACAACCATGAAGATCCTAATAGTGGATATTTTATTTTGGTGCTATGTGACTTTAGTGTTTTCAATGTCAGGGAACACTAGTGGAGCACCCACAACATAAGATGTGCAAACACATTAAATCCTTACTCAAATTACTACACACAAAAGTTTCAGCAAGAGGTGAAAAATCCAGAGTAACACCACAATGCTAAAGCTAAGAGAATTGGGGTGTTACAGACCTTCCCCCCCTTAGGAGAATCTCGTCCCCGAGATTCCAGATTTGAAGAAGAGAGAAAACCACGGAATTCATGCTCCAAATACTCCTCACGCTCCCAGGTGGCTTCTTCCTCTGAATGGTTGCTCCATTGGACCTTCAGGAACCTGATCTTCCTTCTCCGTGTCAGACGGACATCTTCAGCGAGAACACGAAGTGGTCGTTCTCGATAGGTGAGATCATGGTTGAGATCAATGGTGTGATGATCTACCTCCTGATATGAATGAGTATCACCTGGAACTTGCAGACACTTCCGGAGCAGAGATACATGAAATACATCATGGAATCCTGACAGATGGGGTGGCAGGTCTAGCTGATATGATACTTCTCCTCTTCGACCGCTTACTCTAAAGGGACCAATATATCTTGGAGCCAATTTTCCCTTCACATGGAAACGCTGCATTCCCTTGAGTGGAGTTACACGTAGGTATACCATATCACCAGTCTTGAAACTAAGCTCACGCCTCCTAGAATCGGCGTAACTCTTCTGCCGGGACTGGGCGGCCTTAAGACGGTCGCGAATGAGTTGAACTTGCTCTTCGGCTTCCCTCAGGGTGTCAACTCCAAAAATCTTGCTGTCTCCTGTTTGCGACCAGTTCAAGGGTGTACGGCACCTACGCCCGTACAAAGCCTCGAATGGTGCCATCTTCAGACTGGCTTGATAGCTGTTGTTGTACGAAAATTTGGCAAATGGCAGGCAATCTTCCCATTTGGCTCCATAAGCTAACACACAAGATCTAAGCATGTCCTCTAAGACCTGGTTGATTCTTTCTGTTTGTCCTCCTGACTGAGGGTGATAAGCAGTACTGAAAAAGAGTTTGGTTCCGAGCTCCTCCTGAAGCTTAGTCCAAAAGCGAGAGGTGAATTGGGCACCTCGATCTGATACAGTAGTCTTAGGTATTCCATGAAGGCTAACGATACGGGACATGTATAGCTCTGCGAGCTGATCCGATCGATGGGTGGTCCGCACTGGCAAAAAGTGTGCTACCTTGGTGAGTCTGTCCACAATAACCCAAATAGCGTCATGCCCACGATTTGATCTGGGTAATCCAGTAATGAAGTCCATGCCGACCTCATCCCATTTCCACTCGGGCAACTTGAGAGGCTGAAGTAATCCAGCGGGTCGCTGATGCTCTGCTTTGACCCTTTGGCAGATATCGCAATTCTGGACGAAGAGTGCAATCTCGCGCTTCATGCCATGCCACCAGAAATTCTGCTTCAAATCCTGGTGCATATTGGTTCCACCGGGGTGGATAGAATACAAAGTCTCGTGAGCTTCCCTCATAATTAACTGCTTCAAAACAGGGTCTGAAGGTACGCAGATGCGTCCCTTATACCAAAGAGTATCGTAAGAGTCGATGGTGAACCCAGGGACTTCCTCTTTGTCCAATCTTCTCTTGATGCCCTCAATGCTTTCGTGACCTTTCTATGCTTGCTTGATCTGCTCCCATAAGGTGGGTTGCAACAGGAGTTGATCGACTGCCCCATAGCTGACTACCTCAATACCCATCTTATCCAGCTCTTCCCAGAGTTCTGGCCGTCGATCTTTGATCAGGGAGTTGAATGAACACGGCTGGCGACTAAGGGCATCAGCTACAACGTTAGCTTTTCCAGGGTGGTAATGGATATCCAAGTCGTAATCCTTGATGAGTTCTATCCATCTTCGTTGCCTCATGTTCAAGTCCCTCTGGGTGAAGATGTACTTCAGGCTCTTGTGATCGGTGTAAATTTCGGAACGGTTGCCCATCAGAAAGTGCCGCCATGTCTTGAGTGCATGGACCACTGCAGCAAGCTCGAGGTCATGGGTTGGGTAATTTTGCTCATGCTTGCGGAGTTGTCGCGACGAGTAGGAAATCACCTTGCCCTCTTGCATAAGGACACAACCAAGTCCGAGTTTGGAGGCATCGCAATAAACCACAAAATCTTTGGTCACATCAGGCATGGTTAAGATAGGTGCGGTAGTAAGGCACTTTTTCAGCTCCTGGAAGCTGGCTTCACATTTGTCGGTCCAAGAGAACTTCTCATCTTTCTTCAATAGTTGGGTAAGGGGCTTTGCGATGCTTGAGAATCCCTCAACAAACTTGCGGTAATACCCGGCTAATCCAAGAATGGACCTTACTTCGGTTTGGTTGGTGGGGGTCGGGAAATCAAGGATGGACTTGATGTGAGTAGGATCTACAGATACCCCTCCGGCTGAAATAACATGGCCGAGAAAGCCTACTTCTTTCAACCAAAACTGGCACTTACTGAACTTAGCATACAACTGGTGCTCTCGTAGGGTACCGAGAACCAACCTCAGATGCTCTTCATGCTCCTCTTCCGACTTGGAATAAATCAAGATGTCGTCAATAAAGACAACCACAAATTTATCCAAGTAATCCATGAACACCTTGTTCATTTGATTCATGAAATAGGCGGGAGCATTGGTCAGACCAAAAGACATCACTGTGTACTCGAACAATCCGTAACGAGTGACAAAGGCCGTCTTAGGGATATCAGATTCTCTGACTTTCAACAGATGGTAACCGGTGCGGAGATCGATCTTGGAGAAGACTCGAGCTCCATTGAGTTGATCAAACAGATCTTCAATCTTGGGTAGGGGGTATTTGTTTTTAATGGTCACATCATTAAGTTTACGGTAATCCACACACAAACGGGTGGTTCCGTCTCTCTTATCCACGAAGATGATTGGTGACCCCCAGGGTGACGCACTAGGGCGTATCATACCCTTCCTGAGTAGGTCATCCAACTGTTTCTTTAGTTCTTCCAATTCTTCGGGATTCATCTGGTACGGTTCCTGGGCGATAGGCCCAGTACCGGGTACCAGCTCAATAATGAACTCAATATCCCTATCCGGTGGCATTCCGGGCAACTCTTCGGGAAAAACATCGGGATAGTCACAAACTACCGATACCTCTTCCAAAATGGCTCCAACTACACTTTTATGACAATGACTTGAGGTGGAGTGGTAGGTGAAGAAGTGGGTAATCTCCTCTCCTTCCGGGGTGGTTAGTGTGACAGACTTGTTGGTGCAATCTATTTTTCCCCGGTTAACTGCCATCCAATCCATTCCTAAAACCACTTCTATCCCTTGCTTTCCTAATACCACTAAATCCGCATGGAATCGGGCTCCATGAATTTCCACAGGAGTCTCCTTGCAAGATACAATGGCTTTAGTAGTGGCCCCCGGAATTTGCACTCTCATAGGACGATTCAGCAAAGTTGGAACCATACCACTTTTCCTAACAAAAGGCTCCGTAACGAAAGAATGGGAAGCTCCCGAATCAAACAAAACTGATGCAGGAACTGAGTTGACAGGGAACGTACCCATAACCAGATCTGGTGCCTCCTGGGCTTCTTCTGCACTGTTGTGATTCAGATGACCTCGGGTGACAGGTGCTGCTTTCCTGGGATACGGGTTCTTGCCTCCAGGTGGACGGGGTGACCCTTGGTTCATTTTTGTCGCATTGGGGCGACCACCGGCGGGCTGTCTAGTGGGGCAATCCCGCGAGAAATGTCCAGGCCGTCCACAAGTGAAACATCCTCCTGTGGGCTTCGGAGCAGGCGGCCTGTTAAAGTAGAGGCCGGGGTTGGAACCACTTCCAGGACGAGGTGCAGGCGGGCGAGGAGAGCAGTTGGGTCTTGGTGCAAAGGTTGGAGGCCTTGGTGATGGATAAGAAGGCCTCGGTGGAGGTGAAAGGCGTGGACGGGGATAACTTCCAGTTGGGCTGCTGCTGCTACTGCCTTGCTGCATCAGTTGGCGACGCTTGCGGTTGTCAAACGAAGCCTTGCGTTTGTGCTCCATAATAATGGCTGCATCTGCCAACGATTCCAAGTCGGTGAAAGGCATCACCACCAGAATTTACTGCATTTCATCATGAAGTCCATTCATGAACCTCTCTTTCTTTTCGTCCTCTGTATCGGTATCGGTGGGCGCATACCTCGCTAGAGAAGTAAACTTCTCCAAGTACTCACTCACCAACATCCCGCCTTGCTTGAGCTGCAAGAACTTCTCTCGCATGATACTGACGAGTCCAGAGGGCACATAACGCTTCAAGAACTTGGTCTTGAATGCTAGCCAAGCCACAACTTCCTCCGGTGGCAACAGAGCACGAATGGCCTCCCACCACGCTCGGGCAGAAGCAGAGAGGTAGTGAGTGGCGTAGACCACCTTCTCGTTGTCACCCACTTGGGCGACCCTCAAGTTGTTCTCTATAGTACGGATCCAGTCATCGGCATCCAGTGGCACTTCACTCTTGGAGAAAACTGGAGGATTAGTGTTCTGAAAGTCACGAAGCTTTGAGCGGGGTTCTTCATTCCCTTGGCCGCCATTCTGATTGACGGCAATCTGAGCAAGATGCTGCAGGGTGGCAAGGTTGGCCTTCCTCTCAGTGCGAGCTGCCTCGCGATCCTCCATGAGAAGACGGAGCACTTGAGCCATAGATGGCTCGGGTGGTGGGGGTGGTTCCCTTGCCATTCTGAATTCCAGAATAAAACACACATTAATTATTCTACTTAGAAATTTTAAAACAGGTTTTGAAAAAGGGTTCATCAAGCATACACAAAAACATACAAATTTCAGCAAGCCAATACTCCTAAGAAGACATGATTCCATCCCATAGCAAGGTTCCAAAAGCATCATCGCATAGTGCACAACCACAAAACACTGACTGACATAGTTCTTACAATCATCCAGACACACACATGCTAACTAGACCACAAAATCGCATCCACTTATCGCGATGGTTCGGTCCTAACCCAAAAGATACTGCGCAACTAACTACTCCACGTCCACGGCAGCGTCACTGTCAAAGGGTGGCTCGTCGGGGTCCTCGTCCTCAGACATCACAGCTCCCGAGTCATCACCATCCTCGCCTCGAAGGTCGTCATCGTCCTGCTCGCTCACGGGCTCCATATCCATGTCCTCTGTAGGGTCCTCATCCACAGGCAGGAGATCGTCATTCTCCTTGCTCAGGGCCTCCACCTTACTCTCCAGCTCGCTGATCCGCTCGTCACGGGCATCAACGGTCGACCTGGGCATGTCAACCATCCCGTCAAGCTGGAACCTGTAGAAGCGAGCAGTCTGGAGGCGTGCAAAGGTGGAACGGCGCTCCTTGCGCTCTATCTTGAGCTCTGCCTGGGACTCCACTAAACGCTCCTCCGAGGTCTTGAGCTTCAGCTCCATGGTCTTCAGCTGGTCCTGAGATGCCTCGAGTTGCGTCTCCAAGTCCTCTATCCTCAGCTCAGCTTCCGAGATCCGCACCTCAGCTCCGTCATGATTAAGACGGTGAAGGTCACTCTCGTACCGACTAATGACCAGCTGGGACTGGGTGTACTCGACGAGGAGTCCCAGCTCGGCCAAGTGGTTCCTGAAAGTAGGGTGGGGACGCGGCGGCACAGGGTTACTCTGCTCGTCCAAGCCAGAGTAAAACTCAAAGCGGGTGCCGCCCAACTCAGAACTATGAGCACACACCAAGCGGGCGAGAGCTCTCTGCAGCACGGTGACGAACGCTCCCATCTGAGTAGATGCAAGGGCATCCTCAACCAGCTCCTCGGCGAAGGGTGGCACCAATGGTCCTCGAAGGATGCACCTCACAGTCCAGGACATCTCATCTCCCACCATGGGCAGGCAACGTCCAATCAGCAGCTCTGGTAGCGGACGCCTCGGGTGCTGGATCAACTGGAGTAGGTCTGCCTGGAACAGACGCGAAACTCCGGTATCTGGCACCGCTCCCAACTGAATCGATGACGAGAACTGTCCGCTCATCTACACAAAATTTTAAATGGAGGTTTAATTAGTGAACGATGTACCAAATTTTAAACAGGTAAAATCATAAGATTTAATGCAGGTATAAAATTAATCAGTGAATACTAACAGAGGGGAGGGAGGAGTAGCAGTATATTCTACATATTTTTAAGTATTTTCTCCTAGCTATTTAGGAAAAACATGTTTGCGTGACGTCGACGTCCATCCTAGCTAAAGTCTCCTAAGGTCAACGATGGCTCTGATACCAAGTCTGTAAGGACCCCTCGGACAAGTCTGAGATGCCCACGTTATGTAAGAGATCACGGTCCCAATGATCAGTGCATCGCAATCACATAACCAACATAGGTATCAAAGAGTTACATCATTCAAGTCGTACGAATAAAAGTCTTACAACACATAGACGGTCATACGACCAAAGTCAACAAACCTCGTCACGCAGGATGGAATTAACTAAGATAGCGGAAGCTCGTGGCTAGCGACGGCTCTCAACATCTCCGAGCGCAGATTCCCACAAGTGCAGTTGACCGGTGACAGCTAAGTGGCGAAGTCGTCGTCAAACACCTCCTCCTCGATGTAGGCCTCCTCATTGCAATCTGGACATTTGAATATCCAGGGACAGAGCCACATGAGTACAATTACGTACTCGCAAGTCCACCTCTAGGCTTAAATGCTCATGATAGTGCAAGAAAACACTTTTGGAAAAACTGGGATAGCTGCTATATATACGACTATAGGGCTTAGTTTTCGAAAACCATGCTTTTAGACATAGAGAATACGACATCTCTATATCTTTGTTGAAGGAAACATTTAGATGAATTCTCTTCTCTTAGATATAGAAAGGACATATCCAAGTTCAAAACTTTCGTTTGTAAAAGTTTATCAAACACTAGGATAGGGGTAACCCTTTTTCCTGACTTGAGATCGTACTGGATGTATCCCCGAGATCAACCATCTTCACCCAAATTCCGTACCTCCCAGGTACCAACTTATGCCTGCTCGAATCTCCCGGAGAAACCTATTCTTTCCTCTTTTCAAGACCCAAAATGCCCATACGCCTAGATCAGTGGCCTTTCCAACCGTCCATGACCGCGGACGCGGCTATTCGAATAGATTTACACTCTGCAGAGGTTGCACACTTTACCCACACCTATCGGCTATTCCGCCGTGTCTGCCACGGCCCATCATACGACAGTATGCGGGGGTCCGGATAACACGATCAAAACTTTCCACTATGACCACCCTAATATCGGGGCCTCCCGGTAGGTTTGTTCTCCTCGGCACCGTGTGCTCCACTAGACCTCTTGGTCTTTCCTCGGGACACCACACCGCCACGTCAGGAGACCTGTCGTAATCGTCCGGCTGTTGGTCCTCAGCAGTGTATTGTCTCTTCCTTGCGACAACCCGGCTTCGAGGGCCCAGCCCTCATAGAAAGTATGAGAGCCCCAACACTAAAACAGACAAGCTTCCGGCTAAGCCCTACCCATGTCAGGTAGTGTGGTTGCACGGGTTAATTGTTCGAGCGGCTGCTAGGGTAGTACTTTATTTTTTCAAAAACAAACTCCAGTCCTCCGACTATTCCCAGCAGCTCGGGTTTTCGCAAACATCCCCGCTTGCTCCCAGCAACTCGGGTTTTAATAAAACACTTGCTCGCCGATTGCTCCCAGCAACTCGGGTTTTCCTCCTCGAAACATTTTTATCAAACGGGTCCCCATCCTATAGTTTTGAGGTAAGATAACAGAATATACTATTTGAAAACTTAATCTTCTTTATACAGCCTTCAATGACAAGACTCATCAAGTAAAACTCTTCTTATAATACCTACAGCTATTCTAGTAGATAACTTTGGCCAAAAAATATTTTGTTAAAAAATAGTTTTCGGGTGGCAAGGCGCCACAAAAGAAGTAAACCATGCATTATTTTATTTTGAAAACAAAACATGCTTGATAAAATAATAAGATTTCTTTATAGTGGTGAGGTGGGCTTGCCTTTCTCAAAGTACTGTCCCTGGTCTTGCTCTTCAGCGTAGTCGTGCTCAGCTACCTCGTACTGCTCTTCCTCGGTTTGCGATTCTACCGTAACATGAAAAACAGACGAGACTAGCGTAAGTCCTAAAATGCGAGTTGATAACAATCTAAAGTATATCAACAAACAACAATCATCACAAACAGAAAACACAACTAATGCATTCAATATTTATTAGGGGCTGTTTACATGGTTTAACCATAATTATTAAGGTACTGCTCCTAAAATTAAACCCTTCTACCACATCACTGCTGACACACATGTGGATCTCTGAAAATTAGTTGTGCATGAAAATCTATCACCAAACAAGAATTAAAAATCAGACAAGAGCTACTGATGTCAAACTTAAACAGAAGATAGGTTCAGTTTTATAGATCTCCTGAATGCATAATTATCCTTTCTGGTGAGATAGGAGTTTTCTCTTTAAGTGGAGATTTTATTCATCAAATTTGGACACTCCTAGCTTAAGTTATCCCAGTTTTAAAATAAAGTATACTTCTGATCATTATTTATGTGCAGAAAACAATAAGAATTATTTTGGTGTCAAACCAGTGGGGTGAGTTAGATAAAACCTGTGGCTATTCCACAAAATTATCCCCAACATTTATCTATGGACAGAGGTGGCTCCTTTAATTAAAACTAGACATGTCATAATCTCTGAAATTTCAGAAATGCATTTTAAGAGATTATTTCCCTGTTGTTCAGGAATTTATTCACTAAGAAATATCAAGTTACTGGAAAAATGCCTATCTATATGGTACATATCTAACACCTCCAATTGGGTTTTCCTCAAAAAGTGTATTTATTGAAGAGTTAAAAATCCCCAAACACCTACTGGTGTTATACTTAGACTAGGAATAACTTTTGCTAGAACATTCTCCTGCATGCAAGATTTACCAATCTAGATAGGCATTTTTACAAGCTTTCCAACAGATCCAAGATTGCATTATTTGGATGTATAACACACAAGTTATTAAACAAATGGTGAAAGAGGTACTTTTTACTAAATCTATTTTACCACAAAACAGAAAACACATTTTGGAACAAGTCCAACGTCACATGGTTAAGAAAACGTGCATGCATGTTACAAAATTTATCCCATCATTTTAGCAACTCTAGATTTACCACAAATGATTTAAATCTAAACTCTAGATTTACTGGAAAAATTAACAGGAAAAAGAATAAAAGGGAAACAGGCCGAACGGGCCAGATCTGGGCCAGATCGGCCCAGAGGCCACGCAGAGCAGCGCAGATTCGCGCGGGGGCTGAGCTGGGCTGGCCCAAACGCGCGCGGCTGCGCGCGCACGGGGAGGTTCAAACCTGGTCGTAGATCTCGTGATCTACGGCTCACGGTCGTCGTCCTCCTCGCGACACAGCGCGGACGAACCAGACGAGGGGGAGGGAAATGGTGGCGATGGCGCTCACCAGAGACCGCGCGGGGCCAGGGGAAGGGTGGAGATCGACGAAGGAGACGATGGCGAGCTCGACGGTGCCCTCAACTCTCGCATGCAACGTCGGAATCCATGGCGACGGCGGCGGCGAGCTTCTCGGGTTGAGGACGAGCGCGGCGGCTACGGACACCTAGAAGAGAAAAGGAGGGCAGGGGGAGTTAGATCTCGACGAGGCGCGCTCGAGGGGCCAAAAATGGCAGAGGGAGGTGGAAAGGAACGACGATGAGCACGGCGGGAAGAAATCGGTCTCCGGCGAGGTTCTTCACCTCCAGAGCTCGAGGGAGGGCGTGGCTTTGGGTGAGGGTGGAAGGGGTGAGCAGAGGAGGTGAGGGAGAGCCTCGGGCAGGGTTTTAAGAGGAGAGGGCGAGGCTGAGCACGGCTCCAAAACCAGGGGCTGGTTTTCGGGCTCCCTCGGGCAGGAGCGGTTTGGGGAAGGGGAGGGGAGTTCTGGTTGGTCCTCTAGGGCGGTGGAGAGGGGCAGAGAGGATGCTGGTCGGGAGGAGACTGCCTGGCCAGTGAGAAGAGAGGGGAGTGTGCTTCGGTTGGGTGGAGAGAAAAAGAGAAAGGAGGAAAGAGGAGGAGAGGTGACCCGAGCCCATGACAGGTGGGCCAGGGGGGTAATCATGCTGCTCTCCTTTTCCAGCAGGTGGAGTAGAAATGAGAGAGAGAGAAAAGAAGTTTTGAGTAAAATCCTCAAACATATTCAAACCCTAAGTTTGAATAATTTAAACATTAACCACAAGAGGAAAAAAATAAATCAATTACCCATGCCCACCATATTTAGTGAAACTACTGAATTTTCCAAATGCCCAAATCAAACATCTTATTTAGCTCCCAAAGAAAAGAGAACTTTTGGTGAGAAGGACAAGAATCACTCAAATGGTCATGTTATTTTGATGACTACAAAAGCTAGTGAGATTCATATGCAAACAAGCTCTTGTGTGATAATTTAGAACAGGGTATGGAATTATATGTGACCTAGATGGAAATGTTTCAAATGCATGCCAAAAACCATTTAGGGTTTGCTTAATAATGGCCCCTTGTTTGGCTAAGTTTTAACAACCATGAAGATCCTAAGAGTGGATATTTTATTTTGGTGCTATGTGACTTTAGTGTTTTCAATGTCAGGGAACACTAGTGGAGCACCCACAACATAAGATGTGCAAACACATTAAATCCTTACTCAAATTACTACACACAAAAGTTTCAGCAAGAGGTGAAGAATCCAGAGTAACACCACAATGCTAAAGCTAAGAGAATTGGGGTGTTACAGATAAGATAGAAAGAAAGATGTAGTTGGTCTTCCAGGCTTCATCTCCAGACTTGTAACTTTCTTCTGGGTGATGTCTTGATTGAATTTTTGGTAGACTTGATGATTCTTCATACTTGATGATTCTTGTATCACCGAGGCTGGTCTTGGATTTAACTTAGTCATCAGGAAGTCTCGGAGAAGAAGAAAAGAAAGAGAGAAAGACTTAGAGAATAAAGGGGGTTGGTCTTCATGAACTCCTTCTCGCTTTTCTTCTATGTGTTTCTACTGCTTGAAGATTCTTCTGAATTCTTCTTTTGGCTAAGTCTTCATTGGCCTTCTAGCTCCTTGATGAAAATCCTAAGTGTCTATGTGCATAGCACTTTATCAAAATACTAAGTTGAAAATAATCCTAACTTAGAGAAAATAAGTGGGAAGTTTTCCTATGAGGAGTATAACTATATACTAAAATATGTTATGCATGCAATGCACTTTTTGATCATAAGAAAGCATCATAACAACTTTTGTGATTTTTATAAATATGCATAAAGTTATAATTGCAATTTAATTAATTTCTGTTATAGGAAAATAAAATAAAAGGGTAAATACAAGATCTAAGTTTTATGTGATTAATTTTTTATAACAAAATTTTATAAATGGTGTTAATAGACAAAGGGGGTTTAAATAAATTTATAGCAATTGGATTTGTTCAAAAATGATTTTTCTATTAAGAGTTATGTCAAAATTATTCAAACTATTCAAATTAAACATAAAATTATTAAATCATCAAAATAATATTCAAAAATATTTTATAACAGAGGCATCATATTACACATGTTCTAAAGTTTGTAAAACAATTTTATTTCCAATTTTTGGATTTATAGATTTAAAGTTATGACAAATATACTCAAATCACCCATTTTGAAATTTGAATAATTTAAACTAATTCCAATTTAAAATCTAACAGAACCAAAATATTCTACCTGTCAAGGGCTTTCCAAATATATAAAATTTATCTAATTTGGATGTGTTATTCAAAAGTTATAACAATTTTAATAAGTAGGGGTGTTTCTATAAAACTGCCAATTTAATCTAATTAAGAAAATTCACAGAAATTCATTTCCGACGTGGCGCTGACTGGATCTGACGTGGCGTCCACGTAGGCGCTGACTGGACCGCTGACTGGATTAAGTCAAACAGATCGGGATCGTTAGATCTAGATCTGACGGTCCAGATCTGATCGTACCCCTTCGCTTCTACGATCAAATCCTGTCCTTAGAAATTAAATCGAACGGTACCGGGTCGAGGACCTCTCCGTGGCGGCGCGCTCCTCGCCGAAGATGAGGAAGGAGACGGCGGTGCGCGCGGTGGTCAACGGGGACGCTGCTGCAGTGGTCCCTGGGGCACGGGAAGGCGGTGACAGCGCGTGGCACGAGTAGATGGAGACGATGGAGGCTTCGGCGAGGAGCATCCCGTCCAGGAACGGTGGGGCGAGGCGGCCGGAGTGGCGCCAACATTGATGACCTTTGGGTCGATCTTGTTCTCCTCGTCCGGCTGCAGGAATTAGAGTAGGGAGGGTCAGGGAGATGCGGGTGTCCGAGGCGGGGGCGGAAGAGGGAATCACGGGCTCGGGGGAGGTCTCACTACGCCGAAATTTAAAGGAGAGGGCGGCGGTGACCGAGCGGCTCCGGCGAGCAAAACGAGCAGCCCGATTGCGTTATTTCGATGTGTTGTAGAGCCACCAAGTTTGCCCTGTTAAATTCGACGTGTCGACAAGCGAAGTCCACATGTAGGTCCGTCCGGCCATTTTTGTGACCTACTCCATGGAGCCTACCGATGTGCTTGTTTCCTGTAACATCCCAAAATTGTACTTCCCTAAATTGTATGCTTGTGCTGTAATATAGTGTGACATCATGCACCTTTCATTTGGGATTGCTTTTCAATTAAATAAATTACTTTCAAATTTTCAAATCCCATATTTAATTTCAAATGTTTTGTCAAATAAATTCCAAATGAAGTTTCAAAATATTAATAAAGAATCAAACTAGTAAATTAGTTTTACTATTTTAAACTATTAAAATTTGTGCAAAGGTTTTTGTCATGTATGTTTTCTGTTTTGTTTTAAAAATACAAATCCAGAAAAATTTTAAAAGGAAAAGAAAAGAAAACAAAAAAAATGAGATGGAGGCTCTCCTTGACGAACTGGGCACTCCTTGGCCCAGCCCGACCCAGCTCCGGCCCACCTTCCCTCTTCCCTTACCTCCGTACGGGGCGACCTCGCTTTACAGCGAGGCATGGCGCCCTGGCCCTCTGCGCCTCGCCCCCACCGCACTGCCCCACTGCCTCTCCTCTCTTTAAGCATCGACGCAGCCGCGCCCGAACCCTAGCTCCCTTTTTTTGCCATCTCGCCGCTGCCATCTCCCCTCTGTCTTTTTCTTTCTCTGTTCTTCTTCCCCCAAAAACGCCACCGAGAGGAACTCGACCACCACCGCTCGCCTCCGGTCTCCCCCGAGCCAGGAGGAGCACGACAAGCACTCCGCCTCTCCTTCCTCCACGTCCTCGATACCTCGGAGTCCCCGGGAGCCCCGCACACAGCCGCGCGACCTCGACACCGCGGCGCCGGCCACGGACCCTCGCGACCTTCCCCAGCTCCGTCTCGTCGCCCCCGTCGTCCCTGACCCCGGTCCTCTCGCCAGCAGCACCCCCACAGTGAGCTGCTTCCCCTCCGGCTACTTCCCCCTCTGATTCTTGCCCCTGGAGGTCCAATCCCGCCATCACCGGAGCTGTTTCCGCCACGGACACGCAAAACTGCACGGCGTCGAGCACGGGCACGAGCCTTACCGCGCCTCCCCTCTCCTCCTGAGCATCGGAACGAGTTCCCCGCACGTCCAGCAAACCCCCACACGCCCAGTGCCGCCCCAATTTGGTCATCGCCGGCGTGTTTCCTCCGCCGTGCTCGCTCGGACGCGCGCGTAACTTCAGTTTCGTCAGTAAAGCCGTCGCCGTTTTCCTGTCAAAAACCAAAACGAGTCCGTACCTATCACCAACACCACCCGAGCCCCCTGGCTAGCAGCGCGCTCCGATCCGCCGCGCGAGCACACACGGGATCAAACCCTCTGGCCGCGTTGACCCAAATAAAAGGCCCTTTTATTTTCGCCCCTCTCACTCACAGCGGGTCCCACCCGTTAGTGACTGAGACGCTGGGAATTTTACCCAGAGCCCCCTGCTCTCTTTCTTTTTAAGCCTCACAAATACTTTTGCTATCACGGACAGGTACCTGCACAATTACAGAAACAACCCTAAGCTTATAATTGCAATAACTTTAATTCTATTTTTCCAAATAAAATAATTTTACATGTTTTAATATCAGAAAAATGCAATGAAGAAGAATATATCATTCTTATGTTATTTTACAACATTTAATTTTATTGCTTAGTTAATTCAACAAATGCAACTAAATAATTAAGTATGGAATGTGAGGGGTAATAAATATATAATGCCCTAATTCCATTTAATTTGCTCATATCTTCTATACCATGTCTTGCTATGCTAATAAACATTTAATTTGTGGTGTATATAAATAATTGCACCTAAATAATAGACATGGAATGTGTTGGGCAAATATTTAATTATTGCCTACTCCATTTTAAATTGATCAAATCTCCATGCCATGCTATATATGTTAAACAACATTTAATTTCTTGGTTACACAAATAATTTGCACCATAATTAATTGTCGAGATTTCATCCCCGCATTAATATGACCTAATCATCTCATACCTTATTGCAACACCAATTGTTTGCGCATTTCATTTATTGATATTGTTTCCTATTGTCTGTGTTTTGCTCTTCTCTGGGTAGACGATGACGTGTCTGCTGTCGATACTTCCATCCTTGAGATTCCAGCTTTTGTGCCGGGCCACGAGCTACCAGGCAAGCTTCTGCTAACCGTTTACACAATTGTTTGGTTTTCATCCTTGCCTTTTGATCTATGCTATCCTAGTTACGATTCTTGTATTGCGATCCCATCATATGTTTATCCTGCAGCCCATACAACTTTATCCCCACATCCTATCACCTGTTGTATGTTTATCTGTTAGCCTTGCGAGTCGTAGTACATGATTAAGGTTGGTTGTGCGAGTCTGTTTGTCCTATGTCATTTATACTTAGCATGATAGATCGTCTACTTTAATAAAATGATATCTTCTGTTGGGAATTATAATTAAAAGTTAAGGCACCGGCGGGAGGCCTTGCGAGGTGCTTTGTTCTGCTAAGTGTCGACCTAGGAACTCAGTTCTTGTCCTCGGATCCAATTTTGAGCGCCCTAACCGCTTGTGGGAGGCCCTATGGAGCCCCCCGCGGCTTCGATCTAATCCGCTTCTTATCCAGGACGCCGCAAGTAGTTCGGGCTCTCCATTTAATGCATGCATATGGTTACCTAATGATCTCATGATGATGGAGTATTCGATTCTCATATAGGGTGGCACGTTCTTAGAGTGCTATGAAGGTCGATCCCGCGGGCACTGGACCTGATTAGCCGTGCACACAATCATGCGGTTCCCTGGATGGTTTGTAGAGAAGAGATTTGTCGTGTTGAGATGCCCTACCGTCTGGCTTTGCTATTTGGGGTTGATCGAACGAGTACTGGTCCAGTAGTGCACCCCTGCAGGGTATAATCTTATCGATGAGCCGTGTCCACGGTTATGGACGACTTGGTGATGATGCTGGCTAATAAGATCATAGACAATTTACACCTAATAATTGTTAATTAACCTGAATAGTAATATAGAATTACTTTCAAAATAACTTGTAACTAAAATTGTTCAATGTGTGAGTATTCCCGAATTGCTTCCTCATACTTGGTTGAGGGGGTTAATCCGAGAATGGGTTATGATTGGTGTTAGTTGTAGATAGGTATCTTATGCGCTCTCTGATCCCTCTCTAACTTAGACGGAAGTTGTAGCGTGTCTCTATTAGGTTGCTAGTGCTGCTGCCGCTAAGTCCACTTAACCCCATACTTTGGGAGTCTTACAGTTGTGTAACCTGTTAGCTTAAGCTTGTTCGATACGCTTCGGTGTATTGACCCGTTCGCGGGCTGTGGTTTTTCTGCAGTTGAGAATTCTCCGTACGACCATGCTGGTGGATACTACGTGGAGTTCGAGGACGAGATCTACGACGAGTAGTTAGAGTTCCCCTAGGCTTCTTCCTGGTGGACTGCGTGGATGGGCCTTCTTTTTTCCGTTTCGGCCTTGAGCCCTTTGCTTCTTGCCTGTACTCAGACCGGTTTGTTTTCCTCTGCATGATGTAATGTTGGTACATGTGTCCTCTGATTGGTGCCATTCGCTATATTTTGCTCAGAGAGAGCTTTTGGATAATTATTTCCTTTCTTTGTGTCTTAGGTTTATTCTGTGGTTTCAACTTGTCAAAAATCCGACTCGTATACCACGTGTGTATGGTTGAAGAATACAAGTTGGAAGACTTTTTGGGTTCTTGCGTGCACAATCTTGACACGTATGTGACGTTGGGATCGCCAAGAGCTGCCGGCCAATGATCCATTCCGAGCCTGGCCTGCATGTTGCCTGGGATTGGTATTCCAGGGTATGCTCTTGGTTGTGTGGCCCAACCGATACGCTTTGTTTGTGTAGCCTGAATTCAGGGTCTGACATTTCCTGGCAAACCAACCGGATCCTGGATGTTCAGATGATTCGTGCAGAAAGAAATGTACTCTTCGGTGAAAAATCCTTGAACGATGCTTCCATCCGGACGAGCCCTGTTACGGACGAAACCTTTGATGACCCCATTCATCCTTTCAAACGACATCATGTTGTGCTGGAATAACGGCCCCGGATGGGTGATATCATCCCTGATATGGATCAACAAATGCACACAGATGTCAAAGAATGCCAAATCCTCTTGCCCGACAGATTTTTTAAGTGGAGGGAAGTAAATTTCAAGCTTGCATAGGATCACGGCGATCTCTTCCTTTAGCATGTTGAGTCGCTTGATGGTGATTCACTTTTTAGAGATCACGTCGAAAATGTTACATAGGCCAAACAGGGTTTCACGGACGTGTTTGTCCATTTTACCACGGATCGCAACCGGGAATATCTGTGTCATCATCACGTGACAATCATGATACTTCATCCCGCTGATTTTTGGTTTGGTTGAGTCTAGGAATCTTGTTATCCGTCCACTGTAACCCAAAGGAATTTTGACTTCAAGAAGACATTTCATCAATTGTTCGATCTCTTTTGAACTTAGGGTGAAGCAGGAGGGGGGCAGTAATAATCAGGCAGCTTCACCCTCTTGGCCCTACGACCGTGATCGTCCTGCTCCTCTGTCTCATCAGGCACCTTCTCTCCTCGACCCCCATGAAGCTCTTCTCTCATATTGAAATGAACTAGGTCGTATCTTGCTTTTGGCCCATCTTTTGTTCTCTCCGCCATGTTGAGCAGAGTGCCAAACAAACTCTCAAACACATTCTTCGTCATATGCATTAGATCAAGGCAATGAGGCGTACCGAGAATCTTCCAGTACGACAAGTCCCAAAACACGGACCTCGTCTTCCATACACCCAAGAGAGGTTTTGGTGTCTTCTGCTTCTTTCGCGGCGCAGGGCATTGTTGCCAACCATTCAGTAGCTCTAAGATTTCTTCCCCGGACCTCTGAAGGGGTGGTCCTCGGGGCTCATCTTCGTTGTTGAAAAGGTCTCCATGCTTTCTCCAAGGGACTTTCTTCGGTAGCCATCTTCGATAACCCATGTAGACGGTTCTTGAAAACACGGGATCTTTCGGAAGCTGGAGAAACGTCGGATCATCCATGCACCTCACACATGCGTTATGCCGTGGCACACCTGACCTACGACATATCCGTATCCGAGAAAGTCATGCACAGTACATAGAAAGAAAGCTCTCATTGGAAAATATTCTTCTGACACGGCGTCCCATGTGTTAACACCTTCCTCGGCCCATAAGGTGTCTAGCTCATCTTTCAGTAGCTTGAGATAAAGATAGATGTTGTTTCCAGGTTGTTTTGGGCCTTGGATTAGCATGCTCATGTGAATGTACTTCCTTTTCATGCACAACCAGGGCGGGAGGTTGTAAATCAATACAAACACGGGTGTTTTGTGTGCTGCTCTGGCTGCCAAACGGATTAAGCCCGTCGGTGCTCGCACCCAACCTGATGTTTCTTGGATCAGCTCTGAAGGTTGGATATTCAGCGTCAAATTCTTTACACTGACTTGCATCTGAAGGGTGTGTCCGATTTATATTTTCATTACGCTTTGGATCTTTGAGCACTTGCTTTTTTCATTCCGCGTGGCAGCGCATGAGCTCAGCTTCCTTACGGTCCGTGAAATACCGCTGGAGACGGGGAATCAGCGAAAAGTACCAAAAACCTTTGCGAGGAGCTTTCTCCCCTTTCTTGTATCGAGCGGCATCGCACACTGGACACTTTGTCTACTCCACATCCTCTTTCCGATAAATGTAGCAATCATTAATGCACACATGATACGTCTCGTGCGGTAAATCAAAAGGGCAAACAACTTCTTGGCCTCATCACAGCTTTTTGGACAGGTGTTGTCCTCAGGAAGGACACCGTGCCAATATTCCAGACTAGAATCGACGCTTATGTCGCTCCATTTGTATCTTGCCTTCATCTGCAAAACATTGAGCGCAACATTCAAATGGGAATCTTCCGCACCGCAACCTAGATACAATGGAGTATTTACATCTTTCACGAGTTGCGCCAGCTTAGATAGCTCTCTAGAAGCTGCTCTGGAGTTAGTGGTCTTCTTTAGAAGCAGTTCTTGGACATGTGATCTTGCACGAGTAAAGTTAATGGCGTCTCGTCTTCCATAGTTGTTTCTTCTGCCACCTCATTATATCCATCATGATCAGGAGGCTCTTCGTTATCATTATTGTGATCATGTTCATGATCTCCATCATAATCAGGAGGCTCTTCATGATCATTATCATGATCATTTCCTGTCGTAGGTGCCTCATTACCTTCATGATCATCTTCATCGCTCACTGAGTGTGGCCATCCATGAAACCACGCATGAGCAAGTGCTCTAGCAACTTTCCGGAGAAAGGGTTGATCAATCCCACTAGTTTGCATTTTCGACATGGACATCTTATCTCTGTGCGGTTATGTCGCAACATGTCCTCTGTCACGTGTTTTAGATATATGTTCACTACAACTTCACTCATGGCGGCCATTATCGTTCTCCTACAAAGTGTAGAACAAACTCATGAGAATCATACATATACCGCGCTTATCCCGAAAATTTGCGCCATGACCTTTCTATATGTAGAGGTCATAATAAGAAAGAGTACTGAAATTTGCCGAAACGGAAATGAATCAACATTTCGACAATAAATCGGCATCACTCTCCTATTTCACACATATTGTGTTACACGTCATCACAAATTTTAACAAATTTATCCCACTTTCATGCACTTCATGTCAAAATTTGACATTTTCACATAATTTTACATACATAGTGTTCATTTCACACATATTCATAGAAATAGAGCTCGACCTTTGATTCAATACAAGTAGGACAAGAGATAACCAAGCCGAAACACCGACAAAATGGCTATGGATTGGCTCAAAAAGGTGAAACTATCTTTTGGGCTTGTGAGAGAAAACTTTTAGGTGGAAAGTGGTTTTTGGGGGTGGTTTAGCTAGATCTATCAAAAAATCTAGTTTTTATTTGCTAAAAAGAGAGTATTTGAGTGGGGAAAAGACCAAAATCTAGGGTTGGCTCATGGTAGAGAGAGAATTCAATAGAGTTAATGGAGTTGAAAGGAGGTGGGTGATGCAATTTAATGCAGTGGTACCAGGTTACCGCTGGCGAACATGGATGCAGCTCGCCAGCACCGCATTTAGACCGCTGGCGAACCAACTATTTGTTCGCCAGCGGTAGTTGCCACTATTGCCGCCGCAGCCAGGATACAGCCGCCACACTGCCTCTGGCGGGCACATTTATGCGTTTGCCAGTGTTATGTCATCTACCGCTGGCAAACAAGGACCATGTTCGCCAGCGGTATCTTTCGGCGGCAGCCCCACCCAGCCTAGAGAGAGCGCTGGCGAGCATGTTTCGCTGTCCGCTAGCGGTAGCAGTTTTACCGCTGGCTGTGACGGCTTTGCGTTCGCCAGCGGCAAGAGCGCTGGCGGTCATGTTTTCTTGGTCACCAGTGTTATCCTGGTGGCTATATGCCTTTTCCTACTAGTGTTCTAAGCATATGAGCGTGGATGAAGATGCTCGAGAGGCCAACCAGTCCTTCTGGAAGTTGTCACATGAGTTGGAGGAGGCCGCGCAACAAAGTGTTGATGGTGACGTAGAGGAGCATACCACCACCACTGATGGAGATGCTAGTGGCGGCCATAGTGACGTCGATACCACAACCGATGGCGGCGAGAACCACAGGGAGGATGGTACAAACCCGCCCGCCCAAAAGAAAAAAAGCCAAGGAGGGATTGGACACCGCAAGCACTTGGCAACATCACTGACTCCTTCACTGAGGTCTCGCCTAGTGGCCTCCCATTGCAGCCCGAGAGACTTGCCAAAGGATACGCCATGCAACTAGGGTGCATCCTCCAGGAAACCGTGTCGATCAACACGAGCGACCTCAGGCACACGCGGAATGAGGCTTTGTTCAAAATCCTCGTCAAGAAGCTTCACCAATGATACACGTTCCCGCAGCCGCTCAACAAAAAGGTGGAGAGTTTAGCCATCACGAAGATGAGCACCGCCTTGAGCAGCTAGAAATTCAGGGTGAGGAGGAAGATTGAGAAGGGTGAAAGCTGCGATGAGATAAAAAGCAAAGAACCGACGCTAAATGTAGCGTACCTGCACTTTAAATAAGGCAGATACCTGTGTATAGTGCAAATCCCTGGATCGATTCGTTTGCACACACAGTTTACGATGTAATATCACAACAAAGTATCAATTTTATTACATCGATGATCCAGACTTACAAAATATTCATTACAAGTTGCATAGCATAACGCTAGCTTTGAAATAGTACACAGCGGAAATACAATAGTAGTGAGTCTCTATCACTTTCATGCTGCCACAGGCGAAAACATGTTGGTTGTAGACTCGAAACCTATAAACGAAACCTCACTCGTCATCTGAACAATCTGCAATAAGAAAAATATTGCAACAACGTGGGTCAGATTCCATTAAAAATGGAGTCTGGCAAGTGACACTATGGTGGACACTTAATGGAATAACTCTATAGCCTATATGCATATTTGGCTGGTGGAGTTCAAGTCTATTTTGCATAAAGCCAATTTTTCCTATCTCTTTGGAAAACACTTTCTTCAAATTAAGACAAGTATGGCATGAAAACCATAAATCTCATCTTCCCTTGTTCACCCATCAAGTTTTATTTCTGAAGTTGGAATGATGGAATCCTCCGTTGACGTCCGTGATCAGCTGCTCAAATTGTCCGTACCGGGGACACGGCTAAGTACTTAGTTTTACACTCTGCAGAGGTTGTGCACTTTCACCATTGTACCCATTCAACCCAATTTATCCTTTACACACCATTTGTGAAAAGGAAAGGAGAAAAATGAGACGAGATCTTTCAGAAGCATTTTCCCTCCCACTCTGGCTTGACCCGTTCCACCTAACATCCCCCTACATCTGCTTGTCAAGCCGGAGAGAGTCCACGCAACATAATTGATCAAGCCAGAGCCCATATGGCAATGGCTGCACTGGAAGCAATCGTCACTCGGAGTTCTTCAGATTCCTCTGTTCCCTGGGTGGCCATCCACAAGTGCACATACTCCAGGAACCATAGACATGGACCTGAGTAGCCACTCAACTTCGCCACCATACAACCAATCCACCCAGGAGATTCATTAACTTAGTGGATGTGCACTCTCAGGTGAAAATCACCATGCTCACGGCCCTAAGTAGAATAGACATTCATCTTAGGCAAAGCCAACCATGAGCACATCCCTGAGTAGTCACTTAACATTTTGTAAAACAATTCATCAATTGCATAGCATCAATACATCTACTAAGTATTTTATAGGAACCTAGACACAGGAGTAAGGGAATTCTACACAGGTTTAGCATAGCAATACTATCCTACTCATGCATATAAAAATACACTAAGTAATGCATATAGAAAATAATAGGAAGTTTATGAGGTGTGCCACTTGCCTTTGAATGTTGTCGTTGTTCACAAACTCTTTTCAACAACGAACGTTTGCTCTCCGTTTAATCTAAACAATATAAGCAAACAACAATACAACAATCAACAAATAGCAATCATCAAACATACATGCTCATATCTAGTGAACAAACAAGTTTTGTAAAACTTCTAAGGAAAACATGTCATGCATGAAATTCTTTTAAGTTAATGCAATGCAATTATATTGGTCAAAATGACTAAGGACTATAGTCATAAGTTGAATAAAATATTTTGTTTTATATCATCTTGAATAAGCCCTCTAATGGCTTAGTCTTGATGTGTAGAAATATTTAGAGAAAATACTAAGTCATTTCTTCAAGATGATCAACAATTATTATCAACTCTTTGTAAATTGGACATTCACTATAGTGAGAGAGACAGACACCCGGCCAGCCACTTAAATTGTGGAACAGGTCTCATGTACGTGGACATGTAAGGTTTGTCTCCAGGACGCTTCATCTCACAATGCCGCTAGGATCCAACAAATTTCAAAGATGATAACATCATGATCAAACTTTGTTTAAGTCTAAAAGACAAGATTAGGAAAGAGGGGAAAGAAAGATGTAGTTAGTCTTCCAGGCTTCATCTCCAGACTTGTATCTTTCCCCTTGGTGATGTCTTGAATGAATTTTTGTAGACTTGATAAATCTTCAGACTTGATGATTCTTATATCACCGAGGCTGGTCTTGGAATTAACTTATTCTTCATGAAGTCTCAGATAAGAAGGAAGAAAAGAGAGAGAGCAAGAAAGACATAGAGAATAGAGGAGGTTGGTCTTCTTGAACTTCTTCTTGATTTTCTTCTAAGTGCTTCTACTCCTTGAAGATACTTCTGAAGTCTTGTTTTGACTAAGTCCTTCAATGGCCTTCTAGCTCCATCTTGAAAATCCTAAGTGTCTAAGTGTATAACACTTTACCAAAATGCTAAGTTGAAAATAATCCTAACTTAGAGAAAATAATGAAGAGGAGTTTTCCTATGAGAAATATATCTACAAAATAAAATATGCTATGAATGAAATGCAATTTTAAATCACAAGAAAACATCAAAATAACTTTGGTGATTTCTTTATAAATATGCATGAATTTATAAATGCTATTTAATTAATTTCTATTTTTGGAAATTTTATAAGTAGTGTTAATAGACAGGGGGCATTTAATTAGATTTATAGCAATTTGATTTAATCAAAAATAATATTTCTATTAATAGTTATGTTGAAAATACTCAAACTATTCAAATTAAGTATATAACTATGAATTCATTCAAATATTACTCAAAAATAGTTTATAGCAGTGGCATCAATTTACAAATATTCCAAGGTCTCTAAAACAATTTTATTTGCAATTTTTGAATTTACAGATTTAAAGTTAAGACAAAAATATTCAAATCTGAATTTTGGCCGATCTAAAATATTCTACATGTCGAGGGCTTTCCAAAAATATAAAATTGTTAAATTTGGATAAGTGGTTAAAAAGTTATGACATTTTTAATTAACAGGGGCTTTTCTGCAAAACTGTCAATTAATTAAATCGCGAAAATGATTTTACACGTCAGCGCTGACTGGGCGCTGACTGTGCGCTGACTTGGCTGCTGACTGGGATCCGACGTGGATAAGTGAACAGATCTGGGCCGTCCAGATCTAGATCTACGGTCCAGATCTAAAGGTACCGATTCAATTTAAACTTCTAATCTCAGCCGTTGAAAGGAGATCGAACGCTCACCGTGCGATGGAGAGGAGGTGGCGGCGCTTCCCGCCGGAGTCGGAGATGACAGCGGCGGCGGCGCTCGGGCGTGGATCGTCTCCTCCCTCTGGTGCTCTTCAGTCCACGGGAAGGCGACGTGCAGGCGCGGCTGGACGTTGCGGAGAAGATCGCGCGGTCTGCGGCGGTGCGGGGGCTCTCCTGCACTGGAGATTGCTCGCCGGCGTTGAGGAAGGCGGCTGAGGCTTCGGTCCGAACTTGAGCTCGCCGATTTGGGCTGCGATAAAAAGAACGGAGGTGTCGGGAGGGTGTGCGGGGCTGTGGTGAAGAAAAAGGGCGCAGTCTCGGGTCTTGGGGTGGCTTACCTCGCCGGGAAAAGGAGAAAACACGGCGGCGGCCGAAGCAACTCCGGCGAGCAAAGGCGACGGTCTGGCGGCGTGTTGAGCTAGGTTTTCTTGGGGGAAAGGGAGAGGAGACCGCGGGCTACTTATAGGGCATAGAGGTGCGTTGAATGGATGCCTAAATCGCGCGGATTTGGAGAAGGAAACTCCGGCGGTCTCGGGCGCGATTTGGGGCAGAGGTTGAAGAAGGGCGACCCCCTGACAGGTGGGTCCCGCATGTCAGGTATTTTTCTTTTTCTTTTCTGTTTTATTTATTTCCTTTATAACTTTTGATTTATAACTCCAAATGAGGTCAAAAAAATTTCTAAAAATTTGTAAAATTCATATCTATGTTTTGAACCAGTTGTGGGCATGTTTGGAAAACTTTTTTAAAATTAATAATTTTGAAATATTCAGAATGCAAATTTGCCCATTTAAGTCAACTTTGAAATTAATAATTTAATAAATTCATTTGGGGTTAAATTAAATTTATGAAATTGCCACAATGTTATATGGTTGATATTAAGTTATTTAAAACTCCTTTTTAGTAACCATTCATTTTTGTTTTGGCATAATAGTAAAGTAATAGAATATAATTATTTTCAAAGTAATGGAAATTATAATGGATTCAAGTTTTAATTCATTTTATTTTGTGCACCATTATATTTTATATTAAGATAATTCAGTTGAAACTTCATAACAACTTTGGAAAAGGTTTTAGTTTTAATTCATTTCTTATATAGAAAATATATTCATGAAAGTCATTTTATGTTTTGGAAATAAATGAAAATCATTTAAATCTAATGAAATGTTTATTTGGATATTCCATTAAATATATGAAGTTATTAAAGTTATAAACTATAGACTTGTAATATCCAAACTATGTTTTGAACTCAGGTAAATGAATAATAATCGTTTGGCAATTTGACAATGTTTTCAATAGTTTAAAAATAACTCTTGTAATTATTATTTTAATTTTATTAATTGCTAATGCTAAGTGATTGAATTCAAATACTTCTAAAGAAACCTTTTATTTCATGAATATGGTTTGAAGGTTTGTGAAACATTTGTCATATTAGATATTGAGGTTTTAATAATTTCAATGGATAATAAATTGTTTAACTTGAAACAACTTTTGAAAAGTGAGATATTTGAATTATTAAACTCTTTCAATAAGTTTGAAGTCTTTCTTAGTTGGTTTTCTTATGCATTTAAATGTTTTATTTTAATCAAAACAAAAGTTTTAAATTTTAGTGATTTTTAAATATTATAAAATGTTGGGATGTTACAGACTACCACCCTTAAAAGGAATCTCGTCCCCGAGATTCGGAGAGGCTATGAAGACAAAGCAAATGCTTGAATGATTCTGATAACTCGGGATGTTTTGAGAAATGAAATTTCTGACATGGAAACTGGAAACTAGCAGGGATGAATTTTCTGATTGGGGAGACTCGAAAGAAAGATGGTTTGGGATCTCTGGGTTTCAGGCAGCTGGGTTAGAATTATCTGGGTGGCTACCACCCTTAAAAGAAATTTTTGTGGTCAGTCTAGGAACTTTGTTTAATCTTGTTTAATTCTCTGATGTAGAGCGTACAAGTATTCAAAATACAATGGCCTGTGGTGGATACGATAAGTTTTAGCACTCACGTTTTCCACTCGGTCCTTGAAGAGATTTATCCTTCTTCCACTCAGGGCAGCCACTCGCATAGTGTCCCTTATCTTTGCACTTGTAGCATCTTATGTGGCTAAGATCTTTGTTGGATTCACCCTTTTGTCTTTGTTCCTCCAGGATCTTCATGAGAGACTGTCGCATTCCTTCCTTGGTTTGATGGTTAACTTGTTGCACCAAGGGATAAAGTTGACACTGAATTGGGACATGGTTTGTTCCTTCACACAGGAAGCAAGTAACCCGTCTTATGCGGCATCCTTTAACTGGGTGTCTGGTATGACCATGGGCCCACTCATCAGAACAATCTTTGGACGTATGTCATATCTCTCCACAAGTTTTGCATGCCTTTAGTTTGGTCATAAGGTTCTCTACAAAATCACTATGGTTTTGATCAATCTTAGGTAGTTGGTCATTGATCAACTTCCACAGCTGACTCTGGTTTTCTAATAGTAGTCGCATAGTTGTATGCAAATCATTGGTGTTGGTATTGGGGTGAGATATATGTTTGGTTTAGAAAGCAATGAGTTGAATTATTTGTACTTATGGAGGAATCCTAGTTCAATAAAACAAAACAAGGCAACCAATCTATAACATAATCAATCAACATCTAACAAACATCAAGCAACAAGGTTCACAACAAACAAACAATCTAGTATTGTCATATAGCCAAGTTGATATGATCAATACACTAACACGATATCGTCATTCTATTTAGGTGGTGGTCAAATCTACCTCCTTCGTGAGCGCTTCAAGTTCTTGTTCAACTTTCCTGATAGTGTTAGCCGAACCCTGTTTCTTCAGTGGTCTTCCATGCATGTAGAACTTCATGTGGATTTGGAACTTTTCTATATGAAGCAGTAGAATCAGACTTAAACTACAAGAACATGGTCATCTAGAAAAAGATAAGAGGTTTTCAGAAGGTTTAAGGTAGATGAGAGTATGAGGAAGATAAAATGAAAAGTTTTGTTTTTAGAAAAGTGAACAAAATAGATTTTCAATCCTATGGTCAAATCCTATTTCTATCCAAACCTAGGGTTTCGAACCTACAGGCAACACAGTGCTCTCAACCATCTGTAGCGTACCTGCACTTTAAATAAGGCAGATACCTGTGTATAGTGCAAATCCCTGGATCGATTGTTTGCACACACAGTTTACGATGTAATATCACAACAAAGTATCAATTTTATTACATCAATGATCCAGACTTACAAAATATTCATTACAAGTTGCATAGCATAAAGCTAGGTTTGAAATAGTACACAGCGGAAATACAATAGTAGTGAGTCTCTATCACTTTCATGCTGCCACAGGCGAAAACATGTTGGTTGTAGACTCGAAACCTATAAACGAAACCTCACTCGTCATCTGAACAATCTGCAAAAAGAAAAATATTGCAACAACGTGGGTCAGATTTCATTAAAAATGGAGTCTGGCAAGTGACACTATGGTGGACACTTAATGGAATAACTCTATAGCCTATATGCATATTTGGCTGGTGGAGTTCAAGGCTATTTTGCATAAAGCCAATTTTTCCTATCTCTTTGGAAAGCACTTTCTTCAAATTAAGACAAGTATGGCATGAAAACCATAAATCTCATCTTCCCTTGTTCACCCATCAAGTTTTATTTCTGAAGTTGGAATGATGGAATCCTCTGTTGACGTCTGTGATCAGCTGCTCAAATTGTCCGTACCTGGGACACGGCTAAGTACTTAGTTTTACACTCTGCAGAGGTTGTGCACGTTCACCATTGTATCCATTCAACCCAATTTATCCTTTACACACCATTTGTGAAAAGGAAAGGAGAAAAATGAGACGAGATCTTTCAGAAGCATTTTCCCTCCCACTCTGGCTTGACCCGTTCCACCAAACATCCCCCTACATCTGCTTGTCAAGCTGGAGAGAGTCCACGCAACATAATTGATCAAGCCAGAGCCCATATGGCAATGGCTGCACTGGAAGCAATCGTCACTCGGAGTTCTTCAGATTCCTCTGTTCCCTGGGTGGCCATCCACAAGTGCACATACTCCAGGAACCATGGACATGGACCTGAGTAGCCACTCAACTTCGCCACCATACAACCAATCCACCCAGGAGATTCATTAACTTAGTGGATGTGCACTCTCAGGTGAAAATCACCATGCTCACGGCCCTAAGTAGAATAGACATTCATCTTAGGCGACGTCAACCATGAGCACAGCCCTGAGTAGTCACTTAACATTTTGTAAAACTTTTCATCAATTGCATAGCATCAATACATCTACTAAGTATTTTATAGGAACCTAGATACAGGAGTAAGGGAATTCTACACAGGTTTAGCATAGCAATACTATCCTACTCATGCATATAAAAATACACTAAGTAATGCATATAGAAAATAATAGGAAGTTTATGAGGTGTGCCACTTGCCTTTGAATGTTGTCGTTGTTCACAAACTGTAACATCCCAACATTTTATAATGTTCAAAAATCACTAAAATTTAAAACTTTTGTTTTGACTAAAATAAAACATTAAAATGCATAAGAAAAACAATTATGAAAGACTTCAAACATATTGAAAGATTTTAATATTTCAAATATCTTAGTTATCTCTATTTTCAAAAGTTATTTAAAGTTAAAAGATTTGATTATCCATTGTATTTCAAAAACCTTAATATGTAATTTGACAAATGTTTTTATAAACTTCAAACCATTTTATTCTAATAAAATAGTTTACTCATAAATAATTGATTTCAACCACTTAGCCATATCTATTCATAAATTCAAGACTATTAAAATGGTATAATTGCCAAATGGTTTTCATTCTTTTAATTAAGTTCAAAATATAGTTTGGAAATTATAAGCCAATAGTTTATAACTTTAAAACTTCATAAATTAAAATTAATGAATTATCCAAATAAACATTTCATTTGCTTAAATGAATTTAATTTATTTTCAAAGCATGAAATGATTAATATGTTCTAAATAAGAAATGAATTAAAACTAAAATCTCTTCCAAAGTTGTTATGAAGCTTCAATTGAATTATCTTTATATAAAATATAATGGTGCACAAATTAATTTGAATTAAAAAGAATATATTAGTTTCCCTTTTCATTTTCATATAGTATATGTTATGTTATTTAGTATTATACTAAAGCCTAAAATGATTTTAGTATTTGAAAATGAGTTTAAATAACTTGAATTCAAACATATTTGAATGTGGGTAATTTCATAAATTTTGTTTAACTCCAAATGAATTATTAAATCCCTAATTTCAAAATTAACCTAAAATAGGCAAAATTGTATTTTATGAATATTTCAAAATTTTATTTTCAAAAATGTTCAAAACATGCCCACAACTAGTTTAACACAAAGATCATGCTTTTAGAAATTTTTAGAAATTTATTTGAATGAATTTGGAGTCTTAAATCAAAAGTTATGAATTAAATGGAAAATCAGAAAAAGAAAAAGAAAAATGCTAACGTCAGCGATGACGTCATCGTCTTCTTCCTCAGACGAAAATATCGGCCGAGATTACCTCTCCAAATCCGGCGACATTAGCACAAATTCTGTTCCCTCCTCCTGCCCTATAAAACCCCCAATTCCTGCCGCACCTTTCCACTCTTTCCCCCTCTCAAAAACGAGCCGCCAGGCCGCTCAAAAAGCTCGCCGGAGCTCCGCCGGTCCGCCGCCGTAATTCTTCCATCCCCAGCGAGGTAGGCTGCCCTAAGCCCCGAGACCCCCTCCGAGACGCACGCGAAGCCGCCACCGAGTCCATCGAGACCGCCGTGACGAGTTACGCGCCGTCGTCGCCTCCGTTTGCCCGGGGGAGCCCCGCAACGCTGTCGCGGTCCAGACCAAGGTCGTCGCCGCCGTCTTCTACGTCGCCGGCAGACGTGCGCCGCTCCGTCCTGGTGAAAGCGACCGAGACCGTTCGATCTCCGATCAACGGCCCAGATCAGATCGCCCCGAAAAGGTATCTCCAGATCCGATCCGTCCGATCTTCATAAAATCCTACGGTCCATGTTAACCCTAGATCCGAGCCAATCAGAGCTTGCCACGTCAGCCAGCCTTTTTCTATTTTATTTTTCCGAATAAAATTAAATGGCAGTTTTGCAGAAAAGCCCCTGCCACTTAGATCTGTCATAACTTTTTAACCACTTATCCAAAATTAACAAACTTTATATATCTGGAAAGCTCTCGACATATAGAATGTTATGGATCTCCCAAAATTCAAATTTGACCTAGTTTAAAATATTCAAATTACAAATGGTGAATTTGAGTATTTTTGTCATAACTTTTAATATGTAAATTCAAAATTTTCAAATAAAATTGTTTTAGAAACCTTGGAATATTTGTAAATTGATGCCACTGAAAAATATTTTTGAGTAATATTTGAAGGAATTCATAGTTATATATTTAATTTGAAAAGTTTGAGTATTTTCAACATAACTAGAAATAAAAATATTATTTTTGATTAAAGTAAATTGCTATAAATTTAATTAAAATGCCCCCTGTCTATTAACACTAATTATAAAATTATATTATAAAAATTTAATCATAGAAAACTTTAATCTTATATTTATTCCTTTTATTATATTTTCCAAAAATAGAAATTAATTAAATTGCATTTATAAATTCATGCATATTTATAAAGAAATCACAAAAGTAATTTTGATGCTTTCTTGTGATTAAAATTTTCATTTCATGCATAAAATATTTATTTGTATAATTATATCCCTCATAGGAAAACCTCTTCATTATTTTTCTCTAAGTCAGAATTATTTTCAACTTAGCATTTTGGTAAAGTGCTACACTTAGACACTTAGTAATTTTCAAGATGGAGCTAGAAGGCCATTGAAGGACTTGGCCAAAACAAGACTTCAGAAGTATCTTCAAGCAGAAGAAGCACTTAGAAGAAAATCAAGAAGAAGTTCATGAAGGACTTAGAAGAAAACAGACTCTGGAAGCATCCCAAAGATGTCAAGCACTTGGAAGAAAAGTGAGAAGAAGTTCAAGAAGGCCAACCCCCTTTTATTCTCTAAGTCTTTCTCTCTGTCTTTTCTTCTCCTCTGAGACTTCATGAAGACTAAGTAAATCCAAGACCAGCCTCGAGGATACAAGAACCACCAAGTCTGAAGATTTATCAAGTCTATCAAAACTTCAATCAAGACATCATCAAGGAGAATATTACAAGTCTGGAGATGAAGCCGGGAGGAAAACTACATCTTTCTTTCTTTCTTTTTCCTCTTTCCTAATCTTGTATTTTAGACTTAAACAAATTTTTGATCATGATGTTATCATCTTTGAAGTTTGTTGGATCCTAGCGGCATAGTGAGATGAAGTGGCCTGGAAACAAACCTTACATGTCCGCGTACATGAGACCTGTTCCACAATTTAAGTGGTTGGCCGGGTGTCTGTCTCTCTCACTATAGTGAATGTCCAATTTACAAAGAGTTGATAATAATTGTTGATCATCTTGAAGAAATGACTTAGTATTTTCTCTAAATATTTCTACACATCAAGACTAAGCCATTAGAGGGCTAATTCAAGATGATATAAAACAAAATATTTTATTCAACATATGACTTTAGTCCTTAGTCATTCTTGACCAACACATTTCCTTGCATTAACTTAAAAGATTTTCATGGCATGACATGCATTTCTAGTCCTTAGAAAAAAATTGCATATCATGCATGACATGTTTTCCTTAGAAATTTTACAAAACTTGTTTGTTCACTAGATATGAGCATGTATGTTTGATGATTGTTGTTTGTTGATTGTTGTATTGTTGTTTGCTTATATTGTTTAGATTAAACGGAGAGCAAACGTTCGTTGTTGAAAAGAGTTGGTGAACAACGACAACATTCAAAGGCAAGTGGCACACCTCATAAACTTCCTATTATTTCTATATGCATGACTTAGTGTATTTTATATGCATGATTAGGATAGTATTGCTATGCTAAACCTGTGTATAATTCCTTTACTCATGTGTCTAGGTTCCAATATCATACTTAGCAGAAATATTGATGCTATGCAATTGATGAAAAGTTTTACAAAATGTTAAGTGACTACTCAGGACTGTGCTCATGGTTGTCGTCGCCTAGGATGAATTTCTATTCTACTTAGGGCCGTGAGCATGGGGATTTTTACCTGAGAGTTTACATCAACTAAGTTAATGAACCTCCTGGGTGGATTGGTTGTATATGGTGGCGAAGTTGAGTGGCTACTCCGGTCCATGTCTATGGTTCCTGGAGTATCTGCACTTGTGGATGGCCACCCAGGGAACAGAGGAATCTGAAGAACTCCGAGTGACGATTGCTTCCAGTGCAGCCATTGCCATATGGGCTCTGGCTTGATCAATTATGTTGCGTGGATTCTCTCCGGCTTGACAAGCAGATGTAGGGGGATGTTAGGTGGAACGGGTCAAGGAAGAGTGGGAGGGAAAATGCTTCTGAAAGATCTCGTCTCATTTTTCTCCTTTCCTTTTCACAAATGGTGTGTAAAGGATAAATTGGGTTGAATGGGTACAATGGTGAACGTGCACAACCTCTGCAAAGTGTAAAACTAAGTATTTAGCCGTGTCCCCGGTACGGACAATTTGAGCAGCTGATCACGGACGTCAACGGAGGATTCCATCATTCCAACTTCAGAAATAAAACTTGATGGGTGAACAAGGGAAGATGAGATTTATGGTTTTCATGCCATACTTGTCTTAATTTGAAGAAAGTGTTTTCCAAAGAGATAGGAAAAATTGGCTTTATGCAAAATAGCCTTGAACTCCACCAGCCAAATATGCATATAGGCTATAGAGTTATTCCATTAAGGGTCCACCATAGTGTCACTTGCCAGACTCCATTTTTAATGGAATCTGACCCACGTTGTTGCAATATTTTTCTTATTGCAGATTGTTCAGATGACGAGTGAGGTTGCGTTTATAGGTTTCGAGTCTACAACCAACATGTTTTTGCCTGTGGCAGCATGAAAGTGATAGAGACTCACTACTATTGTATTTCCGCTGTGTACTATTTAAAAGCTAGCTTTATGCTATGCAACTTGCAATGAATATTTTGTAAGTCTGAATCATCGATGTAATAAAATTGATACTTTGTTGTGATATTACATCGTGAACTGTGTGTGCAAACGAATCGATCGAGTGATTTGCACTATACACAGTTATCTGCCTTATTTAAAGTGCAGGTACGCTACAGATGGTATCAGAGCACTGTGTTGCCTGTAGGTTTGAAACCCTAGGTTTGGATAGAAATAGGATTTGGCCATAGGATTGAAAATCTATTTCATTTATTTTGCTAAAAATAAGAACTTTTCAAACATTATT
Organism: Poa annua; assembly: GCA_026929855.1. Taxonomy (NCBI): domain Eukaryota; kingdom Viridiplantae; phylum Streptophyta; class Magnoliopsida; order Poales; family Poaceae; genus Poa; species Poa annua. The sequence goes on from CM049426.1 coordinate 105,791,526, forward strand.
CTTGTAACTATCTTATCTATTTCCTTTCTAAAGTTTATTCTCTTGTTTCTTTAGATGACCGCCCTCATTGAAGCACTCAAGAAGGGACCAGTGATGACCATGACCTTGGAATGCGAGACAGAGTTTCCAAGAGCACTTAAGGATAACATGAAGAGTTTCGGTTTTGAAGGAGAAGCAGTATACAAAGGTTTTCCTTTCATGGATGAAGGCCAAGAGTATTGGTGGGTGCAAGTTCATCTATACAAGAGCAAAGAAGCTGACCACAAGACTGAGGGTGACTGCATGTTCACCAACCCAATACTTCACACATCATTCTTTGATTCAGCAAGAAATGCAGCATGGAGAGCCATCGAGTATCTTGCAGAAAGACTTTATTTTAGACTTCACAACACCCAGAAGCATCTTGAAGAACTCAAGGAAGTTGAGGAAGAACTCGAGGCACTCAAGAAAAAGACAAATTAGACCACCTACCCATTAGAATAACGAGATCCGTTGATGTATTGACCTATCAAATTGTGGTATGACAGTACTATCAATTTTGTCTTTCCATGACATTGGTGTGTTTCGTTCGATAAAATGATTAGTTCGATTTCTCAAAAGTAGTTTGAAATTTTTACGTATGTGTTGCTTGTGTTTGAACCTTGTGCTTGATATTTGTTAGATGATGTTTGTAATTAATTGTCTTGAATATCTTGTATAAGTTAGAATGTTTGAGTACCAACCAAAATTTCTTTTAAGGGTGGTAGCCACCCAGATAATTCTAACCCAGCTGCCTTAAACCCAGAGATCCCAAACCATCTTTCTTTCGAGCCTTCCCAATCAGAAAAATTATTCCCTGCCAGCTTTCGAGTTCCATGTCAAAAAAAAATTCATTTCTTGAAATATCTCGAGTTATCAGAATCATTCAAGCACTTGCTTTCCTTTTAGCTTCCCCGAATCTCGGGGACGAGATTCCTTTTAAGGGTGGTAGTCTGTAACATCCCCACATTTTATAATGTTCAAAAATCACTAAAACTTAAAACTTTTGTTTTGATTAAAATAAAACATTAAAATGCATAGGAAAAACAATATGAAAGACTTCAAACATATTGAAAGATTTTAATATTTCAAATATCTTAGTTATCTCTATTTTAATATAAACATGGACCTGAGTAGCCACTCAACTTCGCCACCATACAACCAATCCACCCAGGAGATTCATTAACTTAGTGGATGTGCACTCTCAGGTGAAAATCACCATGCTCACGGCCCTAAGTAGAATAGACATTCATCTTAGGCGACGCCAACCATGAGCACAGCCCTGAGTAGTCACTTAACATTTTGTAAAAAAATTCATCAATTGCATAGCATCAATACATCTACTAAGTATTTTATAGGAACCTAGACACAGGAGTAAGGGAATTCTACACAGGTTTAGCATAGCAATACTATCCTACTCATGCATATAAAAATACACTAAGTAATGCATATAGAAAATAATAGGAAGTTTATGAGGTGTGCCACTTGCCTTTGAATGTTGTCGTTGTTCACAAACTCTTTGCAACAACGAACGTTTGCTCTCCGTTTAATCTAAACAATATAAGCAAACAACAATACAACAATCAACAAACATCAATCATCAAACATACATGCTCATATCTAGTGAACAAACAAGTTCTGTAAAACTTCTAAGGAAAACATGTCATGCATGAAATTCTTTTAAGTTAATGCAATGCAATTAGATTGGTCAAAATGACTAAGGACTATAGTCATAAGTTGAATAAAATATTTTGTTTTATATCATCTTGAATAAGCCCTCTAATGGCTTAGTCTTGATGTGTAGAAATATTTAGAGAAAATACTAAGTCATTTCTTCAAGATGATCAACAATTATTATCAACTCTTTGTAAATTGGACATTCACTATAGTGAGAGAGACAGACACCCGGCCAGCCACTTAAATTGTGGAACAGGTCTCATGTACGTGGACATGTAAGGTTTGTCTCCAGGCCGCTTCATCTCACTATGCCGCTAGGATCCAACAAATTTCAAAGATGATAACATCATGATCAAACTTTGTTTAAGTCTAAAAGACAAGATTAGGAAAGAGGGAAAAGAAATAAAGAAAGATGTAGTTAGTCTTCCAGGCTTCATCTCCAGACTTGTATCTTTCCCCTTGGTGATGTCTTGAATGAATTTTTGTAGACTTGATAAATCTTCGGACTTGATGATTCTTATATCACCGAGGCTGGTCTTGTAATTAACTTATTCTTCATGAAGTCTCAGATAAGAAGGAAGAAAAGAGAGAGAGCAAGAAAGACATAGAGAATAAAGGAGGTTGGTCTTCTTGAACTTCTTCTTGCTTTTCTTCTAAGTGCTTCTACTCCTTGAAGATACTTCTGAAGTCTTGTTTTGGCTAAGTCCTTCAATGGCCTTCTAGCTCCATCTTGAAAATCCTAAGTGTCTAAGTGTATAACACTTTACCAAAATGTTAAGTTGAAAATAATCCTAACTTAGAGAAAATAATGAAGAGGAGTTTTCCTATGAGATATATATCTACAAAATAAAATATGCTATGAATGAAATGCAATTTTAAATCACAAGAAAACATCAAAATAACTTTGGTGATTTCTTTACAAATATGCATGAATTTATAAATGCAATTTAATTAATTTCTATTTTTGGAAAATATAATAAAAGCAATAATTATAAGATAAAAGTTTTCTATGATTAAATTTTTATAACAAAATTTTATAAGTAGTGTTAATAGACATGGGGCATTTAATTAGATTTATAGCAATTTGATTTAATCAAAAATAATATTTCTATTAATAGTTATGTTAAAAATACTCAAACTATTCAAATTAAGTATATAACTATGAATTCATTCAAATATTACTCAAAAATATTTTATAGCAGTGCCATCAATTTACAAATATTCCAAGGTCTCTAAAACAATTTTATTGGCAATTTTTGAATTTACAGATTTAAAGTTAAGACAAAAATACTCAAATCTGAATTTTGGCCGATCTAAAATATTCTACATGTTGAGGGCTTTCCAAAAATATAAAGTTTGTTAAATTTGGATAAGTGGTTAAAAATTTATGACATTTTTAATTAACAGGGACTTTTCTGCAAAACTGTCAATTAATTAAATCGCAAAAATGATTTTACACGTCAGCGCTGACTAGGCGCTGACTATGCGCTGACTGGGATGCTGACTGGGATCCGACATGGATAAGTGAACAGATCTGGGCCGTCCAGATCAAGATCTACGGTCCAGATCTAAAGGTACCGATTCAATTTAAACTTCTAATCTCAGCCGTTGAAAGGAGATCGGCCGCTCGCCGTGCGATGGAGAGGAGGTGGCGGCGCTTCTCGCCGGAGTCGGAGATGACAGCGGCGGCGGCGCTCGGGCGTGGATCATCTCCTCCCTCTGGTGCTTTTCAGTCCACGGGAAGGCGACGTGGAGGCGCGGCTGACGTTGCGGAGAAGATCGCGCGGTCTGCGGCGGTGCGGGGGCTCTCCTGCACTAGAGATTGCTCGCCGGCGTTGAGGAAGGCGGCGGAGGCTTCGGTCCGAACTTGAGCTCGCCGATTTGGGCTGCGATAAAAAGAACGGAGGTGTCGGGAGGGTATGCGGGGCTGTAGTGAAGAAAAATGGCGCAGTCTCGGGTCTTGGGGTGGCTTACCTCACCGGGAAAAGGAGAAAACACGGCGGCGGCCGAAGCAACTCCGGCGAGCAAAGGCGACGGCCTGGCGGCGTGTTGAGCTAGGTTTTCTTGGGGGAAAGGGAGAGGAGACCGCGGGCTACTTATAGGGCATAGAGGTGCGTTGAATGGATGCCTAAATCGCGCGGATTTGGAGAAGGAAACTCCGGCGGTCTCGGGCGCGATTTGGGGCAGAGGTTGAAGAAGGGCGACCCCCTGACAGGTGGGTCCCGCATGTCAGGTATTTTTCTTTTTCTTTTCTGTTTTATTTATTTCCTTTATAACTTTTGATTTATAACTCCAAATTAGGTCAAACAAATTTCTAAAAATTTGTAAAATTCATATCTATGTTTTAAACCAGTTGTGGGCATGTTTTGAAAACTTTTTTAAAATTAATAATTTTGAAATATTCAGAATGCAAATTTGCCCATTTAAGTCAACTTTGAAATTAATAATTTAATAAATTCATTTGGGGTTAAATTAAATTTATGAAATTGCCACAATTTTATATGGTTGATATTAAGTTATTTAAAACTCCTTTTTAGTAACCATTCATTTTTGTTTTGGCATAATAGTAAAGTAATATAATATAATTATTTTCAAAGTAATGGAAATTATAATGGATTCAAGTTTTAATTCATTTTATTTTGTGCACCATTATATTTTATATTAAGACAATTCAATTGAAACTTCATAACATTTTTGGAAAAGGTTTTAGTTTTAATTCATTTCTTATATAGAAAATATATTCATGAAAGTCATTTTATGTTTTGGAAATAAATGAAAATCATTTAATCTAATGAAATGTTTATTTGGATATTCCATTAAATATATGAAGTTATTAAAGTTATAAACTATAGACTTGTAATATCCAAACTATGTTTTGAACTCAGGTAAATGAATAATAACCTTTTGGCAATTTGACAATGTTTTCAATAGTTTAAAAATAACTCTTGTAATTATTATTTTTTAATTTTATGAATTGCTAATGCTAAGTGGTTGAATTCAAATACTTCTAAAGAAACCTTTTATTTCATGAATATGGTTTGAAGGTTTGTGAAACATTTGTCATATTAGATATTGAGGTTTTAATAATTTCAATGGATAATAATTTTTTTAACTTGAAACAACTTTTGAAAAGTGAGATATTTGAATTATTAAACTCTTTCAATAAGTTTGAAGTCTTTCTTAGTTGGTTTTCGTATGCATTTAAATGTTTTATTTTAATCAAAACAAAAGTTTTAAATTTTAGTGATTTTTTAACATTATAAAATGTTGGGATGTTACACGAAACAAAGATGACTTCAACGCATTCAAGTTGTCCTTGAAGAAGAGGTGTCTGTAAAATGGACGGAATGGGGGAAGAAAATGCGGGACTTGAACCTAGGTAACCACCATTTGGGAAACGGTGGCGACCGAGGAAAAAAACCCGTTTGGCACAAGGAGGATGCCAAGGTTCTTTGTCTGGGAAAATCGAACCCGTGGCACCAAATCCTGGACGAGCAGGTCCGGAACTTTGTCCGTTCCCGCTACTATCTGAAGAAAGAGACGGGGGAATTCGTTTCAGATGATGACGATATGAAGAAATTTGAGAAAGTGCTTGTAAGGAATTTAATTTACCCCGTAGGCTAATTTTTCTACATATGCATGAGTTCACCTTAATTTGCTTTGTCTACAGGCTGACGAGTTGAAGACTGGCACTTAGGCAGGCCCGTTGTCCCAGGATTCGACAGAGCCGTGGGACAATACTTTAAATAGGGCGATGAACGTTTGGAAGAATAGGGACAAGACCTTGGCGCCGACGTCAGTTGGTCGTGTCACCGGCTTTGGTACCAGCATGAAGTTCCTTCAGTACTACAGCACATACGACGGCCAGTCGAGAAGGCAGAGGAGGAAGCCGACAAGGGATACCGTGGAGGTTATGGAGCTAAGGAAGAAGGTGCACACACTGGAGCATGAGAAATTGGACTCTGGCACGGTGAACCAGATGGTGAAGGAGAGGTTCGAGGAGCTCTTCCCCTCTGGGTTGATGGAGGCGATAGTTGCTTGCAATGCGGCAGGTCGACAAGGGCCGATACACAAGCCCAGCTACGCCGCCAGCAACTCCATCCATATGGCGATCTCTCCAGACCAGCTGGTTACCCTACCGGCCAACACCGATGTTGAGCCGCCGCTTTATACTATGTCACAGCCCCTACCGAGGCACATTAGCCCCCCATGCAAACCCCGGCGCCAAACAATGTGACGCCGGCCGCCGGCGCCATTGTATCAACATTAGAGGAGCTCAACCCAATCGACAAGGTAACTAAATAGTTAGTCCATGACATCTTGTATAATTAACTTTGCCTTCGATGACTGCCATCTCATGAAGCCCACGAACATGCATATGTGTTGACTCTCAGGACACGATTTGCACACTCCTGCATACGGTGGGGGCTGGCGGCGAGTTCGTGGATGTTGCTAAGGGCATGATCGTACAACCAAAGGTACCCTAATGCACAACCAACGCATGAACCCGGCCGTGCTGAGAATCAAGTTGGATGAGGTATTGCCTCAGTTTCAACACATCAATCCCCAAATGCAACCTGTGGGAGCCGACGATGAGCACATGGTCCTTGGAGCCTGCCTCCAGTGGCTCATGGAATGGCTGAAGAGCCAAATTCGTCTTGGGGGGCTCAGATGCACCTCTGGCGCCACCTCAAAGCCACCACAAAAGGTTAGGCCCTCTATCGTTCGGCCCTCAGCGAGGCCGTAACATATACCAGTTGTGAACGAGCCGGCGCCACAAGTACCCATTGCCAGGACCCGAAAGGAAGCGCCAGCGGTTGTCATTAACGTCTGTGCAGCACCAAATACTCTTGGGAGCGTCTGCGCAGCAACAACAAGCCAAAGACAAAGGCGTTGCGCCTCAACTTGAAGACATTAACGATGATCATTGATACGTCTCTAACGTATCCATAATTTCTTGTGTTCCATGCTATGTTATATCATGATATTACATGTTTTGTATGCATTTTATATAGTTTTATGCATTTTTGGGACTAACCTATTAACAAGATGCCACAGTGCCAGTTCCCTATTTTCTGCTGTTTTTGGTTTCAGAAAAGCTCTTAAGGAAATATCCGCCAAATTGGAAACGAGCCAACCAGGAATTATTTTTGGAAAATATGCGTCCAGGAAAACCGAACACGAGACGAAGTGGGGCCACGAGGCCGCCACATCGCCTCATGGCGCGGGCCCAAGGTCTACCGCGCCAGGAGGTGGTGTGATGCCCTCGGGCGCCCACCGACCTAGATCTTTCGCCTTCAAATACCCCCTTGACCTAAAAACAGAGCACGGTTAATCACTTTTTCCTCCACGGGTCCCGAGCCACCGCCGCCGTCACCACCATTTCGGGAGAGATCATAACTGCTCCCCGGCACCCTACCGGGATGGGGAATCGTCCCCGGAGGCTTCTACGTCGCCATGACCGCCTCCGGACTGATGCGTGAGTAGTCTACCTTGGACTACGGGTCAATAGCAGTAGATAGATGGTTGTCTTCTCCTCTTGTGCTATCATGTTTAGATCTTGTGATCTGCCTATCATGATCAAGATCATATTTATGTAATTCTCCATGTTGTGTTTGCTGGGATCCTATGAATATTGAGTACTAAAGTTATTGATTCATAATATATCATGTGTGTGCTATTTAATGATCTTGCATGTTCTCTGTTACTTGTGTATGCTCTGGCAAAATAGATGCTCGTAACTCCAAGAGGGGGTATTTATGCTCGATAGTAGGTTCATGTCTCTATTTAATCTGGGGCAATGACAGAAAGCTCTAAGGTTGTAGATGTGATGTTTCTACTAGGGATAAAACAATAGTACTTTGTCTACGGATGATGTTACTTACTTACTTTACACACAGTGATTAAGGTGATTATCAGTTGCATGCAACTTAATACTGAAAGGGGTGTGGACGCTAACCGGAAGGTGGATTATTAGTCATAGATGCGGTTGGAACGGTCTATGTATATTGTTGTAATGCCCGAATGAATCTCACACTAGACACCATATCATTAATATGTGCATTGGGTTGCTTATCATTATTCTGTCAATTGCCTAGCTGTAATTTGCTTACCATGCATGGATGAATGTTATTATTATTTATGCAGATTATTGTTATTTATGCAGAGACACCACTAGTGAACTGTGGACCTCGGTCCTTCTCATTAATCTGATAAAACCACAACTGCAACCTATTACTTTCTATAAAAATACATCTTTCTTCCACACATACGTTTAATCCTTTGTTACAGCAAGCCGGTGGGATTGACACCCTCACCGTTGAGGTTGGGAAAAAATACTTTGATTGTGTTGTGTGCAGGCTCCACGTTCGTTGCTGACGCTGGTGTTGCGTCGTGCCAACGTCGCCGCCAACAACCTCGAGTGAACATTCATCTCCTACTGGTTCGATAACCTTGGTTTCATACTGAGGGAAACTTGTTGCTGCACTACTTCAAACCTTCCTCTTGGGGTCTCCCAACAGCAACCCACCGTGTGCATCAAGCAAATTTCTGGCGCCGTTGCCGGGGAGTTGAAGATTCTTCACGAGGGGAGTTTTTGCACTTCCAATATTTTTGTTTTGTTATTGTCTTGCTTATTTTATTTTTATTACTGTCTTGTTTGCTTAATATAAAAATACAAAAATAAATAGTTGCATTACTTTTTATATTTTGGTTTGCAATTTTATTTTCAGTTTTGTTGCTTTGTTTATTTTGGTTTGCATATTATGTCTAGTTATTTATTTGCTATCAATGTCAACTCTCTTTGAAACTGATTGTTATGAGGAATACCGCTTGTCTCAAAAAGGAAAATATTTATGGGAACAAAAAAGTAGATTGAATAATTTTTCTAAGAACTTGTGTTCTAAGTATGATGAATCCTACTGCTTTAATGAATCCTTTTGTTGTAGAAGGCATAAACTCCTACCTTTGCAATGTGATTATAATGGTAATGAAACCTTGGCTTCTTATGCAAAAGGAAACTATGAATTTGGTAATCTTGAACAAATTGAAGAATTTGTTGTTTTTAAGGATGCCTATGAAATTGATGGTTATATTCAAAATGATAATGCTTCTTGTAAAACTGAGAATTATTCTATACTTGGTTATTGTCTTGAATATTATAATGATAATCCTTATATTGCTGAATTTCTTGAACAAATATATCCTCAAATAGAAGAAACTATTGTCTTGCAGGAACCTATAGAAGAAGAAATTGCTGAACCTGAAAGCACATTGGATGAAAAAGAGGAGGAGAGTGAAGAACAAAAGGAGGATCTACCTCCTAAAAATAGTAACTCTTTAACTCTTACATTATTTGATTGCCCTCCATACGTTCCTAAGGAGGAAGTGTGCTTTATTGTTGAATGTCATGAATCTATTGCAATATCTACTTTTGATAAATTTGAAAAAGACATGCTCCTTGACACAAGAAAAATAAAACAAAATAACATAAGTAAAAATGTGGTCTCCAATGTTATATATGGTAATGCTTTGGATGATGGTCCTATGATTATCAATAATACTCTTTGTTTAGAAGTTATTACTTATTCATGTGAGGGTAAAAATGATATAATTGCTACTTGTGATGACACTCTTACTCATGAGAATCCTACTTTGTTTTTAAATTCTCCTAATTACACCATGGAGGAGAAATTTGCTTATGTTGAGAGATACTTATGTGGTTTGCAATTGTCTCTAGTTCCGAATTTTTGTTGCAACCATGATCTTAAACTTAATATTGATCTTAGCAACTATTTTGAAAGAGAAAAGCATGCTAATGAATTCCAAAATAAATTTAATAATCCTCTTTATGTGCCTATATTATCTATGTTGAATGATACTTGTGGTTATATGGTTGAATTTATTTCTACTACTGAAAATTATTATGAGAGAGGAGAATATGGTTGTAGAAGTTTTCATGTTACTTAAACACCTCTCTATATTCTAAAAGTTTTGAAGTTACTCTTTTTTTATCTTCCGGTGCTTGTCACTTTATTCTTTGTGGATTTATTTGGGTACAAGATTCATGTCCATAGGAAGTGCGTTAGACTTAAATGTGTTTTGAATTTACCTCTTGATGCTAATTTTGCTTCAAAATGCCTACCTCTGTAGCAATTCCTTTGTATCTTTTTTTTATTGCAAAGTTGTGTTAAGTTAAGCCTCTAGTTGAAAATTTATGCTTAAATTCAATTGCTGTACTGAAACAGATTTCTGCTTTCCACCGTAAAATTCATATCTCCATACTAGAACGTCAGTAAAATCTTCCCTTTTTTGTGCGCAATCCTCAGATGTATACGCCACTTTCATTAGTTTTGAGTTTTCTGATTTGAGCAAGTTAAGTTAGTCGAAAAAAATCGTCTTTACGGACTGTTCTGTTTTTCATAGATTCTGCCATTTATTTTGCAATGCCTCTTTTGCTATTTTGATTGGATATATTTATCCTATTAAGTATCAGTGGCTGTAGGAAATTTGCAGTAATAATGGTAGCAATTGTGTTCCTACAGAATATCATATTTTTTTATCCATTAACCCTCTAATGAAGTTACTCTAAGTTTGGTGTGGAGGAAGTTTTCAAGTATCAATAGAAGAGGATGATATAATGTGATCAAGAGGATAGTAACGCCAAATCTTGGGTATGCCCTGGTGGTTCACCCCAATATAATTCAAAAAGACTCAAGCGTCAAAGCTTGGGGATGCCCAAGGCATCCCCTTCTTCATCGACAAACTATCAGGTCCTTTCTAGTGAAACTATATTTTCATTTTGTCGCATCTTTTGTGCTTTTCTTGAAGCGTATGTTTGTTTTTGTTTTTGTTTTTTTATTCTCTGAATAAATATGGACCCTAGCATTCTTTTGTGTGGAAGAGAGACACGCTCCACTTTGTCATTTGAATACTCGTATTATTCACTTATATTCGTTGAGTATTCGTCTTTTGTTATCGTTTGCTCTCTAGCTCTCGTTTTTCATGCATCTCTTGTTAGAGCTGTTAGTTTTGTTATAATATACTCTCATATCTCATTGTTAAATTACTTGGAGAGTTTATCTTTTAAATAAGTTGATTGGTGTTTGGTTGAGAACAGAAAATGCTTAATGTGGTAGATGGTATAACTAAATGATACATTAATCTTGTAGATCATTAAATTGTGTCACTTGAATCATTGATGTTGTTTTGAGATATTAATTGTCTTAGTGGTAAACATGATGGTCTAGTAAAGTGGAATGATTAAATGGTTGGTCTAGAGAAACTTGAAAACTGTGCCACACTTAAATTTCCAGTTGACTGCATAATGGTATATGAATTGTTTTTGCCTAAGGCAACCGTAATGGCTTTATGTTATACGCTACGGTCGGGTCCCCAACAGTGACTTGTTCATTTTCCACATCACCCCTAGGAGTAATTTTCATTATGCCTTGATCATATTTTTATTTGGAATCTTTTTTCTCGTGAGTTCTAAAACTGCGGTTTTCATGGCACTTCCACCACCATATTGCTAGCCTCTTCGGTACTTTGTTGTGCCCTTTCTCACATTGAGAGTTGGTGCATTTTTCGTGGGTACATCCAAACCCGTGGGAGATCTTCATCTTGTTCTCCTACACATAAGACAAACATCTTCCTCAAAACCTCCACCATACCTACCTACTACAGCATTTCCATAGTTGTTCCGAGATATATTGCCATACAACATCCAACTTACATTACATGACTTGTTGTCATTCATTAATTATTTATTGCTTTGTGTGTTTCTATAAAGCTGATGTGTGGTTTTACCCATGTTACGCTAGAGCACTGCATAGCCTGCTACACTAACAGAGGCACCGTTGCCATATGTATTCTTATGGCACATTCATATTAGTTACTTATATCATCAGTATATTGTTTTATCATCTTTAGTGTGTTGTCATACATCATGTGTTATATTAGGATGCTTGCCCATAAAAGTGAAAAGAGCCATGAAGGCCATCGAAAAGATAAACAGAAAAAGAAAAAAATATAGAAAATAATAGAAAAAAGAAAAAAAGAAAGAAAGAAAAGAAATAAAAAGGGGGCAGCATTACTATTCTTTATCACACACTTGTGCTTATGTTACAGCACCATATCATCTATAGGCATCACTTGTGCTCATGTTATAGCACCATATCATTTGTGATCATCATTTGTGCTCATGTTTAACACCTTTACTCCATATGAGAGAGTTTTCATGTTTTAGTTGCATAACTATGTGGGGAACTTTACACTATAGAACTTGGCTTGTATATTAAAATGATGAGCCTCCTCAAAAGTGCTCTAGGTCTTCGTGAGAAAGCAAGTTGGATGCACCCCCACTAGTTCCATTCGAGAGCTTTCATATACTTATAGCGCATTATGCATCCGTTGTATGGCAATCACTACTCCTTGCATAGTTTCGATTGTATGACTTTATCTTGTCTAATGATCATTTATAGCTTTGTGAGCCTTTCTTAGCCATAACATCCTGGTGCCAGGAACCAACGTTGAACGCATGCTTGTTTTTTTTTAAATAATATATTGATCTTCTACGTGCATATTGATATTGCTTGACTTGATCCTTTCATAAAGTTGTCATGTTTGTTGGAAACATTAGATGATTATATTGTTGTGCTTGAAGCTTAAATCATTTCTAATATCTACTTTGCACAGTTGATTGCTATCAAGTACTGTATCATTGAAAGCTTTGCTTGCTTCACCTACTTGTTTATTCATTGCTCGTTTGATATCAATATAAAGTACATCCCTTATTCATTTGACCTCAGTTTACATGCCTTACATTATTACATGATCAAGATTGTGTTTAAGCATGTCACTTCAGAAATTATTCTTCTTTTATCGTTCTTGCCTACCCGGGACGAGTAGAACTAAGCTTGGGGATGTTCATACGTCTCCAACGTATCCATAATTTCTTGTGTTCCATGCTATGTTATATCATGTTATTACATGTTTTATATGCATTTTATATAGTTTTATCCATTTTCTGTGACTAACCTATTAACAAGATGCCACAGTGGCAGTTCCCTGTTTTCTGCTGTTTTTTGTTTCAGAAAAGCTCTTAAGGAAATATCCGCCAAATTGGAAACGAGCCAACCAGGAATTAATTTTTGGAAAATATGCGTGCAGGAAAACCGAAGACAAGACGTAGTGGGGCCACGAGGCCGCCACATTGCCTCGTGGCGTGAGCCCCAGGTCTGCCGCGCCGGGAGGTGGTGTGGCGCCCTCGGGCGCCCACCGACCTAGGTCTTTGCCTACAAATACCCCCTTGACCTAAAAACAGAGCATGGTTAATCACTTTTTCCTCCACGGGTCCTGAGCCGCCGCCGTCGTCACCACCACTTCGGGAGAGATCAGAACTGCTCCCCGGCACCCTGCCGGGAGGGGGAATCGTTCTCGGAGACTTCTACGTAGCCATGACCGCCTCCGGACTGATGCGTGAGTAGTCTACCTTGGACTACGGGTCCATAGCAGTAGCTAGATGGTTATCTTCTCCTCTTGTGTTATCATGTTTAGATCTTGTGAGCTGCCTACCATGATCAAGATCATCTTTATGTAATTCTCCAAGTTGTGTTTGCTGGGATCCGATGAATATTGATTACTAAAGTTATTGCTTCAAAATATATCATGTGTGTGCTATTTAATGATCTTGCATGCTCTTCGTTACTTGTGTATGCTCTGGCCAAGTAGATGCTCGTAACTCCAAGAGGGGGTATTTATGATCGATAGTAGGTTCATGTCTCTATTTAATCTGTAACGCTCAATGTATATTGTTGTAATGCCCGAATGAATCTCACACTAGACACCATATTATTAGTATATGCATTGGGTTGCTTATCATTATTCTGTCAATTGACTAGCTGTAATTTGTTTACCACGCATGGATGAATGTTATTATTATTTATGGAGAGACACCACTAGTGAACTGTGGACCCCGGTCCTTCTCATTAATCTGATAAAACCACAACTGCAAACCTGTTACTTTCTGCAAACATATATCTTTCTTCCAGACATATGTTTAATCCTTTGTTATAGCAAGCCGATGGGATTGACACCCTCACCGTTGAGTTGGGGCAAAATACTTTGATTGTGTTGTGTGCAGGCTCCACGTTCGTTGCTGACGCTTGTGTTGTGTTGTGCCAACGTCGCCGCCAACAACCTCGAGTGAACATTCATCTCCTACTGGTTCGATAACCTTGGTTTCATACTGATAGAAACTTGTTGGTGCACTACTTCAACCTTCCTCTTGGGGTCTCCCAACAACACACCCACCGTGTGCATCAATCATCATGATGATGATATGAATGACGAGGACGTCGCTGGCTTCCTCAACACTGGCGCCTTCGATGGTTCGTACATGCCTCCTTTGGATGAACAACAATTCCGCGCCCCCCGCAGTATGCCTATTCGTCCCACTTCATGCTCGCAGCGCCTAAACTTCCATGGTTTATCTCAAGAAGCGCATCCAGAGGCCGGCGATCAAGTTGAATCGGCTAACATTTTCATCCCTGGCACACTGCATAAGTCGATTCACGATGTGCAATCCCAGAGGTGAAGAAGAAGCCCACGAAGAGAAGTAAATCAGGTGCCTCTGCGAGCCAGCCAGCTCATAAGACTGTCCGGGATGAACGAATGGTTCCCCCACGTCGTGATGGCTTGACCCGAATGCATGAAGCTGGTAAACCGATACTGCCTCCGAAGCTGCTCTGCGCTACACAGATCCATGCAAGCTTTGCATGATGCTATCTTGACGCTAGAGGGCATCCTTCTTAAAGACAAGGACCCAAATTACCCGGTGTTCACGTGCAAGGTGCCAAAGGGCGTGAACTTCATCGATGAAGCCCTTGCGGATGTAATCTTTGTAGTCTTCGAGCACATCTTCAAGCTGTTTCACGCTAGACGACTGGACTATAACTTGGTCCGTCTATACGCGCTCAATCTGGCGATGAAGATCAAGAGATAGGCAAACCCGTACATCGCGGTAGCGGATCCCTACTACATGCGTGACAACCAGCTATGTGAAGGATCAGCGAGACGGTCATGGCGAGGGAGTACCTCCAAAGCTTCATGTTGAAAAACATGAGCAAAAATAGCCATCTTGTGCCTTTCTTTTGCAAGTAAGTACACATCCGCTCGTCAATGTCGTAACTTATGTTTTCCCATAGAGCCGTTCCATTGCTTATCATGAATTTTCTACATTCCCTTTGAATTACGTTAAGAAGTGACAAGTACGCAGTACTCATCGCCGTAAGAAGGAGGTGGTCCATTGCCACTTATTTCGACTCGGGGAGTGATGCAGGCGGTGGGTGTGTTGTTGGGAGACCCCAAGAGGAAGGTGTGAAGTATTGCAGCAGTAAGTTTCCCTCAGTATGAAAGCAAGGTTATCGAACCAGTAGAAGATGAGAATTCCCCCGAGGTATCAACGGCGCCAGAAAAGTGCTTGGTGCTAAGTTGACGTGGAGTCTGCACACAACAATCAAGATACTTTGCCCCAACTTAACAGTGAGGTTGTGAATCCCACCGGCTTGCTGTAACAAAGGATTAAACGTATGTGTGGAAGAAAGATGTTTGTTTGCAGAAAGTAACAGGTTTGTAGTTGTGGTTTTATCAGATTAAAGAGAAGGATCGGAGTCCACAGTTCACTAGTGGTGTCTCTCCATAAATAATAATACATTCATTCATGCGTGGTAAATAAATTATAGCTGGGAAATTGATAGAATATTGATGAGCAAACCAATGCATATACTAACGTTATGATGTCTAGTGTGAGATTCATTCGGGCATTACAATAATATACATAGACCGTTCCAACCGCATCTATGACTAATAATCCACCTTCCGGTTAGCGTCCGCACCCCTTTCAGTATTAAGTTGCATGCAACAGATTATCGCCTTAAGCACTGTGTGTAAAGTAAGTAAGTAACATCATCCTTAGACAAAGTACTAATGTTTTATCCCTAGTAGCAACGGTACATCTACAACCTTAGAGTTTTCTGTCACTGCCCCAGATTTAATAGAGACAAGAACCTACTATCGAGCATAAATACCCCCTCTTGGAGTTACAAGCATTTAGTTGGCCAACGCGCACACAAGTAACGGAGAGCATGCAAGATCATTAAATAGAACACACATGATATATTATGAAGCAATAACTTTAGCACTCAATATTCATCGGATCCCAGCAAACACAACATGGAGAATTACATAAAGATGACCTTGATCATGATAGGCAGCTCACAAGATCTAAACATGATAACACAAGAGGAGAAGACAACCATCTAGCTACTGCTATGGACCCGTAGTCCAAGGGTAGACTACTCACGCATCAGTCCGGAGGCGGTCATGGCGACGTAGAGGACTCCGGGGACGATTCCCCCTCCCGGCAGGGAGCCAGGGAGCAGTTCTGATCTCTCCCGAATTGGTGTTGACGACGGCGGCGGCTCGGGACCCGTGGAGGAAATAATGAACAATGTGCGATTTTTAGGTTTGGGGGGGGGGGGTACTTATATAGGTGAAAGGGCGAGGTCGGTGGAGGCCCGAGGCCGCGTCAACACGTGCACGCGTGAGCTCAGGGCTGGCCGCGCCAGCACCTGGTGAGGGCGCCTCGGTGCCCCACTTCGTCACGTCTTCGGTCTTCTGGAACCTTCATTTTTCAAAAATAATTCCAGGATGTTTCTTTTCCAATTCCGAGAATATTTCCTTAGGTACTTTTCTAAAACCAAAAACAGCTGAAAACAGGGAACTGGCACTTTGGCATCTTGTTAATAGGTTAGTCCCAGAAAATGCATAAAACTATATAAAATGCATATAAAACAACTAATAACATGATATAAGATAGCATGGAACATTAGAAATTATATATACGTTGGAGACGAATCAGGAAGTTCGGTTATAAAGAAAGACTACACACGAATAAAGGGTGTTCTCGATGAGGCTCTCGAGCTCTACGCCAGTAATGGAGACACCTTCCAGAAGAAGTGTAAATTCTTCAACAAGAACAAGAAGCAAAAGTTCAGGCATGTCACCGATTTCCCTTGCATCAAGGTGGACTCTGCCAGCGTGAAGGAGGCGTTCTACGTCATCCATCATCTTAAAGGGTATGTGGAGGAAGTTGATGCCATGAGGTTTCCAGTAGGGCTCCGGAAATGGATTGGACTTGCGGGGAAATCTCTAATGCTGAACTTAGAGAAGACTTCAATCGCATACAGATGAAGTTATCACATATCATCTTCCAGGATGTCATGGCTATCGAGTGCTGCCTACGCTATCCTAGAGGCAGGATGTATTACAAAACTGCGCCTAACTAGATATTGTGCTTCTGCAAGAAGTGTTTTCTTTATTGCACTTATATACATAAATTATTTACACTCTATTTATGTTATTAACTTATACTTACCAATCCATCTCCAGCTTTGGCTAAGATGGAGATCGAAGAACGCCTAGCATCGTAGCAGGAGACGATGACGGGACAACGAAGGAACTCTACAAACCATTCCCAGCGCCGACGAAGAACTAGGCTACACGTGATCGTTCTCTTCCACTGATTTTGCTTATGTGTACTCTATTTGATAACTATATGTATGAAATGATGAACTTTTGTATTTCGGTATCATGACTTGTGTAAGATTCGGCACTACGTACTCTTGTTGCTATATATATGTATGTACATCTCGGACTCGAATAAATGTGATATGTCTGTTCTAATTTATATACTGGTTGAATATATATGTGTCAACTTATAATATATATGTATAAATCCTGTATATATACCTATATTTGTATAGGAGGAAAAAATTCCAAAATTCATGTTATTATTTTTTTGTGACGCAGGTAATTCTGTGGCGCACCTAATGTCCATGCGCCACTAAAATATTTCTATAGCGCGGGAGGAAGGATACGCCACAAAATTCTGAACTTTCTGTGGCGCACCAAGGGGTGTGCCAAAGAAATATATTTTAGTGGCGAGATAACTGTGTCGCACCCCTCATTTTTCTGGGTGCGCCACAGAAAGGTTAAAGGGTGCGCCACAGGTAGCCCATTTTCCACTAGTGTATGTATGATTTCGAAAACCTATTAAACCAAAAGCTCTAGCAAATGATTGTATCTCTATTTTCCTCTACGCAGGGCCTATCTTTTAATTTATGTTGAGTCAGTAAAACTATCTCCTTCTATCTTAAGCAAGCATTTGAGCTGATTGTGATTCAACCATTTATACATTGGTATTGTTAATCATGTCTTCTATTTTTTCTTGCTTAGCAACTTGTTGGCATCTAATGAATCTGATTTTTGGAGTTATCAACTAATAAAGAGGGTTTATTTTATGAATTAAGCTGACGTGGGACCTTACGGGTACCCCCACTATGACGTATAATGAAGAGGAGGCACAGCGGGTGGCCCAATGAAGACCAAGAAGCTGGTAAGAAAAAATAACTTGAAGGATAAGACAAGAACTCCTATTCGTAGTCTACTAGGACTTACTCTCATGTAAAACCCACTGGCTCCATATATAAAAACAAGGAGAGGTAGACATATGGATAGGCCAACAAATAGACAGGCGAACTCGCCTCACCACCATCGCCATCACGGCCACCATGTAATCATCATTAATATAAGATCATACAAGTAGGAGTAGGTCTTTACCTCATATTGAGGGCCCAACCTGGATAATCCTTACTTGTCAGCCATGCGGAACCAACAGCCGCCATACTTCTCTCAATATACAAAATCCAAGGTACCTAACTGAGGGATTTGCCGGCCTTACACCCCGTCAATTGGCGCCGTGTGTGAGAAGAACATCGTGGTGGATTCACGGTTAATGCGGCCCAATCTTCATCGAGAATGACGACAACTCATCATCTGCGACTGATCCGATTCAATCTACAACAAGCAACGACATCAGATCTAGATCGACAACAGTGACGACTCGCCGCCACGGATCAGCGCCCGAAGGCTCGTCGTCAACAATTTTCTTCAGGGAGTACGGTTTGGGTCAGTTGTTGAGCAAGCCGTGTCAGAGAACACAACATATTCGCATTGGAGATGGATCAAATCTATTCCGCGTGAAACACAACATGAAGAAACCAGGTCGTACAAGAAGATCGGAAAAAGAGCAGCCGACAGGCAGCCGGATCAAGCCATGAAGTATCGAGAAACAAGAGCAGAGAAGCCGCACCAGTGCAACCGGTATAGATTTATTCACAGATAAAGAAAACAGATCAGGTCAACTGGTGCTAGCGCAACCCACAGTGGCCGCATCCCTCGGAGGCGCGGGGCAGCAGGCTTCGATACGGTTGGCCGTACAGTACTCAAATTTAAGGAAATAAGAAATCTATGTGCTGGAATTATTATTCGTCGGCTCATCGGAAACAGCAGATTAAGACGGCGGCAAGGTGTTGTGCGCGACTTCCCTGGATACCGATCGACTCCCAAAGCATACCGTCACGGCGGTAATCTCCAGAGCGCCCTGGACACCTGGACCGAGTAGCCGAGTAGGACTCGACAAGGATACGAGCATCAGACATCTCTGCTATATAATATGTCTTATTGTGTCCATGGTGTATCGTGCTGTTTTTACGTTTTAACTCTTCGGAAACTATAAAATTAACCCGCACTCCCCGACTAAGTGGAAAAAACGCCGACACACCGCTCCTCGACCCGATTTCTTCTTCCTCTGTTCCCCCAACGGTAGAGCTCCAGTCGCTGCTCGCGTGGTGAAGGGATGGGGAGATGGTCATCCTGCAGCTATCCGTCACGCGGCGCAGGTGGCCCAGTCGCCGTTCCTGCCGGAGGCGGCAGGGCAGGGCAGCTGACGTACTCGCGGTCTCGCACCTCCGGCGTATATCGGAGCTGAATCGCCGTTCCTTCCGGAGGCGAATCGGCTCACGTAGGGGGCGCCAGGTGACGGCCCACCTCGAGGACTAGGTGCGGTCGTTTGACATCTTGGTGAAGCGCCTCCAGGCCGCTCTCGATGCCAAGGACGTCGCGACGTCCTCTCTTCATTGGGAGCATGCTGGCGGACGGCAATGTGCGCCTCGCCGGTCGCCTGGACCGCGCCCGGCTGTGGCGGCGCCGGTGACGGCAACGCCTCTCCACGTAGCACACCGCTTGACCCGTGCGCCGACCGAGTTCCTCAAGTGCCCTGGATGGGACCTGGCCGATGCGCAGCAGCTGCCTACCTCGGCATCGCCTACTCTAAGCATGGCCACTGCCGGCTATACACTCCTCTCCCGCGTCTGCCTATCCATGTTCGACGGATTTGACACCTACCAATTCAACACTTGAAGAAATTGAGCTCGTGATATGCAGACCCTGTGGAGCTCATGAGCTCAAGCCCAGACTGCCAGTTCGCCCAATTTTGTGATAGGAGGTACAAACAGGTTTCGTTTTCCCGTCTCGTATGATAACTGGCCGTGCCCGCGCCCAGCACGCGCGCACCACTATGCGTTCCTCGCCACCAACCAGTAGTTCCTCGACCTAAAGAGTTCGCCGCAAGCGCGGGCTCTGACGGCCTCGCTGCTCACCTCCACGGAGCATCTGCCCTTTCTCCCGACTCATCACAAGAAGTTTGCCAAAAACATCGACGGTCGATAAATGTGGGCGAGTGGGTGCCCTGATTAATTAGTAGAGGAATTGTTCAGATACTTGTAGCTTGATGATGATTCAGAAACTAGGAGCCGATGATAATTGCAGCTTGATAATTATTCAGAAAGTAGAAGCTGTCGAGAGAAGCATCTGCATCAGCTGCTACTATAGCCAAGAGGCTACATCAAACAAAATTAGTGATTCGTAGTGGTTTATTTTATTAGGGCTACGACCTTGGTTTCTCTCCGCTAATCCTTCCAGGTAAAAAAAAATAAGTATTTATGTGTAGACGTATAATATAAGAAGTACAAAATACACAGTCATGCAGTACACGGTGGAGTACACTTGCACAATAGCAGGATGTGCATGCCTTCAGTTTGGGGCTTAACCTCAGCGGCAGCAGTGATGTCCTTCGAGGCGTGTACGCGTGTGTGCCGTGCGCTGCCAAGTCTGTTCACGATTCACAAAAGTCTTATTGAGAAGCATATGATCCACCAAGAACGGCGATGCTTTCATCCGACTCATTTACACCTTTTCAAGATAGGAAAATAAACTCCACTCAACTTGGAGTGTTGTAGTGAGGCCCATCAACACCTTCCAACCATGTTAACCACATTGCTTGAATTTTGACCAACTTTATATGTCTTATTTTAGAGAACAAATGTAGTATTTAATGATGTCAGGATACTACTGTTTAATTTTCATATACTAGTATTTAATGTTTACACATGTAATTTGTGTGAAGAAACAACATTTAACAGACCATGGCAACGTAAAATGTAAATCTGTTGCAACGATGAGCACTTTGCTAGGTGGAGGAATAAGTTGACCATCAAATTTCGTCGCACGTTGCAACGCACGGGCATTTTACAAATAGAGATAGAGATGAGTAATGTAATTATTTTGTGTAACAACAGTGCATACTAATGTTAGGTATTCGAGATATTCTCTCATGTTTTAACAGTTATTATCTAAAGGAATTGTGCAAATTGAATCACATTGGTGCCTTATCGTAAAAATATATAAATTCCATAGCAATTGCCTTTTCAGCATTCTAATATAACTCAATTTATTTCACCAGTGATTTGTGTAGAAAATTCATGATCCAGAATTGTTATAAGAAAAAATATCAACAAATAAGATGATTTCCTTTTGCCAACTTGTTTTTCTTTTTACTGAATCGAGATGTCTATAGGAATTGAAAAAATCAGAAATATCTTTTTTAAAACAATTTTGCTACTTGTTTAAATGTGTTTTGAGGAAGAAATAAATTCTATATACCGTAGCAATCGCACGGAAATGCACCTAGTCACGGTAATTTACGCAAAGACAGGAAATTAAATAAGGACATGTGGCGCGCGGACCTGGTGGAGCTACATCCGACCTGTTTACAAGTTTCAAAATTCTGATTCGTTTCTACTAGCTATGCATGCTCCCACGTGGTCTTTTTTCTTTTAACTGATTTTGGTTTGGGAAGCGTTGAAACTTTACAGCCCACGCATCCCCCTGCTGACACGTGTAAATCTCATTTTTCCTAAACCCGCATTTTCTACTATGGTGCAAAAATGTTCCGCCTGGAGCAAAAAATTGTTCAAGGGGAGCAAAAATAATTTTTACCTAAAATCTGACAATTGGTATGGTGGTGCAAATTTTTTTTGTTAATAGCAAAACAAATTATACTATTGGAGCATCATCATAGCAACTTCTCTCTCAAATAGAACGATGGTAGCAAAAAAAAAAGTTCATCCCATATATAGCAAAAACAGCAGAACCAACCGTGATAGCAAAAGTTCATCCTCTGACCAAGATGATGGCAAAAATGGTTTGCTACGGTAGCAAAATTGAAAATCAATGATAGCAAAACTTTATCTATATAGCAAAAACAACAAAAGGGTGGTTGCAAATTGCTACAACTTTTCTAGGGATTTGCACCAAAGAAGAGGAAGGTTTGCTTCAAACATCCAAAACATTTGCACCACATCAAGAGCAAAATAGTATCAAGAAGAAACTTGCTACAAATCTTCTGTTGTTGCTTCTGTACTTTTGCAACAACGGTGAAAAAATTATGCTACAAACCTTACAAAAAATTTGCATCATAGAAAAAAACAAAAAAAAGAGCAAATTTGATCCCGCATCGTCGTCCACGCGACCCACCACATCACCACCGGCGGGAGACGGTTCCGCCTTGTAGCAGAGATATACAACCATGCATCACACTTTTGCAGCAGCACCACCACAGATGGTTGCAGCACCACCGTGCATCTGGAGGCAAAAAAAGCTTTGATGTTTGGAAGCAGGGGAGAGAGAGGAAGCGCCCTGCGCAGCCAGCAAGCGGCGCCGACTCGACGTGGCCGGCGATTACATGGCTAGCAAGAGCGTGGCGCGACCAGCAGAGAGGTAAGGGAGCGCGACGGCAGTAGGTTGGCGGCCGCGGCGGTGCTCATGGTGGAGGCGCACCGCGGTGGAGGCGCACCGCGGTGGCCGCGGCGCTGTGCTGCGGTGCTGAAGATATGCTTCCAAAGAGGGCGGCCACCGGAGAGGTAAGGGTGCGCGGCGGCAGGATGGAAGCGTCGGCGGCGCTCGTGGTGCAGCGCACTGCGGGGAGGTTGCGGCACTTTGCGAGGAAGCCGGCGGCGCGGTGTTGTAGAGATGATTCGTGAGAGACGTGAGTGGAAGAAGATGACCCACGAAGGAATAAGGTGAGGAGGTGGGACCAACGCGATGACGCGTGTCGCGCATCCAATGCGGAGGATGCTAGCCTCCGGTTGTTATACAGTGTTTCCCTTTTGGTTTTCCTGCTCAATTCGATCGGACTATGTTTGGTTATTCTTTACATTTAAATATTTTATGGATTTAGTCATACTTTATATACGTGAGTGTTTATCTTCTTATTTTATGCACCGTTTGGAGCAAGTGATAATTGAGGGACTCGCCTCGGACGCCCGATCCAAATCCTGCACACTTAACTACTTCGAAGCGGACATAATCGATCATCGGCGACCAGACCAAATCGTCGGGCGTGTCGGCGCCAATAGTGTGCTTCTGGGAGGTGTCCCCTGCATTGGGGGCCGGCGATTCGACATCTAAAACAACTTTCTCGCTGCACTGGCGGAATGAGTTCAGCGTCATAATCGATTTCCCTTCGTTGACTCCGTCTAGTCGACTCGTTAAGTGGACTCGGGGGCTGAACATCACATCCGACGCGCCGGATCCGGTCGCTACATCAACTTCGCCCAGCCAGAGGACGCACGATTCCGCCGTGTCAACTTTGTCCACCGCGTCGAGTCCACATATCACGTCGCATCTACTACATCTCGCAGATAAGTTTTAATTCGCAACATTACATTTTATCACTACGAGCAAAGTTTATTTACATCAAAGTATTATTTTTTCTTGCACCAATTGGCCGGTAAGCCATTATGCAAGAGTATTAGCGAAAATATGGCCATTTTTTTATTACAACCAATCATATTGTTTGCTGCCCGAAACCACGTATCGGCGCAAATATTGGATGATCACCTAGATTTCTCAAAGTCGGGTCATACCCTGCATTGGATTTGTAAAAGTTGGGATATTACCCGCATCGGATTTTTATAGTCGGGTCATAACCTGCATCGGATATTCAAAGTCGAGTTCTTCATTACCCGCATAAAAAAAAATTCAAAGTCAGATTCTCTATACCTACATTGGAGTTGTTAAAGTTGGGCTCTTTATTACCCGTGTCGGAATTCTCAAACAGCTGCACAACAGCTGCACTCTCCGCTGTGTCGATCTCGTCGGCCGCCATGATTATCTTCTTGTTAAAACGCCGCACCCAATGCCGTGTCGACTCCCTATCTACTATCGGCCCCAGTCGCACTCGACGCTCGGGTGCTGCGGCATAATAGGTTATTCAACAATTCACCCAGTCGCACTCGACACTCGGGGCCTGTGTCGACTCCGGTCCGCAACATCACTCTATCCACCGTGTTACTCGCCGTATCAACTCCGTCCATCTTTACTACCTTTCGCAGATAAGTTTTAATTTATGATATTTCAATTTACCAATATGAAAAATACTCTTTTATTCCAAGATATTATATTTTTTTACACTAATTAGCCAGTTAGCCATTGTTTTCAAGTCAATATGCACATATACATTGACGAGTTGAGCATCTCCTCAGCCGCTTCATACTTCAGCAATTTATTCTCATCGGGAGGGCACCTGCAACATTTTCGGCTGTGATATTTTTAGCCTACGCTCAATTGCAAGCAATTAAACATAGTCTCGGGGGCTAATCCCATCAGGAGCGCTGCCACACACCCTAATTTCAGTCGACGATCAGCGTCAGTCGCAGATGAAGTATAGTTGACGGATTGGAATCATCTGAAGAATATTTGGAGCAACATGCTCTCATATGCAGTCGAAACCCGGTCGAGTACCTCCCAGATGTTATATGAATATCTTTATAACAATTTTGGGATGTTATAGCCTAGTCTAGTCCTCGATGATGTACAAACAAGTGAACGGTAAGACCTGAATAAGGTCGGGTGGCCCATACAAGCTAAGTGGACCTGTTAAATTTCCGTGCCAACAAGCATGATGCAAAATCCCGGCGGACGCGCTAAGGGTACTTTATTTATGACCAGGTTCTGACCAGTAAGTCCCGACAGGCATGAGTCGAACTTGAACGGTCTTGCCAGTTTCAAGTCAGGGGACTCGAGATTTAGTAGCCTAGTAAGGTATTTCGACCGAGTCGCGAATTAACTTGACCCAAATCCGTCGGTTGAATCAGGCCTTCTATGCCATGCACCCATCCCCATGAGGCGAAAAGAAAGCATATATGTATCAAATATCTCGAGTCATGAAATCTCGTGCATTATATCCTCAAATGAAGGTACAAAGAAGCGTCTGATAAAGGAAAATTGCAGTAACTAATTTCGATACTTCAATCTTTTTGCAATATTAGTTCACATGATACGAGGAACCAAGAAACATAAGATAAAATACATGGGATTAGAAAAACTTGAGCCTATGCCTGACTTTGCATGTCGCACATAGCCTCGGGGGCTATTCCCATAGGGAGCGTTGGCCGCGCACCCGATGAGCGCTGATAGCGCAACTGATGACTTGAAGTATTACGAAGACAAAAGCACTTGAAGAATTATCAAGACAGAAGCACTCGAAGAATTATCAAGACAGAAGCACTCGAAGGATTAAGCACTGAACGCAGTACCGACTGAAGACTGCAACCAACCATCACGCATAAGGAGCACCTAAAGATCTATGAAGTTATGAGTCCCTGGTCGACTCTTTGAGTCGACCAGGCACTCGGGGGGCTACTGGAATGGGTATACCTTACAGGTACCCCCACTATGGCGTATAATGAAGAAGAGGCCAATATTGAAGACCAAGAAGCTGTTAAGGAAATAACTTAAAGGACGAGACAAGGACTCCTATTCGTAGTCTACTAGGACTCTCATGTAAAACCTCCTAGCTCCATATATAAAGACAAGGAGGGGTAGACAAAAAGATAGGCCAACAGATAGACAGAAAGTAGACAGGTGATCTCGCCTCACCACCATCGCCATCACGGCCACCAATCATCAATACAAGATCAGACAAGCAGGAGTACGTCTTTACCTCACAACGAGGGGCCGAACCTGGGTAAATTCTTACTTGTAAGCCGTCCGGAACCACCAACCGTCATACTTCTCTCTCTATACGAAACCCAAGGTATCTAACCGAGGGATTTGCCTGGCTTACACCCCGTCATAAGCTCAATATGTTCATTGTTCTCTGACCGAGGACTAAGTTTGCCAACACCAACTATGGTTTTCTCTATGTACTTTATTGTGATTTTCCTCTACTTGTTACAAGTTGATTTATATGAACGGAGTTGATATCTAAGATTACTTGTGCATTTATACATGTGATGCTTCTTGTCGGTATATTTTATATCGACACATCACTCCATAAACCTGTGGTCATGTTTACCGAGTTCAGTTTTCGCTTGGGGACAAGCGAGGTCTAAGCTTGGGGGGAGTTGATACGTCCATTTTTCATCACTATTTCATATCATAATTTACTGCTATTCATTGATATATTTAGTGTTTGGAGATGATACTTATGTTATTTTATCTATTTTGCATGTTTGATGATCATTGGAGGATGGAGAACCGGAGTCTGAATTCTGCTGGAAAAAACACCGTCAAGATACAATATTTGGAAAGCTCAGAAAACGAAACGAAGAATACCCAAAGTCCTATTTTTCTAGATCACGGAGGAGGCCAAGGAGCCCGATGTGGGCCCAGGCGCGGCTCGCCTTGCTGCCGCACGAGCACATGGTGGGGCCGCCCTGGCCCACCTCTGGCTGTGCCCCTTCGCGTACTTCATCCTCTCGAAAACCTAAGACCAAGAGGTTAGACAGAAATCCTCTTCACCGACACCACGAGGCGGAGAAGAAAGAGAGAGAAAAGCTCTCCGGCAAGCTGTGAAGCCGCCGGGGAAATCCCTTCCCGGAGGAGGGAAATCGTCGCCATCGTCACCGTCATCGAGCTGCACTTCATCACCATCATCAACACCACCATCTCCATCGCCGACACCGTCATCTCCATCTGTCCACTCCGTTCCTGTTGTAACATCTAGGGCTGAATCTTGTGTATTTGATAGGGGAAACTCTCCTGGTGTTGATTACTCTTGTTATTGATGCAATTGAGTGAAACCGTTGAATTAAGGTTTATGTTCACATTCTTATTTATCATCATATCACCTCTGATCATGTTCCAAATGATGTGTTGTGAGTAGTTCGTTAAGTTCTTGAGGACATTGGAGAAGTCTATATGTTAGTAGTGAACTATGTTGAGTAATATTTAGTGTTTTGATATTTAAGTTGTGGTGCCATTCTTCTAGTGGTGTCATGTGAACGTCGACTACATGACACTTCACCTTTATGGGCCTAGGGGAATGCATTGGGTATTCGATTATTAATTGTGGGGTTGCCCGAGTGACATAAACCTAAACCCCAGTTGATATTTCGAAGCATGAGGGATAGCAGGATCTCAGAGTCTAAGGCTATGGCTAGATTTATCTTAATTACTTTCTTGTATTTGCGGATGCTTGCAAGGGGTATAATCATAAGTATGTATTAGTCCTAAGAAGGGCGGTGCATTAGCATAGGTTCACCCACACAAAACTTATCGAAACACTGAAGATTAATCATCTATATGAAGCAAAAGCACTAGATAGAATTCCCGTGTGTCCTCAGGAACGTTTGGTCATTATAAGTAAACAAACCGGCTTGTCCTTTGCTCTCAAAAGGATTGGGCCACTCGCTTCAATTATAATTGTCGTTCTCTATGTACTCGCACTTTATTTATCTGTTATATCAAAAACTCCTAAAAACTTGTTTACTAGTGTTTACAGTGAAATCCTCATTAAAACCGCTTGTCAGCACCTTCTGCTCCTCGTTGGGTTCGACACTCTTATTTATCAAAAGTACTGTGATACACCCTCTATAACTGTGGGTCATCAATGCTCCATCTCCTCGAGCAAGGAGAGCCGTGGGTGACGCTGCCGGAGAGCCGCCACCATGAAGCTCACTGCCTGCCGGGCAGCCCTCTCCCCATCCAGGCGAGCAGCCTCACTCGCTTGGGAACGAAGCTCTCCCAGGATATCCGCGACGCGTGCCAAGAAGGAAGGATAGCCTCTGGAAGAGCCGGAGAAACTCCCCGTGGCAATAGGAGGTTGAGGCATCCTCAAGGCCACCAGCCCCTCAAAAATCCTCCTAGCAGCGGCACTCATGGTGGGCAGAAGGCCGAGCATGTCATGCTTAGGGATCTCCATCCTGTCTCAGTCCTCCACAGCTTTCCTCAGATGCTTGCTCGCTTCCTCTTGGCGAGCCTGGGCAGCCTGCTCTTCCGCTCTCGCCTCGGCCAGGGCGGCGTCTCTTTCCTTGCGCTCGTGGGTCCAAAGAGCATCGGCTTGCTTGAGTCCCCCGTCGCGCTCGGAGGCGGCAGCCGTCAGCTCGGTGACCTCTCGTGCCAGGCCATCAGCGCGGTCCCTCTGCTGCGTCCGCTCGCCGTGAACCCTCTGGTAGTCACGGAGGGCCTGATCCCGGCTCCTTCTCTTGTCCCCCAGTTCCCTTTTCAATTAGGAGACCTCCCCGGGGAGCAAGTCTACTTGCTACCTCAATCCTCTACTCTCCCGTTGGGCCCTGTCTTCAGCGAGAGCCAAGCTCCGTTCCAGACGGGCTGCACCCTGCTCCACTTCCCAACAAAGTCGGGAGTTTTCCTCGCGGCCTTCCCTCTCGGACTCCGCCAGCACGAGCTCCCGAACTGTCAGCTCTTGCTCACGTCCACGGACACGCCGCTCCCGAGCGTTCAGCAGCTCGTCCTCCACAACCATCATGCGCTCTCGTGCGTCGAGAGCTTCCAACTCGGCCATCAGCCGCTCCTCCAGCGCTCTCCGCTCACTCTCGCGGCTACCCTCCGGGGCTGCCAACAAGCGCAGCTCCGCCTCCGTAAACTCCAGAAGCTCACGTAGGTCAGCGAATAACCTGGGAGTGCTGGCGCTCGCACACGTCTCCTGGCGACCGCTTGGCGGAACCCCACTTCCACCCATGACCCCGACCAGGGGAGGAGCGCCCGGTCCAGGGCGGTCAGCCCGGGAATCCGCGCCGCGCGTTCCCTCGACGGCTTCTGCGCCCCGCCTTTCACTTGCCGGAATTTCCGGGAGTTTGACCGCCGGATTCGCCGGGGACAAGGTGAGTCCAGGAGCCAGGACGGACCCTCGATATCCCCGGAGCCCTCTCCTTCATCCGCATGGACGCGCTTGCTAGAAGTGGCCAGCGATTGGTCCCTGCACAAGATAAAAACGGAGATTCAAGGCAGCGCCATGAGATAACGGGCTCCCCCGAGACGGGACTGGCAAGCAAAGAGACTTTACCTCCTCCTTCTCCTGGGCCCCGAGAAAATCGAATTCCTGTCCTCCAGATCTTCGAAGACACCC
Source organism: Poa annua (assembly GCA_026929855.1). Lineage (NCBI taxonomy): Eukaryota > Viridiplantae > Streptophyta > Magnoliopsida > Poales > Poaceae > Poa > Poa annua. The sequence goes on from CM049426.1 coordinate 105,820,831, forward strand.
GGTGTCCGGGTGCCCGATCCTCGGTACTTGTCGCTGTCTTCCGGGGTAGGAAGACTCATCGACGCCTGGGGCTTCCCCTCACGGCCGACGAACCCGGCGAGGCAGTACAATTCTCTGGAGATTGCCCCTCCTCCCCGGCAGGCGGCTCGGGGATCTCGTTGCCGCTCTCCCCCTCGGAAGAGGCAAGCTCCTCGGGGGAAACGTCCCCTAGCACCAGTCCCAGCCTCGGCAAGTCATTGCTCAGCCGCCTATTAACCTTGGGTTCCGGAGGAGGATCGATCGTCGTTGTCGTGGGATTGTCACGGAAAATGTCTCTGGGTGGAAACTTGGGATGAGGGGCATGGCGGATTCCGACATCAGGAGCTTGTCTAGCGTGGCGTGGGGAAAAAGGGTTTACCCAGATTCGGCCCCTCGTCATGAGGTGAAGACCTACTTTCTGCTTCGGCTTTATTGATTAGGGTTTCGGGACTCAGCGCCTTTGCTTCCGGGTCTCGAGATTACAATGGTGTCTCTCCTGTGACTTGAACTTTCTCTCTAGGAACCAGGAGACCCCCTTATATAGGTGGAGGGTCTCGCTGGAGGTACAAGGCCGGGTCCGGGTTCCTATCATACCCGGACTCTACTCTAAGTCCTCTAATCTTCTTCTTTCCTTAGCAGGACTCCGTCTTGTACTTGGTCTCCAGCCTTCTGGATCCTTCTTGCTTGCGGGCCAAGGCACACGTTGCGCACCGGCTTTCGTATCACCCGGCCCATGTCTTTATGCTTGATCCGGCCCAGGCTCATGCCAGGCTGGCTTATCTTCTATGTCGGTGGGCTTACCGGGTTATGATCCCCCCAACAGTAGCCCCCAGGATAACTTGGACATCAGACTGGACTTGCTTCACCTTTGCGCCTTGGAGCGTGTTTCTAGGGGAAGCCGTCAGTCCTTTTGTCCGGGTTATCTGAAAAACAATAAACAACTTATTAAGCAAGCAGGCTCTCGGGTTTTCCGCTCAGCCGGCGTGATACTTGGTCAACTGCTCGTAACCCGGCCACCACTTGCCGGCTTTCACTTCTCTAAGCCTTTGACTTTCTCCTTTCTGTATTCTTTCTCTTGTCTTTCGGTCAATCTTCTCGGTCAACGACATATTTAATGTCAATCCACGCGCGAGAATCGAGGAGACTATAACCACCTCGGGGAAACAAAGACCCTATCAGGAATATCTCCTGTAAAACAGATCTTGTCCCCTCAACTTAATCATTATCTTCTTATCTTTCCCCTTTTGCCCCTAGGTCAAACTCCCCGTCCTATAAATCGGAGGGGCCGGGGTGAGCTATGGCTCACTCTCCCCCGCGCACTCCCACTTCATCTTCTACCTCGAGCACGTTGCTCCGTCTCCTCGTGCCCTCCGCGACCGAGCTTCCCGAGCAGTTCATCAGCAAGATCCGAGCGAGGAACTCCAACCTTTCATCGCGCCGTCAGATCCAGATCCTCTCCCTCCTTCTCTCGGTAAGATGGCACCTTTGAACTTTGTATTTCTGATCTCTTTATCCTTCGAGTTCTTCGGATGAACGCGTGTTATTCGTGTTCTTGATGCACTCCTCATTATTTTTTATTTTCCGAAGCTCCTTAGATCCAATTGTGCTCGCACCATTCTTCTCTCCACTGTTTTCGCTTTGAAATTGGATGCTTTTCTTCTCCCGTGCTTACCACGACGAACTGCTCCACTGTCCCTTGATCTTCCTTTTTCCAGTTATTTTCTTCCATTTTGTAGATTCGAAATAATCTCTTACTTCTGTTATTTCTTGTTGTAGATCTTCGTCTTTCATCTACCAAAATGGGCTTGAAGTCTGCAGCTCAGCGTGCTCCCAAGAAGGTGAAGAGCACACCCGGCGCCGGGTCTTCCGGCACAGTCGCCGCAGAGAAACTGAAACGCAAAGCCGGATGTAACTGAGGTAAATCCAACATCCGGGAAAGCCGGCTTCAAGAGCTGGCCAAACTCGGCATGCTTCCGCCTCAGTCGGAGGCCCAATGGCGGGTCCCGGATGAAGAAGAAACCCTGCCGCAGCCCGGACCCGGCGAGGTAGTTCTCTTCGCCGATCATATTCCTCGGGGTTTCAAACCCCCGGGTTCCCTTTTCTTCAACCAAATTCTTAACTACTTCCAGATTCGTCCACAAGATATAGCACCGAACTCGGTGCTAAATATCATCCACTTCGTTGTCCTCTGCGAGGCCTATCTCGGCATCGCTCCCAGTCTCCCCCTTTTCCTTGAATTCTATTACTGCAAGCCCCAACGGGAATACCCGGTGGGGCCTCTTGTTTCCTGCGGCGGCATGACCATCCAGCACCGCCGTAACCTCGTCTTCCCGGGTGTGGTCCTTCACTCACACCCAAAGGACTGGCAGAAGACATGGTTCTACTGCCAGTCACACACTCCTGAGGGTGAGCCGGCCCTTCCCGGCTTTCGAGCTGATAGGCTCACCCTAAATGACAATATGAACTCCTTCACCTCCCCCGCTGATCGGGAGGCTATTAAGCCACTTGTTGGCTGGGTTTGTGACCTTCTTGCCCACGGGCTAACGGGCGTAGACTTGGTCAGATGCTGGGTGGGGTGGCGCATCATGCCACTCAGCATCCGGTCATGCCTCATGTGCTAGTATTCCGGGTCTCTGGATGACCCGATGCGCTTCAGCAGAGGCCAACAGTCGGAGAAGGCGCATGTCCGGGTCATCCGGAGGATCGTCAATGAATCCCCAGATTCTCTGGCAAACACCGGCCTCCCTCCTTTCAGCGCCGCCACCCCTTGGATCCGGTATTTACTGTTTCCTGTCTTTTTCCTTATGCTGATGTCTTCTCCAAGTTAATAACCTTTAATTTCTCAAGCGGACGACACTTGGTGGTCTGCAGCTTTACTCTCCTGCCAGACTCTGCCGATGAGTCGGGTAATGAAGCTGAGGAAGCCGGCTCCGAAGCCGGCGTAGAAGAAGAAGGAGAGGAAGTGAATTAAACTCCATCACCCGAGTCTTCCTTGACTTAATGGACGCCGACCTTCGGGAAAGCCGGTCTCCCCCTATTGATGAAGAAAATATATCAGATACGGTCCTTCCGTCCACGGACCCGGCTCCTCCGGCTGCCAAGAGGAGGCTCCGCTCAGACTCCGCCGAGGTAAATTCACTATGCCTTAGCTTGTCTTGCTCTCGTTCTTTGCTCTAGTTTATATGCTGAATTTGTCTTGTGTTTGACAGGAGGCAAAGGAAGCCCGTCGCCAAAAGCGCCGGCTTCGTTCCTCCGACTCTGACGAGCCACTCTTTGAAGGGATTTCCCACAACCCGACTCCTCGTCGGGTTAAGCCTCCACATAAGCGCCCTTAAGAAGTGAGCCTAGCTCACTTGGTTAGGGAAGTGGATGTACAACCTAGCCACCCAGGTTCAAGTCCTCATGGACGCAGATTTGGGTTCTTATTATTTAAAAATAAAAAACCCGCTGTAGGGGCTTCCCCTACCGCAGTCCTTTCAAAAAAAACATAAGCGCCCTTCTGTTCTTTATCCTTTAGCCATGACTGAGCGGAGTTCTAAGTCTCGGTCTCTCTCAGTCTCTTCAGATTCGAGCGATGATCTTTTTGGCGGCTTTGCTGTCAATAAGGGGTGAGTCTCCTTTCTCTCGCTTTTCTTGTTACTCCTTTGTCTCTGTTGTAACCTTCTTTCATCTGTGCAGAGCTCGCACTACTACTCCATCTCCTCCGGCTGTCGACGAGACGGTCGTTACATCGCCCCTCCGCGCCGAAGGAGGGGCCGCTAAGTTGGCGACGCACCTGGCCTCTCCCCGGACATCCGGCTTACAGGATGTGAAGATCACCGACACTTCAATGGGCGACAAGCCCGTCGACTCGCGCATCGCCAAGACTGCTGCGTCGGGTGCCACCACTTCAAAATCTTCAACTGGCAAGGCCTCCGGCTTCCTGTCTTACAAGGACTTGGACTTGACATCTCTCTTCGGGAAGCTTCATAGGCGTGTGGGAGAGTCGCACCAGGCGGAAGACAACGTCTTGGCTGAACTCCAGGAAAACTTTGAGCTATGCACATATATCTCTCCTAGTCCCCAAGTGCCGGGTTATCAACTTGCGATGACTCGGGACTTCCAGTATGACTTTGCTGATAAATGTAGTTCTTGTTGACTAGGCCCCAAGAGTCGGAATGACTGCTTGCGGTATTCCGGGTCTTCATTTGCCTTCGTGCTTTTACTTTCAACTAAGTAGTCCCCAAGGGCCGGGTTATCATTGGCGATACTCCGGGTCTTCTTGTTAAACTTACTTTCTGAGCCCATTATTGAGTAGCCCCCAAGTGCCGGGTCTTGGCCTGCGCGACCTGGGACTTATAGCAATTTGGGTTTTCTTATTCTTACTCGACATTTCCTGATCTTTTATTTGTGTTTCTTGTTTCAGGACTAGACTCAAGGGCGAGTTGGAGTCAGAGGCTGGCCATCGCGCCGGGCTTGAGAAGAACATAGCCGAGCTTGAGAAGAAGCTCGGCGAAGTTGCTGAAGAAAACTCCCTCCTCCGTCAAGAGATGGAGGAGCATGAAACCAGTTGGACGAAGCAACGGGATAAGCTGCAGGAGGACCTGAATGCCTCCAACACTAAGTACAATAAGCTTGTCTCGTTTCTCTCCGAGGTGGTGGCCTTGCTTTTTGGTAAGCCGGCTTTGTTTTTGAATTCCTGTCTTGCACTAGTGGAAAAAGAACTTTACGCCCAGAGAATCAGTCCTGGTTATATTTGCGGCCGGTACTAATGAGCATCAGTACCGGTTCGAACTGTCAGAGGGGAGGGGGGTAACAGTACCGGTCCGTAAGGGACCTTTAGTACCGGGCCGTAACACGGACCGGTACTAAATCTCAATGGGATGGCAACGGCCGCGAGGGGTTGGGCGAGCGGATCTTTAGTACCGGGCCGTGTTACGGTCCGGTACTAAAGGTCCTAACCGTTCGACTCCCGCCACGATTTTAGACGGGAGTGGGCAGTTTCTTCGCTCTGTCTCATATTTCACTCTTCATTTTTCGACACGGCCTGGGCTCTCTCTTCTTCCTCTCTCTTGCTCTCCCCTCCGGCGACACTCTCTCTCTCCCTCTGATCTCTTCCTCCACTCCGGCAACCATGAATCCGGCGCCACCAATCACGCGCTGTGGACCAATGCTTGCACACACCGCCAATCTTAAGGTTGTTTATACCAACGATAGCGCTATGGTGGGCGGTTCTCTCTCCGATTTCAAGAAATGGGTCGGTGAAGCTTGGGAGCAAGAGAAGTTCATCGGTCTTGATCTCGAGTACACGGCCGATCAAGAAGAGGTTGCGGTCATCCAAATTTGTTTCAAGAAGTATGTCTTGGTCTTCCAATGGGCAAGGTAAAAATCATCCAAATGTTGGGGGATTATTTTCTTTAATTTGTTGATTAATTCATATGGATAGGTATTGCATAGGATAGCAATTTCTCTTTGTTTGTGTATATATTGGCCGAAATGAAAATTATAGATATTGGCCCAAATGAAATGTTGCAATGTGTATTAATTGTCTGAAATTAAATATATATCTTGGCATATGAATATTTGGCCGAAATGAGGAAAATCTTATATAGTTCCTGCCTATATTTTTGTTATTATACATTGGCCGAAATGTGCATTTACATTGTGTATGTTGCATTGCATTGCATGCATATTGTTCCATTGCATTGCATATTTGCATGCATATATACTGTTGCATTGCATTTGGCCGAAATGAGGAAAATCTTATAGTTCCTGCATATATATTGTTGTTATTATACATTGGCCGAAAAAGAATGTTGCATATTGCATGCATATATATATTGTTTTTATATTACATAAAACTATAAGTGTCAATGTTGGCCGAAAATTGCATTGCATATGAAACTAAGCTAGTGCCGAAAATGAATGTTGGCATTGCATGCATATATATTGTTATTATATATATAACAACTAAGTGCCAATTTTGTTGCATATATATACTTGATCTCTCAAATTATAGATTGGCCAAAAATGAAAGTTGCATTGCATTGTTGCTATCTCATTCATATACAAGATCTCAAAATAATATATATTGTTATATATCATTGCAAATGAACTACTTGATCTCAAATTACATGTTGGCAGTATATTTTTAACATGTGTTCCATTTGTTCTTTGCAGAAGTGAAAAGCAATGTCAACCACTCATGGATTTTCTTCGCAGCGGCATTCATTTTGATATCAACGAATGACAAGATCAAGCTCACACGCACCTGGGGACTTGAGATACCATCTGCCTGCCACATTGATCTCCAGGCTATCTTTAGGTTTGAGCATCTCAAGACTGGAATGACTGCTATGGCAAGCGTCGTGATCAACGAGGACGCGTACAAGGATATGAAGAAAAGATTCAAGAGTGGGTAGCATTATCTTTGGGAGAAGTACCCACTTGATGGTTGCAACATTGAGTATGCAGCAATAGATGCGTATGTTGCATACGAGGTGTACCGCAAGATTAGAATCATCAACTATGGACAGCGTCACCTTGTACCGCGACCAGTGCGGCGCCAGAAGACTTCTGATTCTGATTCGTATGACGATATGTACTAGTGTTTAGTGTCTTTAGGGTCTCCTAATGTGTGGAAGACAGTAGCTAGTGTTAGTGCAAACAATTTATATCTAATATTTTGTAGTAGTGTTAATAATTGTTAGATGTGATAGTAGTGTTATTGTTGCAAACAATTTATCTCTAATATTTTGTAGCTAGTACTGTTATTGTTGGATGTGAGTATAGTGTTATTGTTGCAAACAATTTATCTCTAATTAATATTCTGTAGTACTGTTATTGTTGGATGTGAGTAGTGTTATAGTTGCAAATTTTGTCATAAATACAATTTATCATATGATAGACCTTTTTGTGAAGACTTTTTTTGCAAATTTTGTCAAAAATAAAGTTTATCATTTTTCATAGCAACTACTACACATATAAGGTCCCATGCCAAAGGATTTCTTTTTTTGAAGTGTTTATCACATTATTTCATTTTTTTATAAAGAAAGTCAAAACGATCGCGATGACAATTTATCAGAAGATGTAATGTTTTATAGAACTATAAATGTTTATGTGATATAACCACTAGTTGTGTATCTTAAAACGATTTTTCCAAAAAAATAGATAAAGATATCAAACAGTTGTAGTTCAAATTTGAATTACTTTCGAAAAATAGGCATAAACTCATTTAACTAGGGGAAATTAGGTAGAAATCAAGGAAAAACCTAATACATGGGAATTATCCATCATATGTGTACTAGTTTCCATGAAAATTAAATGGGTGCCATTTAGCATCATATTGTTGGTACTTTGTTCACAAAAAAAGTCAGTTTTCGCACTTAAAAAATATAAAATGATATGTATGAAAATAATTTCAAGATTTCCTTTAACATGGTTGTTTTTATATCAATTGTCACCTATTTGTGGAATATGAGATCTTTATCACAAACTATAACTTGAAAATGACCATAACTTGATCATTTGCCTTGAAACTTCTAGATGTCTATACATGATAGACCTTTTTGTGAAGACTTTTTTTGCAAATTTTGTCAAAAATAAAGTTTATCATTTTTCATAGCAACTAGTACACTTATAAGGTCCCCATGCCAAAGGATTTCTCTTTTTGAAGTGTTTATCATATTATTTCATTTTTTCATAAAGAAAGTCAAAACGGTCGCGATGACAATTCATCAGAAGATGTAATGTTTTATAGAACTATCAATGTTTCTGTGTATAACCACTAGTTATGTATCTTAAAATTATTTTTCCACAAAAATTAGACAAAGCTATCAAACAGTTGTAGTTCAAATTTGAATTACTTTCGAAAAATAGGCATAAACTCATTTAACTAGGGGAAATTAGGTAGAAATCAAGAAAAAATCTAATACATGGGCATTATCCATCATATGTGTACTAGTTTCCATGAAAATTAAATGGGTGCCATTTAGCATCATATTGTTGGTACTTTGTCACAAAAAAAGTCAGTTTTCGCACTTAAAAAATATAAAATGATATGTATGAAAATAATTTCAAGATTTCCTTTAACATGGTTGTTTTTATACCAATTGTCACCTATTTGTGGAATATGAGATCTTTATCACAAACTATAACTTGAAAATGACCATAACTTGATCATTTGCCTTGAAACTTCTAGATGTCTATACATGATAGACCTTTTTGTGAAGACTTTTTTTGCAAATTTTGTCAAAAATAAAGTTTATCATTTTTCATAACAACTAGTACACATATAAGGTCCCCATGCCAAAGGATTTCTCTTTTTGAAGTGTTTATCATATTATTTCATTTTTTGATAAAGAAAGTCAAAACGGTCGCGATGACAATTCATCAGAAGATGTAATGTTTTATAGAACTATCAATGTTTCTGTGTATAACCACTAGTTATGTATCTTAAAATGATTTTTCCACAAAAATTAGACAAAGCTATCAAACAGTTGTAGTTCAAATTTGAATTACTTTCGAAAAATAGGCATAAACTCATTTAACTAGGGGAAATTAGGTAGAAATCAAGAAAAAACCTAATTTGGGCATTATCCATCATATGTGTACTAGTTTCCATGAAAATTAAATGGGTGCCATTTTGCATCATATTTTTGGTTCTTTGTTCACAAAAAAAGTCAGTTTTTGCACCTAAAAAATAGAAAATTATATTTATGAAAACAATTTCAATATTTTCTTTGACATGGTTATTTTTTCTACCAATTGTCACCTATTTGTGGAATATGAGATCCTCATCACAAACTATGACTTGAAAATGACCATAACTTGATCATTTGCGTTGAAACTTCTAGATGTCTATACATGATAGAACTTTTTGTGAAGACTTTTTCTTCAAATTTTGTCAAAAATAAAGTTTATCATTTTTCATAGCAACTAGTACACATATAAGGTCCCCATGCCAAAGGATTTCATTTTTTTTGAAGTGGTTATCACATTATTTCATTTTCTCATAAAGAAAGTCAAAACGGTCGCAATGACAATTCATCAAAACATGTAATGTTTTATAGAACTATCAATGTTTCTGTGATATAACCACTAGTTGTGTATCTTAAAATGTTTTTTCCAAAAAAATTAGACAAAGCTATGAAACAGTTGTAGTTCAAATTTGAACTACTTTCGAAAAATAGGCATAAACTCATTTAACTAGGGGAAATTAGGTAGAAATCAAGGAAAAACCTAATACATGGGCATTATCCATCATATGTGTACTAGTTTCCATGAAAATTAAATGGGTGCCATTTTGCATCATATTTTTGGTACTTTGTTCACAAACAAAGTCAGTTTTTGCACTTAAAAATAGAAATAATATTTATGACAATAATTTCAAGATTTCCTTTGACATGGTTGTTTTTTATACCAATTGTCACCTATTTGTGGAATATGAGATCTTTATCACAAACTATGACTTGAAAATGACCATAACTTGATCACTTGCCTTGAAACTTCTAGATGTCTATACATGATAGACCTTTTTCTGAAGACTTTTTTTGCAAATTTTATCAAAATAAAGTTTATCATTTTTCATACCATCTAGCACACATATAAAGTCCCCATACTAGTTGTGTACCTTAAAATGATTTTTCCTAAGAAATATTTCTTTCTTTGAAGTGTTTATCACATTATTTCATTTTTAAAATATTTATTATTATATAATCATTTTTTAAATAAAGTCATATTTGTTTTATCATTATTTATTTCAATATTATTATTATATAATATATTTGTTTAATCAAGTAAATTTTTGTAATATAAGAAATGAATAAGTGTTTAATCATGACCGAGATGTTAACTTGATTGATAAGATAGAACTATCAGTAAGTTCTCAGTTCTCTCTTAGTATCTAGTTTGAAAGGAACCTAAATGTTAAGCGTGCTAGTGTTATAGCAGTTTCAAGATGGGTGACCAGTCGGGAAATTTGATAGTTCTCATATAGATCAAGTGTATAGAGATTAAGTGTGTAGATAGTAAGTGTGTGTAGGAAAGGGGAAAAGTAACTAGATTAAATAGTGGATATTTAAGTGAGAAATTTCGAAATTTAAAAAAAAAAATTTGAAAGTTTCAAAAAGAAAATAATTATTTTGACACAAATTTAGTACCGGTCGGTGTTTACTAAAGGTCTCCAGTCAAAAACTCACTCCGCGCCCCACGTGGAGGCCCTTTTGTACCGGTCGCAACACGCCTGGTACTGATGCTGGGGGGGGGGGGGGGGGGCGACAGTCCCGCTTGGGTAGTACCGGTTGCAAATCCGGTACTGATGCCCCTCCCCGACCGGTACTGCTGGTCTGTTTTTCCACTAGTGTTGTTTGCTGTAACTTGTTTTTCCGACTTATGCTTCTGCCTTTTTCTTGTCTCAGGGTCTTGGAACCCCATCTGCAAACTTGAACCGGAGGAGAAGCTCAAAGCCATCTACACCCTTGCACAGCAACTGTACTATGGAGCTGGCAAGGCGTTGATAGCTTGTCACGGCTGGGAGAAGCCGCCGACGCAGCAGGCCAAATTTCTCCAACGGCTGAACGTCCTGCCGGCTTGGCGCGACAACTGGAGGAGGTATACCGCTCGCCGTGCTGCTATACGCTTCTTGGCCTTCACCAAGGCGCATTACCCGGCTGTTGACACGGAGTTGCTGACCCGGGGATGGCCCTCAAAGAGCGACAGGTCTCCTTTGACGAAGGAGGACATCAAGGCCATCGACGAGAAGAGCCAGCACCATGCGACGGTCCTAACAGATACCTTGAGCTTGAGTCACTTTCAAACCGGGTTCTCTGCTGACGGTGCCAAGTTGTACCCTAAAGAGCCGGTGACGACGAAGTTGGGTCTGAGCTACAGGGCTCCTCTTCCGACTCAGCCGGAGATTGCTCCTTTGTCCGGGACTCCCGTGGTGCCGGCTCCTCCTCGTCCGGCTGTTCCCACCATCCCCTTTCTGAGTGTCTTTGAGATATCTTGGGAAGATACTGAGGGTTTGGCCAAGAGGAAGGACAAGAAGAAGTCTGCCGCCTCTGGCTCCTCCGGCTTAGCACCCGAGACTCCAGCAGCTCCGACCGAAACTGGCCCGGCAGTATAACCGGCTTGTAAACTTATCTCCGCTAATGTTTTAAACTTTGTATTCTTTTGGCCTACACGACATGTAATACGTTAGCTTAAACTTATGGAGCTATACCTGTTCTGGTGCGCCTGACAACTTGCTTTAAAATGATAGCCGGCCTCGACGGGATTTTGCAAGTTTGTGTTTGGTGTCGCTGACCCTTTTGGTTTCCTTTGCTTCTGCATAGCCGGCTTTCTTGTGAAATCTTGTGCGTAAAACTCTAGGTCGATCAGGGTCTACTAAGTCCCCATGGGCATCATAGTCAGATTGAAAGCCGGATTTTTAGCATCGCGTCACAATGGAGTCAGTGCCGGGTTAGAATAATATCAAGTTAGCAGGCAAGTATAACCAAGAAAAAATTGTGGCGTCCATGCCGGGTCTTGAGTTATAAACTTGCAACTGACAGTTAGCAAGCCCCCAAGTCCCCTTAAGTAACAAGAATATGAACTTGGTGGCGTCTCTGCCGAGTCTTGGGTTTTCAACTTCTAACTCTTAGTTAGTAAGCCCCCAAGACCCCTTTTAAAACATAAAACTGAATATAACGGCGTCTCTGCCGAGTCTTGAGTTTTCAACTTCTAACTTGTAGTTAGTAAGCCCCCAAGACCCCTTACTGTATGATAACTGAGTGTCTGTACCAACAAACTCTTTTCTTCAGAGAAATTCTCTTTATTTATCATAAGATATGTACATAGCTTGCAAGCCGCCTCATTAAAAACCTTCCAGTCCCCTTAGGTACCCTGGTAATGAAAAGAGCGCGTCTGAAACCTGCTTCTTTCATGGTAAAAAAGATAGAAAACAGGGTGGAACCCATCTCACTCGGGTCTCCTTCTGTCTATGTGTTGTATGGCCTAAACTCTGCTATGTTCCAGGGCCTGTCATTTTCTGTCATTGGGTATCTCGTGTGATCTGTGTTGGGTCCTGTCAGCTCGGTTTCTTCTCTGAGATCCACCAGGTAGTAGGATCCATTGTGTAGGTTTCTGCTTATCACGAAAGGTCCTACACAGGGAGGAGTGAGTTTATGAAAGCCGGCTCTGTTCTAAGCAAGTCTGAGGACCAAATCTCCCTCCTGGAAAGTCCTTGATCTAACACGGCGACTATGGTATCGCCTGAGGTCTTGCTGATATATAGCTGATCTTGCCAAGGCTAGCTCTCTTGCTTCCTCCAATAACTCCACTGAGGTCAGTCGGGCTTGCTCATTTTCTGTATCCACATAGTTTGCAACTCTTGGAGAATCATGGATGATATCGCTAGGTAACACGGCCTAGGCCCCGTAAACCATGAAGAAGGGGGTGAAGTCAGTTGACCTGTTTGGGGTTGTGTTGATGCCCCAGACAACTCATGGAAGTTCTTCCCAGGCTCCGGCTGCCCTGATCAGTGTAACCCGGAGTCTTGGTTTTACTCCTCTGAGCAGCTCCTGGTTTGTTCTCTCAACTTGGCCATTTGATTGGGGATGTGAAACGGAAGCCAGGTCAAGCCGGATCCCATTGTCCCCACAGAACTTCTGCATCTCTCTGAGTGAAAAGTTTGTCCCATTGTCTGTGATGATACTGTGGGGGTACCCGAATCTGAAAATGATTTTCTTCAGGAACTTAACTGTTGTTGCTGCTGAGCAACTGTTGACGGCTTGATCCTCGACCCACTTTGTGAATTTGTCCACTGCTACGAGGATGTGTGTTTTCTTGCCAGGTGATGGCTGGAAAGGTCCAACCATGTCCATACCTCATACTGCGAAAGGCCATGTGATTGGGATGGTCCTTAAGTCTTGAGCCGGCACATGAATTTGCCTTGCAAATCTCTGACATCCATCGCAAACCCGAGCTATATTCTCCGCGTCTACCAAAGCCGTCAGCCAAAAGAAACCATGCTTGTATGCTTTGGCTACCATTGATCTTGTTGATGCGTGGTGTCCGCAATCTCCCGAGTGGATCTCCTGTAAGATTTTCTGGCCTTCCTCTGGTGAGACACATCGCAGACAAACTCCTGAAGTGCTCCTCTTGTGTAACTCGCCATTGATGATGACATATGCCTTAGCCTGGCGTACAATTTGTCTTGCCAGAACTTCGTCTTGTGGTAGCTCCTCTCTGAGTAAGTAAGCCGGATACGGCTCTGTCCATGACGGGGTTTGGTGTTAGGCGGCAACTAACTGGGACTCCGGGTCATCTAGGACTCTGGGTCATCTGGGACTGCAAGTTCTTCTTCTGTTGGAAGCTTGATGGATGGATGATATAACTCGGCCTTGAATACGTTGGGTGGTATCGGGTTTCTTGATCAAGCATCTGCTGCCTCGTTCTTTCTTCTATCAATGTGTTCGACTTGATACCCGGAAAAGAACCCGGCTACCCTGTCAACTTCTCTTCTATATGCTGCCATATTGGCATCCTTCCGATCCTAAGTCCCTGATACTTGCTGTGCCACTAGGTACGAGTCCCCATAGCACATGATCCTCTTGATATCCATATCCTTGGCGACTCTCAGGCCGTGTAACAAAGCTTCATACTCGGCAATGTTGTTTGTGCATGGCTCGAAATGTATCTGTAAGACATAACTCAGCTTGTCTCCCTTTGGCGAAGTCAGATCCACGCCGGCTCCCGATCCTCCAAATAGTTTAGACCCGTCAAAGTGCATGACCCAATGCTTGATACTCGACGCAGGAGGTAAGGGGTCAAACTCGGTCCAGTCATTGATGAAATCGACTAAAGCTTGAGACTTGATTGTTGTCCTTGGCTCATAGTTGATGTGATAAGGCCCCATCTCCATGGCCCACTTTGCAACTCTACCCGTTGCCTCTCTGTTTCTAATTATTTATGCTAGGGGAGCCGAGCTCACCACTGTTATGAGATGTTCCTGGAAGTAGTGTGGCATTTTCCGGCTTGCCATGAAGACTCCAAAGACCAACTTCTGCCACTGCGGGTATCTCTGTTTTGACTCGGTCAGGGCCTCACTGACATAGTAAACCCGCCTCTGTACCGGGTATTCTTTGCCTTCCTCTTTCCTCTCTACGACAACCACGGCACTGACGGCTCGTGAGTTGGAAGAGACATATAGCAACATTGGCTCCTTGCTTGTGGGAGCCGCTAAAACTGGTCCTGTGGACAATGTTTTCTTTAAATCTTCAAAGGCGTCATCCGCTTCTAGGTCCCATACGAACTTGTCTGATTTCTTCAATAGTTTGTACAGTGGAAGTAATTTCTCTCCCATCCTTGCTATGAACCGGCTTAGGGCTGTGATGCAACCCGTCAACTTTTTGGACATCGTTTACGCACTCCGGCTTCTTAAAGTTCATGATCACCTTAATCTTGGCTGGGTTTTCCTCTATTCCTCTTTCTGAGACTATGAAACCGAGTAACATGCCTGCTGGAACCCCGAACACACACTTGGTCGGGTTTAGATTCATCTGGTACTTGCGGAGATTGGTGAAGATCTCCTTCAGGTCATCTAGGAGTGACCCAGCTTTCTGTGACTTGATCACAACATCATCGACATAAGCATGAACGTTTCGTCCGATCTGATCCTCAAAACACTTCTGGATACACCTCTGGTATGTTGCCCCTGCGTTCTTAAGGCCGAAGGACATTGTCTTGTAACAAAAAGCTCCAAAGGGTGTGATGAATGCTGTCTTCTCTTGGTCTTCTTCTTTGAGCTTGATCTGGTGATATCCAGAGTAAGCATCCAGGAAACACAGCAACTCGCTGCCGGCTGTGGCATCAATTATCAGGTCTATCCGAGGAAGCGCAAAAGGATCCTTCGGGCAGACTTTGTTCAAACTTGTGTAATCAACACACATTCTCCACTCTCCGTTCTTTTTCAACACGAGGACTGGGTTAGCCAGCCACTTCGGGTGATACACTTCCATGATAAAGCCGACCGCTAGAAGGCGCGCTATCTCCTCTCCAATGATCTTTTTCCTGTCTGCATTGAAACGACGTAGACCTTGCTTTACTGGCTTTGATGCTGGATCATCATGTAAGCTATGCTCGGCGAGTTCGCCCGGGACACCCGGCATGTCTGAAGGGGACCATGCAAAGATGTCACGATGCTCACTGATGAACTCGACGAGCGCGCTTTCCTATTTTGGGTCCATCTGAGACCCGATCAAGAACTGCTTGGAGGAATCTCCTTCCACAAAATCGACCATCTTGGTATCCTTGGCTGATTTGAATTTTTTCTTCTCTTCTTCGTGAGCCGGTTTATCTAGCACACGTTTGTCAGCCAGGTCTACCTGAGACTTGTAGTACTTCAGCTCTTCTTCTGAACAGGCATGATCTGCCATGATGGCATCTGTAACATCCCAACATTTTATAATGTTTGAAAATCACTAAAATTTAAAACTTTTGATTAAAAATAAAAACATTATATGCAAAGAAAACCAACTATAAAAGATTTCAAACATATTTAAATGATTTAATAACTTCAAATATCTCAGTTTATCATCTTTTTCAAAAGTTGTTTCAGGTTAAAACATTTTATTATCAATTGAAATTCTTAAAACCTCAATATCTAATTTGATAAATGTTATACAAACTTCAAAACATTTCCCTGTAATAAAAGGTTCTTTGTAAGTATTTGATTTAAACCACATAGCCATAGCTAATCATAAATTAAGATAATATTTATAACAAATTTAAACATGGTCTAATTGCCTAATGAGTTTTCATTATCGTAACTAAATTCAAATTATAGTTTTGGAAACTATAACTTTATAATTCATAACTTTAAAACTTCATAAATTAAAGTTAATGAATTATCCAAATAAACATTTCATTTGCTTAAATGAATTTCATTTATTTTCAAAGCATGAAATGATTAATATATTCTAAATAAGAAATGAATTAAAACTAAAATCTTTCCAAATATGTTATGAAGTTTCAGTTGAATTATCTTAATATAAAATATAATGGTGCCCAAAATAATATTAAAAATGGAATTTATTATATTTCCCATTTCCTTAAAAAAAATATATTTAGTTATTTTACTATTATACCAAAACAAAGAATAATGATGGTTATTAGAAATCAGATTTAAATAAACTTAATATCAAACTTATAAGATTGTGGAACTTCATAGATTTTTATTTAACCCCAAATGAAATTATTAAAACCCTAAATTTCAAAATTGACATTAGGTGTCCATTTTGCAAATAATCAATATTTCAAAAATATTATTTTTGAAAAGTCTTCAAAACATAACCATAAGTGTTTTAAATGATAGACATTGTTTTTACAAAATTAAAGAAACTAATTTGAGTTGATTTGGTTTCTTAATTGAAAAGTTATGTAAAAATTCAGAAAACAGAAAAAGAAAAAGAAAAGCTAACTAGGTCGGAGCCCAGCATCTATCGCCCACGCGCGCAGCGGACAGCAGCGGCCCAACGCAGCCCAGCCTGCGTCCCCTCCTTCTCTCACTGACATGTGGGGCCCACACGTCAGGTTGTCTTCGACCTCCCGGAGACGGCGCCCACGCCCACGACCGAAAACGGCCGGCGTTACCTCGCTTCAACGCGGGCGTTTAAGACCCGGATTCAACGCCCCTGCTTGCCTATTTGTAGCCCCGACGCTCCTCTCCGTTTCCCCTCTCCTTCCCCTCAAAATCATGCACCCAGGCTGCGGTACGAGCTCGCCAGAGTTCTCCGCCACCGCCGCTGTTTCCTTCGAATTCCGGCGAGTGGGAGCCACCCCGACACCCAAAACCACCTCCATCATCTCCCTCGTACTCGTGCGATCCCGTAGGACCCTCCCCCTTGTCCAAAGCATCCCCGATTTATCAAGCGGGCACTCGCCCGAGGTGGCCGGAGCCGCCACCGCGCTCGTCCACGCCACTCCGGCAAGAACTCGAGGACGTCGCGGTCACCATCTTCCCCACAGCGACGAGCCGCACCCGAGGGCGTCATCCGCGCGTCCGGGGGAGCACCGCATCGCCGTCCATGACCTTGCCGAGCGCAGTGCCGCCGTCGGCCTCATCTCCGGCGAAATCGCGCCGCCGCCCGGTGGTCAACGCACGGTGAGCGTCCGATCTGTTTCAACGCCCACGATTAAATCGTTTCGAAAACGAACCGGTATGCCGTTTAGATCCGTCCGATCCAGATCCAACGGTGCAGATCCACCCACTTAATCCAGTCAGCGCCACGTCGTGCCTCGTCAGCGCACAGTCAGCGCCCAGTCAGCGCTGACGTGTAAAATGATTTCTCTCGATTTAATTAAATGGCAATTTTGCAGAAAAGCCCCTGTCACTTAGAATTGTTATAACTTTTTACTCACACATCCAAATTTAAATATTTTTATATATTTGGAAAGCCCTTGACATGTAGATTATTTTGGATCTGCCAAAATTCAAATTTGACTTAGTTTAAAATATTCAAATTTCAAATGGTGAATTTGAGTATTTTTGTCATAACTTTAAATCTGTAAATTCAAAAATTGTAAATAAATCTTTTTAGAGACTTTGGAATATTTGTAATGTGATGCCACTGCTATAAAATATTTTTGAGTAATATTTGAATGAATTCATAGTTATATAGTTAATTTGAATAGTTTGAGTATTTTTCAACATAACAATTAATAGAAATATTATTTTTGATTAAATCAAATTGCTATAAATTTAATTAAATGCCCTCTGTCTATTAACACTATTTATAAAATTTTGTTATAAAAATATAATCATTGAAAACTTTAATCTTATAATTATTCCTTTTATTATATTTAACAAAAATAGAAATTAATTAAATTGCATTTATAAATTCATGCTTATTTATAAATATCACAAAAATTAGTATTATGTTTCTTGTGATTTAAAATTTCATTTCATGCATAGCATATTTTACTTTGTAGTTATATTTCCCATAAGAAAACTCCTCCCCCATTTTCTCTAAGATAGGATTATTTTCAAACTAAGCATTTTGGTAAAAGTGTTATGCACTTAGACACTTTCAATATGGAGATAGAAGACCAAAACAAGGACTTAGCAAAAACAAGACTCCAGAAGAATCCCAAGATGTCAAGCACTTAGAAGAAAAATGAGAAGAAGTTCAAGAAGGCCAACCCCCTTTTTATTCTCTAAGTCTTTCTCTCTGTCTTTTCTTCTTCCCTGAGACTTCATGAAGACTAAGTTAAATCCAAGACCAGCCTCGAGGACACAAGAATCATCAAGTCTGAAGATTCATCAAGACTACCAAGAATTCAATCAAGACATCATCTAGAAGAAAGTTACAAGTCTGGAGATGAAGCCTGGAGGACAACTACATCTTTCTTTCTATCTTTTCCCTCTTTCCTAATCTTGTCTTTCACATTTGACTTAATCAATTTTTGATCATGATATTATCATCTTGAAGTTGTTGGATCCTAGCGGCATAGTGAGATGAAGCGGGCTAGAAACAAACCTTACATGTCCACGTACATGAGACATGTTCCACGATTTAAGTGGCTGGCCGGGTGTCTGTCTCTCTCACTTTAGTGAATATCCAATTTACAAAGAGTTGACAATAATGGTTGATCACCTTATAGACTTAGTATTTTTCTCTAAGTATTTTGCACATCATGGCTAAGCCATTAGAGTGCTTGTTTCAAGATGATATAAAACAAAGTATTTTTATCGAACTAAACACCTTAGTCCTTAGTCATTCTTGACCCACCTATTTTCCTTGCATTAACTTAAGAGACTTTCATAGCATAACATGCATCTTTAGTCCTTAGAAATAATTTGCATATCATGCATGACATGTTTTCCTTAGAAGTTTATGAAACTTATTTGTTCGCTATGTATGTGCATATATGTTTGATGATTGTTGTTTGTTGATTGTTGTATTGTTGTTTGCTTAGATTGAACGGAGAGCAAACGTTCGTTGTTAAAAAGAGTTTGTGAACAACGACAACATTCAAAGGCAAGTGGCACACCTCATAAACTTCCTATTATTTCTATATGCATTACTTAGTGTATTTTTATATGCATGTGTAGGATAGTATTGCTATGCTAAACCTGTGTAGAATTCTCTTACTCCTGTGTCTAGGTTCCTATATAATACTTAGCAGAAATATTGATGCTATGCAATTGATGAATTTTTTTAAAAAATGTTAAGTGACTACTCAGGGCTGTGCTCATGGTTGTCGTCGCCTAGGATGAATTTCTATTCTACTTAGGGCAGTGAGCATGGTGGTTGTCAACCTGGGAGTACACATCCACTAAGTTAATGAAACACCTGGGTGGATTGGTTGTATGGTTTATATTTAGTGGCTACTCAGGACTGTGCTAGTGGTTGTCTTCGCCTAAGGTAGTTTCTACTATACTTGGGGCCATGAGCATGGGGGTTGTCAACCTGAGAGTGCACTTGTGGATGGCCACCCAGAGAAAAGAGGAATCTGAAGAACTCCGAGTGACGATTGCTTCCAGTGCAGCCATTGCCATATGGGCTCTGGCTTGATCAATTATGTTGCGTAAACTCTCTCTGTCTTGACAAGCAGATGTAGGGGGATGTTAGGTGGAACGGGTCAAGCCAGAGTGGGAGGGAAAATGATTCTGAAAGATCTCGTCTCATTCTTCTCCTTTCCTTATCACAAATGGTGTGTAAAGGATAATTTGGGTTGAATGGGTACAATGGTGAACGTGCACAACCTCTGCAGAGTGTAAAACTAAGTACTTAGCCGTGTCCCGGTACGGACAATTTGAGCAGCTGATCACGGACGTCAACGGAGGATTCCATCATTCCAACTTCAGAAATAAAACTTGATGGGTGAACAAGGGAAGATGAGATTTATGGTTTTCATGCCAAACTTGTCTTAATTTGAAGAAAGTGTTTTCCAAAGAGATGGGAAAAATTGGCTTTATGCAAAATAGCCTTGAACTCCACCAGCCAAATATGCATATAGGCTTTAGAGTTATTCCATTAAGTGTCCACCATAGTGTCACTTGCCAGACTCCATTTTTAATGGAATCTAACCCACATTGTTGCAATATTTTTCTTATTGCAGATTGATAAAATGACGAGTGAGGTTTCGTTTAAAGGTTTCGAGTCTACAACCAACATGTTTTCGCATGTGGCAACATGAAGTTGTTGGAGACCCACTGCTATTGTATTTCCGGTGTGTACTTTTTCAATGCTAGCTTTATGCTATGCAACTTGTATCGAATATTTTGTAAGACTGGATCATCGATGTAATAAAATTGATACTTTGTTGTGATATTACATCGTAAACTATGTGTGCAAACGAATCGATCCAGGGATTTGCACTATACACAGGTATCTGCCTTATTTAAAGTGCAGGTACGCTACAGATGGTATCAGAGCACTGTGTTGCCTGTAGGTTCGAAAACCCCTAGGATTGGATAGAGACCAAAAGTTGAATAGTTTTAAATATACTAGGTTCAAACTTGAGAAATTTTAAAATTTCCTTTCTATCACTACATTAAATTTCTTGTCTCGCCCTAAAATCTAATACCCTTACCTGTTCAAAATTCCTGATGGGAGAGTACACTGAGACAGCGTATGCTGGTGTTTTGTCAGATTTCATCTTTGGGAGGCAGCTGTCTAGGTTGACAAGTATATTGAAGCTACCACCGCCCTATTTCCGAGGAAGGAAGGAAGAGACCGACATACCTGATGTGACGCGTTGGGAAATCCGCACAATCATGACCCCAGATCCCACGATGCCAGACTTCGAGACCGTGGACTATGTCACCTACTACCCTGAATGGATTGAAGGACTGAACATAGCTATGGTGGACTTGATGGCCCGATTGTGTTATAAATATCGCAACATGCTGGCACCAGAATCGCCCTTTCGTGCCTTTGGGAAGAGGGATGCGCATGGCCACTCAATGGCTCACACGGGAAATCGCCTGGACCTGCCCATCACTAACAAGATGTTTGAAGACTTGGATTTTCTCATGAACGGTCTGACCAGAAAGGTTCAGCAAGCCTATAACATCGCAGATCATGCCCGAGCCGTCATACACGCTAAAACCCAAGAACTCCAGACTTCTGAAACCCTTATTGGCCATATGGAGGAACTCATCCATAAACTACATTTGCAGAATCTTAACAAGGATGAGCAGATCGCCACCCTTGAGGCGCAACTCAATGCACCTCCACCACCGCCAGTAGCTGAAGAAAGTGACCAAGGCACTGTAAATGTGGTAGTAACCGCAGCGGTAAAGGAGGAAGAAGACCCCGAAGAGGTGCTTTCTGAAGAGTCAACTGAGGGAGAAGTCACGCCTGTGGCGAATAACCACGCAATGAAGCGCAAGCGTGAGGAGGAATAATTGAATCAATAAAAACCACGTTAGAGGGACCACCATTTATCTCATATAGCTTATCGTATCGATTTGATGTATTGACCTATCAAATTGTGGTATGGCAGTACTATCGTTTTTGTAATTCCACGACATTGGTGTGTTTCGTTCGATAAACGATTAGTTCGATTTCTCAAAAGAAGTTTGAAGTTTTTCACGTATGTGTTGCTTGTGTTTGAACCTGGTTGCTTGATGCTTGTTAGATGTTGTTTTGTATTGATCATCTTATATAAGTTAGAATATTTTGAAAATCAACAAAACCTTTATTTTAAGGGTGGTAGCCACCCAGTTGAATTAAACCCCGTTGATTAAATCCAGAGATCCCAAACTATATTTCTTTCTAGCCTTCCAATCAGAAAAATCATCCCCTACTAGTTTCCAGCTTCCATGTAAGAAAAAGTCATTTCTTGAAATCTCTCGAGTTATCAGAATCATTCAAGCATTTGCTTTTCTTTTTAGCTTCTCCGAATCTCGGGGACGAGATTCCTTTTAAGGGTGGTAGTCTATAACATCCCAACATTTTATAATGTTTGAAAATCACTTAAATTTAAAACTTTTGATTAAAAATAAAAACATTATATGCAAACAAAACCAACTATAAAAGATTTCAAACATATTTAAATGATTTAATATTTCAAATATCTCAGTTTATCATCTTTTTCAAAAGTTGTTTCAGGTTAAAACATTTTATTATCCATTGAAATTCTTAAAACCTCAATATCTAATTTGATAAATGTTATACAAACTTCAAACCATTTCCCTGTAATAAAAGGTTCTTTGTAAGTATTTGATTTAAACCACATAGCCATAGCTAATCATAAATTAAGATAATATTTATAACAAATTTAAACATGGTCTAATTGCCTAATGAGTTTTCATTATCGTAACTAAATTCAAATAAAAGTTTTGGAAACTATAACTTTATAATTCATAACTTTAAAACTTCATAAATTAAATTAATGAATTATCCAAATAAACATTTCATTTGCTTAAATGAATTTCATTTATTTTCAAAGCATTAAATGATTAATATATTGTAAATAAGAAATGAATTAAAACTAAAATCTTTCCAAAGATATTATGAAGTTTCAGTTGAATTATCTTAATATAAAATATAATGGTGCCCAAAATAATATTAAAAATGGAATTTATTATATTTCCCATTTCCTTAAATTTTTTATATTTAGTTATTTTACTATTATACCAAAACAAAGAATAATGATGGTTATTAGAATTCAGATTTAAATAAACTTAATATCAAACTTATAAGATTGTGGAACTTCATAGATTTTTATTTAACCCCAAATGAAATTATTAAAACCCTAAATTTCAAAATTGACATTAGGTGTCCATTTTGAAAATAATCAATATTTCAAAAATATTATTTTTGAAAAGTCTTCAAAACATAACCATAAGTGTTTTCAATGATAGACATTGTTTTTACAAAATTAAAGAAACTAATTTGAGTTGATTTGGTTTCTTAATTTAAAAGTTATGTAAAAATTCAAAAAACAGAAAAAGAAAAAGAAAAGCTAACTAGGTCGAGGCCCAGCATCTATCGCCCACGCGCGCAGCGGACAGCAGCGGCCCAGCGCAGCCCAGCCCGCGTCCCCTCCTTCTCTCACTGACGTGTGGGGCCCACACGTCAGGTTGTCTTCAACCTCCCGGAGACGGCGCCCACGCCCACGACCGAAAACGGCCGGCGTTACCTCGCTTCAACGCGGGCGTTTAAGACCCGGATTCAACGCCCCTGCTTGCCTATTTGTAGCCCCGACGCTCCTCTCCGTTTCCCCTCTCCTTCCCCTCAAAATCACGCCCTCAGGCTGCGGTACGAGCTCGCCGGAGTTCTCCGCCACCGCCGCCGTTTCCTTCGAATTCCGGCGAGTGGGAGCCACCCCGACACCCAAAACCACCTCCATCATCTCCCTCGTACTCGTGTGATCCCATAGGACCTTCCCCCTTGTCCAAAGCATCCCCGATTTATCAAGCGGGCACTCGCCCGAGGTGGCCGGAGCCGCCACCGCGCTCGTCCACGCCACTCCGGCAAGAACTCGAGGACGTCGCGGTCACCATCTTCCCCGCAGCGACGAGCCGCACCCGAGGGCGTCATCCGCGCGTCCGGGGGAGCACCGCAGCGCCGTCCACGACCTCGCCGAGCGCAGCGCCGCCGTCGGCCTCGTCTCCGGCGAAATCGCGCCGTCGCCCGGTGGTCAACGCACGGTGAGCGTCCGATCTGTTTCAACGCCCACGATTAAATCGTTTCAAAAACGAACCGGTATGCCGTTTAGATCCGTCCGATCCAGATCCAACGGTGCAGATCCACCCACTTAATCCAGTCAGCGCCACGTCGTGCCTCGTCAGCGCACAGTCAGCGCACAGTCAGCGCTGACGTGTAAAATGATTTCTCTCGATTTAATTAAATGGCAATTTTGCAGAAAAGCCCCTGTCACTTAGAATTGTTATAACTTTTTACTCACACATCCAAATTTAAATATTTTTATATATTTGGAAAGCCCTTGACATGTAGATTATTTTGGAGGACAATTACATCTTTCTTTCTATCTTTTTTTTGCCTCTTTCCTAATCTTGTCTTTCACATTTGACTTAAACAATTTTTGATCATGATATTATCATCTTGAAGTTATTGGATCCTAGCGGCATAGTGAGATGAAGCGGCCTAGAAACAAACCTTACATGTCCACGTACATGAGACCTGTTCCACGATTTAAGTGGCTGGCCGGGTGTCTGTCTCTCTCACTTTAGTGAATATCCAATTTACAAAGAGTTGATAATAATGGTTGATCACCTTATAGACTTAGTATTTTTCTCTAAGTATTTTGCACATCATGGCTAAGCCATTAGAGTGCTTGTTTCAAGATGATATAAAACAAAGTATTTTTATCCAACTAAAGACCTTAGTCCTTAGTCATTCTTGACCCACCTATTTTCCTTGCATTAACTTAAGAGACTTTCATAGCATAACATGCATCTTTAGTCCTTAGAAATAATTTGCATATCATGCATGACATGTTTTCCTTAGAAGTTTTATGAAACTTATTTGTTCGCTATGTATGTGCATATATGTTTGATGATTGTTGTATTGTTGTTTGCTTAGATTGAACGGAGAGCAAACGTTCGTTGTTAAAAAGAGTTTGTGAACAACGACAACATTCAAAGGCAAGTGGCACACCTCATAAACTTCATATTATTTCTATATGCATTACTTAGTGTATTTTTATATGAATGTGTAGGATAGTATTGCTGTGCTAAACCTGTGTAGAATTCTCTTACTCCTGTGTCTAGGTTCCTATATAATACTTAGCAGAAATATTGATGCTATGCAATTGATGAATTCTTTTACAAAATGTTAAGTGACTACTCAGGGATGTGCTCATGGTTGTCGTCGCGTAGGATGAATTTCTATTCTACTTAGGGCCGTGAGCATGGTGGTTGTCAACCTGGGAGTACACATCCACTAAGTTAATGAAACACCTGGGTGGATTGGTTGAATGGTTTATGTTTAGTGGCTACTCAGGACCGTGCTTGTGGTTGTCTTCGCCTAAGGTAGTTTCTACTATACTTGGGGCCATGAGCATGGGGGTTGTCAACCTGAGAGTGCACTTGTGGATGGCCACCCAGGGAAAAGAGGAATCTGAAGAACTCCGAGTGACGATTGCTTCCAGTGCAGCCATTGCCATATGGGCTCTAGCTTGATCAATTATGTTGCGTAGACTCTCTCTGGCTTGACAAGCAGATGTAGGGGGATGTTAGGTGGAACGGGTCAAGCCAGAGTGGGAGGGAAAATGCTTCTGAAAGATCTCGTCTCATTCTTCTCCTTTCCTTATCACAAATTGTGTGTAAAGGATAATTTGGGTTGAATGGGTACAATGGTGAACGTGCACAACCTCTGCAGAGTGTAAAACTAAGTACTTAGCCGTGTCCCGGTACGGACAATTTGAGCAGCTGATCACGGACGTCAACGGAGGATTCCATCATTCCAACTTCAGAAATAAAACTTGATGGGTGAACAAGGGAAGATGAGATTTATGGTTTTCATGCCATACTTGTCTTAATTTGAATAAAGTGTTTTCCAAAGAGATAGGAAAAATTGGCTTTATGCAAAATAGCCTTGAACTCCACCAGCCAAATATGCATATAGGCTTTAGAGTTATTCCATTAAGTGTCCACCATAGTGTGACTTGCCAGACTCCATTTTTAATGGAATCTGGCCCACGTTGTTGCAATATTTTTCTTATTGCAGATTGATTAAATGACGACTGAGGTTTCGTTTAAAGGTTTTGAGTCTACAACCAACATGTTTTCGCCTGTGGCAACATGAAGTTGTTGGAGACCCACTGCTATTGTATTTCCGATGTGTACTTTTTCAATGCTAGCTTTATGTTATGCAACTTGTATCGAATATTTTGTAAGACTGGATCATCGATGTAATAAAATTGATACTTTGTTGTGATATTACATCGTAATTTGTGTGTGCAAACGAATCGATCCAGGGATTTGCACTATACACAGGTATCTGCCTTATTTAAAGTGGAGGTACGCTACAACATCACCTCGATCACACTCGATTGCCATGTCTTTGCTTCCTTCAATAGTGATGATCCCCTTGGGACCCGGTATCTTGAATTTGAGGTAAACTCAACATGGCCTCGCCATGAACTTGGCGTAAGCCGGCCTTCCGAATATAGCATGATACGGGCTCTTTAAATCTACCACCTCAAATGTCAGGTACTCTGATCTGTATTGTGCTTTGCTTAATCCGAAAGCTACCTCCAAGCGGATTTTTTCGATCGAGTGAGCCGACTTTCCTGGTACTATGCCGTGAAAAATTGTTGATGTTTGTATTAAGATGTGAATACTGCTTCCTCCGTCCATCAAAACCTTGTTCAAACGGAACCCATCAACCTGTGGCGCAACCACCAAGGCTAGGAGACCCGGGTGTTCTATCCCTTCCGGGTGATCTTCTCTACTCCACGTAACTGGCTGTTCTGACCACTTCAAGTATGATGATAAGGCTGTTGCTATGGCATTGACCTCTCTTTCCTTCAACTTTTGATCTCTTCTGCATTGTGCTAGTGGTGAACACATGATACTGGCCCTGACTATGAAGTTCTTTTGGAGTTTGATGATAACCTCCTCCATGATTCTGATTTGACCCGGCATTGTTGTTTGATGGTCCCTGAGACCTGGACCCTTGCCCTTGGTTGGCCAGGTTGTCGTTGTTGCCGTGGTTACCATGATTGCCATTGTTCCCGTTTTTTTATTGAAGTTGCCTTGGTTCTGCCCTAAAGACTGTTCATGTCTCCTCCATGCTCTCATGTCAGCACATTGCGGTAACGTATGACTAGTTGGTTTACCATTTTTGGCATGCCTAGGGCACGACATGTTGTATATCTCACTGATATTTGGCCCTCTCGTCGGGCCGCCTCTGAAGTTTCCGCCGTGTCTCGGTCCTCTATAGCCAGAGGCCTGGAAGAACTCTGAATTGTCTCTCTCGTAGGCTCTTTTGTTGTTGTTTTGATTTCCGTTGTTCTGATTTGGCACCGGGTTACGGGCTGTGTTGACCCGGTTATTCTTCTACTGCTCTTCTGTCTCGCCTACTCTTTTGTCTGTTGTTGCGTTGCTGTAAGAGATTGAAACTACTTCACCAATGGTTATGTCTTGGCGAGCCGGATCTTACCTCATACGTCCGAGTTTGTGCGTCAAAGAATCGAAAGCACAGTTCTCCATCATTGTTATTGTCGTGTGAGCTGAGATATTGATTGATGACTGCAGAATCACTCTGATCCGTGCTACCCATTGCCTTGCTGACTCGGTCTTCCTCATGACACACCAATCAAGATCCTCCTCGGTGTATTTTTTCTTGCATGTCCCAGCAAAATTTGAAATAAATGTCGTCTTGAGTTCTTCCCATGAATGGATGTTGTTCGGCGGAAGCCGGTCAAGCCAAATCTTGGGTGCTCCTTCTGCCATCTTCAGATACAGGTACCTCGCACACAGGTTTGTTGTGGCGTTCTTGATGTCCATGGCCATGCTATAACCACTCAACCACGTCTCCGGGTTCATGTTTGGCTCATAATTAACAATCTTGCTTGGCTCTTTGAATTTTTCTGGAAAAGGTTCAAACCTGATCGCATCGGATAGACACTTGGGCCCTGTCAGGTTTGCTGACGAGCCTCCTCCCTGACACGGCGATGGTGAATTCACGACGGGTCTGGGGTGAGCCATGGCTCACACTCCCACTCCGGCTTCTGGTGCGGCAAGTCCGGCTGCCGCGCGTCTTTCTCTTTAACTATCTACTATGGACTGGGCAGCAGAGGCGGCAGGCGCGGCCATCCTCCGTGGCGCGGGCGCCTGCTGCTGTTGTTGTTGTTGCGGCTGTGGTTGTTACACTGGTTGCGGGGCTGGCCGGTTTACTGGTCCGAACCTGTTCTGAACTGATCTTGCTGCTACCGACTCTGGATGCCGGGTTCTGGTACGGGTCCTCGATGGCTCTGAGTTGAAAGCTTGTGAGCCTCGCGGGTTATTGTTCTGCTGGACCACAGCCGTCCGTAGTAGATCTACGGATCTCCTTCCTTCTAAGCCGGCCGGTGAGTTGTCGAAGGGTATTTGCTATAGGGCGTGTGTCGCTGCAAAAATATTGTCAACTGGGTTATTGTAATGCCCCGGAGGAGGATCAAACCTGGGTGGTGGTGGTGGTTGTGGCTCGATGACTGCTACTCCGGATCCTGCCGAGTTTCTCGCTAGTGCTCCTGGTAACCCGGCCAGGGGCGCGCCTGCCCCTTGAGCCGGGTGAACCGTTGCCACTAGTACTGGTGCAGGTGCTGCGTTTGGTGTTGTTTGGAACTCCAAAGCCTGAGGTGCTATGGTGTTTGTCCCGGTTGGCAGATGAAGCCGGCTTCCACGTCTCCTGTTCTGGACAGCAGTTAACTTGTCCCTTCTCCTCTGGAGGGTGTTCCTTTCTTCCAATAAACTCTGCTCTTGCTGTATCACAAGCCGTTCTCTATCTCGTATGCGCCGGATCTCGTCCGCGCATTCTGGATTTGCCCTTGCCATTGTCTCAGATCCTCTAACTCTCTCATCATAGCCGTGCTATTGTTTGTTATCTCTCCCTGTTGTTGTGCCGGGCTTGCTGATGTTCCCGCGAGTACGTGCTGCTGCAACGGAGGAGGTCTAACCAAGTTGGTCCGGTTTGGCGCTAGCATGGGTGTTTGTGCAAGTATCGGGTTTCCAAGTGGAATCCCCGCAGCTGGTGTCTGCATATGAGCCAAAGAGCTGAAAGTCGGTAAAACTCCTCCGATCATGGGATTAGGTGGTGCATAGTTTGTTGTTGGTGGAATCTTGTGCTGATCCCAATTATCTCTATTCTCCCTCGCCAGTAACTCGGCGCTTGTCTCGTCGCTCACGGAAGCCGATCCTCTGTCAGCCGGTGGTGCCCGGGTCACAACGTGAACCGTCATGTGACGAATGGGTCACAACGGTGCCGAGTAATATTCATCTGCGAGCCCATCTCCATAACGATCATCGAATAAGGGTAAGATTGATTCGGTATCTCTATCCAGATCTGACATATTGGCGGGGGTGACGATGGAGTCCTGAGTGACCCGGACCGCCGACTCTCCCTCTTCTGGTGATCCGATTGATTCTTCTCCGTCTATCTGGGCCATCATGGTTGACTCGGAATATGATTCGAACTCCAGCTCATACTGCTCGCTGACGGCTCCGCTAGATCGGATCACGCCGACGAAAACATTGATCTGCCCAAAGATGAGCATAGATCCGGTTTCCAAGAAATCTGCTTCTTCTGTCCAGCCGGAGTCGTCTACGATCCGCTCCCCTCATGGAAGCGTGTGGATCTGGCCAGTAGCTAGGTTTTCCATACCTTGTCGCGCTTCTCCTGGAAAAGTGATGCTCTTGGCCGATAGCCCCACGGTGGGCGCCAACTGTCGTGGGATTGTCACGGCAGATGTCTCCGGGTGGAACTTGGGATGAGGGGCATGGCGGCTTCCGACATCAGGAGCTTGTCTAGGGTGTCCTGGGGAAAAAGGGTTTACCCAGGTTCGGCCCCTCGTCTTGAGGTAAAGACCTACTTCCTGTTTCGGCTTTCCTGATTAGGGTTTCGGGACTCGGCGCCATAGCTTTCGGGTCTCGATATTACAATGGTGTCTCTCCTGTAACTTGAACTTTCTCTCTAGGAACCAGGAGATCCCCTTATATAGGTGGCGGGTCTCGTTGGAGGTACAAGGCCGGGTCCGGGTTCCTATTATACCCGAACTCTACTCTAAGTCCTCTAATCTTCTTCTTTCCTTAGCAGGACTCCGTCTTGTACCTTGTCTCCAGCCTTCTGGATCCTTCTTGCTTACGGGCCAAGGTACACGTTGCGCACGGTTTACGTATCACCCGGCCCATGTCTTTATGCTTGATCCGTCCCAGGCTCATGCCAGGCCGGCTTATCTTCTATGTCGGTGGGCCTACCGGGTTATGATCCCCCAATAGTCGTCGTGCCCATCCTCCCATACGCATTGCACGGGGGCATGGAGAGAATCACCTCGTCCGCTAGAGGGTCTTTGAACAAGGGCCGAACGCCGCCCGGAAGAGCCATGGATGGCTGGGGCGAGAGCAGTGCGAGAAAACTCCTCCAGCTAGATTCGGGAATCCGAAACCCGAGCACGAGGCCACTGCACCCCACCTGATGGATCTCCCAGATGGGGCGACTTGTGTGCTGTAGTGGAGCAATCCCACGACGAAGGAAGTCCGCCGCGATCATAGCGCACGATACCCCCTGCTCACGAAGGAATGCGAACCTGGCGACCTCATTGGATAATCTTTTGGACTCAGCCTTCTGGAATGCGCCATGCGCTGAGCCGGGTAAACAGGGGTCTCCAAGTGCATGCTCGACCCCGGCATCCGGACAAGGTACCAGTTGAATGGCAGTTGACCACCTAGAGGGGGGGTTGTCTTTTTCAGTTTTAGGCTGGCGGAATGTAAGTTGTCTATATGTGCAACTAGGTGATACAAGTGATAGATAACAAAGAAGCTAAGCGAGTACATGAACTTAAGATGCGGTAAAGGAGAGTGGAACAAGACAACGGTAGGAACTCGAAGACGGCGATTTTATCCCGAGTTCCACCACATAGGTGTACGTCTCGTTGGAGGGGTGTGAGATACCACAAAGGTTTGCTCAACCCCACAAAGGCCTCAACCTATTCTCCTGTGAATTCGACCACAAAGGTGCGAATCCACATTTCCACTAAGGACTCCTTTAAGGGCGGAGAATGTCCCTTACAAATTCGCGAGGCACACACCCACAACTGAATTGGGTGCTCTCCCAATGACCATAACAGGTCACTTCCACAAAGGAATCCACAAAGGATCGAACCACACAAGATTGAACCTAGCTATCCACAATGGAACCCTAGATCCGTTGCCCCTCAAGATATAGAGGGGGGAAATCAAAACACTTCGGTGTTGTTGTAGATCGATGGCTTCTCCCTCAGATCCCCAAGTATCAAATGACTTGAGTGGCTAGATTGGGAGATCCGGAAGAAACAAGCTTCAGCACCAATGGAGGAGAGAGAAAACAAGAAGCTTTAACTGCTGGAGGTAGGTGGAGGGGTATTTATACCCCTCCCCAAATTCTGCCAGTTGTACAGCCGCCAGCTCGAAGATCTCCGGGTTGAGGTCCGGAGATCTCCGGGTTGAGGTCCGGAGATCTCCGGTCTCCGGAAATCTCCTGCAGTAGTTCCAGCTGAGTGGAGCTCGATGTCAGTGTTGATTGGTTTTCTTGACTTGGTAGAAAATCTTCTGTAACTCGGATATCTCCGGACCGGGGCTCGGAAATCTCCGAGCGCCGGAAATCTCCTAGAGCAATTCCGGCTAAACTCGAATTGGATTCATTGCGCATCTGAGTTCTTGACTTGGTGAAATTCTTCTGTTACCCGGAGATCTCCGGACTGGGACTCGGAAATCTCCGAGCACCGGAAATCTCCTCGAGCATTTCCGGTTAAAACGAAATGTAGTCAGTGCGCTCTGGAGTTCTTGACTTAGTGAAAATCTTGATTAGCTCGGAGATCTCCGGACTGGGGACCGGAAATCTCCGAGTTCCTGAAATCTCCTGAATGATTTCCTGATGAAAGACCAAGTGATGCAGTACTGAAAATCAGGCAATTTAAGTATTCAGTCTTATCAACCGACATGTACTAGAACCTGCATACTTCATCACAAACATTAGAACACCTTTTGTGTTGTCATTTGTCACCAAAATATGGGAGTGCAAAGAATGCACTTTTAATCTCCCCCTTTTTGGCGAATGATGACAACACGAAAGGAGAACAGATTTGCAAAATATAGACGGAGCTCCCCCTAAGTAAGTGCACTATTTTTGGATGTTTTGGAATATAAAATGCACATTCCTTAGGATCAACACTCCCCCTAGATTTTACAAACCACGCAAGCAAACAAATATAACAATACACAATAGTAGCGAATAACTTGAGCAACATAGTTATTACAATAGAGGTTTAAACGTACTCAAGTCTCACACACATGACGAGATAAAACAAACCAATAAGAGGGAGCACTTAAGACAAAACGAAAGGAAAACACCACGAAGTGCTCCCAACCCATGCAAATCCCGAGAGTCCTAAAGAGATAATTCTCCCCCTTTGGCATCAAGATACCAAAAAGGGAGGAGGTTCCACTAACGGCCCATGACTCAAGAGTCGGAACCCTGC
Source organism: Poa annua (assembly GCA_026929855.1). Lineage (NCBI taxonomy): Eukaryota > Viridiplantae > Streptophyta > Magnoliopsida > Poales > Poaceae > Poa > Poa annua. The sequence continues at coordinate 105,853,003 of CM049426.1, forward strand.
TCGGCCTCCTCATCCTCCTCATCATCGTCATACTCAAGATCACTGTCCTCTAGCACTGCATCATCCCAATCAAAGTTGAGGCCATCGGCAATCCAATCCTTGAATGGAATCACGGGCTTCAAAGGGTGCTTTGGAGCAGGCATCTTCAAATGAGACATAATCTCCTCTTGACGCTTCATAATGCGATGATTCTGAGAGTAGATGGAGTAGTTCTCAGTGTGAATGCAGCAGTTCATATTGAGGATCTTCTCAATTGTCCGTACAACCCATGGGCGACTCTTCTTTGCAGATTTCTTGATGTTGGGATTGGTAGGAACCCAAGATGGACCACCAAAAATCTCATCCTCATTGATATCTTTAATGGAGGCTTGTTGTTGAAGAACATAAGCAGATTTCTGGATTAGCAAGGCTGCCTTGTGGGGCTGACAACCAAGAGCTGCATCAAAGTCATCACCATCTTCCTCGGAGAGCATGTAGAGCCTCTTGATGAGCAACATCACACAGGGAGCATATGGAGGAACTTTCCTCTAAAAAACTGCTAGGTTCATCTCTTGGAAAATGAAGTCCATGACATCCACCTTGTAGGCATCCTGCTCAACCTCATACTCCCCAAGATAGGGCGCATGAGCCTTGGCCATCAAGTTAACTAGAGCCCCGCCAATATTGTCTGCATTGCCGGCAATGGGAGCAATGGTCCAACGGAACATGCGGAGCAAGATATCATAAGTGGGTAGGAGTCCATATTGAGAGCCAATTTTACCTCCAGGCTGGTATAGATCAGTAATGACATGCTTGTTGTAGGACACGCCATGGACGTGCATGCGGGCACCAGCTAGAACAGAGAGACCACTGAAAGGACAACCAAGAATCCGAGCAAACTCATGGAAAGGGGAGGTCAAGCGCTGCCTGCCAGACATCCAAGTCATCCCAATATCCTCAGAAGAGTCAAACACCATAGTAGCATAAAACTGATGGATGAGAGATACATTGTAGCTGCACTCGATCCTCATCAAATGCTCCAAACCCAGAACGCGGCAGACCTGGACTGCTCCCCCAAAATAATCAACCTTCTTCATTAACTTGTCGAAGTCAATTCACTTCATGGGGCAAATGGGATTGTCAATGGAGAACTTTTGATAAAATTCCCTATAGAGCCATGCCAGTGAAGGGGTTACGGTGCAGAAAACAATATTTTTTCTAGCGAGCGAAACCCTAACTAGCCAGGATCTATCTATCTAGTACATGCGATAACGGTGGCGGAACGGGTTACATTACCTCTATGTAGACCGATAGCGGGGATTACGCTCCCGCACAAGCGTTGACGATGAAGGTGTACGTAGCCGACCTCGAGGTCGCGAAGAACTTGCCGCGATGTCGAAGTCGATGACGCCGGGGTGTTGACAATGATCTGCGTCGACGAGCGTCGGGCGGAAGAAGGCAGAGCGCCAGCACCGGGGCTGGTGCGCCGACAGCAGAGGGGAGGGAGGCGCGGCGGCTGCAGGGGAGAGACGACGTCGCCCAGGCTACTCAAAAGGAGTTACCTCCGAGCACTCGCAAACATACGGAGCTTAGCGACAACCCCTGGTCATTCAGATCCAGCTGAAATCACAGGAGTAGATCTTATCTGGAATCCCGCAGAGCAACGACGCTCTGCGGTATAGCTTAGGTGGAGAGAGATCCCCCTTTCCTCAGCTCGGCGCGGCTCCAACTTGGGAACCACGAGATCGAGAGAGAAATCGGGAATTAATTGTATTTTCCAATGAATTAATCCAATTAATATGCCTTGGTATATAAAGGGGGAAGGGGGTGTGCAAACCCCTTGGCTCCCCCATGTGGGACTAAACAAAGGAGGAGGGGGGTGGTGCGCCCCCACCATGGGCTGGCCGAACCCCCCATGGGGCCCACCCCCTTGCTTGGTGCGGCTCCCCCTCTTGGGCTCTCTTAGGGCCCATGTAGGTGGGAGCCCCCTTTTTACTTTATTTAATTAATATTAAATTAATATAAAAACCCCATTAATTCATAATTAATATATTTATATATAATTCATCATCCCGTGACTCCGAAAACTCCTTCGGACCACCCGAAAAACTTTCGGACATTCCTGGAACCATTCCAGACCTCCCCGGAACTCCTTCCGTACCACCGGAACTCTTTCCGGATCATTTCTCTCTCTCTCCAACAATTCCTATAATATTCCAGAACCTATCTCCTGGTGTCGCTAAGACCTTAAGTTTGTTACGCTACGGTTCGAGAACACTCCAGACATGGTCGAGACACTCCGCTCACCAATGACCGTCGGGGATACCTGGAAGTATATGACGACCCCTGTGCATTCCACGAATATCGTCGTTGAACCATAAATATGACATTCATTCCCTTTGTCTCTGCGATACTACCTTGTCCGAGATATGATCGTAGACACACCGATGTCTTTGTTGTATCTCGTTACCGACGAAGGTTATTAACTCGTCTGCGATATTACATCTCCATGACCTAGTCATAAGCTGCGCAGCTATATAGATGCAATATCACCGAGTGGGCCCAGAGTATCTTTCCATTACAAGAATGAACAAATCCCGCTCTTGATCCTTTACGTCTTGATGCTCTTTCGGAATACCCAAGATGGACACCGTTATTGTCATGCTATATAAGACACAACGTTTGATGCTCTCAAAGCACCCCTACGAAGTATTAATAAGTACGGTCTCACGGTCTAAGGAATAAGCTATCTTCTTCTTATCTATTGCAAATGACAAACATCGAAATACGATCTTATTGCAATACTTTGCGTATGTCCATCACCTTATTCAACTAACAAGATGACCCCATTGTCAACCGACGTCATTGTCTTTGATCGGGAATCTCGATCAACTGTTGCCCAATGGACTAGCTCATATAGAGGCTTGCTAGGGACCTGGTTGTATATGTATCACACGTGTATTAATAATTCCGATTAATACAGTTATAGCATAATACACAAACCTATTATAAACTTATGAGATGATGCAATAAATACTACTTATTTATTTGCCTCTAGGGCATATCTCCTTCAGTCTCCCACTTGCACTAGAGTACAAATAAACCAGCTGCATTTTACTTTATCAAAATCCCTTATCAAATAAGAATCATTCGATGATGCTTGCTTGTGGAAGAGTGTTACTCTGACAATCTGCACAACACACGATTTGTGCAAACTTTTGCGATTCACTGATAACAACTAGCTTGATATCACCATGTTGTCCAACAACATATATGCAAATACTGCAACTAAGTGAGACTTCTGTTTCCCAGCGCTTACTCTGATTATACTAACCAGATAACTGCCCTGAAAAACACACTCAGCCTTGCAGAGCCCCTTGTAACAATTACAAACTCGCGATATCTACATACTTTCACACCAATGTAGAAAACTTGACATTCAAATGTCAATCCCTTAACTAACGCATTTCTACTTCCAGTAAATTCCAAATTTACTTTCATAACTGCTCTTATTCCAAGAACATCGGTTATATTTCATCGAGCAGATAATATGGTTTATGTATGATGTCTAATATTACATAATAGACCCACATGTCATACAACCATTACTTTCATGCATCATTACTCTTAATGATCAATTGGATTTCGAAGGACCATCCTTTTGATTCTATTCTGACTCTTCAGATATAATCCAAAACAACTCGACTAACTATTTAAAATTCCCGTTCTATTTCAAAATAGATACTAACTTTCAAATAGTTTCACAACTTCATCCTATTCTATTGGTACAGTTTCACAATGTGTTAACTACACAAGATGAATTCGACTCCCACTCAAATTATGTCTCCACATATTTGATAACACAAGCTCCCACTAAAAAACGTGTCATCCACATATTTGAGTTCCTGAGCTCCCACTCAAAAATATGTTCTTTACATATTCCACCTGAGTAAACTAACATTGACTCCCACTTAAATCGACATTTTGGTCAAACCAAAATCATTGATCTATTATCAATTCGAGTTTAATACAAACTATAGTATTACATTAATACAAATCCCTCAGACTTCAAGCATGTCTACACAAATGTAGTCAACAAATTTGATCTTGTTCAAGACACATTTCTTGACAAGATATGCTACCACGTCTTTCTTATAGTCACATTTCTCATATAACACTTTATATGATGATTAAACAATCTTATTCCTCTAATAAGAATTGCAGCAACAATTACTCTCTTAATCCTTTCAAATGTAACTTTGGATTTCCAGACTCAAAAAGCCTTTGTTCGTATTCCGATATTTTCTCAACTTTCTTTGTATTCATAAAGTGCACCTTGATCTGTCAACAAGATCTGAAATACTTAATACAGTGATGTGACCTGACAGCAATATTAAATATAACAGCACTTTATTTAGAAGTTTCTTTTATGAAAATATTATGATCTTTATGAAGAGGATTGCAAGCAGAAAACAATTTTCTAGTCTCCCTCACTCTTTAATCACCAAATTTTCATTAGCAGACATATACTCTTTGGAACACCTTCCAACATAGGTCTGGCACTTTATTTCAAGCTTCTAATTCCAATCCATAAACCATAATTCGAAAAATCATATTTTCCTCGGAATTATATAGACAACAAACTAAGTTGTGTTTCTATTTGGTTTTGGAATACACTCTCATCCAATGCGATCAATCTACAAAGAACCACTCATGTATATTCCGAATTATCGCATAATCATATACATGTCGACACTACTGTTGATCCTACGAATTCTCGTTGAGAAAAATATCTATTTTCTAAAGTGGACATCGACTTTAATGTTTCGAACATATTAGGAGATTCTAAGAGAGATTCTGACATACCACACTTTATTTAAAATATAGCATGATTATAAGTCCCCACATATCACCATATATAATATTGTGAAACGAATTTCCACAAGTCTTTTTGTGTTGAAACCATAATTCAAAAATATTGTCCTTTGATCGAATTTTGTGAATACAATATTCACTAATCTTTCTTCTGAAAAACCCCATTTGATCTATTATCTTAATTTCATACTCCATAATTTATCGGGCAAATACTACTATTTACCAAAATCATGGAAGAATTCGGATCATGCAATAACACCATTGATTAATCATTAAAAATGACTCTCAATCAATTTCCTCTAGTATTGCAACTTCAATACTGCATTTCAAACTTAATCAATTTTGGCACTCGAAAAACTTAAATGGACCAAAAATATCCATTACTTCTTTCATTGCCTTTATGACTAAATTCGATGGTGTTTGTTCTTTGGACACATAATTTTATCATTCCCGCTATTATAAATGTATATCATACGCATAATGTAATTGAGATGTGATCCAAATTACTCATAACATGAAACAACTGCTTTGTTTCATAACATAAAACAACTGATGTGTTCTATATTAATAATTATGTCTTGTAACATTCAAGACACCAAACTAGATCACATTCTCACTATTACAAAATGTCTTATCAAAAACTATTGATGATATGATATCTCAAGGGCGTGAGCACTACTGGCCATGAACTTGCCATCACTCGTGCACTGTCACGTCACCCTTCGCCACATACTTGTGATAATCAGGGACTGTTTCACAAACAGAACAAGTATCAAATACTTTTCATCAAGTATGAGAAGAATACATTTATATCTTCGTATATCAAATATACCCGTAGCGTCAAAGAACTCTTCTTCGATGGAATCAACTTTTAGAGATTTGAACTTGTTCACAAATGTGAAGAAGCTCACCGTGTCTCTATAGCATATTCACGCACATGCTATTCACAGCTAGGAGGTAAAGCACAATCTCTATTGCACTGGAGTTCGCTATCTAGAAATCGTAGATATTCGTAAGCCTGAAGTAGATGTCACACAACTTCTTCAACTGAGTCTCCAGACAGATATGCTCCCCATGTGAATGGTCCGGAACTTTCTAAGTTGTCTGAACTGCTTAAGACTTAATTCATCTTTGAAGTGATCTCTGATCGCATCAATCACGACATATGGCTCCATGTGTTGAAACAACTTTCAACTCAGGTGCTAGGCATACGCTCATGACGATCGTCACTTCCATGAACATGTCATGATGCTTACGGAACTCATCATCTTCCTCCTTGCTATCAGAATCATCTGGTCTAACTTCTAACTAATGTTCTAGGACATATAGGATGTTTGTTGTGTTTGGAGAATGTTTTAAAAAACCGTTGTACCATCTGATGAAGTTGGACCCGTCGGCTTCCAAGGTAGAATCCGAGCTCTTGAAGAAGTAACCGAAGCGTAATTCCGTAGTCTCCAGATGTGATCGCAAAAGAGGTAAGGTAAAGTTTATAATATGTAGGTGAGTTTTAGTTTTATAATCTCATTATCAAAAACACACCACACCAAGATTATTATCCCTAAAAATAATAATGGCGATTACACGACCCTCATCCACCACACTACCCCCGATCATCACGGCCGGCAGCACAGCTTCAAAGGTGGACATAACATGTCGATCACAACAACTCTGTGACTCGTGCTCGATCTTTCGATCTTCCCGTGTTCCGAGGCCATACCTCTGAGTATGCTAGGCTCGCCAATCAAACCTCGAAGACCCTGCGCGTGCAACATGGCTTACACCCACTGTATGCGAACGACGAGATGTGTGACACCCGATCATCACGGCCTGCCTCATAACGTAGAACTTTCTTGGTGGTGCGCAACGAGGGAGAACACAATTTTGGTATTTGTTAGGGATCATCCTATTTATGATGCTACCGTTGTATATCTAGCATATAAGCAATCAATAGGATGCACACACAACAGCACACAATAATGATGCAATGAAGTGCGATGTGACATGGTCGATGCGCCTGGACCTTCATGGCGCCATGTGCCTGGCCCCCGGCGCCCCGGCATGGCTCCGAGTCTACAGATCCCTCCTTTGCCTCCGACAGTACGAGTAATATCAAAACTTACCGTAACCATGTCACATAAAATAACGCCTCTGCAAAACAAAGTTAGACGCCTCTAGCTTTATTTAGTTTTGCAAATTTTACGTGGCATATAGGCTTATTCGTAAGAGAATCGCTTCCCTACCTACGAACTTTGTACCACAACGTCGATCGTATAATTGCATGTTTAAGCATCCCTTTCGGGCCCTCCATTGAAAATGCTTTGCCGACTAGAGAGAGAGAGAAACAGACACCCGCCAGCCACAGATACGGTGCAAGCCGTATGTCAGTAGTGGAACTAGTCTCGCGTAAGCGTACGCGTAAAGTCGGTCCGGGCCGCTTCATCAACTCAATACCGAAGGCATCGCAAGTGCACGCTAGAGGGTAGCAAATATAAGAAAGACGCCCTCATTCAACATGAGTTCTAACCGTACCAGCAGTACTACGCATTGATCGGCTCTGATACCACTGAAGGGGTTACGGTGCAGAAAACAATAATTTTTCTAGCGAGCGAAACCCTAACTAGCCAGGATCTATCTATCTAGTACATGCGATAACGGTGGCGGAACGGGTTACATTACCTACATGTAGACCGATAGCGGGGATTACGCTCCCGCACAAGCGTTGACGATGAAGTCGTACGTAGCCGACCTCGAGGTCGCGAAGAACTTGCCGCGATGTCGAAGTCGATGACGCCGGGGTGTTGACGATGATCTGCGTCGACGGGCGTCGGGCGGAAGAAGGCAGAGCGCCAGCACCGGGGCTGGTGCGCGGGCAGCAGAGGGGAGGGAGGCGCGGCGGCTGCAGGGGCGAGACGACGTCGCCCAGGCTACTCAAAAGGAGTTACCTCCGAGCACTCGCAAACATACGGAGCTTAGCGACAACCCCCGGTCATTCAGATCCAGCTGAAATCACAGGAGTAGATCTTATCTGGAATCCCGCAGAGCAACGGCGCTCTGCGGTATAGCTTAGGTGGAGAGAGATCCCCCTTTCCTCAGCTCGGCGCGGCTCCAACTTGGGAACCACGAGATCGAGAGAGAAATCGGGAATTAATTGTATTTTTCAATGAATGAATCCAATTAATATGCCTTGGTATATAAAGGGGGAAGGGGGTGTGCAAACCCCTTGGCTCCCCCATGTGGGACTAAACAAAGGAGGAGGGGGGTGGTGCGCCCCCACCATGGGCTGGCCGAACACCCCATGGGGCCCACCCCCTTGCTTGGTGCGGCTCCCCCTCTTGGGCCCTCTTAGGGCCCATGTAGCTGGGAGCCCCCTTTTTACTTTATTTAATTAATATTAAATTATTATAAAAATCCCATTAATTCATAATTAATATATTTATATATAATTCATCATCCCGTGACTCCGAAAACTCCTTCAGACCACCCGAACAACTTTCGGACATTCCTGGAACCATTCCAGACCTCCCCGGAACTCCTTCCGTACCACCGGAACTCTTTCCGGATCATTTCTCTCTCTCCAACAATTCCTATAATATTCCAGAACCTATCTCCTGGTGTCGCTAAGACCTTAAGTTTGTTACGCTACGGTTCGAGAACACTCCAGACATGGTCGAGACACTCCGCTCACCAATGACCGCCAGGGATACCTGGAAGTATATGACGACCCCTGTGCATTCCACGAATATCGTCGTTGAACCATAAATATGAAATTCATTCCCTTTGTCTCTGCGATACTACCTTGTCCGAGATATGATCGTAGACACACCGATGTCTTTGTTGTATCTCGTTACCGACGAAGGTTATTAACTCGTCTGCGATATTACATCTCCATGACCTAGTCATAAGCTGCGCAGCTATATAGATGCAATATCACCGAGTGGGCCCAGAGTATCTTTCCATTACAAGAATGAACAAATCCCGCTCTTGATCCTTTACGTCTTGATGCTCTTTCGGAATACCCAAGATGGACACCGTTATTGTCATGCTATATAAGACACAACGTTTGATGCTCTCAAAGCACCCCTACGAAGTATTAATAAGTACGGTCTCACGGTCTAAGGAATAAGCTATCATATTCTTATCTATTGCAAATGACAAACATCGTAATACGATCTTATTGCAATACTTTGCGTATGTCCATCACCTTATTCAACTAACAAGATGACCCCATTGTCAACCGACGTCATTGTCTTTGATCGGGAATCTCGATCAACTGTTGCCCAATGGACTAGCTCATATAGAGGCTTGCTAGGGACCTGGTTGTATATGTATCACACGTGTATTAATAATTCCGATTAATACAGTTATAGCATAATACACAAACCTATTATAAACTTATGAGATAATGCAGTAAATACTACTTATTTATTTGCCTCTAGGGCATATCTCCTTCAGCCAGCTCGGTGCAGAAAAACTTGGGATCATCAGATTCCATGTTGTAAGATAGCTCACTTCGCCACTTGCGAAAACTGGCTTTATTGAAATCCTCAAGGCGGAGCTCGGGCCTCTTCTTCTTTCTTGGCCTTGTGGCTCTCTTGAGCAGAGCTACAGACTCAGCTGGGGTGCTATCTTCACTCGAGGACCCGCTGGGAGGGCGAGAATGAAGTGGTTTGGCCCTTCCTCGTTGAGCTATTTGCTTGACATGGCCACGAGGGTTGGAACCTGCAAACACACAACATAGAGAGGATAGAAAGCATATGGGGTAAGCACTCATGTCCGAGAAGGCAAATGGAACGTACTAGAGAAGTTTAAGGAATCAAAGTTTCTGTCCTTAGCTGATTTCATTCTGAGTAGGCCGGAGATTTCTGGGTCTGACTCGGAGATATCCGGTCTGCACAAATTTTGACAGATTTGAACAAAATCTATGAATGAAAAACAGATCTGTGCACGTGGAAGGTAGAGCACCCAGGGGAGCAATTCTACCAAAGGAAACAATCAACAACCTCCTAAATCGGCTAGGTTAAACGAAAACAAGTTTCATCCTAGATTTTAAATACGAGGAGTTACCGTAAGACATTGCAAAAAGAGTGCCGATGAAAACGTAGCCCTCGACAAGGAGAAGCAGATCCGAGAAGCACGCGACAATCCCTTGGACGAAACACCCGCAGCAAGGATCAAAAGAATGAGGAGATTTGCGGAGGAGAGAGAGGATTAGGGCACGGGGTGGATGAACTGTCCGAACCGGCCAGTCCACCCGTGCCCTTATATAGACAGGCCAATTTGAACCGAAGATTTACGGACTGAGGCTCAGAGATCTCCGGGTGCCGAAAATTTCCGGTGTTATTTCCGAATCGGATTCGCCTGAGGAGTATAACTATATAATAAAATAAGTTGTGCATGAAATGCACTTTTTAATCACAAGAAAGTATCAAAATAACTTTTGTGATTTCTTTATATGCATGAATTAATAAATGCAATTTAATTAATTTCTATTTCTAGAACATATAATAAAAGGAATAATATAAGATTAAAGTTTTCTATGATTAAATTTTTATAACAAAATTTATAAGTAGTGTTAATAGACAGGGAGCATTTAATTAAATTTATAGCAATTTGATTTAATCAAAATAATATTTCTATTAATAATTATGTTAAAATACTCAAACTATTCAAATTAAGTATATAACTATGAATTCATTCAAATATTACTCAAAAATATTAATAGTTGTGTCATCAATTTTACCAATATTCTAAAGTCTCTGAAACAATTTTATTTGCAATTTTTGGAATTATAGATTTAAAGTTATGACGAATATACTCAAATCCACCATTTGAAATTTGAATATTTTAGACTAATCCAAATTTGAAATCTAACAGATCTAAAATATTCTACAAGTCAAGGGCTTTCCAAATATATAAAAATATTTGAATTTGGATGTGTGAGTAAAAAGTTATAACAATTCTAAGTGACAGGGGCTTTTCTGCAAAACTGCCATTTAATCTAATTAAAAGAAATCAATTTTCACGTCAGCGCTGACTGGGCGCTGACTGTGCATTGATGTGGCGAGATTCTATTGGCCAGTACCGATTCGGTTAAGTCGATCTAATCTAGGCCGCTCATTTCAGATCAGAGGGCTTACATGACTTCTACAAGATCGGGCGGCGCTCCGGTCGCCGGACTGGAGGATGACGGCGGCGGCGGCTCGGCCGGAGATGCTCCGGGCGAGGTGGCTCTTCCCCGAGCTCGCGGAGGACGTCCTCGGACGCGGTGCATCACGCCGAGGAAGAAGGAGGGTTCGGGGTCAAGCAGCGCTTCCCGGGACGGCTTGGAGAAGAGGCCGAAGGTGAGGCGGCGCCGGTGACTCTCGGGTGAGCATCTCCCGCTCGGTTCTCTGTAGGGGAAAGGGTTAGGAGGGGCGGAAGAGCACGGCGAGAAAAAAAGGAGGGCTCTCGTTCAAGGGGAGAGCTCACCTCGCCGGCGAACGACGAAAACATGTCGGCGGCATTGCGCAAGTCCGGCGAGCGATTTCCGCAGCCTCGCGGCGCCATTTGCACGGGCACGAGAGGGGAAAGTTGGAGGGGAGAGAGGGCTTTTAAAGGAGAGGTTCGGGGCTCGGGTTAATCGTCTTAATCGCGCGAATGAAGGGGATGAATTGCCGGCCGTTTCTGCGAGGTCGTGGGCGTGGTCTCCGGCCGTTGAAGACGAAGCTGACGTGTGGGCCCAACACGTCAGCGGGAGAGGGAGAGAGAGCCGGGCTGGCTGCGCGCTGGGCCGCTGCTGGCTGCGCGCGCGCACGTTAGGCGCTGGGCTCGGCCCATTTGGTTCTCTTCCTTTTTTTTACCGTTTTTCTTTTCTGTTTTCTTGATTTTAAATAACTTTTAAAGTATGAATCCAAATAACCTCAAATTAGTTTCTATAATTTTGTAAAAATCATATCTTTGCTTTAAAACATTTGGGGGTATGTTTCGAATACTTTTTAAAAATATTATTTTTGAAATATTGACTATTTGTAAAATGGACACCTCATGTCCAAATTAAATTTAGAGTTTTAAAATATTTATTTGTGGCTAAATTAAATTTATGACAATAACACAATCATATATGGTTGATATTAAGTTTATTTAAATCTCATTTTTAATAACCATCATTCTTTGTTTTGGTATAATAGTAAAATAACATAATATAAATATTTTTAAAGTAATAGGAAATATAATGGATTCAATTTTTAATTAAATTTTATTTTGTGCACCATTACATCTTATATAGAGTATATTAATCATTTTATCTTTTGAAAAATAAATGAAAGTAATTTAAGTAAATGAAATGCTTATTTGGATAATTCATTAATTATAAAATATATGAAGTTTTAAATTTATAAACCATAGATTTGTAATTCCAAAACCATGTTTTGAACTTAGTTAAAAGAATGAAACCATTTAGCAATTAGACCATGTTTTAAATAGCTTAAAAGAACACTTTGTAAATATTATTTTAATTTATGAATATACATGGCTAAGTGGTTGAAATCAAATACTTATAAAGAATCTTTTACTTACAAGGAAACTATTTTATTACAAGAAGATAGTTTGAAAGTTGGTAAATCATTTGGCAAACTATAGATAATAAAATCTTGAAAAAACTTTTGAAAATAATGATAAACTAGGATATTGGAGATATTAAACCCCTTTCAATATGTTTGAAGTCTTTTATAGTTGGTTTTCTTATGCATTTTAATATTTTATTTTAATAAAAGAAAAGTTTTAAATTTTAGTGATTTTTAAACATTCCAAAATGTTGGGATGTTACAGACTACCACCCTTAAAAGGAATCTCGTCCCCGAGATTCGGAGAAGCTAGGAAGATAAATCAAATGCTTGAATGATTCTGATAACTTGGGACGTTTTGAGAAATGAAATTTCTGACATGGAAACTAGAAAGCTGGTAGGGGATGATTTTTCTGATTGGGGAGACTCGAAAGAAAGATAGTTTGGGATCTCTGGGTTTAAGCAACGGGGTTTACTTTAACTGGGTGGCTACCACCCTTAAAAGAAAAGTTTTGTTGATAGTCAAACATTCTAACTTATACAAGAAGATCAAGACAAATAATTACAAACAATATCTAACAAACATCAAGCAACGAGGTGCTAACACAAAGCAAACAATCTAGTATTGTCACACAACCAAAGTTGGTATGACCAATACACTAACACGATATCGTTGTTCTATTTGAGTGGTGGTCAAATCTACCTCCTTCGCAAGTCCTTCAAGTTCTTGTTCAACATTTATGGATATCTTCGAAGTGTTGGTCGAATCCTGGTTCTTCAGTGGTCTTCCATGCATGTAGAACTTCATGATTAATCGTAGCTTTTCCATATGAGGCAGCAAAATCAGACTTAGACTATAAGAACATGGTCATCTAGAGTAAGATAAGGTATTTTCATAAGGTTGATAGTAGATGAGAATACGAGGAAGACAGAGTGAAAAGATATGTTTTTAGAAAAGTGAAGAAAAATAGATTTTCAATCCTATGGTCAAACCTATTTCTATCCAAACCTAGGGTTTCGAACCTACAGGCAACACAGAGCTCTGATACCATCTGTAGCGTACCTGCACTTTAAATAAGGCAGATACATGTGTATAGTGCAAATCCCTGGATCGATTCGTTTGCACACACAGTTTACGATGTAATATCACAATAAAGTATCAATTTTATTACATCGATGATCCAGACTTACAAAATATTCGATACAAGTTGCATAGCATAAATCTAGAATTGAAAAAGTACACAGCGGAAATACAATAGCAGTGGGTTTCCAACAACTTCATGTTGCCACAGGCGAAAACATGTTGGTTGTAGACTCGAAATCCCTTAACGAAACCTCACTCGTCATTTGAATAACCTGTAACAAATAAAATTTTGCAACAGAGTGGGTCAGATTCCATCAAAAATGGAGTCTGGCAAGTGACACTATGGTGGACACTTAATGGAATAACTCTAAAGCCTATATGCATATTTGGCTGGTGGAGTTCAAGGCTATTTTGCATAAAGCCAATTTTTTCTATCTCTTTGGAAAACACTTTCTTCAATTCAAGACAAGTATGGCATGAAAACCATAAATCTCATCTTCCCTTGTTCACCAATCAAGTTTTATTTCTGAAGTTGGAATGATGGAATCCTCCGTTGACGTCCTCGTTCAGCTGCTCAATTGTCCGTTTCCGGGGACACGGCTAAGTACTTAGATTTTAACTCTGCAGAGGTTGTGCACGTTCACCATTGTACCCATTCAACCCAATTTACCCTTTACACACCATTTGTGATAAGGAAAGGAGAAGAATGAGACGAGATCTTTCAGAAGAATTTTCCCTCCCACTCTGGCCTGACGCGCTCCACCTACAAACCACTACCTCCACCTGTCAGGCCGGGGCGAGTCCACGCAGCTTAGTTGATCAAGCCAGAGCCCATATTGGCAATGGATGCACGAGAAGCAATCTTCACTCGGAGTTCTTCAGATCCCTTTGTTCCTGGGTGGCCATCCACAAGTGAATATCCCACAGGTAAATCCCCTGGGGACAACACTCAACTCATACAGCCAAGCAACCAATTCCACCCAGGTGTTTGATTATAACTTAGTAGAATTTAACATTTCATCAAAAATAGTTTTGCATAGCATCACAATTCTACTAAGTATTTTCATAGGAACCTAGACACTTGAATAAGGAAGTCTAAACATGGCTTGCATAGCAATACTATCCTACACATGCTTATAGAAAATAATCTACTCATGCATAGAAAAATAATAGGTCTTTTATGGGGGGTGTGCCACTTGCCTTTGAATGTTGTCGTTTGTTCACAAACTCTTTTCAACAACGAACGTTTGCTCTCCGTTCAATCTAAACAATACAAGCAAACAACAATACAACAATGAACAAACAACAATCATCAAACATACATGCACATACAAAGTGAACAAACAGGTTTCATAAAACTTCTAAGGAAAACATGGTATGTATGATATGCAAATTATTTATAAGGACTAGAGATGCATGTTATGCTATGAAAATCTCTTAAGTTAATGCAAGGAAAATAGGTGGGTCAAGAATGACTAAGGACTAAGGTCTTAAGTTGGATAAAAATACTTTGTTTTATATCATCTTGAAACAAGCACTTTAATGACTTAGTCATGAAGTGTATAACCACTTAAAGAAAATACTAACTCTATTCTTCGAAGTGATCAACAATTATTATCAACTCTTTGTAAATTGGATATTCACTATAGTGAGAGAGACAGACACCCGGCCAGCCACTTAAGTTGTGGGACAGGTCTCATGTACGTGGACATGTAAGGTTTGTCTCCAGGCCGCTTCATCTCACTATGCCGCTAGGATCCAACAACTTCAAGATGTAATAACATGATCAAAATCGTTTATGTCTGAAGTGAAAGATAAGATTAGGAAAGAGGGAAAAGATGGTAAGAATGATGTAGTTGGTTATCCAGGCTTCATCTCCAGACTTGTAACATTCTCCTTGGTGATGTCTTGATTGAAGTTTTGATAGACTTGATAAATCTTCAGACTTGGTGGTTCTTGTATCCTTGAGGCTGGTCTTGGATTTAACTTAGTCCTCATGAAGTCTAACAGAAGGAGGGAGAAAAGAAAGAAAGAGGGAGCAAGACTTAGAAAATATATCTGGTTGGTCTTCATGAACTTCTTCTTGATCTTTCTTCTAAGTGCTTCCACTCCTTGGAGATACTTCTGAAGTCTTGTTTTGGCTCAGTCCTTCATTGGTCTTCTAGCTCCATGTTGAAAATTACTAAGTGTCTAAGTGTAGCACTTTACCAAAATGCTAAGTTTGAAAATAATCTTAACTTAGATAAAATAATGAAGAGGTTTTCCTATGAGGAGTATAACTATATAATAAAATAAGTTATGCATGAAATGCACTTTATAATCACAAGAAAGTATCAAAATAACTTTTGTGATTTCTTCATATGCATGAATTAATAAATGCAATTTAATTAATTTCTATTTCTAGAACATATAATAAAAGGAATAATATAAGATTAAAGTTTTCTATGATTAAATTTTTATAACAAAATTTATAAGTAGTGTTAATAGACAGGGAGCATTTAATTAAATTTATAGCAATTTGATTTAATCAAAATAATATTTCTATTAATAATTATGTTAAAATACTCAAACTATTCAAATTAAGTATATAACTATGAATTCATTCAAATATTACTCAAAAATATTTATAGTTGTGTCATCAATTTTACCAATATTCTAAAGTCTCTGAAACAATTTTATTTGCAATTTTTGGAATTATAGATTTAAAGTTATGACGAATATACTCAAATCCACCATTTGAAATTTGAATATTTTAGACTAAGCCAAATTTGAAATCTAACAGATCTAAAATATTCTACAAGTCAAGGGCTTTCCAAATATATAAAAATATTTGAATTTGGATGTGTGAGTAAAAAGTTATAACAATTCTAAGTGACATGGGTTTTTCTGCAAAACTGCCATTTAATCTAATTAAAAGAAATCAATTTCCACGTCAGCGCTGACTGGGCGCTGACTGTGCATTGACATGGCGAGATTCTATTGACCCGTACCGATTCAGTTAAGTCGATCTAATCAAGGCCGCTCATTTCAGATCGGAGGGCTTACAGGGCTTTGACAAGATCGGGCGGCGCTCCGGTCGCCGGACTGGAGGATGACGGTGGCGGCGGCTCGGACGGAGATGCTCCGGGCGAGGTGGCTCTTCCCCGAGCTCGCGGAGGACGTCCTCGGACGCGGTGCATCACGCCGAGGAAGAAGGAGGGTTCGGGGTCGAGCAGTGCTTCCCGGGACGGCTTGGAGAAGAGGCCGGAGGTGCGGCGGCGCCGGTGACTCTCGGGTGAGCATCTCCCGCTCGGTTCTCTGTAGGGGAAAGGGTTAGGAGGGGCGGAAGAGCACGGCGAGAAAAAAAGGAGGGCTCTCGGTCAAGGGGAGAGCTCACCTCGCCGGCGAACGGCGAAAACATGTCGGCGGCATTGCGCAAGTCCGGCGAGCGATTTCCGCAGCCTCGCGGCGCCATTTGCACGGGCACGAGAGGGGAAAGGTGGAGGGGAGCGAGGGCTTTTAAAGGAGAGGTTTGGGGCTCGGGTTAATCGTCTTAATCGCGCGAATGAAGGGGATGAATTGCTGGCCGTTTCTGCGAGGTCGTGGGCGTGGTCTCCGGCCGTTGAAGACGAAGCTGACGTGTGGGCCCCACACGTCAGCTGGAGAGGGAGAGAGAGCCGGTCTGGCTGCGCGCTAGGCCGCTGCTGGCTGCGCGCACGCACGTTAGGCGCTGGCTCGGCCCATTTGGTTCTCTTCCTTTTTTTTACCGTTTTTCTTTTCTGTTTTCTGGATTTTAAATAACTTTTAAAGTATGAATCCAAATAACCTTAAATTAGTTTCTATAATTTTGTAAAGATCATAACTTTGCTTTAAAACATTTGGGGCTATGTTTCGAATACTTTTCAAAAATATTATTTTTAAAATATTGACTATTTGTAAAATGGACACCTCATGTCCAAATTAAATTTAGAGTTTTAAAATATTTATTTGTGGCTAAATTAAATTTATGACAATAACACAATCATATATGGTTGATATTAAGTTTATTTAAATCTCATTTTTAATAACCATCATTCTTTGTTTTGGTATAATAGTAAAATAACATAATATAAATATTTTTAAAGTAATAGGAAATATAATGGATTCAATTTTTAATTAAATTTTATTTTGTGCACCATTACATCTTATATAGAGTATATTAATCATTTTATCTTTTGAAAAATAAATGAAAGTAATTTTAGTAAATGAAATGCTTATTTGGATAATTCATTAATTATAAAATATATGAAGTTTTAAATTTATAAACTATAGATTTGTAATTCCAAAACCATGTTTTGAACTTAGTTAAAAGAATGAAACCATTTAGCAATTAGACCATGTTTTAAATAGCTTAAAAGAACACTTGTAAATATTATTTTAATTTATGAATATACATGGCTAAGTGGTTGAAATCAAATACTTATAAAGAATCTTTTACTTACAAGGAAACTATTTTATTACAAGAAGATAGTTTGAAAGTTGGTAAATCATTTGGCAAACTATAGATAATAAAATCTTGAAAAAACTTTTGAAAATAATGATAAACTAGGATATTGGAGATATTAAACCCCTTTCAATATGTTTGAATTCTTTTATAGTTGGTTTTCTTATGCATTTTAATATTTTATTTTAATAAAAGAAAAGTTTTAAATTTTAGTGATTTTTAAACATTCCAAAATGTTGGGATGTTACACCTATTTATACCCCGTGACCTTGCCGCTCGTTTCCGCCCAAAACCCTAACCTCTACGTGACAGGGCTGCCCGCAACCGAGGTCGGCATCTCGCAAGTTTCCGCCGCCGTCGAGCTCGCCGTATGGGACACTCCGACCACCCCAGACCCTCTTTTCTCCTCCCCTCGCTCCCTTTCATCCTTGCGCTCGTTTCTGACTTGTTGGTGCTTCCGTTTGCGCAGCGAATCCTCGCCCTTGTCCGCAACCGAAGGACTCCGCCGCCGTTTCCATCTCCGGCGAGGATTTCCCGGCGAACGGCGACGCTCCGAAGACCCGCGCTTCACCACTGACCCCGCCTCGACGCCCCCTATGTCTCGGTAAGCCCCGTTCGTCAGTAGACCTCTAGGACTCGAACGCACGCGATGCCGGCCGTGGCGTCGCCGCAGCCGGGGGATCTTCACCGACTGTACCGCCCGCGCCTGGCCTTTGTTTGTGGACCGTTGGATCTAGATCGCATCGATCTAACACGTTCGTTTTTTATTTAGATCGGACGGTCTGCGCTCGCGATCCACGCGAAGCGGTACAAGCTAATCCGCGAGCGCCACGTGGCAGATCTATTTATCTATTTCGCAGGAGTTTTATAAATAAAATAGAAAATATGTTAAACTTGAACAATTTATATCTTTTGATCCGTATGTCAAAATTTGATAAATTTTATCCACGGATAGACCTGCTAGCATTTGTTTCTCCTTGTGATAACTTTTAATTCGTGTAATTTTCAGAGGAGTATTTCGGCAATTTAAATTCATAACTTAAATAATAAAAATGCTTTTCTAATAAATTTAATTGTTTTAAATTTGTATTATTGTCCTCTTTCCAGAAAGATCAACATGTATTTTATTTGAAAACCTTTCATAAAACAAAAAAAGTTTTAGTTGTAGAACTCTAATTTTGCTATATTGTTTTCCAATATTTAATTGATAACTAAAATAAGAAATTCCTGGAAATTGCATTTCATGCATTCAATAACAGAAGGTATAAAATGTTAATAAGTGGGTCTTGTTATACTCATAGCATATCATGCATGCATACATGTTTATGTTTTGGTGTTTTAAGTGTTGTATGTGTGTGTATTTATTTATTTTATGTATTGCTTGTGCTAGATTGTGAAGAGGAAGGACTTGCTTGTGACTGTTATTCTTGTCGTGCTTGCTCCTCCTGTTACCAAGGCAAGTGACATTCATAAACTACCCAATATTTTCCTATATGCATTAGTAGTATGTTTTGAGTAGTATGCATGATAGGAAAATTTTGTATTATTTATTATGCTAAGTTAGTTTTATGCTTTGCAAAATTCCTAGTAGTGTGTAGCCATCCTTTACCATGCAGCCAATTTAAAAGTTTTATTATACGCTTAGCAATGCTATAAAATTGTTTACATGCCATGTTATGGAAATATTTCTAAGTGTTAAACTTAAAATGCACACCTGGGTGGATTGGTTGGTATGGTTTATGTTGAGTGGCTATTTGGGACTATGCTTGTGGTTGTCGTCGCCTAGGATGAATGTCTATTCTACTTAGGGCCATGAGCATGGTGGTTGTCACCCAAAAGTGCACTTGTGGACGGCCACCCAGGAAGAAAGACATTACTAAGTCCATCCAAGTTTAGATGCTTCCCGTGCAACTTTTTGACAATGGGCTCTGTCTAGAACAATTAAGTTGTGAGAGTTCAACCTGTCAGCTTGACAAGCAGATGTAGGGTTGGTAAGTGGAACGGGTCTTGCTAGTATGGTTGAATTATTCTTATGAAAGTTCTTGTCTCAATTCTCTCCTTTCCTTAATGCACTCCGCGTGTATAGGATGTCTGGGTTAATTGAGTCTAAAGGTGAAAGTGCACAACCTCTGCAGAGTCAACAATCTGAGCACTTAGCCGTGTCCCCGGTGATGGACTACTTCGAGCAGATGGACAAGGATGGACGGAAGAATCTCAACACTGTTTTTCATGAAGTAAAATTTGACTAAGGAAAGAAATGTGGGTGCACTTGGGCTTCATCCCCTTGGTTCCAAGTCCTTGAAAATAAAAGTGTTTTACAAAAAGATAGGAGAAAACTTGCTTTCTGCAAAAATAGCCTACAACTCCACTAAGCCTAATATGCATATAGAATTAGACTTGTCGTATTATATCCACCATAGTCACTTGCCAAAACTTCATTGTATTGACCTCCTTCGGGGGCTGCATATTCAAATGTGCAGGTACTTCAGATGAAAAATAAGTTTGGACTCGAGTCTACACCCAACATGTCTGCCTGTGGCGCATGCTTGAAGATGAGGCTCATTGCTATTTGCTATTGTTGTGAACTCTGAATATTCTAGCTAGCCTTCATGGCTATGCACTTTGTAATGAAGCTATACTTAGCTATTTTTGGATCTCGTTGTAGTATTTTGATATTTATACAATGATACTTTATATTTTGTACTGTGTTGCTGGCAGTGATCCAGGGACTAGCACTTAACACAGGTGTTCCATCTTTATATAAAAGATGGGGTGCTACAGCATCATCAATATGAGAGGCACCAACTTCTCGAAAGATTGTGGCTATGGTCACCAATCTTCGATACATAATCTCATGGTCTTCACCATCAAGATTGAAAAAGGCCTCGGCTTCATTGCTCAAAGAGTCATAGCGGTTCCTCCTCATGCTATCATTTCCAATGAACAACTCGGATAGAGCATCCCATGTATCATTGGCGGTGGTGAGGTGTTGGATGAGAGACATGTCCTTGTTCCCAACCGCCTTTTGGATCATGTAGAGAGCGGTGGCATCAAGTTGAGCCTCCACCACTTCTCTTCTTGTTAAGTTGGTCGGATCATGCGGCTTGTATCCAACTTGAATGATGCGCCACAACTCGATTGAAGAGCTGCCCACATTAGACTTCATCACATATTGCCATTGAGAGAATGTATAATCTTTAAGCAATGGGGGATCACCCCTATGAGAAACTTGCGGATGAGGAATAATTTTTATCGGGGGTATGGTATTGGGATGGGGGAGGAGTGGCGTTGTAGACTTTAGGAAATTCACCTTGGGAAGATGGAGTGTTTTGATGGTTTGAGGAACTACTAGCATCACCCTTCCCATCCAAAGGCAATTGCTTTCCCTTTATCAATTCGGGGTCCACATCATGCGTAATGCCCGGAAGCACTGGAGGCTTTGAGGGCAATGCAAGAGAGGTTTCCTTAGATGTCTTGAGAGGCAATTGCTTTCCCTTTATTCACTGACATATCATGAAACTTCTTGAACTCGGTTTGTATGGACGATGTCAACTTTGTTTCCAAAGAGTTGATATCGGCCATAGTGGCACCTTTCTCTTGCATTGCTGCCAAAGTCGCGGCGTCCGCTTTTGTAACCTCTTTTGGGTCAACTTGCATTGTCCAAGGTTGGTCTCAAGCGGTGAAGCTTTTAAGAGACAACCTGGCTCTGATAGCAATTGAACGACAGTTGACCACCTAGAGGGGGGGGGTGAATAGGTGGTGACCATTTTTTATGTCTTTTTCAGTTTTAGGCTAGCGGAAAGTAAGTTGTCTATATGTGCAACTAGGTGATACAAGTGATAGATAACAAAGAAGCTAAGCGAGTACATGAATTTAAGATGCGGTAAAGGAGAGTGGAACAAGACAACCGTAGGAACTCGAAGACGACGATTTTATCCCGAGTTCCACCACATAGGTGTACGTCTCGTTGGAGGGGTGTGAGCTACCACAAAGGTTTGCTCAACGCCACAAAGGCCTCACCCTATTCTCCTGTAAATTCGACCACAAATGTGCGAATCCACGTTTCCACTAAGGACTCCTTTAAGGGCGGAGAAGGTCCCGTATAAATTCGTGAGGCACACACCCACAACTGAATTGGGGGCTCTCACAATGACCACAACAGGTCACTTCCACAAAGGAATCCACAAAGGATCAAAACACACAAGATTGAACCTAGCTATCCACAATGGAACCCTAGATCCGTTGCCCCTCAAGATATAGAGGGGGAAATCAAAACGCTTTGGTGGAGTTGTAGATCGGTGGCTTCTCCCTCAGATCCCCAAGTAGCAAATGATTTGAGTGGCTAGATTGGGAGATCCCGAAGAAATAAGATTCAACACCAATGGAGGAGAGAGAAAACGAGAAGCTTTAACTGCTGGAGGTAGGTGGAGGGGTTTTTATACCCCTCCCCAAATTCTGCCCGTTGTACAGCCGCCAGCTCGGAGATCTCTGGGTTGAGGTCCGGAGATCTCCGGTCTCTGGAAATCTCCTGCAGTAATTCCGGCTGAGTGGAGCTCGATGTCAGTGCTGATTGGTCTTATTGACTTGGTAGAAAATCTTCTGTAACTCGGAGATCTCCTGACTGGGGCTCGGAAATCTCCGAGCGCCGGAAATATCCTAGAGCAATTCCGGCTAAACTCTAATTGGAGTCAGTGCGCATCTGAGTTCTTGACTTGGTGAAATTCTTCTGTCACCCGGAGATCTCCAGACAGGGACTCGGAAATCTCCGAGCACCGGAAATCTCCTGGAGCATTTCTGGTTAAAACGAAATGTAGTCAGTGCGCTCTAGAGTTCTTGACTTAGTGGAAATCTTGATTAGCTCAGAGTTCTCCGGACTGGGGACCGGAAATCTCCGAGTTCCGGAAATCTCCTGAATGATTTCCTAATGAAATACCAAGTGATGCAGTACTGAAAATCAGGATTTAAGTATTCACTCTTATCAACCGACCTGTACTAGAACCTACATACTTCATCACAAACATTAGAACACCTTTTGGTTGTCATTCGTCACCAAAATATGGGAGTGCAAGCAATGCACTTTCACCAGTCCTTCCTCCAGTCCCCGATGGGATCGACCGTGATCATCTCAGGGCACTGGCCCTCGACGCCCTCTCGGAGTCGGAAGGTCACGCCTCTGGCTATCCACCTGGACTTACCAAGGCGAGGAACGAAGAAGTGGCGGAACAAAGCTACGGACGGCTTGACCCCCACAAAAGCCTCGCAGGCATAGGCGAAGACAGCGAGGGTCCGCGCCGCGTTGGGATGCAAGTGCAACATCATCATTCCGTACCTCTCTTGGACGACCAAGAAGAAGCTGGAGAAGGGCGGGAGGAGCCCCATCAGCGAAAAAGCGTGGAAGGTGGTCACCGTCCGTTCTCGCTCGCTCCCATCTCCGAGGTACACCACCACTTCCGCGCCACGGAAGCGCGCGGCCAGAGTACAGCGGACTTCATCCATGGCGCCTTCAGCAGAGAACCTGCTCGGAGAGAAGAGCACCCGATCAATCCTAGGCACGGCCGCCTCAGCCTGATTCGCAGCAGAAGACCTCTTCGACACTGCCCGACGCGATCTCTTGGGAGCCATCGGTGGTCCGGTGGGACGGATCTAGGTTGCGGCGAGGAAGGCGAAGAGAGTGGGGGGAGCTCTTAGAACAGACAAGAAGTGAAGATCTTGAGGCAATGGCAAAAGGGGAAGAATGGAGAAGGATAGAAGGCGGCTGACCGAGGAACCACTATGTCAAGACCTGCTAGCCCCGCACATCATGTCGCGGCCCCATTACCCCGAGGGGCGCGGGGATCGAGGGGGCGTGCCGACTTCAGCGTGACCCGACCGTTGGTGCACGACCCCGTCCAAAGCCCGCACGAATCGCAACGTGCGGCACAGCGCGACCACGTCCCAGGCCCGCGCAAGCCGCAACGGGCGGCACGATGCGGTCGCACAAGACTTGGGGGCTCGCATCTACGTCGACACGGCGGGCACCACAGACAACCAGGCGCCGGTCCCACTTTGATATTTTTTGGTCATAGCCCCGGCAGCCTCAGAAGACCGAATCCGTTGGGACCATGCCCGGGTGCTACTGGTGTAGCAGTGGAACATGGGGTTCCCCTAGAGTTGCCCAAGTGGGTCCACCGCCTGTGGGCCCAACCCAAGGCAAGCAAGGCCAAGGCTTAGCGCGAGGCTTGGCGGGTGCACCCTCGACCACCAGCACCTCGACAGGTTCGCAGGGCCCCCGGGTCTCCTGCTCCTCGGAGCAAATAGAAGACCACGTCCGTGACGTGGGTATGCCCTCCGGGCATCCCACTATTGGTATACCCAGTGCAGTCCAGACGAAGACCCACTGGGTGGCCCAATGAAGACCAAGAAGCTATTAAAAAAATTAGTTGAAGCACAAGACAAGGGCTCTTAGTGGTAGTCTATTAGGACTCATATAAACCGACCCTGGCTACATATATATAGACAGGGAGGGGTAGACAAACAGACAGACGGCCACATCATAGAACACAGACCACAACATAGACACAATTAGACACACCATAAAGATCGTCTCTCATCATATCGCCCTTGCGGCCTCCATGTAATCTCGTATATCATCATAATCAGACAAGTAAGATTAAAAATGATGTGTCGAACCTGGTTAAATCCTTATTTGTTAGCCGTGCACGTATATCTTCTCACTCAAAATTTATACCTAGCATACTCGCCTCTAGTATTGCCGAGCGCATATCTCGACAATTACCCGCCGTCTGTGGGAAAGAACACGTGCTAGATCACAGTTTCAGCGGCTCAATCATCTTCATCGATAAATCTTCATAGACAAAGAGCGACCAGATCACATGGCGGCATTTAGTACATAGCACATCCAATCTACAGCAACACGAACCTGCATATATAAAAGCAAATTACTTCAGGCCCCAATCGTTTCGGCCACGTCACCTAAATTATCTGGGCCGTCCAGCCTCTCGATTGGACGTCCGCCATGGGACCGCGTCACGCGCCGCACTGTAGATCGCGTATCTACCGTCTCCGCATCGTCGATTGTTGATCTGACGGTCCGCGCTTCGGTTTTTGCAGAAAAGACCCAGCCGTCTCCTAAATTGTGCTTACGTACTCCTTTATATATAAAAGACCTAACCCTACGCCACAAATTATCCTCATTTTTCCTCCAGCTCGCCCCCGCCGCCTCCAGCTCGCCCCCGCCGCTGCAGCCCATGCTCCCTAGCCGGCACCGAACCCGCCGGAGACGGCGCCGCCTCCGCTCTCCCCACCCTAAGCGAGGCTCTCCCTTCCGTCGCTGTTGTCGTAGACCAAGTCCAACTCCTCCCGCCGAACGCTTATGCTTAGCCCCATCCAGCACCCGGTCGACGCGGCCGCCTCCGACCCGCCGCCGCTACTCAAGAGCCGCTGCCTCCGCCCCGACGAGGCGCGCGAGGGCGCAGAGCCGGTCGAGGACACCACCAGCTCCGTCGCTGCCCAAGACTGCCTCCGTCCCGACGCGGCCGTCGCCGCCCAACCCGCCCTCGCATCATCGCCCAGCTGCCCTCCCCGTCTCCGCACAAGCCAGCGTCGACCGCGAGCCCGTCGAACACACCTGCTCCTCAACATGGCTGCCCGCGCGCCGCAGACCTCTACGGTAATCATTCCTTTTCTGTGGTAATCAGAGATCTTTTAACCAGTTCAGTTGTCAATAGTTCCAATTTTTGTGCCATTCGTCTCATTTTCTTCAGGTTCTTCATACTGAAGATGAGTCCTGTCAAAATGTATTTCTCTCTTTTGTTAAAAAAAAAGTGTTGCTCTCAGTCTATACTGTACAGAGTTATTTAATTACTTTTGCTCCAAAAACACTTCTCATATAATCAAGAAGATGAAAACTTTAGTAGTCCTCTAGTGTTCACTTTGTTTCTGTTGAGAATATTCACTGACATATCATTTGATTTCCCCTTTTATATATAAGGTGCGTTTCATTTCCTAAGATTTGAGCAAGAAAATATCAGTAAATAACTGAGTTCATATTCAGATTCAGCTGCCCAATTGTTTGGCTTCAAGCATGTGATGCACATGTTTTTCGGTTTTTTTGGGGATTGAGCTTTGCAACATAGTTTAAAGACAGTAAATAGCTGGGCTGTAACAGTCCATGACCTGGGGGTTCTTTTTACCTTTCCAGGGTCTAAGCTTATGAACATTTTTTTTCTCTTTTTGTCTAACCAGTTCAGTTGTCAATAGTTTCATTTTTTGTGCCATTCGTCTCATTTTATTCAGGTTCTTCATACTGAAGATGAGTCCTGTCAAAATGTGTTTCTCTCTTTTGTTCAAAAAAAAGTGTTGCTCTCAGTCTATACTGTACAGAGTTATTTAATTATTTTTGCTCCAAAAACACTTCTCATATAATCAAGAAGATGAAAACTTTAGTAGTCCTGTAGTGTTCATTTTGTTTCTGTTGAGAATATTCACTGACATATCATTTGATTTTCCCTTTTATATATATAAGGTGCGTTTCATTTCCTAAGATTTGGGCAAGAAAATGTCAGTAAATAACTGAGTTCATATTCAGATTCAGCTGCCCAATTGTTTGGCTTCAAGCATGTGATGCACATGTTTTTCGGTTTTTTGGGGATTGAGCTTTGCAACATAGTTTAAAGACAGTAAATAGCTGGGCTGTAACAGTCCATGACCTGGGGATTCTTTTTGCCTTTCCAGGGTCTAAGCTTATGAACATTTTTTTACTCTTTTTGTCTAATCTGGTATTTACTGAGACTACAATTTAATTTGAATGGTCGTTTCTTCGTATGACTATACATACATACGACTTTTTAATTACCACTAAACTCCCTGGGTACGTGTGCTTTAGCAAAATACTATTTTCTGTTTAGATCTAGCACCAAGTAAATTGTTGGAGAGTACATCATGACCGCATGGACGCTGCCATCGATTTACTACATTAGATGACGAATTAAAATCTTGCTATACACAATTTTGTGTCTCATATCTCATATAAAGGACCAAATCTCTCTGCTTCGGTGAACAAGCTCCTTGGACCATGATATAATCTGTGCATATAAACGATGTAGACAATTAGTCGATGTTGTTTACTCTAGGCTTCATGTAGCTCTACTCCTTTGTATGTTCATTTCCATTTCTGTTTTATTTGTACCTAATTGAGCTTAAAAATAGTATATTGCTAAAGCTGTTGCTTTGAGTTTGAGTTCCTGACTCACTGCCATCCCTAGACAAAGCGTTGCAATCTGAGCCGATACTTCTCCCAACCTGCGCATATATATTCTCGGCTTCTCAGATATATGATTCATGCAATATATATTCCCTCCCATTTTTATTTATTGCTCTCTGTTGTTCCCATTCTCTTGGTCTTATCCTGGAACGTTCGTCCTTCTCTCTCGATTTATCCCGTTCTCCTAATATGACTTTTTAACTTTGGTTTTTCTCTGTCTTGCCCATTGCCAGGCACCAACGCATCAATCCAGGTGTCCTCACCAATGGCTGCCCAGCTATGTAGTTTGGTAAGATTCAGTGTTATTTTTTCTGTCATCTTCTAGGTAAGGTTCAGGGATTGGTTTTGTAAGTCCCAAACTCCAGGTTGTGAATTTTAGGAGAAAATATGGAAAGCTAAGTTGTGTAACTTTATAGAAAGATCTATTTTATATCCACATGTCCACCAATTACTAAGTGTCGCGGAAGCATGGAATCCGAATCCACAATAAAAATCAATTCTCCATTAGTTGTACGCCTCAGTTTGTCCCAACAAATCAACTCAAAGCTTTTGTTGTAGGGAATACATGTTTTTTTGTTCCAGCTACATTAATTTTTAAGTCAGGATAAATAGTTAGTTACAATCTATGTCCTATGGAGTGTCTAAAGAGTGGCAAAACTGAAGACACTGTTAGAGCTTACATCTAATTCAGTGTATATAGGTAGTTCTGATAATTTGTGTTACATTTCATTTCTTGAAGATCGTCACAGACCAATAATATCTGCTTGGTTCTGTGAGCAGAACTAGACAAATAAATCCCTTCATTACCTATTTGCAACTTTACTTTTCCCTCAAAATAGAAATATATATACACATACGCATTTTGGATGTTCCGCAGATAGTTTGTATATTTCTTCTCTTCTCATTGCTTTTTATGTATCTATTCTAACATAGATGAATCCTCTATCAGATTGGTGGGGTTGCCGGCAGTCCTATAATGTCTTTGGTCTTTTCTGCAGCCGGTCCTGACTTAATATCTACCTAGTAATCTTCGGATGTATATGTTGGTTATGTTAATCACCCCTTTTCAGACTGATGTTCTTCAGGTTCAGGTCCTACATCAGGCATCATTTGCTGACATCTGCTTCCCTTTTGTATTTTGTATTTTGATAGAATATAAGCTTTTTTTGTAAGTCTGGACAGACAGATTATGCTGGATATATTCTACTACTATACCTATGAATTCTCAGTTTTCAAGTTTGTTTCATGTATCATCCCGTTATACTTTGACATCGGCTGCTGATTCATATGGTCGACATGTATGATACATGTAGGTACTGAAACATGATGGTAAATTGTGCCGTACTGTCCTACCTTCTGGCTGCATGCCCACTCTACAAACCAGGTACAAAGAAAACCAATTACAAGAAAAAAACATTGCTACATATAATATACCAATACACAAAACAACACAACGGGGGCGACGTGTCGCCTCGCGAATTTTCCTAGTACACCAACAACGACGATTCGCCGGCAGGGATCAGCGCCTGAAGGCTCGTCATCGGCAAACCCTTCGCATGCGGCTAATCGCAACGGCAAGTACTGAAATTTTAGGAAGCGCTGCGACTATTGCGTAAAGCAATCTAAATCGTGACGTACGCGACAACAACGGAATTGTTCAGCCATCTCGCTGAGACGAACAGGAGTTGGGATTCCACGACAGACCTAGCAATTCGAGTCCTAATAGGAAAGCAAGCACAGCTTATACTAATATTCTGACCCACATGCGGATCAAGGAAGAGCCAGTTTGCCACGATCGGAAGGAAAAGAGTACCGCGCAAGATCTATTTGCTGCACATGCAGCACACACGTGCATGGCTTCCGAGTCGTTTAATTATTATCTTTATTTTTTAAGCTAACCATTATATCAATGTGTGTGTATGTACGCGCAGAATCGAGCGACTTCAACAGCAAGTACCATCCGGCTCAGCCATCCAGCATATGGCACGGCGAGTCAGCAGCAAAAACTTCAGGCGATGGTCTACGACCCCGGCCGGCGGACAGGGCGAGGTCACCGCGGCATCCACGACTCGCCAATTTCGGCAGCTTCTACGACGACTCACCCCCGACTGCGTCCGCGTCTCGGCAACAATTTCACCGACTATCACGACGACGGCCGATACGGCGCATCGGTGACTGAAGATAGCGGGCTGAGTATGTACATCTTCATCGGCCACTCGTCAGCCTCTACACCAACGCAAAAACAGGCGTACCTCAAACTCTGGGGCTGGCGTCCTGACATCAACAACAGAAGCGCAACAGCCCGCTTCAACCTCGAACACCTTCGACTCGCGACTATCGCAGCCTCATAATAATCAACTACAGTCTCACTCGGCTGCGCCTCGACAACAACTTCATCAACCATCACGACGTCGGTATGGAGCACCGGTTTCGGTTGCATGCTCCCCCGAGACGACAGCGGTCAACGTCCGCTGCCAGTACATCGGCAAAAATCACCACCGACTCGACGGGACATCGAATCTGTCCGACAATCATAGTCGCCAACGATCCGCCGAGGTTAACTTCGAATACTTGACAATCACATCGTCCGCGACAAAATCATCACAGCGTTCGGACATCAACAACGACGGTTAGTGTTGATTACACGTACCCGACAGACTGTCGACTCGGGAACATAATAGGATAAGCACACG
Organism: Poa annua; assembly: GCA_026929855.1. Lineage (NCBI taxonomy): Eukaryota > Viridiplantae > Streptophyta > Magnoliopsida > Poales > Poaceae > Poa > Poa annua. The sequence continues at coordinate 105,882,899 of CM049426.1, forward strand.
TGCCTCTGAGACTCGGGAGCTGGCGATTCAACATCAACAAACAACAGCAACAAGTTCATCGAATCGGGAACAAGGCGACATCCGTGAATTCCTCAACTCCACCACAAACCCTCAGGGGCTAACGCTTCGACATCAAGAACAAAAAACAACTTACTCGACAAGCGATTTGACTGCCTTCTTTGACCATAGTTCGTCGTCTCCGGAGTGCCATGTCGGCACCATATGCCTTCATCGACTCCAGCATCTTCAACAAACTCTGTCGCGTCGACTCCGATCTATCGCGTGAAACTCTTCGCCGCACACTACGCCTCAACTCCGCTCCGCCGCGCAGAACTCTTCGCCGCACACTACGCCGCGTCGACACCGGTCCACTGCGTCGAAATCTTCGCCAGACACTATGTCGTGATGACTCCGGTCTGCCGCGTCGACTTCTATCGACTGAACACTGCAAAACTTGGCCGCCCCCAATGCTCGGGTGCTGCGCCACACATGTCGTGACAAACTCACCATGGCCACACTCGCCGCTTGCATCGTCCCCACTCCGCTTCATCAACCACCACAGCGGTCCGACACAAAGAGCCCGCTCCCTAGAGGGGCATCATGTACCCTCGGGGGCTAGCGCCTCGACGTCAACAACAACAACAAATTCTTCGCTGCACTCGACGCGCCACTCGAGTGCCTTCATCGACTCCGCTTCGCCGGCTTGACAACAAAGACTCGGGGGCTAAGAATTGTAGCCGCCACCTCGACTCCTTCCATCATAAAACTCCGCCGTGTTGACTCCGGTCCATCGCGTCGAGTCCCTCTACCGCATAATTCCATTGTGTCGATTCTGGTCTGCAACGTCGATTCCTTACGACAAAACACAGCGCGCCCCTTGACCTTACACTCGGGGGCTACGCCGCACAAGACCAAAACTTCGCAAAGCCTTGGCTGTACCCGAACACTCGGGGGCTGCCCCGTGCAGGTTAAGGAAAATACGCACACATCGGACACACCCGAATGCTCGGGGGCTGCACCGCGCAAAGTCAAACCGTTCACTCGACCGCCTCATCGACTTCAAAGATGAAAATTAAACTAAGCCAAGGCTGACCACCCGACCGCCTTATCAACTTCAAGGAGACAATCAAACTGATACAAAATTGGTCACTCAATCGACTCATAGACAAAGAGCAGGTCAAAAATTTATCGACTGCAGGCAAAAGATTCAAAGCTTTGAGATTATCCTCAACTGCAAGCAATTAAGCATAGTCTCGGGGGCTACTCCCATCGGGAGCGTTGTCACGCAGCCGATAGATTCAAAAGGCAAAAATGGCAGTCGATTAAGAGACTCGCCGCAGTCGAAAGCAGAATAGCATAAACTCAAAAGAATTCCTGAGTCGCGTCAGTCGATGATGCTTCAGATGCTGCATGCAAAGATGCAAAGGTAAGACCCATCGATTAGTTGAGCCGGGCCGGGGACCACTCCGGCAGTGTTAAGTCCCTGCAATTTTCCGTGTCAACAGACATGAAGAAAATCCTGGCGGACGCGTTGGGTAGCAAAGTTGAAACTGCAGAACGATCCAGTAAGACCTCAACGGCCTGAGTCAAGTATGTCCGGTGTGTTCCAGGTTCGAACCCAGGGACTCGAGATTGATTGAAGGCTAGTAAGGTTTTGCCAAATATGCAGTTAACTTGTCACGAATCATCGAGTAAAGCCAGCCCTACTAAGTTGTACTCCCTATGCAAATAAACAAAGCATTAGTCGACATGTTTCCGGCTCAACATGCACAACCGAGGCATTCTATGCTCAAAAGTACATATCAAAGTTCATGCAAAACATCAGTCGATGAATTACCGACTCAGCAAGCATAGTCGAGACAATCTCGACTCGAAATATACATAGCAAAATAAGTAAAGAATCAGATGATGAAATACACCTGCAAATGAGTCCCTGCCTGATTCTTCGAATCGACCAGGCACTCGGGGGCTACTCCCATCGGGAGCGCTGGGCGCGCACCCGATATACTACTAGACAACGCATCAAGGGCGCAAAAATCAATTCCAAGTTGAGCACCTCCTTGGAAAAATCATATTTCATTAATTATACTCCCATCGGGAGTGCACTCGCTACATGCTCGTCTCCGCAATGGATTTTTCAAAATCGATTTATCTATAATCGCAATGAATTTTTCAAACTCGATTTATCTAGAAACTCGCAATGGATTTCTGAAAAGTCGGGTTCTCTATAGCTTGCATGGATTTCTCACAGTCAGGCTCTCTATAGCCTGCACGGATCTATCAAAGTCGGGTTCTCTATAGCTCGGATGGATTTCTCAAAGTTGGGTTCTCTATAGTCCGCGTAGATTTATCATAGTCGGGTTCTCAATAACCTTCACCGGATTTATTATTGGATTTCATACGCATATATTGGATTTCTCATAAATAATTCAGACTCATGAAGAATTGATAATACAGTAATCATATGGACATACATTACGCCTACTCGACATACTCTTATGAGTCTCTGCCCAATTCTTCGAATCGACCAGACACTCGGGGGCTAGTGACGTGGGTATGCCCTCCGGGCACCCCACTATTGGTATACCTGGTGCCGTCCAGACGAAGGCCCACTAGGTGGCCCAATGAAGACCAAGAAGCTATTAAGGAAATTACTTGAAGCACAAGACAAGGACTCTTAGTCGTAGTCTATTAGGACTCATGTAAACCGACCCTGGCTGCATATATAAAGATAGAGAGGGGTAGAAAAACAGACAGACGACCACATCATAGAACACAGGCCACAACATAGACACAATTAGACATAGCATACAGATCGCCTCTCATCATATCGCCATTGCGGCTTCCATGTAACCTCATATATCATCATAATCAGACAAGCAGGAGTAGGTATTTACCTCACAATGAGGAGACGAACCTGGGTAATACCTTGCTTGTCAGCCATACGGAACTACCATCACGCATATCTTCTCCCTCAAAATATACCTAGGGTACTCGACTCTAGGATTGCCGAGGGCAAACCTCGACACCGTGAGGCGCGAGCCCCGGCAGGACCGGGCTCCCTCCCGGGTACAAGACCGTACAAGGAGAAGATAAGGCTTCCACCTCATTCCAGAACACGGTAGAAGGCGCCATAAGGCTTGGGATGCAAGGTGTGGCCAGGGGACACCACCTACCAACTGTCAGTCCCTGCCCGCGGCTTTACCCAATGGTGGAAGAGATCCCACCAACCCGGCGACGGATACTTGGAGGAGAATAGGCCACGTCGACGTCTCCACCAAGGAGAGGGGTTGCCTCCCGCCAAAACCCCTCACACTCCTCGCATGACCTCCTGATCTCCTGATGAAAAGATGAAAAGAAAAGGACGCGGCGAGATTTGATCTCATGATCTCCTGGATGCCGGATGAGAGGCGCATCCACTGGACTTAAATGATGATTGGTATCAGGATAATAAACGAGCTGTACATAAGCAAGAAAACGCGCGTTTTAACTGAATCTGATGAACAAGGATCAGAGGCGGACGGGAAGGCCTGCGACGACCACAAACGGTAGCGACCGCTGCTGGTCTCCTAGTGCGTCCCGTGGGTAGAGGATGCGGGGGAGGAAACTGGGTGCCGGATGGTGCTGCAATAAGGAGCCATAGAGGGGAGGCGACGCGCTAGGGAAGCAAGACTTCATCTCGCTCCCATGGTGGCAAGGGGCGGACCGGAGATGGACGTGGACGATTTCGTCGATTGCCGCGCCGATTCGAGAAGGGGAGAGGGGGAACCGAGAGAGGAGCTCACCAGGGGGAGGATGGTGTAGTCGTTCCGGCTCGGGGACGAGTGGTGGCGGGGAATTCCGGCGGCGGGCGTCGCCGGTGCCAAGGACGACGGGGACGAGGGCGACGGGCACATCGGCTCTGCATCCAATTAAATCGGGGGAGGAGCTCTACGACGGTGTGGCGCTGCTCCGGTGCTCCTCCTCGGTGCTTCGACGGCACCGGAGTGGCCGGGGGACGGCGTGGTGCTCCGGTGATAATAGGGTGGAGAAGAAAACAAAGGGGGAAGGGAGAAGAAGGGGGCGGCGGCGCAGCAGGGAGAGGGGAGGGAAAAGCTAGGGTTTCGAGGAGGGAGGAGGGGCCGGCTTAAAGGGAGAGGGGAGTGGTTGTGGAGGTGGGGGCGACATGGCCAGGTGAGCTTTTCTCCTCTGTGCTTTGTTGACCGTACGGAGGAAGGGGATGAGGGAATGGGCCAGGAGGTGGGCTGGGTGCTGGGCTTTTGGCCTAGTAAATGTTTTTCTCTGTTTTTGCTTTATACCTTTTTAATTATTTTCTGTTTTTTGCATTCAAAATAAAATAGAAAAAGAATTTGTATAAAGAAGCTTTATAATTTTTTTTTTTAGATAGGCAATTTAATAAACTAATTTTTAACATTTTTAAAAGATTTGAAAAAAACACATTTTTAATTAATTTGAAATGCATTTGAATTTAATTGTGGGAAATTGAATTTAAATGCAACCAATTAAATTAATGCGATGCAATTCCATGCCATGTTGATGAAAAAAGAAAACTCACAAAACTAAAAGGGGATAAATCCCGGGGCGTTACAATCGACACCACTAACAAGGGATCGCGTCCCGCGATCCACGCCGAGACCACAAGAAGAGAGGGGTAACTATCGAGTCTTCATGCTCCGGGATGAACTTCTCGACACCACTAACAAGGGATTGTTTCTCCACCTTGAAATTCTCGACACCACTAACAAGGGATTGTTGCTCACGACGAAGACGACTCCGAAAAATCGAACCTAATAGGGTAAAAGGCAAGAAATCGTCCACCCACACGTAGGATCCTAAAACTTTGAAAGTTGGCTAAGAGAAGAGTCTCAAAACAAGTAAGGTAAGCGGAGAAATAGAATTGAGGTAAGGAGGAAAAAGAAACCTATTGAGATATTTTTCAAAAAATAATTTAAGTCAAATAGTTTTCGACACTCTAGAAACAACGACCGTTAGCGAGGTTATCCTACATGCTTTTGCGGACCCACTGCTTCGATAACCATTCGTATCGAAACAACAAGGAGATCGACACCAAGGCTCTGATACCACTTTGTGACGCCCTAAAATCGGTACTATGCAGATTTAAGCGCATCCGCCGAAATCCGCATAATAACGATTTTAGGTCGCCCACCAAACATAATGTGCACGCCGAAACATGCGCATTATGTGGGTGGAATTGTGATAACATTACAACAGTTCCGATACATCCAAAAAATACAACAGAAGATATAATTACAACAACGACTCGAACGAGTCAAGATACGACTAATACAATACAAAGATTCAAATTACAGCGGAAACAAAATAGTATCCGACTACGGATAAGATGCAAATTGGACTAAGAGTCCTGTAGATAAGCGATGGCGCCATATCCCTGCCCAGCCAAGCCGGAGGGATTCCCAAGCTAACGTCGTCAGACTTCAAACCTGTTGACTGCACATAAAGCACATCCCAAAAGAGGGTCAGGGCACTCCCTGGCAAGCAAAACCGACTTGCCTACTTTCTACACCATCTCCCAAAATATGGGGTAGGTGGACTTAGCGGCAGCAGCACTAGCAACCTAAAGAGACACGCTACAACTTTTTTCTAATCAGAGAGGGATAAGAGAGCGCATAAAGTAAACATCTACAACTAACACCAAACATAACCCATTCTCGAATTAACCCCCTCAACCAAATATGAGGAAGCAATTCGGGAAACTCACACATTGAACAATTTTAATTATAATTTATGGTGAAAGTAATTCTATATTACTAGTCAATTTAATTAACATTAATTAAGTGTAAGTTGTCTAGATCTTGTTAGCCAGCATCATCACCAAAGTCGTCCATAACCGTGAACACGGCTAATCGATAAGATTATACCCTGCAGGGGTGCACTACTGTACCCATACTCGCATGATCAACCCAAGCAAGCATCAGGGCTTCTCAACACGGCTTATGCCTTCACTACAGCAAGTCCAAGTGCCACCCATATGAGTTGTTACCCGCGTCAGGAGTCCGGCCGAATCTCAATTGCGGACTCATTAGTTTGTGACTACGCCACCATGCGGCTCAAACCACAGTAGGAACTGTCCGCTACGCGACGTACCACCCCTGTATGACCCCCCGTATCAAGTAACCTCTCATCGATCATCATCATCATGCACATGCATATGAGCAAATGGAAAACCCGAACTAGTTGCGGCACATGGACAAGCTGTAGATCCGTTCAAAGTCGAGGGGGGCTCCATAGGGCCTCCCACAAGTGGTTAGTGCGCTCAAAATTGGATCCGAGGACAAAATCTCAGTTCCTAGGTCGACACTGAGCAGAACAAAGCACCTCGCAAGGCCTTCCGCCTGGTGCCTTATCTTTTAATTATGATACCCCAATATAAGACAATGTTTTATTAAAGTAGAATAATCTATCATACTAAGCAGATGAAACATAAGACCAACATACGACTCGCACAAACAACTCTAAGCATGCGCTACGACTCGCAAGGCCAACAGATAAACAAACAACAGGTGATGGGATGTGGGGATAAAGCTGTATGGGCTGCAGGATAAACATGTGATGGGATCGCGGTAAGAATCGAATACTAGGGTAGCAGAGATCAACGGCAGGAATGAAAGACAATGTATAGGTAAACAAGCAAACTTTGCTTGCCTGGAATCCCGCATGGAAGCAGATCTTGTTGTTGCTCACACATCTCATCGTCTTATCCGCGAAGAAGCAACAAATACTGGAAAGCGTAAAAGATGCATTTTACAACTACGGCAGAAGATCCAGCATGATTATATGAGAATGATGCATGACATGGCAAGATGCAGCACAAATGCAATTAATCCAAATTAAGCGGGAAACAACCCGACAATTAATATTTAGGTGCAAGTTATTTATTTACCAGCAATATTAAATGTTGGTTAACATGGCAACACATGGCATGGGTGATCTAATTAAATTAAATGGAATAGGGCATTATATATTTATTACCCCTAACATTCCATATTTAATTATTTAGTTACAATTTACAAATTACACTAAGAAATTAATATAACAGATGCAAAATGGCATACAAATGGCATATTAATATTCTTTGCATTTTTATGATAAATAAACATATAAAGATTATTAAATTTGGAGTTATAGAATTAAAGTTATTAGCATATTAAGTTTAAAAGGTGTTTCTGTAAATGTCAGGGACTTGTTCGTGATGGAAACAAAGTTTCTGGGGACTTAGGTGCGAAAAACAGAGAGCAGGAGGCTCGGGGTAATTTTTCCCAGAAGCTCTGGTCACTGACGGGTGGGACCCGCATGTCAGTGATGAAAAAGAAAAAAATGGGCTTTATTTCTCCACGCGCCCAAGGGAACTCGAACTCAGCATCTCGCGTGTGGAAAGGATGGCTGTGCTAGCCACTGGGCCGAATAAGTGTTGTTGTCATATACGGACATGGGCAGGACATGAAGCGGACCAAATGCGTGAACTGAATTCCTGCAGAAAGTTTCAGGTTTCGGACCCAACAACAAAAAAAAGATGAAAAGAAAAGGACGCGGCGAGATTTGATCTCCTGATTTCCTGGATGCCGGATGAGAGGCGCATCCACTGGACTGAAACGATGATTGGAATCAGGATAATAAACGAGCTGTACATAAGCAAGAAAACGCGCGTTTTAACTGAATCTGATGAACAAGGATCAGAGGCGGACGGGAAGGCCTGCGACGACCACAAACGGTAGCGACCGCTGCTGGTCTCCTAGTGCGTCCCGTGGGTAGAGGATGCGGGGGAGGAAACTGGGTGCCGGATGGTGCTGCAATAAGGAGCCATAGAGGGGAGGCGACGCGCTAGGGAAGCAGGACTTCATCTCGCTCCCATGGTGGCAAGGGGCGGACCGGAGATGGACGTGGACGATTTCGTCGATTGCCGCGCCGATTCGAGAAGGGGAGAGGGGGAACCGAGAGAGGAGCTCACCATGGGGAGGATGGTGTAGTCGTTCCGGCTCGGGGACGAGTGGTGGCGGCGAATTCCGGCGGCGGGCGTCGCCGGTGCCAAGGACGACGGGGACGAGGGCGACGGGCACATCGGCTCTACATCCAATTAAATCGGGGGAGGAGCTCTACGACGGTGTGGCGCTGCTCCGGTGCTCCTCCTCGGTGCTTCGACGACACCGGAGTGGCCGGGGGACGGCGTGGTGCTCCGGTGATAATAGGGTGGAGAAGAAAACAAAGGGGGAAGGGAGAAGAAGGGGGCGGCGGCGCAGCAGGGAGAGGGGAGGGAAAAGCTAGGGTTCCGAGGAGGGAGGAGGGGCCGGCTTAAAGGGAGAGGGGAGTGCTTGTGGAGGTGGGGGCGACATGGCCAGGTGAGCTTTTCTCCTCTGTGCTTTGTTGACCGTACGGAGGAAGGGGATGAGGGAGTGGGCCAGGAGGTGGGCTGGGTGCTGGGCTTTTGGCCCAGTTAATGTTTTTCTCTGTTTTTGCTTTATACCTTTTTAATTATTTTCTGTTTTTTTGCATTCAAAATAAAATAGAAAAAGAATTTGTATAAAGAAGCTTTATAATTTTTTTTAGATAGGCAATTTAATAAACTAATTTTTAACATTTTTAAAAGATTTGAAAAAAACACATTTTTAATTAATTTGAAATGCATTTGAATTTAATTGTGGGAAATTGAATTTAAATGCAACCAATTAAATTAATGCGATTGAATTCCATGCCATGTTGATGAAAAAAGAAAACTCACAAAACTAAAAGGGGATAAATCCCGGGGCGTTACACGATTCAAGGTCGAACTCAAGACAAACTCTAGAGAGAAGATAGCTTAATAGGCAAGGAAGCTCCGACCTTCCCAAGGAGGAAGACGACCTCCAAGCTAGGCTACACAGAGAGATATAGAGAAGGGAAGGAAGGTGATCTCCTCCGGGTAAGGATCTGTCATTCTCCTTCCTCCTAGTCGGGCTACCCTGCCGGGTATCCAGACGTGCATCACCATTCACTAGTGGAAAATGGACCAGCAGTACCGGTCATGGAGGGGCATCAGTAACGGATTTGCAACCGGTACTGCCCAAGCGGGACTGTTGCCCCCGTAGCATCAGTACCGGGCGTGTTGCGACCGGTACTAAAAGGCCTCCACGTGGGGCGCGGAGTGAGGTTTCGCGAGGAAACCTGAAGTTTTGTTTTTTTTGTTTTCTTTTTTTTTCCATTTTATTTTCTGTTTTCTTTACTGCAATTTCTTTTGGGTACTGCAATTTTAATTTTATGTTTTGTTTTTCATCTACTGTTGTACATATATACGGTACACATTTGATGCATACACATAATATACTTTTCATATATATATTCTACGTACGCTACTACATACAACATACAAAACACATTGATATATATATAATACAATTTACATATAACACATATTCATACTACGCTATTACATACATATATATAAACAAGCCAAGTTCTCGACATCGCATTAATTATGTACATCCTCCTCATTACGCCGGGAGTTCTTTTCATCTGGGATAGCTATATTTTGTATTATGGTATTCTCCCTTTGATGACATGACCTCCTCAAGAATAAATCCCGCCAACTCCTTTTGAATTGCTTCTACGCGCTGATGTGGTCCGATGGAAGCGCGCATGTTGTTAAGCTTTAAAGGAGATCAATATGAATATATTAGTTGCGTCTATATATATTAAATCATAATAAGATTGAAATATAGTGCAAGACAGTCACACTCACATCCATTCTTTTTTCACGCGATGCCAGCTCAACGCTCAAATTCCTCATGAACTCGCAGACATAGAATCCACATAATTAATTTCCTGGGGGTTGCGTCGAGGTCTTCACAAGAATATAAATTAAGTAAATAATAATCCAAAATGATGATGAATTAAATACACTATGTTTAATAGTAGTACTCTTACATCAATATGTTTAATTGTCAGCTTTGGTTTCCATTCACCACCCTTTGTCACGATGAATTGTTTTCAAACCCTACTCGCAAAAGAAAATGAATAATGAGAGCTATTGATTACTTCATATCATGAAATGGATTAATGGTTGAATTTACCTCTGAAGCATGTCAATCAAGTCCTGGTAGTTTGATTCTGGTTTGCGTAATGAATCAAAGACTTCAACTAATCCCTGGTCAATGATAATGTCCAGTATAATCCAATGGTAGCTGCACACATTTATATAGTGGGGCATGCATAGAACTCATGAATTAAACTTAGCATCTAGTAGTTAGCAATATAAAAATGTGTTCAAGACAGTCACACTCACCCGAAGTTGTAAGGAAGAAGTATATCTGCTGCCTGAGTTTGCTTCAATAGCCCGGTCAACAATGCATCCTCGCAGTCTTGGGGCTTCCGCACTAAGTTTTTGCAGTTAACTATGAATGGGTCAATGAAACCGACTTCAGAGACTCTTTTCCTTTTGCACTCGACAAGCATCAACCTGCATATATAATAGCATACAAAAGAATATAGTGAGGATAATTATAGGCTAAACTAGCGAGGATAGTTACATGTTCAGCTAGAGACTTAGAAACAATCACTTACAGAACATAGCAACTCATGATAGTCGCGTTGAGAGCACGCTGGTTGAATAATTGCCATAATTCTTCAAATTCGACACATATATCTTTGTCGACGAAGAATTGGTCGTCCTTGTATGTCACGTAAAACACTGACTGCCCCCTTTTTGTGCATTTCTTGTACCAGTCATGCAATTTCCGCATTTGATAAGCTAGACGCACTATCTCATCAGGAGGGAGAAGATCTTCCCCGTAGACAAATTGTCGTGCTATCTCATTCGTCTCGGGGAACATTGCGTCAAATGCATCATCGTCCAAGTAGGCCCCGGCAGCACCAATATTTTTCTCAATGTTGGAACCCTTGTCTGTCTGTACCTTCAGCGGGGCGAGGGACTGTGCTTTCTGTTCTCCGAGCTGGGGACCTACTTCCCCTTCTTTTTCTTTGCAGCTTGCCGCTTCTTTTTATTCTCCTCTTCTTGGTTATAACTCTTCGAGATAGAGCGTGCATAGTTATCATCCAAAGTTCTACGGTTAGGATCATACACCATGTCTAGAATGTGTTTAACACCCTTAGGGTTTAGTACCTGCTTTGGCGGGGGGACTTTCTTTGCAGCGCTTGTAGCGGCCTGTGCGTCCATCTCAGCTTTTAACGCTGGAGCATTTTCCTCAACTGTGCGTTCCCAAGTTAACACCGGAGCAGGCTTCAACGAAGGCCCGTACTTGAAGTTGTCCTTTGGAGCACCACTCGGCGCACCCCCAAGCATCCTCTGCCTCATTGAGAAGGACCTACTGCTGGTGGGCGGACTCTTCGCACGCTCCGGCATGGACTCATGCGTAGGGGGACTCTTAGCACGCCCTGACGTGGACTCATGCTGAGGCAGACTCTTTGCACGCTACGGGGTGGACTCCCGGTGGGTTGGACTCGTGCACCGGGGAGATGGAGTCCCCTCTCCATATTATCAAAGTGTGGACTTGTAGGTTGATTGCTACTCGGGGGGGGGGGGGGGGGGGGGGTTGTGGCCTACGAGTCAATTCTGCAAAAAACGATGAGTTCCTTTCTCCATAGAATGATTCCACGAAACACTTCTCCCAATGTCATCTCCCCTTCTACTGCAGCAATGTCAAGCTCCAGTTCCTCATATCCCTTAAAAATTTCATCCACACCGACTCGTGCGTAGCCAGCTGGAATTGGACGGCCATGGAAGGTTACTCCGGGCGTATTCTCCAAAGCAGTGCCGACGGCCACCTTCATGGATAGGTTCTTCATTTTGGTGTGGAGCTCACACATCGTCTGAACCTTAATCAGATCCACGGGGTATATTGTGTAATCGACCTGAATATACGGCGTGGAAGCCACGCTGCTTCTCCGCTGAGATGCCATATCCAGTTGGGCCTCCGGCGGCTGAGATGACCTTTCGTCCCTCTGTGCATTCTTCTGCTGCAGCTCTACTATCATGTTTTCCAATCTGACATACTTGTCGGCCTCCTGTTTCTTCTTCCTATCACGGCTCCTGTAACTGTTCTTATACTTGTCGAACCCAACCTTCCAAGGGACGACGCCCACGCCTCGTACTCGTCCGATGTGTTCGTCATTCTCGAGGACGAGTATAAACTCGTCGTGCTCTCTATCGGGCTTGAAGCTTCCCTCGTGAACGGAAGCTACTGCTTCATCAAGGTCTTTGACAACGTTGAAAATTGTTTTTCTTTCTTCGGCTACTTTGGCTGCTGCTTCATTATCAATTTCTTCTGTGCGGCCTCATTTAACTTTTGGCCTCAAGACAAGACTCCCTGTTTCTGGGTTGGGCTCCAACGCTAAGGCGTACACCAATTTTTGACCCTTGTGGGATGTCTCGATGTAGATGGAGTGACCCCATTTTCAATTAACTTGGCGTATTTTGCTTCCCATAAAGGAACGGCTGTCCTGTAACCACCGGGCCCCAAACGTTGGTGATATATCTTTTTGTCCGCATTTAACTTATTTTCCTCGATTTTTCTAGAGCTTCTTCTGATTCCTTATATGCCTTGAAATCGTCCCACTGTTCTTATATCTTCACGTACTGCCCGTCTGTAAAATCTGGAGTTTTGCCCACCTTGATAAAATCCCGGTATAACCTTTTCTTGTAGTTCATGAATTGTTCGGCCAATTTCTGAAGAGTCCATACGAAGACTTTCTTTTTCTCGGCATTTGAGAGGCCTGTCGGTAGGTGGAAATGCGCATACAGCGACTTCATAAGTTCCTTCTTGACACGATTGTCAACAAAACTAACTGATCCTCCAGACTTTGGCTTGTGCCACTCTCGGATGGTGATCGAGATGGTGCCCCGAACAATAACTCTGCACTGACTGACATATTTACGTGCGTGCTGCTCGGGGGGAATCGGTGCACCTGTTCAGGGCAGATTTCTTCGATATCAAACCTTTCATCTTTCAACTTTTTGGCCGGGCCTCGTTTTCTTTTACCAGCTGATTTACCAGACTAGCTCGGTCCCGATCCGGAGGGCTAAAAGAAGAAATATTTTGTTAATCTATGTATATGTATACATATCTCAAAACATTTATCACCAGAGGCTATGTACACCTCGATGGTAGTCGTCGATACATTCTCATCAGCGTTAAAAATGTTCGGTCCAAACTGAATATCTTCTATTTTAAAAATGTCGTCGTCCTCCTCCATTCGATCCTCATCCATTCCAGCGCCGGACATGTTAAGATATTGCGAGCCATCATCTTCATGATCACTTTGCCTGATAAATCTGAACAATTCCTCTTCACCAACTCTGTCGTCCATAGCTTAGCTAATACAAAAAAAAGATACAATAATTTAGTGCCATATATACAAAACACGTGCACGGTACAAACCTAACATTCTCAAATTTAACATATATACAAAAACAATAGCATATATACAAAACATTGCATTTCCATATATTCAATAAAAAATAACAAGAGCATTTCATATAAATAACAATATATATAAAGTCTAACTACAATTTCCTAGCAAGTCTAACTAGCAAATATAACTAAATTTTCCTAACAATAGATAAATTCTATTTAAACCTCTAAATGCACACACTAAATACTCCTAAATACTACTAAAACAATTGCATTTTCTGGAAAAAAAACACTGACGTCAGCATGACGTCAGCAATGGCGCTCTCCTCCCCAGCCTGCTTCTTTTCCTCGATTGCACACCAAATCGGAGACGGTGACCCGCCCCCAACCGTAATGGACGGTGGCGCCGCCCTAGAATGGTCACCGGAGGAGGGCGCAACGGCTGCCGGCGGCGATGCTCCAGCGGCGGTGGTGGCGGTTTTTCTAACCCTAGCTACGGTGGCGCCGAAGAGGACGGAGGAGTGAAGGGGATCTCACCCTCGATAGAGTTGGAGGAGACGAGGACGACATCGGGGATCCGCACATCACGGCGTCTCCGGCGATGGTGTCGGGGAGCGGCGTAGCGATCGAGTCGAAGAACACGGTCGCGGCCCGTAGGGAAGGCGCGCACAGAGTCGGAGAACGGCGCGTCGGGGAGGTGCACGGAGTCGAAGAGCGGCACGACGTCGCCTCTCACGACGGCGTGGCGGTTGGAATCGACAGCGGCGCGGTGGACGGCATCGAGGGACGGCGCGGTGGATGCAACCGGTACTAAAGATTTGACGATTCACCAAAAAAATAACTGGCGCGAAAGAAAACCTTCAGTACCGGTTGGTGGATGCAACCGGTACTGAAGGTATTTTCTGTTCTTTTCTCTTTTCTGTTTTTTCATATGTATAGAATTAATTGTTCAAACCAATTAAACTTAGTTTCTAATAATTTGAGAACGACCGTTTTGACCAATTAAATAATTTTTTTAAATATCATTTTCCATTTTATGAGTGCAAAAAATGACATTTTTTGTGAACAAAGTACCAAAAATATGATGCCAAATGGTACCCATTTAATTTTCATGGAAACTAGTACACACATTACACATCACCAATATTCAACATCACCAAAGTAGTGTTATGTTTAATACAATATTACACATCACCAATATTCTCATCAGTTCTATATATTATTCCTCCTTTTCTTTGATTGCTTAACATTGGGTCGGAACCACGGAGAATCCTCATTATATAACGTGATGCTTGGGTCAGTGTTGACTTTGAAGGGCGGAATTTCAACAAACTTATCATAATCTTTTGACATGTCTGTCTTGTCCTCCACCCTCACGATGTTTCTTTTTCCTGAGAGAACTATGTTGCGTTTTGACTCGTCTGATGTATTCGCTTCCATGTTTTTTCTCTTTTTGGATTTGGTAGACATGTATTTCACGTAGAAAACTTGAGCTACATCATTTGCTAGGACGAACGGTTCGTCCTTGTAATCAATATTGTTTAGATCCATCGTCGTCATTTCGTACATCGGGTCTACCTTGACGCCGCTTGCATTCAGGTTCACCCATTTGCACCGAAACAAACAGACCTTCAAATCAGGTACATACTCAAGTTCCCATATCTCCTCTATGTAACCATAATATGTGTCCTTTTGCCCATTGTTGTTTATTGCATCAAAGCGAACACCACTCTTCTAGTTGGTGCTCTTTTTATCTTGAGCGATCGTGTAAAATGTATTCCCATTTATCTTGAACCCTTCGAAAGTGACTATAGTTGAAGATGGTGTCCTGGAAAACAAGTACAACTCACGATCAACTTTGGTGTTACCCATGAGATGTGTTTGCAACCAACCGCTGAATTTCGCTTTGTGTTGATCTTTAATCCAGAAGTCATCCTCCACTTGGTTCTGAGATCGTAAAATATTCATGTGTTCCTTGATATACGGAGCTGCCAACGAGGAATTTGGTAGAACTGTGTAGTGTGCTTCACTGAAAGAAGGTCCGTCCGTACATACTAATACTTTTTTTCCCTAAAGTGCCTTTGCCACTCAGTCTCCCCTCGTGTCGCGACCGAGGAACATCAATCGGATTAATGTCAGGAATAAAGTCAACACAAAACTCAATGACCTCCTTGGTTCCATAGCCCTTGGAGATGCTTCTTCAGGCCTAGCACGGTTATGAACATATTTCTTTAAGACTCCCATGAACCTCTCAAATGGGAACATATTGTGTAGAAATACGGGGCCGAGAATTTGAATTTCTTCGACTAGGTGAACCAAGACATGCGTCATAACATCGAAGAAGGACGACGGGAACACCAACTCAAAACTGACAAGACACTGTACCACATCAGTCTGCAACCTTGGTAGGATCGTTGGATCGATTAACTTCTGAGATATTGCATTGAGAAATGCACAAAGCTTCACAATGGGTACTCAAACATTTTCCGGCAAAAGACCCCTCAATGCAATCGGAAGCAATTGCGTCATAATCACGTGGTAGTCATGGGACTTTAGGGTTTGAAATGTTTGCTTTTCGACATTTATTATTCCCTTTATATTCGACGAGAAGCCAGATGGGACCTTGATACTGCTCAGACATTCAAAAAATATCGATTTCTCTTGTTTGGTTAGAGCATAGCTGGCAGGACCTTCATAGTGTTATGGAAGCATGCCGTCTCGTTCTTTCAAACGTTTCTGGTCCTCCCGTCCTTCCTTTGTGTGTTTTTTCTTCCCATACACGCCCAAGTGGCCTAGCTGGTTCACGTAAATATTCTTTGTCACAAGCATAACGTCGATTGCAGATCAGGCATGCAGGACTTTCCAATATGGTAGCTCCCAAAATATAGATTTCTTCTTCCAGATGGGTGCGTGTCCGTTAGCGTCATTCGGAAGCTGTAGTCCTCCAGGACCCTTTCCAAAGATTACTTTTAAATCCTTGACCATATCAAATATTTGATCACCGGTGTGTTCCATAGGCCTCCTACGGTGATCTGCCTCCCCTTTGAAATGCTTGCCTTTCTTCCGTACGTTATGCCTAACCGGAAGAAATCGACGATGCCCCAGGTATACACACTTCTTACATTTATCCAAGTATATACATTCAATATCATCCAAACAGTGTGTGCATGCATGGTATCACTTAGTTGTCTGTCCTAAGATGTTACTAAGAGCAGGCCAATCATTGATCGTTACGAAAAGCAACCCTCGAAGGTCAAAATTCTCCTGTTTGTGCTCATCCCACACACGTACACATTCTTCCCGCCACAACTCTAAAAGTTCATCAACTAATGGCCCGAGATACACATCAAGCTCGCTGCTAGGTTGCTTCGGACCTTGTATGAACACTGGCATCATAATGAACTTTTGCTTCATGCACAACCAAGGAGGAATACATAGAGTCACATGCCATGTGCTATGACTGCTGCTCTGCTCCCCAAAAGGATTGAAGCCGTCCGTACTTAGACCAAACATGAAGTTCCTTGCTCATCTGCAAAGTCCGGGAACTCTCTCTCGATTTTTTTCCAGTTTGACCCATCAGCGGGGTGTCTGAACACCGCGTCCTTCTTACGATCCTCTTTGTGCCATCGCAACATCTTGGCATGCTCTCTGTTGTTGAACAAATGTTTCAACCGTGGTATTATAGGACCATACCACATCACCTTGGCAGGAACCCTCTTTCTGGGGCCCTCGCCCTCAATTTCACCGGGGTCATCTCGCCTCATCTTATACCGCAGTGCACCACAAACCGGGCATGCATTGAGATTCTCGTACCGCTCACCGCGGTAGAGTATGCAGTCATTAATGCATGCATGTATCTTCTGCACCTCTAATCCTAGAGGGCAGACGATTTTCTTTGCCTCGTATGTACTATCGGGCAATTCGTTATCCTTTGGAAGCATCTTCTTTATCTTTTTCAGACACTTTTGAAACCCCTTGTCCGCTACACCATTCTCAGCTTTCCACTGCAACAAATCCAGCGTGGTCCCAACTTTTTCTGGTCATCTTCGACACTTGGGTACAACTTTTTTTATCCTCTAACATGCGCTCCAACTTCAACCACTCCCTCTGATTTATGTTGTTTCTCTGTGCATCAGCAATGGACCGAGCAAGATCATCAGCGGGCTCATCCGGCTCCTCTTCGTCAGGCGCGTCTACCCCAGGTCGCCCCATTGTAGTACCGTCGTATTCAGGAAACTCATGATAGTTGTCGGCGTCCTCTTCTTCTTCATTGTCTTCCATTATTACTCATGTTTCTCCGTGTTTTGTCCAACAATTATAGCCGGACATGAAACATGACTCAAACAGGTGGATGTGAATGGTTTTTGATTTGGAGTAACCCTTGATATTCTTACAAGCAGAACATGGACATTACATAAAGCTATCCTGCTTATTTGCCTCAGCAACCCGGATAAAATCCTGCACGCCGATCATGAACTCCGGAGAGCGTCGGTCAACATACATCCATTTTCGATTCATCTGCATTATGTAAATATATCTAAAACAATTACACAATAGCTATATATATCATTAATAGAGAGATAATTGACCAATGCATTAATACAAGTTCACCATATTTAAAAAAATCTAATACATAGTTCTCATAAACATTCATTAATTGAAACTAACATACAACTAGTTAAAGAACTTAAATCCAACAACAAATGCGATCAAAATTGCAACTAAGGTAACTATTGAACCAACAACATAATGATACCAAGCCTCTTGACTAATGACATATTTTCTAAACTTTTTATGCTTCAAGCGCATTCCATTCATCTTGTTCTCGTGATCGAAGCGCATTGCCTCCATCTTGATCTTGTTATCATCGACGACGTCGGCAATCTTAAACTCCCATTTCATCTTATCTTCGAGACGAAGATCTGCACTTATTTTCAATTTTTCTTTCAAATCATTGTTTTATTTTACAAAAAACTTGACAATAGGGCCGGTTGGAATTTCCGGCTCAACTACCTCGACATCCGAATAATAGAGCGGGCGAGAGCCGGTGTGGACAGATGTCAAAACCATGACACTATATATAACAAAAGAAAACAAATAAGAAAATTATACAAGTAATAATTCTATAACTAAGAATTATTATAACAAAATAAAAAAACAAGAGGCTCAGCGAGGTGGTGTCGGTGACGGGACGACGCGGGAGATCGACGACGGTGAGAAAGTGGACGAAACAACACTAGAAAAATCACAAATCATATTTAATTTGTGCTCAAAATGCATATAAAACAAATGAAATGCCTAAGTTAAGCATTTCATCAAACACGTTGCTAGCACTACAAAAAACAAATGAGCTAAACTAGCATGCAAATGAGCTAAACTTGAAACGCCGGAGGAGTAGATGAAGGTGCTAACCCTTGTGTAGATAGATGTGACATCAATCTAGACAAATGTTTTAGAAAAGTGTGGTGAACTAGAGCTCTTGGGAGAGGTAAGAGAGCAAAAATGGAGTGTGTGCTCGAGCTGAAAAAATGGAGTGTGTGGCTCGGGGGTGGGAGATGCTCTAAGTACAGTGACCAATTCAGTACCGGTTGAAGACACCAGCCGGTACTAAAGGTGCTTGTCCTACCGCAGCTGATTCCCCCAGACCTTTAGTACCGGTTGGTGTCTCCAACCGGTACTAATGGTCACTACGAACCGGTACTGCTGTCCCCCTTGCCTCTCCCTATTCGGACCGGTACTGATGCCACACTAGTATCGGCAGCAAACCTGGCCGGGACTGATAGTCTGGATGTAAAGTCCTTTTTCCACTAGTGATTGTAGCCACACCATGGTCCAATCATCTATCCAAACATGCAGGAGTAGGGCTTTTAGCCTCCGGGCGGCCTGAAGCTGGGTAGATCGTTGTGTGCTTTCCTTGTTCATCCACACGTTGAGATCGGAGAGCGAGTGAGGTGTGCTTTCCTTGTTCATCCACCACGTTGAGATCGGAGAGCGAGTGAGGAACTTGTCCGACGATTGTCCTCCGAGAGACGTTTCCAGCCTCCTTCGCGCCCCTACCGAATCTACAAAGGGGGTGCCTTGCATCCCTGGTGTCCGTCCTTCGAAACACGACAATAAGGTGTTGGGTTATGACTCCCACGGAACATGGGAAGTCACTTCCTGAAGAGTAGTTTGTGAAGGGGATTGAACGCGGAGGTTAAGACCCTCGAGAGGCACGACGACGGTGCTCCCCCGGGCCTGGAGAGGAAACACCCACGACAGAGAAAGACACCAGCCCGTACCCAAGTTCATGGCCCTCGGAGGAGGTAAGACCGCTACTCCTACTTGTCTGTATTGCACTGTGGAGGTTACAGTACAGTTGAGCTTGCCGAGGGCTCTCTTGAGGCAGTTCGTGCCTGGGGAGGGAAGCAAAGGTCTTCTTCCTCCTCCAGGTCAAGGCTATCCTACTCGGTCGAGCTAGGGTTTACAAGTGTTCTCTTAGAAAATTTGCCGACCTTCTCTACGGCGGAGGTCTTGCTCCTTTTATAGGCGTTGCAGGCGTCTTCCTTCCGCTTGGCCTCCAAGGTGGGCTCCCACACGGCAGCGTCGTGAAGGAGGTGGAGTCCACCGCTACGGGCTCGTCTCTGGACGCGGTCCATCATAGATAAAGTTGGGCGCGATGGCTGACAAGATGCAGATCGCGCAGAACAGCTCGCATGGTCCGCAGTCTCCGGGGTGGAGCCCACGATGACAATCTTCTTGGAGTGTTGCGCCATCCAGCTGCTTTATCATCAGAGAGGAAGGTACCAGCTGTCCTAGCGCAGCCGGTGCAACTTTATTGACTCATTTATCACCAAAACGGCAAAGGGGGGCACCCGCGTCACCTTGTGGGTACGGCAGAGGCCATGTGCGTCCTGCTGTACTTCCTTGGCCGCGAAGTTTCCCCTCAGGCCTAGGTAGGCATGTAGAGGGGTTTCTGTTGACTTCCCTCCAGGCGCGCTGCGCCTCGGGAGGGTCTCTTGAAGCGTGGGTCCTCTTCAGGCCCCGACTTTCTCTTCAGGCCCTCGAGTGGATTTGCCTCTCGGGGGTCTCTTCAAGCAAGGGCTTGGTCCTTAGTCGTTTCGTCTGATCAGCCCGCGTGCGAGGCCTGGGAGAGTGGGCTCTTCATACCCCAGTCTCCACTAGGCCGACAGTAGCCCCCGGGCCCGCGATGTGTGCGAGTGAGCCCTTCAGCGCAGGCAGAGCGTCGTGGGCCCAAAGTTGCAACACCCCAATTCTCTTATCCTTAGTATTGTGGTGTTAGCCCAGATTCTCAACCTTAGCAATACTTTTGAGTGTGTAGAATTTTGATTCATGAGTTACCTTGTTTGCACACCCTTTTCTTGTTGTGCTCCACTAGTATTTCATGATGATTGAAAACACTAAAAACACAACAACTTAAGTAAAATATCAACCATTGGGATCTTCACTCTGGTTAAAACTTAGCAAATCTAGGGTTTAAGATTAAGAACCTCTTGTGTGATTTTTGACATGCATCTGAACCATTTTGATCTAAGGCATATAGAGCTTCACACCCTGTTTTAAATTCTCTCAAAAGAGCTTGTTTGCACATAAATCTCACTAGCTTTTGTAGCCATCAAAATTACATGACCATTTGGGTTATTCTCTCTCTTTTCCTTTACAACTTTATTTTCTTTTGTGTGCTCAATGGGGTGTTTGGTTTGGGCCCTTACTAATTCAGTAACTTCACCACAAACTAGTGAGTTTGGGAAAATAATTTATTTTCTTTTATGATTAATTCTTGAATTTTTCAAACTTAAGATTTGTATTTTGTTGAAGAAAATTTACACAAATCCTCCACCCATCTCTCTCACCCATCTCTACCCTACCTGCTGGAGAAGGAGAGCAGCACCACACCCCCTGGCCCACCTATCATGAACCGGGGTCACTTCTCCTCCACTCTCCTTTTTCCTTTTTTTCTCCCCACCCAACCGAAGCCCTTCTCCTCTCTCCCTACTGGCCAAGCTTGGTCATCCCGACCAGACCCACTCTGCCCCCTCTCCACCGCCCACCCTAGCCAGTAGGAACCGAGAACATCTCCCCCTCTCCCTCTCTTGCCCGAGCCAAACCCTAGATCGGGCTAGGGGTTATATCTCCACCCCGCACCACCCTCTCTGCTCATTTCCTCTCGCCCTAGGCGCACACGCATCCCCTCTGCTCACCCACCGCAGATTACTCGAGCTCCCACCTCCATTTGCCCTAGAGAAGAGGGAAATCTCTTCGGTGGCCGACGGGAGAAAACCACCGTAGCCCTCGTTTCCCTCCACCATTCTTCGCCATTTTTGGTTCTCTGAGCTCCTCTCTGCGTGACCTAACTCCCCCACCCTTTCTTTTGCGCAGAGGAGCTCCAGAGGCTTCGTGCTCGTCCTCGACCCGAGCTCGGAGGAGGCGCCATGGCTGCATGCAGGGGGCTCCTCCGGCGTCGCCTCGCGTAGGGGACCGCCGCTCTGCTCTCTCTCCACCGAACCCCACCCCTCACTCGGGCCCTGTACGTCCGAGGTGAGCCCCCCCATCACTCCCCCACCCTTTCTTTTGCGCAGAGGAGCTCCAGAGGCTTCGTGCTCGTCCTCGACCCGAGCTCGGAGGAGGCGCCATGGCTGCATGCAGGGGGCTCCTCCGGCGTCGCCTCGCGTAGGGGACCGCCGCTCTGCTCTCTCTCCACCGAACCCCACCCCTCACTCGAGCCCTGTACGTCCGAGGTGAGCCCCCCCATCACTCCCCTCTCCTCCTTCCTCTCTACGTCTCGCCCGCGCTGGCGTCGCGAGGAAGACGACGCCGTCGTCGTTGACCTTGCGATCAACGGTCGGGTTTGAATCGCTCCCGGTCCGTTGACCATTTTCCGCGCGCGCGGCCTCGCCCTGGATGGGCTGGCCCAGCTCAGCCTCCACGCGGATCCGCGCTGCTCTGCGTCGCCTCTGGGCCGATCTGGCCCAGATCTGGCTCGTTCGTCCTGTTTTTCTTTTATTCTTTTTCCTGTTATTTTTCCAGTAAATCTATAGTCTAGCTTTTAATCTTTTGTGGTAAATCTAGAGTGGCTAAAATGATGGAATTAATGCATGCACGTTTTCTTAACCATGTGGCATTGGATTTGTTCCAAAATGTGATTCCTGTTGAGTGTTAAAATAGATCTAGTAAAAAGTACCTATTACACCATTTGTTGAATAACTTGTGTTCTATAAATCCAAATCATGCAATCTTGGATCTGTTGGAAAGCTGGTAAAAATTTCTATCTATATTGGTAAATCTTGCAAGCAGGAGTTTATTCTAGCAAAAGTCATTTATAGTCTAAGTATAACATCAGTAGGTGTTTGGGGATTTTTAATTCTTAAATGAAAACACTTTTTGAGGTAAATCCACTTGGAAGTGTCAAATATGAGTTGGAAGTATCTTGTGCTACAGAGGTAGATTTTTCCAGTAAATAATTATTACCTTTTTAGCAAAATTCTTAAAAACAGGAAGATAATCTCTCAAAATGCATTTCTGTAATTTCAGAGATTATTGCATGTCTAGTTTTATTTGGTTGAGCCACCTCTGTCCATAAATTAATGTTGGGAATATTTTGGTAGAATATACAAAGGTTTTATTTAACTCACCCCACTGGTTTGGCACCAAAATAATCCGTATTATTTTCTGCACTTAAATAATGGTCAGAAGTATACTTTATCTTAAACCAAGCATATAGGAGTATCCAAATTTGATGAATAAAATTTCCACTTAAAGAGAAAACTCTTATCTCACCAGAAAAGTTAATTATGCATACAGGGGATCTATAAAAATGAATCTATCTTCTGTTTGAGTTTGACATCAGTAGCTCCTATCTGATTTTTAATTCTTGTTTGGTAATAGATCTTCATGCACATCCAATTCTCAGAGCTCCATATGATAATTAGGAGTCAGGTGGTAGAAGGATTTAATTTTCGGAGCAGTACCTTAAGAGTTATGCATAATTCATATAAACAGCACTTGATGACTACTTAAATGCATTGGTTGTGTTTTCTGTTTTTGGTGATGCTTGTTGTTTGTTATTATACTTTAGATTGTTATCAACTCGCAGTTTAGGATTTACACTAGTCTCGTTTGTTTTTCATGTTACGGTAGAACCGCAACCCGAGAAAGAGCAGTACGAGGTAGCTGAGCACAACTACGAAGAAGAACAAGACCAGGTACAATACTCTGAGCAAGGCAAGCCCACCTCACCACTATTATGCAATCCTATTATTTACAAAGCATGTTTTGTCTTCAAAATAAAATAATGCATGTTTTATTTCTTTTGTGGTCCCTTGCCACCCAAAAACTATTTTTCAAAATATTGTTTGGCCAAAGTTATCTACTAGAATATTATAGGTGTTAAAAAAAGGAGTTTAGTTGGTGAGCCTCGTTGTTGAAGGCACCATCAAAAAGATTAAGTTTTCTAGTAGTGAACTCTTATTCCTTACCTCAAAACTTTAGGATGGGAACCCATTTGATAAAACTGTTTTACGGAGGAAAACCCGAGTTGCTGGGAGCAATCGGCGAGCAAGTGTTTTATTAAAACCCGAGTTGCTGGGAGCAATCGGAGATGTTTTGCGAAAACCCGAGCTGCTGGGAGTAGTCGGAGGAGAAAGTGTTTTGAAAAACAAAGTGTGACCCTAGCTGCCGCCCGAACAATTAACCCGTGCAACCACACTACCTGACATGGGTAGGGCTTAGCCGGAAGCTTGTCTGTTTTAGTGTTGCGGTTCTCATACTTTCTATGGGGGCTGGGCCCTCGAGCCGGGTTGTCGTCCGGAAGAGACAATACACTGCTGGGGATCAGCAGCCGGACGATTACGGCAGGTCTCCTGACGTGGCGGTGTGGCGTCCCGAGGAAAGACCAAGAGGTCTAGTGGAGCACACGGTGCCGAGGAGAACAAACCTACCGGGAGGCCCCGATACTAGGGTGGTCATAGTGAAAAGATTTGATCGTGTTATCCGGACCCCCGCATGCTGTCGTATGACTGGCCGTGGCAGACACGACGGAAGGACCGATTGGTGTGGGCAAAGTGTGCAACCTCTGCAGAGTGTAAATCTATTCGAATAGCCGTGTCCGCGGTCATGGACGGTTGGAAAGGTCCCACTAGGCATGCTGGCTGTTTTATGGTTTTCGAAAGAGAAGTGTTTTCGAAGGAAGCAAGTAGTCAACAAAGTGGTACCTGGGAGGTACGGAAATTTTGGTGAGGATAATTGGTCTCGGGGAGACAATCAGTTCGATCTCAAGTCAGGAAAAAGGGTTACACCTATCCTAGTGTTTTGATAAACTTTTACAAAAGAAAGTTTGAACTTGGATATGTCCTTGCTATATCTAAGAGAAGAGAATTCTATCTCTAAATGTTTTTCTTCAACAAAGATATAGAGATGTCGTATTCTCTATGCTTGAAATCATTGTATTCGAAAATAAGCCCTGTAGTTGTATTAAGGAGCCTTCCCAGTTTTCGAAATGTGTTTTCTTGCATTATCATGAAAACTTAAGCCTAGAGGTGGTCTTGCGAGTACGTAATTGTACTCATGTGGCTTTGTCCCTGGATATTCAAATGTCCAGATTATAATGAGGAGGCCTACATCGAGGAGGAGGTGTATGACGACGACTTTGCCACTTAGCTGTCACCGGTCAAATGCACTTGTGGGATCAGCGCTCGGAGATGTTAAGAGCCGTCGCTAGCCACGATCTTCCGCTATCTTAGTTAATTCCGTCCTGCGTGACGAGGTTTGTTGACTTTGGTCGTATGACCGTCTATGTGTTGTAAGACTTTTATTCGTACGACTTGAATGATGTAACTCTTTGATACCTATGTTGGTTATGTGATTGCGATGCACTGATCATTGGGATCGTGATCTTTTACATAACGTGGGCATCTCGGACTTGTTTCGAGGGGTCCTTACAGACTTGGTATCAGAGCCATCGTTGACCTTTGGAGACTTTAGCTAGGTTGGGCGTCGGTGTCACGCAAAAATGTTTTCCTAAAAATTTAGGAGAAATACTTAAAATGTGCAAAATATACTGCTATTCCGTCCCTTCTGTTATTACTTATTGACTAATATTATACTTGCATTAAACCTTATGTTTTTACTTGTTTACAATTTTGCACACCGTTCACTAATTCAACCTCCATTTAAAATTTTGTGTAGATGAGCCGAGAGTTCTCGTCGTCGATCCAGTTGGGAGTTGTGCCCGACTCGGGAGTTTCGCGTCTGTTTCAGGCGGATTTACTCCAGTTGACTCGGTACTTGGGGCGCCCGCTACCTGAGCTGCTGGTAGGACGCTACCTACCTATGGTTGGAGACGAGATGTCCTGGACCGTGAGGTGCATCCTTCGAGGACCGCTGGTGCCACCCTTCGCCGAGGAGCTGATTGAGGATGCCCTTGCATCAACTCAGATGGGGGCATTCGTCACCGTGCTTCAGAGAGGTCTTGCTCGCCTGGTGTGTGCTCACAGCACCGAGCTGGGCGGTACCCATTTCGAGTTTTACTCTGGCCTGGATGAGCAGAGTAACCCTGTGCCGCCGCGTCCCCACCCCACTTTCGGGAACCACTTGGCCGAGCTGGGACTCCTCGTCGAGTACACCCAGTCCCAGCTGGTGACTAGTCGTTTCGAGAGTGATCTTCACCGTCTGAATCACGACGGTGCTAAGGTGCGGATCTCGGCAGCTAAGCTGAGGATCGAGGACCTGGAGACGCAACTCAAGGCGTCTCAGGACAAGCTGAAGACCGTGGAGCTGAAGCTAAAGACCTCAGAGGAGCGTCTAGTGGAGTCCTAGGCAGAGCTGAAGAAGGAGCGCAAGGAGCGCCGTTCCGTCTCTGCGCGTTTCCAGACTACTCACTTCTACAAGTTCGATCTCGACGGTATGGTTGACATGCTCCGGTCGACCATTCACGACCGCGACGAGAGGATTAGCGAGCTGGAGAGCGAGGTGGAGGCGTTGAGTAAGGAGAACGATGATCTGTTGCCTGATGATGAGGACCCTATGGAGGATATGGACATGGAGACTGAGAGTGGACAGGACGACGACGACGACCTTCGAGGCGAGGACGGTGAGGACTCGGGAGCTTTGATGTCCGAGGACGAGGACCCCGACGAGCCACCTTTCGACAGTGACGCTGCCGTGGACGTGGAGTAGCTAGTTGCGTAGTATCTTTTGGGTTAGGGCCGAACCATCGCGATAAGTGGATGCGATTGTGTGGTCTAGTTAGTATGAGTGTGTGTTTGAATTATTGTAAGACTATGTCAGTTCGGGTGTTGTGGTTGTGAACCATGTGATGATGCTTTTGGAACCTTGTTATGGAGTGGATCTTGTCTTACTTTGAGTAATGTCTTGCTAAAATTTATATGCTGCTGTGTCTGATTGATGAACCCTTTTTCCCAAAGACCCGTTTTAAAAAAATTCTAATAAGATTATTAATGTGTGTTTTAATCTGAAATTCAGAATGGCTAGGGATCCACCACCCCCACCACCCGAGCCATCTATGGCTCAAGTGCTACGTCTTCTCCTGGAGGATCGTGAGGCAGCTCGCACTGAGAGGAATGCCAACCTTGCCACTCTGCAGCATCTTGCTCAGATTGCCGTCAATCAGAATGGCGGCCAAGGGAATGAGGAACCCCGTTCCAAGCTGCGTGATTTTCAGAACACCAACCCGCCAGTCTTCTCCAAAAGTGAAGTACCCCTGGATGCTGATGATTGGATCCGTACCCTCGAGAACAACCTGAGAGTCGCCCAAGTGGGTGACAACGAGAAGGTGGTCTATGCCACTCACTACCTCTCTGGGCCTGCCCGAGAATTGTGGGAGGCCATTCGTGCTCTGTTGCCACCGGAGGAAGTTGTGGCTTGGGCGGCTTTCAAGACCAAGTTCTTGAAGCGTTATGTGCCCTCCGGACTCGTCAGTATTATGCGAGAGAAGTTCCTGCAGCTCAAGCAAGGCGGGATGTCCGTGAGTGAGTACTTGGAGAAGTTCACTTCTTTAGCAAGGTATGCGCCCAACGATACCGATACCGAGGACAACAAGAAGGAGAGGTTCCTGAACGGGCTTCATGATGAGATGCAGTGCATTCTGGTGGTGATGCCTTTCACCGAGCCGGAGTCCCTTGTGGATGCTGCCATTATGATGGAGCACAAGCGCAAGGCTTCGTTTGACAACCGCAAGCGTCGCCAGCAGATGCAGCAAGGCAGCAGCAGCAACAGCCCAGCCGGGAGTTACCCCCGTCCGCGCCCTTCACCTCCACCAAGGCCTTCTTATCCATCACCAAGGCCTCCAATTTTTGGACCAAGACCCAGCTACTTCCCTCGCCCACCTGCACCTCGCCCTGGAGGTGGTTCCAACCCCGGCCTCAACTTTAACAGGCCGCCTGCTCCGAAGCCCACAGGAGGATGTTTCACTTATGGACAGCCTAGACATTTCTCGCGGGATTGTCCCACTAGGCAGCCCGCCGGTGGTCGCCCCAATGCGACAAAGATGAACCAAGGGCCAACCCGTCCACCGGGAGGCAAGAACCCGTACCCAAAGAAGACAACCCCTGTCACCCGAGGCCATCTGAACCATATCAGCGCAGAAGAAGCTCAGGAGGCGCCAGACCTGGTCATGGGTACGTTCCCTGTCAACTCAGTTCCTGCCTCAGTTTTGTTTGATTCGGGAGCTTCCCATTCCTTCGTTACGGAGCCGTTTGTTAGGAAGAGTGGTATGGTTCCAACTTTGATGCATCGTCCTATGAGAGTGCAAATTCCGGGGGCCACTACCAAGGCCATTTTGTCATGCAAGGAGACTCATGTGGAAATTCAGGGAGCCCGATTCCATGTAGACTTGGTGGTCTTAGGAAATCAAGGGATCGAAGTGGTTTTAGGAATGAATTGGATGGCAGTCAACCGGGGGAAAATTGATTGCACCAACAAGTCTGTCACACTAACCACCCCGGAAGGAGAGGAGATTACACACTTCTCGACCCAGTACTCCACCACGGGTCATTTCCACAAGAGTGTTGCTGGAGCCATTTTGGAAGAGGTACCGGTAGTGTGTGATTACCAGGATGTTTTTCCCAAGGAGTTACCCGGTATGCCGCCAGACCGGGATATCGAGTTCATCATTGAGTTGGTACCCGATACTGGCCCTATAGCTCAAAAACCCTACCGGATGAACCCCGAAGAGTTGGTGGAACTGAAGAAGCAATTGTATGACCTGCTTAAAAAGGGGATGATCCGCCCTAGTGCGTCACCCTGGGGGTCACCAATCATTTTCGTGGATAAAAGGGACGGTACCACTCGCTTGTGCGTGGATTACCGTAAGTTGAATGATGTGACTATTAAAAACAAGTAGCCCCTACCCAAAATTGAAGATCTGTTTGATCTGCTCAACGGAGCTCGTGTCTTCTCTAAGATCGATCTCCGCACCGGTTACCATTAGCTGAAAGTAAGAGAATCTGACATCCCTAAGACGGCCTTCACCACTCGTTATGGATTGTTTGAGTATACGGTGATGTCTTTCGGCCTGACCAATGCCCCTGCTTATTTCATGAATCTCATGAACAAGGTGTTCATGGAATACTTGGATAAGTTTGTAGTTGTCTTCATCGATGACATCCTGATTTATTCCAAGTCAGAAGAGGAGCATGAAGAGCATCTGAGGTTGGTTCTCGGTACCCTGCGAGAACACCAGTTGTATGCTAAGTTCAGTAAGTGCCAATTTTGGTTAAAAGAAGTAGGTTTTCTTGGCCATGTTATCTCAGCAGGAGGGATATCTGTAGATCCTACCCACATCAAGTCCATCCTTGATTTCCCGACCCCCACCAACCAAACCGAAGTGAGGTCCATCCTTGGATTAGCAGGTTATTACCGCAAGTTTGTTGAGGGATTCTCAAGCATCGCGAAGCCTCTTACCCAACTATTGAAGAAGGATCAGAAGTTCGTTTGGACCGACAAATGTGAAGCCAGCTTCCAGGAACTGAAAAAGTGCCTTACTACCGCACCTATCTTAACCATGCCAGATGTGACCAAAGATTTTGTGGTTTATTGCGATGCCTCCAAACTCGGACTTGGCTGTGTCCTTATGCAAGAGGGCAAAGTGATTTCCTACTCGTCGCGACAACTCCGCAAGCATGAGCAAAATTACCCAACCCATGACCTAGAGCTTGCTGCAGTGGTCCGTGCACTCAAGACTTGGCGGCACTTTCTGATGGGTAACCGCTGCGAAATTTACACCGATCACAAGAGGCTGAAGTACATCTTCACCCAGAGGGATTTGAATATGAGGCAGCGAAGATGGATAGAACTCATCAAAGATTATGACCTGGATATCCATTACCACCCTGGAAAGGCTAACGTTGTGGCTGATGCCCTTAGCCGTCAGCCGTGTTCATTCAACTCCATGATCAAGATTCGACAGCCAGAACTCTGGGAAGAGCTTGATAAGATGGGTATAGAAGTAGACAGTTATGGGGCAGTCGATCAACTCCTGTTGCAACCCACCTTATGGGAGCAGATCAAGCAAGCACAGAAGGGTCACGAGAGCATTGAGGGCATCAAAAGAAGATTGGACAAAGAGGAAGTCCCTGGGTTCACCATCGACTCTGACGGTATTCTTTGGTACAAGGGACGCATCCGCGTACCGTCAGATCCTGTTTTGAAGCAAATAATTTTGAAAGAGGCCCATGAGACTTTGTACTCTATCCACCCTGGTGGAACCAAGATGTACCAGGATTTGAAAAGGAATTTCTGGTGGCATGGCATGAAACGCGAGATTGCACTCTTCGTCCAGAACTGCGACATATGCCAAAGAATCAAAGTAGAACATCAGCGACCAGCTGGATTACTCCAACCTCTTAAGTTGCCTGAGTGAAAATGGGATGAGATCGGCATGGACTTTATGACTGGATTACCCCGATCCAATCGCGGGCATGACGCTATTTGGGTTATTGTGGATCGACTCACCAAGGTGGCACATTTTCTCCCGGTGAGCACTCGTCATCGATCTGATCAACTAGCGGATCTTTACATGTCGCGCATCGTCAACCTTCATGGGATACCTAAGACTATCGTATCAGATCGGGGAACCCAATTCACTTCTCGATTTTGGACTAAGCTTCATGAGGAGCTCGGAACCAAACTCTTCTTCAGTACCGCATATCACCCTCAGACAGGAGGACAAACAGAAAGGGTCAACCAGATCTTAGAGGATATGCTTCGATCCTGTGTATTAGCTTATGGGGCCAAGTGGGAAAGTTGTTTGCCGTTTGCTGAGTTCTCTTACAACAACAGCTACCAATCTAGTCTGAAGATGCCACCATTCGAGGCTTTGTACGGACGAAGGTGCCGTACTCCTTTGAATTGGTCGCAAACGGGAGACAGCCAAATTTTTGGGGTTGACACCCTGAGGGAAGCCGAAGAAAAAGTGCAACTCATTCGCGACCGTCTTAAGGCTGCCCAATCCAGGCAAAAGAGTTATGCCGATTCCAGGAGGCGTGAACTCAGCTACAAGGAAGGTGATATGGTATATCTGCGTGTTACACCACTCAAGGGAATGCAGCGTTTTCATGTGAAGGGGAAGTTATCACCAAGGTATATTGGTCCTTTTAGAGTAAGCGGTCGAAGAGGAGAAGTATCTTATCAGCTAGACCTGCCACCCCATCTGTCAGAATTTCATGATGTGTTTCATGTGTCCCTGCTCCGAAAATGCCTACAAGTTCCTGGTGGTACTCATTCTTATCAAGAGGTAGATCATCGCACCATTGATCTTAATCATGATCTCACCTACCGAGAGCGACCACTCCGTGTCCTCGCTGAAGACGTCCGTCTGACCCGGAGTCGGAAGATCAGATTCCTGAAGATCCAGTGGAGCAACCATTCTGAGGAAGAAGCTATCTGGGAGCGTGAAGATTATTTGGAGCGTGATTTTCCTGGTTTTCTTTCTTCATCAAATCTGGAAGGTCTGTAACACCCCAATTCTCTTATCCTTAGTATTGTGGTGTTAGCCCATATTCTCAACCTTAGCAAAACTTTTGAGTGTGTAGAATTTTGATTCATGAGTTACCTTGTTTGCACACCCTTTTCTTGTTGTGCTCCACTAGCATTTCATGATGATTGAAAACACTAAAAACACAACAACTTAAGTAAAATATCAACCATTGGGATCTTCACTCTGGTTAAAACTTAGCATATCTAGGGTTTAAGATTAAGAACCTCTTGTGTGATTTTTGACATGCATCTGAACCATTTTGATCTAAGTCATATCAAGCTTCACACCCTGTTCTAAATTCTCTCAAAAGAGCTTGTTTGCACATAAATCTCACTAGCTTTTGTAGCCATCAAAATTACATGACCATTTGGGTTATTCTCTTTCTTTTCCTTTACAACTTTATTTTCTTTTGTGTGCTCAATGGGGTGTTTGGTTTGGGCACTTACTAATTCAGTAACTTCACCACAAACTAGTGAGTTTGGGAAAATAATTTATTTTCTTTTATGATTAATGCTTGAATTTTTCAAACTTAAGATTTGTATTTTGTTGAAGACAATTTACTCAAATCCTCCACCCATCTCTCTCACCCATCTCTACCCTACCTGCTGGAGAAGGAGAGCAGCACCACACCCCCTGGCCCACCTGTCATGAACCGGGGTCACTTCTCCTCCACTCTCCTCTTTCCTTTTTTTCTCCCCACCCAACCGAAGCCCTTCTCCTCTCTCCCTACTGGCCAAGCTTGGTCAACCCGACCAGACCCACTCTGCCCCCTCTCCACCGCCCACCCTAGCCAGTAGGAACCGAGAACATCTCCCCCTCTCCCTCTCTTGCTCGAGCCAAACCCTAGATCGGGCTAGGGGTTATATCTCCACCCCGCACCACCCTCTCTGCTCATTTCCTCTCGCCCTAGGCGCACACGCATCCCCTCTGCTCACCCACCGCAGATTACTCGAGCTCCCACCTCCATTTGCCCTAGAGAAGAGGGAAATCTCTTCGGTGGCCGACAGGAGAAAACCACCGTAGCCCTCGTTTCCCTCCACCATTCTTCACCATTTTTGGTTCCCTGAGCTCCTCTCTGCGTGACCTAACTCCCCCACCCTTTCTTTTGCGCAGAGGAGCTCCAGAGGCTTCGTGCTCGTCCTCGACCCCAGCTCGGAGGAGGCGCCATGGCTGCATGCAGGGGGCTCCTCCGGCGTCGCCTCGTATAGGGGACCGCCGCTCTGCTCTCTCTCCACCGAACCCCACCCCTCACTCGATCCCTGGACGTCCAAGGTGAGCCCCCCATCACTCCCCTCTCCTCCTCCCTATCTGCGTCTCGCCCGCGCTGGCGCGGCGAGGAAGACGACGCCGTCGCCGTTGTTCTTGCGATCAACGGTCGGGTTTGAATCGCTCTCGGTCCGTTGACCGTTTTCCGCGCGCGCGGCCTCGCCCTGGATGGGCCGGCCTAGCTCAGCCTCCGCGCGGATCCGCGCTGCTCTGCGTCGCCTCTGGACCGATCTGGCCCGTTCGGCCTGTTTTTCTTTTATTCTTTTTCCTGTTATTTTTCCAGTAAATCTATAGTCTAGCTTTTAATCTTTTGTGGTAAATCTAGAGTGGCTTAAATGATGGAATTAATTTTGTAACATGCATGCACGTTTTCTTAACCATGTGGCATTGGATTTGTTCCAAAATGTGATTCCTGTTGAGTGTTAAAATAGATCTAGTAAAAAGTACCTATTACACCATTTGTTGAATAACTTGTGTTCTATAAATCCAAGTAATGCAATCTTGGATCTGTTGGAAAGCTGGTAAAAAGTTCTA
This sequence comes from Poa annua, assembly GCA_026929855.1. Lineage (NCBI taxonomy): Eukaryota > Viridiplantae > Streptophyta > Magnoliopsida > Poales > Poaceae > Poa > Poa annua. The sequence goes on from CM049426.1 coordinate 105,916,070, forward strand.
TCTAGATTGGTAAATCTTGCATGCGGGAGTTTACTCTAGCAAAAGTCATTTATAGTCTAAGAATAACATCAGTAGGTGTTTGGGGATTTTTAATTCTTAAAAGAAAACACTTTTTGAGGTAAATCCACTTGGAAGTGTCAAATATGAGTTGGAAGTATCTTGTGCTACAGAGGTAGATTTTTCCAGTAAATAATCCGTATTATTTTCTGCACTTAAATAATGGTCAGAAGTAGACTTTATCTTAAACCAAGCATAACTTGAGATAGGAGTATCCAAATTTGATGAATAAAATCTCCACTTAAAGAGAAAACTCTTATCTCACCAGAAAAGTTAATTATGCATACAGGGGATCTATAAAAATGAATCTATCTTCTGTTTGAGTTTGACATCAGTAGCTCCTATCTGATTTTTAATTCTTGTTTGGTAATAGATATTCATGCACATCCAATTCTCAGAGCTCCATATGATTGTTAGGAGTCATGTGGTAGAAGGATTTAATTTTAGGAGCAGTACCTTAAGAGTTATGCATAATTCATATAAACAACACTTGATCACTACTTAAATGCATTGGTTGTGTTTTCTGTTTTTGGTGATGCTTGTTGTTTGTTATTATACTTTAGATTGTTATCAACTCGCAGTTTAGGATTTACACTAGTCTCGTTTGTTTTTCATGTTACGGTAGAACCGCAACCCGAGGAAGAGCAGTACGAGGTAGCTGAGCACAACTACGAAGAAGAACAAGACCAGGGACAATACTCTGAGCAAGGCAAGCCCACCTCACCACCATTATGCAATCCTATTATTTACAAAGCATGTTTTGTCTTCAAAATAAAATAATGCATGTTTTATTTCTTTTGTGGTCCCTTGCCACCCGAAAACTATTTTTCAAAATATTGTTTGGCCAAAGTTATCTACTAGAATATTATAGGTGCTAAAAAAAAGGAGTTTAGTTGGTGAGCCTCGTTGTTGAAGGCACCATCAAAAAGATTAAGTTTTATAGTAGTGAACTCTTATTCCTTACCTCAAAAATTTAGGATGGCCCCCATTGGATAAAACTGTTTTACGGAGGAAAACCCGAGTTGCTGGGAGCAATCGGCGAGCAAGTGTTTTATTAAAACCCGAGTTGCTGGGAGCAATCGGAGATGTTTTGCCAAAACCCGAGCTGCTGGGAGTAGTCGGAGGAGAAAGTGTTTTGAAAAACAAAGTGTGACCCTAGCTGCCGCCCGAACAATTAACCCGTGCAACCACACTACCTGACATGGGTAGGGCTTAGCCGGAAGCTTGTCTGTTTTAGTGTTGGGGCCCTCATACTTTCTATGGGGGCTGGGCCCTCGAAGCCGGGTTGTCGTCCGGAAGAGACAATACACTGCTAGGGATCAGCAGCCGGACGATTACGGCAGGTCTCCTGACGTGGCGGTGTGGCGTCCCGAGGAAATACTAAGAGGTCTAGTGGAGCACACGGTGCCAAGGAGAACAAACCTACCGGGAGGCCCCGATACTAGGGTGGTCATAGTGAAAAGCTTTGATCGTGTTATCCGGACCCCCGCATGCTGTCGTATGACGGGCCGTAGCAGACACGGCGGAAGGACCGATTGGTGTGGGTAAAGTGTGCAACCTCTGCAGAGTGTAAATCTATTCGAATAGCCGTGTCCGCGGTCATGGACGGTTGGAAAGGTTCCACTAGGCATGCTGGCTGTTTTATGGTTTTCGAAAGAGAAGTGTTTTCGAAGGAAGCAAGTAGTCAACAAAGTGGTACCTGGGAGGTACGGAAATTTGGGTGAGGATGATTGGTCCCGGGGAGACAATTAGTTCGATCTCAAGTCAGGAAAAAGGGTTACCCCTATCCTAGTGTTTTGATAAACTTTTACAAAGAAAGTTTGAACTTGGATATGTCCTTGCTATATCTAAGAGAAGATAATTCTATCTCTAAATGTTTTTCTTCAACAAAGATATAGAGATGTCGTATTCTCTATGCTTGAAATCATTGTATTCGAAAATAAGCCTTGTAGTTGTATTAAGGAGCCTTCCCAGTTTTCGAAATGTGTTTTCTTACATTATCATGAAAACTTAAGCCTAGAGGTGGTCTTGCGAGTACGTAATTGTACTCATGTGGCTTTGTCCCTGGATATTCAAATGTCCAGATTATAATGAGGAGGCCTACATCGAGGAGGAGGTGTATGACGACGACTTTGCCACTTAGCTGTCACCGGTCAATTGCACTGGTGGGATCAGCGCTCGGAGATGTTAAGAGCCGTCGCTAGCCACGAGCTTCCGCTATCTTAGTTAATTCCGTCCTGCGTGACGAGGTTTGTTGACTTTGGTCGTATGACCGTCTATGTGTTGTAAGACTTTTATTCGTACGACTTGAATGATGTAACTCTTTGATACCTATGTTGGTTATGTGATTGCGATGCACTGATCATTGGGATCGTGATCTTTTACATAACGTGGGTATCTCGGACTTGAGGGGTCCTTACAAAAGTGCCCGGCTGGCCCGAGCCACGCGTCACTCAGACGAGTAACAGTCGCGCACGATCTGGGGGGTGCGTCGTGGGGGGTCCCACCACGCCCCGGTAACTGCTCTTGGAGGGAACATAAAGCCCGAGCGCCGGAGCAGGGAGCCGTTACTGTTTCCCATTCTTCTCGCAGAAGCCTATGCCATCTCGAGCTCTCTACCTCCGCTCTCTTCTTCTCTCGCCTCCAGTGACACACCGAACCCCAGCGATGAGTCCCGCCAAGAGCAAGGGCAAGGCTGCTGTGGGCTTCTCTTCCCAGGCGGAGGCCGCTGAGGTCACGCACGACGCGAACTCTGCTGGGCGGGCGCGTTAACGACAAGGCGCTCGCCAAGGTCCGCTTTCTGTTAGCGAACCGGACGAACGAGCATGGCGCCACCGCGCTGAAGCCCGCGGCGCACGGGAAACGCCCCGAGGGTATTTTCCGATATTCCACCACTGCCTCGCCGCTGGGCTGGTTGTAACATCCCAATATTTTGGAATGTTTGAAAATCACTAAAAATTTAAACTTTTGATTTTTTATTAAAATAAAAACGTTAAATGCATAAGGAAACCAATTGTAAAAGACTTCTAACATCTTCAAAAAAATTAATATTTCCAATATCTCAAATAATCACTATTTCCAAAGTTGTTTCAAGTTAAACATTTTATTATTCATTGTCTTTCTTAAACCTCATTATATAGTTTGACAAATGGTCTATAAACATTAAAACCATTTTCTTGCAATAAAAAGTTTCTTTATAAATATTTTATTTCAACCACTTAGCCATAGCTTTTCGTAAATTAAAATAATATTTATAAGTGTTCTTTTAAACTATTTAAAACATGGTACTTCTGCCAAATGGTTTTCATTCTTTTACATGAGTTCAAAACATAGTTTTTGGAAATTTCAAGTCTATAGTTTATATCTTTAAAACTTCATAGATTTATAATTAATGATTTATCCAAATAGACATTTCAATAACTTAAATTATTTTCATCAATTTGCAAAACATAAAATGATTTTCAAGAATAATTTCAACATAAGAAAATAGAATATTTCACAAAATGTAATATATGGACTTATCAAATGATTTACCATAATATAAAATTAAATAGTGCACAAAAAGATTTTGAATTGAAAATGAATACATTATATTTCCCCTTTCATTTCAAATAGATGTAATATGTTATTTAATATTCTAGTAAAGCGAAAAATGATTAAATATTGGAATATGAGTTTACATAACTTAATTTCAAAACGTAAATAAGTATTATAATTTTATAATTTTTATTTAGCCAAAATTAAATTATTTAATCCATGTTTTCAAATTTGACATAAAGTGTCAAATTTGTATTTAATCAATATTTTAAAATTTAATTTCTGAAAAATGTTCAAAACATGCCCACAACTGGTTTAACGCAGAGATATTGTTTTTACAAATTTTTAGAATTTTATTTGACTTCATTTGGACATTTAAAACAAAAGATATGAAAGAAACAAGAAAATTCAAAAAAAAAAACGCTGACGTCAACGATGACGTTAGCTCGTCTTCAACGTCGAGCGGACGGAGCACACACACGAATAGGTCAAATCTTGCCGTTTCTTCCTGAATTGATTCCGCACGTTTTACTCCACCAATTCAAGAACCGTTTCTTTCTAGTCAAAGTCCGTGATCTCCTCTTTCATTCCCGCACAAAAGCCCTCTCAGAAACGCTCCCGTTATGGAGAATTTAATCGCTGGAGATCCGGAATGCCAAAACGGTTGTTTTGATTGCCCCCTTAAATCCGGACTGTTTACTCCACCATTTAGCTCCCCGTTGGCTCCTACTTAAACTCCACGACCCCCTCTATCTTTCCACTCTTCCTCCCCTCCATTTCACGCCCCCAGGACGACGAATTTCCTTGCCGTAGTACGCACAACCGCTGTCGTGATTTCCTGCTTTCCGGCGAGTTGAGCCACCGCCCGAGGTCGAGACCCCACTCATTTAACTCCCCATCCCCATGTGCACCTTTTGAGGCCCTCCTTGAATTTATTTCGCAGCGGAACATCGAGTTCAAGCACGAACTAAGTTATCGCCGCCCGACGACTCCGGCCGCTCTCCATCACCATTGCAGGAAACGGAGCACTCGAACGAGGACACTAGGAGTTCTGCTGCAAGGAGCCGCGTCCGACGTTGTCTTCATCATTGCCGGAGGAGCGCCGCCACGTCCGGCCGAGTCGTCGCTGCCTTACATGTGTGTTTTCCGGCTACCAGTACGTGAGTTGTTCTGTTTTTCCTCTTATCCACACGATTTTGATCATAGGGCTGAAAACAGATCACGTAGTGAAATGGTATCAGCCATTAGAATCCTGCCACGTTTCACCTATTTATCCATTTTCGTTTTTCTGCTAATTTTATATAGTGAACTTCCAAAGTTTGTAACATCCCGGGTTTTTATCCCAATTTAGATTTTTTTGTTGTTTTCTTTTGTGCATCTACATGTCATCAGATCATCATGCCTTTCTCACTTCATTGCATTTAAATTTAAATCACAACCTTCAAATTCAATTTCCACTTTTAAATTCAAATACAAATCAAATTAATTTAATGTGGTATTTAAATTCTTTTCAACTATTCAAATTAATATATTAAATTGTATATTTTGAAACTATTTATTTTTACTAAATGTTTCTATCACTCTTCTTTTTCTATTTTTCCTAAAAACACTAAAACAGAAAATAATAAAAGAAAAGAAATAAAAAAATAAAAACAGAGGGAGAAGAGGCCTTACCTGGGCCGAACCTACCTCCTGGCCATCTAGTCCTTGGCCCAGCCCACTCCCCCATCTCCTTCTTCGTACTGAGACAGGGGAGAGCTCGCTTTCCAGCAAGGCCACCCATGGCGCCCCCACCACGTGCCTCCCCTCCCATATGCTATCCCCCCCTTTAAGACCTCCCTCTCTGCCCAAACCCTAACTCCCCCTTCCCTCTTCCTCCTACACCGCCGCCGCCTCCCCTCGTTCTTTCTCCTCTTCGTCCGTCCCCCGCAGCTCCGGCGCCGACGAGGACCAGCAGAGCAGCCCCAGAGCAGCGTCTCTCCGTCGTGGCCCTCCTCCCCGATACAATCGATCCCCGGGGCACCATAGCCGTCGAGCTCGTTCCCGTCCCCCTCAGCACCGGCGGACCACCCGCCTCCGATTTCCGACGAAATTCGCGGCCCCGGACCTTCCCTGCGCCCAACAACTACACCGTTCCCCTCCCTGTGAGCTCCTCCTCCAACTCCCCCCTTCTTTTCTCGGTTTTGTGACGTGTTTGGTCGAAAACCCATCCACGGCTGCGTCTGCCTTCCATCACTTCCGCCATGATCGAGCCGAGCATGAACACCAGGCCATTGGTCTTTGTTCTTCGCTCCTGGGCACAAAAATGAGTCTGCCACACCTTTCCGCGCACCCCCGCACCCTCGCACGCGTAGCGCGCAGCCTGTGTTCGTCGCCGACGTCCGGTTTCAGTCCGCCGCGCGTGTCTGTCTCCGGTGTCGTTCAGTTCGTCAGGTTTTGGTGGTTGTTAGACATGTTGAAAAGTAGTGCTTCGCTTAACCTGACAACAAACACTCACAAGCCCCCTGCTTACCAGCACCGATCCATCCCCTGCGTCGCGCGCGCGAGTTCGAACCCTGGGCAGAGGAATAAAAAGCCCCCTTTTTTCCAATTTCTAGCGCACACTGACAGGCGGGTCCCGCTTGTCAGTGACCACGGGAGCCTGCACTGGACATACCCATCTGCGTGGCACCCTGGGCCGCGCGTCAGCGTCCCTGGCTAGCGTCCACTCGGTGAGAAAAGTCACGGGCGCCAGGAATTTAACACTTGCTCTCTAGGTTTCCCACCTAAGTCCCCAGAGACACTTTTTCCATCACGGAGAGGTCCCTGCTATTTATAGAAACACCCCTAATCTTAATTTGTTAATAACTTTAATTCTATAACTCCAATTAAAATAATCTTTATATGTTTATTTATCAGAAAAATGCAATAAATATTATTATGCATTTGTATGTCATTTTGCATCTGTTATTTTAATTGCTTAGTGTAATTTGTTAATTGCAACTAAATAATTAATTATGGAATGTGTGGGGTAATAAATATATAATGCCCTATTCCATTTAATTTAATTAGGTCACCCATGACATGTGTTGCCATGTTAACCAACATTTAATATTGCTGGTAAATAAATAACTTGCACCTAAATATTAATTGTCGGGGTTGATTTTGCTATTTAATTTAGATTACCAGCATTGTATTGCATCTTGCCATGCCATGCATCAATCTCGTATGATCATGCTGAATCTTTTGTCGTAGTTGTAAAATGCATCTTTTACGCTTTCCAGTGTTTGTTGCTTCTTCGCGGATAAGACATTGAGATGTGTGAGCAACAACAAGATCTGCTTCCATGCGGGATTCCAGGCAAGCAAAGTTTGCTTGTTTACCTATACATTGTCTTTCATCCTTGCCTTTTGATCTATGCTATCCTAGTTACGATTCTTGAATTGCGATCCCATCATATGTTTATCCTGCAGCCGATACATCTTCACCCCCACATCCCATAACCTTTTGTATGTTTATCTGTTAGCCTTGCGAGTCGTAGCGCATGCTTAGAGTTGTTTGTGCGAGTCGTCTGTATGTCTTATTTATTTCAACTGCTTAGCATGATAAATTATTCTAGCTTAATAAAATGTTGTCTTATATTGGGGTATTATAATTAAAAGGTAAGGCATCGGCGGAAGGCCTTGCGAGGTGCTTTGTTCTGCTAAGTGTCGACCTAGGAACTCAGTTCTTGTCCTCGGATCCAATTATGAGCGCACTAACCGCTTGTGGGAGGCCCTATGGAGCCCCCGGCGGCTTCGATCTAATCCGCTTCTTATCCAGGGCGCCGCAAGTAGTTCGGGCTTTCCATTTGATGCAAGCATATGGTTACCTAACGATCTCATGATGATGGAGTAGTCGATTCTCATATAGGGTGGCACGTTCTTAGAGTGCTATGAAGGTCGATCCCGCGGGCACTGGACCTGATTAGCCGTGCACACAATCATGCGGTTCCCTGGATGGGTTGTAGAGAAGAGATTTGCCGTGTTGATCGAACAAGTACGGGTCCAGTAGTGCACCCATGCAGGGTTTAATCTTATCGATGAGCCGTGTCCACGGTTATGGACGACTTGGTGATGATGCTGGCTAATAAGATCATAGACAACTTAAACCTAATCATTGTTAATTAACCGGACTAGTAATATAGAATTACTTTTAGAATAACTTTTAACTAAAAAGTGTTCAATATGTGAGTATTCCCGAATTTGCTTCCTCATACTAGGTTGAGGGGGTTAATCCGAGAATGGGTTATGATTGGTGTTAGTTGTAGATGGTTATCTTATGCGCTCTCTTATCCCTCTCTGATTAGACGAAAGTTGTAGCGTGTCTCTCTAGGTTGCTAGTGCTGCTGCCGCTAAGTCCACCTCCCCTATATTTTGGGAGATGGTGTAGAAAGTAGGTAAGTCAGTTTTTCTTGCCAGGGAGTGCCCTGACCCTCTTTTGGGATGTGCTTTATGTGCAGTTAACAGGTTTGAAGTCTGACGACGTTAGATTGGGGATCCCTCCGGCTTGGCTGGGCAGGGATATGGCGCCATTGCTTATCTTCAGGACTGTTAGTCCCATTTGTATCTTATCCGTAGTCGGATACTATTTTGATTCCGCTGTCATTTAAATCTTTGTATTGTATCATTTGTATCTTGACTCGTTCGAGTCGTTGTTGTAATTATATCTTCTGTTGTATTTGTGGATGTATCGGAACTGTTGTAAAGTTATCACAATTCCACCTACATAATGCGCATGTTTCGGCGTGCACATTATGTCTGGTGGGCGACCAAAAATCGTTATTATGCGGATTTCGGCGGGAGCGCTTAAATCTACATAGTACCGATGGGCGTCACAAAGTTCATATCTTTTAAACCGTTTACCTAAATTTAACAAACTTTATATCCACGGATTCGTAAAAACGAGACGAATTTAATGAAATCATTAAACTGTATTTTTGTATCGTGCATTATCATTGTTTTTGCAGTACCTTCTAAACCTTTTTTTTGTATAAAAGTATCTCTATGAATTAAGTGAATCCAATTGCTAAAACTTGTTTAAATGCCCCCAGTAGCACTACTTACAAATTTTGTACATAAAAGTATAATGAAAGAAAACATAAAACTTATGTTTTCCCTTTTTATCATGTCTTGGTATAATATAAATTAATTAAATAGCATTTTGGCATCATGCATACTTAAAAAAATCCTAAAGTTAGCATGATAATTTTATTTGTGTTTTAATTACATTTCATGCAAAGCATTTATATGGTATTGTTAAGGGTAATTAAGTTGTGTTTAAAGCCTCTTTAAAACCATTCAATAAAATATGTGTTAAATAGCTTGACCCAATCACATCAATTCTTTTTGCATATTGAATTGTGTGATAAACCATGACCATTTATTGTGAAGACCTTGTTTGGTATTTTGTTGTTGTATGCGTTGTGTGGTTTGTTTACTGTTGTTTGATTTCCATGTTTAGATTGAACGGAGAGCTCCGAGTATTTTGAAAAGAGTTTACAACTTCCAAAGGCAAGTGGCACACCTTATAAAAGTCCTAGTATTTTTCTATGCATGAGTAGTCTATTTTCCTAAGCATGTATAGGACTTAGTAGATATGCTATGCTAGACCTGTGTAGAAATTCCTTGCTCCTGTGTCTAGGTTCCTACGCAACACTTAGTAGAATTACAATGCTATGCAAAACTATTTTTGATGAAATGTTAAATTCTACTAAGTTAAGAATGAAACACCTGGGTGGAAAGTGGTTTTGTATGGTTTATGTTGAGTGGGTTCCCAGGGGTTAACTGTGGAATTACACTTGTGGACGGCCACCCAGGAACAGAGGAATCTGAAGAACACCGAGTGACGATTGCTTCCCGTGCAGCCATTGCCAATATGGGCTCTGGCTCGATCAACTAAGCTGCATGGACTCGCCCCGTCCTGACAGGTGGTGGTAGTGGTTTGTAGGTGGAGCGCGTCAGGCCAACATGGGGAGGGAAAATGCTTCTGAAAGATCTCGTCTCATTCTTCTCCTTTTCCTTAACACTTCCAGTGTGTATAGGATAGTTTGGGTTGAATGGGTACAATGTTGAACGTGCACAACCTCTGCAGAGTTAAAATCTAAGTACTTAGCCGTGTCCCCGGTACGGACAATTTGAGCAGCTGAACGAGGACGTGAATGGAGGATTCCACCATTCCAACTTCAAAATTAAAACTTTATGGGTGAACAAGGGTAGAATGAGACAGTGGATTTCATGCCACAGATGTCTCGAATAGAAGAAAAATGTTTTCCAAAGAGTTAGGAAAAATTGGCTTTATGCATAATAGCCTTGAACTCCACCAGCCAAATATGCATATAGGATATTAGAGTTATTCCACTAAGTTTCCACCATAGTGTCACTTGCCAGACTCCATTTTTTTAATGGAATCTGACCCATATTGTTGCATTTTTTTTCTTATTGCAGTTTGTTCAGAAGACGGGTGAGGTTTCGTTTAAGGGTTTCGAGTTTGCAACCAACATGTTTTTGCCTGTGGCAACATGAAGAAGATGGAGACTCACTGCTATGTTATTTCCGCTGTTTACTCTTTTCAATGCTAGCTTTATGCTATGCAAGTTGTATCGAATATTTTCTAGGTATGGATCATCGATGTAATAAAAATTGATACTTTGTTGTGATGTTACATCGTAAACTGTGTGTGCAACCGAATCGATCCAGTGATTTGCACTATACACAGGTACCTCGCCATATTTTAAAGTAGGTACGCTACCCTGGTGCCGCCATTCTCGCCGTTCCTGGAGGCGGTACAGGCGTTCTACCAGGTGCAGTTGCTGCATCTGCACCCCAACTCCGTCCTCCTCCTCGCCGTCTTCGCATACCTCTGCGAGGCATACCTGGGCTTGGAGCCCATGGTGGGGCTCTTCCGGTGCTTCTACGCGCTCCGGAACACGGCGAAGAACGAGCGCTCCGGGTGCGTCTTGTTCCGCATCGTGGACGGCATGGGGAGTGTCTACATCCCCATGTCGTGGAGTGACGGCAAGGCCGTCACCTCGGTGACGAAGAAAGTGGACGACTTCCGCCAGAATTGGTTCTTTGTTGAGGTGGAGCATCCCTGCGCCTTCCTCGAGGTCCCCGATGAGCCACCGCTGAAGAACTCCCACTGGGGCAAGGCGTCTTTCGACGGCGCGAAGAACACGAGCCTGATGGGGCGGCTGAGTATTCTCCGCGAGGAGGGTCTCACGGGCCAGACCATTGTGGTCGATTTTGTGACGCGCCACATCGCTCCCCTCCAGGCACACTCGGTGCCCATGTGGATGTACTCTGGGTCAAACGACAAGATGCGGCTCCATCATGAGGACAAGGACAAGGACACCGTTGACAACGTCCTGTCCGCGCTCTTCATCAACCCAATGGTGCCTACCGCGGATCAGCTACCCATCACACTCCGGCCTCTCCATCAATACAACATGACGGAGCGCATGGCCATCTTGGAGGGGATGCCTCAATTAACCCCGACAGGCTTGGCGGGGATGGAGGTGCCATTACCGGCGGCGCGAGGAGTGGAGGGAGCGGATTCTCCCTCGGCCTCGGGAGCTGGGCTAGGTGAGGAGGAGGCTGTGGCAGGGAAGGTGTCTTCTTCAAGGGCCGGGCCATTTACTGACGAGGTTTGTGACATCTCGTCAGGCGATGACGATGCCTTCGTGGTGGCTCCCTCACGCCCCGTGGAGGAAGACAACGAGGAGGGGGAGGGCTCCGACGCGGAGGCCACGCACCAAGGCGGCCGTGGACCGCTCTGGGGCGAGGCCATCTGACGTTCCCTCTAAGAGGAAAGCGGTGACGCCCCCGGAGGGGTCAGGCGCCCAGACCATGCCCTCCTGGCGCTCGCCAGGCCTGGCGTGGGTCGACACCGGCGCTGCACCGTCCGGGTAAGTGTTCGCGGCACTTGGTCGTTTGATCCTTGTTTCTTTTCACTTTATCCTCTCTTGAAATTTTTTCCTTGGTTTTTGCCAGTGATCTTGTGCCTGCGAAGCGCCGTAGGCTTCGCAAGGCTGCTGATGTGAAGAGAGCCACGACTGAGGTTGTGGCTGAAGAGGCCACGAGGCCTGTGGAGACGGCCTCCACGGGCCCTACTGAGGAGGTGCCCCATGGGGAGGCGGCTGCGCCTCGGGCGGAGGCTGCAGAGCCTCAGGAGGAGGAGGACGCGCCTCGCCCAGAGGCCTCTAGGCCGTCCCCCGAGCCAATGGTGGTGGAGGCTTCGGAGGAGATGATCTCCACTCCACCTCGCGCCCCTACTCCCTCCCCCCCCCCCCCTCGCGCTGTCACGCCTCCGCGCGAGACGACTCCGCCGCGCGAGCCAACGCCACCGCGCGCGCCAACTCCGCCGCGCGCGCCCGTGGCTCCTGTGCAACCTGGAGCTGAGGCGAGCGAGGCGCCACTGGGCGCGGGCGAGTCCACAGGGGGAGGTTCCTCTTCTTCGCCTCGTCCGGCTGCAGGGGATGAGCGTCCGGCAGACGCGGGCGCCGTGGAGGACGCTGGCGCGGGCGGAGGCGGAGCACTGCCTAGCCCCCGAGCGCACCCTAGGGCCAGGCTCTCGGGACTTGACGTCGGGGCTGGGCCCTCGACAAGCCAAGAGCTGGTCCTCCGTGGCTGGGACTGGAGCGCGGGGCGCCGCGAGGTCGCCATTGGCCTCGTGAGGGAGTCCCTAGAGGGCCTGGAGGCGCATCTCGCCCTTGGGGACATACAGCTCGCCCAGCAGCGGGAGGAGCTCGCGAGGTCGTGGGCGTTTTTCAATGCGGTTGTCGAGGCCCGCCGGTAGGAGGACTTGGCGCTGCAGGTCGCGCGTGAGGAGGCCACCCGCTTCGCCAAGGAGGTCCGCGAGGGGGCCATCCGCGACGCCGCAGAACTTCTTGCGCCCCTCCAAGAGGAACGTGACGCTGCTGCTGAGCTCCTGCGCGCAGCAACGGCCGAGTGCGAGGCAATGGAGGGCTCGCTGGCGCAGAAACGCCGCGAGCTGGGCCACCTGGAGACCCAGCTGCTCTCCGCCCACCAGGCTGTGCATGCAACTCTGGAGGAGGACCGCAAGGGCCTTGCCTAGCGCGAGCGGCAGCTGGCCCTCAAGGAAAGGGAACTACGGCAGCACGACGAGCAGCGGCTTCAGGTGGAGAAGGACCTAGCCACCCAGCGCGAGGAGCTTGAGGCGCGCGAAGGAGACCTGGCCCAGGCGCTCCTGCGGTACGACGAGAATGTCGCTGCCCAGAAGCGTGCTTATGAACGCTTCGAGCAGCGGTTCACCGAGAAGAAGAAGGAGGCGGAGCACGCCCTTGCGGAGCGCGAGAAGCAGTTCCGGCTGACCGAGTCTCAGGAGTACCGCGACTTGGCCCAGAAGCAGGAGGATCGCTTCAAGGCCAGGCACGCCGCCGATGCTCAGCGGATCGCTGGGCTTGAGAAGGCCAACTCCCAGCTGGAGGCCCGCCTCAAACGTGCCAAGGATGGTCGACGCCGGGCGGAGGAGGCCCGCAACGAGGTTGTTTATGACCTCAACTCCTTGGCCAAGGACGTGGAGGAGCAGGTGGCTCCCGCGATGGAGCGGGTGACGGAGGAGACCGACTCTGCCCAGGCGGCTCGCGCCCTTATGAGGCAGCGTGAGCGCATGTTCGAGGCGCTGGTCGCCCGGGGCAACGAGCTCGCTGCGCAGCTTGGCGCGGACGGGCCGCACACCGAGGCCCGAGGCCGTGGCGATGCCGCCATGTACTTGGTCTATTCCGACCAGCTCTTCACGGCGCTCGAGGGCCCTGTCGCTGATCTCCGCGAGGTGATAGAGGACGAGAGCCGGCAGCTCATGGGGGTGGTCGTCGACCGCATCTTCACCAACCTCAGGATCCTCACGCCAGGCTTCGACTTCTCCACCGTGACAGAGGCTCCCCAAGGTGAGGACGCGCGCAGGGTCTCCAATCCCTCCGCGAGCAAGTCGATGCTTTCTGCAACCGCTTCAAGCTTCCGGAGGCCGGGGCTGAGGACAGCGAGGAGGAGGCCGCCTCTGCCGAGACCGAGGAGGGCGCGGTGGAGGAGGTCCAGGATGATGACGGCTCCGCCTGAGCTATTTGCCATTGTGTCTGCGTGCGCTTGTATCTGAAACAACTTTATGTTTAGACATTTGCGATCTTTTGGGAATGTAATATACTCTTGTTTGCAATTTGCTTAAAGCTTGCTTGCCCGTCGAGAGGTCTCTTTGGACTCATCTTCATGTCTATTTGTTCTCTGCGTCGGTAGGACCCATCTATTCATGCCATGACTCCGCCACTTCGGTATGCTAGAGCAATGACTGCAAGGCCGGGGGGAGTTTAGTCCTAGGAGAGGTAAGAGCCCTGAGTCACGATGCTCAAGTGCCCCCCTTAGACGTACGAGTAGTGCATGAAGCGTAAGGGAAAGGGAAGTCACTTGAGGGGCAAACATGCACTAATGGGGAAAAAGCTCTTAAGACGCGGGTGCGAGACTTAACTTCTCGAGGTTTTCGCCCTGTAGAGGCTTTTTACCTAGAGAGGAGGTCCTCTTGAGGGATCGTTCCCGGACGCCTCCTCAGGCTTGCGGGAGCATTTCTTCCCTGTAGATGTTAGCGAGGCGAACCCAAACGCTGGTGCACGGTACAGGGGACTCGTGCGCGCTTATAGGTCCCCTCAGGCGTTCCTCGCGAGGGTGTAAGTACCAAGGTCCTCTGTAGAGATGGCGTATTTGTGGGATCTTGCCCTCCAGCCAGAGCTCGGATCCTTGGATTTTGCAGTGCTGCTGGTGTGTCATTTGAGGCACTGGCACCGTACTCAGCCCCCGCTCGTGAGGTACACATGTGGAGAGATATAAGCGCACATTTCAATGAAGTAATGCGTAAATAAAACTCACCACCAAATATTACATAGCGGCGCTGTAGCGCTAAGTTCACTCGGGAACGAAATTGTCTCATTATGCTTGGGGTTGCCAAGTTAATATTTTGACCATGTCGAGGCATGGGGACCACCCATTAGTGGCAGAGACTCTCAACGGCCTGAGGTGGCTCGTTACATGGAGAGCTCGGAGGGTTGACCCTCGAGAGAAGCCTTTGGAGTTTGGAGGTTTAAGCCATGAGATTTTAACCTCTGGAGACAAAAATGCTTGAAGGTTGAGCCGTAAGCTGCCTCTTCCGCCAGATGTCTTGACGTGACAATGATCACGGGCGTGACAATGATCACGGGTAGAACTTGTGCAGGTGCATGATGTTCCACGGGTTTTTGACGGGGATGCCATCTTGAGTCTCGAGACGAGCCGCGCCAGGCCTGGCGGTGTGGGCGACCCTGTAGGGACCTTCCCACATCGGTGACAGCTTGGGGAGGCCTTCCCTGGAGAGGATTCGCCTGAGGACGAGATCGCCTACCTCCAGGGTACGCGAGCGCACGTTGCGGCTGTGGTAGCGTCTCAACTCCTACTGGTATCTGGCCACCCGGAGGGCGGCGCGGCGTCGTAGTCCCTCGAGGAGTAGCATGTCGTCATTGTGGAGTCCTCTTGCTGGTCCACGTTAAAGGTAAGGACCCGTGGGGATCCATGCTTTATCTCTGTGGGGAGGACTGCTTCGGCTCCATTGACGAGGGCGAACGGTGTTTCCCCCGTAGGCTTGGGTGGCGTTGTGCGGATGGACCAGAGCACCGAAGGGAGCTCGCTGATCCAGCCCTTGTCGTGGCCTTTGAGGATGTCGAAGGTCCTGGTCTTTAGGCCCTTTAGGACTTCTGCATTTGCTCGCTCAGCCTGTCCGTTGCTCTGCGGATGAGCGACTGAAGCGAAGCAGAGCTTGATGCCCATTTTTTCGCAGTAAGCTCTGAAGATGCCACTGGTGAATTGTGAGCCATTGTCGGTGATGATGCGGTTAGGCACTCCGAAGCGACAGACCAGGCCTCTGATGAATTTTACCGCCACGCCTGCTGTAATTGTGCGCATCGCATCCACTTCGGGCCACTTAGTGAACTTGTCGATGGCCACGAAGAGGTAGCGATATCCTCCTTGCGCTGTTGGGAAATGTCCCAGGATGTCCAGCCCCCAGACCGCGAACGGCCAGGAGAGCGGAATGGTCTGTAGCCCCAGCGCAGGTTAGTGGATTTGTTTGGCGTGGAATTGGCAAGCTTCACATGCTTGAACGATGTCAACTGCATCCTGAAGTGCTTGAGTCTAGTAGAAGCCGCTCCTGAAGACCTTGCCTACGAGGGTGCGGGCGCACGAATGGTGACCGCATTCCCCGCTGTGGACATCCTTGATCAGCATTTTGCCTTCTTCCGGAGGGACGCACTTGAGCGCGATGCCGTTTGGGCACTTGCGGTAGAGATTTCCTTCGAGGATTTGGTAAGATTTTGCCTGGCGGGCAATTCGCTCCGCTTCAACATCTTCCTCGGGAAGGGTCCCTTTGTCGAGGTAGCCTTTGATCTCGTCAATCCATCCTGCTTCTTGATGCACCGTTGTGAGCAACAGATGCGCCCCTGTAGGGGGCCCACAATCTGGAGCCCCGTTTGTAGGTGGTGGCGGGAGCGCTTCGTCTGTGCTTGCGGGCATAGCCTCTTGAGGCTGCTTTATGGATGCCTTGACGAGTCTTTCTTCAAAGAAGCCTGGCAGCTGAGCTTGCCTCTTTGATGCGCGTTTGGCGATGTCATCAGCCTCTTGGTTCTCCTTTCTTGGGATGTGCATGAGCTCCATTCCCCTGAAGTGCTTCTCAAGCCTACGGACCTCTTCAAGGTATGCGGCCATGTGGTTGTCCTTAGGCTTATAGCTTCTTTTGGAGAAGTTGACGAGCAGCTGGGAGTCGCCCTTGATGAGCAGGTGCTTGATGCCTAGAGCAATTGCGGCGCGTAGGCCAGCAAGCAGGCCTTCGTACTCAACAATGGTATTTTGTCTCCAGAGGGCTCTTGCCCTTCTCCCCAAGGCTCTTCATGGGTTAGGTCAGTCCATTCGGCGACGAAGTCTGCCAGCGCTCTTCATTTGATTACCCTTCTGGTATCGAAGCTCAAATTGAATGGCTGTACCTCTATGTTCCATCCTGCGACACAATCTGTGGCATTAGGGTTGCGCAGGATCTGCTCCAGGAGAAAGGAGGTGACCATCGTGATGGGGTGCCCCTGGAAATAGTGTCGCAGCTTTCTTGAGGCAATGAGGAGTGCAACGAGGAGCTTCTGCTGCATTGTGTACCGCTCGCGAGCATCACGCAGTTCTGTGCTGACAAAATAGACTGGATGCTCGACAAGGTTTGTCAGTTTAGCCTTGGTGCCTTCTGCCTGAAGGGGCTCTGCTGGGCCCTCACGGGGGTTGGCCTATGGAGGCTCTTCAGGGCCCTCAAGGGGGGTTGGCCTCTGGAGGCTCTTTGGGACCCTTGAGGGGGTTGGCTTGTGGAGGCTCTTCAGGCTCCCTGGCGAGATCATCCAGTAGCGGTTGACTTGGGCAGGCCCCGCTTGTGGCTTTGGTCCTGGCGGTGGGTTTGCGAGGCCTGGTCCATTGTCGAGCTCTTCGTCAGGGGGTTTTGGCTTTGGAGTGGTTGCGCTCTTCTTGTGGAGTACTGGCTCTTCCCTTTCTACCACAAGGACGTCACTGGTTGTCTGTGGAGTGGCTGATAGATACAGCTTCAGGTGCTCGCCTGTCCTTGGGGCGACCATGACTGGTGGGCTGGCCAGGTACCTCTTCAAGTCCTCAAATGCTTTTTCCGCTTCAGGGGTCCACTTGAAAGTGCCGGTTCTTTTCATAATCTTGAAGAACGACAGGGCTCTTTTGCCGAACTTGGAGATGAATCTACCCAAGCTGGCCATGCAGCCTGCTAGGCGTTGCATGTCCTCGAGCCGGCGTGGAGGTTGCATTTCCTCTATGGCATTGATTTTGCCAGGGTTCGCCTCTATGCCCCGGTGGGACACGAGGAAACCAAGCAATTTGCCTGAAGGCACTCCGAAGACGCACTTGGCGGGGTTGAGCTTGATGTTCACCTTGCGCAAGCTGGCGAAAGTCTCTTCAAGGTCCTTGAGGAGAGTATTTCCCTCTCGAGATTTTACGACAATGTCATCGACATAAGCCTCAGAATTTCTGCCCATTTGCTCGCCAAGCGCTATCCTCATTAGCCTCTGGAAAGTGGCTCCGGCGTTTTTTAGGCCGAAGGGCATGCAGACATAGCAATACACACCGCAAGGGGTGAGGAAAGCCGTCTTCTCCTCATCTTCCTTAGCCATTTTTATCTGATGATAACTAGAGAAGGCATCAAGGAAGCAGAGGAGGTCGCAGCCTGCCGTGGAGTCCACAATCTGGTCGATTCTTGGCATGGGATAAGGGTCCTTGGGGCAAGCCTTGTTCACATTAGTGTAGTCGATGCAGAGGCGGCCTCCTCCGGCGGGTTTTGGGATGACCACGCCGTTGTAGAGCCAAGTGGGGTGTGCGACTTCGCGGACGACCTTTGCCGCTTTTAGCTTCTCGACCTCTTTGACGATGAATGTTTGCTTCTCGGGGGCTTGTTTTCTTGCTTTTTGCTTGACGGGGCACGCGTTTGGACACATGGCTAAAAGGTGCTCGATCACCTCCCTTGGTACACCGGACATATCTGACGGTGTCCACGTGAACATGTCAGAGTTTGCCCGGTGGAAGGCGACGAGAACACTTTCCTATTTGGGAGGCAGGGCGGCGCCAATGGTGACGCTAGCCCCCGAGCCCTCAGCCCTCGAGCTGCTGGATCTTAGAGAGACTTTCTTTGTAGCGGCTGGGTCCTGGGAGAACAACTGCTTTTTCTTCTTGGATCTCTCGAGAGGCTCCATGTCCTCATCTGCAGGGAACTCCATGGCAACTGCCCTGTAGGCTATCTCGACAGCGCGCGTACCATCCAGGACATGTCCACGGATGGTGATTGTGCCAGCGCTACCGGGGATCTTGACCATGTTGTAGGCATGATGCGTGACGGCCATGAATTTCGCGAGCGTGGGGTAGCCGAGGATGGCGTTGTATGGCAGGCCGATGTGAGCAACATCGAAATCGATGTGCTCGGTGCGGTAGTTTTCCTTGCTTCCGAAGGTGACGGCGAGCCTGACCTGTCCCAGAGGTTCGATCGAGCCGCTGGTGACTCCCGTGAAGGGCCTAGAGGGCATGAGCCGCTCGTAGGTCACTTGAAGCGCTTCGAACGTCTCAACGGAGATGACATTCAGGCCTGCTCCACCATCAATGAGCGTCTTGGAGACGGTGATGTTGTCGATGGTGGGGCTGCAGACCAGCGGGAGGGTTCCAACAGTCTTGGTGGACTTGGGGTGGTCCTGAGCGTCGAAGGCGATGGTGTACTGCGACCACTTGATGGGCCTGGAGGTCTCGAGGCTGGGGAGGGCGGCATTGAGTTCGCGAGCGAACTGCTTGAACTGATTATTCGACTTTGGTGCCTGCGCCTCGCCGAGGATGCAGACCATGGCGCCTCTTGGATCTTGATAGCCACCATCTTCCTCGTCAGGGAGGTTGCCATTTTTCTCCGTAGCGTTGGCCTGGTTGCCAGATGGTTTCTGGTAGCCGCTCTTGCGCCCACTTCCGCGGTAGCCACGGCCTCGATCGCGGCTGCCACTGCCTTCTGCTTGCTCGCGCTCTTTGCTCAACCTCTTGAGGTCGAAGCAAGTCTCGGTAGAGTGACCGCGCCTGTTGTGGTAGATGCAGAATGGGCGGTGGTCGTCTTTCATCTCCCAAGGCTCGGGAGAGTCCCTGCGGGTGCCCTTCGCGTCAGGCTCTGTCACGAGGACCGCGGTGGCCTTGCGCTTGGGCTCCTCCTTCTTCTTCTGGCCCCTGGACCCCTCAGCATGCTCGTCCCCTCTCGAGGATATTTTGATGAAGAGGAGTCCCTCTTCAGCCTTGGCGCACTTGTGCGCCAGGTGGAACAGCTTCACCACAGAGGTGAGCTTGTCGTGGATACCCAGTTTCTCGAGCATCCTACTGTTGGTGACTCCCTCACGGAAGGCGGCGATGACTTGGGTGTCCGGGATGTTCGGGATCTTGTTGCGCACTTGGCGGAAGCGCTGGATGTACCTGCGGAGGGTCTCATCCTTCTTCTGCACCACAGCGCGCAGGTCGTTGTGGGTGAGAGCGCGCTCGTACGTCCCCTTGAAGTTGGAGACGAACTGCTTGCAGAGCTCCTCCCACAAGTTCACAGAGTCCTCGGGGAGGTTCAGGAGCCATGACAGCGCAGAGTCGCGAAGCGCGTGGGAGAACCAGTTGGCCATGACCTTGTCGTCTCCGCCGACCGCTTGAATGGAGGTGGTGTAAAGCTGTAGGAACTCGATGGGGTTGCTGGAGCCGTCGTAGCCCTTGGGGAGAGCCGGCCTGAACTTCGGGGGCCAAACCACGCGGCGCATGGAGCGGGTGAACGCCATGCAGCCAGTGGCGTATGTGGCGACTCCGTGCTGCAGCGCGCTGCGGTTCTGCTGGCCCGCCTGGCCGATTTCTTCCACGAGCCTGTTCTGGCGGTTGCGCTGGAGCTCCATCCCCACGCGAGCGTCAGGCACGGTGCGCTGCACGATCAAGCAAACGTGCGACGAGGACGCGTGCGAGGCAGCCCTCTGCTCGTGGGCCTCAGCGGTAGGCTGATAGCGGCGAAGTTCCTGCGCCATGAGCAGTGCGGTGTGAGGCGCGGGGTCCGTCCTGCCAGGACCGGAGCCGCTTGGGCGCCGCGTCAGGTGTGACGACCGCGCGTCCTCCTAGTGCTCGGAGTTGTGCTCGGGCTCTTCCGCATGAGGGCCCGAGTTGGCGCGCTCTTCATGGCGGGGTCGCCCCCGTCGTGCGCGTGTGGCCGTGGGGCCTGGCGTGGCGCGCGCTCCTTCAGGCGCGCGTCTGTTGGCACGGGCGGCGTGGGTAGCGCGGGTGTTCGCCATGGCACGGAGGCGGCTCGAAGGTTGTTGACGCCTCAATCCCCTACCTAGCGCGCCAAATGTCGGGTTATGACTCCCACGAAACAGGGGTAGTCACTTCCTGAAGAGTAGTTCGTGAAGGGGATTGAACGCGGAGGTCAAGACCCTCGAGAGGCATGACGATGGTGCTCGCCAGGCCTGGAGAGGAAACACCCACGACAGAGAAAGACACCAGCCCGTACCCAGGTTTACGACTCTCGGGAGGAGGTAAGACCGCTACTCCTGCTTGTCTGTATTGCACCGCGGAGGTTACAGTACAGTTGAGCTTGCCGAGGGCTCTCTTGAGGCAGTTCGTGCCTGGGAGGGAAGCAAAGGTCTTCTTCCTCCTCCAGGCCAAGGCTATCCTACTCGGTCGAGCTAGGGTTTACAAGTGTTCTCTTAGATAATTTGCCGACCTTCTCTACGGCGGAGGTCTTGCTCCTTTTATAGGCGCTGCAGGCGTCTTCCTTCCGCTTGGCCTCCAAGGTGGGCTCCCACACGACAGCGGCGTAAAGGAGTTGGAGTCCACCGTTGTAGGCTCGTCCCTGGACGCGGTCCATCGTCGATATAGTTGGAAGTGGTGTCCGACAAGATGCAGACCGCGCAGAACAGCTCGCAGGGTCCGCAGTCTCCGGGGTGGAGCCCACGATGACGATCTTCTTGGAGTGTTGCGCTGTCCAGCTGCTTTATCATCAGAGAGGAAGGTACCAACTGTCCTGGCGCAGCCGACGCAACTTTATTGACTCCTTTATCACCAAAACGGCAAAGGGGGGCGCCTGCGTCACCCTGTGGGTACGGCAGAGGCCATGTGCGTCCTGCCGTACTTCCTTGGCCGCGAAGTTTCTGCAGAGGGGTTTCTGTTGACTTCCCTCCAGGCGCTGCACCTCGGGAGGGTCTCTTGAAGCACGGGTCCTCTTCAGGCCCCGGCTTTCTCTTCAGGCCCTCGAGGGGATTTGCCTCTCGGTGGTCTCTTCAAGCGAGGGCTTGGTCCTTAGTCGTTTCGTCTGATCAGCCCGCGTGCGGGGCCTGGGGAGAGTGGGCTCTTCATACCCCAGTCTCCACTGGGCCGACATAAGGGACTGGGCGAAGGTGTTCAGGAGAGGAAGAGGGGATTTATGAGCGCAATGGGCAAGGAGATGGCTCCTTTTAGTGCCATCTGCGCTCTGGACGGCGTCGCGGTCTTGACGGCAGTAATGGCGACCGGACATTAATTCGACTCCAGACTGCTCAGCTTGCAGTAGGACATACCCCACCAGACGACCTCACGAAATTCCAACCGAGCCGCATCAGGCCGACCCCACCGGTTAAAGTAGGTTGACCAGAGGGAAACGAGCGTTTGACCGATTTGCGATCCAACAAGGGCACAGACGAGAGAAACAACGCAGGTATGGCATAAACAGACAAAACTCAGAGCATCTCTAACAGCTACCCTATCCTATATGGTGTTTTAGCACATATAGGGCACCGAGTGATTTTTCACTTTTCAAGTTGCCCTATTTTAGGGCACTACGTCTCCAACAACTGCCCCATTTTAGATGCCCTATCCTATCCCAAATGGCTCTTTTTTACACATATTTCATACATCCGATGAACAAATGATATGCTATATGATCTAAGTAAATTTCTAACAAATAAAAGTTAGATTAGATAGTACTTATTTTATTACAACACAATATGTCTAGTTCATCAAATGGTTCATCAAATAACACACAAATGGGTACACAACATAAAATTGTTCATCACATACAACAATTATTGATGTTTTGACTTGTAATTATTCTGAGACTTGGGCCAAGACAATAATTCAGTCCAGGTTGATCAAAAACGGCAACAACAGGAGAAACTAGAGGGAGCTAAATCTCAAAAGTGTTAGTTGTACTCGAGTCTCAAGCATCCAAAATCACCACACCATGAATTCAGATAAGAACACGAAGCGAGGTGGAATGGAAGAGCTAGCCAGCAAACGGATCGATTGGAGAATGCGACTAGGAAGTGCAGAGCTAGCCAGCAAACGAAACGATTGGAGTGGCCGTGCTGCGCTGCCGTCTCGCGCCCGCAACTGCATCCGCTGCTTCCGCGTCTCGGCCAGCAGAACGGGGCCAGAGAGGGGCCACGCATGCAGCACGGACTGGAGACCGGGGAGGAAGCCGCGTTGCGCCGCCGTTCCACGCCCGCGACCGCTGCTACTCCAGTCTCTGATGCTTCCGCGCCCACGACCGCTGCGCCGACAGCCGCTTCTTCGCTTTCGGTGCTTTTGGTGTCGCCGCTCCTCGTCCTCCTCCCGACGGCGGCAATCGCGAGCACAGACTACACGGCTCGATCTGGTGGAGATGGAGCGATTCCTGCCTGGAATCGGCGGTGGAGCAGCACTGCAGTCTACGGGGGTGGTTGGGGAAGGAGTGGGCGGCGGCGGAAGGCAAGAATCGGCGGCGGTGACGGGTGACGGCGGATCAGAGATGCGGGACGGGGGAGGTATGGCGGTTGGGCGGGCGCGCGTGAAAATTGAAAGTATAGGGCACGCTTCCGCGCAGCTCGGTGCCTCCAAATATGGGTAGAGAGGATTAAAATTTAGCTCTGCCCCAAAATAGGGCACATGATAGGTCATCTGTTGGGGTCTGTTTTTTGCCTCTAGTGTTTAAAAAACGGTTTTTAGCACGGAGTCTAAAATAGGGCTGTTGTTAGAGATGCCCTCAGAGAACCATGGCACAAAACCAATTGTCCCTTAATCTTTAGTGTTTCGATAAGTGTTGTGTTGGTGAACCTATGCTAATGCTCCGCCCTTTCCTATGACTAATACAGACTAATGATTATATCCCTTACAAGCGTCCGCAAATATAAGAAAGTAATTAAGTTAAATCTAACCACAGCCTTAAACTCTGAAACTCTGAGATCCTGCTATCCCTCATGCATCGAGATATTAATGGGGTTTAGATTTCTGTCACTCCGGCTATATAGCGTACCTGCACTTAAAATATGGCAAGGTAGCTGTGTATAGTGCAAATCACTTGATCGATACGTTCGCACACACAGTTTACGATGTAATATCACACAAAAGTATCAATTATTACATCGATGTTCCAGATTTAGAAAATATTCGATACAAATTGCATAGCATAAAGCTAGCATTTAAAAGAGTAGATAGCGGAAATAACATAGCAGTGAGTCTCCATCATTTTCATGTTGCCACAGGCGAAAACATGTTGGTTGCAGACTCGAAACTCTTAAACGAAACCTCACTCGTCTTCTGAACAGTCTGTAATCAGAAAAATATTGCAACAACGTGGGTCAGAACCATTTAAAATAGAACTGGCAAGTGACACTATGGTGAACACTAAGAGGAAAAACTCTATTAACCTATATGCATATTTGGCTGGTGGAGTTCAAAGGTTAATTCGCAGAAAGCCATTTTTTACTAAATCTTATGAAACAACTTTTACCAAGTTGAGACAAGTATAGCATGAAAACCATAGTCTCAATCTACCCTTGTTCACTACTCAAGTTTTAATTTTGAAATTAGAATGGTGGGATCCTCCGTTGTCGTCCTTGATCAGCTGCTCAAATTATCCGTACCGGGGACACGGCTAAGTACTTAGATTTTACACTCTGCAGAGGTTGTGCACGTTCACCATTGTACCCATTCAACCCAAACTATCCTATACACTCTGAAAGTGTTAAGAAAAAGGAAAGGAATGAGACTAGATCTTTCAGAAGCATTTTCCCTCACCATAACGGCCTGACGCGCTCCACCTCCAAATCTTATACCAGCACCTGTCAGGCCGGGGCGAGTCCATGCAGCTTAGTTGATCAAGCCAGAGCCCATATTGGCAATGGCTGGACGGGAATCAATTGTCACTTGGAGTTTTTCAGATCCCTCGGTTCCTGGTTGGCCGTTCACAGGTGTAATTCCACAGGTATACCCCTGGGAACCCACTCAACATAAACCATACAAAACCACTTTCCACCCAGGTGTTTCATTCTTAACTTAGTAGAATTTAACATTTCATCAAAGATAGTTTTGCATAGCATCATAATTCTACTAAGTGTTGCATAGGAACCTACACACATGTGTAAGGAATTTCTACACGGGTCTAGCATAGCATTTGTACTAAGTCCTACACATGCTTAAAAAAATAGACAACTGATGCATAGAAAAATACTAGGAAGTTTATGCGCGTGCCACTTGCCTTTTGTAGCGTACCTGCACTTTAAATAAGGCAGATACCTGTGTATAGTGCAAATCCCTGGATCGATTCATCTGCACACACAGTTTACGATGTAATATCACAACAAAGCGTCAATTTTATTACATCGATGATCCAGAATTACAAAATATTTGATACAAGTTGCATAGCATAAAGCTAGCATTGGAAAAGTACACAGCGGAATACAATAGCAGTGAGTCTCTATAACTTTCATGCTGCCACAGGCGAAAAACATGTTGGTTGTAGACTCGAAAC
The DNA here is from genome assembly GCA_026929855.1 of Poa annua. Taxonomy (NCBI): domain Eukaryota; kingdom Viridiplantae; phylum Streptophyta; class Magnoliopsida; order Poales; family Poaceae; genus Poa; species Poa annua. The sequence continues at coordinate 105,941,009 of CM049426.1, forward strand.
CTTTAACGAAACCTCACTCGTCATCTGATCACATCTGCAATAAGAAAAATATTGCAACAACGTGGGTCAGATTCCATTAAAAATGGAGTCTGGCAAGTGACACTATGGTGGACACTTATGGAATAACTCTAAAGCCTATATGCATATTTGGCTGGTGGAGTTCAAGGCTAATTTGCATAAAGCCAATTTTTCCTACTCTTTTGAAAAACACTTTTCTTGAAATCAAGACGAGTATGGCATGAAAACCATAAATCTCATCTTCCCTTGTTCACCCATCAAGTTTTACTTCTGAAATTGGAATGATGGAATCCTCCGTTGACGTCCGTGATCAGCTGCTCGAAATTGTCCGTAACCGGGGACATGGCTAAGTACTTAGTTTTACACTCTGCAGAGGTTGTGCACGTTCACCATTGTACCCATTCAACCCAAGGTATCCTTTACACACCATTTGTGATAAGGAAAAGAGAAGAATGAGACGAGATCTTTCAGAAGCATTTTCCCTCCCACTCTGGCTTGACCCGTTCCACCTAACATCCCCCTACATCTGCTTGTCAAGCCGGAGAGAGTCCACGCAACATAATTGATCAAGTCAGAGCCCATATGACAATGGCTGCACTGGAAGCAATCGTCACTCGGAGTTCTTCAGATTCCTCTGTTCCTGGGTGGCCATTCACAAGTGTACATACTCCAGGAACCATAGACATGGACCTGAGTAGCCACTCAACATAAACCATGCAACCACTTACCACCCAGGTGTTTCATTCTTTGTGGATGTGCACTCTCAGGTAAAAGTCACCATGATCACGGCCCTAAGTAGAATATAAATTCATCCTAGGCGACGACAACCATGAGCACAGCCCTGAGTAGTCACTTATCATTTTGTAAAACTTCTCATCCATTGCATAGCATCAATATTTCTACTAAGTATGATATAGGAACCTAGACACAGGAGTAAGGGTATTCTACAAAGGTTTAGCATAGCAATACTATCCTACTCATGCATATAAAATACACTAAGTAATGCATATAGAAATAATTAGGAAGTTTATGAGGTGTGCCACTTGCCTTTGAATGTTGTCGTTGTTCACAAACTCTTTTCAACAACGAACGTTTGCTCTCCGTTTAATCTAAACAATATAAGCAAACAACAATACAACAATCAACAAACATACATGCTCATATCTTAGTGAACAAACAAGTTTTGTAAAACTTCTAAGGAAAACATGTCATGCATGATATGCAAATTATTTCTAAGGACTAGAGATACATGTTATGCTATGAAAATCTCTAAAGTTAATGCAAGGAAAATAGGTGGGTCAAGAATGACTAAGGACTAAGGTCTTAAGTTGGATAAACATACTTTGTTTTATATCTTCTTGAAACAAGCACTCTAATGGCTTAGCCATGATGTGTAAAATACTTAGAGAAAATACTAGCTCTATTCTTCAAGGTGATCAACAATTATTATCAACTCTTTGTAAATTGGATATTCGCTAAAGTGAGAGAGACAGACACCCGGCCAACCACTTAAATTGTGGAACAGGTCTCATGTACGTGGACCTGTAAGGTTTGTTTCCAGGCCGCTTCATCTCACTATGCCGCTAGGATCCAACAACTTCAAGATGATAACATCATGATAAAAATTTGTTTAAGTCTAAAAGCCAAGATTAGGAAAGGGGGAAAGGATAGAAAGAAAGATGTAGTTGTCCTCCGGGCTTCATCTCCAGACTTGTAACTTTCTTCTGGATGATGTCTTGATTGAGTTCTTGGTAGTCTTGATGAATCTTCAGACTTGATGATTCTTGTATCCTCGAGGCTGGTCTTGGATTTACTTAGTCTTCATGAAGTCTAACAGAAGAATAAGGGAGAAAGAATAAAGAGGAAGAAAGACTTAGAAAATATTTCTGGTTGGCCTTCATGAACTTCTTCTTGATCTTTCTTCTAAGTGCTTCCACTCGTTGGAGATTCTTCTGGAGTCTTGTTTGGCTAAGTCTTTCCTTGGTCTTCCAGCTCCATGTTGAAAACTACTAAGTGTCTAGTGCATAGCACTTTTCCCAAAATACTAAGTTTGAAAATAATCCTAACTTAGAGAAAATGGGGAGGAGTTTTCCTTATGGAAAATATAACTATGAAATATGGTATGCATGAAATGCAATTTTAAATCACAAGCAACATAACACTAATTTTTGTGACGTTTATAAAATATGCATAAAGTTATAGTTGCAATTTAATTAGTTTCTAATTTGCAAAACATAATAAAAGGAAACATATAGATTAAAGTTTTATGTGATTTATATTTTATAACACAATTTTATTTATAGATGGTGTTAATAGCCAGAGGTGATTTAATTATGTTTAATGCAATTTGATTTATTCAAAAATAATATTTCTATTAATAGTTATGTTGAAAATACTCAAACTATTCAAATTAAATATATAACTATGAATTCATTCAAATATTACTCAAAAATATTTTATAACAGTGGCATTAATTTACAAATATTCTAAAGTTTCTAAAACAATTTATTTGCAATTTTTGGATTTATAGATTTAAAGTTATTACAAATATACTCCAATTTCCATTTGAATTTTGAATATTTTATACTAAGTCAAATTTTAATTTTGTCAGATCCAAAATATTCTACATGTCAAGAGCTTTCCAAATATATAAAAATTATTAAATTTGGAGTTGTGGTTAAAAAGTTATAGATGTTTTAATTACAGGGACTATTCTGCAAAACTTCCAATTAAAAAAAAAATAAAAAAAATGTTTTACACGCTGGCGCTGATGTGGCTACTTCCTATTCGCTGATACCGTTTCGGAGGGCGATCTAATCTGGACCGAAGGATTTCAATCGGACGGCGCTGGGACTTGGACCATACCGTGGGCGGCGCAGCTCGCCGGAGATGGCGCGGACGACGGCGCCGGCGGCTCGGCGTTGACGCTCCAGTCGTTTCGGTTCCTCCCCGGGCTCGTGGAGGTGGCGTAGAGGTGCGGCTGGGCAAGGCGGAGGCGATGGAGAGGTCGGTGCCGTGTCGTTCGTCTCGGTGAGGCGGCCTCGGGCGGATGAAGAAGTGCGGACGCCGGCGAGCTTCGGGTCGAGCACGGATTTGGCAGTCCAGCTGCGGATGACGAAAATTAGGGACATGGGAGGATGCGTAAGGGCGAGGGGGATCGAGTCGGAGGTTCGGAAGCTCCTGAAGGGGTCTATACTCACCGGACTCGAAGAAGTGGCCGGCGGCAATGGCGGCGACGGCGGCTCGATTTTAGGGCAGCCCGGTGGCGAGTTTGTTTAGGGTATGAGAGGGGAAACAGGCGGCGGGATCTGGGGTATATATGGGGCACACGGGGAGACTTATCGCGCAAGAATCGGCGCCCGATTTCCACCGTAATCGGATCGAACTCCTCCGGTAGAGGTTTGGTTGGGATACGATTTGATGAAGAACATGACATGTGGGGTCCACATGTCGGCGACAGAGAGGCTAAGTGGGCTTCTGCTGGGCTTCTGGCGGCTGCGCGCGCGGGAGAAAGAGGGTGGGCTTCGGCCCAGTTGGCTCGAGCTGTTCCTTGTTTTTTTTGACAAATCCTTTTCTGTTTTACAAACTTTTAATTCAAAATTGATTTTTAAACTTAACCAAACCTTTTCAGAAAAATTCATAAAAATATGTTTTGGAAAGCTAATTTAATTTAGAACTTTTTGGTAGTATTCTTGCCCAAAATAAAACTTAATAAATTGGAATATTTTGAAAGATATAATTTAACATGTTTTATGGAATAATCTCCAAAACAAACATATCATTAAATATTAAATTTCAAACTCTTATTTTATTTAAGCCACAAGATGAAATAGTGTTTATGCATGAATGCATGAGTGCACTGCTTGCAATGCTTGAATCCTCTTTCAAAAGTAACATTATGTTTTATATTAAGATAATCATTTGAACTTCATAAACAACCTTGGAAAAGATTTTTAATTTAATTCCTTTCTTATATAGAATACCTATTCATGAAAATCATTTTAGGTGTTGAAAATAAATGGAGTTCATTTTAAGCTAATGACATGTTTATTTGGATAATCCATGTTTTAAGAGTTTAAAAGAACACTTTTATATATTAATTTAATTTATGAATAGCTATGGCTATGTGGTTGGAATCAATTTCTTATATGTCAACTATTTACTTAAAATAAAATGGATTGTAGTTGGTAAAATATTTGTCAACTACATTTTTAAGTTTTTGAAATAAAGTGGATAATAAAATGTTTAAACTGTGACATTTGAAATATTAACTCAAGTTTGAAGTCTTTCATTGTTGGTTTCCTTATACATTTAATATTTTATTTTAATAAAAAGAAAAGTTTTAAATTTTAGTGATTTTTGGACATTATGAAATGTTGGGATGTTACAGACTACCACCCTTAAAAGGAATCTCGTCCCCGAGATTCGGAGAAGCTAGAAAGACGAAGCAATTGTTTGATTGATTCTGATAACTCGAGATGTTTTGGGAAATGAAATTTCTGACAGGGAAACTTGAACACTTGGCAGTGAATGGTTTTTCTGATTAGGAGGGTGGAAAGAAGATAGTTTGAGATCTCTGGGTTTAAGTGACTGGGTTTGAATTATCTAGGTGGCTACCACCCTTAAAAGAAAAGTTTTGTTGATAATTAAACATTCTAATGCACAACCAAAAATCAAGATAATCCATTACAAACATCATCTAACAAACATCAAGCAACAAGTTCAAACACTAGCAACACATACGTAAAAAGAATTCAAACTTCTTTTGAGAAATCGAACTAATCGTTTATCGAACGAAAGGTCGGGGAAATACAAAAGCAACAGTACTGCCATACCACAATTTGATAGGTCAATACACTAAATTGATACGATAAGCTAAAAAAGATAAATGGTGGTCCCTCTAACGTGGTTTTGATTGCTACACTTATCCCTCCTAAATATTACGCTTGCGTTTTATTGCGTGGTTATTCGCCACAGGCGTGACTTCTCCCTCAGTTGGCTCTTCAAACAACACCTCTTCGGGGTCTTCTTCCTCTGGTCCTTCCTCCTTCGTAGCTGCAGATACAGTCACATCTCCAGTGCCTTGGTCACCTCCTTCTTCAGCTACTGGCGGTGGTGGAGGTGGAATGAGTTGCGCCTCAAGCATGGCAATTTGCTCATCCTTGCCAAGGTTCTCCAAATGTAGGTCATGGATGAGTTCCTCCAACTGACCAATAAGATTTTCAGAAGCCTGGAGTTCTTGGGTTTTTGCGTGTATGACGGCTTGTGCATGATTTGCGACGTCATAAGTCTGTTGGACCTTCCTGGTCAGACAGTTGATGAGATAATCCAAGTCTTCAAACGTCTTGTTAACGAGGGGCAGGTCCAGGCGATTTCCCGTGTGAGCCATCGAGAGACCATGTGCATCCCTCTTCCCAAAGGCACGGAAGGGCGATCCTGGTGCTAGCTTGAATCGATACTTGTAACACAAACGAGCCATTAAGTCCACCATAGCTATGTTCACTCCCTCAATCCACTCTGGGTAGTAGGTGACATAGTCCACGGGCTCGAAGTCTGGCATCGTAGGATCCGGGGTCATGATGGTGCGTATTTCCCAACGTATCCCATGGGGTATGTCGGTCTCCTCCTTTCTTCCTCGGAAATAGGGTGGTGGTACCTTCAATACACTTGTCAATCTAGACAGCTGCCTCCCAAAGATGAAACCCGACAAAACTCCAGCATACGTAGTCTCAGTGTACTCTCCCATCTAGAATTTTGAACAGGTAAGAGTATTAGAATTTAAAAGGAAGGGAAAAGATGCAAGACAAGATCGATAATGTAAAACAATATTAAAGAAAATTTCAAAATTTACTCATGTCTTGGAAACCTAGTTTAGTTAACTATTTAACCTTTGGGGTCTCAGTCCAATCCTAGGGGTTTCGAACCTACAGGCAACACAGTGCTCTGATACCATCTGTAGCGTACCTGCACTTTAAATAAGGCAGATACCTGTGTATAGTGCAAATCCCTGGATCGATTCATTTGCACACACAATTTACGATGTAATATCACAACAAAGCGTCAATTTTATTACATCGATGATCCAGAATTACAAAATATTTGATACAAGTTGCATAGCATAAAGCTAGCATTGGAAAAGTACACAGCGGAATACAATAGCAGTGAGTCTCTATAACTTTCATGCTGCCACAGGCGAAAAACATGTTGGTTGTAGACTCGAAACCTTTAACGAAACCTCACTCGTCATCTGATCACATCTGCAATAAGAAAAATATTGCAACAACGTGGGTCAGATTCCATTAAAAATGGAGTCTGGCAAGTGACACTATGGTGGACACTTATGGAATAACTCTAAAGCCTATATGCATATTTGGCTGGTGGAGTTCAAGGCTAATTTGCATAAAGCCAATTTTTCCTACTCTTTTGAAAAACACTTTTCTTGAAATCAAGACGAGTATGGCATGAAAATCATAAATCTCATCTTCCCTTGTTCACCCATCAAGTTTTACTTCTGAAGTTGGAATGATGGAATCCTCCGTTGACGTCCGTGATCAGCTGCTCAAAATTGTCCGTAACCGGGGACACGGCTAAGTACTTAGTTTTACACTCTGCAGAGGTTGTGCACGTTCACCATTGTACCCATTCAACCCAAGGTATCCTTTACACACCATTTGTGATAAGGAAAAGAGAAGAATGAGACGAGATCTTTCAGAAGCATTTTCCCTCCCACTCTGGCTTGACCCGTTCCACCTAACATCCCCCTACATCTGTTTGTCAAGCCGGAGAGAGTCCACGCAACATAATTGATCAAGCCAGAGCCCATATGGCAATGGCTGCACTGGAAGCAATCGTCACTCGGAGTTCTTCAGATTCCTCTGTTCCTGGGTGGCCATTCACAAGTGTACATACTCCAGGAACCATAGACATGGACCTGAGTAGCCACTCAACATAAACCATGCAACCACTTACCACCCAGGTGTTTCATTCTTTGTGGATGTGCACTCTCAGGTAAAAGTCACCATGATCACGGCCCTAAGTAGAATATAAATTCATCCTAGGCGACGACAACCATGAGCACAGCCCTGAGTAGTCACTTATCATTTTGTAAAACTTCTCATCCATTGCATAGCATCAATATTTCTACTAAGTATGATATAGGAACCTAGACACAGGAGTAAGGGAATTCTACAAAGGTTTATCATAGCAATACTATCCTACTCATGCATATAAAATACACTAAGTAATGCATATAGAAATAATTAGGAAGTTTATGAGGTGTGCCACTTGCCTTTGAATGTTGTCGTTGTTCACAAACTCTTTTCAACAACGAACGTTTGCTCTCCGTTTAATCTAAACAATATAAGCAAACAACAATACAACAATCAACAAACATACATGCTCATATCTTAGTGAACAAACAAGTTTTGTAAAACTTCTAAGGAAAACATGTCATGCATGATATGCAAATTATTTCTAAGGACTAGAGATACATGTTATGCTATGAAAATCTCTTAAGTTAATGCAAGGAAAATAGGTGGGTCAAGAATGACTAAGGACTAAGGTCTTAAGTTGGATAAACATACTTTGTTTTATATCTTCTTGAAACAAGCACTCTAATGGCTTAGCCTTGATGTGTAAAATACTTAGAGAAAATACTAGCTCTATTCTTCGAGGTGATCAACAATTATTATCAACTCTTTGTAAATTGGATATTCGCTAAAGTGAGAGAGACAGACACCCGGCCAGCCACTTAAATTGTGGAACATGTCTCATGTACGTGGACATGTAAGGTTTGTTTCCAGGCCGCTTCATCTCACTATGCCGCTAGGATCCAACAACTTCAAGATGATAACATCATGATCAAAATTTGTTTAAGTCTAAAAGCCAAGATTAGGAAAGGGGGAAAGGATAGAAAGAAAGATGTAGTTGTCCTCCGGGCTTCATCTCCAGACTTGTAACTTTCTTCTGGATGATGTCTTGATTGAGTTCTTGGTAGTCTTGATGAATCTTCAGACTTGATGATTCTTGTATCCTCGAGGCTGGTCTTGGATTTACTTAGTCTTCATGAAGTCTAACAGAAGAAGAAGGGAGAAAGAATAAAGAGGAAGAAAGACTTAGAAAATATTTCTGGTTGGCCTTCATGAACTTCTTCTTGATCTTTCTTCTAAGTGCTTCCACTCCTTGGAGATTCTTCTGGAGTCTTGTTTGGCTAAGTCCTTCCTTGGTCTTCCAGCTCCATGTTGAAAACTACTAAGTGTCTAGTGCATAGCACTTTTCCCAAAATACTAAGTTTGAAAATAATCCTAACTTAGAGAAAATGGGGAGGAGTTTTCCTTATGGAAAATATAACTATGAAATATGATATGCATGAAATGCAATTTTAAATCACAAGCAACATAACACTAATTTTTGTGACGTTTATAAAATATGCATAAAGTTATAGTTGCAATTTAATTAGTTTCTAATTTGCAAAACATAATAAAAGGAAACATATAGATTAAAGTTTTATGTGATTTATATTTTATAACACAATTTTCTTTATAGATGGTGTTAATAGCCAGAGGTGATTTAATTATGTTTAATGCAATTTGATTTATTCAAAAATAATATTTCTATTAATAGTTATGTTGAAAATACTCAAACTATTCAAATTAAATATATAACTATGAATTCATTCAAATATTACTCAAAAATATTTTATAACAGTGGCATTAATTTATAAATATTCTAAAGTTTCTAAAACAATTTTATTTGCAATTTTTGCATTTATAGATTTAAAGTTATTACAAATATACTCCAATTTCCATTTGAATTTTGAATATTTTATACTAAGTCAAATTTGAATTTTGTCAGATCCAAAATATTCTACATGTCAAGAGCTTTCTAAATATATAAAAATTATTAAATTTGGAGTTGTGATTAAAAAGTTATAGATGTTTTAATTACAGGGACTATTCTGCAAAACTTCCAATTAAAAATAAAATAAAAAATGTTTTACACGCTGGCGCTGACGTGGCTACTTCCTATTCGCTGATACCGTTTCGGAGGGCGATCTAATCTGGACCGAAGGATTTCAATCGGACGGCGCTGGGACTTGGACCATACCGTGGGCGGCGCAGCTCGCCGGAGATGGCGCGGACGACGGCGCCGGCGGCTCGGCGTGGACGCTCCATTCGTTTCGGTTCCTCCCCGGGCTCGTGGAAGTGGTGTAGAGGTGCGGCTGGGCAAGGCGGAGGCGATGGAGAGGTCGGTGCCGTGTCGTTCGTCTCGGTGAGGCGGCCTCGGGCGGATGAAGAAGTGCGGACGCCGGCGAGCTTTGGGTCGAGCACGGATTTGGCAGTCCAGCTGCGGATGACGAAAATTAGGGACATGGGAGGATGCGTAAGGGCGAGGGGGATCGAGTGGGAGGTTCGGAAGCTACTGAAGGGGTCTATACTCACCGGACTCGAAGAAGTGGCCGGCGGCAATGGCGGCGACGGCGGCTCGATTTTAGGGCAGCCCGGTGGCGAGTTTGTTTAGGGTATGAGAGGGGAAACAGGCGGCGGGATCTGGGGTATATATGGGGCACACGGGGAGACTTATCGCGCAAGAATCGGCGCCCGATTTCCACCGTAATCGGATCGAACTCCTCCGGTAGAGGTTTGGTTGGGATACGATTTGATGAAGAACATGACATGTGGGGTCCACATGTCGGCGACAGAGAGGCTAAGTGGGCTTCTGCTGGGCTTCTGGCGGCTGCGTGCGCGGGAGAAAGAGGGTGGGCTTCGGCCCAGTTGGCTCGAGCTGTTCCTTTTTTTTTGACAAATCCTTTTCTGTTTTACAAACTTTTAATTCAAAATTGATTTTTAAACTTAACCAAACCTTTTCAGAAAAATTCATAAAATATGTTTTGGAAAGCTAATTTAATTTAGAACTTTTTGGTAGTATTCTTGCCCAAAATAAAACTTAATAAATTGGAATATTTTGAAAGATATAATTTAACATGTTTTATGGAATAATCTCCAAAACAAACATATCATTAAATATTAAATTTCAAACTCTTATTTTATTTAAGCCACAAGATGAAATGGTGTTTATGCATGAATGCATGAGTGCACTGCTTGCAATGCTTGAATCCTCTTTCAAAAGTAACATTATGTTTTATATTAAGATAATCATTTGAACTTCATAAACAACCTTGGAAAAGATTTTTAATTTAATTCCTTTCTTATATAGAATACCTATTCATGAAAATCATTTTAGGTGTTGAAAATAAATGGACTTCATTTTAAGCTAATGACATGTTTATTTGGATAATCAATTTTTTAAGTAGTTTAAAAGAACACTTGTATATATTATTTTAATTTATGAATAGCTATGGCTATGTGGTTGGAATCAATTTCTTATATGTCAACTATTTACTTAAAATAAAATGGATTGTAGTTGGCAAAATATTTGTCAACTACATTTTTAGGTTTTTGAAATAAAGTGGATAATAAAATGTTTAAACTTTGACATTTGAAATATTAACTCAAGTTTGAAGTCTTTCATTGTTGGTTTCCTTATACATTTAATATTTTATTTTAATAAAAAGAAAAGTTTTAAATTTTAGTGATTTTTGAACATTATGAAATGTTGGGATGTTACACCTTTGAATGATGTCTTTGCTCTCACACTCCTTTTCAACACGAACGTTGCACTCCGTCAATTTAAAACATAGCACAACACTAAACATAAACACTCCATTCAACACATAGTAAAACAAGAACCAACATACTACACAAACTTTTCACCAAAAAGGGTTTGGTCAAAGAAATAGTTGTACTTAGCATATTTGTTAAGAAAGTTCCAAAGGTTCAGTAATCATTGATTGTAATTAAAATATTAGAAGGGTTTTAAACATCACTTAAAAATAATGATTTATAATGCAGAAAAATTCTTTATGGATTTTAATCTCATTCATAATTATGAAAAGTTAATTATGAGGTTAAATGTTTTTTAAAAAAATTTATCACCCATTAATTGTACTTAAAACACTAGAAAAGTTTTAAAAATCATTTCATTAAAGATTTTAAAGTGAGGTTTCAAGGCTTTTAACACAACTTAATTACCATTAACCATGCAATATAACTGATATTCATGAAATGTAATTGAAACACAAGTAAAGTTTTACACTAACTTTTCTGGTTTTTAATAAATCATGCATGAAGTCAAAATACAATTTAATAATTTCTATATAGTAAGATATGATAAAAAGGGTAAACACAAGTTTTAAGCTTTCTGTAATAAAAAATTCTGTAAAAAATGGTAAACAATTCTAATGGACATCGGGCATTTAAACAAATTTTTAGCAATTCTATTCACTCAAAAATAATTATTCTATCTAAATTTATGTAAAAAAATACTAAAACATCAAATTTTGAATTTCAATAAATCTAAATTTCTCAAGGTTGAAAACCAACAGAACTAACACAATCTACAGGTCATGGGCTTTCCAAAAATATGTTATTTACAAATTTTGACCTTAAAGAATTAAAACTATAACTAAAATATTGTTTTACATGTTTCTATAAATAACAAGTTAGTGCACAACTAATTTTTTTTTTATTATACCACTTCATTCTACACATTCATACGAATCAAAGGACTACAAAAACATTGAAAACAGAGTTACAGTTGATTTGATATGTAATTAACAATTTAGTATATTTTCTCAAATGTCTAATCCAATTAAAAATAATAATCGCTGAAGTAGCGCGTGCAGCAGACGCAGCGGCCAGTTGGCATGCTCCTATTGGTTCGGACAGGTTCATTTGATGAGTAAAACTGAGCCACTAGATTTTAAACAGACGGCACAGGGGAGTTGACTATTACCATGGCGGCGACCTCGCCGGAAGTGGAGAAGATGGTGGCGGCGCGGCTTGGGCGGGAATGGCGTCGGTGTTGTGGTTGTTCCTCGGATTCGTGGAGGTCCTCCCCGAGTGCGGCGCGTCACGAAGAAGCAGATGAATGCGAAGGCGTCGATGCGAGATGCGGCCGGAGTGGCTCGGGCACCATTGACCCGCCGGTCGAACTTCCCCTCTCGATTTAGCTGCAAAGGGAAGGAGCGCAGGAACGAGGGAATGGGTTTAAGAAGAAAGAGATGCGGTGTGGTCCTTTCATGCCGCCGGAATTGCAGAAATTGTGGCGGTGGCCGAGTGGTGCTTCGTGGATTCGTACGACCAGCCTGGTGGCTCTCGTGGTGTGGTTTCAGAGGCGAATTGAAGAGGAGAGTGAGGGGATTAAGTAGAGGGAAGTTTCGAAGGAAACGACGCAGTGAATCGCTCAAAATTAAGACCGCAATCAAATCGGTCGTTCTGACGTTCCGCAACTCCGGCAATCAAATTCTTCAGAACAGGGGCGGTTTGGAGAGGACTTTTGGGGGGGGGGGGGGGGGGGGGAAGAAAGAGGACATCATGGGCTTCAGTTAGCAACAAACGGCGCATTAAACGGTGTAGTAAAACGCCCGGAATCAAGAGGAGCAATTTCGGCCATTTTTGGACGTTACATGTGTGGTTCTGGAACTTGAAGACGACAGGACGTCATCGCTGATGTCATATTTTTTTTCTTTCTATTTTTCTGATTTTTTAGTTCTTTCATATCTTTTGATTTAACTGTCAAAATGAAGTTAAATAAAATTCTAAAAATTTGAAAAAACAATATCATTGTGTTCAACAAGTTGTGAGCATGTTTTGAACACTTTAGAAAAATCAAAATTTCGAATTATTGATTAAATATAAATTTGACACTTTATGTCAAATTTAAAAACATGGCTTAATTAAAGTTTATTTTTGGCCAAATAAAATTTCTAAAATTATAATACTTATATAGGTTTGAAATTAAGTTAACTAAACTCATTTTCCAATACTAAATACTTTTCGGCTTTACTACCATATTAAATAACATGAAACCACTATTTGAAATGAAGAGGGAAATATAATGTATTCATTTTTAATTTAAAATGCTTTGTTCACCATTAATTTTAATTTTATGATAAATTGAATGAAAACTCCATTAAATACTTTTGGAAAATAATCTAGATTTATTTCATTTCTTATATTGAATATATTCATGAAAAACATTTTAGCAAATAGACCATGTTTTAAATAGTTTAAAAGAACATTTGTAAATATTATTTTAATTTATGAAAAGCTATGGCTAAGTGGTTGAAATCAAACATTATAAAGAAATTTTTTATTGCAAGAAAATGGTTTTTAAGTTTGTAGACCATTTGTCAAAATATTTAATAAAGTTTAAGAAAAACAATGGATAGTAAAATGTTTTACTTGAAACAAGTTTTGAAAATAGTGTTTATTTGAGATATTTGAAATATTAAACTTTTTGAAGATGTTTGAAGTCTTTTAATGTTTTTATTTTAATCAAATTCAAAAGTTTAAAATTTTAGTGATTTTCAAACATTCCAAAATATTGGGATGTTACAGACTACCACCCTTAAAAGGACTCTCATCCCTGAGATTCGGAGAGGCAAGAAAGGCAAAGCAAATGCTTGAAATGATTCTGATAGCTCGAGAGGGGGAGTAATCCAGCTGTTGCACGGAAACTTCAAACGAGCAGAGAATGATTCCACTGATTGGGGATGCTATAAAGAAAGATAGGCTTGGATCTCCGGGTTTAGCCAACTGGTTTGAATTATCTGGGTGGCTACCACCCTTGAAAGAAAAGTTTTGTTGGTACTCAAACATTCTAACTGATACAAGAAGATTAAGACAATTCATTACAAACAATGTCTAACAAACATCAAGCAACAAGGTTCAAACACAAACAAACAATCTAATATTGTCACACACCCTAAGTTGGTATGAACAAACACTAACACTATATCGTCGTTCTATTTAAGTGGTGGTCAAATCTACCTCCTTCGTGAGTGCTTCAAGTTCTTGTTAAACTTTCTTGGAAATCTTCGAAGTGTTGGCCGAATTATGATTCTTCAGTGGTGTTCCATGCATGTAGAACTTCATGTTGAAACATAGTTTTTTCCATATGAAGCAGCATAACCATACTTATACTATAAGAACATGGTCATCTAGAAAAAGAGGAGATATTTGCAGAAGGTTGATAATAGAGGAGAGTACAAGAAAAGATAAACTGAAAAGTTTCGTCTTTAGTAAAGTGAATAGAAATAGATTTCAATCCTATGGTCAAACCTATTCTTATGCAGACTTAGGGTTTTGAACCTACAGGCAACACAGTGCTCTGATACCATCTATAGTGTACATGCACTTCAAATATGGCAAGGTACATGTGTATAGTGCAAATCCCTGGATCGATTCGTTTGCACACACAGTTTACGATGTAATATCACAACAAAGTATCAATTTTAGTACATCGATTATCCAGGCTTAGAAAATATTCGATACAACTTGCATAGCATAAAGCTAGCACTAAAAAGAGCAGACAGCGGAAATAACATAGCAGTGAGTCTCCATCATCTTCATGTTGCCACAGGCGAAAAAATGTTGGTTGCAGACTCGAAACCCTTAAACGAAACCTCAGTCGTCTTCTGAACAGTCCGCAATAAGAAAAATATTGCAACAACAAGGGTCAGAACCATTTAAAATGTAACTTGCAAGTGACACTATGGTGGACACTTAGAGGAAAAACTCTAATAACCTATATGCATATTGGGCTGGTGGAGATCAAAGGTTAATTTGCAGAAAGCCAATTTTTGCTAACTCTTTTGAAACAACTTTTACCAAGTGGAGACAAGTATGGCATGAAAACCATAGTCTCAATCTACCCTTGTTCACCCCTCAAGTTTTAATTTAGAAGTTGGAATGGTGGGATCCTCCGTTGATGTCCTTGATCAGCTGCTCAAATTGTCCGTACCGGGGACACGACTAAGTACTTAGATTTTACACTCTGTAGAGGTTGTGCACGTTCACCATTGTACCCATTCAACCCAAACTATCCTATACACTCTGGAAGTGTGAAGGAAAAGGAGAGGAATGAGACGAGATCTTTCGGAAGCATTTTCCCTCCCCATAACGGCCTGACGCGCTCCACCTACGAATCCTCAACCACCACCAGTCAGGCCGGGGCGAGTCCACACAACTTAGTTGATCAAGCTAGAACCCATATTGGCAATGGCTGGACGGGAAGCAATTGTCACTTGGAGTTCTTCAGATCCCTCTGTTCCTGGGTGGCCATCCACAAGTGTAATTCCACAGGTATACCCCTGGGAACCCACTCAAAATAAACCTTACAAAACCACTTTCCACCCAGGTGTTTCATTCTTAACTTAGTAGAACATTTCATCAAATAAAGTTCTGCATAGCGTCATAATTCTACTAAGTGTTGCATAGGAACCTACACACATGTGTAAAGAATTTCTACACAGGTCTAGCATAGCATTTCTACTAAGTCCTACACATGCTTAGGAAAATAGACTACTGACGCATAGAAAAATACTAGGAAGTTTATGCGTGTGCCACTTGCCTTTGAATGATGTCTTTGCTCTCACACTCCTTTTCAACACGAACGTTGCACTCCGTCAATCTAAAACATAGCACAAAACTAAACATAAACACTCCATTCAACACATAGTAAAACAAGAACAAACATACTACACAAACTTTTCACCAAAAAGGGTTTGGTCAAGGAAATAGTTGTACTCTGCATATTTCTTAAGAAAGTTCCAAAGGTTCAATAATCATTGATTGTAATTAAAATATTATAAGCTTTTTAAACAACACTTAAAAATAATGATTTATAAAGCAAAAAAAATCTTTATAGATTTTAATCTCATTCTTAATTATGTGATTAAATGGTTTTTAAACAAATTTATCACCCATTAATTGTACTTAAAACATTAAAAAGGTTTTAAACATCATTTAACTAAAGATTTTAAAGTGAGTTTTAAAGGCTTTTAACACAACTTAATTACCATTAGCCATGCAATATAACTAATTTCGTGAAATGTAATTAAAACACAAATACAGTTTTACACTAACTTTTCTGGTTTTTAATAAATCCTGCATGAAGTCAAAATACAATTTAATTAATTTATATATAGTAAGATATGATAAAAAGGTTAAACACAAGTTTTAGTTTTCAGTTATAAAAAATTTCTGTAAAAAAATTGTAAACAATTCTAATGGACATCGGGCACTTAAACAAATTTTTAGCAATTGTATTTACTCAAAAATAATTTTTCTATCTAAAGTTATATAAAAAAGAGTACTCAAACATCAAATTTTGAATTTGAATAAATCTAAATTTCTCAAGGTTGAAAAACAACGGAACTAACACAATCAACAGGTCATGGGCTTTCCAAAAATATTTTATTTACAAATTTTGACCTTAAAGAATTAAAACTATAACTAAAATAATGTTTTACATATTTATGTAAATAACAAGTTAGTGCACGATTAAAATATATATTCTTATTATACCACTGCATTCTACATATTCATACGAATCCAAGGACTACAAAAACATTGAATACGGAGTTACGGTTGATTTGATATGGAATTAACTGGTTAGTATATTTTCTGAAATTTCTAGTCCAATTTAGAAAAAATTAATCTCTGACGTAACGTGTGTAGCAGACGCAGCGGCCACTTGGCGTGCTCCTATTGGTTCGGACCGGTTCATTTGATGAGTCAAACTGAGCCTCTAGATCTGAAACAGACGGCAAAGGGGAGTTGACTATTACCGTGACGGCGACCTCGCCGGAAGTGGAGAAGATGGTGGCGGCGCGGCTCAGGCGGGAATGGCGTCGGCGTTGTGGTTGTTCCCCGGACTCGTGGAGGTCCTCCTCGAGTGCGGCGCGTCACGGAGAAGCAGATGAACGCGATGGCGTCGATCATTTTGTCCCGAAGCGGAGGCGAGATGCGACCGGAGTGGCTCAAGCGCCATTGACCCGCCGGTCGAGATTCCCCTCTCGATTTAGCTGCAAAGGGAAGGCGTGGAAGGGTTCAGGGAGGAGCGTAGGAACGAGGGAATGGGTTTAGGAAGAAAGAGATGCGGTGTGGTCCTTTCATGCCACCGGAATTGATGAAATCGTGGCGGCGGCCGAGTGGTGCTTCGTGAATTCGTACGACCAGCTTGGTGGCTCTCGTGGTGTTGTTTCAGTGGCAAATCGAAGAGGAGAGTGAGGGGATTAAGTAGAGGGAAGGTTCGAAGGAAACGGCGCAGTGAAACGCTCGAATTTAAGAGTGCAATAAAATTGGTCGTTTTGACGTTCCGCAGCTCCGGCAATCAAATTCTCCAGAACAGGGGCGGTTTAGAGAGGGCTTTTGGGGGGAAAGAAAGAGGACGTCAAGGGGTTCAATTAGCAACAAACTGAGCATTAAACGGTGTAGTAAAACGCCCGGAATCAAGAGGAGCAATTTCGTCCGTTTTTAGACGTTACGTGCGTGGTTCTGGAGCTTGAAGACGACATGACGTCATCGCTGATGTCATAATTTTTTCCCTTTTTAATGTTTTTGTTTTTTCTTATTTCTTTCATATCTTTTGATTTTAGTGTCCAAATGAAGTCAAATAAAATTCTAAAAATTTGTAAAAACAATATCATTGTGTTAAACTAGTTGTGGACATGTTTTGAACAATTTTGAAAAATCAAATTTCGAATTATTGATTAAATGTAAATTTGACACTTTATGTCAAATTTGAAAACATGACTTAATTAAAGTTTATTTTTGGCTAAATACAATTTATAAAATTATAATACTTATATAAGTTTCAAATTATGTTAACTAAACTCATTTTCCAATATTAAATCATTTTTGGCTTTACTACCATATTAAATAACATGAAACCACTATTTTAAATGAAGAGGGAAATATAATGTATTCATTTTTAATTTAAAATGCTTTGTGCACCATTAAGTTTTATTTTATGATAAATCGATTGAAAAATCCATTAAATACCTTTGGAAAATAATCTAGATTTATTTCATTTTCTTATATTGAATATATTCATGAAAAACATTTTAGCAAATAGACCATCTTTTAAATAGTTTAAAAGAACATTTGTAAATATTATTTTAATTCATGAAAAGCTATGGCTAAGTGGTTGAAATCAAATACTTATAAAGAAACTTTTTATTGCAAGAAAATGGTTGAAATCAAAATATATAATGAAGTTTAAGAAAAACAATGGATAGTAAAATGTTTAACCTGAAACAAGTTTTGAAAATAGTGTTTATTTGAGATATTTGAAATATTAAACTTTTTGAAGATGTTTGAAGTCTTTTAAAGTTGGTTTCCTTATGCATTTAACGTTTTTATTTTAATCAAATTCAAAAGTTTAAAATTTTAGTGATTTTCAAACATTCCAAAATATTGGGATGTTACGGGCTACCCTATAATTAATATTCTAATACACAATGCATTCCCCTGGGCCCATAAAGGTGAAGTGTTATGTAGTCGACGTTCACATGACACCACTAGAATAATAGCACCACAACTTAAATATCATAACATTAAATATTACTCAACATAGTTCACTACTAACATCTAGATTTCACTCATGTCCTCAAGAACTAAACAAACTACTCACAACACATCATTTGGAACATGGTCAGAGGTGATATAATGATGGATAACAATCTGAACATAAACCTTAATTCGACGGTTTCACTCAATAGCATCAATGACAAGACTAATCAACACCGGGAGAGTTTCTCCTGCCAAACATACAAGATTCACCTCTAGATGTTACAGTGGGAACGAAGGACCGATGGAGATTATGATGGGTTCGTAGCAAAGAAAACAAAAAATTTCCTATGGTGGGTACAAACAAACAAGACAATATCTAGTCTAGGAGATGCTCGTAACGAGTGGAACAAACTCCAAGAGAACAAACCCTCGAAGACCGTAAGTGTTTCAATAATAATTCTCGTGGATGATATAGTCGTTCACTCGCCGATCTCAAGATCGTGAAGATGTGCGCTGCAACGGGCAGCGCCTCCGTACTCGGTCACACGTACGGCTTGATTACGACCTCCGTTCCCACGATCCAGCGGGGCAGCGGAAGTAGTAGAACCACCGGAAACTCCAGCAACACGACGACGTGCTGTGGTGCAGAAACTAATAGGCCATGGTTTCGCCAAGCGGATGGCTGGAAGGTGGAACAGCGGGAGGAGGGAGAGAGAGGAAAGTGTGTCCATAAGAGGGAGCTCCACCTCTCCTTATATAGAAAAAGGGCGCAGCCCAAGGGTGTGGTGCGGCTCAAGAGCCCCCACCCCTTACTCTTCATGTGAGTGGAGCATCCACTCATGCCCACTCACTCTCTTTAAAACTCCACTCAAAAAATCCCAAGGGTTTTTCTTTATTAAATAAAACAATTTGATTCCTTTTTTAATATTTGTTAATTATATTAACAAACATTAACACTTACCCCATTGTTCATCTGTTAATTCAACCATTGTCAACCATTGACAATTAACCCCTTGAACTATTTCAATATTACCCGAAACAATTTTGGTGCTGTCCAAACTTTTCTCCGAAATTCTGTGTCTACCCAAAAGTGTCGACAAACCTTAAGTGTGTCACCCTACGGTTCGTGAATAATGTAGACATGATCGAGACACCTCTCCGATCAATAGTCAACAGCGGGATCTGGAGATCTGTAATGACTCCAACATATTCCACGATGAATCTTGTGATCGTGTGAACCAAAAACGTCATAACCAATTCCTTTTGTCTCGCGATATTGTACTTGTCTGAGATCCGATCATTGGTATCATCTATACCTTGTTCGATCTCGTTCCCGACAAGTACTCTTTACTCGTTCTGTGATATGACATCCTTGTGACCTAGTCACGCGCTTGCAAGCGGTGTTGATGTGATATCACCGAGAGGGCCCAGAGTATATCTCTCCGTCATTTGGATTGACAAATCCCACTTCTTGATCCATGAGCCTCAACTAACTTTTGGAATACCCAACGCTACCTTTATAGTCACCCTGTTACGGTGTGACGTTTGATGTCATCAAAGCATTCTTCCGGTGTTAGTGATGGACATGATCTCATGGTCTAAGGATTAGGGTTACTTCGTATGCTCAGTACAACAATATAAAATTAATGACTTGATCGTATTGCTATACTTAATTTGGGTGTGTTCATCATATCATTCTCCTAATGACGTGATCCCGTTATTAACAACATCCAATGTTCATGATCAGGAAACCTTGATCATCAGTTAATCAACGAGCTAGTTGAACGAGAGGCGTTACTAGGAACTCTAATTTGTTCATTAGTCACACATCTATTAATGTTTCCGATTAATACAATTCTAGCATGACAAATAAACATTTAGCATAAACATGGAATAAGATAATAACCACTTTATTATTGCCTCTCGGGCATATTCCTTTCACTCTCCCACTTGCACTAGGGGCAATAATCAGTATTACATTTTAATGACCCTAACACCCATGGAGTTCCGGTGTTGATCATGTTTTGCCCTTGGGAGTTGTTTGGTCAAAGGGTTCGCCACATTCAGATCTGTATGTACTTTGCAAATCTTTATATCACCATCCTTGACATGCTCACGGATGGAGTGAAAACGGCGCTTGAAATGCTTGGAATTCTTGTGAGACCTTGGTTGTTTAGCATTGGCTATGGCACCATTGTTGTCACAATAGAGAACTATCGGATCCAACGCACTTGGGACCACACCTAGTTCAGATATGAACTCCTTCATCCAAACGCATTCCCGCTCTGCCTCCGAGGCAGCAACATATTCCGCTTCTGTTGATGATCCCGCCACTACGGGTTGCTTGGAACTCCTCCAGCTTACTGCTCCTCCATTCATAAGAAATACGTACCCATTGTGACTTAGAGTCATCCGGATCGGTGTCGAAGCTAGCATCGACGTAACATCTTGCGACGATCTCTTCTTCACCGCCATACACGAGAAACATATCCTTAGTCCTTCTTAAGTACTTTAGGATATTCTTTACCTCCATCCAGTGTTCCAAACCTGGATCAGATTGGTACCTGCTAGTCAAGCAGACAGGATGTGCCACATCCTGTCTTGTACATAGCATATCATACATGATAGAGCCTATGGTTGAGGCACAGGGGATCTTGTTCATCAATTCTCTATCTTCCGATGTAGCTGGACTTTGAGTCTGACTCAATGTCTTTCCTTGTAACATAGGTAAGAGCCCTTTCTTACTTTCGTCCATTCTGAACTTCTTCAGAATCTTGTCAAGGTATGTACTTTGCGAAAGCCCAATTAAGTGTCTTGATCTATCTCTATAGATTTTGATGCCTAATTTATACAATGCTTTACCAGGTCCTTCATCGAAAAACTATTGTTTAAATAACCTTTTATACTATTCAAAAATTCTATATCATTTCCAATCAACAATATGTCATCCACATATAGTACTAGAAATGCTACAGAGCTCCCACTCACTTTTTTGTAGATACAAGCTTCTCCATAAGTTTGGACAAATCCAAACCCTTTGATCACCTCATCAAAGCAGAGGTTCCAACTCCGGGATGCTTGCTTCAGTCCATAAATGGATCCCTGAAGTTTGCATACCTTGCCAGCATCCTTAGGATCGACAAAACCTTTCGGTTTCACCATGTACAACTCTTCCTCAATGTGACCATTAAGGAACGCAGTTTTGACATCCATTTGCCAGATTTCGTAATCGAAAAATGCAGCAATTGCTAACATAATCCTAACAGACTTCAGCATCGCTACAGGAGAGAACATCTCCTCGTAGTCAATTCCTTGAACTTGTCGAAAACCTTTTGCGACAAGTCGAGCCTTATAGACGGTCACATTACCATCTGCGTCAGTTGTCTTCTTAAAAATCCATTTGTCTCAACGGCCTTGCGGTCATTGGGTAAGTCCACCAAAGTCCATACTTGGTTTTCGTACATGGATTCCATTTCGGATTTCATGGCTTCTAGCCATTTGTTGGAATCTGAACCTATCATCGCTTCATCATACGTCGCATGGTCATCATTATCAACTACTCTGACGTTCATGACGGGGTTGCCGTTCAGTTCAGGAGCTGTACGCGTCCTTGTTGACCTGCGAAGTACGGTAGTATCCTCGTTCGGAGATTCATGATCTTGATTATCATTAGTTCCCTCTTCATCTGGTGAAGTCAACTCCGGAACAATTTCCGGCGATGCGCTACACGCCATTCAAAGAAGAGAAGGTTCAATAACCTCGTCGAGTTCTACCTTCCTACTACTCACACCTTTTGAGAGAAACTCCTTCTCCAAAAAGGATATGTTCTTGGAAACAAAAACTTTGCCTTTGGATCTATGATAGAAGGTGTACCCAATTGTTTCTTTAGGGTATCCTATGAAGACGCATTTTTCCGCGTTGGGTTCGAATTTATCAGGCTCAAGCTTCTTCACATAAACATCACATCTGTAACAGCCCGTTTGTAACTTTCCAAATTTGTGTGCAATAAAATGTTGAATCATGTCATCATTCCATATGTGGTTGCATTTTAATTAAATATGTGTTCCAAATTCTTTTTCCAAATTTAAGTCTCCTATTTTAATTTCAAATGCTTTTCAAATAATTTCAAATAAAGTTTCAAATTATTTGTAAATAATCAAACCATGTATTAATATGGCTAATTTTGAAACTATAAAAAATGGTGTAAAAGTTTTTGTCATCTTTTCTTTTCTGTTTGAGTTAAATTGCAAAAATCAGAAAAGTTTTTAAAAGAAAATTAAAACCAAAGAGGAAAAAAAAAGAGGGAGCCTGGCCGAACTGGGCTTTCCTCTGGTCCACCTCAGCCTGCGGCCTCCCCGACCGGCCCGCTCCACGTCTTCTTCTCCGTACGGCAGTCTCCTTTCCAGCGTGGAGGAGCTTTGGAGCTCGCCCCCACTGCCATGCCGCCCCACCTGCGACTCCTCTCTCTCCCCCTTCTTTAAATCGGGTCGCACCCCCCGTAAACCTAACCCTAACCCTAGCCCATCGCACGGGGCGCCGCCGCCTCTCCTCCCCGTCAACCACCGCAGCCACCGGAGTAGACGACGACCACCGCTCGCCTCCTTCCTCCTCTCCGTCGCCCGTCGCAGTTCCTCCTCGCCATCCGCCCCCTCTCGGTGAGCCGCAGCTCCCAGACCCCTTTCCCTTTTCCTTCCGCCTCGTTTTGGTCGGTATTCTCGCCGGCACCGGAGACGGTTGCGCACGGCCGTGCCTCCACAAGAACGCCGAGCACGAACACGAGGTGCTGGCTTCTCTTCCGTACTTCCGAGCACCAAAACGAACTCACCCACGGCTCCCGCACCCAACTCGCACCCAAACGGACGCGCAGCGCCGCTGGAACGTGGTCGCCGCCGGCGATTATCGCCGCCGCTGGAACGTGGTCGCCGCCGGCGATTATTCTTTAGTTTCGTCAGATTAGGAAAAATCATAGCTTTTCCCGTTTAAAAGGGATCTGTTACTAATCCTAACACTAACCGCACACCTAAACCAACTGGCTAATGAAGCCGCGCCGTGCTCCGTGCAATCGCTCGCGATTTTGATCCCCAAGGGCGGGAGGAGAAATGCCCCCTTCTTCCTATTTTAGTCGCGCTAACACCACAGGCCCACTGGTCAGTGACCGTGGAGCCCGCAGCGCGCGCAGCGTGCGCACTCAGCGCCACGCGGGCGCCGGCCCCGCGCGTCAGTGGCCCGGGGTGAGTTTCCCGGCAGTGAGAAAAACCCTAGGGACGCTGCGCTTTAACACTGAGCCCCCTGGTTTCCTGGAATTGCACCGAAGCCCTTTTTAGCACTGTTTCCTCACAGATAGGTCCTGGAAATTTTCAGAGAACACCCTAGATTTAAAAATGCAATAACTTTAAATCTATAACTCCAAATTAAATAAACTTTAAATGTTTTTATATAAGAAAAATGCAATAAACATTATTATAACATTCTTATGTCAGTTTGCATCATTTATTTTTAATTGCTTAGTTTATTTAACAAATGCAATTTATTAATTAAATATGGAATGTGTGGGGTAATAAATATATAATGCCCTAATTCCATTTAATATGCTCATATCTTTTATACCATGTCTTGCCATGCTAATAAATATTTAATTTGAGTTGAAGATAAATAATTTGCATTTAATTACTAAATATGTTATGTGTTAGGCTAGTAATTAATTAATGCCTATTCCATTTAAATTAATTAGATCACCACATCTGCTATATATTAAGTAACATTTAAATTGTTGGCTACACAAATAACTTGCACCCTAATGTTTTGCCGGGATTCCATCCCCGCTTTAAATATGACCTAATAATCTCATACCATAATGCACCATCATTTGTTTGCGCATTCTTTGTATTGATTATTGCTTCCTATAGTCTGTGTTTGGCTTTCTCTGTGTAGACGATGACGTACCTGCTGCGAGTACCTACGATACTGAGGTTCCACCTTTCGTGCTATGCCACGAGCTGCCAGGCAAGATTCTGCTAACCGGTTACACGATTGTTTGGTTTTCATTCTTGCCTTTTGATCTATGCTATCCTAGTTATCAATTCTTGAACTGTGATCCCATCACATGTTTATCCTGCAGCCAATACAGCTATATCCCCACAACCCATAACCCCTTGCATGTTTATCTGTTGGCCTTTGTGAGTCGTAGTGCATGCTTAGAATTGGTTGAGCGATTCGTTCCTTTGTGTTCATCTCATATGCTTAGTATGACGGATTGTTCTACTATAATAAACTTCTGTCTTATATTGGGGTTATATAATTAAAAGATAAGGCACCAGGCGGAAGGCCTTGCGAGGTGCTTTGTTCTGCTCAGTGTCGACCTAGGAACTGAGATTTTGTCCTCGGATCCAATTTTGAGCGCACTAACCACTTGTGGGTGGCCCAATGGAGCCCCCCTCGACTTGAACGGATCCGCAGCTCGTCCATGTGCCGCAAGTAGTTCGGGTTTTCCATTTCGCTCATATGCATGTGCATGATGATGATGTTCGATGAGAGGTTACTTGATACGGGGTGTCATATAGGGGTGGTGCGCGCGAAGCGGACAGTTCCTACTGTGGTTTGAGCCGCATGGCGCGTGGACACAAACTAAAGAGTCCGCAATTGATATTCGGCCGGACTCCTGACGCGGGTAACAACTCATATGGGTGGCACTTGAACTTGCTGTAGTGAAGGAATGAGTCGTGTTGAGAGGCCCTAATGTTTTTGACTGGGTTGATCATGCGAGTATGGGTACTGTAGTGCACCCCTGCAGGGTATAATCTTATCGATGAGCCGTGTCCACTGTTATGGACGACTTTGGTGATGATGCTGGCTAACAAGATCTAGACAACTTACACCTAATCATTGTTAATTTACTTGACAAGTAATACATGTTTACTTACACCATAAATGGTAACTAAAATTGTTAACGTGTGAGTATTTTCAGATTGCTTCCTCATACTTGGTTGAGGGGGTTAATTCGAGAATGGGTTATGTCTGGTGTTAGTTGTAGATGGCTACTTATACGCTCTCTTATCCTTCTCTAATTAGACGGAAGTTTTAGCGCGTCTCTTTAGGTTGCTAGTGCTGCTGCCGCTAAGTACACTTACCCCCATACTTTGGGAATCTTACAGTTTTGTAACATGTTAGCTTAAGCTTGTTCGATACGCTTCGGTGTATTGACCCGTTCGCGGGCTGTGGTTTTTCTGCAGTTGAGGATCCTTCGCTCGATCAGGTGGGTGGATACTACGTGGAGTTCGACGACGAGGTCTACGATGTGTAGTTAGAGTTCCCCTGGGCTACTTCCTGGTGGACTGCGTGGATGGGCCTTCTTTTCCGTTTCGGCTTTGAGCCCTTTGCTTCTTGTCTGTACTCAGACCGGTTTGTTTCCGCTGCATGATGTAATGTTGGGACATGTGTCTTCTGATTGGTGCCATTCGCTATATTTTGCTCAGTGAGAGCTTTTGGATATTATTTCCTTTCTTTGTGTCTTAGGTTTATTCTGTGGTTCTTGCGTGCACAATATTGAAACGTATGTGACGTTGGGGTCGCCAAGAGCTGTCGGCCGATGATCCATTCCGAGCCTGGCCTGCTTGTTTCCTGGGATTGGTAACCCCAGTATGTTCTTGGTTGTGTGGCCCAACCGATACGTTTCGTCTGTGTACCCTGAATTCAGGGTCTGACATCATCCACAAACATTTAGAAACGAAATCTTAGGTTTGTTTCCAAACCATAGTTCATACGTTGTCGTTTCAACGGATTTAGATGGAGCCTTATTTAAAGTGAATGTAGCTGTCTCTAGTGCATGACCCCAAAATGATAGTGGCAAATCTGTCAGAGACATCATAGACCGAACCATATCCAATAAAGTATGATTACGACGTTTGAATACACCATGACGCTGTGGTGTTCCGGCAGGAGTTATTTGTGAAACTATTCCACATTCTTTCATATGTGTGCCAAACTCGTAACTCAAATATTCACCTCCACGGTCGGATCGCAGAAATTTTATTTTTCTGTTACGATGGTTTTCCACTTCACTCTGAAATTCTTTGAACTTTTCAAACGTCCCAGACTTGTGTTTCATTAAGTAAATATACCCATATCTACTTAAATCATCAGTGAAGGTAACAAAATAACGATATCCACCGCGCGCCGACACAGTCATTGGACCACACACATCGGTATGTATGATTTCCAATAAATCCGTCGCACGTTCCATCGTGCCGGAAAACGGGGTTCTAGTCATCTTGCCCATAAGGCATGGTTCACATGTCTCAAATGATTCATAATCAAGTGATTCTAGGAGCCCATCGGAATGGAGCTTCTTCATGCGCTTAACACCAATATGACCTAATCGGCAATGCCATACGTATGCAGAACTATCATCATTCAACTTGATTCGTTTGGCATTCACATTTGTGTGTATCATTACTATCAAGATTCAAAAGAAATCATTCATATAAATCGAACATCCATTGTTCTCAAACTTAAATATATAACCGTTTTGCATTAAACAAGATCCAGATATAATGTTCATGCTCAACGCAGACACCAAATAACAATTATTTAGGTTCATCACTAATCCTGATGGTAGACGAAGAGGTAGCGTCCTGACAGCGATCACATCAACCTTTGATCCATTGACGACGCGCATCGTCACCTCATCCTTTGCTAGTTGTCGCCTATTCCGTAGTTCCTGTTTCGAGTTACATATGTTAGCAACCGAACCAGTATCAAATACCCAGGCGCTACTGCGAGTACTAGTAAGGTTCACATAAATAACATGTATATCACATATACCTTTGTTCACTTTGTCGGTCTTCTTATCCACCAAATATTTGGGGAAATTACGCTACCAGTGCCCAGTGCCCTTGCAGTAAAAGCACTCAGTGTCAGGCTTAGAGCCAGCCTTGGTCTTTTTCTCAGGTGCGGCAATAGTTTTGCCTCCCTTCTTGAAATTACCCTTTGGCTTGCCTTTCTTGACTTTCTTGAAACTAGTGGTTTTATTGATCATCAACACTTGATGCTCCTTTTTGATCTCCACTTCAGCAGTTTTGAGCATTGATAGAAGCTTGGGGAGAGTCTTCTTCATGCCTTGCATATTGTAGTTAATCACAAAGTTCTTGTAACTTGGTGGGAGTGATTGGAGAACACGATGAATTCCTAGCTCATTGGGGATCGATATACCCAAGGCTATGAGCTTATCGGCGTACCCAGACATTTTGAGTACATGCTCGCTAACGGAGCTCTTCTCTTCCATCATGCAGCTAAAGAAATTTTCTGAAGCATCATAACTCTCTACGGCAGCATGGGTATCCAAAATCATTTTCAATTCTCCCATTGTATCAAAAGCGGTGCTGTTCTCGAAACGTTTTCGCAGCTCCGGCTCTAAACCATATAGAATGCCGTAGTGAACTACACTGTGGTCCTTCTTATGAGCCAGGAAAACATTTTTCACATCATCGGGAGCGTCATCAGCGTGCGGGGCACCTCGCGGTGCATCAAGCACATAGAGCTTTTGACAAACTGTGAGTAGAATCCTCAGGTTAAGTGCCCAATTGGTGAAGTTGCTTGCAGTGCTTGCTAGTTTATCTTTCTCCATGAACATATCGAAATTGAAAGCAGGTGGTGCCATGATCTACAACATATTTGCAAAGACTATTTAGACTAAGATTATGATAAATTAAGTTCAAGTTAATTCAAAATTATTACGTGAACTCCCACTCAAAAACAACATCCCTATAGTCGTTTTAGTGATTACACTAACCAAATTCACTACACCAATAACCGATCATCTCAGCCGGGAGATGGTGCAGCTGCAAAGGCGAAGATCGACATATTCATCATACCAACTATATGACTCATGCTTTACCTTTCGGTTACGTGTTCCGAGACCATGTCTGTACATGCTAGGCTCGCCAAGTAAAACCATAGTATTTGCGTGTGTAAATCTAGCTTACACCCGTGCGAACGTTGAGTCTATCACACCCGATCATCACGTGGTGCTTCGAAACGACGAACTTTCTTAACGGTGCATACTAAGGAAGAACACATTAATATCTTGATATTAACTGTGAGAGGTATCATCTTATAATGCTACCGTCGCGATCTAAGAAAAGATCTAAGCAAAATAAAATGCATAAAAGGATTGACATCACATGCATGGATAATGTGATATGATATGGTCCTTCTTGCATTTGATCTCCATCTTGTGCATCTTGGCATGATCTCCATCATTCCACCGGCGGGGCACCAAGGTCCATGGCGCGTCCTTCTTGATTGTCCTCCAAATTTACAACATATCATCTAGATATGATATTTAGCACGCAGGCCATAAATTAAAAAAGACAACCATGGCTCCTGCCGGTTTGTCATAATTTACAAAAGGTGTCATCTCATACATCAAATTTGTAACTTTGACCATATCACATTACATGCCCTGCAAAAACAAGTTAGACGTCCTCTAATTTATTTTTGCATATTTTACGTGGCTTAGGCTTTCGAAGATAGAATCGTTCTTACCTACGAACATGAAACCACAGCGGTGATGAAAATATTATTAGCAACCTGTTCTATTTTATATCTTAACTATAGTAGGAGAGACAGACACCCGCAAAGCCACTTATGCAAAACAAGTTGAATGTCAGTCATGGAACAAGTCTCATGTGCGTGGACATGTAAGGTTAGTCCGGGCCGCTTCATCCTACTATGCCACTAAGATACAAAATATACAAAGGAAGCAATAACATGATCATCAACGCACACATACACATATGTGTTCTACCCGTGCAAAGCATCTACGCATAGACATGGCTCTGATACCACTGATTGGTTCGTAGCAAAGAAAACAAAAAATTTCCTGCGGTCTGAACAAACCAACAAGCGAAGATCTAGTCTAAGAGATGCTCATAACGAGTGGAACAAATTCCAAGAGAACTAACCCTCAAAGACCGTAAGCGTTTCAAGAATAATTCTCGTGGATGATGTAGTCGTTCACTCGCCGATCTCAAGATTGTGAAGATGTGCGCTGCAACAGGCAGCGCCTCTGTACTCGGTCACACGTACAACTTGATGACGACCTCCGTTCACTCGATCCAGCGGGGCAGCGGAAGTAGTAGAACCACCGGAAACTCCAGCAACACGACGGCGTGCTGTGGTGGGGAAACTAATCGGCCATGGCTTCGCCAAGCGGATGGCTGGAAGGTGGAGCAGCAGGAGGAGGGAGAGAGAGGCAAGTTTGTCCATAAGAGGGAGCTCCACCTCTCCTTATATAGAAGAAGGGGGCAGCCCAAGGGTGTGGTGCGGCTCAAGAGCCCCCACCCCTTCCTCTTCATGTGAGTGGAGCATCCACTCATGCCCACTCACTCTCTTTAAAACTCCACCCAAAAAATCCCAAGGGTTTTTCTTTATTAAATAAAACGATTTCATTCCCTTTTTAATATTTGTTAATTCTATTAACAAACATTAACACTTACCCCATTGGTTCATCTGTTAATTCTATTAACAACCAGTGTAACCATTGACAATTAACCCCTTGAACTATTTCAATATTACTCGAAACAATTTCGGTGCTGTCCAAACTTTTCTCCGAAATTCCGTGTCTACCCAAAAGCATCAACAAACCTTAAGTGTGTCACCCTACGGTTTGTGAATAATGTAGACATGATCGACACACCTCTCCGATCAATAGTCAACAACGAGATCTGGAGATCCGTAATGACTCCTACATATTCGACGATGAATCTTGTGATCGTGTGAACCAAAAACGTCATAACCAATTCCTTCTGTCTCGCGATATTTTACTTGCCCGAGATCCGATCATTGGTATCATCTATACCTTGTTCGATCTCGTTCCTGACAAGTACTCTTTACTTGTTCTATGATATGACATCCTTGTGACCTAGTCACGTGCTTGCAAGCGGTGTTGATGTGATATCACGGAGAGGGCCCAGAGTATATCTCTCCTTCATCTGGATGGACAAATCCCACTTCTTGATCCATGATCCTCAACTAATACTTTCGGAATACCCAACGCCACCTTTATAGTCACCCTGTTACGGTGTGACGTTTGATATCATAAAAGCATTTTTCCGGTGTTAGTGATTGACATGATCTAATGGTCTAAGGATTAGGGTTACTTCGTATGCTCAGTACAACATAAACTTAATGACTTGATCGTATTGCTATACTTAATTTGGGTGTGTTCATCATATCATTCTCCTAATGACGTGATCCCGTGATTAACAATATCCAATGTTCATGATCAGGAAATCTTGATCATCAGTTAATCAACGAGCTAGTTAAACAAGAGGCGTTTCTAGGAACTCTAATTTGTTCATTAGTCACACATGTATTAATGTTTCCGATTAATACAATTCAAGCATGAGAAATAAACATTTATCATAAACATGGAATAAGATAATAACCACTTTATTATTGCCTCTCGGGCATATTCCTTTCAGATTACGGTGTCGACGGTGGAGATGGTGGTGGTGATGATGATGATGATGATGGAGTACAGCTCGATGATGGTGACGATGGCGACAATTTCCCCCCTCCGGGAAGGGATTTCCCCGACATATTTATCCCTGTCAGAGAGCTTTTCTTTCTTTGTGTTCTCCGCATCATGGAGGCGGTAGAGATGCTTCAGGTCGACCCACGAGTCTTAGGTTTTCGGGGGGATGAAGTATGCGAAGGGGCGTTTTCAGGAGTGGGCCAGGGTAGCCAGATAAGGTGCTGGCGTGGCCAGGAAGGGAGCCGCGCCGAGACCCCATCTGGATCCTCCCCTTTTGGCTCCCTCTGGCATCTTGCAAAATAGGAATTTCCAGATTCTTCATCTTGTCTTCTGAGCTTTGCAAATATTGTATCTTGACGGTGCTTTTTCCAGCAGAATTCAGACTCCGGTGTTCCATCCTCCAATAATCATCAATCATGCAAAATAGATAAAATAACACAAGTATCATCTCCAAATATGAAATATATCAATAAATAATAGTTAATTATGATATAAAATAGTGATGCAAATTGGACGTATCATTGGGGCAAAGTATCTTGGTTGTGTTCTGTGTAGGTTTCACATCAACTACATGCAACCAAGAATTTCTAGCGCAGTTGACACCTTCAGAACCATCTTCAATTCCGATTGATTCGATAACCTTGGTTTCACAACTGAGGGAAATCTTGTTGCAGCTACAACATCACACCTTCCTCTTGGGGTTAACCAACTTCTGAAAAGAAGAACATCTCCATCACCTTTCAGGGAGCATCGAGCACAAAGGAGCAATAATTGACATGGGCTGATGCATTAAATAATTGTCGGGTGTATTCTGACCTTGGAGGAACACGGGCTCGTACTGATCATCATTGAAATTGAAGGCATTATTTTCACCACCGCCGTTGTCGGGCTCTTGGTCATTATTGTCTACAGGTAGAGTTCTCTCTACGGTCGTGGTAGGACAATCAATTCTAATAAGTGACTTGGGCCATAGAAGGTTCCAACCTATGCATTCTCTGAGGGCCAACTCGGTGTCTACAGGGGGTTGTCTTGGAGGATCCAAATTTTGGCAATCGTCCAATGCCCGGACCAAGGAAACCTTCATCATGGATTCAGGCAAAGGGACCGTGTGGTACATGCGGTTAAGCGGTGACACGATATTTGCCTTCGCCACATCTTTGAGCTCATGGTTCACCTCCAATTGTAATGTGTAGGTCGTTGATGCACACGGTGGTGTTGTTGGGAACCCCCAAGAGGAAGGTATGATGAGTGCAACAGCAAGTTTTCCCTCAGTTATGTAACCAAGGTTATCAATCCAGTAGGAGTGAAGTTTTCTTCTGAAGGTTGTTGAAGCTGACGTTGGCAGGACGCACTACCTGTGTCAACATTGAACGTGCAACCTGCACACAACACAATCAAACTACTTTGCCCCAATGATACGTCTCCAACGTATTCATAATTTCTTATGTTCCATGCTTTGTTATATCATGTTATTACATGTTTTATATGCATTTTATATAGTTTTATGCATTTTCGGTGACTAACCTATTAACAAGATGCCACAGTGCTAATTCCCAGTTTTCTGTTGTTTTTGGTAGCAGAAAAGTACTTAAGCAAATATCCGCCAAATTGGAAAAAAATCAACCTGGAATTATTTTGGGAATATTTGCGTCGCGAGGAACCAAAGACGACACGAAGAAGGGCCGCGAGGAACCCACACCACCTGCTGGCGCGACACATCCTGGCCGCGCCAGGAGGTGATGTGGCGCCCTCGGGCGCCCACCGACCTAGGTCTTTCGCCCATAAATACCTCTCTGACCTAAAAACTTCATACGGTTAATCACTTTTTGCTCCACGGGTCCCGAGCCGCTGCCGTCGTCAATACCAATACGGGGGAGATCAGAACAGCTCCCCGGCACCCTGCCGTGAGGGGGAATCATCCCCGGAGGCCTCTACGTCGCCATGACCGCCTCCATAGTGATGCGTGAGTAGTATACCTTGGACTACGGGTCCATAGCAGTAGCTAGATGGTTGTCTTATCCTCTTGTGCTATCATGTTTAGATCTTGTGAGATTCCAATCATGATCAAGATCATCTTTATGTAATTCTCCATGTTGTGTTTAATGGGATCCGATGAATATTGAGTACCAAAGTTTTTGCTTCATAATATATCATGTGTGTGCTATTTAATGATCTTGCATGCTCTCCGTTACTTGTGTGTGCTTTGGCCAAGCAGATGCTCGTAACTCGAAGAGGGGGTATTTATGCTCGATAGTGGGTTTATGTCTCTATTAAATCTGGGCCAGTGACATAAAGCTCTAAGGTTGTAGATGTACTGTTGCTACTAGGGATAAAACAGTAGTACTTTGTCTAAGGGTGATGTTACTTACTTTAAAGAGTGCTCAAGGCGATAATCTGTTGCATGCAACTTAATACTGAAAGGGGTGCGGACGCTAACCGGAAGGTGGATTATAAGTCATCGATGCGATTGGAACGGTCTATGCATATTTTTGTAATGCCCGAATAAATCTCACACTAGACATCATAACATTAGTATATGCATTGGGTTACTCATCATTATTCTGTCAATTGCCTAGCTGTAATTTGTTACCACACATGGATGATTGTTATTATTATTTATGGAGAGACACCACTAGTGAAATGTGGACCCCGGTCCTTCTCATTAATCTGATAAAACCACAACTGCAAACCTGTTACTATCTGCAAACATACATCTTTTTCCACACATACGTTTAATCCTTTGTTACAGCAAGCCGGTGAGATTGAGAACCTCACCGTTGAGTTGGGTCAAAATACTTTGATTGTGTTGTGTGCAGATTCCACGTCTCCTTCGCCATACCAAGTTTCTGGCGCCGTTGACACCTCGAGGGAACGTTCATCTCCTACTGGTCGATAACCTTGGTTTCATAACTGAGTGAAATTTTCTGCTGTGCTACTTCACACATTCCTCTTGGGGTTTTCCCAACCACCAGTGTAGTGCATCAAGAATTTACTGTCTTGTTTGCTTAATATACAAATACAGAAAAATTAGTTAATTGTATTACTTTCTTTATTTCAATTTTGTTATTTATTTTCAGTTTTGTTGCTTTGTTTATTTCGTTTTGCAATTATTTTCTGAATTTTGTTATTTCGGTTTGTTAAGTAATTTGCTAACATGAGTTATGCTGAAAACACTAAGTTGTGTGACTTTACAAGCACCAACAATAATAATTTTATATGCACACCTATTGCTCCTGCTGCATCTAAAGCTGAGTTCTTTGAAATTAAACCTGCTTTATTGAACCTTGTTATGAGAGAGCAATTCTCTGGTGTTAGTTCTGATGATGTTGCTGCCCATCTAAATAAATTTGTTGAATTATGTGAAATGCAAAAATATAAAGACATAGATGGTGATATCATAAAACTGAAATTCTTTCCTTTCTCCTTGAGAGGAAGAGCTAAAGAATGGTTACTTTCAGTGCCTAGGAATAATATTGATTCTTGGATAAAATGCAAAGATGCTTTTATAGGAAAATATTATCCTCCTGCTAAGATTATTTCTCTAAGAAGTAGCATGATTAATTTTAAACAACTAGATAATGAACATGTTGCTCAAGCTTGGGAAAGAATGAAATCTTTGATAAAGAATTTCCAAACCCATGGACTGACTACTTGGATGATCATCCAAACCTTTTATGTAGGACTGAATTTATCTTCAAGAAACTTATTGGATTAAGCTGGTGGAGGTACCTTTATGTCCATCACTTTGGGGGCTGCAACAAAACTCTTGGATGATATGATGGTGAATTATTCTGAATGGCATACGGATCGAGAGGACACCTCAAGGTAAGAAGGTAAATTATGTCGAAGAAACCTCCTCTTTGAGTGAAAAGATTGATATTATTATGTCTAAGCTTGCTAGTGGTACATCACATATTGATCCCAATAATGTTCCTTTAGCTTCTTTAGTTGCAAAAGAAGAGCATATTGATGTAAATTTCATTAAAAGCAACAATTTTAACAACAATGCCCATAGGAGCAACTATGGCAACAACAACTATAAACCATATCCTCCTAATAATGGTAACTCCTATGGTAATTCTTACGGTAATTCTTATTAACAGTAATAGGACTACCACCTCTGAACTTTAAACCATGTTAAAAGATTTTATCACCACACAATCTTTGTTTAATAAAACTGTTGAGGAAAAGCTTGGGAAAATTGATATACTTGCGTCAAAAGTTGATAGTCTTGTCCTTGATGTTGATTTTTTAAAATCTAAAGTTATGCCTACTAAAACTAAAGAGGTTAATCCCTTTGCTAAAATCAATGCCATCCAAATTAAAATTGATGAAAATGTTAGGATGATGGCCTAATTACTTGCTAGATGGGAAAGAGAGAGAGAATTAGAGAAAGAGGCTAATATTGTTAAAGTTTTTACTATTACTACCTCTGAAAATAATGGTGCTTCACATGTTAGTAAGCCTCCTACTATCAATGGTAACATAATTGGTGTTGGAAATGTCTCCTCTACTTCACCCAAAAATTTAAAATTGCCTAAAACTGCTGAAACTAGTGTTGACAAAAATGCTGAAATTTTTAAGAACGTGAGAGAATGTGGTTCGGTTTGCTTTGATGATAATAATTTTGATTTTGATACTTGTAATATCTATGAATTTATTAAGTTCTTTCAAAAATTGGCCACAAGTCCTAATGGTAGCTCTCTTAATTTGGTTTTACTACTCATATTACAAATGCTCTCATTAAAGCTAGGAAAGATAAACTGAGACTTGAAGCTTTTATCCCTAAGAAGTTAGAAGATGGTTGGGAGCCCATCATTAAAATGAAAGTAGATAAATTTGATTGGAATGCTTTGTGTGACCTTGGTGCAAGTATTTCTGTTATGCCTAAAAAGCTTTATGATATGTTTGATTTGCCACCATTGGAACATTTATATTTGGATGTTTTTCTTGCTGATAATGCTTTGAAGAAAACTTTGGGGAGGATCAATGATAGTCCTATTATGGTTAATAAAAACCTGTTCGTTGTTGATTTTATTGTCTTGGATATTGAATGCAATCCATCTTGTCCAATTGTGTTGGGAAGACCCTTTCTGAGAACTGTGGGTGCTATTATTGATATGAAAGAAGGTACCATCAAGTACCAATTCCCACTCAAGAAAGGTATGAAACACTTCCCTAGGAAAAGAATGAAGTTACCTTTTGATTCTATTGTTCGTTCAAATTTTGGTGTTGGTGCTTCATCTCTTGATAATACTTGAGTTTTAATTTGTGCCTAGCTCAAAGGCGTTAAACAAAAGCGCTTATGGGTGACAACCCACTTTTATTTCCTGTCATTTTAATTTATTTTGCTTGTGTCAAGGAATTGTCCTACCTCTGTAGAAACTCTTTTATATCTTTATTTTATTGCAATGTTGTGTCAAGTTAAGACCCTAGTTGAAAGTTGATGTTAAAATTTAATTCCTGTGCTAAAACAGATTTCTGCTGTCCACCGTTAAATTAATATCAACTCACTGGAACATCAGCACACTCTGCCCTTATTTGTGCGCAATCCTCAGATGTATACGAAACTTTCATTAGCTTTGAGTTTTCTGATCTGTGCACGTTAAGTGCCCCGAAAAAATTCGTCTTTACAGACTGTTCTGTTTTTGACAAATTCTGCCATTTTCTTCTGCAATGCCTTTTTTGCTATTTTGATTGGATCTTTTTATCCTATTAAGTATTAGTGGCTTTAGCGAATGTCAAGTAGCATTGGTAGAAATTGCATTCTTGCAGAATATCACAATTGTTTGTGAACCAACCCTCTAATGGAGTTACTCTAAGTTTGGTGTGGAGGAAGTTTTCAAGGATAAAGAGAGAAGGATGATATAATGTGATCAAGAGGATAGTAAAGCCAAAGCTTGGGGATGCCTCAGTGGTTCACCCAAATATAATTCAAAAATACTCAAGCGTCAAAGCTTGGGGATGCCCAAGGCATCCCCTTCTTCATCGACAAACTATCAGGTCCTTTCTAGTGAAACTATATTTGCTTATCTTGAAGCGTCTGTTTGTTTTTTTTATTTTCATTCTCAGAATAAATGGATCCTAGCATTCTTTTGTGTGGGAGAGAGACACACTCCACTTTTTCATATGAATACTTGTATTCTTCACCTATGTTCGTTGAGTATTCGTCTTTTGTTATTTTTTGCTCTCTAGCTCTTGTTTTTCATGCATCCCTTGTTAGAGCTGTTAGCTTTGTTATATCATACTCTCATATATCATTGTTTAAATACATGGAGAGTTTATCTTTTAAATGAGTTTATTGGTGTTTGGTTGAGAACAGAAAATGCTAAATGTTGTAGATGGTATAATTAAATGATACATTAATCTTGTAGATCATTAAATTGTGTCACTTGAATCATTGATGTTGTTTTGTGATATTAATTTGCTTAATGGTAAACATGATGGTCTAGTAAAGTGGAATGATTAAATGGTTGGTCTAGAGAAAATTGAAAATTGTGCCACACTTAAATTTTGAGTTGATTGCATAATGGTATATGACTTCTTTTTGCCTAAAGCAACCGTAATGACTTTATGTTATGCGCTACGGTTGGGGAAGCCAACGGTGACTTTGTCATTCACCACGATCCTTCTAGGAGTAATTATCATTATGCCTTGCATGATCATATTTTTATTTGGAATCTTTTTATTTGTGAGTTCTAAAACTGCCATTTTCAAGGCACTTCCACCACCATATTGCTAGCCTTTTCGGTACTTTGCTTTGCCCTTTCTCACATTGAGAGTTGGTGCATTTTTTGTGGGTACATACAAACTCGTGGGAGATCTTCATCTTGTTCTCCTACACAGAAGCCAAATATCTTCCTCAACACATCTACCATACCTACCTACTACAACATTTCCATAGCTGTTTCGAAATATATTGCCATGCAACATCCATCTTACATTTCATGACTTGTTGGCATTCATTACTTATTTTATTGCTTTGCGTGTTTCTATAAAGCTGATGTGTGGTTTTACCCATGTTTCGCTAGAGCACTGCATATCTGCTACACTGGCAGAGGCACCGTTGTCATATGTATTCTTATGGCACATTTACATTAGTTACTTATATCATCTGTATGTTGTCTTATCATCATTAGTGTGTTGTCATATATCATATATCATATTAGGATGCTTGCCCCTTAAATTGAAAAGAGCCATGGAGGCCATCGATAAGAGAAACAGAAAAATAAAAAAATGGAAAAAGAAAAGAAGAAAAAGAAAGAAAGAAAAGAAATAAAAAAGGGGGCAGCATTACTATTCTTTATCACACACTTGTGCTTATGTTACATCACCATATCATTTATAGTCCTCACTTGTGCTCATGTTATAGCAACATATAATTTGTGAACATCATTTGTGCTCATGTTTAGCACCGTTACTCCATATGAGAAAGTTTTCATATCTTAGTTGCATAACTATGTGGGGAACTTTACACTACAGAAGTTGGCTTGTATATTCCAATGACGAGCCTCTTCAAAAGTGCTCTAGGTCTTCGTGAGCAAGCACGTTGGATGCACCCCCACTAGTTTAATTGGAGAGCTTTCATATACTTATAGCTCCATGTGCATCCGTTGTATGGCAATCCCTACTCCTTGCATTATTCGATTGTATGACTTTCTCTTGTCTAATGATAATTTACAACTTTGTGTGCCTTTCTTCCGTTGTCCTTCCAAACCTCCGTTAACATTCTCTTAGCCATAACATCCTGGTGCCATGAACCAACGTTGAACGCTTGCTTGTTTCTTTTGAACAAATAATATATTGATCTTCCACTTGCATATTGCTATTACTTGACATGATCCTTTCACAAAGTTGTCATGTTTGTTGGAAGCATTAGATGATTATATTGTTGTGCTTGAAGCTTAAATCATCTGTAATATCTACTTTGCACAGTTGATTGCTATCTACTACTATATCATTTAAAGCTTTGCTTACTTCACCTACTTGTTTATTCATTACTCGTTTGATAACAATATAAACTACATCCCTTATTCATTTGATCTCAGTTTACATGCCTTACATTATTATATGATCAAGATTGTGTTTAAGCATGTCACTTCAGAAATTATTCTTCTTTTATCGTTCTTGCCTACTCGGGACGAGTAGAACTAAGATTGGGGATGTTGATACGTCTCCAACGTATCCATAATTTCGTATGTTCCATGCTATGCTATATCATGTTATTACATGTTTTATATGCATTTTATATAGTTTTATGCATATTCTGGGACTAACCTATTAACAAGATGTCACAGTGTCAGTTCCCTGTTTTCAGCTATTTTTAGTTTCAGAAAAGTACTTAAGGAAATATCCACCAATTGGAAATAAATCAACCTGGAATTATTTTTGGAATATTTGCGTCGCAAGGAACCGAAGACGAGACGAAGAAGGTCCGCGAGGAGCCCACACCACCTGCTGGCGCGGGACCCATCCTGGCCGCGCCAGGAGGTTATGTGGCGCCCTCGGGCGCCCACCGACCTAGGTCTTTCGCCCATAACTACTTCCCTGACCTAAAAACTTGATACGGTTAATCATTTTTTCCTCCACGGGTCCCGAGCCGCCGCCGTCGTCAACACCAAATCGGGGGAGATCAGAACTGCTCCCTGGCACCCTGCTGGGAGGCGGAATCGTCCCCGGAGGCCTCTACGTCGCCATGACCGCCTCCAGACTGATGCATGAGTAGTCTACCTTGGACTACGGGTCCATAGCAGTAGCTAGATGGTTGTCTTCTCCTCTTGTGCTATCATGTTTAGATCTTGTGAGATGCCTATCATGATCAAGATCATCTTTATGTAATACTCCATGTTGTGTTTGCTGGGATACGATGAATATTGAGTACTAAAGTTATTGCTTCATAATATATCATGTGTGTGCTATTTAAGGATCTTGCATGCTC
Organism: Poa annua; assembly: GCA_026929855.1. Taxonomy (NCBI): domain Eukaryota; kingdom Viridiplantae; phylum Streptophyta; class Magnoliopsida; order Poales; family Poaceae; genus Poa; species Poa annua. The sequence continues at coordinate 105,980,919 of CM049426.1, forward strand.
TCTGTTACTTGTGTGTACTTTGGCCAAGTAGATGCTCGTAACTCCAATAGGGGGTATTTATGCTCGATAGTGGGTTCATGTCTCTATTAAATCTGGGGTGGGGCAGTGACAGAAAGCTCTAAGGTTGTAGATAAACTGTTGCTTATAGGGATAAAACAGAAGTACTTTGTCTAAGAATGATGTTACTTACTTACTTTACACACAGTGCTTAAGGCGATAATCTGTTGCATGCAACTTAATACTGAAAGGGGTGTGGACGCTAACCGGAAGGTGGATTATTAGTCATAGTTGCGGTTGGAACGGTCTATGTATATTGTTATAATGCCCGAATGAATCTCACACTAGACATCATAACGTTAGTATATTCATTGGGTTGCTCATCATTATTCTGTCAATTGCCTAGTTGTAATTTGTTTACCACGCATGGATGAATGTTATTATTATTTATGGAGAGACACCACTAGTTAACTATGGACCCCAGTCCTTCTCATTAATCTGATAAAACCACAACTGCAAACCTGTTACTTTCTACAAACATACATTTTTCTTCCACACATACGTTTAATCCTTTGTTACAGCAATACGGTGAGATTGACAACCTCAAAGTTGAGTTGGGGCAAAATACTTTGATTGTGTTGTGTGCAGATTCCACGTATCCTTCGCCACACCAAGTTTCTACCGCCGTTGATACCTCGAGAGAACGTTCATCTCCTACTGGTTCGATAACCATGGTTTCATAACTGAGGGAAATTTGCTGCTGTGCTACTTCACATCTTCCTCTTGGGGTTTTACCAACCACCAGTGTAGTGCATCAAGAATTTATGGCGTCGTTGCCGGGGATATGAAGGCTCTCCACGAGGGGAGTTTTCGCACTTCCAATCTTTTTATTTTGTTATTGTCTTAGTTAGTTTATTTTTATTTATGTCTTGTTTGCTTAATATAAAAAATACAAAAAAATTAGTTACTTGCATTACTTTCTTTATTTTGGTTTTGTTATTTAATTTCAATTTTGTTACGTTGTTTCTTTCGGTTTGCAATTATTTTCTGAATTTTGTTATTTCGGTTTGTTAAGTAATTTGCTAAACTGAGTTCTGCTGAAACACTAAGTTGTGTGACTTTACAAGCACCAACAATAAAGATTTTATATGCACACATATTGCTCCACCCGCATCTAAAGCTGAGTTCTTTGAAATTAAACCTGCTTTATCGAACCTTGTTATGAGAGAGCAATTCTCTGGTGTAATTTCTGATGATGCTGCTGCCCATCTAAATAACTTTTTTGAATTACATGAAATGCGAAAATATAAAGACATAGATGGTGATATCATAAAACTTATATTATTTCCTTTCTCCTTGAGAGGAAGAGCTAAAGAATGGTTACTTTCACTGCCTAGGAATAATATTGATTCTTGATAAAATGCAAAGATGCTTTTATATGAAAATTTTATCCTCCTGCTAAGATTATGTCTCTAAGAAGTAGCATCATGAATTTTAAACAACTAGATAATGAACATGTTGCTCAAGATTGGTAAAGAATGAAATCTTTGATAAAGAATTGCCCAACCCATGGACTGACTACTTGGATGATCATCCAAACCTTTTATGCAGGACTGAATTTATCTTCAAGAAACTTATTGGATTCAGCTTCTGGAGGTACCTTTATGTCCATCACTTTGGGGGCTGCAACAAAACTCTTGGATGATATCATGGTGAATTATTCTGAATGGCTTACGGAGAGGACACCTCAAGGTAAGAAGGTAAATTCTGTTGAAGAAACCTCCTCTTTGAGTGAAAAGATTGATATTATTATGTCTATGCTTGCTAGTGGTAAATCACATATTGATCCCAATAATGTTCCTTTAGCTTCTTTAGTTGCACAAGAAGAGCATGTTGATGTAAATTTCATTAAAAGCAACAATTTTAACAACAATGCCTATAGGAACAACTATGGCAACAACAACTATAAACCATATCCTCCTAATAATGGTAACTCTTATGGTAATTATTATGGTAATTCTTATAACAATAATAGTACGACCACCTCTGAACTTCAAACCATGTTAAAACATTTTATCACTACACAAACTTTGTTTAATAAAACTGTTGAGGAAAAGCTTGGGAAAATTGATATACTTGCGTCTAAAGTTGATAGTCTTGTCCTTGATGTTGATCTTTTAAAATCTAATATTATTCCTACTGAAACTAAAGAGGTTAATCCCTTTGCTAAACTCAATTCCATCCAAATTCAAATTGATGAAAATGTTAGGATGATGGCCCAATTACGTGCAAGATGGGAAAGAGAGAGAGAATTAGAGAAAGAGGCTAATATTGTTAAAGTGTTTACTATTACTACCTCTGAAAATAATGGTGTTTCACATGTTAATAAGCCTCCTACTATCAATGGTAACATAATTGGTGTTGGAAATGTCTCCTCTACTTGACCCAAAAATTAAAATTGCCTAAAACTGCTGAAACTAGTGTTGACAAAAGTGCTGAAATTTTTAAGAACGTGAGATAATGTGGTTCGGTTTGCTTTGATGATAATATTTATTATTTTGCTACTTGTAATATCTCTGAAGTTATTAAGTTCTTTCAAAAATTGGCCACAATTCCTAATACTAGCTCTCCTAATTTGGCTTTTACTACACATATTACAAAGGCTCTCATTAAAGGTAGGGAAGATAAATTGAGATTTCAAGCTTCTATCCCTAAGAAGTTAGAAGATGGTTGGGAGCCCATAATTAAAACGAAAGTAGATAAATTTGATTGCAATTCTATGTGTGACCTTGGTGCAAGTATTTCTGTTATGCCTTAAAAGCTTTATGATGTGTTTGTTTGCCACCATTGGAACATTGCTATTTGGATGTTTTTCTTGCTGATAATGCTTTGAAGAAACCTTTGGGGAGGATCAATTATATTCCTATTATGGTTAATAGTAACCTGGTCCCCGTTGATTTTATTGTCTTGGATATTGAATGCAATCCATCTTGTCCAATTGTGTTGGGAAGACCATTTCTAAGAACTATGGGTGATATTATTGATATGAAAGAAAGTATCATCAAGTACCAATTCCCACTCAAGAAAGGTATGAAACACTTCCCTAGGAAAATAATGAAGTTACCTTTTGATTATATTGTTCGTTCAAAATTATGGTGTTGTTGCTTCATCTCTTAACAATACTTGAGTTTTAATTTGTGCCTAGCTCAAAGTCGTTAAACAAAAACGCTTATGGGAGACAACCCACTTTTATTTCCTGTCATTTTAATTTATTTTGCTTGTGTCAAGGAATTGTCCTACCTCTGTAGCAACTCTTTTATATCTTTATTTTATTGCAATGTTGTGTCAAGTTAAGCCTCTAGTCGAAAGTTGATGTTAAAATTTAATTCATGTGGTGAAACAGATTTCTGCTGTCCACCGTTAAATTCATATCAACTCACTGGAACGTCAGAAAACTCTGCACTTTTTTGTGCGGAATCCTCAGATGTATACGCAACTTTCATTAGTTTTGATTTTTCTGATCTGAGCACGTTAAGTGCACTAAACAAATTCGTCTTTACAGACTGTTCTGTTTTTGACAGATTCTGCCATTTTCTTCTACAATGCCTCTTTTGCTATTTTGATTGGATCTTTTTATCCTATTAAGTATCAGTGGCTGTAGCTAATGTCAAGTAGTTGGTAGAAATTGTGTTCTTGCAGAATATCACAATTGTTTGTGAACTAATCCTCTAATGGAGTTACTCTAAGTTTTGTGTGGAGGAAGTTTTCAAGGATAAAGAGAGAAGGATGATATAACGTGATCTAGAGGATAGTAAAGCCAAAGCTTGGGGATGCCCCGGTGGTTCACCCCAATATAATTAAAAAATACTCAAGCGTCAAAGCTTGGGGATGCCCAAGGCATCCCCTTTTTCATCGACAAACTATCAAGTCCTTTCTAGTGAAACTATATTTTAATTCTGTCACATCTTATATGCTTATCTTGAAGCGTATGTTTGTTTTTGTTTTTGTTATTTTCATTCTCTGAATAAAATGGATCCTAACATTCTTTTGTGTGGGAGAGAGACACGCTCCACTTTTTCATATGAATACTCGTATTCTTCACTTATATTCGTTAAGTATTCGTCTTTTGTTATCGTTTGGTCTCTAGCTCTTGTTTCTCATGTATCTCTTGTTACAGATGTTAGCTTTGTTATATCATAATCTCATATCTCATTGTTTAATTACGTGGAGAGTTTATCTTTTAAATGAGTTGATTGGTGTTTGGTTGAGAACAGAAAATGCTAAATGTGGTAGATGGTATAATTAAATGATACATTAATCTTGTAGATCATTAAATTGTGTCACTTGAATCATTGATGTTGTTTTGAGATATTAATTTGCTTAATGGTAAACATGATGGTCTAGTAAACTAGAATGACTAAATGGTTGGTCTAGACAAACTTGAAAACTGTGCCACACTTATAATTCGAGTTGATTGCATAATGGTATATGACTTCTTTTTGCCTAAATCAACTGTAATGACTTTATGTTATGCGCTACGGTCGGGGAAGCCAACGGTGACTTTGTCATTCACCATGATCCCTCTAGGAGTAATTTTCATTATGCCTTGCATGATCATATTTATATTTGGAATCTTTTTACTTGTGAGTTCTAAAACTGTGGTTTTCAAGGCACTTCCACCACCATATTGCTAGCCTCTTCGGTACTTTGAGTTGCCCTTTCTCACATTGAGAGTTGGGCATTTTTCGCGGGTACATCCAAACTCGTGGGAGATCTTCGTCTTATTCTCCTACACATAAGCCAAATATCTTCCTCAACACATCCACCATACCTACCTACTATAGCATTTCCATAGCTGTTCCGAGAATATTGCCATGCAACATCCATCTTACATTACATAACTTGTTGTCATTCATTACTTACTTATTGCTTTGCGTGTTTCTATAAAGCTGATGTGTGGTTTTACCCATGTTATGTTAAAGCACTGCAAACCTGTTACACTGGCAGAGGCACCGTTGTCATATGTATTCTTATGACACATTTACATTAGTTACTTATATCATCAGTATGTTGTCTTATCATCATTAGTGTGTTGTCATATATCATATATCATATTAGGATGATTGCCCCTAAAAGTGAAAAGAGCCATGGAGGCCATCGAAAAGAGAAACAGAAAAAATAGAAAAAAAAGAAAAAGAAAGAAAGAAAAGAAATATAAAAGGGGGCAGCATTACTATTCTTTATCACACACTTGTGCTCATGTTACAACACCATATCATTTATAGTCCTTACTTGTGCTCATGTTATAGCACCATATCATTTGTGATCATCATTTGTGATCATGTTAAGCACCTTTACTCCATATGAGAGAGTTTTCATGTCTTAGTTGCATAACTATGTGGGGAACTTTACACTATAGAACTTGTCTTGTATGTTCCAATGATGAGCTTCTTCAAAAGTGCTCTAGGTCTTCTTGAGCAAGCAAGTTGGATGCACCCCCACTAGTTTCATTGGAGAGCTTTCATATACTTATAGCTCCATGTGCATCCGTTGTATGGCAATCACTACTTTCTCTTGAAGGTGTTTCGATACAAGCATCCTAATATGATATATGCCTTTCTCTTGTCTAATGATCATCTACAGCTTTGTGTGCCTTTCTTCCGTTGGCCTTCCGAACCTTCATTAACATTCTCTTAGCCATAACATCCTGGTGCCAGGAACCAACATTGAACGCTTGCTTGTTTCTTTTGAACAAATAATATAATGATCTTCTACGTGCATATTGCTATTACTTGACTTGATCTTTTCATAAAGTTGTCATGTTTGTTGGAAGCATTAGATGATTAAATTGTTGTGCTTGAAGCTTAAATCATCTGTAATATCTACTTTGCACAGTTGATTGCTATCTAATACTATATCATTGAAATCTTTGCTTGCTTCACCTACGAGTAGAACTAAGCTTGGGGATGTTGATACGTCTCCAACGTATCCATAATTTCGTATGTTCCATGCTATGTTATATCATGTTATTATATGTTTTATGTGCATTTTATATAGTTTTATGCATTTTCTGGGACTAACCTATTAACAAGATGTCAAAGTGCTAGTTCCCTGTTTTCTGTTGTTTGTAGTTTCAGAAAAGTACTTAAGGAAATATCCGCCAAATTGGAAATAAATCAACCTGGAATTATTTTTGGAATATTTACGTCGCAAGAAACCGAAGACGAGACGAAGAAGGTCCACGAGGAGCCCACACCACCTGCTAGCGAGGGGCCCATTGGCCGCACGAGGAGGTGATGTGGCGCCCTCGGGCGCCCACCGACCTAGGTCTTTCGCCCATAAATACCTCCCTGACTTAAAAACTTCATATGGTTAATCACTTTTTCCTCCACGGGTCCCGAGCCGCCGCCGTCGTCAACACCAATTCGGGGGAGATAAAAACTGCTCCCCGACACCCTGCCGGGAGGGGGAATCGTCCCCGGAGGCCTCTACGTCGCCATGACCGCCTCTAGACTGATGCATGAGTAGTCTACCTTAGACTACGGGTCCATAGCTGTAGCTAGATGGTTATCTTATCCTCTTGTGTTATCATGTTTAGATCCTGTGAGCTGCCTATCATGATCAAGATCATCTTTATGTAATTCTCCATGTTGTGTTTGCTGGGATCCGGTGAATATTGAGTACTAAAGTTATTGCTTCTTAATATATCATGTGTGTGTTATTTAATGATCTTGCATGCTCTCCGTTACTTGTGTGTTCTTTGGCCAAGTAGATGCTCGTAACTCCAAGAGGGGTTATTTATGCTCGATAGTGGGTTCATGTGTAACATCCAAATTTCACAAAACATTTAAATTCCAAATTCATATCATTGCATGCATCATGTCATGCATTTTGCATTTGCATCACTATTTATAAATGTTGAAAGAATACAAAAATTATTAATTATAAAAATGTTACAAAATAATTTAAAAGGTTTAGTTTGGAAAGGATAAATTTTACAAAATTTTACAAATTGGTTTGAATCATTTTGGAGTGGCAAATCAAAATGTATGTAAATTCAGAAAAAAAAGATAAGAAAAGAAATAACAAAAAAAAAGAGAAAAGGGGAGCCCACCGAGCCGGCCTGCCGCGTCCCAGTTCATCCCTCTCCTTCCTGCGCGCGCACACGGCCCTAGCCCAGATCATTTCCTCTCTCCCAACGACACGCGGGTCCCACCCCCTGACATCGTACTGTCTTCAACCTCCCAGTGATTTCCTCCGGCCGTGCGCTTGACAAACTCGGAGATCGACCCCGGATCGTTTAAACGATCCTATCTGCTCCCCGCACCCCATAAATACTCGAGCACCTCTTCTCGTCTCGTGCCCCCGGAAACCCTAGCCGCTTCGCCTCAAGGCTGCAAGAAATCAGCTCGAGCCGCCCGCCATTTATTGCCGGAGAAATTCTTCGCGTTCGGTAAGCACACGCGACACCGAGCGCTCTTATCCCTCCTATCCTCTCTATTTTGGTCTTGCGCATCTGTGTGACATTTTCTGTGATCTGATTCGGGCCAGATTGGGCGATCGATCGTCGACCGATGACAACCGCCGTAAGCCCTCAATTCCGGCGAGCAACTGGGAGACGAAGGGGACACGCCAGGGTGTTCGAGCACGCCACCGAGATCGCCTCGACCTCGTCTTTATCCGGGTATGATCCCCCTGTCCAAACTCCCTCTAGAACGAGTAGAACGAAAATTCCGTTCATGCCCGCCGCCGTGATTCGTGTTTTCCGGCCGAACTCCGGCGGAAGCGCCGCCAGTTTCTGGTTCTTGAATCCTACGCCGATGGATCTGTAATCAACGCGCGAGATTAGGTCTCCCTAGCGAAGGGGTACGGACCAACCGTAAGCCGCCACGTCACCAAAGAGACCGCCGTATCCCGTCCGCGTCCGCCCGCGCCGCGCCGTCCGCCATCCGCGCCCACTTATCCCGCGTCGCCAGGAGTGCACCAATCAGAGGAGGCCACGTCGCCGAGGATCTCTGCGCAAAGATTTCTTTTCTGTTTATCACAGATTAGTCCCTGCAATTTGTTTCTATCATTAATTTTCACTCCTTTATGCAAAAATTATAACAAAAATTGTTTTGGAAAGCTTATGAAGTATAGAAACGTTTGGTATCATTATATTTGTATTTTATCGAATTAATTTTGTTCAAAAACAGAAGTGGCATTAATGGTAAATTAAGCATAACTACAAATATAAAATTTATTCCTCATCAAACTATTTTGCTATGAACTTGTAGGGCTAAGTAGTAGCTGCAGGAATACTCCAATATTTTTGTTTAGAATATTTTATGAGCTTTTTTGTATATATTGTGATTAAATTAATTAGAAAATTTTTAAAAATTGTTTTCGGCATATATTCGAAATATAAGAGTATTTATCATATTATAACACTATTACCACCTAAAAGTACTTAGAAAATAATTGAGGGGCTTTTATTTGACTAAAGGTGCTAATTTCTCTAAGTGTTATCTTTAGAAAATTATTGGAAACTTCTAAGTCCTTAGTAAAATTTTGGACCACAAAACCTGCCTCGCACTTACTCACATACTTCATCGCATGGCATGCATCTAGTCCTTAGAAATATTTTGCTCATCATACATGGCATATTTTCCTTAGTAGTTTAAGAAACTTGTTTGTTTATGTTGTATTGTTTGTTGTGTTAGAATTTTTGAAGAGGAACGAGGACTGCAACTGTTGTTGCTGTTCTGCTTGTTGCCAAGGCAAGTGGCACACCCCCATAAACTTGCTAAGTATTTTCTATGCATTACCTAGAGTATTTTTCTATATGCATGTGTAGGACTTAGTAGAATGCTATGCAAAACTTTAGAACTCTCCACCCCTTGAGTCTAGGAACCTATGTAATGACTTAGTAGAATTTTGATGCTATGCAAAAGTGTTTTATTGGAAAACTTAAATTATACTAAGTTAATGAAACACCTGGGTGGAATTGGTGTTGAATGGTTTATGTTGAGTGTTATTCCTTAGGGGTGATCTCTAAGGAATGATCACTTGTGGATGGCCACCCAGGGTAATAAAGGGACCAATGTTCTCTCTAAGTGAAGATTGCTTCTCGTGCAACCATTAGTCTATGGGCTCTGGCTAGATGGAGTAAGCTGCGTGGACTCGGCCCGACTTGACAGATGGTGGTAGATGGTTAGCATGGAGCGCGTCAAGTCTGCAAGGGACGGGAAGATGCTTCTGAAAAGTCTCGTCTCAACTCTCTCCTTTTCCTTAGCACAAATGGTGTGCTTGAGGAAAGTTTGGGTTTGTTGGGTCTAATGGTGAAAGTGCACAACCTCTGCAGAGTTAAAACTAAGTACTTAGTCGTGTCCTCGGATACGGACAATTTGAGCAACTGATCAAGGATTTAACAGGGGCTCCCAACATTCCAATTTCTAAGTTACAAGTTGATGGGTGAACAAGGGAAGACGAGATTATGGTTTTCATGCCATACTTGTCTTGAATTAAAGAAAGTGTTTTCAAAAGAGTATGAAAAATTGGCTTTATGCAAATTAGCCTTGAACTCCACCAGCCAAATATGCATATAGGCTATAGAGTTATTCCAATAAGTGTCCACCATAGTGTCACTTGCCAGACTCCATTTTATATGGAATCTGACCCACTCTGTTGCAAATTATTATTTATTGCAGAAGTTTCTGATGAAGAGTAAGGAATACGTTTTGGGTTTCGAGTCTGCACCAACATGTTTTCGCCTGTGGCGTGTCATGAAGATGGAGGCTCATTGAAGTTCATTTCCGCTGCTTTACTATTTGAGCTAGCTTTACGCTATGCAAAGATCTATCGAACTATTTATTTTACCAAGTTTGGATTACTCGTGTAATATTGATACAATGTTGTGATATTCATCGTAAACTATGTGTGCAAATGAATCGATCCAGGGGTTTGAACTATACACAGGTACCTGCCATGCTTTTAAGTGCAGGTACATTACAGATGGTATCAGAGCACTATGTTGCCTGTAGGTTCGAACCCCTAGGTTTGGTTAGAAATAGGTTGGCCAAAAACTTAATTTTTACAAGTATAAAAACCTCTATAGAATATTCTTGCTTTTCTTCTAGGTACTTTCATCTCCGTTTCTCTTGCATTTTATCTCATATCTTTCCTTCGTAACTTAAGGATGAAGAGATTCAAGTACACTTGCGAGGAAGACTACCCGGTGTCTCGTTTTGGCAGCATCTTGTTCGACATACTCAAGCACCTGAAGCTACCAACACCCATGATCAAGGGATGCATACTAAAGAAGTTCAAGAGAGAAGACCTTTGGGGAATCAGAATTTGTCAACAAGGACATGAAGGCGAAGCACCCATTGAGACAAGAATAATGGGAGTCTCCATATAAAGAGGAATCGACGTCGTCATGCAATACACAATAGGTCATCTTTGTGGACGCTACTCCAAGGAACTTGAAGGACACTACTCCCTCCCTTTTGGAAGACGTAATGAAGATGGATATCCTTGCTGCTATGGCACCGAGGACATGGGCAAGGATGAGTTTGTGAGCGATTACTTCCAAGGCTTAGAACTCCTAGTCTATGAACTTTATTTTGATTCCTATGAAGAACTCTACAAGAATGATGAGATGTGCGCCCAAGTCAAGGAGAATGAAGAGAAGATGAAGGAACAAGAGGAGAAGACCAAGGAACTAGAAGAGAAATTCCAGCTACAAGAGAAGAAATTTGTAAGTCAAGAAAAGAGGGTCAAGCAAAGAAACAAGCAAATAAGAGAGTTGAAGGTAGAACTTTCCACCAATGAGGTGGAGCTTGAAGCGGATAGCGACTTGATCAAGCGTCTTCGTACTGAGAAGAAGTATCTCCAAGACCAGAACTTAGAGTTGGAGAAGGAAGTGGCGCATCTCAGAAACATGCTAACCCGTGAAGGCTATGAGATCGAAGACGTTGAAGAAGAAGTGGATGAAGAAGAAGTTCTCATGATTGAAGACTAGGATAGTTAGAGAGACTACCATTTTTACTACACGCACTTAAAATTTCGAATTTCTAAGCCTAGGATTTACCAATCTGTGGTAGAGCTTTATCTTGTTTTGTTGCTTTGTTTGGACCAAGACTAGTAAAAGTTTAAGTGGTTTGACTTTGTTGCTTGTTTGTTTGAAGTGTTTGTATGGGTAGAATTACTCCCTTAGATCTTTCTATCTTTACTTATCTATGCTTAAACAACAGATGCCTCCCCGTCGAGCTCCCGAAAACAACAACAAAGATGCTATGCAGCAGTTGATGGCCGCCCAAGCCCAACTGATGACCATGATGACTCAATTCATTGCAGCAACCAACAACAACAACAACAACAACAACAACAACAACAACAACAACAACAACAACAACAACAACAACAACAACAACAACAACAACAACAACAACAACAACAACAACAACAATACCAACAATCCTCCACAACCACCACCCCCTCCTCCAGTGGACAGACTTGCCAGGTTCCTTAGGCTTAGGCCAAATAAGTTCTCAAGTTCAACTGAGCCACTGGTGGCTGATGACTGGCTGTGTTCTGTGCAAAAGGATCTGGTGACATCTGAATGTACTGATGCTGAGAAGGTTAGCTTCACCGCACACCTGTTAGAAGGACCTGCTGCACAATGGTGGCAGACTTATCAGGTTACTCACCCACTAGATACCGTAACCTGGGAGGACTTCAAAGATGGCTTTCGTAATGCTCATATTTCCACGGGCATTATGAATCTGAAGCAGGAAGAATTTCGCAGTCTGCGTCAGGGAAACAGAAGTCTTAAGGAGTATATGGATGACTTTCATGCCTTGTCACGATATGCTCCTGAGGACATTGACACAGATGCAAACAGGAAGGCAAAATTTCTCAAAGGACCTAGTGACGAGCTGAAGATACCTCTGACTGTTGCTTATGCCCCAAACTATCAGATACTCCTTGATCAAGCTATCACCCTTGAGGATAGCATAAAGAAAGCTGAAAACAGGAAAAGGAAGATGAACAAGCACTCCTCTGAACCTTCATTCAAGAAACACTTTGTTCGTGATGGGAACCAGGGTTTCAAACATGGAAACCACACTGGGGGTAACTTCCACAAACATGGACACAATCATAATGGAGGATTCAAGGGAAATAATGGAGGATTCAAGGGAAACAAAGGAGGATCCAATGGAGGACACAAAGGGAATGGAAATGCTGGAAATAATCATAACAACGGACAGCAACGCCCTAATTTTGAAAAGAAGGATCTCAGTCAAGTGCTATGCTACAAGTGCAACAACAAGGGACATTATGCTAACGAATGCCCTGAGAAGAGAGTGGACACTCCTACCAAGCCCAACCCTTTCAACAAGGGACATGTGAACCACATCAATGTTGAAGAAGTCCTTGATGAACCTGATGTTGTGATTGGTACGTTCCTAATCAATTCTTTTCCAGCATTAGTTTTATTTGATACCGGAGCATCTCATTCATTCATTTTAAGATCATTTGTTAACAAACATGGGCTAGCAACCGAAAATTTGGGGTGTCCTATTAGAGTCAGTTCCCCGGGAGGAGTAATGTTAGTATCATCTGGTGTGGACAACTGAATCTTGACATTGCAAAGCATCAGTTTCCAGCAAACTTAATCATCTGGGAAACCCAAGGTCTAGATGTCATTCTAGGGATGGATTGGATGACTCAATTTGAAGGAATCATAGACTGTGAAAACAAAGCAATCACCCTCACCACTCCAGAAAAAAAGAAGATCAGATTCAAGTCAAAATTTGAGATGAAGAAAGTTAGGCTTAATTCTCTTAAGGGGGTTAGCCTTGGCGATGTACTCATAGTAAGAGAATACCCAGATGTGTTTCCTGAAGAACTACTGGGAATGCCACCCGATAGAGATGTTGAGTTTCTCATTGAGCTTAAACCAGGTACAGGGCCCATAGCAAAGAGGCCATACCCAATGGCAACAGATGAACTGAAAGAACTCAAGAAACAGTTAGAAGAACAGTTGCAGAAAGGATTCATCCGTCCAAGTTCTTCACCTTGGGGAGCACCAATATTGTTTGTTCAGAAGAAAGATAGTACTCAGAGGCTAGTCACAGACTATAGAGCTTTGAATGAAGTAACCATCAAGAATAAATACCCACTTCCTAGAATCAATGATCTCTTTGACCAATTGAAAGGAGCTTGTGTGTTCTCAAAAATTGATCTCAGATCTGGATACTTTCAGATGAAGGTTAGGGAGTTGGACATACCTAAAACCGCTTTTTCCACCCGTTACGGTCTGTACGAGTACACAATTATGCCTTTTGGCTTAACCAATGCGTCAGCATACTTCATGAATATGATGAATAAAGTGTTCATGGATTTCTTAGACAAGTTTGTCGTGGTATTCATCGATGACATCTTAATCTACTCCAAAAGCAATGAAGAACATAAGGAACATCTACATCAAATATTGCAAAGGATTAGAGAGCACAAGTTATATGGCAAGTTCAGAAAATGTGAGTTTTGGTTAGATCAAGTTGGATTCTTAGGACACATCGTATCTAAGGATGGAATAGCAGTAGACCTAGAAAAGGTTTCAGCTGTCACCGACTGGGAGCCACCCAAGAATGTGGGACAAATTCGTAGTTTTCTAGGACTAACAGGATACTATAGGAGATTCATTGAAAATTTCTCCAAGATTGCTAAGGCCTTAACAGAATTGCTACAAAAGGAGAAGAAGTTTGTGTGGACTGAAGAGTGTGAAACTAGTTTTCAAGAGTTGAAGAAACGCTTAGTATCAGCACCTGTTTTATGTTTACCTGATCTGGAGAAAGATTTCCAAGTTTACTGCGATGCTTCGCATCGGGGGCTCGGAGGTGTGTTGATGCAGGAAGGCAAAGTGGTGTCATATACCTCAAGGCAACTCAAGAAGCATGAAGTCAACTACCCCACACATGACTTAGAATTAGCAGTTGTAGTACATGCACTGAAGACATGGAGACCATATCTTTGGGGGAAACGTTGTGAAGTATTCACGGACCACAAAAGTTTTAAATACTTTTTCACGCAGAAGGAATTGAACATGCGTCAAAGGAGATGGCTGGAATTGATTAAGGACTATGACTTAAGTTTGCAGTATCACCCAAGAAAGGCTAATGTGGTAGCAGATGCTTTGAGCCATAAAACTTACGTTAACGGACTCACGGCAGGAAAATTGCCAGAAGACCTATGCAAGGGACTCAAAGATCTGAGGCTAGAGATAGTACCTTAAGGTTATGTAGCCTCTCTTGAAGTGCAACCTCTTTTGATGGACAAAATCAAAGAAGGTCAGAAGAAAGACAAATTGATGGAAGAAATCAGGAAGAACTTAAGTGAAGGCAAGGCCAAAGGTTTTCGATTAGATGAAGGAGGCACAGTGTGGTTCAAGGAACGAGTTTGTGTTCCAGAAGATGTTGATCTCAGAAAGTTGATACTTCAGGAAGCCCATGACTCACCATACTCCATACACCATTCCACCATTCCAACTTATAAATTAAAACTTGATGGGTGAACAAGGGTAGAATGAGACAGTGGATTTCATGCCACGGATGTCTTGAATAGAAGAAAAGTGTTTTTCAAAAAGTTAGGGAAAAACTTGCTTTCTGCAAAATAGCCTTGAGCTCCACCAGCCAAATAAGCATATAGGTCATAGAGTTATTCCTCTAAGTGTCCACCATAGTGTCACTTGCCAGTTCCATTTTAATGGTTCTGACCCACGTTGTTGCAATATATATCTTATTGCAGACTGTCCTGATGATGAGTGAAAGTTTTTACTAAGGGTTTCGAGTCTTCAACCAACATGCTCGCCTGTGGCACATGATGATGTTTGGGGACTCCATGAAGAATAAATTTTCCGTTGTTTACTCTGTTTACTGCTAGCTTTATGCTACGCAAATTTGTAATGAATATTTTCTAAGTCTGGATCAGCGTTGTAATAAATTGATACCTTGTTGTGATATTACATCGTAACTGTGTGTGCAAACGAATCGATCCAGGGATTTGCACTATACACAGGTATCTGCCATATTTTAGGTGCAGGTACACTACAGATGGTATCAGAGCACTGTGTTGCATGTAGGTTCGAGCCCTTAGGATTGGAAAAACCTTTTGATCATAGTATTAACTACTTAAGTATTTTGGATCCTAGCGGCATAGTGAGATGAAGCGGCCTGGAAACAAACCTTACATGTCCGCGTACATGAGACCTGTTCCACAATTAAGTGGCTGGCCGGGTGTCTGTCTCTCTCACTATAGTGAATATCCAATTTACAAAGAGTTGTTTATATTTGTTGATCACATTGAGATTTGACTTAGTTTTGACTCTAATTTAATAATACACATATGACTAGTACCTCCTTACCTTATACATTTCTTGTTTTAAATTCTTTTCTTTCTTCCTAAAGGATGACGAGCTTCCACTTGACCACTGCGGAGGACTTCGAGGACACCCGTTTTGGCTGCTACCTTCTCGACATCGGCGAGAAGATAGGTTTACCGCTACCTCAAGTTAAGGGCTTCATCCTGAAGAAGTTTAACAAGGAGGGCTGTTGGGGGATAAAAGCAACTCAGACGGGACGTGGAGAAGAGCCCCCGTTGGAAATCAAAATGGTTAGTGGCTCCAAATATAAAGGACTCAATCTCGTCATGCAGGACCTGATTGGACGTCTCTGCGGACGCTATAGCACAGAGTTGAGGGGCCACTACTCCATTTTCTTTGGAAGGAGAAACGAGGAGGGAGAACCATACCTCTTTGATGTTGGAGATAGAGGCAAAGCAAAGCCCCTTAGTCTGTATTTCCAGGAGTTGGAGGTCCTCGTCACAGAACTTTATGAGGATAGACGCACTGAACTCCTGAAGAACGACGAGTTGTGTGCCTTACTCAAGGAGAACGAGGAAAAGATGAAAGCTCAAGAAGAAGATGACATGGTCGAGTAGTTCGTTAGCGAGACTACCATTTATTTACACCTCATCGTTATCTTAGTCTTGTATTGACCTATCAACTTGTGATAAGGCAGTACCTTCCATTGTATTCCACGGAACCTCGCGATTTTATTTTCCAAAACTTTCATGTCTTTTTAATCTAGAGTTTTGAGTTGTGTGATGTTTGTTTGTTCTTATAGGTTGTTGTTTGTTGGGGTAATCTTTCTCCTTAGACCTTTCCGTCTAAAAACTCACCTATACAAAAATCACAGATGCCTCCCCGTCGTACGCCCGATAACAACAACAACAACAACAACAACAACAACAACAACAACAACGACCACAACAACAATGACGCTATACAACAGTTGATGGCCGCTCAAGCTCAGCTAATGACTATGATGACCCAGTTCATTGCGGCAACCAACAACAATAACAACAACCACTACCCGCCTCCGCCACCACCCCCCCCATGGGGATAGACTTACCAGATTTCTGAGGCTCCGACCAAACAAGTTCTCCACTGCAACTGAACCAATTGTGGCAGATGACTGGCTACGTTCCGTGGACAGGGATCTAGTGACTTGTGAATGTACTGACGCTGAGAAGGTGAGGTTCACCACTCATCTATTGGAAGGACCAGCAATCCAGTGGTGGGAAACTTATCAAATCACCCACCCACTAGAAACCATGACTTGGGAAAATTTCAAGGAAGGTTTTCGTAATGCTCATATCTCCTCGGGCATTATGAACTTGAAGCAGGAAGAATTCAGAAACCTGAGACAAGGAAACAGGAGCCTTAAGGAGTACATGGCTGATTTCCATGCCCTTTCTCGTTATGCCTCTGAAGACATTAACACCGAGGCAAAGAGGAAGGAAAAATTCCTAAATGGGCTAAGTGACGAGCTGAAGATCCCTTTGACAGTGGCATATGCCCCAAATTATCAGACTCTCCTAGATCAGGCTATCATACTGGAGGATAACATCAAGAAGGCTGAAAATAGGAAGAGAAAGTTGAATGTTCACAAACACCATTCTGAGACTTCTTTCAAGAGACCTTTATCTCAAGATGCAAACCAGGGTCATAAACCTGGGCACTATCCTAGTGGAGGAAGCAACCACAAACATCATGGTCACAACCATAGTGGTGGTTTCAAGGGAAACAATGGGAATCACAAGGGAAATGGAAATGTTGGCCACAACAATGGACAACATCGCCCAAACCCCAAATATAAGAAAGATATCAGCCAAGTACTATGCTTCAAGTGCAATAACAAGGGTGACTACGCCACTAACTGCCCTGAAAAGAAGGCCGCAGAAGCTGCCAAGCCCAATCCCTTCCAGAAAGGACAGGTGAACCACATCAATGTGGAAGAAGTGTACGATCAACCTGATGCTGTCATTGGTACGTTCTTGCTCAATTCATGCCCAGCATTAGTTTTATTTGATACTGGAGCATCGCATTCTTTCATTTCAAGAGCTTTTGTAAACAAACATGGGTTAGTAGTGGAAAATATAGGAACCCCCATTAGAGTAAGCTCTCCGGGCGGAGAGATGCTAGTAACCTCTGGCTGTAGACAGTTGAGTCTGAAGATTGGAAAGCATCAGTTTCCTACGGACTTGATCATCCTGGAAACACAAGGCCTGGATGTTATCATAGGGATGTATAGGATGTCCCGCTATGCAGGAATCATAGACTATGCAAATAGAACCATCACTCTCACCACTCCAGAAGGCTCAAAGATCAACTTTAGATCAAAGTTTGAACTAAAGAAGGTTAGGCTCGGTGAGGTCCTTATAGTTAAGGAATACCCTGATGTGTTTCCGGAAGAACTACCAGGAATGCCACCCGATAGAGATGTAGAGTTCCTCATAGAACTAAAGCCGGGAACAGGACCAATTGCTAAAAGGCCCTACCCAATGGCAACTGATGAACTGAAAGAACTCAAGAAACAACTGGAAGAGTTTATGCAGAAAAGCTTTATCCGTCCAAGTTCATCAGCCTGGGGAGCCCCGATCCTTTTTGTCAAGAAGAAGGATAGTACTCAAAGATTAGTCACCGATTACCGTGACATAAATGAGCATACAATCAAGAACAAGTATCCGCTACCCAAAATCAATGAACTGTTCGATCAACTAGAAGGGGATGTCGTCTTCTCCAAGATCGATCTCAGATCAGGGTACTTTCAGATGAAAGTCAGAGAGATGGATATACCCAAGACTGTTTTCGTTACAAGATATGGTTCATATGAGTACACGGTAATGCCTTTTGGGTTAACCAATGCTCCAGCCTATTTCATGAATATGATGAATAAAGTGTTTATGGATTTTCTGGACAAGTTTGTTGTTGTCTTCATCGATGACATCTTAGTCTACTCCAAAAGTCACAAAGAACACGAAGAACATTTACGTCTGGTGTTGCAAAGGCTCCGAGAGCATAAGTTATATGCTAAGTTCAACAAGTGTGAATTCTGGTTAAAACAAGTAGGATTTCTAGGACACCTGGTGTCTAAAGATGGGATAGCAGTGGATCCTGAAAAAGTTGCTGCTGTGACGAATTGGGAATCACCCAAAAATGTGGGAGAAATCCGCAGTTTTCTAGGATTGGCAGGGTACTACCGGAGATTTATTGAAAACTTCTCCAAGATTGCCAAGGCTTTGACTGAACTACTGAAGAAGGGAAAGAAATTTGAGTGGACAGAAGCTTTTGAGACCAGTTTTCAAGAATTAAAGAAGCGCTTGGTGTCAGCACCGGTATTATGCTTACCAGACCTAGAGAAAGACTTCCAGGTTTATTGCGACGCTTCATATCGCGGCCTAGGAAGCGTATTGATGCAAGAAGGCAAAGTAGTGTCTTATGCCTCAAGACAACTCAAAAATCATAAAGTAAACTACCCCACTCATGATCTAGAGTTAGCTTCTGTGGTGCATGCGCTAAAGATATGGAGGCCATATTTATGGGGAAAGAGATGTGAAGTTTTTACGGATCATAAAAGCCTCAAGTACTTCTTTACTCAGAAGGAATTAAACATGCGACAAAGGAGATGGTTAGAATTGATCAAAGACTATGATTTAAGTCTACAGTACCACCCAGGAAAAGCCAACGTAGTGGCTGATGCCTTGAGCCGTAAGATTTATGTAAACGGACTCACGGCAGGAGAATTGCCTGAAGATCTTTGTAAAGGATTTAAGGACCTTCGATTGGAGGTGGTACCGAAAGGATTCATAGCATCCTTAGAAGTTCAACCTCTTCTATTTAACAAAATCAAGACAGCTCAGTTAGAGGATAAAGCAGTATAAGAAATCAAGAAGAACCTAAGCGAAGGCAAGGCCAGAGATTTTAGAGAAGATGAAGAAGGAACCGTGTGGTATAAAGAACACATTTGTGTTCCTGACATTACCGATCTCAGGAAGTTAATACTTCAAGAAGCTCATGACTCACCTTATTCCATACATCCGGGTAACACCAAGATGTATATGGATGTAAAGGAGAGGTATTGGTGGATCAACTTGAAGCGTGATATTGCTGAATACATTGCAAAGTGTGACGTCTGCAGTCGCGTGAAAGCAGAACACCAAAAACCAGCAGGGTTGCTACAACCCTTACCAGTACCAGATTGGAAATGGGAACAGATTGGTATGGATTTCATCACGGGTCTGCCCAGGACTAAATCAGGGTATGATTCTATATGCGTTATAGTCGATCGTCTGACGAAAGTATCTCACTTTATACCCGTGAAGACTACTTACACTAGTGCCAAACTAGCTGACATCTATATGAACAGGATTGTGTGTCTACATGGTGTTCCCAAGAAAATTGTGTCGGATAGGGGTACTCAGTTTACTTCCCATTTCTGGAATCAATTACATGAGTCTCTGGGAACTAGGTTAGAGTTCAGCACAGCGTTTCATCCGCAGACGGATGGACAGACAGAAAGAGTAAATCAGATCCTAGAAGATATGCTGAGAGCAGGCGCTTTAGATTATAAGTCAAGCTGGGATGATAATCTCCCATATGCCGAGTTCTCTTACAACAACAGCTATCAAGCGAGCATAGAGATGTCGCCATTTGAAGCCCTGTATGGAAGAAAGTGCACTACCCCACTACTGTGGAGTGGCATAGGAGAACGTAGTTTGTTCGGACCAGACATAATCAAGGAGGCTGAGGAAAAAGTCAGGTTGATTAAGGACCGTTTAAAGATAGCACAATCCAGACAGAAGAGTTATGCGGACTCCAAAAGGAGAGAAGTCACGTATGAAGTGGGTGATCGAGTCTATCTCAGAGTTTCACCTATGCGGGGAGTTAAAAGATTTGGAATCAAAGAAAAGTTGGCACCTAGATTTATTGGACCTTTCAAGGTATTATCCCGCAAAGGAGAGGTCGCCTATGAATTGGAACTCCCGGAAGCACTTTCCGCGGTTCACAGTGTGTTCCATGTCAGCCAGCTGAAGAAATGTCACCCAGAAATGGCAGAAACACTACTAAGAGATACGGTGCCACTAGAGGAAGTACAACTACAAAGTGATCTCACTTATGAAGAAAAACCCATAAAGATTTTGGAGACCGCAGAGCGTGTCACCCGAACCAAGACCATCAAATTCTGTAAAGTACAGTGGAATCACCATTCAGAAGAGGAATCGACATGGGAAAGAGAAGATGACCTTAAAGAAGACCACCCTCACCTATTTGCTAGCCAATCCAAATCTCGAGGGCGAGATTCATCTTAAGGGCGTTAGGTTTGTAACATCCCTATTTTCAGAAAAATTTAAAAACTTTGCATCCATGCATCATCATCATTAAACTTGTCATATGAATCACATAGAATTTGAATTTAATTATTTAAATATGTTTTAATTGACTTTATGTCCTTAAAATTGTTATTTGAATTTATAATAATGTTCCTTTTATTCTATTTTTACTTTAGACAAAAATAATGTCAAAAGGATCTATTTTTCATAAGCTTTTCAAATTACATTTTTATGAATTTTTCTGAGAAGTTTTAATATAGTTTTGAATTTGTTTTATACTCAAAAGATTTAAAAACAGAAAAGAATTTTCAAAAAAGAAAAATAGAGTCGGGCCAGCCAGTGGGCCGAAGCCCACTAGCTATCTACCGCGCGCGCGACGCAATCCAGCCTGCCAGCAGCCCGTCCCCGCCCGCACGCACGCGCTCTCTCTCTGGCAGGTGGACCCCACCTGTCATCCCCGTCCTGGCGACCCCTTCTTCCCCAAATCACGCCCACGACCTAGCCGAGAAACGGCCGAATCAATTCGTTGATTCCCGGCGATTTACTCACCCAATTAACTCGCTGTTGCCCCTATAAGAACCCCCTCGACCCCCTTTCCTTTTTGCCCCAAGCCCCGTACCCCGAGAGACACCAGGCCGCCCACGAGCATCCCCGGAGCTCCGCCATTACCGACGGCAAGTTCAACGAACTCCGGTGAGCTGCGACCTCCTCGAGCGCTCCCTTCACTCCAAATCGTTTCACTTTGTCATTGCGTACCTTAGTGACAAGGTCTCGTGTTTTCTTACGCAGCCAAACTCCGTGTCCGTGCTCACCGACGAGAACCTCCGCCGTGCGCATCTCCGGCGAGCGATTTCGAGAAGAGGAGGACGCTCGGCTCTTCTCCACCGCGCCACCAACCTCGCCGCGAGCTCCTCTTCGTCAGGGTATGCCTCACTATCCTCGTAGAGCAGTAGAACGTAGTTTGCGCGAACGCCGGTGATGGCGCCGCCGTGCGCCTCGGTCACCGGAGCTCCTCTGGTCGACAGCGCCGCTCGGTTCTGGTCGATTAGATCTGGACCGTTAGATCTTCCGTGCACGGCCAGGATTAGATCACTTAAAATCCCGAACCGGTACGCCGCTTCAACGCCACGTCCGCGCCGCGTCAGCGCCACGTCAGATATTATTTTCTGAATTTTTATTAAATCATTTAATTTGGCAGTTTTGCAGAAAACCCCCTGCATATTGTTTTCATCACTACTTTTTATCTGTTTAACCAAATTTAAATATTTTTATATATTTGAGATCCTTGGAACCAGTAGAACACTTTGGCTTCATTAGTTTTCTGCTTTGACACATTCAAAATTTTCAAATATTTTTTAGAGTAGTTTAAGTGTTTTTGACATAACTTTAGTTAGAAAAATTATTTTTGAATAAATCAAATTGCTAACAACTTGTTTAGATGCCCTCTGCCCAAATGTCATTTTTACAAAATTTGATTTTGAAATTTTATTTAAGTAAACTAAAGTCCTTGTCATTACCCATTATTCGTGATTAAATAATAGAAACAAATTAAAAATTTATTCATGCATATATCATGAAAATCCAAAGAGATACATTTATTTGTTTCTTGACGTTGGAAATAAATTGTTGCATCTCATCTCATGCGTAGCATACATTTTCTTTGTATGAACCTTTGCTTGTGTGTTTATGTGTGGCTCTTTATTTCTTTATTAGACTATTCGGAGGGAAACGAGAATCTTTGCAACTGTAACTGCTGCACTCCCAGTTGCCAAGGCAAGTGGCACACCCCCATAAAAGTCCTATTATTTTTCTATGCATGAGTAGATTATTTTCTATAAGCATGTGTAGGATAGTATTGCTATGCAAGCCATGTTAGACCTCTTTATTCCTGTGTCTAGGTTCCTATGAAAATACTTAGTAGAATAGTGATGCTATGCAAAAACTATTTTGATGAAAAAGATAAAGTCTACTAAGTTTTAATCAAACACCTGGGTGGAATTGGTTGCTTGGCTGTATGAGTTGAGTGTTGTTCCCAGGGGATTTACCTGTGGAATATTCACTTGTGGATGGCCACCCAGGAGCAAAGGAATCTGAAGAACTCCAAGTGAAGATTGCTTCTCGTGCAGCCATTGCCAATATGGGCTCTGGCTTGATCAACTAAGCTGCGTGGACTCTCCCCGGCCTGACAGGTGGTGGTAGAGGATTTGTAGGTGGAGCGCGTCAGGCCAGAGTGGGAGGGAAAATGCTTCTGAAAGATCTCGTCTCATTCTTTCCTTTCCTTATCACAAATGGTGTGTAAAGGGTAATTTGGGTTGAATGGGTACAATGGTGAACGTGCACAACCTCTGCAGAGTATAAAACTAAGTACTTAGCAGTGTCCCCGGAAACGGACAATTGAGCAGCTAAACGAGGACGTCAACGGAGGATTCCACCATTCCAACTTGTAAATTAAAACTTGATGGGTGAACAAGGGTAGAATGAGACAGTGGATTTCATGCCACGGATGTCTCGAATAGAAGAAAAGTGTTTTTCAAAAAGTTAGGGAAAAACTTGCTTTCTGCAAAATAGCCTTGAGCTCCACCAGCCAAATAAGCATATAGGTCATAGAGTTATTCCTCTAAGTGTCCACCATAGTGTCACTTCCAGTTCCATTTTAATGGTTCTGACCCACGTTGTTGCAATATATATCTTATTGCAGACTGTCCTGATGATGAGTGAAAGTTCTTACTAAGGGTTTCGAGTCTTCAACCAGCATGCTCGCCTGTGGCACATGATGATGTTTGGGGACTCCATGAAGAATAAATTTTCTGTTGTTTACTCTGTTTACTGCTAGCTTTATGCTATGCAAATTTGTAATGAATATTTTCTAAGTCTGGATCAGCGTTGTAATAAATTGATACCTTGTTGTGATATTACATCGTAACTATGTGTGTAAACGAATCGATCCAGGGATTTGCACTATACACAGGTATCTGCCATATTTTAGGTGCAGGTACACTACAAGATGAAGGAGGCACAGTGTGGTTCAAGGAACGAGTTTGTGTTCCAGAAGATGTTGATCTTAGAAAGTTGATACTTCAGGAAGCCCATGACTCACCATACTCCATACACCCGGGTAATACTAAGATGTATATGGATGTGAAGGAAAGGTTCTGGTGGAACTATTTGAAACGGGATATCGCAGAATATATTGCTAAGTGTGATGTGTGTAGCCGTGTGAAGGTTGAGCATCAGAAGCCAGCAGGATTACTTCAACCTCTACCAGTACCCGACTGGAAATGGGATCAGATTGGGATGGACTTCATCACAGGTTTACCTAGAACCAAGTCAGGTTATGATTCTATATGGGTTATTGTTGATCGTTTGACCAAGGTAGCTCATTTCGTGCCGGTAAAGACGACTTACACCAGTGCCAAACTAGAGGATATTTACATGAAGAGAATAGTATGTTTGCACAAAGTCCCTAAGAAGATTGTGTCAGATAGGGGCACTCAATTCACTTCTCACTTTTGGAAACAGCTACATGAAGTCCTTGGAACTAGGCTCGAGTTCAGCACAACTTTTCACCCACAAACTGATGGACAGACTGAAAGGGTAAATCAAATTTTGGAGGACATGCTGAGAGCAGGTGCTTTAGACTATAAGTCTAGTTGGGATGACAATCTTCCCTATGCTGAGTTCTCTTATAATAATAGTTATCGAGCCAGCATAGAGATGGCACCATTTGAAGCATTGTATGGAAGAAAGTGTACTACCCCACTTTTGTGGAGTGGAGTAGGGGAGAGAAGTCTGTTTGGTCCGGATATAATCGAAGAAGCTGAAGAAAAGTTCAGGTTGATTAAGGACAGATTGAAGACAGCTCAATCCCGACAGAAAATTTATGCCGATTCCAAACGAAGAGAAGTCACCTTCGATATTGAAGATAGAGCCTATCTTAGAGTCTCACCCCTTCGTGGAGCGAAGAGGTTTGGAATCAAGGGAAAAATGTCACCAAGATTCATTGGACCCTATAAAGTTTTGTCACGTAAAGGAGAAGTGGCATATGAGTTGGAACTACCGGAAGCACTTTCCGCAGTTCACAATGTTTTTCATGTTAGTCAGCTGAAAAAGTGTCACCCGGAAATGGCAGAAACTCCGCTGAGGGATATAGTGCCACTAGAAGAAGTTCAGCTGGAAAGCGATCTCACATAAGACGAAAAACCCATAAAAATTTTGGAGACAGCTGAGAGAATTACCAGAACTAAGACCATCAAGTTTTGCAAAGTACAATGGAATCACCATTCAGAAGAACAAGCGACTTGGGAAAGACAGGATGACCTCAAGGAAGAACATCCTCACCTATTTTCTAGCCAGTCCGAATCTCGAGGACGAGATTCATCTCAAGGGGGTTAGTCTTGTAAAATCCCAAATTTCACAAAAAAATTAAACTTCCAAATTCATATCATTGCATGCATCATGCCATGCATTTTGCATTTGCATCACTATTTATAAATGTTGAAAGAATAAAAAAATTATTAATTATAATTTTTTTACAAAATACATTAAAAGGTTTAGTTTGGAAAGGATACATTTTACAAAATTTTACAAATTGGTTTGAATCATTTTGGAGTGGCAAATCAAAAGGTATGTAAATTCAGAAAAGAAAAGAAAAGAAAAGAAAAGAAAGAACAAAAAAAGAGAAAAGGGGAGCCCACCGAGCCGGCCTGCCGCGGACCAGTTCATCCCTCTCCTTCCCGCGCGCGCACACGGCCCAAGCCCAGCTCGTTTCCTCTCTCTCGCCGACACGCGGGTCCCACCCCCTGACATCGTACTGTCTTCAACCTCCCAGCGATTTACTCCGGCCGTGCGCTTGACAAACTCGGAGATCAACTCCGGATCGTTTAAACGATCCTATCTGCTCCCCGCACCCCATAAATACTCGAGCACCTCACCTCGTCTCGTGCCCCCGGAAACCCTAGCCGCTTCGCCTCAAGGCTGCAAGAAATCAGCTCGAGCCGCCCGCCATTGCCGCCGGCGAAATTCTTCGCGCTCGGTAAGCACACGCGACACCGAGCCCTCTTATCCCTCCTATCCTCTCTATTTTGGTCTTGCGCATCCGTGTGACATGTTTTTGTGATCTGATTCGGGCCAGATTGGGCGATCGATCGTCGACCGACGACAACCGCCGTAAGCCCTCAACTCCGGCGAGCAACTAGGAGACGAAGGGGACACGCCAGGGTCTTCGAGCACGCCACCGAGATCGCCTCGACCTCGACTTCATCCTTGTATGATCCCCCTGTCCTAACTCCCTCTAGAACGCGTAGAACGAAAATTCCGTTCATGCCCGCCGCCGCGATTCGTGTTTTCCAGCCGAACTCCGGTGGAAGCGCCGCCAGTTTCTGGCTCTTGAATCCTACGCCGCTGGATCTGTAATCAACGCGCGAGATTAGATCTCCCTAGCGAAGGGGTACGGACCAACCGTAAGCCGCCACTTCACCGAAGAAACCGCCGGATCCTGTCCGCGTCCGCCCGCGCCGCGCCGTCTGCCGTCTGCGCCACTTCTCCCGCGTCGCCAGGAGTGCACCAATCAGAGGAGGCCACGTCGCCGAGGATCTCTGCGCGAAGATTTCTTTTCTGTTTATCACAGATTAGTCCCTGCAATTTGTTTCTATCATTATTTTTCACTCATTTATCCAAAAATTATAACAAAAATTGTTTTGGAAAGCTTATGAAGTATAGAAACTTTTGGTATCATTAAATTTGTATTTTATCGAATAAATTTTGTTTAAAAACAGAAGTGGCATTAATGGTAAATTAAGCATAACTACAAATATAAAATTTATTCCTCATCAAACTATTTTGCTATGAACTTGTAGGGCTAAGTAGTAGCTGCAGGAATATGAGAGTACTTATCATATTATAACACTTAACCACCTAAAAGTACTTAGAAAATAATTGAGGGGCTTTTATTTGACTAAAGGTGCTAATTTTCTCTAAGTGTTGTCTTTAGAAAATTATTGGAAACTTCTAAGTCCTTAGTAAAATTTTGGACCACAAAACTTGCCTCGCACTTACTCACATACTTCATCGCATGGCATGCATCTAGTCCTTAGAAATATTTTGCTCATCATACATGGCATATTTTCCTTAGTAGTTTAAGGAATTTGTTTGTTTATGTTGTATTGTTTGTTGTGTTAGAATTTTCGGAGAGGAACGAGGACTGCAGCTGCTGTTGCTGTTCTGCTTGTTGCCAAGGCAAGTGGCACACCCCCATAAATTTCCTAAGTATTTTCTATGCATTACCTAGAGTATTTTTCTATATGCATGTGTAGGGCTTAGTAGAATGCTATGCAAAACTTTAGAACTCTCCACCCCTTGAGTCTAGGAACCTATGTAATGACTTAGTAGAATTTTGATGCTATGCAAAAGTGTTTTACTGGAAAACATAAATTATACTAAGTTAATGAAACACCCTGGTGGAATTGGTGTTGAATGGTTTATGTTGAGTGTTATTCCTTAGGTGTGATCTCTAAGGAATGATCACTTGTGGATGGCCACCCAGGGTAATAAAGGGACCAATGTTCTCTCTAAGTGAAGATTGCTTCTCATGCAACCATTAGTCAATGGGCTATGGCTAGATGGAGTAAGCTGCGTGGACTCGGCCCGACTTGACAGGTGGTGGTAGATGGTTAGCATGGAGCGCGTCAAGTCTACGAGGGACGGGAAGATGCTTCTGAAAAGTCTCGTCTGAACTCTCTCCTTTTCCTTAGCACAAATGGTGTGCTTGAGGATAGTTTGGGTTTGTTGGGTCTAATGGTCAAAGTGCACAACCTCTGCAGAGTTAAAACTAAGTACTTAGCCGTGTCCCCGGATACGGACAATTTGAGCAACTGATCAAGGATTTAACAGGGGCTCCCAACATTCCAATTTTAAGTTAAAAGTTGATGGGTGAACAAGGGAAGACGAGATTATGGTTTTCATGCCATACTTGTCTTGAATTAAAGAAAGTGTTTACAAAAGAGTAGGAAAAATTGGCTTTATGAAAATTAGCCTTGAACTCCACCAGCCAAATATGCATATAGGCTATAGGGTTATTCCAATAAGTTTCCACCATAGAGTCACTTGCCAGACTCCATTTTATTTGGAATCTGACCCACTCTGTTGCAAATTATTATTTATTGCAGAAGTTGCTGATGAAGAGTAAGGAATACGTTTTGGGTTTCGAGTCTGCACCAACATGTTTTCGCCTGTGGCGTGTCATGAAGATGGAGGCTCATTGAAGTTCATTTCTGCTGCTTTACTATTTGAGCTAGCTTTACGCTATGCAAAGATGTATCGAACTATTTATTTTACCAAGTCTGGATTACTCGTGTAATATTGATAGAATGTTGTGATATTCATCATAAACTGTGTGTGCAAATGAATCGATCCATGGGTTTGCAATATACACAGGTACCTGCCATATTTTTAAGTGCAGGTACATTACATCATGTCTCTATTAAATCTAGGGCAGTGACAGAAAGCTCTAAGGTTGTATATGTACTGTTGCTACTAGGGATAAAACAGTAGTACTTTGTTAAGGATGATGTTACTTACTTACTTTACACACAGTGCTTAAGGCAATAATCTATTGCATGCAACTTAATACTGAAAGGGGTGCGGACGCTAACCAGAAGGTGGATTATTAGTCATAGTTGCGGTTGGAACGGTCTATGTATATTGTTGTAATGCCCAAATAAATCTCACACTAGAGATTATAACGTTAGTATATGCATTGGGTTGCTCATCATTATTTTCTCAATTGCCTAGCTGCAATTTGTTTACCATGCATGGATGAATGTTATTATTATTTAGGGAGAGACACCACTAGTGAACTGTGGACCCCGGTCCTTCTAATTAATCTGATAAAACCACAACTCCAAACCTGTTACTTTCTGCAAACATTCATCTTTCTTCCACACATATGTTTAATCCTTTGTTACAGCAAGTCGGTGAGATTGACAACCTCATCGTTGAGTTGGGGAATAATACTTTGATTGTGTTGTGTGCAGATTCCGCGTCTCCTTCGCGACACCAAGTTTCTTGCGCCGTTGACACCTCGAGGGAACGTTCATCTCCTACTGGTTCGATAACCTTGGTTTCATAACTGAAGGAAATTTGCTGCTATGCTACTTCACATCTTCCTCTTGGGGTTTTTCCAACCACCAGTGTTGTGCATCACCCAATGAAACAGGTAGGTTGTCAATCTCACCGACTTGCTGTAAACAAAGGGTTAAACGTATGGTGTGGAAAATGATGTTTGTTTGAAGAGAATGAAATTAACAGTTCGCAGTAGGTTGTATTTATCAGTTTGAAGAAAAGGACCGGGGTCCACACTTCACTAGTGGTGTCTCTATATAAATAATACTCTCTCCGTTCCTGAATATAGGTGTATAAGTTTTCAGCACGGATATTAATACAAGCTATTTTGTACATAGCGTACTAAATTTTTATTTAGAAAAAATTGCAAGAGATGAGTTCTTAATTGGTATAACAGGAATACAATCAGTTAAATCGCTCTTTTGAGACTAGATCTCATTTTTTGATGGGTCAAATTGTGCATAAATAGCCAATACACCTTATATTTTAGATATTTTTTCGAAAACTTATACACCTTATATCAAGGAATGGAGGGAGTAATAGCATACATGCGGGTAAACAAATTACAGTTGGGCAATTGACAGAACAAAGAAGTGTATAATGATGCATATACTATAGTCATGATGTCTAGTATGAGATTTATTTGGGCATTACAAAAATGTGCATAGACCGTTTCAACCGCATCTATGACTAATAATCCACCTTCCGGTTAGCGTCCACACCCCTTTTAGTATTAAGTTGCAAGCAACAGATTATTGCATTAGGAAAAGTGTGTAATGTAGTAATACAAATATCCTTAGGCAAAGTACTACTGTTTTATCCCTATTAGCAAAAGTACATCTAAAATCTTAGAGGTTGCTGTCATTCCCCGGATTAAATAGAGACATGAACCCACTATCTAGCATAAATACTCCCTCTTGAAGTCACAAGCATCTACTTTGCCAGAGAATCTACTAGCAACGGAGTGCATGATAGATCATTAAATAACACACACATAATATATTATGAAGCAAATGACATAATACTCAATATTCATCGGATCCCAGCAAACACATCATGTAGCATTCCACAAAGATGATCTTGATCATGATAGGCAACTCACAAGATCTAAACATGGTAGCACAAAAGGAGAAGACAACCATCTAGCTACTTCTATGGACCCGTAGTCTAAGGATGAACTACTCACGCATCAGTCTGTAGGAGGGCATGGTGACATAGAGCCCTCCGATGATGATTCCCCTCTCCGACAAGGTGCCTGGGAGAGCTTCTAAACCCTCCCGATATAGGGTTGACAATGGTGGCGGCTCTGGAACCTTACGAGGAAAAGTGTTCGTGTATGAAGGGTTTTCTCGTAGGGAATAATAAATAGGCGGAAGGGCAAGGTAGGTGGAGGGCCGTGGGCCCCACACCACGTGGAGGCACGACAGAGGGGGGAGCCGCGCCACCACCAGGTGTGGCTGGCCTATGGCCCCCATCCGTATCCTCCTCGGTCTTCTGGATCCTTACGAGAAAAATAGGGACTTTGGCTTTTGTGTCGTTCAATTTCGAGAATACTTCCAGAACAATTTTTCTGAAACCAAAAACATCAGAAAACTGGGAGCTGGCACGGTGGCATCTTGTTAATAGGTTTTTCCCAGAAAATTGGTATAATACAAGCATGGAACATAATAAATTATAGATACATTGGAGACGTATAAGCCATCCCGTCGGCATGCGGAAAAACAAGTAAGGCGTTAGAAATGCCGCCACACAAATAGAAGTACCTAATAGCTTATTGAAGCTTTTGTGACGCTTAATTACCGTGAGGGCGTTGAGCTCTTGTAATGGCGACGGACCACGGACGCCCGTCGACGTGGAAGAGACGGTAGTAGGGTTGGTACGAGGCTCGGGGAGAACTGGCAGCTCGGGACCGGTGTTTGATCGGCCATTCCAGAGTTAGGGTTGACATTCAGGAACGTCACAGTGTTCGTGGCATTGCTAGCGCGTGAGCTGCCCATCACAGGAACATGTCCGCTTCTTCCTTCCTCAATCAAATTCCCGATTGTCTCGCAAAGGATGGGAAGTATGGCATTGACCGTATGTTCAACGGTAGTTTCTATGGTAGTCTTCATATTTTCCTTGACTTTGTCTAATTGCTTCTTGCAGTCTAATTCCTTCCTCTTCCTCCTCTGCTCTCGTGTCTCCTTGGCCTCGATGTAGTAGAATTTATGTTTTCGACCTATCCTGGCGCCGACCACACAACCACGATGCGGCTCACACTCCACCGTAACTTCCTTGACCTTGTTCAACGCCCTGTGAAAAGGGTTGTCCCACGGGCCAAGGATTGAGGCTCCTTCTGAACCAACTGGCTTTGCTACTTCGACTTCCTCGATATATTTCTTCTCAACATCCTTCACCTTCTCGTTACCGACAAGTTGTTGGGTTTTTTGTCCACCCTTAATAGAGACTTGATAAACCTTTTTGCCAGCGGGTCTTAGATCTTGTCGTATGGGCTAGGCCAACCCCTTTTAGCATCCTCCTTGTCCCAAATGGGTTCCTTTCCCTTGTAGCCACCACTTCCAAGTGTGTGGGGAGTTATGTTCTTGTCGTGCATATTTTTTACCCACTCTCGCTGCTGCTTCTTAGAAGGGAGTTGGTCTCTAGCGAGAATTATTATAGTCATCTTCCGTAATTAAGGGCTAGTGTCGACATAGCTCTTGATAATCGACACCTTTCTCAAGCTTCTCCCTCACAAGAGACCTCCAAGTGCTCAAGGATTTGGTGAACCTGCCGAGGGAGAAGGTGTTCACAATATTCTTCTTAAGATCCAGGTTGTCGTAGTCGACATGTAACTTGTAGCGTGCATGTAGCTTCGGAATGAGGAGTGTGGCCACAACTTTGTTGTCGTTTCCCCTAACGCTTTCATCATTGATGTTCGCAAAGGTACGAACAATGGCTCCCAATGTGTTGTCGTACCCACGTGCTTTATCAGCAGGCATAGTAGGCTCACCGCTTGTAGGGTCTACCTCATCAAAAGCAGTCTGTTGGGTGCTGAGCTGGTTGGGGCGCCGATTTTGACGTTTGCGCACGACTTCGATACC
This sequence comes from Poa annua, assembly GCA_026929855.1. Lineage (NCBI taxonomy): Eukaryota > Viridiplantae > Streptophyta > Magnoliopsida > Poales > Poaceae > Poa > Poa annua. Next base: position 106,012,829 of record CM049426.1, read on the forward strand.
GAAGGTGCTAGTGCCTTCGGCGCCGATGCCTTCACCACCGGTGCTTGTCTTGTTTCCTATCTCCTCCCTCTCATCATCGACATCTTCTCGGTGATCCCTGTCAGACGCAAGATATGCCAAGTAGGCATCGTCCTCGCCTTGTGCCCTAGAACCTCTGGCCTTTGTGTTGTGAGACATATTCACACTATTTATAAACCTTATAGTTAGTACAACATATATAAAGAAAATTTAAACACAAGTCCTTGAGTTCGGTTACTCCACATGTCCTATTTTGAACACAAGTCATACCAAAATTCACGGGAAATTTTGGCATGACTTTTGCTAAAAATATGACTTATAGAGTACCCCAATTGCCGAAAGGAAGTTAATCAACATTCCGACGAACTCAAGGGCCTCATGTGTACCTGCAAACATCTCATAACGCCGACCGACATCTCCGGCCGACAACATTCACATCATGCACATCACATCATGCATCACATTCACATCTCACCACCACATTCACATCACCACCATATTCAACAAAATAAGTGCATTTCATTTACAAAAACTAGAGGCAAACCTATCTTCAAAACTGTTAAAATGTACCAACTTTGAAGCCTACGTAGATTATCAAATCTTCATAATTTTTACAATTTTCTTTCATATCTATCTTATACTAAGTTAGTATTCATGCTAAACCTTAGAAACCATTCTTTGAAATTTGTTAACACCTAAATACAAGTCCATTGTGAAGCTATTCAAAACAGTGCCAAATATTTATCAAAATTCGCATATTTTGAATTATTTTCTAAAATTCCATAATTGTTCCACATTGATCCTAAACTAGCCAACACAGTAACAACACCACCAGATCGTCTAAAGTAACCCTAAACTAGCCTAAAATTATAGCAGGCATTTGTCAAACACCTTCGGTGCTAGTTGGAGGGAGAGAAGGAGAGGCAGGGGAGGAGGAAGAGACCGAATGGGAGAACCTTGGGGCGGCGAAAACGTGGTGCGGGCGCGGCCGGTGAGCAGAGCAGCGCAGCACGCACGGTCGGGGCGGAGCATGCTGTAGGGGATGGTCGGCCAGCGTGTCGCGGTGAGGAGCAGGGGGTGGCCGGAGCAGCACGGGGCGGCAAGGGGTGGCCGGAGAAGCGCGCCGTGGTAGGGAGTGACCGGAGCAGGACAGTGCGGCAGGGGGTGGCCGGAGCGCAGCGTGGCGGCAGTTTGGAGATGGCAGGGCCGGGGTGGAGGGAGTGAAACGACTAAGTGTGTAATAGCCACTAGAGCAGAACAAGCCAATGGTCCCGGGCCGGGAGGGCTATTTGTCCCGGGCACGCTCTCGGGACAACGTGCTCGGGACAAGTAGCCACGCCTATTTGTCCCGGGCATGCCAGGACCCGGGACCATTAGGTGGGGCACGTGGCCAAACCATCCAGCCTCTGGCTGGCACTAATTTGTCCCAGTTCGTAATACGAACCGGGACAGTATATATGTTTTTTTTGTTTTCTTCTTTTGTTTCTTTTTTTTTGTTTCCTGTTTTCTATTTTACTGATTCTTTTGTGTTTCTGTTTTTGATATTTATGTTTCATTTCAAACAAGATCGAGTTGCATATTATACGATACTATATAATATATATCATGAATACACGATTTTTTCCTCGGGATAGTCATGAATACTACTAATACACGAGTTCTCCAAAACAAATATTTACAACAAATATTTACAACTGGAAGATCATGTCTAAATATTTACAAACAGAGATCATTACATGACAGAGAGGCATTAGACCCTTTTTTTTCCTCGGGATGATCTTTTTCGGTGGCTGGATTATACTGCATTCTGCGCCTGGCTTTATGACATAGTCAAGCAGAAAGCCCACAGTTTCCTCCGCAATTGGTAGTAGGCGGTCTTTTGCATCGAGCCTATTCCGGATCGTCTCAAACTAAAAACGAGAGATCAACACCAATATACCATCCATTATGAAAATAATTCAATTTGAAAAGTGAACAAGTTTGAATAAATTGTTAACGTACGCCATTCCAGTCTGCCCCCTCATTGAAGTGAATTCGGATGAACTCGCAGACATAGAATCCACACAAATTGGTGCCTTGTTGCTGCTTCGCGCCCTTTTTTATTTTTTTTGAGGCGCAAAACAGTAGGGAAAAATCCCTACTGTTTAATTTTCTATTTTCTCATTGACTGCTGTACAAATTACATGGAAAAGTTCATAAAGTATCCAACCATTGGGTCATCCCTTCCTTTAAGGAAGGTTTAGCTCTATGCAGAATCAAACTAAAAGAACAGATAAAGTCCTGGAAACAAGCCTCAAGACATCTGTTTCTATGGGTCCAAATACTCCAGCAACCAATAATAAGGATTTCCTTATAGCAGATTAGCTTATAAGTTTTCTTGGCTTGAATCAACATGGAGAAGAGGTCCAGATCCGTATCCCATTCAAGATAAAGTTTCCACCAAAAATTTCTGCTGAAATCACATTCAAAAAATAAATGGATAAACTCTTCAGACATACCCTGTGAGCATAGAACACAGTTATAGTCCTCAATCTGAAACTGCTTTCTGGCTAGGAGGTCTCTTGTGTTCAATCTGTCTTGCAAAAGCAACCAAAAAAATATCTTATGTTTTGGTAGAACTCTGGATTTCCAGATCCACTGGAAGGGGGATGGTGCAGGAGTATTTGTCATTAAGGTATCATAAACCCTCTTACTTGAGTAACTTTTGTTGCTGGATGACATAATCCACCTATCAGCAGTAGAGATATCCATGTGTCCTGTCAGCAAATTGTTGAACTGGGCAAATTGATGAACAGCAGGTACTGACAGTGGGGTGTGAAACAATACCAGTGACTCCTCATCAGATAAAACAGCAAGTGCCTGTTTAATGGAAATGGATTGTGACTTCGCAAAGGAGCAAAGGTGAGGTAGTTTGTGCCTAAGAAGCTCATCAGACCACTTACCCATCCAAAGTCTTACAGTTCCACCATCACCTGGGACACATGCTGCCAATTCCAGGAAGCTATCAAATAACTTTAGACAATCCTTCCACCAAAAAGAACCTACAGGTCTAGTGTTTTGTGGTAATCTATCATTCTCATAATGTGCTTTCCATATAAGCTTAACCCATGGCAAATCGTCCTTATTCATGAACTTAAAGATGTACTTCATGAGTAGGGCAATATTTTGGGTTCTGATGTTTAGGATGCCCAATCCACCCAATCTCTTTGGCTTGCATACATTTTCCCATTTGACCAAGCATTTACCTTTTTTATGAATATCTTTGCCCCTCCAGAAGAAACCCCTGGTAGATCCCTCAATATAGTCCAGAAAACCCAAAGGCAGTTTCAATGTGCACATAGCAAAATTGGGAATAGCAGAAATGATGGATTTAATCACCACCAGTCGACCATCATAGGATAGTGTATCAGCAATGCCAACCAGCCTTCTATCAATCCTATGGATAATACCAATAAGGTCTTCCATCTTTGGTCTAGTAGTCCCCAGAGGTAGACCAAGGTAAGTAAAAGGTAAGGCTTCAATTTTACACCCCAGGACCATAGCCAGCTCAATACTTTTATCATGGTCAACATTGATGGATACCATAGAGGATTTATTGAAATTGATCTTTAATCCAGTAGATAATGAAAATTTATCCAGGATCACCTTCAACCTTCTTAGTTGTTCAACACATGCTGGCATAATAAGCAGAGTATCATCTGCATATTGAATTATGGGATAATCTAACCCAAAGGAACAAGACAGGGGCAAATCAATCTCTCCTGATTGCCAAGCAGCGTTAATGACAAATTGAAGAAGCTCAGCAGCAGTCACAAACAGCAAGGGTGACAAAGGATCACCTTGTCTAACTCCTCTTTTACACCAAATTTTTTTCCCAGGTATACCATTTAAGAGTACTGAGGTGGAAGCAGAATGCAGGATTTTAGATATCCATCTCAGCCAAAGGTCTCCAAACCCTAAATGTTTAAGCATGAGCAGAATAGCCGAATATTCAACCTTGTCAAATGCTTTTTCAAAATCCAACTTCAAGATAATGATCTCTCTCTTAGACTTGTGACAGAGGTGAATGTATTCAACCTTCGCGCACTTTATGATAGAATAAGATAAGAAACCAATCAAAAAATAATCAAAAAATATTGAAAAAATGGTATTGTGAGACTAAAATTAAAAATATGCATACGTGGAACCTAGCTAGTACGGCTTACCTCTCGCCATTTAAAAGTGAGGTTCCGGGCTATACCGACGTCCTTGTGGAAAGAGGTGAACTTGTCCCAAAACCTGAAGTTTTCGGTATGGAAAATTAGTAAAAAAGTTTACTAATTACTATATATTTTTAGGAAAGACGAAGTCGATTGTGATAATGAACGAAATCACCTCTGGAGCATCTGTTTCGTGCCGTCAAACTTTTCTTCAGGTTTCGATAATGGGTCCAAGACATCAACGATTGTCTTTTCAACATCAATCTCAAATAATACACAGTGAAATCTGCCATATGTTTATATTTGTTAATAACTAAATCATCAATTACATATACTTAACATCGAGTATGTATAAGAAAGTAAACAACTCACTCGAAATTGAACGTGAAAATTATGATGTTTTTGTAATGTTGCGCCATCAAATAAGTAACCAAAAGCTCCTCTGTATTCTCTGGGTAATGTAACAAACCATGATGATGAACTCGATTAGGGTCAATGAATCCAATCTTGTGATTGAGTCCCAACTTTCAAGATTGTATAATTTTCAGCCTGCATAATAGAGTACAAAAGGAACATAGTGATAAGGATAATTACAAGCAATGAAAAATGAGTTGAGCTAGAGAATTAATGATATATAGACATAATTTAATTACTTACATGCAAAAGGCACTGATGATAGATTTGTCGAGCGCGTCAAAATTGAATAACTGCCATAATTCACAATACTCAATTTGAATCTCATCATCACCTGGGCCATAAAAATCCGTTGGAATTTTCCCATAGAGCCAGTCTCCTTCTTTACTTTTCGTAGTACGCATGTACCATGCATCTAGTTGGTGCAACCTAGCTGGTAGAGTGCGCACCACAGCAGGCTCGACAAGATACTTCTCCTCTATCATATTTCCGCACCACCTCATGTATGGTGACACTCTCGCCAGATTGTAATGCCTTAAGCTCTGCCAGAGTTAGACTCATATCTCTAGCTTGCTGCGAAAGTATATCATCGACCGGGTTCCGGTTGTAAGGCGCCAATATGAGTGGAGGGGCCGATTGTCCCGCCTGCATTCCGAGCCGTGGAACATCTCTCTTCTGGGTGGCAGCAATTTTTTGTTCTTCCCGCACTCTCCTAGATGTACGCACCAGAACACGTGTGTATTCATCTTCCATATTTAGTTCATATTGCGACTGATGCGTAAGAAATTCTATGGCCCACCGTATCGCGTCCGAAGAATATACCGGAAAAGGCAAAGTCATCTTTTTTGACTTCTTTCTCTGGGCAGCCTGAATCTTGTTGACCCATATATCGACATCTTCGCGAGAGTTCACAAAGCGAGACATCCCCGTTTCGCTTTTCTGAGTACTAGTCGACGCAGCGGTGCACTTCCGCTTCTTTTGCGGAGGCGACGGAGTCCGTTGACGCGGTGGCGGAGTGCGCTCACGTGACGACGGAGATGGACTAGCGCCTTGGTTGTCGTTGTGGGGGGTGTCTGGACTAGCGCATTGGCTGTCGTTGTTGTAGTTATGTGGACTGGCATGTGGACTGGGACGGCGATTTTGCTGCATGTGTGGGAACACGATGTATTCCTTTTTCCATAAGCAGGTACTCTTGAGGGAAAATCTCAACCTCGTCTTCACCCGTAGGGAAGTACAGCTTAATTCCCTCATATGTCTTTATAACCTCATCAACCCCGACAACAGCATAGCCATCTGGAATAGGGCGGCAATGGTAAGTTCCATTTGGTCTAGGCGGTAGGGCAAAGTCGTGCGCCACCTTCACGGTTATGTTCAAGCATGGCACATGTAGGTCGCAAAGTTCCCACTGCACGATATTATCCACGGGGTGACGAGGACCCGGCATATCATTGTGGCGATCGAGCTCCGTCGAAGCCACGCTGCTTCTCCGCATTGATTTTGGATCATGAGAAGGATCTCCGGGCGTCTCATATTCGCAGGGCATCCGTCGAGTCTGCTTGTCTGCCTTCAGCTCTGCTATCTCCTTCTCATGCTCTAGTATTTTATTTTCCATCCACTGGGCCCGGTCGGCACGCTCTTTCCTCTTTCTCGACCGGCTTCTGTAAGTGCCAATATCTTTGGGAAACCCAAATATCCACGGTACGGAGCCGACGGTTCCTCGTGTTTGTCCACTGTGTTCAAGATTCCCAAGGGCTCGCGATAGTTCGTCCTTCTCTCTGTTAGGTTGGAACCTGCCTTCTGTGACCTCCTTCCATACCTCTCTGAGAGCTTTAATAGGATCAGCTCTGTGCTCTTTGGTAAAAAGACAGTCACCTGTTTCAGGGTCTAACTTTCCACCATGCCCATAGAACCAAGCCTTAAGCCGGTCTGGCCAGCCAAATGTCTCGATCTCTATACCTTTAGCCAAAAACTCATCCTCCATTTTCGTCCACTTAGGCATGGCCGTCAGGTAGCCACCTGACCCCATGTTATGGTGATATATCTTTTTCTGTGCATTTTTCTTATTTCTCGCTGAGATTTTCTTAGCGGCTTCCGATTGCTTGTACGCCTTAAATGCGGGCCACTCATCTTGTATCTTTTCATAGACTCCGACAAATTCTGGAGTCTTACCTTCAGTTATGAACCTGTTTAGCCTTTTCTTCCAACTGCGGAACAATTCACCCATCTCAATATAAGTCCAGGCCTTGCATCGATTCTCTATAACCGGCTTCTCTACATCCTCCTCTTTCGATAAAGTGAAATTCTGCATGAGCTCATCCCAAAGGAGTTGTCTGTCTTCATCCGAGACATAAATAACCCCCTCTTTTGGCACCTTGGGCTTATACCATTCTTGAGCCTTGATGGAGAGTCTGTCCCGAACGATGACTCTGCACTGAGCTACAAATTTCCTGGCGTGGTTAGCGGGAGCAATCGGTTCGCCTTTTTCATTGATTACATCGATGTGGTACTTTTGTTTCCCTTGCAGATTTTTTGTCCCGGTTCGTGGCCCGCCTCGTTTCACGGATGCTTTTTTGCTTGGTCCCGGTTCGTGGCCCGCCGACGGCTAAGCACAAGAAAAAGTGATAGTTAATATATGTATACACACATATCTATTCAACAAAGACAAAAACCTGAGGGCATATATCTACCTCGGCGGACAACTTTACAACAGTAGAGTCTGTGAACTGTCGGTGAGCTGAACTGTCGGTGACGTCTATTCCGTCCGATCCATCACCGGACTCGTTCAGGAATTGTCCGGTGAAATCATCTAAGTGTTCCTATTCTTGTTTAAGGATTGTACCGGGGTCCAATCCATCACTTTCGCGGATGATGCCGAACATGTCCTCTTCTTGTTCAAGGTTTCTACCAGTGTCCATAGTTTCTGCAAGGGATTTCAATTCATTTACATTTGCAATAATAATGTGTTAATAATGTAGTCGAACATTTCAATCGTCCATTTACATTTCACTTGTCCATTTACATTTCACTCGTCCATTTACATTTGCAATAATAATGTGTTAATAATGTAGTCGAACATTTCAATCGTCAATTTACATTTTCACTCGTCCATTTATATTTCACTCGTCCATTTACATTTGCAATAATAATATAGTCGAACAATATATAATATGTCACTCTGAACATCTGCAATAATTTTGCAAGTGGACCCACATGTCATACAACTTTACCCACATGTCATACAACTTTACATAATTTTAGTAACTCAACATCTAAATAATTTAACTACAACTAACATTACAAACTAAATCTAACTACAACTAACACTACAAACTAACATCTAAAAATTTGCAACTAAATCTAACTACAACTAACATTACAAACTAAATCTAACTAAATATTTGCAACTAAATTTAACTACAACTAACATTACAAACTAAATCTAACTATAACTAACACTAACTAACATTGCAATACGATAAAATCTAACTAACAGAGGCAAAAACAGAGGCAATGCCTCTGTTCAAGCTAGGGGTTGACGTCTCTGTGACGTCACCATGACGTCACAAGATTCCTCTGTCCCGCCGCGTCGAGCTATACCTCGGAGAGGAGACGGGGATGGTGGGGCGGTGCAGAGAGGAGGTCGCCGGAGGACGGAGCCGCGACAGAGAGGAGACGGCGATGGCCGGAGGCGCGGGGAGGATGGAGGCGACGAGGAGGAGGCGGCCGAGGGCGCGGGGAGAACGGAGGCGACCAATGGAGACGGCGAAGGCAACGGGGAGGAGACGGGGAAGGTCGGAGGCGCTGGGAGGAGACGACGATGGCCAGAGAAGCGTGAGGACGGCGGCGGCGGCTAGGTCATGGAAAATTTCGCCAGCGCTTCGCGAGGAGATTGGAACTGCTCCGGGTGGTTGCTCGACCCGGGAGCGCTAAGTGTTGCTTTTATAGCAACACGCTATTTGTCCCGGGTGGTGGATCAGCCCGGGACAAATAGATGTCATCTGTCCCGAGCCGTGGCTCCACCCGGGACAGATAGCACCCTATTTGTCCCGGGCTGAGCCACCACCCGGAATAGATAGCGTTTTTTTCTTTTTCTTTTCTTTTTCTGTTTTCTGTTTTCTCTTTTCTCTTTTAAATAACTTTGGAATTTGAAAAACTTTCAATATGAAAAGTGTTTGAATTTGACTAACTAATACATAAACATTTTCTCTTTTCTATAACCATTATTTTAATTAGTTTAAAACTAGTTTAAATGTGAATTTGTATAACTTTTGCAAACTTTGGAATTTGAAAAAACTTTCAATATGAAAAGTGTTTGAATTTGACTAACTAATACAAAAACATTTTCTCTTTTCTATAACCATTATTTTAATTAGTTTAAAACTAGTTTGAATGTGAATTTGTATAACTTTTGCAAACTTTGGAATTTGAAAAAACTTCCAATATGAAAAGTGTTTGAATTTAACTAACTAATACAAAAACATTTTATGTTTTCTATAATAATTATTTTAATTAGTTTAAAACTAGTTTGAATGTAAATTTGTATAACTTTTGCAAACTTTGGAATTCTGAGCTATTCGATCAACACTTTAACTTCCAAACCTGGACTAAAGAAGCACACGGATCGTGTGTTTCTTTCAAGCACTTGTTAGCCGTTTGATCAAGTGTGTGTTTATTTTGATTGCTTCTGAGATGTTCGATTAACGCTTTCAGTTCCAAACTGGGACTAAAGAAGCACACGGATCGTGTGTTTCTTTGAAACACTTGCTAGCCATTGGATCAGGGGTGTGCTTCTTTTGAGCACTTGAGAGTTGTTGTATCAACACTATCAGTACCACTAGTTGAGCCCGTGACCCTATATATAGCCCCCTCTCGGACGAGGCAAGCACTCAGTGTTTCCTCCTTCTAGTGCCCGGCCGGGTGGTGTGGTATGCAAATTACTCGGATTCCCTACATACGCCCCACGGTGCATTTGATATGCAGACACTCATCAGGAGCCACCGTGTGGCTGTATGGAGGTGAAATCTTGTGTTTTGTTCTATCAAAAGACTAGTTCAATTCATCTACTGAGGAATATATACAAATCACTCGAATTCCCTGCATACGCCCCACGGTGCATTTGATATGCAGGCACTCATCAGGAGCCACCGTGGGGCTGTATGCAGGTGAAATCGTGTGTTTTGTTCTATCAACGCCGACATATCCATTTGATATGCAGGTAAAAATGGAGCATCTTATTCATATAAAATTTTTAATATATTAATTATTATACATCGCACCAACATCTCCATCACACAACACCACCAGTTCTTCTGGGTCGGAACCATGGACCATCTTCTTCAATCAACTTGATGATTGGGTCAATGTTCACTACGAATGGCGGAATTTCATCAAAATTATTATAATCATCTGACATGTCTGTCTTGTCCTCCACTCCCACGATGTTTCTTTTTCATGAAAGAACTATGTGACGCCTCGGCTCCTCCACTCCCAGGATGTTTCTTTTTTTGGGTCTGCTAGACATGTCTTTCACATAGAAAAACTTAGCCACATCATTGGCTAGCACGAATGGTTCGTCTCTATACGCAAGATTGTTTAGATCCACTGTTGTCATTCCGTACATCTTGTCTACCTCCACCCCGCCTTTCAGATTGACCTATTTGCACCGAAACAAAGGGATCTTAAAAGAAGGTCCATAGTCAAGTTCCCATATCTCCTCTATGCAACCATAATATGTGTTCTTCTGCCCATTGTTGTTTGTTGCATCAATGCAAACACCACTGTTTTGATGCGTGCTCTTTTTATCTTGGACACTCGTGTAAAATGTATTCCCATTTATCTCGTACCCTTGGAAAGTACATATAGTTGTAGATGGTGCCCTGGCCAACAAGTGTAACTGTTCATCGACCTTGTCTTTATTTTGAAGATGTGCTCGCAACCAACCGCCGAAAGTCGCCATGTGTGTACGTACAATCCAGTTGTCGGACTTCCCCGCGTGTAGAGAGCATACAAGATTCTTGTGTTCATCGATATACGGGGCCACCAAGGTAGAACTTTGTAGAACTGTATAGTGTGCTTCAGTGAAAGAATGTCCATCCATACAAATTTTTGTTTTCTTTCCTAGTGTGCCTTTCCACTAAGTCTACCCTCATGTCGCGATTGTGGAACACCTATCGGCTTAAGGTCATGAATAAAGTCAACACAGAACTCAATGACCTCCTCGTTACCGTAGCCGTTGGAGATGCTTCCTTCTGGCCTAGCACGGTTATGCACATATTTCTTTAAGACTGCCATGAACCTCTCAAATGGGAACATATTGTGCAGAAATACAGGACCGAGAACTTGAATCTCTTCGACAAGGTGAACCAGGAGATGCGTCATAACATCGAAGAAGGATGGAGGGAACACCAACTCAAAATTGACAAGACACTGGACCACATCATTTTGCAACCCTGGTAGAATCGTCGGATCGATTACCTTCTGAGATATTGCATTGAGAAATGGACAAAGCTTCACAATGGGTACTCGAACATTTTCCGGTAGTAGCCCCCTGAGTGCAATCGGAAGCAATTGCGTCATAATCACGTGACAATCATGAGACTTTAGGTTCTGAAATTTTTGGAGTCTCACATTTACTATCCTCTTTATATTCGACGAGAACCTAGTCGTGACCTTGATACTGTTCAGGCATTCGAAGAATATTACTTTCTCTTGTTTGGTAAGAGCGTAGCTGGCAGGACCTTCGTAATGTTCGGGACTTAGGCCGTCTCGTTCTTTCACACGTTTCTGGTCCTCCCGTGCTTCCTCTGTATCTTTTTTCTTCCCGTACACGCCACAGTAGCCTAGCAGGTTCACGCAAACATTCTTCGTCACATGCATCATGTCGATAGCACATCTAACCTCTAGGACCTTCCAATATGGTAGCTCCCAAAATATAGATTTTTTCTTCCACATGGGTGCGTGCCCGTTAGGGTATTTCGGAACCTGTTGTCCTCCAGGACCCTTTCCAAAGATTACTTTTAGATCCTTGACCATATCAAATATTTCTTCACCAGTACGGTTGACAGGCCTCCTACTGTGATCAGCCTCACCTTTAAAATGCTTGCCTTTCTTCCTTGCGGTATGCCTGATCGGAAGAAATCGACGATGCCCTAGATACACACACTTCGTACATTTATCCAAATATAAACATTCAGTCTCACCTAAACAGTGTGTGCATGCATTGTACCCCTTGGTCGACTGCCCTGAGAGGTTAGCAAGAGCAGGCCAATCGTCAATTGTTACAAAAAGCAAATCTCGTAGGTCAAATTCCTCATGTTTGTGCTCATCCCACACCCGTACACCTTCTTCACGCCACAACTGTAAAAGTTCTTCAACTAATGGCCTGAGGTACACATCAAGGTCGTCGCCAGGTTGCTTCGGGCCTTGGATGAGCAATGGCATCATAATGAACTTTCGCTTCATACACAACCAAGGAGGAAGGTTATAAATGCATGGAGTCATATGCCATGTGCTATGACTGCTGCTCTACTCCCCAAACGGATTGAAGCCGTCTGTACTTAGACCAAATCTTAAGTTCCTTGCGTCATCTTCAAATTCCGGGAACTCTCTCTCAAATTTTCTCCACTGCGACCCATCAGCGGGGTGTCTGCACATCACGTCTTTCTGTAGTGTCCTTGCTTACGAAAGCAATGGCACATATGAATAATGCAAGGACTTGGATCACATAAGTCTCACATTCTCCAATAAGATGAAATATCACAGTACAATGTCAAAATTTATTACAGAACGAGACGAATGATCCAAAAACCAATATCCTTACAACTTAGCATAGCGGGAATGCTAGCTGAATGAGTAGTTCACACTTTATTTCAGAGTTCAAACGCAATACAAAAGGTAGCATGGAGCTACATCTTCTCCATGAAGCCACTGGCAAATCATGTTGGTTGTAGCTCGAAGACGACCCCCTTACTCCTCATTCGGACATTCTGCAAGGTTTAGTTGCAGCCCAGCTATAAAGGGTCAGCACAATTGAATTGTGGTGGCAAGTGACTTTAATACCTAATGTTCTATTATACTATAACTATATGCTTATTTTGGCTGGTGGAGCTCAAGGCTATTGCGCAAAGCAAATTTTCTCCTATTTTTGATAAACAATTTTCTTAAAATCAATATCTTCTCCTTCAGAGACAATTCTCGAGACAAGTCCATGTCTCCTACCCATGTTCATCCAACAAAGTTTTATTAAGAAATTTGAGATGAGGAGATTTTCAGAACACAGCCTTGTGTAGTTACTCAAATTGTCCGATGCCGGGGACACGGCTAAGATCTTAGGTTTTAACTCTCGAGAGGGTGTGCACTTTCACCATTAGACTCAATCAACCCAAACTATCCTCTACACTCCTTTAGTGAGAAGGAAAAGGAGAAGATCAAGACGAGACTTTTAAGAAGTTGCTTTCCCATGATCAAACTAAGAGATTACCACCATCCTATCAACTCTACCACCATCAATCTCTTGACCCAGGTCCACAACAACTTACTCCATCAAGACAGAGCCCATATTGACCAATGGTTGCACGATAAGCAACTAGACTCAGTGTAGACTTAAATCTCATAGCCCTGGGTGGCCTACCACAAGTGAGCAACTCAGGTTAACACCGCATATCATGGCCCCAGGTAAGTAGAAACTACCCTGGGCGAACACAACCATGACATATGGCCCTGAGAAGCCACTCAACTTGAAACCTCCTCGATCGACCCAATCCACCCAGGCGTTTAATTAATTTAGTGGAAATTTTCATTTATCACATCAACCATAAAACAATCATTTTTGTAGCAGTTGCTTCCACTAAATTATAATAGGGGTCTAATCTGGAATTTCTAAGGGGAAACCTAAAAGGTTTGCATAGCATACTACAATCACCCAAAAACCTATCATGCATACTACTTTTGCAAATACTGTTTGAAAACACTAGATATGCAATAGAATAAAATAGTAGGTGTTTTATGAAGTCACTTGCCTTGGCAACCGGAGGGGCAGGCACAACAAGAATAGCAATCACAAGCAGGTCCTTCCTCTCCTTCACAATCTAGCACAAGCAATACATACAAATAAATATCCACACACCAAATAAAAGATGTATACATGCATGGTATGCCATGTGTAGAATTAGGCACACTTATGCATGATTTATATTCTCTGGTATTAAATGCATGATATGCAATTTCTAGGAATTTCTCAATTCACTTAACAATTTATTAATTGAAAACAAAATAACCAAAACTTAGATTATAACATTACAACTTTTATTGTTCTAAGAAAGTTTTCCAATAAGACATATATTAATATTCCTGGGCAGATGTTGTTAACCTAAACCTAAAACAATTGAGTTTATTTGTAAAACATTTTTATTATTTAAGTTATGGATTTAATAGCGGAATTACTCCTCGGATGATCTTATGAATTTGTATTTAACAAAAGCAAAAACAAATGATGTAGAAATAAACTACTCTAGCAGGGCTATCCGTGGATATAAAGTTCATTGAATTTGGACTTACAGAACATAAGTTATGAATTTTCTAAGTTTTGCATATTTTTCTGTTTTATTTATAAAATTCCTGCGAAAAAGAAAATAATGGGGCTACGTGGTGCGATCCTATTGGACGAAAACGGTTCGCGCGGATCGTGGACGAGAACCGTCCGATTTAAATGAGATCGGACGCACGGGATCGTTTGGATCTAGATCCAACGGCGTGGGACGCCCTGCCGAACCGAGCGGCGCGCGGGTCGCCGGAAGGCTCGCTGGCGGCGCGTCGGCCTCGACGCTTCCCGCATGAAAACACCGCCCCAGGACGAACGGATCTTACCAAAATGACGCGGAGGAGGAGGCGAGGTCGATGGCGCGGAGGAGGAGGCGAGGTCGATGGCGCGGCGGCGGCGTCGAGACTCCTCTCCTTTCCTCGTCGGAGATGGTGGCCGGCGGCGGAGCACCTCGGTCGGGGTCTCTTTCGGCGTTCGGCTGCGCAATGGGACAAGCAAGGGGGCTCAACGGGTGCGCAAAAGGATGGGGAAACGAGGGGGGCTCGGTGGAGCTCGAGGAGCTTGGAGCTTACCGCACTCGCGAAAAAGCCCGGCGGCAATGGCGGCGACGGCGAGCTCGATTCCGAGCAGCCCGACGGCGGAGAGGTAGGGTTTTTGGGGGGGGTTTCGGAGGCGGCCTCGCGGGGTATAAATAGGAGGGGGCGCGGGAGCTAATCACGGCGGAAACCGGCACGGAAACGGCTCGGTCGTGGTCGTCGTCTCCAGCGCGATCTCCGGACGGAGGTGGAAGACGGCTGACAGGTGGGGCCCACCTGTCAGCGAGAGGGGAGCGGCGCGCGTGCGCTGGAGCGGGCCGATGGGCCGTTATCGACTGCGCGCGCGGTATAAACGTCTGGGCCGGCCCGGTAACCTAATAAAATAAAAACTGTTTTTCAAATCTGATTTACTAAATGATTTTTAAACCTATTCAAAACATTTCATAAAAATATATTTTGGAAATTTTATTTAAATTAGCAATTTTTAATAATAACCTTACCCATTATATAATTTGGAAAAATTATATTTATGAAGTTAGTTTAAATAAACATTTAAATGGGATTAAACATTATTTAAACTCGTAATTGAATTTTTATTTAGTATTTATGTGATTAAAAGTTAACCCTATAAGATGAATGATGTATGAATGCAAAGTTTTAAATTTTAGCAAAAATTGGGATGTTACAAACCTAACCCCCTTAAGATGAATCTCGTCCTCGAGATTCGGTTTGGCCTTCAAAAAGATGTGGGTGTTCTTCCCGAAAATCATCCTCCCGTTCCCAATTTGCTTCTTCTTCGGTATGGTGGTTCCACTGGACCTTACAAAATTTGATAGTCTTGGTTCATGTGATCCTTTCTGCCATCTCCAAGATTTTGATTGGTTTCTCTTCATACGTCAGGTCACTTTCCAACTGAACTTCTTCTAATGGCACTGTATCCCGTAGCGGGGTTTCTGTCATCTCTGGATGACACTTCTTCAATTGACTCACGTGGAAGACATTGTGAACTGCTGACAGAACTTCCGGCAATTCTATCTCATATGCTACTTCTCCCTTGCGGGAAAGAATCTTAAAGGGGCCGATGAATCGAGGTGCAAGTTTACCCTTGATCCCGAACCTCTTCACTCCACGCATTGGTGACACTCTTAAATAAGCCCTGTCACCTATCTCATATGTGATTTCTCTCCTCTTGGAATCCGCATAGCTTTTCTGCCTGGACTGCGCGATCTTCAATATGTCCTTGATTATTCGAATCTTCTCTTCAGCTTCCTGGATTATATCAGTTCCAAATAAACTTCGATCTCCCACACCGCTCCAGAGTAGTGGTGTGGTGCATTTCCTACCATAAAGTGCCTCAAACGGCGACATCTCTATACTTGCTTGGTAGCTGTTGTTATAGGAAAATTCTGCGTATGGCAAATTATCATCCCAACTAGACTTGTAGTCCAAGGCACATGCCCTCAACATATCTTCTAAAATTTGGTTTACTCTTTCCGTCTGTCCATCCGTTTGTGGATGAAATGCTGTACTGAACTCTTATCTCGTACCCAATGATTCATGTAGTTGTTTCCAGAAATGCGAGGTAAACTGGGTACCTCTGTCAGACACAATCCTCTGGGGAATACCATGAAGGCATACAATTCTCCTCATGTAAATCTCTGCCAACTTAGCACTTGAGTAGGTAGTCTTTACTAGCACAAAATGGGCCACCTTTGTCAAACGATCCACTATTACCTAGATCGAATCATATCCCGATCTGGTACGCGGTAACCTAGTAATGAAATCCATACCTATCTGTTCCCATTTCCAATCCGGTATAGGTAAAGGTTGCAACAATCCTGCTGGCTTCTGATGCTCCGCCTTTACTCGACTACATACATGGCACTTAGCTATATATTCCGTGATGTCTCTCTTCAGGTTATTCCACCAAAATCTTTCCTTTACATCCATGTACATCTTGGTGTTTCCCGGGTGTATGGAATAAGGCGAGTTATGTGCTTCTTGCAGAATCGACTTTCTAAGATCCTCATCTTGCGGCACGCAGATGCGTTTCTCAAACCACAAGGTACCTTGCTCATCCATTCGAAAACCCTTGGTCTTCCCTTCGCTCAGGTTGACCTTGATTTCATCCATTACTTTGTCTCCCTTCTGGCCTTCCCGAATCTTATCCATCAACAACGGTTGTACGTCCAGTGTTGCGAGGAATCCTTCGGGTACTACCTCTAATCTGAGGTCCTTAAATGCTCTACTTAAATCCTCGGGCAATTCTCCCGATGTCAGTCCATTTACATGGACCTTACGGCTCAAAGCGTCAACCACCACATTAGCCTTTCCTGGGTGTCATATCATAGTCCTTAATAAGTTCCAGCCATCTTCTTTGCCTCATATTCAATTCCTTCTGGGTGAAAATATATTTCAGGCTCTTGTGATCCGTGAATACTTCACAACGCTTTCCCAAAAGATAGGGTCTCCACGTCTTTAGCGCATGCACTACTGATGCTAACTCCAGATCGTGAGTGGGATAGTTGACCTCATGTTTCTTAAGCTGTCTAGAAGCATATGAAACCACTTTCCCTTCTTGCATTAGGACACTTCCTAGTCCATGGTGCGAGGCATCACAATATACTTGGAATTCCTTCTCTATATCTGGCAAACATAAAACAGGTGCTGACACCAGCCGTTTCTTCAGTTCCTGGAAACTTATTTCACATTCTTCAGTCCACTTGAATTTGACTTCCTTTTTCAGTAGTGAAGTCAATGGTTTGGCAAGTTTGGAGAAGTTCTCAATAAATCTTCTATAATAACCTGCCAGTCCAAGGAAACTACGGATGTCTGCCACATTCTTGGATACTTCCCATTTTGTAACATCCCAACATTTTATAATGTTCAAAAATCACTAAAATTTAAAACTTTTCTTTTATTAAAATAAAATAGTAAATACCTAAGGAAACCAACTATAAAAGACTCCAAACTTATTTGAAAGAATTTAATATTTCAAATGTCACAGTTTAAACAGGTTATTATCCACTGTATATCAAAAACCTTAAAATGTAAATTGACAAATATTTTACAAATTACAATCCATTTTATTTTAAGTAAATAGTGCACTTATAAGAAATTGAGTCCAACCACTTAGCCAAATAAGCATTTATTTTGCTTAAATAAATTTCATTTATTTCCAAGGCATGAAATGATTAATATATTCTATAAAAATGAAATGAATTAAATCTAAAATGCTTTCCAAAGTTGATATGAAGTTTTTCAAATGTTTAAGCATAATATAAAACATAATGGTGTACAAAACATTTTAGAATTAAAAAAAAATATAATTCATTATATTTCCCATTTTAGTTATATTTTGTTCTTTAATACCATGCCAAAAAAAGAAAGAATGATTTCAGCAAAAAAAGTTTAAATAACTTAAATTCAAACAAAATTGAATATGGGTTTTTCATATAAATTATTTAGCCAAAATTAAAAATTATTAAACCCTAGTTTTAAATTAAACATAAAGTGTCAAATTTTACATTTAATCAATATCTCGAAATTATTAGTTTTGAAAAGTGTTCAAAACACTCCCACAATTGGTTTAACAGAAAGATAATAGTTTTACAAATTTTTAGAAATTTATTTGACATCATTTGGACAATTTAATCAAAAGATATGAATTAAAAGAAAAATCAGAAAAACAGAAAAAGAAAAATTGATGACGTCATCGCTGACGTCACTGCGTCTTCCTCCTCCGGCCGAGAATTTCGCCCCCAAATCCTCCCCGATTCTTTCCAAAATCCGAGCTCAAATCACGCTTTTCGGTTTCCTCTTCTGCCCTATAAATTCCCCCAGGCCATGCCGCATGTTTCCCCTCTCTTTCCCCTCGAAAACACGCCGCCAGGCCGTCGTACGGGCTCGCCGGAATCCTCGGTAGCCGCCGCCGCCCTTTGACTTTTACGGTGAGCCTCGACACTTCGAGCATCTCTCGTCCCTCCCCCTCGCTTTCACCTGCTCGTGCGCATCTTATTGATGTAGCAAAAATGTTTTTGTTCGCAGCAGATCGAGCGAACGGTGCTCGACCGGAAGCTCCATCCGCGGTCGCGTCTCCGGCGAGGGATAGCAGGTAACCGGAGCACCTACACCACCCGCCACCCCATCCATCGTCTCCGCTGCCTCGCGCCACGCATCGCCGTCGTCTTCCCGAGCCGGGAGAGCCACCGGAACGACTGCGACGTCCACGCCCGAGCGGAGCGCCGCCGTCCTCGACATTTCCGGCGACCTAGCGCCGCCACGGTGAGCGTCTCTCCTCTGTCGTCCGATCGACGTTCAACGGTTGAGATTAGATTTTCAAAGCGACCCGTTACGATTCGTTATCTGCCGTAGATCTAGATCTGGACGGCCACGATCTACTCACTTATCCACGTCAGCGCTGACTCAGCGTGCTTAGTCAGCAGCCACGTCAGATCCAGTCAGCGCCCAGTCAACCGATATGGCATTTTTGCAGAAAAGCCCCTGCATATTCAAACCTTCATAACTTTTTAACCACTTATCCAAATTTAACAAACTTTATATATTTGGAAAGCTCTTGACATGTAGATTATTTTACATCGGCCAAAATTCATATTTGACTTAGTATAAAATATTCAAATTTCAAATGGTGAATTTGAGTATATTTGTAATAACTCTAAATCTATAAATCCAAAAATTACAAATAAAATTATTTTAGAAACTTTAGAATATTTGTAAATTGATGCCACTGCTATAAAATATTTTTGAGTAAATTTTGAATGAATTCATAGTTATATATGTTTAATTTGAATGGTTTAACTATTTTCAACATAACTATTAATAAAAATATTAATTTTGATTAAAGTAAATTGCTATAAATTTAATTAAAATACCCCTGTCCATTAACACTATTTATAAAAATTGGTTATAAAAATATTAATCATAGAAAACTTTAATCTGATAATTATTCCTTTTATACTTTCCAAAAATTATAAACTAATAAATTTGCAATTATAAATTTATGCATACTTTATAAACATCACATAAATTAGTATTATGAATTGCATGTCATGCATAGCATATTTATTTAGTAGTTATATTTTTCCATAAGGAAAACTCCCCCCCATTTTCCCAAGGTTAGGTTTATTTTCAAACTTAGCAATTTTGTTAAGTGCTACACTTAGACACTTAAAAAAATTTAAACATGGAGCTGGAAGACCAATGAAGGACTTAGCCAAACGAGACTCCAGAAGAATCTCCATGGAGTAGGAGCACTTAGAAGAAAGATCAAGAAGAAGTTCATGAAGACAACCAGAAATATTTTCTAAGTCCTTCTCCCTCTTATTCTTTCTCCCTCCTTCTTCTGTTAGACTTCATGATGACTAAGTAAATCCAAGACCAGCCTCGAGGATACAAGAACCACCAAGACTGGAGATGAAGCCTGGAGGACAACTACATCTCTCTTTCTATCTTTTCCCCTCCCTTCTAATCTTGTCTTTCACATTTGACTTAAACAAATTTGATCATGATGTTATCCTATTGAAGTAGTTGGATCCTAGCGGCATAGTGGGATGAAGAATAGAACTAGTAATTTTCTCTAAGCATTTTGCACATCATGCATAAACATATTTCCTTAGAAAGTTTTATAAAACACATTTATTCATCTAGTATGTGTTTTGTGTGTATTGTGGAGTTGTGCTTGCTGTTGACTGTTGTATTGTTGCTTGTCCATACTGTTAGATTGAACGGAGAGTCCCGAGTATCGTTGAAAAGAGTTGTGAACAACGACAGCATTCAAAGGCAAGTGGCACACCTCATAAACTTCCTATTATTTTCTATATGCATTACTTAGTATTTTTATATGCATGAGTAGGATAGTATTGCTATGCTAAACCTGTGTAGAATTCCCTTACTCCTGTGTCTAGGATTCTATATCATACTTAGTAGATATATTGATGCTATGCAATTGATGAAAAGTTTTACAAAACGATAAGTGACTACTCAGGGCTATGCTCATGGTTGCCATCGCCTAGGATGAATGTCTATTCTACTTAGGGCCGTGAGCATGGTGGTTTTCACCTGAGAGTACACATCCACTAAGTTAATGAATCACCTGGGTGGATTGGTTGAATGGTTTATGTTGAGTGGCTACTCAGGGTTGTGCTTGTGGTGGTCTTCGCCTAAGATAGTTTCTACTATACTTGGGGTCATGAGCATGGTGGTTTTCACCTGGGAGTGCACTTGTGGATGGCCACCCAGGGAACAGAGGAATCTGAAGAACTCCGAGTGACGATTGCTTCCCGTGCAGCCTTCTGACAATGGGCTCTGTCTAGAATAATTAAGTTGTGAGGGTGCAACCTGTCAGCTTGACAAGGAGATGTAGGGGGATGATAGGTGGAACGGGTCTTGCTAGTATGGTTGCATTCTTCTTCTGAAAGTTCTTGTCTCAATTCTCTCCTTTCCATAATACACTCCGCGTGTATAGGATTTCTCGGACAAATTGAGTCTAAAGGTGAAAGTGCACAACCTCTGCAGAGTGTAAAACTAAGTACTTAGCCGTGTCCCCGGTACGGACAATTTGAGCAGCTGATCACGGACGTCAACGGAGGATTCCACCATTCCAACTTCAGAGATAAAACTTGATGGGTGAACAAGGGAAGATGAGATTTATGGTTTTCATGCCATACATGTCTTGATTTAAGAAAGTGTTTTCCAAAGAGTTAGGAAAAATTGGCTTTATGCAAAATAGCCTTGAACTCCAGCAGCCAAATATGCATATAGGCTGTAGAGTTATTCCATTAAGTGTCCACCATAGTGTCACTTGCCAGACTCCATTTTTAATGGAATCTGACCCACGTTGTCGCAATATTTTTCTTATTGCAGATTTGATCAGATGACGAGTGAGGTTTCATTTATAGGTTTCGAGTCTACAACCAACATGTTTTCGCCTGTGGCCGCATGAAAGTGATAGAGACTCACTGCTATTGTATTTCCGCTGTGTACTTTTTCAATGCTAGCTTTATGCTATGCAACTTGTATCGAATATTTTGTAATTCTGGATCATCGATGTAATAAAATTGACGCTTTG
Source organism: Poa annua (assembly GCA_026929855.1). NCBI lineage: Eukaryota > Viridiplantae > Streptophyta > Magnoliopsida > Poales > Poaceae > Poa > Poa annua. Next base: position 106,034,621 of record CM049426.1, read on the forward strand.
TTGTGATATTACATCGTAAACTTTGTGTGCAAATGAATCGATCCAGGGATTTGCACTATACACAGGTATCTGCCTTATTTAAAGTGCAGGTACGCTACACATTTTGTCACAGCTGACACCTTTTCTGGGTCTACTGCTATTCCATTTTTCGACACAACGTGTCCTAGAAAACCAACTTCTTCTAGCCAGAATTCACACTTGCTAAATTGGGCATACAGCTTATGTTCTCTAAGTCTCTGTAATATCATGTGCAAGTGTTCTTCATGTTCCTCCTGACTTTTGGAGTAAATCAGGATATCATCAATGAACACCACAACAAACTTATCCAGAAAGTCCATAAACACTTTGTTCATCATGTTCATGAAGTATGCCGGTGCATTGGTTAAACCAAACGGCATTACGGTGTACTCATATAATCCATATCTAGTAGTGAAGGCAGTTTTTGGTATATCTAGTTCTCTTACTTTCATTTGAAAGTATCCTGATCGCAAATCGATCTTAGAGAATACCGAAGCACCCTCTAGCTGGTCGAAAAGCTCGTTAATTTTCGGTAGCGGGTACTTGTTCTTGATCGTCACCTCGTTGATTGCTCGATAATCCGTGACTAGCCTTTGAGTACTATCCTTTTTCTCTACAAATAGAATGGGTGCTCCCCAAGGTGATGAACTTGGGCGGATGAATCCTTTCTGTAGTTGCTCCTCTATCTGCTTCTTTAGTTCTTTCAATTCAGCTACGGCCATTGGATATGGTCTCTTGGCTATGGGTCCCGTTCCGGGAACCAAATCTATAAGAAATTCAACATCGCTATCGGGTGGCATTCCCGGTAGTTCTTCGGGGAAAACATCAGGGTAATCTCTTACCACACGAACGTCTCCCATGCTAACCCCCTTAAGAGAATTTAGCTTAACTTTCTTAAATTCAAATTTGGATTTGTATCTGATCTTCTTCTTCTCGGGAGTGGTGAGTGTAATGGATCTATTCGCACAATCAATTACTCCTTCAAACTTGGCCAACCAATCCATACCGAGTATAACATCCAGACCCTGGGTCTCTAATATTATCAGGTTTACCGGAAAGGAGTGTTTACCAATTTCTAAACTCAAGTTTTGACAATCGGTTTGTGCGAGCATTTCCCCCCCTGGGGAACTCACCCTAACCGGAATGAGTGGGATGCTCTAGTATCGAACAAGACTAATGCTGGAAAGGTATGTAGTAGGAACGTACCAACCACTGCATCCGGTTCATTCTGCACTTCTTCCACATCAAGATGATTCACCTGTGCCTTCTGGAAAGGATTAGGCTTTGATGCTTACGGCGCCTTCTTCTTCTCTGGGTAGTCTGTTGAGTAATGTCCCTTGTTCCCACACTTGTAGCAAGTCACTTGACTAATATCTCGTTTAGGTTCATTGTTGTGGCGGTGTTGCTCTTTTCCACTATTGTTCACATTGAACGGGTGGTTGTGTCCACTACCACCCTGTCCATTTCCTCTGTATCCGGAATTTCCTACTTTATGGATATGACCATTATGGTTGTGGCCACTTCCACTCTTGTGACTGTGGTGACCCCCACTGTTCTCAGGAACGTATGGTTTCTTCTGCATCAGATTATTGTTGTACTTATTGGCGCTGAACTTCCTTTTTCTATTCTCCTCCTTCTTCATGTTGCTGTCCAGAGTAATGGCCTGATCAAGAAGGTCCTGATAATTGGGAGCATAGGCCACAGACAATGGTATTTTCAGCTCACCATTGAGTCCATTCAGAAACTTATACTTCCTCTTTGCATCGGTGTCTACATCCTCTGGGGCATAGCGTGAGAGGGAATTGAAGTCCTCCATGTACTCCCTCAGAGCACGATTTCCCTGTCTCAGGGTACGGAACTCATCCCTTTTCAGATTCATGATCCCAGTTGAGATGTGAGCATTGCGGAAACCTTCTTTAAAGATTTCCCAGGTAAGCCCTTCAAGTGGGTGAGTGATCTGGTATGTTTCCCACCACTGTGCCGCTGGTCCCTCCAGTAGATGGGAAGTGAACCTTATTTTCTCCAATTCCGTACACTCGCAAGTAACTAGATCCTTGTTCACAGAGCGTAGCCAATCATCGGCTACGATTGGTTCAGTAGCTGTGGAGAATTTGTTGGGTCTGAGCCTCAAGAACCTAGCAAGGCGGTCAACTTGGGGTGGGGGTGGTGGTGGCGGCGGTGGAGGGGGGTGGTGGATTGTTTTGGTTTGCCATGAACTGAGCCATCATGGTCATCAACTATGTCTGGGCTGCCATCATTTGTTGCATCATTTCGTTGGCATTGTTGTTGTCAGGATCACGACGTGGAGGCATCTGTATGGTGTGGGCATAGGTAAGTAGTGATAGAAAGAGACTACAAAGGAAAAAAATCTACCCATGCACATCAACACACTTCACAGAAACATAACAAACAACAAGTGAACATACACACCCGAAGTATTTTATAAATTCGATATTTTAGAGACTTGCAAACCAAGATAGGACATGGTTTTCAAAGTACTGCCTCAGCACAAATTAGTGGGTCAATACAACTTCGATGAGGTAAGGAGAAATACTCGTAAGGTAAGGATAACTAGTGGTCTTACTAATCAAATTTTGAAACTCCTTATGTATTTGCGGGTGTTCCCACACTTGCGCTTCTTGACACCTGTGGCTTCCTTGGGAGTGTCCTCATCGGGATAGGTTAACACTAGGGGCTCTGGGGCGTCAGGGGGATGATTCTTCTCTACCTGAAGTTCCATTTGGCTTAGTTGTTCACACAAATGAGCACACTGAGCCTGCAATGCCAAAATGTGGGCATCCTTCTGCGCAATCCTATCATCTTGCAGGTAAATCTTGTTTTCCAGTTCCTTGTTCTCCTTCGTTAGCACCTGAACTTCTACACGAAGAATATACTTCTCTTCTTCTAAGCTTTACTTAACGTGACGGTGGACGCGCCTTAAATCTGCCATGTAGAAGATCTCTTGTCCCAGAAGTATATCCAAGTTATGGCAATGAGCTCCAAGGTCTCCATGATGCTTCTCGTTCATACCCCTAAGTGAGGGTTGAACGGGTTGTCCAATGCTATCCCTCCTGGCAAAGTGTCGAAAGACGGAGTTGGGTTTGATCTCGTCATAGAATTGCTCAATGATGCGGGACAAGGTCTCCAGCATCGCCATCTCCACTCCATTCTTCCAGGTGGGGTATCTAGATCGGAAACGGATCAGCTGCGATCCAGGAGGATCAAGACGAGGGAGAACTTCTGACTCGATCTTCCAGCGTCCTTCAGGGTAATCTTCTGACATAATTTCTTTGCCCCTGAAGACTGGCGGCGTCAACCTCAGGGTTCTGGAAATACTGAGGAGCTGGTCACTGAAGTAGTACTGGTCACCTTTCTGCGGGGATAACTCTTGGGTGAAGTTCTTCATCTACAAGAATTTCGAAGGGATAAGAAATAAGGAAATGAAACGAAAAAAAAGGTAAGGAACATATTATAAGGAAAGAAGTATGGTATTTCGAATTTTATTAATTATAAATATTTATTTTAGGGTTTGTATCCAATCCTAGGGGTTTCGAGCCTACAGGCAACATTCGTGCTCTGATACCATCTGTAGTGCCCTTGCTTACGAAAGCAATGGCACATATGAATAATGCAAGGACTTGGATCACATAAGTCTCACATTCTCCAATAAGATGAAATATCACAGTACAATGTCAAAATTTATTACAGAACAAGACGAATGATCCAAAAACAAATATCCTTACAACTTAGCATAGCGAGAATGCTAGCTGAATGAGTAGTTCACACTTTATTTCAGAGTTCAAACGTAATACTAAAGGTAGCATGGAGCTACATCTTCTCCATGAAGCCACTGGCAAATCATGTTGGTTGTAGCTCGAAGACGACCCCCTTACTCCTCATTCGGACATTCTGCAAGGTTTAGTTGCAGCCCAGCTATAAAGGGTCAGCATAATTGAATTGTGGTGGCAAGTGACTTTAATTCCTAATGTTCTATTATACTATAACTATATGCTTATTTTGGCTGGTGGAGCTAAAGGCTATTGCGCAAAGCAAATTTTCTCCTATTTTTGATAAACAATTTTCTTAAAATCAATATCTTCTCCTTCAGAGACAATTCTCGAGACAAGTCCATGTCTCCTACCCATGTTCATCCAACAAAGTTTTATTAAGAAATTTGAGATGAGGAGATTTTCAGAACACAGCCTTGTGTAGTTACTCAAATTGTCCGATGCCGGGGACACGGCTAAGATCTTAGGTTTTAACTCTCGAGAGGGTGTGCACTTTCACCATTAGACTCAATCAACCCAAACTATCCTCTACACTCCTTTAGTGAGAAGGAAAAGGAGAAGATCAAGACGAGACTTTTCAGAAGTTGCTTTCCCATGATCATAGTAAGAGATTACCACCATCCTATCAACTCTACCACCATCAATCTCTTGACCCAGGTCCACAACAACTTACTCCATCAAGACAGAGCCCATATTGACCAATGGTTGCACGATAAGCAACTAGACTCAGTGTAGACTTAAATCTCATAGCCCTGGGTGGCCTACCACAAGTGAGAAACTCCGGTTAACACCGCATATCATGGCCCCAGGTAAGTAGAAACTACCCTGGGCGAAGACAACCATGACATATGGCCCTGAGAAGCCACTCAACTTGAAACCTCCTCGATCGACCCAATCCACCCAGGCGTTTAATTAATTTAGTGGAAATTTTCATTTATCACATCAACCATAAAACAATCATTTTTGCAGCAGTTGCTTCCACTAAATTATAATAGGGGTCTAATCTGGAATTTCTAATGGGAAACCTAAAAGGTTTGCATAGCATACTACAATCTCCCAAAAACCTATCATGCATACTACTTTTGCAAATACTGTTTGAAAACACTAGATATGCAATAGAATAAAATAGTAGGTGTTTTATGAAGTCACTTGCCTTGGCAACAGGAGGGGCAGGCACAACAAGAATAGCAATCACAAGCAGGTCCTTCCTCTCCTTCACAATCTAGCACAAGCAATACATACAAATAAATATCCACACAAAATCTCACACACCAAATAAAAGATGTATGCATGCATGGTATGCCATGTGTAGAATTAGGCACACTTATCCATGATTTATATTCTCTGGTATTAAATGCATGATATGCAATTTTTAGGAATTTCTCAATTCACTTAACAATTTATTAATTGAAAACAAAATAACCAAAACTTAGATTATAACATTACAACTTTTATTGTTCTAAGAAAGTTTTCCAATAAGACATATATTAATATTCCTGGGCAGATGTTGTTAACCTAAACCTAAAACAATTGAGTTTATTTGTAAAACATTTTTATTATTTAAGTTATGGATTTAATAGCCGAATTACTCCTCGGATGATCTTATGAATTTTTATTTAACAAAAGCAAAAACAAATGATGTAGTAATAAACTACTCTAGCAGGGCTATCCGTGGATATAAAGTTCATTGAATTTGGACTTACAGAACATAAGTTATGAATTTTCTAAGTTTTGCATATTTTTCTGTTTTATTTATAAAATTCCTGCGAAAAAGAAAATAAGGGGGCTACGTGGCGCGATCCTATTGGACGAAAACGGTTCGCGCGGATCATGGACGAGAACCGTCCGATTTAAATGAGATCGGACGCACGGGATCATTTGGATCTAGATCCGTTGGATCTAGATCCAACGGCGTGGGACGCCCGGCCGAACCGAGCGGCGCGCGGGTCGCCGGAAGGCTCGCCGGCGGCGGCGCCCGCGGTGGCGGCGCATCGGCCTCGACGCTTTCCGCATGAAAACACCGCCCCAGGACGAACGGATCTTACCAAAATGACGCGGAGGAGGAGGCGAGGTCGATGGCGCGACGGCGGCGTCGAGACTCCTCTCCTTTCCTCGTCAGAGATGGTGGCCGGCGGCCGAGCACCTCGGTCGGGGTCTTTTTCGGCGTTCGGCTGCGCAATGGGACAAGCAAGGGGGCTCAACGGGTGCGCAAAAGGATGGGGAAACGAGGGGGGGGGGGGCTCGGTGGAGCTCGAGGAGCTTGGAGCTTACCGCACTCGCGAAAAAGCCCGGCGGCGACGGCGAGCTCGATTCCGAGCAGCCCGACGGCGGAGAGGTAGGGTTTTTGGGGGGGTTTCGGAGGCGGCCTCGCGGGGTATAAATAGGAGGGGGCGCGGGAGCTAATCACGGCGGAAACCGGCACGGAAACGGCTCGGTCGTGGTCGTCGTCTCCGGCGCGATCTCCGGACGGAGGTGGAAGACGGCTGACAGGTGGGGCCCACCTGTCAGCGAGAGGGGAGCGGCGCGCGTGCGCTGGAGCGGGCCGATGGGCCGTTATCGAATGCGCGCGCGGTGGATAACGTCTGGGCCGGCCCGGTAACCTAATAAAATAAAAACTGTTTTTCAAATCTGATTTACTAAATGATTTTTAAACCTATTCAAAACATTTCAGAAAAATTCATAAAAATATATTTTGGAAAGGTTATTTAAATTAGCAATTTTTAATAATAACCTTACCCATTATATAATTTGGAAAAATTATATTTATGAAGTAAGTTTAAATAAACATTTAAATGGGATTAAATATTATTTAAACTCATAATTGAATTTTTATTTAGTATTTATGTGATTAAAAGTTAACCCTATAAGATGAATGATGTATGAATGCAAAGTTTTAAATTTTAGCAAAAATTGGGATGTTACACTTTCTTACGGTCCTCTTTGTGCCATCGCAACAACTTGGCATGCTCTTTGTTCCCGAACAGGCGTTTCAACTGTGGTATTATAGGAGCATACCACATCACCTTGGCAGGAACCCTCTTTCGGGGACGCTCGCCCTCAACTTCACCGGGGTCATCTCGTCTGATCTTATACCGCAATGCAGTGCATACCGGACATGCATCCAAATTCTCGTACTCACCGCGGTAGAGGATGCAGTCATTAGGACAGGCATGTATCTTATGCACGTCTAATCCTAGAGGGCACACAACCTTCTTTGCTTCGTACGTGCTGCCGGGCAACTCGTTGACCTTTGGAAGCATCTTCCTAATTATCTGCAGCAACTATCCAAATCCCTTGTCAGTCACACCACACTCTGCCTTCCACTGCAGTAATTCCAGTGTGGTACCCAGCTTTTTCTGACCATCTTCGTAATTTGGATACAACAATTTCTTATGATCCTCTAACATCTGGTCAAACTTCAACCTCACCTTTTCAGTTCTGCACTCTCTCTTTGCATCAGCAATGGCCCGACCAAGATCGTCAGCGGGCTCATCTGGTGCCTCCTCATCTTCAACATCCCCCGTTGAAGAATCTCCGTACTCTGGGAACATAGGATAGTTGTCATCATCTTCCTCTTCTTCATTGTCTTCCATCATACCCCCTTTTTCTCCGTGCTTCGTCCAACAATTATAGCTGCGCATGAAACCATGCCGAATAAGATGACTTTGAAGGGTTCTCGCGCTTGGGTGATCTGTCTTATTCTGACAGTTGACACATGGACAACACATGTAACCAATTGTATTGTGGGCCTGGGCTTTCTCGAGAAATTTCCTCAAACTCGTCATGTATTCGGCAGTGTGTCGGTCACCATACATCCATTGTCGGTCCATCTACATTATATATTTAACTATATCAATAACCATTACAGACCATCGAGAAATAACCACTGAACATGCACGGTATCAATGACAAATGAAATGAGAAAAAAAATTAACCTCGATCGAAAAGAAGGATAAACTTATTTAAGTGTACATCAAATCATTTCGTGAACTCTCTCGGGGAACACCTTCATGCATACTTAAAAAAATAGACTAGCACACACCCCCTCCTTCCATTTCAAAAAAAAATGCCTCCAATGGTTTTGGGAGGGGGGATGCTGATCAGTATATATAGGCACCCACCTTTTGTCCCGGTACAAGGAGGCCCATTTGTCCCGGTTTGTGACTGAAACCGGGATAGATGGGGTTTTTTCATTTTTTTCTGTTTTTATTTTCTTTTTCTGTTTTCTGTTTTAAATAACTTTTGCAAACTTTGGATTTTGGAAAAACTATGAATATGATAAGTGTTTGAATTTGACTAACTAATACAAAACCATTTTCTTTTTTCTGTTTTAAATAACATTTGCAAACTTTGGAATTTGAAAAAACTTTTGCAAACTTTGGAATAACTTATGCAAACTTTAGATATATTTCGGTCAATACATGAGAACACGCGCACACAGTACTTTTGTGTAACGGAATACATAAATAGTGTACTCATCAATGACATTAAGATGATCATACTAAGTATTATAGCCGTGTAGACTATCCCACTTCCGTGCAATCTCGAAGCCAAGGCGAGCGTCTAAAGCAGCATATACGACTTGATCGTAGCTCAATGGAACGTTGCCCCATCCGAAAATTAGGTCTTCTTCTAACGTGTCTTCCTTGTCGTCGTCCGTGTTCTTCTTCTTGTATTTCTTCTTCTTCTCAAGATTTGTCCCAATGACCGCATTAGAGAGAGCATAGAGACTCGGAGTAAAATTGCTGGTAGGGTTTCGGCGATCCCTCTACAGGTCGACCGCGGACCGAATAATAATTCCGTAGTAGGCTAGCATCTTCATGTCATTATGGATTGCCACGCCGTAGAATTTGATTGTCTCATCACCTAAGAAATCCACGAGGACCTGTGGCACCCGATCAGCTTCGCAAATTTGGAAGAAAAGAGTCTCGGTCGCCACCGAGAGTTGAAGAACGACGGCGCGCTGCGGAGCATCCTTCCGTCGAGGGTCGGTGAACTCGCAATCGAGTCCAACAGCTTTGATCGGAGCGGCGTCGAGGAAGTAGTTCTTCACGTCGCGGATCACTTCTCCACGCGCCAGGCACGAAGGGTGACCCACACCTTGAACCGCATGCCTTCCTTCTTGTAGTAGTACAACTCGGACCGAGGCGGACGCGCGAGTGGCTCCATAGGACCGGAGAAAAGAGAGGAGAGATGGTGTGTGGAGGAGCCGGAGAGATGGTGTGTGGAGGAGCCGTACTGTGCATTTTATAGCGCCGGAGAGGCTGATGAATCGCCGACCGGAGAGCAGAGGAATTAATTGCCGGGGGGCAGAGGAATCGCCGGCGGCGTCGTACTTCCGCTGGTCTTCAGTGCGCGTCGAAAAAACGCGGGGATGGCTCGGCTTCCGCGCGCGCGTAACTGAAGCCATGAAGTTTGTCCCGGTTCCAGTCACGAACCGGGACAAATAGGTGTACGCTGGAGCGCTCGGCGGGTTCTACCTTATTTGTGCCGGTTCGTGGCTGGAACCGGGACAAATGGGTGTCGCCTATTTATTTTTGGAAGACGTTGGCAAATCAAAACTGCTGCATAAGACTGTACAACTATTTTTTTGTATCAAACATGTATCTTGTGTCCACATTCCATAGTATGTACATGAAACAGTATGTCTACACTCCTACCTATAGAATATTCACAGCTTTAAAACATACTTATGACAGAAATGATTTTTCAAGCAAATACCTTTAGGGTCAAAATAAATATCGCTTGTTCTGTTAATTATCCAGTTGTGACCATAGCCTTGAATCTGCTAGGCTTCAGCAACCGCCACTAAACTGCAAACAGGCAATGGATCAATCAATGATCCAGGGATAAAGGATGTGCATGAATCAAGAAGCAATAGTCAATCAAGGTTTACACCTTCAGGTTGTGCCTGCAAGTTCTTTATAACACGTTCATACTTCATACAAATATCATTTTTACAGGTAGATATTACATTCTTCTAATATGCCCACTTTTCATGTATTTTCCATGTTAATTTGGTAAGCACCAATGATATAAATAATACATCATATAAAAATAAATAAATGATGCATGCCACAAAATTTGCTCTGCGGCACTATTTTCCTTCAAAAATTGGTCGATGCATACCACATTACTTGCTTTGTTCTATACTGAAACATCTAAAACATCGTATAATGCCCAGGTTGTTAACAGTTGTAAACATCTAGATTCCACTGCCTATGTGAATTACCAACATCGATCCACATACCTTCCTTCTAATTTGAGAGAAAAAATTTATTATTGCTATTGTTCTGTCGAATGTAAACTCAAGCTCATGTAGTGATTTTTGGATAGCAAGGAGAACCAATAATTACTTTATTCTAAAATTCTGACTGAGAATTGTGAATGAAAACAAAATGTCGAGTTAAACAAAATCAAGCACATACCTTCCTTCAGGTCTCGACGACGCAGATTTGAGGGCGGCGGTGCGGGAGCTATGCGTAGGAAGATGGCGTCAGAGAAGTAGGCGGCGTGTCACCGGCATCTGTCCTGCTGGCCGCCATGAATGGGGAAGAAGGACGCCTAAGGGCGGCGACAGTATAGGCGGTGGAGGAGTGCGGCGACAACAGGAAGATGAGGATGGCGTCCAACAGCAGCGGGGAGGCGTGGCTGATAGGGGGAGCGGCGCGTCGGAGGGGGACGGCGGCGCCGCTGAGAGGGGAGAGCGGTCCGGCGGCTCAGCTGAGAGTTGCGGCAGCGCAGAGGCGCGGCTGAGAGGAGGAGCAGCGCGGCGGCGCGGATGAGAGGGGCAGCTGGCGGCTATGAGGTGTCGGGCGGTGGAGAGTGCAGGACGTGGTGGAGAGATCGATTTTGACGTTTTTTTTTTGCGGAGGATGTTAAACGCGTTTGATATAGAAGTGTTGCTTTTGATTCGTTGGATATTGGATGTGTAGGGCTAAGATTGGTTGGATCTACCCCTCTCTATCTTTTAATATTAGTGGAGATTATGTGCTCTACTAGCTCTAGCAAGATCATCTTTCACAATACTAGGAAGATTGGCGCGGCGGCACGCTGCGCCCGTATGTTGATAAAGAAAAGTAATACATATCTGTTGCACTTTCGGAATCAGGGTGAACATTGCATTACTTTCAAGCACTAAATTAACATTTAGTTTACAATAAATGACATTGTAAGTTAAATAAAGAAGCTAATCAAAATACGATAGGTAGGCAGTCTAGACTGACAACAACTGTGAATCTGTCATGGCCCATAAAGAAACTCCACAGGTTCTTGTAGATTTGCATAGACTGCAGTAAAAATCCGACAATTTGAAAACCAGACGTAAGAGGCAGGCCTCCCCCACCAACCATGTTGTTTGTCGTGAGAACAATGGCCCTAGAAAAAATATATGAAAGCGATCAAACACGATTGTGAGATTACTACCTTTGAATACGTGATGACATGAATGAAATTTTTTTGTTACCAGTTCAAATTTGTTGTGATATGTTCTTGGCATATGTACGTGGTGCCAACTATGCATGTAAGCTTGTAGGCTAATAAATCCAGAGAAATAATGCTTAATTAAGCTTGCTCTTCTTCCGACCTGCATTCACATGCCATATCCGTGAGTGAATACCAAATTTATTATTTGATTAGTACGAAAAATATAGTAACAACAGGAAAATAGAAGTTGGATACTTTCAAGAAGAGAATGTTGACTAACATCCATTTAGTGGTAAGCAGAAACATTTAATGCAACCGTTGCAAGGCAATCGACATTATTCATATGCATATGACTTTCTATCATAGAAAGGTCAGAAAATCAAGTCAATCAAATAGAAATTGCAAGATCCTCTTCTATTGGGGCACATGGCATAAGTCGTTGAACCTAGAAGTCTAGGAGGACAATATTCACCTACTTCTGTAAAGGAAGAATGAGCTATACAAACTGTTGATAGTTTATACTTGTTTTGATATTTAAGTCAGATGAAATAATAGCATATTATACTGTAAAACCTAAGCAGAATGCATGTTTTCATAGATTATACAAAGACAATGAAGTTCTAAAACTATTGATTCAGTGACCATCTCCAAAGGCAATAAAGAATAATTGCACAGTAAACATATAGCTTGCAGCAATTAGATCAGACTCTCCAACATTGCTTCAGGAAACTCTGTATGGCAAGTGGGGCATTCAGGTAAGTACATATGTATGCATGCAGGACCCAATGAAGGCAATCACATAGGAAAGAAAAGGCAACCACATAATACAGTCAGAAGAGGGCACAAAAAATGGTTAACGAACTGAATGGAAGAGAATAGCAGAAAAATGTACCCGGAGCTGCACTAACCTTTTCTTTCTTTCCATATAATTTATCTAAATGGATTTTGAGGGCTCAAACTCCTAAAGCGAATGCTATGCAATTACTTCGTCTGATCCATTTGGCATCAGCAACACTGAAATTTAAGTGTGCAAGAAGGTATGGTATAGTATTGTAAGATTCGAACATAGGGCTACTTTATTTGTTTGCCATCTCTTTGCTGGCTGTTTATGGAATAATTATAGCATGTTGGTCTAATAAGAGGGGGGCGGCCGTTCAGTCGCCTATGATATACGGACATGTGCTCGGTTATTTCGAACACATGGCATGATAAAATCATTAGTCTGAAGAGCCATACTATTTTCTGACAGTGATATTGTTGTGCAAAAAAATAATGCAGCATTGTGCACGATTGTAATGAACGATACATATAGTCTGACATAGTAGTTGCAAATTCGATGCATCAGGACAGAAACAAAAGAAACTAAGGCTCATCTAAATATTGTCCAAATTTGTAGTCTTCTTACTATAATCAATCATACAATAGCACTCTGTAAATACCAAACTACATAACCTAAGATAAAAGGCTCAAATTACAGAACATGCCATTCTAGTGCATGCAAGAGCATTCCTAGGCCACACTCAGAAAGTCCAAACCAGAAGTACAGATACATCAAATCGTTTAAGCATTGAGCATCGTCATGCAGGTCTTCTTTGTGTAAGCACAGAACAACCAGAGATTTATGGTGCTGGGCCCAAAAGAAGAAGAGATCTGATATGAAAACGGATGACACAGGTGATGATTTCTTACCTCTGATAGTAGACGGACCAGCAAGCAGACCCATGTACATAGCCGTAGAAAGGTGGAGAAGAAAATGGTGGGAAATAAGGGGAGAAGAACCAGATAATAATAACCCTTGTAATGCAAGAGGGGCTCCTGTTGTAGAAGTTACCAATGAGCAATGGACCACCTACAGAAAGCATATGGCAAGGTCACACATCAAACAAAGGCATCCAGGATAGCCATGAGGATGGGCCGCACACATCGGCATAACACAAAATTTATGTTGCAGATATAGGAAGAAATGTAACATGGTAGAAAAATAGCATGTGTGCATCAATAAAGCAGGCAGCTAATATTGTTTATGCACCCGAATTACTCTGCTTAATTGAATTATCAGCCAAATTAAGAAAATAAAGTTTCTGATTGAAGCCAAATATCACGTATCTAGCTAGACGTCATGGTGTAACTATATTCTTTCAAGGATGTTGTATCAACCCAACCTGGATACGTCTAAGCGAACAACAATGATATGTCTACGACAGCCAGCCATATGGTCAGAAAAATCAACCATGGAGATCGTGATTTTGGGTTGACTGAAGAAGTACTGCCGAGCCATTGACATACAGAGAGCTCCACATAATCCTGGATGACAACCAACCAAACCGACCAAACAAAGTACTTGGAAAAACAATCATCTTCTAATGCAGAATGATGCACCAAAAAGGTATCTGCAATAGAGCAACATTTCCTAACTAAGATGTTAAGCACTTCAAACATTTTTTATCTTAACTGAAGCAACATGCACTTAACTGTATTTCTACCATTGCATCTATTTTTTCCTACCGCATTTATTCATTTATTTTCCTTTTGGAACGCTTAATGTATAGAGGTGTGCAAACATTCCACCATCTTTATTAGCAACATTCAGGCATCAAAGGAGCTAAATGAATCCCCATAGGCATAACACCAAACAGGTGGAGGGCTCAAGCTTTGGAGTAGTGCATGAAGTAAACCTGATGGATTTGTGACATGAAGGAATCAATAGAGTTATTTAGCTAAGGTCAGGAAAAGTACACAAATGTGGGGGGGGGGGGGGGGGGTCGACCTGCTGGCATTCACTACTTGATTCAATGGCTTGCTGGCTTCAAGTGGGGCCATGCCTTCGTGCTCAAGGTCGTCGGGGCAGTTACACCATCTGCTGTGACACTGAACCAAGGGAGGGGAAGGGGACCTTGCCTCCATGCTGGATGTCGTCGAGGGCAGAGACAACATCTTCTGTGATGCAGAACCGAGAAAAGGGAAGGAGGTCGGGCGTACCTTGCGAGCCGATGGAGACACGCTGGAGCAGGAGGGGCCATGGGAGACGTTCGGCCACGGACCGAGTGTAAGCTATCACTCACTCAAGAACGAGGTGGATCGCAAATTATATGTATTAGGGATCTAGCCCGTTCCTCCCAACCTCCCCCGAGCTAGTTCTTCACGGCACAGCCGCTGATCATACAGTTACAAGCCAAGTCTCTCAGGTTTAGCGATCCTCTCTTAAATACACTCTCACGCCGCTTCCGTCAGGCTGACGTCACTTGGCTCATATATCAGTATATCACTGGCGAGCTAGGCGGGGTTCTTCTTGTCACGCTTGGGCCGGTCTTTGGGGTCGCCAGCTTCGTCGTCAGCATCCTCTTCAGTTGCCCAGCTGGGATGCTGACAACCCCCCTCCTTTGAGGACCTGCTTGTCCCCAAGCATGTGCGTCTGGAAACTGCTGACGCAACGACTCCATATCATCCCAAGTTGCCTCTTCTTCCCTGGCGCCACTCCATTGCACCAGGCCTTGTGCTACCGTCTTCAATCCACGCTGTTTAATGCGGTTCTGCAACACCTTCACAGGAACCTAGAGATAAGCATCAGACGGAGGCAGTTGTGGAGATACCTGTTGTGTCGCGCTCACACACAGCCGAAGCTGGGAAACATGAAACACGGGGTGAACACGGCTTGAAGCTGGTAATTCAAGCTTATAAGCCACCTCTCCCACACGCTCCACAATCTTAAAAGGCCCAAAGAACTTGAAAGATAGTTTGTGATTCGCCCTCCTGGCACCTGTCCGCTGTATATACGGCTTCAGTCGCAAGAAAACCAGATCACCCACTGAGAATGTAACGCCCCGGGATTTTTTTCCCAATTAGAAAATTGTTTTTTTTCTTTTTCATCAACATGACATCATCATGCATCATTTGCATTTGTCTATCTTAATTTTAAATTGTCGCATTTAAATTCAAACTCCACTTAAATTCTTTTCTCGCAATTAAATTCAAATGCTCTTAAAATTAATTAAAATGTGTATTTCAAATATTTTGCAAATATTATAAAAACTAGTTTATTAAATTGCCTATTTTAAACTAAACCTATTTTGTAAAGTTTCTTTATTAAAAATTCTTTTTTATTTTGTTTTAGAAATACAAAAACAGAAAAAGAACTAAAAGAGAAATAAAATTTCAGAGAAGGAAATAAAAAAAAAACCTCCTGGGCCGAACCCACCTCTGGCCCATCTCCCCCAGCCCAGTCCTCTCCCCCCTGTCGTCTTCCTCCTCGTACGGAGAAGACCATTACACCGAGGCATGGAGCCCCATGTGCTTCCCCTCCCTCTCCCCTACTTAGCCGCACCACCTGCTCCCCCCTCTCCCTAGAAACCCTAACCCTCTCCTTCTCCTCCCTCTCCATCCGCCGCCGCCCCCTTTCTTCTTCTTCTCCTCCCCTGTTTCTCCTTCCACCACCACCGTAGCAACCACCGAGAGAGCTCGCCGTTCCCCCGTAGCTCCGGCGCCGACGAAGACAGTAGCCCTGGAGCTCCGCACCGTCGTCGCCAAACTCCTGCCCCCAGGAATCGTGTCGGGCGTTCCTGACGGCGTCGGGAGCGACCCGTCTTCCTCGCGGCCGGCAGGCCACCGCCACACCCTCTTCGACACGAACCGCTCGATTCCGTCGTCCCCGCGTTGTCCCCTCTCGCCATCGTCTACCTCGAGGTGAGCCGCGGTTTTCCCCTCTCCTTTCTTCGTCGAATCCGTCCCCTCTTGCCGGAATTCCACCGTCGCCGGACCCTCTCCGCGCCACGGCCGTGTCGTGCACGGAAGAAAACGAGCACCGTTTCTAGGCAGAAAGCTCTGTCTTTTGCACTCGAGCACGCACACGACACCCAGCACCCCCGCCACACACGAACACCAGCCTATCGCCTCCAATTCATGGTCGACGCCGGCTAGCCTCTCCGCCGTGATCTCTGTTCCCGGTTGTCAGTTTCGTCAGGGTTAACGAGTCGCTGTTACGTGTTAAGGTTTATGCTTCGCGCTTGCTAGTAACAACGAACACCCGGCTTGCTGGTTACCAGCACCGATCCATCCCCTTCGTCGCGCGAACGAGTTTGAATCCTGGGCAAAGGAATAAAACCCCCTTTTTCTCTATTTGTTTCGCCCACTGACAGGCGGGCCCCGCCAGTCAGTGACTGCGGGAGCCCGCACAGCACACGCGCGCACCAGCGTGTCGCCGGGCCCGCATGTCATTGTCCCTGGGTAGCTTTGCCTCGGTGACAAAAAGATCAGATCCAGATCTGATCTGGATCTTTGCGCCCAACCCCCTGCAGTCTCTGTTTTCTGCACAGAGTCCTCCCCAGTAATTTTTCCATCATAGATAGGTCCCTGTAATTTACAGAAAGAACCCTAAAACTAAAATGCTAATAACTTTTAATTTATAACTCCAAATAAAATAATCTTTATATGTTTATTTATCAGAAAAATACAGTGAATATTAATATGCCATTTGTTTTCCATTTTGCATCTGTTATTTTAATTGCTTAGTGTAATTTGTTAATTGCAACTAAATAATTAAATATGGAATGCGTTGGGTTTTATTTAATTATTGCCCTATTCCATTTAATTAAATTAGATCACCCATGCCATGTGTTGCCATGTTAACCAACATTTAATATTGCTGGTAAATAAATAATTTGCATCTAAATATTAATTGTTGGGGTTATTTTCCCGCTTAATTTGGATTACCTGTACTGTATTGCATCTTGCCATGCCATGCATCATTCTCGTATGATCATGCTGAATCTTTTGCCGTAGTTGTAAAATGCATCTTTTACGCTTTCCAGTGTTTATTGCTTCTTCGCGGATAAGACGTTGAGATTTGTGAGCAACGACAAGATCTGCTTCCATGCGGGATTCCAGGCAAGCAAAGTTTGCTTGTTTACCTATACATTGTCTTTCATTCCTGCCGTTGATCTCTGCTACCCTAGTATTCGATTCTTTATTGCGATCCCATCACATGTTTATCCTGCAGCCTATACAGCTTTATCCCTACATCCCATCACCTGTTGAATGTTTATCTATTAGCCTTGTGAGTCGTAGCGCATGCTTAGAATTGGTTGTGCGAGTCGTCAGTTGGTCTTTTATTTCATATGCTTAGCTTGATAGATTATTCTACCTTAATAAAATGTTATATTATAATGGGTTATTATAATTAAAAGATAAGGCACCGGCGGAAGGCTTTGCGAGGTGCTTTGTTCTGCTAAGTGTCGACCTAGGAACTGAGATTTTATCCTCGGATCCAATTTTGAGCGCACTAACCACTTGTGGGAGGCCCAATGGAGCCCCCCTCGACTTTGACTGGAACTTCGACTTGTCTGGGAGCCACACCTAGTTCGGGTTTTCCATTTGTCTCATATGCATTGATGATACTAGTGTAGTATTTTACTTTGGCGGTGTGCCTTGTTACATGCATATAGGGCGCGGCCTGTTGGTGCGGAGGGGTGTGTCCTGCGGGAGTCCGCACCCTTTTGGCCGGGACCAGCATAGTTCCCGTGGCTCCTGGACTTGTTGCGGTGAAGGAAAAGAGTTAGGTTGAAAGGCCCTAATGTTTTTGACTGGGTTGATCATGCGAGTATGGGTCCAGTAGTGCACCCCTGCAGGGTATAATCTTATCGATGAGCCGTGTCCACGGTTATGGATGTTTTGGTGATGATGCTGGCTAACAAGATCTAGACAACTTACACCTAATCATTGTTAATTAACCTGACTAGTAATATAGAATTACTTTCACCATAAATGATAATTAAAACTGTTCAACGTGTGAGTTTCCCGAATTGCTTCCTCATACTTGGTTGAGGGGGTTAATTCGAGAATGGGTTATGTTTGGTGTTAGTAGTAGTTGGTTATCTTATGCGCTCTCTTATCCCTCTCTGATTAGACGGAAGTTATAGCGTGTCTCTCTAGGTTGCTCGTGCTGCTGCCACTAAGTCCACCTCCCCTATATTTTGGGAGATGGTGTAGAAAGTAGGCAAGTCGGTTTTGCTTGCCAGGGAGTGCCCTGACCCTCTTTTGGGATGTGCTTTATGTGCAGTTAACATGTTTGAAGTCCGACGACGTTAGCTTGGGAATCCCTCCGGCTTGGCTGGGCAGGGATATGGTGCCATTACTTATCTTCAGGACTCTTAGTCCAATTTGCTTCTTATCCGTAGTCGGATACTATTTTGCTTCCGCTGTCATTGTATCTTTGTATTGTATCATTTGCATCTTGACTCGTTCGAATCGTTGTTGTATTTATATCTTCTGTTGTATTTGTGGATGTATCGGAATTGTTGTATGTTATCACAATTCCACCCACATAATGCGCATGTTTCGGCGTGCACATTATGTCTGGTGGGCGACCAAAAACCGTTATTATGCGGATTTCGGCGGAAGCGCTTAAATCTACATAGTACCGATTTTCGCGCGTCACAAAGTGGTATCAGAGCCTTGGTTTCGATCTCCTTGTTGTTTCGATACGATTGGTTATCGAAGCAGCGGGTCCGCAAAAGCCTGTAGGATAACCTCGCTAACGGTCGTTGTTTCTAGAGTGTCGAAAATTATTTAACTAAAATTATTTTTGGAAAAATATCTCAATAGGGTTCTTTTTACTCCTTACCTCTATTCTATTTCTCCTCTTACCTTATTTGTTTTGGAGTCTCTTCTCTTATCCAACTTTCAAAGTTTTAGGATCCTACGTGTGGGTGGACGATTTCTTGCCTTATACACTATTAGGTTCGATCTTTCAGAGTCGTCTTCGTCGTGAAGCAACAATCCCTTGTTAGTGGTGTCGAGAAGTTCTTCACGGAGCCGAAAGATTCGATAGTTACCCCTCTCTTCTTGTGGTCTCGACGTGGATCGCGGGACGCGATCCCTTGTTAGTGGTGTCGATTGTAACGCCCCGAGATTTTTTTCCCAATTAGAAAATTGTTTGTTTTTCTTTTTGCATCAACATGACATCATCATGCATCATTTGCATTTGTCTATCTTAAATGTAAATTGTCGCATTTAAATTCAAACTCCACTTAAATTCTTTTCTCACAGTTAAATTCAAATGCTTTTGAAATTAATTAAAATGTGTATTTCAAATATTTTGGAAATTTTATAAAAACTAGTTTATTAAATTGCCTATTTTAAACTAAACCTATTTTGTAAAGTTTCTTTATTAAAAATTCTTTTCTATTTTGTTTTAGAAATACAAAAACAGAAAAAGAACTAAAAGAGAAATAAAATTTCAGAGAAGGAAATAAAAAAAAACTCCTGGGCCGAACCCACCTCTAGCCCATCTCCCCCAGCCCAGTCCTCTCCCCCCTGTCGTCTTCCTCCTCGTACAGAGAAGACCTTTACACCAAGGCATGGAGCCCCATGTGCTTCCCCTCCCTCTCCCCTACTTAGCCGCACCACCTGCTCCCCCCTCTCCTTAGAAACCCTAACCCTCTCCTTCTCCTCCCTCTCCATCCGCCGCCGCCCCCTTTCTTCTTCTTCTCCTCCCCTGTTTCTCCTTCCACCACCACCGTAGCAACCACCGAGAGAGCTCGCCGTTCCCCCGTAGCTCCGGCGCCGACGAAGACAAACCGAGTAGCCCTGGAGCTCCGCACCGTCGTCGCCAAACTCCTGCCCCCAGGAATCGTGCCGGGCGTTCCTGACGGCGTCGGGAGCGACCCGTCTTCCTCGCGGCCGGCGGGCTACCGCCACACCCTCTTCGACACGAACCGCTCGATTTCGTCGTCCCCACGCTGTCCCCTCTCGCCATCGTCTACCTCGAGGTGAGCCGCGGTTTTCCCCTCTCCTTTCTTCGTTGAATCCGTCCCCTCTGGCCGGAATTCCACCGTCGCTGTTACGTGTTAAGGCTTATGCTTCGCGCTTGCTAGCAACAACGAACACCCGACTTGCTGGTTACCAGCACCGATCCATCCCCTTCGTCGCGCGAACGAGTTCGAATCCTGGGCAGAGGAATAAAAGCCCCCTTTTTCTCTATTTGTTTCGCCCACTGACAGGCGGGCCCCGCCAGTCAGTGACTGCGGGAGCCCGCACAGCACACGCGCGCACCAGCGTGGCGCCGGGCCCACATGTCATTGTCCCTGGGTAGCTTTGCCTCGGTGACAAAAAGATCAGATCCAGATCTGATCTGGATCTTTGTGCCCAACCCCCTGCAGTCTTTGTTTTCTGCACAGAGTCCTCCCCAGTAATTTTTCCATCACAGATAGGTCCCTGTAATTTACAGAAAGAACCCTAAAACTAAAATGCTAATAACTTTTAATTTATAACTCCAAATAAAATAATTTTTATATGTTTATTTATCAGAAAAATGCAGTGAATATTAATATGCCATTTGTTTTCCATTTTGCATCTGTTATTTTAATTGCTTAGTGTAATTTGTTAATTGCAACTAAATAATTAAATATGGAATGCGTTGGGTTTTATTTAATTATTGCCCTATTCCATTTAATTAAATTAGATCACCCATGCCATGTGTTGCCATGTTAACCAACATTTAATATTGCTGGTAAATAAATAACTTGCATCTAAATATTAATTGTCGGGGTTGTTTTCCCGCTTAATTTGGATTACTTGTACTGTATTGCATCTTGCCATGCCATGCATCATTCTCGTATGATCATGCTGAATCTTTTGCCGTAGTTGTAAAATGCATCTTTTACGCTTTCCAGTGTTTATTGCTTCTTCGCGGATAAGACGTTGAGATTTGTGAGCAACGACAAGATCTGCTTCCATGCGGGATTCTAGGCAAGCAAAGTTTGCTTGTTTACCTATACATTGTCTTTCATTCCTGCCGTTGATCTCTGCTACCCTAGTATTCAATTCTTTATTGCGATCCCATCACATGTTTATCCTGCAGCCTATACAGCTTTATCCCCACATCCCATCACCTGTTGAATGTTTATCTGTTAGCCTTGCGAGTCGTAGCGCATGCTTAGAATTGGTTGTGTGAGTCGTCAGTTGGTCTTTTATTTCATATGCTTAGCTTGATAGATTATTCTACCTTAATAAAATGTTATATTATATTGGGGTATTATAATTAAAAGATAAGGCACCGGCAGAAGGCCTTGCGAGGTGCTTTGTTCTGCTAAGTGTCGACCTAGGAACTGAGATTTTGTCCTCGGATCCAATTTTGAGCGCACTAACCACTTGTGGGAGGCCCAATGGAGCCCCCCTCGACTTTGACTGGAACTTCGACTTGTCTGGGAGCCACACCTAGTTCGGGTTTTCCATTTGTCTCATATGCATTGATGATACTAGTGTAGTATTTTACTTTGGCGGTGTGCCTTGTTACATGCATATAGGGCGCGGCCTGTTGGTGCGGAGGGGTGTGTCCTGCGGGAGTCCGCACCCTTTTGGCCGGGACCAGCATAGTTCCCGTGGCTCCTGGACTTGTTGCGGTGAAGGAAAAAAGTTGGGTTGAAAGGCCCTAATGTTTTTGACTGGGTTGATCATGCGAGTATGGGTCCAGTAGTGCACCCCTGTAGGGTATAATCTTATCGATGAGCCGTGTCCACGGTTATGCACGTTTTGGTGATGATGCTGGCTAACAAGATCTAGACAACTTACACCTAATCATTGTTAATTAACCTGACTAGTAATATAGAATTACTTTCACCATAAATGATAATTAAAAGTGTTCAACGTGTGAGTTTCCCGAATTGCTTCCTCATACTTGGTTGAGGGGGTTAATTCGAGAATGGGTTATGTTTGGTGTTAGTAGTAGTTGGTTATCTTATGCGCTCTCTTATCCCTCTCTGATTAGACGGAAGTTATAGCGTGTCTCTCTAGGTTGCTAGTGCTGCTGCCGCTAAGTCCACCTCCCCTATATTTTGGGAGATGGTGTAGAAAGTAGGCAAGTCGGTTTTGCTTGCCAGGGAGTGCCCTGACCCTCTTTTGGGATGTGCTTTATGTGCAGTTAACAGGTTTGAAGTCTGACGACGTTAGCTTGGGAATCCCTCCGGCTTGGCTGGGCAGGGATATGGTGTCATTGCTTATCTTCAGGACTCTTAGTCCAATTTGCTTCTTATCCGTAGTCGGATAATATTTTGCTTCCGCTGTCATTGTATCTTTGTATTGTATCATTTGTATCTTGACTCGTTCGAGTCGTTGTTGTATTTATATCTCCTGTTGTATTTGTGGATGTATTGGAATTGTTGTATGTTATCACAATTCCACCCACATAATGCGCATGTTCCGGCGTGCACATTATGTCTGGTGGGCGACCAAAAATCGTTATTATGCGGATTTCGGCGGAAGCGCTTAAATCTACATAGTACCGATTTTCCTTGTTGACAAACAACAACGGCGAACAAATTCCTTCACCATCTTCTTCATTACATTCCAACAGAACAAAGCAACCAAACGCCGATAGGTCACAGGAAACCCCGAATGACCTCCCTGGGGGCTATCGTGGAAAGCATGACAACACGGGACTGCAATTCCTCGTTGTTACCCACCCATATACGTCCATTCCTGCGCAGAACACCCTGATGCAGAGTAAAAACTCCCGGAGACCCCGAATGCGCTGATGTCTGCTGCAAAAGCCGCTGAGATTGCTCATCACCCCACATAGCTAGCAAGTACATTCGTCAACCAAGCTGGCTGGACCATGGTGATAGTCATCAACTGAGAACTGGCAGTGGGCTTGCGCGACAAAGCATCTACAGCACCATTCAAAATACCCTTCTTATACTGCAAGGTATATTGGAGACCCATGAGCTTTGTAAGTGCTTTTTGTTGCCACGGTGTATGTAAGCGTTGATCTGCCAAATGGGTCAAGCTCTAGTGGTCTGTACGAATAATGAACTCACCAATTTGCAAATAGGGGCGCCACTGCTGGACAACAAGCAAAATGACCAAGTACTCTTTCTCATATACTGATAAGCCCCTGTTTTTCGGTCCCAGCGCTCTGCTGACATTCGCCAGAGGATGGCCTCGTTGCGACAAAACTGCGCCAATCCCCACATCACACGCATCTGTATTGATTACGAACTGCGCTTTGAAATCAGGAAGTGCCAAAACAGGTGCAGTCACCAACTTCTTCTTTAGAGTTTGAAAAGCTAATTCAGCAGCCGGAGTCCAGATAAACATTAAACCTTTCTTGAGCAACCCCATCAGTGGCTGACTGATAATGGCATAATGCTCGATAAATTTCCTATAGTAACCAGTGAACCCTAACACTGCTCGCAACTCCTTCACATTGATCGGAGTTGGCCAAGAGATCACAGCTTGGATCTTTGAATCATCAGTCGAAACTCCCTCTGCTTAAATCACATGCCCCAGATAACCAACCCGCTGCTAAGCAAAGGTACATTTGGTAGCTTACACACGCCACTGATCCTTTTGCAAAATTTCCAGAACCGTAGTCAGGTGTTGTAAGTGTTCCTCATAAGTTTTACTATACACGAGGATATCGTCGAAGAACACTACTGCACACTTCCTCAGAACTGGTGCTAGGGTGGCATTCATGGCAAATTGAAATGTCGCCGGCGCACCCGTCAATCCAAACGCCATCGCCTTAAACTCATAGTGCCCATTATGTGTCTGAAACGTTGTCTTATGTTCTTCACCCGTCGCCAATCTAATCTGATGATAACCAGCCTTCAAATCCAACTTGGAAAACCACTTAGCACCTGACAGCTCATCGAGAAGTTCATCAATAATTGGAAGTGGATACTTGCCCTTCACAGTCAGGGCATTAACTCTGCGAAAATCCACCACCAACAGCTTAGCATTATCCTCCTTTTTCACCAAAATTACTGGAGAAACAAATGCACTCGTGCTATGAGAAATCACCCTTGTTTCAGTAACTCCTCAATCTGCCTCTCAATCTCATCTTTGAGCTCTGGAGTCACCCGATACGGCCTGACAGACACAGGTTGTGCACCTGGGACTAATGATATGTGGTGATCATAGCTCCGACGAGGTGGCAACCCAGACGGTGGCGCAAACACCTCACTGAACTTGTCTTGCAATGCTTGCACTTCTTGCTGGAGTGGTTCCTTCTACTTTGCTGGCATATCACTGACAAGCTGCAACTGAATAACTGTTTCAGTGCACTGAACTGGATTACTGCTGTGCAAAACAATTGTTGCACCCTCATATTTCAAGGACAACCACACATGTGCCCAATGTGTTAACATAGGGCTATGCTTAATAAGCCAATCCGGTCCAATAATTCCATCATAACCACCCAAGGACAAAATTCTGAAAGGATCCGAGAAAACCACACCTGCAACTGACCAATTCAGATTACGGAAATATTCCTCACTATTAAGAACTGCTCCACCAGCAACTTGCACTTTCACTGGCGATGGTAGCAGCTCTTTGCCTGCCAAAGCACTAGCATGCTTCTGATCAATGAAACAAGCCGAAGAACCTGAGTCCAAGAGGAACAAGAATAATTTGCCCTGTACCTCAACCTGCAGCTGCATTGTTCTGGGAGCTTCCATTCTCGTGTCCTGCTGTGGCGATCCAGAAGTGTCACTAGCAGATTCATGTTCTAGAGCTTCTTCTGTGATCTCATCTGTCATATGCATATAATTGATCATCTCCTAGACAACATGCAGAGGAATGGAGCCCTTGCACTGATGTTCTCGCCCCCACTTCTCTCCACATGTGAAACATAGGCCACGAGCTCGCCGATACGCCTTCAGACTCGTCCATCGGTCATCACTGGGATTTTTCTGCTCCTGCGCACGCTTCTCCTCCACCAGCTTAGACACCCAACGACTTGGAGGTGGCGGTGGAGTAGCTGGTGTCTGAACTAACGGCGACATTCGCCTTGCCGAGTACGACGTAGTTGACTGCGTATTTAGTGCTGTACTGCCATCACCCAACTCCTCATACAAAAAGCAAGGGTATATGTTGTATCCAGGTCTCGGGGTTGCTGAATCGCAACCAAAACACGCACCCCTGGCTGCAATCCATCAAGGAAACGAGTGGTATAATGCACCGGGTCAGGCTTTGCTTCATAAGCCGCAATTTGATCCATCAATTCAGAGAACCGCTGCACATAATCCTCCACTGTCGACGTCTGGGCAATGTAGAACAACCGCCGCACCAGAATCGTATGCTGGTTAATCGACGCGATGGCCATGAACAGGTGTATCAGTATGTGGAATTGAATTCTGCACTGTACTGGTAGTAGCAAAAAGTTGTCGGTCAGAGAGATTACCTCCGACCGGAGGAGACCAGTGAAAATCACGAGTCGTCCCCCGGTGGTGTTGTGCCGAGCCGTGCCCTTGGCCTGCGAAGTGTTCGCCCTCACGGCTTGGGGAGAGCGGTGGGGAAGCCGCCGCCGCCATTCCCGGATCTTGCCGCGAAAACTTGTCGAGGATTCCTGCCAAAGCCGCGATCTCATTGCTCACCGCCTTTTGGAGCTCAGCGATGTCCGCACCCATCGAAGCACGAAGGCTCTCCTCCTCGGAGCTGACGGATTCGACATCCCCGCTCCCGCCCTTGATCTGCTTCCCTGTGTCAAGGACGAATTTCTGGACCGCGCCTGTCGTCTCACGCTTGTACTTGGCGAAGCGGCCCTCAAAATCGGTCGATGTTTCCGATCTGATGAGATCGTAGAGAGATCTCGTGGCTGGATCAAGATTCTCCATGAACTCCAAACGCAAACGCAACACAAATCGGGTGGCATGGGGGTGTCTAGGCAACTCCAGATCGAATCGTACAGGATCTGAATACCACTTGTAAGCTATCACTCACTCAAGAACGAGGTGGATCGCGAATTATATGTATTAGGGATCTAGCCCGTTCCTCCCAACCTCCCCCGAGCTAGTTCTTCACGGCACAGCCGCCGATCATAATTCAGGTACAAGCCAAGTCTCTCAGGTTTAGTGATCCTCTCTTATATACACTCTCACGCCGCTTCCGTCAGGCTGACGTCACTTGGCCCAGATATCACTGGCGAGCCAGGCGGGCTTCTTCTTGTCACGCTTGGGCCGGTCTGTGGGCTCACCAGCTTCGTCGTCAGCATCCTCTTCAGTTGCCGCAACTGGGATTCTAACACCAAGCTACAGAGAAGGTCAGCGAGGGCCCGGCGGGAGACGGCCGAGGTCAGGGCGGAGCTTGACGCAGCCGTGTCGGAGCCGTAGGAGAGGAGAAGCGACCGGGAGGCGCTCGGCCTAGGCGACGGCCGGTGGGGCCAAGCTGGATGAGCTCGGGCGCCGGTCGAGGAGGCTGTGGCCGGCGCAGGCGGAGCCAGCCACGGAGGCCACGCGGGGGCTGGAGCCGGTGGCTGCAGTCGAGGATGGAGCGACGTGGCCCGAGCGAGTGAACGTCGGTCAGGGTAGGTCATAGGAAACGTAGGAGCAAGAGAGGAGGCGAGGAGCAGAAGAGCACGGGCGGCGACGACGTCGAGGTGGGGGTGGAGAGCATCGGGGAGGGGAAGCTGGTGGGGAAAAAATGAGAGGATTAGGGATTTAGGGTTACCGCTTGACCCATTATATATGGAAGTCGACCCACAATTTCTGCAGAACGCAAGGACCTTTGCGTAAATACACCGCGCGGCCGTCGGATCCGGATCGGACGGCAGGGATAGAGGCGCGTACTGTAGAAGGGGCTTAGGAACAGTACACGTCGCATGTGGCACCAGCTGATTGGCCGCCGACCTTGCAACAGTGTCCAAAGGAAGAAGAGGGCCGGAGATCTGGTCAACCTTTAATAATAGTAGTATTATTTTCAGGAGACATAGGGAGTAACACAATTGGTTTATCATTGTGAACAAGAGAATATTGATATGTGCTACCATGATGTATGGAATTTATATCAAATTGCCATGGTCTACCAAGTAAAAAAGTGCATGCTTGCATAGGAACAACATCACATTCAACATAATCCGAGTATGCAGCAAAGTAAATGCACACGAATCGTACGTGTTACCTTAACTTTGTTGTTGTTATTAAACCATTGAATGTAATATGGACGAGGATGAGCTCGTATTCTGAGAGAAAGCTTCTCAACCATCTCTATGCTCGCAAAATTGTTGTAACTTCCTCCATCAATAATAATGCGAATGCATCGATCTTTGATAACACCCAAATAGATTATTGTGTTGACTTGATTCTGCTTTTGTTACTTGTGTACTCAAAACGCGATGCGCAATTAAGCTAGGGTATTACTCTGCATGTTCTGCAGCCATATATTCGGAATCTTGTACCATGTTTGCTGTCGTGCATTGTCATGTGCTAGAAGAGCCAATGTATCTTCATGATAATCGCTGGCGGAATCGTATCCACCATCATCAAGAGCAATCATTACACGCGCAGAGGGGCATTCGCGTGCAAAGTGACCAAGCCCGCTGCATTTGCGGCACTTAATGGCGCTCGTCTTGCCCGTAGAAGCCATGGACGACGAAGAACTCGAGGCAGGTTCAGCAGGTGTACTCTTGGAAGCAAGCGGTGGGAACGTAGACGATGTAGACCGTGTGGGGGAAGTCGTCGAAGTCGGAGCAGCAGCCCGTGACGGTGTAGACGGCGTTCGCGGTGTCCATGAAGTAGAACACCCTGCGGAAAAATTAAGTTTGTATCGCAGCTCTCCGTTCCTGCACTTCACATTCAGCTTTACAAGCAAGATGAAACAAACAAGTGATACCGGCATACTCCTTATATTCCAGAATTGTTTGAATCTCTTTATTTAACCCACCAAAAATCTAGCAAGTAAAGTTTCCGTATCCTCTACTATACCACAACGAATCATGCCTGTTTGTAATTCCTGATAGTACTCTTCTACATAATTTTTGCCTTGTTCTAAGAGAGTTAATTTCTTTAGCAAGGCACGTTGATAGTATGGAGGAACAAAGTGAGTACGTATAGCACGTTTTAGTTCAGTCCAAGAAGTAGGTGGATTAGCATGGTTCAAACGACAATATTCGGACCACCAAACGGAAGTAAAACTAGTGAACTCACAAGTAGCAGCACTAACACGTCACTCCTCTGGATAATTTAAGCAAGAAAAGGTTGTTCTAATTCTAATTTCCAAGAGAGGTACGCATCAGGATTATAACGACCATCAAAAGGCGGGACATTCAACTTAAGTTTGGCAACATGGTTATCGTCACGTACCAGCGGCTGTGGAGGTGGACGCAAGTTGCGTCAGTGTACTCATGGACGTCCAGCTGCCGGTTGGGGAACCTCGCCCTCATCTTCCTGTTTGTCGTCATATTCATCCCCTCCTTCATACTCCTCATGTTGCGCATGGTGAGCCGCAGAACCCGTAGCTGGCGTGTTTGCATGATGTAGAGGTATACGCTGGGCGCGGCCGGAGGTGTGCGGTGGTGGTAGGTGGCGCAGCAGATTCTGAAACTTTTCGTCGAGCTTGGTGGTGAAAGATATGTCGAGGACGTCAAGTTTGGCGGTGAAGGATGTGTCGAGTCCGTCGAGCTTTTCCATGGTGTCACCGAAACGCTTGTCGACATCCTGTATATGGTCGCTGACGAGGTGCGTGAAGTGGGCGTGGAGCTCCGCGATGGTTATCTTCTCCGGGTATTTTGTTGTTGCAGAACCTATCATGATTAAGATGTAAAACACAAAAATATAACTAGAAGGTGGATGCAAGGACAGAAAGGTGGTGGAATCAACGCGCAATCTATCAACCAAACCAATACTCTTACCCGTTCTTACACTGTAACACATGGTGACTAACAGCCGAGGAGAGCAAGCTTCAAAAAGATTGAGTAAAGCGATTGCCAGGCGGTGTGTCAATGTACGGAGAAAAATACCACAATCACGAGACAATGTAAAGCTGAAGTAGTCAAGTGCTGATCCTAGGTTAGACTGTACTAGAGACGTGATCCTCGGACATAGATGTAATCATAGATTTTTTTTAGAAAACAAAGTATGTGAAAAAGTGGATGGTGATTGATTATCGATAGATGATCAAGGAATGAGGCCAAGCAGACACGCAGATATTGATGTACAGCTGGACGAGGTCTAAATAACAGAACGTATCGAGTTGCAAAGAAAACTGATCGTTCTCCTTTTTTTATCGAAGCAAAACCTGATCTTCTCTCCGGAACGGAGTACACACAAGCACGTACCAGATTCAAACTTTTTTTCTTCTTATTTTTTTAAACTTTCCAACGTCGTTAACCAATCTGGTGCTGATCAGCTTTCTCGGTACTTGAGCGATAGGAGAAATAAACTTCCCAAGAACGAGTAGACAATCGATCTGAACTCTCCTAACCAAGCGATTGCAGAACACGGTCGAATCAAAGATTGATCGAACTATTTGTTCGGTGTTCAAAGGAGTATGGTGTGTGGCGGAGGTGAAAACAGATTGCAAGATCCGCTGCGGAAACAAAAGGATGTGGCGCGGTGGAAACAAAAGATGACAAAAGGATGTGGTGCGGCGAAACAAAAGGATGTGGGAGCGATGATGTGAAAGACGTGAAAAAGAACTTGAAACTCTAAAAGTCTAGACACTAAAAACCAGCAACTCGACACACAATGCAACAAAAATTCAACAAAACAAACTAAGTGATGAGGCGAAAAGGCTAAAATTGTCTTGGACAAGGATGAACTAATCTAAATTTTTTGTAGGGCTTTTTCGTGGATTGTAGGTATAAAAAATAAATCTAATATATGAATAAATTTTCTCACAGATAAATCTGAAATCTGATACCACCTGATAAGTAAAGGTTGCCTGATCTTTCGATGAGACGGTAGCTAACGATTTGGGTGGAGGTCGATATTAACGATCCGACTATAAATGTGTGAGACGTTGCGCCAATGCAATCACTACACCAACTTACTGAGGCTATCGATCTCGCCGGAACTACATTAAGCTGATCCGTAGATCAATTCCTGCAAGCAATCGAATAACTAGGATGAATTATAGATGTAATCAAGATATTGCGGCATAAAGATGAAACAAGTGGAATTCTATAAGTACGAATTACAATAGGTCTGACTCGACACTACAGTTTTTGGCGAAAAATAGCAATGGCTAAGTTTTAAACTAAACAAAATCCAAATTTTAACCGGCTAGCTATTTAATTATTTAGGAGAAAAACTGCGATGACGGCGGCGACGTAATCCTTTCCCACGTCGTACAAGATCTGGTCGTGGACTCTTCTTGGACTTCACGATACATGCATGTGGTGCAGGCAGTAATCTTTAGAAAAATGCTTCCTTTGCGATGGAACCCAGCTGACACGATGACAAGTTTTAGTTTTTCCTTCTCGTGATCCCATGGGTGATTAAATATGTGACAAGTGGTAGCATGAGATAATTTGGTGATATTTTCGCTTCTCCGCGGGAGGCTAACAAGTGGTAGCATGAGATTCATTTTTTCAAAATAAAATATCTTGGTAACCAGAATCATTTTCACTTTTGAATTCCTTGCGTCGAGATATTCGAAACTAGATCTCATGTTGATAGGTTTTGATGAATTTTTTTTTACTTCCAAATATGTATAGTTTATACAACATGAATGTATTTATACACACAACCTAAAACTGTGTAGTTATACATACAACTTGATATGTGTAGACGTATAAGCTGAATATAGTTGTACATATAAGCTGTGTGTAGTTGTACAACTAAGTCTATGTAATTGTACGCCTCAGTTTATAAACTTGTATGTACAGACTGTAGGCCTGTGACTCCGTACAATTATGGCTCTGGTTGTACGTACTCCAGGCGTAACAGGCGTGCACAGCCGCACGGGGCCTTCGTGCGTGCGTTGACGGAAAGGACCTTCGTGAAGTCTTCTCTTTTTGTAAGCGCACCCGGTGCAGCCCTCGCGTGAAGTTGGGCTTGCGTTATCCTTGGCCTATATTTGCTTGAAAATCACACGCCACATGCACTGACCCACGTCCTTTATTTCCCTTGTATTAGAGAGGATCAACAACGATCATGCAACGTCTTTGCTTGTACCGTCCATGTATGGTTATGCTCTTGTTTGCTCCTGGACTGCTTCTTGGCCTTGGTGATCATGCTATAATGCTTGTCCCTCTCGTTCATGCTAGGGCTATCATTTTTAAATGTGACAAACATATCTAATTTAGACAACATCATATGTTCATGTGTATGTGAGAATTGATTTCAAGACACGAATGTACCTCATAATTAAGTTGGTGTGCACGAGTTTGTGTGAGAGGTCCTTGTAATGAGGTTGTAGGTGCAATGGTTGTATCAATATGTGGGATGTCCTCATCGCCCTTGACATAGCCTCACCACCCACGTAGCCAAGGAACCGTCCAGCACCTCACGTTGCGGGTCCACCGACAAGCCGCTGATGCCCTCGCAGCGTTGGGATACCCCAAGAGGAAGGCGTGGAGAGTACAACAGGAAGTTTTCACTTAGTTATGAAACTAAAGTTATCGAACCAGTAGGAATTGAGAGTTCTTCTGAAGGTGTCAATGGCGCCAGAAAAGGTCTTGCGTCGAAGTTTGACGTGGAATCTGCAGACAACACAATCAAACTACTTTGCCCCAACTTAACAGAGAGATTGTCAATCTCACCGGCTTGTTGTAAACAAAAGTTAAACGTATGGTGTGGAAAATGATATTTGCTTGCAAAGAATGAAAGTAACAGTTTGCAGTAGGTTATATTATCAGATGTAAAGAAAGGACCGGTGTCCACAGTTCACTAGTGGTGTCTCTCCATAAATAATAATATCATAGATATGGGTAAACAAATTACAACTAGGCAAATGACAAAATAAAGATCTGCATAATGATGCATATACTAATATATTATAGTCATGACGTCTAGTATGAGATTCATTTGGATATTACAACAATATACATAGACCGCTGTAACCGCATCTATAACTAATAATCCACCTTCCGGTGAGCGTCTGCACACTTTTCAGTATTAAGTTGCAAGCAGCAGATTATTGCATTAGGCAAAGTGTGTAATGTAAGTAATACAAATATCTTTAGGTAAATTGCTATTGTTTTATCACTAGTAGCAACAGTACATTCACGGTTGTTGTCACTCCCTCAGATTAAGTGAAGACATGAACCCACTATCGAGCATAAATACTCCCTTTTGGAGTCACAAGCATCTACTTGGCCAGCGCATGAATTTATTAGCAACGGAGAGCATGCAAGGTCATAAATAGTACATACATAATATATTAGGAAGCAATAACGTAGTATTCAATATTCATCGGATCCCAGCAAACACAACATGTAGCATTACATAAAGATGATCTTGATCATGATAGGCAAATCACAAGATCTAAACATGGTAGCACAAAAGAAGAAGACAACCATCTAGCTACAGCTATGGACCCGTAGTCTAAAGATGAACTACTCACGCATCAGTCCGGGGCGGGCATGGTGATGTAGAGCCCTCCAGTGATGGTTCCCTCTCCGACAGGGTGCCGGGGATAGCTTCTGAACCCTCCCGAACTAGGGTTGACTACGACGGCGGCTCTAGAACTTTTGGAGGATTTCTGTTCGGGTTGAAAGGGTTTTCGCGTCGGGGAGTATTTATAGGCGAAAGGGCGAAGCTGGCGAGGCCCCGAGGGTCCCTCACCACGTGGCGGCGCGACTAGAGGGAGCCGCGCCTCCACCAGGTGAGGCTGCCTCATGGGTCCCCTCTGACTCCTCTTCGGAGTTCTGGATCCTTCCGAGGAAAATAGGGACTGGCATTTATTTTGTGCAATTCCGAGAATATTTCCTTAACAGATTTTATGAAACAAAAAACAGCAGAAAATAGGGAACTGGCTAATAAGTTAGTCCAAGAAAATGCATAAAAATGATATAAAGTGTATATAAAGTATGTAACAATTGTTATAATATAAGCATGGGAAATAGAAATTATAGATATGTTTGAGACGTATCAACCGCCATCACGCCCACCACTCCGGGCCGCCGCCTGGACTTGAATGGGATCGTAAGCAGAAAACAATAATTTTCTAACGATGATATCCTTAAACTAGCCAGAATCTATACTATGCAGATATAGTAATATGGTGGATTTCGGTATACATACCCTTGTAGACCAAAAAGCGGGGAATACGCTCCCACACAAGCGTTGAGGATGAAGACAACGTAGCCGACCTCAAGGTCGTGTAGAGGACGTATGTAACGCCCCAGCGTTTAGGAAATCTCGGAGGGTAGAAGTAGAATTTGTGCAATTGCATCCATGCATCTTAAAACCCGAATAAATTTTTTGCAACTTAAATTTTTTGCATACCATCCACAAACTGGAGGTCAAACAGAAAGGACTAACCAGATACTAGAAGACATGCTACGAGCTTGTGCTTTGGATTTCGGGGGTTCATGGGATGAACACTTGCCACTAGCAGAATTTTCCTACAACAACAGTTATCATAGCAGTTTGAAGGCAGCACCCTTTGAGGTACTATACGGGCGCAAGTGCAGATCACCAATATGTTGGTATGAGCCTGGTGATAATCAGGAGTTTGCACCAGATTATGTCAAGGAAAAGCAAAACATAATTGACATAATTCGAGATCGCTTAAAGATAGCTCAGAGTCGACAGAAGAGTTATGCAGACCAGAAGCGAAGGACATGGGAACCTAACGTAGGAGATCTGGTATACCTTAGAGTGAGCCCGATGAAGGGAGTTAAGAGATTTGGAGTGAAGGGGAAGCTCAGTCCCAGGTATATTGGACCTTTCAAGATTTTGGCACATAACCGGAATGTAGCCTTTACACTTGAGTTACCTGAAAAGCTGAAACAGGTACATAATGTTTTTCACGTATCACAACTGCGAAAATGCTTGAAGGCACCAGAGGATTCTGTTTCACATGAGGAAGTAGATCTTCAAGCAGACCTAACTTATGTCGAAGAACCAGTGAAGATACTAGGAGAAAACTGGAAAAGACTCAGAAATCGAGCAATAAAGTTTTGCAAGGTCCAATGGAAAAACCACCCGGAACGAGAAGCCACCTGGGAGAAGGAAGATGACCTGAGACAAGCCTATCCAAAGTTCTTCAGGTACACAAAGTTATAACTTCGGGACGAAGTTCTGGTTAAGGGGGAAAGGCTGTAACGCCCCAGCGTTTAGGAAATCTCGGAGGGTAGAAGTAGAATTTGTGCAATTGCATCCATGCATCTTAAAACCCGAATAAATTTTTTGCAACTTGAAAACCTGAGGTGATCAAAGTTTCTTTCAACTCATTGAGTAGGGTATAGTTCAATTGAGGTGATTGTGATAAATTTTGACATGACCTTTAGGTATTTTCTCTTTTTGAGGGGATTTGAGCAAATTCTAATAATTAAATAATTTGAGTAAAAAAGAATAAACAAAAATAAATAATAAGCATTCAATAAATAAAGAGGAAATTCACAAATTAATAATTACAAATACAAGTTATAAAGAATAAAGTACAAAAATACTTACTTTATTAATAAACAATAATGTTACATTGTATTTACAAACATTTAAGCAAAAATTGAAATAAATAAGAGATTACATATGGAAACACAATTCTAAGAAAAACTATTCTTGCATCTCAATCTTCTCCATCCCCACAATCATCTGCTTCATCTGCACACCACCTATTTTTCCTGAAAGGCAAAAAGAAAACAAAGCAAGTAAAGAAAAAATACAAAGTGGGTTAGTGTTGAAATACTCTCAGTTTGGCAGTGAAATGCACTGCCTATCACATCATTGAGTTAGGACCTTAATCAAGGTTAGCATCTGCTCTTATCAAATAATTTAGTCTCAGCACCATATCAAAGTCTGGGTTAAGGAAAAGCCAATTGGCAGCACAAAATAATTCCCACAACCAGGATAATCTCAAAGAGAGCCGAAGGGATCAGCTCTATGGGCAAGCAAGTATGCAGGCAGCTCTATCACACATGCAAAGAGGCACTGCTGTCACCAGCACAGCTGCAGCAACAGGGATAAGTGAGCTCTGCCGTGGCTTGCAAATGAGGCAAATGCACTTGCTCACTTCAGCTCAACGTAGCACAACCAGCACCAGCAACTGATCATCTCTGTTCAGCACCAATCCATCTCACCAAATCCTTTCAACCACCTAGCACCACTACACCAAAACCCCATCTCAGCTGAAAGCAAGACAAGATGATGGCAAGCAGCACCAAGGAGGAGAAGGGCTGAGCAGCACCAAGGAGGAGAAGGGCTGCGCAAGCATCAGGAGGAGAAGGGCTGTGCATAAACAAGGAGGAGAAGGGTTGAGTACATACAAGGAAGTGAACAAGTGATCAAGATTCTACAGCAACCCAAAACCACACCACAACTTGTCAGGAGGTTGATCCTCAACTTATTTTGCAAGTGAATAGGTTGGTAGATGCATGGGTTATTTTGTCAAGTGTTAACCCTCAGAGATGCATACAAGTGGAATGCACAACTCATCACTGGGTTTTATAGAAGGCACACTAGTATCTGTTCCTTTTGAAAAGCCAGGAGCCTCAGTCTATGCATCATAGGCTAGGGGAGCAACAAATGAAATTTATACCAGCACCAAACACAGGCCACAAGCACAACAGCCTCAGCTTATGCATCATTGGCTGAGGCAACATACATCAATCCTTGCCAAAGTAATTAGCTAAGGAACTCAATCTTATTCCATCCAGCAGCTTGATTAAATATAGGTTGCTGGGCACTAATTCCCTAAGGTAAGAGCACCACAGTCACAACCCAAAACTTAATCAAATAGATCAATCATCCATTTAATAATAGCATCATCTTCCTGGAAGTAAAAACCCCAGGAATCAAACATGTTGAGCAATAAATCAATGTTCATTAGCTAACTGAAGAACTTGATCCAGTTAAGGCATGTAGCACATCTCTGAACATAAGATCTCAGAGTAGCTCACTCATACAGAATAAGTTCAGAAAGCTACACCTGCCATTATCAGAAATTCAGTTCAGCACAACTGGAATAATTTCAGCAAGCAACAGAGATCAATACACCAGCAGCAGATCATATGGTCATGATCTTGCCACTGGGCACACTCCCAGGAGATACCACAGCAGCAAGACACACCCATAGAAGCCACTAGGGCACAAATCCTTTCCAAATTCATCTGAACTTTGGAATCACTTGTAAGCAAACCTAAATGGGAAACAAATCATTTTCCTAGCTGTAGCAACTAGGAATCAGTGTGTTAAGCACTACAACTGATTTAAAATTCAGATTATTTACAAGGGAAATCCCCCACATCCATCAGAAATGCACATCACAAATAGCTGCCAGGACATCACCAAATAATCCCTATCAACAGAGAAGAAGATCACAACACGGCCTCGGGCCCAAATAGAGTGAGAGAGAGGGGAGGAGGGAATGGCGCTTACCAGCGCCCGTGTGCAACCACGACGGTGTGGAGGGGCAGTGCCCACGCGGCCGTCGCAGCGCCGCACGGGGAAGTCTTCACCGCGCGCGCAGGCCACCAGGTGAACTCCGGCGTGCAAAGACACCGCCAGAGCCGAAACCCTAGTTTGGATCGAAGTGGGCACAGCCGCGCGAGGATCGATTCGGCGAGAAACCGCGGACAAGGGGTTAGATCGCGGTGCGGCGCGTCGTTGGCGCATGGAAACAGCGGCGGAGGCTGCCGGAGGTGGTCGGAGCAAGGAGGCGACCGCGGCGGCGCTTCCGTCGCGCGGGAGGCAGAGGGGATCGGGGAAGAAGAGGATAGGGTCGCGTCTGGGCATTGACCGGTTCGGTCGGGCCAAATGTTGGTTCCACCCATGACAGCCCTGGCCCACCAGTCAGTGGGCTAAGCCCACTGAATTTTCTCCCAGCCAAATTAAAACTAAAATAAAATACACAATAAAAGAAATAAAACAAATAGATGGCAAATAAATGAAAATTGAAAAATCTTAAAATAAGTTTTGAATTCAGAAAAATTTAATCTATTCAAAAATATTTTATTCTGAATTTTCTTTTAAAGATAAAAATTTTAAACTTATTTATATAGTCTTTATTCTGATAAAAGATTTAAATTCCTAAATTCAATACACCTGGATTTTTCTATTAAAAAATAATAATAAAAGAATAATAATAATAAAAATAACAGTATTACTCCAATCGTTTAATTTTACACACCTCTGAATTATTTCCAAATAACCCATTTCTCTAAAGATTTAAATTAAATAAATAAAATAAACAAAGGAATATAAGTCATACCCAAAACAACGCTAAATTCCTAGACCCAAACTTAAATCATGCATAGTAGAATCATGCATCATAGCATTCATTGTTTCTTTCAGGCATTGTCTTATGAGACAATGATACTTATTTCAGAACCCGTGGTCCCGGGTCAGTCCGAAGCTTCGAATTGCACTACCTCTCTGTCATCAGGCAAGTTCATCACTTGCTCATGTCCGTTGAAATATTTTCTAGCAAAACATTTGCCAAATGCTATATCGTACCATCTATGCATTGAAAAATAAAAATCTTATTTTCATAAATAACATTACTAATGGGTTACCAGTCCAGGGTGACTGATTAACCAACTAAGGTGGGCAGTGGAACCATGGTTGACTGTGGATGGTGGAGGTTCCACCGCATATGGAAAGTAATAACCCTAGGAGTTAATCACCAATGTCGTCAGTGATTCTTGCGCCGAATATTACGCGCAACCATGAGATCTGGAATGGGACGGAGAAGTCAGCTGTACCCTTTTCCTCTCGTACACCAACGGGTGTCTAGATCAAAGCCGGGCGGTGCGTAAATCCGCTGAGCTTGAGGTGGCCAGGATAATAACCTCACCTTCGGGTTGTGGCTTCTAGCATCTATTGAAGGTTGGCTTCGGGACTAGCTTGGGACGGTGCCCACTGGTCAGCAAGTTTTAGCATGGGACGGGGCCCACTAGCTTGCAACCGGAGTAATGGGGGGTGTGCGGGGATGGTGGAAAGGCGCAGTGATTGGCTTGGATTACTGACTGGGCCCCACACCAAGGAAGTGTGGACGGGAAAGTACACCCGGTTGAGCAACAAGGTCTTGATCTCTTATGGGTAAAGCAGCGCACCTCTGCAGAGTGTATAAATGTGACATGTTACTCCACGTTCCAGGACGGAACGGCGAACGCAGCAGGAAAGGAGGCTCCTCAAAGCCCTAGCCATGTGACTCCTGACGGACATAGCTCTTCAGAAATAAAAGCAATCTTTGAAGAAATGTTTTCGAAAACTTGCATTAGCCTACGACAATCCATTGTCTGTGGCTGTAGCTAGCACATCAAACTTCCCACTCTTCCATATTGAACTTGCGGAGTAACGCTGTTACTCACCCTTGCCTTAAACCCCTTTCTAGACTTTGAAGCCCCAGGAGACGAAGAAGGTTACGACGTCTACAACCAAGACAATCTGGTCTACGACGAGCCGGACTTATCAGGTGGAGTCGAAGGCGTCGACTACCTCATCACCTTCGGTGACCAAGAGGAAGAGGCGGAGGATTACTAGAGCAAGGCCCTAGAGTAGTTAGTGAGCCGAGCAACATAGAACTTTACTAAATAAGTTGCTGAGCTTCATGGTTTTAAGTTTGTTAATACCCCTTGTTTGTAAACTCTTAAGTTTACAACTAGAACCCAGTAGTGCGGATCCTCGGTGGACCGAAGAGGATCTTTCTGAATTTGAATATATGTGGCTTGTAATAATAAGTGCTTGACTGTTGGACCCATGCAATGTTTCTGTTGTACCACTCTGATGGTGTGATATTTGCGGAACTGTGTTTCGTAAGTTTTACATCGACGTCCTGCGTGCTGCAATCATGCGGTGGCAAGGCGGGTCGTCACAGCTGGTATCAGAGCCATTGCTTTGACCTTAGGTTGGAAACCTTGTAACAAGATAGAGCCTGTAGGGTATACGAGCAACGGTAAAGAGTTCTCTAGGAATATGATGTATATTCACTTGAGAATAACATGGTCATATTTTTAGTGTGATAATTCTTTATTATGATGCAATAGTGCTAATATTAAATTCTTATACAGTGTTCTGAAGCGATGGGTTCCGAGAAGTCGACGTGGGTGCAGCACAATACGCTGGAAGACTATCACGGGACACTTACAGAGCAGTTGAGGTCACTCCTCAGAGCTTTTGGATTCCCTCTTACCGTTCCGGTCCACACTTACACATTTAAGGAGGGTGAGGAGTTGGTAAAGTATAGGGTATTAGTAATGATACCCAAGGAGTTTACACCATGTCCTATTCCACCCAGTGGGGAAGGACGCAGTGTTACAGCAGCTTACGATGAGGCTGTCTTGGAGGCGATCGCCACTATTAGGGAGAATAGGGCAGGAGAGCTAGAGGGCACGAGTTTCATAGCACTGCCACATGATGCTCTTTCCACGGAGAAGCTGGAGGATCACTCAGTCTTAGTCAAGACGAAGCCTCGCTTAGCGTCCAGGTTACTAGACCGGTATAGACAGGTGGTCGAATCTCTCTATTACACCCACCGTGTCATAGTAGAGGACAAGGATGGAATGCTGGAGGATCTAGAGGATCCTCAGAGGAGGAAGCGACAGGTGAAGAAGGTAGTAACACAGATAGGAGAGCCTAGTAGGGTAGCCGAGGAGGGCACATCTAGGAGGCCATCACAGGATGTGCCATTCTGTTACTCACCTACACCAGAGCCCATTTTCTACCCAGTGATACCACCTAATGAGCCAGAACCACCTATACCACTCGATGATTCGGATTCTGAGGTTCCGATAGAGAACTCGGACGGATGGAGATATAACTGGTTCGCTGGCACACGTCAGGATCCAATCCCTGTCTACGACACCGACGACAGTGTGGTAGAGATAGCACTACCCGCTCCAGTAATTATAGATATCTCCTCTGACGAGGAGGAACCTATGGAGGCTGACCCGACCGAGCAGAGCGCTGTGGAGGATGCCGCGAGCTATGTCGGCATGGGAGGGTTGTTATTGGACACTTCCGATACCGACTACGTTCCATCAGGGAGGCCCTACACACCAGAGGTGGTGCGCCGGACATCACGTCACCACGGGTGGACCTCAGGCAGGTATCGCGAGGAGTGACGGACCTGATGCGGGATGTATTGTCGAGAGGTGACGAGATGTATAGTATCTAGTACTTCAGTGAGTATGAGTATGAGATGTATTTATAAGGGAGCGAGTTCTCCCAGAACCCGGGGAAAACTATGTAGTATACCGGGTGAGCTTGTAATAGTTGTAGTAAGGTACTGTACGAACCCTGGTATATGTGAGCTTGTGTATGTATAATATACTGCTGGTTTTGTTTGGATTTGGTTCTTTCTGTGACACGCACTGTGCTCTGAGTTGAGCTCAAAAAGCATTGCATGGTGTAACTATGAGTTTCGCTCTTTGTACAGGACGTGGGGGAAAATGGCGTTAGAGATAACGGAGGAGGAGAGAGCTCGGGTCGAAAGGGAGACTGAACAGAAGGAGGAAGCTGAAGCCGGACAAGGAGGGTTGCCACCACCACCACTTCTGATGACATCGCAACAGTTTGCTCAATATTTGATGACGATGGAAGAAAACCGAAGGAAGGATCAGGAGAACCAGAACAAGTTTATGGAAGCCCTGCTACAAAAGGCAGGAGGAGAAAGGGAACCCGAGGGATTTCGGGGAGTTACTCTAAAGAATTTCCAAGAAGCTAAACCACTTCCGTTCGCAGTAGCAGCAGAGCCGATGGACGCGGAGGACTGGCTCCGTGACACTTCCAGGAAATTGTTGACGGTAGGGTGTTCTGACCAAGAAAAGGTGCGCTACGCGGTGCATCTGTTATCAGGACCAGCAGCAGCATGGTGGGAGAATGTCGTGAATGTTCACCCAGCAAACAAGGTGTTCACCTGGGAAGAATTCCAGAAGAAATTCCGCGAAGCACATATCCCTGAAAGCGTGATGGAACTGAAGCGTCGGGAATTTGAGAACCTCAAGCAGAACAATCTGCCGGTTCATAAGTACATCCGGGAGTTTAACATACTTTCCCGGTATGCTGAAGAGGATGTCAACACGCCTGAGAAACGGAAGAAAAGGTTTCTTCGAGGACTGCACCCGTACATGAAAATGCAGATCAGGCTAACTAAGGCAGCCAGTTTTGAAGAGCTGGTGGATGCGGCCATCACTTGGGAGGACGACTTCAAGCAAGTCCAGGAGGAGAGGAACAAGAGGATGAAGATGGAACCTAGGAGAGCTCCACCCAGCAAATCGATACCCAAGCTGACTTTCAAACCCCGTACTATCATGTCAAACAATGCACCCAACTACAAGGGCCCGAATCTCAAACGCAACCTTGTTTGCCATAGTTGCGGAATGCGGGGTCACCTCCAGAAGGAATGCAGGACCCCAAAGGTTGTATGCTTCGGGTGTGGTCAGGAGGGTCACATCAGGCCAGACTGTCCAAACCTGAACATGGGAGGAAGACCAGGAATGAGCGGAAGTCGACCAGGAGGAAGTGGACCACCAAGGGGAGTAAACTCTGGCAAGAACGGCAATGGGAAGAGAGGCAAGCCCTATGGAAAGCTTAACTGCACCACCTTGGAGGAGGCAGACCGTTCTGACAAGGCTGTCCTAGGTACGCTCCAAATTTTAACTCATCCTGGCAAAGTATTATTTGATACTGGAGCCACTACTACTTTCTTGGCTCAGCATTTCGTTGATAAGTATGGGATTAGATGTGGGACGTTAGAAACGCCTATCTCAGTTTGGTCAGCAGGAGGGGTGATTACAGTCACTCAGATGAAAGTGGATCAGGTGATTATGATTTGTGGACAGACCTACTATGCAGATCTGTACGTGATACCATTAAAGGATATAGATGCCATCCTAGGGATGAATTGGTTAACGGATAATGGAGCAATCATAAATTGTGAGGACAAGACTATATCGCTTCGGACCCCAGGAGGAGGCCGGATTGTTTATCAAGGGGATCGGCACAATCACTTGGAGGTGGGAATACAATTAAATTCCATGAAGGAAGTCCGAATTGAGGATATACCCGTGGTTAAGGAATTCCAAGATGTGTTCCCACAAGAATTACCAGGTATGCCACCTGATCGGGAGATAGAATTCACTATCGATTTGATTCCCGGTACCGCACCGATAGCTCAAGCGCCATATAAGATGGGTCCGAAGGAGTTGAAGGAACTCAAAGAGCAGCTTGATGAGCTGGAAGGCAAAGGATTTATCAGGGAAAGTGTATCACCCTGGGGATCACCTGTCATCTTCGTGGATAAAAGAGATGGAGGAAGAAGAATGTGTGGAGACTTCAGGAACCTGAATCACGTTACCATCAAGAACAAATATCCTTTACCTAGAATTCAGGATTTGTTCGACCAAGTTCAGGGAGCTGGAGTATTCTCCAAGATAGATCTCAGATCAGGATACCATCAAATTAAGATTAAACCAGAGGATGTACCGAAAACAGCATTTGTCTCCAGGTACGGACACCATGAATACTTAGTTGTTCCATTCGGATTGACTAACGCACCAGCAATTTTCATGAACCTGATGAACAAGATCTTCATGCCGTATCTGGATAAGTTTGTGATCGTCTTTATCGATGATATTCTGGTATACTCCAAGACTAAAGAAGATCATGCAAAGCATCTAAGAACAACATTACAAGTTCTAAGAGAACATCAGTTGTATGCCAAGTTTAGTAAGTGTGAATTCTGGCTGGACCAAGTGGAATTTCTTGGTCATGTCATTAGCAAAGAGGGAATTGCAGTCAACCCGGCGAAGGTTCAAGCAGTTCTGGACTGGCAATCCCCGAAAAACGTCAAGGAAATTAGAGGATTTCTGGGAATGGCCGGATACTACAGGAGATTCATTGAGGGATTTTCTCGGATAGCTGGGCCAATGACCAAGTTGTTAAGGAAGAATGTTCCATTTGAGTGGACGGTTAAGTGTGAAGCAAGTTTCCAGGAGCTCAAATCCAAGCTAACAACAGCACCAGTCCTAGCTCTACCAGAACCAGGCGAGGATTATATCGTTTACTGTGATGCATCTAAGAATGGATTAGGATGTGTATTGATGCAAGAGCGGAAGGTAATAGCTTACGCTTCCAGACAGCTCAAACCCCATGAAGTCAACTACCCAACACATGATCTTGAGCTGGCAGCAGTTGTTTACGCTTTGAAGAAATGGAGACAATTTCTCTATGGGGCCAGATGTGAGCTGTACACTGACCATAAAAGCCTCAAGTACTTCTTTACCCAAAAAGAGTTAAACATGAGGCAGAGAAGATGGCTGGAGTTGATTAAGGATTATGATCTCAACATCAACTATACTCCAGGGAAAGCCAATGTCGTAGCTGATGCTCTAAGCAGAAAGAGTATGGATAACCAACCAATCAACAGAGAGTTATCTAAGGAGCTGAAAATGGATCTGGAGCGGTTGGAAATCCAGATAGTGGAGGTTCAGTCGTTAGGGAGTTTGAATACTTTAAGGGTGATGGAAGAACGGCAAAGTGACCTTCGGAATGAGATAATCCGACGTCAAGACGAGGATCCTTTCATCAAAGAAGAAATCCGTAGGATAGGTGAAGGAAGACCATCAGAATTCCGGTTGGGTGATTATGGATCATTATGGTTCCATCAAAGATTATGTGTGCCAGACATTCCCCAAATCAAAGGATTGATACTTCGGGAGGCACATGAGACACCTTACTCAATCCACCCCGGAAGCACCAAGATGTACATGGATCTCAAGGAGCTATTCTGGTGGAATAATATGAAGAGGGACATCGCTCAATACGTTGCGGAATGTCATACATGTCAACGAGTTAAGGCAGAACACCAGAGTCCAGCAGGACTACTACAACCTCTAGAGATTCCTAAATGGAAATGGGAGGAAATTGGAATGGATTTCATCACTGGTTTACCAATAACCAGGAAACATAAGGATATGATATGGGTGATCGTAGATCGACTCACCAAGAGTGCACATTTCCTCCCAGTAAATCAGAAGGATAATGCCGAAAAGCTAGTTGATCTTTATGTTAAGGAGATTGTAAGTAAGCATGGAGTGCCCAAAAGGATAGTGTCGGATCGAGGATCCGTGTTCACATCAGTATTCTGGAAAAAAATGCATGAAGCTCTGGGATCACAACTAGACTTCAGTACTGCATACCATCCACAAACTGGAGGTCAAACAGAAAGGACTAACCAGATACTAGAAGACATGCTACGAGCTTGTGCTTTGGATTTCGGGGGTTCATGGGATGAACACTTGCCACTAGCAGAATTTTCCTACAACAACAGTTATCATAGCAGTTTGAAGGCAGCACCCTTTGAGGTACTATACGGGCGCAAGTGCAGATCACCAATATGTTGGTATGAGCCTGGTGATAATCAGGAGTTTGCACCAGATTATGTCAAGGAAAAGCAAAACATAATTGACATAATTCGAGATCGCTTAAAGATAGCTCAGAGTCGACAGAAGAGTTATGCAGACCAGAAGCGAAGGACATGGGAACCTAACGTAGGAGATCTGGTATACCTTAGAGTGAGCCCGATGAAGGGAGTTAAGAGATTTGGAGTGAAGGGGAAGCTCAGTCCCAGGTATATTGGACCTTTCAAGATTTTGGCACATAACCGGAATGTAGCCTTTACACTTGAGTTACCTGAAAAGCTGAAACAGGTTCATAATGTTTTTCACGTATCACAACTGCGAAAATGCTTGAAGGCACCAG
Organism: Poa annua; assembly: GCA_026929855.1. Taxonomy (NCBI): domain Eukaryota; kingdom Viridiplantae; phylum Streptophyta; class Magnoliopsida; order Poales; family Poaceae; genus Poa; species Poa annua. The sequence goes on from CM049426.1 coordinate 106,079,427, forward strand.
AGGATTCTGTTTCACATGAGGAAGTAGATCTTCAAGCAGACCTAACTTATGTCGAAGAACCAGTGAAGATACTAGGAGAAAACTGGAAAAGACTCAGAAATCGAGCAATAAAGTTTTGCAAGGTCCAATGGAAAAACCACCCGGAACGAGAAGCCACCTGGGAGAAGGAAGATGACCTGAGACAAGCCTATCCAAAGTTCTTCAGGTACACAAAGTTATAACTTCGGGACGAAGTTCTGGTTAAGGGGGAAAGGCTGTAACGCCCCAGCGTTTAGGAAATCTCGGAGGGTAGAAGTAGAATTTGTGCAATTGCATCCATGCATCTTAAAACCCGAATAAATTTTTCGCAACTTGAAAACCTGAGGTGATCAAAGTTTCTTTCAACTCATTGAGTAGGGTATAGTTCAATTGAGGTGATTGTGATAAATTTTGACATGACCTTTAGGTATTTTCTCTTTTTGAGGGGATTTGAGCAAATTCTAATAATTAAATAATTTGAGTAAAAAAGAATAAACAAAAATAAATAATAAGCATTCAATAAATAAAGAGGAAATTCACAAATTAATAATTACAAATACAAGTTATAAAGAATAAAGTACAAAAATACTTACTTTATTAATAAACAATAATGTTACATTGTATTTACAAACATTTAAGCAAAAATTGAAATAAATAAGAGATTATATATGGAAACACAATTCTAAGAAAAACTATTCTTGCATCTCAATCTTCTCCATCCCCACAATCATCTGCTTCATCTGCACACCACCTATTTTTCCTGAAAGGCAAAAAGAAAACAAAGCAAGTAAAGAAAAAATACAAAGTGGGTTAGTGTTGAAATACTCTCAGTTTGGCAGTGAAATGCACTGCCTATCACATCATTGAGTTAGGACCTTAATCAAGGTTAGCATCTGCTCTTATCAAATAATTTAGTCTCAGCACCATATCAAAGTCTGGGTTAAGGAAAAGCCAATTGGCAGCACAAAATAATTCCCACAACCAGGATAATCTCAAAGAGAGCCGAAGGGATCAGCTCTATGGGCAAGCAAGTATGCAGGCAGCTCTATCACACATGCAAAGAGGCACTGCTGTCACCAGCACAGCTGCAGCAACAGGGATAAGTGAGCTCTGCCGTGGCTTGCAAATGAGGCAAATGCACTTGCTCACTTCAGCTCAACGTAGCACAACCAGCACCAGCAACTGATCATCTCTGTTCAGCACCAATCCATCTCACCAAATCCTTTCAACCACCTAGCACCACTACACCAAAACCCCATCTCAGCTGAAAGCAAGACAAGATGATGGCAAGCAGCACCAAGGAGGAGAAGGGCTGAGCAGCACCAAGGAGGAGAAGGGCTGCGCAAGCATCAGGAGGAGAAGGGCTGTGCATAAACAAGGAGGAGAAGGGTTGAGTACATACAAGGAAGTGAACAAGTGATCAAGATTCTACAGCAACCCAAAACCACACCACAACTTGTCAGGAGGTTGATCCTCAACTTATTTTGCAAGTGAATAGGTTGGTAGATGCATGGGTTATTTTGTCAAGTGTTAACCCTCAGAGATGCATACAAGTGGAATGCACAACTCATCACTGGGTTTTATAGAAGGCACACTAGTATCTGTTCCTTTTGAAAAGCCAGGAGCCTCAGTCTATGCATCATAGGCTAGGGGAGCAACAAATGAAATTTATACCAGCACCAAACACAGGCCACAAGCACAACAGCCTCAGCTTATGCATCATTGGCTGAGGCAACATACATCAATCCTTGCCAAAGTAATTAGCTAAGGAACTCAATCTTATTCCATCCAGCAGCTTGATTAAATATAGGTTGCTGGGCACTAATTCCCTAAGGTAAGAGCACCACAGTCACAACCCAAAACTTAATCAAATAGATCAATCATCCATTTAATAATAGCATCATCTTCCTGGAAGTAAAAACCCCAGGAATCAAACATGTTGAGCAATAAATCAATGTTCATTAGCTAACTGAAGAACTTGATCCAGTTAAGGCATGTAGCACATCTCTGAACATAAGATCTCAGAGTAGCTCACTCATACAGAATAAGTTCAGAAAGCTACACCTGCCATTATCAGAAATTCAGTTCAGCACAACTGGAATAATTTCAGCAAGCAACAGAGATCAATACACCAGCAGCAGATCATATGGTCATGATCTTGCCACTGGGCACACTCCCAGGAGATACCACAGCAGCAAGACACACCCATAGAAGCCACTAGGGCACAAATCCTTTCCAAATTCATCTGAACTTTGGAATCACTTGTAAGCAAACCTAAATGGGAAACAAATCATTTTCCTAGCTGTAGCAACTAGGAATCAGTGTGTTAAGCACTACAACTGATTTAAAATTCAGATTATTTACAAGGGAAATCCCCCACATCCATCAGAAATGCACATCACAAATAGCAGCCAGGACATCACCAAATAATCCCTATCAACAGAGAAGAAGATCACAGCATGGCCTCGGGCCCAAATAGAGTGAGAGAGAGGGGAGGAGGGAATGGCGCTTACCAGCGCCCGTGTGCAACCACGACGGTGTGGAGGGGCAGTGCCCACGCGGCCGTCGCAGCGCCGCACGGGGAAGTCTTCACCGCGCGCGCAGGCCACCAGGTGAACTCCGGCGTGCAAAGACACCGCCAGAGCCGAAACCCTAGTTTGGATCGAAGTGGGCACAGCCGCGCGAGGATCGATTCGGCGAGAAACCGCGGACAAGGGGTTAGATCGCGGTGCGGCGCGTCGTTGGCGCATGGAAACAGCGGCGGAGGCTGCCGGAGGTGGTCGGAGCAAGGAGGCGACCGCGGCGGCGCTTCCGTCGCGCGGGAGGCAGAGGGGATCGGGGAAGAAGAGGATAGGGTCGCGTCTGGGCATTGACCGGTTCGGTCGGGCCAAATGTTGGTTCCACCCATGACAGCCCTGGCCCACCAGTCAGTGGGCTAAGCCCACTGAATTTTCTCCCAGCCAAATTAAAACTAAAATAAAATACACAATAAAAGAAATAAAACAAATAGATGCCAAATAAATGAAAATTAAAAAATCTTAAAATAAGTTTTGAATTCAGAAAAATTTAATCTATTCAAAAATATTTTATTCTGAATTTTCTTTTAAAGATAAATTTTTTAAACTTATTTATATAGTCTTTATTCTGATAAAAGATTTAAATTCCTAAATTCAATACACATGGATTTTTCTATTAAAAAATAATAATAAAAGAATAATAATAATAAAAATAACAGTATTACTCCAATCGTTTAATTTTACACACCTCTGAATTATTTCCAAATAACCCATTTCTCTAAAGATTTAAATTAAATAAATAAAATAAACAAAGGAATATAAGTCATACCCAAAACAACGCTAAATTCCTAGACCCAAACTTAAATCATGCATAGTAGAATCATGCATCATAGCATTCATTGTTTCTTTCAGGCATTGTCTTATGAGACAATGATACTTATTTCAGAACCCGTGGTCCCGGGTCAGTCCGAAGCTTCGAATTGCACTACCTCTCTGTCATAAGGCAAGTTCATCACTTGCTCATGTCCGTTGAAATATTTTCTAGCAAAACATTTGCCAAATGCTATATCGTACCATCTATGCATTGAAAAATCAAAATCTTATTTTCATAAATAACATTACTAATGGGTTACCAGTCCAGGGTGACTGATTAACCAACTAAGGTGGGCAGTGGAACCATGGTTGACTGTGGATGGTGGAGGTTCCACCGCATATGGAAAGTAATAACCCTAGGAGTTAATCACCAATGTCGTCAGTGATTCTTGCGCCGAATATTACGCGCAACCATGAGATCTGGAATGGGACGGAGAAGTCAGCTGTACCCTTTTCCTCTCGTACACCAACGGGTGTCTAGATCAAAGCCGGGCGGTGCGTAAATCCGCTGAGCTTGAGGTGGCCAGGATAATAACCTCACCTTCGGGTTGTGGCTTCTAGCATCTATTGAAGGTTGGCTTCGGGACTAGCTTGGGACGGTGCCCACTGGTCAGCAAGTTTTAGCATGGGACGGGGCCCACTAGCTTGCAACCGGAGTAATGGGGGGTGTGCGGGGATGGTGGAAAGGCGCAATGATTGGCTTGGATTACTGACTGGGCCCCACACCAAGGAAGTGTGGACGGGAAAGTACACCCGGTTGAGCAACAAGGTCTTGATCTCTTATGGGTAAAGCAGCGCACCTCTGCAGAGTGTATAAATGTGACATGTTACTCCACGTTCCAGGACGGAACGGCGAACGCAGCAGGAAAGGAGGCTCCTCAAAGCCCTAGCCCTGTGACTCCTGACGGACATAGCTCTTCAGAGATAAAAGCAATCTTTGAAGAAATGTTTTCGAAAACTTGCATTAGCCTACGACAATCCATTGTCTGCGGCTGTAGCTAGCACATCAAACTTCCCACTCTTCCATATTGAACTTGCGGAGTAACGCTGTTACTCACCCTTGCCTTAAACCCCTTTCTAGACTTTGAAGCCCCAGGAGACGAAGAAGGTTACGACGTCTACAACCAAGACAATCTGGTCTACGACGAGCCGGACTTATCAGGTGGAGTCGAAGGCGTCGACTACCTCATCACCTTCGGTGACCAAGAGGAAGAGGCGGAGGATTACTAGAGCAAGGCCCTAGAGTAGTTAGTGAGCCGAGCAACATAGAACTTTACTAAATAAGTTGCTGAGCTTCATGGTTTTAAGTTTGTTAATACCCCTTGTTTGTAAACTCTTAAGTTTACAACTAGAACCCAGTAGTGCGGATCCTCGGTGGACCGAAGAGGATCTTTCTGAATTTGAATATATGTGGCTTGTAATAATAAGTGGTTGACTGTTGGACCCATGCAATGTTTCTGTTGTACCACTCTGATGGTGTGATATTTGCGGAACTGTGTTTCGTAAGTTTTACATCGACGTCCTGCGTGCTGCAATCATGCGGTGGCAAGGCGGGTCGTCACAACGTAGACCTCCCAGCAGCACTAGCGTGACACCTCGCAGAGCGTTACACACATATGGTGGAGAAGACGCAATAGTAGAAAACACGCTAACAGTCCCGGCTCGTAAGGGCCTTCAGTCCCAGTTTAGCAACCGGGACTGTGGAATCGGGACTAAACACCCCAAGCTATAGTCGCCGTAAGATCTGCAACCGGGACAAAAAGGTATCCACATGGTTGTAACGCCCCGGGATTTATCCCCTTTTTATTTTGTGTGTTTTCTTTTTTTTGCATCGTCATAGCATCGCATTCCATCGCATTAATTTAATTGTTGCATTTAAATTTATTTTTCACAATTAAATTCAAATGCATTTCAAATTAATTAAAAATGTGTTATTTTCAAATATTTTAAAAATGTTAAAAACTAGTTTATTAAATTGTCTATCCAAAACTAAAAATATTTTGTAAAGGATTCGTATTCAAATTCCTTTTTGTTTTTGTTTTAAAAATTATTAGATAAAAGAATAAATCGGTGAGAAATAAAAGCCCAAGCCCATCTAACCCCAAACCCTAGGGTTCCCCCCTGGAAACTTGTTTCCCACCCCCCTGCAACTTTGCAGCCGCCCCCCTCCACTTCTCCTTTTTCCTTTTCTCTTTTTCCCCTTTCCTTTTTCTCTTTTTTCTTTTTTTTCTTTTTTTTCTTCCTTTTCTTCTTTTCTTTTTTTTCCTTCTCTTCCTTCTTCCTCCCGTAGTGCCCCAGCCCGTGCGCCTCCACCCAGCCCCGATCCGCCCGACCCGAGCTCCTCCCGATCCCGGGCTCCCCATCCCCGCCGCGCGCCCCCGTGCTCCGCCGCCTCCCGCTCGCGCGCCTCCGGCCGCGCCCCGAGCGCACCACCGCCCCACGCCGGGCCCGCGCCGCCCCTGCACCCCGACCCCGTGCGCCGCCTCCGGCCAGCTCCTCCCCGCGCTGCTCCACCGCCGCTCCACCGCGTCTCCCGCCTCCGGCCGCGCGCGCCCCGTGCCGCCCGCCGTGCGCGCCGCGCGCTTCCTGTCCGCGCCCCCACGCCGCAGCTCCCCCGAGCGACCCGCCGCCTAGCTCTCCGCCGAGCTCCTCTCGCGCCTACGCGCCCCCGACAGCCGCGCACTTCCGCCCCGCACGCCGCGCTGCCGCCGTCAACCGCCTCCCACGCCGCCGCGCTCCTTCCGTCGGCCGCGCCGCTCGCCGCCGCGCGCCTCCGCCTCCTCCCGCTACCTCCAACCGACGCCCCGTGTCCCTGGCCTCCGCCGCCCGCCAGGTGTTCGACGCAATGCTCGAAAGAACCCCGCGTCCCTTTTTTTTGTTGTCCGATTGTCCACCCTTCGTGGTGTTGCTACGTGCACCGCGCGTGACCCTTCCGGTGCCGCGTTGCCGCGACTGCCCATGTTCGTGTCGCGGTGCCCGCCCGTGCGTTTCTCCTTCCGGTGTCCGTTGCCGTGCTCCTACGTGCCCGCGCCCGTCAATGGTGATGACCGAGTACAACTACCCCAACCACTTCCACGACACCGACAAACGACGATGCCCCGGTTCCGCGACGACTACTTCCCCGACGACCACTACTTCCTCTATGGACCGAAGACGTCGGTTTCGAATCCTAGTTCACCCGATCCGACGTACGGACCCAAACCCTAACCCTACACCTATTTTATTAAATGTCATCTATCTTGTGCATTTCGCATCATAATTACATGTGTTGCATCTCTTGGGTTTGCGGGTGTAGAAAATCACCTAAATAATTCAATATGGAATGTGTGGTGTAGTAAATATATAATGCCCTATTCCATTTAATTTAATTAGATAACCCATGCCATGTGTTGCCATGCTAACCAACATTTAATATTCCTGGTAAATAAATAACTTGCACCTAAATATTAATTGTCGGAATCCCGGTTCCGCTTAATTTGGATTAAGTGCATCTCGCATTGCATCTCGCCATGCCATGCATCATTCTCATATGATCATGTTGTATCTTTTGCCGTAGTTGTAAAATGCATCTTTTGCGCTTCCAGTGTTTGTTGCTTCTTCGCGAATACGACGTTGAGATGTGTGAGCAACGACAAGATCTGCTTCCATGCGAGATTCCAGGCAAGCAAAGTTTGCTTGTTTACCTATACATTGTCTTTCATTCCTGCCGTTAATCTCTGCTACCCTAGTTATCGATTCTTGAACTGCGATCCCATCACATGTTTATCCTGCAGCCCATACAGCTTTATCCCCACAACCTAATACCCGTTGCATGTTTATCTGTTGGCCTTGCGAGTCGTAGCGCATGCTTAGAGTTGTTTGTGCGAGTCGTCGGTTGGTCTTATATTTCATCTGCTTAGTATGATAGATCTTTCTACCTTAATAAAATGTTGTATTATATTGTGGTATTATAATTAAAAGATAAGGCACCAGGCGGAAGGCCTTGGGAGGTGCTTTGTTCTGCTCAGTGTCGACCTAGGAACTGAGATTTTGTCCCCGGATCCAGTTTTGAGCGCACTAACCACTTGTGGGAGGCCCTATGGAGCCCCCCTCGACTTTGAACGGATCTTCAGCTTGTCCATGTGCCGCAACTAGTTCGGGTTTTCCATTTGCGCATATGCATGTGCACGATGATGATGGTTGATGAGAGGTTACATGATACAGGGGGTCATATAGGGGTGGTGCGCGCGAAGCGGACAGTTCCTGCTGTGGTTTGAGCCGCATGGCGCGTGGACACAAACTAATGAGTCCGCAATTGAGATTCGGCCGGACTCTTGACGCGGGTAACAACTCATATGGGTGGCACTTGGACTTGCTGTAGTGAAGGAATGAGTCGTGTTGAGATGCCCTGATGCTTGCTTGGGTTGATCATGCGAGTATGGGTACAGTAGTGCACCCCTGCAGGGTAAATCTTATCGATGAGCCGTGTCCACGGTTATGGACGACTTTGGTGATGATGCTGGCTAACAAGATCTAGACAACTTGCACCTAATTAAAGTTAATTAATTTGACTAGTAATATAGAATTACTTTCACAATAAATTATAATTAAAACCGTTCAACGTGTGAGTTTCCCGAATTGCTTCCTCATATTTGGTTGAGGGGGTTAATCTGAGAATTGGTTATGATTAGTGTTAGTTGTAGATGTTTACTTTATGCGCTCTCTTATCCCTCTCTGATTAGACGGAAGTTGTAGCGTGTCTCTTTAGGTTGCTAGTGCTGCTGCCGCTAAGTCCACCTACCCCATATTTTGGGAGATGGTGTAGAAAGTAGGCAAGTCGGTTTTGCTTACCAGGGAGTGCCCTGACCCTCTTTTGGGATGTGCTTTATGTGCAGTCAACAGGTTTGAAGTCTGACGATGTTAGCTTGGGAATCCCTCCGGCTTGGCTGGGCAGGGATATGGCGCCATCGCTTATCTTCAGGACTCTTAGTCCAATTTGCATCTTATCTGTAGTCGGATGCTATTTCGCTTCCGTTGTCATTTGAATCTTTGTATTGTATCATTTGTATCTTTACTCGTTCGAGTCGTTGTTGTAGTTTATCTCCTGTTGTATTTGTGGATGTATCGGAACTGTTGTAATGCTATCACAATTCCACCCACATAATGCGCATGTTTCGACGTGCACATTATGTATGGTGGGCAACCTAAAATCGTTATTATGCGGATTTTGGCGGGAGCGCTTAAATCTACATAGTACCGATTATAGGGCGTCACAAAGTGGTATCAGAGCCTTGGTTTCGATCTCCTTGTTGTTTCGATACAATTGGTTATCGAAGCAGCGGGTCCGCAAAAGCCTGTAGGATAACCTCGCTAACGGTCGTTGTTTTTAGAGTGTAGAAAACTATTTGACTAAAATTATTTTTGAAATGGTCTCAATAGGTTTCTATTTATTCCTTACCTCAATTCTAATTCTGCTCTTATCTTACTTGTTTTGGAGTCTCTTCTCTTATCCAAACTTTCAAAGTTTTAGGATCCTACGTGTGGGTGGACGTTCTCTTGCCTTTATCCTATTAGGTTCGATCTTTCGGAGTCGTTTTCGTCGTGAGCAACAATCCCTTGTTAGTGGTGTTGAGAATTTCAAGGTGGGGCAACAATCCCTTGTTAGTGGTGTGGAGAAGTTCATCACGGAGCCGAAGACTCGGTAGTTACCCCTCTCTTCTTGTGGTCTCGGCGTGGATCGCGGGACGCGATTCCTTGTTAGTGGTGTCGATTGTATCGCCCCGGGATTTATCCCCTTTTTATTTTGTGTGTTTTCTTTTTTTTGCATCGTCATAGCATCGCATTCCATCGCATTAATTTAATTGTTGCATTTAAATTTATTTTTCACAATTAAATTCAAATGCATTTCAAATTAATTAAAAATGTGTTATTTTCTAATATTTTAAAATTTTAAAAAACTAGTTTATTAAATTGTCTCTCCAAAACTAAAAATATTTTGTAAAGGATTCATATTCGAATTCCTTTTCGTTTTTGTTTTAAAAATATAAACAAAAAAGAATAAACCGGTGAGAAATATAAGCCCAAGCCCATCTAACACCAAACCCTAGGGTTCCCCCCTGGAAACTTGTTTCCCTCCCCCTGCAACTTTTCAGCCGCCCCCCTCCACTTCTCCTTTTTTCCTTTTCTCTTTTTCCCCCTTCCTTTTTCTCTTCTTTTCTTTTTTTCTTTCTTTTCTTCTTTTCTTTTTTTCCCTTCTCTTCCTTCTTCCTCCCGCAGCGCCCCAGCCCATGCACCTCCACCCAGCCCCGATCCGCCCGACCCGAGCTCCTCCCGAGCCCGGGCTCCCCATCCTCGCCGCGCGCCCCCGTGCTCCGCCGCCTCCCGCGCCACCTCGCCGCCTCCCGCTCGCGCGCCTCCGGCCGCGCCCCGAGCGCACCACCGCCCCGCGCCGGGCCCGCGCCGCCCCGGCCCGCGCCCGCCGCCTGCCGCGCCTGCGACACCGCCGCCGCGCCGTCCCCGCCGCCCCTGCACCCCGACCCCGTGCGCCGCCTCCGGCCAGCTCCTCCCCGCGCTGCTCCACCGCCGCTCCACCGCGTCTCCCGCCTCCGGCCGCACGCGCCCCGCGCCGCCCGGCGTGCGTGCCGCACGCTTGCTGCCCGCGCCCCCTGTAACATCCCAATTTTGCTAAAATTTAAAACTTTGCATTCATGCATCATTCATCATTTAGGCATAACAATTTATTACATAAGTACAATTTTTATTTGCAATTAAGAGTTTAAATAATTTATAATGCCATAAAAAGTTTATTTAAACCTCCTAAATAATCATAATTTTCATAATTTATCTAATAGGCAAGAGTAATACTAAAAGGTTCTAAATTTAATAATCTTTCAAAAACATATTTTTAAGATTTTTTCTAAAGTATTTTGGCTGAGTATAAAAATCATTTTGAGTAAATAGTGAAAACAGAAATTAATTTAGAGAAAAGAAAAGACAAAAAAAAGAAACGGGCCGTCCTCCCTATCTACCGCGCGCGCGCATCGGCCCTGCAACGGCCTGGCGGCCCGCGCTCCCTCTCCCTCTCCAGGAACTAAGTTTCCAGGAACTAAAGAAACGGCTGGTGTCAGCACCTGTTTTATGTTTGCCAGATATAGAGAAGGAATTCCAAGTTTATTGTGATGCCTCGCACCATGGACTAGGAAGTGTCCTAATGCAAGAAGGGAAAGTGGTTTCATATGCTTCTAGACAGCTTAAGAAACATGAGGTCAACTATCCCACCCACGATCTGGAGTTAGCATCAGTAGTGCATGCTCTAAAGACGTGGAGACCCTATCTATTGGGAAAACGTTGTGAAGTATTCACAGATCACAAGAGCCGGAAATATATTTTCACCCAGAAGGAATTGAATATGAGGAAAAGAAGATGGCTGGAACTTATTAAGGACTATGATATGAGTTTGCAATATCACCCAGGAAAAGCTAATGTGGTGGCAGACGCTTTGAGCCGTAAGGTCCATGTAAATGGACTGACAGCGGGAGAATTTCCCGAGGATTTAAGTAGAGCATTTAAGGACCTCAGATTAGAGGTAGTACCCGAAGGATTCCTCGCAACACTGGACGTACAACCTTTGTTGATGGATAAGATTCGGGAAGGCCAGAAGGGAGACATAGTAATGGATGAAATCAAGGTCAACCTGAGCGAAGGGAAGGCCAAGGGTTTTCGGAAGGATGAACAAGGCACCTTGTGGTTTGAGAAACGCATCTGCGTGCCGCAAGATGAGGATCTTAGAAAATTGATTCTGCAAGAAGCACATAACTCGCCTTATTCCATACACCCGGGAAACACCAAGATGTACATGGATGTAAAGGAAAGATTTTGGTGGAATAACCTGAAGAGAGACATCGCGGAATATATAGCTAAGTGCGATGTATGTAGTAGAGTAAAGGCGGAACATCAGAAGCCAGCAGGATTGTTGCAACCTTTACCTATACCGGATTGGAAATGGGAACATATAGGTATGGATTTCATTACTGGGTTACCGCGTACCAGATCGGGATATGATTCGATCTGGGTAATAGTGGATCGTTTGACAAAGGTGGCCCATTTTGTGCCAGTAAAGACTACCTGCTCAAGTGCTAAGTTGGCAGAGATTTACATGAGGAGAATAGTATGCTTGCATGGTATTCCCCAGAGGATTGTGTCTGACAGAGGTACCCAGTTTACCTCGCATTTATGGAAACAACTACATGAATCGGTGGGTACGAGATTAGAGTTCAGTACAGCATTTCATCCCCAAACGGATGGACAGACGGAAAGAGTAAACCAAATTCTAGAAGATATGCTGAGGGCATGTGCCTTGGACTACAAGTCTAGTTGGGATGATAATTTGCCGTACGCAGAATTTTCCTATAACAACAGCTACCAAGCAAGCATAGAGATGTCGCCGTTTGAGGCACTTTATGGTAGCAAATGCACCACACCACTACTTTGGAGCGGTGTGGGAGAGCGAAGTTTATTTGGACCTGATATAATCCAGGAAGCTGAAGAGAAGGTTCGAATAATCAAGGACAGATTGAAGATCGCGCAGTCCAGACAGAAAAGCTATGCAGATTCCAAAAGGAGAGAAATCACATATGAGATAGGTGACAGGGCTTATTTAAGAGTGTCACCAATGCGTGGTGTGAAGAGGTTCAGGATCAAGGGTAAACTTGCACCTCGATTCATCGACCCCTTTAAGATTCTTTCCCGCAAGGGAGAAGTAGCATATGAGCTAGAATTGCCGGAAGTTCTGTTAGCAGTTCACAATGTCTTCCACGTGAGCCAATTGAAGAAGTGTCACCCAAAGATGACAGAAACCCCACTACGGGATACAGTGCCATTAGAAGAACTTCAGTTGGAAAGTGACCTGACGTATGAAGAGAAGCCAATCAAAATCTTGGAGATGGCAGAAAGGATCACACGAACCAAGACTATCAAATTTTGTAAGGTCCAGTGGAACCACCATACCGAAGAAGAAGCAACTTGGGAACGGGAGGATGATCTTCGGGAAGAACACCCACATCTTTTTGAAGGCCAAACCGAATCTCGAGGACGAGATTCATCTTAAGGGGGTTAGGTTTGTAACATCCCAATTTTGCTAAAATTTAAAACTTTGCATTCATGCATCATTCATCATTTAGGCATAACAATTTATTACATAAGTACAATTTTTATTTGCAATTAAGAGTTTAAATAATTTATAATGCCATAAAGAGTTTATTTAAACCTCCTAAATAATCATAATTTTCATAATTTATCTAATAGGCAAGAGTAATACTAAAAGGTTCTAAATTTAATAATCTTTCAAAAACATATTTTTATGATTTTTTCTAAAGTATTTTGGCTGAGTATAAAAATCATTTTGAGTAAATAGTGAAAACAGAAATTAATTTAGAGAAAAGAAAAGAAAAAAAAAGAAACGGGCCGTCCTCCCTATCTACCGCGCGCGCGCATCGGCCCAGCAACGGCCTGGCGGCCCGCGCTCCCTCTCCCTATTGCTGACAGGTGGGACCCACCTGTCAGGTGAGTCTTCCACCTCCGGAACGAATCCCACGCGGATTTCTCTCCGATTTCGATCCGTTTTGGACGCCAAAAATCGTGGAGTTCTTTCCTTTTGCGCGCCCCATATAATCCCCACCCCTGCCGCCTCAACCCGCGCCCAAACCCTAGCCTCCTTCGCCTCCAGGCCGCTCGGATTTCCGAGCTCCGTCGCCGCCATTTCCGACGGTGAGTTTTAGCAACTCCAGCGGCATCCGCTGCCCCCGAGCCCTTCTTACCCTCTGGTTCTGTTTACTATAACCGTGTGCATCTTCGTGACTTTGTGGTTGGTCTCCTACCGCAGCTGAACGTCGTCCCCATCCGCGAACCCCGCCGCCGGCCGCAAGCACCAACTCCGGCGAGAATTTCTCGGGGAACGGCGATGCTCCGAAGAACCACGCTTCGCCACCAACCCCGCCTCGTCGTCCTCTACGTAACGGTAAGACTCGTTCGTCCCCTAGACCTCTAGGACTCGAACGCGCACGACACCGGCCGTGGCGCCGCCGCGGTCGGAGGACCTCCGGCGAACTCGCGCCGCCCGCGCCGAGGCTCTGGTTGCGAACCGTTGGATCTAGATCCAACGGATCTAGATCCGTTTAATCCCGAGCGTCCATTTTTATGTAGATCGGACGGCCTCGCTGCCGATCCGCGTCGAAGCGGTACCGTCCAATAGGATCGTGCCACGTAGCCCTCTTATTTTCTTTTTCGCAGGAATTTTATAAATAAAACAGAAATTATGCAAAACTTAGAAAATTCATAACTTTTGTTCTTAGAAAATTCATAATAATACATAAGATCATCTGAGGAGTAATTCGGCTATTTAATCCATAACTTAAATAATAAAATGTTTTACAAATAAACACAATTGTTTTAGGTTTAGGTTATCAACCTCTGCCCAGGAATATTAATATGTATCTTATTTGAAAACTTTCTTAGAACAATAAAAGTTGTGATGGTATAATCTAAGTTTTGCTATATTATTTTCTATTATTAAATTGTTAAGTGAAATGAGAAATTCCTAGAATTTGCGTCTCATGCATTTAATAACAGAGAATATAAATTATGGATAAGTGTGTCTAATTCTACACATGGCATATCATGCATGCATACATCTTTTATTTGGTGTTGTGAGATATTGTGTGGATATTTATTTGTATGTATTGCTTGTGCTAGATTGTGAAGGAGAGGAAGGACCTGCGTGTGATTGTTATTCTTGTTGTGCCTGCCCCTCCTGCTGCCAAGGCAAGTGACTTCATAAAACACCTACTATTTTATTCTATTGCATATCTAGTGTTTTCAAACAGTATTTGCAAAAGTAGTATGCATGATAGGTTTTTGGAAGATTGTAGTATGCTATGCAAACCTTTTAGGTTTCCCCTTAGAAATTCCAGATTAGACCCCTATTATTATTTAGTGGAAGCAACTGCTGCAAAAATGATTTTTTATGGTTGATGTGAGAAATGAAAATTTCCACTAAATTAATTTAACGCCTGGGTGGATTGGGTCGATCGAGGAGGTTTCAAGTTGAGTGGCTTCTCAGGGCCAAGTGTCATGGTTGTCTTCGCCCAGGATAGTTTCTACTTACTTGGGGCCATGATATGCGGTGTTAACCTGAGTTGCTCACTTGTGGTAGGCCACCCAGGGCTATGAGATTTAAGTTTACACTGAGTCTAGTTGCTTATCGTGCAACCATTGGTCAATATGGACTCTGTCTTGATGGAGTAAGTTATTGTGGACCTGGGTCAAGAGATTGATGGTGGTAGAGTTGATAGGATGGTGGTAATCTCTTAGTATGATCATGGGAAAGCAACTTCTGAAAAGTCTCGTCTTGATCTTCTCCTTTTCCTTCTCACTAAAGGAGTGTAGAGGATAGTTTGGGTTGATTAAGTCTAATGGTGAAAGTGCACACCCTCTCGAGAGTTAAAACCTAAGATCTTAGCGGTGTCCCCGGCATCGGACAATTTGAGTAACTACACAAAGCTGTGTTCTGAAAATCTCCTCATCTCAAATTTCTTAATAAAACTTTGTTGGATGAACATGGTAGGAGACATGGACTTGTCTCGAGAATTGTCTCTGAAGGAGAAGATATAGATTTAAGAAAATTGTTTATCAAAAATAGGAGAAAATTTGCTTTGCGCAATAGCCTTGAGCTCCACCAGCCAAAATAAGCATATAGTTATAGTATAATAGAACATTAGGAATTAAAGTCACTTACCACCACAATTCAATTGTGATGACCCTTTATAGCTGGGCTGCAACTAAACCTTGCAGAATGTCCGAATGAGGAGTAAGGGGGTCGTCTTCGAGTTACAACCAACATGATTTGCCAGTGGCTTCATGGAGAAGATGTAGCTCCATGCTACCTTTAGTATTGCGTTTGAACTCTGAAATAAAGTGTGAACTATTTATTCAGCTAGCATTTCCGCTATGCTAAGTTGTAAGGATATTTGTTTTTGGATCATTCGTCTCAGTTCTGTAATAAATTATGACATTGTACTGTGATATTACATCTTATTGGAGAATGTGAGACTTATGTGATCCAAGTCTTTGCATTATTCATATGTGCCATTGCTTTCGTAAGCATGGGCACTACACCCCCACGCCGCAGCTCCCCCGAGCGACCCGCCGCTTAGCTCTCCGCCGAGCTCCTCTCGCGCCTACGCGCCCCCGACCGCCGCGCGCTTCCGCCCCGCACGCCGCGCTGCTGCCGTCAACCGCCTCCCAAGCCGCCGCGCTCCTTCCATTCGGCCGCGCCGCTCCCCGCCGCGCGCCTCCGCCTCCTCCCGCCGCCGGCTACCTCCAACTTTTTTGTTGTCCGATTGTCCACCCTTCGTGGTGTTGCTACGTGCACCGCGCGTGACCCTTCCGGTGCCGCGTTGCCGCGACTGCCCATGTTCGTGTCGCGGTGCCCGCCCGTGCGTTTCTCCTTCCGGTGTCCGTTGCCGTGCTCCTACGTGCCCGCGCCCGTCAATGGTGATGACCGAGTACAACTACCCCAACCACTTCCACGACACCGACAAACGACGATGCCCCGGTTCCGCGACGACTACTTCCCCGACGACCACTACTTCCTCTATGGACCGAAGACGTCGGTTTCGAATCCTAGTTCACCCGATCCGACGTACGGACCCAAACCCTAACCCTACACCTATTTTATTAAATGTCATCTATCTTGTGCATTTCGCATCATAATTACATGTGTTGCATCTCTTGGGTTTGCGGGTGTAGAAAATCACCTAAATAATTCAATATGGAATGTGTGGTGTAGTAAATATATAATGCCCTATTCCATTTAATTTAATTAGATAACCCATGCCATGTGTTGCCATGCTAACCAACATTTAATATTCCTGGTAAATAAATAACTTGCACCTAAATATTAATTGTCGGAATCCCGGTTCCGCTTAATTTGGATTAAGTGCATCTCGCATTGCATCTCGCCATGCCATGCATCATTCTCATATGATCATGTTGTATCTTTTGCCGTAGTTGTAAAATGCATCTTTTGCGCTTCCAGTGTTTGTTGCTTCTTCGCGAATACGACGTTGAGATGTGTGAGCAACGACAAGATCTGCTTCCATGCGAGATTCCAGGCAAGCAAAGTTTGCTTGTTTACCTATACATTGTCTTTCATTCCTGCCGTTAATCTCTGCTACCCTAGTTATCGATTCTTGAACTGCGATCCCATCACATGTTTATCCTGCAGCCCATACAGCTTTATCCCCACAACCTAATACCCGTTGCATGTTTATCTGTTGGCCTTGCGAGTCGTAGCGCATGCTTAGAGTTGTTTGTGCGAGTCGTCGGTTGGTCTTATATTTCATCTGCTTAGTATGATAGATCTTTCTACCTTAATAAAATGTTGTATTATATTGTGGTATTATAATTAAAAGATAAGGCACCAGGCGGAAGGCCTTGGGAGGTGCTTTGTTCTGCTCAGTGTCGACCTAGGAACTGAGATTTTGTCCCCGGATCCAGTTTTGAGCGCACTAACCACTTGTGGGAGGCCCTATGGAGCCCCCCTCGACTTTGAACGGATCTTCAGCTTGTCCATGTGCCGCAACTAGTTCGGGTTTTCCATTTGCGCATATGCATGTGCACGATGATGATGGTTGATGAGAGGTTACATGATACAGGGGGTCATATAGGGGTGGTGCGCGCGAAGCGGACAGTTCCTGCTGTGGTTTGAGCCGCATGGCGCGTGGACACAAACTAATGAGTCCGCAATTGAGATTCGGCCGGACTCTTGACGCGGGTAACAACTCATATGGGTGGCACTTGGACTTGCTGTAGTGAAGGAATGAGTCGTGTTGAGATGCCCTGATGCTTGCTTGGGTTGATCATGCGAGTATGGGTACAGTAGTGCACCCCTGCAGGGTAAATCTTATCGATGAGCCGTGTCCACGGTTATGGACGACTTTGGTGATGATGCTGGCTAACAAGATCTAGACAACTTGCACCTAATTAAAGTTAATTATTTTGACTAATAATATAGAATTACTTTCACAATAAATTATAATTAAAACTGTTCAACGTGTGAGTTTCCCGAATTGCTTCCTCATATTTGGTTGAGGGGGTTAATCCGATAATGGGTTATGATTGGTGTTAGTTGTAGTTGTTTACTTTATGCGCTCTCTTATCCCTCTCTGATTAGACGGAAGTTGTAGCGTGTATCTTTAGGTTGCTAGTGCTGCTGCCGCTAAGTCCACCTACCCCATATTTTGGGAGATGGTGTAGAAAGTAGGCAAGTCGGTTTTGCTTGCCAGGGAGTGCCCTGACCCTCTTTTGGGATGTGCTTTATGTGCAGTCAACAGGTTTGAAGTCTGACGACGTTAGCTTGTGAATTCCTCCGGCTTGGCTGGGCAGGGATATGGCGCCATTGCTTATCTTCAGAACTCTTAGTCCAATTTGCATCTTTTCTGTAGTCGGATACTAATTCGCTTCCGCTGTCATTTGAATCTTTGTATTGTATCATTTGTATCTTTACTCGTTCGAGTCGTTGTGTATTTTATCTCCTGTTGTATTTGTGGATGTATCGGAACTGTTGTAATGCTATCACAATTCCACCCACATAATGCACATGTTTCGACGTGCACATTATGTCTGGTGGCGACCTAAAATCGTTATTATGCGGATTTCGGCGGGAGCGCTTAAATCTACATAGTACCGATTATAAATCGTTATTATAGGGCGTTATTATGTAGGTGTCATAGTCGTCCCTATCGAAGTTTATTGGACTTGGAGGTGGTGGAGGTGTGAGAGACCGTGGCCTCTGCGTCGAGCCTGGAAATATGATGTATTTCTTTTTCCATAAAATGATTCCATGCCTGACTTCTTCTAGGGTCGCCTCCCCTTCAGGGGCAGGGTGGCCAATCTCCAATGTCTCGCATCCAGGTACAATTTCCTCCACCCCAACATGAGCATACCCAGCTGGAACCTCGCGGCAAAACCAACACACTTCATATCAACTTTTAAAGCAAAGCTGATGGACACCTTCAAAGATATGTTCTTCATAGGCTGGTGTAGCTCACATTAAGTCTTATCTTCGATATTATCCATGGGGTATGTAGCGTACCTGCACTTAAAATAAGGCAGATACCTGTGTATAGTGCAAATCCCTGGATCGATTCGTTTGCACATACAGTTTACGATGTAATATCACAACAAAGTATCAGTTTTATTACATCGATGATCCATACTTACAAAATATTCGATACAAGTTGCAGAGCATAAAGCTAGCTTTGAAATAGTACAAAGCGGAAATACGATAGCGGTGAGTCTCCATCATTTTCATGTTGCCACAGACAAAAACATGTTGGTTACAGACTCGAAACCTTTAAATCGAAACCTCACTCGTCAACTGATCAATCTGCAATAAGAAAAATATTGTAACAACATGGTCAGATTCCATTAAAAATGGATTCTGGCAAGTGACACTATGGTGGACACTTAGTGGAATAACTCTAATAACCTATATGCTCATTTGGCTGGTGGAGTTCAAGGCTATTTTGCATAAAGCCAAATTTTCCTATCTCTTTGGAAAACACTTTTCTTCTATTCGATACTTTTGTGGCATGACAACCACTGTCTCATTCTACCCTTGTTCACCCATCAAGTTTTAATTTTGAAGTTGTAATGGTGGAATCCTCCGTTGACGTCCGTGATCAGCTGCTCAAATTGTCCGTACCGGGGACACGGCTAAGTACTTAGTTTTACACTCTGCAGAGGTTGTGCACGTTCACCATTGTACCCATTCAACCCAAACTATCCTTTACACACTTATAGTGATAAGGCAAAGGAGAAGAATGAGACGAGATATTTCAGAAGCATTTCCCCTCCCACTCTGGCTTGACCCGTTCCACCTAACACCCTCTACATCTGCTTGTCAAGCCGGAGAGAGTTCACGCAACATAGTTGATCAAGCCAGAGCCCATATGGCAATGGCTGCACAGGAAGCAATCGTCACTCGGAGTTCTTCAGATTCCTCTGTTCCTGGGTGGCCTTTCACAAGTGCACGTACTCCAGGAACCATAGACATGGGCCTGAGTAGCCACTCAACATAAACCATACAACCACTTACCACCCAGGTGTTTCATTCTTAACTTAGTAGAATTTAGATTTTCACAAAACAACATTTGCATAGCATCTATAATTCTACAAAGTATTGCATAGGAACCTAGACACTGGAGTAAGGGATTTCTACACAGGTTTAGCATAGCAATACTATCCTACACATGCTTATATAAAAATACACTAATTAATGCATATAGAAAATAGTAGGAAGTTTATGAGGTGTGCCACTTTCCTTTGAATGATGTCTTTGCTCACAAACTCTTTTCAATGTTACTCGGGACTCTCCGTTCAGTGTAAACAATATAAACAAACAACAATACAACAATCAGAAAACAAAACAACACAACACATACAAGCATACATAATGAACAAACACGTTTCATATACCCTTAAGGAAAACATGTCATGCATGATATGCAAATTATTTCTAAGGACTAGAGATGCATGTCATGCCATGAAAATCTTTTAAGTTAATCCAAGGAAAATATGTTGGTCAAAATGACTAAGGACTAAAGTCATAGGTTGGAAAATAACTTTGTTATATATCATCTTGAATAAGCACTCTAATGACTTAGTCATGATGTGCATAACTACTTAGAGAAATACTAAGTCTATTCTTCAAGGTGATCAACAATTATTAACAACTCTTTGTAAATTGGATATTCACTATAGTGAGAGAGACAGACACCCGGCCAACCACTTAAGTTGTGGAACAGGTCTCATGTACGTGGACATGTAAGGTTCGTCTCCAGGCCGCTTCATCTCACTATGCCGCTAGGATCCAACAAACTTCAAAGATGGTAATAACATGATCAAAAATTGTTTGAGTCTAAAGTGAAAGACAATATTAGGAAAGAGGGAAAAGATAGAAAGAAAGATGTAGTTGGTCTTCCAGGTTTCATCTCCAGACTTGTAGCTTTCCCCCTCAGTGATGTCTTGAATGAATTTTTGTAGACTTGATAAATCTTCAGACTTGATGATTCTTGTATCATCGAGGCTGGTCTTGGAATTAACTCAGTCTTCATGAAGTCTCAGATAAGAAGGGAGAAGAGAGAGAGAGGAAGCAAGACTTAGAAAATATTGCTAGTTGGTCTTCATGAACTTCTTCTTGATTTTCTTCTAGGTACTTGTACTCCTTGAAGATACTTTTGAAATCTTGTTTTTCTTGGGTAAGTCCTTCATTGGCCTTCTAGCTCCATGTTGAAAACTCAAAGTGTCTAATGCATAGCACTTCCAAAATACTAAGTTTGAAAATAATCCTAACTTAGAGAAAATAATGAAGAGGTTTTCCTATGAGGAGTATAACTATATACTAAGATAAGTTATGCATGAAATGCACTTTTTAATCACAAGAAAGCATCAAAATAACTTTTGTGATTTCTTTATAAATATGCATGAGGTTATAAATGCAATTTAATTAATTTCTATTTTTGCAAAATATAAATAAAGGAATGAATATAAGATTAAAGTTTTCTATGATTAAATTTTTATAACAAAATTTATAAATAGTGTTAATAGACAGAGGGCATTTAATTAAATTTATAGCAATTGGATTTAATCAAAAATAATGTTTCTATTAATAGTTATGTCAAAAATAGTCAAACTTTTCAATTTAAACATACAACTATTAAATCATCAAAATAATACTCAAAAATATTTTATAACAGAGGCACCATATTACAAATATTCCAAAGTTTCTAAAACAATTTTATTTGCATTTTTTAGAGTTGTAGATTTAAAGTTATGCCAAATATACTTAAATCATCCATTTGAAATTTGAATAGGTTAAACTAAGTTAAATTTGAATGCTAACAGATCTAAAATATTCTACATGTCAAGGGCTTTCCAAATATATAATATTTATCAAATTTGGATGTGTGAATAAAAATTTATAACAAATCTAAGTGGCAGGGGCTTTTCTGTAAAACTGCCATTTAAACTAAATAGGAAAAATCATTTCCACGTCAGCGCTGACTGGACGCTGACGAGGCAATGACGTGGCTGCTGACTTGATTAAGTCAAACATATCTGGATCGTCAGATCCAGATATGACGGTTAAGATCTATGTACCGATTCGGTTTTAAATGAATCTAATCTCAGCCACACGATTTAAATCCAAGGGCTTACAGTGGAGCATCAGGAGCTGGCAGCACTGACTCGCCGGAGGAGAGGGAGGTGGCGGCGCCGGCGTCGGCTTCAGATATTCTGGTGCCTCCGGGGCACCCCGGAATCGTGGAGGCGACGGAGACGATCCCCGCGGAACGACGGAGACGATGGAGGCGGTCTTGGCGTCTTGCACGTGCTCGGTTTCCGGCTGGGCAAGGGCGGAATCGTGGCGGCGTCGGTGACCATCTCGTGGAGCATGGGATCGATGATTTCGTCGCGAAAACTCGAAAGGGGCGCTGGGGGTGGTGCGTATGGAGGTGGGGAGTGAAAGGAGTGTGGTCTCGAGCTCGAGTTCTTCCTCACCTAGCCGGAAATGAATAAACGCAGCGGCGGCTACGTGGAACTCCGGCGAGCTTTTTGTGCAGCCTCATGGCACGAAACAAAGGGGGAGGAGAGGGGAAAGAGAGAGGAGGGGCAGGGGATTTATATGGGCCGGAGAGGAGAAACAAACTGCGACGATCACGCCCGGATTTTGGAAAGGGATCGAGGAGCAATTTCAGCCGGAGAATTCGTGGGAGGTTGAAGACGATGACGTCAGCATGACGTCAGCAATTTTTCTTTTCCTTTTTCTGATTTTCCTTCTTATTAATATCTTTTGATTTTAGTGTCCAAATGATGTCAAATTAATTTCTATAAATTTGTAAAATTCATATCTACGCTTTAAAACATTAGTGGGAATGTTTTGGAAACTTTTTAAAATTAATAATTTTGAAATATTGGTTTAATACAAATTTGATACATAATAATTTTTTTGGAATTATAAATTAATTAAATTTTCTTTTGGCTAAATAAAATTTGTAAAATACCCATATTCAAATATGTTTGAATTTAAGTTATTTAAACTCATTTGCTTTAACCATTAATCTTTATTTTGGTATAATAGTGGAATAACTAAATATAAGTATTTTTAAAGTAATAGGAAATATAATGGATTCAATTCTAATTAAATTTTATTTTGTGCAACTATATATTTTATATTAAGATAAATCATTTGCAAACTTCATAACAACTTTGGAAAAGATTTTAGATTTAATTCATTTCTTATATAGAAGAAGTTATTAAAGTTATAAACTATTGGGTTTTAATTTCAACACTATGTTTTGAACTTAGTTAAAAGAATGAAAACCATTTGGCAAATATACCATGTTTTAAATAGTTTAAAAGAACACTTGTAAAATTATATAATGAAGTTTAAGAAAAACAATGGTTAGTAATATGTTTAACTTTAAAAAACTTTTGAAATAATGTTAATTTGAGATTTTTGAAATATTAAACTTTTTTAATATGCTTGAAGTCTTTTATAGTTGTTTTTTATTATGAATTTTAATGTTTTATTTTAATCAAAACAAAAGTTTTAAATTTTAGTGATTTTTAACATTAAAAAATGTTAGGATGTTATAGACTACCACCCTTAAAAGGAATCTCGTCCCCGAGATTCGGAGAAGCTAGAATGAAAAGCAAATGCTTGAATGATTCTGATAACTCGAGAGGTTTGAGAAATGTAAATGTTTTGACATGGAAACTTTGAGAGCTGGCAGGGGATGATTTTTCTGATTGGGGAGGCCAGAAAGAAAGATGGTTTGGGCTCTCTGGGTTTAAGGCAACTGGGTTTGAATTATCTGGTTGGGCTACCACCCTTAAAAGAAATTTTTGTGGTCAGTCTAGGAACTTTGTTTAATCTTGTTTACTTTTCTGATGTAGAGTGTACAAGTATTCAAAATACAATGGTAGGTGGTGATACGACAAGTTATAGTACTTTCGTTTTCCACTCGGTCCTTGGAGAGATTTATCCTTCTTCCACTCAGGGCACTTATCAGCGTAATGTCCCTTATCTTTGCACTTGTAGCAACTTATGTGGCTAAGATCTTTCTTGGATTTAACCTTTTGTCCTTGTTCCTCCAGGGTCTTCATGAGAGACTGTTGCATTCCTTCCTTGGTTTGCTGGATAGCTTGTTGCACCAAGGGATAAAGTTGACACTGTATTGGGACATGATTTGTTCCTTCACACAAAAAGCAAGTAACCTGAGTTGTGGGGCATCCCTTAACTAGATGGCCTCTATCGCCATGGGGCCACTCATCAGGACATTCTTTGGACGTATGTCCTATATCTCCACAAGTTTTGCATGCCTTTGGTTTGGTCACAAGGACCTCTTCAAAATCACTATGGTTTTGATCAATCTTAGGCAGTTGGTCATTGATCAAATTCCACAGCCGACTCTGGTTCTCTAATAGTAGTCGCATTGTGGTGTGCAAATCATTGATGTTGGTATTGGGGTGAGACATCTGTTTGGTTTAGAAAATAAATGAGTTGATTATAGGTACTATGGAGGAATTCTAATTCAATAAATCAGAACAAGGCAACCACTCTAACACAAACAATCAACATCTAACAAACATCAAGCAACAAGGTTCAAACACAAGCAAACACATACGTGAAAAATTTCAAACTTCTTTTGAGAAACCCAACTAATCGTTTATCGAACGAAACACATCCATGTCATGGAAAGAAGAAATTGATAGTACTGCCATACCACAATTTGATAGGTTAATACATCAACGGATCTCGTTTTCTAATAGGTAGGTGGTTTAATCTATCTTTTTCTTGAGTGCTTCAAGTTCTAGTTCTACTTTCTTGGATATCTCAGAAGTGTTGGTCGAATCCTGGTTCTTCAGTGGTCTTTCATGCATGTAGAACTTCATGTTGAATTGAAGCTTTTCCATATGAAGCAGTAGAATCAGACTTAGACTATAAGAACATGGTCATCTATAAAAAGATAAGATGTTTTCAGAAGGTTGATAGTAGATGAGAGTATGAGGAAGACAAAATAAAAAGTTTTGTTTTCAGAAAACTGAATAAAATAGATTTTGAATCCTAGGGTCAAATCCTATTTCTATCCAAACCTAGGGTTTCGAACCTGCAGGCAACACGGTGCTCTGATACCATCTGTAGCGTACCTGCACTTAAAATAAGGCAGATACCTATGTATAGTGCAAATCTTTGGATCGATTCGTTTGCACACACAGTTTACGATGTAATATCACCACAAAGTATCAATTTTATTACATCGAAGATCTAGACTTACAAAATATTCGATACAAGTTGCATAGCATAAAGCTAGCTTTGAAATAGTACACAACGGAAATACGATAGCAGTGACTCTCCATCATTTTGATGTTGCCACAGGCGAAAACATGTTGGTTGCAGACTCGAAACCTTTAAATCGAAACCTCACTCGTCAACTGATCAATCTGCAATAAGAAAAATATTGCAACAACGTGGGTCAGATTCCATTAAAAATGGAGTCTGGCAAGTGACACTATGGTGGACACTTAGTGGAATAACTCTAATAACCTATATGCTTATTTGGCTGGTGAAGTTCAAGGCTATTTTGCATAAAGCCAATTTTTCCTAACTCTTTGGAAAACACTTTTCTTCTATTCGAGACTTTTGTGGCATGACAACCACTGTCTCATTCTACCCTTGTTCACCCATCAAGATTTAATTTTGAAGTTGGAATGGTGGAATCTTCCGTTGACGTCCGTGATCAGCTGCTCAAATTTTCCGTACCGGGGACACGGCTAAGTACTTAGTTTTACACTCTGCACAGTGCACGTTCACCACTGTACCCATTCAACCCAAACTATCCTTTACACACTTATAGTGATAAGGAAAATGAGAAGAATGAGACGAGATCTTTCAGAAGCATTTTCCCTCCCACCCTGGCTTGACCCGTTCCACCTAACACATCTACATTTGCTTGTCAAGCCGGAGAGAGTCCATGCAACATAGTTGATCAAGCAAGAGCCCATATGGCAATGGCTGCGCTGCAAGCAATCGTCACTCGGAGTTCTTCAGATTCCTCTGTTCTTGGGTGGCCGTTCACAAGTGCACGTACTCCAGGAACCATAGACATGGGCCTGAGTAGCCACTCAACATAAACCATACAACCACTTACTGTAGGGGATCGGGTGCAGAAAAAAAAATTCCTACCAACGATAACCCTAAAACATGCCAAGATCTATTCTATGAAGATATAGTAGTACGAACGGAGATCGGAATACAAACCCTTGTAGACCGAAAGCGGGGATTACGTTCGCGCACAAACGTTGTCGATGAAGACCGACGAAGCCGACCTCAATGTCATGTAGAGGAAGCAGACCTCCGAGTACCGCTAGCGCAGCACCTCGCAGGGCGTCACACCCGTACGGTGGAGACGACGGCCTCCGAAGCTCCAGTCCAGGACGAGCAGCGGAATACTTGGACCGGAACACCAGCAGCGCGGCAGCGGGCTATGGTGGAAGAGATCCCCCTCTCAACTCGGCGCAACTCCAACAAAGGGAATCACGAAATCGAGAGAGAATTGGGGAATTAATTGGTGAATTAAAAGGCCAGGGGTGCCCCTTCTTATATAGGCTCCCAGGGGGGAGCGAACCTCCTCACCAGGCAATGTGGGACTATCCCCACATTGCCTGGTGCGGCATGGCTGGTGCCCCGGCCCTGCTGGGCCCTATTTGGCCCACCTAGGCCGGCCTCCATGCCCCCCACCGAATCCCCTTGGGGATTTTCCCCCTATTGGGCCTTCTTTCGACCAGAAGGCCCATTTAGGGAAATCAGCCTAAATAAATTCGAAAATAAATATATAGAATCATATTTTCATATTAATTACACTAATTAATATCAAACATATTATATATAATTTATTCTAGCTCCGAAAACTCTTTCGTCGCTGCCCGATCTCCATCGGACCCCTCCCGGGACATTCCCGATGATCTCTTTCCTTTCCGGTTGTCTTGTCGAAACCCCTTAAGTGTGTTACCCTAGTGGTTCGATATAATAACAGGTATGATCAAGACTCCTCTATGACCAACGACTAACTCGTAGGCCTGGACCCCATGAAATAATCCCTGTGATATAACGAATGACTTTCATCTATCAAACCTGAACGCAAAGTGTTAAACCTTTTGCCATAGCGATACTTAGCGTGTCCGAGTGTCATTCCATAGATATATCCATACCTAGCTTGACCTCGTTACCGACAACGCTATCTTCTACTCGTCTATGATCTCATGTCTCCGTGACATAGTCACATGCTTGCAAGCTCTTTAGACATGATCTCACCGAGTGGGCCCTAGAGTATCTATCCTGCTATGCGGACTGGCAAATCCCACTCTTGACCCCTCGTCTCAACTACTCCTTTCCGATACCCAAAAGTATCACCGTTATTGTCATACTATATAAGATACGACGTTTGGTGCGATCAAAGTATCTTTCAGAAATAACAATAAGAGTTGATCTCACGGTCAAAGGCGTAACGACTACGTCCTCCAAATCTGGGTATGTCCATCACATCGTTCTCCAACGATATGACTCCCATTGCCGATCGGCGCCATGCCCCATTTTCGGGAAACCTCGATCATCAATCGCGCAACGAAACTAGTCTTAGTAGAAGCTACTAGGACCTGGTTGTTTACGCATCACACCCGTATTAATGTTTCCCCTTAATACCGTTATAGCATGACACAAAAACCTATTATGAACAAACGAGATATGATAAAGAATACACTTTATTAATTGCCTCTAGGGCATATATCTCCTTGAGTCTCCCACTTGCACTAGAGTACAAATTAATATAGATTACAACTTGGTAAAAGCTTAACACCCATAGCTAACTGGTGTTTTTCATGCTTGTCAAGCGGGAGAGGCTTCGTCAGCGGATCTGCCACATTCAGATCCGTATGCACTTTGCAAATCTTCACATCGCCTCCTTGTACATACTGACGTATCACATGGAAGCGTCGGAGAATGTATTTGGCGGTGGAGTGAGACCTTGGCTCCTTGGGCAATGGCATCTGTATTGTCGCAGAAGAGGATCACGGGGTCTTGCACGCTCGGGAACACTCCAAGTTCGATGACGAACTTCCTCAGCCACACAGCTTCATTCACGGCTTCGCAAGCAGCAATGTACTCTGACTCCATTGTAGATTGTGCGACAATGGGTTGCTTCCCACTTCTCCAGCACACGGCGCCCCCATTCACCTTGAACACATAACCTGTCTGTGACTTAGAGTCATCGGGGTCTGAGCAGAAACTTCCATCCAAGTTCTTCATTACAGCCACCTGTTACGCCAAGTTCTTCATTACAGCCACCATAGACAAGGAACATTTCCTTTGTCTTATTGAGATACTTAAGAATGCTCTTAACAGCTATCCAATGCGCCATTCCAGGATTACTCTGGAACCAGCTTGTCAAACTTAGAGCTAATGCCACATCAGGTCTAGTACTCAACATTGCATACATGATCGATCCTATGGCTGAAGCATAAGGATGTTTAGTCATATCGGCCTTATCCAGTTCCGTTACCGGACACTGTGCCTTCCGCAATATTTTATTCTTGATAACCGGCAGAGAACCCTTCTTTGCCTTCTCCATACCGAAACGCTTCAGTATTTTATCAAGATAAGTACTCTGCCTCAACGCTAATAGGCGCCTTGATCTTTCACGATAGATTTTTATGCCTAAGACGTATGCAGCTTCTCCTAAGTCCTTCATGGAAAATTTACCGTTTAAATATTCCTTCACGCTATTCAGAAGTTCCACATCATTCCCAATCAGCAATATGTCATCTACATATAGTGCTAAGAACACAACCGAGATCCCACTCATTTTCTTGTAAATAGAGGTTTCTTCAAAATTTTGGACAAATCCAAAACCTTTGATTACCTCATCAAAGCGAAGATTCCAGCTCTGAGATGCTTGCTTCAATCCATAGATGGATCGCTGAATCTTGCATACCTTGTTAGCATTCCCTGGATCGACAAAACCTTCCGGTTGTACCATGTACAACTCTTCCTCAATGTTTCCATTTAGGAAGGCTGTTTTGACGTCCATCTGCCAGATTTCATAATCATAATAGGCAGCAACTGCTAACAAAATCCGAATAGACTTAAGCATCGCTAATGGTGAAAAAGTTTCATCGTAGTCAATCCCATGAACTTGCCGGAAAACTTTTGCGACAAGCCGAGCTTTATAGAGGGTCACATTACCGTCAGCATCAGTCTTCTTCTTAAAGATCCATTTATTCTCGACGGCCTTACGCCCTTCGGGAATATCCATCAAAGTCCACACTTTGTTATCATACATGGATCCTATTTCGGATTTCATGGCTTCAAGCCATTTCTCGGACTCTAGACTCGCCATCGCCTCCTTGTAGTTCGTAGGTTCGTCTTGTTCAACTAACATGACGGTGCAAACCATGTTGCCATACCATTCTGGTGCGATCCGAGATCTACCAGACCTACGAGGTAGAATACTTTCCTCGACAGTTTCTCCCACTCCTTCCACGGAGGACGTTTCCGGAATTGCTTCAGTTGCGCCACTCGGAATCTCGAGTTCAGGATCAACGATCTCATCGAGGTCTACCTTCCTCCCACTTACTCCTTTCGCGAGAAACTCCTTCTCTAGAAATGTACCAGTCTTCGCGACAAAAGTTTTGCCCTCAGCTTGGTTGTAGAAGGTGTACCCAATGGTTTCCCGCGGATACCCTACAAAGACGACTTTCTCCGACTTCGGTTCGAGTTTGTCGGGCTGTAGTTTCTTAACATACGCCTCACAACCCCAAACCTTCATAAACGATAACTTAGGCTTCTGGCCATACCATAATTCATACGGTGTCGTTTCAACGGATTTGGACGAACCCTATTTAAAATGAATGCGGCTGTTTCTAACGCATAACCCCAGAAGGACACGGGCAAATCAGTAAGAGACATCATAGATCGAACACTATCCAGTAGAGTACGATTACGTCGCTCGGATACGCCGTTACGCTGCGGTGTTATGGCCGGCGTAAGTTGGGGTACTATGCCACAACTCTTCAGATGTGTGCCAAACTCAAAACTCAAATACTCGCCACCACGATCGGATCAGAGGTGCTTGATTTTCTTGTTAAGCTGATTCTCAACTTCACTTTGAAATTCTTTGAACTTTTCAAAAGTTTCAGACTTGTGTTTCATCAAGTAGATATAACCGTATCTACTCAAGTCATTAGTGAAGGTGATGAAGTAACGATAACCATTGCGTGTCGAAACGCTCATCGGTCCACACACATCTATATGTATGATCCCCAATAAATCCGACACCCGTTCAACGAAACCTTTGAACGGTGTCTTGGTCATTTTGCCCATAAGGCATGGTTCGCATGTATGGAGGGATCTGAAATCCAACGAGTCCAAAAGTCCATCAGAGTGGAGTTTCTTCATGCGCTTTACACCAATATGACCATGACGGCAATGCCACATATACATGGCGGTATCATCACTACACTTAATCCGTTTGGCTTCTATGTTATGGATGTGAGTACTACGATCGAGATTCAACAAGAATAAACCATTATTTTCGGGAGCATCAATGTAACGCCCCAAATTTTTGGAAGCAGACAACAACTTAATTATAAAAGATCCAAAATTCTGAGGCAACAAAAACTTTTTGAAATGTCTTGTCAATGGATGTGTTTATCCACTGATTACTCTTTTGGTCATGTTGTGCTTTGTGTTTGTGTTGATAACCTCTCTAGCTATCAACCCTAAAACTCAACCTAGTTATAATTTGACCTCTGATATCAATGTTATCGCAATTAACATAGTACATACATTTTCACCTATCTTATATTTAACAAACTGTATTTACCATGATGTTCTGAAATCAGCAGCTACCCAAAGACCTTTTATTTCAGAAAATAAAGGTCTTTCCAAAACCTATATATTTGCATACTATAAAGGACTATATAATAAGTCCTAATATAATTTTAGTTTTGTATGTAGCTAATATTAGCAACTCTCTTTTAAGAACCCCATTTCTATTGTCCTTGGAAAATCAATTCCAAAAATGTATGTTTAATTCTATTCCTACCAAAAATACGATGTCTTGATTTTGTTGATCACCTCCTCACAAATATTTTTGATTTATATTAAAAGTATGGTTAGTGATACAATTGTGTGGGTGTTTATCTATTTGTATGTGTGGTTGACCTAGATGTTATGTGCTCCAATTGTTTTCCATAAGTGTGTTGTTTTATGTGTGTCATGTGGGGAGTATGAGACAACATTTTATTTATATAATTTAATTGAGATCATTCATGCTTTAACTATTGTGTCATATGGTTGTGGTGTGTTTAACCTTTGATTATATTATGTTGATTTTAGGAGAAACTCAAAGATTATCCTTTTTCAAATAAGAAACAACTATCTTCATTTTCATTAATTTTTAACATTTCTAGAGCATGACAATTAGGGTTTATTTTGTTCATCTTGGAAATACAAAACCTCTAGCTCTATCTACATCACCTCTACTTCCCATTTATAGCCTCCTTTAAATTTTAAAAAAATGTTTAATCACTAACTCTTGCTTGTTTTGAGTGCTTAAACATAAGGTGGCCTTTAGGTTATGTTATAGACTAGCATTTTGGCATTTTGGTATCTAGTTGTTAATGAGCCCCTTTGACCCAAAGTTTTAAATCAAATGTTTAACCCTTATGCCCTCTAGCCAACCCAATTTGTTTTATAACTTTTAGGTCAAGACATTTACTAATCCATGTGGGTAATGTGGCTTAGTGTGAGTAGCACAAAAATCTCTTAAACCCTAAACCGACACTCCCCTCCTCCCAAACCCTGATCTTAGACTAGCATTGGATACCCACGCACACCTAGACCCTTTGGACTCGCCCCTGGCAAACCCTAGCTCCCCACTTCTCTTGTCCTCTTCTCTTCGGCATTTCATCGAGCAGTTTGCAGACAGGAAAACACCACCCCATTACCTCACCACCTCCAGCAGCCCTAGGCCATAAGCTAGCTTCCAAGCCTTGCTACAGTGCGGTAAGACGCTTCCCACCGCCCAGCATCGCCAATCGACAGCCCGCACCCTCTCCTTTTCTCTCCCCATTCCCGTGAACCCTAAAACCGGCGTCTAGCTTAGAAAGCAGCCCACAGACTCACTCCCCCTCTCCCACCTTTCCATTCTGCCTCACATCACCCCGCTCCACCTCTCGGTGAACTCCCGAGGGATCTCTCCCTCTCCTCTGCCCGGGAACGCGTGGAGAACGCCGTGCATGCAAGTTCTCCAGCGACCCCGTCCCTCTTTTCCTCTCCTCTCTTCACCATTTTGTTTCCCTCACCGTGTGCTACCTCCGAGATATCTCCTTGTGGCTGCAGGAACTCCGGAGCAGCGGCGACCTCGTCGTGACCGGAGCGGACCGCCTCGATGCCGCCGTCAACTTGAGACTTCCCGTCGAGTTCTGCGGACACCCCTCGTCTTCCCCGACTCTCCGCATCCTCCCCCTAGCTCGCCAGCACCCGTTGCAAGCTCTAGGTGAGCGGTCCGTCCGCGCCTCCTTTTATCTCTCTCTGGTTCGGCCTATCCAGGTCGGGAGGAAGAAGATTAGCAGTAGTCGTCGATTCAGCGATCGACGGTCCAGCTTGAAAGCTCTCTGATCTAATCCCTGCCTTCAGATTCAGATCGTGCGGTGACTTAACCTTTCGCTCTCCCGCGCGCGCGCTTGGGCCGGCCCATCTCGCGCGCCTCGTCCTGCTCCGGATCTGGCCCGTTTTGTTGTTTTTCCTTTTAAATATTTCTCTGTTTAATTTCCAGAGAATAACTAGCTTAGCTTTAATTCGTTTCTGGGAGATTTACTAATCCAAATTGGTTGATTCAAATTGTTTTGATTAGCTATGATTTTTCTTAACCATGTGGCACTGGACTTTCTTAAAAATATGTTTGTATGTGTTCTCTATGTTCAATCTTGTAAAAGTTGATTTTGCACCATTTACTTAATAACTTGAGTTTTATACATCCAAATCTTGCAAACTTTAGTTCTAGGGAAACCCAGTGAGAATACCTACCTAGATCTATAAGCCTTTCATGCAGGAGATGTTTATAAATAAAGTTATATCATGTTTAAGATTGACATCAGTACCACTTTGGTGATTTTTAGTTCATTATTAAAGATACGTTTTGGAGAAAATCCAATTGGATTTGTTAGATATGAGTAGTAGCCATCATATCCTAGCTTGGTATAATTTTACAGCTTATATTTTGTGCATGGTGGATTATTCTCTTAACCAGTAGGTTTTTGCACTTCAAAAATAGTATATCTATTTTCTGTGGTTTGCATGTGTCTAGTTCTAATTGTTTGAGCTATATATGTTTGTGCAAATAGTTTAAGAGTATTTTTTTGTATACATATGCTTTTTGTTTATCTTACAAAGTTGGATTTGCCTAAAAATGAATCATATCTTGTGTTGCACACTATTAATCGTAAAATGTGTGTGTTCCACTAAAACTGAAGTATATGGAGCTAGGAGTGTCCAAATTAAGTGAATCCAATTCCTACAGAAAGATAAAACCAGTACCTATCCATAGAAATTTACCTTGCATACATGAGATTCCTAAAAATGAAACTATATTCATTATGGTTTTGAGACCAGTAGCATTTGCATAATTTTTAGCTACTGTTTTGTAATAGCTTATTATGCAAATCCAATTTTCACCACTTCATATGGTTGCTAGGTGTACTGTGGTAGAAGGATTCTACTTTATGAACATTATCTTAGGAGTTATGATTTATCTACCAAAACAACAACATTTGGCTAATAGAAGTATTAGTTTTTAATCATCTGTTCTTAGCAAATGTGAATTATAGAAATATTATTAATCATCTTTTGAAGATCAGAACCTTAACTCAATAATAATTACTTGATTAAACCACTTTTATAATGTGTGGTGCATTGTTTACTTATGTTTAGCATTATTCACGTTGTACCCTTATGATAACATCAATTGTGTTTATATGCTTTGCTTGTGGGTATGTTTGTGTGTTATGTTTATCTCTTTAAACATCATCTTATTTATCCAATAAATGTAATAAGTTAATTCCCTGTTTTACTTGAATTGTTATGTATTGATGTGCTTAGTATCTCATAAGTCCAGAAACTTAGGTTATCCTTTAATAACCTTAATGAATTTCCTAAAAGTATTGTTAGCCCTTTCACTTTTGAGTTTCACATAGTTCATCTTGCTTCCTAGGAGTTGCACTGATTTCATTTGTGAGTTATGCATGTAAATGATTGTTTGGTGTTAATTTTTATCCAGTAGTTCCTTGTGTTTTGCAATGCTTAATATATGACTTTCTTATTTTAGATTGTTGTCAACACTTGGTTGCCATGTGAATGTTTGTTTATTGGTTGAAGTGACCTTAATTGTGGTGTCCTGTTAAATAGGCCTAGTGCACAATTTTAGCTCTTAATCAATGTAACATCCCAACATTTTATGATGTTCAAAAATCACAAAAATTTAAAACTTTTTCTTTTATTAAAATAGAATATTGAATACCTAAAGAAACCAACTATAACAGACTCCAAACTCATTTGAAAGAATTTAATACTTCAAATGTCACAGTTTAAACAGGTTATTATCCACTGTAATCCAAAAACCTTAAAATGTAATTTGACAAATATTTTATAAACTACAACCCATTTTACTTT
Organism: Poa annua; assembly: GCA_026929855.1. Lineage (NCBI taxonomy): Eukaryota > Viridiplantae > Streptophyta > Magnoliopsida > Poales > Poaceae > Poa > Poa annua. The sequence goes on from CM049426.1 coordinate 106,113,660, forward strand.
AAGTAAATAGTTCACTTATAATTAAATGAATTAAATCTAAAATGCTTTCCAAAGTTGATATGAAGTTTTTCAAATGATTAAGCATAATATAAAACATAATGTTGTACAAAATATTTAGAATAAAAAATGGAATTCATTATATTTCTCATTTAGTTATATTTTGTTCTGTAATATCATGCCAAAATAAGGAAGAATGATTTCAGCAAAACAAGTTAAATAACTTAAATTCAAACAAAATTGATTATGGATTTCTCATATAACTTGTAGCCAAAATTAAAATTTATTAAACCCTAGTTTTAAAAATTAAACATAAAGTGTCAATTTTACATTTAATCAATATTTCAAAATTATTATTTTGAAAAGTGTTCAAAACAGTCCCACAATTGGTTTAACAGAAAGATAATAATTTTACAAATTTTTAGAAATTAGTTTGACCTCATTTGGACAATTAAATCAAAAGATATGAATTAAAAGAAAAATCAGAAAAGAAAAAGAAAAACGCTGACGTCATGCAGACGTCATCGTCTTCAACCTCTGCCCCCAAATTCCGCCCGAAACCGCCGGCGCCTCCTTCCTTCAAAATTCGCGTGATTAGCGCCCTAAATCAACGCGCCTCTCTGCCCTATAAGTAGCCCTGCCCCTCCTCTCGCTTTCCCCTCAAAAACCCTAGCCGAGCATGCCCCCAGGCTGCCGGAAAAACTCGTCGGAGCTCCTCGGTAACCGCCGCCGTTTTCCTTCGTTCTCCGGCAAGGTGAGCAACGCCGAGCTCTCTCTCTTGCTCCTTCTCCCTCCTTGCATCCGTGCGCATCCGTGATAATTTTTCTGTGATTTATTTTGCGCCAGATCGAGCTGCCCGTGCTCGACGGAAGCCGCCGCCGCCCCCGCGAACTCCGGCGAGGTATCGAACGAACACCGGAGCACCCCGCCACCAACCACCGCCTCCATTCTCTTCACCGAGCCACGCTGCACTCGGGGGGACCATCCGCGCATCCGGGGAGCCTTCCCAACGCCGGCGCCGTCCAGGACCGAGCCGCAGCGCCGCCTCCCTCTTCACCGCCGGCGAACTCCACCACCAGGTATTGGTCAACGCGTCCCCAGCCATCCGATCTGCAATCTACGGTGTAGATTAGAAGTTTTAATCCAACCGGTACGAATAGATCTGGACCGCCAGATCCAGATCTGACGGCCCAGATCTGTGACTTATCTACGTCAGCGAGCCACGTCAGCGCCACGTCGTGCCCCGTCAGCGTCCAGTCAGCTGCCACGTGGAAAATGATTTTCTTAATTAAATTTAATTGGCAGTTTTACAGAAACACCCCTGCCACTTAGATCTGTCACAACTTTTTAACCACTTATCCAAATTTAACAAACTTTATATTTTTGGAAAGCCCTTGACATGTAGAATATTTTGGATCTACCAAAATTCAAATTTGAATTAGTTTTAAATATTCAAATTTCAAATGGTGAATTTGAGTATTTTTGTCATAACTTTTAATCTGTACATTCAAAAATTACAAATGAAATTGTTTTGGAAACTTTAGAATATTTGTAAATTATTGCTACTGCTATAAAATATTTTTGATTGATTTTTTTTATGAATTCATAGTTATGTATTTAATTTGAATGGTTTGAGTATTTTCAACATAACTATTAATAAAAATAGTATTTTTGATTAAAGTAAATTGCTATAAATTTAATTAAAATACCTCTGTCTATTAACACTATTTATTAAATTATATTATAAAAAATTTAATCATAGAAAACTTTAATCTTATAATTATTCCTTTTATTATATTTTCCAAAATTAGAAATTAATTAAATTGTATTTATAAATTCATGCATATTTATAAAGAAATCACAAAAGTTATTTTGATGTTTATTGTGATTAAAAATTTCATTTCATTCATAGCATATTTTATTCTCATAGGAAAACCACTCTTCATTAGTTTTCTCTAAAGTTAGAAATAAATTCAACTTTGCAGTTTTGTGATGTGCTACACTGAGACACTTAGTAATTTTCAACATGGAGCTGGAAGGCCAACCAGAAATATTTTCTAAGTCTTTCTCCCTCTTTCTTCTTTCTTCCTCCTTCTTCTGTTAGACTTCATGATGACTAAGTAAATCCAAGACCAGCCTCGAAGATACAGGAACCACCAAGTCTGGAGATGAAGCCTGGAGGACGACTACATCTCTCTTTCTATCTCTTCCCTTCCTTTCTAATCTTATCTTTCTCATTTAACTTAAACAAATTTTGATCATGATGTTATCATCTTGAAGTTGTTGGATCCTAGCGGCATAGTGGGATGAAGCGGCCTGGAAACAAACCTTACATGTCCACGTACATGAGACCTGTTCCACAATTTAAGTGGCTGGCCGGGTGTCTGTCTCTCTCACTTTAGTGAATATCCAATTTACAAAGAGTTGATAAAAATTGTTGATCACCTCGAAGAATAGAGCTAGTATTTTCCTCTAAGTATTTTGCACATCATGCATAAACATAATTCCTTAGAAAGTTTTAAAAAAACTTAGTTATTCATCTAGTATGTGTTTTATGTGTATTGTGGAGTTGTGCTTGCTGTTGATTGTTGTTGTTTGTCTCTACTGTTAGATTGAGCGGAGAGTCCCGAGTATCGTTGAAAAGAGTTGTGAACAACGACAATATTCAAAGGCAAGTGGCACACCTCATAAACTTCCTAAGTATTTTCTATGCATTACTTAGTGTATTTTTATATGCATTTGTAGGATAGTATTGCTATGCTAAACCTGTGTAGAATTCCCTTACTCCTGTGTCTAGGTTCCTATATCATACTTAACAGAAATATTGATGCTATGCAATTGATGAAAAGTTTTACAAGTTATTAAGTGGCTACTCAGGGCTGTGCTCATGGTTGTCGTCGCCTGGGATGAATTTCTATTCTACTTAGGGCCGTGAGCATGGTGGTTGTCAACCTGGGAGTACACATCCACTAAGTTAATGAAACACCTGGGTGGATTGGTTGAATGGTTTATGTTGAGTGGCTACTCAGGACTGTGCTTGTGGTTGTCTTTGCCCAAGGTAGGTTCTACTATACTTGGGGCCATGAGCATGGGGGTTGTCAACCTGAGAGTGCACTTGTGGATGGCCACCCAGGGAACAGAGGAATCTGAAGAACTCCGAGTGACGATTGCTTCTCGTGCAACCTTTTGACAATGGGCTCTGTCTAGAATAATTAAGTTGTGAGGGTGCAACCTGTCAGCTTGACAAGCAGATGTAGAGGGATGATAGGTGGAACGGGTCTTGCTAGTATGGTTGCATTCTTCTTCTGAAAGTTCTTGTCTCAATTCTCTCCTTTCCATAATACACTCCGCGTGTATAGGATTTCTCGGACAAATTGAGTCTAAAGGTGAAAGTGCACAACCTCTGCAGAGTGTAAAACTAAGTACTTAGCCGTGTCCCCGGTACGGACAATTAGAGCAGCTGATCACGGACGTCAACGGAGGATTCTATCATTCCAACTTCAGAAATAAAACTTGATGGGTAAACAAGGGAAGATGAGATTTATGGTTTTCATGCCATACTTGTCTTGAATTGAAGAAAGTGTTTTCCAAAAAGATAGGAAAAAATTGGCTTTATGCAAAATAGCCTTGAACTCCACCAGCCAAATATGCATATAGGCTTTAGAGTTATTCCATTAAGTGTCCACCATAGTGTCACTTGCCAGACTCCATTTCTAATGGAATCTGACCCACTCTGTTGCAAAATTTTATTTATTACAGGTTATTCAAATGACGAGTGAGGTTTCGTTAAGGGATTTCGAGTCTACAACCAACATGTTTTTGCCTGTGGCAGCATGAAAGTTATAGAGACTCACTGCTATTGTATTTCCGCTGTGTACTTTTTCAATGCTAGCTTTATGCTATGCAACTTGTATTAAATATTTTGTAATTCTGGATCATCGATGTAATAAAATTGACGCTTTGTTGTGATATTACATCGTAAACTGTGTGTGCAAATGAATCGATCCAGGGATTTCACTATACACAGGTATCTGCCTTATTTAAAGTGCAGGTACGCTACAGATGGTATCAGAAACAAGTTGCATGTAGGTTCAAAACCCCTAGGATTGGACTGAGACCCCAAAGGTTAAATAGTTAACTAAACTAGGTTTCCAAAACTTGAGTGAATTTTGAAATTTCCTTTAATATTGTTTTACCTTATTTATCTTGTCTTGCATCTTTCCCTTTTCTTTTAAATTCTAATACTCTTACATGTTCAAAATTTTAGATGGGAGAGTACACTGAGACTGCGTACGCTGGAGTTTTGTCGGGATTCATCTTTGGGAGGCAGCTGTCTAGGTTGACAAGTGTATTGAAGCTACCACCACCCTATTTCCGAGGAAGGAAGGAGGAGACCGACATACCCCATGGGACGCGTTGGGAAATCCGCACCATCATGACCCAGGATCCTACGATGCCAGACTTCGAGCCAGTAGACTATGTCACCTACTACCCAGAGTGGATTGAGGGAGTGAACATAGCTATGGTGGACTTAATGCCTCGTTTGTGTTACAAGTATCGCAACAAGCTAGCACCAGGATCGCCCTTCCGTGCCTTTGGGAAGAGGGATGCACATGGTCTCTCGATGGCTCACACGGGAAATCGCCTGGACCTGCCCCTCGTTAACAAGACGTTTGAAGACTTGGATTTTCTCATCAACTGCCTGACCAGGAAGGTCCAACAGGCTTATAACGTCGCGGATCATGCACAAGCCGTCATACACGCAAAAACCCAAGAACTCCAGGCTTCTGAAAATCTTATTGGTCATTTGGAGGAACTCATCCATGACCTACATTTGGAGAACATTGGCAAGGATGAGCAAATCGCCATGCTTGAGGCGCAACTCATTCCACCTCCACCACCGCCAGTAGCTGAAAAAGGAGGTGACCAGGGCACTGGAGATGTGACTGTATCTGCAGCTACGAAGGAGGAAGGACCAGAGGAAGAATACCCCGAAGAGGTGCTGTTTGAAGAGTCAACTGAGGGAGAAGTCACGCCTATGGCAAATAACCACGCAATTAAACGCAAGCGTAATATTTAGGAGGAATAAGTGTAGCAACACAAACCACGTTAGAGGGACCACCATTTATCTCATTTAGCTTATCGTATCGATTTGATGTATTGACCTATCAAATTGTGGTATGGCAGTACTCTCGTTTTTGTAATTACATGGCATTGATGTGTTTGGTTCGATAAATGATTAGTTCGAGTTCTCAAAATAAGTGTGGAAATTTATGTGGTTGCTTGTGTTTTAATCATGTTGATAGATTTGTTAGGAATTGGTTGCCTTGTTCTCGAATTCTTAAAAAAGTCTCCATAGTACTTATAAATTAACCTATTCATTCTCTAAAAATCAGCAGATGCCTCACTTCAATGTCACCAACAATAAATTTTACCCCACTACACGAATATTGTTAAGGGACCCGAGTCAGAAGGTGATCAATGACCACTCGCCTAAGAATGATCAAAATCATAGGGACGTTGAAGAGGACCCTATGACCAAACTAAAGGCATGCAAAACTTGTGGAGAATTAGGACATACGTCTGAAGATTGCTCTGATGAGTGGCCCCATGGTCATATTAGACGTCCAAGTAATGGACGCCGTTCCAAAAGGATTATTTGCTTTCTGTGTGAAGGAACGACCCATGTTCCAATCCAATGTCCCTATTATCCCTTGGTGCAACAAGCTAACCAGCAAGCCAAGAAAGGAATGCAACAGTGTCTCATGACGATCCTGGAGGAACAAAGACAAAAGAGTGGATCCAAGAAGAATCTTAGCCACATAACATGCTACCGGTGCAAGGATAAGGGACACTATGCCAGTTGCTGCCCAGAGTGGAAGAGGATTAAATCTCTTCAAGGAGCGAGTGGAAAACGCGAGTGCTCAAAAATTCGCGTAGCTACCACCAGTCATGGTATTTCGAATGCTTGTACGCTCTACAACGGAGAAATAAAAGGGATTAAACAAAGTTTCTAGACTGACCACAAAATTTTCTTTTAAGGGTGGTAGCCACCTAGATAATTCAAACCCAGTCGCTTAAACCCAGAGATCTCAAACTATTTATCTTTCTATCCTCCGAATCAGAAAAATCATTCGCCGCAAATTTTCAAGTTCCATGACAGGAATTTCATTTCTCAAAACATGTCGAGCTATCAAAATCATTTCGAGTAATTGCTTTGTCTTTCTAGCTTCTTCGAATCTCGAGGACGAGATTCCTTTTAAGGGTGGTAGTCTGTAACATCCCAACATTTTATGATGTTCAAAAATCACAAAAATTTAAAACTTTTTCTTTTATTAAAATAGAATATTGAATACCTAAAGAAACCAACTATAACAGACTCCAAACTCATTTGAAAGAATTTAATACTTCAAATGTCACAGTTTAAACAGGTTATTATCCACTGTAATCCAAAAACCTTAAAATGTAATTTGACAAATATTTTATAAACTACAACCCATTTTACTTTAAGTAAATAGTTCACTTATAATGAAATGAATTAAATCTAAAATGCTTTTCAAAGTTGATATGAAGTTTTTCAAATGATTAAGCATAATATAAAACATAATGTTGTACAAAATATTTAGAATTAAAAATGGAATTCATTATATTTCTCATTTAGTTATATTTTGTTCTGTAATATCATGCCAAAATAAGGAAGAATGATTTCAGCAAAACAAGTTAAATAACTTAAATTCAAACAAAATTGATTATGGATTTCTCATATAACTTGTAGCCAAAATTAAAATTTACTAAACCCTAGTTTTAAAAATTAAACATAAAGTGTCAATTTTACATTTAATCAATATTTCGAAATTATTATTCTGAAAAGTGTTCAAAACAGTCCCACAATTGGTTTAACAGAAAGATAATAATTTTACCAATTTTTAGAAATTAGTTTGACCTCATTTGGACAATTAAATCAAAAGATATGAATTAAAAGAAAAATCAAAAAAGAAAAAGAAAAACGCTGACGTCATGCAGACGTCATCGTCTTCAACCTCTGCCCCCAAATTCCGCCCGAAACCGCCGGCGCCTCCTTCCTTCAAAATTCGCGTGATTAGCGCCCTAAATCAACGCGCCTCTCTGCCCTATAAGTAGCCCTGCCCCTCCTCTCGCTTTCCCCTCAAAAACCCTAGCCGAGCACGCCCCCAGGCTGCCGGAAAAACTCGTCGGAGCTCCTCGGTAACCGTCGCCGTTTTCCTTCGTTCTCCGGCGAGGTGAGCAACGCCGAGCTCTCTCTCTTGCTCCTTCTCCCTCCTTGCATCCGTGCGCATCCGTGATAATTTTTATGTGATTTATTTTGCGCCAGATCGAGCTGCCCGTGCTCGACCGAAGCCGCCGCCGCCCCCGCGAACTCCGGCGAGGTATCGAACGAACACCGGAGCACCCCGCCACCAACCACCGCCTCCATTCTCTTCACCGAGCCACGCCGCACTCGGGGGGACCATCCGCGCATCTGGGGAGCCTTCCCAACGCCGGCGCCGTCCAGGACCGAGCCGCAGCGCCGCCTCCCTCTTCACCGCCGGCGAACTCCACCACCAGGTATTGGTCAACGCGTCCCCAGCCATCCGATCTGCAATCTACGGTGTTTAGAAGTTTTAATCCAACCGGTACTAATAGATCTGGACCGCCAGATCCAGATCTGACGGCCCAGATCTGTGACTTATCCACGTCAGCGAGCCACGTCAGCGCCACGTCGTGCCCCGTCAGCGTCCAGTCAGCTGCCACGTGGAAAATGATTTTCTTAATTAAATTTAATTGGCAGTTTTACAGAAACACCCCTGCCACTTAGATCTGTCACAACTTTTTAACCACTTATCCAAATTTAACAAACTTTATATTTTTGGAAAGCCCTCGACATGTAGAATATTTTGGATCTACCAAAATTCAAATTTGACTTAGTTTAAAATATTCAAATTTCAAATGGTGAATTTGAGTATTTTTGTCATAACTTTTAATCTGTACATTCAAAAATTACAAATGAAATTGTTTTGGAAACTTTAGAATATTTGTAAATTATTGCTACTGCTATAAAATATTTTTGATTGATTTTTTTTATGAATTCATAGTTATGTATTTAATTTGAATGGTTTGAGTATTTTCAACATAACTATTAATAAAAATAGTATTTTTGATTAAAGTAAATTGCTATAAATTTAATTAAAATACCTCTGTCTATTAACACTATTTATTAAATTATATTATAAAAATTTTAATCATAGAAAACTTTAATCTTATAATTATTCCTTTTATTATATTTTCCAAAATTAGAAATTAACTAAATTGCATTTATAAATTCATGCATATTTATAAAGAAATCACAAAAGTTATTTTGATGTTTATTGTGATTAAAAATTTCATTTCATTCATAGCATATTTTATTCTCATAGGAAAACCCCTCTTCATTAGTTTTCTCTAAAGTTAGAAATAAATTCAACTTTGCAGTTTTGTGAAGTGCTACACTGAGACACTTAGTAATTTTCAACATGGAGCTGGAAGGCCAACCAGAAATATTTTCTAAGTCGTTCTCCCTCTTTCTTCTTTCTTCCTCCTTCTTCTGTTAGACTTCATGATGACTAAGTAAATCCAAGACCAGCCTCGAAGATACAAGAACCACCAAGTCTGGAGATGAAGCCTGGAGGACGACTACATCTCTCTTTCTATCTCTTCCCTTCCTTTCTAATCTTATCTTTCTCATTTAACTTAAACAAATTTTGATCATGATGTTATCATCTTGAAGTTGTTGGATCCTAGCGGCATAGTGGGATGAAGCGGCCTGGAAACAAACCTTACATGTCCACGTACATGAGACCTGTTCCACAATTTAAGTGGCTGGCCGGGTGTCTGTCTCTCTCACTTTAGTGAATATCCAATTTACAAAGAGTTGATAAAAATTGTTGATCACCTCGAAGAATAGAGCTAGTATTTTCCTCTAAGTATTTTGCACATCATGCAAAAACATAATTCCTTAGAAAGTTTAAAAAAAACTTAGTTATTCATCTAGTATGTGTTTTGTGTGTATTGTGGAGTTGTGCTTGCTGTTGATTGTTGTTGTTTGTCTCTACTGTTAGATTGAACGGAGAGTCCCGAGTATCGTTGAAAAGAGTTGTGAACAACGACAATATTCAAAGGCAAGTGGCACACCTCATAAACTTCCTAAGTATTTTCTATGCATTACTTAGTGTATTTTTATATGCATGTGTAGGATAGTATTGCTATGCTAAACCTGTGTAGAATTCCCTTACTCTTGTGTCTAGGTTCCTATATCATACTTAGCAGAAATATTGATGCTATGCAATTGATGAAAAGTTTTATAAGTTATTAAGTGGCTACTCAGGGCTGTGCTCATGGTTGTCGTCGCCTGGGATGAATTTCTATTCTACTTAGGGCCGTGAGCATGGTGGTTGTCAACCTGGGAGTACACATCCACTAAGTTAATGAATCACCTGGGTGGATCTGTTGAATGGTTTATGTTGAGTGGCTACTCAGGACTGTGCTTGTGGTTGTCTTTGCCCAAGGTAGGTTCTACTATACTTGGGGCCATGAGCATGGGGGTTGTCAACCTGAGAGTGCACTTGTGGATGGCCACCCAGGGAACAGAGGAATCTGAAGAACTCCGAGTGACGATTGCTTCTGGTGCAACCTTTTGACAATGGGCTCTGTCTAGAATAATTAAGTTGTGAGGGTGCAACCTGTCAGCTTGACAAGCAGATGTAGAGGGATGATAGGTGGAACGGGTCTTGCTAGTATGGTTGCATTCTTCTTCTGAAAGTTCTTGTCTCAGTTCTCTCCTTTCCATAATACACTCCGCGTGTATAGGATTTCTTGGACAAATTGAGTCTAAAGGTGAAAGTGCACAACCTCTGCAGAGTGTAAAACTAAGTACTTAGCCGTGTCCCCGGTACGGACAATCTGAGCAGCTGATCACAGACGTCAACGGAGGATTCTATCATTCCAACTTCAGAAATAAAACTTGATGGGTAAATAAGGGAAGATGAGATTTATGGTTTTCATGCCATACTTGTCTTGAATTTAAGAAAGTGTTTTCCAAAAAGATGGGAAAAATTAGGCTTTATGCAAAATAGCCTTGAACTCCACCAGCCAAATATGCATATAGGCTTTAGAGTTATTCCATTAAGTGTCCACCATAGTGTCACTTGCCAGACTCCATTTCTAATGGAATCTGACCCACTCTGTTGCAAAATTTTATTTATTACAGGTTATTCAAATGACGAGTGAGGTTTCGTTAAGGGATTTCGAGTCTACAACCAACATGTTTTTTCCTGTGGCAGCATGAAAGTTATAAAGACTCACTGCTATTGTATTTCCGCTGTGTACTTTTCCAATGCTAGCTTTATGCTATGCAACTTGTATTAAATATTTTGTAATTCTGGATCATCGATGTAATAAAATTGACGCTTTGTTGTGATATTACATCGTAAACTGTGTGTGCAAATGAATCGATCCAGGGATTTGCACTATACACAGGTATCTGCCTTATTTAAAGTGCAGGTACGCTACAATCAAATACTTGGGTGAACATTAGTGTTAGCCTTTGTTGGTTGATTAATTACTTACTAGATTGTGTCTTAGAAATATTAGCATGTCTGCCTGAGAGTGTGCTAGTGTTAATGTTAATACTTGCTGGTGTGATTAAGATACTTTTGTCTGAAGTATTTCCTAAACAATTAATATACTTTTGTCTAAAGTATTTCCTAATCTACTAAGATACTTTTGTCTGAAGTATTTCCTGAAACTAATATAACAACTCTTATTAAATGATATAATAACTCTAAGTAATGTGTTGTTATAATGTTCTGAAGAACTACCTCTTTAATACTCTGAGTTGTTGTGTATATTTTTAGGAGAATCTGTTATTGTCTTAGCTCTATGGACCTTGTTGATTGTTGTTGTATAGCTAAAGGAGTTGTTTGCTGCTGTTTGTATCTCAGTGTCTTGTACAATGCTTGTTGTTTGTTATGTCCTTGTGGTTTTGTCTGGTGTTCTGAGTGTGGTTCATTTTCCTTTTTACGACGTTAGATACGATCGGGAAGGAACAGGAAGTGAGGAATGAACCTGAGGAACATCAAGATCAAGACCAAGGACATATTGCTGAGCCAGGCAAGCCACCTCACCACCATTATGCAAATCCTACTATTTACAAAGCATGTTTTGTTTTAAAATAAAATAATGCATGTTTTACTTCTTTTGTGGCACCTTGCCACCCGAAAACTATTTTACAAAATATTGTTTGGCCAAAGTTATCTACTAGATTATTTATAGGTGTTACAAACTGAGTTTTCACTTGGTGAGCCTTGTTGTTGAAGGCTCCATCAAGAAGATCAAGTTTTCTAGTAGTATACTCTTGTTGTCTTACCTCAAAACTATAGGATGGGAACCTATTTGATAAAACTGTTTTTAGGTAGGAAAACCCGAGTTGCTGGGACCAATCGGAGAGCAGGTGTTTTATTAAAACCCGAGTTACTGGGAGCAATCGGAGATGTTTGCGAAAACCCGACCTGCTGGGAGTAGACGGAGGATTGGAAGTTGTTTTTGAAAAACAAAGTACTACCCTAGCAGCCGCTCGAACAATTAACCCGTGCAGCCACACTAGCTGACATGGGTAGGGCTTAGCCGGAAGCTTGTCTGTTTTAGTGTTGGGGCTCTCATACTTTCTATAAGGGTTGGGCCCTCGAAGCCGGGTTGTCGTCCGGAAGAGACAATACACTGTTGAGGACCAACAGCCGGACGATTACGGCGGGTCTCCTGACGTGGCAGTGTGGCGTTCTGAGGAGAGACCAAGAGGTCTAGTAGAGCACACGGTGCCGAGGAGAACAAACCTACCGGGAGGCCCCGATACTAGCGTGGTCATTGTGGAAAGTTTTGATCGTGTTATCCGGAGCCCCGCATGATGTCGTATGACGGGCCGTGGCAGACACGGCGGAAGGACCGATTGGTGTGGGTAAAGTTTGCAACCTCTGCAGAGTGTAAATCTATTCGAATAGCCGCGTCCGCGGTCATGGACGGTTGGAAAGGCCACTGATCTAGGCGTATGGGCAATTTGGTTTTAAAAGAGAAATGTTTTCGGAGGAAACAAAGAGTCATCAAAGAGGTACCTGGGAGGTACGAAATTTGGGTGAGGATGATTGGTCTCGGGGAGACAATCAGTCCGATCTCAAGGAAGGAAAAAGGGGTATCCCCATCCTAGTGCTTTTAAAGGTTTTAGGACAGAAAGTTTTGAACTGTGATATGTCCTTGCTATATCTAAGAGAAGAGAATTCTATCTCTAAATGTTTTTCGTAAAAAAAAGATATAGAGATGTCATATTCTCTATGCCTAAAACCATCGTATTCGAAAACTAAGCCCCATAGTCGTATATAGCAGCTATCCCAGTTTTCGAAAAGTGTTTTCTTGCATTATCATGAAAACTTAAGCCTTAGAGGTGGTCTTGCGGGTACGTAAATGTACTCATATGGCTGTGTCCCTGGATATTCCAACGTCCAGGTTGAAATGAGGATATGTACGACAAGAAGGGGGAGTACGCCGACGACTACGCCAACTGAGTGTCCCGCTCAACTGCTCTGTGCGAATGCGTCAGGACGTGACGAGGGTCGACGCTAGCCGAAGATTCAGCTGAACCTTAGTTAATATTCGTCAAGTGCGACGATGTTTGCAGACTTGGTCATGAGACCATTATTTATGTAAGTCTTATACTATTCGAGTTGTATGATGTAACTTTGTATACCATGTTTGTTATGTGATCGCGATGCACTGATCAATGGGATCGTGATCTGTTTACATAACGTGGGCATCTCTGACGGTAAGTCAGAGGGGTCCTTACAATCAACATAAAAGATATCATTCATATAAATAGCACAACTGCTTGATACTGATTTAAATGAATAACCGTCTTGTAACAGGCAAGACCCACTTATAATGTTTACACTCAAGGATGGTATAAAATAACACTTATTTAAAACCAAAACTAATCCCGATGGTAGATGTAGAGGGTCGTGCCGATAGCCACCACGTCGACTCTCGATCCGTTGCCGACGCGTATCGTCACCTCATCCTTAGCCAGCCGCCGTCTATTCCGTAACTCTTCCAGAGAGTTACATATATGAGCAACAGAACCAGTATCAAATACCCACGTGTTGCTCCGGGCGGATGTAAGGTACACATCTATAACATGTATATCAAATATACCTTGCTCTTTGTCAACCGTCTTGCCAGACTTCCTATCCTCTAGGTACTTGGGGCAGTTACGCTTCCAGTGACCTTTTCCCTTGCAGTAGAAGCACTCCACGCTAGCTCTAGGACCAGATCTGTTAGTCTTGGGCTTGGCACTCATCTTGCCCTCCCTCCTGGACTTCCAGCTCTGCTTTCCCTTACCACCGGATTTCTTAAAATCGACGGTCTTGTTGACCATCAACAGCGTGCGCTCCTTCTTAATATCCACCTCAGCAGTCTTGGGCATCACGAACACTTCACCTAGGAACTTAGCCATGACCTGCATGTTGTAGTTCATGACGAAGCCTTTATAGCTAGGGGGCAACGATTGCAACACCTTGTCAATCGCCAGCTCATCGGGAATCTTGCTTTCCAGAGCATTCAGGCGTTGAACGTAGCTAGACATCTTGACCACATGCTCGCTCACACTGCTATGCTCTTCCATCTTGGCCGAGAAGAAAAGCTCAGAAGCTTCATATCTCTCAGCCTTAGCCTGCGGCGTGAAGACAACCTTCAGATCAGAAATAATCTCAGAGGCCCTCATCTTCTCGAAGCGCTTCTGCAGGTCGGCTTCCATGGCGTAGAGCATGCCACTCTGGACAAAGGCAGAATCTTCCGATCTGGTCTGGAAGACCTTCTTCTCATCCTCAGATGCTTCATCTGGGGGAGGGTCACCTATGGCGGCCTCAATCACGTAAGCCACCCTATGGGGAGTGAGGAGGATCCTCAGGTTGCGGAACCAGGCCATGAAGTTTGACCCATTGGTCTTAAGCTTTTCTTTCTCAAGGAACAGACCTAGGTTAAACGAGGGGCGATACATCTACAATGGAATTTGCAACAACATAAGACTTTGTTCATAATAATTTTGAGTTATAGTATTTTTAGAAAATAACTAACATAACTCCCACTCAAACGAACATCCCTCCTGGTCGTTTAAGCGATTACACGACCCCCATCCATTGCACCACCCCTCATCATTAGAGCCGGCGGCACAACTTCAAGATTAGACAAATGTCCGCCACACCAATTTTTGTGACTCGTGCTCGACCTTTCGGTCTCCCTATTCCGAGGCCATATATTCATATGCTAGGCTCGCCGCCATACATCCACGCTGACGCTTGTGCAACGTGCCTTACACCCACTGTATGCGAACGACGATATGTCTGACACCCGATCATCACGGCCTAACTCAAAACGTAGAACTTTCTTGGTGGTGCGCGTTGGAGGGAGAACACTAGTGGTATTTTGAAGGGATCATCTTGTATAACTACCACCGCGTAACTAATACATACTATATATATAATCACACAATATAAGATGCACACAATACATCAAATGTAATGCAATGTGATATAGTCCATTGCGCCATGGTCTTCTTGGCGCCCGCAGTTTATAAACAATTTAATAATCCTACCTTGACCATATCACATAGCCCCTGCAAAATAAAGTTAGATGTTTCTATTTTATCTTTTGCATATTTTACGTGGCTTGGGTCTTTTGTAAAGAGAACCGCTTCATACCTACGAACCTTATGACCACAACAACGATCCAATAATTACATGTTTAAGCATCCCTTTCGGGCCCTCCATTGAAAATGTGAAGACCAACTAAAGAGAGAGAAACTGACACCCGCCAGCCACAGATACGGTACAAGCCGTATGTCAGTAGTGGAACCAGTCTCGCGTAAGCGTACGCGTAAAGTCGGTCCGGGCCGCTTCATCAACTCGATGCCGCTGGAATCACAAGTGCACGCTAGAGGGTAGCAAATAACAGGAACGGTGCCCCCCTGTAGAACACGGGTTCTAACAGCGTACAGCTATATCTACGATAGATCGGCTCTGATACTACTGAAGGGGATCGGGTGCAGAAAACAAAAAATTACCTAGCAATGATAACCCTAAAACATGCCAAGATCTATTCTATGCAGATATACGGAGATCGGAATACATACCCTTGTAGACCGAAAGCGGGGATTACGTTCCCGCACAAACGTTGTCGGTGAAGACCGACGAAGCCGACCTCAAGGCCGGGTAGAGGAAGCACACCTCCGAGTACCGCTAGTGCAGCACCTCGCAGGGCATCACACACGTACGGTGGAGACGACGACCTTCGAAGCTCCAGTCCAGGACGAGCAGCGGAAGACTTGGACCGGAACACCAGCAGCGCGGCAGCGGGCTATGGTGGAAGAGATCCCCCTCTCAACTCGGCGCAACTCCAACAAAGGGAATCACGAAATCGAGAGAGAATTGAGGAATTAATTGGTGAATTAAAAAGCCAGGGGTGCCCCTTCTTATATAGGCTCCCAGGGGGAGCCAACCTCCTCACCAGGCAATGTGGGACTATCCCTACATTGCCTGGTGCATTATGGCTGGTGCGCCGGCCCTGGTGGGCCCCATTTGGCCCACCTAGGCCGGCCTTCATGCCCCCCACTGAATCCCCTTGGGGATTTCCCCCTCTTGGGCCTTCTTTCGCCCAGAAGGACCATTTAGGGATATCAGCCTAAATAAATTCAAAAATAAATATATAAAACCATATTTGCATATTAATTACACTAATTAATATCAAACATATTATATATAATTTATTCTAGCTCCGAAAACTCTTTCGTCGCTGCCCGATCTCCATCGGACCCCTCCCGGGACATTCCCGGTGATCTCTTTCCTTTCCGATTGTCTTGTCGAAACCCCTTAAGTGTGTTACTCTAGAGCTTCGATATAATAACAGGTATGATCAAGACTCCTCTATGATCAAAGACTAACTCGTAGTTGGACCCCATGAATTAATCCCTGTGATATAACGAATGACTTTCATCTATCAAACCTGAACGCAAAGTCTTAAACCTTTTGCCATAGCGATACTTAGCGTGCCCGAGTGTCGTTCCATAGATATCTCCATACCTAGCTTGACCTCGTTACCGACAACGCTATATTCTACTCGTCTATGATCTCATGTCTCCGTGACCTAGTCACATGCTTGCAAGCTCTTTAGACATGATCTCACCGAGTGGGTCCTAGAGTATCTATCCTGCTATGCGGACTGGCAAATCCCGCTCTTGACCCCTCGTCTCAACTACTCCTTTCCGATATTCAAAAGTATCACCGTTATTGTCATACTATATAAGATACGACGTTTGGTGCGATCAAAGTATCTTCCAGGAATTACAATAAGAGTTGATCTCACGGTCAAAGGCGTAACGACTACGTCCTCCAAATCTGGGTATGTCCATCACATCGTTCTCCAACGATATGACTCCCATTGCCGATCGGCGCCATGCCCCATGATCGGGAAACCTCGATCATCAATCACGCGACGAAACTAGTCTTAGTAGAGGCTACTAGGGACCTGGTTGTTTACGCATCACACCCGTATTAATGTTTCCGCTTAATACGGTTATAGCATGACACAAAAACCTATTATGAACAAACAAGATATGATAAAGAATACAATTTATTAATTGCTTCTAGGGCATATCTCCTTCACTTACCACCCAGGTGTTTCATTCTTAACTTAGTAGAATTTAGATTTTCACAAAACAACATTTGCATAGCATCAATAATTCTACTAAGTATTGCATAGGAACCTAGACACAGGAGTAAGGGATTTCTACACAGGTTTAGCATAGCAATACTATCCTACACATGCTTATATAAAAATACACTAAGTAATGCATATAGAAAATAGTAGGAAGTTCATGAGGTGTGCCACTTGCCTTTGAATGATGTCTTTGCTCACAAACTCTTTTCAACGTTACTCGGGACTCTCCGTTCAGTCTAAACAATATAAACAACCAACAATACAACAATCATAAAACAAAACAACACAACACATACAAGCATACATAATGAACAAACAAGTGTCATATACCCTTAAGAAAAACATAACATGCATGATATGCAAATTATTTCTAAGGACTAGAGATGCATGTCATGCCATGATAATCTCTTAAGTTAATGCAAGGAAAATATGTTGGTAAAAATGACTAAGGACTAAAGTCATAGGTTGGAAAAATAACTTTGCTATATATCAACTTGAATAAGCACTCTAATGACTTAGTCATGATGTGCATAACTACTTAGGAAATACTAAGTCTATTCTTCAAGGTGATCAGCAATTATTAATAAGTCTTTGTAAATTGGATATTCACTATAGTGAGAGAGACAAACACCCGGCCAGCCACTTAAGTTGTGGAGCACGTCTCATGTACGTGGACATGTAAGGTTAGTCTCTAGGCAGCTTCATCTCACTATGCCGCTAGGATCCAACCAAAATTCAAAGATGTTAATAACATGATCAAAAATTGTTTGAGTCTAAAGTGAAAGATAAGATTAGGAAAGAGGGAAAAGATAGAAAGAAAGATGAAGTTGGTATTCCATGTTTCATCTCCAGACTTGTAGCTTTCCCCTTGGTGATGACTTGAATGAATTTTTGTAGACTTGATAAATCTTCAGACTTGATGATTCTTGTATCACTGAGGCTGGTCTAGGAATTAACTCAGTCTTCATGAAGTCTTAGATAAGAAGGGAGAAAAGAGAGAGAGAGAGGAAGCAAGACTTAGAAAATATTGCTGGTTAATCTTCATGAACTTCTTCTTGCTTTTCTTCTAGGTGCTTGTACTCCTTGAAGATACTTCAGAAATCTTGTTTTTCTTGGCTAAGTCCTTCATTGGCCTTCTAGCTCCATGTTGAAAATTCTAAGTGTCTAATGCATTGCACTTTTACCAAAATACTAAGTTTGAAAATAATCCTAACTTAGAAAAAAAAATGAAGAGGTTTTCCTATGAGGAGTATAACTATATAATAAAATAAGTTATGCATGAAATGCACTTTTTAATCACAAGAAAGCATCAAAATAACTTTTGTGATTTCTTTATAAATATGCATGAGGTTTTAAATGCAATTTAATTAATTTCTATTTTTGCAAAATATAAATAAAGGAATGAATATAAGATTAAAGTTTTCTATGATTAAATTTTTATAACAAATTTTATAAATAGTGTTAATACACAGAGGGCATTTAATTAAATTTATAGCAATTGGATTTAAGAAAAAATAATGTTTCTATTAATAGTTATGTCAAAAATAGTCAAACTATTCAATTTAAACATACAACTATTAAATCATCAAAATAATACTCAAAAATATTTTATAACAGAGACACCATATTACAAATATTCCAAAGTTTCTAAAACCATTTTATTTGCATTTTTTAGATTTATAGATTTAAAGTTATGCCAAATATACTCAAATCATCCATTTGAAATTTGAATATTTTAAACTAAGTTAAATTTGAAATTAAACAGAGGCAATGACGTGGCTGCTGACTGGATTAAGTCAAACAGATCTGGATCGTCAGATCCAGATCTGACAGTTAAGATCTATGTACCGGTTCGGTTTTAAATGAATCTAATCTCAGCCACAAGATTTAGATCCAAGGACTTACAGTGGAGCACCAGGAGCTGGCGGCGCTGACTCGCCGGAGGAGAGGGAGGTGGCGGCGCCGGAGTCGGCTTCGGATGCTCTGGTGCCTCTGGGGCACCCCCAGACTCGTGGAGGCGATAGAGACGATCCCCGCGGAACGGCGGAGATGATGGACGCGGTATTGGCGTCTCGCGCGTGCTCGGTTAGCGACTGGGCAAGGGCGGAATCGCGGCGGCGTCGGTGACCATCTGGTGGACCATGGGATCGATGATTTCGTCGCGAGAACTCGAAAGGGGCGCTGGGGGGTGGTGCGTAAGGAGGTGGGGAGTGAAAGGAGTGTGGTCTCGAGCTCGGGTTCTTCCTCACCTCGCCGGAATGAAGAAACGCGGCGGCGGCTACGCGGAACTCCGGCGAGCTTTTTGTGCAGCCTCACGGCACGAAACAGAGAGGGAGGAGAGGGGAAAGAGAGAGGAGGGGCATGGGATTTATATGGGCCGGAGAGGAGAAACAAACTGCGACGATCACGCCCGGATTTTGGAAAGGGATCGGGGAGCAATTTCGGCCGGAGAATTCGTGGGATGTTGAAGACGATGACGTCTGCATGACGTCATCGATTTTTCTTTTTCTTTTTCTGATTTTCCATTTTGTTAATATCTTTTGATTTTAGTGTCCAAATGATGTCAAATTAATTTCTATAAATTTTTAAAATTCATATCTATGCTTTAAAACATTAGTGGGCATGTCTTGGAAACTTTTTAAAATTAATAATTTTGAAATATTGGTTTAATACAAATTTGATACTTAATATCAATTTTAAAATTATAACTTAATTAAATTTTCTTTTGGCTAAATAAAATTTGTAAAATACCCATATTCAAATATGTTTGAATTTAAGTTATTTAAACTCATTTGCTTTAACCATTCATCTTTATTCTGGTATAATAGTAGAATAACTAAATATAAGTATTTTTAAAGTAATAGGAAATATAATGGATTCAATTCTAATTAAATTTTATTTTGTGTAACTACATATTTTATATTAAGATAAATCATTTGAAAACTTCATATAACAACTTTGCAAAATATTTTATATTTAATTCATTTCTTATATAGAAGAAGTTATTAAAGTTATAAACTATTGGGTTTTAATTTCAACACTATGTTTTCAACACCATTTGGCAAATATACCATGTTTTAAATAGTTTAAAAGAACACTTGTAAAATTATATAATGAGGTTTAAGAAAAAAATGGTTAGTAATATGTTTAACTTTAAACAACTTTTGAAATAATGTTAATTTGAGATATTTGAAATATTAAACTTTTTAATATGCTTGAAGTCTTTTATAGTTGGTTTTTCTTATGCGTTTTAATGTTTTATTTTAATCAAAACAAAAGTTTTAAATTATAGTTATTTTCAACATTACAAAATGTTGTGATGTTACAGCGTAGCGATCCATCGGTGACGCATCAACTTCTCCATCATCGTCATGCAACCCCGTGGAAGCCACACTGCTCCTCCGGTTTGATGGGCTATCAGCTTCAGGATCTATGTACATCTAATCGGCCTCTAGATGGCTTGAAAATTTCTCCTGCATCTTCGTATACATCGGAAACTGCAGCTCATTCCTTTCTTCCACCTTCTTAAGTTGGTCTGCCGCCTGCTGTTCCCTCCTCTTCGTTGCTCTGGCTCGGCTTCTATAAGTACGATAGTCGTCATGAAACCCCATCTTCCAAGGAACACCTACATAGCCTCATGCTCGTCCTCCCTTCTCAGGATTTCCGAGTACCTTTGTCAGCTCGTCGTTCTCTCTATCCGGAATGAACGTTCATGCCTCCACCTTGGCTACTGCTTTTTTAAAATCATCGAAGGGATTCAACACTGCTTTCTTCGTCGGAACACGAAGAACCAACTCCCCTATTTCCTTCTCCAACGTCATACCATGCGCCATTAGGAAGTTTCCTGCTCTCTCGGGCACTCTCTCTGTCTCTGGAGTTAGACCTTTTGCCTTAATTCAGCCTTAAGTTTATTCCACTTAGGCATGGCAGTCTTGTAGCCACCTGGCCCCAAATTATGATGGAGAACCTTTTTCTTGGCATTATCCGCATTCTTTTTAGACCTCTCAAGAGCTTCTTCCGCTTCCTTGTACGCCATGAAATCATACCAGTGATTATGTAACCAATCGTTTGTTCCCTAAACGTAGGAGTAATTTTCCAACTCTTGACATACTTCGCCCATGTTCTTTATTTGTGGTTTTGGAATTGTTTGCCATCTTTTTCATGATCCACACCTTGACTTTGGCCAGCAAGGCCGTTGTTTGCTCATCCGTGTTCATCACCGGCAGAGTGAAATGTAATATCAACTTGTCCCAAATAGAAATTTTCAATTTGTTAGAGACAAAACTTATTCCATCAGCTCTTGGCTTCTTCCATTCTCGACAGGTGATCGGGATCATGTCCCTAACAAGAACTCCTGCTTGATTAGTAAATGCATTCACACTGTTTATGTGCTCCAATGGTTCCCCATCGGCACTGACTATGTCAATAATCATATGTGTCTTCTCGTTCCACTTTTTGGGCCCCGTAACCTTGAAGTGGAGGACTAAAAAAACATTCATTAGATATATGCTCAATGTGGAGGTCCATATATATAATTACCACAGACTTAAATATTTACATCAGATGACTTCGTTGAGGGTCCGTCGTTAGCATCGACATCAATACTTGGTTACGCCTATGTTTTGTTCTTCTAACTGATCATCCGACAACCCAGCATCACCATCTTCATTCAGATACTGTGAGCTGTCATCTACCTAATTATCTTTTTGGCCTTCCCGATCATCTCTACCGTCATGGTCCATTGCTTCACTATAAGGAATAAAGAATATATATACTAGCAATACTAAAACAATATTTAGTACAATAACAACAGAAGAGCAAGACTGAAAATAGTAAAACAATATTTATACTAAAGTTATATACTAAGAAGACTAAACAATATTTATAGTAAGCAATACTAAAACAATATTTATACTAATGCTATACTAGCAATAGTAGCAATATGCCACTAAACTATACTATAATATTAATGCTAAACCTATACTATACAAATACTAAATACTAAACTTTATTGGAACTAAATTGAAAAAATAGTCCTAATTGCTAAATTTACCAACTTTCCTAACACATCACTACGTCCATCTAGCTAATCAACTAAATTCTAACCCATCATCTTATGAACTAATTGCTAAACTTAATTGAGCGGCGACTAAATCATCTAGCTAATCAGCAATCAACTAAATTTCACTAAGTCAGAAAACACTAAATTCCTAAATCAATTTGCTAAGACACTAAACCACTAAAACAGTTAACTAAAATCAACTAAATTATAATTGATCTAGCTAATCAACTAAATTCTAACCGATCATCTTATCAACTAATCAAGTAAATTTCACTAAGTCCTAAAACACTAAATTACTAAATAAATTTTCTAAGACACTAACCCTAAGTCGACCTAACCAACTAATCAACTAAATCAACTTCGGCGAGGGGACCGTCGTGTGCTCACCTGATGCGATTCGCTCGGAGACGTCAATGGGACACCTTATGGAATAACGGGGACTGCGTGTCGAGCTCGATGGCGGTGTAAGGCGAGCTCGACGGCGGTGGCGGCCTCCGCGACAACAGTGAGGGAGAGGAGTTGGCGCGGCGGCGTCACAGCGGAAGCGGGCGGCCTGCACGGCGGCAGCGGACGGCGGCGAGCTCGGCGGCGTAGCGGCAGCGGTGGCACTCAATTTGGGCAGCCTGGCGGCATCCCTGAATTTCCTAAGTGCGAGCTCCCGGTTGATGGCTCCAACCGGGATCTCAATCTTACATATATATCGCCCCAACTTTAGTCCCGGTTCGTGGCTCGAACTGTGACTAAAGGGGGTCCTGTAGTCCCTGTTGGAGCCTCCAACCGCGACCCAGTTTCTTTTTTGACTGCGCGCGCACTGCTTCCCCTTTAGTCGCGGTTCGTGGCCGACCTGAGAGTTTTTTCAAATGAGTTTGTATGAAGAACTTTTGTATATTTAGGAATTTCACAAAACTTTCCATATGAAAAGTGTTTGAATTTGACTAACTAATATAAAACTATTTTCTATAATAGTTATTGTAAATATTTTAAAAACAGTTTGGATATGAATTTGAAGAACTTTTGTATATTTAGGAATTTGACAAAACTTTCCATATGAAATGTGTTTAAATTTGACTAACTAATATAAAACTATTTTCTATAATAATTATTATAACTATTTTAAAAACAGTTTGGATATGAATTTAAAGAACTTTTGTATATTTTGGAATTTGACAAAACTTTCCATGTGAAATGTGTTTGAATTTGACTAACCAATATAAAACTATTTTCTATAATAATTATTGTAACTATTTGAAAAACAGTTTGGATATGAATTTGAAGAACTTTTTTATATTTTGGAATTTGACAAAACTTTAGGGCTTGTGAGTTGTAGGATCAACACTATCACTTCCAAACCGGGACTAAAGAAGCATACGGATCGTGTGTTTCTTTCAAGCACTTGTGAGCTGTTAGATCAGTCGTGTGTTTCTTTCAAGAACTTGTGAGCCGTTAGATCAGGGGTGTGTTTCTTTTGTCCCGGGTTGAGACACCAACCGGGACTAAAGATGCCTCCCCCCTGGTGATGCTATAAATAGGTTCACAGACCTTCTTGGTTGAGCCACCAACCGGGGCAAAGGCAGAGGACTCATCTGGGAATCATCTTCTCAAAGATGTTCTTGTGAGCATACTTAGGACATCTTCGAGAGGCTGGGCTTAGAAGCATTTTCTTGTGTGAGGTAAGAGGAGGAAGCAGACATGTCTAAGCTATGTCAACACTTAGTGTAGTTTATTTGATATACAAAGCATTCGGATTCCCTGCATACGCCGAACAGTGCATTTGATATGCGGGCAGTCACGAGCCACTATTGGGCCGTACGGACGAGAAACTGTGTGTTTTGTTCCATGCATCTACAAAATACTTCAGTTCATCACCAAATACAAAAGGCAAAGGACTCCTTTAGGAACCAACTTCTCGAAGATGTCCTTGTGAGCATACTTAGGACATCTTTGAGATGTTGGGCTTAGAATCATTCTCTTGTGAGGTAGGAGGAGGAAGCATACATGTATAAGCTATGTCCCGGGGTGGACCGAGGTGATCTGAGACCGACATAGGCCTATGTCGGGAGGAACTGACATATACCTATGGTCTTGTGATTTGTTTTTCTTTTGTGTAGGGGACAACCATCTACTGAGGAAAATCAGGCATAGTCATGTCGGGTAAGAGGAGAGGCCAACATATCATGAGGACAGGGTACCAGGGATTCTTCCGGTGCTTGGCAAGATCTATAGAAGAAGATAAGAAAGAAGATCTTGGTGTTCGTGTGTGTGTTCTTGGTGTTCTTGTGTTCGTGTTCTTGTGTGTGTTCTGAAGCGGATCGCAGGTAGAAAACAATAATTTTTCTAGCAAGGATATCCTTTAACTAGCCAGAATCTATACTACGAAGATATAATAAGAAGGAGGAGATCGGTATACATACCCTTGACGATGAAGAAGACGTAGCGAACCTCAAGGTCGTGTAGAGGACGTAGACCTCCCAGCACCACTAGTGTGGCACCTAGCAGAGCGTCAAACACATACGGTGGAGACGACGAGCAGCGGAAGACTTGGAACGGAACACCAACAACACGACAGCAGGCGTATGGTGGAGAGTACTCTCTCCTCGGCGAAACTACGACAAGGGAATCACGTTATCGAGGAGAAAATAGAGAATTAATTGGTTGAATTAAAAGGACAGGGGTGCCCCTCTATATAAAGGGGCAAGGGAGCAGCCAACCTCGCCAGCCGGGAAGTGTGGCACAGTTCCCACACACCCATGCGGCTAGACATGGTGCCGGCCCTAGGTGGGCCCCTTATGGCCCACCTAGGCTGGCCGATCCTTCACTCTCCCTTTGGGGGGAACTCCCCCCCCCCCTTGGGCCTTCTTGCAAGAGATGGTTCATTTAGGGTATTCTTCCTTTAAAAAATTCTGGAAAAAATATATATTATATTTAACTATTAATTACATTAATTAACATGAAATACATATTACATAATTTATCCCGCCTCCGAAAACTATTTCGTTGCTGCCCGATCTCCATCGAACCATTCTAGGACGTTCTCGGTGTTCTCTATTTCTTATTTCCCTTTCCGGTAAATATGTCGAAACCCCTTAAGTGTGTTACCCTAGCGGTTCGATATATAAAAATACATGATCGAGACACCTCTCCGATCAAGGACTAATTCATGGGCCTTGACACCTTGAACTAATCCCTGTGATATAACGAATAAATTTGTCGATCGAACCTAGACGTCGAGTCTTAAACCTTTTGACATAGCGATACTTAGCGTGTCCGAGACTCGTTCATACATATCTCCATACCTAGCATGATCTCGTTACCGATAACACTATCTTCTACTCGTTTGTGATATTATGTCTTGGTAACCTAGTCACATGTTTGCAAACTCATTTGACATAATCTCACCGAGTGGGCCCTAGAGTATCTATCCTACTATGCGTACTGGAAAATCCTGCTCTTATCCCTTGTCTCAACTAGTGCCTTCCAATACCCGAGATGGACACCTTTATTGTCACACTATATAAGATATGACGTTTGATGCAATCAAAATATCTTTCAGAAATAACAATAAGAGTTGATCTCACGGTCGAAGGCGTAATGACTACGTCCTACAAATATTGGGTATGTCTATCACGTCATTCTACCTATGACATGACGCCATTGTCAACTGACATAAATGTCACATGATCGGGAAACCTCGATCATCGATTGCACAATGAACTAGTCACGTAGATGCTACTAGGGACCTGGTTGTTTATCTTCCACACATGTATTAATGTTTCCGCTTAATACAATTATAGCAACGTATAAAACATATAATGAACAATTGAGATATGACTAATAAACTATCTTTATTAAGTGCCTCTAGGGCATATTCCCTTAAGTCTACCACTTGCACTAGAGTAACACTAAATCTTGTTTACAACCGTGTAAAATCTCAACACCCAAAGCAGCTTGGTGCACGCTTGTCTCGTGGAAGAGGAATACAGTCAACAGATCTGACACATTGACACCTATATGTGATTTGCAACATTTTCATGTCACCTAGTTTTGTCGGCCCAGTGGGAACTGGGGTATCAAGAGCCCATTCCCCCCAGGGCTCGCTCGCGGGCCAGACGGACGAAACGACTAAGGACCAGGCGTCACCGCCTGGCGGGACCCTCGAGAGGCGATTCCCCTCGAGGGCCTGAAGAGGAAGCGAGGGCCTCAAGGGACCCCTCGCCTCAAGGGATCCTCCCCCCGAGGAACCAACCCGCCTACGGGAAGTCCGACAGGAATCTCCCCTCAGGCTTAAAGGGAAACGTCATCGCCAAGGAAGCCCGGCAGAGCGCACGTGACCTCTGCCACGCTGGTGTAGTGGCGCTCGCACCCCCGTCGCTGTCCCTGGCGATAAAGCGGTCAACAAAGCTGCTCCGCCTGCTGCATATCTGTGAGGACCTTCTACTCTGGCAATAAAGCAGGTGGACGACGCAACCCTCCAACGGAGATCGTCATCGCGGGCTCCACCTCAGAGACTGCCCGCTCTGCTGATAGTACCGCGCGGTCGGCCGCCTGTCGGCCACGGCGCCACCTTTATCAACAATGGACCGAGTCCATGGACGAATGGAGCACGGTGGACTCGTGCTCTGCCCTGCCGCTGGCAGGTGGGAGCCACCTTGAAGGCCAAGCCGAAGGAGAAGGCCCGAGGCGCCTATAAAAGAGATAAGAGATCCATCGTAGCAAGGGTCGGCCCTTTGCGTGCAAAACACCCTTGTAAACCCTAGCAGCTCTGGTTAGGTTAGCCACTGGCCGGAGTAGGAAGAAGATCATCACTTCCCTCCCCAGGCAAGAACTGCCTCAAGGGGGCTTCCGGCAAGCTCAATTGTACTATAACCTTCCACATATGATACAAACATGCAGGAGTAGCGATCTTACCTCCTCACGAGGGCCGTGAACCTGGGTAAAGGAAGGTGTCTTGCCTGGTCGTGTGTGCGTCCTCTTCGGGTCCGGCGAGCAACGTCGTGGAGCCACTTGAGGGTTTAGACCTCCACGTTCAATCCCCCTTCGAACTACACTTCAGGAAGTGAGTACCCCCGATTCTTGGGAGTCATAACCCGACATTTGGCGCGCCAGGTAGGGATTGAGGCGCGTCAACAACCTTCGAGTTCGTCTCCGCGCCATGGTGAGCACGCGCGCCACCCGCACCACTCGAGTCAACCGACGTGCGCCCGCGGGAGCACGCGCGCCCCCAGGTGCCACGACCACCCGCGCGACCACCCGCGCACGGTGGGGCCGACCCCGCCATGAGGAGCATGTCCCTTCTGGCCCTCACGCAGAAGCACCGGAGCACGACGCCGAGCACCAGGAGGACGCGCAGTCGTCGCACCCGACGCAGCGCCCGAGCGGCTCGGGCCCGGGGAAGACATACCCTGCGCCCCACACCGTGCTGCTCATGGCGCAGGAGCTGCTCCGCTACCAGCCCACCGCTGAGGCCCACGAGCAGTGGCTCCAACGCCTCAACCACCTCGTCGGCATCGCCATGACGTGCCCCGCTCCGTCGCAGTCCAACATGCACCCCTCTCTCGCGGGCACGGTCGCAACAAATGCGCCTACGCCACCTCCGGGGCCTGCACCGGCTGCGGCGCATAGGGCTTCTTCGCATGCGTCCTCGCCGCACGATTGCTTAATCGTGCAGCGCACCGCGCCCGACACTCGTGTGGGGATGGAGCTCCAGCGAGACCGCCAGAACAGGCTCGTGCAGGAGCTCGGCCAGGCGGGACAGCAGAACCGCGGTGCGCTTCAGCACGGGGTCGCTACGTACACCTCTGGTTGCATGGCGTTCACTCGCTCTCTGCATCGCGTGGTTTGGCCGCAGAAGTTCAGGCCTGCTCTTCCCAAGGGCTACGACGGCTCTAGCAACCCCGTCGAGTTCGTGCAGCTCTACACCACCTCCATCCAAGCTGCAGGGGGAGATGACAAGGTCATGGCCAACAGGTTCTCCCACACGCTACGTGACTCTGCGTTCTCGTGGCTCCTGAACCTCCCGGAGGACTCTGTGAACTCCTGGGAGGAGCTCTGCAAGCAGTTCGTCTCCAACTTCAAGGGGACGTACGAGCGCGCCCTCACCCACAACGATCTACGCGCTGTGGTGCAGAGGAAGGATGAAACGCTCCGCAAGTACATCCAGCGCCTCAGCCAAGTGCGCAACAAGATCCCGAACATCCCCGACACTCAAGTCATCGCCGCTTTCCGCGAGGGCGTCACAAACAGTAGGATGCTCGAGAAACTGGGCATCCACGACAAGCTCACCTCTGTGGTCAAACTGTTCGACATGGCGGACAAGTGCGCCAAGGCTAAAGAGGGACTCCTCTTCGTGAAAATGTCCTCGAGAGGGGACGATCATGCTGAGGGGTCGAAGAGCCAGAAGAAGAAGGAGGAGCCCAAGCGCAAGGCCACCGCAGTTCTCGCGGCAGAGCCTGACACAAAAGGCACCCGCAGGGACTCCCCCGAGGCTGGAGAGAGGAAAGATGATCACCGCCCTTTCTGCATCTACCACAACAGGCGCGGCCACTCTACGGAGTCCTGCTACGACCTCAAAAGGTTGAGCAAGGAGCGCGGGCAAGCAGAAGACGGTGGCAGCCGCGGTCGAGGCTGTGGCTACCGCGGGAGTGGACGCAAGGGCGGCTACCAGAAACCAGCTGGAAATCGAGCCAACGCCGCAGAAAAGAACGGCAACCTCCCTAACGAGGAAGATGGCGGCTACCAAGCCCCGAGGGGCGCCATTGCCTGCATCCTCGGGGGCGGGGGGGGGGGGGGGGGGGGGGCGCAGGCGCCAAAGTCGAACAACCAGTTCAACCAGTTCGCCCGCGAGCTCAACGCCGCCCTCCCGAGCACGGACACCTCCAGGCCCCTAAAGTGGTCGCAGTATACCATCGCCTTAGACGCTCAGGACCACCCCAAGTCCACCAAGACTGTTGGAACCCTCCCGCTGGTCTGCACCCCCACCATCGCCAACGTGGCGGTCTCCAAGACGCTCATCGATGGCGGAGCGGGCCTGAACGTTATCTCCATAGATACGTTCAAAGCGCTTCAAGTACCCTACGAGCGGCTTATGCCCTCGAGGCCCTTCACGGGGGTCACCAGCGGCTCGATCGAGCATCTAGGCCAGGTCAGGCTTGCCGTCACCTTCGGGAGCGAGGAAAATTACCGCACCGAGCACATCGACTTCGATGTTGCGCACATCGGCCTGCCGTACAACGCCATCCCCGGCTACCCCGCGCTCACGAAGTTCATGGCTGTCACGCACCATGCGTACAACATGGTCAAGATCCCTGGCAGCACCGGCACGATCACCATACGTGGGCATGTCCTGGACGCTACGCGTGCTGTTGAAACGGCCTACAAGACCGCCGACATGGCCTTCCCCGCAGACGAGGACCAAGAGCCTCTCGAGAGGCCCAAGAAAAAGAAGCAGTTGTTCTCCCAGGAGGCAGCTGCTACAAAGAAGATCTCTCTGAGCTCAGGTAGCTCGGGGGCTGAAGGCTCGGGGGCTAGAGTCACCATTGGCGTCGCCCTGCCTCCCAAATAGGAAAGCGCGCTCGTCGCCTTCCTCCAGGCAAACTCTGACATGTTCGCATGGACACCGTCAGATATGTCTGGTGTACCGAGGGAGGTGATCGAGCACCATTTGTCCGTGTGCCCAAACGCTTCGCGAGCACCTGAAGCTGTACTTGTCAGCTACTCCACAAACAGTCAGTGCTGTCCTGGTGGTGGAAAGAGAGGAGCCTGTACTTCACAAGAAGAGTGCAACGACTCCAAAAAAAAGCCTCCTGATAAAGAGCTCGACGAAAGGGCAGTCCTCACAAAGCCACCGCCAGGCCCAGAGCCTCAAGAGGGGACCGCCCCGAGTCTACCGCTGCAAGAGGATCATGCCGAAGGGACTGAGGAGCCTCAAGAGGCTAACACACTTGAGGCCCAAGAGGAGCGCTGCGAGGCCACGTCCCTCAAGGCCACGTCCCTCGAGGCCACGTCCCTCGAGGCAAAGTCCCTCAAGGCAAAGCCCCTCGAGGCCGAGTCCCGCGAGGCCAACACCCTCGAGG
This sequence comes from Poa annua, assembly GCA_026929855.1. Taxonomy (NCBI): domain Eukaryota; kingdom Viridiplantae; phylum Streptophyta; class Magnoliopsida; order Poales; family Poaceae; genus Poa; species Poa annua. The sequence continues at coordinate 106,143,594 of CM049426.1, forward strand.
CCCAGGACAAGCCCCTTGAAGTCAACCCCATCGAGGGCCAAGCTGGGCCACCTCAGGCGAAAGACGCCAAGGAAAAAGGAACTACTCTCGTCGAGCATCCAGTTTACTTCGACAGCACAGTACTGTGTGATGCTCGCGAGCGGTACCCGATGCAGCAGAAGCTTCTCCTCGCGCTCCTCATCGCCTCAAGAAATCTGCGACACTACTTCCAGGGGCACCCCATCACGGTGGTGTAACGTACCTGCACTTTAAATAAGGCAGATACCTGTGTATAGTGCAAATCCCTGGATCGAATCATTTGCACACACAGTTTACGATGTAATATCACAACAAAGCGTCAATTTTATTACATCGATGATCCAGAATTACAAAATTTTTGATACAAGTTGGTTGTAGACTCGAAACCTTTAAACGAAACCTCACTCGTCATCTGATCAAATCTGCAATAAGAAAAATATTTCAACAACGTGGGTCAGATTCCATTAAAAATGGAGTCTGGCAAGTGACACTATGGTGGACACTTAATGGAATAACTCTAAAGCCTATATGCATATTTGGCTGGTGGAGTTCAAGGCTAATTTGCATAAAGACAATTTTTCCTACTCTTTTGAAAACACTTTTCTTGAAACCTAGACGAGTATGGCATGAAAACCATAAATCTCATCTTCCCTTGTTCACCCATCAAGTTTTATTTCTGAAGTTGGAATGATGGAATCCTCCGTTGACGTCCGTGATCAGCTGCTCAAATTGTCCGTACCGGGGACACGGCTAAGTACTTAGTTTTACACTCTGCAGAGGTTGTGCACTTTCACCATTGTACCCATTCAACCCAAATTATCCTTTACACACCATTTGTGATAAGGAAAGGAGAGAATGAGACGAGATCTTTCAGAAGCATTTTCCCTCCCACTCTGGCTTGACCCGTTCCACCTAACATCCCCCTACATCTGCTTGTCAAGCCGGAGAGAGTCCACGCAACGTAATTGATCAAGCCAGAGCCCATATGGCAATGGCTGCACTGGAAGCAATCGTCACTCGGAGTTCTTCAGATTCCTCTGTTCCTAGGTGGCCATTCACAAGTGTACATACTCCAGGAACCATAGACATGGACCCGAGTAGCCACTCAACATAAACCATACAACCACTTACCACCCAAGTATTTCATTCTTAACTTAGTAGAATTTAGATTTTCACAAAACAACATTTGCATAGCATCAATAATTCTACTAAGTATTGCATAGGAACCTAGACACAGGAATAAGGAATTCTACACAGGTTTAGCATAGCCATTCTATCCTACACATGCATATAAAATACACTAAGTAATGCATATAGAAATAATAGGAAGTTTATGAGGTGTGCCACTTGCCTTTGAATGTTGTCGTTGTTCACAACTCTTTTCAATGATACTCGGGACTCTCCGTTCAATCTAACAGTATAGACAAGCAACAATACAACAATCAACAACAAGCACAACTCCACGATGCATACAAACACATACTAGATGAATAATTAAGTTTTATAAAACTTTCTAAGGAAAATATGTTTATGCACGATGTGCAAAATATTCCTAAGGGCTAGAAATGCTTTTTCATGCCATGAAAATCTTTTAAGTTAATGCAATGCAATTAGGTTGGTCCAAAAGGACTAAGGGCTAAGGTCATGAGTTGAATAAAATATTTTGTTCTATATCATCTTGAATAAGCCCTCTAATGGCTTAGTCTTGATGTGTAGAAATATTTAGAGTAAATACTAAGTCATTTGTTCAAGATGATCAACAATTATTATCAACTCTTTGTAAATTGGATATTCACTAAAGTGAGAGAGACAGACACCCGGCCAGCCACTTAAATTGTGGAACAGGTCTCATGTACGGGGACATGTAAGGTTTGTTTCCAGGCCGCTTCATCCCACTATGCCGCTAGGATCCAACAACTTTAAGATGATAACATCATGATCAAAATTTGTTTAAGTCAAATGTGAAAGACAAGATTAGAAAAGAGGGAAAAGATAGAAGAAAGATGTAGTTGTCCTCCAGGCTTCATCTCCAGACTTGTATTATTCTCCTTGATGATGTCTTGGTTGAAGTTTTGATAGACTTGATAAATCTTCAGACTTGGTGGTTCTTGTATCCTCGAGGCTGGTCTTGGATTTACTTAGTCATCATGAAGTCTAACAGAAGAAGAATGGAGAAAGAAGAAACAGGGACAAAGACTTAGAAAATATTTCTGGTTGTTCTTCATGAACTTCTTCTTGATCTTTCTTCTAAGTGCTTCAACTCCTTGGAGATTCTTCTGGAGTCTTGTTTGGCTAAGTCCTTCATTGGTCTTCCAGCTCCATGTTGAAAATTACAAAGTGTCTAAGTGCATAGCACTTTACTAGAATGCTAAGTGGAAATGATCCTAACTTAGAGAAAATGGGGGAGGAGTTTTCTTATGGGAAATATAACTACAAAATAAAATATGCTATGAATGAAATGAAATTTTTAATCACAAGAAACATAAAAATAACTTTTGTGATTTCTTTATAAATATGAATGAATTTATAAATACAATTCAATTAATTTCTATTTTTGGAAAATCTAACAAAAGGAATAATTATAAGATTAAATTTTTCTATGATTAAATTTTTATAATATAATTTAATAAATAGTGGTAAAAGACAGGGGTATTTTAATTAAATTTATAGCAGTTTACTTTAATCAAAATATAATATTTTTATTAATAGTTATGTTGAAAATACTCAAACCATTCAAATTAAATATATAACTATGAATTCATTCAAATATTACTCAAAAATATTCTATAGCAGTGGCATCAATTTACAAATATTCCAAAGTTTCCAAAACAATTTTATTTGTAATTTTTGAATTTACAGATTAAAAGTTATGACAAAAATACTCAAATTCACCATTTGAAATTTGAATATTTTAAACTAAGTCAAATTTGAATTTTGGCAGATCCAAAATATTCTACATGTCGAGGGCTTTCCAAAAATATAAAGTTTGTTAAATTTGGATAAGTGGTTAAAAAGTTATGACAGATCTAAGTGGTAGGGGCTTTTCTGCAAAACTACCAAATAATCAAATTAAAAGAATTTATTTTCTGACGTGTCAGCTGACTGGGATGCTGACTGTGCAGGCCACGTCAGCGCTGACGTGGTTAAGTGAAATAGATCTGGATCGCTCGATCAGATCTGACGGTCTAGATTGGACCGTACCCGTTCAGCGCAAGGATCTAATCGCAGCCGTTGATTTACGATCGGACGGATCTCGGGCGTTGGTCCAAGCCTGGCGGCGCAAGGTCACCAGAGCACGTTTGCCGACGGTGGCGGCGGCTCGGCAATCGCATTCTACGCGCTCTAGGGGAGGAAGGGAAGACTGATCATACCCAGATGAAGAGGAGACCGTGGCGGACTCGGTGGCGAAGTTGACGATGATGGGGTGCACGGATGCACCGGAGGTTGCTCGCCGGAGTTGCTCCCGCGGGCGGCTTTCTTCGGGCGAGGAAGAACGTGACGTTCTAGAACAAAAACAAAACACCGATGGTGTCAAGAGGATGCGCCCGTGGACAGGGAGTCGAGAGGGAGTTGCGGAAGGGCTCGAGGGGCTTTGTACTCACCGGATTTTGAAGATTACGGCGGCGGCAATGGCGGCAATGGTGGCTCAAATCCAAGCAGCCTGGGGGCGTTGGAGCTAGGGTTTCTGGGGGAAAGAAGAGAGAGTTCGCAGGGTTTAAGTAGGGGCAGGAGAGCCGAGGATTTGGGGGCGTTAATCGCGCGATTTGGAGGAAGGGAATCGCCGGCGTTCTCGGCAAGTTTTCCGGCTGGAGGTTGAAGAAAGGTGACCCCCTGACAGGTGGGTCCCACTGTCAGGGTTTTCTCTTTTTCTTTTTCTGTTTTATTTCTTTCTTTTATAACTTTTGATTTAGTTGTCCAAATGAGGTCAAACAAAATTCTAAAAATTTGTAAAATTATTATCTTTCTGTTATACCAATTGTGGGAGTGTTTTGAACACTTTTCAAAAATAATAATTTCGAAATATTGATTAAATGTAAAATTGACACTTTATGTTTAATTTAAAACTATGGTTTAATTAATTTTAGTTTTGGCTAAATAATTTATATGAAATACCCATATTCAATTATGTTTGGATTTAAGTTATTTAAACTTGTTTTGCTGAAATCATTCTTCTTTATTTTGGCATAATATTAAAGAACAAAATATAACTAATTTGAAGGAAATGGGAAATATAAGGTATTCATTTTTAATTGAAAATAATTTGTGCACCATTATATTTTATACCAAGATAAATCAATTGAAACTTCATAAAAACTTTAGAAAGGATTTTAGTTTTAATTCATTTCTTATATAGAAATATATTCATGAAAATCATTTTTATGTTTTGAAAATAAATGAAAATCATTTAAGCTAATGAAATGTTTATTTGGATAAATCACTAATTATAAAATATATGAAGTTATTAAAGTTATAAACTATAGACTGGAAATTTCCAAATCTATGTTTTGAACTTAGGTAAAATAATGAAAACCATTTGGCAAATAGATCATGTTTTAAATAGTTTCAAAGAACATTTGCAAATATTATTTTAATTTATGAATAGCTATGGCTAAGTGGTTGAATTCAAATACTTATAAAGAAACTATTTATTTCATCAAATTGGTTTGAAGGTTTTTCAACATTCATCAATTTACATATTAAGGGTTTTGACATACAATGGATAATGTAATGTTTAAAGTGAGACATTTGAATTATTAAACTCTTTCCAATAAGTTTGAAGTCTTTCATAGTTGGTTTTCTTATGCATTTAATATTTTTTTTAATAAAAAGAAAAGTTTTAAATTTTAGTGATTTTTGAACATTATAAAATGTTGGGATGTTACAGGTGGTAACCTCTTTCCCCCTGGAGCAAATTCTGCGCAACCCAAATGAAACAGATCGTGTCGCAGGATGGAACATTGAGCTTCAGCCATTCAATTTGCGCTTCGATCCCACAAGGGTAATCAAAGGAAGAGCGCTGGCAGACTTCGTCGCCGAATGGACTGATCCAACCCCTGAAGAGCCCTGGGAAGAAGAGCACGAGTCCTCTGGAGCTGCAATGCCGAGCTACTGGACCATGAAGTTCGACGGAGCTTTCGCTTGTCGCCACGGTGGGGCAGGCGTAGTCCTGACCTCACCCAAAGGCGACAAGTTGTATTACGCAGTCCAGCTGTGCTTCGGAATCGACAAGATATCCAACAACATCGCCGAGTATGAAGGGCTGCTTGCTGAACTACGCGCCGCAATCGCCCTAGGCGTCAAGCATATACTCATCAAGTGCGACTCCCAGCTGCTCGTCAACTTCTCCAACAAAAGCTACAAGGCCAAGGACGACCACATGGCCGCATACCTTGAAGAGGTCCGTAGGCTGGAGAAGAACTTCAGGGGAATGGAGCTCATGCATATCCCAAGAAAGGAAAACCAAGAGGCTGATGACATCGCCAAGCGCGCATCAAAGAGGCAAGCCCAGCTGCTAGGTGTCTTTGAAGAAAGGCTCGTCAAGGCATCCATAAAGCAGCCCCTAGAGGCCCTGTCTACAAACACGGACGAAGCGCTCCCGCCACCACCTGCAAGCGGAGCTCCATGCTGCGGCCCCCACAGGGGAGCGTCTGTTGCTCACAGCGGTGCACCAAGAGGCAGGATGGATCGACGAGATCAAAGACTACCTCCAAAAAGGGGTCCTTCCCGAGGAAGATGCTGAAGCAGAGCGAATTGCCCGCCAAGCAAAATCGTACCAAATCCTCGAAGGAATTCTATACCGCAAGCGCCCAAACGGCATCGCGCTCAAGTGCGTCCCTCCTGAAGAAGGAAAGCTGCTGATTATGGACATCCACAGCGGGGAGTGCGGCCACCATTCGTGCGCCCGCACCCTCGCAGGAAAAGTCTTCAGGAGCGGCTTCTACTAGCCTCAAGGGCTTCAAGATGCAATGGACATCATTCAAGCTTGTGAAGGCTGCCAATTCCACGCCAAGCAAATCCACCAACCAGCGCTGGGGCTACAAACCATTCCGCTCTCGTGGTCGTTTGCGGTCTGGGGGCTGGACATCCTGGGACATTTCCCAACGGCGCAAGATGGATATCGCTACCTCTTCGTGGCCATTGACAAGTTCACAAAATGGCCTGAAGTGGAGGCGACGCGCACAATCACAGCAGGCGCGGCGGTGAAATTCATCAGAGGCCTGGTCTGCCGCTTCGGAGTGCCTAACCGCATCATCACCGACAATGGCTCGCAATTCACAAGTGGCATCTTCAGAGCCTACTGCCATAAAATGGGCATCAAGCTCTGCTTCGCCTCAGTCGCCCATCCGCAAAGCAACGGACAGGCCGAGCGCGCAAACGCAGAGGTCCTCCAAGGCTTAAAGACCAGGACCTTCGATGTCCTCAAGGGCCATGGCAAGGGCTGGATCAACGAGCTACCCTCGATGCTCTGGTCCATCCGTACCACGCCACCCAAGCCCACCGCGGAAACGCCGTTCGCACTCGTCTATGGAGCCGAAGCAGACCTCCCCGCAGAGATAAAGCATGGATCCCCACGGGTCCTTGCCTTTAATGAGGACCAGCAAGACGACCTCCACAACAACGACCTGCTGCTCCTTGAAGGGCTAAGACGACGCGCCGCCCTCTGGGCGGCCAAGTACAGCAGTCCTTGAGGCGCTACCACAGCCGCAATGTGCGCTCACGCACCCTGGAGGCAGGCGATCTCGTCGTCAGGCGATCTCGTCCTCAGGCGAATCCTCTCCAGGGAAGGCCTCCACAAGCTGTCCTCGATGTGGGAAGGTCCCTACAGGGTCACCCACATCGCCAGGCCTGGCGCGGCTCGCCTCGAGAGGCAAGACGGCGTCCCCGTCAAGAATCCATGGAACATCATGCACCTGCGCAAGTTCTACCCATGATCATTATCACGTCAGGGCATTTAGCGAAAGAGGCAGCCCACGGCTCAACCTCCAAGCACCTTTTTGTCCCTCAAGGTTAAAAACTCAAGGCTTAAACCTCGCAAACTTTTGTATCCGCAAGGAACAAGTTAAGAAAGTGATTATTGTCACGCCCGTGATCATTGTCACGTCGAGACGTCAAGCGGACGAGGCAGACTACGGCTCAACCTCTAAGCATTTTTCGTCTCTAGAGGTTATAACGCCGAAAGGCTTAAACCTCCAAAAACATATCTTTGTCTCCTAAAGGAAAAAATGCCAAAGTGGTCATTGGCACACCCGTGATCATTGTCACGTCGAGAAGAGAAGCGGAAGAGGCAGCTTACGGCTCAACCTCCAGGCAATGTCGTCTCTAGAGGTTAAAATGCCAAAAGGCTTAAACCTCAAACACATGCTTTGTCTCCTAAGGGAACAAACGCAACCGTGGTCATTGCCACGCACGTGATCATTGTCACGTCGAGACTCCTAGCGAAAGAGGCAGCTTACAGCTCAACCTCCAAGCATTCCTGTCTCTGGAGGTTAAAACGCCAACGGCTTAAACCTCCAAAGCCCCAAAGGCTTCACTCGAGGGTAAACCCTCCGAGCTCTCAATTAAAACGAGCCACCTCAGGCCGTTGAGAGTCTCTGCCACCACCAGGTGGTCCCCATGCCTCGACATGGTCAGATCATTAACTTGGCAATCCCAAGCATAATGACTCAATCTTGTTCCTAAGTGAACTTAGCGCTTCGGCGCCGCTAAAAAATGTTTTTGGGGGGTTTTATTTACGCATTACTATTATTGAAGTGTGCGCTTATATCTATCCACATGCGTACCTCGCGAGCGGCGGCTGAGTACGGTGCCAGTGCCTCAAATGACACACCAGCAGCACTGCAAAATCCAAGAGTCCGAGCTCTGGCTGGAGGGCAATACCCCACAAACACGCCATCTCTACAGAGGACCTTGGTACTTGCTCTCCTCGCAAGGAACGCCTGAGGGGACCTATAAGCGCGCACGATCCCTTGATCCGTGTTTCAGCGTTTGGGTTCGCCCCTCTAATACCTGCAGGGAAGAATTCCCCCGCGAGCCTGAAGGGGCATCCGTGAGCGACCCCTCAAGTGGGCAACCTCGCCAGGCGAAAAGCCTCCCCGGGAGCGACCCCTCAAGTGGGCAACCTCGCCAGGCGAAAAGCCTCCCCAGGAGCGACCCCTCAAGTGGGCAACCTCGCCAGGCGAAAAGCCTCCCCAGGAGCGACCCCTCAAGTGGGCAACCTCGCCAGGCGAAAAGCCTCCCCAGGAGCGACCCCTCAAGTGGGCAACCTCGCTAGGCGAAAAGCCTCCCCAGGAGCGACCCCTCAAGTGGGCAACCTCGCCAGGCGAAAAGCCTTCACAGAGCGAAAACCTCTAAAAGCTAAGTCTCGCACCCACGCTTTAAGAGCGTTTTTCTCTCCCTAGCGCGCGTCTTTGCCCCTCGAGCGACTTCTCTTTCCCTTACGCTTCATGGAATACTCGCACGTCTAAGGGGGGCACTTGAGCATTGCGACTCAAGGCTCTTACCTCTCCTAGGCCTAAACTCCCCCCGGCCTTGTGGAGTCATTGCTCCCGCATACCGAGGTGACGGAGTCATGGCACGAAGAGATGGGACCTAACGATGCAGAGAACAAATAGACATGAAGATGAGTCCAAAGAGACCTCACGAGGGGCTGACAAGCTCGAATTAAAACAACAATTAAAAGTATATTACAAGCCAAAAGTTTCAAGATGTCTAAAGCACACAGCTGGTGCAGATACAAACGCTCGCAGGCGCAATAGAGAATGACTCAATAAGAAGCAGCACCGTCTTGGACCTCTTCCGCGGTGCTCTCGTCAGCCTCGGCAGAGCAGGCCTCCTCCTCACTGTCCTCCGGCGCAGCCTCCGTGCGCCTGAAGCGGTTGCAGAAGGAGTCCACCTGCTCGCGGAGGGAGCTTGAGACCCTAGTGCGTCCTCGCCCTGGGCGGCTTCGGTCACAGAACCCAGGTCGAAGTCTGGCGTGAGGAGCTTGAGGTTGGTGAAGATGCGTTCCACCACCACCCCCAAGAGCTGCCGACTCTCGTCCTCGATCATCTCCCGAAGCACGGCGACGGGACCCTCGAGCGCTGTGAAGAGCTGTTCGAAGTAGACCAAGTACATGGCAACATCGCCACGGCCCCGAACGTCGGTATGCGGCGCGTCTGCTCCCAGCTGCGAGGCCAGCTCGTTGCCACGAGCAACCAGCGCCTCGAACATGCGCTCGCGCTGCTTCGTGAGTGCCCGAGCCGCGTTGGCGGAGTCCGAGGCCTCCGCCGCCCGCTGCATCGCCGGGGCCACTTGCTCCTCCACGTCCTTGGCCAGGGAGTTGAGGTTGTGGACAGCCTCGGTGCGAGTATTCCTTAGCGCGAGTGAGGCGGGCCTCCAGCTTGGAGTTGGCCTTCTCGAGCTCGGCGATCTTCCGAGCGTCCGCGGCATGCTTGGCCTTGAAGCGGTCCTCATGCGACTGGGACATGTCGCGGTACTTATGAGAAGTGGACTTGCAGAACTGCTTCTCGCGCTCCGCGAGGGCGTCTTCGGCCTCTTTTTTCTTCTCGGCGAAGCGTCGCTCGAAGCGCTCCTAAGCCACCTTCTGGGCAGCGACGTTGTCTTCGTACTTCAGGGTCACCTGGGCCAACTCGCCCTCTCGCTCCTCGAGGGTCTCACGATGAGTAACCAGGTCCTTCTCCGCCTAGAGGCGCTGCTCCTCGCGCTGCTGCAACTCCTCCTCCTTGAGGACCAGCTGCTGCTCGCGCTCGGCGAAGGCCTTGCGGTCCTTCTCCACAACAGCCGATGCGGCCTGGTGGGTGGAGAGCAGCTGGGCCTCCTGCTGGCCCAGCTCGCGGCGCTTCTGCGCCAACGAGCCCTGACCTCGCGCAGGAGCTTCGCCGCAGCGTCGCGTTCCGCCTGGAGGGGGTGGAGCAGCTCTGCAGCGTCACGGATGGCCCCCTCGCGGGTCTCCTTGGCGAAGCTGATGGCCTCCTCGCGGGCGGCCTGCAGCGCCAAATCTTCCAGCCGGCGTGCCTCGACCGCCGCGTGGAAGGACGCGCACGACTTCGCCAGCTCCTCCTGCTGCCGAGCGAGCCATATGTTCCCAAGGGCGAGGTGCGCCTCCAAGCCCTCCAGGGACTCCCTCACGAGGCCAGAGGCGGCCTCGCGGCGCCCCGCGCTCCAGTCCCAGCCGCGGAGCACCAGGTCTCGGCTCGAAGAAGGCCCGGCCTCGGCATCGAGTCCTGTAGGTCCGGCCTCGGGAAGAACAAGGGGGCTAGCTTGAGCCCCGCCGGAGCCCATGCCCGCGCCACCTTCAGGCCCTGCAGCCGTGAAGCGCTCCTCACCTCCAGCCTGGCGGGGAGGAGAGGAAGAACCGTCCCCGGCAGACGCGCCCGCGCCTGCCGGTGCCTCGCAGGTCCCCGTCGCGCGCTGCGCAGAAGCGGTGGGCGCAGGCGACGCAGCTGGCACACTCAGAGGTGTCGACGCGCGCGGCGGCGTTGGCTCGCGTGGCGGAGTAGCCTCGCGCGAAGGCGTAGCCGCACGAGGTGGAGTAGTAGCACGAGGTGGTGCAGAAGTTCTCGCCTCTGAGCCCTCCACCGCCGGAGGCTCTCGCGGCGCTGCAGGAGCATCCGGGCCTACGGCGCTCTCCTCCACATGAGGGCCAGCCGCCCCCGCGAGGGGCGCAGTCACCTCTGCTTGAGGCGCATCCTCAAGGGGGACCGCTGGGGCTGCCTCCACAGGCCTCGCCGCCTCATCAGCCACGGCTCCTGCCGTGGCGCTCTTCACCTCGGACGCCTTGCGGAGCCGGCGGCGCTTAGCAGGCGCAGGACCGCTGTCAAGAGCCCAAGGAAAAACTTCAGCAAAGGATGAGGTGGAAAAAGAAACCAAGAGGGAAAACAACCCAACGATGTATAAACTCACCCTGGAGGGGGAGCGCCAACATCGACCCACGCCAGGCCTGACGAGCGCCATGAGGGAAAGTGCTTGGGAGCAGGCCTCGCGGGGGGCGCCTCCGCTTTCCTCTTGGAAGGGACGTCAGACGGCCTCGCCCCTGTGTGGTCCACTGCGACCTTGGTGTGAGGCCCGCACCTTCCTGGAGAGCCCTCCGCGCCTGAGGCCTCCCCGTCCTCAGATTCTTCCTCCACGGCGCGCGAGGGCGCCACCACGAAGGCGTCTTCGTCGCCTGACGAGATATCACTAATCTCGTCAGTGAATGGCCCAGCTCTAGAAGAGGAGACCTCCCCAGCTGTGGCTTCCTCCTCACCTAGGCCAGCTCCTGAAGCCGAGGGAGAATCAGCCCCCTCCGCTCCCCGCGGGGCCGACATCGGCACATCGGAGTCCGTCGGGCCTGTCGGGGTGAACGAAGGCATCCCTTCCAGGCGGGCCATGCGCTCCGTCAGGTTGTACTGGTGAAGGGGCCGGAGCGCCGCGCGAACCTCATCCGCGGGGAGCACGGAGGGGTTGACGAAGAGCGCGGAGAGGATGTTGTCGACGACGTCCTTGTCGTTGTCCTCGACGTGGAGCCGCATCTTGTCGTTCGACCCCGAGTACATCCACATGGGGACCGAGTGAGCTTGGAGGGGCGCGATGCGGCGAGTCACGAAGTCCGCCACGACCATCTGCCCTGTGAGGCCCTCCTCACGAAGGAAGCTCAGGCGCCCCATCAGGCTCGCATTCTTGGCGCCGTCGAAGGTAGCCTTGCCCCAATGGGAGTTCTTCACCGGAGTCTCGTCGGGGACCTCGAGGAAGGCGCAGGGACGCTCCACCCCGACGAAGAACCACTTCTGGCGGAAGTCGTCTACTTTCTTCGTCACGGACGTGATGGCCTTGCCCTCGCTCCAGGACATGGGGATGTAGACACCCCCCATGCCGTCGACGATGCGGAACGAGACGCACCCAGAGCGCTCGTTCTTCGCCGTGTTCCGGAGCGCGTAGAAGCACCGGAACAGCCCTACCGTGGGCTTCAGGCCCAGGTACGCCTCGCAGAGGTAGGCGAAGACGGCGAGGATGAGGACGGAGTTGGGGTGCAGGTGCAACAGCTGCACCTGGTAGAACGCCAGCACCGCCTCCAGGAACGCAGAGAAGGGCGGCACCATTCCCGCGGCCAGGCAGTGCTGGAAGACCGGGAAAAATCCCCGCGGGCGCTTCCCGTGCGCCGCAGGCTTCAGGGCGGTGGCGCCGTGCTCGTTCGTCCGATTCGCCATCAGGTATCGGACCTTGGAGAGCGCCTTCTCGTTGACTCGCACGCCGAGCAGCGCCCCGCCCATCACGGTCTCCGTGGCCTCTGCCTGGGAGGAGGACCCTGCGGCGGCCTTACCCTTGCTCTTGAGAGGACTCATTGTCACGGGTGCGGAGGTGGAAGGAGTCGGAGAACAGAAACTCGCAGGAGAGCGCGGAGGCGGAGAGCTCTGTAGAGCGGAATTTTCTGCGAAGGATTGGAAACGGTAACGGCTCCCTGCCGCAGTGCTCGGGCTTTATGTCCTCTCCAAGAGCAGTTACCGGGGCATGGTGGGACACCCCACGACTCACGCCCCAGATCGTGCGAAGCCGTTAATCGTCCAAGTGTCGCGTGGCTCGGCCTGGCTGGGCACTAAGGGCCCACGACGCTTCGCCTAAGCCCATGGGCTCAATCGTGCCTATCATGGGCCCGGGGGCTACTGTCGGCCCAGTGGGAACTGGGGTATCAAGAGCCCATTCCCCCCAGGGCTCGCTCACGGGGCAGACGGACGAAACGACTAAGGACCAGGCGTCACCGCCTGGCGGGACCCTCGAGAGGCGATTCCCCTCAAGGGCCTGAAGAGGAAGCGAGGGCCTCAAGGGACCCCTCGCCTCAGGGGATCCTCCCCCCGAGGAACCAACCCGCCTGAGGGAAGTCCGACAGGAATCTCCCCTAAGGCCTGAAGGGAAACGTCGTCACCAAGGAAGCCCGACAGAGCGCACGTGACCTCTGCTACGCTCGTGCAGTGGCGCTCGCACCCCCGTCGCTGTCCCTGGCGATAAAGCGGTCAACAAAGCTACTCCGCCTGCTGCACAGCTGTGAGGACCTTCTACTCTGGCAATAAAGCAGGTGGACGGCGCAACCCTCCAACGGAGATCGTCATCACGGGCTCCACCTCAGAGACTGCCCGCTCTGCTGATAGTACCACGCGGTCGGCCGCCTGTCGGCCACGGCGCCACCTTTATCAACAATGGACCGAGTCCATGGACGAATGGAGCACGGTGGACTCGTGCTCTGCCCTGCCGCTGCCAGGTGGGAGCCACCTTGAAGGCCAAGCCGAAGGAGAAGGCCCGAGGCGCCTATGAAAGAGAGAAGAGATCCATCGTAGCAAGGGTCGGCCCTTTGCGTGCAAAACACCCTTGTAAACCCTAGCAGCTCTGGTTAGGTTAGCCACTGGCCGGAGGAGAAATAAGATCATTGCTTCTCTCCCCAGGCAAGAACTGCCTCAAGGGGGCTTCCGGCAAGCTCAATTGTAATGTAACCTTCCACATATAATACAGACAGGCAGGAGTAGCAGTCTTACCTCCTCACGAGGGCCGTGAACCTGGGTAAAGGACGGTGTCTTCCTTGGTCGGGTGTGCGTCTTCTTCGGGTCCGGCGAGCAACGTCGCGGAGCCACATGAGGGTTTAGACCTCCACGTTCAATCCCCCTTCGAACTACACTTCAGAAAGTGAGTACCCCCGATTCTTGGGAGTCATAACCCGACAAGTTTGACATCATCCCGTATCTTACGATGGTGAAATACATCCTAGTGGATGGAGTGAGACTCGAACCTTCACGTAGCATGGGACTTAAAAGTCTAAGAGATCTATTCAGAGGAACCACATATGCTCGGAAAACTGCTCAGTCCAATCACACTTGCTACTTCTGAAGTTACCATATATTTCTATTCCTATGTAGATTATGCGACAGTGCATTAATATGCAACTTCGCAAGCTAACCATGTCTTTCTTCAAAATAAAGGACATCTCCTATATGAGATTTCTAGTCGTATGGGTCAGTGTCATAACTTGCATCATCGTAACCATTTTACGGCAAGTTGTCTTTCCACTCTTACTCTTTACTAGAAAACATATCTTCAGTTCTCACAGACACTGAAAAATACACTTAACGTTCGTTCATTGATCCACACAAGGATCACTCCAGAACCCGTTCTTCAACCAAGAACTTGGGTCACACCAAGTTGAGCTTTAAGTCTGATAGAATCTATGTCTGATACATAGAGAATGTCGAACATCATTTGCTATCACTGAAAATGCCGAGATAAACTTAATATTTTACCTAGTCATACAAGCAAGAACCTTTTTCTTCGCTTGTTCTATTCTGAAACACTTCAGAATCTTAACCTAGGAAAATATTCATACCTAATGTTATTAAACCCCTTTTGATCTATACAATTATAGATTGGATGCCTAATACTCCTAACTTCATTCGTAGAAAATTTAATCACTTAAATAATCCTTTATAGTTTGATAGAGGAACTGTATCATTCTCAATATGTCTACATATAATATCATGAATGACACCTAGCTCCAACTCAAATATGCATTCCACATATAAGATCAAGAAAACCTACTTAGCTCCAATTCACTTCTTTGCAAATGCAAGTTTCTTCAACTATTTTGGACAACTCCAAAATCCTTTGATCACATCATCAAAGTGAAGATTCCAGCTCCGATATGCTTGCTTTAGCCCATGAATGGACAACTAAAGTTTGCATTCATGCTTAGGATCCTCAGGATCACCAAACTATTTCATTGTACTAATTACAACTCTTTGTTAATGATACCATTAAGAAACATGGTTTCCTTATCCATCTATCAATTTCTCAATTTGAAATTATAGTAATTGCTAAACGACCTTGAATAGATTTAGGCTTCGCCACTTGAGACAAATCTTGTTGTGGTCAACTTCTGAATATGTTGGAACTGTTGTACGACTTATCAGTATCTACTCTCTCATAAAATTCCATATTCTATTAACAGCCTAAATGCCATCAAGAAGATCTCCCAAGTCATTACCTAGTAATCGTACATGGATTTTACCTTAGACCATATATGACTCATAGCCATTTCTCAGACTTAGGTCTACCATCTTTTCTTTGTAGTTCGTAGGTCTGTCATATTCCATTAACATGACCTTCATAACAAGATTGTCGTAACATACAGTGTGGAACACAACATCGTACGCCTACGTTCTTAGTATGAGCTCAAAGCATCATGATCTTTTATCATTAGCTTCTTTCCAGTTCTGGAGCATGACACCGGAAACACTTTCCGTTGCGCCAAGCTGATGTCTGGAGAGAAAGTTCATCAACTTCGTCTTGCTCTACTTTCTTTCCCACTTATACCCTTGGAAAAGAAACTATTTCTATTGCAAGGTATATTCCGGCAACGTTCTTGCCTATGTCGTGAGACATGTACCCAACTAATTTTTAGGTACGGTACACTACAAAGATTTATCCATTTTAGGTTTGATCACATCGAAACACTAAATTGCTGAAACGCCAATCTAGGCTAAAAGCCATGCCATCACTTATATGGTATTGTCTCCATGGATTTAAATGGTTTCCCTATTATCTAACGTGAATGTTATATTTCTACCATATGACTCCAATGATCACCATAATTCGATAAGAGATTTATTTACCACACACTATCCGATAGGGTGCGATTAAGACGTCCGAACATACCATAACACTTTGGTGTTCCATGCGACGTAATTTGTGGATCTCCTCTCACAATTCTTCCAATGATATGCCAACATTATAACTCAAATCTTTATTTCCTTTATCTGTATCGGAGGAATTTGATTTTCTTGTTAAATTCAATTTCCTACTTCATTCTGAACTTCTTTGATGGAATCACAATTTCCAGACTAACATTCCCTAAGTGGATATTCATATATCTACTCAGAATATTCATGAAGTTTATGAAACAAAGACTTCCACTATACGTCTGTACTTTCTTGATTCACATACACCCATATGCATGATTCTGAACAAGTTATACTCAAACATTCAGTGAAGTTTACAAAATAAAGGTCTCCACTACACGTTAATTACGTCATTGATCCACATACATCTATATGCATGATTATCAATAAGTTATATGACCGGTTTCCGAAAGCGGTGTCTTAGTTATCTTGCAAGTGTCAAAAGATCAAATCTAAGGACTTGTATATCCATCTGTATGGAGCTTGTTCATTGACTATAACATTGACATGACTCAAAACGGTAGTGCCACACGAATGTGGTGTCTTTATTAAGTTCGTATCCTTTGACATTAATATTATGAATGTGAGAGCTTCTACCATTTAAATTCAAATCGGCTGATGATCATTACTTCATAAATATAGGACAACGAATTTGTTACTAGCCTATATGAACAATTGTCTCTCTAGAGGAGACACACTTATAACGATCATACTAATAGGCGATCATAAAAGAATTTATTCAAATGGTAGATCGAGAGGGAGAGTGTCTATGGCCATCACAAAATTTTCTCTGCCATTATCAACACACATTGTCGCCTCATCCTTCCAAGCTACTTAAGTAGTAAATCTGGTTTTCATAAATCTGGTTTTTATCATTGATGACTACCCGACGATCTGTTTCATCTTCTTGATTCTTCCAACGCAATCAAGAACCATGAAGGTGAACGATTCCCCTTGCATGAGATAGTCTATGACCAAAACATTTGCATCTAGCAATGTTGTCTGTCATCCAGTAATCAAGTTGAACGAGGCGTCTCAATGTCATCAAGTATGACCATATGTCATAAAGAATGACTAGTGTCATCAAGTATGACTGCCACGTGCTCCTTCAATATGTGTATTCTCTTCCATCTTGGTTGAGAAGAAAAACAGTCAACGTACTAACAAACTTCATCAACCCAACTTTAGGTGTATCTTGAGTTCAGTGATCATCTCATATGTTCGCAATCTAACAACTCGCACCCACCGTTGATTCTCTATGGCAGAGATCATAGCATACACTGGACTATGATGATATTATCCACGCAAAACTTGATAATCCAAATTATCCTTTTGTTAGCGGAATCTCCGTGTTTATAACAAGGAGTATCCTCTAGATAAAGTATAATACTATGAAGTTTGGACCCAACATTTTAAGTTTCTCAATCGCAGGATTGCGCCTAATATTAAAAGATGCTATTACATTGGTTAATATCTATAAAGGTTTTGCAAAACATGAAGATTTTGTTCATTATAAAATGAGTTCTAGTATTTTAGAAACCAACTCTAAGACCTCCCACTCAAACGAATATCCCTCAAATCGTGATTACACGATCCTCATCCATTATGCAACCCCTCATTGTCAGAACCGACAACATAACTTCAAAGGTAGACATTGACATGTCAATCACAACAACTCTATGACTCATGATTAACCTTTCGGTCACCGTGTTCCGAGGCCATCTCTGCACATGCTAGGCTCGCCACAATAACCTTCAACGTAAACGCTCGTGTAAAACTGTCTTACACCCACTGTATGCGAACGACGATATGTCTGACACCCGATCGTCACAGCCTGTCCCATAACGTAGAACTTTCTTGGTGGTGCACGTTGAAGGGAGAACACCAATGGTATTTTGTAGGGATCATCTTATATTACTACCGGCGTGTAACTAACATATACTAATATATATAATCACACAATATAAGATGCACACAAAACATCAATATATAATGCGACGTGATATGATCCTTGCACCGATGGTCTCCTTGGCGCCCACAGTTTATAAACAATTCTAATAAACCTACCTTGACCATATCACACTGCCCCTGCAAAATAAAGTTAGATGCGTTCTACTTTATCTTTTTGCATTTTTTACGTGGCTTGGGGCTGTCGTAAAGAGAACCGCTTCTTACCTACGAACTTATGACCACAACAACGATCCAATAATTGCATGTTTAAACATCCCTTCCGGGCCCTACATTGAAAATGCAAAGCCAGCTAAAGAGAGAGAGACAGACACCCGCCAGCCACAGATACAATATCAACCGTATGTCAGTAGTGGAACCAGTCTCGCGTAAGCGTACCCGTAAAGTCATTCCGGGCCGCTTCATCAACTCAATGATGCCGGAATTGCAAGTGCACGCTAGAGGGTAGCAAATAAGAGAACGATATCCCCGTGACGAACTCGGGTTCTAAAAGCGTACGACTATATCTACGTATAGATCGAGTCTGATACAACTGATGGGGTCGCAGGCAGAAAACAATAATTTTTGTAGAAACGATATCCTTAAACTAGCCAGAGTCTATACTATGCATATATAGTAATACGGAGGAGATCGGTATACATACCCTTGTAGAACGAAAAGTGGGGATTACGCTCCCGCACAAGCGTTGACGATGAAGACGACGTAGCCGACCTCAAGGTCGTGTAGAGGACGTAGACCTCCCAGCACCACTAGCGTGGCACCTCGCAGAGCGTCACACACATACGGTGGAGACGACAACCTCCGAAGCTCCAGTCCAGGACGAGCAGCGGAAGACTTGGACCGGAACACTAACAACACGGCAACGGGCGAATGGTGGAGAGTACTCTCTCCTCGGTGCAACTCCGACAAGGCAATCACGTTATCGAGGAGAAAATAGAGAATTAATTGGATTAATTAAAAGGCCAGGGGTGCCCCTCTATATAAAGGGGCAAGGGAGCAGCTAACCTTGCCAGCCGGGCGGTGTGGGACTATTCCAACACCCCCATGTGGCTAGAGATGGTGCGGTGGCCCACCTAGGCCGGCCGAACCTTCCCTCTCCCTTTGGGGGGAACTCCCCCCCCCCCCCCCATGGGCCTTCTTGCAAGAGAAGGCCCTTTAGGGTATTCTGCCTTAAAAAATTCAGGAAACAATATATAAAATTATATTTAACTATTAATTATATTAATTAACATTTAATATATATTACATAATTTATCCAGGCTCTGAACACTATTTCATCGTTGCCCGATCTCCATCGGACCATTCCAGGACGTTCCCGGTGTTCTAGATTTCTTATTTTCCTTTCCGGTAAATATGTCGAAACCCCTTAAGGTTCTTACCCTAGCGGTTCGATATAATATCAGACATGATCGAGACACCTCTCCGATCAATGACTGATTCGTGGGCCTGGACACCTTGAACTAATCCCGATGATATAACGAATCACTTTGTCGACTGAACCTAGACGTCGAGTCTTAAACCTTTTGCCATAGCGATACTTAGCGTGTGCGATACTCGTTCATTGATATCTCCATACCTAGCTTGATCTTGTTACCGACAACACTATCTTCTACTCGTCTGTGATATTATGTCCTGGTGATCTAGTCACATGTTTTCAAACTCATTTGACATACTCTCACTGAGTTGGCCCTAGGGTATCTAATCTGCTATGCGGACTGGCATATCCCGCCCTTGATCCCTCGTCTCAACTACTCCCTTCCCATACCCGAGAGAGATATCTTTATTGTCACACTATATAATATATGACGTTTGATGCAATCAAAGTATCTTTCAGGAATAACAATAAGAGTTGATCTCACGGTCGAATGCGTAATGTCTAGGTCCTACAAATATTGGGTATGTCCATGACATCATTCTCCCAATGACATGACTCCATTGTCAACTGACATAAATGTCACATGAGCAGGAAACCTCGATCATTGATTGCACAATGAACTAGTCACGTAGAGGCTACTAGGGACCTGTTGTTTATCTACCACACGTGTATTAATGTTTCCGCTTAATACAGTTATAGCATGATATAAAACATATAATGAACAATTGAGATATGACTAATAAACTATCTTTATTAAGTGCCTCTGGTATATTCCCTTCATGTTCTTGGGTAGATCGAGGTGTTCGTGTGTTCTTTCTTGGTGTTCTTGTGTTCTTCCGTGTGTGCTTATTAATTAGCTTGCACGACAACAGGTAAGAACCTTTAGTCGCAGTTGGTATTAGAAACCGGGACTAAATGTATATTAATCTCTGAATATGGAAAAATTCAAATCTTTCAACCGGTAACCAAAATTACTTAGAAATAGAAATATTTATATTAATAAACCGGTAACCGATATATAAGAATCCAAGCATTTCCAATACATGAGATAGCTGAGACACACAACGGTCTAGTAATCATATCAATCTAAATACCACTTCCGTGCAATCTCGTAGTTAAGGCGAGCGTATAGAGCAGCATACACGACTCACTCGTAGCTCAATGGAACCGCGACCCAATATCTCGTTAGGTGTTCTCCTTCTTTGTCGTCGGCCCGTTTCTTGTCGTCTCGTTTCTTGTCATCCTTCTTCTTATTTTTCTTCATCTCTAGATTTGTCCCAACGACAACATTGGAGAGAGCATACAGGCTTGGGGTAGGATTGTCGGTTGGGTTTCGGAAATTCCTCTGGAGGTCGACCGCTGACGGAATTGTAACTCCGTAGTATCGCAACATTCACACGTCATTCAGGATTGCCACGCCGTAAAAGTTGATAGTCTTGTCACCTTAGAAATCGATGAGTAGCTTCGACACCCGATCAGCCTTGCAAATGTGGAAAATAAGAGTCTCGGTCGCCACCGAAAGTTGAATGACGGCGGCGCGCTGCTTCTGCTCCTCTGTAAGATCCTTCTGTCGACGACCCGGGAGTGCATCAGTGAACTCGCCGTCGAGTCCAACCCCCTTATCGGTGCGGCGTCTAGATACTCCTTCACGTGTCGGATCCACTCCTCCACGCGTGATGCACGGAGGGTGACCCATACCTTGAAGTCCATGCCTTCCTTGGAAAAGAAGAACAATCGAGACGCCGTGATGTGTCCGAGTGACTCCATTGGAATGGAAGAGAGCAATGATGGAGAAGAAGATTTTGTTTGTGATTAGGCATGGATTACTGTAGCTTATATAGCCAGCCGGAGAGGGAGGCCGACGGCCAGCAAGGGAGTCCGGCAGGCGGCGGCGCTGCATGTCGGCGATTAAATTCGTGTGTGTATAGTTTCCAAAACGCAGTCAAAAAACTATTATGTTTCCAAAACATCCTCAAAACGCGATAGGGAAGGTGTACAGCCTGCCATTTAGTCCCGGTTTGATACACGAACCGCGACTAAAACCTTTAGTCGCGGTCGTATGTCAAACCTGGACTTAATGTTTGTCTGGAACCGGACTGTAGGGTTTTGAGGTTTAGTTGTCATCCTAACCATTGGAACCGGGACTAATTGTATCTTTAGTCTGGGTTCCAGGCAGGATCCGGACTGAATGGACTCAGGGCTCAAAACCGAAGCCCCATTTTCTACTAGTGACGGCCTCCAAAGCTCCATTCCAGGACGAGCAGCGGAGGACTTGGACCGGAACACCAACGACACGACATCGGGCGTATGGTGGAAATAACTTTCTTCTCGGCGCAACTCCGAAAAGGAGAAAATAGAGAAAAAATGGATGAATTAAAAGGCCACGGGTGCACCTCTAAATAAAGGGGCATGTGGGCTGCCATCCTTGCCAGGCTGGCGGTGTGGGACTATTCCCACACCCCAGCCGGCCAAGGCACATGCGCCGGCCTAGGTGGGCCCTGATGTCTACGCACGCTTCTATTCTTGTAGACAGTGTTGGGCCTCCAAGATTAGAGGTATGTAGGACAGCAGCAAGTTTCCCTTAAGTGAATCACCCAAGGTACCTCTAACTCAGGAGGTAGAGGTCAAGGATAACCCTCTCGAACAACCCTGCAATTAAGATACGAGAAGTCTCTTGTATCCCCAACACACCCAATACACTTGTCAGATGTATAGGTGCACTAGTTATGCGAAAAGATAGTGAAATACAAGTAATATGGACGATTACAAGTAGTAATTCAATCTGTAATAAAAATGGCAGCAAGCAAACATGTAACAAAACTTGTTTGAAACGGTGTTTCGATGATTAGAAACAAGGCCTAGGGAACCTACATTCACTAGTGGACATTCTAAACATTGACATCAAAGTTAAATAAATAAAACTACTCTCAAACACTCTCATGTTGGATAACAAACATCATTCATTGTGTAGGGCTACAAGAGCACCCTCAAAGTCAGAGTAAACTAACACCAACAACGTCATACAGGAATCACACACGGTGCACACACTGTCACCATTACACACGTGAATAACCCTGGAGTTCATATTAATGTAACCTCTAGAGTGCATAATAGATAAAGAGTAGCATCACATATTCAACTAGATTACAAAGCTCATGATCACATAAAAGATCACATCATGGGAGAGAGAGATAGACCATATGGCTTCCGTAGATCCCGCAACCCCGGGGGAGAACTACTCACTCCTCATCGTAGGAGTCAACAACGGCGATGGAGATGGTGGTGGAGTCGATGGAGATGGCTCCGGGGGCAATTCCCCGTCACGGCAGGGTGCTGGAACAGAGACTTCTGTCCACCGAATCTTCTCTTCGATGGCGGCGGCGCTCTGGACTCGTGGAGGAAAAAGTGTCTAACCCTGCTATGTTTTTAGGTCAAGGGGGTATTTGTAGGCGAAATACCTAGGTCAATGGGCGCCCGAGGTGGCCTCCTCACCTCCCGGCGCGGCTGGATTGTGGGCCGCAACACCAGGTGATGAGGGCGCCTCGAGGCCCCTCTTCGTCTCATCTTCGGTTTTCCTGGACGCATATATTCCAAAAATAAATACAGGGAACTGTCACTGTGACATCTTCTTAATAGGTTAGTCCCATATAATGCATAAAACTATATAAAATGCATATAAAACATGTAATAACATGATATAACATAGCATGGAACACAAGAAATTATGGATATGTTGGAGACGTATCAACATCCCCAAGCTTAGTTCTACTCATCTCGAGTAAGCAAGAACGATAAAAGAAGAATAATTTCTGAAGTGACATGCTTCAACACAATCTTGATCATGTAATATTGTAAGGCATGTAAACTGAGATCAAATGAATAAGAGCTATAGTTTATATTGATATCAAATGAGTAATGAACAAACAAGTAGGTGAAGCAAGCAAAGCTTTCAATGATATAGTACTAGATATCAATCAACCGTGCAAAGTAGATATTAAATATGATTTAAGCTTCAAGCACAACAATATAATCATCTAATGCTTCCAACAAACATGACAACTTTATGAAAGGATCAGGTCAAGTAATAACAATATGCACGTAGAAGATAAATATATTATTTGTTCAAAAGAAACAAGCAAGCGTTCAACGTTGGTTCCTGGCACCAGGATGTTATGGCTAAGAGAATGTTAACGGAGGTTTGGAAGGCCAACGGAAGAAAGGCTCACAAAGTTGTAGATGATCATTAGACAAGAGAAAGTCATACAATCGAAGCTATTCAAAGAGTATTGATTGCCATACAACAGATGCACATGGAGCTATAAGTATATGAAATCTATCCAATGGAACTAGTAGGGGTGCATCCAACTTGCTTCCTCACGAAGACCTAGAGCACTTTTGAGTAGACTTATCATTGGAATATACAAGCCAAGTTCTATAGTGTAAACTTCCCCACATGGTTATGAAACTAAGAAATGAAAACTCTCTCATATGGACTAAAGGTGCTAAACATGAGCACAAATGATGACTATAAATGATATGGTGTTGTAACATAAGCACAAGTGCGTGATAAAGAATAGTAATGATGCCCCCTTTTTATTTTTTTATTTCTTTTTTCTTTTATTTTCTCTTTTTTCTTTTTTCTTCTTTTTCTGTTTCTCTTTTCGATGGCCTCCATGGCTCTTTTCACTTTTAGGGGCAAACATCCTAATATGATATATGATATATGACAACACACTAATATGATAAAACAACATACTGATGATATAAGTAACTAATATGAATGTGTCATAAGAATACATATGACAACAATGCCTCTGCCAGTGTAGTAGGTTATGCAGTGCTCTAGCGTAACATGGGTAAAACCACACATCAACTTTATAGAAACACGCAAAACAATACACAAGTAAATAATGAAAACATGTCATGTAATGTTAGATAGATGTTGCATGGCAATATATCTCGAAACAACTATGGAAATGCTGTAGTAGGTAGGTATGGTGGCTGTTTTGAGAAAGATATTTGGCTTATGTGTAGGAGAACAAGATGAAGATCTCCCACGAGTTTGGATGTACCCGCAAAAAATGCACCAACTCTCAATGTGAGAAAGGGCAATGCAAAGTACCGAAGAGGCTAGCAATATGGTGGTGTATGTGCCATGAAAATCGCAGTTTTAGAACTCACGAGTAAAAAGATTCCAAAAGAAAAATATGATCATGCAAGGCATAATGAAAATTACTCCTCGGGGAACTGTGGCAAATGAAAAAATCACTATTGGGAACCTGACCGCAGTGCATAACATAAAGTTATTACGGTTGCTTTAGGCAAAAAGAAGTCATATACCATTATGCAATCCACTGGAAATTTAAATGTGACACTGTTTTCAAGTTTCTCTAGACCAACCATTTAATCATTCCACTTTACTAGACCATCATGTTTACCATTAAGCAAATTAATATCTCAAAACAACATCAATGATTCAAATGACACAATTTAATGATCTACAAGATTATGAATCATTTAGTTATACCATCTACCACATTTAGCATTTTCTGTTCTCAACCAAACACCAATCAACTTATTTAAAAGATAAACTCTCCAAGTATTTAAAAAATGAGAGATGAGAGTATGATATAACAAAGCTAACAGCTCTAACAAGAGATGCATGAAAAACAAGAGCTAGAGGGCAAACGTTAACAAAAGAAGAATACTCAACGAATATAAGTGAAGAATACGAGTATTCATATGAAAAAGCGGAGCGTGTCTCTCTCCCATACATAAGAATGCTAGAATCCATTTTATTCAGAGAATGAAAATAACAGAAACAAAAACAAAAACAAATAGACGCTTCAAGATAAGCACATAAGATGTGAAGGAATTAAAATATAGTTTCACTAGAAAGGACCTGATAGTTTGTTGATGAAGAAGGGGATGCCCAAGGCATCCCCAAGCTTTGACGCTTGAGTCTTCTTGAATTATATTGGGATGAACCACCGGGGCATCCCCAAGCTTTGGCTTTACTATCCTCTTGATCACATTGTATCATCCTTCTCTCTTGATCCATGAAAACTTCCTCCACACCAAACTTAGAGTAACTTCATTAGAAGGTAAGTAAACAAAAAATTATGATATTCTATAGGAACACAATTGCTACCAATGCTACTGCACATTATGTACAGCCACTGATACTTAAAAGGATAAAACAAATCCGATCAAAATAGCAAAAGAGGCATTGCAAAATAAATGGCAGAATCTGTCAAAAACAGAACAGTCTGTAAAGACAAAAAAATTTGAGGCACTTTACTTGCTCAAATTAGAAAACTCAAAACTTATGAAAGTTGCGTATACATATGAGAATTGTGCACAAAAAAGGGAAGAATTTTATGACGTTCCTGTAAGGAGTTATGAATTTAACGGTCGATAGAAGAAATTTGTTTCATCACAGGAATTGAATTTTAACATCAACTTTCGACTAGAGGATTAACTTGACACAACATTACAATAAAATTAAGATAAAAATGAATTGCTAAAGAGTTAGGACAAGTCCTTGACATAAGCAAAATAAATTAAAATAACAGGAAATAAAAGTGGTGTTCTCCCATAAGCGCTTTTGTTTAACGCCTTTGAGCTAGGCACAAAGATTCATATGATGCTCTCATAAATATGAGAGTTGAAAAACATAGGAGAGCCTCAAGAGGTAAACATCAAACACATTTAAGTCTAAACCACTTCTTATGCAGAGGATTCTTGTGATAGAATAAATTATTGAAACATAAAGCAACTACCATAGCAACATAAAACAAATGAAATTTCAAAACTTCCAACATAAAGAGAGGTGTTTTAGTAACCTGAAAACTTTTACACCCGTGTTTTCCTCACTCATAATAACTTTCAGTAGCATCATTGATGAAATCCACAATATAACCATCACATGAAACATTCTTATCATGATCCATATGCATAAAAGTATCATTATCTCCCTCATAAGAAAAGTTCTTCTCATTAATAACAATGGGAGTAGGATCATCATAAAGAACTTGAACATGATAGACAAGTTGTACATTAAAATGATTGGTTTGAGTGATTCCTCTATAATTATGACAATTTTAAAAGAATAATTGTAATTATAACACATGCCATAGTATTCTTTATAATTATCAAAGACCGGAGGCATAGTGTCATCATAAGTAATAGAATAGTTATCCTCTAAAGTGTGTTTATTGGCAAACATGTCATCATTTTTAATAGAAGGGGATGTATCAAATATATAATCATTAGTAGCAAAAGGATTTTCAAACACCTCATCCCCGAGCTCAGAGCTCTCTATATCATCATGGAAGGAACATGAATAGTAGTGATAGTGCAGCAATTATTAATATAATCATTTTCAGAATTATTATCCCAAAGATCTTCAATATCAAAAGAAGTGTGCTTATCCCAATCATGATCACTAATATAAATAACATGCATAGGTACATCATCAAGTTCAGAATCATCAAATTCAGAATTATAAGTATAAATCATAACAGGAGCAACAAGTTTGGGAGAAGATATCGTTTCCTCTCTCATTTTACTCCTCTTCTTCTTCCTATTTCCCTTTTTCTTATTATTTTCCTCTTTAGGACGGAGAGGCTTGAAAGGAAGCTTTTCCACATAATCTGGTTTAGTATTAGAAACAATGGAAGAAACTTGGGAGGATTCCTCTCTTTCATTAGTAAAATGAAAACACATATTGGTCCTATCATACTTTGGTAAAGTCTCATCTTTTATAATATTTTGTATGTAGGTGTTAGCATGGCAATTATTAGCACAATAGAGATAACATCCATGCAACAAATCATTCATATCAATATCACTCATATTAAACAAAGAAGTTTTTCTTGATATCTCTTCACACCCCAAAAATAATGTAACTTCATCATGTTGATTAGGGGTGATCACGTTATCACTAAAATCTCCTGCAATATCTTTATGAGAACTTGAGCATTGAAATTCAAAATGACCCTCATCATAGGAAAGTTCGCAAATAAAAGGAGAGGTGGCACAAATCGTTTAACCAAGATCACTTAAAACTTTATAGCAACCTCTAGTATTTTCATTCCTATGATGGATACAATATTCATCTTCAATTTGATTAATTCCACAAGGTCTATGTATTCCAAAAAAATAAACATGCTTATAAGATATAGTATTTTCAGAAGTTTGAGCATGTTTATTGCAATCATTAACAACAATTTATTTTCCATACAAGTGTCTTTGAAAGGTTCAGGATACACGTCCCAATTTTCTTCAGGAACATTAATATGAGAAGCAAAGGTTCTAAAATAATCAACAATAATATGAGAATCAAGACCATATTCAGCACTAAGCTCTTCAAAACTAGCAGGTTCAACACAAGACTTAATGCAATTATATTCATAGTTCATACCTGATTCTTTACCTTTGTCATTCTCCCAATTTTCAGCATTGTTTCGAATTGTTTGAAGGAGGTCCCATCTAGCTTCAACCTTCTTACTTGTGAAAGAGTCCTCCGAACAAGCATCTAGATAATCCTTGCAATGTCCTGAAAGTCTTGCATAAAAATTATTAACAATTATATTATCAGGAAGCTCATGGTTAGGACATTTGAGTATTAATGTTTTCAGCCTTCCCAGGCTTGAGCAATGCTTTCTCCTTCAAGATGCCAGAAATTATATATAGAATTCCAATCTTTGTGAATCTCACTTGGAGGATTAAATTAAAAATAAAAGAGAGATACAACCTCCTCCCATTGAAGAGAGTGCTGATTCTTCAACAATTTATTCCAATCCGCAGCTGTTCCACCAAGTGATATAGGAAATAATTCCTTCTTAACTTTGTTCATTGAAATACCTGCACACTTGAAAAACTCGCATAATTCATATAAAAATTGCAAATGATCACCAGGATGGACAGTTCCATCCCCTACATTGCGGTTATTCATAACACGTTTAATAGTTTTCATAGGTATTTTAAATGTGTAGTGCCCATGCTTATGAAAGCAGTGACACATATGAATAATGTAAAGACTTGGATCACATAAGTCTCACATTCTCCAATAAGATGAAATATCACAGTACAATGTCATAATTGATTACAGAACGAGACGAATGATCCAAAAACAAATATCCTTACAACTTAGCATAGCGGAAATGCTAGCTGAATCAATAGTTCACACTTTATTTCAGAGTTCAAACGCAATACTAAAGGTAGCATGGAGCTACATCTTCTCCATGAAGCCACTAGCAAATCATGTTGGTTGTAGCTCGAAGACGACCCACTTACTCCTCATTCGGACATTCTGCAAGGTTTAGTTGCAGCCCAGCTATAAAGGGTCAGCACAATTGAATTGTGGTGGCAAGTGACTTTAATTCCTAATGTTCTAATATACTATAACTATATGCTTAATTTCGCTGGTGGAGCTCAAGGCTATTGCGCGAAGCAAATTTTTTCCTACTTTTGGTAAACAATTTTCTTAAATCAATATCTTCTCCTTCAGAGACAATCTCGAGACAAGTCCATGTCTCCTACCCATGTTCACCCAACAAAAGTTTTATTAAGAAATTTGAGATGAGGAGATTTTCAGAACACAGCCTTGTGTAGTTACTCATATTGTCCGTTGCCGGGGACACGGCTAAGATCTTAAGTTTTAACTCTCGAGAGGGTGTGCACTTTCACCATTAGACTCAATCAACCCAAACTATCCTCTACACTCCTTTAGTGAGAAGGAAAAGGAGAAGATCAAGATGAGACTTTTCAGAAGTTGCTTTCCCATGATCATACTAAGAGATTACCACCATCCTATCAACTCTACCACCATCAATCTCTTGACCCAGGTCCACAAAAACTTACTCCATCCAGACAGAGCCCATATTGACCAATGGTTGCACGATAAGCAACTAGACTCAGTGTAGACTTAAATCTCATAGCCCTGGGTGGCCAACCACAAGTGAGCAACTCAGGTTAACACCGCATATCATGGCCCCAAGTAAGTAGAAACTACCCTGGGCGAAGACAACCATGACACTTGGCCCTGAGAAGCCACTCAACTTGAAACCTCCTTGATCGACCCAGTCCACCCATGCGTTAAATTTATTTAGTGGAAATTTTCATTTATCACATCAACCATAAAACAAATCATTTTTGCAGCAGTTGCTTCCACTAAATTATAATAGGGGTCTAATCTGGAATTTCTAAGGGGAAACCTAAAAGGTTTGCATAGCATACTACAATCTCCCAAAAACCTATCATGCATACTACTTTTGCAAATACTGTTTGAAAACACTAGATATGCAATAGAATAAAATAGTAGGTGTTTTATGAAGTCACTTGCCTTGGCAGCAGGAGGGGCAGGCACAACAAGAATAGCAATCACTAGCAGGTCCTTCCTCTCCTTCACAATCTAGCACAAGCAATACATACAAATAAATATCCACACAAAATCTCACACACCAAATAAAAGATGTATGCATGCATGATATGCCATGTGTAGAATTAGACACACTTATCCATGATTTATATTCTCTGGTATTAAATGAATGAGATGCAATTTCTAAGAATTTCTCAATTCACTTAACAATTTATTAATTTGAAAACAAAGTAACCAAAACTTATATTATAGCATTACAAATTTTATTGTTCTAAGAAAGTTTTCAAATAAGACATATATTAATATTCCTGGGCAGAGGTTGTTAACCTAAACCTAAAACAATTGAGTTTATTTGTAAAACATTTTTATTATTTAAGTTATGGATTTAATAGCCGAATTACTCCTCGGATGATCTTATGAATTATTATTTAACAAAAGCAAAAAAAAATGATGTAGAATTAAACTACTCTAGCAGGGCTATCCGTGGATATAAAGTTCATTGAATTTGGACTTACAGAACATAAGTTATGAATTTTCTAAGTTTTGCATATTTTTCTGTTTTATTTATAAAATTCCTGCGAAAAAGAAAATAATGGGGCTACGTGGCGCGATCCTATTGGACGAAAACGATTCGCGCGGATCATGGACGAGAGCCATCCGATTTAAATGAGATCGGACGCACGGGATCGTTTGGATCTAGATCCAATGGCGTGGGACGCCCGGCCGAACCGAGCGGCGTGCGCGTCGCCTGAAGGCTCGCCGGCGGCGGTGCCCGCGGCGGCGCCGCGTCGGCCTCGACGCTTCCCGCATTAAAACACCGCCCCAGGACGAACGGTTCTTACCAAAATGACGCGGAGGAGGAGGCGAGGTCGATGGCGCGGCGGCGGCGTCGAGACTCCTCTCCTTTCCTCGTCGGAGATGGTGGCCGGCGGCGGAGCACCTCGGTCGAGTTCGTTTTCGGCGTTCGGCTGCGAAATGGGAAAAGCAAGGGGGCTCAACGGGTGCGCAAAAGGATGTGGAAGCGAGGGGGGGCTCGGTGGAGCTTGGAGCTTACCCCACTCGCGAAAAAGCCCGGCGGCAATGGCGGCGACGGCGAGCTCGACTCCGAGCAGCCCGACGGCGGAGAGGTAGGGTTTGGGGGGGGGGGGGTTTCGGAGGCGGCCTCGCGGGGTATAAATAGGAGGAGGCGCGGGAGCTAATCACGGCGGAAACCGGCCCGGAAACGGCTCGGTCGTGGTCGTCGTCTCCGGCGCGATCTCCGGACGGAGGTGGAAGACGGCTGACAGGTGGGGCCCACCTGTCAGCGAGAGGGGAGCGGCGCGCGCGCGCTGGAGCGGCCGATGGGCCGTTATCGACCGCGCGCGCGGTGGATAACGTCTGGGCCGGCCTGGTAACATAATCTTTTAAATAAAATAAAAACTGTTTTTCAAATCTGATTTGCTAAATGATTTTTAAACCTATTCAAAACATTTCAGAAAAATTCATAAAAATATATTTTGGAAAGGTTATTTAAATTAGCAATTTTTAATAATAACCTTACCCATTATATAATTTGGAAAATTATATTTATGAAGTAAGTTTTCAATAAACATTTAAATAGGATTAAACATTATTTAAACGCATAATTGATTTTTTATTTAGTATTTATGTGATTAAAAGTTAAGCCTATATGATGAATGATGTATGAATGCAAAGTTTTAAATTTTAGCAAAATTGGGATGTTACAAAATGGCACTATTTCTTCAAGTGGCTTAAAAATATCACAAGCATCATAAGAATTATTGTATATTGGAGGCACAACATTATCAAGGCAAAATAATTCCTCCAAACTGAGGAGCAAAAAAAGATTACTTTTGTTTAAACTAGCTCCCCGAAGCTTAGGTTTTTCCACAGCCTTAGCAATAATAGTATCCAAATAATTTATACTAATAACATTACTACCACTATTATGAAAAATTTCCATAGGTTTTTTAATTTTGTCTTCAAAAGTATCATGTCCTAATGCAATATAAATTTGATAAAGATCTCTAATTTTGGTGTTGTTTTCCATTAGCCTAACAGTGAAAACAAAAACAAGAAACAAAAAGTAATAACTGCAGAATCTAAAGGAGATACCTTCAAGTGTTCACCTCCCCGACAACGGCGCCAAAAAATAGCTTGATGTCTACGCACGCTTCTATTCTGGTAGACAGTGTTGGGCCCACAAGAGCAGAGGTTTGTAGGACAGCAGCAAGTTTCCCTTAAGTGAATCACCCAAGGTATATCAAACTCATGGAGGTAGAGGTCAAAGATAACCCTCTCGAACAACCCTGCAATTAAATACGAGAAGTCTATGGTGTCCCCAACACACCCAATACACTTGTCAGATGTATAGGTGCACTAGTTATGCGAAGAGATAGTGAAATACAAGTAATATGGATGATTATAAGTAGTAATTCCAATCTGTACTAAATATGGCAGCAAGCAAACATGTAGCAGAACTTGTTGGAAACGGTGTTTCCATGCTTAGAAACAAGGCCTAGGGATCCTACTTTCACTAGTGGACATTCTCAACATTGACATCAAAGTTAAATAAATAAACACTACTCTCAAACACTCTCATGTTGGATAACAAACACCATTCATTATGTAGGGCTACAAGAGCACCCTAAAAGTCAGAGTAAACTAACACCAACAACGTCATAAAGGAATCACACACGGTGCACACACTGTCACCATTACACACGTGAATAACCCCGGAGTTCATTATAAAGTAACCTCTAGAGTGCATAATAGATAAAGAGTAGCATCACATATTCAACTAGATTATAAAGCTCATGATCACATAAAAGATCACATCATGGGAGAGAGAGATAGACCACATGGCTTCCGTAGATGTTGGTGGAGTCGATGGAGATGGCTCTGGGGGCAATTCCCCGTCCCGGCAGGGTGCTCGAACTGAGACTTCTGTCCACCGAATCTTGTCTTCGATGGTGGCGGCGCTCTGGACCCGTGGAGGAAAACGTGTCTAACTGTGCTATGTTTTTAGGTTAAGGGGGTATTTGTAGGCGAAAGACCTAGGTCGGTGGGCGCCCGAGGTGGCCTCCTCACCTCCCGGCGCGGCTGGCTTGTGGTCCGCGCCACCAGGTGATGAGGGCGCCTCGAGGCCCCTCTTCGTCTCGTCTTTGGTTTTCGTGGACGCATATATTCCAAAAATAAATACTGGTTGGCTCGTTTCAAATTTGGCGGATATTTCCTTAAGAGCTTTTCTGAAACCAAAAACAGCAGAAAACAGGGAACTGACACTTTGGCATCTTGTTAGTATGATAGTCCCAGAAAATGCATAAAACTATATAAAATACATATAAAACATGTAATAACATCATATAACATAGCATGGAACCCAAGAAATTATGGAAACGTTGGAGACGTATCAGGCCCCTTGTGGCCCACCTATGGGCCGGCCGAACTAGCCCGGTGTTCTCTATACCTTATTTTCCTTTTCGGTAAATATGTCGACGCGCCTTAAGTGTGTTACCCTAGCGGTTCGATATAGTAACAAACATGATCAAGACATCTCTCTGATCAATGACTAATTGGTGGGCCTGGACACCAAGAATTAATCCCTGTGATATATCGAATAACTTTGTCGATCGAACCTAGACGTCGAGTCTTAAACCTTTTGCCATAGCGACACTTAGTGTGTCCGAGACTCGTTCATACATATCTCCATACCTAGCTTGATCTCTTTACCGACAACACTATCTTCTACTCGTCCATGATCTTATGTCCGGGTGACCTAGTCACATGCTTGCAAGCTCATTGAACATAATCTCACCGAGTGGTCCCTAGAGTATCTATCAAGCTATGCGGACTGGAAAATCCTGCTCTTCATCCCTTGTCTCAACATACTCCCTTCCGATACCCGAGAGGAACGTTTGATGCAATCAAAGTATCTTTCAGGAGTAGCAATAGGAGTTGATCTCATGGTCGAAGGCGTAATGACTACGTCCTACATATATATTGGGTATGTCCATCACATCGTTCTACCAAAGATATAACTCCATTGTCAACTGACGCTATGTCACATGATCGGTAAACCTCGATCATCATTTGCACAATGAACTAGTCACATAGAGGCTACTAGGGACTTGGTTGTTTTACGTATCACACGTGTATTAATGTTTCCGCTTAATACAGTTATAGGAAGACACAAAAACATATTATGAACAAATGAGATATGATACATGAACACTTTGTTAATTGCCTATAGGGCATATCTCCTTCAGTCTCCCACTTGCACTAGAGTACAATTTAATCTAGATTACAACTTTGTAAAATCCTAACACCCATTGCTCCTTGGTGTTTCTCATGCTTGTCAAACGGAAGAGGCTTCGTCAGAGGATCTGCCACATTCAGATCCGTATGCACTTTGCTAATCTTCACATCGCCTTCCTATACATACTGTCGTATCACATGGAAGCTTCGGAGAATGTGTTTGGCAGTTGAGTGAGACCTTGGTTCCTTTGCGTTAGCAATAGCACCCGCATTGTCGTAGTAGAGGGTTACGGGGTCTTGCGTGCTAGGGAACTCTCCAAGCTCAATGATGAACTTTCTCAGCCACACAGCTTCGATGAACTTCCTCAGCCACACAGCTTCGTTCGCAGCTTCAAAAGCAACGATGTACTCTGATTCCATTGTAGATTGGCCCACGATAGATTGCTTCCCACTTCTCCAGCACACGGCGCCTACATTCATCTTATAAACATATCATGTTTGTGACCTAGAGTCATCGGGGTCTGTGCTGAAACTTGCATCAACGTAACCTGTTACGCCAAGTTCTTCATCACAGCCACCATAGACAAGGACCATTTCCTTTGTCTTCTTGAGATGCTTACGAATACACTTAACATCTATCTAATGTTCCTTTCCAGGATTACTTTGGAACCGGCTCGTCAAACTAAGAGCCAATGCTACATCAGGTCGAGTACTTAACATGGCATACATGATCGATCCTATGGCTGAAGCATAAGGATGTTTAGCCAGCTTTATCATGTTCCGTCACCGGACACTATGCCTCAATGTTTTATTCTAGACAACAGGAAGAGAGCCTTTTTTTTGTCGCCTCCATACCGAACCGTTTCAGTATCTTGTCAAGATAAGTACTCAGACTTAACGCTAATAGACGTCTTGATCTATCACGATAGATTTTAATGCCTAAGACGTATGCAGCTTGTCCTATGTCCTTCATGGAAAATTTACTGTTTAAATATTTCTTCACGCTATTCAAAAGATCCACATTATTCCCAATCAGTAATATGTCATCTACATATAGTGCTAGGAACACAACCGAGCTCCCTCTCATTTTCTTGTAAATGTAGGTCTCTTCTACATTTTGGACAAATCCAAAACCTTTGATCAACTCATCAAAGCAAAGATCCAACTCAATATGCTTGCTTCAATCCATACCTCATCAAAGCAAAGATCCAACACTGAAGTTTGCATACCTTGTCAGCATTTTCTGGATCGACAAAACCTTCAGCTTGTACCATATACAACTCTTCCTCAATGTTACCATTTAGGAACGCTGTTTTGACATCCATCTGCCATATTTCATAATTGTAATATGAAGCAATTGCTAACAAAATCCGAATGGACTTTAGCATCGCTACCGGTGAGAAAGTTTCATCGTAGTAAATTCCATGAACTTGTCGGCAACCTTTTGCGACAAGCCGAGCTTTATAAACAGTCACATTACAGTCAGCATCAGTCTTCTTCTTAAAGATCCATTTATTCTCGACGGCCTTGCGCCTTTCGAGAATCTCCACCAAAGTCCATACTTTCTTGTCATACATGGATCCCATTTCGGATTTCATGGCTTTCAGCCATTTCTCGGACTCTGTGTTTGCCATAGCCTCTTTGTAGTTTGTAGGTTCGTCTTGTTCAATTAACATGACGGGGCAAACCATGTTGTCGTATTATTGTGGTGCAATACGAGATCTTCCAGACATACGAAGTAGAATAGTATCCTCGACATTTTCTCCCACTCCATCTACGGAGGACGTTTTCGGAAAATCTTCCGTTGCGCTACTCGGAATTTCGAGTTCAGGATCAAAGATCTTGTCGAGTTTTACTTTCCTCCCACTTACTCCTTTCGCGAGAAAATTCTTCCCAAGAAAGGTACCGTTCTTCGTGACAAAAGTTTTGCCCTTAGCTTGGTTGTAGAAGGTGTACCCTATGGTTTCCCACGGATACCCTACAAAGACAACTTTCTCCGATTTTGGTTTGAGTTTGTCGGGTGTAGTTTCTTAACATACGCCTCACAACCCCAGACCTTCAGGAACGACAACTTAGGTTTCTTACCATGCCATAACTCATATGGTGTCATTTCTACGGATTTGGACGGAGCACTATTTGAAATGAATGCGCCTGTTTCTAACGCATAACCCCAGAAGGATACGGGCAGATCGGTAAGAGACATCATAGACCGGACGCTATGTAATAGAGTACGATTACGTCGCTCGGATACACCATTACGTTGCGGTGTTCCAGCATGCGCAAGTTGCGGCACGATGCCACAGACCTTCAGATGTGTGCCAAACTCAAAACTCAAATACTCGCCACCACGATCGGATCGTAGGTGCTTGATTTTCTTGTTAAGATGATTTTCAACTTCACTTTGAAATTATTTGAACTTTTCAAATGTTTCAGACTTGTGTTTCATCAAATAGTTATATCCGTATCTACTCAAGTCATCAGTGAAGGTGACAAAGTAATGATAACCATTGCGTGTCGACACGCTCATTGGTCCACACACATCTGTATGTATGACTCCCAATAAGTCTGACGCCTGTTCCATGAGACCTTTGAGTGGTGTCTTGGTCATCTTGCCCATGAGGCATCATTCGCATGTGTCGAGGGATTCAAAATCAAACGAGTCTAAAAGTCCATCGGCATGGAGTTTCTTCATACGCTTTATACCAATATGACCGAGACGGCAATGCCACATATACATGGTGATATCACTACTAAGTTTAATCCTCTTGGCATATATGTTATGGATGTAAGTACTACGATCGAGATTGAACAAGAATAAACCATTACTCTCGGGAGCATTAACATTAAATATATCATTCATCGAAATAGTACAACAACTTGATACTGAATTGAATGAATATCCGTCTTGCAACAAAAAAGACACTCTGATAATGTTTACACTCAAGGACGTTACAAAATAACACTTATTTAAAACCAAAACTAATCCCGATGGTAGATGTAGAGTGAGTGTGCCGACAGCCACCAAGTCAACTCTTGATCTGTTGCCAACGCGCATCGTCACCTCGTCCTTAGCCAGGCACCGCTTATTCCGCAACTCCTCCTAAGAGTTACAAATATGAGCAACATAACCAATATCAAATACCCAAGTGTTGGTGCGGGCGCATGTAAGGTACACATCAATAACATGTATATCAAATATACCTTTTTCTTTGCCGACAATCTTGCCAGCCTTCTTATCCTCCAGATACTTGGGGCAGTTGCGATCCAGTAATCTGATGGTCACCACCATCTAGTCCATCTTGATTTCCAATTCAGCCATGCTGAGCATCATCAGAATTTCCGACAGGGATTTTGACTTTGACGTCCCTTTCATGTCGTAATTCATGATAGCTTCCTTATAGCTAGGGGGCAGTGACAACAACACCCTATCAATAACCAGCTCTTCTGGAATCACATATCCCATATCATTCGGGAGTTGAACGCTGCCAAACATATTGGCTAAATGATTACTTATGTTGTCGTGCTCTTCCATGTGGGTTGAGAAGAAAAGCTTGGTAGCTTGAAACCTCTCATCCATGACTTGTGGTGCAAAAATCATCATGAGTTCAGTGATTATCTCATAAGCACTCTTGTTCTCAAAATGATTTTGCAGGTCAGCCTCCATGGCAAAGAGCATGCCACTCTGAACAAAAGAGGAAATCTCCGCCTTGAACTCATGGACGATCCTAACAGTTTCTGAGGCGGTGTTTGCTGGCTGATCACCTAAGGGGGACTTCAAGGATGTAAGCCACCTTGTGGGTATTCAGAAGGGACTTCAAATCGCGGAACCAGGATACGAAGTTTGACCCATTTGTCTTAATCTTCTCTTTCTCAAGGAACAGGGCTAGGTTAAAGGTGGGGTGAGACATCTACAATCGATGTTGCAACAACATAAGACTTTGTTCATAATATTTTGAGTTCTAGTATTTTAGAAAATTAACTGTCAGAACTCCCACACAAACGAACATCCCTCTAATCGTTTCAGTGATTACACGACTCGCAATCCATTGCGCAACCCCTCATCGTCATAGCCGGCAACACAACTTCAAAGGTAGACATCAAAATGTCGATCACAACAATTCTGTGACCCATGCTTGACCTTTCGGTCACCATGTTCCGAGGCCATTTCGGCACATAGTAGGCTCGCCACTATAACCTTCAACGTAAACGCTCGTGTAAAACTCTCTTACACCCACTGTATGCAAACAACGATATGTCTGACACCCAACCGTCACGGCCTGCCTCATAACGTAGAAGTTTCTTGGTGGTGTACGTTGAAGGGAGAAGACTAATGGTATTTAGGAGGGATCATATTATATTACTACCGCCGTGTAACTAATAAACAATTACACAATATAAGATGCACTCAAAAACATCAAATGTAATGCGACGTGATATGGTCCATGCGCCATGCTCTTCCTGGCGCCCACAAATTACAAACAATTTAATGAACCTACCGTGACCATATCACATTGCCCCTGCAAAATAAGGTTAGACGTGTTCTAATTTATCTTTTGCATATTTTACGTGACTTGGGACTGTCGTAAATAGAACCGCTTCATACCTACGAAGTTATGCCACAACAACGATCAATAATTGCATATTTAAGCATCCCTTTAGGGCCCTCCATTGAAATGCAAAGCCAACTAAAGACAGAGAGAAAGACACCCACCACACCCGCCAGCCACAGATATAGTACCAACCATATGTCAGTAGTGCAACCAGTCTCGCATAAGCGTACGCGTAAAGTCGGTCCGGTCCGCTTCATCACCTCAATGCTGCGGGAATAGCAAGTGCATGCTAGAGAGTAGCAAATAGTAGAACGATGCCCCGTGAAGAACACGGGTTCTAATAGCGTACAACTATATCTACACATAGATAGGCTCTGATACCACTGAAGGGGATCGCAGGCAGAAAACAATAATTTTGTAACGACGATATCCTTAAACTAGCCAGAATCTATAGTATGCAAATATAGTAATACACAGGAGATCGGTATATATACCCTTGTAGACCGAAAAGCGGGGATTACGCTCCCGCACAAGCGTTGACGATGAAGACGACGTAGCCGACCTCAAGGTCGTGTAGAGGACCTAGACCTCCCAGCACCACTAGCGTGGCACCTCGCAGAGCGTCACACACATACGCTGGAGAAGACGGCCTCCGAAGCTCTAGTATAGGACGAGCAGCGGAAGACTTGGACCGGAACACCAACGACTCGACAGCAGGCGTATGGTGGTAAGAACTTTCTTCTTGGCACAACTCCGACAAAGGAATCACGTTATGGAGGAGAAAATAGAGAAATAATTGGGTGAATTAAAAGGCCATGGGTGCACCTCTATATAAAGGGGCATGGGGGCTGATACGTCTCCAACGTATCCATAATTTGTTGTGTTCCATGCTATGTTATATCATGTTATTACATGTTTTATATGTAGTTTGTATAGTTTTATGCATTTTATGGGACTAACCTATTAACAAGATGCCACTGTGCCAGTTCCCTGTTTTCTTCTATTTTTGGTTTCAGATAATCTCTTAAGGAAATGTCCGCCAAACTGGAAACAAATCAACCAGAAATTATTTTTGGAATATTTGCGCCGCGAAGAACCGAAGACGAGACGAAGAAGGGCCACGAGGGGCCCACATCGCCTGCTGGCGCAGGGCCCAGCCTGGCCGCGCCAGGAGGTGAGGATGCGGCCTCGGGCGGCCACCGACCTAGGTCTTTCGCCCATAAATATGGCTCTGACCTAAAAACGCTTAACGGTTAATCACTTTTTCCTCCCCGGGTCCTGAGCCGCAGACGTCGTGACCACCACTTCAGGGGAGAGCAGAACTGCTCCTCGGCACCCTGCCGGGAGGGGGAATCGTCCCTTAGGCCTCTACGTCGCCATGACCGCTTCCGGACTGATGCGTGAGTAGTCTACCTCGGACTACGGGTCCATAGCAGTAGCTAGATGGTCGTCTTCTCCTCTTGTGCTATCATGTTTAGATGTTGTGAGCTGCCTATCATGATCATCTTTATGTAATTCTCCATATTGTGTTTGCTGGGATCCGATGAATACTGAGTACTAAAGTCATTGCTTCATAATATATCATGTGTGTGTTATTTAATGATCTTGCATGCTCTCCGTTACTTGTGTATGCTCTGGCCAAGTAGATGCTCGTAACTCCAAGAGGGGGTATTTACGCTCGATAGTAGGTTCATGTCTCTATTAAATCTAGGGCAGTGAAAGAAATCTCTAAGGTTGTAGAAGTAATGTTCCTACTAGGGATAAAACAGTAGTACTTTGTTTAACGATGATGTTACTTACTTACTTTACACACATTGCTTAAGGCGATAATCTGTTGCATGCAACTTAATACTGAAAGGGGTGCGGACGCTAACCGGAAGGTGGATTATTACTCATAGATGTTGTAGCGTACCTGCACTTAAAATGTGGCAAGGTACATGTGTATAGTGCAAATCCCTGGATCAATTCGTTTACACACACAGTTTACGATGTAATATCACAACAATATATCAATTTTATTACATCGATGATCCAGACTTAGAAAATATTCTTTTCAACTTGCAAAGCATAAAGCTAGCACTGAAAGAGTAAACAGCGGAAATACAATAGCAGTGAGTCTCCATAATCTTCATGTTGCCACATGCGAAAACATGTTGGTTGCAGACTCGAAACCTTTAAACGAAACCTCACTCGTCATCTGAACAATATGCAATAAGAAAAATATTGCAACAACATGGGTCAGATTCCATTAAAAATGGAGTCTGGCAAGTGACACTATGGTGGACACTTAGTGGAAAAACTCTAATAACCTATATGCTTATTTGGCTGGTGGAATTCAAGTCTATTTTGCATAAAGTCAATTTTTCCTAAATCTTTGGAAAACACTTTTCTTCTTTTTGAGACATTCGTGGTATGACAACCACTGTCTCATTCTACCCTTGTTCACCCATCAAGTTTTATATTTTTGAAGTTGGAATGGTGGAATCCTCCGTTGACGTCTGTGATCAGCTGCTCAAATTGTTCGTACCAGGGACACGGCTAAGTACTTAGTTTTACACTCTGCAGAGGTTGTGCACGTTCACCATTGTACCCATAAACCCAAACTATCCTTTACACTCTTATAGTGATAAGGACAAGGAGAAGAATGAGATGAGATCTTTCAGAAGCATTTTCCCTCCCACTCTGGCGACCCGTTCCACCTAACACACTCTACATCTGCTTGTCAAGCCGGGGCGAGTCCATGCAACTTAGTTGATCAAGCCAGAGCCCATATGGCAATGGCTGCACTGGAACCAATCGTCACTCGGAGTTCTTCAGATTCCTCTGTTCCCTTGGTGGCAATCCACAAGTGCACGTACTCCAGGAACCATAGACATGGGCATGAGTAGCCACGCAACTCGACTCCATACAACCAATCCACCCAGGAGGTTCATTAACTTAATGGATGTGTACTCCCAGGTGAAAATCACCATGCTCGCAGCCCTAAGTATAATAGAAACTAACTTAGGCGACGACAACCATGAGTACAGTCCTGAGTAGTCACTTAACATTTTGTAAAACTTTTCATCGATTGCATAGCATCAATAATCCTACTAAGTATTGCATAGGAACCTAGACACAGGAGTAAGGAATTTCTACACAGCTCTAGCATAGCAATACTATCCTACACATGCTTGTATAAAAATACACTAAGTAATGCATGTAGAAAATAGTAGGAAGTATATGAGGTGTGCCACTTGCCTTTGAATGATGTCTTTGCTCACAAACTCTTTTCAACGTTACTCGGAGCTCTCCGTACAATCTATACATAACAATTATAAACAATCACACCACAACACAATACAAAACAAACAAACAAGTTTCGCAAAACATTCTAAGGAAAATATGTCATGCATGATGTGCTAAATATTCCTAAGGACTAGAGATGCATGTCATACCATGAAAATCTTCTAAGATATTGCAAGGCAATTATGTTTGTCAAAAATGATTAAGTACCAAGGTCATAGGTTGGACAAAATAACTTTGTTATAAATCATCTTGAATAAGCACTCTAATGGCTTAGCCATGATGTGCATAAATACTTAGAGAAAATACTAAGTCTATTCTTCAAGGTGATCCACAATTATTAACAACCCTTTGTAAATTGGATATTCACTATATTGAGAGAGACAGACACCCGGCCAGCCACTTAAGTTGTGGAACAGGTCTCATGTACGTGGACATGTAAGTTTAGTCTCCAGGCCGCTTCATCTCACTATGCCGCTAGGATCCCACAACTTCAAGGATGGTGATAACATGATCAAAAATTGTTTATGTCTAAAGTGATAGACAAGATTAGGAAAGAGGGAAAAGATAGAAAGAAGGATGTAGTTAGCCTTCCAGGCTTCATCTCCAGACTTGTAACTTTCTCCTGATTTTTCTTCTTGAACTTCCTCTTGATTTTTCTTCTAAGTACTTCTACTCCTTGGAGATGCTTCTGAAATCTTGTTTTCTTGGCTAAGTCCTTCATTGGCCTTCTAGCTCCATGTTGAAATTCTAAGTGTCTAAGTGCATATCACTTTACCAAAATACTAAGTTGAAATTAATCCTAACTTAAAAAAACTAATGAAGAAGTTTTCATATCAGAACTATAACTGCAAAACAAAATATGCCACGCCTGAAATGAAATTTTTAATCATAACAAATTTGATGATTTTTAAAAATATGCATGAAGTTATAATTGCAATTTAATTAATTTCTATTATTGCAAAATATAATAAAAGGACTAATTACTAGATTAAAGTTTTCTGTGATTAAATTTTTATACAAAATTTTGTAAATAATTTTAATATACAGAGGGGATTTAAATAAATTTATAGAAATTGGATTTACTCAAAATTAATCTTTCTATCAAAGGTTATGTCAAAATTACTCAAATTATTCAAATTAAACATATAACTGTTAAATACTAAAAATAATACTCGAAAGTATTTTATAACAGAGGCATCAGATAACACATATTCTAAAGTTTCTAAAACAATTTTAATTTCAATTTTTGGGATTTTAGATTTAAAGTTATTACAAAAATACTCAAATCATCCATTTGAAATTTGAATATTTCGAACTAAGTCAAATTTGAATTCTAACAGATCTAAAATATTCTACATGTCAAGGGCTTTCCAAATATATAAAATTTGTTAAATTTTATGTTGTGGTTAAAAAGTTATAACAAATCTAAGTGACAGGGGCTTTTCTGTAAAACTACCAGATAAACTAAATCGAGAAATTTATTTTCCACGTCAGCGCTGACTGGACACTGACGAGGCAACGACGTGGCTGCTGACTGGATTAAGTCAAACAGATCTGGATCTTCAGATCAAGATCTGATGGATCTCATCAGCTCGTACCGGTTCGATTTCACGATCTAATCTCGGCCGTGCATAACAGATCGGACGGCCAGGAGTGGCCTTGACCATACCTGGCGGCGACCTTGCCGGAGAAGAAAGGCTGGCGGTAGCGCGGCCTCGTGCGTGGACGGCGCTGGCGTTGGGGTGGCTCCCCGGATGCGCGGAGGGTGTCCCCGTGCACGGCGCGTTGCGGCGGAGTGGATGGTGACGGCGACGTCGACTCACGCGTCCTCGGGCACCGGCTGGCCGTGGCCGTAGGTGCGGCTAGTCCGGAGAGCTCCTCTCGAGATCGTACTTGACGATTGGCTGAAAAGAAAAAAATCAGGGAATGTTCAGTGGTTCGCCCGAGAGGGCTTCGAAGAGGAAGGAAGGGTCAAGGGCTCATGAAGAGGCTTACTTTGCCGGAATTTGAAGAAAAACAGTGGCGGCATCGGAGCAACTCCGGCAAGCTTTTGCGGCAGCCTGGGGGCGTAATAGGCTAGAGTTTTTAAGGGGAAAGAG
Organism: Poa annua; assembly: GCA_026929855.1. Classification (NCBI taxonomy): domain Eukaryota; kingdom Viridiplantae; phylum Streptophyta; class Magnoliopsida; order Poales; family Poaceae; genus Poa; species Poa annua. Next base: position 106,187,228 of record CM049426.1, read on the forward strand.
AGAGGAGGGGCTGGGGACTTATGGGCACGCTCGGAGAATTCAATTCCGCAAGTTTCGCCCTCGTTCTGATCCGCAAATGGAGAGAGGAGTTTCGGCTGAAATTATAGCCGGAGGTTGAAGAAGATGCCCTCCTGACGGGTGGGTCCCGCGTGTAAGAGAGAGAGAGAGAGGGAAGATAGAGGCCGCGGTGGGCTGGCTGGGCCGTTATGTCTCGCGCGTGCGTGCGATGAGAAGCTGGGCTTCGGCCAGTTAGCTTTTCCTCATTTTTTTTGTTCTTTTCTTTTTCTGGTTTCTGGATTTTTAAATAACTTTTAAATTATGAATCCAAATCAACTCAGATTAGTTTCTATAATTTTGTAACAACAATATCTATCATTTAAAACACTTATGGTTATGTTTTGAACACTTTTCAAAATGAATAATTTTGAATTATTGTTTAAATACAAATTTGACACTTTATATCAAATTTGAATGTTAGGGCTTTAATAACTTTATTTGTGGTTAAAATTAAATTTAAAAAATTACAACACTTATATGAGCTGGACATTAAGTTATTTAACTCATTATCAATAACCATTTATTTTTATTTCGGTAGAATAGTAAATAACAAATTATAATTTATTTGAAAATAAATGGGAAAAATAATTTATTCATTTTCAAACTAATAATACTTGTGCGAAATTAGTTTTCATAATATTATAAATCATTTGAAAACTCCATATATGCATTTGGAAAACGTTCTAGATTTAATTCATTTCTTATATTGAATATATTCATGAAAATCATTTTACGATTTGAGAAATTAATGAAATTAAGTTGAGTTAATGAAATGCCTATTTGGATAATTAATTAATTATAAAATCTATGAGGTTTTAAAGTTATAAACTATGGACTTGTAATTTACAAAACTATGTTTTGAACTCTGGTAAGAGAATTAAAATCATTTGGCAATTAGAACGAGTTTTAAATAGTTTAGAAGAACACTTGTAATATTATTTTAATTTATGAATAGCTATGTCTAAGTGGTTGAAATCAAATACTTGTAAAGAAACTTTTTATTGCAAGAAAATAGTTTGAAAGTTTGGTAAATCCTTTGTCAAATTATATATTGGGGTTCAAGAATACAATGGATAATATAATGTTTAACTTGAAACAACTTTTGAAAATAATGATTATTTTAGATATCTGAAATATTAAACTTTTTCAAGATGCTTGAAGTCTTTTATAGTTGGTTTTCTTATGCATTTTAATGTTTTATTTTAATCAAAACAAAAGTTTTAAATTTTAGTGATTTTAAAACATTACAAAATGTTGGGATGTTACAGACTACCACCCTTAAAAGGAATCTCATACCCGAGATTCGGAGAGGCTAGAAAGAAAAGCGGATGCTTGGAATGATTCTGATAACTCGAGAGGTTATGAGAACTGTAATTTCTGACATGGAGACTTGAAAACTGGGATCGGATGATTTTTCTGATTGGGGGAGGCCAGAAATAAAGATGGTTTGAGATCTCTGGGTTTAAGGCAGTTGGGTTTGAATTATCTGGGTGGCTACCACCCTTAAGAGAAAAGTTTTGTGGTCACTCTAGAAACTTTGTTTAATCTGGCTTACTTTTCTGATGTAGAATGTACTAGTATTCAAAATACAATGGTATGTGGTGGAAGGAATGATTAAGGACTTACTATTGTCCTGATCAATATTAAGCAGGTGGTCAATGATCAAATTCCACAACCGACTCTGGTTCTCTAATAGTAGTCGCATTGTTGTGTGCATATCATTGGTGTTGGTATTAGAGTGAGTCATCTGTTTGTTTTATAAAATAAATGAGTTGAATTATAGGTACTATGGACGAATTATAATTCAATAATTCAGAACAAGGCAACCAATCTCTAACAAAATCAATCAACATGGTTTAAACACAAGCAAACACATACGTGAAATTTTTGAACTTCTTTTGAGAAATCGAACTAATCGTTTATCGAACGAAATACACCAACGTCATGGAAATACAAAAGTGACAGTACTGCCATACCACAATTTGATAGGTCAATACGTCATCGGATCACGTTATTCTAATGGGTTGGTGGTCTAATCTATCTTTTTCTTGAGTGTCTCGAGTTCCTCCTCTACTTCCTTGAGTTCTTCAAGATACTTCTTGGTGTTGTGAAGTCTAGAACTAAGTCTTTCTGCAAGGTACTCGATGGCTCTCCATGCTGCATTTCTTGCTGAATCAAAGAATGATGTGTGAAGTATTGGGTTGGTGAACATGCAGTCACCCTCAGTCTTGTGGTCATCTTCTTTGCTCCTGTATAGATGGATTTGCACCCACCAGTATTCTTGACCTTCATCCATGAAAGGAAAACCTTTGTATACTGCTTCTACTTCAAACCCCAAGCTCTTCATGTTATCCTTAAGTGCTCTTTGAAACTCTGTCTCACATTTCAAGGTCATGGTCATCACTGGTCCCTTCTTGAGTGATTCAATGAGTGCGGTCATCTACAAACAAAAGAAGATACTTAGAAAGGAAATAGTTAAGATAGTTGCAAGAATGATATTTGAAAAGTTCTTACATTTAGCAAACAGAATGAAATAGATTTTGAATCCTATGGTCCAAGTCCTATTTCTATCCAAACTTAGGGTTTCGAACCTACAGGCAACATAGTGCTCTGATACCATCTGTAGCATACCTGCACTTAAAATGTGGCAAGGTACCTGTGAATAGTGCAAATCACTGGATCGATTTGTTTGCACACACAGTTTACGATGTAATATCACAACAATGTATCAACTTTATTACATCGATGATCCAGACATAGAAAATATTCTTTACAACTTGCATAGCATAAAGCTAGCACTGAAAGAGTAAACAACGAAAATACAATAGCAGCGAGTCTCCATCATTTTCATGTTGCCAAAGGCGAAAACATGTTGGTTGCAGACTCGAAACCTTTAAACGAAACCTCACTCGTCATATTAACAATCTGCAATAAGAAAAATATTGCAACAACGTTGGTCAGATTCCATTACAAATTGAGTCTGGCAAGTGACACTATGGTGGACACTTAGTGGAAAAACTCTAATAATCTATATGCTTATTTGGCTGGTGGAATTCAAGGCTATTTTGCATAAAGCCAATTTTTCCTAACTCTTTGGAAAACACTTTTCTTCTATTCGAGACATTCGTGGTAGGACATCCACTGTCTCATTCTACCCTTTCTCACCCATCAAGTTTTATATTTTTGAAGTTGGAATGGTGGAATCTTCCGTTGACGTCCGTGATCAGCTACTCAAATTGTCCGTACCAGGGACACGGCTAAGTACTTAGTTTTACACTCTGCAGAGGTTGTGCACGTTCACCATTGTACCCATTCAACCCAAACTATCCTTTACACTCTTATAGTGATAAGGAAAAGGAGAAGAATGAGACGAGATCTTTCAGAAGCATTTCCCCTCCCACTCTGGCTTGACCCGTTCCACCTAACACCCTCTACATCTGCTTGTCAAGCCGGGGCGAGTCCACGCAACTTAGTTGATCAAGCCAGAGCCCATATGGAAATGGCTGCACTGGAAGCAATCGTCACTCGGAGTTCTTCAGAATTCCTCTGTTCACTGGGTGGCCATCCACAAGTGCACGTACTCCAGGAACCATAACCATGGGCCTGAGTAGCCACTCAACTCGACTCCATACAACCAATCCACCCAGGAGGTTCAACTTAGTGAATGTGTACTCTCAGGTGAAAATAACCATGCTCACGGCCCTAAGTATAGTAGAAACTACCTTAGGCGACGACAACCATGAGTACAATTCTGAGTAGTCACTTAACATTTTGTAAAACTTTTCATTGATTGCATAGCATCAATAGACCTACTAAGTATTGCATAGGAACCTAGACTTAGGAGTAAGGAATTTCTACACAGGTCTAGCATAGCTATACTATCCTACACATGCTTTTATAAAAATACACTATGTAATGCATATAGAAAATAGTTGGAAGTTTATGAGGTGTGCCACTTGCCATTGAATGATGTCTTTGCTCACAAACTCTTTTCAACGTTACTCGGAGCTCTCCGTACAATCTATACATAACAATTATAAACAATCACACCACAACACAATACAAAACAAACAAACAAGTTTCGCAAAACATTCTAAGAAAAATATGTCATGCATGATGTGCTAAATATTCCTAAGGACTAGAGATGCATGTCATACCATGAAAATCTTCTAAGTTATTGCAAGGCAATTATGTTTGTCAAAAATGATTAAGTACCAAGGTCATAGGTTGGACAAAATAACTTTGTTATAAATCATCTTGAATAAGCACTCTAATGGCTTAGCCATGATGTGCATAAATACTTAGAGAAAATACTAAGTCTATTCTTCAAGGTGATCCACAATTATTAACAACCCTTTGTAAATTGGATATTCACTATAGTGAGAGAGACAGACACCCGGCCAACCACTTAAGTTGTGGAACAGGTCTCATGTACGTGGACATGTAAGGTTAGTCTCCAGGCCGCTTCATCTCACTATGCCGCTAGGACCCAACAACTTCAAGGATGGTAATAACATGATCAAAAATTGTTTATGTCTAAAGTGAAAGACATGATTAGGAAAGAGGGAAAAGATTGAAAGAAGGATGTAGTTGACCTTCCAGGCTTCATCTCCAGACTTGTAACTTTCTCCTTGGTGATGTCTTGATTGAGTTTTTGGGTAGACTATAATTTTTCAGACTTGATGATTCTTGTATCACCGAGGCTGGTCTTCGATATAACTTAGCCATCATGAAGTCTCAGAGAAGAAGAAATGAAAGAGAGAAAGACTTAGGGAAATAAAGGGGGTTGGTCTTCTCGAACTTCCTCTTGATTTTTCTTCTAAGTACTTCTACTTCTTGGAGATGCTTCTGAAGTCTTGTTTTCTTGGCTAAGTCCTTCATTGGCCTTCTAGCTCCATGTTGAAATTCGAAGTGTCTAAGTGCATAGCACTTTACCAAAATACTAAGTTGAAATTAATCCTAACTTAGAGAAAATAATGAAGACGTTTTCCTATGAGAAGTATAACAACAAAATAAAATATGCCACGCATGAAATGCAATTTTTAATCTTAAGAAAGCATCATAACAACTTTTGTGATTTTTATAAATATGCATGAAGTTATAATTGCAATTTGATCAATTTCTATTATTGCAAAATATAATAAAAGGATTAATTACAAGATTAAAGTTTTCTGTGATTAAATTTTTTTACAAAATTTTGTAAATAATGTTAATAGACAGAGGGGATTTAAATAAATTTATAGAAATTGGATTTACTCAAAATTAATCTTTCTATCAAAGGTTATGTCAAAATTACTCAAACTATTCAAATTAAACATATAACAGTTAAATCATCAAAATAATACTCAAAAATCTTTTATAACAGAGGCATCATATAACACATATTCTAAAGTTTCTAAAACAATTTTAATTTCAATTTTTGGGATTATAGATTTAAAGTTATTACAAAAATATTCAAATCATCCATTTGAAATTTGAATATTTCAAACTATAGTGGTGTAATACTAAAATATTCTACATGTCAAGGGCTTTCCAAATATATAAAATTTGTTAAATTTGGTGTTGTGGTTAAAAAGTTATAACAAATCTAAGTGGTAGGGACTTTTCTGTAAAACTGCTAGATAAACTAAATCGAGAAATTCATTTTCCACGTGAGCGCTAACTGGACGCTGACGAGGCAACGACGTGGCTGCTGAATGGATTAAGTCAAACAGATCTGGATCGTCAGATCCAGATCTGACGGATCTCATCAGTTCGTACCGGTTCGATTTCATGATCTAATCTCGGTCGTGCATAATAGATCGGACGGCCAGGAGTGGCCTTGACCATACCTAGCGGCGACCACGCCGGAGATGAAAGGCTGGCGGTGGCGCGGCCTCGTGTGTGGACGGCGCCGGCGTTGGGGTGGCTCCCCGGATGCGCAGAGGGTGTCCCCGTGCACGGGGCGTTGCGGCGGAGTGGATGGTGACGGCGACGTCGACTCGCGTGTCCTCGGGCAGCGGCTGGTCGTGAACGGAGGTGAGGCTAGTCCGACGAGCTCCTCTCGAGCTCGTACTCGACGATTGACTGAAAAGAAAAAAATCGGGGAAGGTTCAAGGGCTCGCCCGAGAGGGCTACGAAGAGGAAGGAAGGGTCGAGGGCTCGGGAAGAGGCTTACTTCGCCGGAATTTGAAGAAAAATAGCGTCAGCATCGGAGCAACTCCGGCGAGCTTTCGCGCCAGCCTGGGGGCGTAATAGGCTAGTGTTTTTTAGGGGACAGAGAGAGGAGGGGTGGGGACTTATAGGCACGCTCAGAGAACTCAATTCCGCAAGTTTCGCCCTCGTATTGATCCGCAAATGGAGAGAGGAGTTTCGGCCGGAATTTCGCCGGAGGTTGAATAAGATGTCCTCCTGACAGGTGGGTCCCCCGTGTAAGAGAGAGAGAGAGGGAAGAGAGAGGCCGTGGTGGGCTGGCTGGGCCGTGGAAGAGAACGGTCTATGTATATTGTTGTAATGCCCGAGTGAATGTTATTAGTATATGCATTGGGTTGCTCATCATTATTATGTCAATTGCCTAGCTGTAATTTGTTTACCACGCATGGATGAATGTTATTATTATTTATGGAGAGACACGACTAGTGAACTGTGGACACCGGTCCTTCTCATTAATCTGATAAAACCACAACTGCAAACCTGCTACTTTCTGCAAACATCACTCTTTTTTCCACACATACGTTTAATACTTTTGTTACAGCAAGCCGGTTGGATTGACACCCTCACCGTTGAGCTGGGGCAAAATACTTTGATTGTGTTGTTTGCAGATTCCACGTCAACTACGTCAAGCTCTTTTCTGGCCCTGTTGATACCTTGAGGGAATTCTTCATCTCCTACTGGTTCGATAACATTGGTTTCATAACTGAGGGAAATTTGCTGCTGCACTACTTCATACCTTCCTCTTGGGGTCTCCCAACAACACAACCACAGTGTGCATCTAGCTCTTTTCTGGCGCCGTTGCCGGGGAGATGGAGATTCATTACGAGGGGAGTTTTCGCACTTTCAATCTTTTTATTTAGTTATTGTCTTTCTTAGTTTATTTTTATTACTGTTTTGTTTGCTTAATATAAAAATTAGTTACTTGCATTACTTTTTATATTTCGGTTTGCTATTTATTTTTAGTTCTGTTGCTCTTGTTTATTTCGTTTTAGCACTATTTCTTGAATTTGTTATTTTGGTTAGCTGAAAATAGGAAGTTTTGAAGTTGAAGTTCGTTCGTTTAAACAACAAGGAGGAGAAAGTTTAAAAGATGCTTGGTATAGGATAAATGATGCTCATAAAAAATGCACTAAGAAACACTCCACTTTAATCCTCCTTAGGAATTTTTATGTTGGTATCTCTAGTTGGTATAGGTATGTTCTTAACACTCTTACGGGGGGTAATTTTCTTTGAACACCTGCTTTTGAAGCCTGCAATTTAATTGAAAGCTTGGTAATATCTCCACCCCTTACTAAGGAAGTAAAAACTGAGATCACTTTGGAGGATATTATTAAAAGGCTGGATTCTATGGAGAAAACTTTCCTTGATAATGCTAGCAAGGGTAATGAATTAATGAATGATATTAATGGAAGAATCACTGCTTTAGAAACAAGAAACACCCTTGATACTCATAATCATAGAATTGATGAATTAGAAGATGTTATGGAAACTTTAGATTCAACATTTGCTTCTATTAAAATTAAGAAAGATAAAGCTTTTGTAGGAAGGGAGCAAAAGTTCATTTATTTTCCCAAACCCAAACCTCCCAATATGCCTAAAATTGATGGTTTACATAATAGGACGCACTCATGGATACCAAAAACACCTATTGCAACCAACCAAGTTTTGGGAGAAGTTATTGATGTTGGTGTTGAAGGGGATCGTGTGCAGAAAATAAAAAATTTCCTAGCAACGGTATCGTTAAAACATGCCAAGATCTATTCTATGCAGATATAGTTGTACGAACGGAGAGCGGAATACATACCCTTGTAGACCGAAAGCGGGGATTACGTTCCCGCACAAACATTGTCGATGAAGACCGACGGAAGCCGACCTCAAGGTCGTGTAGAGGAAGCAGACCTCCGAACACCGCTAGCGCAACACCTCGTAGGGCGTTACACACGAACGGTGGAAACGACGGCCTCCTAAGCTCCAGTCTAGGACGAGCAGCGCAAGACTTGGACCGGAACACCAGCAATGTGGCAGCGGGCTATGGTGGAAGAGATCCCCCTCTCAACTCGGTGCAACTCCGACAAAGGGAATCACGAAATCGAGAGAGAATTGGGGAATTAATTGGTGAATTAAAAGGCCAGGGGTGCCCCTCTATATATAGGCTCCCAGGGGGGAGCCAACCCGCTCACCAGGCAATGTGGGACTAAACACCACATGCCTGGTGCAGCCATGGCTGGTGCGTCGGCCCCCTGGTGGGCCTCTTGGCCCACCTGGGTCGGCCACCCAAGCCCCCACTGAATTCCCTTGGGAATTTTTCCCCTCTTGGGCCTTCTTTCGACCAGAAGGCCCATTTAGTTAAATCAGCCTAAATAAATTTCGAAAATAAATATTTAAAATCATATTTAGACAATAATTACACTAATTAATATCAAACATATTATATATAATTTATTCTAGCTACAAAAACTATTTCGTCGTTGCCCGATCTCCATCGGACCTCTCCCGGGACGTTCCCGGTGATCTCTTTCCTTTCCGGTTGTCTTATCGAAACCCCTTAAGTGTGTTACCCTAGCGGTTCGATATAATAACAGACATGATCGAGACTCCTCTCCGATCAATGACTACCTCGTAGGACTGGACCCCATGAATTAATCCCTGTGATATAACGAATGACTTTCATCTATCAAAACTTACGTAAAATCTTAAACCTTTTTCCATGGCGATGCTTAGCGTTCATAGACATCTCCATATCTAGCTTGACCTTGTTACCGACAACGCTATCTTCTACTCGTCTATGATTTCATGTCTCCGTGACCTAGTCACATGCTTGCAAGCTCATTAGACATAATCTCACCGAGTGGGCCCTGGAGTATCTATCCTGCTATGCGGACTGGCAAATCCCGCTCTTGACCCCTCGTCTCAACTACTCTTTCCGATACCCAAAAGTATCACCATTATTGTCGTATTACTTAAGATACGACGTTTGGTGCAATCAAAGTGTCTTCCAGGAATAACAATAAGAGTTGGTCTCACGGTCAAAGGCGTAATGACTACGTCCTACAAATGTGGGTATGTCCATCACATTGTTCTCCAACGATATGACTTCCATTGCCGACTGGCGCCATGCCCTATGACCGGGAAACCTCGATCATCAATAACAAGTCTTAGTAGAGGCTACTAGGGACATGGTTGTTTACGCATCACACCCGTACTAATGTTTCCGCTTAATACGGTTATAGCATGACACAAAAACATATTATGAACAAATGAGATATGATAAAGAAATACACTTTATTAATTGCCTCTAGGGCATATCTCCTTCAGTCCCCCACTTGCACTAGAGTACAAATTAATCTAGATTACAACTTGGTAAAAGCTTAACACCCATAGCAACTTGGTGTGTTTCATGCTTGTCAAGGGGAAGAGGCTTCGTCAGGAGATCTGCCACATTCAGATCCATATGCACTTCGCAAATCTTCACATCACCTCCTTTTATGTACTGTCGTATCACATGGAAGCGTTGGAGAATGTGTTTGGCGGTGGAGTGAGACCTTGGCTCCTTGGTGTTAGCAATGGCACCCGTATTGTCGCACAAGAGGATCACGGGGTCTTACACGCTCGGGAACACTCCAAGTTCAATGATGAACTTCCTCAGCCACACAACTTCATTCGCGGCTTCACAAGCAGCAATGTACTCCGACTCCATTGTAGATTGTGCGATGATGGCTTGCTTCCCACTTCTCCAGCACACGGCGCCTCCATTCACCTTGAACACATAACCTATCTGTGACTTAGAGTCATCAGGGTCTGAGCAGAAACTTGCATCCACGTAACCTGTTACGCCAAGTTCTTAATCGCATCCACCATAGACACGGAACATTTCCTTTGTCTTATTGAGATACTTAAGAATGCTCTTAACAGAAATCCAATGCGCCATTCCAGGATTACTCTGGAACCGGCTTGTCAGACTTAGAGCTAATGCCACATCAGGTCTAGTACTTAACATTGCATACATAATCGATTCTATGGCTGAAGCATAAGGATGTTTAGTTATATCGACCTTATCATGTTCCGTTACCGGACACTGTGCCTTTCGCAATGTTTTATTCTTGATAACCTGCTGAGAACCCTTCTTTGCCTTCTCCATACCGAAACGCTTCAGTATTTTATCAAGATAAGTACTCTGACTCAACGCTAATAGACCTCTTGATCTATCATGATAGATTTTAATGCCTAAGACGTATGCAGCTTCTCCTAGGTCCTTCATGGAAAATTTACTGTTTAAATAATCCTTCACGCTATTCAGAAGTTCCATATCATTCCCAATCAGCAATATGTCATCTACGTATAGTGCTAAGAACACAACCGAGCTCTCACTCATTTTCTTGTAAATGCAGGTCTCTTCCAAATTTTGGACAAATCCAAAACCTTTGATCACTTCATCAAAGCGAAGATTCCAGCTCCGAGATGCTTGCTTCAGTCCATAGGTGGAGCGCTGAAGCTTGCATACCTTCTCAGCATTTCCTGGATCGACAAAACCTTCTGGTTGTACCACGTACAACTCTTCATCAATGTTTCCATTTAGGAAGGCTGTTTTGACATCCATCTTCCATATTTCATAATCGTAATAGGCAGAAACTGCTAACAAAATCTGAATAGACTTTAGCATCGCTACCGGTGAAAAAGTTTCATCGTAGTCAATCCCATGAACTTGTCGGAAACCTTTTGCGACAAGCCGAGCTTTATAGACGGTCACATTATCATCAGCATCAGTCTTCTTCTTAAAGATCCATTTATTCTCGACGGCCTTGCGCCCTTTGGAAAAATCCATCAAAGTACACACTTTGTTATCATACATGGATCCTATTTCGGATTTCATGGCTTCTAGCCATTTCTCGGACTCTAGACTCGCCATTGCCTCCTTGTAATTCGTAGGTTCGTCTTGTTCAATTAACATGACGGTGCAAACCATGTTGCCATACCATTCTGGTCCGATCCGAGATCAACCAGACCTACGAGGTAGAATACTTTCCTCGACAGTTTCTCCCACTCCATCTGTGGAGGACGTTTCCGGAACAGCTTCCGTTGCGCCACTCGGAATTTCGAGTTCAGGATCAACGATCTCATCGAGGTCTACCTTCCTCCCACTTACTCCTCTCGCGAGAAAATCCTTCTCTAGAAAGGTACTGGTCTTCACGACAAACATTTTGCCCTCAGCTTGGTTGTAGAAGGTGTATCCAACAATTTCCCGCAGATATCCTACAAAGACGACTTTCTCCGACTTTGGTTCGAGTTTGTCGGGCTGTATTTTCTTAACATACGCCTCACAACCCCAAACGTTCAGAAACGATAACTTAGGCTTCTTGCCATACCATAATTCGTTCGGTGTCGTTTCAACGGATTTGGACGGAGCCCTATTTAAAATGAATGCGGCTGTTTCTAACGCATAACCCCATAAGGATACAGGAAAATCAGTAAGAGACATCATAGATCGGACAATATCCAGTAGAGTACGATTACGTCGCTCGGACACGCCGTTACGTTGCGGTGTTTCGGCAGGCGTAAGTTGGGGTACGATGCCATAACTATTCAGATGTGTGCCAAACTCAAAACTCAAATACTCGCCACCACGATCGGATCGGAGGTGCTTGATTTTCTTCTTAAGCTGATTTTCAACTTCACTTTGAAATTCTTTGAACTTTTCAAAAGTTTCAGACTTGTGTTTCATCAAATAGATATAACCGTATCTACTCAAGTCATCAGTGAAGGTGACGAAGTAACGATAACCATTGCGTGTCGAAATGCTCATTGGTCCACACACATCTGTATGTATGATCCCCAATAAATCCGACGCCCGTTCAACTAAACCTTTGAACGGTGCCCTGGTCATTTTACCCATAAGGCATGGTTCGCATGTATCGAGGGATCCAAAATCCAACGAGTCCAAATGTCCATCGGAGTGGAGTTTCTTCATGCGCTTTATACCAATATGACCGAGACAGCAATGCCACATATACATGGTGGTATCATCACTACACTTAATCCGTTTGGCTTCTATGTTATGGATGTGAGTACTACGATCGAGATTCAACAAGAATAAACCATTACTCCCGGGAGCATCAACATAAAAGATATCATTCATATAAATAGCACAACTGCTTGATACTGATTTAAATGAATAACCGTCTTGTAATAGGCAAGACCCACTTATAATGTTTACACTCAACGATGGTACAAAATAACACTTATTTAAAACCAAAACTAATCCCGATGGTAGATGTAGAGGGAGCATGCCGACAGCCACCACGTCGACTCTCGATCCGTTGCCGACGCGCATCGTCACCTCATCCTTAGCCAGCCGCCGTTTATTCCGTAACTCCTCTTGAGAGTTACATATATCAGCAACATAACCAGTATCAAATACCCAAGTGTTGCTACGAGCGGATGTAAGGTACACATCTATAACATGTATATCAAATATACCTTGCTCTTTGTCGACTATCTTGCAAGCTTTCCTATCCTCCAGGTACTTGGGGCAGTTGCGCTTCCAGTGACCTTTTCCCTTGCAGTAGAAGCACTCCACGCCAGATCTGGGACAAGATTTGTTAGTCTTGGGCTTGGCAACCAGTTTTCCCTCCCTCCTGGACTTCCAGCTCTGCTTTCCCTTGCCACCAGATTTTTTAAAATCGATGGTCTTGTTGACCATCAACAGCGTGTGCTCCTTCTTGATCTCCACCTCAGCAGTCTTGAGCATCACGGACACTTCACCCAGGGACTTAGCCATGCCCTGCATGTTGTAGTTCATGACGAAGCCTTTATAGCTAGGGGGCAACAATTGCAGCACCCTATGAATCGCCAGCTCATCGGGAATCTTGCATTCCAGAGCATTAAGGCGTTGAACGTAGCCAGACATCTTGACCACTTGCTCGCTCACACTGCTATGCTCCTCCATCTTGGCCGAGAAGAAAAGCTCAGAAGCTTCATATCTCTCAGCCTTAGCCTGCGGCGCAAAGACAACCTTGAGATCATAAATAATCTCAAAAGCGATCATCTTCTCAAAGCGCTTCTGCAGGTCGGCTTCCATGGCGTAGAGCATGCCACTCTGGACAAAGGATGAATCCTCCGATCTGGTCTGGAAGACCTTTTTCTCATCCTCAGAGGCTTCATCTGCGGCAGGGTCACCTATGGCGGCCTCAATGACATAGGCCACCCTATGGGGAGTGAGGAGGATCCTCAGGTTGCGGAACTAGGCCATGAAGTTAGACCCATTGGTCTTAAGCTTTTCTTTCTCAAGGAACAGACCTAGGTTAAACGAGGGGCGAGACATCTACAATGGAATTTGCAACAATATAAGACTTTGTTCATAATAATTTTGAGTTATAGTATTTTTAGAAACTAACTAACATAACTCCCACTCAAACGAACATCCCTCCTGGTCGTTTAAGCGATTACACGACACCCATCCATTGCACCACCCCTCATCGTCAGAGCCGGCAACACAACTTCAAGAGTAGACAATTGTCCGTCACACCAATTGTGTGACTCATGCACGACCTTACGGCCTTTGTGTTCCAAGGACATATCTGCATATGCTAGGCTCGCCACTATAACCTCCACGTAACGCTTGTGCAACATGGCTTACACCCACTGTATGCGAACGATGATATGTCTGACACCCGATCATCACGGCCTGCCTCATAACGTAGAACTTTCTTGGTGGTGCTCGTTGGAGGAAGAACACTAGTGGTATTTTTGAAGGGATCATCTTATATATGACTACCGCCGCGTAACTAATATATACTAATATATATAATCACACAATATAAGATGCACACAAAACATCAAATGTAATGCAATGTGATATAGTCCATTACGCCATGGTCTTCTTGGCGCCCGCAAATCATAAACAATTTAATAAACCTACCTTGACCATATCACACAACCCCTGCAAAATAAAGTTAGACGCTTCTACTTTATCTTTTGCATATTTTACGTGGCTGGAGCTTTTATAAAAAGAACCGCTTCTTACCTACGAACTTATGACCACAACAACGATCCAATAATTGCATATTTAAGCATCCCTTTCGGGGCCTTCATTGAAAATGCAAAACAAACTAAAGAGAGAGAAACAGGCACCCGCCAGCCACAAATATGGTACGCCGTATGTTAGTAGTGGAACCAGTCTCGCGTAAGCGTACGCGTAAAGTCGGTCCGGGCCGCTTCATCAACTCGATGCCGCTGGAATCACAAGTGCACGCTAGAGGGTAGCAAATAATAGGAACGGTGCCCCCGTGCAGAACACGGGTTCTAACAGCGTACAGCTATATCTACGATAGATCGGCTCTGATACCATTAAAGTGGATCGTGTGCAGAAAACAAAAAAATTCCTTGCAACGATATCCTTAAAACATGCTAAGATCTATTCTATGCAGATATAGTAGTACGAACGGAGATCGGAATACATACCCTTGTAGACCGAAAGCGGGGATTACGTTCCCGCACAAACGTTGTCGACGAAGACCGACGAAGCCGACCTCAAGGTCATGTAGAGGAAGCAGATCTCCGAGCACCGCTAGCGCAGCACCTTGCAGGGCGTTACGCACGTATGGTGGAAACGACGGCCTCCGAAGCTCCAGTCCAGGACGAGCAGCGGAAGACTTGGACCGGAACACCAACAGCACGGCAGCGAGCTATGGTGGAAGAGATCCCCCTCTCAACTCGGCGCAACTCCGACAAAGGGAATCACGAAATCGAGAGAGAATTGGGGAATTAATTGGTGAATTAAAAGGGTAGGGGTGCCCCTCTATATATAGGCTCACAGGGGGGAGCCAACCTGTTCACCAGGCAATGTGGGACTACACCCCACATGCCTTGTGCGGCCATGGCTGGTGCGCCGGCCCCCTGGTGGGCCTCTTGGCCCACCTGGGTCGTCCACCCAAGCCCCCACTGAATTCCCTAGGGAATTTTTCCCCTATTGGGTCTTCTTTCGACCAGAAGGCCCATTTAGAGAAATCAGCCTAAATAAATTCGAAAATAAATATATAAAATTATATTTAGACATTAATTACACTAATTACTATCACACATATTATATATAATTTATTTTAGCTCCGAAAACTATTTCGTCGCTGCCCGATCTCCATCGGACCTCTCCCGGGACGTTCCCGGTGATCTCTTTCCTTTCCGGTTGTCTTGTCCAAACCCTTTAAGTGTGTTACTCTAGCGGTTCGATATAATAACAGACATGATCGAGACTCCTCTCCGATCAATGCCTAACTCGTAGGCCTAGACCCATGAATTAATCCCTGTGATATAACGAATGACTTTCATCTATCAAACCTGAACGTAAAGTCTTAAACCTTTTGCCAAGGCGATACTTAGCGTGTCCGACCGTCGTTCATATATATCTCCATACCTAGCTTGACCTCGTTACCGACAACGCTATCTTCTACTCGTCTATGATTTCATGTCTCCGTTACCTAGTCACATGCTTGCAAGCTCATTAGACATAATCTCACCGAGTGGGCCCTAGAGTGTCTATCCTGCTATGCGGACTGGCAACTCCCGCTCTTGACCCCTCGTCTCAACTACTCCTTTCCGATACCCAAAAGTATCACCATTATTGTCATACTAATTAAGATACGACGTTTGGTGCAATCAAAGTATCTTCCAAGAATAACAATAAGAGTTGGTCTCACGGTCAAAGGCGTAATGACTACGTCCTACAAATATGGGTATGTCCATCACATCGTTCTCCAATGATATGACTTCCATTGCCGACCGGCACCATACCCTTTGACCAGGAAACCTCGATCATCAATCGTGCAACGAAACTAGTCTTAGTAGAGGCTACTACGGACCTGGTTGTTTACGCATCACACCCGTATTAATGTTTCTTCTTAATACGGTTATAGCATGACACAAAAACATATTATGAACAAACGAGATATGATAAAGAAATACACTTTATTAATTTCCTCTAGGGAATATCTCCTTCAGGTGCTTCATCCCTTGATAATACTTGAGTTTTACTTTGTGCCTAGCTCAAAGGCGTTAAACAAAAGCGCTTATGGGAGACAACCCACTTTTATTTCTTGTCATTTTAATTCATTTTGCTTGTGTAAAGGACTTGTCCTACCTCTTTAGCAACTCCTTTTTATCTTAATTTTATTGCAATGTTGTGTCAAGTTAAGCCTCTAGTCGAAAGTTGATGCTAAAATTCAATTCCTATGCTGAAACAAATTTCTTCTGTTCACCGTTAAATTCATAACTCCTCACTGGAATGTCAGAAAAATCTGCCCTTTTTTAACTCAATCCTCATATGTATACGCAACTTTCATTAGTTTGATTTTTCTGATCTGAGCAAGTTAAGTGCCTCGAAAAAATTCGTCTTTACGGATTTTTCTGGTTTTTATAGATTTAGCCATTTTCTTTTGCGATGTCTCTTTTGCTATTTTCATTGGATATTTTTATCTTATTAAGTATCAGTGTGTGTAGCTAATGTGCAGTAGCATTGGAGCAATTGTGTTACTACAGAATATCATTTTTCTGTGCACTAACCCTCTAATGATGTTACTCTAAGTTTGGTGTGGAGGAAGTTTTCAAGGATCAAGAGAGAAGGATGATATAATGTGATAAGAGGATAGTAAAGCCAAAGCTTGGGGATGCCCCGGTGGTTCATCCCAATATAATTAAAAAGACTCAAGCGTAAAAGCTTGGTGATGCCGAAGGCATCCCCTTCTTCATCGACAAACTATCAGCTTCTTTCAAGTGAAACTATATTTTAATTCCGTCACATCTTATGTGCTTATCTTAAAGCGTCTATTGCTTTTTTTTTGTTTATTTCATTATATGAATAATATGGATCCTAGCATTCTTTTGTGTGGGAGAGAGACACACTCGGCTTTTTCATATGAATACTCGAATTCTTCACTTATATTCGTTGAGTATTCGTCTTTTGTTATTGTTTTCTCTCTAGCTCTTGTATTTCATGCATCTCTTGTTAGAGCGGTTAGCTTTGTTATATTTTACTCTCATATCTCATTGTTTAATTACTTTTAGAGTTTATATTTTAAATAAGTTGATTGGTGTTTGGTTGAGAACAGAAAATGCTAAATGTGGTAGATGGTATAACTAAATGATTCATAATATTGTAGATCATTAAATTGTATCACATGAAGCATTAGATGATTATATTGTTGTGCTTGAAGCTTAAATCATCTTTAATATCTACTTTGCACAGTTGATTGTTATCTAGTACTATATCATTGAAAGTTTTTCTTGCTTCACGTACTTGGTTATTCATTACTCGTTTGATATCAATATAAACTACAAACTTATTCATTTGATCTCAGTTTACATGCCTTACATGTTTACATGATCAAGATTGTGTTTAAGCATGTCACTTCAGAAATTATTCTTCTTTTATCGTTATTGCCTATTCGGGACGAGTAGAAATAAGCTTGGGGATGTTGCTACGTCTCCAACGTATCCATAATTTCTTGTGTTCCATGCTATGTTATATCATATTATTATATGTTTTATATGCATTTTATATAGTTTTATGCATTTTCTGGGAGTAACCTATTAACAAGATGCCACAGTGCTAGTTCCATGTTTTCTGCTGTTTTTGGTTTCAGAAAATCTCTTAAGGAAATATCTGCCAAACTAGAAACAATTCAACCAGGAATTATTTTTGGAATATTTTCGCCGCGAAGAATCCAAGACGAGACAAAGAAGGGCCGCGAGGGGCCCACATCGCCTGCTGGCGCGGGGCCAAGCCTGGCCGCGCCAGGAGGTGAAGAGGCTCCCTCGGGCGGCCACCGACCTAGGTATTTCGCCCATAAATATGCCTCTAACCTAAAAACGCTTAAACGGTTAATCACTTTTTCTTCCACGGGTCGCGAGCCGCCGCCTTCGCCACCACTACTTCAGGGGAGATTAGAACTGCTCCCGTCACCCTACCGGGAGGGGGAATCGTCCCCAGAGGCCTCTACGTCGCCATGACCGCCTCCGGACTGATGCGTGAGTAGTCTACCTTGGACTACGGGTCCATAGAAGTAGCTAGATGGTTGTATTCTCCTCTTGTGCTATCATGTTTATATCTTGTGAGCTGCCTATCATGATCAAGATCATCCTTATGTAATTCTCCATGTTGTGTTTGCTGGGATCCGATGAATATTGAGTACTAAAGTTATTGCTTCATAATATATCATGTGTGTGCTATTTAATGATCTTGCATGCTCTCCGTTGCTTGTGTATGCTCTGCCCAAGTAGATGCTCGTAACTCCAAGAGGGGGTATTTATACTCGATAGTAGGTTCACGTCTCTATTAAATCTGGGGTAGTGACAGAAAGCTCTAAGGTTGTAGATGTACTATTGCTACTAGGGATAAAACAGTAGTACTTTGTCGAAGGATGATGTTAGTTACTTACTTGACACACAATGCTTAAGGTGATAATCTGTTACTTGCAACTTAATACTGAAAGGGGTGCGGACGCTAACCGGAAGGTGGATTATTTGTCATAGATACGGTTGGAACGGTCTATGTATATTGTTGTAATGCCTGAATGAATCTCACACTAGACACCATATCATTAGTATATGCATTGGGTTGCTCATCATTATTCTTATAATTGCCTAGCTGTAATTTGTTTACCACGCATGGATGAATGCTATTATTATTTATGGAGAGACACCACTAGTGAACTGTGGACCCCGGTCCTTCTCATTAATCTGATAAAACCACAACTGCAAACCTGTTACTTTCTGCAAACATCACTCTTTCTTCCACACTGTAGCGTACCTGCACTTAAAATATGGCAGATACCTGTGTATAGTGCAAATCACTGGATCGATTCGTTTGCACACACTGTTTACGATATAATATCACAATAAAGTATCGATTTATTACATCGATGATCCAGACTTACAAAATATTCATTACAAGATGCATAGCGCGAAGCTAGCTTTTAAAGAATAAACAGCAGAAAAAAAATAATAGTGAGTCTCCATCATCTTCATGTTGCCACAGGCGAAAACATATTGGTTGCCGACTCGAAACTTTTAAACGAAACCTCACTCGTCATCTGAACATTCTGCAATAAGAAAAATATTGCAACAACGTGTAGCGTACCTGCACTTTAAATAAGGCAGATACCTGTGTATAGTGCAAATCCCTGGATCGATTCGTTTGCACACACAGTTTACGATGTAATATCACAACAAAGTATCAATTTTATTACATCGATGATCCAGACTTACAAAATAATCAATACAAGTTGCATATCATAAAGCTAGCTTGGAAATAGTACACAGCGGAAATACAATAGTAGTGAGTCTCCATCAACTTCTTGTTGCCACAGGTGAAAACATGTTGGTTGTAGACTCGAAACCTTTAATCGAAACCTCACTCGTTATCTGATCAATCTGCAATAAGAAAAATATTGCAACAACGTGGGTCAGATTCCATTAAAAATGGAGTCTGGCAAGTGACACTATGGTGGAAACTTATTGGAATAACTCTAATAGCCTATATGCATATTTGGCTGGTGGAGTTCAAGGCTATTTTGCATAAAGTCAATTTTTCTTATCTCTTTGGAAAACACTTTCTTCAAATCAAGACAAGTATGGCATGAAAACAATAATCTCATCTTCCCTTGTTCACCCATCAAGTTTCATTTCTGAAGTTGGAATGGTGGAATCCTCCGTTGATGTCCGTGATCAGCTGCTCAAATTGTCCGTACCGGGGACACGGCTAAGTACTTAGTTTTACACTCTGCAGAGGTTGTGCACGTTCACCACTGTACCCATTCAACCCAAACTATCCTTTACACACTTATAGTGATAGGGAAAGGTGAAGAATGAGACGAGATCTTTCAGAAGCATTTTCCCTCCCACTCTGTCTTGACCCGTTCCACCTAACATCCCCCTACATCTGCTTGTCAAGCCGGAGAGAGTCCATGCAACATAATTGATCAAGCCAGAGCCCATTGGCAATGGCTGCACTGGAAGCAATCGTCACTTGGAGTTCTTCAGATTCCTATGTTCCCTGGGTGGCCATCCACAAGTGCACATACTCCAGGAACCATAGACATGGACCGGAGTAGCCACTCAACTTCGCCACCATATACAACCAATCCACCCAGGAGGTTCATTAACTTAGTGGATGTGCACTCTCAGTTGAAAATCACCATGCTCACGGCCCTAAGTAGAATAGACATTCATCCTAGGCGATGACAACCATGAGCACAACCCTGAGTAGTCACTTAAAAATTTGTAAAACTTTTCATCCATTGCATAGCAACAATATATCTACTAAGTATTATATAGGAACCAAGACACAGGAGTAAGTGTTTCTACACAGGTTTATCATAGCAATACTATCCTACACATGCTTATATCAAAATACACTAAGTAATGCATATCGAAAATAATAGGAAGTTTATGAGGTGTGCCACTTGCTTTTCAATGCAGTCTTTACTCACAAACTCTTTTCAACGAACTCGGGTCTCTCCGTTCAGTCTAAACAATATAAACAAACAACAATACAACAATCATAAAACGAAATAATATAACACATACAAACAAGTTTCTTAAATTTCTAAGGAATACATGTCATGCATGATATGCAAAATATTTCTAAGGACTGAATGCATGTCTTGCCATGAAAATCTTTTAAGTTACTGCTAGGAGATGTGTTGGTCAGAAATGACTAAGGACTAAGGTCAGAAGTTGGACAAGATAACTTTGTTATAAATTATCTAGAATAAGCACTCAAATGGCTTAGCCATGATGTACAAAATACTTAGAGAAAATACTAACTCTATTCCTCGAGTTGATCAACAATCAACTCTTTGTAAATTGGAAACTAGGATCCAACAAACTTCAAGATGATAATATCATGATAAAAAATCGGTTAAGTCTATAGTGAAAGACAATATTAGGAAATAGGGAAAAGATATAAGAAAGATGTAGTTGGTCTTCCAGGCTTTATCTCCAGATTTGTAATATTCTCCTTGGTGATGTCTTGATTGAATTCTTGGTAGACTTGAATAATCTTCAGACTTGTTGATTTTTGTATCACCTAGGCTCGTCTTGGATTTACTTAGTCATCATGAAGTCTAACAGAAGAAGGGAGAAAAGAGAGAGAGCAAGAAAGACTTAGAGAATAAAGGAGGTTGGTCTTCTTGAACTTCTTCTTAATTTTCTTCTAAGTTCTTTTGCTCCTTGAAAATACTTCTGAAGTCTTGTTTTGTCTAAGTCCTTCCATGGCCTTCTAGATCCATGTTGAAAATACTAAGTGTCTAGTGCATAGCACTTTTACCAAAATACTAAGTTTGAAAATAATCTTAACTTAGATATAATAATGAAGAGGTTTAATATGAGGAGTATAACTATATAATAAAATAAGTTATGCATGCAATGCACTTTTTAATCATAAGAAATATCAAAATAACCTTTGTGATTTCTTTATAAATATGCAAGAATTTATAAATGCAATTTAATTAATTTCTATTTTTGGAAAATATAATAAAAGGAATAATTATAAGATTAAAGTTTTCTATGATTAAATTTTTATAACATAATTTTATAAATAGTGTTAATAAATAGGGGGAATTTATTTAAATTTATAGCAATTTGATTTAATCAAAAAGAATATTTTTATTAATAGTTGTGTTGAAAATACTCAAACTATTCAAATTAAATATATAACTATGAATTCATTCAAATATTACTCAAAAATATTTTATAACAGAGGCATTATTTTACAAATATTCTAAAGTTTCTAAAATAATTTTATTTACAATTTTTGAATTTAAAGTTTAAAGTTATTACAAATATAATTAAATCATCCATTTGAAATTTGAATATTTTAAACTAAGTCAAATTTGAATTTTGGCAGATCTAAAATATTTTACATGTCAAGGGCTCTCCAAATATATAAAAATATTTGAATTTGGATTAACAGAGAAAAAAATATGATAGTTTGAATAGACATGGGCTTTTCTGCAAAATTGCAATTTTTATTTTAATTAGAAAAAGAAATTCCACGCTCGCGCTGACTGTGCGCTGACGTGGCTGCTGACTGGGATCGCTCACGTGGTTAAGTGATTTGATCTGGTCCACACGATCTAGATCTAATGGATCACATCCCACCGTACTGATTCGGAATAAAAGAATTAAACATAACCGTACGATCACGATCTAACGGCCTGGATCAGATCGAACCGGGGCTGGCGGCGCTAGGTCACTGGGGACCTTGCCGGAGACTTGCCTGCGGCGGTGGCGCATCGGCAACGGCCGTTCCCGATGTTCTACTGGGTTCCGAGACAAGCAGGTCATACCTACGGGTAGAGGGCGTCAAGGCGAGGTCGTTGGCGCGGTGGTGAGCTCCGGTGCATCCCCCCTTCTCCTCCTTTTGCTCGTCGGAGTCGCGGGTGGCGGCGACGTGCTTCGCGCACACGGGATCGTCGATCTGGCGCATGAAAGGACACACGACAATGTCAGCCGGACGCGCACGGTCAAGGGAAGGAGTAGAAGACCCGAAGGAGAGCTCGGGGTCGACAGTGCTCACCGGAATCCGAAGAAACGGGCGGCGGAAATGGGGGCGGTGGCGGCTCCAAATCGAGCAGCCCGGTGGCGAGGTTTCTAGGGTTTCGAGGGGGAAAAGAAACGGAGGGCTCGGGGCTTTATATGGGGCAGAGGGGGAGCACGAATCGCGCCATTTACGGGCGGATTTAGAGGAAGGTGACCGCCGGCGTTTTGGCGCGATTTGGGCTGGAGGTTGAGGACAACCTCCCCTGACAGGTGGGTCCCGTTGTCAGGAATTTTTCTTTTTCCTTTTCGGATTTTCTATTTCCTTAATAACTTTTGATTTATAACTCCAAATGAAGTCAAATCAATTTCTAAAAATTTGAAAGAACAATATCTTTGTGTTAAACCAGTTGTGGGCATGTTTTGAAAACTTTTTAAAATTACTAATTTTGAAATATTGGTTTAATACAAAATTGATACTTAATATCAATATTGAAATTATAACTTAATTAAATTTTCTTTTTGCTAAAATAAAGTTTGTAAAATACCCACATTCAAATATTCTTGAATTCGAGTTATTTAAACTCATTTTTCAAATACTAAATTCATTTTGGCTTTAGTATATTATTAATTAGTATAACACAACTATATGAAAATGGAAAAGGGAAATATAATGTATTCATTTTTTATTCAAATTAATTGGTACACCATTATATTTTATATTAAGAAAATTCATGTGAAAACTCTATAAAATACCTTTGGAAATATTATAGTTTTAATTCATTGTTCATACTGAATATATTCAGGAAAATCATTAAATGTTTTGAAAACACATGAAGGTCATTTAAGCTAATGAAATGATTATTTGGATAATTCATTAATTATATAATCCATGAAGTTTTAAAGTAATGAATTATAAACTTATAATTTCCAAAGCTATAACTTGAATTTAGTTAGATGAATGAAAACCATTTGGCAATTATACCACTTTAAATAGTTTTGAATTTATGAATATATATGGCTAAGTGGTTGAAATTAGTTTCTTATAAGAAAACTATTTTATTAAAATGAAATGGTTTGAAGTATTTACATATTAAGGTTTTTGAAATACAATAAGAAATGTAATGTTTAACTAGAAACAACTTCTGAACATTACGTTAAACTGAGATATTTGAAATATTAAACCCTTTCAATATGGTTGAAGTCTTTTATAGTTGGTTTTCTTATGCATTTAATGTTTTATTTTAATCAAAAACAAAAGTTTTAAATTTTAGTGATTTTCAAACATTATAAAATGTTGGGATGTTACACAACGTGGGTCAGATTCCATTAAAAATGGAGTCTAGCAAGTGACACTATGGTGGACACTTAGAGAAATAACTCTAATAATCTATATGCATATTTGGCTGGTGGAGTTCAAGGCTATTTTGCATAAAGACAATTTTTCCTAACTCTTTGGAAAACACATTTCTTCTATTCGAGACATCCGTGGCATGAAATCCACTGTCTCATTCTACCCTCGTTCACCCATCAAGTTTTATCTTAGAAATTGGAATGGTGGGATCCTCCGTTGACGTCCTTGATCAGCTGCACAAATTGTTCGAACTGGGGACACGGCTAAGTACTTAGTTTTACACTCTACAGAGGTTGTGCACGTTCACCATTGTATCCATTCAGCCCAAACTATCCTTTACACTCTTGTAGTGATAAGGAAAATGAGAAGAATGAGACGAGATATTTCAGAAGCATGTTCCCTCCCACTCTTGCTTGACCCGTTCCACCTAACACCATCTACATCTGCTTGTCAAGCCGGGGCGACTCCACGCCACTTAATTGATCAAGCCAAAGCTCATTGGCAATGGCTGCACTGGAAGCAATCTTCCCTTGGAGTTCTTCAGATCCCTTTGTTCCTGGGTGGCCATCCACAAGTGCACTCTCAGGTGAAAACCACCATGCTCATGCTCATGCTCACGAGCACAGCCCTGAGTAGACACTCAACATAAACCAATCAACCATTCCACCCGGGTGTTTCATTCTTAACTTAGTAGAATTTAACTTTTCATTAAACCATTTTTTGCATAGCATTAATAATTCTACTAAGTATTGCATAGGAACCTAGACACAGGAGTAAGGATTCTACACAGGTCTAGTATAGCATTTCTACAAGTCCTACACATTGTAAGGACCCCTCTGACTACCCGTCAGAGATGCCCACGTTATGTAAACAGATCACGATCCCAATGATCAGTGCATCGCGATCACATAACCAACATGGTATACAAAGTTACGTCATACAACTCGAATAGTACAAGACTTACATATATACCGGTCACATGACCAAGTCTGCAAACATCGTCGCCCTTGACGAATATTAACTAAAATTCAGCGGATGGTTCAGCTAGCGTCGGCCCTCGTCACGTCCTGACGCATTCCCACAGAGCAGTTGAGCGGGACACTCAGTTGGCGCAGTCGTCGGCGTACTCCTTCTTCAAGTCGTACCTCTCCTCAAGGAAAACCTGGACTTTTAAATATCCAGGGAAATAGCCATATGAGTACATTTACGTACTCGCAAGACCACCTCTAAGGCTTAAGTTTTCATGATAATGCAAGAAAACACATTTCGAAAACTGGGATAGCTGCTATATACGACTATAGGGCTTAGTTTTCGAATACGATGCTTTTCAACATAGAGATCACGACATCTCTATATCTTTGTTGAAGAAAACATTTAGAGATAGAATTCTCTTTTCTTAGATATAGCAATGACATATCTAAGTTCAAACTTTCTTTTGTAAAAGTTTATCAGAACACTAGGATAGGGGTAACCCTTTTTCTTGAGATCGGACTGGTGGTCTCCCCGAGATCAACCATCCTCACCCAAATTCCGTACCTCCCAGGTACCTCTTTGATGCCTCCTTGTTTCCTCCGAAAACATCTTCTTTTGAAACCAAATTGCCCATACGCCTAGATCAGTGGCCTTTCCAACCGTCCATCACCGCGGACGCGGCTATTCGATTAGATTTACACTCCGCAGAGGTTGCCCACTTTACCCACACCAATCGGTCCTTCCGCCGTGTCTGCCACGGCCCGTCATACGACAGCATGCGGGGGTCCGGAGAACCAGATCAAAGCTTTCCACTATGATCACCCTAGTATCGGGGCCTCCCGGTAGGTTTGTTCTCCCCAGCACCGTGTGCTCCACTAGACCCCTGGTCTTTCCTCGGGACGCCACACCGCCACGGCAGGAGACCCGCCGTAATCGTCCGGCTGCTGGTCCTTAGCAGTGTATTATCTCTTTCGGACGACAACCCGGCTTCGAGGGCCCAACCCTCATAGAAAGTATGAGAGCCCCAATACTAAAACAGACAAGCTTCCGGCTAAGCCCTACCCATGTCAGATAGTGTGGTTGCACAGGTTAATTTTGTGAGCGGCTGCTAGGGCAGTACTTTGTTTTTTTTTCAAAAACAACTTCCAATCCTCCGACTACTCCCAGCAGCTCGGGTTTTCGCAAACATCTCCGGCTGCTGCCAGCAACTCGGGTTTTAATAAAACACTTGCTCGCCGATTGCTCCCAGCAACTCGGGTTTTAATAAAACACTTGCTCGTCGATTGCTCCCAGCAACTCGAGTTTTCCTCCGTAAAACAGTTTTATCAAATAGGTTCCCATCCTAAAGTGTTGAGGTAAGATAATAAGAGTAAACTAGTTGAAAACTCGATCTTCTTGATGGAGCCTTCAACAACAAGGCTTATCAAGGAAAAACTTATTCTGAAACACCTATAATCTTCTAGTAGATAACTTTGGCCAAACAATATTTTGTAAAATAGTTTTCGGGCGGCAAGGTGCCACAAAAGAAGTAAAAATGCATTATTTTATTTTGAAAACAAAACATGCTTGGTAAAATAGTAGGATTCATTATAGTGGTGGGGTGGCTTGCCTGGCTCAGCAATATGTCCTTGGTCTTGATCTTATTGTTCCTCAGGTTTACTCTTTCCATCCAGTTCCTTCGCGGTCGTATCTAACGTTGCAAACAGGAAAAAGGAACAACACTCAAAATACAAGACAATGCCACAAGGACGTAACAAACCGTAAGCATCGCACAAGACATTAAGCAAACAATCAAAATCAAACAACTCCCTTAGCTAAACAACAACAATTAACAAAGTCCATAGAGCTAAGACAAACAACAGATGCACCTAACAAGACATACACAACAACTCTGAGTATTAAAAGGGTAGTTCTACAAAACACTAGAACAACACATCACTTAGGGTAATTATATCATTTAACAAGAGTTGTTATAAAAGCTTCAGGAAATACTTCAGACAAAAGTATCTTAGTAGTTCAGGAAATACTTCAGACAAAAGTATCTTAGTAGTTCAGGAAATACTTCAGACAAAAGTATCTTAGTAGTTCAGGAAATACTTCAGACAAAAGTATCTTAACACACAAGCAAGTATTACATTAACACTAGCATTGAGCACCCTCACAAGAAAACATGTCACTCGCTCAAGAAATACCTACTATCAAGTAACTAAGCGACAAACAATGGTAACACCACTGTCCAAACAAGTTTATGACAACGAGCTAAAAAGGTGCATTAAGCCTATTTAATAAGACACTGCAATTAATACCACTTCAACAATTAAACCAAACAATCACACAGTAAACAAGTGTTGACAACAAATTTTGAAGTGAGCACACCATACAACAATCATTACAAAGCACAAACAATTATTGTATAGCATTTAACACCAATCAGATCCACATGCATAATACCTTAGTAGAGTTAGTGCAACCCCCATGAAACAAGATGAACTGAGTTAAACTAACTAGGGTATGAAATCACAATACCTTTTAGGAAACTCATTAGGGTTAAGCAAGGTTAACACCACTGCTCACACAAGCTGTTGATTTAAAACCAAAAAGGTGTAGCTGGCTGATTTGACAAAACACCACAAAGGAGCGTGTTGACAATAATCTAAAATAAACAAGCAAACAACTAGCACTTCAAACATCACCACTTACTGGAGAAAAACATAACACACAAATACAACAACCAACAAAACATCTGAGAATTATTAGTGTTAAAATTAGGCACAAAGTGAATTATGCTAAACACAAACGAAGAATGCACTAAAACACTATTACTGGATTAAAAACAAGTATTAAGGTTGAGTTTGAATTCTGGATTCCAAAGTTGATTTAGTTTAAACATAACGTTCATATTATCTAAAAACAGAGAATAGAATTAATACTTTTAGTAGATAATATGGTGCTATTTAGGGAGATAAATCATAACTACTAAGATAATGTTCATTAGGTAGAATCATTGTACCACAGTACACCTAGTAACCATATGAAGTTATGGGAATTGGATTTCCATCAGAAGTTATTACTGTACACGAGTTAAAAATCCTACAAATGCTATTGATCTCAAAACCAAAAGGACTGTAGTTTCAGGTTTAAGTATCTCTTAGATACAACACAAATTTCTATGGATAGGTATTGGTTTTATCTTTCTGTAGAAATTGGATTCACTTAATTTGGACACTCATAGCTTCATATATTTCAATTTTAGTGGAACACACACATTTTACCATTAATAGTGTGCAGCACAAGATATGATTTATTTTTAGACAAATCCAACTTTGCAGGATAAACAAAATGCATAAGTACCACAAAAAATACTCCTACACCACTTTAATAAACATATAAAGCACAAACAAGTAAAACTAGATACATGCAAATAACAGAAAATAAAAATATCCATATTAAAGTGTAATAACCTACTGTTTTAGAAAATAATCTACCAAGAGCAAAATATAAGATGAATAATTCTTCCAAGCTAGGATATTTTAGCTAATACTAATATCTACCACATGCAATTAGATATACTCCAAAAAAGTATTTTTCATAATTAACTAAAAATCACCAAACAACTACTGTTATAAATCTTAAACTAAATAGAACTTGAGTTATACAGATCTCCTGCATGCGAGGTTATAGATATAGGTAGGTATTCTCACTGGCTTTCCATAGAACTAAAGTTTTCTAATTTTGGATCTATAAAACTCAAGTTATTAAGTAAATAGTGAAAATTCCAGTGCCACATGGTTAAGAAAACCCTTAGCTACGCTACAAAATTTATTTCAAAATTTAATCATGCACAGATCTACCAGAAATGAATTAAAGCTAGCTACCAAATTCCTGAAAAAAATAAACAGGGAATAAAATTCTAATAGAACAACACTACGCGGGCTGGATCTAGAGCAGGCCGAGGAGCGCGAGATGGGCCGGCCCACGCCGCAGCGCGCCGGAGCGAAGGGGCACGCCACTGTCGGATCAGGAACCGAAGGCTGAGATTAGACCAGGAGGAGTTCAAACTAGATCGTTGATCCATGATCTGACGGTCCATGTGCTTCTTCTACCTCAAGACGGGAAACTAGCAAGGGGAAACCCTAACAGAGGGCACGAGCTCGCGCTGCTCACCATGGGACTCTCCGGGACAACAAGGAGGAGCGGAGGAGGATGCGGACGGTCAGGGGCGCCAAGGAGTGGCCGCAGTTCTTCTTGGCGAGGTTCTGAACGACGGGGATGCCGAGGGTGCCCGACTCGGGCATGGCGTGGCAGCGGCGTCTCCGGCGTATCTGCAGAGAAACGGGGATGTCTCTGAGGTTTTTCAAGGAGAATGGAGTAATCTGGAGCAAAAAGGGGGAGAGGAGAGGGACGGGCGCGATGGCGTGCATGCTCGCAAGAGCTCGGGACCAAGGTCACGACCTCGCGTTCCACGGGAAGAAGAGAGGGAGAGCTCGCTCGGTCTCGCCAAAGGTGGGGGAGTGGAGTAATAGGAGGAGAATGGGCAATGCCAGAGCTAGGGGGAGGGGTTGTGGACTTAAAACCGTGAGGAGTTCCAGTCCACCATGGACGAGGTACACGGGCATTCGTGGCGTGGTCGAAGAGAGGGATAGGGCAGGAAGGGCGGTGCCAGGCGTGCATCTGGAGGGAAGAGGGAGCGCACGGGCAGGGTCTGGCGTGATGAGAGAGTGCGAGTAGCTTGGAACATGAGGGAGGCCTCGTTGCTCACTGGACGTCGAGGGCGGCACTCGGGACAACAGGAAACGACAAGGGAAAGAGCCAGGGCCTCGCCGTGGCACTCATGACGGCTAGGGCAGGTCATTGGCGAGAGGGAGGGTCACCAGAAGGACGAGGGAACCGATTGGAGGGAGGGGGGTGTTCGGTCGTTTTCTGCACAACATGTGTTTGTAGAAATGCCCAAGAGAGAAAAACAAACGATATTGGAACTACGACAGGCAGGGTCGATGACCAAAACTTGCAGGAGATGAGGGAGGAGTAGAGCATGCCCAAGACAAGGGTTTGATGAGAGGGGTGTGTTGATTTAGGGTTTTGAATACTTCGGGCTGATTAGACTAGGTCCCTTTGCAAAGATGGATTAGTCAATCGCATGACAAGAAAATTAAGATACAAGATGATCTGATTAGAAGGGGCCTAGGCATAGGTTCAACTACACTTGATACAAAAATGACAAAAGGCTATCTAGTACTGCACAAATGGTCACCTTATCATGAAGCACTCAAAACAAGCATGGATTAATGATAACACATTTTTGAATCTCTTAAATAAGGTTATGGATAGATAGTGGAGATGGTAAGGATGAGGTTAGGTGAATTGCATTTCCAAATTGAAATAAATAAACCCTAATTATCATGTTCTTGAAATGCTAAAAATGAACATGAGTGAAGATAGATTTTCATAATTTTATAAAGTAGAATTTTTGAGCAAAACACCACCAAACAATATTACAAGAGGTAACACATTAAACTAATGCAATATAAGAACAACATACATTTAGATCCCAATTAAATTATATAAATCAAATGTTGTCACATACAACACCACATGAACACACATAAGATAACTCACTTATGGGAAACTATTTAAGCACATAACATGAAAGTCAACCACACATACAAATAGATAAACACCCACAGAATTGGATCACTAGCCATACTTTTAATATAAATCAAAAATATTTGTGAGGAGGTGATCAACAAAATCAAGACAGGGTATTTTTGGTGGGAATAGAATTAAACAAACATTTTTTGGAAATGATTTCCAAAACCAATAGAAATGAGGTTCTAAAAAGAGAGTTGCTAATATTAGCTACATATAAAACTCAGAATATATTAGGACTTCCATATAGTCCTTTATAGTTTGCAATCATATATGTTTTGCAAACACTTTTATTTTTTGAAATAAAAGGTCTTTGGGTAGCTACTGTGAGGACCCCTCTGACTAACCGTCAGAGATGCCCATGTTATGTAAACAGATCACGATCCCAATGATCAGTTCATCGCGATCACATAACCAACATGGTATACAAAGTTACATCATACAACTCGAATAGTATAAGACTTACATAAATAATGGTCTCATGACCAAGTCTGCAAACATCGTCGCACTTGGCGAATATTAACTAAGGTTCAGCGGAAGCTTCGGCTAGCGTCGACCCTCGTCACGTCCTGACGCATTCGCACAGAGCAGTTGAGCGGGACACTCAGTTGGCGTAGTCGTCGGCGTACTCCTCCTTCTTGTCGTACATCTCTTCATTTCAACCTGGACGTTTGAATATCCAGGGACACAGCCATATGAGTACATTTACGTACTCGCAAGACCACCTCTAAGGCTCAAGTTTTTATGATAATGTAAGAAAACACTTTATGAAAACTAGGATAGCTTCTATATATGACTATAGGGCTTAATTTTCGAATACGATGATTTTAGGCATAGAGACTACGACATCTCTATATCTTTGTTGAAGAAAAACATTTAGAGATGGAATTCTCTTCTCTTAGATATAGCAAGGACATATCTAAGTACTGAAAACTTTCTTTAGTAAAACCTTTAAAAGCACTAGGATGGGGATACCCCTTTTTTCCTTCCTTGAGATCGGACTAATTGTCTCCCCGAGACCAATCATCCTCACCCAAAATCCGTACCTCCCAGGTACCACTTTGTTGCCTCCTTGCTTCCTTTGAAAACATTTCTCTTCTGAAACAATAAAACAGCCAGCATGCCTGGTGGGACCTTTCCAACCGTCCATGACCGCGGACGCGGCTATTCGAATAGATTTACACTCTGCAGAGGTTGCACACTTTACCCACACCAATCGGTCCTTCCGCCGTGTCTGCCACGGCCCGTCATACGACAGCATGCGGGGGTCCGGATAACACGATCAAAGCTTTCCACTATGACCACCCTAGTATCGGGGCCTCCCGGTAGGTTTGTTCTCCCCGGCACCGTGTGCTCCACTAGACCCCTGGTCTTTCCTCGGGACGCCACACCGCCACGTCAGGAGACCCACCGTAATTGTCCGGCTGCTGGTCCTCAGCAGTGTATTATCTCTTCCGGACGACAACCCGGCTTCGAGGGCCCAGCCCTCATAGAAAGTACGAGAACCCCAACACTAAAACAGACAAGCTTCCGGCTAAGCCCTACCAATGTCAGGTACTGTGGCTGCACGGGTTAATTGTTCGGGCGGCAGCTAGGGTCACACTTTGTTTTTCAAAACACTTTCTCCTCCGACTACTCCCAGCAGCTCGGGTTTTCGCAAACATCTCTGATTGCTCCCAGCAACTCGGGTTTTAATAAAACACTTGCTCGCCGATTGCTCCCAGCAACTCGGGTTTTCCTCCGTAAAACAGTTTTATCAAATAGGTTCCCATCCTAAAGTTTTGAGGTAAGGAAATAAGAGTTCACTACAAGAAAACTTAATCTTTTTGATGGAGCCTTAAACAACAAGGCTCACCAAATAAACTCTTTTTTTAACACCTATAATATTCTAGTAGATAACTTTGGCCAAACAATATTTTGTAAAATAGTTTTTGGGTGGCAAGGTACCACAAAAGAAATAAAACATGCATTATTTTATTTTGAAAACAAAACATGCTTCATCAAAATAATAGGATTCATTATATTGGTGAGGTGGCTTGCCTGGCTCAGCAATATGTCCTAGGTCTTGATCTTGATGCTCCCCAGGTTCATTCCTCACTTCCCGTTCCTTCCCGCTCGTATCTAACGTCGTAAACAGGAAAATTACCCACACTCAGAATACAAGACGAAGTCACAAGGACATAACAAACAGCAAGCATTGTACAAGACACTGAGATACAAACAGCAGCAAACAACTCCTTTAGCTATACAACAACAATCAACAAGGTCCATAGAGCTAAGACAATAACAGATTCTCCTAAGAAAATATACGCAACGACTCTGAGTATTAAAAAGGTAGTTCTACAGAACACTATAACAACACATTACTTAGGGTTATTATATCATTAAATAAGAGTTGTTATATTAGTTTCAGGAAATATTTCAGACAAAAGTATCTTAACACACCAACAAATATTAAGATAACACTAGCATTGAGCACACTCACATGCAAACATGTTACTATCTCAAGAAACACCTACTATCAAGTAACTAAGCGACAAACAATGGTAACACCATTGTCCAAACAAGTTCATGACTAAGAGCTAAAATGGTGCGCTAGGCTTATTTAACAGGACACCATAATTAGGGTCACTTCAACCAATAAACAAACAATCACATGGCCACCAAGTGTTGACAACAATCTAAAATAAGAAAGTCATATATTAAGCATTGCAAAACACAAGGATCTACTAGATAAAATTTAACGCCAAACAATCATTCACATGCATAACACACAAATGTAATTAGTGCAACTCTAGGAAGCAAGATGAACTATGCGAAACTCAAAAGTGAAGGGACTAGCAATACTTTCAGTAAATTTATTAAGGCTATTAAAGGATAACCAAAGTTTCTGGACTTATGAGTTACTAAGCACATCAACACATAACAATTCAAGTAAAACAGGGAATTAACTTATTACATTTATTGAATAAATAAGATGATGTTTAAAGAGATAAAACATAACACACAAACATACCCACAAGCAAAGCATATAATCACAATTGATGTCACAATTGAATAATGCTAAGCATAAGTAAACAATGCACCACACATTATCAAAGTGGTTTAACCAAGTCATTATTATTGGGTTATGGTTCTGAACTTCAAAAGTTGATTAGTAATATTTCTACAAATCATATTTGCTAAGAACAGATGATTAAAAGCTAATACTTCTATTAGCCAAATGTTGCTGTTTTGGTAGATAAATCACAACTCCTAAGATAATGTTCATAAAGTATAATCCTTCTACCACAGTACACCTAGAAACCATATGAAGTGGTGAAAATTGGTTTTGCATAATAAGCTATTACAAGGCAGTGGCTAAAAATCATGAAAATGCTACTGGTCTCAAAACCATAATGAATATAGTTTCAGATTTAGGAATCTCCTGTATGCCAGGTTAATTTCTATGGATAGGTATTTACTTAAGCTTTTGGTAGAAATAGAATTAACCACATTTGGACACTCCCAACTCAAGATATTCCATTTTAAGTGAAGAACATACTTTTTATTCGCTTTTGTGTGCAACACAAAGTTTAAATATTTTTGAGACAAAACCAGTGTGGTATGATAAACAAAACACATAGGTAATACAAAAAAATACTCCTAAACCATTTGTATAAAAATACAAGGCACAAACAATTAAAACTACATACATGCAAATAACAGAAAATAAGAATATCCATTTTAAAGTGTAATAACCTACTGCTTTAGCAAATAATCTACCAAGAGAAAAATATAAGATGAAAAATTCTACCAAGATAGTATATGATAGCTAATACCAATATCTACCACATGCAATTGGATTTACTCCAAAAAGAATTTTAAATAAAGATTTCCCTTGGCTCTTCTCTTCTTATCTTGGTTTGTAGGTCTTGAAGAGGTTAGTTAGTAACAAGTCATTGTTGTTAGATGTTACTTAAAAGTTAGATACGTTAGGTTAGTGATGGTTTTCGTGTAATTCAAATAGTTCTTTAAACTAGGCAAGGCTCATCACATTAAGGGGATGGGCTATTCTTTGGGGGTTTCGGTATCCTGTGTAGTTCATAACTCTTATGTGTTAAAGTTTAGATTAGAATGAAAAGCATTTTAGGAAGTTTTCGAGGACAAGTTTATAAGTGCATGAGGGTCCGTCTATGGCAAAAAGGTAAGAAAGGTTTTTCTGTAGAGAATTCACGATGTTTAAAAAAAATTAAAGTATGTGCCTAGTATGTATTGCCCTCAAGGCGTGCTTGTGAACGATACAAGAGAACAACATATCAACACAAGCAAACAAACAAGGCACACACAAGCAACAAATATACCAGCAAAAGAGCACACAAGACACCTATAGAACAAAATGGGCACTCAACAAACGCGTTAGTCGGAGAATCCAACCAAGGGTCATATCCTAGAAGTCATATGGGTCTTGGTCATTCCTACTTGTTGGAGTCTTCATTTCATCAGCGTGGGATCATGTTGGAAAAGTTGAGACTGTCGAAGTTGCTGCTGGAGTACCATTGTTGGGGTTGAAGTCTTAGTGAGACTGCTTCGGCAAGCAGGGGTTTCTTTGTAGGTTGTTTCTTCACTTGACGATAAACTTGATGTCGTATGTTGAAGTCTTGTGACTAAACTTCGCCTTCTCAGTACTAGTTACTTAGGTATCATTTGGGTTCATCGTCAAGTCTATACAAGTCATTTGGGTTCATCGTCAAGTCTATCATTTGGGACAAGATAGTAGAGAAAAGTCTTTTCAAATACTTTTAATTAGAGAGGTAAGGTCGGTATATTTTGGTGACTAGGTGAGGAGTGGAAACGATACTAAGTTTACCAAGAAGAAAATAGATTTCCATCAAAATAGTTTTTAGCAAATCATTACCTTCCTAAGCTAACGACCATGCTAACTGAGGTCTCCAAAGGTCAACGATGGCTCTGATACCAAGTCTGTAAGGACCCCTCTGACTACCTGTCAGAGATGCCCACGTTATGTAAACAGATCACGATCCCAATGATCAGTGCATCGCGATCACATAACCAACATGGTATACAAAGTTACATCATACAACTTGAATAGTACAAGACTTACATATATACTGGTCACATGACCAAGTCTGCAAACATCGTCGCCCTTGAAGAATATTAACTAAAATTCAGCGGAAGGTTCAGCTAGCGTCGGCCCTCGTCACGTCCTGACCCATTCCCACAGAACATATCACACTCATACAAATATATTTTTGAGAAGGGCCAGTGCCACATGATTGAGAAAACACATAGCTATGCTACAAAATTTATCTCACAATTTTTGCATTCTTAGATCTACCACAAATGAATTAAAGCTACAAGGCTGATTAATCAGCAAATTAAACAGGAAAAATGATTTTAAAGGAAAAGGATAGCCGGGCTGGATCTGGCCGCGGGCCGAGCGAGCGAGCTGGGCCGGCCCACGACGGCGCGAGCGCGCGCCAGGCGTTAAGCCACCGCCGGATTCAGAATGAAAGGCCAAGATTAGATTGGAGTGGGTTCAATATGGTCGTTGATCTTAAATCCTACGGCCAGCAGTCATCTTCCTCCTGCCGACGCGCAGGTCACAGGCAGAAACCCTAAGGGAGGGGAGATCACGCGCGTCTCACCTAGGGGACTCGAGGAGTGACGAGGAGGGGTCGAGGTGGACGCAGATGCCCGAGGGAGTCGAGGGGAGGTCGCGCCTCGGGCAGAGAGGCTCCCGAACGTCAGTGCACGCGACAACGTCCTCCACGGCCATGCCACGACCTCGGCAGTTCCAGTGTTCCTGAAAACAAAATGAGGTTGTCTCAGAGGTTGGTGAAGGTGAGGGTAGAGATCTGGAGCACAAATAGGGAGAATAGGTGGACGGAAATGGAGGAGAGCAAGCGAGCAAGAACTCGGGCCAAGCGGCGGTTCACGGCCGTTCCTGGCCGTTTCCAAGTTGTAGATGGCTTGAGCTCTTGCTGGGAGATGGAGTGGGGTGGGGTGAGGCAGAATGGCAAGGTGAGGAGAGTGGCTCGGGGCTCTTATCACAGAGTGGTGGCCGGTTGGGTGTTTTCGGACATGGGCATGGGAGAGAGAGGGAAGGGTGGGCACCGATTGGCTCGGGGAGACGGTGGAGGAGCGTCTGCTTGCACAGGAGCACGGCTTGGAGGCTAGTGGGTGGCTTGGAGCTGATGGAGGGAGGTGAGTTCACTGTTTTGCTATCTCCTTCCTGCAAAGTGATCGACAGAAGGTCCAAGAGAAAAAGGACAAATAATTTGGGGTTAGGGTTTGGACCATGCCACGGGTAAGAATTTTTCCAGAGGTGTGGAGGTGCAAGGAACATTCTAAACCACAAGATGGGCAATGGGAGAGGGTTGGTTTAGGTGAATACAATTTTGGGATAGTTAGCTTATGTAACTAATCATGGATGGATCAGTCCACTCTTTGCATAAGCTATTTTAAAACAAGATGACTTGGTTAGAGGGGATATAGGTTTAGTATTTAGTTTAAAAGTTTAGGTCAAAGGAGTTCAATAACAACTATATACAAAAATGGCAAGTTTCTATGTTATAAATGAGATATGGTCAGCTTAAGATTATGCACTCAACTCCATTAATAATTAGTGACCAAAAGATTTTGTAAATTATCAAGAGGGATAAAAGTGGGAAGTAGAGGTGGTAATGATAAAGTCAGGTGAGATGCATTTCCAAACTTTATTGAATAAACACTAATTGGCTTGCTCTAGAAAAGCTATAAATTAACATGAGTGAAGATAGATCTTCTACCATTTTGAAATAGAAATTTAGGAAATATCAACACCAAACAACCTTACACTAGGTAACACATTCCACTCATGCAAGACAAGCAAATCAAACACTTATACCCCCATTTCAACCATAAACAATCAATGTGGACACAAAGAACACCACATGAACAGGCCTAAAAATTATACCTTCAAGTCAAGCAAGTCAAGGACTTCAAACATAACACATTCGGATAAATAAGACAACATTTTAATATAAAGCAATATACTGGTGAGGTAGTAACCAACATGCTTATGACAAGATTTTGGATAAAGAAGATTAAACAACACTTTGGAAATTTATTTCCAAAGACTAATAAAATTGGAGTTTTGAAAAGAGGGTGCTAATACTTGCAACATATTAATCTTCAAATATATAAGGACTTATTATATAGTTCTTTATAGCTTTGCAAACCTATAGGTTTTGGAAATACTTTTACTTTCTGAAATAAAAGGTCTTTGGGTAGCTGCTGATTTCAGAACATCATGGTAAATACAGTTTTGTTAAACATAAGATAGCAGAAAATATATGGACTATTTTATTTATCAAAACACTGTTATCAGATGTCATATTATAACTAGGCTGAGTTTTAGGGTTGATAGCTACAGAGGTTATCAACACAGACACAAAACACAACATGACCAATAGAGCAATCAGAGGATAAAGACACCCATTAACAAGACCTTTCAAAAAGTTTTTGTTGCCTCAGAATTTTGGATCTTTTATAATTTAGTTTTTGTTGCTTCCAAAATTTGGGGTGTTACGGCTGCTAACTTCAGAACATTTGTTAAACATAATATAGAAGAAGATATATGGACTGTTTTATTTATCAAAACATTTTTATCAAATGTCATATTATAACTAGGTTGAGTTTTAGGGTTGATGCTAGAGAGGTTATCAACATAAACACAAAACACAACATGCCCAATAGAGAAATCAGAGGATAAACAGATCCATTAACAAGACATTTCAGAAAGTTTTTGTTGCCTAAGAATTTTGGATCTTTTATAATCAAGTTTTTGTTGCTTCCAAAATTTGGGGCGTTACAGACCTTCCCCTCTTATAAGAATTTCGTCCCGAGATTCCTAAGCGGGTACTAAGAGAGTGAAAGGACAAGAGTTTTGATGATTCTCCATAATCGGAGGTTGTTGATTCCTGAATGAGGTTTCCTTGTTGATGAGACGTCTAATATCTTCTGGAAAACTTGGGTCTTTGTTGAAGGGGGTTGACTTGATGGTTGTTGCTGATGTAGGTTTCTTGTTGAGCTGACTTCAAAAACTCCAGGGTTGGGGCGCAAATAACAATTTGTCACAACTACCTAATAAAACTAGCATGGGTCTTCACCCCTTAAAAAGGGCAAACTAGAAGGGTTAAAGTTGATTGCATATGTTGTCGCTGACTTCGGGATGCTGTTGATCGTCGGTAACACGATGATCTTCATCTTGGTCATAGCTCCTTGATGTTTGGGGTTAATGTAGATACTTTTCCCAATATTGCCGTCTGGAGGGGGTTAGCAGTGAGAGACATGTAACCCGTTTTTCAAGCCTCACAGGGCGTCAGGTTTGTAGACTTGACTCTCCCCATTAATTCTAAATAAGACAAAGGGTGCTAGGATCAGCTAAAGACGTCTAAACTTGCTTGGGGTTAGGTGTTGTCAAGTGCAACAGTCTTCAGTCTTCTCGCCATTATTGGCGTCTTGCTGGATATGGTGTCTCCTATTGTGACCATCTTTAGTTTAGCCGCCATAGAGTGTTGATGAAGAGTTCCTTGGTTATTGGGCTTCGTAAAGCTTCGCACCAGTCTTCAGAGGTCAGTCGTACCTAAGTTAGTCCAAAAGTCATTTCTTTCTATAATACTCAAGTCAAGGTCAGTTGAGTTGATAGAGTTGGTGCACAAAAGGAATTGATGACTCTTGCTTAGCTGTATACATCTTGAAGCAGATGATCTTCAGTGCAGGTTGTCTTTGTTGATGCCGATGTCGATCTCTTTTGTACGTCATGGCTTGAAGGCTTTCATAGAGTCTTCAAATAGTCGTGACTCTTGGCGTTATTTGAGTCCTCCGTGTTGCTATCTGTAAAAGAGACTTCCCTTAGCACTTCTCTTCTTATCTTGGTTTGTAGGTCTTGAAGAGGTTAGTTAGTAACAAGTCATTGTTGTTAGATGTTACTTAAAAGTTAGATACGTTAGGTTAGTGATGGTTTTCGTGTAATTCAAATAGTTCTTTAAACTAGGCAAGGCTCATCACATTAAGGGGATGGGCTATTCTTTGGGGGTTTCGGTATCCTGTGTAGTTCATAACTCTTATGTGTTAAAGTTTAGATTAGAATGAAAACCATTTTAGGAAGTTTTCGAGGACAAGTTTATAAGTGCATGAGGGTCCATCTATGGCAAAAAGGTAAGAAAGGTTTTTCTGTAGAGAATTCACGATGTTTAAAAAAATTTAAAGTATGTGCCTAGTATGTATTGCCCTCAAGGCGTGCTTGTGAACGATACAAGAGAACAACATATCAACACAAGCAAACAAACAAGGCACACACAAGCAACAAATATACCAGCAAAAGAGCACACAAGACACCTATAGAATAAAAAGGGCACTCAACAAACGCGTTAGTCGGAGAATCCAACCAAGGGTCATATCCTAGAAGTCCTATGGGTCTTGGTCATTCCTACTTGTTGGAGTCTTCATTTCATCAGCGTGGGATCATGTTGGAAAACTTGAGACTGTCGAAGTTGCAGCTAGAGTACCATTGTTTGGGTTGAAGTCTTAGTGAGACTGCTTCGGCAAGCTGGGGTTGCTTTGTAGATTGTTTCTTCACTTGACGATCAATTTGATGTCGTATGTTGAAGTCTTGTGACTAAACTTCGCCTTCTCAGTACTAGTTACTTAGGTATCATTTAGGTTCATCGTCAAGTCTATACAAGTCTTTGAATAGGGACAAGATAGTAGAGAAAAGTCTTTTCAAATACTTTTAATTAGAGAGGTAAGGTCAGGATATTTTGGTGACTAGGTGAGGAGTGGAAACCAAACTAGGTTTACCAAGAAGAAAATAGATTTCCATCAAAATAGTTTTTAGCAAATCATTACCTTCCTCAGCTAACGACCATGCTAACTAAGTTCTCCTAAGGTCAACGATGGCTCTGATACCAAGTCTGTAAGGACCCCTCTGACTACCCGTCAGAGATGCCCATGTTATGTAAACAGATCACGATCCCAATGATCAGTGTATCGCGATCACATAACCAACATGCTATACAAAGTTACATCATACAACTTGAATAGTACAAGACTTACATATATACTGGTCACATGATCAAGTCTGCAAACATCGTCGCTCTTGACGAATATTAACTAAAATTCAGCGGAAGGTTCAGCTAGTGTCGGCCCTCGTCACGTCCTGACGCATTCCCAAAGAGCAGTTGAGCGGGACACTCAGTTGGCGCAGTCGTCGGCGTACTCCTCCTTCATGTCGTACCTCTCCTCAAGGAAAACCTGGACGTTTGAATATCCCGGGACATAGCCATATGATTACATTTATGTACTCGCAAGACCACCTCTAAGGCTTAAGTTTTCATGATAATGCAAGAAAACACTTTTCGAAAACTGGGATAGCTGCTATATACGACTATAGGGCTTAGTTTTTGAATACGATGCTTTTCAACATAGAGATCACGACATATCTATATCTTTGTTGAAGAAAATATTTAGAGATATAATTCTCTTCTCTTAGATATAGCAATGACATATCTAAGTTCAAACTTTCTTTTGTAAAAGTGTATCAAAACACTAGGATAGGTGTAACCCTTTTTTCTGACTTGAGATCGGACTGGTGGTCTCCCCGAGATCAACCATCCTCACCCAAATTCCGTACCTCCCAGGTACCTCTTTGATGCCTCCTTGTTTCCTCCGAAAACATCTTCTTTTGAAACCAAATTGCCCATATGCCTAGATTTACACTCTGTAGAGGTTGCACACTTTACCCACACCAATCGGTCCTTCCGCCGTGTCTGCCACGTCCCGTCATACGACAACATGCGGGGGTCCGGATAACTAGATGAAAGCTTTCCACTATGACCGCCCTAGTATCGGGGCCTCCAGTAGGTTTGTTCTCCCCGGCATCGTGTGCTCCACTAGACCCCTGGTCTTTCCTCGGGACGCCACACCGCCACAGCAGGAGACCCGCCGTAATCGTCCGGTTGCTGGTCCTCAGCAGTGTATTGTCTCTTCCGGACGACAACCCGGCTTCGAGGGCCCAGCTCTGATAGAAAGTATGAGAGCCCCAATACTAAAACATACAAGTTTCCGGCTAAGCCCTACCCATGTCAGATAGTGTGGTTGCACGGGTTAATTGTTCGAGCGGCTGCTAGGGTAGTACTTTGTTTTTTCTTCAATAACAACTTCCAATCCTCCGACTACTCCCAGCAGCTCGGGTTTTCGCAAACATCTCCGATTGCGCCCAGCAAATCGGGTTTTAATAAAACACTTGCTCGCCGATTGCTCCCAGCAACTCGGGTTTTCCTCCGTAAAATAGTTTTATCAAATAGGTTCCCATCCTAAAGTTTTGAGGTAAGACAATAAGAGTACACTAGTAGAAAACTAGATCTTCTTGATGGAGCCTTCAACAACAAGGCTTATCAAGGAAAAACTTATTCTGAAACACCTATAATCTTCCAGTAGATAACTTTGGCCAAACAATATTTTGTAAAATAGTTTTCGGGCGGCAAGGTGGCACAAAAGAAGTAAAACATGCATTATTTTATTTTGAAAACAAAACATGCTTGATAAAATAGAAGGATTCATTATAGTGGTGAGGTGGCTTGCCTGGCTCAGCAATATGTCCTTGATCTTGATCTTATGTTCCTCAGGTTCACTCATTCCATCCAGTTCCTTCTCGATCGTATCTAACGTCGCAAACAGGAAAAAGTAACAACACTCAAAATTCAAGACAATGCCACAAGGACATAACAAATCGTAAGCATCCACAAGACATTAAGCTAACGATCAAAATCAAACAACTCCCTTATCTAAACAACAACATTTAACAAAGTCCATAGAGCTAAGACAAACAATAGATGCACCTAAGAAGACATACACAACAACTCTGAGTATTAAAAGGGTAGTTCTACAGAACACTAGAACAACACATACTTAGGGTTATTATATCAATTAACAAGAGTTGTTATAAAAGCTTCAGGAAATACTTCAGACAAAAGTATCTTCGTAGTTCAGGAAATACTTCAGACAAAAGTATATTAGTAGTTCAGGAAATACTTCAGACAAAAGTATCTTAGTAGTTCAGGAAATACTTCAGATAAAAGTATCTTAACACACAAGCAAGTATTAACATTAACACTAGCATTGAGCACCCTCACAAGCAAACATGTTACTCGCTCAAGAGATGCCTACTATCAAGTAACTAAGCGACAAACAATGGTAACACCACTGTCCAAACAAGTTTATGACTAGGAGCTAAAAAGGTGCATTAAGCCTATTTAATAAGACACTGCAATTAATACCACTTCAACTATTAAACCAAACAATCACACAGTAAACAAGTGTTGACAGCAAATTTTGAAGTGAGCACACCATACAACAATCATTACAAAGCACAAAAAATTACTGTATAGCATTTAACACCAATCACATCCACATGCATAATACCTAAGTAAAGTTAGTGAAACACCCGGGAAACAAGATGAACTGAGTTAAACTAACTAGGGTATGACATCACAATACCTTTTAGGAAACTCATTAGGGTTAAGCAAGGTTAACACTACTGCTCACACAAGTTGTTGATTTAAAACCAAAAAGGTGTAGTTGGCTGATTTGACAAAACACCACAAAGGAGCGTGTTGACAACAATCTAAAATAAACAAGCAAACAACTAGCACTTCAAACATCACCACTTACTAGATAAAAACATAACACACAAATACAACAACCAACAAAACATCTGAGAATTATTAGTGTTATGATAAACACAAACGAACAATGCACTACAACACTATTAATGTATTAAAAACAAGTATTAAGGTTGAGTTTGGGTTCTGGATTCAAAAGTTGATTTAGTTTAAACATAAGGTTCATATTATCTAAAAATAGAGAATAGAATTAATACTTTTAGTAGATAATATGGTGTTGTTTAGGGAGATAAATCATAACTCCTAAGATAATGTTCATAAAGTAGAATCCTTGTACCACAGTACACCTAGTAACCATATCAAGTTATGGGAATTGGATTTCCATCAGAAAGTATTACCGTAGAGGAGTTAAAAATCCTACAAATGCTACTGATATCAAAACCAAAAGGATTGTAGTTTCAGTTTTAAGTATCTCTTAGATGCAACACAAATTTCTATGGATAGGTACTGGTTTTATCTTTCTGTAGAAATTGGATTCACTTAATTTGAACACTCCTAGCTTCATATATTTCAGTTTTAGTGGAACACACACATTTTACCATTAATAGTGTGCAACACAAGATATGATTTATTTTTAGACAAATCCAACTTTGCAGGAT
Source organism: Poa annua (assembly GCA_026929855.1). Taxonomy (NCBI): domain Eukaryota; kingdom Viridiplantae; phylum Streptophyta; class Magnoliopsida; order Poales; family Poaceae; genus Poa; species Poa annua. The sequence goes on from CM049426.1 coordinate 106,231,303, forward strand.
AAACAAAATGCATAAGTACCACACAAAAATACTCCTACACCACTTTAATAAACATATAAAGCACAAACAAGTAAAACTAGATACATGCAAATAACAGAAAATAAAAATATCCATTTTAAAGTGTAATAACCTACTGTTTTAGAAAATAATCTACCAAGAGCAAAATATAAGATGAAAAATTCTTATATTTTTACAAGATTGAACATATCACACGCATACAAATATATTTTTGAGAAGGGCCAGTGCCACATGGTTAAGAAAACCCTTTAGCTACGCTACAAAATTTATTTCAAAATTTTATCATGCACAAATTTACCAGAAATGAATTAAAGCTAGCTACCAAATTTCTGGGAAAAATAAACAGGGAATAAAATTCTAATAGAAAAACACTACACGGGCTGGATCTGGAGCAAGCCGAGGCGCGCGAGATGGGCCGGCCCACGCCGCAACGCGCCGGAGCGAAGGGGCACGCCGCTGTCGAATCAGGAACCGAAGGCTGGGATTAGACCAGGAGGAGTTCAAACTAGATCGTTGATCCATGATCTGACGGTCCATGTGCTTCTTAAACCTCAAGACGGGAAACAAGCAAGGGGAAACCCTAACAGAGGGCACGAGCTCGCGCTACTCACCATGGGACTCTCCGGGACAACAAGGAGGAGAGGACGAGGATGCGGACGGTCAGGGGCGCCGAGGAGTGGCCTCAGTTCTTCTTGGCGAGGGTCCGAACGATGGGGATGCCGAGGGCGCCCGGCTCGGGCACGGCTTGGCAGCGGCGTCTCCTGCGTATCTGCAGAGAAATGGGGATGTCTCAGAGGTTTTTCAAGGAGAAGGGAGTAATCTAGAGAAAAAAGGGGGAGAGGAGAGGGACGGGGGCGATGGCATGACCGAGGTCACGACCTCGCGTTCCCTGGGAAGAAGAGAGGGAGAGCTTGCTCGGTCTCGCCAGAGGTGGGGGAGTGGAGTAATAGGAGGAGAATGGGTAATGCCAGAGCTAAGGGGGAGGGGTTGTGGACTTAAAACCGTAAGGAGCTCCGGTCCACCATGGACGAGGTACACGGGCATTCGTGGCGTGGTCGAAGGGGAGGGATAGGGCAGGAAGGGCGGTGCCAGGCGTGCATCTGGAGGGAAGAGGGAGCGCACGGGCAGGGTCTGGCGTGAGGAGAGAGTGCGAGTAGCTTGGAACATGAGGGAGCCTCGTTGCTCACTGGACGTCGAGGGCGGCACTCGGGACAACAGGAAACGACAAGGGAAAGAGCCAGGGCCTCGCCATGGCACTCATGAAGGCTAGGGGAGGTCATTGCGAGAGGGAGGGTCACCAGAAGGACGAGGGAACCGATTGGAGGGAGGGGGAGGTGTTCGGTGGTTTTCTGCACAACAGGCGTTTATAGAAATGGCCAAGAGAGAAAAAAAGGTATTGGAACTACGACAGGGCAGGGTCGATGACCAAAACTTGTAGGAGATGAGGGAGGAGTAGAGCATGCCCAAGACAAGGGTTTGATGAGAGGGGTGTGTTGATTTAGGGTTTTGAATACTTCAGGCTGATTAGACTAGGTCCCTTTGCAAAGATGGATTAGTCAATCCCATGACAAGCAAATTAAGATACAAGATGATCTGATTAGAAGGGGCCTAGGCATAGGTTAAGGGCTTAAGAGATGAGGTAAAAAGGGTTCAACAACACTTGATACAAAAATTAAAAAAGGCTATCTAGTACTGCACAAATGGTCACCTTATCATGAAGCACTCAAAACAAGCATGGATTAATGATAACACATTTTTGAATATTTTAAATAAGTTTATGGATAGATAGTGGAGATGGTAAGGATGAGGTTAGGTGAGTTGCATTTCCAAATTGAAATCAATAAACCCTAATTATCATGTTCTTGAAATGCGAAAAATGACCAGGAGTGAAGATAAATTTTGATATTTTTATAAAGTAGAGTTTTTTAGCAAAACACCACCAAACAATATTACAAGAGGTAACACATTAATCTCATCCAATATAAGAACAACAAACATTTAGATCCCAATTAAATTATATAAATCAAATGTTGTCACATACAACACCACATGAACACACATAAGATAACTCACTTATGGGAAACAATTTAAGCACATAACATAAAAGTCAACCACACATACAAATAGATAAACACCCACACAATTGGATCACTAACCATACTTTTAATATAAATCAAAAATAATTGTGAGGAGGTGATCAACAAAATCAAGACAGGGTATTTTTGGTGGGAATAGAATTAAACAAACATTTTTTGGAAATGATTTCCAAGACCAATAGAAATGGGGTTCTGAAAAGAGATTTGCTAATATTAGCTACATATAAAACTCAAAATATATTAGGACTTTCCATATAGTCATTTATAGTTTGCAAACATGTAGGTTTTGCAAATACTTTTATTTTTTGAAATAAAAGGTCTTTGGGTAGCTGCTAACTTCAGAACATCATGGTAAATACAGTTTTGTTAAACATAAGATAGCAGAAGATATATGGGCTGTTTTATTTACCAAAACATTTTTATCAGATGTCATATTATAACTAGGTTGAGTTTAAGGGTTGATAGCTAGAGAGGTTATCAACAAACACAAAACACAACATGCCCAATAGAGAAATCAGAGGATAAACAGATCCATTAATAAGTCATTTCAGAAAGTTTTTGTTGCCTCAAAATTTTGAATCTTTTATAATCAAGTTTTTGTTGCTTCCAAAATTTGGGCCGTTACACACATGCTTATATAAAAATACACTATGTAATGCATATAGAAAATAGTAGGAGGTTTATGAATGTGCCACTTGCCTTTGGATGATGTCTTTACTCACAAACTCTTTTCAACGTTATTCGGAGCTCTCTGTTTGATATATACATAGCAATCATAAACAATCACACAACAACACAATACAAAATGAACAAACAAGTTTCAGAAGACTTTTAAGGAAAATATGTTTATGCATGACGTGCAAAATATTTCTCATGACTAGAAATGCATGTCATGCCATGAAAATCTTCTAAGTAAAGTGCCAACAAATAGGTTGGTAAAAAATGACTAAGGACTAAGGTCATAAGTTGGATAAAATACTTTGCTATAAATCATCTTGAATAAGCACTCTAAGGTCTTAGCCTAATGTGCATAAATACTTAGAGAAAATACCAAGTCAATTCTTCAAGGTGATCAACAATTATTAACAACTCTTCGTAAATTGGATATTCACTATAGTGAGAGAGACAGACACCCGGCCAGCCACTTAAGTTGGGGTATAGGTCTCATGTACGTGGACATGTAAGGTTAGTCTCCAGGCCGCTTCATCTCCCTGTGCCGCTAGGATTCAACAAACTTCCAAGATGGTAATAACATGATCAAAAATTCTTTATGTCTAAAGGGAAAGACACGATTAGGAAATACGGAAAAGATAGAAAGAAAGATGTAGTTGGTCTTCCAGGCTTCATCTCCAGACTTGAAACTTTCACCTTGGTGATGTATTGATTGAATATTTGGTAGACTTGATGAATCTTCAGACTTGATGATTCTTGTATCACCGATGCTGTTCTTGGATTTAACTTAGTCATCATGAGGTCTAAGAGAAGAAGGGAGAAAAGAGAGAGAGAAAGCAAGACTTAGGAAATGTATCTAGTTGGTCTTCATGAACTTCTTCTTGATTTTCTTCTAAGTGCTTCTACTACTTGGAGATGCTTCTGAAGTCTTGTTTTCTTGGCTAAGTCCTTCATTGGCCTTCTAGCTCCATGTTGAATTTTTCAAGTATGACTAAGTACAACTTTTTCAAAACCACTAAGTCGAAAAATAAACCTAAACAAAATTCTTAGAGAAAACTAAGGGAGAAGTTTTCCTATGAGAAGTATAACAATACAATAAAATATGCTATATATGGAATGCAATTTTTAATCACAAGAAAGCATCATAACAACTTTTGTGATATACATGAAGTTATAAATGCATTTTAATTAATTTCTATTATAGCAAGATATAATAAAAGGGTTAATTACAATAATTAAGTTTTAAGTGATTAAACTTTTATATCAATAATTTATAAACCATCCTAATGGACAGAGGGGATTTAAATAAATTTATAGCAATTGGATTTACTCGAAAATAATGTTTCTATCAAAAGTAATGTCAAATTTTAGTCATATTGCCCATTTGCAAATTAAATAAATTTAACCTACTCAAAGATGTAAATCAATAGAACCAAGGTATTCTACACGTCAGGGGCATTCCAAGGATTTTTTATTTACAAATTTTGAACTTACAAAATTAAAACTATAACTAAAATAATGGTTTACATAATTCTATAATTAACAAGTTAGTGCATGTCTAAAATACAAGTTTTTATACCACTGTATTCTAACTATACATACGAATTCAAAGACTACAAAAACAATAAGAATGGAGTTACGGTCGATTTGATATGAAATTTATAAGTTTCAACAATTTTATGGAAATTTGAAAACGATTTAAAAGGAACGGGGCGACCTGATTGGTCCGTATAGACGGGCAGACGCGGACGGACGCGGGATCGCGCGTACGTGGAAGAAGAGGACGGCCACGGGCGGGCGTGGGCGCGGACGGCGGCGTTGTGGTCGTCGACGACGGTGCTCCGGTGGTTGTCGATGTAGTGGTTCAAGTGTTCTCCTTGCACCGGGGAAGCGACAACGAGGGCGAGGTACGTAAAGGAAAGGAAGATGGTGGGTCAAGGCGGCGAGGAGAGGCGGCCGGAGTGGCGATGGCGACGATGACCTTCGGGTCGGGGTCGGCCTACATGAAAACGGCTGCAAGAAAAGGACAACGAGAGCATCAGAGGCTGCGCAAGGACATGGGGTGGTTCAACTCGCCGGAAGTGAAGAAAAATGCGGCAGCGGCCACGAACTCCGGTGACAAAATTCTTCACTGTCGGGGGGCTGCCCCCGGGTAGGGCAGATCTCGGCAGTACTGTACAGAGTGGCAACAGTACTTGACCTTTGGCGAGTGCAAGGGCCACCCCCTGGTGCGCTGAAGGGGTAACTTGACCTTTCAGAGCTGCTAGAGTGCAAGGTGCCTCCTGGCGGGCGCAAGGGTCATCACTGGCGGCTATAAATAGCCACCCCGAGCCCTCAGAACAGCACAAGCATCAGCGGGTGGTTCCTCTAAGAACTAGCTTCTCGAAGATGTCTTTGCTGGCAGGCTAAGACATATTCGGGAGGCTAGGCCTATAGATACGCATCCTAAGAGGAACTCGGGTGCATCCGGGAGAGACCTCGGACCTCGTGGCTCTGAGTAGACCTCCGGCAGGAGAAGTATCCGGATGTACCAGATAGGCAACCCGGGTACGGGCTAACCGGAGTGTTTATCTCGGTCCTAGCAGGTTGCTTTATGTGTGCAGGGAGGACTCACAAGGTCGAGCAAGGAGGTGACCGGCATGAGGGATGCCGGTAGGCCGTCAACGGTCTGGAGCAGGCTTTTCCGCCTGACGCGGGGGGAAGTACCATCCCCCCTGACACGGAAGCATGGTCACCTCCCGCCTGACACGGGAGCGCGTCAGCCGGTACGACAACGGTACGACAAGATCGGACATGCCTAGCCCGGCAATCCGGAAAAGGCTACCCGTGATGGGCAAAGACATGTCTTGTCTCTGACAAGGGGACAATGATGTTCCAGGACGGTGCCTGCCGTCCTTGCCGGAATGATGACGAAGGGGCTACGCCGAATAGCACGGCGGCTAGGTCGCACTAGCCAGTGTCGACATAACCGTTAGGCCTGTCCGGTGGGGCCAAGCCGGATTAGGGTTTCTGGCCCTCCTGGCCGGAACTCTATAAAAGGCGCCATAACTGCTCCTGCGGGGGAAGGACCAACTAGAGACCAACTTTGGAGCCAAGACCTTAGACTCATTTACTCCTAGATCATTTACTCTTCCCTTTCTCTAGTTCATCTTGCTCTTCGTGTTCTTCACCACAAGAGCTCCAAGAGCAAGTTGTAGTCCTTGTTACACCCTTATATTGAGAGGAAAGGCAGGAGTAGGGGTGTTACCTCCCCACGAGGGCCCCGAACCTGGGTACATCGTGTGTCTGTTCTTTGCCTTCGTGCATTTGTTCGTGTTTGTTAGATCTTCTCCCTTGTTCTTCGAGCTTGTTTCTTGTTCCTGGGAGATCTCGGTTACACCGGGATCCTCCCCCGTGTGAGCTCTTCAGCTCGCTATCCCTCCCCGGATCCACCAACGTCCATCGGCCCCACAAATTAGCCATCCTATGGCATCTGCCGTGACACCACCACGACAGTTGGCGCCCACCATGGGGCTGACAGAGGCGTTGGCTGGTGTACACATCCGGACGGGTTCCCCCTTTCGCTTCGGCGTCCGGGTTCTCTCTGGCCTTCTCGTCAGGCTGGGCGAGATGGATTTCGTCAGCGACAATGTCGGGTGCTTCCGGAACAAACCCTTCCCGGTGAACGGATGCCTCATCGACTTCGGTGGCTTCAACACCTACGTCGCCACTGAGGTTATCTGCAGCTACCCGGACATTGTCCTGGAAGCTGAGGATCCTCCCATGCTCTGCGCCAACCGGGGTCCGTGTGCCAGTCGCACCGCAATCTCCGTCGCGGTCATGATGGTTGGGGCAACCGAGGAGGTGTTCTAGGACGCCGACGACGATGCCGGTAGCGGCCGTGTTCGCTTGGCCAAACCCCCTCAGGAGGGAGGTACGGCCCGATACGGTGATCCGCAGCAGTCCCAGCCCCGTCGTCGCCCGGATCCCCTCTCGGGTCTGGTGGCCAAGTTGGTTGTCCCCTTGACAGCTGATGCAGATACCCAAGCCACTTCGGCTAACTTGGATGAGCAACGTAGGTTGCTGCTCGCCGAAGCGCAAGAAATCGCCGAGATCCGGCGTGAGCTCATTGCTAGCCTCCGGGAGTACAATGCAGCTCACGGGTTCCTTAAGATAGACTCCCGAACAAGCGCATCACGGATCTGCGCAAGAAAGGCAGAATGGTGAATGATGAGCTGGCCGGTGGGGCCGCAACTAGTCATACGGGTAGCATGATCTCGGCTGGGAAACCGGTATACAGCTCGTCGGCAAAAACTCTTAGGGCTACCGAAGCCGCCATGGCGGAGCTGGCTGGGCTATCCGGTGAGGCTCTGCGCAAGCAGCAAGAGCGGGTGAACGAGTTGGTTGTCGAGGCCAACCGGCAGAACCAGGCCTTCAAGAAAAAGAACCCAGGGGCAGGATCCCAAGTGCATTCAGCTAGGGCTGACAGCCAGAGATCGGGCGGAGAGGCCTCCTCTCCGCATCCGAGCAAAAGCAAGAGCAAGAGCCGGAGCCGAAGTCGAGGCTCCGGGAAAAACAAGCAGTTGCAGACGTATGACCCGGCCTTCGCCGGTATCCAGCAAGCCAGGCAGCATAATTCCGGACAGGCACAGAGTAACCCTGGTGGTGGCAACCGGGGTGTAGGAAACAATAACCCGACTAGCCGTGGTAATCCACCCCGGAATCCGCCAGAGGTTCAGGGAAACCTACAAAGGGAGGCCGCCTCTGTGCCGCAGCAAGCTGTGATCCCGGTACTCGACAGGCACAACGATGGCGACTCAAGGTTGCAGCAGCTTGGGTACCAACCCAATGAGAATCCTTTGGGATCTCGGATAGGAACCAGACAACTGGATCCGTCTGATGCCAGAATCCGGCTCGACCGGATTCACCAATCCGAGCTAGTGGAAGAGCAAGGACCTCCGGGACCTGCCTGCTTTGGACCCCGGATCATGCGGGAGCCGCCTGTCCGGAACTTCCAGCTCAACCGGGGTGCTAAGACCTATGACAGCAGCAAGAAGCCGGAGGACTGGTTGACCGACTATGTAACTGCAGTAAGCATAGCCGGTGGTAACAGACGCTGGGCGGTACGGTATGTGCCACAGATGTTGGAAGGACCTGCCAGAATCTGGCTGAACAACTTGAGAACCGGCAGCATAGACTGCTGGTTAGATTTCGAGGAGGCATTCATCAGCAACTTCACCAGCACATACAAAAGGCCCAACAGACCTCAACAGCTCGCCATCTGTAAGCAAAGGAGCAACGAAACCGACCGGGAGTACCTTACCCGGTGGAGCAACATTCGCAATTCTTTTGAAGGAGTGGTAGAGGCACAGGCCATCTCCTGGTTTGTGCAAGGATGTCGGCATGGCTCAATGCTTTGGCAGAAATTGCAGAGGAAGATGCCGATGACCTTGGCAGAGACCATGCACATCGCCGATACCTACACGCTTGGAGATACCATGCAACCCCTGGTGGATGTCGGTGACTCCAACAGGAGGAATGCGGGACCTCAGCGTTCGGGGTGGAGCAGAAGCCATGATCGCCAAGAGTTTGGCCAGAAGAGGAATCAGCCCGAGTACCACCATGCCGCACAGCATGTCGCAGCTGTGACCCAAGATCAAGAAGATGCCGGCAATAATCAGCGTCAGAAAACAAATGGCCCGGCTTGGGGTCAGAGCCAGGAAGTACAAAAACTTGGGTGTACCAGAAGAAGCCCCTGACGTATGAAGAGATGTTGAACAAGCCATGCTGTTACCATACCCTGGAGGCCAACAAGCCAGCAAACCACTCCACTCGGCAGTGCAGCTGGTATCAACGCACATTGCAGGAGGGCAGCGCGGGGGCTACTAGGGCGAGTGCTCCGACATCTCGACCCAACATTCCGAGACCTCCCACTCCGGCATCGGGAGCCAATGCGATCCGGATTAATCAACCACACCGAGGACCCCCGCCCCGGCCGGTAAATGTGGTGCACTCCCGGAACGACAATGGCGCAGGCCCAAGTAATCAACCCGGACATCAGCAAGGCAACTACCGGGAGGCACATCAGAGCTATGTGGTCTTCGTGACCGAACCCACTGACCGGAAGAGTGTGCGACAGCGCGCCCTGGAAGTGAACGCTGTGATTCCGGCGGTGCCCAAGTTCTTGCACTGGTCCGAGATGGAGATCACGTGGAGCCGGAAGGATCATCCTCGGGTTATGCCTAAGCCGGGTGCGTATGCCTTAGTGGTAGACCCAACCTTTGTCGGACCAAGCCTCAACGTCCGCTTCAGTCAGGTTCTGATTGACAATGGCAGCGCCATTAACATCATGTACAAGGATACGATGCTGAAGCTGGGGGTGTCCATGAACACCTTGCTACCCAACGAGACAACCTTTCATGGCATTGTGCCCGGAGTCTCTTGCTCACCCATGGGTAAAATCTGGGTTGAGGTGTTATTCGGAACCCGGGAGAATTGCCGGACCGAGAGCTTGGAATTCGAGGTCGTGGACCTCGAAAGTCTGTACCACGCGCTGATCGGCAGGCCAGCCCTAGCCAAGTTCATGATTTCAACTCACACGGGATACCTGAAGATGAAGATGCCGGGTCCTAACGGCATAATCACCATCTCGGGGGATCACAAGCGCTCCATGGAGTGTGCTTTGGCTGGCTCGTGCTTAGCCGAGTCCCTGGTGATAGCTGAGGAAAAGAAGAGAATCCAGCAAGTGGTGGCGCTGGCCAAGACCTCCCAACTCGGGATGCCCGGGATGGTGAACCCGGAGCAGAGCGCGTCATTCCAACCACCAAAGGAGACGAAGAAGGTGGGGGTTGACCCCAGCAACCCGGAGCGCCAGGTCATCATTGGTAGCAACCTGGACAGCAAATAGGAAGGCGAGCTCGTCGATTTCCTCCGTGAGAATCGGGATGCTTTTGCGTGGTCGAGTGACGATCTGCAAGGCGTTCCGAAGGAGTTGGCTGAGCACTCTCTGTTTGTTAGACCGGATGCGAAGCCGGTGAAGCAACCGACTAGGCGCCACTCGGATGAGAGAAGAGCTGCCATCATGGAGCATCTCGCCATACTGCTGGCTGCCGGATTCGTGATGGAAATGCTGCACCCGGATTGGATATCGAATCCGGTCCTTGTAGAGAAGAAGAAAGATGATCCCCTCCTGCTTAAGGTGTGGCGCATGTGCATCGACTTCACCAACCTCAACAAGCCATGTCCAAAGGACCCGTTTCCACTTCCCCGGATAGATCAAGTGATCGACTACACTGCCAGGAGTGAACTCTTGACTTTCTTAGATGCCTACTCTGGTTTTCACCAGATACCTTTGAATCCGGATGATCAATTGAAAACTGCTTTTATTAGCCCGTATGGGGCTTATTGCTATCGTGTCATGACTTTCGGTTTGAGAAATGCTGGTGCTACATACCAAAGATGCATGCAAAAATGTTTGCATGACCAGATAGGCCGGAATGCCGAGGTCTATGTCGATGACATAGTCATAAAAACAAAAGAAAAAGCCTCATTGATCGATGATCTGAGGGAGACATTTAAAAACTTAAGAAGATTCCGGATGAAATTGAACCCGGATAAATGCACATTCGGTGTCCCCGTCGGAAAGTTACTCGGTTTCCTCATATCAAGCCGGGGAATTGAAGTCAACCCGGGTAAAATACGTGCTATCGAGAGCATGAAATTGCCGGTACGTCTCAAGGATGTGCAGAAGTTCACTGGTTGTCTAGCATCCCTAAGTCGGTTTGTGAGCCGACTAGGTGAGAAGGCCTTGCCCCTGTACCAGTTGATGAAGAAGAGTAAAACATTCGTTTGGACCCCGCAAGCCGATGCGGCGTTCAACGATTTGAAGAGAATGCTCTCAACAGCACCCGTGTTGGCATCCCCATTGCCCAAGGAGCCTATGCTGCTGTACATTGCTGCCACTAACCGGGTAGTCAGTGTAGCCATTGTGGTAGAGAAGGAAGAGGGGGACAAGCTGATACAGAGACCAGTGTACTACCTCAGCGAGGTGATCTCGGAATCCAAGCAGAACTACCCGCACTACCAGAAGATGGCATATGGAGTGTACTTGGCTGTGACCAAGCTCAAGCACTACTTCCAAGAGCACCCAATCACAGTGGTGTGCGAGGCTCCCCTCGCCGAGATCATCGGCTGCAAAGATGCAAGCGGCCGGGTTGCCAAATGGGCCATCCAGTTGTCTCCATATGCTCCGGCATACGAGAGACGAGATGCCATCAAGTCGCAGGCGCTGCCGGACTTTTTGGTAGACTGGTCCGAGATGCAGTACGAACCTCCGATGCCGGATTACAATTTCTGGAGGATGCATTTCGATGGCTCCAAGGCCAAGATCGGGTTGGGTGCCGGGGTAGTTCTCACATCACCGAAACAATATGTGCTCAAGTATGTGCTGCAATTCCATTTCCGGGCATCTAACAATGTCGCTGAATACGAGGCCTTGGTTCATGGACTGAATGTCGCCAAGGAGATCGGCTTCCGCTGGATAGAGTGTTTCGGCGATTCCGACCTCGTGGTGCAACAGGTGTCGGGGAACTGGGATGCACTGGATGCCAACATGGCCTTGTATCGGTTTCATGTGCAGAAAATATACGGATTTTTCGAGGGATGCGAGTTCAAGCACATACCCAGAGGAGAAAACGAGGCAGCAGATGTGTTGTCCAAGCTAGGATCATCTCGGGATGCCATCCCACCCGGGATCGCTCTCGAACACTTGAGAAAGCCATCTATTCAGCCCTCACCCGAGTCGGATTCTATCTTCATCCCCAAGGAGCCTGGTTCGGAAGCTGTACCCATGGAAGTAGAAGTCGGGAGCATCGCATCGAACCCGGGGACTGCACCACAGTGCTCAGAGAGGACAAGAAAGATGATGATGGAGGTGATGTCGGCAGAACCAATGGACATAGATGTTCCCGTGTTCCCGGTTCGACCTGTCCCGGGATGGGCACAGCCTATCATGGCATACATATTGGATGGAACCCTCCCGGAGAGCGAAGTGGAAGCCCGGCAGATATTGCGGAGGTCAAAAGCATACACTGTCATCAATCAAGAGCTATACAAGAGGAGTGTCACCGAGGTACTCCAGAGGTGTGTGGAACCGGAAGAAGGCCAAGAGATGCTGCTGGAAATACACCAGGGGGAATGTGGACATCATGCATCATCCCGGGCTCTGGTGGCGAAAGTGTTCCGGCATGGGTTCTACTGGCCTACTGCATTACAGCAGGCAGAAAACATTGTTCGTAAGTGTGGAGGATGCCAGAGGTTTGCTCACCGAATACATATGCCGGCATCGGCACTGAAGACAATCCCTATCACTTGGCCATTCGCGGTATGGTGTTTGGACATGGTCGGGTAGTTCAAGCCGGCAAGAGGCAATATGACACACATACTGGTCATGGTGGACAAGTTCACCAAGTGGATAGAGGTCAAACCAATCCGAAAGTGTGACGGACACACCGCCGTGCAATTCCTGAAAGACATCATCTTGAGGTACGGATACCCACACAGCATCATCATGGATAATGGCACCAATTTTGCCGTGGGGGAATTCGCTCGATTTTGTGCTGAGAAGGGAATCCGGTTGGATGTGGCATCAGTGGCACACCCGGAAGCAAACGGGCAAGTTGAGAGAGCAAATGCATTGGTCTTGGCCGGCATCAAAGCCCGATTGATCGAACCACTGTTAAGAACTCCGGGATGCTGGATAGAGGAGATACTGGCAGTGTTATGGGGTCTCCGGACCACACCGAATAGATCTACCGGGTATACGCCATTCTTCATGGTATATGGTGCCGAGGCAGTACTCCCGAACGACAGTACCGAGACCGAGGCAAAAGAGGCCCGGGAAGATGATGTTGACTTACTTGAAGAGGCAAGAGAATTGGCATTGTCTCGGTCTGCAATTTATCAGCAAAATCTCCGTTGCTATCATAGCCGGAAAGTGCACCCGAGAGTATTCCGAGAAGGAGATCTTGTGCTGAGGCTCATCCAACGCACGGCGGGAATGCATAAGCTGTCACCTCCATGGGAGGGACCTTTCGTGATAAGCAGGGCATTGCACAATGATTCTTATTACCTTGTAGATGCACAGGAGGCTAGGAAAGGTGTAATGGACAAATCCGGTGAGGAAACCAAGCGGCCATGGAATGTTTCCCTGCTTCGACCCTTTTACACGTAAAGGGCGCAGTGTGTGTTGTATTTCGATTTTTATCTATCAATGAAAGTTCGGCACCCCGGGAGGAACCCGGGGACTGCCTCGTTGTGTGCCCCTTTACTTTTTTCCATTTATTTATTGTTCCATGTCGGCAACCCGGGAAGGAACCCGGGGACTGCCTGGTACCTATTTTTTATGTTCTCTATATGCCGCGAAAGTTCCGAGATCGATTCTCAAGTCCAAGTAATGTATGTCATGTAAATTAATCTTGTGACTCGACTGACGAACGCCGAAATGGTAGTCAAGAGCAAAGAGCTTCAAATGTGGGGAACACGAAAGCGGTCTCGGGGACTCGGAGCAGGAACTTCTCCGGCATATCTGTTTTACTAACCCGGTTGTTTTTATGTCGGGAATTCGGCTAACTAGAACTCGGATATTCATAAGTAATGTATCCCGTGCATAGAATTTTCTGACTCGACTGTCAAACACCAAAATGGTAGACAAGAGCAGAAATTGCCTAAGTACGGTAAAAATGGAAATGAACTCGGGGACTCGTTGCAGAGTAAACCAACATAGCTTGTTTTTACATAACATAGTGTAGAGTACGAATTTAAAAAGTATATATTACAAGTTGCACCCGGCATCCCGGGGATTTAACGGTTCCACACTTAAGTGTTTCTAGGCAGTAGGGGAAGCCGGCTTCTCGGATGCAGCAGCAGAAGGAACAGCGGTGACGATCTCCTCCGCACCAGCAGCAGTACTCGGGGCCCCCGGATGCGCCTCGGCCTGAGAGGCCTCAGGTGGCGATGGAGTAGCAGCGTCCCGGGAGACCACGGTCTCGGTGGCGGCACCGGAAGCGGCATCATCTTCCTCCGGGATCTCGGCGTCCACATCACCGGTTGCACCAGTCTCACCATCATCTTCATAATCTGACTCGGAGTCAGAAGTGATGAGGCTGGTGGTGAAGATGCCGATGTCGGACCAGGACGCAACGCGATGCGCCACCTCTTGGCGTCGATGGATCTTGGCCGGATCGGTGCACCACGGCGAGATGGTGCGCAGGCGCTGGATCACATCAAGATCGAACCCCTCGTACCAGCTGAGCACGTGGGTCAAGACTTGGTCAGCACCAGCCCGCGCACCAGAGCGCTTCCAAGCGTGAAGTCGCTTGCCGGCATCTCGGAGCGCTGTCGCCAATTTGCTAACCGAGAGGGTAGCGCTGACGCCAAGCCATAGAGCGCCATGGACATGGACGGCCGCACTGATCAGCTCGGTCCCGATCGACCAGAGAGGTACTATCCGGGCCTTCAGAGCGGTGAGGTGATCCTCGATATCCCAGGAGTCCGAGATGGGACCCTTCCCGGCACGCTTCTCCCGGGCGGCAGCAACTGCAAGGTTGGCGGCGTCTCGAGAGTGCTCAAATTGTCCTTTAAAAAGAAGAGTTGTCAAGCGGCCAGGTCATAAGGGTGATAGCAGTAAAGAAAGAGAACAGGAGAAAAAGATCTCGGTAAACTTACTATTGAGGTCCCGGTTCAACCCGGTCAGCTCGGAGAGCCAGGTATCGGCCTTTGACCGGAGAAGCGCCAGCTCGGTCTTGGCAAGATGGGCGCGAGCCTCGGATTGATCCAAGGTTTCCTTCTTCTTCTTAGACGCCTCCATGAAGCGCGCCTTCATGTCAGTCGCGGCAGATTTGGCCTTCTCGAGCTCGGCACTTAGCCGCGCGATCTCGGGCTGAGCCGCAGAAAGCGCAGACTTTTGCTCCACCGAGACTTTCTACGCGGCATCCAGCTCCTCCCGGAGGGGCCCCTCACACTTCTTGGACTGACCAAAGTCAGCAAGAAGCCGGTGGAAGATGCTGGCGCGTTTCTTGCCGCAGTCCTGGATCCAAACAGGGAATGCGATGTCAATCCCGGGGACTCGGGGTGTTCCGGGATCCATGTCAATTAAACTACTCGCTAGGGAGGATCTCGGGGACTCGTGTTCAAAGTCTTGTTATTTTTTCTAAAGATTGGAGCCTAGTGGTCTGCTATTCGGTGGAATCTAGAGCACTAAGCACCAATCTCGGGGACTCGTGTTCAAAGTCTTGTCATTTTATCTAAAGATCGGAGCTTAGTGGTCTGCTATTCGGTGGAATCTAGAGCACTAAGCACCAATCTCGGGGACTAGTGGGGATGGAGCAGTTAAATTTTGGAAAAGATAAAGGGAACAAACTTACATCGACCACCCGAGTGACGTCCAGCGCGGCCACCTGGAGAGCGTGTAGAGCTTGGGCGCTGCGGCTAGGGCCGGCAGCGTGCAAGTCCTCCACGATCTCGGAGGCATCGGCGGCGATCCAGGCTTGGTTGTACTCTTCGACAACTCGCACACCGGAAGCGCCAGGCGCGCTAGCAGCAACGACCTCCCGGGATCCTGAAGACACAAAGGAGCTTACGGTTGCTCGCAGCGTCTACAGGGCGGCAGTGGGGATCTCGGCAGGAGGTGGCGGTAATCGCGAAAACTTACCCGTGCTTAGGGCCAAGTCTTGGGCCGAGGATGTCAGAGGGGCAGTAGATTTGGCATAAGCTATTTTCTGCCCGGCGGCCTAGCTGCGCGATTTCCCGGGAGGAAGGTCGGATTGCCGGGAAGGGGCCGTGGGCTGTTTCGGTGGAGGAGTCTTGCCCGGGGCCTGCTGGGAGGAGGCTCCCGGCACGACCTGCTGAGGAGGACTTGCGATGTCCGTCTCAAGGTGGGACACCCTGCGCGGGTTGTCCGGGAGGAAGATGTCTTTGGATGCGGCGGTAGCCTGGGCCGGAATCTCGTCCACCACGGGACGAGCATCCGGAGTCGCGGCGGCAGTCTGCGCGGCACCAGAGGCAGGGTGCTCGCTGTCTTGTACGTAAAGGGCGAGATGGAAAAGGAGCAGCCCGAGGCGGGCTAGGAGTGCGGGATCCCGGAGGTTGGGAACCCGCGGAAGCCGGGACGAGTGCCTCTCTGAAAAAAGTATATCAGAAAAGACATCGGGAGAAGACAAAGTCATGTAACTCAAAGCAAAAAGGTCTTACCCGGAATCGACAGTGGGAGGACCTCTCCTTCGGCGTGGAGGCCTCTCGGTCGTTTGCTTGCTCTTCTTGGTGGCGGTGCCGGATGCACCGGCAGGGGTAGTGTCGGAAGACGCACGCTTGTGGGTCTCGGCGCGCTTCGTCACGGCCGTGGGTCTCGGAGCCACTGGCGAAGCCCAGTTGAGGGGAAGAGCGTCAATCACATCGAGTATTTGACAATCAATCTCATCCTCATCATCTGATGAAATGGAAATATCCTCTGGGGTTGAAGAATTACCCGGAGCAGCAGCACGAGCTAGAGGAATGGCAAGGTGGTCCTCGCCGTCGGGATCCTCTCTCGGCATCTTATCCGGTGTCGGGATGTTCTCCGCGTACTTGCCACCGGCATGCATCGCGGCCTCCTCGGTCTGCCGCTCGAATAACTGCAGGAACAAGTCATTGCATGACAACCATGTCGGTTTCTAGCAGAATCCGGGTGCAAAAGTAAGTTGGCGAAAGATAGTCACAAGCACCTGCCGCAGTGGTTTTTTCCGGGAACCCCCGACAAGACCCCACTGATAGTCATCCGGCATCTTCGTTCGAGCAATAGCTCGAACGCGCCGGGCGACTGCAGCATGGTCCAACCCAAAAATGCTGGTCCTTGTGGGATCTAATAGTCCGTCCATATGGCACATCTTGTGCACTCGGGTCTATAGGGGGCAGACGCGGCGGATGATAAAGCAGCGCAGGAGGTCATCAGACGTCATTTTCTCCGTCAACACGTTGAGGACGTCATGCATGCATCTGACCTCCTCAGTATCCGGGAGCCGGTTCCAGAGGTCAAATTCGCGGGGAGGACCCATGACGAACTCGGGTAGATTGATGAAGTCCGGGCTCGAGGATCCCGGACCATCTCCCGAGACCTCCCGGTTCTTCACGTAGAAGAAGCTCCGCTGCCACTTCCGGCAGGATTCTAGCCCCTGGACTTTGGGGAAGCCGGAGTCGGCGCGAGGAATTATAGTGGCCGCCCCGCAGTCGAATAAGTCTTTGACCTTCTTGTCCGGGTTGGGGATGACTTGGCGGCGGAGGATGAAGTACTGATTGGGGGGGGGGGGATGGAGAGTGCTTTTGGGGGGGGTGGAGGAGGAGGTCGAGGGCTATCTATAGGAACAAACGAAGCGTGATTTGGTGCAGTAATTTGTCCGCAATCAATCGAAGATTAATTTCGACCAAAAACGGTCGTGCCTAATGGCAGACGAAATTAGAGCATCTTAGGGAGTTTCGGAGAGGGCTTTTGTGAGGGAATAAAGGAGGAGGTCAAGGGCTTTAATTAGGAAGAAACAGCGCGTGATTTAGTGGAGTAAAACACCGGCAATCAAATCGGGAAGATAGAGTTGTTCGTTCGTGATGTTCGTGCGTGCGTTTCCAGTTGCTGCGTTTGAAAACGACACTGACGTCAGCATGACGTTAGCAATTTTTCTTTTTTCTTTTTTTGTTTTTATTATTTCTTTCATATCTTTTGATTTAAGACTCCAAATCAAGTCAAATAAATTTCTAAAAAATTCTAAAAACAATAAATTTATGGTAAACCAGTTGTGGGCATTTATTGAATACTTTTCAAAAATAATAATTTTGAAATATTGATTAAATACAAATTTGACACTTTATGTTAAATTTCAAAATATGGTTCAATAATTTTATTTTTGGCTAAATAAATTTATAAAAATACAACACTTATATAAGTTAGAAATTAAGTTAATTAAACTCATTTCCAATATTAAATCATTTTTTTGCTTTAGTATAATATTTAATAACATAACACAGCTATTTGAAATGAAAAGGGAAATATAATGTATGTATTTTTAATTCAAAATATTTTGTGCACCATTAAGTTTTAGTTTATAATGAGAAATTTGAAAACTCCCTATAGTACAATAGGAAATAATATATCTTTATTTCATTTCTTATGTTGAAATTATTCTTGAAAATCATTTTATGTTTTGCAAAATGATGAAAATAATTTCATTTATTAAAATGCATATTTGGATAAATCATTAATTATAAAGTCCATGAGGTTTTAAAGATATACACTATAGAATTATTATTTCCAAAACTAGGTTTTAAACTCAGGTAAAAGAATGAAAACCATTTGGCAAATATACCATGTTTTAAATGGTTCTGAATAATATTTGTAAATTTTGTTTTAGAATTTATGAATAGATATGGCTAAGTGGTCGAAATCAAATACTTATAAGGAAACTTTTTTATTACATGAAAATGGTTTGAAAGTTTGTAAATCATTTGTCAATCTACATATTGAGGTTTTAAGAAATACAATGGATAATAAAAGGTTTAACTTGAAACAACTTTTTGAAATTGCTTGAAGTCTTTTATAGTTGGTTTTCTTATGCAGTTAAAGTTTATTTTAATTAAAAACCATATTTTTAAATTTTTAGTGTTTTTAAAATATTCCAAAGTATTGCTCTGTCAAAAATTACATTTCTTAGGCTAGAAATTATTCAGAAAAATCATCCCCTGCTAGTTTCAAGTTTTCCATGTCAGAAATTACATTTCTCAAAACCTCTCGAGTAATCAGAATCAGTCCAAGCATTTGCTCTGTCTTTCTAGCCACTCCGAATCTCGGGGACGAGATTCCTTTTAAGGGTGGTAGTCTGTAACACCCAATATTTTGGAATGTTTCAAAATCACTAAAAAATTAAACTTTTGTTTTGATTAAAATAAAACATTAAAATGCATAAGAAAACCAACTATAAAAGACTTCAAGCATATTGAAAAAGTTTAATATCTCAAATATATAAAATAATCATTATTTTCAAAAGTTGTTTCATGTTAAACATTATAATATCCATTGTATTTCTTAAAACTCAATATATAATTTTACAAATGATTTACAAACTGTCGAAACCATTTTCAAGTAATAAAAATTTTCTTTCTAACTATTTTATTATAAACATTTAGCCTTACTATTTACAACCCTATAACCATATTTGCAAAGTGCCTCATTATCTAAATTATGCCACATTACTAAATGTTTTGAACCCATTTTAAACATAGTCTATTTGCTAAATTGACTTTCAAAAATATATTCAATATAAGAAAAGAAATAAATCTAGAATCTTTTCCAAATGTATTTTATGGAGTTTTCAGATGATTTATCATAATATAAAACTTAATGGTGCACAAAATATTTTGAATTAAATATGAATACATTACATTTCCCTTTTCATTTCAAATAGATGTGTTATGTTATTTAACATTGTACTAAAGCCCAAAATGTTTAATATTGGAAAATGAGTTTAATTAACTTAATTTCAAGCTTATATAAATGTTGTATTTTTATAAATTTTATTTAGCCTAAGATGAAATTATTTAAGCCATGTTTTCAAATTTGACATAACGTGTCAAATTTGTATTTAATCAATAATTCAAAATTATTATTTTTGAAAAGTGTTCAAAACATGCCCACAACTGGTTTAACACAAAGATTTTTGTCTTACAAATTTTTAGAAATTTATTTGACTTCATATGGAAACTTAAAACAAAAGATATGAAAGAAATAACAAAAATCAGAAAAAGAAAAAGAAAAAAATGCTGACGTCAGCGATGACGTCATCGTCGTCTTCCAGCTCGGGACGGACGGAAACCACACCCGCGAGCGTGGATTTTCCCGTTTCGTCCCGATTTGTTTCCCGACGTTTTACTCCACGAAATCAAGCGCCGTTTGTTGCTAATTAAAGCCCATGATCTCCTCCTTCCTTCCCCCACAAAAGCCCTCTCCGAAACGCCTCCAATCTTCCATATTTGGCCACCGGAGACCATGCTGCCATTTTTAACCGAAAATTGCTCTCCTCATTCCGGGCCATTAATGCCACCATTTCTTGCCATTCTTTGCTCTATAGATAGCCCTCAACACCCTCTCTCTTTCGCCTCTCCTGCCCCTCGAAATCATGCCCCTAAGCTGCCGTATTGGCTCGCCGGAGTCCGCCGCCATTGCCACCGATTTATCTCGTTTTCGGCGAGATGAAGAACCACTAGAGCCAGTAACCCTACCCCGACCTCGCCCTCTCCGTTGCGCATCACCCCATGCTCTCGACGGGCCAGGAATGACACGGGAGTGTCGTCTCCATCAACCACCGAATCTCACCGGCGCCCGAGTACCTCCGGCCGCACCTGCTCGCCTCCCTGGAACAAAATCCTAGACGCAGCAGCCTCCAGCACATGCGTTGTCACGCGTAGCAAGCCGTCGTGCCCTCCTCAAGGCCAGGGGAATCACCGCAGCACCGACATCGTCACCAACCGAGGCCGCGCCACCGCAACATCCTCCATCTCCGGCGAACTGTGCCACCATGTTAAGGTCAGTGCCCCGTTATCGTCCGATATGTTTTAGATGGGCGAGATTAGACCGTCACGACGAATCGGTATGGACTAATTAGATCCGTCAGATCTGGATCTGACGAACCAGATCTGATGCAGCCGAGCCATGCTGAGCCACGGCTTAATCCGAGCCGAGCCTCAATCCGAGTCCGAGCCAAACAATCGCAGTTGGACACATCACCTGCCCATTTTCTGGATTTATCACGAATTGTTTTAAATTGGCTGTTCTAGAGACTAGCCCCTGCTCATTAAAAATGTTATAACTTTTTAATTACACATCCAAATTTGATAAATTTTTATATACTTGGAAAGCCCTTTATTTGTAGAATATTTTGGTTCTGCTAGAATTCAAATTTGACTTAGTTTAAAATATTCAAATTTCAAATGGAGGATTTTAGTATTTTTTCATAACTTTAAATCCATAAGTCAAACAATTGCAAATAAAAATTGTTTTGGAAACCTTAGAATATGTGTTATATTATGCTTATGTTAGAAAATAATTTTGATAATAATTTGATGATTTAATAATCTTAATTTTAAATTTAGTAAGTTTGAGACATTTTGACATAACTGCTGATAGAAACATTATTTTTGATTAAATCCAATTGCTATAAATTAATTTAAATCCCCTCTGCCTATTAACACTATTTATTGTTATAAATATTTAATCAAAGAAAACTTTAATCTTATATTTATTCCTTTATTTATATTTTGCAAAAATAGAAATTAATTAAATTGCATTTATAGCCTCATGCATACTTTATAAATATCACAAAAATTAGTATGATATTTCTTATGATTAAAAAGTGCATTGTATGCATAAAATATTTTATCATATAGTTATACTCCTCTTAGGAAACTTCTTCATTATTTTCTCTAAGTTAGGATTATTTTCAACTTAGTATTTTGGTAAAGTGTTATGCACTTAGACACTTAGGATTTTCAACATGGAGCTAGAAGGCCAATGAAGGACTTAGCAAAGAAAACAAGACTTTAGAAGCATATCCAAGGAGTAGAAGCACTTAGAAGAAAATCAAGAAGAAGTTCATGAAGACCAACTAGATACATTTCCTAAGTCTTGCTTTCTCTCTCTCTTTTCTCCCTTCTTCTCTTACACCTCATGATGAATTCAATCAAGACATCACCAAGGAGAAAGTTACAAGTCTGGAGATGCAGCTTGGAAGACCAACTACATATTTCTTTCTATCTTTTCCCTCTTTCCAAACTTGTCTTCCACTTTAGAAATAAACAATTTTTGATCATGATATTATCACCTTGAAGTTTGTTGGATCCTAGCGGCATAGTGAGATGAAGCGTCCTGGAGACTAACCTTACATGTCCACGTACATGAGACCTGTTCCACAACTTAAGTGGTTGGCCGGGTGTCTGTCTCTCTCACTATAGTGAATATCCAATTTACAAAGAGTTGTTAATAATTGTTGATCACCTTGAAGAATAGACTTACTATTTTCTCGAAGTATTTATGCACATCATAACTAAGCCATTAGAGTGCTTATTCAAGATGATGTATAGCAAAGTATTTTGTCCAACTTCTGACCTTAGTACTTAATCCTTTTTGACCTAACTCTTGCCTTGCACATAACTTAGAATATTTTCATGGCATGACATGCATCCCTAGTCCTTAGAAATATTTTGCACGTCATGCATAAATATATTTCCCTTAGAAGTTTTTATGAAAATTGTTTGTTCATCCTGTATATGCTTGTATGCGTTGTGTTGTTGTGTTTTATGTAGATTGTTGTATTGTTGTTTGCCTATATTATTTAGATTGAACGGAGAGCTCCGAGTAACGTTGAAAAGAGTTTGTGAGTAAATACATCATTCAAAGGAAAGTGGCACACCTCATAAACTGCCTACTATTTTCTATATGCATTACTTAGTGTATTTTTATATAAGCAAGTGCAGGATAGTATTGCTACGCCTGACCTGTGTAGAAATTCCTTACACTTGTGTCTAGGTTCCTATATATTACTTGGTCACTAGTGGAAAAAGAACCAGCAGTACCGGTCAGGGAGGGGCATCAGTACCGGATTTGCAACCGGTACTGCCCAAGCGGGACTGTTGCGCCCCCCCCCCCCCAACATCAGTACCGGGCGTGTTACGACCGGTACAAACTGCCTACACGTGGGGTTGCGGACTGAGGTTTCGACTGGAGACCTTTAGTACCGGTCGATGTTACCAACCGGTACTACTAAAGTTTTTTCAAAATAATTATTATTTTTTGAAACTTTAAGAAACAAATATTTTTTAGGATTTCGAAATTTCTCACTGAACTATCCACTAACCCACACTTAATCTCTAGTCTAACTCTACACACTTAATCTCTACACATTAAACGTCTACACACTTAATCTATTTGAGAACTGTCAAATTTCCCGATTGGTCACCCATCTTGAAATTGGTATAACACTAGCACGCTTAACATTTAGGTTCCTTTCAAACTAGATACGAAGAGAGAACTTAGAACTTACTGATAGTTCTATCTTATCGGTCATGTTAACCACTCGGTCATGATTAAACACTTATTCATTTCTTATACTATAAAAATTTACTTGATTAAACAATTATATTATATAATAATAATGTTGAAATAAATAATGATAAAACAAATATTACTTTATTTTAAAAATGATTATATAATGATAAATATTTAAATAATGAAATAATGTGATAAACACTTCGAAGAAAGAAATCTTTCTTAGGAAAATTACACAACTAGTGGTTATATTATATAGTAATAATATTGAAATAAATAATGATAAAAGAAATATTACTTTATTTTAAAAAATTATTATATAATAATAAATATTTAAATAATGAAATAATGTGATAAACACTTCAAAGAAAGAAATTTTTCTTAGGAAAATAAAAAACTAGTGGTTATATAATATAATAATAATTGAAATAAATAATGATAAAACAAATATTACTTTATTTTAAAAATGATTATATAATAATAAATATTTAAATAATGAAATAATGTGATAAACACTTCAAAAAGAAAGAAATCTTTCTTAGGAAAATTACACAACTAGTGGTTATATTATATAATAATAATATTGAAAGAAATAATGATAAAACAAATATTACTTTTTTTTTAAATGATTATATAATAATAAATATTTAAATAATGAAATAATGTGATAAACACTTCAAAGAAATAAATCTTTCTGAGGAAAATTACACAACTAGTGGTTATATTATATAATAATAATATTGAAATAAATAATGATAAAAAAATATTACTTTATTTAAAAAATGATTATATAATAATAAATATTTAAATAATGAAATAATGTGATTAACACTTCAAATGTGATAAACACTTCAAAAAAACAATTATTAGAGAGTTATTGTTTGCAACAATAACACTACTACAAAAAATTAGAGACAAATTATTTGCAACAATAAGACAACTCACATCCAACAATAACACAACTACAAAATATTAGAGAGTTATTGTTTGCAACAATAACACTACTACAAAATATTAGACATAATTTTTTTGCAACAATAAGACAACTCACATCCAACAATAACACTTCTACAGAATATTAGTGATAAATTGTTTGCAACATAACACTACTAGCTACAGAATATTAGAGTGTTTGCAACAATAACACTACTAGCTCACATCCCAACAACAACAGTACTTCATATATGCATGAGGAGACCCTCAAGGCACTACAAACACTAGCTGGTAATCGTCATCCGAATAATCAGAATCAGAAAGCTCCTGGCGCACCGGTCGCGGTACGAGGTGACGCTGCCCGTAGTTGATGATTCTAATCTTACGGTACAACTCGTATGCAACATACGCATC
The DNA here is from genome assembly GCA_026929855.1 of Poa annua. Taxonomy (NCBI): domain Eukaryota; kingdom Viridiplantae; phylum Streptophyta; class Magnoliopsida; order Poales; family Poaceae; genus Poa; species Poa annua. The sequence continues at coordinate 106,255,531 of CM049426.1, forward strand.
TATTGCTGCATACTCAATGTTGCAACCGTCAAGTGGGTACTTCTCCCAAAGATAATGCTGCCCACTCTTGAATCTTTTCTTCATATCCTTGTACGTGTCCTCGTCGAGCACGACGCTTGCCATAGCAGCCATTCCAGTCTTGAGATGCTCAAGCCTAAAGATAGCCTTGAGATTAATGTGGCAGGCAGATGGTATCTCAAGTCCCGGCCAGGTGCGTTTCATCTTGATCTTGTCATTTTTTATATCAACGCTAGCAAAATGAATACCGCTGCAAAGAAAATCCATGAGTGGTTGACATTGCTTGTCACTTCTGCAACAAAAATGGAACACATGTTAAAAATACTAACAACAACTATGTACATTGCAATGCAACAACAATGTACAATAACAACAATATATATATATATATATTCATATGTGTCAAGATATATATTTTCAGCCAAACTATGCAACAACAATATATATATGCAACAACAATATAGAACAATCTAACCAACAATGTATAATAATAACAACTATTTAACCTATCAAAAACTATGCAACAACAACAATATAGACAATTGAACATGTATAATTCGGACAACTATTGAATTAATTAACAATCTCATTTCGGCCATATTGAACAATCTTTATTTCGGCCAACTGTTGAACAATCTCATTGGAACTATATAAACACAATAATCGCATTTAATCTCATTTCGGCCAACTATTAAAAGATCTTATTTCGGCTAACTATTGATGAACAACAACAATCTCATTTCGGCCAACTATATATATTGATCAACACAATCTCATTGGAATGTATAATTAACAACAAATCTCATTTATAATTCGGCCAACTAATTTATTGAACAATTAATCTCATTTTGGCCCAACTATTGTAATATCTATTTCGGCCAACTATATATTGATGAACAAAACAACAAATCTCAATTTTGGCCAACTATATATATTGATCAACAATCAACAAATTAAAGTAAAATTGACCCAAAATATAACATTTGGATCGGATGCATGAGATTTTTGGTACCTTGCCCATTGGAAGACCAAGACATACTTCTTAAAACATAGTTGGATCACCGCAACCTCTTGGTGATTGGCGGTGTACTCGAAATCAAGACCGATGAACTACTCTTGATCCCGAGCTTCACCAATCCATTTCTTGAAATCGGAGAGATAACCGCCCACCAACGTGTTATCGTTGGTATAAACCACCTTCAGATTGGCGGTTTGTGCAAGCACCGGTCCACAGCGCGCGATTGGTGGCACCATACTCATGGTGGCCGGAGTGGATGTGAAGAGATCAGAGGGGAGAGAGTGTGTCGCCGGAGGGAGAGAGGAAGAAGAGAAAGGCCCGGCCGTATCAAAAAATGAAGAGACAGGGGAAGAAAACTGACCACTCCCGTCTAAAATTGTGGTAGGAGTCAAACGGTTGGGACCTTTAGTACTGGACCGTAACACAGCCTGGTACTAAAGCTCGCCTCGCCAGCCCCTCACGGTCGTTGCCATCCCATTGAGCTTTAGTACCGGGTCGTGTTACGGACCGGTACTAAAGGTCCCTTACGAACCGGTAGTGTTGCCCCCCTCCCCTCTGACAGTTTGAACCGGTACTGATACTCATTAGTACCGGCCGCAAATATAAGCAGGACTAATTCTCTGGACATAAAGTCCTTTTTCCACTAGTGGGTAGAATTATTGGATGCTATGCAAATGTTGTTTTGTGAAAATCTAAAGTCTACTAAGTTAATAAAGAACCTCATGGGTGGCTTGGTTGTATATGGTGTCGAGTTGAGTGGCTACTCAGGCCCATGTCTATGGTTCCTGGAGTACGTGCACTTGTGGATGGCCACCCAGGGAACAAAGGGATCTGATGAACTCTGAGTGATGATTGCTTCCTTAAAGTGCAGCATTGCCATATGGGCTCTGGCTTGATTAACTAAGTTGCATGGACTCGCCCCGACTTGAAAAGCAGATGTAGAGGGTGTTAGGTGGAACGGGTCAAGCCAGAGTGGGAGGGAAAATGCTTCTGAAAGATCTCGTCTCATTTCTCTCCTTTTCCTTATCACTTCAGAGTGTAAAGGATAGTTTGGATTGAATGGGTGCAATGGTGAATGTGCACAACCTCTGCAGAGTGTAAAACTAAGTACTTAGCCGTGTCCCCGGTACGGACAATTTGAGCAGATGAACGAGGACGTCAACGGAGGATTGCACCATTCCAACTTCAAAATTAAAACTTGATGGGTGAACAAGGGTAGAAAGAGACCGTGGATTTCATGCCACGGATGTCTCGAATAGAAGAAAAGTTTTTTCCAAAGAGTTAGGAAGAATTGGCTTTATGCAAAATAGCCTTGAACTCCACATGCCAAATATGCATATAGGTTATTAGAGTTATTCCACTAAGTGTCCACCATAGTGTCACTTGGCAGACTTTATTTATAATGGAATCTGACCCACGTTGTTGCAATATTTTTCTTATTACAGATTGTTTAGATGACGAGTGAGGTTTCGTTTAAAGGTTTCGAGTCTACAACCAACATGTTTACTGCTATTGTATTTCTGTTGTTTACTCACTGCTATTGTATTTCCGTTGTTTACTCTTTCTGTGCTAGCTTTATGTATGCAAGTTGTAAAGAATATTTTCTAAGTCTGGATCATCGATGTAATAAAAGTGATACTTTGTTATGATATTACATCGTAAACTGTGTGCAAACAAATCGATCCAGGGATTTGGACTATACACAGGTACCTTGCCATATTTGAAGTGCAGGTACACTACAGATGGTATCAGAGCACTGTGTTGCCTGTAGGTTCGAAACCCTAGGTTTGGATAGAAATAGGATTTAACCATAGGATTGAAAATCTATTTTATTCAGTTTTCTAGAAACAAAACTTTTATTTTATCTTCCTCGTACTCTCATCTACTATCAACCTTCTGAAAATACCTTATCTTACTCTAGATGACCATGTTCTTATAGTCTAAGTCTGATTCTGCTGCCTCATATGGAAAAGCTACAATTCATCATGAAGTTCTACATGCATGGAACACCACTGAAGGACCAGGATACGGCCAAACACTTCGAAGATATCCAAGAAAGTTGAACAAGAACTTGAAGCACTCAAGAAAATAATAGATTAGACCACCTATCCATTAGAATAACGAGATCCGATGATGTATTGACCTATCAAATTGTGGTTTGGCAGTACTATCAATTTTTTTTTCCATGGCGTGGGTGTGTTTCGTTCGATAAACGATTAGTTTGGTTTTTCAAAAGAAGTTTGAAAATTTTCACGTATGTGTTTGCTTGTGTTGGAACCTTGTTTCTTGATGTTTGTTACATGTTGTTTGTAATTAATTGTCTTGATCTTCTTGTATAAGTTAGAATGTTGGAGTACCAACAAAACTTTCCTTTTAAGGGTGTTAGCCACCCAGATAATTCAAACCCAGCTGATTTATCCCCTGCTAATTTCAAGTTTTCCATGTCAGAAATTACATTTCTCAAAACCTCTCGAGTTATCAGAAACATTCCAAGCATTTCCTCTGTCTTTCTAGCCTCTCCGGATATCGGGAACGAGATTCCTTTTAAGGGTGGGAGTCTGTAACATCCCAATATTTTGGAATGTTTCAAAATCACTAAAAAATTAAACTTTTGTATTGATTAAAATAAAACATTAAAATGCATAAGAAAACCAACTATAAAAGACTTCAAGCATATTTAATAAGTTTAATATCTCAAATATCTCAAATAATCATTATTTTCAAAAGTTGTTTCAAGTTAAACATTATAATTTCCATTGTATTTCCTAAAACTCAATATATAATTTGACAAATGATTTACAAACTGTCGAAACCATTTTCAAGTAATAAAAAGTTTCTTTCTAACTATTTTATTATAAGCATCTAGCCTTACTATTTACAACCCTATAACCATATTTTCAAAGTGCCTAATTATCTAAATTATGCCACGGTACAAAATGTTTTGAACCCATTTAAAACATAGTCTATTTGCTAAAATGACTTTCATGAATATATTCAATATAAGAAAAGAAATAAATCTAGAATCTTTTCCTAAGGTATTTTATGGAGTTTTCAAATGATTTATCATAATATAAAACTTAATGGTGCACACAATATTTTGAATTAAAAATAAATACATTACATTTCCCTTTTTATTTCAAATAGATGTGTTATGTTATTTAATATTGTACTAAAGCCCAAAATATTTAATATTGGAAAATGAGTTTAATTAACTTAATATCAAGCTTATCTAAATGTTGTATTTTTATAAATTTCATTTAGCCTAAGATGAAATTATTTAAGACATGTTTTCAAATTTGACATAAAGTGTCAAATTTGTATTTAATCAATAATTCAAAATTATTATTTTCTAAAAGTGTTCAAAACATGCCCACAACTGGTTTAACACAAAGATATTGTTTTATAAATTTTTAGAAATTTATTTGACTTCATTTGGACACTAAAAACAAAAGATATGAAAGAAATAAGAAAGTCAGAAAAAGAAAAAGAAAAAAATTGCTAACGTCGGCGATGACGTCAGCGTCGTCTTCCAGCTCGGGACGGACGGAAATCACGCCCGCGATCGTGGATTTTCCCGTTTCTTCCCGATTTGTTTCCCGACGTTTTACTCCATGAAATCAAGCGCCGTTTGTTGCTAATTAAAGCCCACGATCTCCTCCTTTCTTCCCCCACAAAAGACCTCTCCGAATAGGCTCCAATATTCCGTATTTGGCCGCCGGAGACCATGATGCCATATTTGAACCGAAAATTGCTCTTCCGATTCCGGGCGATTAATGCCACGATTTCTTGCCATTCTTAGCTCTATAGATAGCCCTCGACCCCCTCTCTCTTTCACCTCTCCTCCCCCTCGAAATCACGCCCCTAGGCTGCCGTATTGGCTCACCGGGGTCCTCCGCCATTGCCACTGATTATCTTGTTTACGGTGAGATGAAGAACCACCAGAGCCAGTAACCCTACCCCGACCTCGCCCTCGCCGTTGTGCATCTACCCATGCTCTCCACGGGCCAGGAATGACACTAGAGTGTCTTCTCCGTCAACCACCAAATCTCACCGGCGCCCGAGTACCTTCGGCCGCACCTCCTCGCCTCCCTGGAACAAAATCCTCGATGCAACAGCCTCTAGCACATGCGCTGTCACGCGTAGCACGCCGTCGTGCCCTCCTCAAGTCCAGAGGAAGCACCGCACCATCGACATCGTCACCAACCGAGGCCGCGCCACCGCTGTCGGGTTATGACTCCCAAGAATCGGGGGTAGTCACTTCCTCAAGTGTAGTTCGTGAAGGGGATTGAACGCAGAGGTGTAGACCCTCGAGTGGCTCCGCGACGTTGCTCGCCGGACCCGAAGAAGACACACACACGATAGAGGAAGACACTGGCCCTTACCCAAGTTCACGGCCCTCGTGAGGAGGTAAGACCGCTACTCCTGCTTGTTTGTATTAGATGATGGGCTACAATACAATGGAGCTTGCCGGAGGCCCCCTTGAGGCAGTTCTTGCCTGGGGAGGGAAGCGATCGTCTTCTTCCTCCTCCGGTCCCAAGCTATCCTACCAAGTGTTGCTAGGGTTTACAAGGGTTGTAGCACGCCAAGAGTCCACCCGTGCTACGAGGGATGTCTTCCTCCTTTTATAGGCGCTCTCCTTCGTCTTGGCCTTCAAGGTGGCTCCCACATGGCAGTGGCATGGTGGAGCAGGAGTCCACTGCCGACCGTTCGTCCATGGACGCGGTCAATTGTTGATAAAGGTGGCCGACCATGCTGTACTGCCTGCAGGGAGGGCAGTCTCTGAGGTGGAGCCAACGATGATGTTCTCCGTTGGAGGGTTGCGCCGTCCACCTGTTTTATCGTCAGAGTAGAAGGTCCTAGCAGCTGGGCAGCAGGCGGAGCCGCTTTATTGACCCCTTTACCACCAAAACGGCAATGGGGGTGCTTGCTTCACCATGTGGGCGTGGCAGAGGCCATGTGCGTCTCGCCGTACTTCCTTGGCCGCAATGTTTCCCTTCAGGCGCGGGGAGGCCTAAGGGGAGATTCTTGTGGGACTCCCCCGAGGCGAGGTGTCGCCTCGGGAAGGTCCCCTGAGGCGATGGATCCCTTGAGGCCCTCGTTTCCTCTTCAGGCCCTCGAGGGTCCCGCCAGGCGGTGATGCCTGTTCCTTAGTCGTTTCGTCTGTCTGGCCAGCGTGCGAGGCCTGGAGGGAATCGGCTCTCCATACCCCAGTTCCCACTGGGCCGACAACCGCCACATCATCCAACTCCGGCGAACTGCGCCACCACGTTAAGGTCAGTGCCCCGTGACCGTCCGATATGTTTAAGATGCGCGAGATTAGACCGTTGCGATGAATCGATATGGACTAATTAGATCCGTCAGATCTGGATCTGACGACCCAGATCTGATGCAGCCGAGCTGAGCTGAGCCACGGCTTAAGCCGAGCCGAGCCTCAAGCCGAGCCCTTGCCAACCAATCGCAGCTACCCACGTCACCTGCCCATTTTCTGGATTTATCACGAATTGTTTTAAATTGGTTGTTTTGCAGAATAGTACCTGCTTATAAAAAATGTTATAACTTTATAATCAAACATCCAAATTTGATAAATTTTATATCCTTGGAAATCCCTTGTTTTTTAGAATATTTTGGTTCTTTTAGAATTCAAATTTGACTTACTTTCAAATATTCAAATTTCAAATGGAGGATTTGAGTATTTTTGTCATAACTTTAAATCCATAAGTCAAAAAATTGCAAAAAAATTTGTTTTGGAAACCTTAGAATATGTGTTATATTATGCTTATGTTAGAAAATAATTTTGAGAATAATTTTGATGATTTAATAATCATAATTTTAAATTGAGTAAGTTTGAGAAATTTTGACATAACTTCTGATAGACAATTTATTTTTGATTAAATTCCATTACTATTAATTTATTTAAATCCCCTCTGCCTATTAACACTATTTATAAAATTTTGTTATAAAAATTTAATCACAGAAAACTTTAAACTTATATTTATTCTTTTATTTATATTTTGCAAAAATGAAAAATAATTAAATTTCATTTATAGCCTCAGGCATACTTTATAAATATCACAAAAATTAGTATGATATTTCTTTTGATTAAAAAGTGCATTGTATGCATAAAATATTTTACCATATAGTTATACTCCTCTTAGGAAACTTCTTCATTATTTTCTCTAAGTTAGGATTATTTTCAACTTTGTATTTTGGTAAAGTGCTATGCACTTAGACACTTAGGATTTTCAACATGGAGCTAGAAGGACAATAAAAGACTTAGCCAATAAAACAAGACTTCAGAAGTATCTTCAAGGAGTAGATGCACTTAGAAGAAAAGCAAGAAGAAGTCCATGAAGACCAACAACAATATTTTCTAAGTCTTGCTTCCTCTCTCTCCCTTCTTCTCCTAGACCTCATGATGACTAAGTTAAATCCAAGGCCAGCCTCGGTGATACAAGAATCATCAAGTCTGAAGATTCAGCAATGTAACACCCCAATTTTCTTAAGCATAGTATTGTGGTGTTAGGCTAGATTTTTCAACTTTAGCAAAAACTTTTGGGTGTGTAAAATTTTGAGGCATGAACTATCTTGTTTTCCTTATTATTCTTGTTGAGTTGTACTAGCCATCTAAGATGATAGAAACACTAAAACAACAACAACTAAAAGAAAACTTCAACTCTTATGATCTTCATGCATGTTAAAACTTAGCCAAACTAGGGGCTAGTATTAAGCAAACCTCAAATGGTTTTTGACATGCATTTGAACCAATTTGATCTATGTCATATATAGTTTCATACCCTGTTCCAAATTATCACAAAGGAGCTTGTTAGTACATAAATCTCACTATCTTTTGTGGTCATCAGAATAACATGACCATTTGGGACATTCTTTTCCTTTTCCCTAAAAAAAACCTTCTTCTTTTGTATGCTCAATGAGGTGTTTGGTTTGTGCACTTAATAAATCAGTAACTTCACCACCATCTAGTGAGTATGGGCTAGTTGTCTGATTTCAATTATGAATATGAGTTTGTAATTTTCAAACATAGGATTTGAATTTATTTGAAAAAAAATCCCAAAACCTCCACTCATCTCTCTCTCCACTCTCTACCCTTACAGCTGGAAGAGAAGAGCTATCCCGACCCCTCTAGCCCCACTTGTCATGGACCAGGGTCACCCTTCCACCACTCCCTTCTTTCTATTTTTCACTCCCCCCAACCGGAGCTCTTCTCCTCCCTCCCTACTGGCCCAAGCTCGTCACACCCTGACCAAACCCTTCCTGTCTCTATCCAACCGCCCATCCAGCCAGTAGAACAGAGGAAACCGCTCCTCTCTCTCTCCCTGTCCGAGAAACCCTAGATCGGGGGGGGGGGGGGGGGGGGGGGCAACGTTAAAACCACCCCGAGACCTCCCGCTGACCATTTCTCCCCCTCTCGGTCCAATCTCCATCCCACTCCTCCCACCCTTTGAGAAGAACCTCAAGCTCTCATCCCCATTTGCTCTGGAGACGAAGAAAACCTCCTCGGTAGCCGACGGGAGAAAATCATGGTAGCCTTCGTTTCTCTCCACCATCCTTTACCATTTTCGGCCCTCTGGACTCCTCTCTGCTTGGCCTAATCTTCCTCCTCTTCTTTTGGGTCTGTAGCAGCTCTGGAACGTCTAGCTCGTCCGCGACCCGGGGAAGGCGCCGTCGTCGCCACCATGGTTTCCAGTGTTGGGTGCGAGGTCTGAGACCGCCCGTGAGCTCTCCTTCGACGCCCCATCCACCTCCGACCTCTGCTTCATCCGTGCACAAGCCCTAGGTGAGCCCTGCATGCATGGCACCATTGTTCGAGCTCCTGCTCGTCTGTTTCCGGTCGTGAGGTAGAAGAAGACCGGAGGCCGTCGATTTCCTGATCAACGGTCATCTTTGAATCCTGCCTGATCTATTCTGGATCGTAGGATCTCAGATCCACGGCCACTTACCTCTTCACGATCCCGCGCGCGCGAGTGGGCCGGCCCGATTCGCTCGGCGCAGTTCAAGCCAGATCCGGCTCGTTTTCTGTTTTTTCTTTTAATCTCTATTTCCCTACTTATTTTTCCATAGAATCACTAGCCTAGCTTTTATTCATTTGTGGTGTATCTGTAATAGCTAAAATAGTGAGGTTAATTTTGTAGCATAGCTAGACGTTTTCTTAATCATGTGGTTTTGGATTTAGTCCAAAATATATTTCTTGTTGTGTGTTATAATAGATCTAGTAAAAAGTACCACTTTCACCAATTGTTTAATAACTTGGGATTTATAAGTCCAAATAATGCAAACCAAGATGCTATGGAAAGCCTATAAAAATTCCTACTTATATCTATAAGTCTTGCATGTAGGAGATTTTTCTAGCAAAAGATCTTTTTAGTTTAAGTAGAACACCAGTCGGTATTTGGTGATTTTTCACTCTTAAATTAAAACACTTTTTGCGGTAAATCCACTTGGAGGTGGTAAATATAGGTGGAAGGTGTCATATGCTATCAAGGTAGATTTTTCCAGTAGATATTTTACGCTTGATAAATCAATTCCTTAAAAACAGGAGGATAGTATCATGAAATGCATATTTAGAATTCCATAGAATGATGTATGTCTAGTTTTGGTTGTATGAGCCACCTCTGTCCATGAAGTTTGTTGGGGGTATTTTTGTGAAGTGGCCACAAGTTTTGTCTAACTTACCCCACTGGTTTGGCATCAAAATAATCCATATTATTCTCTGTACTTAAATAATAGTCAGAAGTTTACTTTATTTTAAAACAGGGATAACTGGAGCTAGGATTATCTAAATTGGATGAATAAAATTTCTACTTAAAGATAAAACTCATATCTCTCTAAAGAAATTAACTTTGCATACAGGAGATCTATAAAACTGAAACCACATTTTTTTGGTTTGACATCAGTAGCTCTTAGCTTATTTTTAGTTTTTGTTTGGAAATAGATTTTCATGCACAACTAATTTTCAGAGCTTCCTATGGTAATTAGGTGTAATGTGGTAGAAGGGTTTATTTTTATGAACAGTACTTTAGGAGTTATGCCTTTTCCATTTAAACAGTCCAATAATAACTATTTAAATGCATTAGTTACATTTTCTGTTTTTGGATAAGAGCAAGCTTGTGTTTAAAAATTACCAACTTAGTAATCCAGAACCTATAAGAAACACCCATTTTTGCTTTTAAAACAATAATAGTGTTGTTGTTACTATCCTTGTGTGTTATTAGCATAACCCCTTTTTGTGCCATAAGGCAACCCTATGTGTCTGGTGTACTTTGTTGTGTTTGTGTTTACAATTGAGTGAATCCCTCCGATAGGTGGTTCTGTTTTGTGATGCTTGTTGTTTGCTATTATACTTTAGATTGTTATCAACTCGCATTTTAGGATTTACACTAGTCTCGTTTGTTTTCATGTTGCGGTAGAACCGCATTAGAGGAGGAGCAGTACGAGGTAGATGAGCACAACTACGGAGAAGAACAAGACCAGAGGCAGTACTCTGAGCAAGGCAAGCCACCTCACCACCATTATGCAATCCTACTATTTACGAAGCATGTTTTGTTTTTAAAATAAAATAATGCATGTTTTACTTCTTTTGTGGTACCTTGCCACCCGAAAACTATTTTACAAAATATTATTTGGACAAAGCTATCTACTAGGAGTACTCTAGGTGTTACCAAAAAGAGTTTTAATTGATGAGCCTTGTTGTTGAAGGCTCCATAAAAAATATTATGTTTTCTAGTAGTGCACTTTCTTCTACTTATCTCAAAACTATAGGATGGGAACCTATTTGAGAAAACTGTTTTACGGAGGAAAACCCGAGTTGCTGGGAGCAAGTGTTTTATTAAAACCCGAGTTGCTGGGAGCAAAACGGAGGTGTTTGCGAAAACCCGAGCTGCTGGGAGTAGTCGGAGGAGAAAGTGTTTTGAAAAACAAAGTGTGACCCTAGCTGCCGCCCAAACAATTAACCCGTGCAACCACACTACCTGACATGGGTAGGGCTTAGCCGGAAGCTTGCCTGTTTTAGTGTTGGGGCTCTCATACTTTCTATGAGGGCTGGGCCCTCGAAGCCGGGTTATCGTTCGGAAGAGACAATACACTGCTGAGGACCAGCAGCCGGACGATTACGGCGGGTCTCCTGACGTGGCGGTGTGGCGTCCCGAGGAAAGACCACGAGGTCTAATGGAGCACACGGTGCCGAGGAGAACAAACCTACCGGGAGGCCCCGATAGTAGGGTGGTCATAGTGGAAAGTTTTGATCGTGTTATCCGGACCCCCGCATGTTGTCGTATGACGGGTCGTGGCTGACACGGCGGAATGACCGATAGGTGTGGGTAAAGTGTGCAACCTCTGCAGAGTGTAAATCTATTTGAATAGCCGTGTACACGTTCATGGACGGTTCGAGTCCCACTAGGCACGCTGGCAGTTTTATGTTTTCAAAAGAGAAATGTTTTCAAAGGAAACAAGGAGGCAACAAAGTGGTACCTGGGAGGTACGGAATTTGGGCGAGGATGGTTGATCTCGGGAAGACAACCAGTCCAATCTCAAGTCAGGAAAAAGGGTCACCCCTATCCTAGTGTTTTTTATAAACTTTTACAAAGAAAGTTTTGAACTTGGATATGTCCTTGCTATATCTAAGAGAAGAGAATTCTATCTCTAAATGTTTTCTTCAACAAGGATATAGAGATGTCATATTCTCAATGTCTAAAATCATGGTATTCGAAAATGAGCCGTATAGTTGTATATAGGAGCCATCCTAGATTTCGAAAATGCTTTACATGCATATCCATGAAAAATTGAAAACCTAGAGGTGGTCTTGCGAGTACGTAATTGTACTCATATGGCTTTGTCCCTGGATATTCAAATGTCCAGATTTCAATGATGAGACTTATCTCGAGGAGGAGGCGTATGACGACGACTTCGCCACTTAGTTGTCACCGGTCAACTGCACTTGTGGGATCAGCGCTCGGAGATGTCAAGAGTCGTCGCTAGCCACGAGCTTCCGCTATCTTAGTTTATTCCGTCCTGCGTGACGAGATTTGTTGACTTGGTCGTATGACCGCCTATGTGTTGTAAGACTTTTTTTCGTACGACTTGAATGATGTAACTCTTTGATACCAATGTTGGTTATGTGATTGCGATGCACAGATCATTGGGATCGTGATCTCTTACATAACGTGTATATCTCGGACTTGTTTCGAGGGGTCCTCACAGACTTGGTATCAGAGCCATCGTTGACCTTAGGAGACTTTAGCTAGGTTGGGCGTCAGCGTCACGCAAAAATGTTTTCCTAAAAATTTAGGAGAAATACTTAAAATGTGCAAAATATACTGCTATTCCCTCCCCTCTGTTATTACTTATTGACTAACATTATACTTGCATTAAACCTTATGTTTTTACTTGTTTAAAATTTTGCACACCGTTCACTAATTCAACCTCGATTTAAAATTTTGTGTAGATGAGCGGAGAGTTCTCATCGTCGATCCAGTTGGGAGCTGTGCCCGACTCGGGAGTTTCGCGTCTGTTTCAGGCGTATTTACTCCGGTTGACTCGGTACTTGGGGCGCCCGCTAACTGAGCTGCTGGTAGGACGCTGCTTACCTATGGTTGGAAACGAGATGTCCTGGACCGTTAGGTGCATCCTTCGAGGACCGCTGGTGCCACCCTTCGCTAAGGAGCTGATTGAGGATGCCCTTGCATCGACGCAGATTGGGCCTTTGTCACAGTGCTGCAGAGAGCTCTCGCCCGCTTGGTGTGCGCCCACAGCACCGATCTGGTCGGCACCCGTTTCGAGTTCTACTCCGGCCTGGACGAGCAGAGTAACACTGTGCCGCCACGTCCCCACCCCACTTTCGGGAACCACTTGGCCGAGCTGGGACTCCTCGTCGAGTACACCCAGTACTAGCTGGTCACTAGTCGTTTCGAGAGTGATCTTCACCGTCTGAACCACGACGGTGCAGAGGTACGGATATCGGCAGCTGCGCTGAGGATCGAGGATTTGGAGGCTCAGCTCAAGGCATCTCCGGACAAGCTGAAGACCATGGAGTTGAATCTCAAGACCTCAGAGGAGCGTCTGGTTGAGTCCCAGATAGAGCTCAATAAGGAGCGCAAGGAGCACCGCTCCATCTCCGCGCGTTTCAAGACTACTCGCTTCTACAAGTTCCAGTTTGACGGTATGGTCGATATGCTAAGGACCACCATCGACGCCCGTGACGAGCGGATCAGCGAGCTGGAGAGCGAGGTGGAGGCGTTGAGCAAGCAGAACGACGACCTCCTGCCGGACGATGAAGACCCTATGGAGGATATGGACATGGAGCCTGAGAGCGAGCAGGACGACGACGACCTTCGAGGCGAGGGCGGTGAGGACTCGGGGGCTGTGATGTCCGAGGACGAGGACACCGACGAGCCACCCTTTGACAGTGACGCTGCCGTGGACGTGGAGTAGTTATTTGTGTAGTCTCTTTTGGGTTAGGACCGAACCATCGCGATAAGTTGATGCGATTGTGTGGTCTAGTTAGCATGAGTGTGTGTTGAAGGATTGTAAGACTATGTCAGTCCGGTGTCTTGTGATTGAGAACTTTGTGATGATGCTTTTGGAAACTTGCTATGGAGTGGATGATGTTTTATTATGAGTAATTCCTTGCTGAAATTTGTATGCTACTGAGTATGATTGACGAGCTCTTTTCCAAAGCATGTTTTAAAAATTCTGATAGGAAAGTTAATGTGTGTTTTATTCTCAAATTCAGAATGGCGAGGGATCCACCACCACCCCCACCACCCGAGCCATCTTTGGCTCAAGTGTTGCATCTTCTCATGGAGGATCGCGAAGCAGCTCGCACCGAAAGGAATGCCAATCTCGCCACCCTGCAACACCTCGCTCATATTGCCGTCAACCAGAATGGCGGCCAAGGAAATGAGGAGCCCCGCTCCAAGCTTCGTGACTTTCAGAACACCAATCCACCAGTTTTCTCCAAGAGTGAAGTGCCACTGGATGCTGATGACTGGATCTGTACCATCGAGAACAACCTGAGGGTCGCCCAAGTTGGTGACAATGAGAAGGTGGTCTACGCCACCCACTACCTCTCAGGGCCTGCCCGAGCATGGTGGGAGGCCGTTCGTGCTATGCTGCCTCAAGATGAGGTTGTGGCTTGGGAGGCGTTCAAGACCAAGTTCTTGAAGCGTTATGTGCCCTCCGGACTCGTCAGTATCATGCGAGAGAAGTTCATGCAGATCAAACAAGGTGATAGGTCTGTCAGTGAGTACTTGGAGAAGTTCACTACTCTGGCAAGGTATGCGCCTGCCGATACCGATACTGAGGACGAGAACAAAGAGAGGTTCATGAATGGACTTCATGATGAGATGCAGTGCATTCTGGTAGTGATGCCTTTCACCGACCTGGAGTCCTTGGCAGATGCCGCCATTATGATGGAGCACAAGCGCAAGGCTTCGTTTGACAACCGCAAACGACGCCAACAGATGCAGCAAGGCAGTAGCAGCAGCCCAGCCGGGAGTAACCCCAGCTCGCGCCCTTCACCTCCATCAAGGCCTGCATATCAGCCACCAAGGCCTTCCTATCAATCATCAAGGCCGTCAACTTTTGCACCAAGATCCAGCTACCCTACTCGCCCACCTACACCTCGTCATGGAGGTGGTTTCAACCCCATCCTCAAATTTAATAGGCCGCCTACTCCTAAGCCAACTGGAGGATGTTTCACTTGTGGGAAGCCTGTCCATTTCTCTCGGGAGTGTCCCACTAGAAAGCCCGCAAGTGGTCGCCCTAATGCAACAAAGATGAATCAAGGGCCATACCGTGCACCTGGAGGCAAGGCCCCGTATCCGAAGAAAGTAGCCTCTGTCACCCGAGGCCATCTGAACCACATCAGTGCAGAAGAAGCTCAGGAGGCGCCAGACCTGGTTATGGGTACGTTCCTTGTCAACTCAGTACCCGCTTCAGTTTTGTTCGATTCGGGAGGTTCCCATTCCTTCGTTACGGAGCCGTTCGTTAAGAAGAGTGGTATGGTTCCAACTTTGTTGCACCGTCCTATGCGGGTGCAAATTCCGGGGGCCACTACTAAAGCCATTGTGTCTTGCAAGGAGACTCCTGTGGAGATTCAGGGAGCCCGATTCCATGCAGACTTGGTAGTATAAGGAAAGCAAGGGATAGAAGTGGTTTTAGGAATGGATTGGATGGCAGTAAACCGAGGAAAATATAGATTGCACCAGCAAGTCTATTACTCTAACCACCCCGGAAGGAGAAGAGATTACACACTTCTCGACCCATCACTCTACCTCTGGTCATTGCCATAAGAGTGTAGCTGAAACCATTCTGGAAGAGGTACCGGTAGTATGTGAATACCCGGATGTATTTCCCAGAGAGTTACCCGGTATGCCACCTTATCGGGATATCGAGTTCATCATTGAGTTGGTACGCGGTACGGGACCTATAGCTCAAAAACCTTACCGGATTAACCCCGAAGAGTTGGAGGAATTAAAGAACCAATTGGATGACATGCTTAGAAAAGGGATGATTCGCCCAAGTGCGTTGCCCTGGGGATCACCAATTATTTTTGTGGATAAGAGAGATGGTACCACTCGCTTATGTGTGGATTACCGAAAGTTAAATGATGTGACTATCAAGAATAAGTACCCTCTACCCAAAATTGAAGACCTGTTTGATCAACTCAACGGAGCTCGAGTCTTCTCCAAGATCGATCTCCGCACCGGTTATCATCAACTAAAAGTGAGAGAATCGGACATCCCAAAAACAGCCTTCACCACTCGTTATGGATTTTTTTAATATACCGTGATGTCTTTTGGCCTGACCAATGCCCTTGCCTATTTCATGAATCTCATGAACAAGGTGTTCATGGAGTACTTGGATAAATTTGTGGTAGTCTTCATCGATGACATCCTGATTTATTCCAAGTCGGAGGAAGAGCATGAAGAGCATCTGAGATTGGTTCTCAGTACCCTTAGAGAGCATCAGTTGTATGCTAAGTTCAGCAAGTGCCAGTTTTGGTTGAAAGAAGTAGGTTTTTTGGTTATGTTATCTCAGCTGGAGGGATATCTGTTGACCCAACCCATATAAAATCCATTCTTGATTTCCCAACCCCCACTAACCAAACTGAGGTAAGATCTATCCTCGGACTGGCCGGTTACTATCGCAAGTTTGTGGAGGGATTCTCTAGTATCGCAAAGCCTCTGACTCAATTGCTAAAGAAAGACCAGATGTTTGTCTGGACCGACAAGTGTGAAGCCATTTTCCAAGAACTGAAGAAGCGTCTTACTACTGCACCTATTATAACCATGCCAGACGTGACCAAGGATTTTATTGTTTATTGTGATGCCTCCAAACTGGGACTTGGGTGTGTCCTTATGCAAGAGGGCAAGGTGATTTCCTACTCGTCGCGACAACTCCGCAAGCATGAGCAGAATTACCCAACCCATGATCTTGAGCTTGTTGCAGTGGTTCATGCACCCAAGACTTGGCGCCATTTTCTGATGGGCAACCGTTGCGAAATCTACACCGACCACAAGAGTCTGAAGTATATATTCACCCAGAGGGATTTGAATATGAGGCAGCGGAGATGGATAGAACTCATCAAGGATTATGACTTCGACATCCACTATCACCCTGTAAAATCTAAAGTCGTAGCTGATGCCCTTAGCCGACAGCCGTGTTCGTTCAACTCCATGATTAAGACTCGACAGCCAGAACTCTGGGAAGAGCTAGACAAGATGGGTATAGAAGTATTCAGTTATGGAGTGGTCGATCAACTCTTATTGCAGCCCACTTTATGGGATCAGATCAAGAAAGCACAGAAGGGTCATGAAAGTATTGAGGGCATTAAACGAAGAATGGACAAAGAGGAAGTCCCTGGGTTCACCATTGATTCTGGGGGTATTCTCTCGTACGAAGGATGTATCTGCGTACCATCAGATCATGTTTTGAAGCAGTTGATTATGAAGGAGGCCCACAAGACTTTGTACTCTATCCACCTCGGTGGAACCAAGATGTACCAGGATTTAAAACAGAATTTCTTGTGGCATGGCATGAAGCGTGAAATTGCACTCATCGTCCAGAATTGTGACATCTGCCAAAGGGTCAAAGCAGAACATCAGCGACCCGCTGGATTACTCCAACCCCTCAAGTTGCCCGAATGGAAATGGGATGAGATCGGCATGGATTTTATCACTGGATTACCCCGATCTAATCGCGGTCATCACGCCATTTGGGTTATTGTGGATAGACTCACCAAGGTTGCACATTTTCTCCCTGTGAGCACTCGCCACCGCTCTGATCAACTTGCGGACCTTTACCTGTCACGCATCGTCAGCCTTCATGGAATACCCAAGACTATCGTATCCGATCGGGGAACCCAGTTCACTTCTCGATTTTGGACTAAGCTTCAAGAGGAGCTCGGAACCAAGCTCTTTTTCAGCACCGCATATCACCCTCAGACAGGAGGGCAAACAGAAAGAGTCAACCAAATCTTAGAAGATATGCTTAGATCTTGTGTGTTAGCTTATGGGGCCAAATGGGAAAGTTGTTTGTCGTTTGCCGAGTTCTCGTACAACAACAGCTATCAAGCCAGTCTGAAGATGGCACCATTCGAGGCCTTGTATGGGCGCAGATGTCGTACCCCCTTGAGCTGGTCGCAGACTGGAGACAGTCAAATCTTTGGGGTTGACACTCTGAGGGACGTTGAAGAACAAGTTCAACTCATTCGCGGCAGTCTTAAGGCCGCCCAATCAAGGCAGAAAAGTTACACCGATTCCAAGAGGCGTGAACTCAGCTTCAATGCGGGTGATATGGTATACCTGCACGTTACGCCACTCAAGGGAATGCAACGTTTTCATGTAAAGGGAAAGCTGGCACCCAGGTATATCGGCCCGTTTAGAGTAATCAGTCGAAGAGGAGAAGTATCTTATCAGCTAGACTTGCCACCCCATCTGTCCGAATTTCATGATGTGTTTCATGTGTCTCTGCTCCGGAAATGCCTGCAAATTCCAGGTGGTACTGTTTCTTATCAAGAGGTAGATCATCGCACCATTGACCTTAATCATGATCTCACTTACCGAGAGCGACCACTCTGTGTTCTTGCTGAAGACGTCCGTTTGACCCGGAGGCGGAAGATTAGATTTCTGAAAATTCAATGGAGCAACCATTGGGAAGAAGAAGCCACCTGGGAGCGTGAAGATTATTTGGAGCGTGAATTCCCTGGTTTTCTTTCTTCTTCAACTCTGGAATCTCGGGGACGAGATTCTCCTAAGGGGGGAAGGTCTGTAACACCCCAATTTTCTTAAGCATAGTATTGTGGTGTTAGGCTAGATTTTTCAACCTTGGCAAAAACTTTTGGGTGTGTAAAATTTTGAGGCATGAACTATCTTGTTGTCCTCAGTATTCTTGTTGAGTTCCACTAGCCATCTAAGATGATAGAAACACTAAAACAACAACAACTAAAAGAAAACTTCAACTCTTATGATCTTCATGCTTGTTAAAACTTAGCCAAACTAGGGGCTAGTATTAAGCAAACCTCAAATGGTTTTTGACATGCATTTGAACCAATTAGATCTATGTCATATATAGTTTCATACCATGTTCCAAATTATCACAAAGGAGCTTGTTAGTACATAAATCTCACTAGATTTTGTGGTCATCAGAATGACATGACCATTTGGGACATTCTTTTTCTTTTCCCTAAAAATAAAAACCTTCTTTTCTTTTCTATGCTCAATGAGGTGTTTGGTTTGTCCACTTAATAAATCAGTAACTTCACCACCATCTAGTGAGTATGGGATAGTTGTTTGATTTCAATTATGAATATGTGTTTGTAATTTTCAAACATAGGATTTGAATTTATTTGAAAAAATTGCCCAAAACCTCCACTCATCTCTCTCTCCACTCTTTACCCTTACTGCTGGAAGAGAAGAGCTATCCCCACCCCTCTGGCCCCACTTGTCATGGACCAGGGTCACCCTTCAACCACTCCCCTCTTTCTCTTTTTTCTCTCCCGCCAACCGGAGCTCTTCTCCTCCCTCCCTACTGGCCCAAGCTCGTCACACCCCGACCAAACCCTTCCTGTCTCTCTCCCACCGCCCATCCAGCCAGTAGAACAGAGGAAACCGCTCATCTCTCTCTCCTTGTCCGAGAAACCCTAGATCGGGGGGGGGGGGGGGGGGGGCAACGTTAAAACCACCCCGAGACCTCCCCCTGACCATTTCTCCCCCTCTCGGTCCACTCTCCATCCCACTCCTCCCTCCCCTTGAGCAGAACCTCAAGCACTCATCCCCATTTGCTCTAGAGACGAAGAAAACCTCATCAGGAGCCGACGGAAGAAAATCGCTATAGCCTTCGTTTCTCTCCACCATCCTTCACCATTTTCGGCCCTCTAGACTCCTCTCTGCTTGGCCTAATCTTCCTCCTCTTCTTTTGGGTCTGTAGCAGCTCTGGAACGTCTAGCTCGTCCGCGACCCGGGGAAGGCGCCGTCGTCGCCACCATGGTTTCGGGCGTTGGGTGTGAGGTCTGAGACCGCCCGTGAGCTCTCCTTTGACGGCCCATCCACCTCCGACCTCTGCTTCATCCGTGCACAAGCCCTAGGTGAGCCTTGTGTGCACGACACCATTGTTTGAGCTCCTGCTTGTCTGTTTCCGGTCGTGAGGTAGAAGAAGACCGGAGGCCGTCGATTTCCTGATCAACGGTCATCTTTGAATCCTGCCTGATCTATTATGGATCGTAGGATCTCAGATCCACGGCCACTTACCTGTTCGCGATTCCGCCGCGCGAGTGGGCCGGCCTGATTCGCTCGGCCTAGTTCGAGCCAGATCCGCATGTTTTCTGTTTTTCTTTTAATCTCTATTTCCCTGCTTATTTTTTCAGAGAGTCACTAGCCTAGCTTTTATTCATTTGTGGTTAATCTGAATTAGCTAAAATAGTGAGGTTTATTTTGTAGCATAGCTACACGTTTTCTTAATCATGTGGTTTTGGATTTAGTCCAAAATATATTTCCTGTTGTGTGTTATAATAGATCTAGTAAAAAGTACCACTTTCACCAATTGTTTAATAAATTGGGATTTATAAGTCCAAATCATGCAAACCAAGATGCTATGGAAAGCCTATCAAAATTCCTACTTAGATCTATAAGTCTTGCATGCAGGAGATTATTCTAGCAAAAGATCTTTTTAGTTTAGGTAGAACACCAGTATGTATTTGCTGATTTTTAACTCTTAAATTAAAACACTTTTTGGGGTAAATCTACTTGGAGGTGGTAAATATAGGTGGAAGGTGTCATATGCTATAAAGGTAGATTTTCCAGTAGAAATTTTATGCTTGATAAATCAATTGTTTAAAAACAGGAGGAAAGTCTCATGAAATGCTTAGAATTTCAGAGAATGATGTATGTCTAGTTTTGGTTGTATGAGCCACCTTTTTTTTTTTTAAAGGAATGCGGTAGGGGAAGCCTCTACAGCGGGTTTTTTATTTTTAAATAATAAGAACCCAAATCTGGTAGGGGAAGCCTCTACAGCGGGTTTTTTATTTTTAAATAATAAGAACCCAAATCTGCGTCCATGAGGACTTGAACCTGGGTGGCTGGGTTGTACATCCACTTCCCTAACCAAGTGAGCTAGGCTCACTTCTTTCGTAGCCACCTCTGTCCATGAAGTTTTGTTGGGGGTATTTTTTTGAAGTAGCCACAAGTTTTTTCTAACTTACCCCACTAGTTTGGCATCAAAATATTCCATATTATTCTCTGTACTTAAATAATAGTCAGAAGTTTATTTTATTTTAAAACAGGGATAACTGGAGCTAGGATTATCCAAATTATATGAATAAAATTTCTACTTAAATAGAAAACTCATATCTCTCTAAAGAAATTAACTTTGCATACAAGAGATCTATAAAACTGAAACCACATTCTTTTTGGGTTTGACATCAGTAGCTCTTAGCTGATTTTTCGTTTTTGTTTGGAAATAGATGTTCATGCACAACTAATTTTCAGAGCTTCCTATAGTAATTAGGAGTAATGTGGTAGAAGGGTTTTTTTTATGAACAGTACTTTAGGAGTTATGCCTTTTCCATCTAAACAGTCCCATAATAACTATTTAAATGCATTAGTTACATTTTCTGTTTTTGGATAAGAGCTAGCTTGTGTTTAAAAATTACCAACTTAGTAATCCAGAACCTATAAGAAACCCCTACTTTTGCCTTTAAAACAATAATAGTGTTGTGGTTACTAACCTTGTGTGTTATTAGCATAACCCCTTTTTGTGCCATAAGGCAACCCTATGTGTCTGGTGTACTTTGTTGTGTTTGTGTTTACAATTGATTGAATCCCTCCGATAGGTGGTTCTGCTTTGTGATGCTTGTTGTTTTCTATTATAATTTAGATTGTTATCAACTCGCATTTTAGGATTTACACTAGTCTCGTTTGTTTTCATGTTACGGTAGAACCGCAATCAGAGGAGGAGCATTACGAGGTAGCTGAGCACAACTACAGAGAAGAACAAGACCAGGGGCAGTACTCTGAGCAAGGCAAGCCACCTCACCACCATTATGCAATCCTACTATTTACAAAGCATGTTTTGTTTTTAAAATAAAATAATGCATGTTTTACTTCTTTTGTGGTACCTTGCCACCCGAAAACTATTTTACAAAATATTGTTTGGCCAAAGCTATCTACTAGGAGTACTCTAGGTGTTACCAAAAAGAGTTTTAATTGATGAGCCTTCTTGTTGAAGGCTCCATCAAAAAGATTAAGTTTTCTAGTAGTCCACTTTCTTCTACTTATCTCAAAACTATAGGATGGGAACCTATTTGAGAAAACTGTTTTACGGAGGAAAACCCGAGTTGCTGGGAGCAAGTGTTTTATTAAAACCCGAGTTGCTGGGAGCAAAACGGAGGTGTTTGTGAAAACCCGAGCTGCTGGGAGTAGTCGGAGGAGAAAGTGTTTTGAAAAACAAAGTGTGACCCTAGCTGCCGCCCGAACAATTAACCTGTGCAACCACACTACCTGACATGGGTAGGGCTTAGCCAGAAGCTTGTCTGTTTTAGTGTTGGTGCTCTCATACTTTCTAGAGGGCTGGGCCCTCGAAGCCGGGTTGTCGTCCGGAATAGACAATACATTGCTGAGGACCAGCAGCCGGACGATTATGGCGGGTCTCCTGACGTGGCGGTGTGGCGTCCCGAGGAAAGACCGAGAGGTCTAGTGGAGCACACGGTGCCGAGGAGAACAAACCTACCGGGAGGCCCCGATACTAGGGTGGTCATAGTGGAAAGTTTTGATCGTATTGTCCCGACCCCCGCATGCTTTCGTATGACGGGTCGTGGCTAACACGGCGGAATGACCGATAGGTGTGGGTAAAGTGTGCAACCTTTGCAAAGTGTAAATCTATTCGAATAGCCGTGTACACGGTCATGGACGGTTCGAAAGGTCCCACTAGGCACGCTGGTAGTTTTATGTTTTCAAAAGAGAAATGTTTTCGAAGGAAACAAGGAGGCAACAAAGTGGTACCTGGGAGGTACGGAATTTGGGCGAGGATGGTTGATCTCGGGGAGACAACCAGTCCAATCTCAAGTCAGGAAAAAGGGTCACCCCTATCCTAGTGTTTTTGATAAACTTTTACAAAGAAAGTTTTGAACTTGGATATGTCCTTGCTATATCTAAAAGAAGAGAATTCTATCTCCAAATGTTTTCTTCAACAAGGATATAGAGATGTCATATTCTCTATGTCTAAAATCATGGTATTCGAAAATGAGCCCTATAGTTGTATATAGAAGCCATCCTAGATTTCAAAAATGCTTTACATGCATATCCATGAAAAATTGAAAACCTAGAGGTGGTATTGCGAGTACGTAATTTTACTCATATGGCTTTGTCCCTGGATATTCAAAAGTCCAGATTTCAATGATGAGACTTATGTCGAGGAGGAGGCGTATGACGACGACTTTGCCACTTAGTTGTCACCGGTCAACTGCACTTGTGGGATCAACGCTCGGAGATGTCAAGAGCCGTCGCTAGCCACGAGCTTCCGCTATCTTAGTTTATTCCGTCATGCGTGACGAGGTTTGTTGACTTGGTCGTATGACCGCCTATGTGTTGTAAGACTTTTATTCGTACGACTTGAATGATGTAACTCTTTGATACCAATGTTGGTTATGTGATTGCGATGCACAGATCATTGGGATCGTGATCTCTTACATAACGTGGATATCTCAGACTTGTTTCGAGGGGTCCTCACAGACTTGGTATCAGAGCCATCGTTGACCTTTGGAGACTTTAGCTAGGTTGGGCGTCGGCGTCACGCAAAAATGTTTTCCTAAAAATTTAGGAGAAATACTTATAATGTGCAGAATATATTGCTATTCCTCCCTTCTGTTATTACTTATTGACTAATATTATACTTGCATTAAACCTTATGTTTTTACTTGTTTAAAATTTTGCACACCGTTCACTAATTCAACCTCCATTTAAAATTTTGTGTAGATGAGCCGAGAGTTCTCGTCGTCGATCCAGTTGGGAGTTGTGCCCGACTCGGGAGTTTCGCGTCTGTTTCAGGCGGATTTACTCCAGTTGACTCGTTACTTGGGGCGCCCGCTACCTGAGCTGCTGGTAGGACGCTACCTACCTATGGTTGGGGACGAGATGTCCTGGACCGTGAGGTGCATCCTTCGAGGACCGCTGGTGCCACCCTTCGCTGAGGAGCTGATTGAGGATGCCCTTGCATCGACGCAGATGGGGGCGTTTGTCACAGTGCTGCAGAGAGCTCTTGCCCGCTTGGTGTGCGCCCACAGCACCGATCTGGTCGGCGCCCGTTTCGAGTTCTACTCCGGCCTAGACGAGCAGAGTAACCCTATGCCGCCGCATCCCCACCCCACTTTCGGGAACCACTTGGCCGAGCTGGGACTCCTCGTCGAGTACACCCAGTCCTAGCTGGTCACTAGTCGTTTCGAGAGTGATCTTCACCGTCTGAACCACGACGGTGCAGAGGTACGGATTTCGACAGCTGAGCTGAGGATCGAGGATTTGGAGGCTCAGCTCAAGGCACCTCAGGACAAGCTGAAGACCATGGAGCTGAAGCTCAAGACCTCAGAGGATCGAGGATTTGGAGGCTCAGCTCAAGGCATCTCAGAACAAGCTGAAGACCTCGAAAATGAGCCCTATAGTTGTATATAGGAGCCTTCCTAGATTTTGAAAATGCTTTACATGCATATCCATGAAAAACTGAAAACCTAGAGGTGGTCTTACGAGTAATTGTACTCATATGGCTTTGTCCCTGGATATTCAAATGTCCAGATTTCAATGATGAGACATGTTCGAGGAGGAGGCGTATGACTATGAGTTCGCCACTTAGTTGTCACCGGTCAACTGCACTTGTGGGATCAGCGCTCGGAGATGTCAAGAGCCGTCGCTAGCCATGAGCTTCCGCTATCTTAGTTTATTCTGTCCTGCGTGACGAGGTTTGTTGACTTGGTCATATGACCACCTATGTGTTGTAAGACTTTTATTCGTACGACTTCAATGATGTAACTCTTTTATACCAATGTTGGTTATGTGATTGCGATGCACTGATCATTGGGATCGTGATCTCTTACATAGCGTGGATAGCTCGGACTTGTTTCGAGGGGTCCTCACAATCAAGTCTACCAAACCAAGGAGAAAGTTATAAGCCTACTGATGAAACCTAGAAGAGCAACTGCATCTTTCTTTCTATCTTTTCCCTCTTTCCTAATCATGTCTTTCACTTTAGACATAAACAATTTTTGATCATGATATTATCACCTTGAAGTTTGTTGGATCCTAGCAGCATAGTGAGATGAAGCGGCCTGGAGACTAACCTTACATGTCCACGTACATGAGACCTATTCCACAACTTAAGTGGCTGGCCGGGTGTCTGTCTCTCTCACTATAGTGAATATCCAATTTACAAAGAGTTGTTAATAATTGTTGATCACCTTGAAGAATAGACTTAGTATTTTCTCTAAGTATTTATGCACATCATGACTAAGCAATTAGAGTGCTTATTCAAGATGATGTATAGCAAAGTATTTTGTCCAACTTATGACCTTGGTACTTAATCCTTTTTTACCAAACTCTTGCCTTGCAGATAACTTAGAATATTTTCATGGCATGAAATGCATCCCTAGTCAAATATTTTTCACGTCATGCATAAATATATTCTCCTTAGAAGTTTTTATGAAAAAATTTTGTTCATCCTTTATGTGTTTGTATGCGTTGTGATATTGTGTTTTATGCTGATTGATGTATTGTTGTTTGCCTATATTGTTTAGATTGAACGGAGAGCTCCGAGTAACGTTGAAAAGAGTTTGTGAGCAAAGACATCATTCAAAGGCAAGTGGCACACCTCATAAACTTCCTACTATTTTCTGTATGCATTACTTAGTGTATTTTTATATAAGCATGTGTAGGATAGTATTACTATGCCAGACCTATGTTGAAATTCCTTACTCCTGTGTCTAGGTTCCTATATAATGCTTGGTAGAATTATTGGATGCTATGTAAATGTTGTTTTGTGAAAATCTAAATTCTACTAAGTTAATAAAGAACCTCCTGGGTGGATTGGTTGTATATGGTGTCGAGTTGAGTGGCTACACAGGCCCATGTCTATGGTTCGTGGAGTACGTGCACTTGTGGATGGCCACCCAGGGAACAAAGGGATCTGAAGAACTCCGAGTGACAATTGCTTCCAGTGCAGCCATTGCCATATGGGCTCTGGCTTGATAAACTAAGTTGCGTGGACTCGCCCCGGCTTGACAAGCAGATGTAGAGGGTGTTAGGTGGAATGGGTCAAGCCAGAGTGGGAGGGGAAATGCTTCTGAAAGATCTCGTCTCATTCCTCTCCTTTTCCTTATCACTTCAGAGTGTAAAGGATAGTTTGGGTTGAATGGGTACAATGGTGAATGTGCACAACCTCTGCAGAGTGTAAAACAAAGTACTTAGTCGTGTACCCCGGTACGGACAATTTGAGCAGCTGAACGAGGACGTCAACGGAGGATTCCCCCATTCCAACTTCAAAATTAAAACTTGATGGGTGACCAAGGGTAGAAAGAGACCGTGGGTTTCATGCCACGGATGTCTCGAATAGAAGAAAAGTGGTTTCCAAAGAGTTAGGAAAAATTGGCTTTATGCAAAATAGCCTTGAACTCTACCAGCCAAATATGCATATAAGTTATTAGAGTTATTCCACTAAGTGTCCACCATAGTGTCACTTGCCAGACTCCTTTTTTAATGGAATCTGGCCCACGTTGTTGCAATATTTTTCTTATTGCATATTGTTCAGATGACGAGTGAGATTTTGTTTAAAGGTTTCGAGTCTACAACCAACATGTTTTCGCCTGTGGCAACATGAAGATGATGGAGACTCACTGCTATTGTATTTTCGCTGTTTACTCTTTCTGTGCTAGCTTTATGCTTTGCAAGTTGTAAAGAATATTTTCTAAGTCAGGATCATCGATGTAATAAAAGTAATACTTTGTTGTGATATTACATCGTAAACTGTGTGTGCAAACGAATTGATCTAGGGATTTGCACTATACACAGGTACCTTGCCATATTTGAAGTGCAGGTGCGCTACATCTATTTCTTATTTTCCTTTTCGGTAAATATGTTGACGCCCCTTAAGTGTGTTACCCTAGTGGTTCGATATAATAACAGACATGATCGAGATACCTCTCTGATCAATGACTAATTTGTGGGGCCTGGACACCCAGAATTAGTCCCTGTGTTATAACGAATAACTTTGTCGATCGAACCTAGACGTCGTGTCTTAAACCTTTTTCTATAGCGATACTTAGCATGTCCGAGATTCGTTCATAGATATCTCCATACCTGGCTTGATCTTGTTACCGACAACACTATCTTCTACTCTTTCATGATCTTATGTCCGGGTGACCTAGTCACATGCCTGCAAGCTCAATGAACATAATCTCACCGAGTGAGACCTAGAGTATCTATCCAGCTATGCGGATTGGCAAATCCCGCTCTTAATCCCTCGTCTCAACATACTCCCTTCCGATACCCGAGAGGAACACTATTAAGATATGACGTTTGATGCAATCAAAGTATCTTTCAGGAGTAGCAATAAGAGTTGATCTCATGGTAGAAGGCATAATGACTACGTTCTACATATATATTGGGTCTGTCCACCACGTCGTTCTACCAACGATATGACTCCATTGTCAACTGACGCTATATCACATGATCGGGAAAACGTATTATGAACAAACGAGATATGATAAATAAAACAATTTATTAATTGCCTCTAGGGCATATCTCCTTGAAGACTTCCAAGATTTGCCATATTCACCAGCCCGCGTGAAGCCGGCCAACCCAGCTCCCGCGACAGGCAACTCCTCCTAAAGCCCCTACTCACCTCCGACGTTGGAACCGGCCGAGAAAAATTGTTCGTTGACCATGCTAAATTCATGGTTGCCTAGGTTAAAAATCATACCGTGTGCCTTGAGAGGGAGAGCCACTGCCACGAACGAAACTGCGAACCACCTCCCACAACAGTCAGCCAAGGGGGCTGCACCCGAGAAGGGGGCGCGATGGGGAGCCGCACGAGCCAGATCTGACCCTCTAGATCCGCCCAAACCTCCAACACACATCGCGGGCCGAACGTAGCGCCATCGTCGGCAGGGCCTGACTCACCTCAACACCCACAGGAACCTTCGGGATCCAGCAGCACCGCACCATGGCCACAAAAGCAGCGTTCGAGACCAGCTCGCAAGCGATGGGAAACAAGGGAGGACGGAGGAGGAAGAGGCGGGAAAGACCCCGCCGCCGCCGCTGGCCGTCCGGCGGCCGCCAGCGACAGCGGTGAGGAGCAGAGACAGGGCGGAGGAGGCGCTAGCCGGCGGCGATGGGGAGCGCCTCGTGAGAGCGGCTCACAAGAGTGTGGTCGCGTGTATTTTTAACTCATATACAATACATGGTGTTTGGTTACACATGCCCACGCTTGTATTGTCGCCACTTTTTGGAGTGATGAGGTTATCAACATAGGTGGACACAAACTAGCTATAAATCATAACAACACGAGCTAATAACACATACTAACAGGATCAAATAATTAAACATAATATTGAGAGTCATACGCCATGTTTGTTTGGGCTTCCGCTTCAGCTTTTAGATGCGAAAAGCAGAAGCCCAAACAAAAACCTAGAAATAGGAAAGCACTCGCGAGAGAAAGGAAAGCTACCCGAGAGCTGCTTCCCGAGATTTTCTCAGCCTCCCGAGTGGCATCAGACTGAGTTGTCCTCAATGGTTTTTAGTATTTCGAAAGAAACTGCCACAACTATATAATATGAATCCTCCGGTGCAAAACGGTTGAACCTGACGGGCCCGAGTCATTTGTCTCTTCCTCTAGTCTTGGACATGGCGACCTAGGGGTAGGTCTTCCGCCGCCGCCCTCCCCCACCGCCCTGCCCTCGCCGCTGCATTTCCCCAACAGCCCTCGCCCCTCGTCCTCGTTCCCGGCTTTAGGCCTCCAGCAGTTCGCGCCTGCCGTCCTCGTTCCGCTCTCCGGGTCGACCTTGTTCCCGTCGGCCGCAGGAGACAGGAGTCCATCGAGCTGCCGTCCACCCTGTCTTGTTCTCGTCCGCCGCTGTCGTTCACTTCCAACGCCGCCTCGCCCTATATCTTTCCCGTCCGCCGCTGCCGTGCACTTCCGCCGTTGCCACCGGCATTCACAGCCGCTGATGCGCCCTGGAGCTTCTCTCACACACTATAACCGAGCTGGAACAACACTCCGGTGGTCTGGCGCAGCGCGAGCTAGCCGCTGCTACATACAACAACACCATTCCAGATCGAGAGTGTTGTATTGTGGTCGCGTGAAACTAGTTGTTCATGTCCTGTGTGGAGCAGCAGACCCATCCCAAATCGGTTGTTCGCACTAGTAGAAAAAGGGCTTTACGTTCAGAGAATTAGTCCTGCTTATATTTGCGGCCGGTACTAATGAGTATCAGTACCGGTTTGAACTATCAGACGGGAGGGGGACAACAGTACCGGTCCGTAAGGAACCTTTAGTACCGGGCCGTAACACGGCCTGGTACTAAATCTCAATGGGATGTCAACGGTCGCGAGGGGCTGGCGAGGGGAGCTTTAGTACCGGGCCGTGTTACGGTCCGGTACTAAAGGTCCTAACCGTTCGACTCCCGCCACGATTTTAGACGGGAGTGGACAGTTTTCTTCCCTGTCTCTTCATTTTTTTATACGGCCAGGGCTTTCTTCTTCCTCTCTGACTCCGACGACACTCTCTCTTCCCTATGATCTCTTCATCCACTCCGGCCACCATGAGTCTGGCGCCACCAATCGCGCGCTGTGGACCGGTGGTTGCACACACCGCCAATCTTAGGGTGGTTTTTACCAACGATAGCACGTTGGTGGGCGGTTATCTCTCCGATTTCAAGAAATGGATTGGTGAAGCTCGGGATCAAGAGAAGTTCATCGGTTTTGATTTCGATTACACCGCCAATCAGCAAGAGGTTGCGGTGATCCAACTATGTTTTAAGAAGTATGTTTTGGTCTTCCAATTGGCAAGGTAAAAAAAATCTCATCCAAATGTTATATTTAGGGCAATTTTACTTTAATTTGTTGATTGTTGATCAATATATATAGTTGGCCGAAATGAGATTTGTTGTTTTGTTCATCAATAGTTGGCCGAAATAGATATTTCCATAGTTGGGCCGAAATGAGATTAATTGTTCAATAAATTAGTTGGCCGAATTAAATGATACTGGTGTTGTTAATTATACATTCCAATGAGATTGTTGATCAATATATATAGTTGGCCGAAATGAGATTGTTGTTGTTCATCAATAGTTGACCGAAATAAGATTGTTCAATAGTTGGCCGAAATGAGATTAATTGTTCAATATAGTTGGCCGAATTAAATGAGATTGTTGTTGTTAATTATACATATAGTTCCAATGAGATTGTTGATCAATATATATATATATATATATATATATATATATATATAGTTGGCCGAAATGAAATTGTTGTTATTCATCAATAGTTGGCCGAAATTAAGATTGTTCAATAGTTAGCCGAAATGAGATTGTTAATTCAATAGTTGGCCAAATAAAATGAGATTGTTGTTGTTAATTATACATATATACTTCCAATGAGATTGTTGATCAATATATATAGTTAGCCGAAATGAAATTGCATTGTGCATATATATATATATATATATATATATATATATATATATATATATATATATATATATATATATATATATAATTCAATTGTCTATATTGTTGTTGCATAGTTTTCAATAGTTAAATAGTTGTTGTTATTATACATTGTTGGTTAGATTGTTCTATATTGTTGTTGCATATATATATTGTTGTTGCATAGTTTGGCTGAAAATATCTTGGCATATGAATATATATATTGTTGTTATTGTACATTGTTGTTGCATTGCATAGTACATAGTTGTTGTTAGTATTTTTAACATGTGTTCCATTTGTTGTTGCAGAAGTGACAAGCAATGTCAACCACTCATGGATTTTCTTCGCATCGGCATTCATTTTGCTAGCGTTGATATAACAAATGACAAGATCAAGATGAAACGCACCTGGCCGGGACTTGAGATACCATCTTCCTGCCACATTGATCTCCAGGCTATCTTTAGGCTTGAGCATCTCAAGACTGGAATGGCTGCTATGGCAAGCGTCGTGCTCGACGAGGACGCGTACAAGGATATGAAGAAAAGATTCAAGAGTGGGCATCATTATCTTTGGGAGAAGTACCCACTTGACGGTTGCAACATTGAGTATACGGCAGTAGATGCGTATGTTGCATACGAGGTGTACCGTAAGATTAGAATCATCAACTACGGGCAGCGTCACCTCGTACCGCGACCAGTGCGACAGGAGCCTTCTGATTCTGATTATTTGGATGGCGATATGTACTAGCTAGTGTTTGTAGTGCCTTGAGGGTCTCCTCATGTATATATGCAGTAGTGTTGTTGTTGGGATGTGAGCTAGTAGTGTTATTGTTGCAAACACTCTAATATTTTGTAGCTAGTAGTGTTATGTTGCAAACAATTTCTCAGTAATATTTTGTAGTAGTGTTATTGTTGGATGTGAGTTGTCTTATTATTGCAAAAAAAATATTTCTAATATTTTATAGTAGTGTTATTGTTGCAAACAACAACTCTCTAATATTTTGTAATAGTGTTATTGTTGGATGTGAGTTGTCTTATTGTTGCAAATAATTTATCTCTAATTTTTTGTAGTAGTGTTATTGTTGCAAACAATAACTCTCTAATATTTTATAGTAGTGTAATTGTTGGATGTGAGTTGTGTTATTGTTGCAAATAAGTTATCTCTAATATTTTGTCGTAGTGTTATTATTGTAAACAATTTATCTCTATTAATTCTTTTTTTGAAGAGTTTATCACATTTTTTCATTTTTTTCATAAAGAAAATCAAAACGGTCGCGATGACAATTCATCAGAAGATATAATGTTTTTTCATATTGAACTATCAATGTTTCTCTGATATAACCACTAGTTGTGTAATTTAAAATGATTTTTCCTAAGAAATATTTCTTTCTTTAAAGTGTTTATCACATTATTTCATTATTTAAATATTTCTTATTATATAATCATTTTTAAAATAAAGTAATATTTGTTTATCATTACTTATTTCAATATTATTATTATATAATATAACCGCTAGTTGTGTAATTTAAAATGATTTTTCCTAAGAAAGATTTCTTTCTTTGAAGTGTTTATCACATTATTTCATTATTTGAATATTTATTATTGTTTAATCATTTTTTAAATAAAGTAATATTTTTTTATCATTATTTATTTCAATATTATTATTATATAATATAACCACTAGTTGTGTAATTTAAAATGATTTTTCCTAAGAAAGATTTCTTTCTTTGAAGTGTTTATCACATTATTTTATTATTTAAATATTTATTATTATATAATCATTTTTAAAATAAAGTAATATTTGTTTTATCATTATTTATTTCAATATTATTTTTAGGGGATTGCTAGTTCTCAGCTAGGTGAGAAAAAACTTACGGCACAGTCGTTTGCATGGCCGTCCGATTATTGCGCCCGTTGCTCGTCGCGCAAGCGCGTGGAGTTTTTTCCGGCCGGTTTTGTCGCCTGGTGGGCTTGATCATTGCGCTCGTCGTGCGTGCAGTTTTTTTCGGCCTGGTGTGCTTTGAACTTTTGGCGTGCGTCGTGATATGCAGAAGGAGCGGGCTGTCGTGCGCGCGCGACTTGTGTCGCTTTTTTCCCGGTCGTTTTTTCCGTCGCGTGCAGTTCTTTTTCCCGGTTGTTTTTTGTGTCGCATTTTTTTTCTTTTTCGGCCAGACTCTTCCCATGCAAGTGGCTGAACTTGCAGTTCTTTTCTATACATGCACTTTGTATGAATTTCTTGCGTCTAACATAGGATCAGGGAAATTCATGCTTGTTGTGTTATGTTGGTTTTTTTAATGTGATGATCACAATCGGTATTTTTCACCCATGTTTTTTTTTTATTATGTGCACTGTTGTTGACTTTTAGGTCGTGTCCTCAATTTTTACATTTGATGTCGCCGCCATATGGATCGAGTTGTTGATGTGATTTGCACTTTGATATACAATACCGACTTTTTATGGTGGTGCATTTGATGTTTTTGTCCTCCTCTGACGGTAAATGGAGTCAATCACAACTATGTGCATTAGATGTTTTTTTCAGCCCGTGTGTCCGTGGTCATTTTTTTTATTTTTATGGGTGTTTTGAACTTGTTTCACCATTTTTAATTTTTTATTGTATGTGGTGTGATAATACAAGTCGTAATGCGATTTTTTGTACCGATTTGCTAATCATGGTCAGTATCATGAGCGAGTCACCGGCATTTTTTTTTATTTTTTGGTTATGTACATTGTTGTTGACTTTAGGTCATGTCCTCAATTTTTGCATTTGATGTCGTCGCCATATGGATCGAGTCATTCATGTGATTTGCACTTTGATATACAATACCAAATTTTTTTTGGTGCTACATTTGATTTTTCCCTCCTTTGACGGTAAATTGGAGTCAATCGCAACAAGTGTTGCAACTAAGGGTCATTTTTTGTTTTTCTGTATAGTTGCAACAATACACGTAACTGACATCACTGTCTCCCCCGCCCCCCCCCCCCCCCTCCAAACATAGGAGGAGACAGTTGCAACTAGGGTTGCATGCAACTGAGGGGGATTTTTGTTTTTCTGTTTTTGTCTTGCAACTTTACACGTAACTGACATCTCTGTCTCGCCTCCCCCCTCCGACCGTAGATGGAGACAATCACAACTAGGGGTGTAACTGAGGGGGATTTTTTTCTGTTTTGTCTTGCAACTTTACCCATAACTGTCTCCCCCTCCTCCCCCTCCCGATTGTAGATGGAGTCAGTCGCAACTAGTCTTGTAACTGAGGTTGATTTTTTGTTTTTCTTTTGTCTTGTAACTACACACGTAACTGACATCACTGTCTCCCCCTACCCCCTCCGAACGTAGATAGAGTCAGTTGTCACTAGGGCTGCAACTGGGGGGCTTTTTGTTTTTCTAGTTTTTTTTAGATACACATTACAACGCAAGCGCTCATACACACGCGCACACACTCACCCCTATGAACGCACGCACACCCTACCCCCTATGAGCACCTCCAATAGACTGAGCCGGCGGGTCAGGTCTTGAGATTGACGAAGTCACCACAGGCTACTCGCTGTCGACGTGAACGTCGCCTCCCACTGAAGAATATTCCGCCTAAATGAGAAACACCAACGTCAAACATGTGGTTTGAACTCTGGTAGGCTGGGGGTACAACCACCCACCTAACCATCTTGCCACAGGCTTTACACGTAACGGACATCACTATCTCCACCCTTTAGAAAAAATATTGTATGTGGTGTGATAATACGCGTCGTAATGTGATTTTTTTGTGCCGATGTGCTAATCGTGGCCAGTATCATGGGCGAGTCACCGGTTTTTTTTTATATTTTGGTTATATGCATTGTTGTTGACTTTTCGTGTCCTCAGTTTTTGCATTTGATGTCGCCGCCAGTATCATGGGCGAGTCACCGGCGTTTTTTTTAATATTTTGGTTATATGCATTGTTGTTGACTTTTCGTGTCCTCAATTTTTGCATTTGATGTCGCCGTCATATGGATCAAGTCGTTCATGTGATTTCCATTTTGATATACAATACCAAATTTTTCATGGTGGTGCATTTGCATTTTTTCCTCCTCCGACGGTAAAATGGAGTCAATCGCAACTAGTGTTGCAACTGAGGGTCGCTATTTTTTTTCGGTATAGTTGAAACTATACACGTAACTGACATCACTGTCTCCCCCTCCACCCCCTCCGACTGTAGATGGAGTCAGTCGCAACTAGAGTTGTAAGTGAGGGTCATTTTTGTTTCCGTTTTGTCTTGCGACTATACACGTAATTGACATCACTGTCTCCCCCTCCGACTGTAGATGGAGTCAGACGCAAATAGGGTTGTAACTAAGTTTGATTTTTTGTTTCCGTTTTGTCTTGCAACTATACACATAATTGACATCACTTTATCCCCTCACCCCCCCCCCCCCCCTCCGACCGTTTATGGAGTCAGTTACAACTAGGGTTGCAACTGGTGGGGATTTTTGTTTTTTTGTTTCTGTCTTGCAACTATACACGGAACTGACATCACTGTCTCCACCTCCTCCCCCTTCGAACGTAGATGGAGTCAGTCGCAACAAGGTTGCATGCAACTGAGGGGGATTTTTGTTTTTCTGTTTTTGTCTTGCAACTTTACACGTAGCTGATATATTTGTCTCCCCTCCCCCCTCCAACCGTAGATGGAGTCAGTCGCAACTAGGGTTTCAATGACGGGGCTTTTTGTTTTTCTGTTTTGTCTTGCAACTTACACGTAACTGATATTACTGTTACAGCTCGACACGTAACTGACATGGTTCAATTTCAAAATTAAACTTTCTCTTTTTCTTATTTTAGTTGCAACTCGGTCCGCAACCGCTACTCTAGTCGCAATTAGACTTGTAATTGTGATTTTTTATTTTATTTTTGTCGCAACTCGGCACGCAACTGACTTTTGTTGTCGGGTTTTCATTTACGGTGGTAATTGGGAGATTGGGGGGGGGGGGGGGTGTTCCATGTTGCAACTCGACACGAAATTGACATTTTTTACTCGGCCCGCAATCGCTACTCTAGTCACAATTAGGTTGCAATTGATATTTTATTTTATTTTTTGTCGCAACTCGGCACACAACTGACTTTTGGAGTAGGGTTTCACTTGACACGCAACAGGTTTTTAGAGCATGGTTTCACTTATGTTTGTAATTGGGAGATCGGAGGGGGGTTCCATGTTGCAACTCGACACGTAATTTCTAAAATAAACTTTCTCTTTTTCTTTTCTTGTTTTAGTTGCAACTCGGCCCGCAACCGCTACTCTACTCACAATTAGGGTTATAATTGAGATTTTTTTTTTATTGCACTCGGCACACAACTGACTTTTTGGAGTCGGTTTCACTTACGTTTGTAATTGGGAGATCGAAGGGGGTTCGATGTTGCAGCTTGACACGTAATTGACATTGTTCAATTTTAAAATAAACTTTCTCTTTTTATTATTTTAGTTGCAACTCGACCATCAACCGCTACTCTAGTCGCAATTAGGGTTGCAATTGAGTTTTTTTATTTTATTTTTGTCACAACTCGGCACGCAACTGACTTTTGGAGTAGGGTTTCACTCGGCACGCAACTGACTTTTTGGAGTCGGGTTTCACTTATGTTCGTAACGGGGAGATCAGAGGGGGTTTCCATGTTGCTACTTGACACGTAATTTACATGTTTCAATTTCGAAAATAAACGCAACTGGTTTTTGGAATATGTACTAGTCCTCTTTGTATATATATCATATGTACAAGGTCAAAAGGAACTTCCAAAACGATGTATAGCTGTTAACTAGGATCTACACTTGACACGCAACTGGTTTTTAGAGTATGGTTTCACTTACATTTGTAATTGGGAGATCGGAGGGGGTTCATGTTGCAACTCGACACGTAATTGACATGGTTCAATTTCTAAAATAAACTTTCTCTTTTTCTTTTCTTGTTTTAGTTGCAACTTGGCCCGCAACCGCTACTCTAGTGGTTACAATTGAAATTATATTTATTTTTTATTTATTGTTGCAACTCGGTATACAACTGACTTTTGGATTCAGGTTTCATTTACGGTTTTAATTGGGAGATCGGGAGGGGTGTTCCATGTTACAACTCGACACGAAATTGACATTTTTTAATTTTAAAATTAAACTTTCTCTTTTATTTTTCTTATTTTAGTTGCGACTCATCTTAATTTGTCTAGATCTTTCCATCTCCATTTTTCTACTTCTTCTACTTTAATGAAAATTAAACAGGGAAATAGCCAATTACTGAAATAGATTCATACGGTGGGAACAATGACTGAAATAGAAGCATACGTATCTGTATCCATGCAAGGTAGATGTGAATCCCACTTGTCATGCGTCACAGCAGCCCACACCACACTGTCGTAGTGTCGTCCACGCAGGCACACAACACACACGATCCCATCCACATACGCACCTTATCGTCTTGTTTCCTATCCCTCTCCATCACAGATTCGCATACCAACGCACACCACAGCCACTCGATCCACCCCACCTGCCCTGCTCCCTGCCCGGCTGCGCGCAGGCACTGCCGTCTCTGCCGCCCTCCGTCGCCATGGCCCCCGACCGCAGCCATGAGCTCGAGCTCGCCGCCGTCAACGACATGGCCGCCTTCCTTGAGCTCACGGCCCTCCGTCGCCATGGCCCCTGCTCGCAGCCATGAGCTCGAGCTCGCCGCCGTGGACGACATAGCCGCCTTCCTCAAGCTCGCGGCTCTCCGCCACTCCCCGCATCCACGAGCTCAAGCTCGCCACCGTCGACGACCCGGCCGGCTTCCTCGAGCTCGCCGCACTCCGCCCCTCCCCACAGCCACGAGCTCAAGTTCGTTGTCGCCGACGAGCTGCGACCTGGCCGCCATGGCTGCTCGTCCTATATTCTCGAGGTTGCTCGGCCTCCACCTACAGGCACGCGGCGACTGTGACAAGATAAGGAAATTGGCCCACAAAAAACCACAAAGACAAAGAAAACGAAAACGGCCCAACAAAAACAAAAGCTACAGGGAAGGAGCGATAAGAATCGTTAGAGACCCCTTATTATTATATAATATAATTGTTTAATCAAATAAATTTTTATAGTATAAGAAATAAATAAGTGTTTCATTATGATCGAGTGGTTAACATGATTGATAAGATAAAACTTTCAGTTCTCTCCTCGTACCTAGTCTGAAAGGAATCTAAATGTTAAGTGTGCTAGTGTTATAGTAATTTCAAGATGGGTGACTAATCGGGAAATTTGACAGTTCTTAAATAGATTAAGTGTGTAGAGATTAAGTGTGTAGAGTTATACTAGAGATTAATTGTGTGTTAGTGGATATTTAAGTGAGAAATTTCAAAATTCTAAAAATATTTTTTTCTGAAGGTTTCAAATAATAATAATTATTTTGATAAAACTTTAGTAGTACCGGTCGGTAACATCGACCGATATTAAATGTCTTCAGTCGAAACCTCTGTCCGTGACCCCACGTGTAGGCCTTTTGTAAAAACGGAACGGATACGGTCGAATAGTAGTAAAACCATGTCCGTAACCGTATTTTTTTCGGATTCGGAGTCGGAGCGGATAGTGTGCGGATACGAATACAGAAACGGAGCCCCACGGATACGAATGTGGACCGAATACGGTTCGATTGCGGATAAATATTTTCTCGGATGTAAAGATAGGCCTATCATATAGCACATACGACATAGTTAGATAACTAAGATAGAAATTCCTTACATAGAATGATAGAAAATAAGTGCATCGATAATACCTAAACTGCTAAACATAACACAAAATAAGGTATAGTAGTTCGTTACATTGTTCATCCTTCGCTCAATTCAGAAAATAAAAAGTTCACAAAAAGCAAAACACTAAAAGTGTGCGTGGAACGGTGGAAGATAAATTTACTCTTCACTTCTTTGTGACTTGTAATATACTTCAGTCGCTCTCCTCTGAAGAAGGCTCGATGGTCTCATCCTGTACATGTGGGCAGAGGCAAATCAATCAGCTAACGTACTATAAAGAATATGCATAAGTAAGAGCGTCACTGCTTTGTTGAAATTGCTAACCTCCATAGTCATCGAAGGCTCAAGTTCAGACTCAGGTTCTATTATCACCATCTCCAACTCATCTATGAGTGATGCAATCGCTAACAAATGACAGCACAATACTAGTAAGATACTTTGTGCATAGAATAAAAAATACTCATCTAAAAAATTAGATATCGAGTTAAATATACTACTGACTACATTGTACCACTTTTACCCGTAGCTATCCAATCTTTAATATAAATCAGTGCTTCGACCACCTCAGGGTCTAGACGTGTACGAAATGGATCAACCACACGCCCACCAGCACTGAATGCCGACTCAGAAGCCACTGTTGATACTTGAATGGCTAGAACATCACGAGCTAACCGTGCGAGAACAGGATATGTTCCCTCCTTGCCCTTCCACCATGCCAATATATCAAACTAGATTTGGGGCGCGGCTTGCCGCGCGCCACCTGGTTTAAAATAATTTTTGAGCCCAGGTCGAACGTCCTTTTCATCGTCATTTGTTTTCATCGTCATTTATATATTTGTATAGACAGTACTATGTAGACATCTTTGTGGTAATGTTAAACACGAAGAAAATATTGTTAGATGTAGTATTTATTTTGTTATTGTAGATATCAACAACATCGAAATAAATAGTCTTAAGAGCTAACCTAAAGACATAGATGGCAACATAGACATCAAAATAAAATAGTTTGAAAGAAAATGACAACAAATATCAAACGGTTAAAAGAATTTGTGAAAGAAGCAACACCAAAGCATCATTTGGAACTGAAATTGCGATAACTACATAAAATATTTAAAATGTTAATTCACCGAATATCATTCAATGACAAAGATAAGGCCAGAGCATATAATACATAAAAACCAATAGGTTGGCTTCATAATCATAAAAATATTTGGTGAATTAATATATTGACCATTAATATAGCATCACACTCGGTGTCCTCACAGAGATAAGCATTAACTTATCAGACTGACCATGCATCAGCACTCTGTGTCCTCACAAAGATAAGCATTACTAAATATGTCATTTTCATCGTGTATTGCATGGACACCTTTATGGTAATGTTAAGAAATATTATTTGTTGTGGTATTTATGTGTTATTGTAATATTGATAACATCAAAATAAAAATAGCCTTAAACACTAACTGAGTAGATATAGATGGTAACGTGGACAAACAGGTAGCAATATGTAGAAATATTTTGATGCAAATAGATAGAAGGTAGATAAGTAAAGTTCACGCCTTAGCATACATTTTTACATGACAGAATGTCGATAGGTAAAACTCACGACCAAGCATAGATTTTTACATGGATAGCGAAACCATGTAGCAAATATTGGCTTAGTCTATTACAAAAGGATCAACAAGCTCTTGCATCCAAAAACGTAAACGTTTCATTTGAAGGGTCAAACATGAGACGGGGTTCATCAGTTGTAGCGTAAATAGGTATGAGTATAAGCAGAGTGTGAAGGCAATGCTTGTACTTAATATGCAAGAACAATATTTGTTAGGCAATTTCGAAACAAAGTAAACACATACTATTTCGTAGTTACCACATTGACATATATTTAGAAAATGATTTTATTATCAAATCCTTTATAGAAGACGTGTATAGACAGGAAATTTGTGCAAGAAGTATGCATGGCATGGCATTAGTAAGCAGGTGTAGGAACGATACTTGTTAGGCAACTTGAAAAAAAAGTAGATATAGAATATTGCTAAATTTTAAAATAAGTGTCTCAAGTTTGTCAAAAAGAAGAGTATAAGTAATTACTGGATACATGTTAGCAGCAACTTTTGCAAGAAATGTGCAAGTCATTGTTTGGCTGGAATATATGAGGCAAGCATTTAGCATTATAGCCAATCATTTAGCTCTTGACATCTTCTGAAATATGCAATTACTGTTAGCAAAGGAATTCAGCATGTACCTGTTAATATTTGCACATCTATATCACAGTTAAGGCAAGTATGAGCACTTTGTGAGTGGCTTATTTCTGTGAGAAAATGTATTTGGAAAAGTAAAAACACTCTGATAAACGTACATATCATAATTTTCTTTTTTGATAAATGTGTTGTGAACATTCAAAAGTATAAAGTATAACACCATTTTCTTACATAGCATTTTTCTTGTATCGGCTGCTGATGCATACCTGCTGATCAATGAAAAGAAGTCCCAGCTCGTACATCTCCTTATTCTTGTTTCTATTCTCCCAAATCCGTGTGAGACGTACTGTCACTTTTCATGGTGGCCCTCGAGCCGACAATTTTTTGACCAAACCAGACTACATATGTACTGTAGGAATTTAAGAAGTAGATGAGTTTAATTGCACAAACCAAGACAGTATGTAAGAATACTCATCTACAATGCATGAACATTCTTCCACGCACAGAAACACACAACCAATAAACTATCAAAGCTCCTAATAATTCTCTAAAAAAATACAAAGAGCTAGAATGAATGCCATGTATGCTAATCTGTTAAATATGAACAGTACAGAAAACCTATTACAGCACAACATGCTCTGACAGGCAACTTTGCTTTTCTAAGTTTATTCAGTTTTTAAAAGAGATATGTAAGCTAACAATATGAAATCCGAAGCACATCATCCAGTGT
Organism: Poa annua; assembly: GCA_026929855.1. NCBI lineage: Eukaryota > Viridiplantae > Streptophyta > Magnoliopsida > Poales > Poaceae > Poa > Poa annua. The sequence continues at coordinate 106,296,411 of CM049426.1, forward strand.
CTTCAATATGAAAATGATAGTAAGCCAATTTCAGCAGCTAATGCTACCTGGTTGTAAGAATATTTTTACTAATACAACTACGGCAGATACAAATGGTAGGAATTTATTTATGAAAGCAACCATATAAGCTGACAAATACAGACGTATGCATATATTTCCCAAATAAAAACCATGAATGGCAGAGTTTGGCAGCAGCCTGAAAAATAGGATTAACATTTGTACCTAACCAATTAAATAAAAAAAACGATGATGAATAAATTTGAAGGGAGCAGTATATTAAGTTAAAATAAACTACACGTCCTCTATTAAACTTCGTAGATAATACATTGGTTCAAGCATATGAACAAATTAAAAAATAGTTCTACAACAGGTAATCTGGGCTATAAGTTTTTATTCTAGGCATTTTTTTAATTCAGATGTGAAATAGTAGACTCGCAGAGGCCAAAGCATCATATCGCCCAGTATTATTGAGAAGATCAACAGTATTTCCGCGCGGTAACTCTATAAAAATGGTTCGCGGTTATTCTACAGATTTGATGAACCGCTCACACTCCTGATGGACGCCAATAACAGAGATCATATGAATCAGGACCAACCTAATCTACGTAATATAAACAACATGCAGCACACAGTACGTCAAACCAGCTAAATTAATAGTTATCTAAACAAAGAACAAACTGATTTTTGTATTATAATAAAGCACGTATAGCTCACATGTACAACTGGCTGCAACATGCACACCGACAACTCATGTAGCACCCGGAACCGCAGATCAAACTTTATGACTGTATTTTTCTTTCAGATTCTGAACCTTACCAGCAAGGAAACAGATTTCCAAATCCAGCAACACCAACAATCTTTAGGTAGAAAACTCCAGTGATGCAATACCTGCGAAAAAGCAAAGAACACCACAACAGTGTGAGGTCAAAACAAAGAAACCTGAACACCACGAGCTGCAAGATCGTAAAGTTCAAAAAGAAAAGATGGAAACACAAAGCAGCGACCAGAAAAGATGGAAACACAAATCTAAGAGTCAACAAAGAGCATCTTAAAATCAAGAAGGAACAAAATGAAAAGAGAAAAAAAGAACCAAGAATAGAATAATAAAGCAATCCGAAAGAAGAAAAAGCAAGCAGGTAAGAAAAGCCAATACAGGAGAGATCCAAAAGCGAACACCATTTTTATTAGAAAAGCGAGAAGAAGACCAAGTCTGAGATAGAAGCACACATAAAGGAGAACAAAAAGTTGTGGCCGTAAAACACGGCAACGACCGAACAACCAAATAATGATGGGGTATATCACTATAGCATGTATCTGTTTTGCCCAGCACATCTAAATAGAAGGCAAAAGCTAGTAAACTATATATGTCAAATTAAGACACAATGTAAAGAAAACTGAAACTAATAGATTGCACCTGTGCATCGATAAGAACCAATGCAGTGTTAGAGGCAACCGAATCAATGTTCACATCAACATAACATAGTTTCTACCACATGACAAATCAGTAATAATAAAAATAATGAAAGATGTGACTGTATAGCTGCATGTAATTTTTACTGAACAAAAAAAAGGATCCCCAACTTTAAATCAGGTCCAGTGACAAACTGGTTCGAGTAGGAAGCTCTAGAGCTAGACTTTATCAAAACTGACCTTTAAATTTTCTTTTACAAATGGGTAGATGACGTCTTCCAGAGTTGTGACCGGATCCATCGGATGCTATTCATGAACCTGCAAGAATTGGGTATAGTAAGTACATATAAATATTTGAATCAAATGAAGAAAATGTTTCAATCATATCTATTGGAGCTAACTATTCCATGAAGGAATATGAAAAGGGGCAAAATGAAGACTATAGGTCCCATATAGGAAAGATAACAAAGAAACAATAGAGGAAATAATTTCAATTTATCTAACAAATACATGTTTATACATAATATATATTTCTAGTTTTGATGGAAAAATCCTAGTTAGATAGCACCATATATTCATTATCTCATAAGAGGAAACAATAATTTCAGCACCAAACATTAAGTCTTCCTGCATTTCGTCAACAATAGGGGATACAGAAATTTTCATTCCTCCGATTCAATATCACAATACTCAACCAATCTGTGTAACTAAGAGGAGACAAACCTGCTAGCGGCCTCATACAGTTCAGTGGCAGCTTGTACATCAACCAGCTAGCCAATATAATTTTTATTTAGAAAGCATATGTACACATGACTATGTGAGCAAACCGAAATTGGTATGTGATGCTCATTCCCTCAATTTGAAGAGACCTACACATTCATTGGTTCAGCCTGCCCTCATGTTATACCTGAAACTGAGATGAGGTCATATATCAATAACTTGGGTGGTACATACTTGGGCTGCAGATTTTGCCATAGCTTCTTCCTTTAACTATATGTGTGCATATGTAAGTCCATGTGGAATACCATTGTAGTCAAGGGATTTTCAAAATCTATGAGAACATCTATAGTTCATCAATTTCCTTAACATCCCGACAGTTTGACAAAGCGATAAACAACATAAAACAAATCAATTGCCGGCAAAGTAATTGTTTCCTTTTTCAGAGCAACTCATACTAAATATGAGACATGCATGGTTTGAATCAAGGGTAAAAGGTAGATGTACATGTCGAACCAGATGAATTTTGTTTGAAAAAAAATTTCTACTCCAAAAAAGAACTACTAATTAAATATGGTACAAAAATATGAGAATGGTTTGCAAGCAAAGATATAGCTAGAAGGTGTTCGTGGGTGAACTTTGAGAAAGAGAGAGGAAGAGATGTGAGAATCTGTAGATGAACCTGTAGATCAGCAGGCTCGAACAGCCAGACGGCATATAGCAAAAAAAATCAGCGACACGGCATTGGAGGAGAGAATAATAGGGCATCGCTGAAGACGGCAGTGGATGATGGTTGAACATGGTGTCGAACTCCTGCAAGAGAAACCACCTATATGTTTTTCATATGTTCAGGACATTCTTTATAAGCCTAAATCCCATATATGCATCCTATAACTTGGTAGTATATACATAGATCCTAATAGTTTCACATATGACTCCTCATATATATATATAGGGTAGCGCTATTTGACTCCCTGGGAGTAGAATAGTTATATATATATGTATATATATATATAGGGTAGCGCTATTTGACTCCCTGGGAGTAGAATAGTTATTCTACACCAGAATTGCATTCAGTTACCCAGAATTCCAGATATGCATTACAAACAATTTGACAATGCCCAAATATAGATCCACATATATGCATTACAAACATGTTCATGGCATTACAAGGTTCACACATATGCATTACAAACATGTTCATGAGGAAATTTGACAATGCCCAAATACAAGGTTCACACATATGCACAATTTGACAATGCCCGCCCAAGCTTCTAGCTTCCGGCTCCTCCATGCAAGCTTCTAACTTCCGGCTCCTTCTAGCTTCCGGCTCCTCCTTCGGTTTCTCCACTCCTTCATCCTACTATACAAAATGACTTTCAAAGTGAGAAATAAACAAAATTGATGTTGTCAAGGTAAAACATGCCTCATATAGCGAAACACACAAGCAATCCTGATAGCTTTGTTGAACCAAGTAGGACGACACACAACTTATATGTGTGCATATTACAAGGTTCAACAAACTATCAGGATATCATATAGTGTGCGACATCATCATTTTAATCATCGTCATATAAAAAAGATGGCAAAATGCAAGTTCAAAAGCACTTGAATTGAACACACACGAGAACTTCAGAAAATAAGTCCAATGCCTCATATGGACTTGCTTCAGGGATGGAGCCTGCAAGTCAGGTAGGATGCACGAGATCTATACACTCATGCATATCACAAGGCTCACTAGCCCCTCCCCTGAAACCTGTGTTACAACATTTTAATCATCGGCATATCAAAAGATGGTAAATAGCATACGAAGGTAAAGCATGCCTCATATATTGAAACACAAAAGATTTAAAAGAAATGCGTCATACTTAATCAATTATTAAAACACACAATTGATCCTGATAACCTCGTTGAACCAAGTCAGAAGCACACAACTTATATGTGTGCATCATACAAGGTTCAACAAACTATCAGGATATCATATAGTGTCCGACATCATTTTAATCATTGGCATTCTATAGAATACGAAATACTATCAACACAAGCGCATGCCTCATATATTGGACACAAATTTAGAGATGACGTATCCGAAATTCAGTGAGATGCAGACAATGTATATTTTGCACATCGCAGGTTTCAGAGACGCCATCTCTGAATCACACGGTGTCACAATGGTTTAATCATTGGCATATTAAAAGAAGGCACTAAATGAAAACAATAAACAAGGCCTCATATGGACTTGCTTCAGGGAAGGAGTAAGCGAATAACGTGGAATGAAAACTGCATATGCGTTCAGACCACATGGTTCGCTCACTCCTCTCTGAAGATGCAACGTGCAAATCATCTGTTTTAATCATCGATCGAATAGTGAAACAGTAAAATCCAGTGGAAAAGAATAGTGCAACTCTGACATAATTTAATGCAATCACATGGAAAAGAATGCCTCATACTTAATCAATTATTAGAAGCACACGAGTTTGGATCTTGATAACCTTGTAGAACCAAGTCGGAGGCACATAACTTATATGTGTGTATCATACAAGGTTCAACATACTATCAGGATATCATATAGTGTGCGACATCATTTTAATCATCAGCATTCTAGAGAATACAAATTACTATCAACACAAGCGCATGCCTCATATATTGAAACACACAAGATTTAAAAGAAATGCCTCATACTTAATCAATTATTAAAACACACAATGGATCCTGATAACCTCGTTGAACCAAGTCGGAGGCACACAAATTATATGTGTGCATCATACAAGGTTTAACAAACTATCAGGATATCATATAGTGTGTGACATCATTTTAATCATCGACATTCTATAGAATACGAAATACTATCAACACAAGCGTATGTCTCATATATTGGACACAAATTTAGAGATGGCGTATCCGAAATTCAGTGAGATGCAGAAAATGTGTATTGTGCACATCACAGGTTTCAGAGACGCCACCTCTGAATCACACGGTGTCACAACGGTTTAATCATTGGCATATCAAAAGAAGGCACCCAAGAAAAACAATAAAAAATGCCTCATATGGAATTGCTTCAAAGATGGAGTGAGAGAACAACATAGAATGAACACTGCATCTGCATTTAGACCACATGGTTCACTCACTCCTCCCTGAATATGCAACGTGCAAATCATCTGTTCTAATCATCGGCCAAATAGTGAAACAGTAAGCTCTAACAGATTTAATTTAATGCAATAACATGGAAAAGAATGCCTCATACTTAGACTGGATACACAAATTCAGGGACGGTGTCAGTGAAATCCAGTGGGATGCAGAAAATATAAATATATTTGTGCACATCACAAGTTTCACTGACGCCGCCCTTGTATCACATAGTGTGCGACAACATTTTAATCATCGGCATTCTAGAAATAACTTGAATCGGGCATTCACAAAACAGAGTTAAACAATGCAGCAGTTAAAAGTGTGCATAACATAACATAACAACAACATAACTTATAATGGCTCATACATAGACTGGACACACAAATTCAGGGATGGCGTCAGTGAAATCCAGTGGGATGCAGAAAATGTGAATATGTTCGTGCACATCACAAGTTTCCCTGACGCCACCCCTGTATCACATAGTGTGCGACAACATTTTAATCATCGGCATTCTAGAAATGAAGAACATTTTAATCATCGGCAAGAGAGAGCATTTGCTTGCTAAATAAATACCCAAAGCATGCATCTCAACAGGTTGCACAATGTAATCGCCATACCACAGTCTTATGAAGAAAAGACAAGGCAGAAATAAAAAATTGCTCAATATTGTTTAAATGCGTCCTATACAAGCTTAAAAATGCATCAAACCCACAGCTAAAAAACTAACATGGCTGTAGTTCAGCTAAAGAAAACCAGCACAATTGAATTATGCTATAGTAAGTAAAAATTATGCCAGTTTGACTGCTACATCAACAGATGAGCTAGAATATGATGACAGTACAACTTGCTAAGAGTTGAGCGAATTGCTAACACGCTAAGGAACCAAGAGATTAGCCAAACCAAGCATACTGATGCTCTGTGGAGCGTGAAGAGAGGGAGAGGGAGAGAGTTAAGCAGACCTTGCTCGTTCTTGCCGAGCCCCTTGCCCTTCCACCCCATCTTCTGCAGCAGCCTGAAGCCGACGTTGGAGGCGCCGAGCCGCATGTCCACGGACCCTTGCTCCAGCCCCTCCGTGTCCAGGTTCTCCATTGGCCGGTGGCCCCTCGACAGCCGAAACTTCTCCTCCTCCTCATCCAGACCATCCTCCTCCACCTCCCACCTCCCGCTGTCGCCGCCACGCTTGTCCTGAGAATAGAGCACCACGTGTCAGGGGCGGCGCTAGGGTTTCGCCAGGCGAGGAGCTCGGGCTTACTTGGTAGATCTCCTCCCCGCCGCCGCCGTCGCCTCCGTCATCGACATGGGAACGACCCGGATGAAGACAACGAGGGTAGATCTCCTCCCACTGGGAAATCGGGATGCGGAGGCGGGGGTCGAGGACAACGCGGAGGATGACGCGGAGGCGACCTAGATGAAGCTCGTGCAAGGCCAGAGGACCGCGATGGCTGCCACGCTCTCAGATTAGGGTTAGGGTTCAGATGGTGGCAGTGGAGGAAGGAATTGGTAGGGGATCCTTGGGAAATCGATGGAGGAGAGGCGGCGGAGCAGTTCCGACGAGTAGCGGCGCCGGTGATGGCCGGAACCGGCTGGAACATGGCGTGATGGTGGCGGTGGCGTCGCACGGGAGGGAGCGGAGAAGGGGATCAGAGCGAGAGAGAGAGAAAAAGAGAGAGAGTTGTGCGCGTGGGTGCTTGCGATGTGAGTATGTGCACGTATCTGCAAAATACACCACTGGCGAACCACTATTTCGTTCGGCACTGATAATTTTATATCGTTGGCGCACAATCATAGATGTTCGCCAGCGGTAGTTCATCCAGCGGCTATATTTGATCCGTCCCCAGCCCCATGCTACCGCTGGCGAACATGTTTCTTTATCCGCCAGCTGTAATAGCTTTACCGCTGGCTGTGACGGCTATACGTTCGCCAGCGGTAACAGCGCTAGCGGTCGTTTTATTTTGCTCGCCAGTGCTATTCGGGTGCCTATAGCCTTTTTCCTACTAGTGATGATTTCCTTGGAATAAGATAACCAACTATGCAGTGCAAGTTGTTCACTTAGAAGACGGAGAAATTAATTCAATACCAATCCCGTCAAAATAAATGGTGATAGTCCTTTGAAACCGTGGATACACTAACACTACAAAGTTAATAATTAGCAAACTGATCATTATGAGGTGGGATTGGATGCCTCTAAGCGGCATCTATAAATTAAATTCCGATGATCAGTTAAGCTTGAAACGAGCGTCTCGCTCGCCGGCTACTCCAACGAACCAGAGTGTCGTGTACTTGAATCACTCGTCGGAAACGTCTATGCACCGGCTCCTCTTCAAGCCCAGCCTCTTCTCTGGACCTCAAACTCAAATCTCGTCACACGGGCCTCCATAGCATGTCGGGATGAGGAGCCATCTGATAAGACTTAAAATTTGTCAAGTAAGGACGAATGTTTTTTCTAAGAGACTATATCTTTTTTATGATACTAACGGAGTTACATGTACATACAAAAAACATAGAAAATAAACAACCATAGCATAACCCAAAATGCACTTGGTGGAAGTTTTTTCTTTAGAAGTTCATAATTCTCATACCCGTAGATACAAAAAATGCATACATAAACCATTCTACAAATTATGTTCATAAGAGAAAATATTCACCAAGACACACCATTACTAAACACACAACAATCCAATTGAATTCTGCAAGAACACCTATGACAGGATTTTCTGAACATTTTGTTCCTTATCTAAGGCATGAATTAAAGGGTACTGCAAATTTTTTTGGATCCTGAGCCATTGTTTGACCTTTGACGATTCAATAGCTAATAGTGGCATGATTCTCAGTCAAGTAAATGATGAATTTGTAAAACTGATGCATCCTACCTAGTACTTTGCAAAACTACTCAAGTTTGTTTGGAGAAGAATTCACTATCAGAAAACTATGATGATATTTTTCATGTACACTTTTGATACGTCTAAAACGTATCTACTTTCTCAAACACTTTTTCTATTGTTTTACCTCTCATTTGTGTGTTTTGAATGCAACTAACATGGACTAGCGCTGTTTTCAGCAAAATTACCCTGGTGTCTCTCCTTTTTATGCAGAAATATAAACTTCAGGAAAAAAGCCTGAAAGACATCTGGAAGTTATTTTCTATCCGAGAGGGACCAATAACCACGAAGACCAAGCGGAGAGGGCCGCGAGGGCTCTACACCATGTGGTGGCGCGGGTGAGCCCTGGCCGCGCCAGCAGGTGGTGAGGCCTACTCGGCCACTTCCTCGTGACCCCCTCGCAGCTACTTAACTTCTGACCTAAAAATCCACGGATATATCGAGTTTTCCAGAGAACATCACCGTACGCCGCCGCCATCACGAACCCTAGTTCGGTGACCAGAAGTCTCTGTTCCTGCACCCTGCCGGGATGGGGAATCGAAGGGGATCATCGCCATCGTCATCGCCAACGCCTCTCCATCAACCATCCATGTTTCCCCCGTCCATGTGTGAGTAATCCACCGCTGTAGGCTTGAGGGGATGGTAGGGATTGGATGAGATCACTCATGTAATAGCCGTAAGATTGTTTGGGCATGGTGCCTAGTATCCGTTATCGGTGTTTACGTCATTGTTGCAACATATTATGCTTAATGCTTTACACTAGGTCCCGAGTGCCATGATTTCAGATCTGAACTTGTTATTGTACTATGATAATAATTATTGTTTTGGATCATATATATGAGTTGTATACACATATTATTGTCCGGAACCGATGGCCCTAAAGTGACAGCAATTGGGATAACCGGAGGGAATGGCTATGATGTGAGGATCACATGTGTTCACGGAGTGTTAATGCTTTGCTCCGGTACTTTATTAAAAGGAGTACCTTAATTGCCAGTAGTTTCTCTTGAGGCCCCGCTGCAAACGGGCTGGCAGGACAAAAGATGAGGGCAAGTTTCTCATTGCAAGCACGCACAACTAAATTGGCATACATGCTTATGATTAGTTAATACTTGGATGCATTTTATTATTTATCTGCAAATGCCTATGCAATGTTATTACATGAATTATATTATCTATGCAACGCCTGTACATCCGCCCTATGTCTACATTATTTTAATCCTGCTGTCTACATCAATCGCAATCGATGTCTCAGTTCTCCAGCTACTGTTATTTCAATACTGTCTCTGCTATAAAACGGTTGCTACTGATAATTTGTCTCGAACAAGTCTATTCACAGGTGCAGCTGGTCTGAAAAATCATCTGTTAAAGCTTATAAATATTTTTTGGTTCCCATTGTGTCGAATCAATAAATTTGGGTTTTACTTCCCTCGAATACTGTTGCCATCCCCTATACTTGTGGGTCATCAAGACTATTTTCTGGCGCCGTTGCCGGGGAGCATAGATTTATTTGTAAGCCCACCTGAGTGTGATATTGTTCGCTGTAATTTATTCATCATGGGAAGAAATACTGATAATAAGTTTCCCATCGTGCCATCCACTACAAAGAAAGGTACAACTCTGAACTCCATCGCTGCACTTGATTCTCCGTCTGTGTTGAGTAAGCTTATTACACAACCACAACCTGCACATTCTGTTACTACTGCTGATCTGAAATTACTTATGATGATGCTTCTACTGTTCTTGATGAAACTGGTTCATTAGGTCCTTTTTTAGATGCTACTATTGCTAAATATAAACAAATTGAAAATGCTGAAATTCCTGATGAAAATGCTGAAACACCTATTAATTCACCTAAATTTACTCGTGATACTTATGATGATCGTGATGATATATATGTGGATTTTTATTATGCTCTTGTTAAAGAAATTAATGCTATGAAAGATTCTAGTGTTTTAAATTTTTTTGTTGAAAAACGTGCTGTTAAATATAAATTATCTCCTGATGCTAAATTTGCTACATCTCCTGTAAACATAAAGGATAAATCTTATGATTTCTCTCTTGATTTGTCTCATATAGCTATTGTTGAAACTTTCTGTGGAACTGAAAATGAAAATGTTGTAGAACACATGAATGTATTGTGTGATTTAAGTGGAATATTTGCTGAGGACATTAAAAGACGCACTAACTTTGTTGCTAAAATATTTCCTTTCTCATTAAAAGGAGAAGCTAAAACTTGGTATAATAATTTGTCTCCTGGTTCCATCACTAGTCCTAAGCGTTTGCTTGATGCTTTCTTTCAAAAATATTTTCCTGCTAGTGCTCAACATGATGCTTTGTTAAGAATCTATAATTCTAATCAAGATGAAGATGAGAAATTTCCTAAGGCTTGGACACGTTTTTGTTGCATATTAAGAGGCCAGCCGAATCATGACTTGGAGAAAACATAACTTATAGTGGACTAACTGCTGAATCTAGGACATACCTGGATAGTTTTGCTAGGTGTGTTTTCAGAAAAAGGACTCCCTAAGAAGTTGAAGAATTATTGGCTACAATATGCAAGAACAATGATGATTGGGATATTCCGGACCTACTCCAACACCTCCACCAACACCGAAGAAGAGAGATATGATTGAATTAATGGAGAAACTATGAGGGAAGCTAAAAGATCTCATAAATAAAGTGGTATTAAATCTGAAGATGTGAAGTATTTACCTCCTATTGAATAATTATGTAAGCCTATTCCTCCTTCAACCGTAATTGAGGTACACTCTCTCCAAAGGTTTGATGATAGAGATATCCCTTATTATAAACCTCATGTAGTGTACCTATACTTAAAATATGGCAGGTACCTGTGTATAGTGCAAATCCCTGGATCGATTCGTTTGCACACAGTTTACGATGTAATATCACAACAAAGTATCAATTTATTACAACGCTGATCCAGACTTAGAAAATATTATTTACAACTTGCATAGCATAAAGCTAGCACTGAAAGAGTAAACAACGGAAAATTATTATTCATGGAGTCCCCATCATCAGCATGTGCCACAGGCGAGCATGTTGGTTGAAGACTCGCAACCCTAAGCGAAAACCTCACTCGTTATCAGAACAGTCTACAATAAGAAAAATATTGCAACGACATGGGTCAGAACCATTTAAAAATGGAATTGGCAAGTGACACTATGGTGGACACTTAAAGGAATAACTCTATAACCTATATGCTTATTTGGCTAGTGGAGCTCAAGGCTCTTTTGCGGAAAGCAAGTTTTTCCCAAGCACTTTAAAACAACTTTACCTAGTTGAGATAGATATGGTATGAAATCCAAAGTCTCAATCTACCCTTGTTCACCCATCAAGTCTTAACTTATAAGTTGGAATGGTGGAATCCTCCGTTGACGTCCTCGTTCAGCTGCTCAACTTGTCCGTACCGGGGACACGGCTAAGTAATTAGATTTTAACTCTGCAGAGGTTGTGCGCGTTCACCATTGTACTCATTCAACCCAAACTATCCAATACACTCTGAAAGTGTTAAGGAAAAGGAGAAGAAAGAGACGAGATCATTCAGAAGCATTTCCCCTCCCCATAACGGACTACCCGCTCCACCTACAAATCCTCTACCACCACCTGTCAGGCCGAGGCGAGTCCACGCAGCTTAGTTGATCAAGCAAGAGCCCATATTGGCAATGGCTGCACGGGAAGCAATCGTCACTCGGAGTTTTTCAGATTCCTCTGTTCCTGAGTGGCCGTCCACAAGTGTAATCCCACAGGTAAACCCCTGGGAACCCACTCAACATAAACCTTGCAAAACCACTTTCCACCCAGGTATTTCATTCATAACTTAGTCGAATTAACATTTCATCAAAAATAGTTTTGCATAGCATCAAAATTCTACTAAGTGTTGCATAGGAACCTAGACACAGGAATAAGGAAGTCTAAACATGGCTTGCATAGCAATACTATCCTACACATGCTTACAGAAAAATAATCTACTCATGCATAGAAAAATACTAGGACTTTTATGAGGTGTGCCACTTGCCTTGGCAACCGGGAGTGCAGCAGTTACAGTTGCAAAGACCCTCGTTTCCCTCCGAATAATCTAACAAAATAAAATGCCACACATAAACACACAAGCAACATAACCATACAAAAATATGCTATGCATGAGATGCAATAATTTAATTTCAAGAAACTAATATATTTATCTCTTAGAATTTTTATGAAGTATGCATGATGATAATCTTAATTTGTTTTCAATTATTTAGACTTGAATAAAAAGGGTAAGTCAAGAATTTTAGTTTACTGTAATAAAATTTCATAACCAAAATTTGTGAAAAGTGCTAATGGACAGAGGGCATCTAAACAAAATTTTAGCAATTTGATTTACTCAAAAATATTTTTTCTAAATAAAGTTATGTCAAAAACACTCAAACTACTCACATGAATATTTGAATTTTTTTAAATGTGTCGAAACAGAAAACTAATGCAGCCAAAATATTCTACTAGTTCTAAGGATTCCTAATATATAAAAATATTTGAATTTGGCTAAATAGATAAAAACTTATGATATAAATAGTATGCAGGGTGTTTTCTGCAAAACTGCCAATTAAATCAATTTAGGAAAATCGCAGAAATTCAATATCCGACGTGGCGCTGACGCGGCGTACCGATTCGAAAAATAACAGGATCTAATCCTAGCCTCTGGATCTAGATCTAACGGACGAGATTTAATTCGTCCGAGACGAGTGGCGCGGCCCGCCGGAGTTGTCTCAGGTGACCTAACCGTGGCGGTGCCCTCGCCGGAGTTCACGAAAACGACGTTCCTCCGGTCTAGGGGACGAATGGAGGTTACCTGAGCGTAGAGGAGGGGGACGCGTTGATGATGGCGAGGTGGAGGCGACCGGAGCGTCTTCGTTCTTCCTCGGGGGCTCGCCGGGGTGGATGGAGGCGGCAGCGTTTTTCGGGTGAGCTCGGACGAGGCGATGCGCTGCGAAACACAACACCAAAATGTGTCACAACGATGCGCAAAGGAAAAGAAAATAGAAAGGGAGAGGAGAGAAAGCCTGGGGTGGCCGGAGTCGCCGTACGGAGAGGTTTTCGCCGGTGGCAGTGGCGGGATGGTGGGGTCTCGTGCGGGCAGCCTCGTGGCTCTCGGCCACTAGGGTTTGGGGCAAAAGAGAGAGGGGGAGGGGTTCTTATAGGAGGAAACATCGAGGTAAATGGAGCAGTGAATCACCAGGAATCAATGGAATTGATTCGGCCATTTTCGGCTCGGTCGGGGGCGCGATTTGGGGAAGAAGACGTTGCCGCGACGGGGATGACAGGTGAGGTCCACCTGCCAGAGAGAGAGGGGCGCGGGCGGAAGTGGGCTGCTGGCGGGCTTTACGCGTTGCGCGCGCGGCTGATAACTAGTGGGCTTCAGCCCACTTGGCTGAGAAGGTTAGCCCGACTCCATTTTTTTTTATATAATTCATTTTCTGTTTTTAAATCTTTTGAATACAAAATAATTTCGAAACTATATCAAAACTTCTCAGAAATATTCATAAAAATATAATTTGAAAAGCTTATTAAAAATAGAACCTGTTGGTAATATTCTTGTCTAAAGTAAAAGTAAAATAAAAGGAAGATTATTATAAATTCAAATAACAATTTGTGGACTTAAAGTCAATTTTAAACTCATAAAAGTAATTTAATTTAAATCATGTGTGATTCAAATGACAAGTTTAAATGATGATGATGCATGAATGCAAGGTTTTAAATTTTTCTGAAAATTGGGATGTTACAAACCTAACCCCCTTAAGATGAATCTCGCCCTCGAGATTCGGATTGGCTAGCAAATACGTGAGGGTGGTCTTCTTTCAGGTCATCTTCTCTTTCCCAAGTTGCTTCTTCCTCTGAATGGTGATTCCACTGTACTTTGCAGAATTTGATGGTCTTGGTTCGGGTGACACGTTCTGCTGTCTCCAAAATTTTTATAGGTTTCTCTTCATAAGTTAGATCACTTTCTAGTTGTACTTCCACTAGTGGCACCGTATCTCTTAGCGGTGTCTCTGCCATTTCTGGGTGACATTGTGAACTGTGGAAAGACCTTCCGTTACTTCCAATTCATAGGCTACCTCTCCTTTGCGAGATAAAACCTTGAACGGTCCAATAAATCTGGGTGCCAATTTTCCTTTGATCTCAAATCTTTTTACTCCACGCATAGGTGACACTCTGAGATAGGTTCTATCGCCTACTTCATAAGTGACTTCCCTTCTCTTGGAGTCTGCATAACTTTTGTGTCTGGATTGTGCTATCTTTAAACGGTCCTTAATCAGTCTGACTTTTTCTTCAGCCTCCTTCATTATGTATGGTCCGAACAAACTACGTTCTCCTACGCCACTCCATAGTAGTGGTGTAGTGCACTTCCTTCAATACAGGGCTTCAAATGGCGACATCTATATGCTTGCTTGATAACTGTTGTTGTAAGAGAACTCGACATATGGTAGATTATCATCCCAACTAGACTTATAATCTAGAGCGCATGCTCTTAGCATATCTTCTAGGATTTGGTTTACTCTTTTTGTCTGTCCATCCGTCTGCGGATGGAATGCTAAGCTGAACTCTAATCTAGTTCCCAATGATTCATGTAATTGATTCCAGAAATGAGAAGTAAACTGAGTACCCCTATCAGACACAATTTTCTTGGGAACACCATGTAGACACACAATATTCTTCATATAAATGTCAGCTAGTTTGGCACTAATGTAAGTAGTCTTCATGGGTACAAAGTGAGCTACCTTTCTTCAAACGATCGACTATAAACCAAATAGAATCATACCCTGATTTAGTCCTGGGCAGACCAGTGATGAAATCCATACCAATATGTTCCCATTTCCAATCTGGTACTGGTAAGGGTTGCAGCAATCCCGCTGGTTTTTGGTGTTCTGCTTTCACACGACTGCAGACGTCACACTTTGCAATGTATTCAGCAATATCTCTCTTCAAATTGATCCACCAATACCTCTCATTTACATCCATATACATCTTGGTGTTACTCGGATGTATGAAATAAGGTGAGTCATGAGCTTCTTGGAGTATTAACTTCCTAAGATCAATATTATCAATAACACATATGCGTTCTTTATACCATACAGTTTCCTCTTCATCTTCTCTAAAGTCTCTAGCCTTGCCTTCACTTAGGTTCTTCTTGATTTATTTTATCGCTTTATCCTCTATCTGAGCTTCCTTGATTTTGTTTAGCAAAAGAGGTTGAACTTCTAAGGATGCTACGAATCCTTCAGGTACCACTTCCAATCGAAGGTCCTTAAATCCCTTACATAGATCTTCAGGCAATTCTCCTGCCATGAGTCTGTTTACATAAGGCTTACGGCTCAAGGCATCAGCCACAACATTGGCTTTCCCTGGGTGGTACTGTAGACTTAAATCATAGTCCTTGATCAATTCAAACCATCTCCTTTGACGCATGTTTAATTCCTTCTGAGTAAAGAAGTACTTGAGGCTTTTATGATATGTGAATACTTCACATCGCTTTCCCTATTAATAAGGTCTCCATATTTTCAGGGCATGTACTACAGAAACTAACTCTAGATCATGAGTGGGATAGTTTACTTCATGATTTTTGAGTTTTTTTTAGGCATAAGACACTACTTTTCCTTCTTGCATCAATACGCTTCCTAGACCACGATATGAAGTGTCGCAATAAACTTGGAAATCTTTCTCTAGATCTGGTAGGCAGAAGACTGGTGCAGACACTAAGCGTTTCTTTAATTCTAGAAAACTGGTCTCACAAGTTTCTGTCCACTCAAACTTCTTTCCCTTCTTCAGTAATTCAGTCAAGGCCTTGGCAATCTTGGAGAAATTTTCAATGAATCTACGGTAGTATCCTGCCAGCCCTAGAAAACTGCGGATTTCTCCCACATTTTTGGGTGATTCCCAATTTTCCACAGCAGCCACTTTTTCAGGATCCACTTCTATTCCATCTTTATACATCAGGTGTCCTAGAAATCCTACTTGTTCTAACCAAAATTCACACTTGTTGAACTTAGCATATAACTGATGCTCTCGGAGTCTTTGCAACACTAGGCGTAAATGTTCTTCATGTTCTTTATGACTTTTGGAGTAGACTAAGATGTCATCGATGAAGACAACGACAAACTTGTCCAGAAAATCGATAAATACCTTATTCATCATATTCATGAAATAGGCTGGAGCATTGGTTAACCCAAAAGGCATTACTGTGTACTCATACGAACCATACCTTGTAACAAAGGCAGTCTTGGGTATATCCATCTCTCTAACTTTCATCTGAAAGTACCCTGATCTGAGATCGATCTTGGAGAACACAACGGCCCCTTCTAATTGATCGAAGAGCTCATTGCTTCTGGGTAGCGGATACTTGTTCTCTATTGTATGCTCATTTATGTCACGGTAATCAGTGACTAATCTATGTGTACTATCGTTCTTCTTGACGAAAAGGATTGGGGCTCCCCATGGTGAGGAACTTCGACGGATAAAACCTTTCTGCATAAACTCTTCCAGTTGCTTCTTGAGTTCTTTCAGTTCATCAGTTGCCATCGGGTAGGGTCTTTAAGCAATTGGTCATGTACCCGGCTTCAGTTCAATGACGAACTCTACACCTCTATCGGGTGGCATTCCCGGTAGTTCTTCCAGAAACACATCAGGGTATTCCTTCTGGAGTGGTGAGAGTGATGGTTCTATTTGCGTAGTCTATGATTCCTTCAAAACAGGACATCTAATCCATTCCTATGATAACATCCAAGCCTTGTGTTTCTAGGATGATCAAGTCCGTAGGAACCTGATGCTTTCCAATCTTCAGACTCAACTGTCTACAACCTGAGGTTACTAACATTTCTCCGCCAGGAGAGCTTACTCTAAGAGGGCTTCCTATGTTCTCAACAACTAACCCATGTTTGTTTACAAAAACCTTTTAAATGAATGAATGCGATGCTCCAGTATCAAATAGAACCAATGTTGGACATGAATTGAGCAAGAACGTACCAATGACAGCATCAGGTTCATCGTACACTTCTTCCATGTTGATGTGGTTCACGTGTCCCTTCTGGAAAGGATTGGGCTTGGCAGGTTCTGCAGCCTTCCTTTCTGGGCAATCATTGGCATAATGACCCTTGTTATTGCACTTATAGAATAGCACTTGGCTAATATCTTTTTTGAACTCGGGGTTTGGGCGATGTTGTCCATTGTTATGGTTAGGGCCAACATGTCCATTCCCTTTGTGACCTCCATTGTTTCCTTTGAAACCTCCACTATGGTTGTGACCATGATGTTTGTGGTTGCTTCCTCCACGAGGATAGTTCCCATGCTTATGACCATGGTTTGTATCTTGAGGAAAGTGCCTTTTGAATGAAGGTTCAGAATGGTGTTTGTGAATATTCAGCTTTCTCTTCCTGCTTTCAGCCTTCTTGATGTTATCCTCCAGTATGATAGCCTGATCTAGGAGGGTCTGATAATTTGGGGCATATGCTACTGTTAGAGGAATCTTCAGTTCGTCACTCAGCCCATTTAGGAATTTTGCCTTCCTCTTAGCCTCAGTGTTGATGTCTTTAGGAGCATATCGAGACAGGGCATGGAAGTCATCCATGTACTCCTTAAGGCTCCTGTTTCCTTGCCTCGGGTTTTTAAATTCTTCCTGCTTCAAGTTCATAATGCCCGAAGAGATATGGGCATTACGAAAACCTTCCTTGAAGTTTTCCCAAGTCAGGGTTTCCAGTGGGTGAGTGATATGATAAGTTTCCCGCCACTGAATTGCTGGTCCCTCCAACAGATGAGTAGTGAATCTCACCTTTTCAGCGTCTGTACATTCACAGGTCACTAAATCTCTGTCCACTGAGCTCAGCCAGTCATCTGCCACAATTGGCTTAGTTGCATTGGAGAACTTGTTAGGCCAGAGCCTCAGAAATCTGGTAAGTCTATCCACTTGGGGAGGTTGTGGCGATGGCGGGTTGTGGTTATTGTTGTTGTTATTGTTATTGTTGTTGGTTGCCGCAATGAATTGAGTCATCATAGTCATTAGCTGAGCTTGAGCGGCCATCAACTATTGTATGGCATCATTGTTGTTATTGTTGTTGTCGGGTGCACGACGGGGAGGCATCTGTGATTTTTAGCATAGATGAGTTTAGATTGAAAGAACTAAGGAAAGTTTCTACCCGAACAAACAAACAACTTATAAAAGAAAACAACCAACACACAAAAACAAATTCTTTTGAATTAAACACGATCTAAACGTTTGGAAGATAAACCCGCGAGGTTCTGAAGAATACAAGGGAAAGTACTACCTTACCACAAGTTGGTACGTCAATACGAAACTAAAGATTACGATGAGGTGAAAAGTAAATGGTAGTCCTAGTAACTAACTACTCGACCATGTCATCTTTTTCTTCTATTTCTTGAATATTGATTCCTTCATTGTCGAGTAACTCCTTGAGTTCCTTCACTTCTTTCTCCAGAGCAGAGTTCTTTTCTTGCAGCTCCCTCTTCTCAGTACGAAGCCGCTTGATCAAGTCACTATCAGCCTCAAACTCGACTTCATTGCTCTCGAGTTCTGCCTTCTGCTCTCTGATAGTCTTGTTCTTCTCTTGAACCCTTTTCTCCTGTCTCTTGTACCTCTCCTCTTGTGCAACAAACCTCTCTTCTTGGGCCTTAGTCACTTCCTCTTGAGCCTTCACCTTCTCCTCGTTCTCCTTGAGTAAGGCACATAGCTCATCGTTCTTCAGGAGATCAGTGCGCCTATACTCATACAGCTCTGTGACGAGGATTTCCATCTCCTGGAAATAAAGACTAAGGGGCTTTGCTTTGCCTCTATCTCCGACCTCAAAAAGGTAAGGTTCTCCATCCTCGTTTCTTCTTCCAAAGAAAATGGAGTAGTGGCCCCTCAACTCTGTGCTGTAGCATCCGCAGAGGCGCCCAATCAGGTCTTGCATGACTAGATTGAGTCCTTTATCTTTGGAGTCACTAACAATTTTAATCTCTAACGTGGGCTCTTCACCACGTCCTGGTTGAGTTGCTTTTATTCCCCAACAACCCTCCTTGTTAAATTTCTTTAGGATGAAGCCCTTGATCTGAGGTAGCGGTAACCCTATCTTCTCGACGATGTCGAGGAGGTAGCAACCAAATCGGGTGTTCTCGTAGTCCTCCGCGGTGGTGAAGTGGAAGCTCGTCATCCTTTAGGTAGAAAAGGAAAAGGACTAAAACAGGAAATGCATAAGGTAAGGAGGTACTAGTCATGATATGCATTTTTATGTTGGAAAATACCAAGTCAAAATTTCAAGGTGATCAACAAATATTAACAACTTTTTGTAAATTGGATATTCACTATAGTGAGAGAGACAGACACCCGGCCAGCCACTTATGATTGTGGAACATGTCTCATGTACGTGGACATGTAAGGTTAGTCTCCAGGCCGCTTCATCTCACTATGCCGCTAGGATCCAAAATACTCAAGGAGATAATACCATGATCAAAAGGGTTTATCCAATCGTAAGGGCTCGAACCTACAGGCAACACAGTGCTCTGATACCATATGTAGTGTACCTGCACTTAAAATAGGGCAGGTACGTGTGTATAGTGCAAATCCCTGGATCGATTCGTTTGCACACATAGTTTACGATGTAATATCACAACAAAGTATCAATTTATTACAACGCTGATCCAGACTTAGAAAATATTCTTTACAACTTGCATAGCAGAAAGCTAGCACTGAAAGAGTAAACAGCGGAAAATTATTCTTCATGGAGTCCCCATCATCAGCATGTGCCACAGACGAGCATGTTGGTTGAAGACTCGAAACCCTTAGCGAAAATCTCACTCGTCATCAGAACATTCTGCAATAAGAAAAATATTGCAACAACGTGGGTCAGAACCATTTAAAAATGGAACTGGCAAGTGAAACTATTGTGGACATTTAAAGGAATAACTCTATAACCTATATGCTTATTTGGCTGGTGGAGCTCAAGGCTATTTTGCGGAAAGCAAGTTTTTCCCTAACACTTTAAAACAACTTTACCTAGTTGAGATAGATATGGTATGAAAGCCATAGTCTCAATCTACCCTTGTTCACCCTTCAAGTTTTAACTTAGAAGTTGGAATGGTGGAATCCTCCGTTGACGTCCTCGTTCAGCTGCTCAACTTGTCCGTACCGGGGATACGGCTAAGTACTTAGATTTTGACTCTGTAGAGGTTGTGCACGTTCACCATTGTACCCATTCAACCCATACTATCCTATACACTCTGAAAGTGTTAACGAAAAGGAGAAGAATGAGACGAGATCTTTCAGAAGCATTTCGCCTCCCCATAACGGCCTGACGCGCTCCACCTACAAATCCTCTACCACCACCTGTCAGGCCGGGCGAGTCCATGCAGCTTAGTTGATCAAGCCAGAGCCCATATTGGCAATGGCTGCACGGGAAGCAATCGTCACTCGGAGTTCTTCAGATTCCTCTGTTCCTGGGTGGCCGTCCCCAAGTGTATTCCCACAGGTAAACACCTGGGAACCCACTCAACATAAACCATGCAAAACCACTTTCCACCCAGGTATTTCATTTATAACTTAGTAGAATTAACATTTCATCAAAAATAGTTTTGCATAGCATCAAAATTCTACTAAGTGTTGCATAGGAACCTAGACACAGGAATAAGGAAGTCTAAACATGGCTTGCATAGCAATACTATCCTACACATGCTTATAGAAATATAATCTACTCATGCATAGAAAAATACTAGGACTTTTATGAGGTGCGCCACTTGCCTTGGCAACCGGGAGTGCAGCAGTTACAGTTGCAAAGACCCTCGTTTCCCTCCGAATAGTCTAACAAAACAATATGCGACACATAAACACACAAGCAACATAACCATACAAAAATATGCTATGCATGAGATGCAATAATTTAATTTCAAGAAACTAATATATTTATCACTTAGAATTTTTATGAAGTATGCGTGATGATATTCTTAATTTTTTTTCAATTACTTGAATAAAAAGGGTAACTCAAGAATTTTAGTTCACTGTAATAAAATTTCATAACCAAAATTTGTAAAAAGTGCTATTGGACAGAGGGCATCTAAACGAAATTTTAGCAATTTGATTCACTTAAAAGTATTTTTTCTAAATAAAGTTATATCAAAAACACTCAAACTACACACATGAATATTTGAATTTTTTTTTAAATGTGTCTAAACAGAAAACAAATGCAGCCAAAAGATTCTACTGGTTCTAAGGATTCCAAATATACAAAAATATTTGAATTTGGCTAAACAGATAAAAATTTATGATAAAAATAGTATCCAGGGTGTTTTCTGCAAAACTGCCAATTAAATCAATTTAGGATAATCGTAGAAATTCAATATCCGACGTGGCGCTGACGCGGCGTACCGATTCGAAAAATAACAGGATCTAATCCTAGCCTCTGGATCTTGTCGGCCCAGTGGGAACTGGGGTATGGCGAGAGCCCATTCCCCCTCAAGCCTCGCACACTGGCCAGTCAGACGAAACGGCTAAGGACCAGGCTGATGGGACCCTCGAGAGGCAACTCCCCTCGAGGGCCTAAAGTGGAAGCGTTGCCCTCAAGGGATCCCTCGCCTCAGGGGACCCTCCCGATGCGCCAACGCGCCTCGAGGGAGTCCCGCAGGAAACTCCCCTCAGGCTTCCCCGCGCCTGAAGGGAAACGTCGCGACCAAGGAAGTACGGCAAGACGCACATGGCCCCTGCCACGCCCACGTGGTGACGCAAGCATCCCCGTTGCCGTTTTGGTGATAAAGGGGTCAATAAAGCGGCTCCGCCATCTGCGCAACTGCCAGGACTTTCTACTCTGACGATAAAGCAGGTGGACGGCGCAACCCTCCAATAGAGAACGTCACCGCGGGCTCCACCTCTGAGACTGTACCTTTTGCGGGCTAGTACAGCGCGGTTGGCCGCCGGTTGGCCACCGCGCCCACCTTTATCAGCAATGGACCGCGTCCATGGACAAAGGTACGGCGGTGGACTCCAACTCCACCGTGCCTCTGCCGTGTGGGAGCCACCTTGAAGGCCAAGCCGAAGGAGAGCGCTAGAGGGGCCTATAAAAGAGGCAAGACATCCATCGTAGCAGTGGTCAGCTCTTGGCGTGCTACAACCCTTGTAAACCCTAGCAACTCTTGTTAGGATAGCCTTAAGCCCGAGGAGGAAGAAGACCATCGCTTCCCTCCCCCGGCAAGAACTGCCTCAAGGGGGCCTTCGGCAAACTCCACTGTACTGTAAACTCCATCACCTAATACAGACAAGCAGGAGTAGCGGTCTTACCTCCTCACGAGGGTCGTGAACCTGGGTAAAGGCTGGTGTCTGTCTCTGTCGTGGGTGTGTCGTCTTCGGGTCCGGCGAGCAACGTCGCGGAGCCCCTCGAGGGTCTTGACCTCCGTGTTCAACCCCCTTCACGAACTACTCTTCAGGAAGGGACTACCCCCGATACTTGGGAGTCATAACCCGACATTTGGCGCGCCAGGTAGGGGGTTGAGGCGCGTCAACAACCTTCGAGTCCGTCTCCGCGCCATGATGAACACCCGCGCCGCCCGCGTCGCCCGCGTCAAACGACGCGCGCATGAAGGAGCGCGCGCGCCGCCGGGCACCGCGAACACCCGCGCACGACGGGGACGACCCCGTCACGAAGAGCGCGTCCCTTCCGGCCCTCAGGCCGAGCAATAGGAGGATGCGCAGTCGTCGCACCCGACGCAGCACCCGAGCGGATCGGGCCCGGGGAGGACAGACCCTACGCCCCACACCGCGCTGCTCATGGCGCAGGAGCTTCTCCGCTACCAGCCCACCGCAAAGGCCCACGAGCAGTGGCTCCAACGCCTGAACCACCTCGTCAGCATCGCCACGACGCGCCCTGCTCTGTCGCAGTGCAACCTGCACCCCTCTCTCGCGGGCACGGTCGCGACAAACGCACCTCCGCCACCTCCGGGACCTGCACCGGCTGCGGCGCAAAGGGCTGCTTCGCACGCGTCCTTGCCGCAAGATTGCTTGATCGTACAGCGCACTGCGCCCGACGCTCGCGTGGGGATGGAGCTCCAGCGAAACCGCCTGAACAGGCTCGTGGAGGAGATCGGCCAGGCGGGTCAGCAGAACCGCAGCGTGCTGCAGCACGGGGTCGCCACGTACGCCTCAGGCTGCATGGCGTTCACCCGTTATCTGCGTCGCGTGGTCTGGCCCCCAAAGTTCATGCCTGCTCTCCCTAAGGGCTACTACAGCTCCAGCAACCCCATCGAGTTCCTGCAGCTCTACACCACCTCCATCCAAGCTGCGGGTGGAGATGACAAGGTCATGGCCAATTTGTTCTCCTACGCGCTTCGCGATTCTGCGCTGTCGTGGCTCCTGAACCTCCCTGAAGTGTAACGCCCCGGGATTTATCCCCTTTTTATTTTTTTGTGATTTTTCTTTTTTTGCATCGTCATGACATTGCATTTCATCTCATCATTTTAATTTGTTGCATTTAAATCAAATTCCCACGATTAAATTCAAATGCATTTCAAATTAATTAAAAATGTGTTATTTTCAAATCTTTTAAAAATGTTAAAAACTAGTTTATTAAATTGTCTATCCAAAACTAAAAATATTTTGTAAAGGTTTCGTATTAAAATTCCTTCTCGTTTTTGTTTTAAAAATATAAAACAGAAAAGTTTAAACGGGAGAGAAATAAAAGCCCATAGCCCACCTAAGCAAACCCTAGGGTTTCCCTCTAGAAACTTCTTTCCCACCCCCTGAAAAATTGCAGCCACCCTCCTCCTTTTTCTAGGAATTTGCAAAAGTCCTTCCACCCGCTTTTCTTTTCTTTTTCCCCCTTCCTTTTTCTCTTCTTTTCTTTTTCCTTTCTTTCCTTTTTTTTTCTTTCTTCCTTCTTCCTTCTCCATCCTGAGCCCGCACGCACCAACTGCCGCCGGCCCGATCCTCCAGTGCTCCCAAGCCCATGCGCCACATGCCCTCCCGTCGCCGGCGCCTGCTCCAGCCGCCACGCCTGCGCCTCCTGCCGCGCGCGAGCCCGCGCCAGCCCGCAACGAGCTGAGCTCTTCCGCTCCCCGCGCCTCCGCTTGCCGCGCCGCCAGTTGCCCCCCTATGGAGCCCCCCTATGGAGCCCCCCGCGGCTTCGATCTAATCCGCCTCTTATCCAGGGCGCCGCAAGTAGTTCGGGCTTTCCATTTGATGCATGCATATGGTTACCTAATGATCTCATGATGATGGAGTAGTCGATTCTCATATAGGGTGGCACGTTCTTAGAGTGCTATGAAGGTCGTATCCCGCGGGCACTGGACCTGATTAGCCGTGCACACAATCATGCGGTTCCCTGGATGGGTCGTAGAGAAGAGATTTGTTGTGTTGAGATGCCCTATCTTCTGGCTTTGCTTTTGGGGTTGATCGAACGAGTACGGGTCCAGTAGTGCACCCCTGCAGGGTATAATCTTATCGATGAGCCGTGTCCACGGTTATGGACGACTTGGTGATGATGCTGGCTAACAAGATCATAGACAACTTACACCTAGTCATTGTTAATTAACCTGACTAGTAATATAGAATTACTTGCACAATAACTGGTAACTAAAATTGTTCAACGTGTGAGTTTCCCGGATTGCTTCCTCATACTTGGTTGAGGGGTTAATCCGAGAATGGGTTATGTTTGGTGTTAGTTGTAGATGTTTATCGTATGCGCTCTCTTATCCCTCTCTAATTAGACGGAAGTTGTAGCGTGTCTCTTTAGGTTGCTAGTGCTGCTGCCGCTAAGTCCACCTCCCCTATATTTTGGGAGATGGTGTAGAAAGTAGGCAAGTCGGCTTTGCTTGCCAGGGAGTGCCCTGACCCTCTTTTGGGATGTGCTTTATGTGTAGTTAACAGGTTTGAAGTCTGACGACGTTAGTTTGGGAATCCCTCCGGCTTGGCTAGGCAGGGATATGGCGCCATTGCTTATCTTCAGGACTCTTAGTCCAATTTGTATCTTATCCGTAGTCGGATACTATTTTGCTTCCGCTGTCATTTGAATCTTTGTATTGTATCATTTGTATCTTGACTCGTTCGAGTCGTTGTTGTAATTATATATTCTGTTGTATTTGTGGATGTATCGGAACTGTTGTAATGTTATCACAATTCCACCCACATAATGCGCATGTTTCGATGTGCACATTATGTCTGGTGGGCGACCAAAAATCGTTATTATGTGGATTTCGGCGGAAGCGCTTAAATCTACATAGTACCGATTTTCGGGCGTCACAAAGTGGTATCAGAGCATTGGTTTCGATCTCCTTGTTGTTTCGATACGATTGGTTATCGAAGCAGCGGGTCCGCAAAAGCCTGTAGGATAACCTCGCTAACGGTCGTTGTTTCTAGAGTGTCGAAAACTATTTGACTTAAATTAATTTTGAAAATTATCTCAATAGGTTTCTATTTACTCCTTATCTCAATTCTATTTCTCCTCTTACCTTACTTGTTTTGGAGTCTCTTCTCTTATCCAAACTTTCAAAGTTTTAGGATCCTACGTGTGGGTGGACGATTTCTTACCTTTTATCCTATTAGGTTCGATCTTTCGGAGTCATCTTCTTCGTGAGCAACAATCACTTGTTAGTGATGTCGAGAATTTCAAGGTGGAGCAACAATAACTTGTTAGTGGTGTCGAGAAGTTCTTCCCGGAGCTGGAAGACTCGATAGTTACCCCTCTCTTCTTGTGGTCTCGGCGTGGATCGCGGGACGCGATCCCTTGTTAGTGGTGTCGATTGTAACGCCCCGGGATTTATCCCCTTTTTATTTTTTTGTGATTTTTCTTTTTTTGCATCGTCATGACATTGCATTTCATCTCATCATTTTAATTTGTTGCATTTAAATCAAATTCCCACGATTAAATTCAAATGCATTTCAAATTAATTAAAAATGTGTTATTTCAAATCTTTTAAAAATGTTAAAAACTAGTTTATTAAATTGTCTATTCAAAACTAAAAATATTTTGTAAAGGTTTCGTATTAAAATTCCTTCTCGTTTTTGTTTTAAAAATATAAAACAGAAAAGTTTAAACGGGAGAGAAATAAAAGCCCATAGCCCACCTAAGCAAACCCTAGGGTTTCCCTCTGGAAACTTCTTTCCCACCCCCTGAAAAATTGCAGCCACGCTCCTCCTTTTTCTAGGAATTTGAAAAAGTCCTTCCACCCGCTTTTCTTTTTCCCCCTTCCTTTTTCTCTTCTTTTCTTTTTCCTTTCTTTCCTTTTTTTCTTTCTTCCTTCTTCCTTCTCCATCCTGAGCCCGCACGCACCAACTGCCGCCGGCCCGATCCTCCAGTGCTCCCAAGCCCATGCGCCCCGTGCCCTCCCGTCGCCAGCGCCTGCTCCAGCCGCCACGCCTGCGCCTCCTGCCGCGCGCGAGCCCGCGCCAGCCCGCAACGAGCCGAGCTCTTCCGCTCCCCGCGCCTGCGCTCACCCGCACGCCGCGCCGCCCCGGCCTGCACCTCCCCGGGCCGCCGCGCGCCGCCCCTCGCCCGAGCTTGTGCTCCCCGCGCCGCCGCCTACGCCCCGCGCGCGTCCCCTGCTCCGGCCCGCCGCTCGCCGCGTGCGTTGTAGCCGCCTCCGGCTGCCCGTGCGCGCCGCGGCGCCGTGCCCCGCCGCCGGCCGAGCGCCACCGCGCCCCCAGGGCCTCGGGCCGCCGTGCACCATCTCGTCCCGAGCCGCACCAGCCCCGCTCCTCCCGACCGAGCGCGTCGCCAACCGCCGCCTCCCCGGCCCGCGCTGCGCACGCCTAGACGCCCGCGCCGCGCCGCCACCTGCACTTCAGGCTGCTCCGCCTCAGTCAGCCGGCCGCCGCGCGCCCACGCTCCCCCACGCCGCCGCCGCCGTGCACCTCCACGCCGCCGCGCCCCTTCTGTCCGGCCGCCTCCGCCTCCCGCGCCGCGACCCGTGCCGCCGCTCGCCGTCGTGCCGCTCCGCGCCACCTCCTCCCGCATGCACGCGTTCCCGCTTCCTCTTCCGGCCGCGTGCACTCCGTCTCCGTCCGGTAGCGTCCCGCTGCCGCCGCCCGCAAAGTGTTCGGTGAAATGTCCGCAAGACCCCGGCGTCGCAATTTTTGTCCGAGTTGTCCACCCTTCGAGGTGTTGCTACATGCGCGTGCGAGTGCTTCTTCCGGTGTCGCGTCGCCGTGACCGCCCGTGTCCGTGTCGCGGTGCCCGCCCGTGCGCGCTTTCTTTCTGGTGTCTGATTGCCGCGCTCCTACGTGCCACGACTACCCCGACCACTTCCACGACACCGACAAACGACGATGCCCCGGTTCTGCGACGGCTACTTCCTCGACGTCGACTACTTCCTCTACGGACCGAAGACGTCGGTTTCGAACCCTATCTCTCCCGATCCAACGTGCGAACCCAAACCCTAACCCTATGCCTCTTTTATAAAATGTCATCTATCTTGTGCATTTCGCATCATAATTACATGTGTTGCATCTCTTGGGTTTGCGGGTGTAGCATTTCACCTAAATAATAATTATGGAATGTGTGGGGTAATAAATATATATTGCCCTATTCCATTTAATTTAATTAGATCACCCATGCCATGTGTTGCCATGCTAACCAACAATTAATATTGCTGGTAAATAAATAACTTGCACCTAAATATTAATTGTAGGAATCCCGGTTCCGCTTAATTTGGATTAAGTGCATCTCGCATTGCATCTTACCATGTCATTCATTTGTCCCATGATCATGCTGGATCTTTTGCCGTAGTTGTAAAATGCATCTTTTACGCTTCCAGTGTTTGTTGCTTCTTCGCGGATAAGACGTTGAGATATGTGAGCAACGACAAGATCTGCTTTCATGCGGGATTCCAGGCAAGCAAAGTTTGCTTGTTTACCTATACATTGTCTTTCATTCCTGCCGTTGATCTCTGCTACCCTAGTATTCGATTCTTTATCGCGATCCCATCACATGTTTATCCTACAGCCCATACAGCTTTATCCCCACATCCTAATACCTGTTGTATGTTTATCTGTTAGCCTTGCGAGTCGTAGCGCATGCTTAGAGTTGTTTGTGCAAGTCGTCTGTATGTCTTATTTATTTTCACCTGCTTAGCATGATAGGTTATTCTACCTTAATATTATGTTGTCTTATATTGGGCTATTATAATTAAAAGATAAGGCACCGGCGGAAGGCCTTGCGAGGTGCTTTGTTCTGCTAAGTGTCGACCTAGGAACTCAGTTCTTGTCCTCGGATCCAATTTTGAGCGCACTAACCGCTTGTGGGAGGCCCTATGGAGCCCCCCGCGGCTTCGATCTAATCCGCCTCTTATCCAGGGCGCCGCAAGTAGTTCGGGCTTTCCATTTGATGCATGCATATGGTTACCTAACGATCTCATGATGATGGAGTAGTCGATTCTCATATAGGGTGGCACGTTCTTAGAGTGCTATGAAGGTCGTATCCCGCGGGCACTGGACCTGATTAGCCGTGCACACAATCATGCGGTTCCCTGGATGGGTCGTAGAGAAGAGATTTGCCGTGTTGAGATGCCCTAGCTTCTGGCTTTGCTTTTGGGGTTGATCGAACGAGTACGGGTCCAGTAGTGCACCCCTGCAGGGTATAATCTTATCGATGAGCCGTGTCCACGGTTATGGACGACTTGGTGATGATGTTGGCTAACAAGATCATAGACAACTTACACCTTATCATTGTTAATTAACCTGACTAGTAATATAGAATTACTTGCACAATAACTGGTAACTAAAATTATTCAACGTGTGAGTTTCCCGGATTGCTTCCTCATACTTGGTTGAGGGGGTTAATCCGAGAATGGTTTATGTTTGGTGTTAGTTGTAGATGTTTATCTTATGCGCTCTCTTATCCCTCTCTAATTAGACGGAAGTTGTAGCGTGTCTCTTTAGGTTGCTAGTGCTGCTGCCGCTAAGTCCACCTCCCCTATATTTTGGGAGATGGTGTAGAAAGTAGGCAAGTTGGCTTTGCTTGCCAGGGAGTGCCCTGACCCTCTTTTGGGATGTGCTTTATGTGCAGTTAACAGTTTTGAAGTCTGACGACGTTAGTTTGGGAATCCCTCCGGCTTGGCTGGGCAGGGATATGGCGCCATTGCTTATCTTCAGGACTCTTAGTCCAATTTGTATCTTATCCGTAGTCGGATACTATTTTTCTTCCGCTGTCATTTGAATCTTTGTATTGTATCATTTGTATCTTGACTCGTTCGAGTCGTTGTTGTAATTATATCTTCTGTTGTATTTGTGGATGTATCGGAACTGTTGTAATGTTATCACAATTCCACCCACATAATGCGCATGTTTCGATGTGCACATTATGTCTGGTGGGCGACCAAAAATCGTTATTATGTGGATTTCGGCGGAAGCGCTTAAATCTACATAGTACCGATTTTCTCATGGCGCAGGAGCTTCTCCGCTACCAGCCCACCGCAAAGGCCCACGAGCAGTGGCTCCAACGCCTCAACCACCTCGTCAGCATCGCCACGACGCGCCCTGCTCCGTCGCAGTGGAACCTGCACCCCTCTCTCGCGGGCACGGTCGCGACAAACGCACCTCCGCCACCTCCGGGACCTGCACCGGCTGCGGCGCAGAGGGCTGCTTCGCACGCGTCCTCGCCGCACGATTGCTTGATCGTACAGCGCACTGCGCCCGACGCTCGCGTGGGGATGGAGCTCCAGCGAAACCGCCTGAACAGACTCGTGGAGGAGATCGGCCAGGCGGGTCAGCAGAACCACAGCGCGCTGCAGCACGGGGTCGCCACGTACGCCTCAGGCTGCATGGCGTTCACCCGTTCTCTGCGTCGCGTGGTCTGGCCCCCAAAGTTCATGCCTGCTCTCCCTAAGGGCTACTACGGCTTCAGCAACCCCATCGAGTTCCTGCAGCTCTACACCACCTCCATCCAAGCTGCGGGTGGAGATGACAAGGTCATGGCCAATTGGTTCTCCCACGCGCTTCGCGATTCTGCGCTGTCGTGGCTCCTGAACCTCCCTGAAGACTCTGTGAACTCCTGGGAGGAGCTCTGCAAGCAGTTCGTCTCCAACTTCAAGGGGACATGCGAGCGCGCCCTCACCCACAACGATCTGCGCGCTGTAGTGCAGAAGAAGGATGAGACGCTCCGCAAGTACATCCAGCGCTTCAGCCAAGTGCGCAACAAGATCCCGAACATCCCTGACACCCAAGTCATCGCCGCGTTCCGCGAGGGCGTCACTAACAGCAGGATGCTCGAGAAGCTGGGCATCCACGACAAGCTCACCTCTGTGGTAAAGCTGTTCGACCTGGCGGACAAGTGCGCCAAGGCTGAAGAGGGACTCCTCTTCGTCAAGATGTCCTCAAGAGGGGACGATCAAGCTGAGGGGTCCAAGAGCCTGAAGAAGAAGGAGGAGCCCAAGCGCAAGGCCACCACCCTGACGCAAAGGGCACCCGCAGGGGCTCCCCCGAGCCTGGAGAGAGAAGAGATGACCACCGCCCTTTCTGCATCTACCACAACAGGCGCGGCCACTCTACATAGTCCTGCTTCGACCTCAAAAGGTTGAGCAAGAAGCGCGAGCAAGCAGAGGGCAGTGGTAGCCGCGGCCGAGGCCGTGGCTACCGCGGGAGCGGACGCAAGAGCGGCTACCAGAAACCATCTGGAATTAGGCCAACGCCGCGGAAAAGAACGACAGCCTCCCTAACGAGGAAGATGGCGGCTACCAAGCCCCGAGAGGCGCCATTAGCTGCATCCTCGGGGGGGCGCAGGCGCCGAAGTCGAACAACCAGTTCAAGCAGTTCGCCCGCGAGCTCAACGTCGCCCTCCCAAGCACGGAAACCTCCAGGCCCCTCAAGTGGTCGCAGTACACCATCACCTTTGACGTTCAGGACCACCCCAAGTCCACCAAGACCATTGGAACCCTCCCGCTGGTCTGCAGCCCCACCATCGACAACGTGGCTGTCTCCAAGACTCTCATCGATGGCGGAGCAGGCCTGAACGTTATCTCCATAGATACGTTCGAAGCACTTCAAGTGCCCTACGAGCGGCTCATGCCCTCGAGGCCCTTCACGGGGGTCACCAGCGGCTCGATCGAGCCTCTAGGCCAGGTCAGGCTTGCCGTCACTTTCGGGAGTAAGGAAAATTACCGCACCGAGCACCTGTGATGATTATTGACCGGAAATAGTCCCGGAAATTTCCGGTGTCCGGAAATCTCCGGCTGAGACTCGGAAATCTCCGGCCCCTGCGATTTTTCAGCACCTAAGTCCTTTTTCAAATTCGTACTGCACCCTGTCGAAGATGAATCGGAATTAGAGCCGGATATCTCCGGGGTCCGGAAACCTCCGTTCCGATGTCCGGATATCTCCGAACGTTCAAAAAAATTCCAGAGCTAAGTCCAAATCAGATTCGGTACTGACCTCAGGCGAATCTTATTCGGAAATAGCCCCGGAAATTTCCGTCACCCGGAGATCTTCGAGCCTCAGTCCGGAAATCTCCGGTTCAAATTGACCTGTCTATATGAGAGCACGAGTGGACTGGTCGGTTCGTCCAGTTCATCCACCACGTGCCATAATCCTCTCTCTCCTCCGAAATTCTCCTCTTTCTTGTGATCCTTCCTGCAGGTGGTTCGTCCAAGGGATTCTCGCGTGCTTCTCGGATCTGCTTCTCCTCGCCGAGGGCTTCGTTTCCATCCGCACGCTTTTTGCAATGTCTTCCGGTAACTCCTCGTATTTCAAATCTAGGACGAAACTTGTTTTCGTTTAACCTAGCCGATTTAGGAGGTTGTTGATTGTTTCCTCTGGTAGAATTGCTTCCCTAGGCATGCTTTACCTTCCACGTGCACAGATCTGTTTTTCATTCATAGATTTTGTTCAAATCTATCAAAATTCGTGTAGACCGGATATCTCCGAGTCAGGCCCGTAAATCTCCGGACCCCGGAGATCTCTGAATCAGACCCGGAAATCTCCGGCCTACTCAGAATGAAATCAGCTAAGGACAGAAACTTTGATTGCTTAAACTTCTCTAGTACGCTCCATTTGCCTTCTCGGACATGAGTGCTTACCCCATATGCTTTCTATCATATCTATGTTGTGTGTTTGCAGGTTCCAACCCTCGTGGCCGTGTCAAGCAAATAGCTCAACGAGGGAGGCCCAAACCAGTTCATTCTCGCCCTCCTAACGGGTCCTCGAGTGAAGATAGCACCCCAGCTGAGTCTGCAGGTCTGCGCAAGAGAGCTACAGGGCCAAGCAAGAAGAAGAGGCCCGAGCTCCGCCTTGAGGATTTCAACGAAGGCAATTTTCGCAAGTGGCGAAGTGAGCTATCTTACAACATGGAATCTGATGATCCCAAGTTTTTCTGCACCGAGATGGCATGGCTCTATAGGGATGTTGATCAGAAGTTCTCCATCGATAAGCCTATTTGCCCCATGAAGTGGATTGACTTCGACAAGTTAATGAAGAAGGCTGATTATTTTGGGGGAGCAGTCAAGGTCTGCCGCGTTCTGGGTTTGGAGCATTTGATGATCCCCGAGTGCAGCTACAATGTATCTCTCATCTATCAGTATTATGCTACTGTGGTATTTGACTCTTCTGAGGATATTGGGATGACTTGGATGTCTGGCAGGAAGCGCTTGACCTCCTCTTTCCGTGAGTTTGCTCGGATTCTTGGCTGTCCTTTCAGTGGTCTCTCTGTTCCAGCTGGTGCCCGCATGCACGTCCATGGCGTGTCCTACAACAAGCATGTCATGACTAATCTATACCAGACTGGAGGTAAAATTGGCTCTCAGTATGGACTCCTACCTACTTATGATATCTTGCTTCGCATGTTCCGTTGGACCATTGCTCCCATTGCGGCAATGCGGACAATATTGTCGGGGCTCTAGTTAACTTGATGGCCAAGGCTCATGCGGCCTATCTTGGGGAGTATGAGGTTGAGCAGGATGCCTACAAGGTGGATGTCATGGACTTCATTTTCCAGGAGATGAACCTAGCAGTTTTTGAGAGGAAAGTTCCTCCATATGCTCCCTATGTGATGTTGCTCATCAAGAGGCTCTACAAGCTCTCCGAGCAAGATGGTGATGACTTTGATGAAGCTCTTGGTTGTCAGCCCCACAAGGCAGCCTTGCTAATCTAGAAATCTGCTCATGTTGTTCAACAACATGCCTCCATGCAAGATATCAATGAGGATGAGATTTTTGGTGGTCCATCTCGGGTTCCTACCAATCCCAACATCAAGAAAGCTGCCAAGAAGAGTCGCCCATGGGTTGTACGGGCAATTGAGAAGATCATGAATATGAACTGTTGCATTCACAGTGAGAACTACTCCATCTACTCTCAGAATCATCGCATTATGAAGCGTCAAGAGGAGATTATGTCTCATTTGAAGATGTCTGCTCCAAAGCACCTTTGAAGCCCGTGATTCCATTCAAGGATTGGAATGTTGATGTCCTCACCTTTGATTGGGATGCTGCAGTGCCAGAGGACAGTGATCTTGAGTATGATGATGATGAGGAGAAGGAGGATGATGAGGCCGAGCAGGGTTCCGACTCTTGAGTCATGGGTTGTTAGTGGAACCTCCTCCCTTTTTGGTATCTTGATGCCAAAGGGGGAGAAGTATCTCTTTAGGACTCTCGGGATTTGCATGGGTTGGGAGCACTTCGTGTTGTTTTTCCTTTCGTTTTGTCTTAAGTGCTCCCTCTTATTGATTTGTTTTATCTCGTCATTTGTGTGAGACATGAGTACATTTAAACCTCTATTGTAATATCTATGTTGATCAAGTTATTCGCTACTATTGTGTATTGTTATATTTGTCTACTTGCGTGGTTTGTAAAATATTGGGGGAGTGTTGATCCTAAGGAATGTGCACTTTGTATTCCAAAACAATCTAAAATAGTGCACTCACTTAGGGGGAGCTCCGTCTATATTTTGCAAATCCGTTCTCCTTTCTTGTTGTCATCATTCGCCAAAAATGGGGAGATTGAAAGTGCATTCGTTGCACTCCCATATGTTGGTGACTATTGACAACACAAAAGGTGTTCTAATGTTTGTGATCAAGTTTGTAGGTTCTAGTACATGTTGGTTGATAAGAGTGAATACTTATATTGCCTAATTTTCAGTCTTGCATCACTTGGTCTTTCATTAGGAAATCAGTCTGGAGATTTTCGGAATTCAGAGATTCCCGGTCCCCGGTCCGGAGATCTCCGAGCCAATCAAGAATTTCACCAAGTCAAGAACTCAAATGCGCACTGACTCCAATTCGAGTTTAGCCGGAAATGCTCTAGGAGATTTCCAGCGCTCGGAGATTTCCGAGCTCCAGTCCGGAGATCTCCGAGTGACAGAAGATTTTCTACCAAGTCAAGAACTCAAATGTGCACTGACTCCAATTCGAGTTTAGCCGGAAATGCTCTAGGAGATTTCCGGCGCTCGGAGATTTCCGAGCTCCAGTCCGGAGATCTCCGAGTGACAGAAGATTTTCTACCAAGTCAAGAACTCAAATGCGCACTGACTCCAATTCGTGTTTAGCCGGAAATGCTCTAGGAGATTTCCGGCGCTCGGAGATTTCCGAGCCCTAGTCCGGAGATCTCCCAGTGACAGAAGATTTTCACCAAGTCAAGAAGACCAATCAGCACTGACGTCGAGCTCTACTCAGCCGGAATTTCTGTCGGACATTTCCGGAGACCGGAGATCTCCGGACCTCAGCCCGGAGATCTCCGAGCTGGCGGTTGTACAACGGGCAGAATTTGGGGAGGGATATAAATACCCCTCCACCTACCTCCACCAGATTAAGCTTCTCGTTTTCTTTCTCCTCCATTGGTGATGAAGCTTGTTTCTTCCGGATCTCCCAATCTAGCCACTCAGATCTTTTGATACTTGGGGATCTGAGGGAGAAGTCGCCGATCTACAACTCCATCGAAGCGTTTTGATTTTCCCCCTCTATCTTGAGGGGCAACGGATCTAGGGTTCCTTTTTGGATATCTAGGTTCAATCTTGTGTGTTTTGATCCTTTGTGGATTCCTTTGTGGAAGTGACCTGTTGTGGTCATTGTGAGAGCCCCCAATTCAGTTGTGGCTGTGTGTGCCTCACGAATTTGTACGGGACCTTTTCCGCCCTTAAAGGAGTCCTTAGTCGAAACGTTGATTCGCACCTTTGTGGTCGAATTCACAGGAGAATAGGGTGAGGCCTTTGTGGCGTTGAGCAAACATTTGTGGTAGCTCATACCCCTCCAACGAGACGTACACCTATGTGGTGGAACTCGGGATAAAATCGCCGTCTTCGAGTTCCTACGGTTGTCTTGTTCCACTCTCCTTTACCGCATCTCAAATTCCTGTACTCACTTAGTTTCTTTGTTGTCTATCACTTGTATCACCTAGTTGCACATATAGACAACTTACTTTCCGCTAGCCTAAAACTGAAAAAGACATAAAAATTAGTCACCACCTATTCACCCCCCCCCCCCCCTCTAGGTGGTCAACTGTCGTTCACATGCTTGTATCTCTGCTTCCCTCTGCGAAGGGTCTATCTTTTACTTTATGTTGAGTCGGTAAACCTATCTCCTTCTATCTTAAGCCAGCATTTGAGTTGATTATGATTCAACCATTCATACATTAGTATTGTTAATCATGTCTTTCATTCTTTCTTGCTTAGCACATTGTTGGTTTCT
The DNA here is from genome assembly GCA_026929855.1 of Poa annua. Taxonomy (NCBI): domain Eukaryota; kingdom Viridiplantae; phylum Streptophyta; class Magnoliopsida; order Poales; family Poaceae; genus Poa; species Poa annua. The sequence goes on from CM049426.1 coordinate 106,332,175, forward strand.
AATGAATTATTATTTTTGGAGCTATCAGCCTATAAAGAGGGTTGTTTTATAAACTAAGCTCAATTGCTTATTGTTCTCTGACCAAGGACTAAGTTTGTCAACACCAACTATGGTTTTCTCTATGTACTTTACTGTGGTTTACCTCTACTTGTTACAAGTTTGTTTATACATGAACGGAGTTAAATATCTAAGATGACTTGTGCATTTATACATGTGATGTTTCTTGTCTGTATATTTTATATCGACACTTCACTCCATAAACCTGTGGTCATATTTACCGAGTTCAGCTTGCGCTTGGGGACAAGCGAGGTCTAAGCTTGGGGGGTTGATACGTCCATTTTGCATCACTATTTTATATCATAATTTACTGTTATTCATTGATATATATCGTATTTGGAGATGATATTTATGTTATTTCATCTATTTTGCATGATTGATGATCATTGGGGGATGGAACACTAGAGTCTAAATTCTACTGGAAAAAGCACTGTCAAGATACAATATTTGCGAAAACTAGAAGAACAAAGTGGCTAACTGGAAATTATTTTGGAATTATTTCACGAAGGAGGCCAAAAGGGGTGCCCGAGGTGGGGCCAAGTGGGTCCACATTACCTCCCAGCGCGGCAGACCCCATGGCCACGCGAGCAGGCGATGAGGTCGCCATGGCCCACCACTTGGCGCACCCCTTCGCGTACTTGTCCCCCCCCCCCCCCCCCGAAGACCTAGAATTATTACGTTGGACAGAAACCATCTCCGTCGCCACCACGAGGCGGAGAAGACAGAGAGAGAAAAACTCTCCAGCAGGCTGCGTTGCCGCCGGGGAAATTCCCTCCCGGAGAGGAGAAATCATCGTCATCATCATCGAGCTGCACTCCATTACCATCGCCAACACCACCATCTCCACCGCCGACGCCGTCATCTCCATCCATCCACTTCGTTCCCGCTGTAACATCTAGGCTAAACTCTGTGTATTTGATAGGAGAAACTCTCACGGTGTTAATTGCTATTGTTATTGATGATATTGAATGAAACCGTTGAACTAGGGTTTATGTTCAGATTGTTATCCATCATTATATCACCTCTGATCATGTTCGTTATGGTGTGTTGTGAGTAGTTCATTGTGTTCTTGAGGACATAGGAGAAGTCTAGATGTTAATAGTGAACTATGTTGATTAATATTTGATGTTTTGGTATTTAAGTTGTGGTGCCATTCTTCTAGTGGTGTCATGTGAACATCGACTACATGACACTTCGCCTTTATGGACCTAGGGGAATGCATCGTGTACTCAGTTATCATTTTTGGGGTTGCCGGAGTGACAGAAACCTAAACCCCCGTTGGTATTCTGATGCGCGAGGGATCGCAGGATCTCAGACTTCAAGGCTATGGTTATATTTATCTTAATTACATTCTTATATTTGCGGATGCTTGCAATGGGTATAATCATAAGTATGTATTAGTCTTAGGAAGGGTGGTGCATTAGCATCGGTTAACCCACACGACACTTATCTAAACACTAAAGATTATTCATCAATATGAAGCGAAAGTACTAGACAGAAATCCTGTGTGTCCTCAAGAACGTTTGGTCATCATAAGTAAACAAACCGGCTTGTCCTTTGCTCTCAAAAGGATTGGGCCACTCGCTGCAATTATCATTGTTGCACTCTATTTACCCGCACTTTATTTCTTTGTTATATCAAAGTCTGCTAAAAACTTGTCTGCTAGTATTTACAGTGAAATACTCATCAAAACCACTTGTCAACACCTTTTGCTCCTTGTTGGGTTCGACACTCTTATTTATCGAAAGTACTGCGATACACCCCCTATACTCGTGGGTCATCAGCACTCCCTGGCAAGCAAAACCAACATGCCTACTTTCTACAAGATCTCCCAAAATATAGGGTAGGTGAACTTAGCGGCAGCAACACTAGCAACATAATAGAGACATGCTACAACTTCCGTCTAATTAGAGAGGGATAAGAGAGCGCATAAGTAACCAACTACAACTACCATCAATCAGAACCCATTCTCGGATTAACCCCCTCAACCAAGTATGAGAAAACAACTCGGGAAAACTCACACATTGAACAGTTTTAGTTACCATTTATTGTGAAAATAATTCTATATTACTAGTCATGTAACTAACAGTGATTAGATGTAAGTTGTCTATGATCTTATTAGCTAGCATCATCACCAAGTCGTCCATAATCGTGGACACGGCTCATCGATAAGTTTATATCCTGCAGGGGTGCACTACTGGACCCATACTCGTTCGATCCATCCCAAAAAGCATGTCAGAAGGTAGGGTATCTCAACACGGCAAATCTTTTCTCTACAACCCATCCAGTGAACCGCGTGATTGTGTGCACGGTTAATCAGGTCAAGTGCCCGCGGGATCAACCTTCATAGCACTCTAAGAACGTGCCACGCTATATGAGAATCGACTACTCCATCATCATGAGATCGTTATGCAACCATATGCATGCATCAAATGAAAAGCCCGAGCTACTTGCGGCGCCTTGGATAAGAAGCGGATTAGATCGAAGCCGCGGGGGGCTCCATAGGGCCTCCCACAAGTGGTTAGTGCACTCAAAATTGGATCTGAGGACAAGAACTGTGTTCCTAGGTCGACACTTAGCTTAACAAAGCACCTCGCAAGGCCTTCCGCCGGTGCCTTATCTTTTAATTATAATACCCAACATAAGACAACATTTTATTAAGGTAGAATAATCTATCATACTAAGCATGTGAACATATAAGAATAACAGACGACTCGCACAACCAACTCTAAGCATGCGCTACGACTCGCAAGGCCAACAGGTAAACATGCAACAGGTAATAGGATGTGGGGATCAAGTTGTATAGGCTGCAGGATAAACATGTGATTGGACCATGACACAAGAATCAAATACTAGGATAGCAGAGATCAGCGGCAGGAATGAAAGACAATGTATAGGTAAACAAGCAAACGTTGCTTGCCTGGAATCCCGCATGCAAGAAGATCTTGTCGTTGCTCACACATCTCAACATCTTATCTGCGAAGAACCAACAAACACTGGAAAGTGTAAGGATGCATCTTACAACTACAATAAAAGATTCAGCATGATCATGAGAATGATGCATGGTATGGCGCATGGCATGGCAAGATGCAATACGAGATGCACTTAATTAAAATTAAGCGGAACCAGGATTCCGATAATTAATAGTTAGGTGCAAGTTATTTATCTACTCATCAAATTAAATGTTCATTAACATGGAAAGACATGGTATAGATGATCTATTCAAATTAAATGGAATAGGGCATTATATATTAATTACCCCCACACATTCCATATTTAATTATTTAGGTGCATTTGACAATTTAACTAAGCAATTAAAATAAAGGATGCAACATGGCATAAGAATGACATATTAATGTTCATTGCATTTTTCTGATAATTAAACATATAAACATTATTTAATTTGGAGTTATAGAATAAAAGTTACTAGCATTTTAAGTTTTGGATTAAACTGCAAAAGGCAGGGACCTGTTCGTGATGAAAGAAGTGTCGGTGAGGGTCTCTGTGCGGAAACTAGAAAGGCAAGGGCTCAGATGCAAGTATTTCAGCGCTTCTCTCACTAACGGGTGGGACCCAGCTGTCAGTGGGAGAAAAGAAATAAAAATTGGGATGTTTATTCCAACGCGCCCTGTGGGGGTTCGAACTCGTGATCTCGCGCGGAGGGAGGGATGGCTGCACTAGCCACTGGGTCGGAAGTGTATTGTTGATGGATACCACGTCGCGTAGTTTTTAAGGTGACAAAGCCACACGTTTTTAACTGACGAAACTGAACATGACCGGCGACACTGAGCACGGCGGAGGAGAATCGGTGGCGACCACGACGACGACGCGCGAAGGCGGGAGTCCAAAGAAACGGGAATGAGGGGAGAGGGGTGCTGCTCACTTTGGGGAGGTCGGGGGCGAAGCGGAGGACGGTTGGAGCGAAGGGGTAGCAGAGGGAGGCGATGGCAGCGACTCCGGCGGAGGTAGATGATGTCTCGGCGACGGCGACGTTCCCGGTGGTTCCCGCATCAACTCTTCAGCGAGGACGCAGAGGAAGGTGTCGTGGTTCCATTCACGGTCTCAGAAGCTCCTGGGGATGTCCATGGAGACGGCTCGATGAGCTCCAAGCTCCGGCCATGGTGGTGTTTAGGTGGGGAGAAGAAAGAACAGAGGGAGGAGAGGATTGGCGGTGCAGCGAGGGGGGACAGGAGGAGTGGCGGCTAGGGTAGGGTTTGGGGGAGGGGGTCGGGCTTTAAGGGAGAGGGGGAGCAGGTGAGGGGCACATGGTGGTGGACACCATGGGAGAGAAGTCACGCTTCTCATGTCTGTTCGTACGGAAAAGAAGGCAGGAGAAGGTGGGCTGGAGTTGGGCCTAAGTGAGGTTTCGGCCCAGATAAATTTTTTCTTCTGGAATTGCAAAAAAAAAACAGAAAAGGAAAAGAGAAGAAAAGAAAGAGCGAAAGACTTTTGTAAATATTTTTATAGACAAAAATTACAGTTGCAAATATTTCCAAATTTGTGTTTTGCAAATAATAATATTTTTAATTGATTTAACAAAAAACTTGTAAGGTGAAATGGTGCATAATGATGTCGTGATGATGCACAAACAAAAACAAACAAAATCTAATTGAGGAAAATCCCGAGACGTTACACTCTAGCACATGTTGAATCACTACTTTCCTCAATGAAGGGCATATCTTTTACTTTACTGTTGAGTCACCATCCTTTTTTGAGCACCTTCTTGAGAGCATAATTGTCATTCTTAGTGTAATGTGTTTGTCCCTTAATATGTTAACCGCGGTGTAATCTAGATGCTTTTATCTTTGATATCTTTATCTCTAGTCTTTCCTTGAAACTCAGAGGCTACCTGGGCATTTATGTTTTGATTTTCCATTCGGGCAATCGAGATACCACTTTATCATATTTTCTTATGAGTCTTGTAATCCTGTGAATTGATATGTTTCATGTTATTTATCATCGGAACAATTGGTATCTTTTTATGGTTTACATAACTATTGGGTGACACCATTTATATATGGCTTATTATGAATAGTCTAATCATTTGTCCTTATAATGAGAATATTTACATCAAATGAGCAAATGAGTTCGTGAAAGTTCTTTTATCGCACTCAGTTGTTAACTGAATTGCTTGAGAACAAGTAATAAACTAAACTTGGGGGAGTTGATACGTCCAACACGAATCTACTTTCCCGAACACTTTTGATATTGTTTTACCTCTAATTTGTGTGCTTTGAATGCAACTAACACGGATTAACGTTGTTTTCAGCAGAATTACCCTGGTGTCTCCTTTTTGTGCAGAAATATCAACTTTAGGGAAAAATCCGAAAGACATCTGGAAGTTATTTTCTATCCGAGAGGGACCAGGAACCACGCAGACCAAACGAAGAGGGTCACGAGGGCTCCACACCATGTGGTGGCGCGGGTGGGCCCTGGCCGCGCCAGCAGGTGGTGAGGCCCACTCGGCCACTTTCTAGCGACCCATCACAGCTACTTAACTCCTGACCTAAAAATCCACGGATATATCAACTTTTCCAGAGAACATCACCGTACGCCGCTGCCATCGCAAACCCTAGTTCGGGGACCAGAAGTCTCTATTCCGACACCCTACCGGGACGGGAAATCGAAGGGGATCATCGCCATCGTCATCGCCAACGCCTCTCCATCAACCATCCATGTTCCCCAATCCATGTATGAGTAATCCACCGTTGTAGGCTTAAGGTGATGGTAGGGACTGGATCAGATCACTCGTATAATAGCTATAAGATTGTTAGGGCATGGTGACTAGTATCCGTTATCGGTGTTTTACGTTATTGTTGCAACTTGTTATGCTTAATGCTTGACACTAGGGGCCGAGTGCCATGATTTCAAATCTGAACTTGTTATTGTATCATGATAATAATTATTGTTTTGAATCATATCTATGTGTTGTATACACATATTATTGTCCGGAACCGATGGCCTCAAAGTGACAGCAATTTGGATAACCGGAAGGAATGGCTATGATGTGAGGATCACATATAGTCACGGAGTGTTAATGCTTTGCCCCAGTAATTTATTAAAAGGAGTACCTTGACTGCCAGTAGTTTCACTTGAGCCCCGCTTCAAACGGGCTGGCAGGACAAAAGATGATGTGGAAGTTTCTAATTGCTAGCACGCACAACTAAATTAGAATACATGGTTATGATTAATTAATACTTGGATGATTTATATTATATATCTGCAAATACTTATGCTATATTATTACATGAATTATCTTATCCATGCAATGTCCGTACATCCGTCCATATGCCTACAGTATTTTAATACTGTTGTCTACAGTATTACTGTCTCAATTCTCCTGCTACTGTTATTTCACCACTGTCTCTGATATAAAACGGTTGCTACTGATAATCCATCTCGAGCAAGTTTATTCACAGGTGCAGCTGATCTAACAAATCATCTGTTAAAACTTATAAATATTCTTTGACTCCCCTTGTGTCGAATCAATAAATTTGTGTTTTACTTCACTCAAAAACTAGTGCGATCCCCTATACTTGTGGGTCACTCAAAAACTAGTGCGATCCCCTATACTTGTGGGTCATCAACTTTGTAGATACATCACAGGTTATCTTTGTAATATTATCAACTAAGGTAGCTAGTGCTGCTTCAAGATATTGTCTACTTCACAGAAGAAAATGTTAAATAGTGTAGAACAGATTAATCTAGTAACACATATTATGGACTATATTGTCTTATAGTGCGATCCCCTATATTATGGACTAAGAAATGTTAAATAGGTTTTCTGAAAAATATTACCTTATGTTGCATCCGTAGGAATTGCATCCGTAGGAAGAAGTTACATGATATATAGGTTTCTGACATGAAGATAGCATAAGTAATTACCCCAAAACCTTAATTTAATTACAGAGGTGTTGTAGAAAAGAATTTTCTCTCCCTACAGTCAAGCCTGTAGCCTATTCCTTACTTTGTTAATCCTTAGAGAACAAACACATCTTTACTTAAAGGCTGAAAATGCTAGGATAAAAGAAATAGATCCATGCACGTCAAGATCAGTGTCGCATGGAGGCTTTTAAATAGAGTATCAACTACAGAATGTGATGTAGCAGAAAACTAATATTATCCTGCAAGTATTTTAAAATGCTTGTTAACAAAATATTCTCCATCTTTGGATGCCCAAACATTCTAAACTAACACATAGGCAATGTAGTTAGAATGATTCAGTGATTATTTTTTTCTAAGATAAATAAGTTCCGATGCTTCACGCTAAGAAATAGTTTATCAGCATACCATCAACAGTCCTACGAATCATCATCAATCAATTAGGAGAGTGAAAAAAATAAAACCCATAACTGGATCAGAAACAATGTTTTGATACAAAATCTGAAGTTCAATTGACCATATAGGAAAATAATTTCAACCTATATCTGTGAACCTGCCGGGTCTTTTCCCTTGTTGGATGTTGTAATCATGAATAGACAACGGGTGATATACCTGCCAATATAATAATAGCACCTGCATAGAAACGAACTATGAACAACCAGATTAAAGCAGACCACAATGCATTGAATAGAAGGCATAAAAAATACGAAAAATTTCAGTCTTATTTCTATAAGATGCGTCATTTTCGGCAGCAGGGAAAAGGCTCCTAATCAAATCCAATTTGGGTTTGCTAGACCACCTACGGCAAAATTTCCTGAACATTTCGTTCTTGATCTAAGGCATGAATTAAGGGTGCTGCAAAAACTTTTAGATCCCGAGCCATTGTTTGACGATCCAATAGCTAACAGTGGCATGCTTCACGGTCAAGTAAATGATGAATTTGTAAAAGTGATACTTCCCGCCATGTATTTTGTAGAACTACTCAATTTTGTATGGAGAAGAATTCCCTCTATCAGATAATCAATATGATGACATTCTTTGAAGAATTCACTCTATCCGATAGTAAATATGATGAAATTCTTCATGCACACTTTGTAGCTGCAGCTTTATCTTTGTCATATTATCAACTTAGGTAGTTATGTGCAGCTTCAAGATATGTTCTTCTTCGCAGAGAAAATATAATTTGTGTAGAGCAAATTTGCTTGCAGGTAGGCAACTACTTAAGACAGGCTTTCTGAAAAATATTAACTTATCTTGCATCCACAAGAAGAAGTTACATGATATATAGGTTTATGACATGAGGATAGCATAAGTAATTACCCCCAAAAGCTTAATTTAACTATGGAGTTGTTGTAGAAAATATTTTTCTCTCCTTGAAGTCGAACCTATAGCCTGTTCCTAACCTTGTTAATCCTTAGAGAACAAACACATTTTACTTAAAGTCTGAAAAGGCTAGGATAACAGAAATACATCCATGCACATCAAGATCAGTGTCCCATGGAGGATTTTACATAGACTATTAACTACAGAATGTGATGCAGCAGAAAAGTAATATTACCCAGCAGATATTTTAAAATGCTTGTTAACAAAATTTTCTTCATCTTTGGATGCCCAAACATTTTAAACTAATACATATACACTCTAATTGGAATGATTCAATGATGATTTTTTTTCTTTAACATAAATAAGTTCCGATGCTTCACACTAAGAAACATAATATGCTAGCCTGATGTTGCATGGGCTCACCATATAACTAACCTTCTCCTCCACCAGGTTCTTGAGCACACCAATCTACTGCACTTTCAGCTCTAGAGTTATAGCGAGCAATCACAGTCTAAAACTGCTAGCCTAAAGCACAAAGGCCATGCAACACCAACGTGAATCTTTGAAGGCCTGATCTTAGAATACACATGATTCAACTCCACCAATGCAAATTCTCAATCAGTCCCTGCTTCACACACCCTAGTACAATTGATATAAACGAATAGACTTCCTGATATCAACATTTATTTTAGAAGATGCAACCGTAAGAGTAAAGCTAATAGTCTGATGGCATAATAGCTTGTTTAAATAACTAAGTTTATCTTATGTAAATATAAACTGCTCAAATTGCACGCTACAGGCTAACAGACGGGTTCAATTAAGCTGCGAAAGAGGGGAACTACAAAATACCGTGCATGCTTGAAAGGCATCCCCCACATAACGACCAAATGATTGAAGGGTCGGTGTCAAGATTTTGTTTAATCAAATTATGTATTTCTGATGCTATCCTAAACAATTGTAAGCCATGGTGTAAATGTGATTTGATCTAAACCACTACATCTTCTCGCATGTGTGCTGCTTACACATCCAAGTGTTGGTTGTTTCAATATCCAATTACCAACACTGCAATATAAAACTTGCAAAACAAGAGAATAACACAGCAATACTTGTACCACAGAGTGATCACACGGTTAGGTAGGTTCCCATTATGATCACTCGAAAATGATCTTGTTGGGCCAAAATCAGCCAACTTCAAGTTACCCTCATTATCTATCAAGAGGATAGATCCTACAGGAGTAGATTTTGATGTAGAATACAAAACACTGTAGGATATAGCATATGGTTCATATTCTAAAGGGACACAATAGGATATAGCCTATGGTTCATATTCTTAAGGATCAACCCATTACCCGGTGGAGTAGGAAGATATTGGTCTAATCTTACACAAATAACTTCATCTTATTGCAATGGAATCCTAGGACCTAGGCCACTTCAGGAAGAAGGGGATCAAAAGACGCACACACACAAAACACCCAGACCATACAGGCAGAGGGAGACAAACCTACAGCTCCACCAGGTGCTCCTCCTGGAGGTTGTGCGAGCGGTTGGCGATGCCTTCTTCTCGGCGAGGTGCAGCTAGTGCTCCTACCGTTGAGCACGGAGGAGGTTGAGCACCTTGCGTACCTCGCCCATAGTCCGGCTTGGCGGCGCCTCAAGTTCCTTCAGATCAGGTAATCTTTTCCCCAATTCACACGCCTCCATCGCCGCTCTGTGTGTCCACCTGCCTCAGCTTTAGACAATTATTTTCCATGGTGATGCCCTTTTTCACTGCTTGTGGTGTACTAATCTGGCTAATGGCAAGCATACAGCTTCCACTACTGTGGTGTACTAATCTAGCTAATAGCAAACCAACAGCGAATCAAATCTAACAAATCTAACGTAAGTGTTACATCAATTGATCTAGAGATTTAACAGTTGACGGTCTTAATCGAAGATCCGAAGTCTGAATGAAGAGCAAGGATCTAACTTTTAAGGATGGACGAAATCGAAAGCAGGGCAGTCAAGGATAGGGGCTTACCGGACCTGAAGGAGGTCGGGGAGGAGGTCAGCGGCGGCCTGGAGGAGTATGAGTTCGTCGTGAGGGCCAAACTCCTGGTGGTAGCACACGGAGAGCGAGGCGCGGGCGACGGAGAGGCAAAGCACCGCGTTGGCGCCGCCACAGCCGTCGTCCCATCCCCTCCCGGGTTGGGCCTCTGTGTGCTCCATCACCGCGCCCATGGGTCAAATCGAGACGATGTACCTCTCTCTCTCTCTTTCTCTTCCGCGGCGGCGGCCACCATGAACGGGGGAGCAGGGGCTAGGGTTTGAAGAGGCGCAGGCGGGGTGCCGGGAGGTTGTCGTAGGGGCTGGGGCTCGCTGGAACTGGCCAGGATCTGCCGGAGACGGAGGGGAGAGGGAGGTCGCCGGGAGACGGAGGGATTGGCAGAGCTAGGAGGAGGAAGAAGAAAGAAGAGAAAAGAATCTGATGTGGTGTACCGGGCTTGGGTTTGGGGGTGGCTAGGAGCGTAGCGCATATGCAGGGCAAGCAACCGGGACTTTTTTTTTCTACCCGCTTAGTGTGGCTGTCACTGAATTGTGGGCCCGATGGTGGGTGGGACGATGTTATGTGAGGAGTAGCACGGTAACTAAAAAAGTACTCACTGCTTTGATCCGACGGTCGTGGATGAGTTTCAGAGACGATCGGACGGCTGGAAACGCCTCGGGCGTTAGTGCCCTGAGCATGCGGATAGTACTCACCCGCCCGCCGTAAGTCTTAGTAGAACTAGATGACCCGTTGCGCAACTGCGCAACTGCCGGAAGGGAGACCATGTCTTGTCCCCACAATTATCATCAGCTTAATCTAATCTATCCCCTTCAACGACCCGATCCAATATGATCTAAGAACAGGTATCAGGTTTTAATTCATTTGTTTATGAATAATCGTTATGGCAATCATAATTTGTATAAGGCTTGAATTATTTGTGTATATAATATATGTTGTAATCATAGTTTGTATATACATTAAACTTTTGATTAGACTTTTGGAGTGTTTTAAATCATAAGACACTTTGTTTTAAGGGATTTAAATGGACTCTGAGCTTCTTATGACCACATCATTGTGTATTTTCTGGTTCTGACAATACAAATATAAGGCAAATGCCAAGTAGAACCGTGAAGTGTAAACACATGAGTCTATATTGTGCACTAACTGTAAAAGTATTATATATGAAGTCAGAAGAAAGCACAGAAGAATATTTTATGCTGAAGTTTTGTTAGACGGCTATATTTAACATATTTCTAAATTTCAACATCCATCAGCCCAGCAAGTAATTTAGACGCAAGATTGATAAATGAAGACGATATGAAAGATGAACTTGTAGTGCCCGTTGCGCGACTGCGCAACTGCCAGATGCAACTACTACATTATTGCTACAGACTATTTGACTATTAACCAAATTGAAACAAACTTCAATTCTTAGGAAAGAACAACGTGACTATACATCGTGGATTGATCGCCTTGATGGCATAAAAATCACCCCTACGGTACATGGACCACAGTGCTTACTGGCTGGGCTACGTCACTCTTAAAAAGAATGAATACAACTATAACAACCCTAAGTTGGTTTGATGTGACAAAAAAATACCAACCAGATGTGAAAAGAGTGCATGGACATGGAACACTCTCCATCTTACCACAAGCCATCTACAAAATGACTTGTGAAAATTCCAGCCCTAAGCGGCTTGTACCAAGGACGTGTGGCTGATAGAATGAAAATCCCAGCCAGATGTGAAAGCTCTTTTCAGTCAATCAAAACCATGCATCTGCCGCTTCCATGACTCCTTGGTACTGTATCTTACCAAGTAATTCACTCTCTAATAAGATCGTTTCCTCTCCAGGCAATTCTACTCTGTTGCATCCAGGTAAACAGCAAATTTTCAATCCCACTTTTCACTACAGACGTCCGGTGCAAGCAAGAGCATATTGTTGCCATTGGCTAATGAGAATAAAAAGGACTACACATCATAAGTTATAACTAAAATCAACACGTTGAAAAATAAAAAGGGAGATTGTTGTAATTATATGTTCACAAAACTTGAACAATAATATTATGAGTAATATTTAGAGAGGCCATTTGTGATTTAAAAAATATGTCAACCAATATTGAAAAGCATTACACATCAAGCAGAAAAGTTCATAAGCCGAGCTATAACAGTCTTGAATGAGAGCTAAATGCCAATAACTGATTAAGACAATATTTTCTAATCATTCATCACCTTATACATATATTCTTCATCAGAACACTTTGTACATCCCCAAAGTGTGTTCCGGATAGGCGGATTGCAAACAATCGAGTCATTTCAGGAACCATGGCAGCAGTTTGTGCAATCGTATGGTGTAACTGCAATTGATTAAAAAAATCTATAGCCGCAAACCTCTTAAATCTGAACACATGAAAGAAAGGGGTTCATGTCACACAAATTCAAAATTAACAAATATGTTTCTCAGTCACTATGATCGGAAATCCTAAGCGATGAACACATGAATGAACCAAATAAAGGTAAGGTCTATACACCGAGGACAATATTTTCCGTTCATCTCACATCAATGAAAATTCAATGCACTAAGGATATAGTTTCCATTTCAACTCAGGAATGAAAGTAAGTTCAATGCACTAAGGATATAGTTTCCATTTCAACTCCCAAACATCACTGTTTTACGGGTAACAAAAAGTTTAACTGAGAATATATGTCGCTGAAAGTATGAAGTTTCAAACACTTCATACATGCCATGCAAACGACCAAGCCAGGAAGTATACATTCCATAAGTTGAAGAAGAAAGACATTTCCTCAGCGATCAGAACAATAGGCTTTTCGATATCCTGGTGCATGGTGTCTCTTACTTGAAAGAATCTATCTCTGAACTGCATTTGAACAACTTGCACAGTTTAGCCACTAACATCTGACAACCATGTATACATGGAATTGTAGTGTGTAACAGTGGTACCAATAATAGTAAAATCAAAGGAAATTCTATAAATAGACATTACAAAGATAGATAACCTGGCCTTCCTAAAGAACAAACCTGATCAGAGGTGGTTATTTCTAACCGTTTCTTCCTGCACACTCATTGCTCTGACGGCAGCAATCAACCACTACAAATAACAATGATATAGATACCGATAGGTAAAATACCTTGGCTGGATAAGAACTTCTACAAAAACCATAGCATGTCATTTATCCTTGTCCCTTCTCCGTACACAGAAGAAAAGATAACTAATTAGTTGAACCACCAACATCAAGAACGGTTATAATAAGCTAATCTAAAACCTTCATAAGGTCGACGCACAACCAAAGAGCAACAACAATCAGCACAAAAACATGAAGGTAAAAGGGCATCGGCTATACAGAGAAGCAGAAGCAAACCTCCACACGGTCGACGCGGAAATTGTGAACCCAATCCTAGTCAATTATTATCAGACCTGTACAAAGGAGATGAGACAATGAACAAGAGAAAAAGAAGCAAGTACGAACATAGCAGTAGCAGAATTTCAGGACACAGACAGTATATAGATCGGACATACAAATAAGAAACATACCTCAACGAGCAAGGCAGCAGAAATCAGCATAGGCAATCCCAGGAAACCTTCAAACCGGCAAAAAAAAATTGAACAATTTCTGTAAAAATATTTTTCTCCGGCAAAGTATTACATGGAAAGAAGCTACAACTCTATGTGTACAAATATCCCAACGAAAAACCACATAACATGGCATTGAGCAGCCAAGTCACAAGATTTGGCGATGCACTTGGGATTTCACAAAAAAAGAATTGGCATGTTAAAATGGAAGTGCGTAGAGAAAAATTGTAATGTCATTATACATAGGTGATTAGTTTCAGATCTCTAGAGGTACAATATCGAATAACTAGAACACCCAAAAAATGGTTCATCCCATGGATTACATTACACCAAGTGCAGACAAACATTTCAGGAATTTTAGCAGTTGTAGTGTAGAATCGTAACCAACAGTTAGTTACCTACTTAGGCAGACTACCCACCCATTTGTGCATGTTGAAAAGCGCAATATGATTTATTTAAGCAAACCTAACCAATAAACTTTAATTATCCCTATCTATAAAGAGAAAAAAAACTCGTTTCCCTACACACTCTTACTTTCACCCCAAACGGAAGAAGAAAAAAAACAACAAAGCCTCTTATTGGTTAGGGATGCTCGCATGCTAAAGAAAGCAGAGAATCACATGGTGTTAAATAACAAAAAATAAATGAACTGTTTCATACATAGAATATGCTTATTTTCCAAAGAATTTATATTTACATTCGGTTTGATTTACATTTTAATCAAACTCGTATGGATGGGTGAACACAACCATTACAAAACCACTGCAAAACCTCTAGGGCATTCCCTTTGTGAGAACGGTACTGGAGTGCTTAACACTGATCGTGAAAAAGCAAGAGAATAATACCATGCGAGAAATAAATATACAAAAGAAGATAAAAAGAAGGAAAATGTAACAAATCCGATCAAAAGCATCATCATGCATCTGAAACAGTAACATTTAAAAATGGTAACTTGATGGTACAAATTCGGTTCAATGGATTGGTCACAGAAAAATAACACGGGACCATCGATGCATGTACGAGCGTACATATATACAATTGATTATATGGAGCAAAACACCAATAATAAATATTCATTTGAGCCACCTCCGTGGTATATGCATCAAAATTAATTTCAGAAATTGGACTCTTTTAGCACTCTCGAAATTATGGAGGTTTCTCGATAAGAAGACCTGATATAAAGAACCAATGATTGCTCAGAATACCATATTAATATATATTCATTTGAGCCACCCTCCGTGGTAGATGCATCAAAATTAATCAGAAATTGAACTCTTTTAGCACTCTCGAAATAATGGAGATTTCTCGATAAAAAGACCTGATATAAAGAACCAATGATTGCTCAGAATATCATATCAAGCAGACTGACACATACACATGAATCGAAGAAGTTAGTAACTAATGACCATGCTTATGGTACACGGATTTGAACCTTATTTCTGTTCTGAAATATCAAATATATGATAAGAACAACCTAGCTTCAGAATCAAAAGAAAGCATGCAGGGGCAGTCATTTATGGTGTTTACTTGCTATCTTTCCAACTCTAAATATTCCAAAAAATACAGAAGAAAATGTAACAATCTTTATCACCACCAGACGGAACATTAAATGTTAACATAAACCACTTGAAAATACCTGAATGACTTTGCGAGACCATCATCTCCTGAATTTAGCCCACCCGCCCGAGGCATCACATGAGCAGAGAAGGAACGGGTTGTGCAGTCTTCATAGGATAACATGTCATAGATGTCAGTCTGCGGTTATTAGCAGAGGGCTCTAGTAATAAATACATTTTAACTCGAACCCTATACTATGTTCACTGAGTGCAAAATGCATGCATGAGTTGATCACCTCTAGTTGCAAGTTTTACTGGATAGCTTTGAATATATTACAATAAGATGCAAGCTACACCATATTTGGCAAGTAATATCTTGAATAAACATACAAAATGCTTTTAAAATGAAGCACACTTAGAAGAGGCGACCATCATAAATTAAACAGTCCAGAAACAGGAAAGAAAATTTCTGCTGACTTTTTTATAGCACTGACAAAATGAAATAGCAACATGCATCTTGAACAGAACTTCAGTAGAATAAAAACCTTCAGACTAACACATGAATCAAAGTCTTTCCTGGGTGCCAGTACTGGGTCTAGACTATTGAGCGGAGATACAAATAATTTCACCAAACCAATTTTACAGTTACAACCTGTAATTGCATCATCAAGCCTAAAACCACTGTGTATGTCTTTTGGTAGTAGCTAACAACTGCTACTGTGATTTATAAAAGTGATGAACGGACCAAAAAAATAAATTATGTAGATTAAACTGCCACTTAAACGAGTGTACAACAGCCAAATGATTGAGCGTTGTATGTTGAGAATGAGAATATATAGAGAATATAGTAGGCATACCCAATGAACCAGGTTGCTCAACATACGTCCCAGCAAATTTGCTTCCTCTGTTAAACCATAACCAAGTTAAGAAGAATATATCTGCAGAAATAAACATGTTAAGGCACACTACACTGAACATTCATATCTATGCATGGAGATAAAACATTCTTAAAAAGAGAACATGCAGTCCTTACATAGATATATAATCATAAAACACATACACCAAGGGTAAAGAAAAGGAAAGAAAATCTTATGAAGCTCTGTCAATAAGGTTTACCAAAACCAAAACTAAAAAGCTTTCCTGCATTAATAAGGGAAACATATTATTGTTTGCCAATTAGATCCCAAAACCAAAAACAAGGGAATCGTTTCCTAGTCAATAAATTATTTAAGTAAATTATCTGCCAAAAGACATGTAATCACGAAAAATATTAAATCACACAAGAAATGCTTGAAAGCCTCACCTTTGAACTGGGAGAGCACCCCTCACAACAAAATGAAACCAACAAGGAACCTTCAACCTAGCCACGTTTTTTTTAACAATTAGTACATGTAGATCTGATTTCAAACTGAACCTAGAGAGAATAATAAGCTATAGCTGGGTATTTTTTGCATCAGCAAGTGAATAGATCATAAGCACCAATACAGAACAGAGATTCTGGGGAGGGGAACAAACATCATCTACCTGTACACAGGGCGATGGCGTTGGTGAACCAAGAGAGAAAGGAAGCTTGGTACTATCTTGCTGCAGTTTCTGAGAGCATCACATAATGCATTTTCTTGACCTTATGTTCCTGAAGAAAGGAAGCTCGGTACTATCAAAATCCTCAAACATCACCAGACCAGTAAAAGGGATTGGAACAAAACCTAAGCAATCAAATATTTATAAAATTCTCATGCATATACCTTTTGAGAGAAAATTTGCAGAACGTAGTACAAGCCATGTTGCAAGAACAGAAAGAGGTCGGGTTACCGGCCACCATTCCTCTATAAATTTCATTATCTTTTAGCCAATCTGAATCAACAAAAAAACATCCACAGCATGTCAGGTAAAAGAAGTTTGCAAAATATTAGTACACATCTAATATTGGATTTACTTTAAATCTAGCATACAAAATATTTAGCAATAGGGAACTGTTTTTCCACCTCATCTGAGAACTTCTACATGAGAATGAATTAGAAAAGATCCTTCAAATGAAAAGGAGGACATTACCAAAGGATTGATCCTGGAGAACCTTTTCTCCAACTTCTTGGTCTGCAGCCAAGCCCCATGTGAAAGAAAATCCTAAATTTGTAAATTGATGCGTGAGAGAATTAACTGACCATTAGTTTTGTACATTCAACAAGATATAAATGACAACATTCTATGAAAAGAGACCACATCAAAATTCAGGTGTTCTTAATCTTATGTAGGTTCTGCACAAGAAGAGGAACAGAGCATTACCTGAACAAGATATAAATGACAACATTCATAGTAGGCATCCTTTTCAAGCCCACGATAACTACGCAGCTCAAGATCTGCAATTGCTACATGCCTAACATGGAAGCTAAAATCGACTGAATCGCATAGGGGCCAAAATATTTGAGCATCCCAACAGCTCAAGCTTAAAGATCTTTTGATCCAGCAGGTAAACAAGTAAACAACTATCGTTTACAGTACAACAAGGAAATGGCCTAAACGAAGACCATAGCAGAAGTCGCAACAGTAGACGAACAGATTTCCAGATCTAACAGGTGGTTCACGAGATTGGTCAGATACTCACCACCACCGGCTGAGTATGAGAAGCCGAGACCGCCACCGCCAAGACGGCCGCTACCTCCAAGGGGACCACCTCCTCCGGAGCAGCAGCGGCTCGGGCTCCGGCTCCTCCGGCTCGTCGGGTGGATGGTGAGGTTGGTGAGCGCCTTGCGGGCGCGGCGGATATGGGCCTCCCCGACGGTCGCGTCCTCGTAAGCAGAGAAGGAGGTGGGCGGGGCGAGCACGGCAGCGACGCTGGCGAGGTGCTTGCGCCACTGGCGGAGCAGGTCGAGGATCCAAGCCTGCGCGAAGATTTGCTGCCGCCGCCATGTAGCCTCGTCGGCAGAGGGATCTGACGAGTTGGTCTCGTCGGAGTCGAAGCCCTCGAACTGGGCGGCGAGGGAGAGGTGGAGGGCGAGCAGGAGCAGGATGAGGATGAGGGTGGTGCGTGGCAGCCCCGACTGCCATGTTCGGCCGCCTCTCCCATCCTGCACGAGTATTTTTTGCCGCCGCCATGTATACTGTAGAAGGAGGAGAAAAGCACGGGAGGGGAAAAGCACCGTGGCTAGGGTTTCACCGGAGCCTTGGTTTTGTTGTTGGGGCCGAGCGGGCGAAACTGAGCGACACGAATGAGCTGGCCTCGTCCACTGATTTGCGGGCCCAATGTACAGCTCGCCCCATAATGTCATGCACAAATCAGCCAGTTCAGAGTAAAAGAAAATCTACCACATCAACGGCTCTGATGAAAAGTGGGAGTAAACTTTACTATTCCTAAGGCCGATCCAACGGCCCAGAATTGCCAGGAGGGGCAAACCCTCTCATATGGAGGGTATGCTCTCAACCTTTATAAAAGTAATAGGGCTGCCAAAAAAAACACTGAAAGAAGTCCATGTCCAATTATTGGCTCGGGTAACTTGATCAGGCAGCGGCAGGTTGTACTACGGCCTGTTGCTGAGCCGCTTCGCCCTCCTGTGGCTCACTCTGCTCGTTTTCATAGCCAGGGAAGACTTTTGACTGCAGCGACGGTGCAACCGCTGACTTGGAGCCACGTTGCTTCCCACAGTGTGTTCTCCCCGCTGGCACTCGTGTTTGAGAGGATACCGTTTGCTTTCATCACCAGTAGTATGTTCTTCACAGCTCAGGGATCGCCTCATGTAGCTTCTCGGTCCTCCGCCCTCTCAGCTTGACTTTCATTAACTTCTCTGTCATGTCGAGGACTTCGAACTAGAGCTTACCAAAACTGGTCTGTGCGGATAGGTCTTTAAGCGCCTGCACAGTTTTACTGCATGCAAGAAGACACCTCCATGTTCCTGAAGTCCTTTGGTGAGTAGATCTGAGCAATCTCCAACAACTCGTCAAGCAGCTGGAAGATAATATCAAATGACATCACCAACGTGGAAGAGAAACAGATACTCCATCAACTACTAAGCATCTTTGCAAACATAGCAGCGCGGGGTTCCTCACTTCCTCCCGTTGATCAGTGCATACCTTCCGTAGTGCCTGCACTTGCCGCAACCACATCTCGGTAATTCCTTTCAGTATCCTGTCCGCTTTGCCACCAGCTTCCTTGACTTCACGTGACCAGCTTGTAAGGCAATTTACTGAGTCAGCCATTAGGTTCAAAGATTGGATTGATCTTTCTGCAGGTTTAACAGGGAAGTAAACATTGAGTAGGCCATAAAGGCAAGACAAACTACCCACCTAGAGGGCATCCTTCTGTAGCAGCAGGTTTACTGGATAGTGATCACACCTCTTGACAATCTCGACGCCATCAGTGTTGAAAATGGTTACACTCGGCTGTAGCAGCTTGAAGGTCAGGAAGTGCCTTTTCTACATGTTGTGGCACATTTGGCCATCCATTGTCAATCCCCGCTGACCCATTGTGGTCGAAGACGGTGAACCTCCAATTGCAGCTAGTGTTTGTCTTCAAGATAACCTCCTTAGGAAGGTCTCCTATTGACGGAACAATGGAGAAATGGGCAACAACTCCAACCCAGGTTTCCGGATAATCTTGCAGAAGTGGGCTGGAGAGTCATCATCGTGGAAATGCCTGAGAAGGGGCTTCCTCCTCTTCAAAGCACTGCTTCCTTGATCCTCCTGCAGAGCCTCCTTTCCCTTGGATGACTGCAAAACAAATAGGACACAAACAAAGATGTCAGTTAGACGACATTTGCAATCATGATCTATGTGCGGAACGAAGAGTCAAAGTTGAACAACAAACAACCTCATAAATTAGAGCACAAGCTTAAGTAAGAAGAAGAGATGATACTACTGAACTGGGGTAAAAGAACAGCCATTGAATTGGCAAACTGGCAAACATTGCCTTGTTCAGTACAATCAACTCTTCTAATTCTATGCGTCACATATTGATCATCGACCATAGAAGACATAAAATTGAAGGCTCGTATATGTTGAAAATGTCAAGGCCTACACAATTATGCACCATCAAAACAACGAACAAAATCAAGTACAACACACATGTACTTGTGCAAAGTTCTTAATTTGGGTGGCATTCTAGTGGTGACACTACATGTAGTTCAGAAGTCAAACTGATCATCAACTAGTAGGAAAAGGCTTATAACAACCAGGATAGCACTAGCGAGCAAGAAAAAACGACCGCCAGCATTGTTACCGCTAACGAACGCAAAGCCGTCACAGCCAGAGGTAAAACTGATAACGCTGGCGGACAACAAAACATGTTCGCCGGGGCTCTCTCTGGGCTGGGCGGGGCTGTCGCCGAAGGACACTGCTGGCGAACCCGACAAAGCGCTGGCGAACACAAAAACGTGCCCGCCGACGGCAATGTGTCGGCTGTATCCTGGCTTCTGCGGCGATAGTGGCCAGTACCGCTAGCGAACAAATAGTTGGTTCGCCAGCGGTCCAGATGCGGCGCTGGCGAGCTGCCTCCGTGTTCACCAGCGGTAACCTGGAACCAGAGCATTAAATTGCCTCACCCACCTCCTCTCCCCTCCATTACCTCCATTAAATTATCTCTCTACCACGAGCCAACCCAAAATTTTGCTCTCCCCCCTCTTATACTCTCTTTTTAGCCAATAAATTCTAGATTTTTTGATAGATCTAGCTAAACCACCCCAAAAACCACTTTCCACCAAAAAGTTTACTCTCACAAACCCTCCTACCTTTAGTTACTAGTTTCACCGTTTTGAAGCAATCCATAGCCATTTCGTCGGTGTTTCGGCTTGGTTATCTCTTCTCCTACGTGTATTGAATCAAAGGTCGAGCTATATTTCTATGAATATGTGTGAAATGAACACTATATAAGTAAAATTATGTGAAAATGTCAAATTTTGACATGAAGTGCATGAAAGTGGGATAAATTTGTGATGATGTGTATCACAATATGTGTGAAATAGGAGAGTGAGGCCGATTTATTGCCGAAATGTTGATTCATTTCCGTATCGGCAAATTTCGGTACTCTTTCTTATTATGACCTCTACATATAGAAAGGTCATGGCGAAATTTTTCGTGATAAGCGCGGTATATGTATGATTCTCATGAGTTTGTTCTACACTTTGTAGGCGAACCATAATGGCCACCATGAGTGAAGCTGTAGTGAAAAGATCTAAAACACGCGACAGAGGACATGTTTCGACATAACCGCACAGAGATAAGATGTCCATGTCGAAAATGCAAACTAGTGGGATTGATCAACCCTTTCTCTGGAAAGTTGCTAGAGCACTTGCTCATGCCTGGTTTCATGGATGGCCACACTCAGTGGTTGAGCAATGAAGATGATCATGAAGGTAACAAGGCACCGGCGGCGACGGGAAATGATCATGATAATGATCATGAAGAGCCTCCTGATTATGATGGATATCATGAACATGATCACAATAATGATAACAAAGAGCCTCCGGATCATGATAGAGATGATGAGGTGGCAGAAGAAACAACTATGGAAGACGAGACACCATTAACTTTACTCGTGCAAGATCCTCATGTCCAAGAACTGCTTCTAAAGAAGACCACTAACTCCAGAGCAGCTTCTAGAGAGCAATCTAAGCTGGCGCAACTCGAGATAGATGCAAATACTCCGTTGTATCCAAGTTGCGGTGCGGAAGATTCTCGTTTGAATATTGCGCTCAATGTGTTGCAGATGAAGGCAAGATACAAATGGAGGGATATAAGCGTCGATACAAATGTTGCGCTCAATGTTTTGCCTTGATCTAATGCATATGACGAAGAATGTGTTCGAGAGTTTGTTTGGCACTCTGCTCAACATGGCGGAGAGAACCAAAGATGGGCCGAAAGCAAGATACGACCTAGTTAATTTCAATATGAGAGAAGAGCTTCATGGAGGTCGAGGAGAGAAGGTGTCTGATGAGACAGAGGAGCAGGACGATCACGGTCGTAGGGCCAAGAGGGTGAAGCTGCCTGATTATTACTGCCCCCCCCCCCCCCTCCTGCTTCACCCTAAGTCCAAAAGAGATCGAACAAATGATGAAATGCCTTCTTGAAGTCAAAATTCCTTTGGGTTACGGTGGACTGATAACAAGATTTGTAGACTCGACCAAACAGAAGTTTATCGGGATGAAGTCTCATGATTGTCACGTGAAGATGACGCAGATACTCTCGGTTGCGATCCATGATAAAATGGACAAACACGTCCGTGAAACCCTGTTTGGCCTATGTAACATTTTCGACGTGATCTCTAAAAAGTCAATCACCCATAAGCGACTCAAAAGGCTAAAGGAAGAGATCGTCGTGATCCTATGCGAGCTTGAATTTTACTTCCCTCCCGCATTCTTTGACATCTATGTGCATTTGATGATCCATATCGTGGATGATATCACCCATTTGGGGCCGTTATTCCAGCACAACAAGATGCCGTTTGAAAGGATGAATGGGGTCATCAAAGGTTTCGTCCGTAATAGGGCTCGTCCGGATGGAAGCATCGTTCAAGGATTTCTCACTGAAGAGTGCATTTCTTTCTGCACGAATCATCTGAACGTCCAGAATTCGGTTGGTTTGCCAGGAAACAAGCACATCGTTAGGCTCCATGGAGTAGGTCACAAAAATGGCCGGAGGGAATTGCATGTAGACTTCGCTTGTCGACGCGTCGACTTTAACAAGGCACACTTAGTGGCTCTACAACAGATTGCAATGGTCGATCCTTGGTTGACAAAACACCAACGAATAATTGAGAAGAAATACGCCGACAAAGGCAAGCAGAGGACCGAAGAAGAAATAATCAGAGAGCACAACTCCTCTTTCCTTCAATGGTTCAATGAACATCCTGTCGCTAATCCTCCCTTGATGAGTTCTGCAGAAGAAAAAATGATTTACACATTGGCACATGGCCCCGCGCCCAACCTCAATACGTTCCAATCTTATGATATAAACGGGTACACATTTTACATGGAAGAAAGGGACTAAACTTCTGATTATCAAAACTCAGGGGTAACAATGGAATCCTACACCGGAGACGGAGACGAGAAATTATGATATTACGGAAGGATCGAGGAGATATGGGAGCTTAACTACTCTGGAGTGAAGGTGCCGATGTTCCGCGTCAGATGGGCTAGAAGATCAACCGTCACAAAAGAAGACCAATACCTCACCACCATGGTTCTACCCGAAGCCAGCAGTTTAGCAGGCGTAAACGTCACCGCGCAAAATGGACCATGGATATTGGTTAAGCACGTGTCTCAATGCTTCTTATAACCGACCCATCACGTCCTAGCCGTGTTGTCGTGAGGAGAGGCAAAAGAAACATCGTCGGAATGGATGGAGTCGCCAACGAGAATGACTTCAACGAATTCGGCGACCCAAATATCGACGATGATGAAGATCATGATGATGATACGACAACATACACCACAAGAAGAAGCAGAACCACGTTACCTCGGCAACGTCAACCATTCAAAAGAAGAAGTCATGATGTGGGGCTAAATTATGCAACTGCAAACAACAAAGGCAAGAAGTTGTCAAACAATGAGAAATGCGGGCATTATGTGTATCATAATTAGTATTTCTTCATATTTTGGAAACTATTGCCATGTAATTTGAATCCACAAGTCATATGGCCGTGTAATTTTTTCAAATCCATGATGTATTTGAAATGTGTTCCCAAATGCACACGAATATTTGAATTGCATATTTGAAATGTTATTTGAAAAGTGTTTGAAATATGTTCTCAAATGCACACATGTATTTTAAATGCTTGAAATGTTTTTTTTTCAAATGCACACATGTATTTGAATTGATAAAACAAAAAGAAACAACTATGGTCCTAGGTTATCGCTGGCGAAAAAACCCAATTGTTTGACAACGGTAGTGAGAGTACCGCTGCCGAACAAATTTCCCTGTTCGTCAGCGCTACGCTTACCGCTGCCGAACAGTATGGATTGTTCGCGAGCGGTATGCTCTCCTTGGGCATAATTGTTTCCGCGCGCCTTTCTGTTTCAAATCAAACCCCCCGGCCGCGCCCTCTATTTCCCTCTCCCTCCCCGCGCGCGCCGCCCACCTCGACGCCAACCCACCTCGAGCGCCTTCGTCCACCTCTCCTCTCCCTACCCCGCGCCCGATGCCGCCGCTGCCGCTCTCCCTCCCCCTCGCCTCCGCCCACCTCTCCTCTCCCTCCACCTCGCCCGACGCCGACGAGCACCCCGCCCCCCTCTGTACCCCGCGCCTCTGTCCCGAGGGACCTCCCTCTCTCCTATTCCCCTCCCTCTCCTCTTTCTCAGCCTCCCCCTCCTCTCCCCCGAACTTCTTCTTCCTTCCTACCCTCCTCTTCCAATTTCTGCACACAAGGTGTTTGTTGAAATGATATTGCCAGTGTTAGGTTCTTAGTGCCACTGTTAGGTTAGTTTAGGTTAATATTTGGGCATGTTAGTGTAGATATTAGTATATGTAGACTTTAGCTTGGTTTAGGAATATTTTTTTTATTTTGAAGAATTGCACAAAAATGCTAAGTGTAGTTGACAGTGTTATGTCATTGCTTTAAAACACAGCTTCATTTAGGTGTTAGGATACTTAAAATAATTGTTTCTGGTTTTTAATATGAGTTTCTATCTTTGTATAATGGATTCATGGAAGAAAAATGTCAACTGGAACAATATTTGATAATTTGCTAAGGCTCCAAAGTTGGAACTTTCTAACAGATATGAAGATAGGTTTGTGTCCCTGTTTTTGGATTTTTATGAGTTTTACTTCATGTTTGTGAGTTGTGGATTTCTAAATGCCCATTAGTGTATGAATACTTGTCAAGTTTATGAGTTGCTAAAGATTGGGCTTGTGTAGCCTTTTGCTTGTTATGAAATGTTTGCAGGTACACATGAGACCCTTGAGTTCACCGGAATGTTGATTAACTTTCGTTCCGGCAATTCGGGTACTCGATACGTCATATTTTTAGCAAAGGTCATGCCGAAATTTGTTGTGAAATTTGAGCATGACTTGTGTTACAAATAGGACATATTTTGAGTATTAGCTAGCTCTGTTCTTTCTATTATATGTGTATTAACTATGTTCTTTCTACTCATTAGAAACATGAGTCACAACTCGGCACGGGGGGTGCTCGGAAAAGAAATGAAGACCCGATCGAGGAGGACGAAGATGCCTATCTGAATATGCTTGGGGGTGGCAGCGACGCAGATGATGAGATGGAGGAAGCCCATTATGATGCCGGTACTACTAGTGGTGTCGGCCATGAGGACACATCAGGCAACGAGACAACATGCAACTACACCACTGCTAGTTGGGCTGGCGATGGCACGTACGGTAGTGAAGCCAAGCGTGCACGAAAGGATAGGCGTCCCGACATGCTCAAAACCCTCCGCGAAGCTGTCGATGAGGTGGACCCCAAAAGCGGTGCGCCTACAGCGCCAGCAAATGTCGTCAAAGGGTACGGCAACATCTTGGGATGCATTGTTCGAACCTTCGGCAACCTCAACACCGAAGGCATTCGGGATAAAGGGAATTATGTTGCGGCCTTACTACTCATCGAGAAGCTTCACGCACGCTACAAGTTCCCTACCGAGTACGAAAGCCTACATCCTCGGAAGAACATTGTAAGCGCATTCGCTCTCTGCAGGTTCACCAAAGCCTTCTCCACTTGGAGATCGAGTGTGCGGGAGAAATTTTTTGAAGGTGCCGGTTTCGAGGAGATACATAAAATGTGGCCGTCAATTTATGAAGATCACTACAATGATTTTCTCGCCAATGAAAAGCTCACTTCAAAGATAGCGCTTTGGGAATGGGGCAAGAATATGCATGACAAGAACATAGCTCCCTACAGTATCGGAAGCCGCGGCTACTCGGGAAAAGAACCCATTTGGGCAAAGGAGGACACGGAAAGGGTAGGAACAAACCCGTATGACGTGTTTGAAGACCCGCAAGCAAGAAAATTTATCAGGGCCCGCTACAAGAAAGACCCCAAATCCGGTCAACTTGTCACGAACACGAAGGTGAAGGAACTTGAACAGAAGCCTGCGGAGGAACAACAAGATCATGCACAAGCTCAATCGGAAGGCTCCTCAACCCAGGTCCTTGGCCCATGGGACAATCCTTTCCACCGGGCGTATAACACGGTAAAGAAGGTGTCGCCGACTAAAGGCCCGTATCGTGGCCGTGTGGTGGGGGGCGGCATTGGCCACAAACATGCCTTCTACTACCCCGAGACTAAGGAGGAGCGAAAGGAGAGGAAGAGCAGCGTGGAAGCATCTATGACGAAGGAGTTGGCGACCGTCAGAGAAAACCTTCCAGAGCAAGTCGAGCACACCGTGGCCAAGACGATCAACGCCCTCCTTCCTAGGATCTGCCAGACTATCGGAAATTGGTTTGAGGGAGGCAAACAAGGACCGCTCCCCATGATCAGCTTAGGCTCTAGAAAATCGATGAATGTGCATCATGTTGTGCAAAACGCGGCATCCAACCCTAATTTCGAGCTGCCAACTGCCAACACTCCACTTGGAGCATCACATGTCGGCAGCGTGCCTCGTAGCAGCCCTTCCATCACTTGCACACCGACGGCCGTCCGCGGTCCATCGCTATTAGAAGAGCTCAACACCCTCACGGTAATTACTTGCACAACGACAAGTCATTAATTTCTTCATTCTTGTCATCCTCTCTAATGCCTAGCACATATATGTTTCTGTAGGCCAACGAAGTGGGATGCACATTGCTACTCATGGCGTACAATGAGCTCAAGGATGTGGCAAAGGCTAACATTGTTGCACCGCTTAACCGTGTGTGTCACACAAGGCCTTTGCCTGATCATTTGTTCAAGGTTTCCATAGTTCGCGTGTTCTTGGGTTGCACTCTCGATCCTCCCAGTCAACCCGCGATTGCCGATTCACAATTTACCCTTGCGATTCCTTGGGGTGGGCAATGACATGGCCAAAATCACATATTCGTTTGGATGCTCGTCCTATGACCACCCCACAGCCAACTCCACCTGCAAACCCCGAGACCAACGGAGATGAAAATCACGACCCTGATAATTATTTCGTTGATGACGATCATGAGTCGGCACTCTTTCATAATAATGAGAATACACAAGACCGCCGTGATGAAATGACGAGACCCGGCGGGGCTGACATAACCGGCGTCTCCAACATCTTTTCAACTCTCAACCAACACTTGAAGCTCCTGATTAAGATGGTCGCAGTTAGGACGCAGTTCGTGATGCAGTTAAGGAGGCGTTAGAGACAAAGGGTCCTAAGAAGGTGCGAAAAAGAACTAAGATATTAGTTCGAGTTGAGTACATGAGCCAGCAAGAGCTGGGGTCTAAGGTCAAGCTGCGTCGGGTTCATGACAAGATAACCATCCAGAACTGGCATTCCATCCATGAGCTAGGTAAACTAGTGCTGCCGCCCAAGATTCTAAAGATCGTGAATGCGGATATGCAGAACCTACATGACACTATTCTATATTTGGAGGAAAATCTTCTCAAGGATAATAATCCGACATTCGCGCTTTTCATGGGAAAGGTACCAGAAGGTTGCAACTTTGTCGACAAAGATCCCGGTCAAATGCTCTTCATCAGATTTGATGACATCTTCAACATGCTCCATATGAATGGGCTCAGCCCAAGCTTGGTTCGCCTTATCACGCTCAGTATGGAGAATCAGATCCTTAGAGATAATACCCCTCACACCTCTGTAATTGACCCCTTCTACATGCTCGAAGGCTGGTTGCAAAGCCTTGACGGTCGAAGACGGGCAACTGAATTCTTAGAATCTTGCTTCTTGAAGAATGACACCTTTCTCTTGCCTTACTTTCCCGAGTAAGTCATCAGCTATCTTTCGTTCATATCTATGGTTTCATTTCCATGCACAAAGGTTTAATTGTCTCCCCAAAATGTTTTGCACAGAAACCAATACGGCACCCTCAACGTCTTATACCCTAAACTTGCATCTTCAATTTTTGTTGACGCGGGGGTCATGAGAAGAAGAAGGACTACACCCACATCAAGAGGGTTCTCGATGATTCTCTCAACGGCTCCGTCTACCAGGGAGGCAACGTCACAAGGCCCAACATAAGGTGAGGAAAGAATGCATTCCGTCACAGGGTCGAATTTGCTTGCATCAAGAAGGCGCCAGGTAGTACGAGGGACGCCTGGTACCTCATCCTTCAAAGGCGCGAGTACCTCATGGACGAGGAAAGTCTACGATATCCAAGCGCTTTGGATAGATGGGCCCTGGACATGGGGGATGCCACTATCCGAAAGGAGTTCAGACGCATCCAGCAGGAGCTTGCGCGAATAATATGTAGGGATGTCTCCCGCGGAGGCGGGATACTCCACCTCAACAGGAAACCTACTTCTAACACTGTGATTGAAACACTCATACAACAGCAGGGTGACTACAGACCCTACAACTCGTTAGAAGGTTGTCGCCCTTTCCCGCCGAAGCCCAAGGAGAAGCCGAGCAAGGAGAAGGCCTAGATTTGATGGTGTGTGTGACACAATCGTGTGTCTAACACTAAAATGATTTAGTTTACATTCTGTTTTCAATATGTCGATAATTTCATTTCTATGTTCTAACACTATATATGAAGGAGATATGCCCTAGAGGCAATTAATAAAGTGATTTATTTATCATATCTCGTTTATTCATAATACGTTTTTGTGTCATGCTATAACTGTATTAAGCGGAAACATTAATACACGTGTGATAAGTAAACAACCAGGTACCTAGTAGCCTCTACGTGACTAGTTCATTGTGCAAATGATGATCGAGGTTTCCCAAACATGTGACATAGCGTCAGTTGACAATGGAGTCATATCGTTGGTAGAACGATGTGATGGACATACACAATATATTTGTAGGACGTAGTCATTACGCCTTCGACCGTGAGATCAACTCTTATTTTTATTTCTGAAAGATACTTTGATTGCATTAAACGTCATATCTTAATAGTGTGACAATAAAGGTGTTCCTCTCGGTTATCGGAACGGAGTAGTTGAGAAGAGGGATCAAGAGCGGGATTTGTCAATCCGCATAGCCGGATAGATACTCTCGGGTCCACTCGGTGAGATTATGTTCAATGAGCTTGCAAGCATGTGACTAGGTCACCCGAACATAAGATCATGGACAAGTAGAAGATAGTGTTGTCGGTAACGAGATCAAGCTAGGTATGGAGATATCTATGAACGAGTCTCAGACACGCTAAGTATCGCTATTACAAAAGGTTTATGACTCGACGTCTAGGTTCGATCGACAAAAGTCATTCGTTATATCACAGGGGTTATTTCAAGGCTTCCAGGCCCACGGAGTAGTCATTGATCGGAGAAGGGTCTCAAGCATGTCTGTCATTATATCAAACCGTTAGGGTAACATACTTAAGGGGTTTCGACGTATTTACCGGAAAGGAAAATAAGAAATAGAGAACACCAGGAACGTCAAGGGAATGGTCTATGGAGATCGGGCAGTGACGAAATAGTTTTCGGAGTCGGAAGAAATTATATAATATGTGTTTAATATTAATTTATTGTAATTAATAGTTAAATACAATTTTATTTAGTTTTTGAATTTTAAAGGCTGATTTCCCTAAATGGGCCTTCTGGTGCAAAGAAGGCCCATGGGGGGGGGGGGAGTCCCCTCCTTGGTTTGGATTGGGGGGAGACCGGCTTAGGTGGGCACATGGGGCCCACTGACGGCCGCCGGCTTGCTTTGGCCGGTGGGGGGTGGGGGTTTAGTCCCACACCGCCCGGCTGGCAAGGTGGGCGCCCATCCTTCCCCTTTATATAGAGGGGCACCCCTGGCCTTTTACTTCACCCCAATTATTCTCTATTTTCTCCTCGATTACGTGATTCCCTTTATCGAAGTTGCGCCGAGGAGAGAGTACTGTCCACCATACGCCCGCTGTCGTGTTGTTGGTGTTCCGGTCCAAGTCTTCCGCTGCTCATCCTGGACTAGAGCTTCGGAGGCCGTCGTCTCCACTGTACGTGTGTGACACTCTACGAGGTGATGCGCAGTGGTGCTAGGAGGTCTACATCCTCTACACGACCTTGAGGTCGGCTACGTCGTCTTCATCGTCAACGTTCATGCGGGAACGTAATCCCCGCTATCGGTTTACAAGGGTTTGTATTCCGATCTCCTCCGTATTACTATATATGCATAGTATAGATTATGGCTAGTTTAAGAATATCGTTATTAGAAAATTATTGTTTTCTGCCTGCGATCCCCTTCAGTGGTATCAGAGCCGATCTATGCGTAGATATAGTTGTACGATTTTAGAACCCGTCTTCTTCATAGGGGCATCGTTCTCTTATTTGCTACCCTCTAGCGTGCACTTGCAATTCCGGCAGCATTGAGTTGATGAAGCGGCCCGGACCGACTTTACGTACGCTTACGCAAGACTGGTTCCACTACTGACATACGGCTGGTACCGTATCTGTTGCTAGCGGGTGTCTGTCTCTCCCTCTCTTTAGTTGGCTTTGCATTTTCAATGGAGGGCCCGAAAGGGATGCCTAAACATGCAATTATTGTATCCTTGTTGTGGTCATAAGTTTGTAGGATATTTGCTAGGAGGGACCCTCGCGTCGCCTTCCCTAGGCGACTCGGGGGCGACCGCGCCGCGGCCCCTCGACCCCTCCCTCCACCTCGTCCTCGCCGCCGCCGGAGGTCACGCCGTGGATGGTGGCGGCAGGGTCTTCTCCGAGCCCATGGCGGTGGAGGCCTTCTTTGGCTGCGGCGGCGCGTGTTTGCACGGTGAGGCGGCGTCGAGGTGTCGCGACCCAGACGATGAGCAGCTTTCGACAACGCCGGAGGTGGCTCAGCCTCCTCGCATCGCCCCATCTTCCTGCCTCCTGCGGGCCAGTTCGGGCCCAAATGGGCTTCGGCGGGCCGCGGCGCTGGCCCCGTCGACTGGCTGGCGCACGGTGGCGCCTCTTTGCGCCGGCTGCTGGGCACCGTGGCGGTGCTGGCGGTTGGCGTTCCTCACATCTCCGATGCGTTCTTCCCTCCCCACCCCTGTTGGTCTTGCTTGGTTCTCGCGCATGGTACGGCGGATTTGTCGCATCCTGCGGTTGTGCTAGATCTGGCGGGCTCTGGTGGCGAATTTCTCTGCCCCCTGGCCTGGTGCATAGACCGGCATTGCCTTGGTGGGGATATCTGGGTGAGGCTCGGTGGCTCGTCTTGATGCCAGCTCCCGGGGAAACCCGTTCTCATGCTTTGTGCGTGAGCAGACCACGACGGCGCCTTCGGGCGTTGTTGACCTTGTTGGAGGCGTGGTGTTGGAGCTGTTGCATTGCTCGCAACTCCGATGTGCAGGTGAGGTCCGAGCGAAAAGCTCTGCGACGGCCGTGCCTGTGGGCATGGCTACCCTTGTTGAAGGCGTTGCAAGGATCCCTGCTCTTTGCCTTTGGACCTGCTCTTGGGATTATTCGGTAGCGAGGCTATGGACTCGCAATGCTGCCTTTTGGTGCTCTTGGCGTGCTGGTTGGTTGTGCAAGCTTGGCAAATATCCGACGGGGATGGTTGTGGTATTGTTGTGACCTTCGTGTTGTTGGTGTTGTCTCGGTTGATCAGCCCCCTTCGGCGGCGAGGTCGCCTCCCCACGCGGCGCTGGTGCTAGGCCAGAGTGCTTGGGTCTGCCCTTTTGGTTGAGGTCAGGGTCAAGGTTCGTGGGGCTGGTGCTAGGCCGGTCTCACTCGTTGGTCCCCGTTCACTTCTGGTTCGCCATTGTGTGGGGTAGTCGCTAAGCAAGCAGGTGGTGGTGTTGCGGTCTGCAATGTCTCGGGACTGTGATGCCCTTCGATGGCGTCGGATGCACTCCTCAAAGCATTGCCCTGCCTGTCTCCCTAGTGGTGGTCGCCATGCGAGCACTATTAGTGCTTCTCAAGTGCGCCTGTATCCCACCCCCGCCCCCTTGTGTGTGTTGGTGTGCGTTGTTTTTTGTTTTATCTCCTCTCCGGTTCCTCCCCGTGTACTCTGGTTCATTTGAACCTATCTTGGAGAGGTTGCAAAACCTCATAGGCAACTTTGATATAAAAATTCAGGTGGGGACTTTGTCCCCCCGGTGACCATCAAAAATGAAAAAAATAAGTTCGTAGGTAAGAAGCGGTTCTTTTACGACAGCTCCAAGCCATGTAAAATATGGAAAAGATAAAGTAGAACACGTCTAACTTTATTTTGCAGGGGCAATGTGATATGGTCAAGGTAGGTTTATTAAATTGTTTATGAACTGTGGGCGCCAAGAAGACCATGGCGCATGGACCATATCGTGCATCTTATATTGTGTGTTTGTTTAGTAGTTACACGGCGGTAGTAATATAAGATGATCCCTCCAAAATACCAGTAGTGTCCTTCCTTCAACGTGCACCACCAAGAAAGTTCTAGGGATAATTGGTTTTGTGACATGGTTCCCCGAGTTTTATCAGTCTGTGCCATACCCGCGCTGTTTCTCTTGTATGTGCCCTGGTTTGCTCTCCTATCAGAAAAACACTCGTTTCCCTCTAGTCAACCTACTTTAACCGGTGGGGTCGGCCTGGCGCGGCTCGGTTGGAATTTCATGGGGTCGGCTAGTGGGGTCGTGCCTTTGACGTTAGAGAATGCATGCAAGTGGGGGCAGCGGCGGCGGAGAGCATGCATGGAGCCGTACGTGCGCGTCCATGCCTGTGCTCGCCACACCTTCAATGGTCGCGCCTTCAATGGCGTGCCCCCCTGGCCGGCAAAAAGCTACCTCTCCGCCTACACTACCGGCCCGGAAGCGCATCTGCTCCGCCGTCCTCGCATCTCTCTTGCATACTCTGTCCGGCTCCAAGATGAGCAGTCTGGTGCCGACTTAATGTCCGGTCACCATTACTGCCTTCTAGACCACGATGTCGTCCAGAGTCCGCAGATGGCATTAACAAGAGCCATCTCCTTGCCCGTTGCGCTCACAAATCCCCTCTTCCTCTCCTAGACACCTTCGCCCAGTCCCTTATCTTTCCATGGCTTGTGGCGATGCAAGCTCCACTCCCAGCTCGAACCGCCGCCGCCGCCACGTCCCCTATCCTTGGTTTCTTGAGGCGAGCGAGGGAAGCGGCATGGGGAGTGGGCGTGGGCGTACTCCTCCAAGTTCGAGCAGGAGGCGAGCGAGGGAAGCAGCATGGGACGGGGAGTCTCCAACTCCAAGGGGCAGGGGCAGGGCCATTGCGCCCGATCCCGTTCCCTTCATCGATCTGTCCGACGAGGACGACAAGGACGACCATGGTATGCACTGGACCATGGCCTGGAAGGAGGAGGTCACGGAGGTGCTGGACCCGGGTTTGGCCTGGGCCATGGCCGACCAGAAAGCCATGGACCTTGCCAAGCATTCCGCCGCCGAGCAGCAACGGCTCAAGATCTACTCGGAGAGCCAGAGGAAGAAGGAGGACATGTGGGCGGGATTGACTACGATGAAACTCTTTCACCATCTTCTCGGAGAGCAAGGGGAAGAAGGAGGACATGTGGTCGGGATTGACTACGATGAAACTCTTTCACTGGTAGCGATGCTAAAGTCTTCTCGGATTTTGTTAGCAATTGCTGCATATTACGATTATGAAATATGGCAGATGGATGTCAAAACAGCGTTCCTAAATGGTAACATTGAGGAAGAGTTGTATATGGTACAACCGGAAGGTTTTGTCGATCCAAAAAATGCTAACAAGGTATGTAAGCTTCAGCGTTCCATTTATGGAGTGAAGCAAGTATCTCAGAGCTGGAATCTTCGCTTTGTGAGGAGATCAAAGGTTTTGGATTTGTCCAAAATGTAGAAGAGACCTGCATTTACAAGAAAATGAGTGGGAGCTCGGTTGTGTTCCTTGCACTATATGTAGATGACATATTACTGATTGAGAATGATGTGGATATTATGAATAGCGAGAGAAATATTTAAACAGTAAATTTTCCATGAAGGACTTAGGAGAAGCTACATACGTCTTAGGCATTAAAATCTATCATGATAGATCAAGACGTCTATTAGCGTTAAGTCAGTGTACTTATCTTGACAAGATACTGAAGCGTTTCGGTATGGAGACGGCAAAGAAAGGTTCTCTGCCAGTTGTCAAGAATAAAACATTGAGCAAGGCACAGTGTCCGGTAACGGAACATAATAAAGCCGAAATGACTAAACATTCTTATGCTTCACCCATAGGATCGATCATGTATGCCATGTTAAGTAGTCGACCTGATGTAGCATTGGCTCTTAGTTTGACGAGCCGGTTCCAAAGTAATCCTGGAAAGGAACATTGGATAGCTGTTTAGTGTATTCTTAAGAATATCAATAAGACAAAGGAAATGGTCCTTGTCTATGGTGGTTGTGATGAAGAACTTGGCATAACAGGTTACGTTGATGCAAGTTTCAGCACAGACCCCGATGACTCTAAGTCACAAACAGGATATGTAACGTCCCGGGATTTTTCCCAATTAGAAAAGTGTTTGTTTTTCTTTTTGCATCAACATGACATCATCATGCATCATTTGCATTTATCTATCTTAATTTTAAATTGTTGCATTTAAATTCAAACTCCACTTAAATTCTTTTCTCACAATTAAATTCAAATGCTTTTGAAATTAATTAAAATGTGTTTTTCAAATATTTTGCAAATTTTATAAAACTGGTTTATTAAATTGCCTATTTTAAACTAAAACTATTTTGTAAAATCTCCTAATTCATTTTCCTTTTCTATTTTGTTTTAAAAAAAAAGAAAAACAGAATTTTTTTAAAAAGAAAAACAAAATTCAGAGAGGAAAAAACTTACCTAGGCCGAACCCACCTACTGGCCCATCACCTCCTAGCCATCTCCCTTCTTTCCCCTTCTTCCCGTACGGTCAGAGACGAGCTCGCTTTACACGTAGCCATGGTGCTCTCCCTTTCCCCTCCTACTTAGCCCCCTCCTCTGCTCCTCCCTAACCCTAGCCGCAACCCTCCTTCCTTCTTCCCCTCGCGCCGCCGCCATTTTTTTCCCTCCATCTCCTCCGCTGTTTTCTCCACCCACGCTACCACCGGACCACCAACGCCGTGGCCCCGCCGCTCCGGTGCCGTCGAAGCACCGAGGAGGAGCCCCGGAGCAGCGCCACCCCTTCGTCGTGCTCCTCCCCGAGAGAATCGAGGCGGGAGCTCTACGGGCCGTCGGCCTCGTCCTCGTCGCCCCGCGGCCGGCGAAGCTCCACCGCCATGATTCCGGCAGACCGGACCTCCCCCCGCGCCATTTGACTACACCGTCCCCCTCGCAGTGAGTTTCTCTACCCATCCGCCCGCTTCTTTGCTCGATTCCGTGCGGGAATCAACGAATTGGTGCACGACTCCCCCTCTGATCGCCATGGCCGTGCCCGAGAAAACCTCAAAACTCCGTCTTTGCCTCTGGTCCTCGCCACCGAACCGCACGGCTGCTCCTCCCGCACCACACCCACGCACACCGCGTCCGCACCCAGCTCCGGCTCGCGCACGCCAGGATCACCGAGTTCGCCGGCTCCATCCCGTACGATCCCTGAAGTCTGAGTTTTTATCTGTCAATTGTTCAGTTTCGTCAGAAGCAAACGCTGTCGTTTTACACCTTAAGCAAAAAAACGAAACGCAGTACATCACCATTACTCGTTCGATCCAGTGGCTAGCGCAACCGCGTGGTCTTCCCCCCCGTCGCGAGTTCGATCCCAAGCTGGCCGAATAAACCCCCCCTTTTTCCCTTTGTGCTCGCTCACTGACAGGCGAGCCCCGCTGGTCAGTGACCGCGGGAGCCCGTACAGCACACCCGCACGCCGCGTGGCACCTGGGCCCGCCTGTCAGCCGCATGTGTGGGCTCGGTCTCGGTGAGAAAAGTTCCAGGACCAGAAACGCGTGCAATAATTGCACTGAGCCCCCCCTACTCTCCGGTTTTCACCCTTCAGCTCACAGAAACTTCTCCCATCACGGATAAGTCCCTGCTTAATTACAGAAACAACCCTAGTTTTAAATATGCAATAACTTTAAATCTATAACTCCAAATTTAATAATCTTTATATGTTTATTTATCAGAAAAATGCAAGGATTATTAATATTCCTTTTGTATGCCATTTTGCATCTGTTATTTTAATTGCTTAGTATAATTTGTTAATTGCAACTAAACAATTAAATATGGAATGTTAGGGGTAATAAATATATAATGCCCTATTCCATTTAATTTAATTAGATCACCCATGCCATGTGTTTCCATGTTAACCAACATTTAATATTGCTGGTAAATAAATAACTTGCACCTAAATATTAATTGCCGGGAATGTTTTCCCGCTTAATTTGGATTAATTGCTTTTGTATTGCATCTCGCCATGCCATGCATCATTCTCATATGGTCATGCTGGATCTTTTGCCGTAGTTATAAAATGCATCTTTTACGCTTTCCAGTGTTTATTTATTCTTCGCGGATAAGA
Organism: Poa annua; assembly: GCA_026929855.1. Lineage (NCBI taxonomy): Eukaryota > Viridiplantae > Streptophyta > Magnoliopsida > Poales > Poaceae > Poa > Poa annua. The sequence continues at coordinate 106,369,018 of CM049426.1, forward strand.
CGTCGAGATGTGTGAGCAACGACAAGATCTGCTCCCATGCGGGATTCCAGGCAAGCAAAGTTTGCTTGTTTACCTATACATTATCTTTCATTCCTGCCGTTGATCTCTGCTACCCTAGTTTACGATTCTTTATTGTGATCCCATCACATGTTTATCCTGCAGCCTATACAGCTTTATCCCCACATCCCATCACCTGTTGTATGTTTATCTGTTGGCCTTGCGAGTCGTAGTGCATGCTTAGAGTTGGTTGTGCGAGTCCTCTGTTGGTCGTTTATTTCATATGCTTAGCTTGATAGATTATTCTACCTTAATAAAATGTTGTATTATATTGGGGTATTATAATTAAAAGATAAGGCACCGGCGGAAGGCCTTGCGAGGTGCTTTGTTCTGCTAAGTGTCGACCTAGGAACTGAGATTTTGTTCTCGGATCCAATTTTGAGCGCACTAACCACTTGTGGGAGGCCCAATGGAGCCCCCCTCGACTTTGACTGGAACTTCGACTTGTCCGGGAGCTGCACCTAGTTCGGGTTTTCCATTTGTCTCATATGCATCGATACTAGTGTAGTATTTTACCTTGGCGGTGTGCCTTGTTACATGCATATAGGGCGCGGCCTGTTGGTGCGGAGGGGTGTGTCCTGCGGGAGTCCGCACCCTTTTGGCCGGGACCAGCATAGCTCCCGTGGCTCCTGGACTTGTTGCGGTGAAGGAAAAGAGTTGGGTTGAAAGGCCCTAATGTTTTTGACTGGGTTGATCATGCGAGTATGGGTCCAATAGTGCACCCCTGCAGGGTATAATCTTATCGATGAGCCGTGTCCACGGTTATGGACGACTTGGTGATGATGCTGGATAACAAGATCTAGACAACTTACACCTAATCATTGTTAATTAACCTGACTAGTAATATAGAATTACTTACACAATAAATGGTAATTAAAACTGTTCAACGTGTGAGTTTCCCGAATTGCTTCCTCATACTTGGTTGAGGGGGGTTAATTCGAGAATGGGTTATGTTTGGTGTTAGTAGTAGCTGTTTACTTTATGCGCTCTCTTATCCCTCTCTGATTAGACGGAAGTTATAGCGTGTCTCTCTAGGTTGCTAGTGCTGCTACCGCTAAGTCCACCTCCCCTATATTTTGGGAGATGGTGTAGAAAGTAGGCAAGTCGGCTTTGCTTGCCAGGGAGTGCCCTGACCCTCTTTTGGGTTGTGCTTTATGTGCAGTTAACAGGTTTGAAGTCTGACGACGTTACCTTGGGAATCCCTCCGGCTTGGCTGGGCAGGGATATGGCGCCATCGCTTATCTTCAGGACTCTTAGTCCAATTTGCTTCTTATCCGTAGTCGGATACCATTTTGCTTCCGCTGTCATTTGACTCTTTGTAGTGTATGATTTGTATCTTGACTCGTTCGAGTCGTTGTTGTATTTATATCTTCTGTTGTATTTGTGGATGTATCGGAACTGTTGTAATGTTATCACAATTCCACCCACATAATGCGCATGTTTCAGCTGAGCAGTCTGGAGCCGAGGCGCCGTGTGCTCGAGAAGTGGGAAGCAACCCATCATGGCGCAATCTACAATGGAATCGGAGTACATCGCTGCTTCTGAAGCCGCGAATGAAGTTGTGTGGCTGAGGAAGTTCATCATTGAGTTTGGAGTGTTCCCTAGCGCGCAAGACCCCTTGACCCTCTACTGCGACAATACAGGTGCTATTTCAAACGCGAAGGAACCAAGGTCTCACTCAACTGCCAAACACTGCCGGCTCAGACGCGCATCTGCTCCGCCGTCCTCGCGTCTCTCTTGCCTACTCTGTCTTGCTCCAAGCTGAGCAGTCTGGAGCCGACTTAATGTTCGGTCGCCATTACTGCCTTCTAGACTGCGATGCCGTCCAGAGACCGCAGATGGCTAAAAGGAGCCATCTCCTTGCCAGTTGCGCTCCCAAATCCCCTCTTCCTCTCCTAGACACCTTCGCCCAGTCCCTTATCTCTACATGGCTCGTGGTGATGGAAGCTCCACTCCCAGCACGAACTGCCGCCGCCACGTCCCCTATCCTTGGTTTTTCTTGAGGCAAGCGAGGGAAGCGGCATGGGGAGTGGGCATGGGCGTGCGCGTACTCCTCCAAGTTCGAGCAGGATGCGAGCGAGGGAAGCAGCATGGGACGGGGAGTCTCCAAGTCCAAGGGGCAGGGCCATTGCGCTCGATCCCATTCCCTTCATCGATCTGTCCGACGAGGACGACAAGGACGACCAGGGTATGCACTGGACCATGGCCTGGAAGGAGGAGGTCACGGAGGTTCTGGACCCGGGTTTGGCCTGGGCCATGTCCGACTAGAAAGCCATGGACCTTGCCAAGCATTCCGTCGCCGAGCAACAACGTCTCAAGATCTACTTGGAGAGCCAGGGGAAGAAGGAGGACATGTGGTCGGCGTCGAACAACAACGCCTCAGAAGATGTGGATGCCAAGGGCAAGGGCATGGGCAAGGGCAAGGCCGAGACGGTGGAGGTTTCCCATGACGAGGACGAGTGGTAGTCCATTTTAGTTATTAGTTGCTTTATTAAGGGCAATGGCATTGTGCTTGATGTTTCCAACTGTGTGTGTAAATTCACTTCAGTTTGACAATTTTCAGCCAGTCCACTGTTTTTGGCTTAGAAATGAAGCCGTTTACCCTACCTTTGGAACTCATTTGAAACACATTTTTCAGCGAGTCCATCATTTTTGCTTAGAAATGAGGCCGTTTACCCTACCTTTGGAGCTCATTTGAAACACATTTTTGCGGCGACTCCACCATTTTTTGCTTAGAGATGAGGCCGTTTATGCTACCTTTGAAGCTCATTTGAAACACATTATTGAGGCGACTCGACCATTTTTTTGCTTAGAAATGAGGCCGTTTACCCTACCTTTGGAGCTCACTTTAAACACATTTTTGCGGCGACTCGACCATTTTTGGCTTAGAAATGAGGCCGTTTCCCTACCTTTGGAGCTCTTTTGAGACACATTTTTACGGCGACTCCACCATTTTTTGCTTAGAAATGAGGCCGTTTAAACTACCTTTGGAGCTCATTTGAAACACATTTTTCAGCCAGTCCAAGCTCATTTGAAAATTTATATGGATTAAATCTAGATTTGAGAAAGCTCATCGCTATCCGCATTTGGTTTGCCAAAATACCCATTTGGTTACGACGGGTAACAGCCAAAATCCGCATTTGGTGCGCCAAAATACCCATTTGGTCTCACTAACGCAAATGCGGGTGGGCGAGCCAAAAATCCCCGTTGGGTCCACTCGTCAGCGGGTGTACAACACTTAACCTACGCGCGCGTCCAATCATATCGCAGAAGGAGTTTCTCGCCTATCGCCTACAGATTCCCTCTGGAGGAAATCGGACGGATGCATATTTCTTCTAGAGGAAATCGGACGGCTGCAGTTTGATCGACATTTGAAATGAGCTTCAAATATTCAAACAAATGTCAAAAAAGGAAAATCATGTGCATATAGTCGTATTATGTCATATACTAACGACTCAAGTTGGAAAACATGGTCTATATACATTCAAAAGGAGAAGGGCATGGAGATCATGTGATATTGCATAATTCAAACAATGAGGTCTAAGGTTGGAGAGAAGTGGTTTTGGAATTGCAACACGAAATTTTCAAAAACCTCACAAAAGTTTCGTTTTGGAGTTACTAAGAAGGACCCATGCTTAGTTTTTCATTTTCATGTTTTAAACTTGTTTAAATGTTGGTCAAACTTAGGTTTGACCGAATTTAAAATAACCATAATAAATTTAAAAATTATCGATAAAATGAAAAACCGACGCACATACTCTTAATATGTCATATACTAACGACTCATGTTGAAAAACATGGTCTACATACATTCAAATGTGAAGGGTGAGGATCTCATGTGATATCGCATATCTCAAATGTGCAAATAAGAATTGCAACATGATAACTTCAAAATACTCATGAAAGTATCATTTAGGAGTGACTAAGAGCTGTCTAGTCCCAGTTCATGCACAAATTTTACACAAATGTGCGCCTGTTCGCGCCCAGAGCATGCTGGGCACGGTCTGAGCGCGTCCAGAGTGCGCACTTAAGGTGTTCGACAGAAGTACAATGACAAATATTCTAACGATTAATGTTGATAAACAAGGTCTACACACGTTCAGATCGCGTAACTACACAGAGCGTGCATTGTGGGTGCAAGTTCACGTTCGGTTCGTGTCTAGATTGCGCTTGATGTGTTGACACGGATGCACCGATATGTGTAGTTCACGTCCAGTTTGTGTCCGGACATTTGCACGTAAAAAGAAAATTAATCCCGTCAGTTCTAGCAACAAATGCTTCTGATACGTGTAGATGTCTCACAACGTCTCATCTCCAACTGCAGTAAATTTGACCAGAATGACGACGCGCATCAACTGTTCGACAGTTGTACTCAACACGTATGGGGGCACCAGATGACGTGGTAAACATTTACAGGCATGTCACTTCGACTAGACGTGAAGCGTGGTCACATGATGTCATCATTGTGAATAAAATCCCAATGCGCATTGTGTTGTCATGTTTACACTGCCGTTGGCAAGAAAACCAAGAGATGCGCATGTTCAGTGCCCAACCGCGGTTATCGATTTACACGCCGGGGGCAGTGAATTCATCACGAGAAGTTATCCCTTCACTAATAAAAAGCCCAATGCGCATTCGCATTGCCGTTCACTCGCTCTTCTCTCCATTCTCTCTTCTCTGTGAAAAAACCCAACCACCACTTCTCTCCAACAATAATGTCGTCGGACGACGAGCCTTGGTGGCAGAACCCAGCCATCCCGAGCGACTCCGACGGGGAGGGGAACCCGATCGAGTGGTGGGAGGGGGGCCACGGTCACGGGAACGGCGGCGGCTCCGGCACCGACGACGACGGCGAGGGGTCCGACACCGACCAGAGCGGTGGCGATGGCGAGGGGTCCGACCCCGACTACAGCGACGGCGACGACGATCACCACGGGTCCGAGGGGGAGGACTCGGACCCGGAGTTGATCAAGGGCGACGAGGAGGAGAAGGACAACAATGATGACGACGAGGACAAAGACAAGGAGGATGAGGAGGTCGAGGAGGAAGACGAGGAGGAGGAAGACGAGGAGGAAGAGGACGACGATGACTCGTCCTCCGACGACTCCTCCTCCGACGACGGACCACCACCCAAGAGGCAGCGCGCGTAGGAGCCGCGCCCGGCGATCGTCATAGTAGCAGTAGCAGTGCATTTGTTGCACTGCTACTGATTAGTAGTAGTATTAGGCGCCGTCGGCGTAGTAGCAGTGACTGCAAATATTTTGTAATTTTTAATATATTCCTAGTATAATCATATTCGAGTTATAAATCGAGTTTAAATTAGTACTAGCAGTTTCAATTCGTGTTATATATCGAGTTTCAGTTTTAAAATCGAGTTATGAATCCTTTTATAAATAGAGTTTCAATTAGTAGTGGCAGTTTCACTAAACAATGACGTACCAATCAAAAAATTGTCAGTTACGTTAATGTTAATCCAGTTAATTCAGTGATAATTCAGTTAATTAAGTTAATTCGGTGTTAATTGGGGTGGAGATACCCAACCTGGGCGTTAGACTCGTCCCTTTCTGTCCCAACTTGAGCGGTCCCACTTGGAGGAGGATGACGTACTACTCCCGTCAGCCCGAGCCGCGCCAGGCCAATCCGAGCCGCGCCAGCCCGACCCCATTAGTCAGGCCAAGTGCGGGTCAAAGGGGGTTGACAAGAGGGAAACGAGCGTTTGGCCGATAGGCGACTAAACCAGGGCAGAGACCAGAGAAACAGCGCGGGTATGGCACAGACCGATATAACCCAGCTAGGTATGGCACAGAACCAATTGACCCAAAGTTCTATGTTATGAGGCAGGCTGTGACGGTCGGGTGTCATACATATCATCGTTCGCATACAGTGGGTGTAAGACAGTTTTACACGAGCGTTTACGTTGAAGGTTATTGTGGCGAGCCTAACATGTGCAGGCATGGCCTCGGAACACGGTGACCGAAAGGTCGAGCATTAGTCACAGAGTTGTTGTGATCGACATTTTGATGTCCACCTTTGAAGTTGTGTTTCCGGCTCTGACGAGGAGGGGTTGCGCAAGGGATGGGGGTCGTGTAATCCTTGAAACGGTTAGTGGGAGTTCTGATAGTTAATTCTCTAAATTACTAGAACTCAACATATTATGAACATAGTCTTATGTTGTTGCAAATTCCATTGTAGATGTCTCGCCCCTCCTTTAACCTAGGCCTATTTCTCGAGAAAGAAAAGCTTAAAAACAATGGGTCAAATTTCATGGCCTGGTTCCGCAACCTGAGGATCCTCCTCACTCCCCATAGGGTGGCTTACGTCATTGAAGGCGCCATAGGAGACCCTTCCGCGGATGACGCCTCCGACGATGAGAAGAAGGTCTTCCAGACCAGGTCGGAGGATTCCTCCTATGTCCAGAGTGGCATGCTCTACGCGATGTAAACCTACCTGCAGAAGCGCTTTGAGAAGATGAGTTCCTTTGAGATAATTTCTGATCTCAAGGTTGTCTTTGCGCCACAGGCTAAGGCTGAGAGATATGAATCTTCTGATCTTTTCTTCTCAGCCAAGATGGAAGAGCATAGTAGTGTGAGCGAGCACGTGGTCAATATGTCTAGATATGTTCAACGCCTGAGCGCTCTGGAATGCAAGATTCCCGGTGAGCTGGTAATTGATAGGGTGTTGCAATCGTTGCCCCTAGCTACAAAGGCTTCGTCATGAACTACAACAAGCACGGCACGGCTAAGTCCCTGGGTGAAGTGTTCGTGATGCTAAAGACTGCTGAGGTGGAAATCAAGAAGTAGCACACGCTGTTGATGGTCAACAAGAGCGTCGATTTTAAGAAATCTGGCGGCAAGGGAAAGAAGAACTGGAAGTTCAACAAAGATGGCAAATTTGTTGCCAAGCCTAAGACTAACAAATCTGGTCCCAAAGCTGGCGTGGAATGCTTCTACTACAAGGGGATGGTCACTGGAAGCGCAACTGCCCCAAGTATATGGAGGATAAGAAGGCTGGCAAGATTGTCGGCGAAGAGAAAGGTATATTCGATATACATGTTATTGATGTGTACCTTACATCCGCCGGTAGCAACACTTGGGTATTTGATACTAGTTCTGTTGATCATGTTTGTAACTCTCTTGAGGAGTTGCAGAATAAGCGGCGCTTGGCTAAGGACGAGGTGACGATGCACGTCGGCAACGGATCAAGAGGTGACGTGGTGGCTGTCGGCACACTCCCTCTACATCTAGCACCGGGATTAGTTTTGGTTTTAAATAAATGATATTTTGTACCGTCCTTGAGTGTAAACATTATCAGTGCGTCTTGCTTGTTGCAAGACGGATATTCATTCAATTTAGTATCAAGTGGTTGTACTATTTCGATGAATGATATCTTTTATGTTAATGCTCCCGAGAGTAAGGGTTTATTCTTGTTGAATCTTGATCGTAGTACTCACATCCATAACATAGATGCCAAGAGGATTATACTTAGTAGTGATACCACCATGTATATGTGGCATTGCCGTCTCGGTCATATTGGTCTAAAGCGCATGAAGAAGATCCATGCTTATGGACTTTTAGACTCGTTGGATTTTGGATCCTTCGACACATGCGAACCATGGCTCATGTGCAAGATGACCAGGACACCGTTCAAAGGTTTCGCTGAACAGGCGTCAGACTTATTGGGAGTCATACATACAGATGTGTGTGGACCAATTAGCGTGTCGACACACAAAGGTTATCGTTACTTTGTCACCTTCACCAATGACTTGAATAGATACGGATATATCTATTTGATGAAACACAAGCCTGAAACATTTGAAAAGTTCAAAGAATTTCAAAGTGAAGTTGAAAATCAACTTAACAATAAAATCAAGCACCTACGAACCGATCGTGGTGGCGAGTATTTGAGTTATGAGTTTGGCACACATCTGAAGGCCTGTGGCATCATGCCACAACTTACGCTTGCTGGAACGCCGTAACGTAACGGTGTGTCCGAGCAACGTAAGCGTACTCTATTAGATAGCGCTTGGTCTATGATATCTCTTACCGATTGACGAGGGATCACCTCGGCAAATCCCAGGGTTATGCACCCCGGGTTGATTGAGGGGGAGAGAGAGTGCGTGTTGGTAGTTCCGTCGGCTGGCAACTAAGGATTTACCCAGGTTCGGCCCCTCATGGTGAGATAAAGACCTACATCCTGCTTGTCTGATCTATATAGATGTTACATGGTGGCCGCAAGGGCGATGATGTGAGACGTGGTCTCGCTAGGGCTATGCCTATCTGTGTGTCCCGTGGGGGTCTCCCGTATGGGGTGCCCTTGCCTGGATTTTTAAAGGGAGCCAGGTAGGTTTTACATGAGGTTCTTGTCTTGTACTTCAAGTTGTAGTTTGTTGGGCTTCATGGGCCTCCAGGTGTTGGGCTGCATCGGGTACGCCAACGATCGGGTGCCCGGAGGGTACGCCCACGTCAGGAGCCCCCGAGTGTCTGGTCGATACAACGAATCGGGTAGAGACTCAAAGCAGCACGTCGTGTAGGCGTAGTCGATGCGTCGGGTCAGTACTCTTTACTCCTGGGCACGCCGTATTGTTCCTGAAAATGATAGTTAAAGAAATTCGACTCCGGCCGTTGAGGGCTTACAGAGGATGCTTTAGTCGTTAATGTTTCGACTGAGTCTATCGGGAGCGCGAACAGTGCTCCCGATGGGAGTAGCCCCCGAGATTAAGCTGAATAGCTTGTAATTGAGGTTAATCTCAAAAACTTCTCAGTCGAAAAGAAATCTCTGATACCCTCCCGATGGGGGTGACGTTAGGAACTCGCTGATGGAACCATGGTCCTTTTTGTTCAGCCTTTCATGAGGCCTACTGTATGATGCACTTTCGAGTGCTCATTCAGCCAATTGGGCTACTTTTGTCTCAGCCGTAAGCTTACTTGTAAAGTAACTCGAATAGAGTTGCATCTTTGATTCAGCCAAGCGGCCTACTTCGTAAAAAACCCAAGTGAGATTGGAGTTTGTATTTAGTCGAATGACCTACTTTGTGGAACTCGAACGAGATTCGAGTGCTCAGTCAGCCCGACGGCCTACTTGGTGGATTCGACAAACATACCGAGTGCTCAGCCGAACGGCCTACTGCGTTGTTGGACCTGTATGGCGCAGCCCCCGAGTGTTCGAGTGCGGCCTAGATTTTCTTGTTGGACCTGTATGGTGCAGCCCCCGAGTGTTCGAGTGACGGCCGAGGTTTGACTTAGACTTGTGTGGCGCAGCCCCCGAGTGCTTCAGGTGGCGGCCAAGGATTTTTCGAGTTAGACCTGTATGGCACAGCCCCCGAGTGCGTCGGGTGACGGCCGAAGTTTGACTTAGACCTATGCGGCGCAGCCCCCGAGTGCTTCGGGTGGCGGCCAAGGATTTTTCGAGTTAGACCTGTATGGCGCAGCCCCCGAGTGCGTCGGCTGACGGCCGAGGTTTGACTTAGACCAGTGCGGCGCAGCCCCCGAGTGCTTCGGGTGTGGCCAAGGCGAATTTTTTTGTGACCTGTGTGGCGCAACACCCGGGAGAGCATTAGGTGTGGCCAAGGCGAATTTGTTTATGCGCGGCGGACCGGAGTCGACGCGGCGGAGTTGTGCCGTAGAGGCAGTCGACGCGGCGGACCGGAGTCGACGCGGCGGAGTTGTGCCGTACAGGCAGTTGACGCGGCGGACCGGGGTCGACGCAGCGGAGTGGTGCCGTAGAGGCAGTCGACGCGGCGGAGTGGTGCCATAGAGGCGGTCGACGCGGCGGACCGGAGTCGACGCGGCGGAAGCAGTTGACGCGGCGAAAGTGATGAAGGTGAAGCGCCAGCCCCCGAGTGTCGGAGACGGAGTCGACGAAGGCAGAGTCGACGAAGGCGGACCGGAGTCGACGTGGCGGGGTGGTGCCGTAGAGGCAATCAACGCGGCGGACTAGAGTCGACGCAGCAGAGTACGTCGAGGTTGACCCGTAAAAGTGGTTGTAGAAGTTGTCGAGTCTTGGATGTCGATCTTGGCGAGTTGTGGATGTCGTAGTGGGTGGAGTCGACGCCGTGAAGTGCGACGAAGGGAGTCGAAGCGGCGAGCCGAAGTCGACGCCGTGAAGTTTGACGGAGGGAGTCGACGCGGTGGGCCGGAGTCGACGAGGCGGAAGTAGTCGACGCGGCGGACCGGATTCGACGCGGCGGAAGTAGTCGACGCGGTGGACCGAAGTCGACGCACGGACCGAAGTCGACGCGCGGAAGTAGTCGACGTGGCGGACCGGAGTCGACGCAGTGGAGGTAGTGCGGCGCAGGGAGTCGAAGCGGCGGACCGGAGTCGGCGCAACGCGGGTAACACTCAGCCCCCGAGTCCCTTATAAGGCCGGCGAAGCGGAGTCGACGATGCAGAGCCGGTGAAGGCACTCGAGTCGCTTGTCGAGTGCAGCGATGAACTTTTTGTTGTTGACGAAACGCCAGCCCCCGAGTGTCGGAGGCAGAGTCGATGAAGGCGAGGCCGCCAGCCCCCGAGTTGCCTGTCGACGTCGAACAGCCAGCCCCCGAGGGTACGGCGATGTAGTTTGTTGTCGGTACCACCGGCGCTGATCGTTGTCGTGGTGGTGATGAAGTTGTTGCCGAGTTGCAGGCGTTGATGCCAGCGAGACGTCAGATAGGCTGCCGTGCCGTGAACGCCGAGACTGTCGAGCCGTGGTCGTCGTCACAGCCGAGTCGTGGATGACGTGGTGCAGAGTCGTTGAAGATGTCCACAGCGGATGACAGTCTCGACTTCCTGGTTGATTGCTCGAGCCGGTGGAGATAGTCCGTCGCGTCGCGCGCGAGATGGTACTGTGGCTGTAGAAGGAGACGTGTCCTCATGAGCCATGCATGATCGCAGCTGCGGCTTGAAGGTCGATGAAGTTTGAGTGATCCGGCCATCGCGGAGGCGAGTCGAAGTCGTCCGTCGTGGAGTAAGAGTGCCACGGTCCTGCGTGATCGGTAGACAGTAGGCGAGGTCGCTGTGCAGGCCTGAAGTTCCGGCGGCTCGATGAGAAGGTCGCCAGGGCGGCAGACACAGAGGTCGCCCAGAAAGTGGACGCGCGCGGACGGTGGCGGCGTGGGCGTTGCATGTGCTGCAGATAGTCTTGGTGCTCCTTTGGCCAGCACGTGAATGAACATGATCAGAACTTCTCGGCTCGTCGGCTTCCCGCATGCGTGAGGCGGGACTGATGGCTAGCAGTAGCGATTCGGCCATAGCCGGCAAGATTGGATTGTGGGTGGCGTTGGAGCCGAATTCGGCGAGTCCGTGATGGTCGCGGTTGTCGGACGGAGTCGACGATCCGTCGGGTCGGCGCTGATTGAAGCCGATGTGCTGGTGATGCCATCTCTGCAGACCGTCAAGGGTGACCAAGGCCGAGCCGTTGTACGCGGAATTGGTGCAGCAACTCAGCAAGCCCGCATCTTTGGATCTCCTCGTACATGCACATATATGTGTTTAGAACACAAAGCAATTATTAGAAGATAAACCAGGGAGAGTAAGACAATATCGGTTAATTACTGAAGATCGAGTCCCTGTTCACGCGCATGCGGATGCATATGCGATTGCATGCAGTGGAATCTCTACGTGGCCTTCATGCTCCTGCTTGTGTATTAGCAGTGATCCGGCCATCGCTTAGCCGACGAGATTGGATCGGCGAGCGTGATCCTCGGATCGTACCATGCATGCATGTAGAAAAACTATTAGCCAGGAAAAAATATTCAGGAGATCTGGTAACGAAAGATAGATTAATGATTGATCTGATCCAAGCGTGATGTATGCACACGCGTGCGAATGCCTGGCTCGACGCGGATCAGACTTGAATATCAACAGTAGCAATTCGATCAGCTGGCCGACCGATGAGATTGGGTCGTCCGTACTAGGAAAGAACGCCGCCGCAAGCGAGCCAGAATGGATCGCGAAAGCTACGCCTACGGAACACCGCCGATGCCGTAGTTTGTTGACGAAGTTGAATCCGTCGAACTAGATGAGTCAGCCAGATTTGATCTAGCCGCCGTTGTCGATGGATATTGGAGCCGCCGAAACATTGAATCCAGCGCGCGTTTTTCCCACAGACGGCGTCAATTAACGAGGGATCACCTCGGCAAATCACAGGGTTATGCACCCCGGGTTGATTGAGGGGGAGAGAGAGTGCGCGCAGGTAGTTCCGTCGGCTGACAAGTAAGGATTTACCCAGGTTCGGCCCCTCGTGGTGAGGTAAAGACCTACATCCTGCTTGTCTGATCTGTATAGATGTATAATGATGTTACATGGTGGCCGCAAGGGCGATGATGTGAGACGTGGTCTCGCTAGGGCTATGCCTATTTGTGTGTCCCGTGGGGTCTCCCGCATGGGGTGCCCCTGCCTGGCTTTATAAAGGGAGCCAGGTATGGTTTACATGAGGTTCTTGTCTTGTACTTCAAGTTGTAGTTTGTTGGGCTTCATGGGCCTCCAGGTGCTTGGCTGCATCGGGTACGCCAACGGTCGGGTGCCCGGAGGGTTGTAGCACCCTTGCTTAGGAAAGCAACGGTGCATATGAATCATGCAGAAGACCTGGATCACATAAGTCCCGCATTTTCTAATAAGATGTAATATCACAGTACAATGTCAAATTTATTACAACAGAGAACGAATGATCAAAAACAATATTCCTTACAACTTTGCATAGCTGAAGCGCTAGCTAAATAAATAAATAGTTCACAATTTATTTCAGAGTTCATACGCAATACTAAAGATAACATGGAGCTACATCATCTCCATGAAGCCACTGGCAATCATGTTGGTTGTAGCTCGAAGACGACCCCCTTACTACTCATTCGAACAATCTGCAAGGTTTAGTTGCAGCCCAGCTATAAAGGGTCAGCACAATTGAATTGTGGTGGCAAGTGACTCTAATTTTCTAGTATTCTACTAAGCTATATCGATATGCTTATTTGGCTGGTGAAGCTCAAGGCTATTGCGCAAAGCAAGTTTTCTTCTACTTTTGATAAACACTTTTTGAAACAATATCTTCTCTTTATGAGACATCTCAGGACGAATCCATGTCTCCTACCCATGTTCACCCATCAAAGTTTAATTAAGAAATTGGAATGAAGAGATTTTCAGAAGACAGCCTTGTGAAGTCACTCAATTGTCCGATGCCGGGGACACGGCTAAGAGCTTAGGTTTTAACTCTCGAGAGTGAGTGCACTTTCACCATTAGAGTCAATCAACCCAAACTATCCTCTACACTCATTTAGTGAGAAGGAAAAGGAGAAGATCAAGACGATACTTTTCAGAAGTTGCTTTCCCATGGTCATACTAAGAGATTACCACCATCCTATCACCCCTACCACCATCAATCTCTTGACCCAGATCCATATCAACTTACTCCGTCAAGACAGAGCCCATATTGACCAATGGTTGCACGATAAGCAACTATACTCAGTGTAAACTTAAATCTCATAGCCATGGGTGGCCTTCCACAAGTGAGCAAACTCAGGCCGCCGCAGAACTGGCCCCTGAGTAGCCACTCAACTTGAAACCTCCTCAATCGAACCAATCCACCCAGGCGGTAAATTAATTTAGTGAAATTTTCACTTATCACATCTACTAGAAAACAATCATGTTTGCAGCAATTACTTTCGCTAAATTATAATAGGTGTCTAACTGGAATTTCTAAAGGGGTAAACTAACATGTTTGCATAGCATACTATAATTCTCACAAAAACCTATCATGCATACTACTTGCGAAAACTGCTTTAAAAATACTAGTAATGCAATATAATAAAAATAGTAGGTATTTTATGAAGTCACTTGTCTTTGGAAATTTGTCGTTTCTCACAAACTCTTGTCCAAGTCAAACGTTGCTCCCCGATTCAAACTATACAGTAAAGTGCATCCAATAAACAAGCAATCCAACAAGCATATATCATTTAAATTATCAAACCAACGAAATAAGGCTTAGAAGTGGATTTGGTCAAGGGTGTCACATAATTCAATATGCAAAAAGAATTAATGTGATTGCAGTTAGAGTATTTTCATTTTGGTCCAGGGTATGGTCTGAAGTCCAGGCTCGGCTCGGCTCCGGTCGATCTGGATCGTTAGATCCAGATCTGACGGCCAGAATCAAATCGTACCGGCTCGATTTAAGTGATCTAATCCTAACCGTTATAAGAAGATCGGACGGCGGAGGGAGAGGCTCACCGTGGCGGCGCGGGGTGGTCGCCGGAGACGAGGTCGGCGGCGGCGGTGGCTCGGTCGTGGACGCCGGCGACGCTTTGAGGCTCCCCTGGATGCGCGGATGGTCTCCCCGGATGTGGCGCTTCACGGCAGAGAGGTTGGTGGCGTCTGCGTCGTCTCGACCGTCCTGGAGGTGGCGTGGAGGAGTGGCTGAGGTGGCTTGGGCCCTGACGAGCTCCGGTCGCCTCCTTCCTCGACAAACGACTGTGGAAGAGGTGCGGGGAAGGGGTTAGGAGGTGCGCCCGAGTTCCGCGGAGCAGTGGGGCACGGTCTCGGGAAAGGGTGCGGGCTCACCTCGTCGAAAACGAAGAAAAGGCGTGGCGGCAGCGCGACGACTCCGGCGAGTGAAGGCGATGGCCTGGAGGCGCGATTTAGAGGGGAACGAGGGGGAAAAGGACGACGATGTTGGGGGTTTTAAGTAGGGACAGGAGAGGGAGCAATTCCCGCACGAGTCACGCCGAATTTGGAAACGGATTTGGAGAGGAACATCGGGAGCAATTTCCAGCCGGAGGTTGAAGATGATGGCGTCGTCGCTAACGTCATCCCTATATTTCCTTTTTTGTTTTATTTCATTTTATTTATATCTTTTGATTTAGAGGTCCAAATCAAGTCAATTTAATTTCTAAAAATTTCTAAAATTCATGTCCTTGTGTTAAACCAATTGTGGGCATGTTTTTAATTTTTTTCACAAATTCAAATTTTGGAATATTGTTTACATACAAATTTGGCACTTTTTGCCAAATTTAAAATTATGGATTTAATAGGGTTATTTGTGGTTAAATAAATTTTTGGATAACAACACAAATACTTATATAGGAAAATAAGTTATTTTAAACTCCCTTTTCAAACTAAATCATTTTTGCCTTTAGTCAAATAATATTCATCTCACAGTGGTATTTGAAAATGAAATGGAAATTATATTGTACTCATTTTCAAACCAAGATACTTTGTGCCAAAATTTGTCTTAAATGTGTTAAATCATTTGAAACTCCATAATATATATTTAGGAAGTATTTATTTTCATTTCATTTCTTATGTTGAATTTATTATGGAAATCTTTCATGTTTTCATGGTTAATGAAATAATTAAAATCAATGAAATGCATATTTGGAACATCAAACTAATTAGAAATATATACAGTCTTAGTATATGAAATCCAAGGTGGTGAGTTATTTTTTTTTTAAAACTAAGATAAATGCATGACAACTATTTTAGTAAATAGACCTTGCTTTAAAAATGTTACAACATTATTTTAATGTGGTAAACTTTAGATTATTTCAAGCACTTTGCAATTATGGTTTTGGGTTTATCAAGTCAAGCCTAAATGTTTATAAACACATACTTAAAATTAAACCTTTTTATTACAGAAAATGGTTTGAGAGTTTGTAAAACATTTGTCAAATTATATTTTGAGGTTTAAAAAATAAAATGGATAATAAAATGTTTAACCTGAAACAACTTTTGAAAATAATGTTTACTTGAGATATTTGAAATATTAAACTTTTTCAATATGCTTGAAGTCTTTTATAGTTGGTTTTCTTTTGCATTTTCATATTTTATTTGAATAAAAAAGAAAAGTTTTAAATTTTAGTGATTTTTAAACATTTAAAATGTTGGGATGTTACAAGGGTACGCCCACGTCACTGATCTACCCGTATCCTTCTGGGTTATGCGTTAGAAACAACCGCATTCATTTTAAATAGGGCTCCGTCCAAATCCGTAGAAACGACACCATATGAGTTATGGCATGGTAAGAAACCTAAGTTGTCGTTCCTGAAGGTCTAGGGTTGTGAGGCGTATGTTAAGAAACTACAGCCCGACAAACTCGAACCGAAATCGGAGAAAGTTATCTTTGTAGGGTATCCACGGGAATCCATAGGATACACCTTCTACAACGAAGCTGACGGTAAAACGTTTGTTGCGAAGAAAGATACCTTTCTTGAGAAGGAGTTTCTCACGTAAAGAGTAAGTGGGAGGAAAGTAGACCTCGACGAGATCGTTGATCCTGAACTCAAAATCCCGAGTGGCGCAACGGAAGATGTTCCGGAAACGTCCTCCATTGAAGGAGTGGGAGAAAATGTCGAGGATACTGTTCCACTTCGTAGGTCTGGAAGATCTCGTATCGCACCAGAGTGGTACGGCAAGATGGTTTGCACCGTCATGTTAATTGAACAAGACGAATCTACGAACTACAAAGAGGCTATGGCAAGCCTAGAGTCTGAGAAATGGCTAAGAGCCATGAAATCTGAAATAGGATCCATGTCTGACAACGAAGTATGGACTTTGATGGATATTTCCTAAGGGCGCAAGGCCGTCGAGAATAAATAGATCTTTAAGAAGAATACTGATGCTGGCGGTAATGTAATGGTCTATAAAGCTCGGCTTGTCGCAAAAGGTTTCCGACAGGTTCATGGGATTGACTATGATGAAACTCTTTCACCGGTAGCGATGCTAAAGTCTTTTCATATTTTGTTAGCAATTGCTGCATATTACGATTATGAAATATGGGAGATGGATGTAAAAATAGCGTTCCTAAATGGTAACATTGAGGAAGAGTTGTATATGGTACCACCGGAAGGTTTTGTCGATCCAGAAGATGCTAACAAGCTATGTAAGCTTCAGCGTTCCATTAATGGATTGAAGCAAGCATCTCGGAGCTGGAACCTTCTCTTTGTGAGGTGATCAAACGTTTTGGATTTGTCCAAAATATAGAAGAGACCTGCATTTACAAGAAAATGAGTGGGAGCTCGGTTGTGTTCCTAGCACTATATATAGATGACACATTACTGATTGGAATGATGTGGATCTTATGAATAGCGTGAAGAAATATTTAAACAGTAAATTTTCCATGAAGGACTTAGAAGAAGCTGCATACGTCTTAGGCATTAAAAGCTATCGTGATAGATCAAGATGTCTATTAGACTTAAGTCAGAGTAATTATCTTGACAAGATACCGAAGCGTTTCGGTATGGAGACGGCAAAGAAAGGTTCTCTGCCAGTTGTCAAGAATAAAACATTGAGCAAGGCACAATGTCTGGTAACGGAACATAATAAAGCCGAAATGACTAAACATCCTTATGCTTCAGCCGTAGGATCGGTCATGTATGCCATGTTAAGTATTCGACCTGATGTAGCATTGGCTCTTAGTTTGACGAGCCGGTTCAAAATTAATCCTGGAAAGGAACATTGGATAGCTGTTAAGTGTATTCTCAGGAACGCAATAAGAGAAATGGTCCTTGTCTATGGTGGTTGTGATGAAGAACTTGGCATAACAGGTTATGTTGATGCAAGTTTCAGCACAGACCCCGATGACTCTAAGTCACAAACAGGATATGTGTTCAAGGTGAACGGAGGCGCCGTGTGCTGGAGAAGTGGGAAGCAACCCATCTTGGCGCAATCTACAATGGAATCGGAGTACATCGCTGCGTCTGAAGCCGTGAATGAACTTGTGTGGCTGCAGAAGTTCATCATTGAGCTTGGAGTGTTCCCCAGCGCGCAAGACCCCGTGACCCTCAACTGCGACAATACGGGTGCTATTTCTAACACGAAGGAACCAAGGTCTCACTCAACTGCCAAACACTGCAGGCTCGGACGCACATCTGCTCCGCCGTCCTCGCGTCTCTTTTGCCTACTATGTCCTGCTCCAAGCTGAGCAGTCTGGAGCCGACTTAATGTCCGGTCGCCATTACTGCCTTCTAGATCGCGATGTTGTCCAGAGACCGCAAATGACGTTAAAAGGAGCCATCTCCTTGCCTGTTGCGCTCCCAAATCCCCTCTTCCTCTCCTAGACACCTTCACCCACACTAGAGCAGAACAAGCCAATGGTCCCGGGCCGGGAGGGCTATTTGTCCCGGGCACGCTCCCGGGACAACGTGCTCGGGAGAAATAGCCACCCCTATTTGTCCCGGGCATGCCACGACCCGGGACCATTAGGTGGGGCACGTGGCCAAACCAGCCGGCCTCTGGCTGCCACCAATTTGTCCCGGTTCGTAATACGAACCGGGACAGTATATATGTTTTTTTTGTTTCTTTTATTTTGTTTCCTGTTTTCTATTTTACTGATTCTTTTGTGTTTCTGTTTTTGATATTTATGTTTCATTTCAAACAAGAACGAGTTGCATATTATACGCTACTATATAATATATATCATGAATACACGATCTTTTCCTCGGAATAGTCATGAATACTACTAATACACGAGTTCTCTGAAGCAAATATTTACAACCGGAAGATCATGTATAATATTTACAAACAGAGATCATTACATGACAGAGAGGCATTAGACCCTATTTTTTCCTCCGGATGGTCTTTTTCGGCGTCTGGATTATACTGCATTCTACACCTGGCTTTATCACATAGTCAAGCAGAAAGACCGCAATTTCCTCCGCACTTGGTAGTAGGCGGTCTTTTGCATTAAGCATGTTCCGTATCGTCTCAAACTAAATAGGAGAGATCAACACAAATATATCAACGAATATGAAAATAATTCAATTCAGAAAGTGAACAAGTTTGAATAAATTGTTAACGTACGCCATTCCAGTCTGCCCCCTCATTGAAGTGAATTCGGATGAACTCGCAGACATAGAATCCACACAAATTGGTGCCTTGTTGCTGCTTCGCGCACTTTATGATAGAATAAGATAAGAAACCAATCAAAAAATAATCAAAAATATTGAAAAAATGGTATTGTGAGACTAAAATTAAAAATATGCATACGTGGAACCTAGATAGTATGGCTTACCTCTCGCCATTTAAAAGTGAGGTTCCGGGCTATACGACGTCCTTGTGGAAAGAGGTGAACTTGTCCCAAACCCTGAAGTTTATGGTATGAAAAATTAGTAAAGAAGTTTACTAATTACGAAATATTAGAAAAGACGAGGTCGATTGTGATAATGAACGAAATTACCTCTGGAGCATCTGTTTCGTGTCGTCGAACTTTTCTTCAGGTTTCGATAATGGGTCGAAGACATCAACGATTGCCTTTTCAACATCAATCTCAAATAATACCCAGTGAAATCTGCCATATGTTTATATTTGTTAATAACTAAATCATCAATTACATAAACTTAACATCGAGTATGTATAAGAAAGTAAACAACTCACTCAAAGTTGTACGGAAATTATGGTGTTTTTGTAATGTTGCGCCATCAAATAAGTAAGAAAAAGCTCCTCCGTATTCTCTGGGTAATGTAACAAACCATGATGGTGAATTCGATTAGGGTCAATGAATCCAATCTTGTGATTGAGTCCCAACTTTCGAGATTGTATAATTTTCAGCCTGCATAATAGAGTACAAAAGGAATATAGTGATAAGGATAATTACAAGCAATGAAAAATAAGTTGAACTAGAGAATTAATAACATATATACATAATTTAATTACTTACATGCAAAAGGCACTGATGATAGATTTGTCGAGCGCGTCAAAATTGAATAACTGCCATAATTCGCAATACTCAATTTGAATCTCATCATCACCTGGGCCATAAAAATCCGTTGGAATTTTGCCATAGAGCCAATCTCCTTCTTGACTTTCCGTAGTACGCATGTACCATGCATTTAGTTGGTGCAACCTAGCTGGTAGAGTGCACACCATAGCAGGCTCGACAAGATCTTCTCCTCTCACATATTTCCGCACCACCTCATGTATGGTGACACTCTCGCCAGATTGTAATGCCTTAAGCTCTGCCAGAGTTAGACCCATATCTCTAGCTTGCTGCGAAAGTACATCATCGACCGGGTTCCAGTTGTAAGGCGCCAGTATGAGTGGAGGGGCCGATTGTCCCGCCTGCATTCCGAGCTGTGGAACATCTCTGTTCTGGGTGGCAGCAAATTTTTGTTCTTCCCGCACTCTCCTAGATGTACGCACCAGAACGCGTGTGTAGTCATCGTCCATATTTAGTTCATATTGTGACAGATGCGTAAGAAATTCTATGGCCCACCGTATCACGTCCGAAGAATATACCGGAAAAGGCAAAGTCATCTTTTTTGCCTTCTTTCTCTGGGCAGCCTGGATCTCGTTGACCCATATATCGACATCTTCGCGAGAGTTCACAAAGCAAGACTTCCCAGTTTCGCTTTTCTGAGTACTAGTCGACGCAGCGGTGCACTTCCGCTTCTTTTGCGGAGGCGACGAAGTCCGTTGACGCGGTGGCGGAGTACGCTCACGCGGCGATGGAGTACGCTCACGCGACGGCGGAGATGGACTAGCGCCTTGGTTGTCGTTGTGGGGGGTGTCTGGACTAGCGCATTGGTTGTCGTTGTTGTAGTTATGTGGACTGGGAGGGCGATTTTGCTGCATGTGTGGGAACACGATGTATTCCTTTTTCCATAAGCAGGTACTCTTGAGGGCAAATCTCAACTCAACCTCGTCTTCACCCGTAGGGAAGTCCAGCTTAATTCCCTCATATGTCTTGATAACCTCATCAACCCCGACAACAGCATAGCCATCTGGAATAGGGCGGCAATGGTAAGTTCCATTTGGTCTAGGCGGTAGGGCAAAGCCATGCACCACCTTCACGGTTATGTTCAAGCATGGCACATGTAGGTCACAAAGTTCCCGCTGCACGATATTATCCACGGGGTGACGAGGACCCGGCATATCATTGTGGCGATCGAGCTCCGTCGAAGCCACGCTGCTTCTCCACATTGATTTTGGATCAGGAGAAGGATCTTCGGGCGTCTCAGATTCGCAGGGCATCCGTCGAGTCTGCTTGTCTGCCTTCAGCTCTGCTATCTCCTTCTCATGCTCTAGTATTTTATTTTCCATCCACTGGGCCCGGTCGGCATGCTCTTTCTTCTTTCTCGATCGACTTCTGTAAGTGCCAACATCATTGGGAAACCCAATTATCCACGGTACGGAGCCAACGGTTCCTCGTGTTCGTCCACTGTGTTCAGGATTCCCAAGGGCTCGCGATAGCTCGTCCTTCTCTCTGTTAGGGTGGAACCTGTCTTCTCTGACCTCCTTCCATACCTCTCTGAAAGCTTTAATAGGGTTAGCTCCGTGCTCCTTGGTAAAAAGACAGTCACCTTTTTCAGGGTCTAACTTTCCACCATGCCCATAGAACCAAGCCTTAAGCCGGTCTGGCCAGCCAAATGTCTCGATCTCTATACCTTTAGCCAAACACTCATCCTCCATTTTTGTCCACTTAGGCATGGCCGTCAGGTAGCCACCTAACACCATGTTATGGTGATATATCTTTTTTTGTGCATTTTTCTTATTTCTCGCTGAGATTTTCTTAGCGGCTTCCGATTGCTTGTACGCCTTAAATGTGGGCCACTCATCTTCTATCTTTTCATAGACTCCGACAAATTCTGGATTCTTACCTTCAGTTATGAACCTTTTTAGCCTTTTCTTCCAGCTACGGAACAGTTCACCCATCTCAATATAAGTCCAGGCCTTGCATCGATTCTCTATAACCGGCTTCTCTACATCCTCCTCTTCCGGTAAAGTGAAATTCTGCATGAGCTCGTCCCAAAGGAGTTGTCTGTCTTCATCCGAGACATAAATAACCCCCTATTTTGACACCTTTGGCTTATACCATTCTTGACCCTGATGGAGAGTCTGTCCCGAACGATGACTCCGCACCGAGCTACAAATTTCCTTGCGTGGTTAGCGGGAGAAATCGGTTTACCTTTTTCATTGATTGCGTCGATGTGGTACTTCTGTTTCCCTTGGAGCTTTTTGGTCCCGGTTCGTGGCCCGCCTCGTTTCACGGATGCTTTTTTGCTTGGTCCCGCTTCATGGCCCGCCGACTGCTAAACACAAGAAAAAGTGATAGTTAATATATGTATACACACAAATCTATTCAACGGAGACAAAAACCTGAGGGCATATATCTACGTCGGCGGACGACTTTCCAACATTAGAGTCGGTGAACTGTCGGTGACGTCTATTCCGTCTGAATGCCCCTCCAGTCCATCACCGGACTCGTTCAGAAATTGCCCGGTGAAATCGTCTAAGTGTTCCTCTTCTTGTTGGTCCAATCCATCACTTTTGCGGATGATGCCGAACATGTCCTCTTCTTGTTCAAGGTTTCTACCGGTGTCCATAGTTTCTGCAAGGGATTTCAATCCATTTACATTTGCAATAGTAATGTGTTAATAATGTAGTCGAACAATATATAATATGTTAATTTATATTTCAATCATCCATTTACATTTCACTAGTCCATTTACATTTGCAATAATAATGTAGTCGAACAATATATAATATGTCACTCCGAACAATTGCAATACTATTTCATCCCACTATTTCATCCCATTGCAATAAAATCACATTTGCAATAACATTATCTTAATTTTGCAAGTGCACCCATATGTTAATTTTGCAAGTGCACCCACATGTCATACAACTTTACCCACATGTCATACAACTTTACATAATTTTAATAACTCAACATCTAAATAGCTTTACCCACATGTCATACAACTAAATCTAACTCAACATATTTTATCATTTATTTGTATTGGGGGAGAGACGTGCGCGCATAGGGGCGACAGACGTGTGCGCGGACTGCGGCGTAGAGACGACGGGGAGGATACGAAGACGACGGGGAGGATACGGAGACGACGGGGAGGAGACAGAGACGACGGTAGAATACGAAGACGACGGGGGAGGAGACAGAGACGACGGAGACGTGCGCGCACTACGTGTTGTGCGTTTCTTTTTTAGACTTACGTGTCGTAAAATTTGTCTCGAACTATTCATCGTATTTGAATCTTTGAAATATATTTGCATAATACGATAAGTATTTAAGTTTATTTGTTGTCATCATTTTGATATATTTTCCATATTTTTTGGATCAATAGATTTAAAAATATTGATTTTCCAGTTTTAATCATTTTCTGGAAAAAAATTCAGGAAAAAAATATCAACAGCCCCCGCCGCAACGTCATCGTGACGTCATCGGCGGGGGAGATCGGCCGCGGCGGCGACCACGATGCCGGCGTCAAATTACGGTGAGCCCGGCCGCGCGCGTATGTGCGTCCGATGCGCACGGACGCGGGCTACCTGGGAGTGGCGGCGCCGCCACTTCTTGGTCCTCGGAGTTGCGGCGGCGGAGTCGGGGTCGGGGTCGGGGTCGGAGTAGCCGAAGTCACCTAATGGTGGCGCAAAGAGAGAGAGAGAGGGGCTCACCTTGTCGCCGGAGTCGAGGAAGAGGGCGGCGGCGCTCGAGGATGGAGCGTGGCCCGGACGGAGTCGAGGAAGGAGGCGGTGGCACGAAAATTTGGCAGCCTGGCGGCGTCGATCTGGTTTTGCTCCGGGTGGTGGCTGGAACCGTGGCTAAGTGTTGCTTATATAGCAACACACTATTTGTCCCGGGTGGAGGCTAAGCCCTGGACAAATAGGGGGCTATCTGTCCCGGGTGGAGGCTCAGCCCGGGACAAATAGTGTGCTATCTGTCCCGGGTGGTGGCTCCACCCGGGACAGATATCCCCATATTTGTCCCGGGCTGAGCCTCCACCCGGGATAGAAGGTTTTTTTTTTCATTTTCTGTTTTCTGTTTTGCAAACTTTGGAATTTGAAAAAATTTCAATATGAAAAGTGTTTGAATTTGAGTAACTAATACAAAAACATTTTATGTTTTCTATAATAATTATTTTAATTAGTTTAAAACTAGTTTGAATGTGAATTTGTATAACTTTTGCAAACTTTGGAATTTGAAAAAACTTTCAATATGAAAAGTGTTTGAATTTGACTAACTAATACAAAAACATTTTCTGTTTTCTATAATAATTATTTTAATTAGTTTAAAACTAGTTTGAATATGAATTTGTATAACTTTTGCAAACTTTGAAATTTGAAAAACTTTCAATATGAAAAGTGTTTGAATTTGACTAACTAATACAAAAACATTTTATGTTTTCTATAATAATTATTTTAATTAGTTTAAAACTAGTTTGAATGTGAATTTGTATAACTTTTGCAAACTTTGGAATTTGTATAACTTTTGCAAACCGGGACTAAAGAAGCACACGGATCGTGTGTTTCTTTCAAGCACTTGTTAGCCGTTTGATCAGGTGTGTGTTTCTTTTGATTGCTTCTGAGCTGTTCGATTAACGCTTTCAGTTCCAAACCGGGACTAAAGATGCACACGGATCGTGTGTTTCTTTGAAAAACTTGTTAGCCGTTGGATCAGGGGTGTGCTTCTTTTGAGCACTTGAGAGTTGTTGGATCAACACTATCAGTACCACTAGTTGAGCCCGTGACCCTATATATAGCCACCTCTCGGACGAGTCGAGCACTCAGTCTTCCCTCCTTCTAGTGCCCGGCCAGGTGGTGTGGTATACAAATCACTCAGATTCCCTACATACGCCCCACGGTGCATTTGATATGCAGGCACTCATCAGGAGCCACCGTGGGGCTGTATGCAGGTGAAATCGTGTGTTTTGTTCTATCAAAAGACTAGTTCAATTCATCTACTGAGGAATATGCACAAATCCCTCGGATTCCCTGACGCCCCACGGTGCATTTGATATGCAGGCACTCATCAGGAGCCACCGTGGGGCTGTATGCAGGTGAAATCGTGTGTTTTTTTCTATCAACGCCGACGGATCCATTTGATATGCAGGTAAAAATGGAGCATCTTCTTCATATAAAAAGTTTAATATATTAATTATTACACATCGCACCAACATCTCCATCACACAACACCGCCAGTTCTTCTGGGTCGGAACCACGGAGCATCTTCTTCAATCAACTTGATGAGTGGTCAATGTTCATTACGAATGGCGGAATTTCATCAAAATTATTATAATCATCTGACATGTCTGTCTTGTCCTCCACTCCCACGATGTTTCTTTTTCCTGAAAGAACTATGTGACGCCTCGGCTCCTCCACTCCCAGGATGTTTCTTTTTTTGGGTCTGCTAGACATGTCTTTCACATAGAAAACCTGAGCCACATCATTGGCTAGCACGAATGGTTCGTCTCTATCTGCAAGATTGTTTAGATCCAATGTTGTCATTCCAAACATCTTGTCTACCTCAACCCCGCCTTTCAGATTGACCCATAGTCAAGTTCCCATATCTCCTCTATGCAACCATAATATGTGTTCTTCTGCCCATAATATGGTTCGTGCTATTTTTATCTTGGACACTCGTGTAAAATGTATTCTCATTTATCTCGTACCCTTGGAAAGTACATATAGTTGTAGATGGTGCCCTGGCCAACAAGTGTAACTGTTCATCAACCTTGTCTTTATTTTGAAGATGTGCTCGCAACCAACCGCTGAAAGTCGCCATGTGTGTACGTAGAATCCAGTTGTCAAACTTCCCCGCGTGTAGAGAACTGTATAGTGTGCTTCAGTGAAAGAATGTCCATCCATACAATTTTTTTTCTTTCCTAGTGTGCCTTTTCCACTAAGTCTACCCTCATGTCGTGATTGTGGAACACCTATCGGCTTAAGGTCATGAATAAAGTCAACACATAACTCAATGACCCCCTCGTTACCGTAGCCGTTGGAGATGCTTCCTTCTGGCCTAGCACAGTTATGCACATATGTCTTTAAGACTTCCATGAACCTCTCAAATGGGAACATATTGTGCAGAAATACAGGACCGAGAACTTGAATCTCTTCGACTAGGTGAACCAGGAGATGCGTCATAACATCGAAGAAGGATGGAGGGAACACCAACTCAAAACTGACAAGACACTGGACCACATCATTTTGCAACCCTGGTAGAATCGCCGGATCGATTACCTTCTGAGATATTGCATTGAGGAATGCACAAAGCTTCACAATGGGTACTCGAACATTTTCCGGTAGTAGCCCCCTCAGTGCAATCGGAAGCAATTGCGCCATAATCACGTGGCAATCATGAGACTTTAGGTTCTGAAATTTTTGGAATCTCACATTTACTATCCTCTTTATATTCGACGAGAACCCAGCCGTGACCTTGATACTGCTCAGGCATTCAAAGAATATTACTTTCTCTTGTTTGGTAAGAGTGTAGCTGGTAGGACCTTCGTAGTGTTCGGGACTTAGGCCGTCTCGTTCTTTCACACGTTTCTGGTCCTCCCGTGCTTCCTCTGTATCTTTTTTCTTCCCGTACACACCCTAGTAGCCTAGCAGGTTCATGCAAACATTCTTCGTCACGTGCATCACGTCGATAGAAGATCTAACCTCTAGGACCTTCCAATATGGTAGCTCCCAAAATATATATTTTTTCTTCCACATGGGTGCGTGCCCGTTAGCGTCTTTCGGAACCTGTTGTCCTCCAGGACCCTTTCCAAAGATTACTTTTAGATCCTTTACCATATCAAATATTTCTTCACCAGTACGGTTGACAGGCCTCCTACTGTGATCAGCCTCACCTTTAAAATGCTTGCCTTTCTTCCTTGCGGTATGCCTGATCGGAAGAAATCGACGATGCCCCAGATACAAACACTTCCTACATTTATCCAAATATAAACATTCAGTCTCACCCAAACAGTGTGTGCATGCATTGTACCCCTTGGTCAACTGCCCTGAGAGGTTAGCAAGAGCAGGCGATCGTTAATTGTTACAAAAAGCAAAGCTCGTAGGTCAAATTCCTCATGTTTGTGCTCATCCCACACCCGTACACCTTCTTCCCGCCACAACTGTAAAAGTTCTTCAACTAATGGCCTGAGGTACACATCAAGGTCGTCGCCAGGTTGCTTCGGGCCTTGGATGAGCAATGGCATCATAATGAACTTTCGCTTCATGCACAACCAAGGAGGAAGGTTATCAATACATATAGTCACAGGCCATGTGCTATGACTGCTGCTCTGCTCCCCAAACGGATTGAAGCCGTCTGTACTTAGACCAAACCTTAAGTTCATTGCGTCATCTTCAAATTCTGGGAACTCTCTCTCATTTTTTCTCCACTGCGACCCATCAGCGGGGTGTCTGCACATCACGTCTTTCTTACGGTCCTCTTTGTGCCATCGCAACAACTTGGCATGCTCCTTGTTCGCGAACAGGCGTTTCAACCGTGGTATTATAGGAGCATACCACGTCACCTTGGCAGGAACCCTCTTCCGGGAACGCTCACCTTCAACTTCACCAGGTTCATCTCGTCTGATCTTATACCGCAATGCAGTGCATACTGGACATGCATCCAAATTCTCGTACTCACCACGATAGAGGATGCAGTCATTAGGGCAGGCATGTATCTAATGCACGTCTAATCCTAGAGGGCACACAACCTTCTTTGCTTCGTACGTGCTGCCGGGCAACTCGTTGACCTTTGGAAGCATCTTCCTAATTATCTGCAGCAACTTTCCAAATCACTTGTCAGTAACACCACACTCTGCCTTCCACTGCAGTAATTCTAGTGTGGTACCCAGCTTTTTCTGACCATCTTCGCAACTTGGATACAACAATTTCTTGTGATCCTCTAACATCTGGTCGAACTTCAACCTCTCCTTTTCAGTTCCGCACTCTCTCTTTGCATCAGCAATGGCCCTACCAAGATCGTCAGCGGGCTCATCTGGTGCCTCTTCAGCTTCAGCTTCCCCCGTTGCAGAATCTCCGTACTCCGGGAACATAGGATAGTTGTCATCATCTTCCTCTTCTTCATTGTCTTCCATCATAACCCTTTTTTCTTCGTGCTTCGTCCAACAATTATAGCTGGGCATGAAACCATGCCGAATAAGATGACTTTGAAGGGTTCTCGCGTTTGGGTGATCTGTCTTATTCTGACAGTTGACACATGGACAACACATGAAACCATTGGTACTGTGGGCCTGGGCTTTCTCTAGAAATTTCCTCAAACCTGCCATGTACTCGGCAGTGCGTCGGTCACCATACATCCATTGTCGGTCCATCTGCATTATATAATGAACTACATCAATAACCATTACAGAACATCGACAAATAAACACTGAACATGCACGTACGGTATCAATTAATTACAAATGAAATGAGAGAAAAATTAACCTCGATCGAAAAGAAGAATAAACTTTAAGTGTAAATCAAATCATTTTGTGAACTCTCTCGGGCATTTCATCGAACACTTTGCATGCATAAGTAAAATAATTTAACTAGCACACACCCCCTCCTACCATTTCATAAAAAATGCCTCCAATTGTTTTGGAAGAGGGGAGGGGGCTGCTGAGTATATATATAGGCATGGGCCATTTGTCCCGGTTTCAATCACAAACCGGGACAAATAGGCTGGTGCCTTGTGGCACGCCCCATTTGGCCCGGTTCGTGATTGAAACCGGGACAAATGGCCTGCTGCACATGCGCCCGGCCTCTGCAGGCCCCCATCTGTCCCGGTTTGTAATACAACCGGGACAGATGGGCTATTTTCTTTTGGTCCTTTGGCCTATTCTCTACTAGTGCCAGTCCCTTATCTCTCCATGGCTCATGGTGATGGAAGCTCCACTCCCAGCTCGAACCGCCGCCGCCATGTCCCCTATCCTTGGTTTCTTGAGGCGAGTGAGGGAAGCAGCATGCGGAGTGGGCGTGGGCGTGGGCGTACTCCTCCAAGTTTGAGCAGGAGGCGAGCGAGGGACGTAGCATGGGACGGGGAGTCTCCAAGTCCAAGGGGCAGGGGCAGGGCCATTGCGCCTGATCCCATTCCCTTCATCGATCTTTCCGACGAGGACGACCAGGGTATGCACTGGACCATGGCCTGGAAGGAGGAGGTCACGGAGGTGCTGGACCTGGGTTTGGCCTGGGCCATGGCCGACCAGAAAGCCATGGACCTTGCCAAGCATTCCGTCGTCGAGCAACAACGGCTCAAGATCTACTCGGAGAGCCAGGGGAAGAAGGAGGACATGTGGTCGGCGTCGAACAGCAAAGCCTCAGAAGATGTGGATGCCAAATGCAAGGGCATGGGCAAGGGCAAGGCCGAGACGGTGGAGGTTTCCGATGACGAGGACGAGTGGTAATCCATTTTAGTTATGCTTGACGTTTCCAATTGTGTGTGTAAATTCACTTCAGTTTGACAATTTTCAGCCAGTTCACTGTTGTTGGCTTAGAAATGACGTCGTTTACCCTATCTTTGGAGCTCATTTGAAACACATTTTTCAGCGAATCCACCATTTTTGCTTAGAAATGAGTCCGTTTACCCCTACCTTGGGAGCTCATTTGAAATACATTTTCACGGCGACTCCACCCCTTATTTCTTAGAGATGAGGCCGTTTACCCTACCTTTGGAGCTCATTTGAAACACATTTTTGCGGCGACTCGACCATATTTTGCTTAGAAATGAGGTCGTTTACCCTACCTTTGGAGCTCATTTTAAACACATTGTTTGCGGCGACTCGACCATTTTTGGCTTAGATATGAGGCCGTTTCACTACCTTTGGAGCTCATTTGAAACACATTTTTACGGCGACTCCACCATTTTTTGCTTAGAAATGAGGTCGTTTACCCTACCTTTGGATCTCATTTGAAACACATTTTTCAGCGAGTCCAAGCTCATTTGAAAATTTATATGGATTCAATCTAGATTTGAGCAAGCTCATCGCTATCCCCATTTGGTTTGTCAAAATACCCATTTGCTTACGACGAGTAATAGCCAAAATCCGCATTTGGTGCGCCAAAATACCCATTTGGTCTCACTAAGGCAAATGGGGGTGGGCGAGCCAAAAATCCCCGTTGGGTCCACTCGTCAGCAGGTGTACAGCCCTTAACCTACGCGCGCGTCCAATCAGATCGTAGAACGAGCTTCTCGCGGATCGCCTGCAGATTCCCTCTGGAGGAAATCGGACGGCTGCATATTCCTTCTAGAGGAAATCGGACGGCTGCAGTTTGATCGACATTTGAAATGAGCTTCAAATATTCAAACAAATGTCAAAAAAAGGAAAATCCTGCGCATATAGTCGTATTATGTCATATACTAACGACTCAAGTTGGAAAACATGGTCTATACACATTCAAAAGGAGAAGGGCATGGAGATCATGTGATATTGCATAACTCAAACAATGAGGTCTAAGGTTGGAGAGAAGTGGTTTTGGAATTGCAACATGAAAATTTCAAAAACCTCACAAAAGGTTCGTTCCGGAGTGACTAAGAAAGACCCATGCTTAGTTTTTCATTTTCATGTTTTAAACTTGTTTAAATGTTGGTCAAACTTAGGTTTGACTGAATTTAAAATAACCATAATAAATTTAAAAATTATCGAAAAATGAAAAACCGACGCACATAGTCTTAATATGTCATATACTAACGACTCATGTTGAAAAACATGGTCTGCATACATTCAATTGAGAAGGGCGAGGATCTCATGTGATATCGCATATCTCAAATGTCCAGACCCATGGATTAGTCATTTATCGGAGAGGGGTCTCGATCATGTATGTTATTATATCGAACCGCTAGGGTAACACACTTAAGGGGTTTCGACATATTTACCGGAAAGGAAAAATAAGAAATAGAGAACACCGGGAACGTCCTGGGAATGGTCCGATGGAGATCGGGCAGTGACGAAATAGTTTTCAGAGTCGGAATAAATTATATAATATGTGTTTAATATTAAGTAGTGTAATTAATAGTTAAATACAATTTTATTTATTTATTTTCGAATTTCTAAAGGCTGGTTTCCCTAAATGGACCTTCTGGTGGAAAGAAGGCCCATGGGGGGGGGGGGGGAGTCCCCTCCTTGGTTCGGATTGGGGGAGGCCATCCTAGTGTGGCCCACCTAGGGCCAGCGGCTTGCTTTGGCCGGCGGGTGTGCGGGTTTAGTCCCACACCGCCCGGATGGCAAGGTAGGCGCCCATCCTTCCCCTTTATATAGAGGGGCACCCCTGGCCCTTTAATTCACCCCAATTATTCTCTATTTTCTCCTCGATTACGTGATTCCCTTTGTCGGAGTTGCGCCCAGGAAAGAGTACTCTCCACCATACGCCCGTTGCCGTGATGTTGGTGTTCCGGTCCAAGTCTTCTGCGACTCGTCCTGGACTGGAGCTTCGGAGTCCGTCGTCTCCACTGTACGTGTGTGACGCTCTGTGAGGTGCCGCGCTAGCGGTTCTAGGAGGTCTACGTCCTCTACACGACCTTGAGGTCGGCTACGCCGTCTTCATCGTCAACGTTCGTGCGAGAACGTAATTGTAAGGACCCCTCGAAGCAAGTCCGAGATGTCCACGTTATGTAAAAGATCACGATCCCAATGATCAGTGCATCGCAATCACATAACAACATTGGTATCAAAGAGTTACATCATTCAAGTCGTACGAATAAAAGTCTAACAACAAATAGACGGTCATACAACCAAAGTAACCAAACCTCGTCACGCAGGACGGATTTAAACTAAGATAGCAGAAGCTCGTGGCTAGCGACGGCCCTTAACATCTCTGAGCGCTGATCCCACAAGTGCAGTTGACCGGTGGCAACTAAGTGGCGAAGTCGTCGTCAAACACCTCCACCTCGACGTAAGCCTCCTCATTGTAATATGGACATTTGAATATCCAGGGACAAAGCCATATGAGTACAATTACGTACTCGCAAGACCACCTCTAAGTTTACGGTTTTCCATGGATATGCAAGTAAAGCATTTTCGAAAACTAGGATGGCTCCTATATATGACTATAAGTCTTAGTTTTCGAACACCATGATTTTAGACATAAAGAGTATGACATCTCTGTATCTTTGTTGAAGGAAACATTTAGAGATAGAATTATCTTCTCTTAGATATAGCAATGACATATCTAAGTTCAAACTTTCTTTTGAAAGAAGTTAATCAAAGCTCGAGGATAGGGGTAACCCTTTTTCCTGACTTGAGATCGGACTGGTTGTCTCCCCGAGATCAACCATCTTCACCCAAAATCCGCACCTCCCAGGTTCCACTTTATGCCTCCTTGTTTTCCCTCGGAAAATCATTTATTTCTCTTTTTAAGAACCAAATGCCCATACGCCTAGATCAGTGGCCTTTCCAACCGTCCATGACCGCGGACGTGGCTATTCGAATAGATTTACACTCTGCAGAGGTTGCACACTTTACCCACACCTATCGGTCATTCCGCCGTGTCTGCCACGCCCGTCATATGACAACATGCGGGGGTCCGGATAACACGATCAAAGCTTTCCACTATGACCACCCTAGTATCGGGGCCTCCCGGTAGGTTTGTTCTCCTCGGCACCGTGTGCTCCACTAGACCTCTTGGTCTTTCCTCGGGATGCCACACCGCCACGTCAGGAGACCTGCCGTAATCGTCCCGCTGCTGGTCCTCAGCAGTGTATTGTCTCTTCCGGACGACAACCCGGCTTCGAGGGCCCAACCCTCATAGAAAGTATGAGAGCCCCAACACTAAAATAGGCAAGCTTCCGGCTAAGCCCTACCCATGTCAGGTAATGTGGTTGCACGGGTTAATTGTTCGAGCGGCTGCTAGGGCAGTACTTTGTTTTTCAAAAACAACCTCCAATCCACCGACTACTCCCAGCAGCTCGGGTTTTCGCAAACATCTCCGATTGCTCCCAGCAACTCGAGTTTTAATAAGACACTTGCTCTCCGATTGCTCCCAGCAACTCAGGTTTTCCTCCGTAAACCAATTTTATCAAATAGGTTCCCATCCTATAGTTTTGAGGTAAGTAGAGGAAGGTAAACCCGTAGAAAACTTTATCTTTTTGATGGAGCCTTCAACAACAAGGCTCATCAAGTAAAACTCTTTTTGTAACACCTATAGTATTCTAGTAGGTAACTTTGGCCAAACAATACTTTGTAAAATAGTTTTCGGGTGGCAAGGTGCCACAAAAGAAGTGAGACATGCATCATTTTATTTTAAAAACAAAACAATGCTTGATAAAATAGTAGGATTCATTATAGTGGTGAGGTGGGCTTGCCTTGCTCAGAGTACTGTCCCTGGTCTTGTTCTTCTCCGTAGTTGTGCTCAGCTACCTCGTACTGCTCTTTTTCGGATTGCAATTCTACCGTAACATGAAAACAAACGAGACTAGCGTAAATCCTAAAATGCGAGTTGATGACAATCTAAAGTATAATAAGAAACAATAAGCAACACAAAATAGAAAATACAACTAATACATTTGAATAATTATCAAGGGGATGTTTAGATGAGAAAGGCATAACTCCTAAGGTATTGCTTCTAAAAATAAATCCTTCTACCACATTACTCCTAGTTACTATATGAAGCTCTGAAAATTAGTTGTGCATGAAAATCTATTACCAAACAAAAACTAGAAATCAGCTAAGAGCTACTGGTGTCAAACCCAAAAGGAATGTGGTTTCAGTTTTATAGATCTACTGTATGCAAAGTTAATTTATCTGGAGAGATATGAGTTTTCTCTTTAAGAGGAGATTTTATTCATCCAAATTGGATACTCCTAGCTCAAGTTATCCTTGTTTTAAAATAAAGTAAACTTCTGACTATTATTTAGGTACAGAGATTAGTATGAGGTATTTTGATGCCAAACCAGTGGGGTAAGTACCCCCAATACCACTCCATGGATAGAGGTGGCTCATTCAAACAAAACTAGACATGCACTAATCTCTGAAATTCCAAATATGCACTTCAAGAGGATATCTTCCTGTTTTTAAGAAATTTATTCATCAAGCATAAAGTATCTACTGAAAAAATCTGCATTTACAGTATATGACACCTCCAACCTATATTTACCATCTCCAAGTGTATTTTCCCCAAAAAGGGTTTTAATTAAAGAGTTAAAAATCACCAAATACCCACTGGTGTTATTCTTGAACTAAAAACATCTTTTGCTAGAATAATCTCCTGCATGCAAGACTTACCAATCTAGGTAGACATTTTTTACATGCTTTCCAGAGGATCTAAGTTTGCATGATTTGGACTTATAAATCCCAATTTATTAAACAAATGGTAAAATTGATACTTTTTACTAGATCTATTGTACCACACAACAGGAAATACATTTTGGACTAAATCCAAAACCACATGATTAAGAAACCGTGTATGCATGGTACAAAATTAATCTCACTATTTTAGCTAATACAGATTAACCACAAACGAAAAAAAGCTTGACCCATAATTCTCTGGATTTTTTAACAAAGAAAAAGGCCGGACGGCCAGATCTGGGCCAAATCTGTCCAGAAACCACGTGGAACAGCGCGGGAGATGGAGCTGGGCCGGCCCATCCGCGCGAGGTCGCGCGCGCACGGCGGGATTCAAACCTGGCCGTAGATCTCGCGATCTACGGCTCGCGGTCATCGTCTTCCTCGCGTCGCCGCGCGGACGAACCAGTCGCGGAAAAGAAGAAGGGTGGCGACGGGCGCTCACCAGAGGCCGTGCAAGACCAGGGGAAGGGCAGGGGCCGACGGAGGAGACGATGACGAGCTCGGCGACCCCCTCAGCTCCCGCAAGCGACGTCGGCGTCCATGGCGATGGCGGCGACAAGCTTCTCGGGTCGAGGATGGACGCGGCAGCTACGGTCACCTAAAACAGAAACAGAAGGCAGGGGGGTTAGGTCTAGCCGAGACGCGCTCGAGGGGCCAAAAATGGCAGAGGGAAATGAAGAGGAACGATGGTGAGTGTCGTGGGAAGCAATCTGTCACCGGCGACGTTTTCCTCTTCCGGAGCACGAAGGAGGACGTGGTTTTGAGCGAGGGTGGCAGGGGAGGGTAGAGGAGGTGTGGGAGAGTCTCGGGCAAGGATTTAAGGGGGAGGGCGTGGCTGGGTACAGCTTAAAAAACCAGGGGCCGGTTTTGAGCTCCCTTCGGACAGGAGCGGTTTGGGGAGGGTGGAGAAGTGGGCTGATTGGTCCTCCAGGGCGGTGGAGGGGGGGGCAGGAGAGATGGTGGTCGGGGTGACAAGGCCTAGCCAGTAGGGAGAGAGGAGGAGGGCTCCGGTTGGGTGGAGAGAAAGAAAAAAAAGAGAGAGGAGGAGAGGTGACCCAAGTCCATGACAGGTGGGCCAGGGGGTGAGAATGCTGCTCTCCTTCTCCAGCAGGTAGGGTAAAGATGGGTGAGAGGAAAATGGGTGGAGGATTAGAGTACTTCTTCAAACAATTTCAAACCCTAAGTTTTGAATAATTCAAACACTAATCTCAAAAGAAAATAAACTATTTGCCCAAAACTCACTAGTTTGTGGTGAAGTTACTGAATTAGCAAGTGCCCAAACCAAACACCTCATTGAGCACACAAAAGAAAATAAGTTTGCAAGATAAAGAAAGAGAATAACCCAAATGGTCATGTTATTTTGATGGCTACAAAAGCTAGTGAGATTTATGTGCAAACAAGCTCTTTTGTGATAATTTAGAATAGGGTATGAAACTATACATGACCTAGATAAAAATGATTCAAATGCATGTCAAAAACCATTTGAGGTTTGCTTAATAATAGCCCCTAGTTTGGCTAAGTTTTAACAGACATGAAGATCCTAATAGTTGATGTTTTCTTTTTGTTGTTGTGGTTTTAGTGTTTCTATCATCTTAGCATGCTAGTGGAACTCAACAAGAATAATGAGTGCAACAAGATATTTCATATTTAAAATTTTACACACCTCAAAGTTTTTGCTAAGATTGAAAATCTAGGATAACACCACAATACTAATGCTAGGAGAATTGGAATGTTACAGTAATCCCCGCTTTCGGTTTACAAGGGTATGTATTCTGATCTCCTTTGTATTACTGTAACATCCCAATATTTTGGAATGTTTAAAAATCACTAAAATTTAAAACTTTTGAAAGCATTTAAGTAATTTTGCTTTGGAAAAGAAATCTTAAGCATTGCATGCATACATACATGTATCTCATCATTCATCATTTTATTAAATCTAAAAAGGGTTTAAATTAAAATCCATTATATTTCATATTGCTATGAAAATATTTATATTATATTATTCTATTTTTATGCCAAAATAAAGGGGAATGATTTCAGCAAAATAATTTTAAATAATCTAATTTCAAACATATTTGAGTATGGGGAATTCCATAAATTTTATTTAACTCCAAATAAATTATTAAATCCTTTATTTTTAAAGTCAAACCTAAAATAGGTAAAATTGTATTTTAGGGATATTTCAAAATAATTATTTTTTTTTAAAGTTTCAAAACATGCCCACTATTGGTTTAAAGCATAGATATGAATTTTACAAATTTTTAGAAATTTATTTGACTTCATTTGGAGTCTTAAATCAAAAGATATGAATTAAAAGAAAAATCAGAAAAACAGAAAAAGAAATATTGCTGACGTCAGCCCGTCTTCAACCTCCGGCCGAGAAACCCGCCTCCAATCTCGTTCCCAAATCCGGCGCAATCTCTGCGAGTTGTTTCCTTTGCTCTGGCCTATTTATACCCCACGCCATCCTCTCCCTTTCCCCCAAAAAACCCTAGCACGGGAGCCCCCAGGCTGCTCGTGTTCGTCCTCGGAGCTCCGCCATTGCCGCCGCCGTCCTCTGCTGTTTCCGGTGAGCCCCGAGCCTCCGAAGCCCTCTCATCCCTCCCCCTCGCTTCCCCTTCGTCATGCGCATCTGTGTGACGGCTTGGTTCGCTCCCTCCTGCAGTAAATCGACGCCGCCATCTACAACCGAAGCTCGCGGCCGCGCCATTGTCTCCGACGACGAAATACCGACGAGCCGAAGTTCCCCGGCAACCGCGACTGCACCTCCGACCCTCGCCTCGTCCTCTGCTATCGCCAGGTACCATCGCTGCAGCCCAAGATCACCCGTAGCGCTGAGCCCGTGCGTTCCGGCCATGGCCCGCCGCACTGGAGAAAACTCCGGCGACCAACCGCCGCCACTTTTGGTCAACTCGCCGTACACCGTCCGATCTTCCGTCAACGGACTAGATTAGAAATTTTAATCGAAGAGGTATCCTCAGATCTGAGCCCTTAGATCTAGATCCAACGGCCCAGAGCAAATCACTTATCCACGTCAGCATACAGTCAGCAGTCCAGTCAGCTGCCACGTCGGAAAATGATTTTCCTTTTAAATTTAATTTGGCACTTTTGCAGAAACACCCCTATCACTTAGAATTCTTATAACTTTTTACTCACAAATCCAAATTCAATTATTTTTATATATTTGGAAAGCCCTTGACATGTAGAATAATTTAGATCTGCCAAAATTCAAATTTGACTAAGTTTAAAATATTCAAAATTCAAATGGTGGATTTGAGTATGTTTGTAATAACTTTAAATCTATAATTCCAAAAATTGCAAATAAAATTGTTTTAGAAACTTTAGAATATTTGTAAATTAATGCCACTGCTATAAAATATTTTTGAGTAATTTTTGAATGAATTCATAGTTATATATTTAATTTGAATAGTTTGAATATTTCAACGTAACTATTAATAGAAATATTATTTTTGATTAAATCAAATGGCATTAAATATAATTAAACCACCTCTGGCTATTAACATCATCTATAAAGAAAATTGGGTTATAAAATATAAAAACATGAAACTTTAACCTATATGTTTCCTTTTTATTATGTTTTGCAAATTAGAAACTAATTAAATTGCAATTAGAACTTTATGCATATGTTATAAAATTCACAAAAATTAGTGTTATGTTGCTTGTGATTTAAAATTGCATTTCATGCATAGCATATTTTATAGTTATATTTCCATAAGGAAAACTCCCCCCCCCCATTTTCTCTAAGTTAGGATTATTTCCAAACTTAGTATTTTGGTTAAGTGCTATGCACTTAGACACTTAGGATTTTCAACATGGAGCTAGAAGAACAATGAAGGACTTAGCCAAAACAAGACTCCAGAAGAATCTCCAAGAAGTAGAAGTACTTAGAAGAAAAAATCAAGAGGAAGTCCAAGAAGACCAACCCCCTCTATTCTCTAAATCTTTCTTTCTCTTTTCTTTCCTTCTCTCTAAGACATGGTGATCAAGACATCACTAAGGAGAATGCTACAAGTCTGGAGATGAAGCCTGGAAGATAACCTACATCATTTTCTTCTATCTTTTCTAATCTTGACTTAAAACAATTTTTGATCATGTTATGACCAGCTTGAAGTTTGTTGGATCCTAGCGGCATAGTGGGATGAAGCGGCCTGGAAACTAACCTTACATGTCCACGTACATGAGACCTGTTCCACAACTTAAGTGGCTGGCCGGGTGTCTGTCTCTCTCACTATAGTGAATATCCAATCTACCAAGAGTTGTTGATAATTGTCGATCACCCTAAAGAATAGACTTAGTATTTTCTCTAAGTATTTTTGCACATCATGCATAGCATATTTTGTATTGTTATTTTGGTTTGTATGTTTATGTGTGTTTTGTTTGATGTGTTAGAAATTTCGGAGGGAAACGACAACTGTTGCAGCTGCTGTTGCTATTCTTCTTGTTGCCAAGGCAAGTGGCACACCTCATAAAGTTCCTAAGTATTTTCAATGCAGAACTTAGTTATTTTCTATGCATGAGTAGAGCTTAGTAGATTTGCTATGCAAGACTTTAGAATTCCCTATCCCATTGTGTCTAGGTACCTATGAAATGACTTAGTAGATTTTGATGCTATGCAATTGATGAAAAGTTTATATAAAATGTTAAGTGGCTACTCAGGACCATGTCTATGAGGGTTTTCACCTGAGATAGTTTTTACTATACTTAGGATCATAGTATGTGGGGGTTTTCACCTGAGAGTGCACATCACTAAGTTAATGAATCATCTGGGTGGATTGGTTGTTTGGTTTATGTTGAGTGGCTACTCAGGACCATGTCCATGAGGGTTTTCACCTAAGATAGTTTCTACTATACTTAGGATCGTGAACGTGGGGGTTTTCACCTGAGAGCACACTTGTGGAAGGCCACCCAGGAACAAAGGGATGTTATGAATGAAGGGAGAAGAATGTGAAGAACTCAAGGAGAAGTATTCCAAGTAAAGACTGCAGCTGATCAAGGACAATGGAGGAATCCCAACATTCTAATTTCTTAATAAAATTTTGATAAACAACAGTGGACTACTCGGGACCATGTTCATGGGGGTTTTCACCTAAGATAGTCTCTACTATACTTAGGACCATTGAATGTGGGGGTTTTCACCTGAGAGAACACCTAAGGACGTGATATCTTTTGGTTCACTGGAACTTGCCAGTGTTGCCAATTATGATGATAAAAATTTTGTTTTACAAAGAGTTAGGCAAAACTGGCTTTATGCAAAATAGCCTTGAACTCCACCAGCCAAATATGCATAGAGGCTTTAGAGTTATTTCCATTGAGTGTCCACCATAGTGTCACTTGCCAGACTCCATTTTAATGGAATCTGACTCACTTTGTTGCAAATCATTATTTGTTGCAGAAATATCTGACGAAGAGTAAGGAATACGTTTTGGGTTTCGAGTCTGCACCAACATGTTTTCGCCTGTGGTGTATCATGAAGATGGAGACTCATCGAAGATTTATTTCCGCTGCTTTAGTGTTTTGAGCTAGCCTTGAGCTATGCAAAGATGTATCGAACTATTTATTTTACCAAGTCTGGATTATTCGTGTAATATTGATACAATGTTGTGATATTCATCGTAAACTGTGTGTGCAAATGAATCGATTCAGGGATTTGCACTATACACAGGTATCTGACTTATTTAAAGTGCAGGTACGCTACAATTACTATATATACATAGTATAGATTCTGCCTAGTTTAAGGATATCGTTGTTAGAAAATTATTGTTTTCTACCGGTGATCCCCTTCAATATATATGTGTTGTGTATAGGGACGAAGGAGTCGAGAGCAACGAGAAGTACATGAAGCTAGAACCTTGGAACCAGAAGCTAGAACCGGATGAATGAAGACATCTCTTACCCGCCATGACTATGTGACGATTCTAACTTACCGTCTACTTGTTTTGGAGAACTTACGACTTGATTCTGATGCTTGTGTATGATGAACAACATTTTTGTAATGCTATGAACATGTTTGTAATGCATATGTGTGAATCTATATTTGGCCATTTTCAAATTATGTTCACTTTTAACTTTCTGGAATTCTGTATTAGCTAACTTACTACAATTCTGGTATATATATATATATAGGGCGCAACTTTTGTATATTGCATAACTATCGACACCGTTCAAAGCTTTGAGATTGGTGCCGAAAATTGAGAGAGGTTTCTTTTTGGGTGAGTTGTTTGGAGGGAATTACCAAAAAGGAATGGGGATTACTTCCTGCCTAGGCAACAAAAATGGAAACCGGTCCCTGCTTCACATGCTGCTTCTCACATGGTGCCATGTGCATCGATCCAAAAAAAAATGAGTCAGTACATTTTTGGTATGCATTCTGCACACCCGGCCGGATGTTTCGGTTTTGCGTTTGATCCAAAATATTTGTAGGGCACCGTTCGCAATAATAAACATGCACGAACTGGTTTCATGACTGAGGGAGCCCATAAACAATCATTCGGTGCCTACAAATCAAGAAAGGGTGCTAGGACAGCACCCGACGGTGCCAAAATATTAAAATCACTCGACGGGTAGACTATTAAATCCAAACCAGATGAACAATTACCCCATACCAGATAGTGTCGAACGGTGTCGAATACAATAACAATCTTCAAGAAGAACAATTACCCCATACCGATTAGTTAGTAGTGCACACAAACGGTGTCGAATACATTAACAAGCAGTGCACACAAGCAGTGAACCGGGCGCACAATGATGTAAGTGCTTTTGTAGCAGTTGAAAGACTGGAACCAACACGGACATCACCCCTGTGATTCGCCTCTATCTTGTAGAGCTGCTTTGACAAAAGGGAAAGAGAATTCAGATCACTTATCATGCGGACCTTCTTGAGGTTCTCTGTCACAAGAGCCTCCGGTAGGTCCTCCGTCGATCAAATTGTGATCCCCTTCAATATATATGTGTTTTGTATAGGGATGAAGGAGTCGAGAGAAACGAGAAGTACATGAAGCTAGAAGCTTGGAACCAGAAGCTAGAACCGGATGAATGAAGACATCTCTTACCCGCCATGACTATGTGACGATTCTAACTTACCGTCTACTTGTTTTGGAGAACTTACGACTTGATTCTGATGCTTGTGTATGATGAACAACATTTTTGTAATGCTATGAACATGTTTGTAATGCATATGTGTGAATCTATATTTGGGCATTGTCAAATTATGTACACCTTTAACTTTCTGGAATTCTGTATTAGCTAACTTACTACAATTCTGGTATATATATATATAGGGCGCAACTTTTGTATATTGCATAACTATCGACACCGTTCAAAGCTTTGAGATTGGTGCCGAAAATTGAGAGAGGTTTCTTTTTGGGTGAGTTGTTTGGAGGGAATTACCAAAAAAGAATGGGGATTACTTCCTGCCTAGGCAACAAAAATGGAAACCGGTCCCTGCTTCACATGCTGCTTCTCACATGGTGCCATGTGCATCGATCCAAAAAAAATGAGTCAGTACATTTTTGGTATGCATTCTGCACACCCGGCCGGATGCTTCGGTTTTGCGTTTGATCTAAAATATTTGTAGGGCACCGTTCGCAATAATAAACATGCATGAACTGGTTTCATGACTGAGGGAGCCCATGAACAATCATTCGGTGCCTACAAATCAAGAAAGGGTGCTAGGACAGCACCCGACGGTGCCAAAATATTAAAATCACTCGACGGGTAGACTATTAAATCCAAACCAGATGAACAATTACCCCATACCAGATAGTGTCGAACGGTGTCGAATACATTAACAATCTTCAAGAAGAACAATTACCCCATACCGATTAGTT
The DNA here is from genome assembly GCA_026929855.1 of Poa annua. Classification (NCBI taxonomy): domain Eukaryota; kingdom Viridiplantae; phylum Streptophyta; class Magnoliopsida; order Poales; family Poaceae; genus Poa; species Poa annua. The sequence goes on from CM049426.1 coordinate 106,410,892, forward strand.
AGTAGTGCACACAAACGGTGTCGAATACATTAACAAGCAGTGCACACAAGCAGTGCACCGGGCGCACAATGATGTAAGTGCTTTTGTAGCAGTTGAAAGACTGGAACCAACACGGACATCACCCTTGTGATTCGCCTCTATCTTGTAGAGCTGCTTTGATAAAAGGGAAAGAGAATTCAGATCACTTATCATGCGGACCTTCTTGAGAATCTCTGTCACAAGAGCCTCCGGTAGGTCCTCCATCGATCAAATTCAGCTGTACAATCAGGTAATATCAAGGTTCAGAAAACAGCCAAAGAGCTGGACTAATCTGTAGTTTGCTATCAAGAAAAAATGATGCTACAAGCAACATCATTAAATCAAACAACTACTCCAAGTAGCACAACCTGATAATGAACGAAATAAGAGAACAGAGGATAGAAACGCAGTGCTACCCATCAAATAAAGAAAAGAAACGCAGTGCTGGACTGATTGCTTGCACCTGGGAGTGCCGGCATCATCGTACCATTCGCTCGCGAGCTCGGGGCGGCAACAACAATATCAATGACGCGAGAAGGGGACGGATGAAAGAACATTTTTCAATCTCTAGTATTTTGTGTGTTAGTTAATAATACTTATGACGTATTAATAGAATGCTAAATATTTCAGCTTGTATGTGATTTATGTTCATATGCATCAAAGTCAAAAATGCGAAGAAGTGGTTCTGGAATTGTTCCAGGAACCGGAATATTTGAGCCGGAAATTTTCAGGGCCGGAATTTCCGGTTCACCAGAACTTCATAGAAAATAGCTAAGTCAAGGTTGAGAAATGATTCTGATCTCAACCAGAAATTGTGATCGGAAATTTCCATCTACCGGAATTTCCGATTGCACCCAGAAGAGTTCACAGAAAATGGCTAAGTCAAGGTTGAGAAATGGTTCTGATCTCAACCGGAAATTGTGATCGGAAATTTCCATCTACCGGAATTTCTGATTGCACCCAGAAGAGTTCGCAGAAAATGGCTAAGTCAAGAATAAGAAGTGTTCTGATCTCAACCGAAAATTGTGCTCCGAAATTTCCATTCACCGGAATTTTCGAGTGCACCTTGAAGAACATTGGAGAAAACTGCTAAGGAAAGAAGAGGAATAGGTTCTGACTCCAGCCGGAAATTCCAATCAGAAATTTCAATTCTCCAGAAATTCCGAGTGACCGGAATTTCCGGTGATGACTTATACCGGAATTTCCGACCAGGCAACGGTCAGAATTGGGGAGGGACTATAAATACCCCCTCACTCACTCAAGAACAACTAGCTCTCAGATTTTCTCTTTCCTACACTTTTTGAAAGCTCAAATCATCAAGATCTCCCAATCCCCCCACCCAAATCCGTTGATCTTTGGAGGATTGGAGGAGAAGGCCCGGATCTACATCTTCACCGAAGCGATTTGCATTTCTTCCCCATTCACTTGGGGATTTCGTGGCTAGGGTTTCCGGTGGGAAAATCTAGTTCACCATTGTTGTACTCTTGGTGTTGCCTTGACCTCTTGTGGTCCTTGACCTTTTGTGGTCATCTTGAGAGCCCCCAATTAAGTTGCGGGTGAGTGCCTCAAACGTTTGTAAGGGATTCGATCTCCGCCCTAAAAGGGAATCAATAGTGGAAGGTGAACTCACAACTTTTGTGGTTGTGTTCATCGGAGAAGAAGGTGAGCCTTTGTGGCGTTGCGGCTAACCTGTTGTGGTAGCGCACACCTCTCCAACGAGACGTAAACCCTTGGGTGGAACTCGGGATTACATCTTCGTCTCCGCGTGCTTCACTTGGTTCCTCTTATCCTTGCTCCCTTACTTGCTTGTATTGTACTCTAGTTTACCTTTGTATTGCTTAGCTTGTCATTTATGTAAATTCACCATAGTTGCATATCTAGAGAATTTACCTTTGTGCTGAGCCTAAATTTGAAAAGACCTAAAATTTGTAATAGCACCTATTCACCCCCCCCCCCCTCCTCTAGGTGTCGGATTTCCGTTCAATTGGTATCAGAGCCAGGTTCACTTTTAAGGGCTTAACCGCCTAAGTGCAACGATGACGGAATCCGATGCCGAGAGGGCCGCCCGTGAGAAATTAGAGGCGGAGAAGGAGGCGTTAGCCAAAGGGGCAACCATGGCCGATCTTATAGATATGAGATCGTCCTTGGAGGCCCAACTCCTCAAGATGAATGAGATGCTCATGGCACTCTTGAAGTCTAATGAGCCCGAGGCTACTTCTCCCTCTCCTCCTCCTAAGGAGCACGGTGAGAACTCTAAGGAGTCATCTTCGGATGGGTCCAAAGATGTTCCTCCAAGTGCTTCCCCTGGGAAGGCGGAAAAGGATGAATCACCTAGCTCCTCTAACACCCCCAAAGGAGAGGAATTTCGTAATGTCAGTCATAATTACTCTCCTAACCCTCCTATCCCTCACCCTCATGTAAACTTTAGAAGTGATCCTCCTAAGCTCAAACCTACTCATTTCTCTCAATGGCAATTTCTAATGAAGTCTCATCTATGTAGTGCCTCCATTGAGCTATGGCGCATCATTGAAGAAGGATTCAAGCCCCATGATCCAACCAACCTGACAAGAAGAGAGGTGGTTGATAGCCAACTCAATGCCACCGCTCTTCATCAACTCCAAATGGCCGTTGGAGAGAAGGACATGCCGCTCATTCAACAATTCTCCAACGCCAAAGAAGTTTGGAATGCTATTTCCGACATCTTCGTCGGGAATGAGAGCATGAAGAAGAACCGGTATGATGCCTTATACAATGAGGTGGAAGGGTTCTACAAGTTGGATGGAGAAAGTCATGAGGACATGTACCGGAGGTTGGGGTTGATTGCTAACACCTTCAAGAACCTCGGTGCGGTCTACATTGATGACGCTTAGATCAAGAGGAAGTTCGTGACCGCTCTCTTGCCCTTTGAGGAAACGGACTTGAAGACACTCCAAGGGATACATGACTTCGCGAAGATGACATCCAATGAAGTCATGCAAGAGATGACCGCGTACAAGGTGGCCTCCAAGATTGCACAAGATGCAAGAGCTAGAGCCATAGGGATGCACAAGCATGCCTCAATTGCCTTGAAGGCCACCATTGAAGAAGAGGATGAAGATGAGTATGATGATCAAGTCGAGCTATCTAGTGAGACTCTCTCAAGTACTCTCACCCAACACATGGGTCTTGCGGCAAGAACGTTTTGGAAGAACCCCGGAAGGGCCAAAGCGAGGATTGACAAGAAGTTCCCCTCCAATGGAGGAAAGCCAAGCAACAATGTGAGGCTCTGCTATAATTGTGATGACAAAATCCACTTTGTTGTAGATTGCCCATGGGAAAGAAGAGAGGACCATGGTGGGAGGCTTGTGGCCAAGACGAAGGGCAAGGGTCCTATGCCCATGAAGAACCCCTTCTTCAAGAAGAACCAAAAGATTGTCTTGGTAACTCAAAAGCAATATCCCACCGATGATGAAGATAGTGACAAGGAGGATACTCCAACACAAGTGGCCGCCCTAGCCATTTCCGCTACACCTCCGTCACTCTTCTCCTCACCAAATGAGAGCCCCATCGTCAAGAATGCAAGATGTCTTATGGCGAAGACATCCGAGGTAAAATTGTCCCCTACCTCCATATCCCATGAAATTGATGATGGCATGAGTCTTCAAGTCAAGAATGAAATCATTGCCTTTGATACATTCATGACTAACTTGCAAGGAGAATGAAATAAACACTTTGGCTCAATTATGAGCCGTATAGGTGAGCTTGAGGATGAGCTTGAGTTAAAAGGGGAGATTGAGAGAGAGGATGTTCACACTAAAGTGTCTCTCCAATCCTCCCTTCAAGATGAACAAGAAGCTCATGCTCTCCTCAAGGAGCAACTTGCTAAGATCACTAAGGATCGTGATCTTTACTTTGCTAAATGAAAAATTGTGCAAAATGAAAAGTCCGAGCTTGTAGTTGCTCATGCTAGACTTTGTGAAGACTTCGAGTCACTTGAAAATACTTACAAGGTATTGACAAGTGATCACGAACGTCTTCTCAAGTCTCGTGATCAACTCCAAATTCGGATATCTACTCTTGAGAAACCTAGCACCTCTACTCCTTTGAATACTAATGAAAATGTTGTCAAGGATAAATCTTGGGTTTTGTTTGTTCCCTCCATGGCAACCGAGCCCAATACCTCTCTTGATAAAGGTAAGGGGACACTCACTACTCCTCTTCATGAGCGAGTGCCCCACAAGGGTAAGGAAGGTCTAGGCTATGTTGCTAAGGAGAAGAAGAAGATCAAGAAGAAGACCAAGCCCGCACAAGCCAAGAAAGATGACATAGAAAGTGGAAATGCCACAAGGGGCACTCCCACTCATGATGACTTTGCGGGCATATCTAACCCCAATTATGCTTTATGTGTTGATTATTATGGGGATGTCTATGCTAGATACATTGGTCCTTTTGATGGCTATATTGAATATGGTATTTGGGTCCCAAAGACCCTTGTTGCTAACCAAAAGGCACCCATTGCAAAATGGGTACCTAAATCAAAGAATTGATTGTGTGTAGGGCCTTGCTTCCGGAGGATCGAAATGGATAATTGATAGTGGGTGCACTGGTCATATGACCGGAAGCAAGGAGATTGTAACGGAGTTGAAGCCCAATGATGATCAAATGACCGTTACATATGGTGACAATTCAAAATCTAAGGTAATAGGGCTCGGCAAGGTGGTAGTGGCACCGGACATCACACTTGTGAATGTCTTGCTTATCGAGTCCCTAGGTTTCAACTTGATCTCGGTCCATTCTTTAACTTGTTTGGTTTATACCGTTGTCTTCGAAAAAGAAATGGTTATCCTTATGCGGAGCAAGTCTCTCAATGTGTCTTTTGTTGGGTACATTGAGAATGGGCTCTATGTGGTTGACTTCTCCGGAGTCACCACTTCCCATGCAATGTGCCTATTCGCTAAGGCGGACTTGGGTTGGCTATGGCATCGCCAACTAGCCCATGTCAACATGAGGACTTTGCAAAGTCTCTACAAGGGTGGCCATATCCTAGGACTAAAAGATCATATTTCTTTCTCGAGGGATCGAATATGTAGGGCTTGTGTTGAAGGAAAAATGCATGACATTCACCATCCAGGCAAGACCATCATTTCTTCTACAAAGGTGTTGGAGCTTCTCCATGTTGACCTCTTTGGTCCCATTCCGGAAGCTAGTCTTGGTGGCAAGAAATATTGCTTGGTGATTGTTGATGACTATTCAAGATACACATGGGTTTTCTTCTTCAAGTCGAAGGTGGAGACTCAACAAACTATCATCGACTTTTCCAATGAAGCTCAACGTCAACACAATGTCCCTATATTGGTGATAAGAAGTGACAATGGTGCCGAGTTCAAGAACTACACCTTGAACGAGTTCCTTAGTGAAGAAGGGATTCGTCATCAATATTCCGCTTCTTATACTCCCCAACAAAATGGTGTAGCCGAAAAGAAGAATCGCACACTTATTGAGATGGCAAGATCAATGATGGCCGAGTTCAAGTCCCCTCACAACTTTTAGGCCGAAGCCGTCAACACCGCTTGCCATTCATCCAATCGGCTCTTCTTTCGCAAAGGACTCATGAAGACTCCTTATGAAGTGCTTACCGGGAACAAGCCCAATATCTCTTACTTCCGAGTTTTTGGTTGTAAGTGTTTCTATCTCATCAAAGGTGTTCGTTTGAGAAAGTTTGATTCTAGGTCTCTTGAAGGGACATTTGTGGGCTATGGTTCCGAATCCCATACTTATAGAGTCTATGATAAGGCCTCGTGCATTATCATAGAAACTTGTAGTGTGGTGTTCGAGGAGAATGACGGCTCCCTTGTGGAGCAAAGTGGTGTTTCCAATGTAGGTGACGATCAACCTCAAGATGCTATCCGAAGGATGGGGTTGGGAGTCCACCGCCCCGTTGAAGTCTATTATGAGGTTGCTCAACAAGGATCAAACTCTACGCAAGTGGTGGATACTCCAACACAAGAAACACCCAACAACAACATCGTGCTCAACACGCCCAACCAAGAAGAAGCACAAGATCCTCCAGCTGCTCCTGGAATTTTCGGAGGGCCGGAATATCCGGTTCAAACTAGAGTCGGAAATTCCGGTGACCTGGAATTTCCGATCCGTACTGAACCCGTAATATCCGGTCCTACAGACATTCCCGGTGGCAGCTTGCAGCAAGGCCAAGATCAACCTACTCCCCCACCTCTGGACGTCACTCCAATGGTTGATCAAGGCCATCAATACAGTCAAGGCGGAGACATGAATGATCAAGATGATCAAGCGATCCCTCCCACCACTAGGAGGGAAATCGAGATCTGCCGCTTGAATAAGGTTGGCACCTCACAAGAATTAAGAGCTCTATCTCTTGACAAGGTGCTTGGTGATGTGAGAAGCAAGGTCTCTACCCGAAGACAACTTGCAAGCTTTAGTGAACATCAAGCTCACATCTCCATGGTGGAACCCAAGAAGGTCTTTGAAGCTCTTGAAGATAAAGATTGGCTTGATGCTATGCATGAAGAACTCAACAACTTCGAGCGCAACAAGGTGTGGAAGTTGGTGGAAAGACCCAAAGATTGCCGCAATGTTATCGGCACCAAGTGGATTTTCAAGAACAAGCAAGATGAACATGGCATGATGGTGAGAAACAAGGCACGATTGGTGGCTCAAGGTTACTCTCAAATTGAAGGCATTGACTTTGGAAAAACTTACGCGCCCGTGGCTTGACTTGAGTCAATTCGTATTCTTCTTGCATATGCCTCTCATCATAACTTTAAGTTGAAACAAATGGATGTTAAATCCGCTTTTCTTAATGGTCCACTAAATGAACTTGTTTATGTTAAGCAATCACCGGGGTTTGAAGACCTCAAGTATCTGAACCATGTCTACAAGTTAGATAAGGCACACTATGGCCTTAAACAAGCCCCACGTGCGTGGTACAAGCACCTTAGAGAACTACTTGTAGACCGTGGGTTCATAGTTGGGGAAATCGACCCCACCCTTTTTACCAAGAAAGTAAATGGAGAGCTTTTCATTTGTCAATTATATGTGGATGACATTATATTTGGGTCTACTAACAAAGCATTTAACGAAAAATTCTCCAAGCTTATGACTGACAGGTTTGAGATGTCTATGATGGGTGAGATGAAGTTCTTCCTAGGATTTGAGATCAAACAATTGAATGAAGGAACGTTTATCAACCAAGCAAAGTACATTCAAGACATGCTCAATAAGTACGGGTTGCTTGAGGCAAGGGTGCCTCTACCCCAATGCAAACCAAATGCCACCTTGAGCTCAACCCCAAGGGTAAGGATGTGGATCAAAAGGTATATCGCTCCATGATTGGATCTCTTCTTTACCTTTGTGCATCTAGACCGGATATAGTGCTAGCCGTAGGAGTGTGTGCAAGATATCAAGCGGCTCCTAAAGAAAGCCATGATATGACGGTCAAGAAAATCTTTAGATATTTGGCTTATACCCCAACCTTTGGATTGTGGTACCCCAAGGATGCACATTTCTCATTATGTGGGTACACGGATTCCGATTGGGCGGGAGATCAAGATGATAGGAAGTCAACCTCCGGCGCTTGTCAATTTATTGAGAGGTCCTTGGTAAGTTGGTCTTCTAAGAAGAAAAATTGTATATCTCTCTCCACCGCCGAAGCCGAGTATGTTCCCACCGCAAGTTGTTGCACTCAATTGCTATGGATGAGGCAAAATTTAAAGGAATACGGAGTCGATTGCGACAAAGCGCCACTTCTTTGTGACAATGAAAGTGCCATCAAGATTGCTTACAACCCGGTGCAACATTCAAGAACCGAGCATATTGAGATCCGCCACCATTTCATAAGAGATCATGTGGCCCGAGGAGACATTGACTTATCATATGTGGGCACAAGGGAATAATTGGCGGATATCTTCACGAAGCCCCTTGAGGAAGAAAGGTTTTGCTTTTTGAGAAATGAGCTCAATAATATTTATTCGAGGTCCTTAGCTTGATCGCTTGCACACTCACCTAGGACGTAATTGCATCTTATCTTGTTTAGATGTAGGCATGGAAATAGGGGGAGTGCGGTCCTAATACATTGGACCATCCCTCCCCCCATTATGCCGATAGCAAGTGTTATTTTATCTCTATATTCATTCCTATGACTAATGAGCTAAAACGACGAGTATTGGTTATGTACCCAAAATACATCTTCGCGGTGACATGCCCTACACTCCTACATGGTGGCCTCGGCCACCGACCTCTCCTCTTTTGAAGGATTGGATTTATTTGGAGCTTATTGTTGCTATTTGACCTCTTTTTCATGCATGTGGGAAACCTAATCAACTTGGCGCTTTTGTTTCGTTTGGGTAGTTGTAAGTTGAGTATGGTGTACCAGTGACACCTTGAAAATCTATCCTAAGCCCTTTCTCACCTGAAGAGATTTCTCTCTATTACACACAAGTCATCCGTTTGAAATCTGGAAGTTTGGTTTGGCTGGTCGGAATTTCCCGCTCCCCTGTGGACCGGAATTTCCGGTGACTTGGAATTTCCGGTGCAAAGTTACAACCGGAATTTCCGGTGAATCGGAATTTCCGGTGTAAGTCACACTCGGAATTTCCGGTCGGGCGGTCTGTCTAAAAAATTATAAGGGAGGCTCGGGGTGAAGAACTGTTTCCAGTTCTTCTTCCACCCCCGAGCTTCCTCTCTCCAAAACCGCCTCCCCAAGCTCTCCCGGAGCCTTCCAACCGCGGGGGATCTCTTCCCTCGGCCGGATCTGGTTCTCCTTCGTCCCGGGAACCTTCTCCTCCAAGCAATGTCCTCAATGGATGAGGGTAACTGCACTTTTCCCTAACCCTAGGTGCTTGCACTTGGATCTAGATGTGGGGTTATTTGTTTTGAAATTGCTTGGTAGAGATTGTTCCTAGTGTCATTCCCTGCAGTATATGTACATTAGTTTCGTATTTTGTTGGATCGATCTAGTTTTAGACATATCGAATCTCAAAATCTGCAATGTTTCGACAGACCGGAATTTCCGGTCTGAACCTGAAAACTGCAGTTTTCAGATTTCCTAATGTTTAGCTATATGTGATCAACCTAATGCCTCTCTAATGTATGTATGCACTCCTGGCTTGTGTGTACTCATCTTTTGCTACCTACCTTTGCTATATTCACAGGTGATTCCAGTGGGAGCCCTACTCTCGCGGAGGAGAGTGGGAGACTCTCGAGGTCTGTCATTCGGAAGGTCCGTGGTAAAGGGCCAGCAGCCTCCTCCTCAAGCATACCAAGGCCAAAGAAAGTTCTCGCTTGCAAGCCCAAGTCCAAGAAAAGGAAGGAAGCCACCCCTCCTCCCACTGCTCGTCAGCCATATACTGAGATGTCGGCTGTGGACTACTCTCAATTCCGTCAGGGAGACTGGTTTCTCAAGCCAAGGGATGAGACTCTGGATGATCGCAGCTTTTGGTGCATTGAGCAAGAATACGTCCTTAAGGACGTCTATTATACTCTCTCTAAGCCTATTCGCAAGATGCAGCCATACAACCTTCGAGCTCTTCAGTCCAAGGCCACTTTTGCTGAGGCTATTCATATTGTCAAGACCATGGGTTAGGAAAGGCTTGTGGTCACACGGTGCAACTACAACTCTCAGCTTGTGATGCAGTTCTTTGCCAGTCTTGTGATGAAGGGTGATTCGAAGAAGACCATCAAGTGGATGACAGGAGACACTTATTGCGAGTCTGACTGGTATGAGTTCTCCAAGGTTTTGGGTTACAAGTTTGATGGAGACAATCCTCAAGGTTACCGCATGCACCACTCCTACCGGCTCAACAAGAAGGATACCGCACATCTCTATGGTAGGGGTGCAACCCCTGGTCTTGCTCGGAACCTGCTCCCTCTCTATGATATTCTTTTGTGATCTTCCGGGAGAACATTGCTCCAAGTGGTGGCAACAAAGACAATGTGGTTTCTCCTCTGTGCAACCTGCTCCTCCATGCACACACCATTGCTATGAGCACGGATGAGACTGCGGATTGGAGTGTTGATGTGATGGACTATCTCCATAATGAGATGTTTGAAGTCATGACTTCTACAGGCACTATCCCCTATGCTCCTTACATCATGAAGCTCATCAAGTCCAAGTTCCTAGAGCATACTTTCAGTGATGATGAGTCAGAGGTTCATGACTTCAAGAAGATATATGAGAAGAAGACCGTGGCTGTGCCTCAGAGTGTGCCCACCTCTCGGTCCACCAGGGATGGCTCCTTCATGGGAGATGCTCGTAGGGCTGCTACCCCCTCTCATGCTCCCTCCACCTCAGGCAAGATGAAGAAACTGAACTGGTTCCAGCGCAACGTTCTCTGCATGAACATTGATATTCGCAAGGAACAATACACAACCTACAAGGATCGCCGCCAGCTAGCTCATGATCAGCAGTTAATTCTTCACCACACGTCTGGCTCTGTTGCTCCTGCATATCTCACTGCTCCTCTCTCTTATGCTCAGTGGAACTAGGGTTCTATGGCCCCGTTGTCTCAGATTGAGAGTGACCTTGGTGGCAGCTCCTACTCCACGGGTCAGGCTTATGAGGATACTTCTGGTGATGAGTATGTTGATGATGATGAGGAGGAGATGGATGAGGAGGACACCCCTTCTGATTGATGATCTCCATGGGACGTAGCATCGCTCTTCTTCCTTTTTGGCATTTCGATGCCAAAGGGGGAGAAGTTGCTCTAGTAGGCACTTCGAGGATTTGCATGTTCATACACAAGCTTGTGTGTTTACCATTTATTTGAGCTTGTGTCCATTAGTTTTTATCTTAGTTGTTGTGAACTATTTGTGATCATCGTGTGTGTAATAAGACTATCCTATGCTATCGTTTCTATCTATGGTTGGGACTTCGAGCCTATTGGGTTGGCATTCTCTTCATATAATATATGCACAAGGTATGGCCACCATAGCTTTGCATTGTCTCATTACCTCTTTTTGATATCATGTGCTACTCTGTGCAAAATTGCTCCTATCCTGTTGTGTCATGTTTGTTTGTATGCACCTGCTAAGGGGGGGCCATTTTATCTAGAACATGATATAGCATTCATATTTTCTTTGCAAATCTGGGTATTGTCATCTAACACCAAAAAGGGGGAGATTGAAATAACATTTCTTAATACCTAGTGTTTTGTGTGTTAGTCAACAATACTTATGATGTACTAATAGAATGCTAAGTATTTCAGCTTGTATGTGATTTATGTTCATATGCATCAAAGCCAAAAATGCGAAGAAGAAGTGGTTCTGGAATTCTTCCAGGAACCGGAATATTTGAGCCGGAAATTTCCAGGGCCGGAATTTCCGGTTCACCAGAACTTCACAGAAAATAGCTAAGTCAAGGTTGAGAAATGGTTCTGATCTCAACCGGAAATTGTGATCGGAAATTTCCATCTACCGGAATTTCCGATTGCACCCAGAAGAGTTCACAGAAAATGGCTAAGTCAAGGTTGAGAAATGGTTCTGATCTCAACCGGAAATTGTGATCGGAAATTTCCATCTACCGGAATTTCCGATTGCACCCAGAAGAGTTCGCAGAAAATGGCTAAGTCAAGAATAAGAAGTGTTCTGATCTCAACCGGAAATTGTGCTCGGAAATTTCCATTCACCGGAATTTCCGAGTGCACCTTGAAGAACATTGGAGAAAACTGCTAAGGAAAGAAGAGGAATAGGTTCTGACTCCAGCCGGAAATTCCAGTCGGAAATTTCAATTCTCCGGAAATTCCGAGTGACCGGAATTTCCGGTGATGATTTATACCGGAATTTCCGGGTGGTCGACACAGGCAACGGTCAGAATTGGGGAGGGACTATAAATGCCCCCTCACTCACTCAAGAACAGCTAGCTCTCAGATTTTCTCTCTCCTACACTTCTTGAAAGCTCAAATCATCAAGATCTCCCAATCCCCCCACCCAAATCCGTTGATCTTTGGAGGATTGGAGGAGAAGGCCCGGATCTACATCTTCACTGAAGCGATTTGCATTTCTTCCCCATTCACTTGGGGATTTCGTGGCTAGGGTTTCCGGTGGGAAAACCTAGTTCACCATTGTTGTACTCTTGGTGTTGCCTTGACCTCTTGTGGTCCTTGACCTTTTGTGGTCATCTTGAGAGCCCCCAGTTAAGTTGTGGGTGAGTGCCTCAAGCGTTTGTAAGGGATTCGATCTCCGCCCTAAAAGGGGATCAATAGTGGAAGGTGAACTCACAACCTTTGTGGTTGTGTTCATCGGAGAAGAAGGTGAGCCTTTGTGGCGTTGCGGCTAACCTGTTGTGGTAGCGCACACCTCTCCAACGAGAAGTACACCCTTGGGTGGAACTCGTGATAAAATCTTCGTCTCCGCGTGCTTCACTTGGTTCCTCTTATCCTTGCTCTCTTACTTGCTTGTATTGTACTCTAGTTTAGCTTTGTATTGCTTAGCTTGTCATTTAGGTTAATTCACCATAGTTGCATATCTAGAGAATTTACCTTTGTGTTTTGCCTAAATTTGAAAAGACCTAAAATTTGTAATAGCACCTATTCACCCCCCCCCCCTCTAGGTGCTGGATTCCCGTTCAACGGAGCCGCACCGCAGCTTCTCTCTGGCGCCTCCACTTCCCCATCCGTTGCCTCCCCATCTGATGGATGGCGCGGCGGCCGTGGAGGCGATGGAGGGCGCGGCGGCCGGGGCGAAGTAGGGGATGGGAGGGGATCCTCCGGTGGATGCTCTGGTGGCAGAGGCCATGGCGGGGACGACGAGGACGGGATCCAGTTCCTCCGTGTTCACCATTGACCATGGTTGGAGTTCCCCTGGGATGGGCTCCGGTTCCACCGCATCCACGGCCGGAGTAGAAATAAATCGAGGGAGTCGGGTGGAGACGCTGCCCGGTAGTCGCCGGGGAGCTCGAGGAGGAAGACCGTAGACGTCGTTCGGGGACGGCGCTTGGGGCACGCATCCGGTGCCTCCCCTGCCGCATCCGGTGCCTACATCGCCCGGCTCCGGTGCCTCCGCATCTGGCCAGCGGTGCGGCCGCATCTGGGCTCCGGTGCCGCGGCGTGCGGGGCGGCAGGAGCCTACGGGCTGCCCGGCTCAGCAAGCTCGGAGAGGAAGGTGGCGCAGCCGCCGAAGGTGCCTGGGACGGCATCCTCACCGGGATGAGGCGCGCGGGACTGCCGACGCCGGGGAAGGTGGAGGTGCACGGAGTAATTTCGGTGGGCAGTGAGAGAGGAGACGATAAGGTAGGAGAGAGGAGAAGATAAGGTCACGGGAGGGGAGAGAAAAAGTGACGGGAGAGAAAAAGTGACGACTAGGAAAAGGATTCTTCTCACGCTAGGATGCAGACTACGGTGTGCTATGCTAGGACCACATCAGATCAAAAAGTAAATAAAGAGCGAGCTATTAGAAATCAATAATTGAATTGGAGGCAAAGTTTGGACCACGTATGTGCACAGATCTTGAAGCAGACAGACGGTACCGACTACCACCTCCACGATGTTGCAATATATATATATATATATATATATATATATATATATATATATATATATATGGGAAATAGTGGGATGCCCATGGTGATAGCTGCGCACCAGCATCCAACCATCTATACGCGATATTGAGTGAACTTCCACGGAGACATTGCAACCTCATAGTTAACAGACATTCGACGGAGCTTGCTATCAACGTCGTAACGAGAGAACGAATTCTTACACACGTCTTTCACGCAACTAGACCGCTAGCCGATGACCATGCTTTTTTGTATACGGAAAATGAGATTCACGCTGCCACCGTGTAGTGGAGAGAAATCATGCTAGCCATAACTCATCAACACCGTCGGGTGGAGAGAAATCATGCTAGCCAAAATTATACATCAACACTGTGTTGTGGAGAGAACACATGCTGGCTAGTACTTATCACCACCGTGGTGTGGAGTGAAATAATGCTAGCCAAAACTAGACATCACCATGGTGGTGTGGAGAGAAAACACGCAGTGCACAACTTGATGTGTGATGGACGGTAGCGTTATTTCACAGTCCCCATGGTTGATTTGTAATGGACGGTCGCGTGTTTTCATGGACACCGGTTGGCATCATTATCATGGGAAGCTTGGTAGCCGATGCCTGCGTAAATGATGTGATGCACCGAGTATATGACATGGGAACGGCTTACGGAGCGTTTAACGCCTTCATGAAAGGAACTTCTCTGCCCGCTCGTCGTTCCAATGCGCTTCTTATCAGACTTACTTTACTCTCTGTATCCTACGGTAGCCACCATATGCGCAGCTATCCCCGTGGGCAGGAAATCCGCGTTGTATATATATATATATATGGGAAATAGTGGGATGCCCATGGTGATAGCTGCGCACCAGCATCCAACCATCCATACGCGATATTGAGTGAACTTCCCCGGAGACATTGCAACCTCATAGTTAACAGACATTCGACGGAGCTTGCTATCAACGTCGTAACGAGAGAACGAATTCTTACACACGTCTTTCACGCAACTAGACCGCTAGCCGATGACCATGCTTTTTTGTATACGGAAAATAAGATTCACGCTGCCACCGTGTAGTGGAGAGAAATCATGCTAGCCATAACTCATCAACACCATCGGGTGGAGAGAAATCATGCTAGCGAAAATTATACATCAACACCGTGTTGTGGAGAGAACACATGCTGGCTAGTACTTATCACCACCGTGGTGTGGAGTGAAATAATGCTAGCCAAAACTAGACATCACCATGGTGGTGTGGAGAGAAAACACGCAGTGCACAACTTGATATGTGATGGACGGTAGCGTTATTTCACGGTCCCCATGGTTGATTTGTGATGGACGGTCGCGTGTTTTCATGGACACCGGTTGGCATCATTATCATGGGAAGCTTGGTAGCCCATGCCTGCGTAAATGATGTGATGCACCGAGTATATGACATGGGAACGGCTTACGAAGCGTTTAACGCCTCCGTGAAAGAAACTTCTCTGCCCGCTCGTCGTTCCAATGCGCTTCTTATCAGACTTACTTTACTCTCTGTATCCTATGGTAACCACCATATGCGCAGCTATCCCCGTGGGCAGGAAATCCGCGTTGATATATATATATATATATATATATATATATATATATATATATATATATATATATATGACATATTCATACTACACCCGGGTGTAACTACACCCACGTGTGTTTCACACGAATATAGAGTATCCATCATACCGAGAGGTATGTAACATGTAGTATGGAGTATATTATGCTATTTTAGTACTATAGATACTTCTTTTTTGGTAGTATGTAAAAAAATTACATACTTCTCTTTTATATGCACATATGACTATATTTCGAGTATATAGTGTAAAATATTAGAACAGTTGCAAGTTTTTCATGAAACTTGTTTTGGGGTATCTTAGATATAGTATATAAACATACTCAAACAGATAAAGTATGACAAATACTTCCGTAAAGTGGTATACGAGAGGTGGGTGTAGTTACACCCGGGAGTAGAAAACATTTAACCTATATATATATATATATATATAATTTTTAATTTGGAAACTGTACCACTGGTCAACAGGTAAGAACCCCCCCACACACACACAGAGACCTGCGCTGGCGAGCGGATGTAGAGCCGCTGGCGCACAAGGCATGTTTGCCAGTGTTGTGGCCTACTGCCGCTGGCGAACATAGCCGCCGTTCGCCAGCGGTGGCCCCATATATCGCTGGCGAGCAGCTGTTCGCCAGCGGTAAGTGTTACCACTTGCGTACCTCTACTGGCGAACAGCTGTTCGCAAGAACTAGGCAAAAAGAGCTCGTCAGCAATAGTCTTTTTCCTACTAGTGTCACAGGAATAACATCATGTACTCACAAAGAAGTCTCCGTAAGACTAACAAGTGAGAGGGATCAAATTACTATGCAACACATAACAAGCAATAAAATCAAGTCAAAGACACAAGTAATTATGTATGGTTCTTAATTTTGGTGGCTGCCATGTGGTGACAGTGCCACCTTTACTATCACGTTTTATCATCGGCAGTACTTTAAAAGCATCACTCAAAGATGATCTCTTAGTACCAACTATTATACACAACTAATTCCAATTATACAAAATAACATATACTGAAAGACACTTCTCGAATGCATGCTAGTAAATTTTGGCCTCATTTATCATAGCCAGCAGTGGGAAAAGGAGTACTTATAAGAACGAAGTAGAAATGCTACATTGTCCCTGCATTTTACCACTTGGTTTTGTACCCATTCGTATTTCAACAATCCTATCCTAGTTTAATCATCGACCAAGTGACCAACATTAAGGAAATGAACATGAAGATATATTCATGGTCTCAGTTAGCAAACTGGCATAGTTCGTAGCCTCATAGGGGTCGGAGCACTGAGCTATAGCAAAGGTAGACATTAGTCTACCTAGTTTCCCGAGTGGAACCCCTGATCCCTAAGACTGTTTGACAGATTTGTTGACGAGTACATGGGGTGGACAGACCGATTCACGTCCAATTTCTGTTTGTCCATGCAGTAATGTTTGGCCGTCGTACTTGCGGACAGGGAAAAGAGTAAAATGCATCAACTGTAGAACTTGTAAAGGGCCAATGCGGCATCCTCGCCGGATACTCTCCCTCCTTTAGTGGTTGTTTGGATAGAGAAGAAATAGCCCGAGTTTTAGCAAAACTAGTTTTAGCAGGATTTTTTGGAGAACGGGTGTGCACAAAACCATGTTTGGCTCAGTTAATGGTTAAACCATGTTTGGGTCAGTTAATGGTTAAACCAAACAGGGTTTTACTTTGCTACGGTGGTTACCAAGTTTTGTGGAATCCCGTTCTATTAAAACTCGCTATCCAAACAAGGCCTTAGGAGATGTACACTAGCTAGGGAGTCCGGAGTCACGAGAGATACAACTCAGCAGACAAAGCAACTCCTAGACGCGAGGCAACTCCTCCACATGAGCGACAGCGCCGATGTCCGCCATGGCCACGCAAGGTCTCCTTCCATGCGGTCGCTCCTAGCCTCCGTTGGTGCTCTGGACCGCCTCCCTCGAGTGTGGCGTGACCTCTATCATCATCCTGGTTGGCGGTGAGGTCGTCTAGGCATCGGAGCGGCGTCAGCGCCAGCCTCCCGTGCGTGGGGACAAGGTTGGGGATGATATCATTTTATTCCTACCTGTGGAGACGAGGTTGAACTTTTTGGCTGTTGTTTAAGGGGCCATTTAGCAAAAATAATTGACCAGTCAACTACTCCCTCCGTTCTAAATTAACTGACTCAGATTTAGTTCCAATTGTACTAAATCTGAGTCAATCAATTCAGAACGGAAACTGCACGTCATCAAATACACCTCACCACCAGCTCTACCGACCGTAGATGAGGCGGGCCCAGGAATTGAGCATTGTGTATTCAAAATTGGAAAACTTTTTTTGAAAGCCTATAGCCTTCCTTTTCGTGCCTATAATCGACTATAACAGCGTATTGTACTAGTTCTGAGCTATATAAAGATATGACATAATGTACTACACTGATAAAAAATGATAATAAGTTGGTACTATTCAACATACAGAAGTAAAAAATTGCTCACCGTGGCATAGTCTAAGATATATAGAGACAGAAATAGCAAATGGTAAGAAATCTTACATAAGTACATGATAACTTTGTGATCCTTGATGCTTTTAAAATGAGTGACGATGTCTTCATCCTTAACTTGCAAGAGGAATTAAATTCAGTTAGAACACTTTGTATACTTAAATTCTAGGTCAAAATATTAGTACATGTAAGTCTTGATTTTACCTTTAATTGCTGAATTTAGATTGTGTCTTTGAACTTAATAAATTACTACCCTAATTCCTACACGCTGACAATGATAATCCACATAAATTAGAAAGTACGCCTGCCGATCAGACGAGACGACGGTAGCTCCACGCCCTGGCCGCCGCCCGCCGTGCGGTGCCGATCATGCATGGGCCTGGCTCACGTGCAGTGCAAAACTCCAGCGCAAGAGATCGATCGACGGCAGCGCTGGGTGTTCAATACTTCAATGTTCTGAGTTGGAATAGGGAAAGGTCGGCCTTCGCGAAGGTAAAAGCGGGAGCGACGCGTGCGCTGACACGTGGCGTAAATTAAGCAAGCGGTCCCGCGTATGTTCAGATCCAGATTTAAATTCAGATTTAAATCTATATCTATTATTAGACTTGTACAAAACACAAATTAAGATAGTACAACAACGTAGAACGGGATGTACAGTAACGCAGATCGGACTGTATAGCAACGCAGACTGGGCTGTACAGCAACGTGTTCAATACGTTCCGGGTTGGAATAGGGAAATGTCGACCTTCGCGAAGGGAAAAGCGGGAGCGACGCGCGCGTTGTCATTGCGACACGTGGTGCAAATTAAGCAAGCGGTGCCGCGTATGTCCAGATCCAGATTCAAATCCAGATCTAGATCTATATCTAGATCTGTATCTATTATTAGACTTATACAAAACACAAATTAAGATAGTACAGCAACGTAGAACGGGATGTACAGCAACGCAGATCGGACTGTACAGCAACGCAGACTGGGCTGTACAGCAACACAGATCAGTTTGTACGTACAGCAACACAGACCGGGTTGTACATCAACACAGACCGCGTTGTACAACAACGCAGACCGGATTGTACAACAACGTAGACCGGGTTGTACAGCAACAACGACCGGGTTGTACAGCAACACAGACCGGGCTGTACGCACAACTTCATTCGGGTTGTACGAACAACTACACCTAACAGGTTGTACGTACAACTACAAAATTCAGATTGTACGTACAATTACACTTAGGTTGTATAAAACATACACAATCCGAAGTATAAAAAAAAGTTTGTCAAAACTTATGAATATGGGATCTAGTTTTGAAGATCTCGACGCGAGCAGTTCAAAAGTGAAAACGGTTCGTTAATCGGATAAACGGTTCTCAGGATATTTTATTTTAAAAAAACAAATCTCAAAATAAATGCATGTACAACCCTCTGCCACCACCACCAGGGAGCTGTCACTTGTCACCGCGTGGAGAAAAGGTGGGAGTAGAAACGAACGAAATTGCGACACTTGTCAGCACACCGTAGCGCACGCGCGTGGACCTTTGCGAAGGGAACCCTTTTTCTAAGGGCGTGTCTAGAGCTCAGTCGACTTAGAACGCGTGAGTTCTTAGTCGGGTGACGTAAACATGATGTACGCATGAGTTTTGGCTAAAAAATGTTTAAATTCAAAAATTGTTTCGAAAAAATTCAGTTACAACCCACTTGCAACCGAAAATCCAGTTACAACCCACTTGTAACTAAAAAAATCAGTTTCGACCAACTTGAAACTGGAAAAAATTCAGTTGCAAACCACTTGTAACTGGAAAAAATATGAAAAAAAAACGCACGCATCTTGACACCTGATCAAACGATGGTGGACGCGACTTAGAACTCATGAGTTCTCAGGCGACTTAGAACTAGCAAAACCGTTTTTCTAATGATTTCCCAATGTTCTATGCTCGTTACTTCCTGTGTCGATGGATAGATCGTGTGTTCCATTTATTTGGTCCAGAGCCTGGCTAGTTGCCGGTACCGCGGAGCTAACACAGCTCCACGCACCCACGCACGTAACTGGGCTGATCCAATAAGGCCAGATTTTACTCTTGGTTTTTTGTTTTTTCTCTTTGTTTTTCTTTTCTTTTTTCGGTTTCGTTTTTCTTTTATAGCTGTTTCTTTTTTCTTAATTTCTTTTTTCATTTTTCTTTCTGTTTTTTGGATATATTTAAAATGTTTAAACATAAATTTGTTCAAACTAAAAATTGTTCAGTTTTTAAATTATTTAAAATTTAATAATGTCTTTATATTTTTTCAAAATGTTCAACTTTCTTTATAAATTTAAAATGTTCAAAATTTACAAATATGTCAATAGAAATTTGTTCAAAACTAAATATTCATATTTTGAAATTTGTTCATATTTTTAAAAATCATTCATTTTTTCATAGAGTTTTTTATGTTTAGATTTTAGAAAAACATTCAAGACCAGTTTCTGTTCAAATGGGTTTTCAAAGATTGTTCAAGACCACAATCTGTTCAAATGGGGTTTCAAGAATCGTTAGAAGACTAATTTATGTTCAACAACGTCTTTAGAAAATCGTTCAAGACCACAGTATGTTCAAATGGTTTTAACAAATGGTTCAAAACCAAAATCTGTTCAACAACGTTTTAAAAAATCGTTCAAGACTAGATTATATCAAATAGGGGTTTTCAAATGATTCAAACCATTCTTTTTAAATTCTTTCTAAATCAGTTTATGTTCAAATGGGGTTTCAAAGGTCGTTCAAGACCACCATTACTTTAAACGGTTTTAAAAAATCGATCAAGACCACTCTATGTTCATATGGGTTTTCAAATATCGTTCATGGTCACAATTTGTTCAAATGTGTTTAAAAAATCGTTCAAGATTCAAACAAGTATTTTAAAATTGTTTAAAACCAAATTATATTCAAATGGGTTTTCAAAAAATTGTTTAAGATCAAATTACGTTCAACGGGCTACCAAATCCTGTTCAACGTGTTTTTAAAAATTGTTTCAAAATTCATTTATACCTACTTTCTATTCAATGGCGCTTTACAAAATCGTTCAATATCAAATTCTGTTCAATGGAACTTTAAAAAAATTCAATATGTTTTATAAAATTTGTGTAAAAAACATCAAAACATCATTCAAAATTGAGAAGTTGTAGTTAACGAAACGTGAAACAAGGAATGGAACCTACTGTGTACGCACATAATTTTCGGATAATTTTTCCAGATGAACTATACTTGTGTAAATATATATGCGCAATACCGAAACATTTTTTTAAATCTGCACGTACAGCGAAACATGAACACGAACAGTCAACCTATCCTATCGTGAGAAGCAGCGAAAGTGCAAAACAGTCGAACTCTCATCCGCGCCGGAAAATGGGCCCCCAGAGCCTGGGCCATATGGTGGTGATACCGTGATAGATGATGGGCTGCCTCATTTTTTGGGCTGAATTGGTTAACACTGTATATACTTACCATATATATACCTAGTTTTTGATAAAAATAATGGGTATTCAAGTGAATACCCTTAAATTGAGGTGGGCTCGCCGCGTGACTCATGTTTAGGTACTACTGAAGTACGATTACCAAACAGAGCTTTGTCCATAAGTTCAAGGGCCAACCATGCATTTTACTCCATGGAAAATATGTGAAGTGCTAGGGAATAGATCGGAAAAGAAGAGATGCTTTATGATTAGTGAAGGACACGTGGTAAGGCTCTATCGAGATAGATCAGAGAATAGACCTGGTCTCATGAGGTTTTCTTCCCCAATAGAAACCCCACGGGGAAGATTGGCAAGAAGACGTCTTTAAGTCACTCCAACTAGATCTACTAGGGGAGATAACGGTGAGATTACTACCAGGTGGGCTCAAGTTCAAAGGGGGCCACAATATCCAGGAGTGTCTTAAGTCACTCCAACTAGATCAATTGCTCAACCTCCAGAATTTTCGAGAATAGATCTCTATCACGTCACCAGTACATGGAGATTTGGAGGCATATGACGGAACTTTAGGATCACAAGTTCCAGCATTCTTCGACAGAGGCAAACATGGTAGCTCATGAGCATCAACAGGCTGCTGTTAGGAATGCGAACAGGTCCATCTGGATCCTCGATGCACCACCTGTTATTTTTAAGCTGCTGTTAGATGATTGTAAATACCTTATAATTGATTAATGAAAAGTCCCTTTCATAACAAAAAAAACAAGAGTTTTAGCAATATGTAAAGTCATACAATGGCATACAATTCTATGAATGTGGAGAGCTGACAGTATAAGATGAAATCTGATAAGCCAAAGAAACAAAATAAAATACAAAAAGATTTTTACCCGGACCGCAGATTTGGCTGTCTACACTACTGTTCTGTGATTTATGAGGATCAGTAAAGAGCAAACAAGTGTTGAGTAGGTAGAATAGGCACGCACTGAATATGGAATCATAAATTCAGTTTATCCCTTGCAATTATAACAAACAACTCTGGCATAAGGATAAAGGATTAGAAGGCTTGTTCAGTTGCACAAGCACTTGGTAATATGAAACACGCAGAAACAAGGTAGCAGAAAGTAAATTCATAGCAGCAGTAACAGTGGAGGAGAAAGTAGGAAATCTGCAGTGCTCAACTTCCACGAAAGCACACCCCGAATAGTATGAATGGGACAATTAAATCTCTAGCTCTACCTTTTTCTCTCCGATTTTGCCCTACCGGTTTGGATTATTTACCCGCCATTGCCACTGGCAAGTCAAGATAACGATTCGTTTTAGTTGGAACAGGTCCATCCTTCTCCAGAGGCTGGCCGCTGACCAAGCTCCTCCTGCCGCATCACGGTGATGTTGTCGACTCGTCGACGGGAACGATGACCCCCGGCCGTTGAGGTGCTCCACCTCGAGGACCAGGATGTGTGGTGGTCGGAGCTAGGCGTGGGCATGGAGGGAGCTCGGGCGTCGATGGTGTGCTGGAGCTCGGGCAGCCAGGTGACGGCGTCAGGCCCAATGGAGAAGACTATGACCATGGCTGCGAGAGGTGGAGGGCTCCACCCGCCGGGGTTGGCACATGGGCGGGCCCTGGAGTGCTTGTTGGCCAGAGGCGACGCGAGGAGGGCAGCGAGGTCTTCGGTCGCCGCGAGAACAAGGAGGAGCTCGAGGCGGATATTTTTCTGTCGACGGCGCCGACCGGAGAAGTAGCTGCGGGTGGATGGCGGCGTCGCGCTCAGGTCTCTTGGCGTCCTCGACCAGGATACGGAGATGATGCGTAACTTGTTCGAGCAACGGCCAGAGCACCTCCTGACAATGGCGACGGAGACAGTGTTAGGTGCCAAGCGTTGCCGGTGACTTTAGTCCCACCTCGCTAGTGGAAGGAGGCCACACCCAGCTTATAAGGGAGAGTCCCCTCCACCTTTCAGTCCGGGCTTTTGGATGAAGTGAGCTTTCTTCTCATAGTTGGGCTGTGTGCGCGGCCGTGGGCCAGGAAACGTCTGAACACGACGTGAGTGTGTGGAGCTGGGCCCGGGACGCTGACAGACAGAGGCGGAGAGGTCTGAGGGAAGAGGCCAAGAGGGTGACCAGAGGGCAAAGGAGGAGATAGAGAGAGCGACGCCGACCGCTTGGGGTTCTCGCCGCCGGTCGTCACGAGGCGATGGGGTCTGGCAGGCCGCATGCGTCGTGTGCGGGTTGTGAATGGTGGCTGGTGTTGTGTGGCCATGAGAGTAGAGATGGTGCAGGGACCTGATTGCAAAACGTAATAAAACGGCAGGGGTGTAGGAGGAAAACAACCAGGGGAGGCTAGGGTTTCTGCCCGAATGGGACTTGGGCCTCTCTTTGCCACGCAGGGGAGGAGGAAAACAACCAGGGAAATATTTTATGTTATTTTTATTTTTCCATAAGCCACGAGATAGCAGTGTAAAACAAGCCACGAGATAGTGTTGGCAGAAAATTTCCAAAAGCTGCTAAGCAATACAGCTAAGCACGTATTTGCGCTTGTAGCAAAAAATACAGACATCCATGAGGGATTTCATTATCTCCTTCAATACGAATTCCTGGTGCCATGTACAAACGAAGTGAATCAAGGTGAGCACATGTACCTCAATATAGAGAATTAGGGTATTATAAATGCGAGGTCTCTCACTCAAAGCATGCAAAAGAAACCACCGGTCCCAAGCAGAACATTTATATGAATTTCTTTGGGATTTATCTCCGAGTTTAGTTAAATTCTTAATACGTTTGATTTATTTGAAACCCGTTGTAAAGCACGGGCGTTTTTCCTAGTGTAAACCAAAACAGAGTGATCCTGATTATCCTGTGTAATCGCTCCTTCACATGATCTGCAATGTAAAGTTCAGTTCAATACCCATAACTAAGTCTATGTTGTGAAACTTGTACCCATTTTCTCTGGCATCATTCCTTATTCTAACCAAACTGGTCTTGACAGCTCATATTCATTTCACTGTTTTCACATTATCACATAGCATCTAGAAATAATGCTTGCTCCTGAAAATGCTCCTCTGTGGCTAAGTCGTTTTTTCACGCCACTAGTGACCCCCATGTCGTCAATCCAAGCCTGCTGCCGACCTACCTGTTGCACGAACAGGCATTGTCGTTGTATACAGTTAGTACTGCTGGGTATATAGGCTGTGTGCATCACCACGATGCAGAGGCCGGGGCACCCATTTCTATAAAATAAAAGTACTGCTGGGTATATATATGTCACTGAAACAATGCTTGAGATGATAGGCCTGAAGATCTTCTTGGTAAGCCTTAGTGCTACAAGCTTCCAGCTACTGTTTTTTTTCATAATGTACCAATGCTTCATGTAAGCATATGCTATCAAAGAACATTCAATTTCAGAGAAAAAAGAATGTCACGTAATAAACAATATACTCTGTGTATTTTTTTTTAGAAAAGGGCATGAACTCAATATATACCCATAGAACATTCAATCCACTTTATATAAGACGTTAAATAGGAATTATGTTCGCAGCTCCTGCCATTTTCAGGTATAAAGGCGAAATAAGCAATCTGTAGAAAATTATCCATGCAAAGTAATAGTAGAAAGGCAAGAGCCTCGACACTAAGGAGACAGGTATTCAATCATCATATGAACAGTGAGGAGCAGCAGTACAGCCAATATCAAATGGATCTTCTGACCCACAACAATGCCAGTACTGGAGCACTTTGCCTGAACCCGGAGTATCCATGGTCCCACCAACATGGACACTTTCAAATTTTCTCTTTGTTTCTCCTGGAGTTACAGAAATCAGCAAATTAGTTTTATGAAGGATACTAGAGAATGTAATGGGTGACGTCTTGAGGAAAACACAACTAGATCTGTACGACTTTCTAAGAGCACCTCCGCCAGCACTAGCTAAAATTGTGTCCGGCATCACCCAATTGGACCCTCTTTGGGGGGTGCCGGACATGTGCCTGCCCGAAAGGGCTTTGCAGCCAACAACGGCACCCCAAACGGCCGGCCCAAAGCCAAGCTGATCACATTTTTTGACAATAACACCCAATTCAGCAAACTTAATTACACAAAATTTAACAAACTCATGTTTCATAACCTAAACGAAATTAAAACAGGTCGAGAGAAGGAGGCCAATCTGTCGTGTCTCGAAGGACGGACACCGGGGATGCGAGGCACCCCCTTTGTAGATTTGGTAGGGGCGCGAAGGAGGCTGGAAACGTCTCCCAGAGGACGATCGCCGGACAAGTTCCGCACTCACACTCCGATCTCGGCGTGGTGGATGAACAAGGAAAGCACACAACGATCTACCCAGGTTCAGGCCGCCCGGAAGCTAAAAGCCATACTCCTGCATGTCTGGATAGATGATCGGACCATGGTGTGGCCACAATGGTGATGCTCGTCGCGGTACCCGGCAGGATAGCCCGACTAGGAGGAAGGAGAAGGACAGATCCTTGCTCGGAGGAGATCACCTTCCTTCCCTTCTCTCTGTGTCTAGCCAAGCTTGGAGGTCGTCTTGCTCCTTGGGAAGGCCGGAGCTTCCTTGCCTACTAAGCTATCTTGTGTTCTGAGTTCGTCCTTGTCCGTCTTTGTTTTGTACCTCCCCTCGCCATAGCCTTGGTCCTCCTTTTATAGGGAAATGGGATTCCACAGAGGTCATGCGAGGAGCGTGAGGAGTTTTGGCGGGACGCAACCCCTCTCCGTGGTGGAGGCGTCGCCGTGGCCTCTTCTCCTCCAAGTATCCGTCACCGGGTTGGTGGGATCTCTACCACCTTTGGGGAAAGCCGCGGGCAGGGACGGACAGTGGGTAGGTGGTGCCCCCTGGTCGCGTCTTGCATCTCAAGCCTTCTAGCGTCTTCTACTGTCTTCTGACATAAGGTGGAAGCCTTATCTTCTCCTTGTACGGTCTTGTACCCGGGAGGGAGCTCGGTCATGCTGGGGCTCGCACCTCTCGGGGTCTTCTCTCCGTTCCGAGGTGCAGGGGACCCGGGGGTCCTGCGAACCTGTCGAGGTGCTTGTGGCGAGGGTGCAACCGCCAAGCCTCGCGTTGAGTCTTGGCCTTGCTCGTTTGGGGTTGGGGCCACAGGCGGTGGACCCACTTGGGCAGTTCTAGGGGAACCACATGTTCCACTGCTGCGACACTATCCTGACGACAACGAGACCCTACAGCAGGTCGCGAACCACTGCAGGCGAAGAAGATGTCTATCCCAGCGTCGGATCATCAAGAGACTTACATGACTCAATGATCTCGCACCGGAAGTGTCATCTGTCATTGTCGGCACCACCCTTGAGGAACCTGCATAGCCTTGGCTAAGGCTTTTGGCTTGGATTCAAAGCCCACACGTGGTGGGGCTTGATCTAGCCTCAAAATGCCTCGGCGCAGGGAAGCCTCTCCGGCATCTTGCGTCGATGGCCCCTTCTCTAGTGCCCGTGGCGCTGCTGGGGCCGCTTCATGTGTCGTCGCCTGCACCGGTGGTAAGGGAGGGTCGGGCGGCTCATCCTCGTCATCGATGGAGACAACAAGCTCATCGTCCAAAACGAACCACGCCGACGGTGGATCCCCCATGCCGGACGGGAGGAAGAAACTGCCACGGCACGCCTCGAACTCCAAGTCCACCAAGACGTCTTAGTACGGCGCCGAGTGCCAGTATTTGGGGTGCTCCCACGACATCTCCCTCCATTGTCGCGTGATGTAGTAGACAAGCTCCTGCCTACTGAGTCGTGGCACCACTAGCACCTTCACGATATTCTTCACCCACCCCTCGGTAGGTGAAACTCGTCCGACACCGGGATGCAGTGGCAGATGTGAAGCCGAGCGTCCTCGACAGTCAGCACATGTCGAGATGCGTTGGCTAACACCTACGTGCGAAATCTCACGGTGGTGCACCGCAGTTATCCGGTGCTCCTCGTTGTGGCGGCGTAGCTCCTCCTCGTCGTGGCGACGCTGCTCCTGCTGCTCGCGGCGTTACTCGCTGCAGCGATGCGCGCATTCAGCGGCGGGGAAGTCAAGGTGAAGACGAAGCTCGCGTTCCTCCTGCTACCTACCATGTTGGGCATTGGATCTGCTAGCGGCTCTAGCGTTTTGGAGGGACAAGGAAATGAGGCAATGTGGGGACAGGAAAGGCATGTCACGAGGCATTTTAAAGACGACCAGAGGGCACGGTTAGGTGGCGCACATTAACGGCAAGCATGCATTGACGTCGACGACCCGTGTTGCAGGCTATGGGCAGCTGCTGTGACGTCAACATGTGGACGGCGTGGCTCGACGCGTCGGTTCCGTCTACGGCCGCCAGGAGAACGGGCGGGGCGTTATAGTGACATGTGCTGGCGGCGTGTCGTCATCTCGTCGCCTCGCCATTAATCGGGCGAAACAGCCTCCTGAACGACGTAATTAAGACCATGCTCTATGTATATGACGAGTGGGCAATGACTCTCATTGGGCGTGTCCGGCAGTGTCCCCCGAGAGGATGCCCGTACGCAAAATGGCTCAGCCCTGACACTTGGGATGCCGTTGTGGGCGATTTTTGTCTCCCCTTTGGGCCTTTGGGGGTCAATTAGGGGGTGCCGGTAGCTCTAGTCGATCTCGTAAATGCTAGAGGCGAACCCAGTGTACCAGATCAACAAAGTAATCACAACTCCCATATCACAAGTCAAAGATTTGTACACGAAAAATGCTAGATATCTAAAAAAAAAAGGACACCTAAGGCTGCGCACGGATGAACAAAACAAGATCGACATTTCATGCAAAATGAGCCGATTCTGAGCCTTGGGAAAGCAATTTTCACAAAAGAATAACTAGACAAACTTGAACGAACTTCTGATCCGGATCAGATGTACTGTGTACGGCTACTGATTGCATGTGTGTCTCATGGTTAGAAACCGACAAGAGAGTGAGCAGACCGCATGTTTCATAGACATATACTCCCTACTAATGTCAGCGACCCAACTACTAACGAAGACGACGGCCCACGCACAAGCCCAAGAGACGACCCAAGCCCACCAAGGAGAAGTACCAGGCATCGTCAGCTACCTGCTCGCCTGAAGGATTGAGGCGTGTATAAACAGGAGTGTTCCTCCTCCTGTGAAACCTGGCTTGTAACCGATCGGCTTATGCCGTGAATGATACGCGGAAGCGAACCCTAACTAATATACCGCAGCAATTCCGCGATGATCTTCCTGTTCCCCTTCCCCGATCTCTCGTCTGTGAATTAGGGGTTAACAATCTGGTATCAGAGCCACAAACCTGGAGCGAATTTTTCCCCCACCCACCCACCACCGAACCCGCCAGTACACATCGGGCTTAGCCATGGCGGCGGCAGAACTCTCCAACAAGGAGCTACTCGACGCCATCAACAAGCTCGTCGATGACCAGAAGGCCGCGAATTCTGAGGCCATGGCGGCGCATCAGCGCCATACCATGGAGATGCTCGATGAGATCCGAGCGGATCTGGGCGATCTACATCTCCGACTTGATCGCGTCGTCCCGCACGGGAGCGTCTTCACCACGTCTCCCACGGCGGCGTCCTCACCACCGACGCCGAAGGACGGCGAGATCGGCCCAAATGGGCACGGCGACGAACGATCACGCCGGGGGAAAGCACACGAGGCTACGCCTCTCTACGTGCCTCCTCCGGCAAGAGGTGCGCAACCCGGCCGATCCCCTCCTGCTACTCGTACTGTTGATGATTCTAGCCAATTCCACAAATCTCTCCCAAAAATCAATTTCCCACGATTCGATGGCACTTGTCCCAAATTATGGCAGCAACGTTGTGAGGATTATTTCACTCTCTATGGTACACCCCAATCCGTCTGGATTTCGGTAGCCACGATGCAGTTCGAAGGCTCTGCAGCGCGTTGGCTTCAGTCAGTTCAGCGCAAAATTACCACTGCTACGTGGGAGGAATTTTGTGGCTGGCTACTGGTTCGCTTTGGTAGAAATCAACACCAAGCTTTACTCCGACAACTCTACCATATACACCAAACTACTACGGTAGTTGACTATGTAGATCGTTTTGCGGAGTTGATTGATCACCTCGCTGCTTATGAGCCGAACCTAGAACCAATGCACTACACTACCCGTTTCTTAGATGGATTGAAACCTGCAATTCGTTCAGTTATTGCTATTCAGTGCCCAGACAACCTCGATACTGCGTATTCTCTCGCATTGTTGCAGGAAGAGGTGATGGCGATTCCGGTGTCATATAATTCGAGGCCGGCACCCATGCTACAGTTACCACCCCTCCCTCGTCGAGCTCTGCCACTTCCAGCACCACCTACAGCAGCTCCCCTGCCTGCACCAAGAGCGCCTCTGTTACTGGAGAACAGGCCAGCTGCAGATAACAATCGCGTGCATTCCACTGATGATAAATGGGCTGCCCTGCGAGCCTACAGGCAAGCCCGAGGAGTAATTCGTCTTAGCAACAGTGCCTTCTCATCACCTATCATATTGGTGCGCAAGAAGGACAACACATGGCGCATAGTGGTTGATTATCGGCACTTGAATGCACTTACCATCAAAAGCAAGTATCCAGTTCCAATAATTGATGAATTACTGGATGAGTTGGCAGGTGCTAAATGGTTCTCCAAATTGGATTTACGAGCTGGGTATCATCAGATTAGGCTGGCTCCGGGAGAAGAGTTCAAGACTGCATTTCAGACACACAATGGTCAGTTTGAGTTCACAGTTATGGCCTTTGGACTCACAGGTGCACCTGCAACCTTTTTGAGTGCCATGAATGCAACTTTGTCTGAATTCTTGCGCAAATTTGTGTTGGTCTTCTTCGACGACATCTTAATTTACAGCAGCAGTTATGAAGAACATATCCAACACTTGACCTTGGTGTTACAGAAACTGCAAGAGCATCATTGGCAGGTCAAGATGTCCAAGTGTGAATTTGCTCAGCAAAGCATTGCCTACCTCGGTCATGTGATTTCATCGGCTGGTGTAGCTACGGACCAGTCCAAGATCTCTGCTGTGCGAGATTGGCCAACACCTAGCAATCTTAAGGAATTGAGAAGCCTGCTAGGGATGACAGGTTACTATCGAAAATTCATCAGTCATTATGGAGTTATTGCAAAACCCTTGACGAATATGCTGCGGAAGGGAGTACCATATGTTTGGACAGCAGAAACTGAACTTGCTTTTCAAACCTTGAAGCAAGCCCTGATCAGTGCGCCAGTGTTAGCATTGCCTGACTTCACCAAGTTGTTCACCATCGAAACTGATGCTTCAGATGTGGGGATTGGAGCCGTGTTACTGCAAGATGGCCACCCACTGGCATTTGTCAGTAAAGCATTGGGCCCACGTACGCGTGGGTTGTCCACCTATGAGAAAGAATACCTAGCTATACTCTTAGCTATTGACCAATGGCGTTCATACCTCCAGCACGCTGAGTTTCGCATTGTTACAGATCAGCGCAGTTTAGCTCATTTAAATGATCAACATCTACACACCCCGTGGCAGCACAAGGCTTTGACTAAGATGTTGGGTCTGCACTACACTATTGTGTACCGCAAGGGTGTCGAAAATACAGCAGCCGATGCGCTGTCGCGTCGCCCACCTGCTGCTGGACAAGTTCTGGCAATATCTTCAGTAAAACCAGCCTGGATTGATGACATAGTCGCGGGATACCAACAAGACCCAGCAACACTGAAATTGTTAGCCCAACTTGTTATCAATGATACTGATGCTAATGGCTTTACCTTGCGTGATGGTGTGATTCGCAAGAAAGGCCGCATTTGGCTGGGATTTAATCCACAATTGTGTGCCAAGGTTACTGCGGCTCTGCATGCGAGTGCTACTAGTGGCCACTCTGGGTTTCCTGTAACTTACAGGCGTATCAAAAGCCTCTTTGCTTGGCCGTTGATGAAGCAGTTCGTGCGCCGTGTGGTACAGGAGTGTGACATATGCCAGCGTGCTAAACCAGAGCGTGTACGATACCCCGGCCTTCTTCAACCATTACCAGTGCCTAATCATGCCTGGGAGATCGTATCTATGGACTTTGTGGAAGGTTTCCCCAAGTCTGGCAGGTACGATGGAGTCTTTGTGGTCGTGGATAAGTTCTCAAGGTATGCTCATTTCATACCTATATCTCATCCTTACACAGCAGCATCGATTGCCACACTGTTTGTCGACAACATTTTCAAACTCCATAGCATGCCATTGTCAATCATTTCTGATCGTGATCGCATCTTCACGAGTGCCTTCTGGAAGGAGTTGTTTCGTCTGCTTGGTACACAACTGAGAATGAGCTCTTCTTACCACCCTCAGACTGACGGGCAAACAGAGCGTGTCAACCAGTCCCTGGAAGCATACTTGCGGTGTTTCGCTCAGGCATGTCCGCGTCGCTGGGCACAATGGCTCCCATTTGCAGAGTATTGGTATAACACCAACTGGCATTCAGCGCTGGATAAATCACCTTTTGAAGTCTTGTACAATCATCAACCGCGGCATTTTGGTATCACATCAAATGATGCTTGTGTTGTACCTGACTTGAAGGTGTGGATGGATGAACGAACAACAATCCTGGCACTCTTACGCCAACACCTTCTCCGAGTGCAACAGAAGATGAAGGATACAGCGGACAAGAAGAGGATTTTTCGGGAATTTGCTGTGGGGGATATGGTTTTCCTCAAGCTCCAACCTTACATTCAGAATTCTGTGGTGATTCGATCAAATCAGAAGTTGGCGTTCAAGTATTATGGCCCTTATCGTGTGCTGGCCCGTGTTGGTCGTGTGGCTTATCGCCTGGAACTCCCCACAGCAAGCCGTATACATCCAGTTATCCATGTGTCCCAACTGAAGAAAGTCGTTGGCGATGGTACTCAGGTACATTCAGAACTTCCGGATGCTGACCCCCTATTACAGATTCCAACTCAAGTGCTGCAGCGTCGCATTCGTCGCAAAGGATCATCCAGCGTCACGCAAGTGCTAGTCAAATGGTCGGGTCTTCCAGTAGAGCTCGCCACCTGGGAAGATTATGAAGCTCTTCGGCAACAGTTTCCAGCAGCACCAGCTTGGGGACAAGCTGTTTCTCAGGAAGGGGGGATTGTCAGCGACCCAACTACTAACGAAGACGACGGCCCACGCACAAGCCCAAGAGACGACCCAAGCCCACCAAGGAGAAGTACCAGGCATCGTCAGCTACCTGCTCGCCTGAAGGATTGAGGCGTGTATAAACAGGAGTGTTCCTCCTCCTGTGAAACCTGGCTTGTAACCGATCGGCTTATGCCGTGAATGATACGCGGAAGCGAACCCTAACTAATATACCGCAGCAATTCCGCGATGATCTTCCTGTTCCCCTTCCCCGATCTCTCGTCTGTGAATTAGGGGTTAACAACTAACTACTGGGTTTGAAGATGAACAGATAACTGCAAGAGAGGTGATTTCTCACCTCCAAAGTGGGCCGTGTGGTGGCGGCAGGATGATGGGTGATTTCCCGCTGGGTCGTACTGCCTCTTGCAATTCTTGCACGTGCGGAGCACGGGCCCGCTCACGCCTCCTACGGCGGCCGCGGCGGCGAAGTACACCGACGAACGGAGGTGGCGGCGCGGGGTGTCCCGGGAGGTGGGGGAGGGCCGTCTGGTTGCCCGGAGCAGCGGCACACGCGCGAGCGGCGCGGCCATGCGTAGCGCCGGCGCAACCGCGTCGCTGTCTGGTCTGGCCCGGTGGGCTCTAGGGATGGATTGGGGAATGATGGACAGACGGAGAGGATGACGATGGCCTCGACAGTCCAGGCTGGACTCTGATAGCGCCGTTTCGTTTCTATACTACTTTGTTGCTGCTTATTTCATTTGCTACACTAGCAGGCTAGACTGAAACGATGGACAGTCCAGACTGGAGTATTCATTTTTGGGTCCTACACTATTTTTTTTGAAACTGATCATACTTGAAATATGTTCATTTTTTAAATGGTTTCAATAAAAAATGCTTATTTTTTTAAAATGGTTCATATTTTGAAAAAATGTTCATTTTTAAATATGCTTCATATTGTAAAAAATATTCATATTAAAAATATTTATTTTTTAAAATGTTCCATATTTTGAAAAAAATTGTGTTTGGAAATTTCTCATTTTAAAAATGCTTCATCTTTTGAAAATGGCATTATTTAAAATGGTAATGTTAATATTTTCAAAAGTTTTAAATCTCGTTGTTGTACCTCAGGTTAATCGGAACCCATTTGAAAAAATTGTTCGACCATTATTTAGGACTAAAAGAAAAAAGGGCGAGCTATAGGTGGACCGGCTCACACTAGACACTAAGATCTTCTAAAAAAAACTATACTCCAAAAAACTATACCCCATTCTCTAAGGATTTACGGGTTGCACCCATCTGATTCAGTCTCCTCGGTAGGTCGAATCACCCCTCCGTGTGCAAGTCTTTTTTTCCGAGAGAAGATAACTTGACGAAAGTGCTCACACGTATTTTTCTCCCGCGTACCATTGTGTGGTAGTCCTGGAGAGCATTGTCCATAACTACATGTGGATCTTGCTTGTGTTGTCCCCCACTCCGGAGCAATATCCATCTTTATACAACATAGTCCTTGGACGGCACAAAAGCGACACACTCGCTCAACTGTTAGGGATTTCTCCTCCACATGTGACGTTCATGAGAGATCTTGTTGGTTCTCAATTAGCATATTAGAAGGAGTTGCTACAACGCCCGACTCTGGTCAATTTGACGCATGGGACATATGAGTTTCAATCAAATTTACACAAGAGTGGATAATTCTCGGTGAACTCTATGTATAAAGCTCTAACAACCGGACGTGCCAGTGGATGATAATAAAAAAATCTGGAAAATAAAGACACCACTTACAAACAAGATTTTTGCGTGGTATCTTTATCGAGGAGTAATTATACCAAGGATAACCATGGAAAAACGTAACTGGCATGCTAGTAAAAAGTGTGTCTTATGTAATAAGCACGAGACTATAGCTACTTTCCCTCCATGATACTAGTCCATTGGATACATGAAAATTGGTGGCTATTATTTATTTGAGGGTACCATAACAGATCTTAAGATTACCACTTCATATTGATTTATTTCTCGAGAAATGTTGTCCAAGAATGAAAAAACAAAGGAAAGGCATCAATCTACGAACACCCCACCAACTCGTAATGGAAACGCCTTACTCAAATTCACTAAAGTCAAAACCTATGCAAACTAACATATGAAAAAAAAACATATGAAAAAAAACTGACCAAACCAATACACATCCCTCAGAAGACACTGTGAGAGTACAGAACCAGTGTTCCTCGCAAGAATTTATTCCATTTCGGGATAGCATCGCAGTCACTTCTTTGCCGACATGGGTTGCTCAGATAGCTTATCCGTCGGATTCTCTATTGCCGCGGGAGGAGCTGCGGCTGCATTGCCACCTATCGTATCTTTCGTACCATCGGCCGCCGACGTCTTTCCACTCTCTCCAGCTTCGTGCTTACTGTCCTTCTTCTGCCTCACCACATTTGCATATTTGCCACCATCCTTGCTCTTGGCGTCTCCGTCCTTCTTGGCATCCTCCTTCGCCGGCGGGGGCAGGTGGTGGCACCATGTGTGGTGGCAGGTTCTGGTTGAGCTTCATGAGGGCCTGGCGCATCCGAGAGAGATCAACGCAGCAGTGGAACATGGGGTTCCCCTATAGCTGTCCAAGTGGGTCCAACGCCTCTGAGCCCAACCCCAAGACAAGAAAAGCCAAGACTCAGAGCGAGACTTGGCGGGTGCACCCTCGCCACCAGCACCTCGACAGGTTCGCAGGGCCCCCTGCACCTCGGATCGAAGAGAAGACCCAGGGAGGAGCGAGCCCCGGCAGAACTGAGCTCTCTCCCGGTTACAATACAAGACTGTACAAGGAGAAGATAAGACTTCTACCTCATTACAGAAGACAGTAGAAGGCGCCAGAAGGCTTGGGAAGCAAGGCGCGGCCAGTGGACACCACCTACCCACTGTCTGTCCCTACTCATGGGTTTCCCAGAGGTGGCAGAGATATCACCATCCCGGAGACGGATACTTGGAGGAGAAGAGGGCACGTCGACGTCTCCACCACAGAGAGGGGTTGCCTCCACGCTCCTCGCATGGCCTCTGTGGGATTCCCTTTCCCTATAAAAGGAGGACCAAGGCCATGGCGAGTAGGAGGTCGAACTTAAGACGAACCCTAGAGATAAGATATCTTAGTAGGCAAGGAAGTTTCGGCTTACCTAAGGAGGAAGACAACCTCCAAGCTAAGCTAGACAGAGAGAGAAGGGAAGGAAGGTGATCTCCTCCGGGCAAGAATCTGTCCCTCTCCTTCCTCCTAGTCGGGCTACCCTGCCGGGTACCCCAACGTGCAACACCATTGTAGCCACACCATGATCCGATCATCTATCCAGACATGCAGGAGTAGGGCTTTTAGCCTCCGGGCGGCCTGAACCTGGGTAGATCGTTGTGTGGTTTCCTTATTTATCCACCACGTCGAGATCGGAGTGCGAGTGAGGAACTTGACCGGCGATCGTCCTCCGGGAGACGTTTCCAGTCTCCTTCGTGCCCCTACCGAATCTACAAAGGGGGTGCCTCGCATTCCCAGTGTCCGTCCTTTGAGACACGACATCTAGCCTGAACCTGGGTAGATTGGTGTGTGCTTTCCTTGTTCATCCACAACGTCGAGATCGAAGAACGAGTGAGGAAGTTGACTCGCGATCGTCTACCGGGAGACGTTTCCAGCCTCCTTCGCGCCCCTACCGAATCTACAAAGGCGTGCCTCGCATCCCTAGTGTCTGTCCTTCAAGACACGACATCTGGCGCGCCATGTAGGGGCGTAAGCGCTGGATTATTTTGGATCTCAAGCCCCAACGAGTTCTTCATCATCAAGTTCTTCTTCGTCAAGATCTACAACGAGTTCATCGTTCTTCGTCAAGAACCTCACCGACAACAGAAGCGGCGTCAGGATTCGCGTCTCGGAGCGACTTCTCCTCTCCTCACGGCCAAGGGAAGAGTCTTCCCCAGCGGCCAACTGACGCCACGTCGGAAGTCGGATAGGCTTCTAGAGAACAAGCTCGACAGACGACCCAACAGGCCCGGTGGTTGAAGGAGGCCTTGGGATCCGCGTGAGCAAGACCGACCCTTGCGCAAAGGCATGGATCGCTGATGCTCACGGTGGTGTGTTGTTGGAAAACCCCAAGAGGAAGGTGTGAAGAAGCGCAACAGCAAGATTTCACTCAGTTATGAAACCAAGGTTTATCTATCCAGTAGAAAATGAGAGTTCCCTCGAGATTGTTGGCAGCGCCGTTTACGATTACCAACGTGGAGTCTGCATACAAACAATCAAGATACTTTGTCCCAATTCAACAGTGAGGTTGTCAATCTCACCGGCTTGCTGTAACAAAGGATTAAACATATGTGTGGAAGAAAGATGTTTGTTTGTAGAAAATAACAGATTTGCAGTTTGTGGTTTTATCAGATTAAAGAGAAGGACCGGGGTCCACAGTTCATTAGTGGTGTCTCTCATTAAATAATAATAACATTCATGCGGGTAAACAAATTACAGTTGGGCAATTGATAGAATAATGATGAGCAAACCAATGCATATACTAATGTTATGATGTCTAGTGTGATATCCATTCGTGCATTACAACAACATACATAGACCGTTCGAACCGCATCTATGACTAATAATCCACCTTCCGGTTAGCGTCCGCACCCCTTTC
The DNA here is from genome assembly GCA_026929855.1 of Poa annua. Lineage (NCBI taxonomy): Eukaryota > Viridiplantae > Streptophyta > Magnoliopsida > Poales > Poaceae > Poa > Poa annua. Next base: position 106,447,617 of record CM049426.1, read on the forward strand.
AGTATTAAGTTGCATGCAACAGATTATCGCCTTAAGCACTGTGTGTAAAGTAAGTAACATCATCCTTAGACAAAGTACTACTGTTTTATCCCTAGTAGCAACGGTAAGTCTACAACCTTAGAGCTTTCTGTCACTGCCCCAGATTAAATAGAGAAATGCACCTACTATCGAGCATAAATACCCCTCTTGGAGTTATAAGCATTTACTGGGCCAAAACATACAGAAGTAATGGAGAGCATGCAAGATCATTAAATAGCACACACATGATATATTATGAAGCAATAACTTTAGTACTCAATATTCATCGGATCCCAGCAAACACAACATGAAGAATTGCATAACGATGATCTTGATCAAGATATGCAGCTAATGACCCACAAGTATGGGGGATCGCAACAGTTTTCGAGGGAAGTAAAACCCAAATTTATTGATTCGACACAAGGGGAGCCAAAGAATATTTATAAACTTTAGCAGATGATTTGTCAGATCAGCTGCACCTGTGAATAGACTTGCTCGAGATGGAATATCAGTAGCAACAATTTTATAGCAGAGACTATAGTGAAATAGCAGTAGCAGGGGAATTAAGACAACGATTGTGATTGAAGTAGACAACATGATTAAAATATTACGGGCATAGGGACGGATGTACGGGCGTTGCATGGATAAGATAATTCATGTAATAACATAGCATAGGCATTTGCAGATAAATAATATAAAGCATCCAAGTCTTAACTAATCATAATCATTTTTTCCAATTTAGTTGTGCGTGCTCGCAATGAGAAACTTGCACATCATCTTTTGTCCTACCAGCCCGTTTGCAGCGGGGCCTCTAGGGAAACTACTAGCAATTAAGGTACTCCTTTTAATAAAGTACCGAAGCAAAGCATTAACACTCCGTGAATACATGTGATCCCCACATCATAACCATTCCCTCCGGTTATCCCAATTATTGTCACTTTGGGGCCATCGGTTCCGGACAATAATATGTGTATACAACTCATAGATATGATCTAAAACAATAATTATCATTATGATTCAGTAACATGTTCATATCTGAAATCATGGCACTCGGTCCCTAGTGTCAAGCATTAAGCATAACAAGTTGCAAAAATGACGTAAACCACCGATAACAGATACTAGGCACTATGCCCTAACAATCTTACAGCTATTACATGAGTGATCTCATCCAATCCCTATCATCCCCTCAAGCCTACAACGGTGAATTACTCACTCATGGATGGGGGAAACATGGATGGTTGATGGAGAGGCGGTGGAGATGTTGATGTCGATGATTCCCTTCGATTCCCCGTCCCGGTAGGGCGCCGGAACAGAGACTTCTGGTCCCCAAACTAAGGTTCGCGATGGTGGTCGCGTACGGTGGTGTTCTCTGAAAAAGTGGCTATCCCCCTAGCGTTTTTAGGTCAGAGGGTCTGATAGCCGTGAGGGGGTCGCGAGGTGGTGGCCGAGGTGGCCACATCACCTCCTGGCGCGGCCAGATGGGCTCCGCGCCACCAGGTGATGTGGGCCCTCATGCCTCTCCTCCGTTGTGTCTTTGTGGTTCCTGGTCCCTCTCGGATGGAAAATAACTCCTGGTTGATTTTTGGGCTTTTTCTTCGAAGTTGATATTTCTGCACAAAAAGGAGACACCAGGGTAATTCTACTGAAAACATTGTTAGTCCACGTTAGTTGCATCCAAAACACACAAATTAGAGGTAAGACAATAGCAAAAGTGTTCGGCAAAGTGGATACGTTTTGGACGTATCAACTCCCCCCAACCTTAGCTTATTGCTTGTCCTCAAGAAATTACTACTATAAAGGATGAGAGCCTACCCTCCATCTGAGGACATTTGCCCCTCCTGGCGATTCTCGACCGTCCGATCGGCCAATGAATAGTAGATTTCACTCCCACTTTTCACCACAGCCGTCGAATGCGGTAGATTTTCTTTTACTTCGTGTTGGCTGGTCTGTGCATGACAGTGTGGGGCGAGGTACGTGTTGGGCCCGCGAATCAGTGGGCGAGAATAGGGTGTTGGGCCCGCTCGGTGGGTGAACTCACGTGGGACAAAACCATCCAGCCTCAGGTGAAACCCTAGCCAATCCCTGCTCCCGTCCCCCTCCCCAATCCCCTTTTTCCTCCTCCTTTTACACGGCGAGAAAGCGGCGGCAGCAAATCTGCAACCAGGCTGGGAGAGGCGGTCGGGCATGGCTGAGGCGGGCGGTCGGGCATGGCTAAGGCGGTCGGTCAGGCATTGCAGCGGCGGGAAGGCCAGGCATGGCGGCGGCAGCCTTCGAGCAAGGTGGTGCTGGCTAGGCAGGGCAGCGACGGACGGCGTCGACAAGAGTGTTCGGCGGACATGGGCACAGAAGGTGAACGCACGGAGCGACGATGGAAGCAGGTGCATCAGGGGAGAAGATGGTCTGAGCGTCCTCCTCCCACCTCGGTTCGTTTTTCTCCTCCTCCCACCAACTACTACTTCCTCGCCGCTCTCCCCTCAGTGCATCTCTCTGCTCTTTCCAATGCCAATTTAGAAGATGGGATCGAAAAACTCCAGTTTGTTTCCTACCAATTTAGATCGATCTAATCATTGTTTTCTCCTCGTAGGATTGGGTTTCTCCATATGATGGAGCAGGTAGGGAGCAAGCAGGGAGACACGGATAATGAGTGTTTGGAACTTGGAAGCGACATCGATGGGAGTAGCAGCCTAGACACGGTTCGGCTTGGGAAGCGACGACAAGCACGACTGAGACGCCATGGTGAGCTCCTCCCAGCCCTCTCCCTCAGATTGTGGGTCTCTTCCCTCAATCCCGTCCCCACTTTTTTGTGGTGGTACAGGCGGCTGTGGTGGCGCAAATAGGGGACGGAGGGGCAGATGGATATTGTTAGCCAAAGAAGCCTGGAAGAATACCCTAGGCCAGGTACAATTTGGCACCTTGATATTAGTTTAATTTGCATGTTCTTCTTCGTCTTCCTGTCATATTAGTGCTCTTTGTGGTTATAATTTATCTATTCTGTCTTGCAGCGAGTTCCAGTATGCTGCAATGGTTTTAGTTGACACAAAATCAGGTATATTATTGCTTGGCATTTTAGCTCATTGGTTATATATTTTCTCTTTTGTACCTGGATTTTCACATATGAGGTTTAGCATTAGGTATATTCCATATGTTTTATATGGTTTTTTATTTAGCTAATTGGTTATATAATTTCTCTTTTGTACCTGGATTGCACATATGAGATACATTAGGTATATTTCCATATGTTTAAATGGTTTTTATTCTGTTCTGCAGTAGCATATTGTCCTGTTTTTCAAAATTCATGGCTGCAAGATTGTTTGTTGTGCTCTCAGTCCATAAAGGGCATTTCGATTGATCATGTATGAATGTTAAGTATTACTCTGTTGTTTCGACCACTCTATTATGCATTTATTCTGCTTGGAAGTTTTCCCCTGCTCATCTCATAGTTTCATTTGATTTAATGCATCCATGTATAATTTACTTCCAACTTATACACTTTTGGCACTTAAATACCATAATGTATAGTATGAGGCATTTGTTGCAGCTATCTGGTTCTTGCAGGTTCATGGAGAGCATCTGATGGATATGCTCATAGTTCTGGAAATGGACATCATCTATGTCATATGTAAGGTAATGATTTAAAATGTCTATTGTCTCAAGCTTGGTCATTTTTTAAGTATATAATCGCTTCCCGACTCCTGTTTCTAATTGTTCAGGTTACATTATAGTGCTTTTTTATGTGATTAAGTGTGATTAAGTGATGCTCCTATAGAAGATGATCTCGGTGATGCTTATATGAAAAAATATAATTATGTGATTCAGTGTTTTCTCACTGTGAATTTGTTGCAACTTCTCTAAAACTCTATAAAATATCATATAGTGTAGACCGTGTTATATAGTGATTTCCTTTTCCAACTTTAGGACTTAAAGTGGATTATGGGTAGTTTTGAAGGAAAACATGACATATCTCTTCCACATATGTGTATATTAATGGCACTGTTTTTGTACTTATTTATGTTTTTTGGATATAGATCAATAATCTAAAGATGCTCCAGCGAGCGCAGATGATACCAATGCGCCAATGTGAGTTTTTCACCGACCTTGTTTCCCTCCTGATCTTTCTCACTATCCATATTTGAAATAATGTGTGATGTGCTCTGGTCCCTTTCTCTTTTTTTCCGGCATATGAACCGCTAATTAACTGAGGAGAGCATATTTTTTTAGGTTGGTATTATTAATGTGCTTATTTATATCGGAATGAATGCTATTGTGACACATGCATGTGCTTCACTCTAGCAAAGATGCTAGCACTAAGTTAATACGTGCTCTCTTTGATTCATTCATCTTGAATGCAGATAAGCATTTCCTAATAACTTTCAGTTTTTATGCTTCTTGAATAAGAATGGTGATAGATGTTCAAGTTTAATCCATTAATTGGTATGCATTTACATTGATGGTCATATTATTTAAGTTAATCCGGTGGTATGATCATAGATTTCTCCGCTGCGAACCACATTTCTGTGTCCGAATAGTGTTGATGATAGAGCATGGTCTTACTATGGATAAGCTTTCAGTACACTAAATTGTGTTTCCATTGAGATCTCTCCTCTAAATTTATTTGGAAACCTCTTGGGAAGAAGAGCTTGAATTGAATAGTCCTAGCAAAAGATGGATGAATCATTTAGCCACATTTCCTTACCCTTTAGAAAATTAGTGATCTGCTTGACTGTGCTCATTTCTTTGTATTTTCTAAGAGCGTGCAATTCAAGATCTGCTAGGATACTTGTGTTCTTATTGTTTATGTAGCTTAAATCATAGTACAATGTTTTGTGGATAGGGGCTCCATCCCTTACTCATGTTACCATGATATGTAAACACTACTTTTCATTTTTTTATTGGTATTTATTTTTGTTTTTTCTCTCTATACTAACAGATAGCTTTATGCTTTACACTTTTGGTTGTAGGTTCCTTTCCTTCTTCTATAGGCTGTGAGATGTGTTTGTTAGCTGCTCTAAGGTGGGGCATCAATTTCTCACTTTTGTTGTGTTAGGTGGATCATAGTTACCGTGGTATAATAGTTATCTTATTGTTTATGTAGCTTCAATCATAGTACAATGTTTTGTGGATAGGGTCTACATCCCTTACTCCTGTTACCATGATATGTATACACTAATTTTTATTTTTCTTTATATTGTGTTGGTATTTATTTTGGTATTTTCTCTCTATACTAACAAATAGCTTTATGCTTTACACTTTTGGTTGTAGGTTCCTTGCCCTTCTATAGGCTGAGAGATGTGTTTGTTAGCTGCTCTAAGATGGGGCATCAATTTCTCACTTTCGTTGTGTTAGCCGGATCATAGTTACCGTGGTATAATAGTTATCTTATTTGTTGCCTAATGCTTTTTGCTTCACCGCTAGGACTTCGGAAAAAGTCCAGGTTACATGATATCTCAAACATGGTGAGGTGATTTTCTCGCTCCTCATGAATCAAATGGTAATTTGCTCGCTCTTCATGAATCTTATCTTCTAACATATGAATATCATTCTCACATGCATTAATTTCTAGTTGCATTTGTTTGTTTTGCCAGCCTATTTTGAATTTAGCCGGACAATGTGCTACTGAACTAAAATGTGTGATGAATGATCTATAGTGTAAAGTTGCAAATTACTAATCCAGGTTATACTTGACTTTAGCATTGCCTGAATCCATATGTAGCCCACATAGCTGGAACAACTTTATATGTAATGACTAAATGGTACTCATATATGATTTATGAGATGCTGGTCGTTCCATCTTTATTTGTGCTTGCTACAACACGTTAAGTTGAGTTAGCATATCATACACCAAGTTCAGGCGTTATCTATCATATCGATTCATGCCCATGCATATGTTGTTTTTTCCGTTTGTTTCTAATCCAGTTGTTTGCACACGTACCTGGAGTAAGAACTTCATGGGCATATCCATTTATGTTTTTAATCCATTTGTTTCCACAAGTATCTGGAGTAAGAACTTCATGACATATCCATTTATGCTTAGTTTTCCTCACTTTTTAATGTTTAAGGTATGATGCTAGGGTCAATTTCTTTTCTCTCTGCTTGGCATGGGTGGGAGGGCCTGGTGATGTGGTCGTGTGCTTGAATGGCCCAGCGGCTAACTTGACAGCACAATATAGATGTTCGGTGTGAGTTTTCTCTATGTTGTCATGGAAACATTTCATTTCCTTCTTCCTACATTTTTCTATCACATGGTGCATTTGGATATGAAAATGGTTGTCTATTTATTTCTCCCATATAAATTTTTAAAAGGATTGTTAGGCTACAGGGGAGCGGCAGTGTGAACTCACATTATCCATGAGTACGCTGTGTAGTGTGAACTTGAAACTTGCAAGCTTCAGCCTGAACTAGCTTGCAAGGTTAATCAAGTCATGTCAGTTGCTTGCTTGATATGGATTTTAGTTTGTCTCTTGTTTGCTCCAGTGATCAAAATAAAACAATATAAACAGTGCAAATTGCTTTTGGAAATTAGTCAAAGCTCAGTTTTATTGTTCAATCAGTGGGTGGAGGGACAATGTGTTCAAACCATTGAAAGAAAGAAATGATTTTTTTGTGAGATTAAATAGCAATATATTAAGCTAGCAAGCCACGTCATTAAAAATCTTTTCAGTCCCATTAGGTACCCTGAGAAGGAAAAGAGCGCGTCTGAAACTTGCTGCTAACCATCAAAGTATCATTACATCATTTCCCAAACAACTAGAAATAAAGTTAGGGATAAAATTAATCCAAATACATCTTCTTCTAGTCTCGGATGCTTGCTTGGCACATAGATGTGCACCTTCATTAGCCTCCCTCCCAATAAAGTTTAGATTAAAGGAAGCCAGATTAGTACTAAGTTCCTCAATCTCCTGTAAAATAGTTGTAATCTCGGATCGCCCCTGTTTCCTATTCTTCAACAGGTTAACTGCTTGTTGTGCATCCGTTTCCATCACAACGTGAGAGTGGTTTCCAGAGGCAGCAATAATCAAACCATCCCTTACCGCGATCGCCTCCATGATGAGAGAATTAGCAACGTGACCATACCATATTGCTTGGCCCCTTATCATCCTACCGTTGTGATCTCTCATTAGCATCCCTGAAGATCCGTTGCCTGACTCAGCTTGGAAACTAGCGTCAACATTGATTTTCACAGTACCTTCAGCTGGAGGACTCCACCGTGCCTGATTCCTTGTTGTGCTTGTATCTCGAACTCTTCCAGAAATAGACAGATCTGCCGCAATATCCGCTGTCCATTTAACTGATTGTGCTATCGTTCTTGAGTGTCCATCATGGTCCCTAGCATTTCTTTCCGACCACACAGCTCAGCACCCACATAAAATGATAGCCACTGCAGTCACCGGTACACGGTCGCTATCAATTATATCCATAGCCCAGGTGTCCGGATGAAGATCCGATATCTTCACAGAAGTTGAGTCCTTGATTTCCTTCCAAAACAACTTCGCCCAGGTACACTCGAACAACGCATGTTTCACGGTTTCGTTCCTTCCACAAGCTCGACAAAAAGGCAACTTCTCAATATGTCTTGACTTGAGAATCGATTTGCAAGGAATATATGATTTTATCACCCGCCACCAAAAGTTCCTAACCTTGGGAGGAACTGACAACATCCAAAGCTTCTTCCAGGTCGAGTTAGTCGAGTCCAGCATTCGGTTTTGGTCATTTGGTAAATGAATCATAGCTTTATATGCTGACCTGACCGAGAACGGTCCATTTGTTTCCAATTGCCAAGCCCATATGTCCATATCCAATCGTCCGATCCAAATACTCAATATAGCATTCACATCTACAGAAACAAAATTGTCCTCTACTACGTCCTCCTTCCAATTGCCAGTAATCGGATCCAGCAATTCCTCCACCATAGAAATATTGGCATTAGGTAACCAAACAATAGGCATCCGAGTGGAATTTGACAGGATCCATGGATCCTCCCAAATTCTCGTATCAGCACCATCGCCAATGCGTTTGATAAGGCCCAAGTTGAGAGCCTCCCGACCATATAGAATAGCCTTCCAGGTATGTGAAGCATTCCTTTTATTTCCTGCTGACATAAAATCACCATTATGAAAATATTTACCCTTTAGCACTCTGGCGCACAACGAATCAGGTTTACTGAGTAGTCTCCACCCTTGCTTTGCTAGCATAGCTTTGTTAACTAGGCCGAAGTCTTTAAAACCCATTCCACCCCAACATTTTGGCAAGGTTAAATCACTCCATTTGACCCAATGCATCTTTCTCGTATTTTCTTCACCTCCCCACAAGAACGGTGCAACCACAGCTGTGATTTTTGTGCACATCTTCTTGGATAACTTAAAGCAACTCATTGAAAATGTCGGAATTTCTTAGCAAATAGCTTTTATGAGAACCTGTAGCGTACCTGCACTTAAAATAAGGCAGATACCTATGTATAGTGCAAATCACTGGATCGATTCGTTTGCACACACAGTTTACGATGTAATATCACAACAAAGTATCAATTTTATTACATTGATGATCCAGACTTACAAAATATTCATTACAAGTTGCATAACATAAAGGTAGCACAGAAATAATAAACAGCGGAAATACAATAGCAGTGAGTCCATCATCTTCATGTTGCCACATGCGAAAACATGTTGGTTGTAGACTCGAAACCTCACTCGTCATCTGAACAATCTGTAATAAAAAATATATTGCAACAACGTGGGTCAGATTCCATTAAAAATGGAGTCTGGCAAGTGACACTATGGTGGACACTTAATGGAATAACTCTAATAACCTATATGCTTATTTGGCTGGTGGAGTTCAAGGCTATTTTGCATAAAGCCAATTTTTCCTAACTCTTTGGAAAACACTTTTCTTCTATTCGAGACATTTGTGGCATGACAACCACTGTTTCATTCTACCCTTGCTCACCCATCAGGTTTTAATTTTGAAGTTGGAATGGTGGAATCCTCCGTTGACGTCCGTGATCAACTGCTCAAATTGTCCGTACCGGGGACACGGCTAAGTACTTAGTTTTACACTCTGCAGAGGTTGTGCACGTTCACCATTGTAACCATTCAACCCAAACTATCCTTTACACACTTATAGTGATAAGGAAAAGGAGAAGAATGAGACGAGATCTTTCAGAAGCATTTTCCCTCCCACTCTAGCTTGACCCGTTCCACCTAACACCCCTCTACATCTGCTTGTCAAGCCGGAGAGAGTCCACGCAACATAATTGATCAAGCCAGAGCCCATATGGCAATGGCTGCACTGGAAGCATTCTTCACTCGGAGTTCTTTAGATCCCTTTGTTCCCTAGGTGGCCGTCCACAAGTGCACTTTTGGGTGACAACCACCATGCTCATGACCCTAAGTAGAATAGACATTCATCCTAAGAGACGACAACCACAAGCATATTCCCAAATAGCCACTCAACATAAACCATACCAACCAATCCACCCAGGTGTTTCATTAACTTAGTGGATGTGTACTCTCAGGTGAAAACCACCATGCTCACGGCCCTAAGTAGAATAGACATTCATCCTAGGCGACGACAACCTTGAGCACAGTCCTGAGTAGTCACTTAACATTTTGTAAAAACTTTTCATCAATTGCATAGCATCAATATTTCTACTAAGTATTGTATAGGAATCTAGACACAGGAGTAAGGAATTTCTACACATGTTTAGCATAGCAATACTATCCTACACATGCTTATATAAAAATACACTAAGTAATGCATATAGAGTAGGAGGTTTATGAGGTGTGCCACTTGCCTTTGAATGTTGTCGTCGTTCACAAACTCTTTTCAACGATACTCGGAACTCTCCGTTCAGTCTAAACAATATAAACAAACAACAGTACAACAATCATAAAACAAAACAACACAATACATACAAGCATACATAATGAACAAACAAGTTCCATAAACTTCTAAGGAAAACATGTCATGCATGATATGCAAATTATTTCTAAGGACTAGAGATACATGTCATGCCATGAAAATCTTTTAAGTTAATGTAAGGAAATGTGTTGGTAAAAACTGAGTAAGGACTAAAGGTCATAAGCTTGATAAAATACTTTGTTATAAATCATCTTGAATAAGCACTCTAATGGCTTAGCCATGATGTGCATAAATACTTAGAGAAAATACTAAGTCTATTTTTCAAGATGAGCAACAATTATTAACAAATCTTTGTAAATTGGATATTCACTATAGTGAGAGAGACAGACACCCGGCCAGCCACTTAAGTTGTGGAACATGTCTCATGTACGTGGACATGTAAAGTTTGTCTCCAGGCCGCTTCATCTCACTATGCCGCTAGGATCCAACAAACTTCAAAGATGATAACATCATGATCAAAAAATTTAACTCTAAAATGAAAGACAAGATTAGGAAAGAGGGAAAGATAGAAAGAAAGAAGTAGTTGGTCTTCCAGGCTTCATCTCCAGACTTATAACTTTTTCCTTGGTGATGTCTTGAATGAATTTTTGTAGACTTGATAAATCTTCAGACTTGATGATTCTTGTATCACCGAGGCTGGTCTTGGAATTAACTTAGTCTTCATGAAGTCTCAGAGAAGAAGGGAGAAAAGGGAGAGAGAGACAGAGAGAGAGGAAGCAAGACTTAGAAAATATTGCTGGTTGGTCTTCATGAACTTCTTCTTGATTTTCTTCTAAGTGCTTCTACTCCTTGAAGATACTTCTGAAGTCTTGTTTTGGCTAAGTCCTTCATTGGTCTTCTAGCTCCATGTTGAAAATCCTAAGTGTCTAAGTGCATAGCATCTTACCAAAAATGCTAAGTTGAAAATATTTCAAACTTCGAGAAAATAATGGAGAGGAGTTTTCCTATGAGAAGTATACTATATAATAAAATAAGTTATGCATGAAATGCACTTTTTAATCACAATAAAGTATCAAAATAACTTTTTTGATTTCTTAATAAATATGCATGAGGTTATAAATGCAATTTATTTAGTTTCTAATTTTTGCAAAATATAATAAAAGGGTTAAATATAATATTAGAGTTTTATGTGATTAAATTTCTATAACAAAATTTTGTAATTAGTATTAATAGACAGAGGGGATTTAAATAAATTTATAGCAATTAGATTTATTCAAAAATAATGTATATGTTAAAAGTTATGTTAAAAATATTCAAACTATTCAATTTAAATATATAACTATGAATTCATCAAAATAATACTCAAAACTATTTTATAACAGTGGCATCACATTACAAATATTCCAAAGTTTCTAAAACAATTTTATTTACAATTTTTGTATTTATAGATTTAAAGTTATTACAAAAATACTCAAATCCACCATTTGAAATTTGAATATTTTAAACTAAGTAAAATTTGAAATCTATCAGATCTAAAATATTCTACATGTCAAGGGCTTTCCAAATATATAAAAATATTTGAATTTGGATGTGTGAATATAAAGTTATAAAAAATCTAAGTGGCAGGGGCTTTTCTGTAAAACTGCCATTTAATCTAATTAAAAGAAATCATTTTCTGACGTGGCTGCTGACGTGTCGCTGACACGGCGCTGACTGTGCATGCCACGTCAGTGCTGACTGGATCTGATCATCCAGATCTGACGGCCAGTATTGAAACGTATCGGTTCGATTTAAGATCTAATCTTCACCGTTGAACGCAGATCGGACGGCTCACCTCGCTTTGGTCAGCAGCTGGCGGCGCCGGGTCGCCGGAGTTGGAGAAGCTCGCCGGCGCGCGCTCGGGTTCGGACGGAATCGTCACGCCGGTGGTTCCCGGGACTTCGGAAGGTCACGACGGCGCGCAGAAGGACGTGGCAGTGGCGATAGGGCTGGCGGCGCCCTCGGGTTCGTCTCGGGGAGGAGAGGGGATGTGGCCGGAGTGGAGAAGATCCCCGACGGGTCCGGTCGGGCATGTACTCAGCGATTAGCTGCAGGAAGAAACACGGAAGGGCATCAGGGGTGCGTATTGGGGAAAGGAAGAAGATGGGGCTAAAGGGGGGCGACGTGGTCCTTTGTGGCCAACGGAATCAACAAAATGGGGGGGCGGCCGTGGTCGGCTCCGGTGAGGAATATCTCCAGCCCTGGGGCATGGTTTCGAGCGGGGGGAGAGGGGAAACGAAGGCGGGGACGTGGGGATTTATATGGGGGGGGGGGGGGGGGGGTGAGGGGAGCAAATCCCGCAACGAATGCCGCGATTTGGAAGGAGGATTCGCTTGCCGATTTTCGGGCGAGATTGGCGTGCGGAGGTTGAAGACGAGGTGACGTCATCGCTGACGTCAGCATTTTTCTTTTTCTTATTTTCCATTTAATTCATATCTTTCGATTTAAGACTCCAAATGAAGTTAAATAAATTCTATAAATTTGTAAAAATAATATTTGTGCTTTAAAACATTAGTGGGCATGTTTTGAAAACTTTTTACAATTAATAATTTTGAAATATTGGTCAAATACAAATTTGACACTTAATTCATATTTTAAATTATAGCTTAATTAAATTTTCTTTTGGCTAAATAAAATTTGTAAAATACCCATATTCAAATATGTTTGAATCTAAGGTTTTTAAACTCATTTTCAAATACTCATTTTCAAATATGTTTTAAAATTTTTGGCTTTAGTATAATATTAATAATATAACACAAGTATATAGAAATGAAAAGGGAAATATAATGTATTCATTTTTAATTCAAAGTAATTTGTGCACCATTATATTTTATATTAAGATAATTCATTTGAAAACTTCATAACAACTTTGGAAAAGATTTTAGATTTAATTCATTTCCTTATATAGAATATATATTCATGAAAATCCTTTTATGTTTTGAAAATAAATGAAATCATTTAAGCTAAAGAAATGTTTATTTGGATAATTCATTTATTCTAAAATCTATGAAGTTTTAAGGTTATGAACTATAGACTTGTAATTTCCAAAGCTATGTTTTGAACTCAGGTAAAATAATAAACCATTTGACAAATAGACAATGTTTTAACTAGTTTAACAGAACATGAAAATGTTTTAAATGCTAAGTGGTTGAAATCAAATACTTAAAAAGAAACTTTGTATTACCATGAAAAGGGTTTGATGGTTGGTAAATCATTTGTCAATTAATATATTAAAGTTTAAGTAATACTATGGATAAAAATAATCTTGAAACAACTTTTGAAAATAATGTTAAACCGAGATCTTTGAAATATTAAACTCTTTCAATATGTTTGAAGTCTTTTATAGTTGGTTTTCTTATGCATTTTAATCAAAACAAAAGTTTTAAATTTAGTGATTTTTGAACATTATAAAATGTTGGGATGTTACAGAACCTCTCTGCCAGCACTATTTAGAAATTTCGGCGCCCATCCATTCACAAGTTTTTTAATCGTAGCAACAATATGCTCAAAATGTTCATCCGTGGATCTTCCAAGGGCAGTAGGCAACCCCAAATATTTCTCCACTAGAGCTTCCGTCGGAATATCCATACCTTGATGAACAACCGCCTTCATATTTTCGTCAGCATTGGCACTAAAGAAAATGGCAGATTTTTGTTTGTTTACCAACTGTCCCGAAACCCTTTTATAATTCTCTAACACCGCATGTAACTTATTGGCCCCCTCTGCCGAAGCCTGCGTGAACACCAAACAATCATCAGCAAAAAGCAAATGTGATATCCAAGGGCAGTATACCCCCACCCGAACTTCTCTGGAGAGATAACCTGCACCGTAATTTTTTAGCATACAAGAAAAACCTTCTCCACATAGGAGAAACAAGTAAGGCGAAATATAATCGCCTTGTCTAATACCCCTTGCGGGTTAAAAAATTTCTGAGAAATTCCCATTGACTCTAACCGAGAAAGATACCGTCTCCACACAGCACATGATCCGATTAATCCATTCATCCGCAAAGCCAAGTTTAGTCCTAATCGCTGTTAGATAAATCCACTCCACTCTATCATAAGCCTTGGCAATATCAAGTTTCACCGCGCAAGCGCCCGCCTTTCCTTTCTTCCTTTTTGAATAATGAATGCTCTCATATGCTAGTAAAACATTGTCGGTAATTAATCTCCCAGGCACAAATGCACTCTGTTCCTCTGAAATTATATCCTCCAGAAAAGGCCTCAATCTCAAAGCCAGCACCTTAGAAGCAATTTTGTATAAGACATTACACAAGGAAATTGGACGGAATTGAGATAGCTCCTGCGGGTTCTTTAACTTGGGAATAAGAACCAATACCGTATTATTCACCATCTCCGGCATATTTCCACCGCTCAGAAAATTCCTTATAGCATCACAAATATTGTTTTTCAACAAACTCCAATGTCTCACATAGAACCCTGCGGTAAAACCATCCGATCCAGGTGATTTATCGGGGTGCATCATAAACAAGGCTTGCTCAATCTCCTCGTTCGTGATAGGGGCACACAAACGCTCATTCATATAATCATCCACCTTGGGCTGTACCCACCGAGTAACCAGGTCTGGATCCGTAGCTTCTTGAGCCAAAAATAAGCTGTGATAGAACCTCATTGCCTCAGTCTCCAGATCTCCTTGAGCTGTCACCACCGAACCATCTTCTCGCTTAAGAGATTTAATTTTATCCACTCTCGCTCTCTCCTTAGCCTTCGCATGAAAATAGGACATGTTTCTATCACCTTCTTTAAGCCATTGTGCTCTAGAACGTTGCCTAGCCAACGGTTCTTCTGTGGACATCAGCTCCGAAATCTTATTCATGAGTGTCCTCTCTTCTCTGCTCGGACCAGAATGTAGTGAGTTACGCCGCAACTTCTCCAGCCTATCCCGCATACTCTTCAATTGTTTATTTACAGATCCGAATTCAGCCTTGCTCTAGGCTTGTAGTTTTTGCCGGACTCCTCCCAAAGTAGTGAACACACCTTGCAGATCATTACCGGCAGCCTGCCAAGCCTCCTCAACCATTTGAATATACCTATCATGCCTAGTACAAGCATTCTCAAATCTAAATGGTTTTCCATCTGTCCTTTCATCAATCCAGTCCGACCTACGAATTGTAATTTGTAAGGCACAATGATCTGACTCAACGCACTCTATATGATTAACGATCGTATTGTCAAAGCACTCCAGAAATTTGTCATCGCCCAGCCCATATCCAACCTGACTTTAATATTACGGTTACCATGCTGGCGATTATCCCAAGTATATGGCAACCTATAGAAACTCAAGTCATCAAAGCAACATTGCTCCAACATCTCTCTAAAACCTTCCATCTTCCATCCCTCTCTCTCATTGACTCCTATTTGCTCGGTAGCATACAGAACCTCATTAAAATCACCTGCACAAATCCACGGGTTATTAAATTCCCTCCTCATATATTTTAACATCTCCCAACACCTCTTTCTCCGCGCTCGCACCAGATCTCCATAGAAACCAGTGAACCGCCACTCCACCTCCCCTAAGCTATCATTCTGGATCAACACATCAATATGGTAATTGCTAAAAGATTTTAGCGACACCTTCGAATCATTATTCCAGTATAAGCATAGACCTCCACTCAATCCAACCGCTTTAACTCCAAACGCATTAGTAAAACCGAATCTCCATCTCAGATCCTGAGCTCTCTTGTCTGACATCTTGGTCTCCGAGAGAAAGACCAGACCAGGGCGTTGCAACCTAATTAGGTCACTAACTTCTCGAACTGTCTTGGGCCGCCCACAACCTCGACAGTTCAAACTTAGGATATTCATTGTTCCCGGCGGTCACCCTCGGAGGGTGCCGCCGATCCCAGCAAGGTTGTATCAAAACCAGAGTTGTCCGCTGCCTCCCCATCCTGAGCTCTCAACTTCTTTATGTTCGCATTCTTCTGAGGCGACTCCATCAGATTAGGACTAGATTGCTGAACAAAACCGTCCTCGCTTCCTTTCAGATGAGGTGCTTTGTCACTGTCCACATCGTCCCCCAGTTCAGAACTAGAGTTCATCGCCAAACGCTTCTTTGCCGATTTCAGCTTATCAACCATATTAATATCTAAGCCTCGTGTCTCATTAGTACCCCCAGCCGGATCAAATAAAGCATTATGATACTCTTTTGGCTCACCAGCATTCTGACGCCAGCTAGTAGTACCATCATAATCACTTCTGTCGCAAAAGAAAGAAATGATTTGATCGCTCCTGTTTTAGCTATACATGCACAAAATGCCATGACTGAACTATGAATATTATTATCAGCGTTAGTCTACGAAAGTTGCTATGTCTGAAAATTGAAAGAGGACCAATTATTGTTATCTTTTTAGGAACCCTCCAAGAACTGTTCATGCTGATTGCTCTAATCGATACTTTACCTAGCACGTATATATCATACATATTTGAAGTGGTTGTTTGCCGCCGTCAGAGCAATGATTGGGCATGAAGAAATGGTCAGAATAACCACCTTTGAATAGGTTTGTTCTTCTAGAAGGCCAAGTGTTTTATCTTTGTAATGTCTCAGCTACCCAGCGCTGTCGTCGGAGTCCCCACATGAGTGCTGAAGATAGTCAAAGCAGACAGATCAGCTATTGCTTATTGTTAAACAAGTTGATTTATATGTTACTACGTTCTTAGACCAGCCTGTCTCTACTAATTTATTTGATTCTTCTCTTTTGGAGAGAGGTGTTTCGATGCAATGGGATGGCATATTTCGTCGAGGAGGCGAGCCGTCTGTATGAGTTTCAACAAGCACCCCAAAAACATAGTCATGCATCTTCAAGTTAACACGGTTAAACCTTGTGCTTGATGGAGCCAACAATAGTTTCCTGAATTGACCGTCTAAATTATGCACTGTTTATGTGTGGAGTTGATGCGTAGTTCAGAAAATTAATAGCCGAATGAAGAAACATAGGGAACTCATTTCAGTTTAAGTTAGTTGGGTTTCAAGGAACTTCTATTCCTTCCTTCGCAGTTTTGGTTTGATAGTATTTTTGTACACTTATCAATTTTGGACTGGTAATATTCTGTTTTTGTTCACTTAGTTGGTTTTCAAGCAACTTGCTGCTCATATCTCAGAACGTACTCTGTGATACTTTTATGTTTTATTCATCTCAGCCTGCTACTTTTCTGAACTACAATCTTGCTTACGGCATGCATTTGCGACAGTGGTGCAGCGTGTCAACTGCATACAGTGTCTCGACTCTCGCAGGATTATTTGTTCTTCCTATGAATATAACTCATCGGTAATACTTCCCTGATGGTAATGATCGGTTCACTTTTTGCTGTTCAAGCTGCTTGAACCGGGTGGCATCTGCCTCTTTGAGATAAAGCAAATGAACCCAATGTGAAATGGGGAAAGTGTTAGAGTATAATACGGTTTAGGTATATTTGATAGTATTAGGATTATAATCTAAGTCTATCTTTATTAGGTTTTGTAATCTCCAAGTCTTGTACCCCTTTATATACAGGCCACCGTGGCTCATTATAATCAATCTAGTATCAATACAATACAACATATTCCACAATCTTACATGGTATCAGAGCGGTTTGCTCCGCTATCTAGGGTTTAGCCACCACCGTTTCCGCCGTACCGCCCCCGGCGAAATCGATCTCCATGATCGTCGGGGGCATCTCGTAGTTAGTTTTTCTTCCAATTCCAATATATTAGTTCATAGGTTTAGCCAATTTCCAATTTCGTTTTACAATTAGATCAATTTCTTTTTAGCCACCAAAATACATCTAGTCCCAGTGAAAAAAACCAGCAGATCCCATCGAACCTAGCTGGATCTTTCTCGGCCAATCTACGGCACCAAATCATCTTCATCGTCTCGCTGTCAACACAGGGCTGCACCAAACAACGCTCATGGTCATCATCGCCGACAAGTTTTGCCCCAACAACACCTCGACATCTTCTACCTCTACATCGCCGACAACGATCTACATCAACAAACGTCTTCAACAACCACCACGCCATCTTCGTCCACCACAACCTTGCCGCCAGAGTTGCAGTCTATTTTTATTTTGCATAATTTACTAGTTGCAACTTCCTTTTTCGTCTACTCCGGCAACAAACGGCGGAAAATCTGCGCTACGCGCCCCCGACCACGGAGATCTCCCCTGCTTCTTCATCCAGCTCTGGCTCGCATGGTTAATGGTGGTCCCTTTCTTCGCATGTCCGGTACTGGCAACATCGGCGCGTGCCTTCGTCCCCGACGCGCTCCCGAGTTTGGCAAGCTCGGCAAGGCGTGCCGCCTACCTCAACTACATCGACTCCATCCAAAAGTCTTCCTCAACTTCCACAACAAACGACAACATCGACCACAACTGCAGCGCCCACAACTCGGCTACATCGACATCGGCATCAAGGGTTATCAACTCGGCGCCTATTCAGTTCGCGACTTCAGTCAGACCGTCTGCAACGCTCCAGTTGTTCGTGTCACTACCGATCCGACTGCGGGGATGTTAGAGTACAATACGGTTTAGGTATATTTGGTAGTATTAGAATTATAATCCAAGTCTATCTCTATTAGGTTTCGTAGTCTCCAAGTCTTGTACCCCTTTATATACAGCCCACCACTCATTATAATCAATCTAGTATCAATACAATATAACATATTCCGCAATCTTACAGAAAGAACAGAAAACGTCGAAACAAAAGTTGAGCATCATACAACTCATAAATATATCCCTAACTAAAGAATTTAGATGCGAAATACTGCATACCTTGTGTACATATATCCGTGCCATAAAATTATTAATCGTCATGATCCTACTACGCACTAAAGGATTCAACCAAAAAACTTGCTGGAAGAATATCTTCTTACGATGTACAATGTGCAGTTTATAATACAAACGGAATTGCTTCACGTCCGACGATTGTGTCCGATAACTGTCCAACGATCTAGTACTATTGCTTAGCCAGCTAGCTCTCTCTCCATCTCTTCTTGATTATTTATTCCCCAATCTAGCCTTCTATAAAATAAACTACGTATATGGCTGCACACATCAAACATGTATGCGAGTTTTTCAGCTAAACAAACATATGCAAACTAATTATACATGACCTATTTTGTTATTTACTCTGTCCTTGTACTAAATCTGAGTCAATTAATTCAGAACGGAGAGAGTACATGGTAAAAAAAGTCATGATCGACATTTAAATTAATCTACTTAGGGTCGTCACAATATTATTTGCCGGACTAAACTAGCTTATATGTTATTTTTAAAGAAATCCTTTCTCATGTTTTTTCTTTCACTCTCACTCTATTTTTCATGTGAATATATTGACGGACAATTCTTTCTCAAAAAGAAAAATTGGCCGGAAAAAGAACCAGATTAGCAGGAAATAAAGGGTACATATAAAATAGATCCGACAATCGACTTGGCCCTGAGCTCGATGTGAATGTCGAAACGACTGCACCGGTCTATCATCTCAGCCATGTCTTGTTGAGCTGTTAGAGTGTCGACTCTAGCCGCTAGAATGATTTGGTAGTGGACTCGTGTTGGGTAGCGGCCTCGGGTCCCACGTGGATTTCATAGTAGGACGGGACTACCCAGCGGTGCCGCAGTTCTTCTCCCTCGGTGTGGCGGCTCCTTTCCATGCATACATGCAGTGACACTGTTTAGATTCCCTTTATTGTATAATTAGCATGATAGCTATTTAATATAAATATGGTAAATATTGTGTTTAATGTGGTAACTGATGTGAAGGGAAAAGTTCGTCACACCTGATTCACATGTTAGCGTGCAGTTTCAGAGCCACACGGTGTGTTTTGTATCGGTTTTCAGTCATTTTTCTTATAAATGAGAATGAAAATGCAAATCTTTTGACATGTTTTGAAAAATGAAATAAAATAGTACTTTCTCTGTTCCACACTATAAGATGTTGCAGGTGTTGTTTAGATTCAAAAAAAAGTAAAATGTACACATATATCAAATGTGTCTAGATATAATTTAGACATATACATGTCGAAAAAATGGTAAAACATTTTATATTATGAACGGAGATAATACCATTAGATCTAGCTTTTATGAGAAGAAGAGAAGACATGTTAGCTGACCAGCCTGTTCACGTACGGGAGCAATCGATCGATCCAAACTAGGTTTGCATGCTAAAACGAGCCGTCCGCGTGTGGGAAGTTTGCTGCCACGTATGATCGGATGTAGATCGGACGCGTTTCATCGGACATATAGCAGCGCCGTAATACAAAACACATTGTTGGTTTATCTGTGCCATTCATTTTAAATATAATTTGTGTATGTTGCGTCCCTTTACCAGTTTAGAATAGAAAATACAAATGACTTGAAAAATGTGAACCATGCCGCTGGGATCCGTTTTAGGTCTTAGTGTCTAGAGCTTAACATGTCTGAAAGAAAATTCGGTGCTTCAAATATTTCTACTAATTATATTTTTGATTCAGTCAAAAACATCAAAATGCAATTAAATATCCCACAGCTCATAATATGTCCATCTAACAAAAAATATAGATACAAAATACCATAGAATGCAATTTGAAAATCCTATGTGTGTTACAAAACTATTAATCACTGAGATCCTATCAAGCAACATAAAATGCATGTCATATAGAACTGAAAACAAACGTCAATTACATACGCGAAACCGGTTTAGCACAAAAGAAAAAGAGCAAATGCCAATGAAACAATCTAGAATGGGTTGTTAGCTCATCTTCCAAGCAAGACAAGCCTTAGACAATATGACTGCAGGTTTGCATTAGGTATAGAAAATGCAGGGTTCCAATGGTGATGATCAATTTACTTTTGGATGTTCATATTGCTTCAAGCGGGTGATGTCCGTCTCTTTGTATTTGAATGCCCCATCCAATCACCTCAACCTTAACATGTAACCTTTGAAGACCCCGTTTATCCTGAGACTAAACCATAGTTAAATGTTCGTGTGGCTTCTCCTCACTATATTGTGTAATAGATATATGAAAATATTTAGCGCTATATGAACTAATTACTGCTATTATCTATCGTGTTTAACAATGTGCCAAGTCTTGAATTTAACTTACTTGCATTCTATCCTTTTCACTTCTCTTTAATGTTAGATTCATTACTAATTAGTTGGTTTCGCATAACATAGATTTTCTACCTATAGACGTTAATAGAGTGTGTGATAATTCGTGATGTGTCAGCCCAGTGGGAACTGCGGTATAGAGAGTCCACTCCCCCCCAAGGCCTCGCACGCTGGCCGATCAGACGAAACGACTAAGTACCAGGCCTCGCCGCCCGGCGAGACCCTCGAGAGGCAACTCCCCTCGAGGGTCTGAAGAGGAAACGAGTGACTCAAGGGGTCCCTCGCTTCAGGAGACCCTCCCGAGGCGCCAGCACGCCTGGAGGGAAGTCAACGGGTATCCCCCCTCAGGCTTCCCCAGGCCTGAGGGGAAACGTCGCGGCCAAGTAAGCACGGCGAGACGCACATGACCTCTGCCACGCCCACGTGGTGACGCAAGCACCCCCTTTGCCGTTTTGGTGATAAAGGAGTCAATAAAGTTGCGCCGCCTGCCGCAGAGCTGCCAGGACATTCCACTCCAGTGATAAAGCGGGTGGACGGCGCAAACCTCCAAATGAGAACGTCATCGCGGGCTCCACCTCAGAGACTGCCCTCCCTGCGGACAGTACAACGCGGTCGGCTGCCTGTCGGCTACCGCACCCACCTTTACCAGTGATGGACCGTGTCCATGGACGAAGGAGCCACGGTGGACTCCTGCACCTCTACGCCACTGCCGAGTGGGAACCACCTTGAAAGCCAAGCCAAAGGAGAACGCCAGAGGCGCCTACTTAAAGACCAAGGCCTCCATCGAGAGAGGCGTCGGCCATTTTTTGCATGTAACAATGCTTGTAAACCCTAGCAATCCTAAGTAGGATAGCCTCTGGCTGGAGGAGGAAGAAGGTCATCACTTCCCTCCCCAGGCAAGAACCGCCTCAAGGGGACCTTCGGCAAGCTCTGCTGTACTGTAATCACCATAGTCCAATACAGACAAGCAGGAGTAGCGGTCTTACCTCCACACGAGGGCCGTGAACCTGGGTACGGGCCGGTGTCCATCTCTGTCGTGGGTGCTTTGTCTTCAGCTCCGGTGAGCAGCGTCGCCGTGTCCCTCGAGGGTCTTGACCTCCGCGTTCAATCCCCTTCACGAACTACTCTTCAGGAAGTGACTACCCCTAGTTCTAGGGAGTCATAACCCGACATTTGGCGCGCCAGGTAGGGGGTTGAGGCGCGTCAACGACCTTCGAGCCGCCTCCGCGCCATGGAAAACACCCGCGCTACCCGCGCCGCCCGCGTCAACCGACGCGCTCCTGAAGGAGCGCGCGCCCCGCCAGGCGCCACAGCCACTCGTGCTCGCCGGGGCCGACCCCGCCATGAAGAGCGCGCCCCCTCGGGCCCTCATGCGGAGGAGCCCGAGCGCAACTCCGAGCACCAGGAGGACGCTTACTCGTCGCACCCGACGCGGCGCCCGAGCGGTTCCAGCCCAGGCAGGAAGGACCCCGCGCCCCACACCGCGCTGCTGATGGCGTAGGAGCTTCTTCGCTACCAGCCCACCGCTGAGGCCCACGAGCAGTGGCTGGAGCGCCTCAACCACCTTGTCGGCATCGCCACGACGCACCCCGCTCTGTCGCAGTCCTACGTGCACCCCTCTCTCGCGGGCACGGTCGCAACAAACGCGCCTCCGCCCCCGCCAGGGCCTGGACCGGCTGCGACGCAGAGGGCTGCCTCGCACGCGTCCTCGCCGCACGATTGCCTGATTGTGCAGCGCACCGCGCTCGACGCTCGCGGGGGATGGAGCTCCAGCGCAACCGCCAGAACATGCTCGTGGAGGAGATCGTCCAGGCGGGCCAGCAGAACCGCGGCGCACTGCAAAACGGGGTCGCCACGTACGCTACGGGCTGCATGGCGTTCACCCGCTCCCTGCGTCGCGTGTTCTGGCCCCCGAAGTTCAGGACAGCTCTCCCTAAGGGCTACGACGGCTCCAACAACCCCATCGAGTTCCTGCAGTTCTACACCACCTCCATCGAAGCTACAGGAGGAGACGACAAGGTCATGGCCAACTGGTTCTCTCACGCGCTTCGCGATTCTGCGCTGTCGTGGCTCCTGAACCTCCTGGAAGACTCCGTGAACTCTTGGGAGGAGCTCTGCAAGCAGTTCGTCTCCAACTTCAAGGGAACGTACGAGCGCGCTCTCACCCACAACGACCTGCGCGCTGTGGTGCAGAAGAAGGATGAGACGCTTCGCAAGTACATCCAGCGCTTCAGCCAAGTGCGTAACAAGATACCGAACATCCCTAATACCTAGGTCATCGTCGCCTTCCGCGAGGGCGTCACGAACAGCAGGATGCTCGAGAAGCTGGGCATCCACGACAAGCTCACCTCTGTGGTGAAGCTGTTCGACCTGGCGGACAAGTGCGCCAAGGCTGAAGAGGGACTCCTCTTCGTCAAGATGTCCTCGAGAGGGGACGAGCACGCTGAGGGGTCCAGGAGCCATAAGAAGAAGGAGGAGCCCAAGCGCAAGGCCACCGCGGTTCTCGCGGCAGAGCCTGACGTGAAGGGCACCCGCAGGGACTCCCCTGAGCCCGGAGAGAGGAAAGATGACCACCGCCCATTCTGCATCTACCACAACAGGCGCGGTCACTCTACCGATTCCTGCTTCGACCTCATAAGGTTGGGCAAGGAGCGCGAGCAAGGAGAAGGCAGTGGCGGCCGCGGCTACCGCGGGAGCGGACGCAAGGGCGGCTACCAGAAGGCATCGGGCAACCAGGCCAATGCTGCGGAGAAAAACAGCAACCTCCCTGACGAGGAGGACGGTGGCTACCAAGCCCCAAGAGGCGCCATTGCCTGCATCCTCGGGTGGGGGGGGGCACAGGCGCCAAAATCGAACAATCAGTTCAAGCAGTTCGCCCGCGAGCTCAACGCCGCCCTCCCAAGCACTGAGATCTCCAGACCCCTCAAGTGGTCTCAGTACACCATCGCCTTCTACGCTCAGGACCACCCCAAGTCCACCAAGGCTGTTGGAACCCTCCCGCTGGTCTGCAGCCCCACCATCGACACCGTCGCTGTCTCCAAGACACTCATTGATGGTGGAGCAGGCCTGGATGTCATCTAAACAGATACATTCGAAGCGCTTCAAGTGCCTTACGAGCGGCTAATGCCCTCCAGGTCCTTCACGGGGGTCACCAGCGGCTCGATCGAGCCTCTGGGCCAGGTCAGGCTTGCCGTCACCTTCGGAAGCAAGGAGAATTACCGCACCGAGCACATCGACTTCGATGTTGCACACATCGGCCTGCCATACAATGCCATCCTCGGTTACCCCGCGCTCGCAAAATTCATGGACGTCACGTATCATGCTTACAACATGGTCAAGATTCCCGGCAGCGCTGGCACAATCACCATCCATGGACATGTCCTGGATGCCACCCGCGCTGTCGAGACGGCCTACAAGGCTGTGGCCATGGAGTTCCCCGCGGACGAGGACCTAGAGCCTCTCGAGAGGCCCAAGAAGAAGAAGCAACTGTTCTCCCAAGAGCCATCCGCCACAAAGAAAGTCTCTCTAAGCTCCAGCAGCTCGGGGGCTAGCGTCACCATTGGCGTTGCGCTGCCTCCCAAATAGGAAAGCGCGCTCGTCGCCTTTCTCCAGGCAAACTCTGACATGTTCGCATGGACTCCGTCAGATATGTATGGTGTACCGAGGGAGGTGATCGAGCACCACTTGGCCGTGTGTCCAAACGCGCGCCCCGTCAAGCAAAAAGCAAGAAAACCAGCCCCCAAGAAGCAAGCATTCATCATCAAGGAGGTCGAGAAGCTCAAAGCGGCAAAGGTCGTCCGTGAAGTCGCGCACCCCACGTGGCTCTCCAATGGCGTGGTAGTCCCAAAGCCCGCCGGAGGAGGCCGCCTCTGCATCGACTACACCGACGTAAACAAGGCCTGCCCCAAGGACCCTTACCCCATGCCAAGAATCGACCAGATCGTGGACTCCACGACAGGCTGCGACCTCCTCTGCTTCCTTGATGCGTTCTCTGGTTATCATCAGATAAAAATTGGCTAAGGAGGACGAGGAGAAGACGGCTTTCCTCACCCCTTGCGGTGTGTACTGCTACGTCTGCATGCCCTTCGGCCTAAAAAATGTCGGAGCCACCTTCCAGAGGCTGATGAGGATAGCACTTGGCGAGCAAATGGGGAGAAACGCCGAGGCATATGTCGATGACATCGTCGTAAAATCCCGAGAAGGAGACACTCTCCTCGGGGACCTTGAAGAGACCTTCGCCAGCCTGCGCAAGGTGAACATCAAGCTCAACCCCGCCAAGTGCATCTTCGAGTGCCTTCAGGCAAACTGCTTGGTTTCCTCGTGTCTCACAGAGGCATAGAGGCAAACCCTGACAAAATCAAGGCGATAGAGGACATGCAGCCTCCACGCAGGCTCAAGGACATGCAACACCTGGCAGGATGCATGGCCAGCTTAGGTAGATTCATTTCCAAGTTCGGCGAAAGAGCCCTTCCCTTCTCCAAGGTCAGGCGAGCACCTGAAGCTGTACCTGTCAGCTACTCCACAGACAGCCAGTGCCGTCCTTGTGGTAGAAAAGGAAGAGCCAGTGCGCCAGAAGAAGAGTGCAACCACTCCAAAGGAAAAGCCTCCCGACCTGGAGCTCGACGAGAGGCCTGCTCCAAGACAACTGCTGCAAGAAGATCCCGCTAGGGAGCCTGTCAAGTCCCTTGAGGCCAACCCTCCCGAGGCCCAAGACAAGCCCCTTGAGGCAAACTCCCTCGAGGGCCAGGTCATGCCCCTAGAGGCCAACCCCCTTGAGGGCCTAGCGGAATCCCTTCAGGCAGAGCACACCAAGGCTACACAGACTACTCTTGTCGAACATCCAGTCTACTTCGTCAGCACAGTACTGCGCGATGCTGGCGAGCGATATACGATGCAACAGAAGCTCCTCCTCGGACTCCTCATCGCCTCAAGAAAGCTGCGACAATATTTCCAGGGACACCCCATCACGGTGGTCACCTCTTTCCCCCTGGAGCAAATCCTGCGCAACCCAAATGACACAGATCGTGTCGCAGGATGGAATATTGAGCTACATCCATTCAATTTGCGCTTCGATACCACAAGGGTAATCCAAGGAAGAGCGCTGGCAGACTTTGTCGCCGAATGGACTGACCCAACCCCTGAAGAGCCTTTGGGAGAAGAACAAGAGCCCTGTGGAGACAGAATGCCCAGCCACTGGACCATGAAGTTCGACGGAGATTTTGCTTGTCGCCATGGTTGGGCTGGCGTGGTCCTTATATCACCAAAGGGCGACAAGCTATATTACGCGGTCCAGCTGTGCTTCGGAATCGACAAGATCTCCAACAATATCGCTGAGTACGAAGACCTGCTTGCTGGCCTACGCGCCGCAATCGCCCTAGGCATCAAGCACTTACTCATCAAGGGTGACTCCCAGCTGCTTGTCAACTTCTCCAACAAAAGCTATAAGCCTAAGGACGACCACATGGCCGCATACCTAGAAGAGGTCCGTAGGCTGGAGAAGCACTTCTGGGGAATGGAGCTCATGCACATCCCAAGAAAGGAGAACCAAGAGGCTGATGACATCGCCAAGCGCGCATCAAAGAGGCAAGCTCAGCCGCCGGGCGTCTTTGAAGAAAGGCTCGTCAAAGTATCCATAGAGCAGCCTCAAGAGGCCAGGCCCGCAAGCACAGATGAAGCGCTCCCACCACCACCTGCAAACGGGGCGCCAAACTATGGTTCCCCAACAGGGGAGCGTCTGTTGCTCACAGCGGTGCATCAAGAAGCAGGATGGATAGACGAGATCAAAGACTACCTCGACAGAGGGATCCTTCCCGAGGAAGATGTCGAAGCGGAGCGAATCGCCCGCCAAGCAAAATCTTACAAAATCTTTGAAGGAAATCTCTACCGCAAGCGCCCGAACGACACCGCGCTAAAATGCGTCCCTCCTGAAGAAGGTAAACTGCTGATCAAAGACATCCATAGCGGGGAATGCGGCCACTATTCGTGCGCCCGCACCCTCACGGGCAAAGTCTTCAAGAGCGGATTCTACTGGCCTCAAGCACTTCAGGATGCAGAGGACATCGTCCAAGCACGTGAAGCCTGCCAATTCCACGCCAAGCAAATCCATCAACCTGCAATGGGGTTACATACCATTCCGCTATCCTGGCCGTTCGCGGTATGGGGGCTGGACATCCTGGGACACTTCCCAACAGCGCAGGGCGGATATCGCTACCTCTTCGTGGCCATCGACAAGTTCACTAAGTGGCATGAAGTGGAGGCGACGCGCACAATCACAGCAGGCGCGGCGGTGAAGTTCACTAGGGGCCTGGTCTGCCGCTTCGGAGTGCCTAACCGCATCATCACCGACAATGGCTCACAATTCACCAGCGGCGTCTTTAGAGCCTACTGTTAAAGAATGGACATCAAGCTCTGCTTCGCCTCAGTCGCCTATCCGCAAAGCAATGGACAGGCTGAGCGTGCAAACGCAGAAGTCCTCAAAGGCCTAAAGACCAGGACCTTCGATATCCTCAAAGGCCACGGCAAGGGCTGGATCAACGAGCTACCTTCGGTGCTCTGGTCCATCCGTGCAACGCCACCCAAGCCTACGGGAGAAATGTTGTTCGCCCTCGTCTATGGAGCCAAAGCAGTCCTCCCCACAGAGATAAAGTATGGATCCCCGCGGGTCCTCGCCTTTAACGAGGACCAGCAAGAGGACCTCCACAACGACGACATGCTGCTCCTCGAAGGACTACGATGCCGCGCCACCCTACAGGCGGCCAAATACCAGCAGGACCTGAGGCGCTACCACAGCCGCAACGTGCGCTCACGTACCCTGGAGGCAGGCGATCTCGTCCTCAGGCGAATCCTATCTAGGGAAGGCCTCCACAAGCTATCCCCGATGTGGGAAGGCCCCTACAGGGTCACCCACATCGCCAGGCCTGGCGCGGCTCGCCACGAGACTCAAGACGGCGTCTCCGTCAAGAATCCATGGAACATCATGCACCTACGCAAGTTCTACCCGTGATCATCGTCACGCCCGTGATCATTGTCACGTCAAGACATCTAGCGGAAGAGGCAGCTTACGGGTCAACCTCCAAGCATTTTTTGTCTCCAGAGGTTAAAAGCTCACGGCTTAAACCTCACACAACTTTTTGTATCTAGAAGGAACAAACTCAGAACATGATCATCGTCATGCCCGTGATCATTGTCACGTCAAGACATCTGGTGGAAGAGGCACCTTACGGCTCAACCTCCAAGAACTTTTTGTCTCTAGAGGTTAAAAGCTCACGACTTAAACCTCCAAGCTCCAAAGGCTTCTCTCGAGGGTCAACTCTCCGAGCTCTCCATGTAACGAGCCACCTCAGGCCGTTGAGAGTCTCTGCCACTAATGGTGGTCCCCATGCCTCGACATGGTCAAAACATTAACTTGGCAACCCCAAGCATAATGAAACAATTTCGTTCCCAAGTGAACTTAGCGCCTCGACGCCGTTATGTATTATATTTGATGAGTTTTATTTTACGCATTACTTTGTTGAAGTGTGCGCTTATATCTCTCCACATGCGTACCTCGCGAGCGGGGGCTGAGTACGGTGCCAGTGCCTCAAATGACACACCAGCAACACTGCAAAATCCAAGAGTCCGAGCTCTGGCTGGAGGGCAAGATCCCACAAACACGCCATCTCTACAGAGGACCTTGGTACTTACTCTCCTCGCGAGGAACGCCTGAGGGGACCTACAAGCGCGCACGAGTCCCTTGAACCGTGTTCCAGCGTTTGGGTTCGCCCCTCTAACATCTACAGGGAACATAAGCCCCCACAAGCCTGAGGAGACACCCGGGGATGATCCCTCAAGAGAGCCTCCTCGCCAGGCAAAAAGCCTCTACAGGGCGAAAACCCCGAGAAGCTAAGTCTCGCACCCACGCCTTAAGGGCGTTTTCTCACCCTCTAGCGCACGTTTGCCCCTCAAGCGACTTCGCTTGCCCTTACGCTTCATGGACTACTCACACGTATAAGGGGGGCACTTGAGCATCGCGAATCTGGGCTCTTACCTCTCCTAGGCCTACTCCCCCCGGCCTTACGGAGTCATTGCTCCTGCATACTGAAGCGGTGGAGTCATGGCACGAAGAGCTGGGTCCTACCGACGCAGAGAGCAAATAGACATGAAGATGAGTCCAGAGAGACCTCTCGAGGGGCAATCAAGCTAAATACAGATAGCAATAAAGAGTATATTACAGGCCAAAAGGTCTTAAAAACATCTAAACACAAGATTGTTTCAGATACAAGCGCATGCAGGCGCAGTAGCGTGCAGCTCAGGCGGAAGCATCATCATCTTCTACCTCTTCCACTGCGCCCTCCGCGGTCTCGACAGAGGCGGCCTCCTCCTCGCTGTCCTCCGCCGCAGCCTCCACGCGCCTGAAGCGGTTGCAGAAGGCGTCAACTTGCTCACGGAGGGAACTGGAGAACCGCTGCGCGTCCTCGTCTTGAGCGGCCTCGTTCACGGAGGAGAGGTCGAAGCCTGGCGTGAGGAGCCTGAGGTTGGTGAAGATGCGGTCAACCACCACCCCCAGAAGCTGCCCCCTCTCGTCCTCGATCATCTCGCGAAGCTAGGCGACGGGGCCCTCGAGTGCCGCGAAGAGCTGGTCAAAGTAGATCAGGTACATGGCAGCATCGCCGCGGCCTCGGACGTCGGTGTGCGGCGCGTTCGCGCCAAGCTGCGCAGCAAGCTCGTTGCCACGAGCAACCAAGGCCTCGAACATGCGCTCACGCAGCTTCGTGAGCGCGCGAGACGCCTGGGCTGAGTCCGACGCCTCCGCCGCCCGCTCCATCGCAGGGGCCACCTGCTCCTTACGTCCTTGGCCAAGGAATTGAGGTTGTGGACTGCCTCGGTGCGGGCCTCCTCCACTCGGCGACCGTCCTTGGCGCGCTTGAGGCGAGCCTCCAACTTGGAGTTGGCCTCTCGAGCTCGGCGATCCGCTGAGCATCCGCGGCGTGCTTGGCCTTGAAGCGGTCCTCCTGCGTCTGGGCCAGGTCGCGATACTTCTGAGAGGTCGTCTTGCGGAATTGCTTCTCGCGCTCCATGAGGGCGTCCTCGGCCTCCTTCTTCTTCCGGCGAAACGCCGCTCGAAGCGCTCATAAGCAAGCTTCTGCGCAGCAACGTTCTCGTCGTACTTCGAGATCGCCTTGGCCAGGTCTCCTTCGCACTCCTCGAGGGCTTCGCGCTGGGCGGCTAAGTTTTTCTCCGCCTGAAGACGTTGCTCCTCGCGCTGCCGCAGTTCTTTTTCCTTGAGGGCCAGCTGTCGCTCGCGCTCGGCAAAGCCCTTGCGGTCTTCCTCCAGAGCGGCCTGCGCGGCCTGATGGGCGGAGAGAAGCTGGGACTCTAGCTGGCCCAGCTCGCGGCGCTTCTGCGCCAGCGAGCCCTCCATCGCCTCGCGCTCCGCCTTGACCTCGCGCAGGAGCTCCGCTGCGGCGTCACGTTCCGCTTGGAGGGGCTCGAGGAGCTCTGCGGCGTCGCGGATGGCCCCCTCGCGGATCTCCTTGGCGAAGCGGGTGGCCTCCTCGCGCGCGGCCTGCAGCGCCAAGTCCTCCAGCCAGCGCGCCTCGACCGCCGTATGGAAGGATGCCCACGACCTCGCCAGCTCCTCCTGCTGCTGAGCGAGCCATATGTCCCCGAGGGCGAGGTGCGCCTCCAAGCCTGCGAAGGATTCTCTCACGAGGCCGAAGGCGACCTCACGGCGCCCCACGTTCCTGTCCCAGCCTCGAAGGACCAATTCCCGGCTCGTGGAGGGACCGGCTCCGGCGTCGAGTCCCGAGGGCCCAGCCTCGGGGAGAGCTCTGGGGCTAGCCTGGGCTCCGCCTGTGCCTGCGCCGGCATCCTCTTCGGGCCCCGCGGAAGCAGGGCGCTCCTCGTTTCCAGCTTGACGAGGAGGCGAGGAAGAATCTCCCTTAGTGGACGCGCCCGCGCCAGCTGGTGCCTCGCGCGCTTCCGTCGCAGGCGCCACAGGAGCAGTGGGCGCAGACGGTGGGGTAGGCACGCGCGGTGGCGTCGACGCACGCTGCGGCGTTGCTTCACGCAGCAGAGTTGCCTCACGCGGAGGTGTAACCGCGCGAGGAGGAGTAGGAGCGCGCGGCGGCGTGGAAGCCCTCTCCGTCGTGGTTTCCACCACCATCGGCTCGGGGGGGGGGGGGGGGTAGGTGCCTCTGGGCACGGCGTTCCCCCCTCCGCCTGAGGCTCCGTCGCCCCCGCCTGAGGCTCTGTCGCCCCCACCTGAGGCGCAGCCGCCTTCGATTGAGGCACCCCCTCAGGGGGGTCTGCGGAGGCCGTCTCCACAGGCCTCGTGGCCTCGTCAGCCACGGTCTATGCCGTGGCTCTCTTCACCTCAGCTGCCTTGCGAAGCCTACGGCGCTTCGCAGACACAAGATCACTGGCAAAAGCCCAAGAAAAGATCTTCAATAAAGGGCGAAGTAAAAAAGAGAGAAAACAAAACGCAAGTGACCAGGTGTCACGAACACTTACCCTGAAGGGGGGGCGCCAGCATCGACCCACGTCAAGCCATGAGGGGAAGGTCTTGGGTCCAGGCCTCACGGGGGGCGTCACCGCTTTCCTTTTCGAGGGGACGTCAGACGGTCTCGCCCCCAAGCGGTCCACGGCGGCTTTGGTGCGGGGCCCACGCCTCCCTGGAGAGGGCTCCACGTCAGAGGCCTCCTCTTCCGCAGCCTCCTCCTCCACGGGGCGTGAGGGAGACACCAGGAAGGCGTCATCGTCTCCTAACGAGATGTCGCAAACCTCGTCAGTGAACGGCCCGGCCCTCGAAGAGGACACCTCCCTGGACGTGGCCTCCTCCTCACCTGGGCCAGCTCCTGAGGCCGAGGGAGAATCTACCCCTTCCGCTCCCCGCATGGCTGGCATCGACAACTCTGAGTCCGCCCGGCCTGTCGGGGTGAACGGAGGCATCCCCTCCAGGATGTCTATGCGCTCCGTCAAGTTGTATTGGTGAAGAGGCCGGAGCGTCACGGGGAGCTGATCCACGACAGGCACCGATGGGTTGACGAAGAGCGCGGAGAGGACGTTGTCGACGGTGTCCTTGTCGTTGTCCTCGACATGAAGCCGCATCTTGTCGCTCGGCCCCGAGTACATCCACATGGGCACCGAGTGTAGCTGGAGGGGAGCGATGCGGCGCGTCACGAAGTCCGCCACGATCATCTGCCCCATGAGGCCCTCCTCGCGGAGGAAGCTCAGGCGCCCCAACAGGCTTACATTCCTCGCGCCGTCGAAGGTGGCCTTGCCCCAGTGGGAGTTCTTCAGCGGGGGCTCGTCGGGGACCTCGAGGAAGGCGTAGGGACGCTCCACCCCGACGAAGAACCACTTCTGGTGGAAGTCATCCACCTTCTTCGTCACCAAGGTGATGGCCTTGTTCTCGCTCCAGGACATGGGGATATAGACGCTCCCCATGCCGTCGACGATGCGGAACGAGACGCACTTTGAGCGCTCGTTCTTCGCCGTGATCCGGAGCGCGTAGAAGCGCCGGAACGGCCCCACCATGGGCTCCAGGCCCAGATACGCATCGCAGAGGTAGGCGAAGACGGCGAGGATGAGGATGGAGTGGGATGTAGGTGCAATAACTGCACCTGATCAAACGCCATCACCGCCTCCAGGAACGGCGAGAAGGGCGGCACCAGTCCTGCGGCGAGGCAATGCTGGAAGATCGGGAAGTACCCTCGCGGGCGCTTCCCGTGCGCCGCGGGCTTCAGGGCGGTGGCGCCATGCTCGTTCGTCCGATCCGGACCTTGGCAAGCGCCTTCTCATTGACGCGAAGGCCCAGCAGCGCCGCGCCCTGCACGACCTTAGGGACCTCCGCCTAGGAGGAAGACCCCGCGGCGGCCTTGCCCTTGCTCTTGAGGGGGCTCATCGTCCCGGGCTCGGAGGAATGAAGGAAACGGAGAAAGGAGAATCGCAGGAGAGAGCGGAGGCGGAGAGCTCTAGGAGGCGAAAACTTCTGCGAGAAGGTTTGGAAACGGTAACGGCTCCCTGCCGCAACGACTCACTTCGGGCTTTATACCCCCTCAAGGAGTAGTTACCGGGGCGTGGTGTGACCCCCCACGACTCACGCCCTGGATCGTGCAAGACCGTTACTCGCTTGAGTGCCGCGTGGCTCGGGCCTGCTAGGCCATAAGGGCCCACGACGCTTCGCCTGAGCCCATGGGCTCAATCGTGCCCATCGCGGGCCCGGGGGCTACTGTCGGCCTAGTGGGAACTCGGGTATGGAGAGTCCACTCCCCCCAGGCCTCGCACGCTGGCCGATCAGACGAAATGACTAAGGACCAGGCCTCGCCGCCTGGCGAGACCCTCGAGAGGCAACTCCCCTTGAGGGTCTGAAGAGGAAACGAGGGCCTCAAGGGGTCCCTCGCTTCAGGAGACCCTCCCGAGGCGCTAGCACGCCTGGAGGGAAGTCAACGGGAATCCCCCCTCAGGCTTCCCCAGGACTTAGGGGAAACGTCGCGGCCAAGGAAGCACGGCGAGACGCACATGACCTCTGCCACGCCCACGTAGTGACGCAAGCACCCCCTTTACCGTTTTGGTGATAAAGGAGTCAATAAAGTTGCGCCGCCTGCCGCAGAGCTGCCAGGACCTTCCACTCCAGTGATAAAGCGGGTGGACGGCGCAAACCTCCAAATGAGAACGTCATCGCGGGCTCCACCTCAGAGACTGCCCTCCCTGCGGACAGTACAGGCTGCCTGTCGGCCACCGCACCCACCTTTACCAGTGATGGACCGTGTCCATGGACGAAGGAGCCGCGGTGGACTCCTGCACCTCTACGCCACTGCCGAGTGGGAGCCACCTTGAAGGCCAAGCCAAAGGAGAACGCCGAAGGCGCCTACTTAAAGACCAAGGCCTCCATCGAGAGAGGGGTCGGCCATTTTTTGCCTGTAACAACGCTTGTAAACCCTAGCGATCCTAAGTAGGATAGCCTCTGGCTAGAGGAGGAAGAAGGTCATCACTTCCCTCCCCAGGCAAGAACCGCCTCAAGGGGACGTTCGGCAAGCTCTGCTGTACTGTAATCATCATAGTCCAATACAGACAAGCAGGAGTAGCGGTCTTACCTCCTCACGAGGGCCGTGAACCTGGGTATGGGCCGGTGTCCATCTCTGTCGTGGGTGCTTCGTCTTCAGGTCCGGCGAGCAGCGTCGCCGTGTCCCTCGAGGGTCTTGACCTCCGCGTTCAATCCCCTTCACGAACTACTCTTCAGGAAGTGACTACCCCCAGTTCTAGGGAGTCATAACCCGACATGCTGGTTCTCTTTACCATCGTACATGTTGTTACCCCAGTTAGTGACATGATTTAAGACAAAGTTTGCACATTCCAAATAATCTCCATAAGGCTCAAACAAGTACAAACGCGACAAATACACCAATTCTTCTTATTCCAATGGTGTCACCCTTACTCCAATGAGCGGTTGTCGGGTTGTGACTCCCACGAAACAGGAGTGGTCACTCCCTGAAGAGTAGTTCGTGACGGGGATTGAACACGGAGGTCAAGACCCTCGAGTGGCACGACGACGGTACTCGCCGGGCCTAGAAAGGAACACCCACGACAGAGATGGACACCAGCCCATACCCAGGTTCACGACCCTCAGGAGGAGGTAAAACCGCTACTCCTGCTTGTCTGTATTGCGTTGTGGAGGATTACAGTGCAACTGAGCTTGCCGAAGGCTCTCTTGAGGCAGTTCGTGCCTGGGAGGGAAGTAATGGTCTTCTTCCTCCTCCAGCCGAAGGCTATTCTACTTGGCAGAGCTAGGGTTTACAAGTGTTCTCCCAGCAATTGGCGACCTTTCCTACGGTGGAGGTCTTGTTCCTTTTATAGGCGCCGCAGGCGTCTTCCTTGCGCTTGGCGTCTAAGGTGGGCCCCCACTCGGCAGTGGTGGGGAGGTGTTGGAGTCCACCACGGCGGAGTCCTTCATGGACGCGGTCCATCGGCGAAATAGTTGGGCGCGGCGGCCGACAGGTTGCAGACCGCGCAGAACGACTCGCAGGGATTGCAGTCTTCGGAGTGGAGCCCACGATGACGATCTTCTTGTTGTGTTGCACCGTCCAGCCACTTTATCACCAGAGAGGAAGGTCCCAGCTGTCCTGGCGCAGGCGGCGCAACTTTATTGACCCCCTTTATCACCAAAACGGCAAAGGGAACGCCTGCGTCACTCTGCGGATACGGCAGAGGCCATGTGCGCCCTGCCGTACTTCCTTGGCCGCGAAGCTTCCCCACAAGCCCGAGGCGGCCTGTGGTGGGGTTTCTGTTGACTTCTCTCCAGGCGCATGGCGCCTGGGGAGGGTCCCTTGAAGCGCAGGTCCTCTTTAGGACTTCGCTTCCTCTTCAGGCCCTCGAGGGGATTTGCCTCTCGAGGGTCTCTCCAAGCCGTGGCTTGGTCCTTAGTCGTTTTGTCTGATCAGTCCGCGTGCGAGGCCTGGGGAGAGTGGGCTCTTCATACCCCGGTCTCCACTGGGCCGACAACGGTACCAATATGGAGCAACAAACTAAACCTGTCCTAATAATGGTTGTGAAAGCATTACGTATTTTTAGGTCTATTCAAATCGGCCCAAGCACTCATCTTCCGTATACAGGAAACAAAGCGGCAATGAGGCCCCCGCTTCCACCATATATATAGCCCAGACCATGCGCTCCACATAGTCCGCTTAACTTTCATTCAACATACCCTCCTCTAACAACCAAGATCTACATCACAAATGTCAGGATCCCGAAGCCACAACACTATGATGGAGAAGAGGCACCTCTAAAAACCCTTGCGGAAGAAGGGTGAAATAAGAATGAGAATCATGTCCAAAGAGGCAGAATTTAGCATACAAATTGTCGGTAATACAAAAACGGGTAGTAGGATGCCCATTTAGAGCATGCATTTTTTCTCTCTTTTCACTATTTTAACATATACTCCAGTTAATATTTCATACGCGCATAGATAAATGTTCAGCTTATTACTTCTCATTTTCTTTTCTAATCGTCGAAGTCGGACCTCACACTAAGTATTGCATGGAGGATACTCTATGTTTCCATCTATCACAAAACTAAATAGGAGCATCAATTATAGGTAGCGAAACAAAGAAATGCTATGAAACGCATATTGTCCTGCTTCCGCGAGTTGCGCAGTTGCGCAACATGTCATCTAGTTCAGTTAACAACTGAGTGCGATAAAAGAACTTTCACAAACTCATTTGCTCATGTGATGTAAATATTCTCATTATGAGGACAAATGCTTAGACTATTCATAACAAGGCATATATAAACGGTGTCACCCAATAGTTATGTAAACCATGAAAAGATGCCAATTATACCGATGATAAATAACTTGAAACATATCAATTCACATGATTGCAATGATCATAAGAAAGTATGATTAAATGGTATGTCACTTGCCCGATTGTAGCAAAATATAAATGCCCAGGCACCTCTGAGTTTCAAGGGAATACTAGAGATAAATATATCAAAGATAAAAGCATCTAGATTACACCTCGGTTAACATATTAAGGAACAAGCACATTACACTAAGAATGGCAGTTATGCCCTCGAGAAGGTGCTCAAAGAAGGATGGTGACTCAACAGTAAAGTATGAGATATGCCCTTCATTGAGGGAAGTAGCAATTCAACATGTGCTAGAGCTTCTTATCATTTTGAAAACAGAGGTAAAATTGTTTTCGAGTGGTGGTTGTTAGGTCAACGAATGGTAATGGGTACCCTACCCCCACTTGTCAACCTGACTTTCTTAAGAACGGCTCCAATGAAGGACGTTATTTCTACCCAAGGGCAGATCATCCCACATTTCTCTTTTGTTTACACATGTAGTTAAAAACTATCTTTATTGCTTAACTGATTAGATCAGGGCAAAAATGTTAAGAGAATGCAACACTTAAAGTTGTAATTAATTTGGGACTGGGCACCCCATTTGCGAGCTCTTTTTGCAAATTAATAGATAAGCGGATGTATATGCCACTGGTCTGGTTGGCGAAAGTCTGTCCAAAGGTAAAGGACAAGGTTGATATCCGTAACCCCACATACTTCCTCATGACCTCAAAACAGTGGCACAAATTGAGAAGCGTTTGAAGGTTTCAAAGGTAGCACATGCGAATTTACTTCAATGGTTTGAAATTGCCATGTATAGGTATTTATGGTGGACTCTTTGGAATAACTTGGTTTTCAGGGATTTGGAAGCACAATCATTATTTGAGCTTAGTACAAGTGGAGGCTAGCAAAAGATGGGAAAGCGACAACTCAAGAGAGAAATAACCGTCATAATCATGCTTGCGACGAAATAGAATTAATGGAGGCGTAATAAATATACAAGAACTATGAGTCAAAATATGTCATCAAGTCTTAATTGACCTTTTGTTTTCAGTAATAATATGTGTAAGCATGTGCCAAGTCAATTCAAATGAATTATTCAGAGGAGGATACCACAATGTTATATTCTATTATGAGCAAAGCAATGCAAGCAAATATCCAAAGAGACATGACATTCATCATAATAAATTGGGAACGCTCATAAGAGAACACGAACTACTAAGAATCCACTAATCGACATATACCTTATGTGAACCAGCTAAGCAGGCTCACATGAATGAGTATATGTACAAAAATGAGAAACAAAGAGAGTTCATTACCAGCCTCTTACCCAACTCGAAATTGTCATAGATCATCATAATTGCTTTATCATTTGTGTGCTTGAAAGATATGAAATAATAACCAAGATCCATGGAGTAGTTGAATATAATGACCTCTGAAAAAAACTATACAAAAGCAAAGAGAAACAATAAATATTTTTGGGTTTTCGGATTTGGAAATTAAAAACAGAACATCTAGTTAAGACAAATTTTTTCGAGGGTCTTAACATGTCCAGATCAGGAAACTCAAATCTAATGAAAATTGCGTACACATCACAGGAATATGCACACCAAATTTCAGGTCATTCCGACATTCCTGTAATAAGTTATGAATTGAACGGTTGACAGCAGAAATCTGTCCCTGTGCAAAACAGCACGCCACAAAGCAAAATATTTTTTGTTTTTACATATTGAACCGAAATAAATACTAATCATATTAATACTAGATACTAAAACAAATCATCAAGATAAATAAAAAAATCTTTTTGATATTTTTGGGTTTATGGAAAGCAAACAGAGCATAAACAACTGAAAGAAAGAAAAAAACTAAAGCGAAACATGGATATACAAAGTACCGAATGATATGATATATAGTTGAGTGTGCGTCGGTATACCTCCCCCAAGCTTAGGCTTTTGGCCTAAGTTGAGCTCAATCCCAAGGTGAATAATCGACCCAACTCGGTGGGTTATGCCCGGTGTAGTCGTACTCCGTATCGGCTGCGGTGGAGGAAGATCCCGAAGGTCCTGCATACTCCAGATCCGGGTACATGAAGCCGGGTGTCTCCGGGGGCTGAATGAAACCACCCACATACTCCTCGTCATGGACCATACTATCCGGGCCGGGCTGCTCCCCAAGTGTCTCCAACTCAGCCTCTGAGACTGACAAGTTCCCCCTACCAACAAGGTTAAGAAGAGGCGCAGGCAAGATAACAATTCTCTCAATGGTAGTTACTTTGAGGTGTTTCCTCTTTTAATAAATTATGGTATAAGGGAGAAAATGCAAGCTACCACTTCCAGCAATAAATTCATGCCTCTTCATTGACTCAATATCAAGTTTTTCCATAGCTAACAACAAATCCTGAGGATGGGGGTATAAACAATGCAAAGCTAATAATCGTGAGACAACTAGTCCTCCACAAATTCCTCCCTTCTCGCGGTTAGCCGCGAAACGGTGAGGAATCAGAGCACCCAAGTTATAAGTCCTATCACGACGCAATGCAGCAACAAGAAAAGCTAATCAGGCAAGCCTAATTTACCAGCAGATCTCCTAGCTAGAACACACTTATAAATGAAGTATGCAAAATAAAAAATGGAAGGGAGGTGACTACTCCTATTTACTGTCCTCGTTAGAGAAACTTCTCCCATAGCAGATTTCTTCATACACATCCTTCAATAGCCTTGGGTTACCCTTCGGCTTCTCCACTGATCCTCTATTTGGAACCCTCATCACTGAACAGAAAACATCAAAAGGCAAGTCCAAAGATTTGTTGTAAATGGTGTAATGCACGGTGGGGTTAGATGAGTTCAACTTGCAAAGAAAATTCTGCACCACCGACATAGACAAAATAGCATACTGGTAAGGTAGATCCTCAATAAAACGATCCAATCCTGCATTGGATAAGAGAGAGTGGAAATCTTGTGTAATCCCTGCAAATTCCATGAATTGCGAGCACGGGTAGACGGCAGGGTACACTCCTTCCTCTCTACGAACTTTGTATTTTCCTTACAACACTATCTCATGAGGATTTAGTGCATATGAATTTCCTTCCATGTTCTGAAATTTTCAACAAACATCACAAAAATTGATTTTTAGCCAACTCAATGAAGGGAAACCACTATAGTGACTTGCTAGAGGCTTAAGCATGCATCAAAACAAGTTTCTTCAACTTTGAACAAGCATTCAAACTCACTAAACAAGATATCTACTGCAGAAAAATACTTCATATATACACCATTAAACAAAATTCTACTTGGATATTCGGAGGAGTCACATACCGGAGAGGAGATGCACAAAATTTCAGCATCAGAAATTGGCTGAATGTGGAGATCAAAATCCCAGGAGATGAGCAGAAAGAAGACGAGTTTGAGCTATCCAAAAGTGATTTTTCGGGGAAGAGGAAGGCAGGGGAATTAGAGAGAGCAAGTGGGGGGGGGGGGGGGGGGGCTGTGAGCCCCACACTTAGCTGGCGCGGCCACTTACCAGCCACGCCACCAAGTGATGTGGTTGACCTAGGGGTCCCCCTGGTGGCTCTCTGGCACTTCCAGGACCCTCCTCGAAAAATATGATTTTTCATATAATTGTTTTAATTTTCTGAGAAACTTTATTTTTTTCATTTTCTGGTATTTTGCATTATTAAATTCAATATTGAAAAATTATGTTCTAATAACAAATTTAACTAAACATTGCAAACTAAGTAATATTAC
This sequence comes from Poa annua, assembly GCA_026929855.1. Classification (NCBI taxonomy): domain Eukaryota; kingdom Viridiplantae; phylum Streptophyta; class Magnoliopsida; order Poales; family Poaceae; genus Poa; species Poa annua. The sequence goes on from CM049426.1 coordinate 106,487,672, forward strand.
AATAGGTATAACAAGGAGGAGATAAATAAAATTGTTTAGCCTCTTTATGCATTTAAAATGCACTTGTTAACAAGGTTGATCAAGTCTTGCCACCAAATGAATTTTATATGACATGAAAGACTTTAAACCATATGAGACACTCATGTTACCTTATAATGAATTGGTATGGATCCAATCATGAGAGTTTAGAATTCTTCTATATATGGGCAATCAATACTTCCCACTCAAATGGACCTCAAAATCAAAATGGTAATTGTATTAACTCCAGGCATTCTATCAACTTTCTTGGAAAAATAAACAGTATGCTCCTTGTCATGAACATTAAAAGTAACCTTTCCTTTATTGCAATAAATAACAGCCCCTGCAGTATTCAGAAAAGGTCTTCCAAGAATAATAAACATATTATCATCTTCAGGCATTTCAAGAACAACAAAGTCAGTCATAATTAAGCAATTGGTAGTTATTTGGATAGTAACATCCTCACAAATTCCAAAAGGAACATCAGTAGATTTATCAACCATTTGCAAAGATATATCCCTAGGTATCAATTTATCAAGGTGAAGTCTCTTGTAAAGAGAGAAAGGCATAACACTAACTCCAGCTCCCAAATGACATAGAGCAGTTTTAACACAATTATTTTTGATAGAGCAAGGAACAGTTGGCATACCTGGATCACCGAGATTCTTTGGAACCTTACCATTAAAAGAGTAATTAGCAAGCATAGTATATATTTCCTCATTAGGAATTTTCCTTTCGTTAGTCACAATATCTTTCGTATATTTAGAATAAGGAGGCAACTTTATAGCATCAGTCAAAGGAATTTGTAAGAACAATGGTTTAATCCAATCACAAAATCTATTATAATGATCTTTCTCTTTAGATTTAAGTTTCTTAGCAGGAAAATGCATTGGTTTTTGGACCCAAGGTTCTCTTTCGTTACCAGGTATCTTAGCAATAAAATCTTCTTTAGTGTACTTTTTATTTTTAGCATGTTTTTCAGGTTCTTCTTCTATTTCTTCCTGACCTGAATGAACATTTTTATCCTTATCATTGTTATTAGCATTATCTTTGTTGTGTTCATTGCCACTTTCAGTTTCAGCATCAGAAACATATATACTATTAGGATCATTAATAGGTTCAGAGGATTCTACAACAATTTTATGTTTCTTTTTCTTTTTCCTAGAAGGAATACTAGGTTCATTCACTCGTTGAGAATCTTGTTCAATTCTTTATCATGTCCTTCAGGATACAAAGGATCCTGAGTTGATTTACCACCTCTAGTTGTTACTTCACAAACAAGTTTTTCTTTAGCAATAGAGTTGTTTACTAGATATTATTTAGTGAGTTGATCTATTTGATTTTGAACCATATGAAGTGTTTAATTAGCACTTTAACATCATTAGCAATTCTATCAATAATATCATGTAAATCACTAATGGCATGAGAATTTTTCATTAAATGATTCTCTATTCTCGTATTAAAATTATCTTGCTTAACAATAAAAAAATCATCAAAGCATTGAGCAGGAGGTTTAGAGTAAGGAATATCTCTATCATCAAACATTTGGAGAGAGTGTACCTCAATAACGGTTGGAGGAGGAATAGGCTTACATAATTCTTCAATAGGAGGTAAATACTTCACATCTTCAGATTTAATACCACTTTCTTGAAGAGATCTTTTAGCTTCCCTCATTGTTTCTTCATTTAATTCAACATACCTCTCTTCTTCGGTGTTGGTGGAGGTGTTGGAGTAGGTTCAGGAATATCCCAATCATCATTATTTCTTACATATTGTAGCCAATAATTCTTCAACTTCTTCGGGAGTCCTTTTCCTGAAAACACAACCAGCAAAACTATCCAGATATGTCCTAGATTCAGCAGTTAGTCCACTATAAAATATATCAAGTAGATCATTTTTCTCCAAATCATGGTTCGGTTGCCCTCTCAAGATGCAACAAAAGCGTGTCCAAGCTTTGGGCAATTTCTCACCTTCATCTTGATTAAAATTATAGATTTTTAACAAAGCATCATGTTGAGTACTAGCAGGGAAATATTTTTGAAAGAAAGCATCAAGCAAACCCTTAGGACTAGTGATGGGACTTGGAAATAAATTATTATACCAAGTCTTAGCTTCTCCTTTTAATCAAAAAGGAAATATTTTAGCAACAAAGTAAGTGCGTCTTTGTAATATCCCAACATTATATAATGTTCAAAAATCACTAAAATTTAAAACTTTTCTTTTATTAAAATAAAATATTAAATACCTAAGGAAACCAACTATAAAAGACTCCAAACTTATTTGAAAGAATTTAATATTTCAAATGTCACAGTTTAAACAGGTTATTATCCACTGTATATCAAAAACCTTAAAATGTAAATTGACAAATATTTTACAAATTACAATCCATTTTATTTTAAGTAAATAGTTCACTTATAAGAAATTGAGCCCAACCACTTAGCCAAATAAGCATTTCTTTTGCTTAAATAAATTTCATTTATTTCCAAGGCATGAAATGATTAATATATTCTATAAAATGAAATGAATTAAATCTAAAATGCTTTCCAAAGTTGATATGAAGTTTTTCAAATGTTTAAGCATAATATAAAACATAATGGTGTACAAAACATTTAGAATTAAAAATAGAATTCATTATATTTCCCATTTTAGTTATATTTTGTTCTTTAATACCATGCCAAAATAAGAAAGAATGATTTCAGCAAAACAAGTTTAAATAACTTAAATTCAAACAAAATTGAATATGGGTTTTTCATATAAATTATTTAGCCAAAATTAAAATTTATTAAACCCTAGTTTTAAATTAAACATAAAATGTCAAATTTTACATTTAATCAATATTTCGAAATTATTATTTTTGAAAAGTGTTCAAAACACTCCCACAATTGGTTTAACAGAAAGATAATAGTTTTACAAATTTTTAGAAATTTGTTTGACCTCATTTGGACAAATAAATGAAAAGATATGAATTAAAAGAAAAATCAGAAAAACAGAAAAAGAAAAATTGCTGACGTCATGCTGACGTCAGCCCGTCTTCAACCTTGCCCCAAATCGCGCCCGAGACCACCAGAGTTTCCTTCTCCAAATTCGCACGATTAAGGCACGGATTTAACGCGCGGTCGTGGCTATTTAAACCCCCTGACCCTCCTCTCTGTTTTGCCCCAAACCCTAGCCCCTAAGACGCCCCCAGGCTGCCGTACGAGCTCGCCGGAGTGCTCCGCCTCCGCCGCCATTTTCTTCGATCCCCGGCGTGGTGAGACCCCGCCCGAGCCCGAGTACCTCCCCATCCTCTTCCTCGTGCCCGAGCGCAACTCCTAATCCTCTCCTTCGATTTTGGTACGCAGCGGTTCGAGCACATCGTGCACGACCGGACCTCACCGGAGGCGCCGTGGCTTTCCGAGCAGCACTCCCTCCCCAGGACGAACGCGACCACGCCACCGTCTCCATCGAGTTCCCCACCTCGCCCCGCGCGTCGTCGTTTTTCCGAGCCGGAGGGATCGCCGGAGCGACGAATCGATCCACGCCCGAGGCCGCGCCGCCGTCCCCTTCGTGTCCGGTGACCGGAGCGCCGCCATCTCCTGGTCAAGCTCGGTGAGCCGTCCGATCCCCTTCCAACGCACCAGATTAGATTTTTTTTTCCGAAGCGGTACGATCTAATCTGGACCGCCAGATCCAGATCTGACGGCCATATTCAATCACTTAACCCAGTCAGCAGCCACGTCAGCTCCGCGTCAGCAGCCCAGTCAGCGCTGACGTGGAAAATGAATTTCTCGATTTAATTAATTGGCAGTTTTGCAGAAAAGGCCCTGTAACTTAGATTTGTTATAACTTTTTATTCACACATCCAAATTCAAATATTTTTATATATTTGAAAAGCTCTTGACATGTAGATTATTTTAGATCGGCCAAAATTCAAATTTGACTTAGTATAAAATATTCAAATTTCAAATGGTGAATTTGAGTATATTTGTAATAAATTTAAATCTATAAATCCAAAAATTGCAAATAAAATTGTTTTAGAAACTTTAGAATATTGTAAATTAATGCCACTACTATAAAATAATTTTGAGTAAATTTTGAATGAATTCATAGTTATATATTTAATTTGAATGGTTTGAGTATTTTCAATATAACTATTAATAAAAATATTATTTTGATTAGAGTAAATTGCTATAAATTTAATTAAAATACCCCTGTCTATTAACACTATTCCTTTTATTCATAGAAAATTTTAATCATAGAAAACTTTAATATTATAATTATTCCTTTTATTATATTTTCCCAAAAATATTTTCTAAGTCTTTCTCCCTCCTTCTTCTGTTAGACGTCATGATGACTAAGTAAATCCAAGACCAGCCTCGAAGATACAAGAACCACCAAGACTGGAGATGAAGCCTGGAGGACAACTACATCTCTCTTTCTATCTTTTCCCCTCCCTTCTAATCTTGTCCTTCACATTTGACTTAAACAAATTTTGTTCATGATGTTATCATCTTGAAGTAGTTGGATCCTAGCGGCATAGTGGGATGAAGCGGCCTGGAAACAAACCTTACATGTCCACGTACATGAGACCTGTTCCACAATTTAAGTGGCTGGCCAGGTGTCTGTCTCTCTCACTTTAGTGAATATCCAATTTACAAAGAGTTGATAGTAATTGTTGATCACCTCGAAGAATAGAGCTAGTAATTTTCTCTAAGTATTTTGCACATCATGCATAAACATATTTCCTTAGAAAGTTTTATAAAACTTATTTATTCATCTAGTATGTGTTTTGTATGTATTGTGGAGTTGTGCTTGCTGTTGATTGTTGTATTGTTGCTTGTCCATACTGTTAGATTGAACGGAGAGTCCCGAGTATCGTTGAAAAGAGTTGTGAACAACGACAACATTCAAAGGCAAGTGGCACACCCCATAAACTTCCTATTATTTTCTATATGCATTACTTAGTATTTTTATATGCATGAGTAGGATAGTATTGCTATGCTAAACCTGTGTAGAATTCCCTTACTCCTGTGTCTAGGATCCTATATCATACTTAGTAGATATATTGATGCTATGCAATTGATGAAAAGTTTTACAAAACGATAAGTGACTACTCAGGGCTATGCTCATGGTTGTCGTCGCCTAGGATGAATGTCTATTCTACTTAGGGCCGTGAGCATGGTGGTTTTCACCTGAGAGTACACATCCACTAAGTTAATGAATCACCTGGGTGGATTGGTTGAATGGTTTATGTTGAGTGGCTACGCAGGGCTGTGCTTGTGGTGGTCTTCGCCTAAGATAGTTTCTACTATACTTGGGGCCATGAGCATGGTGGTTTTCACCTGGGAGTGCACTTGTGGATGGCCACCCAGGGAACAGAGGAATCTGAAGAACTCCGAGTGATGATTGCTTCCCGTGCAGCCTTTTGACAATGGGCTCTGTCTAGAATAATTAAGTTGTGAGGGTGCAACCTGTCAGCTTGACAAGCAGATGTAGGGGAATGATAGGTGGAACGGGTCTTGCTAGTATGGTTGCATTCTTCTTCTGAAAGTTCTTGTCTCAATTCTCTCCTTTCCATAATACACTCCGCGTGTATAGGATTTCTCGGACTAATTGAGTCTAAAGGTGAAAGTGCACAACCTCTGCAGAGTGTAAAACTAAGTACTTAGCCGTGTCCCCGGTACGGACAATTTGAGCAGCTGATCACGGACGTCAACGAAGGATTCCATCATTCCAACTTCAGAAATAAAACTTGATGGGTGAACAAGGGAAGATGAGATTTATGGTTTTCATGCCATACTTGTCTTGATTTGAAGAAAGTGTTTTCCAAAAAGATAGGAAAAAGTTGGCTTTATGCAAAATTTGCCTTGAACTCCACCAGCCAAATAAGCATATAGGCTTTAGAGTTATTCCATTAAGTGTCCACCATAGTGTCACTTGCCAGACTCCATTTTAATGGAATCTGACCCACGTTGTTGCAATATTTTTCTTATTGCAGATTGTTCAGATGACGAGTAAGGTTTCGTTGATAGGTTTCGAGTCTACAACCAACATGTTTTCGCCTGTGGCAGCATGAAAGTGATAGAGACTCCCTGCTATTGTATTTCCGCTGTGTACTTTTCAAATGCTAGCTTTAGGCTATGCAACTTGTATCAAATATTTTGTAATTCTGGATCATCGATGTAATAAAATTGACGCTTTGTTGTGATATTACATCATAAACTGTGTGTGCAAATGATTTGATCCAGGGATTTGCACTATACACAGGTATCTGCCTTATTTAAAGTGCAGGTACGCTACAGTCTTTTAATATCCTGAGCAAATATTCCACTCAAATCAGACAAAACATTCATATGTTCTACATCACTTTCATTTTAAGTTCCACAGAAAGGTTCTCTTTCAACAATAGCTATATGAGCCAAATCAAGAGAGAAATCATAATTTTTATCTTTTATGTTCACAGGAGATGTAGCAAATTTAGCATCAGGAGATAAATTATATCTAACAACACGTTTTTCAACAAGTTTTTTCATAGCACTAACATCTTTCATAGCATTAATTTCTTCAGTAAGAGCATCATCAAGATCCACATACATATCATCACACTCATCATAAGTATCACGAGTAAATTCAGGTGAATTAACAGTTGTTTCAGCATTTTCATTAGGAATTTCAGCATTTTTAATTTGTTTAGATTTTGCAACAGTAGCATCTAAAAAGGGACCTAATAAACCAGTTTCATCAAGAACAGTAGAAGCTTCATCATACGTAACTTCAGATTCAGCAGTAGTAACAGAACGTGCAGGTTGTGGTGGTGTAACAAGCTTACTCAACACAGACGGAGAATCAAGCGCAGCAGCAAAATTCAGAGTTGTACCTTTCCTTGTAGTGGATGGCATGATGGGAAAATTCTTATCAACATTTCTTCCCATGATCAATAAATTCCAGTGAACAATATCACACTCAGGTGAGCTTATAAATAAAGCTATGCTCCCCCGGCAACTGCGCCAGAAAATAGTCTTGATGACCCACAAGTATAGGGGATCGCAATAGTATTCGAGGGAAGTAAAACCCAAATTTATTGATTCGACACAAGGGGAGACAAAGAATATTTATCAGCTTTAACAGATGATTTGTCAGATCAGCTGCACCTGTGAATAGACTTGCTCGAGATGGTATATCAGTAGCAACAGTTTTATAGCAGAGGCAATAGTGAAATAACAGCAGCTGGAGAATTAAGACATCGATTGTGATTGAAGTAGACAACAGGATTAAAATACTGTAGGCATAGGGACGGATGTACATGCGTTGCATGGATAAGATTATTCATGTAATAACATAGCATAGGCATTTGCAGATAAATAATATAAAACATCCAAGTATTAACTAATCATAAGCATGTATTCCAATTTAGTTGTGCGTGCTCACAATGAGAAACTTGCACATCATATTTTCTCCTGCCAGCCCGTTTGCAGCGGGGCCTCTAGGGAAACTACTGACAATTAGGGTATTCCTTTTAATAAAGTACCAGAGCAAAGGATTAACACTCCGTGAATACATGTGATCCTCATATCATAGCCATTCCATCCGGTTATCCCAATTATTGTCACTTTGGGGCCATCGGTCCCGGACAATAATATGTGTATACAACTCATAGATATGATCCAAAACAATAATTATTATCATGATTCAATAACATGTTCAGATCTGAAATCATGGCACTCGGGCCCTAGTGTCAAGCATTAAGCATAACAAGTTGCAACAATGACGTAAATCACCGATAACGGATTCTAGGCACTATGCCCTAACAATCTTACAACTATTACATGAGTGATCTCACCAAATCCCTACCATCCCCTCAAGCCTATAGCGGTGAATTACTCACTCATGGATTGGGGGAACATGGATGGTTGATGGATAGGCGGTGGAGATGATTATGGCGATGATCCCCTTCGATTCCCTGTCCCGGCAGGGTGCTGGAACAAAGACTTCTGGTCCCCGAACTAGGGTTCGTGATGGCGGCGGCGTACGGTGGTGTTCTCTGGAAAAGTGGTTATCCCCCAAGCGTTTTTAGGTCAGACGGGTCTTATAGCCGCGAGGGGGTCGCGAGGTGGTGGCCGAGGTGGCCACATCACCTCCTGGCGCGGCCAGATGGGCCCCGCGCCACCAGGTGATGTGGGCCCCTCAAGCCTCTCCTCCGTTTGGTCTTCGTGGTCCCTGGTCCCTCTCGTATGGAAAATAACTCCTGGTTGATTTTTGGGCTTTTTCTTCGAAGTTGATATTTCTGCACAAAAAGGAGACACCAGGGTAATTCTGCTGAAAACAGCGTTAGTCCGTGTTAGTTGCATCCAAAACACACAAATTAGAGGTAAAACAATAGCAAAAGTGTTCGGGAAAGTGGATACGTTTTGGACGTATCAGCAGCTCACAAGATCTAAACATGATAACACAAAAGGAGAAGACAACCATGTAGATACTGCTATGGACCCATAGTCCAAGGGTAGACTGCTCACGCATCAGTCCGGAGGCGGTCATGGCGACGTAGAGGCCTCCGGGGACGATTCCTCCTCCCGGCAAGGTGCCGGGGAGAAGTTCTGATCTCTCCCGAATTCGTGTTGACGACGGCGGCGGCTCGGGACCTGTGGAGGAAATAATGAACACCGTATGATTTTTAGATTTTAGGGGGCTACTTGTAGGCGAAAGGGCGAAGGCGGTGGAGGCCCGAGGGCTCCCCACCACGTGCTCGCGTGGAACCACTTATGGCCGCGCCAGCACCAGGTGGGGGCGCCTCGGTGCCCCACTTCGTGTCCTGTTCGGTCTTCTGGAAAGTTCCCGATGCAAAAAATAATTCTAATATGTTTTTTGTCCAATTCCGAGAATATTTCGTTAAGTACTTTTCTGAAACCAAAAAACACAGAAACAGGGAACTGAAACTTTGGCATCTTGTTAATAGTTTGTTCCCAGAAAATGCATAAAACTATATAACATGTATATAAAACATGTAATAACATGGTATAATATAGCATGGAACATAAGAAATTATAAATACGTTGGAGACGTATCAACATCCCCTAGCTTAGTTCTGCTCGTCCCGAGTAGGCAAGAACGATAAAAGAAGAATAATTTCTGAAGTGACATGCTTGAACACAATCTTGATCACGTAATAATGTAAGACATGTAAACTGAGATCAAATGAATAAGGGCTGTAGTTTATATTGATATCAAATGAGTAATAAATAAACAAGTAGGTAAAGCAAGCAAAGCTTTCAATGATATAGTACTAGATATCAATCAACTGTGCAAAGTAGATATTAGAGATGATTTAAGCTTCAAGCACAACAATATAATCATCTAATGCTTCCATCAAACTTGACTACTTTGTGAAAGGATCAAGTCAAGCAATATCAATATGCACGTAGAAGATCAACTCCTTATTTGTTCAAAAGAAACAAGCAACCGTTCAACGTTGATTCCTGGAACCAGGATGTTTTGGCTAAGAGAATTTTAACGGAGGTTTGGAAGGCCAACGGAAGAAAGGCTCACAAAGCTTCAAGTGATCATTAGACAAGAGAAAGTCTTACAATCAAAGCTATGCAAGGAGTAGTGATTGCCACACGACAGATGCAAATGGAGCTATAAGTATATGAAAGCTTTCCAATGTAACTAGTGGGGGTGCATCCAACTTGCTTGCTCATGAAGACCTAGAGCACTTTTGAGGAGGCTCATCATTGGAATATACAAGCCAAGTTCTATAATGTAAAGTTCCCCACATAGTTATGCAACTATAACATGAAAACTCTCTCATATGGAGTAAAGGTTCTAAACATGATGTGACGCCCTAAAATCGGTACTATGTAGATTTAGGCGATCCCGCCAAAATCCGCATAATAACGATTTTAGGTCGCCCACCAGACATAATGTGCACGCCGAAACATGCGCATTATGTGGGTGGAATTGTGATAACATTACAATAGTTCCGATACATCCACAACAACAACGAAAGATATAATACAAGAACGACTCGAACGAGTCAAGATACAAACGATACAATACAAAGATACAAATGACAGCGGAAGCATAATAGTATCCGACTACGGATAAGATACAAATTGGACTAGGAGTCCTGAATATAAGCAATGGAGCCATATCCCTGCCCAGCCAAGCCGGAGGGGTTCCCAAGCTAACGTCGTCATACTTCAAACCTGTTGACTGCACATAAAGCACAACCCAAAAGAGGGCCAGGGCACTCGCTGGCAAGAAAACCAACCTTCCTACTTTCTACACCATCTCCCAAAATATGGGGTAGGTGGACTTAGCGGCAGCAGCACTAGCAACCTAATAGAGACACGCTTCAACTTCCGTCTAATTAGAGAGGGATAAGAGATCCCATAAGCAAACAACTACAACTAACACCAATCATAACCCATTCTCGGATTAACCCCCTCAACCAAGTATGAGGAAGCAATTCGGGAAACTCACACATTTAACAGTTTTAGTTACCATTTATTGTGAAAGTAATTCTATATTACTAGTCAAATTAATTAACATTAATTGGGTGCAAGTTGTCTTGATCTTGTTAGCAAGCATCATCACCAAGTCGTCCATAACCGTGGACACGGCTCATCGATAATATTATACCCTACAGGGGTGCCCTACTGGACCCGTACTCGTTCGATCAACCCCAAAAGCAAAGACAGAAGGTAGGGCATCTCAACACGGCAAATCTCTTCTCTACAACCCATCAAGCGAACCACATGATTGTGTGCACGGCTAATCAGATCAAGTACCCGCGGGATCAACCTTCATAGAACTCTAAGAACGTGACACCCTATATGAGAATCGACTACTCCATCATCATGAGATCGTTATGTAACCATATGCATGCATCAAAAGGAAAGCCCAAACTACCTGCGGCGGCGTCCTGGATAAGAAGCGGATTAGATCGAAGCCGCGGGGGGCTCCATAGGGCTTCCCACAAGCGGTTAGTGCGCTCAAAATTGGATCCGAGGACAAAATCTCAGTTCCTAGGTCGACACTTAGCAGAACAAAGCACCTCGCAAGGACTTCCGCCTGGTGCCTTATCATTTAATTATAATACCCCAACACAAGATAGTATCCAACTACGGATAAGATACAAATTGGACTAAGAGTCCTGAATATAAGCAATGACGCCATATCCCTGCCCATCCAAGACGGAGGGATTCCCAAGCTAACGTCGTCAGACTTTAAACCTATTGACTTCTTTTTTTTTTTTTTTTTTGAAAGGAAAGCGGTGGGGGAAGCCCCCACAGCGAGTTTTTTTTTAAATAATAAGAACCCAAATTCGCCCCCGTGAGGACTTGAACCTGGGTGGCTGGGTTGTACATCTACTCCACTAGCCAAGTGAGCTGGACTCACTTCTTAAACCTATTGACTTCACATAAAGCACAACCCAAAAGAGGGTCAGGGTACTCTGTGGCAAGCAAAACCAACCTGCCTACTTTCTACACCATCTCCCAAAATATAGGGTAGGTGGACTTAGCGGCAGCAGCACTAGCAACCTAATAGAGACACTCTACAACTTCCGTCTAATCAGAGAGGAATAAGAGAGCGCATAAGTAAACAACTACAACTAACACCAATCATAACCCATTCTCAGATTAACCCCCTCAACCAAGTATGAGGAAGCAATTCGGGAAACTCATACATTGAACAATTTTAGTACCATTTATTGTGAAACAGTTTTAGTACCATTTATTGTGAAACTAATTCTATATTACTTGTCAAATTAATTAACATTAATTAGGTGCAAGTTATCTAGATCTTGTTAGCCAGCATCATCACCAAGTCGTCCATAACCGTTGACACGGCTCATCGATAAGATTATACGCTGCAGGGGTGCAATACTGGACCCGTACTCGTTCGATCAACACCAAAAGCAAAGCCAGCAGGTAGGGCATCTCAACACGGCAAATCTCTTCTCTACAACCTATCTAGGGAACCGCATGATTGTGTGCACGGCTAATAAAGTCAAGTACCCGCGGTATCAACCTTCATAGCACTTTAAGAACGTGCCACCCTATATGAGACTCGACTACTCCATCATCATGAGATCGTTATGTAACCATATGCATGCATCAAATGGAAAGCCCGAACTACTTGCGGCGGCGCCCTGGATAAGAAGCGGATTAGATCGAAGCCGCGGGGGGCTCCATAGGGCCTCCCACAAGCAGTTAGTGCGTTCAAAATTGGACCCAAGGACAAAATCTCAGTTCCGAGGTCGACACTTAGCAGAACAAAGCACCTCGTAAGGCCTTCCGTCGGTGCCTTATCTTTTAATTATAATTGCCAATGTATGAAAACATTTTATTAAGGTAGAACAATCTATCATGCTAAGCAGGTGAAAATAAATAAGACAAACAGACGACTCGCACAAACAACTCTAAGCATGTGCTACGACTCGCAAGGCCAACAGATAAACAAACAACATGTAATAGGTTGTGGGGATGAAGCTGTATAGGCTGCATGATAACATGTGATGTTATCGCGATAAAGCATCGGATACTAGGGTAGCAGAGATCAACGGCCGGAATAAAAGACACTGTTTAGGTAAACAAGCCAACTTTGCTTGCCTGGAATCCCGCATGGAAGCAGATCTTGTCGTTGCTCACACATCTCAACGTATTATCCGCGAAGAAGCAACAAACACTGGAAAGACTAAAAGATGCATCTTAGCACTACATCAAAAGATCTAGCATGATCATATGAGAATGATGCATGACATGGCAAGATGCAAAACAAATGCAATTAATCCAAATTAAGCGGGAGAGCAACCCCGACAATTAATACTTAGGTGCAAGTTATTTATCTACTCAACAATATTAAATGTTGGTTAACATGGCAAGACATGGCATAGATGATATAATCAAATTAATAGGAATAGGGCATTATATGTTTATTAGCCCACACATTTCATATTTAAATATTTAGGTGCAACTAAAAAATTACACTAAGCAATGAAAATAAAGATGCCAAATGGCATAAGAATGATATATTAATATTCATTGCATTTTTATGATAATAAAACATATAAAGATTATTTTATTTCGAGATATAAAATAAAGTTATTAACATATTAAGTTTAGGGTGTTTCTGTAATTGACAGGAACCTATCCGTGATGGAAAAACTGTCGGTGGGGGATTAAGTGCGAAAATAGAGAGCAGGGGGCTCGGATGCGAAATTGCAGCGCAATCTCTATTCTGGATTTTGTCACCGCAACAGACTCTACCCCGAGAGGCTGACAGTGGGCCAGACGCTGACTGGGCGCTGACTGGCTCCCGCGGTCGCTGACCAGCGGGGCCCGCATGTCAGGGTGACTAAAATGGGAAAAGGGGCTTAATTCATCTGCCCAGGGGATTTGAACCCGCACACTCGTGAGCAGGGAGAGATTCGGTGGTGCTAGCCAATGGGTCGGTCGGGTGATGTTGATAAACTGAGCACAAGTTTCTTTTTAACACGAAGACAAAACACAAATCTCTGACGAAACTGAATCTCAAAGTTCAGTCTTCGCAGAACACGAACCCGGTGATGACCTGCACGGTTCCGGCGGTCGGAAACGGAAGGCTGGGCGGGGGGACGTTCTGGGGTGTGTGGTGTTGGTGCAGATGGAGTGCTGGATGCATCGTGGCGTGCGAGTTTGCGCGCAGGGGCGAGGAACAGGGGAAAAACAAGAGCTTGGAGGTTCCCGGCACGGCCATGGCGGAGGCGGAGCACGGCGCAAGCTCACGACGCGTACCATATGAAATCGAGCAGGGGGAAGGGGAAATGGGACGGGGAGCTCACAACGATTGTGGGGGCGTAGTCCTTCAGGGTTGAGGAGTACCGACGACGCCGAATTCCGTCGGCGGGCGTCGCCGGCCGCGAGCAAGACGCGGACGAAGTCGGCGGCTAGAGGTGATTCCGGCTCGATTCCTTCGGGCTGGAGGAAGAAGACGTCACAGCGCAGCTTCTAGGACCGGCTGCTGGTCTTCGATGGCGATGGAGAGGCGGCACAACGGCGTGGTGCTCTCCGGCTGAATTTTTGTGGGAGAAGAAACAGAGGGGAGGAGGAAGCCGAGGAGAAGGTGGCGGCGCACAGGAGAGGGGGATGATGGCTAGGGTTTGGGAGGAGGGGCCGGCTAAAAAGAGGGGAGGGGGAGTGGTTCGAGTGGGGACACCATGGCGTCAGGCTCGCTTTCTCCCTGTTGACTGTCCGTACAAAGAAGAAGAAGCGAAGCAGGGGATGGGCTGGGCCTAAGCTTGGCTAGAGGGTGGGCTTCTGTCCAGGTGAGTGTTTCTCCCTCTGTTTTTATTTCTTTTGTTTTATTCTTTTCTGTTTTGTGTTTTAAAACAAAATAGAGAAGAAAAATATATATAGACTTTTGGCAAATATTTATAGTTTTACAATACACAATTTAATACACTAGTTTTGAATATTTGCAAAACATTTGTAACATCACATTTTTAATTAATTTAAATTGCATTTGAATTTAAAAGTGGAATTTGGATTTAAATGCAACAAATCATATTAATGAGATGACAAATGCAATGTCATGATTATGCAAAAGAAAAACAAACAAAACCTAATTGGAGAATTCCCAGGGCGTTACAATCAACACCACTAACAAGGGATCGCGTCCCGCGATCCACGCCAAGACCACAAGAAGAGAGGGGTAACTACCGAGTCTTCCGGCTCCGCGATGAACTTCTCGACACCGCTAACAAGGGATTGTTCCTCCACCTCGAAATTCTTGACACCACTAACAAGAAGTTCTAACTCCACATTCCAGTTGGCGACACCACTAACAAGAAGAGTTGATCATGTCGATGACGATTTCCGAAGATCGAAACCTAATAGGATAAAAGGCAAGAGAACGTCCACCCACGCGAAGGATCCTAAACTTTGAAAGTTGGATAAGAGAAGAGACTCCAAAACAAATAAGATAAGAGGAGAAATATAATCGAGGTAAGGAATAAACAAGAATCCTATTGAGATTTTTTTTAAATAATTTTAGTCAAACAATTTAGACACTCCAGAAACAACGACCGTTAGCGAGGTTATCCTACAGGCTTTTGTGGACCCGCTGCTTCGATAACCAATCATATCGAAACAACATGGAGATAGAAACCCTGGCTCTGATACCACTTTGTGACGCCCCAAAATCGGTACTATGTAGATTCAGGCGATCCCGCCGAAATCCTCATAATAACGATTTTAGGTCGCCTACCAGACATATTTGAAAGTGCACGCCGAAACATGCACATTATGTGGGTGGAATTGTGATAACATTACAACAGTTTTGATTCATCCACAACAACAACAAAAGATATAATTCAACAACGACTCGAACGAGTCGAGATACAAAGGAAACAATACAAAGATACAAATGACAGCGGAAGCAGAATAGTATCCGACTACGGATAAGATACAAATTGGACTAGGAGTCCTGAATATAAGCAATGGAGACATATCCCTGCCCAGCCAAGCCGAAGGGATTCCCAAGCTAACGTCGTCAGACTTGAAACCTGTTGAATGCACATAAAGCACAACACAAAAGAGGGCCAGGGCACTCGCTGGCAAGAAAAACCAACCTGCCTACTTTGTACACCATCTCCCAAAATATGGGCTAGGTGGACTTAGCGGCAGCAGCACTAGCAACCTAATAGAGACACGCTACAACTTCCGTCTAATTAGAGAGGGATAAGAGATCCCATAAGTAAACAACTACAACTAACACCAATCATAACCCATTCTCGGATTAACCCCCGCAACCAAGTATGAGGAAGCAATTCAGGAAACTCACACATTGAACATTTTTAGTTACCATTTATTGTGAATGTAATTCTGTATTACTAGTCAAATTAATTAACATTAATTAGGTGCAAGTTGTCTAGATCTTGTTAGCCAGCATCATCACCAAGTCGTCGATAACCGTGGACACGGCTCATCGATAAGATTATACCCTGCAGGGGTGCCCTACTGGACCCGTACTCGTTCGATCAACCCCAAAAGCAAAGCCAGAAGGTAGGGCATCTCAACATGGGAAATCTCTTCTCTACAACCCATCAAGCGAACTGCATGATTGTGTGCACGGCTAATCAGGTCAAGTACCCGCGGGATCAACCTTCATAGCACTCTAAGAACGTGACACCCTATATGAGAATCGACTACTCCATCATCATGAGATCGTTATGTAACCATATGCATGCATCAAAAGGAAAGCCCAAACTACTTGCGGCGGCGTCCTAGATAAGAAGCGGATTAGATCGAAGCCGCGGGGGGCTCCATAGGGCTTCGCACAAGCGGTTAGTGCGCTCAAAATTGGAACCGAGGATAAAATCTCAGTTCCTAGGTCGACACTTAGCAGAACAAAGCACCTCGCAAGACCTTCCGCATGGTGCCTTATCATTTAATTATAATTCCCAACGTATGACAACATTTTATTAAGGTACAACAATCTATCATACTAAGCAGGTGAAAATAAATAAGACAGACAGACGACTCACACAAACAACTCTAAGCATGCGCTACGACTCGCAAGGCCAACAGATAAACAAACAACATGTAATAGGTTGTGGGGATGAAGCTGTATAGGCTGCAGGATAACATGTGATGGGATCGCGATAAAGTATCGGATACTAGGGTAGCAGAGATCAACAGCCGGAATGAAAGACAATGTATGGGTAAACATGCCAACTTTGCTTGCTTGGAATCCCGCATGGAAGCAGATCTTGTCGTTGCTCACACATCTCAACGTCTTATCCGCGAAGAAGCAACAAACACTAGAAAGCGTAAAAGATGCATCTTACCACTACAGCAAAAGATCCAGCATGATCATATGAGAATGATGCATGACATGGCAAGATGCAAAAAAATGCAATTAATCTAAATTAAGCTGGAAAACAACCCCGACAATTAATATTTAGGTGCAAGTTATTTATCTACTCAACAATATTAAATGTTGGTTAACATGGAAAGACATGGCATAGATGATATAATCATGGAATAGGGCATTATATGGTTATTAGGTGCAACTAACAAATTACACTAAGCAATGAAAATAAAAGATGCAAAATGGCGTAAGAATGATATATTAATGTTCATTGCATTTTTCTGATAATAAAACATATAGAGATAATTTATTTGGAGTTATAAAACTAAAGTTATTAACATATTAAGTTTAGGGTGTTTCTGTAATTGACAGGGACCTATCCGTGATGGAAATCGGTGGCGGCTTAAGTGTGAAAGCAGAGAGCATGGGGCTCGGATGCGAAATTGCAGCGCAATCTCTTTTCTGGATTTTTGTCACCGCAACGGACTCTACCCCGAGAGGCTGACAGTGGGCCAAACGCTGACTAGGCACTGACTGGCTCCCGCGGTCGCTGACCAGCGGGGCCCGCATGTCAGGGTGACTAAAATGGGAAAAAGGGGCTTAATTCTTCTGGCAAGGGGATTTGAAGCCGCGCACTTGTGAGCAGGGAGAGATTTGGTGGTGCTAGCCACTAGGCCGGTCGGGTGATGTTGATACACCGAGCACATGTTTCTTTTTAACACGAAGACGAAACAAAAATCTCTGACGAAACTGAATCTCAAAGCTCAGTCTTCGCATAACACAAACCTGGTGACGACCGGCGAGGTTCCAGCGATCGGAAACGGAAGGCTGGGCGGGGGGACGTTCTGGGGTGTGTGGTGTTGGTGCAGATGGAGTGCTGGATGCGTCGTGGCGTGCGGGTTTGCGCGTAGGGGCGAGGAACAGGGGAAAACCAGAGCTTAGAGGTTCCCGGCACGGCCATGGCGGAGACGGAGGACGTCGCAACCTCACGACGCGTACCAGATGAAATCGAGCAGGGGGAAAGGGGAAATGGGACGGGGAGCTCACAACGGTTGTGGGGGCGTAGTCGTTCGGGGTCGAGGAGGACCGACGGCGCCGAATTCCGGCGGCGGGCGTGGCTGGCCGCGAGCAAGATGCGGATGAACTCGGCGGCTAGCGGTGATTCCGGCTCGATTCCTTCGGGCTGGAGGAATAAGACGTCACGGCGCAGCTCCTGGGATCGGCTGCTGGTCTTCGACGACGATGGAGAGGCGGCGCAACGGCGTGGTACTCTCTGGTTGAATTTTTGTGGGAGAAGAAACAGAGGGGAGGAGGACGCAGAGGAGAAAGTTGTGGCACACGGGAGAGGGAGGAGGATCGCTAGGGTCTGGGAGAAGGGGGCCGGCTATAAAGAGGGGAGGGGGAGTGGTTGGAGTGGGGACACCATGGCGTCACGCTCGCTTTCTCCCTGTTGATTGTCCGTACAAAGAAGAAGAAGAAGCGAAGGAGGGGATGGGCTGGGCCTAAGCTGGGCCAGAGGGTGGGCATCGGTCCAGGTGAGTGTTTCTCCCTATTTTTTTATTTCTTTTGTTTTATTCTTTTCTGTTTTGTGTTTCAAAACAAAATAGAAGAAGAAAAAGATATATAGACTTTTGGCAAATATTTATAGTTTCACAATACACAATTTAATATACTAGTTTTGAATATTTGCAAAACATGTGTAACATCACATTTGTAATTAATTTAAATTGCATTTGAATTTAAAAGTGGAATTTGAATTTAAATGCAATAAATTAAATTAATGAGATGACAAATGCAATGTCATGATTAGGCAAAAGAAAAACAAACAAAACCTAATTGGAGAATTCCCGGGGCGTTACAATAGTTCTTGGTATGCAGATTATGCTAACTTTATTGTTTCGAAGTATTTGCCTTCAACCTTTTCAGCTCAACAAAGAAGCAAATTATTTTATGACTTGAGGCATTATTTCTGGAATGACCCACACTTCTATAAAGAAGGAGTTGATGCTATTATGCGAATATGTGTTCTAAAGTATGAGCAAAAAGAGATATTGAGAAAGTGCCATAATAGCGCTTATGAAGGACATCACGCTGGATATAGAACCACACAAAAGGTTTTACAGTCAGGTTTTTATTGGCCTACTATCTTTAAAGATGCAAGAAAGTTTATTTTATCTTGTGATGAATGTCAAAGAGTTGGTAATATCTCTGGACGTAATGAAATGCCTATGAATTATTCTCTTGTTATTGAAACGTTTGATTATTGGGGATTTGACTTTATGGGTCCTTTACCTTCCTCAAAAGGTAATACACATATACTTGTTGCTCTTGATTATGTTACTAAATGGGTAGAAGCTATTCCTACTAAAAGTGCTGATGGTGAAACATCATAAAAAATGCTTCAAGAAATTATTTTCCCTAGGTTTGGTGGTGCTAGATATCTTATGACTGATGGAGGTTCTTATTTTATTCATGGTGGTTTTAGAGAGGTTCTTGCTAAATATGGTGTTAATCATAGAATTGCTTCAGCTTATCATCCTCAAACTAGTGGGCAAGTAGAATTGTCAAACAGAGAAATTAAATCTATCTTGCAAAAGACTGTTAATAGAACGAGGAAGAATTGTGCTAGTAAATTAAATGATGCATTGTGGGCTTATAGAACTGCTTATAAAAATCCCATGGGTATGTCTCCTTATAAAATAGTTTATGGAAAAGCATGTCACTTGCCCTTAGAATTAGAACACAAAGCTTATTGGGCAGTGAGAGAACTAAATAGAGATTTTAAACTTGCTGGTGAGAAAAGATTACCTAATTTGAGTTCTTTAGATGAATGGAGAAGTGAAGCTTATGAAAATGCTAAACTCTTTAAAGAAAAAGTTAAAAGATGGCATGATAAGAGAATCCTCAAGAGAGATTTTCATGTTGGTGATAAAGTTCTATTGTATAGTTCTCGTCTTAGATTCTTTGCACGAAAATTATTCTCCAAGTGGGAAGGAACATATGTTATTGTGGAGGTGTTTCGTTCGGGTGCGATAAAAATTGCTTCGCTCAAGGATGACTCTACACAAGTGGTAAATGGAAAAAAATCAAGCATTATATTTCTGAATATTCTAATAATCAAGATGTTGATGTTATTCAAGCAATTTCTCCGGAGAATTACATTCAAGAAAATATGTCTGAGTTCCCAGAACCGGATTTGGAAAAGGTTCAGTTTCAGTAAGAAAAAGTCCGCAAATTTAATTTTTGGTTAAGTGTGATTTATTTTTGGAAAATATGGAAAAATATGAGACGAAAACGAATAGGAGAAGAAGTCCGAGGCAACCACATCACCTCGTGGCGCGGCGCCCTTGCTGGCCGCGCCAGTAGGCGATGTGGAGCCCTCGGAGCTCCTCTCCTGCTCGGTTTCATGTTGTTGCCTTCCTTTTATTTCGTAATATTTTTTATATAATCACGCGAGCCCCCCGAGGTCCGTATATAGTGTTTTCGACGCGTTTTTGTTTCGAGCTGTTGCTGTCCAGATGTCGTCTCAAGGATCTTGCTCTGAAGACTACACACTTCGTCGCCAACGTGAACTCCTTCAAGATCTTGATCAAGGGTCTTTTGTTGGATGGGCGGACAATGAGAAGGCGAAGGCTAGGCGCAAGGACATGGACGAGAGTGTCATGAAGGAGGTGAAGAAGATGCAAGCGACAAAGAAGGATCGCGCAAGGACGGTAACCAGAAAGCCCATCTTCGTGGGATCAATTAACCCCCAGTGTGCTTTTTCTCATAACATGCAGGGAGCGATACCACATGTTCCAGATCTTAGTTCTTTTGCAGAAGCAACTGAAGCTCTTCGAGTCACGGATCAGTTTTATGAGCAGTATTGCCTCCTTAGGAGGGAGGTGGATATACTTCAAGAGGAGAATAACCTGCTCCGCAAGATGTTGGAGTGTTACCTTACTCCACATCGAGTTGTTCCACCATCGCCACCGAGGGAGTAATTCATCATCGGTATTGGCATCTCCCTTAGCTTGTTCCAAGCTTGGGGGGAGTGCCGCGGTATCACCATTATCTTTCATCTTTTACTTTTTAGTAGTGTCATATCATGAGTAGGGAAGTTATTTTATATTATGGGTTGCAATGTGGAAGTTTCTCTTTTTAGTTGGTTATCTATGTATCCCTTGGTGTGAGTTGGTGTTATGGACTATTAATGAGAAGTGTTATCATTTCTTTTATGCACACTTTATTTTAGGTTGCTACTTTTATCATATATGATTGATCTTGTCATTTAGTATTGGTGATCACTTTGGGAACATATAGTAAATCTTTTGGCTTTGGCAAACTTAGCATTGGTCCGTAGCTACAATACTTTGGGACTTAGAGGAAAATGAATTTCATGTAGAATATACCATTCATTGATCTTTCTCACTAGTCTATGACAAGCTTAGTATTCACAACTTAAAATTGTGTGTGCTTTCAAGTAAGAATTGCATGATTGTCTTTTACTACATGTATGTTTGTTTGCATCCTTCAACCCTTATGCTTGCTAGCCAAAGACCTGTACCGAGAGGGAATGCTTCTCATACATCCGAACCTTGAACCAAAACCCCTGCCATCTATGTACACCATATCTACCTACTATGTAAATTTTGCGCCACTCCAAGTAAATACTTCTTGTGCTATCTTTATTCAAAATTATTATCCCTTATTTGTGTCAATGTTCACTAGCTCATGAGGAAATAATATTTGGGTTTATCATCTTCCATACTAATTGAGTAACCCATGACTTGCATGGTACATCTGCTCATAATTAATATTGCAAAGGGGTGGTCAGACCACTATAATATCAAAGGTTGAGTTTTTCAAAAATATAGGCACTCCTTCATGGTTTGAGATTGATTGGTGGGCACCCGTGAATTCGGCTAGCCATGGTTATGTTAGAAGGTGGGGAGGAGTATCATGGCTATGAAAGTAAAGAGAGAAAGAAGATGAATATGATAAAGGCTTGTTTAAAAAAAAATCGGAACCACCCTTAACTTGCTTAGTATGGAAGATGATAAGAACTCTATTACAAATCGTTCACAACAACAAACACCGCTCAAAAACTTACTGTTATGCTCTCTATATGATTTCAAAAAGCTATAAAACAAAAAGCTCTAGCACATGCTTGTATCTCTGCTTCCCTCTGTGAAGGGCCTATCATTTACTTTATGTTGAGTCAGTAAACCTATCTCCTTCTATCGTAAGCAAGCATTTGAATTGATTGTGATTCACCCATTCATACATTAGTATTGTTAACTACGTCTTTCATTCTTTCTTGCTTACCACATTGTTGGTATCTAATGAATTTGATTTTTGGAGCTATCGACCTATAAACAGGGTTGTTTTATAAACTAAGCTCAATTTCTCATTGTTCTCTGACCAAGGACTAAGTTTGCCAACACCAACTATGTTTTCTCTATGTACTTTACTGTGGTTTACCTCTACTTGTTACAAGTTGATATATACATAAACGGAGTTAATATCTAAGATGACTTGTGCATTTATACATGTGATGCTTCTTGTCCGCATATTTTATATCGACACTTCACTCCATAAATCCGTGGTCATGTTTACCGTGTTCAGCTTTCGCTTGGGGACAAGCGAGGTCTAAGTTTGGGAGGAGTTGATACGTCCATTTTGCATCAGTATTTTATATCATAATTTACTGCTATTCATTGATATATATCGCATTTGGAGATGATACTTATGTTATTTCATCTATTTTGCATGATTGATGATCATTGGGGGATGGAACCCCGGAGGCTGAATTCTTCTGGAAAAAGCACCGTCAAGATAATATATTTGCGGAGACCAATAGAACAAAGTGGCCAACTGGGAATTATTTCATCGACAGAGCCAAAAGGAGAGCTCGAGGTGGGTCCCAGAGGGCCCACACCACCTCCCGGCGTGGATCCCATGGCCGACCCGCGAGCAGGCGATGTGGGTGCCCTGGCCCACCACTTGGCGCACCCCTTCGCGTACATCTTCCCCCCGAAGACCTAGAATTATTACGTTGGACAGAAACCATTTCCGCGGCCACCATGAGGCGGAGAAGACAGAGAGAGAAAATCTCTCCGGCAGGCTACGTTGCCGCCGGGGAAATTCCCTCCTGGAGGGGGGAAATCGTTGCCGTCATCGAGCTGCACTCCATCACCATCGCCAACACCACCATCTCCACCGCCGACACCGTCATCTCCGTCCATCCACTCTGTTCCCGCTATAACATCTAGGGCTAAACTCTGTGTATTTGATAGGGGAAACTCTCTAGGTGTTGATTACGCTTGTTATTGATGCTATTGAGTGAAACCGTTGAACTAGGGTTTATGTTCAGATTGTTATCCATCATTATATCACCTCTGATCATGTTCATTATGGTGTGTTATGAGTAGTTCGTTGTGTTCTTGAGGACATGGGAGAAGCCTAGATGTTATTAGTGATCTATGTTGATTAATATTTGATGTTTTGATATTTAAGTTGTGGTGCCATTCTTCTAGTGGTGTCATGTGAACGTCGACTACATGACACTTCGCCTTTATGGACCTAGGGGAATGCATCATGTACTCGGTTATCATTTGTGGGGTTGCCGAAGTGACAGAAGCCTAAACCCTCGTTGATATTCCGATGCACGAGGGATCGCATGATCTCAGAGTTTAAGGCTATGGTTAGATTTATCTTAATTACTTTCTTGTGTTTGCGGATGCTTGCAAGGGGTATATCATAAGTATGGATTAGTCCAAGGAAGGGCGGTGCATTAGCATAGGTTCACCCACGCGACACTTATCTAAACACTAAATGTCGTGGTGGTGTCACGGCATATGCCACGGGGTGGCTAAAGTTGGGGGCCGTACGTGCGCTGGGTGATCCGGGGAGGGCTTGCATGCCGCGAGACATTCGAGTGTGAGCTCAAGAACTCACAAGAACACAAGAGGAACAATCAACACGGGATAAACTCGATCCCAAAACAAACAAACACACCGCTGTACCAAGGTTCGGGGCCCTCGAGAGGAGGCAACACCCCTACTCCTGCTCTTGCCTCTCTCGTATATGTATACAACAGTGGTTACAAAGTTGCTCCGTGAGCTGTTTTCCTCCAAGAATACTAAGTGCTAGAGGGTGGGAGAGAGTAGAACTCAGAGCAATAAGTTCCTAACAGAATGTGGGCGTCCCTCCCGCAGGAGGAGTTATGGTGCTATTTATAGAGTTCTGGCCGGGTTGACCGGAAACCCTAAGTTACCCGGGTCCACCCGGCAGTTTTCCCGGGTTAACGACACCGCCGACGTGGCCTAGCCGACCTAGCCGCCGAGCTAGTTGAATAGCCTCTGCCAGGTCGTCATGACCTAGCCCTGGTCGCGCCGAGCTAGTTGATGATGGTCTTTGTGTCAGAGACATGACTAGGCTTCTCCATGACGCGCCCCTTGTCAGCACGTCAGTGCCATAGTGGAATAGTCATGTCCGTGCGGTACTTCGCCTTCTATTCCGCTTTCGTGTCAGCCGGGATGTGACTTAGCTTCCATGTCAGAGATATGATTGTCCTTCCCCTTGACTTCTTTCCCACTCAAAGTATGTCGGAGTATCTTTCTCAACCCGACACATACGGGCTAGATTATTGTCCGCACCCCGGCATTCATGTGTCGGGCTCGTACTGTCGGGGACCTCCTCCGAGTTCAACCAGGAGTAAGCCGATTCTTCCCACCTGCGCACGAGGAATAAAGGAAGGGTGCCGACATGGGAATGTCGGTCTAGTTAAGCCGGCTTAAGTGTAAGTCGGCCCACGAGTGTCGGTCGTTTCCGGCTTACGGGTAAGTCGGACCGGCCTCTCCCGCTCCCGGCCTCCCCTACCCTTACTTCCTTCTATTTTCGAGTGAGCAGTCCTGGGCCTAGTTCCTCGAAGATGTCTTAGGTTTGCTCCCAAAGACATCTTCGAGAAACTAATTCTCAGAAGAACTCCCTGATTTTGCCTCTATCCCTCTTGTGGTTCCAGTATGACCCGAGAGAGTAGCCGTAGGCCCAGCTACTCGAAGATGTCTTAGTCTTGCTACCGAAGACATCTTCGAGAAGCTGGTGCTTAGGAAAACTCCCTGCTGTTGCTTGGGTGAGGATGAAGGACTGGGGGTCTATTTATAGTGTTTCCACCATTCCCTTGCCTGCCCCAAAGGTCACCTCCACCATTATGCCAAAGGTCACCTCCTACCTGCCTCAAAGGTCAGCTTATCGCTGCATGAAGGGCCGACTTTTGGACCCAGCCATAGGTCATTTTATCTATTACTGAAGCCAATTTACCTGGGCCTCTACCCTACCCGGGGGTAGCCCCCGACACTAGTCCCCGAAGCTGGTGCAATCCGACGTCCTCGGATGTTGGGCAGGACCAGGTTAAAACACCAATTCCTCTTTTTTGCCGAGTCCGACATTGTCTTGTCGGATAGTGAAGTTACCCGACTTATACACGTTACTCCGACAAAGATTGCCCGACTTCATCTTGCCGAGTTATTAGTGATTTGTTCCGACTTTCCTTGCCCGACATAGGTATCCGATATACCCGGATCTTTTTTCAAAGATCTCTTCGCTTCATCTGTCATCACGAGTTTTCCCTTTCGTCGGGTTATTATTTTATCCCACTGACAGGCCGTCCTGCACAAGCCTGCGCGGGACCCATCAGACATCAAATCTCCCATGCACTCGAGTGCACTTGACTTTGGTGCGCCGCCTCAGTTCTCGGGTTTGCCGGCACACCGGATCACGCCGCCTAGCCTTTGGGCTCCTGTGGCCCGCGGTGTGGCCGATTACACTGTCAGCACGAATCTCAACCGCCTCACTCTCCACAATTTGTCCCACTCACACTTGAAACGGTTCCAGGGCGGGAAGATTGGCAACTGCCGTTTCGTTTCCCCCATAAATAACCCACGGGCACCCCCCTTTATCTTCCTTCTCCATTTTGCTCTCTCGCACTCGCCTTCTCTGTTCTCTCCGCCTGCCGCGCCGCGCAGCCGCACACGCTCACTACCGTGACCACCGACGAACGTCTTCGTCGTTCCCGATTGGAGGGCGCGTATCTTCCTCGCTTTTCCCGCCACGCGACTTCCTCGCGCCTAGTCACTCTCCGGTTAGATCTGATACCGCATTTCCTTGGTTCTAGGTGGACCCGCACGGGAGTTCATCCCCGTCGCCGGCGTTCTTCTTTTTCTCTTCATGCCTAGGAGTAGTTTAGGATCTTATGCCTGCGAAGTGGTTTGGGACTCATGCTACATTAGCTAGTGCCCGTGCTAATTCTCCGTTGCGCTATAAATCTGGGGCATTGTGGTGGCTAGGCTCCTCTAGGGTTGCGGTTCGTTTCCTGCAAAGCACTTCGCCCACCGATTTTACACCTATTTATGCGACGGCTCTAGATCTTCTTTCGTACTCTAGTTCGACATAATCTTGTTTATGCCTGAGTTATCCCTTTTATTCCGAATATCGGTCTCATCCGACATTTGATATGTCGGTGTTTAATTCGGTTGCCTTATCTCTGCAGGTTTCCCCCGGGATGTCCTCAAGTCAGCACACATAATCCTCCGACATGGCTGCCGAAGAGATTCGTGGTGGTTGGGAAGGCTCTGAGACCAACAAGGCCGACCTTGATTGGTTACATCGGTCCCGACGCATTCCGGATCAAGTTAAGTGTCGGCTACCCAAGGAGGAGTTTGAACCCAAACCTCGGGAAGGGGAGCGGGTCGTATTCGTGGCCAACTTCGAGTGCGGCTTTGGCCTCCCGACTAGCCATTTCTTTTGCAACTTCCTAGATACCTTTGGGCTCCAGCCCCATCATCTGCCAGCCAATTCCATCACCTCTCTTTCTGCCTTTGTTTCTTTCTATGAGGCTTACCTCGGAATTTGGCCCATGGTGAACTTGTGGGCCAAATATTTCCAGCCGCGGAAACAGATTATTCCAAACCCGGGGGTTAAGGAGAAGGAGATGACCGCATGCGGCGCTGCCATAGTGACCGTGAGGAAGCTTGTTCCCTTCCCCAAGATTCTTGTGTTAGAATCTTGCCGGAAGTGGCAGAAGAGTGTCTTCTACGTGCGCCACCGAGTTCAAGATCGATCCTCCCACCGCTCAGCTCAATTGGCCTCTGGATCCCAAGGACAATGTCGGGGAGATCAACTTGATCCACAAGCATCTCCTCACCATCAAGGACCAGCTTACTGCTGACAATCTCCTGCGTATTTTCATCGTTCGCCGTGTTTGCCCCCTCCAAGCTCGGGCGCATAAGATCTGCCACATGAGTGGCCCATACGACCCGACCCGTGTTAGCCCGCTCGAGCTGAGCAAAGACTCCGTCCATGGCCGTGTCCGAACTATCGCGACCACCGAGATGGGCGATGATTGGGAGTGGGGCATGGTTCCCTACAACCGAGCCCATCCTCCACCACAAGTAAGTTCTTGTTTGTCAATTCCGACATACCGCTTAACTTGGTTAGCCTTGTGTCGGTTGCCTGCCTTTTATATTTCCTTGCTGATTTCTACACCCTTCTTCAGCGCTTCGAGCGTGAGAAGGAGGAGGCTGCCGAGTTCAACGAGGGTCACTGGAAGGACGACTTCCCCCCTCCGGAAGCTCCTCTGACGGAGGATCCGGATGACGAATACAATATGCCTATTCCACTACCTCGTGCCACCACCGCGGGTAAGCCTCCATCCCGCTCTGTGTTACAAGATTGGTCGGATGATGACGACTGTGTGATGCAAGAGATTATTGCCGCCACCCCCCTAGCCTATGCTTACTTGGCTTCCTCAACACCAGCTACCTCGGGAGCTACGTGCAAGCGCACCGCCGCCAATACTTCCAGCTCCACCGACCAAGAAGGCACTACGCCAGTGTCCAAGAGATCCAAGGTCCAGGGCAAGAAGCCTCCAAGGAAGAAACCTCCGACTTCCGCTGGGTAAATATCCGATCCACCTCTGACCGACATATCTTATTCTGGACTTAACCTTTACTTATTGCGATTTACGCAGGGCCGCCCTTGAACTTGACTCGGGCGCACCTCAATCGGCCTCTGCCGCCCGGGACACCGCGGGGGGCTCGGACACTATTTGTGTGGCCGACTCGCCTCCACGCTCCACTCCTTCCACTGACTTGCCTCCTACTCCCCCGACATTATCCAAGTCGGGCCCGGTGACCGCGCCGACCTCTGGCCCATCTTCTTCGCATGCTGCGCTTTCCAAGAAAGCCCCCCCCGACCCAAGCGGATCAGTCTGCCCCCTTGTCGGTATCTCGACCAACCAAGGCTCCGACAGTCCCGTCGAGTTCGGCCGCTCTTCCATCGAACAAGAAGCAGGTGCTCCAGAAACCGCCAGCGCCTCCAAGCAAAGGAACAATCACCACCTTGTCTAAGAGCTCTCCTTCTGCTGCTGGCACCACTTTGATCAAGAAGCGCAAGCCCATTGCCTCTCTGCAACCTACCCTAGAGACTGCCGCTTTGAAGATGCTCCGAGCTGCCGTGGGTACCGTGGTTTTTGTTACCGAGGGAAGTCAATCGAGCGTACCAGTTACTCATGATGCCCGCCCCTACAGCCAAGTCAAAAAATTGATTATCGACTAGAATAGCACCGACGTTGGATCTACCTCAACTGAGCTCTCCACTTCGTTGCACCCTGCCGGACCGGGCAAGACTGACCAGGCTATGCACCAGATGCATGTCGCGGTCCTTCAGGCCACGCAGACTACTGAGGCAACCTTTAAACTCTCTACTCCACTAGTCCCCGAGATTTATGTCGAGCAACCGAGCTCCTCCTGAGTGATGATTACTCGGCATGAATCTTCCAAAAATTTCGTTTTCTTCATCACTCCCCTTCCCGACCTGGGCTTAACCGACTTTCCTTCTTTCTCGCTTTATTGCAGGATGACATGCGTGCCCGCAGCGAGGTTTTTCGCCGTGCGACAAATGAATTTGGGCATCTAAAAAAATCCCACCGAGAGCTTATTGAAAAATACCAGCAGCTGGAGCAAGAACTTGCCGCCCAAAAGCTTGACTACAACTCTGAGGTGGCCAGGGTGATCTGTCTGCAACGAGAACTCGGCGCTGCGCAAGTTGCGAAGGCCACACTAGAGTCTGCTGAACAGACTAAAACCCAACTGATAGAGGCTGTTGAGGAGCGAGCCAATACTGCTGAGCTCCGACTTAGCACCCTGCAATCTCGGTGCAATTTTTGGCTGACAGAGCTCAAAAAGCTCAATGTGTAGATGGACAGTAAGCTTTCGAAGATATTCCTTTTTTATTTTCTTCAATTTCCTGCCCGACATACTTATTTTTTGTCGGAACACGAACTAATTTGTCACAGCTCTTCGTTCAGAACACTTCGAGCATTCTCAGACCGCTGCCGTTAAAGCCGCGGAGAAGGTCCGGGGTAAGCGAGCCGAGGCAGGCCCGATATCATCCGACTGGGAGGTCGATGATCACCTGGTTGCCCTAAACTCCCGGGTTACGCCCCTCAAGCTGATTGGCACCGAGCTGCTAGATGCCTGCATTAAGGCGCACCGGGTGCTATGGCGTGACATGGTTCCCCCCACCATCATCTCAGATTTGGCCGATCGGCTAAGGAATGCCGAGAGCCGACTCCGGGCGTGGCGCCCTTCTGCCTCTCGCGCTGGTGCTGATCAAGCTTTAGCCTTCGTGCTATCTTGGTACAAAGGCATCAATTTAGATCAAGTGCGGACGCAGCATGAAGGGTCGCCATGGATTGTGGATCCCACCAAGATTAACCAGCGCCAAGAACATGCTGAGTACATGGCGCGCTTCTCCCAGCCTCATCAGTATGTCGAGGGTAACACTTATACTGACGATGAGGACTATGAAGCTGGCGAGGCTGGCGAGGATGGTGAATCCGACGAAGAAGAAAATGCCGAGCCAACAACCGACAAAGAAGTCCTCGAGACTCATGTGCCGATCTCCGAGGTTGCTGCCATCACTCCTGAAGTTCCTAAGGAAGTTTCGGTGATCCCAACACCAGCTCCTTGCGTCGCACGCGTCACTGAGCCCCCGAACCTGAGTAGCTCCGACATGTCCGTCACCGTTTCCGCAACGACTCCTTCTACTGCTACCGCCGCTGTCGCCGAGCCCGTGACGACCGACACTCCAATGTCGGCCGCTAACGACACTCCAACCCCGGAAGTTAATGGCCCAACCCCGTCAGCAACTTCCGAGACTCCGACTTCTAATGCTGCAACCTCGACGCCGACCTCGACCACTGCCGAGATAACTACTGCGGGCCCTGACGCCTCTGGCCAATCTGCTTTTCGGTGTTTGACAGTCGAGTCACAAAATCGCCGTTTACAGTATACAGTACTCGTAAATTTTTGAGGTTGGTTGGAAGTTATCCAACATACAGAACAAAAAAATTATATTTATAGCAACAAACAACATATGCCGAGTAAAGCTTGGACCAAGTCCCCGAGTTTGTTTTCGTGTATACTATTTTCATAGTCTCTGCTCTTGACTACCTTTTTAGGTGTTCGTTAGTCGATTCACGAGCTCTTTTCATACAACATACATTACTTGTTCTTTTTGAACAAGGTCAAAATTTTACTCGGCATACAGTTTACACAAATAAAGCATGCACAAGACAATGCCGGCAGTCCCCGAGTTTTAAGTCGGGGTGCCGACATACACAAAAAGTAATAAAAAAATAACTAAGTAAGAACAAAATAGAAACGTAAATAGTCATGGCAGTCCCCGAGTTCAACTCGAAGTGCCGGCATTTTATTCATTTATAAACTCAAATACATACGCTGCTCCCTTTTACGTGTAAAAGGGCGAAGAAGAGCTACATTCCATGGCCTCTTGGTTTCTTCTCCCGATTTGTCCATTACTCCTTTCTTGGCTTCCTGTGCGTCTACAAGGTAGTATGAATCGTTGTCCCAGGCCCTGCTAATGATAAATGGTCCCTCCCATGGAGGTGACAATTTGTGCATTCCGACAGTCTTTGTATTAACCTCAAAACCAAGTCCCCTTCTATGAACACCCGTGGGTGGACTTTTCGACTATGGTACCGACGTAGATTCTGCTAAGAAATTGCCGACCTCGACAATACCAACTCTCTTGCCTCTTCAAGTAGGTCCACATCGTTTTCTCTTGCCTCGACCTCAGTGTACATAGCCACCCTTGGCGAATCACATTGTATGTCGGTTGGGAGTACTGCCTCAACTCCATAAACAAGAAAAAAGGGTGTGTACCCGGTAGATCTATTTGGCGTGGTTCTCAATACCCAAAGTACTGCCGGTAGTTCCTCTATCCAGCATCCTGGAGTTCTTATGAGTGGTTCGATCAACCTGGCCTTAATGCCGGCCAACACTAATGCCTTGGCCCTCTCCACTCGTCCAGTTGCCTCCGGGTCTGCTACCGAGGCCATATCAAGTCTGATTCTTTTTTTTGCACAAAACCTAGCAAATTCTCCGACAACAAAGTTGGTTCCATTGTCGGTGATTATTCTATGCGGGTAGCCATATCTTAGGATGATATCTTTCAGGAATGCTACAACTGTATGCCCATCACACTTCCGAATTGGCTTCACTTCTATCCATTTTGTAAATTTGTCCACCATCACCAATATATGTGTCATGTTTCCTCGTGCGGGCTTAAACTGTCCAACCATATCCAGGCACCATACTGCAAATAGCCAAGTGATGGGGATTGTCTTGAGGGCCGATGCTGGCACATGTATCCTGTGAGCGAATCTTTGACACCCTTCACATTTCCTTACTATATCCTCTACCTGCTGCAGGGCCGTGGGCCAGTAAAATCCATGTCGGAATGCTTTTGCCACCAAAGCCCTTGAGGAAGCGTGATGTCCACACTCTCCCTGATGTATTTCCAGTAGCATCTCGCCGCGTTCCTCAGGTCCCAAACAATGTTGCAGTACTTGTGTTACACTTCTCTTGTACAACTCCTTGTTGATGATTGTGTATAACTTCGCCCTTCTCGGTACTCGTCGTGCTTCGATTTCATTGTATGGTAGGGTATCGTCCGATAGATATGTCATAATGGGTTGGGCCCACTCCGGTACCGGTTGCTCCGGAAATAATGGTTCGTCTATTTCCATTGGTTGCACCGACATAACAATGTTGGAAATCCACTGTGCAGTCCCCGGGTTATATGAAGTAGTCCCCGGGTTAGAAATGATAGTCCCCGGGTAAGAAGTTGTCGTTCCCGAGCTTTCTGCTATGCACCCGACATCTACTTCCATTGGCGTGGCTTCCGATACTGACATCTTGGGTACATAAATGGACTCAGACTCTGGTGAGGGTTTGATGGATGGCTTCCTCAAATGCTCCAACTCTATGCCGGGTGGGATTGCATCTCTCGATGAACCAAGTTTGGATAGAATGTCGGCCATTTCATTTTCTGCTCGAGGTATATGATTAACTCGCATCCCTCAAAACATCCTGAGATCATCTGGACATGGAACCGGTATGATGCCATGTTCGCATCCAATGCGTCCCAATTTCCCGAGACTTGCTGTATGACTAAGTCCGAGTCACCAAACCACTCTATTCGTCGAATGCCGATTTCTTTGGCCACCTTGATTCCATGCACCAATGCCTCATACTCGGCCACATTGTTGGATGCCGTAAAATGTATCTGTAGTACATATCTCAACTGATCTTGTTTCGGAGATGTCAGTACTATCCCGGCATCTAGCCATATCTTGTCTTGGACCCGTCAAAATTCATCTTCCAGTAGTTGGAATCCGGTACAGGTGGTTCATACTGCATCACAGCCTAGTCCATAAGGAAATCCGGCAATACCTGTGATTTGATTGCATCCCTTCTTTCAAAAGTCGGGGCATAAGGTGATAACTCGATGGCCCATTTTGCTATTCTGCCGCTAGCATCCTTGCAACCTAGAATTTCCGACAGTGGTGCCTCACATACTACCGTTTATCGGGTGCTCTTGAAAGTAATGCTTCAGTTTTTTGACTGCCAGATACACACCATATGTATCTTTTGATAATGGGGATAGTTTTGTTTGGACATCGATATAACTTCACTCAAGTAGTATACCGGCCTCTGCACGGTCTTGCCTCCTTCTTCTCTTTCTACCACCACGACCATGCTGACAACTCGGTTAGTTGCCGCGACATACAACAACATGGGTTCCTTGGGCAATGGTGAAGCCAATATCGGCGCAGTTGCTAACATCCTATTCAAATCCTCAAAAGCCACATCTACTTGTGAGGGCCAAACAAATTTATTACTTTTCTTCATGAGCTGATAGAGAGGTAAAGCCTTTTCTCCCAACCGGCTCACAAACCGACTTAGGGATGCTAGACACCCGGTGAACTTTTGCACGTCTTTAAGTGATTTTGGCAATTTCATATTTTCTATAGCTCGGATTGCTGGGGTTGGCCTCGATACCTCACCTTGTCACGAGGAAACCGAGTAACTTTCCTGCTGGCACACCGAAAGTGCACTTATCCGGGTTAAGCTTCATCCAGAATTTTCTTAAGTTCGTGAATGTCTCTCGCAAGTCTTCTACAAGCGTGGATTTTTCTTTGGTTTTTATCACAATGTCGTGACGTACACTTCAACATTATTGCCTATTTGGTTGTGCAGACATTTTTGCATACATCTCTGGTAAGTTGCACCGGCATTTCTTAAACCAAAGGTCATAACACGATAGCAATAAGCCCCGTATGGGGTAATAAAAGCAGTCTTTAATTGACCAGCAGGGTTCAAAGGAATCTGGCGAAAACCAGAATAAGCATCTACAAAAGACAATAGTTCACATCGAGCAGTGGAATTGATCACTTGATCTATCCTAGGAAGTGGAAACAGGTCCTTCGGGCACACCTTGTTCAAGTTGGTGAAGTCGATGCACATCCGCCACACCTTGGCCAGCACCGATTCGTCCTTCTTCTTCTCTACCAGGACCGGGTTAGACAACCAGTCCGGGTGTAGTACCTCCATGATGAATCTGGCCGATAGCAGTATGGCTAGATGATCCAGTATCGCTGCCCTTCTCCGTTCGATAGTCGACGTGTGGGTTGCTTCACCGGCTTAGCATCCGGCCTGACAAACAAAGAGTGCTCAGCCAATTCCCTCGGGACTCCCTGCAGGTCCTGATTTGACCATGCATAAACATCTCGATTCTCACGGAGGAACTGAGTGAGCTCGCCTTCCTATTTCCCGGTCAAGTCTGCGCCGATAATGGCCTTGTGCTCCTCGCAGTCCGGGTCAATGCTCAACTTCTTTGTCTCTTTTGGTAGCAGGAATGATACGTTCTGCTCCGGGTTTGTCATAGCCGGCATACCGAGTTGCGCCGCTTGAGCCATGGCCACCACCTGGTGCATCTTTGTCTTCTCAGCAGCAATGATCAGGGACTCTGACAAGCAAGAGCCAGCTGATGCACAATCTATGGAACGCTTGTGATCTCCCGAGATGGTAATATTCCCATTGGGCCCCGGCATTTTCATCTTCAGGTACGCCATATGAGTTGACACCATGAACTTGGCCAGTGCCGGCCGACCGATCAGAGCGTGATACGGGCTATCCAGGTCCACTACCTCAAATTGTATGCTTTCAGTCTGACAGTTATTCTTCGTGCCGAATAGTACATCTATCCACACTTTCCCCAACGGAGCACAGGATACTCCCGGTACAATACCGTGAAAAGTAGTGTTACTCGGCTGGAGCATATTCAGACTGATCCCCAATTTCACCATCGTGTCTTGATACATTATATTAATGGCACTGCCATTATCAATCAGCACCTTGCTAAACTTCACATTCAAACTCGGACCAATAAGTCGGGGAGTGTCTTTCCTGCTCCAGATGATCTCTTGCTCGGACCAATGCATGAACTTCGGCACTACCGGCATTACTGCATTCACCTCCATGTTGTGCTTGTGGATGCTTCTCTTGTCTGTTGGTTCCGACACAAATATCTTGTAGGATTGGTGGGCCTCTTTGAAATCACCTTGAAGATATTTCTCCCTCTCATGCCGCCTTGCTTCCGCAGAGTTGGCTCTAATATTCACCATATTTATCGGCCTTGGCGGGGGTGCCCTTGGTGCTGGCGGCAGCATCCGAGTCGCATTTGCCCCGGTAAGTTGTGTCGGTGGCCTCTGAGCTGGTGGTCTCTGTTGGCCTTTTTGCTGGTACCCTCCTGATCCGACTCCCTCCCTCTATGCACACTGATACCAGCTACAGTTCCGGGTGGAGTGATTCACTGGCTTGCGAAGGTCAGTGGTATGGAAGCTGCATGCCGGCTTACTCGGCCATGCCCATGCCTGCTTTCCCTCCTGATTCGGTGTCCAAGTCGGACCATCTGTCTTGGGGCGCTATGGTGCACCAGCCTCCGAGTGTGTCGGAACCACCGCGGCAACATGTTGCGCTTCAAATCTGTACTCTGGTTCCCTCCTCTTGACTCCAAAATTCTCCTATCGCCGGGGTGGTACTGTCCTGTTGTTGCCCTGGTACCTCCTACTTGACTCTCCCGAGTTAAACAGGGGCTGCATTGGGTCTCCCAATGCGTAACTGTCCCAAATACGGATTTTCTCGGCCAGAGTTTCCGGCATTTCTCTCTGCAGTTTCTGCCATAACATGGAGCCATGTCGGCAACCCTGCGCAAACCATGAAATGGCCTGCGATTCCACAACTCCTTCGCAGGACTTGCGTACTGTACTCCACCGAGTCAAGTAATCTCTGTCGGTCTCATTGTCTCTTTGCTTGCACATTGCGAGCTGCTGAGGTCTATTCGGTCTCTTCTCTCTTGTATGTGCTTGAAAAATTGCTCACAAAAGCATCTTCAAAGTCCAACCAGTAGTCCACACATCCTTCTCTCAAGTTGTTGAGCCAGATCCGAGCAGGCCCTTCCAACATCTGCGGGATATATCTCACCGCCCATCTTCTGTTCCCACCAGCAATGTTCACGACCGACAGATAATCTATTAGCCAGTCCTCCGGCTTGGTGCTGCCATCATATGTCTTTGTTCCTCTGCTCAGCTGGAAGTGTCGCACGGGTGGCTCGTTCACGATCCGGGGCCCAAAACATTTGGAGCCGGGTGGGCCTTGCTCCTCCAGCGCTTCCGACATATAAATTCTGTCCGGACGATGTCGGGCGTCTGCCGGGATAAGCTGCCGAGATCCCAAGCGAGAGCCCAAGGGGTTGTTCTGTGCGTGGTAACCCGCCTGTGCCATTGCCGAGTTGTCATCGTCATGCATGTTCACCACTGGGTTCACAACAGGTGGCTGCTGGGCATAAATTACCGCTGGCTGCCTCTACGGCTGGTTCTGTACCGCATACCTTGGGGGTTGACCTGGTCCCGCCAAGTTTGCCTGCCGCTGAATAGGATTGCCCGGTACTGGGTTGCTCCTTGCTCTGCCAGCTCCTGCTTGCCCTACCAACTGTCGGTGAGCGTACTCCGGGTCGTAAGTCAATATCTGCCGGTCTCTGTCGGACTTCACACTCTGAGCACGGTCCGCTCTGACATGCGGAGAAGAGGCCTGCCTGTTTGAACCGCTACGATGCCCAAATGACTGAACCACTTGAGAGCCACCGACATTAGGATTTGCCCGGCGTAGAGCTTCATTCTGTCGAGTTGCCATGCCGACTAACTCGTTAACTCGGTCCTGTTGTTTCTTCCGGACATCCCTAGTTAACCCGGACAACTCCGCCCTAGCAGCCTCAGCCGCCCTAAGAGTTTTGGCAGGCAAGCTATATATCGGCCTTCCAGCCGACACTTCCGTGGGTGCAGTGGTGGAGCTAGTAACACCATCCCTTTCTTCCCCTCCTAACTCCACATTGAGTGCTCTACCTCTTCTGCACAGGTTACTCATCCGGGCTCTATGATCTACAAGTGGTGTAAATCCATGTGTCGTGTTGTACTGACGGAGGATTCTATCTAGCTGAGCTTTTAACTCGGCCATAGTGTTGGCTTCCTTAAGCAAAAACTGCCTCTGAGCCTCTAACTCAGCTACAGCTTTCACTGCATCCGACACCTCCGCTACCGGCACTGCTAACTTCTACACTATCTCTGTCAGAGGCTCGGGTCTTACCGGCCTATGCGATGCCTCGGGCACCTAACGCTCCAACCTCTACTTGGCGTGCCGACCCCTCCTTTCTGGCTCGGGTGCTACAACTTCTTCCTCGGCGTGGACCTCTGTTGTCCCGGCCATCATGACTCCGTAGCTCTCGGGGCGAGCGCTAAGCCAGCCGCGAGCCGCAGCAATCGCTGGTGGATCGGTGGCCATGAGCACCTGCGCCGGGTCCTCGCAGACCACTTCGGTGGCGACGTAGGTGACGAAGCTCCCGAACATGACGAGGCAGCCGTTTCTCAGAAACGGCCTGTCGGCGAAGCAGCCGGCGTTGTCAGAGACAAAGTGGAAGGCGTCGATGTTGCAGACAAGGCCGCACAGCACCCTCTCCTCCGAGTTGGTTATGGAACCCGTCCGGATGGAAACCCTAGCCAGCGCTTCTAGCCCCACGGTGGGCGCCAAATGTCGTGGTGGTGTCACGGCATATGCCACGGGGTGGGTAAAGTTGGGGGCCAGACATGCGCTGCGGGATCCGGGGAGGGCTTGCATGCCGCGAGACATGCGAGTGTGAGCTCAAGAACTGACAAGAACACAAGAGGAACAATCAACACGGGAGAAACTCGATCCCAAAACAAACAAACACACCGATGTTTCGAGAGGAGGTAAAACCCCTACTCCTGCCCTTGCCTCTCCCGTATATGTATACAATAGTGGTTTCAAAGTTGCTCCTTGAGCTGTTTTCCTCCAAGAATCCTAAATTCTAGAGGGTAGGAGAGAGTAGAACTCAGAGCAATAAGTTCCTAACAGAATGTGGGCGTCCCCGCAGGAGGAGTTATGGTGTTATTTATAGAGTTCTGGCCGGGTTGACCGGAAACCCTAAGTTACCCGGGTCCACCCGGCAGTGTTCCCGGGCTAACGACACCGCCGACGTGGCCTAGCCGACCTAGCCGCCGAGCTAGTTGAATAGCCTCTACCAGGTCGTCATGACCTAGCCCTGGTCACGCCGAGCTAGTTGATGATAGTTTTTGTGTCAGAGACATGACTAGGCGTCTCCATGCCGCGCCCCCTGTCAGCACGTCAGTGACACAGTGTAATAGTCATGTCCGCCCGGTACTTCGCCTTCTATTCCGCTTCCGTGTCAGCCGGGATGTGACTTAGCGTCCATGTCAGAGATATGATTGTTCTTCCCCTTGACTTCTTTCCCACTCAAAGTATGTCGGAGTATCTTTCCCAACCCGACACATACGGGCCAGATTATCCTCCGCACCCCGGCATTCCTGTGCCGGGCTCGTACTGACGGGGACCTCCTCCGAGTTCAACCAGGAGTAAGCCGATTCTTCCTACCTGCGCACAAGGAATAAAGGAATGGTGCCGACATGGGAATGTCGGTCTAGTTAAGCCGGCTTAAGTGTAAGTCGGACCACGAGTGTCGGTCATTTCCCGCTTACGAGTAAGTCAGACCGGCCTCTCCCGCTCCCGGCCTCCCCTTACTTCCTTGTAGCGTACCTGCACTTTAAATATGACAGGTAACTATGTATAGTGCAAATCCCTAGATCGATTCGTTTGCACACACAGTTTACGATGTAATATCACAACAAAGTATCAATTTTATTACATCGATGATCCAGACTTACAAAATATTCAATACAAGTTGCATAGTATAAAGCTAGCTTTGAAAGAGTAAACAGCGGAAATACAATAGCAGTGAGTCTCCATCTCATTCATGTTGCCACAGGCGAACACATGTTGGTTGTAGACTCAAAACCTTTAAACGAAACCTCACTCGTCATCTAATCAATCTGCAATAAGAAAAATATTGCAACAACGTGGGTCAGATTCCATTAAAAATGGAGTTGGGCAAGTGACACTATGGTGGACACTTAATGGAATAACTCTAATAACCTATATGCTTATTTGGCTGGTGGAGTTTAAGACTATTTTGCATAAAGCCAATTTTTCCCTAACTCTTTGGAAAACACTTTTCTTCTATTCGAGACATTCGTGGCATGAAAACCACTGTCTCATTCTACCCTTGTTCACCCATCAAGTTTTTATTTTGAAGTTGGAAAGATGGAATCCTTCGTTGACGTCCGTGATCAGCTACTCAAATTGTTCGTACCGGGGACATGGCTAAGTACTTAGCTTTACACTCTGCAGTGGCTAAATTGTGCACGTTCACCATTGTACCCATTCAACCAAAACTATCCTTTACACACTTGTAGTGATAAGGAAAAGGAAAAGAATCAGACGAGATCTTTCAGAAGCATTTTCCCTCCCACTCTGCTTTGACCCGTTCCACCTAACACCTTCTACATCTGCTTGTCAAGCCGGAGAGAGTCCACGCAACATAGTTGATCAAGCCAGAGCCCGTCGGCAATGGCTGCACTAGAAGCAATCGTCACTCGGAGTTCTTCAGATTCCTCTGTTCCCTGGGTGGCCATCCACAAGTGCACTCTCAGGTGAAAACCACCATGCTCATGGCCCCAAGTATACTAGAAACTACCTTAGGCGAAGACCACCACAAGCACAGCCCTGAGAAGCCACTCAACATAAGAGATTCAACCAATCCACCTAGGTGATTCATTAACTTAGTGGATGTGTACTCTCAGGTGAAAACCACCATGCTCATGGCCCTAAGTAGAATAGAAATTCATCCTAGGCGACGACAACCATGAGCAGAGCCCTGAGTAGTCACTTAACATTTTGTAAAACATTTCATCCATTGCATAGCATCAATAATTCTACTAAGTATTGCATGGGAGCCTAGACACAGGAATAAGGAATTTCTGTACAGGTTTAGCATAGCAATACTATCCTACACATGCTTATATAAAAATACACTAAGTAATGCATATAGAAAATAATAGGAAGTTTATGAGGTGTGCCACTTGCCTTTGAATGAAGTCTTTACTCACAAACTCTTTTCAACGAACTCGGGTCTCTCCGTTCAGTCTAAACAATATAAACAAACAACAATACAACAATCATAAAACAAAACAACACAACACATACAAACAAGTTTCTTAAACTTCTAAGGAAAACATGTCATGCATGATATGCAAATTATTTCTAAGGACTAGAGATGCATGTTATGCTATGAAAATCTTTTAAGTTAATGCAAGGAAATGTGTTGGTAAAAATGACTAAGGACTAAGGTCTGAAGTTGGACAAAATAACTTTGTTATAAATTATCTTGAATAAGCACTCAAATGGCTTAGCCATGATGTGCATAAATACTTGGAGAAAATACTAAGTCTATTTTTCAAGATGATCAACAATTATTAACAACTATTTGTAAATTGGATATGCACATTAGTGAGAGAGACAGATACCTGGCCAGCCACTTAAATTGTGGAACAGGTCTCATGTACGTGGATATGTAAGGTTTGTCCCCAGGCCGCTTCATCTCACTATGCCGCTAGGATCCAACAAACTTCAAAGATGATAACATCATGATCAAAATTTGTTTAAGTCTTAAGTGAAAGATATGATTAGGAAAGAGGGAAAGATAGAAAGAAAGATGTAGTTGGTCTTCCAGGCTTCATCTCAGACTTGTAATATTCTCCTTGGTGATGTCTTGATTGAATTCTTCGTAGACTTGAATAATCTTCAGACTTGATGATTTTTGTACCACCTAGGCTGGTCTTGGATTTAACTTAGTCTTCATGAAGTCTCAGAGGAAAAGGGAGAAAAGAAAGAGAGAGAGAGGAAGCAAGACTTAGGAAATATACTGCTGGTTGGTCTTCATGGCCTTCTTCTTGATTTTCTTCTAAGTGCTTCTACTCCTTGAAGATACTTCTGGAGTCTTGTTTTCTTGGCTAAGTAATTCATTGGTCTTCTAGCTCCATGTTGAAAATCCTAAGTGTCTAGTGCATAGCACTTTTACCAAAATACTAAGTTTGAAAATAATCATAACTTAGAGAAAATAAAGAAGAGATTTCCTATGGGAAATATATCTATATGTGAAATAAGTTATGCATCCAATGCACTTTTTAATCATAATAAATAAAATACAAAATTTGTGATATTTATAAAGTATGCATTAGGCTATAAATGCAATTTAATTAATTTCTATTTTTACAAAATATAACTAAAGGAATAAATATAAAATTAAAGTTTTTTGTGATTAAATTTTTATATAACAAAATTTTATAAATAGTGTTAATAGACAGGGTGGCATTTAATTAAATTTATAGCAATTTGATTTAATCAAAAATAATATTTCTATTAATAGTTATGTCAAAAATAGTCAAACTATTCAAATTAAATATATAACGATCAAATCATTCAAATACTAGTCAACATTATTTAATAACAGAGTCATCATTTTACAAATATTCCAAAGTCTCTAAAAACATTTTATTTGCAATTTTTGAATTTATAGATTTAAAGTTATGAAAAAAATACTCAAATTCACCATTTGAAATTTGAATATTTTAAACTAAGTCAAATTTGAAATCTAACAGATCTAATATATTCTACATGTCAAGGGATTTCCAAATATAGAAAATTTATCAAATTTGGATAAGGGGTTAAAAAGATATGATAGTTTGAATAGACAGGGCCTTTTCTGCAAAACTGCCAATTAAATTAAATTCCACGCGGCGCTGACTGGGCTGCTGACGCGGATCTGACTGGGCGCTGACGGAGCATCGACGTGGCATCGTCCTATTCATCGGTACCGGTTCACTTAAGAGATCTAATCGGAGCCGATGGATCAAGATCGGACGGTCTGGGGGAGGTGGTCATACCGTGGCGGCGCGGGGTCGCTGGAGATGTTGAGGACGGCGGCGCTCCGCTCGGGCGTGGACGGCGCAGTCGCTCCGGTGGCTCTCCCGGCTTGGGAAGGCGACGGCGATGTGTGGCGCGAGGCGGCAGTGACGATGGATGGACGGGTGGTGCAGGTGCTTCGGTTGACGGCTATCCTTCGCCGGAGACGTGACGGCGGATGGAGCTTCCGGTCGCACACCGATCGCTCGAATTGCTGCGAAAAAAGGTAGCACGCCACGTCATGCAAATGCGCAAGAGCAAGGGAATCGAGGGGGAGGGATGAGAGGGGCTCGGAGTGTCGGGGCTCACTGGAAAAAGCAAAAGACGGCGGCGGCTATGGCGGCACGGCGACGGCGATTTGCGGGCAGCCTAGGGGCGTATAATTAGGGTTTTCGAGGGGAAAGGTGGCAGAGGTGCTGGGGTATTTTTAGGGGATAGAGGGGAAGCGAATCGCGCAAACCTCGCGACGGATTTTGGAAACGAGATCGACGGCGTGATTGTCGGCCGGAGGAAGACGACGATGACGTCAGCAATCATGTCATCCGGATAATTTCCTTTTTCTGTTTTTATTTATTTAATTCATATCTTTTGATTTAAATGTCCAAATGAAGTCAAATAAATTTCTAAAATTTGTAAAATTAATATCTTTGTGTTAAACCAGTTGTCGGCATGTTTTGAACAATTTTCAAAATTACTAATTTTGAAATATTGATTAGATACAAATTTGACACTTTATGTTAAATTTAAAACTAGGGTTTAATTAATTTTATTTTTGGATACAATAAATTCTATGAAATACCCACATTCAAATATGTTTGAAGCTAAGATATTTAAACTCATATTCCAATATTAAATAAATTTTAGCTTTAATAGATTATTAAATAACATATCACAACTATTTGTAATGAAAGAGAAAATGTAATGTAATCATTTTTAATTTAAATTATATTGTGCACCATTAAGTTTCATAACATGATAAATCATTTGAAAACTTTATAACATATCTTTAGAATAGATTTTAGATTAAATTCATTTGTTATACTGGATATTTATTCATGAAGATCAATTTATGTTTGAGAATTAATGAAACTTATTTAAATTAATGCAATGCTTATTTGGATAATTATTTAATTATAAAATCTATGAAGTTTTAAGGTTATAAACTATAGACTTGTAATTTCCAAAACTAGTCTTGAATTTAGGTAAACAATGAAAACCATTTGGCAATTATACCATTTTAAATAGTCTTGAATTTATGACTAGATATGGCTAAGTGGTTGAAATCAAATACTTATAAAGAAACTATTTTATTACAATAAAATGGTTTGAAGTTTGTAAAACATTTATTAATTTTTATATATTGAGGTTTTAAGGAATACAATGGATAATAAATTGTTTAACTTAAAACAAGTTTTGAGAATAATAATAACTGAGATATTTGAATTATTAAACTCTTTCAATATGTTTGAAGTTTTTCATAGTTGGTTTTCTTATGCATTTTAATATTTTATTTTAATCAAAACAAAAGTTTTAAATTTTAGTGATTTTTAAACATTCCAAAATATTGGGATGTTACATTCCTTCAGTTTTCGAGTGAGCAGTCCTGAGCCTAGTTCCTTGAAGATGTGTTAGGTTTGCTCCCAAAGACATCTTCGAGAAACTAGTTCTCAGAAGAACTCCCTAACTTTGCCTCTATCCCTCTTTTGGTTCCAGTATGACCCGAGAGAGTAGCCCTAGGCCCATCTACTCGAAGATGTCTTAGTCTTGCTACCGAAGACATCTTCGAGAAGCTGATGCTTAGGAAAACTCCTTGTTGTTGCTTGGGTGAGGATGAAGGACTGGGGGTCTATTTATAGTGTTTCCACCAGTCCCTTGCCTGCCCCAAAGGTCACCTCTACCATCATGCCAAAGGTCACCTCCTACCTGCCTCAAAGGTCAGCTTATCACTGCATGAAGGGCCAAGTGACTTTTGGACCCAGCCATAGGTCATTTTATCTGTTACTGAAGCCAATTTATCTGGGCCTCTCCCGACACTAAAGATTATTCATCAATATGAAGCGAAAGCACTAGACAGAAATTCCGTGTGTCCTCAAGAACGTTTGGTCATCATAAGTAAACAAAACGGCTTGTCCTTTGCTCTCAAAAGGATTGGGCCACTCGCTGCAATTATATTTGCCGCGCTCTATTTACTCGCACTGTATTTCTATGTTATCTCAAAGTCTACTAAAAACTTGTCTGCTGGTGTTTACAGTGAAATCCTAATCAAAACCACTTTTCAACACCTTCTGCTCCTCGTTGGGTTCGACACTCTTATTTATCAAAAGTACTGCGACACACCCCCTATACTTGTGGGTCATGAATAGGCAGCTCACAAGATCTAAACATGATAGCACAAGAGGAGAAGACAACCATCTAGCTACTGC
Organism: Poa annua; assembly: GCA_026929855.1. Taxonomy (NCBI): domain Eukaryota; kingdom Viridiplantae; phylum Streptophyta; class Magnoliopsida; order Poales; family Poaceae; genus Poa; species Poa annua. Next base: position 106,531,743 of record CM049426.1, read on the forward strand.
TATGGACCCATAGTCCAAGGGTAGACTACTCACGCATCAGTCCGGAGGCGGTCATGGCGATGTAGAGGCCTCCGGGACGATTCTCCTCCCGGCAGGGTGCCGGGAAGAAGTTCCGATCTCTCCTAAATTGGTGTTGACGACGGCGACAGCTTGGGACCCGTGGAGGAAATAATAAACACCGTATGATTTTTAGTTTTTTTTGGGGTACTTGTAGGCGAAAGGGCGAAGGCGGTGGAGGCCCGAGGGCTCCCCACCACGTGCTCGCGCGGCCCCACTTCTGACCGCGCCAGCACCAGGTGGGGGAGCCTCGGTGCCCCACTTCGTGTCCTCTTCGGTCTTCTCAAACGTTCCCGATGCAAAATAAAATTCAAGGATGTTTTTGTCCAATTCCGAGAATATTTCCTTAAGTACTTTTCTGAAACCAAAAACAACGGAAAACAGGGAACTGGCACTGTGGCATCTTGTTAAAAGGTTAGTCCCAGAAAATGCATAAAACTATATAAAATGTATATAAAACATGTAATAACATGGTATAATATAGCATGGAACATAACAAATAATAGATACGTTGGAGACGTATCAATCGCCAGCTTGGCCGGCGCGTTGAACTTCGCTCTACAGTGTTGCGATCATCCCGGGACCTCCACCAGCAACGCCGGCACCACCGACGCAGACGTCGTCATCCTCGAACCTGAAGTTCTCGCCATCGAAGCCGAGCCGCTGCCTCCAGGATAGAGGCAAACCGAAGACTCTCACGGCAAGGAACCCATGGAGCAGTCAGAGGATGACGCGGGCCAGAGCTCCAACCCTCGATGCCGCTCTCGGGAAGATATGGAAGGACAAGCCAATTAGCACCTCATGACCTGCTGCACTCCTTTCCCGGCCTTGGTCTATGATCTTCATCGCCTGGTGCAGATGGATGGCGATGGGCTACGTCATTTCGTTTGGAGGTTCCGGGCGGTCGCGGACAGGATTCCCGCCGCGGACTTCCCGGAGCACCAAGTCATCCTCCTCTTCCACCTGAATGTACGCAACATGAGAATGTGCGTGAAGATGGGCACTCGATTGGTCGCTACCCTGGATGACTTCTGGGCGATGGCTGACCTATGCGCTCGGGCTGAGGAAGTGAGATCTACAACTTCTTGTACCGGGAATCGTGGCAAGATTTGCCAGAAGCACCCGACTGTTTTTCAATAACTTCTATCATGAATAAAAGATAAGTTATCCCGAAACCCTACTGATCTCTCGCAAATCATGTCTTTCCGCGGATAAAATCAATGCAAAACCGATGCGAAGTAAGCTAGCAGCTAGCGCAGGCTCGACCGTCGAATCGAGCGCTCGGGATAACGGCTCCTGGGGGTAGCATGCGGTGCACAACACCAAAATACCCTTCGGGTACGCGCTTACTGCTAGAGTGAGTGACCCTCTTTTCGGGCATCTGTGGGGCTTGTGAGAGCATGCCTGGCCTGTCGGGGCCTCACTTGCATACCTGCAGGCCCAGAGGGTTCCCTCAAGGAAGTGGAGAACGGCTAAGCCGCCGATAGACAAGTGAAAGGCAGTTGTGAAAAACAAGATAGCAAGCATAGTCATTAAGTTCTAGACTGTTACAATAATACTCAGATTGTAGCAAGAGGAACTAATGCAAGGTTTGTCATTTCTTGGCAGCAGAATGACGGGGGAACTCTCTCCCGGCCACCACAGACGCGTGGGCCTTCATTGTCTGGCGAGCCTCGGAGGAAGGAGACATGGTGGCCCAGTCTGGCATGACCATGGACGGGTTCGCATCAGCCATCGCCATCATCACGAAGGACGCCTTGTGCATGCTCGTAGGGAACTTGTCGTTCACCAACTGAAGGACCAGCAAGCTCTTGGTGGAGTGCACGCCGTTGGCCGCGTCATTGATGATATCAGCAAAGGCGCGCATGCTCCTGTGCTCCGCGTCAATAGGGTCGGGAGGAGATTTCCCGGTGACCGAGGCCCTCGCAGGCCCCTGCAAGCAGGGCAAGGCCTTCCGTGTTCGAGTTCCGGAGAACAGCCAGCTCGCCCGAAGCCTAATCTTGAAGGTCAGACAAAACCGGTTCTCCTCCATAATCTTTGCCACCTCCTCTAGGCGTCCTCCAGGGCAGAGTTTTTTTGGTCGTCTTCCTTGGCTTTTGCCTGGAAGGGCTGCAAGCTGGTCCTCTCCTTGACCAGCGCGCGCTAGAGCTCGTCCTTGGCCTGGCCCGCTTTATTCAGCTGGACCTCATGAAAGTGGAGGTTCCGACCCGCCAGCTCGAGCACCTTCCGAAGGTCGGCGATAATCCCTTTCTGGGACTTAACCTCCTGCTCCAAGTCGCGCCTTTGGGCCCCGAGGATAGCTGGTATCCAGGCTAGGGCCCGGATCCGTGAACTCAGCCGCATCTCCTTAGCGGCCATTTCATCCACCTTCAGCTTCTCCATGGTGACACTATCGGCTTCCGCCTTCTGGAGTTGCCCAATCAAGATGCGCAGCTGCTGGGACTGGCGGTCCAATTCGGCTTTTCCTTCCTCCATCTTGCTCACCGCCTCACCAACCTTCTTCTTGACGGAGGCTTGGCGGGTGCGGACCTCGTGTCCAGCATGACCAACCCGCTCAGGATGGCTTCCATGGTGCTCTTCTCACGGATGACAACCTCTAAGGTGCAACCGGAGGCAGCATCCCGGGCCTGACCTTCCGGGATCAGCCTTTCTCGGATCTTCTCCAGCTCCGCCAACTCCTCGCTGGCTCTTGAGTCAAGCGAGTACTCCGTGAACATGGTCACTTCGGAGCTGAAGAGGGACCCCATGGATCGCGTGAATGGCACGAACTCCCCGTCGATCGCCATCCCTCCTACCCCGACGCTCGGGGGCTGGTGAGCAGGCGGCGTCCCAACAACGCTCTTCGGCGCGCTCTACGCCACCTTTCGGTCATCGGACGGGGTTCCGACCCCTCCGAAGGTGCCGAGACCTTGGGGTCGAGCCGCATTGACCGCCAAATCATCTGAAGACAAGACAACTGCAGTGTGAAGACAACATGAACTCGAAGAACATGCAAGGTTAGCCCGAAGGGATCAGAACTCACCTGCAGGCTCTAGAGCTGGATCCATCCGTGCTCCTGCATCATTTTAGAGAGTCGTAGCGGTAACGCTCCCCACTCCTCTCCCTCGGCGGTCGTCACCTTCAGCCATGATGGGAGGAAGGATCGCTTCCCCGCACCTCAGGGTGCTCGAGGCGGTGTCGTCCTTTGCGCTGTTGCAGGGCTTCTTACTCCTCCCCGGCGACCTGCTTACCCTGCACATCACCAACAACAAGTCCTTCCGGGTCGGATCGCTAAGGCGCGATCCTTCGCAAGCTAAATCGAAGAAACTTACCCCCTGGTGCGTTTGCTACTCAGTGGCGCGGGTAGTTCCAGGGACCCGCGGAATGAGCCCGGCGCCGCTCCCTGGGTGTTGGTGGCGGATTGGGAATTCAGATCCACCTCTATGGTCGCCTCCTCTGCGCCGATCCTCCACTGGGTGGGAGCGGAGGATACCACAACTTCTAGGTCGGGAATGTCGCGTGCTTCATCGTCAACGGCCGAAGGGTGGGACGACTCGTCCTCCGACTCCTCCTCCTAGGCGTCCTCGTCATCGCCTCCTCGACAGTCGTCGCCTTCATGACCATCACCCGAGCCTGCGGTGTTGCTAGATGTGTCGCCGACGGAGTCCTCGTCGTCGGCTGACGACTCCTACGTGTCCTCTGCAAAGTGGAATTTGGACCTGCGTACCCTCTCCATGGGAACTGGGCCGTGGTCTCCCCGACCCACGAGGCCCGCGGCATTGAAGATGGCTTCTCACGACGAATGTCGGCCTTACGCGGGTCCTCGCACAATGGAAGGACCTCGGCGGGTAGATCGAGCGACCGATTGGAAGAACAAATCTTCGAGATATTCTTCCGGACCTTGTCCTACGGCATATCCGACGTCCTCAGACGGGCGGGGTCTTTGAGGCCCCAGAACTCCCACGTCAGGTGTGGCCTTTTATGCAAGGGAGCGATCCTATTGCGGAGGAAGTAGGCAGCGACAGCGGCACCCGTCACCCCTTTGGCACTGAGGTGCTTGAGCGGGTCACTGATGACCCACAAGTATAGGGGATCGAAAAAGTCTTTGAGGCAAGTAAAACCCAAATTTATTGATTCGACACAAGGGGAGTCAAACAATATTTGTAAGATTTAACAGATGATTTGTCAGATCAGCTGCACCTGTGAATAGACTTGCTCGAGGAAGATTATCAGTAGCAAAAGTTTTATAGCAGATACAGTAGTGCAATAACAGTAGTAGGCACTGGACGGATGTACGGACGTTGCATGGACGAGATAATTCATGTAATAACATAGCATAGGCATTTGTAGATAAATAATATAAAGCATCCAAGTATTAACTAATCATAAGCATGCATTCCAATTTAGTTGTGCGTGCTCGCAATGAGAAACATGCACATCATCTTTTGTCCTGCCAGCCCGTTTGCAGCGGGGCCTCAAGGGAAACTACTGGCAATTAAGTTACTCCTTTTAATATAGTACCAGAGCGAAGCATTAACACTCCGTGAATACATGTGATCCTCACATCATAGCCATTCCCTCCGTTATCCCAACTGCTGTCACTTTGGGGCCATCGGTTCCGGACAATAACATGTGTATAAAACTCAGAGATATGATCCAAAACAATAATTATCATCATAATTCAATAACATGCTCAGATCTTAAATCATGGCACTCGGTCCCTAGTGTCAAACATTAAGCATAACAAGTTGCAACAATGACATAAAACACCGATAACGGATACTAGGCACCATGCCCTAACAATCTTACTTCTAGTACATGAGTGATCTCATCCAATCCCTACCATCCCATCTAGCCTACAGCGGTGAATTACTCACTCATGGATGAGGGAAACATGGATGGTTGATGGAGAGGCGGTGGAGATGGCGATGGCGATGATCCCCTTCGATTCCCCATGCCGGCAGGGTGCCGGAACAGAGACTTCTGGTCCCCGAACTAGGGTTCGCGATGGCGGCGGAGCACGGGTGTGTTCTCTGGAAAAGTGTCTAACTCCCCGACGTTTTTAGGTCAGAAGCAATAAGTAGCCGCGAGGGGGGCGCGAGGTGGTGACCGAGTCGGTCACACCACCCCCTGGCGCGGCCAGGAGTCTGCCGCTCCACCAGGTGGTGTGGCGCCCTCGTGGCCCCTCTCTGGTTGGTGTTCGTGGTTCCTGGTGCTTCTCGGATGGAAAAAAAACTTCTGTTTGGATTTTGGGGTTTTTCTCCGAAGTTGATTCCTGCACAAAAATAAGACACCAGGGTAATTCTGCTGAAAACAACGTTAGTTACATTCAAAACACACAAATTAGAGGTAAAACAATAGCAAAAGTGTTCAGGAAAGTATATACGTTTTGGACGTATCAACTCCCTCTAAACTTAGCTTATTGCTTGTCCTCAAGCAATTCAGTTAACAACTGAGTGCGATAAAAGAACTTGCACGAACTCATTTGCTCAGGTGATGTAAATATTCTCATTATGAGGACAAATGCTTAGACTATTCATAACAAGGCATATATAAACGGTGTCACTCAATAGTTATGTAAACCATGAAAAGATGCCAATTATATCGATGATAAATAACATGATACATATCAATTCACGAGATTGCCATGATCATAAGAAAGTATGATAAAGTGGTATCTCGCTAGCCCGAATGTAACAGCAAAACATAAATGCCCAAGGACCTCTGAGTTTCAAGGGAAGACTAGAGATAAAGATATCAAAGATAAAAGCATCTAGACTACACCGCGGTTAACATATTAAGGGACAAGCACATTACACTAAGAATGACAATTATGCTCTCGAGAAGGTGCTCAAAGAAGGATGGAGACTCAACAGTAAAGTAAAAGATATGCCCTCATTGAGGGAAGCAGGGATTCAACATGTGCTAGAGCTTCTTATTATTTTGAAACAGAGGTAAAATTGTTTTTGAGTGGTGGTTGTTAGGTCAGCGACTGGCAATAGAGTTCTCGTTATCTTCCATACAAATCAGGTTGAGAGCGGTTCAGATTATTTTTAAAACAAGGCACTTGTAACATGCATCTTTATATTCATATATTTTGATAACTTGACACTCCTCCCCACCTTGCTAACAATGTCATGGCTAACCGAATCCTCGGGTGCCCACCATACAATCTGAAACCACGGAGGAGTGCCTATTTTTATTTTCTCAAATCCTTTTTTGATATTACAATGGTCTAACCAGCCCTTGTAAAAATTAGTGACAAGAAGATGTAGCTTGGAAGTCAATTACTCAATTAGTATGGAAGATAACCAGACCAATTATCACTTCCTCATGAGCTCAAAATAGTGGCACAAATTAAGAAGTGTTTGAAGGTTTAAAGGTAGCACATGCGAATTTACTTGAATGGTTTGAAATTGCCATGTATAGATGTTTACGGTGGGCTCTTTGGAATAACTTGGTTCTCAGGGATTTGGAAGCACAATCATTTTCTCAGCTTAGTACATGTGGAGGCTAGAAAAAGATGGGAAGGGACAATTCAAGAGAGCAATACCCGTCATCATCATGCTTGCAAAGAAATAGAATTAACGGAGTAATAATAAGGATACAAGAACTCTGCGTCAAAATATGTCATCAACGCTTTTGAATTTTTGTTTTCAGTCATAACATGTGTAAGCATGTGCCAAGTCGATTCAACTGAATTATTCAGAGGAGGATACCACAATGTCATATTTTATTATGAGCAAAGCAATGCAAGCAAATATCCAAAGAAACATGACATCCATCATAAATAAATTGGAAACGATCATAAGAGAAGATGAACTACTAAGAATCAACCAATTGACATATACCTTATGTGAACCATCTAAGCATGCTCAGATGAATGAGTATATGTACAAAAATGAGAAACGAATAGAGTTCATTACCAACCTCTTACCCAACTCGAAATTGTCATAGATCATTATAATTATCTTATCACTTGTGTGCTTGAAAGATATGAGATAATAACCAAGCTCCATGGAGTAATTGAAGATAGTGACCTCTGAAACAAACTATACAAAATCAAAGAGAAACAACAAATATTTTTGAGTTTTCGGATTTAGAAACAAAAAACAGAACATTCAGCAAAAACGAATTTTTTCGAGGGCCTTACAATGCCCAGATCAGAAAACTCAATCTAATGAAAGTTGAGTACATATCCCAGGAATATGTACAACTAATTTCAGGTCATTTCGACATTCCTGTAATAAGTTATGAATTTAACGGTGGACAGAAGAAATCTGTCCCTGCGCAAAACAGCACGCAACGAAGCAAAATATTTTTATGTTTTTGCATATTGAACTGAAATAAATACTAAGCATACTAATACTAGATACTAAAACAAACCATCCAGAGAAATAACAAAAATCTTTTTGATATTTTTGGCTTGATGGCAAGCAAACAAAGCATAAACAAATGAACGAAAGAAAGAAACTAAAACGAAATATGGATATACAAAGTACCGAATGAGAATGATATGAAGATGAGTGTGCATCGGTACACCTCCCCCCAAGATTAGTCTTTTGGCCCAAGTGGAGCTCAATCCTACAGAGAATAATCGCCCAACTCGGTGGGTTATGTCCGGTGTGGTCGTACTCCGCATCGGCTGCGGTGGAGGAAGATCCCAAAGGTCCCGCATACTCCGGATCCGGGTACACAAAGCTGGGTGTCTCCGGGGGATGAATGAAACCACCCCCATGCTCCTCGTCGTGGCCCCTACGATCCGGGCCGGGCTGCTCACCAAGTGTATCCGACTCAGCCTCTGACACTAACAAGTTCCTCCTGCCAACAAGGTTAAGAAGAGCTGCATGCAAGATAATAATTCTCTCAATGGTAGTTACTTTGAGGTGTTTCATCCTAGAATAAGTTATGGTATTAGGGAGATAATGCAAGCTACCACTTCCAGCAATAAAGTCAAGTCTCTTCATTGAATCAATATCAAGTTTTTCCATAGGTAATAGCAAATCATTAGGATGGGGGTATAAAAAGTACAAAGCTAATAAACGTGAAGCAACTAGTCCTCCACAAATTCGTCCCTTCTCGCCGTTAGCCGCGAAACGGTGAGCAATCAGAGCACCCAAGTTATAAGTCCCATCATGATGCAATGCAGCAGCAAGAAAAGCTAAATCAGGCAAGCCTAATTTACCAGCAGTTCTCCTAGCTAAAACACACTTGGCAATGAAGTATGCAAAATAGCGAATGGAAGGGAGGTGAATACTCCTGATTTTACCTTCCTCCTTAGAGAAACTTCTCCCATATAAGATTTCTTCATACACATCCATCAATAGCCTCGGGTTACCCTTCGGCTTCTTCACTGATCCTCTGTTTGGGACCCTCATCACTGAACAAAAAACATTAAAAGGCAAGTCCACAGATTTGTTGTAAATAGTGTAATGCACGGTGGCGTTAGATGAGTTCAACTTGCAATGAAAATTCTTCACCATCGACATAGACAATATAGCATATTGATAACTAGATCTTCAAGAAAACGATCCAATCCTGCATTGGATAAAAGAGAGTGGAAATCTGTTGTACACTCCTTCCTCTCTATGAACTTTGTACTTCCCTTCCAACACTATCTCATGAGAATTTAGTGCATATGAATTTCCTTCCATGTTCTGAAATTTTCAACAAACATCATAAAATCGATTTTTAGTCAACTAAATTAAGTGAAACCATTATAGTGACTTGCTAGAGGCTTAAGCCTGCATCAAAACTAGTTTCATCAACTTAGTACAAGCATTTAAACTCACTAAACAAGATATCTACAGCAGCAAAATACTTCATATATACACCATTAAACAAAATTTCACTTGGATATTCGGAGGAGTCACATACTGGAGAGGAGATGCACCAAATTTCAGCACCAGAAATTGTCTGAATGTGGAGGTCGAAATCCCAGGAGATGAGCAGCAAGAACACGAGTTTGAGCTATCCAAAAGTGATTTTTCGGGCAAGAGGAAGGCAAGGGAAGGAGAGAGAGCAAGTGGGGGGACTATGGGCCCCACACCACCAGCTGGCGCGGCCAAAGGCTTGCCGCGCCACCAGGTGATGTGGTGGACCAGGGGGTCCCCCTGGTGGCTCTCTGGCACTTCCAGGACCCTCCTCGAAAAATATGATTTTTCATATAAATTTTTTAATTTTCTAAGAAACTTTATTTTTTTTCATTTTCTGGTATTTTGCATTATTAAATTCAATATTGAAAAAATATTTTCTAATAAAAAATTCAACTAAACATTGCAAACTAAGTAATATTACAGTAGGTATAACAAGGAGTAGATAAATAAAATTGTTTAGCCTCTTTATGCATTTAAAATGCACTTGTTAACAAGGTTGATCAAGTCTTGCCACCAAATGAATTTTATATGACATGAAAGCCTTTAAACCATATGAGACACTCATGTTACCTTATAATGAATTGGTATGGATCCAATCATCAGAGTTTTGAATTCTTCTTTATATGGGCAATCAATACTTCCCACTCTAATAGACCTCAAATTGGTAATTGTAATAACTCCAGGCATTCTATCAACTTTCTTGGGAAAATAAACAGTATGCTCCTTGTCATGAACATTGAAAGTAACCTTTCCTTTATTGCAATCAATAACAGCCCCTGCAGTATTTAGAAAAGGTCTTCCAAGATTAATAGACATATTATCATCTTCAGGCATTTCAAGAACAACAAAGTTAGTCATAATTAAACAATTGGAAGTTATTTGGACAGGAACATCCTCACAAATTCTAAAAGGAACAGCAGTAGGTTTATCAGCCATTTGCAAAGACATATCAGTAGGTATCAATTTATCAAGGTGAAGTCTCTTGTAAAGAGAGAAAGGAAAAACAGTAACTCCAGCTCCCAAATCACATAGAGTAGTTTTAACATAGTTATTTTTGAAAGATCAAGAAATAGTAGGTATACCTGGATCACCAAGATTCTTTGGAACCTTACCGTTGAAAGAGTAATTAGCAAGCATAGTAGAATTTTCCTTTTGTTAGTCACAATATCTTTCATATATTTAGAATAAGGAGGAAACTTAATAGCATCGGTCAAAGGAATTTGCAAGAACAATGGTTTCATCCAATCAAAAAATCTATTATAATGATCTTCCTCTTTAGATTAAGGTTTCTTAGCAGGAAAAGGTATTGGTCTTTGGACCCAAGGTTCTCTTTCATTACCATGTTTCCTACCAATAAAATCTTCTTTAGTGTACCTTTTATTTTTAGCATGTTTTTCAGGTTCTTCTTCTATTTCTTCCTGATCCGAATTAACATTTTTATCCTTATCATTGTTATTAGCATTATCATTGTTGTGTTCATTACCACTTTCAGTTTCAGCATCAGAAACAGATATACTATTAGGATCAATAACAGGTTCATAGGATTCTACAACAGTTTTATGTTTATTTTCCTTTTTCCTAGAAGGAATACTAGGTTCATTCACTCGTTGAGAATCTTGTTCAATTCTTTTATCAGGATACAAAGGATCCTAAGTTGATTTACCACCTCTAGTTGTTACTTCACAAACAAGTTTTTCTCTAGCAATAGAGTTGTTTACTAGATATTATTTAGTGAGTTGATCTATTTGAGTTTGAACCATATGAAAGTGTTTCATTAGCACTTTAATATCATTAGCAGTTCTATCAATAATATCATGTAAATCACTAATAGCATGAGAATTTTTCATTAAATGATTCTCTATTCTCGTATTAAAATTATCTTGCTTCACAATAAAATTATCAAATTCATCAAAGCATTGAGCAGGAGATTTAGAGTAAGGAATATCTGTATCATCAAACCTTTGGAGAGAGTGTACCTCAATGACGGTTGGAGGAGGAATAGGCTTACATAATTCTTCAATAGGATGTAAATACTTCACATCTTCAGATTTAATACCACTTTCTTGAAGAGATATTTTACCTTCCCTCATTGTTTCTTCATTTAATTCAATCACACCTCTCTTCTTCGGTGTTGGTGGAGGTGTTGGAGTAGGTTCAGGAATATCCCAATCATCATTATTCTTACATATCGTAGCCAATAATTCTTCAGCTTCTTCGGGAGTCCTTTTCCTGAAAACACAACTAGCAAAACTATCCAGGTATGTCCTAGATTCAGCAGTTAGTCCACTATAAAATATATCAGCTAGATCATTTTTCTCCAAATCATGGTTCGGCTGCACTCTCAAGATGCAACAAAAGCGTGTCCAAGCTTTGGGAAATTTCTCACCCTCTTCTTGATTAAAATTATAGATTTTTAGTAAGGCATCATGTTGAGCACTAGCAGGGAAATATTTTCGAAAGAAAGCATCAAGCAAACCCTTAGGACTAGTGATGGAACCAGTGAAAGGATCGGTATGACACCTAGAGGGGGGGTGAATAGGTGCTAATTCAAATTTTAGGTCTTTTTCAAATTAGGCTTGACACAAAAGGTAAATTCACTAGATATGCAACTAAGGTGAATTTCCTATATGACAAGCTAGCAACTAAGCAAGATATAATAAGGCAATAAATAAGGATAGAAGTAACCGAAGAGAAGACACGAGACGACAAGGATGTATTCCCGAGTTCCTCCCTTGAATGGGAGTACGTCTCGTTGGAGAGGTGTGAACCAACACAATGGTTCAACGGCCACAAAGGCCTCACCCTAATCTCCGGTGAACCGCACCACAAAGGTTTGGTCCACTTTCCACTATCGGAATCCTTCGAGGCGGAATCCGGAGCCTTTACAACAACGATTCGGGGCACGACCCACAAAGGGCTTGGGGGCTCCCGAACAGCTACAATCTGTCACAAAGACAATAGGTAAGTACAACAATGGGCTAGGTTTCCTAGTGGAAGTCCTAGCAAGTGTTCCCTCAAATGAATGAGGGGGAAATGAAGAACGGCTCGGTGAAGATGTAGATCGGGGCCTTCTCCTTCAATCCTCCAAAGATCAACGAGTTTGGATGGGGGGATTGGGAGATCTTGAGATTCTTGGCTTGCAACAATGGAGCTCCTCCTTTTCTAGGTCAAGCACTTTTCTGGAGGAAGGAGGAGGGGTATTTATACCCCTCCAAAGATGTAACCGTTGCAGCCAAAACCCAGGCCGGAAACTCCGGCCCTAGTGGCCGGAAACTCCGGTCAGGGCGGAAACTCCGGCCTAGGGAGGCCGGAAACTCCGGGGGGCACCAGGGGCTGAACACCAGATCTTCAATCTGAACTTGGACATCTTCGAGATACACGAGGCCGGAAACTTTGGCCTAGGGCGGAAACTCCGGTCCATGGGACCGGAAACTCCGCCCCTCACCAGGGGCTGAGCACAACTTCGGCAACCGAGCAACGGAGAAGATTCCGGTCCTCAGGGACCGGAAACTTCAGACAGGGCCGGAAACTCCGCCCCCCTGGACCGGAAACTCCGGCCCCCACCAGGGGCTGAGCACACTTTCAGTGCTGTCTCTTTTTCTCCTCTTTTGGTGCTGATGCATCTGAAGAGTTCCTAGATTATCCTGCATTACTTAACACCAACTTAATACATCCACATGTTGTTAACTAACACACAAAACACAGAGATCATAGAAATGTTCTTTCAACCAGGAGACAAATTATTATACCAAGTTTTAGCTTCTCCTCTGAATGAAAAAGGAAATATTTTAGCAACAAAGTAAATGCGCATTTTAATGTTTTCTGGCCAGAACAGAGACTTCTGGTCCTCGAACTAGGATTCGCGATGGCGGCGGCGCACGGGTGTGCTCTCTAGGAAAGTGTCTAACTCCCCGACGTTTTTAGGTCAGCCGCTATAAGTAGCCGCGAGGGGGCGTGAGGGGGTGACCGAGTCGGTCACACCACCCCCTGGCGCAGCCAGGAGCTTGCAGCGCCACCAGGTGGTGTGGCGCCCTCGTGGCCCCTCTATAGTTGGTCTTCGTGGTTCCTGGTCCCTCTCGGATGAAAAATAACTTATGTTTGGATTTTGGGGTTTTTCTCCGAAATTGATATTTCTGCCCAAAAATAAGACACCAGGGTAATTCTGCTGAAAACAACGTTAGTCCGCGTTAGTTACATCCAAAACACACAAATTAGAGGTAAAACAATAGCAAAAGCGTTCGGGAAAGTTGATACGTTTTGGACATATCAGCCACCACCTTCGTCAAGCTTCCATCCTGACCGCTGAGGTGACTACAGGACTCCAGTTTCTCCGGGAGCTCTTTCGGCTCCTGACAAGGTTATACCAAACGCGTACCCCATCGTGTGGGTATCTGGTGCACGCGATGACTATATCCCAATTGTCAATAGACTGAAGAGTCCCATCAAGCGAAGCCCAAATTGAAGATTGTTATCGTAGATAGACATTGTCAGTTACACTTTCCATACTTGTAATCCTAGTTGGTTACTTACCCGAGACTTGTATCCCTATATAAAGGACAGGAGGGTGTCCGATCAAGGATACGCCCAATCAGAACTCCCAAACCCTAGCAAGATAGTCATATTGCTAGACCCTTGTACTCGCTGCATATTCAAAATAAATACAGATAGGCAGGAAATAGAGGTGTTACCTCAGTCGAGGGCCCTGAACCTGGGTAATTCCCGCTTGTCAGCCGACGAATCTACTAACACTATGCGTTCTCTACGTAATAACTCTCACCCTTGGCTAGTAACCATGGGTATTGATGGGGACACTCCTCATCAATTGGCTCCGTTTGTGGGAACATGTGTCACCAAGAAGGATCAAACTGAAGGAGATATGCCCTAGAGGCAAATAAATATATAGTATTTATCGCATTATCTGATATGTTTATAATATGTTTTTGTATTATGCTATAACTGTCTTAATCGGAATTTTTAATACATGCGTGATAAATAGACAAACCAGAGTCCCTAGTAAGCCTCTATATAAACTAGTTCATTGGGCAACTGTTGATTGAGATTTCCCTATCATGGACAATGACGTCGGTTGAAAATGAGGTCGTCTTATTGGTGGAATAAGGTGATGTACATACGCATCAAAGTATTGCAATAAGATTGTATTAGGATGTTCATCATTTGCAATAGGAAATTAATATGATAGCTTATTCCTAAGATCGTGAGATCATATTTATTTCTGCTCTGTAGGATACTCTAAGTGCATCAAACGTCATGTCTTATATAGCCTGACAATAAAGGTGTCTAGCTTGTGTATCTCGAAAGGGTATGTTCAGACATATGACGAGCGGCATTTTTTCATTCACGCAATGGAAATATACTCTGGGCCCACTCGGTGAGATTACGTCTATATAGCTGCGCAGCTTATGACTAGGTCATGGAGATGTAATATCACATACGAGTTATTAACCTTTGTCGGTAACAAGATACAACATGACATCGGATCTATGCGATTAAATCTCGGACAAGGTAGTATCGTAGAAACAAAAGGAATGAATATCATGTTTATGGTTCAACGACGATATTCGTAGAATGAACAGTGACCGTCACAGGCATCCAGGCCTCCGTGGCGGTCATTGGCGAGTGAGGGGTCTCGACCATGTCTGGAGTATTCTCGAACCATAGCGTATAAGGTCTTAACGACACTTGGAGATAGTTTTGGAATTATATAGGAAGTGAATAGAAAGAGAGAGATAACCCGAAAATGGTTCCAGTGGTTCCGGGGAGGTCTGGAATGGTTCTGGAATTGCCCGAAAGATGTTCGGGTGGTCCGAAAAATGATTCGGAGCCACGGGATATTAAATAATATGTAAATATATTAATTATGAATTAATTATATTTTATCTTAATTTAATATTGATTAAAAGAAGGAAAAAGGGGGCAGCCCACTTAATGGGCCAAGATAGGCCCATGTGGGGGCCGAACCATCAGGAGGAGGTGGGGCCCATGGTTAGTGCGGCCAAGGCTTGGCCAACCGAACCCCTCCCCCTCCTTTCCTTTGCTTTTGTTTTGTCCCACATGGGGGAGCTAGGGAGTTTGCACACCCCCTTCCCCTTTTATATAGCAAGGCATATTAATTGCATTAAATACATCTAAAATACATTTACTGCTGTATATGCCGGCCTGAGTTAATTCTCCGCCCACTTCTTTTTCTCTC
Organism: Poa annua; assembly: GCA_026929855.1. Classification (NCBI taxonomy): domain Eukaryota; kingdom Viridiplantae; phylum Streptophyta; class Magnoliopsida; order Poales; family Poaceae; genus Poa; species Poa annua. The sequence continues at coordinate 106,546,866 of CM049426.1, forward strand.
TCCCACGAAGCTATACCGATGGGCGTCGTTGCCCTGCGGGATTCTAGAAAAGTTCTACTCCTGCGATCTTAGCTGCATCTGAGTGACCAGGGGTTGTTGTTAAGCTCTGTATTCTTGTGAGTACTCGGAGGCGCCACATTTGAGGTGCCTGGGCGACGTTGTCTCGCCCCCGCCACAGCCCTACCGTCGGTGCCACCCCCCCGCTGGACGGCCCTCATCCCCATTGACGCCAGGTCTTCAACAACATCGCTGTGTCATCGTCTACTTTGTCGCGCCAAGTTCTCCACGACCTTGAGGTCGACTACGTCGGCTTCATCGGCAACGCTTGTGCGGGAGCGTAATCCCCGCTATTCGGCCTACAAGAGGTATGTGACCAGTTCCGCCACCGTTATCGCATGTACTAGATAGATAAATCCGGGATAGTTTGGTGTTCGTAAGTTAGAAAAATTATTGTTTTCTTCCTCGCAACCCCTTCAGTGGTATTAGAGCCGATCTATGCGTAGTGTTGCTGGTATGGTTAGAACTCATGTTGAATATGAGAACGTCTTTCTTATATTTGCTATCCTCTAGCGTGCACTTGCTATGCCTTCAGTATTGAGTTGATGAAGCGATCCAGACGGATTTTATGCGTACGCTTACGCGAGACTGGTTCCACTACTGACATACGGCTTGTACCATATCTGTGGCTGGTGGGTGTGTGTCTCTCTCTCTCTTTAGTTGGCTATGCATTTTCAATGGAGGGCCCGAAAGGGATGCTTAAACATGCAATTATATGATCGACGTTGTGGTACAAAGTTCGTAGGTAGGGAAACGGTTCTCTCGCGAATAATCCTATAAGCCACATAAAACTTGCAAAACTAAATAAAGCTAGAGGTGTCTAACTTTGTTTTGCATAAGGCGTTCATAAATTACATGGTTACGGTAAGTTTAATATTACTCGTAAGGTCGGAGGCAAAGGAGGTACCGTAGACTTGGAGCTATGCCGGGGCGCCCGGTCCAGGCACATGGCGCCATGGAAGTCCAGGTCCAACGACCATGTCATATCGCACTTCATTATATTATTTGATATTGTGTTGTTGTGTGTGCATCTTGTTGATTGCTTATATATTAGATATACAACGGTAATAGGATGATCCCTAACAAATACCAAAATGAGTTCTCACTCGTTGTGCACCACCAAGAAAGTTCTACGTTATAAGGTAGGCCGTGACGATCGGGTGTCATACATTTCGTCATTTGCATACAGTGGGTGTAAGCATGTTGCACGCGCAAAACCACCGAGGTTTAATTGGCGAGCCTAGTATGTACAGACATAGCCTCGGAACACGGGAAGATCGAAAAATCGAGCATGAGTCACATAGTTGTTGTGATCGACATTTCATGTCCACCTTTAAAACTGTACCGCCGGCCGTGATGATTGAGGGTGGTATAGTGAATTAGGGTCGTGTAATCGCTGAAATTATTGTAGGGTTAATAATCTTAGTAAAATATGTTTAATAATAAGATTATCAACTAAACTCACAATGTTTTAAATTTAGCCTTACCTTCTTTGCGATCATATCTGTAGATGGAGCTCTACTTCGGACACTTCCTTAGAAGTGCGTCCCTGTTGGCTGACGGGTCCAACTTCATCAAGTGGTACAATAAACTTAGAGAGACTCTCAAACACAACAATATACTATATGTCATAGAACAAGGATTAGGAGAGAGACCATATGATTCTGCTAGCGAAGAGGAAGATGAGGAATTTTGTCAGCGTCATGACATTTTTATAGAAATGCAATCCGTCATGACCATAAGCCTAGCACTAGAGTTGAAAGAGCTGTTTCGACAAATGGAGCCTTATGTCATGATTGATGCGATCAAGGAGCGCTTCATCGATGAAATTAAGTATGAGCAATTCAGACAGCTGAGAAAGTTCCAGACAATCCACATGGAGGAACATACCTGTTTGGAAACTCATTTGAAGAGATTGTATGGCATCTACTTCAAACTTACGAATGTCTATGATCACTGGATGGTGGACTCATGTGTGATAGAGACTGTGTTGATATTTCTTCACGTTCGTGAACCAGTTCAAATCTATAAAGGTTGAATCCATCGAAGGAGAGATCTTCGACGCTAGAGGTATATTTGATATACAAGTTATGAGTGAATTCTTCTCATGATACATGATGAAAAGTATTTGATAGTTATTCAGTTTATGAAACAGGTCTTGAATAGCACAAGTATGCGATAAGAGATGATGTGACACTGTGCAAGTGATGGCAAGCAAAGGAGTTGATGGCCAGTGATGCTTACGTCCTCAAGTTATCATAGTAGTTATCATTAATAGTTTTGATAAGAGATTTTTGTAATAGTGAGAGTGTAATTTTGTTTATTGTCTTGAATGTTACAACACAAAGTTATTCATATGTGTAATAGAATAAATCAGTTGTTTTCTGTTATGTAACAAGTCAGTTGTTTTTATAATATGAGTAAACTTTTTATGCAATCACATCTCAATTATATAACTCGAATGATAACATGATATACATTTATAAAAGCGGGAATGATAAAATTATGTGTCCAAGGATTAAATGTTTTTGTTACAAGAACAAACACCACCGATTTTGATCATAAAAGCAATGTAAGAAATAATAGATACCTCGATCTATTAAAAGGTTGCATGTGCCGAATTGATTAAGATTAAAATTGGATAATGAAATGTCAATGTGCAAGGAAATTAATTTAAAGTCATACTCGATGATTATTAAATTAAATAAGTGGTGAATTTCATTGATTCATATTTTTCTATGATTTTAAGTACAAATATGTATTCGCCTAAGGAATCATCAGTCTGAAAAACAATTTGATAAAAGATCAAAGGATTTTCAGAAGAAATATTAGTGAATATTGTATTCACAGGATTTGATAAAACATGACAATATTTTTGAATTATGTTTTCAACACAAAAGAACTTGTGGAAATTCGTTTCACAAAATTATAATATAAGATATAGTGATATATGAAATTTTAGAATCATACTATATTTTAGATAAAGTGTGGTCTTTCAGAATTTCTTTTAGAATCTCTTAATATGTTCAAAACATTATAGTCGATGTCCAATTTAGGAAATAGTTTTTTTTCAACGATAATTCATGTGATCGACAGTCAGTGTCATGGTAAAGATGATTATACGATGATACAGAATATACACGAATAGTTCTTTGTAAAATACTCACATTAGGATGAGAGTGTTTTCCAACACCAACAGAAGCAAAACTTGTATTGTTGTTTGTGTAATTCCAAAGAAAATATGATTTTTCAAATTATAGTTAATGAAAAAAAAGTTGATTCTTAAAATAAGGTATCCGACCTATTTTCATAAAAGTAGAATATTGGAATATGTTCCGAAAGGAATATCTCCACAAATAGAAATGAAAATATTATGATAAGAGTGAAGGAGATAGGAAAATTGTTTTCTGCTTGCGATCTCCTTCAAAGAGATCACAGTATTTTCAATCAAGAAGCTTTTAAATAAGGTGTTATTATAAGAATATTTGTTGTCAGGTCACAGTTTAATATTCAGTATTTTAGATCTTGTTGGCTGAACAAGATACACCTTATAAATACAAAGAAAGTTGAGAAAATATCAGAATACCAACAAAGTCTTTTTGAGTCTTAAAATCCAAGTTACATTTAAAAGGATTAAAACAGTAAATGTTACTCTAAATCTTATTAAGAGAATAAGATTGCTTAATCATCGTATAAAGTGTTATATGCATAAGACATGAAAGCATATTTTGTCGAGAAAAGTGTCTTCGACAAAATCAAATTTGTTGACTTCATAAATGTAGACATGCTTAAAGTCTATGGGATATGTATTAATAGAATACCGACGGATCGAATTAAAATTCGAGTTGATCAATGATTTTGGCTTGACCAAAATATCGAAGGAAATTATGAATTTGCTAATTTAAGTGGGAGTCGAATTAGTTAACTCAAAAGTTAATATGTAAGAGACATATTTTTTAGTGGGAGCTTAAACCCTCATATATATAGATGACATATTTTGAGTGGGAGCTTATATTCTCAAATATCTAGGTGACATATTTTGAGTGGGAGTTTAATCCCTCGTATGTAAATGACATGTCGTGGATAGTACCAGTAGAATTAATTAGAAAGATGAAGTTGTGAAACTATTTAAAGATAGTGTATATTTAGAATAGAAAAATAATTTTAAATAGAAAATCGAGTTGTTTTATTTGGATTGATTCTGACAAGTCAAAATAGATTAAAACCAATGGAAAGGTCCATGGAAATTCAATTAAAAGTTAAGTGTATTGGTACATGATAAGTGTAAGATATGTTGGTCTATTATATTGTGATATTAGATATCGTACAGGAACCATATTATTTGCCCGATAAAGTGTGACCCATGTTTTTAGAAGAAGAACAGTTATCGGAGTAAATTAGAATTTACTAGAAGCAGAAAAGTATTAGGCACTAGATTGACATTCGAATGTAAAACTTCTATATAGGTATGAAAAGTATATAGATATTGATACGTCTTCAATGTATCTATAATTTCTTATGTTACATGCTATGTTATATCATGTTCTTACATGTTTTATATGATTTTTATATAGTTTTATGTATTTTCTGGGACTAACCTATTAACAAGATGCCACAGTGCCAGTTCTCTGTTTTCTGTTGTTTTTGGTTTCAGAAAAGTACTTAAGGAAATATTCGCCAAAATGGATATAAATCAACCTTGAATTATTTTTGGAATATTTGCTTTATGAGGAACCGAAGACGAGTCGAAGAGGGGCCGCGAGGCGCCCACACCATCTCGTGGCGCGTGCCCACTTCTGGCCATGCCGGGAGGTGATGTGGGGCCCTCGGGCGCCCACCGACCTTGGTCTTTCGCCCATAAATACCTCCCTGACATAAAAACGACGATACATTGATCACTTTTTCCTCCATGGGTCCAGAGCGCCGCCGCCATCGAAGACAAGATTCGGGTGACATAAGTCTCTGTTCCGGCACCCTGCCGGGACGTGGAATTGCCCCCGGAGCCATCTCCATCGACTCCACCGCCATCTCTATCGTCGTTGCTGACTCCTATGATGAGGAGTGAGTAGTTCTCCCCCGGGGCTGCGGGATCTACGGAAGCCATGTGGTTTATCTCTCTCCCATGATGTGATATTTCTGTGATCATGAGCTTTATAATCTAGTTGAATATGTGATGCTACTCTTTACCTATTATGCACTCTAGAGGTTACTTTAATATGAACTCCTGGGTTATTCATGTGTGTAATGGTGACGGTGTGTGCGCCGTGTGTGATTCCCTTTATGATATTGTTGGTGTTGGTTCACTCCGACTTTGAGGGTGCTCTTGTAGCCGTACACAATGAATGGTGTTTGTTATCCAACATGAGAGTGCTTGAGAGTAGTCTTTATTTATTTAACTTTGATGTCAGTCTTGAGAATGTCCACTGGTGAAAGTAGGATCCCTAAGTTTTATTTCTAAGCATTAAAACACCGTTTCCAACAAGTTCTGCTACATGTTTGCTTGCTGCCATTTTTATTACACATTGCAATTACTACTTATAATCATCCATATTACTTGTATTTCACTATCTCTTCGCATAACTAGTGCACCTATACATCTAACAAGTGTATTGGGTGTGTTGGGGACACAAGAGACTTCTGGTATCTTAATTACTGGGTTGTTCGAGAGGGTTATGTTTGACCTCTACCTCCCTGAGTTCGTTATACCTTGGGTGATCCACTTAAGGGAAACTTGCTGCTGTTCTACAAACCTCTGCTCTTGGAGGCACAACACTGTCTACAGGAATAGAAGGGTGCGTAGACATCAAGCTATTTTCTGGCGCCGTTGCCAGGGAGGTGAGCGCTTGAAGGTATCTCCTTTAGATTCTGCAGTTATTACATTTTTTTTCTTGTTTTTATTTTCACTTGTTAGGCTAATGGAAAAAAAATTAGGGATCTCTATGAAATTTATATTGCATTAGGACATGATACTTTTGAAGAGAAAATTAAAGAACCTATGGAAATTTGTTTGCATAATAGTGGTAGTAATGTTATTAGTATAAACCTAAGCTAGGGGGAGCTAGTTTAAACAAAAATAATCTTATTTGCTCCTCAGCTTTGGAGGAATTATTTTGCCTTGATAATGTTGTGCCTCCAATATGTGATAATTTTAATGATGCTTGTGATATTCTAAAGCCACCTGAAGAAATAGTGCCATTTAAAATACCTATGAAAATAATTAAACGTGTTATGAATAACCGCTATGTAGGGGATAGAACTGTCCATCCTGGTGATCATTTGCTATTTTTACATGAGTTATGCGAGTTGTTCATGTGTGCAGGTATTTCAATGGACAAAGTTAAGAAGAAATTATTTCCTATATCACTTGGTGGAAGAGCTGCAGGTTGGTATAAATTATTGACGAATCAGCACTCTCTTGAATGGGAGGAGGTTGTATCTCTCTTTTATTTTAAATTTTATCCTCCAAGTGAGATTCACAAAGATCATAATTCTATATAAAATTTCTGGCCTCTTGAAGGAGAAAGCATTGCTCAAGCCCGGGGAAGGCTGAAAACATTAATACTCAAATGTCCTTACCATGAGCTTCCTGATAATATAATTGTTAATAAGTCATATGCAAAACTTTCAGAACATTGCAAGGATTATCTAGATGCTTGTTCGGAGGGCTCTTTCACAAGTAAGAAGGTTGAAGCTAGATGGGATCTCCTTGAAACAATTCGAAACAATGCTGAAAATTTGGAGAATGACAAAGGTAAATAATCAGGTATGAACTATGAATATTATTGCATTTCGAGAGCTTAGTGCTAAATCAGGTCTTGATTCTCATATTATTGTTGATTATTTTAGAACCTTTGCTTCTCATATTAATGTTCCTAAAGAAAATTGGGACGTGTATCATGAACCTTTCAAAGACACTTGCATGGAAAATAAAATTGTTGTTAATGATTGTGATAAACATGCTCCAACTTCTGATAATACTATTTCTTATAAGCATGTTAATTTTTGTGGAATGCATAGACCTTGTGGAATTAATCAAATTGAAGATGAATATTGTATCAATCATAGGAATGAAAATGAAAATACTATAGGTTGGTATAAAGTTTTAAGAGATCTTCGTAACACGATTTGTGCCACCTATCCTTTTATTTGTGAACTTTGCTATGAAAAAGGTCATTTCGATTTTCAGTGCTCAGGTTCTAATAAAGATATTGCAGGAGACTTTTGTGATAACATGATCACTCCTGATCAATATGATGAACTTACTTTATTTTTGGGGTGTGAAGAGATATCAAGAAAAACTTCTTTGTTAAATATGAGTGATATTGATATGAATGATTTGTTGCATGGATGTTATATCTATTGTGTTAATAATTGCCATGCTAACACCTACATACAAAATATTATAAAGGATGATACTTCACCAAAGTATGAAAAAACTAATCTGGGTTTTCATCTTATTAATGAAAGGAGGAATTCTCCCAAGTTTCTTCCATTGTCTCTAATAGTAAACCAGGTTATGTGGAGAAGCTTCCTTTCAAGCCTCTCCCTACAAAATATGAAAAGAAGAAGAAAAATGGAAAGAGGAAGTAGAATAAGAGGAGTAAAAGGAGAGAGGAAACCGTATCTTCTCCCAAACTTGTTGCTCCCATTACTATTTATACTTATAATTCTGAATTCGATGATTCTGAACTTGATGATGTACCTATGCCTGTTACTTATATTAATGATCATGATTGGGATAAGCACACTTCTTTTGATATTGAAGATCTTTGGGCTAATAATTCTGAAAATGATGATGTTAATAATTGCTGCACTATTAATACTATCCATGTTCCTTCCCGTGATTATATAGAGAGCTCTGAGCTCAGGGATGAGGTGTTTGAAAATCCTTTTACTATTAATGATTATATATTTGATACATCTCCTTATATTAAAAATGATTACATGTTTGCAAATGAACACACTTTAGAGGCTTATTATTCTATTGCTTATGATGACACTATGCCTCCGGTCTTCGATAATTATAAAGAATACTATGACATGAGTTATAATTACAATTATCCTTTTGAAAATTGTCATAATTATATAGGCATCACTCAAACCAATCCTTTTAATGTACAACTTGTCTATCATGTTCAAGTTCTTTATGATGATCCTACTCCCTTTGTTATTAATGAGAAGAACTTTTCCTATGAGGGAGATAATGATACTTTTATGCATATGGATCATGATAAGATAGGAAAGTTATTATGAGAGAGGAAAACACGGTTGTAAAAGTTTTCAAGTTACTAAAACGCCTCTCTTTATGTTGAAAGTTTTGAAGTTGCATTTGTTTCATGTTGCTATGATAGTTGCTTTATGTTCCAATAATTTATTCTATCACAAGACTCCTTTGCATAGGAAGTGGGTTAGACTTAAATGTGTTTGATGTTTACCTCTTGATGCTCTCCTATGTTTTTCAATTCTCATTTTTATGAGAGCATCATATGAATCTTTGTGCCTAGCTCAAAGGCATTAAACAAAAGCGCTTATGGGAGACAACCCATTTTTATTTCCTGTTATTTTATTTTGCTTGTATCAAGGACTTATCCTACCTCTGTAGCAACTCCTTTGTATCTTTATTTTATTGCAATGTTGTGTCAAGTTAAGGCTCTAGTTGAAAGTTGATGCTAAATTTCAATTCCTGCGCATAAACAGATTTCTGCTGCTCACCGTTAAATTCATAACTCTTCACCGGAACGTTAGAAAAATCTTCCCTTGTTTCTACATAATCCTTAGATATATACGCAACTTTCATTAGGTTTTGATTTTTCTTATCTGAGCAAGCTAAGTGCCTCGAAAAAATTCGTCTTTACGGACTGTTCAGTTTTTGACAGATTCTGCCATTTATTTTGCAATGCCTCTTTTGCTATTTTGATTGGATCTTTTTATCCTATTAAGTATCAGTGGCTGTAGCTAATGTCCAGTAGCATTGGTAGTAGTTGTGTTCCTACAGAATATCATAATTTTTTGTGCATTAACCCTCTAATGAAGTTTACTCTAAGTTTGGCGTGGAGGAAATTTTCAAGGATCAAGAAAGAAGGATGATATAATGTGATCAAGAGGATAGTAACGCCAAATCTTAGGGATGCCCCGGTGGTTCACCACCAATATATTTCAAGAAGACTCAAGCGTCAAAGCTTGGCGATGCCCAAGGTATCCCTTTTTTCATCGACGAAATATCAGGTCCTTTCTAGTGAAACTATATTTTAATTCCGTCACATCTTATGTGCTTATCTTGAATCGTCTATTTTTTTTGTTTTCGTATTTGTTATTTTCATTGTATGAATAAAATGGATCCTAGCATTCTTTTGTGTGGGAGAGAGACACGCTCCGCTTTTTCTTATGAATAGTCGTATTCTTCACTTATATTCGTTGAGTATTCTTTTCATGTTATTGTTTGCTTTCTAGCTCTTGTTTTTCATGCATCTCTTGCTATAGCTGTTAGCTTTGTTATATTATACTCTCAGATCTCATTTTTTAATTACTTGGAGAGTTTATCTTTTAAATAAGTTGATTGGTGTTTGGTTGAGAACAGAAAATGCTAAATGTGGTAGATGGTATAATTAAATGATACATAATCTTGTAGATCATTAAATTGTGTCACTTGAATCATTGATGTTGTTTTGAGATATTAATTTTCTTAATGGTAAACATGATAGTCTAGTAAAGTAGAATGATTAATGGTTGGTCTAGATAAGCTTGAAGTTGTGCCACACTTAAATTTCTAGTTGATTGCATAATGGTATATGACTTCTATTTGCCTAAAGCAACCATAATGACTTTATGTGATGCGCTACGGTCGGGGAAGACAACGGTGACTTTGTCATTCGCCACGATCCCTCTAGGAGTAATTTTCATTATTCCTTGTATGATCATATTTTTATATGGAAGCTTTTTACTTGTGAGTTCTAAAACTGTGGTTTTTATGGCACTTCCACCACCATCTTGCTAGCCTCTTTGGTACTTTGCATTGCCCTTTCTCACATTGAGAGTTGGTGCATTTTTCGTGGGTACATCCAAACTCGTGGGAGACCTTCATCTTGTTATCCTACACATAAGCCAAATATCTTCCTCAAAACATCCAGCATACCTACCTACTACAGCATTTCCATAGCTGTTCAAAGATATATTGCCATGCAATATCCATCTTACATTATATGACTTGTTGTCATTCATTACTTATATATTGCTTTGCGTGATTCTATAAAGCTGATGTGTGGTTTTACCCATGTTACGCTAGATAATTGCATTACCTGCTACACTGGCAGAGACACCGTTGTCATATGCATTTTATGGCACATTCATATTAGTTACTTGTATCATCAGTATGTTGGCATATCATCATTAGTGTGTTGTCATATATCATATATAATATTAGGATGCTTGCCCCTAAAAGTGAAAAGATCCATGGAGGCCATCGAAAAGAGAAACAGAAAAAGAAAAAATATATACAAATGCGAAAAAGAAAAAAGAAAGAAAGAAAGAAAGAAAAAAGGGGGCAGCATTACTATTCTTTATCACACACTTGTGCTCATGTTATGGCACCATATCATTTATAGTCATCACTTGTGCTCATGTTATAGCACCATATCATTTATGATCATCATTTGTGCTCATGTTTAGCACCTTTACTCCATATGAGAGAGTTTTCATGTCTTAGTTGCATAACTATGTGGGGAACTTTACACTATAGAACATGGCTTGTATATTCCAATGATGAGCCTCCTCAAAAGTGCTCTAGGTATTCGTGAGCAAGCAAGTTGGATGCACCCCCACTAGTTCCATTGGAGAGCTTTCATATACTTATAGCTCTATGTGCATCCGTTGTGTGGCAATCACTACTCCTTGCATAGCTTCGATTGTAAGACTTCTTCTTGTCTAATGATCACTTGCAGCTTTGTGAGCCTTTCTTCCGTTGGCCTTCAAAACCTCCGTTAACATTCTCTTAGCCATAACCTCCTGGTGCCAGGAAGCAACATTGAACGCTTGCTTGTTTCTTTTAAACAAATAAAGTATTGATCTTCTACGTGCATATTGATATTGCTTGACTTGATCCTTTCATTAAGTTGTCATGTTTGTTGTAAGCATTAGATGATTATATTGTTGTGTTTAAAGTTTAAATCATCTCTAATATCTACCTTGCACAGTTGATTGCTATGTAGTACTATATCATTGAAAGCTTTGCTTGCTTCACCTACTTGTTTATTTATTACTCATTTGATATCAGTATAAACTACAACCCTTATTCATTTGATATCAGTTTACATGCCTTACATTATTACGTGATCAAGATTGTGTTTAAGCATGTCACTTAAGAAATTATTCTTCTTTTACCGTTTTTGCCTACTCCGGACGAGTAGAACTAAGCTTGGGAATGTTTATACGTCTCCAACCTATCTATAATTTCTTATGTTCCATGCTATGTTATATCATGTTATTACATGTTTTATATGCATTTTATATAGTTTTATGCATTTTCTGGAACTAACCTATTAACAAGATGCCAAAGAGCCAGTTCCCTGTTTTCTAATGTTTTTGGTTGCAGTAAAGTACTTAAGGAAATATTATCGGAATTAGAAATAAAACATCCTGGAATTATTTTTGGAAAACGAACGTTTCTGAAGACCGAAGACTTGACGAAGTGGAGGACCGAGAGGCCGTCACCACCCCGTGGCGCGGCCAGCAGGGCCCCGCGCGAGAAGGTAGTGACGCCTCACCCTTTCGCCTATAAGTACCCCCTAAAATCTAAAAAATCATACGTTGCTCATTATTTCCTCCACGGGTCCCGAGCCGCCACCGTCGTCAACACAAATTCGGGAGAGATCGGAACTGCTTCCCGGCACCCTGCTAGGAGGGGGAATCTTCCCCGGAGGCCTATACGTCGCCATGACCGCCTCCGGACGGATGCGTGAGTAGTCTACACTTTGACTATGGGTCCATAGCAGTAGCTAGATGGTTGTCTTCTCCTCTTGTGCTATGATGTTTAGATCTTGTGAGCTGCCTATCATGATCAAGATCATGTTTATATAATTCTCCATGTTGTGTTTTTTGGGATCCGATGAATATTGAGTACTAAATTTATTGCTTCATAATATATCATGTGTGTGCTATTTAATGATCTTCCAGGCTCTTCGTTACTTGTGTGTGCTTTGGCCAAGTAGATGCTCATAACTCCAAGAGGACGCAAACCGGAAGGTGGATTATTAGTCATAGGCCCAGTTAGAACGGTCTATGCATATTGTTGTAATGCCCGAATGAATCTCACACTGGACATCATAACGTTAGTATATGCATTGGTTTGCTCATCATTATTCTACCAATTGCCCAGCTGTAATTTGTTTACCATGCATGGATGAATGTTATTATTATTTATGGAGAGACACCACTAGTGAACTGTGGACCCAGGTGCTTCTCTTTAATCTGATAAAATCACAACTGCAAACCTGTTACTTTCTGCAAACAAACATCTTTTTCCACACATACGTTTAATCATTTGTTACAGCAAGCCGGTGAGATTGACAATCTCACTATTGACTTGGGGCAAAGTATCTTGATTGTTTTTGTGCAGGGTCCACGTCAATTACGTCAAGCTCTTTTCTGGCGCCGTTGATACCTCGGGGGAATTTTCATCTCCTACTAGTTCGATAAACTTGGTTTCATAACTGAGGGAAATTAGCTGCTGCACTACTTCACACCTTCCTCTTGGGGTCTTCCAATAACACACACACCGTGTGCATCACCACGCGTGGGCATAGTGTTGATGTAGAGCCCTGGGTGCCGATCTATGATGGCGAGCTGCCGATGCTATTGGTGTCGATTGGTTACGCTAGTTGTGAATGTAGATTGGATCGGATCAGATGCATATGAGAACTCATCGAGCCCCCGTGGGTTGATCTGATACGGCGAATCGCTGTTGCTGTCATGAATATTGAGCCGCCGCAACCGGGAATCCAGCATGCTATTCTTCCCACAGACGGCGCCAATTGGCGGGGTGTAAACCCGGAAAATCACTCGGTTAGGTACCTTGGGTTCCGTATAGAGAGAGAAGTATGGCGGCTGGTGGTTCCGGACAGCTGAAAATCAAGTAATTACCCAGGTTCGACCCCTCATTGTGAGGTAAAGACCTACTCCTTCTTGTCTGATCTTGTATTGATGATGAATACATGGTGGCCGTGATGGCGATAGTGCACTCGCCGGGTTTGTCCAGCGATCTTCTGTCTATTGTCTATGGACTATTGTGATGTAGCTTGTCTTTTTGTCTGCCCCTCACAGTCTTTATATATGGAGCCAGGGGGTTTTACACGAGAGTCCTAATAGACTACAGATACGAGTCCTTGTCTTGTCCTTCAAGTTATTTCCTTAGCAGCTTCTTGGTCTTCACTGTGCCACCCCTGGGCCTCCTCTTTATTATACGTCATAGTGGGGATACCCGTAAGGTATACCCACGTCAGAACCCCTTCACAAACTATATTGACCTGAAGTGCAAGAAAGATATTCCAATCTCTGTTCAAAATTTGATCTAACAGTTGGCAAGCATACCTTTTTTGTAGATGAGTTTGGTGTGCAGGATTTAGCCAAACAAATCGCGACCAGATCACCCAAGGAGAGTGTAACGTCCCAAATTTTGGAAGCAACCAAAACTTAGTTATAAACATCCCAGAATTTAGGACTAACAATTTTTTTTTGAAATCCATTGTTAGTGGATGAGTTTTACTCATGCTTTCTCTATGTGGCTTAATTGTGTTTGGTTGTTTGTGTTTTGACCTCAAAATAGCAACCTATTAAAAACCAACCAAGTTTTGTCCTAACTCTTGTCACCATGTTATGACAAGTAAAACAGTCCACAAACCATCTCCTCTTTTCTTTTTAACAAACATTATTTACCATGATGTTTTGATTTTAGCAACTACCTAGAGACCCATTATTTGTGAAAATAGAAGTATCTCCAAAAGTCATATCTTTGCAAAATTATAAAGAATCATATAATGAGTCCTAATATATTTGTCATTGTTTTGATGCAAGTATTAGCAGCCCCCCCTTTTTTTCCAAAACCCGACTTTATTAGTGTTTGGAACTTTATTTCCCAAAGTGTTGTTTAATTATCTTTCAACCAAAAACCATGTCATGAACATGTTAGTCACCACCTCACTAATATATTTGTTTTAGCCTAAAAGTTGGATTACTTATCCCTTTGTTTGTGTGTTTGAACTATTTAACTTGTGCTTAAATTGTGTGCCTTGTGATTGTATTTCTTTGAGTGACATGTGGATTTGTTTGTATCAAGTGAATTGTTATTGCTTGAAATTGGAGTCATAGACATTTGTTTGATGGATTTGCATGCTTCAAACTTGTTTACCTATTTGTATGTAGTTTGTCTCAAAATATTTCCAAACAAGTAATTTCTTTATAGTGCATAGCTATCTTACACCATGTTAAAACTTAGCAAATCTAGGACATAATATTAAGAAATTATGGAGTGATTTGTGACATGCTTTTGAACCAACTTGATCTATGGCATATATACTTTCATACCTTGCCTTAGAAAATCATTTGAGAGCTTGTTAAAATATAAAACCAACTAGCTTTTGTGGGCATCAGAACTCAGTGTCCTTTTGACCAGTGTTAGATTCACTTTTGCTTTTCCTCCGCTATGCATACCAAAACCCCTTTTGGCAATGCACCTGCACCACTCTTTTCTCCATCACCTGTTCATAAGGGTGGACATATAGCTCAAAACTCGGCGAGCTAAATGAGCGCTCGTCAGCTCGGATTGTTTAGCTCGGCTCGTTATATTAACAAACAGAGCCAAGCAATGTTTTCAGCTTGTTATCCTTCACGAGCTAAACGAGCAGGTTAATGAGCCTTGCGAGTAGCTCGTTAAGCTTGTTAAGTAGGAGCTCATCTAGATAATAATTAGAAACCCACAAAAATAATAGCAGAAAAGCCTAAAAAGCATAAAAAAACTCATTGTATACTAATGACTAACCGCTATCCTAACCTAACTACATGTCTAGCCCTAAACACATGCACAAGCATAGGTACAGAAAGTCCTGAGCCGCCGCCCGCGGCCCTCTGTCTATTATCTTCCCTCCCTTAACGATCTTAACGAGCTGATCTCGAGCGCTCGCGAGTGTTAACGATCAGAGCTAAGCATTTTTTTAGCTTGTTATCCTTAACGGTCTTAACGAACCGAGTTTAAACGATCACGAGTTTAACGATCCGATCCTAAACGAGCCGAGTTGCTTGCGACTTGAGCCCTACCTGTTCATCCATGGAGAATTATTTTAGCCCTAATCATTCCCCTGATTGCTTAATATCTTGTGTTGAACGTGACATCATTTTAATTCTGTGCACTCTCCTCTAATCACCTAAAAACAAATAAAAACCTAATCTCTCTCTCCCCATCGACTCTCTAGCTTGGAGAAGAAGGAGGCCAGCACCCCACCCCTCTGGCCCAAACGTCATGGACCCGGGAGAGCCATCCACCTCTCACCTCCTCTCGTTTTCTCTCTTGCCCAATGGAGGTGCACTCCCTCGCCTCTCACTGGCCAGGACACGTCCCTCCCCGACCTACCCCTCACTTCCCACTCCTGCACCAACGAGAGAGCCCTAGATCAGGTCATCTCTCTAAAACCCGACCCCGAGCCTCTCTGCTCTCCATTCCACTCCCAGAGCACTCACCTACACCACCTCTCACCCCTCCAGAAGCACAGTCCAAGCTCTCGTCCACTGATGCCCGGGAGACACCGAGTTCTTCCTCGGTAGCCGTCGACGTCAACGGCATTTGTGGACGCTCCTCTCAACCTTTGCCCGCCATTTTTGACCCTGTGCGACCGCCTCTGCTAGATCTAACTCGTCCCCCTTCTCTTTTCTCTTCTAGGTCAGTCGGAGACCCTGCTCCATTTTCGATCGGAGAAGGAGAGCTCAAAGCCGGCGAGGCCTCCTCCCGTGCATGCATGTTCAAAGAGCACCCCGGGGCACCCGAAGCGTTTCCGCAAGCCTCTACACCATCCGGATCGCCCCTAGCAACCATCGTGGTGAGCAACCAGCAGCCATAGTGTTTTTCCTCCTGTTTTCACGTTCTGGTTGTTGTGAGGAAGAAGAAGAACAACAGCCGTCGATCTCCCGATCGACGGTTCATTTTGAATCCTTTTAGATCTATACTGGGCCTTTAGATCTCGATCCAGTGGTACCTTACCCCTTCATTTAAGGCAGCACCGAAGTGGGCCGGCCCGGCTCGCGTGGCTCAGCCCAAAGTCAGATCTAGCCCTCTTGTGTTTTGTTTTTCAGTTAATCAATTCCATGTTATATTCCTGGTTTGGATTCATTGTAGCTTTAATTTGTTTATGGTAGATCTATGCATTCAAATGAGTTGGTATAAATTATTTTTTATTTATGTGTGTTTTCTTAACCATGTGGCACTGGCCATTCTCAAAATGTATTTTTACGTGTGTGCTAAGTTTAATCTTGTGAAAAGTATTATTTTCACCATTTAGTTAATAACTTGAGTTTTATAAATCCAAAGCATGCAAGTTTTAGTTCTATGGAAAGCTTAGAAGAAGACCTACCTAGATATATAAGCCTTTCATGCAGGAGATCCTTCTAACTAAAGTTCTATTAAGTTTAAGAATGACATCCGTATCTATTTGATGATTTTTAATTCATTATTTAAAATACTTTTTGTAGTAAATCCAATTATATGTGGTAGATATGAGTGGTAGATTTGATATCCTAGATTAATAGAATTTTCCATCTTGTATTTTGTGTATGGTGAATTATTTCCTTAAACAGTAGGTTATTCCACATGAAAATGAATATTTTTATTCTCTGATAATAGTGTGTGTCTAGTTTTAGTTGTTTGTACTTTATATGTTTATGCGAATAGTTTAGAAGTATTATTGTTAGATACTTATGTGTTTTCCTATACATGCAAAGTGGGATTTGTCTAAAAATAAATTATATCTTGTGCTATACTTTCGTAATGGTAAAATGTAATTGTTTCACTAAAACTGAAATAGATGAAGCTAGGAATGTCCAAAGAAAGTAAATCCAATTTCTAAGAAAGATAACATCAGTAAATATCCATAGAAATTAGTCTTGCATTAAGTAGATCTCTAAAATTGAAACTATAATCATTTAGGTTTTGAGACCAGTAGCAATTCTGTGATTTTTAGTTTGTGTTTAGCTATAGTTTTTGATGCAAATCTGATTTACCTAGCTTTCTATAGTTGCCAGGAGTACTGTGGTAGAAGGATTTATTTTTAGGAGCTATATTCTGAGTATGGTAATTAATCTCACAAAATAGGACATATACAAGTAAATTTTGAATTAAATTAATTCCCTGTTTTACCTAAATTGTTAGGTGTGGATGTGTTTAATAAATCATAAGTCCAGAACCTTAAGTTCACCTTTAAGAACTTAATGAATTTCCTAAAAGTATTTTTATGCCATTCACTTTTGAGTTTATCATAGTTCATCTTGTTTCCTAGGCGTTGCACTAATTTCATTTGTGTGTTATGCATGTGAATGTGGTTTGGTGTTAAATGCTAGACAATAATTGTTTGTGCTTTGTAATGCTTGATGTATGGTTTGTTTACTTCAGGTTGTTGTCAACACGCTCCTTTTTGATGTTTTGTCAAATCAGCCAACTACACCTTCTTAACACTTAATCAACAACTTGTGTGAGCAGTGGTGTTAACCTTTCTTGATTGATTAACTTCTTAACGGTATGTGTTTCTTGAGCTAGTAACACGTTTGCATGTGAGTGTGCTGATGCTAGTGTTAATGCTTGCATATTAGATACTTTTGTATGAAGTATTTCCTGAACTATTAAGATACTTTTGTCTGAAGTATTTCCTGAAACTAATATAACAACCCTTGTTAAATGATCTAATCACCATAAGCGATGGTTTGCTTTAGTGTTCAGTTAAAACTACCTTTTTGAAAAATAGGGTTGTTGTGTGTATTTTTCTTAGGTGTATCTGTTGTTTGTCTTAACTATATGGACTTGTTGTTTGTTGTTGTTTAACTAAGTGATTTTCTTGCATATGATTATTATCGTAGTGTCTTGTGCAATTGCTTGTTGTTTGTTATGTTCTTGTGGCTTTGTCTTGTATTTTGAGTGTTGTTCCTTTCTTGTTTACGACGTTGGATACGATCAGGAAGGAACTGGAATTGAGGAATGAACCTGATGAACATCAAGATCAAGACCAAGGACATACTGCTAAGCCAGGCAAACCCACCTCACCACCATTATGCAATCCTATTTACAAAGCATGTTTTGTTTTCAAAATAAAATAATGCATGTATTACTTCTTTTGCGGCACCTTGCCACCCAAAAACTATCTTACAAAATATTGTTTGGCCAAAGTTATCTACTAGAATATTATAGGTGTTACAAAGTAAGTTTTCACTTGGTGAGCCTTGTTGTTGAAGGCTCCATCAAGAAGATCAAGTTTTCTAGTAGTCTACCCTTATTTTCTTATCTCAAAACTATAGGATGCGAACCTGTTTGATAAAATTGTTTTCTGGGAAAACCTGAGTTACTGAGAGCAATAAGCGAGAAAGAAATGTTTTATAAAAACCCGTGATGCTGAGAGCATTCAGAGAAGTTGTGAAAACCCGAGCTGCTGGGAGCAGTCGACGATGGAGGTTTAATTTCGAAGTCCCTGCTGCCGCCCGAACAATTAACCTGTGCAACCACACTACCTGACATGGGTAGGGCTTAACCGTAAGCTTGTCTGTTTTAGTATTGGGGCTCTCATACTTTCTATGGGGACTAGGCCCTCGAAGCCGGGTTGTCATCCGGAAGAGACAATACACTGTTGCAGACCAGCAGCCGGACGATTACGGCAGGTCTCCTGCCGTGGCGGTGTGGCGTCCCGAGGAAAGATCAAGAGTTCTAGTGGAGCACACGGTGCCGAGGAGAACAAACCTACCGGGAGGCCCCGATACTAGGGTGGACATAGTGGAAAGCTTTTATCATGTTATCCGGACCCCCGCATACTATCGTATGATGGGCCGTGACAGACACGGCGGAAGGACCGATTGGTCTGGGTAAAGTGTGCAACCTCTGCAGAGCGTAAATCTATTCGAATAGCCGCGTCCACGGTCATGGACGGTTGGGAAGGCCACACTGGGCGCCTTGGAGAAAGAAGTTGTTTTCAAGAAAAGTGTTTCGGTGAAATGAGGAGGTATCTAGGGGGTACGGAATTTGGGTGAGGATGGTTGGTCTCGGGGAGACAATCAATCCGATCGCAAGGAAGGAAAAAGGGGTATCCCCATCCTATTGCTTTTAAAGGTTTTACAAAAGAAAGTTTTCAGTACTTGGATATGTCCTTGCTATATCTAAGAGAAGAGAATTGTATCTCTAAATGTTTTCCTTCAACAGAGATATAGAGATGTCGTATTCTCTATTGACTGAAAATCATGGTATTCGAAAACTAAACCCTATAGTTGTTTGTAGGAGCTATCCTAGTTTTCGAAAATGCTTTACTTGCCTTACCATAAAAACTTAGCCCTAGAGGTGGTCTTGCGAGTACGTAAATGTACTCATATGGCTATGTCCCTGGATATTCAAACTTCCAGGTTATAATGAGGAGATGTACGACAAGATGGAGGAGTACACCGACGACTATGCCAGCTGAGTGTCACCGGTCAACTGCTCTGTGGGAATACGTCAGGACGTGACGTGGGCCGATGCTAGCCACAAACTTCTGATGTGCCATAGTTCATTTCCGTTAGGTGAGGTGATGATTGCAGACTTGGTCATGTGACCATTATTTATGTAAACCTTGTACTATCCGAGTTGAATGATGTACTTTGTATACCATGTTGTTATGTGATTGTGATGCACTGATCATTCGGATCATGATCTTTTACATAACGTGGGCACCTCTGGCTGGTAGTCAGAGGGGTCCTTACAAACTTGGTATCAGAGCCATCGTTGACCTTAGGAGACCTTAGTTATCATGGTCGTTAGTTTAAGAAGGAAATGTTTTGCTAAAACCTATTTTCACATAAATCTATTTTCTTCTAGGTAAGCCTAGTATGATTTCCACCCTCACATATTCTCCAAACTATCTTGATCTTACCTCTCTAGTTTAATGTATTTGAAAAGACTTTTTTTCTACTATCTTGTCCCTATTCAAAGCTTGTATAGACTTGACGATGAACCCAAATGAGACCTAAGTAACTAGTACCGAGAAGGCGAAGTTTAGTCTCAAGACTTCAACCAACGACATCAAGGTGGTAGTCAAGTGAAGAAACAAGCTACAAAGCAACCCCTTTTTGCCAAAACAGTCTCACTTTCAAGACTTCAACCCCAACAATGGTACTCCAGTTGCAACTTTGACAGTCTCACGCTTTCCAGCAGGAGTCAAGCTGAAGGAACGTAGACTCCAACAAGTAGGAATGACCAAGACCCATAGGACTTCTAGGATATGACCCTTGATTGGATTCTCCGACAAACGTGTTTGTTGAGTGCCCCTCCTGGTACTATAGCTGTCTGGTGTGCTCTTTTGCCGGTATGCTTGTTGCTTGTGTGTGCTTTGTTCTTTTGCTTGTTGTTGAGATGTTGTCCTCTGGTATCTTTTACAAGCACGCCTTATAGGCAATACATATTAGGCACATACTTTAAATTTATTAAACATCTTGTTATCTCTTCACGAAAACTTTTCTTACCTTTTTTCATAGATGTACCCTAATGCAGTTTTAAACTTGTTCTCGAAACTTCCTAAAAAGTTTTCCTTCTAATCTAAACTTCAACATGTGAGAGTTATAAGCTACACATGATACCGAATCCCCAAAGATAGCCCAGCCCCATTATGTGTTGATCCTTGCCTAGTTTAATAAAGTATTTGAATTGAAGGGGATCGTGTGCAGAAAACAAAAAATTTCCTACCAACGATATCCTAAAAGCATGCCAAGATCTATTCTATGCAGATATAGTAGTACGGACGGAGATCGGAATACGTACCCTTGTAGACCGAAAGCGGGGATTACGTTCCCGCACAAACGTTGTCGATGAAGACCGACGAAGCCGACCTCAAGGTCGTGTAGAGGAAGCAGACCTCCGAGTAGCGCTAGCGCAGCACCTCGCGGGGCGTCACACACGTACGGTGGAGACGACGGCCTCCGAAGCTCCAGTCCAGGACGAGCAGCGGAAGACTTGGACCGGAACACCAGCAGCGCGGCAGCGGGCTATGGTGGAAGAGATCCCCCTCCTCAGCTCGGCGCGGCTCCGACAAGGGAACCACGAGATCGAGAGAGAAATTGGGAATTAATTGGTGAATTAAAAGGCCAGGGGTGCCCCTTCTTATATAGGCTCCCAGGGGGAGCCAACCTTGCCAGCCAGGCAATGTGGGACTATCCCCACATGCCTGGTGCGGCTAGGCTAGGTGCGCCGGCCCCCCTGGTGGGCCCCTTGGCCCATCCAGGCCGGCCACCATGGCCCCCACCGAATCGCCTAGGGATTTTCCCCCTCTTGGGCCTTCTTTCGACCAGAAGGCCCATTTAGTGAAATCAGCCTATAAAAATTTGAAAATAAATATATAAAATCATATTTGCATATTAATTACACTAATGAAAATCAAACATAATATATATATAATTTTTCCTAGCTTCGAAAACTCTTTCGTCGCTGCCCGATCTCCATCGGACCCCTCCCGGGACGCTCCCGGTGATCTCTTTCCTTTCCGGTTGTCTTGTCGAAACCCCTTAAGTATGTTACCCTAGCGGTTCGATATAATAACAGGTATGACCAAGACTCCTCTATGATCAACGACTAACTCGTAGGCCTGGACCCCATGAATTAATCCCTGTGATATAACGAATGACTTTCATCTATCAAACCTGAACGCAAAGTCTTAAACCTTTTGCCCTAGCGATACTTAGTATGTCCGAGCGTCGTTCCATAGATATCTCCATACCTAATCCCGACCTCGTTACCGACGACGCTATCTTCTACTCGTTCATGATCTCATGTCCCCGTGACCTAGTCACATGCTTGCAGTCTCATTAGACATGATCTCACCGAGTGGGCCCGAGAGTATCTATCCTGCTATGCGGACTGGCAAATCCCGCTCTTGACCCCTCGTCTCAACTAGTCATCTCCGATACCAAAAGTATCACTGTTATTGTCATACTAGATAAGATACGACGTTTGGTGCGATCAAAGTATCTTTCAGGAATAACAATAAGAGTTGATCTCACGGTCAAAGGCGTAACGACTACGTTCTCCAAATCTGGGTATGTCCATCACATCGTTCTCCAACGATATGACTCCCATTGCCGACCGGCGCCATGCCCCATGACCGGCAAACCTCGATCATCAATCGCGCAACGAAACTAGTCTTAGTAGAGGCTACTAGGAACCTGGTTGTTTACGTATCACACCCGTATTAATGTTTCCGCTTAATACGGTTCTAGCATGACACAAAAACCTATTATGAACAAACGAGATATGATAAAGAATACACTTTATTAATTGCCTCTAGGGCATATCTCCTTCAGTCTCCCACTTGCACTAGAGTACAAATTAATCTAGATTACAACTTGGTAAAAACTTAACACCTATAGCTAGCTGGTGCTTTTCATGCTTGTCAAGCGGGAGAGGCTTCGTCAGCGGATCTGCCACATTCAGATCCGTATGCACTTTGCAAATCTTCACATCGCCTCCTTGTACGTACTGACGTATCACATGGAAGCGTCGGAGAATGTGTTTGGCGGTGGAGTGAGACCTTGGCTCATTGGCGTTCGCAATGGCACCCGTATTGTCGCAGAAAAGGATCACGGGGTCTTGCACGCTCGGGAACACTCCAAGTTCGATGACGAACTTCCTCAGCCACACAGCTTCATTCGCGGCTTCGCAAGCAGCGATATACTCCGACTCCATTGTAGATTGTGCGACTATGGGTTGCTTCCCACTTCTCCAGCACACGACGCCTCCATTCACCTTGAACACGTAACCTGTCTGTGACTTACAGTCATCGGGGTCTGAGCAGAAACTTGCATCTACGTAACCCGTTACGCCAAGTTCTTCATCGCAGCCACCATACACAAGGAACATTTCCTTTGTCTTATTGAGATACTTAAGAATGCTCTTAACAGCTATCCAATGCGGCATTCCAGGATTACTCTGGAACCGGCTTGTCAAACTTAGAGCTAATGCCACATCCGGTCTAGTACTCAACATTGCATACATAATCGATCCTATGGCTGAGGCATAAGGATGTTTGGTCATTTCGGCCTTACCCAGTTACGTCACTGGACACTGTGCCTTCCGCAATATCTTATTCTTGATAACCGGCAGAGAACCCTTCTTTGCCTTCTCCATACGGAAGCGCTTCAGTATTTTATCAAGATAAGTACTCTGACTCAGTGCTAATAGGCGCCTTGATCTATCACGATAGATTTTTATGCCTAAAACATACGCAGCTTCTGCTAAGTCCTTCATGGAAAATTTACTATTTAAATATTCCTTCACGCTATTCAGAAGTTCCACATCATTCCCAATCAGCAATATGTCGTCAACATACAGTGCTAAGAACACAACCGAGCTCCCACTCATTTTCTTGTAAATGCAGGTCTCTTCCACATTTTGGATAAATCCAAAACCTTTGATTACCTCATCAAAGCGAAGATTCCAGCTCCGAGATGCCTGCTTCAATCCATAGATGGATCGCTGCAGCTTGCACACCTTGTTAGCATTTCCTTGATCGACAAAACCTTCCGGCTGTACCATGTACAAATCTTCCTCAATGTTTCCATTTAGGAAGGCCGTTTTGACGTCCATCTGCCAGATTTCATAATCATAATAGGCAGCTACCACTAACAAAATCCGAATAGACTTAAGCATCGCTACCGGTGAAAAAGTTTCATCGTAGTCAATTCCATGAACTTGTCGGAAACCCTTTGCGACAAGCCGAGATTTATAGACGGTCACATTACCATCAGCATCAGTCTTCTTCTTAAAGATCCATTTATTCTCGACGGCCTTGCGCCCTTCGGGAATATCCACCAAAGTCCACACTTTGTTATAATACATGGATCCTATTTCGGATTTCATGGCTTCAAGCCATTTCTCGGATTCTAGACTCGCCATCGCCTCCTTGTAGTTCGTAGGTTCGTCTTGTTCAACTAACATGACGGTGCAAACCATGTTGCCATACCATTCTGGTGCGATCCGAGATCTACGAGACCTACGAGGTAGAACACCTTCCTCGACAGTCTCTCCCACTCCTTCCACGGAGGACGTTTCCGGAATTGCTTCCGTTGCGCCACTCGGAATCTCGAGTTCAGGATCAACGATTTCATCGAGGTCTATCTTCCTCCCACTTACTCCTTTCGCGAGAAACTCCTTCTCTAGAAAGGTACCGGTCTTCGCGACAAAAGTTTTGCACTCAGCTTGGTTGTAGAAGGTGTACCCAACGGTTTCCCGCGGATATCCTACTAAGACGACTTTCTCCGACTTCGGCTCGAGTTTGTCGGGCTGTAGTTTCTTAACGTACGCCTCACAACCCCAAACCTTCAGAAACGATAACTTAGGCTTTTGGCCATACCATAGTTCATACAGTGTCGTTTCAACGGACTTGGACGGAGGCCTATTTAAAATGAATGCGGCTGTTTCTAACACATAATCCCAGAAGGACACTGGCAAATCGGTAAGAGACATCATAGATCGAACACTATCCAGTAGAGTACGATTACGTCGCTCGGACACGCCGTTACGCTGCGGTGTTCCGGCTGGCGTAAGTTGGGGTACTATGCCACAACTCTTCAGATGTGTGCCAAACTCAAAACTCAAGTATTCTCCACCGCGATCGGATCGGAGGTGCTTGATTTTCCTATTAAGCTGATTCTCAACTTCACTTTGGAATTCTTTGAACTTTTCAAACGTTTCAGACTTGTGTTTCATCAAATAGATATAACCGTATCTACTCAAGTCATCAGTGAAGGTGACGAAGTAACGATAATCATTGCGTGTCGAAACGCTCATCGGTCCACACATATCTGTATGTATGATCCCCAACAAATCCGACGCCTGTTCAACGAAACCTTTGAACGGTGTCTTGGTCATTTTGCCCATAAGGCATGGTTCGCATGTATCGAGGGATCCGAAATCCAACGAGTCCAAAAGTCCATCGGAGTGGAGTTGCTTCATGCGCTTTACACCAATATGACCAAGACGGCAACGCCACAAATACATGGCGGTATCGTCACTACACTTAATCCGTTTGGCTTCTATGTTATGGATGTGAGTACTACGATCGAGATTCAACAAGAATAAACCGTTATTCTCGGGAGCATCAACATAAAAGATATCATTCATATAAATAGCACAATTGCTTGACACTGATTTAAATGAATAACCGTCTTGTAACAGGCAAGACCCACTTATAATGTTTACACTCAAGGATGGCACAAAATAACACTTATTTAAAACCAAAACTAATTCCGATGGTAGATGCAGAGGGAGCGTGCCGACAGCCACCACGTGGACTCTCGATCCGTTGCCGACGCGCATCGTCACCTCATCCTTCGCCAGCCGCCGCCTATTCCGTAACTCCTCCTGAGAGTTACATATATGAGCAACAGAACCAGTATCAAATACCCACGTGTTGCTCCGGGCGGATGTAAGGTACAAATCTATAACATGTATATCAAATATACCTTGCTCTTTGTCGACCGTCTTGCCAGACTTCCTATCCTCCAGGTACTTGGGGCAGTTGCGCTCAAGTGATCCGATGGTCACCACCATCTTCTTCAGCTTGATTTCTAATTCGGCCACTTCGAGCATCTTCAGGATTTCCGACAGGGGTTTTGACGTCCCTTTCATGCCGTAGTCCACGATGGCGTTCTTATAGCTAGGGGGCAGAGAAATCAGCGCCCTATCAATAACCACCTCCTCTGGGATCACACTTCCCAGATCACTTAGAAGTCGAGCGCAGCCAAACAACTTGGCCAAGTGCTCACTAATATTGTCGTGCTCTTCCATCTGGGCTGAGAAGAAAAGCACAGATGCCTCATACCTCTCAGCCTTGACTTGTCGTGCAAAAACAGTCATGAGTTCAGTGATTATGTCATAAGCACCCTTGTTCATGAAGCGGTTTTGCAGGTCAGCCTCCATGGCAAAGAGCATGCCACTCTGGACATAAGAAGAAATCTCCGCCTTTACCTCATGGACAATCCTTTCGATTTCCGGGGCGGTGTTTGGAAGATCACCTAAAGGGGCATCAAGGATGTAGGCTACCTTGTGGGTTTCAAGGATGGACTTCAGATCGCGGAACCAGGACACGAAGTTAGACCCATCGGTCTTAAGCTTCTCTTTCTCAATGAACAGGTTTAGGTTAAAGGAGGGGTGAGACATCTACAATGGAATTTGCAACAACATAAGACTTTGTTCATAATAATTTTGAGTTATAGTATTTTAGAAAATAACTAACATAACTCCCACTCAAACGAACATCCCTCCTGGTCGTTTAAGCGATTACACGACCCCCATCCATTGCACCACCCCTCATCATCAGAGCCGGCGGCACAACTTCAAGAGTAGACAAAATCGTCCGCCACACCAATTTTGTGACTCGTGCTCGACCTTTCGGTCTTCCTGTTCCGAGGCCATATTTCTGAATATGGTAGGCTCGCCACCAAAGACCTCCACGCTGACGCTTGTGCAACATGGCTTACACCCACTGTATGCGAACGACGAGATGTCTGACACCCGATCATCACGGCCTGCCTCATAATGTAGAACTTTCTTGGTGGTGCGCGTTGGAGGGAGAACACTAGTGGTATTTTGAAGGGATCATCTTATATAGCTACCGCCGTGTAACTAATGTATACTATACACACAATCACACAATATAAGATGCACACAAAACATCAAATGTAATGCAATGTGATATAGTCCATTGCGCCATGGTCTTCTTGGCGCCCGCAGTTCATAAACAATTTAATAAACCTACCTTGACCATATCACATAGCCCCTGCAAAATAAAGTTAGACGCTTCTACTTTATCTTTTGCATATTTTACGTGGCTTGGGGCTTTCGTAAATAGAACCACTTCATACCTACGAACCTTATGACCACAACAACGATCCAATAATTGCATGTTTAAGCAGCCCTTTCGGGCCCTCCATTGAAAATGCGAAGACCAACTAAAGAGAGAGAAACTGACACCCGCCAGCCACATATACGGTACAAGCCGTATGTCAGTAGTGGAACCAGTCTCGCGTAAGCGTACGCGTAAAGTCGGTCAAATAACAGGAACGGTGCCCCCGTGCAGAGCACGGGTTCTAACAGCGTACAGCTATATCTACGATAGATCGGCTCTGATACCACTGAAGGGGATCGTGTGCAGAAAACAAAAAATTTCCTACCAACGATATCCTAAAAGCATGCCAAGATCTATTCTATGCAGATATAGTAGTACGGATGGAGATCGGAATACGTACCCTTTAGACCGAAAGCGGGGATTACATTCCCGCTCAAACGTTGTCGATGAAGACCGACGAAGCCGACCTCAAGGTCGTGTAGAGGAAGCACACCTCCGAGTACCGCTAGCGCAGCACCTCGCAGGGCGTCACACCCGTACGATGGAGACGACGGCCTCCGAAGCTCCAGTCCAGGACGAGCAGCGGAAGACTTGGACCGGAACACCAGCAGCGCGGCAGCGGGCTATGGTGGAAGAGATCCCCCTCCTCAGCTCGGCGCGGCTCCGACAAGGGAACCACGAGATCGAGAGAGAATTTGGGAATTAATTGGTGAATTAAAAGGCCAAGGGTGCCCCTTCTTATATAGGCTCCCAGGGGAGCCAACCTTGCCAGCCAGGCAATGTGGGACTATCCCCACATGCCTGGTGCGTCTAGGCTAGGTGCGCCGGAACCCCTGGTGGGCCCCTTGGCCCATCCAGGCCGGCCACCATGGCCCCCACCGAATCCCCTAGAGATTTTTCCGCCTCTTGGGCCTTCTTTCTTCCAGAAGGCCCATTTAGGGAAATCAGCCTAAATAAATTCGAAAATAAATATATAAAATGATATTTGCATATTAATTACACTAATTAATATCAAACATAATATATATATATAATTTTTCCTAGCTCTGAAAACTCTTTCGTCGCTGCCCGATCTCCATCGGACCCCTCCCGGGACGCTCCCGGTGATCTCTTTCCTTTCCGGTTGTCTTGTCAAAACCCCTTAAGTGTGTTACCCTAGCGGTTCGATATAATAACAGGTATGACCAAGACTCCTCTATGATCAACGACTAACTCGTAGGCCTGGACCCCATGAATTAATCCATGTGATATAACGAATGACTTTCATCTATCAAACCTGAACTCAAAGTCTTAAACCTTTTGCCATAGCGATACTTAGCATGTCCGAGCGTCGTTCCATAGATATCTCCATACCTAATCCCGACCTCGTTACCGACGACGCTATCTTCTACTCGTTCATGATCTCATGTCTTTGTGACCTAGTCACATGCTTGCAAGCTCATTAGACATGATCTCACCGAGTGGGCCCGAGAGTATCTATCCTGCTATGCGGACTGGCAAATCCCGCTCTTGACCCCTCGTCTCAACTACTCCTTTCCGATACCCAAAAGTATCACCGTTATTGTCATACTAGATAAGATACGACGTTTGGTGCGATCAAAGTATCTTCCAGGAATAACAATAAGAGTTGATCTCACGGTCAAAGGCGTAACGACTACGTTCTCCAAATCTGGGTATGTCCATCACATCGTTCTCCAACGATATGACTCCCATTGCCGACCGGCGCCATGCCCCATGACCGCGAAACCTCGATCATCAATCGCGCAACGAAACTAGTCTTAGTAGAGGCTACTAGGGACCTGGTTGTTTACGTATCACACTCGTATTAATGTTTCCGCTTAATACGGTTCTAGCATGACACAAAAATCTATTATGAACAAACGAGATATGATAAAGAATACACTTTATTAATTGCCTCTAGGGCATATCTCCTTCATGAATTACACGTATACCATCACTAACCTAACGTATCTAACTTTAGAGTAACATCTAACACCAAAGACTTGTTACTAATTAACTTCTTCAAGACATACAAACAAGACCAGAAGAGAAGGCCAACGAAAATCCCACTTATAGACGGCAACAAGAAAGACTCTAAGGTCAAGAAGAGCCACTACTTTTTGAAGACTTTATGAAAATCTTAAGCAGAGATGAGCAAGGAAGATCAATGTCAGCAACAACGGAGGCAACCAACACCGAAGTTCGTCCACATGAAGATGTACCATGAAGCTAGTGTCATCAGTGCCTTCTAGACGCCAATCTTATTAACTCAACTGACTCCGGCTAGAGACAGATAGCAAGAAGTACCTTCACTGATCTTTTAGGCTAACTAATCCAACCGACCCTGGAAGAATTGCGCGAAGCGTCACGAAGCCCAGGAACGAAGGAAGCCTTCATCAACTTTGGTTGTCTGCTACACCGAAGGCGGACACGAATCAAGATAACATCATCAACAAGGTGCAAGAACGACAAGAAGGCCGAAGACAGTTTCAGTTGAGAACACATAACCTGAAGCAAGTTCAGACGTCTTTAGTAGATCTTAGCACCCTTTGTCTTATTAAGAAAAAGAAGAGAGCCAAGTCTGCTGACCTGACGCTCCTGTGAGCCTTGAAAACAAGTTACGCGTGTCTAACTACTAACCCCTGAAGACGACAATATCAGGACAAGTCTCTACATCAAACACAAAGCACCGAGGAGTTATGACCAAGATGAAGATCTTCGTGATACAGAAGGGCAACAACGTACCAAAGTCGGCGGCAACTTATAGCATCAGCTTAAACCCTTCTAGTGTCCCCTTTTTAAGGGGGGAAGACGGATTTTAGTTTTATTAGGGAGTTGTGACAAATTGTTCTTTGCGCCCCAACCCTGGAGTATTTGAAGTCCGCTCAACAAGAACGCTGCATCAGCAACAACCAACATGTCAACACCTTCACCAAAGACCCGAGTCGACCAGAAGAAATCATACGCCTCATCGACAAGGAAATCTCCGTCAAGAGCACAAAACCTTGGAAGATGAAGGACCATCAAAGCCCTAACCTTGCACTCTATTTTGTAACATCCTAACATTTTATAATGTTCAAAAATCACTAAAATTTAAAACTTTTGTTTTGAATAAAATAAAATATTAAAATCCATAAGAAACCAACTATGAAAGACTTCAAACATATTGAAAGAGTTTAATACTTTCAAATATCTCAGTTAATATTTTTTTCAAAACTTGTTTCAAGTTAAACATTTTATTATTCCATTGTACTTCTTAAAAGCTCAATATGTAGTAGTCAAATAAATTACAAACTTCAAACCTTGTTCATGAAATAAATGGTTTCCTTGTAAGTATTTCATTTCAACCACTTAACCATAGCTAATCATAAATTAAAATAATATTACAACTATTTAAAACATGATCTATTTGTCACATTGTTTCAATTCTTTCAACTAAGTTCAAAACAAAGTGTAGTTTATAACTTTAATAACTTCGTTTATTTTAGAATGAATCATCCAAATAAACATTTCATTAGCTTAAATGATTTTCATTCATTTTCAAAACATAAAATGATTTTCATGAATATATTTTCCAGTATAAGAAATGAATTAAATCTAAAACCTATTCTAAAGTTATGTTATAAAGTTTTCAAATGATTTATCATATTATGAAACTTAATGGTGCACAAAATATTTTGAATTAAAAATGATTACATTACATTTTCTCCTTTCATTACAAATGTTGTAAAATGTTATTTAATAATCTATTAAAGCTAAAATTTATTTAATATTGGAAAATGAGTGTAAATAACTTAAATCCAAAAATATTTGAATATGGGTATTTTACAAATTTTATTTAGCCAAAAGAAAATTTAATTAAATTATAATTTAAAAATTGACTTTAAGTGTCAAATTTGTATTAAACATATATTTCAGCATTATGAATTTTAAAAAGTTTTCAAAACATACCCACTAATGGTTTAAAGCATAGATAGGAATTTTACAAATTTTTAGAAATTTATTTGACTTCATTTGGACACTTAAAACAAAAGATATGCAATAAATAAGAAAAATCAGAAAAAGAAAAATTGCTGACGTCAGCGATGACGTCAGCTCGTCTTCAATCTCGGCCGGAGACCACGCTCGGAAACGTCCGACGATTACTCGCATCAATTCGGGCGATTTACTCGACAAAATTGAGCGCCGTTTGTTGCTATTAGTACCCCTGGGCCTCCTCCATCTCCCCCCCCCCCCCCCCCGAAAGCCCTCTCCTAAACGCCTCCATGCTCGCAATATAGCTCGTCGGAGACACTCGGTCGTCGCCGCGTTTTGTTCCGATTTCGGGCAACACAGGACGTCACCGCCTCCCCTTCCCGGTTCTACCTCTTCCCCATCCCCGTGCGCACCTTCCTAATCCCTCGATTCCATTTTTGTTGCAGCCAAACCGAGAGGACCGTGGCTGACGAGATCGCCAGAGCAAACGGAGCTCCGTGCGACTCTACCTATCGTTACAGGACGTGTGAGACAACGACGTGGCGTCCATGTTCTCCGCCATGGCTCGCCGCACCCTTCCGTCTTCCTCTCGATGCCTAGGATGCACCGCGGCCACCGGAGCGTCCACACCGAGCTCCGGCGCCGCCGTCTTCTTCTTCTCTGGCGAAGAGCGACGCCAGCCTCCGGTCAATGCGTGTAAGCCCTCTGATCGAACTCCTACGGCCTAAATTAGATCTAGCCTGTGAATGGGTACGCTTGGATCTGGACCGCCAAATCTGGATCTAACGATCCAGATTTAAATAAGCCGAGCCGAGCCGAGCCGCGGCTCAGACTCAGCCGAGCCGAGCTGAGTCCAGCCCAGCCAATCACAATCTGCCACGTGGCCCCTCTGTTTCTGTTTTATTTCCTAATAGAATTAAAATGGCAATCTTACAGAAAAGACCCTGCAACTTAGATCTGTCCTAACTTTTTAACCACATGTCCAAATTTAACAAACTTTATATTTTTGGAAAGCCCTCGACATGTAGATTATTTTAGATCTGCCAAAATTCAAATTTGACTAAGTTTAAAATCTTCAAATTTCAAATGATGAATTTGAGTATTTTTGTCATAACTTTAAATCTGTAAATTCAAAAATTGCAAATAAAATTGTTTTAGAGACTTTGGATATTTGTAAATTGATGCCACTGCTATAAAATATTTGTTAGTAATATTTAAATGAATTCATAGTTATATATTTAATTTGAATAGTTTGAGTATTTTCAACATAACTATTAATAGAAATATTATTTTTGATTTAATCAAATTGCTATAAATTTAATTAAATGCTCACTGTCTATTAATATTATTTATAAAATTTTGTTATAATAATTTAATCATAGAAAACTTTAATCTTATAATTATTCATTTTATTATATTTTCCAAAAATAGAAATTAATTAAATTGCATTTATAAATTCATGCATATTTATAAAGAAATCACAAAAGTTATTTTGATGCTTTCTTGTGATTAAAAATTGCATTTCATGCATAACATATTATATTATATAATTATATCCCTCATAGGAAAACCTCTTCATTATTTTTCTCTAAGTTAGAAGTATTTTCAACTTAGCATTTTGGTAAAGTGCTACACTTAGACACTTAGTAATTTTCAACATGGAGCTAGAAGACCAATGAAGGACTCAGCCAAAACAAGACTTCAAAGTACCTCCCAGGAGCAGAAGCACTTAGAAGAAAAATCAAGAAGAAGTTCATGAAGACCAACCAGAAATATTTTCTAAGTCTTGCTCCCTCTTTCTTTCTTTTCTCCCTTCCTATCTGAGACTTCATGAAGACTAAGTTAATCCCAAGACCAGCCTCTGTGATACAAGAAATCATCAAGTCTGAAGATTATTCCAGTCTACCAAGAATTCAATCAAGACATCACCAAGGAGAGGATTACAAGTCTGGAGATGAAGCCTGGAGGACAACTACATATTTCTTTCTATCTTTTCCCTCTTTCCTAATATTGTCTTTCACTTAAGACTTAAAAAGATTTTCATGGCATGACATGCATCTCTAGTCCTTAGCAATAATTTGCATATCATACATAACATGTTTTCCTTAGAAGTTTTATGAAACTTATTTGTTCACTGTGTATGTGCATGTATGTTTGATGATTGTTGTTTGTTGATTGTTGTATTGTTGTTTGCTTATATTGTTTAGATTGAACGGGGAGCAAACGTTCGTTGTTGAAAAGAGTTTGTGAACAGCGACAACATTCAAAGGCAAGTGGAACACCCCCATAAAAGTCCTATTATTTTCTATGCATGAGTAGATTATTTTTCTATAAGCATGTGTAGGATAGTATTGCTATGCAAGCCATGTTTAGACTTCCTTATTCATGTGTCTAGGTTCCTATGAAAATACTTAGTAGAATTGTGATGCTATGCAAAACTATTTGATGAAAAGTTAAATTCTACTAAGTTATAATCAAACACCTAGGTGGAATTGGTTTCTTGGCTGTATGAGTTGAGTGTTGTCCCCAGGGGATTTACTTGTGGGATATTCACTTGTGGATGGCCACCCAGGAACAGACGAATCTGAAGAACTCCGAGTGAAGATTGCTTCTCGTGCAACCATTGCCAATATGGGCTCTGGCTTGATCAACTAAGCTGCGTGGACTCGCCCCGGCCTGACAAGTGGAGCTAGTGGTTTGTAGGTGGAGCGCGTCAGGCCAGAGTGGGAGGGAAAATGCTTCTGAAAGATCTCGTCTCATTCTTCTCCTTTCCCTTATCACAGATGGTGTGTAAAGGATAGTTTGGGTTGAATGGGTACAATGATGAACGTGCACAACCTCTGCAGAGTTTTAAAATCTAAGTACTTAGTCGTGTCCCCGGAAACGGACAATTGAGCAGCTGAACGAGGACGTCAACGGAGGATTCCACCATTCCAACTTCAGAAATAAAACTTGATGGGTGAACAAGGGAAGATGAGATTATGGTTTTTTATGCCTAACTTGTCTTGATTTGAAGAAAGTGTTTTCCAAAGAGATAGGAAAAATTGGCTTTATGCAAAATAGCCTTGAACTCCACCAGCCAAATATGCATATAGGGTATTAGAGTTATTCCAATAAGTGTCCACCATAGTGTCACTTGCCAGACTCCATTTTTTATGGAATCTGACCCACGTTGTTGCAATATTTTTCTTATTGCATATTTGATCAGATGACGAGTGAGGTTTCGTTGAAAGGTTTCGAGTCTACAACCAACATGTTTTCGCCTGTGGCAACATGAAGTTGATTGAGACTCACTGCCATTGTATTTCCGCTGTTTACTCTTTCGAAGCTAGCTTTATGGTATGCAACCTGTATTGAATATTTTGTAAGTCTGGATCATCGATGTAAAAAAATTGATACTTTGTTGTGATATTACATCGTAAACTGTGTGTGCAAACGAATCGATCCAGGGATTTGCAGTATACACAGGTATCTGCCTTATTTAAAGTGCAGGTATGCTACATCGTTGTACCCTCTTAGGAATTTCAGGACGAGATTCTTTTAAAGGGGGATGGTCTGTAACATCCCAGATTTTTTAAGCAACAAAAACTTAGTTATAAATGACCCAAAATTTAGGACTAACAAAAACTTTTTGAAATGCATTGTTAGTGGATGAGTTTACTCATGCTTTCTCTATGTGGCTTAATTGTGTTTGGTTGTTTGTGTTTTGACCTCAAAATAGCAATCTATTAAAAACCAACCAAATTTTGTCCAAATCTTGTGACCATGTTATGACAAGTAAAACAGTCCACAAAACGTCTCCTCTTTTCTTTTTAAAAAACATTATTTGTTTTGATTTTAGCAACTACCTAGAGACCCATTATTTGAGAAAATAACAGTATCTCCAAAAGTCATATCTTTGCAAAAGTATAAAGAATCATATAATGAGTCCTAATATATTTGTCATTGTTTTTTTGCAAGTATTAACAACCCCCCTTTTTTCCAAAACCCAACTTTTTTAGTGACCAATTTTATGTCTTTTTCAATTTTAGGCAAGCGGAACGTAAGTTGTCTATATGTGAACTAGATGTTACAAGTGCTAGACAACAAGAAAAGTAAGCAACAACGATAAGTAGGTAAGCAATAAAGGAGAGTGAGTGGAACGAGATAACCAAAAAAGAACTCGGAGAAGGCGATTTTACCCCGAGTTCCACCACATAGGTGTACGTCTCGTTGGAGGGGTGTGAGCTACCACAAAGTTAAGCTCAACGCCACAAAGGCCTCACCCTATTCTCCGTGAACTCGAACACAAAGGTACAAGCTCACTTTTCGACTAAGGACTCCTTTAAGGGCGAAGAAGATCCCGTACAAATTAGTGGGGTACAGACCCACAACTGAATTGGGGGCTCCCAAAATGACCACAGGAGGTCTTGACCACAAAGGTCTCAAATCCAACCAATACAACCAAGTAAGAACCCTAGGTTTCCAAAGGAAAGCCTAGAACTAGATCCCTCTGGATAGAGAGGGGGAGATTCTATTTCCTTTGGTGGAGAGCTAGATCTTGGTGTTCTCCCTCACTTCCCAAAAGATCAAGCGATTTGGGTGGAGGAGCAGGGAGATCCAAAGCTTCAAAGCTCAGCAACAATGGAGGAGAGAGAGTGTAGAATCGTCAACTGGTCTTGGAGAAGATGAAGTCTTTAAATAGGGGCCCTTGAAAACGAGCCGTTGATGTCTGAAAAAATCCCTCAGCGGCTACCGCTGAACGGTACCCAGGCAGAATTACTCTCCAGTTCCAGCGCTGCAACCGTTGAAGCTGGGGCAGCGGTACTACCGCTAGGTCCTTAGCCGTAGCACGGATAGAACACCAGCGGTACTACCGGAGTGATACCGCCTGGTACGGTAGCCTATGCCGAGAGTTTTTCTAATTCCAGCGGTACCTCCAGCGGTAGCTGGCGGTACTACCGCCACGGATATCCAACGGTTCCTAGGCAGAAGAGTTCGTCAGCAACAGCGGTACCAGAGGTACTACCGTTGCTCCCAGGCTAGCGGTACTACCGCTGAGCCAGCGGTACTAGCGTTGGGTCCTTAGTCAAAAAACGAAGGACACCAGCGGTACTACCGGACCTCTACCGCTTGGTACCGTAGGCTATGCCGATGGTTTTTCAAGTTCCAGCGGTACCGCTGGAGCAGCGGTACTACCGCTGAACTGAAAAACAGAATTACACCAAATAATTCAGGGGCCACTCTCTCCTTTTTCAAATCTTGATATGACCTGTATAATCTGCAAATTACTTAGCACACCAATTAGTCCTGTAGATGTGTTGTAAACAATCTCTAAGATCAATATAGAGAAATGCACTTTCAATATCCCCCTTTTTGGAGATTGATGACAACACACCCACAAAGGTTCACATAAATTAGAAGGAGCTCCCCATAACGATATGCATCATTTGAGTTTTGCGTTTGAATACAAAATGCATATTCATTGGGATTAACACTCCCCCTCGTTTTTGCAAACCGAGCAAGTCACCACAAAAGGATACAAAGATTAAGCAAATGACTTGCACAAGGGTAGAACAAATATATAGGAGTTATTACAACAACATGTCTTGCACGAATAAAAGTTTACCAACAATGTCTTACCCCATGAGTTTGACAAACTAACGAGAAAAACAAGGAGCACAAGTGAAAATAATAAAATGAGAAAGCAAACTTGTGCCCCAACCCTTGCAAATACATGTGAACCTAGACACATCTGCCCCTTTGGCATCAAGATACCAAAAAGGAGAGGAACTCTAACGCCCCAAGTGGAAGTCACTCATCCGAGCTTCCGGTGGAGCCACCTTCTTCCATGTCTTCATCTTCATCATTGTCATTTACTTCTTCATCATCATCATCATCATCATCATCACCGGTTGGCTTCCAAGGATTATGAGAGGTGGAGGCATCATCTTGAAGATCGGCATCAACCCAATTGTACCGAGGCTTCATACATTCTTGCGAGGTAGTGATCCTATCCTCCGATCCCGCCGTGCAAGGCACACCCAAATGCTCAAAACGTTGACGCGTGCGTACACGTTCTTCCTTGCTTCTACATGAGCTTGTTATGCCCTCCTTTCACTATCATCTTGGCGGCAAAAGACCATCTTGGGAGCATTAGAGAGCATTTCTTGAATCCTTTGTCTTGTGCTTTCTCTCGGCGGCCAGGAAGTTCAAACAAGGGGTCTTGCTCTTCATCATCGGAGGTCTCTTCCTCTTGATCATTGGGAATGAGGGGAGGAAGATGCTTCTTGATCATCAATTCTTTAACCCTATTGGTGGTGAGTCCCTCATGGGTGTCTAAACCGGCCAAGTCCAACCCTTTCGCAATCCAAGCAAACTTGATGAGCTTCATGATAATAGCACCAAAGACTAGTGCCCTCTTCTTCATCACAGCAACATACATCTCATGCCAAAGAATGTCCATGATGTCCAACCTATTTCCTTCTCCAACCAGGTGATAACATTTGTTCACAATCTTGATGAGCATACCATGGATCTTGTCAAAATTGCCAACACGAGGAGCAACGGTGTTGCGAAAGATCCTATGCATGATGTCCCACTCCCGAACCAAGTTCTTTTGCTCTCAAACCATGGCTCTTCCTTGAATATAGAGATCAAAAAGTTCATGGGGCTTCATCCCGTCGCGAGAGTAGTCAACCTGAAAGTATTGATCAACGGTAATGTTGCTCAAGCTAAAACCAAGATCTTCCACATGAAGCAAACTAGCAAATTGAGCCCAAGTGGCTTCAAGAAGAATGCCCCTTGACATCCATTTAACCCTCCTTGGCTCATCCTTAAAGAAATGCACGGTGGCAAAGAATTGAGCCACAAGAAGCTCACTATAGTCTTCTTGCACGGCAATGAAATCATAGATGCCAAACTCCTTGCAAATCTCAATAGCACCTCCAAAATATCCAGATGTAACTCCATATTGTAGCGTACCTGCACTTTAAATAAGGCAGATACCTGTGTATAGTGCAAATCCCTGGATCGATTCGTTTGCACACACAGTTTACGATGTAATATCACAACAAAGTATCACTCTTATTACATCGATTATCTAGACTTACAAAATATTAAATACAAGTTGACTAGCATAAAGCTAGCTTTTAAAGTAAACAGCGGAAAAACAATAGCAGTGAGTCTCCATCAATTTCATGTTGCCACAGGCGATAACATGTTGGTTGTAGACTCGAAACCTTTAAACGAAACCTCACTCGTCATCTGAACAATCTGCAATAAGAAAAATATTGCAACAACATGGGTCAGATTCCATTGAAAATGGATTCTGGCGAGTGCACTATGGTGGACACTTAGAGGAATAACTCTATAGCCTATATGCATATCTGGCTGGTGGAGTTCAAGGCTATTTTGCATAAAGTCATTCTTTCCTAACTCTTTGGAAAACACTTATATTATATTCGAGACATTCGTGGTATGACAACCACGATCTTATTCTACCCTTGTTCACCCATCAAGTTTTAATTTCTGAAGTTGGAATGGTGGAATCCTCCGTTGACGTCCGTGATCAGCTGCTCAAATTGTCCGTACCAGGGACACGACTGAGTACTTAGTTTTACACTCTGCAGAGGTTGTGCACTTTCACCATTGTACCCATTCAACCTAAACTATCCTTTACACACTTATAGTGATAAGGAAAAGGAGAAGAATGAGACGAGATCTTTTAGAAGCATTTTCCCTCCCACTCTGGCGTGACCCGTTCCACCTAACACCCCTTACATCTGCTTTTCAAGCCGGAGAGAGTCCACGCAACATAGTTGATCAAGCCAGAGCCCATTGGCAATCGCTGCACTGGAAGCAATCGTCATTCGGAGTTCTTCAGATTCCTCTGTTCCCTGGGTGGCCATCCACAAGTGCACATACTCAAGTAAACACCATAGAAATGGTCCTGAGTAGCCACTCAACTTCGCCTCCGTATACAACCAATCCACCCAGGAGTTTCTTTATTAACTTAGTAAAATTTAGATTTTCACAAAACAACATTTGCATAGCATCAATAATTCTACTAAGTTTTGCATAGGAACCTAGACACAGGAATAAGGAATTTCTACACAGGTTTAGCATAGCAATACTATCATACACATGCCTATATAAAAATACACTAAGTAATGCATATAGAAAATAATAGGAAGTTTATGAGGTGTGCCACTTTCCTTTGAATGTTGTCGTTGTTCACAAACTCTTTTCAACGATACTCGGAACTCTCCGTTCAGTCTAAACAATATAAACAAACAACAATACAACAATCATAAAGCAACACAAGCATACAAAATGAACAAACAAGGTTCATAAACTTCTAAGGAAAATATGTTTTTGCATGAGGTGCAAAAATATTCCTAAGGACTAGAGATGAATGTCATGCTAAGAAAATCTTTTAAGTTAATGCAAAGCAAAAATGTGTGCCAAAATGACTAAGGACTAAGGTCATAAGTTGAATAAAATACTATGTTTTATATCATCTTGAATAAGCACTCTAATGGCTTAGTCTTGATGTGTAGAAATATTTAGAGAAAATACTAAGTCATTTCTTCAAGGTGATCAACAATTATTATCATTTCTTTGTAAATTGGATATTCACTATAGTGAGAGAGACAGACACCCGGCCAGCCACTTAAACTGTGGAACAGGTCTCATGTACGTGGACATGTAAGGTTTGTCTCCAGGCCGCTTCATCTCACTATGCCGCTAGGATCCAACAAACTTCAAATATGATAACATCATGATAAAAAATTGTTTAAGTCTAAAAGACAAGATTAGGAAAGAGGGGAAAGATAGAAAGAAAGATGTAGTTGGTCTTCCAGGCTTCATCTCCAGACTTGTAACTTTCTTCTTGGTGATGTCTTGATTGGATCTTGGTAGACTTGATAAATCTTCTGACTTAAGGATTCTTGTATCATCGGGGCTGATCTTGGATTTAACTTAGTCTTCATGAAGTCTCAGAGGAAAAGGGAGAAAAGAAAGAGAGGAAGTTTCACTTAGAAAATAGTGTTGGTTGGTTCTTCATGAACTTCTTCTTGATTTTCTTCTAAGTGCTTCCACTCCTTGAAGATACTTCTGAAGTCTTGTTTTGGCTAAGTCCTTCATTGGCCTTCTAGCTCCATCTTGAAAAATCCTAAGTGTCTATGTGCATAGCACATTATTAAAATACTAAGTTCGAAAATAATCCTAACTTAGAGAAAATAATGATGAGGTTTTCCTATAAGGAGTATAACTATATAATAAAATAAGTTATGCATGAAATGCATTTTTTTAATCACAACAAAGCATCAAAATAAATTTTGTGATTTCTTTATAAATATGTATGAGGCTATAATTGCAATTTAATTCGTTTCTAATTTTGCAAAATATAATAAAAGGGTCAAATATAATATTAGAGTTTTATGTGATTAAATTTTTATAACAAAATTTTGTAATTAGTATTAATAGACAGAGGGGATTTAAATAAATTTATAGCAATTGAATTTATTCAAAAATAATGTTTATGTTAAAGTTATATTAAAAATATTCAAACTATTCAATTTAAATATATAACTATGAAATCGTCAAAATAATACTCAAAAATATTTTATAACAGAGGCATCAAATTACAAATATTCCAAGGTTTCTAAAACAATTTTATTTGCAATTTTTGGATTTATAGATTTAAAGTTATTTCAAATATACTCAAATCATCCATTTGAAATTTGAATATTTTAAACTAACTCATTTTTGAATTCTAACAGATCTAAAATATTCTACATGTCAAGGGCTTTCCAAATATATAAAAATATTTGAATTTGGATGTGTGAGTAAAAAGTTAAAAAAAATTAATAAGCAGGGGTGTTTCTGCAAAAGTACCAAATTAATTTCAATAAGAAAATCATTTTCTGACGTGGCAGCTGACTGGGTGCTGACTGGATTGCCACGTCGACGCTTACGTGGATAAGTCAACAGATCTGGATCGCTGGATCCAGATCTGACGGATGACAGCGAATCGTGTCGGTTCGGGCAAGGATCTAATCACGGGCGTTGATAGAAGATCGGACGGCGGAGAGGAGCTGGTCATACCGTGGCGGCGCTTCTCGCCAGATAAGAGGAAAATGACGGCGACGGCGGCTCGGCCTTGGACGCTCCGGTCGATGTGGTGTGGCCCCGGCCTCGGGAATACGACGAGGGGGCGCGGCGCGACTTGGAGAGGAAGATTGCGACGTCGTCTACCGCGCGCGTGTCCTGGAGCGGACAAAACGCACGGGCGGAGGCGGGGATACTCCGGCGAGCTTCGGTATTGCACGGTGTGCTCGAACCGCTGTGTACAAAATTCAAAGGAGAGGATTAGAAGTTGCGCACGAAAACAGCGAATCGCCTGGACACGGTCTCGTTCTCGGGGTTACGGTTACCTCGCCGGAAATCGAAGAATCGGATGGCGGCGACCGAGCAGCTCCGGCGAGCAATTTCTTGAGCCTAGCGGCGCGGTTTTGAAGAGGAGGTAGAGGGGAAAGACTGTAGGGGTGGTGGGGTTTATATGGAGGGTGAGGGGGAGAAAACCCCGCAAGAATTGCGTCGGTTTGGAACAAATTTGGAAAGCGAGATTTCGGGAGTGATTTTCATGCGGGAGGTTGAAGACGATGCTGACGCCAGCATGACGTCAGCGGTTTCTTTTTCTGATTTTCTAATTTAGTCATATCTTTTGATTTAAATGTCCAAATGATGTCAAATTAATTTCTAAAAATTTGTAAAAACAATATCTTTGTGTTAAACCAGTTGTGGGCATGTTTTGAACAATTTTCAAAATTAATAATTTTTAAATATTGATTAAATATAAATTTGACACTTTATGTCAAATTTAAAACTAGGGTTTAAATGTTTGAATTTAAGTTATTTAAACTCATATTCCAATATTAAATAAATTTTAGCTTTAATAGATTATTAAATAACATATTACAACTATTCGTAATGAAGAGAGAAAATGTAATGTAATCATTTTTATTTAAAATATTTTGTGCACCATTAAGTTTCATAATATGATAAATCATTTGAAAACTTTATAACATATCTTTAGGATAGATTTTAGATTTAATTCATTTCTTATATAGAATA
Source organism: Poa annua (assembly GCA_026929855.1). NCBI lineage: Eukaryota > Viridiplantae > Streptophyta > Magnoliopsida > Poales > Poaceae > Poa > Poa annua. The sequence continues at coordinate 106,589,114 of CM049426.1, forward strand.
TATTCATCATTTTATGTTTTGAAAATTTAATGAATGCCATGCTTATTTAGAAACACTTTTTTTTCAATAAAATGGTTTGAAAGTTTGTAACACATTTGTCAAATTAGATACTGAGGCTTTAAGAAATGCAATGGATAATAAAATGTTTAACTTGAAACAACTTTTGAAAATAATGTTAAACCTGCCTTAGTCACACCTCCACAGAGCCCTGCCCAGGAGGTAAACAATGCACCAGTTATCGAGGAGCCTTTGAATGATATGCCAGAAGTGGTTGAACCTCTTTTGCCTCAGATGAATGAGCAAGCTCCCCCTGTTCCTGCACCCCAGAATATCTTTGTGGAGTAGGTCCTGCTACAACTGCTGCAGTAGAATTGCAGAACCCAGAGGCCTCATCTAATGGTAGTGAGGTTCAGGCTGACTCCAATGCTCCTCTGTTTCGAATGCCACCAGGAAGAGGAAAGGGAAAGGGAAAGCACCTAGATCATGTGAACATGTTAGAAGGAGCTCCTGGCTAGCCAAACTGAAAGATGGTTTCAAAGATGCTACATCTACTGATGATGCACAGGAAGAGGATGAGGAAGAATATGTGGCAGAGTACTCTGCCCAGGTTAGAGACCCTGATGCTGCTGCTCCACCTTACCTTCCACTGAAGACCATTCAAGCCCTGGCCACTGGGCCATGCCAGATGCATCTTGATGATGTGTCTGAGGATAATCTGAATTATGATAGTACAAATGATAGTGTGGAGTAACTTGTATCTGGGGGTTGTGTTGGTCCTGTTCAGCCCTGCTCTATTTATCTATCTGTGGACTGTGGCATGTAATAAGTTGGTTTTTGGTTATCCTCTGTTGAACTCTCTATGTTTCCCTTATCTAGTACATGAAGTTCTAAGTGATCATCTTTATCCTGAGCTATTTTGGCACATTTGTATATGCTTCTGGTTATTTCTATACCTGCTTTGGCTGTTGATCAGTTTTCCTAACAGGAACACTATGTATTATTTGGACCATGATCTACCAATTCTCAGCCTTTCAGTGATCACTGATTTACTGGGCTTTTTAATATTGCTCAGAGTTCGCTCATTTTATTGGTTATTTAATGAGTAGACAATGGATTGTTTTTGACTGGAATCTGAGAGGGATTAATTCCCAAATTCGATGGGATGATATTAGGAAAAATATTGAGGAATCTAACTGCAATATCATCTGTTTCCAAGAAACAAAAAAAGAAATATTTGACCTGTCCTATATTAGGAAGTTTTGTCCGAGGAGATTTAATCAGTTTGCTTACTCTCCTTCAGTTGGCAGTTCAGGGGGTATCATAACCATTTGGAATGGCAACCTTTTCAATGGGACAGAAATTTCATCTTCTAAATTCCATGTTACAGTGGAACTGATTTGCAAGATTAGTGGTCAGTTGTGGAACCTTACTAATGTGTATGGTCCTACTTCGTCTGCTGATAGAGCTCTGTTTATTAATTGGCTAGTTAGCATTGACACTTCCCCTATGCATCTATGGATGATCCTTGGGGATTTTAATCTGATCAGGGAGCCAGATAACAGAAATAGACCTGGAGGGGATGTCCACCATATGTTGGAATTTAATAGATTCATTAGACACCATGATTTACTGGAAATCCCACTGAAGGGCAGAGCATACACTTGGAGTAATATGCAGAATGACCCTTTATTGGAAAAACTGGACTGGGTTTTCACCTCTTCCAGCTGGACTGGGTTTTTTCCTAATACCATTGCTACCCCTCTGGCTAAGTTATCATCAGATCATGTACCCGTCAAGATACAGATTGGACTTAGTATCCCAATGGCTAAGGTTTTCCGTTTCGAGGAGTTCTGGCTGAATATGCAGGGTTTTTCTGAAACTGTTTCTACCTATTGGCAGCACCATGGCGTTTATAAAAATGCAGCACATGATATAACTGCTCGTCTGAAATCTCTGAGATATGGTCTAAAACGATGGAGCAAAAGTCTTTCACAACTGAACAAGACAATTGACTCATGTAACTTTGTTCTGGCTCTGCTGGATGGTTTAGAGGATCAAAGGCTTCTTTCCCTGCTCGAAAAAAACTTCAGAATATCTCTGAAAACCCATTTGCTTAAGCTGCTTGAAGCTAAGAGGATTTATTGGAGGAATAGGGCAAAAATTAGATGGGCGAAAATGGGGGGGGGGGGGGGGAGAATATAAGGTTTTTCCACACTTATGCCATCAAAAGTTTAAGATGCAATTTTATTGCTATGTTGAATACAGAGGATAACAGAATGGTCTGTGATCATGATGACAAGGCAGCTGTGCTATGGCATGCTTTGAAGCAGCGTATTGGGTGCTCCGATAACCCAACTATGGCTTTTGATCTGAGCAATTTAATTGTTCCTAACCCTGGAATTGATTTCCCCAGTCTAGAGGTTCCTTTCACCAAAGAGGAGATTGATGAGGTGATCAAATGCATGCCCACAGATAAATCACCTGGCTCAGATGGCTTTAGTGGGTCCTTCCTCAAAAAGTGTTGGAATCAGGTTAAAGAGCAGTTCTATCAGTTGTGTTTTAGGTTTTATGAGGGCAATCTTGATATCCATAGCATTAACTCTGCTTATATTACTCTTATTCCTAAGAAAAGTGATCCTGAGATTGTCAACGATTTTAGACCTATCTCTCTGGTCAGCATAACTCTTAAGTTACTTACCAAGGTTTTGGCAAATAGAATGCAGAGGGTTATTGTTCAGGCATTACACAAAAACCAATATGGATTCATTAAGAGTAGAACCATCCAGGATTGCTTAGCTTGGGCTTTTGAATATATCAGCCTTTGCCACAAATCTAAGAGAGAGATTATTATCCTTAAATTGGATTTTGAAAAGGCATTTGATAAAGTTGAATACAGTGCTATACTTCTCATGTTGAAGAGTCTTGGATTTGGTGACTTGTGGTTAAGTTGGATTGCTTAGATTTTATCCTCTGCTTCAACCTCTGTCTTATTAAATGGGGTGCCTGGTAAGAAAATTTGGTGCAAAAGGGGTGTTAGACAAGGAGACCCTCTATCACCTCTCCTCTTTGTCTCAACTACAGAACTTTTACAATATGTTATTAATGAGGCCTGGCACTCTGGAGAGATTGATTTGCCTCTTGAAGATTCTTATGGTTTGGACTATCCCATCATACAGTATGCTGATGATACTCTGCTAATTATGCCTGCCTGCCCTGAGCAATTGAGGAGATTAAAGGTCCTTCTTGACAAATTCTCATCATCAACTGGATTGAAGGTGAACTTTTGTAAATCCTCCTTAGTACCCATTAACCTTGACCATGAGAAAAGTACAGATTTAGCCCTAGTTATTGGCTGCAAGGTGGAGTCACTGCCTTTTACATATCTGGGGCTCCCTTTGGGAACAACAAGGCCCAAGATGGGAGACTTGATTGGTATTCTCCACAGAATTGACAGAAGGTTAATAGGTATTGCAGATACATTGTCTTATGATGGAAGGCTAGTTGTTATAAAATCAATCATATCTGCTCTCCCAAATTTTGCTATGTGCACCTTAAAACTTCCTTTGGGGTTCTTGGATTATATTGAGGGTTCCACTAGGGGTTTTTTCTGGAGAGGAAAAGACATACATAAGAAAGGCGAATGCTTGGTCAAGTGGGAAAATGTCTGCAAGCCCAAGATGATTGGAGGATTGGGAGTTTTAAACCTCAGAAAACAAAATATTGCCTTACTCATGAAGCATTTGTTTAAATTCATGAATAGAGAGGACCTCCCATGGGTAAAGTTGATATGGCAGGCCCATTATACACATGACAAGATACCACAAAATTCAGGATCTGTGGGATCCTTTTGGTGGAAGGATTGTATCAATATTTTGAATACTTTCCTAGAAATTGCCACTTGTGCACCAGGGGATGGAGGAACCGTTAGGTTATGGTTAGACGAATGGACAGATGAGATGCTACGATATAAGCTGCACCACTTGTGTTCCTTTGCCAAGTCTCAGTCAATCTCACTCAAGCAGGCAGTTGCTATTTGTGTGGATGAAGACATTGCTGATATGTTTCACATACCCCTCTCAGTTGTTGCTAACCAGCAATGTGACCAGCTTGAAGCCCTTCTCACCACTAGCACTGAGCAAAACATGTTGGATAAATGGACTCTGGCCCCAAATGGAAAGCCTTACTCTAGTAAGCGAGTATATGATAACCTGATGCCAAATGAGTTGGCCCCTCCTCCTTTCAGGTGGATATGGAAATCTTGCACACTCCCAAAACACAAGATATTTTTCTGGCTTCTGTTGCAAGATAGACTGAACACGAGAGGTTTGTTGGCCAGAAAGAATTTCATTATTGAGGATTATGATTGTGTGTTGTGCAACCAGGGAGTCAGTGAAGACTATTTACACCTTTTCTTTGAGTGTGACTTCAGCAGAAATTTCTGGTGGAAGCTCTTGCTAGAATGGAATAATGATCTCGACCTTTTCTCTATGTTGCTGGCAGCAAAAAAGAGTTACAAATTGATCTGCTTTAAAGAAATCCTGATTGTGGGATGCTGGAGCATATGGAACCACAGATACAGAAGTATCTTTGATAACCAGCCTGTCTGTCTGGATAATTGTTTTGAAGACTTTATTTATTCGTTCAAGCTTATTATGCATAGAGCTAAACCTTCTCTCAAAGAGGGCATGACCCAATGGGTTGATACCTTATGAACACTTCTTGTATTTTATTGTACAGTTGGACTGAATGAGAAAATAGAAAATTAAGCAGTAGGGATTTTCCCTACTGTTTTGCGCCTAAAAAAATGTTAAACTGAGATATTTGAAATATTAAAATCTTTCAATAAGTTTGAAGTCTTTCATAGTTGGTTTTCTTATGCATTTAATATTTTATTTTAATAAGAAGAAAAGATTAAATTTTTAGTGATTTTTAAACATTATAAATTGTTAGGATGTTACACAAATACTCCGTGTTGATGCTAAATTGTGTCACAAACTTGGTCTTGTGACGGGAAAGGACCTCATTGAACACCCTTTCTTGGAATAATTTGTGAAATTCAAGGTTGGTGTAGTTGCGGTTCCGAGGTGTGGCATAAGCATTCTAACCTAAGCCTCACATAGTCACGAGAGTACATTGAGTTGAGGGACCGAGGCGGAGGAGCACTTGGAATAGTCTTTGCTCTAGCTTGAGCCTTGGCCGCGTTAGAACGCTCGCGGCGAGTTCCAGTAGGCACTGCTTCTTCTTCGCTTACTTCTTCAGTCTCGCGCTCATAGGAAGCAACCTTGCGGCCCCGCTTAGCCACATGCTTGGAGCCACTTCCACGAAACCCCTTGTTAGGACCTAAGACAGCAGAGAGGTAGAAGGGGGATAAGTAATGCATTTCATAAGACCAAAAAGGAAAAGAATCAGGGTTGCACAATTTCTAGAAAAATCCCAGCCAGCGGTAGTACTGCTGGTCCAGCGGTAGTACTGCTGGTCCAGCGGTAGTACCGTTGTCCCAGCGGTAGTACTGCCAGTTCCAGATTTGGCGGTTGTGAACAAGAATCTGCCACGATCTATGGATTTGTCCAATCCAACTTTGCAAAACTGATTCTAAGTTGAGTACCTACTCATTCCTAACCATTCTACCAACTAGAATCTCTAAAAACACAATCTCCAACAAATCTCAATGAATCTACTAAGTTGAGAGGGATGGAAAAAGTTATTGAAACTCATGGTGGAGAAGGGGAGGGAGGAGATGGTCCTCAAATTTCTCAAAGGCGGAGAGGAGCCGTCCAATGCCGGTGAGAAGCTCTCCTGGCGGCGTGGTTGACTCCGGTGGCGGCTGTGCTGTTTTTCGTGTGGGGGTCGGGTGTGGAGAGAGTAAAAGTGATGAACTTTACCCCTCCACGCCCTACTTAACCCCACAGGAAAAATCCCTCAGCGGTAGTACCGCTTGCCCAGCGGTAGTACCGCCACCTGGTATGCCCCGGTACCGTAGGGGTACTACCGCTCCTGGGATGGAGCGGTAGTACCGCTGCCTGGTAACTACTGTGACATGAACGGTACTACGGCTGCCTGAGAACTGGAGTACTGGGCAGTAGAGTCAAAAATGCTGCCTAGTTGGTCATGAAAAATGCAATGGGATGGAATTTTTGTTTGAGGTGAGAATAGAGGCTTAGGACAGAGAAACAAACTGAGAATGGAGTTTCACACTCAAGGAGCAAATACAAAAGACAAGAGATATCAAATTGAGTGTGAAATCCAAAAGACTCAAAAAGAGACAATGCAAGTGAAAAACCAAAGATAAACCCAAATAAAATCCAACGACTTCAAAAACAATTTGTGGTAGCCGAAGCCACCGTGTATGAGTTGAAGCATGGCACCGCGAATATATATTTTGGGTCCATAACTACTTCTCATCATTGAAGCTCACAAATTATAGATTTAATTTGAAGTTTTAGCAATGATTCATTACTATATGCATAATAGGGGGAGAAAGAATCCAATGTATTAGGAAAACGCTCCCCCTAAGTCCATGCATGCATCTACTTCTAATAATGCCATAAGCGTTGAAGCGTGTGTAAGGATATCAGGCCAAGGCCCGAGAATATATGATATTGAGCTCATTCCTTAAGTAGCAAAAGCAGGCTTCATCAAGGGGCTTCGTGAAGATGTCCGCCAATTGACCCCTTGTACCAACATATGATAGATCAATATCTCCTCGCGCCACATGATCACTGATGAAATGGTGGCGAATCTCAATATGCTTGGTCCTTGAATGTTGCACCGGATTATACGCAATCTTGATGGCACTCCCATTATCACAAAGAAGCGGCGCTTTGTCCAAGTGGACACCGTAATCCTCTAAAGTTTGCCGGATCCAAAGAAGTTGAGTACACCCGCTTGCAGCAGCGACGTACTCGGCTTCCACCGTGGATAATAAGATGCAATTTTGCTTCTTAGAGGACCAACTCACCAAAGATCGTCCAAGAAATTGACACATCCCAGATGTGGACTTCTTATCATCAATGTCGCCCGCCCAATCGGAGTCGGTGTATCCACAAAGAGACATGGTGCCATCTATGGGATACCACAACCCGAAACATGGAGTATGAACCAAATATCTAAAGATTCTCTTCACGGCCATCAAATGACTTTCCTTAGGCGCGGCTTGATACCGAGCACAAGGTCCAACGCTTAGGACAATATCGGGCCAAGATGCACATAAGTAAAGAAGAAACCCAATCATAGAACAATACTCCTTTTGGTCTACCTCTTGACCATTGGGGTTAAGCTCGAGGTGGCACTTGGTTTGCATAGGAGTAGTCACACCATTGAGTCCAAGCAACTTGAATTTCTTGATCATATCTGGAATGTACTTGGCTTGGCATATGAATGTTCCTTCCCTCAATTGCTTTATCTAAAAACCAAGAAAGAACTTGAGTTCACCCATCATGGACATCTCAAACTTGTCGGTCATTATCTTGGAAAACTCATCATTGAATACACGGTTAGTAGAACCGAAGATAATGTCATCGACATATAATTGACAAATGAAGAGTTCACCATTAAGATTTTTAGTAAAAAGAGTGGGATCGATTATCCCAACCTCAAATCCATGGTCTACCAAGAACTCTCTCAAATGCTCGTACCAAGCACAGGGGGCTTGTTTAAGGCCATAGAGAGCTTTTTCCAAGACATAGACGTGGTGAGGATGGTCGGGGTTTTCAAAACCTGGGGGTTCTTTAACATAGACAAGTTCTTCCAATGGACCATAAAGAAAATAACTTTTAACATCCATTTGTTGCAATTTAAAACCATGATGAGGTTCATAAGAGATGAGAATACGTATCGATTCGAGCCTTGCAACCGGCGCGTATGTTTCTCCAAAGTCGATGCCTTCGACTTGGGAGAATCCTTGAGCCACCAACCGCGCCTTGTTTCTCACAACGGTACCATGTTCATCTTTCTTGTTCTTGAAGATCCACTTGGTGCCAATAACGTTGCGCTACTCCTTGGGCTTCTCAACTAGGCGCCACACTTTGTTGCGCTCTAAGTTGTTAAGCTCTTCATGCATAGCACCTAGGCAATCGTCGTCTTCAAGTGCATCGAATACTTCTTGGGTTCAACCATGGAGATGTGCGCTTGATGCTCACTAAAATGAGACAATTGACTTCATGTGGAGACCTTTGCTCGAATGTCACCGATGACCTTGTCGAGGGATAAAGCCCTTAGTTCCAATGATCTTGCAAAGCGAGCTTGACGACGAGTTTCAATTGCCGCCCTTGTCGTGGGGACAATCTCTTGACCATCTTGGTCCATTGGATCCTCGTCTTGACCTTCTTGAGGGCCTTGATCATCATGAGATGCTTCTTCACATGGTGGGGAGGGATGATCTTGCCCTTGAGTAGAACTTGGAGTAGTGGATGTATCTTCAATAATCTTGGTGGGAGAGGCATGTTCTTCTTGTTGATGAAGATCTTGTTGAGGCGGTTCTTGAGCTTCATCATAATGAAGTGTAGCTTGTTCTTGTTGTGGGGATCTTGAGATTGTTCTTGATGGGATTCATCATGTACTTTGTATGATGCACTTTGAGGTACTTGTGATGTTGAGGTCTCCTTGATAGGAGAGCTTGAGCTTTCTTGATCAACTCCTTGATGAACTTCAATGGGGCGAAGAAAGCCCACTCCCATCTTCTTTATGGCATCAAAGGGTTGTTCATCACCTACATCACAAACACCAACATGCTCCACTTGGGAGCCATCATTTTCATCGAATTCCACACTACAAGATTCTATGATAATCCTAGAGGATTTATCAAAGACTCTATAAGTGTGGGACTCGGTACCATATCCGACGAATATCCCTTCAATTGACTTAGAGTGGAACTTACTCAACCGGACACCCTTGACGAGATAATAGCACTTACATCAAAATACTCGGAAGTAGCCAATATTGGGTTTGTTGCCGGTAATGATCTCTTATGGAGTCTTCTTCAAGCCCTTGCGGAAGTAGAGGCGGTTTGATGAATGACACGCGGTGGAGATAGCCTCCGCCCAAAAGTCGATGGGAGACTTAAACTCCGCCAACATAGATCTTGCCATGTTGATGAGAGTCTGATTCTTCCTTTCCGCAACACCATTTTGTTGAGGAGTGTAAGCCGCGGAATATTTATGTCGAATGCCCTCATCACTAAGAAAGTCGTTGAGGGTGTAGTTCTTGAATTCCGACCCATTGTCACTTCGAACAACCAATATGGGAAGGTTATGTTGGCATTGAACCTCCTAAGAGAAGTCGATGAAGACTTGTTGCATCTCATCCTTGGTTTTGAAGAAATAGACCCATACCTTGAATAATCATCCACAATCACGAGGCAATATTTCTTGCCACGAAGACTTATCTCTGGGATTGGTCCAAATAGATCAACATGAAGGAGCTCCAAAATCCGGAAGGAAGATATGATGGTCTTGCTTGGATTAGGAATATCATGCATCTTGCCTTCCACACAAGCTCTACAAACGCGATCCCTTGAAAAGAAAATATGATATTTTAGTCCAAGAATGTGGCCACTATTGTGAAGACTTTGCAAAGTACGCATGTTTACGTGGGCTAGTCGGTGATGCCATAGCCATACCACGTTGGCTTTTCCGACACATGGCTTGAGTAGTGGTGGCTCCGGAAAAGTCCACCACATAAAGCTCATGCTCCACGTATCCCACGAAAGCCAATCGTAGCGACTTGCTCCAGAAGAGGACCACATTGTCCTTACCACAGAAGGGAGAAATCCCCAACTTTGTTAAGGCACGAACCGATAACATATTATAGCCAAGGGATTCAACAAGCATAACATTGACAAGAGTAATGTCGGGAGCAACTACCACTTTGCCAAGCCCGGTTACCTTAAACCTTGATAAGTCACCAAACGTCACGGTCACTTGATCTACATTTGGTCTCAACTCTGTGACGAGTTCTTTGCTCCCGATCATATGACTTGTACATCCACTATCGATTATCCATTTTGAACCACCGGGAGCAAGGTCCTACGAGAGATTAATTCTTGCATTTAGCAACCCATTGCTTCACAATGGGTGCCTTATGGTTAGCGACAGGAGACTTAGGAACCCAAATAGCATATGAAATAAAACCATAGTAGGGTCCAATGTAACGAGCACAAACATTCCCATAATAATCAACATATAAAGCATAGTTGGGATTGTTGTCCCCCGCATGATCTTTACGAGTAGGATTGCCCCGTGTGGCATTCCTACTCGCAACATTGTCCTTGGATTGAATGGGGTCGGCCATCTTGGCTTGGATGGGGTTGATGTTCTTAGCTTGGGTGGGAATGCCCTTCTTGGCATTCACTTTCATGGGAGGCACATAACCAAGTCCTTCCTTCCCTTGACGAGTGTGAGGCTCCATGATGGCAGTCTCAACATTTTCTTACCCTTGAGAAGGATGGTCTTGGACATGGAGGCCTTAATCTCACTCTTCAACCTAGCATTCTCCTTCACAAGATTAGCATTATCACAAGACCAAATGGAGGTAGAAGTGCTAGGAGAATCAAGGTTAGTTAACTGAGTTTGGAGTTGAGCATGAGACTCCTTTAGAAGGGCATATTCAATCTCCAAAGCCTTGTGGGCTATGACGAGCTTTTCCATGTCCTATATGAGTCTAACATGCCCAACCGCAAACTCGGCCTTATCTTGTTGAGCCACCTTGAATTTAGCAAAGTACATATCACGATCCTTAATGAGCTTAGCATGTGAGGAGTTATGAGTTTCCTCAATAGTTTCAAGTTGCTCCTCAAGACGAGCATGAGACTCTTCAACCTCCTCAAGAGAGGACTTCAAATAAGATAGAGAAATAGTGTTTTCTCTTTCTATCTTACCCTTCTCTTCATTGAGATGCTCTAGCTCACCAATACGAGCCATGAGGGCACCAACGTGTTTCTTGCTATCACCTTGCAAGTTAGTGATAAAGGAATCTAAGGCAACAAGATCTTGCTTGATATGAAGGCTAGAAGCATCATCAAGCTCATTAATTTCATTCATGAGATAGGAATAGGATGAAGTTACCTCCGATGCCTTGGTCATAAGACATCTTGAGCTCTTGGTAATGGGGTTATCATTTGGCGGCTCGAAAAGAGATGTGGAAGAGCTTGTCGTTGTTGAAGGGGGTCTTGTCATTGATAAGGGAGTTCTTATCGTTGATGAAGGAGCGGTTGGTGTTGAGGTGTTGGCGAGAGCCGCCACTTCATTTGGCGTTTCTTCCTCCGACTCTTCATCATCGGTGGGATACTCCTCTTGAGTCAACAACACAATGCGAGGCTTCTTGTTGAAAGGTCTCTTCTTTCCATAGGCCTTCTTGGGAGGCATTTTGGCCTTGTCCTTGAGCATAAGACGTCGACCATGCTCCTCTCTCTTATAAGGACAATCGGCGACGAAGTGGTACTTGTCTTGACAATTGTAGGATATCCTTGACTTGGTGGGAGAAACCTTATCAACTTGAGGTGCACTCTTGTCAAATCGCATCTTGGCTCTTGAAGGGTTGTTCCAAAAAGTGCGAGCCGCAAGAGCAAGATGTTCATTGTATGCAATCTTGAGCGCTTCTTCGGACGTGGCGACAAAGCTTCAAGATCATCATCGTTGTCATCTTCAACGGTGGCCTTCAGGGCAAGGTTGATTGCCCCTTTTTTGCGTTCCAAGAGCCCTTTCCCTTGCGTCTTGAGCATTCTTCGTGGCCACTTTTAATGCGGCCATCTCTTGCATCACCTCATTAGAAGCATGAGATGGTAGTTGTGTCTTCCTTGAAGGCTCTTGATGTCGATGGGCTCACATGACATCATGGAGCTCACATACTTCCTTTTGATCCAAGCATCATCAATATGAGAGGCACCCACTTCACGAAAGCTTGTGGCAATGGACACCAATCTTCGATACATCGTCTCGTGGTATTCACCATCAAGCTTGTAGAAGCCCTCGGCTTCATTGCTCCACAACAAGAAATATGTCAACTCATGATCCCTAAATTGGTCACTGAATGGTCATGTAATATCATTTGTGACCTTTTTATGTGATGGGTTCGTAGCATAGGAAACCAAAATTTTCCTATGGTGAGAACAAGCCAACAAGCCAAGATCTACTCTTGGAGATGCTCGTAAGTGGAACATATTCCAAGAGAAACTCACCCTCGAAGACCGTAAGCGTTTCGAGCATAATTCTCGTGGATGATGTAGTCGTTCACTTGCCGGTCTCAAGATCGTGAAGATGTGCGCTGCAACGGACAACGCCTCCGTACCCGGTCACACGTACGGCTTGATGACGAACTCCGTTCCCTCGATCCAGCGGGGCAGCGGAGGTAGTAGAACCACCAAGGAACTCCAACAGCACGACGACGTGGTGTGGTGGTGAACTAAACGGCCATGGCTTCGCCAAGCGGATGGCCAGAGGTGGAGCAGCGGGAGGAGGGAGAGAGGATCAAGTGTGTGCTCAAAAGGGAGCTCCCACCCCTCCATATATAGGAGAGGGGTGAGGTTGGGTCGTTGCCCCTAGGGGTGACTCCAACTCTTCCCTCTTGATGTGAGTGGAGCATCCACTCATGCCCACTCATTCTCTTTTTTTCTCCACTAAAAAATCCCAAGGGTTTCTTTATTAAATAAAACAATTTCATTTCTTTTTCATATTTGTTAATTTATTAACAAACATTAACACTTAACCCCTTGGTTCATCTGTTAATTCTATTAACAACCATTGTCAACTATTGACAAGTAACCCCTTGAAATACTTCAATATTACCCGACACAATTTCGGTGCTCTCCGAACTTTTCTCCGAAATTCCGTGTCTACCCAAAAGCGTCGACAAACCTTAAGTGTATCACCATACGGTTCGTGAATAATGTATACATGATCGAGACACCTCTCCGATCAATAGTCAACAGCGGGATCGGGAGATCCGTAATGACTCCTACATATTCGACGATGAATCTTGTGATCGTGTGAACCAAAAAAGTCATAACAAATTCCTTTTGTCTCGCGATATTTTACTTGTCCGAGATCCGATCATTGGTATCATCTATACCTTGTTCGATCTCGTTCCCGACAAGTACTCTTTACTTGTTCTATGATATGACATCCTTGTGACCAAGTCACGTGCTTGCAAGCGGTGTCGATGTGATATCACCGAGAGGGCCCAGAGTATATCTCTCCTTCATCTGGATGGACAAATTCCACTTCTTAATCCATGAGCCTCAACTAATACTTTCGGAATAGCCAACGCCACCTTTATAGTCACCCTGTTACGGTGTGAAGTTTGATGTCATCAAAGAATTCTTCCGGTGTTAGTGATTGACATGATCTCATGGTCTAAGGATTAGGGTTACTTCATATGCTCAGTACAACAATATAAACTTAATGACTTGATCGTATTGCTATACTTAATTTCGGTGTGTTCATCATATTATTCTCCTAATGACGTGATCTCGTTATTAACAACATCCAATGTTCATGATCAGGAAACCTTGATCATCAGTTAATCAACGAGCTAGTTAAACGAGAGGCGTTACTAGGAACTCTAATTTGTTCATTAGTCACACATATATTAATGTATCCGATTAATACAGTTATAGCATGAGAAATAAACATTTATCATAAACATGGAATAAGATAATAACCACTATATTATTGCCTCTCGGGCATATTCCTTTCAGTCTCCCACTTGCACCAGGGGCAATAATCTGTATTACATTGTAATGACCCTAACACCCATGGAGTTCTGGTGTTGTGTAGCGTAACTGCACTTAAAATATGGCAAGGTACCTGTGTATAGTGCAAATCCCTGGATCGATTCGTTTGCACATACAATTTACGATGTAATATCACAAAAAAGTATCAATTTATTACATCAAAGATCCAGACTTGGGAAATATAGTCTTTACAACTTGCATAGCATAAAGCTAGCACTAAAAGAGTAAACAACGGAAATACAATAGCAGTGAGTCTCCATCATCTTCATGTTGCCACAGGAGAAAACATGTTGGTTGTAGACTCGAAACCTTTAAACGAAAACTCACTCGTCATCTGATCAATCTGTAATAAAAAAAATATTGCAACAACGTGGGTCAGATTCCATTAAAAATGGAGTCTGGCAAGTGACACTATGGTGGACACTTAGTGGAAAAACTCTAATAACCTATATGCTTATTTGGCTGGTCGAGTTTCAAGGCTATTTTGCATAAAGCCAAATTTTCCCAACTCTTTGAAAAACACTTTTCTTCTATTCGAGACATTTGTGGCATGAAAACCACTGTCTCATTCTACCCTTGTTCACCCATCAAGTTTTACCTAATAAATGGGAATGATGAAATCCTCCGTTGACGTCCGTGATCAGCTAGTACTTAGTTTTACACTCTGCAGAGGTTGTGCACGTTCACCATTGTACCCATTCAACCCAAACTATCCTTTACACACTTATAGTGATAAGGAAAAGGAGAAGAATGACACGAGATCTTTTAGAACGGCTTGACTCGTTCCACCTAACACCCTCTACATCTGCTTGTCAAGCCGGGGCTTGTCCATGCAACTTAGTTGATCAAGCCAGAGCCCATATGGCAATGGCTGCACTGGAAGCAATCGTCACTCGGAGTTTTTCAGATTCCTCTTTTCCTTGGTGGCCGTCCACAAGTGCACGTACTCCAGGAACCATAGACATGGACTCAACATAAACCATACAACCACTTTCCACCCGGGTGTTTCATTGTTAACTTAGTAGAATTTAGATTTTCACAAAACAACATTTGCATAGCATCAATATTTCTACTAAGTATTATATAGGAACGAAGACATAGGATTAAGCAATTTCTACACAGGTCTAGCATAGCAATACTATCCTACACATGCTTATATAAAAATACACTAATAATGCATATAGAAAATAGTAGGAAGTTTATGAGGTGTGCCACTTGCCTTTGGATGATGTCTTTGCTCACAAACTCTTTTCAACGTAACTCAGAGCTCTGCGTTCAATCTAACAGTATAGACAAACAACAATACACAATCAACACAAAACACAACATCACATCGCATACAAACACTTTCATAATGAACAAACAAGTTTTATAAAACTTCTAAGGAAAATTATGTTTATGCATGACGTGCAAAATATTTCTAAGGACTAGAGATGTATGTCATGCCATGAAAATCTTTTAAGTTAATGCAAGGCAAATATGTTAGTGAAAAATGACTAAGGACTAAGGTCATACGTTGGACAAAATACTTTGCTATAAATCATCTTGAATAAGCAAAAAAAAAATAGTTGGAGAAAATACTAAGTCTATTCTTCAAGGTGATCAACAATTATTAACAACTCTTTGTAAATTAGATATTCACTATAGTGAGAGAGACAGACACCTAGCCAGCCACTTATAATTGTGGAACAAGTCTCATGTACGTGGACATGTAAGGTAAGTCTACAAGCCGCTTCATCTCACTATGCCGCTAGGATCCAGCAAACTTCAAGATGGTAATAACATGATCAAAAACTGTTTATGTCTAAAGTGAAAGACAAGATTAGGAAAGAGGGAAAGATAGAAAGAAGAATGTATAATCTTCTCCTTGCTTCCTTTCTTCTTGATGTGATGACTTCATTGCAATTTTGTAGACTTGATGGCTTTGAAGACTTGATGGTGTTGATAGCCTCCAGGTTGATCTTGAATATAACTTAGTCATCATAAGGGCTAAGAGAAGAAGGGAGAAAAGAGATAGAGAGAGAAAGCAAGACTTAGAAACTATTGTTGGTTGGTCTTCTAGATTTTCTTCTTGATTTTCTTCTAAGTGCTTCTACTCCTTGAAGATACTTCTGAAGTCTTGTTTTTGGCTAAGTCCTTCATTGGCCTTCTAGCTCCATGTTGAAAATACTAAGTGTCTAAGTGCATAGCACTTTACCAAAATACTAAGTTGAAAATAATCCTAACTTAGAGAAAATAATAAAGAGATTTTCCTATGAGAAGTATATCTATATGAGAAAATATGTTATGCATGCAATGCACTTTTTTATCATAAGAAACACCATAATTTTTTTTGTGATATTTATAAAGTATGCATTACACTATAAATGCAATTTAATTAACTTCTATTTTTGCAAAATATAATAAAAGGAAAACATATAGATTAAAGTTTATGTGATTTAATTTTTATAATTTTTTTTTACAAATTGTGTTAATAGACAGAGGGGGTTTAAATAAATTTTTAGCAATTGGATTTATCCAAAAATAATCTTTCTATCAAAAGTTATGAAAAAAAAAGTCAAAGTATTCAAATTAAATATATAACTATCAAATCACTACTCAAAAATATTTTATAACAGATGAATCATATTACAAATAATCCAAAGTTTCTAAAACAATTTTATTTGCAATTTTTGGATTTATAGATTTAAAGTTATGCCAAATATGCTCAAATCATCCATTTGAAATTTGTATACTTTAACTAAGTCATATTTGAAATCTAACAGATCTAATATATTCTACATGTCAAGGGCTTTCCAAATATATAAAATTTATCTAATTTGGATGTGTGAGAAAAAAGTTATAACAATTTTTATAAGCAGGGATGTCTGTGTAAAAGTGCCAGATCTGTTGACTCGGCGCTGACTAGATCTGACGTGGCTGCTGATTGGATTAAGTCAAACGGATCTATCGTTGGATCCAGATCTGACGGATCTAATCTAACCATACCATTTTGGCTAAAGGGATCTAATCGTGGCCGTTCATTTTAGATCGGAGGGCGCAGATGGAAGGGCTCACCAGGTGGCGCCCCGGTCACCGGCGATGGAGGTCGCGGCGGCGCTGCGGCTCGGTGGAGGACGCTCCGGTCGCTACGGTGCTCGTCTCGCTCCGGGGAGTTGATGGCGGGATGCAGCGCAACGTGGTGGAGGTGATGGACGTGCTGGCGAAGCCGATTTCTTAACGTAGAGGCGTGGACTTGCAGTCGGAGGCGCGGCTACGGCGGCGTACTTCGGTTGTGCACGCCATGCTCGCTTCACTGCCGAAAACGTTGAAGAAAGGGTCAGGGGAGGTGCGCGCGTGTGAGAAAAAGAGAATGGAGAGGAGGGAAGAGCCGAGGTCGAAAGAGCTCACAGGATTTGAAGAATTACGCGGCAGCGGCATTGCGGATTCCGGCGACCGAATTCTCGAGCCTTGCGGCGGGTTGGGCTAGGGTTTCTTGGGGGAATGGGAGAGGAGATCGTGGGGTTTATATAGGGTAGGAGGGGCGTTGATTTGGTGCCGTAAATCACTCGGATTTGGAGGAAGGAAGTCGCCGGTATTTCGGGCGAGAAAATCGGCCAGAGGTTGAAGACGACCCCGTGACAGGTGGGTCCAGCCTGTCAAGGAAATTTCTTTTTCTTTTCTGTTTTTCTATTTTCTTTATAACTTTTGATTTAGGACTCCAAATGAAGTGAAACAAATTTCTATAAATTTGTAAAATTCATATCTATTCTTTAATCCATTAGTGGGCCTGTTTTGACACTTTTTGAAAAATAAATATTTTGAAATATTCATAAAATACATTTTTTGCTATTTTAGGTTAACTTTGAAATTAGGGACTTAATAATTCATTTGGGGTTAACTAAAATTTATGAAATTACCCACATTCAAATATGTTTGAATGAAAGTTATTTAAACTCATTTGCTGTAACCATTCATCTTTATTTTTGGTATAATAGTAGAATAACTAAATACAATATTTTTAAGGAAATGGGAATTATAGAGTATTCATTTTTATTTCAAATTATTTTTTGCACCATTAAGTTTCATAATATGATAAATCATTTGAAAACTTCATAACATATCTTTGGATAATATTCTAGATTTATTTCATTTCTTATATCGGATATATATTCATGAAGATCAATTTATGTTTGAGAATTAATGAAATTAAGTTGAGTTAATGAAATGTCTTTTTGGATAATTCCTTAATTAAAATCTATGAAGTTTTAAAGTTATAAACTATAGACTTGAAATTAATAAAACTAGGTTTTGAACTCACCTGAAAGAATGAAACCAATTTACAAGTATACCATTTTTAAATAGTTTTGAAATTATGAATTTATGAATAGATATGGCTAAGTGGTTGAAATCAATTACTTATAAGAAAACTTTTTTATTATGAAAATGGTTTGAAAGTTTATAAATTATTTTTCAATTTTACATATTGAGGTTTTAGAAATACCATGGATAAAAGAATTTAAACAAAACTCCCAAAATCTTAAATAATGATTAGTTGGATATTTAAATTTTAAATATCTAGAAAATGCTATGAAGTCTTTTAAAGTTGATTTTCTTATGCAATGTAATATTTATTTTAATCAAAACAAAAGTTTTAAATTTTAGTGGTTTTTAAACATTCCAAATTATTGGGATGTTACAGACTACCACCCTTAAAAGAAATCTCGTCCCCGAGATTCGGAGAGGCTAGAAAGAAACAAAATGCTTGAAATGATTCTGATAACTCGAGTGGTTTCGAGAAATGTAAATTCTAACATGGAAACTTGAAAACTGGCAGGGGATGATTTTTCTGATTGGGGAGGCTAGAAGGAAAGATGGTTTGAGATCTCTGGGTTTAAGCAACTGGGTTTGAATTATCTGGGTGGCTACCACCCTTAAAAGAAATTTTGTAGTCAGTCTAGAATCTTTGTTTAATCTTGCTTACTTTTCTGATGTAGAGTGTACTAGTATTCAAAATGCGATGGTATGTGGTGATACGGTAAGTTATAGCACTCACAGTTTCCACTTGGTACTTGGAGAGATTTATCCTTCTTCCGCTCAGGGCAGCCACTGACATAATGCTCTGTTACTCCGCATCTGCGGCATGTCACAGGACTGATGATTTTCTTGTGCGAGCGGATAAGGCAGTTCTCCTTCATCTTTTCTGAGCACTTATCAGCATAATGTCCCTTGTCCTTACATTTGTAGAAAATTAAGTCGCTTAAGTTCTTCTTCTTCTTAGGTGTTTCCAGGGATAAAAGTTCTTCCAAATCTTGTTTACCATACTCTATCTCAATTGACAAAGTCCAGTCTCGTTTGATGTGACAATTTCGAGCAAGGTGATCTCCTTCACACTTATAGCAATGCTTGGTAGTACGTTTGGATGTCCTTGGAATTGACCTTACTCTTATTTCATTTTTCACCTTAGTATGATCCACAATCTCATTTTGATAAAGATTTTGTTCAGTATCCTGACCAATCCTTTTCTCTTTGCAGTCCCATGAATAATGTCCTTGTTCTCCACAGGTAAAACATGTTATATGGCTAGTATCTCTTTTGTGTTCCTCCTTGTTTTCTTGTACTTCCACATACTTCATGAGACTTTGTTGCATTGGCTTGCTGACTGACTTCTTGCACCATGAGGTAGAGTTGACATTGAGTTGGGACGTGATTTGTTGCTTCACACAAAAAGCAAGTAACCTGATTTGTGGAGCATTCCTTAACTAGATATCTTGTATGACCATGGGGCCACTCATCAGGGCATTCCTTGGACGTATGTCCTATCTCTCCATAAGTTATGCATGCCTTCGGTTTGGTCCTAAGAACCTCTTGATACTCACTATGGTTTTGATCAATCTTAGGAAGGTGGTCATTGATCAAATTCCACAACTAACTCTGGTTCTCTAATAGTAGTCGCATTGTTGTGTGCAAATCATTGGTGTTTGTATTGGGGTGAGACATCTGTTTGGTTTAGAAGATAAATGAGTTGAATTATAGGTACTATGGAGAAATCCTAATTCAATAAATCAGAAAAAGGCAACCAATCTCTAACACAAACAATCAACATGGTTCAAACACAAGCAACACATACGTGAAAATTTCAAACTTCTTTTGGGAAACCGAACTAATCGTTTATCGAACGAAACACATCCACGTCATGGAAAGATAAAATCTATAGTACTGCCATACCACAATTTGATAGGTCAATACATCATCGGATCTCGTTATTCTAATGGATAGGTGGTCTAATCTATCTTTTTCTTGAGTGCCTCAAGTTCTTCCTCAACTTCCTTGAGTTCTTCAAGATACTTTTGGGTGTTGTGAAGTCTAAAACAAAGTCTTTCTGCAAGGTACTCGATGGCTCTCCATGTTGCATTTCTTGCTGAATCAAAGAAAGATATGTGAAGTGTTGGGTTGGTGAACATGCAGTCACCCTCAGTCTTGTGGTCATCTTCTTTGCTCCTGTATAGATGGACTTGCACCCACCAGTACTCTTGGCCTTCATCCATGAAAGGAAAACCTTTGTATACTGCTTCTCCTTCAAAACTCAAACTCTTCATGTTATCTTTAAGGGCTCTTGGAAACTCTATCTCACATTCCAAGGTCATGGTCATCACTGGTCCTTTCTTGAGTGATTCAATGAGGGCGGTCATCTAAAAACAAGAAAAGAAGATACTTAGAAAGGAAATAGTTAAGGTAGTTACAAGAATGATGTTTGAAAAAGTTCTTATTTCCAGCAAACTGAATGAAATAGATTTTCAATCCTATGGCCAAATCCTATTTCTATCCAAACTTAGGGTTTCGAACCTACAGGCAACACAGTGCTCTGATACCATCTGTAGCGTACCTGCACTTAAAATATGGCAAGGTACATGTGTATAGTGCAAATCCCTGGATCGATTCGTTTGCACACATAGTTTACGATGTCATATCACAACAAAGTATCAATTTATTACATAGATGATCCAGACTTGGGAAATATAGTCTTTACAACTTGCATAGCATAAAGCTAGAACTAAAAGAGTAAACAACGAAAATACAATAGCAGCGAGTCTCCATCATCTTCATGTTGCCACAGGCGAAAACATGTTGGTTGTAGACTCGAAACCTTTAAACAAAAACTCACTCATCATCTGATCAATCTGCAATAAAAAACTATATTGCAACAACGTGGGTCAGATTCCATTAAAAATGGAGTCTGGCAAGTGACATTATGGTGGACACTTAGTGGAAAAACTCTAATAACCTATATGCTTTTTTGGCTGGTGGAGTTTAAAGGCTATTTTGCATAAAGCCAATTTTTCCTAACTCTTTGAAAAACACTTTTCTTCTATTCGAGACATTTGTGGCATGAAAACCACTATCTCATTCTACCCTTGTTCACCCATCAAGTTTTATCTTATAAATTGGAATGATGGAATCCTCCGTTGACGTCCGTGATCAGCTGCTCAAGTTGTCCGTACCGGGGACACGGCTAAGTACTTAGTTTTACACTCTATAGAGGTTGTGCACGTTCACCATTGTACCCAATGAACCCAAACTATCCTTTACACCCTTATAGTGATAAGAAAAAGGAGAAGAATGAGACGAGATCTTTTAGAAGCATTTTCCCTCCCACTCTGGCTTGACCCATTCCACCTAACACCCCCTCCATCTGCTTGTCAAGCCGGAGAGAGTCCACGCAACATAGTTGATCAAGCCAGAGCCCATTGGCAATGGCTGCACTGGAAGCAATCGTCACTCGGAGTTCTTTAGATTCCTCTGTACCCTGGGTGGCCATCCACAAGTGCACATACTCAAGTATACACCATCCGTTCAATCTAACAGTATAGATGTAGCGCCCCATCTTTTAAATAAAGATGGAACACCTGTGCTATGTGCTAGTCCCTGGATCACTGCCAGCACCACAGTACAAAATATATAGTATCATTGCATAAGTATCAAAATACTACAACGAGATCCAAAAATAGCCAAGTATAGCTTTATTACAAAGTGCATAGTCATGAAGACTAGCTAAATTATTCAGAGTTCACAACAAAAATAAAAGCAATGGGCCTCCTCTTCTAGCATACGCCACAAGCAGACATGTTGGGTGTAGAATCGAGTCCAACCTTACTCCTCATCGGAATTACCTGCACATTTGAATATGCAGCCCCCGTAGGAGGTCAATACATTGAAGTATTGGCAAGTTACTATGGTGGAAAAATATGACAAGTCTAATTCTATATGCATATTTGGCTTGGTGGAGTTTGTAGGCTATTTTGCAGAAAGCCAGTTTTCTTCTATCTTTTGTAAAACACTTTTGTTTCTCAAAGACTTGGCACCAAGGGATGAAGCCCAAGTGCACCAACAATTCTTGCCTTAGTCAAATTTTACTTTATGAAAACCATGTTGAGATTCTTCCGTCCATCCTTGTCCAGTTGCTCGAAGTAGTCCATCACCTGGGACACGGCTGAGTACTCAGTTTGTCGACTCTGCAGAGGTTGTGCACTTTCACCTTAAGACTCAATTAACCCAGACATCCTATACACGCGGAGTGCATTAAGGAAAGGAGAGAATTGAGACAAGAACTTTCAGAAGAAGAATGCAACCTGTCAGCTTGACAAGCAGATGTAGAGTTGGTAGGTGGAACGGGTCTTGCTAGTATGGTTGCATTCTTCTTCTGAAAGTTCTTGTCTCAATTCTCTCCTTTCCTTAATGCACTCCGCATGTATAGGATGTCTGGGTTAATTGAGTCTTAAGGTGAAAGTGCACAACCTCTGCAGAGTCGACAAACTGAGTACTCAGCCGTGTCACCGGTGATGGACTACTTCGAGCAACTGGACAAGGATGGACGGAAGAATCTCAACATGGTTTTCATAAAGTAAAATTTGACTAAGGAAAGAATTGTTGGTGCACTTGGGCTTCATCCCTTGGTGCCAAGTCTTTGAGAAACAAAAGTGTTTTACAAAAGATAGGAGAAAACTGGCTTTCTGCAAAATAGCCTATAAACTCCACCAAGCCAAATATGCATATAGAATTAGACTTGTCATATTTTTCCACCATAGTCACTTGCCAATACTTCAATGTATTGACCTCCTACGGGGGCTGCATATTCAAATGTGCGGGTAATTCTGATGAGGAGTAAGTTTGGACTCGATTCTACACCCAACATGTCTGCTTGTGGCGTATGCTAGAAGAGGAGGCCCATTGCTTTTATTTTCGTTGTGAACTCTGAATATTTTAGCTAGTCTTCATGACTATGCACTTTGTAATAAAGCTATACTTGGCTTTTTTTGGATCTCGTTGTAGTATTTTGATACTTATGCAATGATACTATATATTTTGTACTGTGGTGCTGGCAGTGATCCAGGGACTAGCACATAACACAGGTGTTCCATCTTTATTTAAAAGATGGGGCGCTACAAAATGGTATCAGAGCAAAAGTGTTGCCTGTAGGTTCGAGCCCTTAGGATTGGTTAAGCCTCTTTTTGATCATAATAATTACCATCTTTGAAGTATGTTGGATCCTAGCGGCATAGTGGGATGAAGCGGCCCGGGACTAACCTTACATGTCCGCGTACATGAGACCTGTTCCACAATTATAAGTGGCTGGCCGGGTGTCTGTCTCTCTCACTATAGTGAATATCCGACCTACAAAGAGTTGATAATAGTGTTGATCACCTGTTAGAAAAGAACTTCTTTTTCTCTAAGTACTTAAGTACACCACAATTAGTATATCTTACCTTGTCTTGGTTTAACAAACTCTATCTTTATCACTTAAGGATGTCGTTCTTCATGTATCAAACCGCGGAGGACTTCAAGGACATGCACTTTGGAAGATATCTTCTAGAGTTGGTAGAACTGTTGGCACTTCCAACACCCATCATCAAGGCAAGCCAGCTGAAGCACTTCAACAAAGAAGACTTATGGGGACCTTTACCAACAAGGGCGCCAGACTGAACCCAAGACCGAAGACATCCAGTACAAGTCGATTAGTGACTCCTTGGAGAAAGGGCTGAATCTCGTCACGCAGGAGCTAATAGGACGTCTTTGCTTGCAATTCCAGGAGGAGTTAAAAGACCACTACTTTTCTCACCTTGGCCAACGTGACGAAAATGGGATTCCTTACCTTGTTAGCGAGGAAGATAAAAACAAACCAGAACCTTTGTACCCATATCTCCAAGACTTAGAACTTCACCTCTGGCAACTCGAAGAGGATAGGCGCAACGAGCTGTTGAAGAATGATGAAATAATGGCACAAGTCAAGGAGACCCAAAAGAAGATCGAAGCCCAAGAAGAGGTGGCCAACGCTCAAGAGGAGAAGTTCCGAGCTCAAGAGAAGAAGTTCCAAAATCAAGAAAAGAGAATTAGAGACAAGAACAAGGAGATCAAGACCTTGAAGGATGAAATTCTGAGCAACGACGTCGAGTTCGAAGCTGATCGAGATTTGATCGAGACTCTACGCCGTGAGAAGAGAATGCTGCAAGAGAAGATTGAAGTCCTGGAGAAGGAAGCGATCGAGACTCTGCACCGTGAGACGACAATGTTACAGGAGAAGAGCGAGGCCTTGGAGAAGGAGGTGAATGACTACAAGGAGATCCTTATGAAGGAAGGCATCACCATCGAGGAAGTCGAAGAAGATGAAGGAGACGTCATGGATGAAGTTTAGACTTAGTAGTTAGACCACCATTTTCTCCCTCGTTTAGTTCGTTGTTAATTTTAAAACATTGATCTCCAACTTGTGGTGTGACAATGATAGAATGTTTGGTTTGCAGACTCTGTGGTTTTATTAAATCAACTTAGATTATTTGTTTCGCTTTGCTAAGTAGATTTTTTCTTTTCAAGTTGTCTTATGAGTGTGGATTGTGTTGACTTGGTTGCTTTGTGCATGGGTAGGATTTTTCTTCTCTTAGTTCCGTCTATCTTTCACTCATCTATGCTGAAAAACCCTACAGATGCCTCCTCGTCGTGATACCAACAACGACGATGTCATGCAACAACTGATGGCCGCTCAAGCAGAGTTGATGAATATGATGACTCAATTCATTGCAGCAACCAACAACAACAACAACAACAACAACCACAACAACAACAACCCGCCACCTCCACCACCACCCCCAGTGGACAGACTTACTAGATTCCTAAGGCTTAGGCCTAATAAGTTCTCCTCTGCTACTGAACCAATAGTGGCGGATGATTGGCTCCGTTCAGTCAACAAGGACTTAGTAACTTGTGAATGTTCTGAGGCAGAAAAAGTGAGGTTCACTGCACACCTGTTGGAAGGACCCGCAGCATTGTGGTGGGAGAATTATCAAGTGACTCATCCTTTGGATGGCATGACTTGGGATGCGTTCAAGGAAGGTTTCCGGAATGCTCACATCTCCTCAGGTATAATGAACCTGAAGAAAGAGGAATTTCGCAGCTTGAGGCAAGGAGGTAGAACTCTGAAGGAGTATATGGATGACTTCTGTATGCTATCAAGGTATGCGCCAGAGGACATTGACACTGATGCAAAGAGGAAGGAAAAGTTCCTCAATGGACTTAAGGGAGAACTGAAGATACCTTTGTCTGTGGCATATACCCCAAACTATCAAGCTCTGCTGGATCAAGCTATCACCCTGGACAACAACATAAGAAAGGAAGAGAATAGGAAGAGGAAGTTCAGTGCAAGTAAGGTTCATTCTGAAGGGACATATAAGAAACCACACACCTCTGAAGTCAGTAGCCATAAACCCTGGAATCACTCCAATACTGGTAGTGGCCAAAAACATCATGGTCATAACCACAATGGAGGATACAAAGGAAATAATGGAGGATACAATGGAAATAATGGTGGATCCAGGGGAAACCATCATCATGGCCATAATCATGGGAATGGTAATCACCGTCCTAACTATGAAGGGAAGAAAGACTTGTCTAATGTGACCTGCTTCAAGTGCAAGAAGACATGACATTATGCAACTGAATGCCCAGAGAGGAAAGCTGATGAAAATTCCAAGCCCAATCCTTTCCTGAAGGGGCAAGTGAACCACATCAATGTGGAAGAAGTTCATGATGAACCTGATGTTGTGATTGGTACGTTCTTGCTCAATTCCTTTCCAGCATTAGTTTTATTTGATACTGGAGCATCTCATTCATTCATATCAAGAGATTTTGTAAACAAACATGGGTTAGCTGAGGAAAGTCTAGGAAAACCTATTAGGTAAGTTCACCTGGAGGAGAGATGATAGTAAATTCCGGGTGTAGGTAGTTAGACTTGCAAATCGGAAAACACACCTTTCCAACAGACTTAGTCATCCTAGAAACCCAAGGATTGGATGTTATCATCCGAATGGATTGGATGACGCGTTTTGAAGGAATCATAGACTGTGCAAATAGAGCAATCACCCTCACCACCCCAGAGAAAAGGAAGATTAAGTTCATATCAACTTTCGAACTTAAGAAGGTTAGGCTAAATTCTCTTAAGGGGGATAGCCTTGGTGATGTGCTTATTGTCAAGGAATACCCAGATGTTTTTCCGGAAGAACTACCGGGAATGCCACCCGATAGAGATGTAGAGTTTCTCATCGAACTGAAGCCGGGAACAGGGCCAATAGCTAAAAGACCTTATCCTATGGCCGTCGATGAATTAAAAGAGCTCAAGAAGCAACTAGAGGAGCATATCCAGAAAGGATTTATTCGTCCAAGTTCATCGCCATGGGGAGCACCAGTCTTATTTGTTAAAAAGAAGGATCAAACCCAGAGGCTAGTCACGGATTATAGAGATATAAACGAGCAAACTATCAAAAACAAGTACCCGTTACCCAAGATAAATTAACTATTTGATCAACTGGAAGGTGCTTTTGTTTTCTCAAAGATCGATCTTCGATCGGGGTACCTCCAAATGAAAGTTAGAGAAATGGATATACCCAAAACTGCATTTGTTACGAGATATGGCTCTTATGAGTACACAGTAATGCCTTTTGGATTAACCAATGCACCAGCCTATTTCATGAATATGATGAATAAAGTGTTCATGGATTTTCTGGATAAGTTTGTGGTCGTGTTCATAGATGATATTCTAATCTACTCCAAGAGTCACAAAGATCATGAAGAGCACCTGCGTCTGGTATTGCAGAGACTACGTGAACATAAGTTGTATGCCAAGTATAGCAAGTGTGAGTTTTGGTTAGAACAAGTCGGATTTTTGGGCCATGTGGTGTCCAAGGAAGGTATAGCGGTGGATCCTGAAAAAGTTTCAGCTGTAACTAATTGGGAACCGCCGAAGAATGTTGGAGAATTACGAAGTTTTCTGGGCCTAGCAGGATACTACCGACGATTCATTGAAAACTTCTCCAAGATTGCCAAGGCCTTGACGGAATTATTAAAGAAGGAGAAGAAATTTCTGTGGACGGAGGCATGCGAAGCCAATTTTCAGGAATTGAAGAAACGTCTGGTTTCAGCCCCAGTTCTATGCTTACCTGATTTGGAGAAGGAATTCCAAGTATACTGTGATGCTTCACGCCAAGGCTTGGGGAGTGTGTTGATGCAGGAAGGCAGAGTGGCATCTTATGCCTCTAGACAACTCAAGAAACATGAAGCAAATTATCCAACTCATGATCTCGAGTTAGCATCAGTAGTGCATGCCCTGAAAACTTGGAGACCCTACCTAATGGGAAAAAGATGTGAGGTATTCACGGACCACAAAAGTTTGAAGTACATATTTACACAGAAGGAATTGAATATGAGACAAAGAAGATGGTTGGAACTTATTAAAGATTATGATCTAAGTCTTCAATACCATCCGGGAAAAGCTAATGTGGTAGCAGATGCTCTGAGTCGTAAGGTGTATGTGAATGGTCTTACAGCAGGAGAATTAACCGAGGATTTATGCAAGGCATTCAAGGATCTCAGATTGGAAGTAGTACCTGAAGGGTTTGTAACCTCATTAGTTGTACAACCCACTTTGATGGACAAGATACGTGAAGCTCAGAAAGGAGACA
Source organism: Poa annua (assembly GCA_026929855.1). Taxonomy (NCBI): domain Eukaryota; kingdom Viridiplantae; phylum Streptophyta; class Magnoliopsida; order Poales; family Poaceae; genus Poa; species Poa annua. Next base: position 106,616,822 of record CM049426.1, read on the forward strand.
AGGAAATAGAAGAGATCAAAGTCAATTTAAGTGCTGGAAAAGCTAAAGGATTTCATGAGGATGAGCAGGGGATTTTGTGGTTTGAAAAACGTGTATGTGTGGCCAATGACCCTGATATTAGGAATTTAATTCTGCAAGAAGCTCATGAAACACCTTATTCGATTCATCCGGGAAATACCAAGATGTATATGGATGTGAAAGAGAGATTTTGGTGGAATAATCTGAAAAGAGAAATAGCAGAATACATCGCTAAGTGTGATGTATGTAGTCGAGTAAAGGCAGAACATCAGAAACCAGCAGGACTCTTACAACCTTTGAAAGTACCGGATTGGAAGTGGGATTCCATTGGGATGGACTTCATCACCGGATTACCAAGGACCAGATCGGGTTATGATTCTATTTGGGTTATAGTTTGTCGCCTAACCAAAATAGCTCACTTCATACCCGTGAAGACCACTTATACTAGTGCAAAGCTAGCCGATATTTACATGAAGAGAATTGTGTGCCTCCACGGCGTTCCTAAGAGTATCGTGTCTGATAGGGGGACCCAGTTCACTTCTCATTTTTGGAAGCAGTTGCACGAATCTTTGGGAACCAGATTGGAATTCAGTACGGCTTTCCACCCGCAAACAGATGGTCAGACTGAAAGAGTGAATCAGATTTTAGAAGATATGTTAAGAGCTTGTGCGCTCGACTGTGGATCCAGTTGGGATGAAAATTTTCCATACGCTGAGTTCTCCTACAACAACAGTTACCAAGCCAGCATTGAGATGGCTCCGTTTGAAGCCTTATATGGGAAGAAATGCACAACCCCACTGTTGTGGAGTGGTGTAGGAGAACGGAGTTTCTTTGGGCCGGATATAATACATGATGCTGAAGAGAAAGTCAGGCTGATTTAGGACAGATTGAAAATAGCACAGTCACGTCAGAAAAGCTATGCAGATTCCAAGCGTAGAGAAGTCACCTATGAAGTGGGTGATAGAACCTATTTAAGGGTGTCACCACTTCGGGGTGTGAAAAGGTTTGGAATCAAAGGAAAGTTAGCACCTCGATTCATTGGACCATTCAAAATTCTTTCTCGCAAAGGTGAAGTGGCATATGAGTTAGAACTACCTGAAGTGCTGTCTGCTGTTCATAATGTGTTCCATGTCAGTCAGTTGAAGAAATGTCATCCCGAGATGATGGGAGTTCCTTTAAAGGATACTGTACCCCTCGAGGAGGTACAATTGGAAAGTGACCTGACATACGAAGAGAAGCCCATCAAGATATTACAGACAGCAGAAAGAGTCACCCGTACCAAAAACCATTAAGTTTTGCAAGGTCCAGTGGAATCATCACACCGAGGACGAAGCCACCTGGGAACGAGAGGATGACCTCCGAGAAGACCACCCACACCTATTTGCTGACCTTTCCGAAGCTCGAGGGCGAGCTTCTTCTTAAGGGGGTTAGTATGTAACATCCCAAATTTCTCAAAAATTTAAAACCTTGCATCATGCATCATGCATGATATAAGCATGGCATTGAAATCACATAAAGAGTAAATTGAATTTTAATTATAAGTTTAAATAAAGTTGTTTTCAATAAAGAGGTCTTTTTGAGCTCCTTATAAAAATCTGTATTTTATTATTTTATTTATTTAGCAAAATGATATCAAAAAGTTAGAAATTAAATTAGCTTTTCAAAACATATTTTTATAAATTTTTCTGAAAAGTTTTGGCTAAGTTTTAAAATCAAATTTGAATTAAAAGTTTGAAAACAGAAAATGTTTTGTCAAAAAAAAAGGGAGAAGAGCAGCCCGACCCAATCTGGGCCGAAGCCCACTTCTCTCCCTCCCGTGCGCGCAGCGCAGAAGCCCAACAGCAGCCCACCTCCCCCCCTCAGTCGCTGACAGCCCGGCCCCACCTCATCTTCTTCCCCAGCAAAATCTCAACAGAACACGATTTCTATCCGGAGGAGTTCGAGACGAACACGATGCAATCTTCACGATTTCTTGCGGAACAAGACCACTCGTGCCGTCCTATTTAAGCCACGACTCCACCGCCCTTCTCGCACTCGAAAACCCTAACCAGCCCGCCTCCAGGCTGTTCGAGATCGAGCCGCATCCGACGCCATCGCCGCCGCCAAAATCTTCAAACTCCGGTGAGTGCAGAGCTCCTCGAGTCCTCCCGCGTCTCTCTTCCGACTCCCAGTTAGCGCGCGCACGCCCTTGACATCTCCCCTGTGTTTCTACTGCTCCAGATCATCGCGTCCGTGATCAACCGAAGCAAACCGCCGCCGTCTCCATCTCCGGCGAGCTTTAGGAGGAGAAGGGAAGCACGCCGAAGACCCCTGTCGCGCCAACGTCTCCGCCTCGACCACCTCTTCGTAGCGGTACGTGCCGTTCTTGCCCGCTCGTCTTATCTCGTCGGAAACGCTTATGCCGACAATGGCGCCACCGCGGGATGAGGTCATCGGAGACTATTCCAGCCGGCCGCGTCACTGGCTTTAGATCCGAACGGTTGGATTTTGATCGGACGGATCGAACGAACCACTTACGCGAAGTGGTATCACCCAATGGGGAGGCGCCACGTAGCCCTGGCCGCGTAGATCCCGTCCGCGTCCGCGCCACTTATCCCGCATCCGCCCGTGAAGTCCCGCACCAATCGGAGCGCGCCGCGTGGCCTATTTATTTTTTCTATTTTGGCTGAAAAATTGTTTTAAAAACAGAAAACAACACAAACTTACAAAATTCATAACTTTTGATCTGTTCATCCAAATTTGATTAATTTTATATCCACGTGAAGCTCTGCTCGTGTAGTTTATTATGGTTTCATTAGTTTATCCTTTTAGTGTATATTAAATTGCGGAATTTAATTGTTTAGCTTTTGGATATTAAATCTATAACTTAATTAATAAAATTTATTTCCAAATAAATCCAATTGTTTTAGAGATTTATTAATGCCTCTGTCCAGAGAGTGCAACCTGAGTTTTATTTGAAATTTATCCTAATATAATTAAGGAAAATGGTTTTAGAACTTAAAACTACTATTATGCTCAATATTTTAAATGATTAAATAAAATATTAAAATATTGATCATTGTATTTCATGCATTAATAACAGATAAATTAAAATGGTAATTATTTGGTTTTGTTAAGATCATTGCATATTAAGCATGCATACAAATTTTTGTCTTGATATTTTAAGTGTTATGCTTGTGTGTTTATTTAGTTTATTGTTTGTCTCTAGATTGTGAAGAGGAGGAAGGTCCTTGTGATTGTTATTCTTGCTGTGCTTGTTCCTCTTGTTACCAAGGCAAGTGACATTCATAATCTACCCCATGTTTTCTATATGCATTATTAGTAGATTTTGAGTAGTATGCATGATAGGGAAATTTTGAACTATCATATAATGCTAAGTTAGTTTACACTTTGAAAATATCCTAGTAGTGTGTAGCCATCCCTCTCCATGCAGCCACCAAAAGTTTTATTAGATGCTTAGCTTTCTATAAAAGTGTTTACTTATCATGTTATAGAAATATTGCTAAGTGTTAAAACCTTGAATGCACACCTGGGTGGAATTGGTTGCTTGGTTTATGTTGAGTGGCTTTTGGGACCATGCTTGTGGTTTTCTTTGCCTAGGATAAATCTCTATTCTACTTAGGGCCATGAGTATGGTGGTTGTCACCCAGAAGTGCACTTGTGGACGGCCACCCAGGAACAAAGAGATTTCTAAGTCCCTCCAAGTTTAGAAGCTTCCCGTGCAGCCTTTTGACAATGGGCTCTGTCTAGAACTACTAAGTGGTGAGAGTGCAACCTGTCAGCTTGACAAGCAGATGTAGAGTTGGTAGGTGAAACGGGTCTTGCTAGTATGGTTGCATTCTTCTTCTGAAAGTTCTTGTCTCAATTCTCTCCTTTCCTTAATGCACTCCGCATGTATCGGATGTCTGGGTTAATTGAGTCTTAAGGTGAAAGTGCACAACCTCTGCAGAGTCGACAAACTAAGTACTCAGCCGTGTCCCCGGTGATGGACTACTTTGAGCAACTGGACAAGGATGGACGGAAGAATCTCAACATGGTTTTCATAAAGTAAAATTTGACTAAGGAAAGAATTGTTGGTGCACTTGGGCTTCATCCCTTGGTGCCAAGTCTTTGAGAAACAAAAGTGTTTTACAAAAGATAGGAGAAAACTGGCTTTCTGCAAAATAGCCTACAAACTCCACCAAGCCAAATATGCATATAGAATTAGACTTGTCATATTTTTCCACCATAGTCACTTGCCAATACTTCAATGTATTGACCTCCTATGGGGGCTGCATATTCAAATGTGCAGGTAATTCTGATGAGGAGTAAGTTTGGACTCGATTCTACACCCAACATGTCTGCTTGTGGCGTATGCTAGAAGAGGAGGCCCATTGCTTTTATTTTCGTTGTGAACTCTGAATATTTTAGCTAGTCTTCATGACTATGCACTTTGTAATAAAGCTATACTTGGCTATTTTTGGATCTCGTTGTAGTATTTTGATACTTATGCAATGATACTATATATTTTGTACTGTGGTGCTGGCAGTGATCCAGGGACTAGCACATAACACAGGTGTTCCATCTTTATTTAAAAGATGGGGCGCTACAATAGACAAACAACAATACACAATCAACACAAAACACAACATCACATCGCATACAAACACTTTCATAATGAACAAACAAGTTTTATAAAACTTCTAAGGAAAATTATGTTTATGCATGACGTGCAAAATATTTCTAAGGACTAGAGATGCATGCCATGCTATGGAAATCTTTTAAGTTAATACAAGGCAAATATGTTAGTCAAAAATGACTAAGGACTAAGGTCATAGGTTGGACAAAATACTTTGCTCTAAATCAGCTTGAATAAGCACTCCAATGGCTTAGTCATGGTGTGCAAAAAAAACTAAGTCTATTCTTCAAGGTGATCAACAATTATTAACAACTCTTTGTAAATAGGATATTCACTATAGTGAGAGAGACAGACACCCTGCCAGCCACTTAAAATTGTGGAACAGGCCTCATGTACGTGGACATGTAAGGTAAGTCTCTAGGCCGCTTCATCTCACTATGCCGCTAGGATCCAACAAACTTCAAGATGTTAATAACATGATCAAAAAATGTTTATGTCTAAAGTGAAAGACAAGATTAGGAAAGAGGGAAAGATAGAAAGGAGAATGTAGAATCTTCTCCTTGCTTCCTTTTCTTCTTGATGTGATGAATTCATTGCAATTTTTTAGACTTGATGGCTTTGAAGACTTGATGGTGTTGATAGCCTCCAGGTTGATCTTGAATATAACTTAGTCATCATAAGGGCTAAGAGAAGAAGGGAGAAAAGAGATAGAGGGAGAAAGCAAGACTTAGAAACTATTTCTGGTTGGTCTTCGTGAACTACTTCTTGATTTTCTTCTAAGTGCTTCTACTCCTTGAAGATACTTCTGAAGTCTTGTTTTTGGCTAAGTCCTTCATTGGCCTTCTAGCTCCATGTTGAAAATACTAAGTGTCTAAGTGCATAGCACTTTACCAAAATACTAAGTTGAAAATAATCCTAACATAGAGAAAATAATAAAGAGATTTTCCTATGAGAAGTATATCTATATGAGAAAATATGTTATGCATGCAATGCACTTTTTTATCATAAGAAACACCATAATTTTTTTTGTGATATTTATAAAGTATGCATTAGGCTATAAATGCAATTTAATTAATTTCTATTTTTGCAAAATATAATAAAAGGAAAACATATAGATTAAAGTTTTATGCGATTTAATTATTATAAAACAATTTTTATAAATGGTGTTAATAGGCAGAGGGGGTTTAAATAAGTTTATAGCAGTTGGATTTATCCAAAAATAATCTTTCTATCAAAAGTTATGTCAAAAAAAGTCAAACTATTCAAATTAAATATATAACTATGAAATCATTCAAATACTACTCAAAAATATTTTATAACAGAGGCATCATATTACAAATATTCCAAAGTTTCTAAAACAATTTTATTCGCAATTTTTGGATTAATAGATTTAAAGTTATGCCAATATAATCAAATAATCCATTTAAAATTTGACTATTTTTAACTAAGTCAAATTTGAAATCTAACAGATCTAAAATATTCTATATGTCAAGGGCTTTCCAAATATATAAATTTTATCTAATTGGGATGTGTGAGTAAAAAGTTATAACAATTTAATAATCAGGGGTGTCTTTGCAAAAGTGCCAGATCTGTTGACTGGGCGCTAACTGGATGTGACGTGGCTGCTAACTAGATTAAGTCAAACAGATCTGGATCGTTGGATCCAGATCTGACGGATCTAATCTAACCGTACCGTTTCGGCTAAAGGGATCTAATCGTGGCCGTTCATTTTAGATCGGAGGGCGCAGATGGAAGGGCTCACCGGTTGGCGCTCCGGTCACCAGCGATGGAGGTCGCGGCGGCGCTGCGGCTCGGTGGAGGACGCTCCGGTCGCTACGGTGCTCGCCTCGCTCTGGGGAGTTGATGGCAAGATGCAGCGCGACGTGGTTGAGGTGATGGACGTGCTGGCGAAGCCGATTTCTTCACGTAGAGGCGTGGAATCGCAGCCGGAGGCGCGGCTACGGTGGCGGACTTCGGTTGAGCACGCCATGCTCGCTTCACTGCCGAAAACATCGAAGAAAGGGTAAGGGGAGGTGCGCGCGTGTGAGAAAAAAAGAATGGAGAGGAGGGGAGAGGCCGAGGTCGAAGAAGCTCACCGGATTTGAAGAATTACGCGGCAGCGGCATTGCGGATTCCGGCGACCAAATTCTCGAGCCTGGTGGCGGGTTGGGTTAGTGTTTCTTGGGGGAATGGGAGAGGAGATCGTGGGATTTATATAGGGCAGGAGGGGCGTTGATTTGGTGTCGTAAATCACTCGGAGTTGGAGGAAGGAAGTCGCCGGCGTTTCGGGCGAGAAAATCGGCCAGAGGTTGAAGACGACCCCCTTACAGGTGGGTCTCGCCTGTCAGGGAATTTTCTTTTTCTTTTCTTTTTCTATTTCTTTATAGCTTTTGATTTAGGACTCCAAATGAAGTGAAACAAATTTCTATAAATTTGTAAAATTCATATCTATGCTTGAAACCATTAGTGGGCATGTTTTGAAACTTTTTGAAAAATAAATATTTTGAAATATTCATAAAATACAATTTTGCCTATTTTAGGTTAACTTTGAAATTAGGGATTTAATAATTCATATAGGGTTAAATAAAATTTATGAAATTACCCACATTCAAATATGTTTGAAATCAAGTTATTTAAACTCATTTGCTGTAACCATTCATCTTTATTTTTGGTATAATAGTAGAATAACTAAATATAAATATTTTTAAGAAAATGGGAATTATAGAGTATTCATTTTTATTTAAAATTATTTTGTGCACCATTCAGTTTCATAATATGATAAATCATTTGAAAACTTCATAACATATCTTTGGATAATATTCTAGATTTACTTCATTTCTTATATTGGATATATATTCATGAAGATCAATTTATGTTTGAGAATTAATGAAATTAAGTTGAGTTAACGAAATGGCTATTTTGATAATTCCTTAATTAAAATCAATGAAGTTTTAAAGTTATAAGCTATAGACTTAAAGTTAATAAAACTATGTTTTGAACTCACGTGAAAGAATGAAACCAATTTGCAAGTATACCATTTTTAAATAGTTTTGAAATTATGAATTTATGAATAGATATGGCTAAGTGGATGAAATCAATTACTTATAACAAAACTATTTTATTATGAAAATGGTTTGAAAGTTTGTAAATTATTTGTCAAGTTTACATATTGAGGTTTTAGAAATACCATGGATAAATGAATTTAAACCGAACTCCCAAAATCTTAAATAATGATTAGTTGGATATTTTAATTTTAAATATCTAGAAAATGCTATGAAGTATTTTAAAGTTGATTTTCTTATGCATTTTAATATTTTATTTTAATGAAAACAGAAGTTTTAAATTTTTGTGATTTTTAAACATTCCAAAATATTAGGATGTTACATGTTGATCATGTTTTTCCCTTGGGAGTTGTTTAGTCAAAGGGTCTGCCACATTCAGATCCGTATGTACTTTGGAAATCTTTATATCACCATCCTTGACATGCTCACGGATGGAGTGAAAACGGCGCTTGAAATGATTGGAATTCTTGTGAGACCTTGGTTCTTTAGCATTGGCTATGGCACCATTGTTGTCACAATAGATAACCATGGGATCCAACGCACTTGGAACCACACCTAGTTCGGATATGAACTCCTTCATCCAAACTCCTTCCTGCGCTGCCTCCGAGGCAGCAACATATTCCGCTTCTGTCGACGATCCCGCCACCACGGGTTGCTTGGAACTCCTCCATCTTAATGCTCCTCCATTCATAACAAATACGTACCCAGATTAAGACTTAGAGTCATCCGGATCGGTGTCAAAGCTAGCATCGACGTAACATCTTGCGATGATCTCTTCTTCACCGCCATACACGAGAAACATATCTTTAGTCCTTCTTAAGTACTTTAGGATATTCTTTACCGCCATCCAGTGTTCCAAACCTGGATCAGATTTGTAGCTGCTAGTCAAGCTAATAGCATGTGCCACATCCGGTCTTGTACATAGCATATCATCCATGATAGAGCCTATGGCTGAGGCATAGGGGATCTTGTTCATCAATTCTCTATCTTCCGATGTAGCTGGACTTTGAGTCTGACTCAATGTCTTTCCTTGTAACATAGGTAAGAGCCCTTTCTTACTTTCGTCCATTCTGAACTTCTTCAGAATCTTGTCAAGGTATGTACTTTGCGAAAGCCCAATTAAGCGTCTTGATCTATCTCTATAGATTTTGATGCCTAATATATACGATGCTTCACTGAGGTCCTTCATCGAAAAACTATTGTTCAAATAACCTTTTATACTATTCAAAAATTCTATATCCTTTCCAATAAACAATATGTCATCCACATATAGTACTAGAAATTCTACAGAGCTCCCACTCCTTTCTTGTAGATACAAGCTTCTCCATAAGTTTGGACAAATCCAAACCCTTTGATCACCTCATCAAAGCGGAGGTTCCAACTCCAGGATGGTTGCTTCAGTCCATAAATAGATCACTGAAGTTTGCATACCTTGTCAGCATCCTTAGGATCGACAAAACCTTTGGTTTGAACCATGTACCACTCTTTCTCAATGTGACCATTAAGGAATGCAGTTTTGACTTCCATTTGCCAGATTTCGTAATCAAAAAATGCAGCAATTGCTAACATAATCCTAACAGACTTCAGCATCGCTACAGGAGAGAAAGTGTAACGTCCCAAATTTTGGAAGCAGCAAAAACTTAATTATAAAAGATCCAAAATTCCGAGGCAACAATAACTTTTTGAAATGTCTTGTTAATGGATGTGTTTATCCTCTGATTTCTCTATTGGCCATGTTGTCTTTTGTGTCTGTGTTGATAAACTCTCTAGCTATCAACCCTAAAGCTCAACCTAGTTATAATATGACATCTGATAACAATGTTTTGATAAATAAAACAGTCCATGTATCTTCTACTATCTTATGTCTAACAAAACTGTATTTACCATGATGTTCTGAAATTAGCAGCTACCCAAAGACCTTTTATTTTCGAAAAAAAAAAGTATTTTGAAAACCTATATGTTTGCAAACTATAAAGGACTATATAATAAGTCCGAATATATTTTGAGTTTTATATTTAGCTAATATTAGCAACTCTCTTTTCAGAACCCTATTTCTATTGGTCTTGGAAATCAATTCAGAAAATGTTTGTTTAATTCTATTCCTACCAAAAATACCCTGTTTTGATTTTGTTGATCACCTCCTCGCAAATATTTTTGATTTATATTAAAGGTATGGTTAGTGTTCCAATTGTGTGGGTGTTTATCTATTTGTATGTGTGGTTGACCTATATGTTATGTGCTTAAATTGTTTCCCATGAGTGTGTTATGTTTATGAGTGTTCATGTGGTGGTGTATGAGACAACATTTTATTTATATAATAAATTGAGATCATTCATGCTTTAATGTTGTGCCATATGGTTTTGGTGTGTTTACCCATTTTACATTATGCTTTATTTCAAAGGAAAGTCAAATATTATTCTTTTTCAAATAGGAGATAACTATTTTCATTACCATTAATCTTTAGCCTTTCTAGAGCATGGCCATTTATATTTAATTAGGCTTTCTTGAAAATGCAACTCACCCAACCTCATCCTTATCATCTTTACTGCTCATAAATAACCTTAATTAAAGTTTTCAAAATTGTTTGATCACTAATCCAAGTATGTTTTAAGTGCTACATTTTAAAGTGAACATATGTGTTTTGTTAGTTAGCCTTTTTCCCATTTTCTTAACTAATACTTATTATACCATTTTGACATAATTCTTCAGCCAAGTACTGCACCTATGCCCCTTCTAATCAACCCACCTTGTCTCACAATTTTCTGGGCAAAGGGTTGACCTGCTCGTCTTAGCAAAGTGACCTAATCAATATCTCCCAAAAATAATCCAACCTCCAAATTTATCCCTCTCCCCATGTCCAACCTGTTGTTTAGAGTGTACACTGGACCTCCACCCCTCTGGAAACTCTTAGCACGACTTTTGTCAAACCCTAGCCCTGCCCTTCTTCTTGTCTTTTTTCTTTCGAGCATTCTGTCGAACAGGTTGAGGGCAGGAGAAACTTCTTCACTTATTTCACCCCCTCCAACGACTCCAGGACATGGGGTACAGTCCAAAGAGGTGGTGCAGAGCGTGGCATCATTGCGCACCACCCCTCTCCACCAGTTCCTGGCTTGTGCCCTCCCTCTCCCTGTCCGAAAATCCCCCAACTCGGCAACCCTCTCCTTTTAGGCATCTGAGGCACCCACGCCCTCTCCCACCTTGCCATTCTCACTCCCCTAACTCCCCTCCACCACCCAGAGTGCTCTCGGACGAGCTCTAGTTCGGTCTAGCCCGGGAACACGCGAAGGCCGCCGCCCGTACCCGCAAGCTTGCGCACAAGCTTGCAGTCGACGTCGTTCCTTTTCCTCCATTTCTCTCTGCACCCCCTCGCTCCCCTGTTTGTACGCTACCTCTGAGACATCCCCATTTCTCTCCAGGTCCACCGGAGCCATCGTGCCGAGCGGGTGGTCGCCGCCGACGCCGTCGACCTCGCCGTCATTCCGAGGCACCCCCGAGCAAACCAAGCATTCCCCTGCATCACCGCATGGTTCTGCACCCTCCTGGACCTCTCCTCATTGCCGCTCGAGACCCCTAGGTGAGCCGCGCGTGCTCTGCACTTCCGTTAGGGTTCTGGCCCGTGTCCTTGGGTCGGGAGTAGGAAAGTGAACGTCCATCGTCTGATCTGTGATCCACGGTCCCGTTTGAATCCCCCTAGATATAATATCCACCGTCCGTGCGAGATCCATCGGCGACTTAACGCCTCGCTCGCGCGCGCAGCACCTTGGGCCGGCCTGCCTCTAGCGGCCCAAATACATGCAGATCTGGCCCGTTTGTTGTTTTCCTTTTAAATATTTTCTCTGCTTATTTTTTCCAGGAATTTGGTAGCTAGCTTTAATTCGTTTCTGGTTGATCTAGACATCCAAATCGAGTGATTCAAATTTTGTTGGATTTCAGTGTGTTTTCTTTACCATGTGGTTTCGGCCGTATTCAAAAATATGGTTGTTTTGTGTGCTAGGTTAAATCTTGTAAATAGTATAGTTTTCACAATTTGTTTAAATATGTGGGTTCTATAGGTCCGAATCATGTAAACTTTATTTCTCTGGAAAGCCTAGGAGAATACCTACATAGATCTTTAATCCCTGAATGCAGGAGATGCTTATAACTAAAGTTCCATTAAGTTTAAGAATTACATCAGTAGCTAGTTGATGATTTTTAATTCATTATTAAAAATACTTTTTGGAGTAAATCCAATTGCATGTGGTAGATATGGGTAGTATCTATCATTTCCTAGCTTGATAGAATTTTCTAGCTTGCATTTTGCTCTTGGTGAACTATTATCCAAACCAGGGTGTTATTACTATTGAAAACTAATTGTTTTATTTCCTGTTAATTGCATGTGTTTGATTTTAATGTTTTGTGTTATATATTTTTATGAAAATAATTTAGGTATGTTTTTGTGGAGTTCTTATGTGTTTTATTGAACATGCAACACTGGATTTATCTAAAAATAACTTATATATGGTTATGTACACTACAATTGGTAAAATGTGTGTATTTATCTAAAACGGAAATATATGAGGCTAGTAATGTACAAATAATGTAAATAAATTTTTTACAGAAAGATAACATCAGTACCTATCCATAGAATTTAGTCTTGCATCCAGTAGATCTCTAAAAAGGAAATTATAATCATTTAGATTTTGAGATCAGTAGCATTTGGGAGATTTTAAGTTTCTGTTCAACAATAGTTTTTTAAGCAAATCCAATTTCCCTAGCTTCCTATAGTTACTAGAAGAACTGTGTAGAAGGATTTAATTTTCTAAACAATACTCTAGGAGTTATGCATTTTCCAACTAAACAGCACCAAAATAGCTATTTAAATGAATTAATTCTATTATCTGTTTTTAGATAATATGAATCTTGTGTTTAAACTAAATCAACTTTGGAATCCATAACCTAATCTCCACCTTAATACTTGTTTTAAATACACTAATAGTGTTGTGGTGCATTGTTTGTTTGTGTTTAGCATAATTCACTTTGTGCCTAATTATAACACTAAGTATTTTCAGATGTTTTGTTGGTAGTTGTATTTGTGTATTATGTTTTTATCCAGTAAGTGGTGATGTTTTGAATTGCTTGTTTACTTTAGATTGTTGTCAACACGCCCCTTTGTGGTGCTTTGTTAAATCAGCCAACTACACCTTTTTAGTTTTAAATCAACCACTTGAGTGAGCAGTGGTGTTAACCTTGCATAACCCTAATAAGTTTTCTAAAAGTATTGTTATGACATTCAATAGTTAGTTTAACATAGTTCATCTTGTTTCCCGGGTGTTGCACTAACTTTACTTGGGTATTATGCGTGTGGATGTGATTGGTGTTAAATACTATACAGTAATTATTTGTGCGTTGTAATGATTGTGGTATGGTTTGATTACTTCAAGAATGTTGTCAACACTTGTTTACTGCGTGATTGTTTGGTTTATTTGTTGAAGTGGTCTTAGTTGTCGTGTCTTATTAAATAGTCTAGTGCACCTTTTTAGCTCTTAATCAAATACTTGGGTGAACATTAGGGTTAGCCTTTGTTGGTTGATTGATTACTTACTACAATGTGTCTTAGAAATATTAACATGTCTGCATGAGAGTGTGCTTGTATTAATGTTAACACTTGCTTGTGTGATAACATACTTTTGTTTGAAGTATTTCCTAGACAATTAAGATACTTTTGTCTAAATTATTTCCTGAAACTAATATAACAGCTCTTGTTAAATGATATAATAACCCTAAGTGATGTGTAGTTTTAGTGTTCTGTAGAACTAACTTTTTAATACTCAGGGTTGTCGTGTATATTTTCTTAGGAGAATCTGTTGTTTGTCTTAGCTCTATGGACTTTGTGGTTTATTGTTGTTTAGCTAAATGAGTTGTTTGCTTTTGATTGTTAGCTTAATGTCTTGTGCGATGCTTGCTGTTTGTTATGTCCTTGTGGCATTGTCTTGTATTCTGAGTGTTGTTCTTCTTCTTGTTTACGACGTTAGATACGATCGGGAAGGAAACTGGAAGTGAGGAGTGAACCTGAGGAACATCAAGATCAAGACCAAGGACATATTGCTGAGCCAGGCAAGCCACCTCACCACTATAATGACTCCTACTATTTTATCAAGCATGTTTTGTTTTCAAAGTAAAATAATGCATGTTTTATTTCATTTGTGGCACCTTGCCACCCGAAAACTATTTTACAAAAAATTGTTAGACCAAAGTTACCTACTAGAATATTATAGGTGTTACAAAATAAGTTTTTCCATGATGAACCTTGTTGGTCAAGGCTACATCAAGAAGATCAAGTTTTTCTAGTAGTATACTCTTATTGTCTTACCTCAAAACTATAGGATGGGAGCCTTTTTGACAAGACTGTTTTCCGGAGGAAACCTGAGTTGCTGGGAGCAATCAGCGAGAAATAAATGTTTTATGAAAAACCCAAGATGCTGAGAGCATTCGGAGATGTTGTGTAAACCCGAGCTGCTGGGAGCATTCGGAGATGGAGGTTTAATTTCGAAGTCCCTGTTGCCGCCCGAACAATCAACCCGTTCAACCACACTACCTAACATGAGTAGGGTGTAGCCGGAAGCTTGTCCGTTTTAGTATTGGGGCTCTCATACTCTCTATGGGGGCTGGGCCCTCGAAGCCGGGTTGTCGTGTGTACGAGGCAATACACATGTGAATGGACTCACGCCAGACGATTACAGTGGGTCTCCTGCCGTGGCGGTGTGGCGTCCCGAGGAAAGACCATGGGTCTACTGGATCACACGGTGCCGGGGAGAACAAACCTACCGAGAGGCCCTGATACTAGGGTGGTCATAGTGGAAAGCTTTGATCGTGTTATCCGGACCCCTGCATGTTGTCGTATGACGGGTCATGGCAGACACGGCGGAAGGACCGATTGGTGTGGGTAAAGTGTGCAACCTCTGCAGAGTCTAAACCTATTCAAATAGTCGTGTCCGCGGTTATGGACGGTTGGAAAGGCCACACTAGGCGCCTTGGAGAAAAGGGTTTCGATGAAACAAGGAGGTACCCGGGAGGTATGGAATTTGGGTGAGGATGGTTGATCTCGGGGAGACACCCAGTCCGATATCAAGTCAGGAAAGAGGGTTACCCCTATCCTAGGGTTTTGATAAACTTTTACAAAAGTAAGTTTCTGTACTTAGTGTCAGATCCTGAATTCAGGCTACACAAACAAAACGTATCGGTTGGGCCACACAACCAGGAGCATACTGGGTAATACCAACCCAGGAAACAGGCAGGCCTGGCTTGGAATGGATCGTCGGCAGACAGCTCCTGGCGATCCCAACGTCACATACGTCTCAAGATTGTGCACGCAAGAACCCAAAATCCTACCAACCCGTATACTTCAAATCATACATACATGGTATACGAGTCGGTTTTTAACAGAGTGGAAGATCACAGGATAAACCTAAGACACAGAGAAAGGAAATAAATATCCAACGCTCTCACTGAGAAAATATATCGAATGTCATCAAACAGAGGACACATGTCCCAACAATACATCATGCAGAAGAAACAATCCGGTCTGAGTACAGACAAGAAGCAAAGGGCACAAGGCCGAAACAAAAAGAGAAGGCCCATCCACGCGGTCCACCAGGAAGAGGCCCAGGGGAACTCTGACTACTCGTCGTCGAACTCCACGAAGTAGCCACCCACCTGGTCGTACGGAGTCTCCTCAACTGCAGAAAACCACAGCCCGCGAACGGGTCAATACACCGGAGAGTATAGAACAAGTTTAAGCTAACAAGTTACAAAACTGGAAGATTCCCAAAGTATGGGGTTAGATGGACTTAGCAGCAACAGCACTAGCAACCTAAAGAGACACGCTACAACTTATGTCTATTTAGAGAGAGATAAGAGAGCGCATAAGTAGCCAACTAGAACTAACACCAATCATATCCCATTCTCGAATTAACCCCCTCAACCAAGTATGAGGAAGCAATCCGGGAAACTCACACATTATCCGTTTTAGTTACCATTTATTGTGAAAGTAATTCTATATTACTAGTCAAGTTAATCAACAAGGATTAGGTGTAAGTTGTCTAGATCTTGTTAGCCAGCATCATGACCAAGTCGTCCATAACCGTGGACACGGCTCATCGATAAGATTATACCCTGCAGGGGTGCACTACTGTACCCATACTCGCATGATCAACCCAGTCAAAAACATTAGGCCCTCTCAACACAACTCATTCCTTCACTACAGCAAGTCCAAGTGCCACCCATATGAGTTGTTACCTGCGTCAGAAGTCCGGCCGAATCTCAATTGCGGACTCATTAGTTTGTGTCCATGCGCCATGCGGCTCAAACCACAGTAGGAACTGTCCGCTTCGCGCGCACCACCCCTATATGACCCCCCGTATCAAGTAACATCTCATCGAACATCATCATGATGCACATGCATATGAGCAAATGGAAAACCCGAACTACTTGCAGCACATCGACGAGCTGAGGATCCGTTCAAAGTCGAGGGGGCTCCATTGGGCCACCTACAAGTGGTTAGTGTGCTCAAAATTGGATCCGAGGACAAAATCTCAGTTCCTAGGTCGACACTGAGCAGAACAAAGCACCTCGCAAGGCCTTCCGCCTGGTGCCTTTTCTTTTAATTATAATACCCCAACATAAGACAGCAGTTTATTAAAGTAGAACAATCTATCATACTAAGCATATGAGATAAAAGAACATACGGATGACTCGCACAACCAAATCTAAGCATGCACTACGACTCGCAAAGGACAACAGATAAACATGCAAGGGGTTATAGGTTGTGGGGATAAAGTTGTATAGGCTGCAGGATAAACATGTGATGGGATCGCAATTTAAGAAATCGATAACTAGGATAGCGTAGATCAAAAGGAAAGGATGAAAACCAAACAATCGTGTAACCGGTTAGCAGAAGCTTGCCTCGCAGCTCGTGGCCCGGGACAAAAGCTGGAACCTCAGTATTGTAGTTACTCGCAGCAGGCACGTCGTCGTCTATCCAGAGGAAAGCCAAACACAGACAATAGTAAACAATAATCAATACATGGAATGCGCAAACAATTGATGTGACAAATGGCATGTGATGATTAGGTCACATTAAAGCGGGGATGGAATCCCGGCAATTAATTATGGTGCAAATTATTTATCTACACGTCAATTTAAATGTTTATTAGCATGGCAAGACATGGCATAGATGGTATGAGCAATTTAAATGGATTTAGGACATTATATATTTATTACCCCACACATCCCATATTTAATTAATTAGTTACATTTGTTATATTAAGCTAAGCATTAAGAAATAAATGATGCAAAATGACATAAGAATGTTATATTAATGTTTATTGCATTTTTCTGATATTAAAACATATAAAGATTATTTTATTTGGGTTTACGGATTTAAAGTTATTGCATTTATAAGTCTAGGGGTGTTTCTGAAAATTCCAGGGAATTATCCGTGATAGAAACTTAGCAGGGGAGGTCCTCTGTGCAAACAGAGAACTCTAGGGGGCTCGGTGCAAAAGCTCAGCGCTTCGGATCTTTCTCACCGCGGGGAAACCAAGCCAGAGTCACTGATAAGCGGGCCCTAGGCCACGCTGGCGCTGCGCTGGCCATGCGTTGGCTCCACGGTTGCTGACCGGTGGGGCCAAACTGTCAGTGACACAAAAAAAACAAAAAGGGGCGATTTTTAACCACTGCCCGGAGGATTCGAATGCACGACACGCGCATCGCTCGGATCGGTGCTGATAGCCAGTGGGACGGGTTCGTGTTAGTGATAGGATTAGTGTATGTTTTCTTTTAAACAGCTAAACGTGCTCGGTTTTGTTTTTGACGAAACCGACGGGAGAAACGGCAGTGCGGCGCGGTGGCAACAGTTCGACGCCGGTGACCAAAACGCGGTGGCGCGCGTGCGTACGGGGGTGTGTTGCGTTCCCGCGTGTCCGGTGACCTCATTTCCATCCACGGTTGAAAGAAAAAGGCGCTATTTCGTCGGCTCCGTGCTGAGCGTGCGCGGGTGTGTCGCGTCCGTGCGGGGCGGACTCCAGCGCCGGCAGAATTAGCCAAACGGAGACGAATTGGAGGGGGAAAGCAAGTGGAGGGCACGAGGCTCACCTCGGGCAACAAGTTGGCGAGAGGGGAGGACTTGAGGTGGCTGGGGGCGAGCGGTCCGTGCGGGGGAAGGAGAGGCGGCCGTGCGGACAGCGTCGGTGACGGAGCGGCTGCAACACCTCCCTGGTCCGTCTCTTGGGCGACGAAGGAGGAGGAGGGGTTGGTGCTGCTCCTGGCGTGCGGTAGACGGAGGGGGAGGCGAGGATCAGCGGGGAGAGGGGAAGAATAGGGGCTAGGGTTAGGGCTTCAGGGCAGCTAAATAGGAGAGGAGAGGATGTGGCAGTGGGGGCGCCGTGGGGCGAGCTTGGCATAGGGGGAAGCCATGTCGACCTGGAAAGGTGCTCGTCTTTTCTGTCTCCGTACAGAGGAGGGAGAAGAGGTAGGTGGGCTTGGGCTGAGGTGGTGGTATTTGGCCCAGCTCGGCTAGGGGAGCCCTCTCCTCTATGTTTTGTTTTCTTGTTTTCCGTTTTTCTTTTTATTCCTTTCTGGTTTTTGTATTTTTTTATACAAATCAGAAAAGAAACATAATAAAAACTTTTGAACAATTTTTAATAGTTTCAAAATAGTCATATTAATTACTGGTTTGATTATTTATAAATAATTTGAAACTTCATTTGAATTAAATTGAAATTGCATTTGACATATAATTATGGAGTTTAAATTGAAGCAATCTATTTAATTAAATGCAAGCACACATGAACTGATGACATGATGACAAGCTTTATTGGACAAGAAAACACAAATTTTAGGAATGTTACATTTGGGATGTTACACTTAGATATGTCCTTGCTATATCTAAGAGAAGAGAATTCTATCTCTAAATGTTTTCTTCAATAAAGATAAAGAGATGTCGTAATCTCTATGTCGAAAAGCATCGTATATGAAAACTAAGCCCTATAGTCGTACATAGCAGCTATCCCAGTTTTCGAAAAAGTGTTGTCTTGCATTATCATGAAAACTTAAGCCTTAGAGGTTGTCTTGCGAGTACGTAAATGTACTCATATGGCTTTGTCTCTGGATATTCAAACGTCCAGATTTCCAATGTGGAGATGTACGACAAGAAGGAGGAGTACGCCGACGACTACGCCAACTGGGTGTCACCGCTCAAGTGCTATGTGGGAATGCGTCAGGACGTGACGAGGGACGACGCTAGCCAAAACTTTCGATGTACCTTAGTTCATTTTTGTCATGTGCGACGATGTTTACAGACTTGGTCATGTGACCGGTATTTATGAAGTCTTGTACTATTCGAGTTGTATGATGTAGCTTTGTATACCATGTTGGTTATGTGATCGCGATGCACTGATCATTGGGATCGTGATCTGTTTACATAACGTGGGCATCTCTGACGGTAGTCAGAGGGGTCATTACAGACTTGGTATCAGAGCCATTGTTGACCTTAGGAGATCTTAGTTAGCATGGTCGTTAGCTTAGGAAAGAAATGTTTTGTTAAAACCTATTTTGACAGAAAACTATTTTCTTCTAGGTAAGCCTAGTATGGTTTCCACTCCTCACC
Organism: Poa annua; assembly: GCA_026929855.1. Lineage (NCBI taxonomy): Eukaryota > Viridiplantae > Streptophyta > Magnoliopsida > Poales > Poaceae > Poa > Poa annua. Next base: position 106,636,164 of record CM049426.1, read on the forward strand.
TATCCTCCAAAATATCTTGACCTTACCTCTCTAATTTAAAGTATTTTTAAAAGGATTTTCTCTACTATCTAGTCGCTATTCAAAGTTTGTATAGACATGACGATGAACCCAAATGAGACCTAGGTAACCAGCATTGAAAAGGCGAAGTTCATTCTCAATACTTCAGCAGACGACGTCAAGGTGGTCGTCAAGTGAAGAAACAAGCTACAAAGCAACCCTTGCTTGCTAAAGCAGTGTCATTGTCAAGACTTCAACCCCAATAATTTTACTCCAGTTGCAACCTCGACAGTCGCAAGATTTCCAGCAGGAGCCCCAGCTGAAGAATTGTAGACTCCGGCAAGTAGGAATGACCGAGGCCTATAGGACTTCTAGGATATGACCCTTGGTTGGATTCTCCGACCAAGTGTTTGTTGATTGCTCTTTTGGTTCTATAGGTGTCTTGTGTGCTCTTTTGCTAGTATGCTTGTGCTTGTGTGTGCCTTGTTTGTTTGGTTGTTGTGGATATGTGGTTCTCTGGTATCTTTCTCAAGCACGCCCTATAGGCAATACATATTAGGCACGTACTTTAAATTTGTTTAAACATCTTGTTATCTCTACAAAAAAACATTTCTTACTTTTTCCATAAATACACCTAATGCATTTATAAGCTGGTACTCAAAACTTCCTAAAATGTTTTTCCTCTGATCTAAACCTTATCATGTGAGAGTCTTTAACTACTTTGATACAAAAGACCACCCAAATAAAGCCACCCTTCATGATGTGCCAAGCCTTGCCCAGTTTAAAGAACTATTTGAATTACATGAATACCTTCACTAACCTTACGTATCTAACTTTCGGGTAACATTACTAACTAATCTCTTCAAGACCTACAAACCGAGATCAGAAGGGAAGTGCCAACGGAAGTCTCTCTTACAGATGGCAACACGGAGGACTCGAATAACGCCAAGAGCCACGACTTTTTGAAGACTTTATGAAAACCTCAAGCCGTGACGTGCAAAGAAGATCGACGCCAGCAACAACGGAGATAACCAGCACAGAAGACCGTCTACATGAAGACGTGCCATGAAGCTAGAGTCGTCAGTGCCTTCTGTGCGTCAACTTTATTAACTTAACTTACCCTGACTTGAGTTATATAGAAAGAAATGAATTATAGACTAACTTAGATACGACTGACCTCTGAAGACTGGTGCGAAGCTTTATGAAGCCCTATAACCAAGGAAGTCTTCATCAACACTCTACGTCAGCTAAACTAAAGATGGACACAATAGGAGACACCATATCCAGCAAGACGCCAAGAATGACGAGAAGACTGAAGACTGTTGCACTTGCTAGCACCTAACATCAAGACAGTTTAGACGTCTTTAGCAGATCTTAGCACCCTTTGGCTTTCTACAAAAAGAAAGAGAGTCAAGTCTACCGACCTGACGCCCCTGTGAGACTTGAAAACTGTTTGTGTGTGTTGAGCTGCTAACCGCTTAAGGTGGCAATATCAGGACAATGAGTCTACGTCTACCCCAAGCACCGAGGAACTAAGTCCAAGATGAAGATCGTCATTATGCCTAAGACCAGCAACACCTTGAAGTCTGCAACAACTCATAGCATCAACTTTAAACCTTCTAGTGTCCCCTTTTTAAGGGGGGAAGACGCATGCTAGCTTTATTAGATAGTTGTTCCTTTGTAACATCCCAACTTTTTGGAATGTTCAAAAATCACTAAAATTTAAAACTTTTCTTTTTAGTAAAATAAAATATTCAATTCATAAAGAAACCAACTATAAAAGATTTCAAAGTTTAATATTTCAAATGTCATAGTTTAAAACATTTTATTATCTCATGTATTTCAAAAACCTAAAATACAATTTGATAATTAATTTTACAAACTACAAAACATTTCATTGGATTAAATGAATTCCATCTATTTATTTTCAGAACATGAAATGATTAATGGAATTTAAATAAGAATAAAATTAAAATAGAAATCTTTTCCAAAGATGTTATAAAGTTTTCAAATGAATTATCATAAATAAAATATAATGTTGCACAAATTATTATCAAATAAAAATGAATACTTTATATCTCCTCTTTTCCAATTTCATATAGTTGTATTATATCATTGATAATTATACCAAAGCCAAAATGAAAATAGAAATTGAAAATGAGTTAAATAACTTAAAATCAAACATATTGGAATGTGGATATTTTTACAAATTTATTTTAGCCAAAGGAAAATTTAAATGAGAAATAAATTCAAATTTGACTTAAGTGCCAAATTTGTAATTAAGCAATATTTCAAAATATCAATTTTCAAAAATGTTTAAAACACACCTACAATTGGTTTAACAGAAAGATAAACATTTTACAAATTTTTAGAAATTTATTTGACATCATTTGGAGTTATAAATCAAAAGTTATGAATTAAAGAAATAAAACAGAAAAAGAAAAAGGTTGCTGACGTCAGCAGTGACGTCAGCCGATCTTCTTCCCCAAGATCGTATCCCGAACGAACTCAAACAGAAAACGAAATCGGAGCAAATCTTCCCGATTCGTGCGGGATTCGAACTTCTTTAGCCCCCTATTTAAACCCCACGTCGCCGCCGTCCTTTTCCCCTAAAACCCTAAAGTCTACCGTGCCCCCAGGCCGCCGCACGGGCTCGCCGGAGTTCGCCTCCCCCGCCGCCGTTTCCACGGATTTCGCGACGAGGTGAGCACTTTCCCCGCCCGAGACCGCGCTCCACGTCTCCCCTGTTGCGCTGCGCATCTCCTCATGCCTTAGGGCCTAGTTTCGTGCAGCCGAACGTCGCAACCGAGCTCGCCGGAACCGTGCCGCTCCGCCTGCGCGTCCTCGCTGCTCCAGGAAGAACGGGAAGACGCCGCCACCTCCATCGCCCTCCCCGCGACGCGCCGCGCTCGGGGCTACCCTCCATTCATCCGGGGAGGTGCGGAAACGACCGGAGCGTCGTCGACCGAGGCAGCGCCGCCGTCCCCTCCATCGCCGGCCACCGGAGCGCCGCCACGGTACGGTCCATCGCTCCCCACCGTCCGATTAGATCTCAGCGGCCACGATTAGATTGTTTTAAACGAAGCGGTATGAGTTGGTCTGGACCGTCAGATCCAGATCTGACGGCCCAGATTCATCCACTTAACCACGTCAGCTCGACGTGGATAGCCACGTCACTGCCCAGTCAGCGCCAGCGTGTAAATACATATTTCTAATTAATTTTAATTGGCAACTTTGCAGAAACACCCCTGGAACTTAGATCTCTCACAACTTTTCAACCACAACTCCAAATTTAATAATTTTTATATATTTGGAAAGCTCTGGATGTGTAGAATAATTTGGATCAGACAAAATTCAAATTTGACTTAGTATAAAATATTCAAATTTCAAATGGTGAATTTGAGTATATTTGCAATAACTTTAAATCTGTAAATCCAAAAATTGCCAATAAATATGTTTTAGCAACCTTGGAATATATGTAAATTAATACCACTGATATAAAATAGTTTGGAGTAAATTATGAATGATTTCATAGTTGTGTGTTTAATGTGAATAGTTTGACAAATTTTGAAATAACTTTTAATAGAAACATTATTTTTAATTAAATCCAATTGCAATAGATTTCATTAAATACCCCATGTCTATTAATATTAATTATAAGATTTTGTTATAAAAATTTAATCATAGGAAACTTTAATCTTATAATGATTCCTTTTATTTTATTTTCCAAAACTAGGAATTTATTTAAATTGCATTTATAAATTCATGCATATATTTAAAGAAATCACAAAAGTTATTTTATGATTCATGTGATTCAAAAATTGCATTTCATTCATAGCATATGTTATATTGTAGGTATAATTCTCATAGGAAAACCCCTCTTCAATAGTTTTCTCTAAGTTAGGATTATTTTCAATCTTAGTATTTTGTGAAAAGTGCTATGCACTAGACACTTAGTAAATTTCAAGATGGAGCTAGAAGACCATTGAAGGACTTAGCCAAAAACAAGACTTCAGAAGTATCTTCAAGGAGAAGAAACACTTAGAAGAAAATCAAGAAGAAGATCTCCAAGTCTTGTTCTCTCTTTCCTTTCTCTGAGACTTCATGAAGGACTTAGAAGAAAACAGACTCAGGAAGCATTCCCCAAGATGACAAGCACTTAGAAGAAAAGTGAGAAGAAGTTCAAGAAGACCAACTCCCTTTTATTCTCTAAGTCTCTCTCTCTGCCTTTCCCTCTCCTCTGAGACTTCATGAAGACTAAGTAAAATCCAAGACCAGCCTCGAGGATACAAGAACCATCAAGTCTGAAGATTCATCAGGACAACCAGGACTTCAATCGAGACATCCTTAAAGAGAATATTATAAGTCTGGAGATGAAGCCTGGAGGACAACTACATCTTTCTTTCTATCCTTCCCTCTTGCCTAATCTTGTCTTCTAGACTTAAACAAAATTTGATCATGATGTTATCATCTTGATGTTGTTGGATCCTAGCAGCATAGTGGGATGAAGCGGCCTGGAAACAAACCTTACATGTCCACGTACATGAGACCTGTTCCACAATTTAAGTGGCTGGCCGGGTGTCTGTCTCTCTCACTATAGTGAATGTCCAACTTACAAAGAGTTGATAAAAGTTGTGATCATCTTGAACAAATGACTTAGTAATTTCTCTAAGTATTTTGCACATCATGGCTAAGCCATTAGAGTGCTTGTTTCCTGAAGAAATAAAACAAAGTGTATTTATCCAACTTAAGACTCTAGTCCTTAGTCCTTTTGGACCAACACATTTGCCTTGCATAACTTAAAAGTTTTCCATGGCATGAAAATGTATTCCTAGTCCTTAGGAATATTTTGCACATCATGCATAAACATATTTTCCTTAGAAAGTTTTATAAAACTTATTTAATCATCTAGTATGTGTTTGTATGCATTGTGAGTTTTGCTTGCTGTTGATTGTTGTATTGTTGTTTGCTTATATTGTTAGATTAAACGGAGAGCAAACGTTCGTTGTTGAGAAGAGTTGTGAACAACGACAACATTCAAAGGCAAGTGGCACACCTCATAAACTTCCTATTTTTATGCATTACTTAGTGTATTTTTATATGCATGTGTTGCTATGCTAAACCTGTAGAATCCCTTATTCCTGTGTCTAGGTTCCTATGCAATACTTAGTAGAATTATTGTTGCTATGCAAATGTTGTTTTGTGAAAATCTAAATTCTACTAAGTTAAGAATGAAACACCTGGGTGGTAATTGGTCGGATGGTTTATGTTGAGTGGCTACTCATGTCCATTTCTATGGCGAGTATGTACACTTGAGAACGGCCACCCAGGAACAGAGGAATCCGAAGAACTCCAAGTGACGATTGCTTCCAGTGCAGCCATTGCCATATGGGCTCTGGCTTGATCGATTATGCTGCGTGGACTCTCTCCGGCTTGACAAGCAGATGTAGGGGATGTTAGGTGGAACGGGTCAAGCCAGTATGGGGAGGGAAAATGCTTCTGAAAGATCTCGTCTCATTCTCTCCTTTCCTTATCACTAATGGTGTGTAAAGGATACTTGGGTTGAATGGGTACAATGGTGAAAGTGCACAACCTCTGCAGAGTGTAAAACTAAGTACTTAGCCGTGTCCCCGGTTACGGACAATTTTGAGCAGCAGATCAAGGACGTCAACGGAGGATTCCGCCATTCCAACTTCAAAAGTAAAACTTGATGGGTGAACAAGGGTAGAATGAGGCAGTGGATTTCATGCCACGGATGTCTCAGATAGAAGAAAAGTGTTTTCCAAAAAGTTAGGAAAAATTGGCTTTATGCAAATTAGCCTTGAGCTCCACCAGCCAAATATTCATATAGGCTTTAGAGTTATTCCATAAGTGTCCACCATAGTGTCACTTGCCAGACTCCATTTTTAATGGAATCTGACCCACGTTGTTGCAATATTTTTCTTATTGCAGATTTGAGCAGATGACGAGTGAGGTTTCGTTGAAAGGTTTCGAGTCTACAACCAACATGTTTTCGCCTGTGGCAGCATGAAAGTTATTTAGAGACTCACTGCTATTGTATTCCGCTGTGTACCTTTCAAAGCTAGCTTTATGCTATGCAATTTGTAAAGAATATTTTGTAATTCTGGATCATCGATGTAATAAAATTGACCTTTGTTGTGATATTACATCGTAAACTGTGTGTGCAAATGAATCGATCCAGGGATTTGCACTATACACAGGTATCTGCCTTATTTTAAGAGCAGGTACGCTACAGATGGTATCAGAGCACTGTGTTGCCTGTAGGTTCGAAACCCCTAGGTTTGGATAGAAATAGGTTTGACCATAGGATTGAAAATCTATTTTTCTTCACTTTTCTAAAAACAAATCTTTTCACCATGTCTTCTCGTATTCTCATCTACTATCAACCTTCTGAAAACCTCTTATCTTTTTCTAGATGACCATGTTCTTATAGTCTAAGTCTGATTCTACTGCCTCATATGGAAAAGCTACGATTAATCATGAAGTTCTGCATATATGGAAGACCACTGAAGAACCAGGATTCGACCAACACTTCTAAGATATCCAAGAAAGTTGAATAAGTAATTGAAGCAGTCAGGAAGGAGATAGATTTGACCACCACCAAAAAAATAGAATGACGATATCGTGTTAGTGTATTGATCATATCAACTTGGCTATATGACAATACTAGATTGTTTGTTTGTTGTGAACCTTGTTGCTTGTTTGTTAGATGATGTTTGTAATAGTTTATCTTGATTTATGGTTGTGCATTAGGATGTTGAATTATCAACAAAACTTTTTTTTAAGGGTGGTAGCCACCTAGAAAATTCAAACCCAACTTCTTAAACACAGAAATCTCAAACTATCTTTCCTTTCATCCTTCTAATCAGAAAAACCATTCACTGTCAAGTTTTTCAAGTTTCCATGTCAGAAAATTCATTTCTCAAAACATCTCGAGTTATTAAAAGCATTCAAGCCCTTGCTTTCTTTTCTAGCTTCTCCGAATCTCGGGGACGAGATTCCTTTTAAGGGTGGTAGTCTGTAACATCCCAACTTTTTGGAATGTTCAAAAATCACTAAAATTTAAAACTTTTCTTTTTAGTAAAATAAAATATTCAATTCATAAAGAAACCAACTATAAAAGATTTCAAAGTTTAATATTTCAAATGTCATAGTTTAAAACATTTTATTATCTCATGTATTTCAAAAACCTAAAATACAATTTGATAATTAATTTTACAAACTACAAAACATTTCATTGGATTAAATGAATTCCATCTATTTATTTTCAGAACATGAAATGATTAATGGAATTTAAATAAGAATAAAATTAAAATAGAAATCTTTTCCAAAGATGTTATAAAGTTTTCAAATGAATTATCATAAATAAAATATAATGTTGCACAAATTATTATCAAATAAAAATGAATACTTTATATCTCCTCTTTTCCAATTTCATATAGTTGTATTATATCATTGATAATTATACCAAAGCCAAAATGAAAATAGAAATTGAAAATGAGTTAAATAACTTAAAATCAAACATATTGGAATGTGGATATTTTTACAAATTTATTTTAGCCAAAGGAAAATTTAAATGAGAAATAAATTCAAATTTGACTTAAGTGCCAAATTTGTAATTAAGCAATATTTCAAAATATCAATTTTCAAAAATGTTTAAAACACACCTACAATTGGTTTAACAGAAAGATAAACATTTTACAAATTTTTAGAAATTTATTTGACATCATTTGGAGTTATAAATCAAAAGTTATGAATTAAAGAAATAAAACAGAAAAAGAAAAAGGTTGCTGACGTCAGCAGTGACGTCAGCCGATCTTCTTCCCCAAGATCGTATCCCGAACGAACTCAAACAGAAAACGAAATCGGAGCAAATCTTCCCGATTCGTGCGGGATTCGAACTTCTTTAGCCCCCTATTTAAACCCCACGTCGCCGCCGTCCTTTTCCCCTAAAACCCTAAAGTCTACCGTGCCCCCAGGCCGCCGCACGGGCTCGCCGGAGTTCGCCTCCCCCGCCGCCGTTTCCACGGATTTCGCGACGAGGTGAGCACTTTCCCCGCCCGAGACCGCGCTCCACGTCTCCCCTGTTGCGCTGCGCATCTCCTCATGCCTTAGGGCCTAGTTTCGTGCAGCCGAACGTCGCAACCGAGCTCGCCGGAACCGTGCCGCTCCGCCTGCGCGTCCTCGCTGCTCCAGGAAGAACGGGAAGACGCCGCCACCTCCATCGCCCTCCCCGCGACGCGCCGCGCTCGGGGCTACCCTCCATTCATCCGGGGAGGTGCGGAAACGACCGGAGCGTCGTCGACCGAGGCAGCGCCGCCGTCCCCTCCATCGCCGGCCACCGGAGCGCCGCCACGGTACGGTCCATCGCTCCCCACCGTCCGATTAGATCTCAGCGGCCACGATTAGATTGTTTTAAACGAAGCGGTATGAGTTGGTCTGGACCGTCAGATCCAGATCTGACGGCCCAGATTCATCCACTTAACCACGTCAGCTCGACGTGGATAGCCACGTCACTGCCCAGTCAGCGCCAGCGTGTAAATACATATTTCTAATTAATTTTAATTGGCAACTTTGCAGAAACACCCCTGGAACTTAGATCTCTCACAACTTTTCAACCACAACTCCAAATTTAATAATTTTTATATATTTGGAAAGCTCTGGATGTGTAGAATAATTTGGATCAGACAAAATTCAAATTTGACTTAGTATAAAATATTCAAATTTCAAATGGTGAATTTGAGTATATTTGCAATAACTTTAAATCTGTAAATCCAAAAATTGCCAATAAATATGTTTTAGCAACCTTGGAATATATGTAAATTAATACCACTGATATAAAATAGTTTGGAGTAAATTATGAATGATTTCATAGTTGTGTGTTTAATGTGAATAGTTTGACAAATTTTGAAATAACTTTTAATAGAAACATTATTTTTAATTAAATCCAATTGCAATAGATTTCATTAAATACCCCATGTCTATTAATATTAATTATAAGATTTTGTTATAAAAATTTAATCATAGGAAACTTTAATCTTATAATGATTCCTTTTATTTTATTTTCCAAAACTAGGAATTTATTTAAATTGCATTTATAAATTCATGCATATATTTAAAGAAATCACAAAAGTTATTTTATGATTCATGTGATTCAAAAATTGCATTTCATTCATAGCATATGTTATATTGTAGGTATAATTCTCATAGGAAAACCCCTCTTCAATAGTTTTCTCTAAGTTAGGATTATTTTCAATCTTAGTATTTTGTGAAAAGTGCTATGCACTAGACACTTAGTAAATTTCAAGATGGAGCTAGAAGACCATTGAAGGACTTAGCCAAAAACAAGACTTCAGAAGTATCTTCAAGGAGAAGAAACACTTAGAAGAAAATCAAGAAGAAGATCTCCAAGTCTTGTTCTCTCTTTCCTTTCTCTGAGACTTCATGAAGGACTTAGAAGAAAACAGACTCAGGAAGCATTCCCCAAGATGACAAGCACTTAGAAGAAAAGTGAGAAGAAGTTCAAGAAGACCAACTCCCTTTTATTCTCTAAGTCTCTCTCTCTGCCTTTCCCTCTCCTCTGAGACTTCATGAAGACTAAGTAAAATCCAAGACCAGCCTCGAGGATACAAGAACCATCAAGTCTGAAGATTCATCAGGACAACCAGGACTTCAATCGAGACATCCTTAAAGAGAATATTATAAGTCTGGAGATGAAGCCTGGAGGACAACTACATCTTTCTTTCTATCCTTCCCTCTTGCCTAATCTTGTCTTCTAGACTTAAACAAAATTTGATCATGATGTTATCATCTTGATGTTGTTGGATCCTAGCAGCATAGTGGGATGAAGCGGCCTGGAAACAAACCTTACATGTCCACGTACATGAGACCTGTTCCACAATTTAAGTGGCTGGCCGGGTGTCTGTCTCTCTCACTATAGTGAATGTCCAACTTACAAAGAGTTGATAAAAGTTGTGATCATCTTGAACAAATGACTTAGTAATTTCTCTAAGTATTTTGCACATCATGGCTAAGCCATTAGAGTGCTTGTTTCCTGAAGAAATAAAACAAAGTGTATTTATCCAACTTAAGACTCTAGTCCTTAGTCCTTTTGGACCAACACATTTGCCTTGCATAACTTAAAAGTTTTCCATGGCATGAAAATGTATTCCTAGTCCTTAGGAATATTTTGCACATCATGCATAAACATATTTTCCTTAGAAAGTTTTATAAAACTTATTTAATCATATAGTATGTGTTTGTATGCATTGTGAGTTTTGCTTGCTGTTGATTGTTGTATTGTTGTTTGCTTATATTGTTAGATTAAACGGAGAGCAAACGTTCGTTGTTGAGAAGAGTTGTGAACAACGACAACATTCAAAGGCAAGTGGCACACCTCATAAACTTCCTATTTTTATGCATTACTTAGTGTATTTTTATATGCATGTGTTGCTATGCTAAACCTGTAGAATCCCTTATTCCTGTGTCTAGGTTCCTATGCAATACTTAGTAGAATTATTGTTGCTATGCAAATGTTGTTTTGTGAAAATCTAAATTCTACTAAGTTAAGAATGAAACACCTGGGTGGTAATTGGTCGGATGGTTTATGTTGAGTGGCTACTCATGTCCATTTCTATGGCGAGTATGTACACTTGAGAACGGCCACCCAGGAACAGAGGAATCCGAAGAACTCCAAGTGACGATTGCTTCCAGTGCAGCCATTGCCATATGGGCTCTGGCTTGATCGATTATGCTGCGTGGACTCTCTCCGGCTTGACAAGCAGATGTAGGGGATGTTAGGTGGAACGGGTCAAGCCAGTATGGGGAGGGAAAATGCTTCTGAAAGATCTCGTCTCATTCTCTCCTTTCCTTATCACTAATGGTGTGTAAAGGATACTTGGGTTGAATGGGTACAATGGTGAAAGTGCACAACCTCTGCAGAGTGTAAAACTAAGTACTTAGCCGTGTCCCCGGTTACGGACAATTTTGAGCAGCAGATCAAGGACGTCAACGGAGGATTCCGCCATTCCAACTTCAAAAGTAAAACTTGATGGGTGAACAAGGGTAGAATGAGGCAGTGGATTTCATGCCACGGATGTCTCAGATAGAAGAAAAGTGTTTTCCAAAAAGTTAGGAAAAATTGGCTTTATGCAAATTAGCCTTGAGCTCCACCAGCCAAATATTCATATAGGCTTTAGAGTTATTCCATAAGTGTCCACCATAGTGTCACTTGCCAGACTCCATTTTTAATGGAATCTGACCCACGTTGTTGCAATATTTTTCTTATTGCAGATTTGAGCAGATGACGAGTGAGGTTTCGTTGAAAGGTTTCGAGTCTACAACCAACATGTTTTCGCCTGTGGCAGCATGAAAGTTATTTAGAGACTCACTGCTATTGTATTCCGCTGTGTACCTTTCAAAGCTAGCTTTATGCTATGCAATTTGTAAAGAATATTTTGTAATTCTGGATCATCGATGTAATAAAATTGACCTTTGTTGTGATATTACATCGTAAACTGTGTGTGCAAATGAATCGATCCAGGGATTTGCACTATACACAGGTATCTGCCTTATTTTAAGAGCAGGTACGCTACATCCTTGCGCCCCAAACCCTGGAGTATTTGAAGCCAACCCGACAAGAGCGTGGGTCAGCATCCACCTTCATGTCAACACCTTCAGCAAGGACCCAAGTCTTCCAAAAGAAATCACAAGCTCTATCATCAAGGAAACCGCGAATGAAAATCAACAACCTTGGATGACGAAGAATCATCAAATCTCTTGTCCTTTCTCTCTCTTAGTATCCGCTTAGGAATCTCGGGACGAGATTCTTATAAAGGGGGAAGGTCTGGAACGTCCCAAATTTTGGAAGCAGCAAAAACTTAATTATAAAAGATCCAAAATTCTGAGGCAACAAAAACTTTTTGAAATGTCTTGTTAATGGATGTGTTTATCCTCTGATTTCTCTATTGGTCATGTTGAGATTTCTGTTTGTGTTGATAACCTCTCTAGCTATCAACCCTAAAGCTCAACCTAGTTATAATATGACATCTGATAACAATGTTTTGATAAATATAACAGTCCATGTATCTTCTGCTATCTTATGTTTAACAAAACTGTATTTACCATGATGTTCTGAAATTAGCAGCTACCCAAAGAACTTTTATTTCAGAAAATAAAAGTATTTCCAAAACCTATATGTTTGCAAACTATAAAGGACTATATAATAAGCCCTAATATATTTTGAGTTTATATTTAGCTAATATTAGCAACTCTCTTTTCAGAACCCCATTTCTTTTGGTCTTGGAAATCAATTCCAAAAATGTTTTTTTATTATATTCCTACCAAAAATACCCTGTTTTGATTTTGTTGATCACCTCCTCGCAAATATTTTTTATTTATATTAAAGGTATGGTTAGTGATCCAATTGTGTGGGTGTTTATCTATTTGTATGTGTGGTTGACCTATATGTTATGTGCTTAAATTGTTTCCCATGAGTGTGTTATGTTTATGAGTGTTCATGTGGTGGTGTATGAGACAACATTTTATTTATATATTTAAATTGATATCATTCAAGCTTTAATGTTGTGCATATGGTTTTGGTGTGTTTACCCATTTTACATTATGCTTTATTTCAAAGGAAAGTCAAATATTATTCTTTTTCAAATAGTAGATAACCATCTTCATTACCATTAATATTTAGCCTTTCTAGAGCATCACCATTTATGTTTAATTAGGCTTTCTTGAAAATGCAACTCACCCAACCTCATCCTTATCATCTCTACTCCTCATAAATAACCTTAATTAAAGTTTTCAAAATTGTATGATCACTAATCCATGTATGTTTTGAGTGCTACATTTTAAAGTGACCATATGCGTTTTGTTAGTTAGCCTTTTTCCCATTTTCTTAACTAATACTTGTTATACCATTTTGACACAATCCTTCATCCAAGTACTGCACCTATGCCCCTTCTAATCAACCCACCTTGTCTCACAATTTTCTGGGCAAAGGGTTGACCTGCTCGTCTTAGCAAAGTGACCTAATCAATATCTCCCAAAAATAATCCAACCTCCAAATCTATCCCTCTCCCCATGTCCAACCTGTTGTTTAGAGTGTACACTAGACCTCCACCCCTCTGGAAACTGTTGGCACGACTTTTTTCAAACCCTAGCCCTACCCTTCTTGTCTTTTTTCTTTCGAGCTCCTGTCGTACAGGTTGAGGGCAAGAGAAACTTCTTCACATATTTCACCCGCTCCAACGACTCCAAGACATGGGATACTGTCCAAAAAGGTAGTGCAGAGCGTGGCATCATTGCGCACCACCCCTCTCCCCCAATCCCTGGCTTGTGCCCTCCCTCTCCATGTCCGAAAATCCCGCAACTCGGCCACCCTCTCCTTTTAGGCATCCGAGGCACCCACGCCCTCTCCCACCTTGCCATTCTCACTCCCCTAACTCCCCTTCACCACCCAGAATGCTCTCGGACGAGCTCTAGCTCGGTCTAGCCCGGGAACACGCGAAGGCCGCCGCCCGTACCCGCAAGCTTGCGCACAAGCTTGCATTCGACGTCGTTCCTTTTCCTCCGTTTCTCTATGCACCCCCTTGCTCCCCTGTTTGTATGCTACTTCTGAGACAACCCCATTTCCCTCCAGGTCCACCGGAGTCGTCGTGCCGAGCGGGTGGTCGCCGAGGACGCCACGACCTCGCCGTCATTCTGAGACACCCCCGAGCAAACAAAGCATTCCGTGCACCGCCTCGTGGTTCTGCACTCTCCTGGACCTCTCCTCGTCGCCGCTTGAGACCCCTAGGTGAGTCGCGCGTGCTCTGCACTTCCGTTAGGGTTCTGGCCCATGTCCTTGGGTCGGCAGGAAGAAGATGAATGTCCACCGTCTGATCTGTGATCCACGGTCCAGTTTGAATCCCCCTGGATCTAATCTCCACCGTCCGTGCGAGATCCGTCGGTGACTTAACGCCTCGCTCCGCGCGCAGCGCCTTGGTCCGGCCTGCCTCTAGCGGCCCAAATCCGTGAAAATCTAGCCCGTTTGTTGTTTTCCCATTAAATATATTCTCTGCTTATTTTCCCAGGATTTGGTAGCTAGTTTTAATTCATTTCTGGTGGATCTAGACATCCAAAATACTGTGATTAAAAAAATATGGTTTATTTATGTGTTTTCTTTACCATTTGTTTTTGACCGTTTGCAAAAATATGGTTTATTTTTGTGCTAGGTTAAATCTTGTAAATAGTATATTTTTCACCATTTGTTTAAATATGTGGGTTCTATAGGTCTGAATAATCTAAACTTTATTTCTCTAGAAAGCCTAGGAGAATACCTACCTAGATCTATAAGCCTTGCATGCAGCAGATGCTTATAACTAAAGTTCCATTAAGTTTAAGAATTACATTAGTAGCTATTTGATGATTTTTAATTAATTATTAAAAATACTTTTTGGAGTAAATACAAGTGCATGTGGTAGATATGGGTAGTAGCTATCATTTCCTAGCTTGGTAGAATTTGCTTGCTTGCATTTTGCTCTTGGTGAACTATTCTCCTAACCAGGGTGTTATTACTATTGAAAACTAATTATTTTATTTCCTGTTAATTGCATGTGTTTGATTTTAATGTTTTGAGTTATATCTGTTTATGAAAATAAATTAGGTGTGTTTTTGTGGAGTTCTTCTGTGTTTTATTTAACATGCAACACTGGATTTATCTAAAAATAATTTATATATGGTTATGTACACTACAATTGGTAAAATGAGTTTTTTTAACTAAAACAGAAATAGATGAGGCTAGTAATGTCCAAATAAAGTAAATTCAATTTCTACAGAAAGATAACATCAGTACCTATCCATAGAATTTAGTCTTGCATCCAGTAGATCTCTAAAACTGAAACTATAATCATTTAGGTTTTGAGATCAATAGCATTTGGGAGATTTTTAGTTTCTGTTTAACAATAGTTTTTGATGCAAATCCAATTTCCCTAGTTTCCTATAGTTACTAGGAGTACTGTGGTAGAAGGATTTAATTTTCTGAACAATAATCTAGAAGTTATGCATTTTCCAACTAAACAACACCAAAATAGCTATTTAAATGAATTAATTATATTCTCTGTTTTTCGATAATATGAATCTTGTGTTTAAACTAAATCAACTTTGGAATCCAAAAACTAAACTCCACCTTAATACTTGTTTTAAATACACCAATAGTGTTGTGGTGCATTGTTTGTTTGTGTTTAGCATAATTCAATTTGCGCCTAATTATAACACTAAGTGTTTTCAGATGTTTTGTTGGTAGTTGTATTTGTGTGTTATGTTTTTATCCAGTAAGTGGTGATGTTTTGAAGTGCTTGTTGTTTGCTTGTTTACTTTAGATTGTTGTCAACACGCTCCTTTGTGGTGCTTTGTTAAATTAGCCAACTACACCTTTTTAGTTTTAAATCAACAACTTGTGTGAGCAGTGGTGTTAACCTTGCATAACCCTAATAAGTTTCCTAAAAGTATTGTTATGACATTCACTAGTTAGTTTAACATAGTTCATCTTGTTTCCCGGGTGTTGCACTAACTTTACTTGGGTATTATGCATGTGGATGTGATTGGTAACTATACAATAATTGTTTGTGCGTTGTAATGATTGTGGTATGGTTTGATTACTTCAAGAATGCTATCAACACTTGTTTACTGCGTGATTGTTTGGTTTATTTGTTGAAGTGGTCTTAGTTGTCGTGTCTTATTAAATAGTCTAGTGCACCTTTTTAGCTCTTAATCAAATACTTGGGTGAACATTAGGATTAGCCTTTGTTGGTTGATTGATTACTTACTCGAATGTGTCTTAGAAATATTAGCATGTCTGCATGAGAGTGTGCTTGTGTTAATGTTAACACTTTCTTGTGTGATAACATACTTTTGTTTGAAGTATTTCCTAAACAATTAAGATACTTTTGTCTAAAGTATTTCCTGAAACTAATATAACAGCTCTTGTTAAATGATATAATAACCCTAAGTGATGTGTTGTTTTAGTGTTCTGTAGAACTACCATTTTAATACTCAGGGTTGTCGTGTATATTTTCTTAGAAGAATCTGTTTTTGTCTTAGCTCTATGGACTTTGTGGTTTATTGTTGTTTAGCTAAATGAGGTGTTTCTTTTGATTGTTAGCTTAATGTCTTGTGCGATGCTTGCTGTTTGTTATGTCCTTGTCGCATTGTCTTGTATTTTGAGTGTTGTTCCTCTTCCTATTTACGACGTTAGATACGATCGGGAAGGAATTGGAAGTGAGGAGTGAATCTGAGGAACATCAAGATCAAGACCAAGGACATATTGCTGAGCCAGGCAAGCCACCTCACCACTATAACGAATCCTACTATTTTATCAAGCATGTTTCGTTTTAAAAGTAAAATAATGCATGTTTTATTTCTTTTGTGGCACCTTGCCACCCGAAAACTATTTTACAAAAAAATTGTTTGACCAAAGTTACCTACTAGAATATTTTAGGTGTTACAAAATAAGTTTTTCCTTGATAAACCTTGTTGTTGAAGGCTCCATCAAGAAGATCAAGTTTTTCTAGTAGTATACTCTTATTGTCTTACCTCAAAACTATAGGATGGGAGCCTGTTTGACAAAACTATTTTCCGGAGAAAACCTGAGTTCCTGGGAGCAATCAGTGAGAAAGAAATGTTTTATGAAAACCCCGAGATGCTGAGAGCATTCGAAGATGTTGTGAAAACCCGAGTTGTTGGGAGCATTCGGAGATGGAGGTTTAATTTCGAAGTCCCTGTTGCCGCCCAAACAATCAACCCGTGCAACCACACTACCTGACATGGGTTGGGCGTAGCCGGAAGCTTGTCTATTTTAGTATTGGGGCTCTCATACTCTCTATGGGGGCTGGGCCTTCGAAGCCGGGTTGTCGTCTGTACGAGGCAATACACATGTGAATGGACTCGCGCCGGACGATTACGGCGGGTCTCCTGCCGTGGCGGTGTAGCGTCCCGAGGAAAGACCATGGGTCTAGTGGAGCACACGGTGCCGGGGAGACAAACCTACCGGGAGGCCCCGTTACTAGGGTGGTCATAGTGGAAAGATTTGATCGTGTTATCCGGACCCCCGCATGCTGTCGAATGACGGGCCGTGGTAGACACGGCGGAAGGACCGATTCGTGTGGGTAAAATGTGCAACCTCTTCAGAGTGTAAATCTATTCGAATAATCGTGTCCGCGGTTATGGACGGTTGGAAAGGCCACACTGGGCGCCTTGGAGAAAGAAGTTGTTTTCAAGAAAAGGGTTTCAATGAAACAAGGAGGTACCCGGGAGGTACGGAATTTTGGTGAGGATGGTTGATCTCGGGGAGACACCCAGTCCGATCTCAAGTCAGGAAAGAGGGTTACCCCTATCCTAAGGTTTTGATAAACTTTTACAAAAGAAAGTTTCTTTACTTAGATATGTCCTTGCTATATCTAAGAGAATAGAATTCTATCTCTAAATGTTTTCTTCAGCAAAGATATAGAGATGTCGTAATCTCTATGTCGAAAAGCATCGTATTCAAAAACTAAGCCGTATAGTCGTACATAGCAGCTATCCGAGTTTTCGAAAAAGTGTTTTCTTGCATTATCATGAAAACTGAAGCCTTAGAGGTGGTCTGGCGAGTATGTAAATGTACTCATATGGCTTTGTCCTTGGATATTCAAACGTCCAGATTTCCAATGTGGAGATGTACGACAAGAAGGAGAAGTACGCCGACGACTACGCCAACTGGGTGTCACCGCTCAACTGCTCTGTGGGAATGCGTCAGGACGTGACGAGGGCCGACGCTAGCCAAAACTTCCTCTGTACCTTAGTTCATTTTTGTCATGTTCGACGATGTTTACATACTTGGTCATGTGACCGGCATTTATGTAAGTCTTGTACTATTCGAGTTATATGATATAGCTTTGTATACCATGTTGGTTATTTGATCCTGATCCACTGATCATTGGGATTGTGATCTGTTTACATAACGTGGGCATCTTTGACGGGTAGTCAGAGGGGTCCTTACAGAAAGTCTCCTCGTAGTCAATTCATTGAACTTGTCGAAAACCTTTTGTGACAAGTCGAGCCATATACACGGTCACATTACCATCAGCGTCAGTTTTCTTCTTAAAAATCCATTTGTTCTCAACGGCCTTGCGGTCATTGGGTAAGTCAACCAAAGTCCATACTTGTTTTTCGTACATGGATTCCATTTCGGATTTCATGCCTTCTAGCCATTTGTTGGAATCTGAGCCCATCATCGCTTCATCATACGTCGCTGGGTCATTATTATCAACTACCATGACGTTCATGACGGGGTTGACGTACAGTTCAGGAGCTGTACGCATCCTTGTTGACCTGCGAAGTACGATAGTATCCTCTTTCGGAGTTTCATGATCTTGATTATCATTAGTTCCCTCTTCATCTGGTGAAGTCAACTCCGGAACAACTACCAGCGCTACGCTACTCGCCTTCCTACTATTCACACCTTTTGAGCGAAACTCCTTCTCCAAAAAGGATCCGTTCTTGGAAACAAAAACTTTACCTTCGGATCTGTGATAGAAGGTGTACCCAATTGTTTCTTTAGGCTATCCTATGAAGACACATTTTTCCGCTTTGGGTTCGAGTTTATCAAGCTGAAGCTTCTTCACATAAACATCGCATCCCCAAACTTTTAGAAACGATATCTTAGGTTTGTTTCCAAACCATAGTTCATACGGTGTCGTTTCAACGGATTTAGATGGAGCCCTATTTAAAGTAAATGTAGTTGTCTCTAGTGCATGACCCCAAAATGATAGTGGCAAATCTGTCAGAGACATCATAGATCGAACCATATCCAATAAAGTACGATTACGACGTTCAGATACACCATTACGCTGTGGTGTTCCGGCAGGAGTGAGTTGTGAAACTATTCCACATTCTTTCATATGCGTGCCAAACTCGTAACTCTAATATTCACCTCCACGATCGGATTCCAGAAATTTAATTTTTCTATTATGATGGTTTTCCACTTCACTCTGAAATTCTTTGAACTTTTCGAATATCTCAGACTTGTGTTTCATTAAGTAAATATACCCATATATACTTAAATCATCAGTGAAGGTAAGAAAATAACGATATCCACCGTGCGCCGACACACTCATTGGACTACACACATGGGTATCTATGATTTCCAATAAATCCGTCGCCCGCTCCATCATGCCGGAAAACGGGGTTCTAGTCATCTTGCCCATAAGGCATGGTTCACATGTCTCAAATGATTCATAATCAAGTGATTCTAGGAGCCCATCAGAATGGAGCTTCTTCATGCGCTTAACACCAATATGACCTAAGCGGCAATGCCACATGTATGCAGCAATATCATCATTCAACTTGATTCTTTTGGCATTCACATTATGAATGTGTGTATCATTACTATCAATATTCAAAAGAGATAAACCATTCTTCATAGGTGCATGACCATAAAAGATATCATTCATATAAATCGAACATCCATTGTTCTTAGACTTAAATGAATAACCATTTTGCATTAAACAAGATCCAGATATAATGTTCATGCTCAACGCAGACACCAAATAACAATTATTTAGGTTCATCACTAATCCTGATGGTAGACGAAGAGGTAGCGTCCTGACAGCGATCACATCAACCTTTGATCCATTGACGACGCGCATCGTCACCTCATCCTTTGCTAGTTGTCGCCTATTCCGTAGTTCCTGTTTCGAGTTACATATGTTAGCAAGCGAACCAGTATCAAATACCCAGGCGCTACTGCGAGTACTAGCAAGGTACACATCAATAACAGGTATATCACTTATACCTTTGTTCACTTTGCCGACCTTGTTATCGGCCAAATATTTGGGGCAATTACGCTTCCAGTGCCCAATGCCCTTGCAGTAAAAGCACTCAGTGTCAGGCTAAGGGCCAGCCTTGGTCTTTTTCTCAGGTGCGACAACAGTTTAGCCGCCCTTCTTGAAATTACCCTTTGGCTTGCCTTTCTTGAAACTAGTGGTTTTATTGATCATCAACACTTGATGCTCCTTTTTTATCTCCACTTCAGCAGTTTTGAGCATTGACAGAAGCTCGGAGAGAGTCTTGCCTTGCATATTGTAGTTCATCACAAAGTTCTTGTAACTTGGTGGGAGTGATTGAAGAACACGATGAATTCCTAGCTCATTGGGGATTGATATACCCAGGGCTATGAGCTTATCGGCGTACCCAGACATTTTGAGTATGTGCTCGCTAACGGAGTTGTTCTCTTCCATCATGCAGCTAAAGAACTTTTCTGAAGCATCATAACTATCTACGGCAGCATGGGTATCGAATATCATTTTCAATTCTCCCATTATATCAAAAGCGGTGTTGTTCTGAAACGTTTTCGCAGCTCCGGCTCTAAACCATACAGCCGCAGTGAACTACACTGTGGTCCTCCTTCTGAGTCAGGAAAACATTTTTCACATCATCGGGAGCATCATCAGCGGGCGGGGCACCTAGCGGTGCATCAAGCACATAGATATTTTGACAAGTTGGGAGGAGAATCCTCAGGTTAAGTGCCCAATTGGTGAAGTTGCTTCCATTGTTTGCTAGTTTCTCTTTCTCCATGAACATATTGAAATTGAAAGCAGGTGGTGCCATGATCTACAACATATTTGCAAAGACTATTTTTAGACTAAAATTATGATAAATTAAGTTCAAGTTAATTGAAAATTATTACGTGAACTCCCACTCAAAAATAACATCCCTCTAGTCGTTTTAGTGATTACACAAACCAAGTTCACTACACCAATAACCAAACGAGAGATGGTGCAGCTGCAAAGGCGAACATCGACATATTCATCATATCATCTATATGACTCATGCTTTACCTTTCGGTTACGTGTTCCGAGACCATGTCTGTACATGCTAGGCTCGCCAAGTAAAGCCATAGTATTTGCGTGTGTAAAGCTGGCTTACACCCGTTGTATGCGAACGTTGAGTCTATCACACCCGATCATCACGTGGTGCTTCGAAACGACGAACTTTCTGAATGGTGCATACTAAAGAAGAACACATTATTATCTTGATATTAATTATGAGAGGGATCATCTTATAATGCTGCCATCACGATCTAAGCAAAGATATAAGCAAAATAAGATGCATAAAAGGATTAAAATCACATGCATGGATAATGTGATATGATATGGTCCTACTTGCATTTGATCTCCATCTTGTGCATCTTGGCATGATCTACATCATTCCACCGGGCATGGCACCAAGGTCCATGGTGCCTCCTTCTTGAGTGTCCTCCAAATTTACAACATATCATCTAGATATGATATTTAGCACGCAGGACATAAATTAAAAAAGACAACCATTTGGCTCCTGCCGGTTTGTCATAATTTAAAAAAGGTATCATCTCAAACATCAAATTTG
This sequence comes from Poa annua, assembly GCA_026929855.1. Classification (NCBI taxonomy): domain Eukaryota; kingdom Viridiplantae; phylum Streptophyta; class Magnoliopsida; order Poales; family Poaceae; genus Poa; species Poa annua. Next base: position 106,657,590 of record CM049426.1, read on the forward strand.
TAACTTTGATCATATCACATCACATGCCCTGCAAAAACAAGTTAGACGTCCTCTAATTTATGTTTGCATATTTTACGTGGATTAGGGCTTTCGAAGATTGAACCGTTCTTACCTACGAACATGAAATCACAACAGTGATGAAAATATTATTAGCAACCCGTTCTATTTTATATCTTAAGTATAGTAGGAGAGACAGACACCCGCAAAGCCACTTATGCAAAACAAGTTGCATGTTAGTCGTGGAACAAGTCTCATGTGCGTGGACATGTAAGGTTAGTCCGGGCCGCTTCATCCTACTATGCCACTAGATAAAAAATATACAAAGGAAGCAATAACATGATCATCAACGCGCACATACACATATGTGTTCTACCCGTACAAAGCATCTACGCATAGACACGACTCTGATACCACCGATGGGTTCGTAGCATAGGAAACAAAAAATTTCCTACGGTGAGAACGAACCAACAAGTCAAGATCTACTCTAGGAGATGCTCATAACGAGTGGAGCATATTCCAAGAAAAACTCACCCTCGAAGACAGTAAGCGTTTTGAGGATAATTCTCGTGGATGATGTAGTCGTTCATTTGCCGATCTCTAGATCGTGAAGATGTGCGCTGCAACGGGCAGCGCCTCCGAACTCGGTCACACGTATGGCTTGATGACGACCTTCGTTCACTCGATCCAGCGGGGCAACGGAAGAAGTAGAACCACCAAGAAACTCCAACAGCATGACGGCGTGGTGTGGTGGAGAACTAAACGGACATGGCTTCGCCAAGCGGATGGCCAGAGGTTGAGCAGCGGGAGGAGGGAGAGAGGATCAAGTGTGTGCTCAAAAGGGAGCTCCCACCCCTCCATATATAGGAGAGGGGTGAGGTTGGGTCGTTGCCCCTTGGGGTGACTCCACCTCTTCCATCTTGATGTGAGTGGAGCATCCACTCATGCCCACTCATTCTCTTTTAATCTCCACTCAACAATCCCAAGGGTTTTTCTTTATTAAATAAAAAAATTCATTTCTTTTAATATTTGTTAATTCTATTAACAAACATTAACACTTACCCCCTTGGTTCATCTGTTAATTCTATTAACAACCATTGTCAACTACTGACAATTAACCCCTTGAACTATTTCAATATTACCCGAAACGATTTCGGTGTTGTCCAAACTTTTCTCCGAATTCCGTGCCTATCCAAAAGCGTCGACAAACCTTAAGTGTGTCACCCTACGGTTCGTGAATAATGTAGAAATGATCGAGACATCTCTCCGATCAATAGTCAACAGCGGGATCTGGAGATCCGTAATGACTCCTATATATTCGACGATGAATCTTGTGATCGTGTGAACCAAAAACGTCATAACCAATTCCTTTTGTCTCGCGATATTTTACTTATCCAAGATCCGATCATTGGTATCATCTATACCTAGCTCGATCTTGTTCCCGACAAGTACTCTTTACTTGTTCTGTGATATGACATCCTTGTGACCTAGTCACGTGCTTGCAAGCGGTGTCGATGTGATATCACCGAGAGGGCCCAGAGTATATCTCTCTGTCATCTGGATGGACAAATCCCACTTCTTGATCCATGAGACTCAACTAATACTTTCGGAATACCCAACGCCAGCTTTATAGTCAACCTGTTACGGTGACGTTTGATGTCATCAAAGCATTCTTCCGGTGTTAGTGATTGACATGATCTCATGGTTAAGGATTAGGGTTACTTCGTTGGCTCAGTACAACAATATAAACTTAATGCCTTGATCATATTGCTATACTTAATTTGGGTGTGTTCATCATATCATTCTCTCAGTGACATGATCCCGTTATTAACAACATCCAATGTTCATGATCAGAAAACCTTTATCATCAGTTAATCAACAAGCTAGTTAAACGAGAGGCGTTACTAGGAACTCTAATTTGTTTATTAGTTACACATGTATTAATGTTTCCGATTAATATAATTCTAGCTTGAGAAATAAACATTTATCATAAACATGAAATAAGATAATAACCACTTTATTATTTCCTCTCGGGCATATTCCTTTCATTATGACCAAAAAAATGTTGGTCAAAAGCTGACAGTCACTAACGATACTGCATGAACTTTTTTGTGCATTCATCATAGATGATTATGACCAAACGAAAAGGTCACATATGTTATGACCAATTTTTTGGTCAGTGACCATTTGACCTGGCCACATCAGATCCAATCGTGTCAGTTTGACGTGGCAAAATTGTGACCAAATAAATTGGTCATCTAGCAAAATCAGCCAAATCTAGTTCTGTGTTTTATATGGGCTGAGCCCAAAAATTTGGAGTAGTTTTTCTGTTCTACTACATGGGCCGAGCCCAGTATTGTTGCCTTTTTATTTTTGGGCCGTGACAATTATTTTTGTTTTCTGCAAGTGGGTCCCAAATGTGAGGATCTGATACGTGGGACCAATTGCAGGTTCCTGCCAAGTGGGTCAGACATGACAGGTTCTAGTGGTGGGTTCCACTTGTTAGGCCCAAATGGTGGGTCCCTGTTGACCGGGACAGATATTTCAGATGTAGATTTCCAGGAATTAAATAAAAAATATTTAATAGTCAAACTTTACACATTACAATCATACCAAGTTGACATCGAGTTACAATTATACATAGTCATATCAAGCATCCAGCTAGCTAAAAGACAACTAAATATCAATGTCTAACGATCTATCAAAATATAACTAGCTCCAATGAGAGCTTGAACTCTGTTCTTGTTCGGTCCTGGAGCTCTCTTTGAAACAAAGAAAGAAGACCATCACCTACATGTTGATAAAAAAAAATGGTAAGGAACAATAAAAAAACAAATCTAACAACATTCTAACTACCCAAGTAAATACTAACTGCCAGCAATAAGTAAATACAAGATAAGTGAGGAACAGCAGTTCATGCCATTGGTACAACAGTAAGGAACTGGAAAAAATGGACCAATAATTTCTCAGAATAAAACTCAACTTTGTGCATGCATTTACAAAGAAACAGACAAATGAATATAATAAACGAGCAAGCCATGATCCATTGAAGGCAGTACCTAAAAAATGAGATAGAACTACTGTCTCCTCATGGTTCATCATAATACAAGGTTAACAATTTTACATCAATTCTCATCAAACAGATATTTTTCACTAAAACAGAGCACATGCATAAATTTATCAAGTGGCCAAACCAGCACATAAGGAACAAGCTCCCCAATGAGCATCTCAGTATGAGGACACAATGCAACGCATAAAACACTCAAATGGATATGGCACAAACTGAATGCTCACAACTTATCTATGTAATGGAAGAGCTATATGATTCCTTAACGTATGAGCAATGCAAAATGCAGTAAGGTGACACAGTAAGGTATAATAGCACCATCCACCAGCTAAGTAAGAAAAGAGAAGAATGAGATAGAACAAAGACTTATCTAATCTACAGAACACTGTGTCGTCAACGGAGTGAAATTGACACTGCGAATGCAGCAACATGACGAGTGTTGAGGCGCTCCAAAAAAGATAAGCATATGGGCTGGGCCAGGTCTGCGAGAGAACAAGCTAGGTAGGAGTCAGTAGGCATGAAGAATGCTTCCGTTGTGAGTCAAACAGTTAAAAATAAAGGGCATACATATTCATGTCCACAAAAATTAACCGTGCGCACATTTTTTTTGAGTGCTTATAGACATCTATAGCGCTTGAGTGCATATAATTGCATCGAATCAAGCAATAGCATAAGGAAGGCATACTGATATTACAAACAAGTATATACTTGAAGATAAGCCATTAAGGAAACTATTATCCAGCAGATTATCTACAATTAGCAGGCTCGAGAACATGATTCAATCACACTAAAACAGCAGCACTGCACCATGCCAACGGAAGTTATCATATGTTTAATGCACATATGCTATATGAAAATTTCCATAACAGGCAACAGATCAGAACTGCATTTCAATGGAGAAACAAAGGCATCAAATCAGAACTGATTCAATCATATGGCGGCATTTCCTACCATGTGTAATACTCATTGTTTGTTTATCTAGACGAGACACTAGTACTTGGCAGCAATAAAATCGTCATAGGAAACATAGATGAGCAATTTATACTCAAATACGAAATGCTAATAAAGTAAACTGAGCACATGCTATTCCAACAATCACTAACTAATTCACACAGATGTTAGTCATGTGTTTTAATTTTTTAAACAGCCTATAAGGAGAGATACTTTGCCAGCAAGACCTCATAAATATGCAAACTTGTATTTCAAAGAACTATACATACTGATCAGATTTAATTAGCTTCAAATCTGGCAGATTAGCTTCAACACTAGAAAAAGAAAAACACTGCGGGCAAACCAACTCCAGATCTGGCAGATGCTATCGCTTCCAGGATGGTTTCTCTACGACACAGACCAACACCACGGGAAACTAACTTTGCCTACTTGCTTGTATATCCACGAGCACAGGCTTCCCACACAATCACAGACCTAGATGATTCCTACACCCGTCGGACATGTGAGGAAGGTAAGACTCTGGATCCAAGAAAGCACGGACCAGAGTCGCCATAGAAAGGAGTAAGGGTGTACGTACCATCCCGGATTTGGCCTCTCCGATGATGGATTCAGCGTTTCCTCGCCGACGACTGTGCCTGCGGAGAGAAGGAGAGACGTTGACATACACAGAACCAGATAGAGAGAGAGAGAGAGAGAGCGGGGGAGAGAGCACTGGGGTAGTTAGGATTTGGGGGCATGGGTTTGGTGATCGTGGTGTGCTGAGCTCTGGCTCGGGTAGTTTGAGCCGTTGGATCCTGTGAACTCTTGCTGGCCAGTCAGAAGGCAAGATTTTGTGTTTCTCCATTAATAAGAATCAACTAATATTTATGTTTTCTTGTGAAGCATCTACCACAAATATGTTCTAAATTTTTACCACATTATTTTTATAAAGTATTATACCACATTTTATGTACAAATAACCAAAGGTTTGTGTGTATTAAGCTTTTCATACACCACTCGTGAAAAATACAAATTCCCATTGATTCAGCTGAAACGGGTCAAATTTAAATACAGGTGTCTCATAGTTTGCTCGTGATTTTTAAAAAAAAATCATTTCTAGGTACACAAGTACCTATTTCATCATAGATACACAAAGAGTTTCACAAGATTCGATCCCGAGGTAGTTTTAACAGTATTTTGAAATCGGCGTATAGAATTCAAAAAAAATTAAAAAGACGTGAATCCTTCGCAAAGTGTCATTATATGTGACCTAGTTTCAAGGAAAAATAACAAACTTAGAAAATGGGCGATATTTTCAAAAAGTGTTCACATAAATGACTCTCATGTACGAAGATTCGTGATTTTCACCTCAAATGACCAATGTTATGATGATAATTGTGACATAGTTTGTTAAAATAATCTCATATTATGCACAAACATGCATCTTGGAATGGAGAACAATGTTGCCGAAGAAATTTTTCATATTCCATGCACAAAAAAACCATTTTTCATTTTTCGAGTGCAAAAAGTAAGTTTTTCTGTGAAGCATCTACCAAAAATATGTTGCAAAATGGGGTACCACCATTTTTATAAACTATTAGAACACATTTAATGTACAAATACCCAAATGGTTGTGTATGAAAAGCTTTTCATCCACCCCTTTACAAAAATACAAATTACAGATGATTCACATTGAAACGGGTCAAATTTTAACTACATGTGCCTCATAGTTTGCTCATGATTTTTTTAAAAAATAATTTATAGGTACACAAGTACCTATTTCATCATATATATACAAAGAGTTTCCCAAGATTCGATACCTAGGTAGGAACGGTCATGTCCGTCATTTTGACCGTATTTTTAAATCGGCGTATAGAATTCAACAAAATCAAAAGACGTGAATCATTCGCAAAGTGTTATTATATGTGACCTAGTTTCAATTAAAAATAATAAACTTGGAAAAGGGACGATATTTTCAAAAAATGCTCACAGAATTGACCTCTCATGTACGAAGATTCATGGCTTTCAGCCCAAATGACCAATGTTATGGCGATAACCGTGACATAGTTTGTTCAAATGATCTCATATTACGCACAAACATGCATCTTGGAATAGAGAACAATGTTGCCCAAGAAAGTTTTCATTTTCTTTGCACAAAAAAATCATAGATATACCAAGAGTTTCATAAAATTCCACCCCTAGATATGAACGGTCACGCCCCCCGTTTTGACCGTATTTTGAAATAGGCGCATATAATTTGAAAAAATTCAAAAAGGAGTAGTTCCCATATTGCGCACAAGCATGCATATTGGAACGGAGAGCGATGTTGCCGAACAAAGTTTTCCACTTCATTGCACAAAAAATTCAATTTCATTTTCTCACATCATTTTATTTCAAATTCCAGAAAATCCAATATAAATAATATATAAGCTTTGTGGTATTTGTATTTTATTTTGACTAAAAGTAGTATCTAAATGTATATAAGAACCTAGGTTATCTATACAAAAATTTCAAAATATATTTGAGTTAAATTGGAGTTGAAAATCAAGTTTTATAAGAAAATAGAAATAATAATAAAGAAAAAGGAAAAAAAAGAACTGACCGACCGAGTTAAGCCGGCCCAGCCCAGCAGAGTATAGGTTGGGCTTTGCCCCAATGTGGCCCATCTCTTTCAGGGCCCAATTCCGCTCGCACTAATGCTATAAGTAAAGGACAAGCCGTGGGATACATCAACATCGTTCCGACTACCTGGTGGTTAGCTGCGCTTTCGGCAAGGTGGAGTCCTCGGGTTCGACTCCCCGCCCCATCGTTTTTGCGATTTATATGAAGAGCTATTAACGTTTTTAGTCTCACAACTTGTCCTCAGGTTCACTTTTTAGTCCCAGAACTTGTATTTAGGACGTGGTTAGTCCCACAACTTGTCTTGTTTGAACTTTTTAGTCCAAGCCTCCACGTAGGTCGCCACAGTGGACAAGATCTTTGCCAAAAAGGTTCAATTAAGTCCTTCAGTTATTAAGTATTTACGTTTCAGTCCTCCAGGTGGGCCGTTATTAAGATTTTAATTGACTGAGAGGATCCCGGACTTAGCGCTTTTTCCTTTCTTCTTTTACGTGGAGCTCTTGCGGCGACGGCGGCGCACCTCCACCTGGACGAGGCGACGGCGAGGACGGGCGCCGCAGCCATTGTGAAAGGACAATGATGTCGCCTAGAGGGGGGGGGGGTGAATAGGCGGTTTAAAACTTTTCCGGTTTAGGCTTATTAATTGCGGAATAAAACTAGGTGTTTAAATTAACAAGCCGACAACCTAAATAAACTAGGCTCACCTATGTGCACCAACAACTTATGCTAAGCAAGACAAACAACAAGGTGATAGCAATATAGAATACTTCAAGCACGAAGGCTATCACAATGTAAAGTGCATAAGTAAAAGCTCGGGTATAGAAATAACCGAGGCACGCGGAGACGAGGATGTATTCCCGAGTTCCTCCTTGTTAAGGGAGTACGTCTCATTGGAGAGGTGTGAACCGACACAACGGTTCAACAACCACAAAGGTTTCACCTTCTTCTCCGATGAACCGCACCACAAAGGCTTGGTTCACCTTCCACTATCGGAATTCCTTCGAGGCGGAATCCGGAGCCTTTCAACAACAATCCGGGGCACAACCCACAATGGGATTGGGGGCTCCCGAACGGCCTCCAACAACAATCCGGGGCACAACCCACAATGGGATTGGGGGCTCCCGAACGGCTTCAAGTGACCACACAAGGGTCCAACCACCACAAAGGCGTCTAGGGTCCAAGGACCCAAGAGTAACAAGCTCACAAACTTTCAACTTCCACGAATCCTCGTGGAGAGCACACCTATGCACCAAATGCAAAAGGCAAGAGCACAAGTGCTCAAATCCTTCACTCTCGAATTCCAACAAAGCAACAAATGCTTATGGGGGAATAAGAGAGGAAGAACAAAGAGGAGATGCACCAAGAACTCCAAGATCAAGATCTACTAGGTTCCCCTCACTTAGAGGAGAGATGGATTGGTGGAAATGTAGATCTAGATCTCCTCTCTCAAATCCCTCAAAGATATGCAAGAATCATGGGAGGAAATGAGAGAGGGGCAAGCTTTCCAAGGTCAACAATGGAGGAGAGAGAGGGGGAAAATTCGTGCTTGGAAGAGCTGCTCTCTCTGGGGAAGAAGGGGCCTTTTTATAGGTCCCACGAAAAAGAGCCGTTGCAGGAAAACTTCACACCGGAGTTTCCGGTCACTAGGGCCGGAAACTTCGGCCAGGGGCGGAAACTCCGGCCTACTGGGACCGGAAACTCCGGCCCCCACCAGGGGCTGAACACTGTCAACACCGCCGAGGCTTGGGCAAACTCTCCGGTGCCCTGGGCCGGAAAGTTCATCCAGGGGCGGAAACTCCGGCCTCTAGGGCCGGAAACTCCGCCCCCCACCAGGGGCTGAACAATGTTTGGAGAAAAACGTTGAGTCCGGAGACTCCGGTCCTGCACAGACCGGAAACTCCGGGGAAACTCCGGTCTAGGACCGGAGACTCCGGCCTAGGAAAAAACTGCAGCAAAACCGATAACGAAAACGTCAATATCTTTTCCATCCGGACTCCGTTTTCGATGATTTTTGGCTCGTTGGAATCACAACGAAGAGCTTTACAAGATCATGCAGATAAACCTCATAGTCCAACAATGGAAGATAAAACCAAATGGAGGAGGTTAAAATCTCTCTAAAAAGTAATGATCGGCAAACCTCCAAAACCGAAAACGCAACAAGTTTTCCATATGAAATTCGTTTTCGGTGAACTTGGGCTTGTCGTGAAGATCACAACAAGCACCAAAACCCAACAAGGAGAAAAACCAAGTAAGAACCAAGAAAGATGAAATGGCAAGTATGCAAAGGTTTGAGCTCTCCACAAATATGCGATCAAGTTACTCACTCGAGAGCCCCTCTTGATAGTACGCCATCTATCCTAAAACCCGGTCTCCCACTAACACCATGAGACCGTTAAAATAGAAAACCTATCAAGATCATACCTTTGCCTTGCGCATTCCACTTGAGTTCGATGATGACGATCTTGACTCTCTCAAGTTGAAACACCTTTCTTGATTGTGCTTGCTAGCACATGCTTAATGAGGACTTCTCCAAATGCTCCCCCATACTCCATTATGGGAGGGCCTCGCTAAGCTTCGTATTCATGTCTCCTTTGCAAGCTTCAATCAAAAGATATCTTCTGAGATGCATCATATTGAACTTGCTCTTCCTCTTCTTCTCTTGATGTGTAAGATGGCTTGGGGGTAAACATGATTGTTCACTCAATCTTCTATTCCAAGCCATACTTGCGATGAGCTCAACTCTATACATGACCATTCTTCATATTAACCCTTGAATAGAGCATTGGTCATTATGTCATCTTGAAGAGTCCAACACATGAACTCCTATATTTTCCCATGGACAAGATCTATAAGAATATCTCAATGTAAACATTAGTCCATAAGGATTGTCATTAATTACCAAAACCACGCATGGGGGCAACCATGCACTTTCAATCTCCCCCATTTTGGTAATTGATGACAATCCCTTTTACGAGGGTTTATATAATGAATTTAAGCAGCCATGCAACACAAAGAACAAGGATGCAAGATAACCGCAAGAGAGCAAACCCATATTCCCTTAAACCCTCTAAATTTCTCCCCCATTGGCATTGATTGCCGAAATGGGTGAAAAGTAAGAAGGCTAATATAATACGAGCTCCCCCATAAAGTGTGAATTTCTCATAATGTGAGTGAAATTAAATGCACATATCCAATGAAGAATAGATGGAGGGAGATCAAACTATATTGAGGATCCAAAGATTGCAAGAGAATATCAAATAGAAAGATACTTCAACGAAAGAAGCAATCAATCAAAAGGATCCAAAAAGTGTTCTAAATATCATGAGGGAACTCCCCAAGGTATGTGCACAAATAGGATTTGTATTTCAATATAGTGTGCACAACATGGAATCCTCACTCCCTCCTAGATAAATTCGAACACAAGCCCATGCAAGAGAATATAACTGAGAAAAGAAGGCAAAACAATTTGCAACAAATAAAATGTTTTGCAACAGGAGCAAGGAGCGGAAAATAAAAGGATGGGTGTGAGATACAAAGACATTTTAGGAGACTAATACAAGGATGAGCCAAAACATCAACATAGTCTTTCAAGAGGAGTTGCACATAGTGCATATCATGTCTTTCCCATACCCACACAACATAGATATAACAAAAGCTCCACAAGCTTAGTAAAATGCACCAAGCATAACACATGACAACTAAAGCTTGTGCTTTTTAGAGACCACCAAAGAGTCAAAAGCAATAAGAGGTGGTAACTAAAGAATTGGAATATCAATTAAAGATGTACTATTATCATGTGTATAAGTTTCTAAGTAGACACAAATCACTAAGATATGGGTCTATAAATAAACATGTACACACAAGATAGATACAAGGGTAAAGACCATGATATCCAAGAGGAAGTCATAAATATACAAAAAGGATCTTTGCTTAAAAGCATAGCACAAAGCTCAATTTTATCTTAAAGGGATATAGATGAACTTCCAACACATACTCATCATAGCATCAAAAACTATCCACAAGGGATAAGGAGATAAAAGGGATGCTCCGAGAGAGAGATAACAAGTATCACAAAAGGCAAATGATTTGAAGAAACAATCAATATTGCATATGCGAGATATAGAGTAAAGAGTGCTGGATTAACATATTTGGGATTGGTGAATCATGAAAATGATTATATATATGCCCCTTGATATGTAATCATCTCGGCTTGCCCACATTTGCAATAAAGATGTTTTGCAAGTACCAAATTAATTGCAACAAAAGATTCATGCCGAGATACAACCTATACAAGGTTGAAAGATAGAAATGTATGCATGAGGTAGATACTTGTTACCGAGATAGCATTGGTGATGTAAAAGATAGGGGCTCATGGTCATCCAAGCTTGACTCCAATAAGCACATGGTGACAACACCTTTCTTGTAGACGAGACTAGCTTCCAATGCATCTCAAGTTTACCTGAAACAAATTTAAGTACAACATGGTACCCAAACTCATTGGGTCCAAAGTAGTTAGAGCAACTACAATACATAGGACAAACTCCACATAAATATGTGCATATTGATATGAAATTGAATTTCATGCACATCTTCTCCATTTAGTATTTGATGGAGTTTATCCTATATATTGGATTAACGAAGGTAAGCATGCCATAAGATATACATATAATAAATATGCATGCACAAGACTTTCGAGAACCAGGCGAGATATAATTTAGACAAAACACCAAGTAAACCAACAAAACACACACACAAGTGTGAGAAGAAAACAAATTGTCCAAATTATATCAAATACCCAAATCAACACATGATTGAAGATACCACTTTGAAAAGATACCAATGAAATCAAGAAACCAATTGATGAACATATCATCAAGGAATAAACCAAAACCTCTACACTTTTCATGATGGCACAAAGTACCAAGACGAAAAATGTTTGTCTTCCAAGGAGACATGTCATCGGGATCAAATATCATATGAAGACAACTAATGTTCTAAAGAATATAGGATTGCTCCCCCAAGATGTGTACATTATTTATGATTTTGTATTTGAATACAAAATGCACACAAATGAGATCATCACTCTTCATATATATATTCAAACACTAGTCATGTTCAAGAAAGGCAAGAAATTGCAATACCAATTTTAAGAACGGTGTTTTACTCAAAGTAGGATAGCTTCCCAAAGAATAGTGCATTATTAAGAAGTATGACTCTTGAAGGTCAATGCACAAGAATTGGTTCATTGCAAGTCCCAACTCAAGAAAGCACAAAACAAATTTCAAGTAGAGCAATAAAGGATCCAAAAGATACAAGGAAGACAAAAGAAAGTTAGATCAAACTAAATTCTTGGCAATCAAATAAGGCAATTCAAAGCAAGAGTCAAGTGAATATGATCAATATATATACCACAAATTATGATTATCACTTGTCACGACAAGTAATGTATGGAGATAATTCTCGGGCGTGGATTGCAAAGATATATTCAAGACCATATTCACAAAACATAAGCATGTGGCAAAGTATAGGAATTAAAAGCCATGCTTAGATAGATATTCTTGATAGATTCACAAATCATGTGATAATGCAAAGCAACTCCAAGGAGTAGCTTGAATCAATTGGCTTCCCAAAAAGATATATGAGAACATATTTAGGGAAAGCCATATCAAGAACATCCTTCACAAACAAGATCCAAAAGAGTGAGAGACAAAGAGCATTTAAGTAAATGGGAACTTGTTTGAGCAACATGCCACATAGGAACAAGATAATTAGCAATATCAGTGCTAGGTGGCAAAACCTCACATTTTCACATTTTCTAGGCTTGTAATATGCACATAGCTTATTACTCCCCCATAATGTGATAATCCATTTATTTTAACACATGAGGCAAACAAAAACAACTATAAAAATTAATGGACATTATATAATTTGAATTTCTCATGAGCATGACATACCACAAAGAGAATAGATAATATTGATATATCAACACTAAGTGGTATTCCTCATGTACACACATTTTTAGGATTGTAAAGTGCACGAAGCATATCACTCTCCAAAAATGGATAGTCCATTTATCTCTCAAAGAGAGCCAACAAGATAAGATAGCAAATAAAAGCAATAGGGATCAAAACAAGTAGATGGTGTGCAAACCAAAGTACACATACTTGGTTTCTCAAGATAAGTAAGTAGAGAGCACAACACATACAAACTCTAGCAAGGTACTAAACCTAACACATGCAAGGGTGCAAGCAACTTTCAATGTATATATGATTTAAATAAAAGTTACCGCAAGGAGGAACATTGGATATGAGATAGAACAATATAATCCATATGACTTGACTTGAGAGAATATAATTGATGAAGATCCCTTAATTCTTCATAGTGTAGCCAAGTCTCCAATGTCCTCCAACAACACCTATTGATCAAGTTTTAGCTTGTTGGTCCCCAACCAAGTTGGGTCCTAAGAGGTTAGTCACAATAGGTTTGGCAACCCAAATGGTTCTTTTCTTGACACCACTTTGAGTACCAACATATTTGGCAAACACATTGCCAACCTTATCCTTCCGAAGAGAATACACATCATTAATTATAATGGGGTTGGATAAGGTACCATTTGTGCATGAAGAAGCAAGGTGACCCTTCTCACGACATAGGTAGCAACATCTACTTCCTCCTCTCTTCTTAGTTGGAGTCTTGACTTGAGGAGGGGTAGCTTGATTCTTCTTGGGAAGAGACCGTTCTTCAACTTGAGGAGCTTGAGTTTGAACTTGAGGTTTCTTCCCTTGTTGCTTCTCACTAAGAGCCTTCTTCTTCAAAGGGCAAGATCTAACATGGTGCCCTTCAACTTTGCACTTGAAGCAAACAATCTTGGCCGAATCCTTGACTTGTTCTTGGCCCTTGTTCTTCTTGTTAAGCTTGGACTTGTTCTTGATATTGGAGTTGAATCCAAGTCCACTCTTGTCATTGGGGCGTCTTTGAACACTCAACATATTGTCAAGTGTAGAATCCCCAACATGACGCTTTTCCAAGTCTTTCTTCAAAGAAGTGACTAGGGCCTTGAGCTCATTTAATTCCTCTACATGGTTAGTATCAACACAAAAACTAGAGGAAGTAGAGGCTTCTTTGTTAGAGCAACAAGGCACGGAAAGTAATTCATCACAGAATGTAGCAACATTATGAGTTGATGAATCACTAGGACTAGCATATGGCAATATAGCATTAAGAGTAGAAATTGTGCCATTGTCCACATGAGGCTCACAAGATGTTACCTTTGACATAATAGCCTCATGAGCTAACTTTAGCCTAGCATCATGGGATGCTAGAAGATCATCATTAGAGCTAGAAAGCTTTTCATGACTTTCTTCCAATTTCCCATACTTACTAGATAGCAACTCAAGTTGAGCCCTTAGCTCAACATTCTCCTTCAAAATAGATGCTTCACAAGAAGTGGAGTTAGTAGCACAAGCATCATTAATATTAGAGATGGAAGAAGACAATTTGACAAGCTTGTCATTCTTAGATAGTTGAGTTTGGAGTTGATCATGAGACTTGATAAGGAGAGAATGTTCACTTTCTAAAGCCTTGTGAGCTTTGTCAAGTCTCTCTATGTCCTCATTTAGTCTAGCATTGCCAACACCAAATTCAACTTTTTCAATTTTAAGCACTTTATACTTAGCAAGGGCATGATCTCTTTCCTTAATGATTTTAGCAATAATAAGATCATTAGACTCATCAAGGGATTCAAGTTTCTCTTCAAGAGAAACCCTAAGCTCTTCTTCCTCTTCAAGAGAAGCTTTCAAGGAAGCTATGGTGATAGAGTCATCTCTCTCAATTTGACATTTCTCATCAAATTGACTTTCCAAATCCTCAATGAATTCCCTACTCTTAGTAGCATAATCAATGATTTCACAAAGAGGAGGGATAGCTTTACTACCTTTGGGGAGAGCACCAAGTACCATCTCACCCATCTTGGTTAAGGATTCAAAGTCAAAACCTTCTTCATGAGAATCCTCATCCACATCATCACAATTTGGATTCGAGGTGGGAGATACCTCGGAATCCTAGCCATAAGGCAAACATGATTAATGGTTGAAGAGGATGAAGAAAAACTTGAAGCACCGTTGAGGTCCATGTCTTGTTCCAACAAATGTTGGGATTCCTCTACATTGTTAGTCATGCAAGAAATAGAGGATATGGAAGTATTGTTTTCATGGCAACAAGACATATGAAGCATATCATCATGAGATTTAGTTAAACAACTATTACATGATATGCAAGGACTATCAACTCTAGCATGTATGGCGTTTGGAGTGCTAGAAGAGTTTAAGTCTAAAGATAGAACATTGCAATGAGATAGAGATGAAGTATAGTCAATAGAATATTCACCATCAACAATGCAATTTCTATCACCACTCACCATATCATTACCTTGTGACAAATCACATGTTGGTGAAGTGGGCGAAGTTGTGAACTCATCACGGCCGGAAGTGGAAGGAGAACAATCATCCTCAATAATTTTGGACACTTCATATATATCTTGAAGCTTGGTCCAAAGCTCATGTGCATTTCGAAAAGGCATGATTGAAGCAAGAACTACATCGGTCAAAGCACACATAAGACCATTAGTAACTTGAGTCTCGAGATGAGAGTTTATCTCATCCTCTAAAGATAATTCTTGGGAATCCTTTGGAGGAGAAAAACCCACATCTACAATCCTCTTAATATAATTTGGACCCATGGCCCTAAATAGATTAAGCATGCGAATTTTCCAAACATCATAATTTGTGCCATCGAATATGAAAGTGGGATCGTGCACTAATTCTCTAAACGACATCTTTTACTCTCTAGGCGGTAAAGCCCAAAAAGAGAGCCCAGGCTCTGATACCAATTGAAAGGACAATGATGTCGCCTAGAGGGGGGGGGTGAATAGGCGGTTTAAAACTTTTCCGGTTTAGGCTTATTAATTGCGGAATAAAACTAGGTGTTTAAATTAACAAGCCGACAACCTAAATAAACTAGGCTCACCTATGTGCACCAACAACTTATGCTAAGCAAGACAAACAACAAGGTGATAGCAATATAGAATACTTCAAGCACGAAGGCTATCACAATGTAAAGTGCATAAGTAAAAGCTCGGGTATAGAAATAACCGAGGCACGCGGAGACGAGGATGTATTCCCGAGTTCCTCCTTGTTAAGGGAGTACGTCTCGTTGGAGAGGTGTGAACCGACACAACGGTTCAACAACCACAAAGGTTTCACCTTCTTCTCCGATGAACCGCACCACAAAGGCTTGGTTCACCTTCCACTATCGGAATTCCTTCGAGGCGGAATCCGGAGCCTTTCAACAACAATCCGGGGCACAACCCACAATGGGATTGGGGGCTCCCGAACGGCCTCCAACAACAATCCGGGGCACAACCCACAATGGGATTGGGGGCTCCCGAACGGCTTCAAGTGACCACACAAGGGTCCAACCACCACAAAGGCGTCTAGGGTCCAAGGACCCAAGAGTAACAAGCTCACAAACTTTCAACTTCCACGAATCCTCGTGGAGAGCACACCTATGCACCAAATGCAAAAGGCAAGAGCACAAGTGCTCAAATCCTTCACTCTCGAATTCCAACAAAGCAACAAATGCTTATGGGGGAATAAGAGAGGAAGAACAAAGAGGAGATGCACCAAGAACTCCAAGATCAAGATCTACTAGGTTCCCCTCACTTAGAGGAGAGATGGATTGGTGGAAATGTAGATCTAGATCTCCTCTCTCAAATCCCTCAAAGATATGCAAGAATCATGGGAGGAAATGAGAGAGGGGCAAGCTTTCCAAGGTCAACAATGGAGGAGAGAGAGGGGGAAAATTCGTGCTTGGAAGAGCTGCTCTCTCTGGGGAAGAAGGGGCCTTTTTATAGGTCCCACGAAAAAGAGCCGTTGCAGGAAAACTTCACACCGGAGTTTCCGGTCACTAGGGCCGGAAACTTCGGCCAGGGGCGGAAACTCCGGCCTACTGGGGCCGGGGGGGCTGAACACTGTCAACACCGCCGAGGCTTGGGCAAACTCTCCGGTGCCCTGGGCCGGAAAGTTCATCCAGGGGCGGAAACTCCGGCCTCTAGGGCCGGAAACTCCGCCCCCCACCAGGGGCTGAACAATGTTTGGAGAAAAACGTTGAGTCCGGAGACTCCGGTCCTGCACAGACCGGAAAGTCCGGTCTAGGACCGGAGACTCCGGCCTAGGAAAAAACTGCAGCAAAACCGATAACGAAAACGTCAATATCTTTTCCATCCGGACTCCGTTTTCGATGATTTTTGGCTCGTTGGAATCACAACGAAGAGCTTTACAAGATCATGCAGATAAACCTCATAGTCCAACAATGGAAGATAAAACCAAATGGAGGAGGTTAAAATCTCTCTAAAAAGTAATGATCGGCAAACCTCCAAAACCGAAAACGCAACAAGTTTTCCATATGAAATTCGTTTTCGGTGAACTTGGGCTTGTCGTGAAGATCACAACAAGCACCAAAACCCAACAAGGAGAAAAACCAAGTAAGAACCAAGAAAGATGAAATGGCAAGTATGCAAAGGTTTGAGCTCTCCACAAATATGCGATCAAGTTACTCACTCGAGAGCCCCTCTTGATAGTACGCCATCTATCCTAAAACCCGGTCTCCCACTAACACCATGAGACCGGTAAAATAGAAAACCTATCAAGATCATACCTTTGCCTTGCGCATTCCACTTGAGCTCGATGATGACGATCTTGACTCTCTCAAGTTGAAACACCTTTCTTGATTGTGCTTGCTAGCACATGCTTAATGAGGACTTCTCCAAATGCTCCCCCATACTCCATTATGGGAGGGCCTCGCTAAGCTTCGTATTCATGTCTCCTTTGCAAGCTTCAATCAAAAGATATCTTCTGAGATGCATCATATTGAACTTGCTCTTCATCTTCTTCTCTTGATGTGTAAGATGGCTTGGGGGTAAACATGATTGTTCACTCAATCTTCTATTCCAAGCCATACTTGCGATGAGCTCAACTCTATACATGACCATTCTTCATATTAACCCTTGAATAGAGCATTGGTCATTATGTCATCTTGAAGAGTCCAACACATGAACTCCTATATTTTCCCATGGACAAGAT
The DNA here is from genome assembly GCA_026929855.1 of Poa annua. Classification (NCBI taxonomy): domain Eukaryota; kingdom Viridiplantae; phylum Streptophyta; class Magnoliopsida; order Poales; family Poaceae; genus Poa; species Poa annua. The sequence goes on from CM049426.1 coordinate 106,675,341, forward strand.
CTATAAGAATATCTCAATGTAAACATTAGTCCATAAGGATTGTCATTAATTACCAAAACCACGCATGGGGGCAACCATGCACTTTCACATTGCGCCTACAATCCGGCGGCGATATGAGGCTGCGCAAGTTCGACGAGGACCCGCCATCGTATGGTGAGCAATTTTGAGTCGCTCGTCCTCTTTTCTCTGTGATTTCCGCTTGATTAGGTGCGGGGATGATCGGGACGATCTCGGCTGTTTTTTTCGGTCAAAATTGGGTGGAACACGATCAGTAGTACCGTAGGTGTGTTGTGGAAGGATTTTTTATTTCGATTAACGTGATATCATGGTCGGCCCCCTTCCTTATTCCGCTTTTAAGCTTGCCGTCTGTATGGTTGTATGATCGTGAAGCTGAACCATAATTACACGGTTGGATCCTTGCTATAGAAGTACCAGTGCATCGATTCATGTCAATTCCGATAAAAAAGTTCACTTTTTTAGGATTTTTGGTCGAGTATCCTTAACTGAACCTGTTAACTGAATTTTATGGCAGTGTTAACTGAATTTTGTCTATGTTTACTGTATTTTGTTAACTGAATGCTGCTCCAGTTTGTACTGCAGGCCAATTCACTAATAACTTCTCAGTGAAAGTAGTGTACAATGAGTTTTTCTGTGGATTGCATGATGATTTGGAGTATGTGAGTGCATCTTATGCAGATTTTGATGACTGTACTACTGACACTTGGTCTGTAGAGTGGATTGATGAAATGTTGAAAATGCTTGCTGAGCCTCGAGATGGAAGGATGCGTGTGTACTGGTGTTTGCCAGATAAGGAGCTTAAAAATGGTTTAGTGCTTATCGAGAAGTATGGCCACATTGTTCAAATGGTGAAATCAAGTAGGGTGCACAAGACATTGACTTTGTTTGTGGATCACACCAATTTTCTGCAAAGGTTGAGGCATGATGTCCCTGTCACACTACCTGGCTTGCCCTCTCTGATATCCCAGCAACAACAGCCAACAGTGCCAACAGCTCAAGGTCCAAGTTGTTCTAATGTTCCTGTAGCAGATAAGGAGTTCTTGGATGCCTGTGGCTTTCCTGTAGCAGATAAGGATGTACTGGATGCATCTGGTGTGCCTCTTGCAGCTACTAATGCTTATGATGATTCTGGTGTGCCTCTTGCAGCTGATGGTACTGATGCTTCAGATGATTCTGACAGTGACTTTGAGCTGGTTGACAGTGATTTTGATGTTGAGGATGGAGATGATGATTTGTTTGCAGAAAATATTGACAGGTTTGTTAATGACCACAATGAGCTAGAATAACCAATGAACATGAGGATGAAACAGCTCTGGAGGATGATGAACTGAACCTGCTAGAATCTGACAGGCAGCAACTTAAGCTACAGTTCAGAGCTTTCAATCCTGAGGTTGATATGGATAATCCCTCTTTCAGACTTGGAATGGTTTTCAGTGGTGTTGAGGAGGTTAGGAAAGCAATAACAACATATAGTATAAGAAACAGAGTTAAAATTAAGAAAACAAAGAATGACAAAAGAAGGGTACATGTTGTTTGTGCACCTGGCTGTACTTGGATGTTGCATTCTTCAAAGGATGCAAACAGATCAGGTGGCTTCATAATTACACAATATGAGGCCAACCATACATGTGAGGCAGGCTGTCCACTGAAAGCTCTCACAACAAAAATCCTAACGGAGAAGTTTATGCATGAGTTCAGAGATAATAAGAAGCTTGGGCTAGGTGGCTTTGCTGCAAAGGTGATAAGGGAATTTTCCATGTGCCCTCCAAGATGGAAGCTGAGTAGAGCTAGGAAAGCAGCACTTGAGCACGTACATGGTGATGAGGACTCACAATTCAAATTGCTTATGGATTATGGACAAGATCTGAGAAGCTGCAACCCTGGTTCTAGGTTCTTTCTGACCACAAATTCAGTTGGTGATCCTGACAACCCTGAACATAAGCAACATTTGGCAACACTGTATTGGAGTTATGATGCTTGAAAAAGGGGTTTCCTATCTGGATGTAGACCTGTTATTTTTGTTGATGGTTGCCACATTAAAACAAAGTACAAAGGGGTGTTGTTGACAGCAGTTGGTATTGATCCAAATGATTGTATTTTCCCTGTTGCATTTGGATTGGTAGAAGTGGAATGCACAAGTTCATGGGAGGGGTTTCTCACCAATTTAAAAGATGATTTGAATATAACCAACACAGCCCCCTGGACAATTGTGAGTGATAAACAAAAGGTATGTAAATCATTTGCGCTTTTCTTGTATTTTAGTTGTTCTGTTATTTACATATTTTAGTTGTTATTTACATATTTTAGTTGTTTTATATATGTGTTTTAGTTATTGTTTTGCATATGTCTTTTAGTTATTGTTTTGTATATATCTTTTAGTTATTGTTCTATATATGTGTAATAGTTTTAGTTGTACTCATTTTCCATTTGTTCACCTCTCACAGGGCCTGATCAATGCTGTTCAGAAGCATTTTGCAGATGCAGAGCACAGGTTTTGTGTTCGACATTTGATTCAAAACTTCCAGAGAGCAGGGCACAGAGGTGAAACACTCAAAAATGACCTGTGGGCTGTTGCCAGGTCCACTCATATACCTAAGTGGCAGAGAAGTGTGGACAAGATGCAAGTTGACAGTCAAGCTGCATATGAATGGATTTCTGAGCTTGTGCCTAACACATGGATTAAAGCATTTTTCAGTGAATTTCCAAAGTGTGATGTCCTTCTGAACAACCACTCAGAAGTGTTCAGTAGGTACAATTTGTCAATTTCCATTTAATATATGTGCTTCATTCACTAACTGAAACTAAACACACACAACTACACTGTTGAAGCCAGAGAAATGCCAATCTTATCAATGCTTGAGACAATGTTCTACAAGATTCTACAAAGGATTGAAACAAAACAAAGGGAGTGTGAGAAGTGGTCAGGTAGAATTTGTCCAAAGATTAAGAATAAAATGGATAAATACCTTGAGTGGAGCAAGAACTGCATTGTCCAGCCTGCAGGTATTTAACTGAAACAGAAACTGTATTTACGGTTCACCATCTAGCTGTTGTCACTGAAACCACTGTCCAAATTGCAGGCAATTACAAATATGCTGTTACTAGTCATGAGTTGGAGAAAGACTACATTGTCAACTTGCAAAGTAGGACATGTGATTGCAAGAGGTGGCAGCTGAGTGGCATTCCTTGTCACCATGTGATAGCATGTTGTAGCTTAGATAGGATAAACCCTGACAATCTAGTTCATGCTTGCTACACTATTGATGCATTCAACAGTGCTTATGCATACAATTTGGCACCACTCAGAGGTAGATTGTTCTGGCAGAACATGAATGCAGTACCTATCCACCCACCTCTATATACTAAAGCTATGGGCAGACCTAAAAAGAATAGAAGAAAAGCACCTAAATAAAAGATGAAAAAAGGAGTTCATATATTCACAAAAGCTGGGGTGTCAATACACTGCTCTGTGTGTGGAGTAGCTGGTCACAACAAGAAAGGACATGCAAAATATATTGAGACCAGAAGACAACAAGAGGAGATGAATATTGTTGGAGAAGGTGATGAAGTAGACATGCCAGAGATGCTTCAGGTTAGCTTACACACCAATGCTCACTGTTTTACTCTTGTGTTTGGACATAAATATCACATTTATTTAACTCAAAAAGCTCTATTTATTTGCAGCATGTCATTCCACATAGCCCAGACCCCAGACTAGATCCTACTGGGCTAGCAAATAGCATGGTCTACAAGATGCAACAACAGGTACAACTAACTAATGCATGATGTTCACACAATTGATGTTGCTTTGTCTAATATTGATCTATGTAATATTGTAGCAAAATGAGAATATACCAGTGGAGAGAGTACTTGGACCTTTGCCTGAAAATGCCTTTGTGGTTGCTGCAACGGATAGCTTGCCACAAGCCAGAGTCAGAGCCACCACTGCAACAACAAGAGGCACTGGTAGGGGGAAAAGGAAAACACCTGCAACAAGGCCAACTGTAGGTAAACAACAAGGTGCAAGCAGCAGCAGGGGTAGGAGAAACACAAGCAGCAGCAAGGTGCAAGCAGCACTTCAATCATCCCATACCTGAATGATGTATTCATTCCACAAGATCATGCTCATGAAGTTCCACTGAGTCAGAATGCACCCCCACCAACTGAAGAAATGTAGCCTTGCACTGACAGATGTTTCAGACAGTTTCAGTTTTGTAATTTAAATTTGCACTGAATATGTGGTATACACAATGCAAAACAAAGCAATTTCAGTGGACAGTCAATATGCCAATTCCTCTTTATTTATTCCATTTGTCAAACTTGTTACACAGAAGATAGAAGAGCAGTACATATATCACACAAAACCCCTGGTGATCAACGCAACACATGCGTACATCACAACACATGCTGTAAAGATACAGAAAATGCCCAACTCTTTCATATCTCTCAATCTCAGCTCTTCACTGTGATTCTTCCGCATTTCCTTCATTTCTAGCTTCATCATCTCCACCTCTAGCCCCAATGCAGCTACATTACTCACATGCTTCAATTTTTCCTCGGCAATGTTTCTCGCAATTCGTACCCTCTGAACATAACCAAGAACAACAGTCAGATAAGAACAGAGGCCGTCGGGGTGTTCAATCGAAGAGAGGAAACCAAATCGAAGAGAGGAAACCATACCGGAGCGTTCTGGACTCCAGTAGCAAGCGTCGACGGTCCAGGATTCCAGTATACCTCACCGGTGACAGCCCAGTCACCTCCCTCCACCGTGCTGCTTCCGCCGCTGCTACGTATGCCAGCCGCTAGCTCAGATTGGACTCGCCCCCTGCCATGTTTGACACCATACGCCCTCCTCTCGTAGCCCTCCCCTGTTCCGCTTCGCTCGACGACATCCGCGTGCCCACCTCCGCGCAACGCCGTCGCCGTCATCGTCGCAGTCGCGGACCTAGGGTTAGACGGATTGGGGAATAACTGCCAAGTAATCTCAAGGACTTGTCTGTGCAAGAGTAAAACATGCAGGGGGGTTTCGTAAAACATGCGCGCAGATGCGTGTGTCTCTATCCACGCTGGCTTTACACGTGGATGCTACCGATTGGTCAGGGACTAAAAAGTGCAAACAAGACAAGTTGTGGGACTACCCACGTCCTAAATACAAGTTCTGGGACTAAAAAGTGAACCTGAGAACAAGTTGTGGGACTAAAATCGTTAATAGCTCTTATATGAAAGGATGAGGGTGTGCTGCCTGCGGGTCCCATCTGTCAGTACGGAGGGCGCGGTTCTAATATGTCAGTCGTCGGGGCGGACTGTTAGGGAGTTTGTTCTGTGTCGGAAGATGACACGTAAGCGAGTTAAATGAGTTAACTGTCCAGTCAGAGTGACACATAGAAAAAAATGACAGCTAATCACTGCCACGTAGGTATGCCACGTAGGTAATACTGCTGAGTTGGCTCTCAAGTAATGTGAACGACCATTTAAATTGGTAAGAAAAATGGCCATACTCTATAGATATATCGGTTATGACCAATTCATGTAATGGGATTATGACTTTCCTTGTAAAATTGGTCATGATATACTCGGTTGACCACCGTCTAAAGCAGGGTATGACCAATTAATTTAAAATGGTTATAGATCTATGACCAATATTTGTAAGGTCACCGACTAAAGGTCACTAGTTGACATATTTTTTGTAGTGCTCAAAGAATCATAGCGGTTCCTCCTCATGTTATCATTTCCATCAAACAACTCAGATAGATCATCCCATGTTTCCTTGGCGTTGGTGAGGTGTTGGATGAAAGGCATGTCATTGTTCCCTACCACCTTTTGGATCATGTAGAGAGCGATGGCATCAAGTTGGGCTTCCACCACTTCTCTGCTTGTCAAGTTGGTCGGATCATGCGGCTTGTATCCAACTTGTATGATTCGCCATAGCTCGATTGATGAGCTGTACACATGAGACTTCATCACATATTGCCATTGAGAGAAAGTATAATCTCTAAGCAATGGGGGATCACCCCTATGAGAAGTTTGTGGGTGAGGGATAATGGGATCGGGGGTATGGTATTGGGATGGGGGAGGAGTGGTGTTGTAGCCTTTGGGCACTCCATCTTGCGTAGATGGAGAGGTTTGAGGAGTTACTATCATCACCCTTCCCATCCAAAGGCATTTGCTTTCTCTTTATCATTTCGGGGTCCACATCGTGAGTAATGCCCGGAAGCACCGGAGGCTTTGAGGGCAATGCAAGAGCGGTTTCCTTAGATGTCTTGAGGGACTCAAGCATATCATGAAACTTCTTGAACTCGGTTTGTATGGACGATGTCAACTTTGTTTCCAAAGAGTTGATATCGGCCATAGTGGCACCTTTCTCTTGCATTGCCGTCAAAGTTTCGGCGGCCGTTTCGGCAACCACTTTAGGGTCAACTCGCATTGTCCAAGGTTGGTCTTAAGCGGTGAATCTTTTAAGAGACAACCTGGCTCTGATACCAATTGAACGGAAGTTGACCACCTAGAGGGGGGGGGGGGGGGTGAATAGGTGGTGAACAATTTTTATGTCTTTTTCACTTTTAGGCAAGCAGAAAGTAAGTTGTCTATATGTGAACTAGATGTTACAACTGCTAGACAACAAGAAAAGTAAGCAACAACGATAAGTAGGTAAGCAATAAACGAGAGTGAGTGGAACGAGATAACCAAAGAAGAACTTGGAGACGGCGATTTTATCTCGAGTTTCACCACATAGGTATACGTCTCGTTGGAGGGGTTTGAGCTACCACAAAGGTAAGCTCAACGCCACAAAGGCCTCACCCTATTCTCCGTGAACTCGGCCACAAAGGTACGAGCTCACTTTTCCACTAAGGACTCCTTTAAGGGCGGAGAAGATCCCGTACAAATTAGTGGGGTACACACCCACAACTGAATTGGGGGCTCCCAAAATGACCATGGGAGGTCTTGACCACAAAGGTCTCCGAATCAACAACTACAACCAAGTAAGAACCCTAGGTTTCCAAAGGAAAGCCTAGCACTAGATCCCTCTTGATAGTGTGGGGGACATTCTATTTCCTTCGGTGGAGAGCTAGATGTAGGTGTTCTCCCTCACTTCCCAAAAGATCAAGCGATTTGGGTGGAGGAGTAGGGAGATCCAAAGCTTCAAAGCTCAGCAACAATGGAGGAGAGAGACTGTAGAATCGTCAACTGCTCTTGGAGAAGATAAAAAACGAGCCATTGATGTCTGAAAAAATCCCTCAGCGGTACTACCGCTGAACGGTACCCAGGCAGAATTACTCTCAAGTTCCAGCTGTGCAACCGGTGAAGCTGGGGTAGCGTTACTACCGCTGGGTCCTTAGCCGTAGCACGGAAAGAACACCAGCGGTACTACCGGAGTGATACCGTCTGGTACCGTAGCCTATGCCGAGAGTTTTTCTAATTCCAGCGGTACCTCCAGGGATAGCTAGCGGTACTACCGCCACAGATATCCAACAGTTCCTTGGCAGAAGAGTTCGTCAACAATAGCGGTACCAGAGGTACTACCGTTGCTCCCAAGCTAGCGGTACTACCACTGAGCCAGCGGTACTACCGCTGGGTCCTTAGTCGCAAAACGAAGGACACCAGTGGTACTGCCGGAACTCTACCGCTTGGTACCGTAGGCTATGCCGAGGGCTTTTCAAGATCCAGCGGTACTACCGCTGAAGCAGCGGTACTACCACTGAACTGAAAAACAGAATTACACCAAATAATTCAGGGGCCACTCTCTCATTTTTCAACTCTTGACATGACCTGTATAATCTGCAAATAACTTAGCACAACAATCTGCTTAAATTGTGTGCCTTGTGAATGTATTTCTTTGAGTGACATGTGGATTTTTTTGTATCAAGTGAATTGTTATTGCTTCAAACTTGTTTACCTATTTGTATGTAGTTTGTCTCAAAATATTTCCAAACAAGTAATTTCTTTATAGTGCATAGCTATCTTACACCCTGTTAAAACTTAGCAAATCTAGGATATAATATTAAGCAATTCTGGAGTTACAGGTGACAGGCTTTTGAACCAACTTGATCTTTGGCATATATACTTACATACCTTGCCTTAGAAAATCATTGGAGAGCTTGTTAAAATATAAAACCAACTAGCTTTTGTGGGCATCAGAACTCAGTGACCTTTTGACCAGTGTTAGATTCACTTTTGCTTTTCCTCCGCTAAGCAGACCAAGACCCCTTTTGGCAATGCAACTGATCCACTCTTTTCTCCATCACCTGTTCATCCATGGAGAATTATTTTTGGCCCTAATCATGCCCCTGATTGCTTAATATCTTGTGTTGAACAGGACATCATTTTAATTCTGTGCACTCTCCTCTAATCACCTGAAAATAAATAAAAACCTAATCTCTCTCTCCCCATCGACTCTCTGGCTTGGAGAAGAAGGAGGCCAGCACCCCACCCCTCTGGCCCACTCGTCATGGACCCGGGAGAGCCATCCACCTCTCACCTCCTCTCGTTTTCTCTCTTACCCAATAGAGGTGCACTCCCTCGGCTCTCACTGGCCAGGACACGTCCCTCCCCGTCCTACCCGTCACTGTCCTCTCCTCCACCGCCCAAACCAGCCAACGAGAGAGCCCGAGCCCACTCCCCAGCCGTCTGTGCCCATGAGAGCCCTAGACTGAGCCATCTTTCTAAAACCCGACCTCGTGCCTCTCTGCTCTCCATTTCACTCCCAGAGCACTCACCTACACCACCTATCACCCCTCTAGAAGCACAGGCCAAGCTCTCGTCCACTGCTTCCCGGGAGACACCGAGTTCTTCCTCGGTAGCCGCCGACGAAAACGGCGTTTGCGGACGCTCCTCTCAACCTTTTCCCGCCATTTTTTACCCTGTGCGACCCCCTCTGCTAGATCTAACTCCTCCCCCTTCTCTTTTCTCTTCTAGGTCCGTCGGAGAGCCTGATCCATTTTTGAGCGGAGAAGGAGAGCTCGAAGCCGGCGAGGTCACCTCACGTGCATGCGTGTTCAAAGACCACCCCGGGCCACCCCAAGCGTGTCCCCAAGCATCTACACCCTCCGCATCGCCCCTAGCAACCACCGTAGTAAGCAACCAGCAGCCATGGCGTTTTTCCTCCTGTTTTCATGTTCTGGTTGTTGTGAGGAAGAAGAAGAACAACAGCCGTCGATCTCCCGATTGACGGTTCGTTTTGAATCCTTTTAGATCTATTATGGGCCTTTAGATCTCGATCCAGTGGTGCCTTACCCCTTCACTTAAGGCAGCACGGAGGTGGGCCGGCCCAGCTCGCGTGGCTCAGCCCAAAGTCAGATCCGGCCCTCTTGTGTTTTGTTTTTCAGTTAATCAGTTCCCTGTTATATTAAAAATTTGTTTGATTGTTGTGTGTTTTATTAACCATGTGGCCCTGGCCTTTCTAAAAAATGTATTTTTATGTGTGTGCTAAGTTTAATCTTGTGAAAAGTAATATTTTCACCATTTAGTTAATAACTTGAGTTTTAAGAAATTCAAATCACGCAAACTTTATTTCTATGGAAAGCCTAGAAGAATACCTGCCTAGATCTATAAGTCGTGGATGCAGGAGACGCTTCCACTAAAGTTTTATTAAGTTTAAGAATGTCTTCAATTCCTATTTGATGATTTCTAATTCATTATTTAAAATACTTTTTGGAGTAAATCCAATTTCATGTGGTAGATATGACTGGTAGCTTTCATACCCTAGACTTATAGATTTTTCCAGCTTGTATTTTATGCATGGTGAATTATTTCCTTAAACAGTAGGTTATTCCACATGAAAATGAATATTTTTATTCTCTAACAATAGTGTGTGTCTAGTTTTTGTTGTTTGTGCTTCATATGTTTATGCAAATAGTTTAGAAGTATTATTTTTATATACTTATGTGTTTTCCCAAACATGCAAAGTGGGATTTGTCTAAAAATAAATTATATCGTGTGCTATACTTTTGTAATGGTAAAATGTGTTTATTTCACTAAAACTGAAATAGATGAAGCTAGGAATGTCCAAAGAAAGTAAATCCAATTTCTACAGAATGATAACATCAATACCTATACATAGAAATTAGTCTTGCATCCAGTAGATCTCTAAACTGAAACTATAATCATTTAGGTTTTGAGACCAGCAGCAATTGTGTGATTTTTAGTTTATGTTTAGCTATAGCTTTTGATGGAAATCTAATTTCCCTAGCTTTTCATAGTTACCAGGAGTAATGTGGTAGAAGGATTTATTTTGAGGAGCTAAATTCTGAGTATGGTAATTAATCTCAAATAACCGGACGTATACAACTTAATTTTGAATTAAATTAATTCCCTGTTTTACATAAATTGTTAGGTGTGGATGTGTTTAATAAATCATAAGACCAGAACCTTAAGTTCACCTTTAAGAACTTATTGAATTTCCTAAAAGTATTGTTATGCCATTCACTTTTGAGTTTCTCATAGTTCATCTTGTTTCCTAGGAGTTGCACTAATTTCATTTGTGTGTTATGCATCTGAATGTGGTTTGGTGTTAAATGCTAGCCAATATTTTTTTGTGCTTTGTAATGCTTGTTGTATGGAATGTTTACTTCAGATTTTTGTCAACACGCTCCTTTTTGATGTTTTGTTAAATCAGCCAACTACACCTTCTTAACTCTTAATCAACAACTTGTGTGGGCAGTGGTGTTAACCTTTCTTTATTGATTAACTTCTTAATGGTATATGTTTCTTGAGCTAGTAACAAGTTTGCATGTGAGTGTGCTGATGCTAGTGTTAATGCATGCATATTAGATACTTTTGTCTGAAGTATTTCCTGAACTATTAAGATACTTTTGTCTGAAGTATTTCCTGAAACTAATTTAACAACCCTTGTTAAATTATCTAATCACTATAAGCGATGGTTTGCTTTAGTGTTCAGTTAAAACTACCTTTTTGACAAATAGGGTTGTTGTGTGTATTTTTGTTGGGTGTATCTGTTGTTTGTCTTAACTATATGGACTTGTTGTTTGTTGTTGTTTAACTAAGTGATTTTCTTGCATATAACTATTAGCGTAGTGTCTTGTGCAATTGCTTGTTGTTTGTTATGTTCTTGTGGCTTTGTCTTGTATTTTGAGTGTTGTTCCTTTCCTGTTTACGACGTTAGATACGATCTGGAAGGAACTGGAAGTGAGGAATGAACCTGATGAACATCAAGATCAAGACCAATGATATACTGCTGAGCCAGGCAAGCCCACCTCACCACCATTATGCAATCCTATTATTTACAAAGTATGTTTTATTTTCAAAATAAAATAATGCATGTTTTACTTCTTTTGTGGCACCTTGCCACCCGAAAACTATCTTACAAAATATTATTTGGCCAAAGTTATCGACTAGAATATTATATGTGTTACAAAGTAAGTTTTCACTTGGTGAGCCTTGTTGTCGAAGGCTCCACCAAGAAGATCAAGTTTTCTCGTAGTCTACCCGTACTTTCTTATCTCAAGACTATAGGATGGGAACCTGTTTGATAAAATTGTTTTCTGGAGAAAACCTGAGTTACTGTGAGCAATCAGCGAGAAAGAAATGTTTTATAAAAACCCGTGATGCTGAGAGCATTCGGAGAAGTTGTGAAAACCCGAGCTGCTGGGAGCACTCGGCGATGGAGGTTTAATTTTGAAGTCCCTGCTGCCGCCCGAACAATTAACTCGTGCAACCACACTACCTGACATGGGTATGGCTTAGCCGGAAGCTTGTCTGTTTTAGTATTGGGGCTCTCATACTTTCGATGGGGGCTGGGCCCTCGAAGCCGGGTTGTCGTCCGGAAGAGACTACACTGCTGCGGACCAGCAGCCGGACGATTACGGCAGGTCTCCTGCCGTGGCGGTGTGGTGTCCCAAGGAAAGACCAAGAGGTCTAGTGGAGCACACGGTGCCGACAAGAACAAACCTACTGGAGGCCCCGATACTAGAGTGGACATAGTGGAAAGCTTTGATCGTGTTATCCGTACCCCTGCATACTGTAGTATGATGGGCCGTGGCAGACACGGCGGAAGGACCGATTAGTGTGGGTAAAGTGTGCAACCTCTGCAGAGTGTAAATCTATTCGAATAGCCGCGTCCGCGGTCATGGACGGTTGGGAAGGCCACACTGGGCGCCTTGGAGAAAAAAGTTGTTTTCAAGAAAAGTGTTTCGGTGAAATGAGGAGGTACCTAGGGTGTACGTAATTTGGGTGAGGATGTTTAACATCCCAATATTTTTGGAATGTTTAGAAATCTCTAAAATTTGAATGTTTTGTTTTATTAAAATGAAATATTAAAAATATAATGAAAACCAATATATTTTGCAAGGTATTTTAAAATTTTCCAAGACACCTTCACCATAAAAGGTTTTATACCAAATAGTTGATTTTGAATATTTAACTTTTGACTATTTATTAAACCTTAAAAACATTTTTGCGAAGTACCTAAAAGTTAACTAAAGTATGACAACTTTATAAAATGGTTTTCATTCTTTTACCTGAGTTTAAAACCTAGTTTTGGAAATTACAAGTCTACAGTTTATAACTTTAAAACCTCATAGATTTTATAATTAATTAATTATCCAAATAGGCATTTCATTAACTCAACTTAATTTCATTAATTTCTCAAAACATAAAATGATTTTCCTGAATATATTTAATATAAGAAATGAACTAAATCTAGAATCTTTTCCAAAGGTATTTTATGAAGTTTTCAAATGAGTTAGCATGATATAAAACATAATGGTTCACAAAATATTTTGAATTAAAAAATGAATTTATTATATTTCCCATTTCCTTATAAATATTTATATTTAGTTATTTTACTATTATACCAATATAAAATTGAGTGGTTATTGGAAATGAGTTTAAATTAACTTAAGATCAAAAATATATGAATGTGGAAAATTCATAAATTTTATTTAACCCAAAATGAATTTATTAAAACCCTAATTTCTAAGTTGACCTAAATGGGCAAATTTGTATTTTATGAATATATCAAAATACAATTTTTCAAAAGTATTCAAAACATGCCCACAACTGGTTTAACACAAAGATATTTTTTTTAAAAAAGATTAGAATTTTATTTGACTTCATTTAGACATTTAAATCAAAAGATATTAATAAAATGGAAAAACAGAAAAATAAAATCAATTGTGACGTCAGCGATGATGTCACTCCTTCTTCAACCTCCAGCGACAATCACGGCCGAAATCATATCCGATTCCTTTCCAAAATCCGGGCGCGATCATGGTTTGTTTCTCCCCTCCGGCCCTTTAAAAAGCCCCTGCTCTCCTCTCTCTTTTGCCCCCAAACCCTAGCATCTAAGACGCCCCCAGGCTGCCTCAAATGCTCACCGGAGTTCCTCGCCTCCGCCGCCGTTCTCTTCGTTTTCGGCGAGGTAACCGCACCCCCGAGCCCGAGACCCACCCCCTATTCCTCCCCATGCGGAATCGCACCTCCCTGACCACGGCCAGTCGCTGTTCTGGGACGCCCGAGCGGACTTCATCGCCACCATTAGCCTTGTCGTGCCACGCCGCGTCCCCTCGTCTCCTCCTCGAGCCGATTCGACTACCGGAGTCTCGCCGTCGTCCTCGCCCGAGCGCCGGCGTCGCCATCCCCATCGTCACCGGCGAAATCCCGCCGCCACCCTCTGGTCATCAAGGTGAGTCGTCCGATCTAAAACGTGCGGCCAGGATTAGATCTAGTCAACGAATCGGTACAAGCAGATTAGATCCGTCATATCTGGATCTAAGGGCCCAAATCCAATCACTTAATCCAGTCAGCAGCCACGTCGTTGCCTCGTCACCGTCCAGTCAGCGCTGACGTGGAAATGAATTTTTCGATTTAGTTTAATTGGCAGTTTTACATAAACACCCCTGCCTATTAAATTTTTTATAATTTTTAATCACACATCCAAATTAGATAAATTTTGTATTTTTGGAAAGTCCTTGACATATAGAATATTTTAGATCTGTTAGAATTCAAATTTGACCTTGTTTAAAATATTCAAATTTCAAATGAAGAATTTGAGTATTTTTGTCACAACTATAATTCTATAAATCCAAAAATTGCAAATAAAATTGTTTTAGAAACTTTAGAATATTTGTAATATGATGCCTCTGTTATAAAATAGTTTTGAGTATTATTTTGATGATTTAACAATTATATGTTTAATTTAAATAGTTTGAGTAATTTTGACATAACTCTTGATATTCAAATCATTTTTTAATAAATCCAATTGCTATAAATATATTTAAATCCCCTCTGTCTATTGGCACTATTTATAAAATTTTGTTATAAAAATTTAATCACATAAAACTTTAATCGTATATTTATTCCTTTTATTATATTTCGCAAAAACAGAAATTAATTTAATTGCATTTATAACCTCATGCATACTTTATAAATGTCGGGTTGTGACTCCCACGAAACATGGGTGGTCACTCCCTGAAGAGTAGTTCGTGAAGGGGATTGAACGCGGAGGTCAAGACCCTCGAGAGGCACGATGACGGTGCTCGCCGGGCCTGGTGAGGAACACCCACGACAGAGATGAACACCAGCCCGTACCCAGGTTCACGACCTTGAGGAGGAGAAAAACCGCTACTCCTGCTTGTCTGTATTGCGCTGCAGAGATTACAGTACAATTGAGCTTGCCGAGGGCTCTCTTCAGGCAGTTCGTGCCTGGGGAGGGAAGCAATGGTCTTCTTCCTCCTCCAGCCGAAGGCTATTCTACTAGCTTGGCTAGGGTCTACAAGTGTTTTCCAAGAAATTGGCCGACCTTTTCTATAATGGAGGTCTTGTTCCATCTATAGGCGCCGCAGGCGTCTTCCTCGCGCTTGGCGTCCAAGGTGGGCTCCCGCAGTCAGTGGCGTGGAGGTGTTGGAGTCCACCGCGGCGGAATCCTCCATGGACGCGGTCAATCGGCGATAATGTTGGGCGCGGTGGCCGACAAGCTGCAGACCGCGCAGAACTGCCCGCAGGGGTTGCAGTCTTCGGGGTGGAGCCCACGATGACGATCATCTTGGAGTGTTGCGCCGTCCAGCCGTTTTATCGTCAGAGAGGAAGGTCCCAGCTGTCCTGGCACAGGCGGCGCAACTTTGTTGACTCCTTTATCACCAAAATGGCAAGGGGGTGCCTATATCACCCTGCGAATACGGCAGAGGCCATGTGCGCCCTGCCGTACTTCCTTGGTCGCGAAGCTTCCCCACGGGCCTGAGGCGGCCTGTGGTGGGGTTTCTGTTGACTTCCCTCTAGGCGCATTGCGCCTCGGGAGAGTCCCTTGAAGCGCGGGTCCTCTTCAGGCCCTCGCTTTCTCTTCAGGCCCTCGAGGGGATTTGCCTCTCGAGGGTCTCTCCAAGCGGTGGCTTGGTCCTTAGTCATTTCGTCTGATCAGCCCGCGTGCGAGGCCTGGGGAGAGTGGGCTCTTCATACCCGAGCGCCGGAGCAGCGAGCTGTTACCGTTTCCAATCCTTCTCGCAGAAGCCTCCGCCATTCTCGAGCTCTTCGCCTCCGCTCTCTAGCGCGCTCTGCTCCTCTCACCTCCAGCGACTCCCCGAACTCCGGCGACGAGTCCCGCCAAGAACAAAGGCAAGGCCCCCGCGGGGCCTTCTTCCCAGGCGGAGGTCGTTGAGGTCACGCACGGCGCGGCTCTGCTTGGCGTGCGCGTCAACGACAAGGCGCTCGCCAAGGTCCGCTTCCTGGTAGCGGACCGGACAAATGAGCACGGCGCCACCGCTCTCAAGCCCGCGGCGCACGGGAAACGACCGCGAGGGTATTTCCCGATATTCCAGCACTGCCTTTCCGCCGGGCTGGTGCCGCCGTTTTCGCCGTTCCTGGAGGCGGTGCTTGCGTTCTACCAGGTCCAGTTGCTGCATCTCCACCCCAACTCCATCCTCATCCTCGCCGTCTTCGCGTACCTCTGCGAGGCGTACTTCGGCTTGGAGCCCATGGTGGGGCTCTTCTGGTGCTTCTACGCGCTCCGGAACACGAGGAAGAACGAGCGCTCGGGGTGCGTCTAGTTCCGCATCGTGGACGGCATGGGGAGCGTCTACATCCCCATGCCATGGAGCGACGGTAAGGCCGTCACCTCGGTGACGAAGAAGGTGGATGACTTCCGCCAGAAGTGGTTCTTCGTCGGGATGGAGAAGCCCTGCGCCTTCCTCGAGGTCCCCGATGCGCCACCCGTGAAGAACTCCCACTGGAGCAAGGAGCCTTTCGACGACGTGAAGAACGCGAGCTTGATGGGACGCCTGAGCTTCCTTCGCGAGGAGGGCCTCATGGGGCAGATCATTGTGGCAGACTTCGTGACGCGTCGCATCGCCCCCCTCCAGGCACACTCGGTGCCCATGTGGATGTACGCCGGGCCTCACGACAAGATGAGGCTCTACCGCAGGGACAACGACAAGGACGCCGTCGACAACGTCCTGTCCGCGCTATTCATCAACCCGGTGGTGCCTGCCGCGGACCAGCTCCCTGTCACGCTCCAGCCCCTCCACCAATACAACATGACTGAGCGCATGGTCATTTTGGAGGGGATGCCCTTGTTTACCCCGGCAGGCCAGGCGGGGATGGAGGTTCCTGTGCCAGTACTACAGGAGGCGACGGGAGCAGACTCTCCCTCAGCCTCGGGTGCCGGGCGCGGCGAGGAGGAGGCCGCGATGGGAGAGGTGTCCTCTTCGAGGCCTGGGCCATTCACTGACGAGATTTGCGACATCTCGTCAGGCGATGATGACGCCTTCGTGGTGGCGCCCTCGCGCCTTGTAGGGGAGGAGCATGAGAAGAGGGAGGCCTCCGACGCGGAGGCCACTCGGCCGGTCTAGGGCGAGGCCGTCCGACGTCCCCTCCAAGAGGAAAGCTGCGGCGCCTCCGGAGGGGTCTGGCGTCCGGACCACGCCCTCCTGACGCTCGCCGGGCCTGGCGTGGGTCGACACCGGCGCTCAACCGTCCGGGTAAGTGTTCCCGGCACTCGGTTGTTTGATTCTTGCTCTTTTTTCTTTTATCCTTTCTTGAAGGTTTTTTCTTGGTTCTTGCCAGTGATCTCGTGCCTGCGAAGCACCATAAGATTCGCAAGGCAGCAGATGTGAAGAGAGATACGGCTGAAGCCGTGGCTGAAGAGGCCACGAGGCCTGTGGAGATGGCTTCCGCAGGCCCTACTGAGGAGGTGCCTCAGAGGGAAGCGGCTGAGCCTCGGGCGGAGGCTGCAGCGCCTCAGGCGGAGGAGGCCGCGCCTCGCCCAGAGGCCTCTGCGCCGCCTCTTGAGCCAATGGTGGTGGAGGCTCCGGAGGAGAGGATTGCCACTCCTCCTCGCGCTCCTACTCCACCTCGCGCGGTCACACCCCCGCGCGAGCCAACTCCACCACGCGAACCAACTCCACCGTGCGAGCCATCCCCAGCGTGTGTGTCCACGCCTCCCGCGTAGCCAGAGGCCGAGGCAGGCCAGGCGCCACCAGGCGTGGGCGAGTCCGCAGGAGGGGCTCCTTCTTCTTCGCCTCATTCCACTGAAGGGGATTAGACCCAGGCCGGCGTGGGGGCCGAGGAGGCTTCTGGCGCGGCTGGGGACGGAGTGCAGCGTAGCCCCCGAGCGCGTTCTGGGGCCAGGCTCTCGGGCCACGACTCAGGGGTTGGGCCCTCGGCTAGCCAAGACCAGGTCCTCCGTGGCTGGGACTGTAGTGCGGGGCATCACGAGGTCGCCTTTCGCCTCGTGAGGGAGTCCCTGGAGGGCTTGGAGGCACATCTCGCCCTCGAGGACATACAGCTCGCTCAGCAGCGCGGGGAGCTGGCGAGGGCGTGGGCGTCCTTCAACACGGCCGTCGAGGCTCGTCGTCAAGAGGACCTCGCGTTGCAGGCCGCGCGCGAGGAGTCCGTCCGCTTAGCCAAGGAGATCCGGGAGGGGGCCATCCGCGATGCCACCGAGCTTCTTGCGCCCCTCAAGGAGGAGCGTGACGCCGCTGCCAAGCTCCTGTCCGTGGCGACGGCCGATCGCGAGGCCATGGACGGCTCGTTGGCGCAAAACGCCGCGAGCTGGGCCATCTAGAGACCCAGCGCCTCTACGTCCACCGGGCCGCACAGGAGACCCTGGTGGAGGACCGCAAGGGCCTCGCCGAGCGCGAGTGGCAGCTGGCCCTCAAGGAGAAGGAGGTGCGGCTGCGCGATGAGCAGCGGCTTAAGGCGGAGAGCACGCTCGCCATCCAGCGCGAAGAGCTCGAGGAGCGTGAAAGGGATCTGGCCTTGGCACTCCAGAAGTATGACGAGAACGTCGCCGCCCAGAAGCGCGCCCTGGGGCGGTTCGAGCAGCGGTACGCCGAGAAGAGGAAAGAGGCGGATGACGCCCTCCTGGAGCGCGAGAAGCAGTACATGCTGACTAAATCCCAGGAGTACCGCGACTTGGCCCAGAAGCAGGAGGACCGCTTCAAGGCCAGACACGCCACCGATGCTCAGCGGATCGCTGAGCTTGAGAAGGTCAACTCCAAACTCGAGGCCCGCCTCAAACGGGCCAAGGACGGTCGACGCCGGGCGGAGGAGGCTCGCAGCGAGGCCATCCATGACCTCAACACCCTGGCCATGGACATGGAGGAGCAGGTGGCGCCCGCAATGGAGCAGGCGACGGAGGCTGTGGACACTGCCCCGGGCGCTCACGAGGCAGCGGGAGCGCATGTTCGAGGCGTTGGTTGCCCGGGGTAACGAGCTCGCCGCTCAGCTTGGCAAGAATGCGCCGCACGCCGAGGTCCGAGGCCGTGGTGATGCTGCCATGTAACTGGTCTACTTCAATCAGCTCTTAACTGCGCTCGAGGTCCCAGTTGCTGACCTCCGCAAGGTGATAGAGGACGAGAGCCGGCAGCTCCTGGGAGTGGTTGTCGACCGCATCTTCACCAACCTCAGGATCCTCACGCCAGGCTTCGACCTCTCCATAGTGACGGAAGCTCGTCAAGGCGAGGACGTGCGGTGGGTCTCCAACTCCCTCCGCGAGCAGGTCGACGCCTTCTGCATCCGCTTCAAGCGTGCGGAGGCCGCTGCAGAGGACATCGAGGACGGGACCGCCTCAGGCGAGACCGAGGAGGGCGCCGTGGAGGATGTACAGGACGGTGCTGACTCCGCCTGAGCTGCTGTTATCGCGCCTGTGTGCGCTTGTATCTAAAACAATTTTATGTTTAGACATTTGCGACTTTTGGGCATGTAATATATTCTCGTTTACAGTTTGCTTCTAGCTTGTTTGCCCCTCGAGAGGTTCCTTTGGACTTATTTTCATGTCTATTTGTTCTCTGCGTCGTTAGGACCCATCTCTTCGTGCCATGACTCCGCCACTTCGGTATGCTAGAGCAATGACTCTGCAAGGCCGGGGGGAGTTTAGGCCTAGGAGAGGTAAGAGCCCCGAGTCGCGATGCTCAAGTGCCCCCCTTAGACGTACGAGTAGTCCATGAAGTGTAAGGGAAAGCGAAGTCGCTTGAGGGGCAAACACGCGCTTGCAGGGTAAAAAGCTCTCGAGGCACGGGTGCGTGACTTAGCATCTCGAGGCTTTTGCCCTGTAGAGGTTTTTTGCCTGGCGAGGAGGTCTTCTCTAGGGGCCTTTCCCGGATGCCTCCTCGGGCTTGTGGGGGCACTTCTTCCCTGTAAATGTTAGAGGGGCGAACCCAAACGCTTGTGCACGGTACAGAGGACTCGTGCACGCTTATAAGTCCCCTCAGGCGTTCCTCGCGAGGAGAGTAAGTACCAAGGTCCTTTGTAAAATTGGCGTGTTTGTGGGAGCTTGCCCTCCAGCCAGAGCTCGGATCCTTGGATTTTGCAGTGATGCTGGTGTGTCATTTGAGGCACTGGCACCGTACTCAGCCCCCGCTCGCGAGGTGCGCACGTGGAGAGATATAAGCGCACATTTCAAAGAAGTAATGCGTAAATAAAACTCACCACCAAATATTTCACAGTGGCGCCGTAGCGCTAAGTTCACTTAGGAATGAAATTGTCTCATTATGCTTGGAGTTGCCAAGTTAATGTTTTGACCATGTCGAGGCATGGGGACCACCCATTAGTGGCAGAGACTCTCGACGACCTGATGTGGCTCGTTACATGGAGAGCTCGGAGGGTTGACCCTCGAGAGAAGCCTTTGGAGCTTGGAGGTTTAAGCCGTGAGCTTTCAACCTCTAGAGACAAAAAATGAGTGTTGTACGCATGATGCATGACGACCATGTATTTCGCGAGGGAGGGGTAGCCGAGGATGGCGTTGTATGGCCAGCCGATGTGCGCAACATCGAAGTCGATGTGCCCGGTGCGGTAGTTTTGCTCGCTACCGAAGGTGACGGCAAGCCTGACCTGCCCCAGAGGCTCGATCGAGCCGCTGGTGACTCCCGTGAAGGGCCTAGAGGGCATGAGCCGCTCGTAGGGCACTTGAAGCGCTTCGAACGTCTCAATGGAGATGATATTCAGGCCTGCTCTACCATCAATGAGTGTCTTGGAGACAGCGATGTTGTCGATGGTGGGGCTGCAGACCAGCGGGAGGGTTCCAACGGTCTTGGTGGACTTGGGGTGGTCGTGAGCGTCGAAGGCGATGGTGTACTGCGACCACTTGAGGGGCCTGGAGGTCTCGAGGCTGGGGAGGGCGGCATTGAGCTCGCGAGCGAACTGCTTGAACTGATTGTTTGATTTGGTCGCCTGTGCCCCAGCCCCCAGCGAGGATGCAGGCAATGGTGCCTCTTGGAGCTTGGTAGCCTCCATCTTCCTCGTTAGGGAGGTTGTCGTTCCTCTCCGCAGCGTTGTCCTGATTGCCAGATGGTTTCTGGTAGCCACCCTTGCGCCCGCTTCCGCCGTAGCCACGGCCTCGACCGCGGCTGCCGCTGCCCTCTGCTTCTTCACGCTCTTTGCTCAGCCTCTTGAGGTCGAAGCAAGTCTCTGTAGAGTGACCGCGCCGGTTGTGGTAGATGCAGAACGGGCGGTGGTCGTCCTTTCTCTCCCCAGGCGCGGGGGAGTCCCTGCGGGTGCCCTTAGCGTCAGGCTCTGCCACGAGGACCGCGGTGGCCTTAATCTTGGGCTCCTCCTTCTTCTTCTAGCTCCTAGACCACTCAGCGTGACCGTCTCTCTAGAGGACATCTTGACGAAGAGGAGTCCCTTTTAGGCCTTGGCGCACTTGTCTGCCAGGTCGAACAGCTTCACCACATAGGTGAGCTTGTCGTGGATACCTAGCTTCTCGAGCATCCTGCTGTTCGTGACGCTCTCGCGGAAGGTGGCGATGACTTGAGTGTCAGGGATGTTCGGGATCTTGTTGCGCACTTAGCTGAAGCGCTGGATGTACTTGCGAATGGTTTGATCCTTCTTCTGCACCACTGCGCATGTCGTTGTGGGTGAGTGCGCGCTCGTACGTCCCCTTGAAGTTGGAGACGAACTGCTTGCAGAGCTCCTCCCAAGAGTTCACAGAGTCCTCAGGGAGGTTCAGGAGCCACGACAGCGCCGAGTCGCGAAGCGCGTGGGAGAACCAGTTGGCCATGACCTTGTCGTTTCCACCGGCCGGCTGGATGGAGGTGGTGTAGAGCTACGGGAACTCGATGGAGTTGCTGGAGCCGTCGTAGCCCTTTGGGAGAGCCGGCCTGAACTTTAGGGGCCAAACCACGCAGCTCAGGGAGCGGGTGAATGCCATGCAGCCGGTGGCGTACGTGGCGACCCCGTGCTGCATCGCGCTGTGGTTTTGATGGCCCGCCTGGCCAATTTCTTCCACGAGCCGGTTTTGGTGGTTGCGCTGGAGATACATCCCCACGCGAGCGTCAGGCGCGGTGCGCTGCACGATCAAGCAGTCGTGAGGCGAGGACGCGTTGGAGGCAACCCTCTGGGTCGCTGCCGGTGCAGGCCCTGGTGGAGGCGGAGGCGCGTCAGGCGCAGCCAGGCTCGTGAGGGAGGGTGCACGACGGACTGCGACGGAGCGGGGCGAGTCGTATCGATGCCGACGAGGTGGTTGAGGCGCTCCAGCCACTGCTCGTGGGCCTCAGCGGTGGGATGATAGCGCAGAAGTTCTTGCGCCATGAGCAGTGCGGTGTGCGGCGCGGGGTCCATCCTGCCTGGACCGGAGCCGCTCGGGCGCTGCGTCGGGTGCGACGACTGCGCAGCCTCCTCGTGCTCGGCGTTGTGCTCGGGCTCCTCCACATGGGGGCCTGAATTGGCGCGCTCTTCACGACGGGGTCGTCCCCGTCGTCCGCGCGCGACCGTGGCATCGGGCGTGGCGTGTGTTCCTTCGGGCGCAGGCGGCGCGGGTAGCGCGGGTGTTCGCCATGGCGCGAAGGCGGCTCGAAGGTCGTTGACGCACCTCAATCCCCTACCTGGCGCGCCAAATGTCGGGTTGTGACTCCCACGAAACAAGGGTGGTCACTCCCTGAAGAGTAGTTCGTGAAGGGGATTAAACGCGGATGTCAAGACCCTCGAGAGGAACGATGACGGTGCTTGCCGGGCCTGGAGAGGAACACCCACGATAGAGATGAACACCAGCCCGTACCCGGGTTCACGGCCCTCAGGAGGAGGTAAACCGCTACTCCTGCTTGTCTGTATTGCGCTGCAGAGATTACAGTACAATTGAGCTTGCCGAGGGCTCTCTTCGGTCAGTTCGTGCCTTGGGAGGGAAGCAATGGTCTTCTTCCTCCTCCATCTGAAGGCTATTCTACTAGCTTGGCTAGGGTTTACAAGTGTTTTACAAGCAATTGGCCGACCTTCTTTACGATGGAGGTCTTGTTCCTTTTATAGGCGCCGCATGCGTCTTCCTCGCGCTTGGCGTCCAAGGTGGGCTCCCGCACGTCAGTGGTGTGGTGGTGTTGGAGTCCACCGCGATGGAATCCTCCATGGACGCGGTCCATCGGCGATAAATTTGGGCGCGGTGGCCGACAAGCTGCAGACCGCGCAAAACGGCCTGCAGGGGTTGCAGTCTTCGGGGTGGAGACCACGATGACAATCTTCTTGGAGTGTTGCGCCGTCCAGCCGCTTTATCGTCAGAGAGGAAGGTCCCAGCTGTCCTGGCGCAGGCGGCACAACTTTGTTGACTCCTTTATCACCAAAATGGCAAGGGGGGCACCTGCATCACCCTGCTGATACGACATAGGCCATGTGCACCCAGCCGTACTTCCTTGGTCGCGAAGCTTCCCCACATGCCTGAGGCGGCTTGTGGTGGGGTTTCTGTTGACTTCCCTCCAGGCGCATTGCACATCGGGAGAGTCCCTTGAAGCGCGGGTCCTCTTCAGCCCCTCGCTTCCTCTTCAGGCCCTCGAGGGTATTTGCCTCTCGAGGGTCTCTCCAAGCGGTGGCTTGGTCCTTAGTCGTTTCATCTGATCAGCTCGCGTGCGAGGCATGGGAGAGTGGGCTCTTCATACCCCAGTCTCCACTGGGACGACAATAAATATCACAAAAATTAGTATGATGTTTCTTCTGATTAAAAAGTGCATTGCATGCATAACATATTTTCTCATATAGATATACTTCTCATAGGAAAAAATCTTCATTATTTTCTCTAAGTTAGGATTATTTTCATCTTAGTATTTTGTTAAAGTGCTATGCATTTAGACACTTAGGATTTTCAACATGGAGCTAGAAGGCCAATGAAGGACTTAGCCAAGAAAACAAGACTTCAGAAGTATCTTCAAGGAGTAGAAGTACTTAGAAGAAAATCAAGGAGAAGCTCATGAAGACCAATCAACTACATTTTCTAAGTCTTGCTTCCTTTCTCTCTTTCTTTTCTTCTTCTCTGAGACTTCAGGATGACTAAGTTAAATCCAAGACCAGCCTTGGTGATACAATAATCATCAAGTCTGAAGATTTATCAAGTCTACCAAAGATTCAATCACGACATCACCAAGGAGAAAGTTACAAGTCTGGAGATGAAGCCTGGAAGACCAACTACATCTTTCTTTCTATCTATTACCTCTTTCCTAATCTTGTCCTTCACTTTAGACATAAACAAATTTGATCATGTAATTATCATCTTTGAAGTTTGTTGGATCCTAGCGGCATAGTGAGATGAAGTGGCCAGGAGACTAACCTTACATGTCCACGTACGTGAGACCTGTTCCACAACTTAAGTGGTTGGCCGAGTGTTTTTCTCTCTCACTATAGTGAATATCCAATTTACAAAGAGTTGATAATAATTGTTGCTCACCTTGAAGAATAAACTTAGTATTTTCTCTAAGTATTTATGCACATCGTGACTAAGCCATTAGAGTGCTTATTCAAGATGATTTATAGCAAAGTATTTTATCGAACTTAAGACCTTAGTCCTTAATCATTTTTAACCAAATTCTTGCCTTGAAGATTTATAGCAAAGTATTTTATCGAACTTAGAAGATTTTCATGGCATGATATGCATCTCTAGTCCTTAGAAATATTTTGCACGTCATGCATGACATATTTCCCTTAGAAGTTTATGAAACTTGTTTGTTCATTATGTATGTGTTTGTATGCATTGCGTTGTGATGTGTTTTATGTTGATTGTTGTATTGTTGTTTGCCTATATTATTTAGATTGAACGGAGAGCCCCGAGTTACGTTGAAAAGAGTTTGTGAGCAAAGACATCATTCAAAGGCAAGTGGCACACCTCATAAACTTCCTACTATTTGCTATATGTATTACTTAGTGTATTTTTATATAAGTGTAGCATCCCAACATTTTATAATCTTCCAAAATCACTAAAATTTAAAACTTTTGTTTTGATTAAAATAAAATATTAAAATGCATAATAAGACCAACTATAAAAGACTTCAAACAAATTAAAACAGTTTATATTTCAAATATCTCAGTTTATCATTATTTTCAAAAGTTGTTTCAAGTTAAACATTGTATTATCCATTGTATTTCTTAAAACCTCAATATGTAATTTGCAAAATGGTTTTATTCTTTTACCTGAAGTCAAAAAATAGTTTTTTAAATTTCAAGTCTATAGTGTATAACTTTAAAACTTCATAGATTGTATAATTAATGAATTACCCAAATAAACATTTCATTAGCTTAAATGATTTCATTTATTTTCAAAACATAAAATGATCTTCATGAATATAAATTCTATATAAATGAAATAAATCTAAAATCTTTACCAAAGTTGTTATGAAGTTTTAAAATGAATTATCTTAATATAAAATATAATGGTGCACAAAATAAAATTGAATAAATTTTTTAATCCATTATATTTTCTATTACTTTAAAAATATTGATATTCTATTATTCTACTCTTCTGCCAAAATAAAGATGAATGATTACAGTAAAATGAGTTTTAATAACTTGATTTCAAACATATTTTAATGTGGGTAATTTCATAAATTTTATTTAACCTCAAATGAATTATTAAATCCCTAATTTCAAAGTTAACCTAAAATAGGCAAAGTTATATTTTATGAATAATTCAAAATATTATTTTTCAAAAATGTTCAAAACATGACCACAAATGGTTTAACACAAAGATAATAATTTTACAAATTTTTAGAAATTTGTTTGACTTCATTTGGACACTTAAATCAAAACATATGAATAAAATGGAAAAATCAGAAAAAGGAAAATCGCTGACGTCAGCGATGACGTCAGCTCCATCTTCAACCTCCAGCCGTGAATTTCACCCCGATTTGGTCTTTCCTTTTTCGTTCGATTCACGCAAATTAAGCGATTAAAAACCTAACTAAGGACACCTATAAATTCTGCACATCCACGCCTCCATTTCCCCTCTCCTTCTCCCTTGAATCGTGCCGCCGGGCTGCCCTATTCGCTCGCCGGAGTAACCGAAGCCGCCGCCGCCATTTTCTTGATTCCGGCGAGTGGAAGCCACCCCAATCCCCGATACCACCTGCATCCTCCCTACCGTTCTCGTACGCACAATTAGGACCCTCCTCCTCGCCCAAATCGGTGCCGAAAACCCCGAGCGGGAGCTCGCCCGAGGTGGCCGGAAACACCCTGTCGCTCCCCGCTGCTCCTGTCCGCCCAAGCCAATACCCCCGCCACACTTGCCCTCCCCTTGACGTGCCGCCCCTCCGTGACCTTGTCTTGGGAACGAAGATGTTCGAGAACGAGCGAAACATCCACGCCGGAGGCCGTCGCCGTCTTCCTCCATCTCCGGCCGCGCCTCCACGCCCCTCCAGAACACGAAGCTCAGCGTCTTCACGCCCATCGTCTTCGCGGTATCTTTCTATGCGTCATCGTCTTTCCGCCGGTGCAAGAAGGCCACCGGAGCTTCGTCCCCGTCGACCACCGAGGCGCAACACCGCCGCGGCGGCATTCTCCGGCGAACCGCGCCGCCACGACCTGGTCAGAGCACGGTGAGCCGTTCGATCTCTTTTTAACGGCTGAGATTAGATCACTTAAACCGAACCGGTATCTAGATCTTAACCTTCAGATCTGGATCTAACGATCCAGATTTGATCCAGTCAACGCCCCGTCAGCACTGAGTCAGTGCACAGTCAGCGCCACGTCAGATCCAGTCAGCGCCCGCGTGAAATTTATTTTTCTATTTAGATTTCATCCGGAAGTTTTGCAGAATAGTCCCTGTAATTAAACCATCTATAACTTCTTAACCACTTATTCAAATTTGTCAAATTTTATATATTTGGAAAGCTCTTGACATGTAGAATATTCAAAATATTCAAATTTTAAATGGTGGATTTGAGTATTGTTGTCATAACTTTAAATCTGTAAACTCAAAAACTACAAATAAAATTATTTTAGAAACTTTGGAATATTTGTAATATTATGCCTCTGTTATAAAATATTTTTTAATATTATTTTTAATGATTTAATAGTTATATGTTTAAATTGAATAGTTTGAGTAATTTTGACCTAAGTTTTGATAGAAATATTATTTTTGATTAAATGCAATTGCTATAAATTTAATTAAATGCCCTCTATCTATTAACACCATTTATAAAATTTTGTTATAAAAGTTTAATCACAGAAAAATTTAATCTTATATTTATTCCTTTTATTATATTTTCTAAAAATAGAAATTAATAAAATTGCATTTATAACCTCATGCATATTTATAAAGAAATCACAAAAGTTATTTTGATGCTTTCTTGTGATTAAAAAGTGCATTTCATGCATAACTTATTTTATTATATAGTTATACTACTCATAGGAAAACACCCTCAATTATTTTCTCAAAGTTACGAATATTTTTAACTTAGCATTTTTGGTAAGATACTATGCACTTAGACACTTAGGATTTTCAACATGTAGGTAGAAGACAAATGAAGGACTTGGCCAAAACAAGACTTCAGAAGTATCTTCAAGGAGTAGAAGCACTTAGAAGAAAATCAAGAAGAAGTTCATGAAGACCAACCAGCAATATTTTCTAAGTCTTGCTTCCTCTCTCTCTCTCTCTCTCTCTCTCTCTCTCTCTCTCTTTTCTCCCTTCTTATCTGAGATTTCATGAAGACTAAGTTAATTCCAAGACCAGCCTTTGTGATACAAGAATCATCAAGTCTGAAGATTTATCAAGTCTACAAAAATTCATTCAAGACATCACCAAGGAGAAAGTTATAAGTCTGGAGATGAAGCCTGGAAGACAAACTACTTCTTTCTTTCTATCTTTCCCTCTTTCCTAATCTTTTCTTTCATTTTAGAGTTAAACAATTTTTGATCATGATGTTATCATCTTTGAAGTTTGTTGGATCCTAGCGCCATAGTGAGATGAAGCGGCCTGGAGACAAACCTTACATGTCCACGTACATGAGACCTGTTCCACAATTTAAGTGGCTGGCCGGGTGTCTGTCTCTCTCACTATAGTGAATATCCAATTTACAAAGAGTTGATAATAATTGTTGATCACCTTATAGGCTTAGTATTTTCTTCAAGTATTTATGCACATCATGGCTTAGCCATTTGAGTGCTTATTCAAGATGAATTATAACAAAGTTATTTTATCCAACTATGACCTCAGTCCTTAGTAATTTTGACCAACCTAACTGCCTTGCATTAACTTAAAAGATTTTCTTAGCATGGCATACATCTCTAGTCCTTAGAAACATTTTGCACGTCATGCATGACATATTTCCTTAGAAGTTTTTATAACACTTGTTTGTCCATTTGTTTGTGTTTGTATGCGTTGTGTTGTTGTGTTATGTTGATTGTGTATTGTGTTTGTCTATATTGCTTAGATTGAACGGAGAGCTCCGAATAACGTTGAAAAGAGTTTGTGAGTAAAGACTTCATCCAAAGGCAAGTGGCACACCTCATAAACTTCCTATTATTTTCTATATGCATTACTTAGTGTATTTTTTATAAGAATGTGTAGGATAATATTGCTAAGCTTAACCTGTGTAGAAATTCCTTATTCCCGTGTCTAGAATCCTATGCAATACTTAGTAGAATTATTGATGCTATGCAATGGATGAATTTTTTTACAAAATGTTAAGTGACTACTCATGGCTCTACTCATGGTTGTCGTCGCCTAGGATGAATTTCTATTCTACTTAGGGCCGTGAGCATAGTGGTTTTCACCTGAGAGTACACATCCACTAAGTTAATGAATCACCTAGGTGGATTGGTTGAACGGTTTATGTTGAGTGGCTACTCAGGGCTGTGCTTGTGGTGGTCTTCGCCTAAGGTAGTTTCTACTATTCTTGGGGCCATGAGCATGGTGGTTTTCACCTGAGAGTGCACTTGTGGATGGCCACCCAGGGAACAAAGGAATCTGAAGAACTCCGAGTGATGATTGCTTCCAGTGCAGCCATTGCCAATGGGCTCTGGCTTGATCAACTATGTTGCCTGGACTCTCTCCGGCTTGACAAGCAGATGTAGAGGGTGTTAGGTGGAACGGGTCAAGCCAGAGTGGGAGGGAAAATGCTTCTGAAAGATCTCGTCTCATTCTTCTCCTTTTCCTTATCACTACAAGTTTGGGTTTGGGTTGAATGGGTACAATGGTGAAAGTGCACAACCTCTGCCGAGTGTAAAACTAAGTACTTAGCCGTGTCCCCGGTACAGACAATTTGAGCAGCTGATCATGGACATCAACGGAGGATTCCACCATTCCAACATAAAATTAAAACATGATGGGTGAACAAGGGTAGAATGAGACAGTGGTTTTCATGCCACAAATGTCTCGAATAGAAGAAAAGTGTTTTCCAAAGAGTTAGGAAAAATTAGCTTTATGCAACATAGCCTTGAACTCCACCAGCCAAATAAGCATATAGGTTATTAGAGTTATTCCTCTAAGTGTCCACCATAGTGTCACTTGCCAGACTCCATTTTTAATGGAATCTGACCCATGTTGTTGCAATATTTTTCTTATTGCAGATTGTTCAGATGACGAGTGAGGTTTCGTTTAAAGGTTTCGAGTCTGCAACCAACATGTTTTCGCCTGTGGCAACATGAAGTTGATGGAGACTCACTGCTATTGTATTTCCGCTGTTTACTCTTTCAAAGCTAGCTTTATGCTATGCAACTTGTGTTGAATATTTTGTAAGTCTGGATCATCGATGTAATAAAATTGATACTTTGTTGTGATATTATATCGTAAACCGTGTGTGCAAACGAATCGATCAAGGGATTTGCACTATAAAGAGGTATCTGCCTTATTTAAAGTGCAGGTACACTACAATAAGCATGTGTAGGATAGTATTGCTATGCTAGACCTGTGTAGAAATTCCTTACTCCTGTGTCTAGGTTCCTATGCAACACTTAGTAGAAATATCTGATGCTATGCAAATGTTGAAGGGGATCGTGTGCAGAAAACAAAAAAATTTCTAGCAACGATATCCTTAAACTAGCCAAGATCTACACTATGTAGATATAGTAGTACGGCTGACATCGGAATACATACCCTCGTAGACCGAATAGCGGGGATTACGCTCCCGCACAAGCGTTGACGACGAAGACGACGTAGCCGACCTCTAGGTCGCGGAGAACTCGGCGCGACGAAGACGACGAAGATGACCCCGAGGTCGGGTGGAGGAAGTAGGCCTCCGAGTACCGCTAGAGCAGCACCTCGCAGGGCGTCACACACATACGGTGGAGACGACGGCCTCCGAAGCTCCAGTCCAGGACGAGCAGCGGAAGACTTGGACCGGAACACCAGCAGCGCGGCAGCGGGCTATGGTGGAAGAGATCCCCTTCCTCTACTCGGCGCGGCTCTGACAAGGGAACCACGAGATCGAGAGAGAAATTGGGAATTAATTGGTGAATTTGGGGCGCCTTTGTACTTGACGATTTGAACTGGTACCTCTCTCCCATGCATCCATCTTTTTCCTATCCACTCATTCATCAAGCTCAAGAGAAAAGCAACAGAAAAGACAATACCAAGGAAGAAGACTGAACATTTCCTTATTCCCGATTCCCATAATGGAATTTTTTATGAACGATTCAAGCTTTCTTCGCATTATTAAATAGAAAAAATCCGCATCATAAAAGTAAAGGGCGCTTTTACCGCTCCCTTTAGCTTTAGGCTTTAGAACTAACGAAAGAGAAACCAATAAAGAGCCCTCTGACCCACTCTTCCTTCCCCCTACCTACCCATAAGGTAAGTAGGGGCCTCGGTATCTCTATTTCGTTCGAGAAACCTACCAATTCGAGAAACTGGTTATTCAACCAAAATGGCTTTTATACTTTGGACTAATTAGGCGAGTAAGTTCATAGCCTAGTGGGAAACGCTAAACTAAGGAGTATTCGTCAGTTTCGTTAGCCGATGGTTCTTCGAAACCTATATCAGGTACTGGAACAGTGCGCCTCCCATCGATCGAATCGAGGAGGTCAAGTTTCGAGAGCAGAGCCTCTCGCTTCTGATTATCATGAATTTATTAGAATCCATTTCAGTAGGACAACAGGGCTCTCGCTGCAGATACATGTCCACCACCTTTTTATCTACTACCATAAGCGGGAGCAGTTGCAGGTAAAGAGTGGAGCCGCCTCTTCGAAGTATTTACCTCTGCCTTTCTTTTTTTAGAACATACCCTTAAAAAAAAAGTGGAATTTGCTACCGAGAATTGGACCACCCCTTGCCTGCCTCATCCATATCCCATCACTGAAGAGGGCTTCCCAGAGGCTTTTTTTTTAACGCATGGCGTAGCTAGGACCCCTCCAATCATGTAGTTCTTTCTAGCAATCCGTCTTCCGGGCTACTATCTCTTGTAACACTAGACTTCGGATCTGTGAAGTTAGCAAACAATCCATACTGGGCCTTAAGCTTTCTCGACTATTGATCAGGCTAGTTCACTCCTACTATGATGTCAATCTTTCGGTAGCAGACACCGAGGCTAGGAAACCTTATTCGATACGATAGGACAGGTAAACAAAGCAAGGCCTGGGTCGAGAGCCAATTTCATATTCGAGCTGGGCACGCTGCAGGCGCCTCCGGAAGAGTGGAACCGGTGAACCACGCGAGCTGGTTAGATGCGTGGGGCAGAGGGCTCGTAGTACCTGATAGCGCTGCTATGCAGTGGAAGGGAAGGAGTTAAAAAGCCAGGGGTGCCCCTTCTTATATAGGCTCCGGGGGGAGCCAACCTCCCTACCCAGGCAATGTGGGACTATCCCACAGCCATGGTGCGGCTAGGGATGGTGCGCCGGCCCTAGGTGGGCCCCATTTGGCCCACCTAGGCCGGCCAAGCCTCCCCCACAAAATTCCCTTGAGGGTTTCCCTCCCATGGGCCTTCTTTCGACCAGAAGGCCCATTTAGGGAAATCAGACTAAATAAATTCGAAAAATAAATATATAAAATCATATTTGCATATTAATTACACTAATTAATATCAAACATAATATATATAATTTTTCCTAGCTCCGAAAACTCTTTCGGCGCTGCCCGATCTCCATCGGACCCCTCCCGGGACATTCCCGGTGATCTCTTTCCTTTCCGGTTGTCTTGTCGAAACCCCTTAAGTGTGTTACCCTAGCGGTTCGATGTAATAACAGGTACGATCAAGACTCCTCTATGATCGACGACTAACTCGTAGGCCTGGACCCCATGAATTAATCCTTGTGATATAACGAATGACTTTCATCTATCAAACCTAGACGTATAGTCTTAAACCCTTTGTGTAGCACCCCAACTTTTATTAAAGTTGGAACACCTGTGTTATGTGCTAGTCCCTGGATCACTGCCAGCACCACAGTACAAAATATAAAGTATCATTGCATAAGTATTAAATTACTACAACGAGATCCAAAAATAATAGCCAAAATGGCTTTATTACAAATTGCATAGCCATGAAGGCTAGCTAAAGTTCAGAGTTCACAACGAAAGCAAAAATAACATTGAGCCTCATCTTCAAGCATGCGCCACAGGCAGTCATGTTGGGTGTAGACTCGAGCCAATCATTCAGCATCAGAAATTCCTGCACATTGGAATATGCAGCCCCCGAAGGAGGTCAATACAATGATGTATTGGCAAGTGACTATGGTGGATAAATATATTGGCAAGTCTAACATCTATATGCATATTTGGCTTGGTGGAGTTGAAGGCTATTTGCAGAAAGCAAGTTTTCTCCTATCATTTTATAAAACACTTTTATTTCTCGAAGACTTGGCACCGAGGGACAAGGCCCAGGTGCACTAACAATTCTTTCCTTAGTCAAAATTTTACTTTATGAAAACAGTGTTGAGATTCTTCTGCCCATCCTTGTCCAGTTGCTCGAAATAGTCCATTTCCGGGGACACGGCTGAGATCTCAGATTGTCGACTCTGCAGAGGTTGTGCACTTTCACCTTTAGACTCAATTTGTCCGGGAAATCCTATACACGCGGAGTGTATTATGGAAAGGAGAGAATTGAGACAAGAACTTTCAGAAGAAGAATGCAACCATACTAGCAAGACCCGTTCCACCTATCATCTCTACATCTGCTTGTCAAGCTGACAGGTTGCACTCTCACAACTTAATCGTTCTAGACAGAGCCCATTGTCAAAAGGCTGCACGGGAAGCTTCTAAACTTGGAGGGACTTGGAAATCTCTTCGTTCCTGGGTGGCCATCCACAAGTGTACTTCTGGGTAACAACCACCATACTCATGGCCCTAAGTAGAATAGACATTCATCCTAGGTGAAGACAACCACAAGCATAGTCCCAAAAGCCACTCAACATAAACCATATCAACCAATTCCACCCAGATGTGTATTTTAGAATTTTTAACACTTAGAAACATTTCCATAACATGGCAACATTTTTATAGCATGGCTAAGCAACTAATAAAATATTTTCATGGCTGCTTAGGGAAAAGGGTGGCTACACACTACTAGGATATTTGTAAAATACCAACTAACTTAGCATTATAAAATAAATCAAAATCCCTATCATGCACACTATTCAAAACATACTACTTATGCATATAGAAAATATGGGATATTGTATGAATGTCACTTGCCTTGGTAACAGGAGGAACAAGCACAACAGGAATAACAATCACAAGCAAGTCCTTCCTCTTCTTCACAATCTAGCACAAACAATGAATAACATAAATACCAACACCATATCATCACAGCACTAAACAAAATCATGTATGCATGAAAGATATGCTATGATGATTAGACACACTTATTAATAATTCTTATTTTCTGTCATTAATAAATGAATTATAGTGTCTAGGTATTTCTTATTTTATTTATTAAGTAATTTGAAATGATATAGTAAAACTTGGATTTCCATAATTACAACTTTTATTGTTTTTATGACATCTTTAATTTGGACATTTATTAATATTGCTGGACAGAGGGAAATTATACAATCTTAAAACAATTACATTTATTTCTAAATAATTTTTATTATTTAAGTTATTATTTTAATGGCCGAAATACTCCTCTGATAATTATTCAATTTATAACTTGTCAAAGGGAAAAACAAATGATGTAGAATTAAACTACATGAACAGAGCTTTCCAATGCCATAAAGTTTATTAAATTTGGACTTACAGATCAAAAGTTATGAATTTTGCAAGTTTTATCTATTTTCTGTTTTATTTATAAAATTTCCTGCGAAATAGAAATTAACTGGGCTACGTGGCGCAATACTATTGGCCGGTACCGCTTCGCCGCGGATCGGCTGCGAGAGCCGTCCGATCTAAATTAAAATGGACGCGCGAGATCTAATCGATCTAGATCCATTGGATCTAGATCTAACGGTCCACGATTCGTTGACCAAAAACCGGCGGCGCGGTCACCGGAGACGCGCGGTGCGCGGCGGAGCCATGGCCGGCGTTCGCGCCCGAGGCGTGCTACGATGCTAAGAGTAAAACAGAGCTCACCAGGAGATGCGCGACGTCGTGGGGAGGGCGATGGCGCGGTGATGATGATCGGAGCGTCCTCGTCTTCCCGGAAGAGCTCGCCGGAGTTGCGCACGGCGTCGGTTTCTCTCGGTCGTGGACGGAGGCGGGGTTTCGCTGCAAAAACACACGCTCCACTATGTCAACTCGATGCGCACGGCTCACAGGGAGCGAAGGGAGGTGGAAAGGGGGTCCGAGGTGGCCGGAGTTGCTCGGGCGGCGGAGTTCTTACCGACGGCGACGGCGGGATGGCGCGAGCTCGTGCGGGCAGCCTATGGGCTCTCGGGAGGTGAGGTTTGGGGCAATCGGACGAGAGCGAGGAGGGCTATTAGTAGGGGGAGGAGGCGAGGTAAGGGGAGCAGTAAATCACTCGTAATCGTGCGAATCAAATCTGCCGTTTCCTGTCGGGGTCGGGGCGTGATTTGGGGAAGAACGTTGGCGCGGGGGTGATGACAGGTGGGTCCCACCTGTCAGCGTCTGCTGGCGGGCGCGCGGGGCGCTGGGCCGCTGGCGGGCTGCTCAGCTACGCGCGCGCGGTAGATTGTTACGGGCCACGGCCCACTTGTTCCGAAATTCAATTATTTTTATTTAAATCTTTTTCTGTTTTTAAATACTGATTTCAAATATGATTTTTAAACTTATTCAAAACATTTCAGAAAAATTCATAGAAATATGTTTTGGAAAGGTTATTAAAAATGGAACTTTTTAACATTATTCTTGCCCATATATATTTTGGTAAAATTTTATTTATTAAAGGAGTTTTAAATAAACACTTTATGAAATTTGTAGATTATTTATATTTAAAATTTGAAGTTTTATTTAATATTTTTGGTGATGTATTCTTATGCTCATGATGCATGATGCTTGAATGCAAGTTTTAAATTTTTGCAAAATTTGGGAT
Organism: Poa annua; assembly: GCA_026929855.1. Lineage (NCBI taxonomy): Eukaryota > Viridiplantae > Streptophyta > Magnoliopsida > Poales > Poaceae > Poa > Poa annua. The sequence continues at coordinate 106,710,410 of CM049426.1, forward strand.
GTTACAGACTAACCCCCTTAAGAGGAAGCTCGGCCTCGAGCTTCGGAAGGATCAGCAAATAGGTGTGGATGGTCTTCTCGGAGGTCGTCCTCTCGTTCCCAGGTGGCTTCTTCCTCAGTGTGATGGTTCCATTGGACTTTACAGAATTTGATGGTTCTGGTACGGGTGACTCTTTCTGCGGTCTGCAATATTTTGATGGGTTTCTCCTCGTAGGTCAAGTCACTTTCCAATTGTACTTCTTCGAGGGGTACAATATCCTTTAAAGGAACTCCCATCATCTCGGGGTGACATTTCTTCAGTTGACTGACATGGAACACATTATGAACCGCAGATAGAGTTTCTGGTACTTCTAACTCATATGCCACCTCACCCTTACGAGACAAAATTTTAAAAGGTCCAATGAACCGAGGTGCTAATTTCCCTTTAATTCCAAACCACTTCACACCCCTGAGTGGCGACACTCTAAGATAGGTTCTATCACCCACCTCGTAGGCGACTTCCCTACGTTTAGAGTCCGCATAGCTTTTCTGGCGGGACTGTGCTACCTTCAATCTATCTTTAATTAATCTGACTTTCTCTTCAGCCTCTTGGATTATATCAGGTCCAAAGAAACTTCGTTCTCCTACACCACTCCACAACAATGGGGTTGTGCATTTCTTCCCATATAAGGCCTCAAATGGTGCCATCTCGATGCTAGCTTGATAACTGTTATTGTAAGAGAACTCGGCATAGGGTAGGTTGTCATCCCAACTAGACCCATAATCGAGCGCGCACGCTCTTAACATATCTTCTAGAATCTGGTTTACTCTTTCGGTCTGACCATCCGTTTGCGGATGAAATGCTAACCTGAACTCCAATCTAGTTCCCAGTGACTCATGCAACTGCTTCCAAAAATGGGAAGTGAACTGGGTCCCTCTATCGGACACGATACTCTTGGTGACGCCGTGTAAGCACACAATCCTCTTCATGTAAATATCAGCTAGCTTTGCGCTGGTATAGGTGGTCTTCGCGGGTATAAAGTGAGCTATTTTGGTTAAGCGACAAAAAATAACCCAAATAGAATCATACCCTGATCTGGTCCTTGGTAACCCGGTGATGAAATCCATCCCAATAGAATCCCACTTCCAGTCCGGTACCTTCAAAGGTTGCAAAAGTCCTTCTGGTTTCTGATGCTCAGCCTTTACTCGACTGCATACATCGCATTTTGCTATATATTCTGCTATTTCTCTTTTCAGATTGTTCCACCAAAATCTCTCCTTCACATCCATATACATTTTGGTATTTCCTGGATGAATGGAGTAAGGTGTTTCATGGGCTTCTTGCAGAATTAACTTCCTAAGATCAGGATCATTTGCCACACATACACGTTTTTCAAACCACAGGGTTCCTTGCTCATCTTCATGAAATCCTTTGGCTTTTCCTGCTCTCAAATTGGCTTTGATTTCTTCAATATCCTTGTCTCCCTTCTGAGCTTCACGTATATTGTCCATCAAATTTGGTTGTACTACCAACGAAGCTACAAAACCTTCTGGTACCACTTCCAATCGGAGGTCCTTGAATGCCTTGCATAAATCCTCAGGTATTTCTCCTGCCGTGAGGCCATTCAAGTAAACCTTACGACTCAGGGCATCAGCTACTACATTAGCCTTTCCAGGATGATATTGAAGACTTAGGTCATAATCCTTGATAAGTTCTAACCATCTTCTCTGCCTCATGTTCAATTCTTTCTGTGTGAAAATATACTTCAAACTTTTGTGGTCAGTGAACAATTCACATCTTTTACCCATTAGGTAGGGTCTCCAAGTTTTTAGGGCATGAACTACTGAGGCTAACTCGAGATCATGAGTGGGGTAATTTGTTTCATGCTTCTTGAGCTGTCTAGAGGCATAAGACGCCACTCTGCCTTCTTGCATCAGCACACTTCCCAGGCCTTGGCGTGAAGCATCACAGTAAACTTGGAATCTTTCTCTAAATCAGGTAAACACAGAACTGGGGCTGAAACTAGTCGTTTCTTTAATTCCTGAAAACTGGCTTCGCACGCGTCAGTCCATTCAAATTTCTTCTCCTTCCTTAATAATTCTGTCAGTGCCTTGGCGATTTTGGAAAAGTTTTCTATAAACCTTCGGTAGTATCCTGCTTGACCAAGAAAACTTCGTAATTCTCCAACATTCTTTGGTGGTTCCCAATTGGTTACAACTGAGACCTTTTCAGGATCCACTGCTATACCCTCCTTGGATACTATGTGTCCTAGAAATGCGACTTGTTCCAACCAAAATTCACACTTGCTGAATTTGGCATATAACTTATGTTCACGTAGTCTCTGTAATACTAGGCGCAAATGCTCTTCATGATCTTTGTGACTCTCGGAGTAGATCAGAATGTCATCTATGAACACTACCACGAACTTGTCCAGAAAATCCATGAACACTTTATTCATCATATTCATGAAATAAGCTGCAGCATTGGTTAATCCAAATGGCATTACTGTATACTCATAAGAGCCATATCTTGTAACAAACGCTGTTTTTGGTATATCCATCTCTCTAACTTTCATTTGGAGATATCCTGATCGAAGATCGATCTTGGAAAACACACATGCACCTTTCAATTGATCAAATAATTCATTTATCTTGGGTAACGGATACTTGTTCTTGATGGTGTGTTCATTTATATCTCTGTAGTCCGTGACTAATCTCTGGGTTTGATCCTTCTTTTTGACAAAAAGAACTGGCGCTCCCCAGGGCGAAGAACTTGGACGGATAAATCCTTTCAAAAGGTGTTCCTCCAGTTGCTTCTTGAGTTCTTTTAGTTCATCGACGACCATTGGGTAAGGTCTCTTGGCTATTGGTCCGGTACCCGGTTTTAGTTCAATGAGAAATTCCACATCTCTATCAGGTGGCATTCCCGGTAATTCTTCTGGGAATACATCTGGGTACTCTTGGACAATCAGTACATCACCAAGGCTAACCCCCTTAAGAGAATTTAGCCTAACTTTCTTAAGTTCGAAAGTTGATCTGAATTTAATCTTTTGTTTTTCTGGGGTGGTGAGGGTGATAGCTCTGTTTGCACAGTATATGATTCCTTCGAAACGGGTCATCCAGTCCATTCCGATAATAACATCCAAACCTTGGGTTTCTAGGATGACTAAGTCTGCTGGAAAAAGATATTTTCCAATCCTTAATTCTAACTGCCTACAGCCTGAATTTACTATCATCTCACCCCCAGGTGAACTCACTCTAATAGGTTTTCCTAAGCTTTCCTCGGCTAGCCCATGTTTGTTTACAAAAGCTCTTTATATGAATGAATGCGATGCTCCAGTATCAAATAAGACCAATGCTGGAAAAGAATTGAGCAGGAACTTACCAATCACAGCATCAGGTTCATCATGAACTTCTTCCACGTTGAGATGATTTACTTGTCCCTTCTAGAAAGGATTGGGCTTGGAATTTTCATCGGCCTTTCTCTCTGGGCAATCAGTAGCATAGTGTCCCGTCTTCTTGCACTTGAAGCAAGTCACATTAGACAGGTCCTTCTTCCCTTCAGTGTTAGGACGAGGATTTCCATTTCCATGATTATGGCCATGGTGATGGTTTCCCTTGAACCCACCATTATTTCCTTTATACCCTCCATTGTGGTTATGGCCATGATACTTTTGGCCACTACCATTGTGGGAGTAGTTCCAGGGTTTATGGCCACTGACTTCTGAGGTGTGTGGTTTCTTGTGAGCCACTTCAGTGTTACCCTTACTTGCACCAAACTTCCTCTTCCTATTCTCTTCTTTTCTGATGTTATTGTCCAGGGTGATTGCCTGATCTAGCAGAATCTGATAGTTAGAAGCATATGCCACAGACAGAGGTATCTTTAGTTCTCCCCGAAGTCCATTTAGGAATTTGTCCTTCCTTTTTGCATCAGTGTCGATGTCTTCTGGTGCGTACCTTGATAGCGTACAGAAGTCATCTATATACTCCTTCAGAGTTCTACCTCCCTGTCTCAAGCTACGAAACTCCTCCTTCTTCAGGTTCATTATGCCAGAGGAGATGTGAGCATTGCGGAAACCATCCTTGAACGCATCCCAAGTCATGTCATCCAAGGGATGGGTCACTTGATAGGTTTCCCACCACATGGCAGCAGGTCCTTCCAATAGGTGAGCAGTGAACCTCACCTTTTATGCCTCAGAACACTCACAGGTTACTAAGTCCTTGTTGACGGAACGGAGCCAGTCATCCGCCACTATGGGTTCAGTAGCAGAGGAGAACTTATTAGGTCTAAGCCTGAGAAATCTTGCAAGTCTGTCCACCGGAGGTGGGGGTGGGGGTGGATGGTTGTTATTGTTGTTGTTGTTGTTGTTGTTGTTGTTGGTTGCTGCAATGAACTGGGTCATCATGGTCATCAGTTGGGCTTGAGCTGCCATCAGCTGTTGCATAGTTTCGCTGTTGTCGGGATCACGACGTGGAGGCATCTGTGGGGTTTTTGCATGGATGAGTAAAAGATAGATAGATCTATAAGGAGAAACCTTTCCCATGCACAAAACAAACCAGTCAAGCACACCATCAATCAACACACCACTCATAAAACAATCAGCAAATAGTTCAAAACCTTTGGTTTTAGGAAAACGATATGAAAGTTTGGAAAACAACTCGCGAGGTTCCGAAGATACAAGGGAAGGTACTGCCTTACCACAAGTTGGTAGGTCAATACAAGATCAAGACATTGTGGTGTATGATAAATGGTAGTCTCACTAACTAACTACTCGACCATATCCTCTTCCTCCTCTTCAATTTCCTGTATCTCGATTCCTTCATTGGCGAGTACATCCTTGAGTTCCTTTACTTCTTTCTCCAGAGCAAGATTCTTTTCTTGCAGCTCTCTCTTCTCAGTACGAAGCCTTTTTATCAAGTCACTATCAGCCTCGAACTCGACTTCATTGCTCTCGAGTTCTGCCTTTTGTTCCCTGATGATCTTGTTCTTCTCTTGAACTCTTTTCTCTTGTCTCCTGTACTTCTCCTCTTGTGCAGCGAATCTCTCTTCCTGTGCCTTAGTTACTTCCTCCTGAACCTTCACCTTCTCTTCGTTCTCCTTAAGTAAGGCACATAACTCATCGTTCTTCAGGAGCTCGGTGCGTCGATCTTCATATAGTTCGGTGACAAGGATTTCCAGCTCCTGGAAATAAAGGCTAAGGGGTTTTGCCTTGCCTCTTTCTCCGACATCATACAGGTAAGGTTCTCCATCTTCGCTTCTTCTTCCAAAGAAAATGGAGTAGTGGCCCCTCAACTCTAGGCTGTAGCGTCCGCAGAGGCGCCCAATCAAATCTTGCATGACTAGATTGAGCCCTTTGTCTTTGGAGTCACTAACCATTTTGATCTCTAGTGGGGGCTCCTCTCCACGTCCTGGTTGTGTTGCTTTTATTCCCCAGCAACCCTCTTTGTTAAACTTCTTCAGAATGAAGCCTTTTATTTGGGGTAGTGGTAACCCTATCTTCTCGCCGATGTCGAGGAGGTAACAGCCAAAACGGGTGTTCTCGAAGTCCTCCGCAGTGGTGAAGTGAAAGCTCGTCATCCTTTAAGTAGGAAGGAAGGGAAATTAGAACAAGAATTGCATAAGATAAGGAAGTACTGGTTATGGAGTGTATTATTACTTTTAGGGGGAATACTAAGTCAAAATCCTAAGGTGATCAACATGTATTAACAACTCTTCGTAAATTGGATTTTTCACTATAGTGAGAGAGACAGACACCCGGCCAGACACTTATATTGTGGAACAGGTCTCATGTACGTGGACATGTAAAGTTTGTCCTGGGCCGCTTCATCCCACCATGCCGTTAGAATCCAACATACTTCAAAGATGGTAACATTATGACCAAAAAGGGCTTAACCAATCCTAGGGGCTCGAACCTACAGGCAACACTTTGCTCTGATACCATTTTGTAGCACCCCAACTTTTATTAAAGTTGGAACACCTGTGTTATGTTCTAGTCCCTGGATCACTGCCAGCACCATAGTACAAAATATAAAGTATCATTGCATAAGTATTAAATTACTACAACGAGATCCAAAAATAATAGCCAAAATGGCTTTATTACAAATTGCATAGCCATGAAGGCTAGCTAAAGTTCAGAGTTCACAGCGAAAGCAAAAATAACATTGAGCCTCATCTTCAAGCATGCGCCACAGGCAGTCATGTTGGGTGTAGACTCGAGCCAATCATTCAGCATCAGAAATTCCTTCACATTGGAATATGCAGCCCCCGAAGGAGGTCAATACAATGATGTATTGGCAAGTGACTATGGTGGATAAATATACTGGCAAGTCTAACATCTATATGCATATTTGGCTTGGTGGAGTTGAAGGCTATTTGCAGAAAGCAAGTTTTCTCCTATCATTTTATAAAATACTTTTATTTCTCGAAGACTTGGCACCGAGGGACAAGGCCCAGGTGCACTAACAATTCTTTCCTTAGTAAAAATTTTACTTTATGAAAACAGTGTTGAGATTCTTCTGCCCATCCTTGTCCAGTTGCTCGAAATAGTCCATTTCCGGGGACACGGCTGAGATCTCAGATTGTCGACTCTGCAGAGGTTGTGCACTTTCACCTTTAGACTCAATTTGTCCGGGAAATCCTATACACGCGGAGTGTATTATGGAAAGGAGAGAATTGAGACAAGAACTTTCAGAAGAAGAATGCAACCATACTAGCAAGACCCGTTCCACCTATCATCTCTACATCTGCTTGTCAAGCTGACAGGTTGCACTCTCACAACTTAATCGTTCTAGACAGAGCCCATTGTCAAAAGGCTGCACGGGAAGCTTCTAAACTTGGAGGGACTTGGAAATCTCTTTGTTCCTGGGTGGCCATCCACAAGTGTACTTCTGGGTAACAACCACCATACTCATGGCCCTAAGTAGAATAGACATTCATCCTAGGCGAAGACAAACACAAGCATAGTCCCAAAAGCCACTCAACATAAACCATATCAACCAATTCCACCCAGATGTGTATTTTAGAATTTTTAACACTTAGAAACATTTCCATAACATGGCAACATTTTTATAGCATGGCTAAGCAACTAATAAAATATTTTCATGGCTGCTTAGGGAAAAGGGTGGCTACACACTACTAGGATATTTGTAAAATACCAACTAACTTAGCATTATAAAATAAATCAAAATCCCTATCATGCACACTACTCAAAACATACTACTTATGCATATAGAAAATATGGGATATTGTATGAATGTCACTTGCCTTGGTAACAGGAGGAACAAGCACAGCAGGAATAACAATCACAAGCAAGTCCTTCCTCTTCTTCACAATCTAGCACAAACAATGAATAACATAAATACCAACACCATATCATCACAACACTAAACAAAATCATGTATGCATGAAAGATATGCTATGATGATTAGACACACTTATTAATAATTCTTATTTTCTGTCATTAATAAATGAATTATAGTGTCTAGGTATTTCTTATTTTATTTATTAAGTAATTTGAAATGATATAGTAAAACTTTGATTTCCATAATTACAACTTTTATTGTTTTTATGACATCTTTAATTTGGACATTTATTAATATTGCTGGACAGAGGGAAATTATACAATCTTAAAACAATTACATTTATTTCTAAATAATTTTTATTATTTAAGTTATTATTTTAATGGCCGAAATACTCCTCTGATAATTATTCAATTTATAATTTGTCAAAGGGAAAAACAAATGATGTAGAATTAAACTACATGAACAGAGCTTTCCAATGACATAAAGTTTATTAAATTTGGACTTACAGATCAAAAGTTATGAATTTTGCAAGTTTTATCTATTTTCTGTTTTATTTATAAAATTTCCTGCGAAATAGAAATTAACTGGGCTACGTGGCGCAATCCTATTGGCCGGTACCGCTTCGGCGCGGATCGACTGCGAGAGCCGTCCGATCTAAATTAAAATGGACGCGCGAGATCTAATCGATCTAGATCCATTGGATCTAGATCTAACGGTCCACGATTCGCTGACCAAAAACGGGCGGCGCGGTCACCGGAGACGCGCGGTGCGCGGCGGAGCCATGGCCGGCGTTCGCGCCCGAGGCGTGCTATGATGCTAAGAGGAAAACGGAGCTCACCAGGAGATGCGCGACGTCGTGGGGAGGGCGATGGCGCGGTGATGATGACCGGAGCGTCCTCGTCTTCCCGGAAGAGCTCGCCGGAGTTGCGCACGGCGTCGGTTTCTCTCGGTCGTGGACGGAGGCGGGGTTTCGCTGCAAAAACACACGCTCCACTATGTCAACTCGATGTGCACGGCTCACAGGGAGCGAAGGGAGGTGGAAAGGGGGTCCGAGGTGGCCGGAGTTGCTCGGGCGGCGGAGTTCTTACCGACGGCGACGACGTGATGGCGCGAGCTCGTGCGGGCAGCCTATGGGCTCTCGGGAGGTGAGGTTTGGGGCAATCGGACGAGAGCGAGGAGGGCTATTAGTAGGGGGAGGAGGCGAGGTAAGGGGAGCAGTAAATCGCTCGTAATCGTGCGAATCAAATCTGCCGTTTCCTGTCGGGGTCGGGGCGTGATTTGGGGAAGAAAGTTGGCGCGAGGGTGATGACAGGTGGGTCCCACCTGTCAGCGTCTGCCGGCGGGCGCGCGGGGCGCTGGGCCGCTGGCGGGCTGCTCGGCTACGCGCACGCGGTAGATAGTTACGGGCCACGGCCCACTTGTTCCGAAATTCAATTATTTTTATTTAAATCCTTTTCTGTTTTTAAATACTGATTTCAAATATGATTTTTAAACTTATTCAAAACATTTCAGAAAAATTCATAAAAATATGTTTTGGAAAGGTTATTAAAAATGGAACTTTTTAACATTATTCTTGCCCATATATATTTTGGTAAAATTTTATTTATTAAAGGAGTTTTAAATAAACACTTTATGAAATTTGTAGATTATTTATATTTAAAATTTGAAGTTTTATTTAATATTTTTGGTGATGTATTCTTATGCTCATGATGCATGATGCTTGAATGCAAGTTTTAAATTTTTGCAAAATTTGGGATGTTACACTTTGTCATGGCGATACTTAGCGTGTCCGAGCATCATTTTCAGATATCTCCATACCTAGCATGATCTCGTTACCGACATCGCTATCTTCTTCCCGTCTATGATATTATGTCAGCTGGTGACCTAGTCACATGTTTGCAAACTCATTTGACATAATCTCATCGAGTGGGCCCTAGAGTATCTATCCGGCTATGCGGACTGACAAATCCCGCTGTTGACCCCTCGTCTCAACTACCCCCTTCCGATACCCAAAAGTATCACCGTTATTGTCACACTAGATAAGATATGACGCTTGATGCGATCAAAGTATCTTCCAGGGATAACAATAAGAGTTGATCTCACGGTCTTAAGGCGTAATGACTTAAATACTGGGTATGTCCATCACATCGTTACTCCTAACGATATGACTTCCATTGACGACCGGCGCCATGCCCTATGATCGGAAAACCTCGATCATCAATCGCGCAACGAAACTAGTCTTAGTAGAGGCTACTAGGGACCTGGTTGTTTATCTACCACACCTGTATTAATGTTTTTGCTTAACACAGTTATAGCATGGTATAAAACATATAATGAACGATTGGGATATTGCCAATAAACTACGTTTATTAAGTGCCTCTAGGGCATATTCCCTTCAGTCTCCCACTTGCACTAGAGTAACACTTAATCTAGTTTACAACTTGGTAAAATCTCAACACCCATAGCATCTTGGTGCCTGCTTGCCTCGTGGAAGAGGTATACAGTCAATAGATCTCACACATTGATACCTATATGTGCTTTGCAACACTTCTATGTCACCTAGTTTGACATAATCCCGTATCTTACGATGACGGTGAAATATATCCCAGTGGATGGAGTGAGACTCGAGCATTCGCGAAGCATGTGTCTTAAAAGTCTAAGAGATCTATTAAGGGGACCACCTACGCTCGGAAAACTACTCAGTCCAATCACACTTGCTACTTCTGAAGTCGCGATATATTTCTATACCTATGTAGATTATGCGACAGTGCATTCATATGCGACTTCGCAAACTAACCATGTCTATCTTCAAAATAAAGGACATCTCCTATATGAGATTTCTAGTCGCATGGGTCAGTGTAATAACTTGCATCATCGTAACCGCTTTACGGCAAGTTGCCATTCCACTCTTACCCGTTACTACAAAACCTATCTTCAGTTCTCATAGACACTGAAGAATAAACTTAACGTTTGTTCATTGATCCACACAAGGATCACTCTAGAACCTGTTCTTTAACCAAGAACTCGGGTCACACTAAGTCGAGCTTTCAGTCTGATAGACTCTATGTCTGATACATAGAGAATGTCGAACATCATTTTCTATCACTGAAAAAGCCAAGATTAACTTAATCTTTTACCTAGTCATACAAGTAAGAACCTCTTTCTTCGCTTGTCCTTTTCTGAAACACTTCAGAATCCTGACTTAGGAAATATTCCGACTTAATGTTATTAAGCCTCTTCTGATCTATACAATTATAAATCGGATGCCTAATACTCCTAACTTCATTTCATAGAAAATTTAATCACTTAAATAATCCTTTACACTATACTAGAGGATCTGTGTCATTCAATATGTCGTTACATACAAAATCACGAATGACACCTAGCTCCCACTCAAATATGCCTTCCGCATATAAGATCCAGGAAAAGCTACTTAGCTCCCACTCAAATATGCCTTCCGCATATAAGATCAAGGAAAGCTACTTTGCTCCCACTCACTTCTTTGCAAATGTAGGTTTCTTCAACTATTTTGGACAACTCCAAAATCCTTTGATCATATTATCAAAGTGAAGATTCCAGCTCCGATATGCTTGCTTCTGCCCATGAATGGACAACCAAAGTTTGCACACATGTTTAGCATCCTCAAGATTGCAAACCATTATTAATTACACTATTAAGAACCATGGTTTTCTCATCCATCTATCAATTTCTCATTCGAAGTTATAGTAATTGCTAAATGACCCAGAATAGATTTAGGCTTCGCGACTTGAGACAAATTCTCATGTGGTCTGTCGGAACTGTTTCACGACAAATCGAATCTGCTCAATATCTACTCTCTCATAAAACTCCATATACTATTAACATCCTAGATGTCATCAAGAAGATCTCCCAAGTCATTACCCGGTAATCGTATATGGATTTTATTTCGGATCATAAATGACTCATAGCCATTTCTCGGACTTAGGTCCACCATCTCTTCTTCGTAGTTCGTAGGTCTATCATATTCCATTAATATGACCTCCATAAAAAGATTGTCGTAACACACAGTGTGGAACACAACCTCGTATGCCTACGCTCTTAGTATGAGCTCAGAACATCATGATCTTGAATCATCAGCTTTTTCAAGCTGTGGAGCCTGACACCGAAAACACTTTCGGTTGCGCCACTCTGATGTCTGGAGAGGAAGTTCACCAACTTCGTCTCGCTCTACTTTCTTTCTCACTTATACCCTTGGATAAGAAACTATTTCTTTCGCAATGTATATCCCGGCAAAGATTTTGCCTATGTCGTGAGACATGTATCCAACTAACTCTTTAGATAGGGTATACTCATTTTAGGTTCGATTACATCGAAACACTAAATTGCTGAAACGACAATTCAGGCTCAAAAGCCATGCCATCACTCGTATGGTATTGTCTCCATGGATTCAAATGGTTTCCCTATTTGCTAACGTGAGTGTTTACGTTTCCACCATATGACTCTAATGATCACAATAATTCGGTAAGAGATTTATTTACCACACACTATCCGATAGAGTGTTATTACGACGTCCTAACACACCATAACACTATGGTCTTCCATGCGACGTAATTTGTGGAACTCTTCTCACAAGTCTTCCAATGATGTGCCAACATTATAACTCAAATCATTATTTCCTCGATCTGTATCGCGGGAATTTGATTTTCTTGTTAAGTTTATTTCCTACTTCATTCTGAACTTGATTGATCGAATCAAAATTCCAGGCCAACATTCCCCGAGCGGATATCCATATATCTACTCGAATGTTCACGAAGTCTTTGAAATAAATACTTCCACTACACGTTAAAGTACTTCATTGATTCACATACACCCATATGCATGATTCTCAACAAGCTATACTCAAAACGTTCAGTGAAGTTCACGAAATAAAGGTCTCCACTACCCGTCAATTACTTCATTGAACCACATACATCTCTATGTATGACTATCAATAAGTTATATGCCCGTTTTCCGAAAACGGTGTCACACTTATTTTGCAAGTGTCAAAAGATCAAATCTTAGGACTTGTAGGTCCATCCAGTGTGGAGATAATGCATATAACATTGACATGACTAAACGGTAGTGCCACACATATGTGGTGTCTTTATTAAGTTTGTATCATTTGGCATTAATATTATGAATGTGGGAGCTTCTACCATCTAAATTCAAATCGGCATATGATCATTACTTCATAAATATAGGACACCAATTTGTCACTATCATGTATGAACAAGTGTCTCGCTAGAGGAGACACACTTGTAACGATCATACTAACATGCGATCATAAAGAATTTACCCAAATGGTAATCTAGAGGGAGAGTGTCTATGGCCATCACAACAACTTGATTGACATTATCAACACGCAATGTCGCCTCATCCTTTCAAGCTACTCAAGCAGTAAACCTGGTTTTTCACAAAATATGACTAGTTCAAAACTTAGTCACTACTGCGAGTACTTGCTTAGCTAAAACATTCATAACATGTATATCATATATACACAATCATCATTGATGACTTCCGGCGATCTGTTTCATTTTCATGATACTTCCACCGTAATCAAGAACCATGAAGGTGAACGATTCCCCTTGCATGACATAGTCTATGACAGAGGATTTGCACTTGGCAACGATGTCTGTCATCCAGTAATTGAGCTGAGCGAGGCGTCTCAATGTTCATTAATCATGAACATATGTCATTAAGTATGACCGCCACGTGCTCCCTCAATGTGTGTATTCTCTTCCATCTTGGTTGAGAAGACAATCAGTCAACCTACTAATAAACTTCATCAACCCAACGTTTGGGGTACCCCGAGTTTAGCGACCATATCATATGTTCGCGATCTAAAAACTCGTACCCACCGTTGGTTCTTTATGGCAGAGATCATAGCATACACTGGACTATGATGATATCATCCGCACAAAATCCGATAATCTAAATTATCTTTTGTTAGCGGAATCCCCGGGTTTATCTCCTATCGGGTATTGTAACACAAAGAGCTAATGGTTTAAACAAGAAGTATCCTCAAGCTAAAGCATAAAACTATGAAGTTTGGACCCAACCTTTTAAGTTTCTCAATCGCAGGAATGCGCCTAATTTGAAAAGATGCTATCACAATGGTTAATATCTACAAAGGTTTGCAAAACAGACTCTGTTCATTATATTCTGAGTTCTAGTATTTTAGAAAATAACTATCCGAACTCCCACTCAAACAAACATCCCTCCTGGTCGTTTAAGCGATTACACGACCCCCATCCATTGCACCACCCCTCATCATCAGAGCCGGCGGCACAACTTCAAGAGTAGACAAAAATCCGCCACACCAATTTTGTGACTCGTGCTCGACCTTTCGGTCTCCCTGTTCCGAGGCCATATTTCTGAATATTCTAGGCTCGCCACCAAAAACCTCCACGCTGACGCTTGTGCAACATGGCTTACACCCACTGTATGCGAACGACGAGATGTATGGCACCCGATCATCACGGCCTGCCTCATAACGTAGAACTTTCTTGGTGGTGCGCGTTGGAGGGAGAACACTAGTGGTATTTTGAAGGGATCATCTTATATAACTACCGCCGTGTAACTAATGTATACTATACACACAATCACACAATATAAGATGCACACAAAACATCAAATGTAATGCAATGTGATATAGTCCATTGCGCCATGGTCTTCTTGGCGCCCGCAGTTTATAAACAATTTAATAAACCTACCTTGACTATATCACACAACCCCTGCAAAATAAAGTTAGACGCTTCTACTTTATCTTTTGCATATTTTACGTGGCTTGGGGCTTTCGTAAATAGAACCGCTTCATACCTACGAACCTTATGACCACAACAACGATCCAATAATTACATGTTTAAGCATCCCTTTCGGGCCCTCCATTGAAAATGCAAAGCCAACTAAAGAGAGAGAAACAGGCACCCGCCAGCCACATATACGGTACAAGCCGTATGTTAGTAGTGGAACCAGTCTCGCGTAAGCGTACGCGTAAAATCGGTCCGGGCCGCTTCATCAACTCGATGCCGCTGGAATCAAAAGTGCACGCTAGAGGGTAGCAAATAATAGGAACGGTGCCCCCGTGCAGAACACGGGTTCTAACATCGTACAACTATATCTACGATAGATCGGCTCTGATACCACTGAAGTGGATCGTGTGCAGAAAACAAAAAATTTCCTAGCAACGATATCCTTAAACTAGCCAAGATCTACACTATGTAGATATAGTAGTACGGCGGAGATCGGAATACATACCCTCGTAGACCGAATAGCGGGGATTACGCTCCCGCACAAGCGTTGACGACGAAGACGACGTAGCCGACCTCTAGGTCGCGGAGAACTCGGCGCGACGAAGACGACGAAGATGAACCCGAGGTCGGGTGGAGGAAGTAGGCCTCCGAGTACCGCTAGAGCAGCACCTCGCAGGGCGTCACACACATACGGTGGAGACGACGGCCTCCGAAGCTCCAGTGCAGGACGAGCAGCGGAAGACTTGGACCGGAACACCAACAGCGCGGCAGCGGGCTATGGTGGAAGAGATCCCCTTCCTCTACTCGGCGCGGCTCCGACAAGGGAACCACGAGATCGAGAGAGAAATTGGGAATTAATTGGTGAATTAAAAGGCCAGGTGTGCCCCTTCTTATAAAGGCTCCCGGGGGAGCCAACCTCCCTAGCCAGGCAATGTGGGACTATCCCACAGCCATGGTGCGGCTAGGGATGGTGCGCCGGCCCTAGGTGGGCCCCATTTGGCCCACCTAGGCCGGCCAAGCCTCCCCCACAAAATTCCCTTGAGGGTTTTCCCCCCCATGGACCTTCTTTCGACCAGAGGCCCATTTAGGGAAATCAGCCTAAATAAATTCGAAAATAAATATATAAAATCATATTTGCATATTAATTACACTAATTAATATCAAACATAACATATATAATTTTTCCTAGCTCCGAAAACTCTTTCGGCGCTGCCCGATCTCCATCGAACCCCTCCCGGGACATTCCCGGTGATCTCTTTCCTTTCCGGTTGTCTTGTCGAAACCCCTTAAGTGTGTTACCCTAGCGGTTCGATATAATAACGGGTACGATCAAGACTCCTCTATGATCGACGACTAACTTGTAGGCCTGGACCCCATGAATTAATCCTTGTGATATAACGAATGACTTTCATCTATCAAACCTGGACGTATAGTCTTAAACCCTTTGTCATGGCGATACTTAGCGTGTCCGAGCATCATTCTCAGATATCTCCATACCTAGCATGATCTCGTTACTGACATCGCTATCTTCTACTCGTCTATGATATTATGTCAGCTGGTGACCTAGTCACATGTTTGCAAACTCATTTGACATAATCTCATCGAGTGGGCCCTAGAGTATCTATCCGGCTATGCGGACTGACAAATCCCACTGTTGACCCCTCGTCTCAACTACCCCTTCCGATACCCAAAAGTATCACTGTTATTATCACACTAGATAAGATATGACGTTTGGTGCGATCAAAGTATCTTCCAGGGATAACAATAAGAGTTGATCTCACGGTCTTAAGGCGTAATGACTAAGTCCTATAAATACTGGGTATGTCCATCACATCGTTACTCCTAACGATATGACTTCCATTGCCGACCGGTGCCATGCCCTATGATCGGAAAACCTCGATCATCAATCGCGCAACGAAACTAGTCTTAGTAGAGGCTACTAGGGACCTGGTTGTTTATCTACCACACCTGTATTAATGTTTTCGCTTAACACAGTTATAGCATGGTATAAAACATATAATGAACGATTGGGATATTGCCAATAAACTACGTTTATTAAGTGCCTCTAGGGCATATTCCCTTCAAATGTTGTTTTGTGAAAGTCTAAATTCTACTAAGTTAATAAAGAAGCTCCTGGGTGAATTGGTTGTATATGGTGGCGAAGTTGACTGGCTACTAAGGCCCATGTCTATGGTTCCTGGAGTACGTGCACTTGTGGATGGCCACCCAGGGAACAAAGGGATCTGATGAATTCCAAGTGACGATTGCTTCCAGTGCAGCCATTGCCATTGGGCTCTGGCTTGATCAACTAAATTGCGTGGACTCGCCCCGGCTTGACAAGCAGATGTAGTGTGTGTTAGGTGGAACGGGTCAAGGCAGAGTGGGAGGGAAAATGCTCCTGATAGATCTCGTCTCCTTCTTCTCCTTTTCCTTATCACTATAAGAGTGTAAAGGATAGTTGGGCTGAATGGGTACAATGGTGAACGTGCAAAACTCTGCAGAGCGTAAAACTAAGAACTTAGCCGTGTCCCCGGTAAAGACAATTTGAGCAGCTAATCACGGACGTCAACGTAGGATTCAATCATTCCAATTTCTAAGATAAAACTTGATGGGTGAACAAGGGTAGAAGGAGACAGTGAATTTCATGCCACGGATGTCTCGAATAGATGAAAAGGGTTTTCCAAAGAGTTAGGAAAAATTGACTTTATGCAAAATAGACTTGAACTCCACAAGCCAAATATGCATATAGGTTATTAGAGTTATTCCACTAAGTGTCCACCATAGTGTCACTTGCCAGACTCCATTTTTAATGGAATCTGACCCACGTTGTTGCAATATTTTTCTTATTGCAGATCGTTCAGATGACGAGTGAGGTTTTGTTTAAAGGTTTCGAGTCTGCAACCAACATGTTTTCGCCTGTGGCAACATGAAGATGATGGAGACTCACTGCTATTGTATTTCCGTTGTTCACTCTTTTAGTGCTAGCTTTATGCTATGCAAGTTGTAAAGACTATATTTTCCAAGTCTGGATCATCGATGTAATAAATTGATACTTTGTTGTGATATTACATCATAAACTGTGTGTGCAAACGAGTTGATCCAGGGATTTGCACTATAGACAGGTACCTTGCCATATTTTAAGTGCAGGTACGCTACAGATGGTATCAGAGCACTGTGTTGCCTGTAGGTTCGAAACCCTAAGTTTGGATTGAAATAAGTTTGGCCATAGGATTGAAAATCTATTTCATTCTGTTTGCTGAAAAGAAGAACTTTTCAAACATCATTCTTGTAACTATCTTAACTATTTCCTTTCTAATATTCTTCTCTTGTTTTATTTAGATGACCAACCTCATTGAATCACTCAAGAAAGGACCAGTGATGACCATGACCTTGGAATGTGAGACAGAGTTTCCAAGAGCACTTAAGGATAACATGAAAAGCTTGGGTTCGAAGCAGAATCAGTATACAAAGGTTTTCCTTTCATGGATGAAGGCCAAGAGTACTGGTGGGTGCAAGTCCATCTATACATGAGCAAAGAAGATGACCACAAGACTGAGGGTGACTGCATGTTCACCAACCCAATACTTCACACATCATTCTTTGATTCAGCAAAAAATGCAGCATGGAGAGCCATCGAGTACCTGGCAGAAAGACTTCGTTTAAGACTTCACAACAATCAGAAGCATCTTGAAGAACTGAAGGAAGTAGAGGAGGAACTCGAGGCACTCAAGAAAAATATAGATTAGACCACCTACCCATTAGAATAACGAGATCCGATGATGTATTGACCTATAAAATTGTGGTATGGCAATACTATCACTTTTGTATTTCCATGACGTTGGTGTGTTTCGTTCGATAAACGATTAGCTGGATTTCTCAAAAGAAGTTTGAAATTCTCCACGTATGTGTTTGCTTGTGTTTGAACCATGTTGATTGATTTTGTTAGAGATTGGTTGCCTTGTTCTGGTTTATTGAAATAGGATTCCTTCATAGTACCTATAACTCAACTCATTTATTTTCTAAACCAAACAGATGTCTCACCCCAATACCAACATCAATAATATGCACACAACAATGCGACTACTATTAGAGAACCAAAGTCAGTTGTGGAATTTGATCAATGACTACCTGCCTAAGATTGATCAAAACCATAGTGAGTTTGAAGAGGTTCTTATGACCAAACCGAAGGCATGCAAAACTTGTGGAGAGATAGGACATACGTCCAAAGAATGTCCTGATGAGTGGCCCCATGATGATGCAAGACATGTAGTTAAAGGATGCCCCCCAACTTAGGTTACTTGTTTTTTGTGTGAAGGAACAAATCATGTCCCAATACAGTGTCAACTTTATCCCTTAGTGCAACAAGTTATCCCGCAAACCAAGGAAAGAATGGAACAGTCTCTCATGAAGACCCTGGAGGAACAAGAACAAAAGGTTAAATCAAAGAAAGATCTTAGCCACATCAATTCCTACAAGTGCAAAGATCTAGTACATGATTCATCGAACTGCATAAAGAAGAAGATTGGTAAGGACACTGAACAAAATCATTGTCCAAGGACGATTGTAGTTCCTACCAAGATGAAAAATGAAGTGAGAGTAAAGTCACACCCGAAGATATCCAAAAGTACCTCCAAGTATTGTTATAAGTGTGAAGGAGATCACCTAGCTCGAAATGGTCACATCAAACGAGACTGGACTTCTTTAATTGAGATAGAATATGGCAAACAAGATTTGGAAGAACTTTTAGCCCTGGAAATACCTAAGAAGAAGAAGAACTGAAGCGACGTAATTTGCTACAAATGTAAGGACAAGGGATACGCTGATAAGTGCCCAGAAAAGGTGAAGGGGAACAACCTTATCCGCTCTCAAAAGAAAATCATCAGCCCCGTGACCTGCCGCAGATGCGAAGTAACAGGGCACTCTGTCAGTGGCGATCCTGAGTGGAAGAAGGATAAATCTTTCAAAGGACCGAGTGGAAAATGTGAGTGCTAAAACTTGCCGTATCACCACATACAATTGCATTTTGAATATTAGTACACTCTACATCAGAAGAGTAAGCAAGATTAAATAAAGTTTCTAGACTGACCACAAAACTTTCTTTTAAGGGTGGTAGCCACCCAGATAATTCAAACCCAGTCGCCTAAACCTAGAGACCCACGCCTATCTTTCCTTCTATTATCCCCAATCAGCGAAATCATTCTCTGCTCGTGTTCAGTTTCCGTATCAACAACTGGATTACTCCCCCTCTCGAGTTATCAGAATTATCCCAAGAATTTGCTTTTTCTTTCTAGTCTCTCCAAATCTCGGGGGCGAGATTCCTTTTAAGGGTGGTAGTCTATAACATCCCAATATTTTTGGAATGTTTAAAAATCACTACAATTTGAAACTTTTGTTTTATTAAAATGAAATATTAAAATTATAATGAAAACCAATATATTTTGCAAGGTATTTTAAAATTTTACAAGACACCTTCACCATTAAAGGTTTTATACCAAATAGTTGATTTTGAATATTTAACTTTTGACTATTTATTAAACCTTAAAAACATTTTTGCAAAGTACCTAAAAGTTAACTAAAGTATGACAACTTTATAAAATGGTTTTAATTCTTTTACCTGAGTTTAAAACCTAGTTTTGGAAATTACAAGTGCATAGTTTATAACATAGGCATTTCATTAACTAATTTTAATTTCATTAATTTCTCAAAACATAAAAATATTTTCATGAATATATTTAATATATAAAATGAAATATATCTAGAATATTTTCCAAAGGTATTTGATGAAGTTTTCGAATGAGTTAGCATAATATAAAACATAATGGTGCACAAAATATTTTGAATTAAAAATTGAATTTATTATATTTCCCATTTCCGTAAAAATATTTATATTTAGTTATTTTACTATTATACCAAAATAAAATTGAGTGGTTATTGGAAATGAGTTTAAATTAACTTAAGATCAAACATATATGATTGTGGAAAATTCTTAAATTTTATTTAAGCCCAAAATGAATTTATTAAAACCCTAATTTCTAAGTTGACATTAAATGGGCAAATTTGTATTTTTTGTATATTTCAAAATATGATTTTTCTAAAGTATTCAAAACATGACCACAACTGGTTTAACACAAAGATACTGTTTTTACGAATATTTAGAATTTTATTTGACTTTATTTGGACATTTAAATCAAACGATATGAATAAAATGGAAAACAAAAGAAAAAAGAAAATCAGTTGTGACGTCAGCGATGATGTCACTCCTTCTTCAACCTCCAGCGACAATTACGGCCGAAATAATATCCGATTCCTTTCTAAAATCCGGGCTCGATCGTCGCGGTTTGTTTCTCCCCTCCGACCGTTTAAAAAGCCCCTGCTCTCCTCTCTCTTTTGCCCCAAATCCTAGAATCTAAGACGCCCCCAGGCTGCTGTGAAAGCTCACCGGAGTTCCTCGCCTCCGCCGCCGTTTTCTTCGTTTTCCGGCGAGGTAACCGCACCCCCGAGCCCGAGACCCACCCCCTCTTCCTCCCCACGCGGAACCGCACCACCCTGACCCTTCCCCGATTTTCTTCTCAGCCATCTGTCGAGTACGTGCCCGAGAGGAGCTCGCCGGACCGGCCGCACCTCCGACCACTGCCAGTCGCTGCTCCGGAACGCCCGAGCGGACTTCATCGCCACCATCAGCCTTGTCGTGCTGCGCCACGCCCCCTCGTCACCTCCCCGAGCCGATTCGACCACCGGAGCCTCACTGTCGTCCTTGCCCAAGCGCTGGCGCCGCCATCCCCATCATCTCCGGCGAAATCCCGCCGCCACCTTCTGGTCATCAAGGTGAGCCGTCCGATCTAAAACGTGCGGCCATGATTAGATCTAGTCAACGAATCCGTACAGGCAGATTAGATCCGTCAAATCTGGATCTAATGGCCCAGATCCAATCACTTAATCCAGTCAGCAGCCACGTCGTTGCCTCGTCAGCGTCCAGTCAGCGCTGACGTGGAAATGATTTTTTCGATTCAGTTTAATTGGCAGTTTTATAGAAACAACCCTGCCTATTAAAATTGTTATCACTTTTTAATCACACATCCAAATTAGATAAATTTTATATTTTTGGAAAGCCCTTGACATATAGAATATTTTAGATGTGTTAGAATTCTAATTTTACTTTGTTTGAAATATTCAAATTTCAAATGAAGAATTTGAATATTTTTGTCATAACTATAATTCTATAAATCCAAAAATTGCTAATAAAATTGTTTTAGAAACTTTAAAATATTTGTAATATGATGCCTCTGTTATAAAATATTTTTGAGTATTATTTTGATGATTTAACAGTTATATGTTAAATTTGATCACCTTGAAGAATAAACTTAGTATTTTCTCTAAGTATTTATGCACATCTTGACTAAGCCATTAGAGTGCTTATTCAAGATGATTTATAGTAAAGTATTTTATCCAACTTAAACCCTTAGTCCTTAATCATTTTTAACCAAATTCTTGCCTTGCACTTAACTTAGAAGATTTTCATGGCATGATATGCATCTCTAGTCCTTAGAAATATTTTGCACGTCATGCATGACATATTTCCCTTAGAAGTTTATGAAACTTTTTTGTTCATTATGTATGTGTTTATATGCATTGTGTTGTGATGTGTTTTATGTTGATTGTTGTATTGTTGTTTTCCTATATTGTTTAGATTGAACGGAGAGCCCCGAGTTACGTTGAAAAGAGTTTGTGAGCAAAGACATCATTCAAAGGCAAGTGGCACACCTCATAAACTTCCTAGTATTTTCTATATGCATTACTTAGTGTATTTTTATATAAGCATGTGTAGGATAGTATTGCTATGCTAAAGCTGTGTAGAAATTTCTTACTCCTGTGTCTAGATTCATATGCAACACTTAGTAGAATTATTTCATGCTATGCAAATGTTGTTTTGTGAAAATCTAAATTACACTAAGTTAATAAATAACCTCCTGGGTGGATTTGTTGTATATGGTGGCGAAGTTGAGTGTCTACTCAGGCCCATGTCTATGGTTCCTGGAGTACGTGCACTTGTGGATGGCCACCCAGGGAACAAAGGGATCTGAAAAACTCCGAGTGACGATTGCTTCCTGTGCAGCCATTGCCAATGGGCTCTGAATTGATCAACTAAGTTGCGTGGACTCACCCCGGCTTGACAAGAAGATGTAGAGGGTGTTAGGTGGAACGGTTAAGCCAGAGTGGGAGGGAAAATGCTTCTGAAAGATCTCGTCTCATTCTTCTCCTTTTCCTTATCACAATAAGGGTGTAAAGGATAGTTTGGGTTGAATGGGTACAATGGTGAACGTGCACAACTTTTGCAGAGCGTAAAACTAAGTACTTAGCCGTGTCCCCGGTACGGACAATTTGAGCAGCAGATCACAGACGTCAACGGAGGATTCCATCATTCCAATTTCTAAGATAAAACTTGATGGGTGAATAAGGGTAGAAGAAGACAGTTTATTTCATGCCATGGATGTCTCGAATAGAAGAAAAATGTTATCCAAAGAGTTAGGAAAAATTAGCTTTATGCAAAATAGCCTTGAACTCCACCAGCCAAATATGCATATAGGTTATTAGAGTTATTCCACTAAGTGTCCACCATAGTGTCACTTGCCAGACTCCATTTTTTATGGAATCTGACCCATTTTGTTGCTATATTTTTCTTATTGCAGATCGTTCAGATGACGAGTGAGGTTTCGTTTAAAGGTTTCGTGTCTGCAACCAACATGTTTTTGCCCGTGGCAACATGAAGATGATGGAGACTCACTGCTATTGTATTTCCCATGTTTACTCTTTAGTGCTAGCTTTATGCTATGCAAGTTGTAAAGACTATATTTTACAAGTCTGGATCCTCGATGTAATAAATTGATACTTTGTTGTGATATTACATCGTAAACTGTGTGTGCAAACGAATCGATCCAGGGATTTGCACTATACACAGGTATCTTGCCATATTTTAAGTGTAAGTACGCTACATGATGGTTTATCTCGGGGAGACAATCAGTCCGATCTCAAGGAAGGAAAAATGGGTATCCCCATCCTAGTGCTTTTAAAGGTTTTACAAACGAATTTTTTCAGTACTTGGATATGTCCTTGCTATATCTAAAAGAAGAGAATTCTATCTCTAAATGTTTTTCTTCAACAAAGATATAGAGATATCGTATTCTCTATTGACTGAAAATCATGGTATTGGAAAACTAAACCCTATAGTTGTTTGTAGGAGCTATCCTAGTTTTCCAAAATGCTTTACTTGCATTACCATAAAAACTTAGCCCTAGAGGTGGTCTTGCGAGTACGTAAATGTACTCATATGGATATGACCCTGGATATTCAAACGTCCAGGTTATAATGAAGAGATGTACGACAAGAAGGAGTAGTACACCGACGACTACGCCAACTGAGTGTCACCGGTCAACTGCTCTGTGGGAATACGTCAGGAGGTGTCGAGGGCCGACGCTAGCCACAAACTTCCGAAGTACCTTAGTTCATTTCCATCCGGTGAGGTGATGATTGTAGACTTGGTCATGTGACCATTATTTATGTAAGCCTTGGACTATTCGAGTTGAATGATGTACTTTGTATACCATGTTGTTATGTGATCGCGATGCACTGATCATTGGGATCGTGATCTTTTACATAACGTGGGCACCTCTGGCTGGTAGTCAGAGGGGTCCTTATAGACAGATCGACTGCAACTACATCCTCAACAAAGAAGGAGATCACCTCATCACAGATCAACTAGATCCCACCACCCGGATCCCAAACATCCTCCATGTCATCACAGGAATTCAACAAATTCATGGCACAATAATTCCCTGAAGATGAAGGCCAGTCGACTATTCAGCATAACCCAGTCGAAGATCTGACCATCGCGACAGCACCAACAGAAGGCACGGGAATTGCTGCATCACAGATCAATCCGATCTTGCTATTAGGATCTCCGGTGGAATCAATGTCGACAAAGGAATTCAATGAATTCATAGCACAAAACCAAATAGAAGAAGAAGTACAGTCGAATCTTCAAATTGACCCAGTTGAATGAATCAGGCCACTCGCAGACGTCAACGACTACATGCAGATTGAAGATCCAGAGGAAAGCTTCCACCTCTCCGAGTTTGACGAGCCTCCAGAGGAAAGCTTCCACATCTTCTAGTATGACGAGCCTCCAGAGGACAACATACATCTAGCCGACTACGTTGATCCAGAAATCCAAGCCCTTCATGACGCCTTCACCGACTACGACAGACCTCTAGAGCAGTCGCTTGATACTCAAATCAGCAAAAAACAAGTGTTCCGACATGGACTGTGATGAAGAAACTGTGTCAACACCTGACATATACAGAGCATACACATGTCCTCCGGTCATGCCACATCAGGTTTATGTCGTATTTAGTGCAGAAACATCAGCATCAACAACCAGTCGAAGGCCAACCGAATATCCCTACACAGTCACATTACCAGATGACACAACCAATCTAAATATCACAGCTGAGATGGCTGCAAAAGTAACTAAAGTCATAGATGATTGCACAATGATGCCAGCAGATGCAATGCCGGATGAACTAATGGCCTATAATTACTTCAACTGGCAAGAAACACTGCGTCTAAAGCAGTACATAGCAGCACTCGAAGAAAGAAGGAAGCAAGCAAGCATATCAAGTGCACGCAGACGACAGTTATCTCTTAGCTCCACAGGAGCAACAGAGGGAAGATACAAATCCAGATTCGCAAGAATCCCTGAGGGTGAAAGATCGAAATAGCTCTAATCATCGTCGATCGAGGAGTCGATAGCGGAGCAGGTCTAGAAGATCGAACAACAGGGAGTCACCCGACAATCGCGGTACAAGACCATGTGAAGCACAATGTTTCACACGACGGATTCGCGAGATCAAGCTACCCAAGAAATTTGGCCTACCTACTACGCCAAAACTTAATTGCACACAAGAACCCTTAGGGTGGCTCGACGATTACAAACTAGCAGTTGTGTGCCAACGAGTAACGACTACAACAGCTCTACAATACTTAAATTTGATGCTTGAGGGCACAACTCGTGACTGGCTGAAATCGTTACCCGAGGGAACTTATGACTCCTGGGATCATTTCAAAGAGGATTTCATAAAATATTTCGTCCCTCTACGCGAACGACCAAAAACATTTGAAGAACTTCGGGCATGCAAGCAAAAGCCAGGCAAAACACTCATAGCATATATAAGAAGATGGACCGCCATACGTAACTCAGTCAGCGCAATATTAGAAGATAGATCTATGGACGCCTTCACAATGGGAGTCTATAGAGACGACTTCAAAGAGGCACTCGGTTGCTAGAAGCCAAAATCCATGGCAGAGCTCATGAAGTTAGCGACTGAGTGACCGGACGGTGAAGATGCCCTTAAAACAAACGCCCAACTTCACCACAAGACCATCGAGACCGTCATGATGGTCGCGACCATCGCGATAGTCGAGACCGTCAGAACGGAGACGACAAACAAAGAAGGCACGACCACGATTACGATAGCGAAGACAAAGTCAAATTCGTAGCAACCGGATTCTCATAGGACGATCGCACCCGAGATGATAGGAAACAAGATGACCGGCAAAGCAGTCGACACGAAGATCGTCGAGATACACGAGGTAACAACTCTCGTTATGACCGACCAGTCGACCGTCGAGACAACAGGGACCGTGATCAACATGGGGGATACATGAGGCAAGATTGGCAAAGACGCTCAGATCCTAAACCCAAAAAATCATTTCAGGAAAAGATGGAAGACGAATGCGGACTCCACATGTTTAAAGATCCAGCGACTGGGTGGTTGATATAAATCATACAATGCGGAACTGCCGCAAATTTGGGCGGATGACGACATATTACATGAAGCGATTGAGAAGGGATCTAGCACCAACTGCCCCATCATCATATATAGCGCCACCACCACAACAGCCAGTCGCCTCACTCCCGTCGCCACCACCACACAACACGAGTAATCAGATGGCGGGTGCCATACATTACATACCACATAACGTGGAAGATCAATATCCAAAACCCAAAGGACAAATGTACATGATCCAAAAAAAACGTCCTTCGTAAAGACAACAGAAACTCCACACTCGACACGTCAATTTGGTACCGCCATACTAGAATTTTTGCGAGGATCAGAATCGACGATCACTTTCAATCAAGAAGATCACCCACCATCCATCTATCGACCAGGACACGCCGCTCTAGTACTCGAAACTCAATTGGCGGATACGCCATAACAAAAATCTTCATGGACGGAGGCAGCGGTGTCAACATAATATTCGCCGATACACTTCGTCGAATGAACAGGTCAGCCAAAAACCTAACACAATCTGCAAATACCTTACATGGTATCGTCCCGGGCAAAGCCATATGGCCAGAAGGAACAATACAACTTAATGTTACGTTTGGGGATGCGATACACTTCATAAGCGAGTTGATCAACTTAGAAGTCGTCGACTGGAAATCGCAATATCACACAATACTTGGGCGACCGACATTTGCTATATTCATGGCCGTACCACATTATGCATACCTCAAGCTAAAAATACTAGGTCCAAAGGGAGTGATCACAGTCAACGGAAACTTCCAGAGATCAGATGCCTGCGGCAGAGATTTTGGCAAAATTTCAGAAACATTTGGAATGGAGCAACATCTTGATGAACAACCACTTGACAAAAATTCCGCAATGGAGCCAGAGCCTAAAAAACGGACAATCGCAGTCATTGTACATGAAGTAGACGCTCTGTGGACAGTCGAACAAGTGCAATAGGAAGGCACTCAACCAGAGGAAGAGCAGGACAAATCCAACACCTGGATGATATACTTTGATGGGTCAAAAGGGAGCAAAGGCGCAGGCGCATGTATGACACTCATATCACCCAAAGGTGAACGAGTCAATTATGTCCTGTAGATAGATTTTCCCTCTCCATCAAAAGTTGAATCCGACTACGAAGGCCTATTCCAAGGCATGCGACTTGCCAAAGCTTCTGGAGAAAATAACATTGTCATCCGCGGAAACTCCTGCATAATCATACAAAACACAATAAGAGCACGCAGGGCCAATGCGGACAACTTAGCTGAGTATCAGGACCACTACGACCTGCTACAAAAGAGGTTCGCGAGCTACAACATGTAGCGCGCACTCGCACCAAACAGGCAACCAAATTGGCCAACATCGGGTCGGCAAAGGCACGACTACCGCCAGACACCCTCTTCAGACGGGTCAATCATAGATCGATCAAAAGATGGCATCCACAACCCTTTATAACAGCCATCACCACAAATAAGAAGCCGGACAAGGATGACAACACACTTGGAGCAATAACAAAAACAGCTCACCTAGACACGTCAGTCGCAAGTCCGATCGTAGCTACAGAAGACAATGCAATGTTGCCACTTGAGAATCATGAGGAAAGGCAAATCACATGGCCATGGACAAAAACTCTCTTCAAAGGAATCATGATACCTCGACTAGGATGTGCAAAGGAGCATAAGACCAACTCAGCACACGAAGAATCCCTCATCACCAATAAAGAGGGCACAAGCAAATCGACAGTTCAAGAAAGTCCATGCAATTCAAAAGATTTGACTCACTGGCTGTAACATCCAATTTTTTTCAAAAATTTAAAACTTTCCATTCATGCATCATTCATCATTTAGGCATAACATTACATCACATAAGTACTAAATAAAAATTCAATTATAAGTTTAAATAATTCATAATTCCATAAAGTTGTTTATTTAAAATTCTTTAATAAATATATTTTTCCAAATTATTTAATGGGCAAGTATAATGCTAAAAAGTTCTAATTTTAATAACCTTTCCAAAATATATTTTTATGAATTTTTCTGAAATGTTTTGTTTAAGTTTAAAAATCATTTTTGAAATCAGTTTTTAAAACATATTTTAATTTATTAAAACAATAGGAGAATCGGCCCATTTGCTATCTGCCGCGCGCGCGCAGAGAACGGCCCAGCAAGCTAGTGTAGTGCCCCTGCTTACGAAAGCAATGGCACATATGAATAATGCAAAGACTTGGATCACATAAGTCTCACATTCTCCAATAAGATGTAATATCACAGTACAATGTCATAATTTATTACAGAACGATACGAATGATCCAAAAACAAATATCCTTACAACTTAGCATAGCGGAGATGCTAGCTGAATAAATAGTTCACACTTTATTTCAGAGTTCAAACGCAATACTAAAGGTAGCATGGAGCTACATCTTCTCCATGAAGCCACTGGCAAATCATGTTGGTTGTAGCTCGAAGACGACCCCCTTACTCCTCATTCGGACATTCTGCAAGGTTTAGTTGCAGCCCAGCTATAAAGGGTCGGCACAATTGAATTGTGGTGGCAAGTGACTTTAATTCCTAATGTTCTATTAAGCTATAACTTTATGCTTATTTTGGCTGGTGGAGCTCAAGGCTATTGCGCAAAGCAAGTTTTCTCCTACTTTTGGTAAACAATTTTCTTAAATCAATAATCTTCTCCTTCAGAGACAATCTCGAGACAAGCCCATGTCTCCTACCCATGTTCACCCAACAAAGTTTTATTAAGAAATTTGAGATGAGGAGATTTTCAGAACACAACCTTGGGTAGTTACTCAAATTGTCCGATGCCGGGGACACGGCTAAGATCTTAGGTTTTAACTCTCGAGAGGGTGTGCACTTTCACCATCTGACTCAATCAACCCAAACTATCCTCTACACTCCTTTAGTGATAAGGAAAAGGAGAAGATCAAGACGAGACTTTTTCAGAAGTTGCTTTCCCATGATCATACTAAGAGATTACCACCATCCTATCAACTCTACCACCATCAATCTCTTGACCTAGGTCCACAACAACTTACTCCATCAAGACAGAGCCCATATTGACCAATGGTTGCACGATAAGCAACTAGACTCAGTGTAAACTTAAATCTCATAGCCCTGGGTGGCCTACCACAAGTGAGCAACTCAGGTTAACACCGCATATCATGGCCCCAAGTAAGTAGAAACTATCCTGGGCGAAGACAACCATGAAACTTGGCCCTGAGAAGCCACTCAACTTGAAACCTCCTCGATCGACCCAATCCACCCAGGCGTTAAATTAATTTAGTGGAAATTTTCATTTATCACATCAACCATAAAACAATCATTTTTGCAGCAGGTGCTTCCACTAAATTATAATAGGGGTCTAATATGGAATTTCTAAGGGGAACCTAAAAGGTTTGCATAGCACACCACAATCTCTCAAAACCTATCATGCATACTGCTTTTGCAAATTCTGTTTGAAAACACTAGATATGCAATAGAATAAAATAGTAGGTGTTTTATGAAGTCACTTGCCTGAAGAAAGTTGTCGTTTCTCACACACTCTTGTCCAAGTCAAAAGTTGCTCCCCGTTTCAACTATATAGTAAAAGGGCATCCAATAAACAAGCAATTCAACAAACACAAAACAATATTGGAACATACAGGCGTAATAAGGTTTAGAAGTGGATTTGGTCAAGGGTGTCACAAAATTCAGTATGCAAAAAGAATTTACGTGATTGCGTTTAGGGTATAGTCAAGAGTCAAATTGGACATTTTCAATTTGAAAAGATTGAAAGATCCACAGGATCCAATTGAAATGGTCTTTAAACGAAGAGATCCTAAGATGGTTTAATCATAATTTAAAAGCAAGGTTCAAGTTTTTACAACAACTATCCATATTTAATTTATTTTACTTAAGGTTATGTTTTCAGAATTTTAAATTTAAGCAAATTCATATTCAAGAATTTCTTAATTTATCATATCTAACATTTTTAAATCCCAACTGAAAAAGTTCATAGTATTAAAATACAACCTAGTTATTTGAAATGGCAAAATGTTTTAATTTACATTTTTTAGTAACACCTAATTAACCAATATCATTTATATACACTTGTAAATGAATTTAATATCATTTAAAAAGGTTTTAAATAAAACTTACTTATTAAAGTTATGTATCATATTAATAAACAGGAATTTGAGCTTTCTCTAGACTAGGACAATTATTTATGTCTTTGGTGTAAAGTAATAAATCTTTAAATTAATGAACTTTATAATGTACTAGAATATATCAAATCAAGTCTCATGATTTTTAAATTCATTTTAAATTATTCAAGCATTATTTATAACAAAATTTTATAATTTGTGTTAATTGACAGAGGGCCTTTAATTAAATGCATAGCAATTGGATTAAATCAATAATAATGTTTGTATTAAAAGTTATGTCAAAAATAGTCAAACTATTCAAAATAAACACACAACCATTTAATAATCAAAATAATTCTCAAAATTACTTTATAACAGATGCAACATATTACATATTTTATAAAGTTTCTAAAACATTTTTATTTGCAAATTTTGAATTTTACAGATTTAAAGTTATGACAAAAATACTCAATTCACCATTTGAAATGTGAATATTTTAAACTAAGTCAAATTTGAAAATTAAAAATTCAAGCAAATTCTACTTGTCGAGGGCTTCAATTTGATATAAAATTTGTCCAATTTGGGTCAAGGGTTAAAAAGTTATGATAATTCTAAGTGGCAGGGACTTTTCTGCAAAACTGCCATTTAATCTATTTAAAAGAAATTGATATCCACGTGTGCGCTGACTAGGCGCTGACTGGACCTGACCTGGCTGCTGACTGGGTCGCTGACGTGGATAAGTGAAATGATCTGGATCGTCAGATCCAGATCTAACGGCCAGAAAAGAATCGTACCGATTCGTTTTAAGTGTTCTAATCCTAACCGTTGAAGATAGATCGGACGGTCCGGGAGCGTTGACCAGAAACGGGCGATGGAACTCACCGGAGTTGGGGGCGAAGACGGCGCCGGCGGCTCGGTCGTGGACGGCGCGGTTGCTCTGGTGCTTCCCCGAGCTTCCGGTGGCGAAGACGAGGTGCGGAGCGGCGCGTCGAACTCGATGGTGGCGACGGCGTCAACTCGTGCTTCCTCGGGCAACGGTGAGGCGCGGCCGGAGTTCCTCAAACGCCGGCGAGCATTCGGTGACCTTGTTCCGCTCTAACGACTGCGAAAATAAATCGACCAAGGGGTCACAGAGGTGCGCAAGGACAATGGAAAAAGGAAGGAGGGGGTCTCAGACTCGTTCGTGCTCACCTCGTTAGGAAAGCAGAGAAAAACGGCGGCGGACTCGCGTTGCTCCGGCGAGCTTTTCCCGGCGGCCTCGGGGAAGGGTTTCTGAGGGTTTTGAGGGGGAAAGAGAGAGGAAGGTGCGGGGTTTAAATGGGGGCTGGGGAGGAAACAAATCCCGCATCTACCTCGCCGGATTTTTGGAAAGAATCGGGGGCGTGATTCACGGCTGGAGGAAGACGACGATGACGTCACGCTGACGTCATCCTTCCTTTTTCCTTCCAATTTTATATCAATTTTAGCTTTTATACAATATTCAATGTATAACACATTTATTTAAAATGGGAAGGGAAGTATAATGCATTCATTTTTAAATTCAAACTGTTTTGTGCACCATTAAGTTTTATATTATGATAAATCATTTGAAAACTCCATAAAGCAATTATGGAAAGGAATTTTGATTTAATTCATTTCTTATATTAAATAATGTCATGAAAATCATTTTATGTTTTTAGAATTAATGAAATCAATTTAAGTTAATGAAATGCCTATTTGGATAATTAATTATTTAATTATAAAGTCTAGGAAGTTTTAAAGATATACACTATAGATTTATAATTTCCAAAACTATGTTTTTGCACTCAGGTATAAGAATGACAACCATAAATCTTATTTTACTTTATGAATAGCTATGGCTAAGTGGTGGAAACAAATACTTATAAGTAAACTATTTTATTAGAATACAATGGTTTGAAGTTTGTAAAATATTTGTCAAATTACATATTACGGTTAATGAAATACAAGGGATAATAAAATGTTTACTTGAACAACTTTTGAAAATAATGTTACATTGAGATATTTGAAATATTAAACTCTTTAATTAAGGTTGAAGTCTTTCATAGTTGGTTTCCTTATGCATTTAATGTTTTATTTTAAATAAGAAACAAAAGTTTTAAATTTTTGTGACTTTTAAACATTCCAAAATATTGGGATGTTACAGCTAGCCGCGCAGCCATCCTCCCTCTCCTCTCTCGCTGACGGGTGGGACCCACTTGTCAGGTGGGTCTTCCACCGCCGGACGCGAATCCCGCATGGATCCTCTCCGATCCGGAGCGATTTCAGCTCCAAAAATCGTGGGGTTTGTTTCCTTTTGCACCCCATATAAACCTCCACCCTCTGCCGCCTATCCCCGCGCCCAAAACCCTAGTTTTTTTGCCCCCAGGGCGCTCGAGCTCCGAGTTCCGCCGCCGCCATCGCCGATGGTAAAAATTTCATCGACCCCGGCGACATCCCCTCTCCCCGAGCCCCCTTTCCCTCTGGTTCTTCTTCTTTCAATCATGCGCACCTCCGTGACTTCGTCTTGGTCTTTTTACCGCAGCCGAACGCCGCCTCCGTCCGCAGCCGAAGGACACCGCCACCGTCTCCATCTCCGGCGAGCTTTTCCCGGCGAACGGCGAAGCCCTGAGGACCAACGCCTCGCCAACAACTCCGCCTCGACGCCCTCTACGCCTCGGTAAGACTCGTTCGTCCCGTAGCCCTCTAGAACGCAAGCGCACGCGACGCCGGCCGTAGCGCCGCCGCGGTCGGGTGATCTCCGGCAACCCGCGCCGCCCGCGCCTGGCCCCTGTTTGTAGACCGTTGGATCTAGATCCAACGGATCTAGATCAGAACGATGTGGTGCGTCCGCTGTTAGTTAGATCGGACGGATCGCGCTTCCTATCCGCGTCGAAACGGTACCGTCCAATAGCATTTTCGCAGGAATTTTATAAATAAAACAGAAAATATGCAAAAACTTAGAAAATTCATAATTTTTATCTGTAAGTTCAAATTTGATAGATTTTATATCCACGGATAGCCCTGCTAGTGTAGTTTAATTCTACATCATTTTTTTTCCCTTTTGATAAATTATATTTCGTGCATTTATCCGAGGAGTATTTCGGCTATTAAAATTCATAACTTAAATAATAAAACTGATTTTCAAATAAATTTATTTGTTTTAGGGCTGTATTATTGTCCTCTGTCCAGAAATATCAACATGCGTTTTATTTGAAAACTTTCATAAAACACTAAAGTTGTAGTTGTAGAATTCTATTTTTGCTATATAGTTTTCAATTATTAAATTGATAAATAAAATAAGAAATCACTAGAAATTGCATTTCATACATTTAATAACAGAAGGTATAAAATTATTAATAAGTGTGTCTTGTTATACTCATGGCATATCATGCATGCATACATATTCATGTTTGGTGTTCAAGGTGTGATATTGTGTGGGTATTTATTTTATGTATTGCTTGTGCTAGATTGTGAAGAAGAGGAAGGACTTGCTTGTGATTGTTATTCTTGTTGTGCTTGCTCCTCCTATTACCAAGCCAAGTGACATTCATAAACTACCCAATATTTTCTATATGCATTAGTAGTATATTTTGAGTAGTATGCATGGTAAGAATTTTTGGAATATTTCATTATGTTAAGTTAGTTTTACACTTTGCAAAATTCCTAGTACTGTGTAGCCACCCTTTTCCATGCAGCCATCAAAAGTTTTATTAGATACTTAGCAATGCTATAAAATTGTTTACATGCTATGCTATGGAAATATTTCTAAGTGTTAAACTTCAAATGCACACCTGGGTGGATTTGGTTGGAATGGTTTATGTTGAGTGGCTATTTGGGACTATGCTTGTGGTTGTCGTCGCCTAGGATGAATGTCTATTCTACGTAGGTCCATGAGCATGGTGGTTGTCACCCAAAAGTGCACTTATGGACGGCCACACAGGAACAAAGAGATTACTAAGTCCCTCCAAGTTTAGATGCTTCCCGTGCACCCTTTTTACAATGGGCTTTGTCTAGAATAATTAAATTGTGAGAGTGCAACCTGTCAGCTTGACAAGCAGATGTAGAGTTGGTAGGTGGAACGGGTCTTGGTAGTATGGTTGCATTATTCTTCTGAAAGTTCTTGTCTCAATTCTCTCCTTTCCTTAATGCACTCCGCGTGTATAGGATGTTTGGGTTAATTGAGTCTAAAGGTCAAAGTGCACAACCTCTGCAGAGTCGACAATCTCAGTACTTAGCCGTGTCCCCGGTGATGGACTACTTCGAGCAGCTGGACAAGGATGGACGGAAGAATCTCAACACCGTTTTTCGTGAATTAAAATTTGACTAAGGAAAGAATTGTTGGTGCACTTGGGCTTCACCCCTTTGTGCCATGTCTTTGAGAAACAAAAATGTTTTACAAAAGATAGGAGAAAACTTGCTTTCTGCAAAATAGCCTACAACTCCACCAAGCCAAATATGCATATAGAATTAGACTTGTCGTATTTTATCCACCATAGTCACTTGCCAATACTTCATTGTATTGACCTCCTTCGGGGGCTGCATATTCCAATGTGCAGGTACTTCTGATGAAGAATAAGTTTGGACTCGAGTCTACACCCAACATGTCTGCCTGTGGCGCATGCTTGAAGATGAGGCTCATTTGCTATTTGCTTTTGTTGTGAACTCTGAATTTTCTAGCTAGCCTTCATGGCTATGCACTTTGTAATAAAGCTATACTTGGCTATTTTTGGATCTCGTTGTAGTATCTGATACTTATGCAATGATACCTTATATTTTGTACTGTGCTGCTGGCAGTGATCCAGGGTCTAGCACATAACACAGGTGTTCCATCTTTATATAAAAGATGGGGCGCTACAAAATGGTATCAGAGCAAAGTGTTGCCGGTAGGTTCGAGCCCTTAGGATTGATTTAGCCCCTTTTTGATCATAATATTACCATCTTTGAAGCATGTTGGATCCTAGCGGCATAGTGGGATGAAGCGGCCCGGGGCTAACCTTACATGTCCGCGTACATGAGACCTGTTCCACAATTATAAGTGGCTGGCCGGGTGTTTGTCTCTCTCACTATAGTGAATATCCGACTTACAAAGAGTAGATAATAGTCTTGATCACCTTTTAGAATAGAACCCTTATTTTCTCTAAGTAGTTAATTACACCATGACTAGTACTTCTTACCTTATGTATTCTGTTTTTAACAATTTCTACTCTTATAACTTAAGGATGTCGTTCTTCATGTATCAAACCACGGAGGACTTCAAGAACATGTGTTTTGGAAGATATCTTCTGGAGTTGGTAGAACTACTGGCGCTTCCAACACCCATCATCAAGGCAAGTCAGCTGAAGCACTTCAACAAAGAAGACTTATGGGGAGTTCGCCTTTTCCAACAAGGGCGCCAGACTGAACCCAAGACCGAAGATATCCAGTACAAGTCGATTAGTGACTCCTTGGAGAAAGGACTGAATCTCGTCACGCAGGAGTTAATAGGACGTCTTTGCTGGCAATTCCAGGAGGAGTTAAAAGAGCACTACTTTTCTAACCTAGGCCAACGTGACGAAGATGGGATACCCTACCTTGTTAACGAGGAAGACAAAAACAAACCATAACCTTTGCATCCTTATCTCCAAGACTTAGAAATTCACCTCTGGCAACTAGAAGAGGATAGGCGCAATGAGCTGCTGAAGAATGATGAAATAATGGCCCAAGTCAAGGAGACTCAAAAGAAGATTGACGCCCAAGAAAGGTGACCAAAGCTCAAGAGGAGAAATTCCGAGCTCAAGAGAAGAAGTTCCAAAATCAAGAAAAGAGGATTAGAGACAAGAACAAGGAGATCAAGACCTTGAATGATGAAATTCTGAGCAACAACGTTGAGTTTGAAGCTGATCGAGATTTGATCGAGACTCTACGCCGTGAGAAGAGAATGCTACAAGAGAAGATTGAAGCCCTGGAGAAGGAAGTGATCGAGACTCTGCACCGTGAGAAGACAATGCTACAGGAGAAGAATGAAGCCTTAGAGAAGGAGGTGAACGACTACAAGGAGATCCTTATGAAGGAAGGCATCACCATCGAGGAGGTCGAAGAAGATGAAGGAGACGTCATGGACGAAGTTTAGACTTAGTTGGACCACCATGTTTTATCCTCGTTTAGTTCGTCGTTTTTAAAACATTGATCTCCAACTTGTGGTGTGACAATGTTAGTATGTTTTGGTTGCAGACTCTGCCGTTTGATTTAATCAACCTAGAATGCCTGTTTCGAATTGCTAAGTAAGAAATTTTTTAAGTTGTTTATTGATCGTTTGACTTGGTTGTTTTATGCATGGGTAGGAATTTTCTTCTCTTAGTTCTATCTATCTTTTACTCATCTATGCTGAAAACACCAAAGATGCCTCCTCGACGTGATACCGACAACAATGATGCCATGCAACAACTGATGGCCGCTCAAGCTCAGCTGATGACTATGATGACTCAGTTCATTGCCGCAACCAACAAGAACAATAATCACAACAACAACAACCCGCCACCTCCACCACCACCACCCCCAGTGGACAGACTTGCTAGGTTCCTAAGTCTTAGGCCTAATAAGTTCTTCTCTGCTACCAAACCAATAGTGGCGGATGACTGGCTTCGTTCAGTCAACAAGGACTTAGTAACTTGTGAGTGTTCTGAGGCAGAAAAAGTGAGGTTCACTGCACACCTGTTGGAAGGACCTGCTGCATTGTAGTGTGAGACTTATCAAGTGACTCATCCTCTGGATGGCATGACTTGGGATGCTTTCAAGGAAGGTTTCCGCAATGCTCACATTTCCTCTGGCATAATGAACCTGAAGAAAGAGGAATTTCGCAGCTTGAGGCAGGGAGGTAGAACTCTGAAGGAGTATATGGATGATTTCTGTATGCTATCAAGGTATGCACCAGAAGACATTGACACTGGTGCTAAGAGGAAGGAAAAATTCCTCAATGGACTTAAGGGAGAACTGAAGATACCCTTGTCTGTGTCTTATGCTCCTAACTATCAAGCTCTGCTGGATCAAGCGATCACTCTGGAAAAAGACATAAGAAAGGAAGAGAATAGGACGAGGAAGTTCAGTGCAAGTAAGGTTCACTCTGAAGGGACACACAAGAGACAACACACCTCTGAAGTCAGTGGCCATAAACCATGGAATCACTCCAACAACGGTAATGGCCAAAAGCATCATGGTCATAATCATAATGGAGGATACAAAGGAAGTAGTGGAGGATACAAAGGAAATAATGGCGGATTCAAGGGAAACCATCACCATAGCCATAATCATGGAAATGGTCATCACCGTCCTAACTATGAAGGGAAGAAAGACTTGTCTAATGTGACTTGCTTCAAGTGCAAGAAGACATGACATTATGCAACTGACTGCCCAGAGAAGAAGGCTGATTAAAATTCCAAGCCCAATCCCTTCCAGAAGGGACAAGTGAACCACATAAATGTGGAAGAAGTTCATGATGAACGTGATGTTGTGATTGGTACGTTCTTTCTCAATTCTTTTCCAGCATTAGTCTTATTTGATACTGGAGCATCGCAATCATTCATATCAAGAGCTTTTGTAAACAAACATGGGCTAGCTGAGGAAAGTGTAGGAAAACCTATTAGGGTAAGTTCGCCTGGAGGGGAGATGATAGTAAATTCCGGGTGTAGACAGTTAGACTTGAAGATTGGTAAGCACACCTTTCCTACAGACTTAGTCATCCTAGAAACCCAATGTTTGGATGTTATCGTCGGAATAGATTGGATGACTAGATTCTCTTAAGGGGTTAGCCTTGGTGATGTGCTTATAGTCAAGGAATACCCAGACGTATTTCCGGAAGAACTACTGGGAATGCCACCCGATAGAGATGTAGAGTTTCTCATCGAACTGAAACCGGGTACTGGACCAATAGCTAAAAGACCATATCCTATGGCCGTTGATGAACTGAAAGAGATCAAGAAGCAACTGGAGGAACATCTCCAGAAACGATTTATTCGTCCAAGTTCATCGCCTTGGGGAGCACCAGTCTTATTTGTTAAAAAGAAGGATCAAACCCAGAAACTAGTCACGGACTACAGGGATATAAATGAGCAAACTATCAAAAACAAGTACCCGTTACCCAAGATAAATGAACTATTTGATCAACTGGAAGGTGCTTGTGTTTTGTCAAAGATTGATCTTCGATCGGGGTACCTCGAAATGAAAGTTAGAGAAATGGATATACCCAAGACTGCATTTGTTATGAGATATGGCACTTACGAGTACACCATAATGCCTTTTGGATTAACCAATGCTCCAGCCTATTTAATGAATATGATGAATAAAGTGTTCATGGATTTGCTGGACAAGTTTGTGGTAGTGTTCATAGATGACATTTTAATCTACTCCAAGAGTCACAAAAAACATGAAGAGCATTTGCGTCTAGTATTGCAGAGACTACGTGAACATAAGTTGTATGCCAAATACAGCAAGTGTGAGTTTTGGTTAGAACAAGTCGGATTTCTAGGCCATGTGGTGTCCAAGGAAGGTATAGCGGTGGATCCTGAAAAGGATTTAGCCGTAACGAATTGGGAGTCGCCGAAGAATGTTGGAGAATTACGGAGTTTTCTTGGTCTAGCAGGATACTACCGAAGATTCATCGAAATTTTTTCCAAGATCGCCAAGGCTTTGACGAAATTATTAAAGAAGGAGAAGAAGTTTGAGTGGACTGAGGCATGTGAAGCCAGTTTTCAAGAATTGAAGAAACGTCTAGTTTCAGCCCCAGTTCTATGCTTACCTGATTTAGAGAAGGAATTCCAAGTGTATTGTGATGCTTCAAACCAAGGCCTGGGAAGTGTATTGATGCAGGAAGGCAGAGTGGCATCATATGCCTCCAGACAGCTCAAGAAACATGAAGCAAACTATCCTACTCATGATCTCGAGTTAGCCTCAGTGGTACATGCCCTGAAGACTTGAACACCCTATCTGATGGGGAAAAGATATGAAGTATTCACTGACCACAAAAGTTTGAAGTATATTTTTACACAGAAGGAATTGAACATGAGACAGAGAAGATGGTTGGAACTTATCAAAGATTATGATCTAAGTATCCAATATCACCCGGGAAAGGTTAATGTAGTAGCAGATGCCCTGAGTCGTAAGGTGTATGTGAATGGCCTCACAGCAGGAGAAATACCCGAGGATTTATGCAAGGCATTCAAGGACCTCAGATTGGAAGTAGTACGAGAAGGTTTTGTAGCCTCATTAGTAGTACAACCAACTTTGATGGACAAGATACGCGAAGCTCAGAAGGGAGACAAGGAAATAGAAGAAATCAAAATCAATCTGAGAGCAGGAAAAGCTAAAGGATTCCATGAAGATGAGCAAGGAATTTCGTGGTTTGAAAAACGTGTGTGTGTGGCCAATGACCCTGATCTTAGGAAGTTAATTCTGCAAGAAGCCCATGTGACTCCTTATTCCATTCATCCGGGAAATACCAAGATGTATATGGATGCGAAGGAGAGATTTTGGTGGAACAATCTGAAAAGAGATATAGCAGAATATATCGCTAAGTGTGATGTATGCAGTCGAGTAAAGGCAGAACATCAGAAACCAGCGGGACTTTTACAACCTTTAAAAGTACCCGACTGGAAGTGGGATTCTACTGGAATGGATTACACCACCGGATTACCAAGGACAAAATCGGGTTACGATTCTATTTGGGTCATTGTTTGCTGTCTAACCAAAATAGCTCACTTTATACCCGTGAAGACCACTTATACAAGTGCAAAGTTAGCTGATATTTACATGAAGAGAATTGTGTGCCTTCATGGCGTTCCTAAGAGTATCGTGTCTGATAGAGGGACCCAGTTCACATCTCATTTCTGGAAGCAGTTGCATGAATCACTGGGAACCAGACTGGAATTCAGTACGGCTTTCCACCCTCAAACAAATGGTGAGACTGAAAGAGTAAATAAGATTTTAGAGGATATGTTAAGAGCTTGTACACTCGATTATGGATATAGCTGGGATGATAATCTACCTTACGCAAATTCTACTTGTCGAGGGCTTCAATTTGATATAAAATTTGTCCAATTTGGGTCAAGGGTTAAAAAGTTATGATAATTCTAAGTGGCAGGGACTTTTCTGCAAAACTGACATTTAATCTATTTAAAATAAATTAATATCCACGTGTGCGCTGACTGGGCGCTGACTGGACCTGACGTGGCTGCTGACTGGGTCGCTGACGTGGATAAGTGAAACGATCTGGATCGTCAGATCCAAATCTAACGGCCAGAAAAGAATCGTACCGATTCGCTTTAAGTGTTCTAATCCTAACCGTCGAAGATAGATCGGACGGTCCGGGAGCGTTGACCAGAAACGGGCGGCGGAACTCACCGGAGTTGGGGGCGAAGACGGCGCCGGCGGCTCGGTCGTGGACGGCGCGGTTGCTCTGGTGCTTCCCCGAGCTTCCGGTGGCGACGACGAGGTGCGGAGCGGCGCGTCGAACTCGATGGTGGCGGCGACGTCAACTCGTGCTTCCTAGGGCAGCGGCGAGGCGTGGCCGGAGTTCCTCAAACGCCGGCGAGCATTCGGTTACCTTGTTCCGCTCTAACGACTGTGAAAATAAATCGACCAAGGGGTCACGGAGGTGCGCAAGGACAAGGGAAAAAGGAAGGAGTTGGTCTCGGACTCGTTCGTGCTCACCTCGTTAGGAAAGCAGAGAAAAACGGTGGCGGACTCGCGTTGCTCCGGCGAGCTTTTCCCGGCAGCCTCGGGGAAGGGTTTCTTAGGGTTTTGAGGGGGAAAGAGAGAGGAAGGTGCGGGGTTTAAATGGGGGCTGGGGAGGAAACAAATCTCGCATCTACCTCGCCGGATTTTTGGAAAGAATCGGGGGCATGAATCACGGCTGGAGGAAGACGACGATGACGTCACGCTGACGTCATCCTTCCTTTTTCTTTTCTGATTTTTATTTTATTATTTCATACTTTTGATTTAAGTGCCCAAATGAAGTCAAACAAATTTCTAAAAATTTGTAAAATTATTATCTTTGGGTTAAACCAGTTGTGGGCATGTCTTGAATAATTTTGAAAATTTATATTTTCAAATAATCATAAAATGCAAAATTGCCCATTTAGGTCAACTTTGAAATTAGTAATTTAAAAAATTCATTTTGGGTTAATAAAATTTATGAAATTATCCACATTCTAATATGTTTGAATTTTTGGTATTAAACTCATATTCCAATTTTATATCAATTTTAGCTTTTATACAATATTCAATGTATAACACATTTATTTGAAATGGAAAGGGAAGTATAATGCATTCATTTTTAAATTCAAACTGTTTTGTGCACCATTAAGTTTTATATTATGATAAATCATTTGAAAACTCCATAAAGCAATTATGGAAAGGAATTTTGATTTAATTCATTTCTTATATTAAATAATGTCATGAAAATCATTTTATGTTTTTAGAATTAATGAAATCAATTTAAGTTAATGAAATGCCTATTTGGATAATTAATTATTTAATTATAAAGTCTAGGAAGTTTTAAAGATATACACTATAGATTTATAATTTCCAAAACTATGTTTTTGCACTCAGGTATAAGAATGACAACCATAAATCTTATTTTACTTTATGAATAGCTATGGCTAAGTGGTGGAAACAAATACTTATAAGTAAACTATTTTATTAGAATACAATGGTTTG
This sequence comes from Poa annua, assembly GCA_026929855.1. NCBI lineage: Eukaryota > Viridiplantae > Streptophyta > Magnoliopsida > Poales > Poaceae > Poa > Poa annua. Next base: position 106,752,129 of record CM049426.1, read on the forward strand.
AAGTTTGTAAAATATTTGTCAAATTACATATTACGGTTAATGAAATACAAGGGATAATAAAATGTTTACTTGAACAACTTTTGAAAATAATGTTACATTGAGATATTTGAAATATTAAACTCTTTCATTAAGTTTGAAGTCTTTCATAGTTGGTTTCCATATGCATTTAATGTTTTATTTTAAATCAGAAACCAAAGTTTTAAATTTTTGTGACTTTTAAACATTCCAAAATATTGGGATGTTACATACTACCACCCTTGAAAGGAATCTCGTCCCCGAGATTCGGAGAGACTAGAAAACAAAGGCTTGAAATGCAACTGATACTCGAGAGGTTTTGGGACATGGAAAACTTAAGAGCTTGAAGGGGGTGATTTCGATTGGGAAGGCTAGAAAGAAGGGTAGTTTAGGCTCTCCGCGTTTATGCGGCAGGGATAAATTTATTTTGGGGTGGCTACCGCCCTTACATAATTTCAGGTCATATAAACAAACACATCAAGCAATCAAATCAAGAACTCAACTCAAGGTTCAAAATCGCTAGATATTAATAATCCTGAAAACTCAAGGTTTTTAAATTCTCAACTCCAAAAACGATTTAGGTTCCAAAATAAACACGCTGGTACTGCCGTATCACATTTTGATAGGTCAATACACTAAACTGATACGATAAGCTAGGATAGGATAAATGGTGGTCTCTCTAACGTTTGCTTGTCTTGCTCCCCTTATTCCTCTTTGATCTCCCGCTTGCGCTTTGTTGCGTGGTTGTTCACCTCAGGTGTGTCTTCTTCCTCACTTGACTCCTCAAAAATCACCTCTTCGGGGTCTTCTTCCTCCTGTTCTTGCTCCTTTACAGCCACTTCTCCAGTGCCTTGGTCACCTTCTTCTTCAGTTACCAGCGGTGGAGGTGAAGGTGGGTTGAGCTGTGCCTGAAGTGCGGCAATCTGCTCATCCTTATCAAGGTTCTGCAACTGTAGATCATGGATGTGTTCCTCCATGTGGCCGATAAGGGTTTCAGAAGTCTGGAGTTCTTGGGTCTTTGCGTGTATGACGGCCCGAGCGTGATCCGCGATGTCATGAGCTTGTTGAACTTCACGGGTCAAGCAGTTGACGAGAAAATCCAGGTCTTCAAACATTTTATAGATCAGGGGTAGGTCCAAGCGATTCCCAGTGTGAGCCATCGAGTGTCCTTGTGCATCTCTCTTCCCAAAGGCACGGAAGGGCGAATCAGGTGGTAGGTTGTTGCGATACTTGTAGCACAGACGGGCTATTAAGTCCACCATAGCTACGTTCACTCCTTCAATCCACTCTGGGTAGTAGGTGACATAGTCCACAGGCTCGAAGTCTGGCATCGTGGGGTCTGGGGTCATGATTGTGCGGATTTCCCAGCGCGTCACATTAGGTATGTCGGTCTCCTCCTTCCTTCCTCGGAAATAGGGCGGTGGTAGCTTCAATTGACTTGTCAACCTGGACAGCTGCCTCCCAAAGATGAAATCCGACAGAATACCAGCATACGCGGTCTTAGTGTACTCTCCCATCCAAAATTTTGAAAAAGGTAAGAATATTAGAATTAAAGCGAAAGAGAAAAGAACAAAACAAGAAAAATATACTGTATAGATTATTACTTAAAAAGGTTTGACTTTTGGTTTCTGTCCAATCCTAGGGGTTTCGAGCCTACAGGCAGCATTCGTGCTCTGATACCATCTGTAGTGCCCATGCTTACGAAAGCAATGGCACATATGAATAATGCAAAGACTTGGATCACATAAGTCTCACATTCTCCAATAAGATGTAATATCACAGTACAGTGTCATAATTTATTACAGAACGAGACGAATGATCCAAAAACAAATATCCTTACAACTTAGCATAGCGGAGATGCTAGCTGAATAAATAGTTCACACTTTATTTCAGAGTTCAAACGCAATACTAAAGGTAGCATGGAGCTACATCTTCTCCATGAAGCCACTGGCAAATCATGTTGGTTGTAGCGTGAAGACGACCCCCTTACTCCTCATTCGGACATTCTGCAAGGTTTAGTTGCAGCCCAGCTATAAAAGGTGAGCACAATTGAATTGTGGTGGCAAGTGACTTTAATTCCTAATGTTCTATTAAGCTATAACTATATGCTTATTTTGGCTGGTGGAGCTCAAGTCTATTGCGCAAAGCAAGTTTTCTCCTACTTTTGGTAAACAATTTTCTTAAATCAATAATCTTCTCCTTCAGAGACAATCTCGAGACAAGTCCATGTCTCCTACCCATCTTCACCCAACAAAGTTTTATTAAGAAATTTGAGATGAGGAGATTTTCAGAACACAACCTTGGGTAGTTACTCAAATTGTCCGATGCCGGGGACACGGCTAAGATCTTAGGTTTTAACTCTCGAGAGGGTGTGCACTTTCACCATCTGACTCAATCAACCCAAACTATCCTCTATACTCCTTTAGTGATAAGGAAAAGGAGAAGATCAAGACGAGACTTTTTCAGAAGTTGCTTTCCCATGATCATACTAAGAGATTACCACCATCCTATCAACTCTACCACCATCAATCTCTTGACCTAGGTCCACAACAACTTACTCCATCAAGACAGAGCTCATATTGACCAATGGTTGCACGATAAGCAACTAGACTCAGTGTAAACTTAAATCTCATAGCCCTGGGTGGCCTACCACAAGTGAGCAACTCAGGTTAACACCGCATATCATGGCCCCAAGTAAGTAGAAACTATCCTGGGCGAAGACAACCATGAAACTTGGCCCTGAGAAGCCACTCAACTTGAAACCTCCTCGATCGACCCAATCCACCCAGGCGTTAAATTAATTTAGTGGAAATTTTCATTTATCACATCAACCATAAAACAATCATTTTTGCAGCAGGTGCTTCCACTAAATTATAATAGGGGTCTAATATGGAATTTCTAAGGGGAACCTAAAAGGTTTGCATAGCACACCACAATCTCCCAAAACCTATCATGCATACTACTTTTGCAAATTCTGTTTGAAAACACTAGATATGCAATAGAATAAAATAGTAGGTGTTTTATGAAGTCACTTGCCTGAAGAAAGTTGTCGTTTCTCACACACTCTTGTCCAAGTCAAAAGTTGCTCCCCGTTTCAACGATATAGTAAAAGGGCATCCAATAAACAAGCAATTCAACAAACACAAAACAATATTGGAACATACAGGCGTAATAAGGTTTAGAAGTGGATTTGGTCAAGGGTGTCACAAAATTCAGTATGCAAAAAGAATTTACGTGATTGCGTTTAGGGTATACTCAAGAGTCAAATTGGACATTTTCAATTTGAAAAGATTGAAAGATCCACAGGATCCAATTGAAATGGTCTTTAAACGAAGAGATCCTAAGATGGTTTAATCATAATTTAAAAGCAAGGTTCAAGTTTTTACAACAACTATCCATATTTAATTTCTTTTACTTAAGGTTATGTTTTCAGAATTTTAAATTTAAGCAAATTCATATTCAAGAATTTCTTAATTTATCATATCTAACATTTTTAAATCCCAACTGAAAAAGTTCATAGTATTAAAATACAACCTAGTTATTTGAAATGGCAAAATGTTTTAATTTACATTTTTTAGTAACACCTAATTAACCAATATCATTTATATACACTTGTAAATGAATTTAATATCATTTAAAAAGGTTTTAAATAAAACTTACTTATTAAAGTTATGTATCATATTAATAAACAGGAATTTGAGCTTTCTCTAGAATAGGACAATTATTTATGTCTTTGGTGTAAAGTAATAAATCTTTAAATTAATGAACTTTATAATGTACTAGAATATATCAAATCAAGTCTCATGATTTTTAAATTCATTTTAAATTATTCAAGCATTATTTATAACAAAATTTTATAATTGGTGTTAATTGACAGAGGGCCTTTAATTAAATGCATAGCAATTGGATTAAATCAATAATAATGTTTGTATTAAAAGTTATGTCAAAAATAGTCAAACTATTCAAAATAAACACACAACCATTTAATCATCAAAATAATTATCAAAATTACTTTATAACAGATGCAACATATTACATATTTTATAAAGTTTCTAAAACATTTTTATTTGCAAATTTTGAATTTTACAGATTTAAAGTTATGACAAAAATACTCAATTCACCATTTTAAATGTGAATATTTTAAACTAAGTCAAATTTGAATATTAAAAATTCCAGCAAATTCTACTTGTCGAGGGCTTCAATTTGATATAAAATTTGTCCAATTTGGGTCAAGGGTTAAAAAGTTATGATAATTCTAAGTGGCAGGGACTTTTCTGCAAAACTGCCATTTAATCTATTTAAAAGAAATTGATATCCACGTGTGCGCTGACTAGGCGCTGACTGGACCTGACCTGGCTGCTGACTGGGTCGCTGACGTGGATAAGTGAAATGATCTGGATCGTCAGATCCAGATCTAACGGCCAGAAAAGAATCGTACCGATTCGTTTTAAGTGTTCTAATCCTAACCGTTGAAGATAGATCGGACGGTCCGGGAGCGTTGACCAGAAACGGGCGATGGAACTCACCGGAGTTGGGGGCGAAGACGGCGCCGGCGGCTCGGTCGTGGACGGCGCGGTTGCTCTGGTGCTTCCCCGAGCTTCCGGTGGCGAAGACGAGGTGCGGAGCGGCGCGTCGAACTCGATGGTGGCGACGGCGTCAACTCGTGCTTCCTCGGGCAACGGTGAGGCGCGGCCGGAGTTCCTCAAACGCCGGCGAGCATTCGGTGACCTTGTTCCGCTCTAACGACTGCGAAAATAAATCGACCAAGGGGTCACAGAGGTGCGCAAGGACAATGGAAAAAGGAAGGAGGGGGTCTCAGACTCGTTCGTGCTCACCTCGTTAGGAAAGCAGAGAAAAACGGCGGCGGACTCGCGTTGCTCCGGCGAGCTTTTCCCGGCGGCCTCGGGGAATGGTTTCTGAGGGTTTTGAGGGGGAAAGAGAGAGGAAGGTGCGGGGTTTAAATGGGGGCTGGGGAGGAAACAAATCCCGCATCTACCTCGCCGGATTTTTGGAAAGAATCGGGGCCGTGAATCACGGCTGGAGGAAGACGACGATGACGTCACGCTGACGTCATCCTTCCTTTTTCTTTTCTGATTTTTATTTTATTATTTCATAACTTTTGATTTAAGTGCCCAAATGAAGTCAAACAAATTTCTAAAAATTTGTAAAATTATTATCTTTGGGTTAAACCAGTTGTGGGCATGTCTTGAATAATTTTGAAAATTTATATTTTCAAATATTCATAAAATGCAAAATTGCCCATTTAGGTCAACTTTGAGATTAGTAATTTAATAAATTCATTTTGGGTTAATAAAATTTATGAAATTATCCACATTCTAATATGTTTGAATTTTTGGTATTAAACTCATATTCCAATTTTATATCAATTTTAGCTTTTATACAATATTCAATGTATAACACATTTATTTAAAATGGGAAGGGAAGTATAATGCATTCATTTTTAAATTCAAACTGTTTTGTGCACCATTAAGTTTTATATTATGATAAATCATTTGGAAACTCCATAAAGCAATTATGGAAAGGAATTTTGATTTAATTCATTTCTTATATTAAATAATGTCATGAAAATCATTTTATGTTTTTAGAATTAATGAAATCAATTTAAGTTAATGAAATGCCTATTTGGATAATTAATTATTTAATTATAAAGTCTAGGAAGTTTTAAAGATATACACTATAGATTTATAATTTCCAAAACTATGTTTTTGCACTCAGGTATAAGAATGACAACCATAAATCTTATTTTACTTTATGAATAGCTATGGCTAAGTGGTGGAAACAAATACTTATAAGTAAACTATTTTATTAGAATACAATGGTTTGAAGTTTGTAAAATATTTGTCAAATTACATATTACGGTTAATGAAATACAAGGGATAATAAAATGTTTACTTGAACAACTTTTGAAAATAATGTTACATTGAGATATTTGAAATATTAAACTCTTTAATTAAGTTTGAAGTCTTTCATAGTTGGTTTCCTTATGCATTTAATGTTTTATTTTAAATCAGAAACAAAAGTTTTAAATTTTTGTGACTTTTAAACATTCCAAAATATTGGGATGTTACAGCTAGCCACGCAGCCATCCTCCCTCTCCTCTCTCGCTGACGGGTGGGACCCACTTGTCAGGTGGGTCTTCCACCGCCGGACGCGAATCCCGCATGGATCCTCTCCGATCCGGAGCGATTTCAGCTCCAAAAATCGTGGGGTTTGTTTCCTTTTGCACCCCATATAAACCTCCACCCTCTGCCGCCTATCCCCGCGCCCAAAACCCTAGTTTTTTTGCCCCCAGGCCGCTCGAGCTCCGAGTTCCGCCGCCGCCATCGCCGATGGTAAAAATTTCATCGACCCCGGCGACATCCCCTCTCCCCGAGCCCCCTTTCCCTCTGGTTCTTCTTCTTTCAATCATGCGCACCTCCGTGACTTCGTCTTGGTCTTGTTACCGCAGCCGAACGCCGCCTCCGTCCGCAGCCAAAGGACACCGCCACCGTCTCCATCTCCGGCGAGCTTTTCCCGGCGAACGGCGAAGCCCTGAGGACCAACGCCTCGCCAACAACTCCGCCTCGACGCCCTCTACGCCTCGGTAAGACTCGTTCGTCCCGTAGCCCTCTAGAACGCAAGCGCACGCGACGCCGGCCGTAGCGCCGCCGCGGTCGGGTGATCTCCGGCAACCCGCGCCGCCCGCGCCTGGCCCCTGTTTGTAGACCGTTGGATCTAGATCAGAACGATCTGGTGCGTCCGCTGTTAGTTAGATCGGACGGATCGCGCTTCCTATCCGCGTCGAAACGGTACCGTCCAATAGGATCGCGCCACGTATCCCTCCCTTTATTCATTTTCGCAGGAATTTTATAAATAAAACAGAAAATATGCAAAAACTTAGAAAATTCATAATTTTTATCTGTAAGTTCAAAATTGATAGATTTCATATCCACGGATAGCCCTGCTAGTGTAGTTTAATTCTACATCATTTTTTTTCCCTTTTGATAAATTATATTTCGTGCATTTATCCGAGGAGTATTTCGGCTATTAAAATTCATAACTTAAATAATAAAACTGATTTTCAAATAAATTTATTTGTTTTAGGGCTGTATTATTGTCCTCTGTCCAGAAATATCAACATGCGTTTTATTTGAAAACTTTCATAAAACACTAAAGTTATAGTTGTAGAATTCTATTTTTGCTATATAGTTTTCAATTATTAAATTGATAAATAAAATAAGAAATCACTAGAAATTGCATTTCATACATTTAATAACAGAAGGTATAAAATTATTAATAAGTGTGTCTTGTTATACTCATGGCATATCATGCATGCATACATATTCATGTTTGGTGTTCAAGGTGTGATATTGTGTGGGTATTTATTTTATGTATTGCTTGTGCTAGATTGTGAAGAAGAGGAAGGACTTGCTTGTGATTGTTATTCTTGTTGTGCTTGCTCCTCCTATTACCAAGCCAAGTGACATTCATAAACTACCCAATATTTTCTATATGCATTAGTAGTATATTTTGAGTAGTATGCATGGTAAGAAGTTTTGGAATATTTCATTATGTTAAGTTAGTTTTACACTTTGCAAAATTCCTAGTACTGTGTAGCCACCCTTTTCCATGCAGCCATCAAAAGTTTTATTAGATACTTAGCAATGCTATAAAATTGTTTACATGCTATGCTATGGAAATATTTCTAAGTGTTAAACTTAAAATGCACACCTGGGTGGATTTGGTTGGAATGGTTTATGTTGAGTGGCTATTTGGGACTATGCTTGTGGTTGTCGTCGCCTAGGATGAATGTCTATTCTACGTAGGTCCATGAGCATGGTGGTTGTCACACAAAAGATGAGGCTCATTTGCTATTTGCTTTTGTTGTGAACTCTGAATTTTCTAGCTAGCCTTCATGGCTATGCACTTTGTAATAAAGCTATACTTGGCTATTTTTGGACTTCGTTGTAGTATCTGATACTTATGCAATGATACCTTATATTTTGTACTGTGCTGCTGGCAGTGATCCAGGGTCTAGCACATAATACAGGTGTTCCATCTTTATATAAAAGATGGGGCGCTACAAAATGGTATCAGAGCAAAGTGTTGCCGGTAGGTTCGAGCCCTTAGGATTGATTTAGCCCCTTTTTTATCATAATATTACCATCTTTGAAGCATGTTGGATCCTAGCGGCATAGTGGGATGAAGCGGCCCGGGGCTAACCTTACATGTCCGCGTACATGAGACCTGTTCCACAATTATAAGTTGCTGGCCGGGTGTCTGTCTCTCTCACTATAGTGAATATCCGACTTACAAAGAGTAGATAATAGTGTTGATCACCTTTTAGAATAGAACCCTTATTTTCTCTAAGTACTTAATTACACCATGACTAGTACTTCTTACCTTATGTATTCTGTTTTTAACAATTTCTACTCTTATAACTTAAGGATGTCGTTCTTCATGTATCAAACCACGGAGGACTTCAAGAACATGTGTTTTGGAAGATATCTTCTGGAGTTGGTAGAACTACTGGCGCTTCCAACACCCATCATCAAGGCAAGCCAGCTGAAGCACTTCAACAAAGAAGACTTATGGGGAGTTCGCCTTTTCCAACAAGGGCACCAGACTGAACCCAAGACCGAAGATATCCAGTACAGGTCGATTAGTGACTCCTTGGAGAAAGGACTGAATCTCGTCACGCAGGAGTTAATAGGACGTCTTTGCTGGCAATTCCAGGAGGAGTTAAAAGAGCACTACTTTTCTAACCTAGGCCAACGTGACGAAGATGGGATACCCTACCTTGTTAACGAGGAAGACAAAAACAAACCAGAACCTTTGCATCCTTATCTCCAAGACTTAGAAATTCACCTCTGGCAACTAGAAGAGGATAGGCGCAATGAGCTGCTGAAGAATGATGAAATAATGGCCCAAGTCAAGGAGAATCAAAAGAAGATTGACGCCCAAGAAAGGTGACCAAAGCTCAAGAGGAGAAATTCCGAGCTCAAGAGAAGAAGTTCCAAAATCAAGAAAAGAGGATTAGAGACAAGAACAAGGAGATCAAGACCTTGAATGATGAAATTCTGAGCAACAACGTTGAGTTTGAAGCTGATCGAGATTTGATCGAGACTCTACGCCGTGAGAAGAGAATCCTACAAGAGAAGATTGAAGCCCTGGATAAGGAAGTGATCGAGACTCTGCACCGTGAGAAGACAATGCTACAGGAGAAGAATGAAGCCTTAGAGAAGGAGGTGAACGACTACAAGGAGATCCTTATGAAGGAAGGCATCACCATCGAGGAGGTCGAAGAAGATGAAGGAGACGTCATGGACGAAGTTTAGACTTAGTTGGACCACCATGTTTTATCCTCGTTTAGTTCGTCGTTTTTAAAACATTGATCTCCAACTTGTGGTGTGACAATGTTAGTATGTTTTGGTTGCAGACTCTGCCGTTTGATTTAATCAACCTAGAATGCATGTTTCGAATTGCTAAGTAAGAAATTTTTTAAGTTGTTTATTGATCGTTTGACTTGGTTGTTTTATGCATGGGTAGGAATTTTCTTCTCTTAGTTCTATCTATCTTTTACTCATCTATGCTGAAAACCCCAAAGATGCCTCCTCGACGTGATACCGACAACAATGATGCCATGCAACAACTGATGGCCGCTCAAGCTCAGCTGATGACTATGATGACTCAGTTCATTGCCGCAACCAACAACAACAATAATCACAACAACAACAACCCGCCACCTCCACCACCACCACCCCCAGTGGACAGACTTGCTAGGTTCCTAAGTCTTAGGCCTAATAAGTTCTTCTCTGCTACCAAACCAATAGTGGCGGATGACTGGCTTCGTTCAGTCAACAAGGACTTAGTAACTTGTGAGTGTTCTGAGGCAGAAAAAGTGAGGTTCACTGCACACCTGTTGGAAGGACCTGCTGCATTGTGGTGGGAGACTTATCAAGTGACTCATCCTCTGGATGGCATGACTTGGGATGCTTTCAAGGAAGGTTTCCGCAATGATCACATTTCCTCTGGCATAATGAACCTGAAGAAAGAGGAATTTCGCAGCTTGAGGCAGGGAGGTAGAACTCTGAAGGAGTATATGGATGATTTTTGTATGCTATCAAGGTATGCACCAGAAGACATTGACACTGGTGCTAAGAGGAAGGAAAAATTCCTCAATGGACTTAAGGGAGAACTGAAGATACCCTTGTCTGTGTCTTATGCTCCTAACTATCAAGCTCTGCTGGATCAAGCGATCACTCTGGAAAAAGACATAAGAAAGGAAGAGAATAGGACGAGGAAGTTCAGTGCAAGTAAGGTTCACTCTGAAGGGACACACAAGAGACAACACACCTCTGAAGTCAGTGGCCATAAACCATGGAATCACTCCAACAACGGTAATGGCCAAAAGCATCATGGTCATAATCATAATGGAGGATACAAAGGAAGTAGTGGAGGATACAAAGGAAATAATGGCGGATTCAAGGGAAACCATCACCATAGCCATAATCATGGAAATGGTCATCACCGTCCTAACTATGAAGGGAAGAAAGACTTGTCTAATGTGACTTGCTTCAAGTGCAAGAAGACATGACATTATGCAACTGACTGCCCAGAGAAGAAGGCTGATTAAAATTCCAAGCCCAATCCCTTCCAGAAGGGACAAGTGAACCACATAAATGTGGAAGAAGTTCATGATGAACGTGATGTTGTGATTGGTACGTTCTTTCTCAATTCTTTTCCAGCATTAGTCTTATTTGATACTGGAGCATCGCAATCATTCATATCAAGAGCTTTTGTAAACAAACATGGGCTAGCTGAGGAAAGTGTAGGAAAACCTATTAGGGTAAGTTCGCCTGGAGGGGAGATGATAGTAAATTCCGGGTGTAGACAGTTAGACTTGAAGATTGGTAAGCACACCTTTCCTACAGACTTAGTCATCCTAGAAACCCAATGTTTGGATGTTATCGTCGGAATGGATTGGATGACTCGTTTTGTAGGAATCATAGACTGTGCAAATAGAGCAATCACCCTCACCACCCCAGAGAAAAGGAAGATTAAGTTCAGATCAACTTTCGAACTTAAGAAGGTTAGGCTAAATTCTCTTAAGGGGTTAGTCTTGGTGATGTGCTTATAGTCAAGGAATACCCAGACGTCTTTCCGGAAGAACTACTGGGAATGCCACCCGATAGAGATGTAGAGTTTCTCATCGAACTGAAACCGGGTACTGGACCAATAGCTAAAAGACCATATCCTATGGCCGTTGATGAACTGAAAGAGATCAAGAAGCAACTGGAGGAACATCTCCAGAAACGATTTATTCGTCCAAGTTCATCGCCTTGGGGAGCACCAGTCTTATTTGTTAAAAAGAAGGATCAAACCCAGAAACTAGTCACGGACTACAGGGATATAAATGAGCAAACTATCAAAAACAAGTACCCGTTACCCAAGATAAATGAACTATTTGACCAACATGAAGGTGCTTGTGTTTTGTCAAAGATTGATCTTCGATCGGGGTACCTCGAAATGAAAGTTAGAGAAATGGATATACCCAAGACTGCATTTGTTATGAGATATGGCTCTTACGAGTACACCATAATGCCTTTTGGATTAACCAATGCTCCAGCCTATTTAATGAATATGATGAATAAAGTGTTCATGGATTTGCTGGACAAGTTTGTGGTAGTGTTCATAGATGACATTTTAATCTACTCCAAGAGTCACAAAAAACATGAAGAGCATTTGCGTCTAGTATTGCAGAGACTACGTGAACATAAGTTGTATGCCAAATACAGCAAGTGTGAGTTTTGGTTAGAACAAGTCGGATTTCTAGGCCATGTGGTGTCCAAGGAAGGTATAGCGGTGGATCCTGAAAAGGATTTAGCCGTAACGAATTGGGAGCCGCCGAAGAATGTTGGAGAATTACGGAGTTTTCTTGGTCTAGCAGGATACTACCGAAGATTCATCGAAATTTTTTCCAAGATCGCCAAGGCTTTGACGAAATTATTAAAGAAGGAGAAGAAGTTTGAGTGGACTGAGGCATGTGAAGCCAGTTTTCAAGAATTTATGCAAGGCATTCAAGGACCTCAGATTGGAAGTAGTACGAGAAGGTTTTGTAGCCTCATTAGTAGTACAACCAACTTTGATGGACAAGATACGCGAAGCTCGGAAGGGAGACAAGGAAATAGAAGAAATCAAAATCAATCTGAGAGCAGGAAAAGCTAAAGGATTCCATGAAGATGAGCAAGGAATTTCGTGGTTTGAAAAACGTGTGTGTGTGGCCAATGACCCTGATCTTAGGAAGTTAATTCTGCAAGAAGCCCATGTGACTCCTTATTCCATTCATCCGGGAAATACCAAGATGTATATGGATGCGAAGGAGAGATTTTGGTGAAACAATCTGAAAAGAGATATAGCAGAATATATCGCTAAGTGTGATGTATGCAGTCGAGTAAAGGCAGAACATCAGAAACCAGCGGGACTTTTACAACCTTTAAAAGTACCCGACTGGAAGTGGGATTCTACTGGAATGGATTACACCACCGGATTACCAAGGACAAAATCGGGTTACGATTCTATTTGGGTCATTGTTTGCTGTCTAACCAAAATAGCTCACTTTATACCCGTGAAGACCACTTATACAAGTGCAAAGTTAGCTGATATTTACATGAAGAGAATTGTGTGCCTTCATGGCGTTCCTAAGAGTATCGTGTCTGATAGAGGGACCCAGTTCACATCTCATTTCTGGAAGCAGTTGCATGAATCACTGGGAACCAGACTGGAATTCAGTACGGCTTTCCACCCTCAAACAAATGGTGAGACTGAAAGAGTAAATCAGATTTTAGAGGATATGTTAAGAGCTTGTGCACTCGATTATGGATATAGCTGGGATGATAATCTACCTTACGCCGAGTTCTCCTACAATAATAGTTACCAAGCCAACATTGAGATGGCACCGTTTGAAGCCTTATATGGGAAGAAATGCACAACCCCATTGTTGTGGAGTGGTGTAGGAGAACGGACTTTCTTTGGACCTGATATAATCCAGGATGTAGAAGAGAAGGTCGGACTGATTAAAGATAGATTGAAGATAGCACGGTCACGTCAGAAAAGCTACGCAGATTCCAAATGTAGAGAGGTCACCTACGAGGTGGGTGATATAACCTATCTAAGAGTGTCACCACTTCGGGGTGTGAAAAGGTTTGCAATCAAAGGAAAATTAGCACCTCGATTTATTGGACCATCCAAAATCTTTTCTCGCAAAGGTGAAGTGGCATATGAGTTAGAACTGCCAGAAATTCTGTCTGCTGTTCATAATGTGTTCCATGTCAGTTAGTTGAAGAAATGTCATCCCGAGATGATGGGAGTTCCCTTAAAGGATACTGTACCTCTCTAGGAAGTACAATTGGAGAGTGACCTGACCTACGAAGAGAAGCCCATCAAGATATTGCAGACAACAGAAAGAGTCACCCGTACCAAAACCATCGAGTTTTGCAAAGTTCACTGGAATCATCACACCGCGGAAGAAGCCACTTGGGAACGAGAAGATGACCTCCGAGAAGACCATCCTCACCTATTTGCTGACCTTTCCGAAGCTCGAGGGCGAGCTACCTCTTAAGGGGGTTAGTCTGTAACATCCCAAAATTTGCAAAAAATTAAAACTTTGCATTCATGCATCATTCATCATTTAGGCATAACATTACATCACATAAATACTAAATAAAAATTCAATTATAAGTTTAAATAATTTATAATTCCATAAAGTTGTTTATTTAAACTTCTTTAAATAAATATATTTTCCCATATTATTTAATGGGCAAGTATAATGCTAAAAAGTTCTAATTTTAATAAACTTTCCAAAATATATTTTTATGATTTTTTCTGAAATGTTTTGTTTAAGTTTAAAAATCATTTTTGAAATCAGTTTTGAAAACATATTTTAATTTAAAACAATAGGGGAATCGGGCCGACCCATTTGATATCTGCCTCGCGCGCGCAGAGAATGGCCCAGCAAGCCAGCCGCACAGCCCACCTCCCTCTCCTCTCTCGCTGACGGGTGGGACCCACCTGTCAGGTGGGTCTTCCACCTCCGGACGCGAATCCCGCACGGATCCTCTCCGATCCGGAGCGATTTCAGCTCCAAAAATCGTGGGGTTTGTTTCCTTTTGCACCCCATATAAACCTCCACCCCCTGCCGCCTCTCCCCGCGCCCAAAACCCTAGTTTTTCACCCCCAGGCCGCTCGAGCTCCGAGTACAGCCGCCGCCATCGCCGACGGTAAAATTTTTGTCGACCCCGGCGACACCCCCTCTCCCCGAGCCCCCTTTCCCTCTGGTTCTTCTTCTTTCAATCATGCGCACCTCCGTGACTTCGTCTTGGTCTTGTTACTGCAGCCGAACGCCGCCTCCGTCTGCAGCCGAAGGACACCGCCACCGTCTCCATATCCGGCGAGCATTTCCCGGCGAACAGCGAAGCCCCGAGGACCAACGCCTCGCCAACAACTCCGCCTCGACGCCCTCTACGCCTCGGTAAGACTCGTTCGTCCCGTAGCCCTCTAGAACGCAAGCGCACGCGACGTCGGTCGTGGCGCCGCCGCGGTCGGGTGATCTCCGGCGACCCGCGCCTGGCCCCTGTTTGTAGACCGTTGGATCTAGATCCAACGGATCTAGATCGAAACGATCTGGTGCGTCCGCTGTTAGTTAGATCGGACGGCTCGCGCTGCCGATCCGCGTCGAAACCGTAACGTCCAATAGGATCGCGCGGCGTAGCCCTCCCTTTATTCATTTTCGCAGGAATTTTATAAATAAAACAGAAAATATGCAAAAACTAAGAAAATTCATAACTTTTGATCCGTAAGTTCAAATTTGATAAATTTTATATCCACGGATAGCCCTGCTAGTTTAGTTTAATTCTACATCATTTGTTTTCCCTTTTGATAAATTATATTTCGTGCATTTATCCGAGGAGTATTTCGGCTATTAAAATTCATAACTTAAATAATAAAACTGATTTTCAAATAAATTTATTTGTTTTAGGGCTGTATTATTTCCCTCTGTCCAGAAATATCAACATGCATTTTATTTGAAAAATTTCATAAAACAATAAAAGTTGTAGTTGTAGAGTTTTATTTTTGCTATATTGTTTTCAATTATTAAATTGATAAGTAAAATAAGAAATCCCTAGAAATTGCATTTCATACATTTAATAACAGAAGGAATAAAATTATTAATAAGTGTGTCTTGTTGTACTCATGGCATATCATGCATGCATACATATTGATGTTTGGTGTTCAAGGTGTGATATCGTGTGGGTATTTATTTTATGTATTGCTTGTGCTAGATTGTGAAGAAGAGGAAGGACTTGCTTGTGATTGTTATTCTTGTTGTGCTTGCTCCTCCTGTTACCAAGGCAAATGACATTCATAAACTACCCAATATTTTCTATATGCATTAGTAGTATATTTTGAGTAGTATGCATGGTACGAATTGTTGGAATATTTCATTATGTTAAGTTAGTTTTACACTTTGCAAAATTCCTAGTAGTGTGTAGCCACCCTTTTCCTTGCAGCCATCAAAAGTTTTATTAGATGCTTAGCAATGATATAAAATTGTTTATAAGTGTTAAACTTAAAATGCACACCTGGGTGGATTTGGTTGGAACTATGCTTGTGGTTGTCGTCGCCTAGGATGAATGTCTATTCTACTTAGGGCCATGAGAATGGTGGTTGTCACCCAAAAGTGCACTTGTGGACGACCACCCAGTAACAAAGAGATTACTATGTCCCTCCAAGTTTAGATGCTTCCCGTGCAGCCTTTTGACAATGGGCTCTATCTAGAATACTTAAGTTGTGAGAGTGCAACCTGTCAGCTTGACAAGCAGATGTAGAGTTGGTAGGTGGAACGGGTCTTGCTAGTATGGTTGCATTCTTCTTCTAAAAGTTCTTGTCTCAATTCTCTCCTTTCCTTAATGCACTCCGCGTGTATAGGATGTTTGGGTTAATTGAGTCTTAAGGTGAAAGTGCACAACCTCTGCAGAGTCGGCAATCTGAGTACTTAGCCGTGTCCCCGGTGATGGACTACTTCGAGCAGCTGGACTAGGATGGACGGAAGAATCTCAACACCGTTTTTCATGAATTAAAATTTGACTAAGGAAAGAATTGTTGGTGCACTTGGGCTTCATCCCTTGGTGCCAAGTCTTTGAGAAACAAAAATGTTTTACAAAAGATAGGAGAAAACTTGCTTTCTACAAAATAGCCTACAGCTCCACCAAGCCAAATATGCATATAGAATTAGACTTGTCGTATTTTATCCACCATAGTCACTTGCTTATACTTCGTTGTATTGACCTCCTTCGGGGGCTGCATATTCAAATGTGCAAGTACTTCTGATGAAGAATAAGTTTGGACTCGAGTCTACACCCAACATGTCTGACTGTGGCGCATGCTTGAAGATGAGGCTCATTTGCTATTTACTTTTGTTGTGAACTCTGAATTTTCTAGCTAGCCTTTATGGCTATGCACTTTGTAATAAAGTTATACTTGGCTATTTTTGGATCTCGTTATAGTATCTGATACTTATGCAATGATACCTTATATTTTGTACTGTGGTGCTGGCAGTGATCCAGGGTCTAGCACATAACACAGGTGTTCCATATTTATATAAAAGATGGGGCGCTACACCGGCACTGCTCCAGTAGTCACTAATCAAATAAAACCAATGTAACATAATATATATGTCGGAAGAGCCAGCAGGTTTCAGACGTGTTGTTTTGCTTACCAGGGTACCTAAGGGGACTGGAAGGTTTTTAATGAGGCGGCATGCTGGCTAATATCTTCAATAAAGAGAATATTCATTCATACTCTATTCACATACTTTATCTTTACGATAAAATCATAATATCCCACTCGATATACTCGGGGTATGAGATTCAAACGTTATCCGTAGATAGTTCAAAATACAAAAAGCAGCACAATGATCATGCACATTTCGAGTCCCTCGAAGCCTAGTTACCCACATAAATCATCACTTATCAAACATCCCACTCGATATACCCCACTCGATATGGTCGAGGGCTGCGCCTTGGTCAAAACACATAAACAGCTCAGTCGTTGCGAAGCCAGGAGATCAAACCTTACACATAAGAAACAAAAAACAGCCACTCAAATAATCGGGGGCCGAGTTGCAAGCGAAACTTTGTCAGATTCTTCTATCACAAACTTGGATCATAAAGGTGTACATACATACATATTACAACAAACCCCACTTGACAGGCTCGGAGGCTGGGTGTATATACTCTATATTATACACATACCTATCTGGGAGAACTTAGAGACTTTTCAAGACAAAAGCTACTCATCTTCGTCCTTCAAGGGCAAGTTAGAGTCAATCAGTTGCTTATGTACGTGACCTAGAAACTTCTCAGCTGCAACAATAGTTTGTTCCAAATCATCACTTCTCAGTCAAAGCTAAGATCGAGATGAAGAAGAAGAAGCGCGTATAGGGTCTTGGCTCCGCATATATGCAAAAGCCGCATTGGCCCCGAGAATAACCCGTCGAGTCACAGCTTTCCAGATTGGCTCCGCAGTACGGAAAAAATCAACTAGAGCGTGAATCCATTGAGGATGTGGACCTCCGGGGAACAGGAAATAGTTAACCCGCATAAGAGCTGCCCTACAACGCTCGAGTAAAATAGCACCACGCCACACACGGTCCTTCAAAGTTGCAAGTGTATTGGCATGATACTTTTCAAGCCAGAAGTGCTGATGACTTGTAACGGCATTTGCAGTCGCACTGTCGAGACGTTCTCTGATTCGCGTCGGTTCATCTACGGAGTCGTCCACAAATACTAACAGACAAGACAAAAAATCAAGATTAAAAGCTGAAGAAAAGATCGTGCAAAATCAAAAAAGCAGTTGACTGACTCAATACCTTCGAGTTGCCTGTTAGAGTGATCCATCTCCCCAAGAACATACACCTCCCTTTGCGTAGCAAGGGAAGGTCTCTCCCTAAGAGTTTTTTACTCAGCTTGGGCGGTTTTCAGCTCTTGCTCCTGCTTGACCACCTGCTTCTTCGCATAAGCCAAAACCTTAGCATCATTATTCACATGAGCAGGTGTTCGAATATCAGCACCTGGTTGTGGCGTCATCTCACGAGTAAGCTCACCCGACTGCTAGGAGCATAATCATAATTTCAGATGAATGGAGCAGCCACAATGTGGATAATGAAGCACAAACATACACAAAAAAGGCACTGTGCAAAATGATATTTCACAAAAGAAAATAGCATAATCACACGAGGTACAAAGAGCCACAAGTTACAAAGTGATAGCATAAAAGACAATGCTTAGACATGCGCAACAGACTCAGATCCGTCCCTACGAGACCTAGAGATGGCAGCAACGACTGCTGCTATGCGCTCCATGGTGGAAATACTAGTCTTGGCAAGGAGGGAAACACGCAGCCCTAGCTTCTTCATGCCGCGAAGTTAGACAGAACAGTTTCATATTCCGCGACCACGCCGTTTCCAAGAAGAAGCTTGAGGGTGGATTCCGAGCCGCGTACCATCAGTTCGCGCGCAAAACCCTAAACTATTCGCCACCGGGCTGCTCGAATCGAGCCGCCTTTGCCACCAATGTTTTTCTTCGAGTTCGCTAAGCAACCACGAAGCCGAGCCCTCCTTTTAACCCTTGTTCTTCCTATTTTGATCTTGCGCATCTTTTGACTTGCTCCGATATTCTTTTGCGCGCCTGACAAGGTTATACCAAACGGGTACCCCTTCGTGTAGGTACCTGGTGCACGTAATGACTAAATCCCAATTGTCATTCGGCTGAGGAAGTCCACCAAGCGAAGCCCAAGTCGAAGTCTCTTACTATAGATGGTATAGTCGGTAATACTTTCCATACATGTAGTCCTAGTCGGTTACGACCCGAGACCTGTACCCCTATATAAAGGACAGGAGGGTGATCGACTAAGGACACGCCCAACAACAATCACAAAACCCTAGCAAGATCGACATCTTGCTAGACACCTGTACTCACCGCATATACACAATCAATAACATACAAGCAGGAGTAAGGGTTTTACCTCACTCGAGGGCCCCGAAACTGGGTAATTCCCGCTTGTCAGCCGACGAATCTACCAACACCACACGTTCTCTACCTCATAACTCTTACCCTTGGCTAGTAACCATGGGTATTGATGGGGACATCCCTCGTCAATTGATGCCGTCTGTGGGAATAGGTGGTGTTGGATCCACGGATTTTTTGGTCCAAATTTCAAACGGCGATCCGCCGACTACTTCAGAAGGATCCACATCAGCTACATCATCTCATATCCAGATCACAGGCGACCACTCGCTAAAGGAAGCATCGCCAGCAAGGATCAGGCCATACTCACCCGAAGCTCAGGAGATCTATTCCAATCTCGATTCAGGTTTTAATCTAATTATTGGAGAACATAATTTCTTTATTGATCATATTGGTGTGCAGGATTTAGTTGATCAGATCGCAACTCAGCTACCCTAGGAGAAATCGACTAAGATCGCATCTGCAACAGACAAAGAAAATACCTTGTCACAGATCGATCTGATCCCGCCGCCATAATCTCCAACAGAGTCAATGACATCCACAGAATTCAACAAATTCATTGCAGATGAGTTCCCTGAAAGGAGGAACTATCGACTGCTTCAGTCGACGACATGGTCATATCGACAGCTTCGGCTGGAAGCACTGGAGCGCCAACATCACAGATCGATCTGATCTCATCCATAGCAGGGTCCATGTCAACAAAGGAATTCAACGAATTCATACGACAAAACGAGATGGAAGAATAAGTACAGTCGACCTTCCATATCAACCCAACTGAAGATCGTATGTAGATCGATGCTCCAGAAGAAAGGTTTCACCTACCAGAGTATGAAGAGCCTACAGAAGACATCATACATCTAACCGACTTCACCGGCACAGAGATCTAGTCACCAAAACATACTGTAGTCGACTATGATGAACATACGCAACAGACAGAAGATGACGAAGGCAGAAAAAACATAGAGCAGAGCAGTAACGACGGAACAACATATGAAGAACAGTCCGACTACACATATCGCATACCACGGCAAGTTTACGTAGCAACGGCAGCAGAAACATCAGAAAACGCGGCCAATCGACAACCCGTCGAGTACCCGTGCACAGTCACCCTGCCAGACGGCATAACCACCCTAGACATCTCAGCAGAGACAGCGGCAAAAATAACAAAATTCATCGAAGAGGGCATAATAATGCTAGCAGATGCACCTCCAAACGAGTTGGCAACATACAACTACTTCAACTGGCAGGAAGCACAACGCTTAAAGCAATATAGGGCAACACACGATGAGCGAAAAAGGCAAGCAAGCATATCAAGCGCTCGCAGACGACAGTTATCGATCAGTTTTACAGGAGCAACTGAAGCACGACACATATGCAGATTCGACAGAATCCCTGAAGACGAAAGGGCAGACGTCACTCGAAACTTGAACAACTCGTTCCTAACCGTCGAATCTGATGGCATAATGCAGCCGAAAACAGCAGAAGGGGCCCTCATATCCATAGGAGCATTCCTCCAAGCAGGAAAACCATCGGCAGGTGACCCAGCTGAGGCAAGATACCTACGGCAAATGAAGGCCCTGGTGATCACAGCAAAATAGCTGGTCGATGGAGGAAGGAGAAGGCGCAGCAGAAGCCGCTCAAGAGAGCGTTCCAGTCGCAGTCCTCAGCGTAGCAGCAGCAGGAGAAGTTCAAGCCGCCGCAAATCAAGAAGCAGATCCAGAGGATCAGGCGGTCGAGAATCACCTGACAATCGCAACGCATGACCATGCGGAGCACAATGCTTCACCCGACGGATTCAGGAAACGAAACTCCCAAAGAAGTTCGGCCTACCAACCATGCCAAATTCAACTCAAAATAAGAACCCTCGGGATGGCTAGAAGATTAAAAATTAGCAGTCATATGCCAACGAGGAACAACAACGACAACACTGCAATAATACAGCTAATGCTTGAAGGCACAACCCGCGACTGGCTCAAATCATTACCAGTAGGAGCCTACGAATCCTGGGATCACTTCAAAGAGGACTTCATAAAATATTTCGACCCCCTCCGCGAAAGGTCAAAAACATTTGAAGAACTGAGAGCATGTCCACAGAGGTCAGACGAGCCTCTTAGATCTTACACCAGAAGGTGGACCTCCATTCGAAACTCGGTAGGCGCAATATCAGAGGACACGGTCATGGACGCCTTCACAAACGGAGTCCTTAGGAAAGATTTCCGAGAGGCGCTTGGACGGCAAAAGCCAAAAAGCATGGCAGAACTTATTAAGCTAGCAACCGAGTGGGCAGATGGCGAAGCTGCAGTCGAGGACAAAACTCCATATTCACCACAGCGGCATCGCGACAGACGGGACCGTCACGACCACCGAGACAGTCGAGATCGCCGGGACAGGGAAGATAAACGATGACGACGCAATCATGACAGTAGAGACAAAGGTAATGTCAAATTCATGGCGGCAGGATTCTAAAATAATAAAAATAGTCAAAACGATAGAAAGCAAGACAACGGTCGAGAAGCCAGAAGCGGCTACAAGAACATCAGGCCAGTCGGTCGGCGTGACAACAGGGATCATGGACAACAAGGAAGCTACAATAAACAAAACATGCAACAACGCTTGGACCCAAAGATAGAGAATCCATGCAGGCTGCACTTATTCAAGGACCTAGAGACGGGAAGATTAATCTCTAGTCACACGATTGAAAACTGTCGAGAATTCAAGCAGTTGGAATTCGAGTACGCAAGAAAGCATAGGAGCAATACATTCGAGCACATGGTACCTGCACCACAAGACGCAGCACTACCACCACCCCCGCCATATGACCCTAACGGTCAAACTGCAGGAGCTATATATCACACACACCAACAGTCGACATGTCAACACTCGGGCCATCAGAGGCAAACGTACATGATCCAGAAAGGGCGAGAGTCAAATAGGCAACATAAATTGCATACCAGACATGTTAATATGGCAGTCATGGCACCACCAGCCGTGTCAGAGTACCTCCGCGGATCCGAAAAAACAATTATATTCAGTCAGGAGGACCACCCGCCATCTGTATACATGCCAGGTCATTCCGCTCTAGTGTTAGAAGCCCAAATAGGAAGTTACAACATGACCAAGGTCTTCATGGATGGAGGGAGTGCATCAAAATCATCTTCGTCGGCACACTACGACGAATGAACAGGTCAGTCGACAACTTACCTCCATCATCAAACACTTTTAATGGCATAGTTCCAGGCAAAGCCATTGTGCCAAAAGGCACAATACAACTCGACGTCACATTTGGAGATGCAACACATTTCTGCACCAAAAAAATGGAGTTCGAAGTTGTCGACTGGAGATCACAATACCATGCTATACTTGGACGACCGGCGTTTGCCCGATTTATGGCAGTACCACATTACGCATGTTTACAATTGAAGATGCCAGGCCCAAAAGAAATAATTATGGTCAGTGGAAAATTTCAAAAGTCATACGCTTGCGACCGAGACGTCCACAAAATCTCTGAAACATTTGGAGCAGAGAAAACCTTGGAAGAACTCTCGCTTCTCAGCGACACAATCTACATGCCAGAGCACAAAAAGTAGGCCACATGCATGACATTCAACACCGCA
Source organism: Poa annua (assembly GCA_026929855.1). Lineage (NCBI taxonomy): Eukaryota > Viridiplantae > Streptophyta > Magnoliopsida > Poales > Poaceae > Poa > Poa annua. The sequence goes on from CM049426.1 coordinate 106,774,843, forward strand.
TACGACACTCCGACGCACCAGGTTCACCCGACGGACTCAGCAAAAACAGTCAAAGTATCGACAAGCTTACCTCCCGCATAGGAAGGCGCGTTCGTCGAGTTCCTCCGTGAGAACTGTGATATGTTTGCTTCGTCAGCTGATGACATGCCAGGCATACCCAGGGAATTCGCTGAGCACACTCTCCAACTCAGTCCAGGAACCAGACCCGTCAAACAAACGGTACGACGTGTATCAGGACCTAAAAGGGAAGCCATCGAGAAGTATGTAGACAAGTTGCTCAAAGCAAAATTTATTTGAGAAATAAAGAAATCAGAATGGGCCGCCAACCCCGTGATAGTGGAGAAGAAGAAAACAACCGAGACACGAATGTGTATCGACTTCACAGGGCTAAACAAATGCTGCCCAAAGGACCATTTTACACTACCCCGTATCGACCAGATTGTCGACTCTACTGCGGGATGCGCCCGGCTGTCATTTTTGGACGCATCCTCCAGATATCATCAGATAAGAATGAAGCAAGAAGACCAAGAAAAGACATCCTTCACAACTCCACTCGGAGTGTACTGCTACACTACAATGCCTTTCGGCCTAAAAAATGCAGGAGCTACCTATCAACGAATGATGCAAAACTGTTTGAAAACACAGATCGGCAAAAATGTGGAAGTTTACGTCCACAACATAGTGATCAAATCAAGAAAGGAGTGCACACTACTAGCAGACATAAGGAAGACATTCGACAACCTCAGAAGCGATAGCATAAAACTGAACCCAGAAAAGTGCACCTTTGGAGTCCCGGCAGGAGAACTCTTGGGATACTTGGTGTCAGCAAGAGGAATCGAAGAAAATCCAGAAAAGATACAGGCTATACTAACAATGAAAAGGCCTACCAAGCTATATGAAGTACAACATCTGACAAGAAGAGTGGTAGTCCTCAGTCGGTTCATCAGCAAGCTAGGCGAAAAAGCACTACCGCTTTATCGACTGATGAACAAGGCAGATAAATTCGAGTGAACAGAAGAAGCAGAAGCAGCTTTCATAGACCTCAAGCGAACACTCACTAAACCTCACATTCTAGCAGAACCAAAGGAAAAGGAGCCACTATACCTTTATGTGGCAGCAACAAACAGAGTGGTCAGCACATTACTGGTAGTCGAGCGCATGGAAGAAGGAAAAGCCCAGAGTGTGCAAAGACCAGTCTACTACATCAGCGAGGTGTTATCCCTATCAAAGAAAAGATATCCACACTTCAAAAAATAACCTATGAAGTATTCATAACAACAAGGAAGCTATGTCACTACTTCACGCAACACCCAATAACGGTGATCAACAAATCAGCAATCGGAGACATACTCACCAATCCGGATGCAACAGGACGAGTCGGCAAATGGCTCATTGAGATGGTGCCACTCGGGATAACATACGATCACCCAAAAGCCATCATAGCTCAAGTGCTGCCAGATTTTTCACAGAGTGGATCGAATCACAATTACCAGGAACACCAGACATATCCAATTCATGGAAAATGTATTTCGATGGTTCCATGAAAAACGAAGGGCCATGAGCATGGGTAGTACTGATATCCCCATAAGGAGACAAACTGAAATACGTACTCCAAATGGATTTCCCAACGCCATCCAACAATGAGGCCGAATACGAAGGTCTGATACATGGCATACGAATGGCTAAAGCATTAGGATGCACTCGACTGATGATATATGGCGACTCAAACTTGGTGGTGCAGCAGACAATGAAGGCTTGCAACGCCATTGCGGACAATATGATTGCATACCGCGATTTATACAACACACTGGAAGGCGACTTTGATGGTTGCGAGCTACGGCATATCGGACGAGAAAGCAATGAGGAGGCAAACATGCTAGCCAACATTGGGTCGACTAAGGCACAAGTCCCACTAGGTGTGTTTCTGGAACGCATCACGCACAAATCAATCCACAAGAAGCAGTCAACGACAAATTCAAAAGAAACCATAGCAGGTAGCACACTGGACCCAGCAGTCGAAGTCCTCTTGTGCCAAGGCGATCACGTGACTCCAGCCTGGACCGAGCCAATTTTAGCATATATGCTCCGAGAGGAGCTACTAGATGACACGACAAAAGCCAGAAGGATTACTCGAAGATAAAAAGCATACACTGTTATCAATAGTAAACTCTACAAGCGAAGCACGTCAGGTATCTTGCAAAGATGCGTAGATTTAGAGGACGGCAAAACTATAATCTGTGACATTCATGCAGGAACTTGTGGACATCATGCTGGCAGTCGGTCGCTGGTAGCTAAAGCCTTTAGAGCAGGATTCTACTGGCCTACTGCACTCAAAGATGTAGAAAATATTGTCAGAAGATGCATCGGGTGCCAAAAATTTGCAACAAAACCCCACGCACCAGTATCAGCACTCAAAACCATACCATTAACATGGCCGTTCGCCCAATGGGGGCTCGATATGGTAGGACCACTCAAAAAATCATCGCATGGAGGACATACACACCTACTGGTGGCAGTCGACAAATTCACAAAATGGATCGAAGCAATCCCAACCACAAGTTCAACAACATACACAGCGGTCAAATTCATACAATCCATAGTTTATCGCTTTGGTGTTCCGAACAGCATCATCACAGACAACGGCACAAATTTCACGGCGGAGGAATTCCAAACCTTTTGCAAAGAGTGGATATCACACTCAACTTCACATCAGTAGCGCATCCGCAGTCTAATGGACAAGTCAAGAAAGCAAACGGCCTCGTATGCGCAGGCATCAAGAAAAGACTACTAGTCCCACTCAAAAGAGCCGCGGGTGCTTGGGTCGAGGAGCTACCAGCAGTACTTTGGAGAATTGGCACAACCCCAAACACGTCAACACAGCTCACTCCATTCTTTATGGTCTACGGAGAAGAGGCTGTCGGATAGTGACTCCCACGGAAAAGGGGTGGTCACACCCTGAAGAGTAGTTCGAGAAGGGGATTGAACACGGAGATGCACGACGACGGTGCTCGCCGGGCCTGGAGAGGAACACCCATGACAGAGAGGGACACCGGCCCGTACCCAGGTTCACGGCCCTCGTGGGGAGGTAACACCGCTTCTCCTGCTTGTCTGTATTGCATTGCAGAGGTTACAATACAAATGAGCTTGCCGAGGGCTCTCTTGAGGCAGTTCATGCCTGGAGAGGGAAGCAATGGTCGTCTTCCTCCTCCAGCCGAAGGCTATCCTACTAGCTGGGCTAGGGTTTACAAGTGTTTTACAAGTAATTGGCCGACCCCTTGCTACGGTGGAGGTTTGTTCCTTTTATAGGCGCCACGGGCGTCTTCCTTGCGCGGGGCGTCCAAGGTGGGCTTCCACACATCAGTGGCGCGATGGAGTTGGAGTCCACTGCTTCTGAATCCTCCATGGACGCGGTCCATCGGTGATAAAGTTGGGCGCGATGGCCGACAGGCTGCAGACCGCGCAGAACGACTCGCAGGGGTTGCAGTGATCGGGGTGGAGCCCACGATGACGATCTTCTTGGAGTGTTGCGCCTTCCAGCCGCTTTATCATCAGAGAGGAAAGTCTCAGCTGTCCTGGCGCAGGCGGCGCAACTTTATTGACTCCTTTTTCACCAAAATGGCAAAGGGAGTGCCCGCGTCACTCTGCGGCCGCTGCAGAGGCCCTGTGCGCCCTGCAGTACTTCCTTGGCCGCGAAGCTTCCCCACAGGCCGGAGACGGCCTGCGGAGGGATTTCTGTTGACTTCTCTCCAAACGCGTGGAGCCTCGAGAGAGTCTCTTGAAGCGCATGTCCTCTTCAGGCTTTCACTTCCTCTTCAGGCCCTCATGAGGATTTGCCTCTCAGGGGTCTCTCCAAGCGGTGGCTTGGTCCTTAGTCATGTCGTCTGATCTGTCAGTGTGCGAGGCCTGGGGAGAAGTGGCTCTGCACACCCAGTCTCCACTGGGCCGACAGTAGCCCCTGGGCCCGCAATGGCTGAGACTGAGCCCATGGGCGCAGGCAGAGCGTCGTGGGCCCAAAGTGCCCTGCCGGCCAGAGCCACGCGTCACTCAGACGAGTAACGGTCGCGCACGATCTGAGGCGTGCGTCGTGGGGGGTCCCACCACGTCCCGGTAACTGCTCCCTTAAGACACATCAACTCTGGGCGCCGGAGCAGGGAGCCTTTACTGTTTCCATTCCTTCCCGCAGAAGCCTCTGCCATTCTCGAGCTGTCCGGCTCTGCTCTCTAACGCTCTTACCTCCTTTCGCCTCCAGCGACCCACCGAACTCCGGCGATGAGTCCCGCCAAGAACAAAGGCAAGGCTGTCGTAGGATCCTCTTCCCAGGCGGCGCCTGCCAAGGTCGCGCATGGTGCTGCGCTGCTCGGGGTGCGCGTCAACAAGAAGGTGCTCTCCAAGGTCCGCTACCTTGTGGCGGACCGGACCAACGAGCATGGCGCCACCACGCTCAAGCCAGCTGCGCACGGGAAACGCCCGCGAGGGTTTTTCCCGGTCTTCCAGCACTACATCTCTGCCGGGCTGGTGCCTCCATTCTCTCCATTTCTGGGGACGGTGCTGGCCTTCTACCAGATTCAGTTGCTGCACCTCCACCCCAACTCCGTCCTCATCCTCGCCGTGTTCGCCTACCTCTGCCAGGCGTACTTGGGCCTGGAGCCCACGGTGGGGCTCTTCCGGTGCTTCTACGCGCTCCGGAACACGGCAAAGAACTAGCGCTCAGGATGCGTCTCGTTCCGCATCGTGGACGGCATGGGCAGCGTCTATATCCCCATGTCGTGGAACGATGGCAAGGCCGTCACTTCGGTGACGAAGAAGGTGGACGACTTCTGCCAGCGGTTGTTTTTCGTCGGGGTGGAGCAGCCCTGCGCCTCCCTCGAGGTCCCCGATGCGCCGCCCGTGAAGAATTCCCACTGAGGCAAGGCGCCCTTCGACGGCGTGCGGAACGCAAGCTTGATGGGCCGCCTGAGCTTCCTTCGTGAGGAGGGCCTCACGGGGCAAATCATCGTAGAGGACTTTGTGACGCGCCGCATCGCTCCCCTTCAGGCGCACTCGGTGCCCATGTGGATGTACTCGGGCCATCACGACAAGATGCGGCTGCACCGTGAGGACAACGACAAGCACGGCGTCGACAACGTCTTGTCTGCGCTCTTCATCAACCCGGTGGTGCCTGCCGCGGTCCAGCTCCGCGTCACGCTCCAGCCTCTCCACCAATACAACATGACCGAGCGCATAGCCATCTTGGAGGGGATGCCCCTGTTTACCCCGGCAGGCCCGGCGGGGAAGGAGGTGCCTATGCCGGTGGTTGAGGAAGCAGAGGGGGCACATGCGCCATCTGCCTCGGGAGCCGGGCGAGGTGAGGAGGAGGCCACGGCAGGGGAGGTGTCGTCCTTGAGGCCTGGGCCCTTCACTGACGAGATTTGCGACATCTTATCAGGTGATGATGATGCCTTCGTGGTGGCGCCCTCGCGCCTCGTGGAGGAGGAGGATGAGGAGAGGGAGGCCTCTGACGCGGAGGCCACTCCGGGACGACGCGAGCCACACACCAAGGTGGCCGTGGACCGGTCTGGGGCGAGGCCGTCCGACCTTCCCTCCAAGAGGAAAGCCGTGGCGCCTCCGGAGGGGTCTGGTGCCAGGGCCACGCCCTCCTTGCGCTCGCCAGGCTTGGCGTGGGTCGATGTAGTGACCTCACCTTTTATTATAAGGTGGAAGTCCCTGTGTTAATGTGCTAGTCCCTGGATCAAATGCTAGCACCATAGTTTAAGATGTATATCATGCATAAGTGTCAAATACTTTATTAAATCGGATGATCCAGTGTTACAAAATATCTCTTACAACTTGCATACCTAAAAAGGCTAGCAATATTCAAAGAGCAGCAGCGGAAAACAGTAGATACAATGAGCCTCATCATCTTCATGTGCCACAGGCAAGGCATGTTGGTTGTAGACTCGTAATCCTATCGAATGCTCACTCGTCATCTGTCAAATCTGCAAGGTTTAGTTGCAGCCCAGCTATAAAGGGTCAGCACAATTGAATTGTGGTGGCAAGTGACTTTAATTTTTAATAGTCCACTAAGCTATATCTATATGCATATTTGGCTGTTGGAGCTCAAGGCTATTGCGCAAAGCAAGTTTTCTCCTATTTTTTGATAAACACTTTTTTGTAACAATAATTTCTCTTTATGAGACATCTCAGACAAATCCATGTCTTCTACCCATGTTCACCCATCAAAGTTTTATTAAGAAATTGGAATGAAGATATTTTCAGAAGACAACCTTGTGTAGTCACTCAATTGTCCGATGCCGGGGACACGGCTAAGATCTTAGGTTTTAACTCTCAAGAGTGTGTGTGCACTTTCACCATTAGACTCAATCAACCCAAACTATACTCTACACTCATTTAGTGAGAAGGAAAAGGAGAAGATCAAGACGAGACTTTTCAGAAGTTGCTTTCCCATGATCATACTAAGAGATTACCACCATCCTATCACCCCTACCACCATCAATCTCTTGACCCAGGTTCACATCAACTTACTCCGTCAAGACATAGCCCATATTGACCAATGGTTGCACGATAAGCAACTAAACTCAGTGTAAACTTAAATCTCATAGCCCTGGGTGGCCATCCACAAGTGAGGATACTCAGGTTAACACCGCATATCATGGCCCTAAGTAAGTGAAAACTATCTTGGGCGAAGACAACCATGAAACTTGGCCCTGAGCAGCCACTCAACTTGAAACCTCCTCGATCGAACCAATCCACCCAGGAATTAAATTAATTTAGTGGAAATTTTCTCTTATCACATCAACCATAAAACAATCATTTTTGCAGCATGTACTTCCACTAAATTATAATAGGGGTCTAACTGGAATTTCTAAGGGTTAACCTAACAGGTTTGCATAGCATACTACAAATCTCCCAAAAACCTATCATCCATACTACTTTGCAAATACTGCTTAAAAATACTAAATGCAATAGAATAAAAATAGTAGGTATTTCATGAAGTCACTTGCCTGATTGTAACACCCCAAATTTTGGAAGCAACAAAAACATAATTAATAAAGACCCAAATTTCGGAGGGAACAAAAACTTTTTGAAATGTCTTGTTAATGGATGTGTTTATCCTCTGATTGCTCTACTGGTCATGTTTTGTTTTGTGTTTATGTTGATAACCTCTCTAGCTATCAACCCTAAAACTCAACCTAGTTATATTATGACATCTGATAACAATGTTTTGATAAATAAAACAGTCCATATATCTTCTGATATCCTATGTTTAACAAAACTATATTCACCATGATGTTCTGAATTTAGCATTTACCCAAAGACCAATTATTTGAGGTAATAGAAGTATTTCTAAGAGCTATATGATTTCAAAATCTACAAAGGACCATACCTTAAGTCCTATAACATTTTGTAAAATAATTGGTTGCAAGTACTAGCAACTCTCTTTTCAAAACTCTCATTTTAGTAGGCTAGGGAAAACAATTTCCAAAGTGTTGTTTAACTCTTTTTCTACCAAAAACCTTCTCTTGACCATTTGGTCACCATATCACCTCATCTCACTCTAGGTATATCCTAAATGCTTGGATTGCTTATTCATCTACTTGTTTCTAGAATTAATTGGTTTGTATTTGTTTTTACTTGTTTTAATATGTGGATATTATGTGTGCATTTTTGTATGTGTAGTTTTATGTGAGTTATATCATGTTTGAAAGTTATCCTTTATGATTGTGGTGTGTTTACCTTTGTATTATTATGTTTGATTATAAGAGGAAATCAAATATTGTTCTTTTTCAATAGGAAATAACTTTCTTCCTTTCCATAAATTTTGAGCATTTCTAGAGCATGACAGTTAGGGTTTATTTTGTTAATCTTGGAAATACAAAACCTCTCGTATCATCTATATCACCTCTACTTTCCATTTATAGCCTCCTTTAAATATTACAAAAATGTTTGATCACTAACTCTTGCTTGTTTTGAGTGCTTAAACCTAAGGTGGCCATATGTTGTGTTATAGAGTAGCATTTTGACATGTTTGTATCTAGATGTTATTGAACCCCTGTGACCCAAACATTTAAGCAAAATATTTAAGCTATTTTCCCTCTAGCTATCTCAACTTGTTTTGTAATTTTCTAGTCAAAGGGTTGACTAATCCATCATTGTTTAGTGGCCTAGTTAAATCAGCCCAAATTCCTAAGAATCCTAACCTATCCCTCTATCCTTGTCCAATCTGTGGTTTAACGTAGCATTGGATCCCCACACCATCCCTGGACCGTAATGGACTAAACCCTAATGCCCCTAGCCTTTTTTTTCTCTCTCTGTCCTCTTTGTGGCATTTCAACAAACACCTCGCAGGCAGGAAATCACCTCCCCATCTCTCCAGTCCACTCCATCGGCAAGGAGCCATTTGCTAGACTCCAAGCTTTGATACAGTGCCAGGAGACGCTCCTTCACCACCACCCTCGCCCAATCGCCAGCCCCTGCCCTCTCTCCCCCTTGCCATGCCCATGACCTTGCAGCAAGACACCCCTCTCTTATTAGGCATCCGAGGCACCCACTCTCTCTCTCACCTTGCCATTTAGCTCCCTCACATTCCACTCTCCCACCCCTGGCAATGCCGAGCGAGGTTTCCCTCTCTTCTGCTCGGGGATGTGAGGTCGTGACCTCTGTAAGTACCCCTCTGACTAACCGTCAGAGATGCCCACGTTATGTAAATAGATCACGATCCCAATGATCAGTGCATCGCGATCACATAACCAACATGGTATACAAAGTTACATCATACAACTCGAATAGTATAAGACTTACATAAATAATGGTCTCATGACCAAGTCTGCAACCATCGTCGCACTTGACGAATATTAACTAAGGTTCAGAGGAAGCTTCGACTAGCGTCGACCCTCGTCACGCCCTGACGCATTCCCACAGAGCAGTTGAGCGGGACACTTAGTTGGCGTAGTCGTCGGCGTACTCCTCCTTCTTGTCGTACTGTTCTTCATTTCAACCTGGACGTTTGAATATCCAGGGACACAGCCATATGAGTACATTTACGTACTCGCAAGACCACCTCTAAGGCCTAAGTTTTCATGATAATGCAAGAAAATACTTTTTGAAAACTGGGATGGCGGCTATATACGACTATAGGGCTTAGTTTCCTTATACCATGATTTTAGACATAGAGAATACGACATCTCTGTATCTTTGTTGAAGAAAACATTTAGAGATAGAATTCTCTTCTCTTGGATATAACAAAGACATATCCAAGTTCAAAACTTTCTTTTGTAAAACCATTGAAAACACTAGGATGGGGATACCCTTTTTCCTTCCTGGTGATTGGACTGATTGTCTCCCCGAGACCAATCATCCTCATCCAAATTCCATACCTCCCAGGTACCTCCTGATTTCCACATAAACATTTTTCCTTTATAAAACAACTTGTTTCTCCAGACGCCCAGTGTGGCCTGTTCAACCGTCCATGACCGCGGACGCGGCTATTCGAATAGATTTACACTCTGCAGAGGTGGTACACTTTACCCACACCTATCGGTTATTCCGTCGTGTCTGCCACGGCCCGTCATACGATAGCATGCGGGGGTCCGGATAACACGATAAAAGCTTTTCACTATGACCATCCTAGTATCGGGGCCTCCCGGTAGGTTTGTTCTCCTCGGCACCGTGTGCTCCACTAGACCTCTTGGTCTTTCCTCGGGACGCCACACCGCCACGTCAGGAGACCCACCGTAATCGTCCGGTTGTTGGTCCTCAACAGTGTATTGTCTCTTCCGGACGACAACCCGGCTTCGAGGGCCCAGCCCTCATAGTAAGTATGAGAGCCCCTACACTAAGACAAACAAGCTTCCGGCTAAGCCCTACCCATGTCAGGTAGTGTGGTTGCACGGGTTAATTGTTCGGGTGGTAGCAGGGACTTCGAAATTAAACCTCCATCTCCGACTGCTCCCAGCAGCTCGGGTTTTCGCAACATCTCCGAATGCTCTCAGCATCTCTGGTTTTCGCAACATCTCCGAATGCTCTCAGCATCTCGGGTTTTCATAGAACATTTCTTTCTCGCTGATTGCTCCCAGCAACTCAGGTTTTCCTCCATAAAACAGTTTTATCAAACAGGTTCCCATCCTATAGTTTTGAGGTAAGTAGATGAAGGTAGACTACTAGAAAACTTAATATTTTTGACGGAGCCTTCAACAACAAGGCTCACCAAATAAACTCTTTTTTTTGTAACACCTATAGTATTCTAGTAGATAACTTTGGCCAAACAATATTTTGTAAAATAGTTTTCGGGTGGCGAGGTGTCACAAAAGAAGTAAAACATGCATTATTTTGTTTTAAAACAAAACATGCTTGATAAAATAATAGGATTCATTATAGTGGTGAGGTGGGCTTGCCTGGCTCAGCAGTAAGTCCTTGGTCTTGGTCTTGACCTTCTTCAGGTTCATTCCTCACTTCCCGTTCCTTCCCGATCGTATGTATCTAACGTCGTAAACAGGAAAATAAACCACACTCAGAATACAAGACAAAACTACAAGGACATACCAAACAGCAAGCATTGCACAAGACACTAAGCTAACAATAAAAAACAAGCAACTCCTTTAACTAAACAACCATAAACAACCAAGTCCAGAGAGCTAATACAACAACAGATTCTCCTAAGAAAATATACACAACAAGTTACGGAAATATCTTAATAGTTATTCCAGATAAAAGTATCTTAATAGTTACGGAAATACATCAGACAAAAGTATCTTAACACTCAAGCAAGTATTAACATTAACACACAAGCAAGAAAGTCATATATTAAGAATTGCAAAACACATGGAAACTACTGGATAAATTTTAGCACCAAACACCCATTCACATGCATAACACACAAATGAAATCGGTGCAACTCCTACGAAGCAAGATGAACTATGTGAAAACCCAAAAGTGAATGTGCTAACAATACTTGTAGGAAATTCATTAAGGTGATTAAAGGATAACCTAAGTTTCAGTACTTAAGAGTAACTAAACACACCAACACATAACAATTGAGGTAAAACAGGAATTTATCTCATCACACTTATTAGACAACTAAGATGATGTTTAAAGAGATTTAACATAACATACCAACATACCCACAAGCAAAGCATAAAAACACAATTGATGTTATTATTAGGGTACAAAGTGAATAATGCTAAACATATGCAAACAATGCGCCACCCATTATCAAAGTGGTTTAATCAAGTCATTATTATTGAGCTAAGGTTCTGGTCTTCAGAAGTTTATTAGTAATATTTCTACAATTCAGTTTTGTTAAGAACAGATGATTAAAAACTAATACTTCTATTAGCCAAAAGTTATTGTTTTGGTGGATAAACCATAACTCCTAGGATAATGTTCAGAACATCAAATCCTTCTACCGCAGTACACCTAGTAATCATAGGAAGTGGTGAAACTTGGAATTGCAATATAAGCTATTACCAAACAGTAGCAAAAAAAATCATGCAAATGCTACTGGCCTCAAAACCAAAAAAAGATTATAGCTTTAGTTTTAGGAATCTCTTGTATGAAAGGTTAATTTCTATGGATAGGTATTTCCTTAATCTTTCTTTAGAAATTGGATTCACTCAATTTGGACACTCCTATCTCTATATATTTCAGTTTTAGTGGAATATATACATTTTACCATTAATAGAGTACAACATAAGATATAAATTATTTTTACAGAAACCCAACTTTTCATGCTTAGGAAAACACATAAGTATCCAACAAAATTACTCTTAGGTTATTTGTACAAACATATATAGAACCAAGCATTAAAATCAAACACATGCAATTAACATAAAATAAAAATATTCTTTTTCTACTATAATAACCTACTGTTTTAGCAAATAATCTACCAAGAGCAAAATATAAGATGAAAAATTCTACCAAGCTAGTATATGATAGCTAATACTCATATCTAACACATGCAATTGGATTTGCTCAAAAATGTATTTATAATAATGAACTAAAAATCAACAAAATGCTACTGTTGTTAAACTTAAACTTAATAGAACTTTGGCTAGACACATCTCCTGCATTCAAGGCTTATAGATCTAGGTAGGTATTCTCATTGGCTTTCTATATAACTAAAGTTTGCTAATTTTGGAGTTATAAAACTCAAGTTATTAAGTAAATGGTAAAAATTTCAGTGCCACATGATTAAGAAAACTCATAGCTACTCAAAACAATTTGAATCAACCAATTTGGATAAGTAAATCTCCCAGAAACAAATTAAAGCTAAGCTAGTTATTCTCTGGAATTAAAACAGAGAAATGGATAAAAATAAATAAAAAGGAAAAACGGATCGAATCCGCAGCCGGGCCGAGCTCACGGTGCTGGGCCGGCCCGCCGGTGCTGCGCCCGCGGCGAAGCGGTAAGCCGCCGTAGATCTGCTGATAGACGGCCAGGATTAGAAGGAAGAGCGTTCAAAAGGGACCGTTGATCTCAGATCCGACGGATCCCATGCATCTTCTTCCTCCTGACTCGAAGGACTGGGCCAGAACACATATCAAGATGGCGAGCACGAGATGCTCACCCGGGGGACTCGGAGGGCGAGGTGGAGGGATGGAGGGGGACGCGAAGGTTGAGGGGCGTCCGGGGATGGGCTCCAACCTCGTCGAAGAGATCCAGAGCCACATGGACGGCAAGGGTGCCCGAGGCGGGCACGACAAGGTCGCCGCGAGTCCAGAGCTCCTGCAGGTAAACCAAGGTGTCTCAGAGGCAGACCGAGGAGAGGCGAGTGAGGTTGTGCAAAGGGAGAGAGAGAAAGATGTTTGGAGACGAGGCATTCGAGCTCGAAAATTGTCGAGTCCGAGCGGCGGTTCTTCATTGATCTTGAGCAGGAGTGAGCAAGAGCTCGGGAGATCTTGCTGGGGGTGGGTGAGAGAGAGTAGGGGAAGGGCAATGGGCAAGGTTGGGAGGGGAGAAGGAGGCTCGGGGTTTCAACCCACGGTGGGTGGCCGTTTTCATGGACACGGCATGGGCACGAGAGAGAGAGGGGGAAAAGGCTTGGGATAGGAGGAGAGGAGCGGTGGAGCAACGATGCCTCGCTCGGGAACACGTTTTGGACACAAGCAAATGGAGCGGGGCTGTTGGAAGGGGTGAGGTAATGGAGAGGTCTGCTCTGCCTACCAACTGCTCGACACAATGTCCAAACGAACAGGACAAAAAGAAACAGTGCTAGGGTTTGGAGGAGGTCGTGCTATGGGTTTTCCAGGGGTGAGGGGGTTACATGATACACTAAAAACCAGAGGATGGGGTGAGAGGAGTGTGAGTTTTAGATATAGAGGATTTGTGGCTGATTAGAGTAGCCCACTTTGCTAATATGAATTTGCCAAACCCTTTAATAAGAAATTATAAACAAGAGGGCTTGGTTAGAGGACATAAAGGTTTAATATTTGCTTAAAGAGTTAGGTCAGGGAGGATCAATAACAACTAGATACCAAAAAGTCAAAATGCTACTCTATAACACAACATATTGCCACCTTATGTTTAAGCACTCAAAACAAGCAAAATTTAGTGATCAAACATTTTTGTAAAATTAAAAGAAGGCTATAAATGGAAAGTAGAGGTGATGTAGATAGTGCTATAGGTTTTGTATTCCAAGATGGATAAAATAAACCCTAATTGTCATGCTCTAGGAATGTAAAAAATTAATGGAAATGAAGATAGTTGTTTCTTATTTGAAAAAAGATAATCTTTGAGTTTCTCCTAAAATCAACATAATGATGAAAGGTTAAACACACCACAACCATATGACACAACATTTAAATCATGAATGATCTCAATCAAAGTATATAAATAAAAAGTTGTATCAAGCACCACCACATGAACACACATAAAATAACACACTTATGGTTAACAATATAAGCACATAACAAAAAGGTCAACCACACAAACAAATAGATAGAGGCCCACACAATTGGATCACTAACCATAATTTTAATATAAATCAAAAATATTTGTGAGGACGTGATCAACAAAATAAAAAAGGGTATTTTTGGTAGGAATAGAATTACTCCAACATGCCAAGCATTGATTTCCAGAGGCTAATTAAATTGGTGTTTTGGAAAAGTGAGTTGGTGATGCTTGCAACATATTAACATCCAATATGATTTAAGTCTTATTATATGGTCCTATATAGTTTTGCAACCATGTTGGAAATACTTTTATTTTCTCAATTAAACTGCCTTTGGTTAATTATTAAAATTAAGACCTCATGATGACTATAGTTTGTTAAGAATAAGATAGAAGAAGATATATGTATTGTTTTACTTGCCAAAATACTGGATTTCAGAAGTCATACTATAACTTGAGTTTTAATAGGTTGTTATTTAGAAGTCATCAACACAAACACAAATCCAAACAAAACAAGACAAACAAAAGAAACAAGAGTGAAAAACATTCATAAGTAATGCATTTCAAAAGTTTTTATTGCTTCCAAAATTTGGGGTGTTACAGACCTTCCCCCCTTATAAGAATCTCGTCCCGAGATTCCTAAGTGTGTATTAAGAGAGTGAAAAGGAAAGAGGGTCCAATAATTCTTCATTTCCCGAGGTTGTTGATTTCTGAATGAGGCTTCCTTGTTGATGAGACTTTTGATATTTTCTGGAAGACTTGGGTCTTGGTTGAAGGTGTTGACACGTTGGTAGATGCTGATGCATGGTTCTTGTTGAGCTGATTTCAGAAACTCCAGGGATTGGGGCGCAAGTAACAACTTGTCACAACTATCTAATAAAACTAGCATGTGTCTTGCCCCCTTAAAAAGGGGCACACACGAAGGGTTAAAGTTGATGGTTAAAGTTGTCGCCGACTTCAGGGTGTTGCTGGTCTTGAGTATCACGATGATCTTCATCTTGTCGTCGCTCCTCAGTGCTTGGGGCTGATGTAGATACTCGTCTCGATATTGCCATCTTGAGGGGTTAGCAGTTAGACACGTGAAACCAGTTTTTCAAACCTCACAGGGCGTCAGGTTTTTTAGACCTGACTCTCTATCTTTTCATAAACAGCAAAAGGGTGCTAAAATCTACTAAAGACGTCTAAACTTGCTTGATGTAAGGTGTTGCCAAGTGCAACAATCTTCAGTATTCTCGCCATTCTTGGCGTCTTGCTGGATATGGTGTCTCCTATTGTGTCCATCTTTAGTTTAGCCGCCGTAGAGTGCTGATGAAGACTTCCTTGGTTATTGGGCTTCATACAACTTTGCACCAGTCTTCAGAGGTTAGTTGTATCTAAGTTATCCTAGAAGTCATTACTTTATTTGAAACTCAAGTAAGGGTCAATTGAGTTAATCAAGTTGACACGTAGAAGGCACAAATGACACTAGCTTCATGACACATCTTCAAGTAGACGGTCTTCCGTGCTGGTTGCTGCCGTTGTTGATGACATCGGCCGTCTTTGCACGTCACAGGTTGGAGGTTCTCATAAAATCTTCAAAAAGTAGAGGGTCTTGGCGTTATCTGAGACCTTTGTGCTGCCATCTGCAAGAGAGACTTCCGTAGACACTTCTTTTCTGATCTTGGTTTGTAGGTCTTGAAGAGATTAGTTAGTAACAAGTAATTGGTGTTAGAGGCTACTCAAGGGGTAGATACGTTAAGTTTGTGATGGTATACTTGTAATTCAAATGATTTATTTAACTAGGCAAGGCTCACCACATTACGGAGATGGGCTTTCTTTGGGGG
The DNA here is from genome assembly GCA_026929855.1 of Poa annua. Taxonomy (NCBI): domain Eukaryota; kingdom Viridiplantae; phylum Streptophyta; class Magnoliopsida; order Poales; family Poaceae; genus Poa; species Poa annua. The sequence goes on from CM049426.1 coordinate 106,790,550, forward strand.
TTTCAGTATCATCTATAGTTCATAACTCTTATGTGTTAAAGTTCAGATTAGAAGGAAAAGCATTTTAGGAAGTTTTCGAGGACAAGTTTATACGTGCATTAGGGTCCATCTATGACAAAAAGGTCAGAAAGGTTTTTGTGTAGAGAAATCAAGAGGTTTTAAACGAATTCAAAGTATGTGCCTAATCTGTATTGCCTTCAAGGCGTGCTTGTGAAGGATACCAGAGAACCACATAACAACAACAAGCAAACAAACAAGGCGTACACGAGCATCAAGCACATCACTAAAAGAGCACACAAGACACATAGAACAAAAAGGGCACTCAACAATCGCGTTAGTCGGAGAATCCGACCAAGGGTCATATCCTAGAAGTCCTATGGGTCTAGGTCATTCCTACTTGTTGGAGCCTACACTTCTTCAGCTGGATCTCCTGCTGGAAAAAGCTTGAGACTGTCGAAGATACAACTTGGAGTAAATTACTAGGGTTGAAGTCTTGAGAGTGACACTGCTTCGGCAAGTAAGGGTGGCTTTGACGCTTGTTTCTTCACTTGACGACCACCTTGATGTCGTGTGTTGAAGTTTTGAGACTGAACTTTGCCTTCTCGATACTAGTTACTTAGGTCTCATTTGGTTTTATCATAAAGTCTATACAAGTTTTGAATAGGGACAAGATAGTAGACAAAAATCTTTTTGAAATACTTCAAAATAGAGAGGTAAGATCAAGTCATTTTTGAGAGAAGGTGAGGAGTGGAAACCATATTAGGCTTACCTAGGAGAAAATATATTTCTGTCGAAATAGGTTTTTAGCAAAAGAATTCCTTCCTAAGCTAACGACCATGCTAATTAAGGTCTCCTAAGGTCAACGATGGCTCTGATACCAAGTCTGTGAGTACCCCTCTAACTAACCGTCAGAGATGCCCACGTTATGTAAATAGATCACGATCCCAATGATCAGCGCATCGCGATCACATAACCAACATGGTATACAAAGTTACATCATACAACTCGAATAGTATAATACTTACATAAATAATGGTCTCATGACCAAGTCTGCAAACATCGTCGCACTTGACGAATATTAACTAAGTTCAGCGGAAGATTCGACTAGCGTCGACCCTCGTCACGCCCTGACGCATTCCCACAGAGCAGTTGAGCGGGACACTCAGTTGGCGTAGTCGTCGGCGTACTCCTCCTTCTTGTCGTACAGTTCTTCATTTCAACCTGGACGTTTGAATATCCAGGGACACAGCCATATGAGTACATTTACGTACTCGCAAGACCACCTCTAAGGCTTAAGTTTTCATGATAATGCAAGAAAACACTTTTCGAAAACTGGGATGGCGGCTATATACGACTATAGGGCTTAGTTTCCGAATACCATGATTTTAGACATAGAGAATACGACATCTCTGTATCTTTGTTGAAGAAAACATTTAGAGATAGAATTCTCTTCTCTTGGATATAACAAAGACATATCCAAGTTCAAAACTTTCTTTTGTAAAACCATTGAAAACACTAGGATGGGGATACCCCTTTTTCCTTCCTGGAGATTGGACTGATTGTCTCCCCAAGACCAATCATCCTCACCCAAATTCCGTACCTCCCAGGTACCTCCTGATTTCCACATAAACATTTTTCCTTTATAAAACAACTTCTTTCTCCAGACGCCCAGTGTGGCCTTTTCAACCGTCCATGACCGCGGACGCGGCTATTCGAATAGATTTACACTCTGCAGAGGTGGTACACTTTACCCACACCTATTGGTTATTCCGCCGTGTCTTCCACGGCCCATCATACGATAGCATGCGGGGGTCCGGATAACACGATCAAAGCTTTTCACAATGACCATCCTAGTATCGGGGCCTCCCGGTAGGTTTGTTCTCCTCGTCACCGTGTGCTCCACTAGACCTCTTGGTCTTTCCTCGGGACGCCACACCGCCACGTCAGGAGACCCACCGTAATCGTCCGGCTGTTGGTCCTCAACAGTGTATTGTCTCTTCCGGACGACAACCCGGCTTCGAGGGCCCAACCCTCATAGAAAGTATGAGAGCCCAACACTAAGACAGACAAGCTTCCGGCTAAGCCCTACCCATGTCAGGTAGTGTGGTTGCACGGGTTAATTGTTCGGGCGGCAGCAGGGACTTCGAAATTAAACCTCCATCTCCGACTGCTCCCAGCAGCTCGGGTTTTCGCAACATCTCCGAATTCTCTCAGCATCTCGGGTTTTCGCAACATCTCCGAATGCTCTCAGCATCTCGGGTTTTGATAGAACATTTCTTTCTCGCTGATTGCTCCCAGCAACTCAGGTTTTCCTCCATAAAACAGTTTTATCAAACAGGTTCTCATCCTATAGTTTTGAGGTAAGTAGATGAAGGTAGACTACTAGAAAACTTAATATTTTTGATGGAGCCTTCAACAACAAGGCTCACCAAATAAACTCTTTTTTTGTAACACCTACAGTATTCTAGTAGATAAGTTTGGCCAAACAATATTTTGTAAAATAGTTTTCGGGTGGCGAGGTGCCACAAAAGAAGTAAAACATGCATTATTTTGTTTTAAAACAAAACATGCTTGATAAAATAATAGGATTCATTATAGTGGTGAGGTGGGCTTGCCTGGCTCAGCAGTAAGTCCTTGGTCTTGGTCTTGACGTTCTTCAGGTTCATTACTCACTTCCCGTTCCTTCCCGATCGTATCTAACGTCGTAAACAAGAAAATGAACCACACTCAGAATACAAGACAAAACTACAAGGACATACCAAAGAGCAAGCATTGCACAAGACACTAAGCTAACAATCAAAAACAAGCAGCTACTTTAGCTAAACAACCATAAACAACCAAGTCCAGAGAGCTAATACAACAACAGATTCTCCTAAGAAAATATACACAACAACTCTGAGTATAAAAAGGTAGTTCTACAGAACACTAAAACAACACATCACTTAGAGTTATTATATAATTTAACAAGAGCTGTTATAATAGTTTCAGGAAATACTTCAGACAAGAATATCTTAGTAGTTCAGGAAATATTCCAGATAAAAATATCTTAATAGTTACGGAAATACTTCAGACAAAAGTATATTAATTGTTTAGGAAATACTTCAGACAAAAGTATCTTAACACACAAGCAAGTATTAACATTAACACTAGCATTGAGCACACTCACATCCAAACATGTTACTAGCTCAAGAACACCTACTATCAAGTAACTAGGCCACAAACAATGGTAACACCTCTATCCAAACAGGTTTATGACTAAGAGCTAAAATGGTGCACTAGGCCTATTTAACAGGACACCACAATCAAGGTTACTTCAACCAATAAACAAAAAATCACATGGCAACCAAGTGCTGACAACTATCTAAGATAAGAAAGTCATATATTAAGCATTGCAAAACACAAGGAAACTACTGGATAAATTTTAGCACCAAACAACCATTCACATGCATAACACACAAATGAAATCAGTGCAACTCCTAGGAAGCCAGATGAACTATGTGAAAACCCAAAAGTGAATGTGCTAACAATACTTTTAGGAAATACATTAAGGTGATTAAAGGATAACTTAAGTTTCAGTACTTAAAAGTAACTAAACACACCAACACATAACAATTGAGGTAAAACAGGAATTTATCTCATCACACTTATTAGACAAATAAGATGATGTTTAAAGAGATTTAACATAACATACCAACATACCCACAAGCAAAGCATAAAAACAAAATTGATGTTATTATTAGGGTACAAAGTGAATAATGCTAAACATATGCAAACAATGCGCCACACATTATCAAAGTGGTTTAATCAAGTCATTATTATTGAGCTAAGGTTCTGATATTCAAAAGTTGATTAGTAATATTTCTACAATTCACATTTGTTAAGAACAGATGATTAAAAACTATTACTTCTATTAGCCAAAAGTTGTTGTTTTGGTGGATAAACCATAACTCCTAGGATAATGTTCAGAACATCAAATCCTTCTACCACAGTACACCTAGTAATCATAGGAAGTGGTGAAACTTGGAATTGCAATATATGCTATTACCAAACAATAGCAAAAAAAATCATGCAAATGCTACTAGCCTCAAAACCAAAAAAAGATTGTAGCTTTAGTTTTAGGAATCTCCTGTATGAAAGGTTAATTTCTATGGATAGGTATTTCCTTAATCTTTCTTTAGAAATTGGATTCACTCAATTTGGACACTCCTATCTCCATATATTTCAGTTTTAGTGGAATACATACATTTTACCATTAATAGAGTACACCATAAGATATAAATTATTTTTACACAAACCCAACTTTTCTTGCTTAGGAAAAAACATAAGTATCCAACAAAATTACTCTTAATTTATTTGTACAAACATATATAGCACCAAGCATTAAAATCAAACACATGCAATTAACAGAAAATACAAATATTCTTATTCTACTATAATAACCTACTGTTTTAGCAAATAATCTACCAAGAGCAAAATATAAGATGAAAAATTCTACCAAGCTAGTATATGATAGCTAATACTCATATCTAACACATGCAATTGGATTTGCTAAAAAATGTATTTTTAATAATGAACTAAAAATCAACAAAATGCTACTGTTGTTAAATTTAAACTTAATAGAACTTTATTTAGGCACATCTCCTGCATTCAAGGCTTATAGATCTAGGTAGGTATTCTCATTGGATTTCTATAGAACTAAAGTTTGCTAATCTACCAAGAACTAAAGTTTGCTAATTCCGGGGGACTCGGAGGGCGAGGTGGAGGGATGGAGGGGGACGCGGAGGTTGAGGGGCGTCCGGGGATGGGCTCAAACCTCGTCGAAGAGATCCAGAGCCACAGGGACAGCAAGGGTGCCCGCGGCGGGCACGACAAGGTCGCCGCGAGTCCAGAGCTCTGTAGGTAAAACAAGGTGTCTCAAAGGCAGACCTAGGAGAGGCGAGTGAGGTTGTGCAAAGGGAGATAGAGAAAGATGTTCGGAGCCGAGGCATTCGAGCTCGAAAATTATCGAGTCCGAGCGGCGATTCTTCGTTGATCTTGAGCAGGAGTGAGCAAGAGCTCGGGAGATCTTGCTGGGGGTGGGTGAGAGAGAGTAGGGGAAGGCAATGGGCAAGGTTGGGAGGGGAGAAGGAGGCTCGGGGTTCCAACACATGGTGGGTGGCCGTTTTCATGGACACGGCGTGGGCACGAGAGAGAGAGGGGGAAAAGGCTCGGGATAGGAGGAGAGGAGCGGTGGAGCAATGATGCCTCGCTCGGGAACACGTTTTGGACACAAGCAAATGGAGCGGGGCTGTTGGAAGGGGTGAGGTAATGGAGAGGTCTGCTCTGCCTACCAACTGCTCGACACAATGTCCAAACGAACAAGACAAAAAGAAACAGTGCTAGGGTTTGGAGGAGGTCATGCTATGGGTTTTCCTGGGGTGAGGGGGTTACATGATACACTAAAAACCAGAGGATGGGGTGAGAGGAGTGTGAGTTTTAGATATAGAGGATTTGTGGCTGATTAGAGTTGCCCACTTTGCTAACATGAATTTGCCAAACCCTTTAATAAGAAATTATAAAACAAGAGGGCTAGGTTAGAGGACATAAAGGTTTAATATTTGCTTAAAGAGTTAGGTCAGGGAGGATCAATAACAACTAGATACAAAAAAGTCAAAATGCTACTCTATAACACAACATATTGCCACCTTATGTTTAAGCACTCAAAACAAGCAAAATTTAGTGATCAAACATTTTTGTAAAATTAAAAGAAGGCTATAAATGGAAAGGAGAGGTGATGTAGATAGTGCTATAGGTTTTGTATTTCCAAGATGGACAAAATAAACCCTAATTGTCATGCTCTATTAATGTTAAAAATTAATGGAAATGAAGATAGTTGTTTCTTATTTGAAAAAGGATAATCTTTGAGTTTCTCCTAAAATCAACATAATGATGAAAGGTTAAACACACCACAACCATATGACACAACATTTAAATCATGAATGATCTCAATTAAAGTATACCAATAAAAAGTTGTATCAAGCACCACCACATGAACACACATAAAATAACACACTTATGGTTAACAATATAAGCACATAACAAAAAGGTCAACCACACAAACAAATAGATAGACACCCACACAATTGGATCACTAACCATAATTTTAATATAAATCAAAAATATTTGTGAGGAGGTGATCAACAAAATCAAAAAAGGGTATTTTTGGTAGGAATAGAATTACTCCAACATGCTAAGCATTGATTTCCAGAGGCTAATTAAATTGGTGTTTTGGAAAAGTGAGTTGGTGATGCTTGCAACATATTAACATCCAATATGATTTAAGACTTATTATATGGTCCTATATAGTTTTGCAAACATGTAGTTTTGGAAATACTTTTATTTTCTCAATTAAACTGCCTTTGGTTAATGGTTAAAATTAAGACCTCATGATGACTATAGTTTGTTAAGAATAAGATTAAAGAAGATATATGTATTGTTTTACTTGCCAAAATCCTGGATTTCAGAAGTCATACTATAACTTGAGTTTCAATAGGTTGTTATTTAGAAGTCATCAACACAAACAAAAATCAAAACAAAACAAGACAAACAAAGGAAACAAGAGTGAAAAACATTCATAAGTAATGGATTTCAAAAGTTTTTGTTGCTTCCAAAATTTGGGGTGTTACAACCTCGGTCTCGATCTCTTGCGAGCATGCACGCCATCGCTCTGGTCCCTCTCTTCTCCTTCCTATTTCTCTCTCTCGCTCCCGTCCCCGTGGGCCATCTCGTTGACATCATCTTGGTTGCAGGTCCTCCTGAGCCGCCGCAGACTCGCCAGGGCCGACGCGGGCGTCGACCTAGACACTGCGAGTCCGGAGCTCCTCTTCTTGTTTTTCGACCACCCTCGGCTGCCCCGACTCTCCGCACCATCGCCGCCGTCGCGAGGTAGAAGATGGCCTCGGTGTAAGTACCCCTCGAAACAAGTCCGAGATGCCCACGTTATGTAAAAGATCACGATCCCAATGATCAGTGCATCGCAATCACATAACCAACATAGGTATCAAAGTGTTACATCATTCAAGTCGTACGAATAAAAGTCTTACAACACATAGACGGTCATACGACCCAAGTCAACAAACCTCGTCACGCAGGACGGAATTAACTAAGATAGCGGAAGCTCGTGGCTAGCGACGGCTCTGAACATCTCCGAGCGCTGATCCCACAGGTGCAGTTGACCGGTGACAGCTAAGTGGCATATTCGTCGTCATACACCTCCTCCTCGACGTAGGCCTCCTCATTATAATCTGGACATTTGAATATCCAGGGACAAAGCCATATGAGTACAATTACGTACTCGCAAGACCACCTCTAGGAATTGAGTTTTCATGATAATGCAAGAAAACACATTTCAAAAACTGGGAAGGCTCCTATATACAACTACATGGCTTAATTTCGAATACAATGATTTCAAGCATAGAGAATACGACATCTCTATATCTTTGTTGAAGAAAAACATTTAGAGATAGAATTCTCTTCTCTAGAATATGACATCTGTATATCTTTGTTGAAGAAAAACATTTAGAGATAGAATTCTCTTCTCTTAGATATATCAAGAACATATCCAAGTTCAAAACCTTCTTTTGTAAGACCATTTAAAACAATCGGATAGGGGTAACCCTTTTTCCTCCTTGAGACCATACGGATTGTCTCCCCGAGACCAACCATCCTCTCCCAAATTCCGTACCTCCCGGGTACCACTTTGTTGACTTCTTGCTTCCTTCGAAAACACTTCTCTTTCGAAAATCATAAAACAGCCAACATGCCTAGTGGGACCTTTCCAACCGTCCATGACCGCGGACGAGGCTATTCGAATAGAATTACACTCTGCAGAGGTTGCACACTTTACCCACACCAATCGGTCCTTCCGCCGTGTCTGCCACGACCCGTCATACGACATCATGCGGGGGTCCGGATAACGCGATCAAAGCTTTTCACTATGACCACTCTAGTATCGGGGACTCTCGGTAGGTTTGTTCTCCTCGGCACCGTGTGCTCCACTAGACCTCTTGGTCTTTCCTCGGGACGCCACACCGCCACGTCAGGAGACCCGCCGTAATCGTCCGGCTGTTGGTCCTCAACAGTGTATTGTCTCTTCTGGACGACAACCCGGCTTCGAGGGCCCAGCCCCCATAGAAAGTATGAGAGTCCCAACACTAAAACAGACAAGCTTCCGGCTAAGCCCTACCCATGTCAGGTAGTGTGGCTGCACGGGTTAATTGTTCGGGCGGCAGATAGGGTCACACTTTGTTTTTCAAAACACTTTCTCCTCCGACTACTCCCAGCAGCTCGGGTTTTCGCAAACGTCTCCGATTGCTCCCAGCAACTCGGGTTTTAATAAAACGCTTGCTCGCCGATTGCTCACAGAAACTCGGGTTTTCCTCCGTAAAACATTTTTATCAAATGGGTTCCCATCCTAAAGTTTTGAGGTAAGGAAATATAAGTTCACTACTAGAAAACTTAATCTTTTTGATGGAGCCTTCAACAACAAGGCTCACCAACTAAACTCCTTTTTGTAACACCTATAATATTCTAGTAGATAACTTTGGCCAAACAATATTTTGTAAAAATAGTTTTTGGGTGGCAAGGTACCACAAAAGAAATAAAACATGCATTATTTTATTTTGAAACGAAATATGCTTGATAAAAATAAAAGGATTCATTATATTGATGAGGTGGCTTGCCTTGCTCAGAGTACTGTCCCTGGTCTTGTTCTTCTTCGTAGTTGTGCTCTGCTACCTCGTACTGCTCCTCTTCGGTTTGCGGTTCTACCGTAACATGATAAAGAAACAAACGAAGCTAGTGGAAATCCTAAACTGCGAGTTGATAACAATCTAAAGTATACTTTACCAACAACAAGCATCACAAACAGAGCAACAACAAGCATCACAAACATAACATACAACTGATGCATTTAAATACTCATCAAGGGCTGTTTTCATGAAAAAGGCATAACTCCTAAGGTACTGCTCCTAAAATTAAACCCTTCTACCACATGACTCACAACTATCATATGAAGCTCTGAAAATTAGCTGAGCATGAAAATCTATCACCAAACAAGAATTAAAAATCAGTTAAGAGCTACTGATGTCAAACTTAAACAGAAGATAGATTCAGTTTTATAGATCTCCTGTATGCATAATTAACTTTTCTGGTGAGATATGAGTTTTCTCTTTAAATGGAGATTTTATTCATCTAATTTGTATAGTCCTAGGTCAAGTTGTCCTTGTTTTAAGATAACATATACTTCTGACTATTATTTATGTACAGAAAATAGTATGGATTATTTTTGTGCCAAACCAGTGGGGTGAGTTAGATAAAACATGTGGCTATCCCAAAAAAATATCCCAAACATTAATATAGGGACAAAAGTGGCTCAACCAAACAAAACTAGACATGCAATAATCTCTGAAATTTCAGAAATGCATTTTAAGAGATTATTTCCCTGTTTTTCAGAGATTTGCCCAATAAATAATAAATATTTTCAGGAAAAATCTACTTTTGTGGCACATGATACTTCGAACTCTTATCTAACCCTTCCAAGTGGATTTACCTCAAAAAGTGTTTTCATTTAAGAATTAAAAATCACCAAACATCTACTGATGTTATACTTAGACTAGAAACAACTTTTGCTAGAGTAATCTCCTGCATGCAAGATTTACCAATATAGATATAAATTTTTACAGGCTTTCCAACAGATCCAAGATTGCATGATTTGGATTTATAAAACACAAGTTATTAAACAAATGGTGAAGTAGGTACTTTTCACTAGATCTTTTTTAACACACAACAGGAAACACATTTTGGAACAAATCCAATGCCACATGGTTAAGAAAACGTGCATGCATGTTACAAAATTAATCCCATAATTTTAGAAACCCTGGAATTACCACAAATTATTAAAATCTAGACTATTGATTTACTGGAAAAATGACAGGAAATAAAAATGAAGAGAAAACATGCCGAAATGGCTGGATCTGGAGATGGGCCGCGGGGGCGAACTGGGCCGGCCCGGTCACAGCGCGCGCGCTAGATAACCGGTGCGTGGTCGCCAGATCTGGAGCGGACGGCGGAGATTACAAGGGGGGCGGGGATTCAAACAGGGTCGTCGATCTCAGATCGGATGGCCCTGGGCCTTTCATCTTCCCCGCGCCGGAGACACGAGCGGGAAACCGAGAAAAAGAGAGGGAAGAAGAGGGACGCGACGAGGAGCTCACCTCGGACGTCCAGAGCTCGAGCGGAGGGTGGGGTTCGGCGGAGGAGAAGTAGGGCAGCAGATGCCTACGCAAAGAAACGCCGGGGAGGTCCTCTGCATGCCACCATGGCGCCTCCTCCGAGCTCGGGTCGTGGACGAGGGCGACGTATCTGAGCACCTAGAGCAAAGAGGAAAGGGTGGAGGGGTTAGAGCTCGAGTAGGGGGTCACAGAGAGCCAACCATGGCGAGAAATGGTGGAGGAGAACGGCGGCTACGGCGATTTTCTTCCGTCGGCCACCGAGGAGGTTTTCTTCTTCTCTAGAGGAAATGGGGGTGAGAGCTCGAGCTTCTGCTCCAGAGGAGGGAGGAGTGGGATGAGGAGTGGACCGAGAGGGGGAGAAATGGTCAGGGGGAGGGCTCGGGCTGGTTTTAACGTTGCCACCCGATCTAGGGTTTCCTTCGGACAAAGAGAGAGAGGGGAGCGGTTTCCTCTCGTGCTACTGGCTGGATGGGCGGTGGGAGAGAGAGAAAGAAGGGATTATGTCGGGTGACGAGCTCGGGCCAGTAGGGAGGGAGGAGAAGAGCACTGGTTGGGTGGAGAGAAAAAGAGAAAAGAGAAGAGAGGGGGAGAGGTGACCCGAGGTCCAGGACAGGTGGGCCAACGGGGTGGGATGCTGCTCTCCTTCTCCAGCAGGTAGGGTAGGGAGGGATGAGGGAGATGAGTGGAGGTTTAGGGTAGTTTTCTTCAAATAAAAACAAATCCGAATTTTGAAAATTTCAAACACTTATTCACAAAAGAAAATTAAGCTATTTTCCCAAACTCACTAGATTGTGGTGAAGTTACTGAATTACTAAGTGCTCAAAACAACCACCTCATTGGGCAAACAAAAGAAAAGAAATTTTTTAGTGAACAGGAAAAGAATGACCCAAATGGTCATGTTAATTTGATGGCTAAAAAAACTAGTGATATTTATGTGCAAACAAGTTCTTTTGATAGAATTTGGAATAGGGTGTGAAACTATGGATTTCTCAGACCAAAATGTTTCAGATGCATGTCAAAAACCATTTATGGTTTGCTTAATAATAGCTCCTAGTTTGGCTTAGTTTTAATAACCATGAAGATCCTAATAGTTGATCTTTTAATTTTGTTGTGGAGGTTTTAGTGTTTTCAATTAACATGGAAAGCTAGTGGAACACAACAAGCGTAAGGTGTGCAAACAAATTAAATCATGACTCAAAATTCTACACACACAAAAGTTTTTGCTAAGGCTGAAAATCTAGGATAACACCACAATTACTAATGTTGTGAAAATTGGGGTGTTACAGACCTTCCCCCCTTAGGAGAATCTCGTCCCCGAGATTCCAGATTTGAAGATGAAAGAAAACCAGGAAATTCACGCTCCAAATAATCATCACGCTCCCAGGTGGCTTCTTCCTCCGAATGGTTGCTCCATTGGATCTTCAGGAATCTGATCTTCTGTCTCCGGGTCAGACGGACGTCTTCAGCGAGAACACTAAGTGGTCGTTCTCGATAGGTGAGGTCATGATTGAGATCAATGGTGCGATGATCTACCTCCTTATATGGATGAGTACCACCAGGAACTTGCAGACACTTCCGGAGCAGGGACACATGAAACACATCTTGAAATGATGACAGATGAGACGGCAAGTCTAACTGATAAGATACTTCTCCTCTTCGACTGATTATTCTAAAGGGACCAATATACCTTGGTGCTAACTTCCCCTTCACATGAAAACGCTGCATTCCCTTGAGTGGAGTAACACGCAGGTATACCATATCTCCTTCCTTGAAGTTGAGTTCACGCCTCCTGGAATCTGCGTAACTTTTCTGTCTGGACTGGGCGGCCTTAAGACGGTCGCGGATGAGTTGAAATTGCTCTTCGGTTTCCCTCAGGGTGTCAACCCCAAAAATTTGGTTGTCTCCCGTTTCCGACCAGTTCAAAGGAGTACGGCACCTCTGTCCGTACAAAGCCTCGAATGGTGCCATCTTCAGACTAGCTTGGTAGCTGTTGTTGTAAGAGAATTCAGCAAACGGCAAACAACTCTCCCACTTGGCCCCATAAGCTAATACACAGGATCGAAGCATATCCACTAAGATCTGGTTGACCCTTTCCGTTTGTTCTCCTGTCTGAGGGTGATATGCGGTACTGAAGAAGAGTTTGGTTCCGAGCTCCTCATGAAGCTTAGTCCAAAATCGAGAAGTGAATTGGGTTCCCCGATCTGATACGATAGTCTTAGGTATCCCATGAAGGCTGACGATGCGCGACATGTAAAGATCCGCTAGTTGATCAGATCGATGACGAGTGCTCACCGGGAGAAAATGTGCCACCTTGGTGAGTCCATCCACAATAACCCAAATAGCGCCAAGCCCGCGATTGGATCGTGGTAATCCAGTGATAAAATCCATGTCGATCTCATCCCATTTCCACTCAGGCAACTTAAGAGGTTGGAGTAATCCAGCTGGTCGCTGGTGTTCTGCTTTGATTCTTTGGCAGATGTCGCAATTCTGGACGAAGAGTGCAAACTCGCGTTTCATGCCATGCCACCAGAAATTCTTTTTCAAATCCTGGTACATCTTGGTTCCACCAGGGTGGATAGAGTACAAAGTCTCGTGGGCTTCCTTCATAATTAACTGTTTCAGAGCAGGATCTGACGGTACGCAGATGCGTCCCTTGTACCAAAGAATGCCGGCAAGGTCGATGGTGAATCCAGTGACTTCCTCTTTGGCCAATCTTTGCTTGATGCCCTCAATGCTTTCGTGACCCTTCTGTGCTTCCATGATCTTCTCCCATAAGGTGGGTTGCAGCAGGAGCTGATCGACTGCCCCATAACTGACTACTTCTATACCCATCTTTTCAAGCTCTTCCCAGAGATCTGGCTGTCGAATCTTGATCATGGAGTTGAATGAACACGACTGACGGCTAAGGGCATCAGCTACAACGTTAGCCTTTCCAGGGTGGTAATGGATATTAAAGTCATAATCTTTGATGAGTTCTATCCATCTTCGCTGCCTCATGTTCAAGTCCCTCTGGGTGAAGATGTACTTCATGCTCTTGTGATCGGTGTAAATTTCGCAGCGGTTGCCCATCAGAAAGTGCCGCCAAGTCTTGAGTGCATGGACCACTGCATCAAGCTCTAGGTCAAGGGTGGGGTAATTCTGCTCATGCCCTTGGAGCTGTCACGACGAGTAGGAAATCACTTTGCCCTCTTGCATAAGGACACACCCAAGTCCAAGTTTGGAGGCATCGGAATAAACCACGAAATCTTTGGTCACATCGGGCATAGTTAAAATAGGTGCGGTAGTAAGGCGCTTTTTCAGTTCCTGGAAGCTGGCTTCACATTTATCGGTCCGGATAAACTTCTGGTCCTTCTTCAAAAGTTGAGTAAGGGGCTTGGCGATACTCGAAAATCCTTCAACAAACTTGCGGTAATAACCTGCTAATCCAAGGATGGACCTCACTTCGGTTTGGTTGGTGGGGGTTGGGAATTCAAGGATGGACTTGATGTGGGTAGGATCTATAGATATCCCTCCCGCTGAGATAACATGGCCAAGAAAACCTACTTCTTTTAACCAAAACTGGCACTTACTGAACTTAGCATACAACTGGTGTTCTCGCAGGGTACCGAGAACCAACCTCAGATGCTCTTCATGCTCCTCTTCTGACTTGGAATAAATCAGGATGTCATCGATGAAGACAACTACAAACTTATCCAAGTATTCCATGAACACCTTGTTCATGAGGTTCCTGAAGTAGGCAGGGGCATTATATAGGCCGAAGGACATCACCGTATACTCAAACAACCCATAACGAGTGACGAAGGCTGTCTTAGGGATGTCAGATTCTCTAACTTTCAGCTGATGGTATCCGGTGCGGAGATCGATCTTAGAGAAGACTCGGACTCCGTTAAGCTGATCAAATAGATCCTCAATTTTGGGTAGAGGATACTTGTTTTTAATAGTCACACCATTCAGCTTACGGTAATCCACACACAAGCGAGTGGTACCGTCCCTTTTATCCGCGAAGATAATTGGTGACCCACAGGGTGACGCACTAGGGCGAATCATCCCTTTTTTAAGCAGGTCATCCAACTGCTTCTTCAGTTCCACCAACTCTTCGGGGTTCATCCGGTAGGGCTTTTGAGCTATAGGGCCAGTACCGGGTACCAACTCAATGATGAACTCGATATCCCGATCTGGCGGCATACCTGGTAGCTCTTCGGGAAAAACATCCGGGTAATCACACACTACCGGTACCTCTTCCAAAATGGCTCCAGCAACACTCTTGTGGAAATGACCCGTGGTGGAGTACTGGGTCGAGAAGTGTGTAATCTCCTGTCCTTCCGGGGTGGTTAGTGTGACAGACTTGTTGGTGCAATCAATTTTCCCCCGGTTGACTGCCATCCAATCCATTCCTAAAACCACTTCTATTCCTTGTTTTCCTAATACCACTAAATCCACTGCCATCCACTTCTATTCCTTGCCATCCACTTCTATTCCTTGGTGCAATCAATTTTCCCCCGGCTCCTTTAATTTCCACATGAGTCTCCTTGCAAGATACAATGGCCTTAGTGGTGGCCCCCGGGATTTGCACCCTCATAGGGCGATGCAACAAGGTTGGGACCATACCGCTCTTCCTAACAAACGACTCCGTAACGAAGGAATGGGAAGCTCCTGAATCAAACAAAACTGAGGCAGGAACTGAGTTGACAGGGAACGTACCCATAACCAGATCTGGCGCCTCCTGAGCTTCTTCTGCACTGATATGATTCAGATGGCCTCGGGTGACAGGGGCCGCTTTCTTGGGATATGGGTTCTTGCCTCCTGGTGGACGGGGTGGCCCTTGGTTCATCTTGGTCGCATTAGAGCGACCACCGGCGGGCTGTCTAGTGGGACAATCCCGCGAGAAATGTCCAGGCTGTCCACAAGTGAAACATCCTCCTGTGGGCTTCGGAGCAGGCCGCCTGTTAAAGTTGAGGCCGGGGTTGAAACCACCTCCAGGGCGAGGTGCAGGCGGGCGAGGGGAGTAGCTGGGTCTTGGTCCAAAAGTTGGAGGCCTTGACGATGGATAAGAAGGCCTTGGTGGAGGTGAAGGGCGCGGACGGGGGTAACTCCCAGCTGGGCTGCTGCTGCTACTGCCTTGCTGCATCTGCTGGCGACGTTTGCGGTTATCAAACAAAGCCTTGTGCTTGTGCTCCATGATAATGGCTGCATCTGCCAGAGACTCCAGGTCAGTGAAAGGCATCACCACCAGGATACACTGCATCTCATCATGAAGCCCGATTAGGAACCTCTCCTTCTTCTTGTCCTCGGTATCGGTATCGGTGGGCGCATACCTTGCTAAAGAAGTGAACTTCTCCAAGTACTCACTCACAGACATCCCGCCTTGCTTGAGCTGAAGGAACTTCTCTCGCATAATACTGACGAGTCCGGAGGGCACATAACGCTTCAAGAACTTGGTCTTGAAAGCCACCCAAGCCACAACTTCCTCCGGTGGCAACAGAGCACGAATGGCCTCCCACCATGCTCGGGCAGGCCCAGAGAGGTAGTGAGTGGCGTAGACCACCTTCTCGTTGTCACCCACTTGGGCGACTCTCAGGTTGTTCTCGAGGGTACGGATCCAATCATCCGCATCCAGGAGTACTTCACTTTTGGAGAAGACTAGCGGGTTGGTGTTCTTAAAGTCCCGAAGTTTGGAGCGGGGTTCCTCATTTCCTTGGCCGCCATTCTGGTTGACGGCAATCTGAGCAAGATGCTGCAGGGTGGCAAGGTAGGCATTCCTCTCAGTGTGAGCTGCCTCACGATCCTCCAGGAGAAGACGTAGCACTTGAGCCATAGATGGCTCGGGTGGTGGGGGTGGTGGATCCCTAGCCATTCCGAATTTCAGATTAAAACACACATTAATAACCTTATTAGAATTTTTAAAACAGGTTTTTAGGGTTCATCAATCAGACACAACAACATATAAATTTTAGCAAGACATTTCTCAAAGTAAGACAAGATCCACTCCATAACAAGGTTCCAAAAGCATCATCACATAGTTCATAACCACAACACCCGAACTGACATAGTCTTACAATAATTCAAACACACACTCATACTAACTAGACCACACAATCGCATCCACTTATCGCGATGGTTCGGCCCTTACCCAAAAGATACTACACAACTAGCTACTCCACGTCCACGGCAGCGTCACTGTCGAAAGGTGGCTCGTCGGGGTCCTCGTCCTCGGACATCACATCTACCGAGTCCTCACCGTCCTCGCCTCGAAGGTCGTCGTCGTCCTGTCCACTCTCAGGCTCCATGTCCATATCCTCCATAGGGTCCTCATCATCAGGCAACAGATCATCGTTCTCCTTACTCAGCGCCTCCACCTCGCTCTCCAGCTCGCTAATCCTCTCGTCGCGGTCGTCAATGGTCGACCGGAGCATGTCAACCATACCGTCGAGATGGAACTTGTAGAAGCGAGTAGTCTGGAAACGCGCAGAGACGGAACGACGCTCCTTGCGCTCCTTTTTCAGCTCTGCCTGGGACTCCACTAGACGCTCCTCTGAGGTCTTGAGCTTCAGCTCCACGGTCTTCAGCTTGTCCTGAGACGCCTTGAGTTGCGTCTCCAGGTCCTCGATCCTCAGCTCAGCTGCCGAGATCCACACCTCAGCACCGTTGTAGCACCCCAACTTTTATTAAAGTTGGAACACCTGTGTTATGTGCTAGTCCCTGGATCACTGCCAGCACCACAATACAAAATATAAAGTATCATTGCATAAGTATTAAACTACTACAACGAGATCCAAAAATAATAGCCAATATGGCTATATTACAAATTGCATAGCCATGAAGGCTAGCTAAAGTTCAAAGTTCACAGCGAAAGCAAAATAACATTGAGCCTCATCTTCAAGCATGCGCCACAGGCAGTCATGTTGGGTGTAGACTCGAGCCAATCATTCAGCATCAGAATTTCCTGCACATTGGAATATGCTGCCCCCGAAGGAGGTCAATACAATGATGTATTGGCAAGTGACTATGGTGGATAAATATACTAGCAAGTCTAACATCTATATGCATATTTGGTTTGGTGGGGTTGAAGGCTATTTGCAGAAAGCTAGTTTTCTCCTATCATTTTGTAAAACACTTTTATCTCTCGAAGACTTGGCACCGAGGGACAAAGCCCAAGTGCACCAACAACTCTTTCCTTAGTCAAATTTTACTTTATGAAAACAGTGTTGAGATTCTTCTGCCCATCCTTGTCCAGTTGCTCGAAGTAGTCCATATCCGGGGACACGGCTGAGAACTCAGATTGTCGACTCTGCAGAGGTTGTGCACTTTCACCTTTAGACTCAATTTGTCCGGGAAATCCTATACACGCGGAGTGTATTATGGAAAGGAGAGAATTGAGACAAGAACTTTCAGAAGAAGAATGCAACCATACTAGCAAGACCCGTTCCACCTATCATCTCTACATCTGCTTGTCAAGCTGACAGGTTGCATTCTCACAACTTAATTGTTTTAGACAGAGCCCATTGTCAAAAGGCTGCACGGGAAGCTTCTAAACTTGGAGGGACTTGGTAATCTCTTCGTTCCTGGGTGGCCATCCACAAGTGTACTTCTGGGTAACAACCACCATACTCATGGCCCTAAGTAGAATAGACATTCATCCTAGGCGAAGACAACCACAAGCATAGTCCCAAAAGCCACTCAACATAAACCATATCAACCAATTGCACCCAGATGTGTATTTTAGGAATTTTAATACTTAGAAACATTTCCACAACATGGCAACATTTTTATAGCATGGCTAAGCAACTAATAAAATCTTTTCATGGCTGCTTAGGGAAAAGGGTGGGGACACACTACTAGGATATTTGTAAAATACCAACTAACTTAACATTATAAAATAAATCAAAATCCCTATCATGCACACTACTCAAAACATACTACTTATGCATATAGAAAATATGGGATATTGTATGAATGTCACTTACCTTGGTAACAGGAGGAACAAGCACAGCAAGAATAACAATCACAAGCAAGTCCTTCCTCTTCTTCACAATCTAGTACAAACAATGAATACAATAAATACCAACACAATACCATCACAACACTAAACATAATCATGTATGCATGAATGATATGCTATGATGATAAGACACACTTATTAATAATTCTTATTTTCTGTCATTTATAAATGAAATAAAATTTTCAGGTATTTCTTATTTTATTTGTCAATAATTTTAAAATCATATAGTAAAACTTTGATTTCTATAATTACAACTTTTATTGTTTTTTATGACATCTTCAATTTGGACATTTATTAATATTGCTGGACAGAGGGAAATTATACAATCTTAAAACAATTACATTTATTTCTAAATCATTTTTATTAATTAAGTTATTATTTTAATGGCCGAAATACTCCTCTGATAATTATAAAAATTATAATTTGTCAAAGGGAAAAACAAATGATCTAGAAATAAACTATATGAGCAGAGATTTCCAATTACATAAAGTTTATAAATTTTGGACTTACAGATCAAAAGTTATGAATTTTGCAAGTTTTAATAGTTTTCTGTTTTAATTTCTAAATTTTATTCGAAATAGAAAAATAATCGGCCACGCGGCGCGATCTGATTCGCCCTTACCGGTTCGACGCGGATCGCGATCTAGAGCCGTTAGATCTAAATGAAATCGGACGCGCCAGATTAATCACAGAAGCGAGAAATAAAAATAAAACAGATCCGTTGGATCTAAATCCAACGGTCCAGGACGCGTTGACCTAACGCGGGCGGCGCGAGTCGCCGGAGACGCGCGGGGCGCGGCGGAACCATGGCCGGCGTTTGCGCCCGAGGCGTTCTACGGTGCTAGGAGATAAACGGAGCTCACCAGAGGGTGCGTGGCGTCGAGATGGAGACGATGGCGAGGTGGCGATGAGCGGAGCGTCCTCGTTCCCTCGGGAGAGCTCGCCGGAGTTGTGCGTGGCGGCGGATCTCCTCGGTCGTGGACGAACTCGACAAAGCGCTGCACCAAAAGACCCGTAATCGTGTCAAAAAGTGTCGTGTGAGTGCAAGGATGTGAGGGGAAACCACGAGAGGGCTCGGCATTGCTTTAGCTCACCGGAAGTCGAAGTTTTTGCCGGCGGCCACCGCGGGACTCCGGAGACGAATGCGTGCGGCCTGGTGGCTCTCAGATCGATTGGTTTGGGGCAAACGGAAGAGAACGGAGAGGGGTATTAATAGGGGGAGGAGGCGAGGTAAGGGGAGCAGTAAATCGCTCGTAATCGAGCGAATCAATCCGCCGTTTCCTGTCGGGGTCGGGGGCGTGATTTGGGGACGAACGTTTCCGCGGGGGTGATGACAGGTGGGTCCCACCTGTCAGCGACTGCGAGCGAGCGCGCGGGGTGCTGGGCCGCTGGTGGGCTGCTCGGCTACGCGCGCGCGGTTGATAGCTACGGCCACGGCCCACTCGGCTCAGAAATTCGATTATTTTTATTTAAAACCTTTTCTGTTTTTAAATACTGATTTCAAATATGATTTTTAAACCTATTCAAAATATTTCAGAAAAAATCATAAAAATATGTTTTGGAAAGGTTATTGAAAATGGAACTTTTTAACATTATTCTTGCCCATATATAAATTGGTAAAATTTTATTTATTAAAGGAGTTTTAATAAACACTTTATGAAATTTATAGACTATTTATAATGATAAATTGAAGTTTTATTTAATATTTTTGTGATGTATTCTTATGCTCAATGTTGCATGATGCTTGAATGCAAAGTTTTAAATTTTTGCAAAATTTGGGATGTTACAACCGTCGTGATTCAGACGGTGAAGATCACTCTCGAAACGACTAGTGACCAGCTTGGACTGGGTGTACTCGACGAGGAGTCCCAGCTCGGCCAAGTGGTTCCCGAGAGTGGGGTGGGGACGCGGCGGCACAGGGTTACTCTGCTCGTCCAGGCCAGAGTAAAACTCAAAACGGGTGTCGCTCAGCTCGGTACTGTGAGCACACACCAAGCGAGCTAGAGCTCTCTGCAGCACGGTGACGAATGCCCCCATCTGAGTAGATGCAAGGGCATCCTCAATCAGCTCCTCGGCGAAGGGTGGCACCAGTGGTCCTCGAAGGATGCACCTCACGATCCAGGACATCTCGTCCCCAACCATGGGTAGACAGCGTCCTATCAGCAGCTCAGGTAGCGGACGCCTCAAGTGCTTGGTCAGCTGGAGTAGGTCTGCCTGGAACAGACGTGAAACTCCAGTGTCGGGCACAGCTCCCAACTGAATCGACCACGAGAACTCTCCGCTCATCTACACAAATTTTTAAATGGAGGTTGAATTAGTGAACGATGCGCAAAATTTTAAACAAGTAAAAACATGAGGTTTAATGCATATATAATATAAATCAGTAACCAACAACAGAGGGGAGGGTATAGCAGTATATTCTGCACATTTTAAGTATTTCTCCTACATTTTTAGGAAAAACATTTTTGCGTGACGTCGACGCCCAACCTAGCTAAAGTCTCCTAAGGTCAACGATGGCTCTGATACCAAGTCTGTAAGGACCCCTCAAAACAAGTCCGAGATGCCCACGTTATGTAAAAGATCACGATCCCAATGATCAGTGCATCGCAATCACATAACCAACATAGGTATCAAAGAGTTACATCATTCAAGTCGTACGAATAAAAGTCTTACAACACATAGACGGTCATACGACCCAAGTCAACAAACCTCATCACGCAGGACGGAATTAACTAAGATAGCGGAAGCTCGTGGCTAGCGACGGCTCTGAACATCTCCGAGCGCTGATCCCAGAAGTGCAAATGACCGGTGACAGCTAAGTGGCATAGTCGTCGTCATACACCTCCTCCTCGATGTAGGCCTCCTCATTATAATCTGGACATTTGAATATCCAGGGACAAAGCCATATGAGTACAATTACGTACTCGCAAGACCACTGTAACATCCCAAATTTTGCAAAAATTTAAAACTTGCATTCAAGCATCATGCATCATGAGCATAAGAATACATCACCAAAAATATTAAATAAAACTTCAAATTTTAAATATAAATAATCTACAAATTTCATAAAGTGTTTATTTAAAACTCCTTTAATAAATAAAATTTTACCAAAATATATATGGGCAAGAATAATGTTAAAAAGTTCCATTTTTAATAATCTTTCCAAAACATATTTTTATGAATTTTTCTGAAATGTTTTTAATAAGTTTAAAAATCATATTTGAAATCAGTATTTAAAAACAGAAAAGGATTTAAATAAAAATAATTGAATTTCAGAACAAGTGGGTCGTGGCCCGTAACTATCTACCGCGCGCGCGTAGCCGACCAGCCCGCCAGCGGTCCAGCGCCCCGCGCGCCCGCCAGCAGACGCTGACAGGTGGGACCCACCTGTCATCACCCCCGCGCCAACGTTCTTCCCCAAATCACGCCCCGACCCCGACAGGAAACGGCAGATTTGATTCGCACGATTACGAGCGATTTACTGCTCCCCTTACCTCGCCTCCTCCCCCTACTAATAGCCCTCCTTGCTCTTGTCCGATTGCCCCAAACCTCACCTCGCGAGAGCCCATAGGCTGCCCGCACGAGCTCGCGCCATCCCGCCGTCGCCGTCGGTAAGAACTCCGCCGCCCGAGCAACTCCGGCCACCTCGGACCCCCTTTCCACCTCCCTTCGCTCCCTGTGAGCCGTGCACATCGAGTTGACATAGTGGAGCGTGTGTTTTTGCAGCGAAACCCCGCCTCCGTCCACGACCGAGAGAAACCGACGCCGTGCGCAACTCCGGCGAGCTCTTCCGGGAAGACGAGGACGCTCCGGTCATCATCACCGCGCCATCGCCCTCCCCACGACGTCGCGCATCTCCTGGTGAGCTCCGTTTTCCTCTTAGCATCGTAGCACGCCTCGGGCGCGAACGCCGGCCATGGCTCCGCCGCGCACCGCGCGTCTCCGGTTACCGCGCCGCCCGTTTTTGGTCAACGAATCGTGGACTGTTAGATCTAGATCCAATGGATCTAGATCGATTAGATCTCGCGCGTCCATTTTAATTTAGATCGGACGGCTCTCGCAGCCGATCCGCGCCGAAGCGGTACCGGCCAATAGGATTGCGCCACGTAGCCCAGTTAATTTCTATTTCGCAGGAAATTTTATAAATAAAACAGAAAATAGATAAAACTTGCAAAATTCATAACTTTTGATCTGTAAGTCCAAATTTAATAAACTTTATGTCATTGGAAAGCTCTGTTCATGTAGTTTAATTGTACATCATTTGTTTTTCCCTTTGACAAATTATAAATTGAATAATTATCAGAGGAGTATTTCGGCCATTAAAATAATAACTTAAATAATAAAAATTATTTAGAAATAAATGTAATTGTTTTAAGATTGTATAATTTCGCTCTGTCCAGCAATATTAATAAATGTCCAAATTAAAGATGTCATAAAAACAATAAAAGTTGTAATTATGGAAATCAAAGTTTTACTATATCATTTCAAATTACTTAATAAATAAAATAAGAAATACCTAGACACTATAATTCATTTATTAATGACAGAAAATAAGAATTATTAATAAGTGTGTCTAATCATCATAGCATATCTTTCATGCATACATGATTTTGTTTAGTGATGTGATGATATGGTGTTGGTATTTATGTTATTCATTGTTTGTGCTAGATTGTGAAGAAGAGGAAGGACTTGCTTGTGATTGTTATTCCTGCTGTGCTTGTTCCTCCTGTTACCAAGGCAAGTGACATTCATACAATATCCCATATTTTCTATATGCATAAGTAGTATGTTTTGAGTAGTGTGCATGATAGGGATTTTGATTTATTTTATAATGCTAAGTTAGTTGGTATTTTACAAATATCCTAGTAGTGTGTAGCCACCCTTTTCCCTAAGCAGCCATGAAAAGATTTTATTAGTTGCTTAGCCATGCTATAAAAATGTTGCCATGTTATGGAAATGTTTCTAAGTGTTAAAAATTCTAAAATACACATCTGGGTGGAATTGGTTGATATGGTTTATGTTGAGTGGCTTTTGGGACTATGCTTGTGGTTGTCTTCGCCTAGGATGAATGTCTATTCTACTTAGGGCCATGAGTATGGTGGTTGTTACCCAGAAGTACACTTGTGGATGGCCACCCAGGAACGAAGAGATTTCCAAGTCCCTCCAAGTTTAGAAGCTTCCCGTGCAGCCTTTTGACAATGGGCTCTGTCTAGAACGATTAAGTTGTGAGAGTGCAACCTGTCAGCTTGACAAGCAGATGTAGAGATGATAGGTGGAACGGGTCTTGCTAGTATGGTTGCATTCTTCTTCTGAAAGTTCTTGTCTCAATTCTCTCCTTTCCATAATACACTCCGCGTGTATAGGATTTCCCGGACAAATTGAGTCTAAAGGTGAAAGTGCACAACCTCTGCAGAGTCGACAATCTGAGATCTCAGTCGTGTCCCCGGAAATGGACTATTTCGAGCAACTGGACAAGGATGGGCAGAAGAATCTCAACACTGTTTTCATAAAGTAAAATTTTGACTAAGGAAAGAATTGTTAGTGCACCTGGGCCTTGTCCCTCGGTGCCAAGTCTTCGAGAAATAAAAGTGTTTTATAAAATGACAGGAGAAAACTTGCTTTCTGCAAATAGCCTTCAATTCCACCAAGCCAAATATGCATATAGATGTTAGACTTGCCAGTATATTTATCAACCATAGTCACTTGCCAATACATCATTGTATTGACCTCCTTCGGGGGTTGGATATTCCAATGTGCAGGAATTTCTGATGCTGAATGATTGGCTCGAGTCTACACCCAACATGACTGCCTGCGGCGCATGCTTGAAGATGAGGCTCAATGTTATTTTTGCTTTCGCTGTGAACTCTGAACTTTAGCTAGCCTTCATGGCTATGCAATTTGTAATAAAGCCATTTTGGCTATTATTTTTGGATCTCGTTGTAGTAATTTAATACTTATGCAATGATACTTTATATTTTGTACTGTGGTGCTGGCAGTGATCCAGGGACTAGCACATAACACAGGTGTTCCAACTTTAATAAAAGTTGGGGTGCTACAACCACCTCTAGGGCTTGAGTTTTCATGATAATGCAAGAAAACACATTTCGAAAACTGGGATGGCTCCTATATACAACTACAGGGCTTAATTTGGAATACAATGATTTCAAGCATAGAGAATACGACATCTCTATATCTTTGTTGAAGAAAAACATTTAGAGATAGAATTCTCTTCTCTAGAATACGACATCTCTATATCTTTGTTGAAGAAAAACATTTAGAGATAGGTGTAACAATATCCCCGAGACCAATCTCTATACGAATTCTCTTCTCTTCTCTTAGATATATCAAGGACATATCCAAGTTCAAAACCTTCTTTTGTAAGACCATTTAAAACTATAGGATAGGGGTAACCCTTTTTCCTCCTTGAGACCAAACTGATTGTCTCCCCGAGACCAACCATCCTCTCCCAAATTCCGTAGCTCCCGGGTACCACTTTGTTGACTTCTTGCTTCCTTCGAAAACACTTATCGTTCGAAAATCATAAAACAGCCAGCATGCCTAGTGGGACCTTTCCAACCGTCCATGACCGCGGACGCGGCTATTCGAATAGATTTACACTCTGCAGAGGTTGCACACTTTACCCGCACCAATCGTTCCTTCCGCCGTGTCTGCCACGGCCCGTCATACGATAGCATGCGGGGGGCCGAATAACGCGATCAAAGCTTTTCACTATGACCACTCTAGTATCGGGGCCTCCAGGTAGGTTTGTTCTCCTCGGCACCGTGTGCTCCACTAGACCTCTTGGTCTTTCCTTGGGACGCCACACCGCCACGTCAGGAGACCCGCCGTAATCGTCCGGCTGTTGGTCCTCAACAGTGTATTGTCTCTTCCGGACGACAACCCGACTTCGAGGGCCCAGCCCCATAGAAAGTATGAGAGCCCCAACACTAAAACAGACAAGCTTCCGGCTAAGCCCTACCCATGTCAGGTAGTGTGGCTGCACGGGTTAATTGTTCGGGCGGCAGCTAGGGTCACACTTTATTTTTCAAAACACTTTGTCCTCCGACTACTCCCAGCAGCTCAGGTTTTCGCAAACGTCTCCGATTGCTCCCAGCAACTCTGGTTTTAATAAAACACTTGCTCGCCGATTGCTCCCAGCAACTCGGGTTTTCCTCCATAAAACAGTTTTATCAAATGGTTCCCATCCTAAAGTTTCAAGGTAAGGAAATAAGAGTTCACTACTAGAAAACTTAATCTTTTTGATGGAGCCTTCAACAACAAGGCTCACCAAATAAAGTCCTTTTTGTAACACCTATAATATTCTAGTAGATAACTTTGGCCAAACAATATTTTGTAAAAATAGTTTTTGGGTGGCAAGGTACCACAAAAGAAATAAAACATGCATTATTTTATTTTGAAACAAAATATGCTTGATAAAAATAATAGGATTCATTATATTGATGAGGTGGCTTGCCTTGCTCAGAGTACTGTCCCTGGTCTTGTTCTTCTTCGTAGTTGTGCTCAGCTACCTCATACTGCTCCTTTTCGGTTTGCGGTTCTACCGCAACATGAAAAAAGAAACAAACAAAGCTAGTGTAAATCCTAAATTGCGAGTTGATAACAATCTAAAGTATACTCACCAACAACAAGCATCACAAACAGAGCAACAACAAGCATCGCAAACAGAACATACAACTGATGCATTTAAATACTCATCAAGGGCTGTTTTCAAGAAAAAGGCATAACTCCTAAGGTACTGCTCCGAAAATTAAACCCTTCTACCACATGACTCCTAACTATCATATGGAGCTCTGAAAATTAGCTGAGCATGGAAATCTATCACCAAACAAGAATAAAAAATCAGTTAAGAGCTACTGATGTCAAACTTAAACAGAAGATAGATTCAGTTTTATAGATCTCCTGTATGCATAATTAACTTTTCTGGTGAGATATGAGTTTTCTCTTTAAATGGATATTTTATTCATCTAATTTGGATACTCCTAGCTCAAGTTGTCCTTGTTTTAAGATAACATATACTTCTGACTATTATTTATGTACAAAAAATAATATGGATTATTTTTGTGCCAAACCAGTGGGGTGAGTTAGATAAAACATGTGGCTATCCCACAAAAATATCCCAAACATTAATATAGGGACAAATGTGGCTCAACCAAACAAAACTAGACATGCAATAATCTCTGAAATTTCAGAAATGCATTTTAAGAGATTATTTCCCTGATTTTCAGAGATTTGCCCAATAAATAATAAATATTTTCAGGAAAAATCTACCTTTGTGGAACATGATACTTACAACTCATATCTAACCCTTACAAGTAGATTTACCTCAAAAAGTGTTTTCATTTAAGAATTAAAAATCACCAAACATCTACTGATGTTATTCTTAGACTAGAAACAACTTTTGCTAGATTAATCTCCTGCATGCAAGATTTACCAATATAGATAGAAATTTTTACAAGCTTTCCAACAGATCCAAGATTGCATGATTTGGATTTATAAAACACAACTTATTAAACAAATGGTGAAATAGGTACTTTTCACTAGATCTTTTTTAACACACAACAGGAAACACATTTTGGAACAAATCCAATGACACATGGTTAAGAAAACGTGCATGCATATTACAAAATTAATCCCATCATTTTAGCAACCCTGGATTTACCACAAATGATTAAAATCTAGACTATTGATTTACTGGAAAAATGAAAGGAAACAAAAATAAAGAGAAAACAGGCCGAAATGGCTGGATCTGGAGATGGGCCGCAGGGGCGAACTGGGCCGGCCCGGTCGCAGCGCGCGTGCTGGCGAACCGGTGCGCGGTCGCCAGATCTGGAGCGGACGGCGGAGATTACAAGGTGGGGGGATTCAAACAGGGTCGTCGATCTCAGATCGGACGGCCCTGGGCCTCTCTTCTTCCCCGCGCCGGAGACACGAGCGGGAAACCGAGAAAAGAGAGGGAAGAAGAGGGACGCGACGAGGAGCTCACCTCGGACTTCCAGAGCTCGAGCGGAGGGTGGGGTTCGGCGGAGGAGAAGTAGTGCAGCAGATCCCTACGCAAAGAAACGTCGGGGAGGTCCTCTGCATGCCACCATGGCGCCTCCTCCGAGCTCGGGTCGTGGACGAGGGCGACGTATCTGAGCACCTAGAGCAAAGAGGAAAGGGTGGAGGGGTTAGAGCTCGAGTAGGGGGTCACAGAGAGCCAACAATGGCGAGAAATGGTGGAGGAGAACGGCGGCTACGGCGATTTTCTTCCGTCGGCCACCGAGGAGGTTTTCTTCTTCTCTAGAGGAAATGGGGGTGAGAGATCGAGCTTCTGATCCAGAGGAGGGAGGAGTGGGATGAGGAGTGGACCGAGAGGGGGAGAAATGGTCAGGGGGAGGGCTCGGGGTGGTTTTAACGTTGCCACCCGATCTAGGGTTTCCTTCAGACAGAGAGAGAGAGGGGAGCGGTTTCCTCTCGTGCTACTGGTTGGATGGGCGGTGAGAGAGAGAGACATAAGGGATTTGGTCGGGTGACGAGCTCGGGCCAGTAGGGAGGGAGGAGAAGAGCTCCGGTTGGGTGGAGAGAAAAAGAGAAAAGAGAAGAGAGGGGGAGAGGTGACCCGAGGTCCATGACAGGTGGGCCAAAGGGGTGGGATGCTGCTCTCCTTCTCCAGCAGGTAGAGTAGGGAGGGATGACGGAGATGAGTGGAGGTTTAGGGTAGTTTTCTTCAAATAAAAACAAATCCAAAATTTGAAAATTTCAAACACTTATTCACAAAAGAAAATTAAGCTATTTGCCCAAACTCACTAGATTGTAGTGAAGTTAGTGAAATACTAAGTGCTCAAAACAACCACCTCATTGGGCAAACAAAAGAAAAGAAAGTTTTTAGTGAAAAGGAAAAGAATGACCCAAATGGTCATGTTAATATGATGGCTACAAAAACTAGTGATATTTATGTGCAAACAAGTTCTTTTGAGAGAATTTGGAATAGGCTGTGAAACTATGGATTTCTTAGACCAAAATGTTTCAGATGCATGTCAAAAACCATTTATGGTTTGCTTAATAATAGCTCCTAGTTTGGCATAGTTTTAATAACCATGAAGATCCTAATAGTTGATCTTTTAATTTTGTTGTGGAGGTTTTAGTGTTTTCAATTAACATGGAAAGCTAGTGGAGCACAACAAGCATAAGGTGTGCAAACAAATTAAATCATGACTCAAAATTGTACACACACAAAAGTTTTTGCTAAGGCTGAAAATCTAGGATAACACCACAATTACTAATGCTGAGAAAATTGGGGTGTTACACTCGGGCCGTCGATCTCGGCATCTGCGGTTCAGTTTGAACCGCCGCGCGTCTAATCCTGACCGTCCGCTGTAGATCCGGCGGCCGCGCAACCCTTCGCCAGCGCACGCAGCCGCGTGGGCCGTCCCAGCTCGGGCTACGCAGCCCACCCCCCCTGATCCGGCCTTTTTCTTTTTTTCTGTAGAAATCCTTTTCTGTGTTATTATTTCCAGAGAATTACTAGCTTAGCTTTAGTTCCTTTGTGGAAGATTGCTGTGTGTTTTCTTGACCATGTGGCACTGGCCGTTTGCAAAAATATGTTTTTATGTGTGCTCTATGTTCAATCTTGTAAATTTTTTACCATTTACCTAATAACATGATTTTTATAGATCCAAAATTAGCAAACTTTAGTTCTATGGAAATCCAAGGAGAATACCTACGTAGATCTATAAGCCTTGCATGCAAGATATGTGTCTAAATAAAGTTCGATAAAGTTTAAAAATGACATCAGTAGCTATTTGATGAATTTTATATATTTATTTAAAATTCTTTTTGGAGTAAACCCAATTTCATGTGGTAGATATTGGTATTAGCTATCGTATACTAGCTTGGTAGAATTTTTCATCTTATATTTTGCTCTTGGTAGATTATTTGCTAAAGCAGTAGGTTATTACACTTTAAAATGGATATTCTTATTTTCTGTTATTTGCATGTATCTAGTTTTAATTGTTTGTGCCTTGTATTTTATACAAATGGTTTAGGAGTATTTTTGTGTATCACCTATGTGTTTTGTTTATCATATCACACTGGTTTTGTCTCAAAAATATTTAAGCTTTGTGTTGCACATTAAAGCAAGTAAAAAGTATGTTCTTCACTTAAAATGGAATATCTTGAGTTGAGAGTGTCCAAATGGGGTGAATCCTATTTCTACAGAAAGATCAAGGAAATACCTATCCATAGAAATTAACTTTGCATACAGGAGATTCCTAAATCTAAAACTATATTCATTATGGTTTTTAGACCAGTAGAATTTGCATAACTTTTAGCTACTGTTTTGTAATAGCTTATTATGCAAATCCAATTTTCACCAATTCATATGGTTGCTAGGTGTACTGTGGTAGAAGGATTCTACTTTATGAACCTTATCTTAGGAGTTATGATTTATCTACCAAAACAACAACATTTGGCTAATAGAAGTATTAGTTTTTAATCATCTGTTCTTAGCAAATGTGAATTGTCGAAATATTACTAATCATCTTTTGAAGATCAGAACCTTAACTCAATAATAATTACTTGATTAAACCACTTTTATAATGTATGGTGCATTGTTTACTTTTGTTTAGCATTATTCATGCTATACCCATATAATAACATCAATTGTGTTTATATGCTTTGCTTGTGGGTATGTTTGTGTGTTATGTTTATCTCTTTAAACATCATCTTATTTATCCAATAAATGTAATAAGTTAATTCCCTGTT
Source organism: Poa annua (assembly GCA_026929855.1). Taxonomy (NCBI): domain Eukaryota; kingdom Viridiplantae; phylum Streptophyta; class Magnoliopsida; order Poales; family Poaceae; genus Poa; species Poa annua. Next base: position 106,820,583 of record CM049426.1, read on the forward strand.
TTACTTGAATTGTTATGTATTGATGTGCTGAGTACCTCATAAGTCCAGAAACTTAGGTTATCCTTTAATAGCCTTAATGAATTTCCTAAAAGTATTGTTAGCCCTTTCACTTTTGAGTTTCACATAGTTCATCTTGTTTCCTAGGAGTTGCACTAGTTTCATTTGTGTGTTATACATGTGAATGATTGTTTGGTGTTAAATTTTATCCAGTAGTTCCTTGTGTTTTGTAATGCTTAATATATGACTTTATTATTTTATATTGTTGTCAACACTTGGTTGCCATGTGATTGTTTGTTTATTGGTTGAAGTGACCTTAATTGCGGTGTCCTGTTAAATAAGCCTAGTGCACCATTTTATCTCTTAATCAAATACTTGGGTGAACATTTGTCTTAGCCTTTGTTGGTTGATTGATTACTTTAGATTGTGTCTTAGAAATATTAACATGTCTGCAATGAGAGTGTGCTAGTGTTAATATTAATTTTTGCTTGTGTGTTAAGATACTTCTGTCTGGAGTATTTCCTAAACAATTATTATACCTTTGTCTGAAGTATTTCCTAAACTATTAAGATACTTTTGTCTGGAGTATTTCCTGAAAGTAATATAACAGCTCTTGTTAAATGATACAATAACCCTAAGTGATGTGTTGTTTTAGTGTTCTGTAGAACTACCTTTTTAATACTCAGAGTTGTGATGTATATTCCCTTAGGAGTATCTATTGTTTGTCTTAGCTCTATAGACCTTGTTGTTTATTGTTGTTTAGCTAAAGGATTGTTTGCTTTTGATTGTTAGCTAAATGTCTTGTACGATGCTTGCTGTTTGTTATGTCCTTGTGGCATTGTCTTGTATTCTGAATGTTTTTCCTCTTTATGTTTACGAAGTTAGATACGATCGGGAAGGAACTGGAAGTGAGGAGTGAACCTGAAGAGCATCAAGACCAAGACCAAGGACATATTGCTGAGCCAGGCAAGACACCTCACCACTATAATGAATCCTATTATGTAGTGCCCTTGCTTACGAAAGCAATGGCACATATGAATAGTGCGAAGACTTGGATCACATAAGTCCTGCATTCTCCAATAAGATGAAATATCACAGTACAATGTCATAATTTATTACAGAACGAGACGAATGATCCAAAAACAAATAATCCTTACAACTTAGCATAGCAGAAATGCTAGCTGAATAAATAGCTCACACTTTATTTCAGAGTTCAAACGCAAAACTAAAGATAGCATGGAGCTACATCTTCTCCATGAAGCCACTGGCAAATCATGTTGGTTGTAGCTCGAAGACGACCCCCTTACTACTCATTCGGACATTCTGCAAGGTTTAGTTGTAGCCCAGCTATAAAGGGTCAGCACAATTGAATTGTGGTGGCAAGTGACTTTAATTCCTAATGTTATATTAAGCTATATCTATATGCTTATTTGGCTGGTGGAGCTCAAGGCTATTGCGCAAAGCAAGTTTTCTCCTACTTTTGATAAACAACTTTTTGAGTTCAAAATCTTCTCTTTAAGAGACATCTCGAGACAAGTCCATGTCTCCTACCCATGTTTACCCAACAAAATTTTATTAAGAAATTGGGATGAAGAGATTTTCAGAACACAGCCTTGTGTAGTTACTCAAATTGTCCGATGCCGGGGACACGGCTAAGATCTTAGGTTTTAACTCTCGAGAGGGTGTGCACTTTCACCATTAGACTTAATCAACCCAAACTATCCTCTACACTCCTTTAGTGAGAAGGAAAAGGAGAAGATCAAGACGAGACTTTTCAGAAGTTGCTTTCCCATGATCATACTAAGAGATTACCACCATCCTATCAACTCTAGCACCATCAATCTTTTGACCCAGGTCCACATCAACTTACTCCATCAAGACAGAGCCCATAATGACCAATGGTTGCACGATAAGCAACTAGACTCAGTGTAAACTTAAATCTCATAGCCCTGGGTGGCCTACCACAAATGAGCAACTCAGGTTAACACCGCACATCATGGCCCCAGGTAAGTAGAAACTATCCTGGGCGAAGACAACCATGGAACTTGGCCCTGAGAATCCACTCAACTTGAAACCTCCTCGATCGACCCAATCCACCCAGGCGTTAAATTAATTTAGTGGAAATTTTCATTTATCTCATCAACCATAAAACAATCATTTTTGCAGCAGGTGCTTCCACTAAATTAAAATAGGGGTCTAATATGGAATTTCTAAGGGGAAACCTAAAAGGTTGCATAGCATACTACAATCTCCCAAAAACCTATCATGCATACTACTTTTGCAAATACTGCTTGAAAACACTAGATATGCAATGGAATAAAATATTAGGTGTTTTATGAAGTCACTTGCCTTGGCAGCAGGAGGGGCAGGCACAACAAGAATAACAATCACACGCAAGTCCTTCCTCTCCTTCACAATCTAGCACAAGCAATACATACAAATAAATATCCACACGATATCTCACAACACCAAATAAAAGATGTATGTATGCATGATATGCCATGTGTAAAATTAGACACACTTATCAATAATTTATATTCTCTGTTATTAAATGCATGAGATGCAAATTCTAGGAATTTCTCATTTCACTTGACAATTTAATATTTGAAAACAATATAGCAAAACTTAGATTTTACAATTACAACTTTTATTGTTCTAAGAAAGTTTTCAAATAAGACACATATTAATATTCCTGGGCAGAGGTTAATAACCTAAACCTAAAACAATTGAGTTTATTTGTAAAACATTTTTATTATTTAAGTTATGAATTTAATAGCCGAATTACTCCTCGGATGATCTTATGAATTATTATTTATCAAAAGAAAAAACTAATGATTTAGAATTAAACTACTCTAGCAGGGCTATCCGTGGATATAAAATTCATTGAATTTGCAGTTACATAACATAAGTTATGAATTTTCTAAGTTTTGCATATTTTCTGTTTTATTTATAAAATTCCTGCGAAAAAGAAAATAGGAGGGGCTACGTGGCACGATCCTATTGGACGAAAACGGTTCGCGCGGATCGTGGACGAGAGCCGTCCGATTTAAATGAGATCGGACGTGCGGGAGCGTTTTGATCTAGATCCGTTGGATCTAGATCCAACGGCTTGGGACGCCCGGCCGAACCGAGCGGCGCGCGGGTCGCCGGAGCGCTCGCCGGCGATGGTGCCCGCGGCGGCAGCACGTCGGCCTCGACGTTTCCGGCATTAACACGAAGCTCCGGGAGGCGCGGTTCTTACCAAAATGAAGCGGAGGAGGAGACGAAGTCGATGGCGCGGCGGCGGCGTCGGTAACCCTCTCCTTTCCTCGTCGGAGTCGTGGACGGCGGCAACGGCCTCGGGTCGAGGACGGTTTCGGCGTTCGGCTGCGAAATGGAACAAACGAGGGCGCTCAACGGATGCGCAAGAGGATGGAGAAGCGAGGGGGAGTCTCGGTGGCGATCGAGGAGCTCGGTGCTTACCGCAATCGTGCAAAAGTCCGGCGGCAATGGCGGCGGCGGCGGTCTCGATTCCGAGCAGCCCGGCAGCGGAGAGGTAGGGTTTTGGGGGGGGGGGGTTTCGGAGGCGGCCTCGAGGAGTATATATAGGAGGGGGCAGGGGCTCTAGACGCGGCGAGAAACGGCTCGGACACGGACTCCTTCTCCGGCGCGATCTCCGGACGGAGCTTGAAGACGGCTGACAGGTGGGGCCCACCTGTCAGCGAGAGAGGAGCGAGGCGCGCGCTTGAGCTGGCCAATGGGATGCTATCTTACGTGCGCGCGGCGGATAGCGTCTGGGCCCGCCCGGAAACATATTCTTTTAAATAAAAACTGTTTTCAAAACTGATTTAATAAATGATTTTTAAACCTATTCAAAACATTTCAGAAAAATTCATAAAAATATATTTTGGAAAGGTTATTTAAATTAGCAATTTTTTATAATAAACTTACACAATATATAATTTGGAAAAATTATATTTATTAAGTAAGTTTAAATAAACACTTAATGGGATTAAACATTATTTAAACTCATAATTGAAATTTTATTTAGTACTTATGTGATTAAAAGTTAAGCCTATATGATGAATGATGTATGAATGCAAAGTTTTAAATTTTAGCAAAATTGGGATGTTACAAACCTAACCCCCCTTAAGATGAATCTCGTCCTCGAGATTCGGTTTGGCCTTCAAAAAGATGTGGGTGTTCTTCCCGAAGATAATCCTCCCGTTCCCAAGTTGCTTCTTCTTCGGTATGGTGGTTCCACTGGACCTTACAGAATTTGATAGTCTTGGTTCATGTGACCCTTTCTGCCATCTCCAAGATTTTGATTGGCTTCTCTTCATACGTCAGGTCACTTTCCAACTGAACTTCTTCTAGTGGCACTGTATCCCGTAGCGGGGTTTCTGTCATTTCTGGGTGACACTTCTTCAATTGGCTCACATGGAAGACATTGTGAACTGCTGACAGAACTTCCGGCAATTCTAGCTCATACGCCACTTCTCCCTTGCTGGAAAGAATCTTAAAGGGGCCGATGAATCTAGGTGCAAGTTTACCCTTGATCCCGAACCTCTTAACACCATGCATTGGTGACACTCTTAAATAAGCCCTGTCACCTATCTCATATGTGATTTCTCTCCTTTTGGAATCTGCATAGCTTTTCTGTCTGGACTGCGCGATCTTCAATCTGTCCTTGATTATTCGAACCTTCTCTTCAGCTTCCTGGATTATATCAGGTCCAAATAAACTTCGCTCTCCAACAACGCTCCAAAGTAGTGGTGTGGTGCATTTCCTACCATAAAGTGCCTCAAACAGCGACATCTCTATGCTTGCTTGGTAGCTGTTGTTATAGGAAAATTCTGCGTACGGTAAATTATCATCCCAACTAGACTTGAAATCCAAGGCACATGCCCTCAGCATATCTTCTAGAATTTAGTTTACTCTTTCCGTCTGTCCATCCGTTTGGGGATGAAATACTGTACTAAACTCTAATCTCGTACCCAACGATTCATGTAGTTGTTTCCAGAAATGCGAGGTAAACTGGGTACCTCTGTCAGACACAATTCTTTGGGGAATACCATGCAAACATACTATTCTCCTCATGTAAATCTCTGCCAACTTAGCACTTGAGTAGGTAGTCTTTACTGGCACAAAATGGGCCACATTTGTCAAACGATCCACTATTACCAAGATCGAATCATATCCCGATCTGGTACGCGGTAACCCAGTAATGAAATCCATACCTATCTGTTCCCATTTCCAATCTGGTATAGGTAAAGGTTGCAACAATCCTGCTGGCTTCTGATGTTCCGCCTTTACTCGGCTACATACATCGCACTTAGCTATATATTCCGCGATGTCTCTCTTCAGGTTATTCCACCAAAATCTTTCCTTTACATCCATGTACATCTTGGTGTTTCCCGGGTGAATGGAATAAGGCGAGTTATGTGCTTCTTGCATAATCAATTTTCTAAGATCCTCATCTTGCGGCACGCAGATGCGTTTCTCAAACCACAAGGTGCCTTGTTCATCTTCCCGAAAACCCTTGGCTTTCCCTTAGCTCAGGTTGACCTTGATTTCCTCCATTACTTTGTCTCCCTTCTGGCCTTCCCGAATCTTATCCATCAAAAAAGGTTGTACGTCCAGTGTTGCAAGGAATCCTTCGGGTACTACCTCTAATCTGAGGTCCTTAAATGCCCTACTTAAATCCTCGGGCAATTCTCCCGCTGTCAGTCCATTTACATGGACCTTACGGCTCAAAGCGTCTGCCACCACATTAGCTTTTCCTGGGTGGTATTGTAAGCTCATATCATAGTCCTTAATAAGTTCCAGCCATCTTCTTTGCCTCATGTTCAATTCCTTCTGGGTGAAAATATATTTCAGGCTCTTGTGATATGTGAAAACCTCACAACGCTTTCCCAATAGATAGGGTCTCCACGTCTTTAGAGCATGCACTACCGATGCTAACAACAGGTCGTGGGTGGGATAGTTGACCTCATGTTTCTTAAGCTGTCTAGAGGCATATGAAACCACTTTCCCTCCTTGCATTAGAACACTTCCTAGTCCATGGTGCGAGGCATCACAATATACTTGGAATTCCTTCTCTATATCTGGCAAACATAAAACAGGTGCTGACACCAGCCGTTTCTTTAGTTCCTGGAAACTTATTTCACATTCTTCAGTCCACTTGAACTTGACTTCCTTCTTCAGTAGTGAGGTCAATGGTTTGGCAAGTTTGGAGAAGTTCTCAATAAATCTTCTATAATAACCTGCCAGTCCGAGGAAACTACGAATGTCCGCCACATTCTTGGGTACCTCCCACCTAGTTACTGCCGACACCTTTTCTGGGTCTACTGCTATTCCATTCTTTGATACAACGTGTCCTAGAAAACCCACTTCTTCTAGCCAGAATTCACACTTGCTGAATTTGGCATACAGTTTATGCTCTCTAAGTCTCTGTAAAATCAGGTGTAAGTGTTCCTCATGTTCCTCTTGGCTTTTGGAGTAAATCAGGATGTCATCAATGAACACCACGACAAACTTATCCAGAAAGTCCATAAACACCTTGTTCATCATGTTCATGAAGTATGCCGGTGCATTGGTTAATCCAAACGGCATTACGGTGTACACATATAATCCATATATGGTAGTGAAGGCATTCTTTGGGATATCTAATTCTCTTACTTTCATTTGAAAGTATCCTGATCGCAAATCGATCTTAGAGAATACAGAAGCACCCTTTAACTGGTCGAAAAGCTCATTAATTTTTGGTAACGGGTACTTGTTCTTGATTGTTACCTCGTTGATTGCTCGATAATCCGTGACTAGCCTTTGAGTACTATCCTTTTTCTCTACAAACGGAATGGGTGCTCCCCAAGGTGATGAACTTGGGCGGATGAATCCTTTCTGTAGTTGCTCCTCTAACTGCTTCTTGAGTTCTTTCAATTCAGCTACGGCCATTGGATATGGTCTCTTGGCTATGGGTCCCGTTCCGGGAACCAAATCTATAAGAAATTCAACATCCCTATCGGGTGGCATTCCCGGTAGTTCTTCGGGGAAAACATCAGGGTAATCTCTTACCACACGAACGTCTCCCAGGCTAACCCCCTTAAGAGAATTTAGCTTAACTTTCTTAAATTCAAATTTGGATTTGTATCTAATCTTCTTCTTCTCGGGTGTGGTGAGTGTAATGGATCTATTCGCACAATCCAATACTCCTTCAAACTTGGCCAACCAATCCATATCGAGTATAACATCCAGACCCTGTGTCTCTAATATTATCAGGTTTACCGGAAAAGAGTGTTTACCAATTTCTAACCTCAAGTTTTGACAATCGTTTTGTGCAAGCATTTCCCCCCCTGGGGAACTCACCCTAACCGGATTTAGCAGGCTTGTAGTAGTCAGTTTTTTTTTATTAACAAATGCTCTTGAGATGAATGAGTGGGATGCTCCAGTATCGAACAAGACTAATGCTGGAAAGGTATATAGTAGGAACGTACCAATCACTGCATCTGGTTCATTCTGCACTTCCTCCACATCAAGATGATTCACCTGTGCCTTCTGGAAAGGATTAGGGTTTGAAGCTTCCGGCGCCTTCTTCTTCTCTGGACAGTCTGTGGAGTAATGTCCCTTGTTCCCACACTTGTAGCAAGTCACTTGACTAATATCTCGTTTCGGTTCATTGTTGTGGCGGTGTTGCTCTTTTCCACTATTGTTCCCATTGAACGGGTGATTGTGTCCACTACCACCCTGCCCATTTCCTCTGTATCCGGAATTTCCTACTTTATGGATATGACCATTATGATTGTGGCCACTTCCACTCTTGTGACTGTGGTGACTTCCGTTGTTCCCCGGAACGTATGGTTTCTTCTGCATCAGATTAGTGTTGTACTTATTGGCGCTGAACTTCCTTTTCCTATTCTCCTCCTTGTTGATGTTGCTGTCCAGAGTAATGGCCTGATCGAGAAGATCCTGATAATTGGGAGCATTGTAACACCCCAAATTTTAGAAGCAACAAAAACTTAATTAATAAAGACCCAAATTTCTAAGGGAACAAAAACTTTTTGAAATGCATTACTTATGAATGTTTTTCACTCTTGCTTCCTTTGTTTGTCTTGTTTAATTTTGGTTTGTGTGGTTGTTGATAACCTCTCTAGCTATCAACCCTAAAACTCAACCAAGTTATAATGTGACTTATGAAAATCCAACATTATGACAAGTCAAACAATACATATATCTTCTCCTATCTTATTCTTAACAAACTTTAGTTATCATGAGGTCTTGATTTTAACAATTGCCCAAAGGCAGTTTAACTGAGAAAATAAAAGTATTTCCAAAACTATATGTTTGCAAAACTATATAGGACCATATAATAAGTCTTAAATTATATTGGATGTTAGTATGTTGCAAGCATTACCAACTCTCTTTTCCAAAACACCAATTTAATTAGCCTCTGGAAATCAATGCTCAGCATGTTGGAGTACTTCTATTTATACCAAGAACCATGTCTGGATCATTAGGATCACCACCTTACCTTATACTGGTTTAATTATATTCCTACCAAAAATACCCTGTTTTGACTCTGTTGATCACCTCCTCACAAATTTTTTTGATCTATATTAAAAGTGTGGCTATTGATCCAATTGTGTGGGTGTTTATTTATTTTTATGAGTGGCTGACCTATATGTTATGTGTTTAAATTGTTTCCCATGAGTGTGTTATTTTATGTGTGTTCATGAGTATTGAGACAACATTTTATCTATATAATTTAATTGAGATCCTTCATGCTTTAATGTTGTGCCATATGGTTGTGGTGTGTTTAATTTTTATATTAATATGTTTGTATTAAGTGTATGTATATTGTTGGAATAGGAGTAATATATTTTTGTTTGATGGAATGGCATGCTTGTGACTTGTTATTCCCTTAGTAAGATGTTTGGTTAAGAATATTTTTAAACAAGAGAGTTATAAAATAATGAAAAATTATCTTAACCCCTGTTAACTTTTAGTCATTCTAGAACATGATAATTAAGGTTTATGTTTTTCAATTTGGAAATGCAACTCACCTAACCTCACCCTTAGCATCTCTACTATCCATCCATAACCTTATTTAATATGTTCAAAAATAATTGATCACTAGTTCTTGCTGGTATTGAGTGTTTCATAATAAGGTGGCCATATGTGCATTACTAGATAGCCTTTTGTCATTTTTGTATCTAGTTGTTATTGATCCTCCCTGATCTAACTCTTTAGGCAAATGTTAAACCTTTATGTCCTCTACCCAAACCCTCTTGTTTTATAATTTCTTCGTAAAGGGTTTGACTAATTCATGTTGGCAAAGTGGGCTAGTCTAATCAGCCACAAATCCTCTATATCTAAATCTCACACCACTCTCACCCATCCTCTGGTTATTGGTGTATAATGTACCCGTACACCCTTGTTGTACCCATAGCACGACCTCCTCTAAACCCTAGCACTGTTTCCTTTTGTCTTGTTCGTTTGGACATTCTGTCAAACAGTTTGTGGGCAGGAGAGACCTCTTCAGTTACTCTCCTCCATCCATTTGATCAAAGCCATCTGCTAACTTCCAAGGCGTGCAGCATCTCTCTCAGACGCTCCTCCACCGCCCTCCCTCGCCAATCCCTGCTCGACGCTCTCTCTCTCTCCCTCTGTCCGAAATCCACGATCCGGGCACCACTCTGGAATAAGGAGCCACGGGCCCTCTCCTTCTCTCTCGCATTGCCCATTCCACTCCCCTCTCTCCACTCTCTCACCCCTACCGATGCCGAGCGAGCTCATGCACTCCTCTACTCAGGTTCATGAAGGAACCTCCGCTCGAACCGAGAGCGTGTCGAGGGCAATGCCGTCTCCCCCGACCACCCTTGCCCTCCATTCTTGTTCTTGCGGGTTCCCCTCCTCTCTGGCCACCTTTTTGACATCCTCATGTCGTTGCAGGGACACAGAGGCCACCTCGGCCGCGCCGTGCCCATCGTGGACTCCCCCGGCGTTCCCATCGTTTGGAGGCGCGCCGACGATTTCTGCGACCACCCGAGGCTCTCCTCAGGAACTCTGATCCGCCTCCACCTCTCCCCTTCGTCCGGCGACGCCTCAGGTGAGCAGGGTGAGCACCGCTTTCTGCCCTAGGGTTCCAGCCTGTGCCCTTCCCGTCGGGAGGAAGAAGATGCGTAGGGGCCGCTGGATCTCCGATCGACGACCCACGTTCAAAACCTCTCGATCTGTTTGCAGCCCTCCGATTTTGATCGGACGACCACTTACTCCTTCGCCCTCCCGCGTGTGCTCTTGGGCTGGTCCAGCTCACCACCTCGGCCTAGTTACGGATCTGGCCCGTCCGGCAGTTTTTCGGGTTAAAAATCATTTTCTATTTATTTTTCCAGAGAATTGATAGCTCAGCTTTAATTCATTTGTGGGAGATCTGTGCATGTAAAAATTGTGAAATAAATTTTGTAGCATAGCTATGTGTTTGCTTGACCATTTGGCACTGGCCCTTCTCAAAAAAAGATTTGTATGCTTGTGCTATGTGCAATCTTTAGTTTGAAATTTGCACCATTTACTGAATAACTTGAGTTTTATAACTCCAAAACTAGCAAACTTTAGTTCTATGGAAAGCCTAGGAGAATATCTACCTAGATCTATAAACCTTGCATACAGGAGATGTGTCTAAATAAAGTTCTATTAAGTTTATGGTTAACAACAGTAGCATTTTGTTGATTTTTAGTTCTTTATTAAAAATACTTTTGGAGTAAATCCAATTGCATGTGGTAGATGTTAGTATTAGCTATCATATACTAGCTTGGTATAATTTTACCTTTTATATTTTGCTCTTGGTAGAGTAGTTTCTAAAACAGTAGGTTATTTCACTTTAAAATGGATATTCTTTTTTTCTGTTATTTCCATGTATCTAGTTTTACTTGTTTGTTCTTTATATGTCTGTGCAAATACTTTAGGAGTATTTTGGTGGGGTAGCTTTGTGTTTTATTTAACATGCAACCCTGGATTGGTATAAAAATAATCTATACATTTTTAGGTACACTATTATTGCTAAAACATGTTTGTTTCACTAAAACTGAAATATATGGAGCTAAGAGTGTCCAAATTGAGTGAGTCCAATTTCTACAGAAAGCTTAATTTAATACCTATCCATAGAAATTAACCTTGCATGAAGGAGATTCCTAAAACTGAAACTATATTCATTATGGTTTTGAGACCAGTAGCATTTGCATGATCTTTAGCTACTGTTTGGTAATAGCTCATATTGCAAATCCAAGTTTCACCACTTGATATGGTTGCTAGGTGTACTGTGGTAGAAGGGTTCTACTTTATGAACATTATCTTAGTAGTTATGATGTATCTACAAAAACAACAACATTTGGCTAATAGAAGTATTAGCTTTTAATCATCTGTTCTTAGCAAATGTGATTTGTAGAGATATTACTAATCAACTTTTGAAGTTCAGAACCATAACCCAATAATAATGACTTGGTTAAACCACTTTGATAATGTGTGGTGCATTGTTTACTTTTGTTTAGCATTATTCACATGGTACCCTACTAATAACATCAATGTGTTTATATGCTCTGCTTGTGGGTATGTTTGTGTGTTATGTTTTATCTCTTTAAAGCACGATCTTATTTATCCAACAAATTTAATAAGTTAATTCCCTGTTTTACTTGAATTGTTATGTGCTGATGTGCTTAGTAACTCATAAGTCCAGAAGCTCAGGTTATCCTTTACTAGCCTTAATAAAATTCCCTGAAAGTATTGCTAGTCCCTTCACATCTGAGTTTCACATAGTTCATCTTGTTTCCTAGGAGTTGCACTAGTTTCATTTGTGTGTTAGGCATGTGAATGATTGTTTGGTGTTAAATTTTATCCAATAGTTCCTTTTGTTTTGTAATGCTTAATATATGACTTTCTTATTTTAGATTGTTGTCAACACTTGGTTGCCATGTGATTGCGTGTTTACTGGTTGAAGTGACCTTAATTGTGGTGTCCTGTTAAATCGGTCTAGTGCACCATTTTAGCTCTTAGTCATAAACTAGTTTGGATAGTGGTGTTACCATTGTTTGTCGCTTAGTCACTTGATAGCAGATGTTTCTTGAGCTAGTAACATGTTTGCATGTGAGTGTGCTCAATGCTTGTGTTATTATTAATACTTGCTTGTGTGTTAAGATACTTTTGTCTGAAGTATTTCCTAAACCATTAGATACTTTTGTTTGAAGTATTTCCTAAACTATTAGATACTTTTGTCTGAAGTATTTCCTAAACTATTAAGATACTTTTGTCTGAAGTATTTCCTGAAGCCACAATAACAACTCTTATTAAATGATATAATGACCCTAAGTAATGTGTTGTTTTAGTGTTCTGTAGAACTACTTTTTTAATACTCCGAGTTGTTGTGTTTATTTTCTTAGGAGAATCTGTTGTTGTCTTAGCTCTATGGACTTCTGTTGATTGTTATTGTATAGCTAAAGGAGTTGTTTTCTTGTAAAATGCTTGTTGTTTGTCCTTGTGGCTTTGTCTTGTATTCTGAGTGTGGTTCATTTTCCTGCTTACGACGTTAAATACGATCGGGAAGGAACGGGAAGTGAGGAATGAACCTGAGCAACATCAAGATCAAGACCAAGGACATATTGCTGAGCCAGGCAAGCCCACCTCCCCACTATAATGATTCCTTGTATTTTATCAAGCATGTTTTGTTTTCAAAAATAAAATAATGCATGTTTTACTTCCTTTGTGCCACCTTGCCACCCGAAAACTATTTTTTTCAAAATATTGTTTGGCCAAAGTTATCTACTAGATTAGCTGTAGGTATTACAAAAAAAGAGTTTTTCTTGATGAGTCTTGTCATTGAAGGCTCTATAAAGAAGATTAAGTTTTCAAATAGTATATTCTGTTATCTTACCTCAAAACTATAGGATGGGGACCTATTTGATAAAAATGTTTCGAGGAGGAAAACCCGAGTTGCTGGGAGCAATCGGCGAGCAAGTGTTTTATTAAAACCCGAGTTGCTGGGAGCAATCGGGGATGTTTGCGAAAACCCGAGCTGCTGGGAGTAGTCGGAGAACTGGAAGTTGTTTTTGAAAAATGAAGTACTGCCCTAGCAGCCGCTCGAACAATTAACCCGTGCAACCACACTACCTGACATGGGTAGGGCTTAGCCGGAAGCTTGTCTGTTTTAGTGTTGGGGCTCTCATACTTTCTATGAGGGCTGGGCCCTCGAAGCCGGGTTGTCGTCCGGAAGAGACAATACACTGTTGAGGACCAACAGCCGGACGATTACGGCAGGTCTCCTGACGTGGCGGTGTGGCGTCCCGAGGAAAGACCAAGAGGTCTAGTGGAGCACATGGTGCCGAGGAGAACAAACCTACCGGGAGGCCCCGATACTAGGGTGGTCATAGTGGAAAGTTTTGATCGTGTTATGCGGACCCCCGCATACTGTCGTATGATGGGCCGTGGCAGACACGGCGGAATAACCGATAGGTGTGGGTAAAGTGTGCAACCTCTGCAGAGTGTAAATCTATTCGAATAGCCGCGTCCGCGGTCATGGACGGTTGGAAAGGCCACTGATCTAGGCGTATGGGCAATCTGGTTTTTAAAAGAGAAATGTTTTCGGAGGAAACAAAGAGTCATCAAAGAGGTACCTGGGAGGTACGGAATTTGGGTGAGGATGATTGGTCTCGGGAAGACAATCAGTCTGATCTCAAGGAAGGAAAAAGGGTTACCCCTATCCTAGTGCTTTTAAAGGTTTTACAAAATAAAGTTTTTGAACTTGGATATGTCCTTGCTATATCTAAGAGAAGAGAATTCTATCTCTAAATGTTTTTCTTCAACAAAGATACAGAGATGTCGTATTCTCTATGTCTAAAATCATGGTATTCGAAAACTAAGCCCTATAGTCGTATATAGCAGCTATCCCAGTTTCCGAAAAGTGTTTTCTTGCATTATCATGAAAACTTAAGCCTTAGAGGTGGTCTTGCGAGTACGTAAATGTACTCATATGGCTGTGTCCCTGGATATTCAAACGTCCAGGTTGAAATGAAGAGATGTACGACATGAAGGAGGAGTACGCCGACGACTACGCCAACTGAGCGTCCCGCTCAACTGCTCTGTGGGAATGCGTCAGGACGTGACGAGGGCTGACGCTAGCCAAATCTTCCGCTGTACCTTAGTTCATTTTCGTCAAGTGCGACGATGTTTGCAGACTTGGTCATGAGACCATTATTTATGTAAGTCATATACTATTCGAGTTGTATGATGTAACTTTGTATACCATGTTGGTTATGTGATCGCGATGCACTGATCATTGGGATCGTGATCTGTTTACATAACGTGAGCATCTCTGACGGTTAGTCAGAGGGGTCCTCACAATCATAAGCCACATACAATGGTATTTTCAGCTCACCATTGAGTCCATTCAGAAACTTATACTTCCTCTTTGCATCGGTGTCTACATCTTCTGGGGCATAGCGTGAGAGGGAATTGAAGTCCTCCATGTACTCCCTCAGAGCACGATTTCCCTGTCTCAGGGTACGAAACTCATCCCTTTTCAGATTCATGATCCCAGTTGAGATGTGAGCATTGCGGAAACCTTCTTTAAAGACTTCCCAGGTAAGTCCTTCAAGTGGGTGAGTGATCTGATATGTTTCCCACCACTGTGCCGCTGGCCCCTCCAGTAGATGTGAAGTGAACCTTATTTTCTCCAATTCAGTACACTCGCAAGTAACTAGATCCTTGTTCACAGAGCATAGCCAATCATCGGCTACGATAGGTTCAGTAGCTGTGGAGAATTTGTTGGGTCTGAGCCTCAAGAATCTAGCAAGGCGATCAACTTGGGGTGGGGGTGGTGGTGGCGGCGGTGGTGGTGGTGGTGGATTGTTTTGGTTTGCCATGAACAGAGCCATCATGGTCATCAACTGTGTCTGGGCTGCCATCATTTGTTGCATCATTTCGTTGGCATTGTTGTTGTCAGGATCACGACGTGGAGGCATCTGTATGGTGTGAGCATAGGTAAGTAGAGATAGAAAGAGACTACAAGGGAAAATCTACCCATGCACAACAACACACTTCACAGAAACATATCAAACAACAACCAAATAGACACACCCGAAGTATTTTATAAATTTGATATTTTAGAGATTTGAATACCAAGCTAGGACATGGTTTTCAAGGTACTGCCTCACCACAAATTGGTGGGTCAATACAACTTCGATGAGATAAGGAGAAATACTCGTAAGGTAAGGATAACTGGTGGTCTCTCTAATCAAAATTTGAAACTCCTTATGTAATTGCGGGTGTTCCCACACTTGCGCTTCTTGACACATGTGTCTTCCTTGGGAGTGTCCTCATCGGGATAGGTTATCACTAGGGGCTCTGGGCGTCAGGGGGGTGGTTCTTCTCTGCCTGAAGTTCCATTTGGCTTAGTTGTTCACACAAATGAGCACACTGAGCCTGCAATGCCAAAATGTGGACATCCTTCTGCGCAATCCTATCGTCTTGCAGATAAATCTTGTTTTCAAGCTCCTTGTTCTCCTTAGTTAGCAACTGATTTTTTACACGAAGAATATCCTTCTCTTCCTCTAAGCTTTCCTTAACGTGACGGTGGAGGCGCCTTAAATCTGCCATGTAGAAGATCTCTTGTCCCAGATGTATATCCAAGTTATGGCAATGAGCTCCAAGGTCTCCATGATGCTTCTCGTTCATACACCTAAGTGAGGGTTGAACGGGTTGTCCAATGCTATGCCTCCTGGCAAAGTGACAAAATACGGAGTTGGGCTTGATCTCGTCATAGAACTGCTCAACGATGCGAGACAAGGTCTCCAGCATCGCCATCTCCACTCCATTCTTCCAGTTGGGGTATCTAGATCGGAAACGGATCAGCTGCGATCCAGGGGGATCAAGACGAGGGAGAACTTCTGCCTCGATCTTCCAGCGACCTTCAGGGTAATCTTCTGACATAATTTCTCTACCCCTGAAGACTGGCGGCATCAACCTCAGGGTTTTGGAAATACTGAGGAGCTGGTCACTAAAGTAGTACTGGTCTCCTTTCTGCGGGGATATCTCTCGAGTGAAGTTCTTCATCTACAAAATTTTTGAAGGGATAAGAATTAATGAGATGAAGCGAAAATTAAGAATGTAGAAGGTAAGGAAGAAAAACTTATAAGAAAAGAAGTCTGACAAATTTTCCTATATTTCGAATTTTTATTCATTTAAAAAAATATTTACTTTAGGTTTGTATCCAATCCTAGGGGTTTCGAGCCTACAGGCAACATTCGCGCTCTGATACCATCTGTAGTGCCCTTGCTTACGAAAGCAATGGCACATATGAATAGTGCGAAGACTTGGATCACATAAGTCCCGCATTCTCCAATAAGATGAAATATCACAATACAATGTCATAATTTATTACAGAACGAGACGAATGATCCAAAAACAAATAATCCTTACAACTTAGCATAGCAAAAATGCTAGCTGAATAAATAGCTCACACTTTATTTTAGAGTTCAAACGCAAAACTAAAGATAGCATGGAGCTATATCTTCTCCATGAAGCCACTGGCAAATCATGTTGGTTGTAGCTCGAAGATGACCCCCTTACTCCTCATTCGGACATTCTGCAAGGTTTAGTTGCAGGCCAGCTATAAAGGGTCAGCACAATTGAATTGTGGTGGCAAGTGACTTTAATTCCTAATGTTCTATTAAGCTATATCTATATGCTTATTTGGCTGGTGGAGCTCAAGGCTATTGCGCAAAGCAAGTTTTCTCCTACTTTTGATAAACAACTTTTTGAGTTCAAAATCTTCTCTTTAAGAGACATCTCGAGACAAGTCCATGTCTCCTACCCATGTTTACCCAACAAATTTTTATTAAGAAATTGGGATGAAGAGATTTTCAGAACACAACCTTGTGTAGTTACTCAATTTGTCCGATGCCGGGGACACGGCTAAGATCTTAGGTTTTAACTCTCGAGAGGGTGTGCACTTTCACCATTAGACTTAATCAACCCAAACTATCCTCTACACTCCTTTAGTGAGAAGGAAAAGGAGAAGATCAAGACGAGACTTTTCAGAAGTTGCTTTCCCATGATCATACTAAGAGATTACCACCATCCTATCAACTCTACCACCATCAATCTCTTGACCCATGTCCACATCAACTTACTCCATCAAGACAGAGCCCATAATGACCAATGGTTGCACGATAAGCAACTAGACTCAGTGTAAACTTAAATCTCATAGCCCTGGGTGGCCTACCACAAGTGAGAAACGCAGGTTAACACTGCACATCATGGCCCCAGGTAAGTAGAAACCATCCTGGGCGAAGACAACCATGAAACTTGGCCCTGAGAAGCCACTCAACTTGAAACCTCTTGGGTCGGACCCAATCCACCCAGGCGTTAAATTAATTTAGTGGAAATTTTCATTTATCACGTCAACCATAAAACAATCATTTTTGCAGCAGGTGCTTCCACTAAATTAAAATAGGGGTCTAATCTGGAATTTCTAACGGGAAACCTAAAAGGTTGCATAGCATACTACAATCTCCCAAAAACCTATCATGCATACTACTTTTGCAAATACTGCTTGAAAACACTAGATATGCAATGTAATAAAATAGTAGGTGTTTTATGAAGTCACTTGCCTTGGCAGCAGGAGGGGCAGGCACAACAAGAATAACAATCACACGCAAGTCCTTCCTCTCCTTCACAATCTAGCACAAGCAATACATACAAATAAATATCCACACGATATCTCACAACACCAAATAAAAGATGTATGTATGCATGATATGCCATGTGTAAAATTAGACACACTTATCAATAATTTATATTCTCTGTTATTAAATGCATGAGATGCAAATTCTAGGAATTTCTCATTTCACTTAACAATTTAATATTTGAAAACAATATAGAAAAACTTAGATTTTACAATTACAACTTTTATTGTTCTAAGAAAGTTTTCAAATAAGACACATATTAATATTCATGGGCAGAGGTTAATAACCTAAACCTAAAACAATTGAGTTTATTTGTAAAACATTTTTATTATTTATGTTATGGATTTAATAGACGAATTACTCCTCGGATGATCTTATGAATTATTATTTATCAAAATCAAAAACAAATGATGTAGAATTAAACTACTCTAGCAGGGCTATCCGTGGATATAAAATTCATTGAATTTGGACTTACAGAACATAAGTTATGAATTTTCTAAGTTTTGCATATTTTCTGTTTTATTTATAAAATTCCTGCGAAAAAGAAAATAGGAGGGGCTACGTCGCACGATCCTATTGGACGAAAACGGTTCACGCGGATTGTGGACGAGAGACGTCTGATTTAAATGAGATCGGACGTGCGGGAGCGTTTTGATCTAGATCTGTTGGATCTAGATCCAACGGCTTGGGACACCCGACCGAACCAAGCGGCGCGCGGGTCGCCGGAGCGCTCGCCGGCGATGGCGCGCGCGGCGGCGGCACGTCGGCCTCGACGTTTCCGACGTTAA
Organism: Poa annua; assembly: GCA_026929855.1. Classification (NCBI taxonomy): domain Eukaryota; kingdom Viridiplantae; phylum Streptophyta; class Magnoliopsida; order Poales; family Poaceae; genus Poa; species Poa annua. The sequence goes on from CM049426.1 coordinate 106,839,076, forward strand.
CACGAAGCTCCGGGAGGCGCGGTTCTTACCAAAATGAAGCGGAGGAGGAGACGAAGTCGATGGCGCGGCGGCGGCGTCGGTAACCCTCTCCTTTCCTCGTCGGAGTCGTGGACGGCGGCAACGGCCTCGGGTCGAGGACGGTTTCGGCGTTCGGCTGCGAAATGGAACAAACGAGGGGGCTCAACGGATGCGCAAGAGGATGGAGAAGCGAGGGGGAGTCTCGGTGGCGATCGAGGAGCTCGGTGCTTACCGCAATCGTGCAAAAGTCCGGCGGCAATGGCGGCGGCGGCGGTCTCGATTCCGAGCAGCCCGGCAGCGGAGAGGTAGGGTTTTGGGGGGGGGGGGTTCGGAGGTGGCCTCGAGGAGTATATATAGGAGGGGGCAGGGGCCCTAGACGCGGCGAGAAACGGCCGGAAACGGCCCGGACACGGACTCCTTCTCCGGCGCGATCTCCGGACGGAGCTTGAAGACGGCTGACAGGTGGGGCCCACCTGTCAGCGAGAGAGGAGCGAGGCGCGCGCCGGAGCGGGCCGATGGGCTGCTATCTTACGCGCGCGCGGCGGATAGCGTCTGGGCCGGCCCGGAAACATATTCTTTTAAATAAAAATAAATAAAAACTGTTTTCAAAACTGATTTACTAAATGATTTTTAAACCTATTCAAAACATTTCAGAAAAAATCATAAAAATATATTTTTGAAAGCTTATTTAAATTAGCAATTTTTAATAATAAACTTACCCAATATATAATTTGGAAAAATTATATTTATTAAGTAATTTTAAATAAACACTTAATGGGATTAAACATTATTTAAACTCATAATTGAAATTTTACTTAGTACTTATGTGATTAAAAGTTAAGCCTATATGATGAATGATGTATGAATGCAAAGTTTTAAATTTTAGAAAATTGGGATGTTACATATTATTTTTATCAAGCATGTTTTGTTTTCAAAATAAGATAATGCATGCTTTATTTCTTTTGTGGTACCTTGCCACCCAAAACTATTTTACAAAATATTGTTTGGCCAAAGTTATCTCCTAGAATACTGTAGGTATTACAAAAGGAGTTTTACTTGATGATACTTGTTGTTGAAGGCTCCATCAAAAATATAGGATGGGCACCTATTTGATAAAATTGTTTACGGAGGAAAACCCGAGTTGCTGGGAGCAATTGCCGAGCAAGTGTTTTATCAAAACCCGAGTTGGTGGGAGCAATCGAAGATGTTTGCGAAAATCCGAGCTGCTGGGAGTGGTCGGAGGAGAAAGTGTTTTGAAAAACAAATGTGACCCTAGCTGCCGCCCGAACAATTAACCCGTGCAGCCACACTACCTGACATGGGTAGGGCTTAGCCGGAAGCTTGTCTGTTTTAGTGTTGGGGCTCTCATACTTTCAATGAGGGCTGGGCCCTCGAAGCCGGGTTGTCGTCCGGAAGAGACAATACAATGTTGAGGACCAGTAGCCGGACGATTACGGCGGGTCTCCTGACGTGGCGGTGTGGCGTCACGAGGAAAGACCAAGGGTCTAGTGGAGCACACGGTGCCGGGGAGAACAACCCTACCGGGAGGCCCCGATACTAGGGTGGTCATAGTGGAAAGCTTTGATCGTGTTATCCGGACCCCCGCATGCTGTCGTATGAGGTGTCATGGCAGACACGGCAGAAGGACCGATTGGTGTGGGTAAACTGTGCAACCTCTGCAGAGTATAAATCTATTCGAATAGCCGCGTCCGCGGTCATGGACGGTTGGAAAGGTCCCACTAGGCACACTGGCTGTTTTATGGTTTTAAAAGAGAAATGTTTCGGAGGAAACAAAGAGACATCAAAGAGGTACCTGGGAGGTACGGAATTTGGGTGAGGATGATTGGTCTCGGGGAGACAATCAGTCCAATCTCAAGGAAGGAAAAAGGGGTATCCCCATCCTAGTGCTTTTAAAGGTTTTACTAAAGAAAGTTTTCAGTACTTAGATATGTCCTTGCTATATCTAAGAGAAGAGAATTATATTTCTAAATGTTTTTCTTTAACAGAGATATAGAGATGTCGTATTCTCTATGCTTAAAATCATTGTATTCGAAAATAAGCCCTATAGTTGTATATAGAAGCTATCCTAGTTTTCGAAAATGCTTTACTTGCATTATCCAAAAAACTTAAGCCTTAGAGGTGGTCTTGCGAGTACGTAAATGTACTCATATGGCTTTGTCCCTGGATATTCAAACGTCCAGGTTGAAATGAAGAGATGTACGACAAGAAGGAGGAGTACGCCGACGACTACGCCAACTGAGTGTCCCGCTCAATTGCTCTGTGGGAATCCGTCAGGACGTGACGAGAGCCGACGCTAGCCGGAACTTCCGCTGATCCTTTGTTAATATTCGTCATGTGCGACGATGTTTGCAGACTTGGTCATTTGACCGGTATTTATGTAAGTCTTATGCTATTCGAGTTGTATGATGTAACTTTGTATACCATGTTGGTTATGTGATCGTGATGCACTGATCATTGGGATCGTGATCTGTATACATAAAGTGGGCATCCCTGGCTGGTAGTCAGAGGGGTCCTCACAGACTTGATATCAGAGCCATCGTTGACCTTAGGAGACCTTAGTTAGCATGGTCGTTAGCTTAGGAAAGAAATATCCTTGCTAAAACCTATTTCGGCAGAAATCTATTTTCTTCTGGGTAAGCCTAATATGGTTTCCACTCCTCACCTATTCTTCAAAAATATCTTCATCTTACCTCTCTAATTTCAGTTATTTCAAAAGAGTTTCCTCCATTATCTTGCCCTATTCAAAACTTGTTTAGACTTGACAATGAACCCAAATGAGACCTAAGTAACTAGTATCGAGAAGGCGAAGTTCAGTCTCAAGATTTCAGCATACGGCATCAAGGTGGTCGTCAAGTGAAGAAATAAGCTACAAAGCAACCCTTGCTTGCCAAAGCAGCCCCACTGTCAAGACTTCAACCCCAACAGTGCTACTCCAGTTGCAACTTTGATAGTCTCAAGCTTTCTAGTAGGAAATGAAGCAGATAATATGAAGACTCCAACAAGTAGGAATGATCAAGACCCATAGGACTCTTAGGATATGACCCTTGGTTGGATTCTTCGACTAACGTGATTGCTGAATGTCATTTTTGCTCTGTAGGTGTCTTGTGTGCTCATTTGCTGGTATATTTGTTCCTTGTGTGTTCCTTGTTTGTTTGCTTGCTGTGGACATGTGGTTCTCTATTATCTTTCACAAGCACGTAGTGTAGGCAACGCACATTAGGCACATACTTTAAATTTGTTCAAACATCTTGTTATCTTTACACAAAAACCTTTCTTACATTTTTCCATAAGATGCACCTTAATGCACTTATAATCTTGTCCTCAAAAAACTTCTTAAAATGCTTTCCTTCTTATCTAAAATTAAAATCGTGAGAGTTATCAACTGCACATGATTACCGAAGCGCCAAAGAAAGCCCATCCCCGTAATGTGACTGGCCTTGTGTATTTTAATTATTTTTCATATTACAAGTATACCATCACTAACTTAACCTGTCTAACTTTAGAGTAGTATCTAACACCAGTCTGTATTGTGATAACAAACCTCCTCAAGACCTACAAACCGAGACAAGAAAAGAGGTGTCAACGGAAGTCTCACTTACGGTTGGCAACACGAAGGACTCAAATAACGCCAAGAACCACAACTTTTTAAAGATTTTATGAGAACCTCAAGCAGTGACGTGCAAAGAAGATTGCCGTCAGCAACAACGGAGAAAACCAGCACGGAAGATCGTCTACATGAAGTTGTGCCATGAAGCTAGTGTCGTCAGTGCCTTCTGCGCGTCAACTTTATTACCTCGACTGACCCCGACTTGAGTTTTATACAAAGTAATGATTTTTAGGCTAACTTAGGCTTTACTGACCTCTGAAGACTGGTGCGAAGCTTTATGGAGCCCAAGAACCAAGGATGTCATCATCAATTTGGGTTGTCTGCTGCACTGAAGGAGGTCACAAATCATGATAACATCATCAACAAGGTGCAAGAACAACGAGAAGACCGACGACTGTTGTAGTTGACAACACCTAACCTCAAACAAGTTTAGATGTCTATAGTAGATCTTAGAACCCTTTGTCTTTTTATGAAAATAAAGAGAGTCAAGTCTACGGACCTGACACCCCCGTGAGGCTTAAAAACTGTGGGCGTGTGTATAACTGCTAACCCCTCAAAACGGAATATCAGGACAAGTGTCTACATCAACCCCAAGGACCGAGGAGCTGCGACCTAGATGAGGATCATCATGATGCTCCTGACCAACAATATCCTGAAGTCGGCGACAATTTTAACCATCAGCTTTAACCCTTCAGGTGTGCCTTTTTTTAAGGGGAGAAGACACATGCTAGTTTGATTGGATAGTCGTGACAAAGTTGTTTCTTTGCACCCCAAACCCTGGAGTTTTTGAAGTCAACTCAACAAGAGCCCTACACCAGCATCAACCATCATGTCGACGCCTTAAACAAAGACCCATGTCGTCCTGGAGAAATCAGATGCCATATTGACAAGGAGACCTCATTTGAGAATCAAGAATGCCTGAAGATGAAGGAGCATCAAACCACTAACCTTGCACTCTCTTAGTACCCGCTTAGGAATCTCGGGACGAGATTCTTTTAAGGGGGCAAGTTCTGTAACACCCCAAATTTTGGAAGCAACAAAAACATAATTAATAAAGACCCAAATTTCTGAGGGAACAACAACTTTTTGAAATGTCTTGTTAATGGATGTGTTTATCCTCTGGTTGCTCTATTGGTCATGTTCTGTTTTGTGTTTATGTTGATAACCTCTCTAGCTATCAAACCTAAAATCAACCTAGTCATATTATGACATCTGATAACACTGTTTTGATAAATAAAACATTCCATATATCTTCTGATATCCTATGTTTAACAAAACTATATTCACCATGATGTTCTGAATTTAGCATTTACCCAAAGACCAATTATTTGAGGTAATCGAAGTATTTCTAAGAGCTATATGATTTCAAAATCTACAAAGGACCATACCTTAAGTCCTATAACATTTTGTAAAATAATTGGTTGCAAGTACTAGCAACCCTCGTTTCAAAACTCTCATTTTAGTAGGCTAGGGAAATTTTTTTCCAAAGTGTTGTTTAACTCTTTTTCTACCGAAAACCTTTTCTTGGCCATTTGGTCACCATATCACCTCATCTCACTATGGGTATATCCTAAATGATTGGATTTCTTATTCATCTACTTGTTTCTAGAATTAATTGGTTTGTATTTGTTTTTACTTGTTTTAATATGTGGATATTATGTGTGCATTTTTGTATGTGTAGTTTGATGTGAGTTATATCATGTTTTAAAGTTATCCTTTATGATTGTGGTGTGTTTACCTTTGAATTATTATGTTTGATTATAAGAGGAAATCAAATATTGTTCTTTTTCAATAGGAATAACTATCTTCCTTTCCATAAATTTTTAGCATTTCTAGAGCATGACAGTTAGGGTTTATTTTGTTAATCTTGGAAATACAAAACCTCCGGTATCATCTACATCACCTCTAATTTCCATTTATAGCCTCCTTTAAATCTTACAAAAATGATTGATCACTAACTCTTGCTTGTTTTGAGTGCTTAAACCTAAGGTGGCCATATGTTGTGTTATAGAGTAGCATTTTGACATTTTTATATCTAGATGTTATTGAACCCCTGTGACCCAAACTTTTAAGCAAAATGTTTAAGCTATTTTCCCTCTAGCTATCTCAACTTGTTTTGTAATCTTCTAGTCATAGGGTTGACTAATCCATCATTGTTTAGTGGCCTAGTTAAATCAGCCCAAATTCCTAAGAATCCTAACCTATCCCTCTATCCTTGTCCAATCTGTGGTTTAACGTAGCATTGGATCCCCACACCATCCCTGGACCCTACTGGACTAAACCCTAATGCCCCTAGCCCTTTTTTTTCTCTCTCTGTCCTCTTTGTGGCATTTCAACAAACACCTCGCAGGCAGGAAATCACCTCCCCATCTCTCCAGTCCACTCCATCGGCAAGGAGCCATTTGCTAGCCTCCAAGATTTGCTACAGTGCCAGGAGACGGTCCTTCACCGCCACCCTCGCCCAATCGCCAGCCCCTGGCCTCTCCCCCCCTTGCCATGCCCGTGACCTTGCAGCCAGCCACCCCTCTCTTATTAGGCATCCTAGGCACCCACTCTCTCTCTCTCAACTTGCCATTTAGCTCCCTCACATTCCACTCTCCCACCCCTAGCAATGCCGAGCGAGGTTTCCCTCTCTTCTGCTCGGGGAATGCGAGGTCGTGACCTCGGTCTCGATCTCTTTTGAGCATGCACGCCATCGCTCCCGTCCCTCTCTTCTCCTTCCTATTTCTCTACCTTGCTCCCCTCCCCGTGGGCCATCTCGTTGACATCATCTTGGTTGCACAGGTCCTCCTGAGCCGCCGCAGACTCGTCTGTGCCGACGCGGGCGTCGACCTAGACGCTGCGAGTCCGGAGCTCCTCTTCTTGTTTTTCGACCACCCCTCGGCTGCCCCGACTCTCCGCACCAACCTCCGCCCTCCTTCGTCGACCAAGGACGCCTGAGGTGATCTGCGGGTGCACACCCTCTTCCCCTTGAGTTTATGCGCCATCGGCGCCGTCGCGAGGTAGAAGATGGCCTCGGGCCGTCGATCTCGGCATCTGCGGTTCAGTTTGAACCGCCGCGCGTCTAATCCTGACCGTCCGCTGTAGATCTGGCGACCGCGCAACCCTTCGTCAGCGCACGCAGCCGCGTGGGCCCGCCCAGCTCGGGCTACGCAGCCCACCCCCCCTGATCCGGGCTTTTTCTTTTTTTCTGTAGAAATCCTTTTCTGTGTTATTATTTCCAGAGAATTACTAGCTCAGCTTTAATTCATTTGTGGAAGATTGCTGCATGCAAATTTTTTGAAATAATATTTTTGGATTGCTGTGTGTTTTCTTGACCATGTGGCACTGGCCGTTTGCAAAAATATGTTTGTATGTGTGCTCTATGTTCAATCTTGTAAAAAGTGGAATTTTTACCATTTACTTAAGAACTTGAGTTTATAGATCCAAAATTAGCAAACTTTAGTTCTATGGAAATCCCAGGAGAATACATACCTAGATCTATAAGCCTTGCATGCAGGAGATGTGTCTAAATAAAGTTCTATAAAGTTTAAAAATGACATCAGTAGCTATTTGATGAATTTTAAATCTTTATTTAAAATTCTTTTTGGAGTAATCTCAATTTCATGTGGTAGATATTGGTATTAGCTATCATATACTAGCTTGGTAGAATTTTTCATCTTATATTTTGCTCTTGGTAGATTATTTGCTAAAGCAGTAGGTTATTACACTTTAAAATGGATATTCTTATTTTCTGTAATTTGCATGTATCTAGTTTTAATTGTTTGTGCCTTGTATTTTTATACAAATGGTTTAGGAGTATTTTTGTGTAGCACCTATGTGTTTTGTTTATCATATCACACTGGTTTTGTCTCAAAAATATTTAAACTTTGTGTTGCACATTAAAGCAAGTAAAAAGTATGTGCTTCACTTAAAATGGAATATCTTGAGTTGGGAGTGTCCAAATGGGGTGAATCCTATTTCTACAGAAAGCATAAGGAAATACATATCCATAGAAATTATACTTGCATACAGGAGATTCCTAAATCTGAAACTATATTCATTATGGTTTTGAGACCAGTAGCATTTGCATAATTTTTAGCTACTGTTTTGTAATAGCTTATAATGCAAATACAATTTTCACCATTTCATATGGTTGCTAGGTGTACTGTGGTAGAAGGATTCTACTTTATGAACATTATCTTAGGAGTTATGATTTATCTACCAAAACAACAACATTTGGCTAATAGAAGTTTTAGTTTTTAATCATATGTTCTTAGCAAATGTGAATTGTAGAAATATTACTAATCATCTTTTGAAGATCAGAACCTTAACTCAATAATAATTACTTGATTAAACCACTTTTATAATGTGTGGTGCATTGTTTACTTATGTTTAGCATTATTCACGTTGTACCCTTATAATATCATCAATTGTGTTTATATGCTTTGATTGTGGGTATGTTTGTGTGTTATGTTTATCTCTTTAAACATCATCTTATTTATCCAATAAATGTAATAAGTTAATTCCCTGTTTTACTTGAATTCTTATGTATTGATGTGCTTAGTACCTCATAAGTCCAGAAAGTTAGGTTATCCTTTAATAGCCTTATTGAATTTCCTAAAAGTATTCTTAGCCCTTTCACTTTTGAGTTTCAGATAGTTCATCTTGTTTCCTAGGAGTTGCACTAGTTTCATTTGTGTGTTAGGCATGTGAATGATTGTTTGGTGTTAAATTTTATCCAGTAGTTCCTTGTGTTTTGTAATGCTTAATATATGACTTTCTTATTTTAGATTGTTGTCAACACTTGGTTGCCATGTGATTGTTTGTTTATTGGTTGAAGTGACCTTAATTGTGGTGTCCTGTTAAATGATCCTAGTGCACCATTTTAGCTCTTAATCAAATACTTGGGTGAACATTTGTGTTAGCCTTTGTTGGTTGATTGATTACTTACTAGATTGTGTCTTAGAAATATTAACATGTCTGCAATGAGAGTGTGCTAGTGTTAATATTAATTTTTGCTTGTGTGTTAATATACTTTTGTCTGGAGTATTTCCTGAACAATTATTATACTTTTGTCTGAAGTATTTCCTGAACTATTAAGATACTTTTGTCTGAAGTATTTCCTGAAACTAATATAACAGTTGTTGTTAAATGATATAATAACCCTAAGTGATGTGTTGTTTTAGTGTTCTGTAGAACTACCTTTTTAATACTCAGAGTTGTGATGTATATTCCCTTAGGAGTATCTGTTGTTTGTCTTAGCTCTATAAACCTTGTTGTTTATTGTTGTTTAGCTAAAGGAATTGTTTGCTTTTGATTGTTAGCTAAATGTCTTGTGCGATGCTTGATGTTTGTTATGTCCTTGTGGCATTGTCTTGTATTCTGAGTGTTGTTCCTCTTTCTGTTTACGACGTTAGATACGATCGGGAAGGAACTGGAAGTGAGGAGTGAACCTGAGGAGCATCAAGACCAAGACCAAGGACATATTGCTGAGCCAGGCAAGCCACCTCACCACTATAATGAATCCAAAAACTATTTATCAAGCATGTTTTGTTTTGTTTTCAAAATAAAATAATGCATGTTTTATTTCTTTTGTGGTACCTTGCCACCCAAAAACTATTTTACAAAATATTGTTTGGCCAAAGTTATCTGCTAGAATACTGTAGGTATTACAATAGGAGTTTTACTTGATGAGACTTGTTGTTGAAGGCTCCATCAAAAATATTAAATTTTCTAGTAGACTACCTTCCTCTACTTACCTCAAAACTATAGGATGGGAACCTATTTGATAAAATTGTTTTACGGAGGAAAACCAGAGTTGCTGGGAGCAATCGGCGAGCAAGTGTTTTATCAAAACCCAAGTTGCTGGGAGCAATCGGAGATGTTTGCGAAAACCCGAGCTGCTGGAAGTTGTCGGAGGAGAAAGTGTTTTGAAAAACAAAGTGTGACCCTAGCTGCCGCCCGAACAATTAACCCGTGCAGCCACACTATCTGACATGGGTAGGGCTTAGCCGGAAGCTTGTCTGTTTTAGTGTTGGGGCTCTCATACTTTCTATGAGGGCTGGGCCCTCGAAGCTGGGTTGTCGTCTGGAAGAGACAATACAATGCTGAGGACCAGCAGCCGGACGATTACGGCGGGTCTTCTGACGTGGCGGTGTGGCATCCCGAGGAAAGACCAGGGGTCTAGTGGAGCACACTGTGCCGGGGAGAACAAACCTACCGGGAGGCCCCGATACTAGGGTGGTCATAGTGGAAAGCTTTGACCGTGTTATCCATACCCCCACATGCTGTCGTATGAGGGGTCGTGGCAGACACGGCGAAAGGACCGATTGGTGTGGGTAAAGTGTGCAACCTCTGCAGAGTGTAAATCTATTCGAATAGCCGCGTCCGCGCTCATGGACGGTTGGAAAGGTCCCACTAGGCACACTGGCTGTTTTATGGTTTTAAAAGAGAAATGTTTTCGGCGGAAACAAAGTGACATCAAAGAGGTACCTGGGAGGTACTGAATTTGGGTGAGGATGATTGGTCTCGGGGAGACAATCTGTCCAATCTCAAGGAAGGAAAAAGGGGTATCCCCATCCTAGTGCTTTTAAAGGTTTTACTAAAGAAAGTTTTCAGTACTTAGATATGTCCTTGCTATATCTAAGAGAAGAGAATTCTATTTCTAAATGTTTTTCTTTAACAAAGATATAGAGATGTCGTATTCTCTATGCTTAAAATCATCGTATTCGAAAATAAGCCCTATAGTTGTATATAGGAGCTATCCTAGTTTTCGAAAATGCTTTACTTGCATTATCCTAAAAACTTAAGCCTTAGAGGTGGTCTTGCGAGTACGTAAATGTACTCATATGGCTTTGTCCCTGGATATTCAAACGTCCATGTTGAAATGAAGAGATGTACGACAAGAAGGAGGAGTACGCCGACGACTACGCCAACTGAGTGTCCCGCTCAATTGCTCTGTGGGAATCCGTCAGGACGTGACGAGAGCCGACGCTAGCCGGAACTTCCGCTGATCCTTTGTTAATATTCGTCCTGTGCGACGATGTTTGCAGACTTGGTCATTTGACCGGTATTTATGTAAGTCTTATGCTATTCGAGTTGTATGATGTAACTTTGTATACCATGTTGGTTATGTGATCGTGATGCATTGATCATTGGGATCGTGATCTGTTTACATAACGTGGGCATCCCTGGCTGGTAGTCAGAGGGGTCCTCACACTGATGGATGATGTCGTTTCTCACACACTCTTTGTCACAACGAACGTTGCACTCCGTTAAATCTATACAGTAAAAAGACATCCAATAAACAAGCAATTCAACAAACACATAACATTCAAAAATCAAATAAACGTAAAAAAGGCTTAGCAAGGGATTTGGTAAAGGGTGTAACATAATTCAATATGGAAAACGAATTAATGTGATCGAGTTAAGTGTTTGCCAATTTGTTTAGGGATGGTCTTGATTCCAACAGTTTACAAAAATGAATGCCGAGATGGTTTGAAAACAAACTAAAAGTAAGGTTTGCAATTTTAAGTTAGCCAACATATTTAAATACGGTTACACAAGTCTATGTTTCAAAATTGATTTAATGAGACTTTGTGTTAAACTTGTTCAAAATGATCACACATTAACTTCGAGAAAGGTTTAAACATAATTTAAATTTCAAATTCTATTAAAGTAACATAACAAGTCATTTTAAATCCAACTTAAATGTTCATATCAATAAATTAATAATCAAGTTATTTAAATTGGCATCAATTTTTTAAAATCAAATTTGTACTCCTAGTTAACCATTAACAATTTTAAACACCTATAAATGTTCTAATGAAATTGAAAAGGTTTTTAAACACCACTTACATATTAATGTTATGAAATAAGTTGATAAACGTGGATTTGAATTTCTCTGAACAAGGACAATTATTTATGACATTTGTGCAAAGGAAATAATTTAAATATATTAATAAATATTTACACTATGCTTAATTTAACAAAAATAATTTTATGAATTTTAAATTCATTTTAAATTATTCTAACTTTACTTTAAATAGTGGATCATTATTCTTCATATCTTAAGCTTTCCAAAAATATTTATTTGCAAATTTTGTACTTATGAATTTAAAACAAAGTAAAAAATGCTCAAACTCCTAATTTGAAAATTGAATCCATTTAGAATAGTCAAATTTGAAATTTAAATTTGATAAATTTGGAGTTGTGGTTAAAAAGTTATGAGAGTTTGAATTTACAGGGACTAATCTGTAAAAATGCCAATTTAATTTAATTAGGAAAACCAATTCTGACGTGGCTGCTGACTAGGCGCTGACTGGGCTGCTGACTGGATTAAGTGGATTTGATCTGAGCCGCAGGATTTAGATCTAACGGGCGAGAACAAAACATACCGGTTCGATCTGGTGGATCTAATCTCGCGCGTCAAAAACAGATCAGACGGTCAGGAGAGGGGCTCACCGTGGCGGCGCGGGGTGGTCGCCGGAGACGGAGAGGAACGGCGGCGCTGTCTCGGGCATGGACGGCGGCGAGGTTGCGGGGCTCCCCCGGATGCGCGAAGGGTGGATTCGGGCGCGGCGCGTCGCGGTGTAGAGGATGGAGGTGACGGTTGGTGGCGGGGTGCTCCGGTGCTCGTTCTTCTCTTCGTCAGAGTTCGCGGGGCGGCGACGGCTTCGGTCGACCACGGGCAGCTCGATACACTGCACGAAATCCATGAACGCGAGACTTAGGAGATGCGCGGTGTAAAAGTAAGATGGAGGGGAGCGGAGAGGGGGCTCGAGCTGGTCTCCACTCACCGGAAACAAGAAAATGGCGGCGGCGGCTTCGGTTACTCCGGCGAGCTCTCGCGGCAGCCTGGGGGCGCAATAGGCTAGGGTTTGAGAGGGGAAATGCGGAGGAGGGCGCGGGGTTTATATAGGGCAGAGAGACGCGTTTATTAGGGGAAGGAATCACGCGAATTGATGGGAGGAATCGCCGGCGGTTTCGGGCATGAAAATCGGCCGGAGGAAGACGACGATGACGTGAGCAGTGACATCATCAGTTTTTCTTTTTCTGTTTTTCTTTTTAATTCATATCTTTTGATTAAAGACTCCAAATCCATTCAAATAAATTTCTAAATATTTGTAAAAGCAATATCTTTGTGTTAAACCAGTTGTGGGCATGTTTTGAACAATTTTCAAAATTAATAATTTTGAAATATTGATTAAATACATATTTGACTCTTTCTGTTAAATTTAAAACTAGGGTTTAATTAATTTTAGTTTTGGCTAAAATAAATTCTATGAAATACCCACATTCAAATATGTTTGAATTTAAGTTATTTAAACTCATATTCCAATATTTTTTTTTAGCTTTAATAGATTATTAAATAACATATTACAACTATTTGTAATGAAAAGAGAAAATGTAATGTAATCATTTTTAATTTAAAATATTTTTTGCACCATTAAGTTTCATAATATGATAATTTATTTGAAAACTTCATAACAACTTTGGAAAAGATTTTAGATTTAATTCATTTCTTATATAGAACAAATATTCATGAAATTCATTTTATGTTTTGAAAATAAATGAAAATCATTTAAGCAAATGAAATGTTTATTTGGATAATTCATTAATTATAAAATGAAGTTATTAAAGTTATAAACTATAGACTTGTAATCCCCAAACTATGTTTTGAACTCAGTTAAATGAATAACTATCTTTTGTCAAATAGACAATGTTTTCAATAGTTTAAAATAACACTTGTAATTATTATTTTAATTTATGAATTGCTATTGCTAAGTGGTTGAAATCAAATACTTATAAAGAAACCTTTTATTTCATGAATATGGTTTGAAGGTTTGTAAAACATTTATCAAATTAGATATTGAGGTTTTAATAATTACAATGGATAATAAATTGTTTAACTTGAAACAACTTTTGAAATAATGATGCATTGAGATATTTGAATTAATAAACTCTTCAATAAGGTTGAAGTCTTTCATAGTTGGTTTCCTTATGCATTTTAATATTTTATTTTAATCAAAACAAAAGTTTTAAATTTTAGTGATTTTTGAACATTATAAATGTTGGGATGTTACAGTCGACACCGGCGCTCAGCCGTCCCGGTAAGTGTTTCTGGCGTTCGGTCTCTTGACTCTTGCTCTTTTTCCCTTTATCCTCTCTTGAAGATGTTTTCTTGGTTCTAGTCAGTGATCTTGTGCCTGCGAAGCGCCGTAAGCTTCGTAAGGCAGCATATGTGAAGAGAGCCATGGTTGAGGCCGTGGCTGAAGAGGCCGCAAGGCCTGTGGAGACGGCCTCCACAGGCCCAACTGAGGGGGTGCCTCAAGGGGAGGCGCCTGCGACTCGGGCGGAGGCTGCAGCGCCTCGGGCAGAGGAGGCCGCGCCTCGCCCAGAGGTCTCTGCGCCGCCTCCTGAGCCAATGGTGGTGGAGGCTCCGGAGGAGAGGGTTTCTACTCCACCTCGCGCCCCTACTCCACCTCGCGCGATCACGCCACCGCGCAAGCCAACTCCAGCCAGCGCGGTGACTCCGCCGCGTGCGCTCACGCCTCCTGTGCAGCAAGAGGCAGAGGCGGGCCAGCGGGTCAGGGGCCACAAGGCGCTGGTGAGTCCGCAGGAGGAGCTCCTCCGTCTCCGCCCCGTCCCGCTGCCGGGGATGAGCGCCAGGCTGGTGCGGGCGGCGAGGATGCTTCTGGCGCGGCAGGGGATGGACTGCAGCCTAGCCCCCAAGCGCGCTCTGGGGCCAGGCTCTCGGGCCTCGACTCCAGGGCTGGGCCCTCCACAAGCCAAGACCTGGTCCTCCGCGGATGGGACTGGATTGCTGGGCACCACGAGGTCAACTTCCGCCTCGTGAGGCAATCCCTAGAGGGCTTGGAGGTGCACCTCGCCCTCGAGGACATACTGCTCACCCAACAGCGCGAGGAGCTTGCAAGGGCGTGGGCGTCCTTTCATGCGGCTGTCGAGGCTCGTCGCCTGGAGGACCTGGTGCTACAGGCTGCGCGCGAGGAAGCCACCCGCTTCGCCAAGGGCATCCGCGAGGGGGCCATCCGTGACGCCTCCGAGCTCCTTGCACCCCTCCGGGAGGTGCGCGAAGCTGCCGTCGAGCTCCTGGCCGCGGCGACGGCTGAGTGCGAAGCTATGGAGGGCTTGCTGGCGCAAAAACGCCGCGAGCTAGGCCAGCTGGAGACCCAGCTGCTCTCCGCCCACCGGGTTGCGCAGGAAATCCTGGAGGAGGACCGCAAGGGCCTTGCCGAGCGCGAGCGGCAGCTTGCCTGTAAGGTCCCCTCAAAACAAGTCCGAGATGCCCACGTTATGTAAAAGATCACGATCCTAATGACCAGTGCATCGCAATCACATAACCAAGATAGGTATCAAAGAGTTACATCATTCAAGTCATACGAATAAAAGTCTTACAACACATAGACGGTCATACGACCAAAGTCAACAAACCTCGTCACGCAGGACGGAATTATCTAAGATACCGGAAGCTCGTGGCTAGCGACGGCTCCTGACATCTCCGAGCGCTAATCCCACAAGTGCAGTTGACCGGTGACAGCTAAGTGGCGAAGTCGTCGTCGTACACCTCCTCCTCGACGTAAATCTCCTCATTATAATCTGGACATTTGAATATCCAGGGACAAAGCCATATAAGTACAATTACGTACTCGCAAGACCACCTCTACGGCTTAAGGTTTCATGATAATGCAAGAAAACACTTTTCAAAAACTGGGGTAGCTGCTATCTACGACTATAGGGCTTAGTTTTCGAATACGATGATTTTAGGCATAGAGAATACGACATCTCTATATCTTTGTTGAAGAAAAACATTTAGAGATAGAATTCTCTTCTCTTAGATATAGCAAAGACATATCCAAGTTCAAAACTTTCTTTTGTAAAAGTTTATCGAAACACTAGGATAGGGGTAACTCTTTTTCCTGACTTGAGATCAGACTGGTTGTCTCCCCGAGATCAACCATCCTCACCCAAAATCCGTACCTCCCAGGTACCTCTTTGATGCCTATTTGTTTTCCTTTGAAAACCACTTTCTCTTTTAAAACCAAATTTTCCATACGCCTAGATCAATGGCCTTTCCAACCGTCCATGACCGCGGACACGGCTATTCGAATAGATTTACACTCTGCAGAGGTTGCACACTTTACCCACACCAATCGGTCCTTCCGCCGTGTCTGCCACGGCCCGTCATACGACTGCATGCGGGAGTCCGGATAACACGATCAAAGCTTTCCACTATGACCACCCTAGTATCGGGGCCTCCCGGTAGGTTTGTTCTCCTCGGCACCGTGTGCTCCACTATACCTCTCGGTCTTTCCTCGGGACGCCACACCGCCACGTCCGGAGACCCACCGTAATCGTCCGGCTGCTGATCCGCAACAGTGTATTGTCTCTTCCGGACGACAACCCGGCTTCGATGGCCCAGCCCTCTTAGAAAGTATGAGAGCCCCAACACTAAAACAGACAAGCTTCCGGCTAAGCCCTACCCATGTCAGGTAGTGTGGTTGCACAGGTTAATTGTTCGAGCGGCTGCTAGGGCAGTATTTTGTTTTTCAAAAACAACCTCCAATCCACCGACTACTCCCAGCAGCTCGGGTTTTCTCAAACATCTCCGATTGCTCCCAGCAACTCGGGGTTTAATAAAACACTTGCTCTCCGATTGCTCTCAACAACTCGGGTTTTCCTCCGTAAACCAATTTTATCAAATAGGTTCCCATCCTATAGTTTTGAGGTAAGTAGAGGAAGGTAAACTACTAGAAAACTTAATCTTTTTATGGACCCTTCAACAACAAGACTCATCAAGTAAAACTCTTTTTGTAACACCTATAGTATTCTAGTAGGTAACTTTGGCCAATCAATACTTTGTAAAATATTTTTCGGGTGGCAAGGTGCCACAAAAGAAGCGAAACATGCATCATTTTATTTTGAAAACAAAACAATGCTTGATAAAATAGTATGATTCATTATAGTGGTGAGGTGGCTTGCCTTGCTCAGAGTACTGTCCCTGGTCTTGTTCTTCTCCGTAGTTGTGCTCAGCTACCTCGTACTGCTCTTCCTCGGGTTGCGGTTCTATCGTAACATGAAAACAAAAGAGACTAGTGTAAATCCTAAAGTGCGAGTTGAAAACAATCTAAAGCATACTAACAAACAACAAGCACCATAAAACAGGAAATTCAACTAAAGCATTTAATTAGTTATCAAGGGCTGTTTATATGAAATATGCATAACTCCTAAGGTACTTCTCCAAAAATTAAACCCATCTACCACCTTACTCCTAACTTCCATAGGGAGCTCTGAAAATTAGCTGAGCATGAAAATCTATCACCAAACAAGAATTAAAAATCAGACACGAGCTACTGATGTCAAACTCAAACAGAAGATAGATTCAGTTGTATAGCTCCCTTGTAAGCATAGTTAATTTTTCTGGTGAGATATGAATTTTCTCTTTAAGTGGACATTTTATTCATCAATTTGGATACTCCTAGCTCAAGTTATCCTAGTTATAAGATAACATAAGCTTCTGACTATTATTTATGTCCAGGGAATAATGTGGGGTATTTTGATGCCAAACCAGTGGGGTAAGTTGGATAAAACCTGTGGCTATTCCACAAAAATATCCCAACATTAATTCATGGACAGAGGTGGCTCCACCAAACAAAACTAGACATGCACTAATCTCTGAAATTACAACAAATGCATTTCAAGAGACCATCTTCCTGTTTTTCAGAACATTAATCAACAAGCATTAAATATTTACTGGAAAAATCTACACTTGTAGCACATGATACTTCCAACTCATATCCAACACATCCAAGTGGATTTATCTCAAAAAGTGTTTTTATTTATGAATCAAAAATCACCAAACACCTATTGGTGTTATTCTTAGACTAAATACATCTTTTGCTAGAGCAATCTCCTGCATCCAAGATTTACCAATCTAGGTAGACATTTTTACAGGCTTTCCAAAGGATCCAAGATTTCATGATTTGGATTTATAAAACCCAAGTTATTAAACAAATGGTGAAATGAATACTTTTTACTAGATCTGTATTACCACACAACAGGGGATATATTTTGGATCAAATCCAGAGCCACATGCTTAAGAAAACGTATGCATGTTACAAAATTAACCTCAAAGTTTTAGCTATTATAGATTAACCATAGTAGACTAAAAGCTAGACTAAAGATTCCCTGGAAAAATAACAGAAATAAGAATAAAAGGAAAAACAGGACGGAACCGGCCGGATCTGGCGATGGGCCGAGGGGGCGAGCTGGCCGGCCCGGTCGCTGCACGCGCGTTGTTGAAGCGGTACGTGGCCGCCGGATCGGGAGCGAACGGTGGTGATTAGAGATGGAGGGATTCAAACAGGGCCGTCAATCTCAGATCTGACGGCTCTGGTTCTATCTTCTTCCTCGCGCCGGTGACACGAGAGAGAAACAGAGAAGAAAGAGAGAGAAGAAGAGGGGAGCGACGGGGAGCTCACCTCGGACACCCAGAGCTTGAGTGAGGTGTGGGATTTGGCGGAGAGGAAGCAGGGCAGCAGATCCCTACGCCAGGCAACGCCGGGGAGGTCCTCTGCATGCAGCCATGGCGCCTCCTCCGAGCTTGGGTCGTGGATGAATGCGACGGTTCTGGGCACCTGGAGCAACGAGGAAGGTGAGGAGGAGTTAG
Organism: Poa annua; assembly: GCA_026929855.1. NCBI lineage: Eukaryota > Viridiplantae > Streptophyta > Magnoliopsida > Poales > Poaceae > Poa > Poa annua. The sequence goes on from CM049426.1 coordinate 106,857,393, forward strand.
AGCTCTAGATGGGGGTCACAGAGAGCCAAAAATGGCGAGAAACGGAGAAGAGGGGCGTCGGCTAGAGCCGTTTCTTGTCGTCGGCTACCGAGGGGATTTCTTCTCCTCGAGAGCAAATGGGGGAGGGAGCTCGATGATTTTTGCCAGAGGGGAGAGAGTGGGATGTGGAGGTTTACTGGGAGGGGGAGAAATGAGCAGAGGAGAGCTCGGGGTGGCTATAACGAGTGCCACCCGATCTAGGGTTCGGCTCGGGCAGGAGAAAGGGAGGGATGGGTGTACCTCATTCTTACTTGCTCTGGAGGGCGGTGGAGAGGGGACAGGGAGGAGCTGGTCGGGGTGACACGACCTGGCCAGTAGAGAGAGGAGGTGTGCTTCGGTTGGGTGGAGAGAAAGAGAGAAAAGAGAAGAGAGGAGGAGGGGTGACCCGAGCCCATGACAGGTGGGCCAGGGGGTGAGCATGCTGCCCTCCTTTTCCAGTAGGTGGAGTAGAAAAGAGTGAGAGAGAAAGGGTGGAAGATTGGAGGAATTTCTTCAAATGATTTTCAAACCCTAAGTTTGAATAATTCAAACATTAATCACAAAAGAAAAAATAAGTCAATCACCCAAACTCACCATATTTAAGTGAAGCTATTGAATTTATAAATGCCCAAGTCAAACATCTCATTGAGATCTCAAAGAACAGAAAACTTTTAGTGAGAAGGAAAAGAATAACTCAAATGGTCATGTTATTTTGATGGCTACAAAAGCTAGTGAGATTTATGTGCAAGCAAACTCTTTTGTGAAAATTTAGAACAGGGTAAGAAACTATATATGACCTAGATCAAAATGTTTCAAATGCATGTCAAAAACCATTTAGGGTTTGCTTACTAATAGCTCCTAGTTTGGCTAATTTTTAACAGTCATGAAGATCCTAATAATTGATGATTTAAAAATAGTTGTTCAGTTTTTAGTGTTTTCTAACCTCTTAGAGTACTAGTAGAACTCAACAAGCATAATAAGTGCAAACAAGACATCTCATGCATCAGAATTCTACACACACCAAAGTTTTGCTAAGGTTGAAAATCTAGGCTAACACCACAATACTAAGGATAAGAGAATTGGGGTGTTACAGACCTTCCCCCCTTAGGAGAATCTCGTCCCCGAGATTCCAGATTTGATGAAGAAAGAAACCAAGGAAATTCACGCTCCAAATAATCTTCACGCTCCAAGGTGGCTTCTTCCTCAGAATGATTGCTCCATTGAATCTTCAGGAATCTGATCTTCCGACTCCGGGTCAGACGAACGTCTTCAGCGAGGACACGGAGTGGTCGTTCATGGTAGGTGAGATCATGATTGAGATCAATGGTGCGATGATCTACCTCTGGATAAGAATGAGTACCACCAGGAACTTGTAGGCACTTCCGGAGCAGAGACACGCGAAACACGTCAAGAAAATCTGATAGATGGGGTGGCAGGTCTAGTTGATAAGATACTTCTCCTCTTCGACCGCTTACTCTAAAAGGACCAATATAACTTGGTGCTAACTTCCCCTTCACATGAAAACGTTGCATTCCCTTGAGTGGTGTAACACGCAGATATACAATGTCACCAGCCTTGAAGCTGAGTTCCCGCCTCCTGGAATCGGCGTAACTCTTTTGCCTGGATTGGGCGGCCTTAAGACGGTCGCGAATGAGTTGAACTTGCTCCTCGGCTTCCCTCAGGGTGTCAACCAAAAAAATTTGGCTGTCTCCTGTTTGCGACCAGTTCAAGGGGGTACGGCACCTGCGCCCGTACAAAGCCTCAAATGGTGCCATCTTCAGACTGGCTTGATAGATGCTGTTGTACGAAAAATCGGCAAACGGCAAACAACTTTCCCATTTGGCTCCATAAGCCAACAAACAAGATGAAAGCATATCCTCTAAGATCTGGTTGACTCCGTTTGTCCTCCTGTCTGGGGTGATATGCGGTACTGAAAAAGAGTTTGGTTCCGAGTTGCTCTTGAATCTTAGTCCAAAAACGGGAAGTGAATTGGGTTCCCCGATCTGATACGATCGTCTTAGGTATTCCATGAAGGCTGACGATACGGGACATGTAGAGATCCGCAAGTTGACCCGATCGATGGGTGGTCCGCACAGGTAAGAAGTGTGCAACCTTGGTGAGTCTATCCACAATAACCCAAATGGCGTCATGTCCCCGATTGGATCGGGGTAATCCAGTGATAAAATCCATGCAGTTCTCATCCCATTTCCACTCGGGCAACTTGAGAGGTTGGAGTAATCCAGCGGGTCTCTAATGTTCTGCTTTTATCCTTTGGCAGATGTCGCAATGCTGGACGAAGAGTGCAATCTTGCGCTTCATGCCATGCCACCAGAAATTTTGTTTTAAATACTGGTACATCTTGGTTCCACCAGGGTGGATGGAATACAAAGTCTCGTGAGCCTCCTTCATAATTAACTGCTTCAAAACGGGATCTGACGGTACACAGATACGCCCCTTGTACCAAAGAATACCCTCAGAATCGATGGTGAACCCAGGGACTTCCTCTTTGTCCAATCTTCTTTTGATGCCCTCAATGCTTTCGTGACCCTTCTGTGTTTTCTTGATCTGCTCCCATAAGGTGGGTTGCAACAAGAGTTGATCGACCGCCCCATAACTGACTACCTCTATACCCATCTTATCAAGCTCTTCCTAGAGTTCTGGCTGTTGAATCTTGATCATGGAGTTGAGTGAACACGGCTGACGGCTAAGGGCATGAGCTACGATGTTAGCTTTTCCAGAGTGGTAATGGATGTCCAAATCATAATCCTTGATGAGCTCTATCCATCTCCGCTGCCTCATATTCAAATCCCTCTGGGTGAAGATATACTTCAGACTCTTGTGATCGGTGTAAATTTCGCAACGGTTGCCCATCAAAAGTGGCGCCAAGTCTTGAGCGCATGAACCACTGCAGCAAGCTCTAGGTCATGGGTTGGATAATTTTGCTCATGCTTGCGGAGTTGTCGCGACGAGTAGGAAATCACTTTGCCCTCTTGCATAAGGACACATCCAAGTCAAAGTTTGGAGGCATCGCAATAAACCACAAAATCTTTGGTCACATCTGGCACGGTTAAAATAGGTGCGGTAGTAAGGCGATTTTTCAGTTCCTGGAAGCTGGCTTAACATTTGTCGGTCCAACCAAACTTCTGATCCTTCTTCAATAGTTGGGTAAGAGGCTTTGCGATTGTAGCGTACCTGCACTTTAAATAAGGCAGATACCTGTGTATAGTGCAAATCCCTGGATCGATTCATTTGCACACACAGTTTACGATGTAATATCACAACAAAGCATCCATTATATTACATCGATGATCCAGAATTACAAAATATTTAATACAAGTTGCATAGCATAAAGCTAGCATTGACAAAGTACACAGCGGAATACAATAGCAGTGAGTCTCTATAACTTTCATGCTGCCACAGGCGAAAACATGTTGGTTGTAGACTCGAAACCTTTAAACGAAACCTCACTCGTCATTTGATCAATCTGCAATAAGAAAAATATTGCAACAACGTGGGTCAGATTCCATAAAAAATGAAGTCTGGCAAGTGACACTATGGTGGACACTTATGGAATAACTCTAAAGCCTATATGCATATTTGGCTGGTGGAGTTCAAGGCTAATTTGCATAAAGCCAATTTTTCCTACTCTTTTGAAAACACTTTTCTTGAAATCTCGACGAGTATGGCATGAAAACCATAAATCTCATCTTCCCTTGTTCACCCATCAAGTTTTATTTATGAAGTTGGAATGGTGGAATCCTCCGTTGACGTCCGTGATCAGCTGCTCAAATTGTCCGTACCGGGGACACGGCTAAGTACTTAGTTTTACACTCTGCAGAGGTTGTGCACGTTCACCATTGTACCCATTCAACCCAAAGTATCCTTTACACACCATTTGTGATAAGGAAAGGAGAGAATGAGACAAGATCTTTCAGAAGCATTTTCCCTCCCACCTGGCTTGACCCGTTCCACCTAACATACCCCTACATCTTCTTGTCAAGCCGGAGAGAGTCCACGCAACATAATTGATCAAGCCAGAGCCCATATGGCAATGGCTGCACTGGAAGCAATCGTCACTCGGAGTTCTTCAGATTCCTCTGTTCCTGGATGGCCATTCTCAAGTGTACATACTCCAGGAACCATAGACATGGACCTGAGTAGCCACTCAACATAACCCATGCAACCAATTACCACCCAGGTGTTTCATTCTTAACTTAGTAGAATTTAGATTTTCACCAAACAACATGTGCATAGCAACAATAATTCTACTAAGTATTGCATAGGAACCTAGACACAGGTATAAGGGATTCTACACAGGTTTAGCATAGCAACACATGCATATAAAAATACACTAAGTAATGCATATAAAAATAGGAAGTTTATGAGGTGTGCCACTTGCCTTTGAATGTTGTCGTTGTTCACAACTCTTTTCAACGATACTCGGGACTCTCCGTTCAATCTAACAGTACAAACAAACAACAATACAACAGTCAACAGCAAGCACAACTCCACAATTCATACAAACACATACTAGATGAATAAATAAGTTTTATAAAAACTTTCTAAGGAATATATGTTTATGCATGATGTGCAAAATATTCCTAAGGCTAGAAATACTTTTTCATGTCGTGAAAATCTTTTAAGTTAATGCAAGGCAAATAGGTGGGTCAAGAATGACTAAGGACTAAGGTCTTAAGTTGGATAAAATATTTTGTTTTATATCTTCTTGAAACAAGCACTCAAATGGCTTAGCCATGATGTGCAAGATACTTAGAGAGAAATACTAAGTCATTTGTTCAAGATGATCAACAATTATTATCAACTCTTTGTAAATTGGACATTCACTATAGTGAGAGAGACAGACACCCGGCCAACCCCTTAAATTGTGGAACAGGTCTCATGTACGTGGACATGCAAGGTTTGTTTCCAGGCCGCTTCATCTCACTATGCCGTTAGGATCCAACAACTTCAAGATGATAACATCATGATCAAAATTTGTTTAAGTCTAAAAGACAAGATTAGGAAAGAGGGAAAAGATAGAAAGAAAGATGTAGTTGTCCTCCAGGCTTCATCTCCAGACTTGTAACTTTCTTCTGGATGATGTCCAAATTGAGCTCTTGGTAGTCTTGATGAATCTTCAGACTTGATGATTCTTGTATCCTCGAGGCTGGTCTTGGATTTACTTACTCTTCATGAAGTCTCATAGGAGAAGAAAAGACAGAGAGAAAGACTTAGAGAATAGAAAGGGGGTTGGCCTTCTTGAACTTCTTCTCACTTTTCTTCTAAGTGCTTGACATCTTTGGGATGATTCCAGAGTCTGTTTTCTTCTAAGTCCTTCATGAACTTCTTCTTGATTTTCTTCTAAGTGTTTCTTCTTCTTGGAGATGCTTCTGAAGTCTTGGTTTTGGCTAAGTCCTTCATTGGTCTTCCATCTCCATGTTGAAAATTACTAAGCGTCTAAGTGTATAGCACTTTTCCCAAAATACTAAGTTTGAAAATAATTCCTAACTTAGAGAAAACTAATGAAGAGGGGTTTTCCTATGAGAATAAAATATGCTATGAACGAAATGAAATTTTTAAATCACAAGAAACATAAAAGTAACTTTTGTGGTTTCTTTATAAATATGCATGAATTTATAAATGCAATTTAATTAATTTCTGATTTTGGAAAATATAATAAAAGGAATACTTATAAGATTAAAGTTTCCTATGACTAAATTTTTATAACAAAATTTTATAATTAGTGTTAATAGACAGAGAGCATTTAATTAAATCTATTGCAATTGGATTTAATCAAAAATAATGTTTCATTTAAAAGTTATTTCAAAATTAGTCAAACTATTCCAATTTGAACACACAACCATGAAATCATTCAAAAATTACTCACAAATATTTTCTAGCAGTAGCATTAATTTACAAATATTCTAAAGTTTCTAAAACATATTTATTTGCAATTTTTGGATTTATAAATTTAAAGTTATTACAAATATACTCAAATTCACCATTTGGAATTTGAATATTTTATACTAAGTCAAATATGAATTTTGTCAGATCCAAAATATTCTACATGTCAAGAGCTTTCCAAATATATAAAACTTATTAAATTTGTAGTTGTGGTTAAAAAGTTATAGATATTTTAATTACAGGGACTAATCTGCAAATTTTCCAATTAAAATTAAATTAGAAAATTGATTTACACGCTGGCGCTGACGCGGCGCTGACTGTGCACTACGTGGCGCTGACGTGGCTAGCTGACGTGGATAAGTCACAGATCTGGGCCGTCATATCTGGATCTGACGGTCCAGATCGGATCGTACCGCTTCGTCCTCGGCATCTAATCTGCACCGTCAGATCTAGATCGAAGGGCTATCGTTGCATACCAGAAGGTGGCGGCGCGGTGGCTACCGGCGATGAGGAAGACGACGGCGCGGCCTCGGTCGACGACGGATTCGTCGCTCCGGTGACTCCCTTGCTCGACGGAGACGACCGCGACGCGCGGCGTGCGGCGACGGAGGAGATGGAAGTGGCGGCGTCGTCGATTGCGTACGAGGGCAGCGAGGGTACGAGGCCGGAGTGGTTCAAACGCCGGTGACCTTCGGGTCGTGCTCTCGCCTCCACTTCGGCTGCAGGACAGGAGCGAGGAAGGGGTCAGAAGGTGCGCACGGAAGCGGCGTGGCAGATAGGCGTGGTCTCGGAGACGGGGAGGATTTACCTCGCCGGGAAACGAAGGAAAACGGCGGCGGCTTCGAGCTTCTCCGGCGAGCAACCGTGGCGGCCTGGGGGCGTTCTGAGCTAGGTTTTGAGAGGGAAAAGCGGCGGCGGGTTCTGGGGTTTATATGGACGCATCTATGGCAACAAATCCCGCAAGAAACGGAGAGGAAATCGACTCCGATTCGATTTGATCTTCGGCGCCAGATTCGGACAGAGGTTGGAGTTGATCTGCTGACGTCAGCAAGTATTTTCTTTTTCTGATTTTATTTATTTAATTCATATCTTTTGATTTAAATGTCCAAATGATGTCAAATTAATTTCTAAAAATTTGTAAAAATAACATCTTGCTGTTAAACCAGTTGTGGGTATGTTTTGAGAACTTTTTAAAATTAATAAATTTGAAATGTTGGTTTAATACAAAATTGATACTTAATATCAATTTTGAATTTATAACTTAATTAAATTTTCTTTTTGCTAAATAAAATTTGTAAAATACCCACATTTCAGTATATTTAATTTTAAGTTATTTAAACTTATTTTAAATTTCTAAATTCATTTTTGGCTTTGGTATAATTATTAATGATATAACACAACTATATGAAAATGGAAAAGATAATGTATTCCTTTTTAATTGAGAATAATTGGTGCAACATTATATTTTATGCATTTGAAACTTCATAACAACTTTGGACAAGACCTTTATTTTAATTTTATTTTTATTTAGAATCTATTAATCATTTCATGTTTTGAAAGATAGATGAAATTCATTTAAGCAAATGAAATGTTTATTTGGCTAATTCATTAGTTTAAATTCTATGAAGTTTTAAAGTTATACACTATAGGCTTATAATTTCCAAACTATATTTTGAACTTAGTTAAAGGAATGAAACCATTTAGTGATTATATACCATTTTGAATAATCTTATATTTATGAATAGATATGGCTAAGTGGTTTAATTCAAATACTTATAAAGAAACTAATTTATTTAAAATAAAATGGATTGTAGTTTGTAGAATATTTCTCAAATTATATTTTAAGATTTTTGAAACACAGTGGATAATAAAATGTTAAAACTGTGACATTTGAATTATTAAACTCTTTCTATAAGTTTGAAGTCTTTCATAGTTGGTTTCCTTATGCATTTAATATGTTATTTTTAATAAATAGAAAAGTTTTAAATTTTAGTGATTTTTGAATATTATAAAATGTTGGGATGTTACAGACTACCACCCTTAAAAGGAATCTCGTCCCCGATATTCGGAGAGGCTAGAAAGGCAAAGCAATTGTTTGATTGATTTTGATAACTCGAGATGTTTTGGGAAATGAAATTTCTGACATGGAAACTTGAAAACTTGACAGTGAATGGTTTTTCTGATTAGAAGGATGAAAGGAAAGATAGTTTGAGATCTCTGGGTTTTAAGCGACTGGGTTTAAATTATCTAGGTGGCTCCCACCCTTAAAAGGAAAGTTTTGTTGATAATTCAACATCCTAATGCACAACCATAAATCAAGATAATCCATTACAAACATCATCTAACAAACATCAAGCAACAAGGTTCAAACACAAGCAAATGCATACATGAAAATTTCAAACTTATTTTAAGAAATTGAACAATTCTTTTATCAAACGAAACACACTAAAGTCGTAGGAATACGAAGGCAACAGTACTGCCATACCACAATTTGATAGGTCAATACACTAAATCGATACGATAAGCTAAATAAGATAAATGGTGGTCCCTCTAACATGGTTTTGATTGCTACACTTATCCTTCCTAAATACTACGCTTGCGTTTTATTGCGTGGTTATTTGCCACAGGTGTGACTTCTTCCTCACTTGACTCTTCAAACGACACTTCTTCGGGGTCTTCTTCCTCTGGTCCTTCCTCCTTCGTAGCTGCAGATACAGACACATCTCCAGTGCCTTGGTCACCTCCTTCTTCAGCTACTGGCGGTGGTGGAGGTGTAGTGAGTTGCGCCTCAAGCATGGCAATTTGTTCATCCTTGCCAAGGTTCTCCAAATGTAGGTCATGGATGAGTTCCTCCAACTGACCAATAAGATTTTCAGAAGTCTGGAGTTCTTGGGTTTTTGCGTGTATGACAGCTTGTGCATGATTTGCGACGTCAAAAGTTTGTTGGACCCTCCTGGTCAGACAGTTGATGAGATAATCCAAGTCTTCAAACGTCTTGTTAACGAGGGGCAGGTCCAGGCGATTTCCCGTGTGAGCCATCGAGAGACCATGGGCATTCCTCTTCCCAAAGGCACGGAAGGGCGATCCTGGTGCTAGTTTGAATCGATACTTGTAACACAGACGAGCCATTAAGTACACCATAGCTATGTTCACTCCCTCAATCCACTCTGGGTAGTAGGTGACATAGTCCACAGGCTCGAAGTCTGGCATCGTAGGATCCGGGGTCATGATGGTGCGTATTTCCCAACCTATCCCATGGGGTATGTTGGTCTCCTCCTTCCTTCCTCGGAAATAGGGTGGTGGTAGCTTCAATACACTTGTCAATCTAGACAGCTGCCTCCCAAAGATGAAACCCGACAAAACTCCAGCATACGTAGTCTCAGTGTACTCTCCCATCTAAAATTTTGAACAGGTAAGAGTATTAGAATTTAAAGGAAAGGAAAAGATGCAAGACAAGATCAATAATGTAAAACAATATTAAAGGAATTTTCAAAATTTTCTCAAGTTTTGGAAACCTAGTTTAGTTAACTATTTAACTTTTGGGGTCTCAGTCCAATCCTAGGGGTTTCGAACCTACAGGCAACACAGTGCTCTGATACCATCTGTAGCGTACCTGCACTTTAAATAAGGCAGATACCTGTGTATAGTGCAAATCCCTGGATCGATTCATTTGCACACACAGTTTACGATGTAATATCACAACAAAGCATCCATTATATTACATCGATGATCCAGAATTACAAAATATTTAATACAAGTTGCATAGCATAAAGCTAGCATTGACAAAGTACACAGCGGAATACAATAGCAGTGAGTCTCTATAACTTTCATGCTGCCACAGGCGAAAACATGTTGGTTGTAGACTCGAAACCTTTAAACGAAACCTCACTCGTCATCTGATCAATCTGCAATAAGAAAAATATTGCAACAACGTGGGTCAGATTCCATTAAAAATGGAGTCTGGCAAGTGACACTATGGTGGACACTTATGGAATAACTCTAAAACCTATATGCATATTTGGCTGGTGGAGTTCAAGGCTAATTTGCATAAAGCCAATTTTTCCTACTCTTTTGAAAACACTTTTCTTGAAATATCGACGAGTATGGCATGAAAACCATAAATCTCATCTTCCCTTGTTCACCCATCAAGTTTTATTTCTGAAGTTGGAATGGTGGAATCCTCCGTTGACGTCCGTGATCAGCTGCTCAAATTGTCCGTACCGGGGACACGGCTAAGTACTTAGTTTTACACTCTGCAGAGGTTGTGCACGTTCACCATTGTACCCATTCAACCCAAAGTATCCTTTACACATCATTTGTGATAAGGAAAGGAGAGAATGAGACGAGATCTTTCAGAAGCATTTTCCCTCCCACCTGGCTTGACCCGTTCCACCTAACATCCCCCTACATCTGCTTGTCAAGCCGGAGAGAGTGCACGCAACATAATTGATCAAGCCAGAGCCCATATGGCAATGGCTGCACTGGAAGCAATCGTCACTCGGAGTTCTTCAGATTCCTCTGTTCATGGGTGGCCATTCTCAAGTGTACATACTCCAGGAACCATAGACATGGACCTGAGTAGCCACTCAACATAACCCATGCAACCAATTACCACCCAGGTGTTTCATTCTTAACTTAGTAGAATTTAGATTTTCACCAAACAACATTTGCATAGCAACAATAATTCTACTAAGTATTGCATAGGAACCTAGACACAGGTATAAGGGATTCTATACAGGTTTAGCATAGCAACACATGCATATAAAAATACACTAAGTAATGCATATAAAAATAGGAAGTTTATGAGGTGTGCCACTTGCCTTTGAATGTTGTCGTTGTTCACAACTCTTTTCAACGATACTCGGGACTCTCCGTTCAATCGAACAGTACAAACAAACAACAATACAACAATCAACAGCAAGCACAACTCCACAATGCATACAAACACATACTAGATGAATAAATAATTTTTATAAAAACTTTCTAAGGAAAATATGTTTATGCATGATGTGCAAAATATTCCTAAGGCTAGAAATACTTTTTCATGTCGTGAAAATCTTTTAAGTTAATGCAAGGCAAATAGGTGGGTCAAGAATGACTAAGGACTAAGGTCTTAAGTTGGATAAAATATTTTGTTTTATATCTTCTTGAAACAAGCACTCAAATGGCTTAGCCACGATGTGCAAGATACTTAGAGAGAAATACTAAGTCATTTGTTCAAGATGATCAACAATTATTATCAACTCTTTGTAAATTGGACATTCACTATAGTGAGAGAGACAGACACCCGGCCAGCCACTTAAATTGTGGAACAGGTCTAATGTACGTGGACATGTAAGGTTTGTTTCCAGGCCGCTTCATCTCACTATGCCGTTAGGATCCAACAACTTCAAGATGATAACATCATGATCAAAATTTGTTTAAGTCTAAAAGACAAGATTAGGAAAGAGGGAAAAGATAGAAAGAAAGATGTAGTTGTCCTCCAGGCTTCATCTCTAGACTTGTAACTTTCTTCTGGATAATGTCTTGATTGAGCTCTTGGTAGTCTTGATGAATCTTCAGACTTGATGATTCTTGTATCCTCGAGGCTGGTCTTGGATTTACTTAGTCTTCATGAAGTCTCAGAGGAGAAGAAAAGACAGAGAGAAAGACTTAGAGAATAGAAAGGGGGTTGGCCTTCTTGAACTTCTTCTCACTTTTCTTCTAAGTGCTTGACATCTTTGGGATGCTTCCAGAGTCTGTTTTCTTCTAAGTCCTTCATGAACTTCTTCTTGATTTTCTTCTAAGTGTTTCTTCTTCTTGGAGATGCTTCTGAAGTCTTGGTTTTGGCTAAGTCCTTCATTGGTCTTCCATCTCCATGTTGAAAATTACTAAGTGTCTAAGTGTATAGCACTTTTTCCAAAATACTAAGTTTGAAAATAATTCCTAACTTAGAGAAAACTAATGAAGAGGGGTTTTCCTATGAGAATAAAATATGCTATGAACGAAATGAAATTTTTAAATCACAAGAAACATAAAAGTAACTTTTGTGGTTTCTTTATAAATATGCATGAATTTATAAATGCAATTTAATTAATTTCTGATTTTGGAAAATATAATAAAAGGAATACTTATAAGATTAAAGTTTCCTATGACTAAATTTTTATAAAAAAAATTTATAATTAGTGTTAATAGACAGAGATCATTTAATTAAATCTATTGCAATTGGATTTAATCAAAAATAATGTTTCATTTAAAAGTTATTTCAAAATTAGTCAAACTATTCCAATTTGAACACACAACCATGAAATCATTCAAAAATTACTCACAAATATTTTCTAGCAGTAGCATTAATTTAAAAATATTCTAAAGTTTCTAAAAGATATTTATTTGCAATTTTTGGATTTATAAATTTAAAGTTATTACAAATATACTCAAATTCACCATTTGGAATTTGAATATTTTATACTAAGTCAAATTTGAATTTTGTCAGATCCAAAATATTCTACATGTTAAGAGCTTTCCAAATATATAAAAATTATTAAATTTGGAGTTGTGGTTAAAAAGTTATAGATATTTTAATTACAGGGACTAATCTGCAAATTTTCCAATTAAAATTAAATTCGAAAATTGATTTACACGCTGGCGCTGACGCGGCGCTGACTGTGCACTACGTGGCGCTGACGTGGCTAGCTGACGTGGATAAGTCACAGATCTGGGACGTCATATCTGGATCTGACGGTCAAGATCGGATCGTACCGCTTCGTCCTCGGCATCTAATCTGCACCGTCAGATCTAGATCGAAGGGCTATCGTTGCATACCAGAAGGTGGCGGCGCGGTGGCTACCGGTGATGAGGAAGACGACGGCGCGGCCTCGGTCGACGACGGATTCGTCGCTCCGGTGACTCCCTTGCTCGGCGGAGACGACGGCGACGCGCGGCGTGCGGCGACGGAGGAGATGGAAGTGGCGGCGTCGTCGATTGCGTGCGAGGGCAGCGAGGGTACGAGGCCGGAGTGGTTCAAACGCCGGTGACCTTCGGGTCGTGCTCTCGCCTCCACTTCGGCTGCAGGACAGGAGCGAGGAAGGGGTCAGAAGGTGCGCACGGACGCGGCGTGGCAGATAGGCGTGGTCTCGGAGACGGGGAGGATTTACCTCGCCGGGAAACGAAGGAAAACGGCGGCGGCTTCGAGCTTCTCCGGCGAGCAACCGTGGCGGCCTGGGGGCGTTCTGAGCTAGGTTTCGAGAGGGAAAAGCGGCGGCGGGTTCTGGGGTTTATATGGACACATCTATGGCAACAAATCCCGCAAGAAACGGAGAGGAAATCGACTCCGATTCGATTTGATCTTCGGCGCCAGATTCGGACAGAGGTTGGAGATGATCTGCTGACGTCAGCATGACGTCAGCAAGTATTTTCTTTTTCTGATTTTATTTATTTAATTCATATCTTTTGATTTAAATGTCCAAATGATGTCAAATTAATTTCTAAAAATTTGTAAAATAAGATCTTGCTGTTAAACCAGTTGTGGGTATGTTTTGAGAACTTTTTAAAATTAATAAATTTGAAATGTTGGTTTAATACAAAATTGATACTTAATATCAATTTTGAATTTATAACTTAATTAAATTTTCTTTTTGCTAATTAAAATTTGTAAAATACCCACATTTCAATATGTTTAATTTTAAGTTATTTAAACTTATTTTCAATTTCTAAATTCATTTTTGGCTTTGGTATAATTATTAATGATATAACACAACTATATGAAAATGGAAAAGATAATGTATTCCTTTTTAATTGAGAATAATTGGTGCAACATTATATTTTATGCATTTGAAACTTCATAACAACTTTGGACAAGAACTTTATTTTATTTTTATTTTTATTTAGAATCTATTAATCATTTCATGTTTTGAAAGATAGATGAAATTCATTTAAGCAAATGAAATGTTTATTTGGCTAATTCATTAGTTTAAATTCTATGAAGTTTTAAAGTTATACACTATAGGCTTATAATTTCCAAACTATATTTTGAACTTAGTTAAAGGAATGAAACCATTTAGTGATTATATACCATTTTGAATAATCTTATATTTATGAATAGATATGGCTAAGTGGTTTAATTCAAATACTTAGAAAGAAACTAATTTATTTAAAATAAAATGGATTGTAGTTTGTAGAATATTTCTCAAATTATATTTTAAGATTTTTGAAACACAGTGGATAATAAAATGTTAAAACTGTGACATTTGAATTATTAAACTCTTTCTATAAGTTTGAAGTCTTTCATAGTTGGTTTCCTTATGCATTTAATATTTTATTTTTAATAAAAAGAAAAGTTTTAAATTTTAGTGATTTTTGAATATTATAAAATGTTGGGATGTTACAGCGATGCTCGAGAATCCCTCAACAAACTTGCAGTAATAACCCGCTAATCTGAGGATGGACCTCACTTCGTTCTGGTTGGTGGGGGTTGGGAATTCAAGGATGAACTTGATGTGGGTAGGATCTACAGATATCCCTCCAGCTGAGATAACATGACCAAGAAAACCTACTTCTTTCAACCAAAACTGGCACTTACTGAACTTAGCATACAACTGGTGCTCTCGTAGGGTACCGAGAACCAATCTCAGATGCTCTTCATGCTCCTCTTCTGACTTGGAATAAATCAGGATGTCATCGATGAAGACAACTACAAACTTATCCAAGTATTCCATGAACACCTTGTTCATGAGATTCATGAAGTAGGCAGGGGCATTTGTCAGGCCGAAAGACATCACCGTATACTCAAACAATCCATAACGAGTGATGAAGGCCGTCTTAGGGATGTCAGATTCTCTTACTCTCAGCTGATGGTAACCGGTGCGGAGATCGATCTTTGAGAAGACTCGGGCTCCGTTGAGCTGATCAAACAGATTTCAATTTTGGGTAGAGGGTACTTGTTTTTAATGGTCACATCATTTAACTTACGGTAATCCACACACAAGCGAGTGGTACCGTCCCTTTTATCCACGAAAATGATTGGTGCCCCCATGGTGACGCACTAGGGCGAATCATCCCTTTTCTAAGCAGGTCATCTAACTGCTTCTTCAGTTCCACCAACTCTTCGGGGTTCATCCGGTAAGGTTTTTGAGCTATAGGACCAGTACCGGGTACCAACTCAATGATGAACTCAATATCCCGATCCGGTGGCATACCGGGTAACTCCTCGGGAAAAACATCCGGGTAATCACATACTACCGGTACCTCTTCCAAAATGGTTCCAGCTACACACTTATGGCAATGACTCAAGGTGGGGTAATGGGTTGAGTAATGTGTAATCTCTTCTCCTTTCGGGGTGGTTAGGGTGACAGACTTGTTAGTGCAATCAATTTTTCCCCGGTTGACTGACATCCAATTCATTCCTAAAACCACTTCTATCCCTTGCTTTCCTAATACCACCAAGTCTGCATGGAATCGGGCTCCTTGGATTTCCACAGGAGTCTCCTTGCAAGACACAATGACCTTGGTTGTCGCCCTCGGAAATTGCACCCTCATAGGACGATGCATCAAAGTTGGAACCATACCACTCTTCCTAACAAACGGTTCCGTAACGAAAGAATGGGAAGCTCCCGAATCAAACAAAACTGAGGCAGGAACGGAGTTGACAGGGAACGTACCAATAACCAGGTCTGGCGCCTCCTGAGCTTCTTCTGCACTGATGTGATTCAGATGGCCTCGGGTGACAGGGGCTGCTTTCTTTGGGTACGGGTTTTTGCCTCTAGGTGGACGGGGTGGCCCTTGGTTCATCTTTTTCGCATTAGGGCGACCACCGGTGGGCTGTCTAGTGGGACAATCTCGCGAGAAATGTCCAGGCTGTCCACAAGTGAAACATCCTCCTGTTGGCTTAGGAGCAGGCGGCCTATTAAAGCTGAGGCCGGGGTTGAAACCACCTCCAGGACGAGGTGCAGGCGGACGAGAAGGGTAGCTGGGTCTTGGTGCAAAAGTTGGAGGCCTTGGTGATGGATAAGAAGGCCTTGGTGGAGGTGAAGGGCGCGGACGGGGATAACTCCAGGCTGGGCTGCTGCTGCTACTGCCTTGCTGCATCTGCTGGCGACGCTTGCGGTTATCAAACAAATTCTTGCGCTTGTGCTCCATCATAATGGCTGCATCCGCCAAGGACTCCAGGTCGGTGAAAGGCATCACCACCAGAATACACTGTATCTCATCATGAAGCCCATTCAGGAACCTCTCCTTCTTCTTGTCTTCGGTATCGGTATCGGTGGGCGCATACCTTGCTAGAGAAGTGAACTTCTCCAAGTACTCACTCACAGACATACCGCCTTGCTTTTGCTGCAGGAACCTCTCTCGCATGATACTGACGAGTGCAGAGGGCACATAACGCTTCAAGAAATTGGTCTTGAACGTCGTCCAAGCCACAACTTCCTCCGGCGGCAACAGAGCACGAATGGCCTCCCCCCATTCTCTGGCAGGCCCAGAGAGGTAGTGAGTAGCGTAGACCACCTTCTCATTGTCACCCACCTGGGCGACCCTCAGGTTGTTCTCGATGGTACGGATCCAATCATCAGCATCCACTGGCACTTCACTCTTGGAGAAGACTGGGGGATTGGTGTTCTGAAAGTCACGAAGCTTAGAGAGGGGCTCCTCATTTCCTTGGCCACCATTCTGGTTGACGCCAATCTGAGCAAGATGCTGCAGGGTGGCGAGGTTGGCATTCCTCTCAGTGCGAGCTGCCTCGCGATCCTCCAAGAGAAGACGTAGCACTTGAGCCATAGATGGCTCGGGTGGTGGGGGTGGTGGTGGATCCCTTGCCATTCGTAGTTTCAGAATAAAATACATGTTAATTTTTCCCATTTAGAATTTTAAAACAGGTTTTGGGAAAAGAGTTCATCAATCATACACAATAGCATATAAATTTTAGCAAGACATTACTCATAAGAAGACATGATCCACTACATAGCAAGGTTCCAAAAGCATCATCACATAGTTCACAACCACAAAACACCGAACTGACATAGTCTTACAATAATTCAGACACACACTCATGCTAACTAGACCACACAATCGCATCCACTTATCGCGATGGTTCGGTCCTAACCCAAAAGGTACTACGCAACTAGCTACTCCACGTCCACGGCAGCGTCACTGTCAAAGGGTGGCTCGTCGGGGTCCTCGTCCTCGGACATCACAGCTCCCGAGTCCTCACCGTCCTCGCCTCGAAGGTCGTCGTCGTCCTGCCCACTCAGAGGCTCCATATCCATATCCTCCATAGGGTCCTCATCATCAGGCAGAAGATCATTGTTCTCCTTGCATAGCGCCTCCACCTCGCTCTCCAGCTCGCTGATCCTCTCGTCGCGTGCATCAATGGTCGATCGGAGCATGTCAACCATACCGTCAAGCTGGAACTTGTAGAAGCGATTAGTCTGGAAACACGCAAAGAGGGAACGACGCTCCTTGCGCTCCTTCTTGAGCCCTGCCTGGGACTCCACTAGACGCTCCTCTGAGGTCTTGAGCTTCAGCTCCACGGTCTTCAGCTTGTCCTGAGATGCCTTGAGTTGCGTCTCCAGGTCCTCAATCCTCAATTCAACTGCCGAGATCCGCACCTCAACACCGTCGTGGTTCAGGCGGTGAAGGTCACTCTCGAAACGACTAGTGACCAGCTGGGACTGGGTGTACTCGACGAGGAGTCCCAGCTCGGCCAAGTGGTTCCCGAAAGTGGGGTGGGGTCACGGCGGCACAGGGTTACTCTGCTCGTCCAAGCCAGAGTAAAACTCAAAACGGGTGCCGCCCAGCTCGGCGTTGTGAGCACACACCAAGCGCGCAAGAGCTCTCTGCAGCACGGTGACGAACGCCCCCATCTGATTTTATGCAAGGGCATCCTCAATCAGCTCCTCGGCGAAGGGTGGCACCAGCGGTCCTCGAAGGATGCACCTCACGGTCCAGGACATCTCGTCTCCAACCATAGGTAGATAGCGTCCTATCAGCAGCTCCGGTAGCGGACGCCTCAAGTGCCGGGTCAACTGGTGTAGGTCTGCCTGGAACAGACGCGAAACTCCGGTGTCTGGCACAACTCCCAACTGAATCGATGACGAGAACTCTCCGCTCATCTACACAAAATTTTAAATGGAGGTTTAATTAGTGAACGGTGTGCAAAATTTTAAACAGGTAAAAACCTAAGATTTAATGCAAGTATGATTTTAATCAGTAATTAATAACAGAGGGGAGGGAGGAGTAGCAGTATATTCTGCATATTTTAAGTATCTCTCTCCTATTTTTTTAGGAAAAACATTTTTGCGTGACGTCGACGCCCAACCTAATTAAAGCCTCGTAAGGTCAACGATGCCTCTCATACCAAGTCTTTAAGGACCCCTCGAAACAAGTCCGAGATGCCCACGTTATGTAAAAGATCACGATCCCAATGATCAGTGCGTCGCAATCACATAACCAACATAGGTATCAAAGAGTTACATCATTCAAGTCGTACGAATAAAAGTCTTACAACACATAGACGGTCATACGACCAAAGTCAACAAACCTCGTCACGCCGGACGGAATTATCTAAGATAGCGGAAGCTCGTTGCTAGCGACGGCTCCTGACATCTCCGAGCGCTAATCACACAAGTGCAGTTGACCGGTGACAGCTAAGTGGCGAAGTCGTCGTCGTACACCTCCTCCTCGACGTAAATCTCCTCATTATAATCTGGACATTTGAATATCCAGGGACAAAGCCATATGAGTACAATTACGTACTCGCAAGACCACCTCTAAGCTTTAAGGTTTCATGATAATGCAAGAAAACACTTTTAGAAAACTGGGGTAGCTGCTATATACGACTATAGGGCTTACTTTTCGAATACGATGATTTTAGGCATAGAGAATACGACATCTCTATATCTTTGTTGAAGAAAAACATTTAGAGATAGAATTCTCTTCTCTTAGATATAGCAAAGACATATCCAATTTCAAAACTTTCTTTTGTAAAAGTTTATCAAAACACTAGGATAGGGGTAACCCTTTTTGCTGACTTGAGATCGGACTGGTAGTCTCCCCGAGATCAACCATCCTCACCCAAAATCCGTACCTCCCAGGTACCTCTTTGATGCCTCTTTGTTTTCCTTTGAAAACCACTTTCTCTTTTAAAAGCAAATTGCCCATACGCCTAGATCAGTGGCGTTTCCAACCGTCCATGACCGTGGACACGGCTATTTGAATAGATTTACACTCTGCAGAGGTTGCACACTTTACCCACACCAATCGGTCCTTATGCCGTGTCTGCCACGGCCCGTCATACGACTGCATGCGGGGGTCCGGATAACACGATCAAAGCTTTCCACTATGACCACCCTAGTATCGGGGCCTCCGGGTAGGTTTGTTCTCCTCGGCACCGTGTGCTCCACTAGACCTCTTGGTCTTTCCTCGGGACACCACACCGCCACGTCAGGAGACCCACCGTAATCGTCCGACTGCTGATCCGCAACAGTGCATTGTCTCTTCCGGACGACAACCCGGCTTCGAGGGCCCAGCCCTCTTAGAAAGTATGAGAGCCCCAACACTAAAATAGACAAGCTTCCGGCTAAGCCCTACCCATGTCAGGTAGTGTGGTTGCACGGGTTAATTGTTCGAGCGGCTGCTAGGGCAGTACTTTGTTTTTCGAAAACAACCTCCAATCCACCGACTACTCCCAGCAGCTCGGGTTTTCGCAAACATCTCCGATTGCTCCCAGCAACTCGGGTTTTAATAAAACACTTGCTCTCCGATTGCTCCCAGCAACTCGGGTTTTCCTCCGTAAACCAATTTTATCAAATAGGTTCCCATCCTATAGTTTTAAGGTAAGTAGAGGAAGGTAAACTACTAGGAAACTTAATCTTTTTGATGGAGCCTCCAACAACAAGGCTCATCAAGCAAAACTCTTTTTGTAACACCTATAGTATTCTAGTAGGTAACTTTGGCCAAACAATACTTTGTAAAATAGTTTTCGGGTGGCAAGGTGTCACAAAAGAAGTGAAACATGCATCATTTTATTTTGAAAACAAAACAATGCTTGATAAAATAGTATGATTCATTATAGTGGTGAGGTGGTTTGCCTTGCTCAGGGTACTGTGCCTGGTCTTGTTCTTCTCCGTAGTTGTGCTCAGCTACCTCGTACTGCTCTTCCTCAGGTTGCGGTTCTATCGTAGCATGAAAACAAACGAGACTAGTGTAAATCCTAAAGTGCGAGTTGATAACAATCTAACGCATACTAACAAACGACAAGCACCATATAATAGGAAATTCAACTAAAGCACTTAACTAGTTATCAAGGGCTGTTTATATGAAATATGCATAACTCCTAAGGTACTTCTCCAAAAATGAAACCCTTCCAACTCATATCCAACACTTCCAAGTGGATTTACCTCAAAAAGTGTTTTTATTTATGAATCAAAAATCACCAAACACCTACTGGTGTTATTCTTAGACTAAATACATCTTTTCCTAGAGCAATCTCCTGCATGCAAGATTTACCAATCTAGGTAGACATTTTTACAGGCTTTCCAAAGGATCCAAGATTGCATGATTTGGATTTATAAAACCCAAGTTATTAAAACAATGGTGAAATGAATACTTTTTACTAGATCTGTTTTACCACACAACAGGGAATATATTTTGGACCAAATCCAAAGCCACATGCTTAAGAAAACGTGTATGCATGTTACAAAATTAACCTCACAATTTTAGCTATTATAGATTAACCACAGTAGAATAAAACCTAGACTAAAGATTCCCTGGAAAAATAACAGAAATAAGAATAAAAGGAAAAACAGGCCGGAACCGTCCGGATCTGGCAGAGAGCTCGAGGCGCACGAAAGGGACCTGGCCCAGGCGCTCCAAAAGTATGACGAGAACATCGCCGCCCAGAAACGCGACCTGGAGCGCTTCGAGCAGCGGTACACCGAGAAGAAGAAAGAGGCGGATGACACCCTCTTGGAGCGCGAGAAGCAATACAAGCTGGCCAAGTCCAAGGAGTTTCACGACTCGGCCAAGAAGCAGGAAGACCGCTTCAAGGCCAAGCACGCTGCTGACGCCTGGCGGATCGCGGAGCTCGAGAAGGCTAACTCCAAGCTTGAGGCCCGCCTCCAACGCGCCAAGGATGCTCATCGCCTGGCGGAGGACGGCCACAGGACTGTCGTCCAGGACCTCAATGCCCTTGTCAAGGACGTGGAGGAGCAGGTGGCTCCCGCGGTGGAGCAGGCGGCGGAGGCTGCCCACACAGCGCAGGTGGCTCGCGTGCTCACGAAGCAGCGGGAGCGCATGTTCCAGGCGCTGGTGGCCAGGGGCAATGAGCTCACGGCCCAGCTAGGCGCGGATGCGCCGCGCCGATACTCGGGGTCGCGGTGACGCAGCCAGGTACCTGGTCTACTTCGACCAGCTCTTCATGGCGCTCGCGCGCCCCGTCGCTGATCTCTGCGAGGTGATCAAGGTCGAGAGCCGCCAGCTCTTGGGTGTGGTCGTGGATCGCCTCTTCACCAAGCTCCGGATCCTCACACCGGTCTTCCACCTCGCGACCATGAATGAGGCTCGTTAGGGCGAAGACGTAGGGCGGGTCTCCAACTCCCTCCGCGAGCAAATCGATGCCTTCTGCAACCGCTTAAGGCGCGCGGAGGTCGCTGCAGAGGACGACGAGGAGGAGGACGCGTGTGCCGAGACGGAGGAGCGTGCCGTAGAGGAGGTGCACGATGGTGCAGACTCCGCCTAGGCTCTGACTGTTGCTCCTGTGTGCGCTTGTATCTGAAATAGTTTTATGTTTAGACATTATGCGACTTTTATGGGCATTTAATATATTGTCATTTGCAATTTGCTTCTAGCTGTTTTCCCCTCGAGAGGTTCCTTTGGTCTTATCTTCATGTCTATGGGTTCTCTGCGTCGTTAGGACCCGTCTCTTCGTGCCATGACTCCGCCACTTCGGTATGCTAGAGCAATGACTCAGCACGGCCGGGGGTAGTTTAAGCCTAGGAGAGGTAAGAGCCCTGAGTCGTGATGCTCAAGTGCCCCCCTTAGACGTACGAGTAGTCCATGAAGTATAAGGGAAAGAAAAGTCGCTTGAGGGGCAAACGTGCGCTTGTAGAGGAAAAAGGCTCTCGAGGCATGGGTGCGAGACAGAGCTTCTCGAGGCTTTTGCCCTGTAGCTGTTTTTGCCTAGCGAGGAGGACCTCTCTAGGGGTTTTGCCCGGATGCCTCCTCAGGCTTGCGGGGACATTTCTTCCCTGTAAATGTTAGAGGGGCAAACCCAAACGCTTGTACACAGTACTGAGGACTCGTGCGCGCTTATAGGTCCCCTCAGGCATTCCTTGCGAGGAGAGTAAGTACCAAGGTCTTTTGTAGAGATGGCGTATTTGTGGGAGCTTGCCCTCCAGTCAGAGCTCGGATCGTTGGGTTTTGCAGTGCTGCTGGTGTGTCATTTGAGGCACTGGCACCATACTTAGCCCCCGCTCGTGAGGTGCGCATGGTGAGAGATATAAGGGCACATTTCAATGAAGTAATGCGTAAATTAAACTCACCACCAAATATAACATAGCGGCGCCGTAGCGCTAAGTTCACTTAGGAACAAAATTGTCTCATTATGCTTGGAGTTCCCAAGTTAATGTTTTGATCATGTCGAGGCATGTGGACCACCCATTAGTGGTAGAGACTCTCTACGGCCTGAGCTGGCTCGTTACATGGAGAGCTCGGAGGGTTGACCCTCGAGAGTTCCCTTTGGAGCTTGGAGGTTTAAACCGTGAGTTTTTAACCTCTAGAGACAAAAGATGCTTGCAGGTTGAGCCGTAAGCTGCCTCTTCCGCCAGATGTCTTGACGTGACAATGATCACGGGCGTGGCAATGATCACGTTTTCTTTTTATCCTTCTGGAGACAAAAAAAATGCTTGGAGTTTGAGCCGTAAGCTGCCTCTTCCGCCAGATGTCTTGGCGTGACAATGATCACGAGCGTGACAATAAATCACAGGTAGAACTTGCGGAGGTGCATGATGTTCCATGGGTTCTTGACGGGGATGTCGTCTTGAGTTTCGAGGCGAGCCGCGCCAGGCCTGGCAATGTGGGTGACCCTGTAGGGGCCTTCCCACATCGGTGACAGCTTGTGGAGGCCTTACCTGGAGAGGATTCGCCTGAGGACGAGATCGTATGTCTCCAGTGTGTGTGAGCGCACGTTGCGGCTGTGTTAGCATCACATGTCCTGCTGGTATTTTGCCACCGGAGGGCGGGATAGCGGTGTAGTCCCTCGAGAAGCAGCAGGTCGTAGTTGTGGAGATCTTCTTGCTCGTCCTCGTTAAAGGCAAGGACCCGTGGGGATCCATGCTTTATCTCTGTGGGGAGGACTACTTTGGCTCCATAGACGAGGGCGAACGGTGTTTCCCTTGTAGGCTTGGGTGGCTTAGTGCGGATGGACCAGAGCACCGAGGTGAGCTTGCTGATCCAGCCCTTGCCGTGGCCCTTGAGGATGTCGAAGGTCCTGGTCTTTAGGCCCTTGAGGACTTATGTGTTTGCTCGCTCGGCCTGGCCATTGCTCTGTGGATGAGCGACCGAGGCGAAGCAGAGCTTGATGCCCATCTTTTGGCAGTAAGCCCTGAAGATGCCACTGGTGAATTGCGAGCCATTGTCGGTGATTATGTGGTAAGGCACTCCGAAACGGCAGACCAGGCCTCTGATAAATTTCACCGCCGCGCCTGCTGGAATTGTGCGCGTCGCCTCCACTTCGGGCCACTTGGTGAACTTTTCGATGGCCACGAAGAGGTAGCGATATCTCCCTTGCGCTGTTGGGAATGGTCCCAGGATGTCCAGCCCCCAGACCACGAACGGCCAGGAGAGCGGAATGGTCTGTAGTCCCAGCGCAGGTTGGTGGATTTGCTTGGCGTGGAATTGGCACGCTTTGCATGCTTGAACGATGTCAACTGCATCCTGAAGTGCTTGAGGCAAGTAGAAGCCACTCCTAAAAACATTGCCTGCGAGGGTGCGGGCGCACGAGTGGTGGGCGCAGTCCCCGCTGTGGATGTATTTGATCAGCATTTTGCATTCTTCAGGAGGGACGCATTTGAGCGCGATGCCGTTTGGGCGCTTGCGGTAGAGATGTCCTTCGAGGATGTGGTAGGATTTTGCCTGGCGGGCGATTCGCTCCGCTTCAACATCTTCTTCGGGAAGGATCCCTTTGGCGAGGTAGTCTTAGATCTCGTCGATCCAGCCTGATTCTTGATGCGCCGTAGTGAGCAACAGACGCTCCCCTGTAGGGGGCCGTAATCGGGAGCCCAGCTGTAGGTGGTGGCGGGAGCGCTTCGTCTGTGCTTGCGGGCATGGCCTCTTGAGGCTGTTTAATAGATGCCATGACGAGTCTTTCTTCAAAGACGCCTGGCAGCTGAGCTTGCCTCTTTGATGCGCGCTTGGCGATGTCATCGGCCTCTTGATTTTCCTTCCTTGGGAGTTGCATGAGCTCCATGCCGCTGAAGTGCTTCTCAAGCTTGCGGAACTCTTCAAGGTATGCGGTCATGTGGTCATCCTTAGGCTTGTAGCTCTTGTTGGAGAAGTTGACGAGCAACTGGGAGTCGCCCTTGATGAGTAGGTGTTTGATGCCCAGAGCGATTGCGGCACGTAGGCCGGCGAGCAGGCCTTCGTACTCCGCAATATTGTTGGAGATCTTGTCGATTCCGAAGCATAGCTGGACCGCGTAATATAGCTTGTCGCCCTTGGTTGAGGTCAAGACCACGCCAGCCCCGCCGTGACGGCAAGCGAAAGCTCCGTCGAACTTCATGTTCTAATGGCTGGGCATTTTGTCTCCATAGGGCTCTTGTTCTTCTCCTAGAGGCTCTTCAGGGGTTGGATCAGTCCATTCGGCAACGAAGTCTGCCAGTACTCTCCCTTTGATTACCCTTGTGGTATCAAAGCGCAAGTTGAATGGTTGTTGGTCTATGTTCCATCCCGCGACACGATCTGTGGCATAAGGTTTGCTCTGGATTTGCTCCAGAGGGAATGAGATAACCACCGTGATGGGGTTCCCCTGAAAGTAGTGTCGCAGCTTTCTTGAGGCGATGAGGAGCGCAATGAGGAGTTTCTGCTGCATTGTGTACCGCTCGCGAGCATCGCGCCGTACTGTACTGACGAAGTAGACATGATGCTCGACCAGGGTTGGCAGTTTAGTTTCTGCTGTATTGTGTACCGCTCACGGCCTGAGGAGGCTCTGCAGGGCCCTCAAGGGGGTTGGCATGTGGAGACTCTTTAGGGCCCTCAAGGGGGTTAGCCTGTGGAGGTTGTCGTGGTGGTGTTACGGCATATGCCATGGGGTGGTTAAAGTTGGGGGCCGGACGTGCGCTAGGGGATCCGAGGAGGGCTTGCATGCCGCGAGACATGCGAGTGCGAGCACAAGAACTAACAAGAACACGAAGGAAACAATCAACACCGAAGAAACTCGAATCAGCACACACAAACACCCCGATGTACCCAGGTTCAGAGCACTCGTGGGGAGGCAACACCCCTACTCCTGCCCTAGTCTCTCTCGTATAAATGTATAACAGTGGTACAATGTTGCTCCTTGAGCGGTTTTCCTCCAAGAACCCTAAGTGCTACAAGGTGGGAGGGAATAGAACTCGGAGCAATAAGTTTCTCAACAAAATGTGGGCGTCCCTCGCGCAGGAGGAGTTATGGCAGTATTTATATAGCTCTGGCCGGGTTGACCGGAAACCCTAACTTCCCCGGGTCCACCCGGCAGTGACCCCGGGTTAACGGCACTGCCGATGTTGCTTAGCCGACCTAGCCGCCGAGCTACCCGAGTAGCCTCTGTCAGGTCGTCCTGACCAAGTCTTGGACGCGCCGAGCTAGTTGATGATGGTCTTCGTGTCAGAGACAAGACTAGGCTTCTCCATGCCGTGCCCCCTGTCAGCATGTCAGTGGTATAGTGGAATAGTCACCTCCGTGCGGTACTTCGCCTTCTATTCCGGTTCCATGTCAGCCGGGATGTGACTTAGCTTCTATGTCAGAGATATGATTGTCCTTCCTTGACTTCTTTCCTACACAAAGTATGTCGGAGTATCCTTCTTAATCCGGCATAGACATGCCAGACTATCACCCACCCTCCGGCACTCCTGCGTCAGGCTCGTACTGTCGGGACCTCTTCCGAGCTCCGCCAAGAACCAGCCGATGCTTCTGACCTGCACATAAGGAACAAAGGAAGGGTGCCAACATGGTAATGTCGGTCTAGTCAAACCAGCTTAAGTGTAACTCGGCCCACGAGTGTTGGTTATTTCCGGCACACGGGTAAGTCGGACCAGCCTCTCATGTTTCTGGTTTCTCCTACCCTTACTTCCTTCTGTTTCCGAGAGAGCAGTCCTGGGCTTAGTTCCTCGAAGATGTCTTATGCTTGCTCCCAAAGACATCTTCGGGAAACTAGTTCTCAGGAGAACTCCCTGACTTTTCTTTTACCCCTTTGGCAGTTCCAGTGTAACTCGAGAGAGTAGTCCTAGGCCCAGCTACTCGAAGATGTCTTAGTTTTGCTACCGAAGACATCTTCGAGAAGCTGGTGCTTAGGAAAGCTCTCTGCTGTTGCTTGGGTGAGGATGAAGAACTGGGGGTTTATTTATAGTGCTTCCACCAGCCCCTTGCCTTCCCCAGAGGTCATCTCTGCCCTTATACCTGTTACCGGAGCCATTTTACCAGGGCCTTTACCCAACCCGAGGTAGCCCCCCGACAATAGTCCCCGAAGCTGGTGCAGTCCGACATCCTCGGATGGCAGGCGGGACTAGGTTAAAACACAAATTCTCCTTTCTTGCCTAGCCCTGCATTGTCCTGTCGGGCAGTGAAGTTTCCCGACTTAGGCCTGTCACTTCGACA
The DNA here is from genome assembly GCA_026929855.1 of Poa annua. Classification (NCBI taxonomy): domain Eukaryota; kingdom Viridiplantae; phylum Streptophyta; class Magnoliopsida; order Poales; family Poaceae; genus Poa; species Poa annua. The sequence continues at coordinate 106,884,135 of CM049426.1, forward strand.
ATGATTACCGACCTTATCCTGCTGAGTTACTAGTAATTCGTTCCGCCTTACCCGACATAGGTTTCTGATATATCTGAATATATTTTTGAAGATCCCTTCGCTCCATCTGTCATCACGAGTTCGCCCTTTCTCCGAGTTATTATTTTATTCCACTGACATGCCGTTCTGCACAAGCCTCCACGGGACCCACCGGATGTCAAATCTTCCAGGTACTTGAGTACGCTTGACTTTAGGTGCGTCGCCTCTGTTCCCGGGTATTTCGGCGCACCAGATCACGCCGCCTAGCCGTTGTGCTCCTGTGGCCCGTGGTGTAGCCTATTGTACGGTTAGCACGAATCTCAACCGTCCCATTCTCCACAAATGATCCCACTCCTACTTGAAATGGTTCACGGACGGGAAAATCGGCAACTGCCGTTTCGTTTCCCCCATAAATAGGCCACGGGCACCCCACTTCCTCTTCCTTCTCCATTTCGCACCCCCGTTCTTGCCTTCTCCGCTCTCTCCGCCTGCCGCACCGCGCCGCCGAACGCGCGCGCGACCGCGAACACAGACGAACCTCCCCATTGTTTCCGATTGGAGGGCGCGCATCTTCCTCGTTCTTCCCGCCGCGCGACTCCATCGCGCCTAGCCGCTCTCCGGTAAGATCTTCCTCACATTTCCTCGGTTTTAGATTGATCCGCACGGGAGGTCCTCCCTGTCGCCGGTGTTCTTCGCCTTTTGTTCGCGCCTAGGAGTAGTTTGGTTTTATGCCCGCTTAATAGTAGGGGATTCATGCTACTTGAGTTAGTGCCCGCACTGATTCTCACTTCCCATCTAGATCTTAAGCATTAGAGTAGTTAGGCTCCGCTAGGGTTGCGGTTTGTTTCCCGCAAAGTACTTCGCCCAGCTATTTTACACCGATTTATGCGACTGCTCTAGAAGTTCTTCCGTACTCTAGTCTGACATAACCCTGTTTATGTCCGAGTTAACCCTTCTATTCCGTATATCGGCCCGGTCTGACATTCGATATGCCTATATGGTTAACACGCTTGCCTCATTTCTGCAGGTTCTCCCCGGAATGTCCTCAACCCGACACGCAGAGTCCTCCGACATGGCCGCTGAACGGATTCGTGGTGGCTGGGAAGGCTCCGAGACCAACAAGGACGACCTCGATTGGTTACGTCGGTCCCGGCGTATCCCAGATCAAGTAAGTGTCGACTACCCAAGGAGGAGATTGAACCCGAACATCGAGAAGGGGAGCGGGTCGTATTCGTGGCCCACTTCGAGGGCGGCTTTGGCCTCCCGGCTAGCCGTTTCTTTCGCAACTTCCTAGATACGTTGGGGCTCAAGCCTCACCATCTCCCTGCCAATTCCATCACCTCCCTATCTGCCTTTGTCTCCTTTTGCGAGGCTTACCTCGGAATCTGGCCCATGGTGAACTTGTGGGCCAAATATTTCCACCTGTGGAAGCAGAGTATCCCGAACCCGTGAGTCAAGGACAAGGAGATGACCGCCTGCTGCGCCGCCACGGTGACTGTGAGGAAACTCGTCCCCTTCCCCAAGATTCTCGGGTTAGAATCCTGCCGTAAGTGGCAGAAGAGTTTTGTCTATGTGCACAACCCGGCGCCCGTGGAAGGGTCCACTCCGGTGGACTATATTATCCTTCCCGAGCTCAGGATCGATCCTCGAACCGCTCAGCTCAACTGGCCTCTGGATCCCAAGGACAATGTCGGGGAGATTAACTTGATTAACAAGCATGTCCTCACCATCAAGGAGCAGCTTACTGCTGATGATCTCCTGCGGACTTTCATCGTCCGCCGAGTTTGCCCCCTCCAAGCTCGAGCGCACAAGATCTGCCACATGAGTGGCCCGTACGACCCGACCCAGGTTAGCCCGCTCGAGTTGAGCAAAGCCTCCGTCCGCGGCCGTGTCCGAGCTATCGCGACCACTGAGATGAGCGATGACTGGGAATGGGGCATGGTTCCCCACGACCGAGCCAATCCTCCGCCACAAGTAAGCTCTCGCATGCCAACTTTGACATACCGCTTAACTCGGTTGCTTGCCCTTTATATTTCCTTACTGATTTTTGCATTCTCCAGCAGCGCTTCGAGCGTCAGAAGGAGGAGGCTGCCGAGTTCAACGAGGGTCATTGGAAGGATGACTTCCATGTTCCGGAAACTCCTTTGATGGAGGATCCGGATGACCAAGACAATATGCCTATCCCGCTACCTCGCACCACCACCGCGGGTAAGCCTCCATCCCGCTCCGTGTTACAAATTTGGTCGGATGATGATGATTGCTATGCTAGAGATTATTGCCGCCACTCCCCTAGCCTTTGCTTAACCGGCTTCCTCGATACCAGCTACCTCAGGAGCTACGCGCAAGCGCGCCGCCGCCAATACTTCCAGCTCCACCGACCCGGAAGGCACTGCGCCAGTGGCCAAGAGATCCAAGGTCCATGGCAAGAAGCCTCCAAGGAAGAAAGACTTCCGCTGGGTAATTTTCCGATCCACTCCTGATCGACATAGTTCTGGACTTAACCTTTATTTATTGCAATCTATGCAGTGCCGCCCTTGAACTTGACTCGAGCGCACCTCAATCAGTTTCTACCGCCCGGGGCACCGCGGGGAGCTCGGACACTATTGTCGTGGTTGACTCGCCTCCGCGCTCCACCCCTTCAGCCGTCCTGCCTCTTACTCCCCCGACATTATCCAAGTCGGGCCCGGTGACCGCCCCGACCTCTGGCCCTACCTCTTCGCCTGCCGCGCCTCCCAAGAAAGTCCCGCCGACCCAATCGGATAAGTCTGCCCCCTCGTCGGTACCTGGACCGACAAAGGCTCCGACAGTCTCAGCAAGCTCGGCTGCTCTTCCACCGAACAAGAAGCAGGTGCTCCAGAACCCGCCAGCCCCTCCAAGCAAAGGAACAATCACCACCTTGTCCAAGAGCTCTTCTTCTGCTGCTGGCACTATTTTGATCAACAAGCGCAAGCCCATTGCCTCTCTGCAAGCCAGTCCAGAGACTGCCGCTCTGAAGATGCTCTGAGCCGCAGTGGGTACCGAGGTTGCCGCTACCGAGGGAAGTCAACCGAGCGCGCCAGTTATTCACGATGCTCGCCGCTACAGCCAAGTCGACCAACTGATTGTCTACTGGAACAACGCCGACGTTGGATCTACCTCGACTGAGCTCTCCTCTTCGCTGCATCCCGCCAGCCGGGCAAGACTTCCCAGGCTATGTTCTAGATGCATGTCTCTGTCCTTCAAGCCACGCAGACTACCGAGGTAACCTTTACATTCTCTACTCCACTAGTCCCCGAGATTTATGTCGAGGAACCGAGCTCCTCCTGAGTGATGCTTATTCGGCATGAATCTTCAAAAAAATTCCGATATCCAGTCCCCGAGATTTATGTCGAGTAATCAAACTCTCTTGAGCGAATTTTTTCTCGGCATGAATTTTCAAAAAACTTCGTGTTTTATTCATAAACCCCGTTCCCGACCTGAGCTTAACCGACTTTCCTTCCTTCTTACTTCCTTTCAGGATGTCATGCGTGCGCGCAACAAGGTTTTTCGCCGTGCAACACATGAATTTGGGCATCTAAAGAAATCTCACCGAGATCTCATTGCAAAATACCAGCAGCTGGAGCAAGAACTTGCCGCCCAAAAGCTCGACTACAACTCTAAGGTGGCCAAGGTGATCCGTCTGCAACGAGAACTCAGCACTGCACAAGTCGCCAAGGCCACACTGGAGTCTCAGCTGTGTGCCGCTGAATAGACTCAAACCCAACTGATAGAGGCTGTTGAGGAGCGAGCCAATACTGGGGAGCTCCGACTTAGCACCTTGCAATCTCGCTGCAACTCTTGGCTGGCAGAGCTCAAAAAGCTCAATGCACTGATGTACAGTAAGTTTTTCGAAGATAGTCTTTTTCTGTATTCCTCCATTTTCTGACCGACATACTTTTTTCATGTCGGAATACGAACTAATTTGTCACAACTCTTCATTAAGAACATTTCGAGAATTCACAGACTCCTACCGTTAAAGTCGTGGAGAAGGTTCGGGGCATGCGAGCCGAGGCAGGCCCGATATCATCCGACTGGGAGGTCGATGATCATATGGTTGCCCTGAATGCGCGAGTTACTCCCCTTATGCTGATCGGCACCGAGCTGCTGGACGCAGGCATTAATTCGCACCGGGTGCTATGGCCCGGCATGGTTCCTCCCACCAATATCTCGGATTTGGCCTATCGGCTCAGAAATGCCGAGAGCCGACTCCGGACGTGGCGCTCTTCTGCTTCCCGCACTGGTGCTGATCAGGCTTTAGCCTTCGTGCTATCTTGGTACGAAGGCATCAATCTAGAGCAAGTGCGGATTCAGCGTGAAGGGTCGCCATGGATTATGGATCCCGCCAAGATTACCCAGCGCCAAGAACTTGTTGATTACGTGGCGCGCTTCTCCCAACCTCATCAGTATGTCGAGGGTGACACATACACTGATGATGAGGACTATGAGGCTGGCGAGGCTGGCAAGGAGGGTGAATCCGATGAAGAAGCAGCTACCGAGCCAACAGCCGACAAAGAAGTCCCCGAGACTCATGCCCCGATCCTCGAGGTTGCCGCCATAGTGCCCGAAGTTCCTAATTAGACTCCGGTGATCCCAACTCCAACTCCTTGCGCCGCACCCGTCACCGAGCCTCCGAATTTGAGCGGCCCCGACACGTCCGCCGCTACTCCTGGCACGACTCCCTCTTCAGCTATCACCTCTGTCGTCGAGCCCGTGACAACCGACACTCCAGTGTCGGCCCCTACCGACAGTGCTACCCCGGAAGCTACTGACCCAAGTCCACCAGTAACTATCGAGACTCAGCTCGCTCCGACCTATGGTGCTGCTACCTTGACGCCGACCTCGGCCACTGCTGAGATACCCATTGCCGGCCCTAACGCCTCTGGCAAATCTGCATAGATCTCAAACTCAACTCATCAAATCCCCGGAATGCCGGGTGCAATATGTAACATATACCTTTTAAGTAGATTCTTAAAACTATCATGCTTATTTTGCTAAGTTGCCGAACAAGTTTCTAACGTTGAATTTTTTTTTCTCCAAGTCTCAAATTTACTTCATGTTTACCATATCTGGCCATTTCTGCTCTTGTCTACCTTTTCGGTGTCTGACAGTCGAGTCACAAAATCGTCGTTTATAGTATACAATACTTGTAAATTTTTGAGGTTTGTTAGAAGTTATCCGACATACAGAACAACAAACAAATTATATTTATAACAACAAACAACATATGCCGAGTAAAGCTTGGACCAGGTCCTCGAGTTTGTTTTCGTGTTCACTATTTTCATAGTCTCTGCTCTTGACTACCTTTTAGGTGTTCGTCAGTCGAGTCACGAGCTCTCTTCATACATCATATATTACTTGTTCTTTTTGAACAAGGTCAAATTTTTACTCGGCATATAGATGACATAAATAAAGCATGCACAAGACTATCCCGGAAGTCCCCGACTTTTAAGTCGGGTGCCGACATACACAAAAAGTAATAAAGAAATAACACGGTAAGAATAAAATATAAACATAGATAGTCATGGCAATCCCCGAGTTCAACTCGAACTGCCGGGATTTCATTCATTCATAAATTTGGATACATATGTTCTCCCTTTTATGAGTAAAAGGGGCGAAGAAGAGCTACATTCCATGGTCTCTTGGTTTCCTCTCCCGACCTGTCCATCACTCATTTCTTGGCTTCTTGTGCGTCTACAAGGTAGTATGAATCGTTGTGTAAGACCCTGCTAATGATAAATGGTCCCTTCCATGGAGGTGACAATTTGTGCATTCCGGCAGTCCTTTGTATTAACCTCAAAACCAAGTCTCCTTCTCTGAACACCCGTGGGTGGACTTTTCGACTTGGTACCGACGTAGATTTTGCTGATAAATTGCCGACCTCGACAGTGCTAGTTCTCTTGCCTCTTCCAGTAAGTCCACATCATTTTCTCTTGCCTCTTTGCCTCGGTTTTAGTATACATAGCCACCCTTGGCGAGTCATACTGTATGTCGGTTGGGAGCAATGCCTTAGCTCCATATACAAGAAAGAATGGTGTATACCCGGTTGATCTGTTCGGTGTGGTTATCAATCCCCAAAGTACTGCCGGTAGTTCCTCTATACAGCATCCTGGAGTTCTTATCAGCGGTTCGATCAATCTGGCCTTGATGCCGGCCAACACTAATGCATTGGCTCTCTCCACTTGTCCATTTGCCTCCGGGTGTGCCACTGAGGCCACATCAAGTCGAATTCTCTTTTCTACACAAAACCTAGCGAACTCCCCGACAGCAAAGTTGGTTCCATTATCGGTGATGATGCTATGCGGGGTATCCATATCTCAAGATGGTATCCTTTAGTAAAGCTACAGTTGTATGTCCATCACACTTTCTAATTGGCTTGACCTCTATCCACTTCGTAAACTTGTCCACTATTACCAATATGTGTGTCATATTTCCCCGTGCCGGCTTAAATTGTCCAACCATATCTAGGCACCATACTGCAAACGGCCAAGTAATGGGAATCGTCTTGAGGGCTGATGCTGGCACATGTATTGTATGAGCGAATCTCTGGCATCCTTCACATTTCCTCACTATATCCTCTTCCTGTTGTAGGGCCGTGGGCCAGTAAAACCCATGTCGGAATGCCTTTGCCACCAAAGCCCTTGAGGAAGCATGATGTCCACATTCTCCTTGATGTATTTCCAGTAGCATCTCGCCGCCTTCCTCAGGTCCCACACAATGTTGCAGCACTTTCGTTACACTTCTCTTGTACAACTCCTTGTTGATGATTGTGTACGCCTTTGCTCTTCTCAGCACCTGCCGGGCTTTGATTTCACTGTCGGGTAGGGTTTCGTCCGACAGTTATGTCATAATAGGTTGAGCCCATTCCAGTACAGGCCGCTCAGGGAATAATGGTTCGTCTATTTCCATAGGTTGCACCGCCATAACAATGTCGGAAATCCACAACGCAGTCCCCGGGTCATACGAAGTAGTCCCCGGGTGAGAAATGTCAGTCCCCGGGTAATATGATGTCGTTCCCGAGCTCTCTGCAACGCATCCGACATCCACCTCCATTGGTGTGGCTTCCGACGCTGGCACCTTGGGTACATAAATTGACTCGGATTCTGGTGAGGGTTTGATGGATGGCTTCCGCAAGTGTTCCAAAGCTATGCCGGGTGGGATTGCGTCTCTTGATGAACCAAGCTTAGATAAAATGTCTCCCGCTTCCTTTTTTTGCCTGAGGTATATGATTGAACTCGCATCCCTCAGAACATCCTGAGATCATCTGGACATGGAATCGATATGATGCCATGTTTGCATCCAATGCGTCCCAATTTCCCGAGACTTGCTGGACGACTAAGTTCGAGTCACCAAAACACTCTATTCGTCTAATGCCGATTTCCTTGGCTACCTTGATTCCGTGCACCAATGCCTCATACTCGGCAACATTGTTGGATGCAGCAAAATGTATCTGCAGCACATATTTCAACTGGTCTTGCTTTGGAGATGTTAATACTACTCCGGCACCCAGCCCTATCTTTGTCTTTGACCCGTCAAAATGCATCTTCCAGTAGTTGGAATCCGGCACAGGGGGTTCATACTGCATTTCAGCCCAGTCGACCAGGAAATCCGGTAATACCTGTGATTTGATTGCATCCCTTCTCTCGTAAGTCGGGGCATAAGGTGATAACTCGATGGCCCATTTTGCTATTCTGCCGCTAGCATCCTTGCACCCTAGAATTTGCAACAGTGACGCCTCACATACTACCGTGATTGGGTGTTCTTGAAAGTAATGCTTTAATTTTTTGACTGCCAGATACACTCCATATGACATCTTTTGATAATGGGGATAGTTCTGCTTGGATGTGGATATAACTTCACTCAAGTAGTATACTGGCCTCTGAACGGTCTTGCCTCCTTCTCTTTCTACCACCATAACCACGCTGACAACTCGGTTAGTTGCCGCGATATACAACAACATTGGTTCCTTGGGCAAGAGTGAGGCCAATATTGGCGCAGTTGCTAACATTTTCTTCAAATCTTCAAAAGCCACATCCGCTTGTGGGGTCCAAACGAATCTATTTCTTTTCTTCATGAGCTGATAGAGAGGTAAAGCCTTCTCTCCCAACCGGCTTACAAACCGACTTAGGGATGCTAGACACTCGGTGAATTTCTGCACATCTTTAAGTGATTTTGGCAATTTCATATTTTCGATAGCTCGGATTTTGCTGGGGTTCGCCTCGATACCTCGGCTTGACACTAGGAAACCGAGTAGCTTCCATGCCGGCACACCGAAAGTGCACTTATCTGGGTTAAGTTTTATCCGGAATTTTCTCAGGTTTGTGAATGTCTCTCGCAAGTCGTCGACGAGCGTAGATTTTTCTTTTGTTTTTATCACAATGTCGTCGACATATACTTCAACATTCTTACCTATTTGGTTGTGCAAACATTCTTACCATTGATAAGTTGCACCGACATTCCTTAAACCAAAGGTCATAACACGATAGCAATAAGCCCCGTACGGGGTAATAAAAGCAGTCTTTAATTGATCAGCAGGGTTCAAAGGAATCTGGTGAAAACTAGAATAAGCATCTACAAAAGACAATAGTTCACATCCAGCAGTGGAATCGATCACTTGATCTATCCTAGGAAGTGGGAACAGGTCCTTCGGGCATGCCTTGTTCAAGTTGGTGAAGTCGATGCACATCCGCCACACCTTGGCCAGCATCGATTCGTCCTTCTTCTTCTCTACCAGGACCGGGTTAGACAACTAGTCCGGGTGCAGTACCTCCATGATGAATCCGGCCGCTAGCAGTACGGCCTGATGATCCAGTATCACTGCTCTTCTCTCGTCCGATAGTCAACGTGTGGGCTTCTTCATCGGCTTAGCATCCGATCTGACAAACAAAGAGTTCTCAGCCAACTCCCTCGGGACTCCCTGCAGGTCCTGATTCAACCATGCAAAAACATCTCGATTCTCACGGAGGAATTGAGTGAGATGGCCTTCCTATTTCCCGGTCAGGTCCGTGCCGATAATGGCCTTGTGCTCCTCGCAGTCCGGGTCAATGCTCACCTTCTTCGTTTCCTTTGGTGGCAGAAATGATGTGCTCTGCTCCGGGTTTGTCATACCCGGCATGCCGAGTTGCGCAGCCTGCGCTCTGAGAAGACAAAGATGCATCAGGTGGTGTCTATAGCGCAGCCTGCGCTATAGCCACCACCTGATGCATCTTTGTCTTCTCAGCAGCAATGGTTAGGGACTCTGCCAAGCAAGTGCCAGCTGATTCAAAATCTTTAGAACGCTTGTGATCTCCCGAGATTGTAATAATCCCATAGGGTCCCGGCATTTTCATCTTCAGGAACGCCATATGAGTTGACACCATGAACTTGGCCAGTGCCGGCCGACCGATTAGAGCGTGATACGGGCTATCCAGGTCCACTACCTCAAACTGTCTGCTCTCATTCCGACAGTTATTCTTTGTACCAAACAGCACATCTATCCACACTTTTCCCAATGGAGCACAGGATACTCCCGGTAAAATACCGTGAAAAGTAGTGTTAGTCGTCTGGAGCATGTTCAGACTTATCCCCAATTTCACCATCGTGTCTTGATACATTATATTAATGGAGCTGCCATTGCCAATTAGCACCTTGCTAAACCTCACATTCAAACTCGGACCAATAAATGTCGGGTACACCACCAGAGCATATCCTCCCGGGTTAGGCATAAGTTGGGGAGTGTCCTTTCTGCTCCAAGTAATCTCTTGCTCGGACCAATGCATGAACTTTGGCACTGCCGGCATTACTGTATTCACCTCCATGTTGCGCTTGTGGATGCTTCTCTTGTCTGTCGGCTCCGACACAAATATCATGTAGGATTGGTGGGCCTCTTTGAAATCACCTTGAGGATACTGCTCCCTCTCACGCTGCCTTGCTTCTGTAGAGTTGGCTATAACATTCACCACATTTACCGGCCTTGGTGGGGGTGCCCTTGGTGCTGGTGGTGGCATCCGAGTTGTATTTGCCCCGGTAATTGTTTCGGTGGCCTCTGAGCTGGTGGTCTCTGTGGCCCTCTTTGTTGGTATCCTCCTAATCCGGCTCCTTCCCTCTGTGCACGCTCATACCAGCTGCAGTTCCGGGTGGAGTGATTCGTTGGCTTGCGAATGTCACTGGTATGGAAGCTGCACGGTCCGTCCAACATTGCCTCATATGTCGTCGGCTTATCCGGTCCTGCCCATGCCTGCTTTCCCTCCTGATTCGGTGTCCATGTCGGACCATCTGTCTTGGGGCGATGTGGTGGACCAGCCTCCGGGTGTGCCGGAACCACTGCGACGACATGTCACGCTTCAAATCTGTACCCTGGTTCCCTTCTCTTGACTCCAAAATTCTCCTCTCGCCGGAGTGGTCCTGTCCTGTTGTTGCCCTGGTACCTCCTACCTGAGTCTCCCGAGTTAAGCAGGGGCTGCATTGGGTCTCCCAGTGCGTAAGTGTCCGCAATGCGAATTGTCTCGGCCAGAGTTTCCGGCATTTCTCTCTGCAGTTTCTGCCATAACATGGAGCCATGTCGGCAACCCTGCGCAAACCATGAAATGGCCTGCGATTCCACAACTCCTTCGCAGGAATTGCGTACTGTACTCCATCGAGTCAAGTAAGTTCGATCGGTCTCATTGCCTCTTTGCTTACACATTGCGAGCTGCTGAGGCCTATTCGGTCTCTTGTATGTGCTTGAATAATTGCTCACAAAAGCATCTTCAAAGTCCAACACGCAGTCTACACTTCCTTCTCTCAAGTTGTTGAGCCAGATCTGAGCTAGCCCTTCCAACATCAGCGGGATATATCTCACCGCCCATCTTCTGTTCCCACCGGTAATGCTCACGGCCGACAGATAATCTATTAGCCAGTCCTCCGGCTTGGTGCTGCCATCATATGTATTTGCTCCTCTACTCAGCTGGAAGTGTCACACGGGTGGCTCGTTCATGATCCGGGGCCCAAAACATTTGGGGATGGGTGGGCCTTGCTCCTCCAGTGCTTCCGACATATATAATATGTCCAGACGATGCCTGGCATCTCCCGGGATAAGCTGCCGAGATCCCAAGCAAGAGCCCAAGGGGTTGTTCTGTGCCTGGTAACCCGCCTGTGCCATCAACGAGTTACGATCCTCGTGCCTGTTCACCACTGGGTTCACAACGAGTGGCTGCTGGACATACACTACCTCTGGCTGCCTCTGTGCCTGGTTCTGTCCTGCATATCTTGGGGGCTGACCTGGTCCTGCCGAGTTTGCCTGTCGCTGAATAGGATTGCCCGTCACTGGGTTGCTCCTTGCCCTGCCGGCTCCTGCTTGTCCTGCCAGCTGTCGGTGGGCATACTCCGGGTCATAAGTCAATATCTGCCGGTCTCTGCCGGAATTCACACTCCGAGCACGGTCCGCTCCGACATGCGGAGAAGAGGCCTGCCGGTTTGAACTGCTACGCTGCCCGACTGAGTGAACCACTTGAGAGCCACCGACATTAGGATTTGCCCGGCGGAAAGCTTCATTCTGCCGAGTTGCCATGCCGAACTCGGTCCTGGTGTTTCTTCCGGACATCTCCAGTTAACGCGAATAACTCCGCCCTAGCAGCCTCAGCCGCCCTAAGAATTTTGGCAGGTGAGCTACATATCGGCTTGCCAGCCGACACTTCCGTTGGTGCAGTGGTGGAGCTAGTAACACCATCCGTTTCTTCCCCTCCTAATTCAACATTGAGGGCTCTACCTCTTCTGCGCAGGTTACTCATCTAGGCTCTATGATCTACAGGTGGTGTAAACCCATGGGACGTGTTGTACTCTCGGAGAGTTCTATCTAGCTGAGCCTTCAACTCGGCCATAGTATTGGCTTCCGTAAGCAAAAATTGCCTCTGAGCCTCTAATTCAGCTACAGCTTTCGTTGCATCCGACACTTCCGCTACCGGCACTACTAACTTATGCACTATCTCTGTCAGTGGCTCGGGTCTTACCGGCCTGTGGGATGCCTCGGGCACCTCACGCTCCAACCTCTGCTTGGGGTGTCCGCCCATCCTTTCTGGCTCGGGCGCTGCAGCTTCTTCCTCGTCGTGGACCTCGGTTGTCCCAGCTATCATGACCCCACAGCTCTGGGGGCGAGCGCTACGCCAGCCGCGAGCCGCGGCAATCGCTGGTGGGTCGGCGGCCACGAGTACCTACGCCGGGTACTCGCAGACCTCCTCCTTGGCGACGTATGTGATGAAGCTCCCGAACATGACAAGGCAGCGTTCGTCGGAAACAGCCTGTCCGCGAAGCAGCCGACGTTGTCGGAGACGAAGTGGAAGGGGACCATGTTGCAGACGAGGCTGCACTGCACCCTCTCCCCCGAGTCGGTGATGGAACCCGTCCGGATGGAAACCCCAGCCAGCGCTTCTAACCCCACGGTGGGTGCTAAATGTTGTAGTGGTGTCACGGCATATGCCACGGGGTGGCTAAAGTTGGGGGCCGGACCTGCGCTGGGGGATCCGTGGAGGGCTTGCATGCCGCGAGACATGCGAGTGCGAGCTCAAGAACTCACAAGAACAAGAAGGAAACAATCAACACCGAAGAAACTCAAATGAACACACACAAAACACCCCGATGTACCTATGTTCGGAGGCAACACCCCTACTCCTGCCCTAGTCTCTCTCGTTTAAGTGTATAACAGTGGTACAATGTTGCTCCTTGAGTGGTTTTCCTCCAAGAACCCTAAGTGCTACAAGGTGGGAGGGAATAGAACTGAGAGCAATAAGTTTCTCAACAGAATGTGGGCGTCCCTCACGCAGGAGGAGTCATGGTAGTATTTATAGAGCTCTGTCCGGGTTGACCGGAAACCCTAACTTTCCCGGGTCCACCCGGTAGTGACCCCGGGTAAATGGCACTGCCGACGTGGCCTAGCCAACTTAGCCGGCGAGCTACCCGAGTAGCCTCTGTCAGGTCGTCATGACCTAGTCGTGGTCGCGCCAGCTAGTTGATGATGGTCTTCGTGTCAGAGATAAGACTAGGCTTCTCCATGTCGTGCCCCCTGTCAGCATGTCAGTGCTACAGTGGAATAGCCACCTCCGTGCGGTACTTCGCCTTCTATTACGGTTCTGTGTCAGCCGGGATGTGACTTAGCTTCTATGTTAGAGATATGATTGTCCTTCCTTGACTTCTTTCTCACACAAAGTATGTCGGAGTATCCTTCTTAATCTGGCATAGACATGCCAGACTATCACCCACCCTCCGGCACTCCTACGTCGGGCTCGTACTGTCGGGGACCTCTTGCGAGCTCGGCCAAGAGCCAGCCGATGCTTCCGACCTGCACGTAAGGAACAAAGGAAGGGTGCCGACATGGTAATGTCGGTCTAGTCAAGCCGGCTTAAGTGTAACTCGTCCCACGAGTGTTGGTTATTTCCGGCACACGGGTAAGTCGGACCAGCCTCTCCTGCTTCTGGTCTCTCATACCCTTACTTCCTTCTGTTTCCGAGAGAGCAGTCCTGGGCCTAGTTCCTCGAAGATGTCTTAGGCTTGCTCCCAAAGACATCTTCGAGAAACTAGTTCTCAAGAGAACTCCCTGACTTTGCTTTTACCCCTTTGGCAGTTCCAGTGTAACTCGAGAGAGTAGTCCTAGGTCCAGCTACTCTAAGATGTCTTAGTTTTTCTACCGAAGACATCTTCAAGAAGCTGGTGCTTAGGAAAGCTCTCTGCTGTTGCTTGGGTGAGGATGAAGAACTGGGGGTTTATTTATAGTGCTTCCACCAGCCCCTTGCCTGCCCCAAAAGTCATCTCTGCCCTTTTACCAAAGGTCACCTCCTGCTCTGCCTCAAAGGCCAACTTATCGCTGCATGAAGGGCCAACTGACTTTTGGAACCTGCCAAAGGTCATTTTACCTGTTACCAAAGCCATTTTACCAGGGCCTTTACCCTACCCGGGGGTAGCCCCCCGACAAAGGATCTTCAGGCGCCCTGGCGAGATCGTCTTGTAGCGGTTTACTTGGGGCAGTCTCCGCTTGTGGCTCTGGGCCTGGCAGTGGGTTTGTGGGGCCTGCTCCTTTGTAGAGCTCTTCGTCAAGCGGTTTTGGCTTTGGAGTGGTTGCACTCTTCTTGTGGAGGACTGGCTCTTCCCTTTCTACCACCAGGACGACACAGGCGGTCTGTGGAGTGGCTGATAGATACAGCTTCAGCTGCTCGCCTGTCCTTGGGGCAACCATGGCTGGTCGGCTGGCCAGGTACTTCTTTAGGTCCTCGAAGGCTTTTCCCGCGTCAGGCGTCCACTTGAAGGTGGCAGTTCTGTTCATGATCTTGAAGAATGGCAGAGCTCTCTCGCCAAACTTGGAGATGAATCGACCCAAGCTGGCCATGCAGCCTGCTAGACGTTGCATATTCTTGAGACGGCGTGGAGGTTGCATTTCCTCTATGGCCTTTATTTTGTCGGGGTTTGCCTCTATGCCCCGGTGGGCCACGGTGAAACCAAGCAATTTGCCTGAAGGCACTCCGAAGACGCACTTGGCAGGGTTGAGCTTGATGTTCACCTTGCGCAGGCTGGCGAAGGTCTCTTCAAGGTCCCTGAGGAGAGAGTCTCCCTCTCGAGACTTGACGACGATGTCATCGACGTAAGCGTCGGCATTTCTGCCCATTTGCTCGCCAAGTGCTATCCTCCTTAGCCTCTGGAAGATGGCGCCAGCGTTTTTCAGGCCGAAGGGCATGTAGACATAGCAATACACACCGCAAGGGGTGAGGAATGCCGTCTTCTCCTCGTTTTCCTTAGCCATTTTGATCTGGTGATAACCAGAGAAGGCATCGAGGAAGTAGAGGAGGTCACAGTCTGCTGTGGAGTCCACGATCTGGTCGATGCTTGGCATGGGATAAGGGTCTTTGGGGCAGGCCTTGTTGACATTAGTGTAGTCGATGCAGAGGTGGCCTCCTCCGGCGGGTTTTGGGACAACCACGCCGTTGGAGAGCCAACTGGGGTGCGCAACATCGCGGATGACATTTGCCGCTTTTAGCTTTTCGACCTATTTGACGATGAACGCTTGCTTATTGGGGGCTTACTTTCTTTCTTTTTGCTTGACGGGGCGTGCGTTTGGACACACGATCACCTCCCTCGGTACACCGGACATATCTGACGGAGTCCATGCGAACATGTCAGAGTTTGCCCGGAGGAAGGCGACGAGCGCACTTTCCTATTTGAGAGGCAGAGCAGCGCCAATGGTGACACTAGCCTCCAAGCCTTCAGCCCCCGAGCTGCTGGAGCTTAGAGAGACTTTCTTTGTAGCGGCTAGCTCCTGGGAGAACATCTGCTTCTTCTTCTTGGGTCTCTCGAGAGGCTCCATGTCCTCGTCAGCAGGGAACTCCATGGCGGCTGCCTAGTAGGCTGTTTCGACAGCGCGCGTAGCATCCAGGACAAGTCCACAGATGGTGATGGTGCCAGCGCTGCCGGGAATCTTGACCATGTTGTAGGCTTGATGCGTGAAGGCTATGAATTTCTCGCGGGCGGGGTAGCCGAGGATTGCGTTGTACGGCAAGCCAATGTGCGCAACATCGAAGTCGATGTGCTCGGTGCGGTAGTTTTCCTCGCTGCTGAAGGTGTCGGCAAGCCTGACCTGCCCCAGTGGCTCGATTGAGCCGCTGGTGACTACCGTGAAGGGCCTAGAGGGAATTTGTCACTCGTAGGGCACTTGAAGCGCTTCGAACGTCTCAATTGAGATGACATTCAGGCCTAATCCACCATCGATGAGTGTCTTGGAGACGGGGATGTTGTCGATGGTGGGGCTGCAAACCAGCGAAAGGGTTCCAACAGTCTTGGTGGACTTTGGGTGGTTCTGAGCGTCGAAGGCGATGGTGTACTGCGACCATTTGAGGGGCCTGTAGGTCTCGAGGTTGGGGAGGGCGGCGTTGAGCTCGTGAGCGAACTGCTTGAACTGATTGTTCGATTTAGGCGCATGTGCCCCACCGAGGATGCAGGCAATGGCGCCTCTTCGAGCTTGGTAGCCTCCATCTTCCTCGTCAGGGAGGTTGCCATTCCTCTCAGCGGCATTGGCCTGATTGCCTGATGGCTTCTGGTAGCCGCCCTTGCGCCCGCTGCCGCGGTAGCCATGGCCTCGACCGCGGCTGCCGCTGCCCTCTGCTTGTTCTCGCTCCTTGCTCAGCTTCTTGAGGTCCGCGCTTGGTGTGGTAGATGCAGAATGGGCGGTGGTCGTCCTTTCTCTCCCCAGGCTCGCGAGAGTCCCTGCGGGTGCCCTTAGCGTCAGGCTCTGCCGCGAGGACCGCGGTGGCCTTGCGCTTGGGCTCCTCCTTCTTCTTCTGGCTCCTGGACCCCTCAGCGTGCTCATCCCCTCTCGAGGACATTTTGACGAAGAGGAGTCCCTCTTCAGCCTTGGCGCACTTGTTAGCCAGGTCAAACAGCTTCACCACAGAGGTGAGCTTGTCGTGGATGCCCAATTTGTCGAGCATCCTACTGTTCGTGACGCCCTCACAGAAGGCGGCGATGACTTGGGTGTCAGGGATGTTTGGAATCTTGTTGCGCACTTGGCTGAAGCGCTGGATGTACTTGCGGAGGGTTTCATCCTTCTTCTGCACCACAACGCGCAGGTCGTTGTGGGTGAGCTTGCGCTCATACGTCCCCTAGAAGTTGGAGACGAACTGCATGCAGAGCTCCTCCCAAGAATTCACAGAGTCCTCAGGGAGGTTCAGGAGCCACAACAGCGCAGAGTCGCGAAGCGCGTGAGAGAACCAGTTAGCCATGACCTTGTCGTCTCCGCCTGCCGCCTGGATGGAGGTGGTGTAGAGCTGCAGGAACTCGATGGGGTTGCTGGAGCCGTCGTAGCCCTCGGGGAGAGCCGGCCTGAACTTTGGGGGCCAGACCACATGGCGCATGGAGAGGGTGAACGCCATGCAGCCTGTGGCGTACGCGGCGACCCCGTTCTGCAGCGCGCTGCGGTTCTGCTGGCCCGCCTGGCCGATTTCTTCCACGAGGCAGTTCTGGCGGTTGCGCTGGAGCTCCATTCCCACGCGCGCGTCTGGCGCGGTGCGCTGCACGATCAAGCAGTCATGAGGCGGAGACGCGTCAGGTGCAGCCATGCCCGTGAGGGAGGGGTGCACGACGGACTACGACGGAGCGGGGCGAGTTGTGGCGATGCCGACGAGGTGATCGAGGCGCTCCAGCCACTGCTCGTGGGCCTCAGCGGTTGGCTGATAGCGGAGAAGCTCTTGCGCCATGAGCAGAGCGGTGTGCGGCGCGGGGTCCGTCCTCCTTGGGCCGGAGCCACTTGGACGCTGCGTCGGGTGTGACGACTACGCATCCTCCTGTTGCTCGGAGTTGTGCTCGGGCTCCTCCACGTGAGGGCTGGAGTTGGCGCGCTCCTCACGATGGGGGCGTCCCCGCCGTCCATGCGCGGTCATTGCGCCGGTCACGGCGCGAGCTCCTTCTAGTGCGCGTCTGTTGGCGCGGGCGGCGCGAGTAGCGCGGGTGTTCGCCATGGTGCGGAAGCGGCTCGAAGGTCGTTGACGCGGCTCAATCCCCTACCTGGCGCGCCAAATGTCGGATAGTGACTCCCACGGAAAAGAGGTGGTCACACCCTAAAGAGTAGTTCGAGAAGGGGATTGAACACGGAGGTCAAGCAACCCTCGAGAGGCACGATGACGGTGCTCGCCGGACCTGGAGAGGAACACCCACGACAGAGATCGACACCGGCCCGTACCCAGGTTCACGACCCTCGTGGGGAGGTAACACCGCTACTCCTGCTTGTATGTATTGCATTGCAGAGGTAACAGTACAACTGAGCTTGCCCAGGGCTCTATTGAGGCGTTCGTGCCTGGAGACGCAAGCAATGGTCGTCTTCCTCCTCCAGCCGAAGGCTATCCTACTAGTTGTGCTAGGGTTTACAAGTGTCTTACAAGTAATTGGCCGACCCCTTGCTACGGTGGAGGTCTTGTTCCTTTTATAGGCGCCACAGGCGTTTTCCTTGCACGGGGCGTCTAAGGTGGGCTCCCACACGGCAGTGGCGCGGTGGAGGCGGAGTCCACTGCTTCCGAATCCTCCATGGACGCGGTCCATCGGCGATAAAGTTAGGCGCGGTGGCCGAAAAGCTGCAGACCGCGCATAACAGCTCGCATGGGTTGCAGTGATCGGGGTGGAGCCCACGATGACGATCTTCTTGGAGTGTTGCGCCGTCCAGCCGCTTTATCATCAGAGAGGAAAGTCCCAGCTGCCCTGGCGCAGGTGGCGCAACTTTATTGACTCCTTTATCACCAAAATGGCAAAGGGTGTGCCCGCGTCACTCTGCGGCCGCTGTAGAGGCCATGTGCGCCCTGCAGTACTTACTTGGCCGCAAAGCTTCCCCACAGGCCCGAGACGGCCTGCGGAGGGATTTCTGTTGACTTTTCTCCAGGTTCGTGGAGCCTCGGGGAGTCTCTTGAAGCGCAGGTCCTCTTCAGGCCTTCTGTCGGGTTATGACTCCCAGTAATCGGGGGTAGTGACTTCCTGAACTGTAGTTCGAGAGGGGATTGAACGCGGAGGTCTAAACCCTCAAGTGGCTCCGCGACGTTGCTCGCCGGACCCGAAGAAGACGCACACCCGACCAAGGAAGAAACCGTCCTTTACCCAGGTTCACGGCCCTCGTGAGGAGGTAAGACCGCTACTCCTGCATGTCTGTATTATATGTGGAGGATTACAGTACAATTGAGCTTGTCGGAAGCCCTCTTGAGGCATTTCTTGCCTGGGGAGGGAAGCGATGATCTTCTTCCTCCTCTAGCCAGAGGCTAACCTAACCAGAGTTGCTAGGGTTTACAAGGGAGTTTTGCACGCAAATGGCTGACCCTTGCTACGATGCATGTCTTCTCTCTTTTATAGGCGCCTCGGGCATTCTCCTTCGGCTTGGCCTTCAAGGTGGCTCCCACTTGCCAGTGGCGGGGCGGAGCACGAGTCCACCGTGCTCCATTCGTTCATGGACTCGGTCCATTGTTGATTAAGGTGGCGCCGTGGCCGCCCGGCGGCCGACCGCGCGGTACTTTCCCCAGAGCGGGCAGTCTCTGAGGTGGAGCCTGCGATGACGATCTCTGTTGGAGGGTTGCACCGTCCACCTGCTTTATCGTCAGAGTAGAAGGTCCTCACAGCTGTGCAGCAGGCGGAGCAGCTTTGTTGACCGCTTTATCGCCAGGGACAGCGACGGGGGTGTGAGTGTCACTGCACGGGCGTGGCAGAGGTCACGTGCGCTCTGCCGGGCTTCCTTGGCGACGACGTTTCCCTTCAGGCCTGAGGGGAGATTCATGTCGTACTTCCCTCAGGCGGGTTGGTTCCTCGGGGGGGAGGATGCCCTGAGGCGAGGGGTCCCTTGAGGCCCTCTCTTCCTCTCCAGGCCCTCGAGGGGAATCGCCTCTCGAGGTTCCCGCTAGGCGATGACGCCTGGTCCTTAGTCGTTTCGTCCGTCTGGCCCGCGAGCGAGGCCTGGGGGCAATGGGCTCTTGATACCCCAGTTCCCACTGGGCCGGCACCTTCGCTTCCTCTTTAGGCCCTCAAGAGGATTTGCCTCTCGAGGGTCTCTCCAAGTGGTGGCTTGGTCCTTAGTCGTTTCGTCTGATCTATCAGCGTGCGAGGCCTGGGGAGAGTGGGCTCTGCACACCCCAGGTCCCACTGGGCCGACAGACGCAGTCCTGCCACCAGAGATAAAATTTGGCGCACCAATAATAGAAGAATACAAAGGGAAAGAGGAAAATGTGTCACAAGAGGACGCCTTGGATATACTAGATGAAGCACGCGACACGGCCTTGGCCCGCACAGCTGTTTACCAGCAGGACCTGAGAAACTGTCAAAGTCGACGTCTCCGACCAAGGACCTTCAAGGTAGGCGACTCTGTGTTGCGACTAAAACAGAAGAAAGTCCACAAACTCGCGTCACCATGGGAAGGACCATTCATAATCATGGAAGTCATCGAAGGAGGAGCTTATCGACTAAAGCATGCACAGACGGGAGAACTATCACATAACCCATGGAATGTGGCACACTTACGTCGTTTCTACGCATAGGTCTCTCGACAAATCATTGTAAAAGTCGTAGTAGATTCCAGACGCGCTCTTTTCCTTACCAGGGTACCCACGGGAGCTGGAAGGTTTTTTATGAGGCGGTCTACTGGACAGGATATAATCAATAAATGATACTTTGCTACAAAATCTTGGTCACACATATACAGCCAATGGACTCGGGGGCTGGGTCTTACTTAAAAGGTTCATAACCACATAAACCCACCCGACGGGCTCGGGTGCTGGGTCTTACTTAAAAAGTTTATAAACACGTATAACCCACCCGACGAACTCGGGGGCTGGGTCTTACTCAGAGATCTTACATGCACACTCACCCAGTAGACTCGGGGAATTGAGACTCGTTTCATACTACATCAACCACATACGACTCACTCGGCGGAATCGAGAGCAGGATCTCAAGGAAGACAAGAAAGCTAGCTGGGCTTGTACAAATCATAAAAACAGAAAACAATCAATACGCAGAATATCCTGCGAGGTCTTATATTACAATAGGGAGCTCAATCTTTTACACATGGAACACTCACTCACGAGCTGCCAACTTGGCCTTGTGGCCACGCGACTGAAGCTCGGCGGCTACGGCGGCTTGACGACGCTCTCCAGTGCAAATGCTAACTTGAGCAAGGCGAGCAGCGGTACCTGAGATTCCCCGAAAAGACGAAGGTTTCATGTTCGACTTCTACGGGTAATCCGACAGGGAAGGTTCATAATTAGCCTCGACACCGTTCGCCAGCAGCAACTTCCGAGTAATTTCCGAGTCACGAACTGAAAAATCGCGTGCCCACTGAGTAAGGATCGTTGTCCCAGGTCCAAGCACTTGGGAAAGCTCCTCGGCAGACGAAGGAATCGCAGTCCCGGGCAAAACTTCTGCAAAAACGGCACTTAATGTCTGGAGGGACGCGTCCAGCTCTTCACGCGAACGGACTTGCTGATCATGAAGCTCTCTCTCCAAGGCGGCCACTCGATCTTCAAGAGAAGTTTTTTCCTCTATACAAATAACATAATATGAGAAAGCAGAACAAAAGGCGGTTCAAACCACAAGAAAAGGCAAAAGGGCAGAACTTTATGACTGGTCTGATCTCGGGAAGAACGCAATCGGTTTTTTTCTTCTTCCGCAAGCACAAAGGCCTGGCCAATAGCGACCAAACCACTTACATTTGGCTGCAAGGAGGACAAGAGATGGCCAATCGAGTCAGAAAAGAATGATGCGCAAAACGAAGAGAGACCAGCACAAAAAAAAAGAGAGGGAGTAGAAAGATTTACATGGTCGACCCAAGCAGAAGAGGCAGAAGACAAAGGATCGCCGGCCCTGGCAGGAGGGCCAATACGTTCTCGCTTGAAAAAGGAGTTGTTCATATAATTACACTACGAGGCAGTAAAAGGCAAACAAAAGATAGTCAAAGGACAAACTTACCTCTCTACATCAACATCAGCAGAAGAAGCCACATCAACCAAAGACAGATCCGCATCAACGGAGTCGATGTCGCCACGTCAGCGCAGTCGACGATGCATAGTTGAAGGCACATCCGCTGCCAAAGGAACCTCCCCGGCGGCAGTCACTTCAGAGGCAACCATGCCATCACCAAGGCAGAAGTTTCCAACTCCACTAGCTTCAACGGAGAGAACCTTTTCTACAGTTGAACCATGTTCAGGTAGCGGCGGCAGAGAGGTCGCGACTGGTGATCCCTGCGCACAACAATACAAAACAAGTCAGTCAAGCGCATAGGGAAGAACATGCTAGCGACCAAGAAGAGCGATAAAAGCTGGGCAAGAAGATAATCAAAATACCTCGGGAATAGGAGTCCCAAGGCCATAAGGGAATACAGAGAAGTCGAAAGAAGCAATATCAACATGTGATATTCCAGTGATATGTTTCACACAACCATGAAACCCGTGGCCAGACAGCTCAATGGGACTCATACGAGTAGCGTCAAGACATCCCTCATATCGCCACAAGGGGTGCGCTCGTTGTCGCAAGGGCCAAACTCGGCGGTACACATATGTGCTGACTAGTTGGATCCCCGTAACGGCCCGACGCAACTCTTGAACTCTAAACATAAGAGAAGAAGCTTCTTCTTCTTCTGTAGTCGACAAGACATGGCCCCAGGACTCTAACATTTCGGGAGAAGCAGTCGAAAAGGCAGGAAGTAGGTTCTGGTCGACTAGCACATAAAACCACTTCTTCCTCCATTTTTTAGAAGGCTCGGCATACGTCACATCAAAATAGCGACAGCCGTCGCGCACGTTGATACAAAAATTCCGAGTCGACAGGGGACGGCCATCACAGTAGAGTAAACTAACCTCGAAGAAATGTTTCCAGAGAGCCCATCTGGCATGCACTCCAAGAAAACACTCGCATAAAACCACAAGGCAGGCTATATGCAAGATGCCAGAGGGATTCAGATCGTGTATTTGAATCCCATAGGCAAAAAGAAGACCTCGGACGGAGTCATGTAACGGAAACCCAAACCCACGAGGGAGAAAATCCGCAAAGCAAACTCGTTCCCCAAGAAAAGGCATGGGAAGTACCTCTATGGATCAGAGCCCGCACAGCAACAACCTCAGCGGCAGACAGTATCACCACCTGGTGGAAATCTTCCAACTTTTCCTCGGTAACGATAGATTTAACCCAATCGCCGTGGAGTTTCGTCGTTGCGGTGGCGGGAGCGGAATCAACAGAGTTCTTGTCCTTTGAGGACAGGTTGGTGGTAGAAGTATCAGTGACGGAGGAGACCTTGGTCAGAGAAGCCATGGCGGAAGGAAAGCACAGAGTGCGCAAAGGAATCTCAAGACGGGCGGAGGAAGAAGACGAAGAGCAAATAACAAGGTAAAAGTTAAAAGCATAACGGAAGCCTATATATTGACGGCGTAGACAACTCTTCATCACAACCGTCCGAGCCACGGGGGCCAGGACACACGGCGTAATCAGAGGACAATCATCACAAACCACGCCGCCCACTACGCACGCAAAACGAGGAGGACATCATCACGGCTGCAAAGATCACGCCACGTCAGGTCAAATCAGAACTGAACCGGCGTCCACAACGGTCAAAGAATGGGACCCACTATGTCATGTCACGTCAGAGTGCTACTCGCACGCCAAAGATGTCACGCATGACATCATTTAAAATGAACAAACACAAAAGGCGTCCTACCGCGGTGGAGAAACAGGAAAAACTCTTCACAAAACACAGTCGCAACGTATAAAAGTAAAAACTTTTCGACTGACAAAATGAAAAATTGAGATTACCTCTACTGCAACCAGTAAAGCACAATCTCGGGGGCTACTCCCATCGGGAGCACTGTCGTGCACCCGATAGAATCAAAGGACACTCAAGGCATAAAAATCCCCGAGTGAAAATTAGTCGACATAGTACCTCGGATGCAGTATACAAGAAATACAAAGGTAAGACCCATCGATTAGTCGAAAGGGCCGAGGATCACTCCAGTAGTGTTAAAATCCTAGACATTTCTGTATCAACAAATACGATGAAAATCCGGGCGGACGCGCTCGGTAGCAAATTAAAACTGCAGAACAATATCAGTAAGACCATCGACTGGCCCGAGGAATGTCTATCCAGTATGTTCCGGGTTCGAGCCCAAGGACTCGAAATCCGACTAATGGCTAGTAAGGTTTTGCCCAAGTGCAGTTAACTGGTTCCGACTGCATCGAATAATTCCAAGCCTACTTAGTCGAAATCCTTTGCCAAAACTCATAAAATCAAAAGACATCATATCAAAAGCATAAAATGAGACGTGCACTATGTAGTGAGTCCATGACTGATTCTCCGAATTAGCAAAGCACTCGGGGGATAATGACAAGGTTATACCAAACGGGTACCCCTTCTTGTGTGTACCTGGTGCATGTAATGACTAAATCCCAATTGTCATCCGGCTGAGGAAGCCCACCAAGCGAAGCCCAAGTCGAAGATCTCTTACTATAGATAGTATAGTCGGTAATACTTTCCTTACATGTAGTCCTAGTAAGTTACGACCCGAGACCTGTACCCTATATAAACGACAGGAGGGTGATCGACTAAGGACAGGCCCAACCAGAATCACAAAACCCTAGCAAGATCGACATCTTGCTAGACCCCTGTACTCACCTCATATACACAATCAATAACAGACAAGCATGAGTAAGGCTTTTACCTCACTCGAGGGCCCCGAACCTAGGTAATTCCCGCTTGTCAGCCGACGAATCTACCAACACCACGCGTTCTCTACCTCATAACTCTTACCCTAGGCTAGTAACCATGGGTATTGATGGGGACATCCCTCGTCAGCGCCAGCATAAGAAAACCATCCACACCCGAAGCAAGCCGCCGCCTGCATCGACTCCGACGAGCAATCCAGGGAAGAGCGGAGCACCCCGACGCCGTCCACTTCACCATCATCTCCTCCTCGGCCCCCTGCACATTGCGGTATGTTCCATCTGTCCCAACTCGCTCTGGAACGCGTAGAACGTCTACGGCCGTGCGTCACCGCAGAGCGTATAGTCTCTGGTTAGGTTTTCGGCGAGTGCGCCGGTCGGTTTTGGCAGATTTAATCTAGACCGTAGGATCTAGATCAAACGGACACTGATAGATGCGTCCACGCGAAGTGGTACTGTTCAATAAGAGATCACATATCCCGTCCGCGTCGACAGAGAAACCACATATCCCGTCCGCGTCCGCCCGCGCTGCGCTGCCAGCTTGTTCGCTCCTGGTTGTCCCGCAACTGCCCGCGAAGACGGCGACAAACCAGAAGACGCCATATCGGCGCTTCATCAATAATCCGATCCAACCAGAGATCAACACATCACAGAGGACTTCAGCAAAAATATTTATAATTGTTTCTTCACAGATTAGCCCCTACAATTTGAATCCATCATTAAATATTAACCCTTTATCCAAAATTTATAACAATTAATTTTCTGGAAAGCTTGTGACCTGAAGAATTTTTTGGCATCATTATATTTGTATTTTGTCGAATTAATTTTGTTTAATCATAGAAGTGGCATTAATGGTAATTTAAGCATAATTATGAACTAAAAATTTATTTTGCACCAAACTCTTTTGCTATGAACTTGTATGACTAAGTACTGGCCTTATGAACACTCTGCAAATTTTGTAATATAAATTTTCCATGGTTATTGTAATTAATATTGATTAAATGATTTTGGTGTTATTTAATAATTAAAATTAATTTTCTTCAATCTATTCAAATAATAAAATGACTTAGTAATATTTTGATCACTTTAATTACAAAAAGTACTTAGAAATATTTTGCCTACTCAAAACAAAGTTGCTTCTTCCTTAGAAAATATTTGATAAATATTTGACAACACTTTTCCTTAGAAAAATTTCAACATCTTAAAAGTGCAAATCTTTCCTTAGAAAAATTAAGCAACTAGAAAACTGAAGTGTTGTCCTTAGTAAAATTTGACCCCATGTTGTCCTTAGTCTTTTTTGGACCAACAATATTTGCCTTGCATCAACTTAGAATAATTTCATGGCAAGGCATGCATCTAGTCCTTAGAAATATTTTTGCACATCATACATGGCATAATTTTCTTAGTAGTTTATGAAACTTGTTTGTTTATTATGTATGGTTTGTTGTGTTAGAATTTTCGGAGAGGAATGAGGACTGCAACTACTGTTGTTGTTCTGCTTGTTGCCAAGGAAAGTGGCACACCCCCCATTAAATTCCTAAGTATATTTTCTATGCATGACTTAGTTATTTTCCTATGCATGTGTAAGACTTAGTACTTTACTATGCAAGACTTGTTCAGAATTCCCTACTCCTTTGTGTCTAGGAACCTATATAATGACTTAGTAGAATTATTGATGCTATGCAAAAGTGTTTTATTGAAAAGATTAAATTCTACTAAGTTAATATATCACTTGGGTGGAATTGGTTTTAATGGTTTATGTTGAGTGTTATTCCTCAGGGGTGATCTCTAAGGGATGGTCACTTGTGGATGGCCACCGAGGGTGATAAAGGGACCAATGTTTTCTCTAAGTTAAGATTTCTTCGAGTGCAACCATTAGTCAATGGGCTCTGGCTAGATGGAGTAAGCTGCATGGACTCAGCCCGACTTGACAGGTGGTGGTAGATGGTTAGCTTGGGAGCGCGTCAAGTCTGCATGGGACAGGAAGATGCTTCTGAAAAATCTCGTCTCAACTCTCTTCACTAGTTGAAAAAGAACCAACAGTACCGGTCGGGTAGGGGCATCAGTACCAGATTTGCAACCGGTACTGCCCAAGCGGGACTTTTTCCCCCCCAACATCAGTACCGGGCGTGGTGCGACCGGTACAAAAGGCCTACACGTGGGGTCGCGGACTAAAGTTTCGACTGGAGGCCTTTAGTACCGGTCGATGTTACCGACCGGTAGTACTAAAGTTTTTTCAAAATAATTATTATGTTTTGAAACTTTCAGAAAAAAAAATATTTTTTAGAATTTTGAAATTTCTCACTTAACTATCCACTAACCCACACTTAATATCTAGTCTAACTGTACACACTTAATCTCTACACTCTTGAATCTTTTCTTCATATCCTTGTACGCGTCCTCGTCGAGCATCGCGCTTGCCATAGCAGCCATTCCTGTCTTGAGATGCTCAAGCCTAAAGATAGCCTGGAGATCAATGTGGTAGGCAGATGGTATCTCAAGTCCCGGCCAGGTGCGTTTCATCTTGATCTTGTCATTTGTTATATCAGTGCTAGCAAAATGAATGCCATTGCGAAGAAAATCCATAAGTGGTTGACATTTCTTGTCACTTCTGCAACAACAAATGGAACACATGTTTAAAATACTAACAACAACTATGCACTATGTAATGCAACAACAATGTACAATAACAACAATATATATATATATATATTCATATGCTAAGATATTTTCAGCCAAACTATGCAACAACAATATATATATGCAACAACAATATATATATATATATATATATATGCAACAACAATATAGAACAATCTAACTAACAATGTATAATAACAATAACTATTTAACTATTGAAAACTATGCAACAACAATATAGACAATTGAACTATATATACATATTTTTTTGCAACCGAGAATTTTTATATTGTTTTTTATGAAAGAAAATATGTTTATGATCCAAATAATTACATTAATTTTGCCCAAAATCTACATAAGAAATGTAATATATAAGTCATAACAGTGTAAAATAGGTAAAAATGCGTATTTTTCATAATATTTTTTATATGTCACATAAATAAGTTTTTATGTCATGTTAATATTTTCTTACGTTCCTATAAACTTACGAAGTACGTCCAAATTTATGTGACATAAAAATTCTTTACGGTTCAAAAGATACATGGTGGGTGTAGAATAACTATTCTACTCTCAGGGAGTCAAATAGCGATATATATAGGACATATTCATACTACACCCGGGTGTAGCTACACCCATGTGTGTTTCACACATATATGCATTATCTATCATACCGGGAGGTATGTAACATGTAGTATGGAGTATATAATGCTATTTTAATACTATAGATACTTCTTTTTAGGTAGTATGTAAAAAATTGTACATACTTCTCTTTTATATGCATATATGACGGTATTTTGTGTATATAGTGTAAAATATTACCACAGTTGCAATTTTTTCATGAAACTTGTTTTGGTGTATCTTAGATATAGTATATGAACATACTCAAATGGATAAAGTATGACAAATACTTTCGTAAGGTGGTATATGAGACGTGGGTGTAGTTACACCCGGGAGTAGAAAGCATTTAACCTATATATATATATGCACAATGCAATTTCATTTCGGCCAACTATATATATTGATCAACAATCTCATTGGAACTATATATGTATAATTAACAACAACAATCTCATTTAATTCGGCCAACTATTGAATTAACAATCTCATTTCGGCCACCTATTGAACAATCTTTATTTCAGCCAACTATTGATGAATAACAACAATTTCGTTTCGGCCAACTATATATATATATTGATCAACAATCTCATTGTAACTATATGTATAATTAACAACAACAATCTCATTTAATTCGGCCAACTATATTCAACAATTAATCTCATTTCGGCCAACTATTGAACAATCTTATTTCGGCCAACTATTGGTGAACAACAACAATCTCATTTCGGCCAACTATATATATTGATCAACAATCTCATTGGAATGTATAATTAACAACAACAATCTCATTTAATTCGGCCAACTATTTTTTATGGAACAATTAATCTCATTTCGGCCCAACTATTGAAATATCTATTTCGACCAACTATTGATGAAAAAAACAATAAATCTCATTTTGGCCAACTATATATATTGATCAACAATCAACAAATTAAAGTAAAATTGCACCAAATATAACATTTGGAGGAGATTTTTTGTACCATGCCCATTGGAAGACGAAGACATACTCCTTAAAACATAGATGGATCACCGCAACCTCTAGCTGATTTGCGGTGTACTCAAAATCAAGACCGATGAACTTCTCTTGATCCCGAGCTTCACCAATCCATTTCTTGAAATCGGAGAGATAACCGCCCACCAACGTGCTATCGTTGGTATAAACCACCTAAAGATTGGCGGTGTGTGCAAGCACCGGTCCACGGCGCGCGATTGGTGGCGCCGGACTCATGGTGGCCGGAGTGGATGAAGAAATCAGAGGGGAGAGAGAGTGTCGCCGAAGGGAGAGTTGAAGAAGAAAGCCCCGGCCGTATCGAAAAATGAAGAGACAGGGAAGAAAACAGTCCACTCCCGTCTAAAATCGTGGCGCGAGTCGAACGGTTAGGATCTTAAGTACCGGACCGTAACACGGCCCGGTACTAAAGCTCCCCTCGCCAGCCCCTCGCGGCCGTTGCCATCCCATTGAGCTTTAGTACCGGGCCGTGTTACGGCCCGGTACTAAAGGTTCCTTACGGACCGGTATTGTTGTCCCCCTCCCGTCTGACAGTTCGAATCGGTACTGATGCTCATTAGTACCGGTCGCAAATATAAGCAGGACTAATTCTCTGGACGTAAAGTCCTTTTTCCACTAGTGCTTCTTTTCCTTAGCACAAATTGTGTGCTTGAGGATAGTTTGGGTTTGTTGGGTCTAATGGTGAAAGTGCACAATCTTGCAGAGTTAAAAACTAAGTATTTACCCGTGTCCCTAGTTACGGACAATTTGAGCAGCTGATTAAGGATTCAACGAAGGCTCCCAACATTCCAATTTCTTAAGTTAAAACTTGTTGGGTAAACAAGTGTAGAATGACTATGGTTTTCAAGCCGCATTGTCTCATACTTTGATGAAAAGTTTTTACAAAGGGATAGGCAAAAACTGGCTTTGTGCAAATAGCCTTGTAGCGTACCTGCACTTAAAATAAGGCAGATACCTGTGTATAGTGCAAATCCCTGGATCAATTTGTTTGCACACACAGTTTACGATATAATATCACAACAAAGTATCAATTTTATTACATTGATGATCCAGACTTGGAAAATATTCTTTTACAACTTGCATAGCATAAAGCTAGCACAAAAAGAGTAAACAACGGAAATACAATAGCAGTGAGTCTCCATCATCTTCATGTTGCCACAGAAAAAAAACATGTTGGTTGCAGACTCGAAACCTTTAAATGAAACCTCACTCGTCATCTGGACAATCTGCAATAAGAAGAAAAAAATATTGCAACAACGTGGGTCAGATTCCATTAAAAATGGAGTCTGGGAAGTGACACTATGGTGGACACTTAGTGGAATAACTCTAATAACCTATATGCTTATTTCGCTGGTGGAGTTCAAGGTTATTTTGCATAAAGCCAATTTTTCCTAACTCTTTGGAAAACACGTTTCTTCTATTCGAGACATTCGTGGCATGGAAACCACTGTCTCATTCTACCCTTGTTCACCCATCAAGTTTTAGTTTTGGAAGTTGGAATGGTGGAATCCTCCGTTGACGTCCGTGATCAGATGCTCAAATTTTCTGTACCGGGGACACGGCTAAGTACTTAGTTTTACACTCTGCAGAGGTTGTGCACGTTCACCATTGTACCCATTCAACCCAAACTATCCTTTACACTCTTATAGTGATAAGGAAAAGGAGAAGAATGAGACGAGATCTTTCAGAAGCATTTTCCCTCCCACTCTGGCTTGACCCGTTCCACCTAACACCCTCTACATCTGCTTGTCAAGCCGGGGAGAGTCCACGCAAGATAGTTGATCAAGCCAGAGCTCATTGGCAATGGCTGCACTGCAAGCAATCGTCACTGCGAGTTCTTCAGATCCCTTTATTCCTGGGTGGCCATCCACAAGTGCACGTACTCCAAGAACCATAGACATGGGCCTGAGTAGCCACTCAACTCGACTCCATACAACCAATCCACCCAGGAGGTTCATTAACTTAGTGGATGTGTACTCTCAGGTGAAAATCACCATGCTCACAGCCCTAAGTAGAATAGAAATTCATCCTAGGCGACGACAACCATGAGCACAACCCTGAGTAGTCACTTAACATGTTGTAAAACCTTTCATCAATTGCATAGCATAAATATTTCTACTAAGTATTGCGTAGGAACCTAGCCACAGGAGTAAGGAATTTCTACACAGGTCTAGCATAGCAATACTATTCTACACATGCTTATATAAAAATACACTAAGTAATGTGTATAGAAAATAGTAGGAAGTTTATGAGGTAGGCCACTTGCCTTTGGATGATGTCTTTGCTCACAAACTCTTATCAACGTAAGTCGAGGCTCTCCGTTCAGTCTAAACTATATAGACAAACAACAATACATCAATCAACATTCAACACATCACAACACAATGCATACAAACACATACATAATGAACAAACAAGTTGTATAACTTTTATTTTTAAGGAAAATATGTCATGCATGATGTGTAAAATATTTCTAAGGACTAGAAATGCATTTCATGCCATGAAAATATCTTAAGTTAATGCAAGGCAAAAAGGTTGATCAACAATTATTATCAACTCTTTGCAAATTGGATATTCAGTATACTGAGAGAGACAGACACCCGGCCAACCACTTAAGCTGTGGAACATGTCTCATGTACGTGGACATGTAAGGTTAGTCTCCAGGGCGCTTCATCTCAGTATGCCGCTAGGATCCAACAAACTTCAAAGATGGTAACAACATGATCAAAAAATTGTTTATGTCTAAAGTGAAAGACAAGATTAGGAAAGAGGGAAAAGATAGAAAGAAGGAAGTAGTTGGTCTTCCAAGCTTCATTCCTAGACTTGTAACTTTCTCGTTGGTGATGTCTTGATAGAATTTTTGGTAGACTTGATAAATCTTCAGACTTGATGATTCTTCTATCACCGAGGCTGGTCTTGGATTAACTTAGTCATCATGAAGTCTAAGAGAAGAAGGGAGAAAAGAGAGAGGGAAGCAAGACATAGAAAATGTTACTGGTTGGTCTTCATGAACTTCTTATTGATTTTCTTCTAAGTGCTTCTACTCCTTGAAGATACTTCTGAAGTCTTGTTTTGGCTAAGTCCTTCATTGGCCTTCTAGCCCCAGGTTGAAAATCCTAAGTGTCTAAGTGCATATCACTTTACCAAAATACTAAGTTGAAAATAATCCTAACTTCGAGAAAATAATGGAGGAGTTTTCATATGGGAAGTAGAACTACAAAATAAAATATGCTATGCATGATATATAATTTTTAATCACAAGAAACATCATACTAATTTTTGTGATATTTATAAAGTATGCATAAAGTTATAATTGCAATTTAATTAATTTATATTTTTGCAAAATACAATAAAAGGATTAAATATAGGATTAGATTTTTATGTGATTAAATTTTTAAAGAAAATTTTGTAATTAGTATTAATAGACAGAGGGAATTTAAATAAATTTATAGCAATTGGATTTATTCAAAAATGATTTTTCTATCAAGAGTTATGTCAAAATTACTCAAACTATTCAATTTAAACATATAACTATTAAATCATCAAAATAATACTAAAAAATATTTTATAGTAGAGGCAGAATATTACAAATATTCCAAAGTCTCTAAAACAAATTTTTTTGCAATTTTTGTATTTATAGATTTAAAGTTATTACAAATATACTCAAATCATCCATTTGAAATTAGAATAATTTAAATTATGTCAAATATGAATCTTAACAGATCTAAAATATTCTACCTGTCATGGGCTTTCCAAATATATAAAATTGGTCAAATTTGGATATGTGGTTAAAAAGTTATGAAGGTTTGAACTACAGGGACTTTTCTGTAATTCAGCCTTTTTAATTCTATTCGGAAAACTAAAAAAGAAAAAGGCTGGCTGACGTGGCAAGCTCTGATTGGCTCGGATCTAGGGTTAACCTGGGCCGTAGTATCTTAAGAAGAATGGACGGATCAGATCTGGAGATACCTCTTCGGGGCCAATCTAATCTAGGCCGTAGATTGTGGATCAGACGGATCTAGGAGGGGATGCTCACCGGGCAGCGCTCTGGTCGCCGGAGACGGAGGTGCTGCGGCTTGGTCGACGATGAATCCCTCGCTCCGGTGTCCCCTGGCTCGGGAAGGCAACGAACATGCGCGTCTCGTCGCGGCGAGGTGGAGGGTGGCGACAGCGTCTACTCGGGCGGCCCGGAGCGGCGTGGAGGCGCGGACGGAGCCACGGCTACTCCGTGACGTCGGCTAAGCTCGGTTTCATCGTTAGAGCTGCGGTAGAAATAAAAGAAAATATTAGGGAGGCGTGCAACGATACGGGTAAGAGAATGGAGAGAGTCTCGGGTCCGGGCACTGCCTCAGCTCGCCGGGATTTAAGAAATGCGGCGGCGGCTATGAAGAACTCTGGCGGTCGATTTCTTTGTCATGGCGACGTAAAACGAAGAGGGAGGAGAGGGGAAAGAGAGAGGAGGGAGTGGGGCTTTTAAAGGGTAGGAGGGGCGTTGATTTAGGCTCTTCAACACGCGAATTGAAGGAAGTAATCACCGGCGGTTTCGGGCGTGGATTTTGGCTGGAGGTTGAAGAAAGGTGACCCCTGACAGGTGGGTCCCGCCTGTCAGGTTTTCTCTTTTTCTTTTCTGATTTATTTATTTCCTTTATAACTTTTGATTTAAGACTCCAAATCAAGTCAAAAAAATTCTAAAAATTTGTACAAGCATTATCTTTGAGTTAAACCAGGTCTGGGCATGTTTTGAACAATTTTCAAAAATAATAATTTGAAATATTGATTAAATACAAATTTGACACTTTATGTAAAATTTGAAAATATGGTTTAAATAATTTTATTTTTGGCTAAATAATTTATAAAATTATAATACTATATAGGTTTTGAATTTAAGTTATTTAAACTCATATTCCAATATTAAAACATTTTTAGCTTTAGTAGAATATTAAATAACATATTACAACTATATGAAAAGTGAAATATGATGTATTCATTTTTAATTAGAAATAATTTGTGCACCATTAAGTTTTATATTGTGCTAATTAATTTGAAAACTCCATAACATACCTTTGGAAAAAAAATTATATTTATTTCATTTCTTATATGGAATATATTCATAAAAATCATTTTATGTTTTGAAAATAAATGAAAATCATTTAAGCTAAATGAAATGTCTATTTGATAATTCATAAATTAAAATCTATGATGTTTTAAAGTTATAAACTATAGATTTGTAATTTCCAAAACTATGTTTTGAACTCAGGTAAAGAATTAAAACCATTTGACAA
This sequence comes from Poa annua, assembly GCA_026929855.1. Taxonomy (NCBI): domain Eukaryota; kingdom Viridiplantae; phylum Streptophyta; class Magnoliopsida; order Poales; family Poaceae; genus Poa; species Poa annua. Next base: position 106,917,876 of record CM049426.1, read on the forward strand.
ATAGATCATGTTTTAAATAGTTTAAAAGGATACTTGTAAACATTATTTTAATTTATGAATAGCTATGGCTAAGTGGTTGAAATCAAATACTATATTACATGAAAATGGTTTGGAGTTGGTAATTCATTTGTCAAATTATATATTGAGGTTTAAGAAAATACAATGGATAATTTAATGTTTAACTAGAAACAACTTTTGAAAATAATGATAAACTGAGATATTTGAAATATTAAACTCTTTCAATATGTTTGAAGTCTTTTATAGTTGGTTTTCTTATGTATTCTAATATTTAATTTTAATCAAAAGAAAAGTTTAAATTTTAGTGATTTTTAAACATTCCAAAATGTTGGGATGTTACGGAATACCACCCTTAAAAGGAATCTCGTCCCCGAGATTCAGAGAGGCTAAAAAGAAAAGCAAATGCTTGGAATGATTCTGATAGCTCGAGAGGTTTTGAGAAATGTAGTTTCTAACATGGAAACTTGAAAACTGGCAGGAGATGATTTTTTTGATTGGGGAGGCTAGAAGAAAGATAGTTTGGGATCTCTGGGTTTAAGCAACTGGGTTTGAATTATCTGTGTGGGCTACCACCCTTAAAACAAATTTTTGTGGTCAGTCTAGAAACTATGTTTGATCTTGCTTACTTTTTTGATGTAGAATGTACTAATATTCAAAACACAATGCTATGTGGTGGAAGGAATGATTAAGGACTTATTATACTCCACATAGTTTTGCATGCTTTCGGTTTGGTCATAAGACCCTCTTGATACTCACTATGGTTTTGATCAATCTTAGGTAGGTGGTCATCGATCAAATTCTACAACTGACTCTGGTTCTCTAATAGTAATCGCATTGTTGGGTGTATATCTATAATGTTGGTATTGTGGCGAGACATCTATTTGGTTTAGAAAATAAATGAGTTGAGTTATAGGTACTATGGAGGAATCCTAATTCAATAAATCAGAACAAGGCAACCAGTCTCTAACAAATCAATCAACATGGTTCAAACACAAGCAAACACATACGTGAAAATTTTCAAACTTCTTTTGAGAAACCGAACTAATCGTTTATCGAACGAAACACTTCAACGTCATGGAAAGACAAAACTGATAGTACTGCCATACCACAATTTGATAGGTCAATACATCATCGGATCTCGTTATTCTAAGTGATAGGTGGTCTAATCTATCTTTTTCTTGAGTGCCTCGAGTTCCTCTTCTACTTCCTTGAGTTCTTCAAGATACTTCTGGGTGTTGAGAAGTCTAAAACGAAGTCTTTCTGCAAGGTAATCCATGGCTCTCCATGCTGCATTTCTTGCTGAATCGAAGAATGATGTGTGAAGTATTGGGTTGGTGAACATGCAGTCACCCTCGGTCTTGTGGTCATCTTCTTTGCTCCTGTATAGATGGACTTGCACCCACCAGTACTCTTGGCCTTCATCCATGAAAGGAAAACCTTTGTATACTGTTTCTCCTTCAAAACCCAAGCTTTTCATGTTATCCTTAAGTGCTTTTGGAAACTCCGTCTCAGATTCCAAGGTCATGGTCATCACTGGTCCCTTCTTGAGTGATTCAATGAGGGCAGTCATCTAAGAAACAAGGGAAGATAATTAGAAAGGATATAATTAAGACAGTTACAAGAATGATGTTTGATAAGTTCTTATTTTTAGCAAACTGAATGAAATAGATTTTTAATCCTATGGCCAAAGCCTATTTCTATCCAAATCTAGGGTTTCGAACCTACAGGCAACACAGTGCTCTGATACCATCTGTAGCGTACCTGCATTTAAAATAAGACATATACATGTGTATAGTGCAAATCCCTAGATCGATTCATTTGCACACACGGTTTACGATGTAATATCACAACAAAGTATCAATTTTATTACATCGATGATCCAGACTTGGAAAATATTCTTTTACAACTTGCATAGCATAAAGCTAGCACAGAAAGAGTAAACAGCGGAAATACAATAGCAGTGAGTCTCCATCATCTTCATGTTGCCACAGGCGAAAACATGTTGGTTGCAGACTCATAACCTTTAAACGAAACCTCACTCGTCATCTAGACAATCTGCAATAAGAACAAAAAAATATTGCAACAACGTGGGTCAGATTCCATTAAAAATGGAGTCTGGCAAGTGACACTATGGTGGACACTTAGTGGAATAACTCTAATAACCTATATGCTTATTTGGCTGGTGTAGTTCAAGTCTATTTTATATAAAGCCAATTTTTCCTAACTCTTTGGAAAACACTTTTCTTCTATTCGAAACACTTTTCTTTTATATAAAGCCAATTTTTCATGAAAACCACTGTCTGATTCTACACTTGTTCACCCATCAAGTTTTAATTTTTGAAGTTGGAATGGTGGAATCCTCCGTTGACGTCCGTGATCAGCTGCTAAAATTGTCCGTACCGGGGACACGGCTAAGTACTTAGTTTTACACTCTGCAGAGGTTGTGCATGTTCACCATTGTACCCATTCAACCCAAACTATCCTTTACACTCTTATAGTGATAAGGAAAAGGAGAAGAATGAGACGAGATCTTTCAAAAGCATTTTCCCTCCCACTCTGGCTTGACCCGTTCCACCTAACACCCTCTACATCTGCTTGTCAAGTCGGGGAGAGTCCACGCAACATAGTTGATCAAGCCAGAGCCCGTTGGCAATGGCTGCACTGGAAGCAATCGTAAATCGGAGTTCTTCAGATCCCTTTATTCCTGGGTGGACATCCACAAGTGCACGTACTCCAAGAACCATAGACATGGGCCTGAGTAGCCACACAACTCGACTCCATACAACCAATCCACCCAGGAGGTTCATTAACTTAGTGGAGGTGTACTCTCAGGTGAAAATCACCATGCTCAGAGCCCTAAGTGGAATAGAAATTCATCCTAGGCGACGACAACCATGAGCACAGACCTGAGTAGTCACTTAACATTTTTTAAAACCTTTCATCAATTGCATAGCATCAATATTTCTACTAAGTATTGCATAGGAACCTAGACACATGAGCAAGTAATTTTTAATGGAATCTGACCCACTATGTTACAAATTATTATTTGTTGCAGAAGTTTCTGTCAAATAGTAATGACTACGTTTGGGTTTTGAGTCTGCACCAACATGTTTTCCCCTGTGGCGTATGATAGGTCCAAAACGTATCTATAATTTTTGATTGTTACATGATATTTTATGCTTTTAGCACTTGTTTTTATATTAAGTTTATGATTTATTTGGACTAACCTACTAACGGTTGCAAAAGTGCACAATGTTCTTGTTTTACTCTTTTATGTGTAGAGATTATCAAGAATACAAGAGAAAACCTTATTGGACTCGAATTGGGACTTTGCTGAAATATGTGTGAGAACTTTTTATAAAGATCGTCAGTTTGAGCCCCGAAGATGACGTCCAATGAAAATCAAATCTGATACAAAGTTGTGAGAAATTTTATTTTCATAACCCTGGATTAAAACTTTGGCCCAATACGATTCCGGATGCTCCAGATATGCCCGTTTTCGTGAGACCCAAGAGGGTTTGACGGAACCCTAGGTCGTGAAGGACTCCTCCACCCACGAATTTCCAGCCACCAAAGCCACATTTTTACCTCCTCCATGGATCCCAACTCCATGGGGGAGGGCTCCCAAGAAGCCATGAAGGAGGGAGGCTAAGGGGCGGCGCTCCCCCATGATGTCGGCGACGGGGAAGCACCTCCCCGCGCCGCCGCCGCCCTGCGCTCCTCGCTGCCCTCTCCGCCGTCTTCACCACCAACTCCTCCTTGTATTCAGTGGTTTATCCTCCCACAAACCTCTGTACCGTCCTATGTAAACATGGTGTTTGATGCTATAATATTTATCCTATGATCTATTGCATGTCTGCGTAGTTATTTGTCTTTTGATTGCTTTGTTGAATGCATGAGTTTCATTAGAGTTGTATGTTGATATGGTACTGTACTTTGGTGTCCATTATATTTGTGCACGCATGGATCAACACCCTAGGGTTATTAGTATGTGCAAAATAAGGGGGAAGTTCTGCCTGAGTGACAGAAAACTGAGGACTCAAACCGGTTAGTTGCACGTATGGGAGTAAGAGGACCATCGAACTTAAGGCTATGGTTGGGTAAACCTTAATACATTGTTAGTATTTACGGATGTTTGCTAGCAATCCAATAATATAGTACTTGTAATCCCAAGAAGTGTAGCGCATATATATTTAGTCTCTCCCACTTAGAAAACTGCATCGAAGACAATGAAACCAGTATCTTCACTAATTAATCTTGGACAAAACCACCACAATTACTACCACTTTTCCACACCCATGGTACTGTTTGTTTATGGATACTTAGTATATATTATTGCTGCAGCACTAACATTTACTTTCTTGTATTTATTATCTTGCAAAACTATCTCTCATACCCGTATTATTGCTTTAGTTTTATTTCCTAGATAATGCAAACGTTTGGTGTCGTAGAGTTGTATCAATGGTTGATAGAACTTGAGAGAACATTCATCCTACATTTAGCTCCTCGTTGGGTTCGACACTCATACTTATCGAAAAGCCTACACACGATCCTCTATACTTGTGGAATATCAAGACCTTTTCTGACGCCTTTGCCGGGGAGCAATAGCGTGTGGGTGAATATTCTTTTGTGAACTTGTTTGTTTATCTCTAAGTAGTTTTTACTTTCAGTTTTAATTTGTTCTCTATCTTAGTATGAATAGGGAATGCGAATTACAAAAAAAAAAGTTGTACTTGCTATCTAAAAATGTTTTCAAAAAGGAAAGTAATTGGAAATATGAGTAAGGGTTAAGTTGGGGTCGACCTTGAACACTTGTGTTCATGCCTATGAAACCAAAACAATTCTTTACATGGAAACTTTTCAGTCCAAATCTTGTATATATTATGTATATATTGTACATATTCCTCTATACCATTAAAATATAATGTATAGATAATATCTAGTTTGTTTATGATGCAAGTTTGCCACTTCGCTGCCTAGAAACATATTTATGTGCTTCACCGTATCAAATGTTTAAAATCACCATAACATGCTATTGATCTAAAATTTTGTGAGGGGAAAGTACTGCTTATTACCTTACTTTCATTAGTTTTGAGGTACGTAGATAGGTCTAATAATTCGATCTTTACTGAATGTTTCAGTTTAGACAGATTCATGTGCTTCACTGTAAAAATTCGTGAAAAATCTCAGATTAGTATTTTGACCTGAAATGTTTTGTGCATCAACCTGAGATCATTATCTGTCTTTCATTAGTTTTAAGTTTTTTTCATTCGAGCTACGTAACTATCTCGTTAAGTGTCATCTTTACAGACTTTTCAGTCTTAGCAAATTTCTATTTTGTTTATTTAATATTAAACTTGGTATTACAGTGGCTAATGTTTAATATCAAAAGTTTCCTAAGTTTTTCGACGGACAACGGGAATAATAAGAAATCTTGGTATTACAGTGGCTAATGTTTAATAAATGTTATGAGATTTGAAAAATCTTGAACATGAGTGGATTTTATTTAATGAGTACTAACCCTACTAATAAGTTTTCTGAAGTTTTATGTGGATGTAGCTAATAAGTTCTAATCAATATGGTGATATGAGATGAAAAAAAATACGCAAGAGCTCAAGCTTGGGGATGTGTAGGTGTATCCCAAGAACATATTCAAGAAGTTATAATCATCTAAGCTTGGGGATGCCCGAGTCACCCCCCTATTCATCAACTAACATGAGGTTATCTCGTTCATACCCTATATTACACGTCCACATGATATGTCTTAACATGTATTATAGTTACTTTTATATGTCTTGGTTTTATATTTGTTAGTTTTATTGTTCTCTTTATTTCGTCTTGACTGCTTTACTTTCACTTATAAATTGAAAACAAAAAAATAGTTTCTTTTGTTTTGCTTCTTTGTTTGTTTGTTTTTTGTTTTTTTTTGGTTTTATTTGGATTTTACTTTTGATTTTTATTTAGAGTTTTCCTTACTGTATCTAGCATGTTTATGTATTGCTTAGGCTCTGATCTATTAGGTTATCAGAAATAAAGTACCGAGCTTTAACCATTTAGCTTAGTTGATACATATGGTGCCTGGCTGAAATGCGTTAAAGAAAAACTCTTACGGGAGACAATCCCTTTTTATTCCTGTTATTTTCTTTTATATTGAGAAAAGGAACATGCCTACCTCTGTAGCAATTCCTTTGTATCTTTACGTTATTGCATTGTTGTGTCAAGCTAAGCCTCTAGTTGAAAGTTCGTGCTAAATTCGGATTCATGCACAGAATTAGTTTTATGCTGTCCACCGTTAAATTCATACCTCTTCACAAAAAAATCCAAATTACCTGACCTTTTTTGTGCGTAATCCTCAGATATATATATATGCAACTTTCATTAGTTTTGAGTTTTCTGATTTGAGCAAGTTAATTGCCTAGAAAAAATTAGTCTGTTTTTGACAGATTTTGCCATTTATTTTGCAATGCCTCTTTTGCTATTTTGATTGGATCTTTTTGTTACATGAAGTATAAGTGGATGTAGCTAATTTTCAGTAGCATTGGTATCAACTGTGTTCTTACATAACATCATAATTGTTCGTGCACTAACCCTCTAATGAAGTTTACTCTAAGTTTGGTGTGGAGAAAGTTTTCAAGGATCAAGAGAGAAGGATGATAAAATATGATCAAGAACATAGTAAAGCCAAAGCTTCGGGATGCCCCGGTGGTTCACCCCCAACATATTTCAACAAGACTCAAGCGTCAAAGCTTGGGGACGCCCAAGGCATCCCCTTCTTCATCAACAAACTATTAGATCCTTTCTAGTGAAACTATATTTTAATTTTGCCACATCTTATGTGTTTTTCTTGAAGCGTCTGTTTGTTTTTGTTTTTGTTATTTTATTCTCTGAATAAAATGGACTTTAGCATTCTTTTGTGGGAGAGAGACACGATCCGCTTTTTCTTATGAATACGCGTACTCTTCACTAATATTCGTTAAATATTCTTTTTTGCTTTTAGCTCTAGTTTTTCATGCATCTCTTATTTAGAGCAGTTAATTCTTATATGATATACTCTCTTGTTTCATTGTTAAATATTTGGAGGGATTATATTAAAATAAGTTGATCATCACATCTTTTTATTTATCTCCTGTTTTAAGAGGTGGTTTAAAGTTTGGTAAACTTAAAAATGATGTTTAAATGATATTATTTAGTACTTTATGTTTTCTTATGGTTGGTTTCAACTAGCTAATAGTGTATATTATGTCATTTTTATCTTAACATGCATTGTTCTGTTCATAATATAACATGACATTGTGGTATCCTCCTCTAAATAATTTATTTGAATTGACTTGGTACATGCTTACACATGTTATGACTGAAAACAAAAAGTCAATTAAGCCTTGATGATTTATTTTGCCTCAGAGTTCTAGTGTCATTTTTATGTCTCCGTTAATTTTATTCTGTCGCAAGCATGATTATGACGGTTATTGCTCTCTTTAATTGTCTCTATCCCATCTTTTGCTAGACTCCACTTGTACTAAGCTGAAATGCTTGTGCTTCCAAATCCCCGAAAACCTAGCTATTCCAAAGAGTCCACCATAAATACCTATGCATGGCAATTTCAAACCATTCAATTAAATTTGCATGTGCTATCTTTAAAACCTTCAAACACTTCTCAATTTGTGCCACTGTTTTGAGCTCAAGAGGAAGTAGTAGTTGGGCTTAGTAATTGACTTGCATGCTACATCTGCTCGTCATAAATTTTGCAAAGGTTAGGTTAGACCATTATAATATTAAAAAAAACTATTTTTTTTTATTGTAAGTGCTACATCAAGCTATCAAAATGAATGAATATAAAGATGCATATTATAAGTGCTTTGTTTTAAAAATAATTCGGAACCGCTCTCAACTTGCTTAGTATGGAAGATAATAAGAACTCTATTCCATTTGTTGACCAAACAACCACCACTCAAAAACAATTTTACCTCTGTTTTCAAAATGATAAGAAGCTCTAGCACATGTTAAATACCTACTTCCCTCAATGAAGGACACATCTTTTACTTTATTGTTTTGTCACCATCCTTCTTTGAGCACTTTCTTGAGAGCATAATTGTCATTCTTAGTGTAATGTGCTTGTCCCTTAATATGGTTAACCGAAGTGTAATCTTGATGATTTTATCTTTGATATCTTTATCTCTAGTCGTCTCTTGAAACTCAGAGGTGCCTGCGCATTTATGTTTTTATGTTCCATTCGGGTAAGAGAGATACCAGTCTATCATACTTTATTATGATCATTATAATCTTGTTGATGTTATAAATTTCATGTTATGAGCTCTTGGTTGGTTGAATCTTTTAATTGGGTAAAATGATTGCTAAGTTTTATTATCCAGACATCACGCAATTGTTAAAGGCGTGATCATAGCATTTACAATCAGAAATTATTTTTTTATCATTTACATACTCGAGGATGAGCAGATTTAAGCTTGGAGATGTTGATACGTCCAAAACGTATCTCTAATTTTTAATTGTTTCATGCCATTTTATGCTTTTAGCACTTGTTTTATATTAAGTTTAAGATTTATTTGGACTAACCTACTAATGGTTGCAAAAGTGTGCGATGTTCTTGTTTTACTCTTTGATATGTAGAAATTATGATGAATACAAAAGGAAAACTTGTTGGACTCGAATTGGGACTTTCCTGAAATCTGTCAGAGATCGTCAGATTGAGCCCCCAAGATGACGTCAAATGGAAATCAAATGTGAAACAAAGTTGTGGGAAATTTTATTTCCATAATTCTGGACTAATAATTTGTCCCAATCCGAGTCCGGATGCTCTAGATATATCCGTTTTCGTGAGTCACAAGAGTGGTTGACGGAAATCCGAGAGTCTATATAAAGAAGAAAACCCTAGGTCGTGAAGGACTCCTCCACCCACGAATTTCCAGCCACCAAAGCCACGTATTTGCCTCCCCCATCGATCCCAACTCCATGGGGGATGGCTCCCAAGAAGCCATGAAGGAGGGAGGCTCAGGGGCGGTGCTCCCCCATGATGCCGACGGCGGGGAAGCACCTCCCCACGCCGCCGCCGCCGCTGCCACCGGCCTGCGTTCCTCGCTTCCCTCTCCGCCTCTTCACCGCCATCTCCATCACCAACTCCTCCTTGTATTCAGTGGTCCATCCTCCCACAAATCTCTATACCGTCCTATGTAAACATGGTGTTTGATGCTATAATATTTATCCTATGATCTATGACATGTTTGCGTAGTTATTTGTCTTTTGATTTCTTTGTTGAATGCATGAGGTTCATTAGAGGGTTGTATGTTGATAAGGTACTGTCCTTTCGTGTCCATTATATTTGTGCGCGCATGGATCAACACCCTAGGGTTAGTAGTATGTGCAAAGGAAGGGGGAAGTTATGCCGGAGTGACAGAAACCTGAGAACTCAAACTGGTTAGTTGCACGTATGGGAGTAAGAGGACCATCAAACTTAAGGCGATGGTTGGGAAAACTTAATACATTGTTAGTATTTACGGATGTTTGCTAACAATCCAATCATATAGTACTTGTAATCTCAAGTAGTGGAGTGCATGGATATTTAGCCTCTCCCAATTAGAAAACTGTATCGAAGACAATGAAACCAATATTTTCACTAATTAATCTTGGACAAAGCCACCATAATTACCACCACTTTTCCACACCCATGGTACTGTTAGTTTATGTTTACTTAGTATATCGTATTTTTGCAACACTAACATTTACTTTCTTGTATTTATTATCTTGCAAAACTATCTCTCATACCCGTATTATTGCTTTAGTTTTATTTCCTAGATAATGCAAACGTTTGGTGTGCGTAGAGTTGTATCCATGGTTGATAGAACTTGAGAGAACATTCATCCTACATTTAGCTCCTCGTTGGGTTCGACACTCATACTTATCAAAAAGGTTACACACGATACTCTATACTTGTGGGATATCAGCGTATCATGAAGATGGAGGATCATTGAAGATTTATTTTCGCTGCTTTATTGTTTTGAGCTAGCTTTAAGTCATGCAAAGATGTATCGAACTATTTATTTTACCAAGTCTGGACAATTCGTGTAATAATGATACTATGTTGTGATATTGATCATAAACTGTGTGTGCAAATGAATCAATCCAGGGGTTTGCACTATACATAGATACCTGCCATATTTTAGGTGCATGTACATTACAAATGGTATCAGAGCACTTTGTTGCCTATAGGTTTGAAACCCCTAGGTTTGGTTAGAAATAAGTTGGCCAAAAACTTAATTTTTACTAAGTATAAAAACTTATATAGAATATTCTTGCTTTTCTTCTAAGTACTCTCAATTCTTTTCTCTTGCGTTTTATATCATACCTTTTCTTCCAAACTTATAGGATTAAGATATTTGAGTACACTTGGGAGGAAGACTACCCAGTGTCTCGCTTTGGCATCATCTTGTTCGACATACTCAAGCACCTGAAGTTACCAACACCCATGATCAAAGGATGCATCTTGAAGAAGTTCAAAAGAGAAGACCTTTGGGTAATCAGGGTAGTTCAACAAGGCCGTGAAAGCAAAGCATCAATTGAGTACAGAGTAATGGGGTTCTCCATAGAAAGAGGAATCGACGTCGTAATGCAATATGTAATAGGTCGCCTTTGTGGACGCTACTTCAAGGAACTCGAGGGACACTACTCCCTTCCTTTTGGCACACGTAATGAAGAAGGTTATCCTTGCTGCTATGGCACCGAGGACATGGGCAAGGATGTGTTCGTGAGCCATTACTTCCAAGGCTTAGAACTCTTAGTCTATGATCTTTACTTTGATTCCTATGAAGAACTCTACAAGAATGATGAGATTTGCGCCCAAGTCAGGGAGAATGAAGTGAAGATAAAGCAAAAAAAAGAGAAGACCTAGGAGCTAGAGGAGAAGTTGCAGTTAGAAGAGAAGAAATTCGCAAGTCAAGAGAAGAGGGTCCAGCAAAGAAACAAGCAAATAAGAGGGCTGAAGGTAGAACTCTCCACCAATGAGGTGGAGCTTCAAGCTGATAGTGACTTGATCAAGCGTCTTCGTGTTGAGAAGAAGGAACTTCAAGACAAGAACTTAGAGTTGGAGAAGAAAGTGACGGACCTCAGAAACATGCTCATATGCGAAGGCTATGCGATCAAAGACGTCGAAGAAGAAGTAGATGAAGAAGAAGTTCCCATGATTGAGGGTTAGGATAGTTAGAGAGACTGCCATTTTACTTCACGCATTTAAAATTTTGAATTTCTAAGTTTAGGATATACCAACGTGTGGTAGAGCATTATCTAGTTTCGCTTTGTTGTTATTTTGGATCAAGACTAATGAAAAGTTTTAGTTGTTAGATTTGTTGCTTGATTGTTTGAGATGATTTCATGGGTAGAATTAATTCCTTAGACCTTTCTATCTTTACTCATCTATGATTATACAACAGATGCCTCCCCGTCGAGCTCCCAAAAACAACAACAATGATGTTATGCATCAGTTGATGGCCGCCCAAGCCCAACTGATGACCATGATGACTCGGTTCATTGCAGCAACCAACAACAACAACAACAACAACGACAACAACAACAACAACAACAACATTAACAACAACCACAACCCTCCACCACCACCCCCTCCTCTAGTGGAAAGACTTGCGAGGTTCCTTAGGCTTAGGCCAAATAAGTTCTCGACTTCAACTAAGCCACTGGTGGCTGATGACTGGCTGGGTTATGTGCAAAATGATCTGGTGACAACTGAATGTAAGGATGCTAATAAAGTTAGGTTCATTGCACATCTGCTTGAAGGACCTGCTACACAATGGTGGGAAACTTATAAGATTACTCACCCGCTGGACACCTTGACCTGGGAGGATTTCAAGGAAGGTTTTTGTAATGCTCATATGTCCATGGGCATTATGAATCTGAAGCAAGAAGAGTTTTGCAATCTACGTCAGGGAAACATAAGTCTGAAGGAGTACATGGATGACTTTCATGCCTTGTCTCGATATGCTGCTGAGGACATTGACACAGATGCAAAGAGGAAGGCAAAATTTCTCAAGGGACTTAGTGATGAGATGAAGATACCTCTGACTGTTGCTTATACCCCAAACTATCAGATACTTCTTGATCAAGGCATCACCCTTGAAGATAGTATAAAGAAAGATGAAAATAGGAAGAGGAAGATGAACAAGCACTCCTGTGAACCCTCATTCAAGAAACACTTTGTTCTGAAGGACATATGCCCTAGAGGCACTTAATAAAGATAGTTTATTCATCATATCTCAATTGTTCATTATATGTTTTATACCATGCCATAACTGTATTAAGTGGAAACATTTATACACATGTGGTAGATAAACAACCATGTCCCTAGTAGCCTCTACATGACTAGTTCATTGTGCAATTGATGATCGAGGTTTCCCGATCATGTGACATGGCGTCAATTGACAATGGAGTCATATCTTTGGTAGAACGATGTGATGGGCATACCCAATATATGTAGGATGTAATCATTACGCCTTTGATTGTGAGATCAACTCTTATTTCTATTCCTTAAAGATACTTTGATTGCATGAAACGTCATGTCTTAATAGTATGAAAATAAAGGTGTTCCTCTCGGGTATCGGAGGGAGTATGTTGAGACGAGGGATCAAGAGCGGGATTTGCCAGTCCGCATAGTAGGATAGATACTCTAGGGGACACTCGGTGAGATTATGTCAAATGAGCTTGCAAGCATGTGACTAGGTCACCCAGACATAATATCATGGACGAGTAGAAGATAGTGTTGTCGATATCGAGATCAAGCTAGGTATCGTGATATCTATGAACGAGTCTCGGACATGCTAAGTATCGCCATGGCAAAAGGTTTAAAACTCGTTGTCTAGGTTCGAACGACAAAGTTATTTGTTATATCATAGGGATTAATTCCGGGGTTCCAGGCCCAAGAATTAGCCATTGATCGGAGAGGAGTCTCGATCATGTCTGTTATTATATCAAACCGCTAGGGTAACACACTTAAGAGGAGTCGACATATTTACCGGAAGAGGAATTAAGAAAGAGAGAACCGGGAACGTCCCGGGAAATATGCGATGTAGATAGGGCAGCGATGAAATAGTTTTTCAGAGCCAGAATAAATTATATAATATGTATTTAATATTAATTAGTGTAATTAATAGTTAGATATATTTTTTTAATTTAATTTCAAATTTTAAAAGGCAGAATACCTTAAATGGGCCTTCCGATGGAAAGAAGGCCCATAGGGGGGAAGCTCCCCCCCCCCAAGGGAGGAAGTGGATTCGGCCGGCCTAGGTGGGCCACATGGGGCCCACCGAGGGCCGGCGCACCAGCCTTGGACGGCTGGGGGTGCGAGGTTTACTCCGACACCGCCCGGCTGGCGAGGTTGGCGGCCATCCTTCCCCTTTATTAACATGATTCCCCTGTTGGAGTTGCGCCAAGGAGAAAGTTCTCTCCACCATACGCACGTTGTCGTGCTGCTGGTGATCCGGTCTCAGTCTTCCGCTGCTCGTCCTGGATTGGATCTTTGGAGGTCGTCGGCTTCACCGTGCGTGTTTGAAACTCTGTGAGGCGCCACGCTAGTGGTATTGGGAGGTCTGCTTCCTCTACCCCACCTCAAGGTCGTCTTCGTCGGCTACATCGACAACACTTGTGCGGGAGCGTAATCGCCTTTTTTGTTCTACAAGGGTATGTATACCGATCTCCTTCGTATTACTGTATCTGCATAGTATAGATCCTAGCTAGTTTAAGGTTATCATTGTTAGAAAAATTATTGTTTTCTGCCTGTGATCCACTTCAGTGGAATCAAGGTCGATCTATGCGTAGATATAATTGTACGGTTTTGGAACCCGTGTTCGTCACGGGGACATCGTTCTTTATTTGCTACCCTCTAGCGTGCACTTGCACTGCCGGCAGCATTGAGTTGATGAAGCGGCCCAGACCAACTTTACGTGAGGCTGGTTCCACTACTGGCGTACGACTTGTACCGTATATGTGGCTGGCGGGTGTCAGTCTCTCTCTCTCTTTAGTTGGCTTTGCATTTGAATGGAGGGCCCGAATAGGATGCTTAAATATGCAATTATTTGATTGTGGTTGTGGTCATAAGTTCGTAGGTATGAAGCGGTTCTATTTGACAGCCCCAAGCCACGTAAAATATGCAAAAGATAAAGTAGAACGTGTCTAACTTTATTTTGCAGGGGCAATGTGATATGGTCAAGGTAGGTTTATTAAATTGTTTATAAACTGTGGGCGTCATGGAGACCATCGGCGTAAGGACCATATCACGTCGCATTACATATTGATGTTTTGTGTGCGTCTTATATTGTGTGATTATATATTAGTATATATTAGTTTCACGGCGGTAGTAATATAAGATGATCCCTACAAAATAACATTAGTGTTTTTCCTTCAACATGCACCACCAAGAAAATTCTACGTTATGAGGCAGGCCGTGACGATCGGGTGTCAGACATATCGTCGTTCGCATATAGTGGGTGTAAGACATGTTTGCACAAGAATTTACGTTGAAGGTTATTATGGCGAGCCTAGCATGTAAAGACATGGCCTCGGAACATGGTTACCGAAAGGTTAAGCATGAGTCATAGAGTTGTTGTGATTGACAAGTCGATGTCTACCTTTGAGGTTGTGTTGCCGGCTCTGGCGATGAGGGGTTGCGCAATGGATTAGGGTCTCGTAATCACTGAAGCGATTAGAGGGATATTTGTTTGAGTGGGAGTTCTGATAGTTTTATTTTATTAAAACTGGAACCCTATTTTATAATGAACAAAGTCTTTATGTTGTGCAAAACCTTTGTAGATATTAACCAATGTAATAGCCTTCTTTAAAAATTAGGCGCAATCCTGCGATTGAGAAACTTAAAAGGTTGGGTCCAAACTTCATAGTTTTACACTTTATCTTGAGGATACTCCTTGTTCAAACCATTAGCTCTTTGTGATACAATATCCGCTAGGAGATAAACCCGAAGATTCCACTAACAAAAGGATAATTTGTATTATCAAGTTTTTGTGCGGATAATATCAGCATTGTCCAGTGTATACTATTATCTCTACCATAAAGAATTAACGGTAGGTGCGAGTTGTTAGATCGCGAACATATGAGATGATGGCTAAACTCAGGATACACCTAAAGTTGGGTTGATGAAGTCTATCAGTACATTGACTATTTTCTTCTCAACCAAGATGGAAGAGAATACACACATTGAAGGAGCACGTGACAGTCATAATTGATGACACTGGTCATAATCGATGACATTGGTCATACTTGATGACATTGAGACGCCTCGCTCAGCTCAATCACTAGATGACAGACAACATTGTCAGATGCAAATGCTTTGGCATAGGCTATGTCATGGAAGGGGAATCGTTCACCTTCATGGCTCCTGATTGCGTTGGAAGAATCAAGAAGATGAAACAGATCGCTAGGAAGTCATCAATGATGATGGTGTATATATGATACACACGTTATGAATGTTTTACCTAAGAAAGTACTCGCACTAGTGACTAAGTTTTTATACTAGTCATGTTTTATGAAAACCAGATTTACTACTTGAGTAGCTTGGAAGGATGAGGCGACAATGTATGTTGATGATGGCAGATAAAATGTTGTGATGGCCATAAATACTCTCCCTCTAGATCTACCATTTGAATAAATTCTTTTATGATCGCCTGTTAGTATGATCTTTATAAGTGTGTTTCTTCTTGCGAGACAATTGTTCATATATGTTAGTGACAAAATCATTGTCCATTTATGAAGTAGTGATCATAAGCCAATTTGAATTTAGATGGTAGAATCTCCCACATTCATAATATTAATGCCAAAGGATACAAACTTAATAAAGACACCACATTCGTATGGCACTACCGTTTAAGTCATGTCAATGTTATAGTCAATGAACAAGCTCCATACGGATGGATCTACAAGTCCTTAGATTTGATCTTTTGACACTTGCAAGATAACTAAGACACCGTTTTCGGAAAACGGGCATATAACTTATTGAGAATCATGCATATAAATGTATGTGGATCAATGAAGTAATTAACGTGTCGTGGAGATCTTTATTTCGAAAACTTCACTGAACGTTTTGAGTATAACTTGTTGAGAATCATGCATATGAGTGTATGTGAATCAATGAAGTACTTTAACGTTTAATGGAAGTCTTTATTTCATAGACTTCATGAATATTCCGAGTAGATATATGAATATCCACTTAGGAAATCTTAGTCTGAAAATTTTGATTCGATCAAATAAGTTCACAATGAAGTAGGAAAATAAATTTAACAAGAAAATCAAATTCCTGCGATACAGATCGAGGAAATACAGTTATAATGTTTGCATATCATTGAAAGACTTGTGAGAAGAGTTCCACAAATTACGTCGCATGGAACACCATAGTGTTATAGTATGTTAGGACGTCGTAATCGCACCCTATCGGATAGTGTGTGGTAAATAAAGCTCTTATCGAATTATTGTGATCATTGGAGTCATATGGTAGAAACATAACATTCACGTTAGATAATAGGGAAACCATTAAATCCATGGAGACAATAGCATATGAGTGATGGCATGGGTTTTAGCCTAGATTGTCGTTTTAGCAATTTAGTGTTTTGATGCGATCAGACCTAAAATGGATAAATCTTTGTAGTGTACCGTACCTAAAGAATTAGTTGGGTACATGTCTCACGAAATAGGCAAAAACGTTGCCGGAATATACCTTGCAAAAGAAATAGTTCCTTGTCCAAGGGTATAAGTGGGAAATAAAGTAGAGAAAGACGAAGTTAATGAACTTTCTCTCCAGATATCAGAGTGGCGCAACGGAAAGTGTTTTTCGGTGTCTTGCTCCTCAATTGGAAAGAAGTTGATGATAAAGATCATGATGCTCTGAGCTCATATTAAGAACGTAGGCGTACGAGGTTGTGTTCCACACTATGTGGTACGACAATCTTGTTATGAAGGTCATGTTAATGGAATATGACAAGACCTACAAACTACGAAGAAGAGATTGTAGACCTAAGTACGAGAAATGGCTATGAGTCTTATATGATCCGAGATAAAATCCATGTACGATTACCAGGTAATCACTTGGGAGATCTTCTTGATGGCATCTAGGTTGTTAATAGAATATGAAATTTTATGAGAGAGTAGACACTGATAAGGATCAATTTGTCGAGAAACAGTTCCGACAGATTCAAAAGTTGACCACAAAGAGATTCTGTCTCAAGTGGCGAAGCCTAAATCTATTCGGGGTCGTTTAGCAATTACTATTATTTCAAATTGAGAAATTAATAGATGGATAAGGAAACCATGTTTCTTAATGGTATCATTAAGAAAGAGTTGTAAGTACAATGAAATGGTTTGGTGACCCTGAGGATGCTAAACATGTATGCAAACTTCAGTTATCCATTCATGGGCTGAAGCAAGCATATCAGAGCCGGAATCTTCATTTTGATGATGTGATCAAATGATTTTGGAGTTGTCCAAAATAGTTGAAGAAACTTGCATTTGCAAAGAACTGAGTGGGAGCTAATTAGCGTTTCTTGATCTTATATGTGGAAAGCATATTTGAGTGGGAGCTAGGTGTCATTCAATGATTTTATATGTGACGACATATTGAGAATGGTACAGATCCTCTAGAAAACTATAAAGGATTAATTAAGTAATTAAATTTTCTATGAATGAAGTTAGGAGTATTAGGCATCCGATCTATAATTGCATAGATCGAAAGGGGCTTAATAACATTAGGTCAGAATATTTTCCTAGGCTAAGATTTTGAAGTGTTTAAGAATGGAACAAGCGAAGAAAAAGGTGCTACCTTGTATGACTAGGTAAAATATTAGGTTTATCTTGGCAATTTCAGTGATAGCTGATGATGTTCGACATTCTCTATGCCTCAGATATAAATTATATCAGACTGAAAGCTCGACTTGGTGTGACCCAAGTCCTTGGTTGAAGAACAGGTTCTAGAGTGATCCTTATGTGGATCAATGAACAAACATTAAGTGTATTCTTAAGTGTCTGTGAGAACTGAAGATATGTTTTCTGGTAATGGTAAGAGTGAAAAGACAGCTTTCCGTAAAACAGTTACGATGATGCAAGTTATGACACTGACCCCTACGACCAGAAATCTCATATAGGAGATGTCCTTTATTTTGAAGAAAGACATGGTTAGCTTGCAAAGTTGCATATGAATGCACTGTCGCATAACCTGCATAGGTATAGAAATATATGGCAACTTCGGAAATAGCAAGTGTTATTGGACTGAACAGTTTTCTGAGCATATGTGGTTCGCGTTAATAGTCTCTTAGACTTTTAAGGCCCATGCTACACGAAGGTTCGAGTCTCACTCCAATCGATTAAAGATATATTTCACCGTCATCGAAAGATACAGGATGATGTCAAACTAGGTGACATAGAAGTGTTGCAAAGCACATATAGGTCTCAATGTGTGAGATCTGTGTAACATCCCAACATTTTATAATGTTCAAAAATCACAAAAATTTAAAACTTTTGTTTTTGATTAAAATAAAACATTAAATGCATAAGAAAACCAACTATAAAAGACTTCAATCATATTGAAAAAGTTTATTAATTTAAATTTCTTAGTTTATTATTATTTTCAAAAGTTGTTTCAAGTTAAACATTTTATTATCCATTGTATTTCTTAAAACCTCAATATCTAATTTGACAAATGTTTTACAAACTTCAAATCATTTTATTGTAATAGTTTCTTTATAAGTATTTGATTTCAACCACATAACCATAGCTATTCATAAATTAAAATAATATTTACAAGTGTTCTTTGAAACTAATTAAACATAATATATTTTGCCAAATGGTTTTCATTGTTTAACTAAGTTCAAAACATAGTTTGGGAAATTATAAGTCTATAATTCATATCTTTAAAACTTCATAGATTTTATAATTAATTAATTATCCGAATAGACATTTCATTAACTTAAATTGATTTCATTTATTTTCAAAACATAAATTGATCTTCAGAAATATATATTCTATATAAATGAAATAAATCTAAAATCTTTTCCAAAGTTGTTTATGAAGTTTTCAAATGATTTATCTTAATATAAAATATAATGGTGCACAAAATAAGTTAAATTAAAAATGAATACTCTATAATTCCCTTTCAATTCAAATATATGTGTTATATTATTTAATATTATACTAAAGCCAAAAATTATTTTAGTATTTGAAAATGAGTTCAATTAACTTGAATTCAAACATATTTGAATGTGGGTAGTTCCATAAATTTTATTTTAACCCCAAATGAATTATTAAATCCCTAATTTCAAAGTTAACCTAAAATAGGCAAAATTGCATTTTATGAATATTTCAAAATATTATTTTTCAAAAATGTTCAAAACATGCCGACAACCGGTTTAACACAAAGATAATAATTTTACAAATTTTTAGAAATTGATTTGACTTCATTTGGAATTATAAATCAAAAGATATGAATTAAATAGAAAATTCAGAAAAAGAAAAAAATGCTGACGTCCTGATGACGTCAGCTCCATCTTCAACCTCCGGCCGAGAATCCCGCCGCGATCCCTTTCCAAAATCTGGGTGCAATCGTCGCGATTGGAGTCTCCTCTCCGGCCCATATAAATCTCCTCGCTCCCCTCCCTCTTTCCCCTCTCATCTCGCTCAAAACGGTGCCCCCAGGCCGGCAAAATAACTCGCTGGAGCCGCACACCGCCGCCGCCGTGTTTCTTCTATCCCGACGAAAGGAAGCAACCTCCCTCCCCTAGACCACGCTCATTCTACTCCCCACCCCACTACGCACCACCCCAGCATCCCCTTAAATTAAATTGGCAGTTTTACAGATACACCTTAGTTTTATCATATCTTTTTATCTGTTTATCCAAATTCAAATATTTTTATATATTTGGAATCCCCTTGTCATGTAGAATATTTTAGATCTGTTAGAATTCAAATTTGACTTAGTTTAAAATATTCAAATTTCAAATGGTGAATTTGAGTCTTTTTGTCATAACTTTAAATCTGTAAATTCAAAAAATTGCAAATAAATTTTTTTTAGAGACTTTGGAATATTTGTAAATTGATGCCACTGCTATAATTTGGATGATTTGATAGTTATATATTTAATTTTAATAGTTTGAGTATTTTCAACATAACTTTTAATATAAACATTTTTTTTGAATAAATCCAATTGCTATAAATTTATTTAAATCCCCTCTCTCTATTAATACTAATTACAAAAAAAAATTATAAAAATTTACTCACATAACACTCTAATACTTTATTTAATCCTTTTATTATATTTCGCAAATTTAGAAACTGATTAAATTGCAATTAGAACCTTATGCATACTTTGTAAATATCACAAAAAATTAGTATTATGTTTCATATGAACTAAAATTGCATTTCATGCATAGCATATTGTATTTTGTAGTTATACTCCTCATAGGAAAACCTCTCCATTATTTTTCTCTAAGTTAGAAATATTTTAAACTTAACATTTGGTAAAGTGTTATGCACTTAGAAACTTAGGATTTTCAACATGGAGCTAAAAGACCAATGAAGGACTTAGCCAAACAAGACTTCAGAAGTACCTTCAAGGAGCAGAAGCACTTAGAAGAAAATTCAAGAAGAAGTTCATGAAGACCAACCAGAGAAATTTTCTATGTCTTGCTACCTCTCTCTTTCATTTCTAGTTTCTTCTCTTAGACCTCTTGAAGACTAAGTTAAATCCTAGACCAGCCTAGGTGATACAAAAATCATCAAGTCTGAAGATTATTAAAGTCTACCAAGAATTCAATCAAGACATCACCAAGGAGAATATTACAAAGAAGTGAGCCTAGCTCACTTGGTTAGGGAAGTGGATGTACAACTCAGCCACCCAGGTTCAAGTCCTCATGGACGCAGATTTGGATTCTTATTATTTGAAAATAAAAAACCCGCTGTAGGGGCTTCCCCTACCGCATTCCTTTTTTTAAAAAAAAGGAGAATATTACAAGTCTGCAGATGAAGCTTGGAGGACAACTACAGCTTTCTTTCTATCTTTTCCCTCTTTCCTAATATTGTCTTTCACTTAAGACTTAAACAATTTTTATCATATTATTACCATCTTGAAGTTTGTTGGATCCTAGCAGCACAGTGAGATGAAGCGGCCTGGAGACAAACCTTACATGTCCACGTACATGAGACCTGTACCACAATAAGTGGCTAGCCGGGTGTCTGTCTCTCTCACTATAGTGAATATCCAATTTAGAAAGAGTTGATAATAAAAGTCGATCACCTTATAGACTTAGTATTTTCTCTAAGTATTTTTACACATCATGGCCAAGCCATTAGAGTGCTTATTCAAGATGAACTATAACAAAGTATTTTTATTCAACGTATGACCTTAGTCCTTAGTCATTTTGACACCCTTTTTCGCTTTGCATTAACTTAAAATATTTTCTTAGCATGACATACATCTCTAGTCCTTAGGAATATTTCGCACCTCATGCGTAAACATATTTTCTTTAGAAGTTTTATGAAACCTGTTTGTTCACTATGTATGTGCATGTATGTTTGATGATTGTTGTTTGTTGATTGTTGTATTGTTGTTTGCTTATATTGTTTAGATTAAACGGAAAGCAAAACGTTCGTTGTTGAAAAGAGTTTGTGAACAACGAAAACATTCAAAGGCAAGTGGCACACCTCATAAACTTCCTATTATTTCTATATGCATTATTTAGTGTATTTTTATATAAGCATGTGTAGGATAGTATTGCTATGCAAAACCTGTGTAGAAACACTTACTCCTGTGTCTAGTTTCCTATATAATACTTTTTTTTGAAAGGAAAGCGGTAGGGGAAACCCCCACGGCGAGTTTATTTTTAAATAATAAGAAACCAAATTCGCGTCCGTGAGGACTTGAACCTGGGTGGCTGGGTTGTACATCCACTCCACTAGCCAAGTGAGATAGGCTCACTTCTTTCCTATATAATACTTAGTAGATATATTGATGCTATGCAATTGATGAAAAGTTTTACAAAATGTTAAGTGACTACTCAGGGCTGTGCTCATGGTTGTCGTCGCCTAGGATGAATGTCTATTCTATTTAGGGCCGTGAGCATGGTGATTTCCACCTGAGAGTGCACATCCACTAAGTTAATGAACCTCCTGGGTGGATTGGTTGTATATGGTGGCGAAGTTGAGCGGCTACTCCGGTCCATGTCTATGGTTCCCGGAGTATGTGCACTTGTGGATGGCCACCCAGGGAACAGAGGAATCTGAAGAACTCCGAGTGACGATTGCTTCTAGTGCAGCCATTGCAAATGGGCTCTGGCTTGATCAACTATGTTGCGTGGACTCTCTGGCTTGATAAGCAGATGTAGAGGGTGTTAGGTGGAACGGGTCAAGCCAGAGTGGGAGGGAAAATGCGTCTGAAAGATCTCGTCTCATTCTTCTCCTTTTCCTTAACACTTCAAGAGTGTATAGGATAGTTTGGGTTGAATGGGTACAATGGTGAACGTGCACAACCTCTGCAGAGTGTAAAACTAAGTACTTAGCCATGTCCCCGGTACGGACAATTTGAGCAGCTGATCACGGACGTCAAACGGAGGATTCCACCATTCCAACTTCAAAAATAAAACTTGATGGCTGAACAAGGGTAGAATGAGACAGTGGTTTTCATGCCACGAATGTCTCGAATGGAAGAAAAGTGTTTTCCAAATAGTTAGGAAAATTTGGCTTTATGTAAAATAGCCATGAACTCCACCAGCCAAATATGCATATAGGCTATAGAGTTATTCCATTAAGTGTCCACCATAGTGTCACTTGCCAGACTCCATTTTTAATGGAAATCTGACCCACATTGTTGCAATATTTTTCTTATTGCAGATTGATCAGATGACGAGTGAGGTTATGTTTAAAGGTTTCGAGTCTACAACCAACATGTTTTCACCTGTGGCAACATGAAAGTGATGGAGACTCACTACTATTGTATTTCCGTTGTTTACTCTTTCAAAGCTAGCTTTATGCTATGCAACTTATATTGAATATTTTGTAAGTCTAGATCATCGATGTAATAAAATTGATACTTTGTTGTGATATTACATCGTAAACTGTGTGTGCAAACGAATCGATCCAGGGATTTGCACTATACATAGGTATCTGCCTTATTTAAAGTGCAGGTACGCTACAATCTGTGTATTGTATTCCTCTTCCACGAGACAAGCATGCACCGAGTTGCTATGGGTGTTGAGCTTTTACCAAGTTGTAAACTAGACTAAGTGTTACTCTAGTGCAAGTGGGAGACTGAATGAGATATGGCCTAGAGGCACTAAAGATAGTTTAGTCATCATATCTCAATTGTTCATTATATGTTTTATACCATGCTATAACTTTATTAAGCGGAAACATTAATACACGTATGGTAGATAAATAAACCAGGTCCCTAGTAGCCTCTACACGACTAGTTCATTGTGTAATTGATGATCGAGGTTTCCTGATAAGGTGACATGGCGTCAGTTGACAATGGAGTCATATCGTTGGTAGAACGATGTGATGAACATAACCAATATATGTAGGACGTAGTCATTACGCCTTTGACCGTGAGATCAACTCTTATTGCAATCCTGAAAGATACTTTGATTGCATCAAACGTCATGTCCTAATAGTGACAATAAAGGTGTTCCTCTTGGGTATCGGAAGGGAGTATGTTGAGATGAGGGATCAGGAGCGGGATTTGCCAGTCCGCATAACAGGTATATAATCTAGGGCCCACTCGGTGAGATTATGTCAAACAAGCCTGCAATCATGTGATAAGGTCACCCGGACATAATATCATGGACGAGTAGAAGACAGTGTTGTCGAAATCGAGATCAAGCTAGGTATCGTGATATCTGTAACATCCCAACATTTTGTAATGTTTAAAAATCTCTAAAATTTAAATATTTTATTTTTGATTAAACTAAAACATTAAATGCATAAGAAAACCAACTATGAAAGACTTCAAACATATTGAAAGAGTTTAACATTTCAAATATCTCAGTTTATCATTATTTTCAAAAGTTGTTTCAAGTTAAACATTTTATTATCCATTGTATTTCTTAAAACCTCAAAATCTAATTTGACAAATGTTTTACAAACTTTCAAACCATTTTCATGTAATAAAATAGTTTCTTTATAAGTATTTGATTTCAACCACTTAGCCATAGCTATTCATAAATTAAAATAATATTTACAAGTGTTCTTTTAAGCTATTTAAAACATGGTCTAATTGCTAAGAAGTTTTCATTCTTTTACCTGAGTTCAAAACATAGTTTTGGAAATTACAAGTCTATAGTTTATAACTTTAAAACTTCATAGATTTAAATTAATGAACTATCCAAATAGGGATTTCATTAACTTAAATTACTCTCATTAATTTTCTAAACATAAAATGATGAATATATTCAATATAAGAAATTTAATAAATCTAAAACCTTTTCCAAAGGTATGTTATAGAGTTTCAAATGATTTATCATAATATAAAATTTAATGGTGCACAAAAGAAAATTGAATCCATTATATTTCCTATTAATTAAAAATATATATATTCTGTTATTCTACTATTATGCAAAAATAATGATGAATGGTTATTGATAAATGAGTGTAAAATATCTTAAATTCAAACATATTTGAATGTGGGTCTTTCGTAAAATTTATTTAGCCAAAAGGAAATTTAATTAAGCTATATTTTAAAATTTGACATTAAGTGTCAAAGTGTATTAAACCAATATTTCAAAATTATAAATTTTATAAAGTTTTCAAAACATGCCCACTAATGGTTTAAAGCACAGATATGATTTTTACAAATTTATAGAATTTTATTTGACATCATTTGATGTTTAAATCAAAAGTTATAAAAGAAATCAGAAAAAGGAAAAAAGAAATCCCCTGTGACGCCAGGGATGATGTCACCCTTCTTCAACCTTCGTCCGAATTTCCCCCCCGAAATTGCTCTCCGATTCCTTTCCAAATCCGAGCGAAATTATCACGAATTGGTTTCCCCCTTCGGCCTATATAAACCCCACACCCTCCTCTCTCGTTTGCCCCAAACCCTAGCATCTAAGACGCCGCCAGGTCGCCGCATTCGCTCACCGGAGTTCCTCCACATCCGCCGCCGTATTTCTCAAACTCCGGTAACCACGGTGCGACTCCGCCGTTACTTCCTGGCTCTTCCTTTTCCCCTATCTCTTGTGCATCTTCTAAACCTTGGTTTCAATTTCTTGTCGTAGCAAATCGAGCGGAGTGTGCTCGACCCGAAGGTCGCCGCCGCAACCACCACTCCGGCCACGCACCCACTATGCTGTGAGAAGAAATCGGTGATGCCACCATCACTATCTGCTTTGCCGTGTCGCGCTGCGCCCGGAGAAGCCGTCCGCACATCCCGAGGAGCACCGCGGCGACCGGCCGGTACCCGCCTGAGGCCGCGCCGCCGCCATCCTTTCTTCTCCAGTGAGGTCGGCGTCCAGGTTTGTTCAACACGATCCTGACCGTCTAATCTGCTTATAACGGTCAGGATTAGATTCAAATAAACCGAAACGATATATAGATCTTAGCCGTCAGATCTGGATCTGACGATCCAGATCAGATCCACGTCAGCCCCCTGTCAGATCCCAGTCAGCAGCCACGTCAGAAATTGTTTTCCTATTTAAATTAAATCGGCAGTTTTACAGATTAGTCCCTGTAAAATTAAACTCTCATAACTTTGTAAGCACATATCCAAATTTGACAATTGTTATATTTTTGGACAGCCCTGGACTTGTAGAATATTTTAACTCTGTTAGAATTCAAATTCATTTTAGTCTAAAATATTCAAATTTCAAATGGTGATTTGAGTATATTTGTCATGACTTTAAATCTATAAATCCAAAAATTGCAAATAAAATTGTTTTAGAAACTTTAGAATATGTGTTATATTATGCTTCTGTTAGAAAATAATTTTTTAGAATAGTTTTGAGGATTTAATAATCATACCCTTAATTTGAATAGTTTGAATATTTTTGACATAACTTTTGATAGAAAGATTATTTTTGAGTAAATCCAATGGCTATATTTTTTTTCAAATCCCCTCTGTCGTTTAACACTATTTATAATATTTTGTTATAAAATTTTAATCACAGAAAACTTTAATCTTATATTTATTCCTTTAATTATATTTTGCAAAAAAAGAAATTAATTAAATTGCATTTTTAGCCTCATGTATACTTTATAAATATCACAAAAATTAGTATGATGTTTCTTACGATTAAAAAGTGCATTCCATGCATAACTTATCTTATTATAGAGTTATACTCCTCATAAGAAAACTTCTTCATTATTTTCTCTAAGTTAGGATTATTTTCAACATAGTATTTTGGTAAAGTGTTATGCACTTAGACACTTAGAATTTTCAACATGGAGCTAGAAGTCCAATGAAGGACTTAGCCAAAACAAGACTTCAGAAGTATCTTCTAGGAGTAGAAGCACTTAGAAAAAAATCAAGAAGAAGTTCATGAAGACCAACCAGCAATATTTTCTAAGTCTTGCTTCCTCTCTCTCTCTCTCTCTCTCTCTCTCTTTTCTCCCTTCTTCTCTGAGACTTCATGATGACTAAGTTAAATCCAAGACCAGCCTAGATGATAGAAAAGTCAGCAAGTCTGAAGATTTATCAAGTCTACCAAGAATTCAATCAAGACATCACCAAGGAGAAAGTTACAAGTCTGGAGATGAAGCCTGGGAAACCAACTACATCTTTCTTTCTATTTGTTCCCTCTTTCCTAATATTGTCTTTCACATTAGACATAAACAATTTTTTATCATGTTATTACCATCTTTGAAGTTTGTTGGATCCTAGCGGCATAGTGAGATGAAGCGGCCTGGAGACTAACCTTACATGTCCACGTAAATGAGACCTGTTCCACAACTTAAGTGGTTGGTCGGGTGTCTGTCTCTCTCACTATAGTGAATATCCAATTTACAAAGAGTTGTTAATAATTGTTGATCACCTTGAAGAATAGACTTAGTATATTCTCTAAGTATTTTGCACATCATGACTAAGCCATTAGAGTGCTTATTCAAGATGATTTATAACAAAGTTATTTTGTTCAACATGAGACCATAGTCCTTAGTCATTTTTGACTAACATAATTGCCTTGCGGTAACTTAGAAGATTTTCATGGCATGACATTCATTTCTAGTCCTTAGAAATATTTTACACATCATGCATGACATTTTTTCCTTAAAAGTTTATGAAACTTGTTTGTTCATTATGTATGTGTTTTATGCATTATGTTGTGATGTGTTATATGTTGATTGCTGTATTGTTATTTGTCTATAAGAACAAAGAGCCTGACTTACGTTGAAAAGAGTTTGTGAGCAAAGAGATCATCCAAAGGCAAGTGGCACACCTCATAAACTTTCTACTATTTTCTTTAAGCATTACTTAGTGTATTTTTTATAAGCATGTGTAGGATAGTATTGTTATGCTAGACCTGTGTAGAAATTCCTTACTCCTGTGTCTAGGTTCCTATGCATTACTTAGTAGAATTAATGATGCTATGCAATTGATGAAAAGTTTTACAAAATGTTAAGTGACTATGGGTTGTGCTCATGGTTGTCGCTTATAATGAATTTCTATTCTATTTAGGGCCGTGAGCATGGTAATTTTCACCTGAGAGTACACATCCACTAAGTTAATGAACCTCCTGGGTGGATTGGTTGTATGGAGTCGAGTTGAGTGGTTGCTCAGGCCCATGTCTATGGTTCCTGGAGTACGTGCACTTGTGGATGGCCACCCAGGGAACAAAGGAATCTGATGAACTCCGAGTGACGATTGCTTCCAGTGCATCCAATGCCATATGGGCTCTAGCTTGATCAATTATGTTGCGTGGACTCGCCCTGGCTTGACAAGCAGATGTAGAGGGTATTAGGTGGAACGGGTCAAGCCAGAGTGGGAGGGAAAATGCTTCTGAAAGATCTCGTCTCATTCTTCTCCTTTTCCTTATCACTATAAGTGTGTAAGGATAGTCTGGGTTGAATGGGTACAATGGTGAACGTGCACAACCTCTGTAGAGTGTAAAACTAAGTACTTAGCCGTGTCCCTGGTACGAACAATTTGAGCAGCTGATCACGGACGTCAACGGAGGATTCCACCATTTCAATTTCTAAGAGAAAACTTGATGGGTGAACAAGGTAAGAATGAGAAAGTGGTTTTCCTGCCACGAATGTCTCGAATAGAAGAAAAGTGTTTTCCAAAGAGTTAAGAAAAAATTGGCTTTATGCAAAATAGCCTTGAACTCCACCAGCTAAATAAGCATATAGGTTATTAGAGTTATTCCACTAAGTGTCCACCATTGTGTCTGTAACACCCCAAATTTTGGAAGCAACAAAAACTAAATTATAAGAGATCCAAAATTCTGAGGCAACAAAAACTTTTTGAAAGGTCTTGTTAATGGGTGTGTTTATCCTCTGATTGCTCTAATAGTCATGTTGTGTTTGGTGTCTGTGTTGATAACCTCTGTAGCTATCAACCCTAAAACTCAACCTAGTTATAATATGACATCTGATAACAGTGTTTTGATAAATAAAATAGTCCATATATTTTCTGCTATCTTAAGTTTAACAAAACTGTGTTTACCATGATGTTCTGAAATCAGCAGCTACCCAAAGACCTTTTATTTCAGAAAGTAAAAGTATTTCCAAAACCTATAGGTTTCCAAAGCTATAAAGAACTATATAATAAGTCCTTATATATTTGAAGATTAATATGTTGCAAGTATTAGCACCCTCTTTTCAAAACTCCAATTTTATTAGTCTTTGGAAATCAATTTTCAAAGTGTTGTTTAATCTTCTTTATCCAAAATCTTGTCATAAGCATGTTGGTTACTACCTCACCAATATATTGCTTTATATTAAAATGTTGTCTTATTTATCCAAATGTGTTATGTTTGAAGTCCTTGACTTTCTTGACCTGAAGGTATAATTTTTAGGCCTGTTGATGTGGTGTTCTTTGTGTCCACATTGATTGTTTATGGTTGAAATAGGGGTATAAGTGTTTGGTTTGCTTGTCTGGCATGAGTGGAATGTGTTACCTAGTGTAAGCTTGTTTGGTGTTGATATTTCCTAAATTTCTATTTCAAAATGGTAGAAGATCTATCTTCACTCATGATAATTTATAGCTTTTCTAGAGCAAGCCAATTGGTGCTTATTCATTAAAGTTTGGAAATGCATCTCACCTGCGTTTATCATTACCATCTCTACTTCCCACTTTTATCCCTCTTGATAATTTACAAAATCTTTTGATCACTAATTATTAATGGAGTTGAGTGCATAATCTTAAGATGACCATATCTCTTTTATAACATAGCAACTTGCCATTTTTGTATATAGTTGTTATTGAACTCCTTTGACCTAAACTTTTAAACTAAATACTAAACCTATATCCCCTCTAACCAAGTCATCTTGTTTTAAATTATCTAATGCAAAGAGTGGACTGATCCATCCATGATTAGTTACATAAGCTAACTATCCCAAAATTTTCTTCACCTAAACCAACCCTCTCAAATTGCCCATCTTGTGGTTTAGAATGTTCCTTGCACCTCCACACCTCTGGGAAAATTCTTACCCGTGGCATGGTCGAAACCGTAACCCCAAATTCTTTGTCCTTTTTTCTCTTGGACCTTCTGTCGATCACTTTGCAGGCATGAGATAGCCAAACAGTGAACTCACCTCCCTCCATCAGCTCCAAGCCACCCGCTAGCCTCCAAGCCGTGCTCTCGTGCAAGAAGACGCTCCTCCATCGTCTCCCCGAGCCAATCGGTGCCCATCCATCCTTCCCTCGCTCTCCCTCTGTCCATGTCCGAAAACACCCGAGTCGGCCACCCTCTCCATTATTGGCACCGAGGCTCCCCTGACCCTTCTCTCATTGCCATTTGCATCCCCCACACTCTCCTCCACCTCCTTGTGCACTCCCGAGCAAGCTCTCCTCCTCTCCTGCTCGAGATCGTCGAAGACCCTTGCTCGGTCCCGAGCTCTTGCGAGCACAAATGCCATCCCCTGCGAGTCCCTCTTCTCCCTCTTTTTGCACTGCCTCGTTCACCTCCCCATGGGCTACCCCTGAGACATGGTATCCTTCTTGCAGGTTCACCAGAATCTTCTGGAGAGCGACGAGACCGCGACAGACGCCGTCGACCGCGCCGTCATTCTGGGAGACGGGGACGCACGCCGAGCCCTCCCTCGAGCCTCCTAGGCTCACCGCATCCACTCGGGCACCTCCTTTCCTCCCATCGCGAGCCCTAGGTGAGCTTTCCCTCGACCTCACCTTCCCTAGGGTTTCAGGCCGCGATATCCAGGTCGGGAGGAAGAAGACGACTGGCCGTCGTCGGATCCGCGATCAACGACTCTCGTTTGAACTCCCTGGATCTAATCGCAACCGTCCGTTCATGATCTGGCGGCAGCTCATCCCTTCGCTGCGTGCGCGACGCGCACTGGGCCGGCCCATCTTGCTCAGAGAAGCCCGCTCGAGATCCGGCCCTTCTAATCTTTTTCCTTTTAAGCAATTTATTTCTCTGTTTATTTTTCAGTGATTTGGTAGCCTAGGTTTTATTCATTTCTGGTAGATCTGTGCATGAGAAAATTTTGAAATTAATTCTCTAGCATAGCTAAGTGTTTTCTTAACCAGGTGGCACTGGCCTTTCTCAAAAATATGTTTTTATGTGTGCTCTATGTCCAATCTTGTAAAAAGTGGACATTTTACCATTTACTTAATAACTTGATTTTTCTAGGTCCAAAATTAGCAAACTTTAGTTCTATAGAAAGACAGTAAGAATACCTACCCAGATCTAGATAAAGTTCTATTAAGTTTAAAATTAACAACAGTGGCATTTTGTTGATTTTTAATTCATTATTAAAAATAATTTTTTGAGTAAATCCAATTGTATGTGGTAGATAAGAGTATTAGTTATCATATCCTATCTTGGTAGAATTTTCCATCTTATATTTTGCTCTTGGTATATTATTTTTTAAAACAGTAGGTTATAACACTTGAAAAAGAATATTTTTATTTTCTGTTAATTGCATGTGTTTGACTTTAATGTTTGGTGCTATATATGTTTGTACAAATAAATTAAGAGTAATTTTGTTGGATACTTATGTGTTTTCCTAAGCATGAAAAGTTTGGTTTGTGTAAAAATAATTTATATCTTATGCTGTACACCATTAATGGTAAAATGTGTGTGTTCCACTAAAACTGAAATATATGGAGCTAGGAGTGTCCAAATTGAGGGAATCCAATTTCTAAAGAAAGATTAAGGAAATACCTATCCATAGAAATTAACCTTTCATACAGGAAATTCCTAAAACTAAAGCTACAATCTTTTTGGTTTTGAGACCAGTAGCATTTGCATCGTTTTTAGCTACTGTTTGGTAATAGCTTATGATGCAAAACCAATTTTCACCACTTCATATGGTTTCTAGGTGTACTGCGGTAGAAGGATTCTACTTTATGAACATTATCTTAGGAGTTATGATTTAGCTACCAAAACAACAACATTTGGCTAATAGAAGTATTAGCTTTTAATCATCTGTTCTTAGCAAATGTGATTGGTAGAAATATTACTAATCAACTTTTGAAGTTCAGAACCATAACCCAATAATAATGACTTGGTTAAACCACTTTGATAATATGTGGTGCATTGTTTACTTATGTTTAGCATTATTCACGTTGTACCCTAATAATAACATCAATTGTGTTTATATGCTTTGCTTGTGGGTATGTTTGTGTGTTATGTTTTATCTCTTTAAAGCATCATCTTATTTATCCAATAAATGTAATAAGTTAATTCCCTGTTTTACTTGAACTGTTATGTGTTGATGTGCTTAGTAACTCATAAGTCCAGAAACTTAGGTTATCGTTTAATAGCCTTAATAAATTCCCTGAAAGTATTGCTAGTCCCTTCACATCTGAGTTTCACATAGTTCATCTTGTTTCCTAGGAGTTGCACTAATTTCATTTGTGTGTTATGCATGTGAATGATTGTTTGGTTTTAAATTTTATCCAGTAGTTCCTTGTGTTTTGCAATGCTTAATATATGACTTTCTTATTTTAGATTGTTGTCAACACTTGGTTGCCATATGATTGTTTGTTTATTTGTTGAAGTGACCTTAATTGTGATGTCCTATTAAATAAGCCTAGTGCACCATTTTAGCTCTTACTCGAATACTTGGGTGAACATTAGTGTTAGCCTTTGTTGGTTGATTGATTACTTACTAGATTGTGTCTTAGAAATATTAACATGTCTGCATGAGAGTGTGCTAGTGTTAATATTAATATTTGCTTGTGGGTTAAGATACTTTTGTCTGAAGTATTTCCTAAACTGTTAAGAGACTTTTGTCTGAAGTATTTCCTAGAACTAATATAACAACTCTTGTTAAATGATATAATAACCCTAAGTGATGTGTCGTTTTAGTGTTCTGTAGAAGTACCTTTTTAATACTCAGAGTTGTTGCGTATATTTCCTTAGGAGGATCTGTTGTTTATCTTAGCTCTTTGGACTTTGTTGTTTGTTGTTCTTTAGCTAAAGGAGTTGTTTTTTTTTTTTATTGTTGGCTTAATGTCTTTTGCAACGCTTGTTGTTGTTATGTTCTTGTGGCAATGTCTTGTTTTCTGAGTGTTGTTCCTTTTCCTGTTTACGACGTTAGATACGATCAGGAGAGGATCTGGACGTGAGGAGTGTACCTGTGGAACATCCAGACCAAGACCTAGAACATATTGCTGAGACAGGCAAGCCACCTCACCACCATTATGCAAAGCATGTTTTCTTTTCAAAATAAAATAATGCACGCTTTACTTCTTTTGTGGCACCTTGCCACCCGAAAACTATTTTACAAAATATTGTTTGGCCAAAGTTATCTACTAGAATACTATAGGTGTTACAAAATGGGTTTTACTTGATGAGCCTTGTTGTTGAAGGCTCCATCAAAAAGATTAAGTTTTCTAGTAGTCTACCTTCATCTACTTACCTCAAAACTATAGGATGGGAACCTATTTGATAAAATTGTTTTTACGGAGAAAAACCCGAGTTGCTGGGAGCAATCAGAGAGCAAGTGTTTTATTAAAACCCGAGTTGCTGGGAGCAATCAGAGGGCAAGTGTTTTATTAAAACCTGAGTTGCTGGGACCAATCGGTGATGTTTGCAAAAACCCGAGCTGTTGGGAGTAGTCGGAGGATTGGAGGTTGTTTTTGAAAAACAAAGTACTGCCCTAGCAGCCGCTCGAACAATTAACCCGTGCAACCACACTACCTGACATGGGTAGGGCTTAGCCGGAAACTTGTCTGCTTTAGTGTTGGGGCTCTCACACTTTCTATGGGGGCTTGGCCCTCGAAGACGGGTTGTCGTCCGGAAGAGACAATACACTATTGCGGATCAGCAACCGGACGATTACGGCAGGTCTCCTGACGTGACGGTGTGGCGTCCCGAGGAAAGACCAAGAGGTCTAGTGGAGCACACGGTGCCGAGGAGAACAAACCTACCGGGAGGCCCCGATACTAGGGTGGTCATAGTGGAAAGCTTTGATCGTGTTATCCGGATCCCCCGCATGCTGTAATATGACAGGCCGTGGCAGACACGGCGGAATGACCGATAGATGTGGGTATAGTGTGCAACCTCTGCAGAGTGTAAATCTATTCGAATAGCCGCGTCCGCGGTCATGGACGGTTGTAAAGGCCACTGATCTAGGCGTATGTGCAATTTGCTTTTAAAAGAGAAAGTGGTTTTTCAGAGGAAAACAAAGAGGCATCAAAGAGGTACCTGGGAGGTAGGGAATTTGGGTGAGGATGATTGGTCTCGAGGAGACAATCAGTCCGATCTCAAGGAAGGAAAAAGGGGTATCCCCATCCTAGTGCTTTTAATGGTTTTACAAAAGAAAGTTTTGAACTTAGATATGTCCTTGCTATATGTAAGAGAAGAGATTTCTATCTCTAAATGTTTTTCTTCAACAAAGATATAGAGATGTCGTATTCTCTATGCCTAAAATCATCGTATTCGAAAACTAAGCCCTAGAGTCGTATATAGCAGCTATCCCAGTTTTCGAAAAGTGTTTTCTTGCATTATCATCAAAACTTACGCCTTAGAGGTGGTCTTGCGAGTACGTAAATGTACTCATATGGCTATGTCCCTGGATCTTCAAACGTTCAGGTTTGCAATGAGGAGATGCACGACAAGAAGGAGGAGTACGCCGACGACTACGCCAACTGAGTGTCCCGCTCAACTCCTCTGTGGGAATGCGTCAAGACGTGACGAGGGACGACGCTAGTCGAAATCTTCCGTTGTACCTTAGTTCATTTTCTTCTTGTGCGACGATGTTTGCAGCCATGGTCATTTGACCGGTATTTATGTAAGTCTTATTCTATTCGAGTTGTATGATGTAACTTTGTATACCATGTTGGTTATGTGATCGCGATGCACTGATCATTGGGATCGTGATCTGTTTACATAACGTGGGCATCTCTGACGGGTTGTCAGAGGGGTCCTCACAGACTTGGTATTAGAGCCATCGTTGACCTTAGGAGACCTTAGTTAGCATGATCGTTAGCTTAGGAAGGAAATATTTTGCTAAAACCTATTTTTACGAAAATCTATTTTCTTCTAGGTAAGCCTAGTATGGCTTTCACTCTTCTCATTTTTCTGAAAAACCTCTTGATTCTTACTTCTCCATCAAATATTTTGTTCAACGCTAGTAAATTTAAAGTATTTCGAAAAGATTTTCTCTACTATCTCGTCCCTGTTCAAAGGTTGTTTTGACTTGACGATCAACCCAAATGAGACCTAAGTAACTAATACCGAGAAGGCAAAGTTCCGTCTCAAGACTACATACGACATCAAGATGGTCGTCAAGTGAAGTAACAAGCTACAAAGAAATCTTGGTTTCCCGAAGCAGTCCCACTGTCAAGGCTTCAACGCCAACAGTGCTACTCCAGTTGCAACTTTGACAGTATCAAGCTTTCCAGCAGGAAACGAAGCAGATAAAATGAAGACTCCAACTAGTAGGAATGACCAAGACCCATAGGACTTCTAGGAAATGACCCTTGGTTGGATTCTCCGACTAACACGATGGTTGTGTGTCATTTTTGTTCTATAAGTGTCTTGTGTGCTCTTTTGCTGGTATGCTTGTTGCTTGTGGGTGCCTTGTTTGTTTGCTTGCTGATGATATGTTGTTCTCTGGTATCTTTCACAAGCACGCCTTATAGGCATTACATAATAAACACATACTTTAAAATTGTTTCAATCTCTTGTTATCTCTTCACCAAAAATCTTTCTTACCTTCTGCCATAAATGCACCCTAATGCACTTATAAACTTGTCCTCAAAACTTCCTGAAATGCTTTTCCTCTGATCTAAACTTTAACATGTGAGAATTTTTAACTAGACCTGATTCAAAAGACCACCCAAATAAAGCCACTTTTCATGATGTGCCGAGCCTTGCCTAGTTTAAAGAACAATTTAAATTACAAGTATACCATCACTAACTTAACGTATCTAATTTTAGAGTAGCATCTAACACCAGTTCGTCTAGTTGATCACTAACCTCTTCAAGACCAACGAACTGAGATCAGAAAAGAAGCACCAATAAAAGTTTCACTTTCTGATGGCAACGAGGAAGACTCACAGATCAGTAAGAGCCACTACTCTATGAAGACTTTGTGAAGCCCTCAAGCAATGAAGAACACAAGAGATCGACGTCAGCAAAACAAGGACAACCTGCACTGAAGATCGTCTACATGGAAATGTACCACTAAGCAAGAGTCATCAAATCCTTCTGTGTATCAACTTTATTAACCCAACTGACTCTGACTTGGGTTAATTAGGAAGAAATGACTTTTAGGCTAACTTAGATCCATCAGACCTCTGAAGACTTTTGAGAAGCATCATGAAGCTCTATAACAAAGGAAGTCTTCACCAACTTGGGATGTCTATTACACTGAAGTTGGACACAAATCAAGCTAACATCATCAACAAGGTGCGAGAACGACGAGGAGACCGAAGACTGCCTCAGTTGGCAACACCTAACCTCAAGCAAGATTAGACGTCTTTAGCAGGTCTTCGCACCCTTTTGCTGTTTATGAAAGGAAAGAGAGTCAGGTCTACAAAACCTGACGCCCTGCGAGGTTTGAAAAAACTGGTTTCACGTGTCTAACTGCTAACCCCTCAAGATGGCAATATCGAGACGAGTATCTACATCAGCCCCAAGCACCGAGGACCGACGACAAGATGAAGATCATTGTGATACTCAAGACCAGCAACACCCTGAAGTCGGCGACAACTTTAACCCTTCATGTGTGCCCCTTTTTAAGGGGGGAAGACACATGCTAGTTTTATTTGATAATTGTGACAAATTGTTCCTCGAAACCAAACCCTGGATATTTAAATGTCAGCTCAACAAGAACCCTACATCAGCAACAACCATCATGTCAACACCTTCAACAAAGACCCAAGTCTTCTAGAAGATATCCGAGGTCTCATCAACAAGGTAACCTCATTCAGGAATTAACAACCTCGGAAGATGAAGAATCATTGAACCCTCTTTTCCTTTCACTCCCCTAATACACACTTAGGAATCTCGGGACGAGATTCATTTAAGGGGGGAAGGTCTGTAACACCCCAAATTTTGGAAGCAACAAAAACTAAATTATAAGAGATCCAAAATTCTGAGGCAACAAAAACTTTTTGAAAGGTCTTGTTAATGAGTGTGTTTATCCTCTGATTGCTCTATTGGTCATGTTGTGTTTGGTGTCTGTGTTGATAACCTCTGTAGCTATCAACCCTAAAACTCAAACTAGTTATAATATGGCATCTGATAACAGTGTTTTGATAAATAAAATAGTCCATATATTTTCTGCTATATTATGTTTAACAAAACTGTATTTACCATGATGTTCTGAAATCAGCAGCTACCTAAAGACCTTTTATTTCAAAAAGTAAAATTATTTCCAAAACCTATAGGTTTCCAAAGCTATAAAGAACTATATAATAAGTCCTTATATATTTGAAGATTAATATGTTGCAAGTATTAGCACCCTCTTTTCAAAACTCCAATTTTATTAGTCTTTGGAAATCAATTTCCAAAGTGTTGTTTAATCTTCTTTATCCAAAATCTTGTCATAAGCATGTTGGTTACTACCTCACCAATATATTGCTTTATATTAAAATGTTGTCTTATTTATCCAAATGTGTTATGTTTGAAGTCCTTGACTTGCTTGACCTGAAGGTATAATTTTTAGGCCTGTTGATGTGGTGTTCTTTGTGTCCACATTGATTGTTTATGGTTGAAATGGGGGTATAAGTGTTCGATTTGCTTGTCTGGCATGAGTGGAATGTGCTACCTAGTGTAAGGTTGTTTGGTGTTGATATTTCCTAAATTTCCATTTCAAAATGGTAGAAGATCTATCTTCACTCATGATAATTTATAGCTTTTCTTGAGCAAGCCAATTGGTGCTTATTCATTAAAGTTTGGAAATGCATCTCACCTGACTTTATCATTACCATCTCTACTTCCCACTTTTATCCCTCTTGATAATTTACAAAATCTTTTGGTCACTAATTATTAATGGAGTTGAGTGCACAATCTTAAGATGACCATATCTCTTTTATAATATAGCAACTTGCCATTTTTGTATATAGTTGTTATTGAACTCCTTTGACCTAAAATTTTAAACTAAATACTAAACCTATATCCCCTCTAACCAAGTCATCTTGTTTTAAATTATCTTATGCAAAGAGTGGACTGATCCATCCATGATTAGTTACATAACCTAACTATCCCAAAATTTTATTCACCTAAACCAACCCTCTCCCATTTCCCATCTTGTGGTTTAGAATGTTCCTTGCACCTCCACACCTCTGGAAAAATTCTTACCCGTGGCATGGTCCAAACCCTAACCCCAAATTATTTGTCCTTTTTCTCTTGGACCTTCTGTCGATCACTTTGCAGGCAGGAGATAGCAAAACAGTGAACTCACCTCCCTCCATAAGCTCCAAGCCACCCGCTAGCCTCCAAGCCGTGCTCTCGTGCAAGCAGACGCTCCTCCATCGTCTCCCCGAGCCAATCGGTGCCCATCCATCCTTCCCTCGCTCTCCCTCTGTCCATGTCCGAAAACACCCGAGTCGGCCACCCTCTCCATTATTGGCACCGAGGCTCCCCCGACCCTTCTCTCATTGCCATTTGCATCCCCCACACTCTCCTCCACCTCCCTGTGAGCTCCCGAGCAAGCTCTCCTCCTCTCCTGCTCGAGATCATCGAAGACCCTTGCTCGGTCCCGAGCTCTTGCGAGCACGAATGCCATCCCCTGCGAGTCCCTCTTCTTCCTCTCTTTGCACTGCCTCGTTCACCTCCCCGTGGGCTACCCCTGAGACATGGTATCCTTCTTGCAGGTTCACCAGAATCTCCTGGAGAGCGACGAGACCGCGACAAACGCCGTCGACCGCGCCGTCATTCCGGGAGACGGGGACGCACGCCGAGCCCTCCCTCGAGCCTCCTAGGCTCATCGCATCCACTCGGGCACCTCCTTTCCTCCCATCGCGAGCCCTAGGTGAGCTTTCCCTCGACCTCACCTTCCCTAGGGTTTCAGGCCGCGATTTCCAAGTCGGGAGGAAGAAGACGACTGGCCGCCGTCGGATCCGCGATCAATGACTCTCGTTTGAACTCCCTGGATCTAATCGCAACCGTCCGTTCGTGATCTGGCGGCAGCTCATCCCTTCGCCGCGTGCGCGACTCGCACTGGGCCGGCCCATCTTGCTCAGAGAAGCCCGCTCGAGATCCGGCCCTTCTAATATTTTTCCTTTTAAGCAATTTATTTCTCTGTTTATTTTTCAGTGATTTGGTAGCCTAGATTTTATTCATTTCTGGTAGATCTGTGCATGAGAAAATTTTGAAATTAATTCTGTAGCATAGCTAAGTGTTTTCTTCACCAGGTGGCACTAGCCTTTCTCCAAAATATGTTTTTATGTGTGCTCTATGTCCAATCTTGTAAAAAGTGGACATTTCACTATTTACTTAATAACTTGATTTTTATAGGTCCAAAATTAGCAAACTTTAGTTCTATAGAAAGACAGTAAGAATACCTACCCAGATCTAGATAAAGTTCTATTAAGTTTAAAATTAACAACAGTGGCATTTTGTTGATTTTTAGTTCATTATTAAAAATAATTTTTTGAGTAAATCCAATTGTATGTGGTAGATAAGAGTATTAGTTATCATATCCTATCTTGGTAGAATTTTCCATCTTATATTTTGCTCTTGGTATATTATTTTTTAAAATAGTAGGTTATAACACTTGAAAAAGAATATTTTTATTTTCTGTTAATTGCATGTGTTTGACTTTAATGTTTGGTGCTATATATGTTTGTACAAATAAATTAAGAGTAATTTTGTTGGATACTTATTTGTTTTCCTAAGCATGAAAAGTTTGGTTTGTGTAAAAATAATTTATATCTTATGCTGTACACCATTAATGGTAAAATGTGTGTGTTCCACTAAAACTGAAATATATGGAGCTAGGAGTGTCCAAATTGAGGGAATCCAATTTCTAAAGAAAGATTAAGGAAATACCTATCCATAGAAATTAACCTTTCATACAGGAAATTCCTAAAACTAAAACTACAATCTTTTGGGTTTTGAGACCAGTAGCATTTGCATCGTTTTTAGCTACTGTTTCGTAATAGCTTATGATGCAAAACCAATTTTCACCACTTCATATGGTTTCTAGGTGTACTGCGGTAGAAGGATTCTACTTTATTAACATTATCTTAGGAGTTATGATTTAGCTACCAAAACAACAACATTTGGCTAATAGAAGTATTAGCATTTAATCATCTGTTCTTAGCAAATGTGATTGGTAGAAATATTACTAATCAACTTTTGAAGTTCAGAACCATAACCCAATAATAATGACTTGGTTAAACCACTTTGATAATATGTGGTGCATTGTTTACTTATGTTTAGCATTATTCACGTTGTACCCTCATAATAACATCAATTGTGTTTATATGCTTTGCTTGTGGGTATGTTTGTGAGTTATGTTTTATCTCTTTAAAGCATCATCTTATTTATCCAATAAATGTAATAAGTTAATTCCATGTTTTACTTGAACTGTAATGTGTTGATGTGCTTAGTAACTCATAAGTCCAGAAACTTAGTTTATCCTTTAATAGCCTTAATAAATTCCCTGAAAGTATTGCTAGTCCCTTCACATCTGAGTTTCACATAGTTCATCTTGTTTCCTAGGAGTTGCACTAATTTCATTTGTGTATTATGCATGTGAATGATTGTTTGGCGTTAAATTTTATCCAGTAGTTCCTTGTGTTTTGCAATGCTTAATATATGACTTTCTTATTTTAGATTGTTGTCAACACTTGGTTGCCATATGATTGTTTGTTTATTTGTTGAAGTGACCTTAATTGTGATGTCCTATTAAATAATCCTAGTGCACAATTTTAGCTCTTACTCGAATACTTGGGTGAACATTAGTGTTAGCCTTTGTTGGTTCATTGATTACTTACTAGATTGTGTCTTAGAAATATTAACATGTCTGCATTAGAGTGTGCTAGTGTTAATATTAATATTTGCTTGTGTGTTAAGATACTTTTGTCTGAATTATTTCCTAAAGTGTTAAGGTACTTTTGTCTGAAGTATTTCCTAGAACTAATATAACAACTCTTGTTAAATGATATAATAACCCTAAGTGATGTGTCGTTTTAGTGTTCTGTCGAAGTACCTTTTTAATACTCAGAGTTGTTGCGTAT
Organism: Poa annua; assembly: GCA_026929855.1. Classification (NCBI taxonomy): domain Eukaryota; kingdom Viridiplantae; phylum Streptophyta; class Magnoliopsida; order Poales; family Poaceae; genus Poa; species Poa annua. The sequence goes on from CM049426.1 coordinate 106,958,707, forward strand.
ATTTCCTTAGGAGGATCTGTTGTTTATCTTAGCTCTTTGGACTTTGTTGTTTGTTGTTCTTTAGCTAAAGGAGTTTTTTTTTTTTTGATTGTTGGCTTAATGTCTTTTGCAACGCTTGTTGTTGTTATGTTCTTGTGGCAATGTCTTGTTTTCTGAGTGTTGTTCCTTTTCCTGTTTACGACGTTAGATACGATCAGGAGAGGATCTGGACGTGAGGAGTGTACCTGAGGAACATCAAGACCAAGACCAAGAACATATTGCTGAGACAGGCAAGCCACCTCACCACCATTATGCAACCCTATTATTTACAAAGCATGTTTTGTTTTCAAAATAAAATGATGCATGCTTTACTTCTTTTGTGGCACCTTGCCACCCGAAAACTATTTTACACAATATTGTTTGGCCAAAGTTATCTACTAGAATACTATAGGTGTTACAAAATGGGTTTTACTTGATGAGCCTTGTTGTTGAAGGCTCCATCAAAAAGATTAAGTTTTCTAGTAGTCTACCTTCATCTACTTACCTCAAAACTATATGATGGGAACCTATTTGATAAAATAGTTTTACGTAGGAAAACCCGAGTTGCTAGGAGCAATCGGAGAGCAAGTGTTTTATTAAAACCCGAGTTGCTGGGAGCAATCAGAGGGCAAGTGTTTTATTAAAACCTGAGTTGCTGGGAGCAATCGGTGATGTTTGCGAAAAACCCGAGCTGCTGGGAGTAGATGGAGGATTGGAGGTTGTTTTTGAAAAACAAAGTACTGCCCTAGCAGCCACTCGAACAATTAACCCGTGCAACCACACTACCTGACATGTGTAGGGCTTAGCCGGAAACTTGTGTGCTTTAGTGTTGGGGCTCTCACACTTTCTATGGGGGCTAGGCCCTCGAAGCCGGGTTGTCGTCCGGAAGAGACAATACACTGTTGCGGATCAGCAGCCGGACGATTACGGCAGGTCTCCTGACGTGGCGCTGTGGCGTCCCGAGGAAAGACCAAGAGGTCTAGTGGAGCACACGGTGTCGAGGAGAACAAACCTACGGAGAGGCCCTGATACTAGGGTGGTCATAATGGAAAGCTTTGATCGTGTTATCCGGATCCCCCGCATGCTGTAGTATGACGGCTCGTGGCAGACACAGCGGAATGACCGATAGGTGTGGGTAAAGTGTGCAACCTCTGCAGAGTGTAAATCTATTCGAATAGCCGCGTCCGCGGTCATGGACGGTTGGAAAGGCCACTGATCTAGGCGTATGGGGAATTTGGTTTTAAAAGAGAAAGTGTTTCTTCAGAGGAAAACAAAGAGGCATCAAAGAGGTACCTGGGAGGTACGGAATTTGGGTGAGGATGATTGGTCTCGGGGAAACAATCAGTCCGATCTCAAGGAAGGAAAAAGGGGTATCCCCATCCTAGTGCTTTTAAAGGTTTTACAAAAGAAAGTTTTGAACTTAGATATGTCCTTGCTATATCTAAGAGAAGAGATTTCTATCTCTTAATGTTTTTATTCAACAAAGATATAGAGATGTCGTATTCTCTATGCCTAAAATCATCGTATTCGAAAAATAAGCCCTAGAGTCGTATATAGCAGCTATCCCAGTTTTCTAAAAGTGTTTTCTTGCATTATCATGAAAACTTAAGCCTTAGAGGTGGGCTTGCGAGTACGTAAATGTACTCATATGTCTATGTCCCTGGATATTCAAACGTCCAGGTTTGCAATGAGGAGATGCACGACAAGAAGGAGGAGTACGCCGACGACTACGCCAACTGAGTGTCCCGCTCAACTGCTTTATGGGAATGCGTCAAGACGTGACGAGGGCCGACGCTAGTCAAAATCTTCCGCTGTACCTTAGTTCATTTTCTTCTTGTGCGTCGATTTTTACAATCTTGGTCATTTGACCGGTATTTATGTTAGTCTTATTCTATTCGAGTTGTATGATGAAACTTTGTATACCATGTTGGTTATGTGATCGCGATGCACTGATCATTGGCATCGTGATCTGTTTACATAACGTGGGCATCTCTGACGGGTTGTCAGAGGGGTCCTCAAAGTGTCACTGTAACACCCCAAATTTTGGAAACAATAAAAACTAAACTATAAAAGATCCAAAATTTTGGAAGCAACAAAAACTTTTTGAAATGTCCTGTCAATGGATGTGTTTTCCCTGGTATGCTCTGTTTGTCAAGTTGTGTTTTGATGTTTGTGTTGATGACTCCTTAATAACAAGCATCTAAAACTCAAACAAGTTATAATATGACCTCTGAGGTCAATGTTTTAACAAGTGAAGTAGTCCACATATCTTCTCCCATTCCCTTTTTAATAAACTCTATTTTGCCCTAATGTTTTGATTTTAGCAACCACCCAAAAAAAATATCATTTGAGAAAGTAACAGTATTCCTCAAAACTACATGTTTGCACAACTATATAGGACCATACAATAAGTCTTAAATTATATTGGATTTTAACTTGTTGCAAGCATTATCAACTCTCTTTTCGAAAAACACAATATTAATTAGTCTCTGGAAACCAATGCTCAACATGTTGGAGTAATTTTATTTATACCAAGAGCCATGTCTGGATCACTATGATCACCACCTCACCTTATGCTGGTTCAAGTCTATTCCTACCAAAAATAACATATTTTGATTATGTTGATCACCTCCTCACAAATATTTTTGATATATATTAAAAGTATGGCTATTGATCCAATTGTGTGGGTGTTTATCTATTTTTATGTGTGGTTGACCTATATGTTATGTGTTTAAATTGTTTCCCATGAGTGTGTTACTTTATGTGTGTTCATGTGGTGGTGTATGAGACAACATCTTATTTATATAATTTAATGGAGACCATTCATGCTTTAAATGTTGTGCCATATGATAAAGGTGTGTTTAACTCTTTATTATAATGTTGATTTTAGGAGGAACTCAAAGATTATCCTTTTTCAAATAAGAAACAATTATCTTCATTTCCATTAATTTTTACCATCTCTAGAACATGATAATTAGGGTTTATCTATTTCAATTTGGAAATGCAACTCACCAAACCTCATCCTTACCATCTCCACTATGTATCCATAACCTTATTTAAAATAATCAAACCTGTTTGATCATTAGTGCATGCTTGTTTTGAGTGTTTCATAATAAGGTGACCATTTCTGCATTACTAGATAGCCTTTTTGTCATTTTTGTATCTCGTTGTTGTTTAACCTTTTGACCTAAAGTCTTAAACAAAAACCTGCACCCTTGTCCCTACTAACCAACCCAACTTGTCTTATATTTTCTCAGTAAAGGGTTTGACTAATCCATGCTAACAAAGTAGACTAATCAAATCAGCCAAAAATCTCCTAAACCCTAAACCGACACACCCCTCTCCCCAAAATCTTGTTTTGATCGTGCCCATAACCCTCACACACCTCTTGGAACCTTTGAACTCGCCCGTGACCAGACCCTATCTCTGAAGCCATTTGTCCTTTCTATGTGGCATTTAGTCGAACAGGTGGAAGGCAGGAGAATACCTCACCATTGACTCCCTCCCCTCCATCGGCCAGGAGACATGGGCTAGCTTCCATAAACCGCTACAGCGCGTGCATACGCTCCTCTGCCGCCCCTCTCCCCCTATCCCGTGCCCTGGCCCTCCACCGTCTTGTTCGTGCTCTCGGGGCACCGTGGACCGGCCACCTCGTGGTTATGAGGCCACAGCGCTCCGCACTCCCTTAAACCCTGCCCATTCTCTCCCTCCCCATCCACGCTCCCACACCACGCGAGCCCGCTCAAGCTCCCCTCCTCTCCTGTTCGAGAACGGCCGTGAATACCAGCTCGGCCCCGAGCCCTTTCGAGGACAAATGCCGCCGCGACCGTCCCTCTCTCTCTCATTCCTCTGCTCTGCCTCGTTCACCTCCCATTGGGCTACCTCTGAGACACCTTCTTTCCCTCGCAGGTTCACCGGAGACGCCTCGTCCACGCCGTGGCTGCCGCGGATGTTGGAGACCGCGCCATCGACCTGAAGCTTTCCGGCGAGATCTGAGACCATCCGAGTCTCTCCCAGAGCCGCCGCGCGCAACAGGACCCATCCCCTTCCTCATTCGCGACCCCTGGGTGAGCCTCCCGAGCTCAGCTCGATTTCCTGCGTTTCCGCCCGTCCGTTCTAGTCGGGAGGTTGAAGACGAGCTCCGGCCGTCGATCTCCATCTGGACGGTTCCTGTTCGAAGCCGCCCGATCTAATATCCACCGCCGGTCCTTGATCCAACGGCCGGGAATCCCTGCTCTTCCCGCGCGCGCTGACTGGCCGGCCAGCTTGCCCGCTCGGCCCGCACCAGATCCAACCTTGTTCTTGTTTTTCTGTTTGGATTTATTCTCTACTTATTTTTCTAGGAATTTGGTATGTAGATTTAATTCATTTGTGGTAGATCTAAGCATGCAAAAATTGTGAAATAAATTTTGTGTCATAGCTATGTATTTTCTCCATCATCTGGCACTGGCCTTTCTCAAAAATATGTTTGTATGTGTGCTCTATGTCCAATCTACCATTTACTTAATAACTTGTGTTTTATATATCCAAATCCTGCAAACTTTAGCTCTCTGAAAAGCTTAGGAGAATACCTACCCAGATCTATAAGCCTTGCATGCAGGAGACGTTTATAACTAAAGTTATATCATGTTTAAGTTTGACACCAGTACCACTTTGGGGATTTTTATTTCATTATTAAAAATACATTTTTGAACAAATGCAATTGCATGTGTTAGATAAGAGTAGTAGATATCATATCATAGCTTGGTAGAATTTTACCTCTCATATTTTGCTCTTGGTACATTAGTTCTAAAACAGTAGATTATTACACTTTAAAATGGATATCATTATTTTCTGTTATTTGCATGTATCTAGTTTGACTTGTTTGTGCTTTATATGTTTATGCAAATGGTGTAAGAGTATTTTTGTGTGGTACTTATGCATTTTGTTTATCATGCAAAGTTGGAATTGTCTAAAAATAAATCATATATTGTGCTACACACTATTAATGGTAAAATGTGTGTGTTCCACTAAAACTGAAATATATGGATATAGGAGTGTCCAAATTGAGTGAGTCCAATTTCTACAAAAAGATTAAATCAGTACCTATCCATAGAAATTAACCTTGCATGTACGAGATTCCTAAAACTAAAACTATATTCATTATGGTTTTGAGACGAGTAGCATTTGCATGATTTTTAACTCCTGTTTAGTAATAACTTTTGATGCAAATCCAATTCCCATATCTTAATATGATTACTAGGTGTACTGTGTTAGAAGGGTTTGATTTTAGAATCTATATTATGTGAGTAGTGATTTATTCTCCAAAACAGGACAATTACAACAAGTAAAACTACTAATTTAAATTCCTGATTTTAAGCATATTGTGTGCTTTTGTTTGTTTTAAGAAAAACTAAGTACATAATATTATTTTAACCATTAATAAAAATGATCAACCTCTAAGGTACATTTTTAAGCGATCTACTTTTGTGCTAAGTCTAGTTTACCTTGCCCAACAAGTTACTCATGCTTAGATTTCTTTTGGTAGATGAGTGTGTATTTATTTCGAGGTGAAGTGTGTGAAAAAATTGTTTGCTATAAGTTAGTATGTTCTTGATTGTTCTAATGATTGAAGTGGTCTTAATGGTGGTTTTTTAATTATTTAAGCCAACAACACCTTTTTATTCCCATCATACAGAACTTGGGTGGACATTAGTGTAATCTTGTGGGTTGGCTTGTTGCTTACTAGTGTGTACTCTTAAATCTACAACATGCTTACATGTGATTACACTAAGTAATAATAATACTGTTTGCATGTTAACATAATTTCATCTGAAGTATTTCCGCTTTAAGAGGGGACCTGCTTCTTTAACATAAGTGTACTTTCTCATCGAAGTAGTTAGCAAACCACTAGTTGTGTGTGTGCCTATTTGATATTACTGTTTGGAAACTCAGTCAACAAAACTAGTGCCATCATGAATGTAGGAGTCATGTGTGTCATGAGTGTTGGTTCCCTTAGATATTATCCAATAGCTGTTGTAGGTTAAAATGCTTGTGGCATGTTTTACCTTATTTCCTGATTGTTGGCAACACTTGGTTACTGTGTGATTGTTTGGTTTAATTGTTGAAGTGGTATTAATTGCAATGTCTTATTAAATAGTCTTAATGCACTTTTTTAGCTCTTAGTCATAAACTAGTTTGGATAGTGGTGTTACCATTGTTTGTCGCTTAGTTACTTGATAGTAGGTGTTTCTTGAGCTAATAACATGTTTGCATGTGAGTGTGCTCAATGCTAGTGTTAATATTAAAACTTGCTTGTGTGTTCAGATACTTTTGTCTGAAGTATTTCCTAAACAATTAATATACTTTTGTCTGAAGTATTTCCTAAACAATTAATATACTTTTGTCTGAAGTATTTCCTAAACCATTAAGATACTTTTGTATGAAGTATTTCCTAAAACTAGTCTAACAACTCTTGTTAAAGGATATAATAACCCTAAGTGATGTGTTGTTTTAGTGTTCTGTAGAACTACCCTTTTAATACTCAGGGTTGTTGTGTATATTTTCTTAGGAGAATCTGTTGTTTGTCTTAGCTCTATGGACTTTGTTGTTTGTTTTTGTTTAGCTAAAGGAGTTGTTTGCTCTCGATTGTTAGCTTACTGTCTTGTGCAATGCTTGTTGTTTAGTATGTCCTTGCAGCTTTGTCTTGTATTCTGAGTGTGCTTCATTTTTCTGTTTACGATGTTAGATAAGATCGGGAAGGAACTAGAAGTGAGGAATGAACCTGAGGAGCATCAAGATCAAGACCAAGGACATATTGCTGAGCCAGGCAAGCCACCTCACCACTATAATGAATCCCATTATTTTATCAAGCCTGTTTTGTTTTCAAAATAAAATAATGCATGTTTTACTTCCTTTGTGGCACCTTGCCACCCGAAAACTATTTTTACAAAATATTGTTTGGCCAAAGTTATCTATTAGAATATTATAGGTGTTACAAAAAGAGTTTATTTGGTGAGCCTTGTTGTTGAAGGCTCCATAAAAAAGATTATGTTTTCTAGTAGTCTACCTTCATCTACTTACCTCAAAACTATAGGATGGGAACCTGGTTGATAAAACAGTTTTATGGAGGAAAACCTGAGTTGCTGGGAGCAATCAGCGAGAAAGAAATGCTTTATGCAAACCCGAGATGCTGAGAGCATTCGGAGATGTTGTGAAAACCCTAGATGCTGAGAGCATTCGGAGATGTTGCGAAAACCCGAGATGCTGAGAGCATTCGGAGATGTTGCGAAAACCCGAGCTGCTGGGAGCAGTCGGAGATGGAGGTTTAATTTCGAAGTCCCTACTGCCGCCCGAACAATTAACCCGTACAACCACATTACCTCAAAATGGGCACGGGGCTTAACGGAAGCTTGTTGGTGTTGGTATTCGAATATTCCTCAATTGGCTAGATGGGGTTAGAGTCCCGGGAACCGAATGCTGCAAGGGAATGGGCATACAGAGTGTGGACTTCGTGTGCCACCGGGAAGCAACGGTGGGTCTCCTGTCATGGCGGTGTGAGACTACGGGGAACCGGATCGATACGGCTAGCTCACTCGGTGCCGGGGAGAACAAACCCACTCGAAGAGGATATTCTTATACCAGCATTAACATAGTGAAAGTTAGGATCAGTCGTCTGATGTGTGCATGCTCTCCATGTACAGTCCGTGGTTGATCCACGGCAGACCATCCGAATCTTGTGGTGAAAGTGTACAACCTCTGTAGAGTGTAGATCTATTCGAATAGCCGCGTCCGCGGTCATGGACGGTTGGAAAGGCCACACTGGGCGCCTGGGGAAAGAAGTTGTTTTAAAAAGGAAAGTGTTTCTGTGGAATAAGGAGGTATCTGGGAGGTACGGAATTTGGGTGAGGATGATTGGTCTCGGGGAGACAATCAGTCCAATCTCAAGGAAGGAAAAAGGGGTATCCCCATCCTAGTGTTTTCAATGGTTTTACAAAAGAAAGTTCTGAACTTGGATATGTCTTTGCTACATCCAAGAGAAGAGAATTCTATCTCTAAATGTATTCTTCAAAAAAGATACAGAGATGTCGTATTCTACATGTCTAAAATCATGGTATTCGAAAACTAAGCCCTATAGTCGTATATAGCAGCTATCCCAATTTTCGAAAAGTGTTTTCTTGCATTATCATGAAAACTTAATCCTTAGAGGTGGTCTTGCGAGTACGTAAATGTACTCATATGGCTGTGTCCCTGGATATTCAAACGTCCAGGTTGAAAAGAAGAAATGTACGACAAGAAGGAGGAGTACGCCGACGACTACGCCAACTGAGTGTCCCGCTCAACTGCTCTGTGGGAATGCATCAGGACGTGACGAGGGTCGACGCTAGCCGAAGCTTCCGCTGAACCTTAGTTAATATTCGTCAAGTGCGACGATGTTTGCAGACTTGGTCATGAGACCATTATTTATGTAAGTCTTATACTATTCGAGTTGTATGATGTAACTTTGTATACCATGTTGGTTATGTGATCACGATGCACTTATCATTGTGATCGTGATCTGTTTACATAACGTGGGCATCTCTGACGGTTAGTCAGAGGGGTCCTCACAGTCACTTGCCAGACTAAATTTTTAATGGAATCTGACCCACGTTGTTGCAATATTTTTCTTATTGCAGATTGTTCAGATGACGAGTGAGGTTTCGTTTAAGAGTTTCGAGTCTGCAACCAACATGTTTTCGCCTGTGGCAACATGAATGTGATTGAGACTCACTGCAATTGTATTTCTGTTGTTTACTCTTTCAAAGCTAGCTTTATGCTATGCCAAAATTCAAATTTGACTAAGTTTAAAATATTCAAATTTCAAATGGATGATTTGAGTATATTTGTAATAACTTTAAATCTATAAATCCAATTTTTGCAAATAAAATAGTTTTAGAAACCTTAAAATATGTGTAGTTTTATGCCCCTGTTAGAAAACAATTTTGAGCATTATTTTGATGGTTTAAAAAGCAGAGGCTTAATTTAAGTATTTTTGTTATACTTTAATCCTAGGAATAATGTTAATATGTTTCTTTTGCAAAATGTAACAAACTTTATCTTTTAACCAGTAGTATTGTTTATAAGTTTTGAATAAAATTGTAATTATAGAAAACAATTAAAACTGATGGTAAAACATTTAAAGAGTCTTAACAGTGTTTTTAAGGTAATTAAGTGGTATTAAAAGCCTTTTAAGACCATTAAGTTTGATTTAAATGTTTTGACCAAATTAATGTGTGATAAATTTCTATTTAAGACCAGACCATTAAAACCCATTATTCAGCACATCAAATCTTTTTGCATATTGAATTATGTGATGAACCTTTGTGAAATTTGTTTTTGCTTTTATATGCCTTGTGTCGTTGTCCATGTTTGTTGTGTTTTATGTTGATTGTTGTATTGTTATTTGCTTATCTTGTTTAGATTGAACGGAGAGCAAACGTTCGTTGTTGAAAAGTTTGTGAGCAAAGACAACTTCAAAAGGCAAGTGGCACACCGCCATAAAAGTACTATTATTTCTATGCATGAGTAGAATATTTTCTATAAGCATGTTTAGGATAGCATTGCTATGCAAGCCATGATAGATCTCTTTATTCCTGTGTCTAGGTTCCTATGAAATTACTTAGTAGAATAGTGATGCTATGCAAAAACTATTTTGATGAAAAAGATAAAGTCTACTAAGTTTTTAATCAAACACCTGGGTGGAAATTGGTTGCTTGGCTGTATGAGTTGAGTGTTGTTCCCAGGGGTTTTACCTGTGGAATATTCACTTGTGGAAGGCCACCCAGGAGCAAAGGAATCTGAGGAACTCCGAGTGAAGATTGCTTCTCGTGCAGCCATTTCCAATATGGGCTCTGGCTTGATCAACTAAGCTGCGTGGACTCTCCCCGGCCTGACAGGTGGTGGTAGAGGATTTGTAGGTGGAGCGCGTCAGGACAGAGTGGGAGGGAAAATGCTTCTGAAAGATCTCGTCTCATTCTTTCATTTCCTTATCACAAATGGTGTGTAAAGGGTAATTTGGGTTGAATGGGTACAATGGTGAACGTGCACAACCTCTGCAGAGTTAAAATCTAAGTACTTAGCCGTGTCCCCGGAAACGGACAATTGAGCAGCTGAACGAGGATGTCAACGGAGGATTCCACCATTCCAACTTATAAAGTAAAACTTGATGGTTGAACAAGTGTAGAATGAGACAGTGGATTTCATGCCACGGATGTCTCGAATAGAAGAAAAGTGTTTTTCAAAAAGTTAGGGAAAAACTTGCTTTCTGCAAAATAGCCTTGAGCTCCACCAGCCAAATAAGCATATAGGATTATTAGAGTTATTCCTCTAAGTGTCCACCATAGTGTCACTTGCCAGACTCCATTTTTAATGGAATCTGACCCACGTTGTTGCAATATTTTTCTTATTGCAGATTGTTCAGATGACGAGTAAGGTTTCGTATATAGGTTTCGAGTCTACAACCAACATGTTTTCGCCTGTGGCAGCATGAAAGTGATAGAGACTCACTGCTATTGTATTTCCGCTGTGTACTATTTCAAAGCTAGCTTTATGCTATGCAACTTGTAATGAATATTTTGTAATTCTGGATCATCGATGTAATAAAATTGACGCTTTGTTGTGATATTACATCGTAACTGTGTGTGCAAACGAATCGATCCAGGGATTTGCACTATACACAGGTATCTGCCTTATTATAAGTGCAGGTACGCTACAAGTGATGACCATGAACTTGGAATGCGAGACTGAGTTTCCACGAGCACTTAAGGATAACATGAAGAGTTTAGGTTTTGAAGGAGAGGCAGTATACAAAGGTTTTCCTTTAATGGATGAAGGCCAAGAGTACTGGTGGGTGCAAGTCCATCTATACAGGAGCAAAGAAGACTGAGCGTGCCTGCATGTTCACAAACCCAATACTTCACACATCATTCTTTGATTCAGCAAGAATGCAGCATGGAGAGCCATCGAGTACCTTATAGAAAGACTTCGTTTTAGACTTCGCAAAACCAAGAAGTATCTTGAAGAACTCAAGGAAGTAGAAGAGGAACTCGAGACACTGAAGAAAAAGATAGATTAGACCACCTACCCAATTAGAATAACGCGATCCAATGATGTATTGACCTATCAAATTGTGGTATGGCAGTACTGTCACTTTTGTATTTCCATGACGTTGGTGTGTTTCGTTCGATAAACGATTAGTTTGATTTCTCAAAAGAAGTTTGAAATTTTTTACGTATGTGTTTGCCTGTGTTTGAACCATGTTGATTGATTTTGTTAGGAGATTGGTTGCCTGGTTCTGAATTATTGAATTAGAATTCCTCCATAGTACCTATAATTCAACTCATTTATTTTCTAAACCAAACAGATGTCTCACCCCAATACCAACACCAATGATATGCACACAACAATGCGAGTACTATTAGAGAACCAGAGTCAGTTGTGGAATTTGATCAATGACCACCTGCCTAAGATTGATCAAAACCATAGTGAGTATCAAGAGGGTCTTATGACCAAATCGAAGGCATGTAAAACTTGTGGAGAGATAGGAAATACGTCCAAAGAATGTCTTGGTGAGTGGCCCCATGGTGATACAAGACATCTAGTTAAAGGATGCCCCACAACTTCGGTTCCTTGCTTCTTCTGTGAAGGAACAAATCATGTCCCAATACAGTGTCAACTTTATCCCTTGGTGCAACAAGTTATCCAACAAACTAAGGAAGGAATGCAACAGTCTCTCATAAAGACCTTGGAGGAACAAGAAGAAAAGGTTACATCCAACAAGGATCTTAGCCACATAAATTGCTACAAGTGCAAAGAACAAGGACAGTATTCATCGAACTGCATAAAGAAGAAGATTGGCAAGGACACTGAACCAAATCATTGTCCAAGGACGATTGTAGCTCCTACCAAGATGGAAAATGAAGTGAGAGTAAAGTCACACCCGAAGATATCCAAAAGTACCTCCAAGTGTTGATATAAGTGTGAAAGAGATCACCTAGCTCGAAATTGTCACATCAAACGAGACTGGACTTCTTTAATTGAGATAGAATATGTCAAACAAGATTTGGAAGAACTTTTAGCCCTAGAAACACCTAAGAAGAAGAAGAACTTAAGCGACGTAATTTGCTACAAATGTAAGGACAAGGGACATTATGCTGATAAGTGCCCAGAAAAGATGAGGGAGAACTGCCTTATCCGCTCGCACAAGAAAATTATCAGTCCCGTGACATGGCGCAGATGCGGAGTAACAGGGCACTATGTTAGTGGCTGCCCTGAGTGGAAGAAGGATAAGTCTCTCCAAAGACCAAATGGAAAATATGAGTGTTGTAACTTTCCATATCCACCACATGCCATTGTATTTTGAATACTAGTACACTCTACATCAGGAAGGTAAGAAAGATTAAACAATGTTTCTAGACTGACCACAAAAATTTCTTTTAAGGGTGGTAGCCACCCAGTTAATTCAATCCCAGTTGCCTAAACCCAGAGATCCCAAACTATCTTTCTTTCTGGCCTCCCCAATCAGAAAAATCATCCCCTGCGAGTTTTCAAGTTTCCTTGTCAGAAATTACATTTCTCAAAACCTCTCGAGTTATTAGAATCATTTCAAGCATTTCCTTTTTCTTTCTAGCCTCTCCGAATCTCGGGGACGAGATTCCTTTGAAGGGTGGTAGTCTGTAACATCCCAACATTTTGTAATGTTTAAAAATCACTAAAATTTAAAACTTTTGTTTTTGATTAAAACAAAACATTAAATGCATACGAAAACCAACTATGAAAGACTTCAAACATATTGAAAGAGTTTAATATTTCAAATATCTCAGTTTATCATTATTTTCAAAAGTTGTTTCAAGTTAAACATTTCTTTATCCATTGCATTTCTTAAAACCTCAAAATCTAATTTGACAAATGTTTTAAAAACTTTCAATCCATCTTCATGTAATAAAATAGTTTCTTTATAAGTATTTGATTTCACCCACTTAGCCATAGCTATTCATACAAGTGTTCTTTTAAGCTATTTAAAACATGGTCTAATTGCTAAATGGTTTTCATTCTTTTACATGAGTTCAAAACATAGTTTTGGAAATTACAAGTCTATAGTTTATAACTTTAAAACTTCATAGATTTAAATTAATGAATTATCCAAATAGGCATTTCATTAACTTAAATTACTTTCATTAATTTTCAAAACATCAAATGATGAATATATTCAATATAAGAAATGAAATAAATCTAAAACCTTTTCCAAAGGTATTATATGGAGTTTCAAATGATTTATCATAATATAAAATTTAATGGTGCACAAAATAAAATTGAATTAAAATTGAATCAATTATATTTCCTATTACTTTAAAAATATTTATATTCTATTATTCTACTATTATGCAAAAATAAAGATGAATGGTTATTGATAAATGAGTGTATAATATCTTAAATTCAAACAAATTTGAATGTGGGTATTTCATAAAATTTATGTAGCCAAAAGGAAATTTAGTTAAGCTATATTTTAAAAATTTGACATTACGTGTCAAATGTGTATTAAAGCAATATTTCAAAATTATAAATTTTAAAAAGTTTTCAAAACATGCCCACTAATGGTTTATAGCACAGATATGAATTTTACAAATTTATAGAATTTTATTTGACATCATTTGGGTGTTTAAATCAAAAGTTATAAAAGAAATCAGAAAAATGAAAAAAGAAAATCCCCTGTGACGTCAGGGATGACGCCACCCTTCTTCAACCTCAGTCCGAATTTCCCTCCCGAAATTGCTCTCCGATTCCTTTCCAAATCCGAGCAAAATTGTCGCGAATTGGTTTCCCTCTTTGGCCTATTCAAAACCCCATGCCCTGCTCTCTCGTTTGCCACAAACCCTAGCATCTAAGACGCCGCTAGGCCGCCGCATTCGCTCACCGGAGTTCCTCCGCATCCGCCGCCATATTTCTCAAACTCCGGCAACCACGGTGCGACTCCGCCGTTACTTCCTGGCTCTTCCTTTTCCCCTACCTCTTGTGCTTCTTCTAAACCCTGGTTTCGATTTCTTGTCGTCGCAAATCGAGCGGAGTGTGCTCGACGCGAAGGGCACCGCCGCAACCACCACTCCGGCCACGCACCCACAACGCTGCGAGAAGAAATCGGCGACGCCACCATCACCATCTGCTGCGCCGTGTCGCGCCGCGTCCGGAGAAGCCGTCCGCGCATCCCGGGGAGCACCGCAGCGACCGGCTGGTCCCCGCCCGAGGCCGCGCCGCCGCCATCCTTTCTTCTACGGCAAGGTCGCCGCCTAGGTTTGGTCAACACGATCCTGACCGTCCGATCTGCTTATAACGGTTAGGATTAGATTCATTTAAACCGAACCCGTATATAGATCTTAGCCGTCAGATCTGGATCTGACGATCCAGATCAAATCCGCGCCAGCGCCCTGTCAGATCCCAGTCAGCGCCCAGTCAGCAGCCACGTCAGAAATTATTTTCCTATTTAAATTAAATCGGCAGTTTAAAGATTAGTCCCTGTAAATTTAAACTGTCATAACTTTTTAAGCACATATCCAAATTTGACAATTTTTATATTTTTGGAAAGCCCTGGACTTGTAGAATATTTTAACACTGTTAGAATTCAAATTTCTTTTAGTCTAAATATTCAAATTTCAAATGGAGGATTTGAGTATATTTGTCATAACTTTAAATCTATAAATCCAAAAATTGCAAATAAAATTGTTTTAGAAACTTTAGAATATGTGTTATATTATGCTTCTTTAGAAGATAATTTTGTATAATAGTTTTGAGGATTTAATAATCATACCCTTAATTTGAATAGTTTGAGTATTTTTGACATAACTTTTGATAGAAAGATTATTTTTGAGTAAATCCAATTGCTATAAAAAAAATTAAATCCCCTCTGTCTATTAACACTATTTATAAAATTTTGTTATAGAAATTTAATCACAGAAAACTTTAATCTTATATTTATTTCTTTAATTATATTTTGCAAAAATAGAATTTAATTAAATTGCATTTTTAGCCTCCTGCATACTTTATAAATATCACAAAAATTAGTATGATGTTTCTTATGATTAAAAAGTGCATTGCATGCATAAATTATCTTATTATAGAGGTATACTCGTCATAGGAAAACTTCTTCATTATTTTCTCTAAGTTAGGATTATTTTCAACATAGTATTTTGGTAAAGTGTTATGCACTTAGACACATAGGATTTTCAACATGGAGCTAGAAGACCAATGAAGGACTTAGCCAAAATAAGACTTCAAAAGTATCTTCAAGGAGTTGAAGCACTTAGTAGGATAGTATTGCTATGCTAGACTTTTGTAGAAATTCCTTACTCCTGTGTCTAGGTTCCTATGCAATACTTAGTAGGATTATTGATGCTATGCAATTGATGAAAAGTTTTACAAAATGTTAAGTGACTACTCAAGGCTATGCTCATGGTTGTCGTCGCCTAGGATGCATTTCTATTCTACTTAGGGCCGTGAGCATGGTAATTTTCACCTGAGTGTACACATCCACTAAGTTAATGAACCTCCTGGGTGGATTGGTTGTATGGAGTCGAGTTGAGTGGCTGCTCAGGCCCATGTCTATGGTTCCTGGAGTACGTGCACTTGTGGATGGCCACCCAGGGAATAGAGGAATTTGAAGAACTCCGAGTGACGATTGCTTCCAGTGCAGCCATTGCCTTATCGGCTCTGTCTTGATCAATTATGTTGCGTGGACTCGGCCCGGCTTGACAAGCAGATGTAGAGGGTGTTAGGTGGAACGGGTCAAGCCAGAGTGGGAGGGAAAATGTTTCTGAAAGATCTCTTCTCATTCTTCTCCTTTTCCTTATCACTATAAGTGTGTAAAGGATAGTTTGGGTTGAATGGGTACAATGGTGAACGTGCACAACCTCTGCAGGGTGTAAAACTAAGTACTTAGCCGTGTCCCCGGTATGGACAATTTGATCAGCTGATCACAGACGTCAACGAAGGATTCCACCATTCCAATTTCTAAGATAAAACTTGATGGGTGAACAAGGGTAGAATGAGACAGTGGTTTTCCTGCCACGAATGTCTCGAATAGAAGAAAAGTGTTTTCCAAAAGTTAGGAAAAAATTGGCTTTATGCAAAATAGCCTTGAACTCCACCAGCCAAATAAGCATATAGGTTATAAGAGTTATTCCACTAAGTGTCCACCATAGTTTCACTTGCCAGACTCCATTTTTAATGGAATCTGACCCACGTTGTTGCAATATTTTTCTTATTGCAGATTGTTCATATGACGAGTGAGGTTTTGTTTAAGAGTTTCGAGTCTGCAACCAACATGTTTTCGCCTGTAGCAACATGAATGTGATTGAGACTCACTGCGATTGTATTTCCGTTGTTTACTCTTTCAAAGCTAGCTTTATTCTATGCAAGTTGTATTGAATATTTTGTAAGTCTGGATCATCGATGTAATCAAATTGATACTTTGTTGGGATATTACATCGTAAACTGTGTGTGCAAACGAATCGATCCAGTGATTTGCACTATACACAGGTATCTGCCTTACTATAAGTGCAGGTACGCTACAATATCTATGAACGAGTCTCGGGCATGCTAAGTATCGTCATGGCAAAAGGTTTAAGACTCGTCGTCTAGGTTCGAACGACAAAGTTATTTGTTATATCATAGGGATTTATTTTGGGGATCCATGCCCAAGAATTAGTCATTAACAAGAGAGGTGCCTCGATCATGTATGTTATTATGTCAAACCGCTAGGGTAACACACTTAAGCGGAGTCGATATATTTACCAGAACAGAAATTAAGAAAGAGATCACCGGGAACGTCCCAGGAAAGATCCGATGGAGATCTGCCAGCGACGAAATAGTTTTCGGAGCCGGAATAAATTATGTAATATGTATTTAATATTAATTTATGTAATTAATAGGTATATATATTTTTACTTAATTAATTTCGAATTTTAAAAGACAGAACACCTTAAATGGGCCTTCCGGTGGAAAGAAGGCCCGTGAGGGGGAATACTTCCCCCCAAGGGAAGAAGAGGATTCGGCCGGCCTAGGTGGGCCACATGGGGCCCACCTAGGGACGGCGCACCAGCCTTGCCCGGCTGGGGGTGTGGGGTTTACTCCCACACCGCCCGGCTGGCAAGGTTGGCAGCCATCCTTCCCCTTTATATAGAGGTGCTCCCTCGGCTTTTTAAATTCACCAATTTCTCTCTTATTTCTCCTTGATTAACGTGATTCCCTTGTTGGAGTTGCACCAAGGAGAAAGTTCTTGATACGTATTCATAATTTCTTATGTTCCATGCTATGTTATATCATATTATTACATGTTTTATATGCATTTTATATAGTTTTATGCATTTTCTGGGACTAACCTATTAACAAGATGTCACAGTGCCAGTTCCATGTTTTCTGATGTTTGTGGTTTCAGAAAAGTACTTAAAGAAATATCCGCCAAATAGGAAATAAGTCAACCAGGAATTATTTTTGGAATATATGGGTCCAGAAGAACCGAAGATGAGACGAAGATGGGCCACGAGGGGGCCACATCACCTGGTGGCGCGACAGCATCAGGAGCCGCGCCAGGAGGTGTGGAGGAGCCCTCGGACGCCCACCGACCTAGGTCTTTCGCCTACAAATACCCCCTTGACTTAAAAACAGAGCACGGTTAATCACTTTTTCCTCAGCGGGTCCCGAGCCACCGCTGTCCTCAACACCAATTCGGGGGAGATCAGAACTGCTCCCCGGCACCCTGCCGGGAGGGGGAATCGTCCCCGGAGGCCTCTACGTCGCCATCACCACCTCCGGACTGATGCGTGAGTAGTCTACCTTGGACTACGGGTCCATAGCAGAAGCTAGATGGTTGTCTTCTCCTCTTGTGCTATCATGTTTAGATCTTGTGAGCTACCTATCATGATCACGATCATCTTTATCTAATTCTCCATGTTGTGTTTCTAACACCCGAATTCTCTTATCCTTAGTATTGTGGTGTTAGCCCAGATTCTCAACCTTAGCAAAACTTTTGAGTGTGTAGAATTTTGATTCATGAGTTACCTTGTTTGCACACCCTTTTCTTGTTGTGCTCCACTAGCATTTCATGATGATTGAAAACACTAAAAACACAACAACTTAAGTAAAATATCAACCATTGGGATCTTCACTCTGGTTAAAACTTAGCAAATCTAGGGTTAAGATTAAGAACCTCTTGTGTGATTTTTGACATGCATCTGAACCATTTTGATCTAAGGCATATAAAGCTTCACACCCTGTTCTAAATTCTCTCAAAAGAGCTTGTTTGCACATAAATCTCACTAGCTTTTGTAGCCATCAAAATTACATGACAATTTGGGTTATTCTCTTTATTTTCCTTTACAACTTTATTTTCTTTTGTGTGCTCAATGGGGTGTTTGGTTTGGGCACTTACTAATTCAGTAACTTCACCACAAACTAGTGAGTTTGGGAAAATAATTTATTTTCTTTTATGATTAATGCTTGAATTTTTCAAACTTAAGATTTGTATTTTGTTGAAGAAAATTTACTCAAATCCTCCACCCATCTCTCTCACCCATTTCTACCCTACCTGCTAGAGAAGGAGAGCAGCACCACACCTCCTGGCCCACCTGTCATGGACCGGGGTCACTTCTCCTCCACTCTCCTCTTTCCTTTTTTCTCCCCACCCAACCGAAGCCCTTCTCCTCTCTGCCTACTGGCCAAGCTTGGTCATCCCGACCAGACCCACTCTGCCCCCTCTCCACCGCCCACCGTAGCCAGTAGGAACCGAGAACAACTCCCCCTCTCCCTCTCTTGCCCGAGCCAAACCCTAGATCGGGCTAGGGGTTATATCTCCACCCCGCACCACCCTCTCTGCTCATTTCCTCTCGCCCTAGGCGCACACGCATCCCCTCTGCTCACCCACCGCAAATTACTCGAGCTCCCACCTCCATTTGCCCTAGAGAAGAGGGAAATCTCTTCGGTGGCCGACGGGAGAAAACCACCGTAGCCCTCGTTTCCCTCCACCATTCTTCACCATTTTTGGTTCCCTGAGCTCCTCTCTGCGTGACCTAACTCCCCAACCCTTTCTTTTGCGCTGAGGAGCTCCAGAGGCTTCGTGCTCGTCCTCGACCCGAGCTCGAAGGAGGCGCCATGGCTGCATGCAGGGGGCTCCTCCGGCGTCGCCTCGCGTAGGGGACCGCAGCTCTGCTCTCTCTCCACCAAACCCCACCCCTCACTCGAGCCTGGACGTCCGAGGTGAGCCCCCCATCACTCCCCTCTCCTCCTTCCTCTCTGCGTCTCGCCCACGCTGGCGCGGCGAGGAAGACGACGTCGTCGCCGTTGATCTTGCGATCAACGGTCGGGTTTGAATCGCTCCCGGTCCGTTGACCGTTTTCCGCGCGCGGCCTCGCCTTGGATGGGCCGGCCCAGCTCAGCCTCCGCGCGGATCCGCGCTGCTCTGCGTCGCCTCTGGGCCGATCAGGCCCAGATCTGGCCCGTTCGGCATGTTTTTCTTTTATTCTTTGTCCTGTTATTTTTCCAGTAAATCTAGAGTCTAGCTTTTAATCTTTTATGGTAAATCTAGAGTGGCTAAAATGATGGAATTAATTTTTTAACATGCATGCACGTTTTCTTAACCATGTGGCATTGGATTTGTTCCAAAATGTGATTCCTGTTGAGTGTTAAAATAGATTTTGTAAAAATTACCTATTACACCATTTGTTGAATAACTTGTGTTCTATAAATCCAAATCATGCAATCTTGGATCTGTTGGAAAGCTGGTAAAAATGTCTATCTAGATTGGTAAATCTTGCATGCAGGAGTTTACTCTAGAAAAAGTCATTTATAGTCTAAGAATAACATCAGTAGGTGTTTGGGGATTTTTAATTCTTAAATGAAAACACTTTTTGAGGTAAATCCACTTGGAAGTGTCAAATATGAGTTGGAAGTATCTTGTGCTACAGAGGTAGATTTTTCCAGTAAATAATTATTACCTTTTTAGATAAATTCTTAAAAACAGGAAGATAATCTCTTAAAATGCATTTCTGTAATTTTAGAGATTATTGCATGTCTAGTTTTATTTGGTTGAGCTACCTCTGTCCATAAATTAATGTTGGGAATATTTTGGTAGAATAGACAAAGGTTTTATTTAACTTACCCCACTGGTTTGGCACCAAAATAATCCGTATTATTTTCTGCACTTAAATAATGGTCAGAAGTATACTTTATCTTAAACCAAGCATAACTTGAGCTAGGAGTATCCAAATTTGATGAATAAAATCTCCACTTAAAGAGAAAACTCTTATCTCACCAGAAAAGTTAATTATGCATACAGGGGATCTATAAAACTGAATCTATCTTCTGTTTGAGTTTGACATCAGTAGCTCCTATCTGATTTTTTATTCTTGTTTGGTAATAGATCTTCATGCACATCCAATTCTCAGAGCTCCATATGATAGTTAGGAGTCATGTGGTAGAAGGATTTAATTTTCGGAGCAGCACCTTAAGAGTTGCATAATTCATATAAACAACACTTGATCACTACTTAAATGCATTGGTTGTGTTTTCTGTTTTTGGTGATGCTTGTTGTTTGTTATTATACTTTAGATTGTTATCAACTCACAGTTTAGGATTTACACTAGTCTCGTTTGTTTTTCATGTTACGGTAGAACCGCAACCCGAGGAAGAGCAGTACGAGGTAGCTGAGCACAACTACGAAGAAGAACAAGACCAGGGACAATACTCTGAGCAAGGCAAGCCCACCTCACCACCATTATGCAATCCTATTACTTACAAAGCATGTTTTGTCTTCAAAATAAAATAATGCATGTTTTATTTCTTTTGTGGTCCCTTGCCACCCGAAAACTATTTTTCAAAATATTGTTTGGCCAAAGTTATCTACTAGAATATTATAGGTGTTAAAAAAAAAGGAGTTTAGTTGGTGAGCCTCGTTGTTGAAGGCACCATCAAAAAGATTAAGTTTTCTAGTAGTGAACTCTTATTCCTTACCTCAAAACTTTAGGATGGGAACCCATTTGATAAAACTGTTTTACGGAGGAAAACCCGAGTTGCTGGGAGCAATCGGCGAGCAAGTGTTTTATTAAAACCCGAGTTGCTGGGAGCAATCGGAGATGTTTTGCGAAAACCCGAGCTGCTGGGAGTAGTCGGAGGATAAAGTGTTTTGAAAAACAAAGTGTGACCTTAGCTGCCGCCCGAAGAATTAACCCGTGCAACCATACTATCTGACATGGGTAGGGCTTAGCCGGAAGCTTGTCTGTTTTAGTGTTGGGGCTCTCATACTTTCTATGGGGGCTGGGCCCTCGAAGTCGGGTTGTCGTCCGGAAGAGACAATACACTGTTGGGATCAGCAGCCGGACGATTACGGCAGGTCTCCTGACGTGGCGGTGTGGCGTCCCGAGGAAAGACCAAGAGGTCTAGTGGAGCACACGGTGCCGAGGAGAACAAACCTACCGGGAGGCCCCGATACTAGGGTGGTCATAGTGAAAAGCTTTGATCATGTTATCCGGACCCCCGCATGCTGTCGTATGACGGGCCGTGGCAGACACGGCGGAAGGACCGATTGGTGTGGGTAAAGTGTGCAACCTCTGCAGAGTGTAAATCTATTCGAATAGTCGTGTCCGCGGTCATGGACGGTTGGAAAGGTCCCACTAGGCATGCTGGCTGTTTTATGGTTTTCGAAAGAGAAGTGTTTTCGAAGGAAGCAAGTAGTTAATTAAGTGGTACCTGGGAGGTACGGAAATTTGGGTGAGGATGATTGGTCTCTGGGAGACAATCAGTTCGATCTCAAGTCAGGAAAAAGGGTTACCCCTATCCTAGTGTTTTGATAAACTTTTACAAAAGAAAGTTTGAACTTGGATATGTCCTTGCTATATCTAAGAGAAGAGAATTCTATCTCTAAATGTTTTTCTTCAACAAAGATATAGAGATGTCGTATTCTCTATGCTTGAAATCATTGTTTTCGAAAATGTGTTTTCTTGCATTATCATGAAAACTTAAGCCTAGAGGTGGTCTTGCGAGTACGTAATTGTACTCATGTGGCTTTGTCCCTGGATATTCAAATGTCCAGATTATAATGAGGAGGCCTACATCGAGGAGGATGTGTATGACGACGACTTTGCCACTTAGCTGTCACCGGTCAACTGCACTTGTGGGATCAGCGCTCGGAGATGTTAAGAGCCGTCGCTAGCCACGAGCTTCCGCTATCTTAGTTCATTCCGTCCTGCGTGACGAGGTTTGTTGACTTTGGCCGTATGACCGTCTATGTGTTATAAGACTTTTATTCGTACGACTTGAATGATGTAACTCTTTGATACCTATGTTGGTTATGTGATTGCGATGCACTGATCATTGGGATCGTGATCTTTTACATAACGTGGGCATCTCGGACTTGTTTCGAGGGGTCCTTACAGTGTTTGCTGGGATCCGATGAATATTGAGTACTAAAGTTATTGCTTCATAATATATCATGTGTGGGCTATTTAATGATCTTGCATGCTCTCCGTTACTTGTGTGTGCTTTGGCCAAGTAGATGCTCGTAACTCCAAGAGGGGGTATTTATGCTCGATAGTAGGTTCATGTCTCTATTAAATCTGGGGCAGTGACAGAAAGCTCTAAGGTTGTAGATGTGTTGTTTCTACTAGGGATAAAACAGTAGTACTTTGTCTATGGATGATGCTACTTACTTACTTTACACGCAGTGCTTAAGGCGATAATCTGTTGCTTGCAACTTAATACTGAAAGGGGTGCGGACGCTAACCGGAAGGTGGATTATTAGTCATTGAAAGTGCATTTCCTCTAAATTGATTTTAGAGATTGTTGAAAACACATCTACAGGACTAATGAGTGTGCTAAGTTATTTGCAGATTATACAAGTCTTATCAAGAGTTGAAAAAGAAGAGAGTGACCACTGTTTTCTGAGGTGTGATTCTGTTTTTCAGTCCAGCGGTAGTACCGCAGCTCCAGCGCTAGTACCGCTGGACCTTGAAAAACCCTCGACATAGCTTACGGTACCAAGCGGTAGAGGTCCGGCAGTACCGCAGGTTTCTTCGTTTTTTGACTAAGGACCCAGCGGTAGTACCGCTAGCCTGGGAAGCAACGGTAGTACCTCTGGTACCGCTGTTGCTGACGAACTCGTCTGCCTAGGTACCGTTGCTATCTGTGGCGTAGTACCGCCAGCTACCGTTGGAGGTACCGCTGGAATTAGGAAATCTCTGGGCATAGGCTATGGTACCAGGCGGTATCACTCCGGTAGTACCGCTGGAGTCCTTTCCATGCTACGGCTAAGGACCCAGCGGTAGTACCGCTGCCCCCAGATTCAACGGTTGTACCGCTGGAGCTGGAGAGTAATTCTGCCTGGGTACCGTTCAGCGGTAGTACCGCTACGCCAGCGGTAGTACCGCTGAGGGATTTTTCCAGACACCAACGGCTCGTTTTCGAGGGGCCCTATTTAAAGACTTCATCTTCTCCAAGAGCAAGTGACGATTCTACACTCTCTCTCCTCCATTGTTGCTGAGCTTTGAACCTTTGGATCTCCCTAGTCCACCACCCAAATCGCTTGATCTTTTGGGAAGTGAGTGAGAACACCTAGATCTAGCTCTCCACTAAAGGAAATATATCCTCCCCCTCTCTATGAAGAGGGATATAGTACTAGGCTTTACTTTGGAAACCTAGGGTTCTTACTTGGTTGTTTTTGTTGGTTTGGAGATCTTTGTGGTCAAGACCTCTTGTGGTCATTATGGGAGCCCCCAATTCAGTTGTGGGTGTGTGCCTCACGAATTTGTACGGGATCTTCTCCGCCCTTGAAGGAGTCCTTAGTGGAAAAGTGAGCTCGTACCTTTGTGGTCGAGTTCACGGAGAATAGGGTGAGGCCTTTGTGACGTTGAGCTTACCTTTGTGGTAGGTCACACCTCTCCAACGAGACGTAAACCTATGTGGTGGAACTCGGGATAAAATCTCCGTCTCTGAGTTCTTCTTTGGCTATCTCGGTCCACTCACTCTCCTTTATTGTTTTACTACTTATCGTTCTTGCTTAGCTTCCTTGTTGTCTAGCACATTTTTACTCTAGTTCACATATAGACAACTTACTTTCCACTTGCCTGAAACTGAAAAAGACATAAAAATTGGTCACCACCTATTCACCCCCGCACCCCCCCTCTAGGTGGTCAACTTCCTTTCAATTGGTATCAGAGCCAGGTTGTCTCTTAAAAGCTTCACCGCTTGAGACCAACCTTGGACAATGCAAGTTCACCCGAAATAGGTTACCGAAACGGACGCCGCGACTTTGGTGGCTATGCAAGAGAAAGGTGCCACTATGGCCGATATCAACTCTTTGGAAACAAAGTTGACATCGTCCATACAAACCGAGTTCAAGAAGTTTCATGATATGCTTGAGTCTCTCAAGACATCTAAGAAAACCTCTCTTGCATTGCCCTCAAAGCCTCCGGTGCTTCCGGGCATTACTCACGATGTGGACCCCGAATTCATAAAGGGAAAGCAATTAC
Organism: Poa annua; assembly: GCA_026929855.1. Classification (NCBI taxonomy): domain Eukaryota; kingdom Viridiplantae; phylum Streptophyta; class Magnoliopsida; order Poales; family Poaceae; genus Poa; species Poa annua. Next base: position 106,983,249 of record CM049426.1, read on the forward strand.
CTTTGGATGGGAAGGGTGATGCTAGTAGTTCCTCGAACCATCAAAACACTCCATCTTCCCAAGATTAAGTGCCTAAAGGCTACACCACCACTCGTCCCCCATCCCAATACCATACCCCCGATCCCATTATTCCTCATCCGCAAGTTTCTCATAGGGGTGATCCCCCATTGCTTAAAGATTATACATTCTCTGAATGGCAATATGTGATGAAGTCTCATGTGTGCAACTCTTCAATCGAGTTGTGGCGCGTCATTCAAGTTGGATCTAAGCCGCATGATCCGACCAACTTAACAAGAAGAGAAGTGGTGGAGGCTCAACTTGATGCCACATCTCTCTACATGATCCAAAAGGCGGTTGGGAACAAGGACATGTCTCTCATCCAACACCTCACCACCTCCAAGGATACATGGGATGCTCTATCCGAGTTGTTCGCTGGGAATGATAGCATGAGAAGGAACCGCTATGACTCTTTGAGCAATGAAGCCGAGGGCTTTTTCAAGCTTGATGGTGAAGACCATGAGATGATGTACCGAAGATTGGTGACCATAGCCACAAGCTTTCGAGAAGTTGGTGCCACTCATATTGATGATGCATGGATAAAGAGGAAGTATCTGAGCTCTATGATGTCATGTGAGCCAACCGACGTCAAGAGTCTTCAAGGAAGACACCACTACCATCTCATGACGTCTAATGAGGTTATGCAACAGATGCCCGCGTACAAGGTGGCCACGAAGAATGATCAAGACGCAAGGCAAAGGGCTCTTGGAATGCAAAGAGGCACAACCAACCTTGCCTTGAAGGCTACCGTTGAGGAAGACAACAATGATGATTTTGGAAGCTTTGCCGCCATGTCCGAGGAAGCACTCAAGAATGCTTACAATGATCATCTCGCTCTTGCGGCGTGCACATTTTTGAACAACCCTTCAAGAAGCAAGATGAGAGTTGACAAGAGTCCACCTCTAGCTGATAGGGTCTCACCCTCCAAGTCAAGGACATGTTACAATTGTCAAGACAAGTTCCATTTCGTCGCCGAGATCCCTTATGAGAAAAGACAAGAGCATGGTGGACGTTTAGTACTCAAGGACAAAGCCAAGATGCCTCCCAAGAAGGCCTATGGGAAGAAGAGGCCTATTCACAAGAAGCCTCGCATCATGTTGTTGATACAAATTATGAAGAATCGGAGGAAGAAACGCCAAATGAAGTGGCGGCTCTTGCCACCACATCAACACCTACCGCTCCTTCATCAACGACAAGAACTCACTCATCAACAACAAGAACTCCTCCAACTACGACAAGCTCTTCATCATCTCTATTCACGTCGCCAAATGAGAACTCTTTCACCAATAGCTCAAGATGTCTTATGTCCAAGCCATCGGAGGTACCTTCATCCTCTTCCTCTCTCATGAATGAAATGAATGAGCTTGATGATGCTTCTAGCCTTCAAATTAAGCAAGAGCTTGTGGCCTTCGATTGTTTTGTCACTAACTTGCAAGGTGATAGCAAGAAACATTTTGGTACCCTCATGGCTCGTATTGGTGAGCTAGAGTGTGACGCCCTAAAATCGGTACTATGTAGACTTAAGCGATCCCACCGAAATCCGCATCATCGGCCAAGTGGGAACTGGGGTATGGAGAGCCCATTCCCCCCAGGCCTCGCACGCGGGCCAGTCGAACGAAACGTCTAAGGACCAGGCGTCACCGCCTGGCGGGACCCTCGAGAGGCAACTCCCCTCGAGGGCCTGAAGAGGAAGCGAAGGCCTCAAGGGATCCTTCGCCTCAGAGGACCCTCCCGAGGCGACAACTCCCCTCGAGGGGGTCCAACAGGAATCTCCCCTCAGGCCTCCTCGCACCTGAAGGGAAACGTTGCGGCCAAGGAAGTACGGCAAGACGCACATGGCCTCTGCCATGCCCACGTGGTGACGCAAGCACCCTCGTTGCCGTTTTGGTGATAAAGGGGTCAATAAAGCAGCTCCACCTGTTGTGCAGCTGCCAGGACCTTCTACTCAGACGATAAAGCGGGTGGACGGCGCAACCCTCCAACGGAGAGGCTCCACCTCAGAGACTGCACCCTCTGCGGGCAGTACAGCATGGTCGGCCACCGCGCCCACCTTTATCAACAATGGACCGAGTCCATGGACGAACGGAGAGCGGTGGACTCATGCTCCGCCCTGCCCCTGGCATGTGGGAGCCACCTTGAAGGCCAAGCCGAAGGAGAAGGCCAGAGGCGCCTATAAAAGGGACAAGACATCCATCGTCGCACGGGTCGGCCCTTTGCGTGCTACAAACCCTTGTAAACCCTAGAAACACCTGTGAGGATAGCCTCTGCCCGGAGGAAGAAGACCATCACTTCCCTCCCCAGGCAAGAACTGCCTCATGGGGGCCTCCGGTAAGCTCCACTGTACTGTAACCGCCCACATCTAATACAGACAAGCAGGAGTAGCGGTTTTACCTCCCCACGAGGGCCGTCAACCTAGGTAAAGGCCGGTGTCTTCCTCTGTCGTGTGTGTCTTCTTCGGGTCCGGCGAGCAACGTCGCGGAGCCACTTGAGGGTTTAGACCTCCGCGTTCAATCCCCTTTCTGAACTACACTTCAGGAAGTGACTACCCCCGATTCTTGGGAGTCATAACCCGACATTTGGCGCGCCAGGTAGGGGCTTTGAGGCGCGTCAACAACCTTCAAGCTCGTCTCTGCGCCATGGTGATTACCCGTGCTACCCGGGTCTCCCGCGTCACCCGACGTGCACCTGGAGGAGAACGTGCGCCGCCCGGCACCGCGACCACCTGCGCACAGCGGGGCCGACCCCGCTGTGGAGAGCGCGTCCCTTCTGGCCCTCATGCAGAAGCGTCGGAGCACAACTCCGAGCACCAGGAGGACGAGCAGTCGTCGCACACGACGCAGCGCTCGAGCGGCTCCGGCCCCGGGAGGACGGACCCGGCGCCTCACACCGCGTTGCTCATGGCGCAGGAGCTCTTCCGCTATCAGCCCACCGCAGAGGCCCACGGGCAGTGGCTCCAACGCCTCAACCACCTCCTCGGCATCGCCACGACGCGCCCGCTCTGTCGCAGTCCCACATGCACCCCTCTCTCGCGGCCACGGTCGCAACAAATGCGCCTCCGCCAGCTCCGGGGCCTGCACCGGCTGCGGCGCAGAGGGCTTCTTCGCACGCGACCTGGCCGCACGATTGCTTGATCGTGCAGCGCACCGCGCCCGACGCTCTTGTGGGGATGGAGCTCCAGCGAGATCGCCAGAACAGACTCGTGGAGGAGCTCGGCCAGGTGGGCCAGCAGAACCGCGACGCGTTGCAGCACGGGGTCGCTACGTACACCTCGGGCCTCATGGCGTTCACTCGTTCTCTGCGTCGCGTGGTCTGGCCACAAAAGTTCAGGCCGACTCTCCCCAAGGGCTACGACGGCTCCAGCATCCCCATCGAATTCCTGCAGCTCTACACCACCTCCATCCAAGCTGCGGGGGGAGACGACAAGGTCATGGCCAACTGGTTCTCCCACGCGCTTCACGATTCTGCGCTGTCGTGGCTCCTGAACCTCCCTGAGGGCTCCGTGAACTCGTGGGAGGAGCTCTGCAAGCAGTTCGTCTCCAACTTCAAGGGGACATACGAGCGCGCCCTCACTCACAACGATCTGCGTGCTGTGGTGCAGAGGAAGGATGAAACGCTCCGCAAGTACATCCAGCGCTTCAGCCAAGTGTGCAACAAGATCCCGAACATCCCTGACACTCAAGTCATCGCCGCCTTCCGCGAGGGCGTCACGAACAGCAGGATGCTCGAGAAGCTGGGTATTCACGACAAGCTCACCTCTGTGTGAAGCTTTTCGACCTGGCGGACAAGTGCGCCAAGGCTGAAGAGGGACTCCTCTTTTTCCAGATGTCCTCAAGAGGAGACGACCATGCCGAGGGGTCCCGGAGCCAGAAAGGAGGAGCCCAAGCGCAAGGCCACCGCAGTTCTCGCGGCAGAGCCTGACACGAAGGGCACCCGCAGGGACTCCCCCGAGCCTGGAGAGAGGAAAGATGACCACCACCCTTTCTGCGTCTACCACAACAGGCGCGGCCACTCTATAGAGTCCTGCTTCGACCTTAAAAGGTTAAGCAAGGAGCGCGAGCAAGCAGAGGGCAGTGGCAGCCGCGGTCGAGGCCGTGGCTACCGCGGAAGCGGACGCAAGGGCGGCTACCAGAAACCATCTGGGAACCAGGCCAACGCCGCGGAAAAGAACGGCAACCTCCTTGACGAGAAAGATGGCGGCTACCAAACCCCGAGGGGCGCCATTGCCTGCATCCTCGGGGGGGGGGGGGCGCATGCGCCAAAATCAAACAACCAGTTCAAGCAGTTCGCCCGCGAGCTCAACGCCGCCCTCCCAAGCACGGAAACCTCCAGGCCCCTCAAGTGGTCGCAATACACCATCGCCTTCGATGCTCAGGACCACCCCAAGTCCACCAAGACTGTTGGAACCCTCCCGCTGGTCTGCAGCCCCACCATCGACAACGTGGCTGTCTCCAAGACTCTCATCGATGGCGGGGCAGGCATGAACGTCATCTCCATAGATACGTTCGAAGCGCTTCAAGTGCCCTACGAGCGGCTCACGCCCTCGAAGCCCTTCACGGGGGTCATCAGCGGCTCGATCGAGCCTCTAGGCCAGGTCAGGCTTGCCGTCACCTTCAGGAGCAACGAGAATTACCGCACCGAGCACATCGATTTTGATGTCGCACACATCGGGCTGCCATACAATGCCATCCTCGGCTACCCCGCGCTCGCGAAGTTCATGGCCGTCACGCACCATGCCAACAACATGGTCAAGATCCCCGGCAGCGCCGGCACGATCACCATCCGTGGGAATGTCCTGGACGCTACGTGCGCCGTTGAGACGGCCTACAAGACTGCCGCCATGGCATTTCCCGCAGACGAGGACCTGGAGCCTCTCGAGAGGCCCAAGAAGAAGAAGAAGCAGTTGTTCTCCCAGGAGGCTGCTGCTACAAAGAAGATCTCTTTGAGCTCCAGCAGCTCGGGGGCTGAAGGCTCGGGGGCTAGCGTCACCATTGGCGCCACGCTACCTCCCAAATAGGAAAGCGCGCTCGTCGCCTTCCTCTAGGCAAACTCTGACATGTTCGTGTGGACACCGTCAGATATGTCTGGTGTACCGAGGGAGGTGATCGAGCACCACTTGGCCGTGTGCCCAAACACGCGCCATGTCAAGAAAAAAGCAAGAAAACAAGCCCCCGAGAAGCAAGCATTGATCGTCAAGGAGGTCAAGAAGCTCAAGGCGGCAAGAGTCGTTTGCGAAGTCGCACACCCCACTTGGCTCTCCAATGGTGGGGTAGTCCCAAAGCCCGCCGGAGGAGGCCGTCTCTGCATCGACTACACTGATGTAAACAAGGCCTGCCCCAACGACCCTTACCCATGCCCAGAATTGACCAGATTGTGGACTCCACGGCAGGCTGCGACCTCCTCTGTTTCCTCGATGCCTTCTCTGGCTATCACCAGATAAAAATGGCTAAGGAGGACGAGGAGAAGACAACTTTCCTCACCCCGTGCAGTGTGTATTGCTACGTCTACATGCCTTTCGACCTGAAAAATGCCGGAGCCACTTTCCAGAGGTTGATGAGGATAACACTTGGCGGACAAATGGGGCGAAACGCCGAAGTATATGTCGATGACATTGTTGTGAAATCACGAGAAGCAAATACTCTCCTCGGAGACCTTGAAGAAACCTTCGCCAGCCTGCGCAAGGTGAACATCAAGCTCAACCACGCCAAGTGCGTCTTTGGAGTACCTTCAGGCAAATTGCTTGGGTTCCTCGTGTCCCATCGGGGCATAGAGGCAAAACCAGACAAAATCAAGGCCATAGAAGACATGCAACCTCCATGAAGGCTAGAGGACATGCAACGTCTAGCAGGCTGCAAGGCCAGCTTGGGTCGATTCATCTCCAAGGTCGGCGAAAGAGCGCTGTCGTTCTTCAAGATCATGAAAAGAACAGGCACTTTCAAGCGGACCCCTGAAACTAAAAAAGCATTTGAGGACTTGAAAAAGTATCTGGCCAGCCCACCAGTAATGGTAGCCCCAAGGCATGGCGAGCACCTGGAGCTGTACTTATCAGCCACTCCGCAAACAACCAGTGATGTCCTTGTGGTGGAAAGAGAATAGTCGGTACTTCACAAGAAGAGTGCGGCCACTCCAAAGAAAAAGCCCCCAGATAGGGAGCTCGTAGAAAAGGCCGCCCCAAGTCCTCCGCCGCAAGGAATTCATGCCGAGGAGCCTGAGGAGCCTCTTGAGGCCAACCCCCTCGAGGCACAAGGCAAGCCCCTTGAATCCAACCCCCTCGAGGCACAGGGCGAGCCCCTTGAGGCCAACCCCATCGAGGCACAGGGCAAGCTCCCTGAAGCCAACCCCCTCGAGGGCCAAGCTGGGCCACCTCAGGCAAAAGACGCCGAGGCTACAGGAACTACCATCGTCGAGCATCTAGTCTACTTCGTCAGCACAGTACTGCGTGATGCTCGCGAGAGGTATACAATGCAGCATAAGCTTCTCCTCGCACTCCTCATCGCCCCAAGAAAGATGCGACACTACTTCCAGGGGAACCCCATCACAGTGGTCACTTCTTTTGCCCTGGAGCAAATACTACGCAACCCAAACGCAACAGATCGTGTCGCAGGGTGGAACATTGAGCTACAGCCATTCAATTTGCGCTTCGATACCACAAGGGTAATCAAAGGAAGAGCCCTGGCTGACTTCGTCGCCGAATGGACTGACCCAACCCCTGAAGAGCCTTTGGGAGAAGAGCAAGGACCCTCTGGAGCCGCAATGCCCAGCCTACGCGCCGAGTATGAAGGCTTGCTTGCCGGCCTACGCGCCGCAATCGCCCTAGGCGTCAAGCATCTACTCATCAAGGGCGACTCCCAGCTGCTCGTTAACTTCTCAAACAAAAGCTACAAGCCTAAGGACGACCACATGGCCGCATACCTTTAAGAGGTCCGTAGGCTTGAGAATAACTTCAGGGGAATGGAGCTCATGCACATCCTGTTGGGGATATATCAACTAGGGGTGTAACCAACATGGATTAATCCGGCTAGTCCAGGGTGGCCCAAGGGTGGTAAGGCTGAAGCCTGACGGGCGGCCCAGATAGCTGACGTACAAGGAAGTAGGCGGATGGTCCAAGAAAGGCAGAAGGCCGAAGCCCATCAAGCCACCAAGCCCAAGACGGAAGGCGGCAACTAAGCCGGCTAGGTCTAGGACTCTGATTACTTGCCGGACAAGTACTTGCCTTGTATCCTGGGGTCTGGCCGCCTATATAAGCCGGCCACCAGGAAGCCTTTAGGGAAGACGCTTGAATAGGGATCATACACATTGTAACCTGTTCACGGCTATTGCCTCATAGTGAATTATAGCAGCACGTAGGATCTCGCCACCGCTGTGGGATCCGAAGCTGGGTAAACTCGCCGTGTTCAATCCCGTCCTCGACGACACCAACCTTCTTCCCCACAATCCATACGTAGGCTAGAGGACCCCCGTCTCCTATCAATTATGCCGATACCACGACAGTTGGCGCCCACCGTGGGGCATAAGGTTCCTGGCGTCACGTTCCAGGCGGGAACACTTGGCGGCGTGGGCAAGCAGATCGCCGTCGGTCGCGTCACAAGGTATGGCGGCCACAACTACGTCAACTCGGATGAGTCCTGGCTCCCGGCGGACGACTACCTTATCGGATGCGCAATCGTACCGATCGGAGGGATCGACGTCTTCATCGGGTATACGCAAGAGGCGTACGGCCTACCGCGTTTCTACAACCCCATGCACCAACCCTTCGACCAAGCTTTCGACCGACAAGATGGATCTGAATCCGCCTTCTCCCAGGAGTCGGCCGAATCAGATTTCCACTTCGTCGGAGTCGTCGGACTAGGATCAGACTCCCAGCCGGAAAACAACGATCCTGAGTCAATCCTCCCTGCTCTCCAGGAGGATGCGATATCAGATGCCGGATCCAGATCTACCGTTCAAGTCAACGTAGACTCTGACTCTGATGATGATGCTAGTCTCTTCGAAGAGAAGATCAAAACCCGCTTTTCCAGTGGTAATCCGGCTCCTTCAGAGGGCACAGCGGATACTGACATGCCTGACAAGCTGGCTATGATGGTTGTTGTCGGTCACGAGACAACCCCAGTTGCTTCTGAAGCGCAAAACAAGCCGGTGGAAGATGCCGGCGACACCACTGCCGGTCAACTCATTGAAAGTTCCGACAAGGTGCGCGCAAAGAAGAAAACTGGCCTCGAGAAAGGCGGCAGCAGCAAACCCACGGATTTGCTCTCCGTCATGAAAGAAGTAGACGAGATCATGAATACTCCGGTAAATAAAGACACCCCACTTGACGAAGTGGAAGAGCTTAGGCTTAACATGCTTAAGCACTCTGACTTCCTGCGAAAAAGAGAGGAGCACGTTGAGAGCCTTGCGAAGAAGATCGAGAAAGAACAGGAGAAGATGTCGGCCAAAACAAGCCGTGAACTCTTTGAGGAGAAAAGGTCATCAAAAAACCGCCGTGGCAAGGAGCCGCCAATGCAAGCAACGACAGCGGCTCAAGATCTCGGGTTCGACTTGCGTACGGCACCACAGCGCGTGGACAGAAGGGGAGATGTTGTCTTCTGCACCCCCGTCCTCAACGCGGCCGCCGCGCTAGATACCCAGGACGACAACACTTACACGGCGGAAGAAAAGCTGGCCAATGCAAGACACTTCGTAAGCAAGGCCCTAGAACAACAAGCTCGCGCTGATTCCTACGGCCACATGGCGGATGCTCGCGGGGGAGACCTAGAGTCTAAGTCAGGAAAGTGCAAAGCTGCACCTGGCGGCGACCCCGAAGGCCCGTCTGGCTCCAGTAGCCATGGCGACAAAAGGAAGGCAACGCCACCTCCAAAGAAGACGCCACCGCCAAACCCAAGGCGGGATGAGAATTCAAGGACAGGAAGCAGAGGAGACCTGCCACCTCCATCCCAGCCAAGACGCGACAACGGCGGTAGCCGGAACAATAGGCCGCCGCCTAGGAAAGATGTCGGCAACGACCCTCCCAGGAGAGGTCGAAGCCGGTCTCCGCAGCGTAGCACCGGCAGCAAGAGGAAAGAGGAGGCAGAAGGACCCAGGCGCAGCATAGGCCGGGCAGCGCAGGACGAGCCAGACGCAAACAGAGGCGCACGACAGCTCGATCCAAAAGACGCACGACACCGCCTACAAGACATAGCAAGAGGAAAGGAGCCGCTATACTCTGGACCAAAGTGCTTCCGTGACGCCATCCGCAGAGAGCCGTTCCCTAAGGACATGACATCAGTGTCAAAAAACTGTTCTAGGTACAACGGCCTCGTTAAGCCGGATTCATGGCTAGCCGACTATGCCATGGCCATAGAAATTGCCGGCGGGAGCAGCTTCATTGCCGTCTGTTACCTACCTCTCATGTTGGAGGGCACGGCAAGGGCTTGGATCGACAACCTTCCTGAAAAGTCTATCCATAGCTGGTACGACATGGAAAAGGTTTTCTCCCAGCACTTCCAAGGAACATACAAGCGTCCAAATACCTACACGGATTTGCAACGCTGTATCCAAAAGCCGGACGAAACCATGACAGATTTTGTCAGCCGTTGGATATCCGAAAAAGCCAATTGTCATGGTGTTTCGGACGCACAGGCTATCCACGCCTTCTACACGGGCCTGCAGAAGAAGTCCTTGCTTCGTCATAGGCTCGTCCGCGAGCAAATCACGGACCTTGGTGAGATGCTCAACCTAGCCGCCCAATACGCGGCGGCGGATGACGACGCCCGGGACGATGACCCAGACGTCAACATCATACCAAAGCGGAACAACAAGCGCAAGAAGGCGGCATATGACAAAGCCGGGCCTTCCAACGAGGTAGCTGTAGCATTCCAAGGGAATGCCGGCAAAAAGAAGTGGAAGAATAAGAAAGATGGTCGCGACGCTGAATCAGGGCCTAAGGCGGCGCGAATCACTTATGAACAGGCAAAACTTTTGCCATGTCCCATCCACGCCTCACTGGGCAAGGTCAACCATATGCTTGGCGAGTGTCGTTTCATGGACAACTTCAAAAAGGACCCCACAGTCGGCTGGAAGTCAAAAAAGTCAAATAAGAACGACAAGAAAGACAACAAGGAGGATGAGGATGACGACGACATGTCTATCTCAAGCGAGGATGACGCGGCCGCCAAGAAAAAGAAGCCATATCCGAAGGTCAAGGAATCTCTTGTGTGCTTTGTCGGCACGCCTTCGGCTAAGGTGGATAAGGCGGAAATGCGCGAACTCAACGCGACAATGCCGGACGTCCCTCAGTATTTGAACTGGTCGGAAGCAACGATCACCTGGGACCGGTCCGACCACCCTGATCATGTTCCTCACCCAGGCAAGTACGCCCTCGTCGTCGATCCCATTGTCGACAACTTCAGACTCACAAAGGTACTCATAGATGGCGGCAGCAGCCTCAACATCCTGTACTATGACACACTAAGCCGCATGAACCTATCAGAGGATCAGCTGGACCACAGCAACCTCACTTTTCACGGCATAGTGCCCGGCAGGCAAGCAAAGTCAATGGGGAGCATTAGGCTGAAGGTAACTTTCGGACAAAAGAGAACTACCGCTCAGAGTTCCTCCGGTTTGAAGTTGTCCCCTTCAAAAGCGCCTATCATGCAATATTCGGACGACCGGCTTTCGACAAGTTCATGGCAAGGCCGTGCTACATATACAACAAGCTCAAAATGTCGGGGGAGCACGGAACCATCACGATTTCCGGCAACTTCAAGAAAGCCAAGGAGTGCGAGCGTGGCATGGCCGCCTTCGCAGAAGCCGTCATCCACAAGGAAGAACTTGCGCTGCTCGGGGCGGATTCAGACAACTCCATGCCAAAGCCAAAGATTGATGTCAAGAAGACCTTCGAAGCTTCATAAGACACCAAAAAGGCGGACCTCATCCCAGTTGACAAGTCTAAGCAAGTTGTCATCGGCTCCAACCTTGACAGCAAATAGGAAGGCGCGCTCGTCGAGTTCCTCCGTGAGAATCGTGACATCTTTGCATGGTCGCCTTCCGACATGCCTGGTGTACCGAGGGAACTCGCCGAGCACTCACTCAACGTCATAAAAGGATCCAAGCCGGTGAAGCAAGCAACAAGATGCTTTGGAGATGAAAGACGCAAGGCTATAGGAAAGGAGATAAATAGGCTGAAGGCCGCCAATTTCATAAAAGAAGTTGTACACACTGATTGGGTGGCAAATCTTGTACTTGTTCCAAAGAAGAATAAAGAGCTGAGGATGTGTATTGACTATACCGGTGTTAACAAATGCTGCCCAAAGGATCCCTTTGCGCTGCCTAGAATTGACCAAGTCGTAGACTCCACAGCAGGCTCCGAGCTGCTTTGTTTTTTGGACGCCTACTCAGGATACCACCAAATCAAGATGAGAGAGTCAGATCAGCTGAAAACATCTTTCACCACTCCATACGGGACTTTCTGCTACATTACGATGCCTTTTGGCCTGAAGAATGCAGGGGCAACATACCAGCGTTGTATGCAAAATTGCCTGCACGAACAGATCGGCCGCAATGTTCACGTCTACGTAGACGACATCGCGGTAATGTAAAAAAAGAAGGCAGATCTCCTAGAGGATTTGGAAGAAACGTTTCAGAATCTCCGGAGGTATCAGATGAAACTCAATCCCGCCAAGTGCGTTTTCGGCGTTCCAGCCGGCAAACTGCTCGGGTTTATCGTCTCAGAACGAGGGATCGAGGTTAATCCGGAGAGGATCAAGGCCATCCAAAACATATCGAGACCTACTTGTCTGAAGGACGTGCAACGTCTAGCCGGATCGGCGGCAGCCGTCAGTCGTTTCATAAGCCGCCTAGGGGAAAAGGCAATGCCTCTCTACCGGCTATTGAAGAAATCCGACAACTTTGAGTGGACAGCAGAGGCAGACGCCGCCTTACAACAACTTAAGGCGGCCCTCATATCCGCTCCGATATTGGCAGCACATCGATCACAGGAACCAATGCTGCTGTACATCGCGGCAATAGGAGCTGTTGTCAGCGTTGTCTTGGCTGTGGAAAGAAAGGAGAACGAAGCCGCGACGTGTGAGCAACGACCGGTCTACTTCATCAGTGATGTATTCTCCGCCTCTAAGCAGAGGTATCCGCATTACCAAAAGCTGGCTTATGGTGTATTCTTGGCCGCCAGAAAGCTTAGGCATTACTTCCAGGAACACATAGTGACAGTAGTAAGCAAGGCACCGTTAGGAGACATAATCAACAATGCAGAGGCAACAGGTCGAGTTGCCAAATGGGGCATCGAACTTGCCGCCTTTGATATAGTCTATAAACCACGGACCACCATTAAGTCTCAAGCGCTTGCAGATTTTGTCGCCGACTGGACAGAAGCCATGGAGGAAACGACACTCCCCGAATCAGAATATTGGGTCATGCACTTTGACGGATCAATGATGCTCAAAGGCTCGGGGGCTGGAGTCGTGCTACGCACGCGTAAAGGTGACAAGCTTAGCTACGTGTTGCAAATCCACTTCACAGCAACCAACAACGTTGCCGAGTACGAAGCTTTGCTTCATGGGTTACACGTGGCAAACGACCTAGGCGTCAAAAGAATCCTCTATTATGGCGACTCAGATTTGGTCGCGCAGCAAGTAAGCGGAACATGGGATGCGAAAAGCGCAACAATGGCGGCATACAGAGCCAAAGTTGACGAATTCGCAAAAAACTTCGCGGGCTATGAAGTCCGTCATGTTGCAAGAGCTGAGAACGAGGCGGCAGACACACTTGCAAGGCTAGGATCGGAACGCAAAAAGGTACCAAAAGATATTTTCCTGGAACATTTGCACAAGCCATCCATTAAAGGCGCCGATTTGATGGACCCCGATGCAGAAGAAGCGGTAGAAGCGGCAAGTCTAGCTGTCTACTTGACACAGCCGGATTGGACAGTCCCATATCTCGATTTTCTAATCGACAGAAAGTTGCCGGAGGACGATGAGGTGCTAAAAAGGCAGATCATAAGGCGAGCCAAGGCATTCACGATAATAAAAGGCGAGCTATATAAGCAAAGCACGTGCGGCATCTATCAGCGGTGCATACAGCCGGAAGAAGGCCGGGAAATTCTGAAGGACATACATATTGGCACCTGCGGGCATCATGCTTCCGCCAGGTCCATTGTATCCAAAGCTTTCCGCCAAGGTTTCTACTGGCTTACCGCCAAAGAAGACGCCGAGAACATCGTAAAGACATGCAAAGGCTGCCAGTTGTACGCTCGTCAACCTCACTTGCCGGCACAAGAACTGAGGACGATTCCAATCACCTGGCCGTTCGCGGTCTGGGGCTTAGACATGGTGGGTCCCTTCAAGAAGGCGCGTGGTGGGTATACCCACCTATTGGTCGCTGTCGACAAGTTCACCAAATGGGTCGAGGCTAAACCGATCAGCAAACTTGACGCACGAACAGCCACCAATTTCCTCTGGGGAATTATCTCTAGGTTTGGAGTTCCACACAGCATTATCACTGATAATGGCAGCAATCTATCTCAAGGCGACATAGAAGAATACTGCAGTGATCCGGGTATCCGGCTTGATTTGGCATCCGTGTCACACCCTCAATCCAATGGACAAGTAGAGCGTACAAACGGCCTAGTCTTATCAGGACTTAAGCCTCGTCTCGAAGCTCCATTACACAGGGCAGCCGGTGCTTGGGCAGATGAGTTGCAGTCGGTACTCTGGAGTTTGCGCACAACACCAAACAGATCTACCGGCTATACTCCTTTCTTCTTAGTATATGGCGCTGAGGCGGTGCTACCTACCGACATGAAATACGATTCCCCAAGAGTTCAAGCCTACATCGAGCAAGACGTAGAAGGTGCAAGACAGGATAGCCTAGACCTGCTAGACGAAGAAAGAGACGTCGCTCTCCATCGCTCCGCCTTGTACCAGCAACAACTTCGCCGCTATCATAGCCGGAGAGTGCGGAAGCGAAGCTTCCGAACAGGTGACCTGGTCCTCCGCCTAATTCAAGACAAAAAAGGCTTGCACAAGTTATCCCCGCCGTGCGAAGGACCGTTTATAGTCACAAAGGCGCTGCTCAATGGTTCCTACTACCTGGCCGACATCCGCGACGAAGAAGAAAAGAAGAGGCGCAAGAAGGCGGCAGGAAAAAGGGGAACCAAGCGCGAAAGAGGCATTGACGATCCGTTCGAACAAACAAGACGGCCTTGGAATATTGAGCAGCTACGTCCTTTCTACACTTAGCAATTTATAATTGTAATAAGTTAAATATGATTATGAAATAAAAGTCTATGGTTCCTCATCTATGTTGAGAAGCATGCCATCTTTTGTCTTTTCTTGCAATCATATTTCCCCTATGTATCTAATTTACCTATTTTTCTAGCTCCGTGCAAAGGTTCAAACTGGTAGATACTTGCAGCTTTCGAGCCAACCTAAAGCAAAAATAAACTTTTTGCGCCGCCTAATTCGTTTGCCTGTGATAACTTATATGTGGTGCGCCTAGTAGTATGTCTTTGACACCAACATGTTGGCTTTGGTCTCTGATCCTAAACGCATGGTCTAGCCCTGGTTGTTTCAGCTAAAGTTACCGGCTGAGGTTCGTCAACATACAAACAGTCAAACATATAAGTCAGTGTAAAATTAAGGCGGGCCATATAAATAAGGCAAAATAAAACTTGTCAGCTAGTTTCCGCCTAGCAGAGCAACAACAAAAGTATATACAAATATTACAAGTCAAAGTTGCATTGTTTCAGGGGCTGACAAATTATGCTAGAAGGAGGCAAGGAAAGAAAGCTATGGCTCGGGGGAGCGTCTACATCAGGCTTGGGGGCTGACAACTTCAGCCCCGGAACTGTCACTCCCCTCCACCTCGGCCGTGCCGGCAGCTCCAGCTTCCCCTCCGGCAGGCACAGGATGGCGCCGGTAGAAGATTGAAGTGTCCACCATATCGGCAACACGCGTGGCGTAGCCGGCAACGCTGTACAGAACAGCGGCCGGCTCAACCTCGTTGCCGTCTCGGGGTAGTGCGCCATGAATAGCCCAAGTGCAGTGTTGGCACCACCCCGCGCCGCCGACTTCAGCGAGCTCTTGTGCAGTTTGGTAGCCTGATCCAACATAGCGGGCACGTCGCTGAATTCGGTCGGTTCCTGGCTGCTAGAGGAGATGAAGAACTTGGCGGCAAACCGCGTGGACGCCGCCAAAGTCTCAGTGATCAGATCGCATAGACGCGCAAGGCGATCCAGGCGGGGGCTGGCAACCTTGCCGTCGCCCAAACCGGTGGGAACTGCATAAAAAACAAAACCATCAGTTTGGCTAAAGCTAAGCAAAATGGCAAAATCAATGTAAGGAGTTAAAAATTACCAAGGACCGAGTTATGGAAAGCGGACAGCTCAACCATATGAGCCGCCAACGCATCCTCAGCAGTTTTGGCGCGAGAAGTCTGCTTGGAGATTTCCTCGGCAGCCGTCTTCTCCGCCTCCGCCAACTTCTTGCGCAGACTTTCCAGCTCACCAGTGAGCTGGCTAGATTCCTGCGCAAATTTGAGCTGCTGAGCCTCCATCTCCTTCCGGTGATCCTCCTTCATCACCAAGTTGGCAGCTGCCAAATCGGAAGCTTCATTCATAAGAGCTTGCATATCAGTGGACGCCTTCAGTATATCCTGGGCATGGTCTAGCAGTTCTACAAATATGGATTCGCTAACTAAATGATTGAAGGCAACATAAGTCGAAAATATAGCTGAAGGCAACAAGGATAAACCCTACCTTCATCTTTTTGGCGGGCCGCCTCCAACTCGGCAATCCGCAGGTCCTTGGCCTCGCAGTCCTTCTTCAGGTCGCGGCACCGCTGGTTTATCTCGACTCGGGAGGAGACAAGATCAACGTTGGCGGACACAAGGCCCTGCAGGAAAAAGCAAAGGCATAAAACATATTGTCAAATAACCACTAAGTCGGCAGTCAAATTTTTTTGATCTGCCATCTAAGTGCTCGGGGGAAAGACTATGTATATGCTGGAGTTGTAAAAACTTACAGACAGGTCGCCCTCCAAGTCGGCGAAGGCCTGGGAGGTGAAGTTGGCAAAGGCCAAGGCTGACTCCTTGGCCTTCGTGAAGGTGGACCAAGGGTCCCTAACTTTGCCGCCTCCTGCAGTCGGGGCTGCCCCCTGGGACCCGCCGGCAGCCGCCTCCAGCAACCCTTCCTTGGCGGCGCGCGATTGAGCGGCTTCATCGGCCGTAGCCTCAGCCAAAAGGAGGGGAGTCGTGGGAGCGCGATCAGCAGAGGAGATCCTTGGCGGCACGCTAGAAGCCGGAGCCGGGGGCTGGCGACGAGCGTCGCCCATAAAGTTGCCGGCCCGAGGCTGGGGAGTTGGCGGCACAGTAGCAGGCGAGCTGCCTTGAGGCCGCTTACCCTTGCTAAGAAGCCTGGTCGGCAGCCGGGAAGTAGCGACCCTTTCCCTGTCAATAAAAAGCAAGCACAGTCAATTGGGTGCCAGTATTGAAGAAGTTTGTCGTCTATTAAATGCAGAATTGAGTACCTTTGGGGGATGTTAATCCCCGCGTTCTCGTCAAGGTTGACGAGATCCGGCTCGGTAGCCGATGCGATCCGTTTCTTCCTCTCGGCAATCACCGTAGAGGAAGCGGCGCCGGATGCCTTGCGCTTCTTCGTCTTCCCGGCTTCCGACTCATAGAAGTCGGGAGCCAGGTCATCCTCCCCCTAGTCGGAGAGCTGAAAAATAAGACAAGTGTTAATGGAACTCAAGATTAGCCGGCAAAGTCAAAAAGGGGCAAGGAGCAAGATATCTACCTCAAGGGGAGGGTTGTCGTGGGTGTGCATGGGCACACCCTCCACCGCCTTCACCAGCCCCGCCTTTACGAGGCTGCGGAGCCGGAACGCCAGGTCGGCAATCAGCAACCTCTCTTCGCTTACGCAGAGGGAGGCCGTGGCAGTAGGCGAATACTGACACATTTTGTGCGGGCTGTACCGCAGGGGGAGAATCTGCCGGCCGAGCCAGCAGATGACGGTGTCGACCCCGTCCACCAGAGGGGGAGCCATCGTCCGTGTGAGGAATTCAATCCGCCTTTGGTAAAGGCGGAGTTCCTCCGTCAGCTTGGGCACCGCCTCGTCCCAGCATGGCCTGGGCATATGTGGCGCGTTGACGAATTCTGGGATGCCAAATTGGCGGCCCGGAGCTGCCATGTCTTGGCAGTAAAAGAATGTGGAGGTCCATCCCTTGACGGATTCAAGGTATGGTATCTTAGGATACCATTGGCGTCCCTGGCGGCAGTTGAAAGTGACACTGCCGCAGGTTGCCAGCCCGCCGTCCGGCACAGTCTGTCGCCGGCAACGGAAACAGTATCTGAAGAAGTCTAGACTAGGCCTAATACCTAGGTAGCCTTCGAACAGAGCTGTGAAGCCGGCTAAGACTAAGATGCTATTGGGTGCTATGTTGTGGGGCTGGAGCCCATAGTGATCTAAAACCTCGCTTAAAAAGGCGGAAGGCGGCAGCGCCATTCCCCTAACTAAGTGGGAGGTGAGGATTACCCGCTCCTCGGCTTTCGGAGCCGGGATGACATCTCCGAAGGCGGCCCTCCATTGGCAGTCTTCCCGAGTGGGGAGAGAGCCGACGGCCTCCAAGTCTTGGAGGGCGTCTTCGTCGACTATGGAGGGAAGCCAGTAGCGGGACCCGAGGTCCGCCGCTTCCTCTTCCTCGTCGACGGGAGTGCCTCTCGCCGTCATCGCCACGGTGGACGATGGAGGAGCCGAGGAGACCGCCGCCGACGCGCGCGCGGTAGGAATCCTAGGGGCGACGGTGGCGACATTGCCCGTCGCCGCCGTCGCGGGACGAGATATCGAGCCACCCATCGCTGCCGCGGGCGCGGTTTTGGTCGCCGGACCGCTGGACCCCGTGGAAGGGAGGTCTTGGCCGGTGGACATCGCCGCGCGCGGAGGTCATCGGAGGATATGTGCTCGCCGGAGTTCGCTCGGAAGCAAGAAGCAGAGAAGTGGAAGGGCAAGAGGTCGAGGAGAGCAAAGGCAGGGCGTCGAAAATGAACCGTTTGGTTCCCTATTTATAGGGCCAGGCGTTGCTCCCTGTGCAACAGCGCTTTTAGTCGGACACGTGTCCAGCATCCGCTGCAACGCATGATCGCACGATCTCCACGCCTCCTCTTTTCCCGCGATTTGTGATCATGGCGAGATTCCCGCCTAGGCCATTTTCAAACTGTCTTGAGCCGGCTAAGTGGAATCCGTCAAGAAGAATGCTCGGCGAAATTGCAGAGTAGCCGTATTTTCCCGTGTTGGATAAAGGCGGCCGTGCGTCAGTATCAAGACGCGCGTGCCTCGTTGATTTTCAGAATGGTTCAAGTCCTGCAGCCGCCAACATTGGCAGATGAAGAATCAAGAAGAAGCCGGCGCCTGGATAACTTCAACCTTTCTGGGGGCTAATGTTGGGGATATATCAACTAAGGGTGTAACCAACATGGATTAATCCGGCTAGTCCAGGGTGGCCCAAGGGTGGTCACGCTGAATCCTGCCGGGCGGCCCAGATAGCTGACGTACAAGGAAGTAGGCGGAAGGTCCAAGAAAGGCAGAAGGCCGAAGCCCATCACGCCACCATGCCCAAGACGGAAGGCGGCAACTAAGCCGGCTAGGTCTAGGAGTCTGATTACTTGCCGGAAAAGTACTTGCCTTGTATCCTGGGGTCTGGCCGCCTATATAAGCCGGCCACCAGGAAGCCTTTATGGCAGACGCTTGAATAGGGATCATACACATTGTAATCTGTTCACGGCTATTGCTTCATAGTGAATTATAGCAGCACGTAGGATCTCGCCACCGCTGTGGGATCCGAAGCTGGGTAAACTCGCCGTGTTCAATCCCGTCCTCGACGACACCAACCTTCTTCCCCACAATCCATACGTAGGCTAGAGGACCCCCGTCTCCTATCAATTATGCCGATACCACGACACATCCCAAGAAAGGAAAACCAAGAGGCCGATGACATCGCCAAGCGCGCATCAAGGAGGCAAGCTCAGCCGCCAGGTGTCTTTGAAGAAAGGCTCGTCAAGGCATCCATAAAGCAGCCCCAAGAGGCCATCACCGCAAGCACAGACGAAGCACTCCCGCCACCACCTACAAGCGGGGCTCCTGACTGCGGGCCCCCCTACAGAGGAGCGTCTGTTGCTCACTGCGGTGTACCAAGAAACAGGATGGATCGACGAGATCAATGATTACCTCGGCAAAAGAGTCCTTCCCGAGGAAGATGTTGAAGCGGAGCGAATTGCCCGCCAAGCAAAATCGTACCAAATCCTCGAAGGAATTCTCTACCGCAAGCGCCCAAACGACATCGCGCTCAAATGCGTCCCTCCTGAAGAAGGCAAAATGCTGATCAAAGACATCCACGGCGGGGAATGCGGCCACCATTCGTGCGCCCGCACCCTCGCAGGCAAAGTCTTCAGGAGCGGTTTCTACTGGCCTCAAGCACTTCAGGATGCAATGAACATCATCCAAGCATGTGAAGCCTGCCAATTCCACGCCAAGGAAATCCACCAACCAGCGCTGGGGCTTCAAACCATTCCGCTCTCGTGGCCGTTTGCGGTTTGGGGGCTGGACATCCAGGGACATTTCCCAACGGCGCAAGGTGGATATCACTACCTCTTCGTGGCCATTGACAAGTTCACAAAATGGCCTGAAGTGGAGGCGACGCGCACAATCACAGCAGGCGCGGCGGTGAAATTCATCAGAGGCCTGGTCTGCCGTTTCGGAGTGCCTAACCGCATCATCACCGACAATGGCTCCCAATTCACCAGTGGCATCTTCAGAGCCTACTGTGAAAGAATGGGCATCAAGCTCTGCTTCACCTCAGTCGCCCATCCGCAAAGCACCGGACAGGCCGAGCGCGCAAACGCAGAGGTCCTCAAAGGCCTAAAGACCAGGATTTTCGATGTCCTCAAGGGCCACGGCAAGGGATGGATCAACGAGCTCCCCTCGGTGTTCTGGTCCATCCGTACCACGCCACCCAAGCCCACCAGGGAAACCCCGTTCGCCCTCGTCTATGGAGCCGAAGCAGTCCTCCCCACTGAGATAAAGCATGGATCCCCACGGGTACTTGCCTATAACGAGGACCAGCAAGAGGACCTCCACAGCGACAACCTGCTGCTCCTTGAAGGGCTACGACGCCGCACCGCCCTTCGGGCGGCCAAATACCAGCAGGACCTAAGGCGCTACCACTGCCGCAACGTGCGCTCGCGCACCCTGGAGGCAGGCGATCTCGTCCTCAGGGGAATCCTCTCCAGGGAAGGCCTCAACAAGCTGTCCCCAATGTGCGAAGGCCCCTACAGGGTCACCCACATCGCCAGGCCTGGCGCGGCTCGCCTCGAGACTCAAGACGGCGTCCCCGTCAAGAATCCATGGAACATCTTGCACCTACGCAAGTTCTACCCGTGATCATAGTCACGTCAAGGCATTTAGCGAAAGAGGCAGCCCACGGCTCAACCTCCAAGCACTTTTTGTCTCCAAAGATTAAAATCTCAAGGCTTAAACCTCACAAATCTTTGTATCCATAAGGAACAAAATTAAAAAAGTGATAATCGTCACACTTGTGATCATTGTCACGTCGAGACTTCAAGCAGAAGAGGTAGCCTACGGCCCAACCTCCAAGCATTTTTGTCTCTAGAGGTTAAAATGCTCACGGCTTAAACCTCCAAAATCATGCTTTGTCTCCTAAAGAAACAAATGCAACCGTGGTCATTGCCACGCCCGTGATCATTGTCACGTCGAGACTTCAAGCGGAAGAGGCAGCCTACGGCTCAACCTCCAAGCATTTTAGTCTCTAGGGGTTAAAATGCTCACGGCTTAAACCTCCAAAAACTTGCTTTGTCTCCTAAAGGAACAAATGCAACCGTGGTCATTGCCACGCCCGTGATCATTGTCACGTCGAGACTTCAAGCAGAAGAGGCAGCCTACGGCCCAATCTCCAAGCATTATTGTCTCTAGAGGTTAAAATTCTCACGGCTTAAACCTCCAAAAACGTGCTTTGTCTCCTAAAGGAACAAATGCAACCGTGGTGATTGCCACGCCCGTGATCATTGTCACGTCGAGAATTCAAGCGGAAGAGGCAGCCTACGGCTCAACCTCCAAGCATTTTAGTCTCTAGGGGTTAAAATGCTCACGGCTTAAACCTCCAAAAACGTGCTTTGTCTCCTACAGGAACAAATGAAACCGTGGTCATTGCCACGCCCGTGATCATTGTCACGGAGAGACTCCTAGCAGACGAGGCAGCCTACGGCTCAACCTCTAAGCGTCATAGTGTCTAGAGGTTAAAAGCTCACGGATTAAACCTCCCCAAAACTTTTGTCTCCTAAAAGAACAAAACGTAAACGTGATCATTGTCACGCCCGTGATCATTGTCACGTCGAGACCACGAGCGGAAGAGGCAGCCTACGGCTAAAACCTCCAAGCATCCATGTCTCTAGGGGTTAAAAGACAACGGCTTAAACCTCCAATCCCCAAAGGCTTCACTCAAGGGAAAACCCTCCAAGCTCTCAATTAAAACGAGCCACCTCAGGCCGTCGAGAGTTTCCGCCACTAATAGGTGGTCCCCATGCCTCGACATGGTCGAAATGTTAGCTTGGCAACACCAAGTTTAATGGCTCAATCTCGTTCCTAAGTGAACTTGGCGCCTCGGCGCCGATTTAAAATGTATTTAGTGAGTTTTTTTATCGCGTTACTCCACCGGTGGAGTGTGCGCTTATATCTCTCCGTAGGCGTACCTCGCGAGCAGGGGCTGAGTACGGCGCCAGTGCCTCAAACGACACACCAGCATCACTTTAAAATCCAAGAGTCCGAGCTCTGGCTGGAGGGCAAGATCCCACAAACACGCCATCTCTACAGAGGACCTTGGTACTTACTCTCCTCGCAAGGAACGCCTGAGGGAACCTATAAGCGCGCACGAGCACCTTGAGCCGTGTTCCAGCGTTTGGGTTCGCCCCTCTAACACATGTATAGGGAAAAATCCCCCACAAGCCTGAAGAGCCCCCCTAGGAGCGACCCCTCAAGTGGGCAACCCCGCCAGGCGAAAAGCCTTCACAGGGCGAAAACTCAAGAAGCTAAGTCTCGCACCCACGCTTTAAGAGCATTTTTCTCTCCCTAAGCGCATGTTTGCCCCTCAAGCGACTTCGCTTTCCCTTGAGCTTCATGGACTACTCGAGCGTCTAAGGGGGGCAATTGAGCATCGCGACTCAGGGCTCTTACCTCTCCTAGGCCTAAACTCCGGCCCCCGGCCTTGCGGAGTCATTGCTCCTGCATACCGGAGTGGCAGAGTCATGGCACAGAGAGATGGGACCTACCGACGCAGAGAACAAATAGACATGAAGTTGAGTCCAAAGAGACCACACGGGGGGCAAACAAGCTCGAATTAAACAGCGACAAAGAGTATATTACAGGCCAAAGGTCTTACGAAAGCTAAACACACAGTTGTTTCAGATACAAGCGCTCGCAGGCGCAATAAAGGGAGGCTCATGTAGAAGCAGCGCCTTGGACATCCTCTGTGGCACCCTCCTCAAGCTCGTTGGGGCAGGCCTCCTCCTCGCTGTCTTCGGCCACAGCTTCCGCGCGCCTGAAGCGGTTGCAGAAGGCGTCAACTTGCTCGCGGAGGGAACCGGAGACCCGCCGCGCGTCCTCGCCTTGAGCATCCTCTGACACCGAGGAGAGGTCGAAGTCTGGCGTGAGGAGCCTGAAGTTAGTGAAGATGCGATCGACAACCACCCCCAGAAGCTGTCGGCTCTCATCCTCGAGCATCTCGCGGAGCTCGACGACGGGACCCTCGAGCGCCTCGAAGAGCTGGTCAAAGTAGACTAGGTACATGGCAGCATCGCCGCGGCCTCGGACGTCAGTGTGCGGCGCGTCGGCGCCAAGCTGCGCGGCGAGCTCGTTGCCACGAGCGACCAACGCCTCGAACATTCGCTCGCGCTGCCTCGAGAGCGCGCGAGCCGCATTGGCAGAGTCCGAGGCCTCCGCCGCCCGCTCCATCGCCGGGGCCACCTGCTCCTCCACATCCTTGGCCAAGGAGTTGAGGTTGTGGACAGCCTCAGTGCGAGCCTCCTCCACTCGGCGACGGCCATCCTTCGCGCGCGTGAGGCGAGCCTCCAACTTGGAGTTGGCCTTCTCGAGCTCGGTGATCCGCCGAGCGTCCGCAGCGTGCTTGACCATGAAGCGGTCCTCCTGCGTCTGGGCCAGGTCGCGGTACTTCTGAGAAGTGGACTTGCGGAACTGCTTCTCACGCTCCACGAGGGCGTCCTCGGCCTCTTTCTTCTTGTCGACGAAACGCCGCTAGAAGCGCTCGTAAGCTATCTTCTGAGCAGCGACGTTTTCGTCGTACCTCACGGTCGCCTTGGCCAAATCTCCTTCGCGCTCCTCATGGGCCTCGCGTTGGGCGGCCATGTCCTTCTCGGCCTGAATGCGCAGCTCCTTGCGCTGTTGCAGCTCCTTCTCCTTCAGGGCCAGCTGCCGCTCACGCTCGGCAAAACCCTTGCCGTCATCCTCCAGAGCTGGGTCTCCAGCTGGACCAGCTTGCGGCGTTTCTGCGCTAGCGATCCCTCCATCGCCTCGCGCTCCGCCCTGGCCTCGCGCAAGAGCTCCGCCGCAGCATCGCGTTCCGCCTGGAGAGGGTTAAGGAGCTCCGCAGCGTCGCGGACCTCCTTGGCGAAGCGGGTGGCCTCTTCGCGCGCGGCTTGCAACGCCGCATCCTCCAGCTGGCGCCTCGACCGCCGCGTGGAGGGAGTCCCATGACTTCGCCAACTCCTCCTTCTGCCGAGCGAGCCATATGTCTCCAAGGGCAAGGTGCGCTTCCAAGCCCTCCAAGGAATCCCTTACGAGGCCGAAGGCGACCTCGCGGCGCCCCGCGCTCCAGTCCCAGCCGCGGAGGACCAGCTCCTGGCTCGCGGAGGGCCCGGCCCCAGCGTCAAGTCGCGTAGGCCCGACCTCGGGGGAAGCTTGGGGGCTAGCCTGGGCTGCGCCCGCGCCGGCGTCCACTTCCGGCCCTGCAGCTGCAGGGCGATCCTCGGGCATGGCTTGACGTACAGGCGAGGAAGCATCTCCCTCGGCAGAGCCGCCTGTGCCTGCTGCTGCCTCGCACGCCTCCCTCGCAGGCTGCACGGGAGTAGTGGCCGCAGGTGGCGGGGTAGGCGCGCATGGAGGCGTCAACGCGCTCGGCGGCGTTGCTTCGCGCGGTGGAGTGGCCTCGCGCGGAGGCGTAGCCGTGCGAGGAGGAGTAGGAGCGCGAGGCGGCGCGGAAGTTGTCTCCTCCGAGCCTTCCACCACCAGAGGCTCAAGGGGGCTCATGGGGGCCACTTCCGCAGGCCTCGCGGTCTCGTCAGCCGCGGCCCCTGCCGTGGCGCTCTTCACCTCAGATTCCTTGCGAAGCCGGCGACGCTTCGCAGGTACAAGGTCACTAGCAAGAGACCAAGAAAAGACTTCAGGAAAAAGAAAAGCGAAAGAAAGCTAAAAGACGAAGGATACAAGATTTTGAGCCCTAGCCCTGAAGCTGGGGCGCCAGCGTCGACCCACGCCAGGCCTGGCGAGCGCCATGAAGGGAAGGGCTTGGAAGCAGGCCTTGCAGGCGGCGCCTCAGCTTTCCTCTTGGGGGGGATGTCAGACGGCCTCGCCCCCCGAGCGGTCCACGACAACTTTGGTGCGAGGCCCACGCCTTCTCGGAGAGGCCTCCGCAGTTGAGGCCTCCTTTTCCTCAACCTCTTCCTCCACGAGGCGCGAGGGCGCCACCACGAAGGCGTCGTCATCGCCCGACGATATATCGCAAATCTCGTCAATAAATGGCCCATCCCTTGAAGAAGAAACCTCCCCAGCCGCGGCCTCCTCCTCACCTGGATCGGCTCCAGAAGCCGAGGGAGAACCGGCCCCCTCCGCTTCCCGCGCGACCGGCATCGGCGCCTCAAGGTCCGCCTGGCCTGTCGGGGTGAACGGAGGCATCCCCTCCTGGAGGGCTATGCACTCCGTCAGATTGTATTGGTGAAGGGGCCGGAGCGCCGCGGGGAGCTCATCAACGAGAACCACTGATGGGTTGTCGAAGAGCGCGGAGAGGATGTTGTCGACGGTGTCCCTGCCGTTTTCCTCAGCGTTAAGCCGCATCTTGTCCTTCGGCCCCAAGTACATCCACACGGGGACCGAATGCGCCTGGAGGGCGCAATGCGGCGCGTCACGAAGTCCGCGACGATCGTATGCCCCGTGAGACCCTCCTCGCGGAGGAAACTCAGGCGCCCCATCAAGCTCACGTTCTTGGCGCCGTCGAAGGTGGCCTTGCCCCAATGGGAGTTCTTCACCGAGGGCTCGTCGGGGACCTCGAGTGTAACATCCCAAATTTCTCAAAAATTTAAAACTTTGCATTCATGCATCATGCATCATATAGGCATAGCATTGAAATCACATAAATAATAATTTCAAATTTTAATTATAAGTTTAAATGAATTTACATTCCATAAAGAGGTTTATTTGAACTCCTTATATTAATTTGTATTTTATTAAATTATTTATCTGGCAAAATGGTATTAAAAAGTTCTAAATTAAATTAGCTTTTCAAAACATATTTTTATGATTTTTTCTGAAATGTGTTGATAAGTTTTAAAAATCAAATTGTATTAAAAAGGTTCAAAACAGAAAAAGAGTTTAAATAAAAAAAACTTGTAACGAGCTAACTGGGCCTAGCCCATCTGCTAACTGTCCCGCGCGCAGCGGATAGCAACCCAGCAGCAGCCCATCTCCCTCTCCTCACACTGACAGGTGGGACCCACCTGTCAGGTGGGACCCACCTGTCAGGTGGATCTTCAACCTCCGAAGCGGAGACCGCGCGGGATACGGCTCGATCCGGTGGAATTTTTCGCTCCGATCCTTACGGGATTTGTTCCCTAGACGCCACCATATAAAACTCCATCTCCGCCGCCGTTCCCCGCGCCCAAAACCCTAACCACTACTCGCCGTAATCGCGTGAACGCGAGCTTCCATCTCCGCCATTGTCGCCGCCGCGATTCGTCCCGTTCCGGTGAGTACGGCACCCCGAGCACCACCCCAACACCCCTCTGCGACTCCCTGCCCTCGTACGCACCTAACGGGCTTGCTCCTGTCTCTTTTTATGCACCAGGGCGACGTATCCGTCGACGACACGACGCCGCCGTCCGCCGTTCTTCTCCGACGAGCAAGCAAGGGAGGAGCATACCACCTCGACAGCATATACCGTGCCATAGAGATCGCCACGTCGTTCCGCATCGAGTGGTGAGCAAAACCCCCTCCGATCTTGCTTCGTTTAACGGTAGCAGCTACTCCGGCGATGGCGCCGCCGCGCTCGGATGAACTCCGGCGATCGCGCCGCCTGCTTTTGGACCGAGTCGCGTGGAGCGTTGGATCTAGATCCAATGGATCTAGATCAGTTGATCTGGAGCGTCCACCGTTATTTAGATCGGATGGTTAGCAATCGCGATCCGAGCAAAGCGGTATCAGCCAATCAGAGGGCGCCGCGTGGCACCTCCTTTTTCTATTTTCAGCAGAATTAATAAATAAAAACAGAAAATATGTTAAAACTTGAGAAATTCATAACTATTGATCTGTAAGTCCAAATTTGATGAACTTTATATCTACGGATAGCCCTGCTAGTGCAGATTATTTCTACATTATTTGTTTTTCCTTTTGATAAATTATAATTTGTGTTTTTATCTGAGGAGTATTTCGGCTATTAAATTTAAAACTTAAATAATAAAAATGTTTTCCTAATAAATCCAATTGTTTTAAAATTGTAGTATTGTCCTCTGTCCAGGGAGTGTAACTTGGATTTTAATTGAAACCTTTCATAATAGAATCCAAGAATTTGGTTGTAGGGCTTAATATTTCTATGTTATGCTCAATAATTTAAATGATTAAATAAAATAATAAAATGTTGATCATTGCATTGCATGCATCAATAACAGAGGAAATAAAATGGTAATTATTTTTTCTTGTTCAATTTATTGCATATCAAGCATGCATACATATTATTGTCTTGATATTTTGAAGTGTTGTGTTTGTGTGTTTATCTATTTTTATTGTTTGTGTGTGTTTAGATTGTAAAGAGGAGGAAGACCCTTCTTGTGATTGTTATTCTTGCTGTGCTTGTTCCTCTTGTTACCAAGGCAAGTGACATTCATAATCTACCCAATGTTTTCTATATGCATTATTAGTAGATTTTTGAGTAGTATGCGTGATAGGGAATTTTTGAACTATCTTATAATGCTAAGTTAGTTTACACTTTGAAAATATCCTAGTAGTGTGTAGCAATCCATTCCCATGCAGCCATCAAAAGTTTTTATTAGATGCTTAGCTATGCTATAAAAAGTGTTACTTACCATGTTATAGAAATATTGCTAAGTGTTAAACTTTAAATGCACACCTGGGTGGAATTGGTTGTTTGGTTTATGTTGAGTGGCTTTTGGGACTATGCTTGTGGTTGTCGTTGCCTAGGATGAATGTCTATTCTACTTAGGGCCATGAGCATGGTGGTTGTCACCCAGAAGCGCACTTGTGGACGGCCACCCAGGAACAAAGAGATTTCTAAGTCCCTCCAAGTTTAGAAGCTTCCCGTGCAGCCTTTTGACAATGGGCTCTGTCTCGAATTACTAAGTTGTGAGAGTGCAACCTGTCAGCTTGACAAGCAGATGTAGAGTTTGTAGGTGGAACGGGTCTTGCTAGTATGGTTGCATTCTTCTTCTGAAAGTTCTTGTCTCAATTCTCTCCTTTCCTTAATGCACTCCGCGTGTATAGGATATTTGGGTTAATTGAGTCTCAAGGTGAAAGTGCACAACCTCTGCAGAGTCGACAATCTGAGTACTCAGCCGTGTCCCCGGTGATGGACTACTTCGAGCAACTGGACAAGGATGGACGGAAGAATCTCATCATAGTTTTCATAAAGTAAAATTTGACTAAGGAAAGAATTGTTGGTGCACTTGGGCTTCATCCCTTGGTGCCAAGTCTTTGAGAAACAAAATTGTTTTACAAAAGATAGGAGAAAACTGGCTTTCTGCAAAATAGCCTACAACTCCACCAAGCCAAATATGCATATAGAATTAGACTTGTCATGATGTATCCACCAAAGTCACTTGCCAATACTTCATTGTATTGACCTCCTACGGGGGCTGCATATTCAAATGTGCAGGTAATTCTGATGAGGAGTGAGTTTGGACTCGAGTCTACACCCAACATGTCTGCCTGTGGCGCATGCTTGAAGAAGAGGCTCATTGCTATTACTTTCGTTGTGAACTCTGAATATTTTAGCTAGTCTTCATGACTATGCACTTTGTAATAAAGCTATACTTAGCTATTTTTGGATCTCGTTGTAGTAATTTGATACTTAGGCAATGATACTATATATTTTGTACTGTGGTGCTGGCAGTGATCCAGGGACTAGCACATAACACAGGTGCTCCATCTTTATTTAAAAGATGGGGCGCTACAAAATGGTATCAGAGCTAAAGTGTTGCCTGTAGGTTCAAGCTCTTAGGATTGGTTAAGCCTCTTTTTGATCATAATATTACCATCTTTGAAGTATGTTGGATCCTAGCGGCATAGTGGGATGAAGCGGCCCGGAACTAACCTTACATGTCCGCGTACATGAGACCTGTTCCACAATTATAAGTGGCTGGCCGGGTGTCTGTCTCTCTCACTATAGTGAATATCCGAGTTACGAAGAGTTGATAATAGTGTTGATCACCTTTTAGAAAAGAACTTCTTTCTGTCTAAGTACTTAAGTACACCACAACTAGTATTTCTTACCTTGTGTCTTGTTTTAACAAACTCTACCTTTATCACTGAAGGATGTCGTTCTTCATGTATCAAACCGCGGAGGACTTCAAGGACATGCGCTTTGGAAGATATCTTCTAGAGTTGGTAGAACTGTTGGCACTTCCAACACCCATCATCAAGGCAAGCCAGCTGAAGCACTTCAACAAAGAAGACTTATGGGGAATTCGTCTTTTCCAACAAGGGCGCCAGACTGAACCCAAGACCGAAGACATCCAGTACAAGTCGATTAGTGACTCCTTGGAGAAAGGGCTGAATCTCGTCACGCAGGAGCTAATAGGACGTCTTTGCTGGCAATTCCAGGAGGAGTTAAAAGACCACTACTTTTCTAACCTTGGCCAACGTGACGAACATGGGATACCCTACCTTGTTGGCGAGGAAGACAAAAACAAACCAGAACCTTTGTACCCATATCTCCAAGACTTAGAACTTCACCTCTGGCAACTCGAAGAGGATAGGCGCAACGAGCCGTTGAAGAATGATGAAATAATGGCACAAGTCAAGGAGACTCAAAAGAAGATTGAAACCCAAGAAGAGGTGGCCAACACTCAAGAGGAGAAGTTCCGAGCTCAAGAGAAGAAGTTCCAAAATCAAGAAAAGAGAATTAAAGACAAGAACAAGGAGATCAAGACCTTGAAGGATGAAATTCTGAGCAACGACGTCGAGTTCGAAGCTGATCGAGATTTGATCGAGCCTCTACGCCGTGAGAAGAGAATGCTACAAGAGAAGATTGAAGTCCTGGAGAAGGAAGCGATCGAGACTCTGCACCGTGAGACGACAATGTTACAGGAGAAGAACGAGGCCTTGGAGAAGGAGGTGAATGACTACAAGGAGATCCTTACGAAGGAAGGCATCACCATCGAGGAAGTCGAAGAAGATGAAGGAGACGTCATGGACGAAGTTTAGACTTTGTAGTTGGACCACCATGTTCTCCCTCGTTTAGTTCGTCGTTCTTTTTAAAACATTGATCTCCAACTTGTGGTGTGACAATGATAGAATGATTGGTTTGCAGACTCTGTTGTTTTATTAAATCAGTTTAGAATACTTGTTTCGATTTGCTAAGTAGACTTTTTCTTTTTAAGTGGTCTTTTGAGTGTTGATTGTGTTGACTTGGTTGCTTTGTGCATGGGTAGGATTTTTCTTCTCTTAGTTCTGTCTATCTTTCACTCATATATGCTGAAAACCCTACAGATGCCTCCTCGTCGTGATACCAACAACGATGATGCCATGCAACAACTGATGGCCGCTCAAGCTCAGTTGATGAATATGATGACTCAATTCATTGCAGCAACCAACAACAACAACAACAACAACCCGCCACCTCCACCACCACCTCCAGTGGACAGACTTGCTAGATTCCTAAGGCTTAGGCCTAATAAGTTCTCCTCTGCTACTGAACCAATAGTGGCGGATGATTGGCTCCGTTCAGTCAACAAGGACTTAGTAACTTGTGAGTGTTCAGAGGCAGAAAAAGTGAGGTTCACTGCACACCTGTTGGAAGGACCCGCAGCATTGTGGTGGGAGACTTATCAAGTGACTCGTCCTTTGTATGGCATGACTTGGGATGCGTTCAAGGAAGGTTTCCGGAATGATCACATCTCCTCAGGTATAATGAATCTGAAGAAAGAGGAATTTCGCAGCTTGAGGCAAGGAGGTAGAACTCTGAAGGAGTATATGGATGACTTCTGTATGCTATCAAGGTATGCGCCAGAGGACATTGATATTGATGCAAAGAGGAAGGAAAAGTTCCTCAATGGACTTAGGGGAGAACTGAAGATACCTTTGTCTGTGGCATATACTCCAAATTATCAAGCTCTGCTGGATCAAGCTATCACCCTGGACAACAACATAAGAAAGGAAGAGAATAGGAAGAGGAAGTTCAATGCAAGTAAGCTTCATTCTGAAGGGACATATAAGAAACAACACACCTCTGAAGTCAGTAGCCATAAACCCTGGAATCACTCCAACACTGGTAGTGGCCAAAAACATCATGGTCATAACCACAATGGAGGATACAAAGGAAGCAATGGAGGATGCAAAGAAAATAATGGAGGATAAAATGGAAATAATGGTGGATCCAGGGGAAACCATCACCATGGCCATAATCATGGGAATGGTAATCACCGTCCTAACTATGAAGGGAAGAAATACTTGTCTAATGTGACTTGCTTCAAGTGCAAGAAGATATGACATTATGCAACTGAATGCCCAGAGAGGAAAGCTGATGAAAATTCCAAGCCCAATCCTTTCCAGAAGGGACAAGTGAACCACATCAATGTGGAAGAAGTTCATGATGAACCTGATGCGGTGATTGGTACGTTCTTGCTCAACTTCTTTCCAGCATTAGTCTTATTTGATACTGGAGCATCTCATTCATTCATATCAAGAGCTTTTGTAAACAAACATGGGTTAGCTGAGGAAAGTCTAGGAAAACCTATTAGAGTAAGTTCCCCTGGAGGAGAGATGATAGTAAATTCCGGGTGTAGGCAGTTAGACTTGCAAATCGGAAAACACACCTTTCCAACAGACTTAGTCATCCTCGAAACCCAAGGATTGGATGTTATCATCGGAATGGATTGTATGACTCGTTTTGAAGGAATCCTAGATTGTGCAAATAGAGCAATCACCCTCACCACCCCAGAGAAAAGGAAGATTAAGTTCAGATCAACTTTCAAACTTAAGAAGGTTAGGCTAAATTCTCTTAAGGGGGTTAGCCTTGGTGATGTGCTTATTGTCAAGGAATACCCAGATGTTTTTCCGGAAGAACTACCGGGAATGCCACCCGATAGAGATGTAGAGTTTCTCATCGAACTGAAGTCGGGAACAGGACCAATAGCTAAAAGACCCTACCCTATGGCCGTCGTTGAATTGAAAGAGCTCAAGAAGCAACTAGAAGAGCATATCCAGAAAGGATTCATTCGTCCAAGTTCATCGCCATGGGGAGCACCAGTCTTATTTGTTAAAAAGAAGGATCAAACACAGAGGCTAGTCACGGATTATAGAGATATAAACGAGCAAACTATCAAAAACAAGTACCCGTTACCCAAGATAAACGAACTATTTGACCAACTGGAAGGTGCTTGTGTTTTCTCAAAGATCGATCTTCGATCGGGGTACCTCCAAATGAAAGTTAGAGAAATGGATATACCCAAGACTGCATTTGTTACGAGATATGGCTCATACGATTACACCGTGATGCCTTTTGGATTAACCAATGCACCAGCCTATTTCATGAATATGATGAATAAAGTGTTCATGGATTTTCTGGATAAGTTTGTGGTAGTATTCATAGATGATATTCTAATCTACTCCAAGAGTCACAAAGAACATGAAGAGCATTTGCGTCTAGTATTGCAGAGACTACGTGAACATAAGTTGTATGCCAAGTACAGCAAGTGTGAGTTTTGGTTAGAACAAGTCGGATTTTTAGGCCATGTGGTGTCCAAGGAAGGTATAGCGGTGGATCCTGAAAAAGTTTCAGTTGTAACTAATTGGGAACCGCCAAAGAATGTTGTAGAATTACGAAGTTTTCTGGGCCTAGCAGGATACTACCGACGATTCATTGAAAACTTCTCCAAGATTGCCAAGGCCTTGACGGAATTATTAAAGAAGGAGAAGAAATTTTAGTGGACTGAGGCATGCGAAGCCAGTTTTCAGGAGTTGAAGAAACGTCTGGTTTTAGCCCCAGTTCTATGCTTACCTGATCTGGAAAAGGAATTCCAAGTGTATTGTGATGCTTCATGCCAAGGCTTGGGAAGTGTGTTGATGCAGGAAGGCAGACTGGCATCTTATGCCTCTAGACAACTCAAGAAACATGAAGCAAATTATCCAACTCATGATCTCGAGTTAGCATCAGTAGTGCATGCCCTGAAAACTTGGAGACCCTACCTGATGGGAAAAAGATGTGAGGTATTCACGGACCACAAAAGTTTGAAATACATATTTACACAGAAGGAATTGAACATGAGACAAAGAAGATGGTTGGAACTTATTAAAGATTATGATCTAAGTCTCCAATACCATCCGGGGAAAGCTAATGTGGTAGCAGATGCTCTGAGTCGTAAAGTGTATGTGAATGGCCTTACAGCAGGAGAATTACCCGAGGATTTATGCAAGGCATTCAAGGACCTCAGATTGGAAGTAGTACCCGAAGGGTTTGTAACCTCATTAGTTGTACAACCCACTTTGATGGACAAGATACGTGAAGCTCAGAAAGGAGACAAGGAAATATAAGAGATCAAAGTCAATCTAAGAGCAGGCAAAGCTAAAGGATATCATGAGGATGAGTGTAGCGTACCTGCACTTTTAATAAGGCAGATACCTGTGTATAGTGCAAATCCCTGGATCGATTCATTTGCACACACAGTTTACGATGTAATATCACAACAAAGCATCAATTATATTACATCGATGATCCAGAATTACGAAATATTTGTTACAAGTTGCATAGCGTACAGCTAGCATTGACAAGGTACACAGCGGAATACAATAGCAGTGAGTCTCTAATAACTTTCATGCTGCCACAGGCGAAAACATGTTGGTTGTAGACTCGAAACCTTTCAACGAAACCTCACTCGTCATCTGATCAAATCTGCAATAAGAAAAATATTGGAACAACGTGGGTCAGATTCCATTAAAAATGGAGTCTGGCAAGTGACACTATGGTGGACACTTATGGAATAACTCTAAAGCCTATATGAATATTTGGCTGGTGGAGCTCAAGGCTAATTTGCATAAATCCAATTTTTCCTACTCTTTTGTAAACACTTTTCTTGAAATCAAGACGAGTATGGCATGAAAACCATAAATCTCATCTTCCCTTGTTCACCCATCAAGTTTTATTTCTGAAGTTGGAATGATGGAATCCTCCGTTGACGTCCTTGATCAGCTGCTCAAAATTGTCCGTAACCGGGGACACGGCTAAGTACTTAGTTTTACACTCTGCAGAGGTTGTGCACTTTCACCATTGTACCCATTCAACCCAAGGTATCCTTTACACACCATTTGTGATAAGGAAAGGAGAGAATGAGACGAGATCTTTCAGAAGCATTTTCCCTCCCCATGCTGGCTTGACCCGTTCCACCTAACATCCCCCTACATCTGCTTGTCAAGCCGGAGAGAGTCCACGCAACATAATTGATCAAGCCAGAGCCCATATGGCAATGGCTGCACTAGAAGCAATCGTCACTTGGAGTTCCTTCAGATTCCTCTGTTCCTGGGTGGCCGTTCTCAAGTGTACATACTCTTTAGGAACCATAGAAATGGACCGAGTAGCCACTCAACATAAACCATCCGACCAATTACCACCCAGGTGTTTCATTAACTTAAGTGGATGAGCACTCTCAGGTAAAAATCACCATGCTCACAGCCCTAAGTAGAATAGAAATTCATCCGAGGCGAAGACAGCCATGAGCACAGTCCTGAGTAGTCACTTATCATTTTGTAAAAATATTTCATCAATTGCATAGCATCAATATTTCTACTAAGTATGATATAGGAACCTAGACACAGGAATAAGGGATTCTACGCAGGTTTAGCATAGCAACACATGCATATAAAAATACACTAAGTAATGCATATAAAATAGGAAGTTTATGAGGTGTGCCACTTGCCTTTGAATGTTGTCGTTGTTCACAAACTCTTTTCAACAACGAACGTTTGCTCTCCGTTTAATCTAAACAATATAAGCAAACAACAATACAACAATCAACAGCAAGCCAAACTCACCATGCATACAAACACATACTAGATGAATAAATAAGTTTTATAAAACTTTCTAAGGAAAATATGTTTATGCATGATGTGCAAAATATTCCTAAGGCTAGAAATGCTTTTTCATGCCATGGAAATCTTTTAAGTTTATGCAAGGCAATTAGGTTGGTCCAAAAGGACTAAGGACTAAAGTCTTAAGTTGGATATACATACTTTGTTTTATATCTTCTTGAAACAAGCACTCTAATGGCTTAGCCATGATGTGCAAAATACTTAGAGAAAAATACTAAGTCATTTGTTCAAGATGATCACAATTATTATCAACTCTTTGTAAGTTGGACATTCACTATAGTGAGAGAGACAGACACCCGGCCAGCCACTTAAATTGTGGAACAGGTCTCATGTACGTGGACATGTAAGGTTTGTTTCCAGGCCGCTTCATCCCACTATGCTGCTAGGATCCAACAACTTCAAGATGATAACATCATGATCAAAATTTGTTTAAGTCTAAAAGACAAGATTAGGAAAGAGGGAAAATATAGAAAGAAAGATGTAGTTGTCCTCCAGGCTTCATCTCCAGACTTGTAATAATCTTCTTGATGATGTTTTGATTGAAGTTCTGGGTAGTCCTGATGAATCTTCAGACTTCATGATTCTTGTATCCTCGAGGCTGGTCTTGGATTTACTTAGTCTTCATGAAATCTCAGAGGAGAAGAATGGACAGAGAGAAATACTTAGAGAATGGAAAGGGGGTTGGTCTTCTTGAACTTCTTCTCACTTTTCTTCTAAGTGCTTGACATCTTGGGGATGCTTCCAGAGTCTGTTTTCTTCTAAGTCCTTCATGAACTTCTTCTTGATTTTCTTCTAAGTGTTTCCTCCTTAAAGATACTTCTGAAGTCTTGTTTTTGGCTAAGTCCTTCAATGGTCTTCTAGCTCCATCTTGAAAACTACTAAGTGTCTAAGTGTATAGCACTTTTCCCAAAATACTAAGTTTGAAAATAATTCTAACTTAGGGAAATTGGGAAGGAGTATTCCTTATGGAAATATAACTATAGAATATGCTATGCATGAAATGCAATTTTAAATCACAAGCACATAACACTAATTTTTGTGAAGTTTATAAAATATGTATGAATTTATAAATGTAATTTAATTAATTTCTAATTTTGGAAAATATACTAAAAGGAATAATTATAAGATTAAAGTTTCCCATGACTAAATTTTTATAACAAAATTTTATAATTAATGTTAATAGACAGAGAGCATTTAATTAGATCTATTGCAATTGGATTTAATCAAAAATATTGTTTCTATTAAAAATTATTTCAAAATTAGTCAAACTATTCAAATTAAACACACAACTATGAAATCAATCAAATTTACTCAAAATTATTTTATAGCAGTAGCATTAATTTACAAATATTCCAAAGTTTCTAAAACATATTTATTTGCAATTTTTGGATTTATAGATTTAAAGTTATTACAAATATACTCAAATTCACCATTTGAAATTTGAATATTTTATACTAAGTCAAATTTGAATTTTGTCTGATCCAAATTATTCTACACATCCAGAGCTTTCCAAATATATAAAAATTATTAAATTTGGAGTTGTGGTTAAAAAGTTGTGAGAGATCTAAGTGACAGGGGTGTTTCTGTAAAACTGCCAATTAAATTTAATTAATAAAATTGTTTTCCACGTGGCAGCTGACGTGGCTGACACGCGGCGCTGACTGGGATCGCTGACGTGTATAAGTTATCTGATCTGGGCCGTCAGATCTGGATCTGACGGTCCAGATCGGAGCGTACCCGTTCGTCCGCAACGATCTAATCTCGTGCGTCAATCGAAGATCTGACGGTCGAGAGGCGCTGACCTGAGGGTGGCGGCGCAGTGCTCGCCGGCGGTGAGGAAGACGACGGCGCAGCCTCTGTCGATGACGGATCCGTCGCTCCGGCGAGCTCCCGGGCGTGGGGCGAGTGGCAAACGACTCCCCGCAGCACGGCGAGTTGGATGGGAGCGGTGAGGTTGTCTCGGGCGTCCTTGGACAGCGGAGAGGCGAGGCCGAGTGCGGCGGCGGCTCCGGTGAGGTCCAGTCGACGACGATGTGCTCGAAACACTGCAGGAAACGCCGAACGCGTGACTCAGGAGATGCGCACGAGGACGGCATTGAAGAGGAGCGAGTCAGGGGCATCGGGGAAGGTCTCACCGTGCCGGAAAGTGAGGAACGAGCGGCGGAGGAGGCGAACTCCGGCGAGCTCGTACGGCGGCCTGGCGGCGTCCTTGGGCTAGGGTTTTGGGGCAAAAGATGCGGCGGGGACCTGGGGTTTAAATAGGGGGCTTCGGAGATCGAATCCCGTACGAATCGGAGTGGAAATCGTCTCCGATTCGATCTCCTAAATTTGTGCTCGTTCGGTTAGAGGTAGGAGATGATCTGCTGACGTCAGCATGACGTCAGCCAGTATTTTATTTTCTGATTTTTTTTTTATTCATATCTTTTGATTTAAATGTCCAAATGAGGTCAAATTAATTTCTAAAAATTTGTAAAAAGAATATCTTGCTGTTAAACCAGTAGTGGGTATGTTCTGAACTGTTTTCAAAAATAATAATTTGGAATATTGATTAAATGTCTAATTGACACTTTATGTTTAATTTAAAACTAGGGTTTAAATAAATTTTAATCTTGGCTAAATAAATTATATGAAATACCCATCTTCAATTATGTTTTGAATTTAAGTTATTAAACTTATTTTGCTGAAATCATTTATCTTTATTTTGGCATAATATTAAAGAACACATAATACAATGTTTTAGGAAATGTGAAATATAGGGTATTCATTTTTAATTGAAAATAATTTGTGCAACATTATATTTTAATTATGATAATTCATTTGAAAACTTTATAACAACTTTGGAAAAGATTTTTATTTTAATTTTATTCTTATTTAGAATCTATTAATCATTTCATGCTTTGAAAAATAGATGAAATTCCTTTAAGCAATTGAAATGTTTATTTGGCTAATTCATTAATTTAACTTTTATGAAGTTTTAAAGTTATACACTATAGGCTTGTAATTTCCAAACTATAATTTGAACTTAGTTAAAGGAATGAAAACCATTTAGTAATTATATAACCTTTTGAATAATCTTGTAATTAAGTGGTTTAATTTAAATACTTATAAAGGACTAATTTATTTAAAATAAAATGAATTTTAGTTTGTAACATTTTTGTCAAATTTTATTTTAAGGTTTTGAATTACATGGGATAATAAAATGTTTTAAACTGTGACATTTGAAATATTAAACTTTGAAGTCTTTTATAGTTGGTTTCCTTATGCATTTAATATTATATTTTAATAAAAAGAAAAGTTTTAAATTTTAGTGATTTTTGAACATTATAAAATGTTGGGATGTTACAATGAGCAAGGGATTTTGTGGTTTGAAAAACGTGTATGTGTGGCCAATGATCCAGATATTAGGAAGTTAATTCTACAAGAAGCTCATGAGACCCCTTATTCTATTCATCCGGGAAATACCAAGATGTATATGGATGTGCAAGAGAGATTTTGGTGGAATAAACTGAAAAGAGAAATAGCAGAATACATCGCTAAGTGCGATGTATGTAGTCGAGTAAAGGCAGAACATCAGAAACCCGCAGGGCTCTTACAACCTTTGAAAATACCGGATTGGAAGTGGGATTCTATTGGGATGGACTTCATCACCGGATTACCAAGGACCAGATCGGGTTATGATTCTATTTGGGTTATTGTTTGTCGCCTAACCAAAATACCTCACTTCATACCCGTGAAGACCACTTATACTAGTGCAAAGCTAGCCGATATTTACATGAAGAGAATTGTGTGCCTTCACGGCGTTCCTAAGAGTATCGTGTCTGATAGAGGGACCCAGTTCACTTCTCATTTCTGGAAGCAGATGCACGAATCTTTGGGAACCAGATTGGAATTCAGTACGGCTTTCCACCCGCAAACAGATGGTCAGACTGAAAGAGTGAATCAGATTTTAGAGGATATGTTAAGAGCTTGTGCGCTCGACTATGGATCTAGTTGGGATGATAATTTACCATACGCTGAGTTCTCCTACAACAACAGTTACCAAGCCAGCATTGAGATGGCACCGTTTGAAGCCTTATATGGAAAGAAATGCACAACCCCACTGTTGTGGAGTGGTGTAGGAGAACAGAGTTTCTTTGGACCTGATATAATACAGGATGCTGAAGAGAAAGTCAGGATGATTAAGGACATATTGAAAATAGCACAGACACACCAGAAAAGCTATACAGATTCCAAGCGTAGAGAAGTCACCTACGAAGTGGGTGATAGAACCTATTTAAGAGTGTCACCACTTCGGGGTGTGAAAAGGTTTGGAATCAATGGAAAGTTAGCACCTCGATTCATTGGACCATTCAAAATTCTTTCTCGCAAAGGTGAAGTGGCATATGAGTTAGAACTACCCGAAGTTCTATCTGCTGTTCATAATGTGTTCCATGTCAGTCAGTTGAAGAAATGTCATCCTGAGATGATGGGAGTTCCTTTGAAGGATACTGTACCCCTCGAGGAGGTACAATTGGAGAGTGACCTGACATACGAAGAGAAGCCCATCAAGATATTAAAGACAGCAGAAAGAGTCACCCGTACCAAAACCATCAAGTTTTGCAAAGTCCAGTGGAATCATCACAACGAGGACGAAGCCACCTGGGAACGAGAGGTTGACCTTCGAGAAGACCACCCACACCTATTTGCTGACCTTTCCGAAGCTCGAGGGCGAGCTTCCTCTTAAGGGGGTTAGTCTGTAACATCCCAAATTTCTCAAAAATTTAAAACTTTGCATTCATGCATCATGCATCATGCATCATATAGGCATAGCATTGAAATCACATAAAGAATAATTTCAAATTTTAATTATAAGTTTAAATGAATTTACATTCCATAAGGAGGTTTATTTGAACTCCTTATATTAATTTGTATTTTATTAAATTATTTATCTGGCAAAATGGTATTAAAAAGTTCTAAATTAAATTAGCTTTTCAAAACATATTTTTATGAGTTTTTCTGAAATGTGTTGATAAGTTTTAAAAATCAAATTGTATTAAAAAGGTTCAAAACAGAAAAAGAGTTTAAATAAAAAAAACCTGTAACGAGCTAACTGGGCCTAGCCCATCAGCTAACTGTCGCGAGCGCAGCGGATAGCAACCCAGCAGCAGCCCGTTTCTCTCTCCTCACGCTGACAGGTGGGACCCACCTGTCAGGTGGATCTTCAACCTCCGAAGCGGAGTCCGCACGGGATACGGCTCGATCCGGTGGAATTTTTCGCTCCGATCCTTACGGGATTTGGTCCCTAGACGCCACCATATAAACCTCCATCTCCGCCGCCGTTCCCCGCGCCCAAAACCCTAACCACTACTCGCCGTAATCGCGTGAACGCGAGCTTCCATCTCCGCCATTGCCGCCGCCGCGATTCGTCCCGTTCTGGTGAGTACGGCACCCCGAGCACCACCCCAACACCCCTCTGCGACTCCCTGCCCTCGTATGCACCTAACGGGCTTGCTCCTGTCTCTTTTTATGCACCAGGGCGACGTATCCGTCGACGACCCGACGCCGCCGTCCGCCGTTCTTCTCCGACGAGCAAGCAAGGGAGGAGCAGACCACCTCGACAGCACATACCGTGCCATAGAGATCGCCACGTCGTTCCGCGTCGAGTGGTGAGCAAAATCCCCTCCGATCTTGCTTCGTTTAACGGTAGCAGCTACTCCGGCGATGGCGCCGTCGCGCTCGGATGAAATCCGGCGGTCGCGCCGCCTGCTTTTGGCCCGAGTCGCGTGGAGCGTTGGATCTAGATCCAATGGATCTAGATCAGTTGATCTGGAGCGTCCACCGTTATTTAGATCGGACGGTTAGCAATCGCGATCCGAGCGAAGCGGTATCAGCCAATCAGAGGGCGCCGCGTGGCACCTCATTTTTCTATTTTCGGCAGAATTAATAAATAAAAACAGAAAATATGTTAAAACTTGAGAATTTCATAACTATTGATCTGTAAGTCCAAATTTGATAAACTTTATATCTACGGATAGCCCTGCTAGTGTAGATTATTTCTACAGTATTTGTTTTTTCCTTTTGATAAATTATAATTTGTGTTTTTATCCGAGGAGTATTTCGGCTATTAAATTTAAAACTTAAATAATAAAAATGTTTTCCTAATAAATCCAATTGTTTTAAAATTGTAGTATTGTTCTCTGTCCAGGGAGTGTAACTTGGATTTTAATTGAAACCTTTCATAATAGAATCAAAGAATTTGGTTGTAGGGCTTAATATTTCTATGTTATGCTCAATAATTTAAATGATTAAATAAAATAATAAAATGTTGATCATTGCATTGCATGCATTAATAACAGAAGAAATAAAATGGTAATTATTTTGTCTTGTTAAATTTATTGCATATCAAGCATGCATACATATTATTGTCTTGATATTTTTAAGTGTTGTGTTTGTGTGTTTATCTATTTTTATTGTTTGTCTCTAGACTGTGAAGAGGAGGAAGGCCCTTCTTGTGATTGTTATTCTTGATGTGCTTGTTCCTCTTGTTACCAAGGCAAGTGACATTCATAATCTACCCAATGTTTTCTATATGCATTATTAGTAGATTTTTGAGTAGTATGCATGATAGGGAATTTTTGAACTATCTTATAATGCTAAGTTAGTTTACACTTTGAAAATATCCTTGTAGTGTGTAGCCATCCCTTCCCATGCAGCCATCAAAAGTTTTTATTAGATGCTTAGCTATGCTATAAAAAGTGTTACTTACCATGTTATAGAAATATTGCTAAGTGTTAAACTTTAAATGCACACCTGGGTGGAATTGGTTGTTTGGTTTATGTTGAGTGGCTTTTGGGACTATGCTTGTGGTTGTCGTTGCCTAGGATGAATGTCTATTCTACTTAGGGCCATGAGCATGGTGGTTGTCACCCAGAAGCGCACTTGTGGACGGCCACCCAGGAACAAAGAGATTTCTAAGTCCCTCCAAGTTTAGAAGCTTCCCGTGCAGCCTTTTGACAATGGGCTCTGTCTAGAATTACTAAGTTGTGAGAGTGCAACCTGTCAGCTTGACAAGCAGATGTAGAGTTGGTACGTGGAACCGGTCTTGCTAGTATGGTTGCATTCTTCTTCTGAAAGTTCTTGTCTCAATTCTCTCCTTTCCTTAATGCGCTCCGCGTGTATAGGATGTTTGGGTTAATTGAGTCTCAAGGTGAAAGTGCACAACCTCTGCAGAGTCGACAATCTGAGTACTCAGCCGTGTCCCCGGTGATGGACTACTTCGAGCAACTGGACAAGGATGGACGGAAGAATCTCATCATAGTTTTCATAAAGTAAAATTTTACTAAGGAAAGAATTGTTGGTGCACTTGGGCTTCATGCCTTGGTGCCAAGTCTTTGAGAAACAAAATTGTTTTACAGAAGATAGGAGAAAACTGGCTTTCTGCAAAATAGCCTACAACTCCACCAAGCCAAATATGCATATAGAATAAGACTTGTCATGATGTATCCACCATAGTCACTTGCCAATACTTCATTGTATTGACCTCCTACGGCGGCTGCATATTCAAATGTGCAGGTAATTCTGATGAGGAGTGAGTTTGGACTCGAGTCTACACCCAACATGTCTGCCTGTGGCGCATGCTTGAAGAAGAGGCTCTTTGCTATAACTTTCGTTCTGAACTCTGAATATTTTAGCTAGTCTTCATGACTATGCACTTTGTAATAAAGCTATACTTAGCTATTTTTGGATCTCGTTGTAGTAATTTGATACTTAGGCAATGATACTATATATTTTGTACTGTGGTGCTGGCAGTGATCCAGGGACTAGCACATAACACAGGTGCTCCATCTTTATTTAAAAGATGGGGCGCTACATCGAGGAAGGCGCAGGGACGCTCCACCCCAACAAAGAACCACTTCTGGCGGAAGTCGTCCACTTTCTTCGTCACCGAGGTGATGGCCTTGCCCTCGCTCCAGGACATGGGGATGTTGACGCTCCCCATGCCATCGACCATGCGGAATGAGACGCACCCCGAGCGCTCGTTCTTCGCCGTGTTCTGGAGCGCGTAGAAGCACCGGAACAGCCCCACCTTGAGCTCCAGGCCCAGGTACGCCTCGCAAAGGTAGGCAAAGACGGCGACGATGAGGACGGAGTTGGGGTGCAGTTGCCGCCTCCAAGAACGGCGAGAAGAGCGGCACCAGT
This sequence comes from Poa annua, assembly GCA_026929855.1. Classification (NCBI taxonomy): domain Eukaryota; kingdom Viridiplantae; phylum Streptophyta; class Magnoliopsida; order Poales; family Poaceae; genus Poa; species Poa annua. The sequence continues at coordinate 107,026,078 of CM049426.1, forward strand.
CCCACAGCCAGGCAATGCTGGAAGATCGAGAAGAACCCGCGCGGGCGCTTCCCGTGTGCTGCGGGCTTCAGGGCAGTGGCGCCATGCTCGTTCGTCCTGTCCGCCACCAGGCATCGGACCATGGCGAGCGCCTTCTCGTTGACGTGCACGCCCAGCAGCGCCGCCCCCACCACGATTTCGGGGGCCTTGGCCTGGGAGGAAGATCCCGCGGCGGCCTTGCCTTTGCTCTTGAGAGGGCTCATCGTCGCGGAAGCTTGGAAGGGTTGGAGAACGGAGATTCGCAGGAGAGAGCGGAGGCGGAGAGCTCTGTAGAGCGGAAACTTCTGCGAGATGATTTGGAAACGGTAACGACTCCCTGCCGCCTCGCTCCGGCTTTATGTCACCTCGAGGAGCAGTTATCGGGACGTGGTGGGACCCCCCACGACTCGCGCCCCGGATCGTGCGAGACCGTTATTCGTCCAAGTGCCGCGTGGCTCGGGCCGGCTGGGCACTAAGGGCCCACGACGCTTCGCCTAAGCCCATGGGCTCAGTCGTGCCCATCATGGGCCCGGGGGCTACTGTCAGCCCAGTGGGAACTGGGGTATGGAGAGCCCATTCCCCCCAGGCCTCGCACGTGGCCCAGTCGGACGAAACGACTAAGGACCAGGCGTCACCGCCTGGCGGGACCCTCGAGAGGCAACTCCCCTCGAGGGCCTGAAGAGGAAGCGAAGGCCTCAAAGGATCCTTCGCATCAGAGGACCCTCCCGAGGCGACAACCACCCTCGAGGGGGTCCAACAGGAATCTCCCCTCAGGCCTCCTCGCGCCTGAAGGGAAACGTTGCGGCCAAGGAAGTACGACAAGACGCACATGGCCTCTGCCACGCCGACGTGGTGACGCAAGCACCCCCGTTGCCGTTTTGGTGATAAAGGGGTCAATAAAGCAGCTCCACCTGCTGTGCAGCTGCCTGGACCTTCTACTCTGACAATAAAGTGGGTGGACGGCGCAACCCTCCGACGGAGAAAGTCATTGTGGGCTCCACCTCAGAGACTGCCCCCTCTGCGGGTAGTACAGCGCGGTCGGCCGCCGGTCGGCCACCGCTCCCACCTTTATCAACAATGGACCGAGTCCATGGACGAACGGAGAGCGGTGGACTCATGCTCCGCCCTGCCCCTGGCATGTGGGAGCCACCTTGTAGGCCAAGCCAAAGGAGAAGGCCAGAGGCGCCTATAAAAGGGACAAGACATCCATCGTAGCACGGGTCGGCCCTTTGCGTGCTACAAACCCTTGTAAACCCTAGCAACACCTGTGAGGATAGCCTCTGCCCGGAGGAGGAAGAAAACCATCGCTTCCCTCCCCAGGCAAGAACTGTCTCAAGGGGGCCTCCGGCAAGCTCCACTGTACTGTAACCTTCCACATCTAATACAGACATGCATGAGTAGCGGTTTTACTTCCCCACGAGGGCCGTGAACCTGGGTAAAGGTCGGTGTCTTTCTGTGTCGTGTGTGTGTTCTTCGGGTCCGGCGAGCAACGTCGCGGAGCCACTTGAGGGTTTAGACCTCCGCGTTCAATCCCCTTTCCGAACTACACTTCAGGAAGTGACTACACCTGATTCTTGGGAGTCATAACCCGACACACGATTTTAGGTCGCCCAACAGACATAATGTGCACGCCGAAACATGCGCATTATGTGGGTGGAATTGTGATAACATTACAACAGTTCCGATACATCCACAAATACAACAGAAGATATAATACAACAACGACTCGGACAAGTCAAGATACAAATGATATAATACAAAGATACAAATGACAGCGGAAGCAAAATAGTATCCGACTACGGATAAGATGCAAACTGGACTAAGAGTCCTAAATATAAGCAATGGCGCCATATCCCTACCCAGCCAAGCCGGAGGGATTCCCAAGCTAACGTCGTCAGACTTCAAACCTGTTGACTGCACATAAAGCACATCCCAAAAGAGGGTCAGGGCACTCCCTGGCAAGGAAAACCGACTTGTCTACTTTCTACACCATCCCCCAAAATATAGGGGAGGTGGACTTAGCGGCAGCAGCACTAGCAACCTAAAGAGACACGCTACAACTTCCGTGTAAACAGAGAGAGATAAGAGAGTGCATAAGTAACCAACTACTACTAACACCAATCATAACCCATCTCGAATTAACCCCCTCATCCAAGTATGAGGAAGCAATTCGGGAAACTCAGACATTGAACAATTTTAGTTACCATTTATGGTGAAAGTAATTCTATATTACTAGTCAAATTAATTAATAATGATTAGGTGTTAGTTGTCTAGATGTTGTTAGCCAGCATCATCACCAAAGTCGTCCATAACCGTGGACACGGCTCATCGATAAGATTATACCCTGCAGGGGTGCACTACTGTACCCATACTCGTATGATCAACCCAAGCAAGCATCAGGGCCTCTCAACACGACTCGTTCCTTCGCTACAGCAAGTCCAAGTGCCACCCATAAGAGTTGTAAACTCGCGTCAAGAGTCCGGCCGAATCTCAATTGTGGACTCATTAGTTTGTGCCTGCACGCCATGCGGCTCAAACCACAGTAGGAACTGTCCGCTTCGCGCGCACCACCCCTATATGACCCCCATATCACATAGCCTCTCATCAATCATCATCATTATGCACATGCATATGAGCAAATGGAAAACCTGAACTATTTGCGGCACATGGACAAGTTGTAGATCCGTTCAAAGTCGAGGGGGGCTCCATAGGGCCACCCACAAGTGGTTAGTGCGCTCAAAATTGGAGCCGAGGACAAAATCTCAGTTCCTAGGTCGACACTGAGAACAACAAAACACCTTTCAAGGCCTTCCGCCTGGTGCCTTATCATTTAATTATAATACCCCAACACAAGATAGCATTTTATTCAAGTAGAACAATCTATCATACTAAGCAGATGAAACATAAGACCAACGGACGACTCGCACAACCAACTCTAAGCATGCGTTACGACTCGCAAGGCCAATAGATAAACATAGGATAACATGTGATAGGATCGCGATAAGAATCGAATACTAGGGTAGCAGAGATCAACAGCAGGAATGAAAGAATATGTATAGGTAAACAAGCAAACTTTGCTTGCCTGGAATCCCGCATGGAAGCAGATCTTGTCGGTGCTCACACATCTCAACGTAGTATCCGCGAAGAAGCAACAAACACTGGAAAGCGTAAAAGATGCAATTTACAACTACGGCAAAAGATTCAGCATGATCATACGAGAATGATGCATGGCATGGCAAGATGCAATACAATGCAGGTAATCCAAATTAAGAGGGAAAGCAACCCGGCAATTACTATTTAGGTGCAAGTTATTTAAATGCCAGCAATATTAAATGTTAGTTAACATGGCAACACATGGCATGGGTGATCTAATTTATATAAATGGAATAGGGCATTATATATTTATTACCCCACACATTTCACATTTAATTATTTAGTTGCAATTAACCAATTACACTAAGCAATTAAAATAACAGATGCAAAATGGCATACAAATGGCATATTAATATTCACTGCATTTTTCTGATAAATAAACATATAAATATTATTTTAATTGGAGTTATAGATTTAAAGTTATTAACATTTTAGTTTTAGGGTTCTTTCTGTAAATTACAGGGACCTATCCGTGATGGAAAAGTGCTGACGAGGTTCTCTGTGCAGAAAACATGAAGAGCAGGGGGCTGAGCGCAAAGATCCAGAACCAGATCTGGATCTGGGCTTTTTGCACCGGAGGTGGGCTAGCCACATCGGCTGACACGCGGGCCCTAGCCGCCACGCAGGCGTGCGTGTGCAGTGCGGGCTCCCGCGGTCACTGACCAGCGGGGCCCGCCTGTCAGTGAGCAAGCAAAAAGGGAAAAAGGGGGGTTTTCCGGGGGAGCTGGGGATCGAACCCGCGACTGCGCGCGGCAGGGGATTCGTTGGTGCTAGCAACGGGGTCGGATAGGTGTTGTTGTCAGATTAGACCGCGTCCTATTTTTAATACATAACAGAAGCGTTACGCCTGACGAATCTGAACTTGACGGAACCGAACTCACGAGATAGAGAGCACAACGGATAGTCGCCGGCGGCGACCTCGCTCGGACGTGCGTGCGTGTGTGCTATATGGCGCCGGGATGAGCTGCAAGTGCGCCGGTGCTTGTGTGGGCAGGGAACGTGGGGGTGCGTGCTAGTGAGGAGCGAAAAGGAGCAGCAGCTCGTGCCGGAGCTTGCGGCCATGGTGAATGGAGTTTCGGGAGAGCGAATCAGCGTGTACCAGAAGGGAGCGGGGCCAGGGAGTAGAGGAAAGGAGGGTGGCTCACCGCGAGATCGCCGGGGTATCAGATCGTGCTCAGGGATGAAGAGAAGACGCCGGGCCGAAGATGGTCACGGTTGCGCTCCACTCGGACGGACGTAGTCGACGACGAGGAAGACGATCTTGTCCACTCTCTGAGAAAGCTCCGGCGCCGGCTTCTGAATCGGCCTTGACACGGACGACGACCCGGTTCGATTCCCGGCCTCAGTGGTGCCTGGCCGTGACCATGACGACATCTCGACGCAGCTCCGGGCTCTGGTCATGGAGGTGAGGAAAAACAGGAAAAAAACAAGGTGGAGAGGAAGAGAGGGAAGCTGGCGGTGGCGCAGGGGGAAGGGAGGAGGCGGCTAGGGTTTCTAGGGAGAGGGGTGCGAAGGCGCGGCTCGGCTTTAAGGAGGGCAAGGGAGCAGGTGGAGGTGGGGGCGCCATAGCTCTTTCTCTGCCTCGCTGTAAAGCGAGGAATAAGACAAGGGAGTAGGTGGGTCGGGCTGGAAGGGAGAGGAGAGATGGGCCAGAGGTGGGCTGGGTGCTGGGCTTTTGGCCCAGATAACGTTTTTCTCTGTTTTTGCTTTATACCTTTTTAATTCATTTCTGTTTTTTGCATTTAAAACAAAATAGAAAAATAATTTGTATAAAGAAACTTTATAAAATAGTTTTTGTTTTAGATAGGCAATTTAATAAATTAGTTTTTATAATATATGCAGAATATTTGAATTACCCATTTTAAATAATTTGAAAAGCATTTGAAATTACTTGTGGGAATTGAATTTAAAGTGGGTTTAAATTTAAATGCAATAAAATAAAAAGAAGTGACAAAAGCATGATGGTATGATGATATGAAGATGCAAAAAAGAAAACAACAAAAATCTAAATTAGGATAAATCCCGGGGCATTACAATCGACACCACTAACAAGGGATCGCGTCCCGCGATTCACGCCGAGGCCAGAAAAAAAAGGAGGGGTAACTACCGAGTCTTCCGGCTCCGTGAAGAACTTCTCGACACCACTAAAAAGGGATTGTTGCTCCACCTCAAAAGTCTCGACACCACTACCAAGAAGTTCTGACTCCACCTTGAATTTCTCGACACCACTAACAAAAGGAGTTGCTCCGTCGATGCTGATTTCCGAAGATCGAATTTTGGCTGCAACAGCGTGCGGCGGCGGAAGTTCTCGCGCCGGCGGCGACCAAGACCGGGCGGTGCTGCCCTGGCGTGCGGGTGCGGGGTGGGTGGTGAGTGCGTGTGAGTGCTCAGGGGCGAGGAAAAATGTGACCGGGGCGTCGTGTTCGGGCTTGGTGGGCGGGAGCGCGACACGGCCGTGGCGATGCCGGTAACGGCAACGACTGAACTGAGCCGCCAGAGAAGTAAACCGAGGGGGAAAGAGGGGGAACGAACGCGTCTCACCGTGAGGGGCTTGGTGGTGAGGGGGACGAGGCCATAGACGTCAGGGGCGAGCAGACGGTGCGGAAGAAGCGGCGGGTGCGCGGCGTTCGGCGTCGAGGAGCCGAGCTCGCGCGGCGCCGTCGGGGATTCCCGGGACGATTCCGTTGGCGTGGAGGTCGAGGACGGCACGATGCAGCTCCGGGGAACGTCTGCTGGCCTTTGACGGCGATGTAGAGCCGGTGCAACGGCGGGGTGCTCTCTGGTGGTAGGCGGGTGGAGGAGGAAAAACAAGGGAGGAGACGGGAGAGTGGCGGCGGCACGAGAGGGAGAAGAGAGGGGCGATCTAGGGTTCCAGGAGGGAGAGGGGCGGCTTAAAGGGAGAGGGGGAGCAGGTGGGAGGTGGGGGCGCCATGACCGGTCTCTCTCAGCCTCGGTGTAAAGATGAGGAAGACGACAGATACGTGTGGGTCGGGCTGGGGAGAGATGGCTGGAGGAGAGAGGGATGATCGGCCAGGTGGGCTTCGGCCAGAATATGTTTTTTCCCACTAGTTTTATTTCTTTTATTTTTTATTTTTCTGTTTTAGTGTTTTTAAGAAAAATAGAAAAATAAGAGAGATAGAAACATTTAGCAAAAATTAAATAGTTTCAAAATATACAATTTAATATATTAGTTTGAATATTTGAAAAAAAAATTAAATACCACATTTAAATTAATTTGATTTGCAATTAGATTTAAAAGTGAAATTTGAAATTGAAGGGTGTGATTCAAATTTAAAAGCAATAAAATAAAAGAAGTGAAAATTGCATGATGATGTGATGTCATGATGATGCAAAAAAGAAAAACAACAAAAATCTAATTTGGGATAAATCCCGGGATGTTACAATCGACACCACTAACAAGGGATCGCGTCCCGCGATCCACGCCGAAACCACAAGAAGAGAGGGGTAACTATCGGGTCTTTAGGATCCGTGAAGAACTTCTCGACACCACTAACAAGGGATTGTTGCTCCACCCAGAAATTGTCGACACTACTAACAAAAGTAGTTGCTCCGTCGATGAAGATTTCCGAAGATCGAACCTAACAGGATAAAAGGCAAGAAATCGTCCACCCACACGTAGGATCCCAACTTTGAAAGTTGGATAAGAGAAGAGACCCCAAAACAAATAAGATAAGAGGAGAAATAGAATAGAGGTAAGGAATAAAAACAACCCTATTGAGATAATTTTCAAAATAATTTTAGTCAAATAGTTTTCGACACTCTAGAAACAACGACCGTTAGCGAGGTTATCCTACAGGCTTTTGCGGACCCGCTGCTTCGATAACCAATCGTATAGAAACAACAAGGAGATCGAAACCAAGGCCCTGATACCACTTTGTGATGCCCTAAAATCGGTACTATGTAGACTTAAGCGATCCCGCCGAAATCCACATAATAACGATTTTAGGTCGCCCACCAGACATAATGTGCATGCCGAAACATGCGCATTATTATGTGGGTGGAATTGTGATAACATTACAAGAGTTCCGATACATCCACAAATACAACAGAAGATATAATACAACAACGACTCGGACGAGTCAAGATACAAGTGATATAATACAAAGATACAAATGACAACGAAAGCAAAATAGTATCCGACTACGGATAAGATGCAAATTGGACTAAGAGTTCTGAAGATAAGCAATGTCGCCATATCCCTGCCCAGCCAAGCCGAAGGGATTCCCAAGCTAACATCATCGGACTTCAAACCTGTTGACTGCACCTAAAGTACATCCCAAAAGAGGGTCAGGGCACTCCCTGGCAAGCAAAACCGACTTGTCTACTTTCTACACCATCTCCCAAAATATAGGGGAGGTGGACTTAGCGGCAGCATCACTAGCAACCTAAAGAGACACGCTACAACTTCCGTGTAAACAGAGAGAGATAAGAGAGCACATAAGTAACCAACTACTAATAAAACCAATCATAACCCATCTCAAATTAACCCCCTCATCCAAGTATGAGGAAGCAATTCGGGAAACTCAAACATTGAACAATTTTAGTTACCATTTATGGTGAAAGTAATTCTATATTACTTGTCAAATTAATTAATAATAATTAGGTGTAAGTTGTCTAGATCTTGTTAGCCAGCATCATCACCAAAGTCGTCCATAACCGTGGACACGGCTCATCGATAAGATTATACCCTGCAGGGTTAAACTACTGTACCCATACTCGTATGATCAACCCAAGCAAGCATCAGGGCCTGTTCCTTCACTACAGCAAGTCCAAGTGCCACCCATATGAGTTGTTACCCGCGTCAAGAGTTGGCCGGATCTCAATTCCGGACTCATTAGTTTGTGCCTGCGCGCCATGCGGCTCAAACCACAGTAGGAAATGTCCGCTTCGCGCACACCACCCCTATATGACCCCCATATCACATAACCTCTCATCAATCATCATCATTATGGAAATGCATATGAGCAAATGGAAAACCCAAACTAGTTGCGGCACATGGACAAGCTGTAGATCCGTTCAAAGTCGAGGGGGGCTCCATAGGGCCACCCACAAGTGGTTAGTGCGCTCAAAATTGGATCCGAGGACAAAATCTCAGTTCCTAGGTCGACACTAAGCAGAACAAAACACCTCGCAAGGCCTTCCGCCTGGTGCCTTATCATTTAATTATAATACCCCAATGCAAGATAGCATTTTATTCAAGTAGAACAATCTATCATACTGAGCAGATGAAACATAAGACCAACATACGACTCGCACAACCAACTCTAAGCATGCGCTACGACTCGCAAGGCCAACAGATAAACATACAAGGGGTTATGGGTTGTGGGGATAAAGTTGTATAGGCTGCAGGATAACATGTGATGGTATCGCGATAAGAATCGAATACTAGGGTAGCAGAGATCAACGGCAGGAATGAAAGACAATGTATAGGTAAACAATCAAATTTTGCTTGTCTGGAATCCAGCATGGAAGCAGATCTTGTCGGTGCTCACACATCTCAACGTAGTATCCGTGAAGAAGCAACAAACACTGAAAAGCATAAAAGGTGCAATTCACAACTACGGCAAAAGATTCAGCATGATCATACGAGAATGATGCATGGCATGGCAAGATGCAATACAATGCAGGTAATCCAAACTAAGCGGGAAAGCAACCCGGCAATTACTATTTAGGTGCAAGTTATTTAAATACCAGCAATATTAAATGTTAGTTAACATGGCAACCCATGGCATGGGTGATCTAATTAATTTAAATGGAACAGGGCATTATATATTTATTACCCCACACATTCCACATTTAATTATTTAGTTGCAATTAACCAATTACACTAAACAATTAAAATAACAGATGCAAAATGGCAAAGAAATGGCATATTAATATTCACTGCATTTTGGCGATAAATAAACATATAAATATTATTTTTATTGGAGTTATAGATTTAAATTTATTAACATTTTAGTTTTAGGGTTCTTTCTGTAAATTACAGGGACCTATCCGTGATGAAAAAGAGCAGGGGGCTGAGCGCAAAGATCCAGATCCCGATCTGGATCTGGGCTTTTTGCATCGTAGGTGGGCTAGCCACATCGGATGACACGCGGGCCCTAGGCGCCACGCATGCGTGCGTGTGCAGTGCGGGCTCCCGCGGTCACTGACCAGCGGGGCCCGCCTGTCAGTGAGCGAGCACAAAGGGAAAAAGGCGGGTTTTCCGGGGGAGCTGGGGATCGAACCCGCGACTGCGCGCGGCAGGGGATTCGTTGGTGCTAGCAACGGGGTCGGATAGGTGTTGTTGTCAGATTAGACCGCGTCCTGTTTTTAATATATAACAGAAGCGTTACGCGTGACGAATCTGAACTTGACGGAACTGAACTCACGAGACAGAGAGCACAGCGGATAGTCGACGGCGGCGACCTGGCTCGGACGTGCGTGCGTGTGTGCTAGAGGGCGCCGGGGTGAGCTCCAAGTGCGCCGGTGCTTGTGTGTGCAGGGAACGTGGGGGTGCGTGCTAGTGAGGAGCGAAAAGGAGCAGCAGCTCGTGCCGGAGCTTGTGGCCATGGTAAATGGAGCTTCGGGAGAGCAGATCAGCGTGTACCAGAAGGGAGCGGGGACAGGGAGTAGAGGAAAGGAGGGTGGCTCACCGCGAGATCGCCGGGGTATCAGATCATGCTCAGGGATGAAGAGAAGACGTCGCGACGAAGTTGGTCACGGTTGCGCTCCGCTCGGACGGACGTAGTCGACGACAAGGAAGACGATCTTGGCCACTCTCTGAGAAAGCTCCGGCACCGGCTTCTGAAGCGACCTTGACACGGACGACGACCCGGTTCCATTCCCGGCCTCAGCGGTGCCTGGCCGTGACCATGGCGACATATCGACGCAACTCCGGGCTCCGGTCATGGAGGTGAGGAAAAACAGGAAAAGAACAAGGTGGAGACGAAGAGAGGGAAGCTGGCGGCAGCGTAGGGGGGAGGGAGGAGGCGGCTAGGGTTTCTAGGGAGAGGCGGCTAGGTGGGGGTGCCATAGCTCTTTCTCTACCTCATTGTAAAGCGAGGAAGAAGACAAGGGAGGAGGTGGGTCGGGCTGAAAGGGAGAGGAGAGATGGGCCAGAGGTGGGCTGGGTGCTGGGCTTTTGGCCCAGATAACGTTTTTCTCTGTTTTTGCTTTATACCTTTTTAATTCTTTTCTGTTTTTTTGCATTTAAAACAAAATAGAAAAAGAATTTGTATAAAGAAACTTTATAAAATAGTTTTTGTTTTAGATAGGAAATTTAATAAATAAGTTTTTATAATATTTGCAGAATATTTGAATTACCCATTTTAAATAATTTGAAAAGCATTTGAAATTGCTTGTAGGAATTGAATTTAAAGGGGGTTTAAATTTAAATGCAATAAAATAAAAAGAAGTGACAAAAGCATGATGGTATGATGACATGAAGATGCACAAAAGAAAACAACAAAATCTAAATTGGGATAAATCCCGGGGCGTTACATTGGAACACCTGTGTTATGTGCTAGTCCCTGGATCACTGCCAGCACCACAGTACAAAATATTAAGTACCATTGCATAGGTATTAAAATTGCTACAACGAGATCCAAAATAATAGCCAAATATGGCTTTATTGAAATTTGCATAGCCATGAAGGCTAGCTAAAGTTCAAAGTTCACAGTGAAAGCGAAATAACAATGAGCCTCATCTTCAAGCATGCGCCACAGGCAGTCATGTTGGGTGTAGACTCGAGCCAAAATCATTCAGCATCATAATTACCTGCACATTGGAATATGCAGCCCCCGAAGGAGGTGAATACAATGATGTATTTGCAAGTGACTATGGTGGATATATACTGTCAAGTCTAACATCTGTATGCATATTTGGCTTGGTGGGGTTGAAGGCTATTTGCAGAAAGCAAACACTTTTATTTCTCGAAGACTTGGCACCGAGGGATAAAGCCCAAGTGCACCAACAATTCTTTCCTTAGTCAAATTTTACTTTATGAAAACAGTGTTGAGATTCTTCTGCCCATCCTTGTCCAGTTGCTCGAAGTAGTCCATTTCCGGGGACACGGCTGAGAACTCAGATTGTCGACTCTGCAGAGGTTGTGCACTTTCACCTTTAGACTCAATTTGTCCGAGAAATCCTATACACGCGGAGTGTATTATGGAAAGGAGAGAATTGAGACAAGAACTTTCAGAAGAAGAATGCAACCATACTAGCAAGACCCGTTCCACCTATCATCTCTACATCTGCTTGTCAAACTGACAGGTTGCACTCCCACAACTTAATCATTCTAGACAGAGCCCATTGTCAAAAGGCTGCACGGGAAGCTTCTAAACTTGGAGGGACTTGGTAATCTCTTCGTTCCTGGGTGGCCATCCACAAGTGTACTTCTGGGTAACAACCACCATACTCGTGGCCCTAAGTAGAATAGACATTCATCCTAGGCGATGACAACCACAAGCATAGTCCCAAAAGCCACTCAACATAAACCATAACAACCAATTCCACCCAGATGTATATTTTAGGTTTTAACACTTAGAAACATTTCCATAACATGGTAAACATTTTTATAGCATGGCTAAGCAACTAATAAATTCTTTTCATGGCTGCTTAGGAAAGGTGGCTACACACTACTAGGATATTTGTAAAATACAAACTAACTTAGCATTATAAAATAAATCAAACATCCCTATCATGCACACTACTCAAAATATACTACTTATGCATATAGAAGATATGGGATATTGTATGCATGTCACTTGCCTTGGTAACAGGAGGAACAAGCACAGCAAGAATAACAATCACAAGCAATTCCTTCCTCTTCTTCACAATCTAGCACAAACAACGAATAAAAAAAATACCAACACAATACCATCACAACACTAAACAAAATCATGTATGCATGAATGATATGCTATGATAATAGGACACACTTATTAATACTTCTTATTTTCTGTCATTAATAAATGAAATACAATTTTTAGGTATTTCTTATTTTATTTATCAATTAAATAATTTTAAAATAATATAGTAAAACTTTGATTTCTATAATTACAACTTTTATTTTTTTTATGACATCTTCAATTTAGACATTTATTAATATTGCTGGACAGAGGGAAATAATACAATCCTAAAACAATTACATTTATTTCTAAATCATTTTTATTATTTAAGTTATTATTTTAATGGCCGAAATACTCCTCTGATAATTATATAAATTATAATTTGTCAAAGGGAAAAACAAATGATGTAGAATTAAACTACATGAGCAGAGCTCTCCGTGGATATAAAGTTTATCAAATTTGAACTTGTAGATCAAAAGTTATGAACTTTCTAAGTTTTGCTTATTTTCAATTTTTATTTATAAAAATTCCTGCGAAAAAGAATTAACAGGGGCTACCTGGCGCGATCCTATTGGTCGGTACCGCTTCGACGCAGATCGGCTGCGAGAGCCGTCCGATCTAATTAAAAATGGACGCGCGAGATCTAATCGATCTAGATCCAAAACGGTCCACGATCCGTTGACCAAAAACGGGCGGCGTGGTCGCCGGAGACGCGCGGGGCGCGGCGGAGCCATGGCCGGCGTTTGCGCCCGAGGCGTTCTACGGTGCTAGGAGGAAACGGAGCTCACCAGGGGATGCGCGACGTCGAGGGGAGGGCGATGGCGCGGTGGCGATGACCGGTGCGTCCTCGTCTCCTCGGAAGAGCTCGCCGGAGTTGCGCACGACGACGGTTCCTCTCGGTCGTGGACGGAGGCGGGGTTTCGCTGCAAAAACACACGCCCCACCGTGTCAAATCGATGCGCACGGTTCACAGGGAGCGAAGGGAAGTGGAGAGGAGGTCCGAGGTGGCCGGAGTTGCTCGGGCGGCGGAGTTCTTACCGACGGTGATGGCGGGATTGCGTGAGCTCGAGCGGGCAGCCTAGGGGCTCTCGGGAGGTGTGGTTTGGGGCAATCGGACGAGAGCGAGGAGGGCTATTAGTAGGGAGAGGATGCGAGATAAATGGAGCAGTAAATCGTCCATAATCGTGCGAATCAAATCGGCGTTTTTGGTCGGGGGCGGGGGCGTGATTTGGGGACGAACGTTTCCGCGGGGGTGATGACAGATGGGTCCCACCTGTCAGCGACTGCGAGCGAGAGCGCGGGGCCGTTGACGGGCTGATAGGCTACGCGCGCGCGACAGATAGCCAACGGGCCGGCCCGATTTCCTTTTCTTTTTTAAAAGAATTATTTCCTGTTTTTAAACACTGATTTCAAATATGATTTTTAAACCTATTCAAAATATTTCAGAAAAAATCATAAAAATATGTTTTGGAAAGGTTATTAAAAATGGGACTTTTGACATTATACTTACCCATAAATAAATTGATAATATTTTATTTATTTAAGGAGTTTTAAGTAAACACCTTAGGAAATTATAGTTTATTCAATTTATAATTTGGAGTTTTATTTAATATTTTGTGATGTAGTTTTATGCCTAATGATGAATGATGCTTGAATGCAAAGTCTTAATTTTTTGCAAATTTGGGATGTTACAGACTAACCCCCTTAAGAGGAAGCTCGCCCTCGAGCTTCGGAAAGATCAGCAAATAGGTGTGGATGGTCTTCTCGGAGGTCATCCTCTCGTTCCCAGGTGGCTTCTTCCTCGGTGTGATGGTTCCATTGGACTTTACAAAACTTGATGGTTTTGGTACGGGTGACTCTTTCTGCGGTCTGCAATATCTTGATGGGTTTCTCCTCGTAGGTGAGGTCACTCTCCAATTGTACTTCTTCGAGGGGTACAGTATCCTTTAAAGGAACTCCCATCATTTTGGGGTGACATTTCTTCAGCTGACTGACATGGAACACATTATGAACCGCAGACAGAGCTTCTGGTAGTTCTAACTCATATGCCACCTCACCCTTACGAGACAGAATTTTAAAAGGTCCAATAAACCGAGGTGCTAATTTTCCTTTAATTCCAAACCTCTTCACACCCCTGAGTGGCGACACTCTAAGATAGGTTCTATCGCCCACCTCGTAGGCGACTTCTCTACGTTTAGAATCCGCGTAGCTTTTCTGGCGTGACTGTGCTACCTTCAATCTATATTTAATTAATCTGACCTTCTCTTCAGATTCTTGGATTATATCAGGTCCAAAGAAACTTCGTTGTCCTACACCACTCCACAACAATGGGGTTGTGCATTTCTTCCCATATAAAGCCTCAAATGGTGCCATCTCAATGCTAGCTTGATAACTGTTATTGTAGGAGAACTCGACATAGGGTAGATTGTCATCCCAACTAGACCCATAATCAAGCGCACAAGCTCTTAACATATCTTCTAAAATCTGGTTTACTCTTTCAGTCTGACCATCCGTTTGAGGGTGAAATGCCGTACTGAACTCCAATCTAGTTCCCAGTGATTCATGCAACTGCTTCCAAAAATGGGATGTGAACTGGGTCCCTCTATCGGACACGATACTCTTGGGGACGCCGTGTAAGCACACAATCCTCTTCATGTAAATATCAGCTAGCTTTGCGCTGGTATAGGTGGTCTTCACGGGTATAAAGTGAGCTATTTTGGTTAAGCGACAAACAATAACCCAAACAGAATCATACCCTGATCTGGTCCTTGGTAACCCGGTGATGAAATCCATCCCAATAGAATCCCACTTCCAGTCCGGTACCTTCAAAGGTTGCAAAAGTCCTGCTGGTTTCTGATGCTCAGCCTTTACTCGACTGCATACATCGCACTTAGCTATATATTCTGCTATTTCTCTTTTCAGATTGTTCCACCAAAATCTCTCCTTCACATCCATATACATTTTGGTATTTCCTGGATGAATGGAGTAAGGTGTTTCATGGGCTTCTTGCAGAATTAACTTCCTAAGATTAGGATCATTTGCCACACATACACATTTTTCAAACCACAAGGTTCCTTGCTCATCTTCATGAAATCCCTTGGCTTTTCCTGCTCTCAAATTGGCTTTGATTTCTTCAATATCCTTGTCTCCCTTCTGAGCTTCACGTATATTATCCATCAAATTTGGTTGTACTACCATCGAGGCTACAAAACCACCTGGTACCACTTCCAATCGGAGGTCCTTGAATGCCTTGCATAAATCCTCAGGTATTTCTCCTGTCGTGAGGCCATTCAAATAAACCTTTCGACTCAGGGCATCAGCTACTACATTAGCCTTTCCAGGATGGTATTGGAGACTTAGGTCATAATCCTTGATAAGTTCTAACCATCTTCTCTGCCTCATGTTCAATTCTTTCTGAGTGAAAATATACTTCAAACTTTTGTGGTCAGTGAACACTTCACATCTTTTTCCCATTAGGTAGGGTCTCCAAGTTTTTAGGGCATGTACTACTGAGGCTAACTCGAGATCATGAGTGGGATAATTTGTTTCATGCTTCTTGAGCTGTCTAGAGGCATAAGATGCCACTCTGCCTTCTTGCATCAGCACACTTCCCAGGCCTTGGCGTGAAGCATCACAGTATACTTGGAATTCTTTCTCTAAATCAGTAAGCATAGAACTGGGGCTGAAACTAGTCGTTTCTTTAATTCCTGAAAACTGGCTTCGCATGCGTCAGTCCACTCAAATTTGTTCTCCTTCTTTAATAATTCCGTCAGTGCCTTGGCGATTTTGGAAAAGTTTTCTATAAATCTTCGGTAGTATCCTGCTAGACCAAGAAAACTTCGTAATTCTCCAACATTCTTTGGTGGTTCCCAATTGGTTACAGCAGAAACCTTTTCAAGATCCACTGCTATACCCTCCTTGGATACTATGTGCCCTAGGAATGTGACTTGTTCCAACCAAAATTCACACTTGCTGAATTTGACATATAACTTATGTTCACGCAGTCTCTGCAATACTAGGCGCAAATGCTCTTCATGTTCTTTGTGACTCTCGGAGTAGATCAGAATGTCATCTATGAACACTACCACAAACTTGTCCAGAAAATCCATGAACAATTTATTCATCATATTCATGAAATAAGCTGGAGCATTGGTTAATCCAAATGGCATTGCTGTATACTCATAAGAGCCATATCTTGTAACAAACGCTGTCTTTGGTATATCCATCTCTCTAACCTTCATTTGGAGATAACCTGATCGAAGATCAATCTTGGAGAACACACATGCACCTTTCAGTTGATCAAATAATTCATTTATCTTGGGTAACGGATACTTGTTCTTGATGGTGTGTTCATTTATATCTCTGTAGTCCGTGACTAGTCTCTGGGTTTGATCTTTCTTTTTGACAAAGAGAACTGGCGCTCCCCAGGGCGAAGAACTTGAACGGATAAATCCTTTCAGAAGGTGTTCCTCTAGTTGCTTCTTGAGTTCTTTCAGTTCATCGACGGCCATTGGGTAAGGTCTCTTGGCTATTGGTCCGGTACCCGGTTTTAGTTCATTTAGAAATTCCACATCTCTATCAGGTGGCATTCCCGGTAATTCTTCTGGGAATACATCTGGGTACTCTTGGACAATCAGCACATCACCAAGGCTAACCCCCTTAAGAGAATTTAGCCTAACTTTCTTAAGTTTGAAAGTTGATCTGAATTTAATCTTTTGTTTTTCTGGGGTGGTGAGGGTGATAGCTCTGTTTGCACAGTCTATGATTCCTTCAAAACGGGTCATCCAATCCATTCCAATGATAACATCCAAACCTTGGGTTTCTAGGATGACTAAGTCTGCTGGAAAAAGATATTTTCCAATCCTTAAATCTAACTGCCTACAGCCCAAATTTACTATCATCTCACCTCCAGGTGAACTCACTCTAATAGGTTTTCCTAAGCTTTCCTCGGCTAGCCCATGTTTGTTTACAAAAGTCTTGATATGAATGAATGTGATGCTCCAGTATCAAATAAGACCAATGCTGGAAAATAATTGAGCAGGAACTTACCAATCACAGCATCAGGTTCATCATGAACTTCTTCCACGTTGAGGTGATTTACATGCCCTTTCTGGAAATGATTGGGCTTGGAATTTTCATCAGCCTTCTTTTCTGGGCATTCAGTTGCATAGTGTCCTGTCTTCTTGCACTTGAAGCAAGTTACATTAGACAAGTCTTTCTTTCCTTCGTAGTTAGGACGGGGATTACCATTCCCATGGTTTTGGCCATGGTGATGGTTTCCCTTGAACCCACCATTATTTCCTTTTGAAGGAGATATGCCCTAGAGGCAATTAATAAAGTGTATTCTTTATCATATCTTATTTGTTCATAATAGGTTTTTGTGTCATGCTAGAACTGTATTAAGAGGAAACATTAATGCGGGTGTGATACGTAAACAACCAGGTCCCTAGTAGCCTCTACTAAGACTAGTTTCGTTGCGCGATTGATGATCGAGGTTTCCCGGTCATGGGGCATGGCGCCGGTCGGCAATGAGAGTCATATCGCTAGAGAACGATGTGATGGACATACCCAGATTTGGAGAACGTAGTCGTTACGCCTTTGACCGTGAGATCAACTCTTATTGTTATTACCGGAAGATACTTTGATTGCACCAAACGTCGTATCTTATTTAGTATGACAATAACGGTGATACTTTTCGGTATCGGAAAGGAGTAGTTGAGACGAGGGGTCAAGAGCGGGATTTGCCAGTCCGCATAGCAGGGTAGATACTCTCGGGCCCACTCGGTGAGATCATGTCTAATGAGCTTGCAAGCATGTGACTAGGTCACGGAGACATGAGATCATGAACGAGTACAAGATAGCGTCGTCGGTAACGAGGTCGGGATTAGGTATGGAGATATCTATGGAACGACGCTCGGACGTGCTAAGTATCGCTATGGCAAAAGGTCTAAGACTTTACGTTCAGGTTTGATAGATGAAAGTCATTCGTTATATCTCAGGGATTAATTCATGGGGTCTAGGCCTACGAGTTAGTCGTTGATCATTGAGGAGTTTTGATCATACCTGATATTATATCGAACCGCTAGGGTAACACACTTAAGGGGTTTCGACAAGTCAACCGGAAAGGAAGGAAATCACCGGGAGCGTCCCGGGAGGGGTCCGATGGAGATCGGGCAGCGCCGAAAGAGTTTTCGGAGCTAGGAAAAATTATATATATTATGTTTGATATCATTAGTGTTATTAATATGCAAATATGAGTTTATATATTTATTTTCGAATTTATTTAGGCAGATTTCCCTAAATGGGCCTTCCGGACGAAAGAAGGCCCAAGAGGGGGGGAACCCCCTTGGGGATTCGGTGGGGGCATGGAGGCCGGCCTAGGTGGGCCGGATGGGGCCCACCAGGGGGCCGACGCACCCTCCTTGGCCGAACCAGGCTGTGGGATAGTCCCACATTGCCTGGCTGGCAAGGTTGGCTCCCCCTGGGAGCCTATATAAGAAGGGGCACCCCTGGCCTTTTAATTCACCAATTAATTCCCGATTTCTCTCTCGATCTCGTGGTTCCCAAGTTGGAGCCGCGCCGAGCAGAGCAAGGGGATCTCCTCCACCATAGCCCGCTGCCGCGCTGCTGGTGTTCCGGTCCAAGTCTTCCGCTGCTCGTCTTGGACTGGAGCTTCGGAGGCCGTCGTCTCCACCGTACGTGTGCGACTCCCTGCGAGGTGCTGCGCTAGCGGTACTCGGAGGCCTGCTACCTCTACACGACCTTGAGGTCGGCTTCGTCGGTATTCATCGACAACGTTTGTGCGGGAACGTAATCCCCGCTTTCGGTCTACAAGGGTACGTATTCCGATCTCGATTCGTACTACTATATCTGCATAGAATAGATCTTGGCATGCTTTTAGGATATCGTCGGTAGGAAATTTTTTGTTTTCTCCACACGATCCCCTTCAGTGGTATCAGAGCCGATCTATCGTAGATATAGCTGTACGCTGTTAGAACCCGTGCTCTGCACGGGGGCACCGTTCCTGTTATTTGCTACCCCCTAGCGTGCACTTGTATTCCAGCGGCATTGAGTTGATGAAGCGGCCCGGACCGACTTTACGCGTACGCTTACGCGAGACTGGTTCCACTACTGACATACGGCTTGTACCGTATATGTGGCTGGCGGGTGTCAGTTTCTCTCTCTTTAGTTGGTCTTCGCATTTTCAATGGAGGGCCCGAAAGGGATGCTTAAACATGCAATTATTGGATCGTTGTTGTGGTCATAAGATTCGTAGGTATGAAGCGGTTCTATTTACGAAAGCCCCAAGCCACGTAAAACATGCAAAAGATAAAGTAGAAGCGTCTAACTTTATTTTGCAGGGGCTATGTGATATGGTCAAGGTAGGTTTATTAAATTGTTTATAAACTGCGGGCGCCAAGAAGACCATGGCGCAATGAACTATATCACATTGCATTACATTTGATGTTTTGTGTGCATCTTATTTTGTGTGATTGTGTGTATAGTATACATTAGTTACACGGCGGTAGCTGAATAAGATGATCCCTTCAAAATACCACTAGTGTTCTCCCTCCAACGCGCACCACCAAGAAAGTTCTACGTTATGAGGCAGGCCGTGATGATCGGGTGTCATACATCTCGTCGTTCGCATACAGTGGGTGTAAGCCATGTTGCAAAAGCGTCAGCGTGGAGGTCTTTGGTGGCGAGCCTAGCATACTCAGAGGTATGGCCTCGGAACAGGAAGACCGAAAGGTCGAGCACGAGTCACAAAATTGGTGTGGCGGACGATTTTGTCTACTCTTGAAGTTGTGCCGCCGGCTTTGATGATGAGGGCAGGTGCAATGGATGGGGGTCGTGTAATCGCTTAAACGACCAGGAGGGATGTTCGTTTGAGTGGGAGTTATGTTAGTTATTTTCTTAAATACTATAACTCAAGATTATTATGAACAAAGTCTTATGTTGTTGCAAATTCCATTGTAGATGTCTCACCCCTCCTTTAATCTAAACCTGTTCATTGAGAAAGAGAAGCTTAAGACCGATGGGTCTAACTTCGTGTCCTGGTTCCGCGATGTAACATCCTAGGATTTTTCAAATTCTGAAAAATCAGAAAAATTAAAAACTTTTTGAAAACTATTTATATGTCGATTAGAAAACAAAATTCATGCATGCATTGATCATTTTCTTGCATTGTTTAGATTTGACATTACAATGGTTGAAATACTATTTCCATTTGAAAATCTATCTAAGAAAATATTAAAAACAAAATAATGATTATGCTATTTATCTTATTTTACTTTAATATTTTGATTGTAATTATTAGAAATAATTATTTTCATATGTTCACAATTGTGGTACCAAATTTTATTTAGCCATAAATAAATAAATTAAATTTCTATTTCCAAATTTGACAAAAGTGTCAAATTTGCATGAAATCAAATATTCAAAATTAATATTTTAAAAAAGTGGTCAAAACATGTCCATAAATGTTATAAAATAAAGATATGATTTTTCGAAATTTTTAGAAATTAATTTCACTTAATTCTGAGTTCTAAAACAAAAGTTATGAAGAAATTAAGAAAAAAAAAACGAATCAGGCCAGCCGGGCGGCCCACCGAACCGAACCGAGCAATCGTATCCAACTCAAACTCTGAAAATTTGTTTTTCTAACCACCTTTTATTTAAACACGTTTATCTCGAGAAATATAACTCCAAATCCGGATCCGCTTGATCCTACGCGTTCACAACTCCGAGCCCTATCTATTCCACCATCCCTCCGCCTCCGCCGGCATCTCGTTTACTCTTTTCGTTCCACCGAAACCCTAATCAGCGAAATAATATTTCGTTCGTTCGACGAACAAAACCATCTCCAATCGCGACGGGGCCTTAATCATTGTTGTAGATCTCGTCGATGCCTTTCCATTCTAATAAGCCTCAACTCTTTTCATCAAGCATGGAGGAAGAATTTTGAATCGTCATCCATCAGATCTGAAGTCGTATTTCTAAGATCTCTTCGCGCTCGTTGCGTTAAATCGAAATTACTTCGGTGAAAAGGTAGATCTACTCTATATCTACAACTTTCATGTTGACAACTTTTTATTTTAACGTACGTAATTTTCTGTATAATACAGATCGTGTTTGATATTGTTCGAGTAACCAAACCATCTCAAAAGTTTGGGACGACAATACGAAAGTTGTTCCTCTGATCAAGACCTTTCTTTTGCCCCAAGCCTCACCTCTTTTGGTTCAGCGAGCTGAGAGATATTTGCGTTTGAAGTTTCGGACCAGAAAGGTATTTTGAGATTTGTGACCAATCTATTCATCCACTTATGTTATAATTGTGATAATTAGAAAGAGCACGTAATTCTCTACAACTTTCGTTAAGAGTATTTTTCCATCCGAGCAACTTTATTTTTTGGTCAAATTCGTAGTCAAATCCCAGTCAGCCTGCCACGTCAGCGAGTCAATTCCCACATCAGCGGTCAAAGTCAACAGTCAACCGAAGACCCAACAGTTTTGCAGAAAAATCCTAAATTTTAAATCTATCACTACTTTTTATTGGTTTGGTCAAATTTTACAAATAAAATATTTTTGGAAAGCTTATGACACGTAGAAACTTTTGGCATCATTACTTTATGTTTTGTAAAATTAAAATTTGTTGAAATTCAAAAGTGGCATTAATGGTAATTTGAACATAACTTCAAATTTGAAATTTAAAATTTATCAAACTCTTTTGCTATAAATTTGAATGTCTAAGTATTGGCAGTAGTATTTTTCTACTAATTTTGTAGAATAATTTTTCTATGATTTTGTAAATAATATTGATTTAATACTTTAAATGATATTTTAATGAATAAAAAAAACTTATTAAAAATATATTAAAATTAATTTCATCATCTATTCGAATTATAAAGTACTTAGTCATATTATGACCACTTTGGTATTAAAAGGTACTTAGAAATATTTTGCCTCTTTAAACAAAATAAATTCTTCCTTAGAAAATATTTGATAACTATTTTTCGACAACACTCTTCCTTAGAAAAATTTCGACATCTTAAAGATGCTAAATCTTTTCTTAGAAAATTTTAACATCTAGAAAACTTAGTTGTTTTATTTTGTTAAGTGTTGTCCTTAGAAATAAATTGCATTGCATGCATAGCATATTGTATTGTATAGTTATACTCCTCTGAGGAAAACTTATTCCTTATTTTCTCTAAGTTAGGATTATTTTGAGCATAGTGTTTTGGTAAAGTGCTATGAACTTAGACACTTGAGATTCTCAATATGAATACTAGAAGGCCAACGAAGACTTAGAAGAAAACAGACTCCGAAGGCATCTCCAAGAAACAAAATACACTTTGAAGAAAATCAAGAGGAACTTCAAGAAGACAAACCCCTTTATTTCTCTAAGTCCTTTCTCTCTTTTCTTTTCTTCTCTCTTAGACCTCGTGGTGGCTAAGTTATATTCAAGACCAGCCCTGGTGATATACAAATCATCAAGTCTGAAGAACCATCAAGGCTACATGATTCAATGAAGACATCACCAAGGAGAAAGTTACAAATCTGGAGATGAAGCCTAGGAGATCAACTATATCTTCTCTGTATCTTTTTCTGTCTCCCTATTCTTCTTTCACTTTGGACATAAACCAAGTCCTTAGTGATTTTGACCAGGTTCTCAGAGTACTAACTGAAGATGAAGGAAACTACAAAGGAGTTGAAGAATTCAAGATCAAACATGATGAGGACTAGGAGCAGTCTTACAACTTAGTCGAGTTGACTTATAGCAATTGATTTTATGACCTTGGTCCTTAGTCATATTTGGTAACACACTTGCCTTGCATTAACTTAGAATAATTTCTTGACATGGCATGCATTTATAGTAGAAATATTTTGCACATCATGCATAACATATTTTTGTATGGTTACCTTGTTTGTATGTTTATTTGTGTCTTGTTTGATGTGTTAGAAATTTCGGAGGGAAACGACAACTGTTGCAGCTGCTGTTGCTATTCTTCTTGTTGCCAAGGCAAGTGGCACACCTTCATAAATTTCCTAAGTATTTTCTATGCATTACTTAGTGTGTTTATTATATGCATGTGTTGGATAGTATTGCTATGTTGAAACTACTATATCCCTTGCACTAGTTGTGTCTAGAATCCTATGGGTAACTTGGTAGAAATATTGATGCTATGCAAAAGTTGTTTTGGTGAAAAGTTAAGTTCTACTAAGTTAAAGAAACTTATGGGTGGATGTGGCAAGAGGATGGAGGTTAGAGTTGAGTGGCTGCTTAGGCTCATTTAGGTGGGTGCACCTGGCTAAGACCCAGGCTCATTTAGATGAGTGAACCTGAGTACGTACACTTGAGGATGGCCACCCAGGAACAAAGGGACCAACGTTTTCTCCAAGTGAAGATGCTTCCAGTGCAATTTTTTTTAACCACGTGGTATAATGGCTCTGCCTTGACTTTTCCCCAAAGGTCTCGTCTCAGGCTTCTTCTTTCCTTTTCACTACATGAGGGTCAAGGACAGAAGGGTTGTTTGAGTCTCGTGGTGAAAGTGCACAACCTCTGCAGAGTGTAAAACTAAGTACTTAGCCGTGTCCCCGGTTACGGAAAATCTGAGCAGCTGATCAAGGATTCAACGGAGGCTCCCAACATTCCAATTTCTAAGTTAAAAGTTGATGGGTGAACAAGGGAAGATGAGATTATGGTTTTCATGCCATACTTGTCTTGATTTCAAGAAAAGTGTTTTCAAAAGAGTAGGAAAAATTGGGTTCATGCAAATTTGCCTTGAACTCCACCAGCCAAATATGCATATAGGCTATAGAGTTACTCCATTAAGTGTCCACCATAGTGTCACTTGCCAGACTCCATTTTTAATGGAATCTGACCCACTCTGTTGCAAATTATTATTTGTTGCAGAAATTTCTGACGAAGAGTAAGGATTACGTTTGGGTTTCGGGTCTGCACCAACATGTTTTCGCCTGTGGCGTATCATGAAGTTGGAGGCTCATTGAAGATTTATTTCCGTTGCTTTATTGTTTTGAGCTAGCTTTGAGCTATGCAAAGATGTATCGAACTATTTATTTTACCAAGTCTGGATTATTCGTGTAATATTGATACAATGTTGTGATATTCATCGTAAACTGTGTGTGCAAATGAATCGATCCAGGGGTTTGCACTATACACAGGTACCTGCCATATTTTTTAAGTGCAGGTACGCTACACGCGATCTGAAGTCCATCCTTGAAACCCACAAGGTGGCCTACATCCTTGATGCCCCCTTAGGTGATCTTCCAAACACCGCCCCGGAAATCGAAGGGATTGTCCATGGGGTAAAGGCGGAGATTTCTTCTTATGCCCAGAGTGGCATGCTCTTTGCCATGGAGGCTGACCTGCAAAACCGCTTCATGAACAAGGGTGCTTATGATATAATCACTGAACTCATGACTGTTTTTGCACGACAAGTCAAGGCTGAGAGGTACGAGGCATCTGTGCTTTTCTTCTCAGCCCAGATGGAAGAGCACGGCAATATTAGTGAGCACTTGGCCAAGTTGTTTGGCTGCGCTCGACTTCTGAGTGATCTGGGAAGTGTGATCCCAGAGGAGGTGGTTATTGATAGGGCGCTGATTTCTCTGCCCCCTAGCTATAAGAACGCCATCGTGGACTACGGCATGAAAGGGACATCAAAATCCCTGTCGGAAATCCTGAAGATGCTCGAAGTGGCCGAATTAGAAATCAAGCTGAAGAAGATGGTGGTGACCATCGGATCACCTGAGCGCAACTGCCCCAAGTATCTGGAGGATAGGAAGTCTGGCAAGACGGTCGACAAAGAGCAAGGTATATTTGATATACATGTTATAGATGTGTACCTTACATCCGCCCGGAGCAATACGTGGGTATTTGATACTGGTTCTGTTGCTCATATATGTAACTCTCAGGATGAGTTACGGAATAGAAGGCGGTTGGCGAAGGATGAGGTGACGATGCGCGTCGGCAACGGATCGAGAGTCGACGTGGTGGCTGTCGGCACGCTCCCTCTGCATCTACCATCGGGATTAGTTTTGGTTTTAAATAAATGTTATTTCGTGCCATCCTTGAGTGTAAATATTATAAGTGGGTCTTGCCTGTTACAAGACGGTTATTCATTTAAATCAGTGTCAAGCAATTGTGCTATTTATATGAATGATATCTTTTATGTTGATGCTCCCGAGAATAACGATTTATTCTTGTTGAATCTCGATCGTAGTACTCACATCCATAACATAGAAGCCAAACGGACTAAGTGTAGTGACGATACCGCCATGTTGGATTTCGGATCCCTCGATACATGCGAACCATGCCTCGTGGGCAAAATGACCAGGACACCGTTCAAAGGTTTCGTTGAACGGGCGTCGGATTTGTTGGGGATCATACATACAGATGTGTGTGGACCGATGAGCATTTCGACACGCAATGGTTATCGTTACTTCGTCACCTTCACTGATGACTTGAGTAGATACGGTTATATCTATTTGATGAAACACAAGTCTGAAACGTTTGAAAAGTTCAAAGAATTTCAGAGTGAAGTTGAGAATCAGCTTAATAAGAAAATCAAGCATCTCCGATCCGATCGCGGTGGAGAGTACTTGAGTTTTGAGTTTGGCACACATCTGAAGAGTTGTGGCATAGTACCCCAACTTACGCCAGCCGGAACGCCGCAGCGTAACGGCGTGTCCGAGCGACGTAATCGTACTCTACTGGATAGTGTCTGATCTATGATGTCTCTTACCGATCTACCAGTGTCCTTCTGGGGTTATGCGTTAGAAACAGCCGCATTCATTTTAAATAGGGCTCCGTCCAAGTCCGTTGAAACGACGCCGTATGAATTATGGCATGGCCAAAAGCCTAAGTTATCGTTTCTGAAGGTTTGGGGTTGTGAGGCGTACGTTGAGAAACTACAGCCCGACAAACTCGAACCGAAGTCGGAGAAAGTCGTCTTTGTAGGATATTCGCGGGAAACCGTTGGGTACACCTTCGACAACCAAGCTGAGGGCAAAACTTTTGTCGCGAAGACCGGTACCTTTCTAGAGAAGGATTTTCTCGCGAAAGGAGTAAGTGGGAGGAAGGTAGACCTCGATGAAATCGTTGATCCTGAACTCGAGATTCCGAGTGGCGCAACGGAAGCAATTCCGAAAACGTCCTCCGTGGAAGGAGTGGGAGAAACTGTCGAGGAAGATGTTCTACCACGTAGGTCTGGTAGATCTCGGATCGGACCAGAATGGCATGGCAACATGGTTTGCACCGTCATGCTAGTCGAGCAAGACGAACCTACGAACTACAAGGAGGCGATGGAGAGTCTAGAGTCCGAGAAATGGCTTGAAGCCATGAAATCCGAAATAGGATCCATGTACGATAACAAAGTATAGACTTTGGTGGATATTCCCGAAGGGCGCAAGGCCGTCGAGAATAAGTGGATCTTTAAGAAGAAGATTGATGCTGATGGTAATGTGACCGTCTATAAAGCTCGGCTTGTCGCAAAGGGTTTCCGACAAGTTCATGGAATTGACTACAATGAAACTTTTTCACCGGTAGCGATGCTTAAGTCTATTCGGATTTTGTTAGCGGTAGCTGCCTACTATGATTATGAAATCTGGCAGATGGACGTCAAAACGGCCTTCCTGAATGGAAACATTGAGGAAGAGTTGTACATGGTACATCCGGAAGGTTTTGTCGATCCAGGAAATGCTAACAAGGTGTGCAAGCTTCAGCGATCCATCTATGGATTGAAGCAGGCATCTCGGAGCTGGAATCTTCGCTTTGATGAGGTGATCAAAGGTTTTGGATTTATCCAGAATGTGGAAGAGACCTGTATTTACAAGAAAATGAGTGGGAGCTCGGTTGTGTTCTTAGCACTGTATGTTGACGACATATTGCTAATAGGGAATGATGTGGAACTTCTGAATAGCGTGAAAGAATATTTAAACAGTAAATTTTCCATGAAGGACTTAGGAGAAGTTGTGTATGTTTTAGGCATAAAAATCTATCGCGATAGATCAAGGCGCCTATTAGAACTAAGTCAGAGTACTTATCTTGATAAAATACTGAAGCGTTTCCGTATGGAGAAGGCAAAGAA
The DNA here is from genome assembly GCA_026929855.1 of Poa annua. Taxonomy (NCBI): domain Eukaryota; kingdom Viridiplantae; phylum Streptophyta; class Magnoliopsida; order Poales; family Poaceae; genus Poa; species Poa annua. The sequence goes on from CM049426.1 coordinate 107,053,211, forward strand.
GGGTTCTCTGCCGGTTATCAAGAATAAAATATTGCGTAAGGCGCAGTGTCCGGTGACGGAACTGGGTAAGGCCGAAATGACGAAACATCCTTATGCTTCAGCCATAGGGTCGATCATGTATGCAATGTTGAGTACTAGACCGGATGTGCCATTAGCTCTAAGTTTGACAAGTCGGTTCCAGAGTAATCCTGGAATGCCGCATTGGGTAGCTGTTAAGAGCATTCTTAAGTATCTCAATAAGACAAAGGAAATGTTCCTTGTGTATGGTGGCTGCGATGAAGAACTTGGCGTAACGGGTTACGTAGATGCAAGTTTCTGCTCAGACCCCGATGACTGTAAGTCACAGACAGGTTACGTGTTCAAGGTGAATGGAGGCGCCGTGTGCTGGAGAAGTGGGAAGCAACCCATAGTCGCACAATCTACAATGGAGTCGGAGTACATTGCTGCCTGCGAGGCCGCGAATGAAGCTGTGTGGCTGAGGAAGTTCGTCATCGAACTAGGAGTGTTCCCAAGCGTGCAAGACCCCGTGATCCTCTTCTGCGACAATACAGGTGCCATTGCAAACGCCAAGGAGCCAAGGTCTCACTCCACCGCCAAACACATTCCCCGACGCTTCCATGTGATACGTCAGTACGTACAAGGAGGCGATTTGAAGATTTGCAAAGTGCATACGGATCTGAATGTGGCAGATCCGCTGACGAAGCCTCTCCCGCTTGATAAGCATGAACAGCACCAGTTAGCTATGGGTGTTAAGCTTTTACCAAGTTGTAATCTAGATTAAGTTGTACTCTAGTGCAAGTGGGAGACTGAAGGAGATATGCCCTAGAGGCAATTAATAAAGTGTATTCTTTATCATATCTCATTTGTTCATAATAGGTTTTTGTGTCATGCTAGAACTGTATTAAGCGGAAACATTAATGCGGGTGTGATACGTAAACAACCAGGTCCCTAGTAGCCTCTACTAAGACTAGTTTCGTTGTGCGATTGATGATCGAGGTTTCCCGGTCATGGGGCATGGCGCCGGTCGGCAATGAGAGTCATATCGCTAGAGAACGATGTGATGGACATACCCAGATTTGGAGAACGTAGTCGTTACGCCTTTGACCGTGAGATCAACTCTTATTGTTATTCCCGGAAGATACTTTGATTGCACCAAACGTCGTATCTTATTTAGTATGACAACAACGGTGATACTTTTGGGTATCGGAAAGGAGTAGTTGAGACGAGGGGTCAAGAGCGGGATTTGCCAGTCCGCATAGCAGGATAGATACTCTCGGGCCCACTCGGTGAGATCATGTCTAATGAGCTTGCAAGCATGTGACTAGGTCACGGAGACATGAGATCATGAACGAGTAGAAGATAGCGTCGTCGGTAACAAGGTCGGGATTAGGAATGGAGATATCTATGGAACGACGCTCGGACGTGCTAAGTATCGCTATGGCAAAAGGTCTAAGACTTTACGTTCAGGTTTGATAGATGAAAGTCATTCGTTATATCTCAGGGATTAATTCATGGGGTCCAGGCCTACGAGTTAGTCGTTGATCATTGAAGAGTTTTGATCATACCTGATATTATATCGAACCGCTAGGGTAACACACTTAAGGGGTTTCGACAAGACAACCGGAAAGGAAGGTGATCAGCGGGAGCGTCCCGGGAGGGGTCCGATGGAGATCGGGCAGCGCCGAAAGAGTTTTCGGAGCTAGGAAAAATTATATATATTGTGTTTGATATTAATTAGTGTTATTAATATGCAAATCTGATTTTATATATTTATTTTCCAATTTATTTAGGCAGATTTCCCTAAATGGTCCTTCCGGACGAAAGAAGGCCCAAGAGGGGGGGGGGGGGACCCCCTTGGGGATTCGGTGGGGGCATGGAGGCCGGCCTAGGTGGGCCAGATGGGGCCCACCAGGGGGCCGGCGCACCCTCCTTGGCGGAACCAGGCTGTGGGATAGTCCCACATTGCCTGGCTGGCAAGGTTGGCTCCCCCTGGGAGCCTATATAAGAAGGGGCACCCCTGGCCTTTTAATTCACCAATTAATTCCCGATTTCTCTCTCGATCTCGTGGTTCCCAAGTTGGAGCCGCGCCGAGCAGAGCAAGGGGATCTCCTCCACCATAGCCCGCTGCCGCGCTGCTGGTGTTCCGGTCCAAGTCTTCCGCTGCTCGTCCTGGACTGGAGCTTCGGAGGTCGTCGTCTCCACCGTACGTGTGCGACTCCCTGTGAGGTGCTGCGCTAGCGGTACTCGGAGGCCTGCTACCTCTACACGACCTTGAGGTCGGCTTCGTCGGTCTTCATCGACAACGTTTGTGCGGGAACGTAATCCCCACTTTCGGTCTACAAGGGTACGTATTCCGATCTCCGTTCGTACTACTATATCTGCATAGAATAGATCTCTGCATGCTTTTAGGATATCGTCGGTAGGAAATTTTTTGTTTTCTGCACACGATCCCCTTCATCTTTGTACCCTCCATTGTGGTTATGACCATGATGCCTTTGGCCACTACCATTGTTGGAGTAGTTCCAGGGTTTATGGCCACTGACTTCTGAGGTGTGTGGTTTCTTGTGAGTCCCTTCAGTGTTACCTTTACTTGCACCAAACTTTCTCTTCCTATTCTCTTCCTTTCTGATGTTATTGTCCAGGGTGATTGCCTGATCCAGCAGAATCTGATAGTTAGGAGCATATGCCACAGACAAAGATATCTTTAGCTCTCCCCGAAGTCCATTAAGGAATTTGTCCTTCCTTTTAGCATCAGTGTCGATGTCTTCTGGTGCGTACCTTGATAGCGTACAGAAGTCATCCATATACTCCTTCAGGGTTCTACCTCCCTGCCTCAAGCTACGAAACTCCTCCTTCTTCAGATTCATTATGCCAGATGACATGTGAGCATTGCGGAAACCATCCTTGAACGCATCCCAAGTCATGCCATCCAAGGGATGGGTCACTTGATAGGTCTCCCACCACATGGCAGCAGGTCCTTCCAATAGGTGAGCAGTGAACCTCACCTTTTCTGCCTCAGAACACTCACAGGTTACTAAGTCCTTGTTGACTGAACGGAGCCAGTCATCCGCCACTATGGGTTCAGTAGCAGAGGAGAACTTATTAGGTCTAAGCCTGAGAAATCTTGCAAGTCTTTCCACTGGAGGGGGGGGTGGTGGTGGTTGGTTGTTATTGTTGTTTTTGTTGTTGTTGTTGTTGTTGGTTGCTGCAATGAACTGGGTCATCATGGTCATCAGTTGGGCTTGAGCTGCCATCAGCTGTTGCATAGCTTCGTTGTTGTCGGTATCACGACGTGGAGGCATCTGTGGGGTTTTTTTTTTGCAGGGATGAGTAAAAGATAGATAGATCTATAAGGAGGAATCCTACCCATGCACAAAACAATCCAGTCAAGCACACCATCAACAACACACCAATTATAAAACAATCAGCAAACAATCAAAACCTTTGGTTTAAGGAAAGCGATATAAATGTTTGGAAAATAAACTCGCGAGGTTCCGAGGATACAAGGGAATGTACTGCCTTACCACAAGTTGGTAGGTCAATACAAGGCCAAGACAATGTGGTGTATGATAAATGGTAGTCTCACTAACTAACTACTCGACCATGTCCTCTGCCTCCTCTTCAATTTCCCGAATCTCGATTCCTTCATTGGCGAGTACATCCTTGAGTTCCTTTACTTCTTTCTCCAGGGCAAGGTTCTTCTCTTGTAGCTCTCTCTTCTCAGTACGAAGTCTTTTGATCAAGTCACTATCAGCCTCGAACTCGACTTCATTGCTCTCGAGTTCTGCCTTTTGTTCCCTGATAGTCTTGTTCTTCTCTTGAACTCTTTTCTCTTGTCTCCTGTACTTCTCCTCTTGTGCAGCGAATCTCTCTTCCTGTGCCTTAGTCAATTCCTCTTGAACCTTCACCTTCTCTTCGTTCTCCTTAAGTAGGGCACATAACTCATCGTTCTTCAGGAGCTCGGTGCGTCGATCTTCATATAGTTCGGTGACAAGGATTTCCAGCTCCTGGAAATAAAGGCTAAGTGGTTTTGCCTTGCCTCTTTCTCCGACATCATACAGGTAAGGTTCTCCATCCTCGTTTCTCCTTCCAAAGAAAATGGAGTAGTGACCCCTCAACTCTGTGATGTAGCGTCCGCAAAGGCGCCCAATCAAATCTTGCATGACTAGATTGAGTCCTTTGTCTTTGGAGTCACTCACCATCTTGATCTCCAGTGGGGGCTCCTCTCCACGTCATGGCTGTGTTGCTTTTATTCCCCAGCAACCCTCTTTGTTAAACTTCTTCAGAATGAAGCCCTTTACTTGGGGTAGTGGTAACCCTATCTTATCGCCGATGTCGAGAAGGTAACAGCCAAAACGGGTGTTCTCGAAGTCCTCCGCGGTGGTGAAGTGGAAGCTCGTCATCATTTAGGTAGAAAAGAAGGAAATTAAAAACAAGAATTGCATAAGATAAGGAAGTACTAATCATGGTGTGTTTTATTAATTTAGAAGGATACTAAGTCAAAAATCCTAAGGTTATCAACAGATATTAACAACTCTTCGTAAATTGGATTTTTCACTATAGTGAGAGAGACAGACACCCGGCCAGCCACTTATATTGTGGAACAGGTCTCATGTACGTGGACATGTAAAGTTTGTCCCGGGCCGCTTCATCCCACCATGCCGTTAGAATCCAACATACTTCAAAGATGGTAACATTATGACCAAAAAGGGCTTAACCAATCCTAGGGGCTCGAACCTACAGGCAACACTTTGCTCTGATACCATTTTGTAGTACCCCAACTCTTATTAAAGTTGGAACACCTGTGTTTTGTGCTAGTCCCTGGATCACTGCCAGCACCACAGTACAAAATATAAAGTACCATTGCATAAGTATTAAAATTGCTACAACGAGATCCAAAATAATAGCCAAATATGGCTTTATTACAATTTCCATAGCCATGAAGGCTAGCTAAAGTTCAAAGTTCACAGCGAAAGCGAAATAACAATGAGCCTCATCTTCAAGCATGCGCCACAGGCAGTCATGTTGGGTGTAGACTCGAGCCAAAATCATTCAGCATCAGAATTACCTGCACATTGGAATATGCAGCCCCCGAAGGAGGTCAATACAATGATGTATTGGCAAGTGACTATGGTGGATATATACTGGCAAGTCTAACATCTATATGCATATTTGGCTTGGTGGGGTTGAAGGCTATTTGCAGAAAGCAAGTTTTCTCCTATCATTTTGTAAAACACTTTTATTTCTCGAATACTTGGCACCGAGGGATAAAGCCCAAGTGCACCAACAATTGTTTCCTTAGTCAAATTTTACTTTATGAAAACAGTGTTGAGATTCTTCTGCCCATCCTTGTCCAGTTGCTCGAAGTAGTCCATTTCCGGGGACACGGCTGAGAACTCAGATTGTCGACTCTGCAGAGGTTGTGCACTTTCACCTTTAGACTCAATTCGTCCGAGAAATCCTATACACGCGGAGTGTATTATGGAAAGGAGAGAATTGAGACAAGAACTTTCAGAAGAAGAATGCAACCATACTAGCAAGACCCGTTCCACCTATCATCTCTACATCTGCTTGTCAAGCTGATAGGTTGCACTCCCACAACTTAATCATTCTAGACAGAGCCCATTGTCAAAAGGCTGCACGGGAAGCTTCTAAACTTGGAGGGACTTGGTAATCTCTTCGTTCCTGGGTGGCCATCCACAAGTGTACTTCTGGGTAACAACCACCATACTTGTGGCCCTAAGTAGAATAGACATTCATCCTAGGCGATGACAACCACAAGCATAGTCCCAAAAGCCACTCAACATAAACCATAACAACCAATTCCACCCAGATGTATATTTTAGGTTTTAACACTTAAAAACATTTCCATAACATGGTAAACATTTTTATAGCATGGCTAAGCAACTAATAAATTCTTTTCATGGCTGCTTAGGAAAGGTGGCTACACACTACTAGGATATTTGTAAAATACAAACTAACTTAGCATTATAAAATAAATCAAACATCCCTATCATGCACACTACTCAAAATATACTACTTATGCATATAGAAGATATGGGATATTGTATGCATGTCACTTGCCTTGGTAACAGGAGGAACAAGCACAGCAAGAATAACAATTACAAGCAATTCCTTCCTCTTCTTCACAATCTAGCACAAACAACGAATAAAATAAATACCAACACAATACCATCACAACACCAAACAAAATCATGTATGCATGAATGATATGCTATGATAATAGGACACACTTATTAATACTTCTTATTTTCTGTCATTAATAAATGAAATATAATTTTTAGGAATTTCTTATTTTATTTATCAATTAAATAATTTTAAAATAATATAGTAAAACTTTGATTTCTATAATTACAACTTTTATTGTTTTTATGACATCTTAAATTTGGACATTTATTAATATTGCTGGACAGAGGGAAATAATACAATCCTAAAACAATTACATTTATTTCTAAATCATTTTTATTATTTAAGTTATTATTTTAATGGCCGAAATACTCCTCTGATAATTATACAAATTATAAATTGTCAAAGGGAAAAACAAATGATGTAGAATTAAACTACATGAGCAGAGCTATCCGTGGATATAAATTTTATCAAATTTGAACTTGTAGATCAAAAGTTATGAATTTTCTAAATTTTGCATATTTTCTGTTTTATTTATAAAAATTCCTGCGAAAAAGAATTAACAGGGGCTACGTGGCGCGATCCTATTGGTCGGTACCGCTTCGACGCGAATCGGCTGCGAGAGCCGTCCGATCTAATTAAAAATGGACGCGCGAGATCTAATCGATCTAGATCCATTGGATCTAGACCTAACGGTCCACGATCCGTTGACCAAAAACGGGCGGCGCGGTCGCCAGAGACGCGCGGGGCGCGGCGGAGTCATGGCCGGCATTTGCGCCTGAGGCGTTCTACGGTGCTAGGAGGAAACGGAGCTCACCAGGGGATGCGCGACGTCGAGGAGAGGGCGATGGCGCGGTGGCGATGACCGGTGCGTCCTCGTCTCCTCGGAAGAGCTTGCCGAAGTTGCGCACGACGACAGTTCCTCTTGGTCGTGGACGGAGGCGGGGTTTCGCTGCAAAAACACACGCCCCACCGTGTCAAATCGATGCGCACGGTTCACAGGGAGCGAAGGGAAGTGGAGAGGAGGTCTGAGGTGGCCGGAGTTGCTCGGGCGGCGGAGTTCTTACCGACGGCGACGGTCGGATTGCGTGAGCTCGAGCGGGCAGCCTAGGGGCTCTCGGGAGGTGTGGTTTGGGGCAATCGGACGAGAGCGAGGAGGGCTATTAGTAGGGAGAGGATGCGAGATAAATGGAGCAGTAAATCGTCAATAATCGTGCGAATCAAATCGGCGTTTTTGGTCGGGGTCGGAGGCGTGATTTGGGGACGATCGTTTCCGCGGGGGTGATGACAGGTGGGTCCCACCTGTCAGTGACTGCGAGCGAGAGCGCGGGGCGCTGGGCCGTTGACGGGCTGATAGGCTACGCGCGCGCGGCAGATAGCCAACGGGCCGACCCGATTTCCTTTTCTTTTTTAAAAGAATTAATTCCTGTTTTTAAACACTGATTTCAAATATGATTTTTAAACCTATTCAAAATATTTCAGAAAAATTCATAAAAATATGTTTTGGAAAGGTTATTAAAAATGGGACTTTTTGACATTATACTTACCCATAAATAAATTGACAATATTTTATTTATTTAAGGAGTTTTAAGTAAACACTTTAGTGAATTATAGTTTATTCAATTTATAATTTGGAGTTTTATTTAATATTTTTGTGATGTAGTTTTATGCCTAATGATGAATGATGCTTGAATGCAAAGTTTTAAATTTTTGCAAAATATGGGATGTTACATAAGTAGGGCGTGGAGGGGTAAAAGTTCTTCACTTTTTACTCTCTCCACTCCCGACCCCTTTAGAAAACAATCTCCCAGCCGCCACCGGAGTCAACATCACCGCTGGAGAGCTTCTTACCGACATTGGACGGCCCCTCCACGACTTTGAGAAGTTTGAGGACCATCTTCTCCCTCCCCTTCTCCACCATGAGTTCCGGTAACTTTTTCCATCCTTCTCAACGTAGTAGATTCGTTGAGATTAGTTGGAGATTGTGTTTTTCCGAGATTCTAGTTGGTAGAATGGTTAGGAATGAGTAGGTACTCAGATTAGAATCAGTTTTGCAAACTTTGATTGGACAAATCCATAGATCGAGGCAGATACTTATTCAAAACCGCCAGATCTGAAACTGGCGGTACTACCGCTGGACCAGCGGTACTACCGCTGGCTGGGGCTTTTTCCAGAAATTGTGCAATCCTAATTCTTTTCCTTTTGTTCTTATGAAATGCATTACTTATCCCCTTGCTACCTCTCTCTGCTTTCTTACGTCCTAGCAAGGGGTCTTGAGGAAGTGGTTCCAAGCGTGTGGCTAAGCGGGGCCGCAAGGGTCCAATCAATGAGCCTGAGAATGAGGAAGAAGAAAGCAGCCAGGAAGTGGTGACATTTGGTACTCGCCGTGAGCGTTCAAATGCAGCCAAGGCTCAAGCTAGATCAAAGTCAATTCCCAATGCACCTCCTCCTCGGTCACTCAACTCTTTGTCATGTCGTGATTTCGTGAGGCTTAGGAGGGAGAATGCGTATGCCACTCCTCGGAACCGCAACTACACCAACCTTGAATTCCACAACCTTTTCCAAGAAAGGGTGTTCAATGAGGTCCTTTCCCGTCAGAAGACCAAAGTTGTGACGCAATTTAGCATCAAGACGCAGCATATGGAGTTACATCCGGATTATTTTGGAGGTGCTATTGAGATTTCCAAGGAGTTCGGCATATATGATTTCATTGCCGTGCAAGAGGACTATAGTGAGCTACTTGTGGCTCAATTCTTTGCCACCGTGCATTTCTTTGAGGATGAGCCAAGGAGGGTCAAATGGATGTCAAGGGGTGTTGTGCTTGAAGCCACTTGGGCTCAATTTGCTAGTTTGCTTCATGTGGAAGAACTTGGTTTTAGCTTGAGCAACATCACCATGGAGCAATACTTCCGGATTGACTACTCTCTTCCCGCGATGAAGCCCCATGATCTCTTTGATCTCTATATTCAAGGACGAGCCATGGTTGGAGAACAAAAGAACTTGGTTCGGGAGTGGGACATCATGCATAGGATTTTTCGCAACACCGTTGCTCCTCGAGTTGGCAATTTTGACAAGATCCATGGTATGCTCATAAAAATCATGAACAAGAGCTACCACATGGTTGGTGAAGGCAAGAAGTTGGACGTCATGGACATTCTTTGGCATGAGATGTATGCCGTGGTAATGAAGAAAAGAGCACTAGTCTTTGGTGCTATTGTCATGAAGCTCATCAAGTTTGCTTGGATGGAAAGATGGTTGGACTTGGTCGGTTTAGATACTCATGAGGGCCTCACTACTCATAGTGTCAAGGAATTGATGATCAAGAAGCATCTTCCTCCCCTCATTCCCAATGATCAAGAGGAAGAGACCTCCGATGATGAAGAGCAAGACCCCTTGTTTGAACTTCCTCGCCGCCAAGAGAAAGCACAAGACAAAAGATTCAAGAAATGGCTCTCTAATGCTCTCAAGATGGTCTTTTTCCGCCAAGATGATAGTGAAAGAAAGGCTTACAAAGCTCATGCACGCGTCAACTGTTTGAGCATTTGGGTGTGCCATGCACGGCAGGTTCGGAGGATAGAATTACTACCTCTCAAGAGTGGATGCAACCTCGCTACGGTTGGGTTGATGCCGATCTTCAAGATGATGCCTCCACCTCTCATAACCTTTGGAAGACAACCGGTGATGAAGATGTTGATAATGAAGATGAATATGAAGAAAGCAATGAGAATGATGAAGATGAGTACATGGAAGAAGATGACACCGCCTCAAATGAGTGACTTCCTCTTGGGTCGTTAGAGTTTCTCTCCTTTTTGGTATCTTGATGCCAACGGGGGAGATGTGTCTAGGTTTACGGGCATTTGCAAGGGTTGGGACACAAGTTTGCTTTTTGGATCTCTTCACTTGTGCTCCTTGTATCTTTTTCTCTCTCGTTGGTTTGACAAACTCATGGGGTAAGACATGCTTGGTAAACTTTTATTCATGCAAGACTTTGTGTTGTAATAACTTTTTTTTATTTAGTTCTACCCTTGTGCAAGTGCTTGTTTAATATTTGTATCATTTTTATGGTGACTTGCTCGGTTTGAAAAAATGAGGGGGAGTGTTGATCCTAATGAATATGCATTTTGTATTCAAACGCAAAACTCAAATGATGCATATCGTAAGGGGGAGCTCCTTCAAATTTTTGTGAACCTTTGTGGGTGTGTTGTCATCAATCTCCAAAAAGATTTTAGAGATTGAAAGTGCATATCCTCTAAATTGATTTTAGAGATTGTTAACAACACATCTACAGGACTAATGAGTGTGCTAAGTTATTTGACGGTTATACAGGTCTTATCAAGAGTTGAAAAAGGAGAGAGTGACCACTCTTTTCTGGGGTGTGATTCTGTTTTTCAGTCCAGTGGCAGTACCGCTGGACCTTGAAAAACCCTCGGCATAGCTTACGGTACCAAGCGGTAGAGGTCCGGTAGTACCGCTGGTGTCCTTCGTTTTTCGACAAAGGACCCAGCGGTAGTACCGCTAGACTGGGAAGCAATGGTAGTACCTCTGGTACTGCTGTTGCTGACGAACTCGTCTGCCTAGGTACCATTGCTATCCGTGGCGGTAGTACCGCCAGCTACCGCTGGAGGTACCGCTGGAGGTAGGAAATCTCTCGGCATAGGCTACGGTACCAGGCGGTATCACTCTGGTAGTACCGCTGGAGTCCTTTCCATGCTACGGCTAAGGACCCAGAGGTAGTACCGCTTGTGCAGCGGTAGTACCGCTGCCCCAGCTTCAACGGTTGTACCGCTGGAGCTAGAGAGTAATTCTGCCTGGGTACCATTCAGCGGTAGTACCGCTACGCCGGCGGTAGTACCGCTGAGGGATTTTTCCAGACACCAACGGCTCGTTTTCGAGTGCCCTATTTAAAGACATCATCTTCTCCAAGAGCAAGTGACGGTTCTACACTCTCTCTCCTCCATTGTTGCTGAGCTTTGAAGCTTTGGATCTCCCTACTCCACCACCCAAATCGCTTGATATTTTGGGAAGTGAGAGAGAACACCAAGATCTAGCTCTCCACCGAAGGAAATAGATTCTAGCTCTCCACCGATGGAAATAGATTCTCCCCTTCTATATCAAGAGGTATCTAGTACTAGGCTTTCCTTTGGAAACCTAGGGTTCTTACTTGGTTGTTTTTGTTGGTTTGGAGACCTTTGTGGTCAAGACCTCTTGTGGTCATTGTGGGAGCCCCCAATTCAGTTGTGGGTGTGTGCCTCACGAATTTGTACGAGATCTTCTCCTCCCTTAAAGGAGTCCTTAATGGAAAAGTGAGCTCGTACCTTTGTGGTCGAGTTCACGGAGAATAGGGTGAGGCCTTTGTGGCGTTGATCTTACCTTTGTGGTAGTTCACACCTCTCCAACGAGACGTACACCTATGTGGTGGAACTCGGGATAAAATCTCCGTCTCCGAGTTCTTCTTTGGTTATCTCGTTCCACTCACTCTCCTTTATTGTTTTACTACTTATCGTTCTTGCTTAGCTTCCTTGTTGTCTAGCACTTGTTTCATCTAGTTCACATATAGACAACTTACTTTCCGCTTGCCTAAAACTGAAAAAGACATAAAAATTGGTCACCACCTATTCACCCCCCCCCCCCCTCTAGCTGGTCAACTTCCGTTTAGTCATAGATGCGGTTGGAACGGTCTATGTATATTGTTGTAATGCCCGAATGAATATCACACTAGACATCATTGAAGGGGATCGGGTGCAGAAAACAATAATTTTCCTAGCAACGATATCCCTCAAACATGCCAAGATCTATTCTATGCAGATATAGTAGTACGAACGGAGATCGGAATACATACCCTTGTAGACCAAAAGCGGGGATTACGTTCCCGCACAAACGTTGTTGATGAAGACCGACGAAGCCGACCTCAAGGTCGTGTCGAGGAAGCAGACCTCCGAGTACCACTACCGCAACACTTCGCAGGGCGTTACACACGTACGGTGGAAACGACGGCCTCCGAAGCTCCAGTCCAGGACGAGCAGCGAAAGACTTGGACCGGAACACCAGCAGCACGTCAGCGGGCTATGGTGGAAGAGATCCCCCCCCTCAACTCGGCGCAACTCCGACAAAGGGAATCACGAAATCGAGAGAGAATTGGGGAATTAATTGGTGAATTAAAAGGCCATGGGTGCCCCTCTATATATAGGCTCCCAGGGGGGAGCCAACCTCCTCACCAGGCAATGTGGGACTATCCCCACATGCCTGGTGCGTCTGCACATGGTGGGCCCCTTTTGGCCCACCTGGGTCGGCCCAATTGCTCCCACCGAATTCCCCTAGGGAATTTTCCCCCTCTTGGGCCTTCTTTCGACCAGAAGGCCCATTCAGGGAAATCAGCCTAAATAAATTTGAAAATAAAGATATAAAATCATATTTAGATATTAATACACTAATTAATATCAAACATATTATATATAATTTATTCAAGCTCCGAAAACTCTTTCGTCGCTGCCCGATCTCCATCGGACCTTTCCCGGGACGTTCCCGGTGATCTCTTTCCTTTCCGGTTGTCTTGTCGAAACCCCTTAAGTGTGTTACCCTAGCGGTGCGATATAATATACATGATCGAGACTCCTCTCCGATCAATGACTAACTTGTAGGCCTGGACCCCATGAATTAATCCCTATGATATAATGAATGACTTTCATCTTTCAAACCTGAACGTAAAGTCTTAAACCTTTTGGCATGGCGATACTTAGCGTGTCCGAGCGTCGTTCACAGATATCTCCATATCTAGCTTGACCTCGTTACTGACAATGCTATCTTCTACTCGACTATGATTTCATGTCTCCCTGACCTAGTCACAGGCTTGCAAGCTCATTAGACATATTCTCACCGAGTGGGCCCTAGAGTATCTATGCGGACTGGCAAATCCCACTCTTGACCCCTCGTCTCAACTTCTCCTTTCCGATACCCAAAAGTATCACCGTTATTGTGATACTAATTGAGATACGACGTTTGGTGCAATCAAAGTATCATCCAGGAATAACAATAAGAGTTGGTATCACGGTCAAAGGCGTAATGACTACGTCCTCCAAATATGGGTATGTCCATCACATTGTTCTCCAGCGATATGACTTCCATTGCCGACCGGCACCATGCCCTATGATCGGGAAACCTCGATCATCGATCACGCAATGGAACTAGTCTTAGTAGAGGCTACTAGGGATCTGGTTGTTTACGAATCACACCCGTATTAATGTTTCCGCTTAATACGGTTATAGCATGACACAAAAACATATTATGAACCAACGAGATATGACAAAGAAATACACTTTATTAATTGCCTCTAGGGCATATCTCCTTCAGTCTCCCACTTGCACTAGAGTACAAATTAATCTATATTACAACTTGGTAAAAGCTTAACACCCATAGCTAACTGGTGTTTTTCATGCTTATCAAGCGGGAGAGGTTTCATCAGCGGATTTTCCACATTCAGATCCGTATGCACTTTGCAAATCTTCACATCGCCTCCTTGTACATACTGACGTATGACATGGAAGCGTCGGAGAATCTGTTTGGCGGTGGAGTGAGACCTTGGCTCCTTGGCATTGGCAATGGCACCCGTATTGTCGCAGAAGAGGATCACGGGGTCTTGCACGCTCGGGAACACTCCAAGTTCAATGATGAAATTCCTCAGCCACACAACTTCATTTGGGGCTTCGCAAGCAGCAATGTACTCCGATTCAATTGTAGATTGTGCGACGATGGGTTGCTTCCCACTTCTCCAGCACACGGCGCCTCCATTCACCTTGAACACATAACCTGTCTGTGACTTAGAGTCATCGGGGTCTGAGCAGAAACTTGCATCCACGTAACCTGTTACGCCAAGTTCTTCATCGCAGCCACCATAGACAAGGAACATTTCCTTTGTATTATTGAGATACTTAAGAATGCTCTTAACAACAATCCAATGCGTCATTCTAGGATTACTCTGGAACCGGCTTGTCAAACTTAGAGCTAATGCCACATCAGGTCTAGTATTTAACATTGCATACATAATCGATCCTATGCTGAAGCATAAGGATGTTTAGTCATATCGGCCTTATCCTGTTCCATTGCCGGACACTGTGCCTTTCGCAATGTTTTATTCTTGATAACCGGCAGGGAACCCTTCTTTGCCTTCTCCATACCGAAACGCTTCAGTATTTTATCAAGATAAGTACTTTGACTCAACGCTAATAGACCTCTTGATCTATCACGATAGATTTTTATGCCTAAGACGTATGCAGCTTCTCCTAAGTCCTTCATGGAAAATTTACTATTTAAATAATCCTTCACGCTATTCAGAAGTTCCACATTATTCCCAATCAGCAATATGTCATCTACATATAATGCTAACAACACAACCGAACTCCCACTCATTTTCTTGTAAATGCAGGTCTCTTCCAAATTTTGGACAAATCCAAAACCTTTGATTACCTCATCAAAGCGAAGATTCCAGCTCCGAGATGCTTGCTACAATCCAAAGATGGATCGCTGAAGCTTGCATACCTTGTCAGCATTTCTTGGATCGGCAAAACCTTCCGGTTGTACCATGTACAACTCTTCCTCAATGTTTCCATTTAGGAAGGCTGTTTTGACGTCCATCTACCATATTTCATAATCGTAATAGGCAGCAACTGCTAACAAAATCCGAATAGACTTCAGCATCGCTACCGGTGAAAAAGTTTCATCGTAGTCAATCCCATGAACTTGTCGGGAACCTTTTGCGACAAGCCGAGCTTTATAGACGGTCAGATTACCATCAGCATCAGTCTTCTTCTTAAAGATCCATTTATTCTCGGCGGCCTTGCGCCTTCGGGAATATCCATCAAAGTCCACACTTTGTTGTCATACATGGATCCTATTTCGGATTTCATGGCTTCTAGCCATTTCTCGGACTCTAGACTCACCATTGCCTCCTTGTATTTCGTAGGTTCGTCTTCTCAATTAACATGATGGTGCAAACCATATTGCCATACCATTCTGGTGCGATCCGAGATCTACCAGACCTACGAGGTAGAATACTTTCCTCGACAGTTTCTCCCACTCCATCCACGGAGGACGTTTCTGGAATAGCTTCCGTTGCGCCACTCGGAATCTCGAGTTGAGGATCAACGATCTCATCGAGGTCTACCTTCCTCCCACTTACTCCTTTCGCGAGAAACTCCTTCTCTAGAAAGGTACCGGTCTTTGCGACAAACGTTTTGCCCTCAGCTTGGTTGTAGAAGGTGTATCCTACGGTTTCCCGCGGATATCCTACAAACACGACTTTGTCCGACTTCGGTTCGAGTTTGTCGGGTTGTAGTTTCTTAACATACGCCTCACAACCCCAAACTTTCAGAAACGATAACTTAGGCTTCTTGCATACCATAATTCATACGGTGTCGTTTCAACGGATTTGGACGGAGCCCTATTTAAATAGAATGCGGTTGTTTCTAACGCATAACCCCAGAAGGATACGGGCAACTCGATAAGAGACATCATAGATCGGACACTATCCAGTAGCATACGATTACGTCGCTCGGACACGCCATTACGTTGCGGTGTTCCGGTAGGCGTAAGTTGGGGTACGATGCCACAACTCTTCAGATGTGTGCCAAACTCAAAACTCAAATACTCGCCACCATGATCAGATCGAAGGTGCTTGATTTTCTTGTTAAGCTGATTTTCAACTTCACTTTGAAATTCTTTGAACTTTTCAAAAGTTTCAGACTTGTGT
Source organism: Poa annua (assembly GCA_026929855.1). Classification (NCBI taxonomy): domain Eukaryota; kingdom Viridiplantae; phylum Streptophyta; class Magnoliopsida; order Poales; family Poaceae; genus Poa; species Poa annua. The sequence goes on from CM049426.1 coordinate 107,069,100, forward strand.
TTCATCAAATAGATATAACCGTATCTACTAAAGTCATCAGTGAAGGTGACGAAGTAACGATAACCATTGCGTGTCGAAACGCTCATTGGTCCGCACACATCTGTATGTATGATCCCCAATAAATCCAACGCCCGTTCAGCGAAACCTTTGAACGGTGTCCTGGTCATTTTTCCCATAAGGCATGGTTCGCATGTATCGAGGGATCCAAAATCCAACGAGTCCAAAAGTCCATTGGAGTGGAGTTTCTTCATTCGCTTTATCAATGCCACATATACATGGCGGTATCATCACTACACTTAATCCGTTTGGCTTCTATGTTATGGATGTGAGTACTACGATTGAGATTCAACAAGAAGAAACCATTATTCTTGGGAGCATCAACATAAAAGATATCATTCATATAAATAGGACAACTGCTTGATACTTATTTAAATGAATAACCGTCTTGTAACAGGCAAGACCCACTTATAATGTTTACACTCAAGGATGGTACAAAATAACACTTATTTAAAATCAAAACTAATCCCGACGGTAGATGTAGAGGGAGCGTGCCGACAGCCACCACGTCGACTCTCGATCCGTTGCCGACGTGCATCGTCACCTCATCCTTAACCAGCCGCCGTTTATTCCGTAACTCCTCCTGAGAGTTACATATATGAGCAACAGAACCAGTATCAAATACCAACGTGTTGCAACGGGCTGATGTAAGGTACACATCTATAAGATGTATATCAAATATACCTTGCTCTTTGTCGACTGTCTTGCCAGACTTCCTATCCTCCTGGTACTTGGGGCAGTTGCGCTTCCAGTGACCTTTTCCCTTGCAGTAGAAGCACTCCACGCCAGCTCTAGGACCAAATCTGTTAGTCTTGGGCTTGTCAATTAGTTTGACCTCCCTCCTGGACTTCCAGCTCTCATTTCCCTTCCACCGGATTTCATAAAATCGACGGTCTTGTTGACCATCAATAGCGTGTGATCCTTCTTGATCTCCACCTCAGCAGTCTTGAGCATCACGAACACTTCACCCAGGACTTAGCCATGCCCTGCATGTTGTAGTTCATGACGAAGCCTTTATAGCTAGGGGCAACGATTGCAGCACCCTATCAATCGCCAGCTCATTTGGAATCTTGCATTCCAGAGCATTCAGGCGTTGAACGTAGCCAGACATCTTGACCACATGCTCGCTCACATTGCTATGCTCCTCCATCTTGGCCGAGAAGAAAAGCTTAGAAGCTTCATATCTCTTAGCCTTAGCCTGCGGCGCAAAGACAGCCTTGAGATCATAAATAATCTCAAAGGCGCTCATCTTCTCAAAGTGCATCTGCAGGTTGGCTTCCATGGCGTAGAGCATGCCACTCTGGACAAAGGCAGAATCCTCCGATCTGGTCTGGAAGACCTTCTTCTCATCCTCAGAGGCTTCGTCTGCGGGAGGGATACCTATGGCGGCATCAATGACGTAGGCCACCCTATGGTGAGTGAGGAGGATCCTCAGGTTGCGGAACCAGGCCATGAAGTTTGACCCATTGGTCTTAATCTTTTCTTTCTCAAGGAACACACCTAGGTTAAACGAGGGGCGAGACATCTACAATAGAATTTGCAACAACATAAGACTTTGTTCATAATAATTTTGAGTTATAGTATTTTTAAAAAATAACTAACATAACTCCCACTCAAACGAACATCCCTCCTGGTCGTTTAAGCGATTACACGACCCCCATTCATTGCACCACCCCTCATCGTCAGAGCCGGCGGCACAACTTCAAGAGTAGACAACTGTCCGTCACACCAATTTTGTGACTCGTGCTCGACCTTTCGGTCTCCGTGTTCCGAGGCCATATCTGCATATGCTTGGCTCGCCACTATAACCTCCACGCTGACGCTTGTGCAACATGGCTTACACCCACCGTATGCGAACGACGATATGTCTGACACCCGATCGTCACGGCCTGCCTCATAACGTAGAACTTTCTTGGTGGTGCTCGTTGGAGGAAGAACACTAGTGGTATTTTTTTAAGGGATCATCTTATATAATTACCGCCCCGTAACTAATATATACTAATATATAATCACACAATATAATATGCACACAAAACATCAAATGTAATGCAATGTGATATAGTCCATTGCGCCATGGTCTTCTTGGCGCCCGCAGTTTATAAATAGTTTAATAAACCTACCTTGACCATATCACATAGCCCCTATAAAATAAAGTTAGACGCTTCTAGTTTATCTTTTTCATATTTTACGTGGCTTGGGGCTGTCGTAAATAGAACCGCTTCATTCCTACGAACCTTATGACCACAACAACGATCCAAAATTTCATATTTAAGCATCCCTTTCGGGTCCTCCATTGAAAATGCAAGACCAACCAAAGAGAGAGAAACTGACACCCGCCATCCACAGATACGGTACAAGCCATATGTCAGTAGTGGAACCAGTCTCGCGTAAGCGTACGCGTAAAGTCGGTCCGGGCCGCTTCATCAACTCGATGCCGCTGGAATCACAAGTGCACGCTAGAGGGTAGCAAATAACAGGAACGGTGACCCCGTGTAGAACACGGGTTCTAACATCGTATAGCTATTCGGCTCGGATACCACTGAAGGGGATCGGGTGCAGAAAACAATAATTTTCCTAGCAACGATATCCCTAAAACATGCCAAGATCTATTCTATGCAGATATAGTAGTACGAACGGAGATCGGAATACATACCCTTGTAGACCAAAAGCGGGGATTACGTTCCCGCACAAACGTTGTCGATGAAGACCGACAAAGCCGACCTCAAGGTCGTGTAGAGGAAGCAGACCTCCGAGTACCGCTAGCGCAGCACCTCGCAGGGCGTTACACACGTACGGTGGAAACGACGGCCTCCGAAGCTCTAGTCCAGGACGAGCAGCGGAAGACTTGGACCGGAACACTAGCAGAACGGCAGCGGGCTATGGTGGAAGAGATCCCACTCTCAACTCGGCGCAACTCCGACAAAGGGAATCACGAAATAGAGAGAGAATTGGGGAATTAATTGGTGAATTAAAAGGTCATGGGTGCCCCTCTATATATAGACTCTCAAGGGGAGCCAACCTCCTCACCAGGCAATGTGGGACTATCCCCACATGCCCGGTGCGGCTGCACATGGTGCGCCGGCCCCTGGTGGGCCCCTTTTGGCCCACCTGGGTCGGCCCCATCGCTCCCACCGAATTCCCCTAGGGAGTTTTCCCCCTCTTGGGCCTTCTTTCGACCAGAAAGACCATTTAGGGAAATCGGCCTAAATAAATTCCAAAATAAATATATAAAATCATATTTAGACATTAATTACACTAATTAATCTCAAACATATTATATATAATTTATTATAGCTCCAAAAACTCTTTCGTCGCTGCCCGATCTCCATCGGACCTTTCCCGGGACGTTCCCGGTGATCTCTTTCCTTTCCGGTTGTCTTGTCGAAACCCCTTAAGTGTGGTACCCTATCGGTTCGATATAATAACATACATGATCGAGACTACTCTCCGATCAATGACTAACTTGTAGGCCTGGACCCCATGAATTAATCCCTGTGATATAACGAATGACTTTCATCTATCAAACCTGAACGTAAAGTCTTAAACCTTTTGCCATGGCGATACTTAGCATGTCCGAGCGTCGATCATAGATATCTCCATATCTAGCTTGAACTCGTTACCGACAACGCTATCTTCTACTCGTCTATGATTTCATGTCTCCGTGACCTAGTCACATGCTTGCAAGCTCATTAGGCATAATCTCACAGAGTGGGCCCTAGACTATCTATCCTGCTATGCGGACTAGCAAATCCCGCTCTTGACCCCTCGTCTCAACTACTCCTTTCCGATACCCAAAAGTTCACTGTTATTGTCATAATAATTAAGATACGACGTTTGGTGCAATCAAAGTATCATCCAGGAATAACCATAAGAGTTGTTCTCACGGTCAAAGGCGTAATGACTACGTCCTCCAAATATGGGTATGTCTATCAGATCGTTCTCTTGCGATATGACTTCCATTGCCGACCGGCACCATGCCCTATGATCGGGAAACCTCGATTATCGATCGCGCAATGAAACTAGTCTTAGTAGAGGCTACTAGGGACCTGGTTGTTTACGCATCGCACCCGTATTGATGTTTCCGCTTAATACGGTTATAGCATGACACAAAAAAATATTATGAACAAACGAGATATGATAAATAAATACACTTTATTAATTGCCTCTAGGGCATATCTCCTTCAATCATAATGTTAGTATATGCATTGGGTTGCTCATCATTATTCTGTCAATTGCCTAGCTGTAATTTGTTTACCACTCATGGATGAATGTTATTATTTATGGAGAGACACCACTATTGAATTGTGGACCCCGGTCCTTCTCATTAATCTGATAAAACCACAACTGCAAACCTGTTACTTTCTGCAAACAAACATCTTTCTTCCACACATACGTTTAATCCTTTTGTTATAGCAAGCCGGTCGGATTGACACCCTCACCGTTGAGTTGAGGCAAAATACTTTGATTGTGTTGTGTGCAGATTCCACGTCAACTACGCCAAGCTCTTTCCTGGCGCCGTTTATACCTTGAGAGAATTCTTCATCTCCTAATGGTTCGATAACCTTGGTTTCATAACTGAGAAAAATTTGCTGCTGCACTACTTCATACCTTCCCCTTGGGGTCTCCCAACAACACACCCACCATGTGCATCAAGCTCTTTTCTAGCGCTGTTGCGGGGGAAATAAAGATTCACTACAAGGGAAGTTTTCGCACTTCCAATCTTTTTATTTTGTTATTGTCTTGCTTAGTTTATTTTTTGCTTAATATAAAAAATACAAAAAAAATAGTTGCTCGCATTACATTTTATATTTCGGTTTAGTTATTTATTTTTAGTTTTGTTGCTTTTGATTATTTCGATTTGTGTTATTTTTCTTGTTTTTATTATTTTGTTTCTTTAGACTACCTTTATTACAATGTTGCTTCCTAAGTACACTTTTGAGGATCTTTCAGTAGGTAGTGGTTTTATAATTGGAAAAGAAAATATTGGAGAGTTCTTTAATCATATTAGTAAGAATAGTGATATTGAGGAGAAATCCATAGCAGAACTTGCCCCAAACTATGAAACTGCTGCAACTACCTTAGTTCACATGCTAGAAACTAGGTTTGTTAACCTTCATCCCATAATGCAAAAAATGTTTCTTGATCTTCACAATGTTAAAAATGCTGGAATTTTTTTTTATCATGGAAACCTTGCTCAAAGAATTTTGTGATGTTGCCATAGAAGCTAGGAGAGTTTTTGATCGTTTTAATATGCTAGGCTCATGTGTAGATGTTATTAATGCACTAGAAAAATTAGGCAAAACCGAATCCATAAAGGGGGAGGAAATGAATGTGCCAATACATGTTAAACGTGTAGCTATGCATGAAGCTTTGGAAGAAAATTTTGATTGGATTGTCCCTCAAAATCCATTTGTTGAAAGTAGTAAGCCTAAAAGAAATGAAAGGGGCACCTCTGAACCTTATATAGATAAAATACAATGCATAGTTGAAAGGGTTTCTATTCTTGATCTTGATAATACTTGAGTTTCTCCTTTTGTTTCTACCTCAAAGGCGTTAAACAAAAACGCTTATGGGTGACAACCCACTTTTATTTTCTGTCATTGTATTCTATTTTGCTTGTGTCAAGGATTTGTCCTACCTCATTAGCAACTCATTTATATCTTAATTTTATTTCAATGTTGTGTCAAGTTAATCCTCTAGTCGAAAGTTGATGTTAAAATTCAATTCCTATGCTGAAACAGATTTCTGCTGTCCACTGTTAAATTAATATCAATTCACTGGAACATCAGAAAAATCTCCCCTTTTTTTGTGCGCAATCCACATATGTATACGCAACTTTTATTAGTTTTGAGTTTTCTGATCTGAGCCAGTTAATTGCCTCGAAAAAATTCGTCCTTACGAACTGTTCTATTTTTGACAGATTCTGTCAATTTCTTTTGCAATCCCTCTTTTGCTATTTTGATTGGATATTTTTATCATTTTAATTATCACTGGATGTAGCTAATGTCCAGTAGCATTGATAGGAATTGTGTTCCTACAGAATATCATATTTTTTTGTGCACTAACCCTCTAATGAAGTTACTCTAAGTTTGGTGTGGAGGAAGTTTTCAAGGATCAAGAGAGAAGGATGACATGATGTGATCAAGAGGATAGTAAAGCCAAATCTTGGGGATGCCCCGGTGGTTCACCCCAATTTATTTCAAGAAGACTCGAGCGTCAAAGCTTGGGGATGCCCAAGGCACCCCCTTCTTCATCGACAAACTATCAGGTCCTTTCTAGTGAAACTATATTTTAATTCCGTCACATCTTATGTGCTTATCTTGAAGCGTATGTTTGTTTTTGTTTTTGTTATTTTCATTCTCTGTATAAAATGGATCCTATCATTCTTTTGTGTGGGAGAGAGACACGCTCCGCTTTTTCATATGAATTATCGTATTCTTCAATTATATTCGTTGAGTATTCGTCTTTTGTTATCGTTTGCTCTCTAGCTCTTGTTTTTCATGCATCTCTTGTTAGAGCTGTTAGCTTTGTTATGTTATACTATCATATCTCATTGTTTAATTACTTTGAGAGTTTATCTTTTAAATAAGTTGATTGGTGTTTGGTTGAGAACAGAAAATGCTAAATGTGGTAGATGGTATAATTAAATGATACATTGATCTTGTAGATCATTAAATTGTGTCACTTGAACCATTGATTTTGTTTTGAGATATTAATTTTCTGAATGCTAAACACGATGGTTTAGTAAAGTGGAATTTAAATGTTTGGTCTAGAGAAACTTGAAAACGGTGCCACACTTAAATTTCAAGTTGATTGCATAATGGTATATGAGTTCTATTTGCCTAAGGCAACCATAATGACTTTATGTTATGCGCTACGGCCGGGTCCCCAACAGTGACTTGTTCATTTGCCACAGCACCCCTAGGAGTAATTTTCATTATGCCTTGCATGATCATATTTTTATTTGGAATCTTTTTACTCGTGAGTTTTAAAACTGCGGTTTTCATGGCACTTCCACCACCATATTGCTAGCCTCTTTGGTACTTTGCTTTGCCCTTTCTCACATTGAGAGTTGGTGCATTTTTCGCGGGTACATGCAAACTCGTGGGAGATCTTCATCTTGTTCTCCTACACATAAGCCAAATATCTTCCTCAAAACATCCACCATACCTACCTACTACAGCATTTCCATAGTTCTTTCGAGATATATTGCCATGCAACATCCATTTTACATTACATCACTTGTTGTCATTCATTACTTATTTATTGCTTTGCATGTTTCTATAAATCTGATGTGTGGTTTTACCCATGTTACGCTAGAGCACTGCATAACCTGCTACACTGGCAGAGACACCGTTGTCATATGTATTCTTATGGCACATTTATATTAGTTACTCATATCATCAGAATGTTGTTTTATCATCATTAGTGTGCTGTCATACATCATGTATCATATTAGGATTCTTGCCCCTAATAATGAAAAGAGCCATGGAGGTCATCGAAAAGAGAAACATAAAAAGAAAAAAAAAGAAAAAAGAGAAAAAGGAGAAAAAGAAAAGAAAAAAGAAAGTAAAAAAAAGGGGCAGCATTACTATTCTTTATCACACACTTGTGCTTATGTTATAGCACCATATATTTATAGTCATCACTTGTGATCATGTTATAGAACCATATCATTTGTGATCATCATTTGTGCTCATGATTAGCACCTTTACTCCATATGAGAGAGTTTTCATGTCTTAGATGCATAACTATGTGGGGAACTTTACACTATAGAACTTGGCTTGTATATTCCAATGATGAGCCTCCTCAGAAGTTATCTAGGTCTTCGTGAGCAAGCAAGTTGGATGCACCCCGACTAGTTCCATTGGAGAGCTTTCATATATTTATAGCTCATTGTGCATCCGTTGTATGGCAATCACTACTCCTTGCATAGCTTCGATTGTATGACTTTCTCTTGTCTAATGATCATTTATAGCTTTGTGAGCCTTTCTTCCGTTCGCCTTCCAAACATCCGTTAACATTCTCTTAGTCATAACATCCTGGTGCCAGGAACCAACGTTGAACGCTTGCTTGTTTCTTTTGAACAAATAATAGAATGATCTTCTACGTGCATATGGCTATTACTTGACTTGACCCTTTCATAAAGTTGTCATGTTTGTTGGAAGTATTAGATGATTATATTTTTGTTCTTGAAGCTTAAATCATCTCAAATATCTACTTTGCACGGTTGATTGCTATCTAGTACTATATCATTGAAAGATTTGCTTGCTTCACCTACTTGTTTATTCATTACTCGTTTGATATCAATATAAACTACAACCCTTATTCATTTGATCTCAGTTTACCTGCCTTACATTATTACATGATCAATATTGTGTTTAAGCATGTCACTTCAAAAACTATTCTCCTTTTATCGTTCTTGGGGACGTTGATACGTATCCAACGTATTCATAATTTCTTATGTTCCAAGCTATGTTATATCATATAATTACATGTTTTATATGCATTTTATATAGTTTTATGCATTTTTTGGGACTAACCTATTAACAAGATGCCATAGTGCCAGTTCCCTCATTTCTGCTGTTTTTGGTTTCAGAAAAGTACTTAAAGAAATATCCGCCAAATTTGAAATAAGTCAACCAGGAATTATTTTTGGAATATATGCATCGAGAAGAACCAAAGACGAGACAAAGATGGGCCACAAGGGGCCCACATCACCTGGTGGCGCGACAGCAGCAGGAGACACGCCTCGGGCGCCCACTGACCTAGGTCTTTCACCTACAAATACCCCCTTGACGTAAAAACAGAGCACAGTTAATCACTTTTTCCTACATGGGTCCCGAGCCGCCGTCGTCGTCAACATTAATTCGAGGGAGATCAGAACTGCTCCCCGGCACCCTGCCTCTACGTCGCCATCATCTGGACTGATGCGTGAGTAGTCTACCTTGGACTACGGGTCCATAACAGTAGCTAGATTGTTGTCTTCTCCTCTTGTGCTATCATGTTTAGATCTTGTGAGCTGCCTATCATGATCAAGATCATCTTTATCTAATTCTTCATGTTGTGTTTGTGTAACATCCCAATATTTTATAATGTTCAAAAATCACTAAAATTTAAAACTTTTGTTTTTGATTAAAATAAAACATTTAAATGCATAAGAAAACTAACTAAGAAAGACTTCAAACTTATTGAAAGAGTTTAATATTTCAAAGATCTCACTTTATCATTATTTTCAAAAGTTCTTTCAATTTAAACAATTTATTATCCATTGTAATTATTAAAACCTCAATATCTAATTTGACAAATATTTCACAAACCTTCAAACCATATTCATGAAATAAAAGGTTTCTTTATAAGTATTTGAATTCAACCACTTAGCAATAACAATACATAAAATTAAAATAATAATTACAAGTGTTATTTTTAAACTATTGAAAACATTATCAATTTGCCAAAAGATTATTATTCATTTAACTAGGTTCAAAATATAGTTTGGAAATTATAAGCCTATAGTTTATAACCGTAAAAACTTCATAAATAAAAATTAATAAATTACCCAAATAAACATTTCATTTGCTTCCATGAATTTCATTATTTTCAAAGCATGAATTGATTAATATATTCTATATAAGAAATGAATTAAATCTAAAATCTTTCCAAAGTGGTTTATGAAGTTGTCAAATAATTTATCTTAATATAAAAATATAATGGTGCACAAAATAATTTGAATTAAAAATGATTACATTACATTTTCTCTTTTCACTTCAAATAGTTGTAATGTGATATTTAATTAAAGCTAAAATTTATTTAATATTGGAATATGAGTTTAAACAACTTAAATTCAAACATTTTGAATATGGGTATTTCATAGAATTTATTTTAGCCAAAAATAAAATTAATTAAACCCTAGTTTTAAATTTAACATAAAGTGACAAATTTGTATTTAAGCCATATTTCAAAATATTATTTTTAAAAAATGTTCAAAACATGCCCACAACTGGTTTAACACAAACATAATAATTTTACAATTTTTTAGAAAATTGTTTGACATCATTTGGACACCTAAATCAAAAGTTATGAATTAAATAAATAAAAACAAAAAAAGAAATTCCCGAATGACGTCATCGCTGATGTCATCGTCGTCCTCCTCTGGAGAAGATCACGGCCGAAAATCCCGCCGGCAAATCCTTTCCAAAATCCGGCGAGTTCTTTGCGGGATTTGTTCCCTCCTCTGCCCCATATAAACCCCGCGTCCCCGCCTCCGTTTCCCCTCTCCTTCCTCTCCGTTTCACGCCGCCAGGCCGGAGAAATAGACCGCCGGAATCATCCACTACCGCCGGCGAGTTTCTTCAAACCCGGTGAGCTCCGTCGACCTCGGTCTCTCCTCTTCCCATCATCCTCCTTGTCTCGCACGCGCGCACCTCCCTAACATGCTTTCGAATTTTCCTAGCGCCCAGACCGTCGAGTTCATCCACGACCGAAGTCACCTCCGCCTTCCTTCGGCTCCGGCGAAAAATAGCCGGCGAACCGGAGTACCCCGACACCAACAACCGGCACCATCGCCTCAGCCACCTCACGCTGCACGCGGTCGTCGACTCCGCGAGCTCGGGGGAGTACGGGAACGACCGGCGCGTCCAAAGCCGACGCCGGCGCCACCACCACCGCCACCTCCGGCGAGCTCCCGCCGCCACCTCCTGGTCAAGCACTGTGAGCCCTTCGATCTCGATTTGACGGCGTAGATTAGAAGCTTTAATTCGAATCGGTACCGTTAGATCTGGATCGTAGATCTAGATCTGGACGGCCCAGATTCAATCACTTAATCCAGTCAGCAACCACGTCAGCTCCGCGTCAGCAGCCCAGTCATCGCTGACGTGGAAAATGAATTTCTCGATTTAATTAATTGGCAGTTTTGCACAAAAGCCCCTGTAACTTAGATTTGTTATAACTTTTTACTCACATATCCAAATTCAAATACTTTTATATATTTGGAAAGCCCTCGACATGTAAAATTTTATGGATCTGCCAAAATTAAAATTTGACTTAGTTTAAAATATTCAAATTTCAAATGGTGAATTTGAGTATTTTGTCATAACTTTTAAACTGTAAATTCAAAAATTACAAATAAAATTGTTTTAGAAACTTTAGAATATTTGTAGTGTGATGACTCTGTTATAAAATATTTTTGAGTAAAATTTGAATGAATTCATAGTTATATATTTAATTTGAATAGTTTGAGTATTTTCAACATAACTATTAATAGAAATATTAATTTTGATTAAATCAAATTGCAATAAATTTAACTAAATCACCTCTGTCTATTAACACCATTTATAAAAATTGTGTTATAAAATATAAATCACATAAAACTTTAATCTATATGTTTTCCATTTATTATGCTTTGCAAAATTAGAAACTAATTAAATTGCAATCATAACTTTATGCATACTTTATAAATATCACAAAAATTAGTATTATGTTTCTTGTGGTTTAAAATTGCATTTCATGCATAGCATATTTTATTTTGTAGTTATATTTTCCATAAGAAAACTCCTCCCCCATTTTCTCTAAGTTAAGATTATTTTCAACTTAGCATTTTGGTAAAGTGTTATACACATAGACACTTAGGATTTTCAACATGGAGCTAGAAGACCAATGAAGGACTTAGCCGAAAACAAGACTTCAGAAGTATCTTCAAGGAGAAGAAGCACTTAGAAGAAAATCAAGAATAAGTTCATGAAGGACTTAGAAGAAAACAGACTCTGGAAGCATCCCAAAGATGTCAAGCACTTGGAAGAAAAGTGAGAAGAAGTTCAAGAAGGCCAACCAACCCCCTTTTATTCTCTAAGTCTTTCTCTCTGTCTTTTCTTCTCCTTTGAGACTTCATGAAGACTAAGTTAAATCCAAGAGCAGCCTAGGTGATACAAGAATCATCAAGTCTGAAGATTCATCAAGACTACCAAGAGCTCAATCAAGACATCATCCAGAAGAAAGTTACAAGTCTGGAGATGAAGCCTGGAGGACAACTACATCTTTCTTTCTATCTTTTCCCTCTTTACTAATCTTGTCTTTCACTTAAGACTTAAACAATTTTTGATCATGTTATTACCCACTTGAAGTTTGTTGGATCCTAGCGGCATAGTGAGATGAAGCGGCCTGGAGACAAACCTTACATGTCCACGTACATGAGACCTGTCCCACAATTTAAGTGGCTGGCCGGGTGTCTGTCTCTCTCACTATAGTGAATATCCAATTTACAAAGAGTTGATAATAATTGTTGATCACCTTATAGACTTAGTATTATCTCCAAGTATTTATGCACATCATGGCTAAGCAAGACTTCATAAGTATCTTCAAGGAGTAGAAGCACTTAGAGGAAAATCAAGAAGAAGTTCATGAAGACCAACCAGCAATATTTTCTTGAAGAGTTGTTAATAATTGTTGATCACCTTGAAAAATAGAGTTAGTATTTTCTCTAAGTAGTTATGCACATCATGACTAAGTCATTGAGTGCATATTCAAGATGATTTATAACAAAGTATTTTGTCCAACCTATGACTATAGTCCTTAGTCATTTTGACCAAACTAATTGCCTTGCATTAACTTAAAAGAATTTCATGGCATGACATGCATCTCTAGTCCTTCGAATAATTTGCATATCATGCATGACATGTTTTCCTTAGAAGTTATGAAACTTTTTTGTTCATCATGTATGCTTGTATGTGTTGTGTTGTTTTGTTTTATGATTGTTGTATTGTTGTTTGTTTATATTGTTTAGACTGAACGGAGAGTTCCAAGTATTGTTGAAAAGAGTTTGTGAACAACGACAACATTCAAAGGCAAGTGGCACACCTCATAAACTTCCTATTATTTTCTATATGCATTACTTAGTATTTTTATATGCATGAGTAGGATAGTATTGCTATGCTAAACATGTGTAGAATTCCCTTACTCCTGTGTCTAGGTTCCTATATCATACTTAGTAGATGTATTGATGCTATGCAATTGATGAAAAGTTTTACAAAATGTTAAGTGACTACTCAGGGCTGTGCTCATGGTTGTCGTCGCCTAGGATGAATGTCTATTCTACTTAGGGCCGTGAGCATGGTGATTTTTACCTGAGAGTGCACATACACTAAGGTAATGAAACTCCTGGGTGGATTGGTTGTATGGCGGCGAAGTTGAGTGGCTGCTCAGGTCTATGTCTATGGTTCCTGGAGTATGTGCACTTGTGGATGGCCACCCAGGGAACAGAGGAATCTGAAGAACTCCGAGTGACGATTGCTTCCAGTGCAGCAATTGCCATATGGGCTCTGGCTTGATCAATTATGTTGTGTGGACTCTCTCCGGCTTGACAAGCAGATGTAGGGGATGTTAGGTGGAACGGGTCAAGCCAGAGTGGGAGGGAAAATGCTTCAGAAAGATCTCGTCTCATTCTTCTCCTTTCCTTATCACAAATGGTGTGTAAAGGATAAATTGGGTTGAATGGGTACAATGGTGAACGTGTACAACCTCTGCAGAGTGTAAAACTAAGTACTTAGCCGTGTCCCCGGTACGGAAAATTTGAGCAGCTGATCACGGACGTCAACGGAGGATTCCATCATTCCAACTTCAGAAATAAAACTTGATGGGTGAACAAGGGAAGATGAGATTTATGGTTTTCATGCCATACTTGTCTTAATTTGAAGAAAGTGTTTTCCAAAGAGAGTTATTCCATCATTCCATAATTGTCTTTATGCAAAATAGCCTTGAACTCCACCAGCCAAATATGCATATAGGCTATAGAGTTATTCCATTAAGTGTCCACCATAGTGTCACTTGCCAGACTCCATTTTTAATGGAATCTGACCCACGTTGTTGCAATATTTTTCTTATTGCAGATTGTTCAGATGACGAGTGAGGTTTCGTTTATAGGTTTCGAGTCTACAACCAACATGTTTTCGCCTCTGGCAGCATGAAAGCGATAGAGACTCACTGCTATTGTATTTCCGCTGTGTACTTTTTCAATGCTAGCTTTATGCTATGCAACTTGTATCGAATATTTTGTAATTCTGGATCATCGATGTAATAAAATTGACGCTTTGTTGTGATATTACATCGTAAACTGTGTGTGTAAATGAATCGATCCAGGGATTTGCACTATACACAGGTATCTGCCTTATTTAAAGTGCAGGTACGCTACAGTTTGCTGGGATCCGATGAATATTGAGTACTAAAGTTATTGTTTCATAATATATCATGTGTGTGCTATTTAATGATCTTGCATGTCCCTGTTACTTGTGTGTGCTTTTGCGAAGTAGATGCTCGTAACTCCAAGAGGGTGTATTTATTCTCGATAGTAGGTTCATGTCTCTATTAAATCTGGGGCAGTGACATAAAGCTCTAAGTTTGTAGATGTGATATTGCTACTAGGGATAAAATAGTAGTACTTTGTATAAGGATGATGTTACTTACTTACCTTACACGCAGTGCTTAAGGCGATAATCTGTTGCATGCAACTTAATACTGAAAGGGGTACGGACGCTAACCGGAAGGTGGATTATTAGTCATAGATGCGGTCGGAACGGTATATGTATATTGTTGGAATGCCCGAATGAATCTTACACTAGACATCATAATGTTACTATATGCATTGGGTTGCTCATTATTTTTCTATCAATTGCCTAGCTATAGTTTGTTTACCACTCACGGATGAATGTTATTATTTATGGAGATACAACACTAGTGAACTGTGGACCCCGGTCCTTCTCATTAATCTGATAAAACCACAACTGCAAACCTGTTACTTTCTGCAAACAAACATCTTTCTTCGACACATGCGTTTAATAAATTGTTACAGCAAGCCGGTGGGATTGACACCCTCACCGTTGAGTTGGGGCAAAATACTTTAATTGTTTTGGGTGCTGATTCCACGTCAACTACGTCAAGCTCTTTTCTAGCACCGTTGATACCTCGAGAGAATTCTTCATCTCGTACTGGTTCGATAACCTTGGTTTTATAACTGATGGAAATTTGTTGCTGCACTACTTCATACCTTCCCCTTGGGGTCTCGTAACAACTTCCCCACCGTGTGCATTAGTTCTCTCCACCATACGCACGCTGCCGTGCTGCTGGTGATCCGGTCCCGATCTTCGGCTGCTCGTCTTGGATTGGAGTTTTTGAGGTCGTCGGCTTCACCGTACGTGTGTGAAACTCTACGAGGTGCCACGCTAGTGGTGCTGGGAGGTCTGCATCCTCTACCCGACGTCGAGCTCGTCTTCGTCGGCTACATCGACGACGCTTGTGCGGGAGCGTAATTCCCGCTTTTTGGCCTACAAGGGTATGTATACCGATCTCCTTCGTAATGTTGCATCTGCATAGTATAAATCCTAGCTAGTTTAAGGTTATCATTGTTAGAAAAATTATTGTTTTCTGCCTGCGATCCCTTTCATGTTCATGATGGGAACCATGGTCATAAACATGGAAATCACACTGGGGGCAACTTCCACAAACATGGACACAATCACAATGGAGGATTCAAGGGAACCAATGGAGGATCCAATGGAGGACACAAGGGGAATGGAAATGCTGGAAATAATTATAACAGTGGACATCATCGCCCAAATTCTGAAAAGAAGGATCTCAACCAAGTGCTTTGCTACAAGTGCAACAACAAGGGACATTATGTTAATGAATGCCCTGAGAAGAGAGTGGACACTTCTACCAAGCCCAATCCTTTCAACAAAGGACATGTGAACCACATTAGTGTCGAAGTATTCCTTGATGGACCTGATGTTGTGATTGGTACGTTCCTAATCAATTATTGGCCAACATTAATTTTATTTGATACCGGAGCATCCCATTCATTCATATCAAGAGCATTTGTTAACAAACATGGGCTAGCGGTTGAAAACTTGGGGTGTCCAATTAGAGTCAGTTCCCTGCGAGGAGAAATGTTACTGTCATCTGGGTCTAGACAACTAAATCTTGAGATTGGAAAGCATCAGTTTCCAGCAGACTTAATCATCCAAGAAACCCAAGGTCTAGATGTCGTTCTAGGGATGGATTGGATGACTCATTTTGAAGGAATCATAGACTGTGCAGATAGAGCAATCACCCTCACCACTACAGAAAAGAAGAAGATCAGATTTAAGTCAAACTTTGAAATGAAGAAGGTTAAGCTTAATTCTCTTAAGGGGGTTAGCCTTGGCGATGTGCTCATAGTAAGAGAATACCCAGATGTTTCCTGAAGAACTACTGGGAATGCCACCCGATAGAGATGTTGAGTTTCTCATTGAGCTTAAACCATGCAGAGGGCCCATAGCCAAGAGGCCATACCCAATGGCAAATGATGAACTGAAAGAAGTCAAGAAATAGTTAGAGGAACAGTTGCAGACAAGACTTTATCTGTCCAAGTTCTTCACCTTGTGCAGAATTTTCCTACAATAACAGTTATCAAGCCAGCATTGAAATGGCACCGTTTGAAGCCTTATATGGAAAGAAATGCACTACCCCATTGTTATGGAGTGGTGTAGGGGAACGGATTTTCTTTGGACCTGACATAATCCAAGATGCTGAAGAGAACGTCAGACTAATCAAAGACATATTGAAGATAGCACAGTCACAACAAAAAAGCTATGCAGATTCCAAAACGTAGAGAAATCATCTACGAGGTGGGTGATAGAGCCTATCTTAGAGTTTCACCACTTCAGGGTGTAAAAAAGTTTGGAATCAAAGGAAAGCTAGCACCACGATTCATTGGACCATTCAAAATTCTTTCTCGCAAAGGTGAAGTGGCATACGAGTTGGAATTGCCAGAAATTTTGTCGGCGGTCCATAATGTGTTCCTTGTCATCCAATTAAAGAAATGTCACACCGAGATGATAGGAACTCCATTAAAGAATACTGTACCCCTCGAGGAAGTACAATTGGAGAGTGATCTCACCTATGAAGAGAAACCCATCAAGGTATTACATACAGCAGAAAGAGTCACCCGTAAGAAAACCATCAAGTTTTGCAAGGTTCAGTGGAGTCACCACACTGAGGAGGAAGCCACATGGGAACGAGAAGATGACCTTCGAGAAGACCATCCTCACCTATTTGCTGACCTTTCCGAAGCTTGAGGGCGATCTTCATCTTAAGGGGGTTAGTCTGTAACATCCCAAAATTTTAAAAAGATAAAAAAATTGCATTCATGCGTCAGTCCTCATATAGGCATGACATTTAAATCACATAAGGACTAAATAAAAATTCAAAAACATATTTGGTAAGCTTTCAAAAACATATTTTTATGAATTTTTATGAAATGATTTAGTTAAGTTTAAAAATCATTTTTTAAATCAGATTTGAAAAACACAAAAGGATTTGAATAAAAATAAATGAATTTCCGAGCCGATTGGGCCGTGGCCCGTAACAATCTACCGCGCGCGTGCAGCGCAACAACTCACCAACGGCCCAGCTCTCTCTCTCTCTCTCTCGCAGACGCTGACAGGTGGGACCCACCTGTCATCTCCCCTGCGGAGCCATTCTTCCCCAAATCGCGCCCTCGTCTCCGACTGAAAACGCTCGATTTGATTTCGTTTGAATGCGGCGATTTACTACTCCATTTATCTCGCCTCTTTGCCCTACTAAAAGCCCCCTATCCCCTTCGTCATTTTCCCCAAACCACTCCTCCCGAGAGCCCCTAGGCTGTCCGCTAGAGACCTCGCATTTCCGCCGTCGCCGTCGGTAAGAATTCCGTCGGGCGAGCAACTCCGGTCACCTCGGACCCCCTCCTCTTTTCCTTTCGAATTATTTTAACCGTGCACATAGATTTGACACGGTGGGGCATTTTTTTCGAAGTGGATCCTCGTCTTCGTCCACGTTCGAGAGGAACCGCCGCAACAAGCTTCTCCGACAAGCGATTCTAGGAGGAGAGGACGCTCCGGTCGTCGCTGCCTCGCTATCGTCTCCATCTCGA
Source organism: Poa annua (assembly GCA_026929855.1). Taxonomy (NCBI): domain Eukaryota; kingdom Viridiplantae; phylum Streptophyta; class Magnoliopsida; order Poales; family Poaceae; genus Poa; species Poa annua. Next base: position 107,087,095 of record CM049426.1, read on the forward strand.
CGTCGTGCACCCTCTCGTGAGCTTCGTTCTTCCCCTAGAGCCGAAGAACGCCGCGAACGCAAACTCCGGTCATGGCTCCGGTGCGTCCAGCGTGTCTCCGGCGACTCGCGCCGCCCGCGTTTGGTCAGTGTCTTCTGGACCGTTGGATCTAGATCCAACGGGTCCGTTTTATTTTTATTTTTCGTCTCGGGCGATTAATCTGGCGCGTCCGTTTTTAGTTAGATCTAACGGCCCACAATCGCGATCCACGTCGAAGCGGTACATGCGCATCAGATCGCGCCGCGTGGCCTATTCTTTTTCTTTTTCGAATAGAATTTAGAAATTAAAACATAAAACTATTAAAACTTGCAAAGTTCATAACTTTCAATCTGTAATTCCAAATTTGATAAATTTTATATCATTGAAAGCCTTGCTCATGTAGTTTATTACTATATCATTAGTTTTCCATTTTAGTGTCTTTGAAATTGCGAAATTAACAGATTGACAATTCGGCTATTTAAATTCATAACTTAAATAATAAAAAAAATCACATAAATCCAATTAGTTTGGAATTGTAATTTTGCTCTCTGTCCCGAAAGTGCAACCTGAGTTTTAATTGAAATTTTCATAAAAGAACTAAATAATTTGAGTGTAAGACTTAAATTGACTATAATTGTTCTATATATTAAAATAGATAATAATTTTTTTCATTGCATTTCATGCATTAAATAAACAGAGAGAATAAAATGATAATAAGTTGTTTTGGTTATGTTCATAACATATCATGCATGCATACATATTTATGCTTTGATGTTTGAAGTGTTGCATGGTGTGTTTATTTATTTTTGTATTGTTTGTTGCGAGATTGTGAAGAGGAGGAAGGATTTGCTTGTGATTGTTATTCTTGTTGTGCTTGTTCCTCCTGTTTCCAAGGCAAGTGACATTCATAAATAACCCACTATTTTTCTATTTGCATTTGTACAATTTTTTAGTAGTATGTATGATAGGAAGCTTTGTTATTATTTTATTTGCTAAGTTAGTTTTATGCTATGCAAATTCCTAGTAGTGTGTAGCCATCCCTTACCATGCAGCCATTTAAAAAGTTTTATTAGATGCTTAGCAAAGCTATAAAATTGTTTACATGCCATGTTATGCAAATATTTCTAAGTGTTAAATCAAAAATGCACACCTGAGTGGATTGGTTGGTATGGTTTATGTTGAGTGGCTATTTGGGACAATGCTTGTGGTTGTCTTCGCCTAGGATGAATTTTATTCTACTTAGGGCCATGAGCATGGTGGTTTTCACCCAACAGTACACTTGTGGATGGCCACCCAGGAACAAAGAGATTACTAAGTCTCTCCAAGTTTAGATGCTTCCCGTGCAGCCTTTTGACAATGGGCTCTATCTAGAAAAATTAAGTTGTGAGAGTTCAATCTGTCAGCTTGACAAGCAGATATAGAGTTGGTAGGTGGAACGATTCTTGCTAGTTTGGTTGAATTGTTCTTCTGAAAGGTCTTGTCTCAATTCTCTCCTTTCCTTAATGCACTTTGAGTGTATAGGATGTCTGGGTTAATTGAGTCTAAAGGTGAAAGTGCACAACCTCTGCAGAGTCAACAATCAGAGTACATAGCCGTGTCCCCGGTGATGGACTACTTCGAGCAGCTGGACGAGGAAGGACGGAAGAATCTCAAAACTGTTTTCATGAAGTAAAATTTGACTAAGGAAAGAAATGTTGGTGCACTTGGGCTTCATCCCTTGGTGTTAAGTCTTTGGAAATAAAAGTGTTTCTTTAAAGATAGGAGAAAACTTGCTTTCTGCAAAATAGCCTCCAACTCCACCAAGCCAAATATGCATATAGATTCTAGACTTGTCATTTTATATACACCATAGTTACTTGCCAATACTTCGTTGTATTGACCTCGTTTGGGGGCTGCATATTCAAATGTGTAGGTACTTCTGATGAAGAATAAGTTTGGACTTGAGTCTGCACGCAACATGTCTGCCTGTGGCGCATGCTTGAAGATGAGGCTCATTGCTATTTTTCTTTTGTTGTGAACTCTGAATATTATAGCTAGCCTTCATGGCTCTGCACCTTGTAATAAAGCTATACTTAGTTATTTTTTGATCTCGTTGTAGCAAATTGATACTTATGCAATGATACTTTATATTTTTTACTGTGGTGCTGGCAGATATCCAGGGACTAGCACTTAACACATGTGTTCCAAATTTATTAAAAGTTGGGGCACTACAAAATGGTATCAGAGGAAAGTGTTGCTTGTAGGTTCGGGCCCTTAGGATTGGTTAAGCCCCTTTTTGATCATAATATTACCATCTTTGAAGTATGTTGGATCCTAGTGGCATAGTGAGATGAAGCGGCTCGGAGACTAACCTTACATGTCCGCGTACATAAGACTTGTTCCACAATTATAAGTGGCTGGCTGGGTGTCTGTCTCTATCACTATAGTGAATGTCCAACTTACAAAGAGTTGTTTATAATGTTGATCACCTTGTAGAGTAAAACTGATATTTTCTCTAAGTATTTTCTCACATCAAGAATAGTACTTCTTGCCTTATGTTTTTGTTTTGATAATTTTTACTCTTATAGCATAGGATGTCGTTCTTCATGTATCAAACCACGGAGGACTTCATGCGTTTTGGAAGATACCTTCTGGAGATAGTGGAAATACTGGCGCTTCCAACACTTATCATCAAGGCAAGTCAGCTGAAGCACTTCAACAAATATGACTTATGGGGAGTTCGCCTTTTTCAACACGGGCGCCAGACTGAACCCAAGACCGAAGACATCCAGTACAAGGCGATTAGTGACTCCTTGGAAAAAGGACTTAATCTTGGCACGCAAGAGTTAATTGGACGTCTTTGTGGGCAATACCAAGAAGAGTTAAAGGACCACTATTTTTCTATCTTGGGAAAACGTGATGAAGATGGGATACCCTACCTTGTAAATGAGGAAGACAAAAGCAAACCAGATCCTTTACACCCTTATCTCCAAGATTTAGAAATTCACCTCCGGCAACTAGAAGAGGATAGGCGTGATGAGCTGCTGAAGAATGATGAAATAATGGCCCAAGTCAAGGAGACTCAAAAGAAGATAGACGCCCAAGAAGATGTGGCCAACGCTCAGGAGGAGAAATTTCGGGCACAGGAGAAGAAGTTCCAAAATAAAGAGAAGAGAGTTAGAGACAAGAACACGGAGATAAAAATTTGAAGGATGAAATTCGGAGTAACGACGTCGAGTTCGAGGCTGATCGTGATCTGATCGAGACTCTGCGCCATGAAAAGAGAATGTTGCAAGAGAAGAATGAAACCCTGGAGAAAGAAGTGATCGAGACTCTGCGCCGTGAGAAGGCTATGCTACAGGAGAAGAATAAGGCCTTAGAGAAGGAAGTGAGCGAGTATAAGGAGATCCTCATGAAAGAAGGCATCACCATCGAGGAATTCGAAGAAGACGAAGGAGATATCATGGACGAAAATATTTAACTTAGTAGTTGGACCACCATATTTTACTTCACGTTTAGTTCGTCGTTTTAAAAACATTGATCTCCAACTTGTGGTATGACAATGTAGAATGTTTTGGTTTGCAGACTTGGTCGTTTTATTTAATCTATCAACATCGTTTCATTTATGAGTTGCTAAGAAAGAAAAGTTTAAGTTGTTTGTTGATTGTTGATTGCTTGACTTGTTTGTTTTGTGCTTGGGTAGGATTTTCTTCTTTTAGTTCTATCTATATTTTACTCATCCATGCTAAAAACCTCACAGATGCCTCCACGTCGTGATCCCGACAACAACGATGCTATGCAGCAGCTGATGGCAGCTCAAGCCCACTTGATGACTATGATGACTCAGTTCATTGCTGCAACCAACAACAACAACCACCTCAACAACAACCTGCCACCTCCACCACCACCCCAAGTGGACAGACTTGCCAGATTCCTAAGGCTAAGGCCAAACAAGTTCTCTTCTGCTACAGAACCTATAGTGGCAGATGAGTGGCTCCGCTCAGTCAACAAGGACTTAGTGACTTGTGAATGCTCTGAGGCAGAGAAAGTGAGGTTCACTGCACATCTGTTGGAAGGACCCGCTACACTGTGGTGGGAAACTTATCAAGCGACTCATCCTCTAGAGGACCTGACTTGGGATGCTTTCAAGGAAGGTTTTCGCAATGCTGACATTTCCTTTGGCATAATGAATCTGAAGAAGGAAGAATTCCGCAGCTTGAGACAGGGAGGTAGAACTCTGAAGGAGTATATGGATGACTTCTGCGCACTATCAAGGTATGCACCAGAAGACACCGACACTGATGCTAAGAGGAAAGAAAAATTCCTCAGTGGACTTAAGGGATCACTGAAGATACCCTTATATGTAGCCTATGCTCCAAATTATCAAGCTCTGTTGGATCAAGCCATTACTTTGGACAACAACATAAGAAAGGAAGAGAACCGGAAGAGGAAGTTCAGTGCAAGTAAGATTCATTCTGAGGGAACACACAAAAGGCACCATGTCACTGAAGGTAGTGGACATAAACCATGGAATCACTCCAACTATGGTAGTGGCCAAAAGTATCATGGTCATAACCATAATGGAGGATATAAAGGAAACAATTGAGGATACAAAGGAAACAATGGAGGATACAAAGGAAATAATGGAGGCTTCAAGGGAAACCATCACCATGGCCATAATCATGGAAATTGTCATCACCGCCCTAACTATGAGGGGAAGAAAGACTTGTCTGATGTGACTTGCTTCAAGTGCAAGAAGACGGGACATTATGCAACTGACTACCCAGAGAGGAAGGCTGATGAAAATCCCAAATCCAATCTTTTCCAGAAGGGGCAAGTGAACCACATCAATGTGGAAGAAGTTCATGATGAACCTGATGCTGTGATTGGTACGTTCTTGCTCAATTTTTTCCCAGCATTAGTCTTATTAGATACTGGAGCATCACATTCATTCATATCAAGAGCTTTTGTACACAAATATGGGCTAGCTGAGGAAAGCCTAGGAAAACCTATTAGAGTGAGTTCACCTGGAGGTGAGATGATAGTAAATTCTGGGTGTAGACAGTTAGATTTAAAGATTGGAAAATACATTTTTCCAACAGACTTAGTCATCCTAGAAACCCAAGGCTTGGATGTTATCATCGGAATGGATTGGATGACCTGTTTTGAAGGTATCATAGACTGTGCAAATAGAGTTATCAGCCTCACCACCCCAGAGAAACAGAAGATTAAATTCAGATCAACTTTCGAACTTAAGAAAGTTAGGCTAAATTCTCTTAGGGGGGTTAGCCTTGGTGATGTGCTTATTGTCCAAGAATACCCAGATGTTTTTCCAGAAGAACTACCGGGAATGCCACCCGACAGGGATGTGGAGTTTCTCATTGAACTAAAACCGGGTACTGGACCAATAGCTAAGAGACCTTATCCTATTGTCGTCGATGAAATGAAAGAGCTCAAGAAGCAACTGGAGGAACACATTCAGAAAGGATTTATCCGTCCAAGTTCATCGCCATGGGGAACATCAGTTCTATTTGTTAAAAAGAAAGATCAAACCCAGAGACTAGTCACGGACTACAGGGATATACATGAGCAAACCATCAAGAACAAGTACCCGCTACCCAAGATTAATGAATTATTTGATCAACTGGAAGGTGCTTGTGTCTTCTCCAAGATTGATCTTCGATTAGATTACCTCCAAATGAAAGTTATAGAAATGGATAAACCAAAAATAGCGTTTGTTACGAGATATGGCTCTTATGAGTACACAGTAATGCCTTTTCGATTAACCAACGCTCCAGCCTATTTCATGAATATGATGAATAAAGTGTTCATGGATTTTCTGGATAAGTTTGTGGTAGTTTTTATCGATGACATTTTAATCTACTCCAAGAGTCACAAAGATCATGAAGAGCATTTGTGTCTAGTATTGCAGAGACTACGTGAACGTAAGTTGTATGCCAAATACAACAAATGTGAGTATTGGTTAGAAAAGTCGGATTTCTAGGCCATGTTGTATCCAAGGAGGGTATATCAGTGGATCCTGAAAAAGTTTCTGCTGTAACCAATTGGGAACCACCAAAGAATGTGGGAGAATTACATAGTTTTCTGGGTCTAGCAGGATACTACCGAAGATTCATTGAATTTTTTTCCAAGATTGCCAAAGCCTTAACGGAATTGTTGAAAAAGGAGAAGAAGTTTGAGTGGACTGAGACCTGTGAAGCCAGTTTTCAGAAATTGAAGAAACGTCTGGTTTCAGCCCCAGTTTTATGCTGACATGATTTAGAGAAGGAATTCCAAGTGTATTTTGATGCTTCACGCTAAGGTCTGGGAAGTGTTTTGATGCAGGAAGGCAGAGTGGCATCATATGCCTCCAGACAGCTCAAGAAACATGAAGCAAACTACCCTACCCATGATCTCGAATTAGCCTCAGTAGTACATGCTCTGAAGACATGGAGACCCTATCTGATGTGGAAAAGATGTGAAGTATTCACCGACCACGAAAGTTTGAAATATATTTTCACTCAAAAAGAATTGAACATGAGGCAAAGGAGATGGTTGGAACTTATCAAAGAATATGGTCTAAGTCTCCAATACCATCCGGGAAAGGCTAATGTAGTAGCAGATGCCCTGAGTCGTAAGGTATATGTGAATGGCCTCACAACAGGAGAAAAACCTGAGGATTTATGCAAGGCATCCAAGGACCTCAGATTGGAAGTGGTACCAGAAGGTTTTGTAGCCTCATTAGTAGTGCAACCAAATTTGTTGGACAAGATACGTGAAGCTCAGAAGGGAGACAAAGATATAGAAGAAATCAAAGTCAATCTGAGAGCAGGAAAAGCTAAGGGATTTCACGAAGATGAGCAAGGAACCTTGTGGTTTGAAAAACATGTATGTGTGGCCAATGATCCTGATCTTAGGAAGTTAACTCTGCAAGAAGCCCATGAATCACCTTATTCCATTCATCCGGAAATACTAAAATGTATATGGATGTCAAGGAGAGATATTGGTGGAACAATCTGAAGAGAGAAATAGCAGAATATATAGCAAAGTGTGATGTATGCAGTCGAGTGAAAGAAGAACATCAAAAGCCGGCAGGACTTCTACAACCTTTGAAAGTGCCGGACTCGAAGTGCAATTCTATCGGAATGGATTTCAACACCGGCTTACAAGGACCAAATCGGGTTATGATTCTATTTGGGTTATTGTTTGCCATCTCACAAAAATAGCTCACTTTATACTCGTTAAACCACATATACAAGTGCTAAATTAGCTGAAATTTACATGAAAAGAATTGTGTGCCTTCATGGCGTTCCCAAGAGTATCGTGTCCGATAGAGGCACCTAGTTAACATCTTATTTATGGAAACAGTTGCATGAATCACTAGAAACCAGATTGGAATTCAGCATGGCTTTTCATCCGCATACAGATGGTCAGACAGAGAGAGTTAATCAGATTTTAGAAGATATGTTAAGAGCTTGTGCACTCGATTATGGATCTAGCTGGGATGATAATCTACCTTACGCAGAATTTTCCTACAATAACAGTTATCAAGCCAGCATTGAAATGGCACCGTTTGAATCCTTATATGGAAAGAAATGCACTACCCCATTGTTGTGGAGTAGTGTAGGGGAACAGAGTTTCTTTGGACCTGACATAATCCAAGATGATGAAGAGAAGGTCAGACTAATCAAAGAAGGATTGAAGATAGCACAGTCACGACAGAAAAGCTATGCAGATTCCAAACGTAGAGAAGTCATCTACGAGTTGGGTGATAGATCCTATCTTAGAGTGTCACCACTTCGGGGTGTAAAAAGGTTTGGAATCAAAGGAAAGCTAGCACCACGATTCATTGGACCATTCAAAATTCTTTCTCGCAAAGGTGAAGTGGCATACGAGTTGGAATTGCCAGAAATTCTGTCGGCGGTCCATAATGTGTTCCATGTCGGCCAATTAAAGAAATGTCACCCCGAGATGTTAAGAACTCCAATAAAGGATACTGTACCCCTCGAGGAAGTACAATTGGAGAATGATCTCACCTATGAAGAGAAACCCATCAAGGTATTACATACAGCAGAAAGAGTCACCCGTAAGAAAACCATCAAGTTTTGCAAGGTTCAGTGGAGTCACCACACTGAGGAGGAAGCCACATGGGAACGAGAAGATGACCTTCGAGAAGACCATCCTCACCTATTTGCTGACCTTTCCGAAGCTTGAGGGCGATCTTCATCTTAAGGGGGTTAGTCTGTAACATCCCAAAATTTTAAAAAGATAAAAAAATTGCATTCATGCGTCAGTCCTCATATAGGCATGACATTTAAATCACATAAGGACTAAATAAAAATTCAATTATAAGTTTAAATAAATTTTAATTCCACAAAGTTGTTTATTTGTGCTCCTTATAATATTTCTTGGTACAAATTTTTTTGATAGGCAAGCATGATACTAAAAAGTTCTAAATTTGGTAAGCTTTCAAAAACATATTTTTATGAATTTTTCTGAAATGATTTAGTTAAGTTTCAAAATCATTTTTGAAATCAGATTTGAAAAACAGAAAAGGATTTGAATAAAAATAAATGAATTTCCGAGCCGATCGGGCCGTGGCCCGTAACTATCTACCGCATGCACGCAGCGCAGCAGGCCGCCAGCGGCCCAGCTCTCTCTCTCTCTCTCTCTCTCTCTCTCTCTCTCTCTCTCTCTCTCTCTCTTGCAGACGCTGACAGGTGGGACCCCACCTGTCATCTCCCCCGCGGAGCCGTTATTCCTCAAATCGCGCCCACGTCTCCGACCGAAAACGCTCGATTTGATTTTGTTTGAATGCGGCGATTTACAACTCCATTTACCTCGCCTCTCTCTCCTACTAAAAGCCCCCGATCTCCTCCGTCATTTCCCCAAACCACTCCTTCCGAGAGCCCCTAGGCTGTTCGCTAGAGACCTCGCATTTCCGCCATCGCTGTCGGTAAGAATTCCGCCGGGCGCGCAACTCCGGTCATCCCGGACACCCTCCTCACTTCCTTTCGAATTCTTTTAACCGTGCGTATCGATTTGACACGGTGGGGAATTTTTTCCGTAGCGGATCCTCGTCTCCGTCCACGTCCGAGAGGAACCGCCGCCGCAAGCTTCTCCGACGAGTGATTCCAGGAGGAGAAGGATGATCCGGTCATCGCCGCCTCGCCATCGTCTCCATCTCGACGTCGCGCACCCCTGGTGAGCTTCGTTCTTCTCATAGAGCCGTAGAATGCCGCGAACGCGAACGCCGGCCATGGCTCCGCCGCGTCCAGCGCTTCTCTAGCGACTCGCGCCGCCCGCGTTTGGTCAACGTGTTCTGGACAGTTGGATCTAGATCCAACAGATCCATTTTATTTTTCGTCTCGGGCGATTAATCTGGCGCGTCCGTTTTCAGTTAGATCTAACGGCCCACAATCGCGATCCGCGTCGAAGCGTCGCGGGCGAATCAGATCGCGCCGCGTGGCCTATTCTTTTTCTTTTTCGAATAGAATTTAGAAATTAAAACAAAAAACTATTAAAACTTGCAAAATTCATAACTTTCAATCTGTAAGTCAAAATATGATAAATTTTATAAAATTGGAAAGCCCTGCTCATGTAGTTTATTACTATATCATTAGTTTGCCATTTTAGTTTCTTTGAAATTGCAAAATTAACAGATTGGCAATTCAGCTATTTAAATTCATAAGTTAAATAATAAAAATGTTTTTCACATAAATCCAATTGTTTTGGAATTGTAATTTTGCTCTCTGTCCAGAAAGTGCAATCCGAGTTTTAATTGATATTTTCAAAAAATAACTAAATAATTTGAGTGTAGGACTTAAATTGACTATAATTGTTCCATATATTAAAATAGATAATAAAATGTTGTTCATTGCATTTCATGCATTAAATAAACAGAGAGAATATAATGATAATAAGTAGTTTTGATTATGTTTATAACACATCATGTATGCATACATATTTATGCTTTGATGTTTTAAGTGTTGCATGGTGTGTTTATTTATTTTTGTATTGTTTGTTGCTAGATTGTGAAGAGGAGGAAGGATTTGCTTGTGATTGTTATTCTTGTTGTGCTTGTTCCTCCTGTTTCCAAGGCAAGTGACATTCATAAATCACCCACTATTTTTATATATGCATTTGTAGAATTTTTTAGTAGTATGCATGATAGGAAACTTTGTTATTATTTTATTTTGCTAAGTTAGTTTTATGCTATGCAAATTCCTAGTAGTGTGTAGCCATCCCTTACCATGCAGCCATTTAAAAAGTTTATTAGATGCTTAGCAATGCTATAAAATTGTTTACATGCCATGTTATGGAAATATTTCTAAGTGTTAAATAAAAAGTGCACACCTGGGTGGATTGGTGTGTATGGTTTATGCTGACTGGCTATTTGGGACTATGCTTGTGGTTGTCTTCGCCTAGGATGAATTTTATTCTACTTAGGGCCATGAGCATGGTGGTTTTCACCCAAAAGTGCACTTGTGGATGGCCACTCAGGAACAAAGAGATTACTAAGTCCCTCCAAGTTTAGATGCTTCTCGTGCAGCCTTTTGACAATGGGCTCTGTCTAGAACAATTAAGTTGTGAGAGTTCAACCTGTCAGCTTGACAAGAAGATGTAGAGTTGGTAGGTGGAACAGGTCTTGCTAGTATGGTTGAATTCTTCTTCTGAAAGTTCTTGTCTCAATTCTCTCCTTTCCTTAATGCACTCTGCGTGTATAGGATGTCTTGGTTAATTGAGTCTAAAGGTGAAAGTGCACAACCTCTGCAGAGTCAACAATCTTAGTACTTAGCCGTGTCCTCGGTGATGCACTACTTCGAGCAGCTGGACAAGGATGGACGGAAGAATCTCAACACCGTTTTCATGAAGTAAAATTTGACTAAGGAAAAAAATGTTGGTGCACTTGGGGTTCATCCCTTGGTGCCAAGTCTTTGGAAATAAAAGTGTTTCTTAAAAGATAGGAGAAAACTTGCTTTCTGCAAAATATCCTCCAACTCCACCAAGCCAAATATGCATATAGATTCTAGACTTGTCATTTTATATCCACCATAGTCACTTGCCAATACTTCATTGTATTGACCTCCTTCGGGGGCTGCATATTCAAATATGCAGGTACTTCAGATGAAGAATAAGTTTGGACTCGAGTCTACACCCAACATGTCTGCTTGTGGCGCATGCTTGAAGATGAGGCTGATTGCTATTTTTCTTTTGTTGTGAACTCTGAATATTATAGCTAGCCTTCATGGCTATGCACCTTGTAATAAAGCTATACTTAGAAATTTTTGGATCTCGTTGTAGCAAATTGATACTTATGCAATGACACGTTATATTTTGTACTGTGGTGCTGACAGTGATCCAGGGACTAGCACTTAACACAGGTGTTCCATCATTATTAGAAGTTGGGGCACTACAAAAGATAGTACTCAGAGGCTTGTCACGGACCATAGAGCCTTAAAAAAGTAACCATTAAGAATTAATACCCACTTCCTAGAATCAATGACCTCTTTGATCAACTGAAAGGATCTTGTGTGTTTTCAAAAATTGATCTCATATCTGGGTACTTTCAGATTAAGGTTAGAGAATTAGACATACCTAAGACTTCTTTCACCACCCGGTACGGTCTGTATGAGTACATAGTTATACTGTTTGCCTTAACCAATGCGCCGACATACTTCATGAATATGATGAATTAAGTGTTCATGGATTTCATATACAAGTTTGTCATTGTGTTCATCGATGACATCTTAATCTACTCCAAAAGCCACAAAGAACATGAGAAACATCTACATCAAATTTACAAAGTTACATGGCAAGTTCAGCAAATGTGAGTTTTGGCTGGATCAAGTTGGATTCCTAGGAAACATTGTGTCTAAGGATTGAGTAGAAGTAGACCCAGGAAAGGTTTCGGTTGTAACCGACTGGGAGTCACCCAAGAATGTGGGAGAAATTCGTAATTTTCTGGGATTAGCAGGATACTATAGGAGATTCCTCGAAACTTTCTCCAAAATTGCTAAGGCCTTAAAAGAATTTCTACAAAAGGAGAAGAAGTTTGTGTGGACCGAAGAGTGTGAAACTAGTTTTCAAGAATTCAAGAAACGTTTAGTATTAGCACCTGTTCTATGTTTACCCGATCTAGAGAATGATTTCCAAGTGTACGGCGATGCTTCACATCGGGGACTCAGAGGTGTGTTGATGCAAGAAGGCAAAGTGTTGTCATATACCTCAAGGCAGCTCAAGAATCATGAAGTCAACTACCCCACACACGACTTAGAATTAGCATCTGTAGTACATGCTCTGAAGACATGGAGGCCATATCTTTGCGGAAAATGTTGTGAAGTATTCATGGATCATAAAAGTCTTAAATACTTTTTTGACAAAGAAGGAAATGAACATGCGTAAAATGAGATGGCTGGAATAGATAATGGACTATGACCCGAGTTTACAATATCATCCAGGAAAGGCCAATGTGGTAGCTGATGCCTTGAGCCGTAAAACTTATGTTAACGGACTCACGGCAGGGGAATTGCCAGAAGACCTATTTAAGGGACTCAAGGACCTGAGGCTAGAGATAGTACCCAAAGGTTATGTAGCCTCTCTGGTAGTGCAACCACTTTTGATGGAAAAAAATCAAAGAGGGTCAGAAGAAAGACAAAGTGATGAAAGAAATCAAGAAGAACTTAAGTGAAGGCAAGGCCAAACGATTTCGACTAGATGAAAAAGGCACGGTATGGTTCAAGGAACAAATTTGTGTTCCAGAAGATGTTGATCTTAGAAAGTTGAATCTTCGGGAAGCTCATGACTCACCTTACTCCATACACCCGGGTAACACCAAGATGTATATGGATGTGAAGAAAAGGTTTTGGTGGAAGTATTTGAAAAGAGATATTGCAGAATATATTGATAAGTGTGATGTGTGTAGCCGTGTGAAGGCTGAGCATCAGAAGCCAGCAGGATTACTCCAACCTTTGCAAGTACCCGACTGGAAATGGGATCAGATTGGAATGGACTTCATCACAGGCCTACCCAGAACCTAGTCTGGTTATGATTCTATATGGATTATTATTGATGGTTTGACCAAGGTAACTCATCTCATGCATGTAAAGACAACTTATACCATTGCCAAGCTAGCAGATATCTACATGCAGAGAATAGTATGTTTGCATGGAGTCCCTAAGAAGATTGTGTCAGATAGAGGCACTCAATTATCTTCCCATTTGTGAAGCAGTTACATGAAGTCCTTGGAACTAGGCTAGAGTTTAGCACAATCTTTCACTGATACGTCAATTTTGCATCACTATTTTATATCAAATTTTACTGCTATTCATTGATATATATCGTATTTGGAGATGATACTTATGTTATTTCATCTAGTTTGCATGATTGATGATCATCGGGAGATGGAACTCCGGAGTCTGGATTCCGCTGGAAAAAGCACTGTCAAGATACAATATTTGCGAAGACCAGAAGAACAAAGTGGACAACTAGGATATATTTTGGATTTATTTCATGAAGCAGGCCAAAAGGGGAGCCTGGGGTGGGGCCCACACTACCTCCCGGCGCAGCAGCCCTCCTGGCAGCGCGAGCAGGTGATGTGGCCACCCTGGCACACCACTTGGTGCACCCCTTCGCGTACTTCTTCGCCGCCACCATGAGGCGGAGAAGACAGAGAGATAAAAGCTCTCCGGCAGGCTACGTTGCCGCCGGGGAAATTCCCTCCCGGAGGGGGGAAATCATCGCCATCGTCACCGTCATCGAGCTGCACTCCATCACCATCGCCAACAACACCATCTCCACCGCCGACGCCGTCATCTCCATTCATCCACTCCGTTCCCGCTGTAATATCTAGGGCTAAACTCTGTGTATTTGATAGGGGAAACTCTCCCGGTGTTGATTACTATTGTTATTGATGCTATTGAGTGAAGCCGTTGAACTAGGGTTTATGTTCAGATTGTTTTCCATCATTATATCACCTCTGATCATGTTCAATATGGTGTGTTGTGAGTAGTTCGTTGTGTTCTTGAGGACATGGGAGAAGTCTAGATGTTAGTAGTGAACTATGTTGATTAATATTTGATGTTTTGATATTTAAGTTGTGGTGCCATTCTTCTAGTGGTGTCATGTGAACGTCGACTACATGACACTTCGCCTTTATGGACCTAGGGGAATGCATCGTGTACTCGGTTATCATTTGTGGGGTTGCCGGAGTGACAGAAACCTAACCCCCGTCGGTATTCCGATGCGCGAGTGATCGCAGGATCTCAGAGTTTAAGGCTATGGTTAGATTTATCTTAATTACTTTCTTGTATTTGCGGATGTTTGCAACGGGTATAATCATAAGTATGTATTAGTCCTAGGAAGGGCGGTGCATTAGCATAGGTTCACCCACACCACACTTATCTAAACACTAAAGATTATTCATCAATATGAAGCGAAAGCACTAGACAGAAATCCCGTGTGTCCTCAAGAACGTTTAGTCATCATAAGTAAACAAGCCGGCTTGTCCTTTGCTCTCAAAAGGATTGGCCCACTCGCTGCAATTATATTTGCCGCGCTTTATTTACTCGCACTTTTTTTCTTCTGTTATCTCAAAGTCTACTGAAAACTTGTCTGCTAGTGTTTACAGTAAATTCCTCATCAAAACCACTTGACAACACCTTCTGCTCCTCGTTGGGTTCGATACTCTTATTTATTGAAAGTACCGCGATACACCCCCTATACTTGTAGGTCATCAAGACTATTTTCTGGCGCCGTTGCCGGGGAGTGAAGCGCTATTGGTAAGAGGAATTGGTAAGGAAAACTTCAACTGTAAGTGTTGTTTTTATTTTTGTCTCCTTATTTGCTTAATAATGGAGAGAGGAAATGTTACTTTCCTGTTTGGGAAGTCTTCTACCGCTTCTGAGGTAGAACATGAGGCGACTCCTGATAATATTGAGCCATTTAAAATACCTATGAAAATTGTTAAACTTGTTATGAATAACCGCTATTTTGGGGATGGAACTGTCCACCCTGGTAATCATTTGCTGTATTTACATGAATTATGTGAGTTGTTCAAGTATGTAGGTATTATGATGGACGAAGTTAGGAAGAAATTATTCTCCATATCACTTGGTGGGAGAGCTGCGCATTGGTATAAACTGCTGAAGAACAGGGATTCTCTTGGATGGGAGGAGATTGTACTTCTATTTTATTCTAAATTTTATCCTCCAAGTGAAATTCATCAAGATCGGAATTCTATATATAACTTCTGGCCTCATGATAGAGAGAGTTGTCAGATAGTGACTCCGGCGAAACACGGGTAGTCACTCCCTCAAGAGTAGTTCGTGAAAGGGATTGAACACGGAGGTCAAGCAACCCTCGAGAGGCACGACGACGGTGCTCGCCGGGCCTGTAGTGGAACACCCACGACAGAGATGGACACCGGCCCATACCCAGTTTCACGGCCCTCAAGAGGAGGTAAAACCTCTACTCCTGCTTGTCTGTATTGTACTGCAGAGGTTATAGTACAACGGAGCTTGCCAAGGGCTCTCTTGAGGCAATTCGTGCCTGGAGAGGGAAGCAATGGTCTTCTTCCTCCTCCAGCCGAAAGCTATTCTACTTGCTGAGCTAGGGTATACAAGTGTCTTACAGGTGATTCGCCGACCCCTTCCTACGGTGGAGCTCTTGCTCCTTTTATGGGCGCCACGGGCGTCTTCCTTGCGCATGGTGTCCAAGGTGGCTCCCACAAGGAAGTGGTGCGGAGGAGTTGGAGTCCACCGCGGCTCAATCTTCCTGGACGCGGTCCATCGACGATAACGTTGGGCGCGGTGGCCGACAGGCTGCAGACCGCGCAGACGGCTCGCAGGGGTTGTAGTGATTGTGGTGGAGCCAACGATGACGATCTTCTTGGAGCGTTGCGCCGTCTAGCCGCTTTATCACTAGAGAGGAAAGTACCAGCTGTCTTGGCGTAGGCGGCGCAACTTTATTGACTCCTTTATCACCAAAACGTAAAATGGAGTGCCCGCGTCACTCTGCGGCTGCTGCAGAGGCCATGTCCGTGTAACGCCCCAAATTTTCGAAGCAACAAAAACTAAATTATGAAAGATCCAAAATTCTGAGGCAACCAAAACTTTTTGAAATGTCCTGTCAATGGATGTGTTTTCCCTGGTATGCTATGTTGGTCATGTTGTGTTTTGTGTTGTGTTGATAACCTCTCTAGCTACCAACCCTAAACCTCAACCTAGTTATAATATGACATCTGTTTCCAATGTTACGACAAGTAAAATAGTGCATGTACTTTCTCCTAACTTCCTTTTAATAAACTCTATTTACCATGATTTAAGCAATTACCCAAAGACAATTTGTTTGAGAAAATAAAAGTATTTCCAAAAGATATACGATTACAAAACTATATAGGACCCTATAATAAGTCCTAATGTATTTTGAGCCTAATATGTGGCAAGTCTTCACCACTCTTATTTCAACATTCCTCAATTTGTACTTCTTTGGAAACTACCACTAAGAAATTGTTTAACCCTCTTTCTTCAAAAGCTTATCATAACTTTTATTGATCACCACTTCACAAATATAATTACTGAATCTTACAAGTATGTTTAATCAGCCAATTATTCTTGTGAGTTTGATCCTATTGGTCATGTGCTTAATTTGTTGGCCTTGAGTGTGTTATTTTATGAGTTCTCATGTGGTGATTGAATTTAGCAACATTTATTGCACATAATTTAATTTGTATCCAAAAGGATTGATTTGCTTGTCTTAACTGAGTGGAATGTATTACCTCTTGTAGAATGGTTTTGTGTGGATGTTTACAAAATTTATATTTTATATATATAGGAAATCAATCTTCCCTCTTATTAATTTTTAGCATTTCTTTAGCATGACAAATAGGCTTCTCTTTATTCATTTTGGGAATGCAACTCACCCAACCTCATCCATATCATGTCTACTATCTATCCATAATCTCATTTAAAATATTCTAAATTTTTAATCACTATTCCTTGATTGTTTTTTAGTGCTCCATTTTAAGATGACCATATCTAGTTTATATTATAGCACCTTGTCATTTTTGTATCTACCACTGTTGATCCTTTTTGACCTAAGCTCTTAAACCTAATGCTGCACTTTTACCCCCTCTATTCAACCCATCTTGTCTTTTAATTTTCTTGTCAAAGTGTTGACAAATCCATCCTTCTTTTGTGGCTTAGTCTAATCAGCCCTAACCTCCTCTTTATCTAAAAACCAACACTCCTCTTCATCATTCTCTGGTATTAGACCAGCATTGAATCCTCCCACACCCCCTGGACTCTTTGGTCACCTACCCTGCCCAACCCCGGCTTAAATCTCTTTTCATTTCTCTTTTAGGCATTTCAGCAAACACCTGTTGGGCAGAAACGACCAGGCACCTCCCTCTCCACCCAATCTGTGCCCTCGACCCTCTCTGGTCTTATCCTCGCGCCAGCAGCTCCCCAACACCCTCTTGAGTACACTTGCGCACCGCCCTCCCTCGCCAATCCCTGCTCGGCGCTCTCTCTCTCTATCTGTCCAAAAATACTCAAGCCAGCCACCCCTCTCGGATAAGATCACCGAGAGCCTCTCTGCCCCTCTCTCCTTGTCATTCTGCTTCCTCCCTCTCCTAGCTACCATCCAGCGAGAGCCCCTACAAGCTCTCGATCGAACTTAGCCAGGAGGGGCCGAAACCGGCGTTCCCAGCCGAGCTCGTGCGAGCACGGTCTCGAGCGACTCCATCCTCCTCTTCTCTCCTTCTTTGCTCCATTTCGTTTCCCTCACCGAGGGCTACCTCCTTGACATCGTCGCTTGCATGCAGGAACACCGGAGCTCCCGCGACCTCATCGTGCCCGCCGCGGACGTCGTCAACCCCGCCGCCGACAGAGGACATGTGGGGGCGAGCCAAGCCCTCTGTGCACCTTCCCCAAGCTTCCGCATCCACCTACACCCCTCCTCGTCGACCCTCAAGTCTCCTAGGTGAGCAGCCCAAGCGCGACCCCTGTTCTAGGGTTTCTGCCCTGCTCCCCGACGTCACGAGGTAGAAGACGCACGGGAGACGTCGATCTCCTAATGGACGTCCCCTTTTGAATCTGTCCGCTTCTATCCATGGCCGCCCGATGCGGATCTGGCAGCTGCGTACCGCTCCGGCAGCGCGCGCAGCGCGGCGGGCCGTCCCAGCTCAGCGCCTCGGCCCGGCCAGATCCAGCCCGTGTTTTTTTTTTCGGTTAAATATTTTGTTCCCTGTTATTTTCCAGAGAATCGATAGCTTAGCTTTAAATCATTTGTGGTAGATCCAGGCATGCAAAAATTGTGAAATAAATTTTGTAGCATAGCTGTGTGTTTTCTTAACCATATGGCACTGGCCTTTCTCAAAAATATGGTTTTATGTGTGCACCATTTACTAAATAACTTGAGTTTTATAGTTCTAAAATTAGCAAACTTTATTTATATGGAAAGCTTAGAAGAATACCTACCTATATCTATAAGCCTCGCATGCAGGAGATGTGTCTACATAAAGTTCTATAAAATTTAAAAATGACATCAGTAGCTATTTGAAGAATTTTAAATCCTTATTAAAAATACTTTTTGGAGTAAATCCAATTGCATGTGGTAGATATTGGTATTAGCTATCATATACTAGCTTGGTAGAATTTTTCATCTTATATTTTGCTCTTGGTAGATTATTTTCTAAAACAGCAGGTTATTTCACTTTAAAATGGATAATCTTATTTTCTGTTATTTGCATGTATCTAGTTTCACTTGTTTGTGCTTTATATGTTTGTGCAAATAGTTTAGGAGTATTGTTGTGGGGTATCTTTGTGTTTTCTTTAACATGCAACCCTGGATTGGTATAAAAATAATCTATACATTTTTAGGTACACTATTATTGCTAAACCATGTTTGTTTCACTAAAACTGAAATATATGGAGCTAAGAGTGTCCAAATTGAGTGAGTCCAATTTCTACAGAAAGCTTAATTTAATACCTATCCATATAAATTAACCTTGCATGAAGGAGATTCCTAAAACTGAAACTATATTCATTATGGTTTTCAGACCAGTAGCATTTGCTTGATCTTTAGCTACTGTTGGTAATAGCTCATATTGCAAATCCAAGTTTCACCACTTGATATGGTTGCTAGGTGTACTGTGGTAGAAGGGTTCTACTTTATGAACATTATCTTAGGAGTTATGATGTATCTACCAAAACAACAACATTTGGGTAATAGAAGTATTAGCTTTTAATCATCTGTTCTTAGCAAATGTGATTTGTAGAAATATTACTAATCAACTTTTGAAGTTCAGAACCATAACCCAATAATAATGACTTGGTTAAACCACGTTGATAATGTGTGGTGCATTGTTTACTTTTGTTTAGCATTATTCACATGGTACCCTACTAATAACATCAATTGTGTTTATATGCTCTGCTTGTGGGTATGTTTGTGTGTTATGTTTTATCTCTTTAAAGCACGATCTTATTTATCCAACAAATGTAATAAGTTAATTCCCTGTTTTACTTGAATTGTTATGTGCTGATGTGCTTAGTAACTCATAAGTCCAGAAGCTCAGGTTATCCTTTAATAGCCTTAATAAAATTCCCTGAAAGAATTGCTAGTCCCTTCACATCTGAGTTTCACATAGTTCATCTTGTTTCCTAGGAGTTGCACCATGTTAGGCATGTGAATGATTGTTTGGTGTTAAATTTTATCCAGTAGTTCCTTGTGTTTTGTAATGCTTAATATATGACTTTCTTATTTTAGATTGTTGTCAACACTTGGTTGTCATGTGATTGTGTGTTTACTGGTTGAAGTGACCTTAATTGTGGTGTCCTGTTAAATCGGTCTAGTGCACCATTTTAGCTCTTAGTCATAAACTAGTTTGGATAGTGGTGTTACCATTGTTTGTCGCTTAGTTACTTGATAGTAGATGTTTCTTGAGCTAGTAACATGTTTGCATGTGAGTGTGCTCAATGCTTGTGTTATTATTAATACTTGCTTGTGTGTTAAGATACTTTTGTCTGAAGTATTTCCTAAACTATTAGATACTTTTGTCTGAAGTATTTCCTAAACTATTATATACTTTTGTCTGAAGTATTTCCTAAACTATTAAGATACTTTTGTCTGAAGTATTTCCTGAAGCCACAATAACAACTCTTATTAAATGATATAATGAGCCTAAGTAATGTGTTGTTTTAGTGTTCTGTAGAACTACCTTTTTAAAACTTCGAGTTGTTGTGTTTATTTTCTTAGGAGAATCTGTTGTTGTCTTAGCTCTATGGACTTCTAATGATTGTTATTGTATAGCTAAAGGAGTTGTTTGCTTCTGTTTGTATCTCAGTATCTTGTAAAATGCTTGCTGTTTGTCCTTGTGGCTTTGTCTTGTATTCTGAGTGTGGTTCATTTTCCTGCTTACGACGTTAGATACGATCGGGAAGGAACGGGAAGTGGGGAATGAGCCTGAGGAACATCAAGATCAAGACCAAGGACATATTGCTGAGCCAGGCAAGCCCACCTCCCCACTATAATGATTCCTAGTATTTTACAAAGCATGTTTTGTTTTCAAAAATAAAATAATGCATGTTTTACTTCCTTTGTGGCACCTTGCCACCCGAAAACTATTTTTTTCAAAATATTGTTTGGCCAAAGTTATCTACTAGATTAGCTGTAGGTATTACAAAAAAAGAGTTTTTCTTGATGAGTCTTGTCATTGAAGGCTCTATAAAGAAGATTAAATTTTCTAGTAGTATATTCTGTTATCTTACCTCAAGACTATAGGATGGGGACCTATTTGAAAGCAAATGTTTTATGGAGGAAAACCCAAGCTGCTGGGAGCAATCGGCGAGCAAGTGTTTTACTAAAACCCGAGATTGCTGGGAGCAATCGGGAATATTTGCGAAAACCCGAGCTGCTGGGAGTAGACGGAGGAATGGAAGTTGTTTTTGAAAAACAAAGTACTGCCCTAGCAGCCGCTCGAACAATTAACCCGTGCAACCACACTACCTGACATGGGTAGGGCTTAGCCGGAAGCTTGTCTGTTTTAGTGTTGAGGCTCTCATACTTTCTATGAGGGCTGGGCCCTCGAAGCCGGGTTGTCGTCCGGAAGAGACAATACATTGTTGAGGACCAACATCCGGACGATTACGGCAGGTCTCCTGACGTGGCGGTGTGGCGTCCCGAGGAAAGACCAAGAGGTCTAGTGGAGCACACGGTGCCGAGGAGAACAAACCTACCGGGAGGCCCCGATACTAGGGTGGT
This sequence comes from Poa annua, assembly GCA_026929855.1. Classification (NCBI taxonomy): domain Eukaryota; kingdom Viridiplantae; phylum Streptophyta; class Magnoliopsida; order Poales; family Poaceae; genus Poa; species Poa annua. The sequence goes on from CM049426.1 coordinate 107,108,353, forward strand.
CATAGTGGAATGTTTTGATCGTGTTATCCGGACACCCGCATACTGTCGTATGATGGGCCGTGGCAGACACGGCGGAATAACCGATAGGTGTGGGTAAAGTGTGCAACCTCTGCAGAGTGTAAATCTATTCGAATAGCCGCGTCCGCGGTCATGGACGGTTGGAAAGGCCACTGATCTAGGCGAATGGGCAATCTGGTTTTTAAAAGAGAAATGTTTTCGGAGGAAACAAAGAGTCATCAAAGATTGGGAGGTACGGAATTTGGGTGAGGATGATTGGTCTCGGGAAGACAATCAGTCTGATCTCAAGGAAGGAAAAAGGGTTACCCCTATCCTAGTGCTTTTAAAGGTTTTACAAAATATAGTTTTTGAACTTGGATATGTCCTTGCTATATCTAAGAGAAGAGAATTCTATCTCTAAATGTTTTTCTTCAACAAAGATACAGAGATGTCGTATTCTCTATGTCTAAAATCATGGTATTCGAAAACTAAGCCCTATAGTCGTATATAGCAGCTATCCCAGTTTTCGAAAAGTGTTTTCTTGCATTATCATGAAAACTTAAGCCTTAGAGGTGGTCTTGCGAGTACGTAAATGTACTCATATGGCTGTGTCCCTAGATATTCAAACGTCCAGGTTGAAATGAAGGGATGTACGACAGGAAGGTGGAGTACACTGACGACTACGCCAACTGAGTGACCCGCTCAACTGCTCTGTGGGAATGCGTCAAGACGTGACGAGGGCCGGCGCTAGCCGAATCTTCCGCTGAACCTTAGTTAATTTTCGTCAAGTGCGAAGATGTTTGCAGACTTGGTCATGAGACCATTATTTATGTAAGTCTTATACTTTTCGAGTTGTATGATGTAGCTTTGTATACCATGTTGGTTATGTGATCGCGATGCACTGATCATTGGGATCGTGATCTGTTTACATAACGTGGGCATCTCTGACGGTTAGTCAGAGGGGTCCTCACAGACTTGGTATCAGAGCCATCGTTGACCTTAGGAGACCTTAGTTAGCATGGTCGTTAGGTTAGGAAGGAAATGTTTTGCTAAAACCTATTTCGACAAGAATATATTTTTCTAGGTAAGCCAAATATGGTTTCCACTTCTCACCTTTTCTGAAAAACCATCTCTATCTTACCTCTCTAATTTAAATTATTTCAAAAGACTTTTCTCTACTATCTTACCTTTATTCAAAGCTTGTATAAACTTGACGATGAACCCCAAATGAGACCTAAGTAACTAGTACCGAGAAGGCAGAGTTCAGTCTCAAGATTTCAGCATACGACATCAAGCTGGTCGTCAAGTGAACAAACAAACTACAAAGCAACCCTTGCTTGCCAAAGCAGCGTCACTATCAAGACTTCAATCCCAATAATTTACCCTAGTTGCAACTTCTACAGTCTCAAGCGTACCAGCAGGATCCCTAGCTGAGCAATGTAGACTCCAGAAAGTAGGAATGACCAAGACCCATAGGACTTCTAGGAAATGACCCTTGGTTGGATTCTCCAACTAACGCGTTTGTTGAGTGCCCTTTTCTAGTTCTATAGGTGTCTTGTGTGCTCTTTTGCTGGTATGATTGTTGTTTGTGTGTGCCTTGTTTGTTTGCTTGTTGTGGGCATGTGGTTCTCTGGTATCTTTCACAAGCACGCCTTATAGGCAATGCATATTAGGCACATACTTTAAACTTGTTCAAACACCTTGATTTGTCCACACACAAACTTTTCTTACCTTTTTCCACAAATGTACCCTAATGCACTTATAAAGTTGTACTGTTTTCCTTCTAATCTAACCTTTAACGTGTGAGAATTATAAACTACACATGATACCGAAACCCCCAAAGAAAGCCCATCCCCGTAATGTGGTGCGCCTTGCCTAGCTAAATAAATCATTTGAATTACACGTATGACATTACTAACTCAATGTATCTAATCCTAGAGTAACATCTAACCCCAGTTCGCCTAGTTGAGCACTAACCTCTTCAAGGCTAACAAACTGAGATCAGAAAAGAAGCACCAATAAAAGTTTCACTTTCAGAGGGCAACGAGGAAGACTCACATATCAGTAAGAGCCACTACTTTTTGAAGACTTTATGAAGACCTCAAGCTGTTTCGTGCAACAACGAGGACAACCAACACGGAAGATCGTCTACATGAAGATGTACCATGAAGCTAGTGTCGTCAGTGCTTTCTGCGCGTCAGCGTTACTAACTCAACTGACCCTGTCTTGAGTTTTATAGAAAGCAGTGTTTTTTTTAGGCTAACTTAGATACAACTAACCTCTGAAGACTGGTGCAAAGTTGTATGAAGCCCAATGACCAAGGAAGTCTCCATCAACACTCTACGGCGGCTAAACTAAAGATGGACACAATAGGAGACACCAAATCCAGCAAGACGCCAAGAATGGCGAGAAGACTGAAGATTGTTGCACTTGGCAACACCTTACATCAAGCAAGTTTAGACATCTTTAGAAGATCTTAGCACCTTTCTGACTTGTTATGAAAAGAAAGAGAGTCATGTCCACCGACCTGACGCCCATGTGAGGCTTGAAAACTGTTTGCTTTTGTCTAACTGCTAAACCCTCAAGACGGCAATATCAGGACAAGTGTTTACATCAACCCCCAAGCACCAAGAAGATACGACCAAGATGAAGGTCATCGTGTTACTCAAGACCAACAACATCCCGAAGTCAACGACAACTTATGCAATCAACTTTAACCCTTCATGTGTGCCCCTTTTTAAGGGGGGAAGACACATGCTAGTTTTATTTGATAGTTGTGACATATTGTTCCTTGTGCCCCAATCCCTGAAGTTTTTGAAGTCAGCTCAACAAGAACCCTGCATCATCATCGACCTTCAAGTCAACACTTTCAGCAAGGACCCAAGTTTTCCAGAAGATATCAGACGTCTCATCAGCAAGGAAACCTTATTCAGGAATCAGCAACCTCGGAAGATGAAGAATCTTTGGACCCTCTTTTTCCTTTCACTCTCTTAATACACACTTAGGAATCTCGGGACGAGATTCTGTTAAGGGGGGAAGGTCTGTAACGCCCCAAATTTTGGAAGCAACAAAAACTAAATTATAAAAGATCCAAAATTCTGAGGCAACAAAAACTTTTTGAAATGTCCTGTCAATGGACGTGTTTTCCCTGGTATGCTATGTTGGTCATGTTGTGTTTTGTGTTGTGTTGATAACCTCTCTAGCTACCAACCCTAAAACTCAACCTAGTTATAATATGACATCTGTTTCCAATGTTACGACAAGTAAAATAGTGCATGTACTTTCTCCTAACTTCCTTTTAATAAACTCTATTTACCATGATTTAAGCAATTACCCAAAGACAATTTGTTTGAGAAAATAAAAGTATTTCCAAAAGATATACGATTACAAAACTATATAGGACCCTATAATAAGTCCTAATGTATTTTGAGCCTAATATGTGGCAAGTGTTCACCACTCTTATTTCAACATTCCTCAATTTGTACTTCTTTGGAAACTACCACTAAGAAATTGTTTAACCCTCTTTCTTCAAAAGCTTATCATAACTTTTATTGATCACCACTTCACAAATATAATTACTGAATCTTACAAGTATGTTTAATTAGCCAATTATTCTTGTGAGTTTGATCCTATTGGTCATGTGCTTAATTTGTTGGCCTTGAGTGTGTTATTTTATGAGTGCTCATGTGGTGATTGAATTTAGCAACATTTATTGCACATAATTTAATTTGTATCCAAAAGGATTGATTTGCTTGTCTTAACTGAGTGGAATGTATTACCTCTTGTAGAATGGTTTTGTGTGGATGTTTACAAAATTTATATTTTATATATATAGGAAATCAATCTACCCTCTTATTAATTTTTAGCATTTCTTTAGCATGACAAATAGGCTTCTCTTTATTCATTTTGGGAATGCAACTCACCCAACCTCATCCATATCATGTCTACTATCTATCCATAATCTCATTTAAAATATTCTAAATGTTTAATCACTATTCCTTGATTGTTTTTGAGTGCTCCATTTTAAGATGACCATATCTAGTTTATATTATAGCACCTTGTCATTTTTGTATCTACCACTGTTGATCCTTTTTGACCTAAGCTCTTAAACCTAATGCTGCACTTTTACCCCCTCTATTCAACCCATCTTGTCTTTTAATTTTCTTGTCAAAGTGTTGACAAATCCATCCTTCTTTTGTGGCTTAGTCTAATCAGCCCTAACCTCCTCTTTATCTAAAAACCAACACTCCTCTTCATCATTCTCTGGTATTAGACCAGCATTGAATCCTCCCACACCCCCTGGACTCTTTGGTCACCTACCCTGCCCAACCCTGGCTTAAATCTCTTTTCATTTCTCTTTTAGGCATTTCAGCAAACACCTGTTGGGCAGAAACGACCAGGCACCTCCCTCTCCACCCAATCTGTGCCCTCGACCCTCTCTGGTCTTATCCTCGCGCCAGCAGCTCCCCAACACCCTCTTGAGTACACTTGCGCACCGCCCTCCCTCGCCAATCCCTGCTCGGCGCTCTCTCTCTCTATCTGTCCAAAAATACTCAAGCCAGCCACCCCTCTCGGATAAGATCACCGAGAGCCTCTCTGCCCCTCTCTCCTTGTCATTCTGCTTCCTCCCTCTCCTAGCTACCATCCAGCGAGAGCCCCTACAAGCTCTCGATCGAACTTAGCCAGGAGAGGCCAAAACCGGCGTTCCCAGCCGAGCTCGTGCGAGCACGGTCTCGAGCGACTCCATCCTCCTCTGCTCTCCTTCTTTGCTCCATTTCGTTTCCCTCACCGAGGGCTACCTCCTTGACATCGTCGCTTGCATGCAGGAACACCGGAGCTCCCGCGACCTCATCGTGCCCGCCGCGGACGTCGTCAACCCCGCCGCCGACAGAGGACGTGTGGGGGCGAGCCAAGCCCTCTGTGCACCTTCCCCAAGCTTCCGCATCCACCTACACCCCTCCTCGTCGACCCTCAAGTCTCCTAGGTGAGCAGCCCAAGCGCGACCCCTGTTCTAGGGTTTCTGCCCTGCTCCCCGACGTCACGAGGTAGAAGACGCACGGGAGACGTCGATCTCCTGATGGACGTCCCCTTTTGAATCTGTCCTTTTCTATCCATGGCCGTCCGATGCGGATCTGGCTGCTGCGTACCGCTCCGGCAGCGCGCGCAGCGCGGCGGGCCGGCCCAGCTCAGCGCCTCGGCCTGGCCAGATCCAGCCTGTGTTTTTTTTTCGGTTAAATATTTTGTTCCCTGTTATTTTCCAGAGAATCGATAGCTTAGCTTTAAATCATTTGTGGTAGATCCAGGCATGCAAAAATTGTGAAATAAATTTTGTAGCATAGCTGTGTGTTTTCTTAACCATATGGCACTGGCCTTTCTCAAAAATATGGTTTTATGTGTGCACCAATTACTAAATAACTTGAGTTTTATAGTTCCAAAATTAGCAAACTTTAGTTCTATGGAAAGCTTAGGAGAATCCCTACCTATATCTATAAGCCTTGCATGCAGGAGATATGTCTACATAAAGTTCTATAAAATTTAAAAATGACATCAGTAGCTATTTGAAGAATTTTAAATCCTTATTAAGAATACTTTTTGGAGTAAATCCAATTGCATGTGGTAGATATTGGTATTAGCTATCATATACTAGCTTGGTAGAATTTTTCATCTTATATTTTGCTCTTGGTAGATTATTTTCTAAAACAGCAGGTTATTTCACTTTAAAATGGATAATCTTATTTTCTGTTATTTGCATGTATCTAGTTTCACTTGTTTGTGCTTTAAATGTTTGTGCAAATAGTTTAGGAGTATTTTGGTGGGGTAGCTTTGTGTTTTCTTTAACATGCAACCCTGGATTGGCATAAAAATAATCTATACATTTTTAGGTACACTATTATTGCTAAAACATGTTTGTTTCACTAAAACTGAAATATATGGAGCTAAGAGTGTCCAAATTGAGTGAGTCCAATTTCTACAGAAAGCTTAATTTAATACCTATCCATAGAAATTAACCTTGCATGAAGGAGATTCCTAAAACTGAAACTCTATTCATTATGGTTTTGAGACCAGTAGCATTTGCATGATCTTTAGCTACTGTTTGGTAATAGCTCATATTGCAAATCCAAGTTTCACCACTTGATATGGTTGCTAGGTGTACTGTGGTAGAAGGGTTCTAATTTATGAACACTATCTTAGGAGTTATGATGTATCTACCAAAACAACAACATTTGGCTAATAGAAGTATTAGCTTTTAATCATCTGTTCTTAGCAAATGTGATTTGTAGAAATATTACTAATCAACTTTTGAAGTTCAGAACCATAACCCAATAATAATGACTTGGTTAAACCACTTTGATAATGTGTGGTGCATTGTTTACTTTTGTTTAGCATTATTCACATGGTACCCTACTAATAACATCAATTGTGTTTATATGCTCTGCTTGTGGGTATGTTTGTGTGTTATGTTTTATCTCTTTAAAGCACGATCTTATTTATCAAACAAATGTAATAAGTTAATTCCCTGTTTTACTTGAATTGTTATGTGCTGATCTGCTTAGTAACTCATAAGTCCAGAAGCTCAGGTTATGACTTTCTTATTTTAGATTGTTGGCAACACTTGGTTGCCATGTGATTGTGTGTTTACTGGTTGAAGTGACCTTAATTGTGGTGTCCTGTTAAATCGGTCTAGTGCACCATTTTAGCTCTTAGTCATAAACTAGTTTGGATAGTGGTGTTACCATTGTTTGTCGCTTAGTTACTTGATAGTAGATGTTTCTTGAGCTAGTAACATGTTTGCATGTGAGTGTGCTCAATGCTTGTGTTATTATTAATACTTGCTTGTGTGTTAAGATACTTTTGTCTGAAGTATTTCCTAAACTATTAGATACTTTTGTCTGAAGTATTTCCTAAACTATTAGATACTTTTGTCTGAAGTATTTCCTAAACTATTAAGATACTTTTGTCTGAAGTATTTCCTGAAGCCACAATAACAACTCTTATTAAATGATATAATGACCCTAAGTAATGTGTTGTTTTAGTGTTCTGTAGAACTAACTTTTTAATACTCCGAGTTGTTGTGTTTATTTTCTTAGGAGAATCTGTTGTTGTCTTAGCTCTATGGACTTCTGTTGATTGTTATTGTATAGCTAAAGGAGTTGTTTGCTTCTGTTTGTATCTCAGTATCTTGTAAAATGCTTGCTGTTTGTCCTTGTGGCTTTGTCTTGTATTATGAGTGTGGTTCATTTTTCTGCTTACGACGTTGGATACGATCGGGAAGGAACGGGAAGTGAGGAATGAACCTGAGGAACATCAAGATCAAGACCAAGGACATATTGCTGAGCCAGGCAAGCCCACCTCCCCACTATAATGATTCCTAGTATTTTATCAAGCATGTTTTGTTTTCAAAAATAAAATAATGCATGTTTTACTTCCTTTGTGGCACCTTGCCACCCGAAAACTATTTTTTTCAAAATATTGTTTGGCCAAAGTTATCTACTAGATTAGCTGTAGGTATTACAAAAAAGAGTTTTTCTTGATGAGTCTTGTCATTGAAGGCTTTATAAAGAAGATTAAGTTTTCTAGTAGTATATTCTGTTATCTTACCTCAAAACTATAGGATGGGGACCTATTTGAAAGCAAATGTTATATGGAGGAAAACCCGAGCTGCTGGGAGCAATCGGCGAGCAAGTATTTTATTAAAACCCGAGATTGCTGGGAGCAATCGGGAATATTTGCGAAAACCCGAGCTGCTGGGAGTAGACGGAGGAATGAAAGTTGTTTTTGAAAAACAAAGTACTTCCCTAGCAGCCGCTCGAACAATTAACCCGTGCAACCACACTACCTGACATGGGTAGGGCTTAGCCGGAAGCTTGTCTGTTTTAGTGTTGGGGCTCTCATACTTTCTATGAGGGTTGGGCCCTCGATGCCGGGTTGTCGTCCGGAAGAGACAATACACTGTTGAGGACCAACAGCCGGACGATTACGGCAGGTCTCCTGACGTGACGGTGTGGCGTCCCGAGGAAAGACCAAGAGGTCTAGTGGAGCACACGGTGCCGAGGAGAACAAACCTACCGGGAGGCCCCGATACTAGAGTGGTCATAGTGGAAAGTTTTGATCGTGTTATCCGGACCCCCGCATACTGTCGTGTGATGGGCCGTGGCAGACACGGCGGAATAACCGATAGGTGTGGGTAAAGTGTGCAACCTCTGCAGAGTGTAAATCTATTCGAATAGCCGCGTCCGCGGTCATGGACGGTTGGAAAGGCCAATGATCTAGGCGTATGGGCAATCTGGTTTTTAAAAGAGAAATGTTTTCGGAGGAAACAAAGAGTCATCAAAGATTGGGAGGTACGTAATTTGGGTGAGGATGATTGGTCTCGGGAAGACAATCAGTCTGATCTCAAGGAAGGAAAAAGGGTTACCCCTATCCTAGTGCTTTTAAAGGTTTTACAAAATAAAGTGTTTGAACTTGGATATGTCCTTGCTATATCTAAGAGAAGAGAATTCTATCTCTAAATGTTTTTCTTCAACAAAGATACAGAGATGTCGTATTCTCTATGTCTAAAATCATGATATTCGAAAACTAAGCCCTATAGTCGTATATAGCAGCTATCCCAGTTTTCGAAAAGTGTTTTCTTGCATTATCATGAAAACTTAAGCCTTAGAGGTGGTCTTGCGAGTACGTAAATGTACTCATATGGCTGTGTCCCTGGATATTCAAACGTCCAGGTTGAAATGAAGGGATGTACGACAGGAAGGTGGAGTACACCGACGACTACGCCAACTGAGTGACCCGCTCAACTGCTCTGTGGGAATGCGTCAAGACGTGACGAGGGCCGGCGCTAGCCGAATCTTCCGCTGAACCTTAGTTAATTTTTGTCAAGTGCGATGATGTTTGCAGACTTGGTCATGAGACCATTATTTATGTAAGTCTTATACTATTCGAGTTGTATGATGTAACTTTGTATACCATGTTGGTTATGTGATCGCGATGCACTGATCATTGGGATCGTGATCTGTTTACATAACGTGGGCATCTCTGACGGTTAGTCAGAGGGGTCCTCACAGTCCGCCCTGCAGCACTTCCTTGGCCGCGAAGCTTCCCCACAGGCTCAGACGGCCTGCGGAGGGATTCCTGTTGACTTCTCTCCAGGCGCGTGGAGCCTCGGGAGAGTCTCTAGAAGCATAGGTCCTCTTCAGGCCTCCGCTTCCTGTTCAGACCCTCAAGAGGGTTTGCCTCTCGAGGGTCTCTCCAAGCAGTGGCTTGGTCCTTAGTCGTTTCGTCTGATTTGGCGTGTGACGCCTGGGGAGAGTGGGCTCTTCATAACCTAGTCTCCACTGGGCTGATAGTAGCCCCCGGGCCCGCGATGGGCGCGATTGAGCCCATGGGCGCAGGCCGATCATCGTGGGCCCATAGTGTCCGGCCAGCCCGAGCCACACGTTACTCAGACGAGTAACGGTCATGCACGATCGGGGGCGTGCATCGTGGAGGGTCCCACCACGCCCCGGTAACTGCTCTTTGAAGAGACATAAAGCCTGAGCGTCAGAGCAGGGAGCCATTACTGTTTCCATTCCTTCTCGCTGAAGCCTCCGCCAGTCTCGAGCTCTCCGCCTACGATCTCTAACGCTCTCTGCTCCTCTCGCCTCCAGCGACACACCGAACTCCGGCGATGAGTCCCTCCAAGAACAAGGGCAAGGCGGCCGCGGGATCCTCTTCCCAGGCGGAGCCCGCCGAGGTCGCGCATGGCGCGGCACTGCTCGGCGTGCGTGTCAACGACAAGGCGCTCACAAAGGTCCGCTTCCTAGTGGCGGACCGGACAAATGAGCAAGGCGCTACCGTGCTCGAGCCTGCGGCGCACGGGAAACGCCCGCGAGGGTTTTTCTCGGTCTTCCAGCATTGCGTTTCCGCCGGGCTGGTGCCGCCATTTTCGCTGTTCCTGGAGGCGGCGCTGGCCTTCTACCAGATCCAGCTGCTGCATCTCCACCCCAACTCCGTCCTCATCCTCGCCGTGTTCGCCTACCTCTGCGAGGCGTACTTGGGCCCGGAGCCCATGGTGGGGCTCTTCCGGTGCTTCTACGCGCTTCGGAACACGGTGAGGAACGAGCACTCGGGGTGCGTCTCGTTCCGCATCGTGGACGGCATGGGGAGCGTTTACATCCCCATGTTGTGGAGTGACGGCAAGGCCGTCACTTCGGTGACAAAGAAGGTGGACGAATTCCGCCAGCGGTGCTTCTTCGTCAGGGTGGAGCAGCCCTGCGCCTTCCTCGAGGTCCCTGATGCGCCGCCCGTGAAGAATTCTCACTGGGGCAAGGCGCCCTTCGACGGCGTGCGGAACGCGAGCTTGATGGGCCGCCTGAGCTTCCTTCACGAGGAGGGCCTCACGGGGCAAATCATTGTGGCGGATTTCGTGATGCGCCACATCGCTCCCCTCTAGGCGCACTCGGTGCCCATGTGGATGGTCTCCGGCCCTCACGACAAGATGCGGCTCCACCGCAAGGACAACGACAAGGACGCCGTCGACAACGTTTTGTCTGCGCTCTTCATCAACCCGGTGGTGCCTGCCGCGGACCGGCTCCCCATCGTGCTCCGGCCTCATCAATATGACATGACCGAGCACATGGCCATCTTGGATGGGATGCCCCTGTTTACCCCGGCAGGCCAGGCGGGGAAGGAGGTGCCTATGCCGGTGGTGCAGGAAGCGGAGGGAGCAGACTCTCCCTCAGCCTCGGGAGCTGGGCGAGGCGAGGAGGAGGCCGTGTAGCGTACCCGCACTTAAAATAAGGCAGATACCTGTGTATAGTGCAAATCCCTGGATCGATTCGTTTGCACACACAGTTTCTGATGTAATATCACAACAAAGTATAAATTTTATTACATCGATGATCCAGACTTACAAAATATTCAATACAAGTTGCATAGCATAAAGCTAGCTTTGGAAGAGTAAACAACGGAAATACAATTGCAGTGAGTCTCCATCACATTCATGTTGCCACAGGCGAAAACATGTTGGTTGTAGACTCGAAACCTTTAAACAAAACCTCACTCGTCATCTGAACAATCTGCAATAAGAAAAATATCGCAACAACGTGGGTCAGATTCCATTAAAAATGGAGGCTGGCAAGTGACACTATGGTGGACACTTAATGGAATAACTCATAGCCTATATGCATATTTGGCTGGTGGAGTTCCAGGCTATTTTGCATAAAGCCAATTTTTCCTAACTCTTTGGAAAACACTTTTCTTCTATTCGAGACATTCGTGGCATGAAAACCACTGTCTCATTCTACCCTTGTTCACCAATCAAGTTTTATTTCTGAAGTTCGAATGATGGAATCCTCCGTTGACGTCCGTGATCAGCTGCTCAAATTGTCCGTACCGGGGACACAACTAAGTACTTAGTTTTACACTCTGCAGAGGTTGTGCACGTTCACCGTTGTACCCATTCAACCCAAACTATCCTTTACACACTTATAGTGATAAGGAAAAGGAGAAGAATGAGACGAGATATTTCAGAAGCATTTTCCCTCCCACTCTGTCTTGACCCATTCCACCTAACACCCTCTACATCTGCTTGTCAAGACGGAGAGAGTCCATGCAACATAGTTGATCAAGCCAGAGCCCATTGGCAATGGCTGCACTGGAAGCAATCGTCACTCGGAGTTCTTCAGATTCCTTTGTTCCAAGGGTGGCCATCCACAAGTGCACATAATCAGGTATACACCATAGAAATGATCCTGAGTAGCCACTCAACTTCGCATCCGTATACAACCAATCCACCCAGGAGGTTCTTTCTTAACTTAGTAGAATTTAGATTTTCACAAAACAACATTTGCATAGCATCAATAATTCTACTAAGTATTGCATAGGAACCTAGACACAGGAATAAGGAATTTCTACACAGGTTTAGCATAGCAATACTATCCTACACATGCTTATTGAAAATACACTAAGTAATGCATATAGAAAATAGTAGGAAGTTTATGAGGTGTGCCAGTTGCCTTTGAATGATGTATTTGCTCACAAACTCTTTTCAACGTTATTCGGAGCTCTCCGTTCAATCTAACAATATAGGCAAACAACAATACAACAATCATAAGACAAAACAACACAACACATACAAGCATACATAATGAACAAACAAGTTTCATAAACTTCTAAGAAAACATGTCATGCATGATATGCAAATTATTTCTAAGGACTAGAGATGCATGTCATCCTATGAAAGTCTTTTAAGTTATTGCAAGGAAATGTGTTGTTCAAAATGACTAAGGACTAAGGTCAGAAGTTGGACAAAATATATTTGTTATGAATTATCTTGAATAAGCACTCAAATGGCTTAGCCATGATGTGCATAAATACTTGGAGAAAATACTAAGTCTATAAGGTGATCAAAAATTATTATCAACTCTTTGTAAATTGGATATTCACTATAGTGAGAGAGACAGACACCCGGCCAGCCACTTAAATTGTGGAACAGGTCTCATGTACGTGGACATGTAAGGTTAGTCTCCAGGCCGGTTCATCTCACTATGCCGCTAGGATCCAACAAACTTCAAGATGGTAATAACATGATAAAAAATTGTTTATGTCTAAAGTGAAAGACAAGATTAGGAAAGAGGGATCAGATAGAAAGAAGAATGTAGAATCTTCTCCTTGCTTCCTTTTCTTCTTGATGTGATGACTTCATTGCAATTTTGTAGACTTGATGGCTTTGAAGACTTGATGGTGTTGATAGCCTCCAGGTTGGTCTTGAATATACTTAGTCATCCAGGGGTCGAAGAGAAGGGAGAATAGAGATAGAGGAAGCAAGACTTAGAAAATATTTGTTGGTTGGTCTTCATGAACTTCTTCTTGATTTTCTTCTAAGTGCTTCTACCCTTGAAGATATTTATGAAGTCTTGTTTTGGCTAAGTCCTTCATTGGCCTTCTAGCTCAATGTTGAAAATCCTAAGTGTCTAGTGCATAGCACTTTTACCAAAATACTAAGTTTGAAAATAATTCTAACTTAGAGAAAATAATGAAGAGATTTCCTATGAGAAATATATCTATATGTGAAAATAAGTTATGCATGCAATGCACTTTTTAATCATAAGAAATATCATACAAAAATTTGTGATATTTATAAAGTATGCATTAGGCTATAGATGCAATTTAATAAATTTCTATTTTTGCAAAATATAATAAAAGGAATAAATATAAGATTAAGTTTTCTGTGATTAAATTTTTATAACAAAATTTTATAAATAGTGTTAATAGACAGAGGGGATTTAAATAAATTTATAGCAATTGGATTTATTTAAAAATAATGTTTATATTAAAAGTTATATCAAAATTATTCCAATTATTCGATTTAAACATATAACTATTAAATCATCAAAATAATTCTCAAAATTATTTTATAACAGAGGCATCATATTACACATATTATAAAGTTTCTAAAACAGATTTATTTACAATTTTTGGATTATTGATTTAAAGTTATGATAAAAATACTCAAATCCACCATTTGAAATTTAAATATTTTAAACTAAGTCAAATTTGAAATCTAACAGATCTAAAATATTCTACATGTAAAGGGCTTTCCAAATATATAGAAATATTTGAATTTGGATAAACAGAACTAAGGTGTAGGGTCTTTTCTGCAAAACTGCCATTTAATCTAACTAAAAGAAATCATTTTCCACGTGTACGCTGATAGGGCGCTGACGTGGCCGCTGACTGGGCGCTGACGTGGATAAGTGATTCGATCTAAACCGCATGATCTAGATCTAACGGTTGCAAATGGAAAATAACTCTTCGCTGTAACTTCTAATTGTGGCCGTGGAAAAAGGATTGGACGGCTTACAGCGATGGACACGAAGCTGGCGGCGCGGTGGCTGCCGGTGACGAAGAAGACGTCGGCGCGGCCTCCGGCGGGGGAGAGGATGGCGCTCCGGCGGTTCCTCGGACGCGCGGATGGTGCCCTCTGGTGCGGCGCGTCGCGTTGAAGATGAAGGGGCCGACGTCGTCGTTGCGTTCTTCCTGGAACAGCGGGAAGGTGCGATCGGACTTACTCAAACGCCGGCGAGCTTCGGTCGTGTTCCTCCCCGACGAACTGCTGCAGAAACGAAGCGAGGAAGGGGTTGAGAGGGTGCACATTGATACGGGAAGGAGGATGAGAGGGTTCTCCAGGCTTGGGACGGCTTACCTCGCCGGGGACAGAGGAAAAATGGCGGCGGCCTCGACATACTCCGGCGAGAAATCGGAACGGCCTGGCGGCGCAAATCGAAGGGGAAAAAGAGGGGAAAGAAGAGGCGGCGGGGTCATGGTTTATATGGAGGGTGAGGGGAGCAAATCCTGCAAAGAACGCCGCAATAGGAACGGATTTGGAAAGAAGATTTTCGAGAGTGATTTTAGGGATGGAGGTTGAAGACGATGACGTCAGCAGTGACGTCACAAATGAATTTATTTTTCTGTTTTTCCATTTTCTTTGTAACTTTTGATTTATTTGTCCAAATGAGGTCAAACAAATTTCTAAAAATTTGTAAAATTAATATCTTTGTGCTAAAGCATTTGTGGGAATGTTTTGAACAATTTTCAAAATTAATAATTTTGACATATTGATTTGATACAAATTTGACACTTTATGTAAAATTTGAAACTAGGGTTTAATAAATTTTATTTTTGGCTAAAATAAATTCTATAAAATACCCACATTCAAATATGTTTGAATTTAAGTTATTTAAACTCATATTCCACTATTAATTCATTTTTAGCTTTAGTAGAACATTAAATAACATATTATAACTATTGGAAATGAGAAGAGAAAATGTAAAGTAATTATTTTTAATTCAAAATATTTTGTGCACCATCAGTTTTATATTAAGATAACTCATTTGAAAAATTCATAAAACAACCTTGGAAAAGATTTTAGATTTAATTCATTTCTTATATAGAATGTATTCATCATTTTATGTTTTGGAAATTAATGAAATAAATTTAAGTTAATGAAATGCCTATTTGGATAATTCATTAATTTAAATCCATGAAGTTTTAAAGTTATAAACTATAGAGTTCTAATTTCCAAAACTATGTTTTGAACTTAGTTAAAAGAATGAAAACCATTTGGAAAATAGATCATGTTTTAAATAGTTTCAAAGAACACTTGTAAATAATATATTAATTTATGAATAGCTATGGCTATGAGGTTGAAATCAAATACTTATAAAGAAACTATTTTATTACAATAAAATGGTTTGAAGTTTGTAAAACATTTATCAATTTATATATTGAGGTTTTAAGAAAATACAATGGAATAATAAAATGTTTAACTTGAAACAAGTTTTGAAAAGTAATGATTACTTGAGATATTTGAATTAATAAACTTTTTCAATATGCTTGAAGTCTTATAGTTGGTTTTCTTATGCATTTTAACATTTATTTTATTAAAAACAAAAGTTTTAAATTTTAGTGATTTTTAAACATTCAAAAATATTGGGATGTTACAGACTACCACCCTTAAAAGGAATCTCGTCCCCGAGATTCGGAGAGGCTAGAAAGAAAAGCAAATGCTTGAAATGATTCTGATAACTCGAGAGGTTTTGAGAAATGTAATATCTGACATGAAATTTTGAAAACTAGCAGGGGATGATTTTTCTGATTGGAAGGCTAGAAAGAAAGATGGTTTGGGATCTCTGGGTTTAAGAAACGAGGTTTAATTTAACTGGGTGGCTACCACCCTTAAAAGAAATTTTTGTGGTCAGTCTAGAAACTTTGTTTAATCTTGCTTACTTTTCTGATGTAGACTGTACAAGTATTCAAAATACAATGATATGTGATGGAAGGAATGATTAAGGACTTACTATACTCCACATAGTCCCATTCATGGACACCTCCCTCCTCTTCTTAGGGCAACAGTTGGCATAGTGCCCTTTATCATTACACTTGTGACACGTCACGAGACTGATGTCATTCTTGTGCGAGCAGATAAGGTGGTTCTCCTTCATCTTTTCTGGGCACTTATCAGTGTAATGTCCCTTGTACTTACATTTGAAGCAGATTATGTCGCTTAAGTTTTTCTTCTTCTTAGGTGTTTCCAGGGCTAAAAGTTCTTCCAACTCTTGTGTGCCATATTCTATCTCAATTAAAGAAGTCCAGTGTCTTTTGATGTGACAACTTTGAGCTAGGTGATCTCCTTCACACTTATAGCAACACTTGGAGGTACTTTTGGATATCTTCGGGTGTGACTTTACTCTCACTTCATTTTCCATCTTGGTAGGAGCTTCAATCGTCCTTGGACAAGGATTTGGTTCAGTGTCCTTACCAATCTTCTTCTTTTTGCAGTTCGATGAATAATGTCCTTGTTCTTTGCATTTGTAGCAATTGATGTGGCTAATATCTTTCTTGGATTTACCCTTTTGTTCTTGTTCTTCCAGGGTCTTCATGAGATACTGTTGCATTCCTTCCTTTGGTTGCTGGATAACTTGTTGCACCAAGGGATAAAGTTGACACTGTATTGGGACATGATTTGTTCCTTCACACAAGAAACAAGTAATCTGACTTGTGGGGCATCCTTTAACTAGATGTCTAGAATCACCATGGGGCCACTCATCAGGACATTCTTTGGACGTATGTCCTATCTCTCCACAAGTTTTGCATGCCTTCGGTTTGGTCATAAGACTCTCTTCAAACTCACTAGGGTTTTGATCAATCTTAGGCAGGTGGTCATTGATCAAATTCCACAACTGACTCTGGTTCTCTAATATTAGTCGCAATGTTGTGTGCATATCATTGGTGTTGGTATTGGGGTGAGACATTTGTTTGGTTTAGAAAGCAATGAGTTGAATTATAGGTACTATGGAGGAATTCTAATTCAATAAATCAGAACAAGGCAACCAATCTCTAACACAAACAATCAACATCTAACAAACATCAAGCAACAAGGTTCACAACAAACAAACAATCTAGTATTGTCATATAGCCAAGTTGATATGATCAATACACTAACACGATAACGTCGTTTTATTTAAGTGGTGGTCAATCTACCTCCTTTTGTGAGTGCTTCAAGTTCTTGTTCAACTTTCTTAGATGTCTTCGAAGTGTTGGCCGAATCCTGGTCTGTCAGTAGAGTTCCATGCATGTAGAACTTCATGATGAATCGTAGCATTCCCATAAGAAGTAGAAGAATCGGGCTTAGGCCATAAGAACATGGTCATCTAGAAAAAGATAAGATGTTTTCAGAAGGTTGATAGTAGACAAGAGTATGAGGAAGGTAAAAATGAAAAGTTTTGTTTTAGAAGACAGTATAAAAATCGATTTTTGATCATATGGGCAAATCTTTTTTCTATCCAAACCTAGGGTTTCAAACCTACAGGAAACACAGTGCTCTGATACCATCTGTAGCGTATCCGCACTTAAAATAAGGAAGATACATGTGAATAGTGCAAATCACTGGATAGATTCGTTTGGACACACAGTTTACGAGGTAATATCACAACAAAGTATAATTTTATTACATCGATGATCCAGACTTACAAAATATTCAATACAAGTTGCATAGCATAAAGCTAGCTTTGGAAGAGTAAACAACAGAAATAATAGCTGTAGCGTACCCGCACTTAAAATAAGGCAGATACCTGTGTATAGTGCAAATCCCTGGATTGATTCGTTTGCACACACAGTTTAAGATGTAATATCACAACAAAGTATCAATTTTATTACATCGATGATCCAAACTTACAAAATATTCAATACAAGTTGCATAGCATAAAGCTAGCTTTGGAAGAGTAAACATCGGAAATACAATAACAGTGAGTCTCCATCACATTCATGTTGCCACAGGCAAAAACATATTGGTTGTAGACTCGAAACCTTTAAACGAAACCTCACTCTTCATCTGAACAATCTACAATAAGAAAAATATCGCAACAACGTGGGTCAGATTCCATTAAAAACGGAGTCTTGTAAGTGACACTATGGTGGACACTTGATGGAATAACTCATAGCCTATATGCATATTTGGCTGGTGGAGTTCAACGCTATTTTTTATAAAGCCAATTTTTCCTAACTCTTTGGAAACCACTTTTCTTCTATTCGAGACATTCGTGGCATGAAAACCAAAGTCTCATTCTACCCTTGTTCACCATCAATTTTTATTTCTGAAGTTGGAATGGTGGAATCCTCTATTAACGTCCGTGATCAGCTGCTCAAATTGTCCGTACCGGTGACACGGCTAAGTACTTAGTTTTACACTCTGCAGAGGTTGTGCACGTTCACCATTGTACCCATTCAACCCAAATTATCCTTTACACGCCATTTGTGATAAGGAAAGGAGAAGAATGAGACGAGATCTTTCAGATACATTTTCCCTCCCACTCTGGCTTGACCCGTTCCACCTAACACCCTCTACATCTGCTTGTCAAGCCGGAGAGAGTCCATGCAACATAGTTGATCAAGCCAGAGCCCATTGGCAATGGCTGCACCGGAAGCAATCGTCACTCAAAGTTTTTCAGATTCCTCTGTTCCCTGGGTGGCCATCCACAAGTGCACTTACTCAGGTATACACCAAAGAAATGGTCCTGAGTAGCCACTCAACTTCGCCTCCGTATACAGCCAATCCACCACGGAGGTTCTTTCTTAACTTAGTAGAATTTAGATTTTCACAAAACAACATTTGCATAGCATCAATAATTCTACTAAGTATTGCATAGGAACCTAGACACGGGAATAAGGAATTTCTTCACAGGTTTAGCATAGCAATACTATCCTACACATGCTTATTGAAAATACACTAAGTAATGCATATAGAAAATAGTAGGAAGTTTATGAGGTGTGCCACTTGCCTTTGAATGATGTCTTTGCTCACAAACTCTTTTCAACATTATTCGGAGCTCTCCGTTCAATCTAACAATATAGGCAAATAACAATACAACAATCATAAAACAAAACAACACAACACATACAAGCATACATATTGAACAAACAAGTTTCATAAACTTCTAAGAAAACATGTCATGCATGATATGCAAATTATTTCTAAGGACTAGAGATGCATGTCATGCTATGAAAATCTTTTAAGTCAATGCAAGGAAATGTGTTGGTAAAAAATGACTAAGACTAAGTTCAGAAGTTGAACAAAATAACTTTGTTATAAATTATCTTGAATAAGCACTCAAATGGCTTAGCCCTGATGTGCATGAATACTAGGAAAAAATACTAAGTTTATAAGGTGATCAACAATTATTATCAACTCTTTGGAAATTGGATATTCACTATAGTGAGAGAGACAGACACCCGACCATCCACTTAAATTGTGGAACAAGTCTCATGTACGTGGACATGTACGGTTAGTCTCCAGGCGGCTTCATCTCACTATGCCGCTAGGATCCAACAAACTTCAAGATAGTAATAATATGATCAAAAATTGTTTATGTCTAAAGTGAAAGAAAAGATTAGGAAAGAGGCAAAAGATAGAAAGAAAGATGTAGTTTTTCTTCTAGGTTTCATCTCCAGACTTGTAGTATTCTCCTTGGTGAAGTCTTCATTCAATTCTTGGTAGACTTGAATAATCTTCAGACTTGATGATTCTTGTATCACCGGGGCTGGACTTGGAATTATCTTAGTCTTCAAGAGGTCTAAGAGAAGAAGGAAGAAGAGAGAGAGAGAGATAGAGAGAGGGGAAGCAAGACTTAGAAAATATTGCTGGTTGGTCTTCATGAACTTCTTCTTGATTTTCCTCTAAGTGCTTCTACTCCTTGAAGATACTTATGAAGTCTTGCTTAGCCATGATGTGCATAAATACTTGGAGATAATACTAAGTCTATAAGGTGATCAACAATTATTATCAACTCTTTGTAAATTGGATATTCACTATAGTGAGAGAGACAGACACCCGGCCAACCACTTAAATTGTGGAACAGGTCTCATGTACGTGGACATGTAAGGTTAGTCTCCAGGCCGCTTCATCTCACTATGCCGCTAGGATCCAACAAACTTCAAGATGGTAATAACATGATCAAAAATTGTTTATGTCTAAAGTGAAAGACAAGATTAGGAAAGAGGGAACATATAGAAAGAAGAATGTAGAATCTTCTCCTTGCTTCCTTTTCTTCTTGATGCGATGACTTCATTGAAATTTTGTATACTTGATGGCTTTGAAGACTTGATGGTGTTGATAGCCTCCAGGTTGGTCTTCAATATACTTAGTCATCCAGGGGTCGAAGAGAAGGGAGAATAGAGATAGAGGAAGCAAGACTTAGAAAATATTTGTTGGTTGGTCTTCATGAACTTCTTCTTGATTTTCTTCTAAGTGCTTCCACCCTTGAAGATATTTATGAAGTCTTGTTTTGGCTAAGTCCTTCATTGGCCTTCTAGCTCAATGTTGAAAATCCTAAGTGTCTAGTGCATAGCACTTTTACCAAAATACTAAGTTTGAAAATAATTCTAACTTAGAGAAAATAATGAAGAGATTTCCTATGGGAAATATATCTATATGTGAAAAATAAGTTATGCATGCAATGCACTTTTTAATCATAAGAAATATCATACAAAATTTGTGATATTTATAAAGTATGCATTAGGCTATAGATGCGATTTAATAAATTTTTATTTTTGCAAAATGTAATAAAAGGAATAAATATAAGATTAAGTTTTCTGGGATTAAATTTTTATAACACAATTTTATGAATAGTGTTAATAGACCTAGGGGATTTATATAAATTTATAGCAATTGGATTTATTTAAAAATGATGTTTATATTAAAGTTATATCAAAATTACTCCAGTTATTCGATTTAGACATATAACTATTAAATAATCAAAATAATTCTCAAAATTATTTTATAACAGAGGCATCATATTACACATATTACAAAGTTTCTAAAATAAATTTATTTACAATTTTTTGATTTATAGATTTACAGTTATGATAAAAAATACTCAAATCCACCATTTGAAATTTCAATATTTTAAACTAAGTCAAATTTGAAATCTAACAGATCTAAAATATTCTACATGTCAAGGGCTTTCCAAATATATAAAAATATTTGAATTTGGATAAACAGAGAAAATGATATGAGAAAACTAAAGTGCATGGTCTTTTCTGCAAAACTGCCATTTAATCTAATTAAAGGAAATCATTTTCCACGTGTGCGCTGACTGGGCGCTGGCGTGGCCGCTCACTGGGCGCTGACATTGATAAGTGATTCGATCTAAACCGCATGATCTAGATCTAACGGTTGCAAATGGAAAATAACTCTTCGCTGTAACTTCTAATCGTGGCCGTGGAAAAAGGATCGGACGGCTTACAGCGATGGACACGAAGCTGGCGGCTTGGTGGCTGCCGGCGACGAAGAAGACGTCGGCGCGGCCTCCGGTGGGGGAGAGGATGGCGCTCCGGCGGTTCCTCGGACGCGCGGATGGTGCCCTCTGGTGCGGCGCGTCGCGTTGAAGACGTAGGGGCCGACGTCGTCGTTGTGTTCTTCCTGCAACAGCGGGGAGGTGCGGCCGGACTTTCTCAAACGCCGGCGAGCTTCGGTCGTGTTCCTCCCCGACGAACTGCTGCAGAATCGAAGCGAGGAAGGGGTTGTGAGGGTGCGCATTGTTACGGTAAGGAGGATGAGAGGGTTCTCCGAGCTTTGGACCGCTTACCTCGCCGGGGACAGAGGAAAAAAGGCGGCGGCCTCGACATTCTCCGGCGAGAAATCGGAACGGCCTGGCGGCGCAAATCGATGGGGAAAAAGAGGGGGAAAGAAGAGGCGGCGGGGTCATGGTTTATATGGAGGTTGAGGGGGAGCAAATCCCGCAAAGAACGCCGCAATTGGAACGGATTTGGAAAGCAGATTTTCGGGAGTGATTTTAGGGATGGAGGTTGAAGACGATGACGTCAGCAGTTGTGAGGACCCCTCGAAACAAGTCCGAGGTGTCCATGTTATGGAAAAGATCACGATCCCAATGATCAGTGCATCGCAATCACATAACCAACCTTGGTATCAAAGAGTTACATCATTCAAGTCGTACGAATAAAAGTCTTACAACACATAGACGGTCATACGACCAAGTCAACCAACCTCGTCACGCAGGACGGAATTAAACTAAGATAGCGGAAGCTCGTGGCTAGCGACGGCTCTTCACATCTCCGAGCGCTGACCCCAGAAGTGCAGTTGACCGGTGACAACTAAGTGGCGAAGTCGTCGTCATACGCCTCCTCCTCGACGTAAGACTCCTCATTGAAATCTGGACATTTCAATATCCAGGGACAAAGCCATATGACTACAAGTACGTACTCGCAAGACCACCTCTATTTTTACCAGTTTTCATGGATATGCATGTAAAGTATTTCGAAAACTAGGATGGCTCCTATATAGAGCTATAGGGCTTAGTTTTCGAATACCATGACTTTAGACATAGAGAATATGACATCTCTATATCTTTGTTGAAGAAATCAGTTAGAGATAGAATTCTCTTCTCTTAGATATAGCAAGGACATATATAAGTACAAAACTTTCTTTTGTAAAACTTTGTCAAAACACTAGGATAGGGGTAACCCTTTTTCCTGGCTTGAGGTTGGACTGGTTGTCTCCCCGAGATCAACCATCCTCACCCAAATGCCGTACCTCCCAGGTACCACATTGTCGCCTCCTTGTTTTCCTCTGAAAACCACTTTCTATTTTAAAATTCCAATTGCCCATACGCCTAGATCAATGGCCTTTCCAAGCGTCCATGACCGCGGACGCGGCTATTCGAATAGATTTACACTCTGCAGAGGTTGCACACTTTACCCACACCAATCGGTCCTTCCGCCATGTCTGCCACAGCCCGTCATACGACAGCATGCACGGGTCCGGATAACACGATCAAAGCTTTCCACTATGACCACCCTAGTATCGGGGCCTCCCGGTAGGTCTGTTCTCCTCGGCACCATGTGCTCCACTAGACCTCTTGGTCTATCCTCGGGACGCCACACCGCCACGTCAGGAGACCCGCCGTAATCGTACGGCGCGATTCAACACATGTGTATTGCCTCATACAGACGGCAACCCGGCTTCGAGGGACCAACCCTCATAGAAAGTATGAGAGCCCCAACACTAAAACAGACAAGCTTCTGGCTAAGCCCTACCCATGTCAGGTAGTGTGGCTGCACGGGTTAATTGTTCGAACGGCTGCTAGGGCAGTACTTTGTTTTTCAAAAACAACTTCCAATCCTCCGACTACTCCCAGCAGCTCGGGTTTTCGCAAACATCTCCGATTGCTCACAGCAACTCGGGTTTTAATAAAACACTTGCTCTCCGATTGCTTCCAGCAACTCGGGTTTTCCTCCGTAAAACAGTTTTATCAAATAGGTTCTCATCCTAAAGTTTTGAGGTAAGACGACAAGAGTATACTACTACAAAACTTGATTTTCTTGATGGAGCCTTCAACAACAAGGCTCACCAAGTGAAAACTCACTTTGTAACTCCTATAAATAATCTAGTAGATAACTTTGGTCAAACAATATTTTGTAAAATAGTTCTCGGGTGGCAAGGTGCCAAAGAGGAAGTAAAACATGCATTATTTTATATTGAAAACAAAACATGCTTGATAAAATAATAGGATTCATTATAGTGGGGAGGTGGGCTTGCTCTGTTCAGCGTACTGTCCCTGGTCTTGCTCTTCTCTGTAGTTGTGCTCAGCTACCTCGTACTGCTCCTCTGATTGAGGTTCTACCGTAACATGAAAACAAACGAGACTAGTGTAAATCCTAAATGCGAGTTGATAACCATCTAAAGTATAATAACAAGCATCACAAAACAGAACCACCTATCGGAGGGATTCACTCCATTGTGAATACAAACACAACAAAACACAATAGACACATAGGGTTGCCTTATGGCACAAAAGGGTTTATGCTAACCACACACAAGGATAATAACCAAAACTAGACATACATTGTTCTCTGAAATTCCAAATATGCATTGCAAGAGGCTATCTTCCTGTTTTAAAGGAATTGATTCATCAAGCATAAAATACCTACTGGAAAAATCTACATTTATAGCATATGACACCTCCAACTTATATTTACCACCTCCAAATGGATTTACCCCAAAAATTGTTTTATTTAAAGAGTTAAAAATCACCAAATACCCAATGGTGTTTTACTTAAACTGAAAATATATTTTGCTAGAACAATCTCCTGCATGCAAAACTTATAGATCTAAGTAGACATTTTTATAGGCTTTCCATAGAATCTTAGTTTGCATGATTTGGACTTATAAATCCCAAGTTGTTAAACAAGTGGTGAAAAGGATACTTTTTACTAGATCCACTGTACAATATAACAGAAAATATATTTTGGACCAAATCCAAAGCTACATGATTAGGAAAACATGTAGCTATGCTAAAAAATTGGTCT
The DNA here is from genome assembly GCA_026929855.1 of Poa annua. NCBI lineage: Eukaryota > Viridiplantae > Streptophyta > Magnoliopsida > Poales > Poaceae > Poa > Poa annua. Next base: position 107,132,710 of record CM049426.1, read on the forward strand.
CACCATTTTAGCCAATACAGATTTACCACAAAATAATAAATACTAGACCCTTAATTCAGTGGATTTTTTCAACACAAAAGAAGATTAAAAAAAGAAAAAGGCCGGGCGGCCAGATCTGGGCCAGATCGGCCTAGGAGCAACGCGGAGCAGCGCGGATCTGCGCGGAGATGGAGCTGGGCCGGCCCACCCGGGCGAGGCCGCGCGCGCGAGCAGAAAACGGTCAACGACCGTGCGCGGTTCAAACTCGACCGTTGATCGCAAGATCGATGGCGACAGCGTCGTCTTCCTCGCCGCGCCAGCGCGGGCGAGATGCCGAGAGAGGGAAGGAGAGGGGTGAGACGGAGCGCTCACCTCGGACGTTGCTCGGCCAAGGCAATGGTCGGGGAAGAAGGGGACGGCGAAGGCGAGCTCGGGGACGTCCTCAGACCACGCATGCACCACCGGGATCCATGGCGATGCCGGCGACGTGCTCCTCGGGTCGTGGACGAACGCGACGGCTACGGTCACCTTGGAACAAAACGAAGACGGGGATTAGATGTTCCTCGATGTAGGGATCTTGGCAAACCAAAAATGGCGAGGAGAGATGGAGGGTAGCGAAAGCTACGGCAGTTCTCCTCTGTCGGCCACCGAGGAGGTTTTCCTCGTCTCCTTGGCAAATGAGCTCGAGAGCTTGAGGCTCTGCTCAGGGGGAGGGAGGAGTGGGATGGTGAGTGCACCGAGAGGGAGAGAGATGAGCAGAGGGAGGTCTCGGGGTGGGTTTAAGACTACCACCCGATCTAGGGTTTGGTTCGGACAAGGGGGGGGGGGCAGGGGAGTGCTCGATATGGCCTTCTACTGGCTAGGGAGGGCGATGGAGAGAGGGACATAGTGGAGTTGGTCGGGATGACAAGGCTTGGCCAGTGAGAAGGAGGGAAGTGAGCTCCGGTTGGGTGGAGAGAAAAAAGAAAAAGAGAAGAGTGGTTGAGAGGTGACCTAGGTCCATGACAAGTGGGCCAGAGGGGTGGGGTGCTGCTCTCCTTGTCCAGCAGGTAGGGTAGAGAGAGATGAAAGAGATGAGTGGAGGCTTTGGGCAATTTTTCAAATAAAATTAAATCCTATGTTTGAAATTTTCAAACACTTATTCACAAATGAAATAAAACAATCTGTCCATACTCACGAGATGGTGGTGAAGTTACTGAATTAATAAGTGTGCAAACCAAACGCCTCATTGAGCATACAAAAGAAAACAAAAAAATTTAGGGAAAAGAAAAAGAATGACCCAAATGGTCATGTTATTCTGATGGCCACAAAAGCTAGTGAGATTTATGTACAAACAAGCTCCTTTGTGAAAATTTGGAACATGGTATCAAATTATATAAGACATAGATCAAATTGGTTCAAATGCATGCGAAAAACCATTTGAGGTTTGCTTAATAATAGCCACTAGTTTGGCTAAGTTTTAACAAGCATGAAGATCCTAATAGTTGAAGTTTTCTTTTAGTTGTTTTTGTTTTAGTGTTTCTATTATCTTAGAAGGCTAGTGGAAATCAATGAGAATAATAAGTGCAACAAGATAGTTCATGCCTCAAAATTTTATACACCTAATTTTTTTTGCTGACATTGAAAGAAAATTCTAATCTAACACCACAATACTTATGCTAAGAAAATTGGGGTGTTACAGACCTTCCCCCCTTAGGAGAATCTCGTCCCCGAGATTCCAGAGTTGAGGAAGAAAGAAAACCAGGGAATTCGCGCTCCAAATAATCTTCACGCTCCCAAGTAGCTTCTTCTTCTGAATGGTTGCTCCATTGAATGTTCAGAAATCTGATCTTCCGTCTCCGGGTCAGACGGACGTCTTCAGCGAGAACACAGAGTGGTCGCTCTCGGTAGGTGAGATCATGATTAAGATCAATGGTGCGATGATCTACCTCTTGATAAGAATGAGTACTTCCCGGAACTTGCAGGCACTTCCGGAGCAGAGACACATGAAAACATCATGGAATTCGGATAGATGGGGTGGCAGGTCAAGCTGATAAGATACTTTTGTAGCGTACCTGCACTTTAAATAAGGTAGATACCTGTGTATAGTGCAAAACCCTGGATCGATTCGTTTGCACACACAGTTTACGATGTAATATCACAACAAAGTATCAATTTTATTACATCGATGATCCATAATTACAAAATATTCGATACAAGTTGCAAAGCATAAAGCTAGCATTGAAAAAGTACACAGCTGAAATACAATAGCAGTGGGTCTCCAACAACTTCATGTTGCCACAGGCGAAAACATGTTGGTTGTAGACTCGAAACCTTTAAACAAAACCTCACTCGTCAACTGATCAATCTGCAATAAGAAAAATATTGCAACAACGTGGGTCAGATTCCATTAAAAATGGAGTCTGGCAAGTGACACTATGTTGGACACTTAATGGAATAACTCTATATCCTATATGCATATTTGGCTGGTGGAGTTCAAGGCTATTTTGCATAAAGCCAATTTTTCCTATCTCTTTGGAAACACTTTTTTCAAATTAAGATAAGTATGGCATGAAAACCATAAATCTCATCTTCCCTTGTTCACCCATCAAGTTTTATTTCTGAAGTTGGAATGATGGAATCCTCCGTTGACGTTCGTGATCAGCTGCTCAAATTGTCCGTACCGGGGACACGGCTAAGTACTTAGTTTTACACTCTACAGAGGTTGTGCACGTTCACCATTGTACCCATTCAACCCAAATTATCCTTTACACGCCATTTGTGATAAGGAAAGGAGAAGAATGAGATGAGATCTTTCATAATCATTTTCCCTCCCACTCTGGCTTGACCCGTTCCACCTAACATCCCCCTACATCTGCTTGTCAAGCCGGAGAGAGTCCATGCAACATAATTGATCAAGACAGAGCCCATATGGCAATGGCTGCACTGGAAGCAATCGTCACTCGGAGTTCTTCAGATTCCTCTGTTCCCTGGGTGGCCATCCACAAGTGCACGTACTCCAGGAACCATAGACATGGACCTGAGTAGCCACTCAACTTCGCCACCATACAACCAATCCACCCAGGAGATTCATCAACTTAGTGGATGTGCACTCTCAGGTGAAAATCACCATGCTCACGGCCCTAAGTAGAATAGACATTCATCCTAGGCGACGACAACCATGAGCACAGCCCTGAGTAGTCACTTACATTTTGCAAAACTTTTCATCATTGCATAGCATCAATATATCTACTAAGTATTATATAGGAACCTCGACACAGGAGTAAGGGAATTCTACAGAGGTTTCGCATAGCAATACTATCCCACACATGCATATAAAAATACACTAAGTAATGCATATAGAAAATAATAGGAAGTTTATGAGGTGTGCCACTTGCCTTTGAATGTTGTCATTGTTCACAAACTCTTTTCAACAACGAACGTTTGCTCTCCGTTTAATCTAAACAATATAAGCAACAACAATACAACAATCAACAAACAACAATCATCAAACATACATGCTCATATCTTGTAAACAAACAAGTTTTGTAAACTTCTAAGGAAAACATGTCATGCATGAAAATCTTTTAAGTTAATGCAAGGAAATGTGTTGGTCAAAAATGACTAAGGACTAATGTCATAAGTTGAATAAAATATTTTGTTTTATATCATCTTGAATAAGCCCTCTAATGTCTTAGTCTTGATGTGTAGAAATATTTAGAGTAACTACTATGTAATTTCTTCAAGATGATCAACAATTCTTATCAACTCTTTGTAAATTGGACATTCACTATAGTGAGAGAGACAGACACCCGGCCAGCCACTTAAATTGTGGAACAGGTCTCATGTACATGGACATGTAAGGTTTGTTTCCAGGCCGCTTCATCTCACTATGCCGCTAGGATCCAACAAACTGCAAGACGATAATATCATGATCAAAAATTGTTTATGTCAAATGTGAAAGACAAGATTAGAAAAGAGGGAAAAGATAGAAGAAAGATGTAGTTGTCCTCCAGGCTTCATCTCCAGACTTGTAATATTCTCCTTGATGATGTCTTGATTGAAGTTTTGATAGACTTGGTGGTTCTTGTATCTTGGTGGGTCTTGGATTTACTTAGTCATCATGAAGTCTAACAGAAGAAGGAGGGAGAAAAGAAGAAAGAGGGAGAAAGACTTAGAATATATTTCTGGTTGGTCTTCATGAACTTCTTCTTGATCTTTCTTCTAAGTGCTTCCACTCCTTGGAGATTCTTCTGGAGTCTTGTTTGGCTAAGTCCTTCATTGGTCTTCCAGCTCCATGTTGAAAATTACTAAGTGTCTAATGCATAGTACTTTTATCAAAATACTAAGTTTGGAAATATTCTTAACTTAGAGAAAATAATGAAGAGATCTCCTAAGGGAAATATATCTATATGTGAGAATAAGTCATGCATGCAATGCACTTTTAAATCCTAAGAAATATCATACAAAATTTGTGATATTTATAAAGTATGCATTTGGCTATAAATGCAATTTAATTAATTTCTATTTTTGGAAAATGTTATAAAAGGAATAATTATAAGATTAAAGTTTTCTATGATTAATATTTTTATAAAATTATTTTATGAATAGTGTTAATAGACAGGGAGCATTTAATTAAATTTATAGCAATTTGATTTAATCAAAATTAATATTTCTATTAATAGTTATGTTGAAAATACTCAAACTATTCAATATATAACTATGAATTCATTCAAATATCACTCAAATATTTTATAGCAGTGGCATCAATTTACAAAAATTCTAAAGTTTCTAAAACAATTTTATTTGCAATTTTTGGATTAATAGATTTAAAGTTATGCCAAAAATACTCAAATCCACCATTTGAAATTTGAATATTTTATACTAAGTCAAATTTGAATTTTGGCAGATCCAAAATATTCTAAATGTCAAGAGCTTTCCAAATATATAAAAATATTTGAATTTCGATAAACAGAGAAAAAGATATGATAGTTTGAATTGACAGGGGCTTTTTTGTAAAACTGCCAATTAATTAAATCGTGAAAATGATTTTACACGTCAGCGCTGACTGGGCGCTGACTGTGCGCTGACTGGGCTGCAGACTGGGATCCGACGTGGATAAGTGAACAGATCTGGGCCGTCAGATCTGGATTTGGCGGTCCAGATCTAATCCTACCGATTCGTTCAAATTTTATAATCTGGGCCGTTGAGATTGGATCGGATGGACGGGGGAGGGTGGTGCTCACCGGGCGGCGCGGGGTGGCCGGAGCAGAGGAAGACGCGGCGGCGCTGCGCTCGGCCTCGACGGGGGAGGCGTTCCGGTGGATCCCGGGCTCGGGGAAGGCCACCTCCAGATGCAGCGCGGCACAGCGGGTCGGATGGGAGTGGTGGCCTTGAGCAGTTCGTCCTGGTGCGGCCGGGAGACGAGGTCGGAGGCGGCTCGGGTGCCGGCGAGCTCGGGTCATGCACGATGAGCTCAAATCACTGCACGAAACAAACGAGACCGGGTCTTAGGGAAAGCGCACAAGTGCGGGAGAGGCAGAGGACGAGGAATGGGCGGCGGAATCGTACCGTGTCGCCGAAAAACAGAGGAACACGGCGGCGGCACCGTGTGTACTCCGGCGACCTTTTCCGACGGCTTGGCGGCGTTATTTTGATGGGGAGGAGAGGGGAAACACGGAGGAGAGCATGGAGAATTTATAGGCGTCCTCCGTTAGGTTTTTCATCGCTTAAATCGCGCGAATCGAACGAACAAAGGAAGGTGCAAATCGGGGCAAAATTCCCGGCTGGAGGTTGACGATGATGACATCCGAGGTAATTCTTTTTCTGTTTTTATTTATTTAATTCATATCTTTTGATTTAAATGTCCAAATGATTTCAAATTAATTTCTAAAAATTTGTAAAATCAATATCTTTGTGTTAAACCAGTTGTGGGCATGGTTTGAATATTTTTGAAAAATAATATTTTGAAATATTGATTAAATTCAAATTTGACACTTAAAGTCAAATTAGATATTATATCTTAAATAAATTTTCTTTAGGCTAAATAAAATTTGTAAAATACCCATATTCAAAATATGTTTGAATTTAAGTTATTTAAACTTATTTTTCTGAAATCATTCATCTTTATTTTGGCATAATATTAGAGAACAAAATATAACTAATTTGAAGGAAATGGGAAATATAATGAATTCCATTTTTAATTCTAAATGTTTGTACACCATTATGTTTTATATTATGCTTATTCATTTGAAAAACTTCATATCAACTTTGGAAAAGATTTTAGATTTAATTCTTTTCTTATATAGAATAATATATTCTTGAAATCATTTTATGTTTTGAAAATAAATGAAAGTAATTTAAGTAAATGAAATGCTTATTTGTTTAATTCATTAATTATAAAACATATGAAGTTTTAAAGTTATGAATTGTAAACTTATAATTTCCAAAACTATAATTTGAATTTAGTTAAATGAATGAAAACCATTTGGCAAAAATACCATTTTAAATAGTCTTGAATTTATGAATAGATATGGCTAAGTGATTGAAAATCAATTGCTTATAAGTAAACTATTTTATTAGAATACAATGGTTTGAAGTTTGTAAAATATTTATCAAATTATGTATTGAGGTTTTTAAGAAAATACAATGGAATAATAAATTGTTTAACTTGAAACAAGTTTTGAAAATAATAATAACTGAGATATTTGAAATATTAAACTCTTTCAATATGTTTGAAGTCTTTCTTGGTTGGTTTTCTTATGCTTTTAAATGTTTTATTTTACTCAAAAACAAAAGTTTTAAATTTTAGTGATTTTTGAACATTATAAAATGTTGGGATGTTACAACTTCTCCTCTTCGACTGATTACCTTAAACGAACCAATATATCTTGGTGCTAACTTCCCCTTCACATGAAAACGCTGCATTCCCTAGAGTGGTGTAACGCGCAGATATACCATATCACCAGCCTTGAAGCTGAGTTCACGCCTCTTGGAATCGGCGTAACTCGTTTGCCTTGATTGGGCGGCCTTAAGACGGTCGCGAATGAGTTGAACTTGCTCTTCAGCTTCCCTCAGGGTGTCAACCCCAAAGATTTGGCTGTCTCCTGATTGTGACCAGTTCAAGGGGGTACGGCACTTGCGCCCATACAAAGCCTCGAAGGGTGCCATTTTCAGACTTGCTTGATAGTTGTTGTTGTATGAGAACTCGGCAAACGGCAAACAACTTTCCCACTTAGCCCCATAAGCGAACACACAAGATCTAAGCATATCCTCTAAGATCTGGTTGACCCTTTCCGTTTGTCCTCCTGTCTGAGGGTGATATGCGATGCTGAAAAAGAGTTTGGTTCCGAGCTCCTCTTGAAGCTTAGTCCAAAATCGAGAAGTGAACTGGGTTCCCAGATCGGAGACGATAGTCTTGGGTACTCCATGAAGGCTGACGATACGCGACATGTAGAGATCCGCAAGCTGATCCGATCGATGAGTGGTTTGCACTGGTAAGAAGTGAGCAATTTGGTGAGTCTATCTACAATAACCCAAATGGCGTCATGCCCGCGATTGGATCGGGCTAATCCAGTGATAAAATCCATGCCGATCTCATCCCATTTCCATTTGGGCAACTTGAGAGGTTGGAGTAATCCATCGGGTCTCTGATGTTCTGCTTTGATCCTTTGGCAGATGTCGCAATGCTGGACGAAGAGTGCAATTTCACGCTTCATGCCATGCCACCAGAAATTCTGTATTAAATCCTGGTACATCTTGGTTCCACCTGGGTGGATAGAGTACAATGTCTCGTGGGGCTCCTTCATAATTAACTGCTTCAAATCAGGATCTGATGGTACGCAGATACGTCCCTTGTACCAGAGAATACCCTCGGAATCAATGGTGAATCCAGGGAATTCCTCCTTGTCCATTTTTCACTTGATGCCCTCAATTCTTTTGTGACCCTTTTGTGCTTTCTTGATCTGATCCCATAGAGTGGGCTGCAATATGAGTTGATCGACCGCTCCATAACTGACTACTTCTATACCCATTTTATCTAGCTCTTCCCAGAGTTCTGGTTGTCGAGTCTTGATCATGGAGTTGAACGAACACGGCTGTCGGCTAAGGGCATCAGCTATGACGTTAGCTTTTCCAGGGTGGTAGTGGATGTCCAAGTCGTAATCCTTGATGAGCTCTATCCATCTCCGCTGCCTCATATTCAAATCCCTCTCGGTGAAGATATACTTCAGACTCTTGTGATCGGTGTAAATTTCGCAACGGTTGCACATCAGGACGTGACACCAAGTCTTGAGTGCATGAACCACTGCAGCAAGGTCTAGATCATGGGTTGGATAATTCTTCTCATGCTTGCGGAGTTGTCGGGACGAGTAGGAAATCACCTTTCCCTCTTGCATAAGGACACACCCAAGTCCAAGTTTGGAGGCATCGCAATAAACCACAAAGTCTTTGGTCACATCGGGAATGGTTAAAATAGGTGCGGTAGTAAGGCGCTTCTTTGGTTCCAGGAAACTGGCTTCACACTTGTCGGTCCAACAAACTTCTGGTCCTTCTTCAGTAGTTGAGTAAGTGGCTTTGCGATGCTCGAGAATCCCTCAACAAACTTGCGGTAATAACCCGCCAATCCGAGGATGGACCTCACCTCGGTCTGGTTAGTGGGGGTTGGGAATTCAAGGATGGACTTGATGTGGGTTGGGTCAACAGATATCCCTCCAGCTGAGATAACATGACCAAGAAAACCTACTTCTTTTAACCAAAACTGGCACTTGCTGAACTTACCATACAAATGACGCTCTCGAAGGGTACCGAGAACCAATCTCAGATGCTCTTCATGCTCTTCTTCCGACTTGGAATAAATCAGGATGTCATGGATGAAGACTACCACAAACTTATCCAAGTACTCCATGAACACCTTGTTCATGAGATTCATGAAATAGGCAGGGGCATTGGTCAGGCCAAAAGACATCACGGTATATTTGAACAATCCATAACGAGTGACGAAGTCTGTTTTAGGGATGTCCGATTCTCTTACTTTCAGCTGATGATAACCGGTGCGGAGATCGATCTTGGAGAAGACTCGAGCTCCGTTGAGTTGATCAAACAGGTCTTCAATTTTGGGTAGAGGGTACTTATTTTTGATACTCACATCATTTAACTTTCGGTAGTCCACACATAAGAGAGTAGTACCGTCTCTCTTATCCACAAAAATAATTGGTGACCCCCTGGGTGACGCACTTGGGCGAATCATCCCTTTTCTAAGGAGATCATCCAACTGCTTCTTTAATTCCTCCAACTCTTCGGGGTTCATCCGGTAGGGTTTTTGAGCTATAGGTCCAGTACCGGGTACCAACTCAATGATGAACTCGATATCCCGATCAGGTAGCATACCTGGTAACTCTTCGGGAAATACATCCGGGTATTCACACAGTACCGGTACCTCTTCCAGAATGGTTTCAGCTACACTCTTATGACAATGGCCCGAGGTAGAATGATGGGTTGAGAAGTGTGTAATTTCTTCTCCTTCCGGGGTGGTTAGAGTGATAGACTTGTTGGTGCAATCTATTTTTCGTCGGTTTACCGCCATCCAGTCCATGGCTAAAACCACCTTGATCCCTTGTTTTCCTAATACCACCAAGTCCGCATGGAATCGGGCTCCCTGAATTTCCACAGGAGTCTCCTCGCAAGACAAGTTGGCTCTAGTAGTGGTTCCCGGTTTTTGCACAAGCATAGGGCGACGTCGAAGTTGGCACCATGTCACTCCTCTTAACAAACGGCTCGATAGGAAACGATTGGGATGCTCCAGAATCAAACAAAACTGATGCAGGTACAGAGTTGATAGGGAACGTACCCATGACCAGGTCTGGTGCCTCCTGAGCTTCCTCGGCGCTGATGTGGTTCAAGTGTCCACGTGCCATGTGCCCTGTCTTCTTGGGGTAAGGAGTCTTGCTTCCCGTCGAACGAGACGGCCCCTGATTCAACTTGGTAGCATTGGGGCGACTACCAGCGGGCTGTCTAGTGGGACACTCCCTAGAGAAATGGACCGGCTGTCCACAAGTCAAACACCCTCCAGTTGGCTTAGGAGCAGGCGGCCTATTAAAGTTGAGTTTGGGATTGACACCACCTCCAGGACGAGGTGCAGGTGGGCGAGAGGGGTAGCTGGGTCTTCGTGCAAAAGTTGAAGGCCTTGGTGATGGATAGGAAGGCCTTGGTGGAGGTGAAGGGCGTGGACGGGGGTAACTTCCGGCTGGGCTGCTGCTGCTACCGCTTGCTGCATCTGTTGGCGGCGTTTGCGGTTGTCAAACGAAGCCTTGCGTTTGTGCTCCATCCTAATATCGGCATCTGCCAAGGACTCGAGGTCGGTGAAAGGCATCACCACCAGAATGCACTGCATTTCATCATGAAGTCCATTCATGAACCTCTCTTTCTTCTTGTCCTCAGTATCGGTATCGGTAGGCGCATACCTTGTCACAGTAGTGAACTTCTCCAAGTACTCACTGACAGACAGACCACCTTGCTTGAGCTGCAGGAACTTCTCTCGCATGATACTGACGAGTCCGGATGGCACATAACGCTTCAAGAACTTGGTCTTGAACGCCTCCCAAGCCACAACTTCCTCCTGAGGCAGCAGAGCCCGAATGGCCTCCCATCATGCTCGAGCAGGCCCCAAGAGGTAGTGAGTGGCGTAGACCACCTTCTCATTGTCGCCAACTTGGGCGACCCTTAGGTTGTTCTCGATGGTACGAATCCAATTATCAGCATCCAGGGGCACTTCACTTTTGGAGAAGACTGGAGGGTTGGTGTTCTGAAAATCACGATGTTTGGAGCGGGGCTCCTCATTTCCCTGGCAGCCATTCTGGTTGACGGCGATCTGAGCAAGATGCTGCAGGGTGGCGAGATTGGCATTCCTCTCAGCGCAAGCTGCTTCGCGATCCTCCATGAGAAGACGCAGCACTTGAGCAATAGATGTCTCGGGTGGTGGGGGTGGTGGTGGATCTCTTGCCATTTTGAATTTCAGAATAAAACACACCTTAATTTTCCTATTGGACCTTTTAAACAGGTTTTGGAAAGAGAGTTCATCAATCACACACAGTAACATACAAATTTTAGCAAGGAGCTACGCATAAGGAAACATGATCCACTCCATAGCAGGGTTCCAAAAGCAGTATCACATAGTTCTCAATCACATGACACCGGACTGACATAGTCTTACAATAATTTAAACACACACTCATGCTAACTAGACCACACAATCGCATCCACTAGCTACTCCACGTCCATGACAGCGTCACTGTCAAAGGGTGGCTCGTCGGTGTCCTCGTCCTCGAACATCACAGCCCCCGAGTCCTCACCGCCCTCACCTCGAAGGTCGTCGTCGTCCTGCCCGCTTTCAGGCTCCATGTCCATATCCTCCATAGGGTCCTCATCATCTTGCAAAAGATCATCGTTCTCCTTGCTCACGCCTCCACCTCGCTCTCCAGCTCGCTGATCCGCTCGTCGCGGTCGCCGATGGTAGACCTGAGCATGTCAACCATACCGTCAATCTGGAACTTGTAGTAGCGGGTAGTCTGGAAGCGCGCAAAGGTGGAACGGCGCTCCTTGCGCTCCTTCTTGAGCTCTGCCTGGGACTCCACCAGACGCTCCTCTGAGGTCTTGAGCTTCAGCTCCACGGTCTTCAGCTTGTCCTAAGATGTCTTGAGCTGCGACTCCAGGTCCTCGATCCTCAGCTCAGCTGCCGAGATCCGCACCTCAGCACCGTCGTGATTCAGACGGTGGAGATCACTCTCGAAACGACTAGTGACCAGCTGGGACTGGGTGAACTCGACGAGGAGTCCCAGCTCAGCCAAGTGGTTCCTGAAAGTGGGGTGGGGAGGCGGCGACAGGCACAGGGTTACTTTGCTCGTCTAGGCCAGAGTGAAACTCAAAACGGGTGCCGCCCAGCTCGGCGCTGTGAGCACACACCAAGCGGGCGAGAGCTCTCTACAGCACTGTGACAAACACCCCCATCTGAGTCGATGCAAGGGCATCCTCAATCAGCTCCTCGGCGAAAGGTGGCACCAGCGTTCCTCGAAGGATGCACCTCACGGTCCAGGACATCTCATCTCCAACCATAGGTAGACAGCGTCCTATCAGCAGCTCAGGTAGCGGGCGCCCCAAGTGCCGAGTCAACTGGAGTAAATCTGCCTGAAACAGACGCGAAACTCCCGAGTTGGGCACATCACCCAACTGGATCGACGACGAGAACTCTCTGCTCATCTACACTAAATTTTAAATGGAGGTTGAATTAGTGAACGGTGTGAAAAAATTTAAACAAGTAAAAACATAAGGTTTAATGCAAGTATAATATTGTTCAATAGATACTAACAGAGGGGAGGGAATAGCAGTATATTCTGCACATTTTAAGTATTTCTCCTAAATTCCTAGGAAAACATTTTTGCGTGACTCCGACGCTCAACCTAGCCAAAGTCTCCTAAGGTCAACGATGGCTCAGATACCAAGTCTGTGAGGACCCCTCGAAGCAAGTCCGAGGTGTCCATGTTATGTCAAAGATCACGATCCCAATGATCAGTGCATCGCAATCACATAACCAACCTTGGTATCAAAGAGTTACATCATTCAAGTCGTACGAATAAAAGTCTTACAACACATAGACGGTCATACGACCAAGTCAACAAACCTCGTCACGCAGGACGAAATTAAACTAAGTTAGCGGAAGCTCGTGGCTAGCGACGGCTCTTGACATCTCCGAGCGCTAACCGCACAAGTGTAGTTGACCGGTGACAACTAAGTGGCGAAGTCATCGTCATACGCCTCCTCCTCCACGTAAGCCTCCTCATTGAAATCTGGACATTTGAATATCCAGGGACAAAGGCATATGAGTACAATTACGTACTCGCAAGACCACCTCTAATTTTACAGTTTTTCATGGATATGCATGTAAAGTATTTAGAAAACTAGGATGGCTCCTATATAGGGCTATAGGGCTTAGTTTTCGAATACCATGACTTTAGACATAGAGAATATGACATCTCTGTATCTTTGTTGAAGAAAACATTTAGAGATAGAATTCTCTTCTCTTAGATATAGCAAGGACATATCTAAGTACAAAACTTTCTTTTGTAAAACTTTGTCAAAACACTAGGATAGGGGTAACCCTTTTTCCAGGCTTGAGGTTGGACTGGTTGTCTCCCCGAGATCAACAATCTTCACCCAAATTCCGTACCTCCCAGGTACCACTTTGTCTCCTCCTTGTTTTCCTCAGAAAACCACTTTCTATTTTAAAACTCAAATTCCCCATACGCCTAGATCAGTGGCCTTTCCAACCGTCCATGACCGCGGACGCGGCTATTCGAATAGATTTACACTCTGCAGAGGTTGCACACTTTACCCACACCAATCGGTCCTTCCGCCGTGTCTGCCACGGCCCGTCATACGACAGCATGCGGGGGTCCGGATAACACGATCAAAGCTTTCCACAATGACCACCCTAGTATCGGGGCCTCCCGGTAGGTATGTTCTCCTCGGCACCATGTGTTCCTCTAGACATCTTGGTCTTTCCTCGGGACGCCACACGGCCATGTCAGGAGACCCGCCGTAATCGTCAGGCGCGATTCAACACATGTGTATTGCCTCATATAGACGGCAACCCGGCTTCGAGGGACCAAGCCTCATAGATAGTATGAGAGCCCCAACACTAAAACAGACAAGCTTCCGGCTAAGCCCTACCCATGTCAGGTAGTGTGGCTGCACGGGTTAATTGTTCGAGCGGCTGCTAGGGCAGTACTTTGTTTTTCAAAAACAACTTCCAATCCTCCGACTACTCCCAGCAGCTCGGGTTTTCGCAAATATCTCTGATTGCTCCCAGCAACTCGGGTTTTAATGAAACACTTGCTCTCCGATTGCTCCCGGCAACTCGGGTTTTCCTCCGTAAAACAGTTTTATCAAATAGGTCCCCATCCTAAAGTGAGGTAAGACGACAAGAGTATACTACTAGAAAACTTGATTTTCTTGATGGAGCCTTCAACAAAAAGGCTCACCAAGTGAAAACTCACTTTGTAACTCCTATAAATAATCTAGTAGATAACTTTGGTCAAACAATATTTTTTAAAATAGTTTTCGGGTGGCAAGGTGCCATAGAGAAAGTAAAACATGCATTATTTTTTTGAAAACAAAACATGCGATATAAAATAATAGGATTCATTATAGTTGGGAGGTGGGCTTGCCTTGTTCAGCGTACTGTCCCTGGTCTTGCTCTTCTCCGTAGTTGTGCTCAGCTACCTCGTACTGCTCCCCCTCTGATTGAGGTTCTACCGTAACATGAAAACAAACGAGACTAGTGTAAATCCTAAATGCGAGTTGATAACAATCTAAAGTATAATAACAAACAACAAGCATCACAAAACAGAACCACCTATCGGAGGGTTTCACTCCATTGTGAAAACAAACACAACAAAAGACACCAGACACATAGGGTTGCCTTATGGCACAGAAGAGTTTATGCTAACCACACACAAGGATAATAAGCAAAACTAGACATACATTGCAAGAGGCTATCTTCCTGTTTTTAAGGAATTGATTCATCAAGCATAAAATACCTACTGTAAAAATCTACATTTATAGCATCTGACACCTCCAACTTATATTTACCACCCCCAAGTGGATTTACCCCAAAAAGTGTTTTAATTAAAGAGTTAAAAATCACCAAATACCCACTGGAGTTTTACTTAAACTAAAAATATCTTTTGCTAGAACAATCTCCTGCATGCAAGACTTATAGATCTAAGTAGACATTTTTATAGGCTTTCCATGGAATCTTAGTTTGCATGATTTGGACTTATAAATCCCAAGTTGTTAAACAAGTGGTGAAAATGATAGTTTTTACTAGATCCACTGTACATCAGAAAATATATTTTGGACCAAATCCAAAGCTACATGATTAAGAAAACATGTAGCTATGCTACAAAATTAGTCTCACTATTTTAGCAAATACAGATTAACCACGAAAGAATAAATACTAGACCCTTAATTCTCTGGATTTTTTCAACACAAAAAAAGATTAAAAAAATGGAAAAAGGACGGGCGGCCAGATCTGGGCCAGATCGGCCTAGGAGCAGCGCGGAGCAGCGCGGATCTGCGTGGAGATGGAGTTAGGCCGGCCCACCCGGGCAAAGCCACGCGCGCGCGAGCAGAAAACGGTCAACGACCGTGCGCGGTTGAAACTCGACCGCTGATCGCAAGATCGACGATGACGGCGTCGTCTTCCTCGCCGCGCCAGCGCGGGCGAGACTCCGAGAGAGGGAAGGAGAGGGGTGTGACGGAGCGCTCACCTCGGACGTTGCTCGTCCAAGGCGATGGTCGGGGAAGAAGGGGACGGCGAAGGCGAGCTCGGGGACGTCCTCAGACCACGCATGCACCACTTGGATCCATGGCGATGCCGGCGACGTGCTCCTCGGGTCGTGGACGAACGCGAGGGCAACGGTCACCTAGGAACAGAACGGAGACGGGGATTAGATGGCCCTCGATGTAGGGAGCTTGGCAAACCAAAAATGGCGAGGAGAGAGGGAGGGTAGCGAAAGCTACGACGGTTCTCCTCCGTCGGCCACCGAGGAGGTTTTCCTCGTCTCCTGGGTAAATGAGCTCGAGAGCTTGAGGCTCTGCTCAGGGGGAGGGAGGAGTGGGATGGTGAGTGCACCAAGAGGGAGAGAGATGAGCAGAGGGAGGTCTCGGGGTGGTTTTAAGACTACCACCCGATCTAGGGTTTGTTTCAGACAAGGGGGGCAGGGGAGTGCTCGAGCTGGCCTTCTACTGGCTAGGGAGGGGGGTGGAGAAAGGGACAGAGTGGAGTTGGTCGGGATGACAAGGCTTGGCCAGTGAGAAGGAGGGGAGTGAGCTCCGGTTGAGTGGAGAGAAAAAGAAAAAGAGAAGAGTGGTGGAGAGGTGACCTAGGTCCATTACAAGTGGGCTAGAGGGGTGGGGTGCTGCTCTCCTTCTCTAGCAGGTAGGGTAGAGAGAGATGAGAGAGATGAGTGGAGGCTTTGGGCAATTTTTCAAATAAAATTAAATCCTATGTTTGAAATTTTCAAACACTTATTCACAAATGAAATAGAAAAATCTGCCGATACTCACTAGATGGTGGTGAAGTTACTGAATTAATAAGTGTCCAAACCAAACACCTCATTGAGCATACAAAAGAAAAGAAAGTTTTAGGGAAAAGAAAAAGAATGACGGAAATGGTCATGTTATTCTGATGGCCATAAAAGCTAGTGAGATTTATGTACAAACAAGCTCCTTTATGATAATTTGGAACATGGAATGAAATTATATAAGACATAGATCAAATTGGTTCAAATGCATGCCAAAAACCATATGAGGTTTGCTTAATAATAGCCCCTAGTTTGGCTAAGTTTTAACAAGCATGAAGATCCTAATAGTTGAAGTTTTCTTTTAGTTGTTTTTGTTTTAGTGTTTCAATTATCTTAGAAGGCTAGTGGAAATCAATGAGAATAATAAGTGCAACAAGATAGTTCATACCTCAAAATTTTACACACCTAATTTTTTTTGCTAAGATTGAAAGAAATTCTAGTCTAACACCACAATACTTATGCCATGAAAATTGGGGTGTTACAGCAGTGACGTCACAAATGAATTTCTTTTTCTGTTTTTCCATTTTCTTTGTAACTTTTGATTTATTTGACCCAATGAGGTCAAACAAATTTCTAAAAATTCGTAAAATTAATATCTTTGTGTTAAACCAGTTGTGGGCATGTTTTGAAAAAAATTCAAAATTAATAATTTTGAAATATTGATTAGATACAAATTTGACACTTTATGTAAAATTTGAAACTAGGGTTTAATAAATTTATTTTTGGCTAAAATAAATTCTATGAAATACCCACATTCAAATATGTTTGAATTTAAGTTATTTAAACTCATATTCCAATATTAATTCATTTTTAGCTTTAGTAGAACATTAAATAACATATTTCAACTATTGGAAATGAAAAGAGAAAATGTAAAGTAATTATTTTTAATTCAAAATATTATGTGCACCATAAGTTTTATATTAAGATAATTCCTTTGAACCTTGGAAAAGATTTTAGATTTAATTCATTTCTTATATAGAATGTATTCATCATTTTATGTTTTGAAAATTAATGAAATTAATTTAAGTTAATGAAATGCCTATTTGGAAAATTCATTAATTTAAATCCATGAAGTTTTAAAGTTATAAACTATAAACTTGTAATTTCCAAAACTATGCTTTGAACTTAGTTAAAAGAATGAAAAACATTTGGCAAATAGATCATGTTTTAAATAGTTTCAAAGAACACTTGTAAATAATATTTTAATTTATGAATAGCTATGGCTACGAGGTTGAAATCAAATACTTATAAAGAAACTTTTTTATTACAATAAAATGGTTTGAAGTTTGTAAAACATTTGTCAATTTATATATTGAGGTTTTAAGAAAATACAATGGAATAATAAAATGTTTAACTTGAAACAAGTTTTGAAAAGTAGTGATTACTTGAGATATTTGAATTAATATACTTTTTCAATATGCTTGAAGTATTTTATAGTTGGTTTTCTTATGCATTTTAATATTTTATTTTATTAAAAACAAAAGTTTTAAATTTTAGTGATTTTTAAACATTCCAAAATATTGGCATGTTACAGGCCGCAGCAGGGGAGGTGTCCTCTTCGAGCCCTGGGCCCTTCACTGACAAGATTTGCGACATCTCGTCAGGTGACGATGACGCCTTCGTGGTGGCGCCCTCGCGTCTCGTGGAGGAGGAGGACAAGGAGAGGGAGGGCTCCGACGCGGAGACCACTCCGGTTCGACGCGTGCCACGCACCAAGGCGGCCGTGGGCCAGTCTGGGGCGAGGCCGTCCGACGTCCCCTCCAAGAGGAAGGCCGTGGCGCCTCCGGAGGGGTCTGGCGCCAGGACCACGCCCCCCTGGCGCTCGCCAGGCCTGGCGTGGGTCGACACTGGCGCTCAACTGTCCGGGTAAGTGTCTCTAGCACTCGGTCGTTTGACTCCTGCTCTTTTTCTCTTTATCC
This sequence comes from Poa annua, assembly GCA_026929855.1. Lineage (NCBI taxonomy): Eukaryota > Viridiplantae > Streptophyta > Magnoliopsida > Poales > Poaceae > Poa > Poa annua. The sequence continues at coordinate 107,150,726 of CM049426.1, forward strand.
TCTCTTGAAGATGCTTTCTTGGTTTTTGTCAATGATCTTGTGCCTGCGAAGCGCCGTAAGCTTCACAAGGCAGCAGATATGAAGAGAGCCACGGCTGAGGCCGTGGCTGAAGAGGCCACGAGGCCTGTGGAGACGACCTCCACAGGCCCTACTGAGGAGTTGCCTCAAGGGGAGGCGATTGCGCCTCGGGCGGAGGCTGCAACGTCTCAGGCGAAGGAGGTCGCGCCTCGCCTAGAGGCCTCTGCGCCGCCTCCTGAGTGAATTGTGGTGGAGGCTCCGGAGGACAAGGTCGCTACTCCTCCTCGCGTCCCTACTCCACCTCGCGCGATCACGCCACCGCGCGAGCCAACTCTGCCGCGCGAGCCAACTCCGTCGCGTGAGCCAACTCCACCGCGTGAGCCCACGCCTCCCACGCAGCCAAAGGCCGAGGCGGACCAGGCGCCACAAGGCGCGGGCGAGTCCGCAGGAGGAGCTCCTTCTTCTTCGCCCCGTCCCGCTGCAGGGGACGAGCGCCAGGCTGGCGCGGGCGTCGAGGAGGCTTCTGGCGCGGCCGGGGACGGAGTACAGCCTAGCCACCATGCGCACTCTGGGGCCAGTCTCTCGCGCCTCGACGCCGGGGCAGGGCCCTCTTCAAGCCAGGACCTCGTCCTCCGTGGCTGGGACTGGAGCGCTGGGCACCGCGAGGTCGCCTTTCGCCTCGTGAGGGAGTCCCTAGAGGGCTTGGAGGTGCCCCTCGCCCTCGAGGACATACAGCTCGCCCAGCAGCGCAAGTAGCTTGCAAAGGCGTGGGTGTCCTTCAATGCGGCCGTTGAGGCCCGTCGCCAAGAGGACTTGGCGTTGCAGGCCGCGCGCGACGAGGCCAACCGCTTCGCCAAGAAAATCCGCGAGGGGGGCCATCCGCGACGCCTCCGAACTTCTCGCGCCCCTCCAGGATGAGCGTGACGCCGCTGCTTATCTCTTGGCCGCGGCGACGGCCGAGCGCGAAGCAATGGAGGGCTCGCTGGCGCAAAAACTCCGCCAGTTGGGCCAGCTGGAGACCCAACTGCTTTCCGCCCACCTGGCCATGCAGGAAACCCTGGAGGAGGACCGCAAGGGCATTGCCGAGCGCGAGCGGCAGCTGGCCCTCGAGGAGAAGGAAGTGCGGCTGCGCGACGAGCAGCGGCTTCAGGCGGAGAGCACGCTCGCCATTCATCGCGAAGAGCTCGAGGCGCGTGAAGGGGACCTGGCCCAGGCGCTCCAACAATACGACGAGAACGTCGCCGCCCAGAAGCGCGCCCTGGAGAAGAAAGAGGCTGATGACGCCCTCCTGGAGCATGAGAAGCAATACAGGCTGACTAAAGCCCAGGAGTTCCGCGACTTGGCCAAGAAGCTGGAAGACCGCTTCAAGGACAAACGTGATGCCGATGCCCAGCGGATCGCGGAGCTCGAGAAGAACAACGCCAAGCTCGAGGCCTGCCTCCAACGCGCCAAGGAAGGTCGACGCCTGGCGGAGGAGGTCCGCATCGCGGCCATCAAGGACCTCAACACCCTCGCCAAGGACGTGGAGGAGCAGGTGGCTCCCGCGATGGAGCAGGAGACGAAGGCCGCGGACACCGCCAAGGCGACCCGCGCGCTCACGAGGCAGCGGGAGCGCATGTTCGACGCGCTGGTCGCCCGGGGCAATGAGCTCGCCGCCCAGCTTGGTGCGGACGCACCGCACACCGAGGTCCGAGGCCGTGGCGATGCTGCCATGTACCTGGTCTACTTTGACCAGCTCTTTACGGCGCTCGAGGGCCCTATCGCTGACCTCCACGAGATGATTGAGGACGAGAGCCGGAAGCTCCTAGGGGTGGTCGTTGACCACATCTTCACCAACCTCAGGATCCTCACGCCAGACTTCGACCTCTCCACAGTGAAGGAGGCTCGTCAAGGCGAGGACGTGCGGCGGGTCTCCAACTCCCTCCGCGAGCAAGTCGATGCCTTCTGCAACCGCTTCAAGCGTGCGGAGGTCGCCGTGGAGGATAGCGAGGAGGGGGGCGCCTCTGCCGAGACCGAGGAGGGCGAAGTGGAGGATGTGTAGGACAGTGCTGGTTCCGCCTGAGCTTTGTTCATTGTGCATGTGTGCGCTTGTATATGAAACAATTTTATGTTTAGACATTATGCGACTTTTGGGCATGTAATATATTCCCGTTTGCAATTTGCATCTAGCTTTCTTGCCCCTCGAGAGGACCCTTTGGACTTATCTTCATGTCTTTGGGTTATCTGCATCGTTAGGACCCGTCTCTTCGTGCCATGACTCCGCCATTTCGGTATGCTAGAGCAATGACTTAGCAAGGCCGGGGGGAGTTTAAGCCTAGGAGAGGTAAGAGCCCTGAGTCGCGATGCTCAAGTGCCCCCCTTAGACGTACGAGTAGTCCATGAAGCATAAGGAAAAGCGAAGTCGCTTGAGGGGCAAACGTGCGCTTGCGGAGGAGAAAGGCTCTCGAGGCATGGGTGCGAGACTTAGCTTCTCGAGGCTTTTTCCCTCTAGAGGTTTTTTCCTGGCGAGGAGGTCCTCTCTAAGGGTTTTTCCCGGATGCCTCCTCAGGCTTGTGGGGACATTTCTTCCTTTTAAATGTTAGAGGGGCGAACCCAAACGCTTGTGCAAGGTACTGAGGACACATGCGCGCTTATAGGTCCCCCCAGGCATTCCTCGCGAGGGGAGTAAGTACCAAGGTCCGTCATAGAGATGGCATGTTTGTGGGAGCTTGCCCTCCAGCCAGAGCTCGAATCCTTGGATTTTGCAGTGCTGCTGGTGTGTCATTTGAGGCACTGGCACCGTACTCAGCCCCCGCTCGCAAGGTGCGCATGTGGAGAGATATAAGCGCACATTTTAATGAAGTAATGCGGAAATAAAACTCACCACCAAATCTTACATAGCGGCGCCGTAGCGCAAAGTTCGCTTAGGAACGAAATTGTCTCATTATGCTTGGGTTTGCCAAGTTAATGTTTTGACCATGTCGAGGCATGGGGACCACCCATTAGCGGCAGAGACTCTCTACGGCTTGAGGTGGCTCGTTACATGGAGAGCTCGGAGGGTTGACCCTCGAGATAAGCCTTTGGAGCTTGGAGGTTTAAGTCGTGAGCTTTTAACCTCTAGATACAAAAAATGCTTGGAGGTTGAGGCGTAAGCTGCCTCTTCCGCCAGATGTCTTGCGTGACGATGATCACGGGCGTGACAATGATCACGTTTGCTTTTTATCCTTCTGGAGACAAAAAAATGCTTGGAGGTTGAGCCGTAAGCTTCCTCTTTCGCCAGATGTCTTGACGTGACAATGATCATCGGCGTGACAATGATCACGGGTAGAACTTGCGCAGGTGCATGATGTTCCATGGGTTCTTGATGGGGATGTCGTCTTGAGTTTCGAGGCGAGCCGCGCCTGGCCTGGCGATGTGGGTGACCCTGTAGGGACCTTCCCACATCGGTAACAACTTGTGGAGACCTTCCCTGGAGAGGATTCTCCTGAGGACGAGATCGCCTGCCTCCAGGGTGCGTGATCGCACGTTGCAGTTGTGGTAGTGTCGCAGGTCCTGCTGGTATTTTGTTGCCCAGAGGGCGGCCCGACGTCGTAGCCCTTCGAGAAGCAGCAGATCATCGTTGTGGAGATCATCTTGCTCGTCCTCGTTAAAGTCAAGAACCCGTGGGGATCCATGCTTTATCTCTGTGGGGAGGACTGTTTCGGCCCCATAAACGAGGGAGAACGGTGTTTCTCCCGTAGGCTTGGGAGGCGTTGTGCGGATGGACCAGAGCACCGAAGGAAGCTCGTTTATCCAACCTTTACCGTGGCCTTGGAGGATGTCGAAGGTCCTGGTCTTTAGGTCCTTGAAGACTTCTGTGTTTGCTCGCTCGGCATGGCCATTGCTTTGTGGATGAGCGACGGAGGCGAAGCAGAGCTTGATGCCCATATTTTCGCAGTAAGCCCTGAAGATGCCACTGGTGAATTGAGAGCCATTTTCGGTGATGATCCGGTTAGGCACTCCGAAGAGGCATACCAGGCCTCTGATGAATTTTACCGCCGCGCCTGCTGGAATTGTGCGCGTCGCCTCCACTTCAGGCCACTTGGTGAACTTCTCGATGGCCACAAAGAGGTAGAGATATCCCCCTTGCGCTGTTGGGAATGGTCATAGGATGTCCAGCCCCCAGACAGCGAACGGCCAGGAGAGCGGAATGGTCTGTAATCCCAGCTCTGGTTGGTGGATTTGCTTGGCGTGGAATTGGCAAGCTTCGCATGCTTGAACGGTGTCAACTGCATCCTAAAGTTCTTGAGGCCAGTAGAAGCCGCTCCTGAAGACTTTGCCTGCGAGGGTGCGGGCGCACGAGTGGTGGCCGCACTCTCCGCTGTGGATGTGCTTGATCAGCATTTTGCCTTCTTCATGAAGGACACATTTTAGCGTGATGCCATTTGGGCGCTTGCGGTAGAGATTTCCTTCGAGCATGTGGTAGGATTTTGCCTGGTGAGCGATTCGTTCCGCTTCAACATCTTCCTCGGGAAGGATCCCTTCGGCAAGGTAGTCTTTGATCTCGTCAATCCAGCTTGTTTCCTGATGCGCGCCACTGTGAGCAAACAGACGTTCCCCTATAGGGGGCCCACAATCGGGCGCCCCAACTTTAGGTGGTGGCGGTAGCGCTTCGTGTGTGCTTGCGGGCATGACCTCTTGAGGCTGTTTTATGCATGCCTTGACAAGTCTTTCTTCAAAGACGCCTGGCAGCTGAGATTGCCTCCTTGATGCGCGCTTGGCGATGTCATCGGCCTATGGATTTTCCTTTCTTGGGATGTGCATGAGCTCCATGCCCCTGAAGTGCTTCTCAAGCTTGCGGACCTCTTCAAGGTATGCGGCCATGTGGTCGTCCTTAGGCTTGTATCTCTTGTTGGAGAAGTTGACGAGCAGCTGGGAGTCGCCCTTGATGAGCAGGTGCTTGATTCCCAAAGCGATTGCGGCACATCTGCCGGCGAGCAAGCCTTCGTACTCAGTAATATTGTTGGATATCTTGTCGATTCCGAAGCACAGCTGGACCGCGTAATAGAGATGTCGCCCTTGGGTGAGGTCAAGACCATGCCAGCCCCACCGTGACGACAAGAGAAAGGTCCGTCGAACTTCATGGTCTAGTGGCTGGGCATTTAGTCTCCATAGGGCTCTTGTTCTTCTCCTAGAGGCTCTTCAGGGGTTGGATCAGTCCATTCGGCGACGAAGTCTGCCAGTGCTCTTCCTTTGATTACCCTTGTGGTATCGAAACGCAAGTTGAATGGTTGTAGCTCTATGTTCCATCCCGCGACACGATCTGTGGCGTTAGGGTTGCGCATGATTTGCTCCAGAGGGAATGAGGTAACCACCGTGATGGGGTGCCCCTTGAAGTAGTGTCGCAGCTTTCTTGAGGCGCTGAGGAGCTTCTGCTGCATTGTGTACAGCTCGCGAGCATCGCGCAGTACTGTACTTACGAAGTAGACTCGATGCTCGACAAGGGTTGTTAGTTTAGTCTTGGCGCACTCTTCCTGAGGAGGCTCTACAGGGCCCTCAAGGGGGTTGGCCTGTGGAGGCTCTTTAGGGGCCTCAAGGGGGTTGGCCTGTGGAGGCTCTTCAAGTTCATCCTGTAGCGGTTCACTTGGGCCAGGCTCCGCTTGTGGCTCTGGGGCTGAAGGTGGGTTCGTGGGCCCCGTTTCTTCGAGCTCTTCGTCAGGCGGTTTTGGCTTTGGAGTGGTTGCACTCTTCTTGTGGAGGACTCGCTCTTCCCTTTCTACCACCAGGACGGCACTGGCGGTCAGTGGAGTGGCTGATAGATACAGCTTCACGCCCTCGCCTGTCCTTGGGGCAACCATGACTGGTGGGTTGGCCAGGTACCTCTTTAGGTCCTCAAAGGATTTTTCCGCTTCAGGCGTCCACTTGAAGGTGCCAGTTCTCTTCATGATCTTGAAGAATGGCAGAGCTCTCTCGCCAAAACTTGGAGATGAATCTACCCAAGCTAGCCATGTAGCCTGCTAGACGTTGCATACCCTTAAGCCGGCGTGGAGGTTGAATTTCCTATATGGCCTTGATTTTGTTTGGGTTTGCCTCTATGCCTCGGTGGGACACGAGGAAACCAAGCAACTTGCCTGTAGGCACTCCGAAGACGCACTTGGCGGGGTTGAGCTTGATGTTCACCTTGCGCAAGCTGGCGAAGGTCTCTTTGAGGTCCCTGAGGAGAGTATGTCCCTCTCGAGACTTGACGACGTTGTCATCGATGTAAGCTTCCGCATTTCTGCCCATTTGCTCGCCAAGTGCTATCCTCATGAAGCTCTGGAAGGTGGCGCCAGCGTTTTTAGGCCGAAGGGCATGCAGACATAGCAATATACACCACATGGGGTGAGGACTGTTGTCTTCTCCTCATCATCCTTTGCCATTTTGATCTGGTGATAACCAGAGAAAGCATCGAGGAAGCAGAGGAGTTCGCAGCCTGGCGTGGAATCCACAATCTGGTCGATTCTTGGCATGGGATAACGTTCTTTGGGGCAAGCCTTGTTGACATCAGTGTAGTCGATGCAGAGGCGGCCTCCTCCGGCAGGTTTTGGGACGAGCACGCCGTTGGAGAGCCAAGTGGGGCGCGCGACTTCGCGGACGACATTTGTCGCTTTTAGCTTCTCGACCTCTTTGACGATGAATGCTTGCTTCCCTGGGGCTTGCTTTCTGGCTTTTTGCTTGATGGGGCGGCGTCCTTTGGACACATGGCTAGGTGCTGCTCGATCACCTCCCTCGATACACCAGACATATCTGAAGGAGTCCATGCGAACATGTCAGAGTTTGCCCGGAGGAAGGCGACGAGCGCGCTTTCCTATTTGGGAGGCAGAGAAGCGCCAATGGTGACGCTAGCCCCCGAGCCTTCATCCCCTGAGCTGCTGGAGCTTAGAGAGACTTTCTTTGTGGCGGCTGGTTCCTGAGAGAACATCTGCTTCTTCTTCTTGGGTCTCTCAAGAGGCTCCATGTCTTCGTCAGCAAGGAACTCCATGGCGGCTGCCTTGTAGGCTTTCTCGACAGCGCGCGTGGCATCCAGGACAGGTCCACGGATGATGATAGTGCCAGCGCTGCCGGGAATCTTGACCATGTTGTAGGCATGATGTGTGACGGCCATGAAATTCGCGAGGGCGGGGTAGCCGAGGATGGCGTTGTACGTCAAGCCGATGTGCGCAACGTCGAAATCGATGTGCTCGGTGCGGTAGTTTTTCTCGCTCCCGAAGGTGACGGCAAGCCTGACCTTCCCAGAGGCTCGATCGAGCGGCTCGTAGGGCACTTGAAGCGCTTCGACGTCTCAATGGAGATGACATTCCGGCCTGCTCCACCATCAATGAGTGTCTTGGAGACAGCGATGTTGTCGATGGTGGGGCTGCAGACCGGCGGGAGGGTTCCAACAGCCTTGGAGGACTTGGGGTGTTCCTGGGCGTCAAAAGCGATTGTGTACTGCAACCACTTGAGGGGCCTGGAGGTCTCGAGGCTGGGGAGGGCAGCGTTGAGCTCGCGAGCAAACTGTTTGAACTGATTGTTCGATTTGGGCGCCTGTGCCCCACCAAGGATGTAGGTAATGTCGCCTCTCGGAGCTTGGTAGCCTCCATCTTCCTCGTCAGGGAGGTTGCCGTTCCTCTCCGCAGCGTTGGCCTGATTGCCAGATGGCTTCTGGTAGCCGCCCTTGCGCCCGCTTCTGCGGTAGCCACGGCCTCGACCGCGGCTGCTGCTGCTCTCTCCTTGTTCGCGCTCCTTGCTCAGCCTCTTGAGGTCGAAGCAGGTTTCTGTAGAGTGACCGCGCCTGTTGTGGTAAATGCAGAATGGGCGATGGTCGTCCTTTCTCTCCCCAGGCTCGGGAGAGTCCCTGCGGCTGTTTTTTGCGTCAGGCTCTGTCGCGAGGACCGCGGTGCCCTTGCGCTTGGGCTCCTCCTTCTTCTTCTGGCTCCTGGACCCCTCAGCGTGGTCGTCCCCTCGCGAGGACATTTTGACGAAGAGGAGTCCCTCTTTAGCCTTGGCGCACTTGTCAGCCAAATTGAACAACTTCACCACAGAGGTGAGCTTGTCGTGGATACCCAGCTTCTCGAGCATCCTGTTGTTCGTGACGCCCTCGCGGAAGGCGACGATGGATTGGTTGTCAGGGATGTTCAGGATCTTGTTGCGCACTTGGCTGAAGCACTGGATGTACTTGCGGAGGGTTTCATCCTTCTTCTGTACCACCGCGCGTAGGTCGTTGTGGGTGAGCGCGCGCTCGTATGTCCCCTTAAAGTTGGAGACGAATTGCTTGCAGAGCTCCTCCCAAGAGTTCACAGAGTCCTCAGGGAGGATCAAGAGCCACGATAGCGCAGAGTCGTGAAGCGCGTGGGAGAACAAGTTGGCCATGACCTTGTCGTCACTGTCTGCCGCCTGAATGGAGGTGGTGTAGAGCTGCAGGAACTCGATGGGGTTGCTGGAGCTGTCGTAGCCCTTGGGGGAGCCGGCCTGAACTTTGGGGGCCAGACCACGTGGCGCAGGGAGCGGGTGAATGTCATGCAGCCTGTGGCGACCCCGTGCTACAGCGCACTGCGGCTGTTGGCCCGCCTGGCCGATTTCCTCCACGAGGCGGTTTTGGCGGTTGCGGTGGAGCTCCATCCCCACGCGCGCGTCGGGCGCGGTGCGTTGCACGATCAAGCAGTCGTGAGGAGAAGACGCGTGCGAGGCAATCCTCTGCGTCGCAGCCGGCGCAGGCCCTGGTGGAGGCGGAGGCGCGCCAGGCGCAGCCAGGCCCGCGAGGGAGGGGTGCACGATGGACTGCGACGGAGCGGGGCGAGTCGTGGCGATGCAGACAAGTTGGTTGAGGCGCTCCAGCCACTTCTCGTGCGCCTCAGCGGTTGGCTGATAGCGAAGAAGCTCATGCGCCATGAGCAGGGCGGTGTGCGGCGCGGGGTCCGTCCTCCCTGGGTCGGAGCCGCTTGGGCGCTGCGTCGGGTGCGACGACTGCGCGTCCTCCTGGTTCCCGGAGTTGTTCTCGGGCTCCTCCACATGAGGGCCTGAGTTGGTGCGCTCTTCACGGCGGGGTCGTCCCCGTCGTCCGCACGCGGCAGTGCCGCCGGGCGTGGCGCGAGCTCCTTCAGGCGCGCGTCTGCTGGCTCGGGCGGTGCGAGTAGCGCGGGTGTTCACCATGGCGCGGAGGGCTCGAAGGTCATTAACGCCTTAATCCCCTACCTGGCGTGCCAAATGTCGGATAGTTACTCCCGCGAAACAGGGTAGTCACTCCCTGAAGAGTAGTTGGTGAAGGGGATTGAACACGGAGGTCAAGCAACCCTCGAGAGGCACGATGACGGTGCTCGCCGCGCCTGGAGAGGAACACCCACGACAGAGATGGACACCGGCCCGTACCCAGGTTCCCGACCCTCAGGAGGAGGTAAAACCGCTACTCCTGCTTGTCTGTATTGCACTGCAGAGGTTTCAATACAACTGAGCTTGCGAGGGCTCTCTTGACGAAATTTGTTCCTGGAGAGGGAAGCAATGGTCTTCTTCCTCCTCCAGCCGAAGGCTATTCTAGTAGCCGAGCTAGGGTTTACAAGTGTTTTACAGGTGATTCGCCGACCCCTTCCTACGGTGGAGCTCTTGCTCCTTTATAGGCGCCACGGGCGTCTTCGTTGTGCAGGGTGTCCAAGGTGGCTCCCACAAGGCAGTGGCGCGGAGGAGTTGGAGTCCACCGCGGCCCAATCTTTCCTAGACGCGGTCCATCGGCGATAAAGTTGGGTGCGGTGGCCGACAGGTTGTAGACCGCGCAGAATGGCTCGCAAGGGTTGCAGTGATCGTGGTGGAGCCCACGATGACGATCTTCTTGGAGCGTTGCGCCGTCCAGCCGCTTTATCACCCGAGAGGAAAGTCCCAGCTGTCCTGGCGCAGGCGGCGCAACTTTATTGACTCATTTATCACCAAAATGGCAAAGGGAGTGCCCGCGTCCCTCTGCGGCTGCAGAGGCCATGTGCAACCTGCAGCACTTCCTTGGTCTCAAAGCTTCCCCACTGGCACAGGCGGCCTGCGGAGGGATTCCTCTTGACTTCTCTCCAGGCGCGTGGAGCCTCGGGAGAGTCTCGAGAAGCGTAGGTCCTCTTCGGGCCTCCGCTTTCTCTTCATGCCCTCAAGAGGGTTTTCCTCTCGAGGGTCTCTCCAAGCAGTGGCTTGGTCCTTAGTCGTTTCGTCTGATTTGTCAGCATGCGAGGCTTGGGGAGAGTGGGCTCTTCATACCCCAGTCTCCACTGGGCCGACAAGAGTATTGCCCAAGTGTGGGGGAGATTGAAGGCATTAATGCTCAAATGTTCCATTCATGAGCTTCCTGGTAATATTATTGTTGATAACTTCTATGCAAGACTCTCGTTTGAAGATAAACCATTATTGGATACTTCATGTGCTGGATCATTCACTCGTAATAAGGAGTTTAAATGGGATCTTCTTGATCGTATTGAAGAAAATACTGAAGCATGGGAGAACGACAAAGGTAGGGAGTCAGGTATAAAATATGACTTTGAATGTATGAACACTGATGTATTTCGAAATGTTAATAACGCTTATGGTCTTGATTTTCAAGTTGTTGCAAATTATTATAAAGCATTTGTTGATTATTTCGGTTTGCCCAAGAAGGGGTTTGAAAAATATCATGAACCTTATAAAGATAAACCTGTTGCTCCTTGAGGTTAAAGCATTAAAGTTAATATTGTAGATCATATCATTCCTGAGCCTTATATTGATAAAATTCCTTTTCCTGTTAAAGTGAAAGAACATTCTATTATGGCTAGTGTGGTTAGTAAAATTGATAAGAAAGCTAAAGAACTTGATGAATACATTAAAATTGAACCTTTTGTGGCAATAGTTATAGAACTTGTTTCTGAAAATGTGGGGGAAGAGTATATTATATTTTGTGGTGATGCTTCTACTGTTGTCTCTCATCCTGCAAAGCCAAGAAAGGCTAGTGTTCATGTGTTATCTGTTAAAATTGGTGATCACTGCTATTATGGTTTATGTGATATTTGTGCAAGTTCAAGTGCTATTCCTTATGAGCTTTACAAACAGATTATGCATGAAATTGGACCTAGCCAACTTGAAGATATTGATGTGGTTATTCAACTTGCTAATAGAGAAACTATCTCTCCCATTGGTATTGTTATAGATGTTGAAGTTATATGTGGTAAGACGAAATATCCCGCTGATTTTCTTGTACTTGGTTCTGCTGCTAGTAAGACTTGTTCTATTATTTTTGGTAGACCTTTTCTGAATACTTGTGGTACTGTTATAGATTGCAGGAAAGAGAAAATCCTGACTAAATTTAGTTGTGATTCATATGAATTCAATTTTTCGAAATTTACTAAAACTCCTTATGAAACAGAATTTCCTAATGAAGATTTTAGAGTAGAACAACATGCTTCTATATCTCTTGCTCCTTCTAATTATATTCAGCAATTTACGGAAGATCATGAAGATGAAACTTTTATGGAAGAAAGAAATGAACTTGAGGACATATTCCTTCGTCAACCTATTCTTAATACTTAATTTAAAAGTGGAAGACCTGGGTAAAACACTTCTAGTCAAAGAGGATCATGTCATTCATTTAAAACCTTTGCCTGATAATCTTAAGTATGCTTATCTTGATGATAAGGAAATATATCTTATTTTTATTAGTGCTAACCTGTAACATCCCAAATTTTGCAAAAAATTAAAACTTGCATTCGAGCATCATGCATCATGAGCATAAGAATACATCACCAAAAATATTAAATAAAACTTCAAAATATAAATATAAATAATCTACAAATTTCATAAAGTGTTTATTTAAAACTCCTTTAATAAATAAAATTTTACCAAAATATATATGGGCAAGAATAATGTTAAAAAGTTCCATTTTTAATAACCTTTCCAAAACATATTTTTATGAATTTTTCTGAAATGTTTTGAATAAGTTTAAAAATCATATTTGAAATCAGTATTTAAAAACAGAAAAGGATTTAAATAAAAATAATTGAATTTCGGAACAAGTGGGCCGTGGCCCGTAACTATCTACCGCGCGCGCGTAGCCGAGCAGCCCGCGCCAACGTTCTTCCCCAAATCACGCCCCGACCCCGACAGGAAACGGCAGATTTGATTCGCACGATTACGAGCGATTTACTGCTCCCCTTACCTCGCCTCCTCCCCCTACTAATAGCCCTCCTCGCTCTCGTCCGATTGCCCCAAACCTCACCTCCCGAGAGCCCATAGGCTGCCCGCACGAGCTCGCGCCATCCCGCCGTCGCCGTCGGTAAGAACTCCGCCGCCCGAGCAACTCCGGCCACCTCGGACCCCCTTTCCACCTCCCTTCGCTCCCTGTGAGCCGTGCGCATCGAGTTGACATAGTGGAGCGTGTGTTTTTGCAGCGAAACCCCGCCTCCGTCCACGACCGAGAGAAACCGACGCCGTGCGCAACTCCGGCGAGCTCTTCCGGGAAGACGAGGACGCTCCGGTCATCATCACCGCGCCATCGCCCTCCCCACGACGTCGCGCATCTCCTGGTGAGCTCCGTTTTCCTCTTAGCATCGTAGCACGCCTCGGGCGCGAACGCCGGCCATGGCTCCGCCGTGCACCGCGCGTCTCCGGTGACCGCGCCGCCCGTTTTTTGTCAACGAATCGTGGACCGTTAGATCTAAATCCAATGGATCTAGATCGATTAGATCTCGCGCGTCCATTTTAATTTAGATCGGACGTCTCTCGCAGCCGATCCGCGCCAAAGCGGTACCGGCCAATAGGATTGCGCCACGTAGCCCAGTTAATTTCTATTTCCCAGGAAATTTTAAAAATAAACCAGAAAATAGATAAAACTTGCAAAATTCATAACTTTTGATCTGTAAGTCCAAACTTTATGTCATTGGAAAGCTCTGTTCATGTATTTTAATTCTACATCAGTTGTTTTTCCCTTTGACAAATTATAAATTGAATAATTATCAGAGGAGTATTTCGGCCATTAAAATAATAACATAAATAATAAAAAATATTTAGAAATAAATGTAATTGTTTTAAGATTGTATAATTTCCCTCTGTCCAGCAATATTAATAAATGTCCAAATTAAAGATGTCATAAAAAAAATAAAAGTTGTAATTATGGAAATCAAAGTTTTACTATATCATTTCAAATTACTTAATAAATAAAATAAGAAATACCTAGACACTATAATTCATTAATTAATGACAGAAAATAAGAATTATTAATAAGTGTGTCTAATCATCATAGCATATCATTCATGCGTACATGATTTTGTTTAGTGCTGTGATGATATGGTGTTGGTATTTATGTTATTCATTGTTTGTGCTAGATTGTGAAGAAGAGGAAGGACTTGCTTGTGATTGTTATTCCTGCTGTGCTTGTTCCTCCTGTCACCAAGGCAAGTGACAATCATACAATATCCCATATTTTCTATATGCATAAGTAGTATGTTTTGAGTAGTGTGCATGATAGGGATTTTGATTTATTTTATAATGCTAAGTTAGTTGGTATTTTACAAATATCCTAGTAGTGTGTAGCCACCCTTTTCCCTAAGCAGCCATGAAAAGATTTTATTAGTTGCTTAGCCATGCTATAAAAATGTTGCCATGTTATGGAAATGTTTCTAAGTGTTAAAAATTCTAAAATACACATCTGGGTGGAATTGGTTGATATGGTTTATGTTGAGTGGCTTTTGGGACTATGCTTGTGGTTGTCTTCGCCTAGGATGAATGTCTATTCTACTTAGGGCCATGAGTATGGTGGTTGTTACCCAGAAGTACACTTGTGGATGGCGACCCAGGAACGAAGAGATTTCCAAGTCCCTCCAAGTTTAGAAGCTTCCCGTGCAGCATTTTGACAATGGGCTCTGTCTAGAACGATTAAGTTGTGAGAGTGCAACCTGTCAGCTTGACAAGCAGATGTAGAGATGATAGGTGGAACGGGTCTTGCTAGTATGGTTGCATTCTTCTTCTGAAAGTTCTTGTCTCAATTCTCTCCTTTCCATAATACACTCCGCGTGTATAGGATTTTCCGGACAAATTGAGTCTAAAGGTGAAAGTGCACAACCTCTGCAGAGTCGACAATCTGAGATCTCAGCCGTGTCCCCGGAAATGGACTATTTCGAGCAACTGGAGAAGGATGGCCAGAAGAATCTCAACATTGTTTTCATAAAGTAAAATTTTGACTAAGGAAAGAATTGTTAGTGCACCTGGGCCTTGTCCCTCGGTGCCAAGTCTTCGAGAAATAAAAGTGTTTTATAAAATGACAGGAGAAAACTTGCTTTCTGCAAATAGCCTTCAACTCCACCAAGCCAAATATGCATATAGATGTTAGTCTTGCCAGTATATTTATCCACCATAGTCACTTGCCAATACATCATTGTATTGACCTCCTTCGGGGGCTGCATATTCCAATGTGCAGGAATTTCTGATGCTGAATGATTGGCTCGAGTCTACACCCAACATGACTGCCTGTGGCGCATGCTTGAAGATGAGGCTCAATGTTATTTTTGCTTTCGCTGTGAACTCTGAACTTTAGCTAGCCTTCATGGCTATGCAATTTGTAATAAAGCCATTTTGGCTATTATTTTTGGATCTCGTTGTAGTAATTTAATACTTATGCAATGATACTTTATATTTTGTACTGTGGTGCTGGCAGTGATCCAGGGACTAGCACATAACACAGGTGTTCCAACTTTAATAAAAGTTGGGGTGCTACAAAATGGTATCAGAGCAAAGTGTTGCCTGTAGGTTCGAGCCCCTAGGATGGTTAAGCCCTTTTTGGTCATAATGTTACCATCTTTGAAGTATGTTGGATTCTAACGGCATGGTTGGATGAAGCGGCCCGGGACAAACTTTACATGTCCACGTACATGAGACCTGTTCCACAATATAAGTGGCTGGCCGGGTGTCTGTCTCTCTCACTATAATGAAAAATCCAATTTACGAAGAGTTGTTAATACATGTTGATCACCTTAGGATTTTGACTTAGTATTCCCCCTAAAAGTAATAATACACTCCATAACCAGTACTTCCTTATCTTATGCAATTCTTGTTCTAATTTCCCTTCCTTCCTACTTAAAGGATGACGAGCTTTCACTTCACCACTGCGGAGGACTTCGAGAACACCCGTTTTGGCTGTTACCTCCTCGACATCGGCGAGAAGATAGGGTTACCACTACCCCAAATAAAGGGCTTCATTCTGAAGAAGTTTAACAAAGAGGGTTTCTGGGGAATAAAAGCAACACAACCAGGACGTGGAGAGGAGCCCCCACTAGAGATCAAAATGGTTAGTGACTCCAAAGACAAAGGGCTCAATCTAGTCATGCAAGATTTGATTGGGCGCCTCTGCGGACGCTACAGCCTAGAGTTGAGGGGCCACTACTCCATTTTCTTTGGAAGAAGAAACGAAGATGGAGAACCTTACCTGTATGATGTCGGAGAAAGAGGCAAGGCAAAACCCCTTAGCCTTTATTTCCATAAGCTGGAAATCCTTGTCACCGAACTATATGAAGATCGACGCACCGAGCTCCTGAAGAACGATGAGTTATGTGCCTTACTTAAGGAGAACAAAGAGAAGGTGAAGGTTCAGGAGGAAGTAACTAAGGCCCAGGAAGAGAGATTCGCTGCACAAGAGGAGAAGTACAGGAGACAAGAGAAAAGATTTCAAGAGAAGAACAAGATCATCAGGTGTAACATCCCAACATTTTATAATATTCAAAAATCACTAAAATTTAAAACTTTTCTTTTTATTAAAAATAAAATATTAAATGTATAAGGAAACCAACTATGAAAGACTTCAAACTTGAGTTAATATTTCAAATGTCACAGTTTAAACATTTTATTATCCACTGTGTTTCAAAAACCTTAAAGTATAATTTGACAAATATTTTACAAACTACAATACATTTTATTTTAAATAAATTAGTTTCTTTATAAGTATTAGAATTAAACCACTTAGCCATATCTATTCATAAATACAAGATTATTCAAAAGGGTATATAATTACTAAATGGTTTTCATTCCTGTAACTAAGTTCAAAATATAGTTTGGAAATCATAAGCCTATAGTGTATAACTTTAAAACTTCATAGATTTTAAATTAATGAATTAGCCAAATAAACATTTCATTTGCTTAAATGAATTTCATCTAGTTACAAAGCATGAAATGATTAATATATTCTAAATAAGAATAAAAATTAAAACAAAGGTCTTGTCCAAAGTGGTTATGAAGTTTCAAATGCATTATCATAATATAAAATATAATGGTGCACCAATTATTTTCAATTAAAAATGAACACCTTTTTTTTCACATTTCCTAAACATTATTTATATTTAGTCTTTAATATTATTCCAAAATAAAGATGAATGATTTCAGCAAAATAAGTTTAAATAACTTAAATTCAAACATATTGAAATGTGGGTATTCTACAAATTTTATTTAGCCAAAAGAAAATTTAAATAAGATAGAAATCCAAATTTGACTTTAAGTGTCAAATTTGTAATTAATCAATATTTCAAAATATTATTTTTCAAAAATATTCAAAACATGCCCACAATTGGTTTAACAGAAAGGTAATAATTTTACAAATTTTTAGAAATTTGTTTGACCTCATTTGGACAAATAAATTAAAAGATATGAATAAATTGGAATAAAACAAAAAGAAAATAACGGGATGACGTCAGCGATGACGTCATCGTCTCTAACCTCCGTCCGGGAATTTCTCCCGAGATCTTCGTCTCCGATTCGTTTCCAAATCCGAGCGATCCGTGCGCGGTTTGTTGCTCCCGGGTGCGTCTATAAGTAGCCCTCCTCCTCCGCCACTTTTCCCCTCTCCTCCCTCTTCGTTTCACGTCGCCGGGCCGCCGCACGGGCTCGCCGGAGTCCACCGTGTCCGCCGCCACCATTCCTTCGATTGCCGGTATCAGGGAGAGTTCCTCCGCCTCCTGTTGGTCTCCTCAGATCCCCCTGCTCCTAGTGCATCTCGATAACGCATCCTCGACCTCCCGTTCTCCGAAAAACCGAGCAGGCCGAGCTCGCCGGAATCGCGAGAGAACTCCATCGCCCCGCCCGCCTTTCCTCACCGCTCCGGGAAGAAGCCGGTCCCGCCACTAGGCCCATCGACACCGCCACGACGAGCTGCACGCCGTCATCACCTTCGTTCATCCGGGGGAGCACCGGAGCGTCACCGGCGTCCACGCCCGAGCGGAGCGCCGCCGTCCTCGACAATTCCGGCCACCGGCGCCACCATCTGCTGGTCCATGCAACGTGAGTCCTTCGATCTCGATCCAACGGCTTACATTAGATGTCGCAGACGAATCGGTACGATTTGATCTGGACCGTCAGATCCAGATCTGACGGCCCAGATCTGTTGACTTATCCAGTCAGCGCCCGCGTGGCAGCCACATCAGCGCCACGTCAGTGCCCAGTCAGCTGCCACGTGGAAAATGATTTTCTTAATTAAATTTAATTGGCAGTTTTACAGAAACACCCCTACCACTTAGATCTCTAACAACTTTTTAACCACAACTCCAAATTTAATAATTTTTATATATTTGGAAAGCTCTTGACATGTAGAATATTTTGGATCTGACAAAATTCAAATTTGACTTAGTATAAATATTCAAAATTCAAATGGGGAATTTGAGTATATTTGTAATAACTTTAAATCTATAAATCCAAAAATTGCAAATAAATATGTTTTAGAAACTTTAGAATATTTGTAAATTAATGCTACTGCTATAAAATATTTTTGAGTATTTTTTGAATGATTTCATAGTTGTGTGTTTAATTTGAATAGTTTGACTAATTTTGGAATAACTGTTAATAGAAACATTATTTTTGATTAAATCCAATTACAATAGATTTAATTAAATGCTCTCTGTCTATTAACACTAATTATAAAATTTTGTTATAAAAATTTAGTCATAGGAAACTTTAATCTTATAATTATTCCTTTTATTATATTTTCCAAAATCAGAATTAATAAATTGCAGTTATAAATTCATGCATATTTATAAAGAAATCACAAAAGTTATTTTTATATTTCTTGTGATTTAAAAATTTCATTTCATTCATAGCATATTTATTCTCATAGGAAACCCCCTCTTCATTAGTTTTCTCTAAGTTAGGATTATTTTCAAACTTAGTATTTTGGGAAAAGTACTATGCACCAGACACTTAGGATTTTCAACATGGAGCTGGAAGACCAATGAAGGACTTAGCCAAAAACAAGACTTCAGAAGTATCTTCAAGGAGAAGAAGCACTTAGAAGAAAATCAAGAATAAGTTTATGAGGGACTTAGAAGAAAACAGACTCTAGAAGCATCCTCAAGATGTCAAGCACTTAGAAGAAAAGTGAGAAGAAGTTCAAGAAGCCAACCACCCTTTTATTCCCTAAGTCTTTCTCTCTGTCCTTTCTTCTCCTCTCAGACTTCATGAAGACTAAGTAAATCCAAGACCAGCCTCGAGGATACAAGAATCATCAAGTCTGAAGATTCATCAAGACTACCAAGAGCTCAATCAAGACATCATCCAGAAGAAAGTTACAAGTCTGGATATGAAGCCTGGAGGACAACTACATCTCTCTTTCTGTCTTTTCCCTCTTTCCTAATCTTGTCTTTTAGACTTCAACAAATTTTGATCATGAGGTTATCATCTTGAAGTTGTTGGATCCTAGCGGCATAGTGAGATGAAGCGGCCTGGAAACAAACCTTACATGTCCACGTACATGAAACCTGTTCCACAATTTAAGTGGCTGGCCGAGTGTCTGTCTCTCTCACTATAGTGAATATCCAATTTACAAAGAGTTGATAATAATTGTTGATCACCTTGAAGAATAAACTTAGTATTTTCTCTAAGTACTTTTACACATCATGACTAAGACATTAGAGTGCTTATTCAAGATGAATTATAACAAAGTTATTTTGTCAAACATATGACCATAGTCCTTAGTCATTCTTGACCAACACATTTCCTTGCATTAACTTAAAATATTTTCATGGCATGAAAAAGCATTTCTAGTCCTTAGGAATATTTTGCACCTCGTGCATAAACATATTTTCCTTAGAAAGTTTTATAAAACTTATTTATTCATCTAGTATGTGTTTGTGTGCATTGTGGAGTTGTGCTTGCTGTTGATTGTTGTATTGTTGCTTGTCTATACTGTTAGATTGAACGGAGAGTCCCGACTATCGTTGAAAAAGGTTGTGAACAACGACAACATTCAAAGGCAAGTGGCACACCTCATAAACTTCCTATTTCTATATGCATTACTTAGTGTATTTTTATATGCATGTGTAGGATAGTATTGCTATGCTAAACCTGTGTAGAATTCCTTATTCCTGTGTCTAGGTTCCTATGCAATACTTAGTAGAATTATTGATGCTATGCAAATGTTGTTTTGTAAAAATCTAAATTCTACTAAGTTAAGAATGAAACACCTGGGTGGTAAGTGGTTGCATGGTTTATGTTGAGTGGCTACTCAGGTCCATGTCTATGGTTCCTGGAGTATGTACACTTGTGAATGGCCACCCTGGAACCGAGGAATCTGAAGAACTCCGAGTGACGATTGCTTCCAGTGCAGCCATTGCCATATGGGCTCTGGCTTGATCAATTATGTTGCGTGGACTCTCTCCGGCTTGACAAGCAGATGTAGGGGGGTGTTAGGTGGAACGGGTCAAGCCAGAGTGGGAGGGAAAATGCTTCTGAAAGATCTCGTCTCATGCTTCTCCTTTCCTTATCACAAATGGTGTGTAAAGGATACCTTGGGTTGAATGGGTACAATGGTGAACGTGCACAACCTCTGCAGAGTGTAAAACTAAGTACTTAGCCGTGTCCCCGGTACGGACAATTTGAGCAACTAATCACGGACGTCAACGGAGGATTCCGTCATTCCAACTTCAGAAATAAAACTTGATGGGTGAACAAGGGAAGATGAGATTTATGGTTTTCATGCCATACTTGTCTTGATTTGAAGAAAGTGTTTTACAAAAAGATAGGAAAAATTGGCTTTATGCAAAATAGCCTTGAACTCCACCAACCAAATATGCATATAGGATTTAGAGTTATTCCATTAAGTGTCCACCATAGTGTCACTTGCCAGACTCCATTTTTAATGGAAATCTGACCCACGTTGTTGCAATATTTTTCTTATTGCAGATTATTCAGATGACGAGTGAGGTTTCGTTTATAGGTTTCGAGTCTACAACCAACATGTCTTCGCCTGTGGCAGCATGAAAGTTATAGAGACTCACTGCTATTGTATTTCCGTTGTGTACTTTTTCAATGCTAGCTTTATGCTATGCAACTTGTATCGAATATTTGGTAAGTCTGGATCATCGATGTAATAAATTGATACTTTGTTGTGATATTACATCGTAAACTGTGTGTGCAAATGAATCGATCCAGGGATTTGCACTATACACAGGTATCTGCCTTATTTTAAGTGCAGGTACGCTACAGATGGTATCAGAGCCAGGTTGTGTTGCCTGTAGGTTCGAAACCCTAGGTTTGGATAGAAATAGGTTTGACCATAGGATTGAAAATCTATTTTTCTTCACTTTTCTAAAAACAAATCTTTTCACTATGTCTTCCTCGTATTCTCATCTACTATCAACCTTCTGAAAACCTCTTATCTTTTTCTAGATGACCATGTTCTTGTAGTCTAAGTCTGATTCTGCTGCTTCATATGGAAAAGCTATGATTCAACATGAAGTTCTACATGCATGGAAGACCACTGAAGAACCAAGATTCGACCAACACTTTGAAGATATCCATAAAAGTTGAACAAGAACTTGAAGCACTTGCGAAGGAAATAGATTTGACCACCACTTAAATAGAACGACGATATCGTGTTAGTGTATTGATCATATCAACTTAGCTATATGACAATACTAGATTGTTTGTTTGTTGTGAACCTTGTGGCTTGATGTTTGTTAGATGTTGATTGATTACGTTATAGATTGGTTGCCTTGTTTTGTTTTATTGAACTAGGATTCCTCCATAGTAAAATTCAACTCATTGCTTCCTAAACCAACCAGATGTCTCAACCAAATACCAACACCAATGTTTTCCATACAACTATGCAACTACTATTTGAGAACCAGAGTCAGCTGTGGAAATTGATCAATGATCAACTACCAAATATTGATCAAAACCATAATGTTTTTGAAGAGGACCTTATGACCAAACCAAATGTATGCAAAACTTGTGGAGAGATAGGACATACGTCCAAAGAATGTCCTGATGAGTGGCCCCATGGTCATACCAGACATCTAGTTAAAGGATGCCCACAAGTCAGGTTACTTGCTTCCTGTGTGAAGGAACAAATCATGTCCCAATACAGTGTCAACCTTATCCCTTGGTGCAACAAGTTATCCAGCAAACCAAGCAAGGAATGCAACAGTCTCTCATGAAGACCCTGGAGGAACAAGGACAAAATCTTAAATCCAAGAAAGTTCTTAGCCACATAAGTTGCTACAAGTGCAAAGATAAGGGACATTACGCTGATAAGTGCCCTGAGTGGAAGAAGGATAAATCTCTCCAAGGACCGAGTGGAAAACTCTGTATCACCACATACTATTACATTTTAAATAGTAGTACGCTCTACATCAGAGAAATAAACAAGATTAAACAAAGTTTCTAGACTGACCACAAAAATTTCTTTTAAGGGTGGTAGCCACCTAGAGAATTCAAACCCAGTCGCTTAAACACAGAGATCTCAAACTATCTTTCTTTTCATCAGAAAAACCATTCACTGCCAAGCTTTCAAGTTTCCATGTCAGAAATATCATTCCCCAAAACATCTCGAGTTATCAGAATCAATCAAACAATTGCTTTGTCTTCTAGCTTCTCCGAATCTCGGGGATGAGATTCCTTTTAAGGGTGGTAGTCTGTAACATCCCAACATTTTATAATATTCAAAAATCACTAAAATTTAAAACTTTTCTTTTTATTAAAAATAAAATATTAAATGTATAAGGAAACCAACTATGAAAGACTTCAAACTTGAGTTAATATTTCAAATGTCACAGTTTAAACATTTTATCATCCACTGTGTTTCAAAAACCTTAAAGTATAAATTGACAAATATTTTACAAACTACAATCCATTTTATTTTAAATAAATTAGTTTCTTTATAAGTATTAGAATTAAACCACTTAGCCATATCTATTCATAAATACAAGATTATTCAAAAGGGTATATAATTACTAAATGGTTTTCATTCCTGTAACTAAGTTCAAAATATAGTTTGGAAATCATAAGCCTATAGTGTATAACTTTAAAACTTCATAGATTTTAAATTAATGAATTAGCCAAATAAACATTTCATTTGCTTAAGTGAATTTCATCTAGTTACAAAGCATGAAATGATTAATATATTCTAAATAAGAATAAAAATTAAAACAAAGGTCTTGTCCAAAGT
Organism: Poa annua; assembly: GCA_026929855.1. Taxonomy (NCBI): domain Eukaryota; kingdom Viridiplantae; phylum Streptophyta; class Magnoliopsida; order Poales; family Poaceae; genus Poa; species Poa annua. The sequence goes on from CM049426.1 coordinate 107,173,134, forward strand.
GGTTATGAAGTTTCAAATGCATTATCATAAAATAAAATATAATGGTGCACCAATTATTTTCAATTAAAAATGAACACCTTTTTTTTCACATTTCCTAAACATTATTTATATTTAGTCTTTAATATTATGCCAAAATAAAGATGAATGATTTCCGCAAAATAAGTTTAAATAACTTAAATTCAAACATATTGAAATGTGGGTATTCTACAAATTTTATTTAGCCAAAAGAAAATTTAAATAAGATAGAAATCCAAATTTGACTTTAAGTGTCAAATTTGTAATTAATCAATATTTCAAAATATTATTTTTCAAAAATATTCAAAACATGCCCACAATTGGTTTAACAGAAAGGTAATAATTTTACAAATTTTTAGAAATTTGTTTGACCTCATTTGGACAAATAAATCAAAAGATATGAATAAATTGGAATAAAACAAAAAGAAAATACCGGGATGACGTCAGCGATGACGTCATCGTCTCTAACCTCCGTCCGGGAATTTCTCCCGAGATCTTCGTCTCCGATTCGTTTCCAAATCCGAGCGATCCGTGCGCGGTTTGTTGCTCCCGGGTGCGTCTATAAGTAGCCCTCCTCCTCCGCCACTTTTCCCCTCTCCTCCCCCTTCGTTTCGCGTCGCCAGGCCGCCGCACGGGCTCGCCGGAGTCCACCGTGTCCGCCGCCACCATTCCTTCGATTGCCGGTATCAGGGAGAGTTCCTCCGCCTCCTGTTGGTCTCCTCAGATCCCCCTGCTCCTAGTGCATCTCGCTAACGCATCCTCGACCTCCCGTTCTCAGAAAAACCGAGCAGGCCGAGCTCGCCGGAATCGCGAGAGAACTCCATTGCCCCGCCCGCCTTTCCTCACCGCTCCAGGAAGAAGCAGGTCCCGCCACTAGGCCCATCGACACCGCCGCGACGAGCTGCACGCCGTCATCACCTTCGTTCGTCCGGGGGAGCACCGGAGCGTCACCGGCGTCCACGCCCGAGCGGAGCGCCGCCGTCCTCGACAATTCCGGCCACCGGCGCCGCCATCTACTGGTCCATGCAACGTGAGTCCTTCGATCTCGATCCAACGGCTTAGATTAGATGTCGCAGACGAATCGGTACGATTTGATCTGGACCGTCAGATCCAGATATGACGGCCCAGATTTGTTGACTTATCCAGTCAGCGCCCGCGTGGCAGCCACGTCAGCGCCACGTCAGTGCCCAGTCAGCTGCCACGTGGAAAATGATTTTCTTAATTAAATTTAATTGGCAGTTTTACAGAAACACCCCCGCCACTTAGATCTCTCACAACTTTTTAACCACAACTCCAAATTTAATAATTTTTATATATTTGGAAAGCTCTTGACATGTAGAATATTTTGGATATGACAAAATTCAAATTTGACTTAGTATAAAATATTCAAAATTCAAATGGGGAATTTGAGTATATTTGTAATAACTTTAAATCTATAAATCAAAAAATTGCAAATAAATATGTTTTAAAAACTTTAGAATATTTGTAAATTAATGCTACTGCTATAAAATATTTTTGAGTAATTTTTGAATGATTTCATAGTTGTGTGTTTAATTTGAATAGTTTGACTAATTTTGGAATAACCGTTAATAGAAACATTATTTTTGATTAAATCCAATTACAATAGATTTAATTAAATGATCTCTGTCTATTAACACTAATTATAAAATTTTGTTATAAAAATTTAGTCATAGGAAACTTTAATCTTATAATTATTCCTTTTATTATATTTTCCAAAATCAGAAATTAATTAAATTGCAGTTATAAATTCATGCATATTTATAAAGAAATCACAAAAGTTATTTTTATATTTCTTGTGATTTAAAAATTTCATTTCATTCATAGCATATTTATTCTCATAGGAAAACCCCTCTTCATTAGTTTTCTCTAAGTTAGGATTATTTTCAAACTTAGTATTTTGGGAAAAGTGCTATGCACCAGACACTTAGGATTTTCAACATGGAGCTGGAAGACCAATGAAGGACTTAGCCAAAAACAAGACTTCAGAAGTATCTTCAAGGAGAAGAAGCACTTAGAAGAAAATCAAGAAGAAGTTTATGAGGGACTTAGAAGAAAACAGACTCTGGAAGCATCCTCAAGATGTCAAGCACTTAGAAGAAAAGTGAGAAGAAGTTCAAGAAGCCAACCACCCTTTTATTCCCTAAGTCTTTCTCTTTGTCCTTTCTTCTCCTCTGAGACTTCATGAAGACTAAGTAAATCCAAGACCAGCCTCGAGGATACAAGAATTATCAAGTCTGAAGATTCATCAAGACTATCAAGAGCTCAATCAAGACATCATCCAGAAGAAAGTTACAAGTCTGGAGATGAAGCCTGGAGGACAACTACATCTCTCTTTCTGTCTTTTCCCTCTTTCCTAATCTTGTCTTTTAGACTTAAACAAATTTTGATCATGAGGTTATCATCTTGAAGTTGTTGGATCCTAGCGGCATAGTGAGATGAAGCGGCCTGGAAACAAACCTTACATGTCCACGTACATGAAACCTGTTCCACAATTTAAGTGGCTGGCCGGGTGTCTGTCTCTCTCACTATAGTGAATATCCAATTTACAAAGAGTTGATAATAATTGTTGATCACCTTGAAGAATAAACTTAGTATTTTCTCTATGTACTTTTACACATCATGACTAAGACATTAGAGTGCTTATTCAAGATGAATTATAACAAAGTTATTTTGTCAAACATATGACCATAGTCCTTAGTCATTCTTGACCAACACATTTCCTTGCATTAACTTAAAATATTTTCATGGCATGAAAAAGCATTTCTAGTCCTTAGGAATATTTTGCACCTCGTGCATAAACATATTTTCCTTAGAAAGTTTTATAAAACTTATTTATTCATCTAGTATGTGTTTGTGTGCATTGTGGAGTTGTGCTTGCTGTTGATTGTTGTATTGTTGCTTGTCTATACTGTTAGATTGAACGGAGAGTCCCGAGTATCCTTGAAAAGAGTTGTGAACAACGACAACATTCAAAGGCAAGTGGCACACCTCATAAACTTCCTATTTCTATATGCATTACTTAGTGTATTTTTATATGCATGTGTAGGATAGTATTGCTATGCTAAACCTGTGTAGAATTCCTTATTTCTGTGTCTAGGTTCCTATGCAATACTTAGTAGAATTATTGATGCTATGCAAATGTTGTTTTGTAAAAATCTAAATTCTACTAAGTTAAGAATGAAACACCTGGGTGGTAAGTGGTTGCATGGTTTATGTTGAGTGGATACTCAGGTCCATGTCTATGGTTCCTGGAGTATGTACACTTGTGAATGGCCACCCAGGAACCGAGGAATCTGAAGAACTCCGAGTGACGATTGCTTCCAGTGCAGCCATTGCCATATGGGCTCTGGCTTGATCAATTATGTTGCGTGGACTCTCTCCGGCTTGACAAGCAGATGTAGGGGGATGTTAGGTGGAACGGGTCAAGCCAGAGTGGGACGGAAAATGCTTCTGAAAGATCTCGTCTCATTCTTCTCCTTTCCTTATCACAAATGGTGTGTAAAGGATACCTTGGGTTGAATGGGTACAATGGTGAACGTGCACAACCTCTGCAGAGTGTAAAACTAAGTACTTAGTCGTGTCCCCGGTACGGACAATTTGAGCAGCTGATCACGGACGTCAACGGAGTATTCCGTCATTCCAACTTCAGAAATAAAACTTGATGGGTGAACAAGGGAAGATGAGATTTATGGTTTTCATGCCATACTTGTCTTGATTTGAAGAAAGTGTTTTACAAAAAGATAGGAAAAATTGTCTTTATGCAAAATAGCCTTGAACTCCACCAGCCAAATATGCATATAGGATTTAGAGTTATTCCATTAAGTGTCCACCATAGTGTCACTTGCCAGACTCCATTTTTAATGGAAATCTGACCCACGTTGTTGCAATATTTTTCTTATTGCAGATTATTCAGATGACGAGTGAGGTTTCGTTTATAGGTTTCGAGTCTACAACCAACATGTCTTCGCCTGTGGCAGCATGAAAGTTATAGAGACTCACTGCTATTGTATTTCCGTTGTGTACTTTTTCAATGCTAGCTTTATGCTATGCAACTTGTATCGAATATTTTGTAAGTCTGGATCATCGATGTAATAAATTGATACTTTGTTATGATATTACATCGTAAACTGTGTGTGCAAATGAATCGATCCAGGGATTTGCACTATACACAGGTATCTGCCTTATTTTAAGTGCAGGTACGCTACATCAGGGAACAAAAGCCAGAACTCGAGAGCAATGAAGTCGAGTTCGAGGCTGATAGTGACTTGATAAAAAGGCTTCGTACTGAGAAGAGAGAGCTGCCAGAAAAGAATCTTTCTCTGGAGAAAGAAGTAAAGGAACTCAAGGATGTACTCGCCAATGAAGGAATCGAGATACAGGAAATTGAAGAGGAGGAAGAGGATATGGTCGAGTAGTTAGTTAGTGAGACTACCATTTATCATACACCACAATGTCTTGATCTTGTATTGACCTACCAACTTGTGGTAAGGCAGTACCTTCCCTTGTATCTTCGGAACCTCGCGAGTTGTTTTCCAAACTTTCATATCGTTTTCCTAAAACCAAAGGTTTTGAACTATTTGTTGATTGTTTTATGAGTGGTGTGTTGATTGATGGTGTGCTTGAATGGTTTGTTTTGTGCATGGGAAAGGTTTCTCCTTATAGATCTATCTATCTTTTACTCATCCATGCAAAAACCCCACAGATGCCTCCACGTCGTGATCCCGACAACAGCGAAACTATGCAACAGCTGATGGCAGCTCAAGCCCAACTGATGACCATGATGACCCAGTTCATTGCAGCAACCAACAACAACAACAACAACAACAACAACAACAACAACAATAACAATAACAACCATCCACCACCACCCCCACCTCCGGTGGACAGACTTGCAAGATTTCTCAGGCTTAGACCTAATAAGTTCTCCTCTGCTACTGAACCCATAGTGGCGGATGACTGGCTCCGTTCCGTCAACAAGGACTTAGTAACCTGTGAGTGTTCTGAGGCAGAAAAGGTGAGGTTCACTGCTCACCTATTGGAAGGACCTGCTGCCATGTGGTGGGAAACCTATCAAGTGACCCATCCCTTGGATGGCATGACTTGGGATGCGTTCAAGGATGGTTTCCGCAATGCTCACATCTCCTTTGGCATAATGAACCTGAAGAAGGAGGAGTTTCGTAGCTTGAGACAGGGAGGTAGAACTCTGAAGGAGTATATAGATGACTTCTGTACGCTATCAAGGTACGCACCAGAAGACATCGACACTGATGCAAAAAGGAAGGACAAATTCCTAAATGGACTTCGGGGAGAACTAAAGATACCTCTGTCTGTGGCATATGCTCCTAACTATCAGATTCTGCTAGATCAGGCAATCACCCTGGACAATAACATCAGAAAAGAAGAGAATAGGAAGAGGAAGTTTGGTGCAAGTAAGGGTAACACTGAAGTGGCTCACAAGAAACCACACACCTCAGAAGTCAGTGGCCATAAACCCTGGAACTACTCCCACAATGGTAGTGTCCAAAAGTATCATGGCCATAACCACAATGGAGGGTATAAAGGAAATAATGGTGGGTTCAAGGGAAACCATCACCATGGCCATAATCATGGAAATGGAAATCCTCGTCCTAACACTGAAGGGAAGAAGGACCTGTCTAATGTGACTTGCTTCAAGTGCAAGAAGACGGGACACTATGCTACTGATTGCCCAGAGAGAAAGGCCGATGAAAATTCCAAGCCCAATCCTTTCCAGAAGGGACAAGTAAATCACCTCAATGTGGAAGAAGTTCATGATGAACCTGATGCTGTGATTGGTAAGTTCCTGCTCAATTCTTTTCCAGCATTGGTCTTATTTGATACTGGAGCATCGCATTCATTCATATCAAGAGCTTTTGTAAACAAACATGGGCTAGCCGAGGAAAGCTTAGGAAAACCTATTAGAGTGAGTTCACCTGGGGGTGAGATGATAGTAAATTCAGGCTGTACGCAGTTAGAATTAAGGATTGGAAAATATCTTTTTCCAGCAGACTTAGTCATCCTAGAAACCCAAGGTTTGGATGTTATTATCGGAATGGATTGGATGACCCGTTTTGAAGGAATCATAGACTGTGCAAACAGAGCTATCACCCTCACCACCCCAGAAAAATAAAAGATTAAATTCAGATCAACTTTCGAACTTAAGAAAGTTAGGCTAAATTCTCTTAAGGGGGTTAGCCTTGGTGATATGCTGATTGTCCAAGAGTACCCAGATGTATTCCCAGAAGAATTACCGGGAATGCCACCTGATAGAGATGTGGAATTTCTCATTGAACTAAAACCGGGTACCGGACCAATAGCCAAGAGACCTTACCCAATGGCCGTCGATGAACTAAAAGAACTCAAGAAGCAACTGGAGGAACACCTTTTGAAAGGATTTATCCGTCCAAGTTCTTCGCCCTGGGGAGCGCCAGTTCTTTTTGTCAAAAAGAAGGATCAAACCCAGAGATTAGTCACGGACTACAGAGATATAAATGAACACACCATCAAGAACAAGTATCCGTTACCCAAGATAAATGAATTATTTGATCAATTGAAAGGTGCATGTGTGTTTTCCAAGATCGATCTTCGATCAGGATATCTCCAAATGAAAGTTAGAGAGATGGATATACCAAAAACAGCGTTTGTTACAAGATATGGCTCTTATGAGTATACAGTAATGCCATTTGGATTAACCAATGCTCCAGCTTATTTCATGAATATGATGAATAAAGTGTTCATGGATTTTCTGGACAAGTTCGTGGTAGTGTTCATAGATGACATTCTGATCTACTCCGAGAGTCACAAAAATCATGAAGAGCATTTGCGCCTAGTATTACAGAGACTACGTGAACATAAGTTATATGCCAAATTCAGCAAGTGTGAATTTTGGTTGGAACAAGTCGCATTTCTAGGACACATAGTATCCAAGGAGGGTATAGAAGTGGATCCTGAAAAGGTCTCAGCTGTAACCAATTGGGAACCACCAAAGAATGTTGGAGAATTACGAAGTTTTCTTGGTCTAGCAGGATACTACCGAAGGTTTATAGAAAACTTTTCCAAAATCGCCAAGGCACTGACAGAATTATTAAAGAAGGAGAAGAAATTTGAATGGACTGACGCGTGCGAAGCCAGTTTTCAGGAATTAAAGAAACGACTAGTTTCAGCCCCAGTTCTGTGTTTACTGATTTAGAGAAAGAATTCCAAGTTTACTGTGATGCTTCACGCCAAGGCCTGGGAAGTGTGCTGATGCAAGAAGGCAGAGTGGCGTCTTATGCCTCTAGACAGCTCAAGAAGCATGAAACAAATTACCCCACTCATGATCTCGAGTTAGCCTCAGTAGTTCATGCCCTAAAAACTTGGAGACCCTACCTAATGGGTAAAAGATGTGAAGTGTTCACTGACCACAAAAGTTTGAAGTATATTTTCACACAGAAAGAATTGAACATGAGGCAGAGAAGATGGTTAGAACTTATCAAGGATTATGACCTAAGTCTTCAATATCATCCTGGAAAGGCTAATGTAGTAGCTGATGCCCTGAGTCGTAAGGTTTACTTGAATGGCCTCACGGCAGGAGAAATACCTGAGGATTTATGCAAGGCATTCAAGGACCTCCGATTGGAAGTGGTACCAGAAGGTTTTGTAGCTTCGTTGGTAGTACAACCAAATTTGATGGACAATATACGTGAAGCTCAGAAGGGAGACAAGGATATTGTAGAAATCAAAGCCAATTTGAGAGCAGGAAAAGCCAAAGGATTTCATGAAGATGAGCAAGGAACCATGTGGTTTGAAAAACGTGTATGTGTGGCAAATGATCCTGATCTTAGGAAGTTAATTCTGCAAGAAGCCCATGAAACACCTTACTCCATTCATCCAGGAAATACCAAAATGTATATGGATGTGAAGGAGAGATTTTGGTGGAACAATCTGAAAAGAGAAATAGCAGAATATATAGCAAAATGCGATGTATGCAGTCGAGTAAAGGCTGAGCATCAGAAACCAGCAGGACTTTTGCAACCTTTGAAGGTACCGGACTGGAAGTGGGATTCTATTGGGATGGATTTCATCACCGGGTTACCAAGGACCAGATCAGGGTATGATTCTATTTGGGTTATTGTTTGTCGCTTAACCAAAATAGCTCACTTTATACCCGTGAAGACCACCTATACCAGCGCAAAGCTAGCTGATATTTACATGAAGAGGATTGTGTGCTTACACGGCGTCCCCAAGAGTATCGTGTCCGATAGAGGGACCCAGTTCACTTCCCATTTTTGGAAGCAGTTGCATGAGTCACTGGGAACTAGATTGGAGTTCAGTACAGCATTTCATCCGCAAACGGATGGTCAGACCGAAAGAGTAAACCAGATTCTAGAAGATATGTTAAGAGCGTGCGCGCTCGATTATGGGTCTAGTTGGGATGACAACCTACCCTATGTCGAGTTCTCTTACAATAACAGTTATCAAGCTAGAATCGAGATGGCACCATTTGAGGCCTTATATGGGAAGAAATGCACAACCCCATTGTTGTGGAGTGGTGTAGGAGAACGAAGTTTCTTTGGACCTGATATAATCCAAGAGGCTGAAGAGAAAGTCAGATTAATTAAAGATAGATTGAAGGTAGCACAGTCCCGCCAGAAAAGCTATGCGGACTCTAAACGTAGGGAAGTCGCCTACGAGGTGGGTGATAGAACCTATCTTAGAGTGTCGCCACTCAGGGGTGTGAAGAGGTTTGGAATTAAAGGGAAATTAGCACCTCGGTTCATTGGACCTTTTAAAATTTTGTCTCGTAAGGGTGAGGTGGCATATGAGTTAGAACTACCAGAAACTCTATATGCGGTTCATAATGTGTTCCAAGTCAGTCAACTGAAGAAATGTCACCCCGAGATGACGGGAGTTCCTTTAAAGGATACTGTACCCCTCGAAGAAGTACAATTGGAAAGTGACTTGACCTACGAGGAGAAACCCATCAAAATATTGCAGACCGCAGAAAGAGTCACCCGTACCAAAACCATCAAATTCTGTAAAGTCCAATGGAACCATCACACTGAGGAAGAAGCCACCTGGGAACGATAGGACGACCTCCGAGAAGACCATCCACACCTATTTGCTGATCCTTCCGAAGCTCGAGGGCGAGCTTCCTCTTAAGGGGGTTAGTCTGTAACATCCCAAATTTTGCAAAAATTTAAAACTTGCATTCAAGCATCATGCATCATGAGCATAAGAATACATCACCAAAAATATTAAATAAAACTTCAAATTTTAAATATAAATAATCTACAAATTTCATAAAGTGTTTATTTAAAACTCCTTTAATAAATAAAATTTTACCAAAATATATATGGGCAAGAATAATGTTAAAAAGTTCCATTTTTAATAACCTTTCCAAAACATATTTTTATGAATTTTTCTGAAATGTTTTGAATAAGTTTAAAAATCATATTTGAAATCAGTATTTAAAAACAGAAAAGGATTTAAATAAAAATAATTGAATTTCGGAACAAGTGGGCCGTGGCCCGTAACTATCTACCGCGCGCGCGTAGCCGAGCAGCCCGCCAGCGGCCCAGCGCCCCGCGCGCCCGCCAGCAGACGCTGACAGGTGGGACCCACCTGTCATCACCCCCGCGCCAACGTTCTTCCCCAAATCACGCCCCGACCCCGACAGGAAACGGCAGATTTGATTCGCACGATTACGAGCGATTTACTGCTCCCCTTACCTCGCCTCCTCCCCCTACTAATAGCCCTCCTCGCTCTCGTCCGATTTCCCCAAACCTCACCTCCCGAGAGCCCATAGGCTGCCCGCACGAGCTCGCGCCATCCCGCCGTCGCCGTCGGTAAGAACTCCGCCGCCCGAGCAACTCCGACCACCTCGGACCCCCTTTCCACCTCCCTTCGCTCCCTGTGAGCTGTGCGCATCGAGTTGACATAGTGGGGTGTGTGTTTTTGCAGCGAAACCCCGCCTCTGTCCACGACCGAGAGAAACCGACGCCGTGCGCAACTCCGGCGAGCTCTTCCGGGAAGACGAGGACGCTCCGGTCATCATCACCGCGCCATCGCCCTCCCCACGACGTCGCGCATCTCCTGGTGAGCTCCGTTTTCCTCTTAGCATCGTAGCACGCCTCGGGCGCGAACGCCGGCCATGGCTCCGCCGCGCACCGCGCGTCTCCGGTGACCGCGCCGCCCGTTTTTTGTCAACGAATCGTGGACCGTTAGATCTAGATCCAATGGATCTAGATCGATTAGATCTCGTGCGTCCATTTTAATTTAGATCGGATGGCTCTCGCAGCCGATCCGCGCCGAAGCGGTACCGGCCAATAGGATTGCGCCACGTAGCCCAGTTAATTTCTATTTCGCAGGAAATTTTATAAATAAAACAGAAAATAGATAAAACTTGCAAAATTCATAACTTTTGATCTGAAGTCCAAATTTAATAAACTTTATGTCATTGGAAAGCTCTGTTCATGTAGTTTAATTCTACATCAGTTGTTTTTCCCTTTGACAAATTATAAAGTGAATAATTATCAGAGGAGTATTTCGGCCATTAAAATAATAACTTAAATAATAAAAATTATTTAGAAATAAATGTAATTGTTTTAAGATTGTATAATTTCCCTCTGTCCAGCAATATTAATAAATGTCCAAATTAAAGATGTCATAAAAACAATAAAAGTTGTAATTATGGAAATCAAAGTTTTACTATATCATTTCAAATTACTTAAAAAATAAAATAAGAAATACCTAGACACTATAATTCATTTATTAATGACAGAAAATAAGAATTATTAATAAGTGTGTCTAATCATCATAGCATATCATTCATGCATACATCATTTTGCTTAGTGTTGTGATGATATGGTGTTGGTATTTATGTTATTCGTTGTTTGTGCTAGATTGTGAAGAAGAGGAAGGACTTGCTTGTGATTGTTATTCCTGCTGTGCTTGTTCCTCCTGTTACCAAGGCAAGTGATATTCATACAATATCCCATATTTTCTATATGCATAAGTAGTATGTTTTGAGTAGTGTGCATGATAGGGATTTTTATTTGTTTTATAATGCTAAGTTAGTTGGTATTTTACAAATATCCTAGTAGTGTGTAGCCACCCTTTTCCCTAAGCAGCCATGAAAAGATTTTATTAGTTGCTTAGCCATGCTATAAAAATGTTGCCATGTTATGGAAATGTTTCTAAGTGTTAAAAATTCTAAAATACACATCTGGGTGGAATTGGTTGATATGGTTTATGTTGAGTGGCTTTTGGGACTATGCTTGTGGTTGTCTTCGCCTAGGATGAATGTCTATTCTACTTAGGGCCATGAGTATGGTGGTTGTTACCCAGAAGTACACTTGTGGATGGCGACCCAGGAACGAAGAGATTTCCAAGTCCCTCCAAGTTTAGAAGCTTCCCGTGCAGCATTTTGACAATGGGCTCTGTCTAGAACGATTAAGTTGTGAGAGTGCAACCTGTCAGCTTGACAAGCAGATGTAGAGATGATAGGTGGAACGGGTCTTTCTAGTATGGTTGCATTCTTCTTCTGAAAGTTCTTGTCTCAATTCTCTCCTTTCCATAATACACTCCGCGTGTATAGGATTTCCCGGACAAATTGAGTCTAAAGGTGAAAGTGCACAACCTCTGCAGAGTCGACAATCTGAGATCTCAGCCGTGTCCCTGGAAATGGACTATTTCGAGCAACTGGACAAGGATGGCCAGAAGAATCTCAACACTGTTTTCATAAAGTAAAATTTTGACTAAGGAAAGAATTGTTAGTGCACCTGGGCCTTGTCCCTCGGTGCCAAGTCTTCGAGAAATAAAAGTGTTTTATAAAATGAAAGGAGAAAACTTGCTTTCTGCAAATAGCCTTCAACTCCACCAAGCCAAATATGTATATAGATGTTAGACTTGCCAGTATATTTATCCACCATAGTCACTTGCCAATACATCATTGTATTGACCTCCTTCGGGGGCTGCATATTCCAATGTGCAGGAATTTCTGATGCTGAATGATTGGCTCGAGTCTACACCCAACATGACTGCCTGTGGTGCATGCTTGAAGATGAGGCTCAATGTTATTTTTGCTTTCGCTGTGAACTCTGAACTTTAGCTAGCCTTCATGGCTATGCAATTTGTAATAAAGCCATTTTGGCTATTATTTTTGGATCTCGTTGTAGTAATTTAATACTTATGCAATGATACTTTATATTTTGTACTGTGGTGCTGGCAGTGATCCAGGGACTAGCACATAACACAGGTGTTCCAACTTTAATAAAAGTTGGGGTGCTACATAACCTTTCAGGTAAAGAAGAAGAAAGATTATTGGAAATATTGAAGAAACATCGTGGAGCTATGGGTTATACTTTGGATGATTTGAAAGGGATTTCTCCTACTATATGTCAGCATTCTATTAATATGGAGCCTGATGCGAAGCCAGTTGTTGAACATCAACGCCGTTTAATACCTAAGATGAAGGAAGTGGTAAGAAATGAGGTATTAAAACTTCTCGATGCTGGTATCATTTATCCTATTCCTGATAGTAGATGGGTTAGTCCTGTGCATTGTGTCCCTAAGCAGGGTGGAATTACTGTTGTACCTAATGATCATGATGAACTTGAAGCAGATATGTCCTAGAGGCAATAAATAATGTGATTTATTTATCATATCTCGTTTGTTCATAATATGTTTTGTGTCATGCTATAACTGTATTAGGCGGAAACATTGATACACGTGTGATACATAAACAACTAGGTCCCTAGTAGCCTCTACTAAATTGGTTCATTGTGCGATTGATGATCGAGGTTTCCCGATCATGTGGCATTGTGATACTTCTCCAATGTATTCATAATTTCTTGTGTTCCATTCTATGGTATATCATGTTATTACATGTTTTATATGCATTTTATATAGTTTTATGCATTTTCTGGGACTAACCTTTTAACAAGATGCCATAGTGTCAGTTCCCGGTTTTCTGGTGTTTTTGGTTTCAGAAAAGTACTAAATGAAATATCTGCAAATTGGAAACGAGCCAAACAGGATTTATTTTTGGAATATATGCGTCCAGGAAAACCGAAGACGAGACGAAGAGGGCCGCGAGCCGTCGTGTGACATCCCAATTTTCAGAAAAATTTAAAACTTTTGCATCCATGCATCATCATCATTAAACATGTCATATGAATCACATAAAATTTGAATTTAATTAATTAAATATATTTAAATTGACTTTATATCCTTTAAATTTGTTATTTTGAAATTATAATAATGTTCCTTTTATTCTATTTTTATTTTAGACAAAAATAATGTCAAAAGGATCTATTTATCATAAGCTTTTCAAATTATATTTTTATGAATTTTTCTGAGAAGTTTTAATATAGTTTTGAATTTGTTTTATACTCAAAAGATTTAAAAACATAAAAGAATTTTCAAAAAGGAAAAATAGAATCGGGCCAGCCAGTGGGCCGAAGCCCACTAGCTATCTACCGCGCGCGCGACGCAATCCAGCCCGCCAGCATCCCGTCCCCGCCCGCGCGCGCGCACTCACTCGCTGACAGGTGGGCCCCACCTGTCATCCCTCCCGCTGCAACGGCTCGCCCCAAATCACGCCCACGACCTAGCCGAGAAACGGCCGAATCAATTCGATTGATTCACAGCGATTTACTCACTCATTTACGTCGCCGATTCTTGCTATAAGATCCCCTCGATCCCCTCTCTCTTTTGCCCCAAGCACCACCTCCCGAGAGCCACCAGGCCGCCCACGAGCATCCCCGGAGCTCCGCCGTTGCCGACGGCAAGTTCAACGAACTCCGGTGAGCTGTGACCTCCTCGCGCCCTCTCTTCACTCCCAATCGTTTCATTTTATCTTTGCGCACCGTGGTGACAAGGTCTCGGGTGTTCTTTCACAGCCAAACTCCGTGTCCGTGCTCACCGGCGAGAACCTCCGCCGTGCGCATCTCCGCCGAGCAACCAGAGGAGGCAGGAAGAGCTACGACCTCCACCACTTCGCCAACAACGTCGCCTCGACGCCCTCTACCCGTAGGTATGACCCACATGTCTCGGAACGCAGTAGAACGTCTAGAACGTGCGATGCCGTGCGTGTCGCCGCCGCGCGCGCTGCTCCGGCGAGGTCCTCCGGCGACCTAGCGCCGCCCGTTGTTGGTCAACGCGTGTAGACCGTACGATCTCGATCCTACGGTTAGGATTAGATCTTCTTAAACGAAACGGTACGGTTGATCTGGACCGCCAGATCCAGATCTGACGGCCCAGATCAAATCACTTAAACACGTCAGCATGCCCAGTCAGCGCACAGTCAGCGCTGGCGTGTAATTTCTTTTTCCCATTTTATTTAATTTGGCAGTTTTGTAGAAAACACCATGCATACTGTTTTTATCACTACTTTTTATCTGTTTATCCAAATTTAAATTATATTTATATATTTGAGATCCTTGGAACCAGTAGAACACCTTGGCATCATTTGTTTTCTGTTTTGACACACACAAAATTTTCAAATATTTTTTAGAGTATTTTAAGTGTTTTTGCAATAACTTTAGTTAGAAAATTTATTTTTGAGTAAATCAAATTGCTAACAACTTGTTTAGAAGCCATCTACCCAAATGTCATTTTTACAAAATTTAATTTTGAAATTTTATTTAAGTGAACTAAAGTCCTTGTCATTAACCCTTTATTCATGATTAAATAATAAAACAAATCAAAAATTTATTCATGCATATATCATGAAAATCCAAAGGGATATTTTTATTAGTTTCTAGACGTTGGAAATAAATTGTTGCATATCATCTCATGCATAGCATATATCTTCTTTGTATGAACTTTGCTTGTGTGTTTATGTGTGGCTCTTTATTTCTTTGTTAGACTATTCGAAGGGAAACGAGAATCTTTGCAACTGTAACTGCTGCACTCCCGATTGCCAAGGCAAGTGGCACACCCCCATAAAAGTCCTATTATTTCTATGCATGAGTAGAGTATTTTCTATAAGCATGTGTAGGATAGAATTGCTATGCAAGCCAAGATAGACCTCTTTATTCCTGTGTCTAGGTTCCTATGAAATTACTTAGTAGAATAGTGATGCTATGCAAAAACTATTTTGATGAAAAAGATAAAGTCTACTAAGTTTTAATCAAACACATGGGTGGAAATTGGTTGCTTGGCTGTGTGAGTTGAGTGTTGTTCCCAGGGGATTTACCTGTGGAATATTCACTTGTGGAAGGCCACCCAGGAGCAAAGGAATCTGAAGAACTCCGAGTGAAGATTGCTTCTCGTGCAGCCATTGCCAATATGGGCTCTGGCTTGATCAACTAAGCTGCGTGGACTCTCCCCGGCTTGACAGGTGGTGGTAGAGGATTTGTAGGTGGAGCGCGTCAGGCCAGAGTGGGAGGGAAAATGCTTCTGAAAGATCTCGTCGCATTCTTTCATTTCGTTATCACAAATGGTGTGTAAAGGGTAATTTGGGTTGAATGGGTACAATGGTGAACGTGCACAACCTCTGCAGAGTTAAAATCTAAGTACTTAGCCGTGTCCCCGGAAACGGACAATTGAGCAGCTGAACGAGGATGTCAACGGAGGATTCCACCATTCCAACTTCTAAATAAAAACTTGATGGGTGAACAAGGGTATAATGAGACAGTGGATTTCATGCCACAAATGTCTCGAATAGAAGAAAAGTGTTTCCAAAAAGTTAGGGAAAAACTTGCTTTCTGCAAAATAGCCTTGAGCTCCACCAGCCAAATAAGCATATAGGTCATAGAGTTATTCCTCTAAGTGTCCACCATAGTGTCACTTGCCAGTTCCATTTTAATGGTTCTGACCCACGTTGTTGCAATATATATCTTATTGCAGACTGTCCTGATGATGAGTGAAAGTTTTTACTAAGGGTTTTCGAGTCTTCAACCAACATGCTCGCCTGTGGCACATGATGATGATTGGGGACTCCATGAAGAATAATTTTCCGCTGTTTACTCTGTTCACTACTAGCTTTATGCTATGCAAATTTGTAATGAATATTTTCTAAGTCTGGATCAGCGTTGTAATAAATTGATGCTTTGTTGTGATATTACATCGTAACTGTGTGTGCAAACGAATCGATCCAGGGATTTGCACTATACACAGGTATCTGCCATATTTTAGGTGCAGGTACACTACACGTCGTCGTCGTCAACACCACTTTGGGAGAGATCAGAACTGCTCCCCGGCACCCTGCCGGGAGTGGGAATCGTCCCCGGAGGCCTCTACGTCGCCATGACCGCCTCCGGACTGATGCCTGAGTAGTCTACCTTGGACTACGGGTCCATAGCAGTAGCTAGATGGTAGTCTTCTCCTCTTGTGTTATCATGTTTAGATCTTGTGAGCTGCCTATCATGATAAAGATCATCTTTATGTAATTCTCCATGTTGTGTTTGTTGGGATCCGATGAATATTTAGTACTGAAGTTATTGCTTCATAATATATCATGTGTGTGCTATTTAATGATCTTGCATGCCCTCCGTTACTTGTGTATGCTCTGGCCAAGTAGATGCTCGTAACTCCAAGAGGGGGTATTTATGCTCGATAGTAGGTTCATGTCTCTATTTAATCTGGGGCAGTGACAGAAAGCTCTAAGGTTGTAGATGTATTGTTGCTACTAGGGATAAAACAGTAGTACTTTATCTAAGGATGATGTTACTTACTTACTTTACACACAGTGCTTAAGGAGATAATCTGTTGCATGCAACTTAATACTGAAAGGGGTGCGTACGCTAACCGGAAGGTGGATTATTAGTCATAGATGCGGTTGGAACGGTCTATATATATTGTTGTAATGCCCGAATGAATCTCACACTAGACACCATATCATTAGTATTGCATTGGGTTGCTCATCATTATTCTGTAATTTGTTTACCACGCATGGATGAATGTTATTATTATTTATGGAGAGACACCACTAGTGAACTATGGCCCCAGTCCTTCTCATTAATCTCATAAAGCACAACTGCAAACCTGTTACTTTCTGCAAACATCACTCTTTCTTCCACACACACGTTTAATCCTTTTGTTACAGCAAGCCAGTGGGATTGACACCCTCACCGTTGAGTTGGGGCAAAATACTTTGATTGTGTTGTGTGCAGATTCCACATCAACTAGATCACTGAAAATCATTTTTTTGCGCCGTCGATACCTCGAGGGAATTCTTCATCTCCTACTTGGTTCGATAAACTTGGTTACATACTGAGGGAAACTTGCTGCTGCATTACTTCACACCTTTTTCTTGGAGTCTCCCAATAACACACCCCCCATGTGCATCACATGGCGCCATTTGGCAAAGATGTCATATCGTTGGTAGAACGATGTGATGGACATACCCATATTTGTAGGACGTAGTCATTACGCCTTCGACCGTGAGATCAACTCTTATTGTTATTCCTGGAAGGTACTTTGATCGCACGAAACGTCATATCTTATATAGTGTGACAATAACGGGGATACTTTTGGGTATCAGAACGGGGTAGTTGAGACGAGGGGTCAAGAGCGGGATTTGCCAGTCCGCATAGCAGGATAGATACTATAGGGCCCACTTGGTGAGATTATGTCTAATGAGCTTGCAAGGATGTGACTAGATCACGGAGACATGAAATCATGGACGAGTAGAAGATAGTGTTGTCGGTAACAAGATCATGTTGGGTATAGAGATATCCATGAGCGAGTCTCGGACATACTAAGTATCGCTATGGCAAAAGGTTTAAGACTCGACGTCTAGGTTTGATAGATGATAGTCATTCATTATATCACAGGGGTTAATTCATGGGGTCCAGGCCTACGATTTAATCATTGATCGGAGAGGGGTCTTGATCATGTCTGTTATTATATCGAATCGCTGGGGTAACACACTTAAGGGGTTTCGACAAGACAACTGGAAAGGAAAGATCACCGAGAACGTCCCGGGAATGGTCCGTTGGAGATCGGGCAGCGACGAAATAGTTTTCAGAGCTAGAATAAATTATATATAATATTTTTGATATTAATTAGTGTAATTAATGATTAAATTAGATTTAATATATTTATTATCGAATTTATTTTGGCTGATTTCCCTAAAGGGGCCTTCTGCTGGAAAAAAGGCCCATAGGGGGAAAATTTCTCAAGGGAATTCGGTGGGGGGGGGGATGATGGCCAGCCTAGGTGGGCCAAATGGAGCCCACCTAGGGTCGGCGCACCAGCCTTGGCCGCACCAGGCATGTGAGAATTGTCCCACATTGCTGGCTGGCAAGTTGGCTCCCCCCTAGGAGCCTATATAAGAAGGGGCACCCCTGGCCTTTCAATTAACAAATTAATTTCTCCTTTCTCTCTCGATTTCGTGATTCCCTTTGTCAGAGTTGCGCCTAGAAGAGAGGAGGTCTCTCCACCATAGCCCGCTGCCGCGTTGCTGGTGTTCCGGTGCAAGTCTTCCGCTGCTCGTCCTGGACTGGAGCTTTGGATGTCGTCGTCTCCACCGTACATGTGTAACGCCCTGCGAGGTGCTGCGCTAGCGGTGCTGGGAGGTCTACTTCCACTACACGACCTTGAGGTCGGCTTCGCCTGTCTTCATCGTCAATGTTTGTGCGGGAACGTATGAAGGGAATATGCCCAAGAGGCACTTAATAAAGATAGTTTATTAATCATATTCAAATTGTTCATTATATGTTTTATACTATCCTATAATTGTATTAAGCGGAAACATTAATACATGTGTGGTAGATAAACAACCAGGTCCCTAGTAGCAACTGCTAAGACTAGTTTCGTTGCGCGATTGATGATCGAGGTTTTCCGATCATAGGGCATGGCGCCAGTCGGCAATAGAAGTGATGTCATTGGTTGAACGATGTGATGGACATACCTATATTTATAGGACATAGTCATTACGTCTTAAGACCGTGAGATCAACTCTTATTGTTATCCCTGGAAGATACTTTGATCGCACCAAACGTCATATATTATATAGTGTAACAATGATAGGTGATACTTTTGGGTATCAGAAGGGGGTAGTTGAGACGAGGGGTCAACAGCGGGATTTGTCAGTCCGTATAGCCGGATAGATACTCTAGGGCCCACTCGGTGAGATTATGTCAAATCAGTTTACAAACATGTGACTAGGTCACCAGCTGACATAATATCATAGATGAGTAGAAGATAGCGATGTTGGTAACGAGATCATGCTAGGTATGGAGATATCTGAGAATGATACTCGGACACGCTAAGTATCGCTATGACAAAAGGTTTAAGACTAGACATCCAGGTTTGATAGATGAAAGTCTTTCGTTATTTCACAGGGGTTAATTCATGGGGTCCAGGCCTACGAGTAAATCATTGATCGGAGAGGGGTCTCGATCATGTCTGTTATGATATCGAAACGCTAGGGTAACACACTTAAGGGGTTTCGACAAGACAACCGGAAAGGAAAGAGATCACCGGGAACATCCCGAGAATGGTCCGATGGAGATCGGGCAGCGACGAAATAGTTTTTGGAGCTAGAATAAATTATATATAATATTTTTGATATTAATTAGTGTAATTAATGTTTAAATATGATTTTATAGATTTATTTCCGAATTTTTAAAGACAGATTTCTCTAAATGGGCCTTCTAGTGGAAAGAAGGCCCATGAGGGGGGAGCTTCCCCCCAAGGAAGGAGGTCTTGTTCGGCCGGCCTAGGTGGGCGGCGCACCTTCAAGGGTCGTGGCTGGTGTGGGATAGTCCCACACCGCCCGACTGGCAAGGTTGGCAGCCTCATTGCCCCTATATAAGAAGGGGCACCCCTGGCCTTTTATTTCACCAATTAAACTCTCAATTTCTCCTCGATTTCGTGATTTCCTTTGTCGGAGTTGCGCCGAGGAGGATGGGGAGTTCTCTCCACCATCGCCCGCTGCCGCGCTGGTGTTCCGGTCCAAATCTTCTGCTGCTCGTCCTAAACTGGAGCTTCGGAGGCTGTCATCTCCACCGTATATGCGTGACGCCCTTCGAGGTGCCATGCTAGTGGTGCTGGGAGGTTGGCTTCCTCCACCCGACCTCGAGGTCATCTTCGTCGCGCCCAGTTCTTCACGACCTAGAGGTCGGCTACGTCATCTTCGTCGTCAACGCTTATGCGGGAGCATAATCCCCGCTTTTCGGTCTACAAGGGTATGTATTCCGATCTCTGTTGTAGTTCTATATCTGCATAATATAGACCTTGACTAGTTTAAGGATATCGTTGCTAGTAAATTTTTTGTTTTCTGCCTGCGATTCCCTTCAGTGGTATCAGAGCCGATCTATCGTAGATATAGATGTACGCTGTTAGAACCCGTGTTCTTCATGGGGGCACCGTTCCTGTTATTTGCTCCCCTCTAGCGTGCACTTGTGATTCCAGCAACATTGAGTTGATAAAGCGGCATGGACCAACTTTACACGTACGCTTATGCGAGACTGGTTCCACTACTGACATACGGCTTGTACCGTATCTGTGGCTGGCGGGTGTCTGTTTCTCTCTCTTTAGTTGGCTTTGCATTTTCAATGGAGGACCTGAAAGGGATGCTTAAACATGCAATAATTGGATCGTTGTTGTGGTCATAAGGTTCGTAGGTATGAAGCGGTTCTATTTATGACAGCCCCAAGCCACGTAAAATATGCAAAAGATAAAGTAGAAGTGTCTAACTTTATTTTGTAGGGGCAATGTGATATGGTCAAGGTAGGTTTATTAAATTGTTTATGAATTGCGGGTGCCAAGAAGACCATGGCGCAATGGACTATATCACATCGCATTACATTTGATGTTTTGAGTGCAACTTATATTGTGTGATTATATATATTAGTATATATTAGTTACACGGCGGTAGTTATATATAAGATGATCCCTTCAAAATACCACTAGTGTTCTTCCTCCAACGAGCACCACCAAGAAAGTTCTACGTTATGAGGCAGGCCGTTACGATCGGGTGTCAGACATATCGTCGTTCGCATACAGTCTGTGTAAGCCATGTTGCACAAGCGTTACGTGGAGGTTATTGTGGCGAGCCTAGCATATGTAGATATGGCCTTGGAACACGGAGGCCGAAAGGTCGAGCATGAGTCACAGTGGTGTTGTGATTGACAATTGTCTACCCTTGAAGTTGTGTTGCCGGCTCTGACGATGAGGGGTTGCGCAATGGCTGGGGGTCGTGTAATCGCTGAAATGACTAGGAGGGAAGTTCTGAGTGGGAGTTCTGATAGTTATTTTCTAAAATAATAAAACTCAAAATATAATGAACAAAGTCTGTTTTGCAAACCTTTGTAGATATTAACCAGTGTAATAGCATCTTTTAAAATTAGGCGCATTCCTGTGATTGAGAAACTTAAAAGGTTGGGTCCAAACTTCATAGTTTTATACTTTAGCTTGAGGATACTCCTTGTTTAAACTGTTAGCTCTTTGTGATACAATACCCGCTAGGAGATAAACCCGGAGATTCCGCTAACAAAAGGATAATTTGGATTATCAAGTTTTTGTGCGGATGATATCATCATAGTCTAGTGTATGCTAGGATCTCCTGCATATAGAACCAACGATGTGTACGAGTTGTTAGATCGCGAACATATGAGATGATCGCTAAACTCGGGGTACACCTAAAGTTGGGTTGATGAAATTTATCAGTACGTTGACTGATTGCCTTCTCAACAAAGATGGAAGAGAATACACACATTGAAGGAGCACGTGGCAGTCATACTTGATGACATTGGTCATACTTGATGACATATGGTCATACTTGATGAACATTGAGATGCCTCGCTCAGCTCGATCACTCAATGACAGACGACGTTGCCAGGTGCAAATTGACGTGGGGCTACTCTTCGACTATCCCACGGTGAGGATACCTGGGCCGCGCCAAGCTTACGAAGGCCCACAGAAGGCCCACTAGGGGTATCGTGTGACCTAGTCCTAGTCGGTTAGGTCGCATAACCAGCCATATCTGTAATTGCCATACATCATCGTTCACCCGAGACCTGGCCTACCTATAAAGGCCAGGAGGGTTGTTCGTCTCAGGGACACGCTCATAGCCGCCACCACAAACCCTAGCGAGATCGCAATTTCGCCATTGTAATCGCTACTCGCCATCAATATCAGACAAGCAGGAAGGAGGGTGTTATCCTCTGGGAGCCTGAACCTGGGTAAATCGCCCCGCTTGTCAGTTGTCGTGATCACCAACGCTTCTCTCTCCCCCTCAATCAACTCGGGGTGGACAACCCAGGGATTTGTCGAGTTACACCCTCGTCAATTGGCGCCGTCTGTGGGAAAGAACAAGCGTTGGAATCATGGCCGCACCGGCTCCATCCGTAAGGAAGATCGACGTCTGCACCACCCGGGAGCCCATCCGCTTTGGCTCCTTCGAGTACGCCTTCCACCCGCC
Source organism: Poa annua (assembly GCA_026929855.1). Lineage (NCBI taxonomy): Eukaryota > Viridiplantae > Streptophyta > Magnoliopsida > Poales > Poaceae > Poa > Poa annua. The sequence continues at coordinate 107,195,545 of CM049426.1, forward strand.
GGCCCGCCGCTCAGTGTACGCCGATCTGTACGAAGGTATACATATCACCTTTGGCTCCATATACTGTTTCGTCGACAGTCGTGGTATATTCAGGTCCGCGGTGACCGCAGCACGCACGGCGGTAACACCCGCATCGGCCACCCCTGCGCCGTACCCGCCATCGTCTGTTGCCGGAGTCGCATCTGCGACAACTGCAAGGATCGCATCTACTTCGAATACATCGACTACTTCAACAGCGGCCATGCATATCGAGTCTACTTCAACCACCTCGATCGCACGGCCGACAAAACCAAGATCTACCTCGACCACGACTGCATCGATCGCACCCGCGTGTGTGACCAAGGGCGCGCTGACGACAGCAACATCGCACACATCTTCGTGGACCCATCAAGTCTACCCCAAGCCAATCGCACTCGCTCCAGCGATTGCGAAATCTCCTTCCACGACTCCTGCAAAGATCGCGAGAAGACGCAATAACGGCTGCGCCGCCCACCACGTGGCAGAAATTTTCGATCCAGAGCATGATTCGGATGACGGAAGCAGCAGCGGCAGCGTAAACACCCCTACCGAGGTTTACCCCCAGTAAGTCTTCATGGCCGGCACAGCACCTCCAGAAGGCAACGACGGACCCGCATACCCACTGGAGGTGCTCATGCCTGACCAGACGACTCGACTCACAATCACGCGCGACATGGCGATCATGGCCATGAAGCACGTTGATGACGGCACGTTTCCACCACCCGACGCACCTCGGGAGGATCAGCTGGCAGTCCAGTACTTGCTACGCAAGGAAGGCGAACGACTACGCGCCGAAAAAGCCGAACTCATCCGGCGCAAGAGGGATGCGGACGCGTCAAGTACCAGGAGGGCCGCCTACTCGTTCACTTCTTCCACCGAGGTCAGCCAAGGAGGACGGCGACGAAGAGCCCGCGTTCCCCTCATGACAGAAGCCGAGAGCCAGGATCACCCGCAACCTTGACTCATCCTTCGTCACCGAGGACGAAAACGGGATACCCGTCCCAAAAACGGCGGACGCCTGCATCATGGCAGTCGAAACGTACCTTCGGCTCACACATCCACCGGAGGGAGACGCACGAGCCCTTCTCCACAAGCTACAGATCATGTCCATGAAGGCAATTGAGGAAGCACAGGCAAACAGAGTGCCAAGCAACCGGGCAGGCGAAGAACAGGAACGCCAAGCTCGCGATCCGGCAGCACCGGACGCCCCTGCAGCACAGCCACTGCGACAGCCACAACCAGGCGAAGACCTTCACAACGTCATCACGCAAAGGACGGTAGACCACAACCGCAGCCAGCATTCGACTGACACGACGAACCCAGATGAGCAGGCCGACCGCAACTTCGAGCCGTGCGGCGCCGCATGTTTCAGCTTCAACATTCGCGACACCCGCATGCCGAAGGGCTTAAAGCTAGCAGCAGGAACACCCAAGTACGACGGAAAGCAAGACCCGCGCCTCTGGCTCGAAGACTACCTCATCGCCTGTACCTGTCAACGTGGGACATCGACCACAACGATGCAGTATATCCAGCTCATGCTCACGGATTCGGCACGCGGATGGCTCACCAGCCAGCCCAAGGACTCTTTCAAGACCTCGGAAGAATTCCAAGATACCTTTATTAAGAGTTTCTCTGGAACATATGCAAGGCCGACGACCTACATCGAGTTGCAAGCCTGTAAGCAAGGAAGAGATGAGTCGCTCCGGTCATACATCACGGTGGACACTCCTCCGCAACACCACGGAACCCCTCTCAGAAGACCGGGTGATGGACGCGTTCATGCATGGCGTCACTCACCGCGACCTCCGCGAAGAGTTCGGTAGGCTCCAGCAAAAGACTACGATCGAGCTCGTGAAGATAGCCAACCAGCGGGCCGAGGGAGAGGACTACGTCCGCGACACCTCCCCAAAGAACGAAGCCGGAACAAGTAACTGGCGCGATGGACGCCAAAAGAAGAAACAACGTTTCACCAACCTCGATGTCGTGGTATCGGCATAATTGATAGGAGACGGGGGTCCTCTAGCCTACGTATGGATTGTGGGGAAGAAGGTTGGTGTCGTCGAGGTGGGGATTGAACACGGCGAGTTTACCCAGCTTCGGATCCCACAGCGGTGGCGGGATCCTACGTGCTGCTATAATTCACTATAAGGCAATAGCCGTGAACAGGTTACAATGTGCTTGATGCGTATTCAAGCGTCTGCCCTAAAGGCTCCCTGGTGGCCGGTTTATATAGGCGGCCAGACCCCAGGGTACAAGGTAAGTGCTTGTCCGGCAAGTAATCAGAGTCCTAGACCTAGCCGGCTTAGTTGCCGCCTTCCGTCTTGGGCTCGGTGGCTTGATGGGCTTAGGCCTTCCGCCTTCCTTGGACCGTCCGCCTACTTCCTTGCACGTCAGCTATCTGGGCCGCCCGGCAGGCCTTGGCCTTACCACCCTTGGGCCACCCTGGACTAGCCGGATTGATCCATGCTGGTTATACTCCTAGTTGATATATCCCCAACATTAGCCCCCAGAAAGGTTGAAGTTCTCCAGGCGCCGGCTTCTCCTTGATTCTCCATCTGCCAAGGTTGGCGGCTGCAGGACTTGAACCATTCTGAAAATCAAAGAGGCATGCGTATCTTGATGTTGACAGGCGGCCGCCTTTGTCCACCATGGGAAAAGACGGCTACTCGGCAATCTTTGCCGAGCATTCTTCTTGACGGTTTCCGCCTAGCCGGCTTCACGGCAGTTTGAAAACAGCCTAGGCGGGAATCTCGCCATGATCACAAATTGCGGGAAAAGAGGAGGCGTGGAGATCGTGCAATCGTGTGCCGCAACGGACGGGGGACACGTGTCCGACTAAAATGCCGTTGCACAGGGAGCAACGCCTGGCCCTATAAATAGGTAGCCAAACGGTCCATTTTCTTTACCATGCCTTTGCTCTCCGTGCGCCCTTGTCTCTACACTTCCTCGCTCCTCGCCTCCGAACGAACTCCGGCGAGCTCTTCTCCTCCGGCGACCTTTCCTCGCGGCGATGTCCACCGGTCCCGCTCACTCGACGGCGTCGAGCGGCCCGGCGACCGAGGCCGCGCTTGCGACGCCGATGGGCGGCGCCATTACTCGTCCCGCGGCGGCGACGACGGCGGGCAACGTCACCGCCGTCGTCCCTCGGACTTCCTCCGCGCGTGCTCCCGCGGCGGGCTCCTCGGCTCCTCCACCGACCACCACGGCAACGGCGACGGCGAACGCCCCCGGCGACGAGGAAGAAGAAGCGGCGGACCTCGGGTCCCGCTACTGGCTGCCTTCTATCGTCGACGAAGACGCCCTCCAAGATTTGGAGGCTGTCGGCTACCTCCCCACTCGGGAGGATTGCCGGTGGAGGGCCGCCTTGGGAGACATCATCCCAGCTCCGGAAGCCGGAGAACGGGTAATCCTCACCTCCCACCTGGTCAGGGGAATGGCGCTTCCGCCTTCCGCCTTCTTTAGTGAGGTCTTAGATCACTACGGGCTCCAGCCCCATAATATCGCACCCAATAGCATATTAGTCTTAGCCGGCTTCACAGCTCTTTTCGAAGGCTATCTAGGTATTAGGCCTAGTTTAGACTTCTTTAGATACTGTTTCCGTTGCCGGCGTCAGACGGTGCCGGACGGCGGGCTGGCGACCTGCGGCAGCGTCACCTTCAACTGCCGCCAGGGCCGCCAATGGTATCCTAAGATACCATACCTCGAGTCCGTCAAGGGCTGGACCTCCACCTTCTTCTACTGCCAAGACATGGCAGCACCGGGCCGTCAAATCGGCATTCCGGCATTCGTCAACGCGCCGCCCATGCCTCGCCCATGCTGGGACGAGGCGGTGCCCAAGTTGACGGAGGAACTCCGCCTTATTCAAAGGCGGATCGAGTTCCTCACGAGGACGATGGCTCCCCCCCAGCTGGATGGGGTCGACACCGTCATTTGCTGGCTCGGCCGGCAAATCCTCCCCCTGCGGTACAGCCCGCACAAGATGTGTCAGTATTCGCCTACTGACACAGCCTCTCTTCGCGTGAGCGAAGAGATATTGCCGGTCGCCGACCTGGCATTCCGGCTCCGCAGCCTCGTCAAGGCGGGGTCGGTGAAGGCGGTCGAGGGCGTGCCCATGCACACCCACGACAATCCTCCCCTCGAGGTGAATATTTTCTTCCTTTGCCCCTTACTTGACAGCTTTGCCAGCTACGATTGAGTTCCTTTGACATGTCTTCTTTTTCAGCTCTCCGAGTTGAGGGAGGATGACCTGGCTCCCGACTTCTACGAGTCGGAAGCCGGGAAGACGAAGAAGCACAAGGCGTCCGGCGCTGCTTCCTCTACGGCGAATGCCGAGAGGAAGAAACGGATCGCGTCGGCTACCGAGCCGACTCTCGCCAACATTGGCGAGAACGCGGGGATTAACATCCCCTGAAGGTACTTCAACTTTGCCTTTTCCAGATGGCGAACCTTTTGAACATTGGCTGACTTATTGTGCTTGCTTTTTGTTAACAGGGAAAGGGTCGCAACCTCCCGGTTGACGACCAGTCTCCTTGGCAAAGGAAAGCGGCCGCAAGGCGGCTCGCCGGCCACCGTGCCACCAACTCCCCCGCTCCACGCCGGCAGCTTTATGGCTGACGCTCGGCGCCAACCTCCAGCTCCGGCCTCAGGTGCTCCGCCAAGGGCCCCTTCCGCCGACCGCGCGCCCAAAACTCCCCTTCTGCTGGCTGAGGCTACGGCCGATGATGCCGCGCAATCGCGCGCCGCCAACGAAGGGTTGCTGGAGTCGACTGCCGGCGGGTCCCGGAGGGCAGCCCCGACTGCGGGGGGCGGCAAAGTCAGAGACCCTTGGTCTACCTTTAAGGAGGCCAAGGAGTCAACTTTCTCTTTTGCCGCCTTCGCCTCGCAGGCCTTCGACGACTTGGAGGGCGACCTATCTGTAAGTTTCTACCCCTCCGGCATATACATAGTCTTTCCCCCGAGCACTTAGATGGCTAGTCAAAAGAAACTTTGACTGCCGGCTTAGTGGTTATTCGACAATATGTTATATGCCTTTGTTTTTTCTTGCAGGGCCTTGTGTCCGCCAACGTCGAGCTCGTCTCCTCCCGAGTCGAGATAAACCGGCGCCACGGCGACCTGAAGAAGGAGTGCGAGGCCAAGGACAGGCGGATCGCCGAGCTGGAGGCGGCCCGCAAAAAAGATGAAGGTAGGGTGGCTCCCTTTCTCCAACTATGCTTTTGAGCTATGTTTCCGTCAATCATTTTAGCTTGGCGAATCCATATTTGTAGAACTGCTAGACCACGCCCAGGATATCCTGAAGGCGTCCACTGATATGCAAGCTCTTATGAATGAAGCTTCAGACTTGGCGGCCGCCAACTTGGAGTTGAAGGCGGCTCATCAAAAAGAGATGGAGGCCCAGCAACTCAAGTTTGCGCAGGAATCCAGCCAGCTCACTGGTGAGCTGGAAAGTCTGCGCAACAAGTTGGCGGACGCGGAGAAGATGGCTGCGGAAGAGATATCCAAGCAGACTTCTCGCGCCCAAACTGCAGAGGACGCGCTGGCAACTCATATGATTGAGTTGTCGGCTTTCCATAACTCGGTCCTTGGTAATTTCTCGCTCCTTTTTTGATACTGCCATGTTGCTTTAGCCTGAGCCAAACTTATGGCTTTACTTTTGATGCAGTTCCCGCCGGCTTAGGCGATGACAAGGTTGTCAGCCCCCGCCTGGATCGCCTTGCGCATCTGGGCGAGCTGATCGCCAAGACTTTGGCGGCGTCCAAGCGGTTTGCCGCCAAGTTCTTCACTTCGTCAGGCAGCCAGGAGCCGACCGAGTTCAGCGACGTGCCCGCCATCTTGGAGCAGGCGACCAAATTGCACAAAAGTTCGCTGAAGTCGGCGGCGCGGGGAGGAGCCAAGACTGCCCTTGGGTTGTTCATGGCGCACTACCCCGAGGCGGAGATAGAAGCCGTCACCGAAGGCATGCCGTCGACTTACGAAGACGGTAGCGAGGTTGAGCCGGTCGCTGTGCTGGACAGCGTTGCTGGCTACGCCACGCGAGTTGCCGACATGGTGGATACTTCAATCTTCTACCGGCGCCATCCTGTGCCTGGCGGAGAGGGAGATGAAGCTGCCGGCGCGGCCGAGGCGGAGGGGACTGATAGTTCCGGGGCTGAAGTTGTCAGCCCCCAAGCCTGATGTAGACGCTCCCCCGAGCCATATCTTTTTTCTGTCCTTGCCTTCCACCAGCCTTATTTTGTCGGCCCCTGAAACAATGCAACATTTGTAATATTTGTATATACTTTTGCTGTTGCCTTGTTAGGCGGAAACTAGCTGACAAGTTTTACTTTGTCTTTATTTATATGGCCCGCCTTAATTTTACCCTGACTTATATGCTTGACTTTTTGTATGTTGACGAAACCTCAGCCGGTAACTTTAGCTGAAACAACCAGGGCTAGACCATGCGTTTAGGATCAGAGACCAAAGCCAACATGTTGGTGTCAAAGACATACTACTAGGCGAACCACATATAAGTAATCAGAGGCAAAGGAATTAGGCGGCGCAAAAAGTTTGTTTTTGCTTTGGGTTGGCTCGAAAGCTGCAAGTATCTACCAGTTTGAACCTTTGCACGGAGCTAGAAAATAGGTAACTTAGATACATAGGGGAAATATGATTGCAAGAAAAGATAAAAGATGGCATGCATCTCAACACAGATGAGGAACCATAGACTTTTATTTCATAATCATATTTAACTTATTACAATTATAAATTGCTAAGTGTAGAAAGGACGTAGCTGCTCAATATTCCAAGGCCGTCTTGTTTGCTCGAACGGGTCGTCGATGCCTCTCTTGCGCTTGGTTCCCCTTTTTCCTGCCGCCTTCTTCCGCATTTTCTTTTCTTCTTCGTCGCGGATGTCGGCTAGGTAGTAGGAACCATTGAGCAACGCCTTTGTGACTATAAACGGTCCTTCCCATGGCGGGGATAGCTTGTGCAAGCCTTTTCTATCTTGAATTAGGCGGAGAACCAGGTCACCTGTTCTGAAGCTTCGCTTCCGCACTCTCCGGCTATGATAGCGGTGGAGTTGTTGCTGGTACAAGGCGGAGCGATGGAGAGTGACGTCTCTTTCTTCGTCTAGCAGGTCTAGGCTATCCTGTCTTGCACCTTCTACGTCTTGCTCGATGTAGGCTTGAACTCTTGGGGAATCGTACTTCTTGTCGGTAGGTAGCACTGCCTCTGCGCCATATACTAAGAAGAAAGGAGTGTAGGCGGTGGATCTGTTTGGCGTTGTGCGCAAACTCCATAATACCGACTGTAACTCATCTGCCCAAGCGCCGGCTGCCCTATGTAATGGAGCTTCGAGACGAGGCTTAAGTCCTGATAGGACTAGGCCGTTTGTACGCTCTACTTGCCCATTGGATTGAGGGTGTGACACGGATGCCAAATCAAGCCGGATGCCTAGATCATTGCAGTATTCTTCTATGTCGCCTTGAGACAAATTGCTGCCATTATCGGTGATAATGCTATGTGGAACTCCAAACCGAGAGATAATTCCCCAGAGAAAGTTGGTGGCTGTTCGTGCGTCAAGTTTGCTGATCGGTTTGGCCTCGACCCATTTGGTGAACTTGTCGACAGCGACCAATAGGTGAGTGTATCCACCGTGCGCCTTTTTGAAGGGACCCACCATGTCTAAGCCCCAGACCGCGAACGGCCAGGTGATTGGGATCGTCCTTAGCTCCTGTGCCGGCAAGTGAGGTTGACGGGCGTACAACTGGCAACCTTTGCATGTCTTGACGATGTTCTCGCCATCTTCTTTGGCGGTGAGCCAGTAGAAACCTTGGCGGAAAGCTTTGGATACAATGGACCTAGCGGAAGCATGATGCCCGCAGGCGCCAATATGTATGTCCTTCAGAATTTCCCGGCCTTCCTCCGGCTGTATGCACCGCTGATAGATGCCACATGTGCTTCGCTTGTATAGCTCGCCTTTTATTATCGTGAATGCTTTGGCTCGCCTTATGATCTGCCTTTTTAGCACCTCATCGTCCTCCAGCAACTTTTGGTCGATTAGAAAATCGAGATATGGGACTGTCCAATCCGGCTGTGTTAAGTAGACAGCGAGACTTGCCGCTTCTACCAGTTCTTCTGAGTCGGGGTCCATCAAATCGGCGCCTTTAATGGATGGCTTGTGCAATTGCTCCAGGAAGATATCTTTTGGTACCTTTTTGCGTTCCGATCCCAGTCTTGCAAGTGTGTCTGCCGCCTCATTCTCAGCTCTTGGAACGTGTCGGACTTCGTAGCCTACGAAGTTTTTTGCAAATTCGTCAACTTTGGCTCTGTAAGCCGCCATTGTTGCGCTTTTCGCATCCCATGTTCCGCTTACTTGCTGTGCGACCAAATCTGAGTCGCCGTAACAGAGGATTCTTTTGACGCCTAGGTCGTTTGCCACGTGTAACCCATGAAGCAAAGCTTCGTACTCGGCAACATTGTTGGTTGCTGTGAAGTGGATTTGTAACACGTAGCTAAGCTTGTCACCTTTAGGCGTACGTAGAACTACTCCAGCCCCCGAGCCTTTGAGCATCTTTGATCCGTCAAAGTGCATGACCCAATATTCTGACTCGGGGAGTGTTGTTTCCTCCATAGCCTCTGTCCAGTCGGCGACAAAGTCTGCAAGTGCTTGAGATTTGATGGCGGTCCGTGGTTTATAGACTATATCAAAAGCGGCAAGTTCGATGCCCCATTTGGCGACTCGACCTGTTGCCTCTGCATTGTTGATTATGTCTCTCAACGGTGCCTTGTTGACTACTGTCACTGTGTGTTCCTGGAAGTAATGCCTAAGCTTTCTGGCGGCGAAGAATACACCATAAGCCAGCTTTTGGTAATGCGGATACCTCTGCTTGGAGGCGGAGAACACTTCACTGATGAAGTAGACCGGTCGCTGCTCACACGCCGCGGCTTCGCTCTCCTTTCTTTCCACAGCCAAGACAACGCTGACAACAGCTCCTGTTGCCGCGATGTACAGCAGCATTGGTTCCTGTGATTGAGGTGCTGCCAATATCGGAGCGGATATGAGGGCCTCCTTAAGTTGTTGCAAGCCGGCGTCTGCCTCTGCTGTCCACTCGAAGTTGTCGGATTTCTTCAGTAGCCGGTAGAGAGGCATTGCCTTTTCCCCTAGGCGGCTTATGAAACGACTGACGGCTGCCGCCGATCCGGCTAGGCGCTGCACGTCCTTCAGACAAGTAGGTCTGGATATGTTTTGTATGTCCTTGATCTTCTCCGGGTTAACCTCAATCCCTCGTTCTGAGACGATGAACCCGAGGAGTTTGCCGGCTGGGACGCCGAAAACACACTTGGCGGGATTGAGCTTCATCTGATACCTCCGGAGGTTCTGAAAAGTTTCTTCCAAGCCCTCTAGGAGATCTGCCTTCTTTTTTGACATTACCGCGATGTCGTCTACATAGACGTGAACATTGCGACCGATCTGTTCGTGCAGGCAATTTTGCATACAACGCTGGTATGTTGCCCCTGCATTCTTCAGGCCAAAAGGCATGGTAATGTAGCAGAAAGTCCCATATGGAGTTGTGAAAGATGTTTTCAGTTGATCTGACTCTCTCATCTTGATTTGGTGGTATCCTGAGTAGGCGTCCAGAAAACAAAGCAGCTCGGAGCCTGCTGTGGAGTCTACGACTTGGTCAATCCTAGGCAGCGCAAAGGGATCCTTTGGGCAGCACTTGTTAACACCAGTATAGTCGATACACATCCTCAGCTCTTTATTCTTCTTTGGGACAAGTACAGGATTTGCCACCCAATCGGTGTGTACAACTTCTTTTATGAAATTGGCGGCCTTCAGCCTATTTATCTCCTTCCCTATAGCCTTGCGTCTTTCATCTCCAAAGCGTCTTGTTGCTTGCTTCACCGGCTTGGATCCTTTTATGACATTGAGCGAGTTCTCGGCAAGTTCCCTCGGTACACCAGGCATGTCGGAAGGCGACCATGCAAAGATGTCACGATTCTCACGGAGGAACTCGACGAGCGCGCCTTCCTATTTGCTGTCAAGGTTGGAGCCGATGACAACTTGCTTACACTTGTCACCTGGGATGAGGTCCGCCTTTTTGGTGTCTTCCGAAGCTTCGAAAGTCTTCTTGACATCCATCTTTGGCTTTGGCATGGAGTTGTCTGAATCCGCCCCGAGCGGCGCGAGTTCTTCCTTGTGGATGACGGCTTCTGCGAAGGCGGCCATGCCACGCTCGTACTCCTTGGCTTTCTTGAAGTTGCCGGAAACCGTGATGGTTCCGTTTTCCCCCGGCATTTTAAGCTTGATGTATATGTAGCACGGCCTTACCATGAACTTGGCGAAAGCCGGTCGTCCGAAGATTGCATGATAGGCGCTTTTGAAGGGGACAACTTCGAACCGGAGGAACTCTGAGCGGTAGTTCTCTTTTGGTCCGAAAGTTACCTTCAGCCTGATGCTTCCCATTGACTTTGCTTGCCTGCCGGGCACTATGCCATGAAATGTGAGGTTGCTGTGATCCAGCTGATCCTCTGACAGGTTCATGCGGCTTAGCGTGTCGTAGTACAGGATGTTGAGGCTGCTGCCGCCATCCATGAGTACCTTTGTGAGTCTGAAGTTGTCGACAATGGGGTTGAAGACAAGGGCGTACTTGCCTGGGTGAGGGACGTGATCAGGGTGGTCGGACCGGTCCCAAGTGATTGTTGCCTCCGACCAGTTCAAGTACTGAGGGACGTCCGGCATTGTCGCGTTGAGTTCGCGCATCTCCGCCTTGTCCGCTTTAGCCGAAGGTGTGCCGACAAAGCACACAAGAGATTCTTTGACCTTCGGGTACGGCTTCTTTTTCTTGGCGGTTGCGTCCTCTTCGCTTGAGATAGACATGTCGTCGTCATCCTCGTCCTCCTTGCTGTCTTTCTTGTCGTTCTTCTTTGACTTCTTTGACTTCCAGCCGACTGTGGGATCCTTTTTGAAGTCGTCCATGAAACGGCACTCTCCAAGCATGTGGTTGACCTTGCCCAATGAGGCGTGGATGGGACACGGCAAGAGCTTTGCCTGTTCGTAAGTGATTCGCGCCGCCTTAGGCCCTGAGCCGGCTTCGCGATTATCTTTCTTATTTTTCCACTTCTTTTTGCCGGTGTTTCCTTGGAACGCTACGGCTACCTCATTGGAAGGACCGGCTTTGTCATCCGCCGCCTGTGTGCGCGTGTTGTTCCGCTTTGGTATGATGTTGACGTCTGGGTCATCGTCCCGGGCGTCGTCATCCGCCGCCGCGTATTGGGCGGCTAGGTTGAGCATCTCACCAAGGTCCGTGATTTGCTCGCGGACGAGCCTATTACGGAGCAAGGACTTCTTCTGTAGGCCCGTGTAGAAGGCATGGATAGCCTGTGCGTCCGAAACACCATGACAGTTGGCCTTTTCGGATATCCAGCGGCTGACAAAATCTGTCATGGTTTCGTCCGGCTTTTGGATACAGCGCTGCAAATCCGTGTAGGTATTTGGACGCTTGTATGTTCCTTGGAAGTGCTGGGAGAAAACCTTTTCCATGTCGTACCAGCTATGGATGGACTTTTCAGGGAGGTTGTCGATCCAAGCTCTTGCCGTGCCTTCCAACATGAGAGGTAGGTAACGGACGGCAATATGGCTGCTCCCGCCGGCAATCTCTATGGCCATGGCGTAGTCGGAAAGCCATGAGTCCGGCTTAACAAGGCCGTTGTACCTAGAACAGTTTTTTGACACTGATGTCATGTCCTTGGGGAACGGCTCTTTGCGGATGGCATCACCGAAGCACTTTGGTCCAGAATATAGCGGCTCCTTTCCTCTTGCTATGTCTTGTAGGCGGTGTCGTGCGTCTTTTGGATCGAGCTGCCGTGCGCCTCTGTTTGCGTCCGGCTCGTCCTGCGCCGCCCGGCTTATGCTGCGCCTGGGCCCTTCTACCTCCTCTATCCTCTTGCTGCCAGTGCTATGCTGCGGAGACCGGCTGCGGCCTCTCCTTGGAGGGTCGTTGCCGGCATCTTTTCTAGGCGGCTGCCTGTTATTCCGGCTACCGCCATTGTCGCGTCTTGGCTGAGGTGGAGGTGGTAGGTCTCCTCTGCTTCCCGTCCTTGAATTCTCGTCCCGCCTTTGTTTTGGCGGCGGTGCCTTCTTTGGAGGTGGCGTTGCCTTCCTTTTGTCACCATGGCTACTGGAGCCAGACGGGCCTTCGGGGTCGGCACCTGGTGCAGCTTTGCACTTGCCTGACTTAGACTCTAGGTCTCCCCCGCGGGCATCCGCCATGTGGCCGTAGGAATCAGCGCGAGCTTGTTGTTCTAGGGCCTTGCTTACGAAGTGTCTTGCGTTAGCCAACTTCTCTTCCGCCGTGTAAGTGTTGTCATCCAGGGTATCTAGCGCGGCAGCCGCGTTGAGGATAGGGGTGCAGAAGACAACATCCCCCCTTCTATCCACTCGCTGTGGTGCCGTACGCCAATCGAATCCTAGGTCTTGAGCCGCTGTCGTTGCTTGCGTAGGCGGCTCTTTTCCACGGCGGTTTTTTGATGACCTTTTCTCCTCGAAGAGTTGCCAGTTTGTATTGGCCGACATCTTCTCCTGCTCTTTCTTGATCTTCTTCGCAAGGCTCTCAACGTGCTCCTCTCTTTTTCGCAGGAAGTCAGAGTGCTTAAGCATGTTAAGCCTAAGCTCTTCCACTTCGTCGAGTGGGGTGTTTTTGTTTACCGGAGTATTCATGATCTCGTCTACTTCTTTGATGACGGAGAGCAAATCCGTGGGTTTGCTGTTGCCGCCTTTCTCGAGGCCAGTTTTCTTCTTTGCGCACACCTTGTCAGAACTTTCAATGAGTTGGCCGGCAGTGGTGTCTCCGGCTTCTTCCGCCGGCTTGATTTGCGCTTCCGAAGTAACTGGGGTTGTCTCGTGACCGACAACAACTATCATAGCCAGCTTGTCAGGCATGTCTGTATCCGCTGTACCCTCTGAGGGAGCCGGATTTCCACTGGAAAAGCGGGTTTTGATCTTCTCTTCAAAGAGAATAGCATCATCATCGGAGTCAGAGTCTATGTTGACTTGAACAGTAGATCTGGATCCGGCATCTGACATCGCATCCTCCTGCAGAGCAGGGAGGATTGATTCAGGATCGTTGTTTTCCGGCTGGGAGTCGGATCCCAGTCCGACAACTCCGACGAAGTGGAAATCAGATTCGGCCGACTCCTGGGAGAAGGCGGATTCAGATCCATCTTGCCGGTCGACTGCTTGGTCGAAGGGTTGGTGGGTGGGGTTGTAGAAACGCGGTAGGCCGTACGCCTCTGGCGTGTACCCGATGAAGACGTCGATCCCTCCGATCGGCACGATTGCGCATCCGATAAGGTAGTCGTCCGCCGGGAGCCAGGACTCATCCGAGTTGACGTAGCTATGGCCGTCAAACCTTGTGACGCGACCGACGGCGATCTGCTTGCCCACGCCACCAAGTGTTCCCGCCTGGAACGTGACGCCAGGAACCTTATGCCCCACGGTGGGCGCCAACTGTCGTGGTATCGGCATAATTGATAGGAGACGGGGGTCCTCTAGCCTACGTATGGATTGTGGGGAAGAAGGTTGGTGTCGTCGAGGTCGGGATTGAACACGGCGAGTTTACCCAGCTTCGGATCCCACAGCGGTGGCGGGATCCTACGTGCTGCTATAATTCACTATAAGGCAATAGCCGTGAACAGGTTACAATGTGCTTGATGCGTATTCAAGCGTCTGCCCTAAAGGCTCCCTGGTGGCCGGCTTATATAGGCGGCCAGACCCCAGGGTACAAGGTAAGTGCTTGTCCGGCAAGTAATCAGAGTCCTAGACCTAGCCGGCTTAGTTGCCGCCTTCCATCTTGGGCTCGGTGGCTTGATGGGCTTAGGCCTTCCGCCTTCCTTGGACCGTCCGCCTACTTCCTTGCACGTCAGCTATCTGGGCCGCCCGGCAGGCCTTGGCCTTACCACCCTTGGGCCACCCTGGACTAGCCGGATTGATCCATGCTGGTTATACCCCTAGTTGATATATCCCCAACACTCGACTCAATCGAGCTAGTAGCGGCGGGATATCAAACCCCCCGTGATGACGCGCGCGATAGCATTCGCCACTTTGATGAAGGACGCCAGTACAGTCGCACCAGCGACCAGGGTCGGCAGTCCGACCCAGGACAATACAACCGCAGCAGCGGCAGCATTAGCCGCAATGACGGAGGCCAGAAACGCGAGTGGAAGCGCGCGCTGACCCCAGCAGAGGAGCTGATGCAACCTTGCAAGCATCACTCGTTCCGCAACCCGGAAACGGGCAAGTGGGGCGCCAACCACCTATTGAAAGATTGCCGCAAAGCACGCAAGATTTACCAGGCGATGCAAAATATCATCACCCCTGTGCCAGCGTTGCAGCCGGCCTCGCAGCTCGCCATTAAGGAAGCACCCTTGAACAACAACCCGACACAGGCAGCGGGCACCTTTCCCCAGCAGCAGGTACAGGAAGCCCAGCCAATGGCACACGACGCGCACCCAGCCGCGCGGGGACAGCTCAATATGATACAAAAAGGACGCCCTTCAAACAGGGCGCAGAAGCTCATAACCTGCCAAGTGCTACAGGCTACTACTTGCCCACCCTCGGTGCCGAACTACTTGAAAGGGTCAGAAACGCCAATCACGTTCTCCAGGGCAGACCACCCGAAAGATGTACCTCGACCCGGGCGTGCCGCCCTAGTCGTTGAAGCCCTGATCGGATATTACAACCTGAAGAAGGTTTTTATGGATGGAGGAAGTGGCATCAACATCATATTCGCCGACACCCTGAGAAGGATGAACAAGTCGATAGATAAGCTGCCAGAGTCTGAGACCACATTCCACGGCATAGTACCAGGGCAAGCAATCACACCCATGGGAACGATCACACTCAACGTCATACTCGGACACCCGAGCACTTCAGGAAATAGTCGATCAACTTCGAGGTTGTCGACTGGAAGTCACAGTATCATGCTATTCTTGGGCGCCCAAGTTTCGCCAGGTTCATGGCAGTACCTCATTACTCCTACCTGATGATCAAGTTGCCTGGACCCAAAGGAGTAATCACTGTACGCGGCGACTTCGACCGCTCTAACAGCTGCGACCGC
Organism: Poa annua; assembly: GCA_026929855.1. Lineage (NCBI taxonomy): Eukaryota > Viridiplantae > Streptophyta > Magnoliopsida > Poales > Poaceae > Poa > Poa annua. Next base: position 107,210,658 of record CM049426.1, read on the forward strand.
GAGTTCAGCAGGATTTCTAAGTTCTTCGTGGTCGAAGAGCACTTCAAGGCCATATCAGCCAACAACGACAAGACCATCTTCCCACCCCAAAAGAAACCAGCCAAGGACGCCACCTTCAATACGACTGACGATACCACAACTCATCAGGTCCATCTGAGTGATAGCAGCAAGATGGTCAAAGTGTCCTCAAGCTTGACCCCCGCATAGGAAGGCGCGCTCGTTGAGTTTCTACGTGAGAACTGCAAAATCTTCGCATGGCAACCTTCTGACATGTCAGGAATAACCAGGAATCTCGCCGAGCACTCCTTAAAAGTTCACAAGGACGCCAGACCCGTCAAACAGGCCATGAGATGTTTTTCCGAACCCAAACGGGACGCGATCACCGTAGAAATCGACCGACTGCTGCACGCCAAGTTCATCCGAGAAATCAAGGACTCAGACTGGGTCGCCAACCCTGTCTTAGTAGAGAAGAAGAAGACGAATAAGCTACGCATGTGCGTCGACTTCACCGCCGTCAATAAATGATGCCCCAAGGACCATTTCCCGCTCCCGCGGATAGATTAGATCATTGACTCGACAGCAGGCTGCGAACGCCTGTCCTTTCTGGACGCCTACTCAGGTTACCAGCAGATCAGACTGAAAGTTGAAGACGAAGAAAAAACGGCGTTCATCACACCCGACGGTGTCTTTTGCTACCAGACAATGCCCTTCGGGTTGAAGAACGCTGGCGCCACGTATCAGCGCATGATGCAAGCATGCCTCAAAGGGCTCATCGGGCAGATTGTCCAAGTCTACGTCGATGACATCGTCGTCACGACCCGAAAGGAGGACACCCTAGTCGCCGACCTGCGCAAGGTCTTCGTGGCGCGCGACGCATATCAGATCAAGCTGAATGTAGCGTACCTGCACTTTAAATAAGGCAGATACGTGTGTATAGTGCAAATCCCTGGATCGATTCGTTTGCACACACAGTTTACGATGTAATATCACAACAAAGCATAATTTTATTACATCACTGATCCTGAATTACAAAATATTCGATACAAGTTGCATAGCATAAAGCTAGCTTTGAAATAGTACACAGCGGAAATGCAATAGGAGTGGGTCTCCAACAACTTCATGTTGCCACAGGCGAAAACATGTTGGTTGTAGACTCGAAACCTTTAAACGAAACCTCACTCGTCATCTGAACAATCTGCAATAAGAAAAATATTGCAGCAACATGGGTCAGATTCCATTAAAAATGGAGTCTGGCAAGTGACACTATGGTGGACACTTATTGGAATAACTCTAATAGCCTATATGTATATTTGGCTGGTGGAGTTCAAGTCTATTTTGCATAAAGCCAATTTTTCCTATCTCTTTGGAAAACACTTTCTTCAATTCAAGACAAGTATGGCATGAAAACCATAATCTCATCTTCCCTTGTTCACCCATCAAGTTTTATTTCTGAAGTTGGAATGGTGGAATCCTCCGTTGACGTCCTCGTTCAGCTGCTCAATTGTCTGTTTCCGGGGACACGGCTAAGTACTTAGTTTTATACTCTGCAGAGGTTGTGCACATTCACCATTGTACCCATTCAACCCAATTCACCCTTTACACACCATCTGTGATAAGGAAAGGAGAAGAATGAGACGAGATCTTTCAGAAGCATTTTCCCTCCCACTCTGGCCTAACGCGCTCCACCTACAAACCACTACCTCCACCTGTCAGGCCGGGGTGAGTCCACGCAGCTTAGTTGATCAAGCCAGAGCCCATATTGGCAATGGCTGCACGGGAAGCAATCTTCACTCGGAGTTCTTCATATCCCTTTGTTCCTGGGTGACCATCCAATAGTGAATATTCCACAGGTAAATCCCCTGGGAACAACACTCAACTCATACAGCCAATCAACCAATTCCACCCAGGTGTTTGATTAAAACTTAGTAGACTTTATCTTTTTCATCAAAATAGTTTTTGCATAGCATCACTATTCTACTAAGTATTTTCATAGGAACCTAGACACAGGAATAAAGAGGTCTAAACATGGCTTGCATAGCAATACTATCTTACACATGCTTATAAAAAATAATCTACTCATGCATAGAAAATAATAGGACTTTTGTGGGGGGTGTGCCACTTGCCTTTGAATGTTGTCGTTGTTCACAAACTCTTTTCAACGATACTCGGAACTTTCCGTTCAGTCTAAACAATATAAACAAACAACAATACAACAATCATAAAACAAAACAACACAACACATAGAAGCATACATAATGAACAAACAAGTTTCATAACTTCTAAGGAAAACATGTCATGCATGATATGCAAATTATTTCGAAGGACTAGAGATGCAGGCCATGAAATTCTTTTAAGTTAATGCAAGGCAATTAGGTTGGTCAAAATGACTAAGGACTAAAGTCATAGGTAGGACAAAATACTTTGTTATAAATCATCTTAAATAAGCACTCAATGACTTAGTCATGATGTGCATAACTACTTAGAGAAAATACTTACTCTATTCTTCAAGGTGATCAACAATTATTAACAACTCTTAGTAAATTGGATATTCACTATAGTGAGAGAGACAGACACCCGGCCAGCCACTTAAATTGTGGAACAGGTCTCATGTACGTGGACATGTAAGGTTAGTTTCCAGGCCGCTTCATCTCACTATGCCGCTAGGATCCAACAACTTCAAGATGGTAATAACATGATCAAAAATCGTTTATGTCTAAAGTGAAAGATAAGATTAGGAAAGAGGGAAAAGATAGTAAGAATGATGTAGTTGGTCTTCCAGGCTTCATCTCCACACTTGTAACTTTCTTCTGGATGATGTCTTGATTAAAGTCTTGGTAGTCTTGATGAATCATCATGACTTGATGATTCTTGTATCACCTAGGCTGGTCTCTGATTTAACGTAGTCTTCATGAAGTCTTTGAGGAGAAGAAAAGACAGAGAGAAAGACTTAGAGAATAAAAGGGGGTTGGCCTTCTTGAACTTCTTCTCACTTTTCTTCTAAGTGCTTGACATCTTTGGGATGCTTCCAGAGTCTGTTTTCTTCTAAGTCCTTCATGAACTTCTTCTTGATTTTCTTCTAAGTGCTTTTTCTCCTTGAAGATACTGCTGAAGTCTTGTTTTTGGCTAAGTCCTTCATTGGCCTTCTAGCTCCATGATGAAAATTCCTAAGTGTCTAAGTGTAGCACTTTAGCTAAATGTTAAGTTGAAAATACTCCTAACTTAGAGAAAATGGGGGAGGAGTTTTCTTATGGAAAATATATCTAAAAAATAAAATATGATATGCATGAAATGCAATTTTTAAATCACAAGAAACATAATACTAATATTTTGTGATATTTATAAAATATACATAAAGTTATAATTGCAATTCAATTAGTTTCTAATTTTGCAAAATATAATAAAAGGAATAATTATAAGATTAAAGTTTTCAATGATTATATTTTTACAACAAAATTTTATAAATAGTGTTTAATTCAACAGAGAGCATTTAATAAAATTTATTGCAATTGGATTTAATTAAAATAATGTTTCTATTAAAAGTTATGTAAAAAAATCGTCAAACTATTCAAATTGAACACACAACTATGAAATCATTTGAAATAATATTAAAAATTAATTTATAACAGAGGCATCCATTTATGTATATTCCAAAGTTTCTAAGACAATTTTATTTGCAATTTTTGGATTTATAGATTTAAAGTTATGACAAATATACTCAAATCATCCATTTGAAATTTGAATATTTTACACTAAGTCAAATTTGAATTTTGACAGATCTAAAATAATCTACATGTCGAGGGCTTTCCAAATATAAAAAAAAATTGAATTTGGATGTGTGAGTAAAAAGTTATAACAATTCTAAGTGACAGGGGCTTTTCTACAAAACTGCCAAAATAAATAAATCGAGAAAATGATTTTACACGTCAGCGCTAACTGGGCTGCTGACTGGGATCCGACGTGGATAAGTGATTAGATCTAGGCCGTCAGATCTGGATCTGGCTGTCCAGATCTAACCGTACCCTTCCGCGTAATAGATCTAATCGCAACCGTTAAGAAGAGATCAGAGGGCTCACAGTGGTTGGCCAAGGATGGGCGGCGCTCCGGTCGCCGGCGATGGAGAAAATGGCGGCGGCGCGGCTCGGCTCCGGTGAACTCGGCGCTCCGTTGATCTCCTCGGCTTGGGATGTCGACGGAAACGCGCGGGGCGAGGTGGCGGAGAAGATGGTGACGTCTTCGGCCACCTGCTCGTCCCGGAGTGGCTTGGAGATGTTGACGAGGGCACGGGTTGCTCCGGTGACATTCGGTCGGGTTCGTCCCCGATGGACGGCTGCGGGAAACAACGAAAAAAAGGATTGAAGGTCTGCGCCCGGACGTGGGGAAGAGAGGGGAGAGGGTCTCGGGCTAGGGGAGGCTCACCTCGCCGGCAAATGCAGGAAACACGGCGGCGGCTTGCGCAACTCCGGCCTGGGGGCACGGTTTTGAGAGGGGGAAGAGGGGAATGAGAGAGGAGGGGCAGGGCTTTTAAAAGAGCCAAACATTGGGCGTCAATTCCGCGCAAAACGCTCGGATTGATGAGGGGAATTGCCGGGCGTTTTGGGCGTGATTCCTGGCTAGAGGTTGAAGAAGGTGACCCCTGACAGGTGGGTCCCGCCTGTCAGGTTTTTCACCTTTTCTTTTCTGATTTATTTATTGCTTTTATAACTTTTGATTAAAAACTCCAAATGAAGTCAAACAGATTTCTAAAAATTTGTAAAATTATTATCTTTGTGTTAAACCAGTTGTGGGCATGTTTTGACCAATTTTAAAAAATAATAATTTTGAAATATTGATTAATGCAAATTTTGACACTTTATGTTATGTTTGAAATTAGGCATTTAATAAATTTATTTTTGGCTAAAATAAATTCTATGAAATACCCACATTCAAATATGTTTTTATTTAAGTTATTTAACTCATATTCCAATATTAAATAAATTTTAGCTTTAATAGATTATTAAATAACATATTACAACTATTTGTAAAGAAAAGAGAAAATGTAATGTAATCATTTTTAATTCAAATTATTTTGTACACCATTAAGTTTCATAATATGATAAATCATTTGAAAACTTCATAAAACAACTTTGGAAAAGGTTTTTGATTCAAATAATTTCTTATATAGAGTATTAATCATTTTATGTTTTGAAAATTAATGAAAGTAATTTAAGTAAATGAAATGCTTATTTGGATAATTCATTAATTTTTAATTTATGAAGTTTGAAGGTGATAAACTATAGGCTTATAACTTCCAAACTATATTTTGAACTCAGGTAAATGAATAATAATATTTTGGCAGTTAGACAATGTTTTCAATAGTTTAAATACACTTGTAATAATTATTTTAATATATTTATAGCTAAGGCTAAGTGGTTAAAATCAATTACTTATAAGTAAACTATTTACTTAAAGTAAAATGGATTGTAGTTTGTAAAATATTTGTCAAATTACATATTAAGGTTTTTGAAATACAATGGATAATATAATGTTTAATTGGAAATAACTTTTGAAAATAATGACACATTGGGAATTTTGAAATAGTAGACTTATTCAAATTGGTTGAAGTCTTTTATAGTTAGTTTTCTTATGCATTTTAATATTTATTTTAATCAAAACAAAAAGTTTTAAATTTTAGTGATTTTTGAACATTTCAAAATGTTGGGATGTTACACTGAACCCAGAAAAGTGCGTTTTCGGCGTACCAGCCGGAGTGCTACTAGGGTACCTCGTCTCTGCAAGAGGAATCGAAGCAAATCCCGAGAAGGTGCAGAATATACTCACGATGCCAGGACCCACCAAGCTCCGTGAAGTACAACGATTAGCCGGCCGAGTCGCAGCTCTTAGCCGGTTCATAAGTAAGTTGGGGGAGAAGGCCTTGCCTTTCTACCAACTGATGAAAAAGACGGACAAGTTCGAGTGGACAGCAGAAGCACAAGAGGCATTCGACCAGCTTCAGAAGACCCTGACGACTTCCCCAATCCTGGTAGCACGACTGGAGAACGAGCCGCTATACCTATACGTCTCAGCGACAAACAGGGTGGTGAGCACAGTACTCGTGGTTGAACGGGAAGAAGAAGGGCATAGTCATCCTGTCTAGAGGCCGGTCTACTACCTCAGCAAAGTCTTAACACTGTCCAAGCAGAACTACCCGGACTACCAAAAGCTGGCATACGGAGTCTTCATGACTTCCAGGAAGGTCGTCCACTACTTCTCCGAGCACCCTATCACGGTGGTAAGCTCCTCTGGCCTAGCAGACATCCTCACAAACCAACGCGGGACAGGACGAGTCGCCAAGTGGGTTGTGGAACTAGGACCCTGGGGGCTGAAGTACGCTCACCCGAAGTCTATCAAGGCCCAAGTCCTCCCGGAATTCACCACCGAGTGGATAGAAGCCCAGCTACCAGATGTCCCTGACATGTCCAACGCATGGACAATGTACTTTGACGGCTCCAAGAAGTTCAAGTCAGCAGGGGCAGGAGTCGTACTCATCTCCCCCAAAGGCGACAAGCTAAAATATGTTCTGCAGATGGACTTCCTGACACCCTCCAACAACGAAGCAGAGTACGAGGCCCTAATCCATGGCATGCGGATGGCCAAAAACTGAGGCGCCACACACCTCATGATCTATGGTGACTCTTACCTCGTCATACAGCAAACCATGAAGTCCTACGATGCCATCGCCGACAACATGATCGCCTACAGAGACTTGTACAACCAGCTGGAGGGCACATTCGACGGCTGCGAGTTGCGGCACATCGGTCACGATATCAATGAGAAATCTGACGCTGTCGTGGTGGCGTCACGGCAGATGCCATAGGATGGCTAATGTGTGGGGCCGATGGACGTTGGTGGATCCGGGGAGGGATAGCGAGCTGAATAGCCCACGCGAGGAGGATCCCGGTATAACCGAGATCTCCCTAGAACGAGAAACAAGATCAAAGTGCGAGGGGGAAGATCTAACAAACACGAACAAATGCACGAAGGCACACAACACGCACACGATATACCCAGGTTCAGGGCCCTCGTGAGGAGGTAACACCCCTACTCCTGCCTTTCCTCTCTATATAAGTGTGGTACAAGAGCTACAACTTGCTGCTAGATCTTTCAAAGGGAGGAGTACAAAGAACTAGATGAACTCAAGGTATGAGGAAGTAAAAGCTCTAGGAGTAAATACAACTATATCTTTTGCTCCCAAGTTGGTCCTCCCTCCACAGAAGCAGTTATGGCGCCTTTTATAGAGTTCCGGACAGGAGGGCCGGAAACCCTAAATCGGCTTGGCCCCACCGGACAGGCCTAACCGGCATGTCGTCACCGGCTAGTGTGAGCTAGACGCCGCGCTATCCGGCATAGCCCCTGCGTCATCATCTCGATAAGGACAGCAGGCGCCGTCCTGAACCATCATTGTCCCCCTGCCAGAGACAAGACATGTCTTGGCCCATCCCGTATAGCCTTTTCCGGATTGCCGGGCTAGGCATGTCAGGTCTTGTCGTACCGCGGTCGTACCGGCTGACGCGCTCCCGTGTCAGGCGGGAGATGACCATGCTTCCGTGTCAGGCGGGAGGTGACCGTGCTTCCGTGCCAGGCGGAATGGTACTTCCCCCCGCAACAGACGGGAAAGCCTGCTATAGACCGTTGACGGCCTACCGGGGTCCCTCGTGTCGGCTACCTCCTCGCTTGCCACCGTGAGCCTCTCCTACATAAGATCAAGACCGAGACATATACTCCGGTTAGCTCTTGACCGGATTGCCTATTCGGCTAAACCGAATACACCTCCCTCCGGGAGTCTCCTCGCAGCCCGAGATCCGAGATCCTTTCCGGAGACATCCGAGTTCGTCTCAGGATGAGTATCTCTCGGCCTAGCCTCCCGAAGATGTCTTATCCTATCAGCAAAGACATCTTCGAGAAGCTAGTTCTTAGAGGAACCACCCGCTGACGCTTGTGCTGCCATTGTGAAGGCCGGGGGTGTCTATTTATAGTTGCTAGAGCTGACCCTTGCGCCTGCCAGGAGGCACTCTGCACTCTACCAGCGCTCAAGGGTCAAGTTCCCCTTTCAGCACACCAGGAGGTGTCCCTGGCTCTCGCCAAAGGTCAAGTACTGTTGGCACCTTACTGAATTAATCCGGGATCTGCCCCTACCCGGGGGGCAGCCCCCCGACAGACGCTCTCGCCAACATGGGCTCAGACAAGGTACCAGTACCACCCGACGTCTTCCTTGAGCGCATCACACGGAGATCCATCAAGACTCGACCTGCAACAAAACCCTCCACACCAGCAACGAGCAACAGCAACCCGCCGAGCAAGGAAAAAGAGCCCATGGAGGTCATGCTGGTAGAAGCTACATGGACAGGACCATACCTTGCGTACATACTGCACCAGAGGCTACCAACTGATCCAGTCGAAGCAAAACGCATCATCCGGCGCTCCAAAGGTTTCACCGTGGTCAACGGGGAACTCTACAAGAGAAGCATCTCAGGAATTCTACAATGGTGCGTAGATCCAATAGACGGCCAGGCCATCCTACTCGACATCCATGCGGGTATCTGCGGGCATCATGCAAGCAGTCGAGCCTTAGTGGCCAAAGCACTGCGAGCCGGGTTCTACTGGCCAACAGCTATGCAAGACGCAGAAGACCTAGTAAAGAAATGCCCCGGGTGCCAGGAATTTGCAAACAAGCCACACGCACCGGCGTCGGCGCTCAAGACAATACCACTAGCCTGGCCCTTCGCCCAATGGGGGTTGAGCATGGTAGGTCCGCTGAAGAAATCCTCACCCGGAGGGCACACTCACCTCCTAGATGCAGTCGACAAGTTCACCAAGTGGATTGAGGCGGTGCCCATCACAAGTTCGACTGCATCGTCAGCGGTAAACTTCATCAGATCCATCATCTTCAGATTCGGGGTGCCAAACGGGATTATCATGGACACCGGCTCAAACTTCACAGCCGAAGAGTTCAAAAACTTCTGCTCAGATCAAGGCATCAAGCTCAACTATGCATCTGTCTCACACCCGCAGTCCAATGGGCAAGTCGAGAAAGCCAACGACCTAGTCTGCAGCGGCATCAAGAAACGCCTTCGAGTGCCACTGAGACGCGCCGCAGGCGCGTGGGTCGAAGAACTGCCATCAGTCCTCTGGAGCTTGCGAACCACGCCAAACAGATCCACTCAATACACTCCATTCATCATGGTGTACGGTGCAGAGGCGGTTCTCCCCTGCGACATCAAATTTGACGCGCCAAGAGTGGTCGCCTACGACGAGTCAGATGCAGAAGAAGCACTCGAAGACATCATGGACATCCTGGACGAAGCACGCGACATCGCGTTAGCACGGTCATCCGTGTATCAGCAAGACCTGCGCAACTACCACGAAAGGAGGTTGCGACCAAGGGCATTCGTAGCAGGCGACCTGGTCCTCCGCCTCAAGCAGAAGAAGGTGCACAAGCTCGCCTCACCATGGGAGGGCCCGTATATTGTGACACCATGGGAGGGCTCGTATGTTGTGACAGAGGCAATCGGCAACGGAGCCTATCGTCTGAAGGACTCGAAGACGGGAGCAGTCTGCAGCAACCCATGGAACGTCGCGCAACTTCGCCGGTTCTACGCCTAGTCGACAAAATCATTGTACCAAGGAAAGCATGTCAGCGCGGCAGGTTTCAGACGCACTCTTTCCCTAACTAGGGTACCTAAGGGGACTGGAAGAGTTTTAGTGAGGCGGCATGTTCGCAAGAATCAATAAAGAAGATTTACAGAAAAAGCTGTTCACTTTACCTTCTCAGTCAAGGCAATTAGTAACCTAGGCCGTCGCTCGAATCCCTCGGGGGCTGCGCCATACAGGTTGAAATAAAAATCCTAGGCCGCCACTCGAATAACTCGGGGGCTGCGCCATACAGGTTGAAAAATAAGCCTAGGCCGCCACTCGAATCACTCGGGTGCTACGCGATGCAGGCCCAACTCGAAAAATCCTAGGCCACCACGTGAACCACTCGGGGGCTGCGCCATACAGGTCAAGTCCTAAAATCCTAGGCCGCTGGCCGACACACTCGGCGGCTGCGCTTCACAGGTATCACTTGGAATCCTAGGCCACTACTCGAACTACTCGGGTGCTGCGCCATGCAGGACCTACTCGTAAAATCCTAGGCCGCCACCTGAACCACTCGGGGGCTGCGCCATGCAGGTCAAATACTAAAATCCTAGGCCGCCACTCAAAACACGCGGGGGCTGCGCTTTACAGGTAACACTTGAAACCCTAGGACGCCACTCGAAACACTCGGGGGCTGCGCCATACAGGTCCACGACAAAGTCATGGCCGCTACCCAAGGTGCTCGGGGGCTGCGCCGCACAGGTCCACGGCTCGCGCTGAATGAACCCAAGCCACGTCGCACAAAGCCTAGTACTAAGTCGCACCAAATCCATTCGAAGGAGCACCACAGATAATAGCACAGTAAAGCAAACAGTTTTAACTTGTTTACTCGGGAATTCCCCATATCCAATACATTGATGTTTACATTTGGCAAAGTCGCCTCCTATGACTAATCCTGTACAGCAGAACATTGTTGTCCCTATTCTGCAGGCTCATCCTTTGGCGCATCGAGTGGTTGTACAAGGCGCTCACTCAGCTTTTGGACCTGTTCAACCATTTGGCGATCAGCCGCCAAGGTGTCGGCGTAGTCATCGTCACCGGGCAGACCGCCTAGCACCCTCTCCAGAGGAAGGTTCGGCCGATGCAGCCGGACGTACGCCAGCGCCTAATTCGCCCCAGCGACGAGTTGCGCGTGGACTACCTCCTTCAACGCATCACCCTCACGGAACCTCTCCAGCAAGGCGGCCAGCCTATGCGGCTGCCCATTGTGTGGGAAGTACACACGGTGGATATGCCAGAGGGTCTTCCGGCAACCTTCAAGAAGAAAGGCAGCCCGCCAAGTTCGATCAAGCATGCGCGCGAGGATTTGCCCTCCCGACATGTGCGACCAAAATTGGCGAGCCTCGAAAGAATCGTCAGTCGCCTCTCGGGTGACCCGCTCCTTAGCCCGAGTCTGCTCAGCCTGCCAATCTGGGTTCACATCTGCACCCAAAAAATTACAAGTTAGAACCAGCAAATCTTAAGGAGGAAGTCAAGCAACAAAAGGCTACCAACCCTGCAGCTGTCGACTGATCAGATCGATCTCGCCAAGAAAAAATTGCTCGCGCTGGGAGAACCCCGCAGTGGGACGCGATTTGGAGCGCTCCAGCTCCAACTCAGCAAGCTTCAGACTCGCTTCAAGGCTTACCACTTTTTTCCTCATATAGGTGATCAACCGCTGGTCATTCGCGCTTCGATGTGGAACGGGTGTTGATCGATGACGACGCCCAGCCGCAGTCGAGCGAGAACCTCCCTCGCCACTCGCGCGAGTCGTCGCAGGGGCAGAAGTGGCCTCATCCGTGTCAGTCTGTCATGAATATGCAATGTCAATACAGCCAAAGCACAGTTGAAGGGAAAGAAATTATAATTCAGAATAAAAGAGGTTTCAAGGCCAGAAGAGCCGACAAAATAAAGGTCATTACAAGCTGCAGAGTGAAATACAAGTTCTGGCGACTAAAAGGACCCACACTACAAAAGCTCCTAAACTACCGACTCCGACTGGGAGTGACTCTTCCGAGAAGCCGCCTCAGTTGCCTTGGCAAGCGCCCTCTCGAAGGTGGCCACAAGCTTTACAGCCAGTTGTGCAGCCTGTGCCTTCACCCCGCTAAGGGACGCGGTCCGGCATCGAACCTTCGCGGGAAGCCGCTGACAGTTTGATCCAAAACCCTTGCAATCTGTGTCCACCATATATATCTACTATGTTGTATTTTGCGCCACTCCAAGTAAATACTTCTTGTGCTATCTTTATTCAAATTTATCATCCCTTATTTTGTCAATGTTCACTAGCTCATGAGGAAATAATAGTTGGGTTTGTTACCTTCCATACTAATTAAGTAACCCATGACTTGCATGATGCATCTTCTCGTCATTAAAATTGCAAAGGGGTGGTCAAACCACTATAATATCAAAGGTTGAGTTTTTCAAAAATATAGACACTCCTACATGGTTTGAGATTGATTGGTGGGCACCCGTGAATTCGGCTAGCTATGGTTATGTTAGAAAGGTGGGGAGGAGTGTCATGGCTGTGAAAGTAAAGAGAAACAGAATATGAATATGATAAAGGCTTGTTTTCAAAAAAAAATCAGAACCACCCTTAACTTGCTAAGTATGGAAGATGACAAGACCTTTGTTACGAATCGTTGACAACAACAAACACCGCTCAAAAACTTACTTTTATGCTCTCTATATGATTTCAAAAATCTATTAAACAAAAAGGTCTAGCACATGCTTGTATCTCTGCTTCCCTCTGCAAAGGGCCTATCTTTTACTTATGTTGAGTCAGTAAACCTATCTCCTTGTATCTTAAACAAGCATTTGAGTTGATTGTGATTCAACCGTTCATACATTAGTATTGTTAATAATATCTTTCATTCTTTCTTGCTTAGCACATTGTTGGTATCTAATGAATTTGATTTTTGGAGCTATCAACCTATAAAGAGGGTTGTTTTATAAACTAAGCTCAATTGCTCATTGTTCTCTGACCAAGAACTAAGTTTGCCAACACCAACTATGGTTTTCTCTATGTATTTTATTGTGGTTTTCCTCTACTTGTTACAAGTTGATTTATACATGAACGAAGTTAATATCTAAGATGACTTGTGCATTTATACATGTGATGATTCGTGTCCGTATATTTTATATCGACACTTCACTCCATAAACCTGTGGTCATGTTTAACGAGTTTAGCTTTCGCATGAGATGATACTTATGTTATTCCATCTATTTTGCATGATTGATGATCATTGGGGGATGGAACTCCGGAGTCTGAATTCTACTGGAAATAACACTGTCAAGATGCAATATTAGCGAAGACCAGAAGAACAAAGTGGACAAGTGGGATTTATTTTTTATTTATTTCATGAAGGAGGCCAAAAGGGGAGCCAGGGGTGGGGCCTAGGGGGGGGCCACACCACCTCCCGGCGCGGCAGCCCTCCTGGTCGCGCGAGCAGGTGATGTGGCCACCATGGCCCACCACTTGGCGCACCCCTTCGCGTACTTCTTCCCCCCGAAGACCTAAAATTATTATGTTGGCAAGAAACCATCCGCCGCCACGACGAGGCGGAGAAGACAGAGAGAGAAAAGCTCTCCGGCGGGCTGGGTTGCCGCCAGGGAAATTCCCTCCTGGAGGGGGAAATCGTCGCCATCGTCACCGTCATCGAGCTGCACTCCATCACCATGCCCGACACCACCATCTCCACCACCGACGCAGTCATCTCCATCCATCCACTCCGTTCCCGCTGTAAAATCTAGGACTAAACTTTGTGTATTTTATAGGGGAAACTCTCCCGGTGTTGATTACTATTGTTATTGATGCTATTGAGTGAAACGTTGAACTAGGGTTTATGTTCAGATTGTTATCCATCATTATGTCACCTATGATCATGTTGAATATGGTGTGTTGTGAGTAGTTCGTTGTGTTCTTGAGGACATGGGAGAAGTCTAGATGTTAGTAGTGAACTATGTTGATTAATATTTGATGTTTTGATATTTTAGTTGCGGTGCCATTCTTCTAGTGGTGTCATGTGAACGTCGACTACATGACACTTCGCCTTTATGGACCTAGGGGAATGCATCGTGTACTCGGTTATCATTTGTGGGGTTGCCAGAGTGCAGAAACCTAAACCCCTGTTGGTATTCCAATGCGCGAGGGATCGTAGGATCTCAGAGTTTAAGGCTATGGTTACATTTATGTTAATTACTTTATTGTATTTGCGGATGCTTGCAAGGGGTATAATCATAAGTATGTATTAGTCCTAGGAAGGGTCGTGCATTAGCATAGGTTCACCCACACGACACTTATCTAAACACTGAAGATTATTCATCAATATGAAGCAAAAGCACTAGACAGAAATCCCGTGTGTTTTCAAGAACGTTTGGTCGTCATAAGTAAACAAACCGGCTTGTCCATTGCTCTCAAAAGGATTGGACCACTCACTGCAATTATATTTGCCGCACTTTATTTACGCGCACTTTATTTCTCTGTTATCTCAAAGTCTACTGAAAACTTGTCTGCTAGTGTTACAGTGAATTCCTCTTCAAAACCACTTGTCAACACCTTCCGCTCCTCGTTGGGTTCGACACTCTTATTTATTGAAAGTACTGCGATACACCCCATATACTTGCTGATGGTAAAACTGAAAGGGTAAATCAAATTTTGGAGGACATGCTGAGAGCATGTGCTTTGGACTATAAGTCTAGTTGGGATGACAATCTCCCCTATGTCGAGTTCTCTTATAAGAATAGTTATCAAGCCAGCATAGAGATTTCACCATTTGAAGCTTTGTATGGAAGAAAATGCACTACCCACTTTTGTGGAGTGGAGTAGGAGAAAGAAGTCTGTTTGGTCCCGGTATAATAGAAGAAGCTGAAGAAAAGGTTAGGTTGATTAAGTACAGATTGAAGACAACTCAATCTAGGTAGAAAAGTTATGCTGATTCCAAACGAAGAGAAGTCACTTACGATATTGAAGATAGAGACTATCTTAGAGTCTTACCCCTTCGTGGAGTGAAGAGGTTTGGTATCAAAGGAAAACTGTCACCAAGATTCATTGGACCCTATAAATTTTTGTCACGTAAAGGAGAAGTGGCATATGAGTTGGAACTACCGGAAGCACTTTCCGCAATTCACAATGTTTTCCATGTTAGTCAGCTAAAGAAGTGTCACCCTGAAATGGCGGAAACTCTGCGGGAGATACAGTGCCACTAGAAGAAGTTCAGCTTGAAAGCGATCTCACCTATGAGGAAAAACCCATAAAATTTTTGGAAACAAGTGAGAGAATTACCAGAACTAAGATCATCAAGTTTTGCAAAGCGCAAATCACCATTCAGAAGAAGAAGCAACTTGGGAAAGACAAGATGACCTCAAAGAAGAACATCCTAACCTATTTGCTAGCCAACCAAAATCTCGTGATTCATCTTAAGGGGGTTAGTTTGTAACATCCCAATTTTTCACAAAAATTTAATTCCAAATTGCATGCATCATGTCATTGCATTTTGCATTTGCACCATTGTTTATAAATGTTGAAAGAACTAAAAACTTTGATTTAAAAAAATAATACAAAGTGATGTCAAATGGTTTAGTTTGGTAAAGTTAAGTTTTACAAAAATTTACAAATTGGTTTGAATCAATTTGGAGTTATGAATCAAAAGTTATAGAATTTCAGAAAAGAAAAAGAAAAAAAGGAGAAGAAAGCTAGCCGAGCAAGCCCAACTTACCTCCCTCGCGCACGCGCAGCTCGCTATGGCCCAAACCCAGCCCACGCCGACCTCACTCTCTCTCTCTCTGACGCGCGAGACCCACCAGTGACCTCAGCCGTGACATCATGTCTTCAACCTCCGAACGGGAATATCTCATCCGAGGAGTTCGTTTCGATTACGAGTTGAATCCGAGCCGTCCACCGCACGAATTCATCCCCATGCGCCGCCTATATAAACCTCACGAGTGCCGCCTCATCCAGCACCCGAAACCCTAAACTATTCGCCACGGGCTGCTCAAATCGAGCCGCCATCGTCCACCATTGCCGCCATCATTTTTCTTCGAGTTCGGGAAGCAAACACGAAGGTGAGCCCTCCTTTTCCCCCTTGTTCTTTCTATTTCGATCTTGCACATCTTTTGACTTGCTATGGTATTGTTTTGTGCGCCATCATGAGCAAACCATCCACACCTGAAGAAAGCCACCGCCCGCATCGACTTCGGCGAGCAATCCAGGGAAGAGCGGAGCACCCCGACGCCGTCCACTTTGCCATCGACTCCGCCTCGGCCCCCTGCACGTTGCGGTATGTTCCATATGTCCCAACTCGCTGGAACGCGTAGAACGTCTACGCCCGTGTGTCGCCGCCGCGCGTATAGTCTCCGGTTAGGTTTCCGGCGAGTGCGCCCCTCGGTTTTGGCAGATTTAATCTAGACCGTAGGATCTATATCCAACGAACACGGTTAGATGCGTCCACACGAAGCGGTACCGTCCAATAAGATATCGCCACGTCAACAGCGAAGCCGCAGATCCCGTCCGCGTCCGTCTGCGCCGCGCCATTAGCCCATCTGCTCCCGGTTGTCCCGCATTTGCCCGCGAACACGGGGACCATCCGGAAGATGCCATATCAGCGCTTCATCAGCAATCCGCACCAACCAGAGATTGACATGTCGCGGAGGACTTCAGCGGAAAGATTTATAATTGTTTCTTCATAGATTAGCCCATGCAATTTGAATCTATCATTAACTTTTAACCCTTTATCCAAAATTTATAACAAAAATTGTTCTAGAAAGCTTATGACCTGTAGAAACTTTTGGCATCATTAGATTTGTATTTTTTCGAATTAATTTTGTTTAATTACATAAGTGGCATTAATGGTAATTTAAGCATAATTATAAACTAAAAATTTATTTTGCGCCAAACTCTTTTGATATGAACTTTTATGACTAAGTGATGGCCTTAGGAACATTCTACAAATTTTATAATATAACTTTTCCATGGTTTTTGTAATTAATTTTGATTAAATGATTTTGGTGTTATTTTAATAATTAAAATTAATTTTCTTCAATCTATTCGAATAATAAAATCACTTAGTAATATTTTGATCACTTTAATTACAAAAAGTACTTAGAAATATTTTGCCTACTCAAAACAATGTAGCTTCTTCCTTAGATAATATTTGATAAATATTTGACAACACTTTTCCTTAAAAAAATTTCAACATCTTAAAAGTGCTAATCTTTCCTTAGAAATATTTAGCAACTAGAAAACTTAAGTGTTGTCCTTAGTAAAATTTGACCCCAAGTGGTCCTTAGTCATTTTTGGACCAGCAACCCTTGCATTGCATTAACTTAGAATAATTTCATGGCATGGCATGCATCTAGTCCTTTGAAATATTTTTGCACATCATACATGGCATAATTTCTTTAGTAGTTTATGAAACTTGTTTGTTTATTATGTATGGTTTGTTGTGTTAGAGTTTTCGGAGAGGAACGAGGACTGCAGCTGTTCTTGTTGTTATGCTTGTTGCCAAGGGAAGTGGCACACCCCCATAAAATTACTAAATATTTTCTATGCATGAGTTAGTGATTTTTCCTATGCATGTGTAGGACTTAGTATTTTGCTTTGCAAGACTTGTTTATAATTCCCTACTCCTTTGTGTCTAGGAACCTATATAATGACCTAGTAGAATTATTGATGCTATGCAAAAGTATTTTATTGAAAAACTTAAATTCTACTAAGTTAATGTATCACCGGGGTGGAATTAGTTTTGATGGGTTTATGTTGAGTGTTATTCCTTAGGGGTGATCTCTAAGGGATGGTCACTTGTGGATGGCCACCCAGGGTAATAAAGGGACCAATGTTTTCTCTATGTGAAGATTGCTTCTCGTGCAACCATTATTCAATGGGCTCTGGCTAGATGGAGTAAGTTGTGTGGACTCGGTCCGACTTGATAGGTGGTGGTAGATGGTTAGCTTGGGAGCGCGTCAAGTTTGCATGGGACGGGAAGATGCTTCTGAAAAATCTCGTCTCAACTATCTCCTTTTTCTTAGCACAAATTGTGTGCTTGAGGATAGTTTGGGTTTGTTGGGTCTAATGGTGAAAGTGCACAACCTCTACAGAGTTAAAATCTAAGTACTTAGCCCTGCCCCCGGTTACGGACAATTCGAGCAGCTGATCAAGGATTCAACGGAAGCTCCCAACATTCCAACTTCTTAAGTTAAAATTGTTGGGTAAACAATGGTAGAAATATTATGGTTTTCAAGCCATACTGTCTCATACTTTGATGAAAAGTTTTAGAAAGAGATGGGCAAAAACTGGCTTTGTGCAAAATAGCCTTGAATTCCACCAGCCAAATAAGCATACAGGCTATAGAGTTTTTGTAACGCCCCAAATTTTGGAAGCAGACAAAAACTTAACCATAAGAGATCCAAAATTCTGAGGCAACAAAAACTTTTTGAAATGTCTTCTCAATGGATGTATTTATCCACTGATTACTCTTTTGGTCATGTTGTGCTTTGTGTTGTGTTGATAACCTCTCTAGCTATCAACCCTAAAACTCATCCTAGTTATAATATGACATCTGATATCAATGTTATGGCAAGTAAAAATCATTCCTATATCTACTCCTACCTGATTTGAGAAACAAACTACATTTCCTTTGATTTTAGCAACCACCCAAAATATGTATATCATTTGAGAAACTAACAATATTCCTAATAACTACATGTTGCAAAACTATATAGGACCATATAATAAGTCTTAAATTATATTGGATTTTAATATGTTGCAAGAATTATCAACTCTCTTTTCCAAAACACCATATTAATTAGCCTCTGGAAATCAATGCTCAACATGTTGGAGTAATTCTATTTATACCAAGAACCATGTCTGGATCATTATGATGACCACCTCACCTTATACTGGTTTAAGTCTATTCCTACCAAAAATAACTTGTCTTGATTTTTGTTGATCACCTCCTCACAAATAATATTGATTTATATTAAAAGTATGGTTAGTAATTCAATTGTGTGGGTGTTTATCTATTTGTATGTGTGCTTGACCTATATGTTATGTGCTTAAATTGTTCCCCATAAGTGTTTTATTTTATGTGTGTTCATGTGGTGTTGTATGTGACAACATTTGGATTATATAACTTAATTGGGATCCAAATGTTGGTTGCTCTTTTATCGCATGAGTTTAATAGGTTGCTTGTTTTACCATTCTCTTTTAAAACATTCAATTTTATTAGTTTATGAAATTATTCCCAAAGTGATGTTTAATTCTTTTTCTACCAAAAACCTTGCCTTGATTGAATTTGTCATTACATCACCTTATGCTTGTTATATCCTAAATGCTTGACTTGTTTATTCAGTTACTTGCTTCTGGAATGGTGTGATTCGTAGTTGATTGTGCTTGTTCTGATATGTGTATTTTATGTGTCCATTTTCAATGTTTATGGTTTAAATGGGGTTATAAGTGTTTGATTTGCTTGTCTTGCATGAGTGGGATGTGTTACCTCTTTTAAGGTTATTTGGTGTAATAGTTCCTTAAAAATCTATTTGTGAATGGTAGAAAATCTATCTTCCCTCATGTTAATTCTTAGCATTTCTAGAACATGATGAGTGGGACTTATTTAATTCAATTTGGGGATACAAATCATCTAATCTTATCCCTATCATCTCTACTGCTCATCAATAACATCAATTAAAGATTTCAAAGTTGTTTGATCACTAATCCATGTGTGTTTTGTGTGTTCCATAATAAGGTGACCATATGTAATGTTACTAGATAGTAACTTGTCATTTTTGTATCTAATGTTACTGAACCCCTTTGACCTAAACTTTTAAACAGAATGTTAAACCTATATACCCTCTACCCAACACAGCTTGTGTTATAATTTTCCTGTCAAAGGGTTGACTAATCCATCATGGTTTTGTGGCTAAGTTTAATCAGCGCAAAATTTCTCTAAACCCTAAACCAACACACCCCTCTCCTCAAAATCTTGTTTTGGGCTTACCCATACCCCTCACACACCTCTTGGAACCTTTGACCTTGCCCCTGGACAAAACCTAGCACAACAACTCCTTGTCCTTTTCTGTCGGACATTCTGTCGAGCACGTAGCGGGCTGAAAACCTCTCACCTCTCTACTTCCTCCCTCCAACAACTCGAGGCCACCAGCAAGCGTCCAACAAGGTGTGGCGCAGTAGAGCATCATTGCACATCGCCTCCGCGAGCCAATCCCCCAGCCGCATCCCTCTCTCTCCCATGCCCATGTCCCAAATCACCCAACCGGCCTTCACTCATGGATAAGGAGCCACGGGCTCTCCCCTTCGCTCTCACCTTGCCATTGCACCTCCTGCCCACCCACTCCTCCACCCCGAGAAAAAACTCGAGCTCTCCTACTCTCTGTCCGCGAAGAACACTAAGTTTTGGAGCTTGGTGCAGCGAGCTTCTCGCGGACAATGCTCTTGTATCCTTCCATCGATGCTCTCCATTCCTTCCCCCTTGTGTCTACACTGTTGAAATCTACCTCTTAGACCTTCTCGTTTCGTCCACCGCGCTATTGACCAGGACCTCCCCAGCAAGATCTTCGACCGCCCCTCGGCCGCCCCGACCCTCCTCGACCCCTCCTAGTTGCCCGTGAGGTCCCCTAGGTGAGAAGCCCGAGCTCAACATCTTTTCTAGGGTTCCTGCTCCGGCCCGAGCTTCCTGAGGAAGAAGATTAACACGAGACGTCCATCCTCCGATCTACGGCTCAAGTTCAAACCTCCCTCGATCTAATCTCAGCCACCCATCTCGGATCCGTCGGCCACCGGCCCCCTCGCCAGCGCGCGAGCCTCCCTGGGCCGGTATGGTACTGTGCGGCCCGAGTCTCGCCAGATCTGGCCCATCTAATCCTTTTTCCTTTAAAATATTTTCCCTGTTAATTTCCAGAGAATTAATAGCTCACTTTAATTTATTTGTGGAAGATTTGTGCATGCAAAATATTTGAAATAAATTTTGTTGGATTGTTGTGTGTTTTCTTGACCATGTGGCACTGGCCCTTCTCAAAAATATATTTGTATGCGTGTGATATGTTCAATCTTGAGTTTTATGTGGCACTGACCATGTGGAATTTTTACCATTTACTTAATAACTTGAGTTTTAGTTATCCAAATCTTGCAAACTTTAGCTCTATGGAAAGCCTAGGAGAATACCTATCTAGATAAATAAGCCTTGCATGCAGGAGATGTGTATAAATAAAGTTCTATAAATTTAAAAAATGACCTCAGTAGCTATTTGATGAATTTTAAATCTTTATTTAAAATTATTTTTGGAGTGAATCTAATTGTATGTGGTAGATATGAGTAGTAGCTACCATATAATAGCTTAGTATAATTTTACATCTTATATTTTTCCCTTGGTAGATTATCTTCTAAAACAGTAGGTTATTACACTAGAAAAGGAATATTTTTATTTTCTATTAATTGCATGTGTTTGATTTTAATATTTGCTGCTATATCTGTTTGTAAAAATAAATTAATAGTAATTTTGTTGGATACTTATGTGTTTTCCTTAGCATGAAAAGTTGGGTTTGTATTAAAATAATTTATATCTTATGTTGTACACCATTAATGGTAAAATGTGTGTGTTCCACTAAAACTGAATTATATGGAGCTAGGAGTGTCCAAATTGAGTGAATCCAATTTATAAAGAAATATTAAGGAAATACCTATCCATAGAAATTAACCTTTCATACAGGAGATTCCTAAAACTAAAGCTACAATCTTTTTGGTTTTTAGACCAGTAGCATTTGTATGATTTGTAACTCATGTTCAGTAATAACTTTTGATGCAAATCCAATTTCCCTAGCTTCATATAGCTACTAGGAATACTGTGGTAGAAGAACTTATTTTGCTGAACAATATTATTAGAGTTATAACTTATCTCCCAAAGCAGCAACTTTTGGCTAATAGGAGTCTTAGATTTTAATCATCTATTCCCAACAAATGTGAATTGTATAAATATTACTTATCAAATCTTGAAGATTAGAACCTTAACCCAATCATAATGACTTGGTTAAATAACTTTGGTAATGTTGGTGCATTATTTACTTATGTTTAGCACTATTCACTTTGTACCCTAATAATGACCTCAGATGTGTTTATATGCTTTGTTTGTGGGTATGTGTATGTGTTATGTTTTTATCCAGTAAGTGGTGATGTTTTGAAATGCTGGTTGTTTGCTGGTTTGCCCTAGATTGTTGTCAAACGCTCCTTTGTGATGTTTTGTTAAATCAGCCAACTCCATCTTTTTGGTTTTAAATCAACAACTTGTGTGAGCAGTGGTGTTAACCTTGCTTAACCCTAATAAGTTTCCTAAAAAGTAATGTGATGTCATCCACTAGTTAGTTTAACTTAGTTCATCTTGTTCCCGGGTGTTGCATTAAATTTACTTTGGTATTATGCATGTGGATGCGACTGGTGTTAAATGATGTTAAGTAATTGTTTGTGCTTTGTAAGATTTTTGTATGGTTTGTTTACTTCAAGATTTGCTGTCAACACTTGTTTACTGTGTGAATGTTTGGTTTAATCATTGAAGTGATATTAATTGCAGTGTCTTATTAAATAGGCTTAATGCACCTTTTTAGCTCTTAGTCATAAACTTGTTTGGACAGTGGTTTTACCGTTGTTTGTCGCTTAGTTACTTGTTAGTAGGTGTTTCTTGACCTAGTAACATGTTTACATGTGAGTGTGCTCAATGCTTGTGTTAAATATTAATACTTGCTTGTGTGTTAATATACTTTTGTCTGAAGTATTTCCTAAACAATTAATATACTTTTGTCTGAAGTATTTCCCTACCTACTAAGATACTTTTGTCTAAATTATTTCCTGAAACTATTATAACAGCTCTTGTTAAATGATATAATAACCCTAAGTGATGTGTTGTTTTAGTGTTCTGTAGAACTACCTTTTCACTACTCAGAGTTGTTGTGTATATTCTCTTAGAAGAATCTGTTGTTGTCTTAGCTCTCTGGACTTTGTTGTTTATTGTTGTTTAGCTAAAGGAGTTGTTTGTTTTTGATTGTTAGCTTAGTGTCTTGTGCAATGCTTGTTGTTTAGTATGTAACTTTATCTTGTATTCTGAGTGTGGTTCATTTTCCTGTTTACGACGTTAGATACTATCGGGAAGGAACTAGAAGTGAGGAATGAACCTGAGGAACATCAAGATCAAGACCAGGAACATATTGCTGAGCCAGGCAAGCCACCTCACCACCTTTATGCAAAATCCTAATATTTACTAAGAATGTTTTGTTTTAAAATAAAATAATGCATGTTTTACTTCTTTTGTGGCACCTTGCCACCCGAAAACTATTTTACAAAATATTGTTTGACCAAAGTTATCTACTAGAATACTATATGTGTTACAAAAAGAGTTTATTTGGTGAGCCTTGTTGTTGAAGGCTCCATCAAAAAGATTATGTTTTCTAGTAGTCTACCTTCATCTACTTACCTCAAAACTATAGGATGGGAACCTGTTTGATAAAACTGTTTGACGGAGGAAAACCTGAGTTGCTGGGAGCAATCAGCGAGAAAAAAATGTTTTATGAAAACCCGAGCTGCTGAGAGCATTCGGAGAGGTTGCGAAAACCCGAGTTGTTGGGAACAGTCGGAGATGAAGGTTCAATTTCTAAGTCCCTGCTGCCGCCCGAACAATTAACCCGTGCAACCACACTACCGAACATGGGTAGGGCTTAGCCGGAAGCTTGTCTGTTTTAGTGTTGGGGCTCTCATACTTTCTATGAGGGCTGGGCCCTCGAAGCCGGGTTGTCGTCCGGAAGAGATAATACGCTGCTGAGGACCAGCAGCCGGACGATTACGGCGGGTCTCCTGACGTGGCGGTGTGGCGTCTTGAGGAAAGACCAAGAGGTCTAGTGGAGCACACGGTGCCAGGGAGAACAAACCTACCGGGAGGCCCCTATACTAGGGTGGTAATGGTGGAAAGCTTTGATTGTGTTATCCGGACCCCCGTATGCTGTCGTATGACGGGCCATGGCAGACACGACGGAAAGACCAATTGGTCTGGGTAAAGTGTGCAACCTCTGTAGAGTGTAAATGTAACACCCCAATTCTCTTAGCTTTAGCATTGTGGTGTTATTCTGGATTTTTCACCTCTTGCTGAAAACTTTTGTGTGTAGAAGTTTGAGTAAGGATTTAATTTGTTTGCACATCTTATGTTGTGTGTGCTCCGCTAGTGTTCCCTGACATTGAAAACACTAAAGTCACATAACACCAAAATAAAATATCCACTATTATGATCTTCATGGTGGTTAAAACTTAGCCAAACAAGGAGCTATTATTAAGCAAACCCTAAATGGTTTTTGGCATGCATTTGGAACATTTCCATCTATGTCACATATAATTCTATACCTTGTTCTAAATTATCACACAAGAGCTTGTTTGCATATGAATCTCACTAGCTTTTGTAGTCATCATAATAACATGACCATTTGAGTGATTATTTTTCCTTCTCACCAAAAGTTTTATTTTCTTTGGGAGCTAAATAAGATGTTTGATTTGGGCATTTAGAAATTCAGTAGTTTCACTTAATGTGGTGAGTATGGGTAATTGATTTATTTATTTATTTTCTTCTTTTGTGGTTAATGTTTGAATTATTCAAACTTAAGGTTTGAATATGTTTGAGTATTTTACTCAAAACTTCTTTTCTCTCTCTCTCATTTCTACTCCACCTGCTGGAAAAAGGAGAGTAGCATGATTACCCCCTGGCCCACCTGTCATGGGCTCGGGTCACCTCTCCTCCTCTTTCCTCCTTTCTCTTTTTCTCTCCACCCAACCGAAGCACACTCCCCTCTCTTCTCACTGGCCAGGCAGTCTCCTCCCGACCAGCATCCTCTCTGCCCCTCTCCACCGCCCTAGAGGACCAACCAGAACTCCCCTCCCCCTCCCCAAACCGCTCCTGCTCGTGGGAGTCCGAAAACCGGCCCCTGGTTTTGGAGTCGTGCTCAGCCTCGCCCTCCGCCTTAAATCCTTTCCCGAGGCTCTCCCTCACCTCCTCTGCTCACCCCTACCACCCTCACCCAAAGCCACGCCCTCCATCGAGCTCTGGAGGTGAAAAACCTCGCCGGAGACCGATTTCTTCCCGCCGTGCTCATCGTCGTTCCTTTCCACCTCTCTCTGCCATTTTTGGCCCCTTGAGCGCATCTCGTCGAGATCTAACTCCCCCTGCTCTCCTTTTCTCTTCTAGGTGTCCGTAGTCGCCGCGCTCGTCCTCGACCCGAGAAGCTCGCCGCCGTCGTCGCCATGGATTCCGACGTTGCATGCGAGAGTTGAGGACACCGTCGAGCTCGCCATCGTCCCCTCCGTCGATCTCCACCCTTCCCCTGGCCCCGCGCGGTCTCTGGTGAGCGCCATCGCCAACATTTCCCTCCCCCGCGTCTGGTTTCTTTCCGCGCCGCGTCGCGAGGTTGACGACAACCGTGAGCCGTAGATCGAGAGATCTACGGCCTGGTTTGAATCGCGCTGTGCGCGCGCGGCCTCGCACGGTTGGGCCGGCCCAGCTCGGTCTCCCGCGCTGCTCCACGTGGTCGCTGGGCCGATTTGGCCCAGATCTGGCCGCCCGGCCCTTTTTCCTTTTAAAAATTATTTTCTGTTATTTCTCCAGAGAATCTTAAGCCTAGGTTTTAATCTTTTGTGGTAAATATATATTAGATAAAATGATGATATTAATTTTGTAACATGCATGCACGTTTTCTTAACCATGTGGCGTTGGACTTGTTCCAAAATGTGTTTTCTGTTTTGTGGCAAAATAGATTTAGTAAAAAGTACCTATTTCACCATTTGTTTAATAACTTGTGTGTTATAAATCCAAATCATGCAATCTTGGATCTGTTGGAAAGCTTGTAAAAATGCCTATCTAGATTGGTACATCTTGCATGCAGGAGAATAATATAGAAAAAGTTATTTTTAGTCTAAGAATAACATCAGTAGGTGTTTGGGGATTTTTAACTCTTCAATAAAAACACTTTTTGAGGTAAATCCAATTGGAGGTGTTAGATGTGTGTTGGAGGTACCATATACTACAAATGTAGATTTTTCCAGTAACATGTTATTTCTTAGTGAATAAATCCCTGAACAACAGGTAAAATAATCTCTTAAAATGCATTTCTGAAATTTCAGAGATTATGACATGTCTAGTTTTAATTGGTGGAGCCACCTCTGTCCATAGATAAATGTTGGGGATAATTTGGTGGACTATCCACAAGTTTTATCTAACTCACCCCACTGGTTTGACACTAAAATAAATCTTATTATTTTCTGTACTTAGATAATGGTCAGAAGTATACTTTATTTTAATACTGGGATAACTTGAGCTAGGAGTACCCAAATCTGATGAATAAAATCCCCACTTAAAGAGAAAACTCATATCTGACCAGAAAGTTTAATTATGCATTCAGGAGGTCTATAAAACTGAACCTAACTTCTGTTTGAGTTTGACATCAGTAGCTCTTGTCTGATTTTTAATTCTTATATGGTGATAGATTTTCATGCTCAGCTAATTTTCAGAGCCCCACATGTTTGTTAGGAGTAATGTGGTAGAATGGTTTAATTTTAGGAGCAGTACCCTAAGAGTTATGCTTAAAATATGTATACAGCCCCTAATAGCTATTGAGTGCAGTAGTTGTGTTTTCTGTTTGTGTTGCTTGTTGTTTGTTGAGATATTTTAGATTGTTATCAACTCGCATCTTAGGGATTACGATAGTCTCGTTTGTTTTTCATGGTACGGTTTGTTTTTCATGTTACGGTAGAACCGCAACCCGAGGACGAGCAGTACGAGGTAGCTGAGCACGACTACGTTGAAGATCAAGACCAGGGACAGTACCTTGAGCAAGGCAAGCCCACCTCACCTCTATAATGAATCCCACTATTTTATCAAGCATTGTTTTGTTTTCAAAAATAAAATAATGCATGTTTTACTTCCTTTGTGGCACCTTGCCACCCGAAAACTATTTTTTACAAAATATTGTTTGGCCAAAGTTATCTACTAGATTAGCTGTAGGTATTATAAAAAGAGTTTTTCTTGATGAGTCTTGTCATTGAAGGCTTATAAAGAAGATTAAGTTTTCAAATAGTATATTCTGTTATCTTACCTCAGAACTATAGGATGGGGACCTATTTGATAAAAATGTTTTATGGAGGAAAACCCGAGCTGCTGGGAGCAATCGGCGAGCAAGTGTTTTATTAAAACCCGAAATGCTGGGAGCAATCGGAGATGTTTGCGAGAACCCGAGCTGCTGGGAGTAGTCGGAGAAGAAAGTGTTTTGAAAAAACAAAGTGTGACCCTAGCTGCCGCTTGAACAATTAACCCGTGCAACCACATTACCTCAAAATGGGTACGAGGCTTAACGGAAGCTTGTCGGTGTTGGTATTCGAATCTTCCTCAATGGGCTAGATGGGGTTCGAGGCCCCGGAACCGAATGCTGCAAGAGAATGGGCATACAGAGAGTGGACTTCGTGTGCCACCGGGAGGCAACGGTGGGTCTCCTGTCATGGCGGTATGAGGCTAGGGGAAATCGTATAGATACGGCTGGCTCACTCGGTGCCGGGGAGAACAAACCCACTCGAAGAGGATATTCTTATACCAGCATCAACATAGTGGAAATTAGGATTGGCCGTCTGTTGTGTGCATGTTGTCTCTGTACAGTCCGTGGTTGATCCACGGCAGACCATCCGAATCTTGTGGTGAAAGTGTACAACCTCTGCAGAGTGTAAATCTATTCGAATAGCCGCGTCCGCGGTCATGGACGGTTGGAAAGGTCCCACTAGGCATGCTGGATGTTTTATGGTTTCAAAAGAGGAAGGTTTTCGAAGGAAAACGAGGAGGCAATAAAGTGGTACCTGGGAGGTACGGAATTTGGGCAAGGATGGTTGATCTCGGGGAGGCAACCAGTCCGACCTCAAGGAAGGGAAAAGGGTTACCCCTATCCTAGTGTTTTTAAAGGTTTTACAAAATAAAGTTTTTGAACTTGGATATGTCCTTGCTATATCTAAGAGAAGAGAATTCTATCTCTAAATGTTTTTCTTCAACAAAGATATAGAGATGTCGCATTTTAGCGAAGAGAATTCTATCTCTAAATGTTTTGCTTCAACAAAGATATAAAGATGTCGTATTCTCTATGTTTGAAATCATTGTTTTCCAAAGTAAGCCCTGTAGTTGTATTCAGGAGCCTTCCCAGTTCTCGAAATGTGTTTTTCTTGCATTATCATGAGAATTTAAGCCTAGAGGTGGTCTTGCGAGTACGTAATTGTACTCATGTGGCTCTGTCCCTGGATATTCAAATGTCCAGATTTCAATGAGGAGGCTTACGTCGAGGAGGAGGTGTATGACGACGACTTCGCCACTTAGCTGTCACCGGTCAACTGCACTTGTGGAAATATGCGCTCGGAGATGTTAAGAGCCGTCGCTAGCCACGAGCTTCCGCTATCGTACTTAATTCCGTCCTGCGTGACGAGGTTTGCTGACTTTGGTCGTATGACCGTCTATGTGTTGTAATACTTTTATTCGTACGACTTGAATGATGTAACTCTTTGATACCTAAGTTGGTTATGTGATTGCGATGCACTGATCATTGGGATCGTGATCTCTTACATAACGTGGGCATCTCGGACTTGTCCGAGGGGTCCTCACAGTAAATCTATTCGAATAGCCGCGTCTGCGGTCATGGACAGTTGGAAAGGCCACACTGGGCGCCTGGGGAAAGAAGTGGTTTTAAAAAGGAAAGTGTTTCTGTGGAATAAAGAGGTACCTGGGAGGTACGGAATTTGGGTGAGGATGATTGGTCTCGGGGAGACAATCAGTCCGATCTCAAGGAAGGAAAAAGGGGTATCCCCATCCTAGTGCGTTTAAAGGTTTTACAAAAGAAAGTTTTGAAATTGGATATGTCTTGGCTATACCTAAGAGAAGAGAATTCTATCTCTAAATGTTTTCTTCAACAAGGATATAGAGATGTCGTATTCTCTATGTCCAAAATCATCGTATTCGAAAACTAAGCCCTATAGTCGTATATAGCAGCTATCCCAGTTTTCGAAAAGTGATTTCTTGCATTATCATGAAAACTTAAGCCTTAGAGGTGTTCTTGCGAGTACGTAAATGTACTCATATGGCTTTGTCCCTGGATATTCAAATGTCCAGGTTTTCAATGAGGAGAGATACGAAAAGAAGGAGGAGTACGTCGACGACTACGCCAACTGAGTGTCCCGCTCAATTGCTCTGTGGGAATGCGTCAGGACGTGACGAGGGTCGACGCTAGCTGAATCTTCCGTTGTGCCTTAGTTAATATTCGTCATGTGCGACGATGTTTGCAGACTTGGTCATGAGACCCTTATATATGTAAGTCTCGCTCTACTCGAGTTGTATGATGTAACTTTGTATACCATGTTGGTTATGTGATCGCGATGCACTGATCATTGGGATCGTGATTTGTTTACATAACGTGGGCATCTCTGACGGGTAGTCAGAGGGGTCCTCACAGTTTTTCCACTAAGTGTCCACCATAGTGTCACTTGCCAGACTCCATTTTTAATGGAATCTGACCCACTCTGTTGCAAATTATTATTTGTTGCAGAAGTTTCTGACGAAGAGTAAGGACCACGTTTGGGTTTCGTGTAAGGACCCCTCTGCCTACCCGTCAGAGATGCCCACGTTGTGTAAACAGATCACGATCCCAATGATCAGTGCATCGCGATCACATAACCAACATGGTATACAAGGAACATCATTAAACTTTAATAGTACAAAGCTTACATAAATAATGGTCACATGACCAAGTCTACAAAATTGGTCACACATGACGGAAATGAACCAAGGTACAACGGAAGTTTTGGCTAGCGTCAGCCCTCGTCACGTCCTGACGCATTCCTTCAGAGCAGTTGACCGGTTACACTCAGCTGGCGTAGTCGTCGGCGTACTCCTCCTTCTTGTCGTATATCTCCTCATTATAACCTGGACGTTTGAATATCCAGTAACATAGCCATATGAGTACATTTACGTACTCGCAAGACCACCTCTAGGGCTAAGTTTTTTTATGGTAATGCAAGTAAATCATTTTTTAAAACTAGGATAGATCCTACAAACAACAATAGGGTTTAGTTTTCGACTACCATGATTTTCAGTCAATAGAGAATACGACATCTCTATATCTTTGTTGAAGAAAAACATTTAGAGATAGAAATCTCTTCTCTTGGATATATCAAGGACATATCCAAGTACTGAAAACTTTCTTTAGTAATACTTTGTCAAAACACTAGGACGGGGATACCCCTTTTTCTTGCCTTGAGATCGGACTGATTGTCTCCCAGAGATCAACCACCTTCTCCCAAATTCCGTACCTCCCAGGTACCTCCTTGTTGCCTCCTTGCTTTCGTCCAAAAACCGTTTTTTCCTTTTTGAACCGTAAAATAGCCAGCATGCCTAGTGGGACCTTTCCAACTGTCCATGACCGCGGACGCGGCTATTCGAATAGATTGACATTCTGCAGAGGTTGCACACTTTAACCACACAAATCGGTTCTTCCGCTGTGTCTGCCACGGCCCGTCATACGACAGTATGCAGGGGTCCGGATAACGCGATCAAAAATTTCCACTATGTCCACCCTAGTATCGGAGTCTCCCGGTAGGTTTGTTCTCCCTGGCACTGTGTGCTCCACTAGACCTCTGGTCTTTCCTCGGGACGCCACACCGCCACGGCAGGAGACCCGCCGTAATCGTCCGGCGCGATTCCCACTTGTGTATTGCCTCGTACAACGGCAACCCGGCTTCAGGGGGCCGGTCCCCATAGATAGTATGAGAGACCCAATACTAAAACAGACAAGCTTCCGGCTAAGCCCTACCCATGTGATACGTCCAAAACGTATCTACTTTCCCGAACACTTTTGCTATTGTTTTACCTCTAATTTGTGTGTTTTGGATGCAACTAACGCGGACTAACGTTGTTTTCAGCAGAATTACCCTGGTGTCTTCTTTTTGTGCAGAAATATCAACTTCGGAGAAAAAGCCGAAAAGTCAACCAGAAGTCATTTTCTATCCGAGAAGGACCAGGAACCTCGAAGACCAAATGGAGGAGAGGCCCGAGGGGCCCTCATCACCTGGTGGCGCATGGGCCCACATTGCCATGCTTGGAGGTGAGGAGGCCACCTCGGCCACTCCCTCGCGACCCCCTCGCGGCTACAAGACCCTCCTGACCTAAAAACGTTGGGGGGATAGACACTTTTCCACAGAACACAACCGTGCGCCGCCGCCATCGCGAACCCTAGTTCGGGGACCAGTAGTCTTTATTCCGGCAGCCTGCCGGGAAGGGGAATCGAAGGGGATCATCGCCAACGCCATCTCCACATTCTCTCCATCAACCATCCATGTTTCCCCCGTCCATGAGTGAGTAATTCACCGCTGTAGACTTGAGGGGATGGTAGGGATTGGATGAGATCACGCATGTTATAGATGTAAGATTGTTAGGGCATAGTGCCTAGTATCCGTTATCGGTGTTTTACGTCATTGTTGCAACTTGTTATGCCTAATGCTTGACACTAGGGCCCGAGTGCCATGATTTCAGATCTGAACATGTTATTAAATTATGATGATAATTATTGTTTTGGATCATATCTATGAGTTGTATACATATGTTATTGTCTGGAACCGATGGCCCCAAAGTGACAATAATTGGGATAACCGAAGGGAATAGCTATGATGTGAGAATCACATGTATTCACGAAGTTTTAATGCTTTGCTTGGATACTTTATTAAAAGGATTATCTTAATTGCCAGAAGTTTCCCTTGAGACCCCGCTGCAAACGAGCTGGTAGGACAAAACATGATGTGCAAGTTTCTCATTGCGAGCACGCACAAAATTGGAATACATGCTTATGATTAGTTCATGCTTGGATGTTTTATATTATTTATCTACAAATGCCTATGCTATGTTATTACATGAATTCTCTTATCCATGCAACGCACTTACATCAGTCCCTATGCCTACAATATTTTAATCCTACTGTCTACCGTAATCACAATCGATGTCTTAATTCTCCTGCTAATGTTATTTCACTACTGTCTCTGCTATAAAACTATTGTTACTGATAATCTTTCTCGAGCAAGTCTATTCACAGGTGCAGCTGATCTGATAAATCATTTGTTAAAGGTTATAAATATTCTTTGACTCTCCTTGTGTCAAATCAATCACTAGTAGAAAAGAGTCTACTGCTGACGAACACATTTTGCTTACCGCTGGCGGACAGCTGTCCACCAACGATGCTACGCCAGTGGTAGCACTTAGCGCTGGCGAACACTGGCGTAGCACTTAGCGCTGGCGAACAAGTGTTCGCCAGCGGTAGCAGCGGTTACGGCTGGCGAATAAATATTAGATACCCAGCAGTAGTTACCGCTGGCGAATATATCCGCTGTGCGCCACATGTTACTCCTGGCGAACATCTTGCCCTGTGCGCCAGCAGTATGGTGAGTAGCAGTGGCCGCACACGACGTGAATTGTCCGCCAGCAGTAACAATTGAGGAAAAAAATTTAAAACACTCCAATTCCTGCCCATTCGTTCCCATTCATTCGTACTAATCATTTGCTACTATATGTAGCGTTACATTTTACCTACAACCACCAGTCATGTATACCGTTAATCATACATAATCTATATATACAATACACGCCGCCGCTGTTGTGTTGTGTTTGATGTCATCGTGACGGCATCCGTGGTCAATGTTGTCGCTGCCGCATCTCTCATGTCGGTGTCGCTGCGGCAGCCCTCGTGTCGGTGTCGCTGCTACAGCCCTCATGTCGGTGTCGCTGATGCAGCCCTCGTGTCGGTGTCGCTGCTGCAACCCTCGTGTCGGTGTCGGTGTCGCTGCTGCAGCACTCATGTTGGTGTCAGCACAGCAGCGCTCGTCGTTGGCGTCGGTGTTGCAGCCCCGTTGTTGTCGTTCTTGGTGTCGCAGGGGAAGTACCTCCTGACATGGCAACAAAATAAGGATCTGAAAGCAAAATTATGGGAGTCATCAGCACAGAGCTTGTGAAGTGCAAGTTGAGTAGAGACTAGCAGAATATGTAGGCTTTGCTAAACAAAATGAGCAAAAACACAACATTAAGCTAAATTTAAATACATAATACACAATGCATGGTCAAGGAACCAAGAAATGTCATGAGGTATATAGACACTTAATGCACATGTTGCAAAAGTACCATGTATAGTTAATGAGATGCTCGGGTACAAAATGCCTACCTTCTTTTTTTTGTTTCTCAGAAGAAGCAGCCGGGCTTGTCTTAAATTTACTCCAGCCTGCCCAATTCAAAAGAAAATGCATGCAAGCATGTTAGTGTCTGGTAAGCTTTGGTTTCTTACTTTCTACTAGGAAGTGAACATATATGTATAAACAACATGCTCACAGAATATCCATCCGCCTTTCCAGCCCGGTAATCAATCCAATCAAGAGGAATGTTAACAAGTTCGTTCCAGAGCGTTCTGTACTTGTCCAGTTTGGCTTTATAACCTGAGGCTGAGAGTAGAATATAAGTCGATCATGGAAAACGTAACAAGAGTAATTGCCTCCTTAATTATGCCTCGGGCATTGTCAAGTGCAAGCAATATATTCCATACATGACTGCTAAAAATGCCCATCTTAATAGTTCATACTAGCATGTCAGCTATTAATATTTGCAGATAAATATCTTACTGAAGTACTGTATGAAACCGAAAAGGTACAGGCGTAAAAGCTATGGAGGCTTCCTATTATACTTTCCTATTTAATTTCATATAGTAGTATTGATGATTTGATTCAGTTAAGTCATAATTGAACACAAAAGAAGTGTAGTACAAACGGATTCATAATCGGGAAGACATCCGACCAGACAGTGATAAAATGACAGAGGTGCCAAAAAAGCTGTCAGAAACTGATCCTTGTTAGGTATGTCTATTACTGATATAAATGATAACCATAGAGCATTGAATTCGAAAAAAAAACTAGTTTTAGTACTATAAAAATATATCATAAATTTAGAAGAATGACCGACCTAAGAAAAATGTTTTGTGCAAATTTCTCTTTTCTAATGGAATACGAATTTATCACTAGCGATGTGCAAACAAGGTAATCATATCGCCTATAGGAGTGGGGTTGGTTGGATATAGAGGAGAACCAAACCAGTACCTGAAAATGTGCGGGCTGGGGTTTTAGAGATGACTTTGGTTTGTTCAACTTTCTTTTCAGCCTCAGCAATCTTCATAAACCCTTCATCTTCATCCACCATGACATCTTCTGTCACTGCTTTACTATCAACAAATGACAGTAAATGTGCTAAAACCTGTAACATAAACAGCAAACATAATATACTTACAATGGTTGGTGCTGTGAGGTCCGTCGAGACGCTGATGTCTAGCGACCAAGGGTTATGGTTCAGGGTGCACGGTACCTTCCCAATGGTGGGCTGGCGAGGCGGCTTGGCACAGGGCAGTCAGTCGGTGCAGCGGAGGGCACATGAGGGTGGCACAGAAGACCATCACCAACAATTACCTGTCCACAAGAATATAAGAAACGGCATAATTCTTTAAGTTCCCAACACACGTGAGAAATATAGAAAAACGGCATGATGTGCCAAATAGAAACTCTGGCATATCAATCGCTTACCTACGTGTGCACTAGATGGCCCAGCCCCAGGTTCTGCGAGCAAACTCTTGGCCATTGAGCTTGAAACCCTTGGAGTCAAATCTTTTCCACATACAGTTGCAGGAGAAATATTACACATGAGATCCCTGTCCACATTACACAAATATATCGAAGATGGCACATATCTTACCCATTATCATAACCAAACATGAAATAGTACAACTGAGTGTTCCTTCCTAAGTTACAATATAATGATGCACATATCTTACCCATTATCATAAGCAAATAGGTTTATATATCTTGGCATAGATGTGGCATTTTAACATCCTTTCATGATAAATTAAAACAAGCTGGGCATTTAATATTCAGAATGTGTAACACTGAACCCACCAGCCATATGCAATCAAGATGTTGCTGGTTTAATATTCAGAATTGGGAATTTAAGTGTTTATCAGCCAGAAATCTAAAACAAATCTTAAACAAGCTGGACATTGCTAGAGCTTACAGCCAAAAATTCAGAAAACTGCTGAAAAACAATCTAAAACAAATGCCAGCAGAAGGTACACCCACCCCATAACACCTAGGCTAGAACACCTAGGCCAGGTAACAACCAGTTTCAATGTCATCGCAACGCAGGGGGCATTGGACCAAAATCTAACTCCACTTGAAACAGAGCAGCGGAGTCGTACATGAATCATACATGTATATATATATATATATATATATATATATATATATATATATATATCTAAGCTAATAGGACTCAAAAGGAAGGGCATTGGACCAAAATCTAACTCCACTTGAAACAGACCAGCGGAGTCGTACATGAATCATGCATGTATATATATACCTAAGCTAATAGGACTCAAAAGGAAGGTCAAGTACTTGTCCATCTTACTAGCACCGACACAGATTAAAAATTCAGAAACCTAACACGAAAATGAATCTTATCCCACTCATCAAAGTTCTAAGGTGCACAAAAATGGAAAATCGAGCATGGCGTGGAAGGCGGAATCTTATGCACAAAAGTAGAGCCCTCCAGGCCGGCCGGGGGAGGAGTCGAGGGAGTCCTCCATGGCGTGCAGCCCTCACGCCTTCCCCGTCCTAGATCTGAAGTGGCCGGCGCTCCCGCGCGCATCGCCGCACGGGGAGGCAGAGAGAGGGCGTGGGTCTGTGGTGTCCTGGAGAGAGAGAGACACCATACCTGCTGCTGCTGTTCCGGCGCAGTGAGGAGGATGTTGAGCGCGGTGGGGACGGTGTCGTGCGAGAAGGACGAGATCCCCGTGGGGAGGAGGCCGCTTGGGAGCCCGTGCGCGCGCAGCACCTCGTGCGCCTCCTCCGCCGCCGCCGTCGGCGCTGCACCCCGCCGCCACCATCAGCAGCAGCAGCCACGACGACACCATTGGAGGGAGATGGAACGAAAGGGGAGGGGAGGGGAGGAGGAAGGGCTTGGGGGCGAGTAAGCTAGGGCTTGGGGTGAGCAATGTTACGTGGAGGCCTCTCTAATTCGGCCGCGGAGGGGAAAAAGCACGCGGCAGGCAAATCGCTCGCTGGCGAACGAAATACGTCGGGCGGGAGAAGGGTTAGCGCCGTGATATCACTGCTGCCGCACAGAATTAGATATTCGCCAGTAGTAATAATTATCGATTAATCTACGCACCATCCGTGCCAGCGGGTCAGGTGCATGTTAGGAATCTTCCCTATAAAAGAGCGAGACTAACGTCATATATGCATGAAAGGAATCTTTTCTACAAATGAAAATTCAAAATAAATTATCTCTTGAACCGTTAATCCGATTGACGATTCGTTTTCACCGTTGGGTTCGAATCTTCGAGAACTTCAAAATAAGATCTCATCTTAATATATTTTTGACAAACTTTTTTTTTTCTGCCGTAGTTGCCAAGTTATGTTGTCGTAGTTGCCATATTACTAGTTAACAATTACCATTCAAATAATGCATCGTTACCAGATAATTTTTACAAATTTTATTATCATATCTATGATTTACCCGTTTAAATAGTGAGTACTTGATCAATTCTAAGTGTTCTAAACACTTAAGAATATGTAATGTCATCTTGAAAGGATTACGCTTGGTGCGTAGAGAACAGTAGAGAAGTTTAAATAAAAATGCAACCATTTGATTTTAACCTGGTAATCAACATGACAATACTTGGTAACTAAGTGCCAACAATCTGGTAACTTGGCTCAGAAAAAAAAGTTGTCAAAACATATCAAGATGGGATTTAATTTTGAAGATCCCATCGCGATAAAGCCAACCGTAAAAATGGATTTGAATTTTGATTTACGGTTTAAGAAATAAAACATTTTAAAGTTTAAAACACAAAAAGAATCTACGTGGTTGCATGCATGCATGGCTCGGTACCCTATTCTTTTCCGTGCCCACAGAAAACTAATTTAGGGCACGTGTCCTTATTAGCACATCCAATAATTATATATCGCTGTCGAACAACGTTTTTGTCCGGCACCGTTCGCCAGTGCTATATTTACTGGCGCACTTTTTTCGTGTTTGCCAGCGGTATCCTGGTGGCTATAAGCATATTCCTACTAGTGAATAAATTTAGGCTTTACTTCCCTCGAAGTGTTGCGATCCACTATACTTGTGGGTCACCAAGACTATTTTGTGGCGCCGTTGCCGGGGAGCATAGCTTTATTTGCAAGACCAACTAAGTGTGATATTGTTCGCTGGAATTTATTCATCATGAGAAGAAATACTGATAAGAAGTTTCCCATTGTGTCATCCACTACAAGGAAAGGTATAACTCTGAACTCTGCTGCTGCGCTTGACTCTCCATCTGTGTTGAGTAAGCTTGTCATACCACCATAACCTGCACGTTCTATTACTACTGATGAACCTGAAGTTACTTATGATGATGTTTCTACTGCTCTTGATGAAACTG
Source organism: Poa annua (assembly GCA_026929855.1). NCBI lineage: Eukaryota > Viridiplantae > Streptophyta > Magnoliopsida > Poales > Poaceae > Poa > Poa annua. Next base: position 107,247,855 of record CM049426.1, read on the forward strand.
GTTCATTAGGTCCCTTTTTAAATGCTACTATTGCTAAATATAAACAAATTGAAAATGTTGAAATTCCTAATGAAAATGTTGAAACACCTTTTAATTCACCTGAATTTACATGTGATACTGATGATGAGTGTGATGATATGTATGTGAATCTTGATGATGCTCTTGTTAAAGAAAATTAATGCTATGAAAGATGCTACTGCTTTTGAAAAACTTGTTGAAAAACGTGCTGTTAAATATAAATTATCTTCTGATGCTAAATTTGGTACATCTCTTGTAAACATAAAAGATAAAGATTATGATTTCTCTCTTGATTTGTCTTATATAGCTATGGTTGAAAGAGAAACTTTCTGTGGAACTGAAAATGAAAGTGTTGTAGAACACATGAATGAATTGTCTGAATTAAGTGGAATATTTGCTGAAGACATTAAAAGACGCACTTACTTTATTGCTAAAATATTTCCTTTCTCATTAAAAGGAGAAGCTAAAACTTGGTACAATAATTTGTCTCCTGGTTCCATCACTAGTCCTAAGGGTTTGCTTAATGCTTTCTTTTGAAAATATTTCCCTGCTAGTGCTCAACATGATGGTTTGTTAAAAATCTATAATTTTAATCAAGATGAGGGTGAGAAATTGCCCAAAGATTGGATACGCTTTTGTTGCATCTTGAGAGGGCAGCCGAACCATGATTTGGAGACAAATGATCTACTTGATATATTTTATAGTGGACTAACGGCTGAATCTAGGACATACCTGGATAGTTTTGCTAGTTATGTTTTCAGAAAAAGGACTCCCGAAGAAGCTCAAGAATTAATGGCTACTATATGTAAGAATAATGATGATTGGGATATTCCTGAACCCTACTCCAACACCTCCACGAACACCGAAGAAGAGAGGTATGATTGAATTAAATGAAGAAACAATGAGGGAAGCAAAAAGATTTCTTCAAGAAAGTGCTATTAAATCTGAAGATGTGAAGTATTTACCTCCTATTGAAAAATTATGTAAGCCTATTCCTCGTCCAACCGTTAATAGGTACACTCTCTCCAAAGGTTTGATGATTTTATTGTTAAGCAATGCAGTCTTTAATTCGAGAATAGAGAATCATTTAATGAAAAATTCTCATGCTATTAGTGATTTACATGATATTGGTTATAGAACTGCTAATGATGTTAAAGTGCTCATTAAACACTTTCATATGGTTCAAACTCAAATAGATTAACTCATTAAAGTGCAAAAAAAATTGTTAGTAAATAACTCTATAGCTAAAGAAAAACTTGTTTGCGAAGTAACAACTAGAGTTGGTAAATCTACTTAGGATCCTTTGTATCCTGAAGGACATGATAAAATAATTGAACAAGATTATCAACGAGTGAATGAACCTAGTACTCCTTCTAGGAAAAACAAAAAGAAACATAAAACTGTTATAGAATCCTCTGAACCTGTTATTGATCCTAATAGTATATATGTTTCTGATGCTGAAACTGAAAGTGGTAATGAACACAACAATGATAATGCTAATAACAATGATAAAGATAAAAATGCTAATTCGGATCAAGAAGAAATAGAAGAGGAACCTGAAAAACATGCTAAAAATAAAAAGTACACTAAAGAAAATTTTATTGCTAAGAAACATGGTAATGAAAGAGAACCTTGGGTCCAAAAACCAATGCCTTTTCCCGCTAAGAAACTTAAATCTAAAGAGGAAGACCAGTATAATAGATTTTAGGATTGGATGAAACCATTGTTCCTGCAAATTCCTTTAACTGATGCTATTAAGTTGCCTCCTTATTCTAAATATATGAAAGATATTGTGACTAACAAAATGAAAATTCCTAATGAGGAAATATCTACTATGCTTGCTAATTACTCTTTTAATGGTAAGGTTCCAAAGAATCTTGGTGATCCAGGTATACCAACTATTTCTTGCTCTATCAAAAATAATTATGTTAAAACTGCTCTATATGATTTGGGAGCTGGAGTTAGTGTTTATGCTTTTCTCTCTTTACAAGAGACTTCACCTTGAAAAACTGATACCTACTGATAAATATTTGCAAATGGCTGATAAATCTACTGTTGTTCCTGTTGGAATTTGTGAGGATGTTCCTGTCCAAATAACTACCAATTGTTTAATTATGACTGACTTTGTTGTTCTTGAAATGCGTGAAGATGATAATGTGTCTATTATTTTTGGAAAACCTTTTCTAAATACTGCAGGGGTTGCTATTTATTGCAATAAAGTAAACGTTACTTTTAATGTTCATGACAAGGAGCATACTATTTATTTTCCCAAGAAAGTTGATAGAATGCCTCGTGACGCGGCTGGCATCTGGCCGCGCTAGCTGGTGGTGCGGGCCCACAGCCCCCCTCCCCCCCCACTTGCTCTCTCTCCTTCCCATGCCTCCCTCATTCCTGAAAAATCACTTTTGGATAGCTCAAACTCGCGTTCTTGCTGCTCATCGCCTGTGATTTCGATCTCCACATTCAGCCAATTTCTGCTGCTGAAATTTGGTGCATCTCCTCTCCGGTATGTGACTCCTCCGAATATCCAAGTGGAATTTTGTTTAATGGTGTATATATGAAGTATTTTGCTGCTATAGATATCTTGTTTAGTGAGTTTGAATGCTTGTTCTAAGTTGAAGAAACTAGTTTTGATGAATGCTTAAGCCTCTAGCAAGTCACTATAGTGGTTTCCTTTCATTTAGTTGGCTGAAAATCGATTTTTATGATGCTTGTTGAAAATTTCAGAAAAGGAAGATGAACAACCGTGACTTTGATGAGGTGTTTGAGGGAGATTATCAGAGGAGGACAAGACGTACAAGGGCTGCCACTCGTGTTAGGCAGTCCTACAACGAGGAGATTCTCGCACCGACGATCGGAGATGAGGGGAAGGCGGGAGAACCACACGCCGCATCTTACCCTACTTATACTTTCCTTCGTGCTGCAGGTCTACTTGAGGACTTCCAAACTCTCGTTGAGAGAGTGGGCTTGACCACCTACATGAGGGATGAGAGGCCACAATACTATTGGCTTACCAAGACTTCCTCGGAATCCTTCACTTTCAACACCAAGTCTTTTGCAAAGGCTATTTCTGTAACATCCCAACATTTTATAATGTTTGAAAATCACTAAAATTTAAAACTTTTGTTTTAGATTAAAATAAAACATTGAAAGAATAATAAAATCAACCATGAAAGACTTCAAACATATTGAAAGAGTTTAATATTTGAAATATCTCAGTTTATCATTAGTTTCAAAAGTTGTTTCAAGTTAAATATCTTTTGATCCATTGTATTTCTTAAAGCTCAATATATTATTTGACAAATGATTTACCAACCTTCAAAACATTTTCATGTAATAAAAATAGTTTCTTTATAAGTATTTGATTTCAACCACTTAGTCATATCTATTCATAAATTCATAAATTCAAAGCTATTTAAAAATGGTATAATTACAAAATGGTATTCATTCTTTTATCTAAGTTCAAAATATAGTTTTTGAAATTATAAATCCATAGTTTATATCTGTAAAACTTCATATATTTTATAACTAATGATTTATTCAAATAGGCATTTCAATAACTTAAATTATTTTTTCCAATTTGCAATACATAAAATGATTTCATGAATATATTCAAAATAAGCAATGAATTAAATCTAGAACATCTTCCAGAGATATGTTATGGAGTTTTCAAATTATTTATCTTAATATAAAATATAATGGTGCATAAAATAAAATTGAATTAAAATTTGAACCCATTATAATTCCTATTACTTTAAAAATATTTATATTCTATTAGTTTACTGTTATACCAAAAAAAAATGAATGGTTACTAAAAATGAGTTTTAAATAACTTAATATCAACCATATATGAAATTCAAAATTGACCTAAATTTTATTTAAACCCAAATGAAATTATTAAATTACTAATTTCAAAGTTGACCTAAATGGGCAAATTTGCATTTATGAATAATTCAAAATTATTAATTTTTAAAAGTTTTCAAAACATGCGCACTAATGTTTTAAAACATAGAAATGAATATTACAAATTTTTAGAAATTTATTTTACTTCATTTGGACATTTAAATCAAAAGATATGAATTAAATAAATAAAAACAAAAAGGAAATTACCTGGATGACGTCATCGCTGACGTCATCGTCGTCTTCCTCCGGCCGGAAATCACGTCGGCGATCTCCTTCCTCTAATCCGTGCGTAATTGGCGCGATTTGTTTCCCGGAGCACCCCCTTATAAACCCCACAACCCCCGCAATCTTTCCCCTCTCCCTCTTCTCCAATCTGTGCCGCCAGGCCGAAAAATTTCATCGTCGTCGTCCGTCATTGCCGCCGCCAAATTTCTCTGATTCCGGTGAGCACTGTCGACCCCGAGCTCCCCTACTCCTCATGTCTCCATCCTTTGAACTTGTGCACGTTTTTTACACGACTAAAGATCTCCCCGAACGCCAGAACATCGAGCCCGTCCACGCCCGGAGCAAGCCGACGCCATGCACAACTCCGGCGAGCAACGGAAGAGGAACCGTGACGCTCCGCTCTCCGCCACTGTAACGTCCCAATTTTGCTAAAATTTAAAAATTTGCATTCATACATCATTCATCATATAGGCTTAACTTTTAATCACATAAATACTAAATAAAAATTCAATTATGAATTTAAATAATGTTTAATCCCATTTAAATGTTTATTTAAAACTTACTTCATAAATATAATTTTCCAAATTATATAATGGGTAAGGTTATTATTAAAAATTGCTAATTTAAATAACCTTTCCAAAATATATTTTTATGAATTTTTCTGAAATGTTTTGAATAGGTTTAAAAATCATTTAGTAAATCAGATTTGAAAAACCGTTTTTATTTTATTTAAAAGATTATGTTACCAGGCCGGCCCAGACGTTATCCACCGCGCGCGCGGTCGATAACGGCCTATCGGCCCGCTCCAGCGCGCGCGCGCCGCTCCCCTCTCGCTGACAGGTGGGCCCCACCTGTCAGCCGTCTTCCACCTCCGTCTGGAGATCGCGCCGGAGACGACGACCACGACCGAGCCGTTTCCGGGCCGGTTTCCGCCGTGATTAGCTCCCGCGCCCCCTCCTATTTATACCCCGCGAGGCCGCCTCCAAACCCCCCCCCCCCCCAAAACCCTACCTCTCCGCCGTCGGGCTGCTCGGAATCGAGCTCGCCGTCGCCGCCATTGCCGCCGGGCTTTTTCGCGAGTGCGGTAAGCTCCAAGCTCCTCGAGCTCCACCGAGCCCCCCCTCGCTTCCCCATCCTTTTGCGCACCCGTTGAGCCCCCTTGCTTGTCCCATTTCGCAGCCGAACGCCGAAAATGACCTCGACCGAGGTGCTCCGTCGCCGGCCACCATCTCCGACGAGGAAAGGAGAGGAGTCTCGACGCCGCCGCCGCGCCATCGACCTCGCCTCCTCCTCCGCGTCATTTTAGTAAGAACCGTTCGTCCTGGGGCGGTGTTTTCATGCGGGAAGCGTCGAGGCCGACGCGCCGCCGCCGCCGGCGACCCGCGCGCCGCTCGGTTCGGCCGGGCGTCCCACGCCGTTGGATCTAGATCCAACGGATCTAGATCCAAACGACCCCGTGCGTCCGATCTCATTTAAATCGGACGGCTCTCGTCCACGATCCGCGCGAATCGTTTTCGTCCAATAGGATCGCGCCACGTAGCCCCATTATTTTCTTTTTCGCAGGAATTTTATAAATAAAACAGAAAAATATGCAAAACTTAGAAAATTCATAACTTATGTTCTGTAAGTCCAAATTCAATGAACTTTATATACACGGATAGCCCTGCTAGAGTAGTTTAATTCTACATCATTTGTTTTTGCTTTTGTTAAATAATAATTCATAAGATCATCCGAGGAGTAATTCGGCTATTAAATCCATAACTTAAATAATAAAAATGTTTTACAAATAAACTCAATTGTTTTAGGTTTAGGTTAACAACCTCTGCCCAGGAATATTAATATATGTCTTATTTGAAAACTTTCTTAGAACAATAAAATTTGTAATGTTATAATCTAAGTTTTGGTTACTTTGTTTTCAAATTAATAAATTGTTAAGTGAATTGAGAAATTCCTAGAAATTGCATCTCATGCATTTAATACCAGAGAATATAAATCATGGATAAGTGTCTCTAATTCTACACATGGCATATCATGCATGCATACATCTTTTATTTGGTGTGTGAGATTTTGTGTGGATATTTATTTGTATGTATTGCTTGTGCTAGATTGTGAAGGAGAGGGAGGACCTGCTTGTGATTGCTATTCTTGTTGTGCCTGCCCCTCCTGCTGCCAAGGCAAGTGACTTCATAAAACACCTACTATTTTATTCTATTGCAAATCTAGTGTTTTCAAACAGTATTTGCAAACGTAGTATGCATGATAGATTTTTGGGAGATTGTAGTATGCTATGCAAACCTTTTAGGATTCCCCTTAGAAATTCCAGATTAGACCCCTATTATAATTTAGTGGAAGCAACTGCTGCAAAAATGATTTGTTTTATGACTGATGTGATAAATGAAAATTTCCACTAAATAAATTTAACGCCTGGGTGGATTGGGTCGATCGAGGAGGTTTCAAGTTGAGTGGCTTCTCAGGGCCAAGTGTCATGGTTGTCTTCGCCCAGGGTAGTTTCTACTTACTTGGGGCCATGATATGCGGTGTTAACCTGAGTTGCTCACTTGTGGTAGGCCACCCAGGGCTATGAGATTTAAGTCTACACTGAGTCTAGTTGCTTATCGTGCAACCATTGGTCAATATGGGCTCTGTCTTGATGGAGTAAGTTGTTGTGGACCTGGGTCAAGAGATTGATGGTGGTAGAGTTGATAGGATGGTGGTAATCTCTTAGTATGATCATGGGAAAGCAACTTCTGAAAAGTATCGTCTTGATCTTCTCCTTTTCCTTCTCACTAAAGGAGTGTAGAGGATAGTTTGGGTTGATTGAGTCTAATGGTGAAAGTGCACACCCTCTCGAGAGTTAAAATCTAAGATCTTAGCCGTGTCCCCGGCAACGGACAATTTGAGTAACTACACAAGGCTGTGTTATGAAAATCTCCTCATCTCAAATTTCTTAATAAAACTTTTGTTGGGTGAACATGGGTAGGAGACATGGACTTGTCTCGAGATTGTCTCTGAAGGAGAAGATATTGATTTAAGAAAATTGTTTACCAAAAGTAGGAAAATTTTTGCTTTGCGCAATAACCTTGAGCTCCACTAGCCAAATTAAGCATATAGTTATAGTATAGTAGAACATTAGGAATTAAAGTCACTTGCCACCACAATTCAATTGTGCTGACCCTTTATAGCTGGGCTGCAACTAAACCTTGCAGAATGTCCGAATGAGGAGTAAGGGGGTCGTCTTCGAGCTACAACCAACATGATTTGCCAGTGGCTTCATGGAGAAGATGTAGCTCCATGCTACCTTTAGTATTGCGTTTGAACTCTGAAATAAAGTGTGAACTATTGATTCAGCTAGCATTTCCGCTATGCTAAGTTGTAAGGATATTTGTTTTTGGATCATTCGTCTCGTTCTGTAATAAATTATGACATTGTACTGTGATATTTCAACTTATTGGAGAATGTGAGACTTATGTGATCCAAGTCTTTACATTATTCATATGTGTCACTGCTTTCATAAGCATGGGCACTACAGATGGTATCAGAGCACGAATGTTGCCTGTAGGCTCGAAACCCCTAGGATTGGATACAAACCCTAAAATAAATATTTATAGTTAACAAATTTCGAAATACCAGACTTCTTTTCTTATAATATGTTCCTTACCTTCTACATTCTTATTTTGTTTCATCTCCTTAATTCTTATCCCTTCAAAATTTTTGTAGATGAAGAACTTCACTTGTGAGTTATCCCCGCAGAAAGGAGACCAATACTACTGCAGTGACCAGCTCCTCAGTATTTCCAAAACCCTGAGGTGGACGCCGCCAGTCTTCAGGGGCAAAGAAATTATGTCAGAAGATTACCCTGAAGGACGCTGGAAGATCGAGGCAGAAGTTCTCCCTCGTCTTGATCCTCCTGGACCGCAGCTGATCCGTTTCCGATCTAGATACCCAAACTGGAAGAATGGAGTGGAGATGGCGATGCTGGAGACCTTGTCACGCATCATTGAGCAGTTCTATGACGAGATCAAGCCCAACTCCGTCTTTCGACACTTTGCCAGGAGGGATAGCATTGGACAACCCGTTCAACCCTCACTTAGGGGTATGAACGAGAAGCATCATGGAGACCTTGGAGCTCATTGCCATAACTTGGATATACTTCTGGGACAAGAGATCTTCTACAGGGCAGATTTAAGGCGCGTCCACCGTCACGTTAAGGAAAGCTTAGAAGAAGAGAAATATATTCTTCGTGTAGAAGTTCAGGTGCTAACGAAGGAGAACAAGGAACTAGAAGACAAGATTTACCTGCAAGATGATAGGATTGCGCAGAAGGATGCCCACATTTTGGCATTGCAGGCTCAGTGTGCTCATTTGTGTGAACAACTAAGCCAAATGGAACTTCAGGCAGAGAAGAATCATCCCCCTGACGCCCCAGAGCCCCTAGTGTTAACCTATCCCGATGAGGACACTCCCAAGGAAGCCACAGGTGTCAAGAAGCGGAAGTGTGGGAACACCCGCAAATACATAAGGAGTTTTAAAATTTGATTAGTAAGACCACCAATTATCCTTACCTTACGAGTATTTCTCCTAGCCTCATCGAAGTTGTATTGACCCACCAATTTTTGGTGAGGCAGTACCTTGAAAATCATGTCCTAGCTTGGTTTGCAAGTCTCTAAAATATCGAATTTATAAAATACTTCGGGTGTGTCTGTTTATTTCTTGCTTGTTATGTTTCTGTGAAGTGTGTTGATGTGCATGGGTAGATTTTTCCTTTGTAGTCTCTTCTATCACTACTTACCTATGCCCACACCATACAGATGCCTCCACGTCGTGATCCTGACAACAACAATGCCAACGAAATGATGCAACAAATGATGGCAGCCCAGACACAATTGATGACCATGATGGCTCAGTTCATGGCAAACCAAAACAATCCACCACCCCCTCCACCGCCGCCACCACCACCCCCACCCCAAGTTGACCGCCTTGCTAGGTTCTTGAGGCTCAGACCCAACAAATTCTCCACAGCTACTGAACCAATCGTAGCCGATGATTGGCTACGCTCTATGAACAAGGATCTAGTTACTTGCGAGTGTACGGAATTGGAGAAAATAAGGTTCACTTCCCATCTACTGGAGGGACCAGCGGCACAGTGGTGGGAAACATATCAGATCACTCACCCACTTGAAGGACTTACCTGGGAAATCTTTAAAGAAGGTTTCCGCAATGCTCACATCTCTACTGGGATCATGAATCTGAAAAGGGATGAGTTCCGTACCCTGAGACAGGGAAATCGTGCTCTGAAGGAGTATTGGATTGTGCGAATAGATCCATTACACTCACCACTCCCGAGAAGAAGAAGATCAGATACAAATCCAAATTTGAATTTAAGAAAGTTAAGCTAAATTCTCTTAAGGGGGTTAGCATGGGAGACGTTCGTGTGGTAAGAGATTACCCTGATGTTTTCCCCGAAGAACTACCGGGAATGCCACCCGATAGGGATGTTGAATTTCTTATAGATTTGGTTCCCGGAACGGGACCCATAGCCAAGAGACCATATCCAATGGTTGTAGCTGAATTGAAAGAACTCAAGAAACAGTTAGAGGAGCAACTGCATAAAGGATTCATCCGCCCAAGTTCATCACCTTGGGGAGCACCCATTCTGTTTGTAGAGAAAAAGGATAGTACTCAAAGGCTAGTAACGGATTATCGAGCAATCAACGAGGTGACGATCAAGAACAAGTACCCGCTACCGAAAATTAATGAGCTCTTCGACCAGCTAGAGGGTGCTTCGGTATTCTCTAAGATCGATTTGCGATCAGGATACTTTCAAATGAAAGTAAGAGAACTAGATATACCAAAAACTGCCTTCACCACTAGATATGGATTATATGAGTACACCGTAATGCCGTTTGGTTTAACCAATGCACCGGCATACTTCATGAACATGATGAATAAAGTGTTTATGGACTTTCTGGATAAGTTTGTTGTGGTGTTCATTGATGATATCCTGATATACTCCAAGAGTCAGGAGGAACATGAAGAACACTTGCACATGATATTACAGAGACTTAGAGAACATAAGCTGTATGCCAAATTTAGCAAGTGTGAATTCTGGCTAGAAGAAGTTGGTTTTCTAGGACACGTTGTGTCGAAAAATGGAATAGCAGTAGACCCAGAAAAGGTGTCAGCTGTGACAAAATGGGAAGTACCCAAGAATGTGGCAGACATCCGTAGTTTCCTTGGACTGGCAGGTTATTATAGAAGATTTATTGAGAACTTCTCCAAACTTGCCAAACCATTGACTTCACTACTGAAAAAGGAAGTCAAATTTAAGTGGACGGAAGAATGTGAAATAAGTTTCCAGGAACTGAAGAAACGGCTGGTGTCAGCACCTGTTTTATGTTTGCCAGATATAGAGAAGGAATTCCAAGTATATTGTGATGCCTCGCACCATGGACTAGGAAGTGTCCTAATGCAAGAAGGGAAAGTGGTTTCATACGCTTCTAGACAGCTTAAGAAACATGAGGTCAACTATCCCACCCACGATCCGGAGTTAGCATCAGTAGTGCATGCGTTAAAGACGTGGAGACCCTATCTTTTGGGAAAACGTTGTGAAGTATTCACGGATCACAAGAGCCTGAAATATATTTTCACCCAAAAGGAATTGAATATGAGGCAAAGAAGATGGCTGGAACTTATTAAGGACTATGATATGAGTTTGCAATATCACCCAGGAAAGGCTAATGTGGTGGCAGACGCTTTGAGCCGTAAGGTCCATGTAAATGGACTGACAGCGGGAAAATTGCCCGAGGATTTAAGTAGAGCATTGAAGGACCTCAGATTAGAGGTAGTACCCGAAGGATTCCTCGCAACACTGGACGTACAACCGTTGTTGATGGATAAGATTCGGGAAGGCCAGAAGGGAGACAAAGTAATGGATGAAATCAAGGTCAACCTAAGCGAAGGGAAGGCCAAGGGTTTTCGAATGGATGAGCAAGGCACCTTGTGGTTTGAGAAACGCATCTGCGTGCCGCAAGATGAGGATCTTAGAAAATTGATTCTGCAAGAAGAACATAACTCGCCTTATTCCATACACCCGGGGAACACCAAGATGTACATGGATGTAAAGGAAAGATTTTGGTGGAATAACCTGAAGAGAGACATCGCGGAATATATAGCTAAGTGCGATGTATGTAGTCGAGTAAAGGCGGAGCATCAGAAGCCAGCAGGATTGTTGCAACCTTTACCTATACCGGATTGGAAATGGGAACAGATAGGTATGGATTTCATTACTGGGTTACCGCGTACCAGATCGGGATATGATTCGATCTTGGTAATAGTGGATCGTTTGACAAAGGTGGCCCATTTTGTGCCAGTAAAGACTACCTACTCAAGTGCTAAGTTGGCAGAGATTTACATGAGGAGAATTGTATGCCTTCATGGTATTCCCCAGAGGATTGTGTCTGACAGAGGTACCCAGTTTACCTCGCATTTCTGGAAACAACTACATGAATCTTTGGGTACGAGATTAGAGTTCAGTACAACATTTCATCCCCAAACGGATGGACAGACGGAAAGAGTAAACCAAATTTTAGAAGATATGCTGAGGGCATGTGCCTTGGACTACAAGTCTAGTTGGGATGATAATTTGCCATACGCAGAATTTTCCTATAACAACAGCTACCAAGCAAGCATAGAGATGTCGCCGTTTGAGGCACTTTATGGTAGGAAATTGTGACGCCCGAAAATCGGTGCTATGTAGATTTAAGCGCTCCCGCCGAAATCCGCATAATAACGATTTTAGGTCGCCCACCAGACATAATGTGCACGCCGAAACATGCGTATTATGTGGGTGGAATTGTGATAACATTACAACAGTTCCGATACATCCACAAATACAACAGAAGATAAATAATATACAACAACGACTCGAACGAGTCAAGATACAAATGATACAATACAAAGATTCAAATGACAGCGGAAGCAAAATAGTATCCGACTACGGATAAGATGCAAATTGGACTAAGAGTCCTGAAGATAAGCAATGGCGCCATATCCCTGCCCAGCCAAGCCGGAGGGATTCCCAAGCTAACGTCGTTAGACTTCAAACCTGTTGACTGCACATAAAGCACATCCCAAAAGAGGGTCAGGGCACTCACTGGCAAACAAAACCGACTTGCCTACTTTCTACACCATCTCCCAGAGTATAGGGGAGGTGGACTTAGCGGCAGGAGCACTATCGACCTAGAGAGACACGCTATAACTTCCGTCTATTTAGAGAGGGATAAGAGAGCGCATAAGATAAACTTTTACAACTAACACCAATCATAACCCATTCTCGAATTAACCCCCTCAACCAAGTATGAGGAAGCAATTCGGGAAAACTCACACAGTGAACAAATTTTAGTTACCAATTATTGTGAAAGTAATTCTATATTACTAGTCAGGTTAATTAACACTGATTAGGTGTAAGTTGCCTATGATCTTGTTAGCCAGCATCATCACCAAGTCGTCCATAACCGTGGACACGGCTCATCGATAAGATTATACTCTGCAGGGGTGCACTACTGGACCCGTACTCGTTCGATCAACCCCAAAAGCAAAGCCAGAAGCTAGGGCATCTCAACACGGCAAATCTCTTCTCTACAACCCATCCAGGGAACCGCATGATTGTGTGCACGGCTAATCAGGTCCAGTGCCCGCGGGATGCGACCTTCATAGCACTCTAAGAACGTGCCACCCTATATGAGAATCGAATACTCCATTATCATGAGATCGTTAGGTAACCATATGCACGCATCAAATGGAAAGCCCGAACTACTTGCGGCGCCCTGGATAAGAAGCGGATTAGATCGAAGCCGCGGGGGGCTCCATAGGGCCTCCCACAAGCGGTTAGTGCGCTCAAAATTGGATCCGAGGACAAGAACTGAGTTCCTAGGTCGACACTTAGCAGAACAAAGCACCTCGCAAGGCCTTCCGCCGGTGCCTTATCTTTTAATTATAATACCCCAATATAGAACAACATTTTATTAAGGTAGAATAACCTATCATGCTAAGCAGGTGCAATTAAATAAGACATACAGACGACTCGCACAAACAACTCTAAGCATGCGCTACGACTCGCAAGGCCAATAGATAAACATGCAACATGTATTAGGATGTGGGGATAAAGCTGTATGGGCTGCAGGATAAACATGTGATGGGATCGCGATAAAGAATCGAATACTAGGGTAGAAGAGATCAACGGCAGGAATTTAAGACAATGTATAGGTAAACAAGAAAACTTTGCTTGCCTGGAATCCCGCATGGAAGCAGATCTTGTCGTTGCTCAAACATCTCAACGTCGTATCCGCGAAGAAGCAACAAACACTGGAAAGCGTAAAAGATGCATTTCACAACTACGGCAAAGATCCAACATGATCATGCGAGAATGATGCATGACATGGCAATATGCATTGCGAGATGCACTTAATCCGAATTAAGCGGAACCGGGATTCCGACAATTAATATTTAGGTGCAAGTTATTTATCTACCCATCAAATTAAATGTTGATTAGCATGGCAAAACATGGCATGGGTGATACAACCAAATTAAATGGAATAGGGCATTATATATTTATTACCCCACACATTCCATATTGAATTATTTAGGTGATTTGCTACACCCGCAAACACAAGAGATGCAACACAGGCAATTATGATGCGAAATGCACAAGATAGATGATATTTAATAAAATAGGTTTAGGGTTAGGGTTTGGGTCCGTATGTCGGATCGGGAGAGATAGGGTTCGAAACCGACGTCTTCGGTCCGTAGAGGAAGCAGTCACCGTCGGGGAAGTAGCCGTCGCGGAACCGGGGCATCGTCGTTTGTCGGTGTCGTGGAAGTGGTTGGGTAGTCGTACTCAGTCATCCTCGTTGACGGGCGCGGGCACAGAGGAGCACGGCAAACGGACACCGGAAAGAAAGCGCGCACTGGCGGGCACCGCGACACGAACACGGGCGGCCACGGAAATGCGGCACCGGAAGAGGCACGCGCGGCGCACGAAGCAACACCACGAAGGGTGGACAACTCGGACAAAATTGCGACGCCGGATGTCTTTCGGGCATTGTGTCGAACACCTTGCGGGCGGTGGCGGCGGCGTGCACGCGGCCGTGAAGAGGAGGCAGCGGGGACGCGCTGCGGCGCGCGAGGCGGAGCGCACGGCGGCGGCGAGCGGCGCGGGCGGAGGCGCGCGGCACGGCAGCGACGGCACGGAGGGCGCGGGATGCTGCCGGCGACGGGAGCACGGGGGCGCGCGGGGCGCGGACGGCGGGCGCCGGGCGGATGGCGGCGCACGGGCGTCGCGGCGCGAGAAGGTGTGCGGGGAGGCGGCCGGACGCGGCGCGCGGCGGCAGGCAAGGTCGCGCGGGGCGGCCGGACCGGAGGCGGAGCGGCGCGCACAGGGAGCTGCGGGAGGAGGCGCAGGCGCGGGCGGTGATGGATGCACGCGGTGGGCGGCGGCCAGCGGCGGGGCAGAGCACGACGCGGCGGCGTGCCCTGAGCTGGGGAGGCGGAGGCCGGCGGCGGGCCGGAGAGAGGAGGAGCGGGGAGGCGGCTGCGCCGGGCGACCTGGGCGCTGGCGGCCGGCGGCGCTGGGGAGGCGAGGGCCGCCGGAGCAGGGGGCGCGGGGCGCGGCCGGAGGCGTCCGAGCGCGCGCAGGCGGCTGTGGGCGCGGTCGCGCGGCGCGCGGCGGCGGTGCGGCGGGGGAGGCGCAGGCGAGCAGCCGGAGGCGTGCGGCCGGCGCTGGCGCAGGTGTGGGGGAGGTGACGAGCGGGGCGAGCTCGGGAGGATTTCTCCCGTGCGGGTCGAGCGCGTGCTGGGAGAGGAAGGAAGAGGAGGAAGGAAAGAAAAAAAAGAGAGAAAGGAAAAGAAAGAAAAGAAAGAAAAGAGGGGGGAAAAAAGAAAAGAAGGGGGGGGGGGGTGGAAGGACTATTGCAAAAATCTCAGAAAAAGGAGGAGGGTGGCTGCAAATTTTTATGGGGTGGGAAAAGTTTTTCAGGGGACAAAACCTAGTGTTTGGGGTTTGATGGGCTTGGGCTTTATTCCTCTCCCGTTTAACTTTTCGGTTTTATATTTTTAAAAACAAAATAGAAAACGAATTTGAACACGAAACCTTTACAAAATATTTTTAGTTTTCAAAGGACAATTTAATAAACTAGTTTTTAACATTTTAAAAGATTTAAAAATAACACATTTTTAATTAATTTGAAATGCATTCGAATTTAATTGTGGAAATTTAATTTAAATGCAACAAATTAAATTAATGCGACGCAATGCGATGCCATGTCGATGCAAAAAGAAAACTCACCAAATTAAAAGGGGATAAATCCCGGGTCGTTACAATCGACACCACTAACAAGGGATCGCGTCCCGCGATCCACGCCGAGACCACAAGAAGAGAGGGGTAACTATCGAGTCTTCACGCTCCGGGATGAACTTCTCGACACCACTAACAAGGGATTGTTGCTCACGACGAAGACGACTCCGAAAGATCGAACCTAATAGGATAAAAGGTAAGAAATCGTCCACCCACACGTAGGATCCTAAAACTTTGAAAGTTGGATAAGAGAAGAGACTCCAAATCAAATAAGGTAAGAGGAGAAGTAGAATAGAGGTAAGGAGTAAAAAGAAACCTATTGAGATCTTTTCAAAATAATTTTAGTCAAATAGTTTAGACACTCTACAAACATCGAATGTTAGCGAGGTTATCCTACAGGCTTTTGCGGACCCGCTGCTTCGATAACCATTCGTATCGAAACAACAAGGAGATCGAAACCAAGGCTCTGATACCACTTTGTGACGCCCGAAAATCGGTGCTATGTGGATTTAACCGCTCCCGCCGAAATCCGCATAATAACGATTTTAGGTCGCCCACCAGACATAATGTGCACGCCGAAACATGCGCATTATGTGGGTGGAATTGTGATAACATTACAACAGTTCCGATACATCCACAAATACAATAGAAGATAAATAATATACAACAACGACTCGAACAAGTCAAGATACAAATGATACAATACAAAGATTCAAATGACAGCGGAAGCAAAATAATATCCGACTACGGATAAGATGCAAATTAGACTAAGAGTCCTGAAGATAAGCAATGGCGCCATATCCCTGCCTAGCCAAGCCGGAGGGATTCCCAAGCTAACGTCATCAGACTTCAAACCTGTTGACTGCACATAAAGCACATCCCAAAAGAGGGTCAGGGCACTCCCTGGCAAGCAAAACCGACTTGCCTACTTTCTACACCATCTCCCAAAGTATAGGGGAGGTGGACTTAGCGGCAGCAGCACTAGCAACCTAGAGAGACACGCTATAACTTCCGTCTATTTAGAGAGGGATAAGAGAGCGCATAAGATAAACATCTACAACTAACACCAATCATAACCCATTCTCGAATTAAGCCCCTCAACCAAGTATGAGGAAGCAATTCGGGAAAACTCACACAGTGAACAAATTTTAGTTACCAATTATTGTGAAAGTAATTCTATATTACTAGTCAAGTTAATTAACAATGATTAGGTGTAAGTTGCCTATGATCTTGTTAGCCAGCATCATCACCAAGTCGTCCATAACCGTGGACACGGCTCATCGATAAGATTATACCCTACAGGGGTGCACTACTGGACCCGTACTCGTTCGATCAACCCCAAAAGCAAAGCCAGAAGCTAGGGCATCTCAACACGGCAAATCTCTTCTCTACAACCCATCCAGGGAACCGCATGATTGTGTGCACGGCTAATCAGGTCCAGTGCCCGTGGGATACGACCTTCATATCACTCTCAGAACGTGCCACCCTCTATGAGAATCGACTACTCCATCATCATGAGATCGTTAGGTAACCATATGCATGCATCAAATGGAAAGCCCGAACTACTTGCGGCGCCCTGGATAAGAAGCGGATTAGATCGAAGCCGCGGGGGGCTCCATAGGGCCTCACACAAGCGGTTAGTGCGCTCAAAATTGGATCCGAGGACAAGAACTGAGTTCCTAGGTCGACACTTAGCAGAACAAAGCACCTCGCAAGGCCTTCCGCCGGTGCCTTATCTTTTAATTATAATACCCCAATATAGAACAACATTTTATTAAGGTAGAATAACCTATCATGCTAAGCAGGTGCAATTAAATAAGACATACAGACGACTCGCACAAACAACTCTAAGCATGCGTTACGACTCGCAAGGCCAACAGATAAACATGCAACAGGTATTAGGATGTGGGGATAAAGCTGTATGGGCTACAGGATAAACATGTGATGGGATCGCGATAAAGAATCGAATACTAGGGTAGCAGAGATCAACGACATGAATGAAAGACAATGTATAGGTAAACAAGCAAACTTTGCTTGCCTGGAATCCCGCATGGAAGCAGATCTTGTCGTTGCTCACACATCTCAACGTCGTATCCGCGAAGAAGCAACAAACACTGGAAAGCGTAAAAGATGCATTTTACAACTACGGCAAAGATCCAGCATGATCATGTGAGAATGATGCATGACATGGCAATATGCATTGCGAGATGCACTTAATCCGAATTAAGCGGAACCGGGATTCCGACAATTAATATTTAGGTGCAAGTTATTTATCTACCCATCAAATTAAATGTTGATTAGCATGGCAAAACATGGCATGGGTGATACAACCAAATTAAATGGAATAGGGCATTATATATTTATTACCCCACACATTCCATATTGAATTATTTAGGTGATTTGCTACACCCGCAAACACAAGAGATGCAACACAGGCAATTATGATGCGAAATGCGCAAGATAGATGACATTTAATAAAATAGGTTTAGGGTTAGGGTTTGGGTCCGTACGTCGGATCGGGAGAGATAGGGTTCGAAACCGACGTCTTCGGTCCGTAGAGGAAGCAGTCGCCGTCGGGGAAGTAGCCGTCGCGGAACCGGGGCATCGTCGTTTGTCGGTGTCGTGGAAGTGGTTGGGTAGTCGTACTCAGTCATCCTCGTTGACGGGCGCGGGCACAGAGGAGCACGGCAAACGGACACGGAAAAGAAAGCGCGCACTGGCGGGCACCGCGACACGAACACGGGCGGCCACGGAAATGCGGCACCGGAAGAGGCACGCGCGGCGCACGTAGCAACACCACGAAGGGTGGACAACTCGGACAAAATTGCGACGCCGGATGTCTTTCGAGCATTGTGTCGAACACCTTGCGGGCGGTGGCGGCGGCGTGCACGCGGCCGTGAAGAGGAGGCAGCGGGGACGCGCTGCGGCGCGCGAGGCGGAGCGCACGGCGGCGGCGAGCGGCGCGGGCGGAGGCGCGCGGCACGGCGGCGACGGCACGGAGGGCGCGGGATGCGGCCGGCGACGGGAGCACGGGGGCGCGCGGGGCACGGACGGCGGGCGCCGGGCGGATGGCGGCGCACGGGCGTCGCGGCGCGAGGAGGTGTGCGGGGAGGCGGCCGGACGCGGCGCGCGGCGGCAGTTAAGGTCGCGCGGGGTGGCCGGGCCGGAGGCGGAGCGGCGCGCACAGGGAGCTGCGGGAGGAGGCGCAGGCGCGGGCGGTGACGGATGCGCGCGGTGGGCGGCGGCCGGCGGCGGGGCAGAGCACGACGCGGCGGCGTGCCCTGAGCTGGGGAGGCGGAGGCCGGCGGTGGAGCAGCAGGCGGCGGCGGGCCGGAGAGAGGAGGAGCGGGGAGGCGGCTGCGCCGGGCGACCCGGGCGCTGGCGGCGCTGGGGAGGCGAGGGCCGCCGGAGCAGGGGGCGCGGGGCGCGGCCGGAGGCGGCCGGGCGCGCGCAGGCGGCTGTGGGCGCGGTCGCGCGGGGCGGCCGCGGCGGCGCTCGGTCGCGCGACGCGCGGCTGCGGTGCGGCGGGGGAGGCGCAGGCGAGCAATCGGAGGCGTGCGGCCGGCGCTGGCGCAGGTGTGGGGGCGGTGACGAGCGGGGCGAGCTCGGGAGGATTTCTCCCGTGCGGGTCGAGCGCGTGCTGGGAGAGGAAGGAAGAGGAGGAAGGAAAGAAAAAAGAAGAGAGAAAAGAAAAGAAAGAAAAGAAAGAAAAGAGGGGGGAAAAAGAAAAGAAGGGGGGTGGAAGGACTATTGCAAAAATCTCAGAAAAAGGAGGAGGGTGGCTGCAAATTTGTAGGGGGTGGGAAAAGTTTTTCAGGGGACAAAACCTAGGATTTGGGGTTTGATGGGCTTGGGCTTTATTCCTCTCCCGTTTAACTTTTCGGTTTTATATTTTTAAAAACAAAATAGAAAACGAATTTGAACACGAAACCTTTACAAAATATTTTTAGTTTTCAAAGGACAATTTAATAAACTAGTTTTTAACATTTTTAAAAGATTTAAAAATAACACATTTTTAATTAATTTGAAATGCATTCGAATTTAATTATGGAAATTTAATTTAAATGCAACAAATTAAATTAATGCGACGCAATGCGATGCCATGTCGATGCAAAAAGAAAACTCACCAAATTAAAAGGGGATAAATCCCGGGGCGTTACAGAAATGCACCACACAACTACTCTGGAGCGGTGTGGGAGATCGAAGTTTATTTGGACCTGATATAATCCAGGAAGCTGAAGAGAAGGTTTGAATAATCAAGGACAGATTGAAGATCGCGCAGTCCAGGCAGAAAAGCTATGCGGATTCCAAAAGGAGAGAAATCACATATGAGATAGGTGACAGGGCTTATTTAAGAGTGTCACCAATGCGTGGTGTGAAGAGGTTCGGGATCAAGGGTAAACTTGCACCTCGATTCATCGGCCCCTTTAAGATTCTTTCCCGCAAGGGAGAAGTAGCATATGAGTTAGAATTGCCGGAAGTTCTGTCAGCAGTTCACAATGTCTTCCACGTGAGTCAATTGAAGAAGTGTCATCCAGAGATGACAGAAACCCCGCTACGGGATACAGTGTCATTAGAAGAAGTTCAGTTGGAAAGTGACCTGACGTATGAAGAGAAGCCAATCAAAATCTTGGAGATGGCAGAAAGGATCACACGAACCAAGACTATAAAATTTTGTAAGGTCCAGTGGAACCACCATTCCGAAGAAGAAGCAACTTGGGAACGGGAGGATGATCTTCGGGAAGAACACCCACATCTTTTTGAAGGCCAAACCGAATCTCGAGGACGAGATTCATCTGAAGGGGGTTAGGTTTGTAACATCCCAATTTTGCTAAAATTTAAAAGTTTGCATTCATACATCATTCATCATATAGGCTTAACTTTTAATCACATAAATACTAAATAAAAATTCAATTATGAGTTTAAATAATGTTTAATCCCATTTAAATGTTTATTTAAAACTTACTTCATAAATATAATTTTCCAAATTATATAATGGGTAAGGTTATTATTAAAAATTACTAATTTAAATAACCTTTCCAAAATATATTTTTATGAATTTTTCTGAAATGTTTTGAATAGGTTTAAAAATCATTTAATAAATCAGATTTGAAAAACAGTTTTTATTTTATTTAAAAGATTATGTTACCAGGCCGGCCCAGACATTATCCACCGCGCGCGCGGTCGATAACGGCCCATCGGCCCGCTCCTGCGCGCGCGCGCCGCTCCCCTCTCGCTGACAGGTGGGCCCCACCTGTCAGCCGTCTTCCACCTCCGTCCGGAGATCGCGCCGGAGACGACGACCACGACCGAGCCGTTTCCGGGCCGGTTTCCGCCGTGATTAGCTCCTGCGCCCCCTCCTATTTATACCCCACGAGGCCGCCTCCGACCCCCCCCCCCAAAACCCTACCTCTCCGCCGTCGGGCTGCTCGGAATCGAGCTCGCCGTCGCCGCCATTGCCGCCGGGCTTTTTCGCGAGTGCGGCAAGCTCCAAGCTCCTCGAGCTCCACCGAGCCCCCCCTCGCTTCCCCATCCTTTTGCGCACCCGTTGAGCCCCGTTGCTTGTCCCATTTCGCAGCCGAACGCCGAAAACGACCTCGACCGAGGTGCTCCGCCGACGGCCCCCATCTCCGACGAGGAAAGGAGAGGAGTCTCGACGCCGCCGCCGCGCCATCGACCTCGCCTCCTCCTCCGCGTCATTTTGGTAAGAACCGTTCGTCCTGGGGCGGTGTTTTCATGCAGGAAGTGTCGAGGCCGACGCGCCGCCGCCGGCGAGCCTTCCGGCGACCCGCGCGCCGCTCGGTTCGGCCGGGCGTCCCACGCCGTTGGATCTAGATCCAACGGATCTAGATCCAAACGATCCCGTGCGTCCGATCTCATTTAAATCGGACGGCTCTCGTCCACGATCCGCGCGAATCGTTTTCGTCCAATAGGATCACGCCACGTAGCCCCATTATTTTCTTTTTCGCAGGAATTTTATAAATAAAACAGAAAAATAAGCAAAACTTAGAAAATTCATAACTTATGTTCTGTAAGTCCAAATTCAATGAACTTTATATCCACGGATAGCCCTGCTAGAGTAGTTTAATTTTACATCATTTTTTTTTGCTTTTGTTAAATAATAATTCATAAGATCATCCGAGGAGTAATTCGGCTATTAAATCCATAACTTAAATAATAAAAATGTTTTACAATTAAACTCAATTGTTTCAGGTTTAGGTTAACAACCTCTTCCCAGGAATATTAATATATGTCTTATTTGAAAACTTTCTTAGAAAAATAAAATTTGTAATGTTATAATCTAAGTTTTGGTTACTTTGTTTTCAAATTAATAAATTGTTAGGTGAATTGAGAAATTTCTAGAAATTGCATCTCATGCATTTAATACCAGAGAATATAAATCATGGATAAGTGTGTCTAATTCTACACATGGCATATCATGCATGCATACATCTTTTATTTGGTGTGTGAGATTTTGTGTGGATATTTATTTGTATGTATTGCTTGTGCTAGATTGTGAAGGAGAGGGAGGACCTGCTTGTGATTGCTATTCTTGTTGTGCCTGCCCCTCCTGCTGCCAAGGCAAGTGATTTCATAAAACACCTACTATTTTATTCTATTGCAAATCTAGTGTTTTCAAACAGTATTTGCAAAAGTAGTATGCATGATAGATTTTTGGGAGATTGTAGTATGCTATGCAAACCTTTTAGGATTCCCCTTAGAAATTCCAGATTAGACCCCTATTATAATTTAGTGGAAGCAACTGCTGCAAAAATGATTTGTTTTATGATTGATGTGATAAATGAAAATTTCCACTAAATAAATTTAACGCCTGGGTGGATTGGGTCGATCGAGGAGGTTTCAAGTTGAGTGGCTTCTCAGGGCCAAGTGTCATGGTTGTCTTCACCCAGGGTAGTTTCTACTTACTTGGGGCCATGATATACGGTGTGAACCTGAGTTGCTCACTTGTGGTAGGCCACCCAGGGCTATGAGATTTAAGTCTACACTGAGTCTAGTTGCTTATCGTGCAACCATTGGTCAATATGGGCTCTGTCTTGATGGAGTAAGTTGTTGTGGACCTGGGTCAAGAGATTGATGGTGGTAGAGTTGATAGGATGGTGGTAATCTCTTAGTATGATCATGGGAAAGCAACTTCTGAAAAGTCTCGTCTTGATCTTCTCCTTTTCCTTCTCACTAAAGGAGTGTAGAGGATAGTTTGGGTTGATTGAGTCTAATGGTGAAAGTGCACACCCTCTCGAGAGTTAAAACCTAAGATCTTAGCCGTGTCCCCGGCAATGGACAATTTGAGTAACTACACAAGGCTGTGTTCTGAAAATCTCCTCATCTCAAATTTCTTAATAAAACTTTTGTTGGGTGAACATGGGTAGGAGACATGGACTTGTCTCGAGATTGTCTCTGAAGGAGAAGATATTGATTTAAGAAAATTGTTTACCAAAAGTAGGAAAAAAATTGCTTTGCGCAATAGCCTTGAGCTCCACCAGCCAAATTAAGCATATAGTTATAGTATAGTAGAACATTAGGAATTAAAGTCACTTGCCACCACAATTCAATTGTGCTGACCCTTTATAGCTGGGCTGCAACTAAACCTTGCGGAATGTCCGAATGAGGAGTAAGGGGGTCGTCTTCGAGCTACAACCAACATGATTTGCTAGTGGCTTCATGGAGAAGATGTAGCTCCATGCTACCTTTAGTATTGCGTTTGAACTCTGAAATAAAGTGTGAACTATTGATTCAGCTAGCATTTCCGCTATGCTAAGTTGTAAGGATATTTGTTTTTGGATCATTCGTCTCGTTCTGTAATAAATTATGACACAGTACTGTGATATTTCATCTTATTGGAGAATGTGAGACTTATGTGATCCAAGTCTTTACATTATTCATATGTGTCACTGCTTTCATAAGCATGGACACTACAGCCACCTCGCCATCGACGTCTCCACGATCTCCTCTTCGCTCTGGTAAGTCCCGTTCATCCCGGGAAGCTGTAGAATGTCCGGAACACCGCGTCGCCGCCTCGGGCGCATCACCGGCAAGGTCTCAGGTGACCTAGCGCCGCCACTCTCTGCTTCATCGCCTATGCACCGTTAGATCGCGATCGTACGGGCGAGATTAAATCATTTCTTTTCGAACCGGTACGGTGACTGTCTGCCGTAGATCTAGATCTGGACGTCCCAGATCCAATCACTTAACAACGTCAGCGCCGAGTCAGCGCACAGTCAGCAGCCCAGTCAGCGCACACATGGAAAATGATTTTCTTTAATTAGATTAAATGACAGTTTTGCAGAAAAGCCCTAGCCACTTAGATTTGTTATAACTTTTCAACCACTTATCCAAATTAGACAAATTTTATATTTTTGGAAAGCCCTCAACATGTAGAATATTTTAGATCTGTTAAAATTCAATTTTGACTTAGTTTAACTTATTCAAATTTCAAATGGATGATTTGAGTATTTGTCATAACTTTAAATCTATAAATCCAAAAATTGTAAATAAAATTGTTTTAGAAACTTTAGAATATGTGTTATATTATGCCTCTGTTATAAAATATTTTTGAGTATTATTTTGATGATTTAATAGTTATATGTTAATTTGAATAGTTTGAATAATTTTAACATAACTCTTGATATAAAAATCATTTTTGAATAAATCCAATTGCTATAAATTTAATTAAATGCCCTCTGTCTATTAACACCATTTATAAAAATTGTATTATAAAAATTAAATCACATAAAACTTTAATCTTATATTTATTCCTTTTATTATATTTTGCAAAAATAGAAATTACTTAAATTGCATTTATAGCCTAATGCATATTTTATAAATATCACAAAAATTAGTATTATGTTTCTTGTGATTTAAAATTGCATTTCATGCATAGCATATTTTATTTTGTAGTTATATTTCCCATAAGAAAACTCCTCCCCCATTTTCTCTAAGTTAGGATTATTTTCAACTTAGCATTTTGGTAAAGTGTTATACACTTAGACACTTAGGATTTTCAACCTGGAGCTAGAAGGCCAACAAAGAACTTAGCCAAAACAAGACTTCAGAAGTATCTTCAAGGAGTAGAAGCACTTAGAAGAAAATCAAGAAGAAGTTCATGAAGACTAACCGACAAATATTTTCTAAGTCTTGCTTCCTCTCTCTTTGTTTTCTCCCTTCTTCTCTGAGACTTCATGAAGACTAAGTTAAATCCAAGACCAGCCTAGGTGATACAAAAAAATCATCAAGTCTGAAGATTATTCAAGTCTACCAAGAATTCAATCAAGACATCACCAAGGAGAATATTACAAGTCTGGAGATGAAGCCTGAAAGACCAACTACATCTTTCTTTCTTTCTTTTCCCTCTTTCCTAATCTTGTCTTCCATTTCAGACTTAAACAATTTTTGATCTTGTTGTTATCATCTTTGAATTTTGTTGGATCCTAGCGGCATAGTGAGATGAAGCGACCTGGAGACTAGCCTTACATGTCAACGTACATGAGACCTGTTCCACAATTTAAGTGGCTGGCCGGGTGTCTGTCTCTCTCACTATAGTGAATATCCAATTTACAAAGAGTTGATAATAATTGTTGATCACCTTGAAGAATAAACTTAGTATTTTCTCTAAGTACTTTTACACATCATGACTAAGCCATTAGAGTGCTTATTCAAGATGACTTATAACAAAGTTATTTTGTCAAACTTATGACCATAGTCCTTAGTCATTTTGACCAACCTATTTTGCCTTGCATTAACTTAAAAGATTTTCATGGCATGACATCTCTAGTCCTTAGAAATAATTTGCATATCATGCATTACTTGTTTTCCTTAAAAGTTTAAGAAACTTGTTTGTTCATTGTGTATGATTGTATGTGTTGTGTTGTTTTGTTTTATGATTGTTGTATTGTTGTTTGTTTATATTGTGTAGGCTGAACAGAGAGTTCAGAGTATCGTTGAAAAGAGTTTGTGATCAACGACAAGATTCAAAGGCAAGTGGCACACCTCATAAACCTCCTATTATTTTCTATATGCATTACTTAGTGTATTTTTATATAAGCATGTGTAGGATAGTATTGGTATGCTAAACCTGTGTAGAAATTCCTTATTCCTGTGTCTAGGCTCCTATGCAATACTTAGTATAATTATTGATGCTATGCAATGGATGAAAAGTTTTACAAAATGTTAAGTGACTACTCAGGGTGTGCTCATGGTTGTCGTCTCCTAGGATGAATTTCTATTCTACTTAGGGCCGTGAGCATTGTGGTTTTCACCTGAGAGTACACATCCACTAAGTTAATGAATCACCTGGGTGGATTGGTTGAATGGTTTATGTTGAGTGGCTACTCAGGGCTGTGCTTGTGGTGGTCTTCGCCTAAGGTAGTTTCTACTATACTTGGGGCCATGAGTATGGTGGTTTTCACCTGAGAGTGCACTTGTGGATGGCCACCCAGGGAACAAAGGAATCTGAAGAACTCCGAGTGACGATTGCCTCCAGTGTAGCCATTGCCATATGGGATCTGGCTTGATCAACTATGTTGCGTGGACTCTCTCCGGCTTGACAAGCAGATGTAGAGGGTGTTAGGTGGAACGGGTCAAGCCAGAGTGGGAGGGAAAATGCTTCTGAAAGATCTCGTCTCATTCTTCTCCTTTTCCTTATCACTATAAGTGTGTAAAGGATAGTTTGGGTTGAATGGGCATAATGGTGAACATGCACAACCTCTGCAGAGTGTAAAACTTAGTACTTAGTCGTGTCCCCGGTACGGACAATTTGAGCAGCTGATCACGGACGTCAACGGAGGATTCCACCATTCCAACTTCAAAATTAAAACTTGATGGGTGAACAAGGGTAGAATGAGACAGTGGTTTTAATGCCACAAATGTCTCGAATAGAAGAAAAGTGTTTTCCAAAGAGTTAGGAAAAATTAGCTTTATGCAAAATAGTCTTGAACTCCACCAGCCAAATAAGCATATATGTTATTAGAGTTATTCCTCTAAGTGTGCACCATAGTGTCACTTGCCAGACTCCATTTTTAATGGAATCTGACCCACGTTGTTGCAATATTTTTCTTGTTGCAGATTGGTCAGTTGACGAGTGAGGTTTCGTTTAAAGGTTTCGAGTCTGCAACCAACATGTTTTCGCATGTGGCAACATGAATGAGATGGAGACTCACTGCTATTGTATTTCCGTTGTTTACTCTTTCAAAACTAGCTTTATGCTATGCAACTTGTATTGAATATTTTGTAAGTCTGGATAATCGATGTAATACAATTGATACTTTGTTGTGATATTACATCGTAAACTGTGTGTGCAAACGAATCAATCCAGTGATTTGCACTATACACAGGTATCTGCCTTATTTAAAGTGCATGTACGCTATAATTTCTTTCAAGATATATGATATGCCTAACCTTGCAGGAGTTTTGTGAGATAGTTGGTACAACGAACATGGGGACAACGGTGCCGATTGTCGCGAATCCCCCGGAGTTGGCCCAAACCTACCAAGAGGTGACCGTCAATGACACCTGCTCCGCACAACGCGGCAACATAAGGAACATTCAATTCCTTGCCATCAAATATTTTGTCTACTACCTTACTACTAGTGTGCTTAGGGAAAACACTAGCAATGTTTCTAACTTGCAACTTGCATTTCTTACGGGCGCCCTTAAGGGTGAATTCCCGTATAAACTTGGCTCTTTGATTGCTCGTCGTTTAGCGGCTAGAGGTCCCATCTTTGGAGGCATTATTGCTTTACGTATTGCTAAATTTTTGGGGCTGCCCATTGATCCTAATGATGTACCACTTGAACCATGCTATCCTGGCCTTGCTGCATTGAAAGGCGACAAATTTGTTACTAACAACTCCACTTTGGAGAATATCGTGTTTATGGTCGTTTGTGCTGACGATCGTGAAAGGAAGTCTCCTTGCAACAACCTTCTTTGTTCAGTCTTGACAGGAGAACGTGGTTGTACTCGCTGGTAGAGCTAGAGGAGCACCTGAGCATACTTGGTTTTCACCAGATCCATCGCAGGCAGGAGCCACCGCCGGAGGATTACAGTGGATACCACGCCGACGAATCCTCGAGCTCATATTACGGGGAAAGCTCTTCGACATACCCCCACGACTTCGACGAATGGGCACGTTGGCCTTGAGCTCCACTTAGTACAAAAGCCTAAGCTTGGGGGGAGGTATACCGATGCACACCGACCTTCATATCATTTTCATTCGGTACTTTGTATATCCATGTTTCGTTTTAGTTTTCTTTCTTTCGTTCATTTGTTTATGCTTTGTTTGCTTTCCATGAACCCAAAAATACCAAAAAGATTTTTGTTATTTCTCTTGCTGGTTTGTTTTAGTATCTAGTATTAGTATGCTTAGTATTTATTTCAGTTCAATATGTAAAAACACAAAAATATTTTGCTTTGTTGTGTGCTGATTCGCGCAGGGACAGATTTCTGTTATCCACCGTTAAATTCATAACGTTTCACAGGAATGTCGGAATGACCTGAATTTTTGTGTGCATATTCCTGGGATTTGTACGCAACTTTCATCCGTTTTGAGTTTTCTGATATGGGCATGTTAAGGCCCCCAAAAAAATCGTCTTTGCTTGTTGTTCTGTTTTTCGTTTCCAAATCCGAAAACCCAAAAATATTTGCTGTTTCTCTTTGCTTTTGTATAATTTCTTTCAGAGGTCATTATCTTAAATTACTGTATGGATCTTGTTTATTATCTCATATCTTTCAAGCACACAAGTGATAAGGCAATTATGATGATCTATGACAATTTCGAGTTGGGTAACAGGCTGGTAATGAACTCTATTTGTTTCTCATTTTTGTACATATACTCATTCATGTGAGCATGCTTAGATGGTTCACATAAGGTATATGTCGATTGGTGGGTGCTTAGTAGTTCATGTTCTCTTATGATCGTTTCCAGTTTATGATGGATGCCATGTCTCTTTGGATATTTTCTTGCATTGCTATGCTCATAATAGAATATGACACTGCGGTATCCTCCTCTGAATAATTCATTTGAATTGACTTGACACATGCTTACACATGTTATGACTGAAAACAAAAAGTCAATTAAGCCCGATGATATATTTTGTCTCAGAGTTCTTGTATCTTTATTATGCCGCCATTAATTCTATTTCGTCACAAGCATGATTATGACGCTTATTGCTCTCTTGAATTGTCGCTTTCCCATATTTTGCTAGCCTCCACTTGTACTAAGCTGAGATAATGCTTGTGCTTCCAAATCCCTGAAAACCAAGTTATTCCAAGGAGTCCACCATAAATACCTATAGATGGCAATTTCAAACCATTCAAGTAAATTGACATGTGCTACCTTTAAAACCTTCAAACACTTCTCAATTTGTGCCACTGTTTTGAGCTCATGAGGAAGTGGTAGTTGGCCTTGTTATCTTCCATACTATTTAAGTAATTGACTTGCATGCTACATCTGCTCGTCACTAATTTTGCAAAGGGCTGGTTAGACCATTGTAATACCAAAAAAGGATTTGAGAAAATAAAAATAGGCACTCCTCCATGGTTTGAGATTGTTTGGTGGGCACCCAAGGATTCAGTTAGCCATGGTATTGTTAGCAAGGTCGGGAGGAGTGTCAAGCGATCAAAATATATGAATATAAAGATGCATATTATAAGTGCTTTGTTTTAAAAATAATCGGTACCGCTCTCAACTTGCTTAGTATGGAAGATAACAATAACTCTATTGCCAGTCGTTGACCTAACAACCACCACTCAAAAACAATTTTAGATATGTTTTCAAAATGATAAGAAGCTCTAGCACATGTTGAATCCCTACTTCCCTCAACACAGGGCCTATCTTTTAGTTTACTGTTGAGTCTCCATCCTTCTATGAGCACCTTCTCGAGAGCATAAATGTCATTCTTAGTGTAATGTGTTTGTCCCTTAATATGTTAACCGCGGTGTAATCTAGATGCTTTTATCTTTGATATCTTTATCTCGAGTCTTCCCTTGAAACTCAGAGGTGCCTGCACATTTATGTTTTGCTGTTACATTCGGGCTAGCGAGATACCACTTTATCATACTTTCTTATGATCATTGCAATCTTGTTAATTGATACGTTTCATGTTATTTATCATTGGTATAATTGGCATCTTTTCATGGTTTACATAACTATTGGGTGACACCGTTTATATATGCCTTGTTATGAATATTCTAAGCATTTGTCCTCATAATGAGAATATTTACATCACATGAGCAAATGCGTTCGTGAAAGTTCTTTTATCGCACTCAGTTGTTAACTGAATTGCTTGAGGACAAGCAATAAGCTAAGCTTGGGGGGAATTGATACGTCCAAAACGTATCTACTCTGCCGAACACTTTTGCTATTGTTTTACCTCTAATTTGTGTGTTTTGGATGCAACTAACACGGACTAACGCTGTTTTCAGCAGAATTACCATGGTGTCTTCTTTTTGTGCAGAAATATCAACTTCGGAGAAAAAGCTTAGAAGTCAACCAGAAGTCATTTTCTATCCGAGGAGGACCAGGAACCACGAAGACCAAACGGAGGAGAGGCCCAAGGGGCCCTCATCACCTGGTGGCGCAGGGGCCCACCTGGCCGCGCCTGGAGGTGAGGAGGCCACCTCGGAAACTCCCTCGCGACCCCCTCGCGGCTACAAGACTCTCCTGACCTAAAAACGCTTGGGGGATAGACACTTTTCCAGAGAACACAACCGTGCGCCGCCATCGTGAACCCTAGTTCGGGGACCAGAAGTCTATGTTCCGGCACCCTGCCGGGACGGGGAATCGAAGGGGATCATCCCCATCGCCATCTCCGCCGCCTCTCCATCAACCATCCATGTTTCCCGCGTCCATGAGTGAGTAATTCACCGCTGTAGGCTTGAGGGGATGGTAGGGATTGGGTGAGATCACTCATGTAATAGCTGTAAGATTGTTAGGGCATAGTTCCTAGTATCCGTTGTCGGTGTTTTACGTCATTGTTGCAACTTGTTATGCTTAATGCTTGACACTAGGGCCCGAGTGCAATGATTTCAGTTCTGAACATGTTATTGAATTACGATGATAATTATTGTTTTGGATCATATCTATGAGCTGGATACACATGTTATTGTCCGGAACCGATGGCCCCAAAGTGACAATAATTGGGATAACCAGAGGGAATGGCTATGATGTGAGGATCACATGTATTCACGGAGTGTTAATGCTTTGCTCCGGTACTTTATTAAAAGGAGTACCTTAATTGCCAGTACTTTCCCTTGAGGTCCTGCTGCAAACGGGCTGGTAGGACAAAAAATGATATGCAAGTTTCTCATTGCGAGCACACACAACTAAATTGAAATACATGCTTATGATTAGTTAATGCTTGGATGTTTTATATTATTTATCTGCAAATGCATATGCTATGTTATTACATGAATTATCCTATCCATGCACCGACCATACATCTGTCCCTGTGCCTACAGTATTTTAATCATGCTGTCTACCGTAATCACAATCGATGTCTTAATTCTCCTGCTACTGTTATTTCACTACCGTCTCTGCTATAAAATTGTTGCTACCGATAATCTTCCTCGAGCAAGTCTATTCACACGTGCAGCTGATCTGACAAATCATATGTTAAAGCTTATAAATATTCTTTGGCTCCCCTTGTGTGGAATCAATAAATTTGGGTTTTACTTCCCTCGAAAACTGTTGCGATCGCCTATACTTGTGGGTCATCACCATGTCAGGTAATGTGGTTGCACGGGTTAATTGTTCGGGCGGCAGCTAGGGTCACACTTTGTTTTTCAAAACATCTCCTCCTCCGACTACTCCCAACAGCTCGGGTTTTCGCAAACATCTCCGATTGTTCCCAAAAAATTTGGTTTTAATTAAACACTTTCTCGCCGATTGCTCCCATCAACTCGCGTTTTCTCTGAAAAGCATTTTTCTCAAACTAGGCTCCCATCCTAAAGTTTTCAGGTAAGAGTATAAGAATACTACTAGAAATTATGATTTTCTTTATGGAGCCTTCAACCACAAGGCTCATAAAGTGAATACTCATTTTTGTAACACCTATTATAATCTTTTATATAACTTTGGCCAAACAATATTTTGTAAAATAGTTTTCTGTCGGCCCAGTGGAGACTAGGGTATGAAGAGCCCACTCTCCCAAGCCTCGCACGCAGGCTAATCAGACAAAACGACTAAGGACCAAGCCACGCCGCTTGGAGAGACCCTCGAGAGGCAAGTCCCCTCGAGGGCCTGAAGAGGAAACAAGAGCCTGAAGAGGACCCGCGCTTCGAGAGACCCTCCCGAGGCGCAACGCGCCTAGAGGTAAGTCAACAGGAACCCCTCCACAGGCCTCCCCCGGCCCGTGGGGAAACGTCGCAGCCAAAGAAGTACGGCCGGGCGCACATGGTCTCTGTCACGCCCACATGGTGACGCAGGCACTCCCGTTGCCATTTTGGTGATAAATGAGTCAATAAAGTTGCGCCGCCAGCTCCGGGACTGCCAAGACCTTCCCCTCTGGTGATAAAGCAGCTGGACGGCGCAACCCTCCAAGGAGAACGTCATCGCGGGCTCCACCTCAGAGACTGCTGTACCTGCGAGCGGTACTGCGCGGTCGGCCGCTTGTCGGCCACCGCGCCCGACTTTATCGATGATGGACCGCGTCCATGGACGATCCCGCGGTGGTGGACTCCTGCTCCTCCACGCCACTGCCGTGTGGGAGCCACTTCGGACGCCAAGCGGAAGAAGAGCGCCTATAAAAGGAGCAAAACCTCCACCGTAGAGGAGGTCGGCCAATTGCTTGCTACAACACTTGTAAACCCTAGCACTACTGAGTAGAATAGCCTCTGGCTGGAGGAGGAAGAAGACCATCGCTTCCCTCCTCAGGCACGAACTGCCTCAAGGGGGCCTTCGGCAAGCTCTGCTGTACTGTAACCTCCTCAGTTCAATACAGACAGGCAGGAGTAGCGGTCTTATCTCCTCCTGAGGGCCGTGAACTTGGGTACGGGCTGGTGTCTTTCTCTGTCGTGGGTGTTTCGTCTCCAGGTCCGGCGAGAACCGTCGTCGTGCCCCTCGAGGGTCTTGACCTCCGCGTTCAATCCCCTCTACGAACTACCCTTCAGGAAGTGACTACCCGTGTTCCTAGGGAGTCATAACCCGACATTTGGCGCACCAGGTAGGGGACTGAGGCGCGTCAACGACCTTCGAGCCGCCTCCGCGCCACTACGAACACCCGCGCCGCCCACGTCAACCAACACGCGCCTGAAGGAGCGCGCGCCCCGCCAGGCGCCACGGCCACTCGGGCACGACGAGGGCGACCCCGCCGGGAAGAGCGCGTCAACTCGGGCCCTCATGCGGAAGAGCCCGAGCACAACTCCGAGCACCAGGAGGACGCTCAGTCGTCACACCCGACGCGGCGCCCGAGCGGCTCCGGTCCTGGTAGGACGGACCCCGCGCCACATACGGCATTGCTCATGGCGCAGGAACTTCTCCGCTACCAGCCAACCGCTGAGGCCCACGAGCAGTGGCTGGAGCACCTCAACCACCTCGTCGGCATCGCCACGACGCGCCCCGCTCCATCGCAGTCCATTGGGCACACCTCCCTCGCGGACACGGCCGCGCCGGACACACCTCCGCCTCCGCCAGTACCTGTACCGGCCGCGACGCAGAGGGCTGCCTCGCACGCGTCCTCGCCGCATGATTGCTGGATCGTGCAGCGCACCGCGCCCGACGCTCGCGTGGGAATGGAGCTCCAGCGCAACCGCCAGAACAGGCTCGTGGAAGAGATCGGCCAGGCGGGCCAGCAGAACCGCAGCGCGCTGCAGCACGGAGTCGCCACGTACGCCACCGGCTGCATGGCGTTCACCCGTTCCCTACGCCACGTGGTCTGGCCCCCGAAGTTCAGGCCGGCTCTCCCCAAGGGCTACGATGGCTCCAGCAACCCCATCGAGTTCCTGCAGCTTTACACCACCTCCATCCAAGCAGCAGGTGGAGACGATAAGGTCATGGCCAACTGGTTCTCCCACGCGCTTCGCGACTCTGCGCTGTCGTGGCTCCTGAACCTTCCCGAGGACTCTGTGAACTCTTGGGAGGAGCTCTGCAAGTAGTTCGTCTCCAACTTCAAGGGGACGTACGAGCCCGCTCTCACCCACAACGACCTGCGCGCTGTGGTGCAGAAGAAGGATGAGACTCTCCGCAAGTACATCCAACACTTCAGCCAAGTGCGGAACAAGATCCCAAACATCCCTGACACCCAAGTCATCGCCGCCTTCCGCGAGGGCGTCACAAACAGCAGGATGCTCGAGAAGATGGGTATCCACGACAAGCTCACCTCTGTGGTGAAGCTGTTCGACCTGGCGGACAAGTGCACCAAGGCTGAAGAGGGACTCCTCTTCGTCAAAATGTCCTCGAGAGGGGACGAGCACGCTGAGGGGTCCAGGAGCCAGAAGAAGAAGGAGGAGCCCAACCGCAAGGCCACCGCGGTCCTCGCAGCAGAGCCTGACGCGAAGAGCACCCGCAGGGATTCTCCCGAGCCTAGGGAGAGGAAAGACGACCATCGCCCATTCTGCATCTACCACAACAGGCGCGGTCACTCTACCGAGACTTGCTTCGACCTCAAGAGGTTGAGCAAAGAGCGCGAGCAAGCAGAAGGCAGTGGCGGCCGCGGTCGAGGCCGTGGCTACCGCAAGAGCGGGCGCAAGAGCGGCTACCAGAAGCCATCTGGTAACCAGGCCATTGCTGCGGAGAAGAATGGCAACCTCCCTGACGAGGAAGATGGTGGCTATCATGCTCCAAGAGGCGTCATTGCCTGCATCCTCGGTGGGGCGCAGGCGCCAAAGTCGAACAATCAGTTCAAGCAGTTCACCCGCGAACTCAACGCTGCCCTCCCCGGCACCGAGACCTCCAGGCCCCTCAAGTGGTCACAGTACACCACCGCCTTCGACGCTCAGGACCACCCCAAGTCCACCAAGACTGTTGGAACCCTCCCGCTGGTCTGCAGCCCCACCATCGACAACGTCGCTGTCTCCAAGACACTCATTGATGGTGGAGCAGGCCTGAATGTCATCTCCACAGAGACGTTCGCAGTGCTTCAAGTGCCCTACGAGCGGCTCATGCCCTCTAGGCCCTTCACGGGAGTCACCAGCGGCTCGATCGAGCCTCCGGGGCAGGTCAGGATCGCCGTCACCTTCGGAAGCGAGGAAAATTACCGCACGGAGCACATCGACTTCGATGTTGTGCACATCAGCCTGCCGTACAACGCCATCCTCGGCTACCCCGCGCTCGCGAAATTCATGGCCGTCACGCATCATGCCTACAACATGGTCAAGATCCCCGACAGCGCTGGCACAATAACCATCCGTGGACATGTCCTGGATGCTACGCGCGCTGTCGAGACGGCCTAAAAGGCCGCCGCCATGGCATTCCCCGCATACGAGGACATGGAGCCTCTCGAGAGACCCAAGAAGAAGAAGCAGCTGTTCTCCCAGGAGCCCGCCGCTACAAAGAAAGTCTCTCTAAGCTCCAGCAGCTCGGGGGCTGAGGGCTCGGGGGCTAGCGTCACCATTGGCGCCGCGCTGCCTCCCAAATAGGAAAGCGCGCTCGTCGCCTTCCTCCAGGCAAACTTTGACATGTTCGCATGGACACCGTCAGATATGTCTGGTGTACCGAGGGAGGTGATTGAACACCACTTAGCCGTGTGTCCAAACGCGCGCCCCATCAAGCAAAAATCAAGAAACCAAGTTCCCGAGAAGCAAGCATTCATCGTCAAAGAGGTCGAGAAGCTCAAAGCGGCAAAGGTCGTCCGCGAAGTCGCGCACCCCACTTGGCTCTCCAACGGCGTGGTCGTCCCGAAACCCGCCGGAGGAGGCTGCCTCTGCATCGACTACACTGATGTGAACAAGGCATGCCCCAAGGACCCTTATCCCATGCCAAGAATCGACCAGATCGTGGACTCCACGACAGGCTACGACCTCCTCTGCTTCCTCGATGCTTTCTCTGGTTATCATCAGATAAAAATGGCTAAGGAATATTAGGAGAAGACGACTTTCCTCACCCCTTGCGGTGTGTATTGCTATGTCTGCATGCCCTTCGGCCTAAAAAACGACGGAGCCACTTTCCAAAGGCTAATGAGGATAGCGCTTTGCGAGCAAATGGGCAGAAATGCCAAGGCGTATGTCGATGACATTGTCGAAAAATCCCGAGAGGGAAACACTCTCCTCAGGGACCTTGAAGAGACTTTCGCCAGCTTGCGCAAGGTGAACATCAAGCTCAACCCCGCCAAGTGCGTCTTCGGAGTGCCTTCAGGCAAACTGCTTGGTTTCCTCGTGTCCCACTGGGGAATAGAGGCAAACCCTGACAAAATCAAGGCCATAGAGGACATGCAACCTCCATGCAGGCTCAAGGACATGCAACGCCTAGCAGGCTGCATGGCCAGCTTGGGTAGATTCATCTCCAAGTTCGGCGAAAGAGCCCTGCCGTTCTTCAAGATCATGAAAAGAACAGGCGCTTTCAAGTGGACCCCTGAAGCTGAAAAAGCGTTTGAGGACTTGAAGAAGTACCTAGCCAGCCCACCAGTAATGGTCGCCCCAAGGACATGCGAGCACCTGAAGCTGTATCTATCGGCCACTCCACAGACCGTCAGTGCCGTCCTTGTGGTAGAAAGGGAAGAGCTAGTACTCCACAAGAAGAGTGCAACCACTCCAAAGCCAAAACCCCCTGATGAGGAGCTCGACGAAAGGGCAGGCCTCACAAACCCACCGCCAGGCCCAACGCCACAAGAGAGGCCTGCCCCAAGTCAGCCACGGCAAGATGATCCCGCCAGGGCCCCAAAAAGCCTCCACAGGCCAACCCCCTCGAGGGCCCGAAAAAGCCTCCACAGGCCAACCCCCTCGAGGACCATGACAAGCCTCCAGAGGCCAACCCCCTGGAGGGCCCAGCAGAACCCCTTCAGGCAGAAGACGCCAAGGCTACACCGACCACCCTTGTCGAGCATCCAGTCTACTTCGTCAGCACAGTACTGCGCGATGCTCGCGAGCGGTATACAATGCAGCAGAAGCTCCTCGTCGCACTCCTCATCACCTCAAGAAAGCTGCGACACTACTTCCAGGGGCACCCCATCACGGTGGTTACCTCTTTTCCCCTGGAGCAGATCCTGCGCAACCCTAATGCCACAGATTGTGTCACAGGATGAATATAGAGCTACAGCCATTCAATTTGCGCTTCGATACCACAAGGGTAATCAAAGGAAGAGCGATGGCAGACTTCGTTGCCGAATGGACTGACCCAACCCCTGAAGAGCCTTTGGGAGAAGAACAAGAGCCCTCTGGAGACAAAATGCCCAGCCACTGGATCATGAAGTTCGACGGAACTTTCGCTTGTCGCCACGGTGGGTCTGGCGTGGTCTTGATCTCACCAAAAGGCGACATGCTATATTACGCGGTCCAGCTGTGCTTCGGAATCGACAAGATCTCCAACAATATCGCTGAGTACGAAGTCCTGCTTGCTGGCCTACGCGCCGTAACCGCCCTAGGTATGAAGCACCTACTCATCAAGGGCGACTCCCAGCTGCTCGTCAACTTCTCCAACAAAAGCTATAAGCCTAAGGACGACCACATGGCCGCATACCTTGAAGAGGTCTGTAGGCTTGAGAAGCACTTCAGGGGAATGGAGGTCATGCACATCCCAAGAAAGGAGAACCAAGAGGCTGATGACATCGCCAAGCGCGCATCAAAGAGGCAAGTTCAGCTGCCAGGCGTTTTTGAAGAAAGACTCGTCAAGGCATCCATAAAGCAGCCTCAAGAGGCCATGCCCGCAAGTACAGATGAAGCGCTCCCGCCACCACCTGCAAACGGGGCTCCAGATTGTGGGCCCCTACAGGGGAGCGTCTGTTGCTCACAGCGGTGCATCAAGAAGTAGGATGGATTGACGAGATCAAAGGCTACCTCAACAAAGGGATCCTTCCCGAGGAAGATGTTGAAGCGGAACGAATCGCCCGCCAAGCAAAATCTTACCAAATCCTCGAAGGGAATCTCTACCGCGAGCGCCCAAACGGCACCGCGCTCAAATGCGTTCCTCCTTAAGAAGGAAAAATGCTGATCAAGGACATCCACAGAGGGGAATGCGGCCACCATTCGTGCGCCCGCACCCTCGGATGCAAGGTCTTTAGGAGCGGCTTCTACTGGGCTCAAGCACTTCAGGATGCATTTGACATCGTCCAAGCATGTGGAGCCTGCCAATTCCACGCCAAACAAATCCACCAACCCGCGCTGGGGCTACAGACCATTCCGCTCTCCTGGCCGTTCGCGGTCTGGGGGCTGGACATGCTGGGGCATTTCGCAACAACGCAAGGGGGATATCGCTACCTCTTCGTGGCCCGAAGTGGAGGCGACGCGCACAATCACAACAGGCACAGCGGTAAAATTCATCAGAGGCTTGGTCTGTCGCTTCAGAGTGCCTAACCGCATCATCACCGACAATGGCTCGCAATTCACCAGTGGCATCTTCAGAGCTTACTGCGAAAGAATGGGCATCAAGCTCTGCTTCGCCTCAGTCGCGCATCCGCAGAGCAACGGACAGGCTGAGCGAGCAAACGCAGAAGTCCTTAAGGGCCTAAAGACCAGGACCTTCGACATCCTCAAAGGCCACGGCAAGGACTGGATCAACGAGCTCCCTTCGGTGCTCTGTTCCATCCGCACAACGCCACCCAAGCCCACGAGGGAAACACCGTTCGCCCTCGTCTATGGAGCCGAAGCAGTCCTCCCCATAGAGATAAAGCATGGATCCCCGCGGGTCCTTGCCTTTAACGAGGACCAGCAAGAGGACCTCCACAACGACGACCTGCTGCTTCTCGAGGGACTACGACGCCGCGCCGCCCTCCGGGCGGCCAAATACCAGCAGGACCTGAGACGCTACCACAGCCGCAACGTGCGCTCGTGTACCCTGGAAGCAGGCGATCTCGTCCTCAGGCAAATCCTCTCCAAGGAAGGCCTCCACAAGCCGTCCCCGATGTGGGAAGGTCCCTACAGGGTCACCCACATCGCCAGGCCTGGCGCGGCTTGCCTCAAAACTCAAGACGGCATCCCCGTCAAGAATCCATTAAACATCATGCACCTACGCAAGTTCTACCCGTGATCATCGTCACGCCCGTGATCATTGTCACGTCAAGACATCTGGTGGAAGAGGCAGCTTACGGCTCAACCTCCAAGCATTTTTTGTCTCTAGAGGTTAAAAGCTCACGACTTAAACCTCCCAAGCATTTTTTGTCTCCTAAAGGAACAAACGCAACCGTGATCATTGTCACACCCGTGATCACTGTCACGTCAAGGCATCTGGCGGAAGAGGAAGCTTACGGCTCAACCTCCAAGCATTTTTTGTCTCCAGAGGTTAAAAGCTCACGGCTTAAACCTCCAAGCTCCAAAGGCTTCTCTAGAGGGTCAACCCTCCGAGCTCTCCTTGTAACGAGCCACCTCTGGCTGTTGAGAGTCTCTGCCACTAATGGGTGGTCCCGATGCCTCGACATGGTCAAAACATTAACTTGGCAACTCCAGGCATAATGAGACAATTTCGTTCCCAAGTGAACTTAGCGCTACGGCGCCGCTATGTAATATTTGATGCTGAGCTTTATTTACGCATTACTTCGTGGAAATGTGCGCTTATATCTCTCCACATGCGTACCTCACGAGCGGGGGCTGAGTACGGTGCTAGTGCATCAAACGACACACCAGCAGCACTGCAAAATCCAAGGATCCGAGCTCTAGCTGGAGGGAAAGATCCCACAAACACGCCATCTCTACAGAGGACCTTGGTACTTACTCTCCTCGCGAGGAACGCCTGAGGGGACCTATAAGCGTGCACGAGTCCCATGTACCATGCTCCAGCGTTTGCGTTCGCCCCTCTAACATCTACAGGGAAGAAATGCTCCCACAAGCCTGAGGAGGCATCCGGGAATGATCCCTCAAGAGGACCTCCTCGCCAGGAAAAAATCCTCTACAGGGCGAAAACCTCGAGAAGCTAAGTCTCGCACCCGCGCCTTAAGAGTGTTTTCCCCTCTAGCGCACGTTTGCCCCTCAAGCGATTTCGCTTTCCCTTACGCTTCATGGACTACTCGTACGTCTAAGGGGGGCACTTGAGCATCGTGACTCAGGGCTCTTACCTCTCCTAGGCCTAAACTCCCCCCGGCCTTGCGGAGTCATTGCTCCAGCATACCGAAGTGGCGGAGTCATGGCACGAAGAGATGGATCCTACCGACGCAGAGAACAAATATACATGAAGATGAGTCCAAAGAGACCTCTCGAGGGGCAAGCAAGCTAAAAGTAAACTGCAAATAAGAGTATATTACAAGCCAAAATGTTGCAAATGTCTAAGCATAAGATTGTTTCAGATACAAGCGCACGTAGGCGCAATGCCGTGTAGCTCAGGCGGAGGTGTCATCGTCTTGGACCTCCTCCACTGCGCCCTCCTCGGTCTCGGCAGAGGCGGCCTCCTCCTCGCTGTCCTCCGCCGCAGCCTCCGCATGCTTGAAGCGGTTGCAGAAAGCATCGACTTGCTCGTGGAGGGAGTTGGAGACCCTGCGCGCATCCTCGCCTTGGGCGGCCTCCGTCACGGTGGAGAAGTCGAAGCCTGGCGTCAGGATCCTGAGGTTGGTGAAGATGCGGTCGACGACCACTCCCAGAAGCTGCCGGCTCTCGTCCTCTATCACCTCCCGAAGCTCGGCGACAGGGCCCTCGAGCGCCGTGAAGAGCTGGTCGAAGTAGACCAGGTGCATGGCAGCGTCGCCACGGCCTCGGACCTCGGTGTGTGGCGCGTCCGCGCCAAGCTGCGCAGCTAGCTCGTTGCCCCGGGCGACCAGCGCCTCGAACATGCGCTCACGCTGCTTCGTAAGCGCGCGAGTCGCCTGGGCAGAGTCGGCCGCCTCCGTCGCCCGCTCCATCGCGGGAGACACCTGCTCCTCCACATCCTTGGCCAAGGAGTTTAGGTCATGAACTGCCTCGTTGCGGGCCTCCTCCGCTCGGCGACGACCATCCTTGGCGCGCTTGAGGCGGGCCTCCAACTTGGAGTTGGCCTTCTCAAGCTCAGCGATCCGCTGAGCATCTGCGGCGTGCCTGGCCTTGAAGCGGTCCTCCTGCTTCTGGGAAAAGTCACGGTACTCCTGAGACTTTCTCAGCCGGAACTGCTTCTCGCGCTCCGCAAGGGCATCCTCCGCCTCCTTCTTCTCCGTGAACCGATGCTCGAAGCGTTCATAAGCACGCTTCTAGGCAGCAACGTTCTCGTCGTACCGTGAG
This sequence comes from Poa annua, assembly GCA_026929855.1. Classification (NCBI taxonomy): domain Eukaryota; kingdom Viridiplantae; phylum Streptophyta; class Magnoliopsida; order Poales; family Poaceae; genus Poa; species Poa annua. Next base: position 107,288,629 of record CM049426.1, read on the forward strand.
AGCGCCTGGGCCAGGTCTCCTTCGCGCGCCTCAAGCTCCTCGCGCTGGGTGGCTAGGTCCTGCTCCACCTGAAGCCGTTGCTCGTCGCGCTGCCGCAATTCCTTCTCCTTGAGGGCCAGCTGCCGTTCACGCTCGGCAAGGCCCTTGCGGTCCTCCTCCAGGGTTGCCTGCGCGGCCTGGTGGGCGTAGAGCAGCTGGGTCTCCAGTTTGCCCAGCTCGCGGCGCTTCTGCGCCAGCGAGCCCTCCATTGCCTCGCGCTCGGCCGTGGCTGCATGTAGGAGCTCAGCAGCGGCATCACGTTCCTCCTGGAGGGGCGCGAAAAGTTCTGCGGCGTCGCGGATGGGCCCCTCGCGGACCTCCTTGGCGAAGCGGGTGGCCTCCTCGCGTGCGGCCTGCAGCACCAAGTCCTTCTGCCGGCGGGCCTCAACCGCCGCATTGAAGGACATCCACGACCTCGCGAGCTCCTCCCGCTGCTAGGCGAGCTGTATGTCCCCAAGGGCGAGGTGTGCCTCCAAGCCCTCCAGGGACTCCCTCACGAGGCCAAAGGCGACCTCGCGGCGTCCCGTGCTCCAGTCCCAGCCACGGAGGACCAACTCCTGGCTTGAGGAGGGCCCAGCCCCGGCGTCGAGTCCCGAGATCCTGGACCCGGGGTGAGCTCGGGGGCTAGGCTGGGCTCCGCCCCCATCCGTGCCAGCGTCCCCTTCGGCGTCCGCGTCAGCAGGGCGCTCATCGCCTTCAACCGGACGAGGAGACGAAGAAGAGGCTCCCTCTGCGGACACGCCCGTGGCCGCTGGCTCCTCGCTCGCCTCCGCCGTAGGCTACACGGGAGTCGTGGGCGCGCGCGACGGTGTAGCGCCCCATCTTTTAAATAAAGATGGAACACCTGTGTTATGTGTTAGTCACTGGATCACTGCCAGCACCACAGTACAAAAAATATATATAGTATCATTGCATAAGTATCAAATTACTACAACGAGATCCAAAAATAGCTAAGTATAGCTTTATTACAAAGTGCATAGTCATGAAGACTAGCTGAAAAGTTCAGAGTTCACAACGAAAGTAATAGCAATGAGCCTCCTCTTCTAGCATACGCCACATGCAGACATGTTGGGTGTAGAATCGAGTCCAAACTCACTCCTCATCAGAATTACCTGCACATTTGAATATGCAGCCCCCGTAGGAGGTCAATACAATGAAGTATTGGCAAGTGACTATGGTGGATAAATTATGACAAGTCTAATTCTATATGCATATTTGGCTTGGTGGAGTTGTAGGCTATTTTGCAGAAAGCCAGTTTTCTCCTATCTTTTGTAAAACAATTTTGTTTCTCAAAGACTGGCACCAAGGGATGAAGCCCAAGTGCACCAACAATTCCTTCCTTAGTCAAATTTTACTTTATGAAAACTATGATGAGATTCTTCCGTCCATCCTTGTCCAGTTGCTCGAAGTAGTCCATCACCGGGGACACGGCTGAGTACTCAGATTGTCGACTCTGCAGTGGTTGTGCACTTTCACCTTGAGACTCAATTAACCCAAACATCCTATACACGCGGAGTGCATTAAGGAAAGGAGAGAATCAAGACAAGAACCTTCAGAAGAAGAATGCAACCATACTAGCAAGACCCGTTCCACCTACCAACTCTACATCTGCTTGTCAAGCTGACAGGTTGCACTCTCACAACTTAGTAATTCTAGACAGAGCCCATTGTCAAAAGGCTGCACGGGAAGTTTCTAAACTTGGAGGGACTTAGAAATCTCTTTGTTCCTGGGTGGCCGTCCACAAGTGCGCTTCTGGGTGACAACCACCATGCTCATGGCCCTAAGTAGAATAGACATTCATCCTAGGCAACGCCAACCACAAGCATAGTCCCAAAAGCCACTCAACATAAACCAAACAACCAATTCCACCCAGGTGTGCATTTAAAGTTTAACACTTAGCAATATTTTTATAACATGGTAAGTAAACACTTTTTATAGCATAGCTAAGCATCTAATAAAACTTTTGATGGCTGCATGGGAAGGGATGGCTACACACTACTAGGATATTTTCAAGTGTAAACTAACTTAGCATTATAAGATAGTTCAAAAATTTCCTATCATGCACACTACTCCAAAATATACTAATAATGCATATAGAAAACATTGGGTAGATTATGAATGTCACTTGCCTTGGTAACAAGAGGGACAAGCACAACAAGAATAACAATCACAAGAAGGGCCTTCCTCCTCTTCACAATCTAGAGACAAACAATAAATAAAAATAAATAAACACACAACCCAACACTTAAAATATCAAGACAAAAATATGTATGCATGCTTGATATGTAATGAATTTAACAAGACAAAATAATTACTATTTTATGTCCTCTGTTATTAATGCATGAAATGCAATGATCAATATTTTAATATTTTATTTAATCATTTAAAATATTGAGCATAACATAGAAATATTAATCCCTACAACCAAATTATTTAATCCTATTATGAAAAGTTTCAAATTAAACCCAAGTTGCACTCTCTGGACAGAGGGCATTAATAAAATGCTAAGACAATTGGATTTATTTGGAAATAATTTTTATTAATTAAGTTATAGATTTAATAGCCGAAAAGCTAAACAATTAAATTCCGCAATTTAAAATACGCTAATAGACAAACTAATGAAACCACACTAAACTACACTAGCAGAGCTTTACGTGGATATAAAATCCATCAAATTTGGATAACCAGATCAAAAGTTATGAATTTTGCAAGTTTCAATAGTTTTCTGTTTTTAAAACAAATTTTCAGCCGAAATAGATAATTAACAGGCCACGCGGCGCGATCTAATTGGACGATACCGGTTCGCCGCGGATCGGCCGCGCAAACCGTCCGATCTACTTTAAAACGGGCGCTCGGGATTGCAGGGATCTAGATCCGTTGAATCTAAATCCAACGGTTCGAATTTAGAGACCCGGCGGCGGCGCCACGGCCGACATCGTTCGTACTCACGGAAGGAGAGGCTACGGGACAGATGAGTCGTACCGGGGTAGAGAAGGCGATGAGGCGGTCACGATGGCGTGGTTGGAGGCTGCATCGCGTCTTCGTTCGCCGGAGATCTCTCGTCGGAGTTGGAGGTGCGGGTGGCGGCGTCGGTCGCGGACGGTGGCGAGGGCTCGCTGCGTAAACAAATGGAATACCGTGTCAAAAGCATGCGCACGGACGAAGGGAAACGAGGGGAGGAGAAGAGAGGGTCCGGGATGGCCGGAGTATCCCGTACGGTGAGCTTCACGGCGGCGGAAACGGCGAGATGCCGAGCTCGAAACGGGGAAGCCTAGGGGCGATGGAGCTAGGTTTTTGGGCGGAATCGAACGGTGGGATCGCGGGGTATAAATAGGGGGCGAAGGCACGGATCAAAACCGCTTCCAACAAACCGAATCGATCTCGAGTTGGGGATAAGTTCGGTGCCGAAAAATCCGTCGGGAGGTTGAAGAAGGCACGACGCCTGCGTGCGGGCCCCGCGCGTCAGAGAGAGAGAGAGTCAAGGCGCGGGCTGGGCTGCTCGTGGGCCGATGGGAGCTGCGCGCGCGGTAGATAGGGCTCGGCCGGCCCGTTAAGAAATCTTTTTAATTAAACTCTTTTTCTGTTTAAAAACTTTTCAAAACAATTTGATTTTTAAATCCTATCAAAACATTTCAGAAAAATTCATAAAAATATGTTTTGAAAAGCTAATTTAATTTAGAACTTTTTGATATCATTTTTCTAAATAAATAAAATATTAAAATACAGATTTTTATAAGGAGCTCAATTAGACCTCTTTATGGAAAACAACTTTATTTGAACTTATAATTAAAATTTACATTATTCTTTATGTGATTTAAATGCTATGCCTATATGATGCATGATGCATGAATGCAAAGTTTTAAATTTTTGAGAAATTTGGGATGTTACAGACTAACCCCCTTAAGAGGAAGCTCGCCCTGGAGCTTCGGAAAGGTCAGCAAATAGGTGTGGGTGGTCTTCTCGAAGATCATCCTCTCGTTCCCAGGTGGCTTCGTCCTCGGTGTGATGATTCCACTGGACTTTGCAAAACTTGATGGTTTTAGTACGGGTGACTCTTTCTGCTGTCTGTAATATCTTGATGGGCTTCTCTTCGTATGTCAGGTCACTCTCCAATTGTACCTCCTCGAGGGGTACAGTATCCTTTAAAGGAACTCCCATCATCTCAGGATGACATTTCTTCAACTGACTGACATGGAACACATTATGAACAACAGATAGAACTTCGGGTAGTTCTAACTCATATGCCACTTCACCTTTTCGAGAAAGAATTTTGAATGGTCCAATGAATCGAGGTGCTAACTTTCCTTTGATTCCAAACCTTTTCACACCCCGAAGTGGTGACACTCTTAAATAGGTTCTATCACCCGCTTCGTAGGTGACTTCTCTACGCTTGGAATCTGCATAGCTTTTCTGGCGTGTCTGTGCTATTTTCAATCTGTCCTTAATTAGCCTGACTTTCTCTTCAGCATCCTGTATTATATCAGGTCCAAAGAAACTCCGTTCTCCTACACCACTCCACAACAGTGGGGTTGTGCATTTCTTTCCATATAAGGCTTCAAACGGTGCCATCTCAATGCTGGCTTGGTAACTGTTGTTGTAGGAGAACTCAGCGTATGATAAATTATCATCCCAACTAGATCCATAGTCGAGCGCACAAGCTCTTAACATATCCTCTAAAATCTGATTCACTCTTTCAGTCTGACCATCTGTTTGCGGGTGGAAAGCCGTACTGAATTCCAATCTGGTTCCCAAAGATTCGTGCAACTGCTTCCAGAAATGAGAAGTGAACTGGGTCCCTCTATCAGACACGATACTCTTAGGAACGCCGTGAAGGCACACAATTCTCTTCATGTAAATATCGGCTAACTTTGCACTAGTATAAGTGGTCTTCACGTGTATGAAGTGAGCTATTTTGGTTAGGCGACAAACAATAACCCAAATAGAATCATAACCCGATCTGGTCCTTGGTAATCCGGTGATGAAGTCCATCCCAATAAAATCCCACTTCCAATCCGGTACTTTCAAAGGTTGTAAGAGCCCTGCTGGTTTCTGATGTTCTGCCTTTACTCGACTACATACATCGCACTTAGCGATGTATTCTGCTATTTCTCTTTTCAGATTATTCCACCAAAATCTCTCTTTCACATCCATATACATCTTGGTATTTCCCGGATGAATAGAATAAGGTGTCTCATGAGCTTCTTGCAGAATTAACTTCCTAATATCAGGATCATTGGCCACACATACACGTTTTTCAAACCACAAAATCCCTTGCTCATCCTCATAAAATCCTTTAGCTTTGCCTCCTCTTAGATTGACTTTGATCTCTTCTATTTCCTTGTCTCCTTTCTGTGCTTCACGTATCTTGTCCATCAAAGTGGGTTGTACAACTAATAAGGTTACAAACCCTTCAGGTACTACTTCCAATCTGAGGTCTTTGAATGCCTTGCATAAATCCTCGGGTAATTCTCCTGCTGTAAGGCCATTCACATACACTTTACGACTCAGAGCATCTGCTACCACATTAGCTTTCCCCGGATGGTATTGGAGACTTAGATCATAATCTTTAATAAGTTCCAACCATCTTGTTTGTCTCATGTTCAATTCCTTCTGTGTAAATATGTACTTCAAACTTTTGTGGTCCGTGAATACCTCACATCTTTTTCCCATCAGGTAGGGTCTGCAAGTTTTCAGGGCATGCACTACTGATGCTAACTCGAGATCATGAGTTGGATAATTTGCTTCATGTTTCTTGAGTTGTCTAGAGGCATAAGATGCCACTCTGCCTTCCTGCATCAACACACTTCCCAAGCCTTGGCGTGAAGCATCACAGTACACTTGGAATTCCTTCTCCAAATCAGGTAAGCATAGAACTGGGGCTGAAACCAGACGTTTCTTCAACTCCTGAAAACTGGCTTCGCATGCCTCCGTCCACTCAAATTTATTCTCCTTCTTTAATAATTCTGTCAAGGCCTTGGCAATCGTGGAAGTTTTCAATGAATCGTCGGTAGTATCATGCTAGGCCTAGAAAACTTCGTAATTCCCCAACATTCTTCGGCGGTTCCCAATTAGTTACAACTGAAACTTTTTCAGGATCCACCGCTATACCTTCCTTGGACACCACATGGCCTAAAAATCCGACTTGTTCTAACCAAAACTCACACTTGCTGTACTTGGCATACAACTTATGTTCACGTAGTCTCTGCAATACTAGACACAAGTGCTCTTCATGTTCTTTGTGACTCTTGGAGTAGATTAGAATATCATCTATGAACACTACCACAAACTTATCCAGAAAATCCATGAACACTTTATTCATCATATTCATGAAATAGGCTGGTGCATTGGTTAATCCAAACGGCATTACTGTGTACTCGTATGAGCCATATCTCTTAACAAATGCAGTCTTGGGTATATCCATTTCTCTAACTTTCATTTGGAGGTACCCCGATCGAAGATCGATTTTTGAGAAAACACAAGCCCCTTCCAGTTGGTCAAATAGTTCGTTTATCTTGGGTAACGGGTACTTGTTTTTGATAGTTTGCTCGTTTATATCTCTATAATCCGTGACTAGCCTCTGTGTTTGATCCTTCTTTTTAACAAATAAGACTGGTGCTCCCCATGGCGATGAACTCGGACGAATGAATCCTTTCTGGATATGCTCCTCCAGTTGCTTCTTGAGCTCTTTCAATTCATCGACGGCCATAGGGTAAGGTCTTTTAGCTATTGATCCTGTTCCCGGCTTCAGTTCGATGAAAAACTCTACATCTCTATCGGGTGGCATTACCAGTAGTTCCTCCGGAAAAACATTTGGGTATTCCTTTACAATAAGCACATCACCAAGGCTAACCCCCTTAAGAGAATTTAGCCTAACCTTCTTAAGTTCGAAAGTTGATCTGAACTTAATCTTCCTTTTCTCTGGGGTGGTGAGGGTGATTGCTCTATTTGCACAATATATGATTCCTTCAAAACGAGTCATCCAATCCATTCCGATGATAACATCCAATCCTTGGGTTTCTAGGACGACTAAGTCTGTTGTAAAGGTGTGTTTTCCGATTTGCAAGTCTAACTGCCTACACCCGGAATTTGCTATCATCTCCCTTCCAGGTGAACTTACCCTAATAGGTTTTCCTAGACTTTCCTCAGCTAACCCATGTTTGTTTACAAAAGCTCTTGATATGAATGAATGAGATGCTCCAGTATCAAATAATACTAATGCTGGAAAGGAGTTGAGCAAGAACGTACCAATCACAGCATCAGGTTCATCATGAACTTCTTCCACATTGATGTGGTTCACTTGTCCCTTCTGGAAAGGATTGGGCTTGGAATTTTCATCAGCTTTCCTCTCTGGGCATTCAGTTGCATAATGTCCTGTCTTCTTGCACTTGAAGCAAGTCACATTAGACAAGTCTTTCTTCCCTTCATAGTTAGGACGGTGATTACCATTCCCATGATTATGGCCATGGTGATGGTTTCCCCTGGATCCACCATTATTTCCATTGTATCCTCCATTATTTCCTTTGTATCCTCCATTGTTTCCTTTGTATCCTCCATTGTGGTTATGACCATGATGTTTTTGGCCACTACCAGTGTTGGAGTGATTCCAGGGTTTATGGCTACTGACTTCAGAGGTGTGTTGTTTCTTATATGTCCCTTCCGAATGAACCTTACTTGCACTGAACTTCCTCTTCCTATTCTCTTCCTTTCTTATGTTGTTGTCCAGGGTGATAGCTTGATCCAGCAGAGCTTGATAATTTGGCGTATATGCCACAGACAAGGGTATCTTCAGTTCTCCCCTAAGTCCATTGAGGAACTTTTCCTTCCTTTTTGCATTAGTATCAATGTCCTCTGGTGCATACCTTGATAGCATACAGAAGTCATCCATATACTCCTTCAGAGTTCTACCTCCCTTCCTCAAGCTGTGAAATTCGTCTTTCTTCAGGTTCATTATACCTGAGGAGATGTGAGCATTCCGGAAACCTTCCTTGAACGCATCCCAAGTCATGCCATCCAAAGGATGAGTCACTTGATAAGTCTCCCACCACAATGCTGCGGGTCCTTCCAACAGGTGTGCAGTGAACCTCACTTTTTCTGCCTCAGAACACTCACAAGTTACTAAGTCCTTGTTGACTGAACGGAGCCAATCAACCGCCACTATTGGTTCAGTAGCAGAGGAGAACTTATTAGGCCTAAGCCTTAGGAATCTAGCAAGTCTGTCCACTGGAGGTGGTGGTGGAGGTGGCGGGTTGTTGTTGTTGTTGTTGTTGTTGTTGTTGTTGTTGTTGTTGGTTGCTGCAATGAATTGAGTCATCATATTCATCAACTGAGCTTGGGCGGCCATCAGTTGTTGCATGGCATCATCGTTGTTGGTATCACGACGAGGAGGCATCTGTAGGGTTTTCAGCATAGATGAGTGAAAGATAGACATAACTAAGAGAAGAAAAATCCTACCCATGCACAAAGCAACCAAGTCAACACAATCAACACTCAAAAGACAACTTAAAAAGAAAAAGTCTACTTAGCAAATCGAAACAAGTATTCTAAGTTGATTTAATAAAACAACAGAGTCTGCAAACCAATCATTCGATCATTGTCACACCACAAGTTGGAGATCAATGTTTTTAAAAAGAACGACGAACTAAACGAGGGAGAACATGGTGGTCCAACTACTAAGTCTAAACTTCGTCCATGACGTCTCCTTCATCTTCTTCGACTTCCTCGATGGTGATGCCTTCCTTCGTAAGGATCTCCTTGTAGTCATTCACCTCCTTCTCCAAGGCCTCGTTCTTCTCCTGTAACATTGTCGTCTCACGGTGCAGAGTCTCGATCGCTTCCTTCTCCAGGACTTCAATCTTCTCTTGTAGCATTCTCTTCTCACGGCGTAGAGTCTCTATCAAATCTCGATCAGCTTCGAACTCGACGTCGTTGCTCAGAATTTCATCCTTCAAGGTCTTGATCTCCTTGTTCTTGTCTCTAATTCTCTTTTCTTGATTTTGGAACTTCTTCTCTTGAGCTCGGAATTTCTCCTCTTGAGCGTTGGCCACCTCTTCTTGGGCTTCAATCTTCTTTTGAGTCTCCTTGACTTGTGCCATTATTTCATCATTCTTCAACAGCTCGTTGCGCCTGTCCTCTTCGAGTTGCCAGAGGTGAAGTTCTAAGTCTTGGAGATATGGGTACAAAGGTTCTGGTTTGTTTTTGTCTTCCTCGCTAACAAGGTAGGGTATCCCATGTTCGTCACGTTGGCCAAGGTTAGAAAAGTAGTGGTCTTTTAACTCCTCCTGGAATTGCCAGCAAAGACGTCCTATTAGTTCCTCCGTGACGAGATTCAGCCCTTTCTCCAAGGAGTCACTAATCGACTTGTACTGGATGTCTTCGGTATTGGGTTTAGTCTGGCGCCCTTGTTGGTAAAGACGAATTCCCCATAAGTCTTCTTTGTTGAAGTACTTCAGCTGGCTTGCCTTGATGATGGGTGTTGGAAGTGCCAACAGTTCTACTAACTCTAGAAGATATCTTCCAAAGCGCATGTCCTTGAAGTCCTCCACGGTTTGATACATGAAGAACGACATCCTTAAGTGATAAAGGTAGAGTTTGTTAAAACAAGACACTAGGTAAGAAATACTAGTTGTGGTGTACTTAAGTACTTAGAGAAAGAGAAGTTCTTTTCTAAAAGGTGATCAACACTATTATCAACTCTTTGTAAGTCGGATATTCACTATAGTGAGAGAGACAGACACCCGGCCAGCCACTTATAATTGTGGAACAGGTCTCATGTACGCGGACATGTAAGGTTAGTCCCGGGCCGCTTCATCCCACTATGCCGCTAGGATCCAACATACTTCAAAGATGGTAATATTATGATCAAAAAGAGGCTTAACCAATCCTAAGGGCTCGAACCTACAGGCAACACTTTAGCTCTGATACCATTTTGTAGCGCCCCATCTTTTAAATAAAGATGGAACACCTGTGTTATGTGCTAGTCCCTGATCACTGCCAGCACCACAGTACAAAATATATATATAGTATCATTGCATAAGTATCAAATTACTACAACGAGATCCAAAAATAGCTAAGTATAGCTTTATTACAAAGTGCATAGTCATGAAGACTAGCTGAAAAGTTCAGAGTTCACAACGAAAGTAATAGCAATGAGCCTCCTCTTCTAGCATACGCCACAGGCAGACATGTTGGGTGTAGAATCGAGTCCAAACTCACTCCTCATCAGAATTACCTGCACATTTGAATATGCAGCCCCCGTAGGAGGTCAATACAATGAAGTATTGGCAAGTGACTATGGTGGATAAATTATGACAAGTCTAATTCTATATGCATATTTGGCTTGGTGGAGTTGTAGGCTATTTTGCAGAAAGCCAGTTTTCTCCTATCTTTTGTAAAAAAAATTTGTTTCTCAAAGACTGGCACCAAGGGATGAAGCCCAAGTGCACCAACAATTCCTTCCTTAGTCAAATTTTACTTTATGAAAACTATGATTAGATTCTTCCATCCATCCTTGTCCAGTTGCTCGAAGTAGTCCATCACTGGGGACACGGCTGAGTACTCAGATTGTCGACTCTGCAGAGGTTGTGCACTTTCACCTTGAGACTCAATTAACCCAAACATCCTATACACGCGGAGTGCATTAAGGAAAGGAGAGAATCGAGACAAGAACCTTCAGAAGAAGAATGCAACCATACTAGCAAGACCCGTTCCACCTACCAACTCTACATCTGCTTGTCAAGCTGACAGGTTGCACTCTCACAACTTAGTAATTCTAGACAGAGCCCATTGTCAAAAGGCTGCACGGGAAGCTTCTAAACTTGGAGGGACTTAGAAATCTCTTTGTTCCTGGGTGGCCGTCCACAAGTGCGCTTCTGGGTGACAACCACCATGCTCATGGCCCTAAGTAGAATATACATTCATCCTAGGCAACGACAACCACAAGCATAGTCCCAAAAGCCACTCAACATAAACCAAACAACCAATTCCACCCAGGTGTGCATTTAAAGTTTAACACTTAGCAATATTTTTATAACATGGTAAGTAAACACTTTTTATAGCATAGCTAAGCATCTAATAAAACTTTTGATGGCTGCATGGGAAGGGATGGCGACACACTACTAGGATATTTTCAAGTGTAAACTAACTTAGCATTATAAGATAGTTCAAAAATTTCCTATCATGCACACTACTCCAAAATCTACTAATAATGCATATAGAAAACATTGGGTAGATTATGAATGTCACTTGCCTTGGTAACAAGAGGGACAAGCACAGCAAGAATCACAATCACAAGAAGGGCCTTCCTCCTCTTCACAATCTAGAGACAAACAATAAATAAAAATAAATAAACACACAACCCAACACTTAAAATATCAAGACAAAAATATGTATGCATGCTTGATATGTAATGAATTTAACAATACAAAATAATTACTATTTTATTTCCTCTGTTATTAAAGCATGAAATGCAATGATCAATATTTTAATATTTTATTTAATCATTTAAAATATTGAGCATAACATAGAAATATTAAGCCCTACAACCAAATTATTTAATCCTATTATGCAAAGTTTCAAATTAAACCCAAGTTGCACTCTCTGGACAGAGGGCATTAATAAAATGCTAAGACAATTGGATTTATTTGGAAAGAATTTTTATTAATTAAGTTATAGATTTAATAGCCGAAAAGCTAAACAATTAAATTCCGCAATTTAAAATACACTAATAGACAAACTAATGAAACCACACTAAACTACACGAGCAGAGCTTTACGTGGATATAAAATTCATCAAATTTGGATAACCAGATCAAAAGTTATGAATTTTGCAAGTTTCAATAGTTTTCTCTTTTTAAAACAAATTTTCAGCCGAAATAGATAATTAACAGGCCACGCGGCGCGATCTAATTGGACGATACCGGTTCGCCGCGGATCGGCCGCGCAAACTGTCCGATCTACTTTAAAACGGGCGCTCGGGATTGCAGGGATCTAGATCCGTTGGATCTAAATCCAACGGTTCGAATTTAGAGACCCGACGCGGGCGGCGCGAGTCACCGGAAACACCTCCGACCGCGGCGGCGCCACGGCCGGCATCGTTCGTACTCACGGAAGGAGAGGCTACGGGACAGATGAGTCGTACCGGGGTAGAGAAGGCAATGATGCGGTCACGATGGCGTGGTTGGAGGCCGCATCGCGTCTTCGTTCGCCGGAGATCTCTCGTCGGAGTTGGAGGTGCGGGTGGCGGCGTCGGTCGCGGACGGTGGCGAGGGCTCGCTGCGTAAACAAATGGAACACCGTGTCAAAAGCATGCGCACGGACGAAGGGAAACGAGGGGAGGAGAAGAGAGGGTCCGGGATGGCCGGAGTATCCCGTACGGTGAGCTTCACGGCGGCGGAAACGGCGAGATGCCGAGCTCGAAACGGGGCAGCCTAGGGGCGATGGAGCTACGTTTTTGGGCGGAATCGAACAGCGGGATCGCGGGGTATAAATAGGGGGCGAAGGCACGGATCAAAACCGCTTCCAACGACCCGAATCGATCTCGAGTTGGGGATGAGTTCGGTGCCGGAAAATCCGCCGGGAGGTTGAAGAAGGCACGACGCCTGCGTGCGGGCCCCGCGCGTCAGAGAGAGAGAGAGGCGAGGCGCCGGCTGGGCTGCTCGTGGGCCGATGGGAGCTGCGCGCGCGGTAGATAGGGCTCGGCCGGCCCGTTAAGAAATATTTTTAATTAAACTCTTTTTCTGTTTTAAAACTTTTCAAAACAATTTGATTTTTAAATCCTATCAAAACATTTCAAAAAAATTCATAAAAATATGTTTTGAAAAGCTAATTTAATTTAGAACTTTTTGATACATTTTGCTAAATAAATAAAATATTAAAATACAGATTTTTATAAGGAGCTCAATTAGACCTCTTTATGGAAAACAACTTTATTTGAACTTATAATTAAAATTTACATTATTCTTTATGTGATTTAAATGCTATGCCTATATGATGCATGATGCATGATGCATGAATGCAAAGTTTTAAATTTTTGAGAAATTTTGGATGTTATAGACTAACCCCCTTAAGAGGAAGCTCGCCCTGGAGCTTCGGAAAGGTCAGCAAATAGGTGTGGGTGGTCTTCTCGAAGATCATCCTCTCGTTCCCAGGTGGCTTCGTCCTCGGTGTGATGATTCCACTGGACTTTGCAAAACTTGATGGTTTTGGTACGGGTGACTCTTTCTGCTGTCTGTAATATCTTGATGGGCTTCTCTTCGTATGTCAGGTCACTCTCCAATTGTACCTCCTCGAGGGGTACAGTATCCTTTAAAGGAACTCCCATCATCTCAGGATGACATTTCTTCAACTGACTGACATGGAAAACATTATGAACAGCAGATAGAACTTCGGGTAGTTCTAACTCATATGCCACTTCATCTTTGCGAGAAAGAATTTTGAATGGTCCAATGAATCGAGGTGCTAACTTTCCTTTGATTCCAAACCTTTTCACACCCCGAAGTGGTGACACTCTTAAATAGGTTCTATCACCCGCTTCGTAGGTGACTTCTCTACGCTTGGAATCTGCATAGCTTTTCTGGCGTGTCTGTGCTATTTTCAATCAGTCCTTAATTAGCCTGACTTTCTCTTCAACATCCTGTATTATATCAGGTCCAAAGAAACTCCGTTCTCCTACACCACTCCACAACAGTGGGGTTGTGCATTTCTTTCCATATAAGGCTTCAAACGGTGCCATCTCAATGCTGGCTTGGTAACTGTTGTTGTAGGAGAACTCAGCGTATGGTAAATTATCATCCCAACTAGATCCATAGTCGAGCGCACAAGCTCTTAACATATCCTCTAAAATCTGATTCACTCTTTCAGTCTGACCATCTGTTTGCGGGTGGAAAGCCGTACTGAATTCCAATCTGGTTCCCAAAGATTCGTGCAACTGCTTCCAGAAATGAGAAGTGAACTGGGTCCCTCTATCAGACACGATACTCTTAGGAACGCCGTGAAGGCACACAATTCTCTTCATGTAAATATCGGCTAACTTTGCACTAGTATAAGTGGTCTTCACGTGTATGAAGTGAGCTATTTTGGTTAGGCGACAAACAATAACCCAAATAGAATCATAACCCGATCTGGTCCTTGGTAATCCGGTGATGAAGTCCATCCCAATAGAATCCCACTTCCAATCCGGTACTTTCAAAGGTTGTAAGAGCCCTGCTGGTTTCTGATGTTCTGCCTTTACTCGACTACATACATCGCACTTAGCGATGTATTCTGCTATTTCTCTTTTCAGATTATTCCACCAAAATCTCTCTTTCACATCCATATACATCTTGGTATTTCCCGGATGAATAGAATAAGGTGTCTCATGAGCTTCTTGCAGAATTAACTTCCTAATATCAGGATCATTGGCCACACATACACGTTTTTCAAACCACAAAATCCCTTGCTCATCCTCATGAAATCCTTTAGCTTTGCCTGCTCTTAGATTGACTTTGATCTCTTCTATTTCCTTGTCTCCTTTCTGTGCTTCACGTATCTTGTCCATCAAAGTGGGTTATACAACTAATAAGGTTACAAACCCTTCAGGTACTACTTCAAATCTGAGGTCTTTGAATTCCTTGCATAAATCCTCGGATAATTCTCCTGCTGTAAGGCCATTCACATACACTTTACGACTCAGAGCATCTGCTACCACATTAGCTTTCCCCGGATGGTATTGGAGACTTAGATCATAATCTTCAATAAGTTCCAACCATCTTCTTTGTCTCATGTTCAATTCCTTCTGTGTAAATATGTACTTCAAACTTTTGTGGTCCGTGAATACCTCACATCTTTTTCCCATCCGGTAGGGTCTCCAAGTTTTCAGGGCATGCACTACTGATGCTAACTCGAGATCATGAGTTGGATAATTTGCTTCATGTTTCTTGAGTTGTCTAGAGGCATAAGATGCCACTCTGCCTTCCTGCATCAACACACTTCCCAAGCCTTGGCGTGAAGCATCACAGTACACTTGGAATTCCTTCTCCAAATCAGGTAAGCATAGAACTGGGGCTGAAACCAGACGTTTCTTCAACTCCTGAAAACTGGCTTCGCATGCCTCCGTCCACTCAAATTTCTTCTCCTTCTTTAATAATTCTGTCAAGGCCTTGGCAATCTTGGAGAAGTTTTCAATGAATCGTCGGTAGTATCCTGCTAGGCCCAGAAAACTTCGTAATTCCCCAACATTCTTCGGCGGTTCCCAATTAGTTACAACTAAAACTTTTTCAGGATCCACCGCTATACCTTCCTTGGACACCTCATGGCCTAAAAATCCGACTTGTTCTAACCAAAACTCACACTTGCTGTACTTGGCATACAACTTAGAGAAAATTCCTTATATGACACTCTCTTAAAATCGTGTTCCTTATTTGACACCGGTAAAAGATTTCTTCCTTATATGACCTCTCTCTAAAATTTGTTTCCCTATATGACACTATAGTGCAATTTGTCCATTAAGGAGGCATGAAAGGACCTTTCTACCCCTGGTTCATAATATAACCAATATTTCCTACGAGACAATGGATACAATATTATTAGATGTGGAGGGCACGCATGCACACACGCACGACAACAGCGTACACCGGCACATCGCACACACGCACGCATGCACGGCAATGCACACACGCCCGCCGGCACGCACGACTCAGGCTGCAAGCGGGATGCTTAGGTCCACAATACATACGCGGTGTGCCGCGAATAGGCCCGTATTAGTTGCAATTATTTTGCAGCGCCGCGCGCCGTTCATGCCGCTAATTAGCTCGCTCGCGTCGCTTTCTAGTTTTCAATTCGCTCGCACCTCACGACGCATCGCCTGTTGCTGCTGGTACAGCAGGAGCGAGTCGCTGCCCGCCATCGTCAGACCTGGCTAACCACACGATTTACCGAGTTCTGGCGCCTCTGATATGCAGCGTGCATTCTTGAGCAAAAATAAACGTCTGAATGAATGGTAGGGCTAATCTTGTTTGAGTGAGAATTAGCTTAATTTTCATTCTGCTCGTGCGGCACGACGAAAGCAACGCACGCACACCCACACGCACGGGAGCAGCACACACGCACGTACGGCAGCAATGGAGCAACAAACACGCACGCACGGCAATGCACGCTGGCACAAACGCACGACATGGCACAACGCACACACGTATGCATGCATGGCAACACACGCATAACAGCACCATGATGTTGCGCATTTCATGTACATGTATAACATGGCAGCTGATTGTTTTATATACTTATGAAATTTTCAGTACAAAAAACCATCAACCATAATTATTGTTCTGTAAAGAATTTTGAACACATTATGTACGTGGGGGTAAAAAGGTCTTTTCATGCCTTTTTTGTGAATAAAATGCACTAGAGTGTCATATAGGGAAAGAAATTTTAGAGAGAGGTCATATAAGGAAGAAATCTTTTACCGGTGTCAAATAAGGAACACAATTTTAAGGAAGTGTCATGTAAGGAATTTTCTCTACAACTTATGTTCACGTAGTCTCTGCAATACTAGACACAAGTGCTCTTCATGTTCTTTGTGACTCTTGGAGTAGATTAGAATATCATCTATGAACACTACCACAAACTTATCCAGAAAATCCATGAACACTTTATTCATCATATTCATGAAATAGGCTGGTGCATTGGTTAATCCAAATGGCATTACTGTGTACTCGTATGAGCCATATCTCGTAACAAATGCAGTCTTGGGTATATCCATTTCTCTAACTTTCATTTGGAGGTACCCCGATCGAAGATCGATTTTTGAGAAAACACAAGCCCCTTCCAGTTGGTCAAATAGTTCGTTTATCTTGGGTAACGGGTACTTGTTTTTGATAGTTTGCTCGTTTATATCTCTATAATCCGTGACTAGCCTCTGTGTTTGATCCTTCTTTTTAAAAAATAAGACTGGTGCTCCCCATGGCGATGAACTCAGACGAATGAATCCTTTCTGGATATGCTCCTCCAGTTGCTTCTTGAGCTCTTTCAATTCATCGACGGCCATAGGGTAAGGTCTTTTAGCTATGGATCCTGTTCCCGGCTTCAGTTCGATGAAAAACTCTACATCTCTATCGGGTGGCATTACCAGTAGTTCCTCCGGAAAAACATTTGGGTATTCCTTTACAATAAGCACATCACCAAGGCTAACCCCCTTAAGAGAATTTAGCCTAACCTTCTTAAGTTCGAAAGTTGATCTGAACTTAATCTTCCTTTTCTCTGGGGTGGTGAGGGTGATTGCTCTATTTGCACAATATATGATTCCTTCAGAACGAGTCATCCAATCCATTCCGATGATAACATCCAATCCTTGGGCTTCTAGGATGACTAAGTCTGTTGGAAAGGTGTGTTTTCCGATTTGCAAGTCTAACTGCCTACACCCGGAATTTACTATCATCTCCCCTCCAGGTGAACTTACCCTAATAGGTTTTCCTAGACTTTCCTCAGCTAACCCATGTTTGTTTGCAAAAGCTCTTGATATGAATGAATGAGATGCTCCAGTATCAAATAAGACTAATGCTGGAAAGGGGTTGAGCAAGAACGTACCAATCACAGCATCAGGTTCATCATGAACTTCTTCCACATTGATGTGGTTCACTTGTCCCTTCTGGAAAGGATTGGGCTTGGAATTTTCATCAGCTTTCCTCTCTGGGCATTCAGTTGCATAATGTCCTGTCTTCTTGCACTTGAAGCAAGTCACATTAGACAAGTCTTTCTTCCCTTCATAGTTAGGACGGTGATTACCATTCCCATGATAATGGCCATGGTGATGGTTTCCCCTGGATCCACCATTATTTCCATTGTATCCTCCATTATTTCCTTTGTATCCTCCATTGTTTCCTTTGTATCCTACATTGTGGTTATGACCATGATGTTTTTGGCCACTACCAGTGTTGGAGTGATTCCAGGGTTTATGGCTACTGACTTCAGAGGTGTGTTGTTTCTTATATGTCCCTTCCGAATGAACCTTACTTGCACTGAACTTCCTCTTCCTATTCTCTTCCTTTCTTATGTTGTTGTCCAGGGTGATAGCTTGATCCAGCAGAGCTTGATAATTTGGAGTATATGCCACAGACAAGGGTATCTTCAATTCTCCCCTAAGTCCATTGAGGAACTTTTCCTTCCTTTTTGCATCAGTATCAATGTCCTCTGGTGCACACCTTGATAGCATACAGAAGTCATCCATATACTCCTTCAGAGTTCTACCTCCATGCCTCAAGCTGCGAAATTCGTCTTTCTTCAGGTTCATTATACCTGAGGAGATGTGAGCATTCCGGAAACCTTCCTTGAACGCATCCCAAGTCATGCCATCCAAAGGATGAGTCACTTGATAAGTCTCCCACCACAATGCTGCGGGTCCTTCCAACAGGTGTGCAGTGAACCTCACTTTTTCTGCCTCAGAACACTCACAAGTTACTAAGTCCTTGTTGACTGAACGGAGCCAATCATCCGCCACTACTGGTTCAGTAGCAGAGGAGAACTTATTAGGCCTAAGCCTTAGGAATCTAGCAAGTCTGTCCACTGGAGGTGGTGGTGGAGGTGGCGGGTTGTTGTTGTTGTTGTTGTTGGTTGCTGCAATGAATTGAGTCATCATATTCATCAACTGAGCTTGGGCGGCCATCAGTTGTTGCATGGCATCATCGTTGTTGGTATCACGACGAGGAGGCATCTGTAGGGTTTTCAGCATAGATGAGTGAAAGATAGACAGAACTAAGAGAAGAAAAATCCTACCCATGCACAAAGCAACCAAGTCAACACAATCAACACTCAAAAGACAACTTAAAAAGAAAAAGTCTACTTAGCAAATCGAAACAAGTATTCTAAGTTGATTTAATAAAACAACAGAGTCTGCAAACCAATCATTCTATCTTTGTCACACCACAAGTTGGAGATCAATGTTTTTAAAAAGAACGACGAACTAAACGAGGGAGAACATGGTGGTCCAACTACTAAGTGTAAACTTCGTCCATGACGTCTCCTTCATCTTCTTCGAGTTCCTCGATGGTGATGCCTTCCTTCGTAAGGATCTCCTTGTAGTCATTCACCTCCTTCTCCAAGGCCTCGTTCTTCTCATGTAACATTGTCGTCTCACGGTGCAGAGTCTCGATCGCTTCCTTCTCCAGGACTTCAATCTTCTCTTGTAGCATTCTCTTCTCACGGCGTAGAGTCTCGATCAAATCTCGATCAGCTTCGAACTCGACGTCGTTGCTAAGAATTTCATCCTTCAAGGTCTTGATCTCCTTGTTCTTGTCTCTAATTCTCTTTTCTTGATTTTGGAACTTCTTCTCTTGAGCTCGGAATTTCTCCTCTTGAGCGTTGGCCACCTCTTCTTGGGCTTCAATCTTCTTTTGAGTCTCCTTGACTTGTGCCATTATTTCATCATTCTTCAACAGCTCGTTGCGCCTGTCCTCTTCGAGTTGCCAGAGGTGAATTTCTAAGTCTTGGAGATATGGGTACAAAGGTTCTGGTTTGTTTTTGTCTTCCTCGCTAACAAGGTAGGGTATCCCATGTTCGTCACGTTGGCCAAGGTTAGAAAAGTAGTGGTCTTTTAACTCCTCCTGGAATTGCCAGCAAAGACATCCTATTAGCTCCTGCGTGACGAGATTCAGCCCTTTCTCCAAGGAGTCACTAATCGATTTGTACTGGATGTCTTCGGTCTTGGGTTCAGTCAGGCGCCCTTGTTGGTAAAGACGAATTCCCCATAAGTCTTCTTTGTTGAAGTGCTTCAGCTGGCTTGCCTTGATGATGGGTGTTCGAAGTGCCAACAGTTCTACTAACTCTAGAAGATATCTTCCAAAGCGCATGTCCTTGAAGTCCTCCGCGGTTTGATACATGAAGAACGACATCCTTAAGTGATAAAGGTAGAGTTTGTTAAAACAAGACACAACGTAAGAAATACTAGTTGTGGTGTACTTAAGTACTTAGAGAAAGAGAAGTTCTTTTCTAAAAGGTGATCAACACTATTATCAACTCTTTGTAAGTCGGATATTCACTATAGTGAGAGAGACAGACACCCGGCCAGCCACTTATAATTGTGGAACAGGTCTCATGTACGCGGACATGTAAGGTTAGTCCCGGGCCGCTTCATCCCACTATGCCGCTAGGATCCAACATACTTCAAAGATGGTAATATTATGATCAAAAGAGGCTTAACCAATCCTAAGGGCTCGAACCTACAGGCAACACTTTAGCTCTGATACCATTTTGTAGCGCCCCATCTTTTAAATAAAGATGGAACACCTGTGTTATGTGCTAGTCCCTGGATCACTGCCAATACCACAGTACAAAATATATATATAGTATCATTGCATAAGTATCAAATTACTACAACGAGATCCAAAAATAGCTAAGTATAGCTTTATTACAAAGTGCATAGTCATGAAGACTAGCTGAAAAGTTCAGAGTTCACAACGAAAGTAATAGCAATGAGCCTCCTCTTCTAGCATACGCCACAGGCAGACATGTTGGGTGTAGAATCATGTCCAAACTCACTCCTCATCAGAATTACCTGCACATTTGAATATGCAGCCCCCGTAGGAGGTCAATACAATGAAGTATTGGCAAGTGACTATGGTGGATAAATTATGACAAGTCTAATTCTATATGCATATTTGGCTTGGTGGAGTTGTAGGCTATTTTGCAGAAAGCCAGTTTTCTCCTATCTTTTGTAAAACAATTTTGTTTCTCAAAGACTGGCACCAAGGGATGAAGCCCAAGTGCACCAACAATTCCTTCCTTAGTCAAATTTTACTTTATGAAAACTATGATGAGATTTTTCCGTCCATCCTTGTCCAGTTGCTCGAAGTAGTCCATCACCGGGGACACGGCTGAGTACTCAGATTGTCGACTCTGCAGAGGTTGTGCACTTTCACCTTGAGACTCAATTAACCCAAACATCCTATACACGCGGAGTGCATTAAGGAAAGGAGAGAATCGAGACAAGAACCTTCAGAAGAAGAATGCACCATACTAGCAAGACCCGTTCCACCTACCAACTCTACATCTGCTTGTCAAGCTGACAGGTTGCACTCTCACAACTTAGTAATTCTAGACAGAGCCCATTGTCAAAAGGCTGCACGGGAAGCTTCTAAACTTGGAGGGACTTAGAAATCTCTTTGTTCCTGGGTGGCCGTCCACAAGTGCGCTTCTGGGTGACAACCACCATGCTCATGGCCCTAAGTATAATAGACATTCATCCTAGGCAACGACAACCACAAGCATAGTCCCAAAATCCACTCAACATAAACCAAACAACCAATTCCACCCAGGTGTGCATTTAAAGTTTAACACTTAGGAATATTTTTATAACATGGTAAGTAAACACTTTTTATAGCATAACTAAGCATCTAATAAAACTTTTGATGGCTGCATGGGAAGGGATGGCTACACACTACTAGGATATTTTCAAGTGTAAACTAACTTAGCATTATAAGATAGTTCAAAAATTTCCTATCATGCACACTACTCCAAAATCTACTAATAATGCATATAGAAAACATTGGGTAGATTATGAATGTCACTTGCCTTGGTAACAAGAGGGACAAGCACAGCAAGAATAACAATCACAAGAAGGGCCTTCCTCCTCTTCACAATCTAGAGACAAACAATAAATAAAAATAAATAAACACACAACCCAACACTTAAAATATCAAGACAAAAATATGTATGCATGCTTGATATGTAATGAATTTAACAAGACAAAATAATTACTATTTTATTTCCTCTGTTATTAATGCATGAAATGCAATGATCAATATTTTAATATTTTATTTAATCATTTAAAATATTGAGCATAACATAGAAATATGAAGCCCTACAACCAAATTATTTAATCCTATTATGCAAAGTTTCAAATAAAACCCAAGTTGCACTCTCTGGACAGAGGGCATTAATAAAATGCTAAGACAATTGGATTTATTTGGAAAGAATTTTTATTAATTAAGTTATAGATTTAATAGCCGAAAAGCAAAACAATTAAATTCCGCAATTTAAAAAAACTAATCGACAAACTAATGAAACCACACTAAACTACACGAGCAGAGCTTTACGTGGATATAAAATTCATCAAATTTGGATAACCAGATCAAAAGTTATGAATTTTGCAAGTTTCAATAGTTTTCTGTTTTTAAAACAAATTTTCAGCCGAAATAGATAATTAACAGGCCACGCGGCGCGATCTAATTGGACGATACCGGTTCGCCGCGGATCGGCCGCGCAAACCGTCCGATCTACTTTAAAACGGGCGCTCGGGATTGCAGGGATCTAGATCCGTTTGTACTCACGGAAGGAGAGGCTACGGGACAGATGAGTCGTACCGGGGTAGAGAAGGCGATGAGGCGGTCACGATGGCGTGGTTGGAGGCTGCATCGCGTCTTCGTTCGCCGGAGATCTCTCGTCGGAGTTGGAGGTGCGGGTGGCGGCGTCGGTCGCGGACGGTGGCGAGGGCTCGCTGCGTAAACAAATGGAACACCGTGTCAAAAGCATGCGCACGGACGAAGGGAAACGAGGGGAGGAGAAGAGAGGGTCCGGGATGGCCGGAGTATCCCGTACGGTGAGCTTCACGGCGGCGGAAACGGCGAGATGCCGAGCTCGAAACGGGGAAGCCTAGGGGCGATGGAGCTAGGTTTTTGGGCGGAATCGAACGGTGGGATCGCGGGGTATAAATAGGGGGCGAAGGCACGGATCAAAACCGCTTCCAACGAACCGAATCGATCTCGAGTTGGGGATGAGTTCGGTGCCGGAAAATCCGTCGGGAGGTTGAAGAAGGCACGACGCCTGCGTGCGGGCCCCGCGCGTCAGAGAGAGAGAGAGTCGAGGCGCGGGCTGGGCTGCTCGTGGGCCGATGGGAGCTGCGCGCGCGGTAGATAGGGCTCGGCCGGCCCGTTAAGAAATCTTTTTAATTAAACTCTTTTTCTGTTTTAAAACTTTTCAAAACAATTTGATTTTTAAATCCTATCAAAACATTTCAGAAAAATTCATAAAAATATGTTTTGAAAAGCTAATTTAATTTAGAACTTTTTGATATCATTTTTCTAAATAAATAAAATATTAAAATACAGATTTTTATAAGGAGCTCAGTTAGACCTCTTTATGGAAAACAACTTTATTTGAACTTATAATTAAAATTTACATTATTCTTTATGTGATTTAAATGCTATGCCTATATGATGCATGATGCATGATGCATGATGCATGATGCATGATGCATGATGCATGATGCATGATGCATGATGCATGATGCATGATGCATGAATGCAAAGTTTTAAATTTTTGAGAAATTTGGGATGTTACAGACGGAGTTGGCTCGCGCGGCGGCGTTGGCTCGCGCGGCGGAGTTGCCTCGCGCGGAGGCGTGACCGCGCGAGGGGGAGTAGGAGCGCGAGGTGGAGCGGAGATTCTCTCCTCCACGGCCTCCAACACCATTGGCTCGGGGGGAGGCCTAGAGGCCTCTTGGCGAGGCGCGTCCTCCTCCGCCTGAGGCTCTGCCGCCTCCCCTTGAGGAACCCCCTCAGTGGGGCCTGTGGAAGCCATCTCCACAGGCCTCGTGGCCTCGTCAGCCACGGCCTCAGCCGTGGCTCTCTTCACGTCTGCAGCCTTGCGAAGCCTACGGCTCTTCGCAGGCACAAGATCACTGACAGAGAACCCAAGAAAAAGATCTTCAAGAGAGGGTAAAGCGAAGAGAAAACAAGAATCAAACAACCAAGCATCATGAACACTCACCCCGATGGAGGAACGCCGATATCGACCCACGCCAGGCCTGGTGAGCGCCAGGAGGGCATGGTCCTGGCGCTTGACCCCTCCGGAGGCGTCACCGCTTTCCTTTTGGAGGGACGTCGGATGGCCTCACCCCTGAGCGGTCCACGACCGCCTTGGTGCGAGGCCCGCGCCTTCCCGAAGTGGCCTCCGCGTCGGAGGCCTCCCCCTCCTCAGCCTCCTCCACGGGGCGCGAGGGAGCCACCACGAAGGCATCGTCATCGCCTGACGAGATGTCACAAACCTTGTCAGTGAATGGCCCGACCCTCGAAGAAGACACCTCCCCTGCTGTGGCCTCCTCCTCACCTAG
The DNA here is from genome assembly GCA_026929855.1 of Poa annua. Taxonomy (NCBI): domain Eukaryota; kingdom Viridiplantae; phylum Streptophyta; class Magnoliopsida; order Poales; family Poaceae; genus Poa; species Poa annua. Next base: position 107,312,743 of record CM049426.1, read on the forward strand.
CCCAGCTCCTTAGGCCGAGGGAGAGTCCGCTCCCTCCGCTCCTCGCGTCGCTGGCAGTGGCACCTCCATCCCTGCCAAGCCAGTCGGGGTGAACGGAGGCATCCCCTCCAAGATGGCCATGCGCTCCGTCATGTTGTATTGATGGAGAGGCCGGAGCGTCATGGGGAGCTGATACACGGCAGGCACCATCAGATTGACGAAGAGCGCGGACATGACGTTATCGATGGTGTCCTTGTCGTTGTCGTCGCAATGAAGTCGCATCTTGTCGCTCGGCCCCGAGTACATCCACATGGGCACCGAGTGTGCCTGGAGGGGGGCAATGCGGCGCGTCACGAAGTCCGCCACGATGATCTGCCCCGTGTGGCCCTCCTCACGAAGGAAACTCAGGCGCCCCATCAGCCTCGCCTTCCTCGCGCCATCGAAGGTCGCCTTGCCCCAGTGGGAGTTCTTCAGCGGCACCTCATCGGGGACCTCGAGGAAGGCGCAGGGATGCTCCACCCCGATAGAGAACCACTTCTGGCGGAAGTCGTCCACCTTCTTCGTCACCGAGGTGACGGCCTTGTCTTCACTCCATGACATGGGGATGTAGTCACTCCCCATGCCGTCGACGATGTGGAATCAGACGCACCCAGAGCGCTCTTTCTTCGCCGTGCTCCGGAGTGCGTAAAAGCACCAGAACAGCCCCACCATGGGCTCCAAGCCCAGGTTTGCCTCGCAGAGGTATGCGAAGACGGCGAGGATGAGGATGGAGTTGGGGTGCAGATGCAGCAACTGCACCTGATAGAACGTCAGTACCGCCTGCAGAAACGGTGAGAAAGGCGGCACCAGCCCGGCGGTGAGAAAGGCGGCACCAGCTCCTCTGCACGCCCCCTCCCCCCGAGCTCCTCCTCCCCCGAGCTGCGCCGCCGTGCGCTGCCGCCAGCCTCCGCACGCAGCGCCCACCGCCGCCGCGCCCGAGCTCCACCCCGCCCCGACGCAGCGCCCCCGAGCGCCGGCGCGCCTGCCGCCGCCTGCGCCTCCTCCAGCCCAAGCTCCGGCCGCTCCCCGCCGCCGAGCTCCTCCACACCGCTGCGCCGCGCCCCGCGCGCCCCCTACTCCGCTCGCCGCGCCCGCGCCATCTCCACGCGCCCCGAGCTCCTCCGGCCGCCCCGGCCTGCTCCGCCCCGCCGGCCACGCGCCCCTCCGCATCACCGGGCCCCCGTGCCGCCGCGTCCCCCGAGCCGCCGCGCCTCCGGCCGCCTCCGTCCAGCACCGAGCCGCCGCCGCCGCGCTCCGGGCTGCTCCCGCCGCTGCGCCCGGCGCTGCCGTCGACCCCGCCGCCTCCTCCTTACCCGTCAGCGGTTCCCGCCTCCGGCCACCCCCACGCCGGTGCCGCCTCACCTTGTCCCCGCCGCCAACGCCGTCGTGCTCCGTGTCCGCCCCTGCCGCTCCTCCCTCACTGTCGGCCATGCTGCCGTGCGCCACCCTTGCTGCCTCCTCTCGTCCGCCGCCGTGCGCCTTCTCCTCCATCCCAGTGTCCTCCTTACGTACGCCGCCCGCAAGGTGCTCGGTGGAATGCCCGCAAAACATCCGATGTTGCAGTTGTTGCCTGTGTTTTCCACCCTTCGAGGTGCTGCCCGTGCGCGTGCGTGTGCTCCCTCCGGTGTCGCGTCGCCGTAACTGTCCGTGTCCGTGTTGCGGTGCCCGCCCGTGCGCTTTCCCTTCCGGTGTCCGTTGCCATGCTCCTACGTGCCCGCGCCCGTCAACCGCCCACTTCCACGAAACCGACAAACGACGATGCCCCGGTTCCGCGACGACTACTTCCACGACGACGACTACTTCCTCTACGGAACGAAGACGTCGGTTGCGAACCCTAGTTCACCCGATCCGACGTACGGACCCAAACCCTAACCCTATACCTATTTTATTAAATGTCATCTATCTTGTGCATATCGCATCATACTTGCTTGTGTTGCATCTCTGGGGTTTGGTGGTGTAACAAATCACCTAAATAATAAATATGGAATGTGTGGGGCAAATCAATATATGTATTGCCCGATTCCATTTAAATTAACTAGATCATCCATGCCTTGTCTTGCCATGTTAACCAACATTTAATATTGTTGAGTAGATAAATAACTTGAACATAAATATCAATTGTCGGAATCCCGGCTCCGCTTAATTTGGATTAAGTGATCTCGCAATGCATCTTGCCATGTCATGCATCATTCTTCCATGATCATGCTGGATCTTTGCCGTAGTTATAAGATGCATCGTTTACGCTTTCCAGTGTTTGTTGCTTCTTCGCGGATACGACGTTGAGATGTGTGAGCAACGACAAGATCTGCTTCCATGCGGGATTCCAGGCAAGCAAAGTTTGCTTGTTTACCTATACATTGTCTTTCATTCCTGTCGTTGATCTCTGCTACCCTAGTATTCGATTCTTTATTGCGATCCCATTACATGTTTATCCTGCAGCCTATACAGCTTTATCCCCACATCCCATCACCCGTTTAATGTTTATCTGTTAGCCTTGTGAGTCGTAGCGCATGCTTAGAATTGGTTGAGCGAGTCGTTACTTTGTCTTTTGTTTCATCTGCTTAGTATGATAGATTATTCTACCTTAATAAAATGTTGTATTATATTGGGGTCTTATAATTAAAAGTTAAGGCACCAGGCGGAAGGCCTTGCGAGGTGCTTTGTTCTGCTAAGTGTCGACCTAGGAACTGAGATTTTGTCCCCGGATCCAATTTTTGAGCGCACTAACCACTTGTGGGAGGCCCTATGGAGCCCCCCTCGACTTTGAACTGATCTACAGCTTGTCCATGTGCCGCAAGTAGTTCGGGTTTTCCATTTTCTCATATGCATGTGCGTGATGATGATGATGATGAGAGGTTATGTGATACGGGGGGTCATATAGGTGTGGTACGACATGAAGCGGACAGTTCCTACTGTGGTTTGAGCCGCATGGTGGCGTAGTCGCAAACTAATGAGTCCGCAATTGAGATTCGGCCGGACTCCCGACGCGGGTAACAACTCATATGGGTGTCACTTGGACTTGCTGTAGTGAAGGAATGGGTCGAGTTGAGAGGCCCTGATGCTTGCTTGGGTTGATCATACGAGTATGGGTACAGTAGTGCACCCCTGCAGGTTATAATCTTATCGATGAGCCGTGTCCACGGTTATGGACGACTTGGTGATGATGCTGGCTAACAAGATCTAGACAACTTGCACCTAATTAATGTTAATTAATTTGACTAGTAGTATAGAATTACTTTCACAATAAATGGTAACTAAAACTGTTCAACGTGTGAGTTTCCTGAATTGCTTCCTCATACTTGGTTGAGGGGGTTAATTCGAGAATGGGTTATGATTGGTGTTAGTTATAGATGTTTACTTTATGCGCTCTCTTATCCCTCTCTAATTAGACGGAAGTTGTAGCGTGTCTCTTTAGGTTGCTAGTGCTGCTGCCGCTAAGTCCACCTCCCCTATATTTTGGGACATGGTGTAGAAAGTAGGCAAGTCGGTTTTGTTTGCCAGTGAGTGCCCTGACCCTCTTTTGGGCTGTGCTTTATGTGCAGTCAACAGGTTTTAAGTCTGACGACGTTAGCTTGGGGATCCCTCCGGCTTGGCTGGGCAGGGATATCGCGCCATTGCTTATCTTCAGGACTCTTAGTCCAATTTGCATCTTATCCGTAGTCGGATACTATTTTGCTTCCGCTGTCATTTGTATCTTTGTATTGTAATATTTGTATCTTGACTCGTTCGAGTCGTTGTTGTATTATATATCTTTTGTTGTATTTGTGGAGGTATCAGAACTGTTGTAATGTTATCACAATTCCACCCACATAATGCGCATGTTTCGGCGTGCACATTATGTCTGGTGGGCGACCTAAAATCGTTATTATGCGGATTTCGGTGGGAGCGCTTAAATCTACATAGTACTGATTTTAGTGCGTCACATGTACCTCAGGTTCACTCCTCACTTCCAGTTCCTTCCCGACCGTATCTAACGTCGCAAAAAGGAAAAAGAAACAACACTCAAAATACAAGACAAAGCCAGAAGGATATAACAAATAAAAATCATTTCGCAAGACACTAATCTAACAATCAAAAGCAAGCAATTCGCTTAGTTAAACAACATCAAACAACAAGTCCATTATAGCCAAGACAAGCAACATATACACCTAAGAAAATATACACAACAACCCTATTTGTCAAAAAGGTAGTTTTAACTGAACACTAAAGCAAACCATCTCTTATCTTGATTAGATCATTTAACAAGGGTTGTTATATTAGTTTTAGGAAATACTTCAGACAAAAGTATGTTAATAGTTCAGGAAATATTACAGACAAAAGTATGTTAATAGTTTAGGAAATACTTCAGACAGAAGTATCTTAATATATAAGCATTATCACCACTCACATGTAAACATGTTACCACTGCTTGAAACACATACCATTAATTAGTTAATCAAACAAGAAAGGTTAACACCACTCTTCACACAAGTAGTTAAATGATGGCTTAAAAGGTGTAGTTGGCTGATTAAAAAAAACTCCACAAAGGAGCGTGTTGACAACCATCTAAAGTAAACAAACAAACATAATTCATTTCAAAACATTACCACTTACGGGAGAACAACATAACACACAAACATACCCACAAGCAAAGCATACAAAAATATTTTGATGTTATTATTAGGGTACAAAGTGAATAATGCTTAACATAAGTAAACAATGCACCACACATTATCAAATTGGTTTAACCAAGTTATTATGATTAAGTTAAGGTTCTGGTCTTCAAACATTGAATAGTAATATTCTTACAATTTACATATCTTAAGAACACATAATTAAAAGTTAATACTTCTATTAGCCAAATGTTGCTGTTTTCGGAGATAAATCATAACTCCTATGATAATGTTCATAAATTTAAATCCTTGTACCACCGTATACATAGTAACCATAGAAAGCTAGGGAAATTGGATTTGCATCAAAATCTATTACTAAATAGAAACTATAAATCATCTAAAAGCTACTGGACTCAAAACCAAAGGGGATTTAGTTTCTTCCCTAGGAATGTCCTGCATGCACGGTTAATTTATTTGGATATGAATTGATTTTATCTTTCTGTAGAATATTTATTCAACTTATTTTGACAATCCTAGCTCAAGTTATCCCAGATATCGTGCAAAGTAAAGTTTTTACCATTATTTTTGTACAGAGAAAGGTATAATTTATTTTGGTGCCAAACCAACTTTGCATGTTCAATAAAACACATAAACAGTCCACAAAAATACTCCAAAGATATTTTTAGTAACAAATATAGCTCAAACAATCAAAACTAGACACACACTATTATCTAAGAATCAAAATTTTCATTTTCATGTGGAATAACCCACCGTTGTTTATAATAAATAACCATGCACAAAATACAAGCTGAAAATTTCTTCCAATCTAGGATATGAAATCTACCACTCATCTCTACCATATGCAATTGCATTTACTCCAAAAAGTATTTTAAATAAAGAATTAAAAATCATCAAAGTGCTACTGGTGTAAATCTTAATTTTAATTGAACTTTAGTTTCACAACACTCCTGTATGCATGGCTTATGGACCTAGGTAGTTATTCTCACTAGCTTTCCAGAGAACTAAGGTTTGAAAGCTTTGGATCTATAAAACTCAAGTTATAAATTAAATAATGAAAAAGAAACTTTTTATAAGATTCAACCTAGCATGCACATACAAACACATTTTTGAGAATGGCCAGTTCCACATGGTTAAGAAAACACACAGCAACCAAACAAAGTTTATTTCAAAACATTTGCGTGAACAGATCTACAAGAAACAAATTAATCCAAATAGTTAGATCTGCAGGAAAATAAACAAGATAAACATTTAACAGAAAAATAGAAAACAGGCTGGATCCGGTCGGATTTGGGTCGCCAAAGGCAGGCCGGCCCAGGGCGCTGCGTGCGCGAGTGGAGAGGTAAGTGGCAGTCGATCTCCGATCCGGCAACCAAGAATAGATCTGGGAGGTTCAAACTCGGGCAGTCGATCTGGGATCCAACGGATCCCATTCGTCTTCTTCCTCCAGACCCGGAATACAGAGAAGAAAACCTAGCTTGCGGCTCCGGCTCCAGTAGCTCACCTAGGGGCTCTCTCTACCGAGGACAGGGATGCGAGGCGGGTGCGGAGGGCCGGGCAAGGTGAGGGATGGCCTCAGCTCATCTTGGCGAGGTTCCAGACGGTGGAAACGCCGAGAGTGTCCGCTACGGGCACGGTGAGGCTGCGGCTGTTCCGGTGGCCCTGCAAGCAAACTGAGTTGTCTCAAAGGTAGGCCACGGAAAGGCAAACGAGGCAGTGCAAAGAGAGGGAGAAGAGGGAGTCAGAGCCGGCGGTATTCATGCTCGCAAGAACTGGGACCGAGCGACGTTCTCCGCGTGTTCCAGGGCAGAAGAGGGAGAGAGGGCATGAGGGATAGCACGGGGTGGTGGAGTGAGTGTAGGGGAAGCTAACGAGCAATGCGAGATGGAGGGAGTCCACTTTATGATATAGAAGATTTTATGGCTGATTTGATTGGCCCACTTTGCTAACATGGATTAGTCAAATTATTTACTCAGAAATTATAAAACAAGAGGGGTTGGTTAGATGACATATAGGTTTAACATTTGGTTTAAAAGTATAAGTCAGAGGGGCTCAATAACAACTAGATACAAAAATGGCAAGTTGCTATCTAGTAACATTACATAAGGTCACCTTATAAAGTAGCATAGAAAACCAGCAAGAAATAGTGATCAACCATTTTTCTAAAATATAGAGAATGATATAGGTGGATAGTAGATGTGGTTAGGATGCTGTTAGGTAAGTTGCATTTTCACTATGAACTGAATAAACCCTAATTGTCATAGAAATGCTAAAAATTAATAGTTATTAAGATAGTTATCTCCTTTATGAAAATATAAGATTTGAGTTTCTTTTGAATCAATTCATGGATAAAGATGTAATACACACCACAATCATAGAATAGTACATTTAAGCATAAAAGACCTCAATCAAGAATCACACCTAATTCTCAATTTACAAATATCCACATATCAAAACAAGCAAACATCAAGTACAAGCCAAACAATTCCAGAAACAAGTAAATGAAATAAAAATCCAAGCATATAGGATATAACAAGTAAAAGGTGAAATGATGACCATATGCTCAAGACAAGCTTTTTGGTAGAAATAGAATTAAACATCACTTTGGTAAATAATTTCCAAAGACTAAAAAAAGTTGAGGTTTTTGAAAAAAGTGTTGCTAATACTTGCAACATATTAATCTTCAAATATATTAGGACTTATTATATAGTTCTTTATAGCTTTGCAAACATATGCTTCATGGAAAATAATTTTACTTTCTTATATAATAGGTCTTTTGGTTAGTTGCTAAAATAAAAACATCATTATAAATAGAGTTTCTTAAAGATAAGATAAGAGAAGATACATGCACTATTTTACTTGTCATAACCTTGATCTAAGAGATCATATTATAACTTGTTTGATTTTTAGTAGGTTGTTAATTAGAAAGCATCAACATAAACAACAAAACACAACATGACAAACAAAGCATAAAAGACAAAACATATCCATTAACAAGACATTTCAAAAAGTTTTTGTTGCCTCTAAATTTTTGGTCTTTTATGATTAACTTTTTCTTGGTTCCAAAATTTGGGACGTTACATTTCGAGTCTGCACCAACATGTTTTCGCCTATGGCGAATCATGAAGATGGAGGCTCATTGAAGATTTATTTCCGCTGCTTTATTGTTTTGTGCTAGCTTTAAGCTATGCAAAGATGTGTCGAACTATTTATTTTAATAAGTCTGGATTATTCGTGTAATAATGATACAATGTTGTGATATTCATCGTAAACCGTGTGTGCAAATGAATCGATCCAGGGGTTTGCACTATACACAGGTACCTGCCATATTTTAAGTGCAGGTACATTACAATTCTGGCACAGTCGAAGGAACTTCGGCCGACGGCAGCACCTCCTTGATAAAGCACCAAGAGTCTGGGTTGATGTATCCAGGGAACTCTTGGCATGATGGATGGTCACGCCGACCTGGTTGATGACACGATAAAGTGACAAATTGCCACTCGCCGCGTCATCAGAATCAGAAGAAGAATAACCTGCACAAAAGCACAAAAAACAGTCTCAGAAAAATAACAAAGACAAAGAAGAACGCAAAAGCAAACAAAAATTCTCTTACCTCCAAGGGTTTGCACAAAGCTAATCAGTCACTTGGCGGGCTCCTCCTCACGCAGAAGGGCGGAATTGCGAGCTTTTTCAAGCTCCTTATTCACAAGCGACTTCTGGGAAGCAAGGGCCTTCTCTGTATTGGCAAGACGGGATTCAAGGTCAACCTTGTCACCTAAAGATGCACAGAAAGTCAGTCGCAAAATAAAGTCAGAAAAAGGAATAATAAGAAGCGGATACTTACTTCTCAGCTCATCAGTCGAGAAGGAAGGGTAACACGCTCCTCCTCCGAGTGTGCGAAAGCCTCGCCAAAAGAAACAAGACCACTCACGGCAGGCTACAACAAAGCAAAGCCGCATACCATAACTAAGGGTTCAACTCACAAGAAACATGATAGGACACAAAAACTCACATGTTCCAGCCAAGATGGTGCCGCTGAAGAAGAAGGCCCAACAGTTGAAGCGGTAGTAGGCTGCGCTTGGACCTCATGCGCAGCGACGACAGTCAACGTGGCATCGACTGCCGTATCCACGACTGTCATATCCACGATAGGCGGAGAGATCACAATCGCTGCTACCGCAGCCGGAGGAGTGGCCACCCGCTCATCTCTAGCATAATCAATACAACAAGAATATATGATTCAGACGAACAAATGGCCAAACAGAGAGATGAACCCTCATCATCTTAAGTCAAAATGCATACTCTGTTTGTACTCATCCGAGCTAAGATCATCATCAATACGAGGTCCTCCAAAGCCACTCAGGCGAGTAGAAGGCAGCGGGGAGCGCTGAGGCAGAGGCGACACATCCCTCGCGGGAGAAGAATTGTCGGAGTCCACCAGCTCCTCGTCCTCATCTGCGAAGCAGACGATGACGCTTGAGGATGGGCTCAGAAGCAGACTCGACCTCCTGCTGGTCTACACCTTTTCCATCCACTTCGGTTCTCTCAAAGAAGAATCGGCTACAGGCAAAGAGTCAATAGATTTCTCCAGTTCCTTCAACACAGTCGTCTCATCAACAGGACCGGCCTCGGGAAGAGGTGGAAGAGAGGTTACAATCGAAAGCCCCTGCTATACAAAAAGAAAGAAGAACAAATTTAAGTCACAAGTACCACTCGAATAAACGATACATCGATCAAACAAGCAAAAAGATAGAGTACTAGAACACTCACTTCAGGAAGAGCATTCTTCAAACTAAAGGGATAAGTGGAGAAGTCGTAGTGGATAACATCATCAACCTTGTGATTGGTTATCGACTTCATAAGAGAGTCAAGCTCATTCGATGACAGCTCTTTGATACGTCTCCAACGTATCCATAATTTCTTGTGTTCCATGCTATGTTATATCATATTATTACATGTTTTATATGCATTTTATACAGTTTTATGCATTTTCTGGGACTAACCTATTAACAACATGCCACAGTGCTAGTTCCCTGTTTTTTGCTGTTTTTGGTTCCAGAAAATCTCTTAAGGAAATATCCGCCAAATTGGAAACGAGTCAACCAGGAATTATTGATGGAATATTTGCGTCCAGAAAAACCGAAGACGATATGAAGATGGTTCACGAGGGGCCCACATCACCTGGTGGCGCGGCAGCTTCTGGAGCCGCGCCAGGAGGTGAGGAGGAGCCCTCGAGCGCCCACCGACATAGGTCTTTCGCCCATAAATATGCCTCCGACCTAAAAACGCTTGAGGGTTAATCAATTTTTCCTCCACGGGTCCCGAGCCGCCTCCATCGTCAACACAAATTCGGGGGAGATCGGAACTGCTCCCCGGCACCCTACCGGGAGGGGGAATATTCCCCGGAGGCCTGTACGTCGCCATGACCTCCTCTAGACTGATGTGTGAGTAATCTACCTTGGACTACGAGTCTATAGCAGTAGCTATATGGTAGTCTTCTCCTCTTGTGCTATCATGTTTAGATCTTGTGAGCTGCCTATCATGATCAAGATCATCTTTACGTAATTCTTCATGCTTTGTTCGATGGGATCCGATGAATATTGAGAACTAAAGTTATTGCTTCATAATATATCATGTGTGTGCTATTTAATGATCTTGCATGCTCTCCGTTACTTGTGTTTTCTCTGGCCAAGTAGATGCTAGTAACTCCAAGAGGGGGTATTTATGCTCGATAGTAGGTTCATGTCTCTATTAAATCTGGGGCAGTGACAGAAAGCTCTAAGGTTGTTGATTGTCTGTTGCTACTAGGGATAAAACAATATTACTTTGTCAAGGATGATGTTACTTACTTATTTTACACAGAGTGCTTAAGGCGATAATCTGTTACATGCAACTTAATACTGAAAAGGGTGCGGACGCTAACCGGAAGGTGGATTATTAGTCATAGATGCGGTTGGAACGGTCTATATATATTGTTATAATGCCCGAACGAATCTCACACTAGACACCATATCATTAGTATATGCATTGGGTTGCTCATCATTATTCTGTCAATTGCCTAGCTTTAATTTGTTTACCACGCATGGATGAATGTTACTATTATTTATGGAGAGACACCACTAGTGAAGGGGATCGCAGGCAGAAAACACAAATTTTCCTAGCAACGATATCCTTAAACTAGACAAGATCTATACTATGCAGATATAGTAACACGACAGAGATCGGGATACATACCCTTGTAGACCGAAAAACAGGGATTACGCTCGCGCACAAGCGTTAACGATGTAGCCGATCTCTAGGTCACAAAGAACTTGGCGCGACGAAGCCGACGAAGATGACCTCTCGGTCGGGTGGAGGAAGTAGGCCTCCGAGCACCGCTAGCGCATCACCTCACAGGGTGTTACGCACATACGATGGAGACGACGACCTCCAAAGATCCAGTCCAGGACGAGCAGCGGAAGACTTGGACCGGAACACCAGCAGCGCTGCAGCCGGTTATGGTGGAGAGACCGTTTCTCTTCTCGGCGCCACTCCAACAAAGGGAATCACGAAATCGAGAGAGAAAAGAGAAATTCATTGGTGAATTAAAAGGCCAGGGGTGCCCCTCTATATAAATGGGCAAGGGAGTAGCCAACCTCACCAGCCGGGCGGTGTGGGACTTTTCCCACACCAGCCACGACCCTTGGAGGTGCGCCCGCCCTAGTGGCCCCCATGTGGCCCACTAGGGGCTGGCCGAACCAGCCCTCCTTCCCTTGGGGGAACTCTTCCCCCCTCATGGGCCTTCTTTCCACTAGAAGCCCCATTTAGGAAAATCTGCCTTTAAAAATTCGAACCTCGTACCACTCTAATGTCTGGAGAGAAAGTTCATGATCTTGTATCATCTGCCTTTAAAAATTCGAACCTCGTACGCCTACGTTCATCGTATGAGCTCAGAGCATCATGATCTTGTATCATCAACTTCTTTCAAGTTGTGGAGCATGACACCGAAAACACTGTCGGTTGCACCACTCTAATATCTGGAGAGAAAGTTCATCAACTTTTCCTTGCTCTACTTTCTTTCCCACTTATACCCTTGGACAAGAAACTATTTCTTTCGCAAGGTATATTTCGGCAACAATTTTTCCTATGTCGTGAGACATGTACCCAACTAACTCTTAAGGTACGGTAAACTACAAAGATTAATCCATTTTAGGTTTGATCACATCGAAACAGTAAATTGCTGAAACGACAATCTAGGCTAAAAGCCATGCCATCACTCATATGGTATTGTCTCCATGGATTTAAATGGTTTCCCTATTATCTAACGGGAATGTTACGTTTTTACCATATGACTCTAATGATCACAATAATTCGATATGAGATTTATTTAGCACACACTATCCGATAGGGTGCGATTACGACGTCCTAACATACCATAACACTATGGTGTTCCATGCGACGTAATTTGTGGAACTCTTCTCACAAGTCTTCCATGATGTGCCAACACTATAACTCAAATCTTTATTTTCTCGATCTGTATCGCAGGAATTTGATTTTCTTGTTAAATTTATTTCCTACTTCATTCTGAACTTGTTTGCTCGAAACAAAATTTCCAGACTAACATTCCCTGAGTGGATATCCATATATCTACTCGGACTATCCATGAAGTCTATGAGATACAGACTTCCTCTACACGTTAAACTACTTCATTGATTCACATACACCCATATGCACGATTCTCAACAAGTTATACTCAAAATGTTCAGTGAAGTTCACGAAATAAAGGTCTCCACTACCCGTCAATTACTTCATTGATCCACATACATCTATATGCATGACTATCAATATGTTATATGCCCATTTTACGAAAACGGTGTCTTAGTTATCTTGCAAGTGTCAAAGATCAAATCTAAGGACTTTAAGATCCATCCGTTATGGAGCTAATTCATTGACTGGAACATTGACATGAATTAAACGGCATGGCCACACATATGTGGTGTCTTTATTAAGTTTGTATCCTTTGGCATTAATATTATGAATGTGGCAACTTCTACCATCTAAATGCAAATCGGCATATGATCATTACTTCATAAATATAGGACAACGAATTTGTCATAACATATATGAACAATTGTCTCGCTAGAGGAGACACACTTATACCGATCATACTAACAGGCGATCATAATATTTTTTATTCAAATGGTAGATCTAGAAGGAGAGTGTCCATGGCAATCACAACAATTTGTCTGCCATTATCAACACGTAATGTCGCCTCATCCTTCCAAGCTACTCAGGTAGTAAATCTGGTTTTCATAAAACATGACTAGTATCAAAAACTTAGTCACTACTGCGAGTACTTGCTTAGCTAAAACATTCATAACGTGTATATTATATATACACCCTCATCATCGATGACTTCCGGCGATCTGTTTCATCTTCTTGATACTTCCAACGTAATCAAACCATGAAGGTGAACGATTCCCCTTGCATTACATAGTTTATGACAAAGCATTTGCACTTGGCAACGATGTCTGTCATCCAGTGATCGAGCTGAGCGAGGCGTCTCAATGTTCATCAAGTACGACCATATGTCATCAAGTATTACCAATGTCATCAAGTATGACTAGTGTCATCAAGTATGACTGCCACGTGGTCCTTCAATGTGTGTATTTTCTTCCATCTTGGTTGAGATGAAGAACAGTCAACCTACTGATAATCTTCATCAACCCAACTTTAGGGGTATCCCGAGTTTAGCGATCATCTTATATGTTTGCGATCTAATAACACGTACCCACCGTTGATTCTCTATGGCAGAGATCATAGCATACACTGAACTATGATGATATCATCCGCACAAAACCTTATAATCCAAATTATCCTTTTGTTAGCGGAATCTCCGGGCTTATCTCCTAGCGGGTATTGTATCACAAAGAGCCAACGGTTCAAACAAGGAGTATCCTCAAGCTAAAGTATAAAACTATGAAGTTTAAACCCAACCTTTTAAGTTTCTCAATCGTAGGATTGCGCCTAATATTAAAGAAGCTATCACAATGGTCAATATCTACAAAGGTTTTGCAAAACATGACTTTGTTCATTATATTTTGAGTTCTAGTATTTTAGAAAATAACTACCAGAACTCCCACTCAAACGAACATCCCTCCTGGTCGTTTCAGCGATTACACGACCCCCATCCATTGCGCAACCCCTCATCGTCAGAGCCGGCAACACAACTTCAAGGGTGGAAAACGAATTGTCGATCACAACAACTCTGTGACTCATGCTCGGCCTTTCGGCCTCCGTGTTCCGAGGCCATATCTGCATATGCTAGGCTCGCCACAATAACCTTCAACGAACGCGCGTGCAACAAGGCTTACACCCACTGTATCCGAACGACGATATGTCTGACACCCGATCGTCACGACCTGCCTCATAACGTAGAATTTTCTTGGTGGTGCACGTCGAAGGAAGAACACTAGTGGTATTTTGAAGGGATCATATTATATTTCCATCGTCGTGTAACTAATATATTCTAATATATAATCACACAATATAAGATGCACACAATAACATCAAATGTAATGCGACGTGATATGGTCCATGCACCATGGTCTTCTTGGCGCCCACAGTTCATAAACAATTTAATAAATCTACCTTGACCATATCACATTGCCCCTACAAAATAAAGTTAGACGCTTTCTACTTTATCTTTTGCATATTTTACGTGGTTGGGGATTTCGTAAAAAGAACCGCTTCTTACCTACGAACTTATGACCACAACAACGATCCAATAATTGCTTGTTTAAGCATCCCTTTCAGACCTTCCGTTGAAAATGCAAAGCCAACTAAAGAGAGAGAGACAGACACCCGCTAGCCACATATAGGGTACAAGCCGTATGTCAGTAGTGGAACCAGTCTCGCGTAAGCGTACGCGTAAAGTCGGTCCGGGCCGCTTCATCAACTCGATGTCACTGGAATCACAAGTGCACGCTAGAGGGTAGCATATAATAGGAACGGTACCCCCGTGAAGAATCACGGGTTCTAACAACGTACAGCTATATCTACGATAGATCGGCTCTGATACCACTGAATGGGATCGCAGAAAGAAAACTCAAATTTTCCTAGCAACGATATCCTTAAACTAGCCAAGATCTATACTATGCAGATATAGTAATACGACGGAGACGCATACCCTTGTAGACCGAAAAGCGGGGATTACGCTCCCGCACAAGCGTTGACGAGGAAGACAACGTTGCCGACCTCTAGGTCGCGAAGAACTCGGCGCGACGAAGATGACCCCGAGGTCGGGTGGAGGAAGTAGGCCTCCGAGCACCGCTAGCGCAGCACCTCGTAGGGCGTTACACACATACGGTGGAGACGACGAAGCTCAAGTATAGAACGAGCAGCAGAAGACTTGGACCGGAACACCAGCAACGCGGCAGCGGGCTATGGTGGAGAGACCCCTTCTCTTCTTGGCGTAACTCCAACAAAGGGAATCACGAAATCGAGAGAGAAAAGAGAAATTAATTGGTGAATTAAAATGCCAGGGGTGCCCCTCTATATAAAGGGGCAAGGGAGCAGCCAACCTCACCAACCGGGCGGTATGGGACTATTCCCACACCAGCCATGACCCTTGGAGGTGCACTGGCCCTAGTGGGCCTCATGTGGCCCATGGGCTGGCCGAACAAGCCCTCCTTCCCTTAGAGGAACTCTTCCCCCCCCTCATGGGCCTTCTTTCCACTAGAAGGCCCATTTAGGGAAATCTGCCTTAAAAAATTCGAAAATAAATATATAAAATCATATTTAATCATTAAGTACACTAATTAATATCAAAAAAATTATATATAATTTATTCTTGCTCCGAACACTATTTCGTCGCTGCACGATCTCCATCGGACCATTCCCGGGACGTTGCCGGTGATCTCTTTCCTTTCCGGTTGTCTTGTCGAAACCCCTTAAGTGTGTTACCGTAGCGGTTCGATATAATAACAGACATGATCGATACCCCTTGTCGATCAATGATTAACTCGTAGGCCTGGACCCCGTGAATTAACCCCTGTGATATAACGGATGTCTTTCATCTATCAAACCTGAACGTTAAATCTTAAACCTTTTGTCATAGCGATACTTAGCGTGTCCGAGCATCGTTCATAGATATCTCCATACCTAACATGATCTCGTTACCGACAACACTATCTTCTACTCTTCTATGATATTATGCCAGTTGGTGACCTATTCATATGTTCGCAAACTCATTTGACATAATCTCACCGAGTGGGCGTTAGAATATCTATCCGGCTATACGGACTGACAAATCCCGCTCTTGACCCCTCGTCTCAACTACCCCTTCCGAAACCCAAAAGTATCACTGTTATTGTCACACTATATAATATATAATGTTTGGTGCGATCAAAGTATCTTCCAGAAATAATAATAAGAGTTGATCTCACGGTCGAAGGCGTAATGACTACGTCCTACAAATTATGGGTAAGTCCATCACATTGTTCTTCCTAACAATATGACTCCATTACCAACAGACGCCATGTCTCATGATCGGGAAACCTGGATCATCAATCGCACAATGCACTAGTCTTAGTAGAGGCTACTAGGGACCTGGTTGTTTATCTACCACACATGTATTAATGTTTCCGCTTAATACAATTATAGCATGGTATAAAACATAAAATGAACAATTGATATAAGGCTAATAAACTATCTTTATTAAGTGCCTCTAGGGCATATTCCCTTCAACTAGTGAACTGTGGACCCCGGTCCTTCTCATTAATCTGATAAAACCACAACTGCAAACCTGTTACTTTCTGCAAACATCACTCTTTCTTCCACACATACGTTTAATCCTTATTTTACAGCAAGCCGGTGGGATTGACACCCTCACCGTTGAGTTGGGGCAAAATACTTTGATTGTGTTATGTGCAGATTCCACGTCAACTACGTCAAGCTCTTTTCTGGCACCGTTGATACCTAGAGGGAATTCTTCATCTTCTACTGGTTCGATAACCTTGGTTTCATACTGAGTGAAATTTGCTGCTGCACTACTTCATACCTTCCTCTTGGGGTCTCCCAACAACACACCCACCGTGTGATCAAGCTCTTTTATGGCGCCGTAGCCGGGGAGATAAAGATTCACTAGGGGGGAGTTTTCACACTTCCAATCTTTTTATTTTGTTATTGTCTTGCTAAGTTTATTTTTATTACTGTTTTTTTTGCTTAATATAAAAAATACAAAAAAATTAGTTACTTGCATTACTTTTTATATTTTGGTTTGCTATTTTATTTTCAGTTTTGTTGCTTTGCTTATTTCGGTTTAGTCATTATTTTTCCTTTTTTTAATTTAGGTTTGTCTTTTATTTGCATCATCTCTATCATCAAAGATAAAAAAAATAGTGTAGCTAATCATCATGTCTGGCATATTCCCTGTTACTGTGTCACCTGAAGAATTAATCTTCACTTTTAAACAAGGGAATGAGGAAACTTTTGGAGAAGCTTGGTCTAGAATTTTTGAAACTTATGGTGAAACTGAACCCAAAATGACTTTAAGTTTTGTTCTTAGTAGATTTTATTTTGGGTTTGTTCTTTGCTATAGGTATGCTTTAGATGTTGTAGTGGGATGAGATTTCCTTCAATGTGATGGAGATCAAGCTTTCAATGCAATAAAGTAATTAATTATGTCCTCTTCTTCAGCTAATAAATGTAGTACAAGTATTGGTAATATTCATACTAGACTAAATACCCTTGAGACAAGCATTTCCTTCTTAAAAGATGAGTACAATAAGATGAAAAACTTGACTATGTTCCAATAAACTCTGAACCATCATTGTGGGTCCCTACCTTGAAACTGACTATTGGTAATAAAGTTTTTTTTTGCATGTTGTGACATTATGTCTGAGTTTTGTCTAATGC
This sequence comes from Poa annua, assembly GCA_026929855.1. Lineage (NCBI taxonomy): Eukaryota > Viridiplantae > Streptophyta > Magnoliopsida > Poales > Poaceae > Poa > Poa annua. The sequence continues at coordinate 107,330,268 of CM049426.1, forward strand.
TTAAATACTTTCATGCATCTTTAAATACTTGGGAACTGTTGAAGGGGGAGAAGAAGTAACACTTACCGATATTACTATTATACAACCCATTGGGGTAGCAGAGGAAATAAATACAACACTCTTGGAAAGAACTGTATCGACTGATTACCATGTCATTGAATGTGCAGGAACAAGACAAAGTACTATTGGAAGATCCCCGTTAAAACTTTTGGGAGCGAAAATTGATGTAGGAAAAGGAACTATGAGCTTCACTACCTCCCCTGGAAGTTGGCAAACATTCCCTACAAACAAAGTTAAGACAGATGGTAACTCGTGCTCATAATATTGATGCTTCATCTCTTGATAATACCTGAGTTTTACTTTGTGCCTAGCTCAAAGGCGTTAAACAAAAGCGCCTATGGGAGACAACCCACTTTTATTTCCTGTTATATTTTTTTCTTGTGTCAAGAGCATGTCATTCCTCTGTAGAAATTCCTTTTTATTCTTATTTTATTGCAATGTTGTGTCAAGTTAAGACTCTAGTCGAAAGTTGATGTTAAAATTCAATTCCTGTGCTGAAACAGATTTATGTTGTTCACCGTTAAATTCATACCTCACTGGAACGTCAGAAAAAATTGCCCTTTTTTGTGTGCAATTCATACGCAACTTTCGTTAGTTATGAGTTTTATGATCTGAGCAAGTAAAGTGCCCCGAACAAATTCGTCTTTACGGACTGTTCTGTTTTTGACAGACTCTGCCATTTTCTTTTCTAATGCCCCTTTTTCTATTTTTATTAGATCTTTTTATCCTATTAATTATCAGTGGCTGTAGATAATGTCCAGTAGAATTGGTAGCACTTGTGTTCTTACAAAATATCATAACTTTGTGTGCACTAACCCTCTAATGAAGTTACTCTAAGTTTTGTGTGAAGGAAGTTTTCAAGGATCAAGAGAAGAAGATGATACAATGTGATCAAAAAGATAGTAAAGCCAAAGCTTGGGGATGCCCCGGTGGTTCACCCCAATATAAGTCAAGAATTCTCAAGCGTTAAAGCTTGGGGATGCTCAAGGCACCCCCTTTTTCATCGACAAACTATCAGGTCCTTTCTAGTGAAACTATATTTTAATTCCGTCACATCTTATGTGCTTATCTTGAAGCGTCTGTTTGTTTTTTGTTTTTGTTTTTTTACTTTCATTCTCTGAATAAATATGGATCCTAGCATTCTTTTGTATGGGAGAGAGACACGCTCCGCTTTTTCATATGAATACTCGTATTCTTCACTTATATTCGTTGAGTATTCGTCTTTTGTTATCGTTTTCCTTCTAGCTCTTGTTTTTCATGCATCTCTTGTAGCGCTGTTAGCTTTGTTATATCATACTCTCATATCTCATTGTCTACTTACTCGGAGAGTTTATATTTTAAATAAGTTGATTGGGGTTTGGTTGAGAACAGAAAATGCTAAATGTGGTAGATGGTATAATTAAATGATACATAATCTTGTAGATCATTAAATTGTGTCACTTGAATCATTGATGTTGTTTTGAGATATTAATTTGCTTAATGTTAAACATGATGGTCTAGTAAAGGGGAATTATTAAATAGTTGGTCTAGAGAAACTTGAAAGCTGTGCCACACTTAAATTTTCAGTTGATTGCATAATGGTATATGACTTCTTTTTGCCTAAGGAAACCATAATGGCTTTATGTTATGCGCTACGGTCGGGTCCCCAATAGTGACTTGTTCATTTTCCACGGCACCCCAAGGAGGAATTTTCATTATGCCTTGCATGATCATATTTTTATTTGGACTCTTTTTACTTGTGAGTTCTAAAACTGCGGTTTTCATAGCACTTCGACCACCCTATTGCTAGCCTCTTCGGTACTTTGCTTTGACCTTTCTCACATTGAGAGTTGGTGCATTTCTCGCGGGTACATCCAAACTCGTGGAGATCTTCATTTTGGTCTCCTACACATAAGCCAAACATCTTGGTCAAAACAGCCACCATACCTACCTACTACACCATTTCCATAGCAGTTGCGAGATATATTGCCATGCAACATCCATCTTACATTACATGACTTGTTGTCATTCATTACTTATTTATTGCTTTGCTTGTTTCTATAAAGCTTATGTGTGGTTTTACCCATGTTACGCTAGAGCACTGCATAACCTGCTACACTGGCAGAGGCACCGTTGTCATATGTATTCTTATGGCACATTCATATTAGTTACTCATATCATCGGTATGTTGTTTTATCATCATTAGTGTGTTGCCATATATCATATATCAAATTAGGATGCTTGCCCCTAAAAGTGAAAAGAGCCATGAAGGCCATGGAAAAGAGAAAAATAAGAAAAAAAGAGAAAGAAAAAGAGAGAAAAAAAGAAAAGCAGCATTACTATTCTTTATCACACACTTGTGCTTATGTTATAGCACCATATCATTTATAGTCATCACTTATGCTCATGTTACATCACAATATTATTTTTGATCATCATTTGTGCTAATGTTTAGCACCTTTACTCCATATGAGAGAGTTTTCTTGTCTTAGTTGCACAACTATGTGGGGAACTTTACACTATAGAACTTGTCTTGTATATTCCTATGATGAGCCTCCTCAAAAGTGCTCTAGGTCTTCGTGAGCAAGCAAGTTGGATGCACCCCCACTAGTTCCACTAGAGAGCTTTCATATACTTATAGCTCCATGTGCATCCGTTGTATGGCAATCACTACTCCTTGCATAGCTTTGATTGTATTACTTTCTCTTGTCTAATGATCATCTACAACTTTGTGAGCCTTTCTTCCGTTGGCTTTCCAAACCTCCGTTAACATTCTCTTATCCATAACATCCTGGTGCCAGGAACCAACGTTGAACGCTTTCTTGTTTCTTTTGAACAAATAATATATTGATGTTCTACGTGCATATTGATATTGCTTGACTTGATCATTTCAATAAGTTGTCATGTTAGTTGGAAGCATTAGATGATTATATTGTTGTGCTTGAAGCTTAAATCATCTCTAATATCTACTTTGCATGGTTGATTGCTATCTAGTACTAAATCGTTGAAAGCTTTGCTTGCTTCACCTACTTGTTTATTCATTACTCGTTTGATATCAATATAAACTACATCCCTTATTCATTTGATCTCAGTTTAAATGCCTTACATTATTATATGATCAAGATTGTGTTTAAGCATGTCACTTCAGAAATTATTCTTCTTTTATCGTTCTTGCCTACTCGGGACGAGTAGAACTAAGCTTGGGGATGCTGATACGTCTCCAACGTACCCATAATTTCTTGTGTTCCATGCTATGTTATATCATATGATTACATGTTTTATATGCATTTTATATAGTTGTATGCATTTTCTGAGACTAACCTATTAAGAAGATACCATAGTGCCAGTTCCTTGTTTTCTGCTTTTTTGGTTTCAGAAAATCTCTTAAAGAAATATCCGCCAAATTGGAAACTAGTCAAGCAGAAATTATTTTTCGAATATTTGCGTCCAGGAAAACTGGAGACGAGACAAAGATGGGCCATAAGGGGCCCACATCACCTGGTGGCGCAGTAGCTTCTGGAGCCGCGTCAGGAGGTGAGGAGGAGCCCTCGGGCGCCCACCGACCTAGGTATTTCGCCCATAACTATGCCTTTGACCTAAAAACGCTTGACGGTTAATCACTTTTTTCTCCACGGGTCTCGAGCCGCCGCCATCATCAACACCAATTCGGGGGAGATCAGAACTGCTCCCCGGCACCCTGCCGGCCGCGGGAATCGTGCCCGAAGGCCTCTACGTCATCATGACCGCCTCTGACTGATGCGTGAGTAGTCTACCTTGGACAACAGGTCCATAGCAGTAGCTAGATGGTTGTCTTCTCCTCTTGTGCTATCATGTTTAGATCTTGTGAGCTGCCTATCATGATCAAGATCATCTTTATGTAATTCTCCATGTTGTGTTTGCTGGGATCCGATAAATATTGAGTATTAAAACTATTGCTTCATAATGTGTGTGCTATTTAATAATCTTGCATGCTCTCGTTACTTGTGTATGCTCTGGCCAAGTAGATGCTAGTAACTTCAAGAGGGGGTATTTATGCTCGATAGTAGGTTCATGTCTATCAAATCTGGGGCAGTGACAGAAAGCTCTAAGGTTGTAGATGTGCTGTCGCTACTAGGGATAAAATAGTAGTACTTTGTTTAAGGATGATGTTACTTACTTACTTTACACACAGTGCTTATGGCGATAATCTGTTGCATGCAACTTAATACTGAAAGGGATGCAAACGCTAATCGGAAGGTGGATTATTAGTCATAGATGCTGTTGGAACGGTCTATGTATATTGTTGTAATGCCCGAATGAATCTCACACTAGACACCATATCATTAGTATATGCATTGGGTTGCTCATCATTATAATGTCAATTGCCTAGCTATAATTTGTTTACCACGCATGGATGAATGTTTCTATTATTTATGGAGAGACACCACTAGTGAACTGTGGACCCCGGTCCTTCTCGTTAATCTGATAAAACCACAACGGCAAACCTGTTACTTTCTACAAACATCACTCTTTCTTCCACACATACGTTTAATCCTTTTGTTACAGCAAGCCGGTGGGATTGACACCCTAACCGTTGAGTTGGGGCAAAATAATTTGATTGTGTTGTGTGCAGATTCCACGTCAACTACGTCAAGATCTTTTCTGGCGCCGTTGATACCTCGAGGGAATTCTTCATCTCCAACTGGCTTGATAACCTTGGTTTCATACTGAGGGAAATTTGCTGCTGCACTACTTCATACCTTCCTCTTGGGATCTCCCAACAACACACCCACCGTGTGCATCACTCTTCTCCACTAATCCGGGGTGCGTCGTGGCGTCGTGTGCACCCTCGTATTGCTGCATAGGGTGGGCGCGTTGCTGGAGGGGCAGACACGACGCTTCAGAAATACATATATCAGCTGAGTACCTCGAACGGTACTCAGAAGGTCGTCAATCATCTTCATAAGGGGAGCAGTTTCCTTCTTTTCGGCTAGCGAGAAATGTGTTCCCATGCCTTCTTCTTCACAGGGGTAGTCCAGTCAAAAATCGTAGGAGCACCGTCTGGTCGACTGGAACGTAGAACCACTTGGCACTCCATCCTTGTGTTCAGTCGACTTTCTTCAAATTGACGTATTTATAGTCACTCCGCACCTGGAAGCCTACTCCCCCAAGAGGATTCACATAGTCGTTGCGGACCATGTGGTGCACCTGGAAGATAGACTTTCAACGTGCCCAGCTTGGCGATACCCCCAAGAAGCACTCACACATCACAATAAAACATGCAATGTGCAAGATACCATTGGGGACCAGATCATGAATATGTATCCCGTAAGCATACAACAACCCGCGCACAAAATCATGCAGCGGGAAGCCAAATCCGCGGGGGAGGAACTCAGCAAAACATACCCGTCCATCAGGACGCGGCTCGGGGATGACCTCCTTGTTAGAGGGTGCGGGGGCGGCGAGCTTGTCAGCTGGAGGTAGCATCCCCTCCTTCCGGAGGACCGCTAGTTTCTTCTCGGTGATGGAGGACTTGCTCCAATCACCGGATCCTTTCTTCAAGGGAGTAGAGGAATCCGCAATCATAGTCGCGGCAAGGCTGCTCTTCCTTTTCTTGCCGGTGGTGGCCGCAGCAGCAGAAGCAGGCGCAGCAGAGCTCTTCTTTGGGGCCATGGCGGGAAGTGGATACAAAGGCAAGAACAGAGCAAGTGCGCACGAGGAAGAAGATGAAGTGAGGACGAAGAAGGAAAATGAGATGGTAAATTAATCTACAGCGGCAAGATCCGTATTTACCAGGGCTAAAGAGCTAACTTCGTCCATCCATGCAAAACCACCACAAAACGTGGCGCAATCGGAAGGCAACCGTCGCAGACCACGCCGCCCATCACGGGTGCAAAACAAGGAAACCATCATCACGCCTGCGAAAATCTCGCCACGTCAAGTCAAATCAGAACTGAACCGGCGTCCACCGCGGTCAAAGAGATGGACCCACCATGACATGTCCCGTCAAAATTTATTCGCACGCCACGACTATCATGCATGACATTACTTGCCTAGAAAATAGACAAATGACATAAAGTAAAAGTCTCGAATCAGAAGTCTCGCGACTAGTTGCAAAATCAAATCATAACACAAAAAATATGGTCAAGAGAAACTCCCATCGGGAGGGAGCAGAAAGTCTTCGATTGACATAAAACAAATAAAAAATAAAATGTAAATTATCCTCTATTACAAGCAATAAAGCATAATCTCGGGGGCTACTTACATCGGGAGCACTGTCGTGCACCCGATAGAATAAAAAAGGCATAAAAGCGAAAAGTCGATAAATAGACTCGCCTCATTCATAAGCATAAATTCATAAGACTTCCCGAGTAAAAATCAGTCGTTGATATTGATACGTCCATTTTGCATCACTATTTTATATCATAATTTAATTCTATTCATTGATATATTCTGTATTTGGAGATGATATTTATGTTATTTCATCTATTTTGCATGTTTGATGATCATTGGAGGATGTAGCACCGAAGTCTGAATTCTACTGGGAAAAGCACCGTCAAGACATAATATTTGCAAACCTCAGAGAACGAAACGAAGAATAAGCAAAGTCCTATTTTTCCAGATCATGGAGGAGGACAAAAGAGGAGCCCGAGGTGGGGCCCAGGGGGCCCACACCATGTCCAGGCACGACTCCCCTAGCTGCCGCGCGAGCACATTGTGGGGCCGCCATGGCCCACCGCTGGCCGTGCCCCTTCGCGTACTTCATCCTCCGAAAACCTAAGACCAAGAGGGTAGAAGAAATCCTCTTCGCCGCCACCATGATGCGGAGAAGACAGAGAGAGAAAAGCTTTCTGACAGGCTGCGAAGCCGCCGGAGAAATCCCTTCCCGGAGTGGGGAAATTGTCGCCATCGTCACCGTCATCGAGCTGCACTCCATCACCATCATTATGAAGGGGATCAGGTGCAGAAAACAATAATTTTCCTAGCAACGATATCCCTAAAACAGGCCAAGATCTATTCTATGCAGATATAGTAGTACAAACAGATATCAGAATACATACCCTTGTAGACCGAAAGCGGGGATTACGTTCGCGCACAAACATTGTCGATGAAGAACGACGAAGCCGACCTCAAGGTCGTGTAGAGGAAGCAGACCTCCAAGCACCGCTAGCGCATCACCCCGCAGGGCGTTACACACGTACGGTGGAAACGACGCCCTCCGAAGCTCCAGTCCAGGACGAGCAGCCGAAGACTTGGACCGGGATCACGAAATCGAGAGAGAATTGGGGAATTAATTGGTGAATTAAAAGGCTAGGGGTGCCCCTTCTTATATAGGCTCCCAGCGGGGAGCCAACCTGCTCACCAGGCAATATGGGACTATTCCCACATGCCTGGTGCGGTCATGGCTGGTGCGCCGGTCCCTTGGTGCGCCTCTTGGCCCACCTGTTTGGCCACCCAAGCCCCCACCGAATTCCCTACGGAATTTTCCCCCTCTTGGGCCTTCTTTCGACCAGAAGGCCCATTTAGGGAAATCAGCATAAATAAATTCGAAAATAGATATATAAAATCATATTTAGACATTAATTACACTAATTAATATCAAAAATATTATATATAATTTATTCTAGTTCCGAAAACTATTTCGTTGTTGCCCGATCTCCATCGGACCTCTCCCGGGACGTTCCCGGTGATCTCTTTCCTTTTCGGTTGTCTTGTTGAAACCCCTTAAGTGTGTTACCCTAGCGATTCGATATAATAACAAACATGATCGAGACTCCTCTCCGATCAATGACTAACTTGTAGTCCTGGACCCCATGAATTAATCCCTGTGATATAACGAATGACTTTCATCTATCAAACCTGAACGTAAAGTCTTAAACCTATTGCCATAGCGATACTTAGCGTGTCCGAGCGTCGTTCATAGATATGTCCATATCTGTCTTGACCCTGTTATCGACAACGCTTTCTTCTACTCGTCTATGATTTCATGTCCCCGTGACCTAGTCACATGCTTGCAAGCTCATTACACACAATCTGACCGAGTGGGCCCTACAGTATCTATCCTGCTATGCGGACTGGCAAATCCCGTTCTTGACCCCTCGTCTCAACTACTCCTTTCCGATAACCAAAAGTATCACCGTTATTGTCATACTAATTAAGATATGACGTTTGGTGCAATCAAAGTATCTTCCAGGAATAACAATAAGAGTTGGTCTCACGGTCAAAGGCGTAATGACTATGTCCTCTAAATATGAGTATGTCCATCACATCGTTCTCCAACGATATGATTTCCATTGCCGACCGGCACCATGCCCTATGATCGGGAAACCTTGATCATCGATCGCGCAATGAAACTAGTTTTAGTAGAGGCTACTAGGGACCTTCTTGTTTACGCATCACACCCGTATTAATGTTTCCGCTTAATACGGTTATAGCATGACACAAAAACATATTATGAACAAACGAGATATGATAAAGAAATACACTTTATTAGTTGCCTCTAGTGCATATCTCCTTCAGTCTCCCACTTGCACTAGAGTACAAATTAATCTAGATTACAACTTGGTAAAAGCTTAACACCCATAGCTAACTGGTGTTTTTCATGCATGTCAAGCGGGAGAGTCTTCGTCAGCGGATCTGCCACATTCAGATCCATATGCACTTTGCAAATCTTCACATCGCCTCCTTGTACATACTGACGTATCACATCGAAGCGTCGGAGAATGTGTTTGGCGGTGGAGTGAGACCTTGGCTCCTTGGCGTTAGTAATGGCACCCGTATTGTCGCAGAAGAGGATCACGGGGTCTTGCATGCTCGGGAACACTCCAAGTTCAATGATGAAGTTCCTCATCCACACAACTTCATTCGCGGCTTCGCAAGCAGCAATGTACTCCGACTCCATTGTAGATTGTGCGACGATGGTTGCTTCCAACTTCTCCAGCACACGGAGCCTCCATTCACCTTGAACACATAACCTGTCTGTGACTTAGAGTCATCGGGGTCTGAGCAGAAACTTGCATCCACGTAACCTGTTATGCCAAGTTCTTCATCGCAGCCACCATAGACAAGGAACATTTCCTTTGTCTTATTGAGATACTTAAAAATGCGCTTAACAACAATCCAATGCGCCATTCCAGGATTACCCTGGAACCGATTTATCAAACTTAGAGCTAATGCCACATCAGGTCTAGTACTTAATATTGCATACATAATCGATCATATGGCTGAAGCATAAGGATGTTTTGTCATATCGGCCTTATCCTGTTGCGTTACCGGACACTGTGCCTTTTGCAATGTTTTATTCTTGATAACCGGCAGAGAACCCTTCTTTGCCTTATCCATACCGAAACGCTTCAGTATTTTATCAAGATAAATACTCTGACTCAACGCTAATAGGCGTCTTGATCTATCACGATAGATTTTAATGCCAAACACGTATGCAGCTTCTCCTAAGTCCTTCATGGAAAATTTACTGTTTAAATAATCCTTCACGCTATTCAGAAGTTCCACATCATTCCCAATCAGCAATATGTCATCTACATATAGTGCTAAGAACACAACCGAGCTCGCACTCATTTTCTTGTAAATGCAGGTCTCTTCCAAATTTTGCACAAATCCAAAACCTTTGATTACCTCATCAAAGCGAAGATTCCAGCTCCGAGATGCTTGCTTCAATTCATAGATGGATCGCTGAAGCTTGCATACCTTGTCAGCATTTCCTGGATCGACAAAACCTTCCGGTTGTACCTTGTACAACTCTTTCTCAATGTTTCCATTTAGGAAGGCTGTTTGGACATCCATCTGCCATATTTCATAATCGTAATACGCAGCAACGGCTAACAAAATCCGAATAGACTTCAGCATCGCTACCGGTGAAAAAGTTTCATCGTAGTCAATCCCATGAACTTGTCGGAAACCTTTTGCGACAAGCAGAGCTTTATAGACGGTCACATTACCATCAGCATCAGTCTTCTTCTTAAAGATCCATTTATTCTCGACGGCCTTGCGCACTTCGGGAATATCCATCAAAGTCCACACTTTGTTATCATACATGGATCAAATTTCGGATTTCATGGCTTCTAGCCATTTCTGGGACTCTAGACTCGCCATTGCCTCCTTGTAGTTTGTAGGTTCTTCTTGTTCAATTAACATGACGGTGCAAACCATGTTACCATACCATTCTGGTGCGATCCGAGATCTACAAGACCGACGAGGTAGAATACTTTCCTCGACAGTTTCTACCATTCCATCCGCGGAGGACGTTTCCGGAAGAGCTTCCGTTGCCTCACTCGAAATCTCGAGTTCAGGATCAACGATCTCATCGAGGTCTACCTTCCCCCCACTTACTCTTTCCGCAAGAAACTCCTTCTCTAGAAAGGTACCGGTCTTCGCGAAAAATGTTTTGCCCTCAGCTTGGTTGTAGAAGGTGTATCCAACGGTTTCCCGCGGATATCCTACAAAGACGACTTTCTCCGACTTCGGTTCGAGTTTGTCGGGCTGTAGTTTCTTAACATACGCCTCACAACCCCAAACCTTCAGAAACGATAACTTAGGATTATTGCCATACCATAATTCATACGGTGTCGTTTCAACAGATTTGGACGGAGCCCTATTTAAAATGAATGCGGCTGTTTCTAACGCATAACCCTAGAAGGATACAGGCAAATCGGTAAGAAACAACATGGATCAGACACTATCTAGTAGAGTACGATTACGTCGCTCGGACACGCCGTTACGTTGCGGTGTTCCGGCAGGCGTAAGTTGAGGTACTATGCCACAACTCTTCAGATGTGTGCCAAACTCAAAAGTCAAATACTCGCCACCACGATCAGATCGGAGGTGCTTCATTTTTTTGTTAAACTGATTTTCAACTTCACTTTGAAATTCTTTGAACTTTTCAAAAATTTCGGACTTGTGTTTCATCAAATAGATATAACCGTATCTACTCAAATCATCGGTCAAGGTGACGAAGTATCGATAACCTTTGCGTGTCGAAACGCTCATTGGTCCACACACATCTGTATGTATGATCCCCAATAAATCCGACGCCCGTTCAACGAAACTTTTGAACGATGTCCTGGTCATTTTGCTCATAAGGAATGGTTCACATGTATCGAGGGATCCAAAATCCAACGAGTCAAAAGTCCATCGGAGTGGAGTTTCTTCATGCGCTTTATACCAATATGACCAAGACGGCAATGCCATATATACATGGCGGTATCATCACTATACTTAATCCGTTTGGCTTCTATGTTATGGATGTGAGTACTACGATCGAGATTCAACAAGAATAAACCATTACTCTCGGGAGCATCAACATAAAAGATATCATTCATATAAATAGCACAACTGCTAAATACTGATTTAAATGAATAACCGTCTTGTAATAGGCAAGATCCACTTATATTGTTTACACTCAAGGATGGAACATAACACTTATTTAAAACAAAAACTAATCCCGATGGTATATGTAGAGGGAGCGTGCCGACAGCCACCACGTCGACTCTCGATCCGTTGCCGACGCGCATCGTCACCTCATCTTTAGCCAGCCGCCGTTTATTCCGTAACTCCTCCCGAGAGTTACATATATGAGCAACAGAACCAGAATCAAATACCCACATGTTGCTATGGGCAGATGTAAGGTACACATCTATAACATGTATATCAAATATACCTTTCTCTTTGTCGACTGTCTTGCCAGACTTCCTATCCTCTAGGTACTTGGGGCAGTTGCGCTTCCAGTGACCTTTTCCCTTGCAGTAGAAGCACTCCACGCCAGGTCTGGGACCAGATCTGTTAGTCTTGGGCTTGGCAACCAGTTTGCCCTCCCTCCTGGACTTCCAGCTCTGCTTTCCCTTGCCACCGGATTTCTTAAAATCAACGGTCTTGTTGACCATCAACGGTGTGTGCTCCTTCTTGATCTCCACCTCAGCAGTCTTGAGCATCACGAACACTTCACCCAGGGACTTAGCCATGCCCTGCATGTTGTAGTTCGTGAAGAAGCCTTCGCTCACACTGCTATGCTCCTCCATCTTGGCCGAGAAGAAAAGCTCAGAAGCTTCATATCTCTCAGCCTTAGCCTGCGGCGCAAAGACAGCCTTGAGATCAGAAATAATCTCAAAGGTTCTCATCTTCTCAAAGCGCTTATGCAGGTCGGCTTCCATGGCGTAGAGCATGCCACTCTGGACAAAGGCAGAATCCTCCGATCTGGTCTGGAAGACCTTCTTCTCATCCTCAGAGGCTTCATCTGCGGGAGGGTCACCTATGGCAGACTCAATGACGTAGGCCACCCTATGGGGAGTGAGGAGGATCCTCAGGTTGTGGAACGAGGCCATGAAGTTTGACCCATTGGTCTTCAGTTTTTCTTTCCCAAGGAACATACCTAGGTTAAACGAGGGGCGAGACATCTATAATGGAATTTGCAACAACATAAGACTTTGTTCCTAATAATTTCGAGTTATAGTATTTTTAGAAAATAACTAACATAACTCCCACTCAAATGAACATCCCTCCTGGTCGTTTAAGCGATTACACGACCCCCATCCATTGCACCAACCCCTCATCGTCAAAGCCGGCGGCACAACTTCAAGAGTAGACAACTGTCCGTCACACCAATTTTGTGACTCGTGCTCGACCTTTCGGCCTCCGTGTTCCGAGGCCATATCTGCATATGCTTGGCTCGCCACTATAACCTCCACGCTGACGCTTGTGCAACATGGCTTACACCCACCGTATGCGAACGACGATATGTCTGACACCCGATCGTCACGGCCTGCCTCATAACATAGAACTTTCTTGGTGGTGCTCGTTGGAGGAAGAACAAAAGTGGTATTTTTGAAGGCATCATGTTATATAATTACCGCCGTGTAACTAATATATACTAATATATATAGTCACACAATATAAGATGCACACAAAACATCAAATGTAGTGCAATGTGATATAGTCCATTGCGCCATGGTCTTCTTGCGCCCGCAGTTTATAAAGAATTTAATAAACCTACCTTGACCATATCACATAGCCCCTGCAAAATAAAGTTAGACGCTTCGACTTTATCTTTTGCATATTTTACGTGGCTTGGGGCTGTCGTAAATAGAACCGCTTCATACCTACGAACCTTATGACAACAACAACGATCCAATAATTGCATGTTTAAGCATCCCTTTCGGGCCCTCCATTGAAAATGCAAGACCAACTAAAGAGAGAAACTAACACCCGCCAGCCATAGATACGGTACAAGCCGTATGTCAGTAGTGGAACCAGTCTCGCGTAAGCATAAGCGTATGTTATTTAATGTAGTGCCCTTGCTTAAGATAACAATGGCACTTATGAATAGTGCGGAAGACTTGGATCACATAAGTCTCGCAATTTCCAATAAGATGTAATATCACAGTACGATGTCATAATCTATTAGAATACGAGACGAATGATCCAAAAACAAATAATCCTTACAATTTTGCATAGCTGAAAACGCTAGCTGAATAAATAGTTCACACTTTATTTCAGAGTTCAAAAGCAAAACAAAAGATAGCATGGAGCTACAACATCTCCATGAAGCCACTGGCGGATCATGTTGGTTGTAGCTCGAAGACGACCCCCTTACTCCTCATTCGGACATTCTGCAAGTTTTAGTTGCAGCCCAGCTATAAAGGGTCAGCACAATTGAATTGTGGTGGCAAGTGACTTTGATTTCTAATATTCTACTAAGTTATATCTATATGCTTATTTGGCTGGTGGAGCTCAAGGCTATTGCGTAAAGCAAGTTTTCTCCTACTTTTGATAATTTTTTTTCTTAAATCAATATCTTCTCTTTCAGAGACATCTCGAGACAAGTCCATGTCTCCTACCCATGTTCACCCAACCAAGTTTTATTAAGAAATTGGGATGAAGAGATTTTCAGAACACAGCCTTGTGTAGTTACTCAAATTGTCCGATGCCGGGGACACGGCTAAGATCTTAGGTTTTAACTCTCGAGAGTGTGTGCACTTTCACCATTAGACTTAATCAACCCAAACTATCCTCTACACTCCTTTAGTGAGAAGGAAAAGGAGAAGATCAAGACGAGACTTTTCAGAAGTTGCTTTCCCATGATCATACTAAGAGATTACCACCATCCTATCAACTCTACCGCCATCAATCTCTTGACCCAGGTCCACATCAACTTACTCCATCAAGACAGAGCCCATATTGACCAATGGTTGCATGATAAGCAACTAGACGCAGTGTAAACTTAAATCTCATAGCCCTGGGTGGCCTACCACAAGTGAGCAACTCAGGTTAACACCACGTATCATGGCCCCAAGTAAGTGAAAACTATCTTGGGCGAACACAACCATGAGACTTGACCCTGAGAAGCCACTCAACTTGAAACCTCCTCGATCGACCCAATCCACCCAGGCCTTAAATTAATTTAGTGGAAATTTTCATTTATCACATCAAACATAAAACAATCATTTTTGCAGCAGGTACTTCCACTAAATTATAATAGGGGTCTAACTGGAATTTCTAAGGGGTAACCTAACAGGTTTGCATAGCATACTACAATCTCCCAGAAACCTATCATGCATACTACTTTTGCAAATACTGCTTAAAACACTAGGAATGCAATAGAATAAAATAGTAGGTGTTTATGAAGTCACTTGCCTTATGAAAGTTGTCGTTTCTCACACACTCTTGTCCAAGTCAATAGTTGCTCCCCGTTTCAAACTATATAGTAAAAGGGCATCCAATAAACAAGCAATTCAACAAGCACAAAACATATTGAAACATACAAACGTAACGAGTCTTCTCGGAAGGGTTTGGTCAAAGGTGTCACAAAATTAAATATACAAAAAGAATAAATGTGTTTGGGTTTAGGGTTTCATCAAGGGATGGTCTTCAAAAGTTTACACAAAGGGATATCAAGAAGTCTTAATCACAATTTAAAAGCAAGGTTTAAAACTCTAATACCACTATAATTATTTATTTACATTTTCCCAAGGTTATGTTTAAAATTAACTTTAACCAAATTCATATTCAAGAATTTCTTAACTTTCTCAAATCTAAACATTTTCAGTCACCAACTTAAAGTTTTATAGTATTAATAATAACTTAGTTATTTGAAATGGTATAATGTTTTAAATCACATTTTTAGTAACACCTAATTAACCAATAACATTTATAAACACTTGTAAATGAACTAAAATCATTTAAAGGGTTATAAACAAACTTACCTATTAATGTTATGAAATATATAATAAAACAGGGATTTGAGCTTTCTATGGACAAGGACAACTATTTATGTCTTCGGTGCAAAGTAATAAATTTTAAATTAATAAACCTTATAATGTGCTAAAATAAATCAAATTAAGTCTCTGACCTTTAAATTCATTTTAAATTGTTCAAAACCTTATTTATAACAAAATTTTGTAAATGGGGTTAATATACATAGGGCTTTTAATTAAATTTATAGCAATTGGATTTAATCAAAAATAATGTTTGTATTAAAAGTTATGTCAAAAATAGTCAAACTATTCAAATTAAACATACAACTATTAAATCATCAAAATAATTCTCAAAATTATTTTATAATCAGAGGCATAATATCAAACATTTTATAAAGTTTCTAAAACAATTTTATTTGCAATTTTTGGATTTATAGATTTAAAGTTATGATAAAATTACTCAAATTCACCATTTGAAATTTGAATATTTTAAACTAAGTCAAATTTGAGTTTTGGCAGATCCAAAATTTTCTACATGTCAAGGGCTTTCCAAATATGTAAAAATATTTGAATTTGGATTAGTGGTTAAAAAGTTATGACAGGTCTAAGTGGCAGGGGCTTTTCTGCAAAATAGACAATTAAATTCTATTTGGAAATAAAACAGAAAAAGATTTGCCACGTGGCGTACTACGATAGGCTGGTTTCAAGGGTTAACAGGGGCCGCAGGATTTAAAGAAGATCGAGCGGTCCAGATCCGTTCGTACCTCTTCGGCCTAGATCTAATCTGGGCCGTTGATGGATGATCGAACAACCTCAGCCGCGTTGAATAGCCGGCGGCGGCGCTAGTTCGCCGGCAACGTGGAAGACGGCGGCGGTGGGCTCGGACTCGGATGGTGTCGGTGCTCTGGATGTTCCCCGGACTCAGGAGTACGACGGCGACGCACGTCTCGGCTCGGGGAAGGCGATGCTCGTGTCGTTGGCGAGCAGCGCATGCCGGAGTGGCTTGGGGTTGCGGCCGGAGGAGCTCGGTCGCCGGCGAGCTTCTGTTTGTGTTCTTCCTCGACGAACATCTGCGGGAGAGACGCGGGGAAGGGGTTAGCACGTGCGCACGGACGCGGCGAGGCTGCGAGGCATGGTCTCGGCCAAGGGAACGGACTCACCTCGCCGGTGGTTGGAGAAACGCGCGGCGGCGGCCGTGCAACTGCGACGAGGAATTTCCACAGCCTGGCGGCACAAAATGGAGGGAAAGGAGAGGGGAAAGAGGGCGGCCATCGCGTGGGTTAAATAGGGACAAGCGGGGGATCCTAAGACACCCTAAATCGCTCGCAATCAAGCGGCGGAAAATTCGCCCGAAACGGCCGACGGAAATTTCGCCGGAGGTTGAAGAAGGCTCGCCTGACGGGTGGGCCCCGCGTGTCAGCGACACAGGAGAGGGATGCGGGCTGGGCGCTGGGCTGTTATCTGCCGCCCGCGTGCGAGGGGAAACATACTGGGCTCGGCCCATTTGGCTCGGTTCTATTTTTTTTTATTGTTTTCTTTTCTGATTTCCGTTTTTGTTTTCTTTATAACTTTTATTTTAAATGTCCAAATGGAGTCAAATTAATTTCTGAAGATTTGTAAAAATATTATCTTTGTGTTAAACCATTAGTGGGCATGTTTTGAACACTTTTTGGAAAATAATTTTTGAAATATGCATAGAATACAAATTTGACACTTTATGTCAAATTTGAAGTTAGGGCTTTAATGACTTTATTTGTGGCTAAATTAAATTTGTAAAATTTACAATACTTATATAAGTTTGCAATTAAGTTATTAAACTCATTTTTTGTCTTTAGTACAATATTAAATAATCATAACTTAACTTTTGAATGAAAGGGAAAAATAATGTATCCATTTTCAACTAAAATATTTTGTGCAGCATTAAGATTTTTAATATGATAGAACAATTGAAAATTCCATATAGTACATTTGTGAAATATTCTATCTTTATTTATTTTCTTTTGTTGATTATATTCCTGAATTATTTTATGCTTTAAAAGTTGATGCATTAATTTAAAATCATGACATGCTTCATAGAGTAATCATAATCTTATAGCCTAGAAAGTTTTAAAGATAATAACTCCAGATTGTGATTTCCCATACTATGTTTTGACTTAGGGAAAAGAACAAATCATTTTTGAATTCGATGTTTTAATAACATGAGCACTTTGCAAATAGAGATTTTAGAGTTTATGAATAGCTATGACTAAGTGGTTAAAATCAAATACTTATAAAGAAATCTTTTATTTCATGAATATGGTTTGAAGGTTTGTAAAACATTTGTCAAATTAGATATTGAGGTTTTAATAATTACAATGGATAATAAAATCTTTTAACTTGAAACAATATTTGAAAATAAAGATAAACTGAGATATTTGAAATATTAAACTTTTTCAATATGTTTGAAGTCTTTCTCAGTTGGTTTTCTTATGCATTTCAATATTTTATTTTAATCAAAACAAAAGTTTTAAATTTTTGTGATTTTTAAACATTCCAAAATATTGGGATGTTACATTTTATAATCTATTAAAGCTAAAATTTATTTAAATATTGGAATATGAGTTTAAATAACTTAAATTCAAACATATTTGAATGTGGGTATTTCATAGAATTTATTTTAGCCAAAATTAAAATTAATTAAACCCTATTTTTAAATTTAACATAAAGTGTCAAATATGTATTTAATCAATATTTCGAAATTATTAATTTTGAAAATTGTTCAAAACATGCCCACAACTGGTTTAACACAAAGATGTTGTTTTTACAATTTTTTAGAAATTTATTTGACTTCATTTGGACATGTAAATCAACATATATGAATAAATTAGAAAATCAGAAAAATAAAAACCGCCGACGTCAGTGATGACGTCAGCATCGTCTTCCACCTTCGGCGAAAATCCCGGCCGAGAATCTCGCCCGTGATTTCCTTCCAAATCCGAGCGAAGTTATCGCGATTCGGTTCCCGTGTTTGGCCTATAAGAACCCCCACCTCCTCCGCCGAGTTTCCCTCTCCTTCCTCTAAAAAACACGCCGCCAGGGCGCCGGAACAACTCACCGGAGTTCATTCGTACCCGCCGCCGTTTTCCTTCGTTCTCCGGCGAGGTGAGCAACCCCGAGCCCTCTCTCTTGCGCCTTCTCCCTCCTTACATCCGTGCGCATCCGTGTGATTTTTCATGTGATTTATATTGCGCCAGATCGAGCTGCCCGTGCTCGACCGAAGCCGCCGCCGCCCCGTGAACTCCGGCGAGGAGTAGAACGAGCACCGGAGCGCCCCGCCACTAACCACCGCCTCCATTCTCTTCGTCGAGCCACGCCGCACTCGGGGGGACCATCCGCGCAACCGGGGAGCCTCCCCAACGCCGTCGCCGTCCACGCCCGAGGTCACGCCGCCGCCAGCCTTTCTTCTCCGGTGAGAAGCGCCGCCACGGTATGACCAACTCCTCTCCGCCGTCCGATCTCCTCCCAACGGCCCCGATTAGATCCTTTGGCCGAACCGGTACGAGCTGACGAGATCTGTTGGATCTGGATCTGACGATCCAGATCTATCCACTTATCCATGTCAGCGCTGACTCAGCGTCCTTAGTCAGCAGCCACGTCAGATCCAGTCAGCGCCCAGTCAACAGATTTGGCACTTTTGTAGAAAAGCCCCTGCATATTTAAACCTTCATAACTTTTTAACCACTTCTCCAAATTTGATAAAATTTATATATTTGGAAAGCCCTCGACATGTAGAATATTTTAGATCTGTTAGATTTCAGATTTTACTTAGTTTAAAATATTCAAATTTCAAATGGTGAATTTGAGTATTTTTGTCATAACTTTAAATCTGTAAATTCAAAAATTGTAAATAAAATTGTTTTAGAGACTTTGGAATATTTGTAAATTGATGCCACTGCTTTAAAATATTTTTGAGTAATATTTGAATGAATTCATAGTTATATATTTTATTTGAATAGTTTGAGTATTTTCAACATAACTTTTAATATATAAAACTTATTTTTGAATAAATCAATTGCTATAAATTTATTTAAATCCCCTCTGTCTATTAATACTAATTATAAAATTTTGTTATAAAAATTTAAATCACATAAAACTTTAATCTTATATTTATTCCTTATTATATTTTGTGAAAATAGAAATTAATTAAATTTTATTAGCATAATTGTTTCATGTGATTAAAAATTGCATTTAATGCATAGCATATTTCATTTTGTAGTTATATTTCCATAAGAAAACCCCTCCCCCATTTTCTCTAAGTTAGAAGTATTTTTCAACTAAGCATTTTGGTAAAGTGCTACACTTAGACACTTGGATTTTCAACATGGAGCTAGAAGGCCAGTGGAGGACTTAGCCAAAACAAGACTTCAGAAGTATCTTCAAGGGGCAGAAGCACTTAGAAGAAAATAAAGAAGAAGTGCATGAAGAGTTGAAGACCAACCAACAATATTTTCTAAGTCTTGCTTCCTCTCTTTTTCTTTTCTCCCTTCTTCTCTGAGACTTCATGAAGACTAAGTTAAATCCAAGACCAGCCCTGGTGATATAAGAATCATCAAGTATGAAGAATAATCAATTCTACCAAAAATTCAATCAAGACATCACCCAGAAGAAAATTACAAGTCTGGAGATGAAGCCTGGAAGATCAACTACATATTTCTTTATATCTTTTCCCTCTTTCCTAATCTTGTCTTCCATTTCAGACTTAATTTTTTTTTGATCTTGTTGTTATCATGTTTGAAGTTTGTTGGATCCTAGCGGCATAGTGAGATGAAGCGGCCTGGAGACAAACCTTACATGTCCACGGACATGAGACATGTTCCACAACTTAAGTGGCTGGCCGGGTGTCTATCTCTCTCACTATAGTGAATATCCATTTCACAAAGAGTTGATAATAATTGTTGATCACCTTGAAGAATAAACTTAGTATTTTCTTAAATATTTATGCACATCATGACTAAGTCATTAGAGTACTTAATCAAGATAAATTATAACAAAGTTATTTTATCCAACTTATGACCTTAGTCCTTAGTCATTTTGACCAACCTAACTGCCTTGCATTAACTTAAAAGATTTTCTTAGCATGGCATACATCTCTAGTCCTTAGAAACATTTTGCACATCATGCATAAGCATATTTTCTTTAGGAGTTTTATAAAACTTGTTTGTTCACTTTGTATGTGTTTGTATGCATTGTGTAGTTGTGTTTTATTTTGATTGTTGTACTGTTGCTTGTCTATACTGTTTAGATTGAACGGAGAGACCCGAGTTACGTTGAAAAGAGTTTGTGAGTAAAGACTTCATCCAAAGGCAAGTGGCACACCTCATAAACTTCCTATTATTTTCTATATGCATTACTTAGTGTATTTTTATATAAGCATGTGTAGGATAGTATTGATATGCTAAACCTTTGTAGAAATTACTTATTTCCATGTCTAGGCTCCTATGCAATACTTAGTAGAATTATTGATGCTATGCAAATGTTGTTTTGTGAAAACCTAAATTCTACTAAGTTAAGAATGAAACACCTGGGTGGTAAGAGGTTGTATGGTTTATGTTGAGTGGCTACTCAGGCCATGTCTATGGTTCCTGGAGTACGTACACTTGAGAATGGCCACCCAGGAACAGAGGAATCTGAAGAACTACGAGTGACGATTGCTTCCAGTGCAGCCATTGCCATATGGGCTCTGGCTTGATCAATTATGTTGCGTGGACTCTCTCCGGCTTGTCAAGCAGATGTAGAGGGTGTTAGGTGGAACAGGTCAAGCCAGAGTAGGAGGGAAAATTCCTTGCAAAGATCTCGTCTCATTCTTCTCCTTTTCCTTATCACTTTAAGTGTGTACATGATAGTTTGGGTTGAATGGGTACAATGGTGAACGTGCACAACCTCTGCAGAGTGTAAATCTAAGTACTTAGCTGTGTCCCGGTACGGACAATTTGAGCAGCTGATCACGGACGTCAACGGAGGATTCCACCATTCCAACTTCAAAATTAAAACTTGATGGGTGAACAAGGGTAGAATGAGACAGTGGTTTTTATGCCGCGAATATCTCGAATAGAAGAAAAGTGTTTTCCAAAGAGTTAGGAAAAATTGGCTTTATACAAAATAGCCTTGAACTCCACCAGCCAAATATGCATATAGGTTATTAGAGTTTTTCCACTAAGTGTCCACCATAGTGTCACTTGCCAGACTCCATTTTTAATGGAATCTGACCCGCGTTGTTGCAATATTTTTCTTATTGCAGATTGATCAGATGACGAGTGAGGTTTCGATTTAAAGGTTTCGAGTCTACAACCAACAAGTTTTCGCCTGTGGCAACATGAATATGATGGAGACTCACTTCTATTGTATTTCCGCTGTTTACTCTTTCAAAGCTAGCTTTATGCTATGCAACTTGTGTTGAATATTTTGTAAGTCTGGATCACCGATGTAATAAAATTGATACCTTGTTGTGATATTACATCCTAAACTGTGTGTGCAAACGAATCGATCCGGGGATTTGCACTATACACAAGTATCTGCCTTATTTAAAGTGCAGGTACGCTACACCGACCTGCTCACCATGCAATGTGGGACTATTCCCACATGCCTGGTGCGGCCATGGCTGGTGCGCCGGCCCCTTGGTGGGCCTCTTGGCCCACCTGGGTCGGCCACCCAAGCCCCCACCGAATTCCCTAGGGAATTTTCCCCCTCTTGGGCCTTCTTTCGACCAGAAGGCCCATTTAGGGAAATCAGCCTAAATAAATTCAAAAATAAATATATAAAATCATATTTAGATATTAATTACACTAATTAATATCAAAAATATTATATATAATTTATTCTAGCTCCGAAAACTATTTCGTCGCTGCCCGATCTACATCGGACCTTTCCCGGGACGTTCCCGGTGATCTCTTTCGTTTCCGGTTGTCTTGTCGAAACCCCTGAAATGTGTTACCCTAGCGGTTCGATATAATAACAGACATGACCGAGACTCCTCTCCGATCAATGACTAACTCGTAGGCCTGGACCACATGAATTAATCCCTGTGATATAACGAATGACTTCCATCTATCAAAATTGAACGTAAAGTCTTAAACCTTTTGCCATAGCGATACTTAGCGTGTCCGAGCATCGTTCATAAATATCTCCATATCTAGCTTGACCTCGTAACCGACACCGTTATCTTCAACCCGTCTATGATTTCATGTCTCCGTGACCTAGTCACATGCTTGCAAGCTCATTAGACATAATCTCACTGAGTGGGCCCTAGAGTATCTATCCTGCTATGCGGACTAGCAAATCCTGCTCTTGACCCGTCGTCTCAACTACTCCTTTCCGATACCCAAAAGTATCACCGTTATTGTCATACTAATTAAGATACGACGTTTGGTGCAATCAAAGTATCTTCCAGGAATAACAATCAGAGTTGGTCTCACGTTCAAAGGCGTAATGACTACGTCCTCCAAATATGGGTATGTCCATCACATCGTTCTCCAACGATATGACTTCCATTGCTGACCGACACCAAGCCCTATGATCGGGAAACCTCGATCATCGATCGCGCAATGAAACTAGTCTTAGTAGAGGCTACTAGGGACCTGGTTGTTTACGCATCACACCGTATTAATGTTTCCGCTTAATACGGATATAGCATGACACAAAAACATATTATGAACAAACGAGATATGATAAAGAAATACACTTTATTAATTTCCTCTAGGGCATATCTCCTTCACATTAACACCGCCATCTCCATCGCCAACACTGTCATCTCCATCGGTCCTCTCCGTTCCCGCTGTAACATCTTGTGACACCCCGATCTAAAGACCGGAAATATCCCGTATACTAGTCCCTGAAACACTAGTATACAATCACTTGATATTAAAGACGAGACCAAATACATAGGTTTGAATAATTATACATAACACAACTCGAGAGAGTGGCTCCGGATGTAGGCGCATGGGGCGCACACAATAGTATGTACATTATTCTAGGTCGTCGGAGCTAGGGACTTAGGCAGCGGAAAGCGTAGACGGAAGCGTAGTACATCGGGCGGACTCCACGAGGTTCTGCCTCGGATACTTGATTCTAGTTTTCGTAGAGTGGGTACTCCGGGACGGGCGACAGAGGGTCTGACCAAAGAATTAGCAAGGTGAGTACATTGCATGTACTCGCAAGACATCGGCCACACTTCACCCATCACTATCTATATGGCATGGCATAAGTATAGTAAGTAGCATGGCATAAGTACGGTATGTAGCATGGCTTAAGTACTAAAGTAGCATGACATAAGTACGGTAAGTAGCATGGCATAACAAGTTACTCCAACATAACAAGTAGATTCAAGGAACGATAAGTTCCATTTCAAATGTTTCCCAAGGTAAGTTTCACCACTTGCGGGCTCTCTAGCCCGTCACCATATTGGTGCAGCAATCGACTCCCCGAGTCTCGCGTAATTTCAAGTTTAGTTTTCAAAGTTTTCCCCATGACAAGGCTGACTCTAAGTGTGACTCTAACCAAACTTGTCCCGTATCCTTGGGACTAGGCTAGTATCTAGATACACTCTCGAGAGGTCGCAACAACCACAAGCTAGAGTGCACAATAGTCTCACCGGTACCGAAGTACTTAACCATTCCTGGCGGTGAGTGCCCACTCCCCAACTTTCCACAAGATCAAGACGCCCCCCTATATAGTTACCGGCATGCCTCACGGGCCTTGTCTTAGGCTGAACTAAAGTTCCGGCACGTCCCCAACCTATGAGCGATGCCGAGCTCTGGAACCATCACAAGTCTAGCCCCGACCACACAGGTAACCGACTAGACTCACCAAGGGGTGACATCAAAGGGGTGTATGATAATGCTACTAAGTTGAGCCTACACATTTCGACGACGTGTGACCGAGCTAAAAGGTTTGATGAATGGCACAACTCAATCTCAGTCGAGGGAGGTGGTTAAGTTCTTAGTCATGTTTATCAATATTTTCAAAGATGTTTCCACAACAATGATTTTAAAACCAATACCCCTCATGAATCAACTAAACAACGACAAGAAATAGTAAGTAAAATCTAGCATGAGCATTATATCACAATAATAACAAGATAGAAAAATATATCGTATAACAAGATGTATATAAGGTCAAGTTATATCGACCAGGCATTCGCGGCGTGTAACATCCCAATTTTCAGAAAAAATTAAACTTTGCATCCATGCATCATCATCATTAAACTTGTCATATGAATCACATAGAATTTGAATTTAATTATTTAAATATGTTTTAATTGACTTTATGTCCTTAAAATTGTTATTTGAATTTATAATAATGTTCCTTTTATTCTATTTTTTCTTTAGACAAAAATAATGTCAAAAGGATCGATATTTCATAAGCTTTTCAAATTATATTTTTATGAATTTTTCTGAGAAGTTTTAATATAGTTTTGAATTTGTTCTATACTCAAAAGATTTAAAAACAGAAAAGAATTTTCAAAAAAAAAGAAAATTAGAGCCGGGCCAGCCAGTGGGCCGAAGCCCACTAGCTATCTACCGCGCGCGCGACGCAATCCAGCCCGCCAGCATCCCGTCCCCGCCCGCGCGCGCGCTCTCTCTCTGGCAGGTGGACCCCACCTGTCATCCCCGTCCCCGCGACCTCTTCTTCCCCAAATCACGCCCACGACCTAGCCGAGAAACGGCCGAATCAATTCGTTGATTCCCGGCAATTTACTCACCCATTTAACTCGCCGTTGCCCCTATAAGAACCCCCTCGACCCCCTCTCCTTTTTGCCCCAAGCCCTGTACCCCGAGAGCCACCAGGCCGCCCGCGAGCATCCCCGGAGCTCCGCCGTTGCCGACGGCAAGTTCAACGAACTCCGGTGAGCTGCGACCTCCTCGAGCCCTCTCTTCACTACCAATCGTTTCTCTTTGTCATTGCGCACCTTAGTGACAAGGTCTCGTGTTTTGTTATGCAGCCAAACTCCGTGTCCGTGCTCACCGACGAGAACCTCCGCCATGCGCATCTCCGGCGAGCGATTTCGAGAAGAGGAGGACGCTCGGCTCTTCTCCACCGCGCCACCAACCTCGCCGCGAGCTCCTCTTCGTCAGGGTATGCCTCGCTATCCTCGTAGAGCAGTAGAACGTAGGTTGCGCGAACGACGGTGATGGCGCCGCCGTGCGCCTCGGTCACCGGAGCTCCTCCGGTCGACAGCGCCGCTCGGTTCTGGTCGACTAGATCTGGACCGTTAGATCTTCCGTGCACGGCCAGGATTAGATCACTTAAAATCCCGAACCGGTACGCCGCGTCAGCGCCACGTCCGGGCCGCGTCAGCGCCGCGCCAGATATTATTTTCTGAATTTTTATTAAATCATTTAATTTGGCAGTTTTGCAGAAAACCCCCTGCATACTGTTTTCATCATTACATTTTATCTGTTTAACCAAATTTAAATATTTTTATATATTTGAAATCCTTAGAACCAGTAGAACACTTTGGCATCATTAGTTTTCTGTTTTGAGACATTCAAAATTTTCAAATATTTTTGATAGTAGTTTAAGTGTTTTTGACATAACTTTGGTTAGAAAAATTATTTTTGAATAAATCAAATTGCTAACAACTTGTTTAGATGCCCTCTGCCCAAATGTCATTTTTACAAATTTTTAGTTTGAAATTTTATTTAAGTAAACTAAGGTCCTTGTCAATACCCATTATTTATGATTAAATAATAGAAACAAATTAAAAATTTATTCATGCATATATCATGAAAATCCAAAGTGATACATTTATTTGTTTCTTGACGTTGGAAATAAATTGTTGCATCTCATCTCATGCATAGCATATATTTTTCTTTATATGAACCTTTTCTTGTGTGTTTATGTGTGGCTCTTTATTTCTTTATTAGACTATTTAGAGGGAAACGAGAATCTTTGCAACTGTAACTGCTGCACTCCCGGTTGCCAAGGCAAGTGGCACACCCCCATAAAAGTCCTATTATTTTTCTATGCATGAGTAGATTATTTTCTATAAGCATGTGTAGGATAGTATTGCTATGCAAGCCATGTTAGACCTCTTTATTCCTGTGTGTAGGTTCCTATGAAAATACTTAGTAGAATAGTGATGCTATGCAAAAACTATTTTGATGAAAAAGATAAAGTCTACTAAGTTTTAATCAAACACCTGGGTGGAATTGGTTGCTTGGCTGTATGAGTTGAGTGTTGTTCCCAGGGGATTTACCTGTGGAATATTCACTTGTGGATGGCCACCCAGGAGCAAAGGAATCTGAAGAAATCCAAGTGAAGATTGCTTCTCGTGCAGCCATTGCCAATATGGGCTCTGGCTTGATCAACTAAGCTGTGTGGACTCTTCCCGGCCTGACAGGTGGTGGTAGATGATTTATAGGTAGAGCGCGTTAGGCCAGAGTGGGAGGGAAAATGCTTCTGAAAGATCTCATCTCATTCTTTCCTTTCCTTATCACATATGGTGTGAAAAGGGTAACCTGGGTTGAATGGGTACAATGGTGAACGTGCACAACCTCTGCGAGTTAAAATCTAAGTACTTAGCCGTGTCCCCGGAAACGGACAATTGATCAGCTGAACGAGGACGTCAACGGAGGATTCCACCATTCCAACTTATAAATTAAAACTTGATGGGTGAACAAGGGTAGAATGAGACAGTGGATTTCATGCCACGGATGTCTCGAATAGAAGAAAAGTGTTTTTCAAAAAGTTAGGGAAAAACTTGCTTTCTGCAAAATAGCATTGAGCTCCACCAGCCAAATAAGCATATAGGTCATAGAGTTATTCCTCTAAGTGTCCACCATAGTGTCACTTGCCAGTTCCATTTTAATGGTTCTGACCCACGTTGTTGCAATATATATCTTATTGCAGACTGTCCTGATGATGAGTGAAAGTTTTTACTAAGGGTTTCGAGTCTTCAACCAACATGCTCGCCTGTGGCACATGATGATGTTTGGGGACTCCATGAAGAATAAATTTTCCATTGTTTACTCTGTTTACTGCTAGCTTTATGCTATGCAAATTTGTAATGAATATTTTCTTAGTCTGGATCAGCGTTGTAATAAATTGATACCTTGTTGTGATATTACATCGTAACTGTGTGTGCAAACGAATCGATTCAGGGATTTGCACTATACACAGGTATCTGCCATATTTTAGGTGCAGGTACACTACACGGCGGGTGTGCCGGAATTTCCCGTGTCGCCTTTAGTGAGTTGTTATTTATTAATTACCCACTTAGAAAATTCATATAACATGAGGTTTATCCAGCATTTTTATGTTCATTTAGCAAATGCACATGACATGTGAGCTAAGTAACATCACTAGAGCAAAACAGGCCACTTGTCCCGGGCCGTGAGGGCTTTTTGCCCCGGTCACACGCCCGGGACAGCGTGTTCGGGACAAATAGGCCCCCCTATTTGTCCCGGGCACGCCACGGCCCGGGACCAATAGGGGGGCCACGTGGCTAATCAAGGCAGGCTCTGCCTGCGACTCATTTGTCCCGGTTCGTAATACGAACCGGGACAGTATATATGTTTTTTTTTGTTTCTTTTATTTTGTTTCCTGTTTTCTATTTTTGTTTCTGTTTTCTATTTATGTTACTGATTCTTTTGTGTTTGTGTTTTTTCATTTATGTTTCATTTCAAACAATATCGAGTTGCATATTATACGTTACTATGTAATATATATCATGAATACACGATTTTTTCCTCGGGATGTAGTCATGAATACTACTAGTACACGAGTTCTCCCAAACAAATATTTACAACCGGAAGATCATGTATGTACCGGGGACACGGCTAAGTACAAATATTTTTTTACATGACAGAGAAGCATTAGACCCTATTTTTTCCTCGGGATGGTCTTTTTTGGCTGCCGGATTATACTGCATTCTGCGCCTGGCTTTATGACATAGTCAAGCAGAAAGCCCGCAATTTCCTCCGCGATTGGTAGTAGGCGGTCTTTTGCTTCTAGCCTGTTCCGGATCGTCTCAAACTAAAAAGGAGAGATCAACACCAATATATCAACCATTATGAAAATAATTCAATTTGAGAAGTGAACAAGTTTGAATGAATTGTTAACGTACCCTATTCCAGTCTGCACCCTCATTGAAGTGAATTCGGATGAACTCGCAGACATAGAATCCACACAAATTGGTGCCTTGTTGTTGCTTCGCGCACTTTATGATAGAATAAGATAAGAAATTAATAAAAAATAATCATAAATATTGAAAAAATGGTATTGTGAGACTGAAATTAAGAATATGCGTATGTGGAACCTAGCTAGTATACGTCTTTACCTCTCGCCATTTAAAAGTGAGGTTCTTAGCTATACCGACATCCTTGTGGTAACCGGTGAACTTGTCCCAAACCCTGAAGTTTACGGTATGAAAAATTAGTAAAGAAGTTAACTAATTACTATATATTATTAGAAAAGACGAGGTCGATTGTGATAATTATCGAAATTACCTCTGGAGCATCTGTTTCGTGTCGTCGAACTTTTCTTCAGGTTTCGATAATGGGTCCAAGACATCAACGATTGCCTTTTCAACATCAATCTCCAATAATACCCAGTGAAATCCGCCATATGTTTATATTTGTTAATAACTAAATCATCAATTACATATACTTAATTAACATCGAGTATGTATAAGAAAGTAAACAACTCACTCGAAGTTGAACGGGAAAATTATGGTGCTTTTGTAATGTTGCGCCATCAAATAAGTAAGCCAAAGCTCCTCCGTTTGATCTGGGTAATGTAACAAACCATGATGATGAACTCGATTAGGGTCAATGAATCCAATCTTGTGATTCAGTCCCAGCTTTCGAGATTGTATAATTTTCAGCCTGCATAATAGAGTACAAAAGTAATATAGTGATAAGGATAATTACAAGCAATGAAAAATAAGTAGAGCTAGAGAATTACTGACATATATACATAATTTAATTACTTACATGCAAAAGGCACTGATGATAGATTTGTCGAGCGCGTCAAAATTGAATAACTGCCATAATTCGCAATACTCGATTTGAACCTCATCATCACCTGGGCCAAAAAAATCCTTTGGAATTTTCCCATAGAGCCAGTCTCCTTCTTGACTTTTCGTGGTACGCAAGTACCATGCATTGAGTTGGTGCAACCTAGCTGGTAGAGTGCGCACCATTGCAGGGTCGACAAGATCTTGTCCTCTCACATATGTCCGCACCACCTCATGTATGGTGACACTCTCGCCAGCTTGCAATGCCTTCAGCTCTGCCAGAGTTATACCCATATCTCTAGCTTGCTGCGAAAGTACATCATCGATCGGGTTCCGGTTGTAAGGCGCCAATATGAGTGGAGGGGCCGATTGTCCCGCCTGCATTCCGAGCTGTGGAACATCTCTCTTCTGGTTGGCAGCAGATTTTTGTTCTTCCCGCACTCTCTTAGATGTACGCACCCGAACGCGTGTGTAGTCATCGTCCATATTTAGTTCATATTGCGACGGATGCGTAAGAAATTCTATGGCCCACCGTATCGCTTCCGGAGAATAAACCGGAACAGGCAAAGACATCTTTTTTGCCTTCTTTCTCTGGGAAGTCTGGATCTCCTCGACCCTTGTATCGACATCTTTGCGAGAGTTCACAAAGCGAGACTTCCCGGCCGTTTCGCTTTTCTGAGTACTAGTCGACGCAGCGGTGCACTTCCGCTTCTTTTGCGGAGGCGATGGAGTCCGTTGACGCGGCGGAGTACGCTCATGCGACGGCGGAGATGGACTAGCACCTTGGTTGTCGTTGTGGGGGGTGTCTGGACTAGCGCATTGGTTGTCGTTGTTGTAGTTATGTGGACTGGCAGGGCGATTTAGCTGCATGTGTGGGAACACGATGTATTCTTTTTTCCATAAGCAGGTACTCCTGAGGGCAAATCTCAACTCAACCTCGTCTTCACCCGTAGGGAAGTCCAGCTTAATTCCCTCATATGTCTTGATAACCTCATCAACCCCGACAATAGCATAGCCATCTGGAATAGGGCGACAATGGTAAGTTCCATTTGGGCTAGGCGGTAGGGCAAAGCCATGCGCCACCTTCACGGTTATGTTCAAGCATGGCACATGTAGGTCGCAAAGTTCCCGCTGCACGATATTATCCACGGGGTGACGAGGACCCGGCATATCATTGTGGCGATCGAGCTCCGTCGAAGCCACGCTGCTTCTCCGCATTGATTTTGGATCAGGAGAAGGATTTTCGGGCGTCTCAGATTCGCAGGGCATCCGTCGAGCCTGCGCTGCCTTCAGCTCTGTTATCTCCTTCTCATGCTGTAGTAATTTATTTTCCATCCACTGGGCCCGGTCGGCAATCTCTTTCTTCTTTCTCGATCGGCTTCTATAAGTGCCAACATCTTTGGGAAACCCAAGTATCCACGGTACAGAGCCGACGGTTCCTCTTGTTCGTCCACTGTGTTCAGGATTCTTAAGGGCTCGCGATAGCTCGTCCTTCTCTCTGTTAGGGTGGAACCTGCCTTCCGTGACCTCCTTCCATACCTCTCTGAGAGCTTTAATAGGGTCAGGTCCGTGCTCCTTGGTAAAAAGACAGTCACCTGTTTCAGGGTCTAACTTTCCACCATGCCCATAGAACCAAGCCTTAAGCCGGTCTGGCCAGTCAAATGTCTCGATCTGTATACCTTTAGCCAAAAACTCTTCCTCCATTTTCAGAAACTTAGGCAGGGCCGTTAGGTAGCCACCTGACCCCATGTTATGGTGATATATCTTTTTGTCTGCATTTTTCTTATTTCTCTCTGACATGGCCTTAGCGGCTTCCGATTGCTTGTACGCCTTAAATTCGGGCCACTCATCATAGACTCCGACAAATTCTGGAGTTTTACCTTCTTTTATGAACTTGTTAAGCCTTTTCTTCCAGCTGCGGAACAATTCACCCATCTCAATAAAAGTCCAGGACTTGCATCGATTCTCTATAATCGGCTCCTCTACATCCTCCTCTTCCGGTAAAGTGAAATTCTGCATGAGCTCGTCCCAAAGGAGTTGTTTGTCTGCATTCGATACATAAATAACCCCCTCCTTTGGCACCTTTGGCTTATACCATTCTTGAGCCCTGATGGACAGTCTGTCCCGAACGATGACTCCGCACTGAGCTACAAATTTCCTTGCGTGGTTAGCGGGAGAAATCGGTTTTCCTTTTTCATTGATCTCCTCGATGTGGTACTTCTGTTTCCCTTGGAGCTTTTTGGTCCCGGTCCGTGGCCCGCCTCGTTTCACCGCTGCTTTTTTGCTTGGTCCCGGTTCATGGCCCGCCGACGGCTAAACACAAGAAAAAGTGATAGTTAATATATGTATACACACAAATCTTTTCAACGGAGACAAAAACCTGAGGGCATATATCTACCTCGGCGGCCGACTTTCCAACAGTAGAGTCGGAGAACTGTCGGTGAGCTGAACTGTCGGTGACGTCTATTCCGTCACCGGACTCGTTCAGAAATTGCCCGGTGAAATCGTCTACGTGTTCCTCTTCTTGTTCATGGTTTCTGCCGGGGTCCAATTCATCACCTTCGCGAATGATGCCGAACATGTCCTCTTCTTCTTGAAGATTTCTACGGGTGTCCATAGTTTCTGCAAGAGATTTAAATCCATTTAAATAATTTTAATAACTCAACATCTAAATAACTTTACCAATATGTCATACAACTAAATAACTTTAATAACTTCATAATTGTAAAGCAAAAATCTATTCTAAACACAAAAGAATTAAATGTAAAATCTATTCTAAAGCAAAAATTGTAAAACACAATATATATTTCATTGCATTTTCTCTTTTCATTTCCAATAGTTGTAATATCAAAAAATGTATTCATTGATTTGGATTGATTTTCATTGCATTGTAAAATCTATTCTAAAGCAAAAAATGTAAAACACAATATATATTTCATTACATTTTCTCTTTTCAATATATATAGTTGTAATATGTTATTTAAATAACCTATTAAAGCAAAAATTATTTTATTAACCCAAAATGAATTATTTAAATAACTAATCTCAAAGTTGACCTAAATGGGCAATTTTGCATTTTATGAATATTTCAAAATATTAATTTTCAAAATTATTCAAAACATGCCCACAACTGGTTTAACACAAAGATAATAATTTTACTAATTTTTAGAAATTTGTTTGACTTCATTTGGACATTTAAATCAAAAGATATGAATAAAATGGAAAATCAGAAAAAGAAATTGACTTGTGACGTCAGCTATGACATCACTGCAACATGAACTGTTTCATCGAGAAATCCGGCCGAAATCCTGGTAAGGGCGAGGAAGTGACGCACGCGGTGGCGGCGGATTGCGGCACGGTGGCTTCGTGAGGGAGGGAGGAGGACTCACCCTCGGCAATGGCTCGGCGGAGCTCTGGTAAGGGCGAGGAAGAACGGCGGGACGGCGACGACGGCAGCTCCGATCTCCGGACTCACCCGTGGAAGGACGGAGGCGCTGGGACGGCGAGGGCGCAGCAGTGCGCAGCGGCGTCGGGATGGCCGGAGGCGCGGGGAGGGATGGCCGGAGGCGCGGGGACGGCGAGGAAGGAGGCGGCGGCGCTCGAGGTGAATTTTGGCAGCCTGACGGCGTCGTTCTGATTTGGCTCCGGGTTGAGCCACCACCCGTGGCTAAGTGTTGCTTATATATCAACACTCAACTGTCCCGGGTGGTGGCTCAGCCCGGGACAGATAGCACTAAACTGTCCCGGGTGGTGGCTGCACCCGGGACAGATAGCCACCACATCTGTCCCGGGTGGTGGCTCAGACCGGGATAGATAGCTAAAATTTATTTAAATATTGGAATATGAGTTTAAATAACTTAAATTCAAACATATTTGAATGTGGGTATTTCATAGAATTTATTTTAGCCAAAATCAAAATTAATTAAACCCTATTTTTAAATTTAACATAAAGTGTCAAATTTGTATTTAATCAATATTTCGAAATTATTAATTTTGAAAATTGTTCAAAACATGCCCACAACTGGTTTAACACAAAGATGTTGTTTTTACAATTTTTTAGAAATTTATTTGACTTCATTTGGACATGTAAATCAACATATATGAATAAATTAGAAAATCAGAAAAATAAAAACCGCCGACGTCAGTGATGACGTCAGCATCGTCTTCCACCTTCGGCGAAAATCCCGGCCGAGAATCTCGCCCGTGATTTCCTTCCAAATCCGAGCGAAGTTATCGCGATTCGGTTCCCGTGTTTGGCCTATAAGAACCCCCACCTCCACCGCCGAGTTTCCCTCTCCTTCCTCTAAAAAACACGCCGCCAGGGCGCCGGAACAACTCACCGGAGTTCATTCGTACCCGCCGCCGTTTTCCTTCGTTCTCCGGCGAGGTGAGCAACCCCGAGCCCTCTCTCTTGCGCCTTCTCCCTCCTTACATCCGTGCGCATCCGTGTGATTTTTCATGTGATTTATATTGCGCCAGATCGAGCTGCCCGTGCTCGACCGAAGCTGCCGCCGCCCCGTGAACTCCGGCGAGGAGTAGAACGAGCACCGGAGCGCCCCGCCACTAACCACCGCCTCCATTCTCTTCGTCGAGCCACGCCGCACTCGGGGGGACCATCCGCGCAACCGGGGAGCCTCCCCAACGCCGTCGCCGTCCACGCCCGAGGTCACGCCGCCGCCAGCCTTTCTTCTCCGGTGAGAAGCGCCGCCACGGTATGACCAACTCCTCTCCGCCGTCCGATCTCCTCCCAACGGCCCCGATTAGATCCTTTGGCCGAACCGGTACGAGCTGACGAGATCTGTTGGATCTGGATCTGACGATCCAGATCTATCCACTTATCCATGTCAGCGCTGACAAAGCGTCCTTAGTCAGCAGCCACGTCAGATCCAGTCAGCGCCCAGTCAACAGATTTGGCACTTTTGTAGAAAAGCCCCTGCATATTCAAACCTTCATAACTTTTTAACCACTTATCCAAATTTGATAAAATTTATATATTTGGAAAGCCCTCGACATGTAGAATATTTTAGATCTGTTAGATTTCAGATTTTACTTAGTTTAAAATATTCAAATTTCAAATGGTGAATTTGAGTATTTTTGTCATAACTTTAAATCTGTAAATTCAAAAATTGTAAATAAAATTGTTTTAGAGACTTTGGAATATTTGTAAATTGATGCCACTGCTTTAAAATATTTTTGAGTAATATTTGAATGAATTCATAGTTATATATTTTATTTGAATAGTTTGAGTATTTTCAACATAACTTTTAATATATAAAACTTATTTTTGAATAAATCAATTGCTATAAATTTATTTAAATCCCCTCCGTCTATTAATACTAATTATAAAATTTTGTTATAAAAATTTAAATCACATAAAACTTTAATCTTATATTTATTCCTTATTATATTTTGTGAAAATAGAAATTAATTAAATTTTATTAGCATAATTGTTTCATGTGATTAAAAATTGCATTTAATGCATAGCATATTTCATTTTGTAGTTATATTTCCATAAGAAAACCCCTCCCCCATTTTCTCTAAGTTAGAAGTATTTTCAACTAAGCATTTTGGTAAAGTGCTACACTTAGACACTTGGATTTTCAACATGGAGCTAGAAGGCCAGTGGAGGACTTAGCCAAAACAAGACTTCAGAAGTATCTTCAAGGGGCAGAAGCACTTAGAAGAAAATAAAGAAGAAGTGCATGAAGAGTTGAAGACCAACCAACAATATTTTCTAAGTCTTGCTTCCTCTCTTTTTCTTTTCTCCCTTCTTCTCTGAGACTTCATGAAGACTAAGTTAAATCCAAGACCAGCCCTGGTGATATAAGAATCATCAAGTATGAAGAATAATCAATTCTACCAAAAATTCAATCAAGACATCACCCAGAAGAAAATTACAAGTCTGGAGATGAAGCCTGGAAGATCAACTACATATTTCTTTATATCTTTTCCCTCTTTCCTAATCTTGTCTTCCATTTCAGACTTAATTTTTTTTTGATCTTGTTGTTATCATGTTTGAAGTTTGTTGGATCCTAGCGGCATAGTGAGATGAAGCGGCCTGGAGACAAACCTTACATGTCCACGGACATGAGACATGTTCCACAACTTAAGTGGCTGGCCGGGTGTCTATCTCTCTCACTATAGTGAATATCCATTTCACAAAGAGTTGATAATAATTGTTGATCACCTTGAAGAATAAACTTAGTATTTTCTTAAATATTTATGCACATCATGACTAAGTCATTAGAGTACTTAATCAAGATAAATTATAACAAAGTTATTTTATCCAACTTATGACCTTAGTCCTTAGTCATTTTGACCAACCTAACTGCCTTGCATTAACTTAAAAGATTTTCTTAGCATGGCATACATCTCTAGTCCTTAGAAACATTTTGCACATCATGCATAAGCATATTTTCTTTAGGAGTTTTATAAAACTTGTTTGTTCACTTTGTATGTGTTTGTATGCATTGTGTAGTTGTGTTTTATTTTGATTGTTGTATTGTTGCTTGTCTATACTGTTTAGATTGAACGGAGAGACCCGAGTTACGTTGAAAAGAGTTTGTGAGTAAAGACTTCATCCAAAGGCAAGTGGCACACCTCATAAACTTACCATTATTTTCTATATGCATTACTTAGTGTATTTTTATATAAGCATGTGTAGGATAGTATTGATATGCTAAACCTTTGTAGAAATTACTTATTTCCATGTCTAGGCTCCTATGCAATACTTACTAGAATTATTGATGCTATGCAAATGTTGTTTTGTGAAAACCTAAATTCTACTAAGTTAAGAATGAAACACCTGGGTGGTAAGAGGTTGTATGGTTTATGTTGAGTGGCTACTCAGGCCATGTCTATGGTTCCTGGAGTACGTACACTTGAGAATAGCCACCCAGGAACAGAGGAATCTGAAGAACTACGAGTGACGATTGCTTCCAGTGCAGCCATTGCCATATGGGCTCTGGCTTGATCAATTATGTTGCATGGACTCTCTCCGGCTTGTCAAGCAGATGTAGAGGGTGTTAGGTGGAACAGGTCAAGCCAGAGTAGGAGGGAAAATTCCTTGCAAAGATCTCGTCTCATTCTTCTCCTTTTCCTTATCACTTTAAGTGTGTACAGGATAGTTTGGGTTGAATGGGTACAATGGTGAACGTGCACAACCTCTGCAGAGTGTAAATCTAAGTACTTAGCCGTGTCCCGGTACGGACAATTTGAGCAGCTGATCGCGGACGTCAACGGAGGATTCCACCATTCCAACTTCAAAATTAAAACTTGATGGGTGAACAAGGGTAGAATGAGACAGTGGTTTTTATGCCGCGAATATCTCGAATAGAAGAAAAGTGTTTTCCAAAGAGTTAGGAAAAATTGGCTTTATGCAAAATAGCCTTGAACTCCACCAGCCAAATATGCATATAGGTTATTAGAGTTTTTCCACTAAGTGTCCACCATAGTGTCACTTGCCAGACTCCATTTTTAATGGAATCTGACCCACGTTGTTGCAATATTTTTCTTATTGCAGATTGATCAGATGACGAGTGAGGTTTCGATTTAAAGGTTTCGAGTCTACAACCAACAAGTTTTCGCCTGTGGCAACATGAATATGATGGAGACTCACTTCTATTGTATTTCCGCTGTTTACTCTTTCAAAGCTAGCTTTATGCTATGCAACTTGTGTTGAATATTTTGTAAGTCTGGATCACCGATGTAATAAAATTGATACCTTGTTGTGATATTACATCCTAAACTGTGTGTGCAAACGAATCGATCCGGGGATTTGCACTATACACAAGTATCTGCCTTATTTAAAGTGCAGGTACGCTACACCAACCTGCTCACCATGCAATGTGGGACTATTCCCACATGCCTGGTGCGGCCATGGCTGGTGCGCCGGCCCCTTGGTGGGCCTCTTGGCCCACCTGGGTCGGCCACCCAAGCCCCCACCGAATTCCCTAGGGAATTTTCCCCCTCTTGGGCCTTCTTTCGACCAGAAGGCCCATTTAGGGAAATCAGCCTAAATAAATTCAAAAATAAATATATAAAATCATATTTAGATATTAATTACACTAATTAATATCAAAAATATTATATATAATTTATTCTAGCTCCGAAAACTATTTCGTCGCTGCCCGATCTACATCGGACCTTTCCCGGGACGTTCCCGGTGATCTCTTTCGTTTC
The DNA here is from genome assembly GCA_026929855.1 of Poa annua. Taxonomy (NCBI): domain Eukaryota; kingdom Viridiplantae; phylum Streptophyta; class Magnoliopsida; order Poales; family Poaceae; genus Poa; species Poa annua. Next base: position 107,367,663 of record CM049426.1, read on the forward strand.
CGGTTGTCTTGTCGAAACCCCTTAAGTGTGTTACCCTAGCGGTTCGATATAATAACAGACATGACCGAGACTCCTCTCCGATCAATGACTAACTCGTAGGCCTGGACCACATGAATTAATCCCTGTGATATAACGAATGACTTTCATCTATCAAAATTGAACGTAAAGTCTTAAACCTTTTTCCATAGCGATACTTAGCGTGTCCGAGCATCGTTCATAAATATCTCCATATCTAGCTTGACCTCGTAACCGACACCGTTATCTTCAACCCGTCTATGATTTCATGTCTCTGTGACCTAGTCACATGCTTGCAAGCTCATTAGACACAATCTCACTGAGTGGGCCCTAGAGTATCTATCCTGCTGTGCGGACTAGCAAATCCTGCTCTTGACCCGTCGTCTCAACTACTCCTTTCCGATACCCAAAAGTATCACCGTTATTGTCATACTAATTAAGATACGACGTTTGGTGCAATCAAAGTATCTTCCAGGAATAACAATCAGAGTTGGTCTCACGTTCAAAGGCGTAATGACTACGTCCTCCAAATATGGGTATGTCCATCACATCGTTCTCCAACGATATGACTTCCATTGCTGACCGACACCAAGCCCTATGATCGGGAAACCTCGATCATCGATCGCGCAATTAAACTAGTCTTAGTAGAGGCTACTAGGGACCTGGTTGTTTACGCATCACACCGTATTAATGTTTCCGCTTAATACGGATATAGCATGACACAAAAACATATTATGAACAAACGAGATATGATAAAGAAATACAATTTATTAATTTCCTCTAGGGCATATCTCCTTCACATTAACACCGCCATCTCCATCGCCAACACTGTCATCTCCATCGGTCCTCTCCGTTCCCGCTGTAACATCTTGTGACACCCCGATCTAAAGACCGGAAATATCCCGTATACTAGTCCCTGAAACACTAGTATACAATCACTTGATATTAAAGACGAGACCAAATACATAGGTTTGAATAATTATACATAACACAACTCGAGAGAGTGGCTCCGGATGTAGGCGCATGGGGCGCACACAATAGTATGTACATTATTCTAGGTCGTCGGAGCTAGGGACTTAGGCAGCGGAAAGCGTAGACGGAAGCGTAGTACATCGGGCGGACTCCACGAGGTTCTGCCTGGGATACTTGATCCTAGTTTTCGTAGAGTGGGTACTCCGGGACGGGCGACAGAGGGTCTGACCAAAGAATTAGCAAGGTGAGTACATTGCATGTACTCGCAAGACATCGGCCACACTTCACCCATCACTATCTATATGGCATGGCATAAGTGGTGGTCAAATCTACCTCCTTCGTGGGTGCTTCAAGTTCTTGTTCGACTTTCTTGAATATCTTCGAGGTGTTGGTCGTATCCTGGTTCTTCAGTGGTCTTTCATGCATGTAGAACTTTATGTTGCATCGTAGCTTTTCCATATGAAGCCGCAGAATCAGACTTAGACTATAAGAACATGGTCATCTAGAAAAAGATAAGAGGCTTTTAGAAGGTTGATAGTAGATGAGAATACGAGAAGACATAGTGAAAAGATTTGTTTTTAGAAAAGTGAAGAAAAATAGATTTTCAATCCTGTGGTCAAACCTATTTCTATCCAGACTTAGGGGTTTAGAACCTACAGGCAACACAGTGCTCTGATACCATCTGTAGCGTACCTGCACTTTAAATAAGGCAGATACCTGTGTATAGTGCAAATCCCTGGATCGAATCATTTGCACACACAGTTTACGATGTAATATCACAACAAAGGTCAATTTTATTACATCGATGATCCAGAATTACAAAATATTTGTTACAAGTTGCATAGCGTAAAGCTAGCATTGACAAAGTACACAGCGGAATACAATAGCAGTGAGTCTCTAATAACTTTCATGCTGCCACAGGCGATAACATGTTGGTTGTAGACTCGAAACCTTTCAACGAAACCTCACTCGTCATCTGATCAAATCTGCAATAAGAAAAATATTGCAACAACGTTGGTCAGATTCCATTAAAAATGGAGTCTGGCAAGTGACACTATGGTGGACACTTTATGGAATAACTCTAAAACCTATATGCATATTTGGCTGGTGGAGCTCAAGGCTAATTGCATAAAGCCAATTTTTCCTATTCTTTTGAAAACACTTTTCTTGAAATCGACGAGTATGGCATGAAAACCATAAATCTCATCTTCCCTTGTTCACCCATCATGTTTTATTCTGAAGTTGGAATGATGGAATCCTCCGTTGACGTCCTTGATCAGCTGCTCAAAATTGTCCGTAACCGGGGACACGGCTAAGTACTTAGTTTTACACTCTGCAGAGGTTGTGCACTTTCACCTTTAGACTCAATTTGTCCGAGAAATCCTATACACGCGGAGTGTATTATGGAAAGGAGAGAATTGAGACAAGAACTTTCAGAAGAAGAATGCAACCATACTAGCAAGACCCGTTCCACCTATCATCTCTACATCTGCTTGTCAAGCTGACAGGTTGCACCCCCACAACTTAATTATTCTAGACAGAGCCCATTGTCAAAAGGCTGCACGGTAAGCAATCGTCACTCGGAGTTCTTCAGATTCCTCTGTTCCTGGGTGGCCGTTCTCAAGTGTACTTCTGGGTGAAAACCACCATACTCATGGCCCTAAGTAGAATAGAAATTCATCCTAGGCGAAGACAACCACAAGCATGGTCCCGAAAGCCACTCAACATAAACCATCCGACAAATTACCACCCAGGTGTTTCATTAACTTAGTGGATGTGCACTCTCAGGTAAAAATCACCATGCTCACAGCCCTAAGTAGAATAGAAATTCATCCTAGGCGAAGACAGCCCTGAGCACAGTCCTGAGTAGTCACTTAACATTTTGTAAAGTATGATATAGGAACCTAGACACAGGAATAAGGGATTCTACGCAGGTTTAGCATAGCAACACATGCAAAAAAAAAAATACACTAAGTAATGCATATAAAAATAGGAAGTTTATGAGGTGTGCCACTTGTCTTTGAATGTTGTCGTTGTTCACAAAACTCTTTTCAACAACGAACGTTTGCTCTCCGTTAAATCTAACAGTATAGACAAGCAACAATACAACAATCAATAGCAAGCACAATCCACAATGCATACAAACACATTCTAGATGAATAAATAAGTTTTATAAAACTTTCTAAGGAAAATACGTTTATGCATGATGTGCAAAATATTCCTAAGGCTAGAAATGCTTGTTCATGCCATGGAAAATCTTTTAAGTTAATGTAAGGCAAATGTGTTGGTCAAAAGGACTAAGGACTAAAGTCTTAAGTTGGATAAACATACTTTGTTTTATATCTCCTTGAAACAAGCACTCTAATGGCTTAGCCATGATGTGCAAAATACTTAGAGAAAAATACTAAGTCATTTGTTCAAGATGATCTCAATTATTATCAACTCTTTGTAAGTTGGACATTCACTATAGTGAGAGAGACAGACACCCGGCCAGCCACTTAAATTGTGGAACAGGTCTCATGTACGTGGACATGTAAGGTTTGTTTCCAGGCCGCTTCATCCCACTATGCTGCTAGGATCCAACAACTTCAAGATGATAACATCATGATCTAAATTTGTTTAAGTCTAAAAGACAAGATTAGGAAAGAGGGAAAAGATAGACAGAAAGATGTAGTTGTCCTCCAGGCTTCATCTCCAGACTTGTAATATTCTCCTTGATGATGTCTTGATTGATTTCTGGGTAGTCGTGATGAATCTCCAGACTTGGTGATTCTTGTCTCCTCGAGGCTGGTCTTGGATTTACTTAGTCTTCCTGAAGTCTCAGATGAGGAGAAAAGACGGAGAGAAAGACTTAGAGAATAAAAGGGAGTTGGCCTTCTTGAACTTCTTCTTACTTTTCTTCTAAGTGCTTGACATCTTGGGGATGCTTCCAGAGTCTGTTTTCTTCTAAGTCCTTCATGAACTTCTTCTTGATTTTCTTTTAAGTGTTTCTTCTCCTTGAAGATACTTCTGAAGTCTTGTTTTTGGCTAAGTCCTTCAATGGTCTTCTAGCTCCATCTTGTAAATTACTAAGTGTCTAGTGCATAGCACTTTTCACAAAATACTAAGTTTGAAAATAATCCTAACTTAGAGAAAACTAAAGAAGAGGGGTTTTCCTATGAGAATAAAATATGCTATGAAATGAAATTTTAAATCATAAGAAACATCAAATTAACTTTTGTGTTTTATTTATAAATATGCATGAATCTATAAGTGCAATTTAATCAATTTCTAATTTTGGAAAATATACTAAAAGGAATAAATATAAGATTAAAGTTTCCTATAACTAAATTTTTATAACAACATTTCATAATTAATTCCTGGCGGTGAGTGCCCACTCCCCAACTTTCCACAAGCTAGAGTGCACAATAGTATCACCGGTACCGAAGTACTTAACCATTCCTGGCGGTGAGTGCCCACTCCCCAACTTTCCACAAGATCAAGACGCCCCCCTATATAGTTACCGGCATGCCTCACGGGCCTTGTCTTAGGCTGAACTAAAGTTCCGGCACGTCCCCAACCTATGAGCGATGCCGAGCTCTGGAACCATCACAAGTCTAGCCCCGACCACACAGGTAACCGACTAGACTCACCAAGGGGTGACATCAAAGGGGTGTATGATAATGCTACTAAGTTGAGCCTACACATTTCGACGACGTGTGACAGAGCTAAAAGGTTTGATGAATGGCACAACTCAATCTCAGTCGAGGGAGGTGGTTAAGTTCTTAGTCATGTTTATCAATATTTTCAAAGATGTTTCCACAACAATGATTTTAAAACCAATACCCCTCATGAATCAACTAAACAACGACAAGAAATAGTAAGTAAAATCTAGCATGAGCATTATATCACAACAAGAACAAGATAGAAAAATATATCGTATAACAAGATGTATATAAGGTCAAGTTATATCGACCAGGCATTCGCGGCGTGTAACATCCCAATTTTCAGAAAAAATTAAACTTTGCATCCATGCATCATCATCATTAAACTTGTCATATGAATCACATAGAATTTGAATTTAATTATTTAAATATGTTTTAATTGACTTTATGTCCTTAAAATTGTTATTTGAATTTATAATAATGTTCCTTTTATTCTATTTTTTCTTTAGACAAAAATAATGTCAAAAGGATCGATATTTCATAAGCTTTTCAAATTATATTTTTATGAATTTTTCTGAGAAGTTTTAATATAGTTTTGAATTTGTTCTATACTCAAAAGATTTAAAAACAGAAAAGAATTTTCAAAAAAAAAGAAAATTAGAGCCGGGCCAGCCAGTGGGCCGAAGCCCACTAGCTATCTACCGCGCGCGCGACGCAATCCAGCCCGCCAGCATCCCGTCCCCGCCCGCGCGCGCGCTCTCTCTCTGGCAGGTGGACCCCACCTGTCATCCCCGTCCCGGCGACCTCTTCTTCCCCAAATCACGCCCACGACCTAGCCGAGAAACGGCCGAATCAATTCGTTGATTCCCGGCAATTTACTCACCCATTTAACTCGCCGTTGCCCCTATAAGAACCCCCTCGACCCCCTCTCCTTTTTGCCCCAAGCCCTGTACCCCGAGAGCCACCAGGCCGCCCGCGAGCATCCCCGGAGCTCCGCCGTTGCCGACGACAAGTTCAACGAACTCCGGTGAGCTGCGACCTCCTCGAGCCCTCTCTTCACTACCAATCGTTTCGCTTTGTCATTGCGCACCTTAGTGACAAGGTCTCGTGTTTTCTTATGCAGCCAAACTCCGTGTCCGTGCTCACCGACGAGAACCTCCGCCATGCGCATCTCCGGCGAGCGATTTCGAGAAGAGGAGGACGCTCGGCTCTTCTCCACCGCGCCACCAACCTCGCCGCGAGCTCCTCTTCGTCAGGGTATGCCTCGCTATCCTCGTATAGCAGTAGAACGTAGGTTGCGCTAACGACGGTTATGGCGCCGCCGTGCGCCTCGGTCACCGGAGCTCCTCCGGTCGACAGCGCCGCTCGGTTCTGGTCGACTAGATCTGGACCGTTAGATCTTCCGTGCACGGCCAGGATTAGATCACTTAAAATCCCGAACCGGTACGCCGCGTCAGCGCCACGTCCGGGCCGCGTCAGATATTATTTTCTGAATTTTTATTAAATCATTTAATTTGGCAGTTTTGCAGAAAACCCCCTGCATACTGTTTTCATCATTACATTTTATCTGTTTAACCAAATTTAAATATTTTTATATATTTGAAATCCTTAGAACCAGTAGAACACTTTGGAATCATTAGTTTTCTGTTTTGACACATTCAAAATTTTCAAATATTTTTGATAGTAGTTTAAGTGTTTTTGACATAACTTTGGTTAGAAAAATTATTTTTGAATAAATCAAATTGCTAACAACTTGTTTAGATGCCCTCTGCCCAAATGTCATTTTTACAAATTTTTAGTTTGAAATTTTATTTAAGTAAACTAAGGTCCTTGTCATTACCCATTATTTATGATTAAATAATAGAAACAAATTAAAAATTTATTCATGCATATATCATGAAAATCCAAAGTGATACATTTATTTGTTTCTTGACGTTGGAAATAAATTGTTGCATCTCATGTCATGCATAGCATATATTTTTCTTTATATGAACCTTTGCTTGTGTGTTTATGTGTGGCTCTTTATTTCTTTATTAGACTATTTAGAGGGAAACGAGAATCTTTGCAACTGTAACTGCTGCACTCCCGGTTGCCAAGGCAAGTGGCACACCCCCATAAAAGTCCTATTATTTTTCTATGCATGAGTAGATTATTTTCTATAAGCATGTGTAGGATAGTATTGCTATGCAAGCCATGTTAGACCTCTTTATTCCTGTGTGTAGGTTCCTATGAAAATACTTAGTAGAATAGTGATGCTATGCAAAAACTATTTTGATGAAAAAGATAAAGTCTACTAAGTTTTAATCAAACACCTGGGTGGAATTGGTTGCTTGGCTGTATGAGTTGAGTGTTGTTCCCAGGGGATTTACCTGTGGAATATTCACTTGTGGATGGCCACCCAGGAGCAAAGGAATCTGAAGAAATCCAAGTGAAGATTGCTTCTCGTGCAGCCATTGCCAATATGGGCTCTGGCTTGATCAACTAAGCTGTGTGGACTCTTCCCGGCCTGACAGGTGGTGGTAGATGATTTATAGGTGGAGCGCGTCAGGCCAGAGTGGGAGGGAAAATGCTTCTGAAAGATCTCATCTCATTCTTTCCTTTCCTTATCACATATGGTGTGAAAAGGGTAACCTAGGTTGAATGGGTACAATGGTGAACGTGCACAACCTCTGCAGAGTTAAAATCTAAGTACTTAGCCGTGTCCCCGGAAACGGACAATTGATCAGCTGAACGAGGACGTCAACGGAGGATTCCACCATTCCAACTTATAAATTAAAACTTGATGGGTGAACAAGGGTAGAATGAGACAGTGGATTTCATGCCACGGATGTCTCGAATAGAAGAAAAGTGTTTTTCAAAAAGTTAGGGAAAAACTTGCTTTCTGCAAAATAGCATTGAGCTCCACCAGCCAAATAAGCATATAGGTCATAGAGTTATTCCTCTAAGTGTCCACCATAGTGTCACTTGCCAGTTCCATTTTAATGGTTCTGACCCACGTTGTTGCAATATATATCTTATTGCAGACTGTCCTGATGATGAGTGAAAGTTTTTACTAAGGGTTTCGCCTGTGGCACATGATGATGTTTGGGGACTCCATGAAGAATAAATTTTCCGTTGTTTACTCTGTTTACTGCTAGCTTTATGCTATGCAAATTTGTAATGAATATTTTCTTAGTCTGGATCAGCGTTGTAATAAATTGATACCTTGTTGTGATATTACATCGTAACTGTGTGTGCAAACGAATCGATTCAGGGATTTGCACTATACACAGGTATCTGCCATATTTTCGGTGCAGGTACACTACACGGCGGGTGTGCCGGAATTTCCCGTGTCGCCTTTAGTGAGTTGTTATTTATTAATTACCCACTTAGAAAATTCATATAACATGAGGTTTATCCAGCATTTTTATGTTCATTTAGCAAATGCACATGACATGTGAGCTAAGTAACATATATTCAAACATTAATATAGTAAATTCATATGACATGTGATCATGCGACGAAATAATTCAAGAACGCGTGAAAATCATTCAAGTCCAATGGAGCAATCTCCAAAATGCAGCAATGGTGGAATGTGGTGGATGTCTTGCCTTCCAGAAGATATGGTTCTGGTTCCTCCACAAATTCCTGAGAATCTATTTCGAATAAATAAATAAGAGTTAAAAACCTACAAAATGTCCATAGAGAAAAGAAACAGCAAAAAAACTCCAAATCAACCCATTCCGGTTTCATTGGATAGAGATTTCTCTCTAGTTTTCAGAAAGATAAAGTTTGTAATTTTTGGACAAATATTGAGTGAGTTATGCCCCTCCAATTTTTTTTTAATTTATTTAAAACAGGGTTTTAATTTAAAACAGAAAACGATTCGGATAATGTTTAAAACGCTGACGTGCGGGTCCCACCAGTCAGTGACCCACGGCTCATTCGAACCGTTACGCGCGCCTCAAACAGAATGGGCGGCGTCTCTGATGCCGGCGAGGTCTCCGGCGGGGTCGTGCGGCCAGGGGAGGGGGTCCTAGGGCTAGGGGAGGACACGGGGGTGCTCACCGTGTATGAGGGGGTCACGACAGTGAGGTTTTCGGCGGCGGGTTTGGCTCGAGCGGCGATGCCCTATATCGCCTACCGCTCCGGCGATGGATGCGGACGGACTCGACGATTCCGCGCACCGTTTCCCGATGCGAGGGGGGCGTTGGGCCCAGAGGGAGCTAGGGAGTCTAGGGCTAGGGTGAATCGGTGAACGGGGCGTCACTGGCAAAGAAATCGTCCACGACCGAGGCGGCTAGGGCGAGTCCATCGTCGGCGCTGCGGTGCTCACCGGACTACGATTAGGGCAGAGGAGTGAGCTGGGAGAGTGAGGAGGTGGTTGAAGGAGATATGCCCTAGAGGCAAAAAAATAAGTATGATTTATATCATTATCTCATAAGTTTATAATAGGTTTGTGTAATATGCTATAAATGTATTAATCGGAATTATTAATACACGTGTGATACATAGACAACAAGAGTCCCTAGTGGGCCTCTATATAAACTAGTCCATTGGGCAACAGTTGATCGAGATCCGCGATCAAGGACAATGACGTTGGTTGACAATGGGGTCATCTTATTAGTTGAATAAGGTGATGGACATACGCAAAGTATTGCAATAAGATCGTATTACGATGTTTGTCATTTGCAATAGATGAGAAATATGATAGCTTATTCCTTAGACCGTGAGACCGTGTTGATCGCTACTTCGTAGGGATACTTTGAGAGCATCAAACGTTGTGTCTTATTTAGCATGACATTAACGGTGTCCATCTTGGGTATCCCGAAAGAGTGTTGAGACGAAAGGATCAAGAGCGGGATTTGTTCATTCTTGTAATGTAAAGATACTCTGGGCCTACTCGGTGAGATTGCATCTATATAGCTGCGCAACTTATGACTTGGTCATGGAGATGTAATATCACAGACGAGTTAATAACCTTTGTCGGTAACGAGATACAACAAAGACATCGGATGTCTACGATCATATCTCGGAGAAGGTAGTATCGCAGAAACAAAGGGAATGAATATCATGTTTATGGTTCAACGACGATATTCATAGAATGCACAGGGACCGTCATATGCATCCAGGTATCCCTAGCTGTCATTGGTGAGCGGAGTGTCTCGACCATGTCTGGAGTGTTCTCGAACCGTAGCGTAAAAAACTTAAGGTCTTAACGACACCGGGAGAAAGGTTTTGGAATAATAGAGGATTTTATTGGAGAGAGAGAAATGATCCGGAAAGAGTTTCAGTGGTCCGGAAGGAGTTCCGGGAAGGTCTGGAATGGTTCCGGGAAAGTCCGAAAGATGTTCGGGTGGTTCGAAAAATGTTTCGGAGTCACGGGACATTAAATATTATTTAAATATATTAATTACGAATTAATTATATTTTATATTAATTTAATATTAATTAAATAAAGGAAAAATGGGCAGCCCACCTACATGGGCCCTAAGAGGGCCCAAGAGGGGGAGCCGCACCAACTAGAGGGGGAAGGGGCCCATGGCTGGTTCGGCCATGGCTAGGCCGGCCGAACCCCCCTCCCCTCTCCTTTGTTTAGTCCCACATGGGGGAGGCAAGGTGTCTGCACACCCCCTCCCCCCTTTATATAGCAAGGCATATTAATTGGATTAATTACAGAAAAATACAATTAATTGTATAGCAGGCCGGCCGAGTTGCTTCTCCGCCCGTTTGGCCTCCTTTCTCCACCAAAGCTATACCACCGGGAGCCGTTGCACTACGGGATTTCAGAAAAGTTGAATGACCGGAGTTTGTTGTTATGCTCCGAATGTTTACAAGTGCTCGGAGGCGCCACATTTGAGGAGCCTGGGCGACGTCGTCTCGCCCACCCAGCAGCCCTGCCACTGCCCTGCCGCCGGCGCCACAGGTCATCGTCGACACACCGACGTCATCGTCTACATCGTCGCGACAAGTTCTCCGCGACCTCGAGGTCGGCTTCGTACGACTTCATCGTCAACGCTAGTGCGGGAGCGTAATCCCCGCTATCGGTCTACATGGAGGTAATGTAACCCGTTCCACCACCGTCATCACATGTACTCGATAGATAGATCCTGGCCAGTTAGGGTTTCATACGGTAGAATTTTTTTTCTACACCGGAACCCCTTCAGTGGTATCAGAGCCGATCTATGCGTAGTACTGCTGGTACGGTTAGAACTCATGTTGAATGAGGACGTCTTTCTTATATTTGCTACCCTCTAGCGTGCACTTGCGATGCATTCGGTATTGAGTTGATGAAGCGGCCCGGACCGACTTTACGCGTACACTTACGCGAGACTGGTTCCAATACTGACATACGGTTGCACCGTATCTGTGGCTGGCGGGTGTCTGTTTCTCTCTCTTTAGTCGGCAAAGCATTTTCAATGGAGGGCCCGAAAGGGATGCTTAAACATGCAATTATATGATCGACGTTGTGGTACAAAGTTGGTTGGTAGGGAAGCGGTTCTCTTACAAATAAGCCTATATGCCACGTAAAACTTGCAAAACTAAATAAAGCTAGAGGCGTCTAACTTCGTTTTGTAGAGGCGTTATTTTATGTGACATGGTTACGGTAAGTTTGATATTACTCGTATTGTCGAAGGCAATGGAGGGCTCCGTAGACTAGGAGCTATGCCGGGGCGCCGGGGCCAGGCACATGGCGCCATGGAGGTCCAGGCGTATCGACCATGTCACATTGCACTGAATTGCATCATTTGATTGTGTGTTTTTGTGTGTGCATCCTATTGATTGCTTATATGCTAGATATACAACGGTAGCATCATAAATAGGATGATCCCTAACAAATACCAAGATTGTGTTCTCCCTCGTTGCGCACCACCAAGAAAGTTCTACGTTATGAGGCAGGCAGTGACGATCGGGTGTCAGACATATCGTCGTTCGCATACAGTGGGTGTAAGCCATGTTGCACGCGCAAGGTCTTCGAGGTTTTATTGGCGAGCCTAGCATATGCAGATATGGCCTTGGAACACGGGAAGATCGAAAGATCGAGCATGAGTCACAGAGTTGTTGTGATCGACATTTTATGTCCACCTTTGAAGTTGTGCCGCCGACCGCGACGATCGGGGGTGGTATGGTGGATGGGGGTCGTGTAATAGCTATTATTATTTTAGACATAATAATTTTATTGGAGTGTGTTTGATAATATGATTATAAACTAAAACTCACATATATTATAATCTTTACCTTACCTCTTTTGCGATCACATCTGTAGACTACGCAACTATACTTCGGTTACTTCCTCAAGAGCCCGGATTCTACCTTAGAAGCCGACGAGTCCAACTTCATTAGCTGGTACAAGGGTTTTAGAAACATCCTCGAACACAACAATATCCTGTATGTTCTCGATGAAGCATTAGGAGAAAGACCAGGAGATTCTGCAAGCGAGGAGGAGGAAGATGATTTCCGTAGGCGTCGAGACATATTCATCGAAGTGGAAATCACCATGAACGTATGCCTAGCACCTGAGTTGAAAGAGTTGTTTCGACGCAAGGAGCCATGCTTCATGATTGATGCGATAAAGAAGCACTTCAAAGATGAATTGAGGCGTGAGCAATTCAGGCAGCTTAGAATGTTCCAGACCATTCATATGGAGGAGCATACATGTCTGAAGACTCATTTGAAGGGATTGTATGACATCTACTTTCAGCTGACAATGGTCTTCGATTACTGGATGGCAGATTCCTGTGTCATTCAGACGGTCCTGATATCTCTGCCTCCAAGCTATGAGAAGCATGTGCGCGAGTACATTTTGAAGGCCGAGAATATGAACTTCTACAAGTTCATGTCAGAATTCATATCTCTGAAAGTTGATTCAATCGAAGGAGAAATCTTCGATGCTACATGTATATATTTGATATATACAGAATTATGAATGAATTCGCCCCTTGATATATGTTAAATTATTTGATACTTGTTCTGTTTCTGAAACAAGTCCTGATTATCATATATATGCGGCGACTTTTGATGTGACCTAGCGCTGAAGATGGTGATCAAGGAAGTTGATGGCCATTGGTGTTCACGTCCTCAAGTTATCATAATTATATTTAATAGTTTTTTATAAGATCTTTTGTAATAGTGAGTAAGTGTGTTCAATGTCTTGATTGTTACAAGACAAAGTTATTCATGTAATAAGACAAGTTCAGTTGTTTTATGTTATGGAACAAGCTAGTTGTTTTATATTATGAATAAAGTTTTCACATCTCAATTACATCACTTGTATGATAACATTCATAATAGTAGAAATGATAAAATTGTGTGTCCAAAGAATAAAAGTTTTGTTGCTAGAACAAACACCATCGAATTTAGTCATAAAGGCGATGAAAGAAGTAATGGACATTTTTGGTCCATTTAAGTATTTCGAGTGCCGAATTGGTTAAGTTGGAAATGTAGTATTGAAGTGTCAATACGAAAGATTAAATGGTGTACTTTACTTGATCCAAATTCTTCTATGATTATTGGTGAATAAGTGTATTTGCATAATAAATCATGAGTCTGAAATTAATTTGATAAAAGATCAAATGGGTTTAAGAAAATTTATTTCAAATATTTTTCATGCACAAATCTTCCACAAATGAATTAAAGCTGAGCTATTAATTCTCTGGATATTAAGAGGGATAATATTTTAAAGGAAAAAGGATAAGATGGGCCAGATCTGGCGAGACTCGGGCCGCACAGTACCAGGCCGGCCCAGGGAGGCTCGCTCGCTGGCGAGGGGGCCCGTGGCCGACGGATCCGAGATGGGCGGCTGAGATTAGATTGAGGGAGGTTTAAACTTGAGCCGTAGATCGGAGGATGGACGGCTCGTGTTCATCTTCTTCCTCAGGAAGCTCGGGCCGGAGCAGGAACCCTGGAAAAGATGTTGAGCTCGGGCTGCTCACCTAGGGGACCTCACGGGCGACTAGGAGGGGCCGAGGAGGATGAGGAGGGTCGGGGCGGCCGAGGGGCGGTCGAAGATCTTGCTCGGGAGGTCCAGGTCGATGGCGCGGTGGACGTACTCCGCGACGGGCACAACATTGTCCAAGTGCCTCCAGCGTTCCTGAAGCGAAACGAGAAGGTCTAAGAGGTAGATTTCAAAAGTGTAGACACAAGGGGGAAGGAACGGAGAGCATCGATGGAAGGAGACAAGAGCATTGTCCGCGAGAAGCTTGCTGCACAAGGCTCCAAAACCTAGTGTTCTTCGCAGACAGAGAGTAGGACAGCTCGAGATTTTTCTCGGGGTGGAGGAGTGGGTGGGCAGGAGGTGGAATGGCAAGGTGAGAGCGAAGGGGAGAGCCTGTGGCTCCTTATTCATGAGTGAAGGCCGGTTGGGTGATTTTGGTTATGGGCATGGGAGAGAGAGGGATGCGGCTGGGGGATTGGCTCGCGGAGGCGGTGTGCAATGATGCTCTACTGCACCACACCTTCTTGGAATCTTAATGGTGGCCTCGAGTTGTTGGAGGGAGGTAGTAGAGAGGTGAGAGGTTTTCAGCCCTCTACGTGCTCGACAGAATGTCCGAGAGAAAAAGACAAGGAGTTGTTGTGCTAGGTTTTGGCCAGGGGCAAGGTCAAAGGTTCCAAGAGGTGCGTGAGGGGTATGGGTATGCCCAAAACAAGATTTTGAGGAGAGGGGTGTGTAGGTTTAGGGTTTAGAGAAATTTTGCGCTGATTAAACTTAGCCACAAAAGCATGATCAACCCCTTGACAGGAAAATTATAACACAAGCTGGGTTGGGTAGAGGATATATAGGTTTAACATTCTGTTTAAAAGTTTAGGTCAAAGGGGTTCAGTAACATTAGATACAAAAATGACAAGTTACTATCTAGTAACATTACATATGGTCACCTTATTATGAAACAGACAAAACACACATGGATTAGTGATCAAACAACTTTGAAATCCTTAATTGATGTTATTGATGAGCAGTAGAGATGATAGGGATAAGATTAGATGATTTGTATTACCAAATTGAATTAAATAAGTCCCACTCATCATGTTCTAGAAATGCTAAGAATTAACATGAGGGAAGATAGATTTTCTACCATTCACAAATAGATTTTTAAGGAACTATTACACCGAATAACCTTACAAGAGGTTACACATCCCAGTTATGCAAGACAAGCAAAACAAACACTTATAACCCATTTAAACCATAATCATTAAATATGGACACATAAAATACACATATCAGAACAAGCACAATCAACTACGAATCACACCATTCCAGAAGCAAGTAACTGAATAAACAAGTCAAGCATTTCGGATATAACAAGCATAAGGTGATGTAATGACAAATACAATCAAGGCAAGGTTTTTGGTTGAAAAATAATTAAACATCACTTCGGGAAATAATTTCATAAACTAATAAAATTGAAGGTTTTAAAAGAGAATGGTAAAACAAGCAACCTATTAAACTCATGCAGTAAAAGAGCAACCAACATTTGGATCCCAATTAAGTTATATAATCCAAATCTTGTCACATACAACACCACATGAACACACATAAAATAACACAATTATGGGGAACAATTTAAGCACATAACATATAGGTCAACCGCACATACAAATAGATAAACACCCACACAATTGAATTACTAACCATACTTTTAATATAAGTCAAAAATATTTGTGAGGAGGTGATCAACAAAAATCAAGACAGGTAATTTTTGGTAGGAATAGACTTAAACCAGTATAAGGTGAGGTAGTCATCATAATGATCCAGACATGGTTCTTGGTATAAATAGAATTACTCCAACATGTTGAGCATTGATTTCCAGAGGCTAATTAATATGGTGTTTTGGAAAAGAGAGTTGATAATGCTTGCAACATATTAAAATCCAATATAATTTAAGACTTATTATATGGTCCTATATAGTTTTGCAACATGTAGTTTTTTAGGAATATTGTTAGTTTCTCAAATGATATATATATTTTGGGTGGTTGCTAAAATCAAAGGAAATGTAGTTTGTTTCTCAAGTCGGGTAGGAGGAGATATAGGAATGATTTTTACTTGCCATAACATTGATATCAGATCTCATATTATAACTAGGTTGAGTTTTAGGGTTGATAGCTAGACAGGTTATCAACACAACACAAAGCACAACATGACCAAAAGAGTAATAAGTGGATAAACACATCCATTGACAAGACATTTCAAAAAGTTTTTTTTGCCTCAGAATTTTGGATCTTTTATAGTTAAATTTTTGTCTGCTTCCAAAATTTGGGGCGTTACAGACCTTCCCCCTTTAAAAGAATCTCGTCCCGAGATTCCTAAGCGAGTACTAAGAGAGTGAAAGTACAAGAGGTTTGATGATTCTTTGTCTTCCGAGGTGGTTGATTCTCAACTGAGGTTTCCTTGACGTTAGAGCTTTTAATTTCTCTTGGAAGTTTTGGGTCCTAGCTGAAGGTGTTGACATGTTGGTTGTTGCTGATGCAGGGTTCTTGTTGAGTTGACTTCCAATACTCCAGGGTTTGCGGTGTAAAGAATCATCGTCGAAAATATCCAACAAACCTAGCATGTGTCTTCCCCCCTTAAAAATGGGCACACATGAAGGGTTAAAGTTGATGGTTAAAGTTGTCGCCGACTTCAGGGTGTGGTTGGTCTTGAGTTTCATAACGATCTTCCTCTTGTTCAAAGCGGCTTACTGGATATCATGTCTTCTATTGCGTCCACCATTGGTTTCACCCTAAGAAAATTGAAGAAGATTTTCTTGTTTCTCTGGCTTCATGATGCTTCGCCAAAAACCTTCAGGGTTCAGTCATATCTATGTTAGCCTAGAAGTCATTCCTTTCTATAAAACTTAAGTCAGGTCAGAAGAGTTAATAAAGTTGACGCGCAGAAGGCACTGACGGCACTAGCTTCATGGCACATCTCCATGTAGACGATCTTACGTGCTGGTTGTCCCCGTTGTTGCTGACATCGATCTTCTTTGCACGTCACAGCTTGAGGGTTTCATAAAGTCTTCAAAAAGTCGTGGCTCCCGGTGTTATTTGAGTCCTCCGTGTTGCCAACTGTAAGAGAGACTTCCGTTAGCATCTCTTTTCTTGTCTCGGTTTGTAGGTCTTGAGGAGGTTAGTTATCCACAATAAAGATTGGCGTTAGATGCTACTCTAAAGTTAGCTACGTTAAGCTAGTGATGGTCTGCTGGTAATACGAAAATTAATTGAACTACACAAGGTCAGTCACATTATGGGGAGGGGCTTTCTTTGGTGCTTCGGTATCATGTGTAGTTTATAACTCTCACATGTTAAAGTTTAGATTAGAAGGAGAACATTTTAGGAGGATTTTGAGCACAAGTTTATAAGTGCATAAGGGTGCATCTAAGGCAAAATGTAAGAAAGGTTCTGGTGTAAAAATAACAAGATGCTTTAAACAAATTTTAAAGTATGTGCCTAATATGCATTGCCTACAAGTCGTGTGTGTGAAAGATATCATAGAACAACATATCAACCACAAGCAACCAAACAAGGCACACACAATAAAAAGCCATACCAGCAAAAGAGCACACAAGACAACTATAGAACAAAAATGACATTCAACAATCGCGTTAGTCGGAGAATCCAACCAAGGGTCATATTCTAGAAGTCCTATGAGTCTTGGTCATTCCTGCTGGAAAAGCTTGAGACTGTCGAAGATACAATTTGGAGTAAGTTATTGGGGTTGAAGTCTTGAAAGTGACACTGCTTCGGCAAGTAAGGGTGGTTTTGCAGCTTGTTTCTTCACTTGGCGACCACCTTGATGTCGTGTGTTGAAGTTTTGAGACTGAACTTTGCCTTCTCGATACTAGTTACTTAGGTCTCATTTGGGTTTATCGTCAAGTCTATACAAGTTTTGAATAGGGACAATATAGTAGACAAAAATCTTTCTGAAATACTTCAAATTAGAGAGTTAAGATCAAGTCATTTTTGAGAGAAGGTGAGGTGTGGAAACCATATTAGGCTTTCCTAGAAGAAAATAGATTTCTGTCAAAATAGGTTTTATCGAAACATTTCCTTTGTAAACTGACGACCATGCTAACTAAGGTCTCCTAAGGTCAACGATGGCTCTGATACCAAGTCTGTGAGGACCCCTCTGACTACCCGTCAGAGATACCCATGTTATGTAAACATATCACGATCCCAATGATCAGTGCATCGCGATCACATAACCAACATGGTATACAAAGTTACATCATACAACTCGAGTAGAGCGAGACTTACATAAATAAGGGTCTCATGACCAAGTCTGCAAACATCGTCGCATATGACGAATATTAACTAAGGCACAGCGGAAGATTCAGCTAGCGTCGACCCTCGTCACGTCTTGACGCATTACCAAAGAGCAGTTGAGCGGGAAACTCAGTTGGCGTAGTCGTCGACGTACTCCTCATTCTTTTTGTATCTCTCCTCATTCAAAACCTGGACGTTTGAATATTCAGCGACAAAGCCATATGAGTACATTTACGTACTCGCAAGAACACCTCTAAGGCTTAAGTTTTCATGATAATGCAAGAAATCACTTTTCGAAAACTGGGATAGCTGCTATATACGACTATAGGGCTTAGTTTTTGAATACGATGATTTCGGACATAGAGAATACGACATCTCTATATCCTTGTTGAAGAAAACATTTAGAGATAGAATTCTCTTCTCTTAGATATAGCAAAGACATATCCAATTTCAAAACTTTCTTTTGTAAAACCTTTAAACGCACTAGGTTGGGGATACCCCTTTTTCCTTCCTTGAGATCGGACTGATTGTCTCCCCGAGACCACTCATCCTCACACAAATTCCGTACCTCCCAGGTACCTCTTTATTCCACAAAAACACTTTCCTTTTTAAAACAACTTCTTTCCCCAGGCGCCCAGTGTGGCCTTTCCAACCGTCCATGACCGCGGACGCGGCTATTTGAATAGATTTACACTCTGCAGAGGTTGCACACTTTACCCACACCAATCGATCCTTCCGCCGTGTCTGCCACGACCCGTCATACGACAGCATACGGGGGTCCGGATAACACAATCAAAGCTTTCCACCATGACCACCCTAGTATCGGGGCCTCCCGGTAGGTTTGTTCTCCCCGGCACCGTGTGCTCCACTAGACCTCTTGGTCTTTCCTCGGGACGCCACACCGCCACGTCAGGAGACCCGCCATAATCGTCCGGCTGCTGGTACTCAGCAGTGTATTGTCTCTTCCGGACGACAACCCGACTTCGAGGGCCCAGCCCTCATAGAAAGTATGAGAGCCCCAACACTAAAACAGACAAGCTTCCGGCTAAGCCCTACCGATGTCAGGTAGTGTGGTTGCACGGGTTACATGTTCGGGCGGCAGCAGGGACTTCGAAATTAAACCTTCATCTCCCACTGCTCCCAGCAGCTCGGGTTTTCGCAACCTCTCCGAATGCTCTCAGCATCTCGGGTTTTCATAAAACATTTCTTTCTCGCTGATTGCTCCCAGCAACTCAGGTTTTCCTCCATAAAACAAATTTATCAAACAGGTTCCCATCCTATAGTTTTGAGGTAAGGAGATGAAGGTAGACTACTAGAAAATTTAATCTTCTTGATGGAGCCTTGAACAACAAGGCTCACCAAATAAACTCTTTTTGTAACACCTATAGTATTCTAGTAGATAACTTTGGTCAAACAATATTTTGTAAAATAGTTTTCGGGTGGCAAGGTGCCACAAAAGAAGTAAAACATGCATTATTTTATTTTAAAACAAAACATGCTTTGTAAATATTAGGTTTTGCATAAAGGTGGTGAGGTGGCTTGCCTGGCTCAACAATATGTTCCTGGTCTTGATCTTGATGTTCCTCGGGTTCATTCCTCACTTCTAGTTCCTTCCCGATAGTATCTAACGTTGTAAACAGGAAAATGAACCACACTCAGAATACAAGATAAAGTTACAAGGACATACTAAACAGCAAGCATTGCAAAAGACACTAAGCTAAAAATAAAAAACAAACAATTCCTTTAGCTAAACAACAAAGTCCAGAGAGCTAAGACAAAAGCAGATTCTTCTAAGAGAATATACACAACAACTCTGAGTATTGAAATGGTAGTTCTACAGAACACTAAAACAACACTTCACTTAGGGTTATTATATCATTTAACAAGAGTTGTTATAATAGTTTCAGGAAATACTTTAGACAAAAGTATCTTAGTACGTAGGGAAATACTTCAGACAAAAGTGTATTAATTGTTTAGGAAATACTTCAGAAAAAAGTATATTAACACAAAAGCAAGTATTAATATTTAACACAAGCATTGAGCACACTCACATGCAAACATGTTACTAGCTCAAGAAACACCTACTAACAAGTAACTAAGCGACAAACAACCGTAACACCACTGTCCAAACAAGTTTATGACTAAGAGCTAAAAAGGTGCATTAAGCCTATTTAGTAAGACACTGCAATTAATATCACTTCAACGATTAAACCAAACATTCACACAATAAACAAATGTTGACTATGTATATGATTATACGATAATTCAGAATATTCATGAATAGTTCTTTGTAGGTTGCTCACATTGGATGAGAGTATATTCCAAATCCCAATAGAAACAAAACTTGTATTGTTGTCTATGTAATTCCGAGGAAAATACGAGTTTTCAACTTATGGTTTATGGATTGGGATTAGAAGCTTGAAATAAGGTCTCTGACCTATATTCATAAAAAAAGAATATTGGAAAGTGTTCCAAAAGGTATATGTCTACAAATGAAAATTTGGGTATTGAGAGTGAAGGAGACTAGAAAATTGTTTTCTGCTTGCAATCCTCTTCGTAAAGATCATAATATTTTCATGAAAGAATCTTCTAAATAAAGTGATGTTATATTTAATATTGCTGTCAGGTCACAACATAATATTAAGTGTTTCAGATCTTGTTGAAAGATCAAGGTGCACTTTATGAATACAAAGAAAGTTGAGAAAATATCAGAATACGAACAAAGGCTTTTTAGCCCAAAAATCCAAGTTACATTTGAAAGGATTATTAGAGGAATAAGATTGTTTAATCATCATATAAAGTGTTATATGAGAAACGTAACTATAAGAAAGACGTAAAATCATGTTTTGTCAAGAAATGTGTCTTGGATAAGATCAAATTTGTTGACTACATTTACGTAGACATGCTTGAAGTCTGTGGGATTTGTATTAATGTAATACTGTAGTTTGTATTGAATTTGAATTTATAAGAGATCAATGATTTTGGTTTGACCAAAATGTCGAAATAAATTATGAATTTAAGTGGGAGTCAAAGTTAGTTCACTCGGGTAATTTGAGTGGGAGCTTAGAACCTCAAATATGTAGATGACATGTTTTTGAGTGGGAGCTCGTGTTCTCAAATGTATGGAGACATAATTTGAGTGGGAGTCAAATTCATCTTGTGTGAATGACACATTGTGAATTGTACCAGTAGAATTAATTAGAAAGATGAATTTGTGAAACTATTTGAAAGTTAGTGTCTATTTGGAATAGAACGGGAATTTTAATTAGTTAGTCGAGTTGTTTTTGGATTATATCTGAGGAGTCAGAATATATTAAAACCAAAGGATGGTCCTTGGAGATCCAATTAATCATTAAGAGTAATGATACACTATAATAGTGGTTGTATGACATGTTGGTCTATTATGTGATATTAGACATCATACAGAAACCATATTATATGCTCGATGAAATATGACCGATGTTCTTAAGGAAAAGAACAATTATAAAAGTAAATTTAGAATTTACTGGAAGTAGAAGTGTATTAGTTTTTAGATTGACACTCGTATGTCAAGTCTTCTACATATGTGTGAAAGTATATGGATATCGCGAGATGGTAATTGTTGCAAGGAGCTCTCTATGACTGAGTGTGTTTTCAAGGCAATTATATGGTTATTAGTATCAGAGTAAGCGCTGGGAAACAGAAGTCTCACTTGGTTATGGTATTTTTATATTTGTTAATTTATATCAAACAAGTTGATATCAATGGATCGCAAAAGAACGCACAATTACAGATTGTCAGAGTAACACTCTTCCACAAGCAACTATTATCATATGACACTTATTTGATAAGGGATTTTGATGAAGTAAAATGCAGCTAGTTTATTTATACTCTAGTGCAAGTGGGAGACTGAAGGAGATATGCCCTAGAGGCAAATAAATAAGTAGTATTTATTGCATTATCTAATAAGTTTATAATAGATTTGTGTATTATGCTATAATTGTATTAATCGGAATTATTAATATACGTGTGATACATAGACAACCAGAGTCCCTGGTGAGCCTCTATAAACTAATCCATTGGGCAACAGTTGATCCAGATTCCCGATCAAGGACAATGACGTCGGTTGACAATGGGGTCATCTTATTAGTTGAATAAGGTGATGGACATACGCAAATTATTGCAATAAGATCGTATTACGATGTTTGTCATTTGCAATAGATGAGAAATATGATAGCTTATTCCTTAGACCGTGAGACCGTGCTGATCGCTACTTCGTAGGGGTACTTTGAGAGCATCAAACGTTGTGTCTTATTTAGCATGACAATAACGGTGTCCATCTTGGGTATCCCGAAAGAGTGTTGAGACGTAAGGATCAAGAGTGGGATTTGTTCATTCTTGTAATGGAAAGATACTATAGTCCCACTCGGTGAGATTGCATCTATATAGCTGCGCAGCTTATGACTAGGTCATGGAGATGTAATATCACAGACGAGTTAATAACCTTTGTCGGTAACGAGATACAACAAAGACATCGGATATCTACGATCATATCTGGGACAAGGTAGTATCGCAGAAACGAGGGGAATGAATATCATGTTTATGGTTCAACGACGATATTCGTAGAATGCACATGGACCGTCATATGCATCCAGGTATCCTGGCGTTCATTGGTGAGCGGAGTGTCTCGACCATGCCTGGAGTGTTCTCAAACAATAGCGTAACAAACTTAAGGTCTTATCGACACCGGGAGAAAGGTTCTGGAATAATAAAGGATTTTATTGGAGAGAGAGAAATGATCCGGAAAGTGTTCCGATGGTCCGGATGGAGTTCGGGGAAGATCTGGAATGGTTCCGGGAATGTTTGAAAGATGTTCCGGTGGTTCGGAAAATGTTTCAGAGTCACGGGATATTAAATAGTATTTAAATATATTAATTAAGAATTAATTATATTTTACATTAATTTAAAATTAATTAAATAAAGGAAAAATGGGGCGGCCCACCTACATGGGCCCTAAGAGGGCCCAAGCGGGGGAGCCGCACCAACTAGAGGGGGAAGGGACCCATGGCTGGTTCGGCCATGGCTAGGCCGGCCGAACCCCCCTCCCCTCTCCTTTGTTTAGTCCCACATGGGGGAGGCAAGCTGTCTGCACACCCCCTCCCCGCTTTATATAGCAAGGCATATTAATTGGATTAATTACAGAAAAATATAATTAATTGTATAGCAGGCCGGCCGAGTTGCTTCTACGCCCGTTTTGCCTCCTCTCTCCACCAAAGCTATACCGCCGGGCGCCGTTGCCCTGCGGGATTCCAGAAAAGTTCTACCCCTGCGATTTCAGCTGGATCTGAATGACCGGGGGTTGTTGTTAAGCTCCGAATGTTTGCGAGTGCTTGGAGGCGCCACATTTGAGGAGCCTGGGCGACGTCGTCTCGCCCTCCCAGCAGCCCTGCCGCTGCCCTACCGCCGGCACCACCCCCCCAGTCGCCGGCGCCTCGCCATCTTCCGCCCGACGCCCGTCGACGCAGGTCATCGTCGACATCCTGGCGTCATCGTCTACATCGTCGCGGCAAGTTCTCCGCGACCTCGAGGTCGGCTACATACGACTTCATCGTCAACGATTGTGCGGGAGCGTAATCCCCGCTATCGGTCTACATGGAGGTAATGTAACCCGTTCTGCCACCGTCATCACATCTTCTAGATAGATAGATCCTGGCTATTTAGGGTTTCATACGCTAGAAAAATTATTGTTATTTGCACCGGAACCCCTTCAGTGGTGTGCATCTCCGTCGAGGGTTGGGGGGTTTAAATAGGTGCGGGGCGAGCGGCCGGAGTAAACCGGGTAGCTCGGTAGGTGCGGAGGCGTAGCTCGCCAAAGTAAACGCCGTTGTCGCGGGAACGGTGGCAGAGGGCGGCTCGTGGGCGTCAGGAGAGGGAGTGAATGCCGGCGTGCTAACGAGCGTGTCCCGGCGAGCACAGTGGCGAGCGTGTAGCGTACCTGCACTTAAAATATGGCAAGGTACCTGTGTATAGTGCAAATCCCTGGATCGATTCGTTTGCACTATCACAACAAAGTATCAATTTTATTACATCGATGATCCAAACTTGGAAAATATTCTTTTACAACTTGCATATCATAAAGCTAGAAAAGAAAGAGTAAACAGCAGAAATAAATAGCACTGAGTCTCCATCGTCTTCATGTTGCCACATGCGAAAACATGTTGGTTGCAGACTCGAAACCTTTAAACGAAACCTCACTCGTCATCTGATCAATCTGCAATAAAAAAATATTGCAACAACGTGGGTCAGATTCCATTAAAAATGGAGTCTGGCAGGTGACACTATGGTGCACACATAGTGGAAAAACTCTAATAACCTATATGCTTATTTGGCTGGTGGAGTTCAAGGCTATTTTGCATAAAGCCAATTTTTCCTAACTCTTTGGAAAACACTTTTCTTCTATTCGAGACATTCGTGGCATGAAAACTACTGTCTCGTTCTACCCTTGTTCACCCATCAAGTTTTATATTTTTGAACTTGGAATGGTGGAATCCTCCGTTGACGTCCGTGATCAGCTGCTCAAATTGTCCGTACTGGGGACACGGCTAAGTACTGAGTTTTACACTCTGCAGAGGTTGTGCACGTTCACCATTGTACCCATTCAACCCAAACTATCCTTTACACACTGATAGTGATAAGGAAAAGGAGAAGAATGAGACGAGATCTTTCAGAAGCATTTTCCCTCCCACTCTGGCTTGACCCGTTCCACCTAACACCCTCTACATCTGCTTGTCAAGCCGGGGCGAGTCCACGCAACATAATTGATCAATCCAGAGCCCATATGGCAATGGCTGCACTGGAAGCAATCGTCACTCGGAGTTCTTCAGATTCCTATGTTCCTGGGTGGCCTATTACAAGTGCACGTATTCTAGGAACCATAGACATTGGCCTGAAGGGAATATGCCCTAGAGGCACTTAATAAACATAGTTTATTGGCAATATCCCAATTGTTCATTATATGTTTTATACCATGCTATAACTGTATTAAGCAAAAACATTAATACAGGTGTGGTAGATAAACAACCAGGTCCCTAGTAGCCTCTACTAAGACTAGTTTCATTGCGCGATTGATGATCGAGGTTTTCCAATCATAGGTCATGGCGCCGGTCGGCAATGGAAGTCATATTTTTAGGTGTAACGATGTGATGGACATACCCAGTATTTATAGGACATAGTCATTACGCCTTAAGACCGTGAGACCAACTCTTATTGTTATCCCTGGAAGATACTTTAATCGCACCAAACGTCATATCTTATATAGTGTGACAATGATAGGTGATACTTTTGGGTATCGGAAGGGGGTAGTTGAGACGAGGGGTCAACAACGGGATTTGTCAGTCCGCATAGCCGGATAGATACTCTAGGGCCCACTCGGTCAGATTATGTCAAATGAGTTTGCAAACATGTGACTAGGTCACCAGCTGACATAATATCATGGACGAATAGAAGATAGTGTTGTCGGTAACAAGATCATGCTAGGTATGGAGATATCTGAGAATGATGCTCGGACATGCTAAGTATCACCATGACAAAGGGTTTAAGACTAGACGTCCAGGTTTGATAGATGAAAGTCATTCGTTATATCACAGGGATTAATTCATGGGGTCCATGCCTACGAGTTAGTCGTCGATCATAGAGGAGTCTTGATCCTACCTGTTATTATATCGAACCGCTAGGGTAACACACTTAAGGGGTTTCGACAAGACAACCGGAAAGGAAAGAGATCACCGGGAACGTCCCGGGAATGGTCTGATGGAGATCGGGCTGCGACGAAAGAGTTTTCGGAGCTAGAATAAATTCTATAAAATATGTTTGATATCAATTAGTGTAATTAATGATTAAATATGATTTTCTATATTTATTTTCGAATTTTTAAAGGCTGGTTTCCCTAAATGGGCCTTTTGGTGGAAAGAAGGCCCATGAGGGGGGTAAAGTCCCCCCAGGGCTTCGGTTTGAGGGAGGGCCGGTCTAGGTGGGCCAAATGGGGCCCACCTAGGGCCGGCGCACCATCCCTAGCCGCACCAAGGCTGTGGGATAGTCCCACATTGCCTGGCTAGGGAGGTTGGCTCCCCCCGGGAGCCTATATAAGAAGGGGCACCCCTGGCCTTTTAATTCACCAATTAATTCTCTTATTTCTCCTCGATCTCGTGATTCTCTTTGTCGGAGTTGTGCCGAGGAGGATGAGGGGATCTCTTACACCATAGCCTGCTGCTGCGCTGCTGGTGTTCCGGTCCAAGTCTTCCGCTGCTCGTCCTGGACTGGAGCTTCGGAGGCCGTCGTCTCTACTGTATGTGTGTGACGCCCTGCGAGGTGCTGCGCTAGCGGTACTCAGAGGCCTACTTCCTCCACCCGACCTCGGGGTCATCTTCGTCGTCTTTGTCGCGCCGAGCTCTCTGCGACCTAGAGGTCGGCTACGTAGTCTTCGTCGTCAACGCTTGTGCGGGAGCGTAATCCCCGCTATTCGGTCTACGAGGGTATGTATTCCGATCTCCGCCGTACTACTATATCTTCATAGTGTAGATCTTGGCTAGTTTCAGGATATCGTTGCTAGGAAATTTTTTGTTTTCTGCACACGATCCCCTTCAGTGGTATCAGAGCCGATCTATCGTAGATATAGTTGTACGCTGTTAGAACCCATGTTCTGCACGGGGGCACCGTTCCAGTTATTTGCTACCCTGTAGCGTGCACTTGTGATTCCAGCGGCATCGAGTTGATGAAGCGGCCCGGACCGACTTTACGCGTACGCTTACGCGAGACTGGTTCCACTACTGACATACGGCTTGTACCGTATCTGTGGCTGGCGGGTGCATGTTTCTCTCTCTTTAGTTGGCTTTGCATTTTCAATGGAGGGCCCGAAAGGGATGCTTAAACATGCAATTATTGGATCATTGTTGTGTTCATAAGGTTCGTAGGTATGAAGCGGTTCTATTTACGAAAGCCCCAAGCCACGTAAAATATGCAAAAGATAAAGTAGAAGCGTCTAACTTTATTTTGCAGGGGCTATGTGATATGGTCAAGGTAGGTTTATTAAATTGTTTATAAACTGCGGGCGCCAAGAAGACCATGGCGCAATGGACTATATCACATTGCATTACATTTGATGTTTTGTGTGCATCTTACATTGTGTGATTGTATATATAGTATATATTAGTTACACGGCGGTAGCTATATAAGATGATCCTTTCAAAATACCACTAGTGTTCTCCCTCCAACGCGTACCACCAAGGAAGTTCTACGTTATGAGGCAGGCCGTGATGATCGGGTGTCAGACATCTCGTTGTTCGCATACAGTGGGTGTAAACCATGTTGCACAAGCGTTAGCGTGGAGGTTTTTGGTGGCGAGCCTAGCATATTCAGAAATATGGCCTCAGAACAGGGAGACCGAAAGGTCGAGCACGAGTCACAAAATTGGTGTGGCGGACAATTGTCTACTCTTGAAGTTGTGCCGCCGGCTCTGATGATGAGGGGCGGTGCAATGGATGGGGGTCGTGTAATCGCTTAAACAACCAGGAGGGGTGTTCGTTTGAGTGGGAGTTCGGATAGTTATTTTCTATACTAGAACTCAGAATATAATGAACAGAGTCTGTTTTGCAAACCTTTGTAGATATTAACCATTGTGATAGCATCTTTTCAAATTAGGCGCATTCCTGCGATTGAGAAACTTAAAATGTTGGGTCCAAACTTCATAGTTTTATACTTTAGCTTGAGGATACTCCTTGTTTAAACCGTTAGCTCTTTGTGTTACAATACCCGCTGGGAGATAACCCCGGAGATTCTGCTGACAAAAGATAATTTGGATTATCAGATTTTGTGCGGATGATATCATCATAGTCCAGCGTATGCTATGATCTCTGCCATAGAGAACCAACGGTGGGTACGAGTTTTTAGATCGCGAACATATGATATGGTCGCTAAACTCGGGGTACCCCAAACGTTGGGTTGATGAAGTTTATCAGTACGTTGACTGATTGTCTTCTCAACCAAGATGGAAAATAATACACACATTAAGGGAGCACGTGGCGGTCATACTTAATGACATATGTTCATTCTTAATGAACATTGAGACGCCTCGCTCAGCTCAATCACTGGATGACAGACATCATTGCCAAGTGCAAATCCTCTGTCATAGACTATGTCATGCAAGGGGAATCGTTCACCTTCATGGTTCTTGATTACGGTGGAAGTATCAAGAAAATGAAACAGATCGCCGGAAGTCATCAATGATGATGGTGTATATATGATATACATGTTATGAATGTTTTAGCTAAGAAAGTACTCGCAGTAGTGACTAAGTTTTGAACTAGTCATGTTTTGTGAAAAACCAGGTTTACTGCTTGCGTAGCTTGAAAGGATGAGGCGACATTGTGTGTTGATAATGGCAGTCAAGTTGTTGTGATGGTCATAGACACTCTCCCTCTAGATCTACCATTTGAATAAATTCTTTTATGATCGCCTGTTAGTATGATCGTTACAAGTGTGTCTCCTCTAGCGAGACACTTGTTCATACATGATAGTGACAAATTTGGTGTCCTATATTTATGAAGTAATGATCATATGTCGATTTGAATTTAGATGGTAGAAGCTCCCACATTCATAATATTAATGCCAAAGGATACAAACTTAATAAAGACACCACATATGTGTGGCACTACCGTTTAGTCGTGTCAATGGTATTGTCAATGCATTAGCTCCATACCGGATGGATCTACAAGTCCTAAGATTTGATCTTTTGACACTTGCAAAATAACTGTGACACCGTTTTCGGAAAACGGGCATATAACTTATTGATAGTCATACATAGATATGTATGTGGTTACATGAAGTAATTGACGGGTAGTGGAGACCTTTATTTCGAGAACTTCGCTGAACGTTTTGAGTATAGATTGTTGAGAATCGTGCATATGGGTGTATGTGAATCAATGAAATACTTTAACGTGTAGTGGAAGTATTTTTTTCATAGACTTCATGAACATTTGAGTAGATATAGGGATATCCACTCGGGGAATGTTGGTCTGGAAATTTTGATTCAATCAAACAAGTCCAGAATGAAGTAGGAAATAAACTTAACAAGAAAATCAAATTCCCGCGATACAGATCGAGGAAATGAAGATTTGAGTTATAATGTTGGCACATCATTGAAAGACTTGTGAGAAGAGTTCCACAAATTACGTCGCATGGTACACCATAGTGTCATGGTGTGTTAGGACGTCGTAATTGCACTCTATCGGATAGTGTGTGGTAAATAAATCTCTTACCAAATTATTGTGCTCGTTTGAGTTATATGGTAGAAACGTAAACACTCACGTTAGCAAATAGGAAAACCATTTGAATCCATGGAGACAATACCATACGAGTGATGGCATGGCTTTTGAGCCTGGATTGTCATTTCAGCAATTTAGTGTTTCGATGTAATCAAACCTAAAATGGATTAATCTTTGTAGTATACCCTACCTAAAGAGTTAGTTGCGTACATGTCTCACGACATAGGCAAAACATTTGCCGGGATATTCCTTGCGAAAGAAATAGTTTCTTGTCCGAGGGTATAAGTGAGAAAGAAAGTAGAGCAAGACGAAGTTGGTGAACTTCTTCTCCAGACATCAGAGTGGCGCAATCGAAAGTGGTTTCGGTGTCAGGCTCCATAGCTTGAAAAAGCTGATGATTCAAGATCATGATGTTCTGAGCTCATACTAAAAGCGTAGGCATACGAGTTTGTGTTCCACACTGCGTGTTACGACAATCTTGTTATGAAGGTCATATTAATGGAATATGATAGACCTACGAACTACAGAGATGGTGGACCTAAGTCCGAGAAATGGCTATGAGTCATTTATGATCCGAAATAAAATCCATATACGATTACCAGGTAATGACTTGGGAGATCTTCTTGATGGCATCTAGGATGTTAATAGTATATGGAATTTTATGAGAGAGTAGACATTGAGCAGATTCGATTTGTCGTGAAACAGTTCCGACAGATTCAAAAGTTGACCACATGAGAGTTTGTTTCAAGTGGCGAAGCCTAAATCTATTCTGGGTCGTTTAGCAATCACTATTATTTCGAATGAGAAATTGATAGATGGATAAGAAAACCATGTTTCTTAATAGTGTCATTAATAATGGTTTGTAATCCTGAGGATGCTAAACATGTATGCAAACTTCGGTGGTCCATTCATGGGCTGAAGCAAGCATATCGGAGCTGGAATCTTCACTTTTATAATGTGATCAAAGGATTTTGGAGTTGTCCTAAATAGTTGAAGAAACCTACATTTGCAAAGAAGTGAGTGGGAGCAAAGTAGCTTTCCTTGATCTTATATGCGGAAGGCATATTTGAGTGGGAGCTAAGTAGCGTTCCTTGATCTTATATGCGGAAGGCATATTTGAGTGGGAGCTAGGTGTCATTTGTGATTCTGTATGTAAATAGAGTGTAAAGGATTATTTAAGTGATTAAATTTTCTATGAAATGAAGTTAGGAGTATTAGGCATCTGATTTATAATTGTATAGATCAGAAGGGTCTTAATAACATTAAGTCAGAATATTTCCTAAGTCAAGATTCTGAAGTGTTTCAGAATAGGACAAGCGAAGAAAGAGTTTCTTGCTTGTATGACTAGGTAAAATATTAAGTTTATCTTGGCATTTTCAGTGATAGCAAATGATGTTCGACATTATCTATGTATCAGACATAGATGCTATCAGACTGAAAGCTCGACTTAGTGTGACCCAAGTTCTTGGTTGAAGAACAGGTTCTAGAGTGATCCTTGTGTGGATCAATGAACAAACGTTAAGTTTATTCTTCAGTGTCTATGAGAACTGAAGATATGTTTTCTAGTAAAGGGTAAGAGTGGAAACACAACTTTCCGTAAAGCGGTTACGATGATGCAAGTTATGACACTGACCCATACGACTAGAAATCTCATATAGGAGATGTCATTTATTTTTAAGAAAGACATGATTAGTTTGCGAAGTCGCATATGAATGCACTGTCGCATAATCTACACTGGTATAGAAATATATCACGACTTCAGAAGTAACAAGTGTGATTGGACTGAGCAGTTTTCCGAGCGTAGGTGGTCCTCTTAATAGATCTCTTAGACTTTTAAGGCGCATGCTACGTGAATGCTCGAGTCTCACTCCATCCACTGGGATATATTTCACCGTCATCGTAAGATACGGGATGATGTCAAACTACGTGACATAGAAGTGTTGCAAAGCACATATAGGTCTCAATTTGGGAGATCTATTGACTGTATTCCTCTTCCACAAGGCGAGCAGGCACCAAGATGCTATGGGTGTTGAGCTTTAACCAAGTTGTAAACTAGATTAAGTGTTACTCTAGTGCAAGTGGGAGACTGAAGGGAATATGCCCTAGAGGCACTTAATAAACATAGTTTATTGGAAATATCCCAATTGTTCATTATATGTTTTATACCATGCTATAACTGTATTAAGCGAAAACATTAATACAGGTGTGGCAGAATAACAACCAGGTCCCTAGTAGCCTCTACTAAGTCTAGTTTCATTGCGCGATTGAGGATCGAGGTTTTCCAATCATAGGGCATGGCGCCGGTCGGCAATGGAAGTCATATCGTTAGGTGTAACGATGTGATGGACATACCTAGTATTTATAGGACATAGTAATTACGTCTTAAGACCGTGAGACCAACTCTTAGTGTTATCCCTGGAAGATACTTTGATCGCACCAAACGTCATATCTTATATAGTGTGACAATGATAGCTGATTCTTTTGGGTATCAGAAGGGGGTAGTTGAGACGAGGGGTCAACAGCGGGATTTGTCAGTCCGCATAGCCGGATAGATACTCTAGGGCCCACTCGGTCAGATTATGTCAAATGAGTTTGCAAACATGTGACTAGGTCACAAGCTGACATAATATCATGGACGAGTAGAAGATAGTGTTGTCGGTAACAAGATCATGCTAGGTATGGAGATATCTGAGAATGATGCTCGGACACGCTAAGTATCGCCATGACAAAGGGTTTAAGACTAGACGTCCAGGTTTGATAGATGAAAGTCATTTGTTATATCACAGGGATTAATTCATGGGGTCCAGGCCTATGAGTTAGTCGTTGATCATAGAGGAGTCTTGATCTTACCTGTTATTATATCGAACCGCTAGGGTAACACACTTAAGGGGTTTCGACAAGACAACCGGAAAGGAAAGAGATCACCGGGAACGTCCCGGGAATGGTCCGATGAAGATCGGGAGCGACGATAGAGTTTTCGGAGGTAGAATAAATTCTATAAAATATGTTTGATATTAATTAGTGTAATTAATGATTAAGTATGATTTTATATATTTATTTTCGAATTTTTAAAGGCTGGTTTCGCTAAATGGGCCTTCTGGTGGAAAGAAGGCCCATGAGGGGGGGGGGGAAGTCCCCCCAGGGCTTCGGTTTGAGGGAGGGCCGGTCTTGGTGGGCCAAATGGGGCCCACCTAGGGCCGGCGCACCATCCCTAGCCGCACCAAGGCTGTGGGATAGTCCCACATTGCCTGGCTAGGGAGGTTGGCTACCCCCGGGAGCCTATATAAGAAGGGGCACCCCTGGCCTTTTAATTCACCACCAATTAATTCTCTTATTTCTCCTCGATCTCGTGATTCCCTTTGTGGGAGTTGCGCCGAGGAGGATGAGGGGATCTCTTCCACCATAGCCTGCTGCCGCGCTGCTAGTGTTCCGGTCCAAGTCGTCCGCTACTCGTCCTGTACTGGAGCTTCGGAGACCGTCGTCTCCACCGTATGTGTGTGACGCCCTGCGAGGTGCTGCGCTAGCGGTACTCGGATGCCTACTTCCTCCACCCGACCTCGGGGTCATCTTCGTCGTCTTCGTCGCGCCGAGCTCTCCGCGACCTAGAGGTCGGCTACGTCGTCTTCGTCGTCGTCAACGCTTGTGCGGGAGCGTAATCCCCGCTATTCGGTCTACGAGGGTATGTATTACGATCTCCGCCGTACTACTATATCTGTATAGTGTAGATCTTGGCTAGTTTAAGGATATCGTTGCTAGGAAATTTTTTGTTTTCTGCACACGATCCTCTTCAGGGCCTAAGTAGCCACTCAACATTAACCATACAACCACTTACCACCCAGGTGTTTCATTCTTAACTTAGTAGAATTTATATTTTCACAAAACAACATTTGCATAGCATCAATAATTCTACTAAGTATTATATTGGAACCTAGACACAAGAGTAAGGAATTTCAACACAGGTTTAGCATAGCAATACTATCCTACACATGCTTATATAAAAATACACTAAGTAATGCATATAGAAAATAGTAGGAAGTTTATGAGGTGTGCCACTTGCCTTTGAATGCTGTCGTTGTTCACAAACTCTTTTCAACGATACTCGGAGCTCTCCGTTCAATCTAACAGTATAGGCAAACAACAATACAACAATCAACACAACATCACAACGCATACAAACACTTTCATCATGAACAAACAAGTTTTATAAAACTTATGAGGAAAAATATGTTTATGCATGATGTGTAAAATATTTCTAAGGACTAGAGATGCATGTCATGCCATGAAAAATCTTTTAAGTTAATGCAAGGCAAAAATTTGGTTAAAAATGATTAAGGACTAAGGTCATATGTGGGATAAGATACTTTGCTATAAATCATCTTGAATAAGCACTCTAATGACTTAGTCATAATGTGCAAAAATACTTAGAGAAAATACAAATCATTTATTCAAGGTGATCAATAATTATTACCGACTCTTTGTAAATTGGATATTCACTATAGTGAGAGAGACATACACCCGACCACCCACATAAGTTGTGGAACAGGTCTCATGTACGTGGACATGTATGGTTAGTCTCTAGGCCGCTTCATCTCACTATGCCGCTAGGATCCAGCATACTTCAAAGATGATGATAACATGATCAAAATTGTTTATGTCTAAAGTGAAAGACCAGATTAGGAAAGAGTTAAAAGATAGAAAGAAATAAGTAGTTGGTCTTCCATGCTTCATCTCCAGACTTGTAACTTTCTCCTTGGTGATGTCTTGATAGAATTTTTGGTAGACTTGATAAATCTTCAGACTTGATGATTCTTGAAAGGATCCGTATGACACCTAGGGGGGGGGGGGTGAATAGGTGCTAATTCAACTTTTAGTTCTTTTTCAAATTAGGCTTGACACAAAAGTTAAATTCTCTAGATATGCAACTATGGTGAATTTACCTATATGACAAGCTAGCAACTAAGCAAGATATAATAAAGGCGGTAAGTAAAGATAGAAGTAACCGAAGTGAAACCACGAGACGATAAGGATGTATTCCCGAGTTCCTCCCTTAAATGAGAGTACGTCTCTTTGGAGGGGTGTGAACAACCACAATGGTTCAACGGCCACAAAGGCCTCACCAAAATCTATGGTGAACCGCACCACAAAGGTTTGGTCCACTTTCCACTATCGGAATCCTTCGAGGCGGAATCCGGAGCTGTAGCGTACCTGCACTTAAAATAAGGCAGATATCTGTGTATAGTGCAAATCCCTGGATCAATTCATTTGCACACACAGTTTACGATGTAATATCACAACAAAGCGTCAATTTTATTACATCGATGATCCGGAATTACAAAATATTTGATACAAGTTGCATAGAATAAATCTAGCATTACAAAAGTACACAACGGAATACAATAGCAGTGAGCCTCTATAACTTTCATGCTGCCACAGGCGAAAACATGTAGGTTGTAGACTCGAAACCTTTAACGAAACCTCACTCGTCATCTGATCAAATCTGCAATAAGAAAAATATTGCAACAACGTGGGTCAGATTCCATTAAAAATGGAGTCTGGCAAGTGACACTATGGTGGACACTTATGGAATAACTCTAAAGCCTATATGCATATTTGGCTGGTGGAGTTCAAGGCTAATTTGCATAAAGCCAATTTTTCCTACTCTTTTGAAAACACCTTTCTTGAATTCTCGACGAGTATGGCATGAAAACCATAAATCTCATCTTCCCTTGTTCACCCATCATGTTTTATTTCTGAAGTTGGAATGGTGGAATCCTCCGTTGACGTCCTTGATCAGCTGCTCAAAATTGTCCATAACCGGGGACACGGCTAAGTACTTAGTTTTACACTCTGCAGAGGTTGTGCACTTCCACCATTGTACCCATTCAACCCAAGGTATCCTTTACACACCATTTGTGATAAGGAAAGGAGAGAATGGGACGAGATCTTTCAGAAGCATTTTCCCTCCCACCTGGCTTGACCCGTTCCACCTAACATCCCCCTACATCTGCTTGTCAAGCCGGAGAGAGTCCACGCAACATAATTGATCAAGCCAGAGCCCATATGGCAATGGCTGCACTGGAAGCAATCGTCACTCGGAGTTCTTCAGATTCCTCTGTTCCTGGGTGGCCATTCACAAGTGTACATACTCCAGGAACCATAGACATGAACCTGAGTAGCCACTCAACA
The DNA here is from genome assembly GCA_026929855.1 of Poa annua. Classification (NCBI taxonomy): domain Eukaryota; kingdom Viridiplantae; phylum Streptophyta; class Magnoliopsida; order Poales; family Poaceae; genus Poa; species Poa annua. Next base: position 107,402,995 of record CM049426.1, read on the forward strand.
TAAACCATACAACCACTTACCACCCAGGTGTTTCCTTAACTTAGTGGATGTGCACTCTCAGGTAAAAATCACCATGCTCACGGCCCTAAGTAGAATAGAAATTCATCCTAGGCGACGACAGCCATGAGCACAGTCCTGAGTAGTCACTTAACATTTTGTAAAAACCTTTCATCAATTGCATAGCATCAATATTTCTGCTAAGTATGATATAGGAACCTCGACACAGGATTAAGGAATTCTACACAGGTTTAGCATAGCAACACATGCATATAAAAATACACTAAGTAATGCATATAAAAATAGGAAGTTTATGAGGTGTGCCACTTGCCTTTGAATGTTGTCGTTGTTCACAACTCTTTTCAACAACGAACGTTTGCTCTCCGTTTAATCTAAACATTAATAGCAAACAACAATACTACAATCAACAAACAACAATCATCAACATACATGCTCATATCAAATGAACAACAAGTTTTATAAAACTCCTAAGGAAAACATGTCATGTATGATATGCAAATTATTTCTAAGGGCTAGAGATGCATGATGCTATGAAAATCTCTTAAGTTAATGCAAGGAAAAAAGGTGGGTCAAGAATGACTAAGGACTAAGGTCTTAAGTGGGGAAAAATACTTTGTTTTATATCATCTTTAAACAAGCACTCTAATGGCTTAGCCATGATGTGCAAGATACTTAGAGAAAAATACTAAGTCTATAAGGTGATCAACAATTACTATCAACTCTTTGTAAATTGAATATTCGCTAAAGTGAGAGACAGACACCCGGCCAGCCACTTAAATTGTGGAACAGGTCTCATGTGCGTGGACATGTAAGGTTTGTTTCCAGGCCGCTTCATCTCACTATGCCGCTAGGATCCAACAACTTCAAGATGATAACATCATGATCAAAATTTGTTTAAGTCTAAAAGAAAAGATTAGGAAAGAGGGAAAAGATAGAAAGAAAGATGTTGTTGTCCTCCAGGCTTCATCTCCAGACTTGTAACTTTCTTCTGGATGATGTCTTGATTGAGTTCTTGGTAGTCTTGCTGAATCTTCAGACTTGATGATTCTTGTATCCTCGAGACTGGTCTTGGATTCACTTAGTCTTCATGAAGTCTCAGAGGAGAAGAAAAGACAGAGAGAAAGATTTAGAGAATAAAAGGGGGTTGGCCTTCTTGAACTTCTTTTCACTTTTCTTCTAAGTGCTTGACATCTTTGGGATGCTTCCAGAGTCTGTTTTCTTCTAAGTTCTTCATGAACTTCTTCTTGATTTTCTTCTAAGTGCTTCTTCTCCTTGAAGATACTTCTGAAGTCTTGTTTTTGGCTAAGTCCTTCTTTGGTCTTCCAGCTCCATGTTGAAGATTACTAAGTGTCTAAGTGTATAGCACTTTTCCCAAAATACTAAGTTTGAAAATAATCCTAACTTAGAGAGAATGGGGAGGAGTTTTCCTTGGGGAAAATATAAATATAAAATATGCTATGCATGAAATGCAATTTTTAAATCACAAGAAACATCAAAATAACTGTTGTGATTTCTTTATAAATATGCATGAATTTATAAATGCAATTTAAATAAATTTCTAGTTTTGTAAAATATAATAAAAGGAATAATTACAAGATTAAGTTTCCTATGATTAAATTTTTATAACAAAATTTTATAATTAATGTTACTAGACCGAGAGCATTTAATTAAATCTATCGCAATTGGATTAAATCAAAAATAATGTTTCAATTAAAATTATTTCAAAATTAGTCAAACTATTCAATTGAAACTCACAACTATGAAATCATTCAAAAATTACTCAAAAATATTTTATAGCAGTGGCAGTAATTTACAAATATTCTAAAGTTTCTAAAACATATTTATTTGTAATTTTTGGATTTATAGATTTAAATTTATTACAAATATACTCAAATTTCCCATTTGAAATTTGAATATTTAATGCTAAGTCAAATTTGAATTTTGTCAGATCCAAAATATTTTTCATGTCAAGAGCTTTCCATATATATAAAAATTATTAAATTTGGAGTTGTGGTTAAAAAGTTGTGAGAGATCTAAGTGACAAGGGTGTTTCTGTAAAACTGCCAATTAAATTTAATTAATAAAATTGTTTTCCACGTGGCAGCTGACTGGGCAGTGACGTGGTGCTGACGTGGCTGCCACGCGGCGCTGACTGGATAAGTTAACAGATCTGGGCCGTCAGATCTGGATCTGACGGTCCAGATCGGATCGTACCGACTCATCCGAGACATCTAATCTGGGTCGTAGGAATTTAATCGGACGGCGCTGGGGGCTTGACCATACTGTGGGCGGCGCGCTTTTCGCCGGAGAAGAGGACGACGGCGACGACGGCTCGGCCTTGGACGCTCCGGTCGATTCCGTGCCTCCCCGGATGCGTGGAGGCCAGCTCCGGACGCGGCGCAGCACGGCGAAGGGAATGGTGGAGACGGTTGGTGGCGGGGGGCTCCGGTGCTCGATCTACTCCTCGCCGGAGTTGCGGGTGGCGGCGGCCAGCCCCTGTCGATGACCGGGACGGCGTTCTGGCGCGCGAAAGCAACACGGCCAAGTTAGAAAAGATGCGCATGGGGAAAATAAAGAAAAAGAGAGCAATGAGAGAGCTCGGGAGGTCTTGTACTCGCCGGAGTTGGAGAAATTTGCCGTCGGTAATGGACGAACGGCGGCGGCGTTTGCAGGCAGCCTGGGGGCGATGAAGCTAGGGTTTGAGAGGGGAAAACGGAGGCGGGATCTGGGGTTTATATAAGGGGCGTCAGGAGATCATATCCCGCACGAATCGGAGAGGATTTGACTCCGATTCGAATCCATCTTCGGCACTTTGTTCGGATTGAGGTTGAAGAAGATCTGCTGACGTCAGCATGACGTCAGCCAGTATTTTCTTTTTCTGATTTTATTTATTTAATTCATATCTTTTGATTTAAATGTCCAAATGATGTCAAATTAATTTCTAAAAATTTGTAAAAATAATATCTTGCTGTTAAACCAGTTGTGGGTATGTTTTGAGAACTTTTTAAAATTAGTAAATTTGAAATGTTGGTTTGATACAAAATTGATACTTAATATCAATTTTGAATTTATAACTTAATTAAATTTTCTTTTTGCTAAATAAAATTTGTAAAATGCCCATATTCAAAACATTTGAATTTAAGTTATTTAAACTTATTTTTGCTGAAATCATTCATCTTTATTTTGGCATAATATTAAAGAACTGATTATAAATAATGTTTAGGAAATGTGAAATATAAGGTATTAATTGAAAATAGTTTGTGCACCAATATATTATGATAATTCATTTTAAAAACTTCATAACAACTTTGGAAAAGATTGTTGTTTTTATTCTATTCTTATTTAGAATATATTTATCATTTCATAAATGAAATTCACTTAAGCAAAGGGGATGTTTATTTGGTTAATTCATTAATTTAAATTCTATGAAGTTTTAAAGTTATACACTATAGGCTTATAATTTCCAAACTATATTTTGAGCTTAGTTAAAGGAATGAAAACCATTTAGTAATTATATAACCTTTTGAATAATCTTGTAATTATGAATAGATATGGCCAAGTGGTTTAATTCAAATACTTATAAAGAAACTAATTTATTTAAAATAAAATGAATTGTAGTTTGTAAAATATTTGTCAAATTATATTTTAAGGTTTTTGAAACCCAGTGGATAATAAAATGTTTAAACTGTGACATTTAAAATATTAAACTCCATTTTGAAGTCTTTCATAGTTGGTTTCCTTATACATTTAATATTTTATTTTAATAAAAAGAAAAGTTTTAAATTTTAGTGATTTTTGAACATTATAAACTGTTGGGATGTTACAGACTACCACCCTTAAAAGGAATCTCGTCCCCGAGATTCGGAGAAGCTGAAAATAAAGCAAAGGCTTGAATGATTCTTATAACTCGAGATATTTTGAGAAATGAAATTTCTGACATGGAAAGTTGAAAATTTGTAGGGAGTAAATTTTCTAATTGGGGAGGCTAGGAGATAGTTTGGGATTTCTGGGTTTAAATGACTGGGTTTGAATTATCTAGGTGGCTACCACCCTTAAAAGAAAAGTTTTGTTGATAATTAAATAATCTAATGCACAACCAAAAATCAAGATACTACATTACAAACATCATCTAACAAGCATCAAGCAACAAAGTTCAAACACAAGCAACACATACGTAAAAATTTCAAACTTCTTTTGAGAAATCGAACTAATCGTTTATCGAACGAAAGGTCGGGGAAATATAAAAGCAACAGTACTGCCATACCACAATTTGATAGGTCAATACTCTAAATTGATACGATAAGCTAAATAAGATAAATGGTGGTCCCTCTAACATGGTTTTGATTGCTACACTTATCCCTCCTAATTATTACGCTTGCGTTTTATTGCGTGGTTCTTTGCCCCAGGCGTGACTTCTTCCTCAGTTGACTCTTCAAACAACGCCTCTTCGGGGTCTTCTTCCTCTTGTCCTTCCTCCTTCGTAGCTGCAGATACAGTCACATCTCCAGTGCCTTGGTCACCTCCTTCTTCAGCTACTGGCGGTGGTGGAGGTGGAATGAGTTGCGCCTCAAGCATGGCAATTTGCTCATCCTTGCCAAGGTTCTCCAAATGTAGGTCATGGATGAGTTCCTCCAACTGACCAATAAGATTTTCAGAAGTCTGGAGTTCTTGGGTTTTTGCGTGTATGACGGCTTGTGCATGATCCGCGACGTCATAAGCCTGTTGGACCCTCCTGGTCAGGCAGTTGATGAGGTAATCCAGGTCTTCAAACGTCTTGTTAACGAGGGGCAGGTCCAGGCGATTTCCCGTGTGAGCCATCGAGAGACCATGTGCATTTCTCTTCCCAAAGGCACGGAAGGGCGATCCTGGTGCTAGCTTGAATCGATACTTGTAACACAAACGAGCCATTAAGTCCACCATAGCTATGTTCACCCCCTCAATCCACTCTGGGTAGTAGGTGACATAGTCCACGGGCTCGAAGTCTGGCATCGTAGGATCCGGGGTCATGATGGTGCCTATTTCCCAACGTATCCCATGGGGTATGTCGGTCTCCTCCTTCCTTCCTCAGAAATAGGGTGGTGGTAGCTTCAATACACTTGTCAATCTAGACAGCTGCCTCCCAAAGATGAAACCCGACAAAACTCCAGCATACGCAGTCTCAGTGTATTCTCCCATCTAGCATTTTGAACAGGTAAGAGTATTAGAATTTAAAGGAAAGGGAAAGATGCAAGACAAGATAATGTAAAGAAATATTAAAGGAAGGTTCAAAATTTACTCATGTTTTGGAAACCTAGTTTAGTTAACTATTTAACCTTTGGGGTCTTAGTCCAATCCTAGGGGTTTCGAACCTACAGGCAACACAGTGCTTTGATACCATCTGTAGCGTACCTGCACTTAAAATAAGGCAGATACCTGTGTATAGTGCAAATCCCTGGATCGATTCATTTGCACACACAGTTTACGATGTAATATCACAACAAAGCGTCAATTTTATTACATCGATGATCCAGAATTACAAAATATTTGATACAAGTTGCATAGCATAAAGCTAGCATTGGAAAAGTACACAGCGGAATACAATAGCAGTGAGCCTCTATAACTTTCATGCTGCCACAGGCGAAAACATGTTGGTTGTAGACTCGAAACCTTTAACGAAACCTCACTCGTCATCTGATCAAATCTGCAATAAGAAAAATATTGCAACAACGTGGGTCAGATTCCATAAAAAATGGAGTCTGGCAAGTGACACTATGGTGGACACTTATGGAATAACTCTAAAGCCTATATGCATATTTGGCTGGTGGAGTTCAAGGCTAATTTGCATAAAGCCAATTTTTCCTACTCTTTTGAAAACACCTTTCTTGAATTCTCGACGAGTATGGCATGAAAACCATAAATCTCATCTTCCCTTGTTCACCCATCAAGTTTTATTTCTGAAGTTGGAATGGTGGAATCCTCCGTTGACGTCCTTGATCAGCTGCTCAAAATTGTCCGTAACCGGGGACACGGCTAAGTACTTAGTTTTACACTCTGCAGAGGTTGTGCACTTTCACCATTGTACCCATTCAACCCAAGGTATCCTTTACACACCATTTGTGATAAGGAAAGGAGAGAATGAGACGAGATCTTTCAGAAGCATTTTCCCTCCCACCTGGCTTGACCCGTTCCACCTAACATCCCCCTACATCTGCTTGTCAAGCCGGAGAGAGTCCACGCAACATAATTGATCAAGCCAGAGCCCATATGGCAATGGCTGCACTGGAAGCAATCGTCACTCGGAGTTCTTCAGATTCCTCTGTTCTTGGGTGGCCATTCACAAGTGTACATACTCCAGGAACCATAGACATGGACCTGATTAGCCACTCAACATAAACCATACAACCACTTACCACCCAGGTGTTTCCTTAACTTAGTGGATGTGCACTCTCAGGTAAAAATCACCATGCTCACGGCCCTAAGTATAATAGAAATTCATCCTAGGCGACGACAGCCATGAGCACAGTCCTGAGTAGTCACTTAACATTTTGTAAAAACCTTTCATCAATTGCATAGCATCAATATTTCTGCTAAGTATGATATAGGAACCTAGACACAGGATTAAGGAAATCTACACAGGTTTAGCATAGCAACACATGCATATAAAAATACACTAAGTAATGCATATAAAAATAGGAAGTTTATGAGGTGTGCCACTTGCCTTTGAATGTTGTCGTTGTTCACAACTCTTTTCAACAACGAACGTTTGCTCTCCGTTTAATCTAAACATTAATAGCAAACAACAATACTACAATCAACAAACAACAATCATCAACATACATGCTCATATCAAATGAACAACAAGTTTTATAAAACTCCTAAGGAAAACATGTCATGTATGATATGCAAATTATTTCTAAGGGCTAGAGATGCATGATGCTATGAAAATCTCTTAAGTTAATGCAAGGAAAATAGGTGGGTCAAGAATGACTAAGGACTAAGGTCTTAAGTGGGGAAAAATACTTTGTTTTATATCATCTTTAAACAAGCACTCTAATGGCTTAGCCATGATGTGCAAGATACTTAGAGAAAAATACTAAGTCTATAAGGTGATCAACAATTACTATCAACTCTTTGTAAATTGAATATTCGCTAAAGTGAGAGACAGACACCCGGCCAGCCACTTAAATTGTGGAACAGGTCTCATGTGCGTGGACATGTAAGGTTTGTTTCCAGGCCGCTTCATCTCACTATGCCGCTAGGATCCAACAACTTCAAGATGATAACATCATGATCAAAATTTGTTTAAGTCTAAAAGAAAAGATTAGGAAAGAGGGAAAAGATAGAAAGAAAGATGTTGTTGTCCTCCAGGCTTCATCTCCAGACTTGTAACTTTCTTCTGGATGATGTCTTGATTGAGTTCTTGGTAGTCTTGCTGAATCTTCAGACTTGATGATTCTTGTATCCTCGAGACTGGTCTTGGATTCACTTAGTCTTCATGAAGTCTCAGAGGAGAAGAAAAGACAGAGAGAAAGATTTAGAGAATAAAAGGGGGTTGGCCTTCTTGAACTTCTTTTCACTTTTCTTCTAAGTGCTTGACATCTTTGGGATGCTTCCAGAGTCTGTTTTCTTCTAAGTTCTTCATGAACTTCTTCTTGATTTTCTTCTAAGTGCTTCTTCTCCTTGAAGATACTTCTGAAGTCTTGTTTTTGGCTAAGTCCTTCTTTGGTCTTCCAGCTCCATGTTGATGATTACTAAGTGTCTAAGTGTATAGCACTTTTCCCAAAATACTAAGTTTGAAAATAATCCTAACTTAGAGAGAATGGGGAGGAGTTTTCCTTGGGGAAAATATAAATATAAAATATGCTATGCATGAAATGCAATTTTTAAATCACAAGAAACATCAAAATAACTGTTGTGATTTCTTTATAAATATGCATGAATTTATAAATGCAATTTAAATAAATTTCTAGTTTTGTAAAATATAATAAAAGGAATAATTACAAGATTAAGTTTCCTATGATTAAATTTTTACAACAAAATTTTATAATTAATGTTAATAGACAGAGAGCATTTAATTAAATCTATTGCAATTGGATTAAATCAAAAATAATGTTTCTATTAAAAGTTATTTCAAAATTAGTCAAACTATTCAATTTAAACTCACAACTATGAAATCATTCAAAAATTACTCAAAAATATTTTATAGCAGTGGCAGTAATTTACAAATATTCTAAAGTTTGTAAAACATATTTATTTGTAATTTTTGGATTTATAGATTTAAAGTTATTACAAATATACTCAAATTTCCCATTTGAAATTTGAATATTTTATACTAAGTCAAATTTGAATTTTGTCAGATCCAAAATATTGTACATGTCAAGAGCTTTCCAAATATATAAAAATTATTAAATTTGGAGTTGTGATTAAAAAGTTGTGAGAGATCTAAGTGATAGGGGTGTTTCTGTAAAACTGCCAATTAAATTTAAATAATATAATTGTTTTCCACGTGGCAGCTGACTGGGCAGTGACGTGGTGCTGACGTGGCTGCCACGCGGCGCTGACTGGATAAGTTAACAGATGTGGGCCGTCAGATCTGGATCTGACGGTCCAGATCGGATCGTACCGATTCATCCGAGACATCTAATCTGGGCCGTAGGAATTTAATCGGACGGCGCTGGGGGCTTGACCATACCGTGGGCGGCGCGCTTCTCGCCGGAGAAGAGGACGACGGTGACGACGGCTCGCCCTTGGACGCTCCGGTCGATTCCGTGCCTCCCCGGATGCGTGGAGGCCAGCTCAGGACGCGGCGCAGCACGGCGAAGGGAATGGTGGCGACGGTTGGTGGCGGGGGGCTCCGGTGCTCGATCTACTCCTCGCCATAGTTGCGGGTGGCGGCGGCCCGCCCCTGTCGATGACGGGGACGGCGTTCTGGCGCGCGAAAGCAACCCGGCCAAGTTAAAAAAGATGCGCATGGGGAAAATAAAGAGAAAGAGAGCAATGAGAGAGCTCGGGAGGTCTTGTACTCGTCGGAGTTGGAGAAATTTGCCGTCGGTAATGGAAGAACGGCAGCGGCGTTTGCGGGCAGCCTGGGGGCGATGAAGCTAGGGTTTGAGAGGGGAAAACGGCGGCGGGATCTGGGGTTTATATAAGGGGCGTCAGGAGATCATATCCCGCACGAATCGGAGAGGATTTGACTCCGATTCGAATCCATCTTCGGCACTTTGTTCGGATAGAGGTTGAAGAAGATCTGCTGACGTCAGCATGACGTCAGCCAGTATTTTCTTTTTCTGATTTTATTTATTTAATTCATATCTTTTGATTTAAATATCCAAATGATGTCAAATTAATTTCTAAAAATTTGTAAAAATAATATCTTGCTGTTAAACCAGTTGTGGGTATGTTTTGAGAACTTTTTAAAATTAGTAAATTTGAAATGTTGGTTTGATACAAAATTGATACTTAATATCAATTTTGAATTTATAACTTAATTAAATTTTCTTTTTGCTAAATAAAATTTGTAAAATGCCCATATTCAAAATATTTGAATTTAAGTTATTTAAACTTATTTTTGCTGAAATCATTCATCTTTATTTTGGCATAATATTAAAGAACTGATTATAAATAATGTTTAGGAAATGTGAAATATAAGGTATTAATTGAAAATAGTTTGTGCACCAATATATTATGATAATTCATTTTAAAAACTTCATAACAACTTTGGAAAAGATTTTTGTTTTTATTCTATTCTTATTTAGAATATATTTATCATTTCATAAATGAAATTAACTTAAGCAAAGGGGATGTTTATTTGGTTAATTCATTAATTTAAATTCTATGAAGTTTTAAAGTTATACACTATAGGCTTATAATTTCCAAACTATATTTTGAGCTTAGTTAAAGGAATGAAAACCATTTAGTAATTATATAACCTTTTGAATAATCTTGTAATTATGAATAGATATGGCCAAGTGGTTTAATTCAAATACTTATAAAGAAACTAATTTATTTAAAATAAAATGAATTGTAGTTTGTAAAATATTTGTCAAATTATATTTTAAGGTTTTTGAAACCGAGTGGATAATAAAATGTTTAAACTGTGACATTTAAAATATTAAACTCCATTTTGAAGTCTTTCATAGTTGGTTTCCTTATACATTTAATATTTTATTTTAATAAAAAGAAAAGTTTTAAATTTTAGTGATTTTTGAACATTATAAACTGTTGGGATGTTACAGGAGCCTTTACAACAACGATTCGGGGCACGACCCACAAAGAGCTTGGGGGCTCCCGAACAGCTACAATCTGTCACAAAGACAAGAAGGTAAGTACAATAATGGTCTAGGTTTTCCTAGTGGAAACACTAGCAAGTGTTCCCTCAAGTGGGGGCAATGAAGAACGGCTCGTTGAAGATGTAGATCGGGGCCTTCTCCTTTAATCCTCCAAAGATCAACGAGTTTGGATGGAGGGATTGGGAGATCTAGTGATTCCTGGCTTGCAGAAATGGAGTTCGTCTTTTTATTGTTCAAGCTATCTAGCTGGAAGAAGGAGGAGGGTTATAAATACCCCTCCAAAGATGTAGTCGTTGCAGCCATTCATCAGGCCTGAAACTCCGGTCCTAGTGGCCGGAAACTCCGTCCGCAGGAGGCCGGAAACTCTGGGGCCCACCAGGGGCTGAACACCAGTTTCTCCAAACTGAGCTGGGACATCTTTGGGGTCCCTGCGCCCGGAAACTTTGGCCAGGGGCGGAAACTCCGGTCCTCAGGACCGGAAACTCCGCCCCCCACCAGGGGCTGAGCACCAGTTTCTTCAGACTTGGCTTGAACATCTTCGAGGTACCTGAGGCCGGAAAGTTTGGCCAGGGGCGGAAACTCCGGTCGTCATGACCGGAAACTCCGCCCCCCACCAGGGGCTGAGCACTACTTCGGCAACATAGGTTTTGGGAAAGATTTCGGTCCTCAGGGACCGGAAACTACAGGTAGGGGCGGAAATTCCGTCCCCAGAGGCCGGAAACTCCGCCCCCCACCAGGGGCTGAACACACATTTCAGTGCTGCCTCTTTTTCTCCTTTTTGGTGCTGATGCATCTGAAATGTTCCTAAATTATCCTGCATCACTTAACACCAACTTAATACATCCACATGTTGATAAGTAACACACAAAACACAGAGATCATAGAAATGTCCTTTCAATCTCCCCCTTTTTGGTGTTAGATGACAACACATGGATTGGCAATAAAAGAAATTCCACTAACATGTTATGATAACTGAAAGAGGTCCCCCTAGATGTGTGCATCAAGAATATTTGCTTTGGAATGCACGTGCACACATATAGAGGCAAGTTCGAACAACAATTTGAAAGAATGATAAGTAGGCAATACATTACACAAATAAGACATAGTAGTATGGGTTGAGTTTTAGTAGATAAACCATACCTTGTGCATAAAACTGAAGATATTAACCCCATATAACCAAGGCACAATAGTAGTCTCAACCACATAATATAAGAAATCCAAATGTCTTACACACACATAGTTCATGACATAGAGAAGGAAAATAAGTTCGAAAGATCCAAATATCAAATAACATAACAAGGACACAAGCACAATAAAATGATAGAGGCACATGCTTGTGTCCCAACCCATGCAAATCCCGGAGAGAACCTAATAGAACTACTTCTCCCCCTTTGGCACCGAAACACCAATTAGGGAAAAGAGCATAACTAACGAGCCCATGAAGATCACTCGGTGTCGTCATCCCCTTCGTCGTCGTAGTCCTCATCGGAGAGGTTCATGGGAGCCTTGCCGGTGTTGTGAGACGAGGTAGGAAAGGAGGTCACATCCGCATAATCAGCCCAAGGAAAGACATCTTGGTTCCATTGGTCAATAGGGACCGTGTCAGACGAAGAGGAGGAAATGAAGGGAATGCCAGCTTCATCTTCTTCCGGAGGAGGGGTAACATTTCCATTCTTCATTTTGCGCATCTCCTTGATCATCAAGTTTTGGTTGCTCAAAATATGTTTCTCACTCACATAAGACCCATGATTTTCCTTGTGAATAGCAACATCCATGCACATCTTCCTCTTCCACCAAGAGAGCTTGCTAAACTCCGCATTTACATTGGCCTTCCCTCGAAGATGAGAGGAGGGGTCGTCATTCTTGCTTCTCCTCTTAGGTAAAGGGGCTTCGTCTTCGTCACTAGTTTAGGGAGGAGGTGCACGAGAGGAAGACGCTTGCTTTGTGTGCTTGGAGAGAGTATGGAGAGTACCCTTGGCATGCTTGGTGAAACTAGAGCGATCAAGTGTGGGCACCTTGGAGAAAATGAGCTTCATCACATAGGGAGCATAGAGTGGGTTCTTGTGCTCGAAAATGGCCCAATGCATCTCGCACTTGATGAAATCCATCACATCCACTTCTTGGCCCCGGCACTCCGGACCGGCTTGAAGGACCTTGTAAGCATGGTAGAGTAGGTTGACAAGACCTCATCGAATAGCATCCACATTCCCGGCTTGCGGAGCAAGGTTGAGCCGAACCATGCGGAGGAAGATGTTGAAAGTGGGAAGGAGGTCTTGATTAGAGCCCACCGAAGAAGCAACAGTGTAAAGAGGGCGCAAGTGGCGCTTGTTGTATGATGTCCCTTCCACATGCATCCTCATCCCAACTGGAGTAGTGGCCCCCTTGAAGTCATAGCCCAAAGCTGCCGCAAACTCCACAAAGTTGGAGGTGCACTTGCGCGGTCCAGTCATCCAAGTCATCGTGATATCATCATCATTGTCAAACACCACCGTGGCAAAGAACTGTTGCACCAGCTGAATATCATAATCCTGCTGAGTGTAAGAGATGAGCTTCTCTAGACCAAGCTTCCTAGCAATCCAAACAGCCTCCTGAAAGTACGCTTTCTTGTTCAACGCCTCAAGATCCAGAATATTCTATTCACAGACTGCATGCTTCTCAATCCGGGCATAAATCTCCTGCATAATCAGCTGCTGCTCAATTCTTGCGAAACTGGGGTTGGTGGTGTTGGGAGGCAAGTCATAGAACTGTTGTGACCTCATACGACGGAACTCTAGCTTCCCCATGCCCAGAACGGTGGTCAAATAGTCAAAATGAGCTTGCTCGGCCTCTTCTTCATTATCAAAACCACCAAGTTCAGCTTGTCTGGTGGCCTCCTCATCGATAGTGCTCTGCTGTCTCATGTGGCCACTGCTGCTGTCAAAGATAAGCGTGTCCCGTGTTTGAGCTCTTTCTTTACTTGAAGCAAGGAGCGGATTCCGGGTGACCACCTTTTCCTCTGACCTGTGAAACATAGAGTACATGGATAGCATGGAGATAAGTTTGCATGTCCAAGAAAGCCAAAGGGAGAGAATTAAAAGTGTCAAAATTTCTCTCAGATATGAGCTAGATCGGAGTTTCCGGCCACAGGGGCGGGTATTCCGGCCTACACCGGAGATTCCGGTGTGTGAGGACCGGAGTTTCCGCCCTATGGCAGAAAACTGCAATCTAGTTCAAATCTAAGGAAAATTTGAGCACAGCTAATTTTCTAGAGATTAAAATGCCAACACTAGGATTCTACACCATGCAGCATAGGCAAAACTTCTCTCAAAACAAGATCTAGAGTGAAAACCTAGAGAGAGAGAAGAGAACCTATGCCCGACATGGTGAAGGCCAAATGCGAGGGAGATAGATCCTCAACACTTGTACGGAGGAGGAGCCGGTGGAACGGCGGATTCTGGCGGCGGGGAGCGGCCGGAGAGGTCCTTGGAGGCGGCGGCGGCGACTGGGAGAGGTGTGGGGATCGGGGGTCTGTGGGGAGTTGTGGATCAACTCCTCACCCCGATCCCCTTTTGAGATCCCAGCGAACTGCCCAGACCAGAGTTTCCGGCCTTTGACACCGGAGTCTCCGGCCCAGGCCAGAGATTCCGGTGCTAAGTGTGGAAACTTCAGTCAGACCGGAGTCTCCGGCCTGGAAGACCGGAGTTTCCGTCCCCACCGATTCCAAATCCCAGATTTATGTGTTTTGGACATGCAAAATGCAAGAGGAGCATGTTTCTAGATGAGATAGGCCTGGGATAAGACAAAAAGTCACTGGAGATGGTACCATACACTCAAGTTTGGTAAGAGACAACAAAAACGACATTAAGAAGCAACGCTTGAGTGCATTTTCCATAAGAGCAAGAATACAACAAATAAATCAAAATAACACCACAAGAAGATCAAATCTTCACAAGGAAGATGTTGGTGGCTTAGGCTACCATGTATGAGTTTATGTGGTGTGACACCTCGAAGATATATCTTGGGTTCACCGCCATTACTCAACATTTAGTCTCACATTTCATAATAATGAACAAAAGGAGACGAAAACAATTCTTACTATTTGCATTATGGGGGGAGGGATAGTCCAATAGATTAGGACCGCACCCCCCCTATATCCATGCCTTAACCTAGACCAAATAGAGAGTTGAGATAGAGGTGTGTATGCAAGGTAGTCAACCAACGCTCCTAGAATCCACGATATTTAGCTCATGCCTCAAAAAGGTGAACCTTGCTTCCTGAAGTGGCTTTGTGAAACTATCGGCAAGTTGAATCTTCGTAGTAATATAACCAAGATCAATGTCACCCTGGTTGATGTGATCTCGAATAAAATGATAGCGAATCTCAATATGCTTCGTTCTTGAGTGCTCCACTGGGTTGTGACCAATCTTGATAGCACTTTCATTGTCACACAAAAGAGGCAATTTGTCACAAAGGACACCGTATTCCTTTAAAGTTTGCCTCATCCAAAGTAATTGAGTGTAAGCACTAGCGACCGCCACATCCTCGGCTTCGGTGGTGGATAAGGATATGCAATTTTGCTTCTTGGAGGACCAACTTACTAAGGATTTCCAAGGAATTGACATGCACCGGAAGTAGACTTCCTATCATCCTTGCAACCGACCCAATCCGAATCCGTGTAACCGGCAAGAGAGAAGTTAGACCCCCTAGGATGCCACAAACCAAACCTTGGGGTATAAACCAAATATCGGAAGATTCGATTCACCGCTATCAAGTGACTTTCTTTAGGAGCCGCTTGATACCTTGCACACACTCCTACACTCAACACAATGTTGGGTCTAGATGCACAAAAATAAAACAAAGAACCAATCATAGAGCGATAGAGTTTTTGATCGACATCTTTACCCTTTGGACTAAGTTCAAGATGACATTTGGTGTCCATAGGAAACCTCTTCTCTTTAGCATCTTGCATCTTGAACCTCTTGAGCATATCTTGGATATATTTGGCTTGAGAGATGGAAGTCCCTCCACTTAATTGCTTGATTTCAAAACCAAGAAAGAATTTCAACTCTCCCATCATGGACATCTCGAACCTATCCGTCATAAGCTTTGAAAATTCATCATTGAAAGCTTTGTTAGATGAGCCAAAAATAATATCATCAACATAAAGTTGGCATATGAAAAGCTCCCCTTTTACCCTCTTTGTGAAGAGAGTAGGATCGATTTGCCCCACTTCAAAGCCACGGTCTAGCAATAGCTCTCTTAGGTGCTCATACCAAGCACGAGGTGCTTGTTTGAGACCATAGAGGGCCTTATCAAGCTTGTAGACATGGTTTGGGAAGTGTGGATCCTCAAATCCCGGTGGTTGCTTTACATATACCAACTCCTTTAAAGGACCATTCAGAAATGCACTTTTCACATCCATTTGTTGCAACTTAAAATTATGATGTGATGCATAGGTAAGTAGGATACGGATGGACTCAAGACGAGCCACGGGAGCATAGGTCTCTCCAAAATCAATGCCTTCAACTTGAGGGTACCCTTGAGCTACCAATCTCGCCTTGTTCCTTACAACCATTCCATGCTCATCTTGCTTGTTCTTGAATATCCACTTGGTGCCAATAACATTGCGGCAATCTTTTGTCTTCTCTACTAGATTCCATACTTTGTTGCGCTTGAAGTTGTTGAGTTCTTCATGCATGGCTTCCAACCAATCCGGATCTTCAAGAGCTTCGAACACCTTCTTTGGTTCAACCATGGAGATATGAGCTTGATGTTCACTAAAGCTTGCCAATTGACCTCTTGTGGAGACCTTGCGAGATACATCACCAATGATGGCTTCAAGCTTGTGACACTTCATCTCCAAATTTCTCTTGACTCTTGCTGGACGACGGGTTTCGATATCCCCATTGTTGCGTGGGATTTCGGCTTGATCACCTAGATCATTTGAGTCCTCGTCTTGACCGTCTTGATGAGCATTGCCATCTTGTTGCACATTTTCAATGATGGGGGAAGATGGATGCTCTTGCTCTTGATCTTGACTAGAGTTGACAAAAGGAGTGCTTGAATCTTGTGAGGCCTCTTTGTCAACTTGAGGAGGAGCTTGATCTTGTTCTTGTTCTTGGATAGGTGTCTAATTTGCTTCCATAGTGGGTGCCACTTCAACTTGTGATGATGGAATCTCCACTTGAGTGGAGCTTGTACTTCCTTGAGGAGGCTCATGATAAATCTCGATGGGGCGATGAAATCCAACTCCTATTCTTCGTATTGCATCTTGAGGTTCCTCGTTATCTACATCACAAACATGAAATTGCGCCACTTGGGAGCCGTCATTCTCATCAAACCTCACACTACAAGGATTTGTCATAGACGCTATAAGTGTGAGAGTTCGCACCATACCCAACAAGAACACCTTCTAAGGCTTTAACTTCAAACTTAGAAAGATGTACACCTTTGATTTTGTAGAAACACTTACAACCAAAAACTCGATAATAGGAGATGTTAGGCTTGTTGCCGGTAAGCATTTCATATGGAGTTTCCTTCTTCCCTTTGCGAAAGAATAACCGGTTGGAGGAGTGACACGGCGTGGAGATAGCTTCGGCCCACAAGAAGAGTGGAGCCTTAAACTCCGCCAGCATGGACCTAGCCATATCCATAAGAGTCCGGTTCTTCCTCTCGGCTACACCATTTTGTTGAGGGGTATATGCGGCGGAATATTGATGTCGAATTCCCTCGTCACTAAGAAACTCATTTTGGGTGTAGTTCTTAAACTCGGAGCCATTGTCACTTGTAATGGCCCATATGGGAAGATTGTGTTGACATTGAACTTCATTGGAGAAATCGATGATGGTTTGTCGAGTTTCATCCTTCGTCTTGAAGAAGAAAACCCAAGTGAATCTTGAATAGTCATCGACAATCACCAAACAATATTTCTTCCCACCAAGACTTGGTTGAGGCACAACACCAAAAAGATCAACATGAAGAATTTCCAATACCCTTGATGATGAGATGATGGTCTTGCTTGGATGGGGAGAATCATGCATCTTTCCTTCAACACAAGCCCTACAAATACGATCTCTAGAAAAAGAACCATTCTCAGTTAGTCCAAGAATGTGGCCACTGAAAGAACATTTCTTAATCCCTAGTGTTTTGTGTGTTAGTTAACAATACCAATGATATACTAATCCTATTGCTAAGTATTTCAGTTTGGGTGAAACTCATATCACAAATCCTAGAGCCAAATTGTAGAGAAAAAGAGTTTCTGGAATTCTTCCCAGACTCGGATATTCCGGTTCCCCAACTCGGATATTCCGAGTCATCCCCAGAAAATTGGCTAAGTCAAGTTCAAAAGTACTACTGACTCCAATCGGAAAATCAGCTCGGAAATTTCAAGGACTCGGATATTCCGGTTCCCCAACCCGGATATTCCGAGTCAACCCCAGGAAAATTGGCGAAGTCAAGATTCAGAAGTGGTACTGACTCCAATCGGAAAATCAGCTCGGAAATTTCAAGGACTCGGATATTCCGGTTCACCAACCCGGATATTCCGAGTCAACCCAGGAAAATTGGCTAAGTCAAGATTCAGAAGTGGTACTGACTCCGACCGGAAATTCAGCTCGGAAATTTCAAGGACTCGGATATTCCGAGTCAACCTCAGAAAATCGGCTAAGTCAAGTTCAGAATTGGTTCTGATCTCAACCGGAAATTCAGCCCGGATATTTTCAAAGACCCGGATATTCCGGGTGACCGGAATTTCCGGTGTTACTTAAACCAGAATTTTCGAGTGCCCAAGACAGCCGACGGCCAGATTTTGAGGGGGAGTATAAATACCCCCTCACTCACTCAAGAACAGCTAGCTCTCAGATTTTCTCTCTCCTACCATTCTTGAAAGCTCAAATCATCAAGATCTCCCAATCCCCCCACCCAAATTCATTGATCTTTGGAGGATTGGAGGAGAAGGCCCGGATCTACATCCTCAACGAAGGGATTTGCATTTCTCCCCCATTCACTTGGGGATTTCGTGGCTAGGGTTTCCGGTGGGAAAACCTAGTTCACCATTGTTGTACTCTTGGTGTTACGTTGACCTTTTGTGGTCCTTTACCTTTTGTGGTCTTCTTGGGAGCCCCCAATTCAGTTGTGGGTGTGTGCCTCAAGCGTTTGTAAGGGATTCGATCTCCGCCCTAAAAGGGGATCAATAGTGGAAGGTGGACTCGAAACCTTTGTGGTTGAGTTCATCGGAGAAGAAGGTGAGCCTTTGTGGCGTTGCGGCTAACCTGTTGTGGTAGCGCACACCTCTCCAAACGAGACGTACACCCTTGGGTGGAACTCGGGATTACATCTTCGTCTCCGCGTGCTTCACTTGGTTCCCTTTACCTTTGCTCCCTTACTTGCTTATCTTGTTATTGCTTAGATTATCATTTAGGTAAATTCACCGTAGTTGCATATCTAGAGAATTTACCTTTGTGTTGAGCCTAATTTTGAAAAGACCTAAAATTTGTAATAGCACCTATTCACCCCCCCCCCCTCTAGGTGCCGGATTCCCGTTCAATTGGTATCAGAGCCTTGTTCACTTTTAAGGGCTTAACGGCCTAAGTGCAACGATGACGGAATCCGATGCCGAGAGGGCCGCCCGTGAAAAATTAGAGGCGGAGAAGGAGGCGTTAGCCAAAGGGGCAACCATGGCCGATCTTATTGATATGAGATCGTCCTTGGAGGCCCAACTCCTCAAGATGAATGAGATGCTCATGGCACTCTTGAAGTCTAAGGAGCCCGAGGCTACTTCTCCCTCTCCTCCTCCTAAGGAACATGCGGGGAACTCTAAGGAGTCATCTTCGGATGGGTCCAAAGATGTTACCTCAAGTGTTCCCGGGATGGCGGAAAAGGATGAACCACCTAGCTCCTCTAACACCCCCAAAGGAGAGGAATTTCATAATGTCAACCATAATTACTCTCCTAACCCTCCTATCCCTCACCCTCATGTAAACTTTAGAAGTGATCCTCCTAAGCTTAAACCTACTCATTTCTCTCAATGGGTATTTCTAATGAAGTCTCATCTATGTAGTGCCTCCATTGAGCTTTGACGCATCATTGAAGAAGGATACAAGCCCCATGATCCAACCAACTTGACAAGAAGAGAGGTGGTTGATAGCCAACTCAACGCCACCGCTCTTCATCAACTCCAAATGGCCGTTGGAGAGAAGGACATGGCGCTCATTCAACAATTCTCCACCGCCAAGGAAGTTTGGAATGCTCTTTCCGACATCTTCGTTGGGAATGAGAGCATGAACAAGAACCGGTATGATGCCTTATGCAATGAGGTGGAAGGGTTCTACAAGTTGGATGGAGAAAGCCACGAGGACATGTACCGGAGGTTGGTGTTGGTTGCCAACTCCTTCAAGAACCTCGGGGCGGAGTACATTAATGATGCTTCGAGCAAGAGGAAGTTTGTGACCGCTCTCTTGCCCTTTGAGGACATGGATTTGAAGACACTCCAAGGGAGACATGACTTTGCAAAGATGACATCCAATGAAGTTATGCAAGAGATGACCGCATACAAGGTGTCCTCCAAGATTGCACAAGATGCAAGAGCTAGAGCCATAGGGATGCACAAGCATGCCTCAATTGCTTTGAAGGCCGCCGTTGAAGAAGAGGATGAAGAGGAGTGTGATCATCAAGTCGAGCTATCTAGTGAAGCTCTCTCAAGCACTCTCAGTCAACACATGGGTCTTGCGGCAAGAACCTTTTGGAAGAACCCCGGAAGGGCCAAAGCAAGGATTGACAAGAAGTTTCCCCCCAACGGAGGAAAGCCTTTTAACAAAGTGAGGCTTTGCTATAACTGCGATGACAAGAGCCACTTTGTTGCCGATTGCCCATGGGAGAGAAGAGAGGATCATGGTGGGAGGCTCATGGCCAAGACGAAGGGCAAGGGGCCCATGCCCATGAAGAAGCCCTTCTTCAAGAAGAACCAAAAGATTGTCTTGGTGACTCAAGAGCAATATCCCACCGATGATAAAGATAGTGACAAGGAGGATACTCCAACGCAAGTGGCCGCACTAGCCATTTCTTCCACACCTCCATCACTCTTCTCCTCACCAAACGAGAGCCCCATCGTCAAGAATGCAAGATGTCTTATGGCAAAGACATCCGAGGTACAATTATCCCCCAACTCCATATCACATGACATTGATGATGCTATGAGCTTAGAAGTCAAGGAAGAAATCATTGCTTTTGATAAATTCATGACTAACTTGCAAGGAGAAGGAAAGAAACACTTTGGCTCAATCATGAGTCGTATAGGTGAGCTTGAGGATGAGCTTGAACTAAAAGGTGAGATTGAGAGAGAGGATGCACACGCTAAGGTGTCTCTCCAATCCTCTCTCGAAGATGAACAAGAAGCTCATGCTCTCCTCAAGGAGCAACTTGCTAAGATCACTAAGGATCGTGATCTCTACTTTGCTAAATGTAAAATTGTGCAAAATGAAAAGTCCGAGCTTGTAGTTGCTCATGCTAGACTTTGCGAAGATTTCGAGTCACTTGACAATGCTCACATGGTGTTGACAAGTGATCACGAACGTCTTCTCAAGTCTCGTGATCAACTCCAATCTCGGATATCTACTCTTGAGAAACCTAGCACCTCTACTCCTTTGAATGCTAATGCAAATGTTGTGAAGGGTATTGCTAGGGTTGTGTTTGTTCCTTCTATGGCAACCAAGCCCAACACCTCTCTTGATAAAGGTAAGGGGACACTCACTACTCCTCTTCATGAGCGAGTGCCCCACAAGGGTAAGGAAGGTCTAGGCTATGTTGCTAAGGAGAAGAAGGAGATCAAGAAGAAGACCAAGTCCGCACAAGCCAAGAAGGTTGACATTGCGAGTGGAAATGCCACAAGGGGCACTCCCACTCGTAATGACTTTGCGGGCATACCTAACCCCAACTATGCTTTATATGTTGATTATTATGGGGATGTCTATGCTAGATACATTGGTCCTTTTGATGGTTACATTGAATATGCTATTTGGGTACCAAATACCCTTGTTGCTAACCAAAAGGCACCCATTGCAAAATGGGTACCTAAACCCAAGAATTGATTGTGTGTAGGGCCTTGCTTCCGGAGGATCGAAATGGATAATTGATAGTGGGTGCACTAGTCACATGACCGGAAGCAAGGATATTGTAACGGAGTTGAAGCCCAATGATGATCAAATGACCGTTACATATGGTGATAATTCTAAGTCTAAGGTAATAGGGCTCGGCAAGGTGGTAGTGGCACCGGACATCACACTTGTGAATGTCTTGCTTGTCGAGTCCCTAGGTTTCAACTTGATCTCGTCCATTCCTTAACTTGTTTGGGTTATACCGTTGTCTTCAAAAAGGAAATGGTCATTCTCTTGCGGAGCAAGTCTCTCAATGTGTCTTTTGTTGGGTACATTGAGAATGGGCTCTATGTGGTTGACTTCTCCGGAGTCACCACTTCCCATACAATGTGCCTATTCGCAAAGGCGGACTTGGGTTGGCTATGGCATCGCCGACTAGCCCATGTCAACATGAGGACTTTGCAAAGTCTCCACAAGGGTGGCCATATCCTAGGACTAAAAGACCATGTTTCTTTCTCGAAGGATCGAATGTGTAGGGCGTGTGTTGAAGGAAAAATGCATGACATCTACCATCCAAGCAAGACCATCATTTCGTCAAAGAGGGTTTTGGAGCTTCTCCATGTTGACCTCTTTGGTCCCATTCCGGAAGCTAGTCTTGGTGGCAAGAAATATTGCTTGGTGATTGTTGATGACTATTCAAGATACACATGGGTTTTCTTCTTCAAAACGAAGATGGAGACACAACAAACTATCATCGACTTCTCCAATGAAGCTCAACGTCAACACAATGTCCCTATCTTGGTGATACGAAGTGACAATGGGTCCGAGTTCAAGAACTACACCTTAAACGAGTTCCTTAGTGAAGAAGGGATTCGTCATCAATATTCCGCTGCTTATACTCCCCAACAAAATGGTGTAGCCGAAAGGAAGAACCGCACACTTATTGAGATGGCAAGGTCGATGATGGCAGAGTTCAAGTCCCCTCACAACTTTTGGGCCGAAGCCGTCAACATCGCTTGCCATTCATCCAACCGGCTCTTCTTTCGCAAAGGACTCATGAAGACACCTTATGAAGTGCTTACCGGGAACAAGCCCAATATCTCCTACTTCCGAGTATTTGGTTGTAAGTGTTTTTATCTCATCAAAGGTGTTCGTTTGGGCAAGTTTGATTCTAAGTCTCTTGAAGGGACATTACGGATCCGAATCCCACACTTATAGAGTCTATGATAAGGCCTCGCGCATAATCATAGAAACTTGTAGTGTGGTATTCGAGGATAATGACGGCTCCCTCGTGGAGCAAAGTGGTGTTTCCGGTGTAGGTGATGATGAACCTCAAGATGCTATCCGAAGAATGGGGTTGGGAGTCCACCGCCCCGTTGAACTCTATTATGAGGTTGATCAACAAGGACCAAGTTCTTCACAAGTGGTGACCACCCCAACACAAGAAACACCCATCGACAACACCGTGCCCAATGCACCTTGCCAAGAATAAGAACAAGATTCTACAGCTGCTCCAGGAATTTCCGGAGGACCGAAAAATCCGGTTCAAGCTAGACTCGGAAATTCCGGTGGTTCGGAATTTCCGGTCCCTGAACCCGGAATATCCTGTAGCGTACATGCACTTTAAATAAGGCAGATACCTGTGTATAGTGCAAATCCCTGGATCGATTCATTTGCACACACAGTTTACGATGTAATATCACAACAAAGCGTCAATTTTATTACATCGATGATCCAGAATTACAAAATATTCGATACAAGTTGCATAGCATAAAGCTAGCATTGAAAAAGTACACATCGGAAATACAATAGCAGTGAGTCTCTATAACTTTCATACTGCCACAGGCGAAAACATGTTGGTTGTAGACTCGAAACCTTTAAACGAAACCTTACTCGTCATCTGATCAAATCTGCAATAAGAAAAATATTGCAACAACGTGGGTCAGATTCCATTAAAAATGGAGTCTGGCAAGTGACACTATGGTGGACACTTAATGGAATAACTCTAAAGCCTATATGCATATTTGGCTGGTGGAGTTCAAGGCTAATTTGCATAAAGCCAATTTTTCCTACTCTTTTGAAAAACACTTTTCTTGAAATCAAGACGAGTATGGCATGAAAACCATAAATCTCATCTTCCTTTGTTCACCCATCAAGTTTTACTTCTGAAGTTGGAATGGTGGAATCCTCCGTTGACGTCCGCGATCAGCTGCTCAAATTGTCCGTACCGGGGACACGGCTAAGTACTTAGTTTTACACACTGCAGAGGTTGTGCACGTTCACCATTGTACCCATTCAACCCAAATTATCCTTTACACACCATTTGTGATAAGGAAAGGAGAGAATGAGACGAGATCTTTCAGAAGCATTTTCCCTCCCACTCTGGCTTGACCCGTTCCACCTAACATCCCCCTACATCTGCTTGTCAAGCCGGAGAGAGTCCACGCAACGTAATTGATCAAGCCAGAGCCCATATGGCAATGGCTGCACTGGAAGCAATCGTCACTCGGAGTTCTTCAGATTCCTCGGTTCCTGGGTCGCCCTTCACAAGTGTACATACTCCAGGAACCATAGACATGGACCTGAGTAGCCACTCAACATAAACCATACAACCACTTACCACCCAGGTGTTTCATTCTTAACTTAGTAGAATTTAGATTTTCACAAAACAACATTTGCATAGCATCAATAATTCTACTAAGTATTGCATAGGAACCTAGACACGGGAATAAGGAATTCCACACAGGTTTAGCATATCAATACTATCCTACACATGCATATAAAAATACACTAAGTAATGCATAGAAATAGGAAGTTTATAGAAATAGCCACTTGCCTTTGAATGTTGTCGTTGTTCACAACTCTTTTCAACGATACTCGGGACTCTCCGTTCAATCTAACAGTATAGACAAGCAACAATACAACAATCAACAGCAAGCACAACTCCACAATGCATACAAACACATACTAGATGAATAAATAAGTTTTATAAAACTTTCTAAGGAAAATATGTTTATGCATGATGTGCAAAATATTCCTAAGGGCTAGAAATACTTTTTCATGCCATGAAAATATTTTAAGTTAATGCAAGGCAAATAGGTGGGTCAAGAATGACTAAGGACTAAGGTCTTAAGTTGGATAAACATACTTTGTTTTATATCATCTCGAAACAAGCACTCTAATGGCTTAGCCATGATGTGCAAAATACTTAGAGAAAAATACTAAGTCTATAAGGTGATCAACAATTACTATCAACTCTTTGTAAATTGGATATTCGCTAAAGTGAGAGAGACAGACACCCGGCCAGCCACTTACATTGTGGAACAGGTCTCATGTACGTGGACATGTAAGGTTTGTTTCCAGGCCGCTTCATCCCACTATGCCGCTAGGATCCAACAACTTCAAGATGATACATCATGATCAAAATTTGTTTAAGTCTAAAAGACAAGATTAGGAAAGAGGGAAAAGATAGAAAGAAAGATGTAGTTGTCCTCCAGGCTTCATCTCCAGACTTGTAACTTTCTTCTGGATGATGTCTTGATTGAGTTCTTCGTAGTCTTGATGAATCTTCAGACTTGATGGTTCTTGTATCCTGGAGGCTGGTCTTGGATTTACTTAGTCTTCATGAAGTCTCAGAGGAGAAGAAAAGGAGAAGAAAAGACAAAGAGAAAGACTTAGAGAATAAAAGGGGGTTGGCCTTCTTGAACTTCTTCTCACTTTTCTTCCAAGTGCTTGACATCTTTGGGATGCTTCCAGAGTCCTTCATGAACTTCTTCTTGATTTTCTTGTAAGTGCTTCTTCTCCTTGAAGATACTTCTGAAGTCTTGTTTTTGGCTAAGTCCTTCATTGGTCTTCCAGCTCCATGTTGAAAATCCTAAGTGTCTAGTGCATAGCACTTTTCCCAAAATACTAAGTTTGAAAATAATCCTAACTTAGAGAAAATGGGGAGGAGTTTTCCTTATGGAAAATATAACTATAAAATATGCTATGCTGGAAATGAAATTTTAAATCACAAGAAACATAATACTAATTTTGAATTTTATAAAATATGCATAAAGTTATAATTGCAATTTAATTAGTTTCTAATTTGGAAAACATAAATATATATGGTCAATCTAATATAAAGAAACATATAGATTAAAGTTTTATGTGATTTATATTTATAACACAATTTTTTTATAAATGGTGTTAATAGCCAGAGGTGGTTTAATTATATTTAATGCAATTTGATTTAATCAAAAATAATATTTCTATTAATAGTTATGTTGAAAATATTCAAACTATTCAAATTAAATATATAACTATGAATTCATTCAAAAATTACTCAAAAATATTTTATAGCAGTGGCATTAATTTACAAATATTCTAAAGTTTCTAAAACAATTTTATTTGCAATTTTTGGATTTATAGATTTAAAGTTATTACAAATATACTCAAATTCACCATTTGAAATTTTAATATTTTATACTAAGTCAAATTTGAATTTTGGCCTATCTAAAATAATCTACATGTCAAGAGCTTTCCAAATATATAAAAATTATTAAATTTGGAGTTGTGGTTAAAAAGTTATAGATGTTTTAATTACACGGACTATTCTGCAAAACTTCCAATTAAAAATAAAATAGAAAAAGAATTACACGCTGGCGCTGGCGCGGCGCTGACTGTGCACGACATGGCGCTGACGTGGCTGCCATGCGGGCGCTGACTGGATAAGTCAACAGATCTGGGCCGTCAGATCTGGATCTGACTGTCCAGATCGGATCGTACCGATTCGTCTGAGACTTCTAATCTGGGCCGTAAAAACTAGATCGGACGGCTCCGAGCGATTGACCATACCTGGGCGGCGCGCTCCTCGCCGGAGATGGAGGGGACGGCGGCGGTGGCTCGGTCGTGGACGGACTCGACGCTCCGGGGGGTCTCCGGGATCGCCGAGGGCACGGAGAGGTGCGGCGCGGTGTGCTGAAATACAGTGGATAATAAAATGTTTAAACTGTGACATTTGAAATATTAAACTCTTTCAATAAGTTTGAAGTCTTTTATAGTTGGTTTCCTTATGCATTTAATATTTTATTTTAATAAAAAGAAAAGTTTTAAATTTTAGTGATTTTTGAACATTATAAAATGTTGGGATGTTACATATCCGGTCCTGCTGACATTCCCGGTGGCAGTTCACAAGGCCAAGATCAACCCTCTCCCTCACCAATGGACAACACTCCAATGGTCGATCAAGGCCATCAAATCAGTCAGGGCGGAGACATGAATGATCAAGATGATCAAGCGATTCCTCCCACCACTCGGAGGGAAATCGAGATCCGCCGCTTGAATAGGGTTGGCACCTCACAAGAATTAAGAGCTCTATCTCTTGACAAGGTGCTTAATGATGTGAGAAGCAAGGTCTCTACCCGAAGACAACTCGCAAGCTTTAGTGAACATCAAGCTCACATCTCCATGGTGGAACCCAAGAAGGTCTTTGAAGCTCTTGAAGATAAAGATTGGCTTGATGCTATGCATGAAGATCTCAACAACTTCGAGCGCGACAAAGTGTGGAAGTTGGTGGAAAGACCCAAAGATTGCCGCAATGTTATCGGCACCAAGTGGATATTCAAGAACAAGCAAGATGAACATGGCATGGTGGTGAGGAACAAGGCAAGATTGGTGGCTCAAGGTTACTCTCAAATTGAAGGAATTGACTTTGGAGAAACCTACGCGCCCGTGGCTCGACTTGAGTCAATCCGTATTCTTCTTGCCTATGCCTCTCACCATAACTTTAAGTTGCAACAAATGGATGTTAAATCCGCTTTTCTAAATGGTCCACTAAATGAACTTGTTTATGTTAAGCAACCACCGGGGTTCGAGGACCTCAAGTATCCGAACCATGTCTACAAGTTGGATAAGGCACTCTATGGCCTTAAACAAGCCCCACGAGCGTGGTACGAGCACCTTAGAGAACTACTTGTAGACCGTGGATTCCAAGTTGGGGAAATCGACCCCACACTTTTCACTAAGAAAGTTAATGGGGAGCTTTTCATTTGTCAATTATATGTGGATGACATTATATTTGGATCGACTAACAAAGCATTTAACGAAGAATTCTCTAAGCTTATGACTGACAGGTTTGAGATGTCTATGATGGGCGAGATGAAGTTCTTCCTCGGATTTGAGATCAAACAATTGAGGGAAGGAACGTTCATCAACCAAGCAAAGTACATTCAAGACATGCTCAAGAAGTACGAGTTGCTTGATCTCAAGGGTGCCTCTACTCCAATGCAAACCAAATGCCACCTTGATCTCAACCCGAAGGGTAAGGATGTGGATCAAAAGGTATACCGCTCCATGATTGGATCTCTCCTCTACCTTTGTGCATCTAGACCGGATATAGTGCTAGCCGTAGGAGTATGTGCAAGATATCAAGCGGCTCCTAAAGAAAGCCATGATGTGGCGGTCAAGAGAATCTTTAGATATTTGGCTTATACCCCAACTTATGGATTGTGGTATCCCAAGGATGCAAATTTCTCATTATGTGGGTTCACGGATTCCGATTGGGCGGGAGATCATGATGATAGGAAGTCAACCTCCGGTGCTTGTCAATTTATTGGGAGGTCCTTGGTGAGTTGGTCTTCTAAGAAGAAAAATTGCATATCTCTCTCCACCGCCGAAGCCGAGTATGTTGCCGCCACAAGTTGTTGCACTCAGTTGCTATGGATGAGGCAAACTTTAAAGGAGTACGGAGTCGATTGCGACAAAGTGCCATCAAGATTGCCTACAACCCGGTGCAACATTCAAGAACCAAGCATATTGAGATCCGCCATCATTTCATAAGAGATCATGTGGCCCGTGGAGACATTGACTTATCATTGTGGGCACAAGGGATCAATTGGCGGATATCTTCACGAAGCCCCTTGAGGAAGGAAGGTTTTGCTTTTTGTGGAATGAGCTTAATATCATTGATTCGAGGTCCTTAGCTTGATCGCTTGCACACTCACCTAGGGCGTAATTGCATCTTATCTAGTTTAGATGTAGGCATGGAAATAGGGGGAGTGCGGTCCTAATACATTGGACCATCTCTCCCCCCATTATGCCGATAGCAAGTGTTCTTTTATCTCTATATTCATTCTTATGACTAATGAGCTAAAACGACGAGTATTGATTATGTACCCAAGATACATCTTCGCGGTAACATGCCATACACTCCTACATGGTGGCCTCGGCCACCGACCTCCTCTCCTTGAAGAGTTGATTTTATTTGGAGCTTTTTGTTGCTATTTGCCCTCCTCTTCATGCATGTGGGAAACCTACTCAACTTGGCTCTTTTGGTTCGATTTGGTTGTTGTGAGTTGAGTATGGTGTACCAATATCAGTTTGGAAATCTATCCCAAGCCTACTTTCGCCTGAAAACATTTCTCTCTATTGCACACAAGTCATCCTTTTGAAAACTGGGATTTTGGTTCAGCAGGTCGGAATATCCGGTTCATTTTGAACCGGAATATCCGGTGACTCGGAATATACGGTGTAAGTCACACCCGGAATATCCGGTCTGGCGGTTTGTCCAGAAATATAAGGGCAGGCTCGGGGTGAAGGGCTCATTAGTGCCCTTCTTCCACCCCCGACCTCCCTCTCCTCCAGCCGCCGCCCCTGCTGTTCCCAAGTCCCTCCGGAGCACTCCGACCGCCGGGGAACCTCTTTCTCGGCCGGATCTGCTCCTCCTCCGCCCCGGGAACTCACTCAACCAAGCAATGGCCTCAATGGATGAGGGTAACTTCACTTTTCTTCTTCCTTATGTGCTTGCACTTGGATCTTGATGTGGAGTTATTTGTTTCAATGTTGCTTGGTAGAGATTGTTCCTAGGACTATTCCCTGCCTTCTACATACAATAGTTTTGCATTATGTTGGATCGATCTAATTTTAGACCGAGTCAATCTCAGATCTACAATTTCTGTCTGACTCGGAATATCCGGTTCAGATTGACTCGGAATTTCCGGTCCCCCGGAATTTCCGGTCATGTCTGAACCGGATATTCTGAGTCAAACACTGCAGTTTTAAGATTAACTCATGTTTAACTACATATGATTCATCAAATGCCTATCTAATGTGTGTATTATCTCCTGACTTGTGTGCACTTACCTTATGCTATCCTCTATGCTCAAATTCACAGGTTCAGGTGGAATTCCGTCCGCAGGGGGATCAAGGAACACAGGTAGAGCACCTGTCCACAAGCAACCAGTCAACAAGGGAAAGGCCTCTGCAACTCAGAGGAAGAAGAAAGCTGTTGCCAGCAAGCCCTCATCCAAGAAGAGAAAGAATGTCCCTAGTCCCCAACGTCAGAACTACTCCAAGATGAATTCTGTGGATTACTCTCAGCTGAGGCAGGGGGACTGGTACCTCAGCGCAAGAGACAACTCTCTCGATGATCGCAGCTTTTGGTGCCAAGCGCAAGAGCACATATTCGTGGATCTCTATCTCTCACTGTCGAAGCCCATTCAACCCATGCACCCGTTTGACTTTGCATCTCTGCAGAAGAAAACCGCATTTGCTGAGGCCATCCACATTGTCAAGACCATGGGTTTGGAGAGGTTGGCGCTCATCCGTTGTGCCTACAACGCGCAACTTGTAATGCAGTTCTTCGCCACCCTAGTGATCAAGGGTGACTCGAAGAAGACCATGAAGTGGATGACTGGGGAATCATACTGTGAGTCCAACTTCGAGGAGTTTGCCAAGGTACTGGGCTACAGTTTTGATGGTGACAATCCCCAAGGCACTCGCATGCACACCCCCTACAAGCTCAACAAGAAGGAGACAACTCACTTATATGGTGTGGGAGCCACCCCTGGATTCACTCGTGACTTGCTTCCATTGTATGATGTTCTTGTGCGCATCCTGCGTGAGAACATTGCACCGAGTGGTGGAAACAACGACAACGTGGTTACCCCTCTCTGCAACCTGCTCCTTCACGCCAACCGCATTGTGGAGGACTCGGGTTCTGATACTGACTGGAGATTAGATGTGATGGATTACATCTACAACGAGATGTATGAAGCTATGACCACCGGGGTCTCTATTCCTTATGCTCCTTACATAATGAAGCTCCTCCAGTTTAAGTTCCCTGACTACAACTTCAGCAGCAGTGATTTGGTGCCACATGACTTCAAGAAGCTTTATGTGAAGAAGACTGTGGTCAAGCCCCCTCCTAGGCCTTCTACTACATCAGCTACAGGTGGATCTTTCATGGGTGATGCTAGGAGGGCTGCTGCTACCTCTACTCATGTTCCTACCACTCATGCGCACGTCAAGAAGCTGAACTGGTTCCAGCGCAACATCCTTTGCATGAATGTGGACATCCGCAAAGAGCAATACAATGCCTACAAGGATCGCCGTCAGCTGGATTACAAGCAAGACTTGATCCTTCACCATGCTTCTGGCTCTCCTGCTCCTGCTGCTCTGTCTGAGCCCCTGACCTTTGCTCAGTGGAACCAGGGTTCCTTGGCTCCGTGGACACTGATTGACCAGGACCTTGGCGGCAGCTCGTACACCACTGGCTATGACTATGATAATGAGGAGGAAGATGATGATGAGGAGGCCAAGTCTGAGGAGTATGAAGAGGATGATGATGATGATGAGGATGCTGGTGATGATGATGATGAGGAGGACCCCTCGGACTGAAGACTTCCATGGGGACGTAGCATCGATCTTCTTCCTTTTTGGTGTTTCGATGCCAAAGGGGGAGAAGTTGCTCTACTAGGACTTCTTCGGGGATTTGCAAGGGTCGGGCACAAGCTTTTGCGTTTATCATTTATTTGCGCTTGTGTCCATTTATCGTGTTTTAAATTACTTGTGAAACTCTCTTTATTTCATTTGTGATAACTTTGTATTGAGACAATGGTTGATGCTATCTTTATATTATGGTTGAGACTTCGAATTGATTGTGTTGGTATTCTCTTCATATTCTATATACACAAGGTATGAAAATCTATCTAGTCTCAATTGCTTCCATAATCTTACATTTTGTCTCGTGTCTCCTTTGTGATATCTTGTGGTTGTTGTTATAAAATTGCTCCTATCCTTTGTCATATTGTGTTGCTTACTTGCATTTATTTAGGGGGAGCCATTTTCTGCCAAAAACATGATATTGCGTTTTGTTTCTATGCAAATCTTGGTATTGTCATCTAACACCAAAAAGGGGGAGATTGAAAGAACATTTCTTAATCTCTAGTGTTTTGTGTGTTAGTTAACAATACCAATGATATACTAATCCTATTGCTAAGTATTTCAGTTTGGGTGAAACTCATATCACAAATCCTAGAGCCAAATTGTAGAGATAAAGAGTTTCTGGAATTCTTCCCAGACTCGGATATTCCGGTTCCCCAACTCGGATATTCCGAGTCATCCCCAGAAAATTGGCTAAGTCAAGTTCAAAAGTACTACTGACTCCAATCGGAAAATCAGCTCGGAAATTTCAAGGACTCGGATATTCCGGTTCCCCAACCCGGATATTCCGAGTCAACCCCAGGAAAATTGGCTAAGTCAAGATTCAGAAGTGGTACTAACTCCAATCGGAAAATCAGCTCGGAAATTTCAAGGACTCGGATATTCCGGTTCACCAACCCGGATATTCCGAGTCAACCCCAGGAAAATTGGCTAAGTCAAGATTCAGAAGTGGTACTGACTCCAATCGGAAATTCAGCTCGGAAATTTGGACTCGGATATTCCGAGTCAACCTCAGAAAATCGGCTAAGTCAAGTTCAGAATTGGTTCTGATCTCAACCGGAAATTTAGCCCGGATATTTTCAAAGACCCGGATATTCCGGGTGACCGGAATTTCCGGTGTTACTTAAACCGGAATTTCCGGGTGCCCAAGACAGCCAACGGCCAGATTTTGAGGGGGAGTATAAATACCCCCTCACTCACTCAAGAACAGCTAGCTCTCAGATTTTCTCTCCCCTACCATTCTTGAAAGCTCAAATCATCAAGATCTCCCAATCCCCCCTCCCAAATTAATTGATCTTTGGAGGATTGGAGGAGAAGGCCCAGATCTACATCCTCACCGAAGGGATTTGCATTTCTCCCCCATTCACTTGGGGATTTCGTGGCTAGGGTTTCCGGTGGGAAAACCTAGTTCACCATTGTTGTACTCTTGGTGTTACCTTGACCTTTTGTGGTCCTTGACCTTTTGTGGTCTTCTTGGGAGCCCCCAATTCAGTTGTGGGTGTGTGCCTCAAGCATTTGTAAGGGATTCGATCTTCGCCCTAAAAGGGGATCAATAGTGGAAGGTGGACTCGAAACCTTTGTGGTTGAGTTCATCGGAGAAGAAGGTGAGCCTTTGTGGCGTTGCGGCTAACCTGTTGTGGTAGCGCACACCTCTCCAAACGAGACGTACACCCTTGGGTGGAACTCGGGATTACATCTTCGTCTCCACGTGCTTCACTTGGTTCCCTTTACCTTTGCTCCCTTACTTGCTTATCTTGTTATTGCTTAGATTATCATTTAGGTAAATTCATCGTAGTTGCATATCTAGAGAATTTACCTTTGTGTTGAGCCTAATTTTGAAAAGACCTAAAATTTGTAATAGCACCTATTCACCCCCCCCCCCCTCTAGGTGCCGGATTCCCGTTCAGCCACCCTTGTGGAGACTTTGCAAAGTTCTCATATTGACATGGGACAAGCGGCGAT
The DNA here is from genome assembly GCA_026929855.1 of Poa annua. Lineage (NCBI taxonomy): Eukaryota > Viridiplantae > Streptophyta > Magnoliopsida > Poales > Poaceae > Poa > Poa annua. The sequence continues at coordinate 107,436,014 of CM049426.1, forward strand.
GCCACAACAACCCCACGTCGGCCATTCCGAATAAGCATATTGCTTAAGTGTTTGTTGACCCCGAAAAGTCTACCACAAACAACTCATTTTCAACATACCCAACGAACATGACCTTTAGAGTCTTGCTCCTCAAGAGTACCACCGTATCAAGAGTAAAGTGGACATCAAAGTTCATCTTATTAAGAGCACGAACGGACATAAGATTGTAACCTAGAGACTCGACAAGCATGACATTTACAAGGGTGATATCCCTTGCAACTACCACCTTGCCGAGACTCTTTACCTCGGCTTTGGACTTGTCACCATAAGACACGGTTGAATGATTTATATTTGGTCTCAACTCCGTCATGATCTCCTTGCTTCCGGTCATATGACTAGTGCATCCACTATCAACCACCCATTTAGATCCACCGGAAGCATAGTCCTACAAGAAATCATTTCTTGCATTTAGGTACCCATTTCTCAATAGGTCCCTTTCGGTTAGCAACAAGGGTCTTACGAACCCAAATAGAATAATAAATGTAACCATCATAAGGAGCAACATTTTTTGCATAAACATCACCATAATAACCAACATAAAGAATGTAGTTGGGATTGTTATGCCCCGCAAAGTCACTACGAGTGGTCTTCCCCTAGTGGCATTACCACCCGCAATTTTAGTCTTAGCTTGTGCGGGCTTGGTCTTGTTCTCCTTGGTGTTGCTCACCTTCTTATTTGCCTCGGCCACATACCCAAGACCTTCGTTCCCTTTGTGTGGTTTTAGCTCAAACAAATAAGCAAAACCCTTATCTTTACCTTTGGGAATAGAGGTCTTAGCATGATCCACCTTCAACCTAGCATTTTCTTCAATGACATTTTCATGAACACGAGGAAGAATAGTTATGCTAGTTGAGCAAGTTTTAGAGAGTTAAGTTTGGTGTTGCTCATGTAACTTAACAAGGATGGAGTGGGTCGTTTCCAAGACCTTGTGAGCTTTGTAAAGCTTCTCCATATCCTCAAGAAGTCTAGTATTCGCAACCCCAAGTTCAACTTTCTCCTTTTTAATCACTCTATATTTGGCAAAGACATGATCTCTATCCTGAATGATTTTATAAATGATTTCGTCATTTTTAGCATCAAGAGACTCAAGTCTTTCCTCTAGAGTGGTTCTATATTCACTTTCTTCATCAAGAGAGCCATTTAGAGATACTATGGAAGCATTCAAAGATGCAATGGTGAGAGAATCCTCTCTCTCAATCTTACTCTTTTCTCGAAGAAGTTCTTCGGCCGCACATAGTTGTCTCACGAGAGACTCAACATGTTCTTTGGCTTCACCTTGCAAGTTAGCCACCAAAGTATCGAAAGAAACTAGCTATTTCTTAATCTCAAGACTAGATTGATTATGAGTAGTCTTAAGTGAGGGAGATGATACCTCGGTGACATGAGCCATGAGGCACCGTGCGTTGTTGGTGGAGACATTGTCATTGGGGGATTCAAAGAGTGACGGTGATGATGGTGGAGTAGATACAATAGCCAATGCAGCAACCTCTTTATTAGGTGTGTCTTCATCATCGGAGTCACTTGTGGCATATTCTTCTTGTGCCACCAACACAATTCTTGACGCCTTCTTGAAGAAAGGCTTCTTTGGTCTTGCGGACTTCTTTTGAATCAACTTTGAGTGGTCCTTCGGGACAAGCTTCCCACCATTTTGCTCACGGTTCTCATAAGGACACTCTCTTATGTAGTGAGTTTTGTCATGACAATTGTAGCACGTCTTTGTCCTTGAGCAAAGCTCTTTCTTGCCACTTGAGTTGTTATCTCGATCAACACGAGCTTTAGCACTAGCCGGGTCATTCCAAAACACTCTTGTGGCAAGTGCAATGTGACCATTGAGGGCTTGCTCAAGATCAATTGGAGTAATGTTTCTAGGACAAGCTTCAACTTCATCATTGGCATCTATGCAAGTCACCTTGGCCTTCAAGGCAAGAGAGGGACCTTGTCTCATTCCCATGAACCTAGCATGGTTATCTTCGGCATTCTTGGTGGTAACCTTGGAGGCTTCAACTTCTTGCATAACTTCATGGGAAGATATTTGATGATAGTTGTATCTTCCTTGAATAGACTTCAACTCCATTGGCTCCGAAGGCAAGAGAGCATTCACTTACTTTCTCTTGACCCAAGCATCATTAACATAAGTTGCTCCCACATCATAAAAGGCTTTGGCAAGAGTCTTGAGTCTACCATACATCTCTTCATGGTTCTTGTTGTCAAGCATGTAGAAGCCTTCAGAAGCATTGCTCAAGGATTCATATCTATTTCTCTTCATGCTATCATTTCCAAGGAAAGCATGCTCAAGACAATCCCAAGCTTCTTTGGCGGTGGTGGCATGTAGAAAATGATGCTTGTCGTTGTCGCTCAAGGAGAGTTCAATCATGTGGAGAGCGGAAGCGTTTAGTTGCTTTTCGGTGAACTCTCTCTTGGTCATGTTGCTTGGATCCTCCACCATATATCCTTCTTCAATAATCCTCCAAAGCTCGATGGAGGCACTGTTGACATGAGATTTCATTGAGCGTTGCCAACTAGCAAAAGCTAATGCATTAAGCTTAGGTGGGGGACCTAAAGGGTTTATGCGGGTAGTGATAATTGGATCGGGAGAGTACCATCCCCGAATGGCATGATACCCTTCCTTTTCCTCATGCGAATTGGGAGATAATTTAGGCTTATCATTGGCTTTCACCTCCTTATCTTTTTGCTCTTTATTCTCCTTGGAACCACCCTCATCGGAGTTAGAAGCTTTTTCAAGCGGGATGATATCCGAGGGCTTGTCGCTAATGAGTTTATTGAGCAAGTCACGAAACTCGTTAAACCTAGCATCCATGGAAGATGTCAAAGTTGTTTCCAAAGCTTTGATATCGGCCATGGATGCCACGGTGGCTTGGTCCTTTTAAGGGACTCATTAGCCTCGGCAAGCCTTGCGGCCTCATCCTCACTTTGTGTCATACTTCTCTTAGGCGGTTAGACCCAACAAGAGAGCCAATGCTCTGATACCAATTGAAAGGATCGGTATGACACCTAGAGGGGGGGGGTGAATAGGTGCTAATTCAAATTTTAGTTCCTTTTCAAATTAGGCTTGACACTAAAGGTAAATTCTCTAGATATGCAACTATGGTGAATTTACCTATATTACAAGCTAGCAACTAAGCAAGATATAATAAAGGTGGTAAGTAAGGATAGAAGTAACCGACGTAAAACCACGAGACGACAAGGATGTATTCCCGAGTTCTTCCCTTAAATGGGAGTACGTCTCGTTGGAGGGGTGTGAACCAACACAATGGTTCAACGGCCACAAAAGCCTCACCTAAATCTCCGCTGAACCGCACCACAAAGGTTTGGTCCACTTTCCACTATGGGAATCCTTCGAGGCGGAATCCGGAGCCTTTACAACAATGATTCGGGGCACGGCCCACAAAGAGCTTGGGGTCTCCCGAACAGCTACAATCTGTCACAAAGATAAGAAGGTAAGTACAACAATGGGCTAAGTTTTCCTAGTGGAAACCGTAGCAAGTGTTCCCTCAAGTGAATGAGGGGGAAATGAAGAACGGCTCGGTGAAGATGTAGATCGGGGCCTTCTCCTTCAATCCTCCAAAGATCAACGAGTTTGGATGGAGGGATTGGGAGATATAGTGATTCTTGGCTTGCAACAATGGAGTTCCTCTTTTTCTTGGTCAAGCTATCTAGCTGGAAGAAGGAGGAGGGGTATAAATACCCCTCCAAAGATGTAGCCGTTGCAGCCATTCATCAGGCCGGAAACTCCGGTCCTAGTGGCCGGAAACTCCGGCCTGGGGCGGAAACTCCGGGCCCTACCAGGGGCTGAACACTAGTTTCTCCAAACTGAGCTTGTACATCTTCGAGGTCCCTGCGCCCGGAAAGTTTGGCCAGGAGCGGAAACTCCGGTCCTCAGGACCGGAAACTCCGCCCGCCACCAAGGGCTGAGCACCAGTTTATTCAGACTTGGCTTGAACATCTTTGAGGTACCAGAGGCCGGAAAGTTTGGCCAGGGGCAGAAACTCTAGTCCTCATGACCGGAAACTCCGCCCCCCCACCAGGGGCTGAGCACTACTTCGGCAACAGAGGTATAGGGAAAGATTCCGGTCCGCAGGGACCGGAAACTCTAGGAAGGGGCGGAAACTCTGGCCCCAGAAGCTGGAAAGTCCGCCCCCACCACGGGCTGAACACACTTTTCAGTGATGCCTCTTATTCTCCTTTTTGGTGCTGATGCATCTGAAATGTTCCTAAATTATCCTGCATCACTTAACACCAACTTAATACATCCACATGTTGTTAACTAACACAGAAAACACAGAGATCATAGAAATGTCCTTTCAATCTCCCCCTTTTTGGTGTTAGATGACAACACATGGATTTGCAATAAAAGAAATTCCACTAACATGTTATGATAACTGAAATTTGGTTAAAAATGATTAAGGACTAAGGTCATAAGTTGGATAAGATACTTTGCTATAAATCATGTTGAATAAGAACTCTAATGACTTAGTCATAATGTGCAAAAATACTTAGAGAAAATACTAAGTCATTTCTTCAAGGTGATCAACAATTATTAACGACTCTTTGTAAATTGGATATTCACTGTAGTGAGAGAGATAGACACCCGGCCAGCCACTTAAGTTGTCGCACAAGTCTCATGTACATGGACATGTAAGGTTAGTCTTCAGGCCGCTTCATCTCACTACGCCGCTAGGATCCAACATACTTCAAAGATGATAATAACATGATCAAAATTGTTTATGTCTAAAGTGAAAGACAGGATTAGGAAAGAGGGAAAAGATAGAAAGAGAGAAGTAGTTTGTCTTCCAGGCTTCATCTCCAGACTTGTAACTATCTCCTTGGTGATGTCTTGATAGAATTTTTGGTAGACTTGATAAATCTTCAGACTTGATGATTCTTGTATCACCGAGGCTGGTCTTGTATCAACTTAGTCATCATGAAGTCTAAGAGAAGAGGGGAGTAAAGAGAGAGGGAAGCAAGACTTAGAAAATATTAGCTGGTTGGTCTTCATGCACTTCTTCTTGATTTTCTTCTAAGTGCTCTACTCCTGGAAGATACTTCTGAAGTCTTGTTTTGGCTAAGTCCTTCAATGGCCTTCTAGCTCCATGTTGAAAATCCTAAGTGTCTAAATGCATAGCACTTTACCAAAATACTAAGTTGAAAATAATCCTAACTTAGAGAAAATAATGGAGGAGTTTTCCATTGGGAAGTATAACTATAAATAAAATAGATTATGCATGCAATGCACTTTTTAATCATAAGAAACATCATAACTACTTTTGTGATTTTTATAAATATGCATGAAGTTATAATTGGAATTTTAGTTAATTTCTATTATAGGAAAATATAATTAAAGTGGCAAATGCAATATTAAAATTTTCTGTGATTAAATTTTTATAAATTTGTTTATAATTGGTGTTGGTTGACAGAGGGGATTTAAATAAATTTATAGCAATTGGATTTATTCAAAAATAATGTTTCTATCAAAGTAAAGTCAAAATTACTTAAACTATTCAAATTAAGGGTATGATTATTAAATCGTCAAAATTATTCTCAAAAAATATTTTCTAACAGAAGCATAATATAACACATATTCTAAGGATTCCAAAACAATTTTATTTACAATTTTTGGAATTGTAGATTTAAAGTTATGAGAAATATACTCAAATCCACCATTTGAAATTTGAATATTTTAAACTAAGTCAAATTTGAATTCTAACAGTTCTAAAATATTCTAAATGTCAAGGGATTTCCAAAAATATAAAAATATTTAAATTTGGATAAACAGAGAAAAAGATATGATAAAACTAATTTGAAGGGTCTTTTCAGCAAAAATGTCAGATCTGTTCACTGGGCGCTGACTGGATCTGACGTGTCGTCCACATGGGCGCTGACTGGACCTGCTGACGTGGATAAGTGGATGGATCTGGGCCACTGGATCTGGCGGTCCAGATCTAACTGTACCCTTTTGCTTGCATGATCTAATCGTGGCCGTAAAAAACAGATCGGACGGCCCAGGAGAAGGAGACCTCACGGTGGCGGCACCGGTGGCTGGAGATGGAGGGGACGGCGGTGCTGTGTTCGGGCGAGGACGACTCCGGCGTTGTAGCGCCTCCCCGTATGAACGGAGGGCGGTTCAGGACGCGACGCGTCGTGGGGAAGACGATGGAGGCGACGGCGTCTTCCCGTTCATCCCGGAGCGGCAAGGACGGAAGAAGGGGGCGACACCTTCTCCGGTGAGATCCGGTCATGCACGGGGTGCTCAATTTACTGCACGAAACAATCGCAGGCGGGCCTTAGGAGATGCGCACGATCAAGGGTGAAGAGAGGGAGGAGGTCTCGGTCACGTTCGTGCTCACCTCGTCGGGAGAACAGAGAAAAACGGCAGTGGTGCGGATGAACTCCGGCAGTCGAATGCGGCAGCCTGGCGTTACGAAACAGAGAGGGAGGAGAGGGAACAGAGAGGCCGGGGTGCATGGGATTTATAGGGGGCAGGAAAGGAAACAAATTGCGCAGTTTACGCTCGGATTTGGAAATGGAAATCGGAGTTGATTTCGGAGGAAATCCCCGCGAGAGGTTGAAGAAGGTCGTCTGACGGGTGGGTCCCCCATGTCGGGTATTTTTCTATTTTTCTTTTCTGATTTTCTATTTCTTTTATAACTTTTGATTTATAACTCCAAATGAAGTCAAATCAATTTGTAAAAATTTGTAAAAGCATTACCTTAGTGTTAAACCATTTGTGGGAATGTTTTGAACATTTTTGAAAAATAATATTTTGAAATATTCATAAAATACAATTTTGCCTATTTTAGGTTAACTTTGAAATTAGGGATTTAATAATTCATTTGGGGTTAAATAAAATTTATGAAATTACCACAGTTATATATGTTTGATATTAAATTATTTAAAACTCATTTTTAGTAACCATTCATTTTTATTTTGGTATAATAGTAAAATAATAGAATATAAATATTTTTAAAGTAATAGGAATTATAATGGATTCAAATTTTAATTCAATTTTGTTTTGTGTACCATTATATTTCGTATTAAGAAAAATCATTTGAAACTCCATAACATACCTTTGGGAAAGATTTCAGATTTATTTCATTTCTTATATTGAATATATTCATGAAAATCATTTTATGTTTTGGAAATTAATGAAATATTTTAATTTAATGAAATGCCTATTTGGATAATTCATTAATTAAAATCTATGAAATTTCTGAAGATATAAACTATAGACCTGAAATTTCCAAAACTATGTTTTGAACTTAGTTAAAAGAATGAAAACTATTTGGCAAATAGATCATGTTTTATATAGTTTAAAAGAACACTTGTAAATTATTATTTTAATTTATGAATAGCTATGGCTAAGTGGTTGAAAACAAATACTTCTAAAGAAATTTTGTATTACATGAAAATGGTTTGAAGGTTTGTAAATCATTTGTAAAATTACATATTGAGGTTTTAAGAAATACAATGGACAATATAATGTTTAACTTTAAACAACTATTGAAAATAATGTTTATTTGAGATATCTGAAATATTAAACTTTTTCAAAATGCTTGAAGTCTTTTATAGATGGTTTTCTTAGGCATATTAAATGTTTTATTTTAATCAAACAAAAGTTTTAAATTTTAGTGATTTTTAAATATTACAAAATGTTGGGATGTTACAGACTACCACCCTTAAAAGGAATCTCGTCCCCGAGATTCGGAGAGGCTAGAGATAAAAAGCAAATGCTTGAAACGATTATGATAACTCGAGAGATTTTGAGAAATGTAATTTCTGAGATGGAAACTTGAAAACTAGCAGGGGATGATTTTTCTGATTGGGAGGTGAGAAAGAAAGATGGTTTGGGATCTCCGGGTTGAGGCAAAGCAACTGGGTTTGAATTAACTGGGTGGCTACCACCCTTAAAAGAAAAGTTTTGTTGGTACTCAAACATTCTAACTGATACAAGAAGTTTAAGACAATTCATTACAAACAACATCTAACAAACATCAAGCAACAAGGTTCAAACACAAGCAAACACATACGTGAAAATTTTCAAACTTCTTTTGAGAAATCGAACTAATCGTTTATCGAACGAAATACACCAATGTCATGGAAATACAAAAGTTACAGTACTGCCATGCCACAATTTGATAGGTCAATACGTCATCGGATCTCGTTATTCTAATGGGTAGGTGGTCAAATCTATCTTTTTCTTGAGTGCCTCGAGTTCTTCCTCAACTTCCTTGAGTTCTTCAAGTTACTTCTGGGTGTTGTGAAGTCTAAAACGAAGTCTTTCTGCAAGGTACTCGATGGTTCTCCATGCTGCATTTCTTGATGAATCAAAGAATGATGTGTGAAGTATTGGGTTGGTGAACATGAAGTCACACTCAGTCTAGGGGTCAGCTTCTTTGCTCATGTATAGATGGACTTGCACCCACCAGTACTCTTGGCCTTCATCCATGAAAGGAAAACCTTTGTATACTACTTCTCCTTCAAAACCCAAACTCTTCATGTTATCCTTAAGTGATCTTGGAAACTCTATCTCACATTCCAAGTTCATGGTCATCACTGGTCCTTTCTTGAGTGATTCAATGAGGGCGGTCATCTAAAAACAAGGGTAGATAATTAGAAAGGAAATAGTTAAGATAGTTACAAGAATGATGTTTAATTTTTTTTCCTATTTTAAGCAAACTGAATGAAATAGATTTTCAATCCTATGGCCAAATCCTATTTCTATCCAAACCTAGTGTTCCGATACTACAGGCAACACAGTGCTCTGATACCATCTGTACCGTACCTACACTTAAAATATGCCAAAGTACCTGTGTATAGTGCAAATCCTTGGATCGATTCGTTTGCACACACAGTTTACGATGGAATATCACAACAAAGTATCAATTTTATTATATCGATAATCCAGACTTGAAAAATATTCTTTTACAACTTGCATAGCATAAAGCTAGCACTGAAAGAGTAAACAACGGAAATAAATAGCAGTGAGTCTCCATCATGTTCATGTTGCCACAGGAGAAAACATGTTGGTTGCAGACTCGAAACCTTTAAACGAAACCTCACTCGTCATCTGATCAATCTGCAATAAAAAAATATTGCAACAACGTGGGTCAGATTCCATTAAAAATGGAGTCTGGCAAGTGACACTATGGTGGACACATAGTGGAAAAACTCTAATAACCTATATGCTTATTTGGCTGGTGGAGTTCAAGGCTATTTTGCATAAAGCCAATTTTTCCTAACTCTTTGGAAAACACTTTTCTTCTATTCGAGACATTCGTGGCGTGAAAACCACTGTCTCATTCTACCCTTGTTGACCCATCATGTTTTATATTTTTGAAGTTGGAAAGGTGGAATCCTCCGTTGACGTCCATGATCAGCTGCTCAAATTGTCCGTACCAGGGACACGGCTAAGTACTTAGTTTTACACTCTGCAGAGGTTGTGCACGTTCACCATTGTACCCATTCAACCCAAACTATCCTTTACACACTGATAGTGATAAGGAAAAGGAGAAGAATGAGACGAGATCTTTAAGAAGCATTTTCCCTCCCACTCTGGCTTGACCCGTTCGACCTAACACCCTCTACATCTGCTTGTGAAGCCGGGGCGAGTCCACACAACATAATTGATTAAGCCAGAGCCCATATGGTAATGGCTGCACTGGAAACAATCGTCACTCGGAGTTCTTCAGATTCCTTTGTTCCTGGGTGGCCGTTCACAAGTGCACGTACTCCAGGAACGATAGACATGGGCCTGAGTAGCCACTCAACATAAACCATACAACCACTGACAACCCAGGTGTTTCATTCTTAACTTAGTAGAATTTAGATTTTTACAAAACGACATTTGACTTGCATCAATAATTCTACTAAGAATTATATAGGAACCTAGACACATGAGTAAGGAATTTCTACACAGGTTTAGCATAGCAATACTATCCTACACATGCTTATATAAAAATACACTAAGTAATGCATATAGAAAATAATACGAAGTTTATGAGGTGTGCCACTTGCCTCTGAATGCTGTCGTTGTTCACAAACTCTTTTCAACGATACTCGGAGCTCTCCGTTCAATCTAACAGTATAGACAAACAACAATACAACAATCAACACAAAACACAACATCACAACGCATACAAACATTTTCATAATGAACAAACAAGTTTTATAAAAATTCTAAGAAAAAATATGTTTATGCATGATGTGTAAAATATTTCTAAGGACTAGAGATGCATGAGACATGCCATGAAAAATCTATTAACTTAATGCAAGGCAAAAAATTGGTGAAAAATGATTAAGGACTAAGGTCATAAGTTGGATAAGATACTTTGCTATAAATCATGTTGAATAAGAACTCTAATGACTTAGTCATAATGTTTGAAAAAACTTAGAGAAAATACTAAGTCATTTCTTCAAGGTGATCAACAATTATTAACGACTCTTTGTAAATTGGATATTCACGATAGTGAGAGAGACAAACACCCGGCCAGCCACTTAAGTTGTCGAACAGGTCTCATGTACATGGACATGTAAGGTTAGTCTCCAGGCCGCTTGATCTCACTACGCCGCTAGGATCCAACATACTTCAAAGATGATAATAACATGATCAAAATTGTTTATGTCTAAAGTGAAAGACAAGATTAGGAAAGAGGGAAAAGATAGAAAGAAAGAAGTAGTTGGTCTTTCAGGCTTCATCTCCAGACTTGTAACTTTCTCCTTGCTGATGTCTTGATAGAATTTTTGGTAGACTTGATAAATCTTCAGACTTGATGATTCTTGTATCACCGAGGCTGGTCTTGTATCAACTTAGTCATCATGAAGTCTAAGAGAAGAAGGGAGAAAAGAGAGATGGAAGCAAGACTTAGAAAATATTTGCTGGTTGGTCTTCATGCACTTCTTCTTGATTTTCTTCTAAGTGCTTCTACTCCTTGAAGATACTTCTGAAGTCTTGTTTTGGCAAAGTCCTTCAATGGCCTTCTAGCTCCATGTTGAAAATCCTAAGTGTCTAAGTGCATAGCACTTTACCAAAATACTAAGTTGAAAATAATCCTAACTTAGAGAAAATAATGGAGGAGTTTTCCATTTGGAAGTATAACTATAAATAAAATATATTATGCATGCAATGCACTTTTTAATCATAAGAAACATCATAACAACTTTTTTGATTTTTATAAATATGCATGAAGTTATAATTGCAAATTTATTTAATTTCTATTAAAGGAAAATATAATAAAAGTGGCAAATGCAATATTAAAATTTTCTGTGATTAAATTTTTATAACAAATTTTATAACTAGTGTTAGCGGACAGAGGGGATTTAAATAAATTTATAGCAATTGGATTTATTCAAAAATAATGTTTCGATCAAAAGTTATGTCAAAATTACTCAAACTATTCAAATTATGGGTATGATTATTAAACCGTCAAACTTATTCTCAAAAAATATTTTCTAACAGACGCATAATATAACACATATTCTAAGGATTCCAAAACAATTTTATTTGCAATTTTTGGAATTTTAGATTTAAAGTTATGACAAATGTACTCAAATCCACCATTTGAAATTTGAATAATTTCAACTAAGTAAATTTGAATTCTAACAGATCCAAAATATTCTACATGTCAAGGGCTTTCCAAAAATATAAAAATATTTGAATTTGGATAAATAGAGAAAAAGATATGAAAAAACTATTTTGTAGGGTCTTTTCTGCAAAAATGTCAGATCTGTTGACTAGGCGCTGACTGGATCTGACGTGTCGTCCACGTGGGTGCTGACTGGACCCGCTGACGTGGATAAGTGGATGGATCTGGTGTAACACCCCAAATTTTGGAAGCAACAAAAACTTAATTAATAAAGACCCAAAATTCTGAGGGAACAATAACTTTTTGAAATGTCTTGTTAATGGATGTGTTTATCCTCTGATTGCTCTATTGGTCATGTTGTGTTTTGTGTTTGTGTTGATAACCTCTCTAGCTACCAACCCTAAAACTCAACATAGTTATATTATGACATCTGATAACAATGTTTTGATAAATAAAACAATCCATATATCTTCTGATATCCTATGTTTAACAAAATTGTATTTACCATGATGTTTTGAAATTAGCAGCTACACAAAGACCTTTTATTTAAGAAAATAAAATTATTTCCAAAACCTATAGGATTGCAAACTATAAAGGACTATATAATAAGTCCTAATATATTTTGAGTTTTATATGTAGTTAATATTAGCAACTCCCTTTTCAGAACCCCATTTATTTTGGTCTTGGAAATCAATTTATTTCCAAAAATGTTTGTTTAATTCTATTCCTACCAAAAATACCATGTTGATAACCTCCACACAAATATTTTGGATTTATATTAAAAGTATGGTTAGTAATCCAATTGTGTGGTTGACCTTTATGTTATGTGTTTAAATTGTTTCCCATAAGTGTGTTATTTTATGTGTGTTCATGTGGTGTTGTATGTGACAACATTTGATTTATATAATTTAATTGGGATCTAAATGTTTGTTGTTTTTATATTGCATGAGTTTAATGTGTTACCTCTTGTAATATTGTTTGGTTGTGCTTTGCTAAAAAATTCTATTCTATAAAAGTATAAAAATCTATCTTCACTCATGTTCATTTTTTGCATTTCTGGAGCATGCCAAATAGGGTTTATTTTGTTAATATTGGAAATTACAAACCTCTAGTATCATCTACATCACCTCTATTTTTTTCTTATATATTCTTATTTACATTTTACAAAATCATTTGATCATTAATTCTTGATTGTCTTGAATGCTACATTTTAAAGTGACAATATCTAGTTTATAACATAACAAATTGCCATTTTTTTATATAGTTGTTACTGAACTCCTTTGACCTAAACTTTTAAACTAAATGTTAAACCTATATCCCCTCTAACCAAGTCAGCTTGTTTTATAACTTTTCAAACCAAAGGAATGACTAATCCATCTTAGCTTTGTGACCTAGTCCATTCATCTCTAAATTAATTCAACACCCTAACCTTCACTCCCCTCCTTCCAAACCCTGATCTTAGACTAGCATTGGATACCCACACACCCCTGCGTCCCTTGGCCTCACCCCCCTGTCAAACCCTAGCCCTGTTCTTCGTTTGTCTTTTTCGTTTGGACCTTTTGTCAAACAGGTTGAGGGCAGGAGAAACATTTTCAATTATCTCACTCCCTCCCATCGGCTCCAGTCCTTGAGCTACTGTCCAAGGAGGTGCAGCAGTGCATAGCATCATTGCACACCGCCTGGCTCGCCCAATAGGTCTCCATCGCCCTCCCCCTTGCGTGCCCGTGCACCCCAACCTCGTGAACCGGCCACCCTCTCCATTATTGGCACCGAGGCTCCCCCGACCCTTCTCCCCTTGCCATTCCACCTCCCACAAGCCTCCTCCACCATTTTGTGCACTCCCAAGCGAGGTCTTGCTCTAGCACGACCAGGAACGGCCGTGAACCACAACTCGGCCCGAGCTCTTTCGAGCACGCTCGCCGTCGACTTCGTCCCTCTCCTCTCTATCTCTTTGCACTGCCTCATTCCCCTCTCTCTTGGAAACCTCTGAGACACCTCCATTCGTTTCAGGAATCGCCGGTGATGCTTGGACCTCGCCGTGCTCGCCGCGGATGCCGGAGATCGCGCCGTCGACCTGACGCTCGCCGCCGAGTTCTGCGAGTACCTGAGGCCGTCCTCGACCCTCCGCGTCCTCCTCCACCCCTCCTTTTCGCCCCACTGGTCCCCTAGGTGAGCCCCTCGAGCTCGACCCCTCCGCTAGGGTTCTGGCCATGTCCCTCGCGTCAGGGAGGTTGAAGACGCCCGAGATCCGTCGGATCCGTGATCAACGGGCTGCATTTGAATCCACGAAATCTAATCTCGGCCATCCGCTCCTGATCCTACGGCCGCGCAGCCCTCCACTTGCGCGCGCAGCGCATTGGCCGGCATCCCACTGTGCGGCCCAAACCCGGGCAGATCTGGCCATGTTCTGATTTTTCCTTTTATTTTTATCTTTTCCTGCTGATTTTCCAGAAATCTAGTGGTCTAGCTTTAATTTTTTTTTTGGGAGTTTTACTTATCCAAATTGCTTGATTCAAAATGTTTTGAGTAGCTATGAGTTTTCTCCACCATGTGGCATTGTCCCTTCTCAAAAATAATTTATATCTTATGATGTACCCTATTAATGATAAACTTTGTGTTTAAACTAAATCAACTTTGGAGTCCAGAACCTAAACTCAACCTTAATACTTGTTTTTAATATAGTAATAGGGTTGCAATGCATTGTTTGTTTGTGTTTAGCATAATTCACTTTGTGCCTAATTATAACACTAATAGTTCTCAAATGTTTTGTTGGTAGTAGTATTTGTGTGTTATGTTTTTATCCAGTAAGTGGTGATGTTTGAAGTGCTAGTTGTTAGCTTGTTTATTTTAGATTGTTGTCAACACGCTCCTTTGTGGTGTTTTGTTAAATCATCCAACTACACCTTTTTGGTTTTAAATCAACAACTTGTGTGAGCATTGATGCTAATATTGCTTAACCCAATAAGTTTCCTAAAAAAAGTATTGTGATGTCATTCACTAGTTAGTTTAAGATAATTCATCTTGTTTCCCGGGTGTTGCACCAACTTTATTTAGGTGTTATGCATGTGAATGTGATTGGTGTTAAATGTTATACATCAATTGTTTGTGGTTTGTAATGATTGTTGTATGGTTTGTTCACTTCAAGATCTGTTGTCAACACTTGTTTACTGTATGATTGTTTGGTTTAATTGTTGAAGAGGTATTAATTGTAGTGTCTTATTAAAGAAGCTTAATGCACCTTTTTAGCTCTTAGTCATAAACATGTTTGGACTGTGGTGTTACCATTGTTTGTCGCCTAGTTACTTGATAGTAGGTGTTTCTTGAGCTAGTAACATGTTTGCATGTGAGTGTTCTCAATGATAGTGTTAATATTAATACTTGCTTGTGTGTTAAGATACCTTTGTCTGAAGTATTTCCTAAACAATTAATATACTTTTGTCTGAAGTATTTCCTGATCTACTAAGATACTTTTGTTTGAAGTATTTCCTGAAATCTGATATAACAACTCTTGTTAAACGATATAATAACCCTAAGTGATGTGTTGTTTTAGTGTTATGTAGAACTACCTTTTTAATACTCAGGGTTGTTGTGTATATTTTCTTCGGAGAATCTGTTGTTTGTCTTAGCTCTATGGACTTTGTTGTTTGTTTTTGTTTAGCTAAAATAGTTGTTTGCTCTTGATTGGTAGCTTAGTGTCTTGTACAATGCTTGTTGTTTAGTATGTCCTTGTAGCTTTGTCTTGTATTCTGAGTGTGGTTCATTTTCCTGTTTACGACGTTAGATATGATATGGAAGGAACTAGAAGTCAGGAATGAACCTGAGGAGCATCAAGATCAAGACCAAGGACATATTGCTGAACCAGGCAAGCCCACCTCACCACCCTTATGCAAAATCCTATTATTTACAAGGCATGTTTTGTTTTCAAAATAAAATAATGCATGTTTATTTCTTTTATGGTACCTTGCCACCCAAAAACTATTTTACTAAATATTGGTTTGCCAAAGCTATCTACTAGAAATACTCTAGGTATTAACAAAAAGATTTTTACTTGATGAGCCTTGTTGTTGAAGGCTCCATCAAAAAGATTAAGTTTTTCTAGTAATCTATCTTTATTTTCTTATCTCAAAACTATAGGATGGGAACCTGTTTGATAAAACTGTTTTCTGGAGAAAACCTGAGTTGCCGGGAGCAATCAGCGAGAAAGGAATGCTTTATTAGAAACCCGAGATGCTGAGAGCATTTGGAGATGTTATGAAAACCCGAGCTGCTGGGAGCAGTCAGAGATGGAGGTTTAATTTCGAAGTCCCTGCTGCCGCCCGAACAATTAACCCGTGCAATCACACCACCTGATATGGGTAGGGCTTAGCCGGAATTGTCTATTTTAGTGTTGGGGCTCTCATACTTTCTATGAGGGCTAGGCCCTCGAAGCCGGGTTGCCGTCCGGAAGAGACAATACACTGCTGAGGACCAGTAGCCGGACGATTACGGCGGGTCTCCTGACGTGGCGGTGTGGCGTCCCGAGGAAAGACCAAGAGGTCTAGTGGAGCACACGGTGCCAAGGAGAACAAACCTACCGGGAAGCCCCGATACTAGGGTGGTCATAGTGGAGAGCTTTGATCACGTTATCCGGACCCCCGCATGCTGTCGTATGACGGGCCATGGCCGACACGGCGGAAGGGCCCATTGGTGTGGGTAAAGTGTGCAACCTCTGCAGAGTGCAAATCTATTCGAATGGCCGCGTCCGCGGTCATGGACGGTTGGAAAGGCCACACTGGGCGCCTGGGGAAAGAAGTTGTTCTTAAAAGGGAAGTGTTTCAGTGATACAAGGAGGTATCTCCGAGGTACGAAATTTGGGTGAGGATGATTGGTCTTGGGGAGACAATTAGTCCGATCTCAAGGAAGGAAAAAGGGGTGTCCCCATCCTAGTTCTTTTAAAGGTTTTACTAAAGAAACTTTTGAACTTAGATATGTCCTTGCTATATCTAAGAGAAGAGAATTATATCTCTAAAATGTTTTTCTTCTACACAGATATAGAGATGTCGTATTCTCTATGCCTAAAATCATCGTATTCGAAAACTAAGCCATATAGTCATATTTAGCAGCTATCCCAGTTTTCGAAAGGTGTTTTTCTTGCATTACCATGAAAACTTAAGCCTTAGAGGTGGTCTTGCGAGTACGTAAATGTACTCATATGGCTATGTCCCTGGATATTCAAACGTCCAAGTTTCAATGAGGAGTTGTACAACAAGAAGGAGGAGTACGCGGACAACTGCGCCAACTGAGTGTCCCGCTCAACTGCTCTGTGGGAATGCGCCAGGATGTGACGAGGGCCGACACTAGCCTAATCTTCCGCTGAACCATTGTTAATATTCGTCAAGTGCGACGATGTTTGCAGACTTGGTCATGAGACCATTATTTATGTAAGTCTTATACTATTCGAGTTGTATGATGTAACTTTGTATACCATGTTGGTTATGTGATCGCGATGCACTGATCATTGGGATCGTGATCTGTTTACATAACGTGGGCATCCGTGGCTGGTAGTCAGAGGGGTCCTTACATCTGGGCCGTTGGATCTGGATCTGGCGGTCCAGATCTAACCGTACCCCTTCGCTAGCATGATCTAATCGTGGCCGTTAAAAACAGATCGGACGGCCCAGGAGAAGGAGACCTCACCGTGGCGGCAACGGTGGCAGAAGATGGAGGGGACGGCGGCGCTGCGTCCGGGCGAGGACGGATCCGGCCGTTGTAGCGCCTCCCCGGATGAACGGAGGGTAGTTCCGGACGCGGCGCGTCATGGGGAAGGCGATGGAGGCGTCGGCGTCTTCCCGTTCATCCCGGAGCGGCGAGGACGGAAGAAGGGGGCGGCGCCTTCTCCGGTTAGATCCGGCCATGCATGGGGTGCTCAATTTACTGCACGAAACAATCGCACGCGGGCCTTAGGAGATGCGCACGATCAAGGGTGAAGAGTGGGAGGAGGTCTCGGCCGCGTTCGTGCCCACCTCGTCGGGAGAACAGAGAAAAACAGCGGCGGGGCGGATGATCTCCGGCGATCGAATGCGGCAACCTGGCGGCACGAAACAGAGAGGGAGGAGAGGGAAAAGAGAGGCCGGGGTGCATGGGATTTCAAATTGCGCAGTTTACGCTCGGATTTGGAAATGGAAATCGGAGTTGATTTCGGAGGAAATCCCGACGAGAGGTTCAAGAAGGTCGTCTGACGGGTGGGTCCCCCATGTCAGGAATTTTTCTATTTTTCTTTTCTGATCTTCTATTTCTTTTATAACTTTTGATTTATAACTCCAAATGAAGTCAAATCAATTTCTCAAAATTTGTAAACGAATTACCTCAGTGTTAAACCATTTGTGGGAATGTTTTGAACATTTTTCAAAAATAATATTTTGAAATATTCAGAAAATACAATTTTGCCTATTTTAGGTTAACTTTGAAATTAGGGATTTAATAATTCAATTGGATGTTAAATAAAATTTATGAGATTACCACAGTTATATATGTTTGATATTAAATTATTTAAAACTCATTTTTAGTAACCGTTCATTTTTATTTTGGTATAATAGTAAAATAAAAGAATATAAATATTTTTAAAGTAATAGGAATTATAATGGATTCAAATATTAATTCAATTTTATTTTGTGCACCATTATATTTTATATTAAGATAAATCATTCGAAACTCCCTAACATTCCTTTGGGAAAGATTTTAGATTTATTTCATTTCTTATATTGAATATATTCATGAAAATCATTTTATGTTTTGGAAATTAATGAAATATTTTAATTTAATGAAATGCCTATTTGGATAATTCATTAATTAAAATCTATGAAATATCTGAAGATATAAACTATAGACCTGAAATTTCCAAAACTATGTTTTGAACTTAGTTAAAAGAATGAAAACTATTTGGCAAATAGATCATGTTTTAAATAGTTTAAAAGAACACTTGTAAATTATTATTTTAATTTATGAATAGCTATGGCTAAGTGGTCGAAAACAAATACTTCTAAAGAAATTTTGTATTACATGAAAATGGTTTGAAGGTTTGTAAATCATTTGCCCAATTACATATTGAGGTTTTCAGAAATACAATGGACAATATAATGTTTAACTTTAAACAACTATTGAAATTAATGTTTATTTGAGATATTAGAAATATGCTTGAAGTCTTTTATAGTTCGTTTTCTTATGCATTTTAAATGTTTTATTTTAATCAAACAAAAGTTTTAAATTTTAGTGATTTTTAAACATTACGAAATGTTGGGATGTTACAGACTACCACCCTTAAAAGGATTATCGTCCCCGAGATTTGGAGAGGCTAGAAATAAAAAGAAAATGCTTGAAATGATTCTGATAACTCGAGAGGTTTTGAGAAATGTAAGTTCTGACATGGAAATTTGAAAACTAGCAGGGGGTGATTTTTCTAATTGGGAGGTTAGAAAGAAAGATGGTTTGGGATCTCCGGGTTGAGGCAACTGGGTTTGAGTTTAACTAGGTTTAAGCAACTGGGTTTGAATTAACTTGGTGGCTGCCACCCTTAAAAGAAAAGTTTTGTTGGTACTCAAACATTCTAACTGATACAAGAAGTTTAAGACAATTCATTACAAACAACATCTAACAAACATCAAGCAACAAGTTTCAAACACAAGCAAACACATACGTGAAAATTTTCAAAATTCTTTTGAGAAATCGAACTAATCGTTTATCAAACGAAATACACCAATGTCATGGAAATACAAAAGTGACAGTACTGCCATACCACAATTTGATAGGTCAATACGTCATCGAATCTCGTTATTCTAATGGGTAGGTGGTCTAATCTATCTTTTTCTTGAGTGCCTCGAGTTCTTCCTCAACTTCTTTGAGTTTTTCAAGACAATTCTTGGTGTTGTGAAGTCTAAAACGAATTCTTTCTGCAAGGTACTCGATGGCTCTCCATGTTGCATTTCTTGCTGAATCAAAGAATGATGTGTGAAGTATTGGGTTGGTGAACATGAAGTCACCCTCAGTCTTGTGGTCAGCTTCTTTGCTGATGTATAGATGGACTTGCACCCACCAGTACTCTCGGCCTTCATCCATGAAAGGAAAACCTTTGTATACTACTTCTCCATCAAAACCCAAACTCTTCATGTTATCCTTAAGTGCTCTTGGAAACTCTGTCTCACATTCCAAGGTCATGGTCATCACTGGTCTTTTCTTGAGTGATTCAATGAGGGTGGTCATCTAAAAACAAGGGAGGATAATTATAATGGAAATAGTTAAGATAGTTACAAGAATGGTGTTTAAAAAAAATCTTATTTTAAGCAAACTGAATGAAATAGATTTTCAATCCTATGGCCAAATCCTATTTCTATCCAAACCTAGTGCTTCGAAACTACAGGCAACACAATGCTCTGATACCATCTGTAGCGTACCTGCACTTAAAATATGGCAAGGTGCATGTGTATAGTGCAAATCCCTAAATCGATTTGTTTGCACACATAGTTTACGATGTAATATCACAACAAAGTATCAATTTTATTACATCGATGATCCAGATTTGGAAAATATTCTTTTACAACTTTCATAGCATAAAGCTAGCACAGAAAGATTAAACAGCGGAAATAAATAGCAGTGAGTCTCCATCATCTTCATGTTTCCACAGGAGAAAACATGTTGGTTGCAGAATTGAAACCTTTAAACGAAACCTCACTCGTTATCTGATCAATCTGCAATAAAAACAAATATTGCAACAACGTGGGTCAGATTCCATAAAAAATGGAGTCTGGCAAGTGACACTATGGTGGACACATAGTGGAAAAACTCTAATAACCTATATGCTTATTTGGCTGGTGGAGTTCAAGGCTATTTTGCATAAAGCCACTTTTTCCTAACTCTTTGGAAAACACTTTTCTTCTATTCGAGACATTCGTGGCATGAAAACCACTGTCTCATTCTACCCTTGTTCAGCCATCAAGTTTTATATTTTTAAGTTGGAATGGTGGAATCCTCCGTTGACGTCCGTGATCAGCTGCTCAAATTGTCCATACCGGGGACACGGCTAAGTACTTAGTTTTACACTCTGCAGAGGTTGTGCACGTTCACCATTGTACCCATTCAACCCAAACTATCCTTTACACACTGATAGTGATAAGGAAAAGGAGAAGAATGAGACGAGATCTTTCAGAAGCTTTTTCCCTCCCACTCTGGCTTGACCCGTCCCACCTAACACCCTCTACATCTGCTTGTCAAGCCGGGACGAGTCCACACAACAGAATTGATCAAGCCAGGGCCCATATGGCAATGGCTGCACTGGAAGCAATCGTCACTAGGAGTTCTTCAGATTCCTCTGTTCCTGGGTGGTCGTTCACAAGTGCACGTACTCCAGAAACCATAGACATGGGCCTGAGTAGCCACTCAACATAAACCATACAACCACTTACCACCCAGGTGTTTCATTCTTAACTTAGTAGAATTTAGATTTTCACAAAACAACATTTGCATAGCATCAATAATTCTACTAAGTATCATATAGGAACCTAGACACATGAGTAAGGAATTTCTACACAGGTTTAGCATAGCAATACTATCCTACACATGCTTATATAAAAATACACTAAGTAATGCATATAGAAAATAGTAGTAAGTTTATGAGGTGTGCCACTTGCCTCTGAATGCTTTCGTTGTTTACAAACTCTTTTCAACGATACTCGGAGCTCTCCGTTCAATCTAACAGTATAGACAAACAACAATACAACAATCAACACAAAACGCAACATCACAACGCATACAAACACTTTCATAATGAACAAACAAGTTTATAAAACTTCTAAGGAAAAATATGTTTGTGCATGATGTGTAAAATATTTCTAAGGACCAGAGATGCATGTCATGCCATGAAAAATCTTTTAAGTTAATGCAAGGCAAAAATTTGGTTAAAAATGATTAAGGACTAAGGTAATAAGTGGGATAAGATACTTTGCTATAAATAATGTTGAATAAGCACTCTAATGACTTAGTCATAATGTGCAAAAAAAGTTAGAGAAAATACTAAGTCATTTCTTCAAGGTGATCAACAATTATTAACGACTCTTTGTAAATTGGATATTCACTATAGTGAGAGAGACAGACACCCGGCCAGCCACTTAAATTGTGGAACAGGTCTCATGTACGTGGACATGTAAGGTTAGTCTCCAGGTCGCTTCATCTCACTATGCCGCTAGGATCCAACATATTTCAAAGATGATAATAACATGATCAAAATTGTTGATTTCTAAAGTGAAAGACAAGATTAGGAAAGAGGGAAAAGATAGAAAGAAAGAAGTAGTTGGTCTTCCAGGCTTCATCTCCAGACTTGTAACTTTCTCCTTGGTGATGTCTTGATAGAATTTTTGGTAGACTAGATAAATCTTCAGACTTGATGATTCTTGTATCACCGAGGCTGGTCTTGTATCAACTTAGTCATCATGAAGTCTAAGAGAAGAAGGGAGAAAAGACAGAGGGAAGCAAGACTTAGAAAATACTAGGTGAATTTGGCGCGTCGTCACGCCGCGCCCTTAACGTGATATTAGGCTGTTACATATCATCATTGTAATATATATTTTTTTGTATATTTATCTTTATTTAGAAAACTATGAATGTGATTGTAGGAAGTATGTGTCTTTGTTTATGGCTGTACAAAGTATTTATCTTTACTTAGAAAGTATGAACATGAACGGTAACACAAATATTACTTCCAATGAAGAACTGATAACAATTTATTGTTGCTTATTAGCCTCCATGAAGAACAATAAATGCAATGTAGAAAAATCATGGCAGGTACGAATAACTTCTTTCCATTAGATTGCAAGTAAACAAAATGGCTAAGATGATTTGATAATATACCAAACCAATTAGATAAATAAGGAGGGATAGAGACAAAGAAAGATCTACACAATCTAGGGAAAAAGGAGTTGAGTTGCATTTGTGCACTCAGCATAGTAACGTATGGCCAATTTATCAATCGTGGAACCATAGTAGCATTATTGTCGACATTTGTAACCCTTCAAGGATAGAAAATCGAGATCTACCCTGTAGTGTGTGCAAAGAAGAAGATAAATCTTCAAAATGGCAGATTCAACAATTGAAGTTGATATATTTTTCAAGCTGAATAAATGAAACCAGGTCCATGTGCACAACACATTACTCAAAAGGCATAACCTAATACAACCTATGTAGAATGTCAGGTAGGAAAAAGTGGCATACAAATCCAAAGGAAAGATAGAAAACCCATAATTACACTGTATTTAGTTGCAAAGAAGATAAATCTTCAAAATAGAACATTCAACAATTACAGTAAATTTATTCTTCAAGCCGAGTAAACACAACCAGATCCATTTGCATAACACCTTTCTCAAAAGGCATAACCTAATAGAACATTACTAACTAAGGCAGTTAGAAAAGAAGTGGCATACAATTCCAAAGAAAAAAGTAGACGATACAATTAGCTTGTACTAAATATAAGCTGGTGTAGACATGAAACATTGCTACTGTATGTATACTCTCCACACCTTACTTGCAAATTTATCTGAAATAGAAATATATATAGCTTGACGAAATATCACTAACATGTGCAACTTCGTTCCAAAGAAAATACTGGATCCTCTAGTTATTGTTACTATCCTTTCGCATTTCCTAAAAACTCATTAGAGGTCACTATATGATGGCGAAGATGATGACCCCCACCCAATCCCGGAAAATGTTCCTTTCCTCCAAGCCATAAGAAAACCACTTCCACGGTTCCACCTGTCAAGTAACAATATGAAACAACTCAATACCATCCCACCAGAGTAAACATGGTGGAAGAGAAATTTTTGCAGCGGAGGATCCTAGGCAGGGCACCTTCTTGATTGACAGAGAACCGAGAGAATTCCTTAGGACAGATACAACAACCAAGTTAGATGATACATATCTAAATTACTGAATAAAATTATCAGAAGAAACAAAGCCTAATGAAGTAACTTTGAATGTACATATCTAAGTTATTGCCTAGAATTATCACAAAAACAATTATTTGATGGAATTCTGATTATGAATAGACATATCCTTGAGAAGTAACTTTGACGTGGCTAAGGTGAATATAAAAAAATAACCTCGTGAAACTCGGACAGGTTTCTGCAATAAGTTAGATTATGCTGACGTATCGGTATTTTGGAGCATTTCTGATAGCATGTAAATTGTTATTTCCAGAATTACGGCTATGCATAAAGGCAGTAGATAGCAATACGTACACTGGATTGCAAAGTGTTGGATTAGGTGCCATGTTGCCTATTTTCACATCCGCTGGCTTTTATCACATGGCATCGACTTACTGTTGTTGCGCCTGATGTGTCTCTTTAATTATTCCAAAGAATATTAGAAGGTTCTGCATGACATTCATAGTTATAGGCACAATCCTGATACCGCAATGTTGAATGTTTAGTTTTGGAATCAGAAGCAACTCTCAACAAAAACTGTTTATGAAAATACAAAAAGTATGAACATATATCTTCGCACGTCATACATAACCACAACCTAATCATGTTTGGTGCGAAAAAGAAAAGCAAACTGAAATGTCGCATTTACTTGGTAAATGTCGTAAAATTAGACCATGCTACAAAGAAAAGAAAACTCAGTTAGGATGAGATTTTACCTGATCGTAGCTGTGGAATTTCTGCATCTTATTCTTCATGTTCTACTTCTTAGACCAAAATTAAGTCCTCTAATTCAGCTGTAAGTCAAAATCAGGAAAACAAAATCATGATAATTAGAAGGCGCAAACAAAAGGGAAATTAATCAATTTTCTCGAGGAAGAATTGTCCAATCACTCATGGTGGAAAGAAAGGCCACGCCCAGCGCCGTCTTTATTTTCTAATTCTGCTTCTCCACTTCAGGTTCCATCTCTAGCATGACCTTGCCAGCCATGGTTCTCACTTGTGGCAAGCATGAATCAAACAACACAAAAGTTTGTGTAAACCAGCAGAGCAGATAATGATACAGTTGGTCAGATGGATTGATAAACGCACCGGCTAAAATGCAATGACAGTGCGCCTAAACTTGACTTGCTCTACACACTGGGACACTGCCTTGCCCATATTTCCAGGGGACCAGGGATGACAGCACGCTGCAAAGAGTCTTTCCCGGGATAAGGAGGAGCTTTGAAGCTATACTGATGCCCCTATACAGTTCTGTAGATGTATCTGAAATAATAGGAGCACAGTACAATAAGACAAAGCTGTGAAAACTCATTTACTTGGCATTAGGCCACAAGTCCTTGAGAGAACTTGTGTATGAAACCATGATGGCGAAATTATAAGATATAAGAATTTTAGCATCTTAGAATTTCAACTTACCTTGTCCTGCCCTCGTGTTGATAATATACAACTGTACCATTATATCTATGCAACACCATGGCATATCCATATTTGAGCGTGCTTTGTTTTTTATGAATTCCAAAGGACCTTATTTATCAACTAAGTGATCTTATATGTCAAAGAAATAATGTGAATATCTCCCATCTTATTTATCACGTAGGTATAAGTAGAACTGGAGCATCTTATTTATACAGTACAAAATTTAACAATCAGACTGGTCATCCATACATGCATTATACTTATTAAAATCAGGTTTGTATAGTTTAGTGTATTTTAATATATATCTCACAAAATAGCTAATTAGAGCAATCACTGGAATGATAATTGAACAACAGATTGTGGTTGCTTCCATTTCATTTGAAGCAAGAACATGCCTCATTTTATTCGAGCCCACAGCCACATTTACTTTGAAGAATAGAACAAATTAAATGTTGTTTATAGTAGAGTTTGTACATTCATTTATACTGTAGTTAGAAGAGTACAACGTTAATCGTTGATAATCTGTCCCTTAGCTCTGGTGCTTATATGAGGGGCCTGTCGAATTGTACACTCAACATCAAGTATTAGGAGAATGAACGATACCTAAGAGATCTCCAAATCAGAATTCAAATTAAAGGAGAAGAAAACAGAAGCAAGATGTTCCAAAAGTTGGTTGTCGATGAAAATATTATTTAAGAAATACGAAATGCTTATTTATTTGATCAAATGTAAATACTCAATATACATCTAAGAATAATTCTGACAGCTAACACTACAGACCAAACTTGAAGCTATATATGTATATCTGCTGTTAGGCGAGCATGCCTGATTGTTAATGTTGTGCATCTTCTTATGAAAGTCGCCATGAATATATAACACACAGCCACAGGTACATAAGATGGCACAACAGAATTACCTCATTAAGATATACAGAATGACGCTACACTCTACTTATATGCTGCACTTCCAACAGAACAGTAAATTTGATAAATGTGAAATCTGTATTAGGTAAAGATACACATATCATAAATAAATATTCGGTGACCATAAGTTGAAAGCACAGGTCCAAGTAAGCAACTATGTAGTTTTTGCTTGTGAAAAACAGAGAAAAGTAGGCTGACCAAACCAGCGAATGCTACTTCCAACAGAACAGTAAATTTGAGAAATGTTATTAGGCAAAGATGCACATATCATAAATAAATATTGGGTGACCATAAATTGAAAGAACAGGTCCAAGTAAGCAACTATGTAGTTTTTGCTTGTGAAAAACAGAGAAAAGTAGGCTGACCAAACCATCTAATGCTCCAAAACGACTTATTCACTTTCCAGCAAAATTAGGAGAGTTGCTTGAGTTCCTTGTGCAACAGTGCGCCTGCAGCCTTGGTGAATTGATGCTTGGACCATACAGTAGCTGGAAATCATAGCCATCCATGGTCGTCAGATACCAAGTCTCAGTCGCAGGAGTGTATTGAGCAGCAAAAATCCATAGGGAACTACAATGCACAGAAAAACCATAATGAACTTAAATTTTCAAATATTTGTTCTTCCAATCATTCAGTTAAGGAGCCAATGATAATGGTTTAAAATACTGATATACATTCACAACAAGAGAAATCGTTAGGAGCTGATGGTAAGTACTTAAAACTTTTTTAGATAATGCATTCCAGAAAAAATCTAAGTAAAATTTGAAATCACAATGCAAAATGAAGAAAGTGATGACGTAGGACCATCAGACATGAGCACGAAATCAGAAGATTCATCTTATACCAATGGGGGATTTGGATGTCTGGAGCTCGCGGTGGAGTTCTTCCTGACTTGAGGACGACGACGGTTGCTCGCATGCAGCTGATCCAAGGGGCGAGGAAGACGACGATGTTGTGGTGACGTGCCGCGCAGGAAGAAGGTCCGGACTGCAGCGGCGCCATGAGGTCGGCCACAGGGCTGAAAAGGGCATGGCGTGGAGGGAAAACCCACACTCCTCCCTCGCCTGCCCCCCGGTTCCGTTGCGCGCACGGGCACCACACCCGGATCCTCGCGGCCCCTGGTTGCCCACGCCGCTGGTTCGTCGCGGCAGCGAAGCGGGAAAGAAGAGGCGGAGATTAGGGAGCAGGCTGGGAAAGGAGGCGGCGCTGAGGAGGCCGGAAGTGGCGACGATTAGGGAGCAGGGCAAGGATAATGGCGGTCGCGAGCGAGCAACTCCAGCGGTGGTAACCCTAGGCGGGCAGTGAAAATGAGGGAGGACTGATCTGTAAATTGCAGAAACGGCACAGACTTTTCTGTAAAACAACCGCGTGGACCGCTGGATCGGCCGTTGGATCGAAAAGCGATGGTGCGGGATGAGTTACTGTAGATTACTGTAGATATGAACAGTAATGGTGGGCCCAGGACGAAGGAGAGCTCGTGAAAATCTTCAGCCTTAATATATTAGGTAATATTTGCAGGTTGGTCTTCTTGATTTTTTTCTAAGTGCTTCTACTCCTTGAAGATACTTCTGAAGTCTTATTTTGGCTAAGTCCTTAAATGGCCTTCTAGCTTCATGTTGAAAATCCTAAGTGTCTAAGTGCATAAAACTTGACCAAAATACTAGGTTGAAAATAATCCTAACTTAGAGAAAATAATGGAGGAGTTTTCCATAGGGACGTATATGTAGTGTACCTGCACCTAAAATATGGCAGATACCTGTCTATAGTGCAAATCCCTGGATCGATTCGTTTGTACACACAGTTACGATGTAATATCACAACAAGTATCAATTTATTACAACGCTGATCCAGACTTAGAAAATATTCATTACAAATTTGCATAGCATAAAGCTAGCAACGAACATAGTAAACAGCGGAAAATTATTCTTCATGGAGTCCCCAATCATCATCATGTGCCACAGGCGAGCATGTTGGTTGAAGACTCGAAAACCCTTAGTAAAAACTTTAACTCATCATCAGGACAGTCTGCAATAAGATATATATTGCAACAACGTGGGTCAGAACCATTAAAATGGAACTGGCAAGTGACACTATGGTGGACACTTAGAGGAATAGCTCTATGACCTATATGCTTATCTGGCTGGTGGAGCTCAAGGCTATTTTGCAGAAAGCAAGTTTTTCCCTAACTTTTTGAAAACACTTTTCTTCTATTCGAGACATCCGTGGCATGAAATCCACTGTCTCATTCTACCCTTGTTCACCCATCAAGTTTTTAATTTATAAGTTGGAATGGTGGAATCCTCCGTTGACATCCTCGTTCAGCTGCTCGATTGTCCGTTTCCGGGGACACGGCTAAGTACTTAGATTTTAACTCTGCATAGGTTGTGCACGTTCACCATTGTACCCATTCAACCCAATTTACCCTTTACACACCATCTGTGATAAGGAAAGGAGAAGAATGAGACGAGATCTTTCAGAAGCATTTTCCCTCCCACTCTGGCCTGACGCGCTCCACCTACAAACCACTACCACCACCTGTCAGGCCGGGAAGAGTCCACGCAGCTTAGTTGATCAAGGCAGAGCCCATATTGGCAATGGCTGCACGAGAAGCAAACTTCACTTGGAGTTCTTACGATTCCTTTGCTCCTGGGTGGCCATCCACAAGTGAATATTCCACAGGTAAATCCCCTGGGAACAACACTCAACTCATACAGCCAAGCAACCAATACCCAGCCAGGTGTTTGAGTAAAACTTAGTTGACTTTATCTTTTTCATCAAAATAGTTTTTGCATAGCATCACTATTCTACTAAGTAATTTCATAGGAACCTAGACACAGGAATAAAGAGGTCTATCATGGCTTGCATAGCAATGCTATCCTACACATTCTTATAGAAAATACTCTACTCATGCATAGAAAAATAATGGGACTTTTATGGGGGTGTGCCACTTGCCTTGGCAACCGGGAGTGCAGCAGTTACAGTTGCAAAGATTCTCGTTTCCCTCCGAATAGTCTAACAAAGAAACAAAGAGCCACACATAAACACACAAGCAAAGATTCATACAAAGAAAATATATGCTATGCATGAGATGAGATGCAACAATTTATTTCCAACATCTAGAAACTAATAAAAGTATCCCTTTGGATTTTCATGATATATGCATGAATACATTTTTGATTTGTTTCTATTATTTAATCATGAATAAAGGGGTAATGACAAGGACTTTAGTTCACTTAAATAAAATTTCAAAATAAAATTTTGTAAAAATTACATTTGGGCAGAGGGCATCTAAACAAGTTGTTAGCAATTTGATTTACTCAAAAATAAATTTTCTAACTAAAGTTATGTCAAAAACACTTAAACTACTCTAAAAAATATTTGAAAATTTTGTATGTGTCAAAACAGAAAACTAATGAAGCCAAAGTGTTCTACTGGTTCTAAGGATTTCAAATATATAAAAATATTTAAATTTTGTTAAACAAATAAAAAGTAATGATGAAAACAGTGTGCAGGGGGTTTTCTGCAAATTTGCCAAATTAAATGATTTAATCAAAATTCAGAAAATAAAATCTGACGTGGCGCTGACGCGGCGTACCGGTTCGGAGTGTTAAGTGATCTAATCCTAGCCGTACACGGGAGATCTAACAGTCTAGATCAAAAAGACCAGAAGCGAGCGGCGCGGCCGGCCGGAACCCTAGCCCGAGGCGTGCCCGCGGCGGTGCCATCGCCGGAGTTGCTCGCTTCGCATGCCCTACTGCCTACGAGGACGAACGAGTCATACCCGTGCGTGGAGGAGGTCGAGGTGGGGACGATGGCGAGGTGGTCGACGATGGAGTGCTCTGTCGCGCCGGAATTTGCTCGTCGGAGTCGTGCTCGGCGGCGGTCCTCTTCGGGCGTGGATGAAGACGATGTTCTGCTTCCCGAGAAGACGCAAAAACTTGTCAAAACGATGCGCGAGGTCAAGATATACCAGAAGGAAGTGGAGAGAGGGCTTGAGAGGGACGCGGCTCACCGGAGTTCGTCGAACTTGCCGTCGGTAACGGCGGGGCTCGGGGGGTGCTCGTGGGCGGCCTGGTGGCTCTCGGGAGGTGGTGCTTGGGGCAAAAGAGAGAGGGGATCGAGGGGATCTTATATCAAGAATCGGCGAGTTAAATGAGTGAGTAAATCTCCGGGAATCAATTGAATTGATTCGGCTGTTTCTCGGCGTCGTCGTGGGCGTGATTTGGGGCGAGCCGTTGCAGCGGGAGGGATGACAGGTGGGGCCCACCTGCCAGCGAGTGAGCGCACGCGCGCGGGCGGGGACGGGCCGCTGGTGGGCTGGATTGCGTCGTGCGTGTGGTAGATAGCTAGTGGGCTTCGGCCCACTGGCTGGCCCGACTCTATTTTTCCTTTTTGAAAATTCTTTTCTGTTTTTAAAATCTTTTGAGTATAAAACAAATTCAAAACTATATTAAAACTTCTCAGAAAAATTCATAAAAATATAATTTGAAAAGCTTATGAATAATAGATCCTTTTGACATTATTTTTGTCTAAAGTAAAAATAGAATAAAAGGAACATTATTATAAATTCAAAATAACAATTTTAAGGACATAACGTCAATTAAAATATATTTAAATAATTAAATTCAAATTCTATGTGATCCATATGACAAGTTTAATGATGATGATGCATGGATGCAAAAGTTTTAAATTTTTCTGAAAATTGGGATGTTACAAACCTAACCCCCTTAAGATGAATCTCGCCCTCGAGATTCGGATTGGCTAGCAAATAGGTGAGGGTGGTCGTCTTTAAGGTCATCTTCTCTTTCCCAAGTTGCTTCCTCTTCTGAATGGTGATTCCAATGTACTTTACATAATTTGATGGTCTTGGTTCGGGTGACACGTTCTGCTGTCTCCAAAATCTTTATTGGTTTTTCTTCATAAGTGAGATCACTTTCTAGTTGTACTTCCTCTAGTGGCACCGTATCTCTTAGCAGTGTTTCTGCCCTTTCTGGGTGACATTTCTTCAGCTGGCTGACATGAAACACACTGTGAACCGCGGAAAGTGCTTCCGGAAGTTCCAATTCATAGGCAACCTCTCCTTTGCGGGATAATACCTTGAAGGGTCCAATAAATCTAAGTGCCAATTTTCCTTTGATTCCAAATCTTTTAACTCCCCGCATAGGTGAAACTCGGAGATAGACTCGATCACCCACTTCATACGTGACTTCTCTCCTTTTGGAGTCCGCATAACTTTTCTGTCTGGATTGTGCTATCTTTAAACGGTCCTTAATCAACCTGACTTTTTCCTCAGCCTCCTTGATTATGTCTGGTCCGAACAAACTACGTTCTCCTACGCCACTCCACAGTAGTGGGGTAGTGCACTTTCTTCCATACTGGGCTTCAAATGGCGACATCTCTATGCTCGCTTGATAGTTGTTGCTGTAAGAGAACTCGGCATATGGAAGATTATCATCCCAGCTTGACTTATAATCTAGAGCGCATGCTCTCAGCATATCTTCTAGGATCTGATTTACTCTTTCTATCTGTCCATCCGTCTGCGGATGAAACGCTGTACTGAACTCTAATCTAGTTCCCAGAGACTCATGTAATTGATTCCAGAAATGGGAAGTAAACTGAGTACCCCTATCCGACACAATTTTCTTGGGAACACCATGTAGACACACAATCCTCTTCATGTAGATGTCAACTAGTTTGGCATTAGTGTATGTAGTCTTTACGGGTATAAAGTGAGATACATTCGTCAGCCGATCGACTATAACCCATATAGAATCATACCCTGATTTAGTCCTGGGCAGACCCGTGATGAAATCCATACCAATCTGTTCCCATTCCAATCTGGTACTGGTAATGGTTGTAGCAACCCTGCTGTTTTTGGTGTTCTGCTTTCACACGACTGCAGACGTCACACTTTGCAATGTATTCAGCAATATCACGCTTCAAGTTGATCCACCAATACCTCTCCTTTACATCCATATACATCTTGGTGTTACCCGGATGTATGGAATAAGGTGAGTCATGAGCTTCTTGAAGTATTAACTTCCTGAGGTTGGCATTGTCAGGAACACAAATGCGTTCTTTATACCACACGGTTCCTTCTTCATCTTCTCTAAAATCTCTGGCCTTACCTTCGCTTAGGTTCTTCTTGATTTCTTTTACTGCTTTATCCTCTAACTGAGCTGTCTTGATTTTGTTAAATAGAAGAGGTTGAACTTCTAAGGATGCTATGAATCCTTCAGGTACCACCTCTAATCGAAGGTCCTTAAATCCTTTACAAAGATCTTCCGGCAATTCTCCTGCCGTGAGTCCGTTTACATAAGTCTTACGGCTCAAGGCATCAGCCACTACGTTGGCTTTCCCTGGGTGGTACTGTAGACTTAAATCATAGTCTTTGATCAATTCTAACCATCTCCTTTGTCGCATGTTTAATTCCTTCTGAGTAAAGAAATACTTGAGGCTTTTATGATCCGTAAAAACTTCACATCTCTTTCCCCATAAATATGGCCTCCATATCTTTAGCGCATGCACCACAGAAGCTAACTCTAAATCATGAGTGGGGTAGTTTACTTCATGATTTTTGAGTTGTCTTGAGGCGTAAGACACTACTTTGCCTTCATGCATCAATACGCTTCCTAGGCCGCGATATGAAGCGTCACAATAAACCTGGAAGTCTTTCTCTAGATCTGGTAAGCATAATACTGGTGCCGACACCAAGCGCTTCTTTAATTCCTTAAAACTGATCTCACAAGCTTCCGTCCACTCAAATTTCTTTCCCTTCTTCAGTAGTTCAGTCAAGGCCTTGGCAATCTTGGAGAAGTTTTCAATGAATCTCCGGTAGTACCCTGCCAGTCCTAGAAAACTGCGGATTTCTCCAACATTTTTGGGCGATTCCCAATTTGTCACAGCAGCAACTGTTTCAGGGTCCACTGCTATCCCATCTTTAGACACCAGGTGTCCTAGAAATCCTACTTGTTTTAACCAAAATTCACACTTGTTGAACTTAGCATATAATTTATGCTCTCGGAGCCTTTGCAACACCAGACGTAAATGTTCTTCGTGTTCTTTGTGACTTTTGGAGTAGACTAAGATGTCATCGATGAAGACAACAACAAACTTGTCCAGAAAATCCATAAACACCTTATTCATCATATTCATGAAATAGGCTGGAGCATTGGTTAACCCAAAAGGCATTACCGTGTACTCATACGAACCATATCTTGTAACGAAAGCAGTCTTGGGTATATCAATCTCTCTGACTTTCATCTGAAAGTACCCTGATCTGAGATCGATCTTGGAGAAGACGACAGCCCCTTCTAGTTGATCGAACAATTCGTTGATTTTGGGTAGCGGATACTTGTTCTTGATTGTATGCTCATTTATGTCACGGTAATCGGTGAATAATCTCTGAGTACTATCCTTCTTCTTGACAAAAAGAATCGGGGCTCCCCAGGGTGATGAACTTGGACGGATAAAGCCTTTCTGCATAAATTCTTCCAGTTGTTTCTTGAGTTCTTTCAGTTCATCAGTTGCCATTGGGTAGGGCCTTTTAGCAATTGGTCTTGTTCCCGGTTTTAGTTCTATGAGGAACTCTACATCTCTATCGGGTGGCATTCCTGGTAGTTCTTCCGGAAACACATTAGGGTATTCCTTAACTATAAGGACCTCACCGAGACTAACCCCCTTAAGAGAATTAAGCCTAACCTTCTTTAGTTCAAACTTTGATCTAAAGTTGATCTTCGAGCCTTCTGGAGTAGTGAGAGTGATGGTTCTATTTGCGCAGTCTATGATTCCTGCATAGCGGGACATCCAATCCATCCCTATGATAACATCCAGGCCTTGTGTTTCCAGGATGATCAAGTCTGTAGGAAACTGATGCTTTCCAATCTTCAGACTCAACTGTCTACAGCCAGAGGTTACTAGCATCTCTCCGCCCAGAGAGCTTACTCTAATGGGGCTTCCTATATTTTCCACTACTAACCCATGTTTGTTTACAAAAGCTCTTGAAATGAAAGAATGCGATGCTCCAGTATCAAATAAAACTAATGCTGGGCATGAATTGAGCAAGAACGTACCAATGACAGCATCAGGTTCATCGTACACTTCTTCCACATTGATGTGGTTCACCTGTCCTTTCTGGAAGGGATTGGGCTTGGCAGCTTCTGCGGCCTTCTTTTCGGGGCAGTCAGTGGCGTAGTGACCCTTGTTATTGCACTTGAAGCATAGGACTTGGCTTATATCTTTCTTATATTCGGGGTTTGGGCGATGTTGTCCATTGTTGTGGCCAGCATTTCCATTTCCCTTGTGATTCCCATTGTTTCCCTTGAAACCACCACTATGGTTGTGACTATGATGTTTGTTGTTGCTTCCTCCACTAGGATAGTGACCAGGTTTATGACTCTGGTTTGCATCTTGAGGGAAAGGTCTCTTGAAAGAAGTCTCAGAATGGTGTTTGTGAACATTCAACTTTCTCTTCCTATTTTCAGCCTTCTTGATGTTATCCTCCAGTATGATAGCCTGATCTAGGAGAGTCTGATAATTTGGGGCATATGCCACTGTCAAAGGGATCTTCAGCTCGTCACTCAGCCCATTTAGGAATTTTGCCTTCCTCTTTGCCTCGGTGTTAATGTCTTCAGAGGCATAACGAGAAAGGGCATGGAAATCAGCCATGTACTCCTTAAGGCTCTTGTTTCCTTGTCTCAGGTTTCTGAATTCTTCCTGCTTCAAGTTCATAATGCCCGAGGAGATATGAGCATTACGAAAACCTTCCTTGAAATTTTCCCAAGTCATGGTTTCTAGTGGGTGGGTGATTTGATATGTTTCCCACCACTGGATTGCTGGTCCCTCCAACAGATGAGTGGTGAACCTCACCTTCTCAACGTCAGTACATTCACAAGTCACTAGATCCCTGTCCACTGAACCTAGCCAGTCATCTGCCACAATTGGTTCAGTTGTAGTGGAGAACTTGTTCGGTCGGAGCCTCAGAAATCTGGTAAGTCTATCCACATGGGGGGGGGGGGGGGGTGGTGGCGGAGGCGGGTTGTGGTTGTTGGTTGCCGCAATGAACTGGGTCATCATAGTCATTAGCTGAGCTTGATCGGCCATCAACTGTTGTATAGCATCATTGTTGTTGTGGTCGTCGTCGTCGTCGTTGTTGTTGTTGTTGTTGTTGTTGTTGTTGTTGTTGTTGTTGTTGTTGTTATCGGGCGTACGACGGGGAGGCATCTGTGATTTGTATAGATGAGTTTTTAGACGGAAAGGTCTGAAGAGAAAGATTACCCCAATAAACTAACAACCTATAAGAACAAACAAACATCACACAACTCAAAACTCTGGATTAAACAGACATGAGAGTTTTGGAAAATAAAACGCGAAGTTCCGTGGAATACAATGGATGGTACTGCCTTATCACAAGTTGATAGGTCAATACAAGACTAAGATAACGATGAGGTGTAAATAAATAGTAGTCTCGCTAACGAACTACTCGACCATGTCATCTTCTTCTTCTTCAATTTCCTGAATCTCGATTCCTTCATTGTCGAGTACTTCTCTTAATTCCTTCACTTCTTTCTCCAGGGCAGAGTTCTTCTCTTGCAGCTCCCTCTTCTCGGTACGAAGACGCTTGATCAAGTCGCTATCAGCTTCGAACTCGACCTCTCGAGTTTTGCCTTCTGTTCTCTGATAGTCTTGTTTTTCTCTTGAACCCTTTTCTCCTGTCTCTTGTATTTCTCCTCTTGTGAAGCAAACTTTTCTTCTTGGGCCTTAGTCACTTCCTCTTGAGCTTTCATCTTTTCCTCGTTCTCCTTGAGTAAGGCACACAACTCATCGTTCTTCAGGAGTTCAGTGCGTCTATCCTCATAAATGTCTGTGACGAGGACCTCCAACTCCTGGAAATACAGACTAAGGGGCTTTGTTTTGCCTCTATCTCCAACATCAAAGAGGTATGGTTCTCCATCCTCGTTTCTCCTTCCGAAGAAAATGGAGTAGTGGCCCCTCAACTCTGTGCTATAGCGTCCGCAGAGACGTCCAATCAGGTCCTGCATGACGAGATTGAGTCCTTTTTCTTTGGAGTCACTAACCATTTTGATTTCCAACGGGGGCTCTTCTCCACGTCCTGGCTGAGTTTCTTTTATCCCCCAACAACCCTCCTTGTTAAACTTCTTCAGGATGAAGCCCTTAACTTGAGGTAGCGGTAAACCTATCTTCTCGCCGATGTCGAGAAGGTAGCAGCCAAAACGGGTGTCCTCGAAGTCCTCCGCAGTGGTGAAGTGGAAGCTCGTCATCCTTTAGGAAGAAAGAAAAGAATTTAAAACAAGAAATGTATAAGGTAAGGAGGTACTAGTCATATGTGTATTATTAAATTAGAGTCAAAACTAAGTCAAAGCTCAATGTGATCAACAAATATAAACAACTCTTTGTAAATTGGATATTCACTATAGTGAGAGAGACAGACACCCGGCCAGCCACTTAATTGTGGAACATGTCTCATGTACGCGGACATGTAAGGTTTGTTTCCAGGCCGCTTCATCTCTCTATGCCGCTAGGATCCAAAATAATTAAGTAGTTAATACTATGATCAAAAGGTTTTTCCAATCCTAAGGGCTCGAACCTACAGGCAACACAGTGCTATGATACCATCTGTAGTGTACCTGCACCTAAAATATGGCAGATACCTGTGTATAGTGCAAATCCCTGGATCGATTCGTTTGCACACACAGTTACGATGTAATATCACAACAAGTATCAATTTATTACAACGCTGATCCAGACTTAGAAAATATTCATTACAAATTTGCATAGCATAAACCTAGCAGCTAACAGAGTAAACAGCGGAAAATTATTCTTCATGGAGTCCCCAATCATCATCATGTGCCACAGGCGAGCATGTTGGTTGAAGACTCGAAAACCCTTAGTAAAAACTTTCACTCATCATCAGGACAGTCTGCAATAAGATATATATTGCAACAACGTGGGTCAGAACCATTAAAATGGAACTGGCAAGTGACACTATGGTGGACACTTAGAGGAATAACTCTATGACCTATATGCTTATCTGGCTGGTGGAGCTCAAGGCTATTTTGCAGAAAGCAAGTTTTTCCCTAACTTTTTGAAAACACTTTTCTTCTATTCGAGACATCCGTGGCATGAAATCCACTATCTCATTCTAACCTTGTTCACCCATCAAGTTTTTAATTTATAAGTTGGAATGGTGGAATCCTCCGTTGACATCCTCGTTCAGCTGCTCGATTGTCCGTTTCCGGGAACACGGCTAAGTACTTAGATTTTAACTCTGTAGAGGTTGTGCACGTTCACCATTGTACCCATTCAACCCAATTTACCCTTTACACACCATCTGTGATAAGGAAAGGAGAAGAATGAGACGAGATCTTTCAGAAGCATTTTCCCTCCCACTCTGGCTTGACGCGCTCCACCTACAAACCACTACCACCACCTGTCAGGCCGGGAAGAGTCCACGCAGCTTAGTTGATCAAGCCAGAGCCCATATTGGCAATGGCTGCACGAGAATCAATCTTCACTTGGAATTCTTCAGATTCCTTTGCTCCTGGGTGGGCATCCACAAGTGAATATTCCACAGGTAAATCCCCTGGGAACAACACTCAACTCATACAGCCAAGCAACCAATTTCCACCCAGGTGTTTGATTAAAACTTAGTTGACTTTATCTTTTACATCAAAATAGTTTTTGCATAGCATCACTATTCTACTAAGTAATTTCATAGGAATCTAGACACAGGAATAAAGAGGTCTATCATGGCTTGCATAGCAATGCTATCCTACACATGCTTATAGAAAATACTCTACTCATGCATAGAAAAATAATGGGACTTTTATGGGGGTGTGCCACTTGCCTTGGCAACCGGGAGTGCAACAGTTACAGTTGCAAAGATTCTCGTTTCCCTCCGAATAGTCTAACAAAGAAATAAAGAGCCACACATAAACACACAAGCAAAGGTTCATACAAAGAAAATATATGCTATGCATGAGATGAGATGCAACAATTTATTTCCAACGTCTAGAAACTAATAAAAGTATCCCTTTGGATTTTCATGGTATATGCATGAATAAATTTTTTGATTTGTTTCTATAATTTAATCATGAATAAAGGGGTAATGACAAGGACTTTAGTTCACTTAAATAAAATTTCAAAATCAAATTTTGTAAAAATGACATTTTGGCAGAGGGCATCTAAACAAGTTGTTAGCAATTTGATTTACTCAAAAATAAATTTTCTAACTAAAGTTATGTCAAAAACACTTAAATTACTCTAACAAATATTTGAAAATTTTGTATGTGTCAAAACAGAAAACTAATGAAGCCAAGGTGTTCTACTGGTTCTAAGGATTTCAAATATATAAAAATATTTAAATTTGGTTAAACAGATAAAAAGTAATGATAAAAACAGTGTGCAGGGCGTTTTCTGCAAAACTGCCAAATTAAATGATTTAATCAAAATTCAGAAAATAAAATCTGACGTGGTGCTGACGTGGTGCTGACGCGGCGCTGACGCGGCGTACCGGTTCGGAGTTTTAAGTGATCTAATCCTAGCCGTACACGGGAGATCTAACGGTCTAGATCAAAACGACCAGAAGCGAGCGGCGCGGCCGGCCGGAACCCTAGCCCGAGGCGTGCCCGCGGCGGTGCCATCGCCGGAGTTGCTCGCTTCGCATGCCCTACTGCCTACGAGGACGAACGAGTCATACCCGTGCGTGGAGGAGGTCGAGGCGGGGACGATGGCGAGGTGGTCGACGATGGAGTGCTCTGTCGCGCCGGAATTTGCTCGTCAGAGTCGTGCTCGGCGGCGGTCCTCTTCGGGCGTGGATGGAGACGATGTTCTGCTTCCCGAGAAGACGCAAAAACTTGTCAAAACGATGCGCAAGGTCAAGATAGACCAGAAGGAAGTGGAGAGAGGGCTTGAGAGGGACGCGGCTCACCGGAGTTCGTCAAACTTGCCGTCGGTAACGGCGGGGCTCGGGGGGTGCTCGTGGGCGGCCTGGTGGCTCTCGGGAGGTGGTGCTTGGGGAAAAAGAGAGAGGTGATCGAGGGGATCTTATAGCAAGAATCGGCGAGTTAAATGAGTGAATAAATCGCCGGGAATCAATTGAATTGATTCGGCCCTCATGGATGCATATTTGGGTTCTTATTATTTAAAAATAAAAAACCCGCTGTAGGGGCTTCCCCTACCGCATTCCTTTCAAACAAAAGAAATTGATTCGGCCGTTTCTCGGCGTCGTCGTGGGCGTGATTTGGG
Source organism: Poa annua (assembly GCA_026929855.1). Classification (NCBI taxonomy): domain Eukaryota; kingdom Viridiplantae; phylum Streptophyta; class Magnoliopsida; order Poales; family Poaceae; genus Poa; species Poa annua. The sequence goes on from CM049426.1 coordinate 107,475,203, forward strand.
GCGAGCCGTTGCAGCGGGAGGGATGACAGGTGGGGCCCACCTGTCAGCGAGTGAGCGCGCGCGTGCGGGCGGGGACGGGCCGCTGGCGGGCTGGATTGCGTCGCGCGCGCGGTAGATAGCTAGTGGGCTTCGGACCACTGGCTGGCCCGACTCTATTTTTTCTTTTTGAAAATTCTTTTCTGTTTTTAAAATCTTTTGAGTATAAAACAAATTCAAAACTATATTAAAACTTCTCAGAAAAATTCATAAAAATATAATTTGAAAAGCTTATGAAAAATAGATCCTTTTGACATTATTTTTGTCTAAAGTAAAAATAGAATAAAAGGAACATTATTATAAATTCAATAACAATTTTAAGGACATAAAGTCAATTAAAATATATTTAAATAATTAAATTCAAATTCTATGCGATTCATATGACAAGTTTAATGATGATGATGCATGGATGCAAAAGTTTTAAATTTTTCTGAAAATTGGGATGTTACAGTATAACTAAAAATAAAATTTATTATGCATGCAATGCACTTTTTAATCATAAGAAACATCATCACAACTTTTGTAATTTTTATAGATATGCATGAAGTTATAAAGGCAATTTTAATTAATTTCTCTTACAGGGAAAATAAAATAAAAGTGGCAAATGCATATTAAAATTTTATGTGATTAAATTTTTATAACAAATTTAATAATTAGTGTTAGTAGACACAGGGGATTTAAATAAATTTATAGCAATTGGATTTATTCAAAAATAATGTTTCTATCAAAAGTTATGTCAAAATTACTCAAACTATTAAAATTAAGGGAATGATTATTAAATCGTCAAAATTATTTTCTAACAGAAGCATAATATAACACGTATTCTAAGGATTCCAAAACAATTTTATTTGCAATTTTTGGAAAAAAAAATTTTGAGGCGCAAAACAGTAGGGAAAAATCCCTACTGTTTAATTTTCTATTTTCTCATTGACAGCCGTACAAATTACAAGGAAAAGTTCATAAAGTTTCCACCCATTGGGTCATCCCTTCCTTTAAGGAGGGTTTAGCTCTATGCATAATCAATCTAAAAGAACAGATAAAGTCCTGGAAACAAGCCTCAAGACAAATAGGCTGAGAGTAAAAAATACATCTGTTCCTATGGGTCCAAATACTCCAGCAACCAATAATGAGAATTTCCTTATAGCAGATCAGCTTATAAGTTTTCTTAGCTTGAATCAACATGGAGAAGAGGTCCAGATCCGTATCCCATTCAAGATATATTTTCCACCAAAAGTTCCTGCTGAAGTCACATTCAAAGAATAAGTGGATAAACTCTTCAGTCATTCCATTAGAGCATAGGACACAATTATAGTCCTCAGTCTGGAACTGCTTTCTGGCTAGGAGGTCTCTTGTATTCAATTTGTCTTGCAATAGTAACCAAAAGAAGATCTTATGTTTTGGGAGAACACAAGATTTCCAGATCCAATGGAAAGGGGATGGTGCAGGATTATTTGATATTAAGGTCTCATAAACCCTCTTACTCGAATATCTTTTATTGCTGGATGACAGAACCCACCTATCAACAGAAGAAATATCCATTTGTCCTGTCAGCAAACTGTTGAACTGAGCAAATTGATGAACAGCAGGGACTGAAAGTGGGGTATGAAACAAATCCAATGACTCTTCATCAGAAAATACAGCAAGTGCCTGTTTAAGGGAAATGGATTGTGACTTCGCAAAGGAGCAAAGGTGAGGCAGTTTGTGCCTAAGGAGCTCATCAGACCACTTATCCATCCAGAGTCTTACAGTTCCACCATCACCTGGGACACAAGCAGCCAACTCCAGGAAGTTATCAAGTAACTTTAGACAATCCTTCCACCAAAAAGAACCAATAGGGCCAGTGTTTTGTGGTATTCTATCATTCCCATAATATGCTTGCCATATAAGCTTAACCCAGGGCAAATCATCCTTATTCATGAACTTAAAAAAGTATTTCATGAGTAAGGCAATATTTTGGGTTCTGAGATTTAGAATGTCCAATCCACCCACTCTCTTTGGCTTGCATACATTTTCCCATTTGACCAAGCATTTACCTTTTTTATGAATATCTTTGCTTCTCCAAAAGAAGCCCCTGGTAGATCCCTCAATATAGTCCAGGAAACCCAATGGCAGTTTCAAAGTGCACATAGCAAAATTGGGTATAGCAGAAATGATGGATTTAATCACCACCAGTCGACCATCATAGGATAGTGTATCAGCAATGCCAACTAGTCTTCTGTCAATCCTATGAATAATTCCAATAAGGTCTTCCATCTTTGGTCTAGTAGTCCCCAAAGGCAAACCAAGGTAAGTAAAAGGTAGGACCTCAATTTTACACCCCAGGATCAGAGCCAGTTCAGCACTTTTATCTTGATCAACATTGATAGGTACCATGGAGGATTTACTGAAATTGATCTTTAATCCAGTAGATAATGAAAATTTATCCAGGATAACTTTCAGCCTTCTCAGTTGTTCAACACATGCTGGCATAATTAGCAAAGTGTCATCTGCACATTGTATTATGGGATAATCTAACCCATAAGAGCAAGATAGTGGCAAATCATGAGTAGAATTGCAGAACATTCAACCTTGTCAAAAGCTTTTTCAAAGTCCAATTTCAAGATAATGATCTCTTTCTTAGACTTGTGACAGAGGTGAATGTATTCAAAAGCCCAAGCAAGACAGTCCTGAATGGTTCTGTTTTTTGATGAATCCATACTGATACTTGTGCAATGCTTGGATAATAACCTTCTGCATCCTATTAGCCAGCAGCTTCGTCAATAACTTTAAAGTAATACTGACCAGGGAGATAGGTCTATAATCATTAACATACTCTGGATCAATTTTCTTAGGAATTAGAGTGATGAAGGCTGAACTGATGCTGGAGATATCCAAATCACCTGCAAAGAAGCTAAAACACAACTGATAGAATTGCTCCTTAACTTGACCCCGACATTTTTTTAGGAAAGCTCCATTAAACCCATCAGGACCAGGTGACTTATCTGTTGGCATACACTTAACAATGTCATCAATTTCATCCTTTGTGAAGGGGATCTCAAGGCTAGCAAAATCAATATTGTAGTTGGGTACAATAAGGTTATCTAGATTAAATAGCATATTTGGATTATCAGAACAACCAATCCTCTGTTTAAAAGACTGCCAAATAATTGCTGCTTTATCTTCATGATCACAAACCAAACGACCATCCTCTGTGCTCAAAATGGCAATGTAATTACATCTGAAGCTTTTGGTGGCATAGGTATGGAAGAACCATGTGTTTTCACTTCCCAGCTTAGCCCATCTAATTTTTGCCCTGCTACGCCAATAAATCCTCTTGGCCTCCAGAAGTTTGGTCAAATGAGTTTTAAGTACTCTTCTAAAATTGGATTCAATAATAGAGAGTAATCTTTGGTCCTCTAGGCCATCCAATAAAGCTAACACAAAGTTGCATGACTGAATAGTCTTACATAACTGAGACAAGCTTTTGCTCCATCGCTTCAATCCATATCTCAAAGATTTCAGTCTCGCTGTAATATCTTGTGCAACATTTTTAAAGGACCCCCGATGCTGCCAATTGTGAGATACAATCTGTGCAAAACCCTGCATCCCCAGCCAAAATTCTTCAAATCTAAAAATCTGAGCTTTTGGAACATGGATACCAACCTGAACCTTTAGAGGGACATGATCTGATGATAATTTAGCTAGAAGACTAGCAAGTGTATTAGGGAATAATGCTGTCCAGCTGGCAGAAGTAAACACCCAATCTAACTTCTCAAGCAAGAAGTCAGCTTGCATGTTACTCCAGGTAAAAGATCTACCCTTTAGAGGAATATCAATAAGATCATGATGGCTAATAAATCTGTTAAAAGCAAGCATATTATTGATGTCTCCTCCAGGTCTGTTTCTATTATCTGGACCCCTAATCAGATTGAAGTCACCAAGTATCATCCACAAATGCATGGGACTCGTGTCGATATTCATCAGCCAATTAAGAAAGAGAGCTCTCTCAGCAGGTTGGGTCGGCCCATAGACGTTAGTAAGGTACCAAACCTGACCAGATATCTTACAGATCAGTTGAACAGTCACATGGAATTTAGAGAAGGAAATCTCAATGCCATCGAAGAGGTTCCCATTCCATAAAATTATTATACCCCGAGAGCTCCCCATAGAAGGAAAAAAAACAAATTTATTGAAACGTCTAGGGCAAAAGTTCCTGACATATTGGAGATCAAAGTGTTCTTTTTTAGTTTCCTGGAAACAAATGATGTTGCAATTTGATTCATTAATGTTCTGCCTAATATCATCCCATCTGGTTTGTGAGTTAATCCCTCTCAGATTCCAATCCAAAATATTCCATTGTCTACTCATTGATAACCAAAATTGGGTTGTTTATGCTGAGCAATATTAAAAAGCCCAGGGACAGGCAGAAACAGTTGCAAGAAACCATCCTCCATGTACATAAAAGAGCCAGCAGTCAACTGCCAGATACAACCCAAATTGGATGAGTAAAACATAGGTTACATCCAGAAGGAGCACAGACTGTAAACATATCCCAGAATAAACAAACACAAACATCTGAGAAAAGTTGTCAACATCAGCTAGCACACATATGGCACATTGACAGCAAAAGAGCATACAGCCAGGTTCACAAGCAGCCAAATACAGTCCATACTGGCAGGATAGTGGTTTATCATGGTAGAATAGCAGATAGCAGAAGGATGCCAACATATTACAAGCCATAATAAAATAAAAGTAGCAAAAGTGAATGAAGCACAAGGTCCAGCTGTCCTCCTCTTCGCATAGCTTATTCGATACTATCATTGGTACTGTCATAGTTCAAGCTATCTTCTGATACATCCTCAGGATGCATCTGACAAGGTCCAGTAGCCAAAGCCTGGATAGTCTCTAAAGGCAGAAAAGGTGGAGCAGGAGCATTGGCATCCCTGACAATAACAGATAGAGCTCCCCTGTCCTGGTCCTCATCATCAATCTCATGGCCCTCAATGCCAGAATCAGCAGGTATATCCTTGTATCCCTCCTTGAGCTTTGAAATTCTGTTGCTTCTCCTGACTTGTTCAACAGACATAATAGCTTTTCCTTTTCTCTTCCTTGAGGCAGCAAGGGTAGAAGATGGTGCAGTAGAAGTACACGGTTGTTGATCAGCATCTGAATTGCTACTAACTACAGCATTAAGATCGGTAGGGAGTTGAACTGCAGCATTCTCCACTGCAACAGAAGTCTCAGATGAGATGTTGCTTGTGTTCCCTAAGGAGGGTACAGGTTGATTGCGAGCTGGGGGGAACACCTCCACAAAGATAGGCTGCACTGGAGGTGGAGCAGCTTGGACAACTGGAGCATCAACTGGCTCAATAACTGGGGCGTCCACTACATCTATCACAGGTGCATGATCAGGAACAGGTTCATCCAGTGCTGGTAAGACAATGTGAACATCAGGGACAGGACTCTGAGGTGGGGTGACTAGAACAGGATCCTCATTAACAGGAGGGACCGGTGGCACAACCTGAGCTTCTTCTTCATGCCACATAGCAAATCCATCAACCACAATAGGAACTGGGTGTGGGTTCTCACCCTCAGGTGGGAGAGGATCTTCATCACCAGCCCCTGCTCCCAGCATACGCCTATTTAGAATGATACAAGGACAGGACCAAGACCCACCATTGCCTTCCTCACTGAAATTCTGCACTACCACAATACTGCCAGGAATCCTATCAATGTCATAAGTCCTTATTTTCACTAGAATCCGAGCCTTGTTGGTATCATCTCTATTCCAAATCAAGAAACGGCCATATGGAGCAAAGGTGATTTAAAGTTATGACAAATATACTCAAATCCACCATTTGAAATTTGAATAATTTAAACTAAGTCAAATTTGAATTCTAACAGATGTAAAATATTCTACATGTCAAGGGCTTTCCAAAAATATAAAAATACTTGAATTTGGATAAACACAGAAAAAAATATGATAAAACTAATTTGCAGGGTCTTTGCTGCAAAAATGTCAGATCTGTTGACTGGGCGCTGACTGGATCTGACGTGTCATCCACGTGGGCGCTGACTGGACCCGCTGACATGGATAAGTGGATGGATTTGGGTCGTTGGATCTGGATCTGGCGGTATAGATCTAACCGTACCCTTTCGATAGTATGATCTAATCGTGGCCGTTAAAAACTGATCGGACGGCCCAGGAGAAGGAGACCTCACCGTGGCGGTGCCGGTGGCCGGAGATGGAGGGGACGGCGGCGCTGTGTTCGGGCGAGGACGGCTCTGGTGTTCTAGCGCCTCCCCGGATGAACGGAGGGCAGTTCCGGATGCGGCGCGTCGTGGGGAAGGCGATGGAGGCGACGGCGTCTTCCCGTTCGTCCCGAAGCGGCGAGGACGGAAGAAGGGGGCGGCGCCTTCTCCGGTTAGATCCGGTCATGCATGGGGTGCTCAATTTACTGCATGAAACAATCGCACGCGGGCCATAGGAGATGCACACGATCAAGGGTTAAGAGAGGGAGGAGGTCTCGGTCGTGTTCGTGCTCACCTCGTTGGGTGAACAGAGAAAAACGGCGGCGGGGCGGATGAACTCCGGTGATCGAATGCGGCAGCCCGGTGGCACGAAACAAAGAGGGGGGAGAGGGAAAAGAGAGGCCGGGGTGCAGGGGATTTATAGGGGCCAGGAGAGGAAAAAAATTGCGCAGTTTACGCTCGGATTTGGAAATTGAAATCGGCGTTGATTTTGGAGGAAATCCCGGCGAGAGGTTGAAGAAGGTCGTCTGACGGGTGGGTCCCCCATGTCAGGTATTCTTCTATTTTTCTTTTCTGATTTTCTATTTCTTTTATAACATTTGATTTATAACTCCAAATGAAGTCAAATAAATTTCTAAAAAATTGTAAAAGCATTACCTTAGTGTTAAACCATTTGTGGGAATGTTTTGAACATTTTTTAAAAATAATATTTTGAAATATTCATAAAATATAATTTTTCCTATTTTAGGTTAATTTTGAAATTAGGGATTTAATAATTAATTTGGGGTTAAATACAATTTATGAAATCACCACAGTTATATATGTTTGATATTAAATTATTTAAAACTCATTTTTAGTAACCATTCATTTTTATTTTGGTACAATAGTAAAATAATAGAATATAAATATTTTTAAAGTAATACGAATTATAATGGATTCAAATTTTAATTCAGTTTTATTTTGTGCACCATTATATTTTATATTAAGATAAATCATTTAAAACTCCATAACATACCTTTGGGAAAGATTTTATATTTATTTCATTTCTTATATTGAATATATTCATGAATATCATTTTTTTTTGGAAATTAATGAAATATTTTAATTTAATGAAATGCCTATTTGGATAATTCATTAATTAAAATCTATGAAATTTCTAAAGATATAAACTATAGACCTGAAATTTCCAAAACTATGTTTTCAACTTAGTTAAAAGAATGAAAACTATTTGGCAAATAGATCATGTTTTAAATAGTTTAAAAGAACACTTGAAAATTATTATTTTAATTTATGAATAGCTATGGCTAAGTGGTTGAAAACAAATACTTATAAAGAAATTTTGTATTACAGGAAAATGGTTTGAAGGTTTGAAAATACTTTGTCAAATTACATATTGAGGTTTTAAGAAATACAATGGACAATATAATGTTTAACTTTAAACAACTATTGAAAATAATGTTTGTTTGAGATATTGGAAATATTAAACTTTTTCAAAATGCTTGAACTTTTTTATAGTTGGTTTTCTTATGCATTTTAAATGTTTTATTTAATCAAACAACAATTTTAAATTTTATTGATTTTTTAAACATTACAAAATGTTGGGATGTTACAGAGCTGCGCGTCGGCTAGCTGGTGGCGACTCTGCGGCTGCCAGCGTGCGGGCGTGCGTGCGGCTGCGGGGGCGCGGACGGTCAAAGGAGGAGCAGGGGAGGGCTAGGGAGTGCGGGGGCGTGCTGCTCCGGCGACGAGAAACGGGCGGCGCCCTCGGGCACGTCGATGCCGACGTCGGCGTGCTCCGGAGCATGCCAGAAACGGCATCGGCACCGTTCTCTACGCTCGGGGCACCAAATGGAAAAGTGATGACATCCCCATGCGCCAAATGAGAAGGGCTGCCAGAATGCAGAAGAGAGTTTTTGCCAAATCGATCAAAGTTCTATACAAATTTTTCGAAAAACAGTTCTGGTCAAAAGGGGAATAGTTCATTAGGGGTTTTAAATGAGGTTCGTTGAAGATGCCCTTTTGGCCAGAGGTAGAGGATGGTAAATGTGACCTTATCATGGTCTTGGATTTATCTAGGGAATTTTCTAAATAGGTTTTAAAAAATGTTTTGAGAAATGGGCAGAATAGAATAGTTTTCTATGGAAAGGCTCAAGCATTTTCTACAAATAGCTTCCACATCAACTAGGGATGACTCCCTAATTTTTGTGGAATTTTTGGATTTATAAATATAGGGGTTCCTTTGGAGTGCTAAATAAAAGGCATATTTTAAAAGAGGGAAAATAATATTTTTAAATAAATATTTGTCCAAGGCAAAATGATAGTAGCAAGTATCAAGTGGGAGGGAAAATATAAGGCATAAATCCCACTTGATTTATTAGATTTAAACTCCAAATGGTTTTGCTGAGATTTAAACTCAAATACTTTTAAATAAATAGAAATAATGTATTTTGAAAATGTTTTTAAAAGGCCAAAAATCCATGGTGTTACACATCTAGGGCTGAATCTTGTGTATTTGATAGGGGAAACTCTCGCGGTGTTGATTACTCTTGTTATTGATGCTCTTGAGTGAAACCGTTGAATTATGGTTTATGTTAAGAATGTTATCCATCATCATATCACCTCTGATCATGTTCCAAATGATGTGTTGTGAGTAGTTCGTTAAGTTCTTGAGGACATGGGAGAATTCTAGATGTTAGTAGTGAAGTATGTTGAGTAATATTTAGTGTTTTGATATTTAAGTTGTGGTGCCATTCTTCTAGTGGTGTCATCTGAATATCGACTACATGACACTTCATCTTTATGGGCCTAGGGGAATGCATTGTGTATTCGATTATTTATTATGGGGTTGCTGGAGTGACAGAAATCTAAACCCCCGTTGATATTTCGATGCATAAGGAATTGCAGGATCTCAGAGTTTAAGGCTATGGTTTGATTTATCTTAACTACTTTCTTGAATTTGCGGATGCTTGAAAAGGGTATAATCATAAGTATGTATTTTGTCCTAGGAAGGGCAGTGCATTAGCATAGGTTCGCCCACACAACACTTATCAAAACACTAAAGATTAATTATCTATATGAAGCGAAAGCAATCGACGGAATTCTTGTGTGTCCCAGGAACGTTTGGTCATCATAAGTAAACAAACCGGCTTGTCCTTTGCTCTCAAATTGAGTGGGCCACTCCCTGCAATTATAATTGCCACGCTCTATTTACTCGCATTTTATTTATCTTTTATATCAAAAAAACTCCAAAAAACTTGTTTGCTAGTGTTTAAAATGAAATCCTCATCAAAACAGCTTGTCAGCGCCTTCTGCTCCTCATTGGGTTAGAAACTCTTATTTATCCAAAGTACTGCGATACACCCCCTATACTCGTGGGTTATCAAGATTATTTTCTAACGCCCTTGTCGGGGAGTGAAGCGCTATTGGTGAGTGGAATTGGAAAGGAAAACTTTAACTATAAGTGTTGTTTTTATTTCTTTCTCCTGATTTGCTTAATTATGGAGAGAGGAAATGTTGCTTTCCTGTTTGGGAAGTCTTCTACCGCTGTTGAGGTAGAAAATGATGAACCACCAGATGAAATTGTGCCATATAAAATACCTATGAAAATTATTGATCGTCTTATGGATAACCGCTATGAATGAGATGGAACTGTCCACCCCGGTAATCAAATACTTTTTTTACATGAATTATGCGAGTTGTTCAAGTGTGCAGGTATTAAAATGGACGAAGTTAGGAAGACATTATTCTCCATATCACTTATTTGGGAGAGCTGTGCATTGGTATAAACTGTTGAAGAACAGGAATGCTCTTGGATGGGAGGAAATTGTATCTCTCTTTTATTCTAAATTTTATCTTCCAAGTGAGATTCACCAAGATCGGAATTCTATATATAATTTTAGGCCTCATGATGGAGAAAGTATTTCCCAAGCGTGGGGGAGATTGAAGGCATTACTTCTCAAATGCCCCATTCATGAGCTTCCTAGTAATATTATTGTTGATAACTTCTATGTAAGACTCTCCTTTTAAGATAAAACATTATTGGATACTTCTTGTACTAGATCATTCACTCGTAATAAGGACGAGTTAAAATGGGATCTTCTTGATCGTATTGAAGAAAATACTAAAGCATGGGAGAACGACAAAGGTAGGGAGACAGGTATAAAATATGACTATGAATGCATTATAACTTTTATAAATACTCATGCATTTTGAAATATTAAAAATGCTTCTGGTCTTGACTCTCAAGTTGTTGCCTATTTCGGTTTGCCCAAGAAGGGGTTGAAAAATATCACGAACCTTATAAAGATAAATTTGTTACTCCTTTAGCTAAAGGCATTGAAATTAATATTGTTGATCATATCATTCCTGAGCATTATATTGATAAAATTACTGTTCCTGTTAAAGTGAATAACATTATGTTAAAGTGAAAAGTGAAAAGAGAGCTAAGGAACCTGATGAACAAATTAAAATTGAACCCTATGTAGCTATAGTAAAGGAACTTGTTTCTGAAAATGTGGGAGAGGAGTATATTATATTTTGTGTAGATGCTTCTAATGTTGTTTCTTATACTACAAAGTCAAGAAAGGCTAGTGTTAAAATTGGTGATCATTACTATTATGGTTTATTTGATATTTGTGCAAATTCAAGTGTTATTCCTTATGATCTTTATATAGAAATTATGCATGAGATTGGTCCCAGTGAACTTGAAGAAATTGATATGGTTATTCAACTTGCTAATAGAGAAACTATCTCTCCAATTTATATTGTTATAGATGTTGAAGTTTTATGTGGTAATACTAAATATCTTGCTGATTTTCTCGTACTTGCTTCTGCTGCTAGTAAGACTTGTCCTATCCTTTTTGGTAGACCTTTTCTATATACTTGTGGTGATGTTATAGATTGTAAGAAAGCGAAAATCCTTACTAATTTTGCTGGTGATTCGTATGAATTCAATTTGTCGAAATTTGCTAAAACTCCTTATGAAACCGAATTGCCAATTGAGGATTTTAGAGTAGAAAAACTTGCCTCTGTTGCTCTTGCGCCTGATAATTATATTCAGCAATTTATGGAAGATCATGGGAGTGAAACTTTTATGGAATAAAGGAATGAACTTGAGGACATATTACTTCGTCAACCTATTCTTAAACATAATTTATAAGTGGAAGACTCGGGTAAAACACTTCCACCTAAAGAGGATCATGTCTTTGATTTAAAACCTTTGCCTGATAATCTTAAGTATGCTCATCTTGATTATAAGAAAATATATCATGTTATTAGTAGTGCTAACCTTTCAGGTAAACAGGAATAAAGATTATTAGAAGTATGGAAGAAACACTGTGGAGCTATGGGTTATACTTTGGATGATTTGAAAGGAATTTCTCCTACTATATGTCAACATTCCGTTAATATGGAGCCCGATGCTAAGCCATTTGTTGAACATCAACGCCATTTAATACCTAAGATGAAGGAAGTGGCAAAAAATGAAGTATTAAAACTTCTTGATGCTGGTATTATTTATCCTATTACTGAAAGAAGATGGGTTAGTTATGTGCACTGTGTCCCTAAGAAAGGTAGAATTACTGTTGTACCTAATGATCATGGTGAGCTTATTCCTCAAAGAATAGTTGTTGGTTACAGAATGTGCATTGATTTTAGAAAGGTTAATAAAGTTACTAAGAAAGATCATTATCCATTACCCTTTATTGATCAAATGTTGGAGAGATTGGCCAATAAAACTCATTTTTGCTTTCTTGATGGTTATTCTGGTTTCTCTCAAACTGTTGTTAAAACTCAAGATCAAGAGAAAACCACATTTACTTGTCCTTATGGTACTTATGCTTATAGACATATGCCTTTTGGTTTGTGTAATGCTCCTGCTACTTTTCAAAGGTGCATGTCTGCTATCTTTCATGGTTTTTTTGAGGAAATTGTGGAGGTGTTCATGGACGATTTCTTCGTCTATGGTACTTCTTATGATAATTGCTCGCACAATCTTGATAAAGTTTTGCAGAGATGTGAAGAAATTAATCTTGTTCTTAATTGGGAGAAATGTCACTTTATGGTTAGTGAAGGTATCGTTCTTGGACATAATATTTCTTAAAGCGGTATTGAAGTTGATAGAGCTAAAGTGGAGGCAATTGAGAAAATGCCTTGCCCCAGAGATGTTAAAGGTATTCGTAGTATTGTTGGTCATGTTGGTTTCTATAGAAGGTTTATTAAAGATTTTGCTAAGGTATCAAAGCCTCTTACTAATCTCTTGCAAAAAGATGTACCATTTGTTTTTGATGATGATTGTAAGGAAGCTATTGAGACACTTAAGAAAGCTTTAATAAGTGCTCCTATTGTTCAACCACCTGATAAGAAGTTAAATGTTAGTCATTATGCTAGTAAGACTCTTGATTCTGCTCAAAAGAATTATGCTACAACTGAAAAAGAATTTATAGCTGTTGTCTTTGCTTGTGATAAATTTAGACAATACATTGTTGATTCTAAAGTTATTATTCATACTGATCATGCTGCAATTACATACCTTATGGAAAAGAAAGATGCAAATCCTAGGCTTTATTATATGGGTATTACTTTTGCAAGAATTCGATTTGCATATTGTTGATAGGAAAGGTGCTGAAAATTATGTTGTTGATAATTTCTCTAGATTGGAAAACATTGCATATGATCCTATACCTGTTAATGATAGTTTTCCAAATGAACAATGTGACATCCCAAAATTTGCAAAAATGTAAAACTTTGCATTCATGCATCATTCATCATTTAGGCATAACATTACATCACATAAGTACTAAATAAAAATTCAATTATAAGTTTAAATAATTTATAATTCCATAAAGTTGTTTATTTAAACCTCTTTAATAAATATTTTTTTCCAAATTATTTAATGAGCAAGAATAATACTAAAAAGTTCTAAATTAAATAATATTTACAAAACATATTTTTATGAATTTTTCTAAAATGTTTGACTGAGTTTAAAAATCATTTTTGAATAAATTGTGAAAACAAAAATAAATTTGAGAAAAGAAAAGAAGAAAAGAAAACGGGCCGGCCCTCCCTATGTATCGCACACGCGCTAGGAATCGGCCCAGCAACAGCCCGGTGGCCCGCGCTCCCTCTCCCTCTCGCTGACGGGTGGGACCCACCTGTCAGGTGAGTCTTCCACCTCCGGACGCAAATCCCGCGCGGGATGATCTCCGAATCCGGAGCGATTTCAGCTCAAAAAATCGCGGCGTTGTTTCCTTTTTGCGCCCCATATAAACCCCCACCACCTCCGCGTCTCACCGCGCCCAAAACCCTAGTCTAATCGCCACCAGGCCGCTCGAGCTCTGAGTTCCGCCGCCGCCATCGCCGACGGTAATTTTTCGTCGTCACCGGCGCCATCCACTCTCCCCGAGCCCCCTTTTCCTCTAATACTTATTCTTTCAATCTTGCACACCTCCGTGACATCGAGTATGCATGTTTTCCGCAGCCGAGTGCCGCCTCCGTCCACAACCGAAGGGCTCCGCCGCCGCCTCCATCTCCGGCAAGGAACCCACGGCGCACGGTGACGCCCCGAAGACCCGCGCTGCGCCACCAACTCCGCCTCGACGCCCTCTACGCCTCGGTAAGACTCGCTCGTCCCGTAGACATCTAGAATGCGAGAGCGCACAACGCCGGCCGTGGCGCCGCCGCGGTCAGGTGGTCTCCGGCGACCCGCGCCTGGCCCCTGCGTGTAGACCGTTGGATCTAGATCGGAACGATCTGGTGCATCCGTTCCTAATTAGATCGGACGGCTCGAGCCCGCTATCCGCGCGAATCGGTATCGTCCAATAGGATAGCGCCACGTAGCCCTTCCTTTATTCATTTTCGCAGGAATTTTATAAATAAAACATAAAACATGCAAAACTTAGAAAATTCATAACTTTTGATATGTAAGTTCAAATTCGATAAATTTTATATCCAGGGATAGCCCTGCTAGTGTAGTTGTTTTCTACATCATTTGTTTTTCCTTTTGATAAATTTTAATTCGTGTAATTATCCGAGGCGTATTTCGGCTATTAAATCCATAACTTAAATAAAAAAAATGCTTTTCTAATAAATTTAATTTGTTTAGTGTTGTATTATTGCCCTCTGTCCAGAAATATTAACATGTGTTTTATTGAAAACTTTCTTAAAACAATAAAAGTTGTAGTTGTAGAATTCAAATTTGTGCTATATTGTTTTCAATTATTTAACTGATAAGTAAAATAATAAATTCCTAGAAAATGCATTTCATACATTTAATAACAGAAAGCATAAATTATTAATAAGTGTGTCTTGTTATACTCATGGCATATCTTGCATGCATACATATTTATGTTTGGTGTGTGTGATATTGCGTGGGTATTTATTTTATGTGTTGTTTGTGCTAGATTGTGAAGAAGAGGAAGGACTTGCTTGTGATTGTTATTCTTGTTGTGCTTGCTCCTCCTGCTACCAAGGCAAGTGACATTTATAATTTACCCAATATTTTCTATATGCATTAGTAGTATATTTTGAGTAGTATGCATGATAGGAATTTTTGAACTACATTATAATGCTAAGTTAGTTTATACTTTGCAAATATCCTAGTAGTGTGTAGCCACCCTTTTTCCCATGCAGCCATGAAAAGTTTTATTAGATGCTTAGCTATGCAATAAAAGTGTTTACTTACCATGCTATAGAAATATTTCTAAGTGTTAAACTTAAAATGCACATCTGGGTGGAATTGGTTGGTATGGTTTATGTTGAGTGGCTTTTGGGACTATGCTTGTGGTTGTCGTTGCCTAGGATGAATGTCTATTCTACTTAGGGCCATGAGCATGGTGGTTGTCACCCAGAAGTGCACTTGTGGACGGCCACCCAGGAACAAAGAGATTACTAAGTCCCTCCAAGTTTAGATGCTTCGCGTGCAGCCTTTTGACAAGGGGCTCTGTCTAGAATAATTAAGTTGTGAGGGTGCAACCTGTCAGCTTGACAAGCAGATGTAGAATTGGTAGGTGGACCGGGTCTTGCTAGTATGGTTGCATTCTTCTTCTGAAAGTTCTTGTCTCAATTCTCTCCTTTCCTTAATGCACTCCGCGTGTATATGATTTTTGGGTTAACTGAGTCTAAAGGTGAAAGTGCACAACCTCTGCAGAGTCGACAATCTGAGTACTTAGCCGTGTCCCCGAAAATGGACTACTTCGAGCAGCTGGACAAGAATGGGCGGAAGAATCTCAACACTGTTTTTCATAAAGTAAAATTTGACTAAAGAAATAATTGTTGGTGCACTTGGGCTTCATCCCTTGGTTCCAAGTCTTTGAGAAACAAAAGTGTTTTACAAAAGATAGGAGAAAACTTGCTTTCTGCAAAATAGCCTACAACTCCACCAAGCCAAATATGCATATAGAATAGACTTGTCATTTTATATCCACCATAGTCACTTGCCAAAACTTCATTGTATTGACCTCCTTCGGGGGCTGCATATTCCAATGTGCAGGTACTTCTGATGAAGAATAAGTTTGGACTCGAGTCTACACCCAACATGTCTGCCTGTGGCGCATGCTTGAAGATGAGGCTCATTTACTATTTGCTTTTGTTGTGAACTCTGAATATTCTAGCTAGCCTTCATGGCTATGCACCTTGTAATAAAGCTATACTTAGCTATTTTTGGATCTCGTTGTAGTATTATGATACTTTTGCAATGATACTTTACATTTTGTATTGTGGTGCTGGCAGTGATCCAGGGACTAGCACTTAACATAGGTGTTCCATCTTTATATAAAAGATGGGGCGCTACAAACAATTGGCTCCAACAAGGGTGAGTTCACGAGATATTCATGGTATGCAGATTATGCTAACTTTATTGTTTCGAATCATTGCCTCCAACCTTTTAAGCTCAACTAAGAAGAAAATTCTTTTATGACTTGAGGCATTATTTTTGGGATGACCCACATTTATATAAAGAAGGAGTTGATGGTATTATGCAAAGATGTGTTCTGGAGTATGGACAAAAACATATATTGAGAAAATGCCATAGTAGTGCTTATGGAGGACATCACGCTGGAGATAGAACCGCACAAAAGGTTTTACAATCAGGTGGTTATTGGCCTACTCTCTTTAAAGATGCAAGGACGTTTATTTTATCTTGTGATGAATGTCAAAGAGTTGGAAATATCTCTAGACGTAATGAAATGCCTATGAATTAATCTCTTGTTATTGAACCATTTGATTGTCGGGGATTTGACTTCATGGGTCCTTTCCCTTCTTCAGAAGGTAATACTCATATACTTGTTGTTGTTGATTATGTTACTAAATGGGTAGAAGCTATACCTACTAAAAGTGCTGATGGTGAGACATCATTAAACATGCTTAATGATATTTGTTTCCCTATGTTTGGTTTTCTTAGATATCTTATGACTGGTGGAGGTTCTCATTTTATTCATGGTGGTTTTAGAAAGGTTCTTGCTAAATATGGTGTTAATCATAGAATTGATTCAGCTTATCATCCTCAAACTAGTCGGAACGTAGAACAATCAAATAGAGAAATTAAATCTATCTTTCAAAAGAATTTTAATATAACGAGGAAGAATTGGGCTCGTAAACTAAATGATATATCATGGGCTTAAAGAACTGCTTTTAAAAATCCCATGGGTATGTCTCCTTATAAAATGGTCTATGGAAAAGCTTGTCACTTGCCTTTATAATTAGAACACAAAGCTTATTGGGAAGTGAGAGAACAAAATAGAGATTTTAAACTTGCTGGTGAGAAGAGATTACTTGATTTGAGTTCTTTAGATGAATGGAGAAGTGTAGCTTATGAAAATGCTAAACTCTTTAAAGAAAAAGTTAAGAAATGACATAATAAAGGATCCTTAAGATAGAGTTTCATGTTGGTGAGAAAGTTCTATTGTATAGCTCTCGTCTAAGATTCTTTGCAGGAAAAATACTCTCCAAGTGGGAAGGACCATATGTCATTGTGGAGGTGTTTCATTCGGGTGTGATAAAAATTGCCTCACTTAAAGATGACTGTTCACAAGTGCTAAATGGACAAAGACTCAAGCATTATAATTCTGGAGATTCTTATAATGAAGATGTTGATATTATTCAAACAATTACTCCAGAAGATTTTATTAAAGAAAATATTTCTGAGTCTACAGAACCTGAATTCGAGAAGGTACAGTTTCGGTAAGAAAACGTTAACTAATCTAATTTTGAGCTATGGAATATTTACTTTTGGAAAAATATGGAAAATAGAAGACCAAAACGAGCACGAGACGGTGCTTGAGGCGCCGCCATCACGTGCAAGCGCAGGCCCCTTCATGACCGCGCCAGCACATGGTGAGTGAGCCTCGCAGTCTGTCTCCTACTCAATTTTTCCATGTTGCCTTCCTTTTATTGCATAATTTTTTGCTATATAATCCCCCGGATCCCCCAAGGTCAGGATATCGTGTTTCGACGTGTTCTTGTTTAGAGCTGTTTTCTGTCGGATTTTAGCCTTGGATATAGAGCCATCATGTCTTCGCCCGAGCCATCCAAGGATAGTTTCTTTGCGAACATCGTCAACCTGTACATGAACGAGTTGAAGATGCATCCCAAAGAGTTGTCGCTCAAGCAAGGGAAGATACAAGTTGAAGACGTTCAGGGTCCTCTGTAAGGACCCCTCTGACTACCCGTCAGAGATGCCCATGTTATGTAAACAGATCACGATCCCAGTGATCAGTGCATCACGATCACATAACCAACATGGTATACACAGATACATTATACAACTCGGATAGTAAGGTACAGTGGAAGTTTAAGACTTACATAAATAAGTGTCACATGAAAAAGTCTACAATCATCGTCACACATACCGGAAATGAACTAAGGTAAAGCGGCAGCTAGCGTCGGCCCTTGTAACGTGCTGACGCATTCCCACAGAGCAGTTGACCGGTGACACTCAGTTGGTGTAGTCGTCGGCGTACTCCGCCTCCTCGTCGTACATCTCCTCCTTGTAATCTAGAAGTTTGAATATCCAGGGACAAAGCTACATGAGTACAATTACTTACTCGCAAGACCACCTCTAGGGCTATGTTTTAATGGTAATGCAAGTAAAGCATTTTCGAAAACTAGGATAGCTCCTATATACAACTATAGGGTTTAGTTTTTTAATATCATGATTTTTGGTCAATAGAGAATACGACACTTGTATATATTTGTTGAAGAAAATATTTAGAGATAGAAATCTCATCTCCTGGATATAGCAAGGACATATCCAAGTCATGAAACTTTCTTTAGTAAAACTTTGTCAAAACACTAGGACGGGGATACCCCTTTTTCCTTCCTTAAGATCAGACTGATTGTCTCCCCATGATCAACCATCTTCTCTCAAATTCCGTACCTCCCAGGTACCTCCTTGTTGCCTCCTTGTTTTTCTCTGGAAACCTTTTTCCTTTTTAAACCATAAAACATCCAGCATGCGTAGTGGGACCTTTCTAACAGTCCATGACTACAGACGCGGCTATTCGAATAGATTGATACTCTGCTGTAGCGCCCCATCTTTTATATAAAGATGGAACACCTGTGTTATGTGCTAGTCCCTGGATGACTGCTAGCACCACAGTACAAAATATAAAGTATCATTGCATAAGTATTAAATTACTACAACGAGATCCAAAAATAATAGCGAAGTATGGCTTTATTACAATTTGCATAGCCATGAAGGCTAGCTAAAGTTCAGAGTTCACAACGAAAACAAATAACAATGAGCCTCATCTTCAAGCATGCGCCACAGGCAGACATGTTGGGTGTAGACTCGAGTCCAAACTCATTCCTCATCAGAATTACCTGCACATTTGAATATGCAGCCCCCGAAGGAGGTCAATACAATGAAGTATTGGCAAGTGACTATGGTGGATAAATTATGGCAAGTCTAATTCTATATGCATATTTGGCTTGGTGGAGTTGTAGGCTATTTTGCAGAAAGCAAGTTTTCTCCTATCTTTTGTAAAACAATTTTGTTTCTCAAGGACTTGGCACCAAGGGATAAAGCCCAAGTGCACCAACAATTCTTTCCTTTGTCAAATTTTACTTTATGAAAACAGTGTTGAGATTCTTCCGCCCATCCTTGTCCAGCTGCTCGAAGTAGTCCATTTCCGGGGACACGGCTGAGTACTCAGATTGTCGACTTTGCAGAGGTTGTGCACTTTCACCTTTAGACTCAATTAACCCAAACATCCTATACACGCGGAGTGTATTAAGGAAAGGAGAGAATTGAGACAAGAACTTTCAGAAGAAGAATGCAACCATACTAGCAAGACCCATTCCACCTACCAACTCTACATCTGCTTGTCAAGCTGACAGGTTGCACCCTCACAACTTAGTTATTCTAGACAGAGCCCATAGTCAAAAGGCTGCACGGGAAGCTTCTAAACTTGGAGGAACTTGGTAATCTCTTCGTTCCTGGGTGGCCGTCCACAAGTGCACTTCTAGGTAACAACCACCATGCTCATGGCCATAAGTACAATAGACATTCATCCTAGGCGACGACAACCACAAGCATAGTCCCAAAAGCCACTTAACATAAACCATAACAACCAATTCCACCCAGAAGTGTATTTTAGATTTTTAACACTTAGAAACATTTCTATAATATGGCAAACATTTTAATACAATAGCTAAGCAACTAATAAAACTTTTCATGGCTGCTTAGGACAAAGGGTGGCTACACACTACTAGGATATTTTTAAAATACATACTAACTTAGTATTATAAAATAAATCAAAAATCCCTATCATGCACACTACTCAAAATATACTACATATGCATATAGAAAATATTGGGTAGAATATGAATGTCACTTGCCTTGGTAACAGGAGGAACAAGCACAGCAAGAATAACAATCACAAGCAAGTCCTTCCTCTTCTTCACAATCTAGCACAAATAATGAATAAAATAAATACTAACACAATATCATCACAATACCAAACTTAAACATGTATGCATGAATGATATGCTATGATGATGATAGGTCACCCTTTATTAATAAATTTTATCTTCTATCATTAAATGAATGAAATATAATTTCTAGGTATTTCTTATTTAATTTATCAATTAAATAATTTTAATAATATAGTAAAACTTTGATTTCTATTATTTAATCTTTTATTGTTTTATGAAAGATTTCAATTAAGACATTCATTAATATTGCTGGACAGAGGGTATTAATACAATCCTGAAAATATTAAACTTATTTCTAAAACATTTTTATTATTTAAGTTATTATTTTAATAGCCGAAATACTCCTCTGATAATTATACAAATTATAATTTGTAAAAAGGAAAAACAAATGATGTAGAAATAAACTTCATGAGCAGGGCTATCCGTGGATATAAAGTTTATCAAATTTGAACTTGTAGATCAAAAGTTAAGAATTTTTTTAGTTTTGCATATTTATGTATTTTATTTATAAAAATTCCTGCGAAAAAGAAATAACAGGGGCTACGTGGCGCGATCTTATTGGTCGGTACCGCTTCGACGCGGATCGGCTGCGAGAGCCGTCCGATCTAAATTAAAATGGACGCGCGGGATCTAATCGATCTAGATCCAACGGTCCACGATCCGTTGACCAAAAACGGGCGGCGTAGCCGCCGGAGTTCGCCCGACCGCGGCGGCGCCACGGCCGGCGTTGCTCGTTCTCGCGTCCTACGGGGCTACGGAACGAACGGGGCTTACCGAGGCGTAGCGGACGTCGGGGCGGAGTCGATGGCGCGGTGGTGGTCGTCGGCGTGGTCTTCTCCTCCTCGTGCAGCTCGCCGGAGTTGCTTGCGGCGGCGGTCTCCCTCGGGCGTGGACGAATACGATGTTCGGCTGCAAAACAACCCGCGAGACAACGTCAAAAACGTGCGCAACGAGGAGGGGGATCGAGGAGGGGCAAAGGCGAGCTCAGGGGTGGTCGGAGTACTCCATACCGCGTGCTTTTTGGTGGCGGAGGTCCGAGCTCGCTCGCGAGCTGCCCGACGGCGGAAGATTTAGGGTTTGGGTGCGGGGAGGTGCGGAGGAGGTGAGGGTTAAATAGGGTGGCGCGGGGAGCAAGCCTCGCGCTGATTCCGCTCGGGAATCACGGCCGGTTGCCGATTTCAAATCGGGCGCGATCTCCGGCGGGGAGGAAGACGAAGCTGACAGGTGGGTCCCACCTGTCAGCGAGAGGAGGGGGGATTGGGCTGCGCGGGCTGGCTGGGCCACGTTCGGACGCGCGCGCGCGGTAGATAGCTAACGGGCCGGCCCGAAATCCTTTTCCTTTTAATGAAATTAATATCTGCTTTTAAATACTGATTTCAAAAATGATTTTTAAACCTACTCAAAACATTTCAGAAAAATTCATAAAAATATGTTTTGGAAAGGGTATTAAAAATGTAAACTTTTGACATTATACTTGACAATAAATAAATTGATAAAAATAATATTTATTAAAAGGAGTTTAATAACACTTTCTGGAATTGTAGGTTATTTATTCTTAAAATTTGATGTTTTATTTAATATTTTTGTGATGTAGATTTATATCTATTGATGAATGATGCATGGATGCAACGTTTTAAATTTTTGCAAAATTTGGGATGTTACAGACTAACCCGTTTAAGAGGAAGCTCGCCCTCGAGCTTCGGAAAGGTCAGCAAATAGGTGTGGATGGTCGTCTCGGAGATCATCCTCTCGTTCCCAGGTGGCTTCTTCCTCGGAGTGATGATTCCACTGGACCTTGCAAAATTTGATGGTTTTGGTACGAGTGACTCTTTCTGCGGTCTGCAATATCTTGATGGGTTTCTCTTCGTAGGTCAGGTCACTCTCATATTGTACTTCTTCAAGAGGTACAGTATCCTTTAAAGGAACTCCCATCATCTCGGGGTGACATTTCTTCAACTGACTGACATGGAACACATTATGAACCGCAGACAGAGCTTCTGGTACTTCTAACTCATATGCCACTTCACCCTTGCGAGACAAAATTTTAAATGGTCCAATAAATCGAGGTGCTAATTTTCCTTTAATTCCAAACCTCTTTACACCCCTGAGTGGCGACACTCTAAGTTAGGTTCTATCACCCACCTCGTAGACGCTTCTCTACGTTTAGAATCCGCGTAGCTTTTCTGGCGAGATTGTGCTATCTTCAATCTATCCTTAATCAATCTGACCTTCTCTTCAGCCTCTTGGATTATATCAGGTCCAAATAAACTTCGTTCTCCTACACCACTCCACAACAATGGGGTTATGCATTTCTTCCCATATAAAGCCTCAAATGGTGCCATCTCGATGCTAGCTTGGTAACTGTTATTGTAGGAGAACTCAGCATAAGGTAGATTGTCATCCCAACTAGATCCATAATCAACGCACAAGCTCTTTACATATCTTCTAAAACCTGATTTACTCTTTCAGTCTGACCATCCGTTTGCGGGTGAAATGCCGTACTAAATTCTAATCTAGTTCCCAAGGATTCATCCAACTGCTTCCAGAAATGAGAAGTGAACTGTGTCCCTCTATCGGACACGATACTCTTGGGGACGCCGTGTAGGCACACAATTCTCTTCATGTAAATATCAGCTAGCTTTGCGCTGGTATAGGTTGTCTTCACGGGTATAAAGTGAGCTATTTTGGTTAAACGACAAACAATAACCCAAATAGAATCATGTCCTGATCTGGTCCTTGGTAACCCGGTGATGAGATCCATCCCAATAGAATCCCACTTCCAATCCGGTACCTTCAAAGATTGCAAAAGTCCTGCTGGTTTCTAAATGTTCAGCCTTTACTCGACTGCACACATCGCACTTAGCGATATATTCTGCTATTTCTCTTTTCAAGTTTTTCCACCAAAATCTCTCCTTCACATCCATATACATCTTGGTATTTCCCGGATGAATGGAATAAGGTGTCTCATGAGCTTCTTGCAGAATTAACTTCCTAATATCAGGATCATTGGCGACACATATACGTTTCTCAAACCACAGAGTCCCTTGCTCATCCTCATGAAATCCTTTAGCTTTCCCTGCTTCCAGATTGACTTTGATTTCTTCTATTTCCTTATCTCCTTTATGCGCTTCACGTATCTTGTCCATCAAGGTAGGTTGTACTGCCAATGAGGCTACAAAACCTTCTGGTACTACTTCCAATCTGAGGTCCTTGAACGCCTTGCATAAATCTTCGGGTAATTCTTCTGCTGTGAGGCCATTCACATAAGCCTTACGACTCAGGGCATCTGCTACCACATTTGCCTTTCCCGGGTGATATTGGAGACTTAGATCATAATCCTTGATAAGTTCCAACCACCTTCTTTGTCTCATGTTCAATTCTTTCTGCGTAAATATGAACTTCAAACTTTTGTGGTTCGTGAATACCTCACATCTTTTCCCCATCGGGTAGGGTCTCCAAGTTTTTAGGGCATGTAGCACTGATGCTAACTCGAGATCATGAGTTGGGTAATTTGCTTCATGTTTTTTGAGTTGTCTAGAGGCGTAAGATGCCACCCTGCCTTCTTGCATCAACACACTTCCCAGACCTTGGCGTGAAGCATCACAGTACACTTGAAATTCCTTCTCCAAACCAGGTAAGCATAGAACTGGGGCTGAAACTAGACGTTTCTTCAATTCCTGAAAACTGGCCTCGCATGCCTCAGTCCACTCAAATTTCTTCTCCATCTTTAATAATTCCGTCAATGCCTTTGCAATTTTGGAAAAGTTTTCTATAAATCTTCGGTAGTATCCTGCTAGGCCAAGGAAACTCCATAATTCTCCAACATTCTTTGGTGTCTCCCAATTGGTTACAGCTGAAACCTTTTCAGGATCCACTGCTATACCCTCTTTGGACACTATGTGACCTAGGAATGCGACTTGTTCCAACCAAAATTCACACTTGCTGAATTTGGCATATAACTTATGTTCACGTAGTCTCTGCAATACTAGGCGTAGATGCTCTTCATGTTCTTTGTGACTCTTGGAGTAGACTAGAATGTCATCTATGAACACTACCACAAACTTATCCAGAAAAACCATGAACACTTTATTCATTGTATTCATAAAATAAGCTGGAGCATTTGTTAATACAAATGGCATTACGGTGTACTCATATGAGCCATTTCTTGTAACAAATGCTGTCTTTGGTATATCCATCTCTCTAACCATCATCTGGAGATAACCTGATCGAAGATCAATCTTGGAGAAGACACAAGCACCTTTTAGTTGATCAAATAGTTAATTTATCTTTGGTAACGGATACTTGTTTTTTATGGTGTGTTCATTTATATCCCTGTAGTCCGTGACTAGTCTCTGGGTTTGATCCTTCTTTTTAACAAATAGAACTGGCGCTCCCCAAGGAGAAGAACTTGGGCGGATAAATCCTTTCAGAAGGTGTTCCTCCAGTTGCTTCTTGAGCTCTTTTAGTTCATCGACGGCCATAGGATAGGGTCTCTTAGCTATGGGTCCGGTACCCTGTTTCAGTTCAATGAGAAACTCCACATCTCTATCGGGTGGCATTCCCGGTAGTTCTTCTGGGAAAACACCGGGGTACTCCTGGACAATCAGCACATCTCCAAGGCTAACCCCCTTAAGAGAATTTAGCCTAACTTTCTTAAGTTCAAAAGTTGATCTGAATTTAATCTTCTGTTTCTCTGGGGTGGTGAGGGTGATAACTCTGTTTGCACAGTCTATGATTTCTTCAAAACGGGTCATCCAATCCATTCCAATGATAACATCCAAACCTTGGGTTTCTAGGATGACTAAGTCTGTTGGAAAAAGATGTTTTCCAATCTTTAAATCTAATTGCCTACATCCAGAATTAATTATCATCTCACCCCCAGGTGAACTCACTCTTATAGGTTTTCCTAAGCTTTCCTCGGCTAGCCCATGTTTATTTACAAAAGCTCTTGATAAGAATGAATTTGATGCTCCAGTATAAAATAAGACTAATGCTGGAAAAGAATTTAGCAAGAAGTTACCAATCACAGCATCAGGTTCATCATGAACTTCTTCCACGTTGATGTGGTTTACTTGCCCCTTTTGAAAAGGGTTGGGCTTGGAATTTTGATCAGCCTTCCTCTCTGGGCAGTCAGTAGGATAATGTCCTGTCTTCTTGCACTTGAAGCAGGTCACATTTGACAAGTCCTTCTTTCCTTCAGGGTTAGGTCGGGGATTACCATTCCCATGATTATGGCCATGGTGATGGTTTCCCTTGAACCCACCATTATTTCCTTTGTACCCTCCATTGTTTCCTTTGTATCCTCCACTGTGGTTATGGCCATGATGCTTTTGGTCACTTCCACTGTTGGAATAGTTCCAGCGTTTATGGCTACAGACCTCATATGTGTGTGTTTTCTTGTGTGCTCCTTCAGAGTTACCCTTACTTGCACCGAACTACCTCTTCCTATTCTCTTCCTTTCTTATGTTATTGTCCAGAGTAATTGCTTGATCCAGCAGAACTTGGTAGTTAGGAGCATAAGCCACAGACAAGGGTATCTTCAGTTCTCCCCTAAGTCCATTAAGGAATTTGTCCTTCCTTTTAGCGTCAGTGTCGATGTCCTCTGGTGCATACCTTGATAACATACAGAAGTCATCCATATACTCCTTCAGAGTTCTACCTCCCTGCCTCAAGCTATGAAATTCTCTTTCTTCAGGTTCATTATGCCAGAGGAAATGTGGGTATTGCGGAAACCTTCCTTGAACGCATCCCAAGTCATGCCATCCAAGGGATGAGTCACTTGATAGGTCTCCCACCACATGGCGACAGGTCCTTCCAGTAGGTGTGCAGTGAACCTCACCTTTTGTGCCTCAGAACACTCACAAATTACTAAGTCCTTGTTGACTGAACGGAGCCAGTCATCCGCCACTATTGGTTCAGTAGCAGAGGAAAACTTATTAGGTCTGAGCCTTAGAAATCTTGCAAGTCTCTCCATTGGAGGTGGTGGTGGTGGTGGTGGGTTGTTGTTATTGTTGTTGTTGTTGTTGTTGGTTGCTGCAATGAACTGAGTCATCATAGTCATCAGTTGGGCTTGAGTTGCCATCAGCTGTTGCATAGCCTCGTTGTTGTCGGAATCACGACGTGGAGGCATCTGTGGGGTTTTAGCATGGATGAGTAAAGGATTGATAGAACTATAAAGAGAAATCCTACCCATGCACAAAACAAACTAGTCTAGCAATCAATCAAAAAGCAACTTATAAAACAACCAATCACACAAAACAAAACCTTTGGAATCAATCGAAAAGCAACTTATAAAACAACCAATCACACAAAACAAAACCTTTGGTTTAGGGAAAATGGTATAAAATTTTGGAAAATAAACTCACGGGGTTCCGGGGATACAAGGGAAGGTACTGCCTTACCACAAGTTGGTAGGTCAATACAAGACTAAGATAATGAGGTGTATGATAAATGGTAGTCTCACTACGAACTACTCGACCATGTCTTCTTCTTCCTCTTCAATTTCCTGAATCTCGATTCCTTCATTGGTGAGTACATCCTTAAGTTCCTTTACTTCCTTCTCTAGGGCAGAGTTCTTTTCTTGCAGCTCCCTCTTCTCAGCACAAAGCCTTTTGATCAAGTCACTATCGGCCTCGAACTCGACTTCATTGCTCTCGAGTTCTGCCTTTTGTTCTCTGATAGTCTTGTTCTTCTCTTGAACTCTTTTCTCCTGCCTCTTGTATCTCTCCTCTTGTGCAGCGAACCTCTCTTCTTGTGCCTTAGTCACTTCCTCTTGTGCCTTCATCTTCTCTTCGTTCTCCTTAAGTAGAGGACATAGCTCATCGTTCTTCATGAGCTCCGTGCGCCGATCTTCATACAGCTCCGTGACAAGGATTTCCAACTCCTAGAAATAAAGACTAAGGGGTTTTGCCTTGCCTCTTTCTCCAACATCGTAAAGGTAAGGTTCTCCATCTTCGTTTCTCCTTCCAAAGAAAATGGAGTAGTGGCCCCTCAACTCTGTGTTGTAGCGTCCGCAGAGGCGCCCAATCAGATCCTGCATGACTAGATTGAGTCCTTTATCATTGGAGTCGCTAACCATTTTAATCTCCAGTGGGGGCTCTTCTCCACGTCCTGGCTGTGTTGCTTTTATTCCCAATCAATCTTCTTTGTTAAACTTCTTCAGGATGAAACCCTTGACTTGGGGTAGTGGTAACCCGATCTTTTCGCCGATGTCTAGGAGGTAGCATCCAAAACGGGTGTTCTCGAAGTCCTCCGCGGTGGTGAAGTGGAAGCTCGTCATCCTTTAGGTAGAAGAAGAAGAATTTAAAACAGGAAAAGCATAAGGTAAGGGGGACTAGTCATAGTGTGTAGATTGGAAAATACTGAGTCAAATCTTGAGATGGTCAACGGATATTAACAACTCTTGGTAGATTGGATTTTTCACTATAGTGAGAGAGACAGACACCCGGCCAGCCACTTAAACATGTCTCATGTACGCGGACATGTTAGGTTTGTCCCGGGCCGCTTCATCCCACTGTGCCGCTAGAATCCAACATACTTCAAAGATGGTAACATTATGACCAAAAAGGGCTTAACCAATCCTAGGGGCTCAAACCTACAGGCAACACTTTGCTCTGATACCATTTTGTAGCGCCCCATCTTTTATATAAAGATGGAACACCTGTGTTATGTGCTAGTCCCTGGATCACTGCTAGCACCACAATACAAAATATAAAGTATCATTGCATAAGTATTAAATTACTACAACGAGATCCAAAAATAATAGCCGAGTATGGCTTTATTACAATTTGCATAGCCATGAAGGCTAGCTAAAGTTCAGAGTTCACAACGAAAAGAAATAACAATGAGTCTCATCTTCAAGCATGCGCCACAGGCAGACATGTTGGGTGTAGACTTGAGTCCAAACTCATTCCTCATCAGAATTACCTGCACATTTGAATATGCAGCCCCCGAAGGAGGTCAATACAATGAAGTATTGGCAAGTGACTATGGTGGATAAATTATGGCAAGTCTAATTCTATATGCATATTTGGCTTGGTGGAGTTGTAGGCTATTTTGCAGAAAGCAAGTTTTCTCCTATCTTTTGTAAAACAATTTTGTTTCTCAAGGACTTGGCACCAAGGGATAAAGCCCAAGTGCACCAACAATTATTTCCTTAGTGAAATTTTACTTTATGAAAACAGTGTTGAGATTCTTCCGTCCATCCTTGTCCAGCTGCTCGAAGTAGTCCATTTTCAGGGACACGGCTGAGTACTCAGATTGTCGACTCTACAGAGGTTGTGCACTTTCACCTTTAGACTCAATTAACCCAAACATCCTATACACGCGGAGTGTATTAAGGAAAGGAGAGAATTGAGACATGAACTTTCAGAAGAAGAATGCAACCATACTAGCAAGACCCATTCCACCTACCAACTCTACATCTGCTTGTCAAGCTGACAGGTTGCACCCTCACAACTTAGTTATTCTAGACAAAGCCCATTGTCAAAAGGCTGCACGAGAAGCTTCTAAACTTGGAGGAACTTGGTAATCTCTTCGTTCCTGGGTGGCCGTCAACAAGTGCACTTCTGGCTAACAACCACCATGCTCATGGCCATAAGTAGAATAGACATTCATCCTAGGCGACGACAACCACAAGCATAGTCCCAAAAGCCACTCAACATAAACCATAACAACCAATTCCACCCAGAAATGTATTTTAGATTTTTAACACTTAGAAACATTTCTATAACATGGCAAACATTTTAATAGAATAGCTAAGCAACTAATAAAACTTTTCATGGCTGCTTAGGAGAAAGGGTGGCTACACACTACTAGGATATTTGTAAAGTACAAACTAACTTAGTATTATAAAATAAATCAAAAATCCCTATCATGCACACTACTCAAAATATACTACATATGCATATAGAAAGTATTGGGTAGAATATGAATGTCACTTTCCTTGGTAACAGGAGGAACAAGCACAACAAGAATAACAATCACAAGCAAGTCCTTCCTCTTCTTCACAATCTAGCACAAGCAATGAATAAAATAAATACTAACACAATATCATCACAACACACAACATAAACATGTATGAATGAATGATATGCTATGATGATGATTGGTCACCCTTATTTAATAATTTTTATCTTCTGTCATTAAATGAATGAAATATAATTTCTAGGTATTTTTATTTAATTTATCAATTAAATAATTTTAATAATATAGTAAAACTTTGATTTCTATAATTTAATCTTTTATTGTTTTATTAAAGTTTTTAATTAAGACATTCATTAATATTACTGGACAGAGGGTATTAATACAATCCTGAAAATATTAAACTTATTTCTAAACCATTTTTATTATTTTAATAGCCGAAATACTCCTCTTATAATTATACAAATTATAATTTGTAAAAAGGAAAACAAATGATGTAGAAATAAACTTTATGAGGAGGGCTATCAGTGGATATAAAGTTTATCAAATTAGAACTTGTAGATCAAAAGTTATGAATTTTCTAACTTTTGCATATTTTATGTTTTGTTTATAAAAATTACTGCGAAAAAGAAATAACAGGGGCTACGTGGCGCGATCTTATTGTTCGGTACCGCTTCGACGTGGATCGGCTGCGAGAGCCGTCCGATCTAAATTAAAATGGACGCGCGGGATCTAATCGATCTAGATCCATTGGATCTAGATCCAACGGTCCACGATCCGTTGACCAAAAACGGGCGGCGCAGCCGCCAGAGTTCGCCCGACCGCGGCGGTGCCACGGCTGGCGTTGCTCGTTCTCGCGTCCTACGGGGCTAGGCAACGAACAGGGATTACCGAGGCGTAGCGGACGTCGGGGCAGAGTCGATGGCGCGGTGGTGGTCGTCGGCGTGGTCTTCTCCTCCTCGTGCACCTCGCCGAAATTGCTTTCGGCGGCGATCTCCCTCGGGCGTGGATGAATAGGACGTTCGGCTGCAAAACAGCCCGCGAGACAACGTCAAAAACATGCGCAACGAGGAGGGGGTCGAGGAGGGGCAAAGGCGAGCTCGGGGGTGGTCGGAGTACTCCGTACGGCGTGCTTTTCGGCGGTGGAGGTCCGAGCTCGCTCGCGAGCTACTCGGTGGCGGAAGATTTAGGGTTTGGGTGCGGGGAGGTGCGGCGGAGGTGGGGGGTTAAATAGGGTGGCGCGGGGAGCAAGCCTCGCGCTGATTCCGCTCGGGAATCATGGCCGGTCGCCGATTTCGAATCAGGCGCGATCTCCGGCGGGGAGGAAGTCGAAGCTTACAGGTGGGTCCCACCTGTCAGCAAGAGGAGGGGGGGATTGGGCTGCGCGGGCTGGCTGGGCCACGCTCGGACGCGCGCACGCGATAGATAGCTAACGGGCCGGCCCGAAATCCTTTTCCTTTTAGTGAAATTAATATCTGCTTTGAAATACTGATTTTAAAAATGATTTTTAAACCTACTCAAAACATTTCAGAAAAATTCATAAAAATATGTTTTGGAAAGGTTATTAAAAATGGAAACTTTTGACATTATACTGCCATAAATAAATTAATAAAAATAATATTTATTAAAAGGAGTTTAATAACACTTTCTAGAATTGTAGGTTATTTATTCTTAAAATTTGATGTTTTATTTAATATTTTTGTGATGTAGATTTATATCTATTGATGAATGATGCATGGATGCAAAGTTTTAAATTGTTGCAAAATTTGGGATGTTACATCTGCAGAGGTTGCACACTTTACCCACACCAAACGGTCATTCCGCCGGTCTGCCACGGCCCGTCATATGACAGTATGCGAGAGTCTGGATAACACGATAAAAACATTCCACTATGTCCACCCGACTATTGGGGCTTCCCGGTATGTTTGTTCTCCCTGGCACTGTGTGCTCCACTAGACCCGTGGTCTTTCCTTGGGATGCCACACCGCCACAACAGGAGAACCGCCGTAATCGTCCGGTTGCTGGTCCGCAACAGTGTATTGTCTCACAACCCGGCTACGAGGGCCCATCCCTCATAGAAAGTATGAGAGCCCCAATACTAAATCAGACAAGCTTGCGGCTAAGCCCTACGCATGTCAGGTTATGTGGTTGAATGGGTTAATTGTTCGGGAGGCGGCTAGGGTCACAATTTGTTTTTCAAAACATCTCCTCCTCCGACTACTCCCAGCAGCTCGGTTTTTCGCAAACATCAGCGATTGCTCCCAGCAACTCGGGTTTTAATGTAACACTTTGTGAGGACCCCTCTGACTACCCATCAGAGATGCCCACGTTATGTAAACAGATCATGATCCCAATGATAAGTGCATCGCGATCACATAACCAACATGGTATACAAAGTTACATCATGCAACTCGAATAGTATAAGACTTACATAAATAATGGTCACATGACCAAGTCTACAATCATCGTCACACATGATGAAAATGAACTAAGGTACATCGGAAGTTTCGGCTAGTGTCGGCCCCTCGTCACGTCATGACGCATTCCCACAGAGCAGTTGAGCGGTGACACTCAGTTGTCGTAGTCGTCGGCGTACTCCTCCTTCTTCTCGTTCATCTCCTCATTGGAACCTGGACGTTTGAATATCCAGGGACATAGCCATATGAGTACATTTACTTACTCGCAAGACCACCTCTAGGGCTAGATTTTTATGGTAATGCAAGAAACGTGTTTTCGAAAACTAGGATAGCTCCCATAATTAACTACGAGGCTTGTTTTTGAATATCATGATTTTCAAATCATATATAGTATGACATCTCTATATTTTTGTTGAAGAAAACATTTAGAGATATAATTATCTTCTCTTAGATATAGCAAGGAAATATCCAAGTTCAAAACTTCCTTTTGTAAAAGTTTGTCAAAACACTAGGATAGGGGTAACCCTTTTTCCTGACTTGAGATCGGACTGGTTGTCTCCCCGAGATCAACCATCCTCACCGAAATTCCGTACCTCCTAGGAACCACCTTGTGCCTCCTTGTTTTCCTTCGAGAAACACTTTCCTTTTTAAAACTAAAATGACCATACGCCTAGATCAAAGGCCTTTCCAACTCTGTAGAGGCTATTCGAATATATTTACACTCTGTAGAGGTTGCACACTTTACCCACACGAATCGGTCCTTCCGCCGTGTCTGCAAGGCCCGTCACACGACAGTATGCGGGTGTCCGGATAACACGATCAAAGCTTTCCACTATGTCCACCCTAGTATCGGGGCCTCCTGGTAGGTTTATTCTCCCCGGCACCGTGTGCTCCACTAGACCCCTGGTCTTTCGTCGGGACACCACACCGCCACGGCAGGAGACCCGCGGTAATCGTCCGACGTGAGTCCATTCACATGTGTATTGTCTCGTATAGACGACAATCTGGCTTCAAGGGCCCAGCCCCCATAGAGAGTATGAGAACCCCAATACTAAAACAGACAAGCTTCCGGCTAAGCACTACCCATGTAAGATAGTGTGGTTCCATGGGTTAATTGTTCGAGCCGCTGCTATGGCAGTACTTTGTTTTTCAAAAACAACTTCCAATCCTCCGAGTACTCCCAGCAGCTCAGGTTTTCGCAAACATCTCCGTTTGCTCCCAGAAACTTGGGTTTTAATAAAACACTTGCTCGCCGATTGCTCCCAGCAACTCGGGTTTTTCCTCCGTAAAACAGTTTTATCAAATAGGTTCCCATCCTAAAGTTTTGAGGTAAGGAAATAAGAGTAACCTACTAGAAAATCTTGATCTTCTTGATGGAGCCTTCAACAAGAAGGCTTATCAAGTGAAACTTATTTTGTAATACCTATAACAATCTAATACCTATAAAAATCTAGTAGATAACTTTGGCCAAACAATATTTTGTAAAATAGTTTTCGGGTGGTAAGGTCCCACAAAAGAAGTAAAACATGAATTATTTTATTTTGAAAACAAAACATGCTTGATAAAATAATAGGATTGATTATAATGGTGAGGTGGCTTGCCTGGCTTAGCAATATGTCCTTGGTCTTGATCTTGATGTTCCTCAGGGTCACTACTCACTTCCAGTTCCTTCCCGATCGTATCTAACGTCATAAACAGGAAGATGAACAACACTCAGAATACAAGACAATGCCACAAGGACATAACAAACAGCAAGCATCGCACAAGACATTAAACGAACAATAAAAAGCAAACAACTCCTTTATCTAAACAATAACAAACAACAAAGTCCATAGAGCTAAGACAAACAACAGATACACCTAAGAAGGCATACACAACAACCTTATTTGTCAAAAAGGTAGTTTTAACTGAACACTACAGCAAACGGTCTCTTAGGGTGATTGGATTATGTAACAAGGGTTGTTATATTAGTTTCACGAAATTCTTTAGACAAAAGTATCTTAATTGTTTAGGAAATACTTCAAACAAAAGTATCTTAATTGTTTAGGAACTACTTCAAAAAAAACTAGGTTAACACACAAGCAAGTATTAATATTAACAACAACACATTCACATGCAAACATGTTACTAGCTCAAGAAATACCTACTATCAAGTAACTAAGCAAAAAACAATGGTAACACCACTGTCCAAACAAGTTTACGAGTAAGAGCTAAAATGGTGCATTAGGCTTATTTAATAGGACGCCACAATTAAGACCACTTCAACAATTAAACCAAACACTCACACATTAAACAAGTGTTCACAACAATCTTGAAGTAAACAAACCATACTACAATCATTACAAAGCACAAACAATTTCTGGATAGAAACATGACACACAACCATGGCCACAAGCAAAGCATATAAACACAATTGATGTTATTATTATGGTACAATGTGAATAATGCTAAACATCAGTAAGCAATGCACCACACATTAACAAAGTGGTTTAATACAAAGTTATTATGGTTGAGTTAAGGTTCTGTACTTCAAAAGTTGATTAGTAATATTTCTACAATTCACATTTGCTAAGAACAGATGGTTAAAAACTAATACTTCTATTAGCCAAATGTTGCTGTTTTGAGAGGTAAATCATAACTAATAAGATAATGTGCAAAACATTAAATCCTTCTACCATACTACTCCTAGTAACTATAGGAAACTATGAAAATTGGATTTGCATTGAAAGCTATTACTAAACAGAAGCTAAAAATCATGTAAATGCTACTGGTCTCAAAACCATAATGAATATAGTTTCAGTTTTAAGAATCTCCTACATGCAAGGTTGATTTATATGGATAGGTATTGACTTATGAATTCTGTAGAAATTGGTTTCACTCAATTTGGACACTCCTAGCTTCATATATTTCAGTTTTAGTGAAAGAAACACAATTTAGCAATAATAGTGTACCCAATAATGTATAAATTATTTTTATACAAATCCAGTGTTGCATGTTAAAGAAAACACAAGGCTACTCCAAAAAAATACTCCTAAAATATTTTCACAAACATATATAGCTCAAACAATTAGAACTAGACACACGCAAATCTCAGAAAATAAATATATTATTTTTGAAGTGCAAAAACCTACTGTTTAAGAGAATACTTCACCATGTTCAAAATACAAGCTGTAAAATTCTAAAAATCTAGGATATGAAATATACCACTCATATATACCACATTCTATTGGATTTACTCCAAAAAGTATTTTAAATAATGAACTAAAAATCATCAAACAACTACTGATGTCATCCTTAAACTTAATAGAACTTTTGTTATATGCATCACCTGCATGCAAGGATTACATATCTGGGTAGGTATGATTGTATGCGTTACATAGAACTAAAGTTTGCAAGTTTTGGATCTGTAAAACTCAAGTTATTAAGTAAATGGTGAAACAAATACTTTTAACAAGATCTACTCCAGCACACACATAAAAACACATTTTGGAAAACGGCCAGTGCCACATGATGAAAAAAACACTCAGGAACGCTACAAAATTTATTTCAAGATTTTAGGATGCACAGATATACCACAAAAGATTTAAAGCTACAAGGTAAATTAACAGGAAAATAACAGGATAAATGGATTTAACACAAAAACAAGAGGATGGGCCCGATCTGGCACTGGGCCTCGCCAGCGAGATGGCCCGGCCAATTGCAGGGCGCGTGCGAGTGAGGGATGTGTGGCCGTCAGATGAGGAATTGATGGCCCATATTAGATTGGGAATTGTTTGAACTTGAGCCGTAGATCAGAGAATGGACAGCTCGTGTTCATCTTCTTCCTCAGGAACCCTAGAAATGATGTTGAGCTCGGGCTGCTCACCTAGGGGACCACACCGGCGACTACGAGGGGCCAAGGAGGATGAGGAGGGTGGGGGCGGCCCAGGGGTGGTCGAAGATCTTGCTGGGGAGGTCCCGATCGATGGCGCAGTCGACATAGTCCGCGACGGGCACGACATTGTGCAAGTGTCTCCGGCGTTCCTGAAGCAAAACGAGAAGATCTAAGAGGTAGATTTCAACAGTGCAGACGCAATGGAAAAGAATGGAGAACATCGATGGAAGGAGACAAGAGCATTGTCCACGAGAAGCTCGCTCCACCAAGCTCCAAAACCTTGTGTTCCTCGCGGACAGAGAGAAGGAGAGCTCGAGATTTTTCTCGGGGTGGAGGAGTGGATGGGCGGGAGGTGGAATGGCAAGGTGAGAAGGGTTGTGGTGGCCGGTTCGGGTGTTTTCGGGCATGGACAGAGGGAGAGAGCATTGGGAGGGTATTGGGCGAGAGGGATGGTGGAGGAGCGTCTCTGGCGAGATGCTGCACGCCTTGGAATCTAGCAAATGGACAAAGGTCGTTGGAGGGAGTAAAGTAAAGGATGAGAGATTTTCTGCCTCCAAGGTGTTCGAAAAAATGTCCAAACGAACAAGACAAAAGAAAAACAGGGCTAGGGTTTTAAGATGGTTGTGCCATGGGTACTTCAGGGGTGTGGTAGTACATTATACACCAGAACCCAGAGGATGGGGTGATAGTTGTGTGAGTATTAGATATAGAAGATTTTGTGGCTGATTTGATTAGGCCACTAAACAAGGATGGATTAGTCAACTCCTAACATAGAAAGTTATAACACAAGTTGTCTTGGTTAGAGGGGGTCTAGGTTCAGCAAAAGGTTTAAGAGTTTAGGTCAAATGAGTTCAACAAGATCTAGATACAAAAATGGCAAGTTGCTATATAGTGACATTACATATGGTCAACTTATAATGAAGCACTAAAAACAACCAAGAATTGGTGATCAATAATTTTCTAAAATACCAAGAATGATATAAGTGGGAAGTAGAGGTGGTGAGGGTGATGTTAGGTGAGTTTAATTTCAAATTTGAATTAATTAAGTCCAAATTATTATGTTCTAGAAATGCTAAAAGTTAAAAGTAAAGAAGATTGATATTTCCTTTTTGAGAATATAATATTTGAGTTTCTTTTGAATGAAACAAAATGAAAAAAGAGTAAACACACCACAATTCAAGGACAACATATAAGCATAAAAGATCTCACATCAAATCACACACCAAGAATGCACACATAATATCCACACATAAAAAGAAGAAAAAACAAATGTAAACCAATCAATTCTAGAAACAAGTAGATGAATAAGCAATCCAAACATTTAGGATATAACAAGTGTAAGGTGATATGGTGATCCAAATGATTCAAGAAAAGGTTTTTGGTAGAAAAAGAATTAATCAAACATTTTGAGAATTGATTTACCAAAGGCTAATAAATCAGGGGTTTGACAAGAGAGTTGCTAATACTTGCAACAAATTAAACTCAAATATATTAGGGCTTAGTATAAGGACCTATATATTTCTGCAATCATAAAACTTTTGGAAATACTTATACTTTCTCAAATAAGGTCTTTGGGTAGTTGCTAAAATTAAAACATCATGGTAAATATAGTTTGTTAAACCTAAGATATGAGAAGGTATATAGGGACTACTTTTAATTGTCATATCATGGTCACAAGAGTCATATTATAACTTGTTTGAGTTTTAGTAGGTTGTTATTTAGAAGTCATTAACACAAACAACAAAACACAACTTTAAAAATAGAGCATACAAGGGAAAACACTTCCGTTAACACGACATTTCAAAAAGTATTTGTTAGTCCTAAATTTTGGGTCGTTTATAAATAAGTTTTTCTTGCTTCCAAAATTTGGGACGTTACAGACCTTCCCCCCTTAAAATAGTCTCATTCCTAGATTCCTAAGCGGGTACTAAGAGAGTGAAAGGAAAAGAGGTTTGATGATTCTTCATCTTCCGAGATTGTTGATTCTCAACTGAGGTTTCCTTGACGATAGAGCTTCTGATTTCTTTTGGAAGACTTGGGTCCTTGCTGAAGGTGTTGACATGAAGGTGGATGCTTATGCAGGGCTCTTGTTGAGTTGACTTAAAAAACTCCAGGGTTTGGGCGCAAAGAATCATTTGTCAAGACTATCCAATAAAACTAGCATTAGTATTTCCCCCTTAAAAAGGGACACACTGGAAGGGTTAAAGTTGATTTTTTAAAGATGTTGCCGACTTCGGTATGCTTTTGGTCTTGGGTATCACGATGATCTTCATCTTGACCGTAGCTCCTCGGTGCTTGGGTTTGATGCTGATATGCATCCTGATATTGCCGCCTTGAGGGGTTAGCAGTTAGACATGTGCAAACAGTTTTCAAACCTCAAAGTGGTGTCAAATCCGTTGAATTGACTCTCTTTCTTTTCATAAATAGTCAAAAGGTGTTGCAAGCCACTAATCTTGTCAGAACTAGCTTGGGTTGTTTTCGTCAACATCATCAGTCTTTGATCTTCTCGTTGTTCTTGTCATCTTGCTGGATATGATGTCTTCTATTGTGTCCATCCTTAGCTTAGCCGACGAAGAGTGTTGATGAAGACATTCTTGGGTATAAGGCTTCATGATGCTTCACAAAAGTCTTCAGAGGTCAGTCGGATCTAAGTTAGTCTAAAAGTCATTTCTTTCTATAAAAAAAAGTCAGGGTCAGTTGAGTTAATAAAGTTGGTGCACTGAAGGAATTGATGACTTGCTTAGAGGTACATCTTCATGTAGATGATGTTCAGTGCAGTTTGTCTCCGTTGTTGTTGATGTTGAGCTCCTTTGTACGTCACAGCTTGAGGTTTTCATAAAGTCTTCAAAAAGTCGTGGCTCTCGGCGTTATTTGAGTCCTCCGTGTTGCCATCTGTAAGAGAAACTTCCGTTGGCTTCTCTTTTCTTGTCTCGGTTTGTAGGTCTTGAGGAGGTTAGTTATCAACAATATTGACTGGTGTTAGATGCTACTCAAAAGTTAGATAAGTTAAGTTAGTGATTGTATGCTTGTAAAACGAAAATTAAACAAACTACACACGGTCAGTCACATTACGAGGATGGGCTTTCTTTGGGGCTTAGGTAACATGTGTAGTTGATAACTCTCACGTGTTAATGTTTAGATCAGAGGGAATCCATTTTAGGAAATTTTGGAATACAAGTTTATAAGTGCATTAGGGTGCATTTATGGAAAAAGGTAAGAAAGGTTTTTGCGTAGAGATAACAAGATGTTTAATCGAATTTAAAGTATGTGCCTAATATGCATTGCCAAAAAGGCGTGCTTGTGAAAGATACCAGAGAACCACATATCCACACCAAGCAAACAAACAAGGCACACACAAGCAACAAGCATACCAGCAAAAGAGCACACAAGACACCTGTAGAACAAAAAGGGCACTCATCAAACGCGTTAGTCGGAGAATCCAACCAAGGGTCATATCCTAGAAGTCCTATGGATCTTTTTCATTCCTTCTTGTTGTAGTCTTAATTTCTTCATCCTGGGCTCCTGCTGGAAAGCTTGAGACTGTCGATGTTCCAACTGGACTACCATTGTTGGGGTTGATGCTTTGAAAGTGAGACTGCTTCGGCGAACAAGGGTTGCTTTGTAGCTTGTTTCTTGTAGAGCCCTTGCTCAAAAGAGCAATGGCACATATGAATAGTGCGGAAGACTTGGATCACATAAGTCTCGCATTTTCCAATAAGATGTAATATCACAGTACAATGTCATAATTTATTACAAACGAGACGAATGATCCAAAAACAAATAATCCTTACAACTAAGCTTAGCTGAAATACTAGCTGAAATAAATAGTTCACACTTTATTTCAGAGTTCATACGCAATTCTAAAGATAGCATGGAGCTACATCATCTCCATGAAGCCACTGGCAAACATGTTGGTTGTAGCTCGAAGACAACCCCCTTACTCCTCATTCGAACTATCTGCAAGGTTTAGTTGCAGCCCAGCTATAAAGGGTCAGCACAATTGAATTGTGGTGGCAAGTGACTTTAATTTCTAATATTCTACTAAGCTATATCTATATGCTTATTTGGCAGGTGGAGCTCAAGGCTATTGCACAAAGCAAGTTTTCTCCTACTTTTGGTAAACAACTTTTTGAAACAATATCTTCTCTTTATAGACAAACTCGAGACAAATCCATGTCTCCTACCCATGTTCACCCATCAAGATTTAACTAAGAAATTGGGATGAAGAGATTTTCAGAAGACAGCCTTGTGTAGTTACTCAGATTGTCCGATGCCGGGGACACGGTTAAGATTTTAGGTTTTAACTCTCGAGAGTGTGTGCACTTACACCATTAGACTCAATCAACCCAAACTATCCTCTACACTCCTTTAGTGAGAAGGAAAAGGAGAAGATCAAGACGAGACTTTTCAGAAGTTGCTTTCCCATGATCATACTAAGAGATTACCACCATCCTATCAACTCTACCACCATCAATCTCTTGACCCAGGTCCACATCAACTTACTCCATCAAGACAGAGCCCATATTGACCAATGGTTGCACGATAAGCAACTAGACTCAGTGTAAACTTAAATCTCATAGCCCTGGGTGGCCTACCACAAGTGAGCAACTCAGGTTAACACCGCATATCATGGCCCCAAGTAATTGAAAACTATCTTGGGCGAAGACGACCATGAGACTTGGCCCTGAGAAGCCACTCAACTTGAAACCTCCTCGATCGACTCAATCCACCCAGGCGTTAAATTAATTTAGTGGAAATTTTCATTTATCACATCAACCATAAAACAATCATTTTTGCAGCAGGTACTTCCACTAAATTATAATAGGGGTCTAACTGGAATTTCTAAGGGGTAACCTAACAGGTTTGCATAGCATACTACAATCTCCCAAAAACCTATCATGCATACTACTTTTGCAAATACTGCTTAAAACACTAGATATGAAATAGAATAAAATAGTAGGTGTTTTATGAAGTCACTTGCCTTGGTAGCAGGAGGAGCAAGCACAACAAGAATAGCAATCACACGCAAGTCCTTCCTCTCCTTTACAATCTAGCACAAGCAATACAAAAAAATAAATACCCCCACAATATCACACAATACCAAACATAAAAATGTATGCATGCATGATCTGCCATGAGTATAACTAGACACTCTTATCAATTATTTATATGTTCTGTTATTAAATGCATGAGATGCAATTCTAGGAGTTTATTATTTTACTAATCAATTAATTAATAGAAACATTATAACAAAATTTGATTTCTATAATTACAACTTTTATTGTCTTATGAAAATTTTCAAATAAGACACATATTAATATTTCTGGACAGAGCGCAATAGCCTAACTCTAAAACAATTAAGTTTATTTGAAAAACATTTTTATTATTTGAGTTATCCGTGGATATAGATTATCAAAAGGAAAAACAAATGATGTAGAAATAATCTACATTAGCAGGGCTATCCGTGGATATAAAATTTTTCAAATTTAAACTTATAGATCAAAAGTTATGAATTTTCTAAGTTTTGCACGTTTGCTGTTTTATTTATAAAATTCCAGAGAAAAAGAAATAATATGGGGCTACGTGGCGCGATCCTATTGGACAAAAATGGTTCGCGCGGATTGCGGACGTGAGCCGTCCGATCTAAATAAAATCGGACGCGCGGAAACGTTTCAATCTAGATTGATTGGATCTAGATCCAACGGCTTCAGAACGCACGGTCGAACCGAGCGGCGCACCGGTCGCCGGAGCGCTCGCCGGCGACGGCGCCCGCGGCGGCGGCGCGTCGGCTTTGATGTTCCCGGCATTTATAC
Organism: Poa annua; assembly: GCA_026929855.1. Taxonomy (NCBI): domain Eukaryota; kingdom Viridiplantae; phylum Streptophyta; class Magnoliopsida; order Poales; family Poaceae; genus Poa; species Poa annua. Next base: position 107,516,425 of record CM049426.1, read on the forward strand.
GGAGCCCCGGGAGGAGCGGGTCTTACCAAAACGAAGCGGAGGAGGAGGCGATGTCGGTGGCGCGGCGGCGGCGTCAGAAATCTTGTCCTTTCCTCGTCGGAGACGGAGGCGGCGGCAGAGACCTTCGGTTGAGGACGGAGGCGACGCTCGGCTACGGAAAACGGGCGTACACGATGTCACGGAGCTGCGCATTAGCGAAAGAAGAAAGACTAGAGGAGAAAGAGGAGTTCGGAGGCAAGGACGGCGCCGGAGTTAAAGAAATATACCGGCGGCGACGGCGGCGGCGGAAATCTTCTTCCGAGCGGCCTGGAGGCGAAAAAGGCTAGCGTTTGGGCGCGGGGAGAAGCGGCATGGGTGGGGATTATATGGGGGCGCATAAGGAAACAAATTCCACGATTTTTGGAGTCGAAATCGGATCGGAAACGGAGAGGAATCCGCGCGGGATTCACGTCCGGAGGTGGAAGACTCTCCTGACAGGTGGGTCCCACCTGTCAGCGAGAGGGAGAGGGAGCACGGGCCACCGGGCCGTTGCTGGGCCAAAGCGCGCACGCGCGGTTGTTAGGGAGGCCGGCCCGTTTCCTTTTCTCTTTTCTTTTCTCAAATTAATTTCTGTTTTATTCAAAATGATTTTCTAAACTCAGCCAAAATACTTTAGAAAAATTCATAAAAATAAGTTTTAGAAAGATTATTAAATTTAGAACTTTTTAGTACTATTCTTGCCCATTAGATAAATTGGGAAAATTTATATTATTAAAGAAGTTTAAATAAACACTTAATGGAAATATAAATTATTTAAAACTCTTAATTGAAGTTAAATTTTGTACTTATGTAATAAAAATGTTATGCTTAAATGATGAATGATGCATGAATGCAAAGTTTTAGATTTTTGCAAAATTGGGATGTTACAAACCTAACCCCCTTAAGATGAATCTCGCCCTCGAGATTCGGATTGGTCTGTAAAAAGATGTGGGTGTTCTTCTCGAAGATCATCCTCCCGTTCCCAAGTTGCTTCTTCTTCGGTATGGTGGTTCCACTGGACTTTACAAAATTTGATAGTCTTGGTTCGTGTAACTCTTTCTGCTGTCTCCAAGATTTTGATCGGTTTCTCTTCATACGTCAGGTCACTTTCCAACTGGACCTCTTCTAGTGACATTGTATCTCGTAGCCGAGTTTGTGTCATCTCTCGGTGACACTTCTTCAACTGGCTCACATGGAATACATTGTGCACTGCTGACAGAACTTCCGGCAATTCTAGCTCATACGCCACTTCTCCTTTGCGAGAAAGGATTTTAAAGGGCCCGATGAATCGAGGAGCAAGTTTACCCTTGATCCCGAACCTCTTCACACCACGCATCGGTGACACTCGCAAATATTCCCTGTCACCTATCTCATATGTGATCTCTCTCCTTTTTGAATCTGCATAGCTTTTCTGTCTGGACTGCACGATCTTCAATCTGTCCTTGATCATTCGAACCTTCTCTTCGGCTTCCTGGATTATATCAGGTCCGAATAAACTACGCTCTCCAACACCACTCCAAAGTAGTGGTGTGGTGCATTTTCTACCATAGAGTGCCTCAAATGGCGACATCTCGATGCTGGCTTGGTAGCTGTTGTTATAGGAAAATTCAGCGTATGGCAAATTATCATCCCAACTAGACTTGTAGTCAAGTGCACATGCCCTCAGCATATCTTCTAAAATCTGGTTTACTCTTTCCATCTGTCCATCCGTTTGGGGATGAAATGTTGTACTGAACTCTAATCTCGTACCCAACGATTCATGTAGCTATTTCCAGAAATGCGAGGTAAACTGGGTACCTCTGTCAGACAAAATCCTCTGGGGAATACCATGCAAACACACTATCCTCCTCATGTATATCTCTTCCAACTTAGCACTTGAGTAGGTAGTCTTTACTAGCGCAAAACGGGCCACTTTTGTCAATCGATCCACTATTACCCAAATCGAATCATACCCCGATCTAGTACGCGGTAATCCTGTAATGAAATCCATTCCTATCTGTTCCCATTTCCATTCCGGTACAGGTAAAGGTTGCAACAAACCCGCTGGCTTCTGATGTTCAGCCTTCACTCGACTACATACATCGCACTTAGCTATATATTCTGCGATGTCTCTCTTCAGGTTATTCCACCAAAATCTTTCCTTCACGTCCATATACATTTTGGTGTTTCCTGGGTGTATGGAGTAAGGCGAGTTATGCGCTTCTTGCAGAATCAATTTTCTAAGATCATCATCTTGCGGTACGCAGATGCGTTTCTCAAACCACATGGTGCCTTGTTCATCTTCCCGAAAACCCTTGGCCTTTACTTCGCTCAGGTTGACCTCAGTAATGGTTGCACATCCAGTGTTGCTAGGAATCCTTCGGGTACTACCTCTAATCTGAGGTCCTTAAATGCCTTACTTAAATCGTCGGGCAAGTCTCCCGCTGTCAGCCCATTCACATGGACCTTACGACTCAAGGCGTCTGCTACCACATTAGACTTTCCCGGATGGTATAGTAAACTCATGTCATAGTGCTTAATCAGTTCCAGCCATCTCCTTTGCCTCATATTCAATTCCTTCTGGGTGAAAATGTATTTCAGACTCTTATGATCTGTGAATACCTCACAACGCTTTGCCAACAAGTATGGTCTCCACGTCTTTAAAGCATGCACTACCGATGCTAGCTCCAGATCGTGGGTGGGATAGTTTACTTCATGTTTCTTAAGCTGTCTAGAAGCATAGGAGAACACTTTCCCTTCTTGCATCAGGACACTTCCCAGTCCATGATGCGAGGCATCACAATACACTTGAAATTCCTTTTCTATATCTGGCAAACATAAAACAGGTGCAACACCAGCCGGTTCTTTAGCTCTTGGAAACTTATTTCACATTCTTCAGTCCACTTAAATTTGACTTCCTTCTTCAGTAGTGAGGTCAGTGGTTTGGCAAGTTTGGAGAAGTTCTCAATAAACCTTCTATAATAGCCTGCCAGTCCAAGGAAACTACGAATGTCTGCCACATTCTTGGGTACCTCCCACTTAGTTACTGCCGACACCTTTTCTGGGTCTACTGCTATTCCATTCTTCGATACAACGTGTCCTAGAAAACCCACTTCTTCTAGCCAGAATTCACACTTGCTGAATTTGGCATACAATTTATGCTCTCTAAGTCTCTGTAATATCTGGTGTAAGTGTTCCTCATGTTCCTCCTAACTTTTGGAGTAAATCAGGATGTCATCAATGAACACCAAAACAAACTTATCCAGAAAGTCCATAAACACTTTTTTCATCATGTTCATGAAGTACGCCGGTGCATTAGTTAAAGCAAACGGGATTACGGTGTACTCATATAATCCATATCTGGTAATGAAGGCAGTCTTTGGGATATCTAGTTCTCTTACTTCCATTTGAAAGTATCCTGATCGCAAATCGATCTTAGAGAATACAGAAGCACCCTCTAGCAGGTCAAAAAGCTCATTAATTTTTGGTAGCGGGTACTTGTTCTTGATTGTCACCTCGTTGATTGCTCGATAATCCGTGACTAGCCTTTGAGTACTATCCTTTTTCTCTACAAACAGAATGGGTGCTCCCCAAGGTGAAGAACTTGGGCGGATGAATCCTTTTTGCAGTTGCTCCTCTAACTGCTTCTTGAGTTCTTTCAATTCAGCTACGGCCATTGGGTATGGTCTCTTAGCTATTGGTCCCGTTCCGGGAACCAAATCTATAAGAACTTCAACATCTCTATCGGGTGGCATTCCCGGTAGTTCTTCGGGGAAAACATCAGGGTAATCCCTTACCACACGAACGTCTCCCAGGCTAACCCCCTTAAGAGAATTTAGCTTAACTTTCTTAAGTTCAAATTTGGATTTGTATCTAATCTTCTTCTTCTCGGGAGTGGTGAGTGTAATGGATCTATTCGCACAATCCAGTACTCCTTCAAACTTGGCCAACCAATCCATACCGAGTATAACATCCAGACCTTGGGTCTCTAATATTATCAGGTTTACCGGAAACGAGTGTTTACCAATTTCTAACCTCAAGTTTTGACAATCTGTTTGTGCAAGCATTCCCCCCCCCCCCCCCTGGGGAACTCACCCTAACCGGATTTAGCAGGCTTGTAGTAGACAGTTTGTGTTTATTAACAAATGCCCTTGAGATGAATGAGTGAGATGCCCCCGTATCGAACAAGACTAATGCTGGAAAGGTATGTAGTAGGAACGTACTGATCACTGCATCTGGTTCAGTCTGCACTTCTTCCACATCAAGGTGATTCACTTGTGCCTTCTGGAACGGATTTGGCTTTGAAGCTTCCGGTGCCTTCTTCTTCGCTGGACAGTCTATGGAGTAGTGTCCCTTGTTCCCGCACTTGTAGCAAGTCACTTGACTAATATCTCGTTTCGGTTCATTGTTGTGGCGGTGTTGCTCTTTTCCACTATTGTTCCATTGAATGGGTGATTGTGTCCATTACCACCCTGCCCATTTCCTCTGTATCCAGAATTTCCTACTTTATGGATATGACCGTTATGGTTGTGGCCATTTCGACTCTTGTGACTGCTGTGGCTTCCGCTGTTTTCTGGGACGAAAGGTTTCTTCTGCATCAGATTAGTGTTGTACTTATTGGCGCTGAACTTCCTTTTCCTATTCTCCTCCTTCTTGATGTTCCTGTCCAGAGTAATGGTCTGCTCAAGAAGATCCTGATAATTGGGAGCATAAGCCATAGACAATGGTATCTTCAGCTCACCGTCGAGTCCATTTAGAAACTTATACTTCCTCTCTGCATCGGTGTCGACATCCTCTAGGGCATAGCGTGAAAGGGAATTGAAGTCCTCCATGTACTCCCTCAGCGCACGATTCCCCTGTCTCAGGGTACGAAACTCATCCCTTTTCAGATTCATGATCCCAGTTGAGATGTTTGCATTACGGAAACCTTCTTTAAAGGCTTCCCAAGTAAGTCCATCAAGTGGGTGAGTGATCTGATATGTTTCCCACCACTGTGCCGCTGGCCCCTCCAGTAGATGAGAAGTGAACCTTATTTTCTCCATTTCAGTACACTCGCAAGTAACTAGATCCTTGTTCACAGAGCGTAGCCAATCATCGGCTATGATAGGTTCTGTAGCTGTGGAGAATTTGTTGGGTCTGAGCCTCAAGAATCTAGCAACGCGATCAACTTGGGGTGGGGGTGGTGGTGGCGGCGGTGGTGGGGGTGGTGGTGGATTGTTCTGATTTGCCATGAACTGAGCCATCATGGTCATCAACTGTGTCTGAGCTGCCATCATTTGTTGCATCATTTCGTTGGCGTTGTTGTTGTCAGGATCACAGTGCGGAGGCATCTGTATGGTTTGAGCATAGGTAAGTATAGATAGAAAGAGACTACAGGGGAAATCTACCCAAGCACAACCTTACACATAACAGAAACACAACAATCAGCAACCAATAAACACACTCGAAATATTTTATAAATTCGAAAATTAAAGATTTGAATACCAAGATAGAACATGGTTTCAACGTGCTGCCTCACCACAATTTGGTAGGTCAATACAACTTCGATGAGAGGGGGAAGAATACTCATAAGATAAGGGTAAATGGTGGTCTCTCTATTCAAAATTTGAAACTCTTTATGTAATTGTGGGTGTTCCCACACTTGCGCTTCTTGACACTCGTGGCTTCCTTGGGAGTGTCCTTATCGGGATAGGTTATCAATAGGGACTCTGGGACGTCAGGGGGGGTGTTCTTCCTTGCCTGGAGTTCCATTTGGCTTAGTTGCTCACACAAATGAGCACACTGCGCCTGCAAGGCCAAAATGTGGGCATCCTTCTGCGCGATCCTATCGTCTTGGAGTTCAATCTTGTTTTCAAGCTTCTTGTTCTCCTTAGTCAGCAGTTGATTTTCTTCACGAAGGATATCCTTCTCTTCCTCTAAGCTTTCTTTAACGTGACGGTGAACGCGCCTTAGATCAGCCATGTAGAAAATCTCTTGTCCCAGAAGTATATCCAGATTATGGCAATGAGCTCCGAGATCTCCATGATGCTTCTCATTTAGACCCCTAAGTGGGGGTTGAACGGGTTATCCGATGCTATCCCTCCTGGCAAAGTGACGAAAGACGGAGTTGGGCTTGATCTCGTCATAGAACTGCTCAATGATGCGGGACAAGGTTTCCAGCATTGCCATATCCACTCCATTCTTCCAGTTGGGGTATCGAGACCGGAAACGGATCGGCTGCGGTCCAGGAGGATCAGGACGAGGGAGAACTTCTGCCTCGATCTTCCAGCGACCTTCAGGATAATCTTCAGACAAAATTTCTTTGCCCCTGAAGACTGGCGGCATCAACCTCAAGGTCTTGGAAATATTAAGGAGCTGGTCACCTTTCTGCGGGGATATATCACGAGTGAAGTCTTTCATCTACATATTTTTTTTTGAAGAGATAAGAACTAATGAGATGAAAGAAAAGATAAGAATGTACAAGACCAGGGAAATATTATAAGAAAGGAGAGTCTAAAAGATTTTTCAAATTCAAATTTTATTGAAATAAGAATATTTTCTTTTTGGGTTTGTATCCAATCTTAGGGGTTTCGAGCCTACAGGCAACATTCATGCTCTGATACCATCTGTAGAGCCCTTGCTCAAAAGAGCAATGGGACATATGAATAGTGCGGAAGACTTGGATCACATAAGTCTCGCATTTTCCAATAATATGTAATATCACAGTACAATGTCATAATTTATTACAAACGAGACGAATGATCCAAAAACAAATAATCCTTACAACTCAGCTTAGCTGAAATGCTAGCTGAAATAAATAGTTCACACTTTATTTCAGAGTTCATACGCAATTCTAAAGATAGCATGGAGCTACATCATCTCCATGAAGCCACTGGCAAACATGTTGGTTGTAGCTCAAAGACAACCCCCTTACTCCTCATTCGAACAATCTGCAAGGTTTAGTTGCAGCCCAGCTATAAAGAGTCAGCACAATTGAATTGTGGTGGCAAGTGACTTTAGTTTCTAATATTCTACTAAGCTATATCTATATGCTTATTTGGCTGGTGGAGCTCAAGGCTATTGCGCAAAGCAAGTTTTCTCCTACTTTTGGTAAACAACTTTTTGAAACAATATCTTCTCTTTATAGACAAACTCGAGACAAATCCATGTCTCCTACTTATGTTCACCCATCAAGATTTAATTAAGAAATTGGGATGAAGAGATTTTCAGAAGACAGCCTTGTGTAGTTACTCAGATTGTCCGATGCCGGGGACACGGCTAAGATCTTAGGTTTTAACTCTCGAGAGTGTGTGCACTTTCACCATTAGACCCAATCAACCCAAACTATCCTCTACACTCCTTTAGTGAGAAGGAAAAGGAGAAGATCAAGACGAGACTTTTCAGAAGTTGCTTTCCATTGATCATACTAAGAGATTACCACCATCCTATCAACTCTACCACCATCAATCTCTTGACCCAGGTCCACATCAACTTACTACATCAAGACAGAGCCCATACTGACCAATCGTTGCACGATAAGCAACTAGACTGAGTGTAAACTTAAATCTCATAGCCCTGGGTGGCCTACCACAAGTGAGCAACTCAGGTTAACACCGCATATCATGGCCGCAAGTAAGTAAAAACTATCTTGGGCGAAGACGACCATGAGACTTGGCCCTGAGAAGCCACTCAACTTGAAACCTCCTCGATCGACTCAATCCACCCAGGCGTTAAATTAATTTAGTGGAAATTTTCATTTATCACATCAACCATAAAACAATCATTTTTGCAGCAGGTACTTCCACTAAATTATAATAGGGATCTAACTGGAATTTCTAAGGGGTAACCTAACAGGTTTGCATAGCATACTACAATCTCCCAAAAACCTATCATGCATACTACTTCTGCAAATACTACTTAAAACACTAGGTATGCAACAGAATAAAATAGTAGGTGTTTTATGAAGTCACTTGCCTTGGTAGCAGGAGGAGCAAGCACAACAAGAATAGCAATCACACGCAAGTCCTTCCTCACCTTCACAATCTAGCACAAGCAATACACAAAAATAAATACCCCCACAATATCACACAATACCAAACATAAAAATGTATGCATGCATGATGTGCCATGAGTATAACTAGGCACTCTTATCAATTATTTATATCTTCTGTTATTAAATGCATGAGATGCAATTCTAGGAGTTTATTATTTTACTTATCAATTAATTAATAGAAACAATATAACAAAATTTGAATTCTCTAATTACAACTTTTATTGTCTTATTAATATTTTCAAATAAGACGCATATTAATATTTCTGGACAGAGGGCAATAGACCTTTTGTTGAGGACGGAGGCGATGCTCGGCTGCGGAAAACGGGCGTACACGATGTCACGGAGGTGCGCATTAGCGAAAGAAGAAAGAGTAGAGGTGAAAGAGGAGTTCGGAAGCAAGGACGGCGCCGGAGTTAAAGAAATATACCGGCGACGGAAATCTTCTTCCGAGCGGTCTGGAGGCGAAAAAGGCTAGGGTTTGGGCGCGGGGAGAAGCGGCAGGGGTGGGGATTATATGGGGGCGCATAAGGAAACAAATTCCACGATTTTTGGAGTCGAAATCGGATCGGAAACGGAGAGGAATCCGTGTGGGATTCACGTTCGGAGGTGGAAGACTCTCCTGACAGGTGGGTCCCACCTGTCAGCGAGAGGGAGAGGGACCGCGAGCCACCGAGCCGTTGCTGGGCCGAAGCGCGCGCGCGCGCGGTAGTTAGGGAGGCCGGCCCATTTCCTTTTCTCTTTTCTTTTCTCAAATTAATTTCTGTTTTATTCAAAATGATTTTCTAAAACTCAGCCAAAATACTTTAGAAAAATTCATAAAAAAAAGTTTTAGAAATATTATTAAATTTAGAACTTTTTAGTACTATTCTTGCCCATTAGATAAATTGGGAAAATTTATATTATTAAAGAAGTTTAAATAAACACTTAATTGACATTAGATTTTGTACTTATGTAATAAAAAATGTTATGCTTAAATGATGAATGATGCATGAATGCAAAGTTTTAGATTTTTGCAAAATTGGGATGTTACATTTCTTCACTTGACGACCACCTTGGAGTCCTATGTTGAAATCTTGAGACTGCACTTCACCTTCTCAGTACTAGTTATTTAGGTCTCATTTGGGTTCATCGTCAAGTCTAAACAAGGTTTGAATAGGGCAAGATAATGGAGGAAACTCTTTTGAAATAACTGATATTAGAGAGGTAAGATCAAGATATTTTTGGAGAATAGGTGAGGAGTGGAAACCATATTAGGCTTACCTAGAAGAAATTAGATTCAAGTCGAAATAGGTTTTATCGAAACATTTCCTTTCAAAGCTAACGACCATGCTAACTAAGGTCTCCTAAGGTCAACGATGGCTCTAATACCAAGTCTGTGAGGACCCCTCTGACTACCCGTCAGAAATGCCCACATTATGTAAACAGATAACGATCCCAATGATCAGTGCATCGCGATCACATAACCAACATGGTATACAAAGTTACATCATGCAACTCGAATAGTATAAGACTTACATAAATAATGGTCACATGACCAAGTCTGCAATCATCGTCACACATGACGGAAATGAACTAAGGTACAGCGGAAGTTTCGGCTAGTGTTGGCCCTCGTGACGTCCTGACACATTCCCACAGAGCAGTTGAGCGGTGACACTCAGTTGGCGTAGTCGTCGGCGTACTACTCCTTCTTCTCGTACATCTCCTCATTGGAACCTGGACGTTTGAATATCCAGGGACATAGCCATATGAGTACATTTACGTACTCGCAAGACCACCTCTAGGGCTAGATTTTTATGGTAATGCAAGTAAAGTGTTTTCAAAAACTAGGATAGCTCATATAATCAAATACGGAGCTTGTTTTTGAATATCATGATTTCAAAATCATATAGAGTATGACATCTCTATATCTTTGTTGAAGAAATCATTTAGAGATAGAATTCTCTTCTCTTAGATATAGCAAGGACATATCCAAGTCAAAACTTTCTTTTGTAAAAGTTTGTCTAAACACTAGGATAGGGGTAACCCTTTTTCCTGACTTGAGATTGGACTGGTTATCTCCCTGAGATCAACCATCCTCACCCAAATTTTGTACCTCCAAGGAACCACCTTGTGCCTCCTTGTTTTTCTTCGAGAAACACTTTCCTTTTTAAAACTAAAATGCCCATACGCCTAGATCAGTGGCCTTTCCAACCGTCCATGACCACGGACATGGCTATTCGAATAGATTTACACTCTGCAGAGGTTGCACACTTTACCCACACCAATCGGTCCTTCCCCCGTGTCTGCCATGGCACGTCACACGACAATATGCGGGTGGCCGGATAACAGAATCAAAGCTTTCCACTATGTCCACCCTAGCATCGGGGCCTCCCGGTAGGTTTGTTCTCCCCGGCACCGTGTGCTCCACTAGACCCCTGGTCTTTCCTCGGGACGCCACACCACCACGGCAGGAGACCCGCCGTAATCATCCGGGGCGAGTCCATTCACATGTGTATTGTCTCGTACAGACGAAACCTCGGCTTCGAGGGCCCAACCCCCATAGAGAGTATGAGAGCCCCAATACTAAAACAGACAAGCTTCGGGCTAAGCCCTACCCATGTCAGATACTGTGGTTGCACGGGTTAATTGTTCGAGCCGCTGCTAGGGCAGTACTTTGTTTTTCAAAACCAACTTCCAATCCTCCGACTACTCCCAGCAGCTCGGGTTTTAAAAAACATCTCCGATTGCTCCCAGCAACTCGGGTTTTAATAAAACACTTGCTCGCCGATTGCTCCCAGCAACTCGGGTTTTTCCTCCGTAAAACCGTTTTTTCAAATAGGTTCCCATCCTAAAATTTTGAGGTACGGAAATAAGAGTAACCTACTAGAAAATCTTGATCTTCTTGATGGAGCCTTCAACAACAAGGCTTATCAAGTGAAACTTATTTTGTAATACATATAACATTCTAGTAGATAACTTTGGCCAAACAATATTTGGTAAAATAGTTTTCGCGTGGCAAGGTGCCAAAAAAAAAGCAAAACTTGCATTATTTTATTTTGAAAACAAAACATGCTTGATAAAATAATAGGATTGATTATAACGGTGAGGTGGCTTGCCTGTTTCAGCAATATGTCATTGGTCTTGATCTTGATGTTCCTCAGGGTCACTGCTCACTTCCAGTTCCTTCCCGATCGTATCTAACGTCATAAACAGGAAGAGGAACAACACTCAGAATACAAGACAATGCCATAAGGACATAACAAACAGCAAGGATCGCACAAGGCATTAAACTAACAATCAAAAGAAAACAACTCCTTTAGCTAAACAACAACAAACAACAAAGTCCATAGAGCTAACACAAACACCAGATACACCTAAGAAGGCATACACAACAACCTTATTTGTCAAAAAGGTAGTTTTAACTGAACAGTACAGCAAACCGTCTCTTAGGGTGATTAGATTATTTAACAAGGGTTGTTATATTAGTTTCAGGAAATACTTCAGACAAAAGTATCTTAATTGTTTAGGAAATACTTCAAACAAAAGTATCTTAATTGTTTAGGAACTACTTCAAACAAAACTAGGTTAACACACAAGCAAGTATTAATATTAACAACAACACGTTCACATGCAAACATGTTAGTAGCTCAAGAAATACCTACTATCAAGTAATTAAGCGACAAACAATGGTAACACCACTGTCCAAACAAGTTTATAACTAAGAGCTAAAATGCTGCATTAGGCTTATTTAATAGGACACGACAATTAATACCACTTCAACAATTAAACCAAACACTCACACATTAAACAAGTGTTGACAACAATCTAGAAGTAAACAAACCATACTGCAATCATTACAAAGCACAAACAATTTCTGGATAGAAACATGACACACAACCATGCCCACCAGCAAATCATATAAACACAATTGATGTTATTATTATGGTACAATGTGAATAATGCTAAACATCAGCAAGCAATGCAACACCCATTAACAAAGTGGTTTAAGACAAGTTATTATGGTTGAGTTAAAGTTCTGGACTTCAAAAGTTGAATAGTAATATTTCTACAATTCACATTTGCTAAGAACAGATGATTAAAAACTAATACTTCTATTAGCCAAATGTTGTTGTTTTGAGAGATAAATCATAACTCCTAAGATAATGTTCAGAACATTAGATCCTTCTACCGCAGTACTCCTAGTAACTATAGGAAACTATGAAAATTGGATTTGCATTCAAAGCTATTACTAAACAGAAGCTAAAACTCGGGTAAATGCTACTGGTCTCAAAACCATAATGAAAATAGTTTCAGTTTTAGAAATCTCCTGCATGCAAGGTTAATTTCTGTGGATTGGTATTGACGTAAGAATTCTTTAGAAATTGGATTCACTCAATTTGGACACTCCTAGCTCCATATATTTCAGATTTAGTGAAACAAACACATTTTAGCAATAGTGGTGGACCTAATAATGTATAAATTATTTTTATACAAATCCAGTGTTGCATGTTAAAGAAAACACAAGGCTACTCCACAAAAATACTCCTAAACTATTTTCACAAACATTTATAGCTCAACCAATTAGAACTAGACACATGCAAATCTCAGAAAATAAATATATTATTTTTGAAGTGGAAAAACCTACTGTTTAAGAGAATACTTCACCATGTGCAAAATAGATGTAAAATTCTACAAATATAGGATATGAAATATACCACTCATATCTACCACATTCAATTGGATTTACTCCAAAAAGTATTTTAAAATAATGAACTAATAATCATCAAACAACTACTGATGTCATCCTTAAACTTAATAGAACTATTGTTATATGCATCTCCTGCATGCAAGGCTTATATATCTTGGTAGTTATGATTGTAGGCGTTCCATAGAACTAAAGTTTGCAAGTTTTGGATCTGTAAAACTCAAGTTATTAAGTAAATGGTGAAACAGATATTTTTTACAAAATCTACTCCAGCACACACATAAAAACACATTTTCGAAAAAGGCCAGTGCCACATGATAAAGAAAACACTCAGGAACGCTACACAATTTATTTCATGATTTTAGGATGCACAGATTTATCACAAAAGATTTAAAGCTACAAGGTAATTAACATGAAAATAACAGGATAAATGGATTTAACAGAAAAACAAGAGGATGGGCCCGATCTTGCATTGGGCCTCGCCAGCGAGATGGGCCGGCCCGCGGCACGACGCGCGTGCGTGAGGGATGTGTGGCCGCAAGATAAGGAATTGATGGCCCAGATTAGATCGGGGATTGTTTGAACTTGAGCCGTAGATCAGATAATGGACGACTCGTGTTCATCTTCTTTCTCGGGAAGCTCGGGCCGTAGCAGAAACCCTAGAAATGATGTTGAGCTTGGTCTGCTCACCTAGGTGACCACACGGGCGACTAGGAGGGGCCGAGGAGGATGAGGAGGGTCGGGGCGGTCGAAGATCTTGCTAGGGAGGTCCCGGTCGATGGCGCGGTCGACGTAGTCCGCGACGGGCACGACATTCTCCAAGCATCTCTGACGTCCTGAAGAGAAACAAGAAGGTCTAAGAGGTAGATTTCAATAGTGAATATGCAAGGGAAAAGGAATGGAGAGCATCGATGGAAGGAGACAAGAGCATTGTCCTTGAGAAGCTCGCTGCACCAAGCTCCAAAACCTTGTGTTCCTCGCGGACAGAGAGTGGGAGTGGTCGAGATTTTTTTTGGGGTGGAGGAGTGGATGGGCAAGAGGTGGAATGGCAAGGTGAGAAGGGCTGTGGTGGCCTCGGATGCCTAATAAGAGAGGGTGGTCGGTTCGGGTGTTTTCGGGCATGGACAGAGGGCGAGAGCATTGGGAGGGGATTGGGCGAGAGGGACGGTGGAGGAGCGTCTCTGGCGAGATGTTGTACGCCTCTGAATCTAGCAAATGCACATAGGTCGTTGGGGGGGAGTAAAGTAAAGGATAATAGATTTTTTGCCTGCCAGGTGTTTGTCAAAATGTCCAAACGAACAAGACAAAAGAAAAAAAGGGCTAAGGTTTTGAGATGGTTGTGCCATGGTTACTTCAGGGGTGTGGGGGTACATTATACACCATAACCTAGAGGATTGGGTGAGAGTGGTGTGAGTTTTAGATATAGAAGATTTTGTGGCTGATTTGATTAGCCACTAAACAAGGATGGATTTGTCAACTCCTAACATAGAAAGCTATAACACAAGTTGTCTTGGTTAGAGGGGGTCTAGGTTCAGCAAAAGGTTTAAGAGTTTAGGTCTAATGAGTTCAACAAGATCTAGATACAAAAATGGCAAGTTGCTATATAGTGACATTACATATGGTCAACTTATAATGAAGCACTAAAAACAACCAAGAATTGGTGATCAATAAATTTTCGAAAATACCAAGAATGATACAAGTGGGAAGTAGAGGTGGTGAGGGTGATGTTAGGTGAGTTGAATTTCAAATTTGAATTAATTAAGTCCTAATTATCATGTTATAGAAATGCTAAAAGTTAAAAGTAAAGAAGATTGATATTACCTTTATGAGAATATAATATTTGAATTTCTTTTGAATGAAACAAAATGAAAATGGGGTAAACACACCACAATCAAGGACAAAATATAAGCATAAAAGATCTCACATCAAATCACACACCAATAATGCACACATAATATCCACAAATAAAAACAAGCAAAAACAAATACAAACCAATCAATTCTAGAAACAAGTAGATGAATAAGAAATCCAAACATTTAGGATATAACAAGTGTAAGGTGATATGGTGATCCAAATGATTCAAGAAAAGGTTTTTGGTTGAAAAAGAATTAATCAAACATTTTGAAAATTGATTTACCAAAGGCAAATAAATCAGGGGTTTGAGAAGAGAGTTGCTAATACTTGCAACAAATTAACCTCAAATATATTAGGGCTTAGTATAAGGTCCTATATATTTATGCAATCATACACTTTTGGAAATACTTATACTTTCTCAAATAAGGTCTTTCGGTAGTTGCTAAAATTAAAACATCATGGTAAATATAGTTTTTAAACCTAAGATATGAGAAGGTATATAGGGACTATTTTTAATTGGCATATCATCGTCACAAGAGGTCATATTTTAACTTGTTTGAGTTATTGTAGGTTGTTATTTAGGAGTCATTAACACAAACAACAAAACACAACTTGACAAATAGAGCATACAAGGGAAACACTTCCATTAAAACGACATTTCAAAAAGTATTTGTTAGTACTGAATTTTGGGTCGTTTATAAATAAGTTTTTGTTGCTTCCAAAATTTGGGACGTTACACACTTGCTCGCCGATTGCTCCCAGCAACTCGGGTTTTCTCCGAAAACATTTTTTATCAAACTAGGCTCCCATCCTAAAGTTGTGAGGTAAGAAAAAAAGAATATACTACTAGAAAATATGATTTTCTTTATTGATCCTTCAACAACAAGGCACATTAAGTGAAAACCTACATTTATAATACCTATTATCATCTATATCACTTTGGCCAAACAATATTTTGTAAAATAGTTTTCGGGTGGCAAGATGCCACAAAAGAATTAAATCATGCATTATTTAATTTTGAAAACAAAACATGCTTTTTAAAGATAATAGGATTTCATAAGGGTGGCAAATACAAGACAATACCACATGGAATGAACTCGTACAAAAAAACAACAAGCATATCTCTAAGCTAATCAAGCTCCCAAGATAAACACGCTTCTTAAGACAGGGAGACACTAGTCTTATTGACAGTGTTCCAAACTAGAATTCCTGATAAGCACACACCACAAAGGTAACTATCTAACAATACCAACGGGGTGTATACATAGTCCATCTTACATTTCATGACTTGTTTCCATTCAGTACTTATATATTACTTTGTATGATTCTATAAAGCTGATGTGTGGTTTTACCCATGTTACGCTAGATCTTGCATAACCTGCTACACTTGCAAAGGCACCATTGTCATATACATATCATGTCTTATTCATATTAGTTACTTGTATCATCAGTATGTTGTCATATCATCATAGTGTGTTGTCATATCATCATATTAGGATGCTTGCCCCTAAAGTGAAAAGAGCCATGGAGGCCATCGAAAAGAGAAACATAATAGGAAAAAAAAAGAAAAAAAGAAAAAAGGGGGACAACATTACTATTCTTCATCACACACTTGTGCTCATGTTATAGCACCATATCATCTATAGTCATCAGTTGTGCTCATGTTATAGAACTATGTGGGGAACTTTACACTATAGAACTTGACTTTTATATTCCAATGATGAGCCTCCTCAAAAGTGCTCTAGGTCTTCGTGAGTAAGCAAGTTGGTGCACCCCCACTAGTTCCATCGAAAGTTTTCATATACTTATAGCTGTATGTGCATCTGTTGTGTGGCAGTCACTACTCCTTGCATAGCTTCGATTATAAGGCTTCCTCTTATCTAATGACCACTTGCAGCTTTGTGAGACTTTCTTCCGTTGGCCTTCTGAACCCCCCTTAACATTCTCTTAGCCAAAACATCCTGGTGCCAGGAACTAACGTTGAACGCTTGCTTGTTTCTTTTGAAGAAAAAAAGAGTTGATCTTCTACGTGCATATTGATATTGCTTGACTTGATCCTGTCACAAAGTTGTCATGTTTCTTGGAAGCATTAGATTGTTATATTGTTGTACTGAGGCTGCTATCGGAAGCTGACTCGGGCCGGTCCTCTTCGCTTTTGGACTCGGACTGGTCCCCCCGTCGGCAGCTTTCCTTTGGCGGGAGCGTGGACAACAACAGTGCCAAGGCTTCCATGTTCATGGTCTTGCTTTCGGCAGTAGAGAGCGATGCAGATGAAACCTTGGATGGTCGGGCTGTCGGAAACTTGGCCCATGAACCGGAGGTGGTCTCGGCCCACTCGCCGGTTGTGGACACGACCTGCTCACTTGAGGTGCCAGGACCAGATGCTGCCTGCGACCTTGTGGCCTTCTGTGGTGCTTGCCAGAAGCCCACTACGCTAGTCCTCGCCAGGCCAGTGGCGCGCCGAAGTCGGGCCAAGAGGATCCTGGAGGGGCCCGTGCGCCAGAGTGGCCGCCTCCGCTGCAAGGTAGGCCACGTTGTACAAGTGAAGCTGCAGCTAAGAAACTCATCACCAGGTAGTCTATTTGAAATGCGCGTTGTCTCAACTCTCTTACGAGGAGGCTTGCCATTTACGAGGTAGTCTCGGCGGTGAGAGCTGTTGTGGTTTGTCTCCAAGAGACTAAGATGGAGGTCATCACTGCGGTAGTGGATAGTGACTGCCTAGGGCCGGGTTATGATTTCTAATTTATGTTGGCCTCGGGTACCCGTGGGGGGATCCTATTAGCGTGGCGGACCGAGGTGGTTACGGCCACAAACCCGCATCTGTCGCCCAACGCCATCACTTCCTGCCTCTTGATTGGAGGTGGCGAGAATTTGTTGTCCAACGGGGTCTATGGCCCCAGTCGGAGGTGGATAAGTGAAAATTCCTCACGGAACTCCGCGA
Source organism: Poa annua (assembly GCA_026929855.1). Lineage (NCBI taxonomy): Eukaryota > Viridiplantae > Streptophyta > Magnoliopsida > Poales > Poaceae > Poa > Poa annua. The sequence continues at coordinate 107,533,933 of CM049426.1, forward strand.
CATCAGGGACCTGCATGCCATGCCTTGGGTAAAGGCCGTGGATTTTAACCTCATCATGGACGCCCAAGACAAGAACCAGGCCACGCTGCACTGTGGCATGATGGGTAGATTCCAGCGCACGTTGTCTGACCTGGAACTGAGGGAGGTCTATCTCAATGGCAGGCGCTACACGTGGTCTAACGAAAGACATCAAACCGCTATGGAGAGGCTTGACCTGGTCTTCGCGACCGTGGACTAGGAGGCCATATATCCGGATACCTCCCTTTCGGCCCTGTCCTCCGGCCCCTGTGATCATTATCCCCTCCTGCTCAGTTTTGCGCCAGCTCGGCACTATGGACGCCGTTTCCACTTCTAGGCGTTTTGGACCAAGGTGGATGTCTTTCTGGACGTCGTCCAGGAAGCATGGAACTCCGTACCCCATAACACCAACCCCTTCAAGCGGCTGGAGGAGAAACTGAGGGCTACGGCCAAAGGCCTCTCCCGTTGGAGCGACCGCTTTGTGGGCCACGTTAAGCGGCAAATTTTGCTGGCTACTAAGGTGATCCTGAGGCTTGATGTGGCCATCAAGGGGAGGCACCTCCGCGTGGAGGAGCGTGCTCTCGGGCGCCTGCTCAAGAAGAATCTTCTGGGGTTGGCTTCCCTTGAGGGAACCATGGCCCGACAACCCTCGCGTCTCACGTGGTTGAGAGGAGGAATCGAGCACCCAGTTTTTCAACCTCCATGCGAGTAACAGGAGGAGGAAGAACTATATCGGGCACCTCTTGGTGGATGGTGTACAGGTCTCGTGCCATGACGGGAAGTGGAGGCGGTGGACGACTTCTTCAGTGAGCTGCTGGGGACTGATGACCCACAAGTATAGGAGATCGCAATAGTCTTCGAGGGAAATAAAACCCAAATTTATTTATTCGACACAAGGGGAGCGAAAGAATATCCATAAGGTTTAACAGATGATTTGTCAGATCAGCTGCACCTGTGAATAGACTTGCTCGAGACAGATTGTCAGTTGCAACCGTTTTATAGAAGAGACAGTAGTGAAATAACAGTAGCAGGAGAATTAAGACAACGATTGTGATATATGTAGACAACATTTTAAAATACTGTAGGCATAGGGACGGATGTACGGGCGTTGCATGGATAAGATAATTCATGTAATAACATAGCATAGAGATTTGCCGATAAATAATATAAAGCATCAAAGTATTAACTAATCATCAGCATGTATTCCAATTTAGTTGTGCGTGCTCGCAATGAGAAACTTGCACAACATCTTTTGTCCTGCTAGCCTGTTTGCAGCGGGGCCTCAAGGGAAACTACTAGCAATTAAGGTACTCCTTTTAATAAAGTACCGGAGCAAAGCATTAACATTCCGTGAAACATGTGATCCTCACATCATAGCCATTCCCTCCGGTTATCCCAATTGCTGTCACTTTGGGGCCATCGGTTCCGGACAATAATATGTGTATACAACTCATAGATATGGTTCAAAACAATGATTATTATCATTATACAATAACAAGTTCATATCTGAAAACATGGCACTCGGGCCCTAGTGTCAAGCATTAAGCATAACAAGTTGAAACAATGATGTAAAACACCGATAACGGATACGAGGCACCATGCCCTAACAATCTTACAACTATTACATGAGTGATCTCATCCAATCCGTACCATCCCCTCAAGCCTACAGCGGTGGATTACTCACACATGCATGGGGGAAACATGTATGGTTGATGGAGAGGCGTTCGTGATGACGATGGCGATGATCCCCTTCGATTCCCCGTCCCGACAGGGTGCCGGAACAGAGACTTCTGGTCCCCGAACTAGGGTTTGCGGTGGCGGCAGCGTATGGTGGTGTTCTCTGAAAAGTGGATGTCCCCCAAGCGTTTTTAGATCAGGAGGGTCTTATAGCCGCGAGGGGGTCGCGAGGAGGCGACCGAGGCGGTGTCACCACTCCCTCGCGCGGCTAGGATGCTGCCGCGCCACAAGGTGGTGACGTGGCCTCGTCGCTCCCCTCCGATTGGTCTCCATGGTTCTGGGTCCCTCTCGGATGGAAAATAACTCTTGGATGTCTTTCGGGCTTTTTCTCGAAATTTGATATTTCTGCACAAAATTGTCAGAGAGTGACTCCCACGGAACATGGATAGTCACACCCTGAAGAGTAGTTCGAAGGGAGATTGAATACGGAGGTCAAACAACCCTCGAGAGGCACGACGATGGTGCTCGCCGGGCCTGGAGAGGGACAATCATGACAGAGATGAATACCAGCCCGTACCCAGGTTCACGGCCCTAAGAAGGAGGTAACACCGCTACTCCTGCTTGTCTGTATTGCACTGCAGAGTTTACAGAACAACAAGCTTGCCGAGGGCTCTCTAGAGGCAGTTAGCTATCCTACCCGCTTGGTTAGGGTTCCAAGGTTACAGAAAGCAAGTAGCCAATCCCTCTATATGGTGGGGCTCCTGCTCCTTTTATAGGCGCCTCGGGCCTCTTCCTTGCGCTGTACGCTGAAGGTGGGCTCCCACAGGGAAGTGGCACGAAGGAGAGGGAGTCCACCATCACCGAAACGTCCATGGATGTGGTCCATCCGTGCTAAAGTTGGGCGCGGTGGCCGACAAGCTGCAGACCGCGCAGAACGGCACGCAGGGGTTGCAGTGGTCGTGGTGGATCCCAGGATGACGATCTTCTTGGAGTGTTGCGCTGTCCAGCCGCTTCATCACCAAAGAGGAAAGTCCTGGCTGTCCTGGCGCGGGCAGCGCAACTTTGTTTACTCCTTTATCACCAGAATGGCAACTGGGGTGCTCGCGTCACTCTGCGGCTGCTGCAGAGGCCATGTGCGCCCTGCAGCACTTGCTTAGACGCGAAGTGTCTCCACAGGGCGGTGGTGGCCTGTGGAGAGGTTTTGGTTGACTTATCTTCAGGCGTGTTGAGCCTTGGGGTGTCTGTTGAAGCGCGGGGTCCTCTTTAGGCCCCGGCTTCCTCTTCAGGCCCTCAAGAGGAGTTGCCTCACGGGGGTCTCTCCAAGCGGTGGCTTGGTCCTTAGTCCTTTTGTCGAATCTGTCGCGTTCGAGGCCTATGGATAATGGGCTCTGCACACCCTTGTCCTCATTTGGCCGACAGTAGCCCCTGGGCCCGCGATGGGCGCAGTTGGAGCGTCGTGTGCCCAAAGTGTCCGGCCGGCCCGAGCCACGCGTCACTCGGATGAGTAACGACCGCGCACGACCTGGGGCGCGCGTCGCGGGGGGACCCACCGTGCCCCGGTAACTGCTACTTTACGAGACATAAAGCCTACGCGCCGAGGCAGGGAGCTGTTACTGTTTCCCATTCTTCTCGCAGAAGCCTGCGCTGTCTCGAGCTCTCCGCTCCTGCTCTTCGGCGCGCTCAACTCCTTTCTTCTCCAGCTTCTTCCACCGCCGTTCCCAACTCCTCTCTTGCGATGAGTCCAGCCAAGAACAAGGGCAAGGCGGCCGCGGGGTCCTCTTCACAGGCGGCGCCTGCCGAGGTCGCGCATGGTGCGGCACTGCTCGGGGTGCGCGTCAAGGACAAAGCGCTCGCCAAGGTCCACTTCCTGGTGGCGGACCAGACGAACAAGCACGGCCCTACCACGCTCAAGGCCGCAGCGCACGGGAAACGCATGCGAGGGTTTTTCCCCGTCTTCCAGCACTGTGTTTCTGCAGGGTTGGTGCCGCCGTTCTCTCCATTCTTGGAGGCGGTGCTTGCCTTCTGTCAGATTCAACTGCTGCACCTCCACCCCAACTCCGTCCTCATCCTCACCGTCTTCGCCTACCTCTGCGAGCCGTACCTGGGCCAGGAGCCCACGGTGGGCCTCTTCCGGTGCTTCTACGCGCTCCGGAATACATCGAAGAATGAGCGCTATGGATGCGTCTCATTCCGCATCGTGGAAGGCATGGGGAATGTTTGCATCCCCATGTCGTGGAGCGAGGACAAGGCCATCACGTCGGTGATGAAGAAGGTGGACGATTTCCGCCAGCGGTGGTTCTTTGTCGAGGTCGAGTAGCCCTGCACCTTCATCGAGGTCCATGACGCGCCGCCTGTGAAGAACTAGAACTAGGGAAAGGCCTCCTTCAGCGGCGCGCAGAACGCAATCTTGATGGGCCGCCTGAGCTACCTTTGGGAGGAGGGCCTCACGGGGCAGATCATCGTCACGGACTTCGTGACACGCCGCATCGCTCCACTCCAGGCGCATGCGACGCCCGTGTGGATGAACTCCGGCCCTCAGGACAAGATGCGGCTCCACCGTGAGGACAACGACAAGGATGCCGTCGACAACGTCCTGTCTACGCTCTTCATCAATCTGGTCGTGCCAGCCATGGACCAGCTCCCCATCGCTCTCCGGCCGCTGCACCAGTAGAACATGACCGAGCGCCTTACCATCCTGGAGGGGATGCCCTCGTTCACCCCGTCAGGCCCGGCGGGGAAAGAGGTGCTTGTGCCAGTTGTGCAGGAAGCAGAGGGAGCAGAGGCGCCCTCTGTCTCAAGAACTGGGCGCGGAGAGGAGGAGGCCGTGGCATGGGAGGTGTCCTCTTAAAGGGTCGGGCCCTTTAATAACGAGATTTGCGACACCTCGTCAGGCGATGACGACGACGGCTTCGTTGTGGCGCCCTCACGCCTCGTGGTGGAGGAGGAAGCAGAGGAGGAGGCCTCTGACGAGGAGGCCGCGCCAGGGCGGCGCGAGCCACGCTCCAAGGCGGCCGTGGACCGGTCTGGGGCGAGGCCGACTGACGTCTCGTCCAAGAGGAAGGCCGAGGCGCCCCCAGAGGGGTCAGGTGCCAAGGCCAAGCCCTCCTGGCGCTCGCCAGGTTGGCGTGGGTCGACACCGGCGCCAAGCAGTCCGGGTAAGTGCTTCTAGCTGCTAGTTGTTTGATTCTTGCTCTTTTCTTCTTTATCCACCTCTGAAGATCTTTCCCTGGTGCTTGCCAGTGACCTTGTGCCTGCGAAGCGCCATAAGCTTCGCAAGGCAGGTGAAGTGAAGAGAGCCACGGCTGAGGCCGTGGCGTAAGAGGCCGCGAGGCCTGTGGATACGCCCTCCACAGGCCCAACTGAAGAGATGCCTCAAGCGGAGACGGTTGTGGCTCAGGCGGAGGCAGCAGCACCTCGGGCGGAGGGAACTGCGCCGCCTCCCGAGCCAATGGTTGTGGAGACTAAGGAGGAGCGGGTTGCTACCCCTCCTCGCGCTCCTACTCCGCCTCGCGCGGCCACGCCACCGCGTGAGCCAATTCCAGTGCGCGAGGCAACTCCATCGCGCGAGGCAACGCCACCCCGCGCGGCCACGCCTCCCGCGTAGCCAGAGGCCGAGGAGGGCCAGAGCCCGCCTGGCGCTGGTGAGCCTGTAGGTGGGGCTCCTTCGTCTCCGCCTCGCCTCTCTGCAGGGAGCGAGTCGCAGGAGAGGATGCGCCAGGATGGCGAGGGCGGCGAGGCCATCCTGGGCTCCTCGGGGGACGGAGCACGTCCTAGCCCCCAGGCGCGCCCTGAGGCCTGGTTCACCAGGCTTGATGCTGGGGCAGGGCCCTCCACGCGTCATGACCTGGTCCTTAGCGGCTGGGACTGGAGCGCAGGGCACTGCGAGGTCGCCTTCCGCCTCGTCAAGGAGTCTCTGGAGGGCTTGGAGGCGCATCTGGCTCTGGAGGACGCGCAGCTCGCTTGACAGCGCGACGAGCTTGCAGTGGCGTGGGCGTCCTTCCATGCCGCGCTAGAGGCCCGCCGTCAGGAGGATCAGGCGTTGCAGGCCGCGTGCGAGGAGGCTGTCTGCTAAGGCAAGGTGATCTACGAGGGGGCCATCCGCGACGCCGATGAGCTCCTTGCGCCCCTCCAGGACGAGCGCAACGCATCCGCAGAGCTCCTAGCGGAGGCGAGGGCCGAGCACGAAGCCATGGAGGGCTCGCTGGCGTAGAAGCGCCGTGAGCTGTCCCAGTTGGAGTCTCAGCTCCTCTCGGTCCACCAGGCCGCGCAGGAGACCTTGGAAGAGGACCACAAGAGCCTGGCGAAGTGTGAGCGGCAGCTGGGCTGTAAGGACCCCTCTGACTACCCGTCAGAGTTGCCCACGTTATGTAAACAGATCACGATCCCAATGATACGTGCATCGCGATCATATAACCAACATGGTATACAAAGTTACATCATACAACTCGAATAGTATAAGACTTACATAAATAATGTTCTCATGACAAGGTCTACAAACATCGTCGAACTTGACGAATATTAACTAAGGTTCAGCGGAAGATTCGGCTAGCGTCGGCCCTCGTCACGTCCTGACGCATTCCCACAGAGCAGTCGAGCGGGGCACTCAGTTGGCGTAGTCGTCGGTTTACTCCTCCTTCTTTTTGTACATCTCCTTATCGGAACCTGGAGGTTTGATTATCCAGGGACACAGCCATATGAGTACATTTACCTACTCGCAAGACCACCTCTAAGGTTTAAGTTATCATGGTAATGCAAGAAAACACTTTTCGAAAACTGGGATAGCTGCTATATACGACTATAGGGCTTAGTTTCTGAATACAATGATTTTAGGCATAGAGAATACGACATCTCTAGATCTTTGTTGAAGAAAAACATTTAGAGATAGAATTTTCTTCTCTTAGATATAGCAAGGACATATCTAAGTACAAAAACTTCTTTTGTAAAAGTTTGTCAAAACACTAGGATAGGGATACCCCTTTTTCCTGACTTGAGATCGGACTGGTTGTCTCCCCGAGATCAACCATCCTCACCCAAACTCCATACCTCCCAGATACCATCTTTTTTCCTCCTTGTTCTTCTCCAAAACCAACTTCATTTTTAAAACTAAAACAGCCAGCATGTCTAGTGGGATCTTTACAACCGTCCATGATCGCGGACGCGGCTATTAGAATAGATTTACACTCTGCAGAGGTTGCACACTTTACCCACACCTATCGGTTCTCCCACCGTGTCTGCCACGGCCCGGCATACGACAGCATGCGGGGTTCCGGATAACACGATTAAAGCTTTCCACTATCACCACCCTAGTATCGGGGCCTCCCGGTAGGTTTGTTCTCGCCGGCACCGTGTGCTCCACTAGACCTCTTGGTATTTCCTCGGGACGCCACACCGGCACGGCAGGAGACCCGTCGTAATCGTCCGGCGCGATCATCACATGTGTATTGCCTCATCCAGACGGCAACCCGGCTTCGAGGGCCTCGCCCCCATAGAAAGTATGAGAACCCCAATACTAAAACAAACAAGCTTCCGACTAAGCCCTACCCATGTCAGGTAGTGTGGTTGCACGGGTTAATTGTTCGGGCGGCAGCTAGGGTCACACTTTGTTTTTTTTTCAAAACACTTTCTCCTCCGACTACTCCCAGCAACTTGGGTTTTAATAAAAACACTTGCTCGCCGATTGCTCTCAGCAACACGGGTTTTTCTCTGGAAACATTTTGATCAAAACAGGCCACCATCCTATAGTTAAGAGTTAAGGGAATAGGAGTATACTACTAGAAAACTTAATCTTCTTGATGGAGCCTTTAACAACAAGGCTCCTGAAGTGAAAACTTATTTTGTAACACCTACAGTACTCTAGTAGATAACTTTGGCCAAGCAATATTTGGTAAAATAGTTTTCGTGTGGTAGGGTGCCACAAAAGAAGTGAAACATGCATTATTTTATTTTCAAGACAAACCAATGCTTGATAAAATAGTAGGATTCATTATAGTGGTGAGGTGGGCTTGCCTGGCTCAGCAATATGTTCTTCGTCTTGATCTTGATGTTCATCGGGTTCACTCCTCCCTTCCAGTTTCTTCCCGATCGTATCTAACGTCGTAAATAGGTAGCGGAACAACACTCAGAAAACAAGGCAATGTCACAAAGACATATCAAACAGCAGGCATCGCACAAGACAATAAGCTAACAATAAAAAACAAACAACTCATTCAGCTATACAACAACAATCAACAAAGTCCATAGAGCTAAGACAAGAACAAATCCTCCTAAAAAAATATACACAACAACTCTGAGTATTAAAAAGGTAGTTCTACAGAACACTAAAACAACACATCACTTAGGGTTATTATATCATTTTACAAGAGTTGTTATATTAGTTTTCAGGAAATACTTCAGACAAAAGTATCTTAGTAGATCGGGAAATAATTTAGACAAAAGTATCTTAACACACAAGCAAGTATTAATATTAACACTAGTATTGAGCACACTCATATGCAAACATGTTACTAGCTCAAGAAACACCTACTATCAAGTAACTAAGCGAGAAACAATGGTAACACCACTATACAAACAAGTTGATGACTAAGAGCTAAGAAGGTGCATTAAGCCTATTTAATAAGACACTGCAATTAATACCACTTCATCAATTAAACCAAACAATCACACAACAATTAAGTGTTGACAACAAATCTTGAAGTGAACAAACCATACAACAATCATTACAAAGCACGAACAATTACTGTATAGTATTTAACACAAATCACATCCACATTCATAATACCCAAGTCAAGTTAGTGCAACACCCGGGAAACAAGGTGAATTATGTTAGACTAACTAGTGAATGACATAACAATATTTTTAGGAAACTTATTAGGGTTATGCAAGGTTAACACCACTGCTCACACAAGTTGTTGATTTAAAACTAAAAAGGTGATGTTGGCTGATTTAACAAAACACCACAAAGGAGCGTGTTGACAACAATCTAAAGTAAACAAGCAAACACCAAGCACTTCAAAACATCACCACTTACTGGATAAAAAACATAACACACAATTACCACTACCAACAAAACTTCTGAAAACACTTAGTGTTATAATTAGGCACAGAGTGAATTATGCTAAACACAAACAAACAATGCACCACAACACTATTAGTGTATTTAAAACAGGTATTAAGGTTGAGTTTAGGTTCTGGACTTCAAAAGTTGATTAGTAATATTTCTACCATCCACATGTGCTAAGAACAGATGATTAAAAGCTAATACTTATATTAGCCAAATGCTGCTGTTTTTGGGACATAAATCATAACTCGTAAGATAATGTTCAGAACATTAAATCCTTCTACGACAGTACTCCTAGTAACTATAGGAAGCTATGAAAATTGGATTTGCATTCAAAACTATTACTAAACAGAAGCTAAAAATCATGAAAATGCTAATGGTCTCAAAACCACAATGAATATAGTTACATTCATAGGAATCTCCTACATGCAAGGTTAATTTCTATGGATAGTTATTGACTTAATATTTCTGTAGAAATTGGATTCACTCAATTTGGACACTCCTAGCTTCATATATTTCAGTTTTAGTGAAACAAACATGTTTTAGCAATAATAGTATACCTAATAATGTATACATTATTTTTATAGAAATCCAGTGTTGGATGTTAAAGAAAACACAAGGCTACTCCACAAAATTACTCCTAAACTATTTGCACAAACATATATAGTTCAAACAATTAGAACTAGATACATGCATACCTCAGAATATAAATATATTACTTTTGAAGTGCAAAAACCTACTGTTTAAGAGAATACTTCATCATGTGCAAAATACAAGCTGAAAAATTCTACAAATCTAGGATATGAAATATACCACTCATATCTACCACATTCAATTGGATTTATTCAAAAAAGTATTTAAATAATTAAACATAGAGCAAAAATACTGAAAAATATACTTTTTACAAGTTTAAACATAGAGCACACATACAAACATATTTTTGAGAAAGGCCAGTGCAACGTGGTTAAGAAAACATGCAGGGACTCTACAAAATTTATTTCAAAACTTTTCCATGCACATATCTCGTAGAAACGAATTAAAGGAAACTATTAGATCATTGAAGAATTAAACAAGTAAAAATCGATTTAACAGAAAAACATCAGAATGGGCAAGATCTGCCAAGGCCCGAGCGGCGGCGCGCTGGGGCGGCCCACTGCGCTTGCGCGCAGGCAAGGCGGTAAGCTGCCGCCAGATCTCGAGTGGACGGCCGGATTAGAAGGAATATGATTCAAACACAACCGTAGATCGCGAATCCGCACCAGTCGTCTTCTACCTCGTGACTGTCGGAGCGGAGAAGGAAACCTAAAAATGGCGCAGGGCACCAGATGCTCACCTAGGGGACCAGAGTGGCGACGAGGAGGGGCGGAGGTTGGTGCGGAGAGGCGGGGCAGCGGATGGATGGCCGAAGATCTTGCCGAAATGCTTCCAAAAGGAGGGAACACCGCGGTGGTCCGACGCGGAAACGGCGAGGTCGAGGCCGTTCCGGTGAACCTACAGAAGAACCACAATGTCTAAGAGGTAGCCCACGGGTATAGGAACACGGAAATGCAGAGGGAGGGAGGAGAGATGGTCGGGTTCGATGGCATTCATCCTCGAAGCCCTCGGGTCCGAGCTCGAGGTTCGCCTTGATTTCGAGCAGGAGGAGGAGAGAGCTCGCTCGGGATCTAGGGGGTGGCGGAGGAGAGTGAGATGAGAAGGAATGGCAAGGTGAGAGAGTGAGAGGGGGCTCAGGCCATTAAATTCAGCTGGCGGCCGATCCACCGAGGGGAGAGGGCACGGGTTTGAGCAGAGGGAGCTCGGGAGTAGGTGATTGGAGGAGGCATGCGGTGAGGGAAATGATGAGTGCACTGCAAAATGGTTTGGACACTAGTTGCTGGCCTGGTTTCGGTGGAATGAAGTGAAGGAAAGGGTGGGTGGCCTCCTGCTTGTCAGATGCTCGTCACAATGTCTCTAAGGGCAACAAAAAGAGAGGGGAGGCTGGGGCTAGCCAGGGTGTAACATCCCAAAATTTGCAAAAATTTAAAACTTTGCATTCATACATCATTCATCATGTAGGAATAACATTACTTCACATAAGTACAAAATAAAAATTCCACTACAAGTTTAATTTTTTTTATAATTCCACAAAGTTGTTTATTTAAACTTCCTTAATAAATTTATTTTTTCAAATTATTTAATGGGCAAGTATAATGCTAAAAAGTTCTAATTTTAATAACTCTTCCAAAATATATTTTTATGAATTTTTCTGAAATGTTTTGTTTAAGTTGAAAAATCATTTTTGGAAATCAGGTTTCAAAACAGAAATTAATTAAATAAAAAGAAAATAGGAAAAAGAATCGGGCCGGCCAACCTCCTATCTACCGCGCGCGCTAGGAAACGGCCCAGCATAAGTCTAGTAGCCCGCTCCCCCTGTCCTCTCACGCTGACAGGTGGGACCCACCTGTCAGGTGGATCTTCAACCTCGGGCGAGAATTCCGCGCGGGATGATCTCCGATCCGGAGACGAAATGAGCTCCGTTCTTCGGGGGATTTGCTCCCTAGTCGCCCCAGTTTAAACCCGCGCCCAAAACCGTAACCTATTTGCCCCCAGGCCGCTCGGAAGCGGAGTTTTCGCCGCCGCCATTTCCACCAGTGAGGACCGGCGCCACGACCACGTTCGAGCTCCCCGAGCCTCCTTCTTCCTCTAGTCCTTCTTCCTAACATCGTGCGCTACCCCTTGACGTCGAGACCCATCTTTTTATGCAGCCAAACGACGCCCCCGTCCTCGACCGACGCTGCCGTCCGCTTCTTCATCTCCGGCGAGGAACCGAGAAGAGGAGGAGGGGCCTGCGTAGTCCCCCACCGTGCCATCGTCGTCATCCCGTCCGCCTACACCGAACGGTAACGCTTTACCCCTCCGCTCCCCTTCTTGCACAAGTCCGACAATGGCTCCGTCGCGGTCGGTGTTTTTCCGGCGACGGCGCTGTCGGACTTTGGTCTTTGTTTTCGGATCGTTGGATCTAGATCCAACGGATCTTGATCAAATCCATCCGAGGCGTTCGCTGTTAGTTAGATCAGACGGCTCGCGTTGCCAATCCGCGTCGAAATGGTACCGTCCAATAGGATCGCGCCACGTAGCCCTTCCTTTATTCCTTTTCGCAGGAATTTTATAAATAAAACATAAAATATGCAAAACTTAGAAAATTCATAACTTTTGATCTGTAAGTTCAAATTTGATCAATTTTATATCCACGGAAGCCCTGCTAGTGTAGTTTAATTCTACATCATTTTTTTTGTTTTGATAAATTATAACTCGTGTAATTATCCGAGGAGTATTTCGGCTATTAAATTCATAACTTAAATAATAAAAATGATTATGTAATAAATTTAATTGTTTTAAAATTTTATTATTGTCCTATGTCTAGAAATATTAACATGTGTTTTATTTGAAAACTTTCATAAAATAATAAAAGTTGTAGTTGGATAATTCAAACTTTTACTACATTGTTTTCAATTATTTAATTGATAAGTAAAATAAGAAATTCCTAGAAATTGCATTTCATACATTTAATAACAGAAGGTATAAATTATTAATAAGTGTGTCTTATTATACTCATGGCACATCATGCATGCATAAATGTTTATGTTTTGGTGTCTTAAGTGTTGGAATGTGTGTGTATTTATTTATTTTATTTTTGTATTGCTTGTGCTAGATTGTGAAGAAGAGTAAGGACTTGCTTGTGATTGTTATTCTTGTTGTGTTTGCTTCTCCTGCTACCAAGGCAAGTGAAATTCATAATCTATCCAATATTTTCCATATGCATTAGTAGTATATTTTGAGTAGTCTGCATGATAGGAATTTTGAACTATTTTATAATGTTAAGTTAGGTTATACTTTGCAAATATCCTACTAGTGTGTAGCCACCCTTTCCCTTGCAGCCATTAAAATTTTTATTAGATGCTTAGCTATGCTATAAAATTGTTTACATACCATGCTATGGAAATATTTCTAAGTGATAAACTTAAAATGCTCACCTGGGTGGATTGGTTGGTATGGTTTATGTTGAGTGGCTATTTGGGACTATGCTTGTGGTTGTCGTCGCCTAGGATGAATGTCTATTTTACTTAGTGCCATGAGCATGGTGGTTGTCACCCAAAAGTGCACTTGTGGACAGCCACCCGGGAACAAAGAGATTACTAAGTCCCTCCAAGTTTAGATGCTTTCCCGTGCATCCTTTTGACAATGGGCTCTGTGTAGAATAATTAAGTTGTGAGAGTGCAACTTGTCAGCTTGACAAGCAGATGTAGAGTTGCTAGGTGGAACGGGTCTTGCTAGTATGGTTGCATTCTTCTTTTGAAAGTTCTTGTCTCAATTCTCTCCTTTCCTTAATGCACTCCGCGTGTATAGGATTTTTGGGTTAATTGAGTCTAAAGGTGAAAGTGCACAACCTCTACAGAGTCGACAATCTGAGTACTTAGCCGTGTCCTCTGTGATGGACTACTTTGAGCAGCTGGACAAGGGTGGACGGAAGAATCTCAACACCGTTTTCATGAAGTAAAATTTGACCAAGGAAAGAAATGTTGGTGCACTTGGGCTTCATCCCTTGGTGCCAAGTCTTAGAGAAACAGAAGTGTTTTACAAAAGATAGGAGAAAACTTGCTTTCTGCAAAATAGCCTACAACTCCACCAAGCCAAATATGCATATAGAATTAGACTTGTCGTATTATATCCACCATAGTCACTTGCCAATACTTCATTGTATTGACCTCCTTCGGGGCTGCATATTCTGTGCAGGTACTTCAGATGATGAATGAGTTTGGATTCGAGTCTACACCCAACATGTCTGCTTGTGGCGCATGCTTGAAGATGAGGCTCATTGCTAATTGCTTTTGTTGTGAACTTTGAATATATTAGCTAGTCCTCATGACTATGCACTTTGTAATAAAGCTATACTTAGCTATTTTTGGATCTCGATTGTAGTATTATGATACTTCTGCAATGATACTTTATATTTTGTACTGTGGTGCTGGCAGTGATCCAGAAACTAGCACTTAACACAGGTGTTCCATCTTTATATAAAATATGGGGCGCTACAAAATGGTATCAGAGCAAAGTGTTGCCTGTAGGTTCGAGCCCTTAGGATTGGTTAAGCCCCTTTTTGATCATAATATTACCATCTTTGAAGTATATTGGATCCTAGCGGCATAGTGGGATGAAGCGGCCCGGGACTAACCATACATGTCCGCGTACATGAGACTTGTTCCACAATTATAAGTGGATGGTCGGGTGTCTGTCTCTCTCACTATAGTGAATATCCAATTTACAAAGAGTTGATAATAGTGTTGATCACCTTGTAGAATAGAACCCTTAATTTCTCTAAGTATTTATTTACACCATGACTAGTACTTCTTACCTTATGTATTATGTTTTAAAAAAAATTCTCTTATAACTTAAGAATGTCGTTCTTCATGTATCAAACCACGGAGGACTTCAAGAACATGCGTTTTGGAAGATATCTTCTGGAGTTGGTAGAACTAATGGCGCTTCCAACACCCATCATCAAGGCAAGTCAGCTGAAGCACTTCAACAAAGAAGACTTATGGGGAGTTCGCCTTTTCCAACAAGGGCGCCAGACTGAACCCAAGACCGAAGATATCCAGTACAAGTCGATTAGTGACTCCTTGGAAAAAGGACTGAATCTCGTCACGCAGGAGTTAAGAGGACGTCTTTGCTAGCAATTCCAGGAGGAGTTAAAAGACCACTACTTTTCTAACCTAGGCCAACGTGACGAAGATGGGATACCCTACCTTGTTAATGAGGAAGACAAAAACAAACCAGAACCTTTCCATCCTTATCTCCAAGACTTAGAAATTCACCTCTGGCAACTAGAAGAGGATAGGCACGATGAGCTGCTGAAGAATGATGAAATAATGGCCCAAGTCAAGGAGACTCAAAGGAAAATTGATGCCCAAGAAGAGGTGACCAAAGCTCAAGAGGAGAAATTCCGAGCTCAAGAGAAGAAGTTCCAAAATCAAGAAAAGAGAATTAGAGACAAGAACAAGGAGATCAAGACCTTGAAGGATGAAATTCTGAGCAACGACGTTGAGTTCGAAGCTGATCGAGATTTAATCGAGACTCTAAGCCGTGAGAAGAGAATGCTACAAGAGAAGATTGAAGCCCTGGAGAAGGAAGTGATCGAGACTCTACACCGTGAGAAGACAATGCCACAGGAGAAGAATGAAGTCTTAGAGAAGGAGGTGAATGACTACAAGGAGATCCTTATGAAGGAAGGCATCACCATCGAGGAGGTCGAAGAAGATGAAGGATACGTCATGGATGAAGTTTAGACTTAGTTGGACCACCATGTTTTATCCTCGTTTTGTTCGTCGTTTTTAAAAACATTGATCTCCAACTTGTGGTGTGATAATGTTAGAATGTTTTGGTTTGCAGACACTGTCGTTTTATTTAATCAACCTAGAGTGCCTGTTTCGAATTGCTAAGGAAGAAAAGTTTATAGTTGTTTGTTGTTTGTCGTTTGCTTGACTTGGTTGTTTTGTGCATGGGTAGGATTTTCCTTCTTTTAGTTTTATCTATCTTTACTTATCCATGCTGAAAAAACCCCACAAATGCCTCCTCGTCGTGATACCGACAACAATGATGCCATGCAACAACTGATGGCCGCTCAAGCTCAGCTGATGACTATGATGACTCAGTTCATTGCCGCAACCAACAACAACCATAACCACAACAACAACAACCCGCCACCTCCACCACCACCACCCCCAGTGAACAGACTTGCTAGGTTCCTAAGGCTTAGGCCTAATAAGTTCTCCTCTGCTACCGAACCAATAGTGGCGGCTGACTGGCTCCGTTTAGTTAACAAGTACTTAGTAACTTGTGAGTGTTCTGAGGCAGAAACAGTGAGGTTCACTGCACACCTGTTTGAAGGACCTGTTGCATTGTGCTGGGAGACTTATCAAGTGACTCATCCTCTGGATGGCATGACTTGGGATGCTTTCAAGGAAGGTTTCCGCAATGCTCACATTTCCTCTGGCATAATGAACCTGAAAAAAGAGGAATTTTGCAGCTTGAGACAGGGAGGTAGAACTCTGAAGGAGTATATGGATGACTTCTGTATTCTATCAGGGTATGCACCAGAAGACATTGACACTGATGCTAAGAGGAAGGAAAAGTTTCTTAATGGACTTAAGGGAGAACTGAAGATACCCTTGTCTGTGGCCTATGCTCCTAACTATCAAGCTCTGCTGGATCAAGCAATCACTCTGGACAACAACATAAGAAAGTAAGAGAACAGGAAGAGGAAGTTCAGTCCAAGTAAGGTTCATTCTGAAGGGACACACAAGAGACAACACACTTCTGAAGTCAGTAGCCATAAACCATGGAATCACTCCAACAACGGTAATGGCCAAAAGCATTATGGTCATAATCATAATGGAGGATACAAAGGAAGTAATGGAGGATACAAAGGAGATAATGGTGGGTTCAAGGGAAACCATCATCATAGCCACACTCATGGAAATGGTCATCACCGTCCTAACTATGAAGGGAGGAAAGACTTGTCTAATGTGACTTGCTTCAAGTGCAAGAAGACATGCCATATGCAACTGACTGCCCAGAGAAGAAGGCTAACGAAAATTCGAAGCTCAATCCTTTCCAGAAGGGACAAGTGAACCACATCAATGTGGAAGAAGTTCATGATGAACCTGATGCTGTGATTGGTACGTTTTTGCTCAATTTTTTTCCAGCATTAGTCTTATTTGATACTAGAGCATTGCATTCATTCATATCAAGAGCTTTTGTAAACAAACATGGGCTAGCTGAGGAAAGTCTAGGAAAACCTATTAGGGTAAGTTCACCTGGAGGGGAGATGATAGTAAATTCCGGGTGTAGACAGTTAGACTTGAAGATTGGTAAGCACACCTTTCCAACAGACTTAGTCATCCTAGAAACCCAAGGTTTGGATGTTATCATCGGAATGTCTTGGATGACTCATTTTGAAGGAATCATAGACTGTGCAAATAGAACAATCACCCTCACCACCCCAGAGAAAAGGAAGATTAAGTTCAGATCAACTTTCGAACTTAAGAAGGATAGGCTAAATTCTCTTAAGGGGGTTAGCCTTGGTGATGTGCTTATTGTCAAGGAATACCCAGACATCTTTCCGGAAGAACTACCGGGAATGCCACCCGATAGAGATGTAGAGTTTCTCATTGAATTGAAACCGGGTACAGGACCAATAGCAAAAAGACCATATCCTATGGCTGTTGATGAACTGAAAGAGCTCAAGAAGACCCTGGAGGAACACCTCTAGAAGGGACTTATTCGTCCAAGTTCATCGCCTTGGGGAGCACCAGTCTTATTTGTTAAAAAGAAGGATCAAACCTAGAGACTAGTCACGGACTACAGAGATATAAATGAGCAAACTATCAAAAACAAGTACCCGTTACCCAAGATAAATGAATTATTTGATCAACTGGAAGGTGCTTGTGTTTTCTCAAAGATCGATCTTCGATCAGGGTACCTCCAAATGAAAGTTAGAGAAATGGATATACCCAAGACTACATTTGTTACGACATATGGCTCTTACGAGTACACCGTAATGCCTTTTGGATTAACCAATGCTCCAGCCTATTTCATGAATATGATGAATAAAGTGTTCATGGATTTTCTAGATAAGTTTGTGGTAGTGTTCATAGATGACATTTTAATCTACTCCAAGAGTTACAAAGAACATGAAGAGCATTTGCGTATAGTATTGCAGGGACTACGTGAACATAAGTTGTATGCCAAATACAGCCAGTGTGAGTTTTGGTTAGAACAAGTCGGATTTCTAGGCCATGTGGTGTCCAAGGAAGGTATAGCGATGTATCCTGAAAAGGTTTCAGCTGTAACTAATTGGGAGCCGCCGAAGAATGTTGGAGAACTACGGAGTTTTCTCGTACTAGCAGGATATTACCAAAGATTCATTGAAAAATTCTCCAAGATTGCCAAGGCTTTGACGGAATTATTAAAGAAGGAGAAGAAATTTGAGTGGACTGAGGCATGTGAAGCCAGTTTTCAAGAATTGAAGAAACGTCTAGTTTCAGCCCCAGTTCTATGCTTACCTGATTTACAAAAGGAATTCCAAGTGTATTGTGATGCTTCACGCCAAGGCAGAGTGGCATCTTATGCCTCCAGACAGCTCAAGAAACATGAAGCAAACTATTCTACTCATGATCTCGAGTTAGCCTCAGTGGTACATGTCCTGAAAATTTGGAGACCCTATCTGATAGGGAAAAGATGTGAGGTATTCACTGAGCACAAAAGTTTGAAGTATATTTTTACTCAGAAGGAATTGAACATGAGACAGAGAAGATGGTTGGAACTTATCAAAGATGATGATCTAAGTCTCCAATATCACCCAGGAAAGGCTAATGTAGTAGCAGATGCCCTGAGTCGTAAAGTGTATGTGCATGGCCTCACAGCAGGAGAAATACCCGAGGATTTTGTAGCCTCATTAGTAGTACAACCTACTTTGATGGACAAGATACGTGAAGATCAGAAAGGATACAAGGAAATAGAAGAAATCAAAGTCAATCTGAGAGCAGGAAAAGCTAAAGGATTCCATGAGGATGAGCAAGGGATTTTGTGGTTTGAAAAACGTGTATGTGTGGGCAACGACCCTGATCTTAGAAAGTTAATTCTGAAAGAAGCCCATGAGACACCGTATTCCATTCATCCGGAAAATACCAAGATGTGAAGGAGAGATTTTGGTGGAACAATCTGAAAAGAGAAATAGCAGAATATATCGCTAAGTGTGATGTATGCAGTCGAGTAAAGGCAGAACATCAGAAACCAGCGGGACTTTTACAACCTTTAAAAGTACCCGGATGGAAGTGCGATTCTATTGGAATGGATTTCATCACCGACTTACCAAGGTCCAAATCGGGTTATGATTCTATTTGGGTTATTGTTTGCCGTTTAAGCAAAATAGCTCACTTGATACCCGTGAAGACCACATATACAAGTGCTAAGTTAGCGGATATTTACATGAAGAGAATTGTATGCCTTCATGGCATTCCTAAGAGCATCGTGTCTGATAGAGGAACTCAGTTCACATCTCATTTCTGGAAACAGTTGCATGAATCACTGAGAACCAGATTGGAATTCAGTACGGCTTTTCACCCGCAAACAGATGGTCAGACTCAAAGAGTAAATAAGATTTTAGAGGATATGTTAAGAGCTTGTGCGCTCGATTCTGGATCTAGCTGGGATGATAATCTACCTTACGCTGAGTTCTCCTACAATAACAGTTACCAAGCCAGCATTGAGATGGCACCGTTTGAAGCTTTATATGGGAAGAAATGCACAACCCCATTGTTCTGGAGTGGTGTAGGAGAACGGAGTTTCTTTGGACCTGATATAATCCAGGATGCAGAAGAGAAGGTCAGACTGATTAAAGATAGATTAAAGATAGCACAGTCACGCCAGAAAAGCTATGCAGATTCCAAACGTAGAGAGGTCACCTACGAGGTGGGTGATAGAACCTATCTCAGAGTGGCACCACTTCGGGGAGTGAAAAGGATTGGAATCAAAGGAAATCTCAGAGTGTCACCACTTCGGAGAGTGAAAAGGATTGGAATCAAAGGAAAGTTAGCGCCTCGATTCATTGGACCATTCAAAATCCTTTCTCGCAAAGGTGAAGTGGCATATGAGTTAGAACTGCCAGAAGTTTTGTCTGCTCTGCATAATGTGTTCCATGTTAGTCAGTTGAAGAAATGTCACCCCGAGATGATGGGAGTACCTTTAAAGGATATGGTACCTCTCGAGGAAGTACAGTTGGAGAGTGACCTGATCTACGAAGAGAAGCCATCAAGATATTACAGACAATAGAAAGAGTCGCCCGTACCAAAACCATCAAGTTTTGCAAAGTTCAGTGGAATCATCACACCGCGGAAGAAGCCACTTGGGAACGAGAAGATGATCTCCGAGAAGACCATCCTCACCTATTTGCTGACCTTTCCGAAGCTCGAGGGCGAGCTTCCTCTTAAGGAGGTTAGTCTGTAACATCCCAAAATTTGCAAAAATTTAAAACTTTGCATTCATACATCATTCATCATGTAGGCATAACATTACTTCACATAAGTACCAAATAAAAATTCCACTACAAGTTTAAATAATTTTATAATTCCATAAAGTTGTTTATTTAAACTTCCTTAATAAATTTATTTTTCCAAATTATTTTATGGGCAAGTATAATGCTAAAAAGTTCTAATTTTAATAACCCTTCCAAAATATATTTTTATGAATTTTTCTGAAATGTTTTGTTTAAGTTTAAAAATCATTTTTGGAAAGGAGTTTTGAAAACAGAAATTGATTAAATAAAAAGAAAATAGGAAAAAGAATCGGGCCGGCCAACCTCCTATCAACCGCGCGCGCTAGGAAACGGCCCAGCATCAGCCCAGTAGCCCGCTCCCCCTCTCCTCTCACGCTGACAGGTGGAACCCACCTGTCGGGTGGATCTTCAACCTCGGGCGAGAAATCCGCGCGGGATGATCTCCGATCCGGAGACGAAATTAGCTCCGTTCTTCGGGGGATTTGCTCCCTAGTCGCCCCCATTTAAACCCCCATCCCCGCCGCCACTACCCGCGCACAAAACCCTAACCTATTCGCCCTCAGGCCACTCGGAAGCGGAGTTTAAGCCGCCGCCATTTCCGCCAGTGAGGACCGCCGCCACGACCATGTTCGAGCTCCCTGAGCCTCCTTCTCCCTCTAGTCCTTCTTCCTAACATCGTGCGCTACCCCTTGACGTCAAGACCCAACTTTTTATGCAGCCAAACGACGCCCCCGTCCTCGACCGACGCCGCCGTCCGCTTCTTCATCTCCGGCAAGGAACCGAGAAGAGGAGGAGGGGCCTGCATAGTCCCCCACCGCGCCATCGTCGTCAACCCATCCCCCTGCACCAAACGGTAACGCCTTATCCCAACGCTCCCCTTCTTGCGCAAGTCCGGCAATGGCTCCGCCGTGGTAGGTGTTTTTTCGGAGACGGCGCCGTCGGCATTTGGTCTTCGTTTTCGAATCATTGGATCTAGATCCGTTGGAACACCTGTGTTACGTTCTAGTCCCTGGATCACTGCCAGCACCAAAGTACAAAATATAAAATATCATTTCATAAGTATCAGATTACTACAACGAGATCCAAAAATAGCAAAGTATAGCTTTATTACAAGGTGCATAGTCATGAAGGCTAGCTAAAATATTCAGAGTTCACAACAAATGCAAATAGCAATGAGCCTCATCTTCAAGCATGGGCCACAGGCAGACATGTTCGGTGTAGACTCGAGTCCAAACTTATTCTTCATCTGAAGTACCTGCACATTTGAATATGCAGCCTCCGAAGGAGGTCAATACAATGAAGTATTGGCAAGTGACTATGGTGGATTGTAAACGACAAGTCTAATTCTATATGCATATTTGGCTTGGTGGAGTTGTAGGCTATTTTTGCAAAAAGAAAGTTTTCTCCTATCTTTTGTAAAACACTTTTGTTTTCAAATACTTTGGCACCAAGGGATGAAGCCCAAGTGCACCAACTATTCTTTACTTAGTCAAATTTTACTTCATGAAAACGGTGTTGAGATTCATCCGTCCATTCTTGTCCAGCAGCTCGAAGTAGTCCATCGCCGGGGACACGGCTAAGTACTCAGATTGTCGACTCTGCAGAGGTTGTGCACTTTCACCTTTAGACTCAATTAACCCAAACAACCTATACACGCGGAGTGCATTAAGGAAAGGAGAGAATTGAGACAAGAACTTTCAGAAGAAGAATTCAACTATACTAGCAAGACCCGTTCCATCTATCAACTCTACATTTCCTTGTCAAGCTGACAGGTTGAACTCTCACAACTTAATTATTCTAGATAGAGCCCAAAAGGCTGCACGAGAAGCATCTAAACTTGGAGGGACTTAATAATCTCTTTGTTCCTGGGTGGCCATCCACAAGTGCACTTTTGGGAGACAACCACCATGCTCATGGTCCTAAGTAGAATAGACATTCATATAGGCGACGACAACCACAAGCATAGTTCCAAATAGCCACTCAATATAAACCATACCAACCAATCCACCCAGGTCTGTATTTTAAGTTTAACACTTAGAAATATTTCCATAACATGGCATGTAATTTTTTTTATAGCATTGCTGAGCATCTAATAAAACTTTTAATTGGCTGCATGGTAAAGGGTGACTACACACTACTAGGAATTTTGCAAAATATAAAACTAACTTAGCATAATAAAATAGTCCAAAATTCCTATCATGCATACTACTCAAAATATACTACTAATGCATATAGGAAAATATTGGGTAGTTTATGAATGTCACTTGCCTTGGTAACAGGAGGAGCAAGCACAACAAGAATAACAATCACAAGCAAGTCCTTCCTCTTCTTCACAATCTAGCACAAGCAATACATATACTAAATAATTACACACACAATACAACAGTTTAAACACCAAAACATAAACATGTATGCATGCATGATGTGCTATGAGTAAAGTAAGACACACTTATTAATATTTATTCTTTCTGTTATTAAATACATGAAATGCAATTTCCAGGAATTTCTTATTTTAATTATCAATTAATTATTTGAAAACAATATAGGAAACATAAGGTTCTACAACTTTGAACTTTCATTCTTTTATGAAAAGTTTTCAAATAAAATTAAAGTTGAACTTTCTGGTCACAGGACAATAATGCAAATCTAAAACAATTAATTTTTTTTGAAAAGCATTTTTATTATTTAAGTTATGAATTTAAATAGCTGATATACTTTTCTGATAATTACACGAATTAAAAGTTATCAAAGGGAAAAACAAATTATGTAGAAATAAACTACACTAGCAGGGCTATCCGTGAATATAAAATTTATCAAATTTGGACTTACAGAACAAAAGATATGAATTTTACAAGCTTTACATATTTTCTGTTTTTATTTACTAAATTCTGCCAAAAATAGAAAAGGAGGGGCTACGTGGCGATGTGTGATTTGCCCGTACCTCTTCGCGTGGATCGTGATCGTTAGCCGTCCGATCTAAACGAAATCAACGCCCCCGATCTAATCTTCCTACTCCTAGCGACGGGCGGCGCCGGTGTGCCGGAATTTGCTCCGGCTGCGGCGCAGCCATCGCAGGCGTCGAGCTCTACGGCTAGCAGAAGGAAAACAGAGAGGGATTTGATTACCGATCGATTCGAGGCAACGAGGCGAACTCGATGGCGAGGTAGAAGCTGTCACGGTGGTCTGCTACCCCCCCTGGTTGCTCGTCGGAGTAGAAAGGCGGATGGTGGGGTCGGGTCGCGGATGGAGGAGTCATTCTGGTGCACGAAAACGAGAGGGCGCATGTCCATTAGGTGCGCACGAGTAAGAGAAGAAGCAGGGGGAGGTCAGACAGGCACGGGAGCGCTGCAACTCACCAGGACGGGAAGATTTGCGGCGGCGTTGATGGCGAGATGCCGAGCTCGCGATGGGCAGCCTGGAGGCGGTTTTGTTAGGATTTTCTGGGGCAAAAGGGAGGCGGCGATGCGGGGTATAAGTAGGGGTGCTCCCGGGAAACAAATCGCAGTAAACTCGCGTTGATTTGATCTGATTTCGGATCGATCTCCTGACGGGAATCGCGGTGGAGGTTGAAGATCCATCTGACAGGTGGACCCCAGCTGTCAGCGAGGGGGAGCGAGAGAGAAGAGGGTTGCGGGCTGGTTTCCTGGGCCGTTGGGCCGAGACAGCGCGCGCGGTAAATAGTACTGGGCCGGCTCGTTTTCTCCTTTTTCTATTTCCTTTTATCAAATTAATTTTTTTTCAAAAATAATTTTTAAACTTATTCAAAACATTTCAGAAAAATTCATAAAAATATGTTTTGGAAAGGTTATTAAAATTAGAACTTTTTGAAGTATCTTGATAAATAAATAACCAAATAAATAAGGAATGTTATAACGAGTTTAATTTCACCCATTTTATGGAATACAAAATTATTCAAACTAATGAATAACTTTAAATTATTCTTTTTGTGATTTAGATGCAATGTCTATATGATGAATGATGCATGAATGCAAGGTTTTAAATTTTTTAGAAATTTGGGATGTTACAATTAAGGGCAGATTAGACTAGGCCACTTTGCTTAGATGTATTAAGTCAACACTTTGACAAGAAAATTATGAGACAAAAAGTGTTGATTAGAGGAGACACTAATGAAGCATTCAGATCAGGAGTTGAGGTCATAATCCCAAACAAGAGGTAAAGATAGAAATGCCAAAATTGAATCCCATAACCTCACTAATGGTCACCTTAAGAACTAACACCCAAAACAAGCAAGAATAAGCGACTAATCATTTTATGTAAAAATGTAAGAAGGTTATAAATTGAAGGTAGAGATTATGATGATGAGTTTAGGTGAATTGAAATTCCAATTTGAATTAAATAAATCCTAATTATCATGTTCTGTAAAGACTAAAAATTAACATAAATGAACATAGATATCTCCTATTTGAAAAAGGATATTATTTGAGTTCTTCTTAAAGTCAACATAATAATAAAAAGGTAAACACACCACAGTCATAAAAGACAATTTTCAAACATGATATAACTCACATCAATCCACAAAAAAAAAATGCACACATAATATCCACAGATAAGAACAAGCAAAAGCAAATACAAACCAAACAATTTCAAAAACAAGTAAAGGAAATAATAATACAAGCACTTAGGATATAACCAGTGTAAGGTGAGGTGATGATCAAAACAATAATGACAAGATTTTAAAAGAAAGAAGATTAAACCACTTTCTAGTAATAGCTTCCAAAGACATATTAAATTAGGAGTTATTAAAAATAAAAAAAATGCTAGGACCAGCAACATATTAGGTCCCTTTATATGGTCCTTTATAGTTTTTCCAACGTAAAGCTTTTGGGAAAACTTTTATTTCCTCAAAAAAACTGTCCTTAGGTAATTGCTAAAATTAAAACTTCATGATAAAAAGAGGTTCTTAAAAATAAGACAAGAGGACATACATGTACTATTTTACTTGTCACAAGAGTTATGACAAAACTTGGTTGATTAAATTGGTTGCTAATTTGAGGTCTTGACACAAACAACCAAACACATTTAAGTCACAAAGGGAAAACATGAGTAAAACTCATCCACTAACAATGCATTTCAAAAAGTTTTTGTTGGTTCCAAATTTTGGGTGTTTTATAATTAACTTTTTCTTGTTTTCAAAATTTGGTACGTTACATTTTCAAAATTTGGAACGTTACAGACCTTCCCCCCTTAAAAGAATCTCGTCCCGAGATTCCTAAGCGGGTACTAAGAGAGTGAAAGGACAAGAGGGTCCAATTATTCTTCATATTCCGAGGTTGTTGATTTGTAAAAGAGGTTTCCTTGTTGATGTGGTGTCTGATTTCTTTTGGAAGACTTGGGTCTTTGCTGAAGGTGTTGACATGATGGTTGTTGCTGATGTAGGGTTCTTGTTGAGATGACTTAAAAAACTCCAGGGTTGGGGCGCAAAGAACAATTTGTCGCAACTATCTAATAAAACTAGCATGGGTCTTCCCCCCTTAAAAAGGGGACACTTGAAGGGTTAAATTTGATTTTATAAGCTGTTGCCGACTTCAAGGTGTTGTTGGTCTTGGGAAACACGATGGTCTTCATCTTGGTCGTACCTCCTCGGTGCTTAGGGGCTGATGTAGATACTTGTCCTGATATTGCCGACTTACGGGGTTAGCAGTTAGACACGTGCAAACAGTTTTTTCAAGCCTGTCAAGGGTGTCAGGTCTGTAGACTTTACTCTCTCCATTAATTCTTAATAAGCCAAAGGGTTCTAGGATCTGTTAAAGACGTCTAATCTTGCTTGATGTTTGGTGTTGCCAAGTGCAACAGTCTTCGATCTTCTCCTCGTTCTAGGCATCTTGCTGGATATGATGTCTTCTATTCCGTCCACCATTGGTTTACACTAAGAAATTTTATGAAGACTTTCTTGTTTTCTGGCTTCATGATGCTTCGCAAAAGCCTTCAGAGTTCAGTCAGATCTAAGTTAGCCTAAAAGTCATTTCTTCCCATAAAACTCAAGTCAGGGTCAAATGAGTTAATAAATTTGACGCGCAGAAGGCACTGACAAAACTAGCTTCATGGCACATCTTCGTGTAGACGACTTTTCCGTGATGGTTGTCTCCGGTGTTGCTGACGTTAATCTTCTTTGCACGTCACAGCTTGATGTTTTCATAAAGTCTTCAAAAAGTCGTGGCTCTTGGCGTCGTTCGAGTCCTCCGTGTTGCTATCTCTAAGAGAAACTTCCGTTGGCACCTCTTTTCTTGTCTCGATTTGTAGGTCTTGAAGAGGTTGGTTAGTAACAAGTCATTGGTGTTAGATGTTACTCTAAAGTCAGATACGTTAGGTTAGTGATGGTATACTTGTAATACGAAAGTTAATTAAACCCCACAAGGTCAGTCACATTACGAGGATGAGCTTTCTTTGAGGCTTCGATAACATGTGTAGTTAATAACTCTCACGTGTTAAAGTTTAGATCAGAGGGAAAAGCATGTTAGGAAGTTTCGAGGACAAATTTAGAAGTGCGTTAGGGTGCATCTTTGAAAAAAGGTAAGAAAGATTTTTGTGTATAGATAACAAGATGTTTAAACAAATTTAAAGTATGAGCCTAATATGCATTGCCTACAAGGCGCACTTGTGTAAGATATCAGAGAACAACATATCTACCACAAGCAATCAAACAAGGCACACACAAACAAAAAACATACCAGCAAAAGAGCACACAAGAAACATATAGAACAAAAAGGGCACTCAACAAACGCGTTGGTCGGAAAATCCAACAAAGGGTCAAATCCTAAAAGTCCTATGGGTCTTGGTCATTCCTACTAGTTGGAGTCTCTATTTCGTTGCTTGAGGCTCCTGCTGGAAAGCTTGGATTGTCGAAGTTGCAACTGGCGTACCATTGTTGGGATTCAAATCTTGACAGTGGGATTGCTTCGGCAAGCAAGGGTTGCTTTATAGCTTGCTTCTTCTCTTGACTACCACCTTGACGTCGGATGTTGAAATCTTGAGACTGCACTTTGCCTTCTCGGTACTAGTTACTTAAATCTCAATTGGGTTCATCGCCAAGTTTATACAAGCTTTGAATAGGGACAAGATAGTAGAGAAAATCTTTTGTAAATACTTTAAATTAGAGAGGTAAGATCAAGATATTTCTGGGAATAGGTGAGGAGTGGAAACCATACTAGGCTTATCTAGAAGAAAATAGATTTCTGTCCAAATAGGATTTTAGAAAAATATTCCTTCCTAAACTAATGATCATGCTAACTAAGGTCTCCTAAGGTCAACTTGGCTCTGATACCAAGTCCGTAAGGACCCCTCTGATTACCCGTCAGAGTTGCCCATGTTATGTAAACAGATAACGATCCCAATGATCAGTGCATCACGATCACATAACCAACATGGTATATAAAGTTACATCATACAACTCGAATAGTATAAGACTTACATAATTAATGTTCTCATGACCAAGTCTACAAACCTATCGCACTTGACGAATATTAACAAAGGTTCAACGGAAGATTCGGCTAGCGTGGGCCCTCGTCATGTCGGGGATGTAATCCCCGGGACCCCTAAAAGCGTGACAATCGGAATGGAGATTTCTTGGTGGCTTTTACTTTTTTCTAAGTCTATGCGCGATTCTATGAATCCCCCATAGACTCGGGGACTAGTGTCGGGGATGTACTTCCACGGTACCCTGAGGGTATGGGGTTATCGTGTTAATATTGCAGGAACAGATGAATTTAAATAAGAAAGGTGAAGGAAAAAAGAAGAAGAAAGAACACGGGCCGAGACATCTTCTGCTAGGCCAAATTCCTGACCAACTCGGATGGGCCGGCATCCAGTACTCGGTCGAACTGAGTAGGCCCATCCCGGTTGCATTTTTCCCTGCGGTCAACTGCCTCGGCCTCCTCTCCAACCTCGTCACCAACTCGACACCGCGCCCCACTGCGTCCCCGCACCTGCGACTTCCTCAGCGCAGCGCCTCCACACCTCGCCTACGCCTCCCAGGCTACCAGTCGCCGGAGCGGCCGCGCCCCCGACACCCCCGCCTTCGTCCAATCTCGGCCCCAACTCGCTCCCGAGGTCGTCCTCGACCTCCAATCACTCCGGCATCCACACGCCCGGGCCCGCCTGCATCTCGGAGCACACGACGCCGCCGCCACGACCTCGGCTGCGACGGGCGCCGAGCCGCTCCGCCTCCCGAGTTCGTCCCCAACCTCGCTTCAACCCCGACGTCGCCCGTATCTCCTCCGACCATGGCCGCTCGAGCCCTACCTCGGCTCGATCTCGACGACCCGTTCGTCCCCGGCATCAGGCACCCCCGACCTCATCACCCACCTCGGCGTGCCCCTGCCCAGCTTCCTCGATCGGCATCTCCTGCGCCCCGGCTCCGCCCCTGCAACCGCCCCCGCGCCGCACGGCCTCCTCTACCGCGACCCCGACATCTCGGTGCTTCCCGACCTCGGCAGCGAGCGGCCCGCACGCGTCTCCTCCGACGTGCTCTGCCCCGGTGTCCCGCAGACCGCGCCCGAGTTCTCCCGCGCCCCGGACCACCGACCGCTTCCGACTTCGCCGCCGCGCCCCGGACAGTTCTGCGCCGCCCCCGGCATCATCTTCTCCGCTTGGGACCTCACCTCGCCCCTAGTCGCCGCTCGGAGACACCCGAGTTCATCCTCGTCTCGGTGGCCGCCCCTTCTCCGACATCACGCGCCTCCCCATCTCCGGCATCGCCTCGGCCGACGTCACCATCGCCTTGGACATCTTCATCATGCCCACGTCACCTCCTAGGAACCCGGGTACCTCCTCATCTCGGGTTGACCGAGATTGGCCGTAGCATCTCGGGAGTGCGATGGACCTGCATCTCACCATCTCGGGAGCAAAGTCAATCAAGAGGATGAGAAGTGTACGTATGGGTATGGAAAACAGACACTAAAGACAAAGTCCAGGACACCTCCGGCATGGCTACAGTACCCGCGATGTGACGACAGTACACTGCGATGCGTCCTGAACAGTACCCGGATGTGACTATAGTACACTGCTGCTGACATGATGAACAGTACCGACAAGACCCCATCAATCAAATCGTGAACAGTGTACCGTGAACAGTGATTCTTGTCCCCTGGGCTCTCCTATATAAAGGGCACCAGGGGGAGGGAGAGCAGGAGGCCAAGCCCCCCACCACTTCATTTCCCCCCTTTCTATTTGCTCCCAAAACTTCATGGAGGCATACCTAGCTGCTCGCGGAGCATATTGTAGCCCGGATATAAAGAGGAGAAATATACCGAGTAGGCTAGATGCTGCAGTAGGGGTTTTATCTCCTCACGAGAGCCCCGAAGCAGGCTAAATCCGCGTGTCATTGTGTCGGTTGAGTTTACCTGCGCGCGAGTTCATCGCGCAATCCCTCCCCGAGATCCCCTAGCGTCCATCGGCCCCACAAATTAGCCTACCCGTAGGCATCTGTCAGTTCGCCACGACGACAGTTGGCACCCACCGTGGGGCAGAGTGGCGCTTGCGGGAACAATTTCGGACGGGACCCGACATCCTAAATCCGGGATCCCTACGCTGCGGGCAGTGGTCACTGACATCCTGCGCCGCAGTTAGCGGTCGCCGGTATCCCAAATCCGGGATCCTAAATCCGGGATCCCTACGCTGCGGGCAGTGGTCACTGACATCCTGCGCCGCGGGTAGCGGTCGTCGGTATCCCAAATCCGGGATCCTAAATCCGGGATCCCTACGCTGCGGGCAGTGGTCACTGACATCCTGCGCCGCGGGTAGCGGTCGCCGGTATCCCAAATCCGGGATCCTAAATCCGGGATCCCTACGCTGCGGGCAGTGGTCACTGACATCCTGCGCCGCGGGTAGCGGTCGCCGGTATCCCAAATCCGGGATCCTAAATTCGGGATCCCTACGCTGCGGGCAGTGGTCACTGGCATCCTGCGCCGCGGGTAGCGGTCGCCGGTATCCCAAATCCGGGATCCTAAATCCGGGATCCCTACGCTGCGGGCAGTGGTCACTGACATCCTGCGCCGCGGGTAGCGGTCGCCGGTATCCCAAATCCGGGATCCTAAATCCGGGATCCCTACGCTGCGGGCAGTGGTCACTGGCATCCTGCGCCGCGGGTAGCGGTCGCCGGTATCCCAAATCCGGGATCCTAAATCCGGGATCCCTACGCTGCGGGCAGTGGTCACTGGCATCCTGCGCCGCGGGTAGCGGTCACCGGTATCCCAAATCCGGGATCCCTACACTGCGGGTAGTGGTCACTGACATCCTGCGCCGCGGGTAGCGGTCGCCGGTATCCCAAATCCGGGATCCTAAATCCGGGATCTCTGCGCTGCGGGCAGCGGTCATTGACGTCCCTGCGCTGCGGGTTGAGGTCGCGGATATCCCTGCGCTGCGGGTTGAGGTCACCGACGTCCCTGCGCTGCGGGTAGAGGTCTCCGACATCCCTGCACCGCGGGTGGAGGTCATCGACGTCCCCGCATCGCGGAAACCGGTCATCGACATCCCAAACCAGCATCCCTGCATCACGGCCACCAGCCGCTGGAGTCTACCCCGACACTCATCATCAATGGAGCCCTGGCAGTTGCACACCAGTTACCCGTGTTATGTCGCCTCCGACATCCCCAATCGCTCATGTGCTCTGTGAGTATCGTCGTATGTACCTTGCAATTATGTTATCTTAGATTTATTCGGGAGCTGCCCATGCATGTTTAGTTTAATTGATTACCCGGGAACGAGATATCGTAATCCCGGGACTACCCTGTTGTGCCTATTTTATCATATGTTAGTTTTTTCCCCGGGAGCAAAGTGTCTTGACCCGGGGACTGGCTTAGCGTTTAGTTCTACCTTGCATGCTAAGTCGGTAGAGTTGCTAAGTTTGTATTTATTTATATGCTTGGCGTATCTTGGTTCCTGTTGTGTAGTTTGTGAGCCGGTATCCCGAAACTGGACTCGGGGACTGCCGGGCTCCTATGTCTTCCTGCTATATCTGAAAATTTACCCGGGGACTCGGTGGAAACCGAGTCTCTGTCCTATTGTGTGGTTTGCTGCTAGAGTTATTTTCTGTCTTTATTAAAATATATATGTCCTAACTAACGTTGAAATGTGATATCGGTTTTACCGCAAGGATACTCATGTCGAGAGTCTTGATTATATCGGTTATCTTGGATCCATCTTATGGTTGATTATTTTCTCAAAGTATATTGCATATGATCTATGGTATCAGTTGGCCCACATATCGCGGTATCACGCAAAATTTCCAGATCCCCGTTTATTTCGGTTCGCCAATATATCATGGCATACTGCAATATCTCCATATCGCTATTCATGTCGGCTCGCCATTATATCGCGGCATCATGCAATATCCCCCGATTCCCATTTATTTCGGTTCGCCAATGTATCATGGCATCGGGCAATATTTCCAAATCGTCATATGTTTCGGTTTGTCAAAATTCGTCAAAGGCAACACCCGAGATACCGAGACACCTGTGATACGCCCATAGTGGCCGAGATACCGAAACACCTGTGATATGCCCAGAGGGGCCGACATACCGGCATACCGACATACCGAGATACCTGTGTGACATTGTGTGTGTAGGCGTCTGTGTCGGTATACGCCCAGAGTGGCTACACGCCGGCACATGAGACTTTGTGTCGGTATACGCCCAGAGTGGCTACAAGCCGGCGCATGAGGCGTCCGTGTCGGTATACGCCCAGAGTGGCTAAACTCCAACATGTGTTATGTGTTTGTGTCAGACCGGTGGTGGCCGAAGACATCTATGTCGGTAAAACGCCCAGAGTGGCTAAGGAACCGACATATGATTGTATTTTTGCAGGAACATGGTGGAGCAAGCGAAGACGATGAGGTCGCTATTTTTTCTAAGTCTGCGCACGACTCTACAAGTCCCCCGCAGCCTCGGGGACTAGTGTCGGGGATGTAATCCCCGGGACCCCTAAAAGCGTGACAATCGGTATGGAGATTTCTTGGTGGCTTTTTCTTTTTTCTAAGTCTATGCACGATTCTATGAATCCCCCATAGCCTCGGGGACTAATGTCGGGGATGTACTTCCCCGGTACCCTGAGGGTATGGGGTTATCGTGTTAATATTGCAGGAACAGATGAATTTAAATAAGAAAGGTGAAGGAAAAAAGAAGAAGAAAGAATTCCTGACCAAATTCCTGACCAACTCGGATGGGCCGGCATCCAGTACTCGGTCGAACCGAGTAGGCCCATCCCGGTTGCATTTTTCCCTGTGGTCAACTGCCTAGGCCTCCTCTCCAACCTCGTCACCAACTCGACACCGCGCCCCACTGCGTCCCCGCACCTGCGACTTCCTCAGCGCAGCGCCTCCGCACCTCGCCTACGCCTCCCAGGCTCCCAGTCGCCGGAGCGGCCGCGCCCCCGACACCCCCGCCTTCGTCCGACCTCGGCCCCAACTCGCTCCCGAGGTCGTCCTCGACCTCCCATCACTCCGCATCCACACGCCCGGGCCCGCCTGCATCTCGGAGCACACGACGCCGCCGCCACGACCTCGGCTGCGACGGGCGCCGAGCCGCTCCGCCTCCCGAGTTCGTCCCCAACCTCGCTTCAACCCCGACGTCGCCCGTATCTCCTCCGACCGTGGCCGCTCGAGCCCTACGTCAGCTCGATCTCGACGACCCGTTCGTCCCCGGCATCAGGCACCCCCGACCTCATCACCCACCTCGGCGTGCCCCTGCCCAGCTTCCTCGACCGGCGTCTCCTGCGCCCCGGCTCCGCCCCTGCAACCGCCCCCGCGCCGCACGGCCTCCTCTACCGCGACCCCGACATCTCGGTGCTTCCCGACCTCGGCAGCGAGCGGCCCGCACGCGTCTCCTCCGACGTGCTCTGCCCCGGCGTCCCGCAGACCGCGCCCGAGTTCTCCCGCGCCCCGGACCACCGACCGCTTCCGACTTCGCCGCCGCGCCCCGGACAGGTCTGCGCCGCCCCCGACATCATCTTCTCCGCTTGGGACCTCACCTCGCCCCTAGTCGCCGCTCGGAGACACCCGAGTTCATCCTCGTCTCGGTGGCCGCCCCTTCTCCGACATCACGCGCCTCCCCATCTCCGTCATCGCCTCGGCCGACGTCACCATCGCCTTGGACATCTTCATCATGCCCACGTCACCTCCTACGAACCCGGGTACCTCCTCATCTCGGGTTGACCGAGATTGGCCCTAGCATCTCGGGAGCGCGATGGACCTGCATCTCAGTATCTCGGGAGCAAAGTCAATCAAGAGGATGAGAAGTGTACGTATGGGTATGGAAAACAGACACTAAAGACTAAGTCCAGGACACCTCCGGCATGGCTACAGTACCCGCGATGTGACGACAGTACACTGCGATGCGTCCTGAACAGTACCCGGATGTGACTATAGTACACTGCTGCTGACATGATGAACAGTACCGACAAGACCCCATCAATCAAATCGTGAACAGTGTACCGTGAACAGTGATTCTTGTCCCCTGGGCTCTCCTATATAAAGGGCACCAGGGGGAGGGAGAGCAGGAGGCCAAGCCCCCCACCACTTCATTTCCCCCCTTTCTATTTGCTCCCAAAACTTCATGGAGGCATACCTAGCTGCTCGCGGAGCATATTGTAGCCCGGATATAAAGAGGAGAAATATACCGAGTAGGCTAGATGCTGCAGTAGGGGTTTTATCTCCTCACGAGAGCCCCGAAGCAGGCTAAATCCTCGTGTTATTGTGTCGGTTGAGTTTACCTGCGCGCGAGTTCATCGCGCAATCCCTCCGCGAGATCCCCTAGCGTCCATCGGCCCCACAAATTAGCCTACCCGTAGGCATCTGTCAGTTCGCCACGACGACACGTCACGTCCTGACGCATTTCAACAGAGCAGTTGAGTGGGACACTCAGTTGGCGTAGTCTTCGGCGTACTCCTCCTTCTTTTCGTACATCTCCTTATCGGAACCTGGACGTTTGAATATCCAGGGACACAGCCATATGAGTACATTTACGTACTCGCAAGACCACCTCTAAGGTTTAAGTTTTCATGGTAATGCAAGAAAACACTTTTCGAAAACTGGGATAGCTGCTATTTACGAATATAAGGCTTAGTTTTCGAATACGATGATTTTAGGCATAGAGAATACGACATCTCTATATCCTTGTTGAAGAAAAACATTTAGAGATAGAATTCTCTTCTCTTAGATATAGCAAGGACATATCTAAGTACAGAAACTTCTTTTGTAAAATTTTGTCAAAACACTAGGATAGGATACCCCTTTTTCCTGACTTGAGATCGGACTAGTTGTCTCCCCGAGATCAACCATCTTCACCCAAATTCCGTACCTCCTAGGTACCACAT
This sequence comes from Poa annua, assembly GCA_026929855.1. Taxonomy (NCBI): domain Eukaryota; kingdom Viridiplantae; phylum Streptophyta; class Magnoliopsida; order Poales; family Poaceae; genus Poa; species Poa annua. The sequence goes on from CM049426.1 coordinate 107,568,105, forward strand.
TTTTGCGTCCTTGTTCTTCTCCGAAACCAACTTCATTTGGACCTTTCCAACCGTCCATGACCGTGGACGCGGCTATTCGAATAGATTTACACTCTGCAGAGGTTGCACACTTTACCCACACCTATCGGTTCTTCCGCCGTGTCTGCCACAGCCCATCATACGACAACATGCGGGGGTCTGGATAACACGATCAAAGCTTTCCACTATGACCACCCTAGCATCGGGGCCTCCCGATAGGTTTGTTCTCCCCGGCACCGTGTGCTCCACTAGACCTCTTGGTCTTTCCTCGAGAGGCCACACCGCCACGACAGGAGACCCGCCTAATTGTCCGGCGCGGTCATCAAATGTGTATTGCCTCATCCAGACGGCAACCCGGCTTCGAGGGCCCAACCCCCATAGAAAGTATGAGAACCCCAATACTAAAACAGACAAGCTTCCGGCTAAGCCCCACCCATGTCAAGTAGTGTGGTTGCACGGGTTAATTGTTCGTGCGCCAGCTAGGGTCACACTTTGTTTTTTTATCAAAACACTTCCTCCTCCGACTACTCCTAGCAGCTCGGGTTTTCACAAACATCTCCGATTGCTCCCAGCAAATCGGGTTTTAATAAAACACTTGCTCGCCGATTGCTCTCAGCAACACGGGTTTTTCTCCGGAATACATTTTGATCAAAAAAGGCGCCAATCCTATAGTTTTGAGGTAAGGGAATCGGAGTATACTACTAGAAAACTTAATCTACTTGATGGAGCCTTCAACAACAAGGCTCATCAAGTGAAAACTTATTTTGTAACACCTATAATACTCTAGTAGATAACTTTGGCCAAACAATATTTGGTAAAATAGTTTTCGGGTGGCAGGGTTCCCCAAAAGAAGTGAAACGTGCATTATTTTATTTTGAAGACAAAACAATGCTTGATAAAATAGTAGGATTCATTATAGTGGTGAGGTGGGCTTGCGTGGCTCAGCAATATGTCCTTGGTCTTGATCTTGATGTTCATCAGGTTCACTCGTCCCTTCCAGTTCCTCCCCGGCCGTATCTAACGTTGTAAATAGGTAGAGGAACAACACTCAGAAAACAAGGCAATGCCACAAAGACATATCAAACAGCAGGCTTCGCACAAGACAATAAGCTAACAATCAAAAACAACCAACTCCTTTAGCTATACAACAACAATCAACAAAGTCCATAGAGCTAAGACAACTACAGATCCTCCTAAGAAAATATACACAACAACTCTGAGTATTAAAAAGGTAGTTCTACAGAACACTAAAACAACACATCACTTAGAGTTATTATATCATTTAACAAGAGCTGTTATATTAGTTTTCAGGAAATACTTCAAACAAAAGTATCTTAGTAGATCGGGAAATACTTCTGACAAAAGTATCTTAACACACAAGCAAGTATTAATATTAACACTAGCATTGAGCACACTCACATGCAAACATGTTACTAGCTCAAGAAACATTTACTATCAAGAAACTAAGCGACAAACAATGGTAACACCACTGTCCAAACAAGTTTATGACTAAGAGCTAAGAAGGTGCATTAAGCCTATTTAATAAGACACTTCAATTAATACCACTTCAACAATTAAACCAAACAATCACACAACAAACAAGTGTTGACATCAAATCTTGAAGTGAACAAACCATACAACAATCATTACAAAGCACGAACAATTACTGTATAGTATTCAACACCAATCACATCCACATTCATAATACCCAAGTAAAGTTAGTGCAACACCCGGGAAACAAGGTGAATTATGTTAGACTAACTAGTGAATGACATAACAATATTTTTACGAAACTTATTAGGGTTATGCAAGGTTAACACCACTGCTCACATAAGTTGTTGATTTAAAACTAAAAAGGTGTAGTTGGCTGATTTAACAAAACACCACAAAAGAGCGTGTTGACAACAATTTAAAGTAAACAAGAAAACAACAAGCACTTCAAAATATCACCACTTACTGGATAAAAAAACATAACACACAATTACCACTACCAACAAAACATTTGAAAACACTTAGTGTTATAATTAGGCACATAGTGAATTATGCTAAACACAAACAAACAATGCACCACAACACTATTAGTGTATTTAAAACATGTATTAAGGTTGAGTTTAGGTTCTGGACTTCAAAAGTTGATTATTATTATTTCTACCATCCACATGTGCTAAGAACAGATGATTAAAAGCTAATTCTTCTATTAGCCAAATTTTGCTGTTTTTGGGAGATAAATCATAACTCCTAAGATAATGTTCAGAATATTAAATCCTTCTACCACAGTACTCCTAGTAACTATAGGAAGCTATGAAAATTGGATTTGCATTCAAAGCTATTACTAAACAGAAGATAAAAATCATGAAAATGCTACTGGTCTCAAAACCATAATGAATATAGTTTCAGTTTTAGGAATCTCCTACATGCAAAGTTAATTTCTATGGATAGTTATTGACCTAATGTTTCTGTAGAAATTGGATTCACTCAATTTGGACACTCCTAGCTCCATATATTTCAGTTTTAGTGAAACAAACATGTTTTAGGAATAATAGTGTACCTAATAATGTATAAATTATTTTTATAGAAATCCAGTGTTGCATGATAAAGAAAACACAAGGCTACTCCACAACAATACTCCTAAACTATTTGCACAAACATATATAGCTCAAACAATTATAACTAGACACATGCAAACCTCAGAAAATAAATATATTACTTTTGAAGTGCAAAAACCTACTATTTAAGAGAATACTTCATCATGTGCAAAATACAAGCTGGAAAATTCTAAAAATGTAGGATATGAAATATACCACTCATATCAACCACATTCAATTGGATTTACTCAGAAAAGTATTTTAAATAATGAATTAAAAATCCTCAAACAGCTACTGAGGTCATTCTCCATAGAGGGGGTCCGGAGTGTCAAGACCCCATAAAAACTTGCATAGAACCATAAACTATGTATAGTAGTGTGTGGGTAGTTTTTGGAACCAAGATACATCTCCGAGGTGCGACCCGCTTCACTGACCCCTCTTATTCTGTAGTAAGTTCTTGCACTTAGGGCCGGGAGGGCTTTTTGTCCCGGTCACGCGCCCGGGACAGCGTGTTTGGGACAAATAGCCTCCCCTATTTGTCCCGGGCACGCCACGGCCCGGAACCAGTAGGGGGGTCACGTGGCCAAACCAGACAGCCTCTGGCTCCCACTCATTTGTCCCGGTTCGTAATACGAACCGGGACAGTATATATGATTTTTTGTTTTCTTTTTTTGTTTCTTTTGTTTTGTTTCCTGTTTTCTATTTTTGTTTCTGTTTTCTATTTATGTTACTGATTCTTTTGTGTTTGTGTTTTTTCATTTATGTTTCATTTCAAAAAAGATCTAGTTGCATATTATACGTTACTATGTAATATATATCATGAATACACGATTTTTTCCTCGGGATATAGTCATGAATACTACTAGTACACGAGTTCTCCCAAACAAATATTTACAACCGGAAGATCATGTCTAAATATTTACAAACAGAGATCATTACATGACAGAGAAGCATTAGACCCTATTTTTTCCTCGGGATGGTCTTTTTTGGCGGCCGGATTATACTGCATTCTGCGCCTGGCTTTATGACATAGTCAAGCAGAAAGCCCACAATTTCCTCCGCGATTGGTAGTAGGCGGTCTTTTGCATCAAGCCTGTTCCGGATCGTCTCAAACTAAAAAGGAGAGATCAACACCAATATATCAACCATTATGAAAATAATTCAATTTGAAAAGTGAACAAGTTTGAATGAATTGTTAACGTACCCTATTCCAGTCTACACCCTCATTGAAGTGAATTCGGATGAACTCGCACCCGGGACAGATAGCACCCCTATTTGTCCTGGGCTGAGCCACCACCCGGGATAGATGGGGTTTTTTCTTTTCTTTTTCTGTTTTCTGTTTTCTGTTTTAAATAAATTTGGAATTTGAAAAAACTTTCAATATGAAAAGTTTTTTAATTTGACTAAATAATACAAAAACATTTTCTCTTTTCTATAACCATTATTTTAATAAGTTTAAAACTATTTTGAATGTGAATTTGTATAACTTTTGCAAACTTTGGAATTTGAAAAAACTTTCAATATGAAAAGTGTTTGAATTTGACTAACTAATACAAAAACATTTTCTCTTTTCTATAACCATTATTTTAATAAGTTTAAAACTATTTTGAATGTGAATTTGTATAACTTTTGCAAACTTTGGAATTTGAAAAAACTTTCAATATGAAAAGTGTTTGAATTTGACTAACTAATACAAAAACATTTTCTCTTTTCTATAACCATTATTTTAATTAGTTTAAAACTATTTTGAATGTGAATTTGTATAACTTTTGCAAACTTTGGAATTCTGAGCTCTTCGATCAACACTTTAACTTCCAAACCGGGACTAAAGAAGCACACGGATCGTGTGTTTCTTTCAAGCACTTGTAAGCCGTTTGATCAGGTGTGTGTTTCTTTTGATTGCTTCTGAGCTGTTCGATTAACGCTTTCAGTTTCAAACCGGGAATAAAGAAGCACACGGATCGTGTGTTTCTTTGAAACACTTGTTAGCCGTTGGATCAGGGGTGTGCTTCTTTTGAGCACTTGAGAGCTGTTGGATCAACACTATCAGTACCACTGGTTGAGCCCGTGACCCTATATATAGCCCCCTCTCGGACGAGGCGAGCACTCAGTGTTTCCTCCTTCTAGTGCCTAGCCGGGTGGTGTGTGGTATACAAATCACTCGGATTCCCTGCATACGCCCCACGGTGCATTTGATATGCAGGCACTGAGCCACCGTGGGGCTGTATGCAGGTGAAATCGTGTGTTTTGTTCTATCAAAAGAATAGTTCAATTCATCTACTGAGGAATATATACAAATTACTCGGATTCCCTGCATACGCCCCACGGTGCATTTGATATGCAGGCACTCATCAAGAGCCACCGTGGGGCTGTATGCAGGTGAAAACGTTTGTTTTGTTCTATCAACGCCGACGGATCCATTTGATATGCAGGTAAAAATGGAGCATCTTCTTCATATCAAAAGTTTAATATATTAATTATTACATATCGCACCAACATCTCCATCACACAACACCGCCAGTTCTTCTGGGTCGAAACCATGGAGCATCTTCTTCAATCAACTTGATGATTGGGTCAATGTTCACTACGAAAGGCGGAATTTCATCAAAATTATTATAATCATCTGACATGTCTGTCTTGTCCTCAACTCCCACGATGTTTCTTTTTCCTGAAAGAACTATGTGACTCCTCGGCTCCTCCACTCCCAGGATGTTTCTTTTTTTGGGTCTGCTAGACATGTCTTTCACATAGAAAACCTGAGCCACATCATTGGCTAGCACGAATGGTTCGTCTCTATACGCAAGATTGTTTAGATCCACTGTTGTCATTCCGTACGTCTTGTCTACCTCAACCCCGCCTTTCAGATTGACCCATTTGCACCGAAACAAAGGGATCTTAAAAGAAGGTCCATAGTCAAGTTCCCATATCTCCTCTATGCAACCATAATATGTGTTCTTCTGCCCATTGTTGTTTGTTGCATCAATGCGAACACCACTGTTTTGGTTCGTGCTCTTTTTATCTTGGACACTCGTGTAAAATGTATTTCCATTTATCTCGTACCCTTGGAAAGTACATATAGTTGTAGATGGTGCCCTGGCCAACAAGTGTAACTCTTCATCAACCTTGTCTTTATTTTCAAGATGTGCTCGCAACCAACCGCCGAACGTGGCCATGTGTGTACGTACAATCCAGTTGTCAGACTTCCCCGCGTGTAGAGAGCGTACAAAATTCTTGTGTTCATCGATATACGGGGCCACCAAGGTAGAACTTTGTAGAACTGTATAGTGTGCTTCAGTGAAAGAATGTCCATCCATACAATTTTTTGTTTTCTTTCCTAGTGTGCCTTTTCCACTAAGTCTACCCTCATGTCGTGATTGTGAACACCTATCGGCTTAAGGTCATGAATAAAGTCAACACAGAATTCAATGACCTCCTCGTTACCGTAGCCGTTGGAGATGCTTCCTTCTGGCCTAGCACGGTTATGCACATATTTCTTTAAGACTGCCATGAACCTCTCAAATGGGAACATATTGTGCAGAAATACAGGACCGAGAACTTGAATCTCTTCGACTAGGTGAACCAGGAGATGCGTCATAACATCGAAGAAGGATGGAGGGAACGCCAACTCAAAACTGACAAGACACTGGACCACATCATTTTGCAACCCTGGTAGAATCGCCGGATCGATTACCTTTTGAGATATTGCATTGAGGAATGCACAAAGCTTCACAATAGGTACTCGAAAATTTTCCGGTAGTAGCCCCCTCAGTGCAATCGGAAGCAATTGCGTCATAATCACGTGGCAATCATGAGACTTTAGGTTCTGAAATTTTTGGAGTCTCACATTTACTATCCTCTTTATATTCGACGAGAACCTAGCCGTGACCTTGATACTGCTCAGGCATTCAAAGAATATTACTTTCTCTTGTTTGGTAAGAGCGTAGCTGACAGGACCTTCGTAGTGTTCGGGACTTAGGCCGTCTCGTTCTTTCACACGTTTCTGGTCCTCCCGTGCTTCCTCTGTATCTTTTTTCTTCCCGTACACGCCCAAGTAGCCTAGCAGGTTCACGCAAACATTCTTCGTCACGTGCATCACGTCGATAGCAGATTAACCTCTAGGACCTTCCAATATGGTAGCTCCCAAAATATAGATTTTTTCTTCCACATGGGTGCGTGCCCGTTAGCGTCTTTCGGAACCTGTTGTCCTCCAGGACCCTTTCCAAAGATTACTTTTAGATCCTTGACCATATCAAATATTTCTTCACCAGTACGGTTGACAGGCCTCCTACTGTGATCAGCCTCACCTTTAAAATGCTTGCCTTTCTTCCTTGCGGTATGCCTGGTCGGAAGAAGTCGACGATGCCCCAGATACACACACTTCTTACATTTATCCAAATATAAACATTCAGTCTCACCCAAACAGTGTGTGTATGCATTGTACCCCTTGGTCGACTGCACTGAGAGGTTAGCAAGAGCAGACCAATCGTTAATTGTTACAAAAAGCAGAGCTCGTAGGTCAAATTCCTCATGTTTGTGCTCATCCCACACCCGTACACCTTCTTCCCGCCACAACTGTAAAAGTTCTTCAAATAATGGCCTGAGGTACACATCAAGGTCGTCGCCGGGTTGCTTCGGGCCTTGGATGAGCAATGGCGTCATAATGAACTTTCGCTTCATGCACAACCAAGGAGGAAGGTTATAAATACATAGAGTCACAGGCCATGTGCTATGACTGGTTCTCTGCTCCCCAAACGGATTGAAACCGTATGTACTTAGACCAAACCTTAAGTTCCTTGCGTCATCTTCAAATTCCGGGAACTCTCTCTCAATTTTTCTCCACTGCGACCCATCAGCGGGGTGTCTACACATCGCGTCTTTCTTACGGTCCTCTTTGTGCCATCGCAACAACTTGGCATGCTCTTTATTCGCGAACAGGCGTTTCAACCGTGGTATTATAGGAGCATACCACATCACCTTGGCAGGAACCCTCTTCCGGGGACGCTCACCCTCAACTTCACCAGGGTCATCTCGTCTGATCTTATACCGCAATGCAGTGCATACTGGACATGTATCCAAATTCTCATACTCACCGCGGTAGAGGATGCAGTCATTAGGGCAGGCATGTATCTTATGCACGTCTAATCCTAGAGGGCACACAACCTTCTTTGCTTCGTACGTGCTGTCGGGCAACTCGTTGACCTTTGGAAGCATCTTCCTAATTATCTGCAGCAACTTTCCAAATCCCTTGTCAGTCACACCACACTCTGCCTTCCACTGCAGTAATTCCAGTGTGGTACCCAGCTTTTTCTGACCATCTTCGCAACTTGGATACAACAATTTCTTGTGATCCTCTAACATTTGGTCGAACTTCAACCTCTCCTTTTCAGTTCCGCACTCTCTCTTTGCATCAGCAATGGCCCTACCAAGATCGTCAGTGGGCTCATCTGGTGCCTCTTCAGCTTCAGCTTCCCCCGTTGCAGAATCTCCGTACTCCGGGAACATAGGATAGTTGTCATCATCTTTCTCTTCTTCATTGTCTTCCATCATAACACCTTTTTCTCCGTGCTTCGTCCAACAATTATAGCTGGGCATGAAACCATGCCGAATAAGATGACTTTGAAGGGTTCTCACGTTTGGGTGATCTGTCTTATTCTGACAGTTGACACATGGACAACACATGAAACCATTGGTACTGTTAGCCTGGGCTTTCTCTATAAATTTCCTCAAACCTATCATGTACTCGGCAGTGCGTCGGTCACCATACATCCATTGTCGGTCCATCTGCATTATATAATGAACTACATCAATAACCATTACAGAACATCGACAAATAAACACTGAACATGCACGGTATCAATTAATTACAAATGAAATGAGAGAAAAATTAACCTTGATCGAAAAGAAGAATAAACTTCTTTAAGTGTACATCAAATCAATTCGTGAACTCTCTCGGGCATTTCATCAAACACCTTGCATGCATACAAAAAAAACAGACTAGCACACACCCCTTCCTTCCATTTCAAAAAAAAAATGCCTCCAATGGTTTCGGGAGGGGGCTGCTGATCAGTATATATAGGCACCCCCCCATTTGTCCCGGTTTCAGTCACAAACCGGGACAACAAGGAGGCCCATTTGTCCCGGTTTGTGACTGAAACCGGGACAGATGGAGGTTTTTTCATTTTTTTTATTTTCTTTTTCTGTTTTAAATAACATTTGCAAACTTTGGATTTTGGAAAAACTATGAATATGAAAAATGTTTGAATTTGACTAACTAATACAAAACCATTTTCTGTTCTCTGTTTTAAATAACTTTTGCAAACTATGGAATTTGAAAACACTTTTGCAAACTTTAGATATATTTCGGTCAATACAAGAGAACACATGCACACAGAATTTTTGCGTAACGGAATACATAGATAGTCTACTCATCAACGACATTAAGATGATCATTGTCCGTATTATAGCCGCGTAGATTATCCCACTTCCGTGCAATCTTGAAGCCAAGGCGAGCGTCTAAAGCAGCATATACGACTTGATCGTAGCTCAATGGAACGTTGCCCCATCCGAAAATTAGGTCTTTTTGTAACGTGTCTTCCTTGTCGTCGTCCGTGTTCTTCTTCTTCTTGTATTTCTTCTTCTTCTCAAGATTTGTCCCAATGACCGCATTAGAGAGAGCATATAGACTAGGAGTAAAATTGCCGGTAGGGTTTCGGCGATCCCTCTGCAGGTCGACCGCGGACCGAATAATAATTCCGTAGTAGGCTAGCATCTTCATGTCATTATGGATTGCCACGCCGTAGAATTTGATTGTCTCATCACCTAAGAAATCCACGAGGACCTGTGGCACCCGATCAGCTTTGCAAATTTGGAAGATAAGAGTCTCGGTCGCCACCGAGAGTTGAAGGACGGCGGCGCACTGCGGAGTATCCTTCCGTCGAGGTTCGGTGAACTCGCAATCGAGTCCAACGGCTTTGATCGGAGCGGCATCGAGGAAGTAGTTCTTCACGTCGCGGATCCACTTCTCCAAGCGCCATGCACGAAGGGTGACCCACACCTTGAACTGCATGCCTTCCTTCTCGTAGTCGTAAAACTCATCGGACGGAGGCACGAGTGGCTCCATAGGGACGGAGAAAAGAGAGGAGAGATGGCTGGAGAAATGGTGTGTGGAGGAGTCGTACTGTGCAGTGCATTTTATAGCACCGGAGAGGAAGATGAATCGTCGGCGGAGAGCAGAGGAATTAATCGCCGGAGGGCAGAGGAATCGCCGGCGGCGCCGTATTTCCGCTCGTCTTCCGTGCGCGTCGAAAAAACGCGGCGATGGCTCGGCTTCCGCGCGCACGCGTAACTGACACCATGACATTTGTCCCGGTTCGTGACTAGAACCAGGACAAATGGGTGTCGCCTGAAGCGCTCGGCGGGTGCTACCTTATTTGTCCCGGTTCGTGGCTGGAACCGGGACAAATGGGTGTCGCCTGGAGCGCTCGGCGCGGTTTATGCCCCATCTGTTCCGGTTTGCAGTACGACCGGGACAAATGGGGTTTTCGAGTTTGGTCCTTTAGCCTGTTTTCTACTAGTGCCAGTGCCACATGGTTAAGAAAACATGCAGGGACTCTAAAAAATTTATTTTAAAACTTTTCCATGCACAGATCTCCCAGAAACGAATTAAAGAAAACTATTAGATCATTGATGAATTAAACAGGAAAAATCGATTTAAATGAAAAACATCAGAATGGGCCAGATCTGCCAAGGCCCGAGCGGCGCCGCGCTGGGCCGGCCCACTGCGCTCGCGCGCTGGCGAGGCGGTAAGGTGCCGCCAGATCTCGAGTGGACGGCCTAGATTAGATGGAATAGGATTCATACACAACCGTAGATCGCGAATCCGACGGCCACCAGTCGTCTTCTACCTCTTGACGGCCGGAGCGGAGAAGGAAACCTAAAAATGGCTTTGGGCACCAGATGCTCACCTAGGGGAACAGAGAGGCGACGAGGAGGGGCGGATGTTGGTGCGGAGAGGCGGGGCAGCCGAGGGATGGCTGAAGATCTTGCCGAAATGCTTCCAAAAGGAGGGAACGCCACGGTGGTCCGACGCAGGCACGACGAGGTCGAGGGCGTTCAGGTGAATCTACAGAAGAACCACGATTTCTAAGAGGTAGCCCACGTGTATATGAACAAGGAAATGCAGAGGGAGGGAGGAGAGATGGTTGGGTTCGATGGCATTCATCCTTGAAGCCCTCGGGTCCAAGCTCGAGGTTTGCCTCGATTTCGAGCAGGAGGAGGAGAGAGCTCGCTCGGGATCTGGGGTGGGGGTGGCGGAGGAGAGTGAGATGAGCAGGTATTGCAAGGTCAGAGAGTGAGAGGGGGCTCAGGTCATTAAATTGAGCTGGTGGCATATCCACCGAGGGGAGAGGGCACGGGTTTGAGCAGAGGGATCTCGGGAGCAGGTGATTGGAGGAGCCATGTGGTGAGGGAAATGATGAGTGCATTGCAGAAAGGTTTGGACACTAGTTGATGGCCTGGTTTTTGTGGAATGAAGTAAATAAAAGGGTGGGTGGCCTCCTGCTTGTCAGATGCTCGACAAAATGTCTCAAAGAGCAACAAAAAGAGAGGGGAGGCTGGGGCTAGCCAGGGACATATCAAAAAGGGTTTAGTGGGGTGTGGTGTGCTTAGGCATGCCCAAGACAGGGGTTGGGGAGGTGGGGAGTGTGGTTTTTGATATAGATGGATTTAGGGCAGATTAGACTAGGTCATTTTCCTTAGATGGATTAAGACAACACTTTGACAAGAAAATTATGAGACAAGAAGTGTTGATTAGAGGAGACACTAATGAAGCATTGATCTGGAGTTGAGGTCATAAGCCCAAACAGGAGGTAAAGATAAAAATGCGAAAATTGAATCCCATAACCTCACTAATGGTCACCTTAAGAACTAACACCCAAAACAAGCAAGAATAAGTGATGAAATTTTTTTGTAAAAATGTAAGAAGGTTATAAATAGAAGGTAGAGATGATGATGATGAGTTTAGGTGAATTGAATTTCCAATTTGAATTAAATAAATCCTAGTTATAATGTTCTGTAAAAACTAAAAATTAACATAAATGAACATAGATATCTCCTATTTGCAAAAGGATATTATTTGAGTTTTCTTAAAATCAACATAATAATAAAAAGGTAAACACACCACAGTCATAAAAGACAATTTTCAAACATGATATAACTCACATCAATCCACAACCAAAAATGCACACATAATATCCACATATAAGAACAAGAAAAAGCAAACACAAACCAAACAATTTGAAAAACAAGTAAAGGAAATAATAATACAAGCACTTAGGATATAACCAGTGTAAGGCGAGGTGATGATCAATACAAGAATGACAAGATTTTAAAAGAAAAAAGATTAAACCACTTTCTAGTAATAGCTTCCAAATACATATTAATGTGGAAGAAGTTCATGATGAACCTGATTCTGTGATTGGTACGTTCTTGCCCAATTCTTTTCCAGCATTAGTCTTATTTGATACTGGAGCATCGCATTCATTCATATCAAGAGCTTTTGTAAACAAACATGGGCTAGCTGAGGAAACCCTAGAAAAACCTATTAGGGTAAGTTCACCGGGAGGAGAGATGATAGTATATTCTGGGTGTAGACAGTTAGACTTAAAGATTGGTGAGCACATTTTTTCCAACAGACATAGTCATCCTAGAAACTCAAGGTTTGGATGTCATCATCATAATGGATTGGATGACTCGTTTTGAAGGAATCATAGACTGTGCAAATAGACCGATCACCCTCACCACCCTAGAGAAAAGGAAGATTAAGTTCAGATCAACTTTTGAACTTAAGAAAGTTTGGCTAAATTCTCTTAAGGGGGTTAGCCTTGGTGATGTGCTTATTGTGAAGGAATACCCAGATGTTTTTCCGGAAGAACTACCGGGAATGCCACCCGATAGAGATGTAGAGTTCCTCATCGAACTGAAACCGGGTACTGGACCAATAGCTAAAAGACCATATCCTATGGCCGTCGATGAACTGAAAGAGCTCAAGAAGACACTAGAGGAGCACATTCAGAAAGGATTTATCCGTCCAAGTTCATCCCCATGGGGAGCACCAGTCTTATTTGTTAAAAAGAAATTCAAACTCAGAGGCTAGTCACGGACTACAGGGATATAAATGAGCAAACTATCAAAAACAAGTACCCATCACCCAAGATTAATGAACTATTTTATCAACTTGAAGGTGCTTGTGTTTCCCAAAGATCGATCTTCGATCAGGGTACCTCCAAATGAAAGTTAGAGAAATGGATATACCCAAGATTGCATTTTTACGAGATATGGCTCTTGTGAGTACACAGTAATGCCCTTTGGATTAACCAATGCTCCAGCCTATTTCATGAATATGATGAATAAAGTATTCATGGATTTTCTGGATAAGTTTGTGGTAGTTTTCATCGATTTCATTTTAATCTACTCCAAGAATCACAAAGAACATGAAAAGCATTTGCGTCTGGTATTACAGAGACTACGTGAACATAAGTTATCTGCCAAATACACAAATGTGAGTTTTGGTTAGAACAAGTCGGATTTTTAGGCCATGTGGTGTCCAAGGAAGGTATAGCGGTGGATCCTGAAAAGGTTCAGTTGTAACTAATTGGGAGCCGCCAAAGAATGTGGGAGAATTACGGAGTTTTCTTGGTCTAGCAGGATACTACCGAAGATTCATTGAAAACTTTTCCAGGATTGCGAAGGCTTTGACGGAATTTTTGAAGGAGAAGAAGTTTGAGTGGACAGAGGCTTGTGAAGCCAGTTTTCAGGAATTGAAGAAACGTCTAGTTTCAGCCCCAGTTCTATGCTTACCTTATTTAGAGAAGGAATTCCAAGTGTACTGTGATGCTTCACACCAAGGCCTGGGAAGTGTATTGATGCAGGAAGGCAGAGTGGCATCTTATGCCTCTAGACAACTCAAGAAACATGAAGCAAATTATCCTACTCATGATCTCGAGTTAGCCTCAGTGGTACATGCCATGAAGACTTGGAGACCCTATCTGATGGGAAAAAGATGTGAAGTGTTCACTGACCACAAAAGTTTGAAGTATATTTTCAATCAGAATGAATTGACCATGAGGCAGAGGAGATGGTTGGAACTTATCAAAGATTATGATATAAGTCTCCAATACCATCCGGGAAAGGCTAATGTAGTAGCAGATGCCCTGAGTCGTAAGGTGTATGTGAATGGCCTCACGGCAGGAGAAATACCCGAGGATTTATGCAAAGCATTCAAGGACCTCAGATTGGAAGTAGTGCCAGAAGGTTTTGTAGCCTCATTAGTAGTACAACCAACATTGATGGACAAGATACGCGGAACTCAGAAAGGAGACAAGAAAATAGAAAAAATCAAAGTCAATCTAAGAGCAGGAAAAGCTACAGGATTCCATGAAGATGAGCAGGGAAGTCTTTGGTTTGAAAAACGTGTGTGTGTGGCCAATGACCCTGATCTTAGGAAATTAATTGTGCAAGAAGCCCATGAGACACCTTATTTAATCCATCCGGGAAATACGAATATGTATATGGATGTAAAGGACAAATTTTGGTGGAACAACTGAAGAGAGAAATAGCGGAATATATCGCAAAGTGTGATGTATGCAGTCGAGTAAATGCAGAACATCAGAAGCCAGTAGGACTTCTACTACCCTTGTAAGTGCCGGACTGGAAGTGAGATTCTACTGGAATGGATTTCATCACCGGTTTACCAAGGACAAAATCGGGTTATGATTCTATTTGGGTTATTGTTTCCCATCTAACAAAAATAGCTCACTTTATACCCGTAAAGACCACTTATACCAGTGCTAAGTGAGCTGATACTTGCATGAAGAGAATTGTGTGCCTTCATGGCGTTCCTAAGAGTATCGTGTCTGATAGAGGAACCCAGTTCACATCTCATTTCTGGAAGCAGTTGCATGAATCACTGGGAACCAGATTGGAATTCAGTATGGCTTTTCACCCGCAAACAGATGGTCAGACTGAAAGAGTAAATCAGATTTTAGAGGATATCTTAAGAGCTTGTGCGCTCGATTATGGATCTAGCTGGGATGATAATCTACCATACGATGTGTTCTCCTACAATAACAGTTACCAAGCCAGCATTGGGATGGCACCGTTTGAAGCCTTATATGGAAAGAAATGCACAACCCCATTGCTGTGGAGTGGTGTAGGAGAACAGAGTTTCTTTGGACCTGATATAATCCAAGATGCTGAAGAGAAGGTAAGACTGATTAAAGTTAGATTGAAGATAGCACAGTCACGCCATAAAAGCTACGAAGATTCCAAACGTAAACAATTCACCTATGAGGTGGGTGATAGAGCCTATCTTAGAGTGTCACCACTTCGGGGTGTAAAAAGGTTTTGAATCAAAGGAAAGTTAGCACCTCGATTCATTGGACCATTCAAAATCCTTTATCCAAAGGTGAAGTGGCATATGAGTTAAAACTGCCAGAAGTTCTGTCTGCTGTCCATAATGTGTTCCATGTCAGTCAGTTCAAGAAATCTCATCCCGAGATGATGGGAGTTCCTTTGAAGGATATTGTACCCCTCGAGGAAGTAAAATTGGAGAGTGACTTGACCCATGAAGAGAAGCCCATAGAAGAATTACGGACATCAGAAAGGGTCACCCGTACCAAAACCATCAAGTTCTGCAAGGTTCAGTGGAATCATCACACCGAGGAAGAAGCCACTTGGGAACGAGAAGATGATCTTCGAGAAGACCATCCTCACCTATTTGCTGACCTTTCCAAAGCTCGAGGGCGAGCTTCCTCTTAAGGGGGTTAGTCTGTAACATCCCAAAATTTTCAAAAATTTAAAACTTGCATCCGTGCATCATTTATCATATAGACATTACATTTAAATCACATAAGGACTAAATAAAAATTTATTTACAAGTATAAATAAATTATATTTCCATAAAGTTGTTTATTTATACTCCTTATAATATTTCTATTTATCAATTTATCTGGTATACCAAAAGGTCCTAAATTTAATAAGCTTTCCAAAACCTATTTTTATGAATTTTTCTGAAATGTTTTGGTTAAGTTTAAAATTCATTTTTGAAATCAGATTGAAAAACAGAAAAACTTTTGATTAAAAGAAAAACGTTTTATTTGAGCCAATTGGGCCGAGACTCGGTTGTCTACCGCACGCACGCTCCGTTCGGCCCAGCAAGCCAGCCCCGCAGCCCTCCTCTCTCTCCCCCTCGCTGAGAGGTGGGGCCCACCTGTCAGGTTCGTCAACCTCACGCCGGAGATCGCGCGTGATTCCAAATCAGAGCCGGCCGTGATTTCCGAGCGGAATCCGAGCACGGTTTGCTCCCCGCACCCCGCTACTTAAACCCCACCCCGACGCCAGTCTCCTCGCCCCAAACCCTAACCATTTTTGCCGTCGGGCTCCTCGAGATCGAGCTTGGAGCTCCGCCACCTCCGCCGCCGTAACCGCACCATACGGGATACCCCGGTCACGCCGGACCCTCCCCTCACCCCTCTTTGATTCCCCTTTCCTTTGCGCACGTTTTTTACTTAGCCCCGTGTCCTGTACCGCAGACCTTAGCCGTCTTCGTCCGCGAGCGACGCCGCCGTCCGCTTCGTCGTCTCCGGCGAGTACTTGAGGAGAGGAGGAGGAGGAGCCCGCGCAGCCACCGTCGCGACATCATCATCGCCACGTCGCCCCGCACCGTTCGGTAACGATCTTCTCCCCCTGCTTACCTCCCTGCACGGCTTAGCACAACGCCGGCGATGGCTCCGCCGCAGTCTGAGAGATCCCGGCAACGGCGCTGCTCGGTTTTGGTCTCTGCACCTGGAACGTTGGGTCTAGATCCAACGGATCTAGATCGAATCAATCTGGCACGTTCGTTTCTATTTAGATCGGACGGCCTTGGTGCCGATCCGCGTCGAAACGGTATCGGCGAAGCAGATCGCGACACGTAGCCCCTTCCTTTTCTATTTTCGGCAGAATTTAGTAAATAAAAACAGAAAATATGTAAAAATTAGAAAATTTATATCTTTTGATCTATAAGTCCAAATTTGATAAATTTTATATCCACGGATAGCCCTTCTAGTCTATTTTATTTCTGCATCATTAGTTTTTTTCCTTTTGATGACTTTTAATTCGTGTAATTATCAGAATAGCATTTGGGCTATTTAAATTCATAACTTAAATAATAAAAATGCTTTTCTAATAAATTTAATTGTTTTATATTTGCATTATTGTCCTCTGACCAGAAAGTTCAACTTGAGTTTTATTTGAAAACTTTTCATAAAAGAATGAAAGTTTGTAGTTGTAGAACCTTATTTTTGCTATATTTTTTTCAAATAATTAATAGATAATTAAAATAAGAAATTTCTTGAAATTGCATTTCATACATTTAATAACAGAAAGAATAAAATGTTAATAAGTGTGTCTTGCTTTAATCATAGCACATCATTCATGCATACATGTTTATGTCTTGGTGTTGTAAGTGTTGTATTGTGTGTTTAAATATATTTTTTGTATTGCTTGTGATAGATTGTGAAGAGGAGGAAGGTTTTGCTTGTGATTGTTCTTCTTGTTGTGCTTGCTCCTCCTGTTACCAAGACAAGTGACATACATAAACTACCCAATATTTTCCTATATGCATTAGTAGTATATTTTGAGTAGTATGCATGATAGGAATTTTGGACTATTTTATTATGCAAAGTTAGTTTTATACTTTGCAAAATTCCTAGTAGTGTGTAGCCACCCTTTTCCATGCAGCCAAATAAAAAGTTTTATTAGATGCTTAGCAATGCTATAAAAAAAATTATTCAGAAATTTTTTGTAAGTGTCAAAATTTAAAATACTCACCTGCGTGGATTGGTTGGTATGGTTTATGTCAAAATTTAATATTGCTTGTGGTTGTCGTCGCTTAGGATGAATTTCTATTCTAGTTAGGGCCATGAGCATGGTGGTTGTCACCCGAAAGTGCACTTGTGGATGGCCACCCAGGAACAAAGAGATTACTAAGTCCCACCAAGTTTAGATACTTCACGTGCAGCCTTTTGACAATGGGCTCTGTCTAGAACAATTAAGTTGTGAGAGTTCAACATGTCAGCTTGACAAGCAGATGTAGAGTTGGTAGGTGGAACGGGTCTTGCTAGTATGGTTGAATTCTTCTTCTGAAAGTTCTTGTCTCAATTCTCTCCTTTCCTTAATGCACTTCGTGTGTATAGGATGTTTGAGTTAATTGAGTCTAAAGGTGAACGTGCACAACCTCTGCAGAGTCGACAATCTGAGTACTTAGCCGTCTCCCCGGTGATGGACTACTTCGAGAAGCTGGACAAGAATGGATGGAAGAATATCAACACTGTTTTCATGAAGTAAAATTTTACTAAGGAAAGAATTGTTGGTGCACTTGGGGTTCATCCCATGGTGCCAAGTCTTGGAGAAACAAAAGTGTTTTACGAAAGATAGGGGAACACTTGCTTTATGCAAAATATCCTACAACTCCACCAAGCAAAATATGCATATAGGGGAACACTGTGGTGCTGGCATTGATCCAGGGACTAGCACTTAACACAGGTGTTCTATCTTTCATAAAAGATGGGGCGCTACATTTTGTTTTGTGAAAATCTAAATTCTATTAAGTTAATAAAGAACCTCCTAGGTCACGAAGTTGAGTGGCTACTCAGGCCCATGTCCATGGTTCCTGGAGTACGTGCACTTGTGGATGGCCACCCAGGGAACAAAGGGATCTGAAGAACTCTGAGTGGAGATTGCTTCCAGTGCAGCCATTGCCAATGGGATCTAGCTTGATCAACTAAGTTGCTTGGACTCGCCCCAGCTTGACAAGAAGATGTAGAGGGTGGTAGGTGGAACGGGTCAAGCTAGAGTGGGAGAAAAAATGATTCTAAAAGATCTCGTCTCATTCTTCTCCATTTCCTTATCACTATTAGAGTGTAAAGGATAGTTTGGGTTGAATGGATACAATGATGAATGTGCACAACCTCTGCAGAGTGTAAAACTAAGTACTTAGCAGTGTCCCCAGTACGGACAATTTGAGCAGCTGATCACGGACGTCAACGGAGGATTGCATCATTCCAATTTCCAATTTAAAACTTGATGGGTGAAGAAGGGTAGAATGAGACAGTGGATTTCATGCCACGGATGTCTTGAATGGAAGAAAAGTGTTTTCCAAAGAGTTAGGAAAAATTGGCTTTATGCAAAATAGCCTTGAACACCACCAGCCAAATATGGAAATAGGTTATTAGCGTTATTACTCCAAGTGTCAACCATAGTGTCACTTGCCAGACTCCATTTTTTATGGAATCTGACCCACGTTGTTGCAATATTTTTGTTATTGCAGATTCGTTTAAAGGTTTCGAGTTTGCAACCGACATGTTTTCTCCTGTGGCAACATGAAGATGATGGAGACTCACTGCTATTGTTTTTCCGCTGTTTACTCTTTCTGTGCTAGCTTTATGCTATGCAAGTTGTAAAAGATAATTTTCCAAGTCTGGATCATCGATGTAATAAAACTGATACTTTGTTGTGATATTACATCGTAAACTATGTGTGCAAACGAATCAATCCAGGGATTTGCACTATACACGGGTACCTTGCCATATTTTAGGTGCAGGTACACTACAGATGGTATCAGAGCACTGTGTTGCCTGTAGGTTCGAAACCCTAAGTTTGGTTAGAAATAGGAGTTGGCCATAGGATTGAAAATCTATTTCATTCAGTTTGCTAAAAATAATAACCTTTCAAACATCATTCTTGTAACTATCTTAACTATTTCCTTTCTAATTATCTTCTCTTGTTTTTAGATGACCAGCCTCATTGAATCACTCAAGAAAGGACCAGTGATGACTATGACCTTGGAATGTGAGACGAAGTTTCCAAGAGCACTTAAGGATAACATGAAGAGCTTGGGTTTTGAAGGAGAAGCAGTATACAAAGGTTTTCCTTTCATGGATGAAGGCCAAGAGTACTGGTGGGTGCAAGTCCATCTATACAGGAGCAAAGAAGATGACCACAAGACTGAGGGTGACTGCACGTTCACCAACCCAATACTTAACACATCATTCTTTGATTCAGCAAGAAATGCAGCATGGAGAGCCATCGAGTACCTGGGAGAAAGACTTCGTTTTAGACTTCACAACACCTAGAAGCATCTTAAAGAACTCAAGGATGTAGAAGAGGAACTCGAGGCACTCAAGAAAAAGATAGATTAGACCACCTATCCATTAGAATAACGAGATCCGATGATGTATTGACCTATCAAATTGTGGTATGACGGTACTATTAATATTGTCTTTCCATAACATTGGTATGTTTTGTTCGATAAGCTATTAGTTCGGTTTCTCATAAGAAGTTTGAAAATTTTCACGTATGTGTTTGCTTGTGTTTGAACCATGTTGATTGTTTTTGTTAGAGATTGGTTGCCTTGTTCTGATTTATTGAACTAGGATTCCTCCATAGTACCTATAACTCAACTCATTTATTTTCTAAACCAAACAGATGCCTCACCCCAATACCAACACCAACGATATGCACACAACAATGCGACTACTATTAGAGACCCAGAGTCAGCTGTGGAATTTGATTGACCAAAATATTATCAATGACCACCTACCTAAGATGGATCAAAACAATAACGAGTTTGAAGAGGTTCTTATGACCAAATCGAAGGCATGCAAAACTTGTGGAGAGATAGGACATACGTCTAAAGAATGTCCTGATGAGTGGCCCCATGGTGATACAAGACATGTAGTTAAAGGATGCCACACAACTCAGGTTACTTGCTTTTTGTGTGAAGGAACAAATCATGTCCCAATACAGTGTCTACTTTATCCCTTGGTGCAACAAGTTATCCAGCAAACCAAGGAAGGAATGCAACAGTCTCTCATGAAGACCTTGGAGGAACAAGAACAAAAGGTTAAATCCAAGACACATAAATTGCTACAAGTGCAGATAACAAGGACATTATTCATCAAACTGCATAAAGAAGAAGATTGGTAAGGACACTTAACCAAATCATTGTCCAAGGACGATTGTAGTTCCTTCCGAGATGGAAAATGAAGTAAGAGTGAAGTCACGCCCGAAGACATCCAAAAGTACCTCCAAGTGTTGCTATAAGTGTGAAGGAGATCACCTAGCTCAAAATTGTCACATCAAAAGAGACTGGACTTCTTCAATAGAGATAGAATATGACAAACAAAATTTGGAAGAACTTTTAGCCCTGGAAAGACCTAAGAAGAAGAACAAGAACTAAAGCGACGTAATTTTCTACAAATGTAAGGACAAGGAACATTACGCAGATAAGTGCCCAGAAAAGGTGAAGGAGAACGACCTTATCCGCTCGCACAAGAAAATCATTCGTCCTGTGACATGCCGCAGATGCGAAGTAACAGGGCAATATGTCAGTGGCTACTCTGAGTGGAAGAAGGATAAGTCTCTCCAAGGACCGAGTCAAAAATGTGAGTGCTATAACTTGCCGTATCACCACATACCATTGCATTTTGAATACTAGTACACTCTATATCAGAAAAGTAAGCAAGATTAAACAAAGTTTCTAGATTGACCACACAAATTTCTTTTAAGGGTGGTAGCACACCCAGATAATTAAAAATTAGTCGCCTAAACCCAGAGACCCAAGCCTATCTTTATTTCTAGCATCCCGAATCGGCGAAATCAATTTCTACTGCTTTGCGGTTTCCATGTCAACAGCAAGTTTCTCCCCCTCTCGAGTTATCAGAATCATTTCAAGCATTTGCCTTTTCTTTCTAGCCTCTCCGAATCTCGGGGACGAGATTCCTTTTAAGTGTGGTAGTCTGTAACATCCCAACATTTTGTAATGTTTGAAAATCACTACATTTTGAAACTTTTTTTTATTAAAATAAAATACTAAAATTATAATAAAAACCATTATATTTGGCAAGATAATTTAAAATGATTCAAATACACCATTATCTTATAAAATGTTTCATTAGTTGATTTTGAATATTTAACTGAAGTCAAAATAAATAACAAAATGTTCTCCAAATGTAAATTTTAGATAGTTTCAAATAATGCTTATCTTTTTCAAACATAACTTTGCATTAAAGAATTATTGTTTTGAAATGACTCCATTATATTTCTGTTTCATTTTCACATAGTTGTGTTATACTATTTAATATTATACTAAAGCCAAAAGTGAATTTAGTATTAGAAAATGAGTTTAAATAACTTAAATTCAAACATATTTGAATGTGGATATTTCACAAAAAAATTAACCCCAAATGAATTTATTAAATCCCTAATTTCAAAGTTGACCTAAATGGGCAAATTTGTAACTTAAAAGTATTTCAAAATATTATTTTTCAAAAGTGTTCAAAACGTGCCTACAAATGTTTTAAAACAAAGATATTGATTTTAGAAATATTTTGAAATTTATTTGACTTGATTTGGAATGTAAAATCAAAAGTTATGAAAGAAATAGAAAAACAGAAAAGAAAAAGAAAAATACCTGACAGGCGGGACCGACCTATCAGGGGGCATCATCCCTAACCTCTAGCCAAAAATTTCGCCCCCGATTCCTTCTCCGATCCGAGCTCAATTTCGAGTGTTTCTTGCAGAATTGGTTTCCCCCTCGGCCTCCATATAACCCCCCCCCCCCCCCCGACACCGCCTCCTTTCCCCTCCAAAACCATAGCCAGAGAGCCCCCAGGCTGCTCGGATTTGAAGTTGCGCCGCCGCCATTGCCGCCGGCAAGAAGCTCGTCTTCCGGTCAACTCCGTCGACCCCGCGGCTTCGTTTCGCCTTCTTTCTCTGTAACATCCCAACATTTTATAATGTTCAAAAATCACTAAAATTTAAAAAATTGTTTTGATTAAAATAAAATATTAAAATGCATAAGAAAACCAACTATAAAAGACTTCAAACATATTGAAAAGGTTTAATATTTCAAATATCTCAATTTATCAATATTTTCAAAAGTTGTTTCAAGATAAACATTTTATTATCCATTGTATTTCTTAAACCTCAATATATTATTTGACAAATGTTTTACAAACTTTCAAACCATTTTAGGTAATAGAAATTTTCTTTTAAGTATTTGATTTCAACCACTTAGCCATAGCTAATCATAAATTAAAATAAGATTTATAACTATTTAAAACATGGTCTATTTGCCAAAAAGTTTTCATTCTTTTACCTGAGTTCAAAACATAGTTTTGGAAATTATAAGTCTATATTTATATCTTTCAAACTTCATGCATTTTATAATTAATGATTTATATAAATAGGCATTTAAATAACTTAAATTATTTTCATCAGTTTGCAAAACATAAAATGATTTCCAAGTGTAAGTGCAACATAAGAAATAAAATAAACATATACTAACTGACAAAGGTATTTTATGGAGTTTCAAATAAGTTATCATAATTTAAAACTTAATGGTGCACAAAATATTTTTAAATTAAAAATAAATATATTATTTTGTCCTTCTCATTTCAAATAGTTATGTGAAGTTATTTAATATTGCACTAAAGCCAACAATGTTTTAATATTGGAGAATAAGTTTAAATAAATTAATGTCTAACTTATATAAGTGTTTTAAAATTTATATATCTAATTTAGCCACAAATAAATTTATTAAAACCCTCAATTTCAAATTTTACATAAGGTGTCCATTTTGCAAATAAACAATATTTCAAAAATATTATTTTTGATTTTTTTTCAAAACATAACCATAAATGTTTTAAATTATAGATATTGTTTTTACAAAATTAAAGAAACTAATTTGTGTTGATTTGGATTCATAATTTAAAAGTTATTTAAAAATCCAGAAAACAGAAAAGGAAAAGAACAAAAAAAAAGGGGGAAAGCTAACTTGGCCGAAGCCCAGCATCAATCGCACGCACGCACGGCACACAACGGCCCAGCGCACAACCCAGCCTGGCTCCCACTCCCGCTGAGGTGTGGGGCCCACACGTCAAAGCACCTCCTTCAACCTCGCGCCGAAGATCACGCGTCCGAAGGTTTCAGGCGAGATTTTCTCGTTGTGATTCCGCGCGATTAAGGTGCTTAATGGGCACCCCGACCCTGCCCTATAAATCCCCTACCCCTCCTCTCTCGTTTCCCCTCAAAAACCCTAGCCAAGCATGCCCCCAGGGTGCCGGAAAAGCTCGGCGGAGCAACGCGAGGCCGCCGCCGTTTTTCTCTGTTTTCCCGACGAGGTTAGCACGAACGCGACCGAGACCTCCTCTCTCTCTTTACCCTTGATCGTGTGCATATCCTAAGGCCCGTGTGCGATTGTTTCATGCAATAATTTGAGCACCCCGTGCACGACCGGATCTCACCGGAGAAAGCGCCGCCCCCTCCTCCCGTCCTCACCGCGTCCGGTGCTGCACTCCGTTCATCCGGGGAGGCGCTACAACGCCGGAGTCGTCCTCGCCCGAGCGCAGCGCTGCCGTCCCCTCCATCTCCGGCCACCGGCGCCGCCACGGTATGGTCAAACGTTCCCCAGCCGTCCGATCTTTTTTCCACGGCCACGATTAGATCCTGTTAGTGAAAGGGTACGGTTAGATCTGGACCGCCAGATCCAGATCCAACATCCCAGATCCATCCACTTATCCACGTCAGCGATCCAGTCAGCGCCCAGTCAGATCCCAGTCAGCAGCCACGTCTGAAATTGTTTTCTATTTAAACTAAAATTGGAAGTTTTACAGAAAAGATCTTGCAACTTAGATCTGTTATAACTTTTTAACCACATATTCAAATTTGAATTTTTTTTTATTTTGGGAAAGCCCTTGACATGTAGAATATTTTAGTCCTGTTAGAATTCAAATTTGACTTAGTGTAAAATATTCAAATTTCAAATGGATGATGGGAGTATATTTTTCATAACTTTAAATCCATAAATCCAAAAGTTGCAAAAAAAATTGTTTTAGAAACTTTGGGATATTTGTAACTTGATGCCTCTGTTATAAAATATTTTTGAAAACTATTTTGATGATCTAATAGTTATATGTTTAAATTGAATTGTTTGAGTAATTTTGATATAATTTTTTATAGAAACAATATTTTTGGGCAAATCCAATTGCTATAAATTTAATTAAATCCCCACTGTCTATTAACACCATTTATTAAAATTGTGTTATAAAAATTTAATCACTTAAAAATTTAATCTTATATTTATTCCTTTTATTATGTTTTGCAAAAATAGAATTTAATTAAAGTGCATCTATAGCCTCATACATATTTTATAAATATCACAAAAATTAGTATGATGTTTCTTATGATTAAAAAGTGCATTGCATGCATTACATATTTTATTATATAGTTATACCCCTCATAGGAAAAGTCCTCCCTCATTTTCTCTAAGTTAGGATTATTTTCAACTTAGTATTTAGGTAAAGTGCTATGCACTTATACACTTAGGATTTTCAACATGGAGCTAGAAGGCCAATGAAGGACTTAGCCAAAACAAGACTTCAGAAGTATCTTCAACGAGTAGAAACACTTAGAAGAAAATCAAGAAGAAGTTCATGAAGACCAACCAGCAATATTTTCTAAGTCTTGCTTCCTCTCTCTCTTTTCTCCCTTCTTCTCTTAGACCTCATACGACTAAGTTAAATCCAAGACCAGCCTAGATGATACAGGAATCATCAAGTCTGAAGAATCATCAAGTCTACCAAAAATTCAATCAAGATATCACCAAGGAGAAAGTTACAAGTCTGCAGATGAAGCCTGGTAGACCAACTACATCTTTCTTTCTATCTTTTCCCTCTTTCCTAATCTTGCCTTTCACTTTAGACATAAACAATTTTTGATCATGTTATTACCATCTCGAAGTTGTTGGATCCTAGCGGCATAGTGAGATGAAGCGGCCTGTAGACTAACCTTACATGTCCACGTACATGAGACCTGTTCAACAACTTAAGTGGCTGGCCGGGTGTTTGTCTCTCTCACTATAGTGAATATGCAATTTACAAAGAGTTGTTAATAATTGTTGATCACCTTGAAGAAATGACTTAGTGATTTTCTCTTAGTATTTTGCACATCATGACTAATCAATTAGAGTGCTTATTCAAGATGATTTATAGCGAAGAATTTTATCCAACTTATTACCTTAGTCCTTAGTCATTTTTACCAACCTATTTGCCTTGCTATAACTTAAAATATTTTCATGGCATGACATGCATCTCTAGTCCTTAGAAATATTTTTACACATCATGCATGACATATTTTTCCTTAGAAGTTTATAAAACGTGTTTGTTCATTAAGGTATGTGTTTGTATGTATTGTATAGTCGTGTTTTATGTTGATTGTTGTATTGTTGCTTGTCTATATTGTTTAGATTGAACAGAGAGAATCGAGTTACGTTGAAAAGAGTTTGTGAGCAAAAACATCATCCAAAGGCAAGTGGCACACCTCAAAAACTTCCTACTATTTTCTATATGCATTACTTAGTGTATTTTTATATAACCATGTGTAGGATAGTATTGCTATGCTAGACCTGTGTAAAATTTCCTTACTCCTGGGTCTAGGTTCCTATATAATACTTAGTAGAAATATTGATGCTAAGGAATTGATGAAAAGTCTTACAAAATGTTAAGTGACTACTCAGGGCTGTGCTCATGGTTGTCGTCGCCTAGGATGAATTTCTATTCTACTTAGGGCCATGAGCATTGTGGTTTTCACCTGAGAGTACACATCCACTAAGTAAATGAATCACCTGGGTGGATTGGTTGAATTGTTTATGTTGAGTGGCTACTCAGGGCTGTGCTTGTGGTTGTCTTCGCCTAAGGTAGTATCTAGTATACTTGGGGCCATGAGCATGGTGGTTTTCACCTGAGAGTGCAGTTGTGAATGGCGACCCAGGGAACAGAGGAATCTGAAGAACTCCGAGTGACGATTTCTTCCAGTGTAGCCATTGCCAATGGGCTCTGGCTTGATCAACTAAGTTGCGTGGACTCGCCCCGGCTTGACAAGCAGATGTAGAGGCTGTTAGGTGGAACGGGTCAAGCCAGAGTGGGAGGGAAAATGCTTCTGAAAGATCTCGTCTCATTCTTCTCCTTTTCCTTATCACTTCAGAGTGTAAAGGATAGTTTGGGTTGAATGGGTACACTGGTGAATGTGCACAACCTCTGTAGAGTGTAAAACTAAGTACTTATTCGTGTCCCCGGTACGGACAATTTGAGCAGCTGATCACGGAGGATTCCACCATTCCAACTTCAAAAATATAATACTTGATGGGTGAACAAGGGTAGAATGAGACAGTGGTTTTCATGCCACGAATGTCTCGAATAGAAAAAAAGTGTTTTCCAAAGAATTAGAAAAAATTGGCTTTATGCAAAATAGCCTTGAACTCCACCAGCCAAATAAGCATATAGGTTATTAGAGTTATTCCACTAAGTGTCCACCATAGTGTCACTTGCCAGACTCCATTTTTAATGGAATCTGGCCCACGTTGTTGCAATATTTTTCATATTACAGATTGTTCAGATGACGAGTGAGGTTTTGTTTAAAGGTTTCGAGTCTACAACCAACATGTTTTCGCCTGTGGCAACATGAAGATGATGGAGACTCACTGCTATGTTTTCGCCTGTGGCAACATGAATATGTGTTATATTATGCTTCTGTTAGAAAATAATTTTTGAGAATAGTTTTGACGATTTAATAATCATACCCTTAATTTGAATAGTTTGACTATTTTTGACATGACTTTTGATACAAAGATTAATTTTGAGTAAATCCAATTGCTATAAATTTATTTAAATCCCATCTGTCTATTAACAATATTTATAAAATTTTGTTATAAAAATTTAATCACATAAACTTTAATCTTACATTTACTCCTTTTATTATATTTTGCAAAAATACAAATTAATAAAATGGCATTTATCACTAGTAGAAAACAGGCTTAAGGACCAAACTCCAAAACCCCATTTGTCCCGGTCGTACTGCAAATCGGGACAGATGGGGCATAAAACGCGCCGGGCAGTTCAGGCGGCACTCATTTGTCCCGGTTCGTGGCTGGAACCGGGACAAATGAGGTAGCACCCGCCGAGCAGTTCAGGCGACACCCATTTGTCCCGGTTCCAGTCACGAACCGGGACAAATGTCCTGGTTTCAGTTACACGCACGCGCCACCGCCGCGTTTTTTCGACGCGCACGGAAGACGAGCGGAAATACGGCGCCGCCGGCGATTCCTCTGCCCTCCGCCGGCGATTCATCTTCCTCTCCGGCGCTATAAAATTCACTGCACAGTACGACTCCTCCACACACCATTTCTCCGGCCATCTCTCCTCTCTTTTCTCCGTCCACGTACACCATTTCCTATGGAGCCACTCGTGCCTCGGTCCGATGAGTTTTACGGCTACGAGAAGGAAGGCATGCGGTTCAAGGTGTGGAGAAGTGGATCGGCGACGTGAAGAACAACTTCCTCGACGCCGCTCCGATCAAAGCCGTTGGACTCGATTGCGAGTTCACCGACCCTCGACGGAAGGATACTCCGCAGCGCTCCGCCGTCCTTCAACTCTAGGTGGCGACCGAGACTCTTGTCTTCCAAATTTGCAAAGCTGATCGGGTGCCACAGGTCCTCGTGGATTTCTTAGGTGACGAGACAATCAAATTCTACGGCGTGGCAATCCATAATGACATGAAGATGCTAGCCTACTACGGAATTATTATTCGGTCCGCGGTCGACCTGCAGAGGGATCGCTGAAACCCTACCGGCAATTTTACTCCTAGTCTATATGCTCTCTCTAATGCGGTCATTGGGACAAATCTTGAGAAGAAGAAGAAATACAAGAAGAGGAAGTACACGGACGACGACAAGGAAGACACGTTACAAAAAGACCTAATTTTCGGATGGGGCAACGTTCCATTGAGCTACGATCAAGTCGTATATGCTGCTTTAGACGCTCGCCTTGGCTTCGAGATTGCACGGAAGTGGGATAGTCTACGCGGCTATAATACGGAAAATGATCATCTTAATGTCGTTGATGAGTAGACTATCTATGTATTCCGTTTGTCAAATATTCTGTGTGCGCGTGTTCTCTTGTATTGACCGAAATATATCTAAAGTTTGCAAAAGTGTTTTCAAATTCCAAAGTTTGCAAAAGTTATTTAAAACAGAGAACAGAAAATGGTTTTGTATTAGTTAGTCAAATTCAAACATTTTTCATATTCATAGTTTTTCCAAAATCCAAAGTTTGCAAAAGTTATTTAAAACAGAAAACAGAAAAAGAAAATAAAAAAATGAAAAAACCTCCATCTGTCCCGGTTTCAGTCTCAAACCGGGACAAATGGCCTCCTTGTTGTCCCGGTTTGTGACTGAAACCGGGACAAATGGGGGGGGGGTGCCTATATATACTGATCATCAACAGCCCCCTCCCAAAACCATTGGAGGCATTTTTTTTTGAAATGGAAGGAGGGGGTGTGTGCTAGTCTGTTTTTTTTGTATGCATGCAAGGTGTTTGATGAAATGCCCGAGAGAGTTCACGAATTGATTTGATGTACACTTAAAGAAGTTTATTCTTCTTTTCGATCAAGGTTAATTTTTCTCTCATTTCATTTGTAATTAATTGATACCATGCATGTTCAGTGTTTATTTGTCGATGTTCTGTAATGGTTATTGATGTAGTTCATTATATAATGCAGATGGACCGACAATGGATGTATGGTGACCGACCCACTGCCGAGTACATGACAGGTTTCATGCCCAGCTATAATTGTTGGACGAAGCACGGAGAAAAAGGTGTTATGATGGAAGACAATGAAGAAGAGGAAGATGATGACAACTATCCTATGTTCCCGGAGTACGGAGATTCTGCAACGGGGGAAGCTGAAGCTGAAGAGGCACCAGATGAGCCCACTGACGATCTTGGTAGGGCCATTGCTGATGCAAAGAGAGAGTGCGGAACTGAAAAGGAGAGGTTGAAGTTCGACCAGATGTTAGAGGATCACAAGAAATTGTTGTATCCAAGTTGCGAAGATGGTCAGAAAAAGCTGGGTACCACACTGGAATTACTGCAGTGGAAGGCAGAGTGTGGTGTGACTGACAAGGGATTTGGAAAGTTGCTGCAGATAATTAGGAAGATGCTTCCAAAGGTCAACGAGTTGCCCGACAGCACGTACGAAGCAAAGAAGGTTGTGTTCCCTCTAGGATTAGACGTGCATAAGATACATGCCTGCCTTAATGACTGCATCCTCTACCGCGGTGAGTATGAGAATTTGGATGCATGTCCAGTATGCACTGCATTGCGTTATAAGATCAGACGAGATGACCCTGGCGAAGTTGAGGGTGAGCGTCCCCGGAAGAGGGTTCCTGCCAAGGTGATGTGGTATGCTCCTATAATACCACGGTTGAAACGCCTGTTCGCGAATAAAGAGCATGCCAAGTTGTTGCGATGGCACAAAGAGGACCGTAAGAAAGATGCGATGTGTAGACACCCCGCTGATGGGTCGCAGTGGAGAAAAATTGAGAGAGAGTTCCCGGAATTTGAAGATGACGCAAGGAACTTAAGGTTTGGTCTAAGTACAGACGGTTTCAATCCGTTTGGGGAGCAGAGCAGCAGTCATAGCACATGGCCTGTGACTTTATGTATTTATAACCTTCCTCCTTGGTTGTGCATGAAGCGAAAGTTCATTATGATGCCATTTCTCATCCAAGGCCCGAAGCAACCCGGCGACGACCATGATGTGTACCTGTAGCGTACCTGCACTTTAAATAAGGCAGATACCTGTGTATAGTGCAAATCCCTGGATCGATTCATTTGCACACACAGTTTACGATGTAATATCACAACAACGCGTCAATTTCATTACATCGATGATCCAGAATTACAAAATATTTGATACAAGTTGCATAGCATAAAGCTAGCATTGAAAAAGTACACAGCGGAAATACAATAGCAGTGAGTCTCTATAACTTTCATGCTGCCACAGGCGAAAACATGTTGGTTGTAGACTCAAAACCTTTAACGAAACCTCACTCGTCATCTGATCAAATCTGCAATAAGAAAAATATTGCAACAACGTGGGTCAGATTCCATTAAAAATGGAGTCTGGCAAGTGACACTATGGTGGACACTTAATGGAATAACTCTAAAGCCTATATGCATATTTGGCTGGTGGAGTTCAAGGCTGATTTGCATAAAGCCAATTTTTCCTACTCTTTTGAAAACACTTTTCTTGAAATACAGATGAGTATGGCATGAAAACAATAAATCTCATCTTCCCTTGTTCACCCATCAAATATTACTTCTTAAGTTGGAATGATGGAATCCTCCGTTGACGTCCTCGTTCAGCTGCTCAAATTGTCCGTACCGGGGACACGGCTAAGTACTTAGTTTTACACTCTGAAGAGCTTGTGCACGTTCACCATTGTACCCATTCAAACCAAGGTATCCTTTACACACCATTTGTGATAAGGAAAGGAGAGAATGAGACGAGATCTTTCAGAAGCATTTTCCCTCCCACTCTGGCTTGACCCGTTCCACCTAACATCCCCCTACATCTGCTTGTCAAGCCGGAGAGAGTCCACGCAACATAATTGATCAAGCCAGAGCCCATATGGCAATGGCTGCACTGGAAGCAATCGTCACTCGGAGTTCTTCAGATTCCTCGGTTCCTGGGTGGCCATTCACAAGTGTACATACTCCAGGAACCATATACATGGACCTGAGTAGCCACTCAACATAAACCATGCAACCACTTACCACCCAGGTGTTTCATTCTTAACTTAGTAGAATTTAGATTTTCACAAAACAACATTTGCATAGCATCAATAATTCTACTAAGTATTGCATAGGAACCTAGACACAGGTATAAGGGATTCTACACAGG
The DNA here is from genome assembly GCA_026929855.1 of Poa annua. Classification (NCBI taxonomy): domain Eukaryota; kingdom Viridiplantae; phylum Streptophyta; class Magnoliopsida; order Poales; family Poaceae; genus Poa; species Poa annua. Next base: position 107,599,547 of record CM049426.1, read on the forward strand.
TTTAGCATAGCAACACATGCATATAAAAATACACTAAGTAATGCATATAGAAATAGGAAGTTTATGAGGTGTGCCACTTGCTTTGAATGTTGTCGTTGTTCACAACTCCTTTCAACGATACTCGGTACTCTCCGTTCAATCTAACAGTATACACAAGCAACAATACAACAATCAACAGCAAGCACAACTCCACAATGCATACACACACATACTAGATGAATAAATAAGTTTTATAAAACTTTCTAAGGAAAATATGTGTATGCATGATGTGCAAAATTTTCCTAAGGCTAGAAATTCTTTTTCATGCCATGGAAATCTTTTAAGTTTATGCAAGGCAATTAGGTTGGTCCAAAAGGACTAAGGGCTAAGGTCATAAGTTGAATAAAATATTTTGTTTTATATCATCTTGAATAAGCACTCTAATGGCTTAGTCTTGATGTGCAAAATACTTAGAGAAAATACTAAGTTATTTGTTCGAGATGATCAACAATTATTATCAACTCTTTGTAAATTGGATATTCGCTAAAGTGAGAGAGACAGACACCCAGCCAGCCACTTAAATTGTGGAACATGTCTCATGTACGTGGACATGTAAGGTTTGTTTCCAGGCCGCTTCATCTCACTATGCCGCTAGGATCCAACAACTTCAAGTGGGTAATAACATGATCAAAAATTGTTTTAAGTCTTAAGTGAAAGACAAGATTAGGAAAGAGGGAAAAGATAGAAGGAATTTTGTAGTTGTCCTCCAGGCTTCATCTCCAGACTTGTAACTTTCTTCTGGATGATGTCTTGATTGAGTTCTTGGTAGTCTTGATGAATCTTTAGACTTGATGGTTCTTGTATACTCGAGGCTGGTCTTGAATTTACTTAGTCTTCATGAAGTCTCAGAGGAGAAGAAAGGACAGAGAGAAAGACTTAGAGAATAAAAGGGGTTTGGCCTTCTTGGACTTCTTCTCACTTTTCTTCCAAGTGCTTGACATCTTTGGGATGCTTCCAGAGTCTGTTTTCTTCTAAGTCCTTCATGAGCTTCTTCTTGATTTTCTTCTATGTGCTTCTTCTCCTTGAAGATACTTCTGAAGTCTTGTTTTTGGCTAAGTCCTTCATTGGTCTTCCAGCTCCATGTTGAAAATCCTAAGTGTCTAAGTGTATAGCACTTTCCCAAAATACTAAGTTTGAAAATAATCCTAACTTAGAGAAAATGGGGAGGAGTTTTCCTTATGGAAAATATAACTATAAAATATGCTATGCATGAAATGCAATTTTAAATCACAAGCAACATACCACTAATTTTTGTGAAGTTTATAAAATATGCCTAAAGTTATAATTGCAATTTAATTAGTTTCTAATTTGCAAAACATAATAAAAGGAAACATATAGATTAAAGTTTTATGTGATTTATATTTTATAACAGAATTTTCTTTATAGATGGTGTTCATAGCCAGAGGTGGTTTAATTATATTTAATGCAATTTGATTTAATCAAAAATAATATTTCTATTAATAGTTATGTTGAAAATATTCAAACTATTCAAATTAAATATATAACTATGAATTCATTCAAAATTACTCAAAATTATTTTATAGCAGTGGCATTAATTTACAAATACTCTAAAGTTTCTAAAACAATTTTATTTGCAATTTTTGGATATATAGATTTAAAGTTATTACAAATATACTCAAATTCACCATTTGAAATTTGAATATTTTATACTAAGTCAAATTTGAATTTTGGCCGATCTAAAATAATCTACATGTCAAGAGCTTTCCAAATATATAAAAATTATTAAATTTGGAATTGTGGTTAAAAAGTTATAGATGTTTTAATTACAGGGACTAATCTGCAAATTTTCCAATTAAAATTAAAATAGAAAAAGAATTACACGCTGGCGCTGACTGTGCAGGCCACGTCAGCGCTGACTGGATCTGACGAGGCACTGACTGGGCATCGACGTGGCTACTTCCTATTCGCTGATACCGGTTCGGAGAGAGATCTAATCTGGGCCGTAGGATTTGAATCGGGCGGTGGAGAGACGTTGACCGTACCTGGGCGGCGGGATCTCGCCGGAGTTGTGAGGGACGACGGCGCCGGCGCTCGGTCACGGACGGATTCGTTGCGACGGTGGTTTTCCGAACGCGCGGAGGGCGGCTTCCGACTCGGCGATCCAAAACGAGAAGAATGGCGGCGACGGCCAGATCCACCTCTTCCCGGAACGTCGTGGAAGAGAAGATGAAGGCTCGGCGGCTCCGGCGATTCGGTCCGAGCACGAGACACTCCGATCGGCTGCGAAAGGAGACGAGGGAAGGTGTCAGGGGATGCGCACGGACGCGAGGGATAGGTAGGAGGGCTCACGGGCAACGGGGAAGGCTCACCTCGCCGGGGAACAAAGAAAAACGGCGGCGGTAGCAATGGAGCTCCGGCGAGCTTTTCCGGCGGCCTGGCGGCGTCTTAGGGGCTAGGGTTTGGGGCAAAAGGAAGAGGAGAGCGCGGGGTTTATATAGGGCAGGAGGAGGGAACCAACCGCGCGTCGATCTCGCCGGATTTGGAGAGAAATCGGGGGCGGGATATTCGGATGGAGGTTGAAGACGATCTGCTGACGTCACCGCTGACGTCAGCAGGTATTTTCTTTTCTGATTTTTCTATTTTATTTATATCTTTTGATTTATAACTCCAAATGATGTCAAATAAATTTCTAAAAAATTGTAAAATTATTATCTTTCTGTTAAACCAATTGTGGGCATGTTTTGAATATTTTTGAAAATTAATATTTTGAAATATTGATTAATTACAAATTTGACACTTAAAGTCAAATTTGAATTTCTATCTTATTTAAATTTTCTTTTGGCTAAATAAAATTTGTAAAATACCCACATTTCAATATGTTTGGATTTAAGTTATTTAAACTTGTTTTTCTGATATCATTCTTCTTTATTTTGGCATGATATTAAGGAACTAAATATAAATAAGGTTTAGAAAATGTGGAGTATAAGATATTCATTTTTAATTGAAAATAATTTGTGCAACATTATATTCTATAATATGATAATGCATTTGAAACTTCATAACAACTTTGGACAAGACCTTTTTTTTAATTTTATTCTTATTTAGAAAATATTACTCATTTCATGCTTTGAAAATAGATGAAAATCATTTAAGCAAATGAAATGTTTATTTGGCTAATTCATTAATTTAAAATCTTTGAAGTTTTAAAGTTATACACTATAGGCTTATAATTTCCAAACTATATTTTGAACATAGTTAGAGGAATGAAAACCATTTAGTAATTATATAATATTTTGAATAATCTTGTATTTATGAATAGATATGACTAAGTGGTTTAATTCAAATACTTATAAAGAACTAATTTATTTAAAATAAAATGGATTGTAGTTTGTAAAATATTTGTCAAATTATATTTTAAGGTTTTTGAAACAAAGTGGATAATAAAATGTTTAAACTGTGACATTTGAAATATTAAACTCCATTTTGAAGTCTTTCATGGTTGGTTTCCTTATACATTTTATATTTTATTTTAATAAAAGAAAAGTTTTAAATTTTAGTGATTTTTGAATATTATAAAATGTTGGGATGTTACAGTACCTCAGGTCATTAGTTGAAGAACTTTTACAGTTGTGGCGGGAAGAAGGTGTACGGGTGTGGGATGAGCACAAACATGAGGAATTTGACCTACGAGCTCTTCTTTTTGTAACAATTAACGATTGGCCTGCTCTTGCCAACCTCTCAGGGCAGTCGACCAAGGGGTACAATGCATGCACACACTGTTTGGGTGAGACTGAATGTTTATATTTGGATAAATGTAAGAAGTGTGTGTATCTGGGGCATTGTCGATTTCTTCCGATAAGGCATACCGCAAGGAAGAAAGGCAAGCATTTTAAAGGTGAGGCTGATCACAGTAGGAGGCCTGTCAACCGTACTGGTGAAGAAATATTTGATATGGTCAAGGATCTAAAAGTAATCTTTGGAAAGGGTCCTGGAGGACAACAGGTTCCGAAAGACGCTAACGGGCACGCACCCATGTGGAAGAAAAAATATATATTTTGGGAGCTACCATATTGGAAGGTCCTAGAGTTAGATCTGCTATCGACGTGATGCACGTGACGAAGAATGTTTGCGTGAACCTGCTAGGCTAGTTGGGCGTGTACGGGAAGAAAAAAGATACAGAGGAAGCACGGGAGGACCAGAAACGTGTGAAAGAACGAGACGGCCTAAGTCCCGAACACTATGAAGGTCCTGACAGCTACGCTCTTACCAAACAAGAGAAAGTAATATTCTTTGAATGCCTGAGCAGTATCAAGGTCACGGCTGGGTTCTCGTCGAATATAAAGAGGATAGTAAATGTGAGACTCCAAAAATTTCAGAACCTAAAGTCTCATGATTGCCACGTGATTATGACGCAATTGCTTCCGATTGCACTGAGGGGGCTACTACCGGAAAATGTTCGAGTACCCATTGTGAAGCTTTGTGCATTCCTCAATGCAATATCTCAAAAGGTAATCGATCCGGCGATTCTACCAGGGTTGCAAAATGATGTGGTCCAGTGTCTTGTCAGTTTTGAGTTGGTGTTCCCTCCATCCTTCTTCAATGTTATGACGCATCTCCTGGTTCACCTAGTCGAAGAGATTCAAGTTCTCGATCCTGTATTTCTGCACAATATGTTCCCATTTGAGAGGTTCATGGCAGTCTTAAAGAAATATGTGCATAACCGTGCTAGGCCAGAAGGAAGCATCTCCAACGGCTACGGTAACGAGGAGGTCATTGAGTTCTGTGTTGACTTTATTCATGACCTTAAGGCGATAGGTGTTCCACAATCACGACATGAGGGTAGACTTAGTGGAAAAGGCACACTAGGAAAGAAAACAAAAATTTGTATGGATGGACATTCTTTCACTGAAGCACACTATACAGTTCTACAAAGTTCTACCTTGGTGGCCCCGTATATCGATGAACACAAGAATTTTGTACGCTCTCTACACGCGGGGAAGTCTGACAACTGGATTGTACGTACACACATGGCCACGTTCGGCGGTTGGTTGCGAGCACATCTTGAAAATAAAGACAAGGTTGATGAAGAGTTACACTTGTTGGCCAGGGCACCATCTACAACTATATGTACTTTCCAAGGGTACGAGATAAATGGAAATAGATTTTACACGAGTGTCCAAGATAAAAAGAGCACGAACCAAAACAGTGGTGTTCGCATTGATGCAACAAACAACAATGGGCAGAAGAACACATATTATGATTGCATAGAGGAGATATGGGAACTTGACTATGGACCTTCTTTTAAGATCCCTTTGTTTCGGTGCAAATGGGTCAATCTGAAAGGCGGGGTTGAGGTAGACAAGATGTACGGAATGACAACGGTGGATCTAAACAATCTTGCGTACAGAGACGAACCATTCGTGCTAGCCAATGATGTGGCTCAGGTTTTCTATGTGAAAGACATGTCTAGCAGACCCAAAAAAAGAAACATCCTGGGAGTGGAGGAGCCTAGGCGTCACATAGTTCTTTCAGGAAAAAGAAACATCGTGGGAGTGGAGGACAAGACAGACATGTCAGATGATTATAATAATTTTGATGAAATTCCGCCTTTCGTAGTGAACATTGACCCAATCATCAAGTTGATTGAAGAAGATGCTCCATGGTTCCGACGCAGAAGAACTGGCGGTGTTGTGTGATGGAGATGTTGGTGCGATATGTAATAATTAATATATTAAACTTTTGATATGAAGAAGATGCTCCATTTCTACCTGCATATCAAATGGATTCGTCGGTGTTGATAGAACAAAACACACGATTTCACCTGCATACAGCCCCACGGTGGCTCTTGATGAGTGCCTGCATATCAAATGCACCGTGGGGCGTATGCAGGGAATCCGAGTAATTTGTATATATTCCTCAGTAGATGAATTGAACTATTCTTTTGATAGAACAAAACACACGATTTCACCTGCATACAGCCCCACGGTGGCTCCTGAGTGCCTGCATATCAAATGCACCGTGGGGCTTATGCAGGGAATCCGAGTGATTTGTATACCACACACCACCCGGCTAGGCACTAGAAGGAGGAAACACTGAGTGCTCGCCTCGTCTGAGAGGGGGCTATATATAGGGTCACGGGCTCAACCAGTGGTACTGATAGTGTTGATCCAACAGCTCTCAAGTGCTCAAAAGAAGCACACCCCTGATCCAACGGCTAACAAGTGTTTCAAAGAAACACACGATCTGTGTGCTTCTTTAGTCCCGGTTTGAAACTGAAAACGTTAATCGAACAGCTCAGAAGCAATCAAAAGAAACACACACCTGATCAAACGGCTTACAAGTGCTTGAAAGAAACACACGATCCGTGTGCTTCTTTAGTCCCTGTTTGGAAGTTAAAGTTTGCAAAAGTTATACAAATTCACATTCAAAATAGTTTTAAACTAATTAAAATAATGGTTATAGAAAAGAGAAAATGTTTTTGTATTAGTTAGTCAAATTCAAACACTTTTCATATTGAAAGTTTTTTCAAATTCCAAAGTTTGCAAAAGTTATACAAATTCACATTCAAAATAGTTTTAAACTAATTAAAATAATGGTTATAGATAATAGAAAATGTTTTTGTATTAGTTAGTCAAATTCAAACACTTTTCATATTGAAAGTTTCTTCAAATTCCAAAGTTTGCAAAAGTTACACAAATTCACATTCAAAATAGTTTTAAACTAATTAAAATAATGGTTATAGAAAAGAGAAAATGTTTTTGTATTAGTTAGTCAAATTCAAACACTTTTCATACTGAAAGTTTTTTCAAATTCCAAAGTTATTTAAAACAGAAAATAGAAAACAGAAAAAGAAAAGAAAAAGAAAAAACCCCATCTATCCCGGGTGGTGGCTCAGCCCGGGACAGATGGGGTGCTATCTGTCCCAGGTGCAGCCACTGCCCGGGACAGATAGCCCCTATTTGTCCCGGGCAGAGCCACGACCCGGGACAGATAGCGTTATGCTATATAACCAACACTTAGCGCTCCGGGCCGAGCAACCACCCGGAGCAGTTCCCCTTTCCTACTGAAGTGCTGCCAAAATTTCCCGTGAAACCCTAGACGCCGCCGTGGTCTTCTCCGTCCCCGACGTCGTCGCCGTGGTCGTCTCCGTCCCCAACGCTGCTCCCTCCACCACCGCCGTCCACCGTGGTCGTCTCCGTCCCCAACGTCGCTCCCTCCACCACCGCACGGCAGCTACTTCTTCTCCTCATCCGGCCGCCATTCGCCGTGTCATTGCCGAGCACGCACTCCTCCACCCGGCCCGCCACGCACTCCTCGTCCTCCTCGGTGCGTCCTCCCTCTCTCCCTCCTCCACCCCACCGCGCCATTGCCGAGCCAAAATTGCACGAATTCGTTGAAATCAGGGAGGTTCAACATTGATGACGTCAGCACGATGTCATCATTTTCAGAATGCATTTTAAATCAGAGAAAATACAACTTTATATCAAATGGTTCAGAAAACGAAAATACATGTTGTTGTGATTTTTTGAGAGTTAGTTAGTTAGTTTTGTGTTTAGTTAGTTAGTTTTAAATTTTGTGTTTAGTTAGTTAGTTTTGTGAGTTGAAATATAAATAAACTTTTAAAAATTATAATTAAATCATTTTAAATCAGAAAAATACAAAGTTTGTTCATTGTTAGGGTTGAAAACCTGTGTATGCAAAATAGGGTTTCCGGCGGAGTTTGGCCATTGTTAGGGTTTCCGCCATTGTTAGGGTTTCCGCCGGTGACCGCCGGAGTTCGTCGCAGTGAATCAATAGATTGATGTTCAGAAATACTTATACAAATGCAAACTTTATATCAATCTATAATGTTGTATCATAAAAATGTTCATATTAATTCATATCAACTGGATTCATATCTATTTTTTCTTACTTGGATTTTGCGTGCAGGTACTCAGATTTGTCACCGCGTCGTAGCCGCCGCCCTCTCGGAGCCCTAGTAAAGTTCGAGAGGCTTCAAAAGAGAAATGTAAATAGAAATGAGATACTCGATATGATTGAAATGTGTTTGTAAAATTGAAATGTCTTAATGTATTTGTACTATTCAAATAACTTTGCTTCAGGTTGAAATTGAAATGTGTTTGTACAAATAAATGATAAAAGATGTTGAGTTAGATTTAGTTGTATGACATATCGGTAAAGTTATTTAGATGTTGAGTTATTAAAATTATTTAAATGGATTTAAATCTCTTGCAGAAACTATGGACACCCGTAGAAATCTTCAACAAGAAGAGGACATGTTCGGCATCATTCGCGAAGGTGATGAATTGGACCCCGGTAGAAACCATGAACAAGAAGAGGAACACGTAGACGATTTCACCGGGCAATTTCTGAACGAGTCCGGTGACGGAATAGACGTCACCGACAGTTCAGCTCACCGACAGTTCACCGACTCTATTGTTGGAAAGTCAGCCGCCGAGGTAGATATATGCCCTCAGGTTTTTGTCTCCGTTGAAAAGATTTGTGTGTATACATATATTAACTATCACTTTTTCTTGTTTTTAGCCGTCGGCGGGCCATGAACCGGGACCAAGCAAAAAAGCAGCGGTGAAACGAGGCGGGCCACGCACCGGGACCAAAAAGCTCCAAGGGAAACAGAAGTACCACATCGAGGAGAACAATGAAAAAGGAAAACCGATTGCTCCCGCTAACCACGCAAGGAAATTTGTAGCTCAGTGCGGAGTCATCGTTCGGGACAGACTGTCCATCAGGGCTCAAGAATGGTATAAGCCAAAGGTGCCAAAAGAGGGGGTTATTTATGTCTCGAATGCAGACAAACAACTCCTCTGGGACGAGCTCATGCAGAATTTCACTTTACCGGAAGAGGACGATGTAGAGGAGCCGGTTATAGAGAATCGATGCAAGGCCTGGACTTATATTGAGATGGGTGAATTGTTCCGCAGCTGGAAGAAAAGGCTTAACAAGTTCATAAAAGAAGGTAAAACTCCAGAATTTGTCGGAGTCTATGAAAAGATAAAAGATGAGTGGCCCGAATTTAAGGCGTACAAGCAATCGGAAGCGGCTAAGGCCATGTCAGAGAGAAATAAGAAAAATGCAGACAAAAAGATATATCACCATAACATGGGGTCAGGTGGCTACCTGACGGCCCTGCCTAAGTTTATGAAAATGGAGGAAGAGTTTTTGGCTAAAGGTATACAGATCGAGACATTTGACTGGCCAGACCGGCTTAAGGCTTGGTTCTATGGGCATGGTGGAAAGTTAGACCCTGAAACAGGTGACTGTCTTTTTACCAAGGAGCACGGACCTGACCCTATTAAAGCTCTCAGAGAGGTATGGAAGGAGGTCACGAAAGGCAGGTTCCACCCTAACAGAGAGAAGGACGAGCTATCGCGAGCCCTTAAGAATCCTGAACACAGTGGACGAACAAGAGGAACCGTCGGCTCTGTACCGTGGATACTTGGGTTTCCCAAAGATGTTGGCACTTATAGAAGCCGATCGAGAAAGAAGAAAGAGATTGCCGACCGGGCCCAGTGGATGGAAAATAAATTACTACAGCATGAGAAGGAGATAGCAGAGCTGAAGGCAGCGCAGACTCGACGGATGCCCTGCGAATCTGAGACGCCCGAAAATCCTTCTCCTGATCCAAAATCAATGCGGAGAAGCAGCGTGGCTTCGACGGAGCTCGATCGCCACAATGATATGCCGGGTCCTCGTCACCCCGTGGATAATATCGTGCAGCGGGAACTTTGCGACCTACATGTGCCATGCTTGAACATAACCGTGAAGGTGGCGCACGGCTTTGCCCTACCGCCTAGCCCAAATGGAACTTACCATTGTCGCCCTATTCCAGATGGCTATGTTGTTGTCGGGGTTGATGAGGTTATCAAGACATATGAGGGAATTAAGCTGGACTTCCCTACGGATGAAGACGAGGTTGAGTTGAGATTTGCCCTCAAGAGTACCTGCTTATGGAAAAAAGAATACATCGTGTTCCCACACATGCAGCTAAATCGCCCTCCCAGTCCACAAGCCAGTCCACATAACTACAACAACGACAACCAATGCGCTAGTCCAGACACCCCCCACAACGACAACCAAGGCGCTAGTCCATCTCCGCCGTCGCGTGAGCGTACTCCGCCGCGTCAACGGACTCCATCGCCTCCGCAAAAGAAGCGGAAGTGCACCGCTGCGTCGACTAGTACTCAGAAAAGCGAAACGGCCGGGAAGTCTCGCTTTGTGAACTCTCGCAAAGATGTCGATACATGGGTCGAGGAGATCCAGACTTCCCAGAGAAAGAAGGCAAAAAAGATGTCTTTGCCTGTTCCGGTTTATTCTCCGGAAGCGATACGGTGGGCCATAGAATTTCTTACGCATCCGTCGCAATATGAACTAAATATGGACGATGACTACACACGCGTTCTGGTGCGTACATCTAAGAGAGTGCGGGAAGAACAAAAATTTGCTGCCACCCAGAAGAGAGATGTTCCACAGCTCGGAATGCAGGCGGGACAATCGGCACCTCCACTCATATTGGCGCCTTACAACCGGAACCCGGTCGATGATGTACTTTCGCAGCAAGCTAGAGATATGGGTATAACTCTGGCAGAGCTTAAGGCATTGCAAGCTGGCGAGAGTGTCACCATACATGAGGTGGTGCGGACATATGTGAGAGGAGAAGATCTTGTCGACCCTGCAATGGTGCGCACTCTACCAGCTAGGTTGCACCAACTAAATGCATGGTACTTGCGTACCACGAAAAGTCAAGACGGAGACTGGCTCTATGGGAAAATTCCAAAGGATTTTTTTGGCCCAGGTGATGATGAGGTTCAAATCGAGTATTGCGAATTATGGCAGTTATTCAATTTTGACGCGCTCGACAAATCTATCATCAGTGCCTTTTGCGAGTAAGTAATTAAATTACGTATATATGTCAGTAATTCTCTAGCTCTACTTATTTTTCATTGCTTGTAATTATCCTTATCACTATATTACTTTTGTACTCTATTATGCAGGCTGAAAATTATACAATCTCGAAAGCTGGGACTCAATCACAAGATTGGATTCATTGACCCTAATCGAGTTCATCATCATGGTTTGTTACATTACCCAGATCAAACGGAGGAGCTTTTGCTTACTTATTTGATGGCACAACATTACAAAAGCACCATAATTTTCACGTTCAACTTCGAGTGAGTTGTTTACTTTCTTATACATACTCGATGTTAATTAAGTATATGTAATTGATGATTTAGTTATTAACAAATATAAACATATGGCAGATTTCACTGGGTATTATTTGTGATTGATGTTGAAAAGGCAATCGTTGATGTCTTGGACCCATTATCTAAACCTGAAGAAAAGTTCGACGACACGAAACAGATGCTCCAGAGGTAATTTCGTTCATTATCACAATCGACCTCGTCTTTTCTAATAATATATAGTAATTAGTTAACTTCTTTACTAATTTTTCATACCGTAAACTTCAGGGTTTGGGACAAGTTCACCAGTTTCCACAAGGATGTCGGTATAGCTAAGAACCTCACTTTTAAATGGCGAGAGGTAAGACGTACTAGCTAGGTTCCACATACGCATATTCTTAATTTCAGTCTCAGAATACCATTTTTTCAATATTTTTGAATATTTTTTATTGATTTCTTATCTTATTCTATCATAAAGTGCGCGAAGCAGCAACAAGGCACCAATTTGTGTGGATTCTATGTCTGCGAGTTCATCCGAATTCACTTCAATGAGGGTGTAGACTAGGATAGGGTACGTTAACAATTCATTCAAACTTGTTCACTTTTCAAATTGAATTATTTTGATAATGGTTGATATATTTGTGTTGATCTCTCCTTTTTAGTTTGAGACGATCCGGAACAGGCTTGATGCAAAAGACCGCCTACTACCAATCGCGGAGGAAATTGTGGGCTTTCTGCTTGACTATGTCATAAAGCCAGGCGCAGAATGCAGTATAATCCGGCCGCCAAAAAAGACCATCCCGAGGAAAAAATAGGGTCTAATGCTTCTTTCATGTAATGATCTCTGTTTGTAAATATTTAGACATGCATATGATCTTCCGATTGTAAATATTTGTTTGGGAGAGCATGTGTAGTAGTAGTATTCATGACTATATCCCGAGGAAAAAATCGTGTATTCATGATATATATTACATAGTAACGTATAATATGCAACTCGATCTTGTTTGAAATGAAACATAAATGAAAAAACACAAACACAAAAGAATCAGTAACATAAATAGAAAACAGAAACAAAAATAGAAAACAGGAAACAAATAAAAGAAACAAAAAAAAAACATATATACTGTCCCGGTTCGTATTACGAACCGGGACAAATGAGTCGAAGCCAGAGGCTGCCTTGATTGGCCACGTGGCCCCCCTATTGGTCCCGGGCTGTGGCGTGCCCGGGACAAATAGGGGAGGCTATTTGTCCCGAACACGCTGTCCCGGGCGCGTGACCGGGACAAAAAGCCCTCACGGCCCGGGACCAGTGGCCTGTTTTGCTCTAGTGTATAGCCTCGTGCATACTTTATAAATATCACAAAAATTAGTATGATGTTTCTTATGATTAAAAAGTGCATTGCATGCATAACATTATTTATCATATAGATATACTTCTCATAGGAAAATCTCTTCATGATTTCTCGAAGTAAGTATTATTCTCAACTTTGTATTTTGGTAAAGTGCTATGCACTTACACACATAGGATTTTCAACATGAAGCTAGAAGACAAGGAAGGACTTAGCCAAGAAAACAAGACTTCAGAAGCATCTCCAAGAAGTAGAAGCACTTAGAAAAAAATCAAGAAGAAGTTCAAGAAGACCAACCCCCTTTATTCTCTAAGTCTTTCTCTCTTCCTTTTCTTCTTCTCTGAGACTTCATGATGACTAAGTTAAATCCAAAACCAGCCCTGGTGATCCAAAAATCATCAAGTCTGAAGAATCATCAAGTTTGAAGAACCAACAAGTCTATAAAATTTCAATCAAGACATCAGCAAGGAGAAAGTTACAAGTCTTGAGATGAAGCCTGGAAGACCAACTACATCTTTCTTTCCATATTTTCCCTCTTTAAAAATCTTGTCTTTCACTTTATACATACACAATTTTCATCATGTTATTACCATCTTGGAAGTTTGTTTGATCCTATCGGCATAGTGAGATGAAGAGGCCTGGAGACTAACCTTACATGTCCACGTAAATGAGACCTGTTCCACAACTTAAGTGGCTGGCCCGGTGTCTGTCTCTCTCACTAGAGTGAATATCCAATTTACAAAGAGTTGTTAATAATTGTTGATCACCTTGAAGAATATACTTAGTATTTTTCTCTAAGTATTTATGCACATCATGACTAAGCCATTAGAGTGCTTATACAAGATGATTTATAACAAATTTATTTTGTCCAACCTATGACCTTAGTCCTTAGTCATTTTTGACCAACATATTTGCCTTGCATTAAATTAGAAGATTTTCATGGCATGACATGCATCTCTAGTCCTTAGAAATAGTTTGCACATCATGCATGACATAATTTTCTTAGAAGTTTTATGAAACTTGTTTGTTACTTTTGTATTGTGTTGTTGTGTGATTGTTATGATTGCTATGTATAGATTGAACGGAGAGCCCCGAGTAACGTTGAAAAGAGTTATTGAACAACGACATCATCCAAAGGCAAGTGGCACATTCATAAACCTCCTACTATTTTCTATATGCATTATTTAGTGTATTTTTATATAAGCATGTGTAGGATAGTATTGCTATGCTAGACCTATGTAGAAATTCCTTACTCCTGTGTCTAGGTTCCTATGCAATACTGAGTAGAATTATTTGATGCTATGCAAATATTGTTTTGTGAAAATCTAAAATCTACTAAGTTAATAAAGAACCTCCTGGGTGAATTGGTTGTATATGGTGGCGAAGTTGAGTGGCTACCCAGGGAACAAAGGGATCTGAAGAACTCTGAGTGAAGATAGCTTCCAGCATAGCCATTACCAATGGGATCTGGCTTGATCAACTAAGTTGCGTGGACTCGCCTCGGCTTGACAAGCAGATGTAGAGGGTGTTCGGTGGAACGTGTCAAGCCAGAGTGGAGGGAAAATGCTTCTGAAAGATCTCGTCAAATTCTTCTCCTTTTCCTTATCACTATAAGAGTGTAAAGGATAGTTTGGGTTGAATGGGTACAATGGTGAACGTGCACAACCTCTCCAGAGTGTACAACTAAGTACTTAGCCGTATCCCCGGTACGGACAATTTGAGCAGCTGATCACGGACGTCAATGGAGGATTCCATCATTCCAATTTCTAAGCAAAACTTGATGGGTGAACAAGGGTAGAATGAGACAGTGGATTTCATGCCACGGATGTCTCGAATAGAAGAAAAGTGTTTTCCAAAGAGTTAGGAAAAATTGGATTTATGCAAAATAGCCTTGAACTCCACCAGCCAAATAAGCATATAGGTTATTAGAGTTATTCCACTAAGTGTCCACCATAGTGTCACTTGCCAGACTCCATTTTTAATGGAATCTGACCCACGATGCTGCAATATTTTTCTTATTGCAGATTGTTCAGATGACGAGTAAGGTTTCTTTAAAGGTTTCGAGTCTAATACCAACATGTTTTCGCCTGTGGCAACATGAAGATGATGGAGACTCACTGCTATGTATTTCCGCTAATTACTCTTTCTATGGTAGCTTTATGCTATGCAATTTGTAAAATAATATTTTCCAAGTCCGGATCATTGATGTAATTAAATTGATACTTTGTTGTGATATTACATCGTAAACTGTGTGTGCAAACGAATCGATCCAAGAATTTGCACTATACACAGGTACCTTGCCATATTTTAAGTGCAGGTACGCTACATTCTCCCTCCCTTCGCCTTGTGCATCGATTTGACACGGTGTCGTATTTGTTTATGTGCCAGAGCGTGAAGACCGTGCTCACCCGAAGCAAGTGTAGCGTACCTGCACTTAAAATAAGGTAGATACCTGTGTATAGTGCAAATCCCTGGATCGATTCGTTTTCACACACAGTTTATGATGTTATATCAAAACAAAGTATCAATTTTATTACATCGATGATCCAGACTTAGAAAATATTTAATACAAGTTGCATAGCATAAAGCTAGCTTTGAAAGAGTAAACAACGAAAATACAATAGCAGTGAGTCTCTATCTCATTCATGTTGCCACAGGCGAAAACATGTTGGCTATAGACTCGAAACCTTTAAATGAAACCTCACTCGTCATCTGATCAATCTGCAATAAGAAAAATATTGCAACAACGTGGGCCAGATTCCATTAAAAATGGAGTCTAGCAAGTGACACTATGGTGGACACTTAGTGGAATAACTCTAATAACCTATATGCTTATTTGGCTGGTGGAGTTCAAGTCTATTTTGCATAAAGCCAATTTTTCCTAACTCTTGGGAAAACACTTTTCTTCTATTCGAGACATTCGTGGTATGACAACCACTGTCTCATTCTACCCTTGTTCGCCCATCAAGTTTTAATTTTTGAAGTTGGAATGGTGGAATCCTTCGTTGACGTCCGTGATCAGCTGCTCAATTTGTCCATACCGGGGACACGGCTAAGTACTTAGATTTACACTCTGCATAGGTTGTGCACGTTCACCATTGTACCTATTCAACCCAAACTATCCTTTACACACTTATAGTGATAAGGAAATGGAGAAGAATGAGACGAGATTTTTTAGAAGCAATTTCCCTCCCACTCTGGCTTGACTCGTTCCACCTAACACCCTCTACATCTGCTTGTCAAGCCGGAGAGAGTCCACGCAACATAGTTGATCAAGCCAGAGCCCATTGGCAATGGCTGCACTAGAAGCAATCGTCAATCGGAGTTCTTCAGATTGCTCTGTTCCTGGGTGGTCGTTCACAAGTGCATGTACTCCAGGAACCATAGACATGGGCCTGAGTAGCCACTCAAGTCGACTCCATACAACCTTTTACCACCCAGGTGTTTCATTCTTAACTTAGTAGAATTTAGATTTTCACAAAACAACATTTGCATAGCATCAATAATTCCACTAATTATTGCATAGGAGCCTAGACACAGGAATAAGGAATTTCTACACAGGTTTAGCATATCAATACTATCATACACATGCTTATATAAAATACACTAAGTAATGCATATAGAAAATAGTAGGAAGTTTATGAGGTGTACCACTTGCCTTTGAATGATGTCTTTGCTCACAAACTCTTTTCAACGTTACTCGGGAATCTCCGTTCAGTCTAAACAATATAAACAAACAACAATACAACAATCATAAAACACAACACATACAAGCATACACACACATACATAATGAACAAACAAGTTTTATAAAACCTCTAAGGATGTATGTCATGCATGATGTGTAAAATATTTCTAAGGACTAGAAATGCTTTTCATGCCATGAAATCTTTTAAGTTAATGCAAGGAAAAAATGTGGGTCAAATGACTAAGGACTAAGGTCATAAGTTGGATAAAATACTTTGCTATAATTCATCTTGAATAAGCACTCAAATGGCTTAGCCCTGATGTGCAAAATACTAAGGACTAAGTCTAATATTCAACGTGATCGATAATTATTAACAACTCTTTGTAAATTGGGTATTCACTATAGTGAGAGAGACAGACACCCGGCCAACCACTTAAGTTGTGGAACATGTCTCATGTACGTGGACATGTAAGGTTAGTCTCCAGGCCGCTTCATCTCACTATGCCGCTAGGATCCAACAAACTTCAAAGATGATAATATCATGATCAGAAATTGTGTATGTAACATCCCAACATTTTGGAATGTTCAAAAATCACTCAAATTTAAAACTTTTATTTTGATTAAAATAAAATATTAAAATGCATAAGAAAACTATCTATAAAAGACTTCAACCAATTTGAAAAAGTCTAATTTTTTAAAATTCCCAATGTGTCATTATTTTCAAAAGTTGTTTCCAATTAAACATTACATTATCCATTGTATTTCAAAAACCTTAATGTGTAATTTGACAAATGTTTTATAAAGCACAAACCATTTTATTTTAAGTAAATAGTTTACTTATAAGTAATTGATTTCAACCACTTAGCCTTAGCTATAAATAAATTAAAATAATAATTACAAGTGTAATTTAAACTATTGAAAACATTGTCTATTTGCTAAAAGATTATTATTCATTTAACTAAGTTCAAAATATAGTTTGGAAATTATAAGCCTATAGTTTATAACTTTAAAACTTCATAAATTAAAATAAATGAATTACCCAAATAAACATTAAATTTGCTTACATGAATTTCATTTATTTTGAATGCATGTACTTATTAATATATTCTATATAAGAAATGAATTAAATCCAAAATATTTTCCAAAGTTGTTTATGAAGTTTTCAAATAGTTTATCTTAATATAAAATATAATGCACAAATAATTTGAATTAAAAATGATTACATTACATTTTCTCTTTCCATTTCAAATAGCTGTAATGTGATATTTAATAATCTATTAAAGCTAAAATTTATTTAATATTGGAATATGAGTTTAAATGACTTAAAATCAAACATTTTGAATATGGGTATAAATTTATAATTTATTTTAACCAAATTAAAATAATTAAACCCTAGTTTTAAATTAAACATAAAGTGTCAATTTTGCATTTAATCAATAATTCGAAATTATTATTTTTGAAAAGTGTTCAAAACACTCCCACAACTGGTTTAACACAAAGATAATAATTTTACAAATATTTTGAAATTTATTTGACTTCATTTGGAGTTATAAATCAAAAATTATAAAGGAAATAAATAAAACAGAAAAGAAAAGGGGAAAATCCTGACAGCGGGACCCACGCGTCAGCGCGACGTGGTCGTCTTCCCCGCGCGTCCATCACGCCTCCGACAGAGCAGAAAACGGCCGGTGTTTCTTCTCACCATTTCGCGCGATTAAAGCCGCGTTGATAGCTCCCATATACTCCTTCAAATACACACCTCGCCCTATCTCTTTTCCCCCAGACCACCCTCTCTGAGCGCCCCCAGGCCGTCCAAAATCCTCCGCCGCATCTCCGCCATTCCCGACGGCGAGGACCTGCTTTTCCGGTGAGCTACGGCAATGCCGAGCCCTCTCTACACTCCCCCTCGTTTCCCCATCGCCGCGCGCACCCTCCTGACCTCTCCTCTTTATTTCTATCGCAGCGCATCGTCAGATCCGTCCTCGGCCGGAGCAAACCGCCGCAGTCCTCAACTCCGGCGAGCGATTTGAGGAGGAGCCGGACGCGTCGAACACCCCTGCCTCGCCACCGAGTCAGCCGCGACCTCCCCTTTCATATGGTATGCCCCGTTCGTCCCTGTAGCCTCTAGATCGTCGGGAACGCCCGGTGCCGTGCTGTCGCCGCCGCGGGCGTGTCTCCGGCGAGCTACCGCCGCCAGATTTTGGTCAGACACACCAGATCCGTCCGATCTGCTTTGTGCGGCTGAGATTAGAAAATTTTAAACGAATCGGTACGGGCCGTTGAGATCCGTCCGATCTAGATCCAACGGTCTGGATCTGTTGAGTTATCCATGTCAGCGTGCCTCGTCAGCATCCAGTCAACAGCTGAGTCAGCAGCCATGTGGAAATTGAGTTCTTTTAATTAGATTAAATGGCAATTTTGCAGAAAAGACCATGTACATTAGATTTATCATATCTTTTTCTCTGTTTATCCAAATTCAAATATTTTTATATATTTGGAAAGCCCTTGACATGTAGAATATTTAGATCAGACAAAATTCAAATTTGACTTAGTCTAAAATATTCAAATTTCAAATGGAATATTTGAGTATATTTGTCATAACTTTAAATCTATAATTCCAAAAATTGCAAATAATTTTTTTTTAGAAACTTTTGAATATTTGTAAATTGATGCCATTGCTATAAAATAATTTTGAGTAATATTTGAATGAAATCATAGTTATATATTTAATTTGAATAGTTTGAGTATTTTCAACATAACTATTAATAGAAATATTATTTTTTATTAAATCAAATTGCTATAAATGTAATTAAATGCCCCCTGTCTATTAACACTATTTATAAAATTTTGTTATAAAAATTTAATCATAGAAAACTTTAATCTTATAATTATTCCTTTTATTATATTTCCAAAAATAGAAATTAATTAAATTGCACTTGTAAAGAAATCACAAAAGTTATTTTGATGCTTTCTTGTGATTAAAAAGTGCATTGCATGCATAACTTATTTTCACATATAGAAATATTTCCCATAGGAAATCTCTTCATTAGTTTTCTCTAAGTGAGGTATATTTCCAAACTTAGTCTTTTGGTAAAAGTGTTATGCACTAGACACTTAGTATTTTCAACATGGAGCTAGAAGGCCAATGAAGAACTTAGCCAAACAAGACTTCAGATAAATCTTCAAGGAGTAGAAGCACTTAGAAGAAAATCAAGAATAAGTCCATGAAGACCAACCAGCAAATATTTTCTAAGTCTTACTTCCTCTATCTTTATTCTCCCTTCTCTTAGACCCCTGGATGGCTAAGTTATAGTCAAGACCAACCTGGAGGCTATCAGCACCATCAAGTCTTCAAAACCATCAAGTCTACAAAATTGTAATGAAGTCATCACATCAAGAAGAAAATGAAGCAAGGAGAAGATTCTACATTCTACCTTCTATCTGTTCCCCCTTTCCTAATCTTGTCTTTCACTAAAGACTTAAATGATTTTTTATCATGTTATTACCATCTTGAAGTTTGTTGGATCCTAGCGGCATAGTGAGATGAAGCGGCTTGGAAACGAACCTTACATGTCCACGTACATGAGACTTGTTCCACAATTTAAGTGGCTGGCCGGGTGTCTGTCTCTCTCACTTTAGTGAATATCCAATTTACAAAGAGTTGATAATAATGGTTGATCACCTTATAGACTTAGTATTTTCTCTAAGTATTTTTGCACATCATGACTAAGCCAATAGAGTGCTCATTCAAAATGATTTATAGCAAAGTTATTTTGTCCAAATCTATGAACTTTGACTGACATTTTTGCCTTGCATTAACTTAAAATATTTCTTAGCTTGACACACATTTCTAGTCCTTAGAAATAATTGTTCACTATGTATGTGCATGTATGTTTGTTGATTGTTGTATTGTTGTTTGCTTATATTGTTTAGATTTAACGGAGAGCAAACGTTCGTTGTTGAAAAGAGTTTGTGAACAATGACAACATTCAAAGGCAAGTGGCACACCTCATAAACCTCCTATTATTTTCTATATGCATTACTTAGTGTATTTTTATATGCATGTGTAGGATAGTATTGCCATGCCAAACCTGTGTAGAATTCCCTTACTCCTGTGTCTAGGTTCCTATATAATAGTTAGTAGATGTATTGATGCTATGCAATTGATGAAAAGTTTTACAAAATGTTAAATGACTACTCAGGGCTTTGCTCATGGTTGTCGTCGCCTAGGATGAATGTCTATTCTACTTAGGGCCGTGAGCATGGTGATTTTTACCTGAGAGTGCACATCCACTAAGTTAATGAAACTCCTGGGTGGATCGGTTGTTAATGGTGGCGAAGTTGAGTGGCTACTCCGGTCCATGTCTATGGTTCCTGGAGTACGTGCACTTTTGCATGGCCACCCAGGGAACAAAGGAATCTGAAGAACTCCGAGTGACGATTGCTTCCAGTGCAGTCATTGCCATATGGGCTCTGGCTTGATCAATTATGTTGCGTGGACTCTCTCCGGCTTGACAAGCAGATGTAGGGGGATGTTAGGTGGAACGGGTCAAGCCAGAGTGGGAGGGAAGATGCTTCTGAAAGATCTCGTCTCATTCTTCTCCTTTCCTTATCACAAATGGTGTGTAAAGGATAATTTGGGTTGAATGGGTACAATGGTGAACGTGCACAACCTCTGCAGAGTGTAAAACTAAGTACTTAGCCGTGTCGCCGGTATGGAAAATTTGAGCAGCTGATCACGGACGTCAAACGGAGGATTCCATCATTCCAACTTCAGAAATAAAACTTGATGGGTGAACAAGGGAAGATGAGATTTATGGTTTTCATGCCATACTTGTCTTAGTTTGAAGAAAGTGTTTTCCAAAGAGATAGGAAAAATTGGCTTTATGCAAAACAACCTTGAACTCCACCAGCCAAATATGCATATAGGCTATAGAGTTATTCCATTAAGTGTCCACCATAGTGTCACTTGCCAGACTCCATTTTTAATGGAATCTGACCCACGTTGTTGCAATATTTTTCTTATTGCAGATTGATTAAATGACGAGTGAGGTTTCGATTAAAGGTTTCGAGTCTACAACCAACATGTTTTCGCCTGTGGCAACATGAAGTTGTTGGAGACCCATTGCTATTGTATTTCTGCTGTGTATTTTTTTAATGCTAGCTTTATGCTATGCAACTTGTATCGAATATTTTGTAAGTCTGGATCATCGATGTAATAAAATTGATACTTTGTTGTGATATTACATCGTAAACTGTGTGTGCAAACGAATCGATCCAGGGATTTGCACATAACACAGGTGTTCCAACTTTAATAAAAGTTGGAGCGCTACAGTGTAAGTCTAAAGTGAAAGACAATATTAGGAAAGAGGGAAAAGATAGAAAGAAAGATGTAGTTGGTCTTCTAGGCTTTATCTCCAGAAATGTAACTTTCTTCTTGTTGTTGTCTTGATCGAATTTTTGTAGACTTGATAAATCTTCAGACTTGATGATTTCTTGTATCACCGATGCTGGTCTTGGATTTAACTTAGTCTTCATGAGGTCTCATAGAAGAAGAAAAGAAAGAGGGAAAGACTTAGAGAATAAAGGGGTGGGTCTTCTTGAGCTTCTTCTTGATTTTCTTCTAAGTGCTTCTGCTCCTTAAAGATACTTCTGAAGTCTTGTGTTGGCTAAGTCCTTCATTGGTCTTCTAGCTCCACGTTGAAAATCCTAAGTGTCTAATGCATAGCACTTTTACCAAAATACGAAGTTAGAAAATAATCCTAACTCAGAGAAAATAATGAAGAGGTTTTCCTATGAGGAGTATAACTATATAATAAAATAAGTTATTCATTAAATGCACTTTTTAATCACAAGGAAACATCAAAATAACTTTTGTGACTTCTTTATAAATATGCATGAGGTTATAAATGCAATTCAATTATTTTCTATTTTTGCAAAATATAAATAAAGGAATTAATATAAGATTAAAGTTTTCCATGATTAAATTTTTATACCAAAATTTTATAAATAGTGTCAATAGACAGAGGACATTTAATTAAATTTATAGAAATTGGATTTAATCAAAATAATGTTTCTATTAATAGTTATGTCAAAAAATAGTCAAACTACTCAATTTAAACATACAACTATTAAATCATCAAAATAATACTCAAAAATATTTTATAACAGAGGCATCATATTACAAATATTCCAAATTTTTTAAAACAATTTTATTTGTAATTTTGAATTTGTAGATTTGAAGTTATTACAAATATACTCAAATCATCCATATGAAATTTGAATATTTTAAACTAAGTCAAATTTGAATTCTAACAGATCTAAAATGTAACACCCCAATTTTCTAAGCATTAGTAATTGTGGTGTTATCCTAGATTTTCAGCCTTAGCAAAAACTTTTGTGTGTGTAGAATTTTGAGTCATGATTTAATTTGTTGCACACCTTATGCTTGTTGTGCTCCACTAGCTTTGCATGTTAATTGAAAACACTAAAACCTCCACAACAAAATTAAAATATCAACTATTAGGATCTTCATGGTTATTAAAACTAAGCCAAACTAGGAGCTATTATTAAGCAAACCATAAATGTTTTTGACATGCATCTGAATCATTTTGGTCTAAGAAATCCATAGTTTCACACCCTATTCAAAATTCTCTCAAAAGAACTTGTTTGTACATAAATATCACTAGTTTTTGTAGCCATCAAATTAACATGACCATTTGGGTCATTCTTTTCCTTTTCACTAAAAACTTTCTTTCATTTGTTTGCCCAATGAGGTGGTTGTTTTGAGCACTTAGTAATTCAGTAACTTCACCACAATCTAGTGAGTTTGGGCAAATAGCTTAATTTCTTTTGTGAATAAGTGTTTGAAATTTTCAAATTTTGGATTTGTTTTTATTTGAAGAAAACTACCCTAAACCTCCACTCATCTCCCTCATCCCTCCCTACCCTACCTGCTGGAGAAGGAGAGCAGCATCCCACCCCTTTGGCCCACCTGTCATGGACCTCGGGTCACCTCTCCCCCTCTCTTCTCTTTTCTCTTTTTATCTCCACCCAACCGGAGCTCTTCTCCTCCCTCCCTACTGGCCCGAGCTTGTCACCCGACCAAATCCCTTCTGTCTCTCTCTCCCACCGCCCATCCAGCCAGTAGCACGAGAGGAAACCGCTCCCCTCTCTCTCTCTCTGTCCGAAGGAAACCCTAGATCGGGTGGCAACGTTAAAACCACCCCGAGCCCTGCCCCTGACCATTTCTCCCCCTCTCGGACCACTCCTCATCCCACTCCTCCCTCCTCTGGAGCAGAACCTCGAGCTCTCACCCCCACTCCCTCTAGAGAAGAAGAAAACCTCCTCGGTGGCCGACGGAAGAAAATCACCGTAGCCGCCGTTCTCCTCCACCATTTCTCGCCATTGTTGGCTCTCTTTGACCCCCTACTGGAGCTCTAACCCCTCCACCCTTTCCTCTTTGCTCTAGGTGCTCAAATACGTCGCCCTCGTCCACGACCCGAGCTCGGAGGAGGCGCCATGGTGGCATGCAGAGGACCTCCCCGGTGTTTCTTTGCGTAGGGATCTGCTGCCCTACTTCTCCTCCGCCGAACCCCACCCTCCGCTCGAGCTCTAGACGTCCGAGGTGAGCTCGTCGTCGCGTCCCTCTTCTTCCCTCTCTTTTTCTCGGTTTCCCGCTCGTGTCTCCGGCGCGGGGAAGAAGAAAGGCCCAGGGCCGTCCGATCTGAGATCGACGACCCTGTTTGAATTCCCCCCTTCTAATCTCCGCCGTCCGCTCAAGATCTGGCGACCACGCACCGGTTCGCCAGCGCGCGCGCTGCGACCGGGCCGGCCCAGTTCGCCCCCGCGGCCCATCTCCAGATCCGGCCGCTCGGCCCTTTTTCTTTTAGAAAATCATTTTCTGTTAATATTTCCAGTAAATCAATAGTCTAGCTTTTAATCATTTGTGGTAAATCTAGAGTCGCTAAAATGATGAGATTAATTTTGTAACATGCATGCACGTTTTCTGAACCATGTGGCATTGGATTTGTTCCAAAATGTGCTTCCTGTTGTGTGTTAAAATAGATCTAGTAAAAAGTACCCATTTCACCATTTATTTAATAACTTGTGTTTTATAAATCCAAATCATGCAATCTTGGATTTGTTGGAAAGCTTGTAAAAATGTATATCAATATCGGTAAATCTTGCATGCAGGAGATTACTCTAGCAAAAGTTGTTTCTAGTCTAAGAATAACATCAGTAGATGTTTGGTGATTTTTAATTCTTAAATGAAAACACTTTTTGAGGTAAATCCACTTGGAAGTGTTAGATATGAGTTGAAAGTAGCATGTGCCACCAAGGAAGATTTTTCCTGTAAATATTTATTATTTATTGGGCAAATCTCTGAAAAACAGGGAGATATTCTCTTAAAATGCATTTCTGTAATTTCAGAGATTATTGCATGTCTAGTTTTGTGTTGTTGAGACAAATTTGCCCCTAGATTAATTTTGGGGGTATTTTTGTGGGATAGCCACATGTTTTATCTAACTCACCCCACTGGTTTGGCACCAAAATAATCCATATTAATTTCTGTACTTAAATAATAGTCAGAAGTTTATGTTATCTTAAAACAAGGATAACTTGAGCTAGGAGTAGCCAAATTTGATGAACAAAATATCCACTTAAAGAGAAAACTCATATCTCCCCAGAAAGGTTAATTGTGCATACAGGAGATCTATAAAACTGAGTCTATCCTCTGTTTGAATTTGACGTCAGAAGCTCTTATCTGATTTTTGATTATTAATTGGTGATAGATTTCCATGCTCAGCTAATTTTCAGAGATCCATATAGTGGTTAGGAGTAATATGCTAGAAGGGTTTAATTTTAGGAGCAGTACATTAGGAGTTATGCCTTTTTCATGTAAACAACCCTTGATGACATTTTAATTGCCTTAGTTGTATTTTCTGTTTTGTGGTGCTTGTTGTTTGTTAATATACTTTAGATTGTTATCAACTCGCATTTTAGGATTTACACTAGTCTTGTTTGTTTTCATGTTACGGTAGAACCGCAACCCGAGAGAGAGCAGTACGAGGTAGCTGAGCACAACTATGAAGAAGATCAAGACCAGGGACAGTTTTCTGAGCAAGGCAAGCCCACCTCAACACTATAATGAATCCTATTATTTTATCAAGCATGTTTTGTTTTAAAACAAAATAATGCATGTTTTACTTCTTTTGTGGCACCTCGCCACCCGAAAACTTTTTTACAAAATATTGTTTGGCCAAAGTTATCTACTAGAATACTATAGGTGTTACAAAAAAAGAGTTTATTTGGTGAGCTTGTTGTTGAAGGCTCAATAAAAAATATTAAGTTTTCTAGTAGTCTACCTTCATCTACTTACCTCAAAACTATAGGATGGGAACTAGTTTGTTTGGGTGAGCATGATTGGTCTCAGGGAGAAAATCAGTCCGATCTCAAGTCAGGAAAAAGGGTTACCCCTATCTTAGTGTTTTGATAAACTTGTACCAAATAAAGTTTTTCGGTACTTAGATATGTCCTTGCTATATCTTAGAGAAGAGAATTCTATCTCTAAATGTTTTTCTTCAACAAAGATATAGAGATGTCGTATTCTAGAGAAGAGAATTCTATCTCTTAATGTTTTTCTTCAACAAAGATATAAAGATGTCGTATTCTCTATGCTTGAAATCATTGTATTCGAAAATAAGCCCTGTAGTTGTATATAGGAGCCTTCCCAGTTTTCGAAAAGTGTTTTCTTGCATTATCATGAAAACTTAAGCCCTAGAGGTGGTCTTGCGAGTACATAATTGTACTCATATGGCTTTGTCCCTGGATATTCAAATGTCCAGATTTTAATGAGGAGGCCTACGTCGAGGAGGAGGTGTATGACGACGACTACGCCACTTAGCTGTCACCGGTCAATTGCACTTGTGGGATCAGCGCTCGGAGATGTTAAGAGCTGTCGCTAGCCACGAGCTTCCGCTATCTTAGTTAATTCCGTCATGCGTGGCGAGGTTTGTTGACTTTGGTCGTATGACCGTCTATGTGGTGTAAGACTTTTATTCGTACGACTTGAATGATGTAACTCTTTGATACCTATGTTGGTTATGTGATTGCGATACACTGATCATTGGGATCGTGATCTTTTACATAACGTGGGCATCTCGGACTTGTTTCGAGGGGTCCTCGCATAAAATATGCTACATGTCAAGGGCTTTCCAAATATATAAAAATATTTGAATTTCGATATGTGAGTAAAAAGTTATAACAGATCTAATTGCAGGGTCTTTTCTGTAAAACAGCCAATTTAATTTAAATAGGAAATCAATTTGTGACGTGGCTGCTGACTGGGATCTGACTGGGCGCTGACTGGACTGCTGACTGGACCGCTGACTGGATAAGTGGATGGATCTGGGCCGTTGGATCTGGATCTGGCTGTCCAGATCTATCTGTACCCCTTCGCGCATGGATCTAATCCTAACCGCACAAAGCAAATCGGAGGGCTGAGGAGAAGGAGCTCACCGGCCGACGCTTTTGGTCGCCGAAGAGGGGTAAGACGGCGACGCGGCTCGGACGTGGACCGCTCCGGTGTGGTAGTGCCTCCCCGGACGTGCGGAGGGCAGCTCCGGACGCGGTGCTCCAAGGCGGTGAAGATACACGCGTCGGTGGCGTGCTCTGCTCCCCGGAGCGACCGCGAGGACCGGCCGAAGGAGTTCGGACACCTGCGAGCTTCGGCTCGTCCTCCCCCTCGTGATTTGCTGTGAAGGGAAGTCGAAAAAAACGTCAGGAGGTGCGCGTCGTTGTCGAGGGTCTCGGGCGCGAGGGGGTGTCTCACCTCACCGGAAACGAAAGGAATACGGCGGCGGCAAATGCGAACTCCGGCGAGCTTTTCCGACGGCCTGGGGGCACCTCGAGCTAGGGTTTGAGAGGGGAATGAGAGAGGAGGGTGCGGGGTTTATATGGGGGCAGAGGAGGGAACAAATCCCGCAAAGAACGCCCCGAATTTGAGCTCGGATCGCAAGAGGACTTGGGGGCGAAAATTTCGGCTAGAGGTTAGGGATGAAGCCCACACAGGTGGGTCCTGCTGTCAGGGATTTTTCTTTTTCTTCTTCCTTTTCTGATTTTCTATTTTCTTAATAACTTTTGATTTAAGATTCCAAATGAAGTCAAAAAAAATTCTATAATTTGTAATACTCATATCTATGTTTTAAAACATTAGTGGGCATGTTTTGAAAACTTTTTAAAATTAATAATTTTGAAATATTGGTTTAATACAAATTTGATACTTAATATCAAATTTGAAATTATAGCTTAATTAAAATTTCTTTTGGCTAAATAAATTTGTAAAATACCCATATTAAAATATGTTTGAATTTAAGTTATTTAAACTCATTTTCTTTAACCATTCATCTTTATTTTGGTATGATAGTTGAATAACTAAATATAGATAATTTTAAGGAAATGGAAATTATAGAGTATTCATTTTTATTTCAAATTATTTTGTGCACCATTAAGTTTCATAATATGATAAATCATTTGAAAACTTTATAACATATCTTTGGATAATATTTGTATTTTATTTCAATTCTTATATTGAATATATTCAGGAAAATCATTTAATGTTTTGAAAATACATGAAAATCATTTAAGCTAATGAAATGTTTATTTGGATAATTAATTAATTCTAAAATCTTTGAGGTTTTAAAGTTATAAACTATAGACTTGTAATCTCCAAACTATGTTTTGAACTCCGGTAAAAGAATAATAACCTTTTGGCAAATAGATAATGTTTTCAATAGTTTAAAATAACACTTGTAATTATTATTTTAATTTATGAATTGCTATTGCTAAGTGGTTGAAATCAAATACTTAAAAAGAAACCTTTTATTACTTGAAAATGGTTTGGAGTTGGTAATTCATTTGTCAAATTATATATTGAGGTTTAAGAAATACTATGTATAATAAAATGTTTAACTTGAACAAGTTTTGAAAAATAAGGATAAATTGAGATATTTGAAATATTAAACTTTTCAATATGTTTGAAGTCTTTTATAGTTGGTTTTCTTATGCATTTAATGTATTATTTTAATCAAACAATTTTTTTAAAATTTTAGTGGTTTTAAACATTCAAAAATGTTGGGATGTTACAGCAAGCCGCCCGCGGGAGCAACTCCGGCGAGCGATCTCCGGGCGTGAGTGCATCCCATCATCGTCAACCTCGCCACTAAGTTCGCCGGCACCTTACCGTCCCCGAGGTATGATCCGTGCTTCTCGCCCCCCCCCCCTAAATCGTGTGGAACAGACATTTCCGGCGAGGGCGCCGCCGTAGTCGGGTCACCGGAGTTGTTCCGGCCGGTCGCACCGCACAGACGGGTCAACGCGACCAGATCCGTCCGATCTTCTATCAACGCCCGTGATTAGATCCTTGCACGAATCAGTATGATTCATTCTCCGCCATCAGATCTGGATCCAATGGATCAGATCCAAATCACTTAACCACGTCAGCGCCTACGTGGCGTGCACAGTCAGTGCCAAGTCAGCAGCCACGACATAATTCATTTTTCCTATTTAATTTAAATCGGCAGTTTTACAGATTAATCCCTGTAAATTGCAACCTTCATAAATTTTTAACCACATATCCAAATTTGACAAATTTTATATATTTGGAAATCCCTTGACATGTAGAATATTTTAGTACTGTTAGAGTTCAAATTTGACTTAGTTTAAAATATTAAAATCTCAAATGGATGATTTGAGTATATTTGTCATAACTTTAAATCTATAATTCAAAAAATTGCAAATAAAATTGTTTTGGAATACTTAGATTATGTGTTATATTATGCTTCTGTTAGAAAATAATTTTTGAGAATAGTTTGGATGATTTAATAATCATACCCTTAATTTGAATAGTTTGACTATTTTTGACATAACTTTTGATAGAAAGATTAATTTTGAGTAAATACAATTGCTATAAATTTATTTAAATCCCATCTGTCTATTAACACAATTTATAAAATTTTGTTATAAAATTTAATCACATAAACTTTAATCTTATATTTACTCCTTTTATTATATTTTGCAAAAATACAAATTAATAAAATTGCATTTATAGCCTCATGCATACTTTATAAATATCACAAAAAATAGTATGATGTTTCTTATGATTAAAAATTGCATTGCATACATAACATTATTTATCATATAGATATACTTCTCATAGGAAAATCTCTTCATGATTTCTCTAAGTAAGGATTTTTCTCAACTTAGTATTTAGGTAAAGTGCTATGCACTTAGACACTTAGGATTTTCAACATGAACCTAGAAGACAATGAATGACTTAGCCAAGAAAACAAGACTTCTGAAGCATCTCCAAGAAGTAGAAGCACTTAGAAGAAAAATCAAGTAGAAGTTAAAGAAGACCTACCCCCTTTATTCTATAAGTCTTTCTCTCTTCCTTTTCTTCTTCTATGAGACTTCATGATGACTAAGTTAAATCCAAGACCAGCCCTGGTGATCCAAAAATAATCAAGTCTGAAGAATCATCATGTTTGAAGAACCAACAAGTCTATAAAATTTCAATCAAGACATCACCAAGGAGAAAGTTACAAGTCTGGAGATGAAGCCTGGAAGACCAACTACATCTTTCTTTCTATATTTTCCCTCTTTCCTAATCTTGTATTTCACTTTAGACATAAACAATTTTTGATCATGATATTACTATCTTGAAAGTTTGTTGGATCCTAGCGGCATAGTGAGAAGAAGCGGTCTGGAGACTAACCTTACAAGTCCACGTACATGAGACCTGTTCCACAAATTAAGTGGCTGGCCGGGTGTCTGTCTCTCTCACTGGAGTGAATATCCAATTTACAAAGAGTTGTTAATAATTGTTGATCACCTTGAAGAATAGACTTAGTATTTTTCTCTAAGTATTTATGCACATCATGACTAAGCCATTAGAGTGCTTATACAAGATAATTTATTACAAATTTATTTTGTCCAACCTATGACCTTAGTCCTTAGTCATTTTTTACCAACATATTTGCCTTGCATTAACTTGGAAGATTTTCATGGCATCACATGCATCTCTAGTCCTTAGAAATATTTTGCACATCATGAATGTCATAATTTTCTTAGAAGTTTTATGAAACTTGTTTGTTCCTTTTGTATTGTGTTGTTGTGTGATTGTTATGATTGCTATGTAAAGATTGAACGGAGAGCCCCGAGTTACGTTGAAAAGAGTTTGTGAGCAAATACATCATTCAAAGGCAAGTGGCACATTCATAAACCTCCTACTATTTTCTATATGCATTACTTAGTGTATTTTTATATAAGCATGTGTTGGATAGTATTGCTATGCTAGAACTGTGTAGAAATTCCTTACTCCTGTGTCTAGGTTCCTATGCAATACTTAGTAGAATTATTTGTTGCTATGCAAATGTTGTTTTGTGAAAATCTAAAATGTACTATGTTAGTAAAGAACCTCCCGGGTGGATTGGTTGTATATGGTGGCGAAGTTGAGTGGCTACTCAGGGAACAAAGGGATCTGAAGAACTCTGAGTGTAGATTGCTTCCAGTGTAGCCATTGCCAATGGGATCTGGCTTGATCAACTAAGTTGCATGGACTCGCCTCGGCTTGACAAGCAAATGTAGAGGGTGTTAGGTGGAACGGGTCAACCCAGAGTAGAGGGAAAATGGGTCTGAAAGATCTCGTCAAATTCTTCTCCTTTTCCTTATCACTATAAGAGTGTAAAGGATAGTTTGGGTTGAACGGGTACAATGGTGAACGTGCACAACCTCTGCAGAGTGTAAAACTAAGTACGTAGCCGTGTCCACGGTACGACAATTTGAGCAGCTGATCACGGACGTCAATGGAGGATTCCATCATTCAAATTTCTAAGTTAAAACTTGATGGGTGAACAAGGGTAGAATGAGACAGTGGATTTCATGCCACGGATGTCTCGAAAAGAAGAAAAGTGTTTTCCAAAGATTTAGGAAAAATTGGCTTTATGAAAAATAGCCTTGAACTCCACCAGCAAAATATGCCTATAGGTTATTAGAGTTATTCCTCTGAGTGTCCACCATAGTGTCACTTGCCAGACTCCATTTTTAATGGAATCCGACCCACGTTGTTGCAATATTTTTCTTATTGCACATTGTTCAGGTGACGAGTGAGGTTTCGTTTAAAGGTTTCGAGTCTGCAACCAACATGTTTTCGCCTGTGGCAACATGAAGATGATGGAGACTCACTGCAATTGTCTTCCCGCTGTTTAGTCTTTCTGTGCTAACTTTATGCTATGCAAGTTGTAAATGATTTTTTTCCAATTCTGGATCATCGATGTAATAAAACTGATACTTTGTTGTGATATTACATCGTAAACTGTGTGTGCAAACGAATCGATCCAGGGATTTGCACTATACACAGTTACCTTGCCATATTTTAAGTGAAGGTACACTACAAGGTTTAAGCCGTGAGCTTTTAACCTCTAGAGACAAAAAATGCTTGGAGGAGGAGCCGTAAGCCGCCTCTTCAGCCAGATGCCTTGACGTGACAATGATCATGGGCGTGAAAATGATCACGGTAGAACTTGCATAAGTGCATAATGTTCCACGGATTTTTTACGGGGATGCCGTCTTGAGTCTCGAGGCGAGCCGCGCCAGGCTTGGCGATGTGGGTGACCCTGTAGGGGCCTTCCCACATGGGTTACAGCTTGTGGAGGCCTTCCCTGGAGAGGATCCGCCTGAGGACGAGATCGCCTGTCTCCAGGGTGCGCGCGCGCACGTTGGGGCTGTGGTAGCGTCGCAGGTCCTGCTGGTATTTTGCCTCCCGGAGGGCGGCTCGGCGGCGTAGTCCCTCGAGAAGCAGTAGGTCCTGGTTGTGGAGGTCCTCTTTCTTGTCCTCGTTAAAGGCAAGGACCCGTGGGGATCCGTGCTTGATCTCTGTAGGGAGGACTGCTTCGGCTCAATAGACTAGGGCAAACGGTGTTTCCCCCGTAGGCTTGGGCGGCGTGGTGCGGTTGGACTAGAGCACTGAAGGGAGCTCGCTGATCCAGCCCTTGCCATGGCCCTTGAGGATGTTGATAGTCCTAGTCTTCAAGCCCTTGAGGACTTCTGCGTTTGCGCGCTCGGCTTGGCCATTGCTCTGCGGGTGAGATAATGATGCAAAGCATAGCTTAATGGCCAGTTTCTCGCAGTAAGCCCTGAAGATGCCGCTTGTGAATTGCGAGCCGTTGTCCGTGATTATGCGATTAGGCACTCCGAAGTAGCCTGTGAGGTTGCGGGCGCACGAGTGGTGGACACATTCCCCGTTATGGATGTCCTTGATTAAGCTCTTTCCTTCTTCAGGAGGGATGCATTTGAGCGCGATGCCATTTGGGCGCTTGCGGTAGAGATCTCCCTCGGGGATGTGGTAGGATTTTCCCTGGCGACCGATTCGCTCTGCTTCGACATCTTCCTCGGGGAGGATTCCCTTGGCGAGGTATTCTTTGAGCTCGTCGATCCAACCTGTCTCTTGATGCACCGTTGTGACCAACATGCGCTCCCCTGTCTGGGGGCCGTAATCGGGAGCCCAGTTGTAGGTGGTGGCGGGAGCACTTCGTCTGCGCTTGCGGGCATGGCCTCTTGAGACTGCTTTTTGGATGCCTTGACGAGTCCCTCTTCAAAGACGCCTGGCCTCCTTGATGCGAGCTTGGCGATATCATCAACCTCTTGATTTTCCTTCCTTGGGATGTGCATGAGCTCCATGCCCTTGAAGTGCTTCTCAAGCATGCGGACCTCTTCAAGGTATGTGGTCATGTGGTCGTCCTTAGGCTTGTAGCTCTTGTAGGAGAAGTTGACGAGCAGCTGGGAGTCGCCCTTGATGAGCAGGTGCTTGACGCCTAGAGCGATGGCGGCCCGTAGGCCGGGGAGCAAACCCTCGTATTCAACAATGTTGTTGGAGATCTTGTCGATCAGGAAGCACAACTGGGCCGCATAATATAGCTTGTCACCCTTGGACGAGATCAGGACAATGCATTGCGGCAGGCGAAGGCTCCATCAAACTTCATGGTCTAGTGGCTGGGCATTTTCACTCCAGAGGGCTCTGGCTCTTCTCCTAGAGGCTCTTCAGGGGTTGGATGAGTCCATTCGGCGACAAAGTCAACCAGTGCTCTTCCTTTGATTACTCTTGTGGTATCGAAGTGCAAGTTGAATGACTGTAGCTCTATGTTCCATCTTGCGACATGGTATGTGGCGTTAGGGTTGCGCATGATCTGCTATAGGGGAAAAGAGGTGACCACCGTGATGGAGTGTCCCTGGAAATAGTGTCAGAGCTTCCTTTAGGCGATGAGGAGTGCAATGAGGAGCTTCTGCTGCCATGTGTATCGTTCCCGAGCATCCCGCAGTACTGTACTGACGAAGTAGACATGATGCTCGACAAGGGTTGTCAGTTTAGGCGCAACGCTGTCTGCCTGGGGAGGCTCTTCAGGGCCCTCAAACAGGTTGGCCTGTGGAGGCTCTTCAGGCTCCTTGGCGAGATCAGCCTGTGGAGGCTCTTCAGGCTTCTTGGCGAGATCAGGACTAGGGGCAGGCTCAGCTTGTGGCTTTGGGCTTGCCGCTTGGTCTGTGGAGCATGCCCCTTTGTCGAGCTCTTCGTCAGGCGGTTTTTGCTTTGGAGTGGTTGCACTCTTCTTGTGGAGAAATGGCTCTTCTCTTTCTACCACCAGGACGGAACTGGCGGTCTGTGGAGTGGCTGATAGATACAACTTCAGATGCTCGCCTGTCCTTGTGGAAACCATGACTGGTGGGCTCGCCAAGTACCTCTTCATGTCCTCAAAGTATTTTTCCGCTTCAGGCGTCAACTTGAAGGTGCCATATCTCTTCATGATCTTGAAGAAAGGCAGGGCTCTTTCGCCAAACTTGGAAATGAAGCGGCCCAAGCTGGCCATGCAGCTTGCTAGGCGTTGCATGTCCTTGAGCCGGCGGGGAGGATGCATTTCCTCTATGTCCTTGAATTTCTTAGGATTTGCCTCTATGCCACGGTGGGACACGAGGAAACCAAGCAATTTGCCTGAAGGCACTCCGAAGACGCACTTGGCGGGGTTGAGCTTGATGTTCACCTTGCGCTGGCTGGCGAAGGTCTCTTCAAGGTCTTTGAGGAGGGTATCTCCCTCTCGAGATTTGACGATGATGTCATCGATGTAAGCCTCTGGAATTCTGCCCATTTGCTCGCACAGGGCTATCCTCATGAGCCTCTGGAAGGTGGCGCCAGCATTTTTCAGGCCGAATGGCATGCAGACATAGGAATAGACACCACAAGGGGTGAGGAATGTCGTCTTTTCCTCGTCTTCCATGGCCATTTTAAGCTTGTGGTAACCAGAAAAGGCGTCGAGATAGACGAGGAGGTAGCAGCCTACCGTGGAGTCCATAATCTGGTCGATTCTTGGCATGGGATAAGGGTCCTTTGGGCAGACCTTGTTGACATCAGTGTAGTCGATTCAGAGGCGGCCTACTCCGCCGGGATTGGGGACGACCACGCCGTTGGAGAGCCAAGTGGGGTGTGCGACTTCGCGGACAACATTTGCCGCTTTGAGCTTCTCGACCTCTTTGACGATGAATGCTTGCTTCTCGGGGCTTGCTTTCTTGCCTTTTGCTTGACGGGGCGTGCGTTTTTGAACACACGGCTAAGTGGTGCTCGATCACCTCCCTCGGTACACCGGACATATCTGATGGAGTCCATGCGAACATGTCAGAGTTTGCCTGGAGGAAGGCGACGAGCGTGCCTTCCTATTTGGGAGGCAGAGCAGCGCCAATGGTGACGCTAGCCCCCGAGCCCTCAGCCACCGAGCTGCTGGTGCTCAGGGAGACCTTCTTCAGGGAAGCTGGCTCCTGAGAAAACAACTGCTTCTTCTTCTTGGGCCTCTTGAGAGGCTCCGTGTCCACCGCAACCGGAAATGCCATGGCGAATGCCTTGTAGGCTATCTTGATGGCGCGTGTGCCATCCAGGACGTGGCCGTGGATGGAGACGGTGCCGGCGCTGCCGGGGATCTTGACCATGTTGTAGGCGTGATGCGTGACGGGTAGCCGAGGATGGGGTTGTACGACAAGCCGATGTGCGCGACGTTGAAGTCGATGAGCTCGGTGCGGTAGTTCTTCTGCGTGCCAAAGGTGACAGTGAGGTGGACTTGCCCCAGATGGAGATGACTCGTAGGGCACTTGAAGCGTCTCGAAAGTATCGATGGAGATGACGTTCAGGCATGCACCTCCATTGATGAGCGTCTTGGAGACGGCGATGTTGTTGATGGGGGGGGGGAGCAGAATAGCGGGAGGGTGCCAACAGTCTTGGTGGACTTGGGGTGGTCCTGTGCATTGAAGGCGATGGTGTACTGTGACCACTTGAGGGGCCTGGAGGTCTCGACGCTGGGGAGCGCGGCGTTGAGCTCGTGTGCGAACTGCTTGAACTGGTTGTTCGACTTGGGCGCCTGAGCCCCGCCAAGGATGCAGGGCGTGGCTCCTCTCGGGGCCTGGTAGCCACCATCTTCCTCGTCAGGGAGGTTGCCGTTTTTCTCGGCGGCGTTGGCCTGAGTGCCAGGCAAGATCTGGTAGCCGTCGTTGCGTCTGTTTCCACGGTAGCCGTGGCCCCGACTGCGGCTACCGCTGTCCTCAGCTTGTGCGCACTCCTTGCTTAGCCTCTTGAGGTCGAAGCAGGCTTTGGTAGAGTGGCCGCGCCTGTTGTGGTAGACGCAGAATGGACGGTCGTCCTCCTTCTTCTCGCCAGGCTCCGGGGAGCGCCTGCGGGAGCCCTTAACGTCAGGCTATGCCGCAAGGACTGTGGTGGCCTTGTGCTTGGGCTCCTCCTTCTTCTCGTGGCTCTTGGACCCCTCGCCAGGGTCATCTCCCCGCGAGCTCATCTTGACGAAGAGGAGTCCCTCTTCAGCCTTGGCGCACTTGTCCGCCAGATCGAACAACTTCACCACAGAGGTGAGCTTGTCGTGGATGCCGAGCTTCTCGAGCATCTTGCGGTTCATGACGCCCTCACGGAAGGCAGCGATGACCTGGGTGTCAGGGATGTTTGGAATCTTGTTCCGCACCTGGCTGAAACGCTGGATGTACTTCCGGAGGGTCTCATCCTTCTTCTGCAACACCACGTGCAGGTCATTGTGGGTGAGCGCGCGCTCGTACGTGCCCTTGAAGTTGGCGACGAACTGCTTGCAGAGCTCTTCCCACGTGCCCACAGAGTCCTCAGGGAGGTTCAGGAGCCACGACAGCGCGGAGTCGCGAAGCGCGTGGGAGAACCAGTTGGCCATGACCTTGTCGTCCCCTCCCGCAGCTTGGATGGAAGTGGTGTAGAGCTGCAGGAACTCAACGGGTTTGTTGGAGCCGTCATAACCCGTAGGGAGGGCTGGCCTGAACTTCTAGGGCCAGACCACACGACGCAGGGAGCGGGTGAACGCCATGCAGCCAGAGGCGTACGTGGTGACCCTGTTCTGCAGAGTTGCGCGGTTCTGCTGCCCCGCCTGGCCAATCTCCTGCACGAGGCGGTTCTGAAGGTCCCGCTGGCGCTCCATCCCCACGCGCGAGTCTGGCGCGGTGTGCTGCACGATTTGGCAGTCGCGCAACGAGGAGGCATGCGAAGCGGCTCTCTGTGTCGCGACCGGAGTAGGTCCTGGAGGTGGCGGAGGCGCGTCATGCGCAGCCGTGCTCGCGAGGGAGTGGTGCACAATCGACCACGACGGAGCTGGGTGAGTTGTGGCGATGCCGACGAGGTGGTTGAGGCGTCCCAGCCACTTCTCGTGAGCCTCAGCAGTAGTCCGGTAGCGGAGAAGTTCTTGCGCCATGAGCAGGGCCGTGTGCGGAGCGGGGTCCGCGCGTCCCTGGGAGGAGACGCTCTGGTGCTGCGTCCTGCGCGAGGACTCCGCGTCGGCCTGCTGCTCGGGGTGCTCCTCCCCGTTGTGCTCGGGCTCGCTGTCGGGGTGCTCCACGTGCGGCTCGTTGTTGGCGCACTCGTCACGGCGGGGGCGACCCCTTCGTCCACGAGTGGCGGTGGCGCCTGGCGCGGCAGTGGCTCCTTCAGGCACGTGGCTGCTGGCGCGGGTGGTGCGTGCGGCACGTGTGTCCTTCATGGCGCGGAGGCGGCTCGAAGGTCGTCGACGCGCCTCAATCCCCTACCACGCGCGCCAAATGTCGGAGAGTGACTCCCACGAAACAGGGATAGTCACACCCTGAAGAGTAGTTCGAAGGGGGACTGAACAAGGAGGTCAAACAACCCTCAAGAGGCACGACGACGGTGCTCACCGGGCCTGGAGAGGGACAATCATGACAGAGATGAACACCAGCCGAAACCCAGGTTCACGGCCCTCAGGAGGAGGTAACACCGCTACTCCTGCTTGTCTTTATTGCAGTGCAGAGTTTACAGTACAACGAGCTTGCCGAGGGCTCTCTAGAGGCAGTTTGGTGCCTAGAGAGGGAGACAATGGTCGTCTTCCTCCTCCAGCAGTTGGCTATCCTACCCTCTTGGCTAGGGTTCAAAGGGTTCAGAAAGCAAGTAGCGGATCCCTCTCTACGGTGGAGCTTCTGCTCCTTTTATAGGCGCCTCGGGCCTCTTCCTTGCGCTGTATGCCGAAGGTGGCTCCCACAGGGCAGTGGCGGGAAGGAGAGGGAGTCCACCGTCGCCGAAACGTCCATCGACGCGGTCCCTCCGTGCTAAAGTTGGGCGTGGTGGCTGACAAGCTGCATACCGCACAGAACGGCTCGCAGGGGTTGCAGTGGTCGTGGTGGAGTCCACGATGACGATCTTCTTGGAGCCTTGCGCCGTCCAGCCGCTTTATAGCTAAAGAGAAAAGTCCTGGCTGTCCTGGCGCGGTCGACGCAGCTTTGTTGACTCCTTTATCACCAGAATGGCAACTGGGATGCTCGCGTCAGGCTGCGGCTGCGGCAGAGGCCATGTGTGCCCTGCAGCACTTGCTTAGCCGCGAAGTGTCTTCACAGGGCGATGGTGGCCTGTGGAGAGGTTTCGGTTGACTTCTCTTCAGGCGTGTTGAGGCTTGGTGAGTCTCTTGAAGCGCGGGTCCTCTTCAGGCCCTGGCTTTCTCTTCATGGCCTCAAGAGGAGTTGCCTCTCGAGGGTCTCTCCAAGCTGTGGCTTGGTCCTTAGTCGTTTTGTCGAATCAGTCGCGTGTGAGGCCTGTGGATAATGGGCTCTGCACACATTGGTCCTCACTGGGCTGACAAAAAAGGAGACATCAAGGTAATTCTGCTGAAAACAACGTTAGTCTGAGTTAGTTGCATCCAAAACACACAAATTAGAGGTAAAATAATAGGAAAAGTGTTTGGGAAGTTATATACATTCTGGACGTATTAACTCCCCCCAAGCTTAGCTTATTGCTTGTCCTCAAGCAATTCATTTAACAACTGAGTGCGATAAAAGAACTTTCACGAACTCATTTGCTCATGTGGTGTAAATATTCTCATTATGAGGACAAATGCTTAGATTATTTATAACTAGACAAATATAAACGGTGTCACCCAATAGTTATGTAAACCATGAAAAGATGCCAATTATACCGATGATAATAACATGAAACATATCAATTCACAGGATTGCAAGGATCATAAGAAAGTATGATAAAGTGAAAGTATGATTGCAAGGATTATAAGAAAGGACCATGAAAAGATGCCAACTCGCTTGCCCAAATGTAACAGCAAAACATAAATGCCCAAGCGCCTCTGAGTTTCAAGGGAAGACTAGAGATAAAGATATCACAGATAAAAGCATCTTGA
This sequence comes from Poa annua, assembly GCA_026929855.1. Lineage (NCBI taxonomy): Eukaryota > Viridiplantae > Streptophyta > Magnoliopsida > Poales > Poaceae > Poa > Poa annua. The sequence continues at coordinate 107,638,533 of CM049426.1, forward strand.
TTACACCGCGGTTAACATATTAAGGGACAAGCACGTTACACTAAGAATGACAATTATGCTCTCGAGAAGGTGCTCAGAGAAAGATGGTGACTCCACAGTAAAGTAAAAAAATATGCCCTTCATTGAGGGAAGTAGGGATTCAACATGTGCCAGAGCTTCTTATTATTTTGAAAACAAAGGTAAAATTGTTTATGAGTGGTGGTTGTTAGGTCAACGAATGGCAATAGAGTTCTTGTTATCTTCCGTACTAAGCAAGTTGAGAGAAGTTCCGATTATTTTTAAAACAAAGCACTTATAATATGTATCTTTATATTCATTCATTTTGATAGCTTGACACTCCTCCCCACCTTGCTAACAAACTATGGCTAACTGGATCCTCGGGTGCCCACCAAACAATCTCAAACCATGGAGGAGTGCCTATTTTTATTTTCTCAAATCCTTTTTTTATATTATAATGGTCTGACCAGCCCTTTGCAAAATGAGTGACGAGCATATGTTGCATGCAAGTCAATTACTTAATTAGTATGGAAGATAACAAGACCAACTACCACTTCCTCATGAGCTCAAAATAGTGGCACAAATTGAGAAGTGTTTGAAGGTTTTAAAGCTAGCACATGCGAATTTACTTGAATGATTTGAAATTGCCATGCATAGGTATTTATGGTGGACTCTTTGGAATAACTTGGTTTTCTGGGATTTGGAAGCACAAGCATTATCTCAGCTTAGTTCAAGTGGAGGCTAGCAAAAGATGGGAAAGCGACAATTCAAGAGAGGGATAACTGTCATAATCATGCTTGCGACGAAATAGAATTAACGGAAGCATAATAAAGATACACAAACTCTGAGGAAAAATATGTCATCAAGGCTTAATTGACTTTTTCGTTTCATTCATAACATGTGTAAGCATGTGCAAAGTCAATTAAAATGAATTATTCAGAGGAGGATACCACAATGTCATATTCTACTATGAGCGAAACAATGCAAGCAAATATCCATAGAAACATGAAATCCATCATAAATAAATTGGAAATGATCATAAGAGAACACAAACTACTAAGCATCCACCAATTGACATATACCTTATGAGAACCATCTAAGAATGCTCACATGAATAAGTATATGTACAAAAATGAGAAACAGATAGAGTTCATTACCAGTCTCTTACACAACTCGAAATTGTCGTAGATCATTATAATTGCCTTATCACTTGTGTGCTTGAATTATATGAGATAATAACCAAGCTCCATGGAGTAACTGAAAATAATGACCTATGAAACAAAATATACAACAGCAAAGAGAAACATCAAATATTTTTGCGTTCCCGGATTTGGGAACTAAAAACAAAACATCCAGCAAAGACAAACTTTTTCGTGGACCTTAACATGCCCAGATCAGAAAACTCAAAACTAATGAAAGTTGTGTACACATCACAGGAATATGGACACAAAATTTGAGGTCAGTACGACATTCCTGTGAAAAGTTATAAATTTTACGGTGGACAGCATAAATCTGTCCCTACGTGAAACAACACGCAACAAAGCAAAATATTTTTGTGTTTTTTCATATTGAACTGAAATAAATACTAAGCATATTAATAGTAGATACTAGAACAAACCAGCAAGAGAAAAAAAACATTTTGGTATTTTTGAGTTTATGGAAAACAAACAAATCATGAACAAAGAAAGAAAGAAAAAAAACTAAAACAAAACTTGGATATACAAAGTACCGAATGATATGATATGTAAATGAGTGTGCTATCGGTATACCTCCCCCCAAGCTTAGGCTTTTGTCCTAAGTGGAGATCAACCCCAAGTGTGTCCAACTTAGCCTCTGAGACTGACAAGTTCTCCCTGCCAACAAGGTTAAGAAGAGGCGCAGGCAAGATAACAATTCTCTCAATGGTAGTTACTTTGTAGTATTTTTTCTTTGGAAAAGTTATGGTATAAGGGAGATAATGCAAGCTACCATCTTCAGCCATAAATTCATGTTTTCTCATTGAATCAATATCTAGTTTTTTTATAGGTAGCAGCATATCCTAAGGATGGGGTTCCAAACAATGCAAAGCTAATAATCGTGAAGCAACTAGTCCTCCACAAACTCCTCCCTTCTCGCAGTTAGTAGAGAATTGGTGAGCAATCAGAGCACCCAAGTTATAAGTTCTATCATGATGCAAAGCAGCAGCTAGAAAAGAAAAATCAGACAAGCCTAATTTACCAGCTGATTTACTAGATTGAACACATTTAGTAATGAAGTATGCGAAATAACGAATGGACGGGAGATGGATACTCCTGATTTTACCGTCCTCCTTAGAGAAACTCCTCCCATAGCAGATCTCTTCATACAAATCCACCAATGTCCTTGGGTTCCCCTTCGGTGTAACACCCCAATTTTCTTAAGCATAGTATTGTGGTGTTAGGCTAGATTTTTCAACCTTAGCAAAAACTTTTGGGTGTGTAAAATTTGGAGGCATGAACTATCTTGTTGTCCTCATTATTCTTGTTGAGTTCCACTATCCATCTAAGATGATAGAAACACTAAAACAAAACCAACTAAAAGAAAACTTCAACTATTATGATCTTCATGCCTGTTAAAACTTAGCCAAACTAGGGGCTAGTATTAAGCAAACCTCAAATGCTTTTTGACATGCATTTGAACCAATATTATCTATGTCATATATAGTTTCATATCCTGTTCCAAATTATCACAAAGGAGCTTGTTAGTACATAAATCTCACTAGCTTTTGTGGTCATCAGAATAACATGACCATTTGGGACATTATTTTTCTTTTCCCTAAAAACCTTCTTTTCTTTTGTATGCTCAATGAGGTGTTTGGTTTGTGCACTTAATAAATCTGTAACTTCACCACCATCTAGTGAGTATGGGCTAGTTGTTTGATTTCAATTGTGAATATGTGTTTGTAATTTTCAAACATAGGATTTGAATTTATTTCAAAAACTGCCCAAAACCTCCACTCATCTCTCTCTCCACTCTCTACCCATACTGTTGGAAGAGAAGAGCTATCCCCACCCCTCTGGCCCCACTTGTCATGGACCAGGGTCACCCTTCCACCACTCCCCTCTTTCTCTTTTTCTCTCGCCCCAACCGGAGCTCTTCTCCTCCCTCCCTACTGGCCCAAGCTCGTCACACCCCGACCAAATCCCTCGTGTCTCTCTCCCACCGCCCATCCAGCCAGTAGAACGAGAGGAAACCGCTCCCCTCTCTCACTGTCTCTTGTCCGAGCCAAACCCTAGAACGGGCTAGGGTTATATCTCCACCCGCACCCTCCTCTCTGCTCATTTCCACTCTCCCAAAGCGCACACACACCCTCTCTGCTCACCCAGCGAAGCTCATTCGAGCTCTCTCCCTGGGCAGACTGCACCGAGCATTTTTCCCACTTCCTCACCGACGGCAAGAAACGGCCATAGTCGGCGCCCCTCTCCTCCGTTTCTCGCCATTTTTGTCCCTCTGTGACCTCCTTCTCAAACTCTAACCACTCCTCACCTTTCTCATTGCTTTAGGTATCCGAGACCATCGCCTTCGTCCTCGACCGGAGCTCGGAGGCCATGTCGCAGTTGCGGATACGGAGCTCCCCTGCCGATCCCGCGTGTAGCCAGGGCTTCCCCATCGACTCCTCGTCCCTCTCCCTCTCCCTAGCGTGGCCCAGAGTCACCCTAGGTGAGGCCCTCATCTTCGCCTCCTTCACTAGGTCCTCTGATCGCCATTTCCTGTCGGGAGGTAGACGATGGACGAGATCCGTCCGTTTTCGAATCTACGGCCCACATTTGAACCTCTTGGTTCTGTTCCTGACCGTTGGATCTCCGATCCACGGCAGCATAACTCTTCGCCAGCGCGCGCTCCGTACCCGGGCAGGCCCAGCTCGCCACCTCGGCCATGCGCCAGATCCGGCCAGATATGGCCTGTTTTCTGTTTTTTATTTTTAAGTTATATTTCCTGTTTATTTTCCAGAAAATTACTAGCCTAAATTTTATTCATTTGTGGTTAATCAGCGTAAGCTAAATTAGTGAAGTTAATTTTGTAGCATACCTACACGTTTTCTGAATCATGTGGCTTTGGATTTAATCCAAAATACATCCTCTGTTAAATGCTATAATAGATCTAGTAAAAAGTATCACTTTCACCAATTGTTTATTAACTTGAGATTTATAAGTCCAAATCATGCAAACCAAGACTCTCTGGAAAGCCTATCAAAATGCCTACTTAGATCTATAAGTCTTGCATGCAGGAGATTATTCTAGCAAAAGATCTTTTAAGTTCAAACGAAACACCTGTAGGTATTTAGTGATTTTTAATTCTTAAATTAAAACACTTTTTGGGTAAATCCACATGGAGGTGGTAAATATAAGAGGAAGGTGTCATATGCTATAAGAGTAGATTTTTACAGTAGATATTTTATGCTTGATTGATCAATTCCTTAAAACAGGAGGATATTCCTCATAAAATGAATATTTAGAATTTCAGAGAATGAGGTTTGTCTAGTTTTGGTTGTACGAGCCACCTTTGACCATGAAGTTTTGTTGGGGGTATTTTTGTGAAGTAGCCAAAAGTTTTATCTAACTTACCCCACTGGTTTGGCATCAAAATAATCCATATTATTCTCTGTACTTAAATAATAGTCAGAAGTTTACTTTATTTAAAACAGGGATAACTTGAGCTAGGATTATCCAAATTAGATGAATACAATTTCTTCCTAAAGAGAAAACTCAAATCTCTCTAAAGAAATTAACTTTGCATACATGAGATCTATAAAACTGAAACCACATTCTTTTTGGGTTTGACATCAGTAGCTCTTAGCTGATTTTTATAAAACTTTGCATACATGGATTTTCATGCACAACTAATTTTCAGAGCTTCCTATAGTAATTAGGAGTAATGTGGTAGAAGGGTATATTTTTATGAACAGTACTTTAGGAGTTATGCCTTTTCCATCTAAATAGTCCCATAATAACTATTTAAATGCATTAGTTATATTTTCTTTTTTTGGATAAGAGCAAGCTTGTGTTTAAAAATTACCAACTTAGTAATCCAGAACCTATAAGAAACCCCTACTTTTGCCTTTAAAACAATAATAGTGTTGTGGTTATTATCCTTGTGTGTTATTAGCATAACCCCTTTTTTGTGCCATAAGGCAACCCTACGTGTCTGGTGTGTTTTGTTGTGTTTGTGTTTACAATTGAGTGAATCCCTCCGATAGGTGGTTTTGTTTTGTGATGCTTGTTGTTTGCTATTATACTTTAGATTGCTATCAACGCGCATTTTAGGATTTACACTAGTCTCGTTTGTTTTCATGTTACGGTAGAACCGCAATCAGAGAAGGAGCAGTACGAGGTAGCTGAGCACAACTACGGAGAAGAACAGGACCAGGGGCAGTACTCTAAGCAAGGCAAGCCACATCACCACCATTATGCAATCCTACTATTTACAAAGCATGTTTTGTTTTAAAATAAAATAATGCATGTTTTACTTCTTTTGTGGTACCTTGCCACCCGAAAACTATTTTACAAAATATTGTTTGGCCAAGGATATCTACTAGAATTACTATAGATGTTACAAAAAGAGTTTTACTTGATGAGCCTTGTTGTTGAAGGCTCCATAAAAAATATTAAGTTCTCTAGTAGTCTATCCTTATTTTCTTATCTCAAAACTATAGGATGGGAACCTATTTTGATAAAACTGTTTTACGGAGGAAAACCCGAGTTGCTCGGAGCAATCGGCGAGCAAGTGTTTTATTAAAACCCGAGTTGCTGGGAGCAATCAGAGGTTTTTGCGAAAACCCGAGCTGCTGGGAGTAGTCGAAGGAGAAAGTGTTTTGAAAAATAAAGTGTGACCCTAGCTGCCGCCCGAACAATTAACCCGTGCAACCACACTACCTGACATGGGTGGGTTTAGCCGGAAGCTTGTCTGTTTTTGTGTTGGGGCTCTCATACTTTCTATGGGGGTGGGGCCCTCGAAGTTACACTGCTGATGACCAGCAGCCGGACGATTACGGCGGGTCTCCTGACGTGGCGGTGTGGCGTCCCGAGGAAAGACCAAGAGCTCTAGCTGAGCACACGGTGCCAATGAGAACAAACCTACCAGGAGGCCCCGATACTAGGATGGACATAGTGGAAAGCTTTGATCACGTTATCCGGACCCCCGCATGTTGTCGTATGACGGGCCGTGGCAGACACGGCGGAATGACCGATAGGTGTGTGTAAAGTGTGCAACCTCTGGAGAGCGTAAATCTATTCGAATAGCCGCGTCCGCGGTTATGGACGGTTGGAAAGGTCCCACTAGGCACGCTGGATGTTTTATGTTTTCAAAAGAGAAATGTTTTCGAAAGAAACAAGGAGGCAACAAAATGGTACCTGGGAGGTACGGAATTTGGGCGAGGATGGTTGATCTCGGGGAGACAACCAGTCCAATCTCAAGTCAGGAAAAAGGGTTACCCCTATCCTAGTGCTTCTGACAAACTTTTACAAAGAAAGTTTTGAACTTGGATATGTCCTTGCTATATCTAAGAGAAGAGAATTCTATCTCTAATTGTTTTCTTCAACTAGGATATAGAGATGTCATATTCTGTATGTCTGAAATCATGGTATTCAAAAATGATCCCTATAGTTGTATATAGGAGCCATCCTATATTTCGAAAATGCTTTACATGCATATCCATGAAAAACTGTAAACCTAGAGGTGGTCTTACGAGTACGTAATTGTAGTCATATGGCTCTGTCCCTGGATATTGAAATGTCCAATTTTCAATGACGATACTTATGTCGAGGAGGAGGCATATGACGACGACTTGGCCACTTAGATGTCACCGGTCAACTGCACTTGTGGGATAAGCGCTCCTAGATGTCAAGAGCCGTCGCTAGCCACGAGCTTCCGCTATCTTAGTTTATTCCGTCCTGCGTGACGAGATTTGTTGACTTGGTCGTATGACCGTCTATGTGTTGTAAGACTTTTATTCGTACGACTTGAATGATGTAACTCTTTGATACAAATGTTGGTTATGTGATTGCGATGCACTAATCATAGGGATCGTGATCTTTTACATAACGTGGACATCTCGGACTTGTTTCGAGGGGTCCTCACAGACTTGGTATCAGAGCCATCGTTGACCATAGGAGACTTCAGCTAGGTTGGGCGTCGGTGTCACGCAAAAATGTTTTCCTACAAATTTAGGAGAAATAATTAAAATGTGCAGAGTATACTGCTATTCCCTCCCCTCTGTTATTACTTATTGACTAATATTATACTTGCATTAAACCTTATGTTTTTACTTGTTTAAAATTTTGCACACCGTTCACTAATTCAACCTCCATTCAAAATTTTGTGTAGATGAGCGGAGAGTTCTGGTCGTCGATCCAGTTGGGAGCTGTGCCCGACTCGGGAGTTTCGCGTCTGTTTCAGGCGGATTTGCTCCAGTTGACTCGGCACTTGGGGCGCCCGCTACCTGAGCTGCTGGTAGGACGTTGTCTACCTATGGTTGGAGACGAGATGTCCTGGACCGTGAGGTGCATCCTTCGAGGACCGCTGGTGCCACCCTTCGCTGAGGAGCTGATTGATGATGCCCTTGCATCGACGCAGATGGGGGCGTTTGTCACATTGCTGCAGAGAGCTCTCGCCCGCTTGGTGTGCGCCCACAGCGCCGACCTGGTCGGCACCCGTTTCGAGTTCTACTCTTGCCTGGACGAGCAGAGTAACCCTATGCTACTGCGTCCCCACCCCACTTTCGGGAACCACTTGGCCGAGCTGGGACTCCTCGTCGAGTACACCCAGTCCCAGCTGGTCACTAGTCGTTTCGAGAGTGATCTTCACCGTCTGAACCACGACGACGCCGAGGTGCGGATTTCGGCAGCTGAGCTGAGGATCGAGGATTTAGAGGCTCAGGTCAAGGCATCTCAGGATAAGCTGAAGACCGTGGAGCTAAAGGTCAAGACCTCAGAGGAGCGTCTGGTGGAGTCCCATATAGATCTCAAGAAGGAGCGCCGCTCCACCTTTGCAGTTTCCAGACTACCCGCTACTACAAGTTCCAGCTTGACGGTATGGTCGATATGCTGAGGACGACCATCGACGCCCGCGACGAGCGGATCAGCGAACTGGAGAGCGAGGTGGAGGCGTTGAGCAAGGAGAACGACGATCTCCTGCCGGATGATGAGGACCCTAGGGAGGATATGGACATGGAGCCTAAGAGCGGGCAGGACGACGACGACCTTCGAGGCGAGGGCGGTGAGGACTCGGGGGCTGTGATGTCCGAGGACGACGACCCCGACGAGCCACACTTTGACAGTGATGCTGCCGTGGACGTGGAGTAGTTATTTGTGTAGTCTATTTTGGGTTAGGACCGAACCATCGCGATAAGTTGATGCGATTGTGTGGTCTAGTTAGCATGAGTGTGTGTTGAAGAATTGTAAGACTATGTCAGTCCGGTGTCTTATGATTGAGAACTTTGTGATGATGCTTTTGGAAACTTGCTATGGAGTGGATCATGTTTTATTATGAGTAATTCCTTGCTGAAATTTGTATGCTAATGAGTATGATTGACTAGCTCTTTTCCAAAGCATGTTTTAAAAGTTCTGATAGGAAAGTTAATGTGTGTTTTATTCTGAAATTCAGAATGGCAAGGGATCCACCACCACCCCCGCCACTCGAGCCATACTTGGCTAAAGTGTTGCACCTCTCATGGAGGATCGTGAAGCAGCTCGCACTGAGAGGAATGCCAATCTCGCCACCCTGCAGCACCTCGCTCAGATCGCCGTGAACCAGAATGGCGGCCAAGGAAATGAGGAGCCCCGCTCCAAGCTTCGTGACTTTCAGAACACCAATCCACTAGTTTTCTCCAAGAGTTAAGTGCCGCTGGATGCTGATGACTGGGTCCGTACCATCGAGAACAACCTTAGGGTCGCCCAAGTTGGTGACAATGAGAAGGTGGTCTACGCCACCCACTACCTCTCAGGGCCTGCCCGACCATGGTGGGAGGCCGTTCGTGCTATGCTGCCTCAAGATGAGGTTGTGGCTTGGGAGGCGTTCAAGACCAAGTTCTTGAAGCGCTATGTGCCCTCCAGACTCGTCAGTATCATGCGAGAGAAGTTCCTGCAGCTCAAACAAGGTGGTACGTCTGTTAGTGAGTACTTGGAGAAGTTCACCACTCTGGCACGGTATGCGCCAGCCGACACCGATACTGAGGACGAGAAGAAAGAAAGGTTCATGAATGGACTTCATGATGAAATGCAGTGCATTCTGGTGGTGATACCTATCACCGACCTGGATTCCATGGCAGATGCCGCCATTATGATAGAACACCAGCGCAAGGCTTCGTTTGACAACCGCAAACGCCGCCAACAGATACAGCAAGGCAGTAGCAGCAGCAGCCCAGCCGGGAGTTACCCTTCACCTCCATCAAGGCCTGCATATCAGCCACCAAGGCCTTCCTATCAATCATCAAGGCCGTCAACTTTTGCACCAAGATCCAGCTACCCTACTCGCCCACCTGCATCTCGTCCTGGAGGTGGTTTCAACCCCGACCTCAACTTTAATAGGCCACCTGCTCCTAAGCCAACTAGAGGATGTTTCACTTGTGGGCAGCCTGGCCATTTCTCTCGGGAGTGTCCCACTAGACAGCCCGCAGGTGGTCGCCCTAATGCGACAAAGATGAATCAAGGGACATCCCGTGCACATGGAGGCAAGGCCAAGTATCCGAAGAAAGTAGCCCCTGTCACCCGAGGCCATCTGAACCATATCAGTGCAGAAGAAGCTCAGGAGGGGCCAGACCTGGTTATGGGTACGTTCCCTGTCAACTCAGTAGCCGCTTTAGTTTTGTTCGATTCGGGAGCTTCCCATTCCTTCGTTACGGAGCCGTTCGTTAGGAAGAGTTGTATGGTTCCAACTTTGTTGCACCGTCCTATGCGGTTGCAAATTCCGAGGGCCACTACTAAAGCCATTGTGTCTTGAAAGGAGACTCATGTGGAGATTCAGGGAGCCCGATTCCATGCATACTTGGTAGTATTAGGAAAGCAAGGGATAGAAGTGGTTTTAGAAATGGATTGGATGGCAGTAAACCGAGGAAAAATAGATTGCACCAGCAAGTCTATTACTCTAACCACCCCGGAAGGAGAAGAGATTACACACTTCTCGACCCATCACTCTACCTTGGGTCATTGCCATAAGAGGGTAGCTGAAACCATTCTTGAAGAGGTACCGGTAGTATGTGAATACCCGGATGTATTTCCCGGAGAGTTACCCGGTATGCCAACTGATCGGGATATCGAGTTCATCATTGAGATGGTACCCGGTATAGGACATATAGCTCAAAAACCTTACCGGATGAACCCCGAAGACTTGGAAGAATTAAAGAAGCAGTTGGACGACATGCTTAGAAAAGGGATGATTCGCCCAAGTGCGTCGCCTTGGGGATCACCAATTATTTTTGTGGATAAGAGAGACGGTACCACTCGCTTATGTGTGGATTACCGAAAGTTAAATGATGTGACTATCAAGAATAAGTACCCTCTACCCAAAATTGAAGACATGTTTGATCAACTCAATGGTGCTCGAGTCTTCTCCAAGATCGATCTCCGCACCAGTTATCATCAACTAAAAGTGAGAGAATCGGACATCCCAAAAAACAACCGTCATCACTCATTATGGATTGTTTGAATATACTGTGATGTCTTTTGGCCTGACCAATGCCCCTGCCTATTTCATGAATCTCATGAAAAAGGTGTTCATGGAGTACTTGGATAAATTTGTGGTAGTCTTCATCGATGACATCCTGATTTATTCCAAGTCGGAAGAAGAGCATGAAGAGCATCTGAGATTGGTTCTCGGTACCCTTAGAGAGCATCAGTTGTATGCTAAGTTCAGCAAGTGCCAGTTTTGGTTGAAAGAAGTAGGTTTTCTTGGTCATGTTATCTCAGCTGGAGGGATATCTGTTGACCCAACCCATATCAAATCCATTCTTGAATTCCCAACCCCCACTAACCAAACTGAGGTAAGAACTATCCTCGTACTGGCCGGTTACTATCGCAAGTTTGTGGAGAGATTCTCTAGTATCGCAAAGCCTCTGACTCAATTGCTAAAGAAAGACCAGAAGTTTGCCTGGACCGACAAGTGTGAAGCCAGTTTCCAAGAACTGAAGAAGCGTCTTACTACTGCACCTATTTTAACCATGCCAGACGTGACCAGGATTTTGTTGTTTATTGTGATGCCTCCAAACTGGGACTTGGGTGTGTCCTTATGCAAGAGGGCGAGGTGATTTCCTACTCGTCGCGACAACTCCGCAAGCATGAGCAGAATTACCCAACCCATGATCTTGAGCTTGCTGCAGTGGTTCATGCACTCAAGACTTGGCGGCATTTTCTGATGGGCAACCGTTGCGAAATCTACACCGACCACAAGAATCTGAAGTATATCTTCACCCAGAGGGATTTGAATATGAGGCAGCGGAGATGGATATAACTCATCAAGGATTATGACTTGGACATCCACTATCACTCTGGAAAAGCTAACGTCGTAGCTGACGCCCTTAGCCGATAGCCGTGTTCGTTCAACTCCATGATCAAGACTCGACAGCCAGAACTCTGGGAAGAGCTTGACAAGATGGGTATAGAAGTAGTCAGTTATGGAGCGGTCGATCAACTCTTATTGCAGCCCACTCTATGGGATCAGATCAAGAAAGCACAGAAGGGTCACGAAAGTATTGAGGGCATCAAACGAAGAATGGACAAAGAGGAAGTCCCTGGGTTCACCATTGATTTCGAGGGTATTCTCTGGTACGAAGGACGTATCTGCGTACCATCAGATCATGTTTTGAAGCAGTTGATTATGAAGGAGGCCCACGAGACTTTGTACTCTATCCACCCCGGTGGAACCAAGATGTACCAGGACTTAAAACATAATTTCTAGTGGCATGTCATGAAGCGTGAAATTGCACTCTTCGTCCAGAATTGTGACATCTGCCAAAGGGTCAAAGCAGAACATCAGCGACCCGCTGGATTACTCCAACCCCTCAAGTTGCCCGAATGGAAATGGGATGAGATCGGCATGGATTTTATCACTGGATTACCCCGATCTAATCGTGGTCATGACGCCATTTGGGTTATTGTGGATAGACTCACCAAGGTTGCACATTTTCTCCCTGTGAGCACTCGTCACTGCTCTGATCAACTGGCGGACCTTTACATGTCGCGCATCGTCAGCCTTCATGGAATTCCCAAGACTATCGTATCCGATCAGGGAACCCAGTTCACTTATCGATTTTGGACTAAGCTTCAAGAGGAGCTCGGAACCAAGCTCTTTTTCAGCACCGCATATCACCCTCAGACTTGAGGACAAACGGATAGAGTCAACCAGATCTTAGAAGATATGCTTAGATCTTGTGTGTTAGCTTATGGGGCCAAATGGGAAAGTTGTTTGTCGTTTGCCGAGTTCTCGTACAACAACAGCTATCAGGCCAGTGTAAAGATGCTACCATACGAGGCCTTGTATGGGCGCAGATGTCGTACCCCCTTGAACTGGTCGCAGACCGGAGACAGTCAAATCTTTGGGGTTGACACTCTGAGGGACGCTGAAGAACAAGTTCAACTCATTCGCGACCGTCTTAAGGCCACCCAATCAAGGCCAAAGAGTTACGCCGATTCCAAGAGGCGTGAACTCAGCTTCAATGCGGGTGATATGGTATACATGCGCGTTCGCCACTCAAGGGAATGCAACGTTTTCATGTAAAGGGAAAGCTGGCACCCAGGTATATCGGCCCGTTTAGAGTAATCAGTCGAAGAGGAGAAGTATCTTATCAGCTAGACCTGCCACCCCATCTGTCTGAATTTCATGATGTGCTTCATATGTCTCTGCTCTGGAAATGCCTGCAAAGTCCAGGTGGTACTCATTCTTATCAAGAGGTAGATCATCGCACCATTGACCTTAATCATGATCTCACTTACCGAGAGCGACCACTCCGTGTTCTCGCTGAAGACCCAACCCATGATCTTGGAGCGTGAATTCCCTGGTTTTCTTTATTCTCCAACTCTGGAATCTCGGGGACGAGATTCTCCTAAGGGGGGAAGGTCTGTAACACCCCAATTTTCTTAAGCATAGTATTGTGGTGTTAGGCTAGATTTTTCAACCTTAGCAAAAACTTTTGGGTGTGTAAAATTTTGTGGCATGAACTATCTTGGTGTCCTGATTATTCTTGTTGAGTTCCACTAGCCATCTAAGATGATAGAAACACTAAAACAACAACAACTAAAAGAAAACTTCAACTATTATGATCTTCATGCCTGTTAAAACTTAGCCAAACTAGGGGCTAGTATGAGATGCATTTGAACCAATTTGATCTATGCCATATATAGTTTCCTATCTTGTTCAAAATTATAACAAAGGAGCTTGTTAGTATATAAATCTCAATAGCTTTTGTGGTCATCAGAATAACATGACCATTTGGGACATTCTTTTTCTTTTCCCTAAAAACCTTCTTTTCTTTTGTATGCTCAATGAGGTGTTTGGTTTGTGCACATAATAAATCTGTAACTTCACCACATAACTCCTCCGTTTCTCGCCATTTTTGGCCCTTTGTGACCTCCTTCTGAAACTCTAACCACTCCTCACCTTTCTCATTGCTTCAGGTGTCCGAGACCATCGCCTTCGTCCTCGACCGGAGCTCGGAGGCCATGTCGTAGTCGCGGATACGGAGCTCCCCTGCTGATCCCGCGTGTAGCCAGGGCTTCCCCATCGACTCCTCGTCCCTCTCCCTCTCCCGAGCATGGCCCAGAGTCGCCCTAGGTGAGGCCCTCGTCCCCGCCTCCTTCTCTAGGTCCTCTGATCGCCATTTCCTATCGGGAGGTAGACGATGGACGAGATCCGTCCGTTTTCGGATCTGCGGCCCACATTTCAACTCTTGGTTATGTTCCTGACCGTTGGATCTCAGATCCACGGCAGCGTAACTCTTCGCCAGCGCGCGCTCCGTACCCGGACCAGCCCAGCTCGCCACCTCGGCTCAGCGCCAGATCCGGCCAGATCTGGCATGTTTTCTGTTTTTTCCTTTTAAGATCTATTTCCTGATTATTTTCAGAAAATTACTAGCCTAGCTTTTATTCATTTGTGGTGAATCTGTGTAAGCTGAATTAGTGAGGTTAATTTTGTAGCATACCTACACGTTTTCTGAATCATGTGGCTTTGGATTTAATCCAAAATACATCCTCTGTTAAATGCTATAATAGATCTAGTAAAAAGTATCACTTTCACCAATTGTTTAATAACTTGAGATTTATAAGTCCAAATCATGCAAACCAAGACTCTCTGGAGAGCCTATCAAGATGCCTACTTAGATCTATAAGTCTTGCATGCAGGAGATTATTCTAGCAAAAGAGGAAGGTATTTAGTGATTTAGTGATTTTTAGTTCTTAAATTAAAACACTTTTTGGGGTAAATACACTTGGAGGTGGTAAATATAAGAGGAAGGTGTCATATGCTATATGAGTAGATTTTTCCAATAGATATTTTATGCTTGATGGATCAATTATTTAAAACAGGAGGATATTCAGAGGATGAGGTTTGTCTAGTTTTTGTTGTATGAGCCACCTCTATCCATGAAGTTTTGTTGGGGGTATTTTTGTGAAGTAGCCACAAGTTTTATCTAACTTACCCCACTGGTTTGGCATAAAAATAATCCATATTATTCTCTGTACAAAAAATAGTCAGAAGTTTACTTTATTTTAAAACAGGGATAACTTGAGCTAGGATTATCCAAATTAGATGAATAAAATTTCTACTTAAAGAGAAAACTCATATCTCTCTAAAGAAATTAACTTTGCATACAGGAGATCTATAAAACTGAAACCACATTCTTTTTGGGTTTGACATCAGTAGCTCTTAGCTGATTTTTAGTTTTTGTTTGGAAATAGATTTTCATTTACAACTAATTTTCAGAGCTTCCTATAGTAATTAGGAGTAATGTGGTAGAAGGGTTTATTTTTATGAATAGTAATTTAGGAGTTATGCCTTTTCCATCTAAACAGTCCCATAATAACTATTTAAATGCATTAGTTATATTTATTGTTTTTTGGATAAGAGCAAGCTTGTGTTTAAAAATTACAAACTTAGTAATCCAGAACCTATAAGAAACCCCTAATTTTGCCTTTAAAACAATAATAGTGTTGTGGTTATTATCCTTGTGTGTTATTAGCATAACCCCTTTTTGGGCCATAAGGCAACCCTATGTGTATGGTGTGTTTTGTTGTGTTTGTGTTTACAATTGAGTGAATCCCTCCAATAGGTGGTTCTGTTTTGTGATGCATGTTGTTTGCTATTATACTTTAGATTGTTATCAACTCGCATTTTAGGATTTACACTAGTCTCGTTTGTTTTCATGTTACGGTAGAACCGCAATCAGTGGAGGAACAGTACGAGGTAGCTGAGCACAACTACGGAGAAGAACAAGACCAGGGGCAGTACTCTGAGCAAGGCAAGCCACCTCACCACCATTATGCAATCCTACTATTCACAAAGCATGTTTTGTTTTAAAATAAAATAATGCATGTTTTACTACTTTTGTGGTACCTTGCCACCCGAAAACTATTTTACAAAATATTGTTTGGCCAAGGATATCTACTAGAAGTACTATAGATGTTACAAAAAGAGTTTTACTTGATGAGCCTTGTTGTTGAAGGCTCCATCAAAAAGATTAAGTTCTCTAGTAGTCTATCCTTATTTTCTTATCTCAAAACTATAGGATGGGAACCTATTAAAAC
Source organism: Poa annua (assembly GCA_026929855.1). Lineage (NCBI taxonomy): Eukaryota > Viridiplantae > Streptophyta > Magnoliopsida > Poales > Poaceae > Poa > Poa annua. Next base: position 107,654,276 of record CM049426.1, read on the forward strand.
CCGAGTTGCAGGGAGCAATCGGAGGTGTTTGCGAAAACCCGAGCTGCTGGGAGTAGATGGAGGAGAAAGTGTTTTGAAAAACAAAGTGTGACCCTAGCTGCCGCCCGAACAATTAACCCGTGCAACCACACTACCTGACATGGGTAGGGCTTAGCCGGAAGCTTGTCTGTTTTAGTGTTGGGGCTCTCATACTTTCTATGGGGGTGGGGCCCTCGAAGTCGGGTTGTCGTTCGGAAGAGACAATACACTGTTGAGGACAAGCAGCCGGACGATTACGGCGGGTCTCCTGACGTGGCTGTGTGGCGTCCCGAGGAAAGACCAAGAGGTCTAGTGGAGCACACGGTGCCGAGGAGAACAAACCTACCGGGAGGCCCCGATACTAGGGTGGACATAGTGGAAAGCTTTGATCGCGTTATCCGGACCCCCGCACGCAGTCGTATGACGGGACGTGGCAGACACGGCGGAATGACTGATAGGTGTGGGTAAAGTGTGCAACCTCTGCAGAGTGTAAATCTATTCGAATAGCCGCGTCCGTGGTCATGGACGGTTGGAAAGGTCCCACTAGGCACGCTGGTTGTTTTATGTTTTCAAAAGATAAATGTTTTCAAAGGAAACAAGGAGGCAACAAAGTGGTACCTGGGAGGTACGGAATTTGGGCGAGGATGGTTGATCTCAAGGAGACAACCAATCCAATCTCAAGTCAGGAAAAAGGGTTACCCCTATCCTAGTGCTTTTGATAAACTTTTACAAAGAAAGTTTTGAACTTGGATATGTGCTTGCTATATCTAAGAGAAGAGAATTCTATCTCTAAATGTTTTCTTCAACAAGGATATAGAGATGTCATATTCTCTATGTCTAAAATCATGGTATTCGCAAATGAGCCCTATAGTTGTATATAGGAGCAATCCTAGATTTCGAAAATTCTTCACATGCATATCCATGAAAAACTGTAAACCTAGAGGTGGTCTTGCGAGTACGTAATTGTACTCATATGGATTTGTCCCTGGATATTCAAATGTCCAGATTTCAATGATCATACTTATGTCGAGGAGGAGGCGTATTACGACGACTTCGCCACCTAGCTGTCACCGGTTAACTGCACTTGTGGGATCAGCACTCGAAGATGTCAAGAGCCGTCGCTAGCCACGAGCTTCCGCAATCTTAGTTTATTCCGACCTGCGTGACGAGGTTTGTTGACTTGGTCGTTTGACCGTCTATTTGTTGTAAGACTTTTATTCGTACGACTTGATTGATGTAACTCTTTGATACCAATGTTGGTTATGTGATTTAGATGCACTGATCATTGGGATTGTGATCTGTTACATAACGTGGACATCTCGGACTTGTTTCGAGGGGTCCTCACATTCGGCTTCTCCAATGATCCTCCATGTGGAACTCTCACCGCTGAACAGAAAACACCAAAAGGCAAGTCCACGGATTGGTTGTAAATTTTGTAATGCACGGTGGGGTTAGATGAGTTCAAGTTGCAGCGGAAATCCTGCACCACTGACATCAACAAAATAGCATATTGGAAAGGTTGATCCTCAAGAAAACGTGCCAATCCTGGATTTGACATGAGAGTATGGAAATCTTGCGTAATCCCCGCAAATTCCATGAATTGCGAGCACGGGTAGATGGAAGGGTATACTCCTTCCTCCATATGAACCTTGAACTTCCCATGCAACACTATCTCACTAGGATCTAGTGCAAATGCATTTACTTCCATGTTCTGAAATTTTCAACAAACATCATAAAAATTGAGTTTTAGACAACTAAATGATGGGTAACTACTATAGTGACTTGCTAGAGGCTTAAGAATGCATCGAAACTAGTTATTCCAACTTAGAACAAGCATTAAAACTCACTAAACGAGATATCTACAGCAGAAAAATACTTCATATATACACCACTAAACAAAATTCTACTTCGATATTCGGAGGAGTCACATACCGGAGAGGAGATGCAGTAAATTTCAGCAACAGAAATTTGCTGAATGTGGAGATCGAAATCACAGGAGATGCACAGCAAGAACACTAGTTTGAGATATCCAGGATTGGTTTTTAGGGCAAGAGGAAGGCAGTGGAAGGAGAGAGTGCAAGTGGGGGGGCCTGTGGGCCCCACACCATGTGCTGGCGTGGCCAGATGCTAGCCGCGCCACCGTGTGGTGAGGTGGCCCTGTGGCTTCCCCTGGTGGCTCTCTGGCACTTCTAGGAGCCTCCTCGAAAAATATGATTTTTCATATTAAATTTTTAATTTTCTGAGAAACTTTATTGTTTTCATTTTCTGGTATTTTGCATTATTAAATTCAATATTGAAAAATTGTTTTCTAATCAACAAATTCAACTAACCATTGCAAACTAAATAACATTACAGTAGGTATAACAAGGATGAGAGAAAGAAAATCATTTAGCCTCTTTATGCATTTAAAATGCACTTGTTAACAAGGTTGATCAAGTTTTTGTCGGGTAATGACTCCCTAGAAACGGGGATAGTCACATCCTGAAGTGTAGTTCGTGAAGGGGTTTGAACGCGGAGGTCAAGACCCTCGAGGGGCGCGGTGACGTTGCTCCCCGGAGCTGAAGACGAAGCACCCACGACAGAGTTGGACACCAGCCCGTACCCAGGTTCACGGCCCTCGAGAGGAGGTAAGACCGCTACTCCTGCTTGTCTGTATTGAACTGTGGTGGTTACAGTACAGCAGAGCTTGTCGAGGGCCCCCTTGAGGCCCTTCTTTCCTAAGGAGGGAAGCGATGATCTTCTTCGTCCTCCAAACAAAGGCTCTCCAATTCAGCAGCACTAGGGTTTACAAGAGTTGTAGCAAGCAATTGGCCGACCCCCTCTACGATGGTGGTCTTGCCCCTTTTATAGACGCTTCCGGCGCTCTTCTTCTGCTCGGCCTTCGTGGTGGCTCAAACACGGCAGTGGCGTGGAGGAGCATGAGTCCAGCATTGCCCCATTGTCCATGGACGCGGTCTATCATCAATAAAGTTGGACGTTGTGGCCGACAGGCGGCCGACCACGCAGTACTGCCCGCAGGGACAGCAGTCTCTGTGGTGGAGCCCGCGATGACGTTCTCTTTGGAGGGTTGCGCCGTCCATCTGCTTTATCGTCAGAGTGGAAGGTCTTGGCAGTCCTGGAGCAGGTGGCACTACTCTATTGACTCCTTTATCACCAAAACGGCAATGGGCGTGTCAGAGGCCATGTGTGTCCAGCCGTACTTCCATGGCCGCAACGTTTCCCCACAGGCCTGGGAAGGCCTGTGGAGTGATTCCTGTTGACTTCCCTGCAGGCGTGCTGGCGCCTCGGGAGGGTCTCCTGAAGCGAGGGTCCGCATGAGGCCCTCGCTTCCCCTTCAGGCCCTCGAGGGGAATTGCCTCTTGAGGGTCTCGCAAGGTGGCGAGGCTTGGTCCTTAATCGTTTTGTCTGATCAGCCCGCGTGCGAGGCCTGGGGGGAGTGGGCTCTCCATACCCCAGTTCCCACTGGGCCGAGAGTAGCCCCCGGGCCCGTGATGGGAGCGATTGAGCCCATGGGCTCAGGCGAAGCGTCGTGGGCCCTTAGTGCCCGGCCGGCCCGAGCCACGCGGCACTCAGACGAGTAACGGTTGCACACAGTCCTGGGCGTGCGTCGTTGGGGGTCCCACCACGTCCCGGTAACTGCTCCTCGAGGTGACATAAAGCCCGAGCGCCGCAGTAGGGAGCAGTTACTGTTTCCAATCCTTCTCGCAGAAGCCTCCGCCGACTCGAGCTTTCCGCCTCCGCTCTCTCCTGTGACTTCTCTTCCTTCCGTCTTCCTCAGTACACCGAGCCCGCGACGATGAGTCCCCTCAAGAGCAAAGGCAAGGCCGTTGCGGGGTCTTCTTCCCAAGCGGAGGCCTCCGAGGTCGAGCAGGGCGCGGCGCTACCTGGGTGCGGACCTGACGAACGAACACGGTGCCGCCGCCCAGAAGAAAAGCGGGGCAGAGGAAACGCCCGTGAGGGTATTTCCCGATATTCCAGCACTGCCTCGCCGCCGGGCTGGTGCCGCTCTTCTCGCCGTTTCTGGAGGCGGTCCTGGCATTCTATCAGGTGCAGTTGCTGCATCTGCACCCCAACTCCATCCTCATCCTCGCCGTCTTCGCATACCTCTGCGAGGCGTACCTGGGCTTGGAGCCCACGGTGGGGTTGTTCCAGTGCTTCTACGCGCTCCGGAGCACGGCGAAGAATGAGCGCTCCGGGTGCATCTCATTCCGCATTGTCGACGGCATGGGGAGTGTCTACATCCCCATGTCATGGAGCCAAAACAAGGCCATCACCTCGGTGACGAAGAAGGTGGGGTGGAGCATCCCTGCGCCTTCATCGAGGTCCCCGATGAGCCACCGCTGAAGAACTCCCATTGGGGCAAGGCGACCTTCGACGGCGCGAGGAATGCGAGCTTGATGGGGCGCCTGAGTTTCCTTCGCGAGGAGGGCCTCACGGGGCAGATCATTGTGGCGGACTTTGTGACGCGCCGCATCGCTCCCCTTCAGGCACATTCGGTGCCCATGTGGATATACTCGGGGCCGAATGACAAGATGCGGCTCCATAATGAAGACACCGACAAGGACACCGTCGACAATGTCCTGTCCGCGCTCTTCGTCAGCCCGGTGGTGCTTGTCGTGGATCAGCTCCCTACGACACTCCGGCCTCTCCATTAGTACAACTTGACGGAGCGCATGGCCATCCTGGAGGGGATTCCTCCGTTCACCCCGACAGGCCTGGCGGAGATGGAGGTGCCAATGCCAGCCACGCGGAGAGCTGAGGGGGCAGACTCTCCCTCGGCCTCAGGAGCTGGTCTAGGTGAAGAGGAGGCCACAGCATGGGAGGTGTCTTCTTTGAGGGCCGGGCCATTCACTGACGAGGTCTACGACATCTCGTCAGGTGATGACGATGCCTTCGTTGTGGCTCCCTCGCGCCCCGTGGAGGAGGACGCTGAGGAAGGGGAGGCCTCAGACATGGAGGCCTCTCCAGGAAGGCGCAGGCCGCGCACCAAGGCCGCCGTGGACTACTCGGGGGCGAGGCCATCTGACGTCCCCTCCAAGAGGAAAGCGGTGGCGCCTCCGAAAGGGTCTAGCGCCAAGACCTTTCCCTCCTGGTGCTCGCCAGGCCTGGCGTGGGTCGACGCCGGCGCTGCTCCATCGGTGTGAGTGCTCATGATGCTTGGTCGTTTTGGTTCTTGTTTTTCTCTTCGTTTTTTCCCTCTCTTGACGGTCTTAACTTGGGATTTTTGCCAGGGATCTTGTGCCTGTAAAGCGCCGTAGGCTTCCCAAGGCTGCGGACGTGAAGAGAGCCACGGCTGAGGCCATGACTGAAGAGGTCTCGAGGCCTGTGGAGACGGCCCCCACAGGCCCCACTGAGGGGGTGCCTCAAGCGGAGGCGGCCGCGCCTCAAGCGGGGGCGACAGAGACTCAGGCGGAGGATGACGCGCCTCGCCTAGAGGCACCTACACCGCCCCCCGAGCCAACGGTGGTGGAAAACACGGAGGACCGGGCCTCTATGCCACCTCACACTCCTACTCCCCCTCACGTGGTCACGCCTCCGCGCGAGGCAACTCCACCGCCTGAGCCAATGCCACCGCGCATGTCAACGCCAGCGCGTGCGCCCACGGCTACCGTACAGCCTGCGACGGAAGCGTGCGAGGCGCCAGCGGCCGCGGGCGCGTCCGCAGGGGGAGATTCATCCTCGCCTCCTCGTCCAGCTGGAGGTGATGAGCGCCCCGTGGCCGCGGGCGCCGAAGAGGACGCCGGCGCGGACGGGGACGGAGTCCAGGCTAGCCCCCGAGCTCTCCCCGTGGTCAGGCTCTCGGGGCTAGACGCCGGAGCTGGGCCCTCCTCAATCCATGAGCTGGTCCTTCGCGGCTGGGACTGGAGCACGGGACGCCGCGAGGTTGCCTTTGGCCTCGTGAGGGAGTCCCTGGAGGGCTTGGTGGCGCACCTCGCCCTCAGAGACATTCAGCTCGCCCAGCAGGGGGAGGAGCTCGCGAGGTCGTGGGCGTCTTTCAATGCGGCCGTTGAGGCACGGCGGCTGGAGGACTTGGCGCTGCAGGCCGCGCGCGAGGAGGCCAGCCGCTTCACCAAGGAGGTCCGCGATGGGGCCATTCGCGACGCTGCAGAACTTCTCGCGCCCCTCCAAGAGGAACGTGATGCCGCTGCTGAGCTCCTGCGCGAAGCCACGACCGAGCGCGAGGCCATGGAGGGCGCGCTGGCGCAGAAGCGCCGCGAGCTAGGCCAACTGGAGGCCCTCAAGGAGAAAGAACTGCGGCAGCGCGACGAGCAACGCTTTCAGGCGGAGAAGGACCTGGTCACCCAGTGCGAGGAGCTCGAGGCACGCGAAGGGGACCTAGCCCAGGCGCTCTTGAAGTACGACGAGAACGTCGCAGCCCAGAAGCTTGCTTATGAACGCTTCGAGCGGCGTTTCACCGAGAAGAAGAAAGAGGCGGAGGATGCCCTTGCGGAGCGTGAGAAGCAGTTCCGGCTTACCAAGTCTCAGGAGTACCGTGACATGGCTCAGAAGCAGGAGGACCGCTTCAAGGCCAGGCGTGCCACAGATGCTCAGCGGATCGCTGAGCTCGAGAAGGCCAACTCCAAGCTGGAAGCCCGCCTCAAGCGCGCCAAGGATGGTCGTCGCCGAGCGGAGGAGGCCCGCACCGAGGCAGTCCATGACCTCAACTCCTTGGCCAAGGATGTGGAGGAGCAGGTGGCTCCCGCGATGGAGAGGGCGGCGGAGGCGACGGACTCTGCCCAGGTGACCCGCGCGGTTACGAAGCAGCGCGAGCGCATGTTTGAGGCGCTGGTCGCTCGGGGCAAAGTGCTTGCTGCGCAACTAGGCGCGGACGCGCCGCACACCCAGGTCCGAGGCCATGGCGATGCTGCCATGTACCTGGTCTATTTTGACCAGCTCTTCACGGCCCTCGAGGGCCCTGTCGCCGAGCTTCGCGAGCTGAACGAGGACGAGAGCCGGCAGCTCCTGGGGGTGGTCGTCGACCGTATCTTCACCAACCTCAGGATCCTCACGCCAAGCTTCGACCTCTCCACCGTGACAGAGGCCGCCCAAGGCGAGGATGCGCACAGGGTCTCCAACTCCCTCCGCGAGCAAGTTGACGCTTTCTGCAACCGCTTCAGGAGTGCGGAGGCTGCGGCGGAAGACAACGAGGAGGCCGCCTCTGCCGAGACCGAGGAGGGCGCCGTGGAGGATGTCCAAGACGTCGACACCTCCGCCTGAGCCACACGTTATTGCGCCTGCGTGCGCTTGTATCTGAAACAATCTTATGTTTAGACATTTGTGACCTTTTGGCCTGTAATATACTCTTATTTGCCATTTGCTTTTAGCTTGCTTGCCCCTCGAGAGGTCACTTTGGACTCATCTTCATGTCTATTTGTTATATGCGTCGGTAGGACCCATCTCTTCGTGCCATGACTCCGCCACTTCGGTATGCAGGAGCAATGACTCTGCAAGTCCGCGGGGAGTTTAGGCCTAGGAGAGGTAAGAGCCCTGAGTCGTGATGCTCAAGTGCCCCCCCTTAGACGTACGAGTAGTCCATGATAGGTAAGTGAAAGCGAAGTCGCTTGAGGGGCAAACGTGCGCTTAGAGGAGAAAACGCTCTTAAGGCGTGAGTGCGAGACTTAGCTTCTCGAGGTTTTCGCCCTGTAGAGGTTTTTTACCTGGCGAGGAGGTCCTCTTGAGGGATCGTTCCCGGATGCTTCCTCAGGCTTGTGGGGGGCATTTCTTCCCTGTAGACGTTAAAGAGGAGAACCCAAACGCTAGAACACGGTTCATGGGACTCGTGCGTGCTTATAGGTCCCCTCAGGCGTTCCTCACGACGAGAGTAAGTACCAAGGTCCTCTTTGGAGATGGCGTGTTTGTGGGATCTTGCCCTCCAGCCAGAGCACGGATCCTTGGATTTTGCAGTACTGCTGGTGTGTCATTTGAGGCACTGGCACCATACTCAGCCCCCGCTCGTGAGGTACGTATGTGGAGAGATATGAGCGCACATTTCAACAAAGTAATGCGTAAATAAAACTCACCACCATATATTACATATTGTCTCATTGTGCTTGGGGTTGCCAAGTTAATGTTTTTACCATGTCGAGGCATGGGGACCACCCATTAGTGGCAGAGACTCTCAACGGCCTGAGGTGGCTCGTTACATGGAGAGCTCGGAGGGTTGATCCTTGAGAGAAGCCTTTGGAGATTCGAGGTTTAAGCCGTGAGCTTTTAACCTCTAGAGACAAAAAGTGCTTGGAGGTTGAGCCCTAAGCTGCCTCTTCTGCCAGATGTCTTGACGTGACAATGATCACGGGCGTGACGATGATCACGTTCTATGTTTGTTCCTTCTGGAGACAATAAATGCTATCAGGTTTAAGCCGTGAGCTTTTAACCTCTAGAGACAAAAAATGCTTGGAGGTTGAGCCGTAAGCTGCCTCTTCTGCCAGATGTCTTGACGTGACAATGATCACGGGCATGACGATGATCACGGGTAGAACTTGCGTAGGTGCATGATGTTCCATGGATTCTTGACGGGGATGTCGTCTTGAGTTTCGAGGCGAGCCGCGTCAGGCCTGGCGATGTGGGTGACCCAGTAGGGACCTTCCCACATCGGGGGACAGCTTGTGGAGGCCTTCCCTGGAGAGGATTCGCCTGAGGACGAGATCGCCTGCCTCCAGGGTGCTCGAGCGCTCGTTGCGGCTGTGGTAGCGTCTCAGGTCCTGCCGGTATTGGGCCGCCCGGAGGGCGGCGCGGCGTCGTAGGTCCCTCAAGGAGCAGCAGGTCGTCGTTGTGGAGGTCCTCTTGCTGGTCCTCGTTAAAGGCAAGGACCCCCAGGGATACATGCTTTATCTCTGTGGGGAGGACTGCTTCGGCTCCATAGACGAGGGTGAACGGTGTTTCCCCCGTAGGCTTGGGTGGCATTGTGCGGATGGACCAGAGCACCGAAGGGAGCTCGTTGATCGAGTCCTTGCCGTGGCCTTTGAGGATGTCGAAGGTCCTGGTCTTTAGGCCTTTGAGGACTTCTGCGTTTGCTCGCTCAGCCTGTCCGTTGCTCTGCGGATGCGCAACTGAGGCGAAGCATAGCTTGATGCCCATTCTTTCGCAGTAAGCCCTGAAGATGCCACTGGTGAATTGCGAGCCATTATCGATGATGACGCGGTTAGGCACTCCGAAGCGGCAGACCAGGCCTCTGATGAATTTCACCGCCGCGCCTGCTGTGATTGTGTGCGTCACCTCCACTTCGGGCCACTTAGTGAACTTGTCGATGGCCACGAAGAGGTAGCGATATCCTCCTTGCGCTATTGGGAAATGTCCCAGGATGTCCAGCCCCCAGACTGCAAACGACCAGGAGAGCGGAATGGTCTGTAGCCACAGCGTAGGTTGGTGGATTTGCTTGGCGTGGAATTGGCAGGCTTCACATGCTTTGACGATGTCCACTGCATCTTGAAGTGCTTGAGGCCAGTAGAAGCCGCTCCTGAAGACTTTGCCTGCTAGGGTGCGGGCATACGAATGGTGGCCGCATTCCCCGTTGTGGATGTCCTTGATCAGCATCTTGCCTTCTTCAGGAGGAAAGCATTTGAGTGCGGTGCCGTTTGGGCTCTTGCGGTAGAGATTCCCTTCGAGGATTTTGTAAGATTTTGCTTGGCGAGCGATTTGCTCCGCTTCAACATCTTCCTCGGGAAGGATCCCTTTGTCGAGGTAGGCTTTGATCTCGTCAATCCATCCTGCTTCTTGATGCACCGTTGTGAGCAACAGACGCTCCCCTGTAGGGGGCCCACAATCTGGAGCCCGCTTGCAGGCGGTGGTGGGAGCGCTTCGTCTGTGCTGGCGGGCATGGCCTCTTGAGGCTGTTTTGTTGATGCCTTGACGAGTCTTTCTTCAAAGACGCCTGGCGGCTGAGCTTGCCTTTTTGATGCGCGCTTGGCGATGTCATCAGCCTCTTGGTTCTCCTTTCTTGGGATGTGCATGAGCTCTATTCCCCTGAAGTGCTTCTCAAGCCTGCGAACCTCTTCGAGGTATGCGGCCATGTGGTCGTCCTTATGCTTATAGCTTTTGTTGGAGAAGTTGACGAGCAGCTGGGAGTCGCCCTTGATTAGTAGATGCTTGATGCCTAGGGCGATTGCGGCGCGTAGGCCAGCAAGCAGGCCTTCGTACTCAGCGATATTGTTGGAAATCTTGTCGATTCCGAAGCACAGCTGGACCGCGTAATATAGCTTGTCGCCTTTTGGTGAGATAAGGACCATGCCAGCCCCACCGTGGCGACAAGCAAAAACTCCGTCGACTTTCATGGTCCAGTGGCTGGGCATTTTATCTCCAAGGGGCTCTTGTTCTTCTCCCACGGGCTCTTCAGGGGTTGGGTCACTCCATTCGGTGACGAAGTCTGTCAGCGCTCTTCCTTTGATTTCCTTTGTGGTATCAAAGCGGAAATTGAATGGCTGTAGCTCTATGTTCCATCATGCGACACGATCTGTGACATTTGGGTTGCGCAGGATTTGCTCCAGGGGAAAAGAGTTAACCACCGTGATGGGGTGCCCCTGGAAATAGTGTCGCAGCTTTCTTGAGGCGATGAGGAGTGCAAGGAGGAGCTTCTGTTGCATTGTATACCGCTCGCGAGCATCGCACAGTACTGTGCTGACAAAGTAGACTGGATGCTCGACAAGGGTAGTCTGCATAGCCTTGGTGTATTTTGCCTGAAGGGGCTCCGCTAGGCCCTCAAGGGGGTTGTCCTCTGGAGGCTCGTCCTGTCCCTCGAGGGAGTTGGCCTGTGGAGGATTTTTGGGTTCCTCGAGGGGGTTGGCATGTGGGCGCTCTTCAAGCTCCCCGGCGGGATCATTTTGCAGCGGTTGACTTGGGGCGATCCTCTCTTGAGGTTTGGGCCTGGCGGTGGTTTTGTGAGGCCTGCCCTTTCGTCGAGCTCTTCCTCGGGAGGCTTTGGCTTTGGAGTGGTTGCACTCTTCTTGTGGAATACTGGCTCTTCCCTTTCTACCACAAGGACAACACTTGCGGTCTGTGGAGTGGCTGATAGATACAGCTTTAGGTGCTCACCTATCCTTGGGGCGACCATTACTGGTGGGCTGGCTAAGTACTTCTTCAAGTCCTCAAACGCTTTTTCAGCTTCAGGCGTCCACTTGAAAGTGCCTGTTCTTTTCATGATCTTGAAGAACCGTAGGGCTCTTTCGTTGAACTTGGAGATGTATCTACCCAAGCTGGCCATGCAGCCTGCTAGGCGTTCCATGTCCTTGAGCCTGCGTGGAGGTTTCATGTCTTCTATGGCCTTGATTTTGTCAATGTTTGCCTCTATGCCCCGATGAGACACGAGGAATCCAAGCAATTTGCCTGAAGGCACTCCAAAGATGTACTTGGCGGGATTGACCTTGATGTTCACCTTACACAGGCTGGCGAAAGTCTCTTCGAGGTCCCTGAGGAGAGTGTTTCCCTCTTGGGATTTTACGACAATGTCATCGACATACGCCTTGACGTTTCTCCCCATTTGCTCGCCAAGCGCTATCCTCATTAGCCTCTGGAAAGTGGCTCCGGCATTTTTTAGGCCGAAGGGCATGCAGATATAGCAATACACACAGAAAGGGGTTAGGAAAGCCGTCTTCTCCTCATCTTCCTTAGCCATTTTTATCTGATGATAACCAGAGAAAGCGTCGAGGAAACAGAGGAGGTCGCAGCCTGCCGTGGAGTCCACGATCTGGTCAATTCTTGGCAGGGGATAGGGTCCTTGGGGCAGGCCTTGTTTACATCAGTGTAGTCGATGCAAAGGCGGCCTTCTCCGGCGGGTTTTGGGACTACCACGCCGTTGGAGAGCCAAGTTTGGTGCGCGACTTCGCGGACGACCTTTGCCGCTTTGAGTTTCTCGACCTCTTTGACGATGAATGTTTGCTTCTCGGGGGCTTTTTTTCTTGCTTTTTGCTTGACGGGGCGCGCGTTTGGACACACGGCTAAGTGGTGCTCGATCACCTCCCTCGGTACACCAGACATATCTGACGGTGTCCATGCGAACATGTCAGAGTTTTCCTGGAGGAAGGCGACGAGCACGCTTTCCTATTTGGGAGGCAGCGTGGCGCCAATGGTGACACTAGCCCCCGAGCCCTCAGCCCCCGAGCTGCTGGAGCTTAGAGAGACTTTCTTTGTCACGGCAGGCTCCTGGGAGAACAACTGATTCTTCTTCTTGGGCCTCTCGAGAGGCTCCAGGTCCTCGTCTGCGGGGAATGCCATGGCGGCGGCCTTGTAGGCCGTCTCGACAGCGCGGGTAGCATCCAGGACATGTCCACGGATGGTGAGTGCCAGCGCCGCCGGGGAGCTTGACCATGTTATAAGCATGTTGTGTGAAGGCCATGAATTTCGCAAGCACGGGGTAGCCGAGGATGGCATTGTACGGCAGGCCGATGTGCGCAACATCAAAGTCGATGTGCTCGGTGCAGTAATTTTCCTCGCTTCCAAAGGTGACGGCAAGCCTGACCTGGCCCAGAGGCTCGATCGAGCCGCTGGTGACTTCCGTTAAGGGCCTAGAGGGCATGAGCCGCTCGTAAGGCACTTGAAGCGCTTCGAACGTATCTGTGGAGATAACATTAAGGCCTGCTCAAACATCAATGAGTGTCTTGGCGACAGCGACGTTGTCGATGGTGGGGCTGCAGACCAGCGGGAGGGTTCCAACAACCTTGGTGGACTTGGGGTGGTCCTGACTGTCGAAGGCGATGGTGTACTGCGACCACTTGAGGGGTCTAGAAATCTCGGTGCTATGGAGGGCAGCATTGAGTTCGCGGGCGAATTGCTTGAACTGATTGTTCGACTTCGCCGCCTGCGCCCCACCGAGGATGCAGGCGATGGCGACTCTTGGTGCCTGGTAGCCATCGTCTTACTCGTCAGGGAGATTGCCATTTTTCTCCGCAGCATTGGCTTGGTTGCGAGATGACTTCTGGTAGCCGCTCTTGCGCACGCTCCCGCGGTATCCACGGCCTCGACCGCGACCGCCACTACCTTCTGCTTTCTCGCGCTCTTTGCTCAACCTCTTGAGGTCGAAGCAAGTCTCGGTAGAGTGACCGCGCCTGTTGTGGTAGATGCAGAAAGGGCGGTGGTCATCTTTCCTCTCTCTCCAGGCTCGGGGAGTCCCTGCGGGTGCCCTTCGCGTGAGGCTCTGCCGCGAGAACCGCGGTGGCCTTGCGCTTGGGCTCCTCCTTCTTCTTCTGGCTCCTGGACCCCTCAGCGTGCTCGTCTCCTCTCGAGGACATTTTGACGAAGAGGAGTCCCTCTTCAGCCTTGGCGCACTTGTCCGCCAGGTCGAATAGCTTCACCACAGAGGTAAGCTTGTCGTGGATGCCCAGCTTCTCGAGCATCCTGCTATTTGTGACGCCTTCGCGGAATACTTGGGTGTCCGGGATGTTCGGGATCTTGTTGCGCACTTGGCTAAAGCGCTGGATGTACTTGCGGAGAGTCTCCTCCTTCTTTTGGACCATAGCGCGCAGGTCGTTGTGGGTGAGGGCGCGCTCGTACGTCCCCTTGAAGTTGGAGACGAACTGCTTGTAGAGCTCCTCCCAAGAGTTCACAGAGTCCTCGGAGAGGTTCAGGAGCCACGACAGCGCGGAGTCGCGAAGCGCGTGGGAGAACCAGTTGGCCATGACCTTGTCGTCTCCACCTGCAGCTTGGATGGAGGTGGTGTAGAGCTTCAGGAACTCGATGGGGTTGCTGGAGCCATCGTAGCCCTTAGGGAGAGCCGGCCTGAACTTTGGGGGCCAGACCACGCGTCGTAGGGAGCGGGTGAACGCCATGCAGCCGGTGGCGTACGTGGCGACCCCGTGCTGCAGCGCGCTGCGGTTCTGATGGCCCGCCTGACCGATCTCTTCCACGAGCCTGTTCTGGCGGTTGCGCTGGAGCTCCATCCCCACGCGAGCGTCGGACGCGGTGCGCTGCACGATCAAGCAATCGTGCGGCGAGGACGCGTGCGAGGCAGCCCTTTGCGTTGCAGCCGGTGCAGGTCCCGGCAGAGGCGGAGGCGCGTTTGTTGCGACTATGCCCGCGAGAGAGGGGTGCACGTTGGACGGCGACGGAGTGGGGCACGTCGTGGCGATGCCGACGAGGTGGTTGAGGCACTCCAGCCACTGTTTGTGCGCCTCAGCGGTGGGCTGGTAGCGGAGAAGCTCCTGCGCCATGAGCAGCGCGGTGTGAGGCGCGGGGTCCGTCCTGCCAGGGCCGGAACCGCTCGGGCGCCGCGTCGGGTGTGACGACTGCGCGTCCTCCTAGTGCTCAGAGTTGCGTTCGGGCTCCTCCGCATGAGGGCCCGAGGGGGCGCGCTCTTCATGGCGGGGTCGGCCCCGTCGTGCGCGAGTGGCCGTGGCGCCTGGCAGGGCACGCGCTCCTTCAGGCCCGCGTGGGCTGACGCGGGCAACACGGGTAGCGTGGGTGTTCGCCATGGCGCGGAGACGGCTTGAAGGTCGTTGACGCGCCTCAACCCCCTACCTGGCGCGCCAAATGTCGGGTTATGACTCACTAGAAACAGGGATAGTCACTTCCTGAAGTGTAGTTCGTGAAGGGGGTTGAACGCGGAGGTCAAGACCCTCGAGGGGCGCGGCGACGTTGCTCGCCGGACCTGAAGACGAAGCACCCACGACAGAGTTGGACACCAGCCCGTACGTAGGATCACGGCCCTCGAGAGGAGGTAAGACTGCTACTCCTGCTTGGCTGTATTGAACTATGGTGGTTACAGTACATCAGAGCTTGTCGAGGGCCCCCTTGAGGCCCTTTTTGCCTGGGGAGGGAAGCGATGATCTTCTTCCTCCTCCAAACAGAGGCTCTCCTATTCAGCAGCACTAGGGTTTACAAGAGTTGTAGCAAGTAATTGGCCGACCCCCTCTACGATGGTGGTCTTGCCCCTTTTATAGACGCTTCAGGCGCTCTTCTTCTGCTCGGCCTTCGTGGTGGCTCCCACACGGCAGTGGCGTGGAGGAGCATGAGTCCACCATTTCCCCATTGTCCATGTACGCGGTCTATCATCAATAAAGTTGTGCGTCGTGGCCGACAGGCGGCCAACATCGGATGACGTCATCAATGGCAATCCTCCACTGCCGAGCACGATTTGCTCGCACCTAAAGGAATTGGAGCAATTCCTCCGCAGCAATCGGTGGAGGAGGCGAGTGCGGACCGAACGGTGGCGGCGCCGCCCAGAAATGGTCACCGGAGTTGCTCCGGTGACTCGCCCGTGCGGCGGCCGGAGGAGGAGCACGGCGGCCCGACGAACCAGAGGGAAATGAAAAAGAGGAAGGGCACGGGGAGGACCGCGGGGATGACCTGAAGCTCGGGGAGGCGAGGCGAGGTCGGAGATGGCCGGAAAATGAGCTCGGCGGCGGCGGACAAGCGGAGGGAATCGACTGATTTCTCCGGGCTCATGGCTTCCCGGCACGAACGGCTCGAGGAGGAGTCGGAGATGAACAAGACGCAGCTTCCGAGCTGCTCGCCAGAGCAGGAGGTGGCCAGAGGTGGCCGCAACGCCGGAAATCCGAGATGGCCGGAGCTATGGTTTCGGCGGGGAATTGGGGCAGAGGAGAAACGGGAATGGGCTAGGGTTTCTCCACGCGGTGGCGGAGGGCTTCATATAGGCCAGGGAGCGTCGGTGGCGCGAATCGCAGCGCAGAGGAGGCAGGGGACGGCGGGGAGCTCGACAGCGCACGGCGGTGCCGTCGGAAGGAAGAAGACGGCAAACTTGTCCAGGAAACCCCGTGACAAAATTACTATTTGCTAGTTTTCTTCACAAACAGGCCCATGGGAGCTTATTTAAATAGTTTGGGGCTTTTTTGTAAAGAGAAAAATTTGCAGAAAAATACTAGGAGATTCAAAATTTCACAAGGAAGCCAATGGCAGTCTTGGATTTTGAAAATTTGGAATATTTTGGGTTCACCAAAAATAACAAGAGTTTAAACCTTCCTTGCAAAAGCAAACATGTGAGTTTTAAATGCAAATTCTTGTCCAAATTAAATGAGATGCATGCAATGCTCAAAACACACCTTGCATTTCCATTTAGCAAACTTGGGATGTTACAGATCTACCCTCCTTACAATAATCTCGCCCCGAGAGTCCTAGGTTTTAGAAAAGAAGTCGGGATACTCAGATCGGAGACGATCTTCGCGTTCCCACGTTGCTTCCTCCTCAGAGTGATGGGACCATTGAACTTTGAGGAACTTGATGCTCTGACGTCGAGTTTTACGCTCGGATTCATCAAGGATACAGATAGGATATTCACGATAAGTTAGATCCTCTTGAAGGTCAAGAGTCTCATGATCAACACCACGAATGGGATTTTTGAAGCAACGCTTCAACTGGGAAACATGGAAGACGTCATGGACGTCTGGAAATTTTGAGGGTAGTTCCAACTGGTAGGCAAGCTTTCCACGCTTAGCACAGATGCGAAAGGGACCAACATAGCGAGGAGCCAGTTTGCCTTTGATACCAAATTGACGGAGACCCCGAAGAGGAGTGACCCTGAGATAGGCATACTCGCCAACTTCGTAAAGGACATCTTGATGATGGCTGTCATAGTAGCTCTTCTGACGAGACTGAGTTGTTTTGAGACGCTCACGGATGATATTGACTTGATCTTCTGCTTCTTTGATGATATCCGGCCCAAAGAGTGATCTTTCACCTGTTTCGGACCAATTCAAAGGAGTACGACATCTCCTGCCATACAAAGCTTCAAAGGGTGCCATACCAATGCTAGATTGGAAGCTGTTGTTGTAACTGAATTCAGCGAATGGAAGACACTTCTCGCAATTCTTTCCGAAGGATATGACACAGGCTCTTAACATGTCCTCAAGAATTTGGTTGACTCGTTCTGTCTGGACACCGGTTTGAGGATGATAAGCTGTGCTTAAAGAGATACGAGTTCCCAAGGCTTGCTGAAAACTAGCCCAGAACTTGGAGGTAAACAGACTTCCACGGTCAGAGATGATCTTCTGTGGAACACCATGGAGAACAACTATCTGAG
Organism: Poa annua; assembly: GCA_026929855.1. Classification (NCBI taxonomy): domain Eukaryota; kingdom Viridiplantae; phylum Streptophyta; class Magnoliopsida; order Poales; family Poaceae; genus Poa; species Poa annua. The sequence goes on from CM049426.1 coordinate 107,671,257, forward strand.
AGATATACAGATCTGCTAAATGTATAGCGGTAATATCTTCTCGAACAGGTAGGAAGTGAGCAACCTTAGAAAGGCGGTCCACGACTACCCAGATAGCATTGTTTCCCTTTTGAGTCTTTGGAAGACCAGTGATGAAGTCCATACCAACTTCATCCCACTTCCAGACAGGAATAGAAAGGGGTTGAAGGGAACCAGCTGGCCTTTGATGTTCAGCTTTGACGCGACGACAAACGTCACATTCTGCCACAAACTTAGCAATTTCTCGCTTCATCCGGGACCACCAGAATCTTTGACGAAGATCCCTATACATCTTAGTGCCACCAGGATGGATAGAAAGAGGTGACTCATGAGCTTCTCGAAAGATAAGCTGTTTCAGATCTTGTTTCTTTGGCACCACTAGACGCTTGCCGAAGTGAACGGTACCTTGATCATCGATGGTGAAGCATGTAGCTGCTCCGTCAGCAATGTTCCGCTTGATCTGGGTGGTATCAGAATCATTCTTTTGGACAGCTATGATCCGTTGTTCAAGAGAGGGTTTCACCTCTAGATTTGCGAGAAATCCACTGGGAATAATTTCAAGATTGAGTCGTGCAAATTCTTCATGGAGGAAGGGTTGAGCTTTCTTAAGCATCAGATTATTGCAGTAAGACTTCCGACTTAGCGCGTCGGCAACAACATTCGCTTTACTGGGTTGGTAGTTGAGACCCAAATCATAGTCCTTGATGAGTTCCAACCATCTTCTCTGTCTGAGATTCAGATCCGGCTGGGTGAATAGATACTTCAGACTTTGATGATCCGAATAGATCTCGCAACGATTACCAAAGAGATAGTGCTGCCATTGCTGTAGAGCATGTACGACAGCAGACAACTCTAGATCATGGGTTGGATAGTTTAGCTCATGTGGTTTCAACTGCCGAGAGGCATAGGCCACGACATGACCATCTTGCATTAGCACACATCCGAGCCCTTGAAGAGAAGCATCACAGAAAACAACAAAGTCCTTGCTCGTGTCAGGAAGAATAAGAACTGGAGCAGTAGTCAACTTAGTTTTCAAAATCTGAAAGCTTTCTTCGGCCTTTTCTGACCATTCAAACTTCTTTCCTTTCTTGAGAAGATCAGTCAGGGGCTTTGTAATCTTGGAGAAGTTCTCAATAAAGCGACGGTAATAACCAGCAAGTCCGAGAAAACTACGAATCTCTTTAGCTGATTTAGGTGTCTCCCAATCCAAAACAGCTTGAACTTTCTCCGGAATGACGGTAACACCGTCGGCTGACACAACATGGCCAAGAAAGATGAGCTCCTTCAACCAGAATTCACACTTGGAGAACTTGGCGTAGAGACGATGCTCACGAAGCTTAGTCAACACCAAACGCAGATGCTCTGCGTGTTCTTCCTCGGTTTTGGAGTTGATTAGGATATCATCGATGTAGATCACAACGAACTTGTCGAGGTACTCCATGAATACTGAGTTCATCAGCCGCATAAAAGTGGCTGGAGCATTGGTAAGACCAAAGGACATCACGGTATACTATAGAGACCATAACGAGTCTGAAATGGCGTCTTTGGAATGTCATCCTCCCGGATTTTGATTTGATGATAACCGGACCTCAGATCCATCTTGGAGAAGACAGTAGCACCAGATAGTTGGTCGAATAGATCATTGATCCGTGGAAGAGGGTACTTGTTCTTGATTGTCACGGCATTCAGCGGTCGATAGTCAACCACCAGTCGAGGAATGTTGGTGTCCCGCTTCTTAACAAAGAGTGCAGGGCATCCCCAATAAGAGGTGCTAGGTTGGATAAATCCCTTTCCTTCCATCTCCTCTAGCTGTCTCTTTAACTCAACCAACTCTTCCTTAGGTATGCGGTAAGGTCTTTTGGAGACTGGAGCAGTTCCAGGAACCAACTCAATAACAAACTCCACACTTCGATCAGGTGGCATACTCCTCGGGAAAAACATTCGGAAAATCACAAACCACCTGAACATCTTGAATTTCAAGTGTAGGTGAGGCGTCCATGGCACACAACTCTGAGCTTGGAAAAGATGTTACCGAGGAAGGTACTGAGGAAGGAGACCAGTACCGAACAGTTTCACCGGAAGGATGGGTCATATTTACAGATCTGGCTGCACAGTCAATAACGGCCTTGTACCGTACCAGCCAATCCATGCCCAAGATGACGTCAAGGTCAGTTGACTTGAGGGCAATGAGGGAAACGGGATAAGATAAAGAGGCTATAACAATGTTGGGCTCAGGGGCAGTCCAGATTGCCCGCCAACGAGATGCCGGGGTATTAATCTCCATAGAGATAGACATTTCCTCTAAAAGGATACCATGCTTTTGAGCAAACCCTTGCGAAATGAATGAATGCGATGCTCCGGAATCAAACGAAACTGTAGCTGGAATTGAGTTAAGGTGAAGCGTACCAAGAATGACGCTTGGATCTTCTTCAGCAGCCCCAGCAGTGACATGGGTCAGACGACCACGTCCAGCACCAGATGGTTTAGCATCCTTCTTTGGCGGAGGAGTTCCACCACCAATGTTCCTTTGAGGACATCCCCAAGCATAGTGTCCGGGCTGACCACAAGTGTAGCAGATAAGTCCAGCTGGAGCAGCACCTGAGGGACGATAACTTTGCCCACCACCATAGGTCGAAGTAGCATGGGATGCAGTTGGGCGAGGAGCATAACCAGCAGGCTTGGGTGCATATGGGGCTCTTGGAACAACGCTATATGGAATGAACACACGACGCTTCTTGAAGCCGGAGCCAGATGCACGAGGATCCCCGGGGACAGACTTCATAGCAGAATCCATTTCCTTCCTTCCATTCTCAAGGGTGATAGCCTGGTTGTACAGATCCTGGAAGGTTTGGAACTTAAAGGGTAACAACTCATACCGAAGTGCTGGGTTCAGGCCCTTGCGAAATAGCTCTTGTTTATCCGCATCATCAGTAACATCTCGAGGGGCATAGCGAGCGAGACGAGTGAACTCACGCCCGTAAGCCTCGATATTCAGCCTTCCCTGAGACAGTTCCAGGAACTCCTTTCTTTTGATGTCCATTACTGCCTTAGGGATATAGGCAGCACGGAAAGCAGTACGGAATTCTTCCCAAGTGACCTCATGTCCCGGCGCCTGCAACGCCAAGAAACCTTCCCACCAAGCGCCAGCTGCACCCTCTAGGTGGTAGGTGGCGAAGTTCACACGGTCATTGGCTTGAACATGGAGAGCGGCAAACTTTCGCTCAATTGTACCGATCCAGTCGTCGGCTTCCAGGGGCTCCTTGTATTCACCAAAGGTAGGAGGCTGAGCTTTAAGGAAATCTCCAAGTGTAGCGCAGACATTGGGACGACGTTCTGTGTTCTGGGCCACACGCTCAAGGAGGCGTTCAGTATTCACACGATTGTTCTCGATGTTCTGAAGAACCTGCGCCATTGTGGGAGGTGGCGGCAGTTCATCATCACCATGGTGACGACCACCACGGCCCTGACCACGAGTACCACTTGACATCCTGATAGAATAGAACAGAGACCACGAAGATTAGATCCACCGGTAAACAGGATAGATGAAAAGACGTGGAAAAGTAGCAGGATAACCATGATAAGAGATGGACAAGCAGTAGAACTCAACATTGGAAGAAGAAAGATACATGCTTCAGCGGAGTTGAAGCATATAGAACACTCTGAGAATCGCAACCGAAAATAGGTACGAAAGAACACTACCCAACCTTCGGAATCCTAAGATTTTGAAATATGGGATAAGATGGTAAACCTTTAGAAATCAAATCAAGAAAAGAGGCTCCAAGAATAGATTCATGGATAAGGAGAAAAAACATCCTATCAAGATTTTTGTAGATAGTTTTAGCTTTCAAATAGTTTTCACAAACACTAAACTCAACATCGACCAACAAAAAGGGTTTCCTACAGGCAGTCCTGCTCTGATACCAAAACCTGTAGCACCCCCGAGAGCCAGGCTAGACAAATCCCAGATATCCATCTGATATAAGCCTAACCTCGATCTCGAGAGCCAACAGTTGAAAATTCGGTAACACAACAGTGACTCTACGACTCAAAGCAATATTATACAAACTCCTAGCAGAGTGAAGATAGCAAATATTACAAGCAAAGGTCACTGACCCAACAGTACATCAAACAACGAAAGCAAATTATGTTATGCTACATAACAAGAACCAAAAGGCCTAAGAGGCCATAACATAAGCGACGTCGCGCCCATCGATTCCAGGCTGCTGCCCGGGAACCCCGATCTACTCGTCGATGTCCATGTAGAAACCAGCAGTGGAGTTGGAACCTTCACCTGTCCAAAAAGTGCGCAAGGCTGAGTACAGGAGGTACTCAACAAGACTTATTTAACCTATTATATATCTGCCCGTTCAGAGAGTAAGCATGAACGTCTTTGCATAAAGCCAGCTTTGTTTTCAAATCGAGGAAGGAGAAAATCTCGCATCAGTAGACTTTTAAAATGGGATAAGGAAACAACACCTCTCACTTCATCCTCCATCTTCTGTAGCCACCGAGATGTCATCGTTTGCACCACCCGTAATAATCACCTCCTCGCTCAACCCGAGGAAGCAATCCTAACCACCCTTAGTTGACAGTTTTATGATTAGTTTTAAGTTGTCTATGATCATCAGACATGAGGTACCAAGTCGTCCGTAACCGTGGACACGGCTTTCCGAAAAGATTTACCCTGCAGGGGGTGTAACTACCCACACGTGCCAACCAACCGATACGCCAGACATTAGCACTCTACCTGGGAGTGCCGGCTGGAGAGTTGGCCACGACCTTTCCCAAGCTTCGCCTATGTCCATGAGCCACAGCAGTAGGTCAGACCGCCATCTCAGCGATCCCTAGTGCGGGTTGCCAGGGTCAAGATCAGAGCGTCACACTCTCCTGACCCGAGCCCTAATTTTTCTCCTCAAACCATTTTACCGCACACGGAAATGGAACACTCGAACTAGTGGCTTCACGTAGTAGGCTAGGCAAGTTGGAGTCGAAGGGTTTCCGAGCCCCGTGTGGATGCACGAATAGTCTTGGTTCCAAAGACGAGAACTCGGATCCTAGTGTCGACAAGACCGAGACAAACCACCACAATCCCGATGTAGCCTCTCGTCCAAGTCTTTAACAAATGATAAATCATGTATACCCATTCCAACCAATCTTCCCAACTGAATGGAGAAAGGAACAACTAAGCATGTCTAAGCGGCAATGCAACGCAAGTGACACTCTATACCTTGACCAAAACATCTTTGAACCGTATGCATAACACAAGAATCAAATACTTTGGAAATATTAAATGTGCAGATATAAGGCTATGCTTGCCTTGCTCTTCAGTAGCTGGGTATTGATCTTCGGAGGCGTTGCAAACACTCTCGGGCTCAAATCCTATCGCGAAGAACCAAATACCGGAAAGGAATGGCACAATCAGTACAATATTGATGCAATGCACAATCACATGAATGATATGTCATTTTTAGGATACCCTAGACGCAAGCATCAAATTAAATGGGTGAATAAAACATACCCATAATTAAAATTAGGGTTTATTAATGTGAGACTAATAACATTATTTTCCTTGTATGGAATATGCATGATTAAATTATAATTAAATAGATTTTATTTTTCTGAATATTTTGGTATAAAAATCATATTTTTCTGATTTAAAATGAATTAGTCATGAATTTTTCAAAGTTAAAACAATTTAATTCAAATTTAAAATTTATTTAAATAAATTGACCCCACATGTCATACTTTTAATCATGAAAATATTAAAACTCTGACAACATGTCCACACATGTCATAATTAAGAAAATACAGAAATGATTTAAATCTCAGAAATGATAAGGAAAAAAATAGATGATGATGTCGGATGACGTCATCAATGGCAATCCTCCACTGCCGAGCACGATTTGCTCGCACCTGAAAGAATTGGAGCAATTCCTCCGCAGCAATCGGTGGAGGAGGCGAGTGCGGACCGAACGGTGGCGGCGCCGCCCAGAAATGGTCACCGGAGTTGCTCCGGTGACTCGCCCGTGCGGCGGCAGGAGGAGGAGCACGGCGGCCCGACGAACCAGAGGGAAAGGAAAAAGAGGAAGGGCACGGGGAGGACCGCGGGGATGACCTGAAGCTCGGGGAGGCGTCGGGGAGGCGAGGCGAGGTCGGAGATGGCCGGAAAATGAGCTCGACGGTGGCGGACCAGCGGAGGGAATCGACTGATTTCTCCGGGCTCACGGCTTCCCGGCACGAATGGCTCGAGGAGGAGTCGGAGATGAACAAGACGCAGCTTCCGAGCTGCTAGCCGGAGCAGGAGATGGCCAGAGGTGGCCGCAACGCCGGAAATCCGAGATGTCCGGAGCTAGGGTTTCGGCGGGAAATTGGGGCAGAGGAGAAACGGGAATGGGCTAGGGTTTCTCCACGCAGTGGCGGAGGGCTTTATATAGGCCAGGGAGCGTCGGTGGCGCGAATCGCAACGCAGAGGAGGCAGGGGACGGCGGGGAGCTCGACAGCGCACGGCGGCGCCGTCGGAAGGAAGAAGACGGCAACCTTTTCCAGAAAACCCCCTGACAAAATTACTATTTGCTAGTTTTCTTCACAAATAGGCCCCTGGGAGCTTATTTAAATAGTTTGGGGCTTTTCTGTAAAGGGAAAAAATTGCAGAAAAATACTAGGAGATTAAAAATTTCACAAGGAAGCCAATGGCAGTCTTGGATTTTGAAAATTTGGAATATTTTGGGTTCACCAAAAATAACAAGAGTTTAAACCTTCCTTGCAAAAGCAAACATGTGAATTTTAAATGCAAATTCTTGTCCAAATTAAATGAGATGCATGCAATGCTCAAAACACACCTTATATTTCCATTTAGCAAACTTGGGATGTTACATCACGCATGTAGTAGGGATCCGCTTCCGCGACGTACGGGCTTGACTCTCTCTTGTTCTTAATCGGCAGATTGAGCGCGTATAGACGGACCTAGTCATAGTCCAGCCTTCTACCGTGAAACATCTTGAAGATGTCCTCGAAGGCTATAAAGAATAAATACGATGGGGCGTCGACGAAGTTCACGCCCTTTGGCACCTTGCACGTGAAGAAGGGGTAATTTGAGTCCTTGTGTTTAAGAAGCATGCCCTCTAGCATCAAGATAGCATCATGCAAAGCTTGCATGGATCCTTGTGCGACGCAGAGCAGCTTCGGAGGCAGTATCGGTATACCAGCTTCATGCATTCGGGTCAAGCCATCACGTCATCGTGGAACCATTCGTTCATCCAGGACAGTCTTAGGAGCTGGCTGGCTTGAAGAGGCACCTGGTTTGCTTCTCTTCGTAGTCTTCTTCTTCTCTGGGGATTGCACTGCGTGAATCGACTTATGCAGTGTGCAAGGGCTGAAAATGTTAGTCGGTTCAACTTGATCGCCGGCCTCCGGAGGCGTTTCTTGAGATAAACCATGGAAGTTTAGGCGCTGCGAGCATGAAGTGGGACGAATAGGCATACTACGGGGGCCGCGGAATTGGTCTTCATCCAAAGGAGGCATGCACGAACCATCGAAGGCGCCAGTGTTAAGGAAGCCAACGACGTCCTCATCATCATCATGATGATCCTCGTTGATATCTTCAAGTTGAGGCGCAACGCCTTTGCCTTTGTCTTGTTGTTGCGGTGCAGACGCTCCCAAAAGTATTTGGTGCCGGCTTGTGGTGGCGACAACCAACGGAGCTTCCTTACGGGTCCTGGCAACGGGTGCTTGTGGCGCCGGCTCATTCACAACGAGTATATGTGGCGGCCTCACCGAGGGCCGAACGATAGAGGGCCAGCTAACCTTTTATGGCGGCTTGGAGGTGGTGCCGGAGGTGCGTCTGAGCCCTTTAAGACAAATTTGGCGCTTTGGACATTCCATGGGCCACCGGAGGCAGGCTCCAAGGACCCTGGGCTCATCATCGTCGTCTTTCGCAGGTTGCATTGCGGGACTGATGTGTTCCAACTTGATTCTCAGCACGGCCGGGTTCATGTGTTTGTTGTGCATTAGGTTACCCTTTGGTTGTATGATCGTGCCCTTAGCAACATCCACCAACTCGCCGTCGGCCCCCACCGTATGCAGGAGTGTGCAAACCATGTCCTGAGAGTTAACACATATGCATGTTGGTGGGCATCATGAGATGATAGCCATCAAAGGCATAGTTAATTATAGAAGATGTCGTGGACTAACTAGTTAGTTACCTTATCGATTGCGTTGAGCTCCTCTAATGTTCATACAATGGTGGCGGCGGCCAGCGTCTCATTATCATGCGCCGGAGTTTGCAAGGGGAGCTCATGTGCCTCGGTAGGGGGCGCCAGCTGTGGCATAGTATGAAACGACGTCTCGAAACCGGTGTTGGCCGGCGGGGTCACCAGCTGGTCTAGAGGGGTCGCCATATGGCTGGTGTTGCTGGCGGCGTAGCTGGGCACGTGTATCGGCCCCTTTCGACCTCAGCATTCGAAACAACTTACCGCTCCATCAACCCAGGGGGAGGAGCTCATCGATCCTATCTTAACCATCTGGTTCACCGTGGTGGAGTCCACTTTCTCATTCTCCAATGTCTGAACCTTCTTCCTGAGCTCCATAACCTCTGTGGCATCCCTTGTCGGCTTCCTCCTCTGGCTTCTCGACTGGCCGCCGTCTTTGTTGTAGTACTGGAGAAACTTCATGCTCGTACCAAAGCCGGTGACACGGCCAGCTGACGTGGGCGACAAGTTCTTGTCCCTCTTCTTCCAAACGTTCATCGCCCAATTGAAAATATTGTCCCATAGCTCTGTTGAATCTTGGGACGACGGGCCTGCCTCATTGTCAGCCTTCAACTCGGCAGCCTGTAGACAAAGCAAATTAAGGTGAACGCATGCATGTGTAGAGAAATTAGCCTACGGGGTAAATTAAATTCCTTACCAGCACTTTCTCAAATTTCATCACATCTTTATCGTCTGTAACGAATTCCCCCGTTCGTTCTCCAGATAGTAGCGGGACCGGACAAAGTTCTGGACCTGCTTGTCCGTGATTTGGTGCCACGGGTTTGTTTTCCCCATACAAAGAACCTCTGCATCCTCCTTGTCATAAACGGGTTGTTTTCCTCGATAGCCACCGCTTCCCAGATGGTGGTTACCTAGGTTCATGTCCCGCATGTTCTTCCCCCACTCCTTCCTTTTTACAGACACCTCATCTTTCAAGGACAATTTGAATGCGTCGAAGTCATCCTTGTTTAGCATCGGTTCTTTGCTTTATATTTCCTCCCAGCTTTCACCCCTCTCAATCTTTCTCCTCACCCTGAATTTCCAGCTGCTCAGGGCGTGCTCATCTTCGTGATGGCTAACCTCTCCACCTATTTGTTGAGCGGCTGCAGGAACGTGTATCGTTGGTGAAGCTTCTGGATGAGGATGTTGACAAAGCCTCATTCCACGTGTGCCTGAGGTCCCTCGTGTTGATCGACAGGGTTTCCCGGAGGATGCACCCTAGTTGCATGGCGTATCATCTGGCAAGTTTCTCAGGCTGCAATGGGAGGCCACTAGGAGAGACCTCAGTGAAGGAGTCTGTGACGTTGCCAAGTGCTTGCGGTGTCCGATCCCTCCTTGGCTTCTTTCTCTTTAGGGCGGGCGGGTTCGTTCCATCCTCCTTGTGGTCCTCGCCGGCATCAGTTGTGGTATCGGCGTCACCATGGCCGCCACTAGCATCTCCATCGGTGGTGGTGGTGGTATGCTCCTAGCCGTCAGCACCAGCACTTTCTTGCGCGGCGTCCTCCAACTCCTGTGACAACTCCCAGAAGGTCCTGTTGGCCTCTAGAGGAGCTTCATCCACGGTCATATGCTTAGAAGTGCCGGGGTCCATTTTTGCACTACATTAATTAGTACAACAAATATAAGTAAAAATAGACTTAATTAATTACTAAGATATCCCGGGTTGACATGCATTACTCCCATATGCCCTTTTTTAGCAAAGTCATGCTCAAATTCACGAAAATTTTGGCATAACCTTTGCTAAAAAAGTACATATGGAGTACCCAAATTTGCCGGAACGGAAGTTAATCAACATTCCGGCAATCTCAAGGGCCTCACGGGGTACCTGCAACCAATGCACAACCAAGACACGATTGTAGGAACAGAACACAAGCACACACAACCTGTGCTTGTGGCAGTAAACATCTGCGGCGGAGTAAAACATTGCAAATTTCACTTGTGAATTTTTTCATTGCAAAAACAGTAGCTTAATGCAGTAGCTAATGCAGTTTCAGGTTCACTTCAGGTAGTAGCTAATGCAAAATACAATTTAGAAAGTAGTTTAGGCATTTTCACAAGCACCATCGGTGCGGGTAAGAGAGGGAGGAGTGGGGGAGAGAGAACAACCTCGAGGAGGGGCGCAGGGGAGTCGCCGGAGGGGAGGTCGAGGCCGCGGGGGAGGTTGAGGCCGGAATGGAGCTCATCACCGGAGGGGAGCTCGTCACAGGAGGGGAGGCGCGGCTCGAGGCGGGGCGGGCGCAGGGGAGGTCGAGGGCGCGGTGGTGGCGGTGCAGAGGGTTGTGCGGGGCGGGGCGCAGGGGAGGTCGAGGGCGGAATGGAGCTCGTCGCCGGAGGGGAGCTCGTCACCGGAGGGGAGGCGCGGCTCGAGTCGGGGCGTGGCGTATGGGAGGTCAAGGGCGCGGTGGTGGCAGCACAGAGGGTTGTGAGGAGTGGGGCGCATGGGAGGTCGAGGGCGGCGTAGGGGACGTCGCCGGAGGGAAGGTCGTCGCCGGAGGGGAGGTCGAGGGCGGTGCGGGCGCGGTGCGTTGGCGGTTTGACTTAGCAGTTTTCTGGCCGGGCGAGATGGGGAAGGAAGAGAGAGGCAGCACGGGCCCACATGTAAGTAAACCATTATTAAAAACACAAACAAATTTCATATGCTTGCATTAATTGTCTCACATATAGTAAACCATTATTTTAATAAATACCATGCAAATTTAAATATATTGTTGCCATATATATTTATACCCCAAAAAAGTATATATCATGCACGGTCTTCCACACACCAAAATATATATGTAAATCATGAAAATTTAAATTATCATGATATACACAGTCATATATATGCTTGCATTGTTTCACACACACACCAAAAAAAGTCTTGTTCGTCCGGGGAGGTTCCGAGAGAACTAGCTTCTCTTCTTTCCCTTCTTCGCGGTTGAATACTTCAGGCGGTGCACCTTTAGATTTCTTCGCGTGAACGGACAACCATTAGTAGGTATGGAGGTTTTCTTTTGGTTTTTACTGGTAGTCGGCATGTCGAAGAACATGTAGAAATCCTCCTCAATCTTCGGATCACCGTCCAAGTCTTCCTCGTTGGTGTCTCCGTCCATTCCGATGATACTCCTCTCGCCCCTCCTCACCACCACACGGCTAGGCTTTGACGGGTCGGTAATAAAGAAGCATTGCTCACTTGGCTAGCGAGTACCCATGGCTCGTTTGTCGTGGAGGCTTTCTTCGATTTGGCATCGGGTATTACCATGGTGGTGAAATACTGGCCTTCTTTCACGACGTCCTTGGCCCATCTTACACGGAATATTGGCACCAACTCTCCATAGTAGTTGAGCTCCCATATCTCCTCGATCCTTCCAAAGAATCTTTCCTTGACAGTAGCCTCGTCATCACCGTAGGATAGCATAATTACTTCTGAGTTTTGATATTCACTATTCTTGTCCTTTTCCTCGGTGTAGAATGTGTAACCGTTGATGTCATATGTCTGATAGGTCCTTACGTTCTGTCCGGGGCCCTGTGATAATGAGAATATGAGTTTTACATCTTCCGTAGATAGCGTTTGGCTCGCTGCTTGAAACTGTTGCCTCTCCTTGAACCAACGTGTGAAGATAGAGTTGTGTTGTTTGGATACGTCTCCATTCTTCCTCTGCCGCCCTAGTTCCATGTAATTATGCTCGATTAAGCACTTGTGCTCCTCCCCATGGTTCGATCAACTGTAAGTGTTGTAGCACGACATGGTGAGCTCTGTGGAGGTCTTCTCTTTGACCATGAACGCCCACAAAGAGTGAGCGGGAGCCCTCGCGGTGACCAACTCCACCTAGCCTGCCGAGGTGCTTCCTGGTGGGCAGACCAACATCCTCGTTCTCGGTGCTTAGATAATTATGGTAGAAAGAGATGCACTCGTAGGTTAGAAAGACCTTTGACATGCTTGCGTCCGGACGGGACCTGTTGCGAACGTATCCTTTCATGGCACCGTTCTGCCTTTCGAACGGCATCATGTAGTGCAGGAACGTCGGTCCGAGCTGCTTGATGTCCTCAACGACATGGAGAAGGAGATGCACGCATATATCCAAGAATGAGGGCGGGAAGTAAATCTCAAGCTCACGTAGTATTAGCAAGATCTCTTCCTGTAGTATGTCGAGCTGCTTCACGTCGATCGACCTCATGTTGATGACATCGAAAAAGTTGCACAGGGCAAGCAGCGTGTCTCAGACGTGATTGTCCATTATCCCTCGGATCGCAACGGGAATTATCTGCGTCATCAGCACGTGACAATCGTGAGACTTCATACCACTGAACCTCTTCTTCGTTGGGTCTAGATACTTGCTGATCTTCCCCGCGTAACCGACCCGAAATTTAACTCCTACGAGGAACTTATAGAAGTGGTCGAGCTCTTCCAGACTCATAGTGAAGCAGGTAGCGGGAAGCACCACCGATTTCTTCTTTGCCCTTCTGTGGCGATCTTGAGTTCCTTTCGTTCGACCATCATCCTTGTCATCGTCATCACTGTCGGGTGCCTGCAGATCTTTCTTGATGGCAAGCCATTTTAGATCGTATCTTGCTCTTGTCCCATCCTTAGACTTTTCTGGCATGTTGAAAAGAGTGCCAAGTAGACTCTCGGTGACATTCTTCGTAATGTGCATCATATCTAGGGATGTGGTTATACCCGATGGGTATACCCAGTGGGCTATATTAAAGGCTGGTTTCCTGCTAGGCCCAGTTGCTGACGCGTATAAAGAAGAAGTACCGGGGTTTTGGTAGGAAGAGTATAACTCAAGTTAAGAGGTTTCGTGCCGACTGAGGTATCTAGAAAATGTAATTCTAGTCGTATCCAAACTACTGAGACCTGGATCCCTATATATATGGGTCAGGAGGGAAGTAACGGATACGCGCAATCGAAGAAACCCAAACCCTAGCGAAGCATAGACTCGTCGGGAACCCTTGTAATCCAATTGTGAGATTGTTAATATAGATTGGACGAGCAACACTTTGCTCGTCAGCCGTCCGAATTCACCAATACCCAAATATTCTTCCTATCGATTCAACCCTAGGTTCATCACCATGGGACTTGTCGAGTTAATCCTCGTCAATTGGCGCCGTCTGTGGGAAAGAAGGGTGTTGGACCAACGGAGTCAGTGGCTCCATCAGCAGCAGCAACATCAGGACCGTCATGGCAATCCCTGGATCTAAGGAAGCCGTACGCGCTCAGGACCTTCGAGTTTGTCCCGCACTCGGTTGCGGAGCGACCAGCGTTCGCACATGTATACTCAGGTATGGATCTGACCTTTGGCAGCTTCCGTTTCTTGGTCAACCCATGGAGAACTCTCCACGTGGCAAGCCCGGTTAAATCGGCAAGCATGGGCGTCAAGATCGCATCTGCGTCACCCGCGGAATCCTCGATTCCCGCGCTTTCATCAATAGTCAAGATCGCATCTGCGTCACCCGTGGGATCCTTGACTCCCGCGCCTTCATCAACAGTCAAGATCGCATCTGCGTCACCCGCGGGATCCTCGACTCCCGCGTCTTCATCAAGAGTCAAGATCGCATCTGCGTCACCCGCGGGATCCTCGACTCCCACGTTTTCATCGACAGTCAAGATCGCATCCGCATCACTAATGGGAGTTTCTATTCCCGCGTCATCGTCAGCAAACAAATCAACTTCAGTTTCATCTTCGAACACTATAAACCCGTTCGTGTCTGTCAAGGAGTTAGGCGTGGCATGTTTTTGTTCTGACTGTGTCGCTTCCCAAGTCGCATTAATACTCCGCAGTGGGGATTCATCTGTGGTAGTATTTGCAGAGGGCCTAGCGTGCGCAGTCAGCAGGTTATCCAAGTATGCACGGTGGATGCGACTCCAGGTGTCACGCCTACACCGCACCCGGCGCCCCAGGGCACTCAATACCCTATCATAGTACGGATGGCAAGTGAGGATATAGAAATCACAGAGGAGATGGCCACCAGGTTGGAGGATATTGTTAACAAAGGCGCGCCGCTACCCATCGACTCTGCCAGGGAGGATTTATTGGCATACCAGTACCTATTGCGCAAGAAAAAGCTCGAGTTAGTTGAGTTGCAGAACACCCTCAACGAAAGGCAGGCCAGGGCTGACTCACTTAGTGCAAGGAGACTGGTTTATTCATCCTCCCAGTCGACTGGTGCGGAGCCGGGCACAACAGAGCATGTAAGAACTAGGCCTAGGTTACCCTGGACTAGGCAAAACTTGAGTAACGTCAGACATAAGTTCATGACCATCGCAGATGACAGTATTCCCATCCAAAAACCACAGCAACAGCCGTAGCTTTTGTAGCTCAGATCGAGGCTTTAGGGCATGTGGGTTCAGATTTTCTACCAGTTGCTGCCCCGGCAGGCCGACCAGGGAGCAGCCCCGGTCAGATTCCTCCTGGTGCTGACACCCGTGCAAACGGCAGCAGGCCAGTTGGTCAGTCGACCCCGGACGGTAACACCCGACGCGGCAGTCAGCGGCAAGAGGAAGATGCTCAGGACGAGCCAGAGGATAGCAAGTCCAAGCGCCGTCAACGCGACGAGCAAGATTGGGAAGGCTTGGAGCTGAGCAGGTCCAGGCAGCGAAATCGGAGCAGCCGGGACAGAGAAGACACCGAGGAGGAGCGGTCCACTCGACGTCCCCGCTTTAGATAAGAGCGCAGGCGTAGTAGAGAGGAACGACGGCAGCAAAGGCAGGCTGATAGTTTTGATCATGATTATGAAGAGGAGGGGTTTGATGCAAGAGACGTAATCACTCAGCGGTTAATAAACAAACGCCGACACCAGCGTAGGCATCATAGTCGCACTCCAGGTTTCAGTTACAGCAGTTCAGAGTCGAAATCTGATGTCGAGCCATGTGGCGCCATGTGCTTCACTTCGGCGGTACGGGAGACTCGCATGCCAAGAAGATTCAAACTAACTTCAGAGACTCCCAAGTACGATGGCAGTCAAGAACCATCAGCATGGTTAGAAGATTACACAACAGCAGTAGCGTGTCAGCGAGGGAATACCACGACTGCCATGCAGTATATCCAGCTAATCTTGACGGGATCAGCCCGTGCGTGGCTCAGAGGACTACCGTGCAGTTTGTATGGTACATGTGAAGCTTTTTGTAGTGACTTTAAGAGAAACTTCTCTTCCGCGTTCAACGTGACCCACATCTTTTCAGTAGCTCCGGGCTTGCAAGCAAAAACCTGGTGAAACACTGCGCGAGTATATTCAGCGTTGGACTACCATGAAAACTCAGGTGCAAACATCTTGGAGGATAAAGCCATATTTGTGTTTATACAAGGAGTCAGGCGCAATGACCTGCAGGAAGCCCTAGGTCGGGAAGATCCCAAGTCAATTGTGCACTTCATGGAAATAGCCAACAAGTGAGCTGACAGAGAAGATTCAGTAAGGAACGACAGAGTGCCATCGCTAAAAGCCGATCGCCAACAGGGCATTAACGGACATCGTGGCCGTTTCGACAGAAGAATCAGGCCAAGGCCGTACGGCGGAATGGACGGAGTTGAGCGTTCCAAGATAACAGGGCAAGTCGAGGCACCCAGCAGGGGGAGAACCCACGCGATGAACGGGAGGACGGAAACTTTCTCGATAGAAATCGAGAGGATGCGAATAGAAGACGTGATTTCAAGCCAAGGAGAGCCCGGTTCGAGCGACCCTATCGATTGCCGTCTCAGCAATTCAACGACTCGTGCAGACTGCACATGTTCAAGGATGATTTCGGCAACTTGCGAGCAACTCACATACTAAAAATTTGCCGCGACTTCATCGAAATGCAGGCGGAGATACGGCGTAACGCTGCGGCAACTCCGACTCTACCCGCGCACGCAACGTTACCACCGCCGCTGGCAGGGCAAGTCGCGGGAATAGTTCAGGAAAGCCGCCAGCAGGAAAACTCGGGTGCGTCCCGAGATCAGTACCCGCAAACAAGGGGGCAATGTACATGATTCAGAAAGGGCGGCCATCCAACAAGTGTCAGAAGCTCATCAGTCGCCAAGTTCATTTGGCCATAGCGGCACCTCCAGCAGTCCCAGAGTATTTGCAAGGTTCAGAGACTCCAGTCGGCTTCACTCGGGCGGATCACCCGCCGCGAGTAGTACGTCCAGGTCATGCAACTCTTGTCAGTCAGGCTTTGGTTGGAGGATTCAGAATGAGCAAAGTATTTATGGATGGCGGCAGTGGCATCAACATTGTTTTTGCAGACACTTTGCGCAAGATGAATATGTCACTCGACAATTTGAAGCAGCCTGAGAACACATTCCACGACATAGTGCCGGGCAAGGCAGTGTACCCTTTGGGTTCTTTGTGGCTCGAGGTTGGTCTAGGTGACGAAGATCATTTCAAAAAGGAAGTGTCGAGTTCGAGGTCGTTGATTGGCTTTCTCAGTATCACATAATATTAGGGCGACCAACGTTTGCCAGATTTATGGCGGTGCCACACTACGCTTACCTTATGCTTAAACTACCAGGACCAAAGGGAGTTATCACAGTCCGCGGCGATTTCCGTTGTTCTGATGATTACGACAGAGAATTCAGCAGGATTTCCGAGTCCTTCGGTGCGCAAGAGCAGCTTGCGAATATCGCCTTGGATAATGATCGCACACTGTTCCCTGAGGCAAAGAAACCCGCTCTCGAAAACTCGTTCAGTGCCAAAAATGACACAAGGGCTCACAGGGTTCACCCGGTGGACAGTGACAAGACAGTTCTCGTATCATCCAGTCTAGATAAAGCATAGGAAGGCGCACTCATCGAGTTCCTCCGTGAGAACTGGGAAATTTTCGCCTAGCACCCTACTAATATGTCAGGTGTACCCAGGGAACTGGCCGAGCATGCCTTCCAAATTTATCCAGGCACCAAGCCAATCAAGCAAACCATAAGAAGGTTGTCAGAACAAAAGCGTGCGGTAGTCGGGTCCGAAATTGACAGATTACAAGACGCCAAGTTCATCCGAGAATTGAAAAAATCATACTGGGTCGCAAACCCAGTACTCGTACCAAAACAGGAGTTAAATATGGGCGAATGTGCATCGACTTCACGTCACTCAATAAATGCTGCCCCAAGGACCACTTCCCCCTGCCTCGAATTGATCAGATCTTGGACTCGACGGCGGGATGCGAGCGCCTGTCTTTTCTTGACGCTTACTTAGGGTATCAGCAGATTCAGATGAAGAAGGAGGATGAGGAAAAGACAACTTTTATCACCCCTCACGGTATATACTGCTACACCAAGATGACCTTCGGGCTGAAGAATGCAGGAGCTACGTATCAGCGGATGATGTAGGTTTAGATCGACGACATAGTGGTCAAGACCAAGGAAACATGAACTTTGATAGATGATTTGAGGGAAACTTTTGCAGCTTTCAACAAATACAGAATCAAACTCAACCCCACCAAGTGCGTCTTCGGGGTACCATCAGGGCAGATATTGGGTTACTTAGTGTCCACAAGGGGCATCGAGGCCAATCCCGAGAAAATTCAAAACCTTTTGCAACTGCCGGAGCCGACAAAGCTCTGCGAAGTCCAGGGACTCGCAGGAAGGGTGGCAGTTCTCAGCAGATTTATTAGTCAGATGGGCGAGAAGGCTATGCCTTTCTACCAGTTAATGAAGAAGGCGGACAAGTTCGAGTAGACAACGGAGGCGCGAGTGGCGTTCTCAGAGCTGAAGCGGATGCTCACAAACCCTCCTGTTCTCGTGGCGCCCCAAGAGCAGGAAACTATGTATTTATACATAGCCGCCACCGACAGGGTGGTCAGTACGGTCCTCGTAGTTGAGAGGCCGGAGGTGGGAAAAAACGCAGCCAGTTCAGAGGCCGGTTTACTACCTCAGCGAGGTGCTCACCCCTGCCAAGGAGCGATATCGACACTACCAGAAGTTAGCATACGGTGTGTTTATGACGAGTCGCAAAGTCACACACTATTTCGCAGAGCACCCGATAGTGGTGGTGAGCAGCGCACAATTGTTCGATATTCTGAATAACTCCATGGCAGCTGGGCGGGTCGCCAAGTGAAGTATCGAACTTGGTCCCAGAGACATCACTTATCGGCACCCCAAGGCAGTCAAAGCCCAGGTTCTGCCAGATTTCACAACCGAGTGGATTGAGGCTCAGTTGCCACACGTCCCTGACTTGTCCAATTCTTGGACCATGTATATCGAAGGGTCAAAACAATTCAAGGGTGGAGGAGCGGGGGTTGTCTTAACTTCACCCAAAGGAGACAAACTAAGATATGTATGTATTGCAGATGGACTTTAAGCGAGCCACAAATAATGAGGCAGAGTATGATGCGTTGTTGCATGGCATGCACATGGCCAAAGCGTGTGGAGCAACTCGGCTGATGATTTACGACGATTCAAACCTGGTGGTTCAGCAAACGATAAAGGAGTGCGATGCAAACGCAGACAACATGCAGGCTTACCGTGACATGTACAATGTCATGGAGGCCAACTTCGACGGGTGCGAGTTAAAGCACGTCGGTAGGGAAAGTAACGAGGAAGCGGATATGCTGGCCAACATAGGGTCCAAAAAGGAGGCTATCCCGCCGGGAGTTTTCTGGAAAGAATTAAGGAGAGATCAGTCAAAATCAAGAATCTGGTCGAGTCAGCAGTAGACACCGACATCCCGAAGAATCAAGGTGAAAATGCACCGGTTGATCAGCAACCCGACAATCCGTTAGCCTCGATCCCTCCGGTCGCAGTGTTCCTCATCGAGCCATCCTAGACCAAACCTTTTTTGTCGTATATCACATGTCAAGAGTTACCCAGTGACTCAGTCGAGGCCAAACGTATTACTCGACGCTCAAAGGCTTTCACAGTCATTAACAAAGAGTTATACAAACGGAGCATCTCGGGAATATTGCAGAGGTGTATAGCACCAGAGGATGGACGGGCAATCCTCATGGATATACACGTCGGTACATGTGGGCATCATGCGAGCAGCAAGGCACTCGTCGCGAAGGCCTTAAGGGTAGGTTTTCATTGGCCAACTGCCATGCGAGACGCAGAGGACTTGGTTCGGAGGTGTCTCAGCTGCCAGAAGTACGCAACTAGACCACACGCCCCTGCGTCCGAGCTCAAGACATCCCGCTAGCCTGGCCTTTTGCGCAGTGGGGTCTGGACATGGTTGGACCACTCATGAGATCATCCCACGGGGGTCATACTTTTCTTCTGGCCGCAGTCGACAAGTTCACCAAGTGGATTGAGGCAGTTCCCGTCACAAACGCCACCGCAACCTCCGCAGTCAATTTGATCAAGTATGTAATCTTTCGCTTCGGTGTGCCCAATAGTATAATCACGGATAACGGGACCAACCTCAAAGCAGAGGAGTTCCATGATTTTTGTACTTCACAGGGTATCAAGCTCAAGTTCGCATCTGTCGCGCACCCGCAGTCAGATGGTCAGGTCGAAAAGGCCAATGGGCTAGTTTGCAACGGATTGAAGAAGAGGTTGTTGGTACCAATTAAACACGCAGCTAGCGCTTGGGCAGAGGAGTTGCTTTCCGTACTCTGGAGTTTGCGAACAACGCCCAACAGGTCTACACAGTTCACTCCTTTCTTTCTGGTACATGGAGCCAAGGCCGTTATGCCATACGACCTGATTTTCGACGCCCCACGAGTGGTGGCGTATGACGAGGAAGATTCAGGTGAAGCATTCGAGGACGGCGTCGACACGTTGGACGAAGCTCGTGATGTTGCCATGGCCAGAGCTGCCACATACCAAAAAATCTTGAAGAATTACCACAGTCGCCGTTTGAGACCACACTCGTTCTCTGTTGGCGACTTGGTCCTTCGGCTGAAGCAGAAGAAAGTTCACAAGCTCTCGTCTCCATGGGAAGGACCCTTCGCCGTTACAGAAATCAAAGGCGGGGGAGCGTACAGACTGAAGCACGCGGGAACAGGGGAACCATCTCACAATCCATGGAACGCGGCCCACCTATGCCGGTTCTATGCGTAGTTTTTAAGTAGCAGGAGTCCATTATCTGTTAGGGAGTCAGTTTAGTAGTCATTCTTAGTGTATTCTGTCGCACAAGGCGAGAGCAATATATTGAACAACAATAAAGTACAATGTTACTCTTTTTAATTACAGTTGGGGAGCCAGCCTATGCAAGCAATACTCGGGGGTGCCTGTATATTTACGACCCAGTTAGTGCGTCCAGCGCAGGCAGGGCTCGGGGATTGCCTACATACGAGCACCTCAGCCGGTTCACTCCGAGTCAAGAAATACTCAGGGTATCGATGGCAAGGGTGTACTTTTCCAATTGATTACATCTAACTCGAAATGGAATAAAAACAAAACTGGGAAAATCAGTCTCACAGACAGTTACACGACCTCCTCTTTGATCGGTGCCAACAGACGCCTCCGGTCCAGCTCTAGGGCAGTCTCGTGTTCCATCAGGGCAATCACGCAGCTGGCCGCTCCCTCAGCAGCGGCGTAATGTCCAGCCATGGAAACCGACCCCGTACCAGCGGGAATACCGGCTCCAACCTTCGCCAAATCTACGTCGGGGTAGTGAAGGCGCAGCACAACGAAGGCCGTAGTGGCACCCGCCACGAGCTGGTGACGGACAAAGTCTCGGGTGGCAGAACCAAGGCGAAACTTGGCCAGTAAGCCTACCAGCCCGTTAGGTTGTTCGTTCAGAGGTAACATGGCCTCATGGATCAGGCGAAGCGTGGTGGAGCATGAAGAAATTAAGTGTTGCGCTTGCAAGACACGGGCTCGCAGGGTCAGAAGCGTCGTGGCCCGGCTGCGCATAGACCAAATTGAAGAAGCATCGCGGCCATGCTCCGAGGTCACCCTTACAAGTTGCGCCTGGACCCTAGTTTGTTCAGCCCCTGCGTCAGTCTGGGCGCCTGCAACAGCAAAGGCAGGATAAAGTTTAAGCATGTGTGAAGCAATAAAAAACTCGGGGGCTACACGCACACTTACAAAGAAGGCCGGCAGCAGCGTCTTCCACCTCCTTCATCAATGCAAGCTCTCTCTCTATGGGTCGAGGCTTCTTTGACTGAAGTATGGAAAGCGTACCCCGCTTCACTCTGAGCTCTTGCTTTGCATTTTCACACCGGACCTTCACCAGATTGTACAAGTATTGGTCACGGGGATTGAAAGGAGGCACACCTCCAAGAGAGGAAGTACTAGCAGACTGCATCACAGGAAGCAGTCCTTTAGTGAGAAGTTTAAACATGGGACAAATAGCCTCGGGGGCTAAGCAAAGCCTCGGGGGCTAAGCAAAGCACACTCGATCATTTAAATACCTCAAAAGTTAAACGCAGGTTCGGTTACATTAAGTGCAGCGCAAACAGGCGCGAGTACGGTCTAGAAATAAAGGCCACTATCTTAATCTAGGTCAGTGCCTTTGGTGGCTAGGCCGTTCATTTCGAGCTGGCGCCACTAACTGACCTAGCTGACCCCTTTTTCTTGTGGGTGGCGCCTCGTTGCTCCAACGTCAAGAAAAGAGTGTCCGCCAGTCGGCGTGCCTCAGGCTCAAACTGACTGAGGGAGACCTTCTTTCCAGTTGAGCCCAGGGGGAAATTGGCAGCTAGCGCAGACAAGTGTAGCTCCACTTCGTGTCCCAGCAGCATCGTGAAAGCAGTGGCAGAACCACGTATCGTCTGCTCGTGAAGGAATTTGGGAAAGGAGTCCCCTTCCGGCTTGAACGTGTCTGCCAGGGTGTGCAAGTCCTTCGGAGGCTCATGAGTTGGAAAGGCGATCTTGTGCAATGCAGTTAAAGAAGCCGCAGAAGAGTCCAGTACCCGCTCAGCCGGCTCCCGAAATGCTCCGCCGATTCAATCGCGGTGTCAAGTTCGATGTTTGACGTAGCCGCAAATTGGTCGGCTGGAAGGCCAAGAGCATCTGTGGACATCATGAGGGGTATTTTCGGTCAGTCGCATTGTTAACTTTGGTTGCAATGGTCATATTCAATGCAGTAATTTGAGGCGGAAGGTACTTACGAGCTAGAGTTTTTCCGGGTGATAGGAGGCGGGTGGCAAGAGCACTATCTGATTCTGCGCGCGGCGCAGTCAGCACTTCTTCAGCTTTAATCGCCCCCTGAGCCTTCGCATCGGCGATTAGGTGGGGGAGCTCCTTGGTTGCTCAGCCAACCTCCTCTTTCAAGTCTTTTGCGAGGCTGCGGGCATGGTCCCTCGCCTGGACTGCAGCGCTGTGTTCGTCTTTATCAAGATGGGAACAACAAGTCAGTGGTATGAGCATAAATTGAGGTGGTAATTCAGATGTCAAGTAGTTACCCTGGGCCTTCTGTAATTGGTCACGGAGTTTCTGGTTCTCTTGCTCCAGTAGCAGTTATTCTCCACCTACGGCCAGTAGACGGTGGAGGAAGGGCTAAAGGTAGTTAGAAACATGAAAAATAGCAGTGTTAGCATGCCACGAGTCGCAGGAAGTTTCGTGCAGACTCGGGGGCTCCTTCCATCGGGGGTGCTTTCGCGTTTCAATAAGTTCTTTTGCAAATTTGCAAGAAGGGAAAGGCAGTGACTTACATGGTTAGAGTCGGGAGTCGTATCTTGAGGGACAGGCCTTGTTTTGGCGGCAGTTTTGGAAGTCTTCACAGTCGTGACAGCGGCAGTGGGCGACTGCGCCTCGTCGTGCTTTTCCATCGATGCAGTAGGGGAGGGCACGTTTTCACGAGGAGGAGTCGAAGTATGGGCAGGTTCTGAGTTCTCAGACTCGTCCTCGCTAGTAGTGCTGCAGGATTGCGCAAGTATGTAAGGTTGATGGAGAGAAACTCGATCAGCGAGTGAGGGACTTTGGCGTACCTTGTTTCCCATGGATACAACTCGTGGCGGCTGCGGCCTCCGATGTCCAAGGGTAGAAGGCTATAAAGTGCAACGGCCTCCAGGGCCTCTGAGGCGGTAACTGGTGGGGGTAAAGAAGAGTCTTCTTCCCGGGCACCAGCAAACTCTATGTGTTTTGTTCTGTCACCCTCCGAGTGTGCTGTGGCGACTGATGGCTCGGAGGGAGGGTCTCCAGTTGCGGCTACTGGTGTGCCTTCTTCAAGGATAGGTGGCTCGGAGGGTGGATAGGAGATACCCTATCAATCAAACGAAAGAATGAGTAAGTGCGTAAAGAAGTAATCAGTCGATATGGAACATGAGGGTGGAAGAGAGTAAAAAGTATTTGTACTTCGGATACATGGTTAGAGCTCTTGTATCCAGCAACGGGTGAGACCAGCTCCCCTACTTTAACTTTCAAGCCAGTGAGCATTTTCACGGCTTGAATGAGTTCGTTGGTGGAGAAGTTTTCTCTAGAAACTCGGGTGGAGTCGTCATCGTCGGTGTACTCGAACATTGGGTGAATGCGTGCTTGTGAGTCGCCGCAGGAAGGTGGTAACAAGATGAGCGCCAGTGAGCACTCTACCCTCGGTAGTCTGTAGATCAACAACCTTGGCCAAATATTCTTTGGCATCTCTTTCTTCAGTCTGGCTCAAGGCGTTATTCCAGGAGCGTTTCTTGGTCAGCTCAGCCTCGGGATTGAAGGGTGCCAGACCAGTCGATTATCCCGTGGCGACTTCATCCTTTACATAGAACCATCGTTCACGGCAGTTCTGGACTGACTCGGACATCGGTATCTTGAAGTAGACAGACTTGGCTTTGGCCTGAATGCCAAGGCCGCCGGGGCCACTGCCTGACCCCTGTCTCTTGATGCTGAAGCAAACTCGGAATAGCCCCCAGTGTGGGGCTATCCCGAGGAAGCATTCGCAGAGGGTGATGAAGCAGGCGATGTGGAGAACGGCGTTTGGCGGCAAATCGTGGATTTGCGCACCGTACACGCAGAGCAAGCCACGAAGGAATGGATGAATGGGGAATGAGAGTCCTCTGTTCATATGGTCAAAGAAGCATACCCGCTCGTTTGCAGCAGATGTGGGTTAGTTCTCTTCGTCGGCCAGACGAGCGAAGTCCGGCGAGGCGGGGAGGACGGTGCTCAGGGACTCAAGATGTCCCGCACGGAGAGAGGAGCGGCGCCATCCAACTCTCTCCTGGGCCTCCGCGGCGGTGTTTTCCTTTCCTTTGACAGTGGTGGATTTTCCCATCTTGTGGCGGTGAGCTGGGAGAAGAACGGCGAGGTGCTAAAGTGGTGCGAGCTCGATGTGAAGGAGGAAAAAGAAGATCAGAGTGCGGCGGCGCAAATGAGAAAGGATGGATAAAAATTTACGCTGCGGTAATAATTTATGTGTAGCGGCAGGAGCAGGACAGTCGTTGGATTGCTGAGCGTGTACGCGTGGCGTACGTCGGGCGGACCGCATTGGAACTGAAGTGGCGCCGCCGTAACCCACGATGCGCGAAAAACGAGGAGGCCATCATCGTGATAGCGTGGCGCGCGTGGTGTTCGGTCAAATCAATGTGACTAGTCAGAACAGTCAATGACAAAATGGGCCCACCAGGGGTCGTGTTTCTTCAGAAATGGGATGGAATTTTTTAAATCAAGCGGCAGTAGTTGCATCAGAGTAAATGGTCAGTCAGTGGAATATCGTCAAACTGACAGGGCTGTTGTGTGGTGACAGTTGCCAGTCAGTACAGTTGCGGGTCAACAGAGTACCTATACAAATATACAAGTTCAGTCAGCATATAGGTGTCAGTCGGCACTCAGGCAACAGCTAAGTGCACCCCCATCAGGAGTTTGGTTATTTCATTTAATAGTTTTTCGGGTTGTTTTTGTTTCAGATTAAGCACAATTACAGGCAATTGCACTCAACCTCGGGGGCTACTCCCATCGGGAGCGTCTATCGCGCACCAGATGTTGTTAAGTGTCAGTCGAAGGACAAAATTTACTCGGCGATCAACGTCAGTTGAAGGTTGAAATTACTCGACGATCAGCGTCAGTCGAAGGTTGAAGTTCACTCGACGAACAACGTCAGTCGAAGAATAGAAGGCTATAAAAGCATGCATCGTCTGATGCTAGTCAAATATATATATGCAATATACACCAATGCAGGGAAGTTCTAGCCTAGCCTAGTCCCCGATGCTGCATCAAATTATGCAACAATAAGACCTGAATAAGGTCGGGTAACCCGTATAAGCTATGTGGACTCGTTGAAATTCCGTGCCAGCAGGCATGAAGCAAAATCCCGCGGACGCGCTAAGGGTACCACATATTTAACCGGGTTCAAGCAAGTAAGTCCCGATCGGCTTGGTTTGGACTTGAGCGGTTTTCCAGTTTCGAGTCAAGGGACTTGAGACTGAGTAGGTTAGTAAGGTATTCCGCCCAAGTCACGGATTAACTCGACCCCGGTCCGTTGGTTGAATCAGGCCTGCTATGCCAATTATCCCTTAATTTGGTGAATAGAATATTTATGAAACCCTGTGATTAGCAGTTGCACTTCTTCGTCCTTTTGGAAGTTGAAAAACAGGTTGATAGCAGTAAAGGAAGATGTTCAGATGATGAATATATAGAAGGAATTCCTACCGGATCCTTCCGACACAAATAGGCATTCGGGGGCTACTGATGTGGTTATATCCGATGGGTATGCCCAGCGGGCTATGTTAAAGGTTGGTTTCCTGCTAGGCCCAGTTGCTGGCCCGTATAAAGAAGAATTACCGGGTTTTGGGTAGGAAGAGAATAACTCAAGTTAGGAGGTTTTGTGCCGACTGAGGTATCTAGAAAATGTAATTCTAGTCGTATGCAAACTCATGAGACCTGGATCCCCATGTATACATGGGTCAGGAGGGAAGTAACGGATACGCGCAATTGAAGACACCCAAACCCTAGGGAAACATAGACTCGCCGGGAACCCTTGTAATCCAATTGTTAGATTGTTAATATAGATTGGACGAGCAACACTTTGCTCGTCAGCCGTCCGAATTCGTCAATACCCATATATTCTTCCTATCGATACAACCCTAGATACATCACCATGGGACTTGTCGAGTTAATCCCTCGTCATCTAGGCTATGGGGCGCTTTAAGAACCTTCCAGTGCGGCAAGTCGTGAAAAACATACCTCACTTTCTATACACCCAGGAGGGCATCAACCCTCGGTCGCTTCTTTCCAGGAGCAGGGCACTCCTCCCAATTTCTCAAAAGCTCGTCGATTTCAGTGTCGGTCCTCTGGCGCGGGGTGCTTTCGAGCTCCTGTTCTCCACGGGTGATCCATGCGAAGCCACTGTCGAGCACCTGGTACACAATTTTCAAAGACCCATCCCTTGGTAGCTGGAGATGCGGGGTTCCATCCATGCACCTGACACATATGCAGAATCCGTGGCCTACCTGGGCCGATACGTACGAGCAACCTGGATAGTCCTGCACCGTCGTGAACAAGGCGGCTCTCATGTAAAAATATTCTCTAGTGTAGGCATCCCATGTACGGGCTGGCATCTCCCACAACGTGTCTAACTCCTCCTTCAACAGCGGGAGGTAAAGATGTATGTCGACACCCGGTTGTTTTGGCCCCAGGATGAGAATACTCATGTGTATGTACCTTTGCTTCGTGCACAACCAAGGGGGAAGATTGTAGTGCAAACACGGGTCAGGTGATGTTCGTGCTACTCTGGTTCCGGAACGGATTGAGTCCATCGGTGGTCATACCTAGTCTGACGTTCCTTGCATCGCCTCCAAAATTTTGAAAGGCGTCCAATGCTTCCCACTGGCTAGCGTCTGAAGGGTGTGAAAGGATTCATTCCTTCCCCGGATCTACTTCGGGCTTCTCCCTATCCGCGTGCCAATGCATGAGCTTTGCTTCCTTAGGGTCCACAAAGTACCGCTGCAGACGAGGAGTGATAGGAAAGTACCATACCACTTTTCAAGGAACTTTCTTGTTTGCACCCTTGTACCGTCCTATGTCGCACACCGGAAATTTTGTTATGTCCTTGTAGTCGCCATGATAAATTACGCAATCATTGATGCATGCATGGTATTTAACGTGCGGTAAGTCAAGTGGGCACACGACTTTCTTCGCCTCATCAATGCTTGTTGGCAATGTGTTCCCCTCAGGAAGTCGATCGTGCATGAATTTAAGGTTTCTCGTGAAGCTCACGTCGGTCCATTTGCTTTGCGCCTTCATCTCCAGAGCATCAAGCGTTACTTGCAAGCGCGTATCCCGTGTCCGGAACCTAGGATACAACGGAGTCTTCCCGTCGATCTCCCTTTGCGCCAGTTTGGCTTTCTCTCTGACGTTGCTCGTCTCCTGGAGGAGCAGTTCTTGAACATAAGGGTCCCGTAAGGCCGACATTAGGGTGTTCTCCGTGCTCGTATCTTCTCCACCGCCATCTCCCCCATGGTCATTATGATCATCATCTTGTCTACCGACATTTCCCTCTTCATGATTATCTTGTACTCCGCCCACATCTCCTTCGTCATGTCCAGGCGCAGTTGCTGCCGGTGTCGGTTCCTGGATAAATCCTAGCATGAAACCGTGCCTCAGCAAGTGATCCTCCAATTGTCCGGAATCAGGGTCGTTCCACCTCTCGAGTTTTCATTTCCGACAAGGACATCTTATCTGGCGCTTGTTGCACTTAATCATTTCCTCCTTTGCTTCTTCCTTGTATTTAGTAATTTGACCGGATCTTATCATGACGACCATGGTTGCCTACACGGGTTACATAAAACACACATGCACACATGCATACACACACATCCATTTTCGACAGACAATTTTGGCATGACTTCTCCTAATAGTCGGACGTATGGGTGGTGCAAAAATGTGCCGAAATGGAAATGAATCAAATTTTCGGCAAACATATACATGCACCACGCCGGCGCAAGAGACAACAAAAACAACAAACATGCATATATATGCATGTGTCCACATACCCCAATCGAAGGCCAAAAACTGATGCCATACCACCGCTACACAACCATGCACACCGGCCACAACAAAAAGAGGAGAAGATCGACGTCTCACCTAAGATTGGAGCTTCTCCGAGAGGGTGATCGTGTGATGTTTGTTTGGAGAGAAATTAGTGGACAAAACGAGGAGGAGAGTTGATATATGATGCCCCCTCTCGTACTAAGCAATCTCTATGGAACAAAATAGGTTTGAACCTTCTAGAAATGAAGGAATCATGGAGAAAGAATGGGGGGAATTGGGTGTGAAAGAGGAGAAAAACGAGATGTGAGGGAAGAGGAAAGGTTGCTAATGAATCTGAGTTTTTTGTGCATTGAATGCGTAAGTGGTCCCAGGTTCACATTTTGTGGTGCACCAAGCACTTTTTTGTGGCGCACCAGGCCCATGCGCCACAAAACAGGCACATTTTGCGGCGCACCATGACCATGCGCCACAGAATGTTGGTTTTTCTGTGGCGCACCCCTGACCATGCGCCACAGAATGTTGGCTTTCTGTGGCGCATGGGCCTGGGTGCGCCATAGAATGTGCCTGTTTTTGTGGCGCATGGGCCTGGTGCGCCATAGATGGTGTTCAGAATTTCAAAATTCAAACTGTATGGTGGGGCCCACCATTTTTCTCTGGCGCATGTCTAAAAGTGCGCCACAAAAAACCAATTTTCTGTGGCGCATGGTTAGTGTGTGCGCCACAGATATTTGTGGCGCATTGGCCTGATGCGCCACTAAATCTTTTCTATGGCCATGGGATACTGGTGCGCCACGAAGGGGCATCCCACCTATAAGCCTTTTTCCACTAGTGGATGGCGTGTTTGTGGGAGCTTGCCCTCCAGCCAGAGCTTCGATCCTTGGGTTTTGCAGTGCTGCTGGTGTGTCGTTTGAGGCACTGGCACCGTACTTATCCCCAACTCGCGAGGTGCGCATGTGGAAAGATATAAGCGCACATTGAAAAACAATAATGCGTGAATAAACTCACCACCAATATATTATATAGTGGCGCCGTAGCGCATAGTTCACTTAGGAACGTAATTGTGTCATTATGCTTGGAGTTGCAAAGTTAATGTATTTATCCATGTCGAGGCATGGGGACCACCCATTAGTGGCAGAGACTCTCTACGGCCTGAGGTTGCTCGTTACATGGAGAGCTCGAAGGGTTGACCCTCGAGAGAAGCCTTTGGGGCTTGGAGGTTTAAGCCGTGAGATTTTAACCTCTAAAGACAAAAAAATGCTTGGAGGTGGAGCCGTAAGCTGCCTCTTCAGCCAGATGCCTTGACGTGACAATGATCCCGGGCATGACAATGATCACGGGTAGAACTTGCGTAAGTGCATGTTGTTCCATGGATTTTTGACGGGGATGCCGTCTTGAGTATCGAGACGAGTCGCGCCAGCCTGGCAATGTGGGTGACCCTGTAGGGGCCTTCTCACATGGCTGACAGCTTGTGGAAGCCTGCGGACGATATCGCCTGTCTCCAGGGTGCACGAGCGCATGTCGCAGGTCCTGCTGGTATTTTGCCGCCCGGAGGGCGGCACAACAGCGTAGTCCTTCGAGGAGCAGCAGGTCATCGTTGTGGAGGTCTCTTGCTCGTCCTCATTGAAAGAAAGCACCCGTGGGGAGCCAAGCTTGATCTCTGTAGGGAGAACTACTTCGGGTCCGTAAACGAGGGCAAACGGTGTTTCCCCCGTAGGCTTGGGCGGCGTGGTGCGGATGGACCAGAGCACTGAAGGGTGCTCACCGATCCAGCCCTTGCTGTCGCCCTTGAGGATGTTGAAGGTCCTGGTCTTTAAGCCCTTGAGTACTTCTGCGTTTGCACGCTCGGCTTGGCCATTGCTCTGCGGGTGAGCTACCGAGGCGAAGCAAAGCTTCATGCCCAGTTTCTTGCAGTAAGCCCTGAAGGTGCCGCTTGTGAATTGCGAGCAGTTGTCGGTGATTATGCGATTAGGCACTCCGAAGCGACAAACCAGGCCTCTGATGAACTTCACCGCTGCGCCTGCTGGAATTGTGCGCGTCGCCTCAACCTCGGGCATTTTGGTGTACTTGTCGATGGCCACGAAGAGGTAGCGATAGCCCCTTGCACTGTTGGGAATGGTCCCAAGATGTCTAGCCCCCAGACCGCGAACAGCCAGAAGAGCGGGATGGTTTGAAGTTCCAGCGCGGGCTGATGGATTTTCTTGGCGTGGAACTAGCAGGATTCACAAGTTTGAACGATGCCATTTGCATCCTGAAGTGCTTGCGGCAAGTAGAAGCCACTCCTGAAGACCTTGACTGCGAGGGTGTGGGCGCACGAATGGTGGCCGCA
This sequence comes from Poa annua, assembly GCA_026929855.1. NCBI lineage: Eukaryota > Viridiplantae > Streptophyta > Magnoliopsida > Poales > Poaceae > Poa > Poa annua. Next base: position 107,701,592 of record CM049426.1, read on the forward strand.
TTCCCCGTTGTGGATGTCCTTGATTAAGCTTTTTCCTTCTTCAGGAGGGACGCATTTGAGCGCGATGCCATTTGGGTGCTTGCGGTAGAGATCTCCCTCGAGGATGTGGTAGGATTTTTCCTGGCGAGCGATTCGCTCTGCTTCGACATCTTCCTCTAGGAGGATTCCCTTGGCGAGGAAGTCCTCGAGCTCATTGATCCAACCTGTTTCATGATGCACCGCTGTGAGCAACATGCGCTGCCCTGTCTGGGGTCCGCAGTCGGGAGCCCAAGTTGTGGGAGGCGGTGGGAGCGCTTCGTCTATGCTTGCAGGCTTGGACTCTTGAGGCTGCTTTATGGATGCCTTGACGAGTCTTTCTTCAAGGACGCCTCGCAGATGGGCTTGCCTCCATGATGCGCGCATGGCGATGTCATCAGCCTCTTTTTTTTCCTTCCTCGGGATGTGCATGAGCTCCATGCCCCTGAAGTGCTTCTCAACCTTGCGGACCTCTTCGAGGTATGCGGCCATGTGGTCGTCCTTAGGCATGTAGCTCTTATTGGAGAAGTTGACGAGCAGCTGGGAGTCGCCCTTGATGAGCAGGTGCTTGACGCCTAGAGCAATGGAGGCCCGTAGGCCGGCAAGCAAGCCCAAGTACTCAGTAATGTGGTTGGAGATCTTGTCGATCATGAAGCACAGCTGGACCGCATAATAGAGTTTGTCACCCTTGGGCAAGGTCAGGACGACGCCAGCCCCACCATTGCGGCAGGCGAAGGCTCCATCGAACTTCATGGTTCAGTGGTTGGGCCTTTTTCTCTAGAGGGCTCTGGCTCTTCTCCTAGAGGCTCTTCAGGGGTTGGATCTATCCATTCGGCGACAAAGTTTGCCAACGCTCTTCCTTTGATGACCCTTGTGGTATCGAAGCGCAAGTTGAATGGTTGTAGCTCTATGTTCCATCTAACGACACGGTCTTTGTTGTTAGGGTTGCGCAGGATCTTCTCCAGGGGAAATGAAGTGACCACCGTGATGGAATGTCCCTGGAAGAAGTGTCGTAGCTTCCTTGAGGCGATGAGGACCGCGATGAGTAGTTTCTGCTACATTGTGTAGCATCTGGAGCGTCCTGCAGCACTGTACTGACGAAGTAGACGGGATGCTCAACAAGGGTTGTCAGTTTAGGCGCAGCGCTGTCTGCCTGAGGAGGCTCTTCAGGGCCCTTGAGGGGATTGGACTGTGGAGGCTCTTTTGTCTGCTTGGCGAGATTAGCCTATGGAGGCTCTTCAGGCTTCTTGGCGAGATTTGCCTGTGGAGTCTCTTCAGGCTCCTTGGCGAGATCAGGACTTGGGGCAAACTCGTCTTGCCGCTCTGGGCCTAGCGGTGGGTTTGTGGAGCCTCTCCCTTTGCCGAGCTCTTCGTCAGGCGGTTTTGTCTTTGGAGTGGTTGCACTTTTCTTGTGGAGGACTGGCTCTTCTCTTTCTACCAGCAGGACGGCGCTGGCAGTCTGTGGAGTGGCTGATAGATACAGCTTCAGATGTTCGCCTGTCCTTGAGGCAACCATGACTGGTGGGCTGGCCAAGTACCTCTTCAAGTCCTTGTCGGGGGGCTACCCCCCGGGTAGGGGCAGATCCCGGTATAATACCAGTAAATATCAACAGTACTTGACCTTTGGCGACAGCAAGGGACACCTCCTGATGTGCTGAAAGGGCAGATTGACCCCTGAGCGCTGGTAGAGGACAAAGTACCTCCTGGCAGCCGCAAGGGTCAGCTCTAGCAGCTATAAATAGACACCCCCGGCCCTCACAATCGCAACACAAGCGTGAGCGGGTGGTTCCTCTAAGAACTAGCTTCTCGAAGATGTCTTCGCCGGTAGGCTAAGACATCTTCGGGAGGCTGGGCCTAGAGATACTCATCCTGAGACGAGCTCGGACGTCTCCGGGAAGGATCCCGGATCTAGGACTCCGGGGAGACTCTCGGGTGGAGATGTATTCGGCTTTACCGGATAGGTATTCCGGGTAAGTACTAACCGGAATGTGTGTCTCGGTCTTGATCTTATGCAGAAGAGGCTTAGTGGCAAGCAAGGAGGTATCCGGAGTAAGGGCTCCCGGTAGACCGTCAACGGTCCGTAGCAGGCTTTCCCGTTTATAGCGGGGGGAAGTACCATTCCGCCTGACACGGAAGCATGGTCACCTCCCGCCTGACACGGAAGCATGGTCACCTCCCGCCTGACACGGGAGCGCGCCGGCCGGTACGAGCGTGGTACGACAAGACATGACATGCCTAGCACGGCAATCCGGAAAAGGCTATCCGGGATGGGCAAAGACATGTCTTGTCTCTGACAAGGGGACAATGATGATGCAGGACGGCGCCTGCCGTCCTTAACGAGATGATGACGAAGGGGCTACACCGGATAGTCCGGCGACTAGGTCGCACTAGCCGGTGACGACATCCCGGTTAGGCCTGTCCGGTGGGGCCAAGCCAAGTTAGGGTTTCCGGCCCTCCTGGCCGGACCTCTATAAAAGGCGCCATAACTGCTCTTGAGAGGGAGAGACCAACTTCAGAGCCAAAGCTATAGTCCCATTTACTCTTAGAGCATTCACTCCTCCTCACCTTGAGTTCATCTAGTTCTTTGTACTCCTCACTTTTAGAGATCTTGTAGTAAGTTGTGGTTCTTATATCACCAATATATAAAGAGGAAAGGCAGGAGTAGGGGTGTTACCTCCTCACGAGGGCCCTGAACCTGGGTATATCGTGTGTGTGTTGTGTGCCTTCGTGCATTTGTTTGTATTTGTTAGATCTTCCTCTTTGCACTTTGGACTTATTCCTTGTTCTTGGGAGATCTCGGTTTTACCGGGATCCTCCCCGTGTGAGCTCTTCAGCTCGCTATCCCTCCCCGGATCCACCAACGTCCATCGGCCCCACAAATTAGCCATCCTATGGCATCTGCCGTGACACCACCAAGACAGTTGGCGCCCACCGTGGGGCTGACAGAGTCGTTGGCTGGTGTAGACATCCGGACTGGCTCCCCCGTTCATTTCGACGTTCAGGTTCTTTCTGGCCTAGTCGTAAGGCTAGGAGAGATGGACTTCGTCTTCGACAACGCAGGGTGCTTCCGGAACAAACCGTTTCCGGTGAACGGATGTCTTATCGATTTCGGTGGTTTCACCACCTACGTGGCCACCGAGGTTGTCCGTAGCTACCCGGAAATAGTCCTGGAAGCTGAGGACCCTCCCATGCTCTGCGCAGCTCGGGGTCTGCGTGCCGGTCGCTCCCCGAGTTCCGTCGCAGTGATGATGGTCGGGGCAACCGAGGAGGAGTATCAGGATGCTGATGGCGATACTGATGGCCACCCCCGTTTGGCCAAACCCCCGCAGGAGAGGCTGGCGGCCCGGGATGGAGATCCGCAGTCATCCCATCCGCGACGTCGTCCGGATCCCCTCTCGGGACTCGTGGCAAAATTGGCTGTACCGGTAACTACCGGAGCAGACGCCCAAGCCACTTCGGTTGAGTTAGAGGAGCAGCGGAAGTTGCTACTCGCTGAGGCGCAGGAGATCGCCGCGAGCTCAGCGCTAGCCTCCGGGAGTACAATGCGGCTCACGGATTCCCTAAGATAGACTCCCGGGAGAAGCGCATTGCAGATCTGCGCAAGAAAGGAAGAATGGTGAATGAGGAGCTGGCTGGTGGAGCCACCACCAGTAACACCGGAAGTCGGATTTCTGCGGGGAAGCCGGTGTACATTTCACCGGCGAAAACCCTTAGGGCCGCCGAAGCCGCCATGGCCGAGTTGGTGGGACTATCCGGTGAAGCCCTGCGCAAGCAGCAGGAGAGGGTAAACGAGTTGGTGATAGAGGCCAATCGTCAGAATCTGGCCTTCAAGAAGAAGCACCCCGGGGCAGGATCCCAGGTGTACTCGGCCAGACCCGACAGCCAGAGGTCGGATGGGGAGGCCTCTTCCCCACATCCGAGCAGAAGCAAGAGCAAGAGCAAGAGCCGGAGCCGGAGTCGAGGTTCCGGGAAGAATAAGCAGCTGCAGACCTATGATCCGGCCTTTGCCGGTATCCAGCAAGCCGGGCAGGCCGAACAGCGTAACTCGGGACAGGCGGGAAGTACCCGTGGGGATGGTAACCGAGGTATGGGAAACAACCACCCGGTTGGCCGTGGTAATCCGCCCTGGAATCCTCCTCACGATCAGGGAAACCCGCAGAGGGAGGTCGTCTCCGTCCCACAGCAGGCCCTAGTCCCTGCACAGGACAGGCTCAACGATGGCAACTCGAGGTTGCAGCAGCTCGGATATCAGCCAGACGAGAACCCTTTGGGATCTCGGATAGGAACCAGGCAGTTGAACCCGGCAGACGCCAGATTACGGCTCGACCGGATTCACCAATCCGAGTTGGTGGAAGAGCAAGGACCTCCGGGACCTGCCTGCTTTGGACCTCGGATCATGCGAGAATCTCCTGTTCGGAACTTTCAGCTCAACCGAGGTGCCAAGACTTACGATGGTAGCAAGAAGCCGGAGGACTGGCTAACCGACTATGTAACTGCAGTAAGCATAGCCGGTGGAAACAGACGATGGGCGGTACGTTATGTACCGCAGATGTTGGAAGGACCAGCCCGGATCTGGTTGAACAATCTGATAACTGGCAGTATAGACTTCTGGTTAGACTTTGAAGAGGCATTCATCAGCAACTTCACCAGCACGTACAAGAGGCCCAACAGGCCTCAGCAGCTCGCCATCTGTAGGCAAAGGAGCAATGAGACTGACCGGGAATACCTTACCCGGTGGAGCAATATTCGCAATTCTTGCGAAGGAGTGGTGGAGGCACAGGCCATCTCCTGGTTTGCACAAGGATGCCGGCATGGCTCTATGCTATGGCAGAAATTGCAGACAAAGATGCCAATAACCTTGGCAGAAACCATGCGCATCGCCGACACCTATACGCTTGGAGATCCCATGCAACCCCTGGTGGATGTCGGAGACTCCAACAGGAGGAATGCGGGACCTCAGCGTTCGGGACCGAGCAGGAGCCATGATCGCCAGGAGTTCGGCCACAAGAGGAATCAGCCCGAATACCACCATGCCGCGCAGCATGTCGCAGCAGTGACCCGGGAGCAGGAGGATGCCGGCAACAGCCAGCGTCAAAAAACCAGTGGCCCGGCTTGGGGTCAAAGTCAGGAGGTGCAGAAGACTTGGGTGGAACAAAAGAAGCCCCCGACGTATGAAGAGATGCTGAACAAGCCATGCTGCTACCACACTCTGGAGGCCAACAAGCCCGCAAACCACTCTACTCGGCAGTGCAGCTGGTATCAGCGCACGTTGCAGGAGGGAAGCTCGGGAGCTGTTCGGCAGAATGCTCCGGCATCTCGGCCCAACATCCCGAGACCCCCTCCTCCGACATCGGGGGCCAACGCTGTGCGACTTCCCCCTCCCCCGAGAGGACCCCCACCTCGCCCAGTGAATGTGGTGCATACCCAGAACGACAACGGTAACCAATCCGGACACCAGCAGAGCAACTAACGAGAAGCACACCAGAGCTATGTGGTCTTCGTGAGCGAGCCCACTGACCGAAAGAGTGTGCGGCAGCGTGCCCTGGAAGTGAATGCTGTGATCCCGGCGGTGCCCAAGTTCTTGCACTGGTCCGAGATGGAGATCACCTGGAGCCGGAAGGATCACCCCCGGGTTATGCCCAAGCCGGGAGCGTATGCCTTGGTGGTGGACCCAACTTTTGTCGGACCCAACCTCAACGTCCGCTTCAGCCGGGTTCTGATTGACAATGGCAGTGCCATTAACATCATGTACAAGGACACGATGCTAAAGCTGGGAGTATCCATGAACACCCTGCTGCCCACTGAGACAACCTTCCATGGCATTGTGCCCGGAGTCTCTTGCTCGCCCATGGGAAAGATCTGGGTTGAGGTGCTATTCGGAACTCGGGAGAACTGCCGAACCGAGAGCTTGGAGTTCGAGGTCGTGGACCTCGAGAGCCCGTATCATGCACTGATTGGCAGACCGGCCCTCGCCAAGTTCATGATCTCGACTCACGTGGGCTACCTCAAGATGAAGATGCCGGGACCCAACGGTGTGATCACCATCTCGAGAGACCACAAGCGCTCCATGGAGTGTGCCTCGGCGGGGTCGTGCTTAGCTGAATCCCTGGTGATCGCGGAAGAGAAGAAGAGGATCCAGCAGGTGGTGGCGATGGCCAAGACCTCCCAACTCGGAATGCCCGGGATGGTGAACCCGGAGCAGGGGGCATCATTTCAGCCCCCCAGGGAGACCAAGAAGGTGTGCGTGGACCCCAGCAACCCGGAGCGCCAAGTTATCATTGGCAGCAACCTGGACAGCAAATAGGAAGGCGAGCTCGTCGACTTCCTCCGTGAGAATCGGGATGCCTTTGCGTGGTCGAGTGACGATCTGCAAGGCGTCCCGAGGGAGTTGGCTGAGCACTCTCTGTTTGTTCGACCGGATGCGAAGCCGGTGAAGCAGCCGACTAGGCGCCTCTCGGATGAGAGGAGAGCAGCTGTCATGGAGCATCTGGCTATACTACTGGCCGCCGGATTCATCATGGAGGTGCTGCACCCGGATTGGATTTCGAATCTAGTCCTGGTGGAGAAGAAGAAAGATGATCCCCTCCTGCTTAAGGTGTGGCGCATGTGCATCGACTTCACCAACCTCAACAAGGCATGCCCGAAAGATCCCTTTCCGCTGCCCCGGATAGATCAAGTGATAGACTCCACTGCCGGGAGTGAGCTTTTAACTTTTCTAGATGCTTATTCTGGTTTTCACCAGATACCTTTGAATCCGGATGATCAATTAAAAACTGCTTTCATTACCCCTTATGGGGCTTATTGCTATCGTGTTATGACTTTCGGGTTGAGAAATGCTGGTGCTACATACCAGAGATGCATGCAGAAATGCTTGCATGACCAGATAGGCCGAAATGCCGAGGTCTATGTCGATGACATAGTCATAAAAACAAAAGAGAAAGCCTCACTAATAGATGATCTGAGGGAAACATTTAAGAACCTAAGAAGATTCCGGATGAAGTTGAACCCGGATAAGTGCACATTCGGTGTACCAGCAGGGAAGCTACTCGGTTTCCTCATCTCAAGTCGGGGGATCGAGGTCAACCCGGGTAAAATTCGTGCTATTGAGAGCATGAAGTTGCCCGTGCGTCTCAAGGATGTGCAGAAGTTTACCGGGTGTCTGGCATCCCTAAGTCGGTTTGTGAGCCGACTTGGGGAGAAGGCCTTGTCTCTGTATCAACTGATGAAGAAGAGCAAGACATTTATTTGGACCCCGCAAGCTGATGCGGCGTTCAATGACTTGAAGAGAATGCTCTCAACAGCACCTGTGTTGGCATCCCCGTTACCCAAGGAACCTATGTTGCTGTATATTGCCGCAACCAACCGGGTAGTCAGTGTGGCGATGGTAGTAGAAAGGGAAGAGGGGGGCAAGCTGATACAGAGGCCGGTGTATTACCTCAGTGAGGTGATCTCGGAATCAAAGCAGAACTACCCGCACTACCAGAAGATGGCATATGGGGTATACATGGCAGTGACCAAGCTCAAGCACTAATTTCAGGAACATCCGGTCACAGTGGTGTGCGAAGCTCCTCTCGCCGAGATCATCGGTTGCAAGGATGCTAGCGGCCGGGTAGCCAAATGGGCCATCCAGTTGTCTCCGTATGCTCCGGCATACGAGAGACGAGATGCCATCAAGTCGCAGGCGCTGCCGGACTTTTTGGTAGACTGGGCCGAGATGCAGTATGAACCTCCGATACCGGATTACAATTTCTGGAGGATGCATTTCGATGGCTCAAAGGCTAAGATCGGATTGGGTGCCGGAGTGGTCCTCACTTCCCCAAAGCAAGATGTACTGAAGTATGTGCTGCAGATCCATTTTCGGGCATCTAACAATGTCGCGGAATATGAGGCCTTGGTTCATGGACTGAACGTCGCCAAGGAGATCGGCATCCGCCGGATAGAATGCTTCGGTGACTCGGACCTTGTAGTCCAACAGGTGTCGGGAAATTGGGATGTTCTTGATGCAAACATGGCCTTATACAGGTTTCATGTGCAGAAAATATCCGGATTTTTTGAAGGATGCGAGTTCAAGCATGTACCCAGAGGAGAAAACGAAGCAGCGGATGTCTTGTCCAAGCTAGGGTCATCCCGGGATGCAATCCCACCCGGAATAGCTCTGGAGCATTTGAGGAAGCCATCTATCCAACCCTCACCCGAGTCGGAATCTATTTTCATCCCCAAGGAGCCTGGTTCAGATGCCGTACCCATGGAAGTAGATGTCGGGAGCATAACATCGAACCCGGGGACTGCGTCCCAGTGCTCAGAGAGGCAGAGAAAGATGATGATAGAGGTGATGTCGGCAGAACCAATGTACATAGACGCTCCCATGTTCCCGGATAGACCTGTCCCGGGATGGGCACAGCCCATTATGGCGTACATCTTGGAGGGAACTCTCCCGGAGAACGAAGTGGAAGCCCGACAGATACTGCGAAGATCAAAAGCATACACTGTCATCAATCAAGAGCTGTACAAGAGAAGTGTCACCGAGGTACTCCAGAGATGTGTGGAACCGGCAGAAGGACAAGAGATGCTGGTAGAAATACATCAAGGGAATGCGGACATCATGCATCATCCCGGGCCCTGGTGGCAAAGGTGTTCCGGCATGGGTTCTACTGGCCCACTGCATTGCAGCAAGCAGAGGATATTGTCCGGAAGTGTGGAGGATGCCAGAGATTTGCTCACCGGATACACATGCCGGTGTCAGCACTGAAAACAATCCCCATCACTTGGCCATTCGCAGTATGGTGTTTGGACATGGTCGGGCAATTCAAGCCGGCAAGGGGCAATATGACACACATACTTGTCATGGTGGACAAATTCACTAAGTGGATAGAGGTCAAGCCAATCCGGAAGTGCGATGGACACACCGCTGTGCAATTCCTGAAAGACATCATCTTGAGATACGGATACCCACACAGCATTATCACAGATAATGGAACAAACTTTGCTGTGGGGGAGTTCGCTCGATTTTGTGCTGAGAAGGGAATCCGGCTGGATGTAGCATCAGTTGCACACCCGGAAGCAAATGGGCAAGTCGAAAGAGCAAATGCCTTAGTCCTAGCCGGCATCAAAGCCCGCTTGATCGAACCACTATTGAGAACTCCGGGATGCTGGATAGAGGAATTACCGGCAGTGCTATGGGGTCTCCGGACTACACCGAATAGATCTACCGGGTACACCCCATTCTTCATGGTATACGGGGCTGAGGCAGTACTCCCAACCGACATACAGTATGACTCCCCGAGAGTAACAATGTTCACCGAGACTGAGGCAAAGGAGGCCCGAGAAGATGATGTTGATTTACTTGAAGAGGCCAGAGAATTGGCACTATGTCGGTCGGCAATTTATCAACAGAACCTCCGTCGCTATCATAGCCGGAAAGTACACCCGAGGGTGTTCCGGGAAGGAGATCTGGTGCTGAGGCTCATCCAACCCACGGCCGGAATGCATAAGTTGTCACCTCCATGGGAGGGACCTTTTGTGATAAGCAGGGCATTGCACAATGATTCTTATTACCTTGTAGATGCACAGGAGGCTAGGAAAGGTGTAATGGACAAATCCGGTGAGGAAACCAAACGTCCATGGAATGTAGCTCTACTTCGCCCCTTTTACACGTAAAAGGTTCAGTGTATGTTGTATCTCAATTTTCAGTATTAATGAAAGTAAGGCACCCCGGGAGGAACCCGGGGACTTCCTGGTTATGAGCTTATCTTGTTATTTTTGTCAAATTCATTTACTATTTGGTACCGGCATCTCGGGAAAGAACCCGAGGACTGCCGGATAACTGTTTTCTACTTTTCTTTTGTATGCCGGGAAAGTTCCGAGTTCGATTCTCAAAGACAAAGTAATGTATGTCATGTGAAATCATCTTGTGACTCGACTGACGAACGCCGAAATGGTAGTCAAGAGCAAAGAGAGGGAAGGTGGGAAACACGAAAACGGTCTCGGGGACTCGGAGCAGGAACTTATCCGGCATGCTTGTTTTTTAATAACTTTGTTGTTTATGTCGGGAATTCGGTTAACCGGAACTCGGATTGATCTAAGTAATGTATGCCGTATGTGGAGTTTTGTGACTCGACTGTCGAACGCCGAAATGGTAGACAAGAGCAGAGATTACCTAAGTACGGTAAACATGAAAGGCAAGTCGGGAACTCAAAACAGAATACATTGGCATAAATTGTTCGGATAAGTAGTTCACTGCGGAATGAAAATAGTATAAGTATATATTACATATGACACCCGGCATCCCGGGGATTTGACGAATCTACTTTAAGTTTTTAAGCGGTAGGGGAAGTCGGCTTCTCAACGGAGACCTCGGTGGCAGTAGCCTCGGGAGCAGCAGCCTCGGGTGCAGTGGCAGCAGCAGCAGCAGGAGCGGCAGCGGGAGCAACTTCAGCTTCACCTCCGGCAGCACTACTCGGGGCCTCGGGACGCACCTCGGTCTCGGGGGCCTCGGCTCTTGGCGAAGTCGCCGCGTCCCGGGGAATCACCTTCTCGGGCGCAGCACCGGAATCAGCGTCATCTCCTTCCGGGGCTTCGTCTTCCGCCTCGCCGGAAGTGACATCATCTTCGTCGTCCTCGTAGTCCGATTCCGAATCGAAAGGGAGGACGCTAGGGGTGAACGTGCGGAAGCTTGACCACGTGGCGATGCGGTGCGACACCTCTTGTCGGCGCTGGAACTTCTCCGGATCGGTGACCCACGGAGAAACCGTCCGCAGGCGCAGGATCGCCCCCAGATCGAGACCTTCGTACCAGCTGAGTACTTGGGTCAAGACCTGGTCGGCGCCAGCCAGTGCACCGGAACGCTTCCAGGCGTGGATGCGCCTCCCGGCACCCCGAAGTGCGCTCGTGAGCTCGGGAAGCGAGAGCGTCCCATCGGATACTTGGCCACAGTGCGCCGTGGACGTGGACCGCAGCGCTGAGTAGGTCTGTCCCGATAGACCGGAGTGGTACTATCCGGGCCTTCAGGGCGACGAGGTGATCCTCGATATCCCAGGCATCCGAAATGGGACCCTTCCCGGCGCGCTTCTCGCGAAAGGCGGCAACAGCTTTGGCGGCAGCTTCCCGGGAGTGCTCAAACTCTCCTTTAAAAAGAAGAGCTGTCAAACGGCTAGGTCATAAGAATAACAGCAAGAAAGAAAGCAAAAAGAAGACAAGAGGGATGTCGGTCCACTTACTGTTCAGATCCCGGTTTAATACTGTGAGCTCCGAGAGCCAAGTATCATACCGGGAACGGAGAAGAGCAAGCTCAGTCTCGGCAGTGTGCGCGCGCTCCTCGGACTGGTCCAGGGTCTCTTTCTGCTTCTTGGTAGCTTCGATGAAGCGCGTCTTCATCTCGGCCATAACAGCCTGGACCTTTCCGAGCTCGCCGTTCAGCCGTGCGATCTCGGATTGCGCGGTGGCGAGAGCAGTCTTCTGGTCCACCGAGACCTTACGCGCCGCGTCTCGCTCCTCCCGGAGGCGCCCCTCGGATTTCTTGGACTGCCCGAGGTCAGCAAGAACCCGGTTGAAGATGTCGCGGCGTTTATGGTTGCACTCCTGAAATCAAGACAAAGAAGAAGTTAGTCGGGAAAAAATATAAGGAATCCGGCTGGGAGGATCTCGGGGACTAGGTGTCCGAGTCCTGGATTTTTTCTCTAAGATTGGAACCTAGTGATCTGCTATTCGGTGGAATCTAGAGCACTAAGCACCAATCTCGGGGACTAGTGGTGGAGCAAATTTTGAAGCAACCTATCCGGTTGGTAGGATCTCGGGGACTCGGTGTCCGAGTTCTGGATTTTTTCTCTAAGATTGGAACCTAGTGATCTGCTATTCGGTGGAATCTAGAGCACTAAGCACCAATCTCGGGGACTAGTGAGGATGGAAGTAACAAGTATTTTTCAATAAAAGAAAGGGAACAAGCTTACCTCGGTCACCCGGGTAACATCCAGTGCGGCCACTTGGAGAGCGTGCAGAGCTTGGGCGTTGCGGCTTGGACCTGCAGCGTGCAAGTCTCCCGCGATCTCGGAGGCATCGGCGGCGAGCCAGGCATTGTTGTATTCATCAACAACCCGTATGCCGGAGCCGCCGGGCGCGCGAGTAGCGGCAACATCCCGGGATCCTGAAAGTACAAAGGAACTGACGGTTGCTCGCAACATCCGCAAGGCAGCAGTAGGGATCTCGGCGGGAGGCGGTGGTAACGAGGAAAACATACCCGGGCGCAGCACCAGGTCCTGAGACGAGGATGTCGGGGCAGCTGCAGGCGGGGCAGAAGCTGTTTTATGCCCAGCAATCTTGTTGCGAGACTTGGGAACTTGATCTGCTGGTCGGGAGGAGGTTGTACGCTGCTTCTCCGGGATGGTCTTGGTCGCGGCTGGCCGAGAGACGCCACTTGCCGCAGGTTCCCGGCGAGGGCTGAGGATCTCTGCCTCCAGCCCGGGAACCCGGCGCGGGCTCTCCGGAAGAAGTAGTTCTCCCGAGGTGGTCGTGGCCTGCACCGGGATCTCCTCGATCACCGGATGCGCATCCGGGGTCGCAACGGTAGCCGGTGCGGCACCGGAAGCCTCGGGCTCACTGCCTCGGGTAGAAGGGCGAGGAGGTGAAGGAGAAGCCCGAGCCGGGCTGGGAGTCCGAGTCCCGGGAGGAGGAGGAACAGCAGGTGACGGGAGCTCGAGTGCATCCCTGAAAGGAAATGTCTTAGTAATAGTTGTGGAGAAAGCAAAGTCAGATAACATAAGGCAAAGAGGACGTACCCGGAATCCACAAGGGGAGGACCCCTTTGCCGGCGCCGAGCAGGCTTCTCGGTTGTCTGCTTACTCGGTTTGTTCTTCTTGGGGGGGTTGCCGGGGTTATCGGCCCCCTCGGTGTCGGAAGCTGCACGCTTCCGGCTCTCGGCACGTTTGGTCCCGGTTGTCGGTTTCGGAACCACAGCTGAGGCCCAATTCAGAGGGAGAGCGTCAATAACATCGAGAATCTGGCAGTCAGTCTCATCCTCATCATCCGAAGAAATGAAAACTGCCTCTAGAGTTGAAGGATTACCCGGGGCCTTGACGAAAGGGATGGCGAGGTGGTCCTCGCCGTCGGGATCCTCTCTCGGCATCACGTCCGGTTTCGGGAAGTCCGGCGTGTAATTCCCGTTGACGTGGACGGCGTCTTCTTCGTGTTGACGCTCGAACAACTGCGCAAACAAATTAGGCCGTGTCGGTGTCCAGGTGAACGCATGTACGAAGGCGAAGGCACGAAAGACTGATATAAGCACCTGATCGCATGGTTTTCTCCGGCATCCCCCAATGACCCCCCAAGAGTAGTCCTCCGTCATCTCCATCCGGGCAATAGCTCGAACGCGATGGACGACCCCAGCATGGGTTAGCCCAAAGATACTAGTCCTAGTGGGATCATAGTTCCCGGACATGTGGCACATCTTGTGCACTCGGTTTTGAAGGGGGCAGACCCGGCGAACAATGAAGCATCGCAGGAGATCATCCCCGGTCATCTTCTGAGTTAGCACGTGAAGAACCTCGTGCATGCAGGTAATCTCATCGCTATCCGGAAGCTTCTTCCAGAGACCGAACTCGCGCGGAGGACCAATAATGAACTCCGGCAGATTGATGAAGTCCGGTTTCGAGGATCCCGGACCATCTCCCGAGTACTCCCGGTTCTTCACATAGAAGAAACTCCGCTGCCACTTCCAGCAGGACTCTAGTCCCTTAACTATGGGGAATCCGGAATCCGCACGGGGAATAATGGTGGCCGCTCCGCAATCCACTAAGTCTTTAACCTTCTTATCCGGATTGGGGATGGCTTGGCGACGGAGGATGAAGTACTTGGCCTAGAGATCCAAGAAGGGCCAGATGCCGAGGTATGCCTCCGCATATGTCGTGAAGACCGAGAGCATCATTATGGCATTGGCGGAAGATGGTGAGGTTGAAGGTCGTAGAGGTCGAGGAAGTCGCAGAAGAAGGGGCTTGCCGGAAGCCCAAACCCGCGCTCGAAGTGCGCAAGGAATACTACGTATTCGCCGGGTTGGGGTTCCGTGCAATCTCCTCTCCCGGGAGACGGCTCTCGACTTCTGGAGGAATCCGGTGAGTCCGATACAGCCAGTCCAAATCGGACTGCTTGGTCTCGGACCCGTCCCAGCATCCCCGAGTACGTTCTTCGGCCATGTCGGAGAAGTACGCAGCGGTTTCCGAGCTACTCTGCAGACGCAGCGGCGGTTAGTCGGAGTTAGTCTATCGGAAACTAGGATATCGGAGCACAAACTGCTAAACGTTACCGGGTTCCTAGGAAACAAGATCTACCGTATGCTAAATAATCAAAACTAAAGGAAGGAAAAAAGGCTAGCGCTAGGCTCGGGCGAGGCACAAAGCAAATGAGCAATCTACGCCCTACCGCGGCAATACATCACCGCCGTGTGCCTACTGCGCGCCGCTCGAGTTGCGCTCGCCGGCGGTGGCTCAACCGCGCCCGTGCTACGGCACGGCCGGACTCGGACGGTTACGCGACCGAAGAAAAGCACCGGAGCCGGAGCGGAGAAGAAGAACTTACCGGTGAAGGAGGAGATCGGTGATGAGCGAGGCGGACGGCAACGTTCGAGCTCCGGCGCGCGGCGACGGCGACGGTGTTCGGCGACGAAGGCGACGGCGGCGGGGCGCTCGAAACGGTGAGGAGGAAGAGTGCGAAGGAGAAGAAGAAGGGGAGGAGACCGTTCCGGTCCCCTATTTATGGGGGGGGGGGGCTCCGGAGCGGTTTCCGATTTTCCCGCCCACGATCTCCACGATCGTGGGTGGGATCTGTTTTGTGCCGCGCACCACGTGGCACTATCCGGAGCGCCCGATCCGGCCACACCGAGGGCCACACATCTCCAACGGTTGGATTCCGGATCGGCTGCGGTTAACCGGCGCGGGAACCCAAGCGACACCGTGCGTGCGCAGATGCACTCGAGTGCGTCTCTGCGCAGACGGGACGTCGGGTGGGCCCTGGCTCGGTGTCTCGAATTCATCGGGGGATCAACGGTCGAGATTCACTGGGATAGTACTATCCGGTCGCAGGCTTCGCCTCCCGGTTAAGGCAATCTCGGTGGGAAGATCTCGGTAAAAAGATCTCGGGAAAAATCGACCTCGGCATGGAGCAAAAGGATGATGTAATTTGTTCTCGGAAAATTTGTTTAAAGCTGATCCCGCACATCATCCGAGGTCGCTGTGCAGCACCAGCTTCGGGGACTAGTGTCGGGGGGCTACCCCCCGGGTAGGGGCAGATCCCGGTATAATACCAGTAAATATCAACAGTACTTGACCTTTGGCGACAGCAAGGGACACCTCCTGGTGTGCTGAAAGGGCAGATTGACCCCTGAGCGCTGGTAGAGGACAAAGTACCTCCTGGCAGGCGCAAGGGTCAGCTCTAGCAGCTATAAATAGACACCCCCGGCCCTCACAATCGCAACACAAGCGTGAGCGGGTGGTTCCTCTAAGAACTAGCTTCTCGAAGATGTCTTCGCCAGTAGGCTAAGACATCTTCGGGAGGCTAGGCCTAGAGATACTCATCCTGAGACGAGCTCGGACGTCTCCGGGAAGGATCCCGGATCTAGGACTCCGGGGAGACTCTCGGGTGGAGATGTATTCTGCTTTACCGGATAGGTATTCCGGGTAAGTACTAACCGGAATGTGTGTCTCGGTCTTGATCTTATGCAGAAGAGGCTCAGTGGCAAGCAAGGAGGTATCCGGAGTAAGGGCTCCTGGTAGACCGTCAACGGTCCGTAGCAGGCTTTCCCGTTTATAGCGGGGGGAAGTACCATTTCGCCTGACACGGAAGCATGGTCACCTCCCGCCTGACACGGGAGCGCGTCAGCCGGTACGAGCGTGGTACGACAAGACCTGACATGCCTAGCCCGGCAATCCGGAAAAGGCTATCCGGGATGGGCAAAGACATGTCTTGTCTCTGACAAGGGGACAATGATGATGCAGGACGGCGCCTGCCGTCCTTAACGAGATGATGACGAAGGGGCTACACCGGATAGTCCGGCGACTAGGTCGCACTAGCCGGTGACGACATCCCGGTTAGGCCTGTCCGGTGGGGCCAAGCCAAGTTAGGGTTTCCGGCCCTCCTGGCCGGACCTCTATAAAAGGCGCCATAACTGCTCCTGAGAGGGAGAGACCAACTTCAGAGCCAAAGCTATAGTCACATTTACTCTTAGAGCATTCAGTCCTCCTCACCTTGAGTTCATCTAGTTCTTTGTACTCCTCACTTTGAGAGATCTTGTAGTAAGTTGTGGTTCTTATATCACCAATATATAAAGAGGAAAGGCAGGAGTAGGGGTGTTACCTCCTCACGAGGGCCCTGAACCTGGGTATATCGTGTGTGTGCTGTGTGCCTTCGTGCATTTGTTTGTATTTGTTAGATCTTCCTCTTTGCACTTTGGACTTATTCCTTGTTCTTGGGAGATCTCGGTTTTACCGGGATCCTCCCCGTGTGAGCTCTTCAGCTCGCTATCCCTCCCCGGATCCACCAACGTCCATCGGCCCCACAAATTAGCCATCCTATGGCATCTGCCGTGACACCACCACGACAGTCCTCAATAGCTTTTTCCGCATCAGGCGTCCACTTGAAGGTGCCAGATCTCTTCAAGATCTTGAAGAAAGGCAGGGCTCTCTCGCCGAACTTGGAGATGAAGCGGCCCACGCTAGCTATGCAGCCTGACAGGCATTGCATGTCCTTGAGCCGAAGAAGCATTTGGCGGTTTTGAGCTTCATGTTCACCTTGCGTAGGCTGGCAAAGGTCTCTTCAAGGTCCCTGAGGAGAGTCTCTCCCTCTCGATACTTGACGACGATGTTATCGACGTAAGCCTCAGCATTTCTTTCCATTTGCTCGCCAAGGGCTATCCTCATGAGCCTCTGGAAGGTGGCGCCAGCGTTTTTCAGGCCGAAGGGCATGCAGACATAGCAATACACACCACAAGGGGTGAGGAATGCCGTATTTTCCTCGTCCTCCTTAGCCATCTTGATCTGGTGATAACTAGAGAAGGCATCGAGGAAGCAGAGGAGGTTGCAGCCTGCCGTGGAGTAAACGATCAGCTTGATTCTCGGCATGGGGTATGGCTCCTTGGGGCAGGCCTTGGTGACATAAGTGTAGTCGATGCAGAGGCGGCCTCCTCCGGCGGGCTTTGGGACAACCACGCCGTTAGAGAGCCAAGTGGGGTGTGCGACTTCGTGGACAACATTTTCCGCTTTGAGCTTCTCGACCTCTTTGACGATGAATACTTGCTTCTCGGGGGCTTGCTTTCTTGCCTTTTGCTTGACAGGGCGTGCGTTTGGACACACGGCTAAGTGGTGCTCGATCACCTGTAGCGTACCTGCATTATAATAAGGCAGATACATGTGTATAGTTCAAATGCCTGGATAGATTCGTTTGCACACACAGTTTATGATGTAATATCACAACAAAGTATCAATTTTATTACATCGATAATCCAGACTTACAAAATATTTAATACAAGTTGCATAGCATAAAGCTAGCTTTGGAAGAGTAAACAGCGGAAATACATTAGAAGTGAGTCTCCATCACATTCATGTTTCCACAGGCGAAAACATGTTGGTTGCAGACTCGAAACCTTTAAATAAAAACCTCATGCTCATCTGATAAATCTGCAATAAGAAAAATATTGCAACAACGTGGGTCAGATTCCATTAAAAATGGAGTCTGGTAAGTGACATTGTGGTGGACACGTAATGGAATAACTCTAATAACCTATATGCATATTTGGCTGGTGGAGTTCAAGGCTATTTTGCATAAAGCCATTTTTTCCTAACTCTTTGGAAAACACTTTTCTTCTATTCGAGACATTCGTGGTATGAAAACCACGGTCTCATTCTACCCTTGTTCACCCATCAAGTTTTAGTTTTGAAGTTGTAATGGTGGAATCCTCCGTTGACGTCCGTGATCAGCTGCTCAAATTTTCCGTACCGGGGACACGGCTAAGTACTTAGATTTACACTCTGCAGAGGTTGTGCACGTTCACCGCTGTACCCATTCAACCCAAACTATCCTTTACACACTTATAGTAATAAGGAAAAGGAGAAGAATGAGACGGGATCTTTCAGAAGCATTTCCCCTCCCACTCTGGCTTGACCCGTTCCACCTAACACCCCCTACATCTTCTTGTCAAGCCGGAGAGAGTCCACACAACATAGTTGATCAAGTCAGAGCCCATTGGCAATGGCTGCACTGGAAGCAATTGTCAGTCGGAGTTCTTCAGATTCCTCTGTTCCTGGGTGGCCGTTCACAAGTGCACGTACTCCAGGAACCATAGACATGGGACTGAGTAGCCACTCAACTTCGCGACCATACAACCTTTTTGCACCATGGTTTTTCATTCTTAACTTAGTAGAATTTAGATTTTCACAAAAAAAAAATTGCATAGCATCAATAATTCTACTAAGTATTGCATAGGAACCTAGACACATGAATAAGGGATCTACACAGGTTTAGCATAGCAATACTATCCTACACATGCTTATATAAAAATACTCTAAGTTTATGAGGTGTGCCACTTGCCTTCGAATGTTGTCGTTGTTCACAAACTCTTTTCAACGATACTCGGAACTCTCCGTTCAGTCTAAACAATATAAACAAACAACAATACAACAATCATAAAACAAAACAACATAACTCATACGAGCATACATACAGAATAAACAAGTTTCATAAACTTCTAAGAAAAATATTTTTATGCATGATATGCAATATATTTCTAAGGACTGAATGCATGTCATGCCATGAAAATCTTTTAAGTTAATGCCAGGAAATGTGTTGGTCAGAAATGACTAAGGACTAAGGTCAGAAGTTGGACATAATAACTTTGTTATAAATTATCTAGAATAAGCACTCAAATGGCTTAGCCATGATGTGCAAAATACTTAGAGAAAATACTAACTCTATTCTTTGAGGTGATCAACAATTATTATCAACTCTTTGTAAATTGGATATTCACTATGGTGAGAGAGACATAGACACCCGACCAGCCACTTAAATTGTGGAACAAGTCTCATGTACGTGGACATGTAAGGTTTGTCTCCAGGCCGCTTCATCTCACTATGCCGCTAGGATCCAACAAACTTCAAAGATGATAACATAATGATCAAAATTTGTTTAAGTCCAAAAGACAAGATTAGGAAAGAGGGAAAAGATAGAAAGAAAGATGTAGTTGGTCTTCCAGGCTTCATCTCCAGACTTGTAACTTTCTGCTTGGTGATGTCTTGAATGAATTTTTGTAGACTTGATAAATCTTCAGACTTGATGATTCTTGTATCACCGAGGCTGGTCTTGGAATTAACTTAGTCTTCATGAAGTCTCAGATAAGAAGGAAGAAAAGAGAGAGAGAGGCAGCAAGACTTAGAAAATATTTGCTGGTTAGTCTTCATGAACTTCTTCTTGAATTTCTACTAAGTGCTTCTACTCCTTGAAGATACTTCTGAAGTCTTGTTTTGGCTAAGTCCTTCAATGGCCTTCTAGCTCCATGTTGAAAATCCTAAGTGTCTAATGCATAGCACTTTTACAAAAATACTAAGTTTGAAAATAGTCCTAACTTAGAGAAAATGAGGGAGGAGTTTTCCTATAAGGAGTATAACTATATAATAAAATAAGTTATGCATGAAATGCACTATTTAATCATAAGAAACATTATTCTAATTTTTGTGATATTTATAATGCATGAGGTTATAAATGCAATTTAAATAAATTTCAAATTTTCAAAAAACATAATAAAAGGAAAAACATATACATTAAAGTTTTATTAGAATAAATTTTCATAACAAAATTTTCTTATAAATGATGTTAATGGACAGAAGGGATTTAATTAAATTTATAGCAATTGGATTTACTCAAAAATAATGTTTATATTAAAAGTTATGTCAAAAATATTCAAACTATTTAATTTAAACATATAAGTATTAAATCATCAAAATAATACTCAAAATTATTTTATAACAGAGGCATCATTTTACAAATATTCCAAAGTTTCTAAAACAATTTTATTTGTAATTTTTGGAATTATAGATTTAAAGTTATGACAAATATACTCAAATTCACCATTTGAAATTTGAATATTTTAAACTAATTCAAATTTTAATTTAGCAGATCTAAAATATTCTACATGTCAAGGGCTTTCAAAAAATATAAAATTTGTCAAGTTTGGAGTTGTGGTTAAAAAGTTATAGATGTTTTAATTACAGGGACTATTGTGCAAAAATGCCATTTAATCTAATTAAAAGAAATCCTTTTCTGACGTGGCAGCTGACTGGGATGCTGACTGTGCGTTGACTGTGCACGCTGACGTGGATAAGTGTTTTGATCTCGGCCGTAGTATTTAGATCTAACGGATCAGATCTGGCCGTACCGATTCGCTAACCAGATCTAATCTGGGCCATATGTTGAAGATCGGACGGCAGAGGGAGGGTGGAGCTCACCGGGCGGTGCGGGATGGTCGCTGGAGACGGAGCGGACGGCGGCGCGGCTCGGTCGTGGACGGAGCAGACGTTGGGGTGGCTCCCCGGATAAACGGAGGGCTGCTCCGGGCGCGGCGTGACGCGGGGAGGGCGATGGCGGTGTAAGGACCCCTCGAAACAAGTCCGAGATGCCCACGTTATGTAAAAGATCACGATCCCAATGATCAGTGCATCGCAATCACATAACCAACATAGGTATCAAAGAGTTACATCATTCAAGTCGTACGAATAAAAGTCTTACAACACATAGACGGTCATACGACCAAAGTCAACAAACCTCGTCACGCAGGACGGAATTAACTAAGATAGCGGAAGCTCGTGGCTAGCGACGGCTCTTAACATCTCCGAGTGCTGATCCCACAAGTGCAGTTGACCGGTGACAGCTAAGTGGCAAAGTCGTCGTCATACACCTCCTCCTCGATGTAGGCCTCCTCATTATAATCTGGACATTTGAATATCCAGGGACAAAGCCACATGAGTACAATTACGTAATCGCAAGACCACCTCTTGGCTTAAGTTTTCATGATAATGCAAGAAAACACATTTCGAAAACTGGGAAGGCTCCTTAATACAACTACAGGGCTTATTTTCGAATACAATGATTTCAAGCATAGAGAATACGACATCTCTATATCTTTGTTGAAGAAAAACATTTAGAGATAGAATTCTCTTCTCTTAGATATAGCAAGGACATATCCAAGTTCAAACTTTCTTTTGTAAAAGTTTATCAAAACACTAGGATAGGGGTAACCCTTTTTCCTGACTTGAGATCGAACTGATTGTTTCCCCGAGACCAATCATCCTCACCCAAATTGCCGTACCTCCCAGGTACCACTTTGTTGACTACCTGCTTCCTTCGAAAACACTTCTCTTTCGAAAACCATAAAACAGCCAGCATGCCTAGTGGGACCTTTCCAACCATCCATGACCGCAGACACGACTATTCGAATAGATTTACACTCTGCAGAGGTTGCACACTTTACCCACACCAATTGGTCCTTCCGCCGTGTCTGCCACGGCCCGTCATACGACAGCATGCGGGGGTCCTGATAACACGATCAAAGCTTTTCACTATGACCACCCTAGTATCGGGGCCTCCCGGTAGGTTTGTTCTCCTCGGCACCGTGTGCTCCACTAGACCTCTTGGTCTTTCCTCGGGACGCCACACCGCCACGTCAGGAGACCTGTCGTAATCGTCCGGCTGCTGATCCCCAGCAGTGTATTGTCTCTTCCGGACGACAACCCGGCTTCGAGGGCCCAGCCCCCATAGAAAGTATGAGAGCCCCAACACTAAAACGGACAAGCTTCCGGCTAAGCCCTACCCATGTCAGGTAGTGTGGTTGCACGGGTTAATTGTTCGGGCGGCAGCTAGGGTCACACTTTGTTTTTCGAAACACTTTCTCCTCCGACTACTCCCAGCAGCTCGGGTTTTCGCAAAACATCTCCGATTGCTCCCAGCAACTCGGGTTTTAATAAAACACTTGCTCTCTGATTGCTCCCAGCAACTCGGGTTTTCCTCCGTAAAACAGTTTTATCAAATGGGTTCCCATCCTAAAGTTTTGAGGTAAGGAGTAAGAGTTCACTACTAGAAAACTTAATCTTTTTGATGGTGCCTTCAACAACGAGGCTCACCAACTAAACTCCTTTTTTTTAACACCTATAATATTCTAGTAGATAACTTTGGCCAAACAATATTTTGAAAAATAGTTTTCGGGTGGCAAGGGACCACAAAAGAACTAAAACATGCATTATTTTATTTTGAAGACAAAACATGCTTTGTAAATAATAGGATTCCATAATGGTGGTGAGGTGGGCTTGCCTTGCTCAGAGTATTGTTCCTGGTCTTGTTCTTCTTCGTAGTTGTGCTGAGCTACCTCGTACTGCTCTTCCTCAGGTTGCGGTTCTACCGTAACATGAAAAAAAAACGAGACTAGTGTAAATCCTAAATTGCGAGTTGATAACAATCTAAAGTATAATAACAAACAACAAGCATCACCAAAAACAGAAAACACAACCAATGCATTTAAGTAGTGATCAAGTGCTGTTTATATGAATTATGCATAACTCTTAAGGTACTGCTCCTAAAATTAAATCCTTCTACCTCATGACTCCTAACTATCATATGGATCTCTGAGAATTGGATGTGCATGAAGATCTATTACCAAACAAGAATTAAAAATCAGAAAGGAGCTACTGATGTGCATATAGATCCCCTGTATGCATAATTAACTTTTCTGGTGAGATAAGAGTTTTCTCTTTAAGTGGAGATTTTATTCATCAAATTTGGATACTCCTAGCTCAAGTTATGCTTGGTTTAAGATAAAGTAGACTTCTGACCATTATTTAAGTGCAGAAAATAATACGGATTATTTTGGTGCCAAAACAGTGGGGTAAGTTAAATAAAACCTTTGTCTATTCTACCAAAATATTCCCAACATTAATTTATGGACAGAGGTGGCTCAACCAAAAAAAACTAGACATGCAATAATCTCTGAAATTACAGAAATGCATTTTAAGAGATTATCTTCCTGTTTTTAAGAATTTTGCTAAAAAGGTAATAATTATTTACTGGAAAAATCTACCTCTGTAGCACAAGATACTTCCAACTCATATTTGACACTTCCAAGTGGATTTACCTCAAAAAATGTTTTCATTTAAGAATTAAAAATCCCCAAACACCTACTGATGTTATTCTTAGACTATAAATGACTTTTGTTAAAGTAAACTCCTGCATGCAAGATTTACCAATCTAGATAGACATTATAACCAGCTTTCCAACAGATCCAAGATTGCATGATTTGGATTTATAGAACACAAGTAATTCAACAAATGGTGTAATAGGTACTTTTTACTAGATCTATTTTAACACTCAACAGGAATCACATTTTGGAACAAATCCAATGCCACATGGTTAAGAAAACGTGCATGCATGTTGCAAAATTAATTCCATCATTTTAGCCACTCTAGATTTACCACAAAAAATTAAAAGCTAGACTATAGATTTACTGCAAAAATAACAGGAAAAGGAATAAAAGTAAAATAGGCCGAACGGGCCAGATCTGGGCCAGATCGGCCCAGAGGCGACGCAGAGCAGCGCGGATCCGCGCGGAGGCTGAGCTGGGCCGGCCCATCCAGGGCGAGGCCGCGCGCGCGGAAAACGGTCAACGGACCGGGAGCGATTCAAACCCGACCGTTGATCGCAAGATCAACGGTGACGGCGTCGTCTTCCTCGCCGCGCCAGCGCGGGCGAGACGCAGAGAGGGAGGAGGAGAGGGGAGTGATGGGGGGCTCACCTCGGATGTCCAGTGCTCGAGTGAGGGGTGGGGTTCGGTGGAGAGAGAGCAGAGCGGCGGTCCCCTACGCGAGGCGACGCCGGAGGAGCCCCCTGCATGCAGCCATGGCGCCTCCTCCGAGCTCGGGTCGAGGACGAGCATGAAGCCTCTGTAGCTCCTCTGCGCAAAATAAAGGGTGGGGGAGTTAGGTCACGCAGAGAGGAGCCCAGGGAACCAAAAATGGCGAAGAATGGTGGAGGGAAACGAGGGCTACGGTGGTTTTCTCCCGTCGGCCACCGAAGAGATTTCCCTCTTCTCTAGGGCAAATGGAGGTGGGAGCTCGAGTAATCTGCGGTGGGTGAGCAGAGGGGATGCGTGTGCGCCTAGGGCGAGAGGAAATGAGCAGAGAGGGTGGTGCGGGGTGGAGATATAACCCCTAGCCCGATCTAGGGTTTGGCTCGGGCAAGAGAGGGAGAGGGGGAGATGTTCTCGGTTCCTACTGGCTAGTG
This sequence comes from Poa annua, assembly GCA_026929855.1. Classification (NCBI taxonomy): domain Eukaryota; kingdom Viridiplantae; phylum Streptophyta; class Magnoliopsida; order Poales; family Poaceae; genus Poa; species Poa annua. Next base: position 107,725,901 of record CM049426.1, read on the forward strand.
TGGGCAGTGGAGAGGGGGCAGAGTGGGTCTGGTCGGGATGACCAAGCTTGGACAGTAGGGAGAGAGGAGAAGGGCTTCGGTTGGGTGGGGAGAAAAAAGGAAAGAGGAGAGTGGAGGAGAAGTGACCCCGGTCCATGACAGGTGGGCCAGGGGGTGTGGTGCTGCTCTCCTTCTCCAGCAGGTAGGGTAGAGATGGGTGAGAGAGATGGGTGGAGGATTTGAGTAAATTTTCTTCAACAAAATACAAATCTTAAGTTTGAAAAATTCAAGCATTAATCATAAAAGAAAATAAATTATTTTCCCAAACTCACTAGTTTGTGGTGAAGTTACTGAATTAGTAAGTGACCAAACCAAACACCCCATTGAGCACACAAAAGAAAATAAAGTTGTAAAGTAAAAGAAAGAGAATAACCAAAATGGTCATGTAATTTTGATGGCTACAAAAGCTAGTGAGATTTATGTGCAAACAAGCTCTTTTGAGAGAATTTAGAACAGGGTGTGAAGCTTTATATGCCTTAGATCAAAATGGTTCAGATGCATGTCAAAAATCACACAAGAGGTTCTTAATCTTAAACCCTAGATTTGCTAAGTTTTAACTAGAGTGAAGATCCCAATGGTTGATATTTTACTTAAGTTGTTGTGTTTTTAGTGTTTTCAATCATCATGAAATGCTAGTGGAGCACAACAAGAAAAGGGTGTGCAAACAAGGTAACTCATGAATCAAAATTCTACACACTCAAAAGTTTTGCTAAGGTTGAGAATCTGGGCTAACACCACAATACTAAGGATAAGAGTTTTGGGGTGTTACAGGCGGCTGCGTCGACCACGCGCGTGTACTCGGGCGGACGGAGCGCACGGGCAGGGGCGCGATATTCCGGCGAGCTTCGGTTCGAGCTCGGTTTCGATGCTTTTGCTGCGGATAAAATCATAGGAGGAGTCAGAGAGATGGAAAAAGTCATGGTAGAGCGTGGGGACCGAGAATGGGTGGTGAATACTCACTGGTTTGACCGGAGAAGAAGAAAACGTGGCGGTGGAAATGGCGAGCTCCGGCGAGCTCGTGCGGCGGCCTGGCGGCGTGAAATGAGGAGGGAGGAGACAGGAAAGAGAGGCCGAGGTGCGGGGAATTTATAGGGGGCAGAGGGGAAACCAATCACGCCATTCACGCTCGGAATCGAGCCGAAATTGGAGGAGGAGTTTCGGCCGGAAATCTTTGGCTGGAGGTTGAAGAAGGTGACGTCACCGCTGACGTCAGCAGGTATTTTCTTTTCTTTTTTCTGTTTTCTTATTTAATTCATATCTTTTGATTTAAGACTCCAAATGAAGTCAGACTAATTTTTATAAATTTGTAAAATTCATATCTATGCTTTACAACATTAGTGGGTATTTTTTGGAAACTTTTTAAAAGTAATAATTTTGAAATATTGGTTTAATACAAATTTGACACTTAATATCAAATTATGAATTATAGCTTAATTAAATTTTCTTTTGGCTAAATAAAATTCTAAAATACCCACATTCAAATATGTTTGAAAACAAGTTATTGAAACTCATTTTACTGAAATCATTCATCTTTATTTTGGCATAAGAGTAAGATAATAGAATAGAATTATTTTTAAAATAATAGAAAATATTATGGATTAAATTTTAATTCAATTTTTATTTTGTGCACAAATATATTTTATATTAAGATAAATCATTTTGAAAACTTCATAAAAGAAGTTTGGAAAGGATTTTAGATTTAATTATCTCTTATTAACTATATTCATGAAAATCATTTTAGCAATTAGACCATGTTTTAGATAGTTTTAAAGAACATTTGTAAATATTATTTTAATTTATGAATAGCTATGGCTAAGTGGTTAAAATCAATTACTTGTAAGTAAACTTATTTTTATTAAAATAAAATGGTTTGAAGTTTATAAATCATTTGTCAAATTTACATATTAAGGTTTTTGAAATACAATGGATAATGTAATGTTTAATTTGAAATAACTTTTGAAAATAATGACACATTGAGAATTTGAAATAATAGACCTTTTCAATTTAGTTAAAGTCTGTTATAGTTGGTTTCCTTAGGCATTTTAATATTTTATTTTAATCAAAGCAAAAGTTTTAAATTTTAGTGAATTTTTAACATTATAAAATGTTGGGATGTTACAGACTACCACCCTTAAAAGGAATCTCGTCCCCGAGATTCGGAGAAGCTAGAAAGAAAAGCTAATGCTTGAATGATTCTGATAACTCGAGAGGTTCTTGAGAAATAATATTTCTGACATGTAAACTTGAAAACTAGCAGGGGGTGATTTTTCTTATTGGAGAGGCTAGAAGGAAAGATAGTTTGCGATCTCTGGGTTGAAGCAGCTGGGTTTGAATAGGTGATTTTTCTGATTGGGGAGGCTAGAAGGAAAGATAGTTTGGAATCTCTGGGTTTAAGCAGCTGGGTTTGAAAATCTGGGTGGCTACCACCCTTAAAAGAAATTTCTGTGGTCAGTCTAGAGACTTTGTTTAATCTTGCTTATTTTTCTGATGTAGAATGTACAAGTATTCAAAATACAATGATATGTGGTGGAAGGAACGATTAAGGACTTACTATACTCCGCATAGTCCCATTGATGGACACCTCCTTCCTCTTCTTAGGGCAACAGTTGGCATAGTGCCCTTTATCATTACACTTGTGACACGTCACGAGACTGATATCATTCTTGTGCGAGCGGATAACGCAGTTCTCTTTCACCTTTGCTGGTCACTTATCAGCGTAATGTCCCTTATACTTACATTTGACGCAGATTACGTCGCTTAAGTTCTTCTTCGTCTTAGGTGTTTCCAAGGCAAAAAGTTCTTCCAATTCTTGTGTGCCATATTCTATCTCAATTAAAGAAGTCCAGTCTCTTTTGATGCGACAACTTCGAGCTAGGTGATCTCCTTTACACTTATAGCAATACTTGGAGGTACTTTTGGATATCTTCGGGTGTGACTTTACTCTCACTTCATAATCCATCTTGGTAGGAGCTTCAATCGTCCTTGGACAATGATTTGGTTCAGTGTCCTTACCAATCTTATTCTTTATGCAGTTCGATTAATAATGTCCTTGCTCTTTGCACTTGTATCAATTGATGTGACTAAGATCTTTCTTGGATTTAACATTTTGTTCTTGTTCCTCCAGGGTCTTCACGAGAGACTGTTGCATTCCTTCATTGGTTTGCTGGATAACTTGTTGCACCAAGGGATAAAGCTGACACTGAATTGGGACATGGTTTGTTCCATCACACAGGAAGCAAGTAACCTGACTTGTGGGGCAAACTTTAACTAGATGTCTTGTATCACCAAGGGGCCACTCATAAGGACATTCTTTGGACGTATGTCCTAACTCTCCACAAATTTTACATGCCTTCGGTGTGGTTATAAGGACCTCTTAAAAATCACTATGGTTTTGATCAATCTTAGGCAGTTGGTCGTTGATCAAATTCCACAGCTGACTCTGGTTCTCTAATATTAGTCGCATTGTGGTGTGCAAATCATTGGTGTTCATATAGGGGTGATACATCTGTTTGTTTTAGAAAATAAATGTGTTGAATTATATGTACTATGCAGAAATCCTAATTGAATAAATCAGAACAAGGCAACCGTGAAAATTTCTAACACAAACAATCAACATGGTTCAACACAAGCAAAACATACGTGAAAATTTCAAACTTCTTTTGAGAAATCGAACTAATCATTTATCGAACGAATCACACCATTGTCATGGAAAGACAAAATTGATAGTACCGCCATACCACAATTTGATAGGTCAATACATCAACGGATCTCGTTATTCTAAGGGAATAGGTAGTCTAATATATCTTTTTCTTGGGTGCTTCAAGTTCTTGTTCAACTTCCTTGAGTTCTTCTAGATACTTCTGGGTGTTGTGAAGTCTAAAATGAAGTCTTTCTGCAAGGTACTCGATAGCTCTCCATGCTGCATTTCTTGCAGAATCAAAGAATGACGTGTGAATTATTGGGTTGGTGAACATGCAATCACCCTCAGTCTTTTGGTCAGCTTCTTTGCTCTTGTATAGGTGGACTTGTACCCACCAGTACTCTTGACCTTCATCCATGAAAGTAAAACCTTTGTATACTGCTTCTCCTTCAAAACCTCAGCTCTTCATGTTATCCTTAAGTGCTCTTGGAAAGTCAGTCTCACATTCAAAGGTCATGGTCATCACTGGTCCCTTCTTGAGTGATTCAATGAGGGCGGTCATCTAAAGGAAACAACAGAAGAAACTTAGAAATGAAATAGTTAAGATAGTTACAAGAATGATGTTTGAAAAGTTTTATTTTCACCAAACAGAAGGAAATAGATTTTCAATCCTATGGCCAAATCCTATTTCTATCCAAACCTAGGGTTTCGAACCTACAGGCAACAGAGTGCTCTCACACCATCTGTAGCGTACCTGCACTTAAAATATGGTAGATACCTGTGTATAGTGCAAATCCCTTGATCGATTCGTTTGCACACACAGTTTACGATGTAATATCACAACAATGTATCAATTTATTACATCGATAATCCAGACTTACAAAATATTCAATACAAGTTGCATATAATAAAGCTAGCTTTGGAAGAGTAAACAGCGGAAATACATTAGCAGTGAGTCTCCATCACTTTCATGTTGCCACAGCCGAAAACATATTGGTTGCAGACTCGAAACCTTTAAATCGAAACCTCACTCGTCATCTGATAAATCTGCAATAAGAAAAATATTGCAACAACGTGGGTCAGATTCCATAAAAAATGGAGTCTGGCAAGTGACACTATGGTGGACACCTAATGGAATAACTCTAATAACCTATATGCATATTTGGCTGGTGGAGTTCAACGCTATTTTGCATAAAGCCAATTTTTCCTAAGTCTTTGGAAAACACTTTCACCACGGTCTCATTCTACCCTTGTTCACCCATCAAGTTTTAGTTTTGAAGTTGGAATGGTGGAATCCTCCGTTGACGTCCGTGATCAGCTGCTCAAATTGTCCGTACCGGGGACACGACTAAGTACTTAGATTTACACTCTGCAGAGGTTGTGCACGTTCACCATTGTACCCATTCAACGCAAACTATCCTTACACACTTATAGTGATAAGGAAAAGGAGAAGAATGAGACGAGATCTTTCAGAAGCTTTTTCCCTCCCACACTGGCTTGACCCGTTCCACCTAACAACCCCTACATCTGCTTGTCAAGCCGGAGAGAGTCCACACAACATAATTGATCAAGCCAGAGCCCATTGGCAATGGATGCACTGGAAGCAATCGTCACTCGGAGTTCTTCAGATTCCTCTGTTCCTGGGTGGCCGTTCACAAGTGCACGTACTCCAGGAACCATAGACATGGGTCTGAGTAGCCGCTCAACTTCGCCACCATACAACCTTTTTCCACCCAGGTGTTTCATTCTTAACTTAGTAGAATTTAGATTTTCACAAAACAACATTTGCATAGCATCAATAATTCTACTAAGTATTGCATAGGAATCTAGGCACAGGAATAAGGGATTCTACACAGGTTTAGCATAGCAAAACTATCCTACACATGCTTATATAAAAATAATCTAAGTAATGCATATAGAAAATAGTAGCAAGTTTATGAGGTGTGCCACTTGCCTTTGTATGTTGTCGTTGTGCACAAACTCTTTTCAACGATACTCGGAACTCTCCGTTCAGTCTAGAAGATCCAACACACTTCAAAGATGATAACATCATGATCAATATTTGTTTAAGTCTAGAAGACAGGATTAGGGAAGAGGGAAAAGATAGAAAGAAAGATGTAGTTGGTCTTCCAGGCTTCATCTCCAGACCTGTAACTTTCTCCTTGGTGATGTCTTCAATGAATTTTTGTTGACTTGATAAATCTTAAGACTTGATGATTCTTGTATCACCGAGGCTGGTATTGGAATTAACTTAGTCTTCATGAAGTCTAAGATAAGGAGGAAGAAAAGAGAGAGAGAGAGACAACAAGACTTAGAAAATATTTGCTGGTTAGTCTTCATGAACTTCTTCTTGAATTTCTTCTAAGTGCTTCTACTCCCGTAAGATACTTCTGAAGTCATGTTTTGGCTAAGTCCTTCAATGGCCTTCTAGCTCCATGTTGAAAATCCTAAGTGTCTAATGCATAGCACTTTTACCAAAATACTAAGTTTGAAAATAATCCTAACTTAGAGAAAATGAGGGAGGAGTTTTCCTATAAGGAGTATAACTATATAATAAAATAAGTTATGCATAAAATGCACTATTTAATCATAAGAAACATTATACTAATTTTTGTGATATTTATAAAATATGCATGAGGTTATAAATGCAATTTAAATAAATTTGTATTTTTGCAAAACATAATAAAAGGAAAAACATATACATTACAGTTTTATGTGAATAAATTTTCATAGCACAATTTTCTTATAAATGATGTTAATGGACAGAAGGGATTTAATTAAATTTATAGCAATTGGATTTACTCAAAAATAATGTTTATATTAAAAGTTATGTCAAAAATATTCAAACTATTTAATTTAAACATATAAGTATTAAATCATCAAAATAATACTCAAAATTATTTTATAACGGAGGCATCATTTTACAAATATTCCAAAGTTTCTAAAACAATTTTATTTGCAATTTTTGGAATTATAGATTTAAAGTTATGACAAATATACTCAAATTCACCATTTGAAATTTGAATACTTTAAACTAAGTAAAATTTGAATTTTGGCAGATCTAAAATATTCTACATGTCAAGGGCTTTCCAAAAATATAATTTTTTTCAAATTTGGAGTTGTGGTTAAAAAGTTATAGATTTTTAATTACCGGGACTATTCTGCAAAACTGCCATTTAATCTAATTAAAAGAAATCCTTTTCTGACGTGGCAGCTGACTGGGATGCTGACTGTGCGCTGACTGTGCATGCTGACGTGGATAAGTGTTTTGATCTCGGCCGTAGGATTTAGATCTAACAGATCACATCTGACAGTTCTGATTCGCTAACCAGATCTAATCTGGGCCGTATGTTGAAGATCGGATGGCAGAGGGAGGGTCGTGCTCACCGGGCGGCGCGGGATGGTCGCCGGAGACGGAGGGGACGGCGGCGCGGCTCGGTCGTGGACGGATCAGACGTTGGGGTGGCTCCCCGGATGAACGGAGGGCTGCTCCGGGCGCGGCGTGACGCGGGGAGGGCGATGGCGGCGGCGTCGACCACGCGCGTGTACTCGAGCGGACGGAGCGCACGGGCGGGGGCGCGGTATTCCGGCGAGCTTCGGTTCGAGCTCGGTTTCGATGCTTTTGCTGCGGATAAAATCAGAGGAGGAGTCTGGGAGATGGGAAATGTCATGATAGAGCGCGGGGACCGAGAATGGGCGGCGGATACTCACTAGTTTGACCGGAGAAGAAGAAAACATGGCGGCGGAAATGGCGCGCTCCGGGGAGTTCGTCCGGCGGCCTGGCGGCGTGAAACGAGGAGGGAGAAGAGGGGAAAGAGAGGCCTAGGTGCGTGGAATTTATAGGGGGCAGAGGGGAAACCAATCGCGCCATTCACGCTCGGAATCGAGCCGAAATTGGAGGAGGAGTTTTGGCCGGAAATATTGGACTGGAGGTTGAAGAAGGTGACATCACCGCTGATGGCAGCAGGTATTTTCTTTTTCTGTTTTCTTTTTTTGAAAAATTCATATCTATGCTTTAAAACATTAGTGGGTATGGTTTGGAAACTTTTTAAAATTAATAATTTTGAAATATTGGTTTAATACAAATTTGACACTTAATATCAAATTTGGAATTATAGCTTAATTAAATTTTCTTTTGTCTAAATAAAATTTGTAAAATACCCACATTAAAATATGTTTGAAAAAGTTATTAAAACTCATTTTACTGAAATCATTCATCTTTGTTTTGGCATAAGAGTAAGATAATAGAATATAACTATTTTTAAAATTACAGAAAATATTATGGATTAAATTTTAATTCAATTTTTATTTTGTGCACAAATATATATTATATTAAGATAAATCATTTGAAAACTTCATAAAACAAGGTTGGAAAGGATTTTAGATTTAATTATCTCTTATTTACTATATTCATGAAAATCATTTTAGCAATTAGACCATGTTTTAGATAGTTTTACAGAACATTTGTAAATATTATTTTAATTTATGAATAGCTATGGCTAAGTTGTTAAAATCAATTACTTGTAAGTAAACTTATTTTTATTAAAATAAAATGGTTTGAAGTTTATGAATCATTTGTCAAATTTACATATTAAGGTTTTTGAAATACAATGGATAATGTAATGTTTAATTTGAAATAACTTTTGAAAATAATGACACATTGAGATTTGAAATAATAGACCTTTTCAATTTAGTTAAAGTCTGTTATAGTTGGTTTCCTTAGGCATTTTAATATTTTATTTTAATCAAAGCAAAAGTTTTAAATTTTAGTGATTTTTTTTACATTATAAAATGTTGGGATGTTACATCACCTCCCTCGGTACACCGGACATATCTGACGGAGTTCACGCGAACATGTCAAAGTTTGCCCGGAGGAAGGCGACAAGCGCGCCTTCCTATTTGGGAGCAAGAGCGGCGCCAATGGTGACGCTAGCCCCCTAGTCCTCAACCCCCGAGCTTGTGGTGCTCAGGGTGACCTTCTTCGTGGAAGCTGGCTCCTGAGAGAACAAATGCTTCTTTTTCTTGGCCTCCATGTCCTCCGCAGCCGGAAATGCCATGGCGACTACCTTGTAGGCTGTCTCGACGACGTGCATACCGTCCAGGACGTGGCCGTCCACGACGCGCATGCCGTCCAGGAGATAGTGCCAACGCTGCCGGGGATCTTGACCATGTTGTAGGCATGATGCGTGACGGACATGAACTTCGCGAGGTCGGGGTAGCCGAGGATGGCGTTGTACGGCAAGCCGATGTGCGCGACTTCGAAGTCGATGAGCTCGGTTTGGTAGTTCTTCTACGTGCCAAAGGTGACAGCGAGTCGGACGTGCCCCAGGGGCTCGATGGAGCCGCTGGTGACTCCCGTGAAGGGCCTAGAGGGCATGAGCCACTCGTAGGGCACTTGAAGTGTCTCGAAAGTCTCGATGGAGATGACGTTCATGCCTGCACCTCCATCTATGAGCATCTTGGAGACGGCGATGTTGTTGATGGTGGGGGAGCAGACCAGCGGGAGGGTTCCAACAGTCTTGGTATACTTGGGGTTGTCTTGCGCGTCGAAAGCGATGGTGTACTGCGACCACTTGAGGGGCCTGGAGGTCTCGACGCTGAGGAGCGCGGCATTGAGCTCGCGGGCGAACTGGTTGAATTGATTCTTCGACTTGAGCGCCTGAGTCCCGCCTAGGATGCAGGCCATAGACCCTCTCGGGGCCTGGTAGCCTCCATCTTCCTCGTCAGGGAGGTTGCCGTTTTTCTCGGTGACGTTGGCTTGAGTGCTAGGTGACTTTTGCTAGTGGACCTTGCGTCCGCCTCCATGGTAGCCGCGGCCTCGACCGCGGCCGCCGCTGCCTTCGGCTTGCTCGCGCTCCTTGCTCTGCCTCTTGATGTCAAAGCAGGTCTCAGTAGAGTTGTCGCGCCTATTGTGGTAGACGCAGAATGGACGGTCGTCCTCCTTCTCGCCAGGCTCGGGGGAGCCCCTGCGGGAGCCCTTTGCATCAGGCTCTGCCGCGAGGACCCCGGTGGCCTTGCGCTTGGGCTCCTCCTTCTTCTTGTGGCTCTTGGACCCCTCGCCAGGGTCGTCTCCCCGCGAGCTCATCTTGACGAAGAGGAGTCCCTCTTCAGCCTTGGCGCACTTGTCCGCCAGATCGAACAACTTCACCACATATGTGAGCTTGTCGTAGATGCCCAGTTTCTCGATCATCCTGCAGTTCGAGACGCCCTCGCGGAAGCCGGCGATGACCTGGGTGTCGGGGATGTTTGGAATCTAGTTCCGCACCTGGCTGAAGCGCAGGATGTACTTGCGGAGGGTCTCATCCTTCTTCTGCACCACAGCGCGCAGGTCATTGTGGGTGAGCGCACGCTCGTACGTGCCCTTGAAGTTGGCGACAAACTGCTTGCAGAGCTCTTCCCACGTGCCCACAGAGTCCTCAGGGAGGTTCAGGAGCCACGACAACGCGGAGTCGCGAAGCGGGTGCGTGAACCAGTTGGACATGACCTTGTCATCTCCTCGTGCAGCTTGGATGGAGGTAGTGTAGCGCTGCAGAAACTCGACGGAGTTGCTGGAGCTGTCGTAGCCATTGGGGAGGGCTGGCCTGAACTTTTGAGGCCAGACCACGCGGCGCTGGGAGCGGGTGAACGCCATGCAGCCCGAGGCGTACGTGGCTACCGTGCTCTGCAGAGCCGCACTGGACGATCTCCTCCACGAGGCGGTTTTGGCGGTCTCGTTGGCGCTACATCCCCACGCGCGCGTCTGGCGCGGTGCGCTGCACGATTTGGCAGTCGCGCGGCGAGGATGCGTACGAGGCAGCTCTGTGTCGCGGCCGGAGCAGGTCCTGGAGGAAGTAGAGGTGCGTCAGGCGCAGCCGTGCCCGCGAGGGAGTGGTGCACAATCGCCGCGACGGAGCGGGGCGAGTGGTGTTGATGCCGACGAGGTGGTTGAGGCGTTCCAGCCACTGCTCATGAGCCTCTGTAGTAGGCCGGTAGCGTAGGAATTCTTGCGCCATGAGCAGAGCGTTGTGCGGACCAGGCTCCTCGCGTCCTAAGATATAAAGGAATTGCTACAGAGTTAGTCATGTTCCTTAACTCAAAAAAATAAATTAACATGAAATAAAATAGTGGGTTGTCTCCCATAAGCGCTTTTCTTTAAAACCTTTTAGCTAGGCAAGGAGATTCGTATGATGCTCTCATAAAAATGAGAGTTGAATAACATAGGAAAGCATCAAGAGGTAAACATCAAACACATTTAAGTCTAACCCACTTCCTATGGAAAGGAGTCTTGTGATAGAATAAATTATTGAAACATAAAGCAACTATCATAGCAACATGAAACAAATGAAATTTCAAAACTTTCGACATAAAGAGAGGTTTCTTAGTAACTTTAAAACTTTTACAAACATGTTTTCCTCTCTCATAATAACTTTCAGTAGCATCATTGATAAAAATCTACAATATAACTGTCACATGAAACATTCTTATCATGATCCATATGCATAAAACTATCATTATCTCCCTCATAAGAAAAGTATTAATAACAAGTGGAGTAGGATCATCATAAAGAACTTGAACATGATAGACAAGTTGTATATTAAAAGGACTGGTTTGAGTAATTCTTTTATAGTCATGACAAGTTTCAAAAGGATAATTGTAATTATAACCCATGTCATAGTATTATTTATAATTATCAAAGACCGGAGGCTTAGTATCATCATAAGCAAAATAATAGTTATCCTCTAAAGTGTGTTTATTTGCAAACATGTCAACATTTTTACTAGAAGGGGATGTATCAAATATAAAATCATTAGTAGCAAAAGGGTTTTCAAACACCTCATCCCCGAGCTCAAAGATCTCTATATCATCATGGGAAGGAACATGGATAGTATTAGTAGTGCAACAATTATTAACATCATCATTTTCAGAATTATTATCCCAAAGATCTTCAATATCAAAAGAAGTGTGCTTATCCTAATCATGATCACTATTATAAATAACAGGCATAGGTACATCATGCAGTTCAGAATCATCGAATTCAGAATTATAAGTATAAATAGTAACATGAACAACAAGTTTGGGAGAAGATACCGTTTCCTCTCTCCTTTTACTCCTCTTTTTCTTCCTCTTTCCCTTTTTCTTGTTATTTTCCTCTTTAGGAGGAAGAGGCTTTAAAGGAAGCTTCTCCACATAATCTGGTTTAGTATTAGAAACAATGGAAGAAACTTGGGAGAATTTCTCTCTTTCATTAATAAGATGAAATAGTCCTATCATACTTTGGTAAAGTCCCATCCTTTATAATATTTTGTATGTAGGTGTTAGCATGGCAATTATTAACACAATAGAGATAACATCCATGCAACTAATCATTCATATCAATATCACTCATATTTAACAAAGAAGTTTTTATTGATATCTCTTCACACCGTAAAATTAATGTAAGTTCATCATATTTATTAGGGGTGATCATGTTATCACAAAAGTATACTACAATATCTTTATGTGAACCTGATAATTAAAATTCGAAATGTCCTTTTACATAGCAAAGTTGACAAATAAAAGGATTGGTGGAACAAATTGTGCTACCAAGATCTCTTAAAACTTAATACCAACCTCTAGTATTTTGATTTCTATGATGGATACAATATTAATCATCAATTTGATTAATTCCACAAGGTCTATGCATTCCACAAAAATTAACATGCTTATAAGAAATAGTATTATCATAAGTTTGAGCATGTTTATTGCAATCATGAACAACAATTTCATTTTCCATGCAAGTGTCTTTGAAAGGTTCATGATACATGTCCCAATTTTCTTTAGGAACATTAATATGAGAAGCAAAGGTTCTAAAATAACCAACAATAATATGAGAATCAAGACCATATTAGCACTAAGCTCTTGAAAACCAGCAGTTTCAACACAAGACTTAATGCAATCATATTCATAGTTCATACCTGATTCGTTACCTTTGTCATTCTCCCAATATTCAGTATTGTTTCGAATTGTTTCAAGGAGATCCCATCTAGCTTCAACCTTCTTACTTGTGAAAGATCCCTCCGAACAAGCATCTAGATAATCCTTGCAATGTCCTGAAAGCCTTGCATAAAAATTATTAACAATTCTATTATCAGGAAGCTCATGGTTAGGACATTTGAGTACTAATGTTTTCAGCCTTCCCCAGGCTTGAGAAATGCTTTCTCCTTCAAGAGGCCAGAAATTATATATAGAATTACGATCTTGGTGAATCTCACTAGAATGATAAAATTTAGAATAAAAGAGAGATACAACCTCCTCCCATTCAAGAGAGTGCCTATTCTTCAACAATGTATACCAATGCGAAGCTCTTCCACCAAGTGATATATAATGATATAGAAAATAATTTCTTCTTAACTTTGTCCATTCAAATACCTGCACACTTGAACAACTCACATAATTCATGTAAAAATAGCAAATGATCACCAGGATGGACATTTCCATCCCCTACATAGAGGTTATCCATAACACGATCAATAATTTTCATAGATATTTTAAATGCCACTATTTCTTCAGGTGGCTTAAGAATATCACAAGCATCATTAGAATTATCACATGTTGGAGGTAAAGCATTATCAAGGCTAAATAATTCCTCCAAAGCTGAGGAGCAAAAACGATTATTTTTGTTTAAACTAGCTCCTCCAAGCATACGTTTTTCCATAGCCTTAGCAATAATAGTGTCCAAAGAATTTATACTAATAACATTACTACCACTATTATGTAAACAAACTTCCATAGGTTTTTTAACTTTCTCTTTAAAAGTATCATGTCCTAATGCAATATAAATTTCATAGAGATCTCTAATTTTCTTGTTATTTTCCATTAACCTAACTAGTGATAATAAAAACAAGAAACAATAAGTATCTAAAGGAGATACCTTCAAGCGCTCACTTCCCCGGCAACGGCGCCAAAAAATAGCTTATTGTCTACGCACGCTTCTATTCTTGTCGACAGTGTTGGGCCTCCAAGAGCAGAGGTTTGTAGAACAGCAACAAGTTTCCCTTAAGTGGATCACCCAAGGTATATCGAACTCAGGGAGGTAGAGGTCAACGATAACACTCTCAAGCAACACTGCAAATAAGACACGAGAAGTCTCTTGTGTCCCCAACACACCCAATACACTTGTCAGATGTATATGTCCACTAGTTATGCGAAGAGATAGTGAAATACAAGTAATATGGATGATTATATGTAGTAATTGCAATCTGTAATAAATATGGCAGCAAGCAAACATGTAGCAGAACTTGTTGGAAACGGTATTTCGATCCTTAGAAACAAGGCATAGGGATCCTATTTTCACCAGTGGACATTCTCAACAATGACATCAAAGTTAAATAAATAAACACTACTCTCAAACACTCTCATATTGGATAACAACACCATTCATTGTGTAGGGCTACAAGATCACCCTCAATGTCAGAGTAAACTAACACCAACAATGTCATAAAGGAATCACACACGGTGCACACACTGTCACCATTACACCCGTGAATAATCCCGGAGTTCATATTAAAGTAACCTCTAGAGGTCATAATAGATAAAGAGTAGCATCACATATTCAACTAGATTACAAAGCTCATGATCACATTAAAGATCACATCATGGGAGAGAGAGATAAACCACATGGCTACCGTAGATCCCGAGGCCCCGGGGGATAACTACTCACTCCTCATCGTAGGAGTCAGTAACGGCGATGGAGATGGTGGTGGAGACGATGGAGATGGCTCTGGGGGCAATTCCCCGTCCCGGTATAATATAGCATGGAACATAAGAAATTATAGATACGTTGGAGACGTATCAACAGTCTGCCCTTTTTTGCTCTCTTCGGTTCCTGTAAAATTCCAACTCAGCGGCGACGTCGCTCGGGAAGTCCTCCCTCCACCGGCGCATCAGCTCCTCGTCGTGCTCAGCGGTGTCGATCCGCCGCTGCACCTAGCGGTGGCGGCGACGATCTTTGTTGGTGAGAAGGGTTGGCCATGGCGCAAGGAACTCCGCCTCCATGATGTCCTGGCAGTCCGGGAAGTTTAGCTCGCTTCGCGGGCGCCAGAAACGCCACACGACCGCGTCGTACGCGCGCGCTACCTCCTCCGGCGTGGGGTACGTCCCGAGCGTCTGCCGAAATCCGCCCACGTGGATTTAGGCATAGTAGTTGCCGTTGGGCCGCTCCCGAACACCGCGGAAGCTGGACGACCCACGACGGCGCGTCGGGATCGTCTACATGCACAAGAGGAGGTTAAGTAGTTAGTACAGCAAATTAAAACTTATACACAAAAAGTTGCAAAAAAATAATATCAACATAAGCGCATGCCTCATATATTGGACACAAATCTAGAGATGGCGTTTCAGAAATCCAGTGAGATGCAGAAAATGTATATTTGTGCACATCACAGGTTTTTGAGACGCCACCTCTGAATCACACGGTGTCACAACGGTTTAATCACTGGCATATCAAAAGAAGGTAAAATGCAAGTTAATTAATAAGTAGTCAAGAAAAATAACAAACAAGGCCTCATATGAAATTGCTTCAGAGATGGTGCGAGTGAACAACGTGGAATGAACACTACATATATGTTCAGACAACATGGTTCACTCACACCTCCCTGAAGATTTAACGTGGAACCTTCTAATCATCGGACAAAAGTAGTCATCTTAGAAACAAATTTTAGAAATGAAATTCGGTCCAAAGAAAATATTGCCTCATACTTACACTGGAAATACAAATGGTCCGAGACAGAGTAAGTGAGAGCCAGTGGGATGCTGAATATGTGTATTCGTGTATGATGTCCCACAAGTATAGGGGGTGTATCGCAGTACTTTCCATATATAAGAGTGTCGAACCCAACGAGGAGCAGAAGGTGTTGACAAGTGGTTTTGATGAGGATTTCACTGTAAACACTAGCATACAAGTTTTCAGTAGACTTTGATATAACAGATAAATAAAGTGCGAGTAAATACAGCGCGGCAATTATAATTGCAGCGAGTGTCCCAATCCTTTTGAGGGCAAAGGATAAGCCGGTTTGTTTATTTATGATGACCAAACGTTCTTGACGACACACGGAAATTCTGTCTAGTGCTTTCGCATCATATCGATGATTAATCTTTAGTGTTTGTCTAAGTGTCGTGTGGGTGAACCTATGCTAATGCGCCGCCCTTCCGAGGACACTTGCAAGCATCCGCAAATACAAGAAAGTAATTAAGTTAAATCTAACCATAGCTTTAAACTCTGAGATCCTGCGATCCCTCGTGCATCGGAATATCAACGGGGGTTTAGGTTTCTGACACTCCGGCAACCCCACAAATGATAACCGAGTACACAATGGATTCCCCTAGGCCCATAAAGGTGAAGTGTCATGTAGTCGATGTTCACATGACACCATTAGAAGAATGGCACCACAACTTAAATATCAAAACATTAAATATTGGGTCAATTGGTTCTGTGCAATGGTTCGATGAGTTTTATCGGTCTGTGCCATACCCGCGATGTTTCTCTATTCTGTGCCCTGGTTTGCTCTCATATCGCCCAAACGCTCATTTCCCTCTGGTCAACCTACTTTAACCGGTGGGGTCTGCCTGGCGCGGCTCGGCCAGAATTTCGTGGGGTCGGCTAGTGGGGTCGTGCCTTTGACCTTAGAGCATGCATGCATGCAAGTGGGGCCAACGGCGGCGGAGAGCATGCATGGAGCTGTACGTGCGCGTCCATGCCAGTGCTCGCCGCGCTTTCAATGGCGTGCCCCCCTGGCCGGCAATAAGCTACCTCTCCACCTACAATGCCGGCCCGGATGCGCATCTGCTCCGCCGTCCTCGCGTCTCTCTTGCCTACTCTGTCCTGCTCCAAGCGGAGCAGTCTAGAGCCGACTTAATGTCACGTCGCCATTACTGCCTTCTAGACCATGACGCCGTCCAGAGACCGCAAATGGCATTAAAAGGAGCCATCTCCTTGCCCGTTGCGCGCAAAAATCCCCTCTTCCTCTCCTAGACACCTTCGCCCAGTCCCTTATCTCTCCATGGCTCGTGGTGATGGAAGCTCCACTCCCAGCTCGAACCGCCGCCGCCACGTCCCCTATCCTTGATTTCTTGACGAGCGAGGGAAGCGGCATGGGGAGTGGGCGTGGGCGTGCGCGTACTCCTCCAAGCTCGAGCAGGTGGCGAGCGAGGGAAGCAGCATGGGACGGGGAGTCTCCAAGTCCAAGGGGCAGGGGCAGGGCCATTGCGCCCGATCCCATTCTATAGCGTACCTGCACTTAAAATATGGCAGATACCTGTGTATAGTGCAAATCCTGGATCGATTCGTTTGCACACACAGTCTACGATGTAATATCACAACAAAGTATCAATTTTATTACATCGATGATCCAGACTTACAAAATATTCAATACAAGTTGCATAGCATAAAGCTAGCTTTGGAAGAGTAAACAACAGAAATAATAGCTGTAGCGAAACCTCACTCGTCATCTGAACAATATGCAATAAGAAAAATATTGCAACAACGTGGGTCAGATTCCATTAAAATGGAGTCTAGCAAGTGACACTATGGTGGACACTTAACGGAATAACTCTATAGCCTATATGCATATTTGGCTGGTGGAGTTCAAGGCTATTTTGCATAAAGCCAAATTTTCCTATCTCTTTGGAAAACACTTTCTTCAAATCAAGACAAGTATGGCATGGAAACCATAATCTCATCTTCCCTTGTTTACCCATCAAGTTTTATTTCTGAAGTTGGAATGGTGGAATCCTCCGTTGACGTCCGTGATCAGCTGCTCAAATTGTCCGTACCGGGGACACGGCTAAGTACTTAGTTTTACACTCTGCAGAGGTTGTGCACGTTCACAATTGTACCCATTCAACCCAAACTATCCTTTACACACTTATAGTGATAAGGAAAGGAGAAGAATGGGACGAGATCTTTCAGAAGCATTTTCCCTCCCACCTGGCTTGACCCGTTCCACCTAACACCCTCTACATCTGCTTGCCAAGCCGGAGAGAGTCCACGCAACATAATTGATCAAGCCAGAGCCCATATGGCATTGGCTGCACTGGAAGCAATCGTCACTCGGATTTCTTCAGATTCCTCTGTTCCTGGGTGGCCATTCACAAGTGTACATACTCCAGGAACCATAGACATGGACCTGAGTAGCCACTCAACATAAACCATACAACCACTTACCACCCAGGTGTTTCATTAACTTAGTGGATGTACTCTCAGGTGAAAATCACCATGCTCACGGCCCTAAGTAGAATAGACATTCATCCTAGGCGACGACAACCATGAGCACAGCCCTGAGTAGTCACTTAATATTTTGTAAAACTTTTCATCAATTGCGTAGCGTCAATATTTCTGCTAAGTATGATATAGGAACCTAGACATAGGAGTAAGGGAATTCTACACAGGTTTAGCATAGCAATACTATCCTACACTTGCATATAAAAAATATACAAGGTAATGCATATAGAAAATAATAGGAAGTTTATGAGGTGTGCCACTTGCCTTTGAATGCAATCTTTACTCACAAACTCTTTTCAACGAACTCGGGTCTCTCCGTTCAGTCTAAACAATATAAACAAACAACAATACAACAATCATAAAACGAAATAACACAACACATACAAACAAGTTTCTTAAACTTCTAAGGAATACATGTCATGCATGATATGCAAAATATTTCTAAGGACTGAATTGATGTCATGCCATGAAAATCTTTTAAGTTACTGCCAGGAGATGTGTTGGTCAGAAATGACTAAGGACTAAGGTCATAAGTTGGACAAGATAACTTTGTAATAAATTATCTAGAATAAGCACTCTAATGGCTTAGCCATGATGTGCAAAATACTTAGAGAAAATACTAACTCTATTCCTCGAGGTGATCAACAATCAACTCTTTGTAAATTGGATACTAGGATCCAACAAACTTCAAGATGATAATATCATGATAAAAAATCGTTTAATTCTAATGTGAAAGACAAGATTAGGAAATAGGGAAAAGATAGAAGAAAGATGTAGTTGGTCTTCCAGGCTTTATCTCCAGACTTGAATAATCTTCAGACTTGATGATTTTTGTATCACCTAGGCTGGTCTTGGATTTACTTAGTCATCATGAAGTCTAACAGAAGAAGGGAGAAAATAAGGAGGAAAGCAAGACTTAGAAAATATTTTTGGTTGGTCTTCATGAACTTCCTCTTGATTTTTCTTCTAAGTGCTTCTACTTCTTGGAGATTCTTCTGGAGTCTTGTTTTGGCTAAGTCCTTCATTGGTCTTCTAGGTCCATGTTGAAAATCCTAAGTGTCTAAGTGTATCACTTTACCAAATGCTAAGTTGAAAATATTTCTAACATAGAGAAACTAATGAAGAGGTTTTCTTATGAGGAGTATAACTATATAATAAAATAAGTTATGCATGAAATGCACTTTTTAATCACAAGAAAGTATCAAAATAACCTTTGTGATTTCTTTATAAACATGTATGAATTTATACATGCAATTTAATTAATTTCTATTTTTGGAAAATATAATAAAAGGAATAATTATAAGATTAAAGTTTTCCATGATTAAATTTTAAAAACATAATTTTATAAATAGTGTTAATAAATAGGGGGCATTTATTTAAATTTATAGCAATTTGATTTAATCAAATATAATATTTTTATTAATAGTTGTGTTGAAAATACTCAAACTATTCAAATTAAATATATAACTATGAATTCATTCAAATATTACTCAAAAATATTTTATAACATAGGCATTATTTTAAAAATATCTAAAGTTTCTAATACAATTTTATTTACAATTTTTGGATTTATAGATTTAAAGTTATCTAAAATATTCTACCTGTCAAGGGCTCTCCAAATATATTAAAATATTTGAATTTGGATAAACAGAGAAAAAGATATGATAGTTTGAATAGACAGGGGCTTTTCTGCAAAATTGCCATTTTTTATTTAATTAGAAAAAGAAATTCCACGCTGGCGCTGACTGTGCGCTGACGTGGCCGCTGACTGGGATCGCTGACGTGGTTAAGTGATTTGATCTGGTCCACACGATCTAGATCTAACGGATCACATACCACCGTTCCGATTCGGAATAAAAGAATTAAACATAACCGTACGATCACGATCTAACGGCCTGGATCAGATCGAACCGGGGCTGGTGGCGCTAGGTCACTAGGGACCTCGCTGGAGACTTGCCCGCGGCGGTGGCGCATCGGCAATGGCCGTTCCCGATGTTCTACTGGGTTCCGAGACGAGCGGGTCATACCTACGGGTAGAGGGCGTCAAGGCGAGGTCGTTGGTGCGGTGGTGAGCACCGATGCATGCCCCCTTCTCCTCCTTTTGCTCGCCGGAGTCGCGGGTGGCGGCGATGTGCTTCGGTCGCACAAGGGATCGTCAATCTGGTGCATGAAAGGACACACGACAATGTCAGCCGGACGCGCACGGTCAAGGGAAGGAGTAGAAGACCCGAAGGACCCTTGATCAAGATCTTGAAGGAGTTCGCATTGGCGATGAAGTGCATAGTCTTCGGGGCAAGATTTTTGGGACGACATATGGACAGAAACAGCTCGAAACAAAAACACGTCGAAAACACAATATACGGACCTCGGGGGCCCCGGGTGAATATAAAGCAAAAAATTACTAAATAAAAGGAAGGCAACGGGGCGAAACCGAGAAGAATAGGAGCTCTGAGGCCTCCCCACCTGGTGCTCGCGCAGCCAGCAAGGGCCCCGCACCACCACGTGGTGTGGGCGCCTCGGACTTCGTGTCCTGATCGTTTCGTCTCGTATTTTTCCATATTTTCCAAAAATAAATAATAGATAGCTCAAAATTAAATTCGCGAACTTTCCTTACCGAAACTGTACCTTTTCTTAATAAAGTCTTCCGGAGTGATTGCTAAAATAATATCAACATCTTCGTTACAAGAATCTCCAGAAATATAATGCTTGAGTCTTTGTCCATTTACCACTTGTGTAGAGTCATCCTTGAGCGAAGCAATTTTTATCGCACCCGAACGAAACACCTCGACAATGACATATGGTCCTTCCCACTTGGAGAGTAATTTTCCTGCAAAGAATCTAAGACGAGAGCTATACAATAGAACCTTTTCACCAACATGAAACTCTCTCTTAAGGATTCCCTTATCATGTCATCTCTTAACTTTTTCTTTAAAGAGTTTGGCATTTTAGTAAGCTTCACTTCTCCATTAATCTAAAGAACTCGAAATACGTAATCTCTTCTGACCAGCAAGTTTAAAATCTCAATTTAATTCTCTCACTGCCCAATAAGCTTTGTGTTCTAATTCTAAAGGCAAGTGACAAGCTTTTCCATAAACCATTTTGTCAGGAGACATACCCATGGGATATTTAGAAGCAGTTCTATAAGCCCACAATGCATCTTTAATTTACTAGCCCAATTCTTCCTCGTTCTATTAATAGTCTTTTGCAAAATATATTTAATTTCTCTATTTGATAGTTCTACTTGCCACCAGTTTGAGGATGATAAGCTGAAGCAATTCTATGATTGACACCATATTTAGCAAGAACTTTTTGTCGGCCCAGTGGGAACGGGGGTATGGAGAGTCCACTCCCCGTAGGCCTCGCACGCTGGCCGATCAGACAAAACGACTAAGGACCAGGCCTCGCCGCCTGGCGAGACCCTCGAGAGGCAACTCCCCTCGATGGTCTGAACAGGAAACGAGGGCCTCAAGGGGTCCCTCGCTTCAGGAGAGCCTCCCGAGGCGCCAGCACGCCTGGAGGGAAGTCAACGGGAATCCCCCCTCAGGCTTCCCCAGGCCTGAGGGGAAACGTCGCGGCCAAGGAAGCATGACGAGACACACATGACCTCTGCCACGCCCACGTGATGACGCAAGCAACCCCTTTGCCGTTTTGGTGATAAAGGAGTCAATAAAGTTGCGCCGCCTGCCGCAGAGCTGCCAGGACCTTCCACTCCAGTGATAAAGCGAGTGGACGACGCAAACCTCCAAATGAGAACGTCATCACGGGCTCCACCTCAGAGACTGCCCTCCCTGTGGACAGTACAGCGCGGTCGGCTGCCTGTCGGCCACCGCGCCCAACTTTACTAGTGATGGACCGTGTCCATGGACGAAGGAGCCGCGGTGGACTCCTGCACCTCTACGCCACTACCGAGTGGGAGCCACATTGAAGGCCAAGCCGAAGGAGAATGCCGGAGGCGCCTATAAAAAGACCAAGGCCTCCATCGAGAGGAGAGGTCGGCCATTTTGCCTGTAACAATGCTTGTAAACACTAGCGATCCTAAGTAGGATAGCCTCTGGCTGGAGGAGGAAGAAGGTCATCACTTCCCTCCCTAGGCAAGAACCGCCGCAAGAGGGACTTCGGCAAGCTCTGCTGTACTGTAATCACCATAGTCAGGAGTAGTGGTCTTACCTCCTCACGAGGGCCGTGAACCTAGGTACGGGCTGGTGTCCATCTCTGTCGTGGGTGCTTCGTCTTCAGGTCCGGCGAGCAGCGTTGCCGTGTCCCTCGAGGGTCTTGACCTCCGCGTTCAATCCCCTTCACGAACTACTCTTCAGGAAGTGACTACCCCCAGTGCTAGGGAGTCATAACCCGACATTTGGCACACCAGGTAGGGGGTTGAGGCGCGTCAACGACCTTCGAGCCGCCTCCGCGCCATGGCGAACACCGCGCTACCCGCGCCGCCCGCGTCAACCGACGCGCTCCTGAAGGAGCCCGCGCTCCGCCAGGCGCCACGCCTACTCGCGCACGACGGGGCCGACCCCGCCATGAAGAGCGCGCCCCCTCGGGCCCTCATGTGGAGGAGGCCGAGCGCAACTCCGAGCACTAGGAGGACGCACAGTCGTCGCACCCGACGCGGCGCCCAAGCGGTTCCGGCCCAGGCAGGACGGACCCCGCGCCTCACACCGCGATGCTGATGGCGCAGGAGCTTCTTCGCTACCAGCCCATCGCTGAGGCCCACAAACAGTGGCTGGAGCGCCTCAACCACCTCGTCGGCATCGCCACGACGCGCCCCGCTCTGTCACAGTCCAACATGCACCCCTCTCTCATGGGCACGGTCGCAACAAACGCGCCTCCGCCCCCGCCAGGACCTGCACCGGCTGCGACGCAGAAGGCTGCCTCGCACGCGTCTTCGCCGCACGATTGCCTGATCGTGCAGCGCACCGCGCCCGACGCTCACGTGGGCATGGAACTCCAGCGCAACCGCCAGAACAGGCTCGTGGAGGAGATCGGCCAGGCGGGCCAGCAGAACCGTGGCGCACTGCAAAACGGGGTCGCCACATACACCACGGGCTGCATGGCGTTCACCCGCTCCTTGCGTTGCGTGGTCTGGCCCCGGAAGTTCAGGCCGGCTCTCCCTAAGGGCTACGACGGCTCCAGCAACCCCATCGAGTTCCTGCAGCTCTACACCACCTCTATCCAAGCTGCAGGTGGGGACAACAAGGTCATGGCCAACTGGTTCTCTCACGCGCTTCGCGATTCTGCGCTATCGTGGCTCCTGAACCTCCCTGAGGACTCCTTGAACTCTTGGGAGGACCTCTGCAAGCAGTTCGTCTCCAACTTCAAGGGAACGTATGAGCGCGCCCTCACCCACAACGACCTGCGCGCTATGGTGCAGAAGAAGGATGAGACGCTTAGCAAGTACATCCAGCGCTTCAGCCAAGTGCGTAACAAGATCCCGAACATCCCTGATACCCAGGTCATCGCCACCTTCCGTGAGGGCGTCTCGAACAGCAGGATGCTCGAGAAGCTGGGCATCCACGACAAGCTCACCTCTGTGGTGAAGCTGTTTGACCTTGCGGACAAGTGTGCCAAGGCTGAAGAGGGACTCCTTTTCGTCAAGATGTCCTCGAGAGGGGACGAGCACCCTGAGGGGTCCAGGAGCCAGAAAAAGAAGGAGGAGCCCAAATGCAAGGCCACCGCGGTTCTCGCGGCAGAGCCTGACGCGAAGGGCACCCGCAGGGACTCCCCTGAGCCTGGAGAGAGGAAAGATGACCATCGCCCATTCTGCATTTACCACAACAGGCGTGGTCACTCTACAAAGTCCTGCTTCGACCTCAAAAGGTTGAGCAAGGAGCGCGAGCAAGCAGAAGGCAGCGGCGGCCGCGGCCGAGGACGTGGCTACCGCGAGAGCGGACGCAAGAGCAGCTACCAGAAGCCATCGGGCAACCAGGCCAATGTTGCGGAGAAAAACGGCAACCTCCCTGACGAGGAGGACGGTGGCTACCAAGCCCCGAGAGGCGCAATTGCCTGCATCCTTGGGGGGCACATGCGCCAAAGTCGAACAATCAGTTCAAGCAGTTCGCCCGCGAGCTCAACGCCGACCTTCCAAGCATTGAGATTTCCAGACCCCTCAAGTGGTCGCAATAAACCATCGCCTTCGACGCTCAGGACCACCCCAAGTCCACCAAGGCTGTGGGAACCCTCCCACTGGTCTGCAGCCCCACCATCGACAACGTCGCTGTCTCCAAGACACTCACTGACGGTGGAGCAGGCCTGAATGTCATCTCCACGGATACATTCGAAGCGCTTCAAGTGCCTTACGAGCGGCTAATGCCCTCTAGGCCCTTCAGGGGGGTCACCAGCGGCTCGATCGAGCCTCTCGGCCAGGTCAGGCTTGCCGTCACCTTCGGAAGCAAGGAGAATTACCGCACCGAGCACATCGACTTTGATGTTGCGCACATCGGCCTGCCGCACAAAGCCATTCTCGGCTACCCCGCGCTCGCGAAATTCATGGCCCTCACGCATCATGCTTAAAACATGGTCATGATTCCCGGCAGCGCTGGCACAATCACCATCCGCGGACATGTCCTGGATGCCACTCGCGCTGTCGAGACGGCCTACAAGGCTGCGACCATGGAGTTCCCCGCGGACGAGGACCTAGAGCCTCTCTCGAGGCCCAAGAAGAAGCAGCTGTTCTCCCAAGAGCCAGCCGCCACAAAGAAGGTCTCTCTAAGCTCCAACAGCTCGGGGGCTAGCGTCACCATTGGCGCCGCGCTGCCTCCCAAATAGGAAAACGCGCTCGTCGCCTTCCTCCAGGCAAACTCTGACATATTCGCATGGACACCGTCAGATATGTCTGGTGTACCGAGGGAGGTGATCGAGCACCACTTGGCCGTGTGTCCAAACGGACGCCCCGTCAAGAAAAAAGCAAGAAAACAAGCCCCCGAGAAGCAAGCTTTCATCATTAAGGAAGTCGAGAAGCTCAAAGCGGCAAAGGTCGTCCGTGAAGTCGCGCACCCCACGTGGCTCTCCAACGGCGTGGTAGTCCCAAAACCGGCCGGAGGAGGCCGCCTCTGCATCGACTACACCGACGTAAACAAGGCCTGCCCCAAGGACCCTTACCCCAAGCCAAGAATCGACCAGGTCATGGATTCAAGGGCATTTGCTTCCTCGATGCGTTCTCTGGTTACCATCAGATAAAAATGGCTAAGGAGGACGAGGAGAAAACGGCTTCCCTCACCCCTTGCGGTGTGTACTGCTACGTTTGCATGCCCTTCGGCCTAAAAAATGTCGGAGCCACCTTCCAGAGGCTTATGAGGATAGCACTTGGCGAGCGAATGGGGAGAAACGCCTAGGCATATGTCGATGAAATCGTCGTAAAATCCCGAGAGGGAGACACTCTCCTCGGGGACCTTGAGGAGACTTGCGCAAGGTGAACATCAAGCTCAACCCCGACAAGTGCGTCTTCGGAGTGCCTTCAGGCAAACTGCTTGGTTTCCTCGTGTCCCACAGAGGCATAGAGGCAAACCCTGACAAAATCAAGGCAATAGAGGACATGGAACCTCCACGTAGGCTCAAGGACATGCAACGCCTAGATGGATGCATGGCCAGCTTGGGTAGATTCATCTCCAAGTTCGGCGAGAGAGCCCTGCCCTTCTTCAAGATCATCAAAAGAACGGGCACTTTCAAGTGGACCCCCGAAGCTGAAAAAGCGTTTGAAGACTTGAAGAAGTACCTGGCCAGCCCACCAGTAATGGTCTCCCAAAGGTCAGGTGAGCACCTAAAGCTGTACCTATCAGCTACTCCACAGACAGCCAGTGTCGTCCTTGTGGTAGAGAGGGAAGAGCCGGTACTCCACAAGAAGAGCGCAACCACTCCAAAGGAAAAGCCTCTTGATCAGGAGCTCGACGAGAGGCCCGCTCCAAGTCAACTGTTGCAAGAAGATCCCGCCAGGGAGCCTGTCAAGTCCCTTGAGGCCAACCCTCCCGAGGCCCATGATAAGGCCCATGAGGCAAACTCCCTCGACGGCCAGGTCATGCCCCCAGTGGCCAACCCCCTCGAGGGCCTAGCGGAGCCCCTTCAGGCAAAGGACACCAAGGCTACATAGACTACTCTTGTTGAACATCCAGTCTACTTTGTCAGCACAATACTGCGTGATGCTCGCGAGCGGTATACGATGCAGCAGAAGCTGCTCCTCGCACTCCTCATCACCTCAAGAAAGCTGCGACAGTACTTCCAGGGACACCCCATCACGGTGGTCACCTCTTTTCCCCTGGAGAAAATCCTCTGGAAGCTGCGACAGTACTTCCAAGAAAGTTGCATGATGGAATATTGAGCTACAGCCATTCAATTTGCGCTTCGATACCACAAGGGTAATCAATGGAAGAGCGCTGGCAGACTTTGTCGCCGAATGGACTGACCCAACCCCTGAAGAGCCTTGGGGAGAAGAACAAGAGCCCTGTGGAGACAAAATGCCCAGCCACTGGACCATGAAGTTCGACGGAGCTTTTGATTGTCGCCACGGTGGGGCTGGCGTGGTCCTTACCTCACCAAAAGGCGACAAGCTGTATTACGTGGTCCAGCTGTGCTTCGTAATCGACAAGATCTCCCACAATATCGTTGAGTACAAAGGCCTGCTTGCTGGCCTACGCGCCGCAATCACCCTAGGCGTCAAGCACTTACTCATCAAGGGCGACTCCCAGCTGCTTGTCAACTTCTCCAACAAAAGCTATAAGCCTAAGGACGACCACATGGCCGCATACCTTGAAGAGGTCCGTAGGCTTGAGAAGCACTTCAGGGGAATGGAGCTCATGCACATCCCAAGAAAGGAGAATCAAGCGCGCATCAAAGAGGCAAGCTCAGCCGCCAGGCGTCTTTGAAGTAAGGCTCGTCAAAGCATCCATAGAGCAGCCTCAAGTTGCCAGGCCCGCAAGCACAGACGAAGCACTCCCACCACCACCTGCAAACGGGGCGCCAGACTGTGCGTCCCCAACAGGGGAGCGTCTGTTGCTCACAGCAGTGCATCAAGAAGCAGGATGGATTGACGAGATCAAAGACTACCTCGACAGAGGGATCCTTCCCGAGGAAGATGTTGAAGCGGAGCGAATCGCCCGTCAAGAAAAATCTTACAAAATCCTCGAAGCAAGTCTCTACCTCAAGCGCCCAAAGAGCACCGCGCTCAAATGCGTCCCCCCTAAAGAAGGCAAACTGCTGATCAAAGACATCCACAGCGGGGAATGCGGCCACCATTCGTGCGCCCGCACCCTCATGGGCAAAGTCTTCAGGAGCGGCTCTACTGGCCTCAAGCACTTCAGGCTGCAGTGGACATCGTCGAAGCATGTGAAGCCTGCCAATTCCACGCCAAGCAAATCGACCAACCCGCGCTGGGGCTACAGACCATTCTCTGCGGTCTGGGGGCTGTACATCCTGGGATACTTCCCAACAGCGCATGGCGGATATCGCTACCTCTTCGTGGCCATCGACAAGTTCACTAAGTGGCCTGAAGTGGAGGCGACGCGCACAATCACAGCGGGCGCGGCGGTGAAATTCATCAGGGGCCTGGTCTGCCGTTTCGGAGTGCCTAACCGCATCATCACCGACAATGGCTTGCAATTCACAAGTGGCATCTTCAGAGCCTACTGCGAAAGAATGGGCATCAAACTCTGCTTCACCTCGGTCGCACATCCGCAAAGCAACGGACAGGCTGAGTGCGCAAACACATAAGTCCTCAAAGGCCTAAAGACCAGGACCTTCGATATCCTCAAAGGCCACGGCAAGGGCTGGATCAACGAGCTCCCTTCGGTGCTCTGGTCCATCCGTACAACTCTACCCAAGCCTACCGGGGAAACGCCGTTCGCCCTCGTCTATGGAGCCGAACTATTCCTCCCCACAGAAATAAAGCATAGATCCCCGCGGGTCCTTGCCTTTAACGAGGACCAGCAAGAGGACCTCCACAATGACGACCTGCTGCTCCTTGAAGGACTACGACGCCGCGCCGCCCTCCGGGCGGACAAATACCAGCAGGACCTGAGACGCTACCACAGCCGCAACGTGCGCTCACGTACCCTGGGCAGGCAATTTCGTCCTCATGCGAATCCTCTCCAGGGAAGGCCTCCACAAGCTGTCCCCGATGTGGGAAGGCCCCTACAGGGTCACCCACATCACCAGGCCTGGCGCGGCTCACCTCGAGACTCAAGACTCAAGACGGCGTCTCCGTCAAGAATCCATGGAACATCGTGCACCTACGCAAGTTCTACCCGTGATCATTGTCACGCCCGTGATCATTGTCACGTCAAGACATCTAGCGGAAGAGGCAGCTTACGGCTCAACCTCCAAGCATTTTTTGTCTCCAAAGGTTAAAAGCTTACGGCTTAAACCTCACAAAACTTTTTTGTCTCCAGAAGGAACAAACTCAGAGCGTGATCATCGTCACGCCCGTGATCATTGTCACGTCAAGACATCTGGCGGAAGAGGCAGCTTACTACTCAACCTCCAAGCACTTTTTGTCTCTAGAGGTTAAAAGCTCACGGCTTAAACCTCCAAGCTCCAAATGCTTCTCTCGAGGTTAAACCCTCCGAGCTCTCCATGTAACGAGCCACCTCAAGCCGTTGAGAGTCTCTGCCACTAATGGGTGGTCCCCATGCCTCGACATGGTCAAAACATTAACTTGGCAACCCCAAGCATAATGAATCAATTTTTTTTCCCAAGTGAACTTAGCGCCTCGGCGCCGCTATGTAATATATTTGGTGAGTTTTATTTACGCATTACTTTGTTGAAGTGTGCGCTTGTATCTCTCAACATGCGTACCTCGCGGGCGGGGGCTGAGTATGGTGCTAGTGCCTCAAATGACACACTAGCAGCACTGCAAAATCCCACAAACACGCCATCTCTAAACATGACCTTCGTACTTACTCTCCTCGCGAGGAATGCCTGAGGGGACCTATAAGCGCGCACGAGTCCCTTGAACCGTGTTCCAGCGTTGGGTACGCCCCTCTAACATCTACAGGGAAGATATGCCCCCGCAAGCCTGAGGAGGCATCCGGGAATGATCCCTCAAGAGGACCTCCTCGCCAGGCAAAAAGCCTCTACAGGGCGAAAACCTTGAGAAGCTAAGTCTCGCACCCACGCCTCAAGAGCGTTTTCTTCCCCCTCTAGTGCATGTTTGCCCCTCAAGCGACTTCGCTTGCCCTTATGCTTCATGGACTACTCGCACGTCTAAGGGGGGCACTTGAGCATGCGACTCAGGGATCTTACCTCCCCTAGGCCTAAACTCCCCCCGGCCTTGCGGAGTCATTGCTCCTGCATACCGAAGCGGCGGAGTCATGGCACGAAGAGATGGTTCCTACCGACGCAGAGAGCAAATAGACATGAATATGAGTCCAAAGGGACCTCTCGAGGGGCAAGCAAGCTAATTGCAAATAACAATAAAGAGTATATTACAGGCCAAAAGGTCTTAAACATCTAAACACTAGATTGTTTCAGATACAAGCGCACGCAGGCGCAATAACGGGTAACTCTGGCGAATGCATCGTCGTCTTGCACCTCCTCCACGGCGCCCTCCTCGGTCTCGGCAGAGGCAGCCTCCTCCTCGTTGTCATCCTCCGCAGCCTCCGCACGCCTGAAGCGGTTGCAGAAGGTGTCAACTTGCTCGCGGAGAAAGCTGGAGACCCGCTGCGCATCCTCGCCTTGAGCAGCCTCTGTCACGGTAGAGAGGTCGAAGCCCGGCGTGAGGAGCCTGAGGTTGGTGAAGATGTGATCAACAACCACCCCCAGGAGCTGCCGGCTCTCCTCCTCGATCATCTCGCGAAGCTCGGCGACGGGGCCCTCGAGCGCCGTGAAGAGCTGGTCGAAGTAGACCAGGTACATGGCCTCATCGCCTCGACCTCGGACGTCGGTGTGCGGCGCATATGCCCCGAGTTGCGTAGCGAGCTCGTTGCACCGAGCAACCAAAGCCTCAAACATGCGCTCACGCCGCTTCGTGAGCGCGCGAGACGCCTGGGCCGAGTCCGACGCCTCCGCCGCCCGCTCCATCGCAGGGGCCACCTGCTCCTCCACGTCCTTGGCCAAGGAATTGAGGTTGTGAACTGCCTCAGTGCGGGCCTCCTCCGCTCGGCGACGGCCGTCCTTGGCGCGCTTGACGCGGGCCTATAGCTTGGAGTTGGCCTTCTCGAGCTCGGCGATCCGCCGAGCATCCATGGCGTGCTTGGCCTTGAAGCGGTCCTCCTGCGTCTGGGCCAGGTCGCGATACTTCTGAGAGGTGGACATGCGGAATTGCTTCTCGCGCTCCGCGAGAGCGTCCTCGGACACCTTCTTCTTCTCGGCGAAACGCCGCTCGAAGCGCTCATAAGGAAGCTTCTGGGCAGCGACGTTCTCATCGTACTTCGAGATCGCCTTGGCCAGGTCTCCTTCGCGCTCCACGAGGGCTTCCCGCTGGGCGGCTAGGTTTTCTCCGCCTGAAGGCGTTGCTCCTCGCGTTGCCGCAGCTCTTTCTCCTTGAGGGCCAGCTGATGCTCGCACTCGGTAAAGCCCTTGCGGTCCTCCTCCAGCTCGGCCTGCGCGGCCTGATGGCGGAGAGAAGCTGGGACTCCAGCTGGCCTAGCTCGCGGCGCTTCTGCGCCAGCGAGCCCTCCATCGCCTCGCGCTCCGCCTTGGCCTCGCGCAGAAGCTCTGCAGCGGCATCACGTTCCGCTTGGAGGGGCTAGAGGAGCTCTGCGGCGTCGCGGATGGCCCCCTCACGGATCTCCTTGGCGAAGCGTGTGGCCTCCTCGCGCGCGGCCTGCAGCGCCAAGTCCTCCAGCCGGCGCGCCTCGACCGCCGTATGGAAGGAAGCCCACGACCTCGCCAGCTCCTCCTGCTACCGAGCGAGGCATATTTCCCCGAGGGCGAGGTGCGCCTCCAAGCCCTCCAATGATTCTCTCACGAGGCCGAAGGCGGCCTCGCGGCGCCCCGCGCTCCAGTCCCAGCCCCGAATGACCAGCTCCTGACTTGAGAAGGGCCCGGTTCCGGTGTTGAGTCCCGAGGTCCCGGCGTCGGAGAGAGGACGGGGGCTGGCCTGGTCTCCTCCTGAGCCTGCGCCGGCATCCTCTTGGGGCCCCGCGGCAGCAGGGCGCTCCTCGTTTCCAGCTTGACGAGGAGGCGAGGAAGAATCTCCCTCAATTGACGCGCCCGTGCGTGCTGGTGGCTCGCGCGCTTCTGTCGCAGGCGCCACGGGAGCAGTGGGCGCAGACGGCAGAGTAGGCGCGCGCGACGGCGTTGCTTCACGCGGTGGAGCTGCCTCACGCGGAGGCGTAACAGCGTAGGAGGAGTAGGAGCGCGCAGCGGCGTGGAAGCCCTCTCCTCCGTGGTTTCCACCACCATCGGCTCGGGGGGCGGTGCAGGTGCCCCTAGGCATGGTGTTTCTCCCTCCGTCTGAGGCTCTGTCACCCCCGCCTGAGGCACAGCCCCCTGAGGCTCTGTCGCCCCCACCTAAGGCGCAGCCGCCTCCGATTGAGGCACCCCCGTAGGGGGGGTCTGCGGAGGCCGTCTCCGCAGGCCTCGTGGCCTTGTCAGCCACGGCCTCTGCCGATGCTCGCTTCACCTTAGCTGCCTTGCGAAGCCTGCGGCGTTTCGCAGGCACAAGATCAGTGGCAAAGGCCCAAGAAAATATCTTCAATTAGGCACCAAGTAAAAAGAAAGAAAGGGGACAAAACGCAAGTGACTAGGTGTCATGAACACTTACCCTGAAGGGGGGCGCCAGTATCGACCCACGCCAAGGCAAGAGAGCGCCACGAGGGGGAGGTCTTGGCCACAGGCCTTGTAGGGGGCGTCACTGCTTTCCTTTTGGAGGGGACGTCGGACGGCCTCGCCCCCGAGTGGTCCGTGGTGGCCTTGGTGTGGGCCCGCGCCTCCCTGGGGAGGCCTCCGCGTCAGAGGCCTCCTATTCCACAGCCTCCTCCTCCACGGGGCGCGAGGGAGCCACCACGAAGGCATCATCGTCACCTGACGAGATGTCGCAAACCTCGTCAGTGAACGGCCCGGCCCTCGAAGAGGACACCTCCCCGGTAGTGGCCTCCTCCTCACCTGGGCCAGCTCCTGAGGCCGAGGGAAAATCTGCCCCTTCCGCTCCCCGCATGGCTGGCGTCGGCAACTCTGAGTCCGCCCGGTCTGTCGGGGTGAACGGAGGCATCCCCTCCAGGATGTCCATGCGCTCCGTCAAGTTGTATTGATGAAGAGGCCGGACGGTCACGGGGAGCTGATACACGGCAGGCACCGATGGGTTGACGAAGAGCGCGGAGAGGACGTTGTCGACGGTGTCCTTGTCGTTGTCGCTCGGCCCCAAGTACATCCACATGGGCACCGAGTGTGCCTGGAGGGGCGCTATGCGGCGCGTCACGAAGTCCGCCACGATCATCTGCCCCGTGAAGCCCTCCTCGCGGAGGAAGCTCAGGCGCCCCATCAGGCTTACATTCCTCACGCCATCGAAGGTGGCCTTGCCCCAGTGGGAGTTCTTCAGCGGGGGCTCGTCGGGGATCTCGAGGAAGGCGCATGGACGCTCCACCCCGACAAAGAACCACTTCTGGCGGAAGTCATCCACCTTCTTCGTCACCGAGGTGATGGCCTTGTTCTCCTTCCAGGACATGGGGATATAGAAGCTTCCCATGCCATCGACGATGCGGAACGAGACGCACCCTAAGCGCTCGTTCTTCGCTGTGATCCGGAGCGCGTAGAAGCACCGGAACAGCCCCACCGTGGGCTCCAGGCCCAGATACGCCTCGCAGAGGTAGGCAAACACGGCGAGGATGAGGATGGAGTTGGGATGCAGGTGCTATAACTGCACCTGATAGAACGCCAGAACCGCCTCCAGGAACAGCGAGAAGGACGGCACCAGTCCTGCGGCGAGGCAACGCTGGAAGATTGAGAAGTACCCTCGCGGGCGCTTCCCGTGCGCCGCGGGCTTCAGGGCGGTGGCGCCATGCTGTAGCACCCTAACTTTTATTGAAGTTGGAACACCTGTGTTATGTGCTAGTCCCTGGATCACTGCCAGCACCACAATACAAAATATAAAGTACCATTGCATAAGTATTAAAATTACTACAACGAGATCCAAAAAATCATAGCCAAGAATGGCTTTATTACAAGTTGCATAGCCATGAAGGCTAGCTAAAGTTCAGAGTTCACACGAAAGCGAAAATAACATTGAGCCTCATCTTCAAGCATGCGCCACAGGCAGTCATGTTGGGAGTAGACTCGAGCCAAACTCATTCAGCATCAGAATTACCTGCACATTTGAATATGCAGCCCCCGAAGGAGGTCAATACAATGATGTATTGGCAAGTGACTATGGTGAATGTATAATGACAAGTCTAAAATCTATATGCATATTTGGTTTGGTGGGGTTGGAGGCTATTTGCAGAAAGCAAGTTTTCTCCTATCATTTTGTAAAACACTTTTATTTCTCAAGACTTGGCACCAAGGGATAAAACCCAAGTGCACCATCAATTCTTTCCTTAGTCAAAATTTTACTTTACGAACACAGTGTTGAGGTGTCCAGTTCCTCGAAGTAGTCCATATCCGGGGACACGGCTGAGTACTCAGATTGTCGACTCTGCAGAGGTTGTGCACTTTCACCTTTAGACTCAATTAGCCCGAAAATCCTATACACACGGAGTGTATTGAGGAAAGGAGAGAATTGAGTCAAGAACTTTCAGAAGAAGGATGCAATCATACTAGCAAGACCCGTTCCACCTACCAACTCTACATCTGCTTGTCAAGCTGACAGGTTGCACCCTCACAACTTAATTATTCTAGACAGAGCCCATTCTCAAAAGGCTGCACGGGAAGCTTCTAAACTTGGAGGGACTTGGTAATCTCTTCGTTCCTGGGTGGCCGTCCACAAGTGCACTTCTGGGTAACAAACACCATACTCATGGCCCTAAGTAGAATAGACATTCATCCTAGGCGACGACAACCACAAGCATAGTCCCAAAAGCCACTCAACATAAACCAAACAACCAATTCCACCCAGAAGTGTGTATTAATTTTCAACACTTAGAAGCATGTCTATAACATGGTATACATTTTCATAGCATAGCTAAGCAACTACTAAAAACTTTTCATGGCTGCTTAGGATAAGGGGGTGGCTACACACTACTAGGATATTTGTAAAAATATAACCAATCTTAGCATTATAAAATAAATCCAAAAATTCCTATCATGCATACTACTCAAAATATACTACTTGTGCATATAGAAAAGATGGGATAAAATATGAAGGTCACTTGCCTTGGTAACAGGAGGCACAAGCACAGCAAGAATAGCAATCACAAGCAAGTCCTTCCTCCTCTTCACAATCTAACAACAAGCAATACAAAATAATTAAATACAATATGCAACACTTAAAACTCCAAGCATAAATATGTATGCATGAATGATATGCTATGATAATAGGACACACTTATTAATAATTTTTATTTTCTGTCATTAAATGAATGAAATATAATTTCTAGGTATTTCTTATTTTATTTATCAATTCAATAATTTTAGAATTATATAGTAAAACTTTGATTTCTATAATTACAACTTTTATTGTTTTATGAAATCTTCAATTAAGCCATTTATTAATATTGCTGGATAGAGGGAGATAATACAATCCTAAAACAATTAAATTTATTTCTAAATCATTTTTATTATTTAAGTTATTATTTTAGTGGCCGAAATATTCCTCTGATAATTATACAATTTATAATTTGTCAAAGGGAAAAACAAATGATGTAGAAATAAACTACATGAGCAGGGCTTTCCAATGACATAAAGTTTATCAATTTTGGACTTACAGATTAAAAGTTATGAATTTTGTAAGTTTTAATAGTTTTCTGTTTTAATTTCTAAATTTTATTCGAAATAGAAAAAGAATCGGCCACGCGGCGCGATCTGATTCGTCCGTACCGATTCGACGCGGATCGGCAGCATGGGCCGTCCGATCTCCTTAATAACAAGCGCTCGGGATTAAATGGATCTAGATCCGTTGGATCTAGATCCAACGGTCCGAAAAAGGAGGCCACGCGCGGGCGGCGCGGTTCGCCGGAAAAACTTCCGACCGCGGCGGCGCCACGTCCAACAATGCACGCGCTCGCGTCCTAGGGACCTACGGGATGGATGGGTCTTACCGAGACGTGGAGAAGATCGATGCGGGGACGGTGGCGAGGTGGCGGTCTCCGGCGTGAACTCCTCCTCGCGTAATCGCTCGCCGGAGTAGCACGAGGCGGCGGTTCTCCTCGGGCGAGCACGGACACGGCGTTGCGCTGCGGAAACGAGTTCAAAACCATGTCAAAAAGCTTCGCAAGGAAAAGTTAAAGCGAGAGGGAGCAACGAGACGGCACGGGGTAGCTAGGTTAGCGCGCACGGCGAGGTTCTCACCGACGGTGACGGCGGAAGAGCGGGGTCTCTAGCGGCCAGCCCAGGGGCTCTTTGGAGGAGGTGTTTGGGGCAAAACACGGAGGAGCTCGGGGGCTTTTAGTAGGGGAAAACGGCGAGGTAAATGGAGTAGTAAATCGCCGCATTCAAACGAAATCAAATCGGGTATTTTCGGTCGGAGACGTGGGCGAACGAACATTTGGGGACGAACGGCTCCGCGGGGGAGATGACAGGTGGGTCCCACCTGTCAGCGACTGCGAGCGAGAGCGCGGGGCGTTGGGCCGCTGGCAGGGCGTTGTGCTACGCGTGCGCGGCAGATAGCCAACGGGCCGGCCCGTTTTCCTTTTCTTTTTAAATGAAAATAATATCTGTTTTTAAATACTGATTTCAATTATGATTTTTAAACCTATTCAAAACTTTTCAGAAAAATTCATAAAAATATGTTTTGGAAAGGTTATTAAAAATGGGACTTTTTGATATTATACTTGCCCATAAATAAATTGATAACATTTTATTTATTTAAGGAGTTTCAAGTAAACACTTTATGGAATTATAGATTATTTAAATAATTAAATATATAATTTGAAGTTTTTATTTAATATTTTTGTGATGTAGTTTTATGCCTAATGATGAATGATGCATGAATGCAAAGTTTTAATTTTTTGCAAAATTTGGGATGTTACAGACTAACCCCCTTAAGAGGAAGCTCGCCCTCGAGCTTCAGAAAGGTCAGCAAATAGGTGTGGGTGGTCTTCTCGGAGGTCATCCTCTTGTTCCCCGGTGGCTTCTTCCTCGGTATGATGATTCCATTGGACTTTACAAAACTTGATGGTTTTGGAACGGGTGACTCTTTCTGCGGTCTGCAATATCTTGATGGGTTTCTCTTCGTAGGTCAGGTCACTTTCCAATTGTACTTCTTCGAGGGGTACAATATCCTTTAAGGGAACTCCCATCATCTCGGGGTGTCATTTCTTCAATTGACTGACATGGAACACATTATTAACCGCAGACAGGGCTTCTGGTAGTTCTAACTCATATGCCACTTCACCCTTGCGAGAAAGAATTTTGAATGGTCCGATGAATCGCGGTGCTAGCTTTCCTTTAATTCCAAACCTCTTTACACCCCGGAGTGATGACACTCTAAGATAGGTTATATCACCCACCTCGTAGGCGACTTCTCTACGTTTGGAATCCACGTAGCTTTTCTGGCGTGACTGTGCTATCTTTAATCTATCTTTAATTAATCTGACCTTCTCTTCTGCTTCTTGGATTATATCAGGTCCAAAGAAACTTCGTTCTCCTACACCACTCCACAACAATGGGGTTGTGCATTTCTTCCCATATAAAGCCTCAAATGGTGCCATCTCAATACTAGCTTGGTGACTGTTATTGTAGGAGAACTCGGCATAGGGTAGATTGTCATCCCAACTAGACCCATAATCAAGCGCACAAGCTCTTAACATATCTTTTAAAATCTGATTTACTCTTTCAGTCTGGCCATCTGTTTGCGGGTGAAATGATGTACTGAATTCCAATCTGGTTCCCAGTGATTCATGCAACTGCTTCCAAAAATGAGATGTGAACTGGGTCCCTCTATCGGACACGATACTCTTGGGGGCGCCGTGTAGGCACACAATTCTCTTCATGTAAATATCGGCTAGCTTTGCGCTGGTATAGGTGGTCTTCACGGGTATAAAGTGAGCTATTTTTGTTAAGCGACAAACAATAACCCAAATAGAATCATACCCTGATCTGGTCCTTGGTAACCCGGTGATGAAATCCATCCCAATAGAATCCCACTTCCAATCCGGTACCTTCAAGGGTTGCAAAAGTCCTGCTGGTTTCTGATGCTCAGCCTTTACTCGACTGCATACATCGCACTTAGCGATATATTCTGCTATTTCTCTTTTTAGATTGTTCCACCAAAATCTCTCCTTCACATCCATATACATTTTGGTATTTCCTGGATGAATGGAATAAGGTGTTTCATGGGCTTCTTGCAGAATTAACTTCCTAAGATCAGGATCATTTGCCACGCATATACGTTTTTCAAACCACAAGGTTCCTTGCTCATCTTCATGAAATCCCTTGGCTTTTCCTGCTATCAGGTTGACTTTGATTTCATCAATATCTTTGTCTCCCTTCTGAGCTTCACGTATCTGGTCCATCAAATTTGGTTGTACTACTAACGAGGCTACAAAACCCTCTGGTACCACCTCTAATCGGATGTCCTTGAATGCCTTGCATAAATCCTCAGGTATTTCTCCTGCCGTGAGGCCATTCACATAAACCTTACGACTCAGGGCATCAGCTACTACATTAGCCTTTCCAGGATGGTATTGAAGGCTTAAAGCATAATCCTTGATAAGTTCTAACCATCTTCTCTACCTCATGTTCAATTCTTTCTGAGTAAAAATATACTTCAAACTTTTGTGGTCAGTGAACACTTCGCATCTTTTTCCCATTAGGTAGGGTCTCCAAGTTTTCAGGGCATGTACTACGGAGGCTAACTCGAGATCATGAGTGGGATAATTTGTTTCATGTTTCTTGAGCTGTCTAGAGGCATAAGATGCCACTCTGCCTTCTTGCATCAGCACACTTCCTAGGCCTTGGCGTGAAGCATCACAATAAACTTGGAATTCTTTCTCTAAATCAGGTAAGCATAGAACTGGGGCTGAAACTAGTCGTTTCTTCAACTCCTGAAAACTGGCTTCACATGCGTCAGTCCACTCAAATTTCTTCTCCTTCTTTAATAATTCCGTCGGTGCCTTGGCGATTTTGGAAAAGTTTTCTATAAATCTTCGGTAGTATCCTGCTAGACCAAGAAAACTCCGTAATTCTCCCACATTCTTTGGTGGCTCCCAATTGGTTACAGCTGAAACCTTTTCGGGATCCACTGCTATACCCTCCTTGGATACTATGTGTCCTAGAAATGCGACTTGTTCCAACCAAAATTCACACTTGCTGAATTTGGCATATAACGTATGTTCACGTAGTCTTTGCAATACTAGGCGCAAATGCTCTTCATGTTCCTTGTGACTCTCGGGGTAGATCAGAATGTCATCTATGAACATCACCACACACTTGTCCAGAAAATCCATGAACACTTTATTCATCATATTCATGAAATAAGCTGGAGCATTGGTTAATCCAAATGGCATTACTGTATACTCATATGAGCCATATCTTGTAACAAACACTGTCTTTGGTATTCCAATCTCTCTGACCTTCATTTGAAGATAACCTGATCGAAGATCAATCTTGGAGAAGACACATGCACCTTTCAGTTGATCAAATAATTCATTTATCTTGGGTAACGGATACTTGTTCTTGATGGTGTGTTCATTTATATCTCTGTAGTCCGTGACTAGTCTCTGGGTTTGATCTTTCTTTTTGACAAAAAGAACTGGTGCTCCCCAGGGCGAAGAACTTGGACGGATAAATCCTTTCAGAAGGTGTTCTTCCAGTTGCTTCTTGAGTTCTTTCAGTTCATCGATCGCCATAGGGTAAGGTCTCATAGCTATTGGTCCGGTACCCAGTTTCAGTTCAATGAGAAATTCCACATCTCTATCGGGTGGCATTCCCGGTAATTCTTCTGGGAATACATCTGGGTACTCTTGGACAATCAGCACATCACCAAGGCTAACCCCCTTAAGAGAATTTAGCCTAATTTTCTTAAGTTCGAAAGTTGATCTGAATTTAATCTTTTGTTTTTCGGGGGTGGTGAGGGTGATAGCTCTATTTGCACAGTCTATGATCCCTTCAAAACGGGTCATCCAATCTATTCCGATGATAACATCCAAACCTTGGGTTTCTAGGATGACTAAGTCTGCTGGGAAAAGATATTTTCCAATCCTTAAATCTAACTGTCTACAGCCCGAATTTACTATCATCTCATCCCCAGGTGAACTCACTCTTATAGGTTTTCTTAAGCTTTCCTCGGCTAGCCCATGTTTGTTTACAAAAGCTCTTGATATGAATGAATGCGATGCTCCAGTATCAAATAAGACTAATGCTGGAAAGGAATTGAGCAGGAACTTACCAATCATAGCATCAGGTTCATCATGAACTTCTTCCACATTGATGTGATTTACTTGCCCCTTCTGGAAAGGATTGGGCTTGGAATTTTCATCAGCCTTCCTCTCTGGGCATTCAGTTGCATAGTGTCCTGTCTTCTTTCACTTGAAGCAAGTCACATTAGACAAGTCTTTCTTCCCTTCATAGTTAGGACGGGGATTACCACTCCCGTGATTTTGGCCATGGTGATGGTTTCCCTTGAACCCACCATTATTTCCTTTGTACCCTCCATTGTTTCCTTTGTATCCTCCATTGTGGTTATGACCATGATGCTTTTGGCCACTACCACTGTTGGAGTAGTTCCAGGGTTTATGGCCACTGACTTCAGAGGTGTGTGGTTTCTTGTGAGTTCCTTCAGAGTTACCTTTACTTGCACCGAACTTCCTCTTCCTATTCTCTTCCTTTCTTATGTTATTGTCCAGAGTGATTGCTTGATCCAGCAGAATTTGATAGTTAGGAGCATATGCCACAGACAAGGGTATCTTTAGTTCTCCCCTAAGTCCATTAAGGAATTTGTCCTTCCTTTTAGCTTCAGTGTCGATGTCCTCTGGTGCATACCTTGATAGCATACAGAATTCATCCATATACTCCTTCAGAGTTCTACCTCCCTGCCTCAAGCTACAAAATTCCTCTTTCTTCAAGTTCATTATGCCAGAGGAAATGTGAGCATTGCGGAAACCATCATTGAATGCATCCCAAGTCATGCCATCAAAGGGATGGGTCACTTGAGAGGTCTCCCACCACATGGCAGCAGGTCCTTCCAATAGGTGAGCAGTGGACCTCACCTTTTCTGCCTCAGAACACTCACAGGTTACTAAGTCCTTGTTGACCGAACGAAACCAGTCATCCGCCACTATTGGTTCAGTAGCAGAGGATAACTTATTAGGTCTAAGCCTGAGAAATCTTGCAAGTTTGTCCATTGGAGGTGGTGGTGGTGGGTGGTTGTTATTGTTGTTATTGTTGTTGTTGTTGGTTGCTGCAATGAACTGGGTCATCATAGTCATCAGTTGGGCTTGAGCTGCCATCAGTTGTTGCATAGCTTCGTTGTTGTCGGTATCACGACGTGGAGGCATCTGTGGGGTTTTAGCATGGATGAGTAAAGGATAGATAGAAACTATAAGGAGGAATCCTACCCATGCACAAAACAATCCAGTCAAGCACACCATCAATCAACACACCACTTATAAAACAATCAGCAAACAAATCAAAACCTTTGGTTTAAGAAAAGCGATATAAAAGTTTGGAAATAAACTCGCTAGGTTCCGAGGATACAAAGGAAAGTACTGCCTTACCACAAGTTGGTAGGTCAATACAAAACTAGGATAATGAGGTGTATGATAAATGGTAGTCTCACTAACTAACTACTCGACCATGTCCTCTTCCTCCTCTTCAATTTCCTGAATCTCGATTCCTTCATTGGCAAATACATCCTTGAGTTCCTTCACTTCTTTCTCCAGGGCAAGGTTCTTTTCTTGCAGCTCTCTCTTCTCAGTACGAAGCCTTTAGATCATATCACTATCAGCCTCGAACTCGACTTCATTTCTCTCGAGTTCTGCCTTTTGTTCCCTGATAGTCTTGTTCTTCTCTTGAACTCTTTTCTCCTGCCTCCTGTACTTCTCCTCTTGTGCAGCGAACCTCTCTTGTTGTGCTTTAGTCACTTCCTCTTGAGACTTCACCTTCTCTTCGTTCTCCTTAAGTAGGGCACATAACTCATCGTTCTTCAGGAGCTCGGTGCGTCGATCTTCGTACAGTTCAGTGACAAGGATTTCTAGCTCCTGGAAATAAAGACTAAGGGTTTTTGCCTTGCCTCTTTCTCCGACATCAAACAGGTAAGGTTCTCCATCCTCGTTTCTCCTTCCAAAGAAAAATGGAGTAGTGGCCCCTCAACTCTGTGTTGTAGCGTCCGCAGAGGCGCCCAATAAAATCTTGCATGACTAGATTGAGTCCTTTGTCTTGGGAGTGGCTAACCATTTTGATCTCCAGTGGGGGCTCCTCTCCACGTCCTGGCTGAGTTGCTTTTAATCCCCAGCAACCCTCTTTGTTAAATCTCTTTAGGATGAAGCCCTTGACTTGGGGTAGTGGTAACCCTATCTTCTCGCCGATGTCGAGAAGGTAACAGTCAAAACGGGTGTTCTCGAAGTCCTCCGCGGTGGTGAAGTGAAAGCTCGTCATCCTTTAGGTAGAAAGAAAGGAATTAAAACAAGAATTGCATAAGATAAGGAAGTACTAGTCATGGTGTGTATTATTAATTTAGAAGAATACTAAGTCAAAATCCTAAGGTGATCAACAGATATTAACAACTCTTCGTAAATTGGATTTTTCACTATAGTGAGAGAGACATACACCCGGCCAGCCACTTATATTGTGGAAAAGGTCTCATGTACGCGGACATGTAAAGTTTGTCCCGGGCCGCTTCATCCCACTATGTCGTTAGAATCCAACATACTTCAAAGATGGTAACATTATGACCAAAAAGGGGCTTAACCAATCCTAGGGCTCAAACCTACATGCAACACTACACTATGATACCATTTTGTAGCACCCCAACTTTTATTAAAGTTGGAACACCTGTGTTATGTGCTAGTCCCTGGATCACTGCCAGCACCACAGTACAAAATATAAAGTACCATTGTATAAGTATTAAAATTACTACAACGAGATCCAAAAAGTCATAGCCAAGTATGGCTTTATTACAAGTTGCATAGCCATGAAGGCTAGCTAAAGTTCAGAGTTCACACGAAAGCGAAAATAACATTGAGCCTCATCTTCAAGCATGCGCCACAGGCAGTCATGTTGGGAGTAGACTCGAGACAAAATCATTCAGCATCAGAATTACCTGCACATTTGAATATGCAGCCCCCGAAGGAGGTCAATACGATGATGTATTGGCAAGTGACTATGGTGAATGTATAATGACAAGTCTAAAATCTATATGCATATTTGGCTTGGTGGGGTTGGAGGCTATTTGCAGAAAGCAAGTTTTCTCCTATCATTTTGTAAAACACTTTTATTTCTCAAGACTTGGCACCAAGGCATAAAACCCAAGTGCACCATCAATTCTTTCCTTAGTCAAAATTTTACTTTACGAAAACAGTGTTGAGATTCTTCTGCCCATCCTTGTCCAGTTGCTCGAAGTAGTCCATATCCGGGGACACGACTGAGTACTCAGATTGTCGACTCTGCAGAGGTTGTGCACTTTCACCTTTAGACTCAATTAGCCCGAAAATCCCATACACACGGAGTGTATTGAGGAAAGGAGAGAACTGAGACAAGAACTTTCAGAAGAAGGATGCAACCATACTAGCAAGACCCGTTCCACCTACCAACTCTACATCTGCTTGTCAAGCTGACAGGTTGCACCCTCACAACTTATTTATTCTAGACAGAGCCCATTGTCAA
Source organism: Poa annua (assembly GCA_026929855.1). Classification (NCBI taxonomy): domain Eukaryota; kingdom Viridiplantae; phylum Streptophyta; class Magnoliopsida; order Poales; family Poaceae; genus Poa; species Poa annua. The sequence goes on from CM049426.1 coordinate 107,768,662, forward strand.
AAGGCTGCAAGGGAAGCTTCTAAACTTGGAGGGACTTGGTAATCTCTTCATTCCTGGGTGGCCGTCCACAAGTGCACTTCTGGGTAACAAACACCATACTCATGGCCCTAAGTAGAATAGACATTCATCCTAGGCGACGACAACCACAAGCATAGTCCCAAAAGTCACTCAACATAAACCAAACAACCAATTCCACCCAGAAGTGTGTTTTAATTTTCAAGACTTAGAAGCATGTCTATAACATGATATACATTTTCATAGCATAGCTAAGCAACTACTAAAAACTTTTCATGGCTGCTTAGGATAAAGGGGTGGCTACACACTACTAGGATATTTGTAAAAATATAACCAATCTTAGCATTATAAAATAAATCCAAAAATTCCTATCATACATACTACTCAAAATATACTACTTATGCATATAGAAAAGATGGGATAAAATATGAAGGTCACTTGCCTTGGAAACAGTTGGCAAAAGCACAACAAGAATAACAATCACAAGCAAGTCCTTCCTCCTCTTCACAATCTAACAACAAGCAATACAAAATAATTAAATACAATATGCAGCACTTAAAACTCCAAGCATAAATATGTATGCATGAATGATATGCTATGATAATAGGACACACTTATTAATAATTTTTATTTTATTTCATTAAATGAATGAAATATAATTTCTAGGTATTTCTTATTTTATTTATCAGTTAAATAATTTTGAAATAATATAGTAAAACTTTGATTTCTATAATTACAACTTTTATTGTTTTATGAAATCTTTAATTAAGCCATTTATTAATATTGCTGGATAGAGGGAGATAATACAATCCTAAAACAATTAAATTTATTTGTAAATTATTTTTATTATTTAAGTTATTATTTTAATGGCCGAAATACTCCTCTGATAATTATACAATTTATAATTTGTCAAAGGAAAAAACAAATGATGTAGAAATAAACTACATGAGCAGGGCTTTCCAATGACATAAAGTTTATCAATTTTGGACTTACAGATTAAAAGTTATGAATTTTGCAAGTTTTAATAGTTTTCTGTTTTAATTTCTAAATTTTATTCGAAATAGAAAAAGAATCGGCCACGCGGCGTGATCTGATTCGTCCGTACCGATTCGAAGCGGATCGGCAGCGTGGGCCGTCCGATCTCCTTAATAATGAGCGCTCGGGATTAAATGGATCTGGATCTGTTGGATAAGATCTAGATCCAACGGTCCGAAAACGGAGGCCACACGCGGGCAATGCACGCGCTCGGGTCCTAGGGACCTACAGGATGGATGGGTCTTACCGAGACGTGGAGAAGATCGATGCGGTGACGGTGGCGAGGTGGCGGTCTCCGGCGTGAACTCCTCCTCGCGTAATCGCTCGCCGGAGTAGCACGAGGCGGCGGTTCTCCTCGGGCGAGCACGGACACGGCATTGCGCTGCGGAAACGAGTTCAAAACCGTGTCAAAAAGCTTCGCAAGGAAAAGTTAAAGCGAGAGGGAGCAACGAGACGGCACGGGGTGGCTAGGTTTGCGCGCACGGCGAGGTTCTCACCGACGGTGACGGCGGAAGAGCGGGGTCTCTAGCGGCCAGCCCAGGGGCTCTTTGGAGGAGGTGTTTGGGGCAAAACACGGAGGAGCTCGGGGGCTTTTAGTAGGGGAAAACGGCGAGGTAAATGGAGTAGTAAATCACCGCATTCAAACGAAATCAAATCGGGCGTTTTCGGTCGGAGACGTAGGCGTGATTTGGGGACGAACGGCTCCGCGGGGGAGATGACAGGTGGGTCCCACCTGTCAGTGACTGCGAGCGAGAGCGCAGGGCGTTGGGCCGCTGGCAGGCCGTTACGCTACGCGTGCGCGGCAGATAGCCAACGGGCCGGCCCGTTTTCCTTTTCTTTTTAAATGAAAATAATATCTGTTTTTAAATACTGATTTCAATTACTATTTTTAAACCTATTCAAAACTTTTCAGAAAAATTCATAAAAATATGTTTTGGAAAGGTTATTAAAAATGGGACTTTTTGACATTATACTTGCCCATAAATAAATTGATAACATTTTATTTATTTAAGGAGTTTCAAGTAAACATTATTTAAATAATTAAATATATAATTTCAAGTTTTTATTTAATATTTTTGTGATGTAGTTTTATGCCTAATGATGAATGATGCATGAATGCAAAGTTTTAAATTTTTGCAAAATTTGGGATGTTACACATGCTCGTTCGTCCGGTCCGCAACCATGAACCGGACCTTGGCAAGCGCCTTCTCGTTGACGCGAACGCCCAACAACGCCGCGCCCTACACGACCTCAGGGACCTTTGCCTGGGAGGAAGACCCTGCGGCGGCCTTGACCTTGCTCTTGAGGGGGCTCATCGTCGCGGGCTCGGAGGATTGAAGGAAACGGAGAAAGGAGAATCGCAGGAGAGAGCGGTGGCGGAGAGCTCTAGGAGGCGAAAACTTCTGCGAGAAGGTTTGGAAACGGTAACGGCTCCCTGCCGCAACGCTCGGGCTTTATACCCCCTCAAGGAGCAGTTACCGGGGCGTAGAGGGACCCCCCACGACTCACGCCCCGGATCGTGCGAGACCGTTACTCGCTTGAGTGCCGCGTGGCTCGGGCCGGCTGGGCCATAAGGGCCCACGACGCTTCGCCTGAGACCATGGGCTCAATCGTGCCCATCACGGGCCCGGGGGCTACTGTCGGCCCAGTGGGAACGGGGGTATGGAGAGTCCACTCCCCCGAGGCCTCGCACGCTGGCCGATCAGACGAAACGACTAAGGACCAGGCCTCGCCGCCTGGCGAGACCCTCGAGAGGCAACTCCCCTCGACGGTCTGAAGAGGAAACGACGGCCTCAAGGGATCCCTTGCTTCAGGAGACCCTCCCGAGGCGCCAACACGCCTGGAGGTAAGTCAACGGGAATCCCCCCTCAGGCTTCCCCAGGCCTGAGGGGAAACGTCGCGGCCAAGGAAGCACGGCGAGACGCACATGACCTCTGCCACGCCCACGTGGTGACGCAAGCACCCCCTTTGTCGTTTTTGTGATAAAGGAGTCAATAAAGTTGCGCCGCCTGCCGCAGAGCTGCCAGGACCTTCCACTCCAGTGATAAAGAGGGTGGACGGCGCAAACCTCCAAATGAGAACGTCATCGCGGGCTCCACCTCAGGGACTGCCCTCCCTGCGGACAGTACAACACGGTCGGCTGCCTGTCGGCCACCGCGCCCGCCATTACCAGTGATGGACCGTGTCCATGGACGAAGTAGCCGCGGTGGACTTCTGCACCTCTACGCCACTGCCGAGTTAGAGCCACCTTGAAGGCCAAGCCGAAGGAGAACGCCGGAGGCGCCTTTAAAAAGACCAAGGCCTCCATCGAGAGGAAGGTCGGCCATTTTGCCTGTAACAACGATTGTAAACCCTAGCGATGCTAAGTAGGATAGCCTATGGCTGGAGGAGGAAGAAGGTCATCACTTCCCTCCCCAGGCAAGAACCGCCTCAAGGGGGCATTCGGCAAGCTCTGATGTAGCGTAATCACTATAGTCCAATACAAACAAGCAGGAGTAGCGGTCTTACATCCTCACGAGGGCCGTGAACCTGGGTACGGGCCGGTGTCCATCTCTGTCATGGGTGCTTCGTCTTCAGGTCCGGCGAGCAGCATCGCCGTGTCCCTCGAGGGTCTTGGCCTCCGCATTTATTCCCCTTCACGAACTACTCTTCAGGAAGTGACTACCCCCAGTGCTAGGGAGTCATAACCCGACAATTTTCTAAAATCACCATGAATAAAATGAGAACCTCCATCAGTCATAAGATATCTAGGAACACGAAACCTAGGGAAAATAATATCTTGAAGCATTTTTAATGATGTTTCACCATCAACACTTTTAGTGTGAGGACCCCTCGGACAAGTCCGAGATGCCCACGTTATGTAAGAGATCACGATCCCAATGATCAGTGCATCGCAATCACATAACCAACTTAGGTATCAAAGAGTTACATCAATCAAGTCGTACGAATAAAAGTCTTACAACACATAGACGGTCATACGACCAAAGTCAACAAACCTCATCACGCAGGACGGAATTAACTACGATAGAGGAAGCTCGTGGCTAGCGACGGCTCTTAACATCTCCGAGCGCAGATTCCCACAAGTGCAGTTGACCGGTGACAGCTAAGTGGCGAAGTCGTCGTCATACACCTCCTCCTCGACGTAAGCCTCCACATTGAAATCAGGACATTAGAATATCCAGGGACAGAGCCACATGAGTACAATTACGTACTCGCAAGACCACCTCTAGGCTTAAATTCTCATGATAATGCAAGAAAAACACATTCCGAGAACTGGGAAGGCTCCTGAATACAACTACAGGGCTTACTTTGGAAAACAATGATTTCAAACATAGAGAATACGACATCTCTATATCTTTGTTGAAGCAAAACATTTAGAGATAGAATTCTCTTCGCTAAAATGCGATATCTCTATATCTTTGTTGAAGAAAAACATTTAGAGATAGAATTCTCTTCTCTTAGATATAGCAAGGACATATCCAAGTTCAAAAACTTTATTTTGTAAAACCTTTAAAAACACTAGGATAGGGGTAACCCTTTTCCCTTCCTTGAGGTCGGACTGGTTGCCTCCCCGAGATCAACCATCCTTGCCCAAATTCCATACCTCCCAGGTACCACTTTATTGCCTCCTCGTTTTCCTTCGAAAACCTTCCTCTTTTGAAACCATCAAACATCCAGTATGCCTAGTGGGACCTTTCCAACCGTCCATGACCGCGGACGCGGCTATTCGAATAGATTTACACTCTGCAGAGGTTGTACACTTTCACCACAAGATTCGGATGGTCTGCCGTGGATCAACCACGGACTGTACAGAGACAGCATGCACACAACAGACGGCCAATCCTAATTTCCACTATGTTGATGCTGGTATAAGGATATCCTCTTCGAGTGGGTTTGTTCTCCCCGGCACCGAGTGAGCCAGCCGTATCTATACGGTTTCCCCTAGCCTCATACCGCCATGACAGGAGACCCACCGTTGCTTCCCGGTGGCACACGAAGTCCACTCTCTGTATGCCCCCCATTCTCTTGCAGCATTCGGTTCCGGGGCCTCGAACCCCATCTAGCCCATTGAGGAAGATTCGAATACCAACACCGACAAGCTTCCGTTAATCCTCGTACCCATTTTGAGGTAATGTGGTTGCACGGGTTAATTGTTCAAGCGGCAGCTAGGGTCACACTTTGTTTTTCAAAACACTTTCTTCTCCGACTACTCCCAGCAGCTCGGGTTTTCGCAAACATCTCTGATTGCTCCCAGCATTTCGGGTTTTAATAAAACACTTGCTCGCCGATTGCTCCCAGCAGCTCGGGTTTTCCTACATAAAACATTTTTATCAAATAGGTCCCCATCCTATAGTTCTGAGGTAAGATAACAGAATATACTATTTGAAAACTTAATCTTCTTTATAGAGCCTTCAATGACAAGACTCATCAAGAAAAACTGTTTTTATAATACCTACAGCTAATCTAGTAGATAACTTTGGCCAAACAATATTTTGTAAAAAATAGTTTTCGGGTGGCAAGGTGCCACAAAGGAAGTAAAACATGCATTATTTTATTTTTGAAAACAAAACAATGCTTGATAAAATAGTGGGATTCATTATAGAGGTGAGGTGGGCTTGCCTTGCTCAAGGTACTGTCCCTGGTCTTGATCTTCAGCGTAGTCGTGCTCAGCTACCTCGTACTGCTCGTCCTCGGGTTGCGGTTCTACCGTAACATGAAAAACGAATGAGACTATCGTAAGCCCTAAGATGCGAGTTGATAACAATCTAAAATGTCTCAACAAACAACAAGCAACACAAACAGAAAACACAACTACTGCACTCAATAGCTATTAGGGGCTGTATACATATTTTAAGCATAACTCTTAGGGTACTGCTCCTAAAATTAAACCCTTCTACCACATTACTCCTAACAAACATGTGGGGCTCGGAAAATTAGCTGAGCATGAAAATCTATCACCATATAAGAATTAAAAATCAGACAAGATCTACTGATGTCAAAATCAAACAGAAGTTAGGTTCAGTTTTATAGACCTCCTGAATGCATAATTAAACTTTCTGGTGAGATATGAGTTTTCTCTTTAAGTGGGGATTTTATTCATCAGATTTGGGTACTCCTATCTCAAGTTATCCCAGTATTAAAATAAAGTATACTTCTGACCATTATCTAAGTACAGAAAATAATAAGATTTATTTTAGTGTCAAACCAATGGGGTGAGTTAGATAAAACTTGTGGCTCCTCAACATTTATCTATGGACAGAGGTGGCTCCACCAATTAAAACTAGACATGTCATAATCTCTGAAATTTCAGAAATGCATTTTAAGAGATTATTTCCCTGTTGTTCAGGAATTTATTCACTAAGAAATAACAAGTTACTGGAAAAATCTACATTTGTAGTATATGGTACCTCCAACACATATCTAACACCTCCAATTGGATTTACCTGAAAAAGTGTTTTTATTGAAGAGTTAAAAATCCCCCAACACCTACTGATGTTATTCTTAGACTAAAAATAACTTTTGCTAGATTATTCTCCTGCATGCAAGATGTACCAATCTAGATAGGCATTTTTACAAGCTTTCCAACAGATCCAAGATTGCATGATTTGGATTTATAACACACAAGTTATTAAACAAATGGTGAAATAGGTACTTCTTACTAAATCTATTTTATCTCAAAACAGAAAACACATTTTGGAACAAGTCCAACGTCACATGGTTAAGAAAACGTGCATGCATGTTACAAAATTAATCTCATCATTTGATCTAAAATAGATTTACCACAAAAGATTAAAAGCTAGGCTTAAGATTCTCTGCAGAAATAACAGAAAAGAATTTTTAAAAGGAAAAAGGGTCGGGCGGCCAGATCTAGGCCAAATCGGCCCAGCGACCACGCGGAGCAGCGCTGGAGACCGAGCTGGGCCAGCCCAACCGCGCGAGGCCTCGCGCGCACGGCGCGATTCAAACCAGGCCGTAGATCTCTCGATCTACGGCTCACGGTTGTCGTCAACCTCGCGACGCGGCGCGGAAAGAAACCAGACGCGGGGGAGGGAAATGGTGGCGATGGCGCTCACCAGAGACCGCGCGGGGCCAGGGGAAGGGTGGAGATCGACGGAGGGGACGATGGCGAGCTCGACGGTGTCCTCAACTCTCGCATGCAATGTCGGAATCCATGGCGACTTCGGCGGCGAGCTTCTCGGGTCGAGGACGAGCGCGGAGGCTACGGACACCTAGAAGAGAAAAGGAGGGCAGGGGGAGTTAGATCTCGACGTGACGCGCTCAAGGAGCCAAAAATGGTAGAGAGAGGTGGAAAGGAACGACGATGAGCACGGCTGGAAGAAATCGGTCTCCTGCGAGTTTTTTCACCTCCAGAGCTCGAGGGAGGGCGTGGCTTTGGGTGACGGTGGTAGGGGTGAGCAGAGGAGGTGAGGGAGAGCCTCGTGCAAGGATTTAAGGGGGAGGGCGAGGCTGAGCACGGCTCTAAAACCAGGGGCCGGTTTTTGGACTCCCACGGACAGGACCGGTTTGGGGAGGGGGGGGGGGGAGTTCTGGTTGGTCCTCTAGGGCGGTGGAGAGGGGAAGAGAGGATGCTGGCCGGGAGGAGACTGCCTGGACAGTGAGAAGAGAGGGGAGTGTGCTTCGGTTGGGTGGAGAGAAAAAGAGAAAGGAGGAAAGAGGAGGAGAGGTGACCCGAGCCCATGACAGGTGGGCCAGGGGGTAATCATGCTGCTCTCTTTTTACCAGCAGGTGGAGTAGAAATGAGAGAGAGAGAAAAGTAGTTTTGAGTAAAATCCTCAAACATATTCAAACCCTAAGTTTGAATAATTCAAACATTAACCACAAAAGAAGAAAAAAAATCAATTACCCATACTCACCACATTAAGTGAAACTACTGAATTTCTAAATGCCCAAATCAAACATCTTATTTAGCTCCCAAGGAAAAGAAAACTTTTGGTGAGAAGAAAAAAGAATCACTCAAATGGTCATGTTATTTTGATGACTACAAAAGCTAGTGAGATTCATATGCAAACAAGCTCTTGTGTGACATAGATGGAAATGTTCAAATGCATGCCAAAAACCATTTAGGGTTTGCTTAATAATAGCTCCTTGTTTGGCTAAGTTTTAACCACCATGAAGATCATAATAGTGGATATTTTATTTTGGTGTTATGTGACTTTAGTGTTTTCAATGTCAGGGAACACTAGTGGAGCACACACAACATAAGATGTGCAAACAAATTAAATCCTTACTCAAACTTCTACACACAAAAGTTTTCAGCAAGAGGTGAAAAATCCAGAATAACACCACAATGCTAAAGCTAAGAGAATTGGGGTGTTACAGACCTTCCCCCCTTTAGGAGAATCTCGTCCCCGAGATTCCAGATTTGAAGAAGAAAGAAAACCCGGAAATTCACGCTCCAAATAATCTTCACGTTCCCAGGTGGCTTCTTCCTCCGAATGGTTGCTCCATTGAATCTTCAGGAACCTGATCTTACGTCTCCTGGTTAGACGGATGTCTTCAGCGAGAACACGAAGTGGTCGTTCTCGATAGGTTAGATCATGGTTGAGATCAATGGTGCGATGATCTACCTCTTGATAAGAATGAGTATCACCAGGAACTTGCAGACACTTCCGGAGTAGAGATACGTGAAACACATCATGGAATCCTGATAGATGGGGTGGCAGGTCTAGCTGATAGGATACTTCTCCTCTACGACTGACCACCTTAAAGGGGCCGATATACCTTGGTGCTAATTTCCCTTGACATGGAAACGCTGCATTCCCTCGAGTGGTGTAACGCGCAAGTAAACCATATCTCCTTCCTTGAAGTTAAGTTCACGCCTCCTGGAATCTGCGTAACTTTTCTGTCTGGATTGGGCGGCCTTAAGACGGTCGCGAATGAGTTGAACTTGCTCTTAGGCTTCTCTCAAGGTGTCAACTCCAAAAATTTGAATGTCCCCGGTTTGCGACCAGTTCAAGGGTGTACGGCATCTGCGCCCGTACAAAGACTCAAATGGTGCCATTTTCAGACTGGCTTGATAGCTGTTGTTGTACGAAAATTCGGCAAACGGCAAGCAACTCTCCCACTTGGCCCCGTAAGCCAACACACAAGACCTAAGCATATCCTCAAGGATCTGATCGACCCTTTCCGTTTGTCCTCCTGTCTGCGGGTGATACGCAGTACTGAAAAAGAGTTTTGTTCCGAGTTCCTCTTGAAGCTTAGTCCAAAAACGAGAGGTGAATTGAGTTCCTCGATCAAACACGATAGCCTTAGGTATTCCATGAAGGCTGACGATACGAGACATGTAGAGATCCGCAAGTTGATCAGCTCGATGACGAGTGCTTACCGGGAGAAAATGTGCAACCTTGGTGAGTCTATCCACAATAACCCAAATGGCATCATGCCCACGATTGGACCGGGCCAATCCAGTGATGAAATCCATGCCGATCTCATCCCATTTCCACTCGGGCAGCTTGAGAGGTTGAAGTAATCAAGCGGGTCGCTGATGCTCTGCTTTGACCCTTTGGCAGATATCGCAATGCTGGACGAACAGTGCAATCTCGCGCTTCATGCCGTGCCACCAGAAATTCTGCTTCAAATCCTGGCACATCTTGGTTCCACTGGGGTGGATAGAATACAAAGTCTCGTGGGCTTCCTTCATAATCATCTGCTTTAACTCAGGATCCGACGGGACGCAGATACGTCCCTTGTACCAGAGGATACCTTCAGAATCAATGGTGAATCCAGGGACTTCTTCCTTATCCAACGTTCTCTTGATGCCTTTGATACTCTCGTGGCCCTTCTGTGCTTTCTTGATCTGATCCCATAAAGTGGGCTGCAACATAAGTTGACCGATGGCTCCATAACTGACTACTTCCATACACATTTTATCCAGCTCTTCCCAGAGCTCGGGTTGTTGAGTCCTGATCATGGAGTTGAAAGAACACGGCTGTCGGCTAAGGGCATCAGCCACAACGTTAGCCTTTCCAGGGTGGTAATGGATATCCAGGTCATAATCTTTGATGAGTTCTATCCATCTTCGCTGCCTCATGTTCAAGTCCCTCTGGGTGAATATGTACTTCAGACTCTTGTGATCGGTGTAAATGTCGCAACGGTTGCCCATCAGAAAGTGTCGCCAAGTCTTGAGTGCATGGACCACAGCAGCAAGCTCTAGGTCATGGGTTGGTTAATTTTGCTCATGCTTGCGGAGTTGTCGCGACGAGGAGGAAATTACCTTGCCCTCTTGCATAAGGACACAGCCAAGTCTAAGTTTGGAGGCATCGCAATATACCACAAAATCCTTGGTCACATCTGGCATGGTTAAGATAGGTGCGGTAGTAAGGCGCTTTTTCAGCTCCTGGAAGCTATCTTCACATTTGTCGGTCCAAATGAACTTCTGGTCCTTCTTCAATAGTTGGGTAAGGGGCTTTGCGATGCTTGAGAATCCCTCAACAAACTTGCGGTAATAACCGGCTAATCCAAGAATGGACCTTACTTCGGTTTGGTTGGTGGGTGTTGGGAATTCAAGAATGGACTTGATGTGGGTAGGGTCTACAGATATCCCTCCGGCTGAAATAACGTGGCCGAGAAAGCCTACTTCTTTCAACCAAAACTGGCACTTACTGAACTTAGCATACAACTGGTGTTCTCGTAGGGTACCGAGAACCAACCTCAGATGCTCTTCATGCTCCTCTTCTGACTTGGAATAAATCAAGATGTCGTCAATAAAGACAACCACAAATTTATCCAGGTAATCCATGAACACCTTGTTCATGAGATTCATGAAATAGGCTCGAGCATTGGTCAGGCCAAAAGACATCACTGTGTACTCGAACAATCTGTAACGAGTGACAAAGGCCGTCTTAGGGATATCAGATTCTCTGACTTTCAACTGATGGTAACCAGTGCGGAGATCGATCTTGGAGAAGACTCGAGCTCCATTGAGTTGATCAAACAGATCTTCAATCTTGGGTAGGGGGTATTTGTTTTTAATAGTCACATCATTTAACTTACGGTAATCCACACACAAACGGGTGGTACCGTCTCTCTTATCCATGAAGATGATTGGTGACCCCCAGGGTGACGCACTAGGGCGTATCATACCCTTCCTAAGTAGGTCATCCAACTATTTCTTTAGTTCATCCAATTCTTCAGGATTCATCCGGTATGGTTTCTGAGCGATAGGCCCAGTACCGGGTACCAGCTCAATAATGAACTCAATATCCCTATCCGGTGGCATTCCGGGCAACTCTTCGGGAAAAACATCGGGATAGTCACAAACTACCGGTACCTCATCCAAAATGGCTCCCGCTACACTCTTATGGCAATGACTTGAGGTGGAGTGGTATGTTGAGAAGTGGGTAATCTCCTCTCCTTCCGGGGTGGTTAGTGTGACAGATTTGTTAGTGCAATCTATTTCCGTCGATTTACTGCCATCCAATCCATTCCTAAAACCACTTCTATCCCTTTCTTTCCTAATACCACCAAATCCGCATGGAATCGGGCTCCTTGAATTTCCACAGGAGTCTCCTTGCAAGACCAAATGGCCTTGGTAGTGGCCCTTGGAATTTGTACCCTCATAGGACGATGCATCACAATTGGAACCATACCACTTTTCCTAACAAACGACTCCGTAACGAAAGAATGGGAAGCTCCCGAATCAAACAAGACTGAGGCCGAAACTGAGTTGACAGGGAACGTACCCATAACCAGGTCTGGTGCCTCTTGGGCTTCTTCTGCGCTGATATGATTCAGATGGCCCCAGGTGATAGGGGCTGCTTTCTTGGGATACGGGTTCTTGGCTCCAGTTGGACGGGGTTGCCCTTGATTCATCTTGGTCACATTAGGGCGACCACCGGCGGGCTGTCTAGTGGGGCAATCCCGCGAAAAATGTCCAGGCTGTCCACAAGTGAAACATCCTCCTGTTGGCTTCGGAGCAGGCGGCCTATTAAAGTTGAGGCCGGGGTTGAAACTACCTCCAGGACGAGGTGCAGGCGGGCGAGAAGAGTAGGTGGGCCTTGGTGCAAAGGTTGGAGGCCTTGGTGGAGGTGAAGGGCGCGGGCGGGGATAACTTCCAGCTGGGATGCTGCTACTACTGCCTTACTGCATCAGTTGGCGTCGCTTGCGGTTGTCAAACGAAGCCTTGCGCTTGTGCTCCATCATAATGGCCGCATCCGCCAAGGACTCCAGGTCGGTGAAAGGCATCACCACCAGAATGCACTGCATCTCATCATGAAGTCCATTCATGAACCTCTCTTTCTTCTTGTCTTCAGTATCGGTATCGGCGGGTGCATATCTTGCTAGAGATGTGAACTTTTCCAAGTACTCGCCCACAGACAAACTGCCTTGCTTGAGCTGCAGGAACCTTTCTCGCATGATACTGACAAGTCCAGATGGCACATAACGCTTCAAGAACTTGGTCTTGAATGCTGGCCAAGCCACAACTTCCTCTGGTGGCAACAGAGCACGAATGGCCTCCCACCATGCTCGGGCAGACCTAGAGAGGTAGTGAGTGGCGTAGACCACCTTCTCATTGTCACCCACTTGGGCGACCCTCAGATTGTTCTCAATAGTCTGGATCCAATCATCAGCATCCAGTGGTACTTCACTCTTGGAGAAGACTGGAGGATTGGTGTTCTGAAAGTCACGAAGCTTGGAGCGGGGCTCCGCATTCCCTTGGCAGCCATTCTGGTTGACGGCAATCTGATCCAGATGTTGCAGGGTGGCTAGGTTGGCATTCCTCTCAGCGCGAGCTGCCTCGCGATCCTCCATGAGAAGACGTAGCACTTGAGCCATAGATGGCTCGGGTGGTGGGGGTCGTGGTGGATCCCTTGCCATTCTGAATTTCAGAATAAACACCTATTAAATTCTCTACTTAGAAGCTTTTAAGATAAATTGCGAAAAAGAGTACAGCAAACATACACCAAAGCATACAAATGACAGCAAAGTGTTACTCCTAAGAAGACATGATTCCATTTCCATAGCAAGGTTCCAAAAGCATCATCGCATAGTGCACAACCACAAAACACTGACTGACATAGTTCTTACAATCATCCAGACACACACATGCTAACTAGACCACACAATCGCATCCACTTATCGTGATGGTTCGGTCCTAACCCAAAAGATACTACGCATCTAGCTACTCCACGTCCACGACAGCGTCACTATCGAAGGGTGGCTCGTCGGGGTCCTCGTCCTCAGACATAACAGCTCCCGAGTCCTCACCGTCCTCGCCTCGAAGGTCGTCGCAGTCCTGCTCGCTCACAGGCTCCATATCCATATCCTCTGTAGGGTCCTCATCCTCAGGCAGAAGATCGTCATTCTCCTTGCTCAGAGCCTCCACCTTACTCTCCAGCTCGCTGATCCGCTCGTCACGGGCATCAACGGTCGACCTGAGCATGTCAACCATCCCGTCAAGCTGGAACCTGTAGAAGCGAGTAGTCTGGAGGCGCGCAAAGGTGGAACGGCGCTCCTTGCGCTCTATCTTGAGCTCTGCCTGGGACTTCACTAAACGCTCCTCCGAGGTCTTGAGCTTCAGCTCCATTGTCTTCAGCTGGTCCTGAGATGCCTCGAGTTGCGTCTCCAAGTCCTCTATCCCCAGCTCAGCTGCCGAGATCCGCACCTTAGCTCCGTCATGATTAAGACGGTGAAGGTCACTCTCGTACCGGCTAATGACCAGCTGGGACTGGGTGTACTCGACGAGGAGTCCCAGCTCGGCCAAGTGGTTCCCGAAAGTGGGGTGCGGACGCGGCGGCACAGGGTTACTATGCTCGTCCAAGCCAGAGTAAAACTCAAAGCGGGTGCCGCCCAACTCGGAACTGTGAGCACACACCAAGCGGGCGAGAGCTCTCTGCAGCACGGTGACAAACGCTCCCATCTGAGTCGATGCAAGGGCATCCTCAACCAGCTCCTCGGTGAAGGGTGGCACCAACGGTTCTCGAAGGATGCACCTCACAGTCCAGGACATCTCATCTCCCACCATGGGCAGACAACGTCCAATCAGCAGCTCTGGTAGCGGACGCCTCAGGTGCTGGATCAACTGGAGTCGGTCTGCCTGGAACAGACGCGAAACTCCGGTATCTGGCACCGCTCCCAACTGAATCGATGACGAGAACTGCCCGCTCATCTACACAAAATTTTAAATGGAGGTTTAATTAGTGAACGATGTACCAAATTTTAAACAGGTAAAATCATAAGATTTAATGCAGGTATAAAATTAATCAGTGAGTACTAACAGAGGGGAGGGAGGAGTAGCAGTATATTCTGCATATTTTTAAGTATTTTTCTCCTAGCTATTTAGGAAAAACATTTTTGCGTGACATCGACGCCCAACCTAACTAAAGTCACCTAAGGTCAACGGTGGCTCTGATACCAAGTCTGTGAGGACCCCTCGGACAAGTCCGAGATGCCCACGTTATGTAAGAGATCACGATCCCAATGATCAGTGCATCGCAATCACATAACCAACTTAGGTATCAAAGAGTTACATCAATCAAGTCGTACGAATAAAAGTCTTACAACACATAGACGGTCATACGACCAAAGTCAACAAACCTCGTCACGCAGGACGGAATTAACTACGATAGCGGAAGCTCGTGGCTAGCGACGGCTCTTAACATCTCCGAGCGTAGATTCCCACAAGTGCAGTTGACCGGTGACAGCTAAGTGGCGAAGTCGTCGTCATACACCTCCTCCTCGACGTAAGCCTCCTCATTGAAATCAGGACATTTGAATATCCAGGGACAGAGCCACATGAGTACAATTACGTACTCGCAAGACCACCTCTAGGCTTAAATTCTCATGATAATGCAAGAAAAACACATTTCGAGAACTGGGAAGGCTCCTGAATACAACTACAGGGCTTACTTTGGAAAACAATGATTTCAAACATAGAGAATACGACATCTCTATATCTTTGTTGAAGCAAAACATTTAAAGATAGAATTCTCTTCGCTAAAATGCGACATCTCTATATCTTTGTTGAAGAAAAACATTTAGAGATAGAATTCTCTTCTCTTAGATATAGCAAGGACATATCCAAGTTCAAAAACTTTATTTTGCAAAACCTTTAAAAACACTAGGATAGGGGTAACCCTTTTCCCTTCCTTGAGGTCGGACTGGTTGCCTCCCCGAGATCAACCATCCTTGCCCAAATTCCGTACCTCCCAGGTACCACTTTATTGCCTCCTCGTTTTCCTTCGAAAACCTTCCTCTTTTGAAACTATAAAACATCCAGCATGCCTAGTGGGACCTTTCCAACCGTCCATGACCGCGGACGCGGCTATTCGAATAGATTTACACTCTGCAGAGGTTGTACACTTTCACCACAAGATTCGGATGGTCTGCCGTGGATCAACCACGGACTGTACAGAGACAGCATGCACACAACAGACGGCCAATCCTAATTTCCACTATGTTGATGCTGGTATAAGGATATCCTTTTCGAGTGGGTTTGTTCTCCCCGGCACCGAGTGAGCCAGCCGTATCTATACGCTTTCCCCTAGCCTCATACCGCCATGACAGGAGAACCACCGTTGCTTCCCGGTGGCACACGAAGTCCACTCTCTGTATGCCCATTCTCTTGCAGCATTCGGTTCTGGGGCCTCGAACCCCATCTAGCCCATTGAGGAAGATTCGAATACCAACACCGACAAGCTTCCGTTAAGCCTCGTACCCATTTTGAGGTAATGTGGTTGCACGGGTTAATTGTTCAAGCGGCAGCTAGGGTCACACTTTGTTTTTCAAAACACTTTCTTCTCCGACTACTCCCAGCAGCTCGGGTTTTCGCAAACATCTCCGATTGCTCCCAGCATTTCGGGTTTTAATAAAACACTTGCTCGCCGATTGCTCCCAGCAGCTCGGGTTTTCCTCCATAAAACATTTTTATCAAATAGGTCCCCATCCTATAGTTCTGAGGTAAGATAACAGAATATACTATTTGAAAACTTAATCTTCTTTATAGAGCCTTCAATGACAAGACTCATCAAGAAAAACTGTTTTTATAATACCTACAGCTAATCTAGTAGATAACTTTGGCCAAACAATATTTTGTAAAAAATAGTTTTCGGGTGGCAAGGTGCCACAAAGGAAGTAAAACATGCATTATTTTATTTTTGAAAACAAAACAATGCTTGATAAAATAGTGGGATTCATTATAGAGGTGAGGTGGGCTTGCCTTGCTCAAGGTACTGTCCCTGGTCTTGATCTTCAGCGTAGTCGTGCTCAGCTACCTCGTACTGCTCGTCCTCGGGTTGCGGCTCTACCGTAACATGAAAAACAAACGAGACTATCGTAAGCCCTAAGATGCAAGTTGATAACAATCTAAAATATCTCAACAAACAACAACCAACACAAACAGAAAACACAACAACTGCACTCAATAGCTATTAGGGGCTGTATACATATTTTAAGCTTAACTCTTAGGGTACTGCTCCTAAAATAAAACCTTCTACCACATTTCTCCTAACAAACATGTGGGGCTCTGAAAATTAGCTGAGCATGAAAATCTATCACCATATAAGAATTAAAAATCAGACAAGATCTACTGATGTCAAAATCAAACAGAAGTTAGGTTCAGTTTTATAGACCTCCTGAATGCATAATTAAACTTTCTGGTGAGATATGAGTTTTTTCTTTAAGTGGGGATTGTATTCATCAGATTTGGGTACTCCTAGCTCAAGTTATCCCAGTATTAAAATAAAGTATACTTCTGACCATTATCTAAGTGCAGAAAATAATAAGATTTATTTTAGTGTCAAACCAGTGGGGTGAGTTAGATAAAACTTGTGGCTCCCCAACATTTATCTATGGACAGAGGTGGCTCCACCAATTAAAACTAGACATGTCATAATCTCTGAAATTTCAGAAATGCATTTTAAGAGATTATTTCCCTGTTGTTCAGGGATTTATTCACTAAGAAATAACAAGTTACTGGAAAAATATACATTTGTAGTATATGGTACCTCCAACACATATCTAACACCTCCAATTGGATTTACCTCAAAAAGTGTTTTTATTGAAGAGGTAAAAATCCCCAAACACCTACTGATGTTATTTTTAGACTAAAAATAACTTTTGCTAGATTATTCTCCTGCATGCAAGATGTACCAATCTAGATAGGAATTTTTACAAGCTTTCCAACAGATCCAAGATTGCATGATTTGGATTTATAACACACAAGTTATTAAACAAATAGTGAAATAGGTACTTTTTACTAAATCTATTTTACCACAAAACAGAAAACACATTTTGGAGCAAGTCCAACGCCACATGGTTAAGAAAACGTGCATGCATGTTACAAAATTAATCTCATCATTTTATCTAATATAGATTTACCACAAAAGATTAAAAGCTAGGCTTAAGATTCTCTGGAGAAATAACAGAAAATAATTTTTAAAAGGAAAAAGGGCCGGGCGGCCAGATCTGGGCCAAATCGGCCCAGCGACCACGCGGAGCAGCGCGGGAGACCGAGCTGGGCCGGCCCAACCGCGTGAGGCCGCGCACGCACGGCGCGATTCAAACCAGGCCGTAGATATCTCGATCTACGGCTCACGGTTGTCGTCAACCTCGCGACGCGGCGCGGAAAGAAACCAGACGCGGGGGAGGGAAATGGTGGCGATGGCGCTCACCAGAGACCGCGCGGGGCCAGGGGAAGGGTGGAGATCGACGGAGAGGACGATGGCGAGCTCGACGGTGTCCTCAACTCTCGCATGCAATGTCGGAATCCATGGCGACGGCGGCGGCGAGCTTCTCGGGTCGAGGACGAGCGCGGCGGCTACGGACACCTAGAAGAGAAAAGGAGGGCAGGGGGAGTTAGATCTCGACGAGACGCGCTCAAGGGGCCAAAAATGGCAAAGAGAGGTGGAAAGGAACGAAGATGAGCACGGCGGGAAGAAATCGGTCTCCGGCGAGGTTTTTCACCACCAGAGCTCGAGGGAGGGCGTGGCTTTGGGTGAGGGTGGTAGGGGTGAGCAGAGGAGGTGAGGGAGAGCCTCGGGCAAGGATTTAAGGGGGAGGGCGAGGCTGAGCACGGCTCCAAAACCAGGGGCCGGTTTTTGGACTCCCACGGGCAGGAGCAGTTTGGGGAGGGGGAGGGGAGTTCTGGTTGGTCCTCTAGGGCGGTGGAGAGGGGCAGAGAGGATGCTGGTCGGGAGGAGACTGCCTGGCCAGTGAGAAGAGAGGGGAGTGTGCTTCGGTTGGGTGGAGAGAAAAAGAGAAAGGAGGAAAGAGGAGGAGAGGTGACCCGAGCCCATGACAGGTGGGCCATGGGGTAATCATGCTGCTCTCCTTTTTCCAGCAGGTGGAGTAGAAATGAGAGAGAGAGAGAAAAGAAGTTTTGAATAAAATCCTCAAACATATTCAAACCCTAAGTTTGAATAATTCAAACATTAACCACAAAAGAAGAAGAAAAAAATCAATTACCCATACTCACCACATTAAGTGAAACTACTGAATTTCTAAATGCCCAAATCAAACATCTTATTTAGCTCCCAAGGAAAAGAAAACTTTTGGTGAGAAGGAAAAAGAATCACTCAAATGGTCATGTTATTTTGATGACTACAAAAGCTAGTGAGATTCATATGCAAACAAGCTCTTGTGTGATAATTTAGAACAAGGTATGGAATTATATGTGACATAGATGGAAATGTTCCAAATGCATGCCAAAAACCATTTAGGGTTTGCTTAATAATAGCTCCTTGTTTGGCTAAGTTTTAACCACCATGAAGATCATAATAGTTGATATTTTATTTTGGTGTTATGTGACTTTAGTGTTTTCAATGTCAGGGAACACTAGTGGAGCACACACAACATAAGATGTGCAAACAAATTAAATCCTTACTCAAACTTCTACACACAAAAGTTTTCAGCAAGAGGTGAAAAATCCAGAATAACACCACAATGCTAAAGCTAAGAGAATTGGGGTGTTACATTTAGTAGGAATAGCTTCTACCCATTTAGTAACATAATCAACAACGACAAGTATATGAGTATTACCTTCTGAAGAAGGGAAAGGACCCATAAAGTCAAATCCCTAACAATCAAACAGTTCAATAACAAGAGAATAACTCATAGGCATTTCATTACGTCTAGAGATATTACCAACTCTTTGATATTCATCACAAGATAAAATAAACTTTCTTGCATCTTTAAAGAGAGTAGGCCAATAAAAACCTGATTGTAAAACCTTTTGTGCGGTTCTATCTCCAGCGTGATGTCCTCCATAAGCACTACTGTGGCACTTTCTTAATATATCTTTTTGTTCATACTCCAAAACACATCTTCGCATAATACCATCAACTCCTTCTTTATATAAGTGTGGGTCATCCCAGAAATAATGCCTCAAATCATAAAAGAAAGGTTCGAGACAAATACTTCGAAACAATAAAGTTAGCATAATCTGCATACCAAGGACTATCTCATGAACTCACCCTTATTGCAGCCAATTGTTCATTTAGAAAACTATCATTAACAGGTATAGGAACATAAGAAATGTTTTCCAATCTAGAAAAATTATCAACAATAGGATTTTTAGCACCTATCCTATCTACAATATGCAAATCGAATTCTTGTAAAAGAAATACCCATCTAATAAGCCTAGGCTTTGCATCTTTCTTTTCCATAAGGTATCTAATTGCAACATGATCAATATGAATAGTAACTTTAGAACCAACAATGTATTGTCTAAATTTATCACAAGCAAACACAACAACTAAAAAATTCTTTTTCAGTTGTAGCATAATTCTTTTGAGCAGAATAAAGAGTCTTACTAGCATAATGAATAAAATTTAACTTCTTATATATTCTTTGCTCAAGAACAGCACCAACAGCAAAATCACTAGCATCACACATAATTTCTAATGGTAAATTCCAATTAGGTGGTTGAACAATAGAAGCAGTTATTAAAGCTTTATTAAGAGTCTCAAAAGCTTCCTTACAATCATCATAAAAACAAATGTTATATTTTCTTGAAAGAGATTAGTAAGAGGCTTTGATACCTTAGAAAAGTCTTTGATAAACCTTCTATAGAAACCAGCATAACCAAGAATACGACGAATACCTTTAACATCTCGGGGGCAAGGCATTTTCTCAATTGCCTCCACCTTAGCTCTATCAACTTCAATTCCTCTTTCATAAATTTTATGTCCAAGAACAATCCCTTCGTTAACCATAAAGAGGCATTTATCCCAATTATGAACAAGATTAGTTTTTCACATCTCTGCAAAACCTTATCAAGATTGAGCAAGCAATTATCAAAAGAAGTGCCATAGACGGAGAAAATCGTCCATGAACCATGAAAGACAGCAGACATACATCTTTAAAAAGTAGCAAGAGCATTTCATAAACCAAAAGGCATACGCGTATAAGCACAAGTACCATAAGGACGAGTAAATGTGGTTTTCTCTTGATCTTGAGTTTTAACAACAATTTGAGAGAATACAGAATAACCATCAAGAAAGCAAAAATGAGTATTATTGGCCAATCTCTCCAACATATGATCAGTAAAGGGTAATGGATAATGATATTTGTTAGTAACTTTATTAACCTTTCTAAAATAAATGCACATTCTGTAACCAACAACTACTCGTTGAGGAATAAGCTCACCATGATCATTAGGTACAACAGTAATTCCACCTTTCTTAAGGACAAAGTGCACAGGACTAACCCATCTACTATCAGCAATAGGATAAATAATACCAGCATCAAGAAGTTCTAATACTTCATTTCCTACCACTTCCTTCATCTTAGGTATTAACCAGCGTTGATGTTCAACAATTGGCTTAGCATCGGGCTCCATATTAACAGAATGTTGACATATAGTAGGAGAAATTCCTTTCAAATCATCCAAAGTATAACCCATAGCTCCACGGTGTTTCTTTAATATTTCCAAAAATCTTTCTTCTTCTTTACCAGAAAGGTTAGCACTAATAATAACAGGATATATTTTCTTTTCATCAATATGAGCATACTTAAGATTATCAAGCAAAGGTTTTAAATCAAAGACAGAATCCTCTTTAGGTGGAAGTGTTTTACCCAAGTATTCCACTTTTAAATTATGTTTAAGAATAGGTTGATGAAGGAATATGTCCTCAAGTTCATTCCTTTCTTCCATAAAAGTTTCACTCTCATGATCTTCCATAAATTGCTAAATATAATTAGTAGGAGCAAGAGCAATGGAAGAAAGTTGTTCTACTCCAAAATCCTCATTAGGCAATTCGGTTTCATAAGGGGTTTTAGCCAATTTAGAAAAATTGAATTCATAAGAATCACCAGAAAATTTAGTAAGGATTTTATCTTTCCTACAATATATAAAAGCACCACAAGTATTTAGGAAAGGTCTACCAAAAATAATAGGATAAGTACAAGAAAATCAGTGGGATATTTAGTCTTACCACATAGAACTTCAACATCTCTAACAATACCAATGGGAGAGATAGTTTCTCTATTAGCAAGTTGAATAACCACATCAATATCTTCGAGTTAACTAGGACCAATTCCATGCATAATTTCTTTGTAAAGATCATAAGTAATAGCACTTGAGCTTGCACCAATATCACATAAACCATAATAGCAATGATCACCAATTTTCACAGATAACACAGGAACACTAGCCTTTCTTGGCTTTGCAGGATGAGAGACAACATTAGAAGCATCATCAAAAAATATAATATACTCTTCTCCCACATTTCCAGAACCAAGTTCTTTAACTATAGCCACAGAAGGTTCTACTTTAATTTGTCCATCAGGTTCTCTAGCTTTCTTATCACTTTTATTAACCACACTAGCCATAATAGAATGTTCTTTCACTTTAACATGAAAAGGAATTTTGTCAACATAAGGCTCAGGAATGATATGATCAACAATATGAACTTCAATGCTTTTAGCTAAAGGAGCAATATGTTTATCTTTATAAGGTTCGTGATATTTTTCTAAACCCTTTTTGCCCAAACCGAAATAGACAGCAAAGGATTTATAATAATTTGCAACAACTTGAGAGTGATCAGGACCATAAGCATTATTAATATTTTGAAATGCATCAGTATCCATGAAAGTTTTAATGCATGCGAAGTCATATTTTATACCTGACTCCCTACCTTTGTCGTTCTCCCATGCTTTTGTATTTTCTTCAATACGATCAAGAAGATCTCATTTAAACTCCTTCTTATTACGAGTGAATGATCTAGCAGAGGAAGTATCCAATAATGTTTTATCTTGAAAGGAGAGTCTTGCATAGAAGTTATCAACAATAATATTACCAGGAAGCTCATGAATGGGACATTTGAGCATTCATGCCTTCCATCTCCCCCACGCCTGCCAATACTTTATCCATCATGAGGCCAGAAATTATATATAGAATTCCGATCTTGGTGAATTTCACTTGGAGGATAAAATTTAGAATATAAGAGAGGTACAATTCCTCCTATCCAAGAGAATCCCTGTTCTTCGGCAGTTTATACCAATGCGCAACTCTCCCACCAAGTGATATGGAGAATAATATCTTCCTGACTTCGCCCATTGTAGTACCTGCACACTTGAACAACTTGCATAATGTAATGCCCCGAAATTTTTCCATCCAATTAGATTTGTTTTTTTTCTTTTTTGCAACATCATGACATCATCATGCACATTTTCACCTTTCATATTTGGTAAAACTCAAACATTATTTTGTGCAATCTTATTTTTGTTTTACAAATAACAAAGTCACCCCCCTCTCTTCCTAATTTCTTTCCCCTCTTATCTATTATTTTATCCATCTCTCTTTTTCTCTCTCTTTTTTTTTCCTGGAATAGAGAAATCCTTAATTTCCCTCCAAGCCCAACTCCCCCTCACCTTTCTTCTCCATACAGAGGAGAGCACAATATGTGCATGACCCCTCTCCACCTCAATGGCCCCCACCTCAAACCACTCCCCTTTCCCTCTCCCTTAAAGTCGGTCCCCAAGCCTCCACAAATCCTAGCCGCCACTCATGCTCTCCCTCCTCGCGCCGCCAGCTTCTTCCCCTTTTCTTTCTTCTCCGTTCTTCCAGCAAGAAACAATCGGAGAGCTACCTCGCCGCTGCGCCGTCACTCCAACACAGACGAAGGGACGTGGTGCCACCCCGGAGGAGCGCCTCGCCGTCGCCAAGCTCCTCCCCGAAGGAATCGTGTCGGGTGTCCCTGAGGGCGACGGGATCGTCTCCATCTTCCTCGGCACATGCGACGTCCGCCGCCCTATTCGTCGCCTCCGGTCGACCTCGCGCATGAATGACTCGCCCGGCACCCTCAACGTGAGCTCCTCCTTCGATTCCAACCTTCCCTTTCTCGAATTACTGCCGGGAGCGTCGAACTCATCCACGTCCTTCTCCGGTTCCGCCATGATCGTGACTCCGAGCTCCACGAGCGGAGGTTCTGGATGTGTCGCACAAGCACGCACATCCCACACGCCTCCACACAGACCGCAGCACCAGCCGCACCCCTATCTCCCCCCACAACCAAACGCCTCCCGGAAATCATCGCCGGCCTCTTCTGTCCGCCTCTAGTCGATGTGGTTCGGTTTCCGTCCGTCAGTCCAGACTCTGCTTTGTTTTTATGCTTTAAAAGAAAACGTGCATCTACTCTTTCACGGAGATCAATCCGGCCCAGTGGCTATAGCAGCCATCCCTCCCCGTGCGGGATATCGCGAGTTCAATCCCCCACCGGGCGCGTTGGAATGAAAAGCCCAGCTTTTATTTCTTTTCTCCGGCTAACATGTGGGTCCCACCTGTCATTGACTTCCAAAGACAGAGGCGTTGTAATCTTGCCCCGAGCACCCTGTGCTCTCTTTCTTTGCGGTTAAGCCCTCACCAACACGTTTTCCATCACCAAAAAGTCCCTGCACTTTACAGAATCAACCCTAGACTTGTTTTAGCAATAACTTTTATTCTATAACTCCAAATTAAATAATCTTTATATGTTTATTTATCAGAAAATGCAATGAACATTAATATGGCATACTTATGCCATGTTGCATATTTTATTTAATTTCTTAGTGTAATTTGTTAGTTGCACCTATGTAACATCCCAACATTTTATAATGTTCAAAAATCACTAAAATTAAAAACTTTTGTTTTGATTGAAAATAAAACATTAAAATGCATAAGAAAACCAATTATGAAAGACTTCAAACATTTTGAAAGAGTTTAATATTTCAAATATCTCAGTTTATTATTATTTTCAAAACTTGTTTCAAGTTAAACAATTTATTATTCCATTGTATTTTCTTTAAAACCTCAATATCTAATTGACAAATGTTTTACAAGGCTTCAAACCATATTCATGAAATAAATAGTTTCCTCATAAGTATATGATTTCAACCACTTAGCCATAACTATTCATAAATTACATAATATTTATAAGTGTTCTTTTAAACTAATTAAAACAGGATCTATTTGGCAAAAGGTTTTCATTCTTTTAACTAAGTTCAAAACATAGTTTTAGAAATTACAAGTCTATAGTTATAACTTTAAAACTTCATGGATTTAAATTAATGAATTATCCAAATAGGCATTTAATTAGCTTAAAATGATTTTCATTTATTTTCAAAACATGAAATGATTAATATACTCTATTTAAGGAATACATTGAATCAAAAATCTTTTCCAAAGTTGTTTTAGGAGGTTTTCATATGATTTACCATAATATAAAATATAATGATGCACAAAATAAAAATTGAATTAAAATTGAATCCAATATATTTCCTATT
Organism: Poa annua; assembly: GCA_026929855.1. Classification (NCBI taxonomy): domain Eukaryota; kingdom Viridiplantae; phylum Streptophyta; class Magnoliopsida; order Poales; family Poaceae; genus Poa; species Poa annua. Next base: position 107,793,433 of record CM049426.1, read on the forward strand.
AATTTAAAAATATGTATATTCTATTATTTTACAATTATACCAAAATAGAAATGAATGGTTATGGAAAATGGAATATGAATTTAAATAATTAAAATATATTTTCAAATTTGACTTTAAGTGTCAAATTTGTATTTAATCAATATTTCGAAATATTATTTTTGAAAAATGTTCACATGCCCACAACTGGTTTAACATAAAGATAATAATTTTACAAATTTTTAGAAATTTGTTTGACATCATTTGGACAATTATATCAAAAGATATGAATTAAAAGAAAAATCAGAAAAGAAAAACAAAATGATGACGTCATGCTGACGTCACCTTCTTCTTGCTCCGACCGAGATTTTCGCCCCCAAATTCTGCCCCCGATTTCCTCTCCCAAATCCCGCGAGATTAGCGCGATGTGGTTCCCTCCTCCTACCCTATAAAACCCCCAGCGCCTCCGCCACCTTTTCACCGAAGAACCCTAGCCCGAGCGCCCCTAGGCTGTCCACAAATCGCTCGCCGGAGTCAGCCGTCCCTGCCGCCGTGTTCTTTGATTCACGGCGTGGTAAGCCCCGCCCGAGCCCGAGAACCTCCCCATCCTCTTCCTCGTGCCCGTGCGCATCTTTCTAACCCCTCACTGTCTCTCCTACGCAGCTAACTCGACCGGAGAGTGCACGAACCGAGCTCGTCGGAGTTGGACTCTTCTCCGTCCGCGCGTCCCCGACGTTTCGGGACGAATACGAAATCGTCCCCACCTCCATCGTCTCCGCCACCGTGCCACGATCGTCGCCGTCGCCTCCGTTCATCCAGGGAGCCACCCCAACGTCCGCGTCGTCCATGCCCGAGCCCGCGCCGCCGTCATCCTCCGTCTCTGGCGAGAAGCGCCGCCCCGTTTTTGTCAAAGCACTGTAAGCCGTCCGATCCTTTTTCTACGGCCGAGATTAGAACTCGTAACGGAATCGGTAGGATTAGATCTGGACCGCCAGATCCAGATCTGACGGCCCTCGACATTTAGAATATTACGGATCTACCAAAATTCAAATTTGACTTAGTTTAAAATATTCAAATTTCAAATGGAAGATTTGAGTATTTTTGTCACAACTTTAAATCTGTAAATTCAAAAATTACAAATAAAATTATTTTAGAAACTTTAGAATATTTGTAAATTGATGCCACTGCTATAAAATATTTTTGAGTAATGTTTGAATGAATTCGTTGTTATATATCTAATTTGAATAGTGTGAGTATTTTCAACATATCTATTAATAGAAATAATATCTTTGATTAAATCAAATTGCTATAAATTTAATTAAATGCTCCCTATCTATTAACACTATTTATAAAATTTTGTTATAAAAATTTAATCTTATAATTATTCCTTTTATTATATTTTCCAAAAATAGAAATTATTAAATTGCATTTATAGACAAATGCATACTTTATAAATATCACAAATTTTGTATGATATTTCTTAGGATTTAAAAAGTGCATTGCATGCATAACTTATTTTCACATATAGATATATTCCCCATAGGAAAACTCCTCTTCATTATTTTCTCTAAGTTAGGATTATTTTCAACTTAGCATTTTGGTAAAGTGTTGTACACTTATACACTTAGGATTTCCAAGATGGAGCTAGAAGGCCATTGAAGGACTTAGCCAAAACAAGACTTCAGAAGTATCCTCAAGGAGTAGAAGCACTTAGAAGAAAAGCAAGAAGAAGTTCAAGAAGACCAACCTCCTTTATTCTCTAAGTCTTTCTTGCTCTCTCTCTCTTTTCTTCCTTCTTATCTGAGACTTCATGAAGACTAAATTAATTCCAAGACCAGCCTTGATGATATAAGAATCATCAAGTCTGAAGATTTATCAAGTCTACAAAAATTCATTCAAGACATCACCAAGGGGAAAGATACAAGTCTAGAGATGAAGCCTGGAAGACAAACTACATCTTTCTTTCTTTCTTTTCCCTCTTTCCTAATCTTATCTTTTAGACTTAAACAAAGTTTGATCATGATGTTGTCATCTTTGAAGTTTGTTGGATCCTAGCGGCATAATGAGATGAAGCGGCCTGGAGACAAACCTTACATGTCCACGTACATGAGACGTGTTCCACAATTTAAGTGGCTGGCCGGGTGTCTGTCTATCTCACTATAGTGAATGTCCAATTTACAAAGAGTTGATAATAATTGTTGATCATCTTAAAGAAATGACTTAGTATTTTCTCTAAATATTTCTACACATCAAGACTAAGCCATTAGAGGGCTTATTCAAGATGATATAAAACAAAATATTTTATTCAACTTATGACTTTAGTCCTTAGTCATTTAGACCAACCTAACTGCATTGCGTTAACTTAAAAGAATTTCATGGCATGACATGCATCTCTAGTCCTTAGAAATACTTTGCATATCATGCATGACATGTTTTCCTTATAAGTTATGAAACTTGTTTGTATGTGTTGTGTTGTTTTGTTTTATGAATGGTGTATTGTTGTTTGTTTATATTGTTTAGACTGAACGGAGAGTTCCGAGTATCGTTGAAAAGAGTTTGTGAACAACGACAACATTCAAAGGCAAGTGGCACACCTCATAAACTTCCTATTATTTCTATATGCATTACTTAGTATATTTTTATATGCATGTGTAGGATAGTATTGCTATGCTAAACCTATGTAGAATTCCCTTACTCCTGTGTCTAGGTTCCTATATCATACTTAGCAGAAATATTGATGCTATGCAATTGATGAAAAGTTTTTACAAAATATTAAGTGACTACTCAGGGTTGTGCTCATGGTTGTCGTCGCCTAGGATGAATGTCTATTCTACTTAGGGCCGTGAGCATGGTGATTCTACCTGAGAGTGCACATCCACTAAGTTAATGAAACTCCTGGGTGGATTGGTTGTATATGGTGGCGAATTTGAGTGGCTACTCAGGTCCATGTCTATGGTGAAAGTGCATGGTTGCCCCCATGCGTGGTTTTGGTAATTAATGACAATCCTTATGGACTAATGTTTACATTGAGATATTCTTATAGATCTTGTCCATGGGAAATTATAGGAGTTCATGTGTTGGACTCTTCAAGATGACTTAATGACCAATGCTCTATTCAAAGGGTTTATATGAAGAATGGTCATGTGTAGAGTTGAGCTCATTGCAAGTATGACTTGTAATAGAAGATTGAGTGAACAATCATGTTTAACCCCAAGCCATCATACATATCAAGAGAAGAAGATGAAGTGCAAGCTCAATAAGATGTATCTCGGAAGATATCTTTTGATTGAAGCTTGCAAAGGAGACATGAAGACGAAGCTTAGCGAGGCCCTCCCATAATGGAGTATGGGGGAGCATTTGGAGAAGTCTTCATCAAGCATGTGCTAGCAAGCACAAACAAGAAAGGTGTTTCAACCTGAGAGAGTCAAGATCGTCATCATCTAGCTCAAGTGGAATGCTCATGGCAAAGGTATGATCTTGATAGGGTTATAGGCTAGATAGGCGTACTATCAAGAGGGGCTCTCGAGTGAGTAACTTGATCGCATCTTTGTGGAGAGCTCAAACCTTTGCATGCTTGGCATATCATCTTTCTTGGTTCTTATTTGGTTTTTCTCCGTGTTGAGTTTTGGTGCTTGTCGTGATCTTCATGACAAGACCAAGCTCTTCGAAAATGGTTTTACTTTGAAAAACTTGTTGCCTTTTATCCATGTGAGGATTTAGAGGTTGGTTTATCTCCATACTAAGCTCTAGTTCATCAAAAACAGATTTCGTATGAATATCTTGTTGCGTTTTTTATGAAGGAGTTTTTACTGGTTTGCATTGTTTAGGAAAGTTCAACCTTTTCCCATTTGGTTGTATCCTCACATGATGAACTGTGATGTTTCTATGCACATTCAAGTAGAGCTCGTTGTAACGATTCCAACGAGCCAAAAATCATCGAAAACGGAGTCCAGATGGAAAAGATATTGACGTTTTCGTTTATTAGTTTCTGCTGTTTTTTGCTGTAGCGGTAGTACCGCCGCGGTACCGCCCGAGGTACCGCCGGACCTAACAGAGAGCCGTTTTCGGCGGTACCGGGAGCGGTAGTTCCGCCGGGGCGGTAGTACCGCTACGGAAGCCTGTTTTCAGCCCGTTTTGATGCCCTAACTCCCTAGGGGGGCCGAAGTACCGCTAGGGCCAGCGGTAGTACCGCTACGGCGCGAATCTGCACCCAACGGCTGGATTTTGGGTTGAGCTATTTAAGGGCCCTTCTTCCCCAATGGTTTTCTAAGCTTCAAGCAAGTCTTTCTCCTCTCTCTCCTCCATTGTTGCCCTTTGGAAAGCTTGCTCTTCCTCTCCATCCCTCCCATGGTTCTTGCTAATATTTGAGGGAAAGTGAGAGGTGATCTTGATCTACGTTTTCACCGGTCGATTTCTCCTCTAAGTGAGGGAAACCTTGTAGATCTTGATCTTGGAGTTCTTGGTGCATCTCCTTTTTGTTCTTCCTCTCTTATTCCCCCATAAGCATTTGTTGCTTTGTTGGAATTTGAGAGTGAAGGATTTTGAGCACTTGTGCTCTTTCCTTTTGCATTTGTTGCATCGGTGTGCTCTCCACGAGGATTCGTGGAAGTTGAAAGTTTGTGAGCTTGTTACTCTTGGGTCCTTGGACCCTAGACGCCTTTGTGGTGGTTGGACCCTTGTGTGGTCACTTGAAGCCGTTCGGGAGCCCCCAATCCCATTGTGGGTTGTGCCCCGGATTGTTGTTGGAGGCCGTTCGGGAGCCCCCAATCCCATTGTGGGTTGTGCCCCGGATTGTTGTTGAAAGGCTCCAGATTCCGCCTCGAAGGAATTCCGATAGTGGAAGGTGAACCAAGCCTTTGTGGTGCGGTTCACCGGAGAAGAAGGTGAAACCTTTGTGGTTGTTGAACCGTTGTGTCGGTTCACACCTCTCCAACGAGACGTACTCCCTTAACAAGGAGGAACTCGGGAATACATCCTCGTCTCCGCGTGCCTCGGTTATTTCTATACCCGATCTTTTACTTATGCACTTTACATTGTGATAGCCTTCGTGCTTGAAGTATTCTATTACTATCACCTTGTTGTTTATCTTGCTTAGCATAAGTTGTTGGTGCACATAGGTGAGCCAAGTTTATTTAGGTTGTCGGCTTGTTAATTTAAACACCTAGATTTATTCCGCAATTATCAAGCCTAAACCGGAAAAGTTTTAAACCGCCTATTCACCCCCCCTCTAGGCGACATCATTGTCCTTTAAATTGGTATCAGAGCCTGGGCTCTCTTGTTGGGCTTTACCGCCTAGAGAGTAAAAGATGTCGTTTAGAGAATTAGTGCACGATCCCACTTTCATATTTGATGGCACAAATTATGATGTTTGGAAAATCCGCATGCTTAATCTATTTAGGGCCATGGGTCCAAATTATGTTAAGAGGATTGTAGATGTGTGTTTATCTCCTCCAAAGGATTCTCATGAATTATCTCTAGAGGATGAGATAAAGTCTCACCTTGAGACTCAAGTTACTAATGGTCTTATGTGTGCTTTGACCGATGTAGTTCTGGCTTCAATCATGCCTTTTCGAAATGCACATGAGCTTTGGACCAAGCTTCAAGATATATATGAAGTGTCCAAAATTATTGAGGATGATTGTTCTTCCTCCACCTCCGACCGTGATGAGTTCACAACTTCTTCCACTTCACCATCATATGATTTGTCACATGGTAATGATATGGTGAGTGGCGATAGAAATTGCATTGGTGATGGTGAACTTACTATTGATTATACCTCTTCTCTATCACATTGCAATCTTCTATCTTTGGACTTAAAATCTTCTAGCACTCCAAATGTCAAAGATGCTAGAGTTGATTGTCCTTGCATATCAAGTAATAGTTGCTTAACTAAATATAATGATCATATACTCTCTATGTCTTGTTGTGATGAAAATTACTCTTCCATATCCTCTAGTATTTGCATGACTAACAATGTAGAGGAATCCCAACACTTGTTGGAACAAGACATGGACCTCAATGGAGCTTCAAGTATTTCTTCATCCTCCTCACCCATTAATCATGTTTGCCTTATGACTAAGGATTTCGAGGTATCTCCCACCTCGAATCCAAATTGTGATGATGTGGATGAGGATTCTCATGAAGAAGGTTTTGACTTTGAATCCTTAACCAAGATGGGTGAGATGGTACTTGGTGATCTCCCCAAAGGTAGTAAAGTTATCCCTCCTCTTTGTGAAATCATTGATTATGTTACTAAGAGTAGGGAATTCATTGAGGATTTGGAAAGTCAATTTGATGAGAAATGTCAAACTGAGAGAGATGACTCTATCACCATAGCTTCTTTGAAAGCTTCTCTTGAAGAGGAAGAAGAGCTTAGGGTTTCTCTTGAAGAGAAACTTGAATCCCTTGATGAGTCTAATGATCTTATTATTGCTAAAATCATTAAGGAAAGAGATCATGCTATTGCTAAATATAAAGTGCTTAAAAAGGAAAAAAGTTGAATTTGATGTTGGCAATGCTAGACTAAGTGAGGACATAGAGAGACTTGACAAAGCTCACAAAACTTTAGAAAGTGAACACTCTCTCCTTATCATGTCTCATGATCAACTCCAAACTCAACTATCTAACAATGATAAGCTTTCCAAATTGTCGCCTTCCATTTCTAATGTTAATGATGCTTGTGCTACTAACTCCATTTCTCGTGAAGCATCTATTTTGAAGGAAAATGTTGAGCTAAGGGCTCAACTTGAGTTGATATCTAGCAAGTATGGGAAATTGGAAGAAACTCATGAAAGGCTCTCTATCTCTAATGACGATCTTCGAGCATCCCATGCTAAGCTAAAGTTAGCTAATGAGGCGATTATGTCAAAGGTAACATCTTGTAAGCCTCATGTGGACAATGGCACAACGTCTTCTCTTAATGCTATATCATCTTGTGCTAGTCCTTGTGATTCATCCACTCATAATGTTGCTACATCTTGTGATGAATCACTTTCCATACCTTGTTGCTCTAACAATGAAGTTTCTACTTCCTCTAGCATTTGTGTTGATACTAACCATGTAGAGGAATTAAAAGAGCTCAAGGCCCAAGTCACTTCTTTGAATAAAGACTTGAAAAAGCGTCATGTTGGGAAGTCCACACTTGACGATATGTTGAGTGTTCAAAGACGCCCCAATGACAAGAGTGGACTTGGATTCAACTCCAATAACAAGAACAAGTCCAAGATCATCAAGAAGAAAAAGGGCCAAGAACAAGTCAAAGATTCGGCCAAGATTGTTTGCTTCAAGTGCAAAGTTGAAGGGCACCATGTTAGATCTTGCCCTTTGAAGAAGAAGGCTCTTAGTGAGAAGCAACAATGGAAGAAACCTCAAGTTCAAACTCAAGCTCCTCAAGTTGAAGAACGGTCTCTTCCCAAAAAGAATCAAGCTACCCCTCCTCAAGTCAAGACTCCAACTAAGAAGAGAGGATGAAGTAGATGTTGCTACCTATGTCGTGAGAAGGGTCACCTTGCTTCTTCATGCACAAATGGTACCTTATCCAACCCCATTATAATTAATGATGTTTATTCTCTTCGGAAGGATAAGGTTGGCAATGTGTTTGCCAAATATGTTGGTACTCAAAGTGGTGTCAAGAAAAGAACCATTTGGGTTGCCAAACCTATTGTGACTAACCTCTTAGGACCCAACTTGGTTAAGGACCAACAAGTTAAACTTGATCAATATGTGTTGTTGGAGGCATTGGAGACTTGGCTACATTATGAAGAATTAAGGGATCTTCATCAATTATATTATCTCAAGTCAAGTCATATGGATCATATTGTTCTATCTCATATCCAATGTTCCTCCTTGCGGTAACTTTTATTTAAATCATATATACATTGAAAGTTGCTTGCACCCTTGCATGTGTTTGGTTTTGTACCTTGCTAGTGTTTGTATGTGTTGTGCTCTCTACTTACTTATCTTGAGAAATCAAGTATGTGTATGTTGGTTTGCACACCATTTACTAGTTTTGAGCCTTATTGTTTTTATTTGATATCTTATCTTGTTGGCTCTCTTTGAGAGATTAATGGACTATCATATTTTGGGGGAGTGATATGCTTCGTGCACTTCACAATCCTAAAATTGTGTATTCACGAGAAATACAACTTAGTGTTGATATATTTATATTATCTACTATCTATGTGGTATGTCATTCTCATGAGAAATTCAATTTCTATAATATCCATTAATTTTTCGAGTTGGTTTTGTTTGCCTCTTGCTTTAAATAAATGGATTATCACATTATGGGGAAGTAATAAGCTATGTGCATATTACAAGCCTAGAAAATGTGAACATATGAGGTTTTGCCAACTAGAATTGATATTGCTAGTTATCTTGTTCCTATGTGGCATGTTTCTCAAACAAGTTTCCATTTACTTAAATGCTTTTTGTCTCTCACTCTTTTGGATCTTGTTTGTGGAGGATGTTCTTGGTATGGCTTTCCCAGATATGTTCTCATGTATCTTTGGGGAAGCCAATTGTTTCAAGCTACTCCTTGGAGTTGCTTTGCACCTTCGCATGAGTTGTGAAGCTATCAAGAATATCTATCTATCTAAGCATGGCTTTTAATTCCTATCATTTGCCATATGCTTTGTGAATATGATCTTGAATATATCTTTGCAATCCACCTCCGAGAAATATCTCCATACATTACTTGTCTTGACAAGTGATAATCTTTTTGTGGTAAATATATTGATCATATTCGCTTTGGCTCTTGCTTTGAATTGCTTTATTTGATTGCCAAGGATTTGTTTTGATCTAACTCTCATTTGTCTTCGTTGTATCTTTTGGATCCTTTATTGCTCTACTTAAAAGTTATTTAGTGCTTTCTTGAGTTGGGAAAAGCAATGAACCAATTCTTGTGCATTGACATTCAAAAGTCATACTTCTTGATAATGCACTATTCTTTGGGAAGCTATCCTACTTTGAGTAAAACACCGTTCTTTAATTTGGTATTGCAATTTCTTGCCTTTCTTGAACATGACTAGTGTTTGAATAATATACATGGAGAGTGATGATCTCATTTGTGTGCATTGTGTATTCAAATGCAAAATCATGAATAATGCACACATCGTGGGGGAGCAGTCCTATATGCTTTTTGAACATTAGTTGTCTCCGTTTGATATTTGATCCCGATGACGTGTCTCCTTGGAAGACAAACATTCTTCGTCTTGGTACCTTGTGCCATCATGAAAAGTGTAGAGGGTTTGGTTTATTCCTTGATGATATTTTTCATCAATTGGTCTCTTGTTTTCATTGGTATCTTTTCAAAGTGGTATCTTCAATCATGTGTTGATTTGGGTATTTGATATAATTTGGACAATTTGTTTTCTTGTCACACTTGTGTGTGCTTTGTTGGTTTACTTGGTGTTCTGTCTAAATTATATCTCGCTTGGTTCTTGAAAGTCTTGTGCATGCATATTTATTATATCTATATCTTATGGCATGCTTACTTTCGTTGATCAAATATAAAGGATAAACTCCATCAAATCCTAAATGGCTAAGATGTGCATGAAATTCAATTTCATATCAATATGCACGTATTTATGTGGAGTTTGTCCTATGTGTTGTAGTTGCTCTAACTACTTTGGACCCAATTAGTTTGGGTACCATGTTGTACTTAAATTTGTTTTAGGTACACTTGAGATGCATTGGAAGCTTGTCTCATCTACAAGATGGTGTCACCATGTGTCCATTGGATGATGGTTCACTCTTATCTTCTACATCACCAATACTATCTCGGTAACAAGTATCTACCTCATGCATACATTTCTAGCTTTCAACCTTGTGTAGGTTGTATCTTGGCATGAATCTTTTTGTTGCAATCAATTTGGTTCTTGCAAAACGTCTTTATTGCAAATATGAGTAAGCCGGGATGATTACATATAAGGGGACTATATATTCATTTCTATGATTCATCGATCCCAAGTATGTCAATCTAGCATTTTCTACTTAAAGTCTCTCATGTGCAATATTGATGTTTCTTTAAATCATTTGCCTTTCGTGATACTTGTTATCTTTCTCGGATCATCCTTTTATCACCTTATCCCTTGTGGATACGTTTGATGCTATGATGAGTATGTGTTTGAAGTTCCTCTATATCCCGTTAAGTTAAAATTGAGCCTTGTGTTATGCTTTTAAGCAACGATCTTATTGGTGTATTTATGACTTCCTCTTGGATATCATGATTTTTTCCCTTGTACCTATCTTGTGTGTACATGTTTATTTTTAGACCCATATCTTAGTGATTTGTGTGTACTTAGAAACTTATACACATGAGATTAGTTACATCTTTTATTGATATTCCAATTCTTTAGTGACCACCTCTTTTTGCTTTTAGTTCTTTGGTGGTTTGTAAAAGGAACAAGCTTTATTTTTCATGTGTTATGCTTTTTGCATTTTACTTATCTTGTGGAGTTATTTGATATACCTCTTTTGGTGTGTGGGTATGGAAAAGACACGATATGCACTATGTGCAACTCTTCTTGAAAGACTATGTTGATGCTATCATCCTTGTATTAGTCTCCTATAATGTCTTTCTATCTCACACCCATTATTTGATTTACCGCTCCTTGCTCTTGTTGCAAAACATTTTATTAGGTGAAAGTTGTTTTGCCTCCTTTATCATGTACATTCTCTTGCATGAGCTTGTGTTCGAATTTATCTAGGAGGGAGTGAGGATTCCATGTTGTGCACACTATACTGAAATACAAATCCTATTTGTGCACGTACCTTTGGGAGTTCCCTCTTGATATTTAGAACACTTTTCGGATCCTTCTGATTGCTTGCTTATTTCGTTGAACTATCTTTCCATTTGATATTTTTTTGCAATCTTTGGATCCTCTATATAGTTTGATCTCCCTCCATCTATTCGTCATTGGATATGTGCATTTGATTTCACTCATATTATGAGAAATGCACACATTATGGGGGAGCTCTCACTATATTTGCCTTCTAAGTTTTTCTTCCCATTTCGGCAATCGATGCCAATGGGGGAGAAATTTAGAGGGTTTAAGGGAATATGGGTTTGTTCTCTTGCATCCTTGCTCTTTGTGTTGCATGGTTGCTTAAATTCATTATATAAACCCTCGTAAAAGGGATTGTCATCAATTACCAAAATGGGGGAGATTGAAAGTGCATGCTTGCCCCCATGCGTGGTTTTGGTAGTACCGCTGCCCGGGGCGGTAGTACCGCTACGGAAGCCTGTTTTCGGCCCGTTTTGATGCCCTAACTCCCTAGGGGGGCGGTAGTACCGCTAGGGCCAGCGGTAGTACCGCTACGGCGCGAATCTGCACCCAACGGCTGGATTTTGGGTTGAGCTATTTAAGGGCCCTTCTTCCCCAATGGTTTTCTAAGCTTCTAGCAAGTCTTTCTCCTCTCTCTCCTCCATTGTTGCCCTTTGGAAAGCTTGCTCTTCCTCTCCATCCCTCCCATGGTTCTTGCTAATATTTGAGGGAAAGTGAGAGGTGATCTTGATCTACGTTTTCACCGGTCGATTTCTCCTCTGAGTGAGGGAAACCTTGTAGATCTTGATCTTGGAGTTCTTGGTGCATCTCCTCTTTGTTCTTCCTCTCTTATTCCCCCATAAGCATTTGTTGCTTTGTTGGAATTTTAGAGTGAAGGATTTTGAGCACTTGTGCTCTTGCCTTTTGCATTTGGTGCATCGGTGTGCTCTCCACAAGGATTCGTGGAAGTTGAAAGTTTGTGAGCTTGTTACTCTTGGGTCCTTGGACCCTAGACGCCTTTGTGGTGGTTGGACCCTTGTGTGGTCACTTGAAGCCGTTCGGGAGCCCCCAATCCCATTGTGGGTTGTGCCCCGGATTGTTGTTGGAGGCCGTTCGGGAGCCCCCAATCCCATTGTTGGTTGTGCCCCGGATTGTTGTTGAAAGGCTCCAGATTCCGCCTCGAAGGAATTCCGATAGTGGAAGGTGAACCAAGCCTTTGTGGTGCGGTTCACCGGAGAAGAAGGTGAAACCTTTGTGGTTGTTGAACCGTTGTGTCGGTTCACACCTCCCCAACGAGACGTACTCCCTTAACAAGGAGGAACTCGGGAATACATCCTCGTCTCCGCGTGCCTCGGTTATTTCTATACCCGATCTTTTACTTATGCACTTTACATTGTGATAGCCTTCGTGCTTGAAGTATTCTATTACTATCACCTTGTTGTTTATCTTGCTTAGCATAAGTTGTTGGTGCACATAGGTGAGCCAAGTTTATTTAGGTTGTCGGCTTGTTAATTTAAACACCTAGTTTTATTCCGCAATTATCAATCCTAAACCGGAAAAGTTTTAAACCGCCTATTCAACCCCCCCTCTAGGCGACATCATTGTCCTTTCATATGGTTCCTGGAGTACGTGCACTTGTGGATGGCCACCCAGGGAACAGAGGAATCTGAAGAACTCCGAGTGACGATTGCTTCCAGTGCAGCCATTGCCATATGGGCTCTGGCTTGATCAATTATGTTGCGTGGACTCTCTCCGGCTTGACAAGCAGATGTAGGGGGATGTTAGGTGGAACGGGTCAAGCCAGAGTGGGAGGGAAAATGCTTTTGAAAAATCTCGTCTCATTCTTCTCCTTTCCTTATCACAAATTTTGTGTAAATGATAATTTGGGTTGAATGGGTACAATGGTGAACGTGCACAACCTCTGCAGAGTGTAAAACTAAGTACTTAGCCGTGTCCCCGTTACGGACAATTTGAGCAGCTGATCACGGACGTCAACGGAGGATTGCACCATTCCAACTTCAGAAATAAAACTTGATGGGTGAACAAGGGAAGATGAGATTTATGGTTTTCATGCCATACTTGTCTTGATTTGAAGAAAGTGTTTTCCAAAGAAATAGGAAAAATTGGCTTTATGCAAAATAGCCTTGAACTCCACCAGCCAAATATGCATCTAGGCTATAGAGTTATTCCATTAAGTGTCCACCATAGTGTCACTTGCCAGACTCCATTTTTAATGGAATCTTACCCATGTTGTTGCAATATTTTTCTTATTGCAGATTGTTCAGATGACGAGTGAGGTTTCGTTTATAGGTTTCGAGTCTACAACCAACATGTTTTCGCCTGTGGCAGCATGAAAGTGATAGAGACTGACTGCTATTGTATTTCCGTTGTGTACTATTTCAAAGCTAGCTTGATGCTATGCAACTTGTAATGAATATTTTGTAAGTCTGGATCATCGACGTAATAAAATTGATACTTTGTTGTGATATTACATCGTAAACTGTGTGTGCAAACGAATCGATCCAGGGATTTGCACTATACATAGGTATCTACCTTATTTAAAGTGCAGGTACGCTACAGATGGTATCAGAGCCTTGTGTTGCCTGTAGGTTCGAAACCCTAGGTTTGGATAGAAATAGGATTAGACCATAGGATTGAAAATCTATTTTATTCACTTTTCTAAAAACAAAACTTTTCATTTGATCATATGAATTTTACTGTTTCATTTTAATTCTAATACTCTTTCCTCTTCAAAATTTTAGATGGGAGAGTACACTGAGACCGCATATGCTGGAGTTTGTCGGATTTCATCTTTGGGAGGCAGCTGTCTAGGTTGACAAGTATATTGAAGCTACCACCGCCCTATTTCCGAGGAAGGAAGGAAGAGACCGACATACCTGATGTGACGCGTTGGGAAATCCGTACAATCATGACCCCAGATCCCACGATGCCAGACTTCGAGCCCATGGACTATGTCACCTACTACCCTGAATGGATTGAAGGAGTGAACATAGCTATGGTGGACTTGATGGCCCGACTGTGTTATAAGTATCGCAACAAGCTGGCACCAGAATCGCCCTTCCGTGCCTTTGGGAAGAGGGATGCGCATGGCCACTCAATGGCTCACACGAGAAATCGCCTGGACCTGCCCATCACTAACAAGATGTTTGAAGACTTGGATTTTCTCATGAACCGTCTGACCAGAAAGGTTCAGCAAGCTTATAACATCGCAGATCATGCCCGAGCCGTCATACACGCTAAAACCCAAGAACTCCAGACTTCTGAAACCCTCATTGGCCATATGGAGGAACTCATCCATGAACTACATTTGCAGAATCTTAACAAGGATGAGCAGATCGCCACCCTTGAGGCGCAACTCAATGCACCTCCACCACCGCCAGTAGCTGAAGAAAGTGACCAAGGCACTGGAAATGTGGTAGTAACCGCAGCGGTAAAGGAGGAAGAAGACCCCGAAGAGGTGCTTTCTAAAGAGTCAATTGAGGGAGAAGTCACGCCTGTGGCGAATAACCACGCAATGAAGCGCAAGCGTGAGGAGGAATAAGTGGAGCAATAAAAACCACGTTAGAGTGACCACCATTTATCTCATTAAGCTTATCGTATCGATTTGATGTATTGACCTATAAAATTGTGGTATGGCAGTACTATCGTTTTTGTAATTCCACGACATTGCTGTGTTTTCGTTCGATAAACGATTAGTTCGATTTCTCAAAAGAAGTTTGAAATTTTCACGTATATGTTGCTTGTGTTTGAACCTAGTTGCTTGATGCTTGTTAGATGTTGTTTGTAATGATTTTGTATTGATCTTCTTATATAAGTTAGGACAATTTGAGTATCAACAAAACTTTTCTTTTAAGGGTGGTAGCCACCCAGTTAAATTAAACCCCGTTGCTTAAACCCAGAGATCCCAAACCATCTTTCTTTCCGGCCTCCCCAATCAGAAAATTCATCCCCTGCTAGTTTCCAGTTTCCATGTCAGAAATTTCATTTCTCAAAACATCCCGAGTTATCAAAATCATTCAAGCATTTGCTTTGTCTTCCTAGCTTCTCCGAATCTCGCGGACGAGATTCTTTTTAAGGGTGGTAGTCTGTAACATCCCAACATTTTATAATGTTCAAAAATCAATAAAATTTAAAACTTTTGTTTTGATTAAAAATAAAACATTAAAATGCATAAGAAAACCAGTTATGAAAGACTTCAAACATTTTGAAAAAGAGTTTAATATTTCAAATATCTCAGTTATTATTATTTTCAAAACTTGTTTCAAGTTAAACAATTTATTATTCCATTGTATTTTCTTTAAAACCTCAATATCTAATTTTGACAAATGTTTTACAAGGCTTCAAACCATATTCATAAAATAAATAGTTTCCTCATAAGTATATGATTTCAACCACTTAGCCATAACTATTCATAAATTAAAAAATATTTATAAGTGTTCTTTTAAACTAATTAAAACAGGATCTATTTGCCAAAAGGTTTTCATTCTTTTAACTAAGTTCAAAACATAGTTTTAGAAATTACAAGTCTATAGTTATAACTTTAAAACTTCATGGATTTAAATTAATGAATTATCCAAATAGGCATTTCATTAGCTTAAAATGATTTTCATTTATTTTCAAAACATGAAATGATTAATATACTCTATTTAAGGAATACATTGAATCAAAAATATTTTCCAAAGTTGGTTTAGGAGGTTTTCATATGATTTACCATAATATAAAATATAATGATGCACAAAATAAAAATTGAATTAAAATTGAATCCAATATATTTCCTATTACTTTAAAAATATTTATATTCTATTATTTTACAATTATACCAAAATAGAAATGAATGGTTATGGAAAATGAATTTAAATGACTTAAAAACAAACATATTTGAATATGGGTATTTTACAAATTTTATTTAGCCAAAAGAAGATTTAATTAAAATATATTTTCAAATTTGACTTTAAGTGTCAAATTTTTATTTAATCAATATTTCAAAATATTATTTTTGAAAAATGTTCAAAACATGCCCACAACTGGTTTAACACAAAGATAATAATTTTACAAATTTTTAGAAATTTGTTTGACATCATTTGGACAATTAAATCAAAAGAGATGAATTAAAAGAAAAATCAGAAAAGAAAAACAAAATGATGACGTCATGCTGACGTCACCTTCTTCTTCCTCCGGCCGAGATTTTTGCCCCCAAATTCTGCCCCCGATTTCCTCTCCCAAATCCGACGAGATTAGCGCGATGTGGTTCACTCCTCCTGCCCTATAAAACCCCTAGCGCCTCCGCGACCTTTTCCCTGAAGAACCCTAGCCCGAGCGCCCCTAGGCTGTCCGCAAATCGCTCGCCGGAGTCAGCCGTCCCCGCCGCCGTGTTCTTCGATTCCCGACGTGGTAAGCCCCGCCCGAGCCCGAGAACCTCCCCATCCTCTTCCTCGTGCCCGTGCGCATCTTTCTAACCCCTCCCCGTCTCTCCTACGCAGCTAACTCGACCGGAGAGTGCACGAACCGAGCTCGCCGGAGTTGGAGTCTTCTCCGTCCGTGCGTCCCCGACGTTTCGGGACGAATACGAAATCGTCCCCACCTCCATCGTCTCCGCCACCGCGCCACGATCGTCGCCGTCGCCTCCGTTCATCCGGGGAGCCACCCCAACGTCCGCGCCGTCCGTGCCCGAGCCCGCGCCGCCGTCATCCTCCGTCTCCAGCGAGAAGCGCCGCCCCGTTTTGGTCAAAGCACTGTAAGCCGTCCGATCCTTTTTCTACGGCCGAGATTAGAACTCGTAACCGAATCGGTAGGATTAGATCTGGACCGCCAGATCCAGATCTGATGGCCCAGATCTGATCAGTTATCCACGTCGGATCCCAGTCAGCGCACAGTCAGCGCTGACGTGTAAAATTATTTTCGCGATTTAGTTAATTGGCAGTTTTGCAGAAAAGCCCATGTCTATTCAAACTATCATATCTTTTTCTCTATTTATCCAAATTCAAATATGTTTATATATTTGGAAAGCCCTCGACATTTAGAATATTATGGATCTGACAAAATTCAAATTTGACTTAGTTTAAAATATTCAAATTTCAAATGGAAGATTTGAGTATTTTTGTCATAACTTTAAATATGTAAATTCAAAAATTGCATATAAAATTGTTTTAGAAACTTTAGAATATTTGTAAATTGATGCCAGTGCTATTAAATATTTTTGAGTAATGTTTGAATGAATTCGTAGTTATATATCTAATTTCAATAGTGTGAGTATTTTCAACATAACAATTAATAGAAATATTATCTTTGATTAAATCAAATTGCTATAAATTAAATTAAATGCTCCCTGTCTATTAACACTATTTATAAAATTTTATTATAGAAATTTAATCATAGAAAACTTTAATCTTATAATTATTCCTTTTATTATATTTTCCAAAAATAGAAATTAATTAAATTGCATTTATAGCCAAATGCATACTTTATAAATATCACAAATTTTGTATGTTATTTCTTAGCATTTAAAAAGTGCATTGCATGTATAACTTATTTTCACATATAGATATATTTCCCATAGGAAAACTCCTCTTCATTATTTTCTCTAAGTTAGGATTATTTTCAACTTAGCATTTTCGTAAAGTGTTGTACACTTAGACACTTAGGATTTCCAAGATGCAGCTAGAAGGCCATTGAAGGACTTAGCCAAAACAAGACTTCAGAAGTATCCTCAAGGAGTAGAAGCACTTAGAAGAAAAGCAAGAAGAAGTTCAAGAAGACCAACCTCCTTTATTCTCTAAGTCTTTCTTGCTCTCTCTCTTTTCTTCCTTCTTATCTGAGACTTCATGAAGACTAAGTTAATTCCAAGACCAGCCTCGGTGATATAAGAATCATCAAGTCTGAAGATTTATCAATTCTATAAAAATTCATTCAAGACATCACCAAGGGAAAGCTACAAGTCTAGAGATGAAGTCTGGAAGACAAACTACATCTTTCTTTCTTTCTTTTCCCTCTTTCCTAATCTTATCTTTTAGACTTAAACAAAGTTTGATCATGATGTTGTCATCTTTGAAGTTTGTTGGATCCTAGCGACATAGTGAGATGAAGCGGCCTGGAGACAAACCTTACATGTCCACGTACATGAGACCTGTTCCACAATTTAAGTGGTTGGCCGGGTGTCTGTCTATCTCACTATAGTGAATGTCCAATTTACAAAGAGTTGATAATAATTGTTGATCATCTTAAAGAAATGACTTAGTATTTTCTCTAAATATTTCTACACATCAAAACTAAGCCATTAGAGGGCTTATTCAAGATGATATAAAACAAAATATTTTATTCAACTTATGACTTTAGTCCTAATTGCATTGCGTTAACTTAAAAGATTTTCATGGCATGACATGCATCTCTAGTCCTTAGAAATAATTTGCATATCATGCATGACATGTTTTCCTTAGAAGTTATGAAACTTGTTTGTATGTGTTGTTTTGTTTTATGAATGTTGTATTTTTGTTTGTTTATATTGTTTAGACTGAACGGAGAGTTCTGAGTATCGTTGAAAAGAGTTTGTGAACAACGACAACATTCAAAGGCAAGTGGCACACCTCATAAACTTCTTATTATTTCTATATGCATTACTTAGTATATTTTTATATGCATGTGTAGGATAGTATTGCTATGCTAAACCTGTGTAGAATTCCCTTACTCCTGTGTCTAGGTTCCTATATCATACTTAGCAGAAATATTGATGCTATGCAATTGATGAAAAGTTTTTACAAAATATTAAGTGACTACTCAGGGCTGTGCTCATGGTTGTCGTCGCCTAGGATGAATGTCTATTCTACTTAGTGCCGTGAGCATGGTGATTCTACCTGAGAGTGCACATCCACTAAGTTAATGAAACTCCTGGGTGGATTGGTTGTATATGGTGGCGAATTTGAGTGGCTACTCAGGTCCATGTCTATGGTTCCTGGAGTACGTGCACTTGTGGATGGCCACCCAGGGAACAGAGGAATCTGAAGAACTCCGAGTGACGATTGCTTCAAGTCCAGCCATTGCCATATGGGCTCTGGCTTGATCAATTATGTTGCGTGGACTCTCTCCGGCTTGACAAGCAAATGTAGGGGGATGTTAGGTGGAACGGGTCAAGCCAGAGTGGGAGGGAAATGCTTTTGAAAGATCTCGTCTCATTCTTCTCCTTTCCTCATCACAAATGGTGTGTAAAGGATAATTTGGGTTGAATGAGTACAATGGAGAACGTGCACAACCTCTGCAGACTGTAAAACTAAGTACTTAGCCGTGTCCCCGGTACGGACAATTTGAGCAGCTGATCACGGACGTCAACGGAGGATTCCACCATTCCAACTTCAGAAATAAAACTTGATGGGTGAACAAGGGAAGATCAGATTTATGGTTTTCATGCCATACTTGTCTTGATTTGAAGAAAGTGTTTTCCAAAGAGATAGGAAAAAATGGGTTTATGCAAAATAGCCTTGAACTCCACCAGCCAAATATGCATATAGGCTATAGAGTTATTCCATTAGGTGTCCACCATAGTGTCACTAGCCAGACTCCATTTTTAATGGAATCTGACCGACGTTGTTGTAATATTTTTCTTATTGCAGATTGTTCAGATGACGAGTGAGGTTTCATTTATAGGTTTCGAGTCTACAACCAACATGTTTTCGCCTGTGGCAGCATGAAAGTGATAGAGACTCACTGCTATTGTATTTCCGCTGTGTACTATTTCAAAGCTAGCTTGATGCTATGCAACTTGTAATGAATATTTTGTAAGTCTGGATCATCGATGTAATAAAATTGATACTTTGTTGTGATATTACATCGTAAACTGTGTGTGCAAATGAATCGATACAGGGATTTGCACTACACACATGTATCTACCTTATTTAAAGTGCAGGTACGCTACAACCTAAATTATTAAATATGGAATGTTTGGGGTAATTAATATTTATGTAATGCCCTATTCCATTTAATTTGACTAGATCATCTTTGCCATGTCTTGCCATGTTAATGAACACTTAATATTGATGGGTAGATAAATAACTTTAACCTCAATATTTTATTGTCGAAATCTCGGTTCCGCTTAATTTGGATTAAGTGCATCTCATATTGCATCTTGCCATGCCATGCATGTAGTGCCCTTGCTTAAGAAAGCAATGGCACATATAAATAGTGCGGAAGACTTGGATCACATAAGTCTCGCATTTACCAATAAGATGTAATATCACAGTACAATGTCAAATTTATTACAACCGACAACGAATGATCCAAAAACAATATTCCTTACAATTTCGCATAGCTGAAAGCGCTAGCTAAATAAATAAATAGTTCACAAATTATTTCAGAGTTCATACGCAATTCTAAAGATAATCATGGAGCTACATCATCTCCATGAAGCCACTGGCAATCATGTTGGTTGTAGCTCGAAGACGACCCCCTTACTCCTCATTCGAACAATCTGGAAGGTTTAGTTGCAGCCCAGCTATAAAGTGTCAGCACAATTGAATTGTGGTGGAAATTGACTTTTAAAGGCTAATATTCTACTCAACTATATCTATATGCTTATTTGGCTGGTGGAGCTCAAGGCTATTGCGCAAAGCAAGTTTTCTCCTACATTTGGTAAACAACTTTATGAAACAATATCTTCTCTTTACGAGACAGTCTCGAGACAAATCCATGTCTCCTACCCATCTTCACCCATCAAAGTTTTTTTATGAAATTGGGATGAAGAGATTTTCAGAAGACAGCCTTGTGTAGTTACTCAAATTGTCCGATGCCGGGGACACGGCTAAGATCTTAGGTTTTAACTCTCGAGAGTGTGTGCACTTTCACCATTAGACTCAATCAACCCAAACTATCCTCTACACTTATTTAGTGAGAAGGAAAAGGAGAAGATCAAGACGAGACTTTTCAAGAGTTGCTTTCCCATGATCATACTAAGAGATTACCACCATCCTATCTCGCCTACCACCATCAATATCTTGACCCAGGTCCACATATTAAACTCAGTGGACCCATATTGAAAAGTCTATCCTAACCAGGTGACCCATATTAAACTACTAAGAGATGACCCAGGTGAGCCCATATTGACCAATGGTTGCACGATAAGCAACTAAACTCAGTGTAAACTTAAATCTCATAGCCCTGGGTGGCCTTCCACAAGTGAGCAACTCAGGTTACCACTGCATATCATGGCCCCAAGTAAGTGAAAACTATCTTGGGCAAAGACAACCATGAAACTTGGCCCTAAGTAGCCACTCAACTTGAAACCTCCTCGATCGACCCAATCCACCCAGGCGTTAAATTAATTTAGTGGAAGTTTTCATTTATCACATCAACCATAAAACAATCATTCTTGCATCATGTACTTCCACTAAATTATAATAGGTGTCTACTGGAATTTTCTAAGGGGTAACCTAACAGGTTTGCATAACATACAACAATTCCCACAAAAACCTATCATGCATACTATTTGCAAATACTGCTTAAAAATACTAGTAATGCAATAGGATAAAAATAGTAGGTGTTTTATGAAGTCACTTGCCTTGGTAGCAGGAGGAGCAAGCACAACAATAATAACGATCACACGCAAGTCCTTCCTCTCCTTCACAATCTAGCACAAGCAATACATAAAAATAAATACCCACACAATATCACACAACACCAAACATAAATATGTATGCATGCATAATATGCCATGAGTATAACTAGACACACTTATCAATGATTTATATCTTCTGTTATTAAATGCATGAGATGCAATTTCTAGGAATTTCTTATTTTACTTCTCAATTAAATAATTGAAAACAATATAGCATAACTTGAATTCTACAACTACAACTTTTATTGTTTCATGAAAGTTTTCAAATAAGACACATATTAATATTTCTGGACAGAGGGCAATAACCTAACACTAAAACAATTAAGTTTATTTGAAAACATTTTTATTATTTAAGTTATGGATTTAATAGCCGAATTGCTCCTCGGAATATTTTCATGAATTATAATTTATTAAAAGGAAAAACAAATTATGTAGAAATAATCTACACTGGCAGGGCTCTCTGTGGGTATAAAATTTATCAAATTTGAACTTATAGATCCAAACTTATGAATTTTCTAAGTTTTGCATGTTTTCTGTTTTATTTATAAAATTCCTGCGAAAAAGAAATAAAAGGGGGCTACGTGGCGCGATACTATTGGACGATACCGATTCGCGCGGATCGCGGGCGCGAGCCGTCCGATCTAAATAGAATCGGATGCGCGAAATCGTTCCGATCAAGATCCGTTGGATCTAGATCCAACGGCCTACAATGCACGGGCCAAATCGGGCGGCGCGCGGGTCGCCGGACCGCTCGACGGCGATGGCGCCCGCGGCGGCGGTGCGTCGGCTACGATGTTTCCCGGCGCTCTACGAAGCCCCGGGAGGAGCGGCTCTTACCAAAATGTAGCGGAGGAGGAGGCGAGGTCGATGGCGCGGTGGTGGCGTCTGAAACCGTCCCCTTTTCCTCGTCGGAGTCGTGGATGGCGGCGGTGGTCTCGGGTCACGGACGGATACGGCGTTCGGCTACGACAGAAAACACGCGAGGGGGCTCAACGGATGCGCAAGAGGATGGGGAAGCGAGGGGAAGGCTCGGAGGCGCTCGAGGAGCTCGATGCTTACCGGGATGCTTGCGAAAGGCCCGACGGAAATGGCGGCGACGGCGGCCCGATTCCGAGCAGCCCGGCGGTGGGGTGGTAGGGTTTGGTGGGGGGTTTCGGAGGCGGCTTCGAGGGGACTAAATAGGATGGGATGAGAAATGGCTCGAAAACGACTCGGTCGCGGACTCCATCTCCGGCGCGATCTCTGGATGGAGGTTGAAGACGGCTGATAGGTGGGGCCCACCTGTCAGCGAGGGAGAAGAGAGGGACGCACGCTGGAGCGGGCTGATGGGCTGCTAGCTCACGCGCGCGCGGCAGGTAGCGCCTGGGCCGGCCGGAACTCCATTTCTATGGTTTCTAACTGATTTCTATGGTTTCTAAAAACTGTATTCAAACTGATTTCTAAAATGATTTCCAAACCTATTCAAAACATTTCAGAAAAATTCATAAAAATATATTTTGGAGAGGTTATTAAAATTAGAACTTTTTAATAATATACTTGCCCATTAAATAATTTGGGAAAAATAATATTTATTAAGGAAGTTTAAATTAACACTTTATGGGATTATAAATTATTTAAACTTATAATTTAAATTTTATTTAGTACTTATGTGATTTAATGTTATGTCTAATGATGAATGATGCATGAATGCAAAGTTTTAAATTTTTGCAAAATTTGGGATGTTACATACCTAACGCCCTTAAGATGAATCTCGCCCTCAAAATTCGGATTTGCCTGCAAAATGATGTGGGTGTTCTTCTCGAAGCTCATCCTCCCGTTCCCAAGTTGCTTCTTCTTCGGTATGGTGGTTCCACTGGACCTTACAAAATTTGATAGTCTTGGTTCGTGTAACCCTTTCTGCTGTCTCCAAGATTTTGATTGGCTTCTCTTCATACGTCAGGTCACTTTCCAACTGGACCTCTTCTAGTGGCACTGTATCTCGTAGCGGGGTTTCTGTCATCTCTGGGTGACACTTCTTCAACTGGCTCACATGGAACACATTGTGAACTGCTGACAAAACTTCCGGCAATTCTAGCTCATACACCACTTGTCCTTTGCGAGAAAGGATTTTAAAGGGCCCGATGAATCGAGGAGCAAGTTTACCCTTGATCCCGAACCTCTTCACACCACGCATCGGTGACACTCGCAAATATTCCCTGTCACCTATCTCATATGTGATCTCTCTCCTTTTTGAATCTGCATAGCTTTTCTGTCTGGACTGCACGATCTTCAATCTGTCCTTGATCATTCGAACCTTCTCTTCGGCTTCCTGGATTATATCAGGTCCGAATAAACTACGCTCTCCAACACCGCTCCAAAGTAGTGGTGTGGTGCATTTTCTACCATAGAGTGCCTCAAATGGCGACATCTCGATGCTGGCTGTGGGAGGGCTTGGCTTGCGTTCGCGCATCCGGGACCAAAAATGAGGCCGTCGGCGCCCTCGACGGCCACGACGAGACTGATGCGGTTCTAGAGGCCCTGCAAGCAAACTGAGGTGTCTCAGAGGTAGCTTGGACAGAGGGGAGGCGATGGCACTCGTGCTCGAAAGAGCTCGGGCTAGGGCGGAGGTTCACGACCGTTCTTGGCCGAGAGAGAACTAGGGATAGCTCGAGGGAGCTCGGCGTGGTGGGGTGGATCGAGGGGAGGCAGAATGGCAAGGTGGGAGGCGCTAGTGAGGATGGGGAAAGATATCCCCGACGGTGCTCATCTTCAACACCTCGGGCATGGGCAAAAGGGAGAGAGAGGAGGCTCGGGCAAGGGTTGGCTAAGCTGGGCGGTGGGCAATGATGCAAGGACGATGTGCACCGTTTTGGACAGTAGCACATTGTGTGGAGTTCATGGAAACTTATGGGGATGGAGTGAGTTCTCTGCTGCCCATCACCTGCTCGACAAAATGTCACAGAGAAAAGGACAAAAGGGTTTATGTGCTAGGGTTTTGGGATGGTCGTGCTATGGGTACAACAAGGGTGTGGGAGTACATTATACACCAGAAACTAGAGGATGGGTGAGAGTGGTGTGAGTTTAAGATATAGAAGAGTTTGTGGCTGACGAGACTAAGTCTCTTTGCAAGGATGGATTAGTCAATCATTTAGCTAGAAAATTAGGAGACAAGATGGGCTGGTCAGAAGGGATATGGGTGAAGCATTAGGCTTAAGAGTTTAGGTCAAAAGGTTCAACATGCACTAAACACCAAAATGGCAAGTTGCTATGTTATAAAAGAGATATGGTCACTTTAAATTATAGCACTCAAGCCAATCAAGAATTAATGATCAAATGATTTTGTAAAATGTAAATAAGAATATAAAAGGAAAATAGAGGTGATGTAGATGATACTAGGGGTTTTGTATTTCCAAGGTTAACAATATAAGCCTTATTGGACCTGCTCTAGAAATGCTAAAATGAACAGGAGTGAAGATCTACCATAATGACAAGATTTTTATGGAAAGAAGACTAAACCACTTCCTAGTAATAGTTTCCAAAGACATATTAAATTAGGAGTTTTTGGAATGGAAATGGCTAAGACTAGAAACACATTAAAGTGAAAATATATCATAGCCCCCTATATAATCCTTTGTAGTTTTGCAAACATACAATTTTGGAAATTCTTTTATTTTCTCAATTAAACTGCCTTTGGGTAATTGTTAAAATCAAGACCTCATGATGACTATAGTTTGTTAAGAAAAAGATAGGAGAAGATATATGTATTGTTTTACTTGTCATAATCCTGGATTTTCATAAGTCATATTATAACTTGAGTTTTTAGGTTGATAGATAGAGAGGTCATCAACACAACACAAATCAAAACAAAACAAGACAACAAAGGAAACAAGAGTGAAAAACATCCATAAGTAAAGCATTTCAAAAAGTTTTTGTTCCCTCAGAAATTTGGGTCTTTATTAAGTAAGCTTTTGTTGCTTCCAAAATTTGGGGTGTTACAAACATCCAGACCCTGGGTCTCTAGTATTAACAAGTTTACTGGAAACGAGTGTTTGCCAATTTCTAACCTCAAGTTTTGACAATCGGTTCGTGCAAGCATTTCCCCCCCTGGGGAACTCACCCTAACCGGATTTAGCAGACTTGTAGTAGACAGTTTGTGTTTATTAACAAATGCCCTTGAGATGAATGAGTGAGATGCTCTCGTATCGAACAAAACTAATGCTGGAAAGTATGTAGTAGGAACGTACCGATCACTGCATCTGGTTCATTCTGCACTTCTTCCACATCAAGATGATTCACCTGTGCCTTCTAGAATGGATTAGGATTTGAAGCCTCCGGTGCCTTCTTCTTCTCTAGACAGTCTGTGGAGTAATGTCCCTTATTCCCACACTTGTAGCAAGTCACTTGACTAATATCCCGTTTCGGTTCATTGTTGTGGCGGTGTTGCTCTTTTCCACTATTGTTCCCATTGAACGGGTGATTGTGTCCATTACCACCCTGCCCATTTCCGCTGTACCCCGAATTTCCTACTTTATGGATATGACCGTTATGGTTGTGGCCATTTCCAATCTTGTGACTGTTGTGGCTTCCGCTGTTCTATGGAACGAAAGGTTTCTTCTGCATCAGATTAGTGTTATACTTATTGGCGCTGAACTTTCTTTTCCTATTCTCCTCCTTCTTGATGTTGATGTCCATAGTGATGGCCTGATCAAGAAGATCCTGGTAATTGGGAGCATATGCCACGGACAAAGGTATCTTCAGCTCACCATTGAGTCCATTCAGAAACTTATACTTCCTCTTTGCATCGGTGTCTACATCCTCTGGGGCATAGCGTGAGAGGGAATTGAAGTCCTCCATGTATTCCCTCAGCGCACGATTTCCCTGTCTCAGAGTACAAAACTCATCCGTTTTCATATTCATGATCCCAGTTGAGATGTGAGCATTACGGAAACCTTCTTTGAAGGCTTCGCAAGTGGGTCCATCAAGTGGGTGAGTGATCTGATATGTTTCCCACCACTGTGTCGCTGGTCCCTCCAGTAGGTGAGTAGTGAACCTTATTTTCTCCATTTCAGTACACTCGCAAGTAACAGGTCCTTGTTCTTAGAGCGTAGCCAAACATCGGCTACGATAGATTATGTAGCTGTGGAGAATTTGTTGGGTCTGAGCCTCAAGAATCTAGCAAGGCGATCAACTTGGGGTGGGGGTGGTGGTGGCGGCGGTGGTGGGGGTTGTGGCGGATTGTTCTGGTTTGCCATGTACTGAGCCATCATGGTCATCAGCTGTGTCTGAGCTGCCATCATTTTTTGCATCATTTCGTTGGCATTGTTGTTGTCAGGATCACGACGCGGAGACATCTGTATGGTTTGAGCATATGTAAGTATAGATAGAAAGAGTCTACAGAGGAAAATCTACCCATGCACAACATTACACATAACAGAAGCACAACAAACAACAACCAATAGACACACTCGAAATATTTAAAAATTCGAAAATTAGAGATTTTGAATACCAAGAGAGGACATGGTTTCAACCTACTTCCTTACCACAATTTGGTAGGTCAAAACAACTTCGATAAGATAGGGAGAAATACTCGCAAGGTAAGGATAACTGGTGGTCTCTCTAATCGAAATTTGAAACTCCTTATGTAATTGCGGTGTGTTCCCACATTTGCGCTTCTTGCCACCCGTGGCTTCCTTGGGAGTGTCCTCATCGGGATAGGTTATCAATAGGGACCCTGGGACGTCAAGGGGGGGGGTTCTTCTTTGCCTGGAGTTCCATTTGGCTTAGTTGCTCACACAAATGAGCACACTGCGCTGCAAGGCCAAAACGTGGGCATCCTTCTGCGCAATCCTAT
Source organism: Poa annua (assembly GCA_026929855.1). NCBI lineage: Eukaryota > Viridiplantae > Streptophyta > Magnoliopsida > Poales > Poaceae > Poa > Poa annua. Next base: position 107,820,620 of record CM049426.1, read on the forward strand.
CGTCTTGCAGTTCAATCTTTGTTTCAAGCTTCTTGTTCTCCTTAGTAAGCAACTGATTTTCTTCACGAAGGATATCCTTCTCTTCCTCTAAGCTTCCTTTAACGTAACGGTGAACGCGCCTTAAAGCATCCCTGTAGAAAATCTCCTGTCCCAGAAGTATATGCAGGTTATGGCAATGAGCTCCGAGATCTCCATGATGCTTCTCATTCAGACCCCTAGGTGGGGGTTGAACGGGTTGTCCAATGCTATCTCTCCGAAAGACGGAGTTGGGCTTGATCTCGTCATAGAACTGCTCAATGATGCGGGACAAGGTTTCCAGCATCGCCATCTCCACTCCATTCTTCCAGTTGGGGTATCTAGACCGGAAACGGATCGGCTGCGATCCAGGGGGATCAAGACGAGGGAGAACTTCTGCCTCGATCTTTCAGCGACCTTCAGGATAATCTTTAGACATAATTTATTTGCCCCTGAAGACTGGCGGCATCAACCTCAAGGTCTTGGAAATATTAAGGAGCTGATCACCAAATAGTACTGGTCTCCTTTCTGCGGGGATATCTCACGAGTGAAGTCCTTCATCTACAAATTTTTTTAAGAGGTAAGAATTAATGAGATGAAAGAAAAAGTTAAGAATGTACAAGGCAAGGAAAATATTATAAGAAAGGAAAAGTCTGAATATTTTTTCAAATTCGAAAATTATTGATTTTAAAATATTTTCTTTTGGGTTTGTATCCAATCCTAGGGGTTTCGAGCCTACAGGCAACATTCGTGCTCTGATACCATCTGTAGTGCCCTTGCTTAAGAAAGCAATGGCACATATGAATAGTGCGAAAGACTTGGATCACATAAGTCTCGCATTTTTCAATAAGATGTAATATCACAGTACAATGTCAAATTTATTACAACCGGGAACGAATGATCCAAAAACAATATTCCTTCCAACTTTGCATAGCTAAAAGCGCTAGATAAATAAATAAATAGTTCACAAATTATTTCAGAGTTCATACGCAATTCTAAAGATAATCATGGAGCTACATCATATCCATGAAGCCACTGGCAATCATGTTGGTTGTAGCTCGAAGACGACCCCCTTACTCCTCATTCGAACAATCTGCAAGGTTTAGTTGCAGCCCAACTATAAAGGGTCAGCACAATTGAATTGTTGTGGCAAGTGACTTTTAAAAGCTAATATTCTACTAAGCTATATCTATATGCTTATTTGGCTAGTGGAGCTCAAGGCTATTGCGCAAAGCAAGTTTTCTCCTACTTTTGGTAAACAACTTTTTGAAACAATATCTTCTCTTTATGAGACAGTCTCGAGACAAATCCATGTCTCCTACCCATGTTCACCCATCAAAGTTTTATTAAGAAATTGGGATGGAGAGAGTTTCAGAAGACAACCTTGTGTAGTTACTCAAATTGTCCGATGCCGGGGACACGGCTTAGATCTTAGGTTTTAACTCTCGAGAGTGTGTGCACTTTCACCATTAGACTCAATCAACCCAAACTATCCTCTACACTCATTTAGTGAGAAGGAAAAGGAGAAGATCAAGACGAGACTTTTCAGAAGTTGCTTTCCCATGATCATACTAAGAGATTACCACCATCCTATCACGCCTACCACCATCAATATCTTGACCCAGGTCCACATCAACTTACTCCGTCAAGACAGAGCCCATATTGACCAATTGTTGCACGATAAGCAACTAAACTCAGTGTAAACTTAAATCTCATAGCTCTGGGTGGCCTTCAACAAGTGAGCAACTCAGGTTAACACCGCATATCATGGCCCCAAGTAAGTGAAAACTATCTTGGGCGAAGACAACCAGGAAACTTGGCCCTGAGTAGCCACTCAACTTGAAACCTCCTCGATCGACCCAATCCACCTAGGCGTTAAATTAATTTAGTGGAAATTTTCGTTTATCACATCAACCGTAAAACAATCATTTTTGCAGCATGTACTTCCACTAAATTATAATAGGTGTCTACTGGAATTTTCTAAGGGGTAACCTAACAGGTTTGCGTAGCATACAACAATTCCCACAAAAACCTATCATGCATACTATTTGCAAATACTGCTTAAAAATACTAGTAATGCAATAGGATAAAAATAGTTGGTGTTTTATGAAGTCACTTGCCTTGGTAGCAGGAGGAGCAAGCACAACAAGAATAACAATCACACGCAAGTCCTTCCTCTCCTTCACAATCTAGCACAAGCAATACATAAAAATAAATACCCACACAATATCACACAACACCAAACATAAATTTGTATGCATGCATGATATTCCATGAGTACAACTAGACACACTTATCAATGATTTATATCTTCTGTTATTAAATGCATGAGATGCAATTTCTAGGAATTTCTTATTTTACTTATAAATTAAATAATTGAAAACAATGTAGCATAACTTGAATTCTACAACTACAACTTTTATTGTTTTATGTAAGTTTTCAAATAAGACACATATTAATATTTCTGGACCGAGGGCAATAACCTAACACTAAAACAATTAAGTTTATTTGAAAACATTTTTATTATTTAAGTTATGGATTTAATAGCCTAATTGCTCCTCGGAATATTTTCATGAATTATAATTTATCAAAAGGAAAAACAAATGATGTAGAAATAATCTACACTGGCAGGGCTATACGTGGGTATAAAATTTATCAAATTTGAACTTATAGATCCAAAGTTACGAATTTTCTAAGTTTTGCATTTTTCTGTTTTATTTATAAAATTCCTGCGAAAAAGAAATAAAATGGGGCTACGTGGCGTGATCCTATTGGACGATACCGATTCGCGCGGATCACGGGCGCGAGCCGTCCGATCTAAATAGAATCGGACGGGCGAAATCGTTCCGATCAAGATCTGTTGGATCTAGATCCAACGGCCTAGAATGCACGGGCCAAATCGGGCGGCGCGCGGGTCGCCGGAGCGCTTGCCGGCGATGGCGCCCGCGTCGGCGGCGCGTCGGCTACGACGTTTCCCGGCGTTCTACGGAGCCCCGGGAGGAGTGGCTCTTACCAAAATGTAGCGGAGGAGGAGGCGAGGTCGATGGCGCGGTGGTGGAGTCGGAAACCGTCCCCTTTTCTTCGTCGGAGTCGTGGATTGCGGCGGTGGTCTCGGGTCGCGGATGGATACGGCGTTCGGCTGCGACAGAAAACACGCGAGGGGGCTCAACGGATGCGCAAGAGGATGGGGAAGCGAGGGGAAAGCTCGGAGGCGCTCGAGGAGCTCGGTGCTTACCGGGATTCTTGCGAAAGGCCCGGCGGAAATGGCGGCGGCGGCCCGATTCCGAGCAGCCTGGCGGCGGGGTGGTAGGGTTTGGGGGGGGGGGGGTTCGGAGGAGGCTTCGAGGGGACTTAATAGGAGGGGACAGGTGAGCTAATCGCGGCGAGAAACGGCTCGAAAACGACTCGGTCGCGGACTCCATCTCCGGCGCGATCTGGAGCGGGCTGATGGGTTGCTAGCTCACGCGCGCGCGGCAGATAGCGCCTGGGCCGGCCCGAACTCCATTTCTTTTAAATAAAATTTAAAAACTGTTTTCAAACTGATTTCTAAAATGATTTTCAAACCTATTCAAAACATTTCAGAAAAATTCATAAAAATATTTTTTGGAGAGGTTATTAAAATTAGAACTTTTTAATAATATACTTGCCCATTAAATAATTTGGGAAAATATATTTATTAAGGAAGTTTAAATTAACACTTTATGGGATTATAAATTATTTAAACTTATAATTTAAATTTTATTTAGTACTTATGTGATTTAATGTTATGCGTAATGATGAATGATGCATGAATGCAAAGTTTTAAATATTTGCAAAATTTGGGATGTTACGATGCATCATTCTCATGATCATGCTGGATGTTTTGTCGTAGTTGTAAGATGCATGTTTTACACTTTCATGTGTTTGTTGCTTCTTCGTGGATAAGACGGTGAGGATGTGTGAGCAACGATAAGACCTTCTTCCATGCGGGATTCCATGCAAGCTTTTCCCCTTTGATCACCTATGCATGCTTTTTGACTCTATTGCTAGCCTTGTGAGACGATGCTTGTGTCTCGATCCTATTCCATGTTTACCTTGCAGCCATAATATAGCCCCCACCTCCACCTCCTAGTAACTGTTGTTTGTTTACTTGTTGGCCGGTGAGTCGTAGTGCATGCTAATAGTTGGCTGTGTGATACGTCCAAAACGTATCTACTTTCCCGAACACTTTTGCTATTGTTTTACCTCTAATTTGTGTGTTTTCAATGCAACTAACGCGGACTAATGTTGTTTTCAGCAGAATTACCCCGATGTCTCCTTTTTGTGCAGAAATATCAACTTCGTAGAAAAAGCCCAAAACTCAACCAGAAGTTATTTTCCATCCGAGAGGGACCAGGAACTACGAAGACCAAGCGGAGAGGAGTCATGAGGCCTCCACACCACCTCCTGGCGCGGGTGGGCCCTGGCCGGGCCAGCAGGCGATGTGGCCCACTCGGCCGCCTCCTCGTGACCCCCTCGCAGCTACAAGACCCTCCTGACCTAAAAACGTTCGGGGGATAGCCACTTTTCCAGAGAACACCACCGTACGCCGCCGCCATCGCGAACCCTAGTTCGGGGACCAGAAGTCTCTATTCCGACACCCTGCTAGGATGGGGAATCGAAGGGGATCATCGCCATCGTCATCTCCACCGCCTCTCCATCAACCATCCATGTTTCACCCATCCATGTGTGAGTAATTCACTGCTAGAGGCTTGAGGGGATGGTAGGGATTAGATTAGATCAATCATGTAATAGTTGTAAGATTGTTAGGGCATAGTCCTTAGTATCCGTTATCGGTGTTTTACGTCATTGTTGCAACTTGTTATGCTTAATGCTTGACACTAGGGCCCGAGTGTCATGATTTCAGATCTGAACTTGTTATTGTATCATGATAATAATCATTGTTTTGGTTCATATCTATGAGTTGTATACACATATTATTGTCCGGAACAATTGGCCCCAAAATGACAGCAATTGGGATAACCGGAGGGAATGGCTATGATGTGAGGATCACATGTATTCACGGAGTGTTAATTCTTTGCTCCGGTACTTTATTAAAAGGAGTACCTTAATTGCCAGTAGATTCCCTAGAGGCAGGACAAAAGATGATGTGCAAATTTCTCATTGTGAGCACGCACAACTAAATTGGAATACATGCGTATGATTAGTTAATGCTTGGATGCTTTATATTATTATCTGCAAATTCCTATGTTATGTTATTACATGAATTATCTTATCTATGCAACGCCCGTACATCCGTCCCTATGCCTACAGTATTATAATCCTTCTTGTCTACATCAATCACGATCGTTGTCTTAATTCTCCCGCTACTGTTATGTTACCACTGTCTCTGCTATAAAACTGTTGCTACTGATAATCTTCCTCGAGCAAGTCTATTCACAGGTGCAGCTGATCTGACAAATCATCTGTTAAAGATTATAAATATTCTTTGGCTCCCCTTGTGTCGAATCATCAAATTTGGGTTTTATTTCCCTCGAAGACTATTGCGATCCCTTATACATGTGGGTCATCAAGACTATTTTCTGGCGCGTTGCCGGGGAGCATAGCTTTATTTGTAAGCCCACCTGAGTGTGATATTGTTCGCTGGAATTTATTCATCATGGGAAGAAATGCTGATAAGAAGTTTCCTATCGTGCCATCCACTACAAGGAAAGGTACAACTCTAAACTCTGCTGCTGCGCTTGATTCTCCGACTGTGTTGAGTAAGCTTGTTACACCACCACAACCTGCACGTTCTGTTAGTACTGCTGAATCTGAAGTTACTTATGATGATGCTTCTACTGTTCTTGATGAAACTGGTTCATTAAATCCCTTTTTAGATGCTACTATTGCTAAATCTAAACTAATTGAAAATGCTGAAATGCCTAATGAAAATGTTGAAACACCTATTTTACTCGTGATACTTATGATGAGTGTGATGATATGTATGTGGATCTTGATGATGCTCTTGTTGAAGAGATTAATGCTATGAAAGATGTTAGTGCTATGAAAAAACTTGTTAAAAAACATGCTGTTAAATATAAATTATCTCCTGATACTAAATTCGCTACATGTCCTATAAACATAAAAGATAAAGATTATGATTTCTCTCTTGATTTGCCTCATATAGCTATAGTTTAAAGAGAACCTTTCTGTGGAACTGAAAATGAAAGTGATGTAGAACATATGAATGAATTGTCAGATTTAAGTGGAATATTTGCTGAGGACTTTCAAAGACGCACTTATTTTGTTGCTAAAATATTTCCTTTCTCATTAAAAGGAGAAGCTAAAACTTGGTATAATAATTTGTCTCCTGGTTCCATCACTAGTCCTAAGGGTTTGCTTGATGCGTTGTTTCAAAAATATTTTCTTGCTAGTGCTCAACATGATTCTTTGTTAAAAATCTATATTTTTAATCAAGATGAAGGTGAAAAATTACCCAAGGCTTGGACACACTTTTGTTGCATCTCGAGAGGGCAGCCGAACCATGATTTGGAGAAAAATGGTGTACTTGATATATTTTATAGTGGACTAACTGCTGAATCTAGGACATACCTAGATAGTTTTGCTAGTTGTGTTTTTAGGAAAAGGACTCCCGAAGAAGCTGAAGAATTATTGGCTACAATATGCAAGAATAATGATGATTCGGACATTCCTGGACCTACTCCAACACCTCCAACAAACCAAAGAAGAGAGGTATGATTGAATTAAATGAAGAAACAATGACGGAAGCTAAAAGATCTCTTCAAGAAAGTGGTATTAAATCTGAATATGTGGAGTATTTACCTCCTATTGAAGAATTATGTAAGCCTATTCCTCCTCCAATCGTTATTGAGGTACCCTCTCTCCAAAGGTTTGATGATAGAGATATCCCTTACTCTAAACCTTCTGCTCAATGCTTTGATGAATTTGATGATTTTATTGTTAAGCAATGCAATTTTAATACAAGAATAGAGAATCATTTAATGAAAATTCTCATACTATTAGTGATTTATATGGTATTGTTGATAGAATTGCTAATGATGTTAAAGTGCTGCTTAAACACTTTCATATGGTTCAAAATCAAATAGATCAACTCACTAAAGTGCAAAAAGAATTGCTAGTAAACAACTCTATTGCTAAAGAAAAACTTGTTTGTGAAGTAACAACAAGAGGTGGTAAATCAACTCAGTATCCTTTCTATCCTGAAGGACATGATAAAAGAATTGAACAAGATTCTCAACGAGTGAATGAACCTAGTATTCCTTCAAGGAAAAAGAAAAGGAAACATAAACTGTTGTAGAATCCTCTGAATCTGTTAATGATCACAATAGTATATCTGTATCCGATGCTGAAACTAAAAGCGGTAATGAACACAACAATGATAATGCTAATAACAATGATAAAGATAAAAATGGCAATTCGGATCAAGAAGAAATAGAAGAAGAACCTAAAAAAACATGCTAAAAATAAAAAGTACACTAAACAAGATTTTATTGCTAAGAAACATCGTAATGAAAGAGAACCTTGGGTCCAAAAACCAATGTCTTTTCCTGCTAAGAAACCTAAATCTAAAGAGGAAAATCATTATAATAGATTTTGTGATTGGATGAAACCATTGTTCTTGCAAATTCCTTTGACTGGTGCTATTCAATCCGGCGAGCAAAAGGAGGAGAAGGGGGGATGCACCGGAGCTCACCACCGCGCCAACGACCTCGCCTTGACGCCCTCTACCCGTAGGTATGACCCGCTCGTCTCGGAACCTAGTAGAACATCGGGAACGGCCGTTGCCGATGCGCCACTGCCGCGAGCAAGTCTCCGGCGAGGTCCCTAGTGACCTAGCGCCGCCAGCCCCGGTTCGATCTGATCCAGGCCGTTAGATTGTGATCGTACGGTTATGTTTAATTCTTTTATTCCGAATCGGTACGGTGGGATGTGATTCGTTAGATCTAGATCGTGTGGACCAGATCAAATCACTTAACCACGTCAGCGATCCCAGTCAGCGGCCACGTCAGCGCACAGTCAGCGCCAGCGTGGAATTTCTTTTTCTAATTAAATTAAAAATGGCAATTTTGCAGAAAAGCCCCTGTCTATTCAAACTATCATATCTTTTTCTCTGTTTATCCAAATTCAAATATTTTTATATATTTGGAGAGCCCTTGACATGTAGAATATTTTAGATCTGCCAAAATTTAAATTTTACTTAGTTTAAAATATTCAAATTTCAAATGGATGATTTGATTATATTTGTAATAACTTTAAATCTATAAATCCAAAAATTGTAAATAAAATTGTTTAAGAAACTTTAGAATATTTGTAAAATAATGCCTCTGTTATAAAATATTTTTGAGTAATATTTGAATGAATTCATAGTTATATATTTAATTTGAATAGCTTGAGTATTTTCAACACAACTATTAATAAATATATTATTTTTGATTAAATCAAATTGCTATAAATTTAAATAAATGCCCCCTATTTATTAACACTATTTATAAAATTATGCTATTAAATTTTAATCATAGAAACTTTAATCTTATAATTATTCCTTTTATTATATTTTCCAAAAATAGAAATTAATTAAATTGCATTTATAAATTCATGCATATTTATAAAGAAATCACAAAGGTTATTTTGATATTTCTTATGATTAAAAAGTGCATTGCATGCATAACTTATTTTATTATATAGTTATACTCCTCATATGAAAACCTCTTCATTATTTTATGTAAGTTAAGATTTTTTCAAACTTAGTATTTTGGTAAAAGTGCTATGCACTAGACACTTAGTATTTTCAACATGGAGCTAGAAGGCCATGGAAGGACTTAGCCAAAACAAGACTTCAGAAGTATTTTCAAGGAGCAAAAGCACTTAGAAGAAAATCAGGAAGAAGTTCAAGAAGACCAACCTCCTCTATTCTCTAAGTCTTTCTTGCTCTCTCTCTTTTCTCCCTTCTTCTGTTAGACTTCATGATGACTAAGTAAATCCAAGACCAGCCTAGGAGATACAGAAATCATCAAGTCTTAAGATTATTCAAGTCTACCAATAATTCAATCAAGACATCACCAAGGAGAATATTACAAGTCTGGAGATAAAGCCTGGAAGACCAACAACATCTTTCTTCTATCTTTTCCCTATTTCCTAATCTTGTCTTTCACTTTAGACTTAAACGATTTTTGATCATGATATTATCATCTTGAAGTATGTTGGATCCTAGTATCCAATTTACAAAGAGTTGATTGTTGATCACCTCGAGGAATAGAGTTAGTATTTTCTCTAAGTATTTTGCACATCATGGCTAAGCCATTTGAGTGCTTATTCTAGATAATTTATAACAAAGTTATCTTGTCCAACTTCTAACCTTAGTCCTTAGTCATTTCTGACCAACACATCTCCTGGCAGTAACTTAAAAGATTTTCATGGCATGACATGCATTCAGTCCTTAGAAATATTTTGCATATCATGCATGACATGTATTCGTTAGAAGTTTAAGAAACTTGTTTGTATGTGTTATGTTATTTCGTTTTATGATTGTTGTATTGTTGTTTGTTTATATTGTTTAGACTGAACGGAGAGACCTGAGTTCGTTGAAAAGAGTTTGCGAGTAAAGACTGCATTCAAAGGCAAGTGGCACACCTCATAAACTTCCTATTATTTTCTATATGCATTACTTAGTGTATTTTTATGAAGCATGTGTAGGATAGTATTGCTATGCTAGACCTGTGTAGAAATTCCTTACTCCAGTGTCTAGGTTCCTATATAATACTTAGTAGATATATTGATGCTATGCAATTGATGAAAACTTTTACAAAAAGTTAAGTGACTACTCAGGGTTGTGCTCTTGGTTGTCGTCGCCTAGGATGAATGTCTATTCTACTTAGGGCCGTGAGCATGGTGATTTTCACCTGAGAGTGCACATCCACTAAGTTAATGAACCTCCTAGGTGGATTGGTTGTATATGGTGGCGAAGTTGAGTGGCTACTCCGGTCCATGTCTATGGTTCCTGGAGTATGTGCACTTGTGGATGGCCACCCAGGGAACAGAGGAATCTGAAGAACTCCGAGTGACGATTGCTTCCAGTGCAGCCATTGCCAATGGGCTCTGGCTTGATCAATTATGTTGCATGGACTCTCTCCGGCTTGACAAGCAGATGTAGGGGGATGTTAGGTGGAACGGGTCAAGCCAGAGTGGGAGGGAAAATGCTTCTGAAAGATCTCGTCTCATTCTTCACCTTTCCTTATCACTATAAGTGTGTAAAGGATAGTTTGGGTTGAATGGGTACAATGGTGAATGTGCACAACCTCTGCAGAGTGTAAAACTAAGTACTTAGCCGTGTCCCCGGTACGGACAATTTGAGCAGCTGATCACAGACGTCAACGGAGGATTCCACCATTCCAACTTCAGAAATAGAACTTGATGGGTGAAAAAGGGAAGATGAGATTATGGTTTTCATTCCATACTTGTCTTGATTTGAAGAATGAGTTCTCAAAAGAGTAGGAAAAATTGGCTTTATGAAAAATAGACTTGAACTCCACTAGCCAAGTATGCATATAGGCTATAGAGTTATTCCATTAAGTGTCCACCATAGTGTCACTTGCCAGACTCCATTTTTAATGGAATCTGACCCACGTTGTTGCAATATTTTTCTTATTTCAGATTGTTCAGATGACGAGTGAGGTTTTGTTTAAAGGTTTCGAGTCTGCAACCAACATGTTTTCGCCTGTGACAACATGAAGTTGTTGGAGACCCAATGCTATTGTATTTCCGCTGTGTACTATTTCAAAGCTAGCTTTATGCTATGCAACTTGTAATGAATATTTTGTAAGTCTGGATCATCGATGTAATAAAATTGATACTTTGTTGTGATATTACATCGTAAACTGTGTGTGCAAACGAATCGATCCAGGGATTTGCACTATACACAGGTATCTGCCTTATTTAAAGTGCAGGTACACTACAATAGATCTCTAATTTTTTTGTTGTTTTCCATTAGCCTAACTTGTGAAAGTAAAAAACAAGAAACAAAAAGGAATAACTGCAGAATCTAAAGGAGATACATTCAAGCGCTCACCTCCCCGGCAGCGGTGCCAGAAAATAGCTTGATGTCTACGCACGCTTCTATTCTTGTAGACAGTGTTGGGCCTCCAAAAGCAGAGGTTTGTAGAATAGCAGCAAGTTTCCCTTAAGTGGATCACCCAAGGTATATCAAACTCAGGGAGGTAGAGGTCAAAGATAACCCTCTCGAACAACCCTGCAATTAAGATACGAGAAGTATCTTGTGTCCCCAACACACCCAATAGACTTGTCAGATGTATAGGTGCACTAGTTATGTGAAGAGATAGTGAAATACAAGTAATATGGATGATTACAAGTAGTAATTGCAATCTGTAATAAAAATGGCAGCAAGCAAACATGTAGCAGAACTTGTTGGTGTCGGCCCAGTGGGAACTGGGGTATCAAGGGCCCATTCCCCCCAGGCCTCGCTCGCGGGGCCTGGCGGACGAAACGACTAAGGACCAGGCGTCACCGCCTGGCGGGACCCTCGAGAGGTGATTCCCCTCTCGAGGGCCTGAAGAGGAAGCGAGGGCTTCAAGGGACCCCTCGCCTCAGGAGGTCCTCCCCCCGAGGAACCAACCCGCCTAAGGGAAGTCCGGCAAGAATCTCCCCTCAGGCCTGGAGGGAAACGTCGTCGCCAAGGAATCCCAGCGGAGCACACGTGACCTCTGCCACGCTCGTACAGTGGCACTCACACCCCCGTCGTTGTCCCTGGCGATAAAGCGGTCAACAAAGCTGCTCTGCATGCTGTACAGCTGTAAGGACCTTCTACTCTAACGATAAAGCAGGTGGACGGCGCAACCCTCCAACGGAGATCGTCATCGTGGGCTCCACCTCAGAGACTGCCCGCTCTGCGGATAGTACGAGCGCGGTCGGCCGCCTGTCGGCCACGGCGCCACCTTTATCAACAATGGACCGAGTCCATGGACGAAGGAAGCACGGTGGACTCGTGCTCCGCCCCGCCACTCGCAAGTGGGAGCCACCTTGAAGGCCCAGCCGAAGGAGAAGGCCGGAGGCGCATATAAAATAGAGAAGACAACCATCGTAGGAAGGGTCGGCCCTTTGCGTGCAAAACTCCCTTGTAAACCCTAGCAACTCCGGTTAGGCTAGCCTCTGGCTGGAGGAGGAAGAAGATCATCGCTTCCCTCCCCAGGAAAGAACTGCCTCAAGGGGGCTTCCGGCAAGCTCAATTGTACTGTAACCTCCCACATATAATTCAGACAGGCAGGAGTAGCGGTCTTACCTCCTCACGAGGGTCGTGAACCTGGGTAAAGGACGGTGTCTTCCTTGGTCGTGTGTGCATCTTCTTCGGGTCCGGCGAGCAACGTCGCGGAGCCACTTGAGGGTTTAGACCTCCGCGTTCAATCCCCTCTCGAACTGCACTCCAGGAAGTGACTACCCGCGATCCCTGGTAGTCATAACCCGACATTTGGCGCGCCAGGTAGGGGATTGAGGCGCGTCAACAACCTTCGAGTTCGTCTCCGCGCCATGGTGAACACGCGCGCCACCCGCACCGCTCGAGTCAGCCGACGTGCCCCCGCAGGAACACGCGCGCCCCCAGGTACCGCGACCACCCGCGCGACCACCCGCGTGCGGCGGGGCCGACCCCGCCAAGAGGAGCATGTCCCTTCTGGCCCTCACGCGGAGGCGCCGGAGCACGACGCAGAGCACCAGGAGGACGCGCAGTCGTCGCATCTAACGCAGCGCCCGAGCGGCTCGGGCCCGGGGAGGACAGAGCCTGCGCCCCACACCGCGCTGCTCATGGCGCAGGAGCTCCTCCGCTACCAGCCAACCGCTGAGGCTCACGAGAAGTGGCTCCAACGCCTCAACCACCTCGTCGGCATCGCCACGACGCGCCCCGCTCCGTCGCAGTCCAACATGCACACCTCTCTCGCGGGCACAGTCGCAACAAATGCGCCTCCGCCACCTATGGGGCCTGCACCGGCTGCGGCACAGAGGGCTGCTTCGCACGCGGCCTCGCCGCGCGATTGCATGATCGTGCAGCGCACCGCGCCCGACGCTCGTGTGGGGATGGAGCTCCAGCGAGACCGCCAGAACAGGCTCGTGGAGGAGCTCGGCCAGGCGGGACAGCAGAACCGCGGCGCGCTTCAGCATGGGGTCGCTACGTACACCTCGGGCTGCATGGCGTTCACTCGCTCTCTGCGCCGCGTGGTCTGGCCGCAGATGTTCAGGCCGGCTCTTCCCAAGGGCTACGACGGCTCTAGCAACCCCGTCGAGTTCTTGCAGCTCTACACCACCTCCATCCAAGCTGCGGGGGGAGACGACAAAGTCATGGCCAAGTGGTTCTTCCACGCGCTACGCGACTCTGCGCTTTCGTGGCTCCTGAACCTCCCGGAGGACTCTGTGAACTCCTGGGAGGAGCTCTGTAAACAGTTCGTCTCCAACTTCAATGGGACGTACGAGCGCGCCCTCACCCACAATGATCTGCGCGCTGTGGGGCAGAGGAAGGACGAAACGCTCCGCAAGTACATCCAGCGCTTCAGCCAAGTGCGCAACAAGATCCCGAACATCCCCGACACCCAAGTCATCGCCGCCTTCCGCGAGGGCGTCACAAACAGCAGGATGCTTGAGAAACTGGGCATCCACGACAAGCTCACCTCTGTGGTCAAGTTGTTCGACATGGCAGACAAGTGCGCCAAGGCTGAAGAGGGACTCCTCTTCGTGAAAATTTCCTCGAGAGGGGACGATCATGCTGAGGGGTCCAAGAGCCAGAAGAAGAAAGACGAGCCCAAGCGCAAGGCCACCGCAGTTCTCGCGGCAGAGCCTGACACAAAGGGCACCCGCAGGGACTCCCCCGAGGCGGGAGAGAGGACAGATGATCACCGCCCTTTCTGCATCTACCACAACAGGCGCGGCCATTCTACGGAGTCCTGCTACGACCTCAAAATGTTGAGCAAGGAGCGCGAGCAAGCAGAAGACAGCGGCGGCCGCGGTCGAGGCCGTGGCTACCGCGGAGGCGGACGCAAGGGAGGCTACCAGAAACCATCTGGAAATCGAGCCAACGCCGTAGAAAAGAACGGCAACCTCCCTGACGAGGAAGATGGCGGCTACCAAGCCCCGAGGGGCGCCATTGCCTGCATCCTAGGGGGGGCGCAGGCGCCGAAGTCGAACAACCAGTTCAAGCAGTTCGCCCGCGAGCTCAACGCCGCCCTCCCAAGCACGGAAACCTCCAGGCCCCTCAAGTGGTCGCAGTACACCATCGCCTTCGACGCTCAGGACCACCCCAAGTCCACCAAGACTGTTGGAACCCTCCCGCTGGTCTGCACCCCCACCATCGACAATGTGGCTGTCTCCAAGACGCTCATCGATGGCGGAGCAGGCCTGAACGTTATCTCCATAGATACGTTCGAAGCGCTTCAAGTGCCCTACGAGAGGCTTATGCCCTCGAGGCCCTTCACGGGGGTCACCAGCGGCTCAATCGATCCTCTAGGCCAGGTCAGGCTTGCCATCAACTTTGGGAGCAAGGAAAATTACCGCACCGAGCACATCGACTTCGATGTTGCGCACATCGGCCTGCCATACAACGCCATCCTCGGCTACCCCGCGCTCGCGAAGTTCATGGCCGTCGCGCACCATGCGTACAACATGGTCAAGATCCCCGGCAGCGCCGGCACGATCACCATACGTGGGCATGTCCTGGACGCTACGCGCGCTGTGGAGACGGCCTACAAGACTGCCGCCATGGCCTTCCCCGCAGACGAGGACCAAGAGCCTCTCGAGAGGCCCAAGAAGAAGAAGCAGTTGTTCTCCCAGGAGGCAGCTGCTACAAAGAAGATCTCTCTGAGCTCAGGTAGCTCGGGGGCTGAAGGCTCGGGGGCTAGTGTCACCATTGGCCCCGCGCTGCCTCCCAAATAGGAAAGCGCGCTCGTCGCCTTCCTCCAGGCAAACTCTGACATGTTCGCATGGACACCGTCAGATATGTCTGGTGTACCGAGGGAGGTGATCGAGCACCACTTGGCCGTGTGCCCAAACGCGCGCCCCGTCAAGCAAAAAGCAAGAAAGCAAGCCCCCGAGAAGCAAGCATTCATCGTCAAGGAGGTCGAGAAGCTTAAAGCGGCAAAAGTCGTCTGCAAAGTCGCGCACCCCACTTGGCTCTCCAACGGCGTGGTAGTCCCAAAAGCCGCCGGCGGAGGCCGCCTCTGCATCGACTACACCGATGTAAACAAGGCTGCCCCAAGGACCCTTACCCCATGCCCAGAATTGACCAGATCGTGGACTCCACGACAGGCCGCGACCTCCTCTGTTTCCTCGATGCCTTCTCTGGTTATCACCAGATTAAAATGGCTAAAGAGGATGAGGAGAAGATGGCTTTCCTCACCCCATGTGGTGTGTATTGCTACGTCTGCATGCCCTTCGGCCTAAAAAATGCCGGAGCCACTTTCCAGAGGTTAATGAGGATAGCCCTTGGCGGGCAAATGGGGCGAAACGCTGAAGCATATGTCGATGACATCGTCGTGAAGTCACGAGAAGGAAATACTCTTCTCGGAGACCTGGAAGAAACCTTTGCCAGCCTGCGCAAGGTGAATATCAAGCTCAACACCGCCAAGTGCGTCTTTGGAGTACCTTCAGGCAAATTGCTGGGTTTCCTCGTGTCCCATCGGGGCATAGAGGCGAACCCAGACAAAATCAAGGCCATAGAAGGCATGCAACCTCCACGCGGGCTCAAGGGCATGCAACGCCTGGCAGGCTGCATGGCCAGCTTGGGTCGATTCATCTCCAAGTTCGGCGAAAGAGCGCTGCCGTTTTTCAAGATCATGAAAAGAACGGGCACTTTCAAGTGGACCCCTGAAGCTGAAAAAGCATTTGAGGACTTGAAGAAGTACTTGGCCAGCGCACCTGTAATGGTCGCCCCAAGGCCTGGCGAGCACCTGAAGCTGTACTTGTCAGCTACCCCACAAACAGCCAGTGCTGTCCTTGTGGTGGAAAGAGAGGAGCATGTACTTCACAAGAAGAGTGCAACCACTCCAAAGAAAAAGCCTCCTGATAAGGAGCTCGACAAAGGGGCAGTCATCACAAGAGCCACGTCAGGCCCAAAGCCTCAAGAGGGGACAGCCCCAAGTCAACTGCTGCAAGAGGTTCATGCCGAAGGAACCAAGGAGCATCAAGAGGCTAACACACTCGAGGCCCAGGAGGAAAGCTGCGAGGCCACGTCCCTCGAGGCCACGTCCCTCGAGGCCAAGTCCCTCGACGCCGCGTCCCTCGAGGCCAAGTCCCTCGAGGCCACGTCCCTCGAGGCCAAGTACCTCGAGGCCACGTCCCTCGAGGCCAAGTCCCTCGAGGCCACATCCCTCGAGGCCAACACCCTCGAGACCCAGGACAAGCCCCTTGAAGCCAACCCCATCGAGGGCCAAGCTGGGCCACCTTAGGCGAAAGACGCCAAGGAAATAGAAACTACTCTCGTCGAGCATCCAGTTTACTTCGTCAGCACAGTACTGCGTGATACTCGTGAGCGGTACCCGATGCTGCAGAAGCTTCTCCTCGCACTCCTCATCGCCTCAAGAAAGCTGCGGCACTACTTCCAGGGGCACCCCATCACGGTGGTAACCTCTTTCCCCCTGGAGCAAATTCTGCGCAACCCAAATGCAACAGAGCGTGTCGCAGGATGGAACATCGAGCTACAGCCATTCAATTTGCGGTTCGATACCACAAGGGTAATCAAAGGAAGAGCGCTGGCAGACTTCGTCGCCGAATGGACTGATCCAACCCCTGAAGAGCCCTGGGAAGAAGAGGACGAGTCCTCTGGAGCCGCAATGCCCAGATACTGGACCATGAAGTTCGATGGAGCTTTCGCTTGCCGCCGCGGTGGGGCAGGTGTAGTCCTGACCTCACCCAAAGCAGACAAGTTGTATTACGCAGTCCAGGTGTGCTTCGGAATCGACAAGGTATCCAACAACATCGTCGAGTATGAAGGGCTGCTCGCTGGCCTACGCGCCGCAATCTCCCTAGGCATCAAGCATATACTCATCAAGGGCGACTCCCAGCTGCTCGTCAACTTCTCCAACAAAAGCTACAAGGCCAAGGACGACCACATGGTCGCATACCTTGAAGAGGTCTGTAGGCTGGAGAAGAACTTCAGGTGAATGGAGCTCATGCACATCCCAAGAAAGGAAAACCAAGAGGCTGATGACATCGCAAAGTGCGCATCAAAGACGCAAGCCCAGCTGCCAGGTGTCTTTGAAGAAAGGCTCGTCTAGGCATCCATAAAGCAGCCCCTCGAGGCCCTGCCCGCAAGCACAGACGCCACGCTGCCGCCACCATCTGCAAGCGGAGCCCCAGGCTGCGGGCACCCAACAGGGGAGCGTCTGTTGCTCACAGCGGTGCACCAAGTGGCAGGATGGATCGACGAGATCAAATACTACCTTCACAAAGGGATCCTTCCCGAGGAAGATGTTGAAGCGGAGCGAATTGTCCGCCAAGCAAAATCGTACCAAATCCTCGAAGGAAATCTCTACCGCAAGCGCCCAAACGGCATTGCGCTCAAGTACGTCCCTCCTGAAGAAGGAAAACTGCTGATTAAGGACATCCACAGCGGGGAATGCGGCCACCATTCGTGCGCCCGCACCCTCGCAGGGAAAGTCTTTAGGAGCGGCTTCTACTGGCCTCAAGCGCTTCAAGATGCAACGGACATCATTCAAGCTTGTGAAGCCTGCCAATTCCACGCCAAGCAAATCCACCAACCAGCGCTGGGCCTACAAACCATTACGCTCTCGTGGCCGTTTGCGGTCTGGGGGCTGGACATCCTGGGACATTTCCCAACGGCGCAAGGTGGATATCGCTAACTCTTCGTGGCCATTGACAAGTTCACAAAATGGCCTGAAGTGGAGGCGACGGGTACAATCACAGCAGGCGCGGCGGTGAAATTCATCAGAGGCCTGGTCTGCCGCTTCGGATTGCCTAACCGCATCATCACCGACAATGGCTCGCAATTCACAAGCGGCATATTCAGAGCCTACTGCCAGAAAAATGGGCATCAAGCTCTGCTTCGCCTCAGTCGCCCATCCGCAAAGCAACGGACAGGCTGAGCGCGCAAACGTAGAGGTCCTCAAAGGCTTGAAGACCAGGACCTTCGATGTCCTCAAGGGCCACGGCAAGGGCTGGATCAATGAGCTACCCTCGGTGCTCTGGTCCATCCGTACCACGCCACCCAAGCCCACCGCCGAAACGCCGTTCGCACTCGTCTATTGAGCCGAAGCAGTCCTCCCCGTAGTGATAAAGCATGGGTCCTGACGTGGGGCTACCTTGCGGGTAGCCCACGATGAGGCTACCTGGGCCGCGCCAAGGATGGAAAGGCCCGCAGAAGGCCCACTCGGGGTATCTCATATCCTAGTCCAACTCGGTTAGGACTGGTAACCTACCGTATCTGTACCAACCACCCGAGACCTGGCTGCCTATAAAGCCAGGAGGGTTGCCCGTCCTAGAGGACACGCTGAGAACCACAAACCCTAGCGAGATTGCAATCTCGCCATTGTAATCGCTACTCGCATCAATAACCAGACAAGCAGGAGTAGGGTGTTATCCTCCGGGAGCCTGAACCTGGGTAAACCTCGCTTGTCAGCCGTCGTGATCACCTTGCACTCTCCTCTCTCCCCATCAATCAACCCGGGGTGCACAACCCTGGGACTTGCCGAGTTAGCACCTCGTCAGGTCCCCACGGGTCCTTCCCTTTAATGAGGACCAGCAAGAGGACATCCACAACGATGACCTGCTGCTCCTTGAAGGGCTAAGACGCCGCGCCGCTCTACGGGCGGCCAAATACCAGCAGTCCCTGAGGCGCTACTACAGCCGCAATGTGCGCTCGCGCACCCTGGAGGCAGGCGATCTCGTCCTCAGGCGAATCCTTCTCGAGACGGAAGACGGCGTCCCCGTCAAGAATCCATGGAACATCATGCATCTACGCAAGTTCTACCCGTGATCATCATCACGTCAGGGCATTTAACGAAAGAGGCAGCCCGCGGTTCAACCTCCAAGCACCTTTTTGTCCCTCAAGGTTAAAAGCTCAAGGCTTAAACCTCGCAAACCTTTGTATCCGCTAGGAACAAGTAACAAAAAGTGATTATTGTCACGCCCGTGATCATTGTCACGTCGAGACGTCAAGCGGACGAGGCAGCCTACGGCTCAACCTCTAAGCATTTTTCGTCTCTAGAGGTTAGAACGCTGAAAGGCTTAAACCTCCAAAAACATAGCTTTGTCTCCTAAAGGAACAAATGCCAAAGTGGTCATTGCCACACCCGTGATCATTGTCACGTCGAGAAGACAAAGCGGAAGAGGCAGCTTACGGCTCAACCTCCAAGCAATGTCGACTCTAGAGGTTAAAACGCCAAAAGGCTTAAACCTCAAACAAATGCTTTGTCTCCTAAGGGAACAAACGCAACCGTGGTCATTGCCACGCACGTGATCATTGTCACGTCGAGACTCCGAGCGGACGAGGCAGCTTACGGCTCAACCTCCAAGCATTCTTGTCTCTGGAGGTTAAAATGCCAACGGCTTAAACCTCCAAAGCCCCAAAGGCTTCACTCGAGGGAAAACCCTCCGAGCTCTCAATTAAAACGAACCACCTCAGGCCGTTGAGAGTCTCTGCCACCAACAGGTGGTCCCTGTCGGCCCAGTGGTAACTGGGGTATCAAGAGCCCATTCCCCCCAGGCCTCGCTCGCGGGCCAGACAGACGAAACGACTAAGGACTAGACGTCGCCGCCTAACGGGACCCTCGAGAGGCGATTCCCCTCGAGGGCCTGAAGAGGGAGCGAGGGCCTCAAGGGAACCCTCGCCTCAGGGGATCTTCCCCGTCAAGGAACCAACCCTCCTGAGGAAAGTACGGCAGGAATCTCCCGTCGGGCCTGAAGGGAAACGTCGTCGCCAAGGAACCCCAACAGAGCGCACGTGACCTCTGCCACGCCCGTACAGAGGCGCTCGCACCCCCGTCGCTGTCCCTGGCGATAAAGCGGTCAACAAAGCTGCACCATCTACTGCACAGCTGTGAGGACCTTCTACTCTGACGATAAAGCGGGTGGACGGCGCAACCCTCCAACAGAGATCGTCATCGTGGGCTCCACCTCAGAGACTGCCCGCCCTGCGGGTAGTACGAGCGCGGTCGGCCGCTGGTCGGCCACGGCGCCACCTTTATCGACAATGGACCGAGTCCATGGACGGATGAAGCGCGGTGGACTCGAGCTCTGCCCCACCACTGGCAAGTGGGAGCCACCTTGAAGGCCAAGCCGAAGAAGAAGGCCCGAGGCACCTATAATAGGGAGGAGACGTCCATCGTAGGAGGGGTCGGCCTTTTGCGTGCAAAACACCCTTGTGAACCCTAGTAGCTCTTGTTAGGTTAGCCTCTGGCTGGAGGAGGAAGAAGACCATTGCTTCCTCCCCAGGCAAGAACTGCCTCAAGGGGGCTTCCGGCAAGCTCAATTGTACTGTAATCTCCCACATATAATACAGACAGGCAGGCGTAGCGGTCTTACCTCCTCACGAGGGCTGTGAACCTGGGTAAAGGACGGTATTTTCCTTGGTCGGGTGTGTGTCTTCTTCGGGTCCGGCGAGCAATGTCGCGGAGCCACTTGAGGGTCTAGACCTCCGCGTTCAATCCCCTTTCGAACTACACTTCAGGAAGTGACTACCCCCGATTCCTGGGAGTCATAACCAGACAGTCCTCATGCCTCGACATGGTCAGAGTATTAACTTGGCAACCCCAAGCATAATTATTCAATCTCGTTCCTAAGTGAACTTAGCGCTTCGGCGCCGCTTAAAAAACGTTTTTGGGGGGGTTATTTACGCATTACTATTGTTGAAGTGTGCGCTTACATCTCTCCACATGCGTACCTCGCGAGCGGGGGGTGAGTACGGTGCCAGTGCCTCAAATTACACACCAGCAGCACTGCAAAATCCAAGAGTCCGAGCTCTGGCTGGAGGGCAATTCCCCACAAACACGCCATCTCTACAGAGGAACTTGGTACTTACACTCCTCGCAAGGAACGCCTGAGGGGACCTATAAGCGCGCACGATCCCTTGATCCGTGTTCCAGCGTTTGGGTTCGCCCCTCTCTTACCTGCAGGGAAAAATTCCCCCGTGATCCTGAAGGGGCATCCGTGAGCGACCCCTCAAGTGGGCAACCTCGTCGGGCAAAGAGCCTCCCCAGGAGCGATCCCTCAAGCGCGAACCTCGCCAGGCAAAGAGCCTCCCCAGGAGCGACCCCTCAAGTGGGCAACCTCGCCAGGCGAAAAACCTTCACAGAGCGAAAACAACGAGAAGCTAAGTCTCGCACCCATGCTTTAAGAGCGTTTTTTCTCTCCCTAGCGCGCGTCTTGGCCCCTCGAGCGACTTTGCTTTCTCTTACGCTTCATGGACTACTCGCACGTCTAAGGGGGGCACTTGAGCATCGTGACTCAAGGCTCTTACCTCTCCTAGGCCTAAGCTCCCCCCGGCCTTGCGGAGTCATTGCTCCCGCATACCGAGGTGGCGGATTCCTGGCACGAAGAGACGAAACCTAACGACACAGAGAACAAATAGACATGAAGTTGAGTCCAAAGAGACTTCACGAGGGGCAGACAAGCTCGAATTAAAAGGACGGTGTTTTACTTGGTCGGGTGTGCATCTTCTTCGGGTCTGGCGAGCAACGTCGTGGAGCCACTTGAGGGTCTAGACCTCCGCGTTCAATCCCCTTTCGAACTACACTTCAGGAAGTGGTTACCCCCGATTCCTGGGAGTCATAACCCAACATTTGGCGCGCCAGGTAGGGGATTGAGGCGCGTCAACAACCTTCGAGTTCGTCTCCGCGCCATGGTGAACACGCGCGCCACCCGCACCGCTCGAATCAGCCGGCGTGCGCCCGTGGGAGCACGCGCGCCCCCAGGTGCCGCGACCACCCGCGCGACCGCCCGCGCAAGGCGGGGATGACCCCGCCAAGAGGAGCATGTCCCTTCTGGCCCTCAGACCGAGGCGCCGGAGCCCGACGCTGAGCACCAGGAGGACGCGCAGTCGTCGCACCCGACCGAGCGGCTCGGGCCCGGGGAGGACGGACCATGCGCCTCACACCGCGCTTCTCATGGCGCAGGAGCTGCTCCGCTACCAGCACACCGCTGAGGCCCACGAGCAGTGGCTCCAACGCCTCAACCACCTCGTCGGCATCGCCACGACGCGCCCTGCTCCGTCGCAGTCCAACGCGCCCCCCTCTCTCGCGTGCACGGTCGCGACAAATGCGCCTCCGCCACCTCCGGGACCAGCGCCGATCGCGGCACAGAGGGCTGCTTCGCACGCAACCTCGCCGCGCGATTGCATGATTGTGCATCGCACCGCGCCCGATGCCCGTGTGGGGATGGAGCTCCAGCGGGACCGGCACATGAGGCTCGTGGAGGAGCTTGGCCAGGCGGGACAGCAGAATCGCGGCGCGCTTCAGCACGGGGTCGCAACATACACCTCGGGCTGCATGGCGTTCACTCGCTCTCTGTGCCGCGTGGTCTGGCCGCAGAAGTTCAGGCCAGCCCTTCCCAAAGGCTACGACGGCTCCAGCAACCCTGTCGAGTTCCTGTAGCTCTACACCACCTCCATACAAGCTGCGGGGGGAGACGACAAGGTCATGGCAAACTGGTTCTCCCACGCGCTACGTGAATCTGCGCTGTCGTGGCTCCTGAACCTCCCGGAGGACTCTGTGAACTCCTGGGAGGAGCTCTGCAAGCAGTTCGTCTCCAACTTCAAGGGGACGTACGAGTGCGCCCTCACCCACAACGATCTGCGCGCTGTGGTGCAGAGGAAGGACGAAACGCTCCGCAAATACATCCAGCGCTTCAGCCAAGTGCGCAACGAGATCCCGAACATCCCCGACACTCAAGTCATCGCCGCCTTCCGCGAGGGCGTCACGAACAGCAGGATGCTCGAGAAACTGGGCATCCACGACAAGCTCACCTCCGTGGTCAAACTGGTCGACATGGCGGACAAGTGCGCCAAGGATGAAGAGGGACTCCTCTTCGTGAAAATGTCCTCGAGAGGGGACGATCATGGTGAGGGGTCCAAGAGCCAGAAGAAGAAGGAGGAGCCCAAGCGCAAGGCCACCGCAGTTCTCGCGGCAGAGCCCGACACAAAGGGCACCCGCAGGGACTCCCCCGAGGCGGGAGAAAGGAAAGATGATCACCGCCCCTTCTGCATCTACCACAACAGGCGCGGCCACTCTACGGAGTCCTACTACGACCTCAAAAGGTTAAGCAAGGAGCGCGAGCAAGCAGAAGACAGCGGCGGCCGCGGTCGAGGCCGTGGCTACCGCGGAGGCGGACGCAAGGGCGGCTACCAGAAACCATCTGGAAATCGAGCCAACACCGCAGAAAAGAATGGCAACCTCCCCGACGAAGAAGATGGCGGCTACCAAGCCCCGAGGGGCACCATCGCCTGCATCCTAGGGGTGGCGCAGGCGCCGAAGTCGAACAACCAGTTCAAGCAGTTCGCACACGAGCTCAACGCCGCCCTCCCAAGCACGGAAACCTCCAGGCCCCTCAAGTGGTCGCAGTACACCATCGCCTTCGACGCTCAGGATCACCCCAAGTCCACCAAGACTGTTGGAAGCCTCCCGCTGGTCTGCACCCCCACCATCGACAATGTGGTTGTCTCCAAGACGCTCATCGATGGCGGAGCAGGCCTGAACGTTATATCCATAGATACGTTCGAAGCGCTTCAAGTGCCCTACGCGCGCTGTGGAGACGGCCTACAAAACTGCCGCCATGGCCTTCCCCGCAGATGAGGACCAAGAGCCTCTCGAGAGGCCCAAGAAGAAGAAGCAGTTGTTCTCTCAGGAGGCAGCTGCTACCAAGAAGATCTCTCTGAGCTCAGGGAGCTCGGGGGCTAGCGTTACCATTGGCGCCACGCTGCCTCCCAAGTAGAAAGCGCGCTCGTCGCCTTCCTCCAGGCAAACTCTGACATGTTCGCGTGGACACCGTCAGATATGTCATGTGTACCGAGTGAGGGGATCGAGCACCACTTGGCCGTGTGCCCAAATGCGCGCCCCATCAAGCAAAAAGCAAGAAAGCAAGCCCCCGAGAAGCAAGCATTCATCGTCAAGAAAGTCGAGAAGCTCAAAGCGGCAAAAGTAGTCCGCGAAGTCGTGCACCCCACTTGGCTCTCCAACGGCGTGGTAGTCCCGAAACCCGCCGGCGGACGCCGCCTCTGCATCGAATACACTGACGTAAACAAGGCCTGCCCAAAGGACCCTTACCCCATGCCCAGAATTGACCAGATCGTGGACTCCACGGCAGGCTGCAACCTCCTCTGCTTCCTCGATGCCTTCTCTGGTTATCACCAGATTAAGATGGCTAAAGAGGACGAGGAGAAGACGGCTTTCCTCACCCCATGCGGTGTATATTGCTATGTCTGCATGCCCTTCGGCCTAAAAAAATGCCGGAGCCACTTTCCAGAGGTTAATGAGGATAGCCCTTGGCGGGCAAATGGGGTGAAATGCTGAAGCATATGTCGATGACATCGTCGTGAAATCACGAGAAGGAAATACTCTTCTCGGAGACCTGGAAGAAACCTTCGCCAGCCTGCGCAAGGTGAACATCAAGCTCAACCCCGCCAAGTGCGTCTTTGGAGTACCTTCGGGCAAATTGCTGGGTTTCCTCGTGTCTCATCGAGGCATCGAGGCGAACCCAGACAAAATCAAGGCCATAGAAGGCATGCAACCTCCACGCGGGCTCAAGGGCATGCAACGCCTGGCAGGCTGCATGGCCAGCTTGGGTCGATTCATCTCCAAGTTCGGCGAAAGAGCGCTGCCGTTTTTCAAGATCATGAAAAGAACGGGCACTTTCAAGTGGACCCCTGAAGCTGAAAAAGCATTTGAGGACTTGAAGAAGTACTTGGCCAGCGCACCTGTAATGGTCGCCCCAAGGCCTGGCGAGCACCTGAAGCTGTACTTGTCAGCTACCCCACAAACAGCCAGTGCTGTCCTTGTGGTGGAAAGAGAGGAGCATGTACTTCACAAGAAGAGTGCAACCACTCCAAAGAAAAAGCCTCCTGATAAAGAGCTCGACAAAGGGGCGGTCGTCACAAGGCCCACGCCAGGCCTAAAGACTCAAGAGGAGACTGCCTCGAGCCAACTGCTGCAAGAGGTTCATGCCGAGGGGACCGAGGAGTCTCAAAAGGCCAACATACTCGAGGCCAAGTTCCTTGAGGCCAAGTCCCTCGAGGCCAAGCCCCTCGAGGCCAAGTCCCTCGAGGCCACGCCCCTCGAGGCCACGTCCCTCGGGGCCAAGTCCCTCGAGGCCACGCCCCTCGAGGCCACGTCCCTCGGGGCCAAGCCCCTCGAGGCCAAGTCCCTCGAGGCCAAGTTCCTTGAGGCCAAGTCCCTTGAGGCCAAGTCCCTCGAGGCCAAGTCCCTCGAGGCCAACACCCTCGAGGCCCAGGACAAGCCCCTTGAATCAGACCCCATCGAGGGCCAAGCTGGGCCACCTCAGGAGAAAGACGCCAAGGAGACAGAAACCACTCTCGTCGAGCATCCAGTTTACTTCGTCAGCACAGTACTGCGTGATGCTCGCGAGAGGTACCCCATGCAGCAGAAGCTTCTCCTCGCGCTCCTCATCGCCTCAAGAAAGCTGCGGCACTACTTCCCAGGGCACCCCATCACGGTGGTAACCTCTTTCCCCCTGGAGCAAATTTTGCGCAACCCAAATGCAACAGATCGTGTCGCAGGATGGAACATTGAGCTACATCCATTCAATTTGCGCTTCGATACCACAAGGGTAATCAAAGGAAGAGCGTTGGTAGACTTTGTCGCCGAATGGACTGATCCAACCCCTGAAGAGCCCTGGGAAGAAGAGCACGAGTCCTCTAGAGCCGCATTGCCCAGCTACTGGACCATGAAGTTCGACGGAGCTTTCGCTTGTCACCACGGTGGGGCAGGTGTAGTCCTGACCTCACCAAAAGGCGACAAGTTGTATTACGCAGTCCAGCTGTGCTTCGGAATTGACAAGATATCCAACAACATCGCCGAGTATGAAGGGCTGCTTGCTGGCCTACGCGCCGCAATCGCCCTTGGCGTCAAGCATATACTCATCAAAGGCGACTCCCAGCTGCTCGTCAACTTCTCCAACAAAAGCTACAAGGCCAAGGATGACCACATGGCCGCATACCTTGAAGAGGTCCGTAGGCTGGAGAAGAACTTCACGGGAATGGAGCTCATGCACATCCCAAGAAAAGAGAACCAAGAGGCTGATGACATCGCCAAGCGCGCATCAAAGAGACAAGCCCAGCTGCCAGGTGTCTTTGAAGAAAGGCTCGTCAAGGCATCCATAAAGCAGCCCCTAGAGGCCATGCCCGCAAGCGCAGACAAAACGCTCCCGCCACCACCTACAAACGGAGCCCCAGGCTGCGGGCCCCCAACAGGGGAGCGTCTGTTGCTTACAGCGGTGCACCAAGAGACAGGATGGATCGACGAGATCAAAGACTACCTCCACAAAGAGATCCTTCCCGAGGAAGATGTCGAAGCGGAGCGAATTGCCCGCCAAGCAAAATCATACCAAATCCTCAAAGGAATTCTCTACCGCAAGCGCCCAAACGGCGTCGCGCTCAAGTGCGTCCCTCCTGAAGAAGGAAAACTACTGATTAAGGACATCCACAGTGGGGAATGCGGCCACCATTCATGCGCCCGCACCCTCACAGAAAAAGTCTTCAGGAGCAGCTTCTACTGGCCTCAAGCGCTTCAAGATGCAGCAGACATCATTCAAGCTTGTGAAGCCTGCCAATTCCACGCCAAGCAAATCCACCAGCCAGCACTGGGCCTACAAACCATTCCGCTCTCGTGGCCGTTTGTGGTCTGGGGGATGGACATTACCCAACGGCGCAAGGTGGATATCGCTCCCTCTTCGTGGCCATCGACAAGTTCACAAAATGGCCTGAAGTGGAGGCGATGCGTACAATCACAGCAGGCGCGGTGGTGAAATTCATCAAAGGTCTGGTCTGCCGCTTCGGAGAGCCTAACCGCATCATCACCGACAATGGCTCGCAATTCACAAGCGGCATCTTCAGAGCCTACTGCCAGAAAATGGGCATCAAGCTCTGCTTCGCCTCAGTCGCCCATCCGACAAGCAACGGACAGGCTGAGCGCACCAACGCAGAGGTCCTAAAAGGCTTAAAGACCAGGACCTTCGATGTCCTCAAGGGCCACGGCAAGGGTTGGATCAATGAGCTACCCTCGGTGCTCTGGTCCATCCGTACCACGCCACCCAAGCCCACCGCAGAAACGCCGTTCGCACTCGTCTATGGAGCCGAAGCAGTCCTCCCCGCAGAGATAAAGCATGGGTCCCCACGGGTCTTTGCCTTTAACGACGACCAGCAAGAGGATATCCACAACGACGACATGTTGATCCTTGAAGGGCTAAGACGCCGCGCCGCTCTACGGGCGGCCATGTACCAGCAGTCCCTGAGGCGCTACCACAGCCGCAGTGTGCGCTCGCGCACCCTGGAGGCAGGCGATCTCGTCCTCAGACGAATCCTCTCCGAGGAAGGCCTCCACAAGTTGTCCCCGATGTGGGAAGGTCCCTACAGGGTCACCCACATCGCCAGGCCTGGCGCGGCTCACCTCGAGACAGAAGACGGCGTCCCCGTCAAGAATCCATGGAACATCATGCATCTAGAGGTTAAAACGCCAAAAGGCTGAAGAGGCAGCTTACGGCTCAACCTCCAAGCAATGTCGACTCTAGAGGTTAAAACGCCAAAAGGCTTAAACCTCAAGCAAATGCTTTGTCTCCTAAGGGAACAAACGCAATCGTGGTCATTGCCACGCACGTGATCATTGTCACGTCGAGACTCCTAGCGGACGAGGCAGCTTACGGCTCAACCTCCAAGCATTCTTGTCTCGGGAGGTTAAAACGCCAACGACTTAAACCTCCAAAACCCCAAAGACTTCACTCGAGGTAAAAACCCTCCGAGCTATCAATTAAAACGAGCCACCTCAGGACGCTGAGAGTCTCAGCCACCAACAGGTGGTCCCCATGCCTCGACATGGTCAGAGCATTAACTTGGCAACCCCAAGCATAATGACTCAATCTCGTTCCAAAGTGAACTTACCGCTTCGGCGCCGCTTAAAAAAAACGTTTTGGGGGGTTTTATTTTATGCATTATTATTGTTGAAGTGTGCGCTTATATATCTCCACATGCGTACCTCGCGAGCGGGGGCTGAGTATGGTGCCAGTGCCTCAAATGACACACCAGCAGCACTGCAAAACCCAAGAGTCCGAGCTCTTGCTGGAGGGCAATTCCCCACAAACAAGCCATCAAAACAGAGGACCTTGGTACTTACTCTCCTCGCAAGGAACGCCTCAGGGGACCTATAAGCGCGCACGATCCCTTGATCCGTGTTCTAGCATTTCCCCCCGCGCACTAATACCTGCAGGGAAGATTTCCCCCCGCAAGTCTGCAGGGACATCCGTGAGAGACCCCTCAAGCGGGAAACCTCGCCAGGCAAAATGCCTCCCCAGAGACCGACCCCTCAAGCGGGCAACCTCGCCAGGCAAAATGCGTGCCCAGGAGCGACCCCTCAAGCGGGCAACCTCGCCAGGCAAAATGCCTCCCCAGGAGCGACCCCTCAAGCGGGCAACCTCACCAGGCAAAATTCCCCCCCAGGAACAACCCCGCCAAGCAAACAACCTTCGCAGGGTGGAAATCTCGAGAAGCTAAGTCTCGCACCCACGCTTTAAGAGTGTTCTTCTCTCCCTAGCGCACGCCTCTGCCCCTCGAGCGAATTCGCTTTCCCTTATGCTTCATGGACTACTCGCACGTCTAAGGGAGGCACTTGAGCATCACGACTCAAGGATCTTACCTCTCCTAGGCCTAAAACTCCCCCCTGGCCTTGCGGAATCATCGCTCCCGTGGACCAAGGTGGCGGAGTCGTGGCACGAAGAGACGGTACCTAACGATGCAGAGAACAAATAGACATGAAGATGAGTCCAAAGAGACCTCAAGAGGGGCAGATGAGCTCAATTAAAACAGCAATTAAAAGTATATTACAAGCCAAAAGGTATTAAGGTGTCTAAGGCACACAGCTGGTGCAGTTACAAGCGCCCGCGGGCGCAGCCAAGAAAGGCTCAGGGGGATGCAGCAGCGCTTTGAGCCTCCGCTGTGTCAGCTTCGACCTCGGCGGAGCGAGCCTCCTCCTCCGCAGCGCCAGCTTCGATCCCGACGGAGCGGGCCTCCTCCTCCGCAGCGCCAGCTTTGACCTCGACGGAGTGGCCCCCCTTCCGTAGCGCCTCCTTCGACCTCGGCGGAGCGAGCCTGCTCCTCCCTGAAGTCCGGTGCAGCCTCCACGCGCCTGAAGCGGTTGCAGAATGCATCCACCTGCTCGCGGAGGGAAGACGAGACGCGCTGCGCGACCTCGCCAAGAGCAACCTCGGTCACCAAGCGGAAGTCGAAGTCCGGCACAAGAAGCCTGATGTTGGTGAAGATGCGATCAACAACCACCCCTAAGAGCTGCCTGCTTTCGTCTTCGATCATCCCGCGAAGCTCGGCGGCGGGGCCCTCCAGCGCCGCGAAAAGCTGGTCGAAGTAGGCCAGAAACGCGGCGGCGCCGTCGTGGTCTTGGGTCCAAGGATACGGGCGTCCGCGCCGAGCCGCGCCGCAAGCTCACTACCACGCGCGACCAGCTCTTCAAACAGGCGGTCGCACTTCATCGCTGGCGAAGGGCCAGCGCCGTAGGACGCCTCATCGCGGTCCTCCACCGTTCGGCGCCAATGTGCCTTGGCGCGCTTTAAACGGCGCGCCATCTTGGTATTGGCCTTCTCGAGCTCAGCTAGCCGCTAAGCGTCCGCAGCATGCTCGGCCCTGAGGCGATCCTCTCGCTTCCGCAGCCGAGCACGGTACTTCTGGAGAAGGGTCCGATGGAGATGTCTATCGTGCACCGCGAGGGCCCTCTGCGCCGCTCTCGTCCTCCGGGCGAAGCACCGCTCCGAGCGCTCGCTAGAGCGCCTCTGAGCAGCGACAAGCTCGTCAAACTTCAAGACCGCATGTGCCAGGCCCTCCTCGCGCCGCTGCAGCTCGCTCCCCCTGAGGGCCAGCTGCCGATCGCGCTCGGCCAGGCACCTGCGGACCTCCTCCAGAGCGGCTTGCGCCACCTGGTGGGCAGAGAGACGCTGGGACTCCAACCGGTCCAGCTCGCGTTGTTTCTGCGTCAGCGAGCTCTCCATCGCCTCACGCTCGGCTGTGGCCCCTTGCAGAAGCTCCTCAGCAGCCTCGCGCTCTGCCTGGAGGGGCTCGAGTAGCTCCGCGGCGTCGCGTATGGCTCCGTCGCGGACTTCCTTGGCAAAGTTGATGGCTTCTTCGCGGGCTGCCTGCAGCGCCGAGTCCTCTAGCCGGCGCGCCTCGACGGCCACGTAGAAAGACGCCCACGACCTCGCAAGTTCCTCCTGCTGTTGGGCGAGCCGTATGTCGCTAAGGGCCAGGTGAGCCTCCAGGCCCTCCAGCGACTCCCGCACGAGGCCGAATGCCACCTCGCGACGCCCCGCGCTCCAATCCCAGCTGCGGAGAACCATTTCCCGGCTAGATGAGAGCCCGACTGGGGCGGCCTGTCCCGAGAGACCTGCCCCCAGTCGTGCTCGGGGGCT
This sequence comes from Poa annua, assembly GCA_026929855.1. Classification (NCBI taxonomy): domain Eukaryota; kingdom Viridiplantae; phylum Streptophyta; class Magnoliopsida; order Poales; family Poaceae; genus Poa; species Poa annua. The sequence goes on from CM049426.1 coordinate 107,851,274, forward strand.
AGGTGCGGCTCCACCTCCATCCATGACGGCTTCATCTGTGGTGCTCGAGTCGCGGGGGTGCTCATCTTCTCCGGCAGGGCGGGGTGGTGAGCCAGCGCCCCCTCCTGCGGCTGCACTTGCGCCCACGGGGACCTCGGTCGCTCCCCCCAAAGAAGGCGAGGCCGCGCCCCTCCTGCGGCTGCACTTGCGCCCGCGGGGACCTCAGTCGCTCCCCCCAATGGAGCCGAGGCCGCACCCCCTCCTGTGGCCACACCTGCGCCTGCTGAAGCCTCGGTCGCTCCCTCGCAATGGGGCGCGGGCGCCGCGGGCGAGCATAGTGAATGTGACGCAGGCGTCGGCGTCGCTGCACGTGGCGATGGCAGCGTGCAAAGCAAAACTGCCTCGCGTGGCGGCGTAGCCTTGCGAGGAGGAGTCGGAGCGCGAGGCGGCGCGGGAGTCGTCTCCTCCGCGTTGTTCGCAGGCAGAGACTCGGGGGGGCGCCGTTTGAGGCTCAGGCGCCCCCACCAGGGGCACGGCCGCTCCTTCCTGAGGCTCCCCCTCCACTGAGCATGGAGTGTACGTCTCCACAGGCCTCGGGCGCTCACCAGCCGCCGCCGCCGAAGCGGCAGCACTCTTCACACCTGCTTCCTCATGAAGCTTGCGCCGCTTCGCAGGCACCAGATCGCTGGAAAAAGCCCGAAGAAGATTGTTCATGAGAGGACGGAGCAGGGGGAGCAATAAAAGCAAAAGTTGACCCGGTGGTGGGAATACTCACCAGAGGGGAAGCACCAGCGTCGACCCACGACAGGCCAGGAGACCGCCAGGAAGGTGTGGGCTTGGCACCTGGCCCCCCTAGAGGCGACGCCACTTTTCTCTTGAAAGGGATGTCAGAGGGCCTCGCCCAGGAGCGATCCACCATCGCCTTGGTGCGAGGCTCGCGCCTCCCTGGCGAAGCATCTGTCTCGGAGGCCGCCCCCGCCTCAGGCGCCTCCTCCTTGAAGCGTGGAGGTGCAATAACAAAGGTGTCGTCATCGTCCGATGAGATGTCGCAAATCTCGTCGGTGAATGGCTCGTACCTCGTAGGTAGCGCCGCTCCCGTCGCGGCCTCTTCCTCGCCGCTCCAGGCACGGGAGGTGGATGAAGAGTCAACGCCCACGACTGCGCGCACCGGCGGAGCGACCCCCTGATCCATCGAGCCCGCCAGACTTTGAGGAGTGAAATCCGGCATTCCGTCCAGGATGTCCATGCGGTCGCTCAAAGGAAGCTGGTGCAGGGGAAGCACGGACCCGGCGATTTTCCCTGGCAAGTCCAGACTGGCGAAGAGGATATTAAGGATGGTGTCGACCACGTCCGAGCCAAGGTCCTCTGGATGGAGCCGCATTGGGTCAGAAGGGCCAGCGTACATCCACATCGGCTCCGAATGCGCCTGAAGGGGGGCGATGTGGCGTGCCACGAAGTCCGCCGCGATCATCTGACCTGTGAGACCCTCCTCGCGGAGAAATCTCAAACGCCCCTCCAAGTAAGCATTGTCGGCACCACGAAGAGCACACTTGCACCAGCGGGAGTTCCTCACGGGCGGCGCCTCCGGGACATCCAAGAATGCGCAGGGCGACGGGACACCGATGAGCAGCCACTTCTGGCGAAAGTCGCCCACCGTCTTGAGCAGCGCCGTAACCGGTTTGTCCCCACTCCAGGACATGGGGATATATACATGCCCCATGCCGTCCATGATGAGGAAGGATACGCACCCCGTCCTCTCGCCACCAGCCGTGCACCGCAGCGAGTAGAAGGTCCTGAAGAGCGCGACCGAAGGGTGCACACCCAAATAAGCCTCGCAAAGGTAGGCAAAGATGGACAGTATGAGGATGGAATTCGGGTGGAGATGGAGGAGTTGAATTTGGTAGAATTCCAGTACTGCCTCCAAGAAAGGCATGGAGGAAAATAGGGTAAAACCCTTGAGGAAATTTCCCGAACCGGGCGGCTTGGAGTTCGCTGGCTCCGTGCTCATTGGATGGCCCCGCAACAAGATGGCGGATCTTCTCCAACACCTGAAGATCGGTGCGCGACCCCTCGAGTGTCGCGCCCCGCACTACCTCCATGGCCGCCGCTCGGGAAGAAGACCCCACTGCGGCCTTACTTTTGCTCTTCACCGGGCCCATAAGAACTCGGGTTTTCGGCCGGGCAAAGGTGGGAGATGCGCAGGGGAGAGCGGAGACGGAGAGCTTTGCGGAGCGAAAACTTCTGCGGGAAGAACAAGAAACAATAACGGCTCTGCGCGGCAACGCCTGGGCTTTATGTCAAGAACAGTTACCAGGGCGTGGTGGGACCCCCCACGACTCACGCCCCAGATCGTGCAAAGCCGTTAGTCGTCCAAGTGTCGCGTGGCTCGGGCCGGCTGGGCACTAAGGGCTCACGATGCTTCGCCTAAGCCCATGGGCTCAGTCGTGCCCATCATGGGCCCTGGGGCTACTGTCGGCCCAGTGGGAACTGGGGTATCAAGAGCCAATTCCCCCCAAGCCTCGCTCGCGGGCCAGACAGACAAAATGACTAAGGACTATGCGTCGCCGCCTGACGGGACCCTCGAGAGGCGATTCCCCTCGAGGGCCTGAAGAGGGAGCGAGGGCCTCAAGGGAACCCTCGCCTCAGGGGATCTTCCCCGTCTAGGAACCAACCCGCCTGAGGGAAGTCCGGTAGGAATCTCCGCTCGGGCCTGAAGGGAAACGTCGTCGCCATGGAACCCCAACAGAGCGCACGTGACCTCTGCCACGCCCGTACAGAGGCGCTCGCACCCCCGTCGCTGTCCCTGGCGATAAAGCGGTCAACCGAGCTGCACCACCTGCTGCACAGCTGTGAGGACCTTCTACTCTGACGATAAAGCGGGTGGACGGCGCAACCCTCCAACAGAGATCGTCATCATGGGCTCCACCTCAGAGACTGCCCGCCCTGCGGGTAGTACGAGCGCGGTCGGCCGCTGGTCGGCCACGGCGCCACCTTTATCGACAATGGACCGAGTCCATGGACGGATGAAGCGCGGTGGACTCGAGCTCTGCCCCGCCACTGGCAAGTGGGAGCCACCTTGAAGGCCAAGCCAAAAAAGAAGGCCCGAGGCGCCTATAAAAGGGAGGAGACGTCCATCGTAGGAGGGGTCGGCCTCTTGCGTGCAAAACACCCTTGTGAACCCTAGTAGCTCTTGTTAGGTTAGCCTCTGGTTGGAGGAGGATGAAGACCATTGCTTCCCTCCCCAGGCAAGAACTGCCTCAAGGGGGCTTCCGGCAAGCTCAATTGTACTGTAATCTTCCACATATAATACAGACAGGCAGGAGTAGCGGTCTTACCTCCTCACGAGGGCCGTGAACCTGGGTAAAGGACGGTGTTTTCCTTGATCGGGTCTGCGTCTTCTTCGGGTCCGGCGAGCAATGTCGCGGAGCCACTTGAGGGTCTAGACCTCCGCGTTCAATCCCCTTTCGAACTACACTTCAGGAAGTGACTACCCCCGATTCCTGGGAGTCATAAGCCGACAGTCCCCATGCCTCAACATGGTCAGAGTATTAACTTGGCAACCCCAAGCATAATTATTCAATCTCGTTCCTAAGTGAACTTAGCGCTTCGACGCCGCTTAAAAAACGTTTTTGGGGGGTTTTATTTACGCATTACTATTGTTGAAGTGTGCGCTTACATCTCTCCACATGCGTACCTCGCGAGCGGGGGGTGAGTACGGTGCCAGTGCCTCAAATGACACACCAGCAGCACTGCAAAATCCAAGAGTCCGAGCTCTGGCTGGAGGGCAATTCCCCACAAACACGCCATCTCTACAGAGGACGTTGGTACTTACACTCCTCGCAAGGAACGCCTGAGGGGACCTATAAGCGCGCACGATCCCTTGATCCGTGTTCCAGCGTTTGGGTTCGCCCCTCTCTTACTTGCAGGGAAAAATTCCCCCGTGAGCCTGAAGGGGCATCCGTGAGCGACCCCTCAAGTGGGCAACCTCGTCGGGCAAAGAGCCTCCCCAGGAGCGATCCCTCAAGCGCGAACCTCGCCAGGCAAAGAGCCTCCCCAGGAACGACCCCTCAAGTGGGCAACCTCCCCAGGTGAAAAACCTTCATAGAGCGAAAACGACGAGAAGCTAAGTCTCGCACCCATGCTTTAAGAGCGTTTTTTCTCTCCCTAGCGCGCGTCTTGGCCCCTCGAGCGACTTCGCTTTCTCTTACGCTTCATGGACTACTCGCACGTCTAAGGGGGGCACTTGAGCATCGTGACTCAAGGCTCTTACCTCTCCTAGGCCTAAGCACCCCCCGGCCTTGCGGAGTCATTGCTCCCGCATACCGAGGTGGCGGAGTCCTGGCACGAAGAGACGGAACCTAACGACGCAGAGAACAAATAGACATGAAGCTGAGTCCAAAGGGACTTCACGAGGGGCAGACAAGCTCGAATTAAAACGACAATTAAAAGTATATTACAAGCCAAAATGGCTTAAGGTGTCTAAGGCACACAGCTGGTGCAGTTACAAGCGCCCGTAGGCGCAGCCGAGAAAGGCTCAGGGGGATGCAGCAGCGCTTTGAGCCCCCGCGGTGCCATCTTCGACCTCGGCAGAGCGGGCCTGCTACTCCGCAGCGACATCTTCGACCTCGGCGGAGCGGGCCTCCTCCTCCACAGCGCCATCTTCGATCTCGGTGGAGCGGGCCTGCTCCTCTGCAGCGCCATCTTTGACCTTGGCGGAGCGGGCCTCCTCCTCCGCAGTGCCATCTTCGACCTCGGCGGAGCAGGCCTCCTCCTCCGCAGCGCCACCTTCGACCTCGGCGGAGCGAGCCTCCTCCTCCCTGAAGTCCGGTGCAGCCTCCACACGCCTGAAGCGGTTGCAGAATGCATCCACCTGCTCGCGGAGGGAAGACGAGACGCGATGCGCGTCCTTGCCGGGAGCAACCTCGGTCACCAAGCGGAGGTCGAAGTCCGGCACAAGGAGCTTGATGTTGGTGAAGATGCGATCAACAGCCACACCCAAGAGCTGCCTGCTCTCGTCTTCGATCACCTCGCGAAGCCCAGCGGCGGGGCCCTCCAGCGCCGCGAAAAGCTGGTCAAAATAGGCCAGGAACGCGGTGGCGTCGTCGTGGCCTTGGGTCCAAGGATACGGCGTGTCTGCGCCGAGCCGCGCAGCAAGCTCACCACCACGTGCAACCAGCTCTTCAAACAGGCGGTCGCACTGCATCACAGGCGCACTGGACGAAGGGCCAACACCGTGGGTCGCCACGTCGTGAGCCTCTTCCGCTCGGCGCCAATAGGCCTTGGCGCGCTTGAAGCGGCGCGCCAGGTTGGAGTTGGCCTTCTCAAGCTCAGCTAGCCGCTGAGCGTCCGCAGCATGCTCGGCCCTGAGGCGGTCCTCCCGCTTCCGCAGCCGAGAACGATACTTCTGGAGAAGGGTCCGACGGAGATGTCTCTCGTGCTCCGCGAGGGCCCTCTGCGCCGCTCTCGTCCTCTTGGCGAAGCGCCGCTCCGAGCGCTCGTCAGAGCGCTTCTGAGCCGCAACGTGGTCGTCGAACTTCGAGACCGCCTGTGCCAGGCCTCCCTCGCGCGCTTCGAGGGCCTCACGCTGGACGGCCAGGTCCTTCTCTATCTGGAGACACCGCTCCTCGCGCCGCTGCAGCTCACTCCCCCTGAGGGCCAACTGCCGATCGCGCTCGGCCAAGCACTTGCGGTCCTCCTCCAGAGCAGCCTGCGCGACCTGGTGGGCAGAGAGACGCTGGGACTCCAACCGGTCCAGCTCGCATCGCTTCTGCGCCAGCGAGCCCTCCATCGCCTCACGCTCGACTGTGGCCCCTCGCGGGAGCTCCTCAGCGGCGGCGCGCTCTGCCTGGAGGGGCTCAAGTAGCTCCACGGCATCGCGAATGGCTCCGTCACGGACTTCCTTGGCAAAGTTGATGGCCTCTTCGCGGGCTGCCTGCAGCGCCGAGTCCTCCAGCCGACGCGCCTCGACGGCCGCATGAAAGGACGCCCACGATCTCGCAAGTTCCTCCTGCTGCTGGGCGAGCCGTATGTCGCCAAGGGGAAGGTGGGCCTCCAGGCCCTCCAAAGACTCCCGCACAAGGCCGAATGCCACCTCGCGGCGCCCCGTGCTCCAATCCTAGCCTCGGAGAACCAGTTCCTGGCTAGATGAGGGCCCGGCTGCAACGGCCGGTCCCGAGCACCCTGCCCCAGGTCGGGCTCGGGGGCTGGGTGTGGCTCCACCGCCATCCACTCCGGCCTCCGCTGCGGCGCTCGAGTCATTGGGACGCTCATCTTCTCCAGCAGGGCGAGGTGGCGAGGCCGCACCCCCGCCTGTGGCCGCCCTGGCGCCTGCGGGGACCTTGGTCACTCCCTCCAGAGGTGGCGTGGGTGCCGCGGGCGAGCATGGTAGAGGTGACGCAGGCGGCGGCGTCACTGCGCGCGGCGATGGCGACGTGCGGAGCAAAATTGCCTCGCGTGGTGGCGTAGCCGCGTGAGGAGGAATCGGGGCGCGAGTTGACGCGGGAGCCGTCTCCTCCGCGCTGTCCACGAGCAAAGGCTCGGGAGGCGCTATTTGAGGCTCAGGCGCCACCTCTGGGGGCACAGCCGCTCCCTCCTGAGGCGCCCCCTACACGGGCCTGGAGTGAACGTCTCGGGCGCTCGCCACCATGGCTGCGGCACTCTTCACACCTGCTGCCTCGCGAAGCTTGCGGCGCTTCGCAAGCACCAGATCGCTGGAAAAAGCACAAAGAAGATGGTTCAGGTGGAGACAGAGCAGGGGGACAACAAAAGCCAAAAATATCCAAGTGGTGGGAATACTCACCATGAAGGGGAAGCACCAGCATCGACCCACGACAGGCCAGGAGAGCGCCAGGAAGGTGTGGGCTTGGCACCTGATCCCCCAGAGGCGTCGCCGCTTTTCTTTTGAAGGGGATGTCAGAGGGCCTCGCCCCGGAGCGATCCACCATCGCCTTGGTGCAAGGCACGCGCCTCCCCGGCGAAGCATCTATCTCAGAGGCCGCCCCCGCCTCAGGCGCCTCCTCCTCGAAGCGCGAAGGCGCCACAACAAAGGCGTCGTCATCCCCTGACGAGATGTCGCAAATCTCGTCATTGAATGGCTCGTACCTCGCAGGGGGTGCCTCTCCCGTCGCGGCCTCTTCCTCGCCGCTCCAGGCACGTGAGGTGGACGAAGAATCAACACCCACGACTACGCGCACCGGCGGAACGACCTCCTGATCCATCAAGCCCGCCAGACCATGAGGAGTGAAATCCGGCATTCCGTCCAGGATATCCATGCGGTCGCTCAGAGGAAGCTGGTGCAGGGGACGCACGGAGCCGGCGATCTTCCCAGGCACATCCGGACTGGCGAAGAGGATGTTTAGGATGGTGTCGACCACGTCTGAGCCAAGGTCCTCCGGATGAAGCCGCATTGGGTCGGAGGGGCCGGCATACATCCACATCGGCTCCGAGTGCGCCTGAAGGGGGGCGATGCGGCATGCCACGAAGTCCGCCGCGACCATCTGACCCGTGAGACCCTCCTCACGGAGAAATCTCAAACGCCCCTTCAAGTAAGCGTTGTCTGCACCACGAAGAGCAGACTTGCACCAATGGGAGTTCCTCACGGGCGGCGCCTCCGGGACGTCCAGGAATGCGCAGGGTGACGAGACGCCGATGAGCAGCCACTTCTGGCGAAAGTCACCCACCTTCTTGAGCAGGGCCGTAACAGGCTTATCTCCACTCCAGGACATGGGGATATATACATGCCCCATGCCGTCCGCGATGCGGAAGGAGACGCACCGCGTCCTCTCGCCACCAGCCGTGCAACGCAGCGAGTAGAAGGTCCTGAAGAGCGCAACCGAAGGGTGTACGCCCAGATAAGCCTCGCAAAGGTAGGCGAAGATGGACAAAATGAGTATGGAGTTCGGGTGAAGATGGAGGAGTTGAATTTGGTAGAATTCCAGTACTGCCTCCAAGAAAGGCGAGTACGGCGGCACCAGCCCGGCGGTGATGGCGTGGAGGAAAATAGGGTAGAACCCTTGAGGAAATCTCCCGAACCGGGCGGCTTGGAGTTCGCTGGCACCGTGCTCGTTGGATGGCCCCGCAACCAGGTGGCGGATCTTCCCCAACGCCTGAAGATCGGTGCACGCCCCTCGAGTGCCGCGCCCCGCACTACCTCCATGGCCGCCGCCCGAGAAGAAGACCCCTGTGCGGCCTTACTTTTGCTCTTCTTCGGGCCCATCGGAGAGGACTTGGGTTTCGGCGAAGACAAAGATGGGGAATGCGCAGGGGAGAACGGAGGCGGAGAGCTCTGAGAAGCGGAAACTTCTGCGGGAAGAACTAGAAACGGTAACGGCTCTGCGCGGCAACGCCTGGGCTTTATATCCTCTCCAAGAGCAGTTACCAGGGCGTGGTGGGACCCCCCACGACTCACGCCCCAGATCGTGCGAAGCCGTTAATCGTCCAAGTGCCGCGTGGCTCGGGGCGGCTGGGCACTAAGGGCCCACGACGCTTCGCCTAAGCCCATGGGCTCAATCGTGCCCATCATGGGCCCGGGGGCTACTGTCGGCCCAATGGGAACTGGGGTATCAAGTGCCCATTCCCCCCAGGCCTCGCTCGCGGGGCCTGGCGACGAAACGACTAAGGACCAGGCTTCACCGCCTGGCGGGACCCTCGAGAGATGATTCCCCTCTCGAGGGCCTGAAGAGGAAGCGAGGGCTTCAAGGGACCCCTCGCCTCAGGAGGTCCTCCCCCCGAGGAACCAACCCGCCTGAGGGAAGTCCGGCAAGAATCTCCCCTCAGGCCTGGAGGGAAACGTCGTCGCCAAGATATCCCAGCGGAGCACACGTGACCTCTGCCACGCTCGTACAGTGGCACTCACACCCCCGTCGCTGTCCCTGGCGATAAAGCGGTCAACAAAGCTGCTCCGCCAGCTACACAGCTATGAGGACCTTCTACTCTGACGATAAAGCAGGTGGACGGCGCAACCCTCCAACGGAGATCGTCATCGCGGGCTCCACCTCAGAGACTGCCCGCTCTGCGTATAGTACGAGCGTGGTCGGCCGCCTGTCGGCCACGGCACCACCTTTATCAACAATGGACCGAGTCCATGGACGAAGGAAGCTCGGTGGACTCGTGCTCCGCCCCGCCACTGGCAAGTGGGAGCCACCTTGAAGGCCAAGCCGAAGGAGAAGGCCGGAGGCGCATATAAAAGAGGGAAGACAGCCATCGTAGGAAGGGTCGGCCCTTTGCGTGCAAAACTCCCTTGTAAGCCCTAGCAACTCCGGTTAGGCTAGCCTCTGGCTGGAGGAGGAAGAAGATCATCGCTTCCCTCCCCAGGCAAGAACTGCTCCCACATATAATCCAGACAGGCAGGAGTAGCGGTCTTACCTCCTCACGAGGGTCGTGAACCTGGGTAAAGGACGGTGTCTTCCTTGGTCGTGTGTGCGTCTTCTTCGGGTCCGACGAGCAACGTCGCGGAGCCACTTGAGGGTTTAGACCTCCGCGTTCAATCCCCTCTCGAACTTCACTTCAGGAAGTGACTACCCCCGATCCCTGGGAGTCATAACCCGACAGTTGGAAACGGTGTTTAAAAGCTTAGAAAAAAGGCCTACAAATCCTACTTTCACCGGTGGACATTCTCAACAATGACATCAAAGTTAAATAAATAAACACTACTATCAAACACTCTCATGTTGGATAACAAACACCATTCATTGTGTAGGGCTACAAGAGCACCCTCATGTTGAATAAAGGGAATCACACACGATGCACACAGTCACCATTACACACGTGAATAACCCCAGAGTTCATTTTAAAGTAACCTCTAGAGTGCATAATAGATAAAGAGTAGCATCACATATTCAACTAGATAACAAAGCTCATGATCACATAAAAGATCACATCATGGGAGAGAGAGATAGACCACATGGCTACCGTAGATCCCGCAGCCCCGGGGGATAACTACTCTCTCCTCATCATAGGAGTCATCAACAGCGATGGAGATGGCGGTGGAGTCGATGAAGATGGCTCCGGGGGCAATTCTCCGTCCCGGCAGGGTGTCGAAATAGAGACTTTTGTCCCCCGAATCTTGTCGGTGATGGCAGCGGCGTTCGGGACCCGTGGAGGAAAAATCATCTAACGTGCTAGGGTTTTTGGCCGAAGGTGTATCTGTAGGCGAAAGGGAGAAGGCGGTGGACCTCCGTGGGCCCCACACCACCTCCCGGCGCGGCCAGAGAGGGAACCGCGCCAGGACACTATGTGGGCCCCTCGGGCATCGTCTTCGTCTCCTCTTCAGCTTCCTGGAACACAAATATTTCAAAAATATTTCCTGGTTGATTTATTTCCAATTTGGCGGATATTTCCTTAAGTACTTTTCTGAAACCAAAAACATCAGAAAATAGGGAACTGGCACTGTGGCATCTTGTTGGTAGGTTAGTCCAAGAAAATGCATAAAACTATTTAAAATGCATATAAAACATGTAATAACATGGTATAACATAGCATGGAACATAAGAAATTATGGATACGTTGGAGACGTATCAGCGGCCACCCCCTTCCCGCACGTTCGTGGTTGGTTCCTGCTCCAAGAAGGGTGGAGAGGGCCGAGCCTCCGAGGCGGCCGGCCCGTGGCGCCGCCCACTGGGTTGTGATGCTCGTCGTGGAGTGGATTCCGGTCCATCTCGGGGCGGCCCCCCGACACACTCTCCGCCGCCGCCCGAGCACCGCCATCAGGCGCGCGCTCACTCTCCGGAGAGAGGCACAGTTGCGGGCGTTGTGGTGAACGGTGGACGCCGTTGAGAAACGGTCATCATCTCGCGCATGGCCGAGATTGATGCGGCCGAGGCTGAGCCCCGGTGGGCGCTGGTGGCATATGTCTCCGTCAAGAGATCGAGGGTCTCCCCGGGGGAGGTGTCGGAGGCTATGCGCACCCAGGTCCCTCACGTCGACCACAATTTCACCGCGCATCTGCATTGGCCGGCAGACTTCTTGTTCATCTTTGGCAGCAGGAGGATGCGCAACGACGTCGTGATTGTTGGAACCATCTACGGTGACGGTTTCGCGCTGAGGTTCTCGTCGTGGAATCGGCAGCTAAAAGTTGTGCAGCGGCGCATGAGGTACCGTGTCATCCTGGAGCTCACCGGCATCCCCCCCCCCCATGCGTGGAACCTGACCACGGCCAGAGCTGTCCTAGGCTCTGTGGCGTGGATTGAGAGGCTTGGCACCGCGACGGCGAGCAAGGAGGACTTGAGGAGCTTCTTGATTTTTGCCTGGACTGAGGATTTGAGCCTTCTCTCGACGGACAAGGACCTGCTGATCGAGGAACCAGACGACAGGATGGAAGAATACGACGGGCTGGTCCTCTCCGGCGATGCGGTGATCCCGCTGGAGAAGACGATGCTCCGCGACGTCATGCTGGTCCATCTGGTCCACTCTGAGCTCGTTCCGCCGCCAGGACCAGACGAGGGAGGCGACGACGGCGAAGGTGGACGTGGCGGGCGCGATCACGACGAGGACGACCGTCACCCCGAGCGTGGCGGGCCTGGTCATGACCGCTGGGATCCCCAAGACCCCTACCGCGACATAGACGCACGTGGACGCCGGCACAAGTATTGGACGCGAAACGCTCCGGATGCGCACCACCCCTCTCGTCACCATGGTCGTAGCCGGGAGGACTGCCTCGTGAGCGCACCCGTCACGAGCGCCATGGGGACGTCACCAGTGACGTGTGCCACCTCCATTCATAGCCTTCCTCGCTGGTCGTCCGTACCGGTGGTGTCAGCAATGACGTGGAAAGTAGTCAAGAAGAACTGGTGGGGCCGGCGTTGGACACGAGCGTCTACTTTCTTGACCAGTCCTTGGAGACAGTCCAACACCAAGGCGCCGAGAGGTGGGACCCCATGCTGCTGGAAGCACAGCTGGCCAACCTGCAGCAAACGCATGGAGAGTTGATGGCCGCCAGCCCAGCCCTGACCTACCCATGCCTCCTCCTATCGTCACCTGGGCGGCGGCTGGTCGGGAAAGGGGGAAAAAGGGGGGAAGGGATTGGACAGCGCGCTGGACCTTCACCTTCTGATCCCATGCAGCTCTGATCTCGTGGTGGACAAGGAATGGCCAGCTTTATTTCAAACTCCTTGTTTGGCTGCTTCAAGGGAGTTTGGTGGGCGGGAACTAGCCGGTCTTGATCTGCCAATATCTTCACCCAGCTCCTGGCACCTGTCCCCTGACGTTGGAAACGAGAAGGGAGACGACTTGTCAATTGGATCGCCCACCTCGGTGCAGCAAACTTTCTGCGTCAGCTTCTCCCCTCCGAGTTTTGGCCCGACCCAGCAGAGTGTCTCACTGTTGCCGCGGAGAGTGGAGGCCGAGGCCCATGGCGGGGCCCATGACATGGTGGGGGCCAGGGCCATTGCGACTACCACCGCCCCCCCCCCCCCCCCCCTGTCGTGCCCGTGGATGGTGCGGGATGCGCGACGGACTTCAGGGCGGCCTGCTAGAACCCCATTTCCCCGGTGCTCAACTGGCCGGCCAGGCGCAGCCGCACTAAGCGCATCTACTCTGGGCTGATTCGTCGTACCGGCCAAGCTAGGTGTCGGCGCCCCAGTTCGGACGCAGCAAAAGACTCTGATCACTCGTCTTTCAGATCACCAGAGAGGGGGAGAGGATCGGCGACAACACACTACACGCCTACCTGGAGTTGTTCGAGCATCCACAGAGCCAGCACCACATCGACATCATCGTTGGACTTTTAGGTTGGCAGCCTGATGCACTACCACTTGTGGAGGACGCCGCTCTCGAGTGCATGACCTGAGGATTTTGTAGTAGCCAGTAGTGTCCCGCGACATCTGTCGCCGCTTGTTTTTTCTGGATTTGTGTTGTAGCTCCTTTGCATGATGTTGGAACTTGATCTCTTGTTTGAAATCTGGAATTGTCGTGGATTGAACTCGTTGGCTCGTCGGGAAGTGATTTTCTAAGCGGTGGCTGCCTCGGGCGCCAAGGTGGTATGTCTCCAAGAGACCAAGATGGAGAACATCACAGCACTGGTGGTCCGCGAATGCCTTAGGACAACATTTGACAGTTTTTTCTTCCTCTTGGCGATAGGAACCCGCGGAGGGATTCTTCTCGCTTGGCAATCGACCCACGTCACCATCTCAAACCCACACTTGTAGAGAACATGATTACGGCGAGTGTCGCGGACGATGGTGGACAAGGTTGGTGGTTCACCGGGCTCTATGGGCCACAGGGAGCAGCCGAGAAACGTGCATTCCTGACGGAGCTAAAGGATATATGTGATCTGCACGCAGGCCCGTGGATAGTGGCCGGGGATTTCACCCTCAGTACGGATGCGGTGCACAAAAACAGACGGTTAGTGAACCAGGAAATGATGGGCCGCTTCCGGCGCACCGAAGCCATGCTAGAGCTCAAGGAAACGTACCTCAACGGCCGGAGATACACGTGGTTCAACGAGCGTCAGCAACCTACTATGGAGAGGATGGATAGGGTCTTCATGACCGTGGATTGGGAGGAGCTTTGCCCTGACTCTTTCCTGAGCGCTTACTGTTCGGGGCCCTCAGATCACTGCCTGTTGCTTCTCTCGTTGGCTCCGGACCTCCACCGAGGGAGGAGGTTTCACTTCCAGGCCTTCTGCCCAAAGGTGGACGGCTTCCAGGAGGTGGTGAGAGAAGCGTGGGAATCTACATCAGTGGAGCTGAATCCCTTCAAGATATTCGACAACAAGCTGAGGGCCACGGCGAAAAAGCTTTCTAGCTGGAGTTCCAAATTCGTGGGCAGCATCAAGCTCCAGATCCTCATCGCTAATGAAGTAATTATGCGGCTTGATGTGTCTATGGAGTCGCGAGATCTCTTGGTGGAGGAGATTGGACTCCGTAGGTTGCTAAAGAAGAAGCTTCTCGGGTTGGCCTCCTTGGAAAGGACTCTAGCCCGCCAGCGCTCTCGGACTCTGTGGCTCCGGGAGGATGACGCGTGCACTAAATTCTTCCACCTACAGGCCGCGCACCGTAGACGGAAGAACTTCATCGGCCACCTCCGGGTGGATGGAGTACGGGCGGCCGAGCATGTCGCCAAGGCCTCGGCGGTGGATGACTTCTTCGATGACCTTCTAGGGGTGGAAGACGATCGGCCGTTCACCATTGATTTGTATTACCTAGGCCTCCATGAAGGGGTTCCGGTGCAGAAAACAATAACTTTTCTAGCGTATGAAACCCTAACTAGACAGGATCTATCTATCTAGTACATGTGATAACGGTGGCGGAACGGGTTACATTACCTCCATGGAGACCAATAGAGGGGATTACGCTCCCGCACAAGCGTTGACGATGAAGTCATACGTATGCGACCTCGAGGTCGCGGAGAACTTGTCGCGATGACGTAGACGATGACGCCGGGGTGTCGACGATGACCTGCGTCGACGGGCGTCAGGCGGAAGATGGCGTGGCGTCGGCGGCTAGGGGGGTTGCGCCGGCGGCAGGGGGAGCCGCAGCGGCTGGGCTGTAGGTGGGCGAGACGACGTCGCCCAGGCTCCTCAAAAGAGTCGCCTCCGAGCACTCGTAAACATATGGAGCTTAACAACAACCCCCGGTCATTCAGATCCAGCTGAAATCGCAGGGGTAGAACTTATCTGGAATCCCGCAGGGCAACGGCGCCCGGCTGTATAGCTTAGGTGGAGAGAGGAGGCAAAACGGGCGGAGAAACAGCTCGGACGGCTTGCTACAAATTTAATTGTATTTTCCATGAATTAATCCAATTAATATGCCTTGCTATATAAAGGGGGGAGGGGGTGTGCAAACTCCCTAGCTCCCCCATGTGGGACTTAACAATGGAGAGGTGGGGGGTGCTAGCCGCACCAACCATGGGCCACATTGGCTTATTGGTGCGGCTCCCCCCACATGGGCCTCTCTTGGCCCATTTAGGTGGGCTGCCCCTTTTTCTCCCTTTTTAATTAATATAAAATACTTTAAATTCATAATTAATATATTTATATATAATTTAATCTCCCGTGACTCCGAAACATTTTCCGGACCACCCGAACATCTTTCGGACATTCCTGGAAGCATTCCAGACCTTCCCGGAACTCCTTCCGGACCACCGGAACTCTTTCCGGATCATTTCTCTCTCTCCAACAAAATCATATATTATTCCAGAAGCTATCTCCTGGTGTCGTTAAGACCTTAAGTTTGTTACGCTACGGTTCGAGAACACTCCAGACATGGTCGAGACACTCCGCTGACCAATGACCGTCAGGAATACCTGGATGTATATGACGGCCCCTATGCATTCTACGAATATCGTCGTTGAACCATAAATATGCTAATCATTCCCTTTGTTTCTGTGATACTACCTTGTCCGAGATATGATCATAGACATCCGCTGTCTTTGTTGTATCTCGTTACCGACAAAGGTTATTAACTCGTCTGTGATATTACATCTCCATGACCTAGTCATAAGCTGCGTAGCTATATAGATGTAATCTCACCGAGTGGGGCCAGAGTATCTTTCCATTACAAGAATGAACAAATCCCGCTCTTGATCCTTACGTCTCGATGCTCTTTCGGAATACCCAAGATGGACACCGTTATTGTCATGCTATATAAGACACAACGTTTGATGCTCTCAAAGCACCCCTATGAAGCATCAATAAGTACGGTCTCACGGTCTAAGGAATAAGCTATCATATTCTTATTTATTGCAAATGACAAATATCGTAATACGATCTTATTGCAATACTTTGCGTATGTCCATCACCTTATTCAACTAATAAGATGACCCCATTGTCAACCGACGTCATTGTCCTTGATCGGGAATCTCGATCAACTGTTGCCCAATGGACTAGTTCATATAGAGGCTTACTAGGGACCTGGTTGTCTATGTATCACACGTGTATTAATAATTCCGATTAATACAGTTATAGCATAATACACAAACCTATTATAAACTTATGAGATAATGCAATAAATACTACTTATTTATTTGCCTCTAGGGCAAATCTCCTTCAGCCTCCCACTTGCACTTGAGTACAAATAAACTAGCTGCATTTTACTTTATCGAAATCCCTTATCAAATAAGCGTCATATGATAATGCTTGCTTGCGGAAGAGTGTTACTCTGACAATCTGTACAATACATAATTGTGCGAACTTTTGTGATTCATTGATATCAACTTGCTTGATATCACCATGTTATCCAATAACATATATGCAAATACCACAACTAAGTGAGACTTCTGTTTCCCAGCGCTTACTCTGATTATCCTAACCATATAACTGTCTTGAAAACACACTCATTCATAGAGAGCCCCTTCTAACAATTACAAACTCGCGATATCTACATACTTTCACACCTATATAGAAAACTGGACATTCCAATGTCAATCTAATAACTAATGCACTTCTACTTCCAGTAAATTCTAAATTTACTTTTATAAATGTTCTTCTTCTAAGAACATCGGTTATATTTCATCGAGCAGATAATATGGTTTCTGTATGATGTCTAATATTACATTATAGACCAACATGTCACATAGCCATTACTATCGTGTATCATTACTCTTAATGATCAATTGGATTTCCAAGGACCATCCTTTTGATTCTATTCTGACTCCTCAGATATAATCCAAAACAACTCGACTAACTATTTCCCGCTCTATTCCAAATAGACATTAACTTTCAAATAGTTTCACAACTTCATCCTTCTCATCTATTCTACTAGTACAATTTCACAATGTGTCATTTACACAAGATGAATTTGGCTCCCACTCAAATTTTGTCTCCACATATTTGAGAACACGAGCTCCCACTCAGAACATGTCATCCACATATTTGATTTCCTAAGCTCCCACTCAAAAATCTGTCCTTTACATATTCCACCTATGTAAACTAACTTTGACTCCCACTTAAAATCGACATTTTGGTCAAACAAAAATCATTGATCTATTATCAATTAGAATTCAATACAAACTACAGTATTAATACAAATCCCTCAGACTTCAAGCATGTCTACATAAATGTAATCAACAAATTTGATCTTGTCCAAGACACATTTCTTGACAAAACATGCTTCCACGTCTTTCTTATAGTCACATTTCTCATATAACACTTTATATGATGATTAAACAATCTTATTCCTCTAATAAGAATTGTAGCAACAATTACTATTTTAATCTTTCAAATGTAACTTGGATTTTTCAGGCTGGAAAAAGCCTTTGTTCATATTTTGATATTTTCTCAACTTTATTTGTATTCATAAAGTGCACTTTGATCTGTCAACAAGATCTGAAACACTTAATATTGTGCTGTGACCTGACAGCAATATTAAATATAACAACACTTTATCCAGAAGCTTCTTTCATGAAAATATTATGATCTTTATGAAGAGAATTGAGAGCAGAAAAAAATTCTAGTCTCCCTCACTCTTAATCACCAAATTTTATTTGTAGACATATACTCTTTGGAACACCTTCCGATATTCTACTTTTATGGATATAGGTATGTCATCTTATTTCAAGCTCCTAATTCCAATCCATAAACCATGATTCGAAAAATCATATTTTCCTCGGAATTACATAGACAACAAACTAAGTTTTGTTTCTATTAGGTTTTGGAATACACCCCCATCCAATGCGAGCAATCTACAAAGAACTATTCATGTATATTCCGAATTATCGTATAATCATATACATTACGACACTATTGTCGATCACTCGAATTCTCGTTGAGAGAAATATCTATTTTCTAAAGTGGACATCGACTATAATGTTTCGAACATATTAAGAGATTCTAAGACAGATTCTGACAGACCACACTTTATTTAAAATAGAGTATGATTATAATACTCACATATCACCATATATGATATCATAATATTGTTTAACGAATTTCCACAAGTCTTTTGTGTTGAAATCTGTAACATCCCTATATTTTGGATATTTAAAAATCACTAAAATTTAAAGCTATTGAAAACATTTAAGTATTTTGCTTTGGAAAAGAAAATTTAAGCATTGCATTCATGCATACATGCATCTCATCATTCATCATCTTATTAAATCTCGAAGGGTTTAAATTAAAAATCCATTATATTTCATATTGCTCTAAAAATATTTTGATTCTGTTATTCTACTATTATGCCAAATAAAGGTGAATGATTTCAGCAAAATAAGTTTAAATAATTTAAATTCAAGCCTATTTGAATATGGGTAATTTCATAAATTTTATTTAACTCCAAATAAATTATTAAATCCCTAATTTCAAAGTTAACCTAAAACAGGTAAAATTGTATTTTATGAATATTTCAAAATAGTTATTTTTTAAAAAGTTTCAAAACATGCCCACTAATGGTTTAAAGCATAGATACCAATTTACAAATATTTAGAAATTTATTTGACTTCATTTGAACACTTTACACAAAAGATATGAAATAAATAAGAAAAATCAGAAAAAGAAAAATGCTGACGTCAGCGATGACGTCAGCTCGTCTTCAACCACTGGCCGGATTTCACGCCTGAAACCGCCGGCGATTACTCGCGTTGATTCGCGCGATTAAGACACGGATTCACCGCCCCGACCACGCCCTATAAACCCCCCTCGCAACCCTCTCCATTTCCCCTCTCCTCCCCCTTCGTTTCACGCCGCCAGGCCGCCGTACGGGCTCGCCGGAGCTCATCTCCTACGCCGCCATATTTCTTCTGCCCCCGGCAAGATAAACCACCCCGAGCACCGAGACCACCTTCATCCTTTCCGCCTTGCCCGTGCGCACCCCCTCGACCCATCCTCGCCTCTCCTCCACGACCAAATCGCGCGGGGCAAGCACGCCGAAGCTCGCCGACGCCCGACGCACTCCGGCCGCTCCTCCACGCCGCGCCGAGACGCGCCGCTCGACGCCGACGCCACCATCGCCCTCCCCGCGTCACGCCGCGCCCGGAGCAGCCCTTCGTTCATCCGGGGAGCCACCCCAACGTCTGCTCCGTCCACGACCGAGCCGCGCCGCCGTCTCCTCCGTCTCCGGCGACCATCCCGCCACCACGGTATGGCCACCCCTCCTCAGCCGTCCGATCTAATTTGAACGCCCCAGATTAGATCCACTCACCGAATCGGTACGGGCCAATAGGATGTTGCCACGTTGATGCCTCGTCAGCGTCCAGTCAGCGCTAACATGGAAAATGAATTCTTCGATTTAATTTAATTTCGCACTTTTGCAGAAACACCCCTGTCACTTAGAATTGTTATAACTTTTTAATCACATATCCAAAATTCAAATTTGACTTAGTTTAAAATATTCAAATTTCAAATGGTGAATTTGAGTATTTTTATCATAACTTTAAATCTATAAGTCCAAAAATTGCAAATAAAATTGTTTTAGCAACTTTATAATATGTGTAACATGATGCCTCTCTTATAATATAATTTTGAGAATTATTTTGATGATTTAATAGTTATATGTTTAAATTGAATAACTGGAGTAATTTTGATATAAGTTTTAATATAAACATTATTTTTTTGAATAAATCCAATTGATATAAATTTATTTAAATCCCACATGTCTATTAATACTAATTACAAAATTTTCTTATAAAAATTTAATCCATAAAACTCTAATATTATATTTAACCATTTTATTATATTTTATAAAATTAGAAACTAAATAAATTGCAATTATAACTTTAGGCATACTTTATAAATATCACAAAAATTAGTATTATATTTCTTATGATTTAAAATTGCATTTCATGCATAGCATATTTTATTTTGTAGTTATATTTCGCATAAGAAAACTCCTCCCCCATTTTCTGTATGTTAGGATTTTTTTCAAACTTAGTATTTTGGTAAAAGTGCTATGCACTAGACACTTAGGATTTTCATCATGGAGCTAGAAGGCCAATGAAAGACTTAACCAAAACAAGACTTCAGAAGTACCTTCAAGGAGCAGAAGCACTTAGAAGAAAATCAAGAAGAAGTTCATGAAGACCAACCAACAATAATTTCTAAGTCAAACTTCCTCTCTCCTTTCTCCCTTCTTATCTGAGACTTCATGAAGACTAAGTTAATTCCAAGACAAGACTCTGTGATACAAGAATCATCAAGTCTGAAGATTTATCAAGTCTACAAAAATTCATTCAAGACATCACCAAGGAGAAAGTACAAGTCTGAAGATGAAGCCTAGAGGAAAACTACATCTTTCTTTCTATCTTTTCCCTCTTTCCTAATCTTGTCTTTCACTTAAGACATAAACAATTTTTGATCATATTATTACCATCTTGAAGTTTGTTGGATCCGAGCGGCATAGTGAGATGAAGCGACCTGGAGACAAACCTTACATGTCCACGTACATGAGACCTGTTCCACAACTTAAGTGGCTGGCCGGGTGTCTGTCTCTCTCACTATAGTGAATATCCAATTTACGAAGAGTTGATAATAATTGTCGATCACCTTGAAGAATAGACTTAGTATTTTCTCTAAGTATTTTGCACATCATGCATAACATATTTATGTATTGTTATTTTATTTGTACGTTTATGTGTGTTTTGATTGCTTTGTTAGAAATTTCGGAGGGAAACGACAACTGTTGCAGCTACTGTTGCTATTCTTCTTGTTGCCAAGGCAAGTGGCACACCCCCATAAATTCCCAAGTATTTTCTATGCATAACTTAGTTATTTTCCTATGCATGTGTAGAACTTAGTAGTATTGCTATGCAAGACATGTTTAGAATCCCCTATTCCATTGTGTCTAGGTACCTATGAAATTACTTACTCCCTCCGACCCGAATTACTGGGCGCAGTGTCATTTTTACCAATCACCCCCTACTCTTTTTCACCTGAAGGAAAAAACCCTCCCACCTGACGTCAATGGATAGATCTTTACATCTGGACGTGGGCACTGACGAAGCGGCGGTGCAGCTCCGATGACCAGCACCGTCGAGCCTTCTGGTTCGTCTGCGTAGGCGGCGGCACCGCCTGCCCTTCCAGAGCCATAGACGACGGTGCGCTGTTCTGAACGTGGTCTCTCCTCGCGAGAGCACCGTTACTGCTGCCATCGTCGTGGTACGGCTTCCTGTCAGCGTCGGCGGCCACGAGCGTGCCTTTCTCCGTGGGCGCGAGCGCGAACTCCGTCAGCGCCGCTGCGTTATCCGGTAGGCATGCCTTCTCCTTGGTGAACGGGAGCAAGGCGCCGCATCCGTTACCGCCGCCGTCTAGGGAGCCGAGCATGGGGCTCGTGTCGAGAAGGTGCTCCGAGTGCTCCTTGGGCGTCTGCGGGCCCTTGGCCGCGCCGTCCCCCGCCATCGGCCCGTTCCAGTGCTCGGTCCCGGCCGCAGCGACGGTGATACCAATCCGATTTCCCCCGTTCCCCTTCGTTCCCTTCTCCCCGAGCAGCGCCTCCACCCGTCCCCTACTTTCCGCCCCCGTTCGCGCGCGCAGGGAGTGCGTGCGTGCGTGCCTTAGTCCTGGCGACCTGGGAGGCGGGGAGCATGAGGCGCCGCCGCCAGCGCCGGCCAGAGGCGGGGCTGACCACCTGGTCGTCATGGTCCACGGGATCGTTAGGATAGGAAAGTGACAGGGACTTGATTGAAAATCATTACGAACTGGCAGGGGGGGGGGGGTTGTAAAAACAAAAAACACAATCTGCCAATTAATTCGGGTCGGAGGGAGTAGTAGATTTTGATGCTATGCAATTGATGAAAGGTTTCATAAAATGTTAAGTGGCTACTCAGGACCATGTCTATGAGGGTTTTCACCTGAGATAGTCTCTAATATACTTAGGATCATAGTATGTGGGGGGTTTTACCTGGGAGTGCACATCCACTAAGTTAATGAATCATCTGGGTGGATTGGTTGTTTGGTTTATGTTGAGTGGCTACTCAGGACCATGTCCATGAGGGTTTTCACCTAAGATAGTTTCTACTATACTTAGGATCATGAATGTGGGGGTTCTCACCTGAGAGCCCACTTGTGGAAGGCCACCCAGGAACAAAGGGATGTGAGGAATAAATGGAGAAGATTGTGAAGAACTCAAGGAGAAGTATTCCAAGTAAAGACTACAGCTGGTCAAGGAACATGGAGGAATCCCAACATTCTAATTTATTAATAAAATTTTGATAAGTAAACAACAGTGGACTACTCAGGACCATGTTCATGGGGGTTTTCACCTAAGATAGTTTCTACTATACTTAGGACCAGTGAATATGGGGGTTTTCACCTGAGGGTGCACCTAAGGACGTGATATCTTTTGGCTCACCTGGGATAACCAGTGTTGCCAATTATCATGTTAATAAGTTTGTTTTATAAAGAGTTAGGCAAAATTGGCTTATGCAAAATAGCCTTGAACTCCACCAGCCAGATATGCATATAGGCTATAGAGTTATTCCAGTAAGTGTCCACCATAGTGTCACTTGCCAGACTCCATTTTTAATGGAATCTGACCCACTGTGTTGCAAATTATTATTTGTTGCAGAAATTTCTGACGAAGAGTAAGGACTACGTTTGGGTTTCGAGTCTGCACCAACATGTTTTCTCCTGTGGCATATCATGAAGATGGAGGCTCATTGAAGATTTAATTCCGCTGCTTTATTTTTTTGAGCTAGCTTTAAGCTATGCAAAGATGTATCGAACTATTTATTTTACCAAGTCTGGATTATTCGTGTAATATTGATACAATTTTTTATATTCATCGTAAACTGTGTGTGCAAATGAATCGATCCAGGGGTTTGCACTATACATAGGTACCTGCCATATTTTTAAGTGCAGGAACGCTACAAAACCTTAATTCAAAAATATTGTCCTTTCATCGAATCTTGTGAATACAATATTCACTAATATTTCTTCAGAAAAACCCCATTTGACCTCTTATCAAATTAATTTCAGACTCATGATTTATCGGGCAAATACTCTTATTCACCAATAATCATAAAATAATTCGGATCAAACAAAAACACCATTAATTAATTTAATAATCATTTGAAATGACTCTTAATTAATTTCCTCTCGTATTGACACTTCAATACTACATTTTAAACTTAATCAATTCGGCACTCAAAATACTTAAATGGACCAAAATTATCCATTACTTCTTTCATTGCCTTTATGACTAAATTTGATGGTGTTTGTTCTTTGGACACATAATTTTATCATTCCCGCTATTATAAATGTATATCATACGCATAATGTAATTGAGATGTGATGCAAATTACTCATAATATGAAACAACTGCTTTGTTTCATTACATAAAACAACTTATTTGTTCTATATGAATAACTATGTCTTGTAACATTCAAGACACCAAACTAGATCACACTATCACTATTACACACTGTCTTATAAAAAAACTATTGATGATAACTAATATGATATCTTGAGGGCGTGAGCACTACTAGCCATTAACTTGCCATCACTTGTGCACTGTCACGTCACCCTTCGCCGCATACTTGTGATAATCAGGGACTGTTTCATAAACATAACAAGTATCAAATACTTTTCATCAAGTATGAGAAGAATACATTTATATTTTCGTATATCAAATATACCCGTAGCGTCAAAGAACTCTTCTTCGATGGAATCAACTTATAGAGATTTGAACTTGTTCACGAACGTGAAGAAGCTCATCGTGTCTCTATAGCATATTCACGCACATGCTATTCACAACTAGGAGGCAAAGCGCAATCTCTATTGCACTGGAGTTCGCTATCTAGAAATCGTAGATATTCGTAAGCCTGAACTAGATGTCATACAACTTCTTCAATTGAGTCTAGACAGGTATGCTCCCCATGTGAATGGTCTGAACTTTCTAAGCTGTCTGAATTGCTCAAGACTCAATTCATCTTTGAAGTGTCCTTTGATCGCATCAATCACGACATATGGCTCCATATGTTGAAACAACTTTCAACTCTTGTGCTAGGCATATGCTCATGACGACCTTCACTTCCATGAAAATATTATGATGCTTACGGAACTCATCATCTTCCTCCTTGCTAGCAGAATCATCTGGTCTAACTCCTAACTAATGTTCTAGGACATATAGAATGTTTGTTGTGTTGGAGAATGTTTCTAAAACCAATGTACCAGCTGATGAAGTTGGACCCGTCGGCTTCTAAGGTAGAATCCGGGCTCTTGAGGAAGTAACCGAAGTGTAGTTCGGTAGTCTCCAGATGTGATCGCAAAAGAGGTAAGGTTAAGTTTATAATATATGTAAGTTTATAATCATATTATCAAACAAAACCCCACCAAAATTATTATCCCTAAAATAATAATGGCGATTACACGACCCTCATCCACCATACCACCCCCGATCCTCACGGCCGGCAGCACAGCTTTAAAGGTGGACATAAAATGTCGATCACAACAACTCTGTGACTCATGCTCGATCTTTCGATCTTCCCGTGTTCCGAGGCCATATCTGCATATGCTAGGCTGCGCGTGCAACATGGCTTACAGCCACTGTATGCGCACGACGATATGTCTGACACCCAATCAACACGGCCTGCCTCATAACGTAGAACTTTCTTGGTGGTGCGCAACGAGGGAGAACACAATTTTGGTATTTGTTAGGGATCATCCTATTCAGGATGCTACTGTTGTATATCTAGCATATAAGCAATCAATAGGATGCACACACAACAGCACACAATAATGATGCAATGAAGTGCGATGTGACATGGTCGATGCGTCTGGACCTTCATGGTTCCATGTGCCTAGCCCCCGGCGCCCCGGCATGGCTCCGAGTCTTCGAAGCCCTCCATTGCCTCCGACAGTACGAGTAATATCAAACTTACCGTAACCATGTCACATAAAATAACGCCTCTGCAAAACAAAGTTAGAAGCCTCTAGATTTATTTAGTTTTACAAGTTTTACGTGGCATATAGGCTTATTCGTAAGAGAATCGCTTCCCTACCTACGAACTTTGTACCACAACGTCGATCGTACAATTGCATGTTTAAGCATCCCTTTCGGGCCCTCCATTGAAAATGCTTTGTCGACTAGAGAGAGAGAAACATACACCCGCCAGACACAGATACGGTGCAAGCCGTATGTCAGTAGTGGAACCAGTCTCGCGTAAGCGTACGCGTAAAGTCGGTCCGGGCCGCTTCATCAACTCAATACCGAAGGCATCGCAAGTGCACGCTAGAGGGTAGCAAATATAAGAAAGACGTCCTCATTCAAGATGAGTTCTAACCGTACCAGCAGTACTACGCATAGATCGGCTCTGATACCACTGAAGGGGTTCCGGTGCAGAAAACAATAATTTTTCTAGCGTATGAAACCCTAACTAGCCAGGATCTATCTATCTAGTACATGTGATAACGGTGGCGGAACGGGTTACATTACCTCCATGTAGACCGATAGCGGGGATTACGCTCCCGCACAAGCGTTGACGATGAAGTCGTACGTAGCCGACCTCGAGGTCGCGGAGAACTTGCCGCGATGACGTAGACGATGACGCCGGGGTGTCGACGATGACCTGCGTCGACGGGCGTCGGGCGGAAGATGGCGTGGCGCCGGCGGCTGGGGGGTTGCACCGGCGGCGGGGGGGAGGCGCAGCGGCTGGGCTGCAGGTCGGCGAGACGACGTCGCCCAGGCTCCTCAAAAGAGTCGCCTCCGAGCACTCGCAAACATACGGAGGTTAACAACAACCGCCGGTCATTCAGATCCAGCTGAAATCGTAGGGGTAGAACTTATATGGAATCTCGCAGGGCAACGGCGCCCGGCGGTATAGCTTAGATGGAGAGAGGAGGCAAAACGGGCGGAGAAACAGCTCGACCGGCTTGCTACAAATTTAATTGTATTTTCCATGAATTAATCTAATTAATATGCCTTGCTATATAAAGGGGGAGGGGGTGTGCAAACTCCCTAGCTCCCCCAGGTGGGACAAAACAAAGGAGAGGTGGGGGGGTGCTAGCCGCACCAACCATGGGCCACATTGGCTCATTGGTGCGGCTCCCCCCACATGGGCCTCTCTTGGCCCATTTAGGTGGGCTGCCCCTTTTTCTCCCTTTTTAATTAATATTAAATTAATATAAAATACTGTTAATTCATAATTAATATATTTATATATAATTTAATCTCTCGTGACTCCGAAACATTTTCCGGACCACCCGAACATCTTTCGGACATTCCTGGAACCATTCCAGACCTTCCCGGAATTCCTTCCGGACCACTGAAACTCTTTCCGGATCATTTCTCTCTATCCAACAAAATCCTATATTATTCCAGAACCTATCTCCTGGTGTCGTTAAGACCTTAAGTTTGTTACGCTACGGTTCGAGAACACTCCAGACATGGTCGAGACACTCCGCTCACCAATGACCGTCAGGGATACCTGGATGTATATGACGGCCCCTGTGCATTCTATGAATATCTTCGTTGAACCATAAATATGATAGTAATTCCCTTTGTTTCTGTGATACTACCTTGTCCGAGATATGATCGTAGACATCCGATGTCTTTGTTGTATCTCGTTACCGACAAAGGTTATTAACTCATATGTGATATTACATCTCCATGACCTAGTCATAAGCTGCGCAACTATATAGATGTAATCTCACCGAGTGGGCCCAGAGTATCTTTCCATTACAAGAATGAACAAATCCCACTCTTGAACGTTACGTCTCGATACTCTTTCGGAATACCCAAGATGGATACCGTTATTGTCATGCTATATAAGACACAACGTTTGATGCTCTCAAAGTACCCCTATGAAGCGTCAATAAGTACGGTCTCACGGTCTAAGGAATAAGCTATCATATTCTTATTTATTGCAAATGACAAACATCGTAATACGATCTTATTGCAATACTTTGCGTATGTCCATCACCTTATTCAACTAATAAGATGACCCCATTGTCAACCGATGTCATTGTCCTTGATCGGGAATCTCGATCAACTGTTGCCCAATGGACTAGTTCCTATAGAGGCTTACTAGGGACCTAGTTGTCTATGTATCACACGTGTATTAATAATTCCGATTAATACAATTATAGCATAATACACAAACCTATTATAAACTTATGAGATAATGCAATAAATACTACTTATTTATTTGCCTCTAGGGCATATCTCCTTCACTCCACTCCCTCGACCTGGGACACGTGGAGGCAGCCTTCTCAGAGGACGAGGTGTAGACAGCTATTAGAGAGAGGCCTTCGGACAAATGTCCTGGGCCAGACGATTTCACTAACCGTTTATACATCTCTTGCTGGGGGATCATAGAGAAGGATGTCATGGCTATGTTTGACTCCTTCTACATGATGGACGTCCGTGGATTTGGTGCGGTCAATCAGGCCCTTGTCACCCTTATACCTAAGAAGCCGCTGTGTAGAGGAGATCAGGGACTTCCGCCCCATTAGACTCATCCATGGTATCGCTAAGATGGTGGCGAAAGTGATCGCCATCAGGCTCACCCCTTCCCTCCCCAGCTTAGTTGGGAACCACCAGAGCACATTCATGACGGGGAGATGCATGCACGACAACTTCATGCTGGTTCACAATACGGCCAAGAAGCTCCACAGAATGCGCATCCCGGCTGTCCTCCTCAAGATGGACATCACGAAGGCCTTCTACACGGTCAACTGGTCATTCCTCCTCGAGGTCCTACGCAAGTTGGGTTTTGGCGATCGGCTGATCACGTGGATTTGTGCTATGTTATCTACGGCCTCCACCAGGATACTCCTCAACGGCACTCCCGGCGAAAAGATTTTCAACATACGTGCTTTGAGACAGGGGGACCCCATCTCCCCCAGCTGTTCATCACCGTCATGGAGGTCCTGTACTGGATGATCGAGAAAGCCACCTCACTTGGACTGCTCTCTCGGCTCTCCCCCACCAGCCTGCAGCGCCGCACCTCCATATACGCTGACGACGTGGTGACCTTCCTACAACTGACGCCGCTAGACTTCTCAGTGTTCGCCGATATCCTTGCAGACTTCAGAGATGCCTCAGAGCTCCGGACCAACATGGAGAAGTTCTCGACGCACCTAATTCTGTGTGGAGTGGAGGTGGAGACACTGATGGATCAGCTCCTGCACTTCCCGATTCTACCTCTCCCACTACGGTTCCTAGGGTTACCACTAGGGGTGAGGAAACCCACAACAGCTCATGTGCGCTACCTTGTGGAGAATGCGGCAGCTCGCCTGCCTGGTTGGAAGGCCAACCTTCTCAACCGTCGAGGGAGACTTGAGCTCATCAGATCTACACTAGCGGCAGCTCCAAGTTCCGCCATGATGGCAATGGACATCCCGATCGAGACACTCGTGGCGCTAGAGAAGATCTTCCGTCGTTTCCTGTGGAAAGGCAGAAAAGAGGCCAAGGGGGGCCACTGTCTGGTGGCATGGGTTAGTGTGTGCACGCCCACACGGGGGGGTGTTGGGGATCCCCAATCTTTGTTTGCTGAACCAGGCACTCAGAGCCTGCAGGTTGTGGCTAGCACGGACAGACACCACCAAGCCCTGGCTAGAATTCAACATTCAGGTTCCACGAGTGGTCAGACTACTTTTCGAGGCAGCCACTAGCTCCATTCTCGGAGATGGGTCCTCCACCTTCTTCTGGACTGATAGGTGGATGGAACATGGAAGGATTAGGGAGTTTGCTCATGGACTCTTTCAGAGGATCCCCAAACAGGCACGTAAGATCCGCATGGTGGACACCTCCCTGGCTGAGGGTTGGCTAGAGGATATTCCCACCGATCTCGTAGCCGGAGAGATTCGGGATCTTCTGGACTTGGCAGACTGTCTGGTAGACGTTCACCTAACTGAAGGAGTCCCAGATACCTTCGCTTGGGATGGGATAAGAGCCTCTCTTACTCAGCTCGGTCGGCGTACCGTGGACTCTTCTAGGGGCGGGTGGAGGTCAGTGTTGCCGAACTTATCTGGCGCTCCCGCGCACCGGCTAAGTGCATGGTGTTTTTGTGGCTAGCAGTCAGGGACAAATGTTGGACTACTGTGGACAGACTGAGTAAGCGGGGGATGCCACATCCGCGGCGTGTCCGCTCTGTGACCAACAGGAGATGTCAATTAGCCATCTCCTCTTGGATTGTGTCGCCTCTCGTGAGGTGTGGACCCCACTCCTCCTCAGGTGGGGACTAGCTACTGCCATCCCACAGCAAGACGACCTGCTCGGTGATTGGCTGCCGATCAAAGGTAGAGATAGAGACAGGTGGACTGCTATAGCCCTAATCTGCTTGTGCATCTAGCGCCACCGCAACGATGTTGTCTTTGAAGGTGTTCTCCCGTCGACAAGGACGATCATGAGGAAGATTCTTCAGGGGGGCTGACAACTGGAGGATTGCGGGCTTGTTTAGGGGCAGGCTAGCACAGGTAGATAGGTGGATGGTGGGAGAGTGATTTTTTAGGTTTTTCTTCGGTGGAGCGTGATCGGCGTCTGTGTTGTCCGCGTTTTTACTCGGCCGCTTGGCCGCTTATTCTTGAAACTGATATGCCCGCTGAGGCGTATCCTTATAGCATGTTGTTTTCTAAAACTTTTTAAATTTAATGTAATTGTTTTTTAAAAAATAATGAACATACACTGAAATATTAATAGGTCAGACCATTTTGGAGTTTCTATGAGTAGCATCCAAAAATGTGTCCCATATGTGTCTACACTCTAAAGCAGACATAGTTTATAGTTCGGACAAAATTTCGGGGTGTCAGTGGAAATGCTTTTACGGGTGATTTGATCGAGTCCTTACCTATACTTTTATTGAACTAAGAAAAAAAGTTGAAAAGATGGTTCTTCCTATAACCAAGTTTATTCTGGGAATCAGAGGACGAACTAGCTAGGATTAGAAATACTATCATAATGCCAGTGCGTTGCTACGGGTCTAAATAAAAAGAAAATATAGTTTCGAAAAGCTTAAACAGTTTAATATATTATACTCCACACAAACATCATGATTTATATCATGTTTTTGTTGTACACCCTATTTTCCACCAAATGCACGTGTGTTTCTACTTTCTACGGTGAAACAAATATATGCTCTCAAAAGATATATTACAGTTGTACAGAAAGAAATAATTTATACATCTTCATCTCTCTTCTTATTCAACCCTTTTAATTTTGAAGACTTCCATTCCTTATCGCTTTCTTGATCTTATGCAAAAGGAAAAATAAGGCCAAAAATTACCAACTGTGAGTACCTAATAAACAATCAATGATTCTATTAAATATTGAATAATTAAAAAAAATATGGTTAGGAACCTCTATAATGCTTCAGCATTTAAGTAGATAACAAACATGGCAGTATGTTACAACGAGAGAAATTAAAATAGTATGTTTACGTGAGAGTGGATATAATGCTCCCGGGTGCATGTGCAACCGGTTTTTTGAAATGCCAAAAAAGGGTCAAAGTGTATTCGGAAAATGTGAAACAAAAATTTCATATACATGACTTACAAAACATGTACCCCGTGCATAAATTTCATGCCCAACATGTTATTTATTTTGTCTTGATAAAAAAGAGAAAAATTATGTGCTATATAGCAGTGTATATGTGGCGTATTCTTGTCTTTTTTGTATGGGCCAAGCGAAAAATCGTTTTTTCACAAAACTTGTGAAACATGCCTGATACATGCGAGATCTACATATACGTACCTTTTTTACATTAAGAAAATGATTTTCTCAACCGGGTGCACATGCACCCGGGAGCAACGGATGACTTTCCATGTTTACATCAAATATAATCGCATCGAGCTCTGCATGGAAGACATCATGGATCCCGTCCACTTTGCCCACAGTCGCAACAACCAGCTCCCGTGATGATCTCTGACGGCCACGGGCCACCCACAAGTTGCATGGCACTCGCCCGGTTGATATGCATCGTCCTAGTTTAGCTTCAAGAAGCCCTCCGTCGGCGGATTGCATTTCGCGCGGTCAGATGATCAGTGCATTTGTTTTGCTTGCCTTTCAAAATAGTTCCAGGTATTAATCTGCTTGGCCAAAAGCTAGACGGACAATATTATCAGAAATTTACCTATAATTTGTTTGCTTTCTTCACAAATCAAATGATCCTTACTTTGTCGGCAGTACCCTGACAGCAAGTGTTACGATGTTCCTGATGATGGAGGCGTCGTTACGGCGCTGCATCCGCGAGGCTGCTAGCATCGCGAACGTCATGCTCACGTCTCTAGATCTTTAATAAAAAGTAGCGAAAGAGTACGAAACAGTTATTACAAATCACGAATCAGCTAAAGTTGCCACATGAATGAGCCAACGGAACAAATCTAATAAGAAGAAGCTATTCATTGTATTCTTCTAGTGTGTTGCCATCCATGTTGGCAGCAAATAGCTCGGAGTACCGCCAAGATACGGGTACATCCAGCCTCCATAGTAGATAGCTCGATGAACGACCTGGAAAAAATGAGCATCTCTGACCTTGTTAAAAACCAAATCGTTTCGACAATTCCAAACAGCCCATAAGAAAGCACAAACACCAATGCGAATACGTGCTTTAGTCATTTTATCAACTCCATTAAGCCAGTGCCCAAACAAATTTGCAACACTAGTTGGCGGGATTATATTGAAGGTGAAATGAAATCATCTCCAAATATCTGTTACAAAAGGACAAGATATAAAGAGGTGCTCCACGGTCTCTTCCGCAGGACAAAAAGCACATTTCTTACACCCATTCCAGTTCCTTTTAATCAGGTTATCCTTAGTAAGAATGACCTTACGCCTTAAGAAACACATAAATATTTTTATATTAAAAGGAACTTTCAATTTCCACAAATACTTATGTAAGTTAGGGCTATTACCATGCATCATATCCGCATACATTGATTTAACCGTGAAGACTCCATTTGTAGTCAAGTTTCATCTAAAATGGTCATCATCAAGCGATAGAGTGACTCGCATTAGTCGCTCTACTAGTCTCAACCATGCTAACCATTTGTTATCAGTTAAGGTTCTACGAAATTCAATGCTTAATGGATTATTGGACAACACATGTGCTACCAACACATTCTTGTGTCTAACAATATTGAATAGCGAAGGATATTGAACAACCAATGGTTTGTTCCCAAGCCATGTATCCTCCCAAAACCGTGTTTGTTGACCGTTACCAACAATAAAAGAGCCCCGCGAAAAGAATTCAGTCTTTACCGCCATAAGGCCCTTCCAAAAAGGAGAGTCCTTGGGTTTCGGCTCACATTGAGCCAGGGTTTTATCACTGAGGTATTTGTTGCACAACAGTTCCTGCCAAACCCCCTTCTCATTTATAATCTTATATAACCATTTTCCCAGAAGACAAACGTTTTTAATTTCTAAAACCGCAATACCCAAACCTCCCTGATCCTTCGGTCGACAAATGATATTCCATCTAGATAGTCGATATTTTCTCTTATGTTGGTCACTTTGCCAGAAAAAACGTGAACGAAAGTAATCCAACCTCTTCCTTACCCCCACTGGAATTTGGAAGAAAGATAGCAAGAACATCGGTAGGCTCGTTAGAACTGAATTTATCAATACAAGACGATCACCATATGATAACATCTTGCCTGCCCAACAGCCCAACTTCTTTTCAAACCTATCTTCAATTATTTTCCATTCTTTATTTAATAACCTTCTATAATGGATCAGAACACCTAAGTATTTGAAAGGTAATTCGCCCACACCACATCCGAATATTTGACAGTACTCATTTTGCATGTCTTTAGCTTTGCCAAAACAAAAAAGCTCACTTTTATGAAAATTTATCTTGAGCCCATAAAGTTGCTCAAACATTGATAAAATTAATTTCATATTTACAGCTTTGTCTAGATCATGTTCTAAAAACAAAATTGTATCATCCGCATATTGTAGGATGGATACTCCCCCGTCAACAAGATCAGGTTTGAGAGCTCCTACTTGACCATCATCCTTAGCACGAGCAATGAGGACGGCCAACATATCAACCACTATATTAAACAAGATTGGAGAAAGTGGATCACCTTGACGTAATCCTTTTAACGTCTGAAAGTAATGACCAATATCATCATTTACACGTATTCCCACACTGCCTCCTTGCACATAGCGTCCAACCCAATCGCACCATTTTGCATTAAAACCTTTCATTCGCAAAGCTTGTTGGAGAAATGACCATTTAACTTTGTCGTATGCTTTTTCAAAATCAATTTTAAAAAGCACACCGTCGATTTTCTTTCTTTTTAGCTCATGTATTGTTTCATGAAGTACTACTACCCCCTCAAGGATATTTCTTCCCGGCATGAAAGCAGTTTGTGTAGGTCTTACCACCTTGTGGACAATTGAGGAAACACGATTTGTGCCTACTTTTGTAAAAATCTTGAAGCTCACATTAAGCAAACAAATAGGTCTATATTGCTCGATTCTACTCGCATCCTCTTTTTTGGGTAATAAAGTAATGACCCCAAAATTTAATTTATAAAGAGGTAGATCACCCTGTTGGAGTTGTGCAAACATGGCCATCAAGTCGGTCTTTATCACACTCCAAAATCTTTGATAAAATTAAGCCGGAAACCCATCCGGTCCCGAAGCTTTATTATGTTCCATTTGTGATATAGCCTCTAACACCTCCCTTTCAGAAAAATTAGATGTTAAAATGCTATTCTCTTGTGGTGATATTTGCGGTAAATCATTTATAAAAGATTCGTCCAATGTAAAATGGCAGGATTCAGACACTCCAAATAAGCGTTTGTAATATTCTGAGATGAACACTTTCAAGTTGTTATGTCCCACAATCGTTCCCTCATCCTGTTCTAGTTGAAAAATCCTTTTTTTACGATGCTTGCCATTCGCAATGAGGTGAAAGTATCTGGTATTATTACCCCCTTCTTGGACATGCTTAACTTTTGCCCGCTGAGCCCATTTAGACTCTTCATCACGCCTTAGTTGTGTCAAAAATGCATCCGCCTCTTTTTTAGCTGCATTTTCAGCTACCGACAACGGAGAGGTTTCAGCTTTGATGTCCAATTCATCAATTAGAAGGCACAACTTATTTTTTAATTTTTTGTATTCTCCACTCATATTTTTTGCCCATCCCCGGAGATATTGACGCAAATTTCTAATTTTGTTTTGCCACCTTTTAACCGGTGACTCTCGTGAGGTAACAGACATCCATTCACGACATATCATGTCATAAAAACCTTCTTTACGCAACCAAGAAAGTTCAAACGAGAAAGCCGATTTATTTCCGACGTGAGCCTCAATCCTTGAATCAATAATTAACGGAGTATGATCAGACCCTGACCGGGTCATCGCATGTACCGTAACCAGTGGATATTTTTGTTCCCAAGGAACACTCGCCAAGAAACGATCCAACTTTTCATATGTTGGAGTATCTCTCCGACTGGCCCAGGTGTATTGCCTCCCAGAGAGCTCAAGCTCTCTAAGGCTAAGACTTTCAATGATTGCGTTAAAAATAAAAGGCCATCGTGCATTAAAATTCGCATTATTTTTCTCCTCCTGTCTTCGGATGATATTGAAATCACCCCCTACCAAAAGAGGGAGTGTTTCATTCTAACAAATCCTTACAAGCTCAGCTAGAAATTCAGGTTTTTGTACTTCTTGCGCAGCCCCATAAACGACTACAAAAGACCACAGAAAACCATCACTTTTGTTTTAATTTGGAATTTAACGCAATAGTCTCCTGTTACAACATTTTGTATACAGAAAGACATATTATCGAAACCAGCAAGTATGCCGCCGGATCTACCATGAGGTGGCAAACAGTACCACGAGTAGTCCATTCCTCCCGCTAGTTGTTTTAGAAAAGGAGCTGTAAAATTAGACCTCCCAGTCTCCAAAATAGCTACGAAATCTATTTTTTGCTCGCGCACCGTTTCTTGAATCATAACGTGTTTAGCCGTATCTCCTAGTCCGTCACTGTTCCAAATCATACCTTTCATCTTACTTTTTAGTGTTCAGTTTTTCGATTCTAGCACTTCTTCTACTAATAGCTAGGCCATTGCCTTGCTTAGTTTTTTTCTTACGGCCTACTTTAATTCCTTCAAGACCCAATTGGTCTAGGGAATTATCTTCTTCTTCATTCTCTAAGTCTTCCGAAACATTGGATGCTCTTTTTATTACCATACTATCATGAGTTTCGTGCTCAACTTCTTTTAGATTGTTTTTAAGAAAAGTAACTGCTCTCTCAGTCTCAACAAGCTTAATGGAGCTGACAGACTTAATAATTTGTGAAGGAGAATTGCCTAGAGAGATCCCAAGCCTAGACGCCCTATCTACTATTGCCACATGCGGTAAAGAAGTAAAAGAGAGCTTGTTTGGAGATGCACCTGAGCCCCATAAGAGGTTGCGAGATTCAGCCAACGACATTGCCTTCTCCATTTGCGGCGCATATGCATTTGGTTTCATCTTCAATCTTTCACTCGATCGAAGACCACTTGACATCGGGTTTTTTATACCGCCATAGGCAATAACATCTTGCACACTTGGTTTCTTAAAAACAGGAGTCACAGGAGTAATCTTCATGCTCTGCGAACTCACGTCCTCAACCTGATATGGTCATGCATACAAACATTATTATGTAGGCCTGAAGACATTGCACCCGCATGTACCATCACATTTGATGATTCTGTAAATAGGGGCGAGCATACCTCGTTAGAAGCGTACGACAGCAAGTCAGGTTGTGCATTGGCCGAGACCATTGTCTTAGCACGTACACCGTCAGCCTCATCAGTATGAGACAATGTAGTTTCAACGTTTAAGGCCTGAGAACTAGGCGCAGCCTCTCCCTCTTGATCATGCCGGACTAAATCAATTTCCTTTACCTGCTCACATATATTAGATGTCACATTATCCTCTTGCTGAACATGATCAGATGACAGTACATCATATTCCAAAGGTACATTTACCTTAGATGCATGAGCTAAGTTATCAGGTACCAAATAAGTAACTTCACTATGATCACTCTTTCCCTGTGGATTAGACAGAGAGGCAATATTAAACTCATTATCTAAATTCTTACAACAACTAGAAATAGCATCAGGCTGTGTACACACCTTTGGAGTATCAATCAACTCCACACCAGGTTGCGCTTCTGAAACCGAACCAGCATCAAGGTTCTTTCCTTTCTCTGATTGTTGTAACAGGAATAACTTGGCCTCCTCTATGTTTTGCTTCACCAATGATGAGAAGACCACACCCGTGGAAAGGATTTGTTGGGGTACAGAATCCTTGCCACTTCCGCTTGCCATGTGATCATCAGAACCAAATGTAGAGCTATCCATCTTTTTATTCTTTGATAAAGTTTGCTCATCTGAATTACCATCCTTCCCTTTAGGCTCATCATCTAAATTAGAATCATCATTGTCCATATCCACGTCCTCACCCGCATCAAAGAAAGGCATCTCCACCTCAAAGGTGAGTTTGTAAAATCCATCCATAATCCAAATAGGAAGGCTTTTAGGAATCTTAGTTTGATCAACACATCCAATCAAAATTCTTAAAATACCATGTTGCCTAGTGAACGACATATCCACTTTGAAAGTTTTTCCAAACAAAGATCCCAAGCTCCAGAGTGCCAAAAAGTCACCTTTGCGTAATGGTGGTATCCCGGACATCCTTACCCACACTTGAGGAAGTTTGACCATGGGCTCACAGCGTGCTACCCAGCTATCCCCCACCAAAACCATCGAGCTATCTGGGACCTTAAAATCGCCGAAGGTCTTGAGTCTATCAAGCTCAACCTTTGATGGAAATAAAACCTTGAAGATATTATGTCCCACCTGATTAACCTCCCAGTTATATTGCTCCACGGGAACAAGTCGCTGAAGCTGTCGAGTCACCTGAGCAATAGACATCTCCCCTCCGGTGACTGAAACTGATCCCAATCGAGTGTTCACTGTCTTTGGGCGGTAGGTATCAGTGGTTGGCATTCCAAAAAACATGAGGTCGTCATGAGCATACCCATATACCTCAAGCTGAGGTTCTCTAGATGACAGCGAAGAGTAGCGGCGAGCAGGTGGCCGGATGGCGCGGTGCGCGGAGGGTGACGAAGAGGGCAGCGGGGTCGAGCAGGGAGTGAGGCGGTGTCCGCTTAATTTCTCCAGCTTGTGTGTTCATGGATGGCTGCATCCCGTGCTGTCACCCAAATCCCTCGCTTCAATCCGCCGCCGCCGCCATCAACTCCGAGTCGCGGAAGGATAAGTCGAGGACGAGACGAGATGTACCGTTTCGTGGATTGGTTCCACGGGATAAGAGTCTGGGGTTGGTTCCCCCGCAAAATGACGGGGATCGGAGTGGAATAGGGCGGGGTCGGATCCCTCTAGGGTGTAACCTAACGCGTCAAAGGACAGCGGCGGGATTTGTCCCTCGCGGGTCTGATCCTGGCCGACCGGCGGGGATTTTGGCCCAATCCCGGACGGGGTGGGCACAACTGAATTACTCCTTTAAATGTCCCTGCGCTACCCGGCTCCTCAGCCATCCGGGCGAGGCAGCTTATCCTGGCCGTCCACAGGAGGGAAAACAGTCGACCGCCCTTTGCGCCTCGGCCGTTCGATCTCCTTTGTCATCGTTTTTCACCTCCTGCTTCGCCTCCTGCCGGTCAAGCTAGGTCGCTGATGGGTGGGCCGGTATTCGCTCGGGTCCAGATTGCAGCGTCGAATGCGTCCTCGTCTGCGGTCCTTCTTTTACCGTTGTGGTGGGTGGAGTCGCGTCTCTCCACGCCGCGAAAGGGCAGAGCTCTTGGGGTCAAACCCTATCCTCCTCCCAGCCACTCGTCTCTCCCGTCCCCTCCTCCCAGCGCACGCCGCGTCTCTCCCCTCCTCCCAGCGCACGCCGCCACCGCCGTTGCGGCCTGCTGCTGCTCCTCCTCCTCCAGCCCCACACCCCCAAGCGGATCGCGTCCATCGTCGGCTCCAGCTCGAGCACTGAGGACCTTCAGCTGGTTGCTCATCTGTCGCCGCCGCCGCGATGCACGCTCCCGCCCCTTCCTCTCTCCCGCTTCCGCCGCCGGTCTTTGCTGCCGCGGAGGAGAAGGAGCAAGGAGGCGGCCTCGGTCGGCGCGAGCAAAGAGGAGTCAGGCGTGACGCGTGCTCTCTCTCTCTCTGCCTCCCATCTCACCTCCTCTCTGTCAGGCGGACATGGCAAAGATGGAAGTCGATCACGAGAACTTCGGTGACAACGGCACGGACGGCCGACGCTGCGGGCACTCGACTCCATGGCGTCTCGGATGGCTGGCGACATGGTGGCGAGGAGGACAAGGGGAGGGGAAGAAGGCATGGTGGCGAGGCTGCTGTTGCCCGGGCGAGATCGATGGCGAGGCTGCTGTAGCCCGGGCGAGATCGATGGCGAGGCTGCTGTAGTTCAGATTACCAATGCTATGTTTAGCTTTGTCACTGCTAAATTTGGTAAATGGGTCCTACTGAAACATATGTTTACCTTTATTGCTTCTGATGTTTAGCTTTCTATGAACTGAAGCATTATTTAGCTAGCAACAAATGTTTATTCTGAATTGATGTTTAGCTGTGTGTAGAAAAGATAGTTTTTTTTTTGTCTCCCTTGAATGATATGACATGCTAGCTCCAGTTAGAATGGCATTTATTTAGGCAAAAATCTGATATACGCTGGATCATATAGGTATCACATGAAATTCTTTCATTTCGTCTGATCGTTTTTACTTTTTCACAAGTGACTTCCCCCGGTTTTGGCTTGCATCCTCATGCTGCAGAGAACAGTTGTGGGCTGTTGGCCGTCGTTACAGGTAAGATCTCCGCATTAATAGATTTTGGTTGGTTCCGCACTAGAGAACAGTTGTGTGCTGCTGGCCGTCGTTACAGTTGTGGGAAAATTATGCATGCAACTATTGTGTTGTTGGAGGTTGAATTTGCTATCTATAATTTTGTATTTAGTTTGGTTCCGCGCTAGAAATGGTAGCTAATTGTTATGCTCATGGAGTGCTTGATTAATTGTTTGCAGGAAATTGTGATGGTGGAAATATTTTTATGCATAATTTTCTGATTCTATGGGTAGATTTATCTCTGTTGAAGCTCTGATGTTGATAGCAACAGAAAACAGGGAATGGTATGATTCACATATCCTTCAACTTTTGTTTTTGAACAATCTCATCTCCAAGTTGTTTACACCATTTTTTTTATTCACCCGCTTCTTATAGATTGCACCCCAAATTATGTGAATGGATCATATCGACTAAAAAAGTTCGTCTCCTGTGTCCTGGATATATATTAGTAAACAAGCTACGTCATGTTGCTTTTCTTCATTGGTTCTTGCAATAGTTAGTCCTGGAAATATATTTGTAAATGGACATTTTCTTATACCTGCAGCCTTTAAATCTAACAGTTTGATTGTTAGATTGCAATATTTTAGATGCATTAGGTGTTACTTGGCTAGCTCGTTACCATGTGAATTGGGATTGTTGTTTTCTTATACTTGTTGTCATTTAATCTAACAGGTTGATTGATAAACTGAAGACACAAATCTGATATGAGTTGCTGTTTGAATGTGATCTTTTCATGAAAAGAGCTAATTTGTCTCGCTAGAAAGAATATACATCAGAGGATTGAATGCAATCCCAATATATTATTAAACAAGGTACGTCATGTTGCTTGTCTTCGTTGGTTCTTGCAATAGTTAGTCCTGGAAATATATTTGACTACATGGACATTTGCTTATACCTGCTGCCTTTAAATCTAACTGTGTGCTTATTAGATTGCAACCAAATCAGATATGTGGTGGTGTTTAAATATGACCTTTTCATGAAAAGAGCTAAATGGTACTCTTTTTAGGTGATTTTCTTGTGGTTGCGAGGAGGACGAGGGGAGGGGAAGAAGGCATGGTGGCGAGGCTGTTGTAGCCCGGGCGAGATCGATGGCGAGGCTGCTCCCCGTCGCCTCTCCTGCCCTGTTGCTCTGACCTGCAGGCTGCAGCCTCCTCAAGCTTCGACCTAGCTCAAACCTGAGTTCTGGACCAGCTCGGACCTGCAACCTACCCGACCTCTTCCTCCATGGCTTCACCTGTGAGCAAGGTACCATCATTTCTCTCTCAGGTCCCAATCTTTCCCTCTGCTTTAGGAATTTTTTATGGACTACATTACTCCTTTAAATGTTACTAGAATCCTTGGGCTGTGAGAGCTCCTCAGAGGCAGCTTATCCTGAGCGTTCGTTTGCTGCCGTCCATTGCACCGCGACTAGATATCTGTATGCACTAGAAATACT
Organism: Poa annua; assembly: GCA_026929855.1. Taxonomy (NCBI): domain Eukaryota; kingdom Viridiplantae; phylum Streptophyta; class Magnoliopsida; order Poales; family Poaceae; genus Poa; species Poa annua. The sequence continues at coordinate 107,891,361 of CM049426.1, forward strand.
ATATCGATCTTATAATTCTCTGAACAACTTGTTTCATCATATAAAGTTGCACTAAATTTGGTTCTAGCTCTATTTTGGACTGGTGGATGCTTTGAACAACTTGTGTGTGTAAAACTATCAAGATGACAGGATCAACCTTTTGTTTCTCTCTGACAGGTACAGGGGGCTCATTGGAAGTTTGGCCTGCTGTTGGTTTATCAATGTGGATTTCCCTGGCATAAATTCGTTTTGTGGCGGGTAATTCTGCGCACCAGTTGTTTGTGTGAGTTCTGCTGTTTGGTTTGCTTAGTAATCATATTTATGCCTCCGCTCTTTTCAAATAGTGGTTCTTTGTGCTTGATTACCTATGATGTGCTGCATTATTGCAGGTTGAGGTTGAACTAATCATGATATATGTAGCACCCCAACTTTTATTAAATTTGGAACACCTGTGTTATGTGCTAGTCCCTGGATCACTACCAGCACCACAGTACAAAATATAAAGTATCATTGCATAAGTATTAAATTACTACAACGAGATCCAAAAATAATAGCCAAAATGGCTTTATTACAAATTGTATAGCCATGAAGGCTAGCTAAAGTTCAGAGTTCACAGCGAAAGAAAAAATAACATTGAGCCTCATCTTCAAGCATGCGCCACAGGCAGTCATGTTGGGTGTAGACTCGAGCCAATCATTCAGCATCAGAAATTCCTGCACATTGGAATATGCAGCCCCCGAAGGAGGTCAATACAATGATGTATTGGCAAGTGACTATGGTGGATAAATATACTGGCAAGTCTAACATCTATATGCATATTTGGCTTGGTGGAGTTGAAGGCTATTTGCAGAAAGCAAGTTTTCTCCTGTCATTTTATAAAACACTTTTATGTCTCGAAGACTTGGCACCGAGGGACAAGGCCCAGGTGCACTAACAATTCTTTCCTTAGTCAAAATTTTACTTTATGAAAACAGTGTTGAGATTCTTCTGCCCATCCTTGTCCAGTTGCTCGAAATAGTCCATTTCTGGGGACACGGCTGAGATCTCAGATTGTCGACTCTGCAGAGGTTGTGCACTTTCACCTTTAGACTCAATTTGTCCGGGAAATCCTATACACGCGGAGTGTATTATGGAAAGGAGAGAATTAAGACAAGAACTTTCAGAAGAAGAATGCAACCATACTAGCAAGACCCGTTCCACCTATCATCTCTACATCTGCTTGTCAAGCTGACAGGTTGCACTCTCACAACTTAATAGTTCTAGACAGAGCCCATTGTCAAAAGGCTGCACGGGAAGCTTCTAAACTTGGAGGGACTTGGAAATCTCTTCGTTCCTGGGTGGCCATCCACAAGTGTACTTCTGGGTAACAACCACCATACTCATGGCCCTAAGTAGAATAGACATTCATCCTAGGCGAAGACAACCACAAGCATGGTCCCAAAAGCCACTCAACATAAACCATATCAACCAATTCCACCCAGATGTGTATTTTAGAATTTTTAACACTTAGAAACATTTCCATAACATGGCAACATTTTTATAGCATGGCTAAGCAACTAATAAAATCTTTTCATGGCTGCTTAGGGAAAAGGGTGGCTACACACTACTAGGATATTTGTAAAATACCAACTAACTTAGCATTATAAAATAAATCAAAATCCCTATCATGCACACTACTCAAAACATACTACTTATGCATATAGAAAATATGGGATATTGTATGAATGTCACTTGCCTTGGTAACAGGAGGAACAAGCACAGCAGGAATAACAATCACAAGCAAGTCCTTCCTCTTCTTCACAATCTAGCACAAACAATGAATAACATAAATACCAACACCATATCATCACAGCACTAAACAAAATCATGTATGCATGAATGATATGCTATGATGATTAGACACACTTATTAATAATTCTTATTTTCTGTCATTAATAAATGAATTATAGTGTCTAGGTATTTCTTATTTTATTTATTAAGTAATTTGAAATGATATAGTAAAACTTTGATTTCCATAATTACAACTTTTATTTTTTTTATGACATCTTTAATTTGGACATTTATTAATATTGCTGGACAGAGGGAAATTATACAATCTTAAAACAATTACATTTATTTCTAAATAATTTTTATTATTTAAGTTATTATTTTAATGGCCGAAATACTCCTCTGATAATTATTCAATTTATAATTTTTCAAAGGGAAAAACAACTGATGTAGAATTAAACTACATGAACAGAGCTTTCCAATTACATAAAGTTTATTAAATTTGGACTTACAGATCAAAAGTTATGAATTTTGCAAGTTTTATCCATTTTCTGTTTTATTTATAAAATTTCCTGCGAAATAGAAATTAACTGGGCTACGTGGCGCAATCCTATTGGCCGGTACCGCTTCGGCGCGGATCGGCTGCGAGAGCCGTCCGATCTAAATTAAAATGGACGCGCGAGATCTAATCGATCTAGATCCATTGGATCTAGATCTAACGGTCCACGATTCGTTGACCAAAAACGGGCGGCGCGGTCACCGGAGACGCGCGGTGCGCGGCGGAGCCATGGCCGGCATTCTCGCCCGAGCCGTGCTACGATGCTAAGAGGAAAACGGAGCTCACCAGGAGATGCGCGACGTCGTGGGGAGGGCGATGGCGCGGTGATGATGACCGGAGCGTCCTCGTCTTCCCGGAAGAGCTCGCCGGAGTTGCGCACGGCGTCGGTTTCTGTCGGTCGTGGACGGAGGCGGGGTTTCGCTGCAAAAACACACGCTCCACTATGTCAACTAGATGCTCACGGCTCACGGGGAGCGAAGGGAGGTGGAAAGGGGGTCCGAGGTGGCCGGAGTTGCTCGGGCGGCGGAGTTCTTACCGACGGCGACGGCGGGATGGCGCGAGCTCGTGCGGGCAGCCTATGGGCTCTCGGGAGGTGAGGTTTGGGGCAATCGGACGAGAGCGAGGAGGGCTATTAGTAGGGGGAGGAGGCGAGGTAAGGGGAGCAGTAAATCGCTCGTAATCGTGCGAATCAAATCTGTCGTTTCCTGTCGGGGTCGGGGCGTGATTTGGGGAAGAAGGTTGGCGCGGGGGTGATGACAGGTGGGTCCCACCTGTCAGCGTCTGCTGGCGGGCGCGCGGGGCGCTGGGCCGCTGGCGGGCTGCTCGGCTTCGCGCGCGCGGTAGATAGTTACGGGCCACGGCCCACTTGTTCCGAAATTCAATTATTTTTATTTAAATCCTTTTCTGTTTTTAAATACTGATTTCAAATATAATTTTTAAACTTATTCAAAACATTTCAGAAAAATTCATAAAAATATGTTTTAGAAAGGTTATTAAAAATGGAACTTTTTAACATTATTCTTGCCCATATATATTTTGGTAAAATTTTATTTATTAAAGGAGTTTTAAATAAACACTTTATGAAATTTGTAGATTATTTATATTTAAAATTTGAAGTTTTATTTAATATTTTTGGTGATGTATTCTTATGCTCATGATGCATGATGCTTGAATGCAAGTTTTAAATTTTTGCAAAATTTGGGATGTTACAGACTAACCCCCTTAAGAGGAAGCTCGCCCTCGAGCTTCGGAAGGATCAGCAAATAGGTGTGGATGGTCTTCTCGGAGGTCGTCCTCTCGTTCCCAGGTGGCTTCTTCCTCAGTGTGATGGTTCCATTGGACTTTACAGAATTTGATGGTTTTGGTACGGGTGACTCTTTCTGCGGTCTGCAATATTTTGATGGGTTTCTCCTCGTAGGTCAAGTCACTTTCCAATTGTACTTCTTCGAGGGGTACAGTATCCTTTAAAGGAACTCCCATCATCTCGGGGTGACATTTCTTCAGTTGACTGACATGGAACACATTATGAACCGCAGATAGAGTTTCTGGTAGTTCTAACTCATATGCCACCTCACCCTTACGAGACAAAATTTTAAAAGGTCCAATGAACCGAGGTGCTAATTTCCCTTTAATTTCAAACCTCTTCACACCCCTGAGTGGCGACACTCTAAGATAGGTTCTATCACCCACCTCGTAGGAGACTTCCCTACGTTTAGAGTCCGCATAGCTTTTCAGGCGGGACTGTGCTACCTTCAATCTATCTTTAATTAATCTGACTTTCTCTTCAGCCTCTTGGATTATATCAGGTCCAAAGAAACTTCGTTCTCCTACACCACTCCACAACAATGGGGTTGTGCATTTCTTCCCATATAAGGCCTCAAATGGTGCCATCTCGATGCTAGCTTGATAACTGTTATTGTAAGAGAACTCGGCATAGGGTAGGTTGTCATCCCAACTAGACCCATAATCGAGCGCGCACGCTCTTAACATATCTTCTAGAATCTGGTTTACTCTTTCGGTCTGACCATCCGTTTGCGGATGAAATGCTGTACTGAACTCCAATCTAGTTCCCAGTGACTCATGCAACTGCTTCCAAAAATGGGAAGTGAACTGGGTCCCTCTATCGGACACGATACTCTTGGGGACGCCGTGTAAGCACACAATCCTCTTCATGTAAATATCAGCTAGCTTTGCGCTGGTATAGGTGGTCTTCACGGGTATAAAGTGAGCTATTTTGGTTAAGCGACAAACAATAACCCAAATAGAATCATACCCTGATCTGGTCCTTGGTAACCCGGTGATGAAATCCATCCCAATAGAATCCCACTTCCAGTCCGGTACCTTCAATGGTTGCAAAAGTCCTGCTGGTTTCTGATGCTCAGCCTTTACTCGACTGCATACATCGCATTTTGCTATATATTCTGCTATTTCTCTTTTCAGATTGTTCCACCAAAATCTCTCCTTCACATCCATATACATTTTGGTATTTCCTGGATGAATGGAGTAAGGTGTTTCATGGGCTTCTTGCAGAATTAACTTCCTAAGATCAGGATCATTTGCCACACATACACGTTTTTCAAACCACAGGGTTCCTTGCTCATCTTCATGAAATCCTTTGGCTTTTCCTGCTCTCAAATTGTCTTTGATTTCTTCAATATCCTTGTCTCCCTTCTGAGCTTCACGTATATTGTCCATCAAATTTGGTTGTACTACCAGCGAAGCTACAAAACCTTATGGTACCACTTCCAATCGGAGGTCCTTGAATGCCTTGCATAAATCCTCAGGTATTTCTCCTGCCGTGAGGCCATTCAAGTAAACCTTACGACTCAGGGCATCAGCTACTACATTAGCCTTTCCAGGATGATATTGAAGACTTAGGTCATAATCCTTGATAAGTTCTAACCATCTTCTCTGCCTCATGTTCAATTCTTTCTGTGTGAAAATATACTTCAAACTTTTGTGGTCAGTGAACACTTCACATCTTTTACCCATTAGGTAGGGTCTCCAAGTTTTTAGGGCATGAACTACTAAGGCTAACTCGAGATCATGAGTGGGGTAATTTGTTTCATGCTTCTTGAGCTGTCTAGAGGCATAAGACGCCACTCTGCCTTCTTGCATCAGCACACTTCCCAGGCCTTGGCGTGAAGCATCACAGTAAACTTGGAATTCTTTCTCTAAATCAGGTAAACACAGAACTGGGGCTGAAACTAGTCGTTTCTTTAATTCCTGAAAACTGGCTTCGCACACGTCAGTCCATTCAAATTTCTTCTCCTTCTTTAATAATTCTGTCAGTGCCTTGGCGATTTTGGAAAAGTTTTCTATAAACCTTCGGTAGTATCCTGCTAGACCAAGAAAACTTCGTAATTCTCCAACATTCTTTGGTGGTTCCCAATTGGTTACAGCTGAGACCTTTTCAGGATCCACTGCTATACCCTCCTTGGATACTATGTGTCCTAGAAATGCGACTTGTTCCAACCAAAATTCACACTTGCTGAATTTGGCATATAACTTATGTTCACGTAGTCTCTGTAATACTAGGCGCAAATGCTCTTCATGATCTTTGTGACTCTCGGAGTAGATCAGAATGTCATCTATGAACACTACCACGAACTTGTCCAGAAAATCCATGAACACTTTATTCATCATATTCATGAAATAAGCTGGAGCATTGGTTAATCCAAATGGCATTACTGTATACTCATAAGAGCCATATCTTGTAACAAACGCTGTTTTTGGTATATCCATCTCTCTAACTTTCATTTGGAGATATCCTGATCGAAGACCGATCTTGGAAAACACACATGCACCTTTCAGTTGATCAAATAATTCATTTATCTTGGGTAACAGATACTTGTTCTTGATGGTGTGTTCATTTATATCTCTGTAGTCCGTGACTAATCTCTGGGTTTGATCCTTCTTTTTGACAAAAAGAACTGGCGCTCCCCAGGGCGAAGAACTTGGACGGATAAATCCTTTCAAAAGGTGTTCCTCCAGTTGCTTCTTGAGTTCTTTTAGTTCATTGACGGCCATTGGGTAAGGTCTCTTGGCTATTGGTCCGGTACCCGGTTTTAGTTCAATGAGAAATTCCACATCTCTATCAGGTGGCATTCCCGGTAATTCTTCTGGGAATACATCTGGGTACTCTTGGACAATTAGCACATCACCAAGGCTAACCCCCTTAAGAGAATTTAGCCTAACTTTCTTAAGTTCGAAAGTTGATCTGAATTTAATCTTTTGTTTTTCTGGGGTGGTGAGGGTGATAGCTCTGTTTGCAAGTCTATGATTCCTTCAAAACGGGTCATCCAATCCATTCCGATAATAACATCCAAACCTTGGGTTTCTAGGATGACTAAGTCTGCTGGAAAAAGATATTTTCCAATCCTTAATTCTAACTGCCTACAGCCTGAATTTACTATCATCTCACCCCCAGGTGAACTCACTCTAACAGGTTTTCCTAAGCTTTCCTCGGCTAGCCCATGTTTGTTTACAAAAGCTCTTGATATGAATGAATGCGATGCTCCAGTATCAAATAAGACCAATGCTGGAAAAGAATTGAGCAGGAACTTACCAATCACAGCATCAGGTTCATCATGAACTTCTTCCACGTTGAGGTGATTTACTTGTCCCTTCTGGAAAGGATTGGGCTTGGAATTTTCATCGGCCTTTCTCTCTGGGCAATCAGTAGCATAGTGTCCCGTCTTCTTGCACTTGAAGCAAGTCACATTAGACAGGTCCTTCTTCCCTTCAGTGTTAGGACGAGGATTTCCATTTCCATGATTATGGCCATGGTGATGGTTTCCCTTGAACCCACCATTATTTCCTTTATACCCTCCATTGTGGTTATGGCCATGATACTTTTGGCCACTACCATTGTGGGAGTAGTTCCAGGGTTTATGGCCACTGACTTCTGAGGTGTGTGGTTTCTTGTGAGCCACTTCAGTGTTACCCTTACTTGCACCAAACTTCCTCTTCCTATTCTCTTCTTTTCTGATGTTATTGTCCAGGGTGATTGCCTGGTCTAGCAGACTCTGATAGTTAGGAGCATATGCCACAGACAGAGGTATCTTTAGTTCTCCCCGAAGTCCATTTAGGAATTTGTCCTTCCTTTTTGCATCAGTGTCGATGTCTTCTGGTGCGTACCTTGATAGCGTACAGAAGTCATCTATATACTCCTTCAGAGTTCTACCTCCCTGTCTCAAGCTACGAAACTCCTCCTTCTTCAGGTTCATTATGCCAGAGGAGATGTGAGCATTGCGGAAACCATCCTTGAACGCATCCCAAGTCATGCCATCCAAGGGATGGGTCACTTGATAGGTTTCCCACCACATGGCAGCAGGTCCTTCCAATAGGTGAGCAGTGAACCTCACCTTTTCTGCCTCAGAACACTCACAGGTTACTAAGTCCTTGTTGACGGAACGGAGCCAGTCATCCGCCACTATGGGTTCAGTAGCAGAGGAGAACTTATTAGGTCTAAGCCTGAGAAATCTTGCAAGTCTGTCCACCGGAGGTGGGGGTGGTGGTGGATGGTTGTTATTGTTGTTGTTGTTGTTGTTGTTGTTGTTGTTGTTGGTTGCTGCAATGAACTGGGTCATCATGGTCATCAGTTGGGCTTGAGCTGCCATCAGCTGTTGCATAGTTTCGCTGTTGTCGGGATCACGACGTGGAGGCATCTGTGGGGTTTTTGCATGGATGAGTAAAAGATAGATAGATCTATAAGGAGAAACCTTTCCCATGCACAAAACAAACCAGTCAAGCACACCATCAATCAACACACCACTCATAAAACAATCAGCAAATAGTTCAAAACCTTTGGTTTTAGGAAAACGATATGAAAGTTTGGAAAACAACTCGCGAGGTTCCGAAGATACAAGGGAAGGTACTGCCTTACCACAAGTTGGTAGGTCAATACAAGATCAAGACATTGTGGTGTATGATAAATGGTAGTCTCACTAACTAACTACTCGACCATATCCTCTTCCTCCTCTTCAATTTCCTGTATCTCGATTCCTTCATTGGCGAGTACATCCTTGAGTTCCTTTACTTCTTTCTCGAGAGAAAGATTCTTTTCTTGCAGCTCTCTCTTCTCAGTACGAAGCCTTTTTATCAAGTCACTATCAGCCTCGAACTCGACTTCATTGCTCTCGAGTTCTGCCTTTTGTTCCCTGATGATCTTGTTCTTCTCTTGAACTCTTTTCTCTTGTCTCCTGTACTTCTCCTCTTGTGCAGCGAATCTCTCTTCCTGTGCCTTAGTTACTTCCTCCTGAACCTTCACCTTCTCTTCGTTCTTCTTAAGTAAGGCACATAACTCATCGTTCTTCAGGAGCTCGGTGCGTCGATCTTCATATAGTTCGGTGACAAGGATTTCCAGCTCCTGGAAATAAAGGCTAAGGGGTTTTGCCTTGCCTCTTTCTCCGACATCATACAGGTAAGGTTCTCCATCTTCGTTTCTTCTTCCAAAGAAAATGGAGTAGTGGCCCCTCAACTCTAGGCTGTAGCGTCCGCAGAGGCGCCCAATCAAATCTTGCATGACTAGATTGAGCCCTTTGTCTTTGGAGTCACTAACCATTTTGATCTCTAGTGGGGGCTCCTCTCCACGTCCTGGTTGTGTTGCTTTTATTCCCCAGCAACCCTCTTTGTTAAACTTCTTCAGAATGAAGCCCTTTATTTGGGGTAGTGGTAACCCTATCTTCTCGCCGATGTCGAGGAGGTAACAGCCAAAACGGGTGTTCTCGAAGTCCTCCGCAGTGGTGAAGTGAAAGCTCGTCATCCTTTAAGTAGGAAGGAAGGGAAATTAGAACAAGAATTGCATAAGATAAGGAAGTACTGGTTATGGAGTGTATTATTACTTTTAGGGGCAATACTAAGTCAAAATCCTAAGGTGATCAACATGTATTAACAACTCTTCGTAAATTGGATTTTTCACTATAGTGAGAGAGACAGACACCCGGCCAGCCACTTATATTGTGGAACAGGTCTCATGTACGTGGACATGTAAAGTTTGTCCCGGGCCGCTTCATCCCACCATGCCGTTAGAATCCAACATACTTCAAAGATGGTAACATTATGATCAAAAAGGGCTTAACCAATCCTAGGGGCTCGAACCTACAGGCAACACTTTGCTCTGATACCATTTTGTAGCACCCCAACTTTTATTAAAGTTGGAACACCTGTGTTATGTGCTAGTCCCTGGATCACTGCCAGCACCACAGTACAAAATATAAAGTATCATTGCATAAGTATTAAATTACTACAACGAGATCCAAAAATAATAGCCAAAATGGCTTTATTACAAATTGCATAGCCATGAAGGCTAGCTAAAGTTCAGAGTTCACAGCGAAAGCAAAAATAACATTGAGCCTCATCTTCAAGCATGCGCCACAGGCAGTCATGTTGGGTGTAGACTCGAGCCAATCATTCAGCATCAGAAATTCCTGCACATTGGAATATGCAGCCCCCGAAGGAGATCAATACAATGATGTATTGACAAGTGACTATGGTGGATAAATATACTGGCAAGTCTAACATCTATATGCATATTTGGCTTGGTGGAGTTGAAGGCTATTTGCAGAAAGCAAGTTTTCTCCTGTCATTTTATAAAACACTTTTATTTCTCGAAGACTTGGCAACCAGGGACAAGGCCCAGGTGCACTAACAATTCTTTCCTTAGTCAAAATTTTACTTTATGAAAACAGTGTTGAGATTCTTCTGCCCATCCTTGTCCAGTTGCTCGAAATAGTCCATTTCCGGGGACACGGCTGAGATCTCAGATTGTCGACTCTGCAGAGGTTGTGCACTTTCACCTTTAGACTCAATTTGTCCGGGAAATCCTATACACGCGGAGTGTATTATGGAAAGGAGATAATTGAGACAAGAACTTTCAGAAGAAGAATGCAACCATACTAGCAAGACCCGTTCCACCTATCATCTCTACATCTGCTTGTCAAGCTGACAGGTTGCACTCTCACAACGTAATCGTTCTAGACAGAGCCCATTGTCAAAAGGCTGCACGGGAAGCTTCTAAACTTGGAGGGACTTGGAAATCTCTTCGTTCCTGGGTGGCCATCCACAAGTGTACTTCTGAGTAACAACCACCATACTCATGGCCCTAAGTAGAATAGACATTCATCCTAGGCGAAGACAACCACAAGCATAGTCCCAAAAGCCACTCAACATAAACCATATCAACCAATTCCACCCAGATGTGTATTTTAGAATTTTTAACACTTAGAAACATTTCCATAACATGGCAACATTTTTATAGCATGGCTAAGCAACTAATAAAATCTTTTCATGGCTGCTTAGGGAAAAGGGTGGCTACACAATACTAGGATATTTGTAAAATACCAACTAACTTAGCATTATAAAATAAATCAAAATCCCTATCATGCACACTACTCAAAACATACTACTTATGCATATAGAAAATATGGGATATTGTATGAATGTCACTTGCCTTGGTAACTGGAGGAACAAGCACAGCAGGAATAACAATCACAAGCAAGTCCTTCCTCTTCTTCACAATCTAGCACAAACAATGAATAACATAAATACCAACACCATATCATCACAACACTAAACAAAATCATGTATGCATGAATGATATGCTATGATGATTAGACACACTTATTAATAATTCTTATTTTCTGTCATTAATAAATGAATTATAGTGTCTAGGTATTTCTTATTTTATTTATTAAGTAATTTGAAATGATATAGTAAAACTTTGATTTCCATAATTACAACTTTTATTGTTTTTATGACATCTTTAATTTGGACATTTATTAATATTGCTGGACAGAGGGAAATTATACAATCTTAAAACAATTACATTTATTTCTAAATAATTTTTATTATTTAAGTTATTATTTTAATGGCCGAAATACTCCTCTGATAATTATTCAATTTATAATTTGTCAAAGGGAAAAACAACTGATGTAGAATTAAACTACATGAACAGAGCTTTCCAATGACATAAAGTTTATTAAATTTGGACTTACAGATCAAAAGTTATGAATTTTGCAAATTTTATCTATTTTCTGTTTTATTTATAAAATTTCCTGCGAAATAGAAATTAACTGGGCTACGTGGCGCAATCCTATTGGCCGGTACCGCTTCGGCGCGGATCGGCTGCGAGAGCCGTCCGATCTAAATTAAAATGGACGTGCGAGATCTAATCAATCTAGATCCATTGGATCTAGATCTAACGGTCCACGATTCGTTGACCAAAAACGGGCGGCGCGGTCACCGGAGACGCGCGGTGCGCGGCGGAGCCATGGCCGGCGTTCGCGCCCGAGGCGTGCTACGATGCTAAGAGGAAAACGGAGCTCACCAGGAGATGTGCGACGTCGTGGGGAGGGCGATGGCGCGGTGATGATGACCGGAGCGTCCTCGTCTTCCCGGAAGAGCTCGCCGGAGTTGCGCACGGCGTCGGTTTCTCTCGGTCGTGGACGGAGGCGGGGTTTCGCTGCAAAAACACACGCTCCACTATGTCAACTCGATGCGCACGACTCACAGGGAGCGAAGGGAGGTGGAAAGGGGGTCCGGGGTGGCCGGAGTTGCTCGGGCGGCGGAGTTCTTACCGACGGCGACGGCGGGATGGCGCGAGCTCGTGCGGGCAGCCTATGGGCTCTCGGGAGGTGAGGTTTGGGGCAATCGGACGAGAGCGAGGAGGGCTATTAGTAGGGGGAGGAGGCGAGGTAAGGGGAGCAGTAAATCGCTCGTAATCGTGCGAATCAAGTCTGCCGTTTCCTGTCGGGGTCAGGGCGTGATTTGGGGAAGAACGTTGGCGCGGGGGTGATGACAGGTGGGTCCCACCTGTCAGCGTCTGCTGGCGGGCGCGCGGGGCGCTGGGCCGCTGGCGGGCTGCTCGGCTACGCGCGTGCGGTAGATAGTTACGGGCCACGGCCCACTTGTTCCGAAATTTAATTATTTTTATTTAAATCCTTTTCTGTTTTTAAATACTGATTTCAAATATGATTTTTAAACTTATTCAAAACATTTCAGAAAAATTCAGAAAAATATGTTTTGGAAAGGTTATAAAAAATGGAACTTTTTAACATTATTCTTGCCCATATATATTTTGGTAAAATTTTATTTATTAAAGGAGTTTTAAATAAACACTTTATGAAATTTGTAGATTATTTATATTTAAAATTTGAAGTTTTATTTAATATTTTTGGTGATGTATTCTTATGCTCATGATGCATGATGCTTGAATGCAAGTTTTAAATTTTTGCAAAATTTGGGATGTTACAATATATCCCAACCCTGAAACCATTGTGGTTTCTGATGCTTGCTGCATTATTGCAGGTGGACGAGGTGTCGAAGGTTAGATGTCGTGCTTGCATCTGGTGCTTAGATCAATTACATTATAGTTACATTTTCTCTCGATTTTGTGTAGTGTCTTCTTCATGTTCGTGTTCTAGCCAAGGAACCACCGTGAAAGGAGGTTCAAGGTTGAGCCATGCATTAATTGGTTGTGGGGGTGATATATGACATGGTCTTCTATTAGGTACACACAATAGCTATTCCATTTTTTCACCTATCTAAGCTTTATGGTGGTGCTCTGCTAGAGTCGAGTCGTGCAGGTGTTGCGTGCCTTATTGCCTCCAATTTTTGTTTTGTACAGGTCATGATGAAATTCATCTGCCTAAATCTTCTGGAGGTAAAACTACCTATCCAATAAGTAATGATTTACTATTTACATTTGAGGACTTTTGTACAGGTCATTTCAGTTGCTATTTAGAGGTCCAGTATAGCTTGCTTGGTTATGTTCCACTCAAACCTACTGATGATCCTCCGCACTTTACTTTGTAGATGGCTGGTACGATTACTCTGCCTACAAGGATGTAAGTCTCACTGAATCATCATCCTCTGTTCTTTCCATGAAGTAGTTTTCGGTAGCTGCAAATGCAAGGCAGTATAGCTTCTTAGAACATGCTGACACTGTGGTATATTAAGCTGCTATTTCTTGCTTTGTTACAGTGGCATTGATATTGGGGTATAGTACTAGGAAGAGAATGAAGAGGAAGATGATGGCGCCATTGGACCACCAACTTTTAATTCCTTTCCACAGTGCACCTGACGTTTTCTCCAGTTATTTCAGTTTTGTTTCCATCTGTACGCTGCGAGACCACATGCCTACTCTCACCAAACTAACAAAGAATAAAGATTATCACACGGGACAAGTGACAACTATTATATTATTATACAACGCTTTTCGTGGTATAATACTATAATTTAAAGTACGTACTATTAGAATTCATATATGTTCTAAAATGACTAGACGTATCAAGATGGTTAGAAAGACATTATGCTCTTCTCTATAACAATTATTGATATTTCAAATAGATTCAGCTTTGTGCTACATTTATATTTGTTTGGGTGTCTCCGAAGGGTAGTATATTCTGCACCATGACATGGTCATCTATAGTTTAGTTAATTTGTAATGCCATGGCTTAACCAGATTAGATGTTTAGCTCTTATCTTCCATAAAATAATAAGATTACTTTGTGATACAGTTTGTATATGTGTAGAGGAAGTTAGATTCTAACGATATTAGTACCTTTTGAAGCTAGATTCTAAAGATATTAGTACCTTTTGAATAACAACCCTTTCATAATCATCATATCTGAAGTTCCTGCATTAGCTACATAGCCCTCAATGCTGCGTCTTACTTGAAGCTGGTGTGTTCAGATATGGAATTAGACAAGAAATATGAAAAAGGCTACTTTTCTTCAGTTGTCATGTTGTAGGATTCAGAATTTTTTATGAAGTTCAGGGAATGGCATTTCCTGGGCATACTGTTGTCAAGCTTGCTCTCTGGTTTTCCTGCAAGAGTTCAACGAATAGCATTGTCCGGGCATAGGCAATGCCTAATAATTTTGCTACCATGGTTTCAAACTTAGCTCATGTTTTGACTACATGAGCTCCCTGAGGTGAAGTCATCATCTCCTTTCTCATTCCCTCCCTCACTCCATCTCTTGTCTTTCATAGTTGTACTCATGTACGTGAACATATAGTACACCTTAGGTCAGTGTGGCGGTGGTTGCGTGGTGGTGTGGGGGAAGGTGGGGAGCAGTGTGGGGGACGACGGTCCCATTAAATAAGACCGGTGGGGGATACCAATGGTCGATGGGTTACTGACCGGTGGGGCCGGGGAGTTTGACCGCCAAGAGGCGCGTCCGCGGACGTCCGCGTGGTGTCTGCGGCTGCTCAAACCTGGACCAAAACGCGGACATATTTAAGAAATGAGCAGCCCCACAGGAGGCTGTTTTTGTCCGAGTCTGCTCAAATCCGACCTGTCCGGGGTAAATGAGCAGCCCCGTAGGAGATGTCCTAACTCATCGTGTGATAGGCAGCAAGCATCGCCTCATCTGCACGCAATGCGGAGCCTTTTTCGCGTTTCAAAGGTCTCGACGTAGAACTTGAACTACACCCGATGCTCCTCCGAGCGGCTCGCCGCCGCGCCGACACGGTGACACACCACGTTCGCTGTTGCCGCGTTTCTGTCGAGGTCCGCCGATGCACCAAACTCCGACACGAGTTTAATACACGTAGCGCGGCGGTTGGTCGCTGCCATGCGGGGCCCGCCCCATCTGTTAGCCAGTCCACTTCCACTCACCTCTGACCTCGCCACCCAACCCACCCCACCCGCACCAGCACCAGATCTGCGTGCTCCCAATCACCACCGCCGTCCGTCACCGACACGAAACCCCCAGCCCAGCCCAGCTCGCTCCCTTTTTGAAGAGGTGCGCTTCAGACTTCGGCCCCCACCCACTCCGCTCCGCTCCGCTCCGCTCCCCCCACCTCGCCCCTGGCAGCAGCAATGGCGTCCATCATCGTGCAGGTCTCCGCGCTCATCCTCAACCTCACCGCCTTCGGCCTCGCCGTCGCCGCCGAGCAGCGCCGCAGCAAGGCCACCGTCACGCCCGACCTGGCCAAGGAGTACGACTACTGCGTCTACAACTCAGACATTGCCACCGGGTACGGCGTCGGCGCGCTCCTCCTCCTCACCGCCGCGCAGGTCTTCGTCATGTTCGCCAGCCGGTGCTTCTGCTGCGGACGAGGGCTCAAGCCGGGGGGATCAAGGGCATGCGCACTCATGCTATTCCTATTCTCATGGTAAAACTGACTATGCCACCCTCCGTTTCCCTTTCCCTTTGTATGGTGCCTCGTTACGTTACCATCCGCGTACTACAGTAGCTCCGGTAACGACTGAGATTCCGACCATCTCCTCTGCTCTTCGAGGTCTCCTCAATCTCCACCCGTTTCTCGGTTTTCTGTTTCTACAGCTATTTCAAATTATTATTATCATAGATCTACCCCTCTGGTCTCAAGTTAAAACTGGCGCGCCAGCTGCGCCTTAGATCTGTTCCCTGCTGAGCGGATGGGGATTCAGATCTTCTGCTTCCAAATCTGCTTGTCGAACAGACAGAGCTTGCATTTGTTAGAGCTGGGAGGTGAAACGGTTCAATGCTTGGCTGTTTTATGTGGGATTGGCTATAAATATCAACCTAACAATTAGTACTTCTGTATCGTACGTACGTCACTCCTTAGAGTGGCCAATGCCTTTTTTGAGCTGGGGTGCCCACTTGCAGCCTAATTTAGGTCTTTGCCAAGGCAGAACAGCTGGGGCTTCTGTGTCTGCTAAATTCAGTAGCTGGTTACTGTGTTCTGTTATGGAGATGCAGAATTGTGTAGGTTCCTTAGCTCTGTTAGGTTAGGTGAAGCATCTCTTGACCAAAAAAAATTCTGGCACACAACTGGTGCTTTATTATAGTGGCGGGGGATGAGCTGGTTCAGTTGAGTTGTTGCACACTCAAAGCGGCAATGACTTGTCCAGCACAATTTCCTGTGTCGTTGCTTCATAACAGATTTATTGTAGGTCTAAGGTGTGACAGTCAAAACTTGGAACTGCCCTTGTGGTGCTCTTACGTTTCAGTCATAAAATCAACTGAGCACTATTCTGAGCTTTGAACCTATTCCTGAACATATTGGTTTATTCTAGGTAGGACTAGCTGACTTTGGTACTCATGATAGATCCACTGGATCTGCATACGTGATTATCAATGTCCAACTGACATACATGTACTTCTACTCGAAAGTGCATAAGAATTATCTCTTATATTATGATTTAAATGTGTGAAAGAGTATTCATGTAGGATTTGCCCTTGATAACTAATAAGTGTTGCTCTTATTGGAGATCTTTACAACATATGTTATGGCATACCTGTGTAGCCGTGCTAATCACTAGCAACAGCTGTCCTCTTAGACTAAAGTAAGGACACCATGTTATGCTAATCTCTTCTGGTCGTTAAGTTAATAGTAGCCGGCAGCTTTTGATTATCTGTTTACACATTACTCGACTTATGTTTAGTTTTTCAGTGAACTGTCCGACAACTTGAGTTTTTTTAGCAGTGTGTGACTGGATTATTTATCTGATCTTACTTGGAATCACAGTATTGGGATATTCTAAGCAGTTCAAGTCAACGCGAATAAACAGCTTTGCTTCCTTAGCTAGCAAAGCCTAGAACTTACTTGAACCAGCCACTGTCTGACCATTCTCACTAGTTAATTTCACTGGAACATGTTTCTCTTCTCTTACTACTTCTGAGTTCTGCTTGTTGTGTCCCTGACCATATATTGAAACCTGAACTGGATGCTCTGTCAGCTTATGGTTGTCATCTGACATGAGCAAATGTTTTACAGTACTTAGCTGTTAATAGATGTAGGCATCTGTCAAACAACTTGTCTTGAATATCCTTTCCATTCGCTTCACATATGTCTAATGATATTTGGTTGAGCAAGTCATACCAAGGCAAATGGTTTCTCTTTTTTAGTGCAATTCAAACTACTTGCTACTTTCTTGTAATACATAAAAATAGAGAATATTTCAACGATTTCCAAAGAAATTTTCCTAAGCAAGATGCTTGCTTCTTGTTTGTAGGTTGACCTTCCTCATCGCAGCGGCATGCTTGCTGGCAGGATCAGTCCGTAATGCATACCACAGCCGGTACAGGGGCATCTGGAATGGCGAACCTCTCTCTTGTGAGACGTTGCGCAAGGGTGTGTTCGCTGCTGGTGCAGCTTTCACCTTCTTCACGGCCATCCTGAGCGAGTTCTACTACATTAGCTACTCCAAATCCCGGGATGCTTCTGGCGGTGCTCCCTATGGAGGCTCTAGCATCGGCATGGGCCCTTACAATTAATAAAGAGCTCGCTGGATGTTTGTGCTGTGATTCAACCCGTTTCAGGGTGGATCGTGTAGTTCGTCGTGGAGTGCGGTGTTCTTGATAACATTATAGTGGTAGTCATGGTGTAATTGGGTTTACTGTTTTCACTAGGTTCTTGTATGAGATCACATGGTCGGGCTGTATACTATTTGGATTATTGGATTCTGGACATGGAATACGCTTCTTTAGTCATCCTAATATGTGCTATTGATATGTATATTTTATGTGAGTTCCGCTTCTTTAGTCATCCTAATATGTGCTATTGATATGTATATTGGATTTTGGACATGGAATACGCTTCTTTAGTCATTCTTTAGTCATCCTAATATGTGAGTTCAGCTTCAGTACACCCCCTTAAAAGATTTTGAATGTGAATCGATTCTGAAGATTAATACTTAACCATAAGATAACAAGTAAATCATAGTTCATTAGCATGGCAGAAACAATCTCCTATCATATGAAGTAGGTGCAGCGTCACCCGGTAGATTTATGATGCGAAATTGGATTGAGGTACCAGTTTGAGGTAGCCTAAATGTGGGTTTACGATGCGCAATTGCATCTCGCTGGACAGATGTGCAGTTGCATTTCCCAATTGTTATTTCTTTTCTGGCCTATAGTCTACATAACATCAGGTCTCAACTGCAATTTTACCAGTTTTGTGTCAAAATGCTAAAAAGTTGTTCACAAAGTTTTGCCTACACATTCCCTACACATCCCCTAAACCTGCGACAATCAAATACGATCGGAGAGAATACCATTAAATATCAGTAAATTTATTTTGGACTGTAATGAGCAATGTTCGTGTTCAAGTGACCATCCATATTCCATATGGCTCAGTTGTGGGCTGTGGGACTCGTGGCTTACAAGCAAGTAACAACATTTCTACGGAACGTGTTGCAAGTTTGTAAGAAATGCTCCAGTGCTTTCCCGGAAAATATGTTACACGGATTTTAAAACAAATCGATGGCTGTGATTAGGGGTGGCTATTAAGTGTGCTAATCCTACATGGTTAGCACTCCTTTTAGATCACTTTATGAACCTAGTCATAACCGTCGATTTGCTTTAAAATTCGTGCAACATGTTTTCCTGGAAAGCACCGGAGCACTTCTCGGTAGATCAAATTCTGCCATATGAATTGGCACAACGAGGCTTACTTTTTCTTCGTATGGAGTTTAAGATAATCATCAGGACCATAAACCTCAAACAAATCTTCAAAGAATCCTTTCTTCCTCCTAAGGTTGCATCCCATGTCTCGGCACATTGGTCATTGCACCAAATGTTTATGGCTGAAATGCAGGCCCTGCGGAAGTAAACGGGCGAATACTGCTTCATGAACTTCTCCCACTGCAGGACAGCCGCAAGCATTTCTTTGACACTTGGTAATCTGAAACCACCATCCATGAAATGCGCCAGCCACATAGCTCCAAGTTCCACTGAGTAGGCATTTGCCAAGCTGTCTGCAAAACCTATGACGGCAAGCTGTGGAATCTTGGGATGTATGCATTCCCTGCAAAAAAATGTAAATAAATTAGAAGTGCTCAGGATTTAGATAACTCTGATCTTATACAACAATAATATATATACTGAACGGACCTGTAGAGAGGCACGATTGTTGATCCTGAGCCAATTGCAATACTCTGGTAGTATTCTGACATGAAAATCCCCTTTATCTTCTCATTCCCTTTGAATCCAGTTGCAAAGATTACTACATCCTCTTTACTACTGAAGATTCACCTTCAACGAGCAAACCTTGCTTGCAGAAGCTAAATATCTTTGACCTTTTTAGAAAAATGATGCCTTCATCCAGTCTCTTGTAGTAATTCTTGGGTGCAATCTCAATCACGCATGCCACTAATGCCTCAAAGAAGGTATGGTCAGGTACCATATCATGTTTCCTCATCAGAATGGAGAAATTTTTGTGAAAACGCAAAGAGCATTACGTTTCATTTCATTGATAAAAAGGAGAGTTAATTACAAGCCTACAAGGAGGCCACCCAACACCGTTCAACTCAACCCAAGCCTCCAAGAAAGAACTAGGGCGAACCCCCGGGCCCCTACGCTCACCCACAAACGCGCCTCCGTCTTGATGGTTTCTACCAAAGCACCAATAGAGGGACGTGCGTTGTCGAAGACGACCACGTTCCGTTGTTTCCAGATCCACCACGCGGAGAGCATGATCACCGAAGAGGTGCCTTTGCGTAACGCATGAGGGGTGTCCTTGAGAACCAACACCCACCAAGCCGTGAATTCATCCTCAGCAACGGGCGGTCTTGAGGTTGATCGAATCCAAGATAGCACTTCATGCCATATCGTGCGGGAGAAAGAACAACCCGTGAGGATGTGTCCTATCGACTCTGCCACCTGGTCACACAACGGGCAGGCTGCCGGATGTGGCAGGCCCCGTCTCGCCAACCTCTCCCCCGTCCAGCAGTGATTCAAGCACGCGACCAGACGAAGAATTTCACCCTTGGGGGAGCCCATGTCTTCCAGTTCAACTTCCAAGAGCTTGAAACTGTCACACCGCTGAACAATGCGTCGTAGCAAGACTTGGATGAGTACTGTCCGTCCGCGATCCAGCGCCAGACAAGCGTGTCCGGCTGCTCTGTAAGGTGAATCCAAGGCAAGGTTTTCTAAATGTGAACATACAACGTGAGGGTAAGCGGGCTAAGGTCTCCTGAGATATCCCCTATCCATGGGCGCTCCAACAGCGCCTCTCTCACCGTTCTCTTTTTCCTAGACTTTTTGGCGCTCACCGCGAATAGATGGGGGGCCAGATCCTAGATGGATTTGCCCCCCAACCACTTGTCCACCCAGAAGAGCGCATCAGAACCGTCGCCGAGATGCATCTCAGAAGAGGCATGGAAGATTTGGCGTTCTTCTCTAGAGAATTGCATGTCCAGGCCCCGCCACGGTCTAAGCTGATCCGTGCGCATCCTCCACAACCAACGGACACGTAGGCTGATGGACGTGCGTCCCAAATCTGGGATGCCCAGGCCACCAAGTTGCAACGGACGGCACACCCTAGCCCATTTGACATGACAGTGACCTCCATTTGCCTCTGCCCGACCTGCCCATAGGAACCCTCGAAGGATCTTCTCCTACTTCTTAAGGATTTTCTTGTTGACGTTTAACACCACAAGTTGGTGCAATGGGATCGCTGCCAGCACCGATATCACCAGGGCTAGACGCCCCGCCTTGGGCATCATTGCCGCTTTCCACGTGGGGAGCTTGTCCGCGAGATTATCCAATAGCGGCTGGAAGGCCTCGCTGGGTAGCCTCCGCAGGCCCAAGGGAATACCCAGGTAAGTCACCGGAAAAGGGGCCAACTGACAGCACATGGTCTCAGCCGCCTCCTCGCCTATGCCATCCTCACACCCTATGGGAGAAACCGAACACTTGGCGAAGTTGGTGTGTAGGCCCGAGGATTGTCCATAGAGATCCAGAATTTCTCTGATTGCATTAAGCTCTTCCGGATCTGGGTGGCAAAACAGAATCACATCATTGGCGTAGACTGAAAGTTGTTACCAAG
Source organism: Poa annua (assembly GCA_026929855.1). Taxonomy (NCBI): domain Eukaryota; kingdom Viridiplantae; phylum Streptophyta; class Magnoliopsida; order Poales; family Poaceae; genus Poa; species Poa annua. The sequence goes on from CM049426.1 coordinate 107,912,428, forward strand.
TCTTGGCGGGCCACTTTCTTTAGGATACCCAACTCCGCATCTTTGGTCAGGAGCTTATTCAGAGTGTTGATCACTAGGACGAATAGGTGTGACGAAACGGGTCACCCTGCCTCAGTCCCCTCCGGTGCCAAATGGGGGTCCAGGCTCGCCGTTAAGTAACACCCTCGAGCTAGCCGTGGATAGAAGGATAGCCACGCACTCGCAGAATCTCGGCCCAAAGCCAATTTTTTGAAGAACCTCAAACAGCAGACCCCATGAGCACTAGTAGAAAAAAGCTTACCTGTGGCGCACCCTTTAGCCTTTCTGTGGCGCAACCAGGAAAATTGGGGGTGCGCTACAGTTATCTCGCCACTAAAATATATTTCTGTGACGTACCCCCTCGGTGCGTCATAAAAAATTTCAGAATTTTGTGGCGCATCCTCCCTGCTGCGCCACAGAAATATTTCAGTGGCGCATGTGGTTGCAGTGCGCCAAAGAATTATATGCGCCACAAAAAAAATCAGCCATGCGCCACTGAATAAATAACAGGAATTTTCGAAAAAAAATCCTGCTGTATAAATATAGGTATATATACAAGATTTATACATATACATTATAATCCGACACATATATATTCAACAAGTACATAAATTAGAACACACATATCACATTCATTCGAGACCGAGATGTACAATATATAGTAATAAGAGTACTTAGTGCCGAATCTTACATAAGTCATGATACAAACAAAGCTCGAAAGAGAAAAGTTCATCATTTCATACATATAGTTATCAAATGGAGCACACATAAGCGAAATCAGCGGGAGAGCATGATCACGTGTAGCCTAGTTAGTTCTTCGTCGGCGCCGGGAACGGTTTGTAGAGTTCCTTCGTCGTCCACGTCCTCGTGTCCTGCTGCGATACTAGACGTTCTTCGATCTCCATCTTAGTCAATTCTGGAGATGGATTGGTAAGTATCAGTTAATAACATAAACATAGTGAATAATTCATGTATATAAGTGCAATAAAGAAAATAAACACTTCTTGCACATAAATAGTATATAGCTAGCTAGGCGCAGGTTTGTAATACATCCTACCTCTAGGGTAGCGTAGGCAGCCCTCGGTAGCCATGACATCTTGGAGGATGATATGTGATAACTTCGTCTGGGTGCGATGGAAGTCTTCTCTAAGATCAGCGTCAGAGATTTCCCCCGCATTTCCAATCCATTTCCAAAGCCCGACTGGAAACCTCATGTTATCAGCTTCCTACACATACCCTTTAAGACGATGGATGAAGTAGAACGCCTCCTTCACGCTGGTAGAGGCCTGCTTGATGCAAGCGAAGTCGGTGACATGCCTGAACTTGTGCTTCTTTTTCTTGTTGAAGAATTCACAATTCTTTTGGAAGGTGCCTCCATTATTGGCGTAGAGCTCGAGAGCCTCATCGAGAACACCCTTTATTCTGGTGTAGTCTTTGGTTATAACCGAACTCCCCGAGTCGCTGATACTTACGACATTGACGAGCGGATGTGTACTTAATTGCAAAAGAAAGGCACAAGATGGCTGTCTTTGCTTATGTTATTCAACATGAAGCTTTGTAGGTACTCCCTCGCCTTGACCCGTGTCCCTGATACTTCACATAGCTGGCTGTCACGCATGTAGTAGGGATCCACTACCGCGACGTACGGGTTTGACTCTCTCTTGTTCTTTATCGCCAGATTGAGCGCGTATAGACGGACCAAGTTATAGTCCAGCTGTCTACCGTGAAACAGCTTGAAGATGTCCTCGAAGGCTATAAAGAATAAATCCGCCGGGGCTTCATCGACGAAGTTCACGCCCTTTGGCACCTTGCACGTGAAGACGGGGTAATTTGGGTCCTTGTTTTTAAGAAGCATGCCCTCTAGCATCAAGATAGCATCATGCAAAGATTGCATGGATCCTTGTGCGACGCAGAGCAGCTTTGGAGGCAGTATCGGTTTACCAGCTTCATGCATTCGGGTCAAGCCATCACGACATCGTGGAACCATTTGTTCATCCTGGACAGTCTTAGGAGTTGGCTGGCTTGAAGAGTGTAACATCCCAATTTTCAAAAAAAATTAAAAACTTACATTCATGCATCATCATCATTTAAACTTGTCATTTGAATCACACAGGATTTAAATTAAATTACTTTTATGAGTTTTAATTTATTTTAAGTCCACAAAAATTTGTTATTTGAATTTATAATAATCTTACTTTTATTTTATTTTTACTTTAGACAAGAATACTACCAACAGGTTCTATTTTCAATAAGCTTTTCAAATTATATTTTTATGAATTTTTCTGAGAAATTTTGATATAGTTTTGAAATTGTTTTGTATTCAAAAGACTTAAAACAGAAAATGATTTATATAAAAAATTGAGTCGGGCCATCCTTCCCGGCCAAGTGGGCCGAAGCCCACTAGCTATCAGCCGCGCGCGCAACGCCTCAGCCCGCCAGCAGCCCACTCCCGCCCGCGCGCCCCTCTCTCTCTGGCAGGTGGACCCCACCTATCATCCCTACCGCGGCAACGGCTCGCCCCAAAAATCACGCCCGCGATGACCGACCGAATCAATTTGATTCATTGTGGATGATTCACTGCCCCATTTACGTCGCCGTTTCTTGCTATAAGAACCCCTCGATCATCTCTCTCCTTTTCCCCAAACCCTAGTGCCCGAGAGCCACGATGCTGCCTGCACGAGACCTCGACATCCCGCCGCCGCCGTCGGTAAAACTCGCACCGTGTGCTCAACTCCGGCCACCCTGGACATTCTCTCCTCTCCCATTCGTTTTATTTTATCGTTGCACATCTTTCTGACTTTGTCTCGCATCCTCTCATGCGCCAGATCCTCGTGTACGTGCTCGACCGGAGGAGGCCGACGCTGTGCACAACTCCGGCGATGAAAAGAACAAGGACCGAGACGCCCCAGCCTCCACAACCTCGCCATCGTCTCCGCGTTGACCTCCTCTGTATCCTGGTATGCTCCGCTCATCCCGTAGCTCAGTAGATCTTGTATAACGTTTGTCGCCGGCGCACCGCCGCCGCGGGAAACATCTCCGGCTAGGTTTCCGGCGACAGCGCCACTCGTTTTTGGTCCACGCGATCTAGGCCGTTAGATCTGCATCCAGCGGCCTATTTTATTTCATTTATTCAAACCGGTATCATCCAATCACAAGAGGCCACGTCAGATCCAGTCAGCAGCCCAGTCAGCGCCGCGTCAGCGCCACGTGAATATTGTTTTTCTGCGATTTTTCCTAAATTGATTTAATTGGCAGTTTTGCAGAAACACCCTGCATACTGTTTTCATCATTACTTTTTATCTGTTTAGCCAAATTCAAATATTTTATATATATGAAATCCTTAGAAGAAGTTGAATCTTTTGGCTTCATTAGTTTAATGTTGTGACACATTCAAAAATTTCAATTATTCCTTTGAGTAGTTTAAGTGTTTTTGACATCACTTTATTTAGATTTTTTTTTTGAGTAAATCAAATTGCTAAAAGTTTGTTGAGATGCCCTCTGTCCAATAGTCCTTTTAACAAATTTTGGTTATGAAATTTTATTACAGTAAACTAAAATTCTTGAGTTACCCTTTTTTAGTCAAGTCTAAATAATTGAAAACAAATTAAGATTGTCATCATGCATACTTCATAAAAATTCTAAGAGATAACAATATTAGTTTCTTGAAATTAAATTATTGCATCTCAGGCATAGCATATTTTTGTATGGTTATTTTGTTAGACTATTCGGAGGGAAACGAGGGTCTTTGAAACTGTAACTGCTGCACTCCCGGTTGCCAAGGCAAGTGGCGCACGCATAAACTTCCTAGTATTTTACTATGCATGAGTATATTATTTTTCTATAAGCATGTGTACGATAGTATTGCTATGCAAGCCATGTTTAGACTCCCTTATTCTTGTGTCTAGGTTCCTATGAAATACTTAGTAGAATTGTGATGCTATGCAAAATTATTTTGATAGAATGTTAAATTTTACTAAGTTATAATCAAACACCTAGGTGGAATTGGTTGATTGGCTGTATGAGTTGAGTGTTGTCCCCAGGGGTTTTACCTGTGTGATATTAACTTGTGGATGGCAACCCAGGAACAAAGGGATCTGAAGAACTCCGAGTGAAGATTGCTTCTCGTGCAGCCATTGCCAATATGGGCTCTGGCTTGATGCGTGGACTCGCCCTGGCTTGACAGGTGGTGGTAGAGGAATGAAGGTGGAACATGTCAGGCCGGCAATGAGAGGGAAAATGCTTCTGAAAGATCTCGTCTCATTCTTCTCCTTTTCCTTAACACTTCCAGAGTGTATAGGATAGTTTGGGTGGAATGCGTACAATGGTGAACATGCACAACCTCTGCAGAGTAAAAATCTAAGTACTTAGCCGTGTCCCCGGTACGGACAATTGAGCAGCTAAACGAGGACGTTAACGGAGGATTCCACCATTCCAACTTCTAAATTAAAACTTGAGGGGTGAACACGGGTAGTTTGAGACTATGGCTTTCATACCATATTTGTCTCAACTAGGTAAAGTTGTTTCAAAGTGTTAGGGAAAAACTTATTTCTACAAAATAGCCTTGAGCTCCACCAGCCAAATAAGCATATAGGTTATAGAGTTATTCCTCTAGGTGTCCACCATAGTGTCACTTGCCAGTTCCATTTTTAAATGGTTCTGACCCACGTTGTTGCAATATCTTTCTTATTGCAGACTGTTATGATGACGAGTGAGATTTTCTCTAAGGGTTTCGAGTCTTCAACCAACATACTCGCCTGTGGCACATGCTGATGATGGGGACTCCATGAAGAATAATTTTCCGCTATTTACTCTGTTCACTGCAAGCTTTACGCTATGCAAGTTGTAATGAATATTTTCTAAGTCTGGATCAGCGTTGTAATAAATTGATACTTTTTTGTGATATTACATCGTAAACTGTGTGTGCAAACGAATCGATCCAGGGATTTGCACTATACACAGGTACCTGCCATATTTTAAGTGCAGGTACACTGCAGATGGTATCAGAGCCTTGTGTTCCCTGTAGGTTCGAGCCCTTAGGATTGGATAAGCCCTTTTGATCATAGTATTATCTCCTTGAGTATTTTGGATCCTAGCGGCATAGTGAGATGAAGCGGCCCAGAGACTAACCTTACATGTCCACGTACATGAGACCCGTTCCACAATCATAAGTGGCTGGCCGGGTGTCTGTCTCTCTCACTATAGTGAATATCCAATTTACAAAAAGTTGTTAATATTTGTTGATCACCTTAAAATTTTGACTTGGTATTTTCCAAAATAATAATGCATATCATGACTAGTACTTCTTTTCCTTATGCATTTCCTGTTTTAATTCTTTTCCTTTTCTACCTAAAGGATGACGAGCTTCCATTTCACCACCGCGGAGGACTACGAGAACACCCGTTTTGGCTGCTACCTCCTCGACATCGTCGAGAAGTTAGGGTTACCGCTACCTCAGATCAAGGGCTTCATCCTGAAGAAATTTAACAAGGAGGGTTGTTGGGGAATAAAAGCAACTCAACCAGGACGTGGTGAAGAGCCCCCGTTAGAGATTAAAATTGTTAGTGACTCCAAAAATAAAGTACTCAATCTAGTCATGCAAGACCTGATTGGGCGCCTCTACGGACGCTACAACACAGAGTTGAGGGGCCACTACTCCATTTTCTGTGGAAGAAGAAACGAGGATGGAGAACCTTACCTTTTTGAGGTCGGAGATAGAGGCAAAGCAAAGCCCCTTAGTCTTTATTTCCAGGAGTTGGAAATCCTCGTCACAGAGCTTTATGAGGATAGGCGCACTGAACTCCTGAATAACGATGAGCTATGTGCCTTACTCAAGGAGAACGAGGAGAAGGTGAAGGCTCAAGAGGAAGTGACTAAGGACCAAGAAGAGAAGTTTTCTGCACAAGAGGAGAGGTACAAGAGAGAGGAGAAAAGAGTTCAAGAGAAGAACAAGACTATAAGAGATCAGAAGGCAGAACTCGAGAGCATGAAGTCGAGTTTGAGGCTGATAGTGACTTGATCAAGCGACTTTGTACTTAGAAGAGGGAGCTGCAAGAAAAGAACTCTGCCCTGGAGAAAGAAGTGAAGGAACTCAAGGAGGTGCTCGACAATGAAGGAATCGAGATTCAAGAAATTGAAGAAGAAGATGACATGGTCGAGTAGTTAGTTAGTGAGACTACCATTTACCCCTCACCTCATCGTTATCTTTAGTTTTTTATTGACCTACCAACTTGTGGTAAGGCAGTACTTTCCCATGTATTCTCAGAACCTCGCGAGTTTATCTTCCAGACTTTTAGATCGTCTTTAAGCCAAAGTTTTTGTTTTGTGTGTTGGTTGTATTTATAAGTTGTTTGTTTGTTGGGGTAGAATTTTTTTCTTTAGTTCTTTCCATCTAAACTCATCTATGCTAAAAACCACAGATGCCTCCCTGTCGTGCGCCCGATAACAACAACAACAACTATAACAACAATGATGCTATACAACAGTTGACGGCCACTCAAGCTCAGCTAATGACTATGACGACCCAGTTCATTGCGGCAACCAACAACAATAACAACAACAACAATAACCACAACCCACCACCACCACCACCTCCCCAAGTGGATAGACTTACCAGATTTTTGAGGCTCCGGCCTAACAAGTCCTCCAATGCAACTGAGCCAATTGTGGCAGATGACTGGCTGCGCTCAGTGGACAGAGATTTGAAGGGGTTACGCTGCAGAAAACAATAATTTTTCTAGCATATGAAACCCTAATTAGCCAGGATCTATCTATCTAGTACATGTGATAACGGTGGCGGAACGGGTTACATTACCTCCATGTAGACCGATAGAGGGGATTACGCTCCCGCACAAGCGTTGACGATGAAGTCGTACGTAGCCGACCTCGAGGTCGCGGAGAACTTGTCGCGATGACGTAGACGATGACGCCGGGGTGTCGACGATGACCTGCGTCGACGGGCGTCAGGCGGAAGATGGCGAGACGACGGCAGCATGGGGTGCGCCGGCGGCAAGGGGGGAGGCGGCGCGGCGGCTGCAGGGGGCGAGACGACGTCGCCCAGGCTCCTCAAAAGAGTCGCCTCCGAGCACTCGCAAACATACGGAGCTTAACAAAAACCCCCGGTCATTCAGATTCAGCTGAAATCGCAGGGGTAGATATTATCGGGAATCCCGCAGGGCAACGGCGCCCGGCGGTATAGCTTAGGTGGAAAGAGGAGGCAAAACGGGCGGAGAAACAGCTCGGCCGGCCTGCTATACAATTAATTGTATTTTCCAATGAATTAATCCAATTAATATGCCTTGCTATATAAAGGGGGGAGGGGGTGTGCAAACTCCCTAGCTCCCCCATGTGGGACTAAACAAAGGAGGAGGGGGTGGCGCACCCACATGGGCTGGCCGAACCAGCCATGGGGCCCACCCCCTTTGATGGTGCGGCTCCCCCCTCTTGGGCCCTCTTAGGGCCCATATAGGTGGGAGCCCCGCTTTTTCCTTTATTATTTAATAATTAAATTAATATAAAATATAGTTAATTCATAATTAAAGTATTTAAATACTATTTAATATCCCGTGACTCCGAAACAATTTCCAAACCACCCGAACAACTTTCGAACATCTCTGGAACCATTCCAGACCTTCCCGGAACTCCTTCCGGACCACCGAAACTCTTTCCGGATCATTTCTCTCTCTCCAACAAAATCCAATATTATTCCAGAACCTATCTCCTGGTGTCGTCAAGACTTTAATTTGGTTACGCTACGGTTCGAGAACACTCTAGACATGGTCGAGACACTCCGCTCACCAATGACCGTCAGGGATACCTGGATGTATATGACGGCCCCTGTGCATTCCACGAATATCGTCGTTGAACCATAAATATGATATTCCTTCCCTTTGTTTCTGTGATACTACCTTGTCCGAGATATGATCATAGACATACCGATGTCTTTGTTGTATCTTGTTACCGACGAAAGTTATTAACTCGTCTGTGATATTACATCTCCATGACCTAGTCATAAGCTGCGCTGCTATATAGATGTAATCTCACCGAGTGGGCCCAAAGTATCTTTCCATTACAAGAATGAACAAATCCCGCTCTTGATCCTTACGTCTCGATGCTCTTTCGGAATACCCAAGGATGGACACCGTTATTGTCATGCTATATAAGACACAACATTCGATGCTCTCAAAGCACCCCTACGAAGCATCGATAAGTACGGTCTCACGGTCTATGGAATAAGCTATCATATTCTTATCTATTGCAAATGACAAACATCGTAATACGATCTTATTGTAATACTTTGCGTATGTCCATCATCTTATTCAACTAATAAGAAGACCCCATTGTCAACCGACGTCATTGTCCTTGATCGGGAATCTCGACCAACAGTTGCTCAATGGACTAGTTCATATAGAGGCTTACTAGGGACCTGGTTGTCTATGTATCACACGTGTATTAATAATTCCGATTAATACAATTATAGCATAATACACAAACCTATTATAAACTAATGAGATAACGCAATAAATATTACTTATTTATTTGCCTCTAGGGCATATCTCTTTCAGTCTCCCACTTGCACTAGAGTACAAATAAACTAGCTGCATTTTACTTTATCAAAATCCCTTATCAAATAAGAATCATTTGATAATGCTTGCTTGTGGAAGAGTGCTACTCTGATAATCTGTCCAATACATGATTGTGCGAACTTCTGCGATTCATTGATATCAACTTGCTTGATATCACCATGTTATTCAATAACATATATGCAAATACCGTAACTATGTGAGACCTCTGTTTCCCAGCGCTTACTCTGATTATACCAACCAGATAACTGCCTTGAAAAACACACTCAGTCATAGTGAGCCCCTTGTAACAATTACAAACTCGTGATATCTACATACTTTAACACCAACATAGAAAACTTGACATTCCAATGTCAATCCATCAACTAACGCACTTCTACTTCCAGTAAATTCTAAATTTACTTTTATAACTGCTCTGCTTCTAAGAACATCGGTTATATTTCATCGAGGAGATAATATGGTTTCTGTATGATGTCCAATATTACATAATAGACCAACATGTCATACAACCGTTACTACCTTGTATCATTACTCTTAATGATCAATTGGATTTCCAAGGACCTATCCTTTTGATTCTATTCTGACTCCTCAGATATAATCCAAAACAACTCGACTAACTATTTAAAATTCCCGTTCTATTCCAAATAGACACTAACTTTCAAATAGTTTCACAACTTCATCCTTTTCGTCTATTCCACTGGTACAATTTCCCAATGTATCATATACACAAGATGAATTCGGCTCCCACTCAAATTATGTCTCCACATATTTGAGAACACGAGCTCCCACTTAAAAACGTGTCATCCACATATTTGAGTTCCTAAGCTCCCACTCAAAAAATATGTCCTTTACATATTCCACCTGAGTAAACTAACTTTGACTCCCGCTTAAATCGACATTTTTGGTCAAACCAAAAATCATTGATCTATTATCAATTCGAACTCAATACAAACTACAGTATTTCATTAATACATATCCTTCAGACTTCAAGCATGTCTACATAAATGTAGTCAACAAATTTGATCTTGTCCAAGACACATTTCTTGACAAGACATGCTTCCACGTCTTTCTTACAGTCACATTTCTCATATAACACTTTATATGATGATTAAACAATCTTATTCCACTAATAAGAATTGTAGCAACAATTACTATTTTAATCCTTTCAAATGTAACTTGGATTTTCAGGCCGAAACAACCTTTGTTCGTATTCTTATATTTTCTCAACTTTCTTTGTATTCATAAAGTGTACCTTGATCTATCAACAAGATCTGAAACACTTAATATCGTGCTGTGACCTGACAACTATATTAAATATAACATCACTTTATTTAGAAGCTTCTTTCATGAACATATTATGATCTTTATGAAGAGGATTGCAAGCAGAAAACAATTTTCTAGTCTCCCTCACTCTTAATCACCAAATTTTCATTTGTAGAAATATACTCTTTGGAACACCTTCCAATATTCTACTTTTATGAATATAGGTCTGATACCTTATTTCAAGCTCCTAATTCCAATCCATAAACCATAATTCGAAAAATCATATTTTCCTCGGAATTACATAGACAACAAACCAAGTTTTGTTTCTATTTGGTTTTGGAATACACTCTCATCCAATGCGAGCAATCTACAAAGAACTATTCATGTATATTCCGAATTATCGTATAACCATATACATGTCGACTCCACGGTCGATCCCACGAATTCTCGTTGAGAAAAATATCTATTTTCTAAAGTGGACATCGACTATAATGTTTCGAACATAATAAGAGATTCTAAGACAGATTCTGACAGACCACACTTTATTTAAATAGAGCATGATTATAATACCCCACATATCACCATATACGACATTATAATATTGTGAAACGAATTTCCACAAGTCTTTTGTGTTGGAACCATAATTCAAAAATATTGTACTTTGATCGAATCTTGTGAATACAACATTCACTAATCTTTCTTCTGAAAAACCCCATTTGATCTCTTATCAAATTAATTTCAGACTTATGATTTATCAGGCAAATACTCTTATTCACCAATAATCATAGAAGATTTTGGATCAAGCAAAGAACACCATTAATTAATTTAATAATCATTTGAAATGATTCTTAATTAATTTCCTCTCGTATTGAAACTTCAATACTACATTTCAAACTTAATCAATTCGGCACTCGAAATACTTAAATGGACCAAAATTATCCATTACTTCTTTCATCGCCTTTATGACTAAATTCGATGGTGTTTGTTCTTTGGACACATAATTTTTTCATTCCCGCTATTATAAATGTATATCATACGCATAATGTAATTGAGATGTGATGCAAATTACTCATAATATGAAACAACTGCTTTGTTTCATAACATAAAACAACTGATTTGTTCTATATGAATAACTATGTCTTGTAACATTCAAGACACCAAACTAGATCACACTATCACTATTACACAATGTCTTATCAAAAACTATTGATGATAACTAATATGATATCTCGAGGGCGTGAGCACTGCTGGCCATTAACTTGCCATCACTTGTGCATTGTCACGTCACCCTTCACCGAATACTTGTGATAATCTGGTACTGTTTCATAAACAGAAAAAGTATCAAATACTTTTCATCAAGTATGAGAATAATACATTTATATCTTCGTATATCAAATATACCCGTAGCGTCGAAGAAATCTTCTTCGATGGAATCAACTTTTAGAGATTTGAACTTGTTCACGAACGTGACGAAGCTCATCGTGTCTCTATAGCATATTCACGCACATGCTATTCACAGCTAGGAGGCAAAGCGCAATCTCTATTGCACTGGAGTTCGCGGTCTAGAAATCGTTGATATTCGTAAGCCTGAAGTAGGTGTCATACAATTTCTTCAATTGAGTCTCCAGACAGGTATGCTCCCCATGTGAATGGTCTGGAACTTTCTAAGCTGTCTGAATTGCTCAGTACTCAATTCATCTTTGAAGTGAACTTTGATCGCATCAATCGCGACATATGGCTCCATGTGTTGAAACAACTTTCAACTCTGGTGCTAGGCATACGCTCATGACGACCTTCACTTCCATGAAAGTATCATGATGCTTACAGAACCCATCTTCCTCCTTGCTAGCAGAATCATCTGGTCTAACTCCTAACTAATGTTCTAGGACATATATGATGTTGTTGTGTTGGAGAATGTTTCTAAAACCATTGTACCATCTAATGAAGTTGGATCCATCGGCTTCTAAGGTAGAATCCGCGCTCTTGAGGAAGTAACCGAAGTGTAGTTCCATAGTCTCCAGATGTGATCGCAAGAGAGGTAAGGTAAAGTTTATAATATATAGGTGAGTTTTAGTTTATAATCATATTATCAAAACACACCACACCAAAATTATTATCCCTAAAAATAATAATGGCGATTACACGACCCTCATCCACCACACCACCCCCGATCATCACGGCCGTCAGCACAACTTCAAAGGTGGACATAAAATGTCGATCACAACAACTCTGTGACTCGTGCTCGTCTTTCGATCTTCCCGTGTTCCAGGCCATAACTGCACATGCTAGGCTCGCCAATCAAACCTCAAAGACCCTGCGCGTGCAACATGGCTTACACCCACTGTATGCAAACGACGAGATGTCTGACACCCGATCATCACGGTCTGCCTCATAACGTAGAACTTTCTTGATGGTGCGCAACGAGGGAGAACACAATTTTGGTATTTGTTAGGGATCATCCTATTCATGATGCTACCGTTGTATATCTAGCATATAAGCAATCAATAGGATGCACACACAACAACACATAATGATGATGCAATGAAGTGCGATGTGACATGGTCGATGCGCCTGAACCTTCATGGCGCCATGTGCCTGGCCCCCGGCGCCCCGGCATGTCTCCGAGTCTACGGAGCCCTCCATTGCCTCCGACAGTACGAGTAATATCAAACTTACCGTAACCATGTCACATAAAATAACGCCTCCGCAAAACAAAGTTAGACGCCTCTAGCTTTATTTAGTTTTGCAAGTTTTACATGGCATATAGGCTTATTCGTAAGAGAATCGCTTCCCTACCTACGAACTTTGTACCACAACATCGATCGTATAATTGCATGTTTAAGCATCCCTTTCGGTCCCTCCATTGAAAATGCTTGGCCGACTAGAGAGAGAGAAACAGACACCCGCCAGCCACAGAACGGTACAAGCCGTATGTCAGTAGTGGAACCAGTCTCGCGTAAGCGTACGCGTAAAGTCGGTCCGGGCCGCTTCATCAACTCAATACCGAAGCCATCGCAAGTGCACACTAGAGGGTATCAAATATAAGAAAGACGTCCTCATGCAACATGAGTTCTAACCGTACCAGCAGAACTACGCATAGATCGGCTCTGATACCACTGAAGGGGTTACGCTGCAGAAAAGAATAATTTTTCTAGCATATGAAACCCTAACTAGTCAGGATCTATCTATCTAGTACATGTGATAACGGTGGCGGAACGGGTTACATTACCTCCATGTAGACCGATAGCGGGGATTACGCTCCCGCACAAGCGTTGACGATTAAGTCGTACGTAGCCGACCTCGAGGTCGCGGAGAACTTGCCGCGATGACGTAGACGATGACGCCGCGGTGTCGACGATGACCTGCGTCGACGAGCGTCGGGCGGAAGATGGCGAGACGCCGTCGGCAGGGGGGTGGGTGCGCCGGCGATAAGGGAGGAGGCGGTGCGACGGATGCAGGGGGCGAGACGACGTCGCCCAGGCTCCTCAAAAGAGTCGCCTCCGAGCACTCGCAAACATACAAAGCTTAACGACAACCCCCGATCATTCAGATCCAGCTGAAATCGCAGGGGTAGATCTTATCTGGAATCCCGAAGTGCAACGGCGCCCGACGGTATAGCTTAGGTGGAAAGAGGAGGCAAAACGGGCGGAGAAACAGCTCGGCCGGCCTGGTATACAATAAATTGTATTTTCCAATGAATTAATTCAATTAATATGCCTGGCTATATAAAGGGGGAGGGGGTGTGCAAACTCCCTATCTCCCCCATGTGGGACTAAACAAAGGAGGAGGGGGTGTAGCGCCCCATCTTTAAATAAAGATGGAACACCTGTGTTATGTGCTAGTCCCTGGATCACTGCCAGCACCACAGTACAAAATATATAGTATCATTACATAAGTATGAAAATACTACATCGAGATCCAAAAATAGCCAAGTATAGCTTTATTACAAAGTGCATAGTAATGAAGACTAGCTAAAATATTCAGAGTTCACAACGAAAATAAAAGCAATGGGCCTTCTCTTCTAGCATACGCCACAAGCAGACATGTTGGGTGTAGAATCGAGTCCAAACTTACTCCTCATCAGAATTACCTGCACATTTGAATATGCAGCCCCTGAAGGAGGTCAATACAATGAAGTATTGGCAAGTGACTATGGTGGATAAATTATGACAAGTCTAATTCTATATGCATATTTGGCTTGGTGGAGTTTGTAGGCTATTTTGTAGAAAGCCAGTTTTCTCCTATCTTTTGTAAAACATTTTTGTATCTCAAAGACTTGGCACCAAGGGATGAAGCCCAAGTGCACCACTAATTCTTTCCTTAGTCAAATTTTACTTTACGAAAACCATGTTGAGATTCTTCCGTCCATCCTTGTCCAGTTGCTCGAAGTTGTCCATCACCGGGGACACGGCTGAGTACTCAGTTTGTCGACTCTGCAGAGGTTGTGCACTTTCACCTTAAGACTCAATTTGTCCGAGAAATCCTATACACGCGGAGTGTATTATGGAAAGGAGAGAATTGAGACAAGAACTTTCAGAAGAAGAATGCAACCATACTAGCAAGACCCGTTCCACCTATCAACTCTACATCTGCTTGTCAAGCTGACAGGTTGCACTATCACAACTTAGTAGTTCTAGACAGAGCCCATTGTCAAAAGGCTGCACGGGAAGCTTCTAAACTTGGAGGGACTTAGAAATCTCTTTGTTCCTGGGTGGCCGTCCACAAGTGTACTTCTGGGTGAAAACCACCATACTCATGGCCCTAAGTAGAATAGAAATTCATCCTAGGCAAAGACAACCACAAGCATGGTCCCAAAAGCCACTCATCATAAACCAAACAACCAATTCCACCCAGAAGTGCATTCAAAGTTTTAACACTTAGCAATAATTCTATAACATGATAAGTAAACTCCTTTATAGCATAGCTAAGCATCTAATAAAACTTTTGGTGGCTGCATGGGGAGGGATGGCTACACACTACTAGGATATTTTCAAAGTGTAAACTAACTTAACATTATAAGATAGTATCAAAATTTCCCTATCATGCATACTACTCAAAAATCTACTAATAATGCATATAGAAAACATAGGATAGGTTATGAATGTCACTTGCCTTGGTAACAAGAGGAACAAGCACAGCAAGAATAACAATCACAAGGACCTTCCTGCTCTTCACAATCTAGAGACAAACAACACACTAAATAAACACACAAGCATAACACTTAAAATATCAATACAAAAATATGTATGCATGCTTAATATGCAATGAACTTAACAAGACCAATTAATTACTATATTAAGTTCTCTGTTATTCATGCATAAAAATGCAATGATCAATATTTTAATATTTTAATTAATCATTTAAATAATGAGTATATTAGTAGTTTTAAATTCTAAAACCAATTTCATTAAGTCTATTAGAAGAAGTTTCAAATAAAACTCATGTTACACTCTCTGGACAGAGGGCATTAATAAATCTCCAAAACAATTGGATTTATTTGAAAAGAGATTTTATCAATTAAGTTATAGATTTAATATCCGAAAGCTAAACAATTAAATTCCGCAATTTATTATACACTAAAAGGATAAACTAATGAAACCATATTAAACTACACGAGCAGAGCTTCACGTGGATATAAAATTCATCAAATTTGGATGAACAGATCAAAAGTTATGAATTTTGTAAGTTTGTGTCATTTTCTGTTTTTAAAACAATTTCTCTGCCGAAATAGAAAATAGAAACGCCACGCGGCGCGCTCTGATTGGGCGATACCGGTTCGCCGCGGATCGGCGCGGCAGCCGTCCGATCTAACTTACATCGGGCGCTCCAGATCAGATGGACGAAACGGTAAAGGAGATTCAATCTCGCCCGTCCGATCTCAGACGAACCGCTCGGATCTAAAGTGAGTAACGCGGCCGGCCGGAGTACGCCGGAGATCAATCCTACGGTGGTGCCATCGCCGGAATTTCGCCGGAAAACGTAATAACGCGTACGGGAGGGAATGGCGCATACCGAGAGGTGCCGAGCGTCGCGTAGAAGCTAAGGACGTGGTCTAGGGCGTAACAGGCGTCCTCCTCCGTGTACCACTCGCCGGCCGGCGGCGAAAGCTTCGGTCGAGCATGGATTTGAGAGTCCAGCTGCGGATGACAAAAGATAGGAACATGAGAAGATGCTTAAGGACGAGGAGAATCGAGTGGGAGGTTCGGAAGCTCCTGATGGGGTCCATACTCACCAGAATCGAAGAAGTGGCCGGCGGCAATGGCGGCGGCGCGGCCTCAAATTGGAGCAGCCTGGGGGCGAGTTCGTTTAGGGTATGAGAGGGGAAAAGAGGCGGCGGGGATGGGGTATAAATAGGAGGAGCCAGAGATCGTATCCCGCAAGAAAAGGATCGGATTGATCCGGATTTTGGGTTCTGTTAGAGTTCGTTTGTGACTCGAATTGGGGAAAGTGATGACAGGTGGGGTCCGGTTGTCAGCGTGAGAGGAGAGGGAGAAGATGGGCTGCGTTTGCTGGGCCGTTACCTCCTGCGCACGCGGCGGATAGCAGAGAGGACGAAGTGGGCTTCGGCCCAGGTGTGCTTCTCTCCCCTTTTTTTTTAACAAAACCTTTTCTGATTTCAAACCTTTAATTCAAATTTGATTTTTAAAACTTATCAAAACATTTCAGAAAAATTCATAAAAATATGTTTTGAAAAGCTAATTTAATTTATGACTTTTTGATATCATTTTGTTAAATAAATAAAATAATGAAATACAAATTTGTATGAGGAGCTCAAATAAACCTCTTTAATGAAAACAATTTTATTTAATATTATAATTAAAATTCAATTTACTTCTTATGTGTTCTCAATGTCATACTTTTATGATGCATGATGCATAAATGCAAAGTTTTAAATTTTTGAGAAAATTGGGATGTTACAGACTAACCCCCTTAAGAAGAAGCTCGCCCTCGAGCTTCGGAAAGGTCAGCAAATAGGTGTGGGTGGTCTTCTCGGAGGTCATCCTCTCGTTCCCAGGTGGCTTCGTCTTCGGTGTGATGATTCCACTGGACTTTGCAAAACTTGATGGTTTTGGTACGTGTGACTCTTTCTGCTGTCTGTAATATCTTGATGGGCTTCTCTTCGTATGTCAGGTCACTCTCCAATTGTACCTCCTCGAGGGGTACTGTATCTTTTAAAGGAACTCCCATCATCTCGGGATGACATTTCTTCAACTGACTGACATGGAACACATTATGAACAGCAGACAGTACTTCAGGTAGTTCTAACTCATATGCCACTTCACCTTTGTGAGACAGAATTTTGAATGGTCCTATGAATCGAGGTGCTAACTTCCCTTTGATTCCAAACCTTTTCACGCCCCGAAGTGGTGACACTCTTAAATAGGTCCTATCACCCACTTCATAGGTGACTTCTCTACGCTTGGAATCTGCGTAGCTTTTCTGGCGTGACTGTGCTATTTTCAATCTGTCCTTAATCAGCCTGACTTTCTCTTCAGCATCTTGTATTATATCAGGCCCAAAGAAACTCCGTTCTCCTACACCACTCCACAATAGTGGGGTTGTGCATTTCTTTCCATATAATGCTTCAAACGGTGCCATCTCAATGCTAACTTGGTAACTATTGTTGTAGGAGAACTCAACGTATGGCAAATTATCATCCCAACTTGATCCATAGTCGAGCGCACAAGCTCTTAACATATCTTCTAAAATCTGATTCACTCTTTCAGTCTGACCATCTGTTTGCGGGTGGAAAGCCGTACTGAATTCCAATCTGGTTCCCAAAGATTCGTGCAACTGCTTCCAGAAATGAGAAGTGAACTGGGTCCCCCTATCAGACACGATACTCTTAGGAACGCCGTGCAGGCACACAATTTTCTTCATGTAAATATCAGCTAGCTTTGCACTAGTATAAGTGGTCTTCACGGGTATGAAGTGAGCTATTTTGGTTAGACGACAAACAATAACCCAAATAGAATCATAACCCGATCTGGTCCTTGGTAATCCCGTGATGAAGTCAATCCCAATGGAATCCCACTTCCAATCCGGTACTTTCAAATGTTGTAAGAGTCCTGCTGGTTTCTGATGTTCTGCCTTTACTCGACTACATACATCACACTTGGCGATGTATTCTGCTATTTCTCTCTTCAGATTATTCCACCAAAATCTCTCTTTCACATCCATATACATCTTTGTATTTCCCGTATGAATTGAATAAGGTGTTTCATGAGCTTCTTGCAGAATTAACTTCCTAAGGTCAGGGTCATTGGCCACACATACACGTTTTTCAAACCACAAAATTCCCTGCTCATCCTCATGAAATCCTTTAGCTTTTCCAGCTCTTAAATTGACTTTGATCTCTTCTATTTCCTTGTCTCCTTTCTGAGCTTCACGTATCTTGTCCATCAAAGTGGGATGTACCACTAATGAGGTTACAAACCCTTCAGGTACTACTTCCAACCTGAGGTCCTTAAATGCCGTACACAAATCCTCGGGTAATTCTCCTGCTGTAAGGCCATTCACATACACTTTTCGGCTCAGAGCATCTGCTACCACATTAGCTTTTCCGGGATGGTATTGAAGACTTAGATCATAATCTTTAATAAGTTCCAACCATCTTCTTTGTCTCATATTCAATTCCTTCTGTGTAAATATGTACTTCAAACTTTTGTGGTCCGTGAATACCTCACATCTTTTTCCCATCAGGTAGGGTCTCCAAGTTTTTAGGGCATGCACTACTGATGCTAACTCGAGATCATGAGTTGGATAATTTGCTTCATGTTTCTTGAGTTGTCTAGAGGCATAAGATGCCACTCTGACTTCCTGCATCAACACACTTCCCAAGCCTTGGCGTGAAGCATCACAGTATACTTGGAATTCCTTCTCCAAATCAGGTAAACATAGAACTGGGGCTGAAACCAGACGTTTCTTCAACTCCTGAAAACTGGCTTCGCATGCCTCTGTCCACTCAAATTTCTTCTCCTTCTTTAATAATTCCGTCAAGGCCTTGGCAATCTTGGAGAAGTTTTCAATGAATCGTCGGTAGTATCCTGCTAGACCCAGAAAACTTCGTAATTCACCAACATTCTTCGGCGGTTCCCAATTAGTTACAGCTGAAACCTTTTCAGGATCCACTGCTATACCTTCCTTGGACACCCCATGGCCTAAAAATCCGACTTGTTCTAACCAAAACTCACACTTGCTGTACTTGGCATACAACTTATGTTCACGTAGTCTCTGCAAGACCTGACGCAAGTGCTCTTCATGTTCTTGGTGACTCTTGGAATAGATTAGAATATCATATATGAATACGACCACAAACTTATCCAGAAAATCCATGAACACTTTATTCATCATATTCATGAAATAGGCTGGTGCATTGGTTAATCCAAAAGGCATTACTGAGATCGATCTTTGAGAAAACACAAGCACCTTCCAGTTGATCAAATAGTTCATTTATCTTGGGTAACGGGTACTTGTTTTTGATAGTTTGCTCGTTTATATCTCTGTAATCCGTGACTAGCCTCTGGGTTTGATCCTTCTTTTTAACAAATAAGACTGGTGCTCCCCATGGCGATGAACTTGGACGAATGAATCCTTTCTGGATATGTTCCTCTAATTGCTTCTTGAGCTCTTTCAATTCATCGACGGCCATAGGATAAGGTCTTTTTGCTATTGGCCCTGTTCCCGGCTTAAGTTCGATGAGAAACTCTACATCTCCATCAGGTGACATTCCCGGTAGTTCCTCCGGAAAAACATCTGGGTATTCCTTGACGATAAGCACATCACCAAGGCTAACCCCCTTAAGAGAATTTAGCCTAACCTTCTTAAGTTCGAAAGTTGATCGGAACTTAATCTTCCTTTTCTCTGGGGTGGTGAGGGTGATTTCTCTATTCGCACAATCTATGATTCCTTCAAAATGAGTCATCCAATCCATTCCGATGATAACATCCAATCCTTGAGTTTCTAGGATGACTAAGTCTGTTGAGAAGGTGTGTTTTCCAATTTGCAAGTCTAACTGCCTACACCCGGAATTTACTAGCATCTCTCCTCCAGGTGAACTTACCCTAATAGGTTTTCCTAGACTTTCCTCAGCTAACCCATGTTTGTTAACAAAAGCTCTTGATATGAATGAATGAGATGCTCCAGTATCAAATAAAACTAATGCTAGAAAGGAGTTGAGCAAGAACGTACCAATCACAGTATCAGGTTCATCATGAACTTCTTCCACATTGATGTGGTTCACTTGTCCCTTCTGGAAAGGATTGGGCTTGGAATTTTCATCAGCTTTCTTCTCTGGGCAATCAGTTGCATAATGTCCTGTCTTCTTGCATTTGTAGCAGGTCACATGAGACAAGTCTTTCTTCCCTTCATGGTTAGGACGGTGATTACCATTCCCATGATTATGACCATGATGATGGTTTCCCCTGGATCCACCATTATTTCCATTGTATCCTCCATTGCTTCCTTTGTTCCCTCCATTGTGGTTATGACCATGATGTTTTTGGCCACTACCAGTGTTGGAGTGATTCCAGGGTTTATGACTACTGACTTCAGAGGTGTGTTTCTTATATGCCCCTTCAGAATGAACCTTACTTGCACTGAACTTCCTCTTCCTATTCTCTTCCTTTCTTATGTTGTTGTCCAAGGTGATAGCTTGATCCAGCAGAGCTTGATAGCTTGGTGTATATGCCACAGACAAAGGTATCTTCAGTTCTCCCTTAAGCCCATTGAGGAACTTTTCCTTCCTCTTTGCATCAGTATCGATGTCCTCTGGTGCATACCTTGATAGCATACATAAGTCATCCATATACTCCTTCAGAGTTCTACCTCCTTGCCTCAAGCTGCGAAATTCATCTTTCTTCAGATTCATTATACCTGAGGAGATGTGAGCATTCCGAAAGCCTTCCTTGAACGCATCCCAAGTCATGCCATCCAAAGGATGAGTCACTTGAAAATTTTCCCACCACAATGCTGCGGGTCCTTCCAACAGGTGTGCAGTGAACCTCACTTTTTCTGCCTCAGAACATTCACAAGTTACTAAGTCCTTGTTGAATGAATGGAGCCAGTCATCCGCCACTATTGGTTCAGTAGCAGAGGAGAACTTATTAGGCCTAAGCCTTAGGAATCTAGTAAGTCTGTCCACTGGGGGTGGGGGTGGAGGTGGCGGGTTGTTGTTGTTGTGGTTGTTGTTGTTGTTGTTGGTTGCTGCAATGAACTGAGTCATCATATTCATCAACTGAGCTTGAGCGGCCATCAGTTGTTGCATGACGTCGTCGTTGCTGGTATCACGACGAGGAGGCATCTGTAGGGTTTTTCAGCATAGATGAGTGAAGGATAGACAGAACTAAGAGAAGAAAAATCCTACCCATGCACAAAGTAACTAAGTCAACACAAACAACTCTCATAAGACCACTTAAAAAAAGACAAGTCTACTTAGCAAAACAAAACAAGTAGTCTAAATTGATTTAATAAAACAACAGAGTCTGCAAACCAAACAATTATATCATTGTCACACCACAAGTTGGAGATCAATGTTTTAAAAAGAACGACGAACTAAACGAGGGAGAACATGGTGGTCCAACTACTAAGTCTAAACTTCGTCCATGACGTCTCCTTCATCTTCCTCCACTTCCTCGATGGTGATGCCTTCCTTCGTAAGGATCTCCTTGTAGTCATTCACCTCCTTCTCCAAGGCCTCATTCTTCTCCTGTAACATTGTCGTCTCACGGTGCAGAGTCTCGATTGCTTCCTTCTCCAGGACTTCAATCTTTTCTTGTAGCATTCTCTGCTCACGACGTAGAGTCTCGATCATCTTCGAACTCGACGTCGTTGCTCTGGATTTCATCCTTCAAGGTCCTGATCTCCTTGTTCTTGTCTCTAATTCTCTTTTCTTGGCTTTGAAACTTCTTCTCTTGAGCTCGGAACTTCTCCTCTTGAGCGTTGGCCACCTCTTCTTGGGCTTCAATCTTCTTTTGAGTCTCCTTGACTTGTGCCATTATTTCATCATTCTTCAACAGCTCATTGCGTCTATCTTCTTCTAGTTGCCAGAGGTGAAGTTCTAAGTCTTGGAGATATGGGTACAAAGCTTCTGGTTTGTTTTTGTCTTCCTCGCTAATACAGTAAGGAATCCCATGTTCGTCACGTTGGCCAAGGTGAGCAAAGTAGTGGTCTTTTAACTCTTCTTGGTATTGCAAGCAAAGACGTCCTATTAGCTCCTGCGTGACGAGATTCAGCCCTTTCTCCAAGGAGTCACTAATCGACTTGTACTGGATGTCTTCGGTCTTGGGTTCAGTCTGGCGCCCTTGTTGGTAAAGGCGAATTCCCCATACGTCTTCTTTGTTGAAGTGCTTCAGCTGGCTTGCCTTGATGATGGGTGTTGGAAGTGCCAACAGTTCTACCAACTCTAGAAGATATCTTCCAAAGCGCATGTCCTTGAAGTCCTCCGCGGTTTGATACATGAAGAATGACATCCTTAAGTGATAAAGGTAAAGTTTATTAAACCAGACAAAGGTAATATAAACTAATCGTGGAGTACTTAAGTACTTAGAGAAAAAGAAGTTCTTTTCTAACAGGTGATCAATACTATTATCAACTCTTTTGTACGTCGGATATTCACTATAGTGAGAGAGACAGACACTCGGCCAGCCACTTATAATTGTGGAACAGGTCTCATGTACGCGGACATGTAAGGTTAGTCCCGGGCCGCTTCATCCCACTATGCCGTTAGGATCCAACATACTTCAAAGATGGTAATATTATGATAAAAAAGGAGGCTTAACCAATCCTAAGGGCTCGAACCTACATGCAACACTTTAGCTCTGATACCATTTTGTAGCGCCCCATCTTTAATTAAAGATGGAACACCTGTGTTATGTGCTAGTCCCTGGATCACTGCCAGCACCACAGTACAAAATATATAGTATCATTGCATAAGTATCAAAATACTACATCGAGATCCAAAAATAGCCAAGTATAGCTTTATTACAAAGTGCATAGTCATGAAGACTAGCTAAAATATTCAGAGTTCACAACGAAAATAAAAGCAATGGGCCTTCTCTTCTAGCATACGCCACAAGCAGACATGTTGGGTGTAGAATCGAGTCCAAACTTACTCCTCATCAGAATTACCTGCACATTTGAATATGCAGCCCCCGAAGGAGGTCAATACAATGAAGTATTGGCAAGTGACTATGGTGGATAAATTATGACAAGTCTAATTCTATATGCATATTTGGCTTGGTGGAGTTTGTAGGCTATTTTGCAGAAAGCCAGTTTTCTCCTATCTTTTGTAAAACATTTTTGTATCTCAAAGACTTGGCACCAAGGGATGAAGCCCAAGTGCACCACTAATTCTTTCCTTAGTCAAATTTTACTTTACGAAAACCATGTTGAGATTCTTCCGTCCATCCTTGTCCAGTTGCTCGAAGTTGTCCATCACCGGGGACACGGCTGAGTACTCAGTTTGTCGACTCTGCAGAGGTTGTGCACTTTCACCTTAAGACTCAATTTGTCCGAGAAATCCTATACACGCGGAGTGTATTATGGAAAGGAGAGAATTGAGACAAGAACTTTCAGAAGAAGAATGCAACCATACTAGCAAGACCCGTTCCACCTATCAACTCTACATCTGCTTGTCAAGCTGACAGGTTGCACTATCACAACTTAGTAGTTCTATACAGAGCCCATTGTCAAAAGGCTGCACGGGAAGCTTCTAAACTTGGAGGGACTTAGAAATCTCTTTGTTCCTGGGTGGCCGTCCACAAGTGTACTTCTGGGTGAAAACCACCATACTCATGGCCCTAAGTAGAATAGAAATTCATCCTAGGCAAAGACAACCACAAGCATGGTCCCAAAAGCCACTCAACATAAACCAAACAACCAATTCCACCCAGAAGTGCATTCAAAGTTTTAACACTTAGCAAAAATTCTATAACATGATAAGTAAACTCCTTTATAGCATAGCTAAGCATCTAATAAAACTTTTGGTGGCTGCATGGGGAGGGATGGCTACACACTACTAGGATATTTTCAAAGTGTAAACTAACTTAACATTATAAGATAGTATCAAAATTTCCCTATCATGCATACTACTCAAAAATCTACTAATAATGCATATAGAAAACATAGGATAGGTTATGAATGTCACTTGCCTTGGTAACAAGAGGAACAAGCACAGCAAGAATAACAATCACAAGGACCTTCCTCCTCTTCACAATCTAGAGACAAACAATACACTAAATAAACACACAAGCATAACACTTAAAATATCAATACAAAAATATGTATGCATGCTTAATATGCAATGAACTTAACAAGACCAATTAATTACTATATTAAGTTCTCTGTTATTCATGCATAAAAATGCAATGATCAATATTTTAATATTTTAATTAATCATTTAAATAATGAGCATATTAGTAGTTTTAAATTCTAAAACCAATTTCATTAAGTCTATTAGAAGAAGTTTCAAATAAAACTCATGTTACACTCTCTGGACAGAGGGCATTAATAAATCTCCAAAACAATTGGATTTATTTGAAAATAGATTTTATCAATTAAGTTATAGATTTAATATCCGAAAGCTAAACAATTAAATTCCGCAATTTATTATACACTAAAAGGATAAACTAATGAAACCATATTAAACTACACGAGCAGAGCTTCACGTGGATATAAAATTCATCAAATTTGGATGAACAGATCAAAAGTTATGAATTTTGTAAGTTTGTGTCATTTTCTGTTTTTAAAACAATTTCTCTGCCGAAATAGAAAATAGAAACGCCACGCGGCGCGCTCTGATTGGGCGATACCGGTTCGCCGCGGATCGGCGCGGCAGCCGTCCGATCTAACTTACATCGGACGCTCCAGATCAGATGGACGAAACGGTAAAGGAGATTCAATCTCGCCCGTCCGATCTCAAACGAACCGCTCGGATCTAAAGTGAGTAACGCGGCCGGCCGGAGTACGCCGGACATCAATCCTACGGTGGTGCCATCGCCGGAATTTCGCCGGAAAACGTAATAACGCGTACGGGAGGGAATGGCGCATACCGAGAGGTGCCGGGCGTCGCGTAGAAGCTAAGGACGTGGTCTAGGGCGTAACGGGCATCCTCCTCCGTGTACCACTCGCCGGCCGGCGGCGAAAGCTTCGGTCGAGCACGGATTTGAGAGTCCAGCTGCGGATGACGAAAGATAGGAACATGAGAAGATGCTTAAGGACGAGGAGAATCGAGTGGGAGGTTCGGAAGCTCCTGATGGGGTCCATACTCACCAGAATCGAAGAAGTGGCCGGCGGCAATGGCGGCGGCGCGGCCTCAAATTGGAGCAGCCTGGGGGCGAGTTCGTTTAGGGTATGAGAGGGGAAAAGAGGCGGCGGGGATGGGGTATAAATAGGAGGAGCCAGAGATCGTATCCCGCAAGAAAAGGATCGGATTGATCCGGATTTTGGGTTCTGTTAGAGTTCGTTTGTGACTCGAATTGGGGAAAGTGATGACAGGTGGGGTCCGGTTGTCAGCGTGAGAGGAGAGGGAGAAGATGGGCTGCGTTTGCTGGGCCGTTACCTCCTGCGCGTGCGGCGGATAGCAGAGAGGACGAAGTGGGCTTCGGCCCAGGTGGGCTTCTCTCCCCTTTTTTTTAACAAAACCTTTTCTGATTTCAAACCTTTAATTCAAATTTGATTTTTAAAACTTATCAAAACATTTCAGAAAAATTCATAAAAATATGTTTTGAAAAGCTAATTTAATTTATGACTTTTTGATATCATTTTGTTAAATAAATAAAATAATAAAATACAGATTTGTATGAGGAGCTCAAATAAACCTCTTTAATGAAAACAATTTTATTTAATATTATAATTAAAATTCAATTTACTTCTTATGTGTTCTCAATGTCATACTTTTATGATGCATGATGCATAAATGCAAAGTTTTAAATTTTTGAGAAAATTGGGATGTTACAGGGGTGGGTGGCGCACCCACATGGGCTGGCCAAACCAGCCATGGGGCCCACCCCCTTTGATGGTGCGGCTCCGCCCCTCTTGGGCCCTCTTAGGGCCCATATAGGTGGGAGCCCCCCTTTTTCCTTTATTATTTAATAATTAAATTAATATAAAATATAATTAATTCATAATTAATATATTTAAATACTATTTAATATCCCGTGACTCCGAAACCATTTCCAAACCACCCGAACAACTTTCGGACATCTCTGGAACCATTCCAGACCTTCCCGGAACTCCTTCCGGACCACCGGAACTCTTTCCGGATCATTTCTCTCTCTCCAACAAAATCCTATATTATTCCAGAACCTATCTCCTGGTGTCGTCAAGACCTTAAGTTTGTTACGCTACGGTTCGAGAACACTCCAGACATGGTCGAGACACTCCTCTCACCACTGACCATCAGGGATACCTGGATGTATATGATGGCCCCTGTGCATTCCACAAATATCGTCGTTGAACCATAAATATGATATTCATTCCCTTTGTTTATGCGATACTCCCTTGTCCGAGATATGATCGTAGACATACCGTTGTCTTTGTTGTATCTCGTTACCGACAAAGATTATTAACTCGTCTGTGATATTACATCTCCATGACCTAGTCATAAGCTGCGCAGCTATATAGATGTAATCTCACCGAGTGGGCCCAGAGTATCTTTCCATTACAAGAATGAACAAATCCCGCTCTTGATCTTTACGTCTCGATGCTCTTTCGGAATACCCAAGATGGACACCGTTATTGTCATGCTATATAAGACACAACGTTTGATGCTCTCAAAGCACCCCTACGAAGCATCAATAAGTACGGTCTCACGGTCTAAGGAATAAGCTATCATATTCTTATCTATTGCAAATGACAAACATCGTAATACGATCTTATTGCAATACTTTGTGTATGTCCATCATCTTATTCAACTAATAAGATGACCCCATTGTCAACCGACGTCATTGTCCTTGATCGGGAATCTCGATCAACAGTTGCCCAATGGACTAGTTCATATAGAGGCTTACTAGGGACCTGGTTGTCTATGTATCACATGTGTATTAATAATTCCTATTAATACAGTTATAGCATAATACACAAACCTATTATAAACAAATGAGATAACACAATAAATACTACTTATTTATTTGCCTCTAGGGCATATCTCCTTCAAGATTTAGTAACATGTGAATGTACCGACGCTGAAAAGGTGAGATTCACTACTCATCTGTTGGAGGGACAAGCAATTTAGTGGTGGTAAACTTATCAGATCACTCACCCACTGGAAACCCTGACTTTGGAAAACTTCAAGGAAGGTTTTCGTAATGCTCATATCTCTTCGGGCATTATGAACTTGAAACAAGAAGAATTCAAAAACCTTAAGCAAGGAAACAGGAGTCTCAAGGAGTATATGGATGACTTCCATGACCTGTCCCGATATGCTCCTGAGGACATCAACACCGAGGTTAAGAGGAAAGCAAAATTTCTCAATGGGCTGAGTGACGAACTGAAGATTCCTCTGACAGTCGCATATGCCCCAAATTATCAGGCCCTCCTGGATCAGGCTATCATACTGGAAGATAACATCAAGAAGGCCGAAAGCAGGAAGAGGAAGCTGAATATCAATAAAAAGCATTCTGAACCTTCATTGAAAAGGTACTTTCCTCGTGATGCAAACCATGGTCATAAACAGGGGAACTATCCTAGTGGAGGAAGCAACCACAAACATTATGGTCACAACCATAGTGGTGGGTTCAAGGGAAACAATGGAAGTCACAAAGGATATGGACATGTTGGCCATAACAATAAT
The DNA here is from genome assembly GCA_026929855.1 of Poa annua. NCBI lineage: Eukaryota > Viridiplantae > Streptophyta > Magnoliopsida > Poales > Poaceae > Poa > Poa annua. The sequence continues at coordinate 107,940,079 of CM049426.1, forward strand.
CATGGACAGTCCTGAATATAAGAAAGATATCAGCCAAATATTATGCTTCAAGTGCAATAACAAGGGCCACTATGCCACTGACTGCCCCAAGAAGAAGACTACAAAAGCACCAAGCCCAATCCTTTGCAGAAGGGACATGTGAACCACATCAATGTGGAAGAAGTGTACGATGAACCTGATGCTGTCATTGGTATGTTCTTGCTAAATTCGTGTCCAGCTTTAGTTTTATTTGATACCGGAGCATACCATTCTTTCATTTCAAGAGCTTTTGTAAACAAACTTGGGTTAGAGGTTGAAAGCCTGGGAAATCCTGTTAGAGTAAGTTCTCCTGGTGGAGAAATGTTAGTAACCTCAGGTTGTAGACAGTTGAGTCTGAAGATTGGAAAGCATCAGTTTCCTACGGGCCTGATCATCCTAGAAACACAAGGCCTGGATGTTATCATAGGAATGGATTGGATGTCCCGTTTTGAAGGAATCATAGACTGCACAAATAAGACCATCACTCTCACCACTCCAGAAGGATTGAAAATCAAGTTCAGATCAAAGTTTGAGCTAAAGAAGGTTAGGCTTAATTCTCTTAAGGAGGTTAGCCTCGGTGATGTTCTTATAGTCAAGGAATACCCTGATGTGTTTCCGGAAGAACTACCGGGAATGCCACCCGATAGAGATGTAGAGTTCCTCATTGAACTGAAGCCGGGTACAGAACTAATTGCTAAAAGACCCTACCCGATGGCAACTGATGAACTGGAGGAATTCAAAAAGCAACTGGAAGAGTTTATGCAAAAAGTTTTTATCCATCCAAGTTCATCACCAGGGAACTCAGAAATATTTTCCTTAATATAATTCTCCGGAGAAATTTCTTGAAAAACATCAATATCTTCATTATAAGAATCTCCAGAAATATAATGCTTGATTCTTTGTCCATTTACCACTTGTGTAGAGTCATCCTTGAGCGAAGCAATTATTATCGCACCTGAACGAAACACCTCCACAATAACATATGGTCCTTCCCACTTGGAGAGTAATTTTCCCGCAAAGAATCTAAGATGAGAACTATACAATAGAATTTTCTCATCAACATGAAATTCTCTCTTAAGGATTCTCTTATCATGCCATCTTTTAACTTTTTCTTTAAAGAGTTTAGCTTTTTCATAAGCTTTACTTCTCCATTCATCTAAAGAACTCAAATTAAGTAATCATTTCTCACCAGCAAGTTTAAAATCTCTATTGCCCAATAAGCTTTGTGTTCTAATTCTAAAGGCAAGTAACATGCTTTTGCATAAACCATTTTATAAGGAGACATACCCATGGGATTTTTATAAGCAGTTCTATAATCCCACAATGCATTATTTAATTTACTAGCACAATTCTTCCTCATTCTATTAACAGACTTTGCAAGATAGATTTAATTTCTCTATTTGATAGTTCTACTTGCCCACTAGTTTGAGGATGATAAGCTGAAGCAATTCTATGATTAACACCATATTTAGCAAGAACTTTTCTAAAACCACCATGAATAAAATGAGAACCTCCATCGGTCATAAGATATCTAGGAACACCAAACCTAGGGAAAATAATTTCTTGAAGCATTTTTAATGATGTTTCACCATCAGCACTTTTAGTAGGAATAGCTTCTACCCATTTAGTAACATAATCAACAGCAACAAGTATATGTGTATTACCTTATGAAATTATGCGTGTGGGTCATCCCAGAAATAATGCCTCAAGTCATAAAGAATTTTCTTCTTTGTTGAGCTGAAAAGGTTGGAGGCAAATACTTCGAAACAATAAAGTTAGCATATATTGCATACCAATGACTATCTCGTGAACTCACTCTTATTGCAGCCAATTGTTCATTTGGAAAACTATCATTAACTGGTATAGGATCATAAGCAATGTTTCCCAATCTAGACAAATTATCAGCAACAGGATTATCAGCAACTTTAATATTTTCAATGTGTAAATCGAGTTCTTGCAAAAGTAATACCCATCTAATAAGCCTTGGATTTGCATATTTATTTTCCATAACGTATCTAATTGCAGCATGATCAGTATGAATAATAACTTTAGAATCAACAATGTATTTTCTAAATTTATCACAAGAAAATACAACAGCTACAAATTCTTTTTCAGTTGTAGCATAATTCTTTTGAGCAGAATCAAGAGTCTTACTAGCATAATGAATACCATTTAATTTCTTATCTATTTTTTTCCAAGAACAACACCAACAGCAAAATCACTAGCATCACACATAATTTCAAATGGTAAATTCCAATCAGGTGGCATACCTCTTTCAGAAATTATGTGTCCAAGAACAATCCCTTCATTAACCATAAAGTGGCATTTCTCCCAATTAAGAACAAGATTAGTTTCTTCACATCTCTGCAAAACCTTATCAGGATTGTGCAAGCAATTATCAAAAGAAGTGCCATAGACGGAGAAATCGTCCATGAACACCTCCCCAATTTCTTCACAAAAACCATGAAAGATAGCAGACATACATCTTTGAAAACTAGCAGGAGCATTACATAAACCAAAAGGCATATGTCTATAAGTATAAGTACCATAAGGACAAGTAAATATGGTTTTCTCTTGATCTTGAGTTTTAACAACAATTTGAGAGAAATCAGAATAACCATCAAGAAAGCAAAAAATGAGTTTTATTGGCTAATCTCTCCAACATTTGATCAATAAAGGGTAATGGATAATGATCTTTCTTAGTAACTTTATTAACCTTTCTAAAATAAATGCACATTCTATAACCAACAACTACTCTTTGAGGAATAATTTAATCATTATAATTAGGTACAACAGTAATTCCACCCTTCTTAGGGACACAATGCACAAGACTATAACCCATCTACTATCAGCAATAGGATAAATGATACCATCATCGAGATATTTTAATACTCATTTCTTACCACTTCCTTCATCTTAGGTATTAAACGACGTTGATGTTTAGCAACTAGCTTCGCATCGGGCTCCATATTAATAGAATGTTGACATATGGAAGTAGAAATCAACCTTCAAATCATCAAAAGTATAACCCATAGCTCCACAGTGTTTCTTCAATACTTCCAATAATCGTTCTTCTTCTTTACCAGAAAGGTTAGCACAAATAATAACATGATATATTTTCTTATCATCAAGATGAGCATACTTAAGATTATCAGGCAAAGGTTTTAAATCAAAGACATGATCCTCTTTAGGTGGAAGTGTTTTACCCAAGTCTTCCACTTTTAAACTATGTTTAAGGATAGGTTGACGGAGGAATATGTCCTCAAGTTCATTTCTTTCTTCCATAAAAGTTTCATCTTCATGATCTTCCATAAATTGCTGAATATAATTCGTAGGAGCAAGAGAAACAGAAGGAAGTTGTTCTACTCTAAAATCTTCATTAGGCAATTCAGGTTCATAAGGAGTTCTTGCAAATTTCAATAAATTGAATTCATATGAATCACCTGCAAATTTAGTATGGATTTTCTCCTTTCTACAATCTGTAACAGCACCACAAGTATTCAGAAAAGGTGTACCAAAAATAATAGGACAAGTCTTACTAGCAGCAGAACCAAGTACAAGAAAATCAGCGGGATATTTAGTCTTACAACACAGAACTTCAACATCTCTAACAATACCAATGGGAGAGATAGTTTCTCTATTAGCAAGTTGAATAACCACATCAATATCTTCAAGTTGGCTAGGACCAATTTCATGCATAATCTCCTTGTAAAGCTCATAAGGAATGGCACTTGAACTGGCACCAATATCACATAAACCATAATAAAAATGATCACCAATTTTAACAGATAACACAGGAACACTAGCCTTTCTTGGCTTTGCAGGATGAGAGACAACATTAGAAGCGTCATCACAGAATATAATATACTCTTCTCCCACATTTTTGGAAATAAGTTCTTTAACTATAGCCACTGAAGGTTCAGCTTTAATTTGTTCATCAGGTTCTTTGGCTTTCTTATCACTTTTACTAACCACACTAGCCATAAGAGAATGTTCTTTCACTTTAACAGGAAAAAGGAATTTTATCAACATAAGGCTCAGGAATGATGTGATCAAAAATATTAACTTCAATACTTTTAGCTAAAATAGCAACAAATTTATCTTTATAAGGTTCATGAAAATCTTCAAACCCCTTCTTGATCAACCATAAGCATTATTAACATTTCGAAATACATCAGTATTCATAAAAGTCTTAATTCAAAGTCCTATTTTATACCTGAATCCCTACCTTTGTCATTCTCCCATGCTTCAGTATTTTCTTCATTACGATCAAGAAGATCTCATTTAAACTCCTTCTTACTACGAGTGAATGATCCAGCACATGAAGTATCCAATAATGTTTTTATCTTCAAACGAGAGTCTTGCATAGAAGTTATCAACAATAATATTACCAGGAAGCTCATGAATGGGACATTTGAGCATTAATGCCTTCAATCTCCCCCACGCTTGGGTAATACTCTCTCCATCATGAGGCCAGAAGTTATATATAGAATTCTGATCTTGATGAATTTCACTTGGAGGCTAAAATTTAGAATAAAAGAGAGGTATAATTTCCTCCCATCCAAGAGAATCCCTGTTCTTCAGTAGTTTATGCCAATGCGTAGCTCTCCCACCGAGTGATATGGAGAATAATTTCTTCTTGACTTCGTCCATCGTAATACCTGCACACTTGAACAACTCACATAATTCATGTAAATACAGCAAATGATCACCGGGGTGGACAGTTCCATCCCCAACATAGCGGTTATTCATAACACGTTTAACATTTTTCATAGGTATTTTAAATGGCACAATATCATCAGGAGGTGCCGAATGTTAAGCAGCGGTAGAAGACTTCCCAAACAGGAAAGCAACATTTCTCTTCTCCATTATTAATCAAATAAGGAGACAGAAATAAAAACAGCACTTACAGTTGATGTTTTCCTTACCAATTCCTCTTACCAATAGCGCTTCACTCCCCGGCAACGGCGCCAGAAAATAGTCTTGATGACCCACAAGTATAGGGGGTGTATCGCAGTAACTTCGATAAATAAGAGTGTTGAACCCAACGAGGAGCAGAAGGTGTTGACAAGTGGTTTTGATGAGGATTTCACTGTAAACACTAGCAGACAAGTTTTTAGCAGACTTTGATATAACAGAGAAATAAAGTGCGAGTAAATAGAGCGCAACAAATATAATTGCAGCGAGTGGCCCAATCCTTTTGAGAGCAAAGGACAAGCCGGTTTGTTTTCTTATGATGACCAAACGTTCTTGAGGACACACGGGATTTCTGTCTAGCACTTTCGCTTCATATTGATGAATAATCTTTAGTGTTTTGATAAGTGTCGTGTGGGTGAACCTAAGCTAATGCACCGCCCTTCCTAGGACTAATACAGACATATGATTATACCCCTTGCAAGCATCCGCAAATACAAGAAAGTAATTAAGATAAATCTAACCATAGCCTTAAACTCTGAGATCCTGCGATCCCTCGCGCATCGGAATACCAACGGGGGTTTAGGTTTCTGTCACTCCGGCAACCCCATAAATGATAACCGAGTACACGATGCATTCCCCTAGGTCCATAAAGGCGAAGTATCATGTAGTCGACGTTCCCATGACACCACTAGAAAAATGGCACCACAACTAAAATATCAAAACATCAAATATTAATCAACATAGTTCACTACTAACATCTAGACTTCTCCCATGTCCTCAAGAACACAACGAACTACTCACAACCACTAGTGGAAAACGGACCTGCAATACCGGTCGGGGAGGGGCATCAGTACCGGATTTGCAACCGGTACTACCCAAGCGGGACTTTTGCTCCCCCAACATCAGTACCGCGCGTGTTGCGACCGATACTAAAAGGCCTCCACGTGGGACGCGGAGTGAGGTTTCGTGAGGAAAACTGTATTACCGGTCTGTACCGACCGGTACTGCAATTTTTTTGCTATTTTTTCCATTTCATTTTCTGTTTTCTTTTCTTTACTTCAATTTTTCTTGGGTACTGCAATTTTATTTTTATGTTTTGTTTTTCCTGTACTGTTGTACATATATACAGTACACATTTGATGCATACACATAATATACTTTTTATATAGATATTCTATTCTACTACATACACTACATACGAAACACACACACACACACACACACATATATATATATATATATATATATATATATATATATATATATATATATATATATATATATAGGACATATTCATACTACCCTCGAAGGTAACTACCCCACGTGTGTTTCACACAATGTATGGAGTATCTATCATAACATGAGGTATGTATCATGTAGTATGGAGTATATAATGCTATTTCAGTACTAAAACTTATACATACTTCTCTTTTATATGCATATATGACGATATTTCGAGTATATAGTGTAAAATATTAGGCCATTTGCAATTTTTTCATTAAAGTTGTTTTTGGGTATCTTAGATATAGTATACGAACATACTCAAACCGATAAATTATGACAAAGTACTTCCGTAAGTTGGTATATGAGACGTGGGGTAGTTACCTTTGAGGGTAGAAACCATTTTACCTATATATATATATATATAATACAATTTACATATAACACATATTCATACTACGCTATTACATACATATATATAAACAAGCCAAGTTCTCGACATCGCATTAATTATGTACATCCTCCTCATTACGTCGGGAGTTCTTTTCATGTGGGATAGCTATATTTTGTATTATGGTATTCTCCCTTTGGCGACATGACCTCCTCAAGAATAAATCTCGCCAACTACTCTTGAATTGCTTCTACGCGGTGATGTGGTAGGAGGGCCGATCGCATGTCGTTAAGCTTTAAAGGAGATCAATATGAAAATATTAGTTGCGTGTATATATATATATATATATATATATATATATATATAATCATAATAAGATTGAAATATAGAGCAAGACAGTCACACTCACATCCATTCTTTTCTCACGCGAAGCCTGCTCAAGGCTAAATTTCCTTATGATCTCGCATACGTAGAATCCACATAATTCATTTCCCGGGGGTTGCTTCATTGTCTTTACAAGAATATAAATTAAATAAATAATAATCCAAATGATGATGAATTAAAGAGACATTGTTTAATTGCAGTACACTTACGTGAATATGTTTAATCGTCAGCTCTGGTTTCCATTCACCAGGCTCTGTGTGGATGAATTTTTTCCAAACCCTACTCGCAAAAGAAAATGGATAATGAGAGTTATTGGTTACTTCATATCATGAAATGGATTAATTGTTGAATTTACCTCTGAAACATGTCAATCAAGTCCTGGTAGTTTTATTGTGGTTTTCTTAATGAGTCAAAGACTTCAACTAATCCCTTGTCAATAATAATGTCCACTAGAATCCGATGGAAGCTGCACACATTTATATATAGCGGGGCATGCATAGGACTCATCAATTAAGCTTAACATCTAGTAATTAGCAATATAGAAAAGTGTTCAAGACAGTCACACTCACTTGACGTTGTAAGGAAGAAGTATATCTGCGGCCACTGTTTGCTTCGATATCCCGATGAACAATGCCTCCTCGCAGTCCTAGGGCTTCCGCCTTAAGTTATCGCTGTTAACTAAAAATGGGTCAATGAACCCAACTTCCCATACTCTTTTCCTTTTGCACTCGACAATCATCCACCTACATAAAGAATAGCATACAAAAGAATATAGTGAGGATAATTACAGGCTCAACTAGTGAGGATAATTACATGCTCAGCTAGAGACTTAGAAACAATCACTTACAGAACATAGCAACTCATGATAGTCGCGTTGAGAGCACGCTGGTTGTAAAACTGCCATAATTCTTCAAATTCGACACATATTTTTTTTGTTGATGAGGAATTGGTCGGCCCGCTATGTCACGTAAAACATTGTTTTCTCTCTCAGTTGTGCAGTTCTTGTATCAGTCATGCAATTTCCGCATTTGATAAGCTAGACGCACCAACTCATCAGGAGGGAGAAGATCTTCCCCATTGACAAATTGTCGTGCTATCTCATGCGTCTTGGGGAACATTGCGTCAAATGCAGAAACGTCCAAGTAGTCTGAGGCATGAGCAATATTTGTCCCAATGTTGGAACGCTTGTCTGTCTGTACCTTCAGCGGGGCGACGGACCGCGCTTTCTGTTTCCCGAGCTGGGGAACCTGCTTTCCCTTCTTTTTCTTTGCAGCGAGCCGCTTCTTTTTATCCTCCTCTTCTTGGTTATAACTCTTCGAGATAGAGCGTGTATAGTTATCATTCAAAGTTCTACGGTTAGGATCATACACCATGTCTAGAATGTGTTTAACACCCTTAGGGTTTAGTACCTGCTTTGGTGGGGGAGGGACTTTCTTTGCATCGCTTGCACTGCCCGTGCTTCCATCTCAGCTTTTAACGCTGGAGCATTTCCTCAACTGTGCGTTCCCAAGTTGATACCGGAGCAGGCTTCAACAAAGGCGCGTACTTGAAGTTGTCCTTTGCAGCACCACTCGGCGCACCGACAAGCATCCTCTGCCTCATTGAGAAGGACCTACTGCTGGCCACTGGACTCTTCGCACGCTCTGGCGTGGACTCATGCGTAGGGGCACTCTTTGGACGCCCCGGCGTGGACTCATGATGAGGCGGACTCTTTGCACGCTCCGGGGTGGACTCCCGTGGGTTGGACTCGTGCACCGGGGAAATGGAGTCGCGCTGGGTTGCCTCTCATTTTCCATATTATCAATGTGTGGTGGAGTTGGAGGTTGATTGCTACTCGGGGGGGTTGGTGGCCTACGCGTCGATTCTGGAAAAACGATGAGTTCCTTTCTCCATAGAATGATTCCATGAAACACTTCTCCCAATGTCACCTCCCCTTCTCCTGCAGGAATGTCAAGCTCCAGTCCCTCATATCCCTTAACAATTTCATCCACACAGACTCGAGCGTAGCCAGCTAGAATCGGACCACCATGGAAGGTTGCTCCGGGCGTATTCTCCAAAGCATAGACGGCCGCCACCTTCATGGATAGGTTCTTCATTTTGGTGTGGAGGTTACACATCATCTTACCCAGAATCTGACCCACGGGGTATATTGCGTCATCCGCCTGAATATGCGGCGTGGAAGCCACGCTGCTTCTCCGTTGAGATGCCATATCCAGTTGGTCCTCCGGCGGCTGAGATGACCTTTGTCCCTCTGTGCATTTACCTGTTGCAGCTCTACTATCATGTTTTCCAATCTGCAATACTTGTCGGCCTCCTGTTTCTTCTTCCTATCCCGGCTCCTGTAAGTGTTCCAATCCTTGTCGAACCTAACCTTCTGGAGGGCTCGATACCAAACCCGTTTCAGAGATTTCTTCGATATCGAACCTTTCATCTTTCAACTTTCTGGCCGGGCCTCGTTTTCTTTTACGAGCTGATTTACCAGGCTGGCTCGGTCCCGATACGGAGGGCTAAAAGAAGAATTTATTTGTTAATATATGTATATGTATACATATCAAATCATTTATCACAAGAGGCTATGTATACTTCGACGGTAGACGTCGTCAATACATTCTCATTGGTGTTATTGCAGGATCCAAAGGCAATATCTTTTATGTTAAAAATGTCATCGTCCCCCTCCAATCCATCGCCGGACATGTTAAGATATTGTGAGCCATCATCTTCATCACTTTCTCTGATTATGCCGAACAATTCCTCTTCACTAGCTCTGTCGTCCATACCTTTACTAATACAAAAAAAAGATACAACAATTTAGTGCCAAATCGGGCGGCAACATTTTAAAGAAATAACATGTGCACGGTGGAGGCTCGCCGCGGGGGAGCGCACAAGGGGATGCACGGGAACGACGGTGAGGTGCAGGAAAGACGAGACTCGGGAAGGTCACAAACACGACGTCGAATCCTACATGGATGTCACATTTATGATAAGAACGACGATAGAAATATTTCATATTACATTGTCACATTGTCGCATTCCTCACGCGTTGCTACGAGAATTATGGTTGTGTGCGCTGCTACGAGATTGATAATACAAGTGTAGGCCACAATATTTGCAACTTCATTTATCAAAGTCACATATGTATTCATCTTCGCTTTCCTAGTATAACAAAGTTCTAATCATGTAAATTTTCATTTACAAATTTCATTTACAAGTTCCATTTATAACATGTAAACAACATTTACAACTTTCATTTACAAAACTTAACATTCCCAAATTTGACATTCCCAAATTTAACATATATACAAAAACAATAGCATATATATACAAAATCAGAACCTAAAACATTGCATTTCCATATATTCAATCAAGAAATAGCAATAGCATTCATATAAATAACAATATAATTCATCTAAAAAAGTACCATTTCCTAGCAATTCTGAAATAGTCTAACACTCTATATAAAATGCCCTAAAATCTATTTAAGAAATAATCTAACACTCTATATAAAATGTCTAACTATCAAGTCTAACTACAATTTCCCGGCAAGTCTAACTAGCAAACATAACTAAATTTTCCTAAAGAAGACCTAAACAACACCTAAAACATTAGCTACATTCTATTTAAAACGTCTAAACTGACTCTCTGGATAAACAATAGGGGTGCTGACATCATTATGATGTGAGCAATGGCACACCAAGCTCCCGCCTCGCACTCCTCTGTTGACTGCGGCCGAGAGGGAGTACCTACGCACGTGCGCGACTAAATGCTAGCGGCGCCACCCTCGAATGGTCTCCGGAGAAGGCTGGGCGGAGGTGGAATCATGCTCGCCGGCAATGAGGGCAAAACGAGGGCGAGAGGGGGGGGGCTCCAATGACCATTAGCTCACCGCGAGGCACCTAGGGATTGTCGGAGCGGCGAGGCATGGTCGAGGATGGACGAGGCGAGGCGGTGGAAGAAACGGCTGGATTCGTGCTCGCCGGCGGCGGACACCTTGGGTTTCTCCTTTGCAAGTGGGGAACCGACGGTGTATTAGATCTCAAATCGCACGGGACGGAAGATGGCGGCGGAGCTCCATACCAGAATGGACGACGACGGCATCGGGAGCGGCGCGGCGAGGCTCTCCGTCGATGGCGTCGAGGTCCTGGCGGCGTCTACGTCTGCACTACTGAGAAGTGGAACTGCCCGATCGGGCGAGGAGGCATATAAAGCACCCACCTTTAGTGCCGCGGTGCCTTCGACCGGTACTAAAGGTCCTTCAGTACCGGTTTCATCCACCAACCGGTATTGAAGGTTTATCTATTCGCCGCCCAAAAACTGGCGTGAAACGAAAAACCTTCAGTACCGGTTGGTGGATGCAACCGATACTAAAGATCTTTTCTTTCCTCTTCTCTTTTCTATTTTCTGTTTTTTCATATGTATGGATTTAATTTTTCAAACTAATTAAAATTAGTTTCTAATAATTTGATAAAACATATCTATATTAAATGTTTTCAACAGATTAAAAAGTTAGATAATTACAAAGTGTAATCATCATATATCATTTTCCATTTTATAAGTGCAAAAAGTGACATTTTTTGGGAACAAAGTACCAAAAATATGATGTAAAATAGCACCAATTTAATTTTCATGGAAACTAGTACACATACAATGGTTAATTCCCATGTATTAGGTTTTTCCTTGATTTCTACCTAATTTCCCCTAGTTAAATGAATTTTTGCCTATTTTTTGAAAGTAATTCAAATTTGAACTACAACTGCTTGATAGCTTGGTTTGAAATTTTTGGAAAAATCATTTTAAGGTACACAACTATTGGTTATATCACGAAAACATTGATAGTTCTACAAAATCATACATCTTCTGATGAATTGTCATAACGACCGTTTTGAATTTTTCGAAAAATAAATAAATAATGTGATAAACACTTCAAAAAAAGAAACCCTTTGCCATGGGGACCTTATATGTGTACTAGTTGCTATGAAAAATGATAAACTTTATTTTTGACAAAATTTGCAAAAAAAGTCTTCACAAAAAGGTCTATCACATATAGACATCTATAAGTTTGAAGCCAAATGATCAACTTATGGTCATTTGCACGACATAATTTGTCATAAAGACCTCATATTCCACAAATATTTTCATATTGGTATAAGAAACAACCAAGTCAAAGGAAATCTTAAAATTATTTTCATAAATATCATTTTCCATTTTATAAGTGCAAAAAATGACAATTTTTGTGAACACAGTATCAAAAATATGATGCAAAATAGCACCCATTTAATTTTCATGGAAACTACTACACATATGATGGATAATTCCCAAGTATTAGGTTTTTCCTTGATTTCTACCTAATTTCCCCTTGTTAAATGAGTTTTTGCCTATTTTTCGAAAATAATTCAAATTTGAACTACAACTGTTTCATAGCTTGGTTTAAATTTTTTGGAAAAATAATTTTAAGGTACACAACTATTGGTTATATCAAAGAAACATTGGTAGTTCTACAAAATCTTACATCTTTTGATGAAGTGTCATAACGACATAGTTTGTGATAAAGACCTCATATTCCACCATATTACACAACACCAATATTCAACATCACCAAAGTAGTGTTATTTTTAATACAATATTACACATCACCAATATTCTCATATGTTCTATTATTCCTCCTTTTCTTCGATTGCTTAACATTGTGTCGGAACCACGGGGAATCCTCATTATTTAACGTGATGCTTGGGTCCGTGTTTACTTTGAAGGGCATAATTTCATCAAACTTATCATTATCTTCTCACATGTCTGTCTTGTCCTCCACCCCCATGATGTTTCTTTTTCCTGAAAGAACTATATGGCGTTTTCCCTCGTCTGATGTATTCTCTTCCATGTTTTTTCTATTTTTGGGTTTGGTAGACATGTCTTTCACGTAGAAAATTTGAGCTACATCATTTGCTAGGACGAACGGTTCGTCTTTGTAATCAAGATTGTTCAGATCCACCGTCGTCATTTCGTACATTGGGTCAACCTTGACCCCGCTTGCATTCAGCTTCACCCATTTGCACCGAAACAAAGGGATCTTAAAATCTGGTCCATACTCAAGTTCCCATATCTCCTCTATGTAACCATAATATGTGCCCTTTTGCCCATTGTTGTTTATTGCATCAAAACAGAAACCACTGTTCTGGTTGGTGCTCTTTTTGTCTTGAGCGATCGTGTAAAATGTATTCCCATTTATCTCGAACCCTTCGAAAGTGACTATAGTCAAAGATGGTGTCCTGGCCAACAAGTACAGCTGAACATCAACTTTGGTGTTACCCATGAGATGTGTTTGCAACCAACCGCTGAATTTCGCCTTGTATTGATCTTTAATCCAGAACTCATCCTCCACTGGGTTCTGAGATCGTAAAATATTCATGTGTTCCTCGATATACGGAGCTGCCAACGAGGAATTTGTAGAACTGTGTAGTGTGCTTCACTGAAAGAAGGTCCGTCCGTACATACTAATACTTTTTTCCCTAAAGTGCCTTTGCCACTCAGTCTCCCCTCGTGTCGCGACTGAGGAACACCAATCGGATTAATGTTAGGAATAAAGTCAACACAAAACTCAATGACCTTCTTGGTTCCATAGCCCTTGGAGATGCTTCCTTCAGGCCTAGCACGGTTATGATCATATTTCTTTAATACTCCCGTGAACCTCTCAAATGGGAACATATTGTGTAGAAATACGGGACCGAGAATTTGAATCTCTGCGACTAGCTCAACCAAGACATGCGTCATAACATCGAAGAAGGACAGCGGGAACACCAACTCAAAACTGACAAGACACTCGACCACATCAGTCTGCAACCTTGGTAGGATTGTTGGATCGATTATCTTCTCAGATATTGCATTGAGAAATGCACAAAGTTCACAATGGGCACTCGAACATTTTCTGGAAAAAGCACCCTCAATGCAATCAGAAGCAATTGCCTCATAATCACGTGGCAGTCATGGGACTTTAGGTTTTGAAATGTTTGCTTTTCCACATTTATTATTCTCTTTATATTTGATGAGAAGCCAGACGGGACCTTGATACTGCTCAGACATTAAAAAATTATCGCTTTCTCTTGTTTGGTTAGAGCATAGCTGCCAGGACCTTCATAGTGTTCTGGAAGCATGCCATCTCGTTCTTTCAAACGTTTCTGGTCCTTCCGTTCTTCCTTTGTGTTTTTTTTCTTCCCATACACGCCCAAGTGGCCTAGCAGGTTCACGCAAATATTCTTTGTCACATGCATAACGTCGATATCAGATTCGACCTCCAGGACTTCCCAATATGGTAGCTCCCAAAATACAGATTTCTTCTTCCACATGGGTGCGTGTCCGTTAGCGTCATTCGGAACCTGTAGTCCTCCAGGACCCTTTCCAAAGATTACTTTTAAATCCTTGACCATATCAAATATTTGATCACCGGTGTGTTCCATAGGCCTCCTACGGTGATCCGCCTCACCTTTGAAATGCTTGCCTTTCTTCCGTACGTTATGCCTGACCGGAAGAAATCTACGATGCCCCAGGTACACACATATTCTTACATTTATCCAAGTATATACATTTAGTATCATCCAAACAGTGTGTGCATGCATGGTATCACTTAGTTGTCTGTCCTGAGATGTTACTAAGAGCGGGCCAATCATTGATTGTTACGAAAAGCAACCCTCGAAGGTAGAAATCCTCTTGTTTGTGCTCATCCCACACATGTACACCTTCTTCCCGCCACAACTCTAAAAGTTCATCAACTAATGGCCTGAGATACACATCAAGCTCGCTGCCGGGTTGCTTCGGACCTTGGATGAGCACTGACATCATAATGAACTTTCGCGTCATGCACAACCAAGGAGGACGGTTGTAAATACATAGAGTCACATGCCATGTGCTATGACTGATGCTCTGCTCCCCAAAAGGATTGAATCCGTCCGTACTTAGACCAAACCTTAAGGTCCTTGCGTCATCTTCAAAGTCCGGGAACTCTCTCTCTATTTTTCTCCACTACGACCCATCAGCGGGGTGTCTGAACATCGTGTCCTTCTTACGGTCTTCTTTGTGCCATCGCAATATCTTGGCATGCTCTCTGTTGCTGAACAAATGTTTCAACCGTGGTATTATAGGAGCATACCACATCACCTTGGCATGAACCCTCTTTCTGGGGTGCTCGCGCTCAACTTCACCGGGGTCATCTCGCCTCATTTTATACGTAGTGCACCTCAAACCGGGCATGCATTCAGATTCTCGTACTGCTCACCGCGGTAGAGTATGCAGTCATTAATGCATGCATGTATCTTCTGCACCTCTAATCCTAGAGGGCAGACGATCTTCTTTGCCTTGTATGTACTGTCGGGCAATTCGTTATTCTTTTGAAGCATCTTCTTTATCTTTTTCAGCAACTTTTCAAACCCCTTGTCCGATACACCATTGTCAGTCTTCCATTGCAACAAATCCAGCGTGGTACCCAACTTTTTCTGATCATCTTCGACACCTGGGTACAATTTTTGTTTATGATCCTCTAACATGCGCTCTAACTTCAACCACTCGCTCTGACTGATGTTGTTTCTCTGTGCATCAGCAATGGCCCGAGCAAGATCATCAGCGGGCTCATCCGGCGCCTCTTCATCAGGCACGTCTACCTCAGGTTCCCCCATTGTAGTACCGTTGTATTCAGGAAACTCAGAATAGTTCTCGGCGTCCTCTTCTTCTTCATTGTCTTCCATTATGACTCCTGTTTCTCCGTGTTTGGTCCAACAATTATAGCCGGACATGAAACCGGACTCAAACAGGTGGATGTGAATGGTTTTTGATTTGGAGTAACCCTTGATATTCTTACAAGCAGGACATGGATAGTACATAAAGCCATCTCGCTTATTAGCCTCAGCAACACGGATAAAATCCTGCATGCCGATCATGAACTCGGGAGAGCGTCGGTCAACATACATCCATTGTCGATTCATCTGCATTATGTAAATATACCTAGAACCATTACACAATAGCTATATATCATTAATAGAGAGATAATTGACCAATGCATTAATACAAGTTCACCATATTTAAACAAATCCTCATAAACATTCATTAATTGAAACTAACATATAACTAGTTAAAGAATTTAAATCCAACAACAAATGCGATCAAAATCGCAACTAAGGTAACTATTGAACCAACAACATAATGATACCAAGCCTCTTGACTAATGAAATATTTTCTAAACTTTTTAAGCTTCAAGCGCATTGCATTCATCTTGATCTCTTGATCGAAGCGCATTGCCTCCATCTTGATCTTGTTATCATCCACGATGTCGGCGATCATAAACGTCGATCTTAAACTCTCATTTCATCTTCTCTTCGAGACGAAGATCTTCACTTATTTTCAATTTCTCTTTCAAATCATTGTTTTCTTTTACCAAAAACTCAACAATAGGGTCGATTGGAATTTCCGGCTCAACTACCTCCACATCTGAATATTAGAGCGGGCGAGAGCCGGTGTGGACAGATGTCAAAACCATGACACTATATATAACAAAAAAACAAATATGAAAAATATACAAGTAATAATTCTATAACTAAGATTTATTAAAATGAAATAAAAAACAAGAGGCTCACCGAGGTGGTGTCGGTAACAGGACGATGCGGGAGATCGACGATGGTGAGAAAGGGGACGGAACAACACTAGTAAAAACCACAAATCATGTTTTAATTTGAGTTCAAAATGCATATAAAACAAATGAAATTCCTAAGTTAAGCATTTCATCAAACACCTTGCTAGCACTACACAAAACAAATGAGCTAAACTAGCAAGAAAATGAGCTAAACTTGAAACGCCGGAGGAGTAGATGAAGGTGCTAACCCTTGTGTAGATAGATGCCACCAATCTAGACAAATGTTGGAGAAAAATGTGGTGAACTAGAGCTCTTGGGAGAGGAAAGAGAGAAAAAATGTAGTGTGTGCTCGAGCTGAAAAAATGGAGTGTGGCTCGGGGTGGGAGATGCTCGCTAAATACAGTGACATATTCAGTACCGGTTGGAGACACCAACCGGTACAAAAGGTGCTTGTCCTACCGCAACTGATTACCCAAGCCCTTTTGTATCGGTTTTTTGTCTACAACCGGTACTGAAGGTCACGACAAACCGGTACTGCTGCCCCCTCGCCTCTCGTTGTTCGGACCGGTACTGATGCCACACTAGTACAGGCCGCAAACCTGGCCGGGACTGATAGTCTGGACGTAAAGTCCTTTTTCCACTGGTGAACACACCATAATGAACATGATCAGAGGTGATATAATGATGGATAACAATCTGACCATAAACCCTAGTTCAACGGTTTCACTCAATAGCATCAATAACAATAGCAATCAACACCGAGAGAGTTTCCCATTTCAAATACACAAAGTTTAGCCCTAGATGTTACAGCGGGAACGAAGTGGATGGATGGAGATGACGGCGTTGGCGGTGGAGATGGTGGTGTTGGAGATGGTGATGGAGTGCAACTCGATGACGGTGACGATGGCGACGATTTCACTCCTCCGGGAAGGAATTTCCCCGGCGGCAACGCAGCCTGCCGGAGAGATTTTATTTCTCTGTCTTCTCCGCCTCGTGGTGGCGGAAGATATGGTTTATGTCCAACGTATGATTTTTAGGTCTTCGGGGGGAACAAGTACGCAAAGGGGTGCGCCAAGTGGTGGGCCAGGGCGCCCACATCGCCTGCTCGCACAGCGGCCCTGGGAGCCGCGCTGGGAGGTGGTTGATGCACACGGTGGGTGTGTTGTTGGGAGACCCCAAGAGGAAGGTACGAAGTAGTGCGGCAGCAAATTTCCCTCAGTATGAAACCAAGGTTATTGAACCTGTAGGAGATGAAGAATTCCCTCGAGGTATCAACGGTGCCAGAAAAGAGCTTGACGTAGTTGACGTGGAATCTGCACACAACACAATCATAGTATTTTGCCCCAACTCAACGGTGAGGGTGTCAATCCCACCGGCTTGCTGTAACAAAAGGATTAAACGTATGTGTGGAAAAATGAGTGATGTTTGCAGAAAGTAACATGTTTGCAGTTGTGGTTTTATCAGATTAATGAGAAGGACCGGGGTCCACAGTTCACTAGTGGTGTCTTTCCATAAATAATAATAACATTCATCCATGCGTGGTAAACAAATTACAACTAGGCAATTGCCAAAATAATGATGAGCAACCCAATGCATATACTAATGATATGGTGTCTAGTGTGAGATTCATTCAGGCATTACAGCAATATACGTAGACCGTTCCAACCGCATCTATGACTAATAATCAACCTTTCGGTTAACGTCCGCACCCCTTTCAGTATTAAGTTACATGCAACAGATTATCGCCTTAAGCACTGTGTGTAAACTAAGTAAGTAACATCATCCTTAGACAAAGTACTACTGTTTTATCCCTAGTAGCAACAGTAACTCTACAACCTTAGATCTTTCTGTCACAGCACCAGATTAAATAGAGACATGAACCTACTATCGAGCATAAATACCCCCTCTTGGAGTTACAAGCATCTACTTGGACAGAGCATACACATGTAACGGAGAGCATGTAAGATCATTAAATAGCACACACATGATATATTTTGAAGCAATAAATTTAGTACTCAATATGCATCGGATCCCAGCAAACACAACATGGAGAATTATATAAAGATGATCTTGATCATGACAGGCAGCTCACAAGATCTAAACATGATAGCACAAGAGGAGTAGCCAACCATCTAGCTACTGGTATGGACCCGTAGTCCAAGGTAGACTACTCACACATCAGTCTGGAGGCGGTCATGGCGACGTAGAGGCCTCCGCGGACGATTCCCCCTCCCGGCAGGGTGCCGTGGAGCAGTTCTGATCTCTCCCGAAGTGGTGGTGACGACGGCGGCGGCTCGGGACCCGTGGAGGAAAACATGTTCAACCATGCTCTGTTTTTAGGTCAGGGGGGTTTATATGGGCGAAAGACCTAGGCCGGTGGGCGCCCGAGGGGGCCTCCTCACCTCCTGGCGCGGCTGGCAGTGGGGCCGCGCCACCAGGTGATGACGCCGCCTCGCGTCCCCTCTTCTTCTCGTCTCTGGTTCTTCTGGTCGCAAATATTCCTAAAATAAATACTGGTTGGCTTGTTTCCAATTTGGCGGATATTTCCTTAAGAGCTTTTCTGGAACCAAAAACAGCAGAAAACAGGGAATTGCCACTGTGGCATCTTGTTAATAGGTTAGTCCCAGAAAATGCATAAAACTATATAAAATGCATAAAAAACATGTAATAATATGATATAACATATCATGGAACACAAGCAATTATGGATACGTTGGAGACGTATCAATATCCCCAAGCTTAGTTCTACTCGTCCCGAGTAGGCAAGAACGATAAAAGAAGAATAATTTCTGAAGTGACATGCTTAAACACAATCTTGATCATATAATACTTCTGAGTAAATCAAATTGCTAAAAACTTGTTTACATGCCCTCTGCCCAAATGTCATTTTTACAAAATTTGGTTATGAAATTTTATTTTAGTAAACTAAAATTCTTGATGTTACCCTTTTATTCATGTCTAAATAAATGAAAACAAATTAAAATTTTATTCATGCACACGTCATAAAAATTCTAAGAGATACATATACTAGTTTCCTGAAATTAAAATAAATTATTGCATCTCAAGCATAGCATATATTTTTCTTTGTATGAATATATTGCTTTTGTGTTTCTGTGTGGCTACTTATTTCTTTTGTTAGACCATTCGGAGGGAAACGAAAATCCTTGCAACTATAACTGCTGCACTCCCGGTTGCCAAGGCAAGTGGGACACCCCCATAAAATTCCTATTATTTTTCTATGCATGAGTAGATTATTTTTCTATAAGCATGTGTAGGATAGTATTGCTATGCAAGCCATGTTTAGACTTCCTTATTCCTGTGTTTAGGTTCCTATGAAAATACTTAGTAGAATTGTGATGCTATGCAAAACTATTTTGATGAAATGTTAAATTCTACTAAGTTATAATCAAACACCTGGGTGGAATTGGTTGCTAGGCTGTATGAGTTGAGTATTGTCCCCAGGGGATTTACCTGTGAGATATTCACTTATGGATGGCCACCCGGGAACAGAGGAATCTGAAGAACTCCGAGTGAAGATTGTTTCTCGTACAGCCATTGCCAATATGGGCTCTGGCTTGATCAACTAATCTGCGTGGACTCGCCCGGCCTGACAGGTGGTGGTACTGGTTTGTAGATGGAGCGCGTCAGGCCAGCATGGGGAGGGAAAATGCTTCTGAAAGATCTCGTCTCATTCTTCTCCTTTTCCTTAACACTTCAAGAGTGTATAGGATAGTTTGGGTTGAATGGGTACAATGGTGAACGTGCACAACCTCTGCAGAGTTAAAATCTAAGTACATAGCCGTGTCCTCGAAAACGGACAATTGAGTAGCTGAACGAGGACGTCAACGGAGGATTCCCCCATTCCAACTTATAAATTAAAAACTGATGGGTGAACAAGGGTAGATGGAGACTATGGCTTTCATACCATATTTGTCTCAACTAGGTAAAGTTGTTTCAAAGAGTGAGGGAAAAACTTGCTTTCTGCAAACTAACCTTGAGCTCCACCAGCCAAATAAGCATATAGGTTATAGAGTTATTTCTTTAAGTGTCCACCATAGTGTCACTTGCCAGTTCCATTTTTAATGGTTCTGACCCACGTTGTTGCAATATATATCTTATTGGAGACTGTTCTGATGATGAGTGAGATTTTGCTAAGGGTTTCGAGTCTGCAGCCAACATGTTTTCGCCTGTGGCAACATGAAGATGATGGAGACTCACTGTTATGTAATAATTTTCCGTTGTTTACTCTGTTCACTGCTAGCTTTACGCTATGCAAGTTGTAATGAATATTTTCTAAGTCTAGATCAGCGTTGTAATAAATTGATACTTTGTTGTGATATTACATCGTAAACTGTGTGTGCAAACGAATCGATCCAGTGATTTGCACTATACACAGGTACCTGCCATATTTTAAGTGCAGGTACACTACAATGCCCTTCGCAGAGGGAAGCAGAGATACAAGCATGTGCTGGAGCTTTTTGGTTTTATAGCTTTTTGAAATCTTATAGAGAGCATAAAAGTAAGTTTTTGAGCGGTGTTTGTTGTTGTCAGCGATTCTTAACAGGGTTCTTGCTATCTTCCATACTAAGCAAGTTAAGGGTGGTTCCGATAATTTTTTTAAAACAAGTCTTTATCATATTCATCTTCTTTTTCTCTTTACTTTCACAGCCATGACACTCCTCCCCACCTTTCTAACATAACCATGGCTAGCCGAATTCACGGGTGCCCACCAAATCAATCTCAAACCATAGAGGAGTGCCTATATTTCTGAAAAACTCAACCTTTGATATTACAGTAGTCTGACCACCCCTTTTGCAATATTAATGACGAGCAGATGTAGCATGCAAGTCATGGGTTACTTAATTAGTATGGAAGATAACAAACCCAACTATTATTTCCTCATGAGCTAGTGAACATTGACACAAATAAGAGATAATAATAATTTTGAATAAAGATAGCACAAGAATTATTTACTTGGAGTGGCGCGAAATACCACATAGTAGGTAGATATAGTGGACACAGATGTCAACGGTTTGGTTCAAGGTTTGGATATATGAGAAGCATTCCCTCTCGATGCAGGTCTTTGGCTAGCAAGGTTGGGTAGCAAGCATAAGAGTTGAAGGATACAAACAAACATACATGTAATAAAAGACAATCATGCAATTCTTTCTTGAAAACACACACAATTTTAAGTTGTGAATACTAAACTTGTCATAGAAAAGTGAGAGAGATCAATGAATGCTATATTCTACATGTAATTCTTTTTCCTCTTAAGTCTCAAAGTATTGTAGCTACATACCAATGCTAAGTTTGCCAAAGCCAAAAGATTTACTATATGTTCCCAAAGTGATCACCAATACTAAATGATAAGATCAATCATATATGATAAAAGTTACTACCTAAAATAAAGAGTGAAGAAAATAAATGATAACACTTCTAATTAATATTCCATAACGGCAACTCACACCAAGGGATACATAGATAACCAACTAAAAGAGAGATACTTCCACACTGCAAACCATAATATAAGATAACTTCCCTACTCATGATATGACACTACTAAAAAGGTAAAAGTTGAAAGATAATGGTGATACCGTGACACTCCCCCTAAGCTTGGAACAAGCGAAGGGAGATGCCAATACCGATGATGAATTACTCCGTTGGTAGTGATGGTGGGACGACTCGAAGTGGAGTAAGGTAACGCTCCAACATCTTGCGGAGCCTGTGATTCTCCTCTTGAAGTATATCCACCTCCCTCCTAAGGATGTAGTACTACTCACAAAACTGATCCGTGACTCGAAGAGCTTCAGTTGCTTCTGGAAAAGAGCTAAGATCAGGGACAGGTGGTATCGTTCCCTGCATGTTATGAGGAAAAACACGTTGGGCGTTAATTGATCCCACGAAGATGGGCTTCCTCGATCCCGTCCTTGCGTGATCCTTGTTTGCCACTTGCATCTTATTCACCTCCTTCATGATGCTCTCATCCATGTCCTTGTGCCTAGCCTTCACCTTCTCATCGTCCGCCCATCCAACAAAAAACCCGTGATCAAGATCTTGAAGGAGTACACGTTGGCGACGAAGTGCGTAGTCTTCGGAGAAAGAGCCTTGAGACGACATCTAAAGAGCAACAGCTCGAAACAAAAACGCGTGAAAACATAATATACGGACCTTGGGGGCCTCGGGTGATTATATAGCAAAAATTTACGAAATAAAAGGAAGGCAACAATACGAAACCGAGTAGGAGAGGAGCTTCGAGG
This sequence comes from Poa annua, assembly GCA_026929855.1. Taxonomy (NCBI): domain Eukaryota; kingdom Viridiplantae; phylum Streptophyta; class Magnoliopsida; order Poales; family Poaceae; genus Poa; species Poa annua. Next base: position 107,962,874 of record CM049426.1, read on the forward strand.
CCTTCTCATCGGCTGGTGGCGCGGCCAACAAGGGGGCCGCGCCACGAGGTGTTGTGGTCGCCTCGGACTTCGTGTACTATTCGTTTTCGTCTCATATTTTTTCTATTTTCCAAAAATAAATCCGAGATTTCCGAAAATTAAATTCGTGGACTTTTTCTTACCGAAACTGTACCTTTTCTAAATCAGGTTCTGCGAACTCAGAAATATTTTCCTTAATATAATTATCCGGAGAAATTTCTTGAAAAACATCAATATCTTCATTATAAGAATCTCCAGAAATATAATGCTTGATTCTTTGTCCATTTACCACTTGTGTAGAGTCATCCTTGAGCGAAGCAATTATTATCGCACCTGAACGAAACACCTCCACAATAACATATGGTCCTTCCAACTTGGAGAGTAATTTTCCCGCAGAGAATCTAAGATGAGAACTATACAATAGAATTTTCTCACCAACATGAAATTCTCTCTTAAGGATTCTCTTATCATGCCATCTTTTAACTTTTTCTTTAAAGAGTTTAGCTTTTTCATAAGCTTCACTTCTACATTCATCTGAAGAACTCAAATTAAGTAATCTTTTCTCACCAGCAAGTTTAAAATCTCTATTTAGTTCTCTCACTGCCCAATAAGCTTTGTGTTCTAATTCTAAAGGCAAGTGACATGCTTTTGCATAAACCATTTTATAAGGACACATACCCATGGGATTTTTATAAGCAGTTCTCTAATCCCACAATGCATCATTTAATTTACTAGCCCACTTCTTCCTCGTTCTATTAACAGACTTTGCAAGATAGATTTAATTTCTCTATTTGATAGTTCTACTTGCCCACTAGTTTGAGGATGATAAGCTGAAGCAATTCTATGATTAACACCATATTTAGCAAGAACTTTTCTAAAACCACCATGAATAAAATGAGAACCTCCATCGGTCATAAGATATCTAGGAACACCAAACCTAGGGAAAATAATTTCTTGAAGCATTTTTAATGATGTTTCACCATCAGCACTTTTAGTAGGAATAGCTTCTACCCATTTAGTAACATAATCAACAACAACAAGTATATGTGTATTACCTTCTGAAATTATGCGTGTGGGTCATCCCAGAAATAATGCCTCAAGTCATAAAGAATTTTCTTCTTTGTTGAGCTGAAAAGGTTGGAGGCAAATACTTCGAAACAATAAAGTTAGCATAATTTGCATACCAATGACTATCTCGTGAACTCACTCTTATTGCAGCCAATTGTTCATTTGGAAAACAATCATTAACAGGTATAGGATCATAAGCAATGTTTTCCAATCTAGACAAATTATCAGCAACAAGATTATCAGCAACTTTCCTATCTACAATGTGTAAATCGAGTTCTTGCAAAAGTAATACCCATCTAATAAGCCTTGGCTTCGCATCTTTCTTTTCCATAACGTATCTAATTGCAGCATGATCAGTATGACTAATAACTTTAGAATCAACAATGTATTGTCCCAATTTATCACAAGAAAATACAACAGCTACAAATTCTTTTTCAGTTGTACCATAATTCTTTTGAGCAGAATCAAGAGTCTTACTAGCATAATGAATAACATGTAATTTCTTATCTATTTTTGTCCAAGAACAACACCAACAGCAAAATCACTAGGATCACGCATAATTTCAAATGGTAAATTCCAATCAGGTGGTTGAATAATAGGAACAATTATCAAAGCTTTCTTAAGAGTTTCAAAAGCTTCCTTACAATCATCATAAAAACAAACGGTATATCTTTTTGCAGGAGATTAGTAAGAGTCTTTGATACCTTGGCAAAGTGTTTGATAAAACTTCTATAGAAACCAGCATGACCAAGAATACTACGAATACCTTTAACATCTCGGTGGCAAGGCATGTTCTCAATTGTCTCCACTTTAGCTCTATCAACTACAATACCTCTTTCAGAAATTATGTGTCCAAGAACAATCCCTTCATTAACCATAAAGTGGCATTTCTCCCAATTAATAACAAGATTAGTTTCTTCACATCTCTGCAAAACCTTATGAGGATTGTGCAAGCAATTATCAAAAGAAGTGCCATAGACGTAGAAATCGTCCATGAACACCTCCACAATTTCTTCACAAAAACCATGAAAGATAGCAGACATACATCTTTGAAAAGTAGCATGAGCATTACATAAACCAAAAGGCATATGTCTATAAGCATAAGTACCATAAGGACAAGTAAATATGGTTTTCTCTTGATCTTGAGTTTTAACAGCAATTTGAGAGAAACCAGAATAACCATCAAAAAAGCAAAAATGAGTTTTATTGGCTAATCTCTCCAACATTTGATCAATAAAGGGTAATGGATAATGATCTTTCTTAGTAACTTTATTAACCTTTCTAAAATAAATGCACATTCTATAACCAACAACTACTCTTTGAGGAATAAATTCATCATGATAATTAGGTACAACAGTAATTCGACCCTTCTTAGGGACACAATGCACAAGACTAACCCATCTACTATCAGCAATAGGATAAATGATACCGGCATCGAGATATTTTAATACCTCATTTCTTACCACTTCCTTCATCTTAGGTATTAAACGACGTTGATGTCCAGCAACTGGCTTCGCATCGGGCTCCATATTAAAAGAATGTTGACATATGGAAGGAGAAATCAACCTTCAAATCAGCCAAAGTATAACCCATAGCTCCATAGTGATTCTTCAATACTTCCAATAATCGTTCTTCTTCTTTACCAGAAAGGTTAGCACAAATAATAACAGGATATATTTTCTTATCATCAAGATGAGCATACTTAAGATTATCAGGCAAAGGTTTTAAATCAAAGACATGATCCTCTTTAGGTGGAAGTGTTTTACCCAAGTCTTCCACTTTTAAATTATGTTTAAGGATAGGTTGACGGAGGAATATGTCCTCAAGTTCATTTCCTTCTTCCATAAAAGTTTCATCTTCATGATCTTCCATAAATTGCTGAATATAATTAGTAGGAGCAAGAGAAATAGAAGCAAGTTGTTCTACTCTAAAATCTTCATTAGGCAATTCAGGTTCATAAGGAGTTCTTGCAAATTTCAATAAATTGAATTCATATGAATCACCTGCAAATTTAGTATGGATTTTCTCCTTTCTACAATCTGTAACAGCACCACAAGTATTCAGAAAAGGTGTACCAAAAATAATAGGACAAGTCTTACTAGCAGCAGAACCAAGTACAAGAAAATCAGCGGGATATTTAGTCTTACAACACAGAACTTCAACATCTCTAACAATACCAATGGGAGAGATAGTTTCTCTATTAGCAAGTTGAATAACCACATCAATATCTTCAAGTTGGCTAGGACCAATTTCATGCATAATCTCCTTGTAAAGCTCATAAGGAATGGCACTTGAACTGGCACCAATATCACATAAACCATAATAAAAATGATCACCAATTTTAACAGATAACACAGGAACACTAGCCTTTCTTGGCTTTGCAGGATGAGAGACAACATTAGAAGCATCATCACAGAATATAATATACTCTTCTCCCACATTTTTGGAAATACGTTCTTTAACTATAGCCACAGAAGGTTCAGCTTTAATTTGTTCATCAGGTTCTTTAGCTTTCTTATCACTTTTACTAACCACACTAGCCATAAGAGAATGTTCTTTCACTTTAACAGGAAAAAGGAATTTTATCAACATAAGGCTCAGGAATGATGTGATCAAAAATATTAACTTCAATACTTTTAGCTAAAGGAGCAACAAATTTATCTTTATAAGGTTCATGAAAATTTTCAAACCCCTTCTTGATCAACCATAAGCATTATTAACATTTCGAAATACATCAGTGTTCATAAAAGTCTTAATTAAGAGTCCTATTTTATTCCTGAATCCCTACCTTTGTCATTCTCCCATGCTTCAGTATTTTCTTCATTACGATCAAGAAGATCCCATTTAAACTCCTTCTTATTACGACTGAATGATCCAGCACATGAAATATCCAATAATGTTTTATCTTCAAACGAGAGTCTTGCATAGAAGTTATCATAAATAATATCACCAGGAAGCTCATGAATGGGAGATTTGAGCATTAATGCCTTCAATCTCCCCCACGCTTGGGCAATACTCTCTCCATCATGAGGCCAGAAGTTATATATAGAATTCCGATCTTGATGAATTTCACTTGGAGGATAAAATTTAGAATAAAAGAGAGGTACAATTTCCTCCCATCCAAGAGAATCTCTGTTCTTCAGTAGTTTATGCCAATGCGTAGCACTCCCACCGAGTGATATGGAGAATAATTTCTTCCTGACTTCGTCCATCGTAATACCTGCACACTTGAACAACTCGCATAATTCATGTAAAGACAACAAATGATCACCGGGGTGGACAGTTCCATCCCCAACATAGCGGTTATTCATAACACGTTTAACATTTTTCATAGGTATTTTAAATGGCACAATATCATTAGGAGGTGCCGAATGTTAAGCAGCGGTAGAAGACTTCCCAAACAGGAAAGGAACATTTCTCTTCTCCATTATTTATCAAATAAGGAGACAAAAATAAAAACAACACTTACAGTTGAAGTTTTCCTTACCAATTCCTCTTACCAATAGCGCTTCACTCCCCGGCAACGGCGCCAGAAAATAGTTTTGATGACCCACAAGTATAGGGGGTGTATCGCAGTAACTTCGATAAATAAGAGTGCTGAACCCAACGAGGAGCAGAAGGTGTTGACAAGTGGTTTTGATGAGGATTTCACTGTAAACACTAGCATACAAGTTTTTAGCAGACCTTGATATAACAGAGAAATAAAGTGCGAGTAAATAGAGCGCAGCAAATATAATTGCAGCGAGTTGCCCAATCCTTTTGAGAGCAAAGGACAAGCCTGTTTGTTTACTTATGATGACCAAACGTTCTTGAGGACACACGGGATTTCTGTCTAGCGCTTTCGCTTCATATTGATGAATAATCTTTAGTGTTTAGATAAGTGTCGTGTGGGTGAACCTAAGCTAATGCACCGCCCTTCCTAGGACTAATACAGACTTATGATTATACCCCTTGCAAGTATCCGCAAATACAAGAAAGTAATTAAGATAAATCTAACCATAGCCTTAAACTCTGAGATCCTGCGATCCCTCGTGCATCGGAATACCAACGGGGGTTTAGGTTTCTGTCACTCCGGCAACCCCATAAATGATAACCGAGTACACGATGCATTCCCCTAGGTCCATAAAGGCGAAGTGTCATGTAGTCGACGTTCACATGACACCACTAGAAGAATGGCACCATGTAACATCCCAACATTTTATAATGTTCAAAAATCACTAAAATTTAAAACTTTTATTTTATTAAAATAAAATATTAAAAGTATAAGGAAACCAACTATGAAAGACTTCAAACTTGAGTTTAATATTTCAAATGTCACAGTTTAAACATTTTATTATCCTCTGTATTTCACAAACCTAAAAATGTAGTTTGACAAATATTTTACAAACTACAATCCATTTTATTTTAAGTAAATAGTTTACTTATAAGAAATTGATTTCAACCACTTAGCCATATCTATCCATAAATTTTCAAATTAATTAAAATTGGTGTAGTTGCCAAATGGTTATCATTCTCTCAACGAAATTCAAAACATGGTGTTAACATTTAAATTCTGTAATTTATAACTATAAACTTTATAAAATTTAAATTAATGAATTAGCCAAATAAACATTTCATTTGCTCAAATGAATTTCATCTATTTTCAAAGCATGAAATGATTAATATATTCTAAATAAGAATAGAATTAAAACAAAAATCTTTTCCAAAGTTGTTATGAAGTTTTCAAATGAATTATCATACTATAAAATATAATGTTGCACAAATTATTTTCAATTAAAAATGAATACCTTATATTTCATATTTCCTAAAACATCATTTATATTTAGTTCTTTTAATATTATGCCAAATTAAAGAGGAATGATTTCAGCAAAATAAGTTTAATATAACTTAAATTCAAACATATTTTGAATAGGGGTATTTTACAAATTTTATATAGCCAAAAGAAAATTTATTTAAGATATAATTTCTAAATTGACTTTAAGTGTCAAATTTGTATTTAACCAATATTTCAAAATATTATTTTTCAAAAATATTCAAAACATGCCCACAATTGGTTTAACAGAAAGATAATAATTTTACAAATTTTTAGAATTTTATTTGACATCATTTGGAGTTATAAATCAAAAGATATAAATAAAATAGAAAAATCAGAAAAGAAAATACCTGTGACGTCATGTTGACGTCAGCAGATCTTCTTCAACCTCCAGCCGAGATTTCCGCCGGCGATCTCCTTCCAAAATCGAGCGAGATTGTCGCGGATTGGTTTGTCCCCTTCGGCCTATATAAACCCCGCGCTCTCCTCTTCCTTTTGCCCCAAACCGTAGCCCCTAAGACGCCGCCAGGCCGCCGGAATACTCGCCGGAGCTCCATTGCTACCGCCGCCATTTTTCTGTGTTCCCCGGCGAGGTGAGCCTTCCCCGTTGCCCGTGAGCCCTCCTACCTCTCCCTCGCGTCCGCGCGCATCCCCTAACTCCTTCCCTCGTCTCCTTTCGCAGCCGAACGGAGTGTCTCGTGCACGGACTGAATCGCCGGAGCCGCCGAGCCTCCATCTCCTCGTCCACGACGTTCCGGGAAGAGGAGGATCTGGCCGTCGCCGCCATTCTTCTTGTTTTGGATCGCCGAGTCGGAAGCCGCCCTCCGCGCGTTCGGAAAACCACCGTGGCGACGAATCCGTCCGTGACCGAGCGCCGGCGCCGTCGTCCCTCACGACTCCGGCGAGATCCCGCCGCCCAGGTATGGTCAACGCCTCTCCACCGTCCGATTCAAATCCTCCGGCCCAGATTAGATCTTCCTCCGAACCGGTATCAGCGAATAGGAAGTAGCCACGTCGATGCCCAGTCAGTGCCTCGTCAGATCCAGTCAGCACAGACGTGGCCTGCACAGTCAGCGCCAGCGTGTAATTCATTTTCTATTTTAATTTTAATTGGAAAATTTGCAGATTAGTCCCTGTAATTAAAACATCTATAACTTTTTAACCACAACTCCAAATTTAATAATTTTTATATATTTGGAAAGCTCTTGACATGTAGATTATTTTAGATCGGCCAAAATTAAAATTTGACTTAGTATAAAATATTCAAATTTCAAATGGTGAATTTGAGTATATTTGTAATAACTTTAAATCTATAAATCCAAAAATTGCAAATAAATATGTTTTAGAAACTTTGGGATATTTGTAAATTAATGCCACTGCTATAAAATATTTTTGAGTAATTTTTGAATGATTTCATAGTTGTGTGTTTAATTTGAATAGTTTGACTATTTTGAAATAACTCTTAATAGAAACATTATTTTTTATTAAATCCAATTGCAATAGATTTAATTAAAGGCTCTCTGCCTATTAACACTAATTATAAAATTTTGTTATAAAAATTTAATCATAAGAAACTTTAATATTATAATTATTCCTTTTACTATATTTTCCAAAAAAATAGAAATTTACTAAAATTGCATTTATAAATTCATACATATTTATAAAGAAATTACAAAAGTCATTTTGATGTTTTCTTGTAAATAAAAATTGCATTTAATGCATAAAATATTTTATTATATAATTATATTCCTCATAGGAAAACCCCTCTTCATTAGTTTTCTCTAAGTTAGAAATAATTTCAACTTAGCATTTTGTGAAGTGCTACACTTAGACACTTAGTAATTTTCAACATGGAGCTGGAAGACCAATGAGGGACTTAGCCAAACAAGACTCCAGAAGAATCTCCAAGGAGTGGAAGCACTTAGAAGAAAGATCAAGAAGAAGTTCATGAAGACCAACCAGAAATATTTTCTAAGTCTTTCTTCCTCTTTCTTCTTCCTCCCTTCTTCTTTTGTTAGACTTCATGAAGACTAAGTAAATCCAAGACCAGCCTCGAGGATACAAGAATCATCAAGTCTGAAGATTCATCAAGAGTACCAAGAACTCAATCAAGACATCATCCAGAAGAAAGTTACAAGTCTGGAGATGAAGCCTGGAGGACAACTACATCTTTCTTTCTATCTTTTCCCTCTTTCCTAATCTTGTCTTTTAGACTTAAACAAATTTTGATCATGATGTTATCATCTTGAAGTTGTTGGATCCTAGCGGCATAGTGGGATGAAGCGGCCTGGAAACAAACCTTACATGTCCACGTACATGAGACCTGTTCCACAATTTAAGTGGCTGGCCGGGTGTCTGTCTCTCTCACTATAGCGAATGTCCAATTTACAAAGAGTTGATAATAATTGTTGATCATCTCGAACAAATAACTTAGTATTTTCTCTAAGTATTTTGCACATCAAGACTAAGCCATTAGAGTGCTTGTTTCAAGAAGATATAAAACAAAGTATGTTTATCCAACTTAAGACCTTAGTCCTTAGTCATTCTTGAACCACCTATTTTTCTTACATTAACTTAAAAGATTTACATGGCATGAAAAAGTATTTCTAGCCCTTAGGAATATTAAGCACATCATGCATAAACATATTTTCCTTAGGAAGTTTTATAAAACTTATTTATTCATCTAGTATGTGTTTGTGTGCATTGTGAAGTTGTGCTTGCTGTTGATTGTTGTATTGTTGCTTGTCTATACTGTTAGATTGAACGGAGAGTCCCGAGTATCGTGGAAAAGAGTTGTGAACAACGACAACATTCCAAGGCAAGTGGCACACCTCATAAACTTCCTATTATTTCTATATGCATTACTTAGTGTATTTTTATATGCATGTGTAGGATAGTATTGCTATGCCAAACCTGTGTAGAAATCCTTATTCCGGTGTCTAGGATTCCTATGCAATACTTAGTAGAATTATTGATGCTATGCAAATGTTGTTTTGTGAAAATCTAAATTCTACTAAGTTAAGAATGAAACACCTGGGTGGTAAGTGGCTGCATGGTTTATGTTGAGTGGCTACTCAGGTCCATGTCTATGGTTCCTGGAGTATGTACACTTGTGAATGGCCATCCAGGAACAGAGGAATCTGAAGAACTCCGAGTGACGATTGCTTCCAGTGCAGCCATTGCCATATGGGCTCGGGCTTGATCAATTATGTTGCGTGGACTCTGTCCGGCTTGACAAGCAGATGTAGGGGGATGTTAGGTGGAACGGGTCAAGCCAGAGTGGGAGGGAAAATGCTTCTGAAAGATCTCGTCTCATTCTCTCCTTTCCTTATCACAAATGGTGTGTAAAGGATACCTTGGGTTGAATGGGTACAATGGTGAACGTGCACAACCTCTGCAGAGTGTAAAACTAAGTACTTAGCCGTGTCCCCGGTACGGACAATTTGAGCAGCTGATCGCGGACGTCAACGGAGGATTCCACCATTCCAACTTCAGAAATAAAACAGATGGGTGAACAAGGGAAGATGAGATTTATGGTTTTCATGCCATACTCGTCTTGATTTCAAGAAAAGTGTTTTCCAAAAAGATAGGAAAAATTGGCTTTATGCAAATTAGCCTTGAACTCCACCAGCCAGATATGCATATAGGATTTAGAGTTATTCCATAAGTGTCCACCATAGTGTCACTTGCCAGACTCCATTTTAATGGAATCTGACCCACGTTGTTGCAATATTTTTCTTATTGCAGATTTGATCAGATGACGAGTGAGGTTTCGTAAGGGTTTCGAGTCTACAACCAACATGTTTTCGCCTGTGGCAGCATGAAAGTTATAGAGACTCACTGCTATTGTATTTCCGCTGTGTACTTTTTCAATGCTAGCTTTATGCTATGCAACTTGTATCACATATTTTGTAATTCTGGATCATCGATGTAATAAATTGACGCTTTGTTGTGATATTACATCGTAAACTGTGTGTGCAAATGAATCGATCCAGTGATTTGCACTATACACAGGTATCTGCCTTATTTAAAGTGACGGTACGCTACAGATGGTATCAGAGCACTGTGTTGCATGTAGGTTCGAAACCCTAGGTTTGGATAGAAATAGGTTTGACCATAGGATGGAAAATCTATTTTTCTTCACTTTTCTAAAAACAAATCTTTTCACTATGTCTTTCTCGTATTCTCATCTACTATCAACCTTCTGAAAACCTCTTATCTTTTTCTAGATGACCATGTTCTTATAGTCCAAGTCTGATTTTGCTGCCTCATGTGGAAAAGCTACGATTAATCATGAAGTTCTGCATGCATGGAAGACCACTGAAGAACCAGGATTCGACCAACACTTCTAAGATATCCAAGAAAGTTGAACAAGAACCTGAAGCAGTCATGAAGGAGGTAGATTTGACCACCACCAAAAATAGAATGACGATATCGTGTTAGTGTATTGATCATATCAACTTGGCTATATGACAATACTAGATTGTTTGTTTGTTCTGAACCTTGTTGCTTGATGTTTGTTAGATGTTGATTGATTATGTTATAGATTGGTTGCCTTGTTTTGTTTTCTTAAACTAGGATTCCTCCATAGTAAAAATAATTCAACTCATTGCTTTCTAAACCAAACAGATGTCTCACCCCAATACCAACACCAGTGATTTGCATACAACTATGCGACTATTATTAGAGAATCAGAGTCAGCTGTTGAAGATGATCAATGAGCAACTGCCTAAGATTGATCAAAACCATAGTGATTTTGAAAAGGACCTTATGACCAAACTAAAGGCATGCAAAACCTGTGGAGAGATAGGACATACGTCCCAAGAATGCACTGATGAGTGGCCCCATGGTCATACCAGACATCCAGTTAGGGAATGCCCCACAAGTCAGATTTCTTGTTGTTTGTGTGAAGCAACAAATCACGTTCCAACGCAATGTCAACTCTACCCCGTGGTGCAAGAAGTCAGTCAGCAAGCCAAAAAGGGGATGCAACAAAATCTCATGGAGTATGTGGAAGTACAAGAAAACAAGGAGGAACACAAAAGAGGTGATAGCCATATAACATGTTTTACCTGTGGAGAACTAGGACATTATTCATGGGACTGCAAAGAGAAAAGGACTGGTCAGGATACTGAACCAAATCTTCATCAAAATGAGACTGTGGGTCATACTAAGGTGAAGAATGAAATAAGAGTAAGGTCACTTCCGAAGAAATCCAAAAGTACCTCCAAGTGTTGCTATAAATGTGAAGGAGATCACCTAGCTCGAAATTGTCACATCAAACGAGAGTGGACTTCTTTAATTGAGATAGAATATAGCAAACAAGATTTGGAAGAACTGTTAGCCCTGAAAACACCAAAGAAGAAGAGGAACTTAAGTGACGTAATTTGCTACAAATGTAAAGGCAAAGGACATTATGCTGATAAGTGCCCAGAGCGGAAGAAGGATAAACCTCTCCAAGGACCGAGTGGAAAGCGTGAGTGCTAAAAACTTTCTGTATCCACCACATGCCATTGTATTTTGAATACTTGTACGCTCTACATCAGAGGAATAAACAAGATTACACAAAGTTTCTAGACTGACCACAAAAATTTCTTTTAAGGGTCGTAGCCACCTAGATAATTCAAACCCAGTCGCTTAAACCCAGAGATCTCAAACGATCTTTCGTTCCATCCTCCTAATCAGAAAAACCATTCACTGCCAAGTTTTCAAGTTTCCATGTCAGAAAATTTATTTCTCAAAAACATCTCGAGTTATCAGAATCATTCAAGCATTTGCTTTCTTTCTAGCTTCTCCGAATCTCGGGGACGAGATTCCTTTTAAGGGTGGTAGTCTGTAACATCCCAACATTTTATAATGTTCAAAAATCACTAAAATTTAAAACTTTTCTTTTATTAAAATAAAATATTAAAAGTATAAGGAAACCAACTATGAAAGACTTCAAACTTGAGTTTAATATTTCAAATGTCACAGTTTAAACATTTTATTATCCTCTGTATTTCAAAAACCTAAAAATGTAGTTTGACAAATGTTTTACAAACTACAATCCATTTTATTTTAAGTAAATAGTTTACTTATAAGAAATTGATTTCAACCACTTAGCCATATGTATCCATAAATTTTCAAATTAATTAAAATTGGTGTAGTTGCCAAATGGTTATCATTCTCTCAACGAAATTCAAAACATGGTGTTAACATTTAAATTCTGTAATTTATAACTATAAACTTTATAGAATTTGAATTAATGAATTAGCCAAATAAACATTTCATTTGCTCAAATGAATTTCATCTATTTTCAAAGCATGAAATGATTAATATATTCTAAATAAGAATAGAATTAAAACAAAAATCTTTTCCAAAGTTGTTATGAAGTTTTCAAATGAATTATCATAATATAAAATATAATGTTGCACAAATTATTTTCAATTAAAAATGAATACCTTATATTTCATATTTCCTAAAACATCATTTATATTTAGTTCTTTTAATATTATGCCAAATTAAAGAGGAATGATTTCAGCAAAATAAGTTTAATATAACTTAAATTCAAACATATTTTGAATAGGGGTATTTTACAAATTTTATATAGCCAAAAGAAAATTTATTTAAGATATAATTTCTAAATTGACTTTAAGTGTCAAATTTGTATTTAACCAATATTTCAAAATATTATTTTTCAAAAATATTCAAAACATGCCCACAATTGGTTTAACAGAAAGATAATAATTTTACAAATTTTTAGAATTTTATTTGACATCATTTGGAGTTATAAATCAAAAGATATAAATAAAATAGAAAAATCAGAAAAGAAAATACCTGTGACGTCATGCTGACGTCAGCAGATCTTCTTCAACCTCCAGCCGAGATTTCCGCCGGCGATCTCCTTCCAAAATCGAGCGAGATTGTCGCGGATTCGTTTGTCCCCTTCGGCCTATATAAACCCCGCGCTCTCCTCTTCCTTTTGCCCCAAACCCTAGCCCCTAAGACGCCGCCAGGCCGCCGGAAAAGCTCGCCGGAGCTCCATTGCTACCGCCGCCATTTTTCTTTGTTCCCCGGCGAGGTGAGCCTTCCCCGTTGCCCGTGAGCCCTCCTACCTCTCCCTCGCGTCCGTGCGCATCCCCTAACTCCTTCCCTCGTCTCCTTTCGCAGCCGAACGGAGTGTCTCGTGCTCGGACTGAATCGCCGGAGCCGCCGAGCCTCCATCTCCTCGTCCACGACGTTCCGGGAAGAGGAGGATCTGGTCGTCGCCGCCATTCTTCTTGTTTTGGATCGCCAAGTCGGAAGCCGCCCTCCGCGCGTTCGGAAAACCACCGTGGCGACGAATCCGTCCGTGACCGAGCGCCGGCGCCATCGTCCCTCACGACTCCGGCGAGATCCCGCCGCCCAGGTATGGTCAACGCGTCTCCACCGTCCGATTCAAATCCTCCGGCCCAGATTAGATCTTCTTCCGAACCGGTATCAGCGAATAGGAAGTAGCCACGTCGATGCCCAGTCAGTGCCTCGTCAGATCCAGTCAGCACTGACGTGGCCTGCACAGTCAGCGCCAGCGTGTAATTCATTTTCTATTTTAATTTTAATTGGAAAATTTGCAGATTAGTCCCTGTAATTAAAACATCTATAACTTTTTAACCACAACTCCAAATTTAATAATTTTTTTATATTTGGAAATCTCTTTACATGTAGATTATTTTAGATCGGCCAAAATTCAAATTTGACTTAGTATAAAATATTCAAATTTCAAATGGTGAATTTCAGTATATTTGTAATAACTTTAAATCTATAAATCCAAAAATTGCAAATAAATATGTTTTAGAAACTTTGGGATATTTGTAAATTAATGCCACAACTATAAAATATTTTTGAGTAATTTTTGAATGATTTCATAGTTGTGTGTTTAATTTGAATAGTTTGACTATTTTGAAATAACTCTTAATAGAAACATTATTTTTGATTAAATCCAATTGCAATAGATTTAATTAAAGGCTCTCTGCCTATTAACACTAATTATAAAATTTTGTTATAAAAATTTAATCATAAGAAACTTTAATATTATAATTATTCCTTTTACTATATTTTCCAAAAAAATGGAAATTTACTAAAATTGCATTTATAAATTCATACATATTTATAAAGAAATTACAAAAGTCATTTTGATGTTTTCTTGTAAATAAAAATTGCATTTAATGCATAAAATATTTTATTATATAATTATATTCCTCATAGGAAAACCCCTCTTCATTAGTTTTCTCTAAGTTAGAAATAATTTCAACTTAGCATTTTGTGAAGTGCTACACTTAGACACTTAGTAATTTTCAACATGGAGCTGGAAGACCAATGAGGGACTTAGCCAAACAAGACTCCAGAAGAATCTCCAAGGAGTGGAAGCACTTAGAAGAAAGATCAAGAAGAAGTTCATGAAGACCAACCAGAAATATTTTCTAAGTCTTTCTTCCTCTTTCTTCTTCCTCCCTTCTTCTTCTGTTAGACTTCATGAAGACTAAGTAAATCCAAGACCAGCCTCGAGGATACAAGAATCATCAAGTCTGAAGATTCATCAAGACTACCAAGAACTCAATCAAGACATCATCCAGAAGAAAGTTACAAGTCTGGAGATGAAGCCTGGATGACAACTACATCTTTCTTTCTATCTTTTCCCTCTTTCCTAATCTTGTCTTTTAGACTTAAACAAATTTTGATCATGATGTTATCATCTTGAAGTTGTTGGATCCTAGCGGCATAGTGGGATGAAGCGGCCTGGAAACAAACCTTACATGTCCACGTACATGAGACCTGTTCCACAATTTAAGTGGCTGGCCGGGTGTCTGTCTCTCTCACTATAGCGAATGTCCAATTTACAAAGAGTTGATAATAATTGTTGATCATCTCGAACAAATAACTTAGTATTTTCTCTAAGTATTTTGCACATCAAGACTAAGCCATTAGAGTGCTTGTTTCAAGAAGATATAAAACAAAGTATGTTTATCCAACTTAAGACCTTAGTCCTTAGTCATTCTTGAACCACCTATTTGCCTTACATTAACTTAAAAGATTTTCATGGCATGAAAAAGTATTTCTAGCCCTTAGGAATATTTTGCACATCATGCATAAACATATTTTCCTTAGGAAGTTTTATAAAACTTATTTATTCATCTAGTATGTGTTTGTGTGCATTGTGGAGTTGTGCTTGCTGTTGATTGTTGTATTGTTGCTTGTCTATACTGTTAGATTGAACGGAGAGTCCCGAGTATCGTGGAAAAGAGTTGTGAACAACGACAACATTCCAAGGCAAGTGGCACACCTCATAAACTTCCTATTATTTCTATATGCATTACTTAGTGTATTTTTATATGCATGTTTAGGATAGTATTGCTATGCCAAACCTGTGTAGAAATCCTTATTCCTGTGTCTAGGATTCCTATGCAATACTTAGTAGAATTATTGATGCTGTGCAAATGTTGTTTTGTGAAAATGTAAATTCTACTAAGTTAAGAATGAAACACCTGGGTGGTAAGTGGTTGCATGGTTTATGTTGAGTGGCTACTCAGGTCCATGTCTATGGTTGCTGGAGTATGTACACTTGTGAATGGCCACCCAGGAACAGAGGAATCTAAAGAACTCCGAGTGACGATTGCTTCCAGTGCAGCCATTGCCATATGGGCTCTGGCTTGATCAATTATGTTGCGTGGACTCTCTCCGGCTTGACAAGCAGATGTAGGGGGATGTTAGGTGGAACGGGTCAAGCCAGAGTGGGAGGGAAAATGCTTCTGAAAGATCTCGTCTCATTCTCTCCTTTCCTTATCACAAATGGTGTGTAAAGGATACCTTGGGTTGAATGGGTACAATGGTGAACGTGCACAACCTCTGCAGAGTGTAAAACTAAGTACTTAGCCGTGTCCCCGGTACGGACAATTTGAGCAGCTGATCGCGGACGTCAACGAAGGATTCCACCATTCCAACTTCAGAAATAAAACAGATGGGTGAACAAGGGAAGATGAGATTTATGGTTTTCATGCCATACTCGTCTTGATTTCAAGAAAAGTGTTTTCCAAAAAGATAGGAAAAATTGGCTTTATGCAAATTAGCCTTGAACTCCACCAGCCAGATATGCATATAGGATTTAGAGTTATTCCATAAGTGTCCACCATAGTGTCACTTGCCAGACTCCATTTTAATGGAATCTGACCCACGTTGTTGCAATATTTTTCTTATTGCAGATTTGATCAGATGACGAGTGAGGTTTCGTAAGGGTTTCGAGTCTACAACCAACATGTTTTCGCCTGTGGCAGCATGAAAGTTATAGAGACTCACTGCTATTGTATTTCCGCTGTGTACTTTTTCAATGCTAGCTTTATGCTATGCAACTTGTATCACATATTTTGTAATTCTGGATCATCGATGTAATAAAATTGACGCTTTGTTGTGATATTACATCGTAAACTGTGTGTGCAAATGAATCGATCCAGGGATTTGCACTATACACAGGTATCTGCCTTATTTAAAGTGCAGGTACGCTACACACCACAACTAAAATATCAAATATTAATCAACATAGTTCACTACTAACATCTAGACTTCTCCCATGTCCTCAAGAACACAACGAACTACTCACAACCACTAGTGGAAAAACGGACCTGCAGTACCGGTCGGGAGGGGCATCAGTACCGGCCTGTAGTTTTTTTCCTATTTTTTCCATTTCATTTTCTGTTTTCTTTTCTTTACTGCAGTTTTTCTTGCGTACTGCAATTTTATTTTTATGTTTTGTTTTTCCTCTACTTTTGTACATATATACGGTACACATTTGATGCATACACATAATATACTTTTTATATAGATATTCTACGCTACTACATACACTACATACGAAACACATCGATACATATATATATATATATATAATACAATTTACATATAACACATATTCATACTACGCTATTACATACATATATATAAACAAGCCAAGTTCTCGACATCGCATTAATTATGTACATCCTCCTCATTACGTTGGGAGTTCTTTTCATGTGGGATAGCTATATTTTGTATTATGGTATTCTCCCTTTGGCGACATGACCTCCTCAAGAATAAATCCCGCCAACTACTCTTGAATTGCTTCTACGCGGTGATGTGGTAGGAGGGCAGATCGCATGTCGTTAAGCTTTAAAGCAGATCAATATGAAATATTAGTTACGTGTATATATATATATATATATATATATATATATATATATATATATATATATATATATATATATATATATATATATATATATATAATCATAATAAGATTGAAATATAGCGCAAGACAGTCACACTCACATCCATTCTTTTCTCACGCGAAGCCTGCTCAAGGCTCAATTTCCTCATGATCTCGCATACGTAGAATCCACATAATTCCTTTCCCGGGGGTTGCGTCATGGTCTTTACAAGAATATAAATTAAGTAAATAATAATCCAAATGATGATGAATTAAAGAGACTATGTTTAATTGCAGTACACTTACGTGAATATGTTTAATCGTCAGCTCTGGTTTCCATTCACCAGGCTCTGTGTGGATGATTTTTTTCCAAACCCTACTCGCAAAAGAAAATAAATAATGAGAGTTATTGATTACTTCATATCATGAAATGGATTAATTGTTGAATTTACCTCTGAAGCATGTCAATCAAGTCTTGGTAGTTTTATTGTGGTTTGCTTAATGAGTCAAACACTTCAACTAATCCCTTGTCAATAATAATGTCCACTAGAATCCAATGGAAGTTGCACACATTTATATATAGCGGGGCATGCATAGGACTCATCAATTAATCTTAACATATAGTAATTAGCAATATAGAAAAATGTTCAAGACACTAACACTCACTTGAAGTTGTAAGGAAGAAGTATATCTGCGTCCACTGTTTGCTTCGATATCCCGATAAACAATGCCTCCTCGCAGTCCTAGGGCTTCCGCCTTAAGTTATCGCAGTTAACTAAAAATGGGTCAATGAACCCAACTTCCCATACTCTTTTCCTTTTGCACTCGACAATCATCCACCTACATAAAGAATAGCATACAAAAGAATATAGTGAGGATAATTACAGGCTCAACTAGTCAGGATAATTACATGCTCAGCTAGAGACTTAGAAACAATCACTTACAGAACATAGCAACTCATGATAGTCGCGTTGGGAGCATGTCGGTTGTAAAACTGCCATAATTCTTCAAATTCGACACATATTTTGTTGTTGATGATGAATTGGCCGGCCCGCTATGTCACGTAAAACATTGTTTGCTCGCTCTTTGTGCATTTCTTGTATCAGTCATGCAATTTCCGCATTTGATAAGCTAGACGCACCAACTCATCAGGAGGGAGAAGATCTTCCCCATAGACAAATTGTCGTGCTATCTCATGCGTCTTGGGGAACATTGCGTCAAATGCAGCAACGTCCAAGTAGTCTGAGGCATGAGCAATATTTGTCCCAATGTTGGAACGCTTGTCTGTCTGTACCTTCAGCGGGGCGACGGACCGTGCTTTCTGTTTCCCGAGCTGGGGAACCTGCTTTCCCTTCTTTTTCTTTGCAGCGAGCCGCTTGTTTTTATCCTCCTCTTCTTGGTTATAACTTTTTGAGATAGAGCGTGTATAGTTATCATTCAAAGTTCTACGGTTAGGATCATACACCATGTCTAGAATGTGTTTAAAACCCTTAGGGTTTAGTACCTGCTTTGGCGGGGGAGGGACTTTCTTTGCAGCGCTTGCAGCGCCCGTGCTTCCATCTCAGCTTTTAACGCTGGAGCATTTCCTCAACTGTGCGTTCCCAAGTTAATACCGGAGCAGGCTTCAACAAAGGCCCGTACTTGAAGTTGTCCTTTGCAGCACCACTCGGCGCACCGACAAGCATCCTCTGCCTCATTGAGAAGGACCTACTGCTGGCCACTGGACTCTTCGCACGCTCCGGCGTGGACTCATGCGTAGGGGCACTCTTTGGACGCCCCGGCGTGGACTCATGATGAGGTGGACTCTTTGCACGCTCCGGGGTGGACTCCCGTGGGTTGAACTCGTGCACCAGGGAAATGGAGTCACGCTGGGTTCCCTCTCATTCTACATATTATCAATGTGTGGTGGACTTGGAGGTTGATTCCTACTCGGGGGGGTTGGTGGCCTACGCGTCGATTCTGGAAAAACGATGAGTTCCTTTCTCCATAGAATGATTCCATGAAACACTTCTCCCAGTGTCACCTCCCTTTCTCCTACAGGAATGTCAAGCTCCAGTCCTCATATCCCTTAACAATTTCATCTAAACAGACTCGAGCGTAGCCAGCTGGAATCGTACCGCCATGGAAGGTTGCTCCGGGCGTATTCTCCAAAGCATAGATGGCCGCCACCTTAATGGATAGGTTCTTCATTTTGGTGTGGAGGTCACACATCATCTTACCCAGAATCTGATCCACGGGGTATATTGCGTCATCGGCCTGAATATGCGGCGTGGAAGCCACGCTGCTTCTCCGCTGAGATGCCATATCCAGTTGGTCCTCCGGCGGCAGAGATGACCTTTCGTCCCTCTGTGCATTTACCTGTTGCAGCTCTACTATCATGTTTTCCAATCTGGCATACTTGTCGTCCTCCTGTTTCTTCTTCCTATCGCGGCTCCTGTAAGTGTCCCGATCCTTGTCGAACCCAACTTTCTGGAGGGCTCGATACCAAACCCGTTTCAGAGATTTCTTCGATATCAAACCTTTCATCTTTCAACTTTTTGGCCGGGCCTCGTTTTCTTTTACGAGCTGATTTACCAGGCTGGCTCGGTCCCGATCCGGAGGGCTAAAAGAAGAATTTATTTGTTATTATATGTATATGTATACATATCAAATCATTTATCACAAGAGGCTATGTATACCTCGACGGTAGACGTCGTCAATACATTCTCATCAGTGTTATTGCAGGATCCAAAGGCAATATCTTCTATGTTAAAAATGTCGTCGTCCTCCTCCAATCCATCGCCGGACATGTTAAGATATTGTGAGCCATCATCTTCATCACTTTCTCTGATTATGCTGAACAATTCCTCTTCACTAGCTCTGCCGTCCATGCCTTAACTAATACAAAAAAAAGATACAACAATTTAGTGCCAAATCGGGCAGCAACATTGTAAAGAAATAACATGTGCACGGTAGAGGCTCGCCGCGGGGGAGCGCACAAGGGGATGCACGGGAATGACGGTGAGGCGCGGGAAAGACGAGACTCGGGAAGGTCACAAACACGACGTCGAATCCTACATGGATGTCACATTTATGATAAGAACGACGATAGAAATATTTAATATTACATTGTCACATTGTCGCATTCCTCACGCGTTGCTACGTGAATTATGGTTTGGCGCGCTGCTACGAGATTGATAATACAAGTGTAGGCCACAATATATGCAACTTCATTTATCAAAGTCACATATGTATTCATCTTCGCTTTCCTAGTATAACAAAGTTCTATCATGTAAACTTTCATTTACAACTTTCATTTACAACTTCCATTTACAACATGTAAACAACATTTACAACTTTCATTTACAAAACTTAACATTCCCAAATTTAACATACATACAAAAACAATAGCATATATATACAAAATCAGTACCTAAAACATTGCATTTCAATATATTCAATCAAGAAATAACAATAGCATTCATATAAATAACAATATAATTCATCTAAAAAGTACCATTTCCTAGCAATTATGAAATAGTCTAACACTCTATATAAAATGCCCTAAAATCTATTTAAAAAATAATCTAACACTCTATATAAAATGTCCTAAACTCTATTTAACTAAACTATCAAGTCTGACTACAATTTCCCGGCAAGTCTAACTAGCAAACATAACTAAATTTTTCTAAAGAATGGACGACGACGGCGTCGGGAGTGGCGCGGCGAGGCTCTCCGTCGATGGCGTCGAGGTCCTGGCGGCGTCTACGTCTGCACTAGTGAGAAGTGGAACTGCCCGATCGGGCGAGGAGGCATATAAAGCACCCACCTTTAGTACCGGGGTGTCTTCGACCGGTACTAAAGGTCCTTCAATACCGGTTGCATCCACCAACCAGTACTGAAGGTTTATCTATTCGCCTCCCAAAAACTGGCGCGAAACGAAAGACCTTCAGTACCGGTTGGTGGATGCAACCGGTACTAAAGGTCTTTTCTTTTCTCTTCTCTTTTCTGTTTTCTGTTTTTTCATATGTATAGATTTAATTTTCCAAACCAATTAAAATTAGTTTCTACTAATTTTATAAAACATATCTATATTCAATGTTTTCAACAGATTAAAAAGTTAGATAATTACAAAGTGTAATCATCATATATCATTTTCCATTTTGTAAGTGCAAAAAATGACATTTTTTGGGAACAAAGTACCAAAAATATGATGTAAAATAGCACCCATTTAATTTTCATGAAAACTAGTACACATACAATGGTTAATTCCCATGTATTAGGTTTTTCCTTGATTTCTACCTAATTTCCCCTAGTTAAATGAATTTTTGCCTATTTTTTGAAAGTAATTCAAATTTGAACTACAACTGCTTGATAGCTTGGTTTGAAATTTTTGAAAAAATCATTTTAAGGTACAAAACTATTGGTTATATCAAGAAAACATTGATAGTTCTACAAAATCATACATCTTCTGATGAATTGTCATAACGACCGTTTTGAATTTTTTGAAGAAAAAATAAATAATGTGATAAACACTTCAAAAAAAGAAACCCTTTGGCATGGGGACCTTATATGTGTACTAGTTGCTATGAAAAATGAGAAACTTGATTTTTGAAATTTTTTGCAAAAACAGTCTTCACAAAAAGGTCTATCATGTATAGACATCTATAAGTTTCAAGCCAAATGATCAACTTATGGTCATTTGCACGACATAGTTTGTCATAAAGACCTCATATTCCACAAATATTTTCATATTGGTATAAGAAACAACCAAGTCAAAGGTAATCTTAAAATTATTTTCATAAATATCATTTTCCATTTTATAAGTGCAAAAAATGACAATTTTTGTGAACACAGTATCAAAAATATGATGCAAAATATCACCCATTTAATTTTCATGGAAACTAGTACACATATGATGGATAATTCCCAAGTATTAGGATTTTCCTTGATTTCTACCTAATTTCCCCTATTTAAATGAGTTGTTGTCTATTTTTTGAAAATAATTCAAATTTGAACTACAACTATTTCATAGCTTGGTTTAAATTTTTTGGAAAAATCATTTTAAGGTACACAACTATTGGTTATATCACAGAAACATTGATAGTTCTACAAAATCTTATATTACACCAATATTCCACATATTCCACCATATTACACATCACCAATATTCAACATCACCAAAGTTGTGTTATTTTTAATACAATATTACACATCACCAATATTCTCATCTGTTCTATTATTCCTCCTTTTCTTCGATTGCTTAACATTGGGTTGGAACCACGGGGAATCCTCATTATTTAACGTGATGCTTGGGTCACTGTTTACTTTGAAGGGCATAATTTCATCAAACTTATCATTATCTTCTGACATGTCTGTCTTGTCCTCCACCCCCACGACGTTTCTTTTTCCTGAAAGAACTATATGGCGTTTTGGCTCGTCTGATGTATTCTCTTCCATGTTTTTTTATTTTTTTGGGTTTGGTAGACATGTCTTTCACGTAGAAAATTTGAGCTACATCATTTGCTAGGACGAACGGTTCGTCTTTGTAATCAAGATTGTTCAGATCCACCATCGTCATTTTGTACATCGGGTCTACCTTGACCCCTCCTGCATTCAACTTCACTCATTTGCACCGAGACAAAGGGATCTTAAAATCTGGTCTATACTCAAGTTCCTATATCTCCTCTATGTAACCATAATATGTGCCCTTTTGCCCATTGTTGTTTATTGCATCAAAACAGAAACCACTGTTCTGGTTGGTGCTCTTTTTGTCTCGAGCGATCGTGTAAAATGTATTCCCATTTATCTCGAACCCTTCGAAAGTGACTATAGTCAAAGATGGCACTAGAACAAAACAGGCCACTGGTCCCGGGCCGGGAGGGCTTTTTGTCCCGGTCACGCGCCCGGGATAGCGTGTTCAGGACAAATAGCCTCCCCTATTTGTCCCGGGCACGCCACGGCCCGGGACCAGTAGGGGGGTCACGTGGCCAAACCAGACAGCCTCTGGCTCCCACTCATTTGTCCCGGTTCGTAATACGAACCGGGACAGTATATATGATTTTTTGTTTTCTTTTTTTGTTTCTTTTGTTTTGTTTCCTGTTTTCTATTTTTGTTTCTGTTTTCTATTTATGTTACTGATTCTTTTGTGTTTGTGTTTTTTCATTTATGTTTCATTTCAAACAAGATCTAGTTGCATATTATACGTTACTATGTAATATATATCATAAATACACGATTTTTTCCTCGGGATATAGTCATGAATACTACTAGTACACGAGTTCTCCCAAACAAATATTTACAACCGGAAGATCATGTCTAATTATTTACAAACAGAGATCATTACATGACAGAGAAGCATTAGACCCTATTTTTTTCCTCGGGGTGGTCTTTTTTGGCGGCCGGATTATACTGCATTCTACGCCTGGCTTTATGACATAGTCAAACAGAAAGCCCCCAATTTCCTCCGCGATTGGTAGTAGGCGGTCTTTTGCATCAAGCCTGTTCCGGATCGTCTCAAACTAAAAAGGAGAGATCAACACCAATATATCAACCATTATGAAAATAATTCAATTTGAAAAGTGAACAAGTTTGAATAAATTGTTAACGTACCCTATTCCAGTCTACACCCTCATTGAAGTGAATTCGGATGAACTCGCAGACACAGAATCCACACAAATTGGTGCCTTGTTGCTGCTTCGCGCACTTTATGATAGAATAAGATAAGAAATCAATAAAAAAATAATCAAAAATATTGAAAAAATGGTATTGTGAGACTGAAATTAAGAATATGCGTATGTGGAACCTAGCTAGTACGTCTTACCTCTCGCCATTTAAAAGTGAGGTTCTTAGCTATACCGACATCCTTGTGGAAACCGGTGAACTTGTCCCAAACCCTGAAGTTTACCGTATGAAAAAATAGTAAAGAAGTTAACTAATTACTATATATTATTAGAAAAGACGAGGCCGGTTGTGATAATGAACGAAATTACCTCTGGAGCATCTGTTTTGTGTCGTCGAACTTTTCTTCAGGTTTCGATAATGGGTCCAAGACATCAACGATTGCCTTTTCAACATCAATCTCAAATAATACCCAGTGAAATCTGCCATATGTTTATATTAGTTAATAACTAAATCATCAATTACATATACTTAATTAACATCGAGTATGTATAAGAAAGTAAACAACTCACTCGAAGTTGAACGGGAAAATTATGGTGCTTTTGTAATGTTGCGCCATCAAATAAGTAAGCAAAAGCTCCTCCGTTCGATCTGGGTAATGTAACAAACCATGATGATGAACTCGATTAGGGTCAATGAATCCAATCTTGTGATTGAGTCCCAGCTTTCAAGATTGTATAATTTTCAGCCTGCATAATAGAGTACAAAAGTAATATAGTGTTAAGGATAATTACAAGCAATGAAAAATAAGTAGAGCTAGAGAATTACTGACATATATACATAATTTAATTACTTACATGCAAAAGGCACTGATGATAGATTTGTCGAGCGCGTCAAAATTGAATAACTGCCATAATTCGCAATACTCGATTTGAACCTCATCATCACCTGGGCCAAAAAAATCCTTTGGAATTTTCCCATAGAGCCCGTCTCCGTCTTGACTTTTTGTGGTACGCAAGTACCATGCATTTAGTTGGTGCAACCTAGCTGGTAGAGTGCGCACCATTGCAGGGTCGACAAGATCTTCTCCTCTCACATATGTCCGCACCACCTCATGTATGGTGACACTCTCGCCAGATTGCAATGCCTTAAGCTCTGCCAGAGTTATACCCATATCTCTAGCTTGCTGCAAAAGTACATCATCGACCGGGTTCCGGTTGTAAGGCGCCAATATGAGTGGAGGGGCCGATTGTCCCGCCTGCATTCCGAGCTGTGGAACATCTCTCTTCTGGGTGGCAGCATATTTTTGTTCTTCCCGCACTCTCCTAGATGTACGCACCAGAACGCGTGTGTAGTCATCGTCCATATTTAGTTCATATTTCGACGGATGCGTAAGAAATTCTATGGCCCACCGTATCGCATCCGAAGAATAAACCGGAACAGGCAAAGACACCTTTTTTGCCTTCTTTCTCTGGGAAGCCTGGATCTCCTCGACCCATGTATCGACATCTTTGCGAGAGTTCACAAAGCGAGACTTCCCCGTTTCGCTTTTCTGAGTACTAGTAGACGCAGCGGTGCACTTCCGCTTCTTTTGCGGAGGCGATAGAGTCCGTTGACGCGGCGGAGTACGCTCACGCGACGGCGGAGATGGACTAGCGCCTTGGTTGTCGTTGTGGGGGGTGTCTGGACTAGCGCATTGGTTGTCGTTGTTGTAGTTATGTGGACTGGCTTGTGGACTGGGAGGGCGATTTTGCTGCATGTGCGGGAACACGATGTACTCTTTTTTCCATAAGCAGGTACTCTTGAGGGCAAATCTCAACTCAACCTCGTCTTCACCCGTAGGGAAGTCCAGCTTAATTCCCTCATATGTCTTGATAACCTCATCAACCCCGACAACAGCATAGCCATCTGGAATAGGGCGACAATGGTAAGTTCCATTTGGTCTAGGCGGTAGGGCAAAGCCGTGCGCCACCTTCACGGTTATGTTCAAGCATGGCACATGTAGGTCGCAAAGTTCCCGCTGCACGATATTATCCACGGGGTGACGAGGACCCGGCATATCATTGTGGCGATCGAGCTCCGTCGAAGCCACGCTGCTTCTCCGCATTGATTTTGGATCAGGAGAAGGATCTTCGGGCGTCTCAGATTCGTAGGGCATCCGTCGAGTCTGCGCTGCCTTCAGCTCTGCTATCTCCTTCTCATGCTGTAGTAATTTATTTTCCATCCACTGGGCCCGGTCAGCAATCTCTTTCTTCTTTCTTGATCGGCTTCTGTAAGTGCCAACATCTTTGGGAAACCCAAGTATCCACGGTACAGAGCCGACGGTTCCTCTTGTTCGTCCACTGTGTTCAGGATTCTTAAGGGCTCGCGATAGCTCGTCCTTCTCTCTGTTAGTGTGGAACCTGCCTTCCGTGACCTCCTTCCATACCTCTCTGAGAGCTTCAATAGGGTCAGGTCCGTGCTCCTTGGTAAAAAGACAGTCACTTGTTTCAGGGTCTATCTTTCCACCATGCCCATAGAACCAAGCCTTAAGCCGGTCTGGCCAGTCAAATGTCTCGATCTGTATACCTTTAGCCAAAAACTCTTCCTCCATTTTCAGAAACTTAGGCAGGGCCGTCAGGTAGCCACCTGACCCCATGCTATGGTGATATATCTTTTTGTCTGCATTTTTCTTATTTCTCTCTGACATTATCTTAGCGGCTTCCGATTGCTTGTACGCCTTAAATTCGGGCCACTCATCTTTTATCTTTTCATAGACTCCGACAAATTCTGGAGTTTTACCTTCTTTTATGAACTTGTTTAGCCTTTTCTTCCAGCTGCGGAACAATTCACCCATCTCAATATAAGTCCAGGCCTTGCATCGATTCTCTATAACCGGCTCCTCTACATCCTCCTCTTCCGGTAAAGTGAAATTCTGCATGAGCTCGTCCCAAAGGAGTTGTTTGTCTGCATTCGAGACATAAATAACCCCCTCTTTTGGAACCTTTGGCTTATACCATTCTTGAGCCCTGATGGATAGTCTGTCCCGAACGATGACTCCGCACTGA
This sequence comes from Poa annua, assembly GCA_026929855.1. Taxonomy (NCBI): domain Eukaryota; kingdom Viridiplantae; phylum Streptophyta; class Magnoliopsida; order Poales; family Poaceae; genus Poa; species Poa annua. Next base: position 107,989,611 of record CM049426.1, read on the forward strand.
GCTACAAATTTCCTTGCGTGGTTAGCGGGAGCAATCGGTTTGCCTTTTTCATTAATTGCGTCGATTTGGTACTTCTGTTTCCCTTGGAGCTTTTTGGTCCCGGTTCGTGGCCCGCCTCGTTTCACAGCTGCTTTTTTGCTTGGTCCCGGTTCATGGCCCGCCGACAGCTAAACACAAGAAAAAGTGATAGTTAATATATGTATACACACAAATCTATTCAACGGAGACAAAAACCTGAGGGCATATATCTACCTCGGCGGCCGACTTTCCAACAGTAGAGTCGGTGAACTGTCGGTGACGTCTATTCCGTCTGAATGCCCCTCCAGTCCATCACCGGACTCGTTCAGAAATTGCCCGGTGAAATCGTCTAAGTGTTCCTCTTCTTGTTCATGGTTTCTGCCGGGGTCCAATTCATCACCTTCACGAATGATGCCGAACATGTCCTCTTCTTGTTGAAGGTTTCTACGGGTGTCCATAGTTTCTGCAAGAGATTTCAGTCCATTTAAATAATTTTAATAACTCAACATCTAAATAACTTTACCGATATGTCATACAACTAAATAACTTTAATAACTTCATATATTTTATAATAAATGGATTATCCAAATGAACATTTCATTAGCTTAAAATGATCTTCATTTATTTTCAAAACACAAAATGATTTTCATGAATATATATTCTATATAAGAAAAGAATTAAATGTAAAATCTATTCTAAAGATATGTTATGAAGTTTTCAAATAATTTATGATAATATAAAAACTTTTGGTGCACAAAATATTTTGAATTAAAAATGATTTCATTGCATTTTCTCTTTTCATTTCCAATAGTTGTAATATGTTATTTAAATAACCTATTAAAGCAAAAATTATTTTATTAACCCAAAATGAATTATTTAAATAACTAATCTCAAAGTTGACCTAAATGGGCAATTTTGCATTTTATAAATATTTCAAAATATTAATTTTCAAAATTATTCAAAACATGCCCACAACTGTTTTAACACAAAGATAATAATTTTACAAATTTTTAGAAATTTGTTTGACTTCATTTGGACATTTAAATCAAAAGATATGACATCAGAAAAATCACTTGTGACGTCAGCTATGACATCACTACATCTTGAACAATCCTCTCCCAAATCCGGCCGAAATCCTCTCCCAAATTTGTTCCCATACTCGAGCCCCCGACACCGCGGTCCGTTTGCCCCCCTAAACCCCTAACGGAGCGCCGCCAGGCCGCTGTTGCCGCTCGCCGGAGTAGCTCGGCCGCGGAGCCGAAGATGGCGATATGAGGCTAGGGTTCGTGGCACGCGCGCGCAGAGAGAGAAAGGGAGCACGAGCTAGGGTTCAGGGCACGCGCGAGGCTCACCTAGTCAAAGAAGGATGTGAGGAAGGTGGCGGCGAGGCCCAGCCGGAGTCGAAGAAGGAGGCGGCGGCTAGGGTGGTTCACGGGAAATTTGGGCAGCGCTTCGCGAGGAGTGGGGAATGGCTTCGGGTTGAGCCACCACCCGTGGCTAAGTGTTGCTTATATAGCAACACTCATCTGTCCCGGGCCGTGGCTCCACCCGGGACAAATAGCACCGCATTTGTCCCGGGCTGAGCCACCACCCGGGATAGATAGCACCCCATCCGTCCCGGGCTGTGCCACCACCCGGGATAGATGGGGTTTTTCCTTTTTCTTTTTCTTTTTCTTTTCTTTTCTTTTTCTGTTTTCTGTTTTAAATAACTTTGGAATTTGACAAAACTTTCAATATGAAAAGTGTTTGAATTTGACTAACTAATACAAAAACATTTTCTCTTTTCTATAACCATTATTTTAATTAGTTTAAAACTATTTTGAATGTGAATTTGTATAACTTTTGCAAACTTTGGAATTTGAAAAAACTTTCAATATGAAAAGTGTTTGAATTTGACTAACTAATACAAAAACATTTTCTCTTTTCTATAACCATTATTTTAATTAGTTTAAAACCATTTTGAATGTGAATTTGTATAACTTTTGCAAACTTTGGAATTTGAAAAAACTTTCAATATGAAAAGTGTTTGAATTTGACTAACTAATACAAAAACATTTTCTCTTTTCTATAACCATTATTCTAATTAGTTTAAAACTATTTTGAATGTGAATTTGTATAACTTTTGCAAACTTTGGAATTTGAAAAAACTTTCAATATGAAAAGTTTTTGAATTTGACTAACTAATTCAAAAACATTTTCTCTTTTCTATAACCATTATTTTAATTAGTTTAAAACTATTTTGAATGTGAATTTGTATAACTTTTGCAAACTTTGGAATTTGAAAAAACTTTCAATATGAAAAGTGTTTGAATTTGACTAACTAATACAAAAACATTTTCTCTTTTCTATAACCATTATTTTAATTAGTTTAAAACTATTTTGAATGTGAATTTGTATAACTTTTGCAAACTTTGGAATTTGAAAAAACTTTCAATATGAAAAGTGTTTGAATTTTACTAACTAATACAAAAACATTTTCTCTTTTCTATAACCATTATTTTAATTAGTTTAAAACTATTTTGAATGTGAATTTGTATAACTTTTGCAAACTTTGGAATTTGAAAAAACTTTCAATATGAAAAGTGTTTGAATTTGACTAACTAATACAAAAACATTTTCTCTTTTCTATAACCATTAATTTAATTAGTTTAAAACTATTTTGAATGTGAATTTGTATAACTTTTGCAAACTTTGGATGAAAAAACTTTCAATATGAAAAGTGTTTGAATTTGACTAACTAATACAAAAACATTTTCTCTTTTCTATAACCATTATTTTAATTAGTTTAAAACTATTTTGAATGTGAATTTGTATAACTTTTGAAAACTTTGGAATTTGAAAAAACTTTCAATATGAAAAGTGTTTGAATTTGACTAACTAAAACAAAAACATTTTCTATTTTCTATAACCATTATTTTAATCAGTTTAAAACTATTTTGAATGTGAATTTGTATAACTTTTGCAAACTTTGGAATTTGAAAAAACTTTCAATATGAAAAGTGTTTGAATTTGACTAACTAATACAAAAACATTTTCTCTTTTCTATAACCATTATTTTAATTAGTTTAAAACTATTTTGAATGTGAATTTGTATAACTTTTGCAAACTTTGGAATTTGAAAAAACTTTCAATATGAAAAGTGTTTGAATTTGACTAACTAATACAAAAACATTTTCTCTTTTCTATAACCATTATTTTAATTAGTTTAAAACTATTTTGAATGTGAATTTGTATAACTTTTGCAAACTTTGGAATTTGAAAAAACTTTCAATATGAAAAGTGTTTGAATTTGACTAACTAATACAAAAACATTTTCTCTTTTCTATAACCATTATTTTAATTAGTTTAAAACCATTTTGAATGTGAATTTGTATAACTTTTGCAAACTTTGGAATTTGAAAAAACTTTCAATATGAAAAGTGTTTGAATTTGACTAACTAATACAAAAACATTTTTCTCTTTTCTATAACCATTATTCTAATTAGTTTAAAACTATTTTGAATGTGAATTTGTATAACTTTTGCAAACTTTGGAATTTGAAAAAACTTTCAATATGAAAAGTTTTTGAATTTGACTAACTAATACAAAAACATTTTCTCTTTTCTATAACCATTATTCTAATTAGTTTAAAACTATTTTGAATGTGAATTTGTATAACTTTTGCAAACTTTGGAATTTGAAAAAAATTTCAATATGAAAAGTTTTTGAATTTGACTAACTAATTCAAAAACATTTTCTCTTTTCTATAACCATTATTTTAATTAGTTTAAAACTATTTTGAATGTGAATTTGTATAACTTTTGCAAACTTTGGAATTTGAAAAAACTTTCAATATGAAAAGTGTTTGAATTTGACTAACTAATACAAAAACATTTTCTCTTTTCTATAACCATTATTTTAATTAGTTTAAAACTATTTTGAATGTGAATTTTTATAACTTTTGCAAACTTTGGAATTTGAAAAAACTTTCAATATGAAAAGTGTTTGAATTTTACTAACTAATACAAAAACATTTTCTCTTTTCTATAACCATTATTTTAATTAGTTTAAAACTATTTTGAATGTGAATTTGTATAACTTTTGAAAACTTTGGAATTTGAAAAAACTTTCAATATGAAAAGTGTTTGAATTTGACTAACTAATACAAAAACATTTTCTATTTTCTATAACCATTATTTTAATCAGTTTAAAACTATTTTGAATGTGAATTTGTATAACTTTTGCAAACTTTGGAATTTGAAAAAACTTTCAATATGAAAAGTGTTTGAATTTGACTAACTAATACAAAAACATTTTCTCTTTTCTATAACCATTATTTTAATTAGTTTAAAACTATTTTGAATGTGAATTTGTATAACTTTTGCAAACTTTGGAATTTGAAAAAACTTTCAATATGAAAAGTGTTTGAATTTGACTAACTAATACAAAAACATTTTCTCTTTTCTATAACCATTATTTTAATTAGTTTAAAACTATTTTGAATGTGAATTTGTATAACTTTTGCAAACTTTGGAATTTGAAAAAACTTTCAATATGAAAAGTGTTTGAATTTGACTAACTAATACAAAAACATTTTCTCTTTTCTATAACCATTATTTTAATTAGTTTAAAACCATTTTGAATGTGAATTTGTATAACTTTTGCAAACTTTGGAATTTGAAAAAACTTTCAATATGAAAAGTGTTTGAATTTGACTAACTAATACAAAAACATTTTCTCTTTTCTATAACCATTATTCTAATTAGTTTAAAACTATTTTGAATGTGAATTTGTATAACTTTTGCAAACTTTGGAATTTGAAAAAACTTTCAATATGAAAAGTTTTTGAATTTGACTAACTAATACAAAAACATTTTCTCTTTTCTATAACCATTATTCTAATTAGTTTAAAACTATTTTGAATGTGAATTTGTATAACTTTTGCAAACTTTGGAATTTGAAAAAACTTTCAATATGAAAAGTTTTTGAATTTGACTAACTAATTCAAAAACATTTTCTCTTTTCTATAACCATTATTTTAATTAGTTTAAAACTATTTTGAATGTGAATTTGTATAACTTTTGCAAACTTTGGAATTTGAAAAAACTTTCAATATGAAAAGTGTTTGAATTTGACTAACTAATACAAAAACATTTTCTCTTTTCTATAACCATTATTTTAATTAGTTTAAAACTATTTTGAATGTGAATTTGTATAACTTTTGCAAACTTTGGAATTTGAAAAAACTTTCAATATGAAAAGTGTTTGAATTTTACTAACTAATACAAAAACATTTTCTCTTTTCTATAACCATTATTTTAATTAGTTTAAAACTATTTTGAATGTGAATTTGTATAACTTTTGCAAACTTTGGAATTTGAAAAAACTTTCAATATGAAAAGTGTTTGAATTTGACTAACTAATACAAAAACATTTTCTCTTTTCTATAACCATTAATTTAATTAGTTTAAAACTATTTTGAATGTGAATTTGTATAACTTTTGCAAACTTTGGATGAAAAAACTTTCAATATGAAAAGTGTTTGAATTTGACTAACTAATACAAAAACATTTTCTCTTTTCTATAACCATTATTTTAATTAGTTTAAAACTATTTTGAATGTGAATTTGTATAACTTTTGAAAACTTTGGAATTTGAAAAAACTTTCAATATGAAAAGTGTTTGAATTTGACTAACTAATACAAAAACATTTTCTATTTTCTATAACCATTATTTTAATCAGTTTAAAACTATTTTGAATGTGAATTTGTATAACTTTTGCAAACTTTGGAATTTGAAAAAACTTTCAATATGAAAAGTGTTTGAATTTGACTAACTAATACAAAAACATTTTCTCTTTTCTGTAACCATTATTTTAATTAGTTTAAAACTATTTTGAATGTGAATTTGTATAACTTTTGCAAACTTTGGAATTTGAAAAAACTTTCAATATGAAAAGTGTTTGAATTTGACTAACTAATACAAAAACATTTTCTCTTTTCTATAACCATTATTTTAATTAGTTTAAAACTATTTTGAATGTGAATTTGTATAACTTTTGCAAACTTTGGAATTTGAAAAAACTTTCAATATGAAAAGTGTTTGAATTTGACTAACTAATACAAAAACATTTTCTCTTTTCTATAACCATTATTTTAATTAGTTTAAAACCATTTTGAATGTGAATTTGTATAACTTTTGCAAACTTTGGAATTTGAAAAAACTTTCAATATGAAAAGTGTTTGAATTTGACTAACTAATACAAAAACATTTTCTCTTTTCTATAACCATTATTCTAATTAGTTTAAAACTATTTTGAATGTGAATTTGTATAACTTTTGCAAACTTTGGAATTTGAAAAAACTTTCAATATGAAAAGTTTTTGAATTTGACTAACTAATACAAAAACATTTTCTCTTTTCTATAACCATTATTCTAATTAGTTTAAAACTATTTTGAATGTGAATTTGTATAACTTTTGCAAACTTTGGAATTTGAAAAAACTTTCAATATGAAAAGTTTTTGAATTTGACTAACTAATTCAAAAACATTTTCTCTTTTCTATAACCATTATTTTAATTAGTTTAAAACTATTTTGAATGTGAATTTGTATAACTTTTGCAAACTTTGGAATTTGAAAAAACTTTCAATATGAAAAGTGTTTGAATTTGACTAACTAATACAAAAACATTTTCTCTTTTCTATAACCATTATTTTAATTAGTTTAAAACTATTTTGAATGTGAATTTTTATAACTTTTGCAAACTTTGGAATTTGAAAAAACTTTCAATATGAAAAGTGTTTGAATTTTACTAACTAATACAAAAACATTTTCTCTTTTCTATAACCATTATTTTAATTAGTTTAAAACTATTTTGAATGTGAATTTGTATAACTTTTGAAAACTTTGGAATTTGAAAAAACTTTCAATATGAAAAGTGTTTGAATTTGACTAACTAATACAAAAACATTTTCTATTTTCTATAACCATTATTTTAATCAGTTTAAAACTATTTTGAATGTGAATTTGTATAACTTTTGCAAACTTTGGAATTTGAAAAAACTTTCAATATGAAAAGTGTTTGAATTTGACTAACTAATACAAAAACATTTTCTCTTTTCTATAACCATTATTTTAATTAGTTTAAAACTATTTTGAATGTGAATTTGTATAACTTTTGCAAACTTTGGAATTTGAAAAAACTTTCAATATGAAAAGTGTTTGAATTTGACTAACTAATACAAAAACATTTTCTCTTTTCTATAACCATTATTTTAATTAGTTTAAAACTATTTTGAATGTGAATTTGTATAACTTTTGCAAACTTTGGAATTTGAAAAAACTTTCAATATGAAAAGTGTTTGAATTTGACTAACTAATACAAAAACATTTTCTCTTTTCTATAACCATTATTTTAATTAGTTTAAAACCATTTTGAATGTGAATTTGTATAACTTTTGCAAACTTTGGAATTTGAAAAAACTTTCAATATGAAAAGTGTTTGAATTTGACTAACTAATACAAAAACATTTTCTCTTTTCTATAACCATTATTCTAATTAGTTTAAAACTATTTTGAATGTGAATTTGTATAACTTTTGCAAACTTTGGAATTTGAAAAAACTTTCAATATGAAAAGTTTTTGAATTTGACTAACTAATACAAAAACATTTTCTCTTTTCTATAACCATTATTCTAATTAGTTTAAAACTATTTTGAATGTGAATTTGTATAACTTTTGCAAACTTTGGAATTTGAAAAAACTTTCAATATGAAAAGTTTTTGAATTTGACTAACTAATTCAAAAACATTTTCTCTCTTCTATAACCATTATTTTAATTAGTTTAAAACTATTTTGAATGTGAATTTGTATAACTTTTGCAAACTTTGGAATTTGAAAAAACTTTCAATATGAAAAGTGTTTGAATTTGACTAACTAATACAAAAACATTTTCTCTTTTCTATAACCATTATTTTAATTAGTTTAAAACTATTTTGAATGTGAATTTGTATAACTTTTGCAAACTTTGGAATTTGAAAAAACTTTCAATATGAAAAGTGTTTGAATTTTACTAACTAATACAAAAACATTTTCTCTTTTCTATAACCATTATTTTAATTAGTTTAAAACTATTTTGAATTTGAATTTGTATAACTTTTGCAAACTTTGGAATTTGAAAAAACTTTCAATATGAAAAGTGTTTGAATTTGACTAACTAATACAAAAACATTTTCTCTTTTCTATAACCATTAATTTAATTAGTTTAAAACTATTTTGAATGTGAATTTGTATAACTTTTGCAAACTTTGGATGAAAAAACTTTCAATATGAAAAGTGTTTGAATTTGACTAACTAATACAAAAACATTTTCTCTTTTCTATAACCATTATTTTAATTAGTTTAAAACTATTTTGAATGTGAATTTGTATAACTTTTGAAAACTTTGGAATTTGAAAAAACTTTCAATATGAAAAGTGTTTGAATTTGACTAACTAATACAAAAACATTTTCTATTTTCTATAACCATTATTTTAATCAGTTTAAAACTATTTTGAATGTGAATTTGTATAACTTTTGCAAACTTTGGAATTTGAAAAAACTTTCAATATGAAAAGTGTTTGAATTTGACTAACTAATACAAAAACATTTTCTCTTTTCTATAACCATTATTTTAATTAGTTTAAAACTATTTTGAATGTGAATTTGTATAACTTTTGCAAACTTTGGAATTTGAAAAAACTTTCAATATGAAAAGTGTTTGAATTTGACTAACTAATACAAAAACATTTTCTCTTTTCTATAACCATTATTTTAATTAGTTTAAAACTATTTTGAATGTGAATTTGTATAACTTTTGCAAACTTTGGAATTTGAAAAAACTTTCAATATGAAAAGTGTTTGAATTTGACTAACTAATACAAAAACATTTTCTCTTTTCTATAACCATTATTTTAATTAGTTTAAAACCATTTTGAATGTGAATTTGTATAACTTTTGCAAACTTTGGAATTTGAAAAAACTTTCAATATGAAAAGTGTTTGAATTTGACTAACTAATACAAAAACATTTTCTCTTTTCTATAACCATTATTCTAATTAGTTTAAAACTATTTTGAATGTGAATTTGTATAACTTTTGCAAACTTTGGAATTTGAAAAAACTTTCAATATGAAAAGTTTTTGAATTTGACTAACTAATTCAAAAACATTTTCTCTTTTCTATAACCATTATTTTAATTAGTTTAAAACTATTTTGAATGTGAATTTGTATAACTTTTGCAAACTTTGGAATTTGAAAAAACTTTCAATATGAAAAGTGTTTGAATTTGACTAACTAATACAAAAACATTTTCTCTTTTCTATAACCATTATTTTAATTAGTTTAAAACTATTTTGAATGTGAATTTGTATAACTTTTGCAAACTTTGGAATTTGAAAAAACTTTCAATATGAAAAGTGTTTGAATTTGACTAACTAATACAAAAACATTTTCTCTTTTCTATAACCATTATTTTAATTAGTTTAAAACTATTTTGAATGTGAATTTGTATAACTTTTGCAAACTTTGGAATTTGAAAAAACTTTCAATATGAAAAGTGTTTGAATTTGACTAACTAATACAAAAACATTTTCTCTTTTCTATAACCATTATTTTAATTAGTTTAAAACTATTTTGAATGTGAATTTGTATAACTTTTGCAAACTTTGGAATTTGAAAAAACTTTCAATATGAAAAGTGTTTGAATTTGACTAACTAATACAAAAACATTTTCTCTTTTCTATAACCATTATTTTAATTAGTTTAAAACCATTTTGAATGTGAATTTGTATAACTTTTGCAAACTTTGGAATTTGAAAAAACTTTCAATATGAAAAGTGTTTGAATTTGACTAACTAATACAAAAACATTTTCTCTTTTCTATAACCATTATTCTAATTAGTTTAAAACTATTTTGAATGTGAATTTGTATAACTTTTGCAAACTTTGGAATTTGAAAAAACTTTCAATATGAAAAGTTTTTGAATTTGACTAACTAATTCAAAAACATTTTCTCTTTTCTATAACCATTATTTTAATTAGTTTAAAACTATTTTGAATGTGAATTTGTATAACTTTTGCAAACTTTGGAATTTGAAAAAACTTTCAATATGAAAAGTGTTTGAATTTGACTAACTAATACAAAAACATTTTCTCTTTTCTATAACAATTATTTTAATTAGTTTAAAACCATTTTGAATGTGAATTTGTATAACTTTTGCAAACTTTGGAATTTGAAAAAACTTTCAATATGAAAAGTGTTTGAATTTGACTAACTAATACAAAAACATTTTCTCTTTTCTATAACCATTATTCTAATTAGTTTAAAACTATTTTGAATGTGAATTTGTATAACTTTTGCAAACTTTGGAATTTGAAAAAACTTTCAATATGAAAAGTTTTTGAATTTGACTAACTAATACAAAAACATTTTCTCTTTTCTATAACCATTATTCTAATTAGTTTAAAACTATTTTGAATGTGAATTTGTATAACTTTTGCAAACTTTGGAATTTGAAAAAACTTTCAATATGAAAAGTTTTTGAATTTGACTAACTAATTCAAAAACATTTTCTCTTTTCTATAACCATTATTTTAATTAGTTTAAAACTATTTTGAATGTGAATTTGTATAACTTTTGCAAACTTTGGAATTTGAAAAAACTTTCAATATGAAAAGTGTTTGAATTTGACTAACTAATACAAAAACATTTTCTCTTTTCTATAACCATTATTTTAATTAGTTTAAAACTATTTTGAATGTGAATTTGTATAACTTTTGCAAACTTTGGAATTTGAAAAAACTTTCAATATGAAAAGTGTTTGAATTTTACTAACTAATACAAAAACATTTTCTCTTTTCTATAACCATTATTTTAATTAGTTTAAAACTATTTTGAATGTGAATTTGTATAACTTTTGCAAACTTTGGAATTTGAAAAAACTTTCAATATGAAAAGTGTTTGAATTTGACTAACTAATACAAAAACATTTTCTCTTTTCTATAACCATTAATTTAATTAGTTTAAAACTATTTTGAATGTGAATTTGTATAACTTTTGCAAACTTTGGATGAAAAAACTTTCAATATGAAAAGTGTTTGAATTTGACTAACTAATACAAAAACATTTTCTCTTTTCTATAACCATTATTTTAATTAGTTTAAAACTATTTTGAATGTGAATTTGTATAACTTTTGAAAACTTTGGAATTTGAAAAAACTTTCAATATGAAAAGTGTTTGAATTTGACTAACTAATACAAAAACATTTTCTATTTTCTATAACCATTATTTTAATCAGTTTAAAACTATTTTGAATGTGAATTTGTATAACTTTTGCAAACTTTGGAATTTGAAAAAACTTTCAATATGAAAAGTGTTTGAATTTGACTAACTAATACAAAAACATTTTCTCTTTTCTATAACCATTATTTTAATTAGTTTAAAACTATTTTGAATGTGAATTTGTATAACTTTTGCAAACTTTGGAATTTGAAAAAACTTTCAATATGAAAAGTGTTTGAATTTGACTAACTAATACAAAAACATTTTCTCTTTTCTATAACCATTATTTTAATTAGTTTAAAACTATTTTGAATGTGAATTTGTATAACTTTTGCAAACTTTGGAATTTGAAAAAACTTTCAATATGAAAAGTGTTTGAATTTTACTAACTAATACAAAAACATTTTCTCTTTTCTATAACCATTATTTTAATTAGTTTAAAACTATTTTGAATGTGAATTTGTATAACTTTTGCAAACTTTGGAATTTGAAAAAACTTTCAATATGAAAAGTGTTTGAATTTGACTAACTAATACAAAAACATTTTCTCTTTTCTATAACCATTATTCTAATTAGTTTAAAACTATTTTGAATGTGAATTTGTATAACTTTTGCAAACTTTGGAATTTGAAAAAACTTTCAATATGAAAAGTTTTTGAATTTGACTAACTAATTCAAAAACATTTTCTCTTTTCTATAACCATTATTTTAATTAGTTTAAAACTATTTTGAATGTGAATTTGTATAACTTTTGCAAACTTTGGAATTTGAAAAAACTTTCAATATGAAAAGTGTTTGAATTTGACTAACTAATACAAAAACATTTTCTCTTTTCTATAACCATTATTTTAATTAGTTTAAAACTATTTTGAATGTGAATTTGTATAACTTTTGCAAACTTTGGAATTTGAAAAAACTTTCAATATGAAAAGTGTTTGAATTTTACTAACTAATACAAAAACA